>OY728120.1:1094897918-1104897918 GCA_963277665.1 Viscum album | reverse complement strand
CATCATGGGGGCATATTTCGACAAATCCAAACACACAGCTTAGGGAACAATTCAAAATTTTATCAAAATTAAATGAAACCAATTTATTTATATAATTTTACAATTATTTTTATCAATTTCACATTTAGAAACTATTTTCATTTAAATTTCATATGCAAGGAAAATAGTTTAAGTTTAACAACTTACCCATAACCTGTTTTCCCGTGGGTGCCTAAACTGATGCATGTCACAATAATATTGAGTGCCTAGAATGATGCATGCAGACGAAACACTCATGTAATTCTGGGCCATAAATCAATAATCAATAAATTTCAAAAATAATAATCATATCACACAACAAGTGCATCACTCAAGGTTAAATAAAATTCAACGATAATGACAAACAACAATAACAGAAATCCCACATTGAGTACTTAAATTTTTCCCATACATGGGTTTGAAACTCCCATGAATGAGATCATTACCAATCCCTAACTTTTCATAGTCTCTTTTATACCTTTACCCAAATAGTAATACAAAAAAAATATTAAGGAAAACCTCCCTTTGATACCAGTTTGTAACGTTCCAACCCGAGTGCCACGCAACGGTGCCCCGAGCCGGTTCACCACATGACCTCAGGCGCATCTCCCCATATGCCAGAGGCTGTCGAGAAGCAGCGAGGGTCTGGTAAGTCAGTCATAGAGAAACTATACCCTCTTTTATCAGAGTAAAATACTAGTGGAAGTAAACAAGAAATAACAGAATCATATATAATTATAATAGTATAAATGTTACAAGAATAACCAAGATAGGAAATAAAATACTCAATTGAAAGGTAAACATGAAATTTCTATATATATGCACCAAGTGTCTAAAAAAATAAATCTCAATGTAAGAGGCTAGAGACTCCCAAGCGGGTTCTGAACCATGTCTGGTTCCCTCAACCAAGATCTGCCCCCAATCAACAATCTAAATGAGGAATATTTCCCTTGTCCTGTCCTGTAACAACAAAGTCTATTCAGGTATCGATTAGGAAGCCCGGGTAGGATGTGAGTACGACTCAGTAGGTCACAACCAATAGTGTCTAAAACAAATCCATTCAAAAGTAGTGTATGTATTTGTATTAATAATAAAATATGGAAATAGAGGAAACAATTTATATTTATCCAATTAATCATTATTTAATAACATAAACTTCCGGGTTCCTAAGGACACCAACACCACAATACCTACTTTGGCCCATGCAGGAGTATGAACCATTTCCCATGTTAAATTTATAATCATTATGTCACAATATTCAATTTATAAATAGACAAAATAAAACATAGTAAAAAATAAATTAAGGTGTGTATAACGTCATGTCTAGCACACTTGTGAGTATTTAGAGCGTCAGTCCCTGTCTCACAACCCCATGGGTATTTGTAGCATCTGTCCTTGTCCTATAAAATAATAATTTCATTCATGTCATTGGTTCTAGAGTTCCATATCTAGAACCCTTGTGGGTATTTGGAGCGTCAGTCCGTGTCCCACAACCCATTCCTGATCAAACATTTATTTCACATATACCATATTATTCAATATTTAATCAACCTTAACCTTCCATCAAAATTCACATTCAAAATATTGATTAATTAATTAAACCATTAATCACAACAATTGTTTCATTAATTCAAATAATATTATTTAATTAAATCCACAGTCACAAAATCCGTATAATTAATCCACCAATTAATTATTTAAAATAACCAACTAATTAACCACATTATGACCATCAATTAATTTTGAAATTGGTTCATTAGATCCATCGTCACAAAATAATCTTAATTAATTAATTATTTATTTATTTATTCCAACCAATTAAATTACCAATTTCACATTTCCCCAAATTAATTAATTTACCCAATTAATTAATTGATTAAAAGAAACTCAGTTATTATTTATGCCATGATATTTGTACAACTTCATACACATAACAAGAAGAGATTGTGGTATTGGATTTTAAACCACCTACCATATGTCAAAGAAAACTCACATGTCAAAAATCGAGGTATTGTTCGATCTGGTTTGAGAGAAAGAGGACGGACGAACACCCTAAAAAAACGCACGTCAACCACTGATAAATATCTTATGATAATATCATGTTTATTTATCATGTATTAATTCCATATTATTTCATTATAAATATATTGTATATTATTATGTGAAGAAAACAAAATGATAATTTTTAAAGGATGTTATTATCAAATCATGCATTGATAATTTCTATTAAAAAATCCATGTAATCACCATTTGAAAAAAATATCATTTATAAAACAGTCCTCTTTTTTTAGTCCATTTTTTAAAAAAGAATTATTGTAAACGGATGAGAAAATAATAATAATAGAAGAAATAAACAAAACAAAACAAAAACCTAGTTGTGTGCACAGGTTGAGACGCAAAGAGAGATGGTGCACAGGGGAAGGTCACTCTCCAGGTCTTCGGAAGGAAGAAGACGAAGACCGCTTATGCAAATAACACCCATAATATTTCGCACATGAACACTCTAACCCGTAACTAAAAAAAGGGGCTTTTTAAAAATAGATATAGAATAGTTCATATTCAATAAAAACCCTAAATTAAAATTCTTCATTTGGTGTCTGTTTGATCCATTTCTTGCTGGAAGAGTGATTTATTTCACTCCTAGAAGTCATTTTAAAATTTATTTCATTGAAAACGGTCCGCAATGTGGTTCCCAAAAGCTTCCATGGACATAAAATAAAAAACACCATATGGAGGATATGATTGAACAATGAACTGTCATATTAATTAATTAATTTAATTATTTAATTAAATAAAACAATTTTATTTTGTTACTTTAACAAAAAGTTCTTTGTGAATAAGAATTATACTCTGCCTGGGGTAAACCCCCCATTTCGGACTCATCGGTGGTCTAAGATTTCTCTTACGATGCATGGTTTGTGGGTTATTAATGATTTATTTTTTTAAAAACGGAATAAATAATTAATTAAAATAAAAGGGCAATTTCTTGTGTGTGAGGCATCCAAACACTCGATGCATACAAATGTTATACCTTTTATAGGGTAAACCCCTCATTCCAGACCCATTATTGGTCTCATTTTTCCCATTGGATGCACCATTTGAGATATATTTAATTATTGTTAAGAAAATAATATATTAACTATTATTTAATAACTTTAACTTATGGGCGAGGCATCCAAATGTCTGGCGTCAACATATGTCATACTCTGCCTAGGGTAAATACCATGTTCCGGATATAGCGGTGATCTCAGATTTCCCATATGATTTACCTTTTTGGAGTTATTCAAATATTTTTCACAAATATTCCACGTTTTAAATAATTTAATTAATATATTTAATTCGTCTACATCGAGGCCTTTCGGGCCTCAGAAACTCTCACTACTCAGTGACTAACATTTAAAACATTCCATTAAAATATTATAAAGTGTTAACTTGGAATTATTTCATATGTAAAGCCTTTAAATATTTATTAAGTTGTTTCACTAATGAAAAAAATTATTATATTATTCATATAAAATATTTATAATCTATAAAAAGAAAATACTCAAAGGAAAACATACTTGAAAAAAATGGAATCTTACACATTGGGTAAGGATTAAAGTTCTATGAGCTCAAAGGGTAGACAAGATGTTACCCCAAGCCCAAAAGAGGTTATAAGGGAGATTTTCCTAATTCTAAAATAGCGGACACGATAGGTTACACCAATCCCAAAATAGTGTACATAGGAGGTTATCCCAAGACCAAAGTAGGTAAAGGGGAGTTTCTCATAAGCCTAACATGTTATGAATGTCTTAGTGGGTATCCTGGCATAATATTTTTTATTCTTATGTGTATGACACAAATCTATGTCTTATTCTAATTTTTACACTCATGGATCCTATTATTTGATTCTTTTATGATTCATGTCTTAATAATTTAAATTATTTATTCCATGTCCCAATATTATGAACTTTGATATGCATGGTATAATTTTAAAATGTTAATCTCATGTTCTCATGACCTTATGATCAAGTTATACTTATGTGATCATTGATATACCTCTTTTTACCCTTACTGGTAATTTTAGATCACCCATTCTTATGTTTCCTTTCCCCATATTGTGAATAAAGTTATGATGTATTATATGTTTAATAAGGGTGATATTTATAAATAATATTGTGGGAGATGATGTAGTTCACTTATGAACCAGTTGTTTACGTATCCAAGTTTCCAAAGGCACTACTTCGGGTTTTTTAGACCGTTATAAGTTATATATTATCAGATTTAAAATACAATTAAGAATAATAATTATTAATAATATAGTTATTATATAGTCACTATTAATATTAGTATATTAAGGGTTATGAAAAATTCCAATTGATACATAAGGAAGGAGTGATACCAGTAGGATTTTACCCTATGAACCTCATTTATTAGAGCTTCTGAGAGAGACAGTGGTACTGGGATTTTCCCTTTACCAATCCAAAACCAAGATTCAACAAAAAAATCATGACAGAAAATGTTTATGGTATAAGTTCAATATCATTGAGATCATGGCCCAAACCATATTCACTGAACCACCTCATGAAAATCTCATCATCATGCACCTTACCCTTAAGAAATTCACTAGTGTAATAACGAGATATGTTTATTGAATCTACTAGTATGAATTTTTATATTTTCATTTAAAAAAAGATAATTATATTTATCTATTTTCAGTATTAATTTTTAAATTATTAAATAATGAGTTTGATAAAAATTAGATTTCGATATGATAAAACACAAATTGTATTTTTGTAAAACATATAGTTTCAATCAAGACACTTTTTTATGAAATAAATAATTTTAAAATAAACTATATTTTAATAAAATATTATTATTAAATAATATTTATTAAATATAAATGATAATATAATTTTATGAAGTCAAATGTGATTTTTATAAGGTTCATAAAAACTACAATTATCAAAAACCAATATTTTTCAATAAATAGGGGTTTTGATTTAAAAGTATAAATTATCATATTTTGAGAATTATTTTTATAAAATAAAAAATATTTTTTAAATAAAAAAATCTAAATTTTCCAATGGTGAATTTATCATAATTTTCTAAGATTGTCTCATTTTTTGGTAAAAAATAAATACGGTATAAATATATAGTATGTATTGTGACATAATAATGACCCAAAAGTGATGTAATATATTCCATAAAATATATCAATGACCAAAATTATATTTTCTCATTAAAGTAACGTGTTTTTTGAGGTTATTTTATTAATTTTATAAACCCTTAATGAATCCTCAAAAACCAATATTATATATTAAGGTTTCAAAATCAATTATTTATAAACATGACTCACTTCCACATCACCAAGGGAATTATTTTAATGTATTCGGTTCATATACTTATAATATAATTAAAACCATTCATATTTTTAGAAAACAATGGTAAAAAATTATGAGAATGTTTTTGGTTTTGATTACTTTATCATATAGAATCCAAAACCAAAGTTTGGAAATTAATGAAGAACTCTTCTCTATTTTACTATATAAACCCACACAACCTCCCCTTCCTCTTCACTCAAAACCCATGTATTGAGAATTTATCTTCCCTTCCCTCTCTATATCCCTCCCATGTTTCCTCCAAGCTCTTAATAATATCCTCCCAAAATTTTAGAACCATCCTCTAATGGTTAGGGATCCTCTCCTTTTACTCTTCGTTCAAGAACCTTTTTTATTTCATGCCTTTTGATTTCAAATTGTTTGAGTTGGGATATGTTTTCACATATCTATATTAATATCCTTATGATTTCCAAGTTATAAGAGACCCATTTCACTCTCATTCACCCCTTCCATAAACCTTAATGTGCACCTATTATACTACCGAAATTATCCTACAATTTTTCATACCAAGCATTTGTCTAGTGAACACCCGTCTCCATTTCCACTCATGGTTATTAAACTAGTTGTACCTATACATTATTTATTAGGTATTTATATGTATGTAACTCACACTTCTTATTCTTGGGGTTATGGGTGATGAAGGGAATCCGTATGTTGTATGATCTATGTGGCACACTTATACATGAACATGATATGAAAGTGGAAGGCGGGCCTAGAATTATATATCCCTCCAATTCATTGGGTATTGTTTTTATCTCATGGGATTCAATTTATAGTGTATTAAATGTTGTCCTAATCACACTATATTATTTTTTTTCGACATTTATCCTTTACTTTGTTTAGGATTTAATGTTTTATTTTGTCATCATGTTCCCATGTCGTCTTCATGCTACCATGTTATATAATGCCTCATTATTCAATATTATGATCTTTACCCATCTTATGTTATCTTGATATAAATCTTGGATCATATGTAATATTTTACCTTATTATGTGCTTCTTTATTATCTTACTAGGCTTTAGATTTCATCCCTTTTTTATGTACGTCCTCGGGTTATCCTATGTAGTTTTAGAAGGGAAATGGATTTTAAGAGAATGTTAATAGAGTTTTAAATAATTATGTTGTATCCTCATTAAAAATAATATTTTATTTCCCTAATTTACCAAACACACTAGGCCTCGTGATCATCTGGGGTTGGATTTCTTTATATAGATCCAACATAAATTGGTGAGAGAATGAAATCACCCTCTGTATCATAAATCTCTCTCTAATTCTATAAAAGTGTAAGGAGTAGGATAATATTCTTTGGTACCAATATCTCAAGTGTTGATATTATTACCTTGAAATAAATTTTATCTATCTCAAATTATTGAGAGTAAATAAAATATTTTCCTTGATGACATGCCCATTTTTAGGGAATTAATTGATGTGTTTCTTGAATAATTGTTTGCTATTCCTCCTAGCTGTGAGGTTAAGTTATCAATATAGCTCATACCCATATGTTTTATAATTTACATGACTCTATATATAATGGTATTTGTTGAACTTTAGGATATGAATAAGTATCCATAGGAAAATTTGGATAAAGTGTTCATACACCCAAGTTCTTCACTATGGGGTGCACCATTATTCTTCATTAAGAAGAAGGATGGGTCAATGCATCTCTAAATAGATTATCGTGAACTCAAAAATATCATCATAAAGAATAATTATCCTCTACCACATATTGATGAATTTCTCAATTAGCTACGTGGATCCCAATACTTCTCTAATTTGGATCTTCAGTTAGAATATTATCAATTAAAGGTAAATAAGGAGGATATCCCAAAGAATGATTTTCATATAAGGTATAGGAACTATGAGTTAATAAAAATTCCATTTGAACTCTCTAATACTCTATAAATTGTCATGTAATTAATTAATAGAGTATTTAGGGATTACCTTGACAAATTTATCAATGTCTTTATAGATGATATTCTTATCTACTCCAAAATCAAGGAGGGACATGAGATACATTTGAATATTATACTAAAGACCTTGTGGAAGGAAAAGTGATATGAAAATTACAAAAAAAATGTGTATTTTGTTTAGAGAAAGTAACTTTCTTGGGGATTGTTATCACTAATAAAGGTAAATACATGGATCCATAAAACAGAGGTAATAAAAGGATGTCTTGGGTCATTATATGTGATTAAAATTCAATGTTTCCTTGAATTAGCTGGGTAATATCATCGATTTGTGAGAAACTACTCACAATTTTCAAGGCCAATAACCTATATTAATTGGAGGGGAGTCAAGTTTTTCTTGACTGATGAATTTGAATAAATATCTAAAGACTTGAAGATGGGGTTATTCACTAAACCTGTTCTTATATAACCCACCAGTTGGGAAGGATTTTTGATATATAGTGATGCGTCCAAAAAGGGATTGGGTTTTGTACTCATGAAATATGAAAATGTGATATCTTATTCCTCCAAACAATTAAATATCCATGATAAAAATTTCCCATCACATGATCTAGAATTTCCAGTAGTGAACTTTGTGTGGATGATTTAGTGACATTATCTCTATGGAGAAAATTTTGACATATATATAGATCATAAAAACCTCAAATATATATTCACAAAAAATGATCTTAATATGTTCCAATGAAGGTGGTTATATATAATAAAGGATTGTTTTTTTAATCAATTACCATATAAGGAAAGAAAAAAAATTTGCATACTCTGAGTAAAAATAATCATGAAACCCTATCTTTGATGAGGATTCAAAGGTATACAATCTTATTGGGCATGAAAAGGATGGATATGGTAATAATAAAAACATCATCATCCTAACTTTCAAAAATAGCTTCTAAACTATCTATTCTTGAGAGGATCAAGGAAAATAAGAAATATGATGATTTACTACAGAATAATGTAGTGAATATTCAAGAGTTCATATTTACTAAAGATAGATTTATATGGTTCTGAACCCAGATATGTGTCCCATAAAATCTATAATTTAATAGGGAACTTTTGGATGATGTGCATATCTCACCCTTCTCTATTCATCTAGGAAGCACTAGTATATATAGATATTTGAAGAAAAAAATCTAGTGGGATAACATGTAGATGGATACTGAGGATTTTGTATCTCGATGCTTGGTATGCCAAAAATTCAATCCATAATGATGGAATTCTAAGGGTATGATGGAACCATTTACCATACCAGTATGTAAGTGGGAAAATGTCAAGAACCAAGCTGGGGTGTCATCGAACCTGACACCTGACCCGATCCACGGCATGGCCCAAATGGTGTCCCCAGTCCCTATGAGCTGGAAACTAGTTCCTAGATATCAATAATACACTTTGTGAATTATTTATACCATTTATACAATCATAACGAACCAAAAATAATAAACATCACTAAATTGATATGCATAACCAAATGAGGTACACCAATTTTTTAATATTCAAAGTTCTAAAACATTATCCAAAACGTGAAATACAAAAACAAAATGGGAATAAAAAAACTATACCAAAAACCTTAATGAAACAAGAGTTACATCACCCTAAATATACCACCATCAACACCTTAAATAAGTGTAACACTAGAAATCGGTTCCACCATCACCACCATGATACATCTGTCCTTTACCGGGGTCATATATAATGAGGTCTACATAAAACCAAAGTTGATTATAGGGTGTGAGCCAAATCTCGGTAGGATTCCACCCAAAACAAATATTCCATTACATAAAATAAAAATAAAAATCAATATACACATTTCCATAAGAGTATTTCAAACTTGTCAAAGAAACAAATTATGGAAAACTTTACCAATAAACATTTTTTAAGGAAAACCTTTCTCAAAAAATAAGTTTGTTTGAAATAAAAATGTAGACAAGGTCTACCATATGCCGAAAAATATAACCACATCACATTAGAAACATGTCATAACATAGAACCATAGACAATCCATATATGCAATTAGAACAAGTGGGACCCTATGAACCTTGTACCTCACTAATCAAAATCCTCCAACTCAAATACCAATAGTGTTATCATGCATGATCCATTAGATTTTGTCCCATCCCAAGGCCTAATGGTCTCAATATCATAATATAAAACCAACATCATTCCACTGAATTTTCCACTAGAGGGAAATTCATCCTAAGGTCAAGTGGTATCCGATCATTTCACATGTTTAGTTACTGTTGTAGCGTCAATCCTGGCAGATAAATATGATCCTCATCCACTTCTGAATCAACTAGTGTACCAGTTCTAGTCAACCCGCATAGATACCCAGGATTCCCTTTGTTCTCAAATTACATTTCACATACCACATAATCCATCACTTTTACATATAAAATCCAAGAATAATAGGAACACAAGTAAATCAACACTTTCACATTTTCACTTTTATCCAATGATCAAAATCCACATGGAAACTACCATTTTCTATAAAAAACACTTTAAATTTAAAACACACACCAAAAAAATTATAAATACATTTTTCACCACTTTCACAATTTATTAAACCCATTTGGAAACACAACAAGAAGAACACATATGGATTCCAACTATTTCCATGGAGAAATAACCTTTCAAATTCATACTCACATAAAAAACATTTTATAACATTAACATCACTTTCATAATTAAAAGACACATTTAAGTTGAGAAAAAAATAATCCAACACATAACAAAACCTTTTTCACTCGGACAAATCCACTTTCAACACATTCTCACCATTAAATCTCTTTGAAAATACATTTCACACCTTTCACACAATGCATAAAACACATTCAAGAAACACCATAGTGAAGCACACATGAAACATGACCAATTTCATTTATAAAACCCATTTTCATCACATGTTAATCTCAAACCATTTTAAAAAAAGGTTTTTCGCCACACAAATAATCCATAGAACACATTTAAACAATCAAGAAAGCAAGAAAAACTCATCTAATAATGTAAAATCATGGAACTACCTATATCACACTTGGAAACATATGAAAACCAATGTGAAAACACAACCACACATCAATAAGACCCTATAAAGGAAAGATCAAATAACAACCATCATGATTTCACCCAAAATCTCTAGATCATGCCCTCATTAAGTCAAATAACCCATTGGAAAAAGAATAAATTTGGGAGGTAAGAGAAACCCTATAATAAGGGAGAAATCATGATAAAAGAGACTTTATTGATGATTACTTAAATTTCCCACACCAAAACCACCCAAATATTTGAGTTCAAGAGGTACAAGGAGGAGGAGAGGGAGCTCCTAGGGCTGAAAATCCTAAATGGGGTGGATTAGGGGTGGTTTGGGAGTTAAATCTGAAGAGGTAAAGAAGGTAATTTCTAAACTTTTAATGACCTGGATAGGTCACATGTTTTTCCAATATATTTTATCAAAACTTTTTCGGAACCATACATCCCTCACTATCCAAGTGGAACAAGTCTAACAGTTAGCCCACACAATTTTCCAAATCCTGCGTCAATCATGCAATCACCGCTATCCAAAATGAAAATTTGTCACACAGTTTATTGGGTGAGGGTGCAGGGTTTCCCCAAACCATGTGCCACCTACTGTCAAGACCAAAATATCTATTTTTAAAAAAAAACTCAAGGTGAATTCCAAGGATAAATTCATGACAAAAAATAAATAAAATAATACCTCAAAAAAATCATGGATGTGACAATTTTCCCCACCATGAAAACTTTCTGCCCCTGAAAGTCAACTCGAATCTTGATCTGAGAACAAAAACAGATACTCTTCCTAAACCCAAGACCTCCACTCCAAAGTCTCATGCTCATCACTACCATGATTCAAAATAACTCAGACTAATGGAATAGTCTTACCATAAATCACTTTCTCTTGAGAATATAAAATCTGCACTGACCGCTCAAACATAGAAAAATTAGGTTACCAATCCAACTCTTCCTAATTCAAGACATGAGACGGGTCTAGTTTGAACATTTTCAGCTGAGAGACATGGAACACTTTATGAATTGACATCAAATGAGGTGGAAAATATAACCTTTATTCCACCTTACCAATTCTCTTGGTGATCTCAAAAGGTCTGACATACCTCAGTGTTATCTTCCCTTGATTATCCAAATAACAATGACCCAAGAAAAGTTCCACTTTCAGGAACACCTATTCACCCACAAGAAACTCCAAAAATTGATACCTCTGATCTTCATAATACTTATAGAGACTCTATGCCATTTAAAATTGTTTCCTGATCAACTTAAATTTGATAGAAGTTTCTTTTAAAATGCTCAGTCCCAACAATGAGGTCTTGGCCACCTTATCCCAACACAAGGGATACTGACACATATGATCATACAACACCTCAAAGGGAGACATTAAAATCAAGGATTGGTAACTATTGTTATATGAAAACTCAACCAATCTCAAATGGCTATCCCACAAACCTATGAAATCTGACACACGTGCCTAGAGAACATCTTCTAAAATCTAAATCACTCACTCCGTCTGACCATCCATTGGATGGTGGTATGTCTTACTCAACTTGACATGTGACCTTGTCACCTTATGAAGGTATTCCCAAAACCCTGAGGTAAAATGGAGGTCCCTGTCTGAAATAATTGTTTATGGCACACCATGAAGCCTCACAATCTCCTACACATACAACCAACCCAACTCATCCACCTTTATTAAATCCCTGATAATTAAGTGGGATGATTTGGTTATCCAGTCAATCACTACACAAATGAAATTACTCCCCCTCAGTGTATTATTAAATCCATAAATAAAATCCATGGAGATATCATCCCACTTCCAGGTAGGAATAGGCATCATCTGAAGAAAAATGGGGGAGATTTGGTGCTCTACTTTAACCAGCTAACATTTATAACACCACAATACAAAGTTAGTTATATAATTCATCATTCCTAGCCACCAGAACAACTGATGCACATCATAGAACATCTTTGTATAACTAGGATAAATTTCCCACTAAGACTGGTGGATATCCTATATAACCACATTTCTTAGAGACAAAGGCACCATAAGGAAACCCTTGAAGAACAAAACTCCCTCAAGAGACAAGAACCATTCACAAGGCACCTTACAAACATTTAGGAACTTTATAGACTACTAGAACAACTCAAAACTAGGTTTCTCCCAGTTAAATAACTCCATAAGGGAAGGTTTCAGGTAAACACTATCCAAGAACACCCCTCCACTATGCTCCTTGGTCTTTAGATTCATTTGAGAAAAAATACCCATCAAAGTCCACTCATCACTAGACTCCTTCAATGCTTTCACTTGAACTTTCTTGCTTAAAGAATCTTCAACCACATTACCCTTTCCTAGGGTATATACTATGTTTAAGTTAAATCCCTGAAGGTACTCAACCCAATTTTTTTACCTCAAATTTATATCTTTCTGGGTAAAAATGTAGGCCAATATCTGATGATCAGAATATACCACAAAATTCTCCCAAAAAAGATAATGACCCCACTTCCTAAAGGCATGAATCATCACCAATAACTCCAGGTCATGGGTTGGGTAATTCTTTTAATTTTTTTGGAGTTTTCATGAACTATACACCACCACATGGTCCTCCTGTATTATTACACACCTAATATTAATACCAAAAGCATCACAGTAAACCACATATCTCTTTCCATATTCCAGAATGATCAAAATGGGGTTGTCTTCAATCGCCACTTAAACTACTCAATGGATGCTTGACACTCTCAAATCCATTAAAACTTTACCCCTTTCTGGGTAAGCATTGTCATGGATGAAGCAATCTAAGAGTTATATCGAATGAACCACCTATAATACCCTTCTAGACCAAAAAAATCTTCTAATGTCAAAAAAATTCTTCTATTGTTCTCATGAAATAACTAAACTGATCTTCTTGGGTTGCACTAAAACCCCTTGTTCTGAGATCACATGACCCAAGAAATTCATCTCCCTAATATAGAAGGTTCACTTAGAATTCTTTTCATAGAGATGATGATCCCAAAGGGTTCCTAGAATAATCCTCAAATGTCATTCATTCTCCTCATTAATCCTAAAATAGACTAGGATTTAATCCATGAATACCATGATAAAGGAATTGAGATACTGGTGAAACACCCAATTAATAAGAGCCATAAAAACCACTGGATCATTTTTCAACCTAAAAGTTATGACTAAATACTCAAAGTGGATGTACCTACTTTGAAAATTTGTTTTCGAAGAATCTATATCTCTAAATATAACTTCATGATACCAGGAATGAAAATAAATCATGGAAATATACTTTCCCCCCTTAATTTGATTGAAAAGGTCATCAATATTAAGTAATTGATAGTTGTTCTTTATTGTTAACTTGTTAATATTTCAGTAATCAATGCACAATCAGAGAGATCCATCATCCTTTTTTTTCAAATAGAAATGGGATGTCCCAAGGTGAGATGATCAAGTGAATGAATCATTTGGACTTAAAATCATCTAGTTGTACCTATAATTCCCTCAACTCTGTGGGGAACATACAAAACAAGGGAATAGATATAAACTATGTTCCTGGTGCCAAATCAATGGATAACTCCAAATCCCACTCTGGAGGAAAGCTCGAAAAATCATCTGGAAAAACTTTAAGGAACTCATCCACAATAAGAGGTAATCTACCCTTAGGATTGACATCATAATCCTCCAATACAAGAGACAAGATTTGATAAACAAGACCACCCAACTCCAGAAGCAGACGTCTAGCAGGTCCTGACCGATGATCCCATTCACCTTAAAAAACCTAGGTACTTTCATTAGGTACCAAGAAACTCACTCTACTTCTATAACAATCGATGTGTTCCTAGAAATTAACCATTCAATCCATACTAAGGATCGAGCTAAATAGGTCCATATATAAAACAAAGAAATACCATTCCAACATGACCCCTAACATGGTGAGTTCACAAGATGAACACCTGAAACCTTTCTCTCGCTTCTTACCAAGTGGTGTTACAAAATCCATTTCATAAAGAATTAGATCATTTGGAAAATTTAACACATCCAAAAGACTGGAAGAAATAAAATAAACTAAATCACTAGTATCAAATAGAACAATAGTTAAAGATGATGAAATAACAATGGTACCTAGATCTATTGTAGGCCCTGCATCTGATTTCATTGGTCCTTATTCCACAGTATGAAGTTTCCTCGTCTTAGCCTAAACCTGAGAGTGACCACTAGCATGTGGATCTTTCATAAATTTACTCTATACATAATATTATATACCCCTGCTTCAACAGCCTCCAAACTGAGATCCCACTACCATGAATGGTTATGAACAATTTGGTATCCCTTTGGAATCCATAAATCATGAACCACTCTAATATGGGTGTTCCACTTTGAAAATCGTTGCAAGTGCCCCATAGATCCTCATCGATGGAAATTTTTTGGTGGAGATGAACACATAGATAGCATATGTCTTTCCTTCCCACACTAATGGAACACGACTGACCCAACATTGGAAGCCAAAAATGAAGATATTTAGGAATTATGGCCTGAACTACCACCTCCTGTCTTCCCCTGTTCAACACAATTCCTCTTCTTCTTAGACGAATTACTACTTCCCACAATAGACACTACACTAGAGAGACTATAATTTCCCTTGTGGTCAATTTCAACTACCATGGCATTTTCAACAACCTCATCATAGGTTTTAGTCTTGAACAATAAGACTTCATATCAGATATATGGTTGCAACCCCATCTCGAACTTTTGAGCCTTCAACTTCTCATTGGAAATGATCTCGGTTGCATACCAAAATAACTCTGCAAAGTGGTTTGTGTACTCCATCGCAGTTTCTTCCCCCTATATAAGCACCAAAAACTCTTGGGACCTAGTGAAGGCCAAAATCATAGGACAATAATTCTTGTTTATAATAACCTTGATATCATTCCAAACCATCTAATCATGCTTTCTATATTGCACTGCCGAGTCCCACCAATTCTGACTGGGACCTTCCAACATAAACAAAGCACACTTCACTCTGGCCGCCTCAGGAGTATCAACAAACTCAAACATCCTTTCTATCTTAGAAATTAACTTATCTAATTTCTGTGTTTTTGTGTTGCTATGGAAATATGGAGGCTTGGTCTTGAGTAAATCTTGAGCTTTAACCCTTCCAAGACTTAGTTCACCTTCTCTAACCAAAGTAGGGCCAGATTTTTCTACTTGAACCAAATCTTTGACTTTCTGAACTATTACTTCCAGTAGTCTCTAATAAATTGGCGAGGGAGAACTCTCTACAAACTCTTTCCTTAGTTTTAAAAGAATTCTCTGAGGATGCATATTACTAATACAAGTTACCTTCACAAGGAAATACCATCAATTTAACATTTTGAAAATTTCCAACAAAAAAAATATTATCAAACACTTCCTAAAATAAAAACATTACTAAATCCATCACAATATCATGGAAAACCAAGAAACTACACCCCATCCAATGTCCATATATATTCTGTAGAATGTATGTCTCAGCTGGAGGAGAAGTCAAACCAAATCCCAACATCCCATGGAGACTCAAGTCCTGTCATAAGGTGTGTTGGCCAGACACCCCACTCACAACCAAAACCTAAATCCTTGACAATATTATCTCTGTTCCATCTATACTCTCTCCCCAAATAACTTGACCCAAAAATAGTGAAACCTCTTACGATACCATTTTGTCACAAAACAAACCAGGGTTCCATCCAACCCAACACCTGGTCTGATCTATGGTATGGCCTGAAGGTCGTTCCTGATCCCCATGGGATGTAAACTAGTGTATAGGTATCCAAAATATACTTTAGTAATGATTTCAACCATTTATATAATCAAAACCAACAAACAAGAATAAACATCAAGAAATTATAAGTATAACCAAAATTGGTACAATTTGTTTTTCAAATTATAAGTTATACAACTTTAACCAAAACCATAAATAAAACGACATAATGGGAACAAAAAAAATATCCCAAAATCCTCATGAAAAAAGAGGTAAATCACCCCCAAGACACCACTATCAACACCTATAAGAAGTGGAGCACTATCAACCGAATCCACCATCACCACCATGATACATTTTTCCCTTTCCAGGGTCATACATAACAAATTCTACATACACCCAAAGGGTTATATAGGGTGTCAAACAAATACCTATAGGATTCAACCCAAAAAAAGATTTCATGCTATAACATTATAAGACAAATCAACATGAAAATTTCCATAAGATTATTTGAAACATGTCTAAGAAATAATTTTAAAGGAAAAAATTCCCAAGAAACAATTTTTAAGGAAAAACTTTTTCACAAATAACCTTTCTTGATATAAAAATGTACATATGGTATACCATATGTTGATGGTGAGGACCACTTCACATGAGAAACATGTCACAAGAGGGCACCACGAAAAATACCTATAGGTAACTAGCAGAAATGAGGCCCTATGAACCTCATACCTTAATGATTAAAATTCTCCAAATCAACTACCAATAGCGTTCTCATGAATGGTCCATAGAGGGGATCCCATACCAGTATTTAATTATCTCAATATCATAATCCAAAACCGATATTGTTCCCATCATTGAGGCACTATAGGGGAATGAATCCCTATGGTCTAGTGGTCTCTGATCATATCACAGGTTTAGTTAGTGTTGTACCATCAATTCTTCTAGATGAGTTTACCCCTTAGCCACTTCTGAATCAACTAGAATACTAGTTCTAGTCCACCCACCTAGATACCTAGGATTAACTCTATGCTCAAATTCTATTTCACAATACCCATAAACCATCACATTCACATACACATTCCTATAATCATAAGCACACAATGAAATCACCACTTTCACATTTTCACATTGATCTAACAATCATAATCTACATGGAAACCACCATTTTCCATAAAAAAAAACTTTTCAATTCACACACAACAAAGAAATTTGGAAATACATTTCACACCAATTGAACAATTTATTAACCCCATTTGTAAACAAAACAAGAAGAACACATATAGGATCTAACCATTTCCATGGGAAAATACCCTTCCAAATTCATACTCACATAAAAACTATTTTATCATATGTTTCAAAAACACATTCACAATTCAAAGACGCATTTAAGGTGCACAAAAAAGAATCCAACACACAAAAAAACAATTTCTCTTGGAAAAACCACTTTCAAAACATTCTCATCTTTAAATCTAATTGAAGACACATTTTTCACCTTTCACAAAATGAATAAAACACATTAATGAAATAGAAAAATGAATCACTAATAAACCATAAACACATTCCTTTAGAAAACCCATTTTCATCACATGTGCATCTCAAAAAAAATTCAAAAACATATTTCCCACCACAAAAATAATCAATAGAACACATTTAAATAAATTGAGAAATCAAGACAAACTCATATAATAATGTAAAATCATGCAACCACCTACCTCACACTTGCAAACTTCTGAAAACCATTGAAAAAACAAAAACATGCTTCAACAAGACCATATAAAGTAAATATCAAACAATAACCATCGTGATTTCACCAAACATCTCAATATTGGACCCTCATTAGGTTAAATAAATCTTTAGAAAATAATATCTCAAAATAGATGGAAGATAAACCCTAGAAGAAGGGATAAATCATGATAAAAGAGACTTAATGATTCCTTGAAGTTCCAACACCAAAACCACCCAAATATTAGAGTTAAAGAGGTAAAATCTGGATTAGAGGGAGATACTATGGCAAAAAATCCCAAATTTTGTGGATTAGTGGTGGTTTGGGGATTAAATATGAAGAGAGAAAGAAGGTAATTTTTGACTTTTTAATGACTTTGATAGGTCTCACGATTTTATTTCACAGTTTTTCAAACTATGAAAAAAGAGTGCATCCCTCACTATCCAAGAGTAACAAATTTCATGGTTACCCACATGGTTTTCGGAATCATTCACCAACCATGCAGTCACCACTATCCAAAATGAAAATTTATTACATAGTTTCCTAGGTGAGGCTACACAGTTTCCCCAAATTGTGTGCCAACCATGTGCCACCTACTATCAAACCCAAAATCTCCATTTTTCACCAAAAACTGAAGGGGAACCCCAAGGATAAATGAAATAACAAAATTAAATGAAATAATATCTCAAAATAAAATCACATATGTGATAGAAATAAAACCATGGATTTTATCATAGGACTCCCAAAGATACCTAAATGTAATACCACCATATGGGCGGTAGTTGATCACCATACCATGTAAGCAAATTTTTTTGATATTAAGGAAGATTTATCTCTTTGCCAACTCACAAATACATACATAATAGAAGTGGTAATACTAAACATAGTTCCACTCTCTATTGTATCTAATCTATATTTTAGGTTTACTAAGAGGTTTTGGAGGAGCCTTTAGAAATTGTTGGATACAAAACTATGATTCATCACTTCTTATTACCCTCAATTGGATGTTTAGTATGAAAGGACCATTAAAACATTGGAGTATATATTAATATCATGTTCAATTGATTTCCAAGGATATTGGGACTAGAACCTTCCTCTGGTAGATTTCTTTTATATTAATAGTTTCAATTCTATAATTCAAATGGCACCTTATGAGGCTCTGTATGGGAAGATATGTCATACTCCAACATTATGGGAAAAAGTTGGAGATTTTAAGATAAAAAGACTTGATAATATCCAATATATGTAATATAAGGTTCAAACCATTCACTGTCATATTAAGTTCACACAAAGTCAACAGAAAAGTTATTCATACAATCATTGAAGGAACTTGAAGTTTGAGGTTAGAGATAAAGTGTTCCTTCATATATTATAATTGAGTAAATTCATGAGGTTTGAGAGGAAGAGAAATATTAGTCCTAGATACATCGATCCCTTTGAGATACTTGATTGCATTGGAGTGGTGGATTATCGACTAGTATTACCACCTAACCTATCTCAAGTGAATTAGGTTTTTAATGTATCCCTCTTAAAGAAGTACATATCACACCCCTCACATTTTTTGAATCCATAGTTTGTACCTTAGTAGAATGATCCTTTATACAAGGATTAGTCGATGCAAATCTTATAATGTAGAGTCAAAGTTCAATGAAACAAGACAACTAACCTAGTCAAATTGTTATGGTAGAACCACAAGATTAAGGAAATGACATGGGAACCAAAAGAGGTGATAAAATAGATGTAACCTCGTCTATTTTAGTATATTAAATTAAAATTTCAAGGGTAATATTTTGGAATGGTGGAAGAATTTAATGACATAAAATTTTATAAATGAAATTTCCTTTGTAAATGAGAGAAATCCTTATTAAAAAATGGAATTATAGAAAACACATGCACAATTTTAGTTATTTTGGATCGTTATAAGTTATATCCTATTAGATTTAAATAACTATTAATCAACATAACCATTGATAACATATTAATTGTATAGTGACTATTAATATTAGTATAGTAAGGGTTAAGATAAATTCTATTTGACATAGTCAATGGAATTGATGACCTTAGCTAGTAGGATTATGCCCTATAAAGCCCATTTATCAGAGCTTACGATGGATATAGCATCATTGGGTTTTTTCCTTGACCAATCCTAAGACAATATCCAACTACTGAAGCATGAGAAAAATAATTTATGGGATAAGTTCAAGCTCATCAAGATCATGGCCCAAACCATGTTCACTGAACCACCCTATGAAGATCTCACTATTGCACACCTTACCCTTAGGGCATTCACTGGTGCAATAAAGGAATATATATATCTTTACCTTAACCATATGAATTTTTACATATATTTTTTAAAACAATTATTATATTTAAACCTTTTAATATTATTTTTTAATATTATTTTTATAATAATTAAATAATGAGTTTGTTAAAAAATAGATTTTGATATGATGAAGCGTGAATTATATTTTTGGAAAATATATTGTTTTAATCGATACACTATTTTTTATGAATTCTAAAATTTTTTAAATAAATTATATTTTAATAAAATATTATTATTAAATATTTTTTATTAAATATAAATGATAATTTTTTATAAAGCCAAATGTAAGTTTTCTAAGGATCAGAAAAAAAATTATTATAAAAAACAAGTATTTTTTATAAAGGGGGATTTTGATTTAAAAATATAAATTCTCATATTTATAGAATTATTTTAATTAAATAAACATTATTTTTTAAATAAGGATGTTGAAATTAGCCAATGTTACAAAAAATTCGTAATTTTTTGATGCAACTGAATTTTTGGGTAAAAAATAAATACAATATAAATATATGGTATGTATTATTACATAATAATGACCCAAAATTGGTATGATATATTCCATAAAAGGTATCTAAGAATAAAATTATGTTTCCCTTTAAAATAATTTGTTTTTGAGGTTATTTGGTTAATTTTATGAACCCTTAATAAATACACCAAAACATTTATTATATTATAAGGTTTAAAAATCAATTATTTATAAACTTGAATCACTTCCACATCATAAAGGGAATTATTTTAATGTGTTCTTTTCATATACATATGAAAAAATAATAATAACTCCTATTTTGAAGAAACCATGGGAAAAACTGTGGTAATATTTTTTTTTGATTACTTTATCATATAGGGTCCAAAACCTAAGATTAGAAAGTACTAAAGAACTCTCATCTATTTTTCTATATAAACCCACAAAAACTTCCATTTATCTTCACTCAAAACCATTGTACCATGAAATTACTCTACCCTTACCTCTATATATCCCTCCCAATGTTCCCCAAATCTCTTAAGAAGCTCCTCCCAAGCTTTTAGAAGCATCCTCTCAAGGTAAGGGATCCTCTCTTTCTCCTCTTTATTAAATAACCATGTTTATTTCATGCCTTTTGATTTTAAATTGTTCAAGTTGGGATATTATTTTACTCATAATATTACTTTAATTATGATTCCCAAGTGTTGAGATAATAATTTCACTCTCATTCACCCCTTTTATAAACCTTTATGCACACTTGTTATGTTGTCGAAATTATCCTATGTTCTTCAATGCCAAAAATTTATTTAGTGAATACCCATCCCCATTTTTTCTCATGGGTATTCAACCAGTTATACCTATCCTTTATTGATTATGAATTTCATTTTTTTAACCCTTACTCCTTAATTTTGGGGTTAAAAGTGATGAAATATGTCCTTATGTTGTATGATCTATGTGGAACACTTATGAATATACATGATATAAAAGTGATGTGTGGGTTTGGAATTATATAGCCCTCAAATTCATTGGTAAATGTTTTTATCTCATGATATTCCATGTGTGGTTCATATTAGTTTATCTTAAGCATGAAATTTTATGTTTTCTTGGTGGTTATCTTTGAATTTTGTTTATAATGTCATGTTTAATATTGTTTCCAAATTCTCATATTGCCTTGATGTTATCATGTTATATCATGAAATATTGTTTAATATTTTATTTATCACCCCTCTTATTTTACCTTTATATTCCTCTGGGATCACATGTATAGCTTCAACTTATTCTATGCTTTGTTTACTCCCTTTTTGGGCTTTATAGCCCACTCATTTTTTATGTATGTCCTCAGGTTGTCCTGTGCAGTTTTTGAAGATCCATGGAATATAATCACATGTTATAGAGTTTTTAAAAATAACTTTTTTTGTATTTATTTTGAAATTTTTTATGAAAATTTTAATGAATCAATATTTTATAAATTAAATTCCCTTTTTAAATGAGATAATTCCTTATTAAGAAATGAAATTATAGAAAACACATACACTACTTTGATCTTTTTGGACCATTATAAGTCATATCTTATCATATTTGAAAGACCATTAAGAATCATAACCATTGATAATTTAGTCATTTGAAAATTACCATTAAGGTTAGTATATTAGATTTTATGATAAAGTATAATGATATATAAGGAATGAGTGATGGCCTTGACTAGTAGGATAATGCCCTGTGAAGCCTATTTATCATAGATTTTGAGGGATATAGCAGCACTAGTCTTTTCTCTTGACCAAGACCAAGATTATATTCAACAACTAAAGAATGATAGAAATTTTTTATAGGATAATTTCAATCTCATCGAGATCAGATCCCAAATCATGTTTATCGAACCACCCCATAAAAATCTCACAATCACACACCTTACACTGAGGGCATTCACTACTGTAATAAATGGTTATGTATCTTAACAGCAATACTATGAATTTTTATATTTTAATATTCAAAAAAATTATTATATTTATCTATTTTTAATATTAATTTTAAAATGACTAAATAATGAGTTTGGTAAAAATTAAATTTTGATATGATGAAACACAAATTGTATTTTTATGAAATATATAGATTCAATCAAGACACCCTTTTTGATGAATTCAATATTTTTTAAAATAAAATATATTTTAATAAAATATTATTATTAAATAATATTTATCAAATATAAATTATAATATAATTTTATAAATTCAAATGAAATTTTTATACGGGTCAAAAAAATTGTTATTTTCAAAAATCAAAATTTTTCAATAAATGGTCATTTTGATTTTAAAGTGTTAATTATAAAATTTATATAATGTTTTTATAAAATAAACATTATTTTTGAAAATAGAATTTCAAAATTTTCCAATGGGGAATTTTTCATAATTTTATGAGGTAGTCAAATTTTTTTGTCAAAATTAAATACGGTATAAATATACAATGTGTATTTTGACATCATAAAACTCATAAGTGATGTAATAAATACTATAAAGAGAATTCAAGGCAAAAGTTATGTATTCCATTTAAAATAATGTGTTTTTGGGTTATTTTATTAATTTTATAAACCCTTATTGATCCCAACAAAACCTGTATTATATTTTAAGATTTTAAAATAAATTCATTATAAACATGACTCACTTTCACATAACCGATGGATTTATTTTAATGAGATAGGTTCATATACTTAGAAAATAATGAAATTAAATCCTCTTTTTATAAAATAATGGAAAAACCATGGTATGGTCTGCGGTTTGGATTAATTTATTATATAGACTCCAAAACCTAAGTTTAGAAAGTAATAAAGAACTCCCCTATCTTTTCCTATATAAAACCACCCATACTCCCATTATTCTTCACTAAAATCACTTTTATCATGAATTTAATATTCGTTTATCTCTATATATCCCACACAAGGTGTCCCTAAACACTTAATAATCCCTCCCCAAGCTTTTAGAAATACCCTATTAAGGTAAGGGAACATCTCCTTCTCCTCTTTATTCAAATCCCTTTTTATGAAATGCCTTTTTATTTACAATTGTTAAATTTGGGATATGTTTTTACACATCCCTATTACTTACATTATGATTCTTAGGTGATTAGAGACCCATTTAACTCTCATTAACCCCTTCCATAATCCTTTCTACACACCCGTTATGTTGCTGAAATTATCCTATAATTTTCCACATCAAACATTTGTGTAGTAAATACCCATCCCAATTTCCACTCATGGGTATTAAACTAGTTTTACATGTACTTTATTTATTTGTTATTTCTATGTATTTAACCTAAACCCCTTAATCATGGGGTTATAATTAAATAAATATATCCTTATGTTTGTATAATCTATGTGGAACACTTATGCATGTACATGATATGAAAGTGATGGATGGGACCATAATTATATATTTATCCAATGCATTGTATAATATTTTTATCTCATGATATGTCATGTATGGTGCATGGGAGGTTATCCTAATAACACTAGGTTATTTTTTCATGGAGGTTATCCTTGACTTATGTTTATGAGTTCATGTTTTATATTGTTTCCACATTCCCATGTTTCCTTGATATTATCCTATTATATCGTGCCCCATTATTTAATATTATGATTCTCATCCCTCTTATGTTATCTTAATATGTATCTTGTCTCACATTTATTAATTTACCTTATGATTTTATTTTTTTATATCCATATAAAAAAATAACATGTTATGTAGTATTTAAAATAATGTTGTTGTATTTATTTTTCAATTTCTTATGATATATACTTAATTAAAAAAAAATTAACTAGGCATCATGATATTATGGGGTTTTATTAATTGCATATTTATTTAATAAATCATTAAATAAATTGAATTAAAGATACACTTAATAAATTAAATTCCCTTAATATAAAAAATATATTTAATACACTTTATTTCATGATTTATGGCATAAAGATACACTTAATAAAACCCCATAAGATCGTGATTCCTAGTGTTTTGGGGTAATTAGATATATATCCTAAAAAATTGAAAAATGAATACAACATTATTTTAAAAACACCATAACATGAACTTATATTCCATGGATATTATAATACTGCCCGGGATAACCTAGCAACATACAAAAGAAATGGGTGAGATATAAATATCAGTAAGAGAACAAACAAATCATATAATAAGTAAGATAAGTACATGTGATCCAAGAGTAATATCAAGGTAACATGAAAGGGTTGATAATCATAATCCCAAACAATGATGCATGATATAACATGATAACATCAAGGAAACATGGTAATGTAGGAAAAACATTAAATATGACATCATAAACATAATTCAAGGATAACCTCTAAGAAAACATAACATAATGTTCTTATTATAACATCATTTTAACCAAAAGTACTATCTCATGAGATAAAAACATTACCCAATTAATTAGAGGGTTGTATAATTTCAAGCCCACCCATCACTTTCATATCATGTTCATGCATAAGTGTGCCACATAGATCATACAACAAAAGTATTTCTTTCATAAATTTTAACCCCATGATTAAGGATTATGGGTAACATAAATGGAAATCAAAAATAAATAAAGGATAGGTAAAACTATGTGAATATCCATGAGAGTAAATGGGTATAGGTATTCAATACACAAATGTTTTCCATGGAAAATTACAGGATAATTTTAGTAGCATAATAGGTGTACATAAAGGTTTATGGAAGGGGTGAATGAGATTTAAATGGTTATCTCGTAACTTTGGAATCACAAGGTTATTAATAGGGATTTTTAAAAACATATCCCATCTAGAAAATTTGGAAATCAAAAGGAATGATATAAATAATGTGTTTTAATAAAGAGGAAGAGAGGATCCCTTACCTTGAGAGGGCGCTTCTTAAAGATTGTGATGAGATTATTAAGAGATTGGGGAACCTTGGGAGGGTTTTGGATAGTTAAGGTAAGAGTAAATTCATTCTATAAGGGTTATAATTTAAGAGTTATGTGATATTAGGTGGGTTTATATAGAAAAATAGAGGGGAATTCTTTATTAATTTCTAAAATTAGGTTTTGGATACAAATAATAAAGTAATAAAAACCACAAACCTTTCCATGGATTTTGAAAATGTATTTTAAAAAATAGAAGTGGATTTAATTATTTTATAATTATAATAAATGAACACATTAAAATAATTCCCTTTCTTATTTGGAATTGAGTTGTTTTTATGAAGATTTTTTTTAAAACCTTAAAATATAATATAGGTTTTGGATGATTCATTAAGTGTTTATAAAATTAATAAAATAACATAAAACCACATTATTTTAAATTGGAAACATAATTTTGGTTTTGGTTACATATTATTCCATATATTACAACACTTTTTGGTCATTTTATGTCATAATAAATACTATATATTTACACGATATTAAATTTTTACCCAAAAAAATTGAATGTCTCATAAAATTAGGAAAAAAATATATGTTGGATAATTTTGACATGATTATTTTATAAATAATGTTTATTTTATCAAAATAATTCTATAAATATAAAAATTTACCCTTTTAAATTAAAATCCTTATTTATTGAAAAATATTGTCTTTTGAAAATGACAATTCTTCTAACCCTTATAAAAATTTCATTTGACATTATAAAATAAAAATATAATTTATATTTAATAAATTTTATTTAATAATATTATTATATTAAAATATCATTTATTTCTAAAATTCTTGAATTCATCAAAAATTGTGTCTTGATTGAAATAATATATTTCCCAAAATTAAAATTTGTGTTTTATCATATCCAAATATAACTTCTATCAAACTCGTTATTTAATAATTTAAAAATTAATATTAAAAATCGATAAATATAATTATTTTAAAAAAATATACAAACTCACACTGTTGGGGTCTAGATACATAGACCTTTATTACACTAGTGAATTCCTTAAAGGTAAGGTGTGTGGTGGTAAGATTTTCACGGGGTGGTTCGGTGAACATGGTTTGGGTCACGATCTCGATGAGCTTGAACTTTACTTGTAAATAGTTTCAATCTTGATTTAGTTGTTGAATCTTAGCTTGGGCTTGGTCAAGGGAAAATATTAGTGCTTCTAACTCCTCAGAAGCTCCGATAAAAGGACTTCATAGTATATGATCCTACTAGTCAAGGTCATCACTCCTTATTTCTATGTCAATTATAATTTTTCATGACCCTTAATATACTATTCATAATGGTAACTATATAATGGATATATTGTCAAAATTTATGATTAAGGAATTCACTGGTGTAATAAAGGGATATGTATCTAGACCCTAACAGTATGAATTTTTATATTTTCTTTTTTAAAACAATGATTATATTTATCCCTTTTTTATATTAAATTTTAAATGATTAAATAATGATTTTGATTCAAATTAGATAATTTTTTTCAGTGAATTATATAATTAGTGTGCTATATGAAAATACAAATTTAAGATAATATGTATTATCCTGGACTTCATGGAGGTACATTATTATTTAGGTTTTGGTTTAAGTCTCTTTAAATTGGTTAATGAAATGTTTTTTGGGTGTATGAGGAGTCTCGGAGGTGTTCCAAGGGTACATGATATGAAATAGGGGTGGAAGTGGTCACCCAGTGCATGTTTCATGGTTGGCATATAGTTAGTAGTAACTGTGCAACCTAATCATGCTTTACTAGTGGTAGGGCATAAGGTTTATGAAATTATGCACGGTGGGAGGCCAAACCATGCGGGGTTGGACAGACCCATCCCACATGGTCATTGCATGGTTTTCTAGACCGTGCAGACTCCCCAGAAGGTCATACAACCAATCACCCTCTTTGATAGAGGGCGGTGCATGGTTTGAAAAGCCATGTGGCCAAACTGCATGCCCCTTTAAAAGTATGGGTTTTGACCATTTTTCACCCTTAGGATTTAATATTTCTTACAATAATTTCTTACCCATTTCTTCTACATTAGCTAAGGATGATGAGCCCTTACTACCAAAATTTCCAAGGATCATTATCCCTCATTTATAAGCCATTTGGAGCATTGTTGGGTGAAGATCGAATATCTGAGTGAGGATAACACTCCTATTTATCCCTTTTTATGGATTAGGGTTTGTATAATTGTTCATATTCTTTTAAATCTCTAAAACGCTCTTTTTATAGTGGTTTTGAGGTTAGGGGTTTAAAGGTGTTTTGTTTTTGAATAAAAGGCTAAGGTTGGGCAATTGGTTTTCAATGAAATCAAGGTAGGTGGTCTATAAGTTATATCCCAAAGTCTTGTCAATTTTATTATGTGTGTGTGGTTGTGAAGTTATGTCATTATTTTGTCTGTTTGGTTTACCTTGGTGGGAATGATGAATTAATTGGTTAATTAGTGAATTGGACCCCTCATGATCCATGTGGGATTAATTGAGGTCGATTAATCCAGGTTAACCCCCCCCCCCCCCATGGGGTGAGCCTCTATCTCGAACATGGAATTGAAATGTTAAGTGTATAATTTAATGGTTATGAGATAGATCCCATGATAATTATGTTGATATGTTAACCTGAGTTATGAATTATAACTAATGATAATTGTGTTTAGTTTTTTAACATGGGTGGTAAGGTGAAATATATGTTAATTGTGTTTAGTTGATAACATGGAATGAGGGGGTGTTTTGTATTATGGTATTGGGTTAAATCAATTATGGGTAGTAAATGGTAAATGTGTTGATGGGATAAAGCATGTAAAAGATAAATGTGAATGTGTAAATGGGTAAATGCATGAATATGGGATATGTTTTGAATGAACTATTATCATAAATGATGAATGTATTGAATGAGTTATGGTCTGTGAATGATATACATGTGAAATGGTTAAGGAAGCATGTACGTATGGCTTGGTAGTATGTGGGGTATTGGAATTGAGGCTCTACACCCATGGGTTGGGTTAGACTGAGGCTCTAAACCCAGCCCGTATAATGCATGGGTTAAGAAGTATGATTGAGGATCTATTCCCCTAATGGATGTATGAGAAAAGAATACCTAGACCAAGTCTCCAAGGTAAGTATTATGTTTTTTTTAAATTATTTCTCTATTGATGAAGGGAACTCTATTTCTCCCCTTATGTAAATTTTATATAACTAGCATAGGCCAAAGTGAATTTGATGAAAATGCATAACCTAAGGAATAAATGGTTAAAGTGGTTAAAGTGAAATTTGTTAATTATTGGAAACTATTTATATTCTATTTATATTTTTATTCTTTATGTACTTTCATACACTATCTATTTAGACTATATATTTTTTAGAAATCATTAGTGGTGTCCAATTGAGTTGTACTCACATCCTTCTAGGGCCGCCATTGGGTACCCAAGCATACATCATTGTTGTAATTTCCTGGACCTCTCTGGTCCATTACTTTGTAAAAATGTGATGTTAGAGGTGTTCTAGGAGGTTAAGGTGACTTGGGGGTGCGCTTGGGGGAACTTTTAAGGAAGACTAATGGGCAGTAGCTTTCGCATGGGTTGTGAACGGTTTGTCTAAACCGTGCAGCCAAACCGTTAGAGGTGGGTGTTTGAGGCAGTGGATAACGCACAGTTAGTGCACGGTTTGGATAACAGTGCGGAATAACCATGTGGGGAGTTTTGGCAATGCAGTAGCTAATGCATGGTTAGCACACGGTTTGTCAAACCGTGCAGACTAACCATGCGGGAACTTAATCTTAGATCCTAAAATTGTGGATCTAACTCGTTTTACCTCTTAATGGTTCGTTTAAGCCCCTAAATGGCCATAACTCGAGATTACCCTCCCTTGAAGGTAATAGAACCTCTCCCAAGCATTTTGGAGGCAATCTGAAGGCTACCCTTGGCAAATCGAAGCCGGTTTCTTAAGTTATGTGACCGTTCTCCTTCGTTCTTGATCGTTTACTTAGATCTACTTAGATCTACTTCTCCTCTTCCCTTGGTCTCTTAGATCTATGCCTGATATGGGTAGATCAAAGTGTGTGGATTCCAAATATGATGATATTTGGTCTTGGTTGTGTTAGGAGAAGGGATCTAAGGAGGATTCTTAGAGGATCATCCTGGGTTCTTGTGCGTTCTTCGTTTGTTGGGGTTTTCATCAAAAACCTTTAAGGTAGTGATCTTACCTTCTTCTCTCTCTCTCTCTTTTGTGAATCATGTGGGTGGGTATGCTATTGTTTCTGCAAAATGGGTGACACCAAATGTTAATGAAGATAACAAACTGAATTTTAAAGAATGAAGGTGGGGTGTGATCGATGTTCTGCTATTTTTCCTTACCCTTGATTATTTATGTTGTGAATTGTGCGGGATATGCCCACTGAAAATCATGGACGTTGGTGGTATTTCCTTGTTCATTAATAAACCACCATCTTTTGTGATGATTTAATGGCTCTAATATGGGAATTTGGTTAATCACATAAACTCAGCCGATTAAATGATTGTCTAGTGAACAACAAACCTTGTGGGATCACCCCGGTTAACCAAATAGAAAGAAGAAAACTTAGTGATTGATGTGCTTGAACCGGAAGTTTCCCTACTGTGTTATGGTAGTAGGTGTGTCGTACTGGTTGATACTTATGGGGTGATGTGGATGGGGATGGGATCCTCTATTGTGGCACGGTTGTTGGTTGTGAATCTAAAGCTGTGTGGGGTTGTATCTCGAGGCCTGTTTTGGTTCCAGTACTTTAAGGGATCTCATGGATCCCTTTGTCGTTGTGACTTTACAAGAGAACCGGTTGTGAATGCTTAAATTGATGTTTGGGTGCTTCTCTTTCTCTGAATTGTGGTTATGCCTGTTAGTTTCCTAGTAGTGCAGAATTTACTTCAATGGGATCACTTGAACATGAAAACAAGAATGGGCTCAATGGGAAATTGCTTTCGGGGATAAGTGGAGACATGGACGTGGGTTCAGTGTTTCTTGAGAATGAATAGTAATTAGGGTGTTTGTGCTTAAGTTGGTTTTGGAACTCGTAGGTTGGGATGAGTTCTTGTTATATACATTATATAATTGTAGTTCTTATGTTTATTATTCGCGCCCCACCCAAGTTGAGCACCTAGTGTTGAACACCCCCATTTCATGGGGGAGGGTGTTTTTCCCAACACTCCTATGAGTGGATGGTTATTAGATCCTTTTCTGATCCCTTTCCCAAATTGCCCAAGACTCTTCGGGAAGGCTGTGACGGCCTGAGGTCCATTATAGACCAAGATTCTTCGGGCAGGGTAGTTTTAGTGGTTGGCCCAGGTGTATACAGGCAGGTTGTTTCCCAAGAGTCTGCGGGATGAGGCTCAGGTGTCTTCGGGCGTGGCAGTGGTTGTTCTAGCACAGGTTTTTGCGGGCGTGGTTAAGCATGGTGGTAGTGGCCCAGGTGTTTGTAGGTAGGATGTGTGGTAGTGGCCCAAGTGTTTGTGGGTACGATGTGTGGTAGTGGCCCATGTGTTTGTGGGCGGGATGTGTGGTTGCGGACCAGGTGTGTGCGGGTGGGGTGTGGCAGTGGGACTGCGGTGAGAATGGCGGGATTTGTTCGATGCATAGGATGTCTTCAATAACAAGTGTGAAAGTGGAGCGGGGTACCCAAATGTCGATGTGATATTACTATACATTACTTGACTTGCGTTATTTGGGGAGTGTTCCTTGGTGAGGCTTGGGTGGATAGTTTTCCTTATTAGGTTCTTTGGTTGTCTCTTTTCTCACAGGGAATTAGAATTCCTCCCCACTTGTGCACGAGACCTTTAGGTTTTCCTACTGAGTATACTTGTATGCTCACCCTATGTATATAAAACTTTTTTCAGGTTTCCAGGTGGACTTCAGGGATCGTGCAGGGTCGTACTAGTTTAGATGTTGGGACAGTTGTTGTTGCTATTTTTCTTTTCTTTTGGTAATTATTTTGGGGTTTCCTTTAACATTTTATCTTTTAATTTTGGAACATGCATGTGAGAATGGTTTGTTTTGGATTTACCTGTACTTCCACTTTTGGTGTTGTTGGGATTTATTATCTTATCTTCCGATCCTATTAAATAAAAAGGGTAATTCCTTCCATTTTCTGTGTGATTCTATACCCTTGGTGCTAGTCGCCGCTCCAGGACATATTAAAGGCGGGTCTCGAGGGTCATTATCTCTCCTTCAACTTGAAGAAGGAAGGGTCTGGAAACCTACTGTCCCTTCTCTCATCTTGGTGAAGGCAGTTCATGACAGAATGGTATCAGAGGGGTATGGTTGATAGATTGGATGGAGTCTAGAGTTAGGCATAGTGATGATTTCATGGGATGGTAGGGCAACAGTGTTGGGTGATCTTGGTGTGTGAAATAGGCCATGGAAGACTGGCTAGGGCACAGGATTTTAGGGCCCCCTGTGATCCGATGCAAAGACTCTGGAACTACCGAACGACCAAGTGTGGCTACACTGATTACAGGGTAGAGACCCTAGGAAAGGTACATTCATCATAATGACTTGTGTTCTTGTGTTTCTGGGGAATTTTGGGGATTTAAAATGAATAAGGAGTCTAAGAAAAATTTAAGAACAATATTCTAAAATACTCAGGCTTAGGCATTCCTTGTTTACCTTGTAGTTATGGCACCTTGGAGATGACCACAAGTAGTTCAGGCGATCGAGGCCCTGGAGGTTGACTCGGATGATCAACAGAGGGCTGACCGAGAGGAGGATGATGATCAGTGGCAGAAGAGGCTTAGAGCCTTTCAGCGATAGAACCTCAGGAAGTACAAGGGAATCATCTCAAACATAGAGACATAGAGATGGCTAGAGGAGCTGGTGATAGCTTTCAGCTTGATCCAGGCTCCAGTAGAGTACTGGGTTCCTCTGGCTGTAATCCAGATGCGTGGAGCAGCATGTCAGTGGTGGATAGTTTATCTTGGGGAGAAGAGGGAGGCTGAGGTCACATGGGTTGACTTTGAGAATGAGTTCCAGGCGGAATTCCTCTCTTCCATGATGAAGGCTGAGAAGAGGCAGGAAATACTCTCCCTACAGTAGGGGAGTATGTCAGTGAGAGAGTTGGGGATAAAGTTCAAGGATCTCATCTGCTTTCCTCCAGACCTCGTTCCAGATGAGGTGTCTCGGGAGAGATGTTTGGAGGAGGCACTTCGACCTTCTCTCCAGTATTTTGTTACTCCCTTCACCATACCGACATACTTGGAGGTCCAGAAGAAGGTTGAACTGGTGGAGAGGATGCACACACTGGGAGGTGTGTAGCGAGAGGGAATCCAGTTAGGCTCGTTGAAGGGTAAATCCGTCAGTAGCAGGCCTCCAACATCAGGTCCCTCTAGGTTCCGACCATTAGTGAGCAGGCGTCAGCAGTTCCAGTTCCAATATCCCAGTCCTCGCCCTTTTCCTTCGAGCCTGGGACCGAGGAGTTTCATCTTTGGCAGTCACGGGCACCTTCGGAATCAGTTCCCGGACCGAGTACAATACAGTGGAGGTGGACTAGTATAGCACCCACCTCAGTCACAACAGTTTCCAGCTAGGCCCTTCCAGCAGCAGCAGTAGGGGCAGCGAGATCCTGATCCTCTGAGGGTAGACGTTGTAGGAGGAGGTCGACCTCAGGGCGCCCCTCAGGGACCTCGACCAGGGGGTGGTTGGGGAGGCGGCCAACAGCCGAGAGATAGAGGAACTGGGCGTCGGAAGATGCACGCCGTAGAGGCAGTAGTTCCAGCAGGGCCAGAAGTCGTTCGAGGTACGATCAGCTTGTTTAGTATCCTTGCCTATGCCTTGTTTGATTCAGGAGCTTCGCACTCCATTTTTGTGCCCAGTCTAGCCTGTGCCTTCGTCCTAGACATAGAGACACTTTTTGTACCCATGGTTTTGAGTACGCCAGTCGGAGGTCAGAACAGCTTGTCTCATGTTTACCAGGGATGTAGGTTGATGTTGGGGCCACACCAATCTAGTGGAGATCTCCTTTTACTATAAATGCAGCCATACGACATCATTATAGGCATCGACTAGCTATTCTCGGTGTGTTCCGTCATTGATTGTTTCTGAAGAAGGGTCATGTTTTCAGATTTGGGTGGTGGACATGTAACTTTCATCAGCGAGTGGCGTTTCCAGAAAAGCATCGGGCGAGAGGAGTCCCTCCTTTCCTTGTTAGCTGAGCTATTAGTAGAGTTGGTGGATGCCGAAATGGTGGATGTTCTAGGGACCGTTAGTGAGTTTATGGACGTCTTCCCTAAGGAGGTGGCAACACTACCCCCTCGATGTGATGTTGATTTCGGGATAGACTTGCAACCTGGTGCCCATCTGATTTCGATGGCTCCCTATAGGATTCCACCTTCCGAGTTGCATGAGTTGTGGATTCAGATTGATGATCTGATGAATAAGGGTTTTGTTCGACTGAGTGCATCACCATGGGGTGCTCCAGTCTTATTCGCAAAAAAGGCAGATGGTGGTCTAAGGATGTGCATAGACTACCGGAGACTGAACTAAGTAACTGTCAAGAACTGTTACCCCCTCCCGAGGATAGACGATCTCTTTGACCAGTTTAGGGGAGAAGGTTGGTTCTCTAAGATTGATCTTCGGTCTGGATATCACCAGTTGAGGGTGAAGGAGGGTGCCATCTTGAAGACTGCCTTCAGGTGCATATATGGGCACTTTGAGTTTGTGGTCATGTCGTTCGGCGTTACAAATGCACCATCTGTGTTCAAGGGACTCATGAACTCCATCTTTCGGGAATACCTAGACCAGTTCGTAGTCGTCTTCATCGACAACATCCTGATCTACTCAAGATCAGAGGAGGATCATGCTGGGCACCTGAGAACGGTTTTAGAGGTCCTCCAACAACACCAAATTTATGGGAAGTTGTCCAAATGCACGTTTTGGACTCGGGAAGTACGCTTCCTTGTACAGGTGGTGTCCCAGCAGGGAATAGTGGTGGACCCATCAAAGGTTGAGGCAGTTGTTTATTGGGCAGTGGTCAAGAACGTGGAAGAAGTTTGTAGTTTCCTTGGACTAGCTGGCTACTGCCGGAGGTTCGTGTCCAACTTCTCCCGAGTTGTATCACCTTTGATAGCTTTGACGAAGAAGGATCAAGATTTCGTGTGGGATTATTAGTGTGAGTCAGCCTTCAGTTATCTAAAAGAAATGTTGGTTAGTGCCCCAGTGCTGAGATTACTAGAGGGGGGAGTAACGTTTGAGGTATTCTTTGATGCTTCAGGCCAAGGCTTGGGGTGCGTGGTAATGCAACATCAAGGGGTGATCTCTTATGGGTCTAGGCAGTTACATCCTCATGAACATAACTATGCCACCCACGATCTAAATATTTCGGTAGTTGTGTTCGCACTAAAGTTTTGGCGGCATTACCTCATCGAGGAGTGCTCTGTGGTCTTCCCAGATCACAAGAGTTGGAAGTATATCTTCTCCCAAAGGGACCTGAATTTGTGGTAGCGAAGGTGGATGGAGTTCCTCCAGGACTATGACATTGAAATCTCTTACACCGCAGGAAAGGGAAATGTGGTGGCTGACACTTTGAGTAGGAGGAAGGACGCGGTTCGAAAGTAGGCAGATGTCTAGAAGGCGATGGAAGAATTGGATGCACTACACCTCAATGTATGGGAAGATGGTGGTAGAGGTTTACTATTTCAGATGATAGTGCAGTCCTCCCTACTACGGTATGTGGAAGAGTCTCATTGGGGAGACATAGAGACTGAAGTGATGCGCGATCAGGCTAGCCAGGGCAATTCTCTGGAAGGATGGTCGGAGGATGGCTGTAATCGGATGCTTTTCTGGGGGAAATTGGTTGTTCCAGAGGCAATGCGCAAGAGAGTTCTTGGTGAGTTCCACAACTCACCCCTGGCAGTACACCTGGGAGCTTCCAAGATGTAACAGGGCTTGATAGGGCAGTTCTAGTGGCCCGGGGTGAAACAAGTAGTAGCAGAGTTCGTAGAAAAGTGTCTTGTGTGTCGGCAGGTGAAGGCTGAACACTGCGTCCCAGGAGGTCTGTTACAACCTTTAGATGTCCCCAAGTGGAAGTGGGATGACATCTCGATGGATTTCGTCATGGGGATGCCCAGAGTTCAAGGGGGTTGCGACGCCATCTGGGTAGTGGTGGACCGGCTAACGAAATCAGCCCACTTCATAGAAATCAAGGAGTCAAGTACGGTTGAGGCCCTATCTCAGAGGTACGTGAATGATGTGGTGTGGTTTCACGGAGTTCCGAGATCTATAATCTCCAACCGGGATACCTGGTTTACCTCGCGGGTCTGGAGAGGATTTCAACATGCTTTTGGCACCCGACTATGCCTCACCACTGCATTCCACCCCCACACAGATGGGCAGATAGAGTGCACCATCCAGACATTGGAAGATATTCTACGAGCATGTGTTTTGGGCCTTGTAGGATCATGGGTACAACACTTTCCTCTGATATATTTATCTTACAAAAATAGCTATCACTCTACCATTGGCATGGATTCTTTCAAATCTTTTTATGGGAGGTCATCCCGCTCACCCGTATGCTAGACAGAGGTCAGAAAAGTAGGTGTTCTTGGCCCAGAGGTGGTGCAGAGCATGACGGAGAAGGTTCATCTTATACGAGAGAGGATGAAGTCAGCTTAGGATCGGAAAAATTCATACGCCGATAATAGGAGTAGACCCTTGGAGTTCGAGGTTGGGGACCATGTGTTCTAGAAGGTCTCTCCTAGACGTGAGCAGCGAAAATTCGGAAAGGGAAGAAAGCTTTCTCCCAGGTTCGTTGGGCCCTTCGAGGTGTTTCAGCGGGTTGGAGAGGTGGCTTATCAACTTCCGTTTCCACCACCGCTGCAAAGGGTGCATGATTTCTTCCATGTGTCTCAGCTCTGTCGGTACCTACACGACGATTCACACATCCTCGACTGGGGAGAGCTAGATATAGGGGATGATGCAATGTTCATGGAATGACCCGTGATGATCAAAGGTCATGAAGAGAAGGTGCTTCATGGACGAACCATTCCTTTGGTTCCTATGATATGGAAGCATGGTGGGCTTGAGGAGAGTACCTAGGAACGGGTGGCACAGATGCGCGCCCAATACCTAGATCTATTTTGAGTTTTATTCTGTTATACTTGTTTGTTATGGAACACTTTACCTTGTTAACTATGAAATGTTTGGTTTTCCTTATTCTCTAAATGCAGGTGAAAATTCCAGACTACGAGGAGGGGAGGACTTGATCCCTAATCAAGACGCATTAAGGTGGATGCGATTAAACCCGTGCGGGCGAGTCAGTGCCGCCCAAAGTGGATAGTATCTTGACATGGGGGAAGAAACTTCCTAACCCATATGATTGGATAGCTTGAACCTTTAATGTTTCATGGTTTCTTAAGGTGGAGGTGTTCCTATATGTCGGAGAGGTTCACTCCTGAGAGGTATATTTCGGGGTGGTTGTTCGGACCCCCTCTTTTCTCCGGGTCTGGTTTTAATTCTTGAGGACGAGAATAGTTTGAGGGGTATCTAAGGTAATTTCCCGGACCTCTCCGGTCCACTAATTTGTAAAAATGTGGTTTTAGAGGTGTTCTGGGAGGTTAAGGTGAATTGGGGGTCCGTTTGGGTGAACTTTTAAGGAAGACTAAAGGGAAGTAGCTTTCGCATGGGCTGCGCATGGTTTGTCTAAACTGTGCGGCCAAACCCTGTGAGGTGGGTGTTAGAGGCAGTGGCTAACACACGGTTAGTGCGCGGTTTGGATAACCGTGTGGACTAACCATGTAAGGAGTGTTGGCGAGGTAGTAGCTAACACACGGTTAGCACACTGTTTGTCAAACTGTGCGGACTAACTGTGCGAGCACTTAATCTTAGATCCTAAAATTGTGGATCTAACTCGTGTTGCCTCTAAATGGTTCTTTTAAGCCCCTAAATGTCCATAACTCGGGATTACCCTCCCTTAAAGGTAGGAGAACCTCTCCCAAGTGTTTTGGAGGCGATCTGAAGGCTTCCCTTGGTGAATCAAAGCCAGTTTCTTGAGGTATGTGATCGTTATCCTTCGTTCTTGATTATTTACTTAGATCTACTTAGATCTACTTCTCCTCTTCCCTCGGTTTCTTAGATCTACGCCCGATATGGGTAGATATAAGTGTGTGGATGCCAAATATGATGAGATTTGGTCTTGGTTGTGTTAGGATAAGGGATCTAAGGGGGATTCTTGGAGGATCATCCCAGCTTCTTTTGCGTTCTTCATTTGTTGGGATTTTCGTCAAAAACCTTTGAGGTAGGGATCTTACCTTTATCTCTCTCTCTCTCTCTTTTGTGCATCATGTGGGGTGGGTACGCTATTGTTTCTGTGGAATGGGTGACCCCAAAGTTTAATGAAGATAACAAACGGACTTTTAAATAATGAAGGTGGGGTTTGATCGATGTTTTTTCGTTTTTCCTTACCCTTGATTATTTATGTTGTGAAATGTGCGGGACTATGCCCACTGAAAATCATGGTCGTTGGTGGTCTTTCCTTGTGCATTAATGAACCATTGTCTTTTGTGATGATTTAATGGCTCCAATATGGGAATTTGGTTAATCACGTAAACTCGTCTGATTAAATGAATGTCCATGGAACAACAAACCTTGTGTGATCACCCTGGTTAACCAAACAGAAAGAAGAAAACTTAGTGATTTATGTGCTTGAACTAGAAGTTTCCCTACTGTGTTATGGTAGTAGGTGTTTTGTACTAGTTGATGATTCTTGGGTGATGTGGATGGGTATGGGATCCTATGTTATGGCATGGTTGTTGGTTGTGAATCTAAAGCTATGTGGGGTTGTATCTCGAGGCTTGGTTTGGTTCTAGTACTTTGACGTATCTCACGGATCCCTTTGTCTTTGTGACTTTACAAGAGAATCGGGTGTGAATGCTTAAATTGATGTTTGGGTGCTTCTCTTTCTCTAGCTTATGGTTATGCCTGTTAGTTACCCAATAGTGCATAATTTACTTAAATGGGATAACTTGAACATGAAAACAAGAATGGGCTCAATGGGGAATTGCTTTCCGGGATGAGTGGAGACATGGTCGTGGGTTCGGTGTTTCTTGTGAATGAATAGTAATGATGGTGTTTGTGCTTAAGTTGGTTTTGGAACTCGTAGGTTTGGATGATTTATTGTTATATACATTATATAATTTTAGTTCTTATGTTTCTTATTCGCGCCCCACCCAATTTGAGCACCTAGTGCCGAACACCCCCATTTCATGGGGGAGGGTGTTTTTCCCAACACTCCTATGAGTGGCTGGTTATTAACTCCTTTTCTGCTCCCTTTCCCGAATAACCCAAGACTCTTTGGGTAGGCTGTGATGGCCTGAGGTCTATTATAGCCCAAGATTCTTCGGTTAGGGTAGTTGTGGTGGTTGGCCCAGCTGTGTGAGGGCAGGTTTTTTCCCAAGAGTATTCGGGATGAGGCCTAGATGTCTTCAAGCATGGCAGTGTTTGTTCTAGCCCAGGTGTTTGTGGGTGTGGTTACGCATGGTGGTAGTGGCCCAGGTGTTTGCAGGCAGGATGTGTGGTAGTGGCCTAGGTGTTTGCAGGCAGGATGTGTGGTCGTGGCCCAGGTGTTTGTGGGCGGTATGTGTCATTGCGGCCCAGGTGTGTACGGGCGGGGTGTGGTAGTGGGACTACGGTGAGAATGGTGGGATTGGTTCGATGCATAGGATGTCTTCAATAAACAGTTGAAAAGTGGTGCGGGGTACCCAAATGTCAATGTGCTATTACTATACATTACATGACTTGCGTTATTTGGGGAGTGTTCCTTGGTGAGGCTTGGGTGGATAGTTTTCCTTGTTAGGTGATTTTGTTGTCTCTTTTCTCATAGGGCATTAGAATTCCTCCCCACTTGTGCAAGGGAGCTTTAGGTTTTCCTACTGAGTATACTTTTATGCTCACCATACGTATATAAAACTATTTTCAGGTTTCCAGGAGGACTTCAGGGATCGTGCAGGGTTGTACAAGTTTAGACATTGGGACAGTTGTTGTTGTTGTTTTTCTTTCTTTTGGTACTTCTTTTGGGGTTTCCTTTAACATTTGTATCTTTTACTTTGGGAACATGCATATGAGAATGGTTTGTTCTGGCTTTACCTATATTTCCACTTTTGGTGTTGTTGGGATTTACTATCTTATCTCCCGATCCCATTAAAAAAAAGGGTAATGTCTTCCATCTTGTGTGTGATTCTATACCCTTGGTGATAGTCGCCACTCCGGGACCTATTGAAGGTGGGTCTCGGGGGTCATTATCTCTCCTTAAACTTGAAGAAGGAAGGTTCTGGAAACCTACTGTCCCTTCTCTCATCTTGGTGAAGGCGGGACGTTACAATTGTTGTCGGTCAGGACCAGGGTAAGGGCCTTATGCTAGATGGTTGTGTTGGGCTTGGGATGTGCATGGAGGAGGGAACCGAACTTGGTGTCCAGACCCATTTTGGATATTATTTTTCTTGTCTTTATTTTGGGTTTTCCTTAAACTTGGTATTGTATGATGTGACATAGAATATTTACTATTTGGTTGTGTTCTTGTACCCAGTTTTGGGAAATGTTTGGTAGTGCATGTTTAGGATTTACTTGTTTCCTCTATTTTGTATTTATATGATTTGTATTACTCTGATGAAGAGTATATAGTCTCTATATGTGTTCTATTAGACCGATGGTTGCTAGTCAGTAGTCTCTGACATATGGGGAGGTTTTCCTGAGGTCATGTGGCGACCCAGCTCAGGGCACCAGTTTAGTGTCACCAGGGCTAGGGATGTTACATAAGATATATAAAATTTAGAATATTATTTTAGAGATATATATATATATATTAGGTTCTTGTTAATATATAAGAATATATATATATATATATATTATGTTAATATATATATGTAGTAATCCTAAATAATAACCATATACTTATATATACATATATGTATGTTTATATATACATAATTTTAATTAATAATAAAATTTATGATTATTTTTATAAATGGTATTTAATATATATACACACATCTATATATATATGAATAGTATGTATATGTATTTTTTAATGTTAGGGTCAAAGCCGCTTTTTTATTGAAACAAAGGACATATTGTTTAGGTATAGGAGACCCATTACATGGATCATAGCCCCATAGAGCATTAAATCCCATTAAATGGCCTAAAGGCCCATATTTTGTTCTAAAGGCCCCTTTGGTGAATAGTACTACTATAGTACCCGGGCTTCTACATTACTTGCTATCATTTTCATTGCTACAGTTCATGCTATAGTTTCTTCCACCACTATAGTGTTTTCGGTGCTACAGTCTACTACAGTAGTACTATAGTGTTGCTATAGTACCTGTGCCCAATGGGTTTTGAACCCCAACCTTGATGTAGTATAACGTGGTGATTACCACTAAGCCAAGCCCAAACTACCATAGTATATATATGTATATATACACTTATATTCAATATATATATATATATGTATATACATATATAGGAGTTTCCTTGAATAAAAAAATATGAATATATATATATATATATCTGTGTGTGTGTGTGGCACATGAGATGTGAGGAATTTCAAAAAAAAGCAGAGAGTGACATGAGGTGTGAGTGTGTGGGGGAAAAAAGTGAACCCCATTTTGGGGAAAATATTTTATGCCTAGGTAGAAAGAGGGAAAAAATTAAAGAAGTGTGTATATATATATATACACAATTTGAAAGTCATGTAAGTATATAATATACATAATATGTATCCATTTAAAGAGTAGTGTATGTGTTTGTGTCTATATATATGTTGAAATAGATATATATATATATATATATACACTTTATAATGATATATATATATATATATATGATTATCTATTTAAATGTGTGTTTCATGATAACAATGAAGAAGAAAAATTATATATATATTTATATATATGGTGTGTCGCATGATTGAGTGGGGTGTGTGAGGTGTGTGGAGTAAAGAACCAAAATAATATATATATATATGTGTGTGTGTGTGTGTGTGTGTGTGTGTGTGTGTGTGTGTGTCTGTGTGGGGGGACTTATATACGATATATATATGAAAACACATTGAAACATATGTTATAAATATGTTATAATATATTTTAAAATTAACATTGAAACATATATATGTATGTTATATATATATAGACACGTCAATATATATATTATACATGAAACATATATGTGCTAAAGTATGTATGTTATATATTTTATATATATTTTACCGTCAATGTATATATATTATACATAAAAAATATATATTCTAAAGTATGTATATTATATATGTTATATATATGATCCTTAAGAGTGAAGGAATGAAAAAAGGATAAATAAAAAAATTTAATAAGAACAAAATGTCAGTTTTATTAGAGGGTAAGGAACAAAAAATAATAATAAATAAATAAATATAATATAATAAGAACAAAATTTCATTCTTCTTAATGAGAAAGAAAAATGTGTGTACAAATCCACCACTATTTGGAAGTCCTCTAGAATAGTTTTGAACGATATTTTAAACATTTTGGCCTATAAATAGGATCTCTTCCCTTAGGGTCTGTATCCAACGACACTCTACTAGACTCCTTAGTAAAAATACTCAAGCTTCTATGGTTGTAGAGATACTGTCAGACTCATTTTAGTCTTTAGGAAGGAGGTTCAACATAATTTCAAATAAGTGAATTCTAGAGAAATCCATTTAGTAGTTTAAGGTAAGGTAAAATTTATTTTTAAACACCTATTTTATTGTTTATAAAATTTACTTTTAATCAAAATCATTATTATAAGGGAAAATTATTTTTATAAAATCCTATTTGCAGAGGAATATGTTTTAATAAATTTTAATTCAATTATTTCTTAAATAATTATTATTTTTAAGTCTTATAGATTCCTAAAAATGGAATCTTATTTTCTGAATTTCAAGGTTGATTTTCAATTGATAAATCTTATAATTTTACATATAAAATGTTATTTTATTTCTATAATTTTCAATAATAATTATTAGTATATCCATGCACTATATTTATCATTAACACTCTATAAATTTTTTGAAAATAATTTTTATAATTTTAATTCTTCCTTTATAGGAATAATTTCAAAGTATGGGTTTTAAATTATTTATTTCTCCTGATATTGATTAAAGAATGGTATTTTCTTAAAAGAGACTCTTGTTAAATTTTATGAGAAATAATATTATTTTCCTCCTTGAAAATAATTTATATAGTTTTTATAAGGCTATTTTAATGTATTATAAATGAGAAAGGCAAGAATTTAAAACAAAATTATTTAAAAAAATTATCACTTAGATGTTTTTTATGCTGATGAGTAATGGGGAGCGAACCTACGAACTCAAGGGGACTTTGTCCTAAAGAGTGATCTTTAATATCTTTAGTGTCCTCGTTGTCTTCTAAAATACTTTCCAAGTATCATTATACTCCATAAAAATATATTAATTTCAAAGTAAATTATTTAATATTTTAAGGATCAAACTCATGTGAAGGCATATAGTTCTTGTAGAATTCATAAAAAACTCTAATATGTAATATTTTTTCCTAATTTTTTAATGATATTGACTAAAAAGATACTTGAGGTGTATATAATTCTATTGTATATTTGAAAAACAATACAGCATGTTTTAGAACTATATATGGGAGTTCGGGTCTTGGGCTACTGCATTTAGTATTAGAGGAAAGGTTTGGACATCTTTTGTGATAAGGATGTCAAGTATAATTTAAGAGTTAAATTTTTTTTGAGGTTCTTTTAAGATTATAATTTAGAGTAATTCCTAAAATTAGGGTTATATAGATCTTAGAAAACATTTTCAACTGAGTATATAATTTTATGGACCATCTATGTTTACAAAGACTTGGATTTTGGAATTGGGCGAGTATTTTTATCAAATAAAAAATTTATATTACCAGTAGTAATTTCTTATAATTTTATTTAAAAATTATTATCACTATTCTCATTTTTATATAATAAAAAAATAAGTAATCTTGATTAGAAAAAAAAATATGTTTTCTCTACGCTTATTTAGGAAGTAAAAATAATAATAATAATTTTATCTTAGATAATTAAAATTTCAATGAAATGATTTAATTAAGGTGGGGAATGTAACAACCCAAGTTTTGTAATATATATAATTTATTTAAGAAATAAAATAATTATATATATAACTATATTTTATATGGTTGAAATAAAAATTAATATTTTATTTATCATGATGATTTATGCTTGAATATGGGTGTGTTTGTGTGTGTGGGTGTTTTAAATATAATTTTTGGAATAAAAAATATATATTTTACATTTATCTGGAAATATAAAAAAAGTAATTTGAAATGAATATACCATGACAGATAGAATTAGGTTCCTAAAATTCAAATTAGATAATTTTGTTTAGAAATTGATATACTTATTATTCTATATGAAAATAATAATTTAAGATAAGATATATAAAATTTAAAATATGCTTTGAGATATATTTTTTAGGTGCTTGTAAATATATAAATAGATATATATATATATAATATGTTATTATATATATATACATAATAAACAGAAATAATAACTATATACGTATATATGCATATATGAATGTGTATATATGCATATGTGTAATTGATAGTAAATTTTAAGATTATTTTTATAAAAAAAGAGTTAAACGATGGTATCTAATACCCACACAGATATATATATGTGTTATATATATATATATATATTCTTATATTTGGTATGTATATACATACATACATATAAAAAAGGTTACTTGTATAAAAAATAATATGAATATTTATAATACATACATATATACATATATATGTGGTGCATGAAATGTGACGAATTTCAAAAAAATGCAGAGTGGTGTTAAGAATGAGTGTGTGGTGAAAAAAATGGAACCCCATTTTGTGGAAAGGATTTTGCACCTAGGGAGAAGGAAGGGAAAATGAAAAAAGTGTATATATATACACACACAATTTGGAAGTCATGTAAGTATATAATATACATAATATATATACTTTGAAAGAGGTGTGTGTGTGTGTACATGGAAAGAGACAAATATATATATATATTATAATGTTATAGTAAATATATATATATATATATAGGATTACCTATTTGAGTGTGTGTCGCGTGAAAATAAGGAATATATATATATATATATATATATATATGGGGTGGCACATGATTGAGTGGGGTGTGTGAGGTGTTTGGAGTAAGGAACCAAATATATATATATATATATATATGATTATATATGATATATATGTGTGTGTGTGTACAAATTGAAACATATGTTATATAAACTTTATAATATATGTTAAAATAAACATTGAAACCTATATATGAATGTTATATATATACATCAATATATATATATATAATACTTGAAAAATATATATGCTAAAGTATATATGTTATATATATATATAATAAATAAAGTTCCTTAAAAGTGAAGGAATGAAAAAAAATCCTAAATAAAAAAATTAATAAGAACAATGTATCAATTTTCTTAGTAGTTAAGGGTAACCAAAATAATAATAATAAATAAATATAATATAATAAAATAATAACAAAATTTCATTTCTCTTAATGGGCAAGGAAAATGTGTGAACAAAGCCACCACTATTTGAAAGTATTCCAAAATAGTGTTGAATGATTTGTTAAACATGTAGGCCTATAAATAGGATCCCTTCCCTTAGGGTCAACATCAAATGACACTCTGTCATACTCCTTGATAAAAATACTTAGGTTTCTATGGTTTTAGAGATAGTGTTAGAAAGATTTTATTATTTTGGGAAGGATATTCAACGCAGTTTCAAATAAGTGAGTTCCACAGAAATCTGATAAGTAGTTTATGGTAAGAGAAATTTTATTTTAAACTCCTATTTTATCATTTATAAATTTTACTTTTAATGAAACCACTTATTAGAAGGGAAATTAATTTTTATTAATTCATATTTGTAGACGAATATGTTTTAAGAATTTTAATTCAATTCTTTTGTAAATAATTAATGTCTTTAAATCTTATAAATTTTTAAAAAATTGAATCTAGTTTTATGAATTTCATGGTTGATTTTAAAGTGATAGATCTTATAATCTTATTTATAAAATGTTCTTTTATTTCTTTAATTGTTATTCATGATTATAGGTATATTCATGCACAATAGTTATCATTAACACTCTTTAAAATTTATGAAAAACATGTTTATAAGTTTAATTATTCTTTATAGGAATATTTTTCAAGTATTTTTTTATAAATTATAGATTTCTCTTAATATTGATGAAAGAATAGTATTTTTTAAAAGAATAACTTTTTAATTTTTATGAGATATAAAATTATTTTCCTCCTTGAAAATTATTTCTGTAGTTTTCAAATGGCTATTTTAATAGATTATAAATTAGAAATTCAAGCATTGAAAGGTGATTTATTTAAAAAAATTGGCACTTGGATATTGGTTATTTTGATGGGTAATGGGTAGTGACCCAAAAAAATCAAGGGTATTTTTCCCTAAAGAGTGGTATTTAATATCCTTAGTGTCCCTATGGTTTTCTCAGATGTTTTCAAACTATCATTATAATCCATAAATAGATATTAATTTCAAATTAAATTATTTAATGTTTTGAAAGTGAAATCTAATCTTATTTAAAAGGTTATTTTTAGCGACCCAATCCTTTTATATATAACATTACATGATTTTAAGAATAATTATACATCAAAGTACAATCTAAGGATCGTTAAGTCTAGTGTCTTGGAAGACTATGTACATAAAACATAAAACACGGGACTAAAAAACACTTATTTATTTAATCTCTATAAAGAGCTCCTAACATCCATTGAGCCCTTACATATGTATAGGGTATCTTGGGGAACACATGAACAAAGGAATAATCTAAAAATCCCAGTAAGGGAATGGACATAAGGATGCATCTTAAGCACATGAGTTAGGAGGCATGAATAATGATAACAAAGAATAGAACATATGAAATCCTATCATATAATCATGGGATCATATAAACATGGAATCATATAAATGTGTCATAATCATAAAACATTTCTTTAGTATGGGTCAAGGATAACCTCCAATCATGTTTCCCATTTTAGTATGGGTCAAGGCTAACCGCCAATCCCGTTTCACATCGCATCTCATGAGCCTTAACTTTACCCAATGCATTGGAGTGCTATATGGGCGCACCCATCTCAAAATTTTCATGAATATTATTTCCACATAAATATTCTTTCCATATAAATATTCTTTCCACATAAATACTCATATATAATCAATCATTCATAAACATAAGGATACCCATGGAGAGAATTGTGTACCACAATCATGACATAAAGCATAACCAATGAGTGTATCAGGAAAGTGTCCATGAAATAAAGGTATTAGAATATACATGGATGTTCATAAGGTAATATAGAAATATAACATGGTAGGTGGTGACAAATATAAGTGACAACATAAAAGAAATGTATTTGAGAAACATTAGCATTAAAACATTTTTGTGTGGTTTTAAAGACAATACTATAGAGCTTTTAAAATAGTAAAGAGGACATTCTTTTATATAAAACCGGAATTTAAAAAAGAATGTTTTCATTATAAAAATACTGATTTTATAAATACAATGGTTTATTAAAAAAACAGGATAGAGTGCACTTGAAATTGGGTAAAAATTCGGGAAGTTCCTTTAAAACGAGTGTGCTTATTGGGCAGTATCGAGGAGGGATTCACTTAAAAGAATGTATATCCCCTAAAGATAATGAGAGATAGATTTTGGAACATGATTATTGAGCATATAAATAGAATGTATAAGTTTTACATAAAAATAAAAGACAACTACATTTTGTTAAAAAGAAAGATAGAGAAACCTGAAGGAATAAAGGAAGTTCGGGTAGAATTCATTACAGTTTATCAGCATGGTATCGGGTGTAACTAAGAGGACTTATTGAGACAGATAAGGGGTTTATCATCACTTATAAAACATTAGGGAAGTATGTTGAGGTGATAAAACATACCCCATAACTTGGTATTACACAAAAAGGCATAACATAGATAAAACTCTTGATTAAGAGAGAAAACGAGAGGATCCCTTACCTTAAATACGTTGGTGTTCTCCACTTGTTATTAAAGACCCGAATAAACAAATTATGATTATTAATTAATAAGTATATAACCTACTTTATATGTAATTGATTTGTTATAACCATTTTTAGTTCATTAAAGGGATTCTTGATTAGTTATAAGGTTCAATTTCATTGTTCGGGATCGTTTGTTTACTTGGTTTTAAAAGATTGGTTCACTTATATCCAAGTTCAGATAAACATGAAAGATAGAAGTGGTTGAACAGAAATGAATTTATATGATATTAGGGAACATCATGGATATTACATGGTTTTAAATTTAATTTGGTTACTTATATTGAAGTCAAAATATTATATAAAACCACAGTGACAACTGTTTTTGTTAATTGGCGGGTTTGATTACAAAGAACATGTTTTGATTTATAACTTAATACCATTTATAAAAAATGATTACAGAATCAAAATAGAATATAATACATATATATAATCTGTTTCAACCATAACAAAAATGGTTTCATGACCAGATTTAAATATGATAATATAAATTGATAAATTGTTGTCCTTGAATGTGCTAAATTGGCACCGCTCAAACGGTGCTTTCATTTCTTTCAAACAAAAGGTGATGAAAGGATAGAAGATAATGAAGTATCCCATTAGAATAATAGTATTCCAGTAAATTTATGCTACTGGAGTTATCATACCATTTGTGTTAAGGGAGGTGAGGAAAGAAACAAAAAATAAAAGAACTTACAAGAAATGAAGGAATTGGAAAGAGGAATTTACCTCTTGAGACTTCCTCCTTTGAGAACCTCTTAAGGGGAGAGGTTTTGGTATTTTGAAGAGTCTAGGAGATTTTTGACGTGGGGAAGGATCTTGGGGAGAGATTTGGGCTGAATATTGGCAAGGTATAAGTCTTTAGAGGAGTGAAGAGAAGAGGGGGTGAGGGGGGTTTTATAGTGGAAGAGGGAAGGTATTTCTCAATATAAAATCCATTAATTTATTAATTCCCCACAAGACAAGGAATAATGATCCATACATGAGCAAGAATAGTAAATGGTTCATGTGAATTTTAACCAAGGGTGGTGACATCATCCATGATGCTAGGAATAGTTTATTTATCTTATAATGTATATATATGGTAAATTACCATGTTTTACTATTCATCAAAAATTCAATTATTTTCGAAAAATCTCAAAAATTCACCCTAACCATTTTTCAACATGTAGAATCCAAAAATGAAGTGAATTTTTCAAAAATAGTTTTATAAATATTATTAATTAAATATTTAATTAAAATCATAATTTATTATTAAAAACAAGTTTTAAAACATTCATTTACTTATTCTAAAGTATAGGTAGATCGTAATTTCAACTGGAATATTATTTATATATTATCATAGGTAAGGTTAATATTCATTAGGGTATATACCTATTCATAAGGGTATGTTACTATTCATAAGGGTAGGTTACTATTCACCAAAAATTATTTTTTTCTTATCAGACTCCAAATAACTTACTGATCACAACCGTGTATGCCATATTTTTGAAATTACAAACACAGAAGTGAAAAACTTATGTTTAGAGGTCACTTAGCACTTAGTAGTTCATTGTATTGTGTTTTCATGTGATTTTATGACATATTTATATGAGAGTAATTTACATTTATAAAACATTGGGTCATCACATTCTTCCCCCCTTATTAAATTTCTCCCTAAAAATTTCGTTTTACATTCTATCACAAAAATAGGTGTGGGTACTTTTCCTTCATTGCTTCCTCCAATTCCCATGTTGCCTCTTCATACTTATGGTTTCACCATAGTACCTTGACCAGATGAGTAGTCTTGCTGTGTAGAACTTTGTCTCTTCGATCCAAGATCTTCACTGGCTGCTCCTCGTAAGAGAGATCATCCTCCAACTATACCACCTCTAAAGAGAGTAAATGTGAAGGGTCTGGTATGTACTTCCTTAGGAGGGATATATGAAAGACGTCATTTAATTTCAACATGGTAGGTGGAAGTTCCAGTCGATATGCCACAGCTCCGACTCGATAAAGGATCTCAAAGGGGTCTATATACCTGGGACTTAGCTTCCCATTATTTCTAAACCTCATGACCTTCTTCCATGGAGATATGCGTAGAAATACCATGTCTCCGACCTTGAACTCAAGGTCTCGTCGACTGTTATCCACATAACACTTTTGTTGAATTTGGGCTACCTTGATATGATGCTAAATGGTTTTCACCTTCTCCACCATTTCTTCGACCATTTTAGGTCCTAGAAGCTTATGCTCACTGACTTCATCCCAACATGTTGGTTCTGCACCTTTTCCCATAAAGGGCTTCATACGGTTCCATTCATATGCTCGAGTGGAAACTGTTGTTGTAGGATAATTCAACCAGTGGAAGATGTTGGTCCTATCATCCTTTGAATTCCATAGAACATTCTCTCAACATGTCTTCCAGTGTCTGAATAGTTCACTCAGATTGGCCATCAGTTTGAGGATGATAGGTCGTACTGAAGTTCAGTTCAGTTCTTAGAGCGTGTTAGAGACTTTTCTAGAACTTCTAGGTGAATCTCAGATCACGATCAGATACAATAGATAGTGGTACTCCACGCATACTTACCACTTCTTTGATATAATCTGTGCAACTTGATCCAATGAGAAGTCCTCTCGAACTGTGAAAAAGTGATCTATATTTGTAAGATGATCCATAATGACCAGTATAATATTTTTTCTTCTGGATGTACTTGGAAGTCCAGTGACAAAGTCCATGGCAATGTTCTCCCACTTCCATACTGGTATGGGTAGTGGTTGCATCATTTCCTAGGAACTTTGCCTCCCATCCTTCACATGTTTATATACTAGGGACTTTGACGTATATTCAACAATCTCCCTTTTCATATTGTCCCACCAAAAGTTTTCTCGGAGATCTCGATACATATTTGTGATCCCGGGTTGGATAGAGAAGGTCGAGCTACGTGCATCATTCAATAGCTCATTTTTTATCTCTTGATCAGTTGGTACACATAATCATGTCCCATATCATACAACTTTCTCATCAATTCTGAAATCAGAGGATTTCCCTTTTCTAATAGCTTCTACCCTTTTCTGAATTTCCACATCTTTTCTTTGAGAATACTTTAATTTTTCTAGGAGGGATGGTTGAGTAATCATTTGATAAAGATTTTATGATCTTCCTACCTTAATTATTCCCATGTACATCCTTCAAAAATATAAGAAGATCGGATCCTTTTCAATTCTCATGAATGATAATGATGCAGGATCCTTTCTACTTAGAGCATTTGCTACCTTGTTTGCCTTACCAGTATGGTAGTGGATTGAACAGTTATAATCCTTTATGAGCTCTATCCATCTTTGATGGATCATATTAAGCTCTTTCTGTTTGAATATATATTTTAGACTCTTGTGATCAGTATATATCTCACATTTCTCCCCATAGAGATAATACTGCCATATTTTCAACGCAAAGATCACAACTGCCAACTCCAGATCATGTGTGGGATATTTTTTCTCATGGATTTTTAGATTCCTTGAGGAATAGGCTCTCACTTTATCATTTTGCATTATCACACAGCCTAATCCCTTCTTAGAAGCATCACTATACACCACAAAGAGTTCTCCACTTGTAGGGAGTGTGAGTACTGGCATAGTGATAAGCCTCTTTTTCAAATCCTTGAAACAATCTTCACATTCATGTGTCCAAACAAACTTTACCCCCCTTCGTGTCAGCTTGGTCATTGGGTTCAACAATCATGAAAAGTTCTTCACAAATCGTCGATAATACCCATCTAGACCCAAAAAGTTGTGGATCTTCATTATATAAGTTGGCATGGGCCACTCTTCAATTTCCTTTGTCTTGGAAGGGTCCATATATATCCCTTTTCTGGTGATAACATGCCCAAAAAATGATAATTCCTCCATCCAGAACTCATATTTACTGTACTTTTCATACAACTTCTCCCTTTGCAAAGTCTTTAACATAGTTTTCAAATGCTTCTCATATTCCTCCTTTATCTTGGACTATATCAGAATATCATCAATAAAGGCTACCACACATTTGTCAAGGTAATCTCTAAATACTCTATTCACTAAATCCATGAAAATTTCTTGAGAATTAGTGAGTCTAAATGGCATCACTATGAACTCATAGTGTCCATACCTCGTTCAAAAGGCATTCTTGAGAATATCTTCCTTCCTCACCTTTAATTTGTGATATCCCTACCAAAGGTTGACCTTAGAGAAATAAATGGTCACACAAATATGATCGAACAAGTCATCTATCTTTGGTAGGGGATAATTGTTTTTATCGTGATTTTGTTGAGCTCAGGATAATCAATGCAGAGGTGCATTGATTCATCCTTCTTGAGGAAGAGGACTAGTGTACCCCATGGTGAAGTACTCTAGCTTATAAAACCCTTTTCCATATTCTCATATAACTGCTTCTTCAGCTCTTCCATCTCTACGGTGGCCATTATAAAAGGTGTATTTGAGATAGGCAGAGATCCAGGGATAAGTTAAATTTAGAACTAAACCTCTCACTCAGGAGGAAGAACAGGCAACTCTTTAGGGAATACATCAGTGTAATCCCTCACAATGGGCATTTCTTCAAGCATGATTCTCTCCTTTGTCTCAATCATTTGAGCTAGATATTCTTGCTCATAAGGTAGCAATATCCACACTTGATACGATGATCCTAAATGAGATTCATCTTCGTCCTTACAATTGTATAGAATTAGAGGAATCTTCGGGATGTGAAGAGTGATCGCCCTTTTCTGATAGTTGACGTTGGCTTTGTATAAATAATGTCAATCCATGCCCAATATAGATTCAAACTCCACTAAAGGAAGTATAATGAGATTTTCTGGGAGTTTCAATCCAAAAATATTTACCAGGGAGGAGTTATAAACCATGGACACAATAATTGATCCATTTACTGTTCTCAAAAATAACTTTTCTTCCAAATTTTGAGGCAGTGTTTGAATAGTTCTACTAAACTTGCATGATATAAAAGAATGTGTAGAACCATAATCAAAGAGTATGTTAACTATTCTTGAATGAATAACTAGCGTACCTATCATCACATCATTTTCCGAATCCACCTCAGTAGTAGTGATAACATAACCCCTTCCTTGTTGCCTTGTAGGTTGTTGTTGATTGCCTCCGACAACCCTCATCTTAGGGGAATTGTTCGCATAATGCCCATGCTCCTTAAAGTTGTAACACTAAAATTTTGGCTGAGTCTTGATCTGAACCTTCCTTTCTTCTTCAACATTAGTGGGATTTTTCATATCCCTTCAGCAGTTCTTGGCTAGATGACCAAAATTTCCACATTTGAATAAATTCTTGGTTCCCTTCAAACAGTTACCAAGATGCTTCTTCCCACAATTTTTGCAAGGGGAAAAGTCAGGATTCTTTCCATCATGGGATTTGTTTGATGAACCACCCATGTTGTTCTCCATTTTACTCTTCTTATCATTGATCCCACGAAATCAGTGAGAGTATCCAATATCCATTTCAACCTTGAGGGAATAATAGACAATATACTCATAACTGTCGAAGTCTTGAATCACCAATTATTTCCGTAGACTCGACTTTAGTCCAATAAAGAAGCGATCCACCTTGACTTCAGTGTTCATGACAAAGCCAGAGGTGTACCTCGCAAGCCTTGTAAAGTTTGCTTCATACACCCCAATGGAATCATCTTCCTTCTGCTTGAGTCTGAGGAACTCTCTTTCCATCTTGAGAAGGAGGGTTCGAGGAAAATATTTGTTGAAAAACATCCTCTTGAATTCCTCCCAATCCATGGAATCAATTTCCTCTTGTAACTTTTTATTCTTGATCAGTTTCCACCACTGATCAGCTTCCCCATCAAAACAATAGGCCGCTAGTACAACTTTCTCTTCTTCTGGGCACTGGAGGATGGAGAATACCTTTTCAATGGAGTTAATCCATTGTTCCATGAGGAGGGGATCAGAAGATCCGTTAAACATGGGCGGGCTTTTCCGCATAAAATATTCTACGGCAACTTGATATTTCCTTGGAGGAGGAGGGTGTTCCACATTATTCAAGTTATTATTCATAACTCGAGCTAGCTGATAAAGTACTATCATGAATTTTTGAGCACCCGATCTTGTCATATCAGTAATATCATTAGGGAAATATTCACATTTCCTACCACATTTTTTGTTGGAATATGTTATTCTATTTAATTCCATTAACTAAGAAAAAGATTATATAATTAGAGGTCTTTAATACTTAGATATTGAGCATAAAAAATAAAACTTTGAACATAAAAGGATAAACCTATAAATAATAAGTATATCCTAACTTGTGATTCCTTAAGTTTAAACCAAGATTATCCTTAATCTATTTCTTAACTTATATTCTTATGGGTGTTACCTTAATAATGGTTTGTGATAAGATCATTAATCTACCAAAGAATATCCCCCAGGATTGTCATAACCAAGAGTACAGCAAGGCCCATTTTCGTGTACGAGGATACCCCAGGTCAAGCCTGAAAATCTTTGTCAGATTTTTCAATCATAGGTACATATGTGCCAGAGCCACCTTTACCTGCTCGTATCCAGACAGGGATGTATTTTGTAATGTCCCAGTTTCGGAAGCCATCCAAATATGCCCCGTACCCAGTTGGTCACATGGCCTAAAGCGCATTTCCCCAAATGCCAGAGGCTACCGACTAGTAGTGAGGGACTTTGGTGTGATAGTGGGGAAACTATGCCCTCCTTGGCAGAGAACATAATGGAAATAATAAAAATATATATAATAGAGGAAGTAGTAAACACACCATACAACAATAAATAGCGGAAGACTGAAAGTAAGAAGTAACTGGAGCACATATATAAATGATGCATGATTAAAATGTCTAAGAAAGCAGCCAAACAACCACAATTCTAGAATAAAGACAGTACTAAACCAAGTACAAGGGAAAAATATAAAAAATCCTCAACATCTCAAGCCTCTACTTGGTCCCATGCTCACTAACTCCAAAGAAATCAAAATCCTGAGTAGAAGGGTGCTTTACCTTATCTATACATGCATCAATATAATCTGTTTGGGACCAAAATCATGACCCAAACAGGGTGTGAGACTAATACCAGTATTCATCCACCAAAATATATGTGCCTCAGAGTCAGTGAATATATATGGTAGGCAATAAGTAAAAGGGTAGTAAAAAGGAAGTACTCAATAGTAAACAATTCCATATTTTCGAAGCATTCAATTCCAAATATCACATAAGCATCTAATCAAAGAAGGTAACCCTCTAAGAAGTAAAAACAGCTTATCCCCTTTGGTTCAGTTATAAAGATATTACAAAGACTCTCTAAGGAAGCACTCTCAGTAAATTCCCCCTTATTGTCAAAAGTGATATAGACTCTCTGAGGAAGCTCACATGGTCTATTCCCCTTATAGTAAAAAAGTGGTTTAAGACTCTCTGAGGAAGCTCACACGGTCTGTTACCCTTATAGTTAAAAGTGGTTAAACACTCTTTGAGGAAGCTCACATGGTCAATTCCCCTTATAGTCAAAAGTGGTAAAGACTCTCTGAGAAAGATCACATGGTCAATTCCCATTATATTCTACTACACCAGGTTCTCATGACCCTGTGTATGTCAAAAGAGCATAGCAATACAATATGGCCAAATTAAACCTCAAGAACTACTTGGCTAAATAGTCTACAACATATCAAGCATGTCAAATAAAATAATCACTCTATCCTACAGTACTAGTTATGGGAAAACATCAAGGAATCCTAACAGGCTAAATAGGACCAAACGGTCATAAGTAGAACGTGCATGGGAAACCACTTCCAAAGTATAACAATCAACCCTATTCACATTTAAATAGCCTGTACACAAGCACACAAGCATGGAAGGCAATTAAGAGGGCTAAAAAGTAAACATGCAACACCCCCTTCCAGGGTATTGAACAAATTTTCAAACATAACTCAAAGACTTTCAACAGAAAGGCACAAAACAACTACCTCGGTGTTGCGATATCTCTATACGTGAACCTCAAGCCTTGAATCTCCCAAGAACATGATAGATCTACAAAAATGGTCAAAACGTTCAACCGAGGATAACTTGAGAAGGATAGGAATCATGAAACAAAACCCTATTAAAAGGAAGATCTTACTAAGGTGATCCCAATGCAATTGACGGTGGTCTAATCGGAGATCGGATGCTCGGTCAGGAGGTCAGAGGAAGATCATAGTCGTATGGGTTCTCTCGGGTGAACTAGGTCGAGCAGAATGCCTTTTTGGAGATTAGATGTGACCTCGGTACGTTTAATGAAAAATGAAATACACGGTGTGTACTTTGGAAGTAGACAGTGTGTACTTTGGAAGTACATGGCCTGTACATGTTTTTTTCGTACTCCGCTTTAGGCGGTCTCCAGGTCACCCCCACACGGTCAGGTGTGCAGCCATTACATGACCAACACACTGCTTCATGCGGCAACCGAGTACACAACGTGTACTCATAAAGTATACAAAGTGTAATTAAAACATTTCCATAAATTCCTCTTTTTCTAAAAAATGACTAGAAAAGGAAAACATATCTGAGAAGAAGATATGGGTTCTTAAAAACTCCCCCCTCCCCTATATTGAAATTCATCCCCAAATTTCCCTATCAAGGCGGCGTAGAAGAAGAAACCTCAAACAGCTCCGACCACTATGATCATACATCGGCCTCCCTCTCCCAAGTATCGTTCTTTACTCACCCATGCTACCATAAGAATCATATGAGAGGAACATACTGGCTATGGAGAACCTTCGCACTTCGATCAACAATCCGGATAGGATGCTCCTCAAAAGATGCATCCACTTCCAACTCAACATCCCCGGGTTGGAAGACATGAGATGGGTCAGAGAAGTAACGTCGAAGATGAGAAACGTGGAAGAAGTCATTCATAGCCTAGTACCTCTGAGGTAACTACAACCAATAGGAAACTGGCTCAACTCTCTCAACACCTCGAACAGCCCGACATACATCGACGAAAGCTTACCCTGTCTCCTAATCCTTCTATTCCCCAACCTCGGTGTGACATCCAGGAAAACATGATCCCTGAACTTGAACTCCAGAGGTCGTCTCAACTAATCAGCATAAGATTTCTGTCGAGACTGTGTGGTATCCATCCTCTTTTGAATCAACTTTATTTTCTATATGGTCTCCTGAACAAGATGAGGTCCCAATATAGCTGCCTCTCCTACCTCCATCCAACATAAGGGTGATCGGCATGGCCTACCGTACAAAACCTCATAAGGTTCCATATGAATAGTTTCTTGAAAACTATTATTTTAGGAAAACTCCATAATAGGTATGTGATTCTCCCAAGAACCTCCAAAATCTAGAATGCATCCTCATAGCATGTCCTCAAGCACTTGAATCGTACGCTCGGACTGGCCATCTGTCTGGGGATGGTAAGTTGTACTCAAAAGCACATGTAGACCCAAAGCCTCCTGAAGCCCCAGCCAGACCCGAGAAGTAAAACGTGAATCTTTGTCTAAAACAATGGAGTGTGGAACTCCATGTAAGCACACAATCTCCTGGATGTAAAACCTTCTCAGCTCATCAACACTGAAGGTCTCCTTGATCAGTAAGAAGTGAGCAACCTTCGTGAGTATGTTAATGACAACCCATACTACATCATTCCCTCGAGGCGACCTCAGTAAACCTATCATAAAATCCATCATGACATCATTACACTTCCACTTGAGAATGGGTATCTTCTATAAAATCCCTGATGTTCATTGATACTCCGCCTTCACCTATTGACAGTTAGAACACTTCATGAAAAAACCAGCAACCTCTCTTGTCATACCAGGCCACCAATACTGATGGTGTAGATCATGATACATCTTGGTGACACCAAGATGAACTACCCAAAATGAGGAATGGAATTCTCATATCAGATCCTCGTGTATGTCTGATGGCACCCATACATGCCCCTAGAAACACAATATCTCATCCTCTCCCATGGTCCATCCAAGAGTAGGGTCCTCTCTTGACACACCTTCCTGTAGGACTAGGCCTTCAGAATCTCATAGCTGCCACAATCTCACTCAATCAAGTAGAGTAGAGGTAACATCTATAGAAGAAAGAAAAGTATTCCCCTATCTATCATGCACCTCCAAATTCATCTCAGAGAACAGAGCCATAAGTTGCCACTCACTGTAGGCCTCCTGAACTACCTGTATCTGAGTCCTCATGCTCAGTGCATCAGCCATAGTGTTGACTTTCCCAAGAGTCTAGGCAAGCTCAAAGTCAAAATATTGAAGGTAATCAACCCACCTCCACTATCTCAAATTTAGATCATGCTGAGTGAAGATATACTTGAGACTCTTATGGTTGGTGAAAACCACAAAATGATCTCCCAGAAGATAATGTCTCCAACATCGTAAGGCATGAACAACTGTAGCCAACTCGAGATCATGTGTCGGGTAATTTCTCTCATGTGGCCTCAACTACCAAGACTCGTACGCAAAAAATCCTTCCCCCAGTATAATCATAGCTCCCAGCCCGATACCTAAAGCATCACAGTAAATAGTATATCTCTTTACCGGCTCTGGAAAGACTAGTATCGGTGCTTAAATCAAATCTCCCTCTCAGCTCCTGAAAGGCTGAATCACAAGAATATGACCATGAGAACCTTGAAACCTTCTTAGTCAAACCCGTCAGTGGTGCTGCTATGTGTGAAAAGTCCTGTATTAAACGTCTGTAGTAACCATATAGCCCTAGAAAACTCCGTACCTCAAAGACGTTCTTTGGCTGCTCCCAGGAAACTACTGCTCTTAGTTTCTCTGGGTCAACTGATACTCCTCGCGCTGAGATAACATGACCTAAGAAGTGAATATTGTCCATCCAAAAGTGGAATTTTGAGAGCTTATCATATAACTGATGCTCTCTCAGTTTACTCAAAATGATATCAAGATGGGTAGCATGGTCGTGTTGAGTGTGAGAGTACACCAAGATATCGTCCACGAAGACCACCACGAAAGAATCCAAGTATGGATGGAACACTCAGTTCATCAGTGCCATGAAGACTGTAGGCACTTTCTTGAGACCGAACAGCATAACCACATACTCTTATAGACTATACCTATTCTTGAAAGTTGTAAGAGGTATATCAGATGGTCTAACATGCAACTGATGATAACCGGATCTCAAGTCAATCTTCGAGAATACCCAGGCTCCTCGAAGTTGATCAAAGATAAAATCAATCCTCGAAAAGGGATATCAGTTCTTGATCGTCAACTAGTTCAGCTTATGATAATCCACACAAAGACTAAGGGTACCGTCTGCCTTCTTCTCAAATAGAACAGGTGAACCCCACATAGAAGTACTGGGTCGGATGAAACCCTTAGCCTGCAACTCCTCCAACTACTTCTTGAGATCCTATAGCTCTGGTGTAGACATCCTATAAGGAGGAATGGACACCAGTGCCACTCCTGGAACGAGCTCAAAAGAAAATTCTACCTCACTCTCTAGAGGTAAACGAAAAAATTCCTCTGGAAAGACATCCCTGAAACGATCCACCACTGGAGGAAAGTCCATCTGTGAATTCCCCTGGTAATTCAGATATAGACTAGAAATCTGGGTTGTAACTCCTCCTAACCCATGATGATCAAGTCTTGCTCTGCTCTCCTGGACATCCCATTCACCCTAATGAAGAAATGATCCACCTTCCGATCATGTGAAACTCACCCTACGACGATAACAGTCGACGACTACCTATAATGGAACTAACCAGTTCATTATGAGAATGGAATCATATCATGTCATCTCTAGGATATAAAGGTCCCATAAGAAGTGACACCCACCAACTTCTAGATGGAACTCCTTCCACTGTTGCACAATATCCATTCTAGTCCCCAATGAAGTGTCTAGCGTCAACATCTCAGCAGAAGAAACGATGTAGAGCCCAAGACTCTCCACAATAGCAACAGATATAAAGCTATGGGAATCCCCTATATTGAAAAGAGTAGAAGATAAAACTGAGGAAACTTGGATCGTAACTTGAATTGTAGAGGGTTCGGGATCCTACTACGGTTGGGTCTGCTCTACTACAAAAGTCCGGCCTATACTGCAGCCATGTGACCCTGCTTTTCCACCCTGAGTTAATCCACCCTGTTGTCGCTAAAATCTTGGTGACTGACTACCACGACCATGACCTCCACCTTGGCCTGAATGGCCAGAAGAACTATAGTTCCTAGAATAGTGAGAAATTAGGGGTGCAGCTCCTGTAGGAGGAGTCATAGGAGAATCCCTGTCACTAGATGCTGGTGAGAATAACTAATAGAAATGATAAAGATGACCCATCTTGTAGTAAGATTGGAACTCCATTGGGTCTCTCGGGAAATGTGGCCATGTATACCCGCTCTTCCCGCACTGGTAGCACACTACCTGGACAGAAGATGCATCTTACCTACTCAGATCTCCACATGAATTCTCCATACGGTGCTTTCTACTATCAGCTGGTGGATCACTAACTCTAGATGACGAATCGCCCTGGCTCACAACTCCTGAATCCCTCATATTATGCTCAGTGATCAGCGCCTGGTTGAATATAGAATATATCGAAGTCAACCTGAAGATTTTCACCTGAGATCGAATATCCTACTTGAGACCATCCTCAAACTTTTTTACAAGGAAAAACTCATCTCCCCTAAGAAAGGGTGTAAAGCATTGCAACTTGGTGAAGTGAGAGGAAGAATCCAGAACAAAAAGAGTACCCTTCACCAAACTCATAAACTCTCGGGCTCGATCATCCCTCAACGTCTCTGGGTAGAACTAGTCATAGAAGATACGCTGAAACTCATCCCAAGCCATGACTTGTTTGCGTCCCACCTGTGAGATCACATCCCACCACCTCTTGGAGGAGTCTCGAAGCATGTACATAGCGAGTTTCACCCTCCCCTCTGGAGGTATCTTTAGATGCTTAAAGATCATCATCATGGCTTCCAGCCATGACTCTACAGCCCGAGGTCCTCCTTCCCCTGTGAAGTTGGGAGGATGTTATTGCAAGAAAACCCATGCCAGCTCTTCCATAGATGGGGCAGGGTGCGGTGCTCCCTAGAAGGTCTGCATGAACCTCATAAAGCCCTCTCAGAACTGTGCATCAGCCCATGTATCCGGAATGATGGCTCATTCCAAGACTGGAACAACTGGAGGATCTGCAGGTAGTCCCTAATCAGTCATATCCTATGTCTGATCACTACCCTATAACTGGCATACAACTGAAGGACGTCTCGGTTGCATGACTCTGTAAGGTCAAGAAAACACCTTAGATCAAGATTAACAAGGACTGAAACCTAGAAGTGTAATAAGGGGATAGGAGAAAGAAAGCATTCAAGTTTTTCAAAACATGGATACATGATGTGTATAATGCCTACACGACATGTTCCCTTAATCCTTTCACATGGGTGTGTACTTCTTCCAAAACTGGTCGTGTAACACCCCATACACGTCGTGTTGTCCTAACACACAGCATGTACTTGAATCCTCTTCCCCTACCCAAGTTCACTTACACGGTTAAGCCACACAGTTCTCCTAGAACAAAACTACACAAAGTGTTCGTACAAGACACAGAATGTACTAGAAGAACTTCACCGACCCGTGTTGTTAGTGACATGGCCGAATACACGACTCACACTACACAGCGTGTTCCAGACCAACACAACGTGTACCAAAGGATTTCCCAAACTCGTGTCTTTTCCCACATAGCTAGTGACACGGTTAGAGACTATATGACATGTACATATAGTACACGGTTTGTACTTAAGAAAAAAAGTTTCTTCCTGAACAGAAGAACACATGGCATGTATTCTTCATTACACAGCGTGTATTCTAGATTTTTTCGGACAGTAAGCCTCAGAAACTACTCTGGAACCCATGAAAACACTGAAAAAAACAATAAAGTGCCAAATTATGATCCGTGAGGGCCCATACTCCCCACGAATCAATTCTTGGAATCTTATACATGTCATATACAATCATAACAGGTTAATGATCCAACAAATTCTGATCCATGACGGCCCATAACACCTTAAGAACCAAAGTTTGGCGTTTATTCAAACAAAACTATACACAATTCAATACCCTATAAAAATTAAGAATTCTATCAAGGCATCTATCACAACAACATGCATATCTAGAACAAAATCTATCACAACAACATGAAATTGCTAATGAACCGTAAATGGCATGGCAGGAGTGCATGACATGTGATTTCTAGAAAGTTCCTATATGATGCATGAGATGGCATACCCTCATCTCATCGGGTTACAATAGAAATAGAACCTCAATATCATCAAAAATAATAGCACAAAACATGTGAGTCACCCAATGGTGAAAATCAAATCAACTGTAAAATTGAAAAACCATAAAAATTGCAATAAACATGATAGATTGGCCTTTCCCTATACACGGGTTAGCTAATCCCAAGAACAACTCATTACCAAGTACCTATTTCATCCTATCCCTGACTATATGCTCTAAATAGTAAGTCAATAGAAAAGAATTACTTTGATACCACTTTGTAACGTCCCGGTTCCAGAAGCCGCCCAAAGATGCCTCATACCTGGTTGGTCACATGGCCTCAAGCGCATTTCCCCGAATGCCAAAGGCTGCCGACTAGCAAAGAGGTACTTGGGTATGATAGTGGGGAAACTATGCCCTCATTGGAAAAGCACACAACAGAAATAATAAATAGATATACAATAGCGGAAGCAGTAAACACACCATACAACAGTAAAAAGCGGAAGACTAAAAGTAAGAAGTAATTAGAGCATGTATATAAATTATGCATGATACATATGTCTAAGAAAGTATCCAAACAACCACAATGATAGAATAAAAACAGTACTAAACCAACTACAAGGGAAACAAATAACAACTCCTCATCATTGCAAGCCTCTGCTTGGTCCCATGCTCACCAACTCCAAAGCAGTCAAAATCCTGAAGTAGAAGGACGCTTGCCCTTATCTATACCTACATAAATATAATTTGCTTGGACCCAAAAGCATGACCCAAACATGTTGTGATAGTAATATCAGTAGGCATCCACAAAAAGATCTTTTCCTCATAGTCATTGAATATATATGACAGGAAATAAGTAAAAGGGAAGTAAACAAGGAAGTACTCAGCAGTAACCAATTCCATAATTTCAAAGCATTCAATTCCACATATCAAGTAAGCAGCTAATCAAAGAAGGTAACCCTATAGATATTACACATAGCCTATCCCATCAGGTTCAGTTATAAAGATACTACAAAGACTCTCTGAGGAAGCACTCTCAGTCAATTCCCCTTATAGTCAAAAGTGATAAAGACTCTTTGAGGAAGCTTACACGGTCTATTCCCCTTATAGTCAAAAGTGGTTTAAGACTCTATGAGGAAGCTCACACAGTAAATTCACAGTCAAAAGTGGTTAAAGACTCTCTGATGAAAATCACACAGTCAATTCCCCTTATAGTCAAAATTTGTTAAAGACTCTCTGAGGAAGCTCACATGGTCAACTACCCTTATAGTCTACTACACCAGGTTCTCACAACCCTGTGTACAACAAATGAGAATATCAATGTAATATGGCCAAAGTAAACCTCAAGAACTACTTGGATAAATAGTCTACTGCATATCAAGCATGTCAGATAAAATAATCACTCCATCCAATAGTAATAGGCATGGGAAAACACTAAGGAAGCCTAATAGGATAAACAGGACCAAATGTTCATAAACAGAACATTCATGGGCAACCACTTCAAAATCCTAAGAATCAACCCTATTCACATTCAAATAGCCTCTACACAAGAAAAAAAGCATGGAAGGAAATTAAGAGGGCAAAAATAGTAACCACACAATACCCCATTCAAGGGTATTGAACAAATTTTCACATATAACTCAAAGACTTTCAACAGAAAGGCACAAACCACCTACCTCGGTTTTGTGAGATCGCTATACGTGAATCTCGAGCCTTGAATCGCCGAATAACATGGTATATATACAAAAACACTCAAAAAGTTCAACCGAGGATAACTTGATAAGGAGGAGGAATCTTGAAACAAATCCCTATAATAAGGAAGATTTTACTGAGGTGATCCCAACGCAATCTAAGGTGGTTGAATCAGAGATTGTATTGTCGGTCAGTAGCTCAGAGGAAGATTGCGGCTATACGGGTTCTCTTGAGAGAACTAGGTTGAGAAGAAGACCTTTCTGGCGATTAGACAGGACCCCAGTATGTTTAATGAAAAAAAAATAGTGTGTACTTGTCGTTTCCATACTCCACTTTAGGTGGTCTCTAGGTCACCCCCACGTAGCCAGGTGTAGAGTCGTTACACGGCCAGCACACGGCTTCATGCGGCAACCAAGTACACAGCATGTACTCATAAAGTACATGACATGTACTTCAAAAATTTCTAGAAATTCCTCTTTTTCTCAAAAATGACCAGAAAAGAAAAACATTCCCAAGAAGAAGATCATGCTTCTTACATATTTTCTTGATAAACCACTTACTCAATACTCACCAAAATTTTGGACTATTATCTTATACTTAGTCTCATCCTTAAGGTTATCACTAAGGTTCTCTATTCATAATCTCCAAAAATAATTAGACCATCCTATGCTATCAATATAGTGACCTAATCCTTTTATATATAACATTACATGATTTTAAGCATAATTATACATTAGAGTACAAGCCAAGGATCGTTAAGTCTAGTGTATTGGAAGACTAGGTACATAAAACATAAAACATGGGACTAAAAAAACTTCTTTATTTAATCTTCTTAAAGATCTCCTAACTTCCTTTGAGAACCTTACATCTGAATAGGGTACCATGGGGAACACATGAACTAAGGTATGAGCTAAAAATCCTACTAATGGAATGAACATAAGGATACATCTTAAGCACATGAGTTAGGAGGCTTGAAATAAGGATAAAAATGAATGAAACATATGAAATCATATCATATAAGCATGGGATCACATAAACAGGGAATCATATGAATGTTTCATAATCATAAAAAAATTGTTTAGTATGGGTGAAGTCTAACTTACAATCTTGTTTCCCATTTTAGTACGGGTCAAGGCTAACCGCAAATCCCGTTTCACATCGCATCTCATGAGACTTAACTTTACCAAATGCAGTGGAGAACTATCTGGGTGCACCCATATCAAAATTTTCATGAATATTCATGTCACATAAATATTATTGACACATAAATATTCTTTCCACATAAATAATCATACATAATCAATCGTTCATAAACATAAGGATACCCATGGAGAGAATTGGGTACCACAATCATGACATAAAGAATAACAAATGAGTGTATCATGAAAGTGTCCATGAAAGAAATGGATTAGAACATACATGGACATTAATAATGTAATATAGGAATATAACATGGTAGGTGGTGAAAAATATAAGTGACAACATATAATAAATGTATTTCAGAAATATTATCATTAAAAGATTTTTGTGTGGTTTTAAGGAAAATACTATAGAGATTTTAAAATGGTAAAGAGGACATTATTTTATATAAAACCAGAATTTAACCAAGATGGTTTTCATAATAAAAATACTGATTTTATAAAGACAATGGTGTCTTAAAACAAAGGATATAGTACACTTGAAAATGGGTAAAAATTCAGGAAGTTCCTTTAAAACGAGTGTGCCTATTGGGAAGTATCGAGGAGGGATTCACTTAAAAGCATGTATATACCCAAAAGAGAATGAGAGATGGATCTTGGAACAAGATTTTGGATCATATAAACAGAATGTATAATTTTTACATAAAAATAAAAGACAACTACATTTTGGTAAAATGAAATATAGAGAAACCCAAAGGAATAAAGGAAGTTCGGGTGGAATCCATTACGGTATATCAGCATGGTATCAGATGTAACTAAGAGGACTTGATGAGAGAGATAAGGGATTTATAATCACCTCTAAAAAATTATTTCATTATGGGGTAGGTTTTAAAACATACCCCATCACTTGGTATTACAGAAAAAAGGCATATCATAGAGAACAATCTTGATTAAGAGTCTAAAGGAGAGGATCCCTTACCTTAAATTCATTGGTGTTCTCCACTAGTTATTAAAGACCTGAATAAACAAATTAGGATTATTAATTCATAATTCCATAACTTATTATATATTTAATTGATTTTTTATAACCCTTTTTAGTTCATTAAAGGGATTCTTGATTAGTTATAAGGTTCAATTTCATTGTTCGGGCTCATTTGTTTACATGGTTTTAAAAGATCGACTCACTTATATTCAAGTTCAGATAAACATGAAAGATGGAATTGGTTGACCAGAAATGAATTTATAGGATATTATTGCACATCCAGGAGATAACATGGTTTTAAATTTAATTGGGTTACTTATATTTAAGTCAAACTATTATATAAAACCATAGTGACAACCGTTTTTGTTAATTGGTGGGTTTGATTACAAAGAACATGTTTTGATTTATAACTTAATACCATTTGTAAAAATAGATTATAGAATAAAAATAGAATATATTACATATATATAATCTGGTTAAACCATAACAAAAATGGTTTCATGACCATATTTGAAGATAATAATAGAAATTGATAAATCGTTGTCCTTGAATGTGCTAAATTGGCATATTTCAAACGGTGCTTTCATTTCTTTCAAACAAAAGCTGAGGAAAGGAGATAAGATAATTAAGTATACCATTAGCATAATAATATTCCAGTACATATATTATACTGGATTTATCATACAATTTGGGTGAAGGGAGGTGAATAAAGAAACAAAAAATAAAAGAACTTAAAGGAAATGAAGGAATTGGAAAGTGGAATTTACCTCTTGAGACTTCCTCCTTTGAGAACCTCTTAAGGGGAGAGGTTTTGGTATTTTGAAGAGTCTAAGAGGTTTTTACATGGGGGAGGATCTTGGGGAGAGATTTGGGTAGAATATTGGAAAGTAATAAGGCTTTAGAGGAGTGAAGAGAATAAGGAGTGAAGAGAATAAGGAGTGAGGGGGGGGGGTTATAGTGGAGGAGGGAAGGTATTTCTCAATATAAAATTCATTAATTTGTTAATTCCCCACAAGACAAGGAATATTGAGTCTTCCCTAACCAAGAACAGTAAATGGGTCATGTTAATTTGAAACAAGGGTGGTTAAATCATCCATGATTCTAGGAATAGTCTATTTATCTTATAATGTATATATACGGTAAATTACTGTATTTTACTATTCATCAAAAATTCAAATATTTTAGAAAAATCTCAAAAATTCACCCTAACCATTTTTCAACCTGAAGAATCCAAAAATGAAGTCAATTTTTCAAAAATAAGTTTATAAATATTATTTATTTAATATTAAATTAAAATAATAATTTATTATTAAAAACTATTTTTAAAACATTCATTTACTTATTCTAAAGTATATCTATATCATACTTTCAAATTGAATATTATTTATATATTATCATAGGTAAGGTTACTATTAATTAGGGTATATCACTATTCATAAGGGTATGTTACTATTCCTAAGGGTAGGTTACTATTCACCAAAAATTAAGTTTTTCTTATTGGACTCCAAATAACATACTGATCACAAACGTGTATGTCAGATTTTTGAAATTCCAAACACAAAAGTGAAAAACTAATGTTTAAAGGTCACTTAGCACTTAATAGTTCATTATGTTGTTTTTTCATGTGATTTTATGACATATTTATAATATATGAATTTCCATTTATAAAACATTGGGTCGTTATATTCTTCCCCCCTTATGAAATTTCACCCTCGAAATTTTGTTTTACATTCTAAGAAAACATAGGTGTGGGTACTTTTCCTTCATTGCTTCCTCCAGTTCCCATGTTGCCTATTCATAATTATGGTTTCTCCATAATACCTTGACAAGATGAGTAGTCTTTTTGCATATAACTTTGTCTCTACGATCTAAGTTCTTCAGTGGCTGCTCCTCATAAGAGAGATCATCCTCAAATTGTACCACCTCTGAAGAGAGTACATGTGAATGGTCTGGTATGTACTTTCTTAGAAGGAATACATGAAAGACATAATTTTATTTCGACATGGTAGGTGGAATTTCCTGTCTATAGGCCAAAACTTCGATTTGATCAAGGATCTCGAAGGGGCATATGTACTTGGGACTTAGCTTCCCTTTCTTTCCAAACCTCATGACCTTCTTCCATGGATATATGTGTAGAAATACCATGTCTCCAACTTTGAACACACGGTCTCATCGAAGGTTATCTGCATAACTCTTTTGTCAACTTTGGGCTGCCTTGATATGTTGTTGAATGGTTTTCACCTTCTCCACCATTTCTTCGACCATTTCAGGTCCTAGCAGATTATGCTCACCAACTACATCCCAACATGCTGGTGTTTTGCACTTTTTCCCATAAAAGGCTTCATATGGTGCCATTCGGATGCTCGAGTGGAAACTGTTGTTGTAGGAGAATTAAACTAGTGTAAGATGTTGGTCATGTCCTCCTTTGAATTCCATAGAACATGCTCCCAACATTTCTTCCAGTGTTTGAATAGGTTGCTTAGATTGGCCATCAGTTTGAGGATGATAGGTCGTACTAAAGTTCAGTTCAGTTCTTAGAGTGTGTTTGAGACTTTTCCAAAACTTCGAGGTGAATCTCGGATCACAATAAAATACAATAGATAGTGTTACTCCATGAATCCTTACCAATTATTTGATGTAAATCTGTGCAACTTGATCCAATGATAATTCCACTCGAACCGTGAAAAAGTGAGCTGTCTTTGTAAGATGATCCACAACGACCTGTATAGCATTGTTTCATATGGATGTCCTTGGAAGTCTAGTGACAAAGTCCATGGAAATGTTCTCACACTTCTATGTTGGTATGGTTAGTGGTTCCATCATTCCCTTAGACTTTTTCCTTTCAACCTTCACTTGCTGACATACCAGGGACTTTGATGTATATTCAACAATCTCCCTTTTCATATTGTCCCACCAAAAGTTTTTCTAGAGATCTCAATACATCTTCATGATCCCTGGGTGGATAGAGAAGGTCGGGATATTTGCATCATTCAATAGACCCTTTTTATCACTTGATTGGTTGGTACACATAATCGTGTCCCAAATCTTACAACTTCTTCCTCATCAATTCTGAAATCAGAGGATTTCCCATTTCTGATAGCTTCCACCCTTTTCTGAATTTCCACATCTTTTCTTTGAGCATCCTTTATTTTTTCCAAGAGGGGTGGTTGAGCAATCATTTGAGAAAGGATTTATGATCTTACTCCCTTAATGATTCCCATGTCCATCCTTTTCAAATCTAAGAAGATCGGATCCTTTTAAATTATCATTAATGATAAAGATGTAGGATCTTTTCTACTTAGAACATCCTCTACCTTGTTTGTCTTACCGGGATGGTAGTGGATTGAGAAGTTATAATCCTTTATGCGATCTATCCATCTTTTATGGAGAATATTAAGCTCTTTCTATGTGAATTTATATTTGAGACTCTTGTGGTTGGTATATATCTCACATTTCTCCCCATAGAGATAATGCTGCCATTTTTTCAACACAAATATCATAGCTTCCAACTCCCGATCATGCATGGGATAGTTTTTCTCATGGATTTTTAGCTATCTTGAGGCATAGGCTATTAATTTATCATTTTTCATTATCACAAAACCTAATCCCTTCTTATAAGAATCAATATACACAATAATGTGTTCTACACTTGTAGGGAGTGTGAGTACTGGTGCAGTGATAAGCCTCTTTTTCAACTCCGTGAAACAATCTTCGCATTCCTGTGTCCAAAACAAATTTACCCCCTTACATGTCAACTTGGTCATTGGGTTCAACAATCATGAAACGTTCTTCCCAAATCATCAATAATACCCAGCTAGACCCAAAAATCTGTGGATATCCATTATAAAATTTGGTCTAGGCCACTCTTCAATTGCCTTTGTCTTGGAAGGGTCCACAGATATCCCTTTGCTGGTGATAACATGCCCCAAAAATTATTCTTCCTCCTTCCAGAACTCACATTTACTGTACTCTGCATACAACTTATCCCTTCACAAAGTCTTTAACAAAGTTTTCAAATTCTCCTCATGTTCCTATTTGCTCTTGGAGTATATCAGAATATCATCAATAAAGACTACCACAAATTTTTCAAGGTAATCTCTAAAGACTCTATTCATTAAATCCATGAAAATTATTGGAGGATTATTGAGTTAGAAGGGCATCACTAAGAACTCATAGTGTCCATACCTCATTCGAAAGGCAGTCTTGGGAATATATTCCTTCATCACCTTTAATTAGTGATATCCCAACTGAAGGTCCACCTTATAGAAATAACTGGCCCCATGATGCTGATTGAAAAATTCATATATCTGTGGTTGGAGATAATTTTTCTTTATTGTGATTTTTTTGATCTCACGATAATCAATGTATAGGAGCATTAATCCATCCTTCTTCTTGATGGAGAGGATAGGAGCACCACACGGTGAAGCACTCGGGTGTATAAAACCCTTCTCTATATTCTCCTATAACTTCTTCTTCAGCTCTTCTAGCTCTACAGTGGCCATTCTGTAAGGTGTCTCTGAGATAGGCAAAGATCCAGGGATAAGTTCAATAGAGAAATCAACCTCTTAGTCATGATGAAGACTAGGAAACTCTTAAGGGAATACCTCAGTGTAATACCTCACAATGGTCATTCCTTCAAGCATGATTCGCTCCTTTGTCTCGATCATTTTAGCTAGATATGCTTTATCATAAGGAAAAAATATCCACACTTGAGATGATTATCCTAAAAGATATTCAACTGTGTCCTTACACTTGTATAGAATTATAGGATGCTTCAGTGATCTCCCTTTCTTGACATTTGATGTTGGCTTTGTATAAAGACATCCAATCCATGACCAAGATAGTGTCGAACTCCACTAAAGGAAGTATAACAAGATTTGATGGGAGGTTCAGTCTACAAACATTAACCAGGGAGGAGTTATAAACCATAGACGCAATAATTACCCCATTTTTTGTTCTCACAGATAAATTTTCCTCCAAATTTTGAGGTGGTGTTTGAATAATTCTACTAAACTTCCAAGATATTAAAGAATGCATAGAACTAGAATCAAATAGTATGTTTTCTATTCTTTAATAAATAACTAGAATACATGTCACCACATCTTTGTTCGACTCCACCTCAGTAGTTGTGATATCATAAGCCCTTCCTTGTTGCCTTCGAGGCTGTAGTTCATTGCCTCCGACAACCCTCGACTTAGGGAAATTGTTCACAGAATGCCCATTACGGTTTATCGGCATGGTATCGGGTGTAACTAAGAGGACTTGATGAGAGATATAAGAGGTTTCTCATCACTTATAAAACATTAGGGAAGTATGGTGGATTTTTGAAAACATACCCCATCACTTGGTATTACACAAAAAAGGCATAGAATAGAGAACAATTTTGATTAAGAGTGAAAAAGAGAGGATCCCTTACCTTAAATCCATTGGTGTTCTCCACTTGTTATTAAAGACCTGAATAAACAAATTAGGATTATTAATTCATAAGTAAAGAACCTCTTATGTATGTAATTGATTTATTATAACCCTTTTTATTTCATTAAAGGGATTCTAGATTAGTTATAATGTTCACTTTCATTATTCAGGCTCGTTTGTTTACTTGGTTTTAAAATATCGATTCACTTATATTCAAGTTTAGATAAACATGAAAGATGGGATTGGTTGACCAGAAATGAATTTATATGATATTAGTTCACATACAAGATATTACATGGTTTTAAATTTAATTTTTTTACTTATATTGAAGTTGAATTATTATATAAAACCACAGTGACAACAGTTTTTGTTCATTGGCGGGTTTGATTACAAAGAACATGTTTTGATTTATAAATTAATACCATTTTTAAAAAAAGATTAAATAATAAAAATAGAATATATTAAATATATATAATGTGGTTAAATCATAACAAAAATGGTTTCATGACCAGATTTAAATATGATAATAGAAATTGATAAACCGTTGTCCTTGAATGTGCTAAATTGGCACAACTCAAACGGTGCTTTCGTTTCTTTTAAACAAAATGTGAGGAGAGGAGTGGAGATAATGAAGTGTCACATTAGCATAATAGTATTCCAGTACATGTATGATACTGGATTTATCATACCATTTGGGTGAAGATAGGTGAGGAAAGAAACAAAAAAATAAAAAAACTTAAAAGAAATGGAGGAATTGTAAAGAGAAATTTACCTCTTGAGACTTCCTCCTTTGATAACCACTTAAGGGGGGAGGTTTCTATATTTTTAAGAGGCTATGAGCTTTTGGACATGGGGGAGGATCTTGGGGAGAGATTTGGGAAGAATATTGGCAAGGAACAAGGCTTGAGAGGAGTTAAGAGAAGATGGAGTGAGGGGGGGTTTTATAGTGGATGGAAGGTATTTCTCAATATGAAATTCATTAATTTATTAATTCTCCAAATGAAAAGGAATAGAGAGTATTACATGACCAATAATAGTAAATGGGTCATGTGAATTCGAAACAAGGGTGGTTAAATCATCCATGATTCCAGGAATAGACTATTTAGCTTATAATGTATATATATGGTAAATTACTATATTTACTATTCATCAAAAGTTCAAGTATTTTAGAAAAATATCAAAAATTCACCCTAACCATTTATCGACTTGTAAAATCCAAAAATGAAGTCCATTTTTAGAAAATAATTTTCTACATATTATTAATTTAATATTTAATTAAATTCATAATTTATTATTAAAACCAGTTTTAAAACATTCATTTACTTATTCTAAAGTATAGGTATTTCGTACTGTCAAATTGAATATTATTTGTATATTATCATAGGTAAGTTTACTATTCATTAGTGTATTTCAATATTCATATTGGTATGTTACTATTCATAAGGGTATGTTACTACTCACCAAAAACTAATTTTTTCTTATCGGACCCCAAATAACTTACTGATCCCAACCGTGTATGTCAGATTTTTGAAATTCCAAACACAGAAGTGAAAAACTTATGTTTAAAGGTCACTTAGCACGTATTAGTTCATTATGTTGTGTTTTCATGTGATTTTATGACATATTTATAAGAGAGGAATTTCCATTTATAAAATAATTTGTCGTTACATTCTTCCCCCCTTATGAAATTTCACCCTCAAAATTTCGTTTTACATTCTAAAACAAAAACAGGTTTGGGTACTTTTCCTTCATTGCGTTCTCTAGTTCCCATGTTGCCTCTTCGTACTTATGGTTTCACCATAGTACCTTGACCAGATGAGTAGTCTTGTTGCATAGAGCTTTGTCTCTACGATCCAAGATGTTCACTGGCTGCTCCTAGTAAGAGAGATCATCCTCCAACTGTACCACCTCTGAAGAGAGTACATGCGAAGGGTTTGGTATGTACTTTCCTAGGAGTAATACATTAAGGACATCATTTACTTTCGACATGGTAGGTGTAAGTGCTAGTCGAATGGCCACATCTCTGACTCGATCAAGGATCTCGAAGGGGCCTATGTACCTAGGACTTAGCTTCCCTTTTTTCCAAACCTCATGACCTTCTTCCACGGAGATATGTGTAGAAATACCATGTCTCCAAATTTGAACTCAAGGTCTCATCGATGGTTATCTGCATTACTCTTTTGTTGACTTTGGGTTTCCTTGATATGATGCTTAATGTTTTTCACCTTCTCCACCATTTCTTTGACCATTTCAGGTCCTATCATCTTATGCTCACCTACTTCATCCCAACATGTCGGTGTTCTGCACCTTTTCCCATAAAGGGATTCATATGGTGGCATTTGGATGCTCGAGTGGAAATTGTTATTGTAAGAGAATTTAACCATTGGAAGATGTTGGTCCCATACTCCTTGGAATTCCATAGAACATGCTCTCAACATGTCTTTCAGTGTCATAATAGTTCGCTCAGATTGGACATTAGTTTGAGGATGATAGGTCGTACTGAAGTTCAGTTCAGTTCTTAGAGCGTGTTGGAGACTTTTCTAGAACTTCTAGGTGAATCTCATATCATGATCAGATACAATAGATATTGTTACTCCATGCATCCTTACCACTTCTTTGATGTAAATACATAAAAGTTTATCCAATGATATGTCCTCTCAAACCGTGATAAAGTGAGCTATCTTTGTAAGGCAATCCATAATGACCCATATAGAATTGTTTCCTCTGGATGTCCTTGAGAGTCTAGTGAAAAAGTCCATGAAAATGTTCTCCCACTTCCATTATAGTATGGGTAGTGGTTGTATCACCCCCTTAGACTTTTGCCTCTCAGCCTTCACTTACTGACATACCAGGCACATTGATGTATATTCAGTAATCTCCTATTTCATAATGTCCCTCCAAAAGTTTTCTCATAGATCTCAATACAACTTTATGCTCCATAGGTTGTTAGAGAAGGTCAAGATATGTGCATCATTCAAAATATCCTTCTTTATCTTTGGATCGGTTGGTACACATAATCTTGTCCTAAATATTACAAATTTTTCTTCATCAATTCTAAAATCATAGGATTTCCGATTTCTAATAGCTTCCACCCTTTTCTGAATTTACACATCTTTTCTTTGAGCATCCTTTATTTTTTTCCAAGAGGGCTGGTTGAGAAATCAATTGAGAAAGGATTGATGATGTTACTACCTTAATGATTCCCATTTCCATCCTTTTAAAATCTAAGAAGATCATATCCTTTTTAATTCTCATCAATGATAAAGATGTAGGATCCTTTCTATTTAGAGCATCCACTACCTTGTTTGCCTTACTGGGATGGTAATGGATTGTGAAATAATAATCCTTGATGAGCTCTATCCATCTTCAATGGCACATATTATGCTCTTTCTATGTGAATATATATTTGAGACTCTTGTGGTTAGTATATATCTCACATTTCCCCCCATAGAGATAATGCCTCTGTATTTTCAACGCAAAGATCATAACTGTCAACTCCAAATCATGCGTTGGATAGTTTTTCTCATGGATTTTCAGAATCCTTGAGGCATAGTCTATCACTTTATAATTTTTCATTAGCACACATTCTAATCCCTTCTTAGAATCATCACTATACACCACAAATAGTTCTCCACTTGTAGGGAGTGTGAGTACTAGCACAGTGATAAGCCTCTTTTTCAACTCCTTGAAACAATCTTCACATTCCTATGTCCAAACAAACTTTACCACCTTCTATGTCATCTTGGTCATTGGGTTTGATAATCTTGATAAGTTCTTCATGAATCATCGATAATACCAAGATAGATCCAAAAAGATGTGGATCTTCAATATAGAAGTTTGCATGGGCCACTCTTCAATTGCCTTTGTCTTGGAAGGTTCCATAGATATCACTTTGTTGGTGATAACATGCCCCAAAAATGATACTTCCTCCATTCAGAACTCACATTTACTATACTTTGCATACAAATTCTCCCTTTTCAAAGTCTTTAACATAGTTTTCTAATACTCTGCATGTTCCTCCTTGCTCTTGGAGTATGTCATAATATCATCAATAAATACTACCACAAATTTTTCAAGGTAATCTCTAGAGACTCTATTAATTAAATCCATGAATCTTGTTGGAGAATTAGTGAGTCCAAAGTGAATCACTAGGAACTCATAATGTACATACCTCGTTTGAAAGGAAGTCTTTGGAAAATCTTCCTTCCTCACCTTTAACTGGTGATATCTCGACCGAAGGTCCACCTTAGTGAAATAACTAGCCCCATGAAGCTGATTGAACAAGTCAGTTATCCGTGGTAGGGGATAATTGTTCTTCATTGTGATTTTTTTGAGCTCACGACAATCAATGCAGAGGCACATTAATCCATCCTTATTCTAGATGAAGAGGACTGGCACACCCCACGGTGAAGCACTCGGGCGTATAAAACCCTTCTCCATATTCTCCTTTAACTACTTCTTCAGCTCTTCCAGCTCTACGATGGCTATTCTGTAATGTGTCTTTGAGATAGGCAGAGATCTAAGAATAAGTTCATTTAAGAGCTCAACCTCTCAGTCCGGAGGAAGACCAGGCCACTCTTCAGGGAATACCTTAGTGTAATCCCTCACAATGGTCATGTCTTCAAGCATGATTCTATCATTTTTCTTAATTATTTGAGCAAGATATGCTTTCTCATAAGGCAGCAATATCCAAAATTGAGACGATGATCCTAAAGGAGATTCATCGTCGTCCTTACACTTGTATAGAATTGGAGGATGCTTCGAGATGTGAAGAGTGATCTCCCTTTCTCGACAGTTGATGTTAGCTTTATATAAAGACTGCCAATCCATGCCCAAGATAGAGTCTAACTCCACTAAAGGAAGTATAATGAGATTTTCTTGGAATTTTAGTCCACAAACATTAACTGGGGAGGAGTTATAAACCATGGACGTAATAATTTCTCCATTTTCTGTTCTCACAGATAACATTTCCTTCAAATTTCAAGGTGGTGTTTGAATAGTTCTACTAAACTTTCAAGATATGAAAGAATGCGTAGAACTAGAATCAAATAGTACGTTCTCTATTCTTGAATGAATAACTAGAGTACCTGTCGCCACATCATTTTCTGACTCCACCTCAGCATTAGTGATAGAATAAGACCTTCCTTGTTTCTTGGAGGGTGTTGTTGATTGCCTCTAACAACCCTCAAATTAGGTAAATTTTTTTCATAATGAACATGCTCCTTACAATTGTAACAATGCACTACTAGCTGAGTGTTGATCTAAACCTTCCTTTCTTATTCAATATTAATGGGATTTTTCTTATCCCTTTGGCATTTCTTGGCCAGATGACCAAACTTTCCAATTTGAAGCAATTATTGGTTCCCTTCAGATAGTTACCAAGATGCTTCTCCACACAATTTTTTCTAGGGGAAAAGTGAGGCTTCATTACATCATGGGATTTGTTTGATGAACCACCCATGTTGTTCTTCATTTTCCTCTTCGTGTCATTGGGCCTATGAGACCACTGAGAGTCTCCAATTCCCATTTAAACCTTGAGGGAACAATGAAAAATATCCTCATAACTGTCAAAGTCTCGAATTTCCAAATCTTTTCATAGACTCGGCTTTCGTCCACTAATGAATGGATCCACCTTGATTTCGGTGTTCATGACAAAGCCAGAGGTGTACCTCTCAAGCCTCGTAAATTTTTCTTCATATGCCCCGATGGACTCATCTTCCTTCTTCTTAAGTTTGAGGAACTCCCTTTCCATCTTGAGATGAAGGGTTCGAGGAAAATATTTTTTTAAAAACAATCTCTTGAATTCTTCCCAATCCATGGAATCAATTTCATCTTGGGACTTTGTATTCTTGATCAGTTTCCATCACTGATCAGCTTCCCCATCAAAACAATAGACCTCTAGTACAACATTCTCTTCTTCCAAGCACTGGATTATGGAGAATATCTTTTCAATGGATTTAATCCATTGTTACCCGAGGAGGGGATCAGAAGATCCGCTAAACATGGGAGTCCTTTTCTTCATAAAGGATTCTACAACAACTTTCTCTTTTCTTAGAGTAGGAGGGTGTTCCACAGGATTCAAGTTATTATTCATAACTCGGGCTAGATGAGAAAGTAATTTCATGATGTTTTGAGAACCCGTACCTGTCATATCAGGCATATCATTAGAGAAATCTTCACATTGCCTATCACATTGGTTGTTGGAACATGTTCTTCTACTTCTCGCCATTAAATAATAAAAATAACGTATAATTATAGGTCTTTAATACTTAGCTATTGAGCATAAGAAAGAAAATTTTGAACATAAAAGGATAAACCTATAAAGAAGAAGTATATCCTAACTTGTGATTCCTTAAGTTTAAACCTAGATTATCCTCAATCTATTTCATAACTTATATTCTTATGTGTGTTCCCTTAATAATGGTTTGTAATAAGCTCATGAATATACCAAATCATATCCCTCGGAAGTGTCGTAAACAAGAGTGCAGCAAGGCCCGTTGTCATGTACCAGGATACCCCAAGTCAAGACTGAAACTCTTTGTCGTAGTTTTCACTCCTAGTTACAATTGTGCCAAAGCCACCTCTACCTGGCCATATCCATATAGGTATGTATTTTCTTGATAAACCACTTAATCAATACTCACCAAAATTTAGGACTATTTTCTTATACTTAGTCTCATCCTTAAGGTTCTCACTAAGGTGCTCTATTCCTAATATCCAAAAATAACTAGACCATCCTCTGATAAAAACTATAGCGACCCAAGCCTTTTATATATAACATTACATGATTTTAAGTATAATTATACATCAGAGTACAATCCAAGGATCGTTAGGTCTAGTGTCTTGGAAGACTAGGTATATAAAACATGGGACTAAAAAAACACTTCTTTTTTAATCTCCTTAAAGATCTCTTAACTTCCTTTGAGCCCTTACATCTATATAGGGTACCCTGGGGAACACATGAACTAAGGTATGAGCTAAAAATCCCAGTAAGGGAATCAATATAAGGATACATCTTAAGCACATGAGTTAGGAGGAATTACATAATGATAACAAAGAGTGGAACATATGAAATCATATCATATAAGCCTGGGAACATATAAACATGGAATCATATAAATGTGGCATTATCATAAAACATTTCTTTAGTACGGTTCAAGGCTAACCGCAAATCCCGTTTCTCATTTTAGTACTGGTCAAGGCTAACCGCCAATCCCGTTTAACATCGCATCTCATGTGACTTAACTTTACCCAATGCATTGGAGCACTATCTGGGCACACCCATATCAACATTTTAATGAATATTCTTTACACATAAATATTATTTCCATATAAATAATAATACATAATCAATCTTTCATAAACATAAGGATAACCATGGAGAGAATTGGGTACCACAATCATGACATAAAGAATAACCAATGAGTGTATCATGAAAGTGTCCTTAAAATAAAGGGATTAGAACATAAATGGATGTTCATATGATAATATAGGCATATAACATGGTAGGTGGTGACAAATAGAGGTGAAAAAATATAAGAAATGTATTTGAGAAACATTATCATTAAAACATTTTTGTGCGGTTTAAAGGAAAATACTATAGAGATTTTAAAATAGTAAAGAGGAAATTCTTTTATATAAAACCATAATTGAACCAAGAAGGTTTTAATAATAAAAATATTTATTTTATAAAGACAATGGTGTCTTAAAATATAGGATAGAGTGCACTTGAAATTGGGTAAAAATTTGGGAAGTTCCTTTAAAACGAGTGTGCTTATTGGGAAGTATCGAGGAGGGATACACTTAAAAGCATGTATATCCCCGAAAGAGAATGAGAGATGGATCTTGGAACTTGATTTTGGAGCATATAAACAGAAAGTATAAGTTTTTCATAAAAATAAAATACAACTGCTTTTTGGTAAAAATAAAGATAGAGCAACCCGAAGGAATAAAGGAAGTTTGGGTTGAATCCATTACGGTTTATCAGTATGGTATCGGGTGCAACTAAGAGGACTTAATGAGAGAGATAAGGGGTTTATAATCACTTATAAAACATTAGTTCATTATGGGGGAGGATTGAAAACATACCCCATCACTTGTTATTACACAAAAAAGGCATATCATAGTGAACAATCTTGATTAAGAGTGAAAAGGAGAGGATCCCTTACCTTAAATCGGTTGGTATTCTCCACTTGTTATTAAAGACCTGAATAAACAAATTAGGATTATTAATTCAAAATTACAGAAACTCTTATATATGTAATTGATTTATTATAACCTTTTTTAGTTCATTCAAGGGATTATTGATTGGTTATAAGATTCAATTTCATTGTTTGGACTCGTTTGTTTACTTGGTTTTAAAAGATCGGTTCACTTATATTCAAGTTAAGATAAACATGAAAGATTGAATTGGTTGACCATAAATGAATTTATATGATATTAGTGCACATCCAAGAGATTGCATGGATTTAAATTTAATTTTTTTACTTATATTTAAGTCGAACTATTATATAAAACCATTGTGACAACTGTTTTTGTTAATTGATGGGTTTGATTACAAAGAACATGTTTTGATTTATAACTTAATATCATTTTTACAAAAAGATTACAGAATAGAAATATCATATATTACATATATATAATCTGTTTCAACCACAAAAAAAATGGTTTCATGACCATATTTAAAGATGATAATAGAAATTGATAAACAGTTGTCCTTTAATGTGCTAAACTGGCACAACTCAAACAGTGCTTTCATTTCTTTCAAACAAAAGGTGAAGAAAGGAGATAAGATAATGAAGTGTCCCATTAGCATAATAATATTCTATTACATGTATTATACTGGAGTTATCATACCATTTGGGTGAAGGGAGGTGAGGAAATAAAAAAAAAGAACTTAAAAGAACTGAAGGAATTGGAAAGAGGAATTTACCTCTTGTGACTTCCTCCTTTGATAACCTCTTAAGGGGAGAGGTTTTGGTATTTTGAAGAAGTTCAGAGCTTTTGGATGTGTGGGAGGATCTTGGGGAGATATTTGGTCAGAATATTGGTAAGGAACATGGCTTGATATGAGTGAAGAGAAGAGGGAGTGTGGTGGGTTTTTATAGTGGAGGAGGGAAGGTATTTCTCAAAATAAAATTCGTTAATTTATTAATTCCCCACAAGACAAGGAATAGTGAGTCTTCCATTAACAAGAATAGTAAATGGGTCATGTGAATTATAACCAAGGGTGGTAACATCAGCTCTGATATTAGGAATAGTCTATTTAGCTTATAATGTATATATACGGTAAATTACCGTATTTTACTATTCTTCAAAAATTCAAGTATTTTAGAAAAATATAAAAAATTCACCCTAACCATTTTTCGATATTTAGAATCCAAAAATGAAGTCTATTTTCCAAAAATAATTTCTAAATATTATTAATTTAATATTTAATTAAAATCATAATTTATTATTAAAAACTAGTTTTAAAACATTCATTTACTTATTCTAAAGTATAGGTATATCGTAATTTCAACTTGTATATTATTTATATATTATCATAGGTAAGGTTACTATTCATTAGGGTATATCACTATTCATAAGGGTATGTTAATATTCATAAGGGTAGGTTACTATTCACCAAAAATTAAGTTTTTCTTATCGGACTCCAAATAACTTACTGATCACAACCATGTATGTCTAATTTACGTAATTCCAAACACAGAAGTGACAAACTTATGTTTAAAGGTCACTTAGCACTTAGTAGTTCATTATGTTGTTTTTTCATGTGATTTTATGACATATTTATAAGAGAGGAATTTCCATTTATAAAACATTGTGTCATTACATTATTATATTTTGAAAAAAATGGGATTTTAATGTGAAATATATTTTAAAAAAATTTAACATTATTCCTTATGAATTTATCTTGAAAACCCAAGATTCATATTTGGGAAAATTATTTATTATTCAAAAAAAATTATTTTATATAAAAATAAAATGTTTTCGGAATATTTTTCATATTATTTCTAAGAAAATTATTTTCTCCTGGTTTTAAATTCCATTACTAGGAAATTTTTGCACTCACCCTTCATTTTAAAAAAAATCATAGGTTTAGTGACGAGTAGAATATTGGTGGTGTTTGGTTTCTATTAAGGATCTATCTCATGTAAAGTTAGATAGTTGTTGTAGAATTTGTACCATACTCTAATATGTACTATTTTTTTCCTAATTCTTCAAAGATCAAGACCAAAAATATCCTTTAGGTGTATAAAATTCGATTACATATTTGAATATATATATATATACACATCATGTTTTACCACCAGATCCGAGAGTGTGGGTCTCGGACTACTACACTACCTGGGTCACTATACACTCCCTCACTTTTCTTTAGTCAAAGTCGCTCAACCTAAATCATCATCCATATTGGTCTTACTTTCATGAACTTAAACTGTATAAGTAAAAAATACATGGAACTTTCTAGGTTGAAAACCCATAAATTGAATCTTGGTAAAAGGTTGATTCTTTTCTTTTTGGGCATGAATCTTTCATGTTTCAAGAAAATTGATTGTTTAAATAGAAAAGGCACAGAACTTGTAAGATTAAAAACTCGTAAAGGGTGATCTATGAAAAATATAAGTCTCTACCCACTAATTATCCCCAATATTAGGCTTAGTAAAAATTTAGGGAAGTAAAAAAAAGATACAGAAATTCTTATGGGGCCAACCATATAATCCCAAAATAAGTCAAGATATGCCCACGAGGTACCTTAGCCTGATAAAAAGTTAAACCAATTCTTCATTCCTACCATATGAGTTTGAATGGTTTTTAAAAAAAATTCAGTGTAACTCTAGTATTCTCAAACCCTTTTGATCATTTTGAATCCTCATTCCATATTCTCCCTTTGTGATACTCATCACATTGAGTTAAATAATCCATATCTAAATGGACCAACTCTAGTGCTATGGTGATGGTATTTATTCCTGTACACGTCCATGATCCATGATCAAGAGGAAACATTCAATATCAAAATGGGCCAACTCTAGAATTATGATTATGGTATTTGTGCTTGTACCTATTCATAATTCATGCCTAAAAGGAAATCATTCATCCAAATAGAGAAACTCTAGTATTAAAGTGATGGTATTGTGAATACACTCATCTGTGAGCAAGACCTAGGAGAGAATATTTTAACTCAAGTGTTTGGGAATCAAGATTTAATTAACCCATTCCAAATTCAATGTTCAAATTGGATCCAAGATCTCATAATTTTTTTTCTAAAGTTTCATAGGTTATTATGAAGTGATAATTCAAATGAAAAAGAATCCAAATAATGAACAATGATTAAGAATAAATTTATTTCCATTCATTAAAAAAAGGGGAAGTGGCTCATCCAAAAGGCAAAGTCTCTCTTCAGGAAAATAAAACATTACAAATTATCCTTGATGTCAGTTTGGAGATCAATAATTGATTTTAGGTTCTCATCAATGTTTTGTTGAAGGATGTCTAGCTCTATGCCCTCATCTTCTTCAGCTAAATTAATATCTTCCACCCTTACAATATCATTCTTTTCCCTGTAATAAGCTTCTTCAATTATCCTATTATTCTCATCCTAATAGTGGTTATATTATTCTAAAGATGCACTATTTGAGTTGTTATTTTGTTATCTAAGAAATACTTCTCTATTTTCACCTGTACATGGTGGTACTTTTATTGGGATGTCATATCCTATACACTAAAAAATTATTATATTAATCTCTTATTTAGATAAATATCATGTGATTCCTCATCTTGTTCATGTAAATGAATAATTTTCTTTATGGTATTATGGATGGGGCAGTAGTTAAACTCATTGTACCCAATAATCATGAACATATGACAAAGCTTATGGAGTTTTCCAAGTAATTCACCCAAATGGTTCTAAGGGTTCAGCTTTCATATATCTTCCCATACCATTTTTTGGGTGATGCTCAATCTATCTAGAACTTCTTTGTCATGTTTAGAGTCACTCTTGGAGTATTAAATATAATCAAGGATAAATTAACCCAAATAATCTGATTACATTGCACTCATAGAAATATCTTGTCCCAAAGTATGATCAACCTCTATATTTCTGGATAGATGAACTGTTGGAACAGGGGCTTCTTTGATAAGCCCTATTTCTGGGGCTAGTGCTACCGAAACTAATAAAAAAGAATGGGTATTTGAAGATTAAATTTCAAAATAAAAAATGAGCATGATATAAATACTCATTGACAGTTAATTCATGTGTCTCCATGGAAACCACCAACCCTAGAAAAGGAGTATCCATAGACTCTCCCCCAACGATAGATATACTCTCTACATTGTTTAGAACCACATCCATTAATCCTATATCTTCATATAGTACTACAAGAGCAACACCATCTCTTTCTACCCACTGATTGGTTGGTGAGATCAAACTCTCCCCCTCAATGACATCCTCATTATTAGGTGACGTGGAAGAATCCTAGGGAATTAGTTCTTCCTGAGGACCCTCAAGTCCCACCTTATGTGACCCAAGAAGATTCACCCTTTTAGAATATCTGGTTGGTGACATATATTCTATAATAGTAGGGTGATACTAGTTTCTTACTGATGAAGAATCTTGGAACCATTATCTATAAATAAATTTTCATGAGTCATAATACTCAATTAGCACATATTACATGGATGTATCTAAATTTAATATAATGGAAGAATACTTACACCCTTCCATATCCTTATTGAAATTCCAAAATTATTCTAAGGATTCATGGTCATCGATGTATAAATATTGTTTATACATCATTGTTAGAGCCTTAGATAATGTAACGGGTCCTGTAGAAAGAATGAAGGTTGGTAGATGTGGATAAAAATCATAGTTTAGTTTGTTCAAAGTACCTAAACCATGTCCTCCTCTATCAGTAGGAATGGTAGTTGATGTATTTAAATCAGGATTTAAGTTAAGACATTCATGGGATCCACCTTACACTTATTCTATAGATTCCCCCTCAAGAGGTACAATAGTTTTGTGACCTTGAGGAAATAGTTTCTCTAAGTAAATAGACCTAAGGATGGTATTTTCCCATGCAAATAATTCATTAAGGAATCATCCTTAAAGGAAAATGTGCAAGGGTGAATGTGAGATATACGCATTGGCCTTGGGTGAAATCAAATTTCCAGTGACTTGGCCTCCATCTATTTACATATGTCCTCAACCATCAAACTCATTGAAGGAGAGACTAGTGGTGGTATCGAAAACACCTCATGGAGGATGGATATTTTTTTCTATATATGCTCTGGAAAACCTAGGCAATCAGTTCTTCCATCACCTCTAGTGTATTAATGAGCACCTAGGATAATCATGTAATCTCCAACAATATATATTGGATAAGAAATAAGAGATATATATTCTTATAACTCCTATAAGATCCAAATAAATAGTGAGTTACATAAAAATATCAATGAAAAAACATTATACTCAAGGAGGAATATTATACTTACCTTATCCTAATTCAAACTATTGATATTATTTTCATCCCCATTTATTATTTCAAGCCCCAATAATTTTGATATCCAATCCAAGTGATGGGTCATATCCTATTGAGAAGTAATGTTGGCCTCTAAATCTATGATGCAATCCTCGACATACTAAGACTAGACATCATAAAAGACAGTAAAGGGATCCATGACTAGACCCAATCTTGTGGTAATAATATCCATAACCCAGAGTGAATTACATATCTCCTCGGTGGGTAATCCTTCTTTCCATGAATCCCACTCCCACCAAGCCTCAAGATATTGGGCATTGGTAAGAATTTAAGGTAGAAAAACTACTCTTATATTTATAGATGGAGTGATTTGGTGCCTTTCCTATTTCTTTAGAAGATGATAAAATGAGGTACCTTTGATGTGACCATATTTCTAGGCCTTTCTTATCTTATTGTTTTTTGAGAGATTCTCTTCTTAGGTCTTCTCACCTCTTCTAGTTGATCTTGTTCCTCTTCACTTTAAGCTATTAATAGGACTTTAAACTTAGGTGATAGATCAACTAATTGCCTCTTGGGACATGAAAAAAATAATGTTTCAACATAATCTATTATTGTAATGTTCCATGCCTTCCCAGACTATTACTTCTCCAGTTTTGAGTATTGGGGGTGTTAGGGGAGGTTCTTGGAGTTTTAGGTGGAAGATAGGGGTATAGAAGAACTAATCTAGGAAATACACATCGTGTGAGTGTATTACATGATGTGAAAATTATTTTCACAGCTTATCTAGGTCTGGTTCATGACCTGTAGTTTTTTGGGGTTATATAATAAAATGGAGGTGCGTTTTTTTGTGGAACTCGTAATCCTGGAGTTACATGATGAAAAAGGGGATTACACATCATTTAATTCCATGATGTTTTTTAATTTTAAAGGTTTCAGCCACTCATGTTTTTCCAACACCATATGTAATGTGGTTCTTCTCTTTTCCTAGGCATCCAAAGACAGTATCCTTCATCGTTTATATATTCCTTTCAATAGGGATTGATCATTGGTCTCTTGTCTTTGATCTGTGGTGATTTCTCCTTTTATTCTCATCAATTTCCTTGCATTCTTATTTAGGGTTTCACTGTAGTGATATGGTTTGGTTTGGGTTGTGTGTTTTAGTTGTGTCTTGATGGTATCTTGGTGAATTATAGGTTGATATGTGGTTCCTCAAGGTGTTGTTTTTGGTTTACGGGCATTCTTCTTCATCATGCAGTCCGTAGTGAGTTGAAAAGATTCTTTGAGGTAGTTATTCCCTTGTTTATCATTATTGTGTAACATAAGGGATGGGATTTATTTTTTTACATATGGGTTATGGTTTTTCTATATTAATTACATATAAAAAATTGGTTGATTTGAAATTTAATGGTAAAGGGGTTTGTTTCGCATGCTTTTATATCATTGATATTATTTTGATATTGTGAATTGTATAGGATTGATGCCCCACTAAAAATTATGGTTTTTGGGGGATTTGTTTGAGCTGGATATATGTGTTGTGATTTATTATTTTCTTGTGATTTTTGTGATATCATCCTAAAAAGTAAATTGATTAACCAATTATATCTGGATAATGAAATGGTTTCCCCAAGATTTTGGCTTGTGTGATAAAACCCCTAAAATAAAGTGGAATGTGATAAAAGCCCCTTTATAGATTTGTGACACAATATTTATGTGTTGTGATGTGTGGTTGTGCTTGTGGTAAGACAATGTGTAGTTGGGGAATGTGGGGATGATAGTTTTTTTATTGTTCTTTTGAGATGGTGAGGCGATAGTTTGTGGGTCGTGCTTTTGGGGCGGTGAGGTGATAGTTTGTTTTTCCATGCTTTTGGGGTGGTGAGGTGATAGTTTGTGGGTCTTGATTTTGGGGTGACAAGGTGAGGTTGTTGGGGATGGAAGGATTCTTATGATATGTGGTGATGTTGTGATAGATTCTTAAGTGGTGATGGAATAAATGAATGTTTAATAATGATTGAAATGACATGGGTTGGTTTGGTTAATGGGATGGAAATTTTTTAATGGAAAATTAAATGATGGGTTGTGTGGTTAAATGTGGTTGATGCTAAATAATAAAATGAATGGGTGTTAAACGTGGAGGAAATGTAAATCCTCATTAGATTATTAGGTCTATTGACCTTCTAAAATGACTATAATATTGCAGATACTAATAAATTCATTTAGAGATGGCAACAAAGGTGATAGTGTTGTGAGTTGGTTAGTTTGTTTGAGAACCCATAGGTTTGTCTTGAGTCTTTTATACTATATATATAGTTGTATTTTCCTTTTCATTTCCAGTTGCACCCCACCCACATTGAGTACTATGTGTTGAACACCCGAATAGTCATAGGGGGTTTCTTTCCCAACATCTCGGTGGTAGGATGGATGGCTGGTCACCCACTCTTCCATGATCCCTCTTCCAGGAGATAGTGGCCCAGGTGTCTTCAGGCGATTTGTGATGTGTAGTATCGGGTGTCTTCAGGATGTGATATGATATGTGTCCTGAGTTTCTTCAGGATGAGATGTGTTATGAAGTCCTAGGTGTGTGTGGGCAGGATGTATTGTGATAACCTAGGTGTGTGTGGGTAGGATGTTTTTTGATTTTCTAGGTGTGTGTAGGTGGGATGTGATGTGATATATTTGGAAGAGGTGGGAGTTCTAGGAAATATTTTATTGGGGTGTGAGAGTGACTAATCAGTGGGAAAGTGGTGTGGGGTATCCTATCATCAATGTTCTTTACTTTATATTATATTACTTGATGTGTGTTATTCGGTGACTGTTCCTTGGTGATGTTGGGATGGTTATTATACCTTGATAGGTGTTTTTTGGTTCTGTTATTTTCTCAAAGGTGAATTAGTATGCTTATTTTACACGTGAATGAGAGACTTTGGTTTTCCTATTGAGTATACTTGTATGATCACCCTACGTATATAAAACTATTTTTAGTTTTTCAAAAAGATTTTATGGACCATGTTGGAACTTACTAGATCTAATCCTTGATAGTTATTGTGTCACTGCTTTAGCTTTACTTTTGGGAATTTACTTTGGATACTTTTATCTATATCAGTTCTATCTGTACATGCATGTGGGATGGTTTGTGTTTCTCTTTTATATTATGACTTGGAGTTTTTGTGGATGATTCATTCAATCTCCTGGTATTATTTTCTTATAAAGGTTAATGCCTCTCATATTATGATATTTGTAAACGCTTTGTGCTAATCTCTAACTTATGGCCTATTAGAGGCAGGACTCTGGGGTCATTATCTCTCTCCCCTCATTTCAGTATTTTTGGAGGGAGGGGGTCATGACATAGTGGTATTAGAGGGAGGTTGAGAGATAGGGTGGAGTTTGGATTAGACAGAGTTAGGATTACATGGGTTGGTATGGAAATAGTGTCAATTGACCTTGGTGCATGGAATATTCAAGGGAGACTAGCTAGGACATGGAATTTTAGGGCCCACCATGATCCAGTGCACGAGCTCTGAGCTTATCAAACTTCCAAGTGAGATAGACCTTCTTACAGGGTAGATACCTAGGATAGGTACATGCATCATAATGAATTGTGTTACTATTTGGATTGGGTGGTTTTGGGAAGGTTAAAATAGATGAAATAAATAAAATGAATTAAAATTAATCTTAATAAAAATTCACACTACTGGGCTTATGAAATATTTTTTTTAATTTTTTCTATGGCTCATGTTCATCATTCACATGTGGATCACACAGTTGAGGTTTAGTAGGATGATCCATTTTATCACCGTAGGGTTTATCCAGTTGAGGAGGGGGATCAGTGGTAGAGGAAAATGTGTTCCTTCCAGCAAAAATCTTTGGGGAAGTACGAGGGAAGTGATTCAGATATGGAAATAGAATGTTTTCTAAAGGATATTGAGATTACTTTCAGTTTAATCTAAGCCTCGATGGAGTATTGGTTCCCTTTGTTAGTTAGTCATATTCAAGGAGTTTCATGTCAGTGGTGGAATTTGTATCTAGGAGAGTGGAGGGAGGCATAAATTTTGTGGGTTGACTTCCAGAAGGAGTTCCAAGAAGAGTTACTTTCATTGACCATGAAGGTAGTGAAGAGGCGAGATCTTCTTTCTCTTCAGCAAGGGAGTATGTTAGTATGATATTTGGGAATCAGGTTCAAGGATATTATTTGTTTCTATATCTTTTTCTAGATGAGGATTCTCATGCAATACATCTTGAGGAGGCACTTTTTCCTTCTATCCATTATGCAGTAACTCCTTTTATATTTCCAACATATCTATAGTTTCAAAAGAAGATAGAGGTGATCAAGAAAATTCACTCACAATGAGGTTTTTTTTGGTAGGGTAAATAGAATTGTTCCATAAAGGGAATAGTTTTCATTGTAGTGTCTCAGGTGCTAGGACCTTTGAGGTTTTGACCATCCAGGATTTGACCATGAAAGCTCCCCTTTCAACCTTCTGGTTTCTGTGCCTTTAATGTGGGTTTGGGGCCCACGTTTTTATTATGTGGCGTTCACAACCATCTTCAAGAATAGTTCCTAGTGGCATCTTGAGCTTAGTTTGTCTGAGGCAGATATTTTTAGCATTATCCTAAACTTCAGTTATGAGTGAGGCCATTTTAGAAGTAGGGGAAGCAGGATTATGCTCTATTGATGGGATATGGAGTAGGTAGAGACAAACCTCAGTATGTTCCTCATGTTCAGGGACTACGGACCAAGCATGGTTTTGGAGATGGTCATAAATAGAGAGGTAAAGGGGCAGGGTGTGGTCAGTTGCATGAAGTGGAGGTAGCAGTTCCAAAGTGGAAATATATCATTAGAGGTAAGATCATTTTGTTTAGTACTCTTGTCTATTCCTTGTTTGATTCAATAGATTCATACTCCTTTATTTCACACGATCTATCCCATGCTCTGGGACTAGATGTAGAGAGGCTTCATGTACCAATGGTGTTGACTATGCCATTTGAAGTCCAGAACAACTTATTCGATGTTCTCTAGGGGTGTAGACTGATGATGGGGCTGCATCAGTCCCATAGGGATCTTTTCTTACTATAGATGCAGTCATACAATGTCATCCTCAGCATCGATTGTTTTTTATCCATAGGTTTTGTTATTTTCTTCTTCTAGAGGAGAGTCATGTTTTTGGGTGTGGATGTTCAACATGTGATTTTCTTCAGTGAGAAAAGTTATCAAGTGGGAATTCGGAATGTAGAGATTCTTCTTTTCTCGTTGGCTGAGTTATTAGTGGAATCAGTAGACGTTGGGATGGTATAGGTTCATAGGGTTGTTGGGGAGTTACTGTATGTTTTTTATGAGAAGGTTGTGATGCTACCCCCTTGATGTGACCTTGATTTTGGGATAGACTTTTAGCCTAGTGCTTCTAAAATTTTGATGGATCCTTATCAGATGACCCCTTCTAAGTTGCATGATTTGATGATTTAGATAGATAATATAATGTATAAGGGTTTTATACAGCCTAGTGTGTCACCATGGGGTACTCTAGTGTTTTTCTCAAGGAAGTATGATGGTATTCTGAGGTTGTGCATAGATTACTGGAGTTTGAATCAAGTGATGGTCAAAAAACCATTACCCTCTTCTGAGTATAGACAATATTTTTTAATAGATGAGAGGGGTGAGTTGGGTTTCTATGATCGATCTACAGTATAGATATCACTAGTTGAAAGTGAATGAGGGAGATATCCCAAAGGCCTCCTTCAGAAACTGGTATAGAAACTCAGAGTTTACAGTCATGCCATTCATTGTTAAGAATTCACTATCTGTGTTCATGGGGCTTATAAAATCCATCTTTTGTGAGTTCCTAGACCGGTTCGTCATTATTTTCATTGATGATATCTTGATCAACTCAAATTCATAGGAGGAGCATGTCGAGCATCTCAGAGCTCTCTTGAATGTTCTTCGATGCCACCAACTTTATATAAAGTTGTCCAAGTGTAAGTTTTAGACATGAGAGGTCCATTTACTTGAGAATGTGGTGTCTCATAATGGTGTGGTAGTAGACATGTTGAATTTTGAAGTAGTTTTTTCTTTGGAAGCACCCATGAATGTGGAAGAGTTTTGAAGTTTCCTTGGTCTCACAAGCTATTATCAGAGGTTTGTACCCTTTTATCTTAATTTGAAACCCCGTTGAAATATTAGACTTAGAAGGAACAAGATTTTTTGTGGATTGATTAGTGTCATGTGGTGTTTTGTTACCTTAAAGGGAAGGTTTTCTACACTCTATTGCTATAGCTACCAAAGGACGGTGTGTTATTTGAGGTGTTCTATGACGATTCCCATATGGTCTTGGGATGCCTACTGATATAGCTATGGGTAGGGATCTATTATGGTTCTGGGTAGTTTCATACCCATAAGTGTAACTATACCACCCACGATTGGGATCTAACAGTGGTTTTGTGTGTTGTTTAAGGTGTTTCATTTGGGAATCTTAGGATCCCTGGAGAGTATTGGGTGGGTTGGCAGACTTAAACTTTAATGCAAGGGTGGACAGTGGTAGAGGATGTTTGTTTTATATGAAAGTGAAATATTCTCTAATTAAGTAGGTGTGGGAGTCTCAGTGGGGAGACATAGAGTCATAGGTGATTCATGGTCATATTGACCATGGTGATGCTCTGGAGGGATGGTCAGATGATGGTTAGAACTAAATGTTGTCTCATGAAAGGTTGTTTATTTCGGTAAAAATGTGCAAGGGAGTTATTCATGAGTTCCATAGATCACCTTTGGCGGTACACCCTATAATTTTTAAGATGTACCATAGATTGAGGATGTAGTTTTGGTGGTCCAGTATGAAATGGGAAGTGACGGAGTTTTTGGCAATGTGCTTGGTTTTCCTGTAGGTAAAGGAAAATCATCATATTCTTGGTAGTTTTTTGTAACCCTTGGATGTCCCCAAGTGGAAATAGAATAAAATATTGACGTATTTTGTCAAAGTATTAACTAGATCTTTGGGATATTGTGATGTTATCTAGGTGATAGTGGATCGATGGATGAAATCTTCCCACTTCTTAGCAATCAAGGAGTTGGGCATAATGGATGCCTTGGCTAACAGGTATGTCAACGAGGTGGTATGGTTACATGGAGTCTCAAGTTTCATTGTCTCGAATCAGGATGCATGGTTTACCTAATGAGTCTGGATGGTATTACAACATGCTTTTGGCACTCAGTTATGCCTCAGCACTACTTTCCACCACCAGATATATGGGAAGATGAAATGGACTACCCAGACATTATAGGATGTGTTGTGAGAATTAATCATAGACTTTGCTGGATCTTGGTAATGACACTTCCCCTTAGTTGAGTTCTCCCATAATAATAGATACTTCTAATCCATTGGCATGGCCCTATTTTAATATTTGTATGGATGACCATTTAATTCTCCATTGTGATGGATGGAGGTTTGGGAGACGGTCGTTCTTGGTCATGATGTAGTGCAGAGTATGATAGATAAAGTTCAGCTTGTTCAAGAGAGGATGTAATCAGTACAAGACCAAAAGAAGTCTTATGCTAATTGTAGGAGGATTCCCTTGGATTTTGAGGTTTGGGACCACATGTTCTTGAATATTTCCCCGAAACATGGGTAGTGGAGGTTTGGAATAGGGAGTAAGATTTCTCCCAAGTTTTTTTGGGCCCTTTGAGGTGTTAGGGTGATTTGGTAAAGTGGCATACCAGTTTGCATTACCAATATAGTTAGAGAGGATCCATGATGTCTTTCATATATCTCAGCTTCATCGGTATCTTTGTGATGAATCCCATTTCCTAGACTAGGGAGATTTGGATATCAAGGATGACTTGAAATTTGTGGAGTAGCCAGTAGATATATAGTATTTTCATGAGAAGGTGTTTTGTGGATGAGCCTTTTCTTTGGTTCGTGTGTTTTAGAGGCATGTTGTCTTAGAGGAGATTACTTTTTAGTGAGAGATTCAAATGTATACCCAGTACCCAGAGTTGTTTTGTGTTTTTATTTTCTCTTTTCTGTTTTATGATATGATGCTTGAACTTTGTTATATGAGATGAGTTGTTTTATTTGTTTTGTGATGTGTGTGGTGTGATGTATGATAAATTCCTCCCATATAAAAAGTAAAGGACCCTATTACTAATCGATATTCATCAACTACGATGCGATTAAACCCATTTGGCTGAGTCAATGTTGCCCAAAGTGGATAGTATCTTGACATGGAGGACAAAATTCCCTGATTTTCATGTTTGGGATGGTGCGGTTTTTTGGTTATAGAGGTTGTTTGATTGGGATATTTGAAGATTGATATGGATATGCAGTGGTCGTGTGGAAGTATGTTTTTATGAGAGGAGGTGTATTTTGATTGTTTAGTGTGTTTTGTGGTTGTTGGGGTTGGTGTGTTTAGCTGGTGGTAACATTTGAGGTGTGGTGACACTCTTGAGAGGTATCTCACAGGGTGGTTGATCAGACCCCATTTTCTTCCAGGATTGGTTTTGGATTATCAAGGGAAAGAATAATTTAATGGGAAATTTATGTAATATTTTGTGCCTTTTTAGTATGTTACATTTCTGGTTTTGAGTGTTTGAGGTGTTCGGGGGAGGTTCTACGAGTGTTTGGTGGAAGCTAGAGGTGCAGCATACTTGTTATAGAAAATACACATCGTGTAAGTGTATTACATGATGTAAAATTTGGTTTCATGGATTATCCAGGGCTAGTTCATGATGTGTAGTTTTTTAGGGTTAAATAATAAAATGGATATTCATTTTTCATTGAAACCTAGAATCTCAGAGTTACACAACATGAAAGTGGATTACACATCGTGTAATTCTCCAATGTTGTAAAATTTAAAATGATTCCATCGCTCGGGTTTTTTTCAAACCCTATAGACAATGGATATTCTCTTGTCCTAGTCATCTAATGACCATCTCCTTTATAGTTTGGATATTCCTTTCGATGGGGATTGATCCTTGGGCTTCCTTCTTCAATCCATGGTGAGTTCTCCTCTTTTTCTTGTCAGTTTCCTTCTGTTCATCTTTGGGATTTCACTGTAGTGGTATGGTTTGTTTTGGTTTGTGTGTTTGGGTTGTGTCTTGATGGTGTTTTGGTGTGGTATATGTTGGTTCCTCATGGTGCGGTTGTGTTTTTTGGGTGTCCTTCTTCGCTAGGTGGTGCGCAGTGAGTTGAAAAGATTCTTTGAGGTAGGGATTCCCTTGTTTCTCTTTATTTTGTAACATGCAAGAGGGGTTTGCTTTTTTACCTATGGGTTATGGTTGTGATGGATTAATTAAAGATAAATAATTGGTTGATTTTAAAATCAAGGTTAAACGGGTTTGTTTCACATGCTTTTATAGCTTTGATATTATTGTGATATTGTGAATTGTAATGGCTTGATGCCTCACTGAAAATTGTGGTTGTTGGGGGATTTGATTGCACTGGATATATGTGTTGTGATTTATTCTTTGGTTTGGATTGTTGTGATATCACCCTAAAATGGAAATTGATTAACCACTTATATTTGTATAATAAAATGGTTTCCCCAAGATTTTTTCTTGTGTGATAATGCCCCTAAAATAAAGAGGAATGTGATAAAATCCCCTTTGTAAATTTGTGAAATAATCTTGATGTGTTGTGATGTGTGGTCGTACTTGTGGTACGATGATGTGTGGTTGGGGAATTTGGTGCTAATATTTTGTTGGGTCATTATTTTGTGATGGTGAGGAGATAGTTTGTGGTTCGTGCTTTTGGGTAGATGAGGTAATAGTTTGTTTGGTTGTGATTTTATGGCAGCAAGGTGATAGTTTTTGGGTCATGCTTTTGGAGTAGCAAGGTGAGGTTGTTGGGGATGAAAGGTTGCTTTTGATATGTGGTTATGTTGTGATGGATTCCCAAAAGGTGATGGAATAAATGAATTTTTAATAATTTTTGTAATGGCATGGGTTGATTTGGTTAATGGGATGGAAATTTGTTAATGGAAAATTAAATGATGGGTTGTGAAGTTAAATGTGGCTGATGATAAATAATAAAATTAATGGTTGTTAAACATGGAGGAAATGTTAATCCACATTAGATTAGCAGGGATCTTCACCTTCCTATATGACTATTGTAGATACTAATAAATGCATTTAGAGGTGGCATAAAAGGTGATAGTGGTGTGAGTTGGTTATTTTGTTTGAGAACCCATAGGTTGGGACTAATTGTTTGATTCTATATATATACTTTTATTTTCCTTGTGATTTCTATATGCACCCCACCCATGTTGAGAAATATGTTCTAAACACCTGCATAGTCATGTGGGGTTTTCTTTCCCAACATCCTAGTGGGAGGATGGATGGATGTCCACCCACCCTTCCCTGCTCCCTCTTCCAGTAAATAGTGTCCTAGGTGTATTTTGGCGAGCTATGATGTGTGTTCTTAGGTGTCTTTGATATGAGATGTGATATGTGTCCTAGGTGTCTTCGGTATGAGATGTGTTTTGGTAGACCATGTGTTTTTGGGTAGGATGAGATGTGTTGTGATATCTCGAGTATGTGCGGGTGGGATGTGTTGTGATTTCCCAAGTGTGTGTAGGTGGGATGTGATGTGATATATTTGGAAGATGTGGGAGCACCATGACATTTTATGTTGGGTTGTGAGAGTGGATAATCAGTGGGAAAGTGGTGGGGGTGCCCTATCATCTATGTGCTTTACTTTATATTATATTACCTTATGTGTATTATTTCATGATCATGACTTAGTGAGGTTGGGATGGTTAGTATACCTTGATAGGTTCTGTTTTGTTTTGATATTTTCTCAAAGGTTCATTAGTATGATTCTTTCACATTAAATGAGAGACTTTGGTTTTCCTACTGAGTATACTTCTATGATCACCCTATATATATATAACTATTTTTAGGTTTCTAGGAGGATTTTGTGGACCGTGTTGAACCTTACTAGCTCAGATCCTTGATAGTTGTTATGTAACTACTTTAGCTTTATTTTGGGGTATTTACTTTGGATAATTTTATCTATATCAGTTTTATTTATACATGCATGTGGAATGATTTGGGTTTATCTTTTATATTATTTCTTGGATTTTTTATTGATGATTCATTCTATCTCCCAAACATTTTTTCTTATAAAGGTTAATGCCTCTCATATTATGATATTTGTACACCCTTGGAGCTAGTCACCAACTCAGGGCCTACAAGAGGTGAGACTCAGGGTCATTATCTCTCTCCCCTCATTTCATTATCTTATTATGTAGGGGTCATAAAAATTATGATCCTTGAGGTGGTGTTAGTTATGGGAAAGGTCACTTGTTTGCATGTCTCTTCCCATGAAATCATTAACAAGAATCAGCATACTACCATTGGATATTTCTAGGTTCCTACACTGGAGGGAGGAGTATGATATTTATTATAGATGAAATATAATTTTCTATCAATCCTTCAAGTTATGTACCCCTCACAGATAAAATTTCTATCAACCCCATCATCCAGGACTCCCTCTCACAGTGATATTAGATAAGATCAATCTTTGAGAGTTCTTTTTTCATTTAGAGTAATGGTGGAAATAGGGGTGTATATGGAATATGAATAAACTAGTTATGTTGATTCATCTTTCACTTTACCTCTTATACATCTAGACATCTTGGATTCACCCCACTTATTCTATAAATGTAATTCCAAAATTGAGCACAATATATTTCTTGAGTATTGATAAACTCATATCCACCGATGTGATCTATTATCCATCCCCATAATACATGGAAAGTTATGATGATCCAGAATGGATACTTCCCCTTATATATGTTCCAGATCTATTGGTATAGTTTATCCAGCAATGGCACGGCTAAATTGATCATTCTGTCTCTCGCTAGTTCAGAAACCACCGTGAAGGTCCCGACCCTAACTCTAGCCTTTGAATCTCATACTAGAAGGATGTATCCACTAATATAAGTCTCTAAGAAATCCTCTAAATGATTCAATATGTTATCCTTTAGGAAGACCTTATATCCCCACTTTTCTAATCGTCCCTCTTCCAAAGTTAACAAATAACTATTGGGAGATTTGTGCTTCTGAAAACTTGGGAACATATAAGACCTCTTAATTTATAGTTATTTCTTAATCAGTTTCATAAATATTATTTTCCGTGATTTAAAAGGGTCATCAAATTTAAGATAAATATTTTCCCCCATCACACCTTTTTCTAAATTATGTATCTCCTCAATAAGTAGTGGGGTCCTTTAAAAATTATCTCATGCAGAGATTAGGAGAAGGAACTCATCATACATATCCCCAAAAATTAGGTCCCCAATAACTATCTTCACATCCCAAAGGATGATTCCTACCTATACACAAACCATATAAAATGTATTGGTGTTTAGGATCCACCTTCTAATGATATCTATGATTGTATAATTATTACAATGAGAAAATATTTGTGAAACCAAAACAATTTCATACAAGCTTATTGCCTTCAGCTCCTCTTCAAATTCCTTGCAGTACCATTTATACCAGAACTTCCATCCCAAATCCTTGCTAAAAGAACATTCATATTAGAGGTCCTAACTCAATGAAATAAATTGGTTTTCAGGCTCCACCTACTAATTATATATGGCATTGAGTAATTTTTGTGATGAGTGAATCTTTATGAACCCCAAATAAATTAATACAATCATGCTAACTTTATATCCTCTTCAAATTGCATGCATCAACATTTCACTAAGAAATTCCATCCCCAAACCTTGCTAAATTCCCGTTAGGATTGAAGGTCCTAGATCAATGACCATCAAAGATTGAAATTTACTATCGATTTCCTCATTATTGACCCATAGTTGTGCACATATAACTCAACTTTTCATGGTTGTTCATATAAGGTTAAAGGATTATACCCCAAAACATGGACCTCGGGATGGTTAATTTCATTCATAAAGCACTCAACTAGTGATATGTTACATCAGTCTAGATCTTGTTGAATATTGATCTTATGAAGTGATAGGTTTTACATATGTGGAGCAAGAATTGGTATGTCGATGAAAATTAAAAACCCATAAAAGTGTATCCTATCTAATAGAAATTAGTCCAGGAGGCCTCCTCCTATCTTCTCTAAGAGAAAGTGATGCTTGGATTGAATTTATTGGAGATGACTAACCAAAATAAAATTGATTATCTTAGCCCATATCATGGACAAATCTTGGACATGTTGATGTTGTTCTTGTGATCTTTTTATATAAAAGTGAAATCAGATAGTGAGATCCCCAAAAGCTAAAAAATATAAATTTCTCACATGATAACCACGTGGATGTCATGCAGTAACCACAAAGAATTATTTACCCCTTATAGTGATCATACAAAATGGATTACGTTGTGTAGTGACTGTACATAATTTTAAACTTCTTATGGTGGATACATGAATAAAAAAACATTTCATCAAGAAACCATGCATATGGAATAGTAACCATGTGGATCTAGGAACCTACTTACTGAGATTATGGAGGACATTTATTCATGAGGGGGGTAGGCGGAGTTCAGTACATGTATCTATGTTCACACAGACGATCATGTCATCAGGGATTAAGAAAAGGAAATTAAGTGGAGGGGGTCTCTATATTTATAAAGGATGGCACAATTCTTCAATTACCCTAACACATATGTTATATAGACCACATGATTCTATACCTGGATCACACACATTTTAGGAAGATCATGGTATAATAGCACATGCCTCTCTGACTTCCTCATGATAAACTCCTCTTCATGCTGGTCGAACATCATTATAAGGGGAAATATTTCTTGATGCTCAAGGACTTTAAAAATGAAAGGAACAGAAGAAATCCCATATAGCTTCCTACCTACTATATTCTATAAATTAATTACAACCACAAGATCTGATGATGAATCCCTAACTATGTGATAAGTGATATATTTTGTGATTCAATGATGGATCCCTGACTAAGTGAGTACCTATATACCACAAGGTCCGATGATGACACCCATCGACCCCCTATATGTAACGATCCAAAATTTTATCAATGAAAATTACCTTTTTATAATTATGTTATATAGTATAAATAACATAATCATCACATATAAAACACAATATAAACTTTATAAATGAATAATGAATGAAATAAGAGGTATTTCTATAAGTTAAGGAACATATACCAATGGAATAATAACGTCAAATTTGGAATAGTAATGTGAACCTTATGAATAGTAAACCAGAAAAAAGAATAGTAACCTCACCAATGAAATTATATATAAAACTTATCCAAATTATAAATGAAAATATGATATAATTATATCATAGTATAATTAAATAAATGTTTTATAAATTATTGATTAAGTGTTGATATTTTTATAGAACATATGTGTTTACTTTTTAATTTTTAATTAATATAATGTTTTAAAATAAATTATATTTCCATAAAATTTATTCATAAATTAATATTTTGTTTTCCTATGATTATAAGATAATTTTATGTGACCTTAATTAATTTTTCAAAGTGTTAGAAAATCATTTTTAATTTTAAAATTGGTATTTTCCAAGTAAATGATGGATTTAATTAAAAATTAAATTTATCTTGTTTAGAAAATTATTTTTATAAAATTGAGTCCATTTTTTAATTTTTCATGTCTAAAATTGTTTAGGGTTAATTTTTGTGATTTTTCTAAAATATTTGAATTTTTTTAATAGTGAAATACGGTAATTTATGGTATATATACATTATAAGTTGAATACACTATTACTTGGGTCATCGATGATTTAAGAACCAAAATATATAACTATACTTCATTATTTTAATATTTTTGGTTATAATTCTCAAACTATTCATAGTTTTGATCCAAAAATAATAAACTAATGAATACAATAATGAGAAAACTCCCCTCTCCTCCACTATAAATACCACCACACACCACCTATTCTCCTCACACCAATCAAGAATTGATCCTTACGAAAATTCTGATAAAATGTATTCCCAATCTCCTCCCCCACTTCAAAGATCAGTTTCTCTCAACAAAAGACTAAAACCAATCCCCCTAAATAGGTTCTTAAGAAGAATGATTCAAGAGGTAAAATCCTCTTTCTTTTCTTTTAATTTATTTTCAAGTTATTTTATTTTCTTATTATCTCCTGAACTCCCCTCATCCAATTGGTATTATAAATCCTATTCCTTAAATATACTGAAATTTTATTATGATAATGGAATAATCCATCATCATTTATTTCCCCTCCCCTTTTTTAAAAAAATATGAAAACATTGCCCATGATGTGTTGATTTATCGCATTCAAGGAAGATGAGTTTTCAATTTCCATTCCAACCTTCATTAATTCTCATAAAACCATTTTTATGGTTAAAATAGATTATAATATATGTATTAACACCTATTTAATGTTTTGTACCATTTTATATACATATTATGAATTAATAAAACAAAACTAGTTTGTGATGGTTGAAAACCCACCAAAATAATCTAAACGATTCTCACTAACGTCTTATCGAATGATTCATCCTCACCCAAAATTATTACATTAATTATATAACCATTTAATATTATTGATATTAATTAATAAAATATAACTTAAATTATGGAAAACCATTTCATTTTACATGATATTCCATACATGTATACAAGTAAATCGATCATGAAAACCAAGAAAACTGACGCTCCCAAATGATGAAATTGAATCTCATATGCCATTAAGAAGGACATAAATGAACTTAATAAAATTATAATAAATAAAATAAATGTATAAAAGGTTATTAATTAATTAATTAATGGATTTAATTTTATTTTTCAAGACATTAAGACCAAGTGAGGAACACTTTCGAACATAAGGTAAGGGATTATACCCAAACCTTCATTTTTCCTTTGAGTTACTCCTTCCCTCTCTTTACCTAGATGAAATTCTTATTTATTTTTATTTAATTCTTATAAATTATGTTTATATGTTCCAAAATTATGTATCCATATCATATAATCCTTATTTTATGGGTAAATACTGTTTTAAAAAGGTTCATTTCACAATTTTTCTGACAAACAAGCCTGGTTAAAGGGAACTTCATGATTTCTTACCCATTTCAAGTGCACTCCATAATTTGTTTTAATCCACCATTATTTTTATAAAATCAATAATTTTATAATGAAATAATATCTTGGTTAAATTATGGTTTTTTATAGAATCTTATTCCTTTTCCTCTTTAAATTCTCTTTAATATTTTCCTTAAACCGCACTAAAATGTTTTATTTCTAAAGTTTCTTAAACACTATTTTTACATATTTTGACTAAAATTTGACATAAATTATCATTATATATACCTATTTTCCATTATTAATGTCCATGTATGATTTAAATCCATTCTTTCATGGACACCATTATGATATTACCTTTTTATGCCTTTTTCCATGGTTATGATACCCAATTATTTTCATGGGAAACACTTTTGTTTATCTTTGATTCCTTATGTATAATTATTTATGTGGAAAACATATTCATGAAAATGTTATGATGGGTGAACCCAAATAGTTCTCCAATTCATTGGTTTATGTTTTGTCTCATGGGATGTCATGTTGGGACAGGGAGTGAACCTGATTCCTTTATGGGACTTTGTCCATAATGTGATATAGTCTTGGAAGTTAGCCTTGAATCATGTTTATGCCAAGTTATATGTTGTTTCCAAATTCATTTGATGGAATTATTATATGTTTCCATGTTATATATTTTAATATTCCTTATGTTTATTCATTTTCCATTTTTGTATGTCACCATGGTATGCCTTGTAACCCATGTGTTGTGTTTTATTCCTATGTTTATTCCCTTACTGGGATTTTTAGATCTTCTCTTATGTTCATGTATTCCCCAGGTTATCCTATGTATATATAAATGCTCAAATGGATATAGGATCTCATTATAAGAATTAAATAAGATATTTTTATTTATTTTGGTTTCATGATGTTTAATTATGTACCTAATATTCCAAGACACTAGAATTTACGATCCTTGTCTTGTAATTTGATGTTTAATTTTTCTCAAAATCATTTAATAATACGTGTAAAATGTTAGGGTATCTATATTTTGTATCAAAGGAAGGTCTAGTTATTTTTTGATATTAGGACTATAGAACTTTATTAGTAACCCTAGGGATAATTATATCACCATGGTTAACCTATATTGAAATATAAGGAATCATAAGTTAGGATATACTTTTCATTTACAAGTTTATCCTTCTATATTAAATGTTTTATATTTATATTCCTATTATATAAGTATTAAATCCCTCTAATTGTAATTTATTTTATTTTTTAATGGATATAAATAGAGGAACCATTTCCAATAAACAATGTGATAGGAAATGTGAATATTTCCCTAATGATATGCTGAATATGATGGGAACATGTGCTCAAAACATTATGGAAGTACTTACTCAGATAGCTCAAGTAATGAATAATAACTTTAATCATGTGTAAATCCCTCATTATCTTAAACAGGATCAAGTTTTCATATAATAATTCATGTGTAAAAGGCCTCCTATGTTTAGTGGATCTTCTGATCCCCCCCTCATAGAACAATGGATTAACTCCATTGAGAATATATTTTGTATCCTTCAGTGATCAGAAGAAGAGAAATTTGTGATAGTAGTCTATCGTTTATGGGGAAGATGATCAATGGTGGAAACTATTCAAGAACATAAATCCCAAGGATGAAATTGATTCCATGGAATGGGAAGATTTCAAGAAAATATTTTGTAATGACTATTTTCCCTGAAACCTATTTCTTAAGATTGAAAGGGAGTTATTGAACTGAAGCAAAAGAAAGATTATTCTACCACGGTGTATGAAGAAAAAATAACAAGGCTTTCAAGATACAACTCTATCTTTTTCATGAACACTAAAAGAAATTTGTATTTCTTCTTTAGTGGACTAAATCTGAGTCTATGAAAAGTGTTGGTGATTCTATACATAGATAGTTATGAGGAGATTTTTCATTGTGCCCTTAAGTTTGGAATTGAGATAGGATACCCTCAATTTTCTCATGATCCCAGGGGAAAAAATTAGAAAATGGAGTTTAATATGGGAGGATCAATAAATAAATCCCGTTATGGAAAGAAGTCCCACCATCCAATGTGTCAAATGTGTGGGAAGAATTATCCTAGAAACTGCTTAAAGGGAACCATGAGATACTTAAAATGTGGAAGAGAAAGGAATATGGTTAATAACTATCAAAGGGATATGAAGAATCCAACTAATTTAGAAGAAGAAAGGAAGGTTCATATCTACACTCAGCTAATATTTTAGTGTTTCAACTACAAGAATCATGGGCATTATGTGAGTTATTTCCCTAAGACAAGGGTTGTGGGAGGTAATCAACAACAACAACGTCCAAGGAAATAATAAAGGGCATATTCAATCACTAATACTGAGGTGGATCTCAATAATGATATGGTGAAAGGTACACTAGTAATGCATTTAATAATAGTGAACATACTATTTTATTATGGTTCTACACATTCTTTCATATCTTTCAATTTTAGTAGAACTATTCAAATACCACCTCAAAATTTGGAAGTTGATTTATCTTTGAGAATAGAAAATGGGGAAATTATTTAATCTAATGTTTATAACTCCTCCCCAACTAATGTTTATATACTAAACCTCCCAAAAAAATATTTCCATACTCCCTTTGGTAGAATTTAATGTTATATTGGTCATGTATTGGATATATTTATATAAATACAACATCAACTTCCAGGAAAGGGAGATCACTAGTCATATCCTGAAGCATCCTCCTATCATGTACAAGTGTAAGGAAGAAGATGAATCTCCTTCAGAATCATTATATCAATTTTATATATTGCTTCCTTATGAGCAAGCATATCTAGCTCAAATTCTTGAGACAAAATAGATATTCATGCTCAAATACATTCCCAACGCGATGGATTAAAATGATTTATTCCCTAAAGAATTTTTTGATATTCCTCCTGGTCAAGGGGTTGAGTTATCAATTGAATTTGTTCCTATATCTCTTCCTATATCAAGGAAACCTTATATAATGACAAATATTGAGATACAGTAACTAAGGAGAAGTTACAAAATAATATAGACAAGGGTTTTATACACTTGATTTCTTCACCAAGGGTTGCATCATTCCTCTTGGTCAAGAAGAAGGATGGATCAATGTGCCTCTATATTGATTATCATGAGATCAATAAAATTACGATAAAGAACAAGTATCCCCTTCCATGGATAGATGACTTGTCTGATCCACTACAAGGGGTCAGTTATTTCTCTAAGGTGGAACTTCAGTCAGGATATCACTAATTAAATGCGAGGAAGGAATATATCCCCAAGACTAACATTCGAACAAGGTATGGATACTATGAGTTCATAGTGATTACCTTTGGAATCTTTAATGCTCCAGAATTTTCATGGATTTAATGAATATAGTCTTTAGAGATTACCTTGACCATTTTATGGTACTCTTTATTAAATGTATTCTAATATAATATAATAATGAGGAGGAACATGGGGAGAATTTTAATACTATGATAAAAACATTACAAAGGGAGAAACTATATGAAAATTACAGAAAATGTGAGTTCTGGATGGAGGAAGTATCATTATTGGGGCATGTAATCACTATAAAAGGAATATCAGTAGACCCTTCTAAGATAAAGGAAATTGAAGAGTGGCCCAGGAAAAAATCTATAATAGATATCTATAGTTTCATTATTCTAGATGGGTATTACCGATGATTTGTGAAGAACTTATCATGATTGTAAAATCCACTAACCAAGATGAATCAGAAGGGAGAAAAGTTTTTATAGACCAGTGAATGTGAAGACTTATTTAAATAATTTAAAAATATGCTTATCACTGCACTTGTTTTCACACTACCAACAAGTGGGGAACTCTCTATGGTGTAAAATAATGCTTCAAAGAAGGTATTGAGCTGTGTACTAATGAAAAATGAAAAATTGATTGCCTATTCCTCAAGGTTGTTTAAAATTCATGAGAAAAACTATCCCACGCATGATCTGGAGTTTGCAGTTGTGATCTTCGTGTTGAAAATATAGTAGAATTATCTATATGGTGATAAGTGTGAGATATATATTGATCATAAGAGCCACAAATATATATTCACATAGAAGGATCTTAATATGCTCCAGCAAAGATGGTTTGAGCTCATAAAATATTACAACTACTTAATATACTATTATCCTGATAAAGTAAATAAGTTTGTGGATTCTATAAGTATAAAGGATCCTATAAAATTATCAATGATGTGAATTGATAATGATATAAACTTATTATATTTGAAAAGTATGGACATGAGAATCATTAAGTAAGTAACATCATCAATCATTTCTCAAATGATTTATCAACCGTACCTTATGGAGAAAATAAAGGATGCTCAAATAAATGATGTGGAAATTCAGAAGAAGGTAGAAGCCATGTGAAAAGGGGAATCATCAAAGTTAAAAATGGATGAGGAAGGATTCGTGAGATTTGGGTCATGACTATGTGTATTTTTCAATCCAGTGATAAATAAAGTGCTTCTGAATGATGCACATAACTCAACCTTCTCTATTCACCCAAGGAGAACAAAGATATATTAAGATCTCTGAGAGAACTATTGGTGGGACAATATGAAGAAATAGATCATTGAGTATACATCAAACTGCCTGGTATGTTGGAAAGTGAAGGCTAACAAGAAAAATTCTAAAGGGGTGATGAAACCATTATCCATACCTAGATAGAAATGGGAAAACATCACCATGGAATTTTTCACTAGAATTCCAAAGACATCCATAGGAAACAATGTTGTATGGGTTGTTGTGGATCATCTTAAAAATAAATATAGGACTTATAACTGGATCAAATTACATAGATATACATCAGAGAAGTGGTAAGGCTTCATGGATTAAAACTACCTATTTTATCTGATCGAGATCTGAGATTCACCTAAAAGTTATAAAAAAGTCTCCAAAATGATATAAACACTAAGATAAACTTCATTATGTCCTATCATCCTCAAACTGATGGACAATATGATCAGACTATTCATACATTGAAAGATATATTGAGGTAATGTTATATAAACTTCAAAGGAGGATGAGACCAACATATAACACTGGTTTAATTCTCCTACAAAAAAAATTTCTACTCAAGCATATAAATGGACCCTTATAAATCCCTTTATGGGAAAAGGTGTAGAACACCAACATGTTGGGATGAGGTTGGTGAACATAAACTGCTAGGACTTGAAAAGGTCATAGAAATGGTAGAAAAGGTGAAAACCATTCAGCAACATATCAAGGTAGCCTATAGTTGACGAAAGATCAATATATAAAATCATTGACAATACCTTAAGTTTAAGGTTTGATACATGGTATTCCTCTACATGTCTCCATGGAAAAGGATCATGAGATTTTTGATGAAAGGAAAGATAAATCCCTGGTACATCAACCCCTTTGATATTCTTGATCATGTCAGAGTTTTGGCCTATCAACTATCACTTACACCTGCCACATCTCAAGTACATGATGCATTCCACATATACATCTTGAGTAAGTACTTAATGAATCCTTCATATGTATGAAATTCAAAGGTTTTACAGTTGGAAAATTATCTCTCATACGAGGAGTAGCCAGTGAAGATCATGGACCATAGAGATAAATTTCTATACAAAAATACTACCCACCTAGTCAAAGTACTATGGAAAAACCATAAGTACGAAGAGAAAACATGGTAACTAGAGGAGGCAATGAATGAGAAGTACCCTCGCCGGTTTTCACCATAGTATGTAAAACGAAATTTTGAGGGTGAAATTTCATAATAGGGGAAGAATATAACAACCCAAAATTTTATCAATGAAAATTCCATTCTTATAATTATGTTATATAGTATAAATAATATAATAATCACATATATAACATAATTAAATATTTATAAATGATGAATTAATTAAAAAAAAGGTATTTCTCTAAGTTAAGGAAGATATCCATGGAATAGTAACTTGAACTTTGGAATAGTAATGTGAACCTTATGAATAGTAAACTAGACAATATAATAGCAACCTCAAAAAGGAAATTATATATAAAAATTATCCATATTATAAATAAAAATATTATATAATTATATCTAGTATCAATAAATAAATGTTTTAGAAATTATTACTTAAGTGTTGATATTTTTATAGAACATAAGTGTTAATTTTCAATTTTTATAATTATTATAATGTTTTAAAAGAAAATTTAATTCCATAAAATTTATTAATAAAATAATATTTTTCTATCTTATGATTATAAGATGATTTTTTTATAGCTTAATTAATTTTTCAATGTTTTAGAAAATTAGTTTTAATTTTAAAATTGGTATTTTCCAAGTAAATAATGGATTTAATTAAAAATTAAATTTATCATATTTATATGAATAATTTTCATAAAATATAGTCCATTTTTCAATTATATATGTCTAAAAATGGTTAGGGTGATTTTTTTATATTTTTCTAAAATAGTTGATTTTTTGTGAATAGTGAAATACGGTAATTTACGGTATATATACATTATAAGTTAAATACACTATTACTTAAGTAATAAATGATGTAATCAAAAAAATATATAAATATCCTTTATTATTTTAATTTTTTTGGTGATATTTCTCAAACTATTCATAGTCTTGATCCAAAATAACAAACTAATGAATAAAATAATGAAAAAAACCCCTCTCCTCCACTATAAATATCACCCCTCACCACCTCTTCTCCTTCACACATCTCAAGTTTTGATCCTTGTCCAAATTATACATAAATATGTTCCCAAGACCCTCCCCCATTTCTAGGATCATTTTTCCTCAATAAAATACCAAAACCAATCCCACTAAGGAGGTTCTCAAGAAGAAGGTCTCAAGAGGTAAAATCATCTTTCTTTTCTTTTAATTTATTTTCAAGTTATTTTATTTTATTATTATCTCCTGAACTTGCCTCATAAAAATGGTATTATAACTCTAGTTACTTATATATACTATAATTTTATTATGCTAATGGAATAATCCATCATTATTTCTTTCCCCTCCCCTTTTTGTCCTAAAAATGAAAATATTGATTGTGATGTATTGACTTATTGAATTAAAGGATGGTGAGTTTTAAATTTCCATTGCATTCTTCATGTGTTATCATAAAGACATTTTATGGTTAAAATAGATTATAATATATGTATTAATTTCTATTTAATGTTCTGGAACCATTTTATATACATATTATTAATTAATAAAACAAAACTAGTTTGTGATGGTCTAGAAACTACCAAAATAATCTAAATTATTATCACTAAAGTCTTATCTAATGATTCATACTCATCCAAAATTACTAAATGAATTATATAACCACTTAACCTTATTTATTTTCATTAATAACATATAACTTTAATTCTATACAACCATTATCATTTTACATGATTTTCCATACGTGTATACCAGTAAACTGATCATGAAAACCAAGGAAACCAATGCTCCTAAACAATAAAATTGAATCTCATAACCCATCAAAAATGGAATAAATGAACATAATAAAATTATAATAGATTAAATACATGTATAAAATTTAATAAATTAGTTAATTAATGGATTTAATTTTATTATCCAAAACATTAAGACCAAGTGCATAACTCTTTCAGACATAAGGTAAGGGATTCTACCCGAACCTCAATTTTTTCGTCAGGTTACTCTTTCTATCTCTTTACCCCAATGTAATTCTTATTTATTTTAATATAATTATTATGAATTATGTTTATATGTTCCAAAATCATGTATCCATATCATATCATCCTTATTTTATGGGGAAATACATATTTTAAAAAGGTTCCCTTCTCAGTTCTTCCTGATAAGCAAGCCCGATTAAAGGGGACTTTCTAATTTCTTACCCATTTTAAAGTGCACTCCCTAATATATTTTAATCCACCATTATTTTTATAAAATAAATCATTTTATCATGGAAAACTCTCTTTGTTCAATTCTAGTTTTGTATAAAATTTTATTCCTTTTCCTCTTTAAATTCTCTTTGATATTTTCCTTAAACCGCACTAAAATGTTTTATTTCTAACGTTTCTTAAACACTATTTTTACATATTTTCACTCTAGTTTGAAATAAATTATCATGATATATTCCTATTTTCCTTTATTAATGTCCATTTATGATTTAAATCCCTTCTTTCATTGACAACATTATAATATTACCCTTTTATGTCTTTTTACATGGTTATGATACCCAATTATTTCCATGGGTAACCCTTATATTTATGTTTGATTCCTTATGTATGATTCTTCATGCGTCACACATATTCATGAACATGTTATAATTAGTGCACCTATATATCACTCCAATTCATTGGTTAATGTTTAGTCTCATGTGACTTCATGTTGGGATAGGGAGTAAACCAGATCCTTTATGGGAATTTTTCCACCATGTGATATAGTCTTGGAAGTTAGCCTTGACTCATGTTTATGTCATGTTATATGTTGTTTCCAAATTACAATAATGGCATTATTATATGTTCTCATGTTAGAAATGTTATTATTCCTTATGTTTATTCATGTTTCATGCTTTATGTCACCATGTTATTCCTTCTAACCCATGTACTATTTTTATTCCTATGTTTATTCCCTTATTGGGATTTTTAGCTCAACCATTTTGTTCATGTATTCCCTAGGTTATCCTATGTTGATATAAGTTCTCAAATTGAGTTATGATCTCATTTTTAATATTAAATAATATATTTTTTTATTCTGGTTTCATGATGTTTAATTATGTACCTAATCTTCCAAGACACTATACTTTACGATCCTTGGCTAGTAATTTGATGTTTAATTTTTATGAAAATCATGTAATGATATGTGTAAAATGAGAGGGTATATATATTGTATGCCTATCAAGTGTGTGATTATATGGCAGACACCCATGTAATTTCCCTCAAACCAAGAGATATCTCTCAACCTTCTGTTCACCTACCAAGTGCATAGTTATAATTTGGAGACCCCTTTGGCCATAAAATACCCATGTGGGACTTTCCCATCACGTTCTCTATAGGAAAGAAACCTCACACATGGATTCTTAACTGAGACACCATACAGTCACACAATCCTTACTACATGACTATCAATTTCAAAAATTAATTTATCCAGTCCTTTTCTACAAAACCCTGGGTTTCCATTCTAGGAGGGAAAGAGACATATGAAAGGATAGTACTAAGAGGTATTTAAGAATCCACATGTAATTATTGATCCATATTTTATCACACCATATGAGGTTCGTTTTGTGAAGTCTCTTCCATGAGGGGTTGTTTGCAAGTACACAAAGCCTACCCTATCTACGGACTCTTCATACACATATTTAATATTCTCTCATATTTGGAAGAGCCAAAATTTCTATCCCTATCTCACTAAATTTAAATACAGAGCCTTATATTCCATATATCCACCAAGAATATCAGAATCCATGGTAGGCGTACCAAGAAGAATAGTCTCTTTAATGAGTCACTCATGTTTGTTATCCCTCTACATGCCTACATACCACATAGATCAATTCCTATTGCATGCCAACTATGCAAACTATCCCCCCCATGTGCCTTCCATGAAAACTAGGATTATTTTGTGTGTATAGTCCACTCCTCCTACCAATGAATTTTTGTGAGGTATTCGATCATCTTATGAACACATATTATAAAGTAAATCCCAAGAAGTTCAGGATAAATCCTCCTCCAAAGCATCCAGACATACATGATAAAGATTCTAGGTATTCTAGAGTTCTCATCCTTTTATTATGAATTTACTTGATAAAATACACCCCCTTCTTATCCTCCCTAATTGATGGGGTCCTTATGATATTTTCAAGCATTCACCCATTTTTTTCAAGCATTCACCCCCTTAATAATGAGGGCCCTAATCATAAAGATGGTAGTGAGAACTCTCCTGGAAAAATATCCTCATCCTTGATACCAATTCTTATCAACTAAAATGGGATTCCTTTTTAGGTATAAGACCCAATATGGTTCCCATTGATAATTTTATCACTTTAAAGAATTAGTGCTAAGGACACCCATGAAAGGGACATGTAAACCCCACTCAATACTTTTTTGTTACACCATTTACAACACATATATCCCCATAGAATGACATTAAGTGGAATGTCCAATGTCATAGTATCATGATGTAAAACTCCATGAAAACATCCTTACCATATGACATTAAACTACATGTTATGGTCCTGCCACATGACCTTAAACTTTGAAACATTAACTACATTTTCTTTGATTCTAATCAAGTAGGATTACTCCTAGAGCTTCAAACCAAATATCACCAAACCTCTATTATCTATACCTTTTTATTCCATATTCCTCATAATATTACCTTTTTCCCTCATCTCTGAATCATATTCCCCATGAGCCCAAAATTTCTTACCACTAGTAAAAATTTGGCATATGACCTCACCCCTTTTCCAAGGTCAGGCAAATCACTATGGAAATAGTTACCCATGTAGCCATATTCTGGATCAACTATGGCTATAAGACTTCCTAATCTCACATGGTAAAAAAATTATCATTTTAAGGGAAAGGTAAAGACACTATATCCATGGTTGGGGCCTAGACTGTGGTGATAGGGTCTTTGGGAAGGCCTATATCTCTAAGAAGTCATGCTCGTGGTTATAGGTTACTGAAAAATTAATATTATAATTAATTATTAATTTAATAATAATAATAAATTTATATATATTTTTTTACATATATATTTATATAAATAAATTTTACGTATATATAATATAAGTGTTAGTAGATTAGTGACGTTATTTGGATTATATAAGGGGGGTTTAGGGTTTTAATCCCACTATAATTTCTTTCATCTTATAGCCATGGTTTCCTAACTATAGCTATAGGTGTGTCCCATGAAAACCTATAGCCACAGGTGAACCGGTGGCCATAGATTGAGAGGCTATTGCAACACCAATATCCTCCATGGGTGTTGTGACCATGGTTTTAGCTTATAGGCATGGTCCATGACTGTGGATATAGATAATATTTCCATTATTGTACTCATCAGGATGTATTCCCTTTGAGATCCATGTTCACTTTCACTAGGACCATATTCCAAGTAAACCGTTTTTTCACTAGGACATACTCTCGATGAAACTGTACTTCATTTGGAGGGCCATATTCCCTCCAAGTATCACCATTTTCCATTTTTATTCCATATTAATAATGAAACCATATTCATCTCGGTGGTTCATACTCCTACTTTCCAAACCAAGACCATACCACATGGGGTCATATTTTTTGTAAACCCAACCTATCATTATTGGGAAATATTCCCTTTTATTTAAACCATAAAGGCTATCTCATGCATAAGTCCAGCACCAACCATCGATGGGTATCTTTTTCTAAATCATCCTTAATTCATAACATTAGGCTTCATGGATTGGTCCTTTTCACACAACCTTAAAAGGTAAAACATGTCCTATTAAGTGGCACCAAAATAAATGGATAATGATTCCTTTCACAATGATAAGTATAAATATACTTTAAAGGGCCCAATCCTAACTCTATAAACACTTATCACCTCCCTAGATGGGGATAAACTCTAGGGAACCTATATATATAGCTTAAAACAAAAGCATCACAAATTAATAAATGAAACAAAGATGGAGAACCTCTGATAAAAATAAATATTCACATAGATACATGTTAATGACCAACTGATGGATGAGGGGTTACCAGTATCATTCTAGGATTTGGTAAGGATTCATGAATATTAATTAAATCTATAAAGGATTACAAGGGTAGGAAATATTCCCCTCAAAAAGGTTTTATGGTCCTCACCTCCCATTATCTCAACAAATGTACACTTTAAGGTGTTTTTGGAAAAGTCCCAGTGACTGCAAGCCTTTGTAAAGTAAGACCTCCTTGACTTAAAATGATTTTAGTATGATCATGCATTGGATTTACAATTGGAAACGATGGTAATCATGAAAAGATCCATCATATGGAAATAACAATACATAAGTGAGGTGTAATTGTGGTTTGGTCTTAACATAAGGAATTCCATATAAAAATGGATATAGAAATATAGTGGGTGATTCATGTATTATTTTATTAATAGTATTAAAGTTGTGGTTATATTTTCATTAGGAAATTGAGCTTGGTATTAGTGGTTCATGACTTATAGGGACATGAGTTGAGCAATATTGAAGGTTGACACTGGGGTGTATACTTGTTTGGTTTCAATATTTGGTATACATTGGTGGTAGTTTTATACCATTATGTAAAATGTTTTATTGTCTCTCTCTATTACTATATGGACAAGTGAGTGAGTTTTCCATACTTTATATGAGAATTTTTCATAAATGACTTAATCTTGACCTTGGGATAGTGATCTTAGTATTGGGATAGGTGTGATTTTCATTCGATGGCATGTGGTACATTTTGATGAGATTGGTTTTTTTAAATATTCAAGATAGGAAGATTAGGGGATTAGGATCATGTTACTCATGGGAAAGGGTCATGATTATGACATTTTATGTATAGTATTTTCATGAGATCCTTATGAGAATATGGGTTTGGTTAAACTTGGATGTGTGTTTGGTTCTTTAAGACCTGTATAGGTTATAATACCTTAATGAGTGATTATTAGTCATGATGGGGTCCAAGAATCTTTAGTTTCTTCAATTTCATGGAGCTTGGTTATGGTATTCTAGTGTGAATCAATGTATGATCATGATTAGAGTGTAGTCAGGTTTGATATGACCCGTGTATAGGTATGAGACACCTTATTGAACTAGAATTTTAAAAGAGAGTAAGACATTATAATTTTATTCCAAGTGTGGGTGAGAGAATTTTTTTTGTAGAAATATTCATGTGTGGATTGACTAGTGAGAACCAGTGGATTGAGGGGTGACTAGTGTAAGATAATGGTTCTTTGTAGTGTGATTATGGTATGACCAAGGGGTCATGAGAACTGTGATTAAGCTAAGATTTTCAACTACATGGGTGTGAGATATATCCTCTTATGTAATAAGAAAATTAGTGAACCAACCGATGAATTTAGTGTAACACTGAGGGTTTGAGTGGATTGGATTAATCATGGATGAATTGAGGAGTGCCTCAATTGTTGGAAGTTGGACACCAATGGGATTGAGAAACTATTGATGGAACTTAGTGGACTCCATAGAATGTTTGAACATGAAAATCACATGAAAATGAGTGAGGTTTATGATTTTGGGATTTATATCCATTTTATTTGGTTTTTTGATAATAAAACATTGATATGATTATTAGAGGTGGTGTAGAGCACCGTTATGTCATAGACCCTAGAGCATGGAACATGGGATGGGTCTACAGGGATGATACGAGCGGAGATAATGGGTATCAGTGTTTAGGTTATGGTATATTATGAGTAAGTTAGTTCTTATTAACCACTTATAGGGGAAATCATATAGTGGGCATCCCATTATTGGATGCTTTGGATTACAATCCATGTTTGTGTGTGATTTTAGTGGATGTCAGTAGTGATGTTTGTAACAAACCCAAAATAGAAGTGGTTGACGTTTCACATTGGTTATAAGATGTAAGTGACCAGGTTATGTCTAATAAATGAAAAAACATAGATTTGGGTATCAATGTATGATGATTATTCAGAGTTGGTACATTTAGTAACTTATGGTTTTGAGTTGCGGGTTCCAATCTGGTGAGATTATTAGTATAAATTTTCATGAAATGGGATATTATGGTGGTCGGTCATAGGAATGTTGACACTCTTTGATAGTGTGATGATGTGTGGGATGGAGCGAGGCTTCATGAGACAGATTAATTCATGATCATGGTACTAAATATTCAAGACTCTGTTGTTTTTTAGAATGCATGAGTGCACCACTGACTGAGTGATGATCTAGTGTAGATAAACAAATTGATCATTAGATTATGACATAGATGAATTAAAAATTCATGAACAACTCTATTATTGTGGAATATTTATGGAGTCATTGGATTGATTAATCACTGTGGTGTGTGGGTCATCGTATTTTTAAAGGTAGTCAATGTAGTGGGGTACCAGTTATCATGATTAATGCACAATTGAGTAAAATTACTCAAAAATTGATGTAAGCACATAATTTTAATGAGGATTTATGTTTTTGGTATACTAGATTATGAGGTATCCAAAGTTCTGATGGTTTATCTAGTTCAAGTGTAGAGACAGTATGACCGAAACTAGCGTGAGATATATAATTGGAGCATGCATCAGTTTTTAGTGACTAGTGTGAATCAGGGAAGATACATGAGGATACTTCTCAATGATGAGAGTTTTTATGTTTGGGATTTTATAATGAACTAAACCAATATGTGATAGAGGATTCAAATAAATCTAGGTTACAATTATATTGGAACCAGTTCTATTTTGAATTTTTTTATTTCAAATCAAGAATTGGTGTTTGTAGGAATGTTTTAAATGATTTAAGATTTTTTATTGAGGTGTAATTTCAAATTTAGAAGACCTGGAGTATTTTTTTAGCATTGTGTAAATGAGGTGGAAATTAGTAGATGTAGTGGAAAGCCACCAAAACCCTAGTGGGTAGCCAATGTGACCCTAATGTTAGTCTTGGTTGGGTGTGAGAACTATTTTTCAATTAAGTCTTGTAAATTAAGGAAGGAGTGATTTTGGAAGTCCGAAATGGAACCTGATGGAGATAGTGATTTGATGATACTAAATTATAGAAATTCAAAAGCACAACAGAATGGAAATTGTATATTAGAACCAAACTCCAAAAGGTGGAGGCTATATAAGATTAAACCAAATATTATGTGAGACTAGCTGGGAAGATTATAAGGACTCATAATATTAATTGTGAAAACCATATAATATTAATTTGGTGTGGAGAATCCAAATATTTCACTATTCACAGGAAGGAGGAGTTGATTTGGTGGTTTTCATTGACCAAGTGAATAGATTCCCATGATGATATAATATAAATGTAATGATATCCATGAAGATTAGAAGGTAGTGGAAACCAGCTTAATTGATGGCTATTGTAGACTTCATCTACAAATACATGGGAATTATTCACTTTGAAATTGATTCTTCACTATTTTAATCATTTAATTTTTCTTAATAAAATTTTATAACATTACCCACATATATTAGAACTATGTCCAAACCACATACATCCTTTGTGTTGTTCTTCTATTTTTTCTTTTGTTATTTCCTTTTGGAAGTTATTTTATAATGTATAGTGGAAATGTGGTTCATGGTTAGGGTGTGTTTTTTTCTCAATTAGAGATACATCATATATGTGGGTTCATTATATTTCAAAAGTTCCAAAACTTTTTCCCATGTTTGAATTTCCAATAGGTACTTCTATTTTGGGAGGTTCTAGGCTCAATAAGTCATTTTAAAGACCAGTTGCTGGTTTTGGCACAACCATAAATTGGAAAAGGTGTTTTAGAGGTCATTTCAATAGAATCATTCTTTCCTAGAACTTATAGGATAATTCAAGTAAGAAATATCTAATCCCTATTAATTTTTTTTTCAGATTAATTAGGAGTCCATTGACTCTATAAGGATGGTGTTAGATGAGGGTAAGGTCCAGGTTGAGAAGTTTGATGAAACAAATTTTGGATTTGATATGATGTAGATAAAGGATTCTTTATTATAGAAGGATATTTTACTTCCATTGATGTGTTTCAAACTATAAGTGATGAAAAGAGGAATGGAAAAGGATAGAAAAGAAATAACTGGGGTTGATATGGATATCACTAACATAGAATATGTCCTATAACATCCATGAATTGAAGATGGATTTAAAACTTATGAATACTCTTTTTGATATGTATGAGATGATAACTACAATGAACAGTTTGTTTTTATTTTTGAGTTTAATATTTAAGATAATTTTGGAGGGAAATTCATTGGATGATCATGTAAAAAAATTCAACATATTCCAGAGTAGGTAGGAATTGGTAAAGGTAAAGTTTGTGGATCTATAGTGGGTGTTTCTTTTTCTTTTAACACTCGTAGAATCTTGGGGATTGATAGTTACTATGGTTATAAACTCTATTTGTAAGAGTTACTTAGTGTTCATGTACATTTGTGATCTAATTATTAATGAGTAGATTTAGCAGATGGAAATCCAAGATTTTATCCGAAACACTTATAGTGAAGAAGGTAGAGGAAGAATAATTGCATATAAAGGTCACGGAAAATGGAATGGAAGAAGAATTATAAGTAATAGTAGCTCATCTAAAGGTGGTCCCATATACTATCATTGTGGGAAGAAAAACCATACAAATAAATATTTTAGGGATTAAAGAGTCAATTTTGGAAGATATTTTTTGAAAGTGCATCCTAAAATATAGCTTCAGAAGATAAAATGTCGTAATAGTGGGTGCCCAAGACCCAACTTGATCAGTACTTTTCGATTACCGTATTATGTATACAGTGAATTATGCATGATGTATTCTTACCATAATAGTGTTGATATTTTTGCGTACACTATTTATATGGTAATTTCCATAGATTATTCGTCGTATCAAATGGTTATATCAGTTCTCAGGCTATAATGAGAACCTCGAGATATTATGACATTAATCTTAAACAAATTTCCTATAGTCCAGATACATCCTTTTTACTAGACACAAATGATGGATGGCTATTAGGTGTTGGGGCTCATAAGAATCAAGACTTACTCTCATGAAGTTTGCACTTGGTGATCTCAAATAAAAAAATGAAGGCCTTCGGACCATTGGAGGATCTCAAATAAATGAGATAATGAGTACTGGCCCAAAAATAGGAACACCACATGTTTTAGGTGTCATTGGTAGTTCCTATCTATGAACATGTGTAATGCTCTACTGAATTGAGATTATTATCAGTGTATAATATTTGATCACATAATTTGATGTAAACAAAAAACTATGGTAATGAAGTCATAGCGAGGTAGATTTCATTGAGTGCATCATTAGTATTATGATATTGATTTAATAATAAAGATAAAATTTGTTGTTCTCAATAGGAAGAGATATCTTGGACCCATTTGATATGGATGGTAGTACCTTTACTAAATTCATGGCCATGGTAGAAGACGGTAAGTTTTTCCAGTAAGGTCAGCGAATAATAAATCAATTAAGGATGATGACCTAAAGTTTGTATCCTACATTACGAGATATCATGGGACAAAGAGTTTATATTACATAATGTGTGTAAGTAGGATGGTTTTCATTGATATGACTAATATTTATCTAATTAAGGGACTTGATGGGTTGCTAAACTCCACTCTTGATCTATTAATAGAATTCACTACTATTGAGACAAGGTTCTATAGGGTCACACACAATAGCATATTCAAAATCCTACCCTATTATAATGAATAGAATTTTAGGATGCGGTGGGCCCTACCACTAGGGTCTAGGATATGTTTGATGATATATGATCACCAAGGAATAAATAAATACATATTATTTGAGTTTAGAATAATTAGTATTAAATTTATTTATTAAATTTATTTACAAGTATTAAAGTAAATACATGGGAAAATATTATATGAAAAATATTATTTTAATATTCAAGGTTCATTTAATATTTGAAGGAGCCACAATTTGAGTTAATGAATCAATTTTATTGCATAATATATTTATTATACTACAAGTGATAAAAATATAAATGATATTTACGACTCAATAAAGCAATCATAAGATGTTGTTTATAGTGAGTAATAAATATTCAGGGTTGGGGACCCTTTTTGGGTATTTTGGAAACTCACTATAAAAGGAGGAGGAGGATCTCATGACCATAATTATTCATATATCATTCATTGAGAGCCTCTCTCTCTCATCCCCCTATTCTTAGAGAGAGAATCTCTCGATCCAAGAAACTGGATTGATCTATCCTTCAAGCATCATTGGAAGGATGATGTGGTGATCATCATGAAATCAAATAATCCATTGGACCTCTACAATAGCACCTAGAATATGATGATCAGTGTATGTGCAGACTTATGAAGCATGTGTGGATGGTCTAGAGGGATTAAACTTCAGATATATTGGGTAGTGATTTCTAACAATTAGGAGATGTTAACCATGACTTCAGAATAAACCAATTATTTTTTTATTTGTGTTTTGTGCTTAAATGCATCATATAGAATCCTCGGGCCTTTATCGGGGTTGTTCTTTATTGGCGACGACGTAGTTACATCGATTGACAGTGAAATTTTTTAAATCTTTATCCCACCAACTTCTATTTCACACCCCAGTACATTAAATTTGTATTAGACCGATCATGTAATGATTTAAGCTAAGAAAAAATTGAATTGGCATTAAATTCGTGTAGAGGAAATTGCCTTGGTCCCAACGCCAAAGACAACATTTCAATCCTACACCAAATGGCTAGGATACGACCATACAATGTTTTTAATATGGATTAAAATCATTTATACAGTTTTAAATTTTAAATAACACACACACACACACACACACATATATATATATACATGAACATTTTTCTCAGCAGTGGTTCTTCCATCCACCGGGTGGTGGTCGGGATAGTTTTTTCCGGATGGGAAATGATTCCAAAGAGGTGTGTCAATTAATTTGTGTATTCTCTTCTCAAAATCCTACTATACCCGATGATTTTAGAGATAGGGGTTTTTTAATGGGTTTAGGTTTAATTTATTTAGGGAAATAGTTTTATTAATAGCCACTTCAAGTGGAGCTTTGGTTTAAAAACCTAAAGCGCCACTTGAAGTGGGGATTTAGTTTTTTTCCCACCCAATTACCCATTATATATATTTATAATAAATCTATAATTATAATATTATTATAAATATAAATATATTTACATATAAATAATAAATAAATTTTTATTTATAAATATGTATTTAAGATTATATTTATAAATACATAAATATATATTTATAATAATAAATAACTATATATAATATAAATATATTTAAATATAAATAAATCTAAGGAATTGTTATTATTTATTTATAAATATAATTCTAAATATATAATTATAAATAAGGATCTATTTATATAAATATATATTTACAATTATAAATATAATAGTATAAACATTTATAATTAATAAATATAATTATGTATATATATAATTACAAATATATATTTATAAATATATTTATATTTATAGAAATATATTTAAATAGGAAATATATTTATAATTATAAATAATTATAAATACTTATATATTTATAAATAAATAAATACTTATAATTATAAATTTATTTATAAATTATTAATAAATAAATACTTATATATTTATAATTAACACTTATTAATTATTTATACTTATTAATTATTTATACTTATTAATTGTGTATACTTATTAATTATACTTATTAATTATAGATACTTATTAATTATACTTCTTAATTAAAAATACTTATTAATTATACTTATTAATATCTATAAAATAACAAAGCGCCAATTTAAGTGACGCTTTGTGTTTGTTTTTTTTTTTGTCGATTTTGTGTATGTTTTATTTATATATTTAAATAAAAAATATATTTGTAATTATATAATTATAATTCTATCTTTATAGATAAATATTTATAATTATATAAATATAAATATATTTACAAATATATAATTTTGAAAATATGGTTACATATGTATTTAAAATTTATTTATAAATATATTTAATATTCATATGTATATATATGTGTGTGTGTCTGTAATTATATTTATAATTATATTTAGAATTATATTGTAATTATATTTATACCTATATATATTTAATTATATAATTTCACATATATAAATATAATTTTAAATCTATAATTACTAGTCTATATTTATATAGTTATAAGTATTTATTTATAAATAAATTTGAAATATTGTTAAACATATAATAAATTGTTAATAAAAACAGTATTATTTGAAAGCTTATAAATTTGAAATATTGTTAAACATATAATAAATAGTTGAAAATAAAAATAATTTTGTAAACAATGTTGACTATAAATAATTGTTAGGTCCACCAGGATAAATACCCTAAGAGGGGGAGTGAATCAGGGTATGACAGATAAAAACAATTGCACCTTGATGATCTTGTTTTGCTGTTAGACAAAACCCTCTTCTCTCTCCTTCCCGATGCAGAGTATGAATAATCCTTAACGCATGCACAGGACACAACAATTTTTACTTGGTTCACCCTCACTGGGCTACGTCCAAGGAGCATACACTGGCAGTGTGCGGATGTACCAATTCCACTATAAGCGCACTGCTGTTTACAAGTTCGAAGAGGACTCGTTGTCCCTCCTGGTTTACAACCACTCACAATTTGAGAACTCACTGCTCTCTCAACTGAAGTAAGCTCGCTACTTCTTCATAAGATCCACTCACAGTTTATAGACCTGTAGGTATCTTCATTTTCATGAAAGAATGCATCCTCAACTGTTGATAGATGCTCTATTTAAGTTCAAAGTTCATCCATTGATTAATACCCCTTTTACCCCTGAACACTAGGCAATTCCTTTGGAAACACCTTCACAAAGCACCCTACTTTGTGAGGCTCCCAATTTCACGAACCTCAAACAAGCCTTCACAGATGAAATGAGAAATGATGATAACGATGTTGTGGAAAAGGGTAAATCCAAAGAGGTGGCATTCAAGGCCATGAAAAAGCTCACCATTGAAGACTCTCAGGAAGAAGAAGAGACAGATGAAGTGATGTCATTCCTCTCCTCAAACCTTCAAAGGGGAAAAGGAAATTTTAAAGGGAAACTTCCAATTTCTTGTTTTTAGTGTGGAAAGGTTGGACATCTTGAGGCATGGTGCCCTAAAAAGTTCCAAGAGGATGATGATGTCAATGAAATCGAAATTCCCAAGAAGAAGTCTTCAGCCTATGGGAAAGGAAAGAAACAGTTCAATAGAAATTTCTTTAAGACAAATAACCTTCTTTCAAAAGAATATGACAGTTCAGACGAGTCTAAGGTTGAGGAGGTTGAAGAGATGGAGAACTGCAAAGACCAAGGAGAAAATGCTATGGTGGCAGTTGTCGGTAGTTCTCAGAATAAGAATGAAACCAAAGATGATGAAGAAGAATAAGTTGAGGGAAGAGTTGATATGCAAGCAGAGTTAGAGGCTTCTCTTGAAGAGATAGATGTTTGGAGAGCCAAAACAAAGAAAGACAACAAATTTGTTCGTGACACCAAACTCTATATGCAGTAGCATGAAGAAGAGAAGTCTGAGTTGATGTAAGAAATCGAGAAACTCAAGTTATCAACACCAGAGGACTCAGAATAAGTTTGTGAGTATAAAATAAAAATCGAAGAATAGAAAAGGGAGAATGATAACTTGAATAACACAAGGAAAGAACAAATAAAGAGTATTATAGAACTTGAAGGAGAAGTTGTCGGTCTATGGAAAAAGGTTGAAAATCAAGAAAATCTCTTGACTCCTACTGGGTCATCAGGAAAGAAGATCACTCAGAAAACTGAGAAGATGAATGTGGAGAATAGTGGTTCATTAGAAAAGAAAAATTAACTTTGTTTAGATGCTAAGACTGATGCGGGCTTGATCAAAAACAGAAAGCTATGAAAGTTGAGGTCAGACCGCAAGCACCCACTCTGAGACTGAAGGTGGATTTGGGCACAAGGCAGAATCGGAATATTCAGAGATCCCAAAGGGAAACTAGTAATACAGAATTAACATGAAGGAATGTGTCTTATATCAGGTGTTATTTTTATGGGAAAATGGGACATTCACAGTATTTGTGTTCCATATCCAAGAGATATCGAAGGGCACAAGAACATAGGTGGAATCCAAATAGAGAAAGCTTCTCTAGAACATATTTAGAAGGGAACTATTTTTTGTGCAGAGGATTTGGGCACATGGCTAGGTACTTCACTTCAACCATACAGAGGAATGTGCCAAAGCAGAACCAAAATGTTCACAAGAAGCAGATCAATGAACCAACAGGTGTGTTGAAAATGAAAAATAGATTTGCACCTTTTCAAGATGAAGCAGGTCCATCATACTCTGGGAAAGATCAGAAGTCATAATCCATCTCAAGTATAAAGGCAAAAGCATGGACTAAGAAGAAAAAGGATGATAATGCAGTGGTGGCAGAAATTGCCCTTAAAGCATCAGATCGCTCTGGTGTGTGGATCCTTGACAACGGCTGCACATCTCATATGACAGGTAATAAGGATCTCGTTATAGGCATGAAATATGACAAAGAATGAGTTCTCAAGTTTGGAAATGATGAAGGCCTAAAAATAATTGGCTCAGGAAAGGAAAAGTTTGGGGGGAAAGAGATGAGACATGCTGATGTCTTAGTAGTAGAAGGCCTCAGTCACAATTTTCTCAGTGTCAGTCAATTGTGTGACTCAGGACATTCTATAAGGTTTAATAAGAAGATGTGTATTGTAAAAGGAATATATGGGCCAGTGGTTCTATAGGGAAAGATAAAAAAGGGAAATATCTACCTGGTAAGTGGAGAAGAAGATATGTGCTTTCTATCCAGAGAGGAAGTAAACAAGTTGTGGCATAAACGACTTGGTCATCTATGTCAGCCATCCCTGGAAGATTTGGTAAAGTTTGATGCAGAAAGAGACCTACCCAAGATATCACATGATCGTACTCACATGTGTGACGCATTCCAACAAGATAATCTCATCGAAAAACATATAATGCAAAAGAAAATAAGTCAATAAGAGTGCTCGAATTGGTGCATGCAGATGTTTGTGGGCCTATCACACCAAGATCAATAGATGGAAAGAGGTACTACGTTCTTTTCATTGATGACTATAGAATAATGAAATGGGTATTTGTTATTGCCCATAATTATGATGTGTTCAGCTGCTTAAAACAGTACCTAAGGGAGTGTGAAAGGATTATTGGACAGAAAATTCTGAAGTTTCGTACTGACAATGGTACGTAATTCACAAATAGTCAGGTGGAAGAATATCTTGAGAAACACGGGATAAGGCATCAAGTTTCTTCAATAAGAACTCCCCAATAGAATGGATTGGTTGAAAGGAGAAATCAAATCATCAACAACATGTCCAGAACGATGCTCATTGAAAAAGACCTACCAGAGAAATTTTGGAAGGAAGCAAATTTAACATTGGTCTACATTTCTAACAGGGCTCTATTGTGTCTGAAGGAAGGAAAGACTTCGTACGAGATGTGTTATGGAAAGAATCCAACAGTGAAATAATTTTGAATATTTGGAAGTAAGTGTTTTATCCTCAACAAGGAAAAACATAGGAAATATGAATCATGAGGAGATGTGGTGATATTCCTTGGATACTCAGGAAAAAGAAAGGCATATAAATACTTTAACAAAAGGATGGGAAAAGTAATTGAGAGAAATGATGTCACTGTAGTGGATAATGAGGAGATCATTCAACAACGCAGTGAACAATTTCCTGATGAGAGTGATGAGGAAGAAAGCAATGTAGGGGAAGCAGAAGTGGCTGATGTTGATTCAGAAGAAGATACAGATGATGAGCAAGAGGAAGTAAAGTATGTATCTACACAAAAGAAAAGGAGTAGAGCTGAAATTGATAGAAAAAATATCATTGGTGATTAGTCTACTCCGGTTCATACTAGGAGAATGAAATCACTACAGAAGACATCTTTCATATCTTAGGTTGAACCGAAATGATTTGCTGATACAGCTGAAGATGAAAACTGGATTTAGGCAATGAATGAAGAGCTCGATCAGATTGAGACGAATCAGACATGGGAGATTGTTTTGAGGCCATAAGATAGAAATTTCATCAGCACTAAATGGGTCTATCGCAACAAGATGAATGAAGATAACACAATGATTTGGAAAAAATCATGACTAGTGTGCAAGGGGTACTCCCAGATCGAGGGAATAGATATTGATGAGACATTTTCACTGGTTGAAAGGCTGGAGACAATCAGATTATTCCTAGCCATCATAGTGCAATGGATGTTTAAAGTGTTCCAGATGGACATCAAATATGAATTTTTGAACGGGGTTCTGGAGGAAGAGGTGTATATTGAGCATCCATATGGTTTTCTCATTCATGAGGATGATAACAAGGTTTACAGACTGAAGAAGGCACTGTATGGGATGAAATAAGCACCAATAGCATGGTACTCAAGGCTTGATCAGTACTTGAAGAAGCTTGGTTTCCAGCATGGGGGAGTTTATTACAATATCTATTTCAACAACAACAGTAATCAAAGGATTATGGTATCGTTTTATGTCGATGACATAATATTTGGTGGATCAGATGAATCTCAGTGCAGATAGTTTTCCGAATTCATGAAAAGTGAGTTCGAAATATCAATGTTTGGAGAGCTAATATTTTTCGTTGGTCTACAGGTGACACAAGGAAGGAATGAAACATTCATTTCACAATCCAAATATGCCAAGGGGGTTTTGAAAAGATTTGGAATGGAAAATTACAAGGAGATGAAGACTCTGGTATCTACCCTGATGAAATTGTCCAAATATGAGGATGGCAAGGCAGTTAATATCACAGAATACAGGCAAATCGTTGGAAGTTTTCTATACTTGACTGCAACAAGGCCTGACATTGTATTCGCCACATTCCAAGCAGTGAGATATCAGATTAATTCCAATGAAAGCCACATGCTTGCAGTGAAATGAATACTTCGGTATATCAAGGTCACAGTGGACTTCAGCTTGATGTATAATAGAAAATCTCAGTCAGAATTATTGGGATATACATATGAAGATTGGGTCGGTTTAGCGGATGACAGGAAGTCAACATCAGGAGGTTCTTTCTATCTTGGTGGGTTGTGTGTTTCCTGGATAAGCAATAACTAAGATTTCATTTCATTGAGCACCGCAGAAGCTGAGTATATTGCATCCACTCAAGCATGAACACAGTTATTGTGGATGAAGCAGCAGTTTGATGATGTGGGAGTTGAAGTGAAATCTCCGATCGGAATCCAGTGTGATAACTCAAGTGCTATCAATCTTAGCAAAAATCTTGTTCATCACTCAAGGAAAAATCACATTGATATAAAGTATCATTTTATCAAGGAGAAGGTTGAGCAAGGAATTGTGAAGTCGGAGTATGTTCCTACAGAACTACAGGTTGCAGACATTATGACAAAGGCCTTACCCAAGGAAGCGTTTTAAAGGCATCGACTAGCTCTAGGAGTTCAATCGACTCCCCGCACTTAAAAGAATATGGATGTGGAACATACCCCCTCTCCATGAGGTATGGTGTGTGTTTTTCCCTAATGTGCTGATTTGTGTTCTCTACTCTGTTACAGACTGCAAAGGAGTGACCTTTGGGTTCATTGACAAAGGGGGAGAAAATAGTGATTGTTCAAGGGGGAGACAGTGTGGCTATTTGAGAAATCATGACAGATATGGGGAGAAGTTGATAGGTGGAGCAGTGAGATAGGGGGAGTGCAATGATATAGGGGGAGAGTATCAAATCTGACGATTCTAGAAGTGATCGATCAAAGAGTAGATATCACGACAGGTGAGGATCGTGATAAAAGCAGAAGAGTGATTTAGGAATGGTGAGAGAAGGTTTCTAGCTATCACTAATTGGTATCAGTGTGGTTCAACAATTGGTATCAAATTAGGAATTGGTATCAGTTTGGAATCGATAATTGGTGTGTGACATGAAGTGATTAATTGATGAACTTCTCATACTACTCTTGTTTCTCATGCCGAGCATTGCTCATGTGGGCTTAGAGTAGTGTTAATTGAATCATTAAACACTATCAGAATCGCAAGAGGCAAATGGTGGTAGAGGCTATAAGGAGACTTAGTGAGGTATCAACTTGTAGAAAATCTTTCTGAGAAGATTTTTGAAGAGTTGTCAACAAACCCAAAGGGGGAGATTGTTGGGCAAAAATCCCTCAAGGTAACATTGCAGCATTTTTGGGTTGATTGTGTTTGTTGACAAAGAATGTTTCCATGGAGAATTTTCTAGTTCCAGTGAAGTTGTTGACAATCCACATTGACGAAGAACCATGAAAAAGGAACAGATGATCTAGAGGCGGTACAAAAAGAGCAGTACAAGGTGGCACCGTTTTCCAGTGTTTTCCAAATTTTTGGGGTCCAAAATTTGGAGTTTGGTGAGCATCGTGAAAATAGGATTTCCATGAAGATCATAATTAAATATGGAAAAGTCATGAAGTTTGTGAAGAGAGGATTCATGGTTTGGATTTCATAAAGACCATAAGAATGGTGGCGGTGATTCTTTATGATTACGACATGCTTCTCGAATGGCAGAGTTGAAGCGTATCGCGGTGGTGAAGGGCTTTGCGAGGGAGCTTCGCGGTGGCGACGTGAAGTAATTTACAGAACTCTCCATGATTACAACGAGCTCCGTGATCCGATAATTTCTGAGGTGCTTCGCGATTTTGAGAGAATTCCGGCAGAAATTTCGGAGCTTCGCAATTGGCGATGACGTGGCGCTAACTTCGCGCAGAAGGGTCGAGGGTCAGTGGAATTGCCTATAAATAGAGGTCGACCCCCTCGAGAGAAGCAGAGAATTTTCTTCTGGAATTCTATCAAAATCACGAAGCACCTCGGCAATTCTCGAAACGCAGATCTCGTCGTAATCGTAGAACGTTCCGTCAATTACTTCATGTCACCTCCGTGAAGCTCCCTCGCAAATTCCTTCACTGCCGCAATACGCTTCAACTCTTCCATTCACAAAGCTTGTCGTAATCGCGAAGAATCACTGCCACCATTCTTATGGTCTTCGCGAAATCCAAACCATGAAACCTCTCTTCGTGAACTTCATTCCTTTTCCATATTTAATTATGATCTTCATGGAAATCCTATTTTTGCGATTCTCACCAAACTCCAAATTTTGGACCCCAAAAATTTGGTAAACACTGGAAAACGGTGCCACCTTGTACTGCTCTTTTTGTACCGCCTCCAGATCTTTTGTTCCTTTTTCATGGTTCTTCATCAACATGGATTGTCAACAACTTCACTGGAACTCGACAATTCTCCATTGAAACCTTCTTTGTCAACAAACACAATCAAACCAAAAATGCTGAAATGTTACCTTGAGGGATTTTTGCCCAACAATAATTTATAAGCTTTCAAATCCACCTACATGAAACTTAAAATTTTTTCAAGTAAGTGGTTTTGAAATATTATAAAATATAAACTATAATAGCAATATAAATGAAACTTAAAACATGGATTAAACATATAATAAATACTTGAAAATAAAAATAATTGTGTAAACAATGTTGATAAAAAAATTTATAAGCTTTCAAACCAACCTACTTGTAACTTAAAAATGTTTCAAGTATGTGACTTTGAAAGCCTATAAAATATAAACTATATTTCCAATATAAATGAAACTTAAAACATGGATTAAACATACAATAAATATATGAAAATAAAAATAATTTTTTAAATAATGTTCAAAAATAATAATTTATATGCTTTCAAATCCACCTATTTGAAACTTAAAAATGTTTTAAGTATGTGACTTTGAAAGAATATAAAATATAAACTATAAGAAGAATATAAATGAAACTTAAAATATGGATTAAAAATATAATAAATAGTTGAAAATAAAAATAAATTTGTAAACAATGTTGCTTAAAAATAATTTATAAGATTTCAAATCCACCTACTTGAAAGATAAAAATGTTTCAAGAACATGGATTTGAAAGACTATAAAATATAAACTAAATATAAATAAAACTTAAAATATGGATTAAACATATACGAAATATTTAATAATTAATTAGTTAATTAGTAATATATTTATTAATTATATAATTTTTAATTTTCTAACAATTAATATGTTAATTGTTAATATAATTATTAATTATACAATATTTAATTAGTTAATTAGTAATATAATTATTAATTATTATTCATCATTATAATTATTAATTATTTAATTAATAATTATTAATTTACATTTATAAATATTTTTACAAATATATAATTAAAAATGTAATGTTTTTAAATATTTAAGTGGTCATGTAAAATATTTTTTGTTTACTATATGTTTATATTTCTTTTCATTTTTCAATAAATTATTATATGTATAGTCTGTGTGAAAAATTTTATTTAGATTTTACTTGTACTTTATAATTTATACGCTTCTAAAGTCACATTCATGAAGCATAATAATGTAACAGTTATGAGACTTTGAAAATATATAAATTATTAATAGTTAATTTAAATTAGTTTGTGTTTACCATATTTTTTATTTTCTTGTGGTTTGTCTTAAACAACAATTACTTATCATAATAAATATATTTTTTAATATATAAGACATGACATCTTAATACATCAACGACAATGCCCCCAGTACCACAATGCAGCATTTGAATCTCACATCCTCTCCGCGTCCGACGTCTGTGTCGATCCAGTGTCCTAGCTACGGGTTCCTCCCCTTCTGGTGCTTCGGGTGCCTCCCCATGGTGTTGTGTAGAGTAATGACCAAAACCATGTGAGGATAATGGCCCAAAATCATATGGGACTCCATATAGCATCGAAGCTCCTATAAATAGTAGAAATGGGGCACTGAAGAGGGTCTCGTTGGGAGGGGGCCACCATAAGCTATGTGACCGCATCCAGATCGAAGTCCATAGTAATATGAGGAGACAACATATGTGGTATATAAGGGCCTCCTTGTTGTGCAATATCATTAGTTAGCTGGGTCGGATCATCTCTCTGTGGTGTGAAAACATCTGCAGGAGCCACTCTCAGATGTCGGTGTCGTCGCCTCAGGCCCTTCTGATTTCCTTGTCTCTGTCATCCAGATAGTGGCGGTGGTGGCAGTGCATTGTACTCAACAGCCATAGTAGGGACATTGCCATCCTCAAGAGATTCTGTTGGAGGATATGGATCTGGATATATCTATGGATCCTCATCAAACAAATTGTCATGTATCAACTGAAGATGATCGAGGAGAGCCAACACATCCTGATGAACTACATCCCTCCTAATATATGCATCCTCCTGGGGTTGTGTGGTATGTGCAGGATGACCAATGGCATCTTCCTGCAAATGAAATAACATTCTAATTAATACCAAAAATGAGTTAAACAAAAATAATAACTCTTATTAAACATACCAACTGTTGAATTTTAATCCTCTGGCGTGTAAGATGCAGGATGGTGTGACGTCGATACCGGTCACGTCTACGCATCACTTCCACCTTACTGCACAGCTAGGGTTGGAGATCGTGTTGCAGTGGTGTCACTCATCCACTTCCACATCATTGAGTGGAACCAGTTAGACCGGGTCATGCGCCAGTTCGGTTTCATATAGCATATCCCCATGCCACCAGGACAGCCTACTGATTTACATTCGATTGTGCTTATAGGCAGACAAATGACAAACTTGTGGCAATTTCATGAATCTTATATCAAGTTGTGGGACACACGTGCCAGATTTAGTATCATTCCATTTGGATATACCACAACATGCAGTCGGTTATCTGCTCAGGGGGATTATGCATACTCGTATCAACATCACAACATCCTACATCTTACACTCTAGGGGATTGGCATTTAGCAGTTGGTATGTTTACTCAGAGTTATTATTTTTGTTTAACCCATTTTTTGTAATAATTTGAATGTTATTTCATTTGCAGGCAGATGTCAGTGGTCATCTTGCACATACCACACAGCCCCAGGAGGATGTATATATTAGGCGGGATGTAGTTCATCGGGATGTGTTGGCTCTCCTCGATCATCTTCGGTTGATATGGGACAGTTTTTCTGATGAGGAGCCACAGGTATATCATGATCCATATCCTCCAGTTGAAGCTCCTGAGGATGATATTGTCCCTGCTATGGCTACTGAGTACGATGCACTACCACCACCACCGCCAGCTGGACGACACATACGAGCACATTGGGAGGGCCAGAGGCGACTGCATCGACATCCGATAGTGGCTCTTGCAGATGTTGTCGCACCACAGAGAGACGATCCGGCCCAGCCGACTGATTATATTTCATAGTATGGAGGCTCTTGTATACCACATATGTCATCTCCACATATTACTATGGACTTCGATCTAGATGCGGTCACACAGCTTATCGCGGCCCCCCTCCCGACGAGGCCTTCTTCAGTGCCCCATTTTTACCATTTATAGGAGCTTCGATGCCATATGGCATCCCATATGATTTTCGGTCATCCTACTCACATGGTCTTGGTTAGTCCTCTACACAGCACCATGGGGAGGCACCAGAAGCACTGGATGAGGAGAAACCTGCATCTAGGACACCAGATCGACATGAACATCGGACATGGAGAGGACGTGAGATTCAGACTCCGTGTTGTGGTACCGGGGGCATCGTCATTGATGTTTTCAGATGTCATGTTGTATATATTAAAAAATTTATTTACTATGATAAGTAATTTTTGTTTAAGACAAATCATAAGAAAATAAAAAATATAGTAAAAACAAACTAATTTAAATTAACTATTAATAATTTATATATTTTCAAATCTCATAATTGTAACATTATTATGCTTCATGTATGTGAATTTAGAAGAATATAAATTATAAATTAGAAGTAAAATCTAAATAAAATTTCCCACACAGACTAAACATATAATAATATATTGAAAAATGAAAAGAAAAATAAACATATAGTAACCAAAAAAAATTACATGACAACTTAAATATTTAAAAACATTACATTTTTAATTATATATTTGTAAAAATATTTATAAATGTAAATTACTAATTACTAATCAAATAATTAATTATTAAATATTAATAATTAATAATTATAATGATGGATAATAATTAATAATTATATTACTAATTAACTAATTAAATATTGTATAATTAATAATTATATTAATAATTAACATATTAATTATTAGAAAATTAAAAATTAGAAAATTAATAAATATATTACTAATTAACTAATTAATTATTAAATATTTCATATATATTTAATCCATATTTTAAGTTTCATTTATATTTAGTTTATATTTTATAGTCTTTCAAAGCCATGTTCCTGAACTATTTTTATCTTTCAAGTAGGTGGATTTGAAATCTTATAAATTATTTTTGAGAAACATTGTTTATGAATTTCTTTTTATTTTCAACTATTTATTATATGTTTAATCCATATTTTAAGTTTCATTTATATTTTTCTTATAGTTTATATTTTATATTCTTTCAAAGTCACATACTTGAAACATTATTAAGTTTCAATAGGTGGATTTGAAAGCTTATAAATTATTTTTGATGAACATTGTTTATGAAATTATTTTTATTTTCAACTATTTATTATATGTTTAATCTATTTTTTAAGTTTCATTTATATTGTCCATATAGTTTATATTTTATAGGATTTTAAAGTCACGTACTTGAAACATTTTTAAGTTACAAGTAGGTGGCTTTGAAAGCTTATAAATTTTTTATCAACATTGTTTACGAAATTATTTTTATTTTAAACTATTTCTTATATGTTTAATCCATGTTTTAAGTTTCATTTATATTTCTCTTATAGTTTATATTTTACAATATTTCAAAACAACTTACTTGAAACATTTTTAAGTTTCAAGTTGGTGGATTTGAAAGATTATAAATTATTTTTAGTCAATTTTATTTATGAAATTCTTTTTATTTTCAACTCTTTATTATATGTTTAACAATATTTCAAATTTATTTATAAATAAATACTTATAACTATATAAATTGTCATGACCCATCCCCTGGGGCCCATACCATGACTACCCCAAGCCCACCTTCCATAGGCCTGGGGCTGGAGACTAGCCCTGAAAGGTGTATTCCCTAAAACTGGGAAGGCATTGCCTTTATATCCTATAAACACACACGACCATGCACACAGTAAGATACAAACTCAAGTTAACTAAATAGTAAAAAGATTGTGTACAGTAAGTAAAAGGGGCATGAATTCAAGCCCAACTAGAAAGTACAAGAAAACTAGAAAGTATAAGAAAACTGGAAAGTACAAGAAAACTGGAAAGTACAAGTAAACTGAAACAACTAATCTGAACACCCGCCAAGGATCCTACCTGAAGGGTTGGTATAGATCTCGAATGGTCGTCTTTGAGGTACAAATCATCTAAGGTTCACCTCTGAGCTACTTTCAGTCCTGGTACTCATCCTCAGTCAGTGATGTTCGTCGTCTACACCAAACACAACAAGGTGCGGGCATAGCCCGTGCAGGGGTGAGTATAATGACACTCGGTAGGGACCCCGAGACCCTCAAAGGTCTCACAAAATCCATAAAGGATAAAACACAAAGAATAAAAACAACTTTCAACCGTACTTAGGTATATTCCCATACATATACCTAATTTATCAAGTATACTCATCTCATTCATGAGGAAACACAAGGCCCAACTCATTAGCTCAAAGTTCAACTGTTCCATGAAGGAAAGAATACCGCGAAGGTAACACCACAAAGGTAAGTACCACAAAGGTAATGCCACATAGAAGAATACCACTGAGGTATCACCACAAAGGAAAGTACCACACAGGTTCTCTACATAGAATAATACCACCAAGGTATCACCACTAAGGAAAGTACCACACAGGTACGCCACACAGAAGAATACCACAAGGTACTACCATGAATGTAAGTGCCACATAGGTACGCCACATAGAAGAATACCATAAAGGTATCACCATGAAGGAAAGTACCACACAGGTACACCACGTAGAAGAATACCACCAAGGTATCACCATAAAGGAAAGTACCACACAGGTTTTCCACATAGAAGAATACCACCAAGGTATCACCACAAAGGAAAGTACCACATAGGTACGCCACACATAAGAATACCACCAAGGGATCACCATGAAGGAAAGTACCACACAGGTTCACTTCATAGAAGAATACAACAAAGGTATCACCACGAAAGAAGAGACTCATCTCACACCAGGTATAACTTAGGTATAGTATAAGAGATGATTAGATGTAACTACTGAATCATCTTACTCTGTTAAGAGGCAGACCCATGTAGGATCCTAAATCATCAGACCCACATAGGATCCTAAATCATCAGACCCACACAAGATCCTAAATCATTAGACTCATAGAGGATCCTAAATCATCATACCCACAAAGGATCCTAGTTCAACAGACCCATGTAGGATCCTAGAGTATTCCCACGTGGATTCCTAGAGCGGATCCAAGTGAGACTCTCGAACACAGACCCACACAGGATCCCGAAGCATAGACCCACACAGGATCTCTAATAACAGACCCACATAGGATCCCAAAGCATATACGCACATAGGATCCCAAATCACATACCCACATATTATCATTTTCTCATGTTACATCCGACTACAAGGTTCCCGCACTAAGATTTATTGATTCTGGGAGGATCCGCTCCTCAATCCATAGGTCGAATACTCCAAATACCAATCCCACGAAGAAGTATCTCAAAGTACCTCCATATAAAATGGGTCTCAACACGATAGACGATGCGTCAATCGGACGCCCGGTCTGTAAGTTATTGGCCTTTTAGTCCTAAGGGCTCGGTTGGATTCATGTTCAATCCAACCCGACCATACCCCATCATTATCCAAAACTCAAGTGGGGTATACCAAAAGGACCATCTTGATCCAAGGTTTCTGGTGCCGTAGACAGTTCTTCATTTCATCACCGTATGAGGGAGATATGTCGAATACAAGATCCCACAATAATAATAATAATAATACTGGGTGTTTCATGAACCCATGCCATGAACCAGAATATAATATTCAACATTATACGTAAATCAACTGTCTTAATGATAGGATCACACCGCCACAGACGGTAAGTCAATCGTACGTCACACGCAGGAGTTATGGAGGGTCGAAGATTTAATAATAATAATATATTATTATTATTTGAGCGTTTCAGGTACCCGATCCAAAAACCTAAAAAAGACATCCAATATTGGACTCATAATTTCTGTCTCGAAGTCGGGGTCGTACTTCCATTGACGGTTCATGTAACCAAGGTCGCACAGATAAGTTACGGATTAATTATGGTTTTACAACCAAAAATAATAATAACATTATTTATATTTTTATTATTTTATTTTCTTTTCCTTATAACCCATCTCAATTGAGATTCATGCCCAAGGGTAGCGCCTCCCCCTTATTCCAACAATTTCCTTTTTAATTTCTTTAGATTTTTGATTCATTTATTTTCAATTATTCCTCTCTCTAATTAACTCTTTTTTCCCCACAATTCTGACACACTATTCCAGCAAGCAATCAAGCCCATGTCTTCTCTTGCAACTCTAACAGTAGGCTTCCTCCACACGTCTAGAATCGTTGTTGCACTGCCTATCTCACCCGAATCTACGCCCCAAAGACACGCTAAAATCGCACCTCCACATTTCCCCTTCTGTGGCCCACTACATCTTCGTTCTAAACCTGAAAAATAAAATGATCGCATATTCGCAATCCTCTGGTCGAGGGATTCGCGTCCATATGTCATGCTCAATAGAATATTATGTTTCCAGTGCCAATAAATATTTGTCTTCCTCCTTCAGAGAGCCATTGTGGCTTCGTTCCAAGCCTGAAAACTTAAACAATCTCATATTTTCGATCCTTGCATCAAGGTCTTAGCTTCCATATATCGCACTTAGTAAAACTCAGTGTTTCCAATGCTAATAAATATTAGGTGTTGAAGAACGTATGAAGAACGCATGAAAAATAAAAATAAAGAGGAGCATGGTTTATGTGTAGGACAATGGCCATGTTTGTTTGGTCATCATCGTCGTGAATTTAGGATATGAAGAATCAATAAAAAAATCAAATATATATAAAACCCCCTACCTTGATTGTCCATTGGAGGTGGCGTGAGGAAGAAGATGAAGTCGATGAGATGGTGACGTCGACGTTCATTGCTCCTGAAAGATGTTTCCGATCTGGGCTCAAGCATCGTCCTCGTTCTCCGATTCCGGAGGATGGTCTTCATTGGAGAGTGTTCTTCGTTGGATAAGATGATCCTCCAAAAGCTCTCCTCAATTCTCCCTTTTCCAATGCTTTCCCCATACTCAAGAAAAAGATGATCCAACTTATTAAATTATGTTTATTAATTTAACAAGTTAAGTTGGATCATTAAGTAAATTGAGTTTGGCACATTAAATAGGGGAATACCAAGGGTTTTCCCCATATTAATTGAAAGATCAGGTGGTCCCCACCCCCAAGCATTCAAAATGGTGGTTTCAAATAAAATAAATAAAAATTTATTTTTTTTCTTCTCCCATGAAAATCCATAAAACTAACTTCCACCCTCGACCCACTATGGTCAAGGTGAAGGTCTCCTTAAGCGAATTTTGGTGATTTGAGTTCAACGGTGTCCTTGGATTTCAATTCTGAGTACCGATTCAAAAGTTAAAAAATTCCACTCGCGTGTTTACTAAATGTACCTGAAAAAAAGTTTGAAAAATGATTAACAGTCACCCTCAACCCAAGACGGTCGAGGTTAGGCTCTTCCCAAGTTCAACACGCCCCAAAAAACCCAATGGTACTCTCATATTTGCAATCCGAGTTTCCATTTAAAATTTATAGATTTTACAATAAAATAATTGTCACTTAATTGTTTTATTTACGGCCAAAAACTAACTTTCACTGGTGGCCCGTGCTGGACAAAGTTAGTATCTGCTTAAATAAAGAATTCCCTCACAAGTTCAGCAGTGGTCTCGGATTTTCAATCTGAGCTACCGTTTTTGAGTTATAAGCATTTGAAAAATAAAATAATTTATTTTATTATTTTATTTACAGTTATGCCATTTTTGGGTTTTCTCACAGGAGGCCCGCACTGACTAAACTTAAGTCACGCATAGGGTAAACCTGATATCTTGAACGTAAAGGTGCCCTCATATTTCTTATCTAAGTTACTGTTTAAGAATTATTCCATTTTTTCAGGAAAACTTTTTACACGCGCTAATTAAAACTCAACCAAACTTCGACGGATCATCCTGGGCACTCCGGACCTCAGAATCGCATGACGTCAGATTTCACAGTCTCGAAATAATTCCATATAATTAAAAAAATTATAAGGAATTTTTAGGACATTACATTCTCCCCAACTTTGGGATTTTCATCCCTGAAAAGCCACAAAAAAGGAAAAACAACCAAAAGAGGGTACTGAGCATGAATTTGATCCTCCCACTTCCATGTGCTCTCCTGGAGGTTCTTGTGCTGCCAAAATACACGTACTAAAGTTATCTATCACCCACAAAGGACTATATCTTTTCAATCCTCAATCTCCACTAGAACCTCCATAAATGATTCCCCATCGTCTAAGTCCAGCTCGACGTGGTCGGTGATGTGAGATGGGTCATGCACGTATCCCCTCAACTGGGATACGTGGAAGAAATCATCCACACTCTCTAACTGTGGTGGAAGATCCAAGAGGTATGCCACCTCACCTACCCTCTAAAGGATCAGAAAATAACTGATATACCTCGGTGATAACTTTCCCCCTTGGCCAAATCTCTGTAAACCTCATCGAGGTGAGTCCCATAGGAATACATGATCTCCCTCCTCCTGTCGGCATAAGACTTCTTCCGGCTCTGAACAGTTTTCACTTGCTAACAAGTGAGGAATTGTGATACAAAATTTGTCACTACTTTCTTCATCCTTGGACATCAGTACTGACACTGAAGGTCCTGGTACATCTTCACCACACCAGGATGTACCGCCTGAGGGGATGTATAGAACTCCCTTAACACCTCCTTCTGTAGCGCTATTGGTACTGTGGTACATCCTCTAAAAAGGACAATATGCTCCCCAACTTCATAAAATCCATCAGGCGCATGTCCTGAGTATATTTAAGCACGTCGAGCCTCGCAGTCAGTATCCCCATGTTGTGCCTCCCTGACTCGCTAAATAAGTGGGGGAGTAATTGTAAAAGACTAAATAAAAGCTGCTCCATCTCGATCCACAAAGGATATCTGCAAAGCAGATAGTTTCTCTATCACCTCACTCGGTATCTACAAGCCAAAAATCCTGCTGAGTGCATCTTCTACCATGTTCCCCTGCCCAGGAGTATAGACTATCTCAAAGTCATAGTCATGGAGGAACTATAGCCACTCCTGTTGGGAACTGAAAACTCAAAACTTCTGCTCCCACGAGGGTGAGGCTGGCCGACTCACGAGTGATCAGCCGCACCCTTCTATGTAGGAGTTTATCCTGTGCTGCCTGGGTTTCCTTTTTCGCTGACTAAAGAAAACCTCATCCCAACATTGAAGATAAACCACAACCTTTTGCCTAATAAAGTCAACCTGAGTATGAATTGTGGATGTCCAGTCATACCCAAATTAACATCGCAGCACCTTAAGACGCTGCCACCAAGAGTTTCAACTGAAACTCTCACCTCAAGGGTTAGATCACACTATCGGCGTAAGTGTGATTATCAAGTCTCCTCCCAAAGGTATCTCCAGATGTGAGGGTCAAGTCAACGATTTAACCAGAAACTCTAGGTCTTGGACAAGATTCGTGGAAGGAAGGAATTATTGGTACCGATGTCTATTGATATGGAAGCTAGTAGTAGACACAGACCATACCTCTAATCATTCCTGGAGTCCTTGGGCCACACTCATTGACCACATGCAGCAACTCCCTTCCCCTGCCCTCCAGCTCCCTAAGCCTGGTGGGGTCCACAAAGGGGGTGGTTGTAATATATCGAAAAGTATACCACCTCGTTTTGTTCCCCAAGCTCTGCTTCTACGTCTGCAGCCCTGCAGATTCATCTATCCCTAACACTTCTTCTTACCAAAACATTTTTACATGCCCAAGTCTTTGAGACTAGGGCCAGTTTCTTGTTTTCCCACTACTATCATTCACTGGCTTTATCCGTTCAGCCAAAGAACATTCAACCATAATGGTATTCTCTAGCACCCCAACATAAGTATGAATGAAAAGAGGAATAGTGTTGGCTCAGACGTCCTTAAACACACTATTCTCGAAAGTCCAAGCCCCAAATCACTGATCGTATCATATTCATCGAGTTACAGGAATGATCGGTATGCCTTAATGAATACTCATCTACCGACATGTCTTCCTACCGAGCTGTAGAAGCTCTAGAGAACTCTTTTCCACCTCCTCAATCCAGTCCTCAGCTGCCTCTGAGTCAGGCTCACCTCGGAACCTGAGGGGTATCTGATGCTGAATCACACGTAAGGCACTAAGCTTATATGTGTCCTCTACTAGTACCACCAGTAGTAACTTCTGACCAATAGGCAGTGATATAGCTGACACACTACCCAGATGTACTATCTCAGGTAATGGTCTATATACCGAAGCCTCATCACTATGTGGACCATCCTCATGGACACTCACGGAAAATACTAGTAGCTAAGATCACTATATGCTCTACCAGTTTCTCAACTAGGCGGAAAACTCTAGAAACCACCTCCAGCCCGCCCTCAGCAGCGTGGGAAACTGTCTCACCTTGAAACCTTAGAGGCCTCTACTGCTGGAACTCGTGCAGTGCGATCAGTCGGCATGCACCATCCGCCAGTGCGGCTGGTGGTATCTTCTGCCCAACGGGTGGTGGTGCTACCGGTACACCACCAGAAGGTGACAACATATTAAGAGGTCCCTACACCAAAGCCTCACCATTTGGTGGGCCGTCATCGTGTACTATCTCGGGAATCCTAGCTGGCTGTCTATGCAGCGGCATCCTGATAAGGAACAGGTGCGCCATGGTCATTTAGTTATAACTGGTGAGCTGACTCAAGAAAACACAAGAAAAATTGTCAAAACACACATTAAATCAGTGTTTTTGTGCACTGAGTTAGAAATCAGAATTCAGGGTCCTAGTGTATAGATACGTTGGCCAACGTACAAACACTGGATTCCTTAAACTGATAACCACACTCAATACACTTAACACTATTGTTGTTAAAAAGTTCGGAGTCCAATGTTCTATGGTAGAACCGGCTCCTCTAATACCAATTTTTCAGGACCCATCCCCCGGGGCCCATTCCGTGACTACCCCAAGCCTGCCTTCCATAGGCGAGGGGCTGGCGACTAGCACCGAAAGGTGTATTCCCTAAAATCGGGAATGCATTGCCTTTATATCCTATAAACACACATGACCAAGCACACAGAAAGATACGAACACAAGTAAACTGAATACTAAAAAGAGTGTGTACATTAAGTAAAAGGGTCCAGAATACAAGACCAACTGGAAAGTACAAGGAAACTGTAAAGTACAAGTAAACTGAAACAACTCCTATGAACACCCGCCTAGGATCCTACCTGAAGGGTAGGTACAGATCTCAAACGGTCATCTCTTCGGTACGCCTCCTCTAAGGTCCACCTTCGAGCTACCTCCAATCTTGGTACTCTCTTCCTCAGTCAGCGATGTCCGTTGTCTGCACCAAACAACAAAAAGGTACAGGCGTAGCCCATACAGGGGTGAGTATAATGATACTCATTAGGGACCCCGAGACTCTCAAAGGTCTCACAAAATCCACAAAGGATAAACCAAAAAGCATAAAAACAACTGTCAACTCTACTTAGGTATATGCCCATACATATACCTAAGTTATCAAGTATACCCATCTCATTCATGAGGAAACACAAGGCCCAACTCATTAGCTCAAAGAAAAAATGTTCCACGAAGGAAATAATACCAAGAAGGTAACACCACAAAGGTATGTACCACAAAGGTAAAGCAATACAGAAGAATACCACCGAGGTATCACCATAGAGGAAAGTACCACACAGGTTCTTCACATAGAAGAATACCACCAAGGTATCACCACAAAGGAAAGTACCACATTGGTACGCCACACAGAAGAATACTACAAGGTATTACCACAAAGGTAAGTGCCACACAGGTACACCACACTGAAGAATACCACAAAAGTATCACCACTAAGTAAAGTACCACACACGTACGCCAGTCAAAAGAATACCACCAAGGTATCACCATGAAGGAAAGTACCTCACAGGTTCACCACATAGAAGAATACCACCTAGGTATAACCACGAAGGAAAGTACCCCACAGGTACGCCACACAGAAGAATACCACCAAGGTATCACCACAAAGGAAAGTACCAAACAGGTTCACCACATAGAAGAATACCACCAAGGTATCACCACAAAGGAAAAGACTCATCTCACACCAGGTATAACTTAGGTACAGTAGTAGAGATGATTATATGTAACTACTGAATCATCTTACTCTATTAAGAGGCAGACCCACGTAGGATCCTAAATCATCAGACCCACACAGGATCCTAAATCATCAGACCCATACAGGATCTTAAATCATCAGACCCACATAGGATCCTAGTTCACCAGACCCACGTAGGATCCTAGAATAGTCCCACGTGGATTCCTAGAGCGGATCCAAGTGAGACTCTTGAACACAGACCCGCATAGGATCTTGAAGCATAGAACCACATAGGATCTCGAATCACATACCCACATAGGATCCCAAATCACAGACCCACATAGGATCCCAAAGCACATACCCACATAGGATCCTTTTCTCATGTTACATCCAGCTACAAGGTTCTCACACTATGCTTGCTTGATTCTGGGAGGATCCGCTCCTCAAGACATAGGTCGAATACTCCAAATTCCACAAAGTCCCATGAATAAGTATCTCAAAGGACCTCCACATAAAAGGGTTCTCAATGTGACAGACGGTGCATCAATCGGACGCCCGGTCTGTAAGTTATTGGCCTTTTAGTCCCGACGGCTCGGTTGGATTTGTGTTCGATCCAAACTGGATGTACCCCAACTTTATCCAAAACTCTATTGGGGTATACCAAAAGTACCGTCTCTATCCACGGTTTTCGATGCCGTAGACGATTCTTCATTTTGACACCATATGAGGTAGATATGTTGAATACAAAATCCCGCAATAATAATAATAATATTATTGGGTGTTTCATGAACCCGAGCCATGAACCAGAATTTAATATTCAAAATTAGAATTAAATTGACCATCTTAATGACAGGATCACTTCACCACAGACGGTAAGTCAACCGGACATCACACACATAAGTTATGGAGGGTCAAAAATTTAATAATAACAATATATTATTATTATTTGAGCGTTTCGGGTACCTGATCCAAAAACCCGAAAAATACATCCAATATTGGACTCATAATTTCCATCTCGAAGTCAGGGTTGTACTGACACTGATGGTTCATGTAACCGAGGTCGCACGGATAAGTTACGGACGAATTATGGTTTTACAACCAAAAATAATAATGACATTATTTTTATTATTTTTATTTTATTTAATTTTCTTTATAACCCATCTCAATTGAGATTTACGCACAAGGGTAGCGCCTCCCCCTTATTCCAGCGGTTTACTTTTTAATTTCTTTAGATTTTTAATTCATTTTTTTTTTCAATTATTCCTCTCTCCAATTAACTCTTCTTTCCCCACAATTTTTATGCATTGTTCCAGCAAGCAATCAAGCCCACAGCTTCTCCTGCAACTCTAACCGTAGGCTTCCTCCACACGTCTATAACTATCGTCGCACCACCTATCTCACCCGGATCTATGCCCCAAAGACACTCTGGAATTTCACCTCCACATTGACCCTTCCACAGCCCACTACATCTTCATTCTAAACTCGAAAAATAAAATGATCGCATATTCACGATCCTCGGGTCAAGGGCTCTGCGTCAATATGTCACGGTCAATAGAATATTGTGTTTCCAGCACCAATAAATATTTATCCCCCTCCTTCCTTGAGCCATTAAAGCTTCTTTCCAAGCCCAAAAAATTAAACGATCTCATATTTGGGATCCTTGCGTCGAGGGCTCCGCGTCCATATATTTTGCTCAGAAAAACTCTGTGTTTCCAGTGCCAATAAATATTAGGCATTGAAGAATGCACGAAGAACGCATGAAGAATAAAAAGAAAGAGGATCGTGGTTTATGTTCCGGGAATATGACCATGTTCATTTGGCCATCATCATCGTGAATTTAGGATATGAAGAATCAATAAAACAAATTCAAACATATATAAAAACCCCTACCTCGATTTTCTGTTGGAGGTGGCGTGAGGAAGAAGACGATGTCGATGAGATGGTGATGTCGACGTTCGTTACTCCCACAAGATGTTTCCGATATGAGCTCAAGAATCATCCTCGTTCTCCGATTCCGAAGGATGCTCTTAGTTTGAGAGTGTTCTTCATTAGAGAAGATGATCCTCCAAATGCTCTCCTCAATTCTCCCTCTTCCGACACATTCCCCAAACTCAGGAAAAAGAGGAGCCAACTTATTAAATTATGTTTATTAATTTAACAAGTTAAGTTGGCTCAAAAAGTAAATTGAAGTTGACACATTAACTAGGGTAATACCAAGGTTATCCCCCACATTAATTGGGAGTTTGGGTGGTCCCCACCACCATTCATTCAAAATGGTGGTTTCAAATAAAATAAATAAAAAGTTATTTTTTTATTTTTTTTCTTCTCCCATGAAAATCCAAAAAACTAACTTCCACCCTCGACCCACTATGGTCATGTTGAAGGTCTTCCTAAGTGAATTTTGGCACTTCGAGTTCAACGGTGTCCTCAGATTTCAATTCTGAGTAACGGTTCAAATGTTACAAAATGCCGCTCGCGCGTTTACTAAACTTGCCCGAAAAAAAGTTCATAAAATTATTAACAGTCACCCTCGATCCTCACCAGTCAAGGTTAGGATCTTATCAAGTGAAACACACCCCAACGAACCCAATGGTACTCTCGGATTTCCAATCCAAGTTACCATTTAAAAGTTGTGGATTTTACAATAAAATAATTGTCACGTAATTGTTTTATTTACAGCCCAAAACTAACTTTCATTTGTGGATCGCACCGGACAAAGTTAGTATCTGCTTAAATAAATCATGCCCTCACGAGTTCAGCGGTGTTCTTGGATTTTCAATCTGATCTAATGTTTGTGAGTTATAAGTATTTGAAAAATAAAATAATTTATTTAATTATTTTATTTACAGTTATGTCATTTTTGTGTTTTCTCACAGAAGGCACGTGCTGACTAAACATAAGTCGCTCATGGGGTAAACCCGCCATCCTGAATGCAATGGTGCACTCAGATTTTTGATCTGAGTTACCATTTAAGAGTTATTCAACTTTTTTTAGAAAACTGCTTACTCGCGCTAATTAAAACACAACCAAACTTCGACGGATCATTCTGGGCACTCTGGGCCTCGGAATCCCACACCGTCAGATTTCGCAGTCTCGAAATAATTCCATATAATTAAAAAATATATACAGAATTTCTAGGATATTATATTCTCCCCACCATAGGGATTTACATCCCATAAAATCCACAACAAACGCAAAACAACCAAAATAGGGTACTGAACATGAATCTGAGCCTACCACTCCCATGTGCTCTTCTGGAGGTTCCTGTGCTGCCAACGCACACGCACTAAAGGTATCGATCACCCATGAAGGAATCTCTCTCATCGATCCTCAGTCTCCACTAGAACTTCCGTAAACGACGCCCCATATTCTAAGTCCAGCTCCACTTGGTCGATGATGTGAGATGTGTCGTGCACATATCCCCTCAGCTAGGATACGTGGAAGACGTCGCGCACCCTCTCTAACTGCAGTATAAGATCCAAGCGGTATGCCACCTCGCCTACCCTCCGAAGGATCAGAAAAGGACCGATATACCTTGGTGATAACTTTCCCCTTTGGCTAAATCTCTGTAAACCTCATCGAGGTGAGACCCGTAGGAAGACATGATCTCCCTCCTCATGTCGGCATAAGTCTTATTCCGGATCTGAGCAGTTTTCACTTGCTAACAAGTGAGGCATTACGATACAAAATATACCACTACTTTCTTCATCCCTGGCCACCAGTACTGACACTGAAGGTCCTGGTACATCTTCACCACACCAGGATGTACCGCCCGAGGGGACGTATATAACTCCCTCAACACCTCCTTTTATTGCACTACCGGTACCATGGTATGTCCTCTGAAGAGGACGATGTGCTCCCCACCTTCAGAAAATCCATCAGGTGTCTGCCCTGAGGATATATGAGCACGTCAAGCCTCGCAGTCATTATCCCCTTGTTGTGCCTTCCTGACTCGCTAAAGAAGTGGGGGAGTGACTGTAAAATACTGAAGAAAATCTTCTCCATCTCGATCCACAAAGGATATCTACAAAGAGGCTAGTTGCTATGTCGCCTCACTCAGCAGCTGCAGGCCAGACCTCCTACTGAGTGCATCTGCTACCATGTTCCCCTTCCCAGGAGTATAGACTATCTCAAAGTCATAGTCCTGTAGGAACTCTAGCCATTCTTGTTGGGAACTGAAAACTCAAAACTTCTGCTACGACAAGGGTGAGGTTGGCCCACTCACGAGTGATCAGATGCACCCTCCTAGTTTATCCTCTGCTTCCTAGGTTTCTTTTTTCGCCGACTAAGGAAAACCTCATCCCAAAGTTGTTGATAGACCACAACCCTTTTTCCTAATACAGTCAATCTGAGTATGAATTGTGGATGTCTAGTCATACCCAAACTAACGTCATAAGGCCTCAAGGCTGCCACCAAGAGGTTTCAACTGAAACTCTCGCCTTAAGGGTCAGATCACACTGTCAGTGTAAGTGTGATTGTCGAGTCTCCTCCCAAAGGTATCTCCAGATGTGAGGGTCAATTAAACGATTTAATGAGAAACTCTAGGTCTTGGACAAGATTATTGGAAGGAAGGAATGATTGGTACCGATGTCTATTGATATGGAATCTAGTAGTAGAAACAGACCGTACCTATAATCATTCCTGGAGTCCTTGGGCCACACTCCTTGACCGCATGTAGCAACTCCCTTACCCTGCCCTCTAGATCCCTGAGCCTGGGGGGGACCACAAAGGGGGGTGGTTGTAATATGTGGAAAAGTACACCACCTCATGTTGCTCCCCTAGCTCTGATTCCATGTCTGTAGCCCTGTAGATTCATCTATCTCTAACACTTCTTCTTCCCAAAACATTTTTACATGCCCAAGTCTCTGAGACTGGCACCGGTTTCCTGTTTTCTCACTACTATCATTCATTCGTTGTATCTGCTCAGCCAAAGAACATTCAGCCACAATGGTACTCTCTATCACTCCAAAATAAGTAGAAATGCAAAGAGTAATAGTGTTGGATTAGACGTCCTTAAACACACTACGATCGAAATTCAAAGCCCCGAAGCACTGATCATATCGTATTCATCGAGTACCAGGAATGAACGGTACGCCACGATGAATACTCAGCTACAGATATGTCATCCTACCAAGCTGTAAAATCTTTAGAGAACTCTCAGCCACCTCCTCAAGCCAGTTCTCAGCCGCCTGTGAGTCGGGCTTGCCTCAGAACCTGAGGGGTGTCTGATGCTGAATCACACGTAAGGAACTAAGCTTATATGTGTCCTCTACTGGTACCACCGGTTGTAACTGCTGATCAACGGGAAGTGATATAGCTGTCACACTACCCGGAGGTACTATATCAGGTAATGGTCCACATACCGAAGCCTCATCACTATGCGGACCATCCTCATGGTCACTCATTGAAAAATTCTAGTAGCTAAGATCACCATATGCTCTACTGGTGTATCAAATAGGCGGAAAACTCTAGAAACCAGCTCCATCCAGCCCTCAACTACGTGGGAAACTGTCTCGTCTCGAAACCTCAGAGGCCTCTGCTATTGTAACTCATGCAGCGCGCTCAATCAGCGTGCACCGTCCTCCAGTGTGGCTGGTGGTATCTGCTACCCAACGGGTGGTGGTGCTGCCGGTACACCACCTGAAGGTTCCAACATAGTAAGAGGTCCCTACACTAGAGCCTCGTCATTCGGTGGACCATCATCATGTACTCTCTCAGGAATCCTAGCTGGCTATCTATGAAGTGGTATCCTGATAAGGAATTGGTGCGCCATGGTCATTTAGTTATACCTGGTGAGCTGACTCAAGAAAACATAAGAAAAATTATCAAAACACACACGCAATTAGAGTTTTCGTGCACTAAGTTAGAAATTAGAAGTCAGGGTCCTAGTGTATGGATATGTCGGTCGCCGAACCAACAATGGTTTCCCTAAACTGATAAGCACACTCACTATACTTAACATTATTTCCGTTAAAAAGATCAGAGTCCAATGTTCTACGGTAGAACCGACTCCTCTGATACCAATTTGTCAGGACCCATCCCTCGGGGCCCATGCCGCGACTACCTTAAGCCTACCTTCCATAGGACAGGGGCTGTTGACTTGCACTGAATGGCGTATTCCCTAAAACTGGGAAGGCATTTCCTTTATATCTTGTAAACACACACGACCAAATACACAGCAAGATACGAACACAAGTAAACTGAACAGTAAAAAGAGTGTGTACAGTAAGTAAAAGGGGCCAGAATACAAGCCCAACTGGAAAGTACAAGGAAACTAGAATGTACAAGAAAATTGAAACAGCTCCTGTGAACACCTGCTGGGGATCCTACCTGAAGGGTAGGTACAACTCTCGAACAATCATCTCTGTGGTACGCCTCGTCTAAGGTCCACCTTAGAGCTACCTCCAGTCCTGGTACTCTCGTCCTCAGTCAGCATTGTTCGTCATCTACACCAAACACAACAAGGTGCGAGCATAGCCCGTGGAGGGGTGAGTATAACGATACTCTGTAGGTACCCTGAGACCCTCAAAGGTCTCACAAAATCCACAAAGGATAAACCACAAAGCATAAAAAAAATGTCAACCCTACTTAGGTATATGCCCATACATATACCTAAGTTATCAAGTATACCCATCTCATTCATGAGGAGACACAAGTCCCAACTCATTATCTCAAAGCTCAACTGTTCCACAAAGGAAGGAATACCACGAAGGTAACCCCACAAAGGTAAGTACCAAAAAGGTAACACCATACAGAAGAATACCACTGAGGTATCACCACAAAGGAAAATACCACACAGGTTCACCACACAGAAGAATACCACCAAGGTATCACCACAAAAGAAAGTACCACACAGGTATGCCACACAGAAGAATATTATAAGGTATTACCATGAAGGTAAGTGCCACACAGGTACGCCACACAGAAGAATACCACAAAGGTATCAAAATAAAGAAAAGTACCACACAGGTATGCCACACAGAAGAATACCACCAAGGTATCACCACGAAGGAAAGTACCGTAGATGTTCACCACATAGAAGAATACCACCAAGTTATCACCGTGAAGGAAAGTATCACACAGGTACGCCACACAGAAGAATACCACCAAGGTATCACCATTAAGTAAAGTACCACACAGGTTTGCCACATAAAATAATACCATCAAGGTATCACCATGAAGGAAAAGACTCAACTCACACCAGGTATAACATAGGTACAATAGTAGAGATGATTAGATGTTACTACTGAATCATATTACTCTGTTAAGAGGAAGACCCACGTGGGATCCTAAATCATCAAACCCACGCAGGAACATAAATCATCAGACCCACACTGGATCCTAAATCATCAGACCCACACAGGATCCTAGTTTAGCGGACCCACGTAGGATCCTAGAGTAGTCCCATGTGGATTCCTAGAGCGGATCCAAGTGAGACTCTTGAACACAGACCCACACATGATCCCGAAGCATAGACCCACACAAGATCTCAAAGCACATACCCAAATAGGATCCCAAATCACATACCCACATAGGATCCCAAAGCACATACCCACGTAGGATCCTTTTCTCATGTTACAACCAGCTACAAGGTTCTCACACTAAGCTTCCCTGATTCTGGGAGGATCCGCTCCTCAATCCATAGGTCGAATACTCCAAATTCCATGAATCCCCAAGAATAAGTATCTCAAAGTACCTTCATGTAAAATGAGTCTCAACGCGACAGATGGTGCGTCAATCGGACGCTCGGTCTATAAGTTATTGTCCTTTTAGTCTCGAGGCCCGGTTGGATTCATGTTCGATCCAAATCGGTCGTACCCCAACTTTATCCAAAACTCATGTGTGGTATACCAAAAGGACCATATCAATCCAAGTTTTGCGGTTCCATATATGGTTCGTCATTTCGACATCGTATGAGGGAGATATGTCGAATACAAGATCCCGCAATAATAATAATATTATTATAGGGTGTTTTGTGAACCCGAGCCACGAACCAGAATTTAATATTCAAAATTAGACTTAAATTGACCATCTTAATGATAGTATCACATCACCACAGACGGTAAGTCAATTGGAAGTCACACACATAATTTATGGAGGGTCAAAGATTTAATAATAATAATATATTATTATTATTTGAGCGTTTCAGATACCTGATCCAAAAACCCAAAAAACACATCCAATATTGGACTCATAATTTCCTTCTTGAAGTCAGGGTTGTACTGCCGCTGATGGTTCTTGTAACCGAAGTCGCACAGATTTGTTATGGATGAATTATGGTTTTATAACCAAAAATAAAAATAACATTATTTTTATTATTTTTATTTTATTTTATTTTCCTTATAACCCATCTCAATTGAGATTCAAGAACAAGGGTAGCGCCTCCCCATTATTTCAACGATTTCCTTTTTAATTTATTTATATTTTTAATTCATTTGTTTTCAATTATTCCTCTCTCCAATTAACTCTTCTTTCCCCACAATTCTCACGCACTGTTCCAACAAGCAATCAAGCCCAGGGCTTCTCCTGTAACTCTAACAGCAGGATTCCTCTACACGTCTAGAACTGTCGTCGCACCGCCTATGTCGCCCAGAGCTATACCCCAAAGACACGCAGGAATTGCACCTCCACATTACCCATTCTGTGGCCCACTGCATCTTCGTTCTAAACTCGAAAAATAAATTGATCGAATATTCGTGATCCTCAGGTCGAGGGCTTTGCGTCCATATGTTGCGCTCAATAGAATATTGTGTTTCCAGCACCAATAAATATTTGTCCCCCTCCTTCCGCGAGTCATTGCGGCTTCGTTCCAAGCCCAAAAAATGAAACAATCGCATATTTGTGATACTTGCATCAAGGGATTCACGCCCATATATCGCGCTCAACAAAACACTGTGTTTCTAGTGCCAATAAATATTAGGCGTTGAAGAACGCATGAAGAACGCGTGAAGAATAAAAAGAAAGAGGACCATGGTTTATGTGCGGGATGATTACCATGTTCGTTTGGCCATCATCGCCATGAATTTAGGATATTAAGAATCAATAAAAAAAATTCAAACATATATAAAAACCCCTACCTCGATTTTCCGTTGGAGGTGGCGTGAGGAAGAAGACGAAGTCGATGAGATGGTGACATCAGCGTTCATAGCTCGTGTAAGATGTTTCCAATCTGGGCTCAAGCGTCGTCCTCGTTCTCTGATTCCGGAGGATTCTCTTCATTGGAGAGTGTTCTTCGTTGGAGAATATGATCCTCCAAAATCTCTCTTCAATTCTCCCTTTGCCAATGCTTTCCCCAAACTCAAGAAAAAGAGGAGCCAACTTATTAAATTAAGTTTATTAATTTAACAAGTTAAGTTGGATCATTAAGTAAATTGAGGTTGACACATTAACTAGGGGAATACCAAGGGTTTCCCCCACATTAATTGGTAGTTATGGTGGTCCCCACCACCAAGCATTCAAAATGGTGGTTTCAAATAAAATAAATAAAATTTTATTTTTTTATTTTTTTTCTTCTCCCATGAAAATCCGAAAAACTATCTTCCACCCACGACCCACTGTAATCAAGGTGAAGGTCTTCTTAAGTGAATTTTGGCACTTTGAGTTCAACAATGTCCTCAGATTTCAATTCTCAGTACAGTTCAAAAGTAACAAAACACTACTCGCACGTTTACTAAACGTGCCCAAAAAAAGTTCAGAAAATTAGTAGTAGTCACTCTCGATCCGCACCGGTCAAGGTTAGGATATGCCCAAGTGAAAGACACGCCAAAGAACCCAATGGTACTCTTGGATTTCCAATCCGAGTTACCGTTTAAAAGTTATGTATTTTACAATAAAATAATTGTCACTTAATTGTTTTATTTACGGCCAGAAACTAACTTTCACTAGTGGCCTGTACCGGCTAATGTTAGTATCTGCTTAAATAAAGCATGCCCTCACAAGTTCAGTGGAGGTCTCAGATTTTTAATCTGAGCTACCATTTTTGAGTTATAAGCATTTGAAAAATAAAATAATTTATTTAATTATTTTATTTACGGTTATGCCATTTTTGGGTTTTCTCACAGAAGGTCTGCTCCGACTAAACTTAAGTCGCACATAGGGTAAACCCGCCATCCTGAACTCAACAGTGCCCTCAAATTTCTGATCCAAGTTACCATTTACGAGTTATTCCACTTTTTCAGGAAAACTGATTACGCACACTAATTAAAACTCAACCAAACTTCAACAGATCATTCCGAGCACTCTGAGCCTGGGAATCACGCGCCGTCAGATTTCACGATCTCGAAATAATTCCATATAATTAAAAAAAATTATACGGAATTTCCGAGACATTACATAAATATAGATTAGTAATTATAGATTTAAAATTATATATATGTGTAAGAATATATAATTATAAATATATAAGTATAAATATAATTAAAATATAATTCTAAATATAATTATAAATATAATTATACATATATATATATTTATTTATTTACATATGAATATTAAATATATTTATAAATAAATTTTAAATATATATGTAACAATATTTTCAAAATTATATATTTGTAAATATATTTATATTTATATAATTATATATATTTATCTATAAAGATTGGTTTATAATTATATAATTATAAATATATTTTTTATTTAAATATATAATTAAAGCATACACAAAATCGGCCAAAAAACACAAACATAAAGCGCCACTTGAAGTGACGCTTTGTTATTTTATACTTATTAATTATTTATACTTATTAATAAGTATAATTAATAATTATTTTTAATTAATAAGTATAATTAATAAGTATCTATAATTAATAAGTATAATTAATAAGTATAAATAATTAATAAGTATAAATAGTTAATATGTGTTAATTATAAATATATAAGTATTTATTTATTAATAATTTATAAATAAATATATAATTATAAGTATTTATTTATTAATAAACATATAAGTATTTATAAGTATTTATAATTATAATATATTTTTTATTTAAATATATTTATATAAATATTTTTATATTTATAAATATATATTTTTAATTATATGTATATACATAATTCAATTTATTAATTATAAATGTTTATACTATTATATTTATAATTGTAAATACATATTTATATAAATAGATACTTATTTATAATTATATATTTAAAATTATATTTATAAATACAATAATCACAATTCCTTAGATTTATTTATATTCAAATATATTTATATTATATATAGTTATTTATTATTGTAAATATATATTTATGTATCTATAAATATAATCTTAAATACATATTTGTAAATAAAAATTTATTTATTATTTATATGTAAATATATTTATATTTATAATTATGTTATAATTATATATTTATTATAAATATATATAATGGGCAATCGGGTGGAAAAAATTCAAAGTGCTATTTAAGTGGTGCTTTGGGTTTTTATACCAAAGCACCACTTGAAGTGGTGCTTAATAAACCTATTTCCTTAAATAAATTCAACCTAAACTCATTAAAAACTCTATCTCTAAAATTGCCTACTATACCCTATTAGAAAAAAAATGAACAAAAAACAAAATGGTGTCACTGCCGTCATATTCTCCAGGGTTGACCGCTACTACGGACAGGGTTTTTTTATAAATGGGTTTTTTAAATTTTTTATTTGACCAAATGGGTTAGGGCTTGGGATGTTTTTAAAAATGGGTCTGAGATGCGTGAACCCCGTTCACGCAACCTTCGTGAATCGGATGAAGGATGCGTGAATGGGGTTCACGCATCATGCATAATGTTTTTTTAATACTTTTAATTTTTTTTATTTTTATTTTGTTTTGTTTTTTTATATGTATATATATATAAAAAAAAATTAGTAGAATTTAGCCGCTATTTAAAATCCAGCAGCACTGCCATTACAGTAGTCTAGATTCTGACAGAAACTCTCACCCAGGACTCCCTTTTATAAGAGGGATTGCACTAAAAATTATTCTGCATTTTTGATGTGGGATACAGGTTCTTCCTAACCTGCACAGTACATTCTGTATTTCCGATGAGGGATTCTGTTTCAAGTATGTGACTTTGAAAGAGTATAAAATATAGACTATAAGACTAATATAAATTAAATTTTAAACATTGATTAAAAATATAAGAAATAGTTGAAAACAAAAAGAATTTCATAAAAAATGTTGATCAAAAATAAATTATAACCATTCAAAACCATCAAATTGAAACTTAAAAATGTTTCACGTATTTCAAGTACGTGACTTTGAAAGACTATAAAATATAAACTATAACACTAATATAAATGAAATTTTAAACACTTAATAAACATATAAGAAATAGATGAAAAAAAAATAATTTCATAAAAACGTTGATAAAAAATAATTTATAACCATTCAAAACCATCAAATTGAAACTTAAAAATGTTTCATGTATTTCAAGTACGTGACTTTGAAAGACTATAAAATATAAACTATAAGACTTATATAAATGAAATTTTAAACATTGATTAAAAATATAAGAAATAGTTGAAAATAAAAATAATTTTATAAAAAATGTTGATCAAAATTAATTTATAAGCATTGAAAACCATAAAATTAAGACTTAAAAATGTTTCATTTATTTCAAGAACTTGACTTTGAAATACTATAAAATATAAACTATAAAAAGAATATAAATGAAATTTTAAAGATTGATTAAACATATAAAAAATATTTGAAAACAAAAAGAATTTCATAAAAAATATTGATCAAAAATAATTTATAACCATTCAAAACCATCAAATTGAAACTTAAAAAAGTTTCATGTATTTCAAGTACGTGAGTTTGAAAGACTATAAAATATAAACTATAAGACTAATATAAATTAAATTTTAAACATTGATTAAACATATAAGAAATAGTTGAAAACAAAAATAATTTCATAAAAAATGTTGATCAAAAATAATTTTTCAGCATTCAAAACCGTCAAATTCGGACTTAAAAATGTTTCATGTATGTGACTTTGAAAGCCTATAAAATATAAAGTATAAGACCAATATAAATGAAAATTAAAACATGAATTTAAAATATAAGAAATAGTTGAAAATAAAAAGATTTTAATAAAAAATGTTGATGAAAAATAATTTATAAGATTTCAAACACACATACTTGAAACATAAAAATGTTTCAAATATGTGGTTTTGAAAGACTAAAATATAAATTACAAGAAGAATATAAATGAAACTTAAAACATGGATTAAACATATAATAAATAATTAAAAATTAATTCGTTAATTAGTAGTACAATTATTAATTATATAATTATTAATTACTTATTAATCAATATAATTACAGATTAGTTAATTATTAATATAAATATTAGTTATTAATTACCAATATACAAAAATTAATTAGTTAATTACTAATATAATTATATAATACTTAATTAGTTAATTAGTAACATAATTATTTATTATATAATAATTAATTAGTTAATTAGTAATATAATTATTAGTTAATTAGTAATATCATTATTAATTATATAATAATTAAGTAGTAATATAATTATTAATTATATAATAATTAATTTGTAATATAATTATTAATTAGTTAATAATTAATTAGTTAATTCGTAATATAATTTTTAAATATATAAAAATTAATTAGTTAATAAGTAATATAATAATTTGTTATATAATAATTAATTATTTAATTAGTAAAATAATTATTAATTATATAATAATTCATTATTTAACTAGTAAATTAACAAGATAATTAATAATTATAATTATTCATTATAAATATTAATTATCAATTATTAATAATTAATTATATAAAAATTTAATAGTTAATTAGTAATGTAATTATTAATTATATAATAATTTAATAGTTAATTAGTAATATAATTATTAATTTTATAATAATTAATTAACTAATAATTAATAATTATACTGCTAATTAACTAATTAATTATTATATAATTAATAATTACTACTTATAATTAATAATTATATTACAAATTATATTTCATAATTATATTACTAATTAACTAATTAATTATTATATAATTAATAATTATAATACTAATAAATAATTAGTTATTATATATATAATTAATAATTAATAATGAATATTTATAATTAATAATTATATTACTAAATAAGTAATTAATTACTATATAAATAAGAAATAAGAAATAATAATTATATTGAATAATTATAATTAATAATTATATTACTAATTAATTAATTATTTAATTATTGTATAATTAATAATTATACAACTAATTAACTAATTAATTGTTTTATATTAGTAATTAATAATAATAATTAATAATTACTTTACTAATTAACTAATTAATTATTATATAATTAATAATTCCTAATTATAATTAATAATCATATTACTACTTAACTAATTAATTATTATATAATTATATTAGTAGTTAATAATTAATATTTATATTAATAATTAACTAATTTATAATTATATTGATTAATAAGTAATTAATAATTATATAATTAATAATTATACTACTAATTAACTAATTAATTATGAATTATTTCATATATGTTTAATTCATGTTTTAATTTTCATTTATATTCGTCCTATAATTTATATTTTATAGTCTTTCAAAGCCGCATATTTGAAATATTTTTATGTTTAAAGCATGTGTGTTTGAAATCTTATAAATTATTTTTCATCCACATTTTTTATTAAAATATTTTTATTTTCAACTATTTCCTATATTTTAAATTCATGTTTTAATTATCATTTATGTTGGTCTTACACTTTATATTTTATAGGTTTTCAAAGTCACATGCATGAAATATTTTTAAGATTCAATTTGATGGTTTCGAATGGTTATAAATTATTTTTTATCAACGTTTTTTATGAAATTATTTTTGTTTTCAACTATTTCTTATATGTTTAATGAATTTTTATAATTTCATTTATATTAGTGTTATAGTTTATATTTTATAGTGTTTTAAAGTCACGTACTTGAAATATGTGAAACATTTTTAAGTTTCAATTTAATGGTTTTGAATGGTTATAATTTATTTTTGATCAACATTTTTTATGAAATTTTTTTTTCAACTATTTCTTATATGTTTAATCAATGTTTAAAATTTCATTTATATTAGTCTTATAGTATATATTTTATACTCTTTAAAAGTCACGCACTTGAAAGCGAATCTCACATCGGAATGCAGAATGTACTGTGCAGGTTAGGAAGTACCTGTATCCCACATCAAAAATGCAGAATAATTTTCAGGGCAAGCCCTCTTATAAAAGGGAGTCATGGGTGAGAGTTTCTGTCAGAATCCAGACTGTTGTAATGGCAGTGCTACTGGATTTTAAATAGTGGATAAATTATGCTAAATGTTTTTGTTATATATATATATATATAAACAAAACAAAACAAAATAAAAATAAATTTTTTTAAAAGTATTAAAAAAACATTCTGCATGATGTGTGAACCCCGTTCATGCATCCTTCATTCGATTCGTGAAGGATGTGTGAACCGGGTTCACACATCTCGGACCCATTTTTAAAAATACTCAAGCCCTAACCTGTTTTGTCAAAAAACAAATTTCAAAAACCCATTTATAAAAAAACTCTTGCGGACATATATGGACACCTTCTATCGACCTGCTGTCTGGCCTCCCCTTTCCAGCTCTCCCCGGTGGCCACCCCCAGATCGAACGGACCGCCACCGCTCTAGGCTGCATTTGGCCGGCTACTTCAAGTCGTCACCCCGTCGTGACACTACCGACTTGGTCGAAAACCCCATTATCGACCTCATTAAAACCTTCTCTTGCTGGCTTGATCAAAAACCTCCCTTCGACCATATGTTCGAGCAGTGGCTAGACCCTGAACTGTTGCCACTGAAACCCACTGGCGCCTCACATCGCGTGGTTTCCACCATCTCAAGTCGAGCCCCCATTCACTAATTCATCTTCCCGGCCCATTCACAGTTCCCTCTGCATGTGATTCTCAGCCTAATCGTCCAAATCCAACCAACCCTAACTCAAAACGGGTTCGGGTGGTTTCTGTCGATCAAGAACAAACCAAGACAAGTTTAGCTCAACCCGCTTGACCTTATCCAAGCAGCACAGGGGCCCTATAATAGAAATTATATATATATATATATATATATATATATATATAAATTAAACTTAAAATTTTCAAATATAATTTTAAGACGAGGAATTTAATTTAAAAGAAAAATTTCAAAAATTAATTTAGATTTTTGAAATGTAATTATATTAAATTGAGACTAAGAAATATATATAACTTGAATTAAAATGGAATAAATTATTTTAATTTGAATAAAGCCCTTATATAAAATTTATTGTATGTTTAATTTTTGTTTTTCATTTAATTGTGTATTGACTGATCTTGAGTAATGATTGGACAATGTCTATCAAGATTTAGGTTATTTAACAATTAATTTTAATTGCATGCCATGTTTGTAATTTATTAATTATTTATATAGTATATGCATTGTCATTTTTTTATTTAATATATATAAGGGCTTGTACACTCAGATAAAATTGATTTATTTTTATTTTTCTCTCTCGATACCCCTTCACCTACGTGTGAGTATTTATGTATTATGTTGAGGATGGTATAAGATGCATACCATGCCGAGATGAGGTGTTACTATGGACGAGATGATGATATATTGGACCAGGATACAAGTTGTGATACAAGTCAAGACCCGAATCAGGTATTATACCCCTAGGTTATGGTTATCCCATTGAGTTTTAATGGACCAATCAATAATAGATGTTCAATATCAATTGGGTAGTTTATTTAATTTATGCATTGTTAATTATTTTTTCTATTTGAAAACTAGCATGATCACATAGAATAACAAACTAAAATTCATAGATTAAATCAATTTATAAAGTGATGAATATTTTTCTATTTATTGCATAGTTAGGTGTAAGTGATATAATATAGTACGTGCATGTCAGATAGAAAATGATTTCATTTTTCAATAAATAATTAAAAACCCCTCGAAGAAATATTATGTCACAAACAACTTTCGTCGTTTGAATTTGAACACAGCCAAGTGTATGAGGTGCTCATCAACCCTAGTTGAGGGTGCCTTGAACTACTGGGGAGTTCTTATGAGAGTGGTGAGTCGACTTAACTGAAGTTGGTAGCAAGGGCTACTAGAGTTTGATAAAATAGTGGGAGATATTTAATGATTAAATTAATTGGTAATTTCTAATCAGTAATCAAGATAAAATTACTAATTTGATATATTTTTTTGTAGAAAATAGAAAGGAATACCACAGACATACTATAAATAATATTGGACAAATAAAATTTCCAAATTGGAATGAATTTCAAAGAGTAGTAAAAGCACAAGAGCAAAGTACTTCGATATTGAAAATTCAAGTTGTTGATGTCTCCAATACAAATTGAGCCACCTCAGGAAGAAAGGGTGAGAAAAAATGTTTATAGGCGAATCATGCATTATGTATATGATGGTAATGTCATAATTTTATCATCTATGTCTGATGTGATTTGTGGATAAAAAATTAGGACATGGATGATTTCACATGTTGTCTTAAATTCAAGAAGATTGTGAGAATAAAGTGAAGTGAGACATGAGTGAGTGATGATTACACTGGCAATGTGTAAATTGAATGGTGGATTATGATCTTTCAGGACATCCTTTTTTACATCAATTTCACCCAATTACTATAATTTAATTTAAGATTACAAAATGAAAAGTATGGAGAAAATGCTTCATTACATTTTAGTTATGGTTCTAATGGCTAAATTATAGAGAGCTTTAGTTCTTATGGTGAACAAGTTGAAAGACAAGGAGAAAATTCCAATAGAAAGTGTGATGCCAAAGTAACCTCCTCAAATTCCTTAAAAGAAAAAAAAGAAAACCATTATACAGGAGGTTATTTGCTTCACATTTCATGTGATAATTCTATATAAGTTTAAATGTTATGAACTGAAATCCTGAAGCAAGTAGTCACTTATTCTTTAGATATATTCATCAATTATAAGTAATGTTTATGTTATACTTCTTGGGTATTAAATGAAATATGTCTATCACATATGTTTATTTGAATACATTAACCATGTATGAAAGAAACATTACAATAAGTAAGGTAATTTCTCCATGTGGCTGAGAAAGGGTGATTCCTAAGTCAACGGTGAGACGTACATTACTTCTAATTGTTAAGTTTAATGGTTCTAGTTGAACTTTTAATGAGTATAGACACAACATTTATCTCATGATTCCATTGGAAACAAGGATACATTATTCCAATTTAGGAATGAATGTTTTTTATGGCATTTTATACTCAACTAATAGTTCATTAATACCTAAATCATTAGAAATACGCGATGAATATAAAATTATAAGACTATAATACCCAAGTGTGGATAGAATATTCCTTTTCAATTAAAACTAAATAGTTTTAAATGGTATACCTATTGTGGTATTTAGACTATTTGGAGTAAAATACCTTAGGTATTATCAACGCATTTACTTACTTAGTTTTAGACAAAGAATCCTTTAGAGACAATGGTAAGTCACAAAGCTTACAGAATTAGTTCATCAAGAGAGTGTGAATTATTCCAAGGGTAAGCTAGTGGTAACTATACTTTATTATATTACTTTAATAGTTTTAAGGAATGTAAAAGAGAAGTTTGGAATATTCATGGTTAGAATATATGAGTTTCTTCAAGTTATTGTTCCAAGGACTAGCTTGACCAAGCATTCATTGATCAATATAATGTAGCGTGGAGTAATTCCTAAATGCACATTACCTTAATACACATCAAAGTTGTGATGTTAGTAAGGAGGATCGATGATGAGTATTACACAAAATAATTTATCATTAAAATATAGCATGGAGTAATTCCTAAACACACATTTCATTATACAAATCAGATTCATGATGTAAGTAAAAGGAGAATCAATGATTATGACGCATTTATATTGAAAATACTTCCATTATTTTCAAGACATTCTTTGAAAAAAACAATTTTATCCCATATCCATATTCCAACTATAATGAAAAATAGATTTCATATGATTTATAGTATGATATCAATACATCATTTCATAATAACATGTGTTTAGATTCAAAGTGTTTTATAAGGATATAAACAAACTTGCATAAAGGAAAACACAAAGTGCATCTTAGTTAATCTACTAAAGTTCATATAGGATATTATATAAAATCCCTATGATAGAAAAGTTGATAGTTGAGTGATTGACTATATTTCTATAAAAGGGTTCACATCTCTATTTCAGATACACTACTGGAAACTTAGTATATACCAATAGTTTTAAACCATCGGTAAAGGTTGTATAACCATTGGTAAAACTTATATAAATGGTTCAACCAACTGTTGGAAAGCAAGCCGTGGGGATGGGCTTATAGAAACGGTTATAAAATAACCGTTGGGATAAGCCACTAGAATTAATATTATACCTCCGAATAGTTTAAAAACCTTTTCAATAGATCTTTACCAACAGTTTTCAAACCATTGGTAAAGATTAAGAATAACATGCCTTTAACAATGGTTTATGAAAACTGTTGGTAAATATTGAGACTAATAGACCCTTTCCAATGGTTTTTGAAAACCATTGGTAAAGATTGAGAATAACAGGAATTTACCAACGGTTGTAAACCATTGGTAAAGAGTGGGTTTTTAAATTCTATACCAACAGTTGTGGAAACCGTTGGTATAGATCCTACAATTCACCCTTTCCAGAAGCAAAAAGCTTCCCTATATGCATTTACCTACAGAATAACAAAGAATTCAGAATATAGAATTCCTAACATTTTACCTACAGAATAACACAGAATTCAGAATACAAAATACCTAGCATTCTATACCACTAGTCTATAAATTCACTTCAGGTTTATAATGATATCCCCCATTCAAACCCCTAAAATATCATATTATGTCTTATGCTTGAATTTTATAATATGTGTGTTGAGTTGACTATAGACTATATCTTAATGAGGGATCTGTTATACAACCCCTAATTTGAGTTATTTCAAAATGGTATCACATGTTGAGTTTATTAATGTATAGCCTTTATGTCTTGGTTAATTCTCTATTATTTTCTATACTGATTTATCCCATATAGACATAAAGTAGATTAACCAAAGTCTCTTAGGTAATTTTTCAGTGAAACTTTCATTCTCTCAAAAGGTGATGCGGGATGTAATTCTGAGTAAAACTGGGATAAGATGGTATATTTTAGAGAACTTAAATGAAATGAGAAGATCCCAATATATCCTTTGTATTTATTATCAATAATGTGGAAAAAGATACAAACATATTGGTATAAGAGTTGTTTTTTGGTATTTAAAAAAAATAAAAGGGGGGCATTGATGTTCCTATTGATTGGATTGTATTTTTTATCAATGATTTTGGCATGATATAATGTTGAGGAGTTAAATAAGATATTGATGTCAAGGGAGGGGGATGTCCAGGGGTTGGGGGTGCTGTCCAAGGGGGTAGGGGATGTCCAGGGGTGGGGGTGTCTAGGGGGTGGGGGTGTCCAGGGGGTTGGGGCTGTCCAAGGGAGTGGGGTGGTGTCTAGGGGGGATGTCCAGGGGGTTGGGCGGGCTGTCCAGGGGGTGGGGGTGTCCAGGGGTGGGGGGTTGTCCATGGGGGTGGGGGTGTCCAGGTGGTGGGGTGGTGTTTGGGGGGGGATTTCCAGGGGTTGGGGGCTATCCAAGGGTGTGGGGTGGTGTCCAAGGGGTGGGGGCCTATCCAAGGGGTTGGGGGTGTCATCCAAGGGGGTAGGGGGTGTCCAGGGGGTGAGGGTGTCTAGGTGGTGGGGTGGTGTTCATGGGAGGTGGGGTGGGGGATTTCCAGGGGGTTGGGGGGTTGTCCAAGTGGTAGGGGGTGTCCAAGGGGGGTGGGGGGGGGGGGTTGTCTAGGGGGTTGGGGGCTATCCAAGGGGGTTTGGGGGCTGCCTAGGGGGTGGGGAAATTCAAGGGGCGGGGTTGTTTAAGGGGTTGGGGGATGTATAAGGGTAGGGGGTGTCCAGCAGGGTGGGGGTATCTGGGGGGATGGGGGTGTCTAGGGGGTGGGGGCCTATCCATGGGGTTGGGGGGTGTCCCGGGGGTGGGGGAAATCCAGGGTTGGGGGCTGTCCAGGGGGTGGGGGGGCTATCCAGGGTGGGGTTGTCCAGGGGGTTGGGGTGTTATCCAAGGAGGTAAGAGGTTTCCAGAGGGTGGGGGTATCTTGGTGGTGGGGTGGTGTCTAGGGGGGTGGGGGAGGGGTTTTCCAGGGTTTGGGGGGATATCCAAGGGTGTGGAGTGGTGTCCAGGGGGTGGGGTTTTGTCCATGGGGGTGGGGGTGTCCAGGGGGGTGTTCGGGGGGGGTCCAAGGGGTTGAGGGGGCTGTCCAAGTGGTAGGGGGTTTCCAGGGTGGTGGGGTGGTGTCTAGGGGGTGTGGGGGGGGGGGGCTATCCAGGGGGTTGGGGGGCTGTTTAGAGGGTGAAAATCTATTCATGGGGTTGGGGGCTGTCTAAGGGGGTAGGGGTGTCCAGTAAGGTGGGGGTGTCCGGGGGGCTGGGGGTGTCTAGGGGTGGGGGCCTGTCTAGGGGGTTGGGGTGTCCAGGGGGTAGGGGGATGTCTGGGGGGTGTTTAGGGGGTTGGGGTGGTTTTCCAAGGGTCTAGGAATGTACAGGGGGTGGGGTGTCCGCGGGGGGGTGTCCAGGGGGTGTCTAGGGGGTTGGGGGTGCAGTCCAAGGGGGTAGCGGCGTCCAGGGGGTGGGGATGTCCAGGTGGTGGGGAGGTGTCCAGGGGGTGGGGGCAATCTAGGGGTAGGGGGACTATCCAAGGCTCTGGGGTAGTGTCTATGGGGGTAGGGGCTTTCCATGGGGGTGGGGGTGTCTAGGGGTTTGTTCAGGGGGTTGGAGTGATTTCCAAGGGGTAGGGGGTGTCCAGGGGTGGGGGTGTCCAAGTGGTGGGGTGGTGTCTAGGGGAGGGGGGGATTTCCAGGGGTTGGGGGGTTTTCCAAGTGGTAGGGGTGTCCAGGGGGTTTGGGTGGTGTTCAGGGGGTGGGGGTTGTCCAGGGGGTTGGTGGTTGTCCAGGGGGTTGGGGATGTTTAGGGGGTTGGGCGGCTATCTAAGGGGGTAAGGGGTGTCTAGCGGGGTGGGGTGTCTGGGGGCTGGGGGTTTCTAGGGGTGGGGGCCTATCCTAGGGGTTGGGGGATTTCCAAGAGGTAGGGACTGTCCAAGGGGGGTGGGGGCTGTCCAGGGGGTGGGGGTTGTCTAGGGGGTGGGGTTGTCCAGGGGGTGGGGATGTCTAGGGGTTTGGGGTGGCTATACAAGGGGTAGGGGTTTTCCAGGGGGTGGGGGAGTCTAAGGGGGTGAGGGGCTATCCAGGGAGTGGGGTATGTCCAAGGGGTGGGGGTGTCTAGGGGGTGGGGGAGGGTCGAAGGGGTGGGGGTGTCTAGAGTAGGGGTGAATCAGTCACAACAAGTCATCAAGTGAAGTTTTATTATTTATAAGAAAAGAAATAAAGATAACTTGACCTACCTAATCATGCATATATTCAAGCACAAAAAATCACTAAACATCAAATGGCATTAATATCAATCAAGAATTCAATAGATAAATCTGTCTCACATCACCATCATCATATGTCTCACCCGTGTCCTCATCATCGTCCCCATCATCATCCCCACCCTCTTCAACGCCCTCCTCCTTGCTCTTGTACTCCGCCTCGGTCTCCTCCTCGCCCTCCTCCTTTACCTCAGCCTCCTCCTCCCCCTCCTCCTCCACCTCGTCCTCCTCCTTAGCCTCCTCCTCCTCCGCCTTGGTCTCCTCCTCTCCATCATCTCGACCAACACTAGAACTTCCACCTAGTGTACCATTTATAAATTTCATCGATGACATACATTCATCACAAGTTTTTTTGGCCTCTGGTGGAAGTGTTTGATGTAAAATTTCCATCAATTTCATAAATGCAGTGTTTGTCCTAATAGAATGCTCTGCCATCTTTGTGTCCCTTTTGTCATCCTGTTCTGCCTGTTCCATAACCTGTTGGAACTCAGTGGCACTAAAACTCGTATCTAAGGAGAGTCAATACCCCATTGAGACTATACTCTTCCCAGGTCAGCAGACTACTCTTCTAGGCTGCTCATCTCCCAACACCTAATGTAAGTGATCATTTGGCCTAAAATTTCCAGGTTCCTGGGCATCAAGGGCCTCTAAAGTAGCCTTTTACAAATATAAATAGATTACTAATTTACAAAATAGATTTTAAAATTTGAAATAAACAAAGTAAAACATACAATCTTCTATTGATTCGGTTCATTAACCACACTTCCATCTTTCTTCCTTCGACTTAAGCAAAACATTTTTTCTCGAGGCACCCGTCCTTCAATATTCAATTTTTCCCTCTACAATTAAATTGAATATAGGAAACCATAATTAAAAATAGGTTACCAATAATTAATTGCATAATTAAAATTATATAACAACTTTATCAGTCAAATAAATTTGTGAGAAAAAATTAGAATGTGAAAGTCGTAAAGAAAAATTATAAGCAATTGTCATACCTGACTCCTCTCATGATCTGGCATCGTAGTACGTCCCAATGTGTGGAGGTATTTTTTAGCATCAATTTTTTTTATTTCTTCTCGATGATTCCTAAATAAAATTCTATAATACAAAAGATATTATTAACACAAAACATGAAAATTTTCATTTAAATACCTCAAATGTGATTAATACCTTAAACTGGGTAGTCTTCCAATGAGTAATCATCTGCTGATACTATTCTATCAAACAATAATCAACAATAGGGACTGCCTCCAACTATGTTCCAACTCTAGCACACTATCCAATATACAAGTAGTGCTTATAGGCTTTCTAAAGCTCACCTAAATCCTTTAGACGTGTTGGTCATGCGCCCTCACCATCGGGGAAATTAAAATAAAGCTGACACAAAAATATTAATTCATAAAAATACAAAAAATAGAATATTTCATTAAATACAACAGATTTTTGTACCCATATCTCTACCCAAGAATTATCTTTGACTTCATTTGGAAAATTTCTCTATGAGAGTAGGCTGATAGGAATGATGTTGGAGTATTTGTCAAGTGTCTCCAAAAAACTCCAACATTGTGGCCTTGATTTTTCAATCATTTGACTGTATTCATTGTATTTTACCATCAACTACGTGTGGCAGTTCCACACCGCACGCATGCATGTACACCCCCTCCCCCGCATCCTATCAATAGATGTATCTGTTATGAAAGAAAAAAAACTATTTTATCTATACTTGTTATAATGAAAATAAATAATGATATAAATTTTTTTAGGGTTCTATAAATATACATGCGGCAGTCTGATCAATGGGAACCACTGGATCTATAGAAACCAAAGGAACACCCTGTGCTGGTGGAGTGGGTCCCAATGTATGCTCCATAGGGATAGACTCTGACAGAGTAGGATTCAAAGAAGATGGAATATAGAAGCTCATAGAGAAGGAAGTAGAAGTAAAAGAATATGGCACAGATGAATGGCCGAATGCTGGATGGGGAGTGGGAATCATCATCGAATATGCTAAAGATGAGTAAGGAGAATCAGATATAAAGGGTGGGAAAAACATGGGAGGCCTAAATATCCCTTGTGTCCCAAATGACACACCAAGATCAGAATGTGGGATAGATGGTATGTCAGTGGGAGGGGAAGTGTCTAATCGGGTACGCCAACGAGATCGGCTAGCTCTTATACCACCCCCCTCATACGAACACTCTGAGTATTGGAACCACTACTGGGCTGGTCATCAAATAATTATCGTCTAAGATGTGGATCCTAAATAAATGTTAAAAAAAATTAATCACATGACATTATATATTATTTAAATATATATTTGAAATAAAATTCTCACTATAGGCACTAGTGGTGGAATTTCCATCTCAGACATGCGACGATTGTTGTCCATCATCTTTCTTCATTTCCTCTCTTCAATTGGTTGCATTTCCTGCATTTGAAAACAAATATGGAAGTAATTAGAAAAGGATAACTAATTTATGACCAAAAAAACAAAATAAATGAGAGGGTATAGGGGGATTCATTGACAATTTAACTATACATTGTTTTAGGTGATCTTGAAAAGATATATAATGAATTCAATAAATCGTACAATATGTAATAAAGAAATTAAATTTTTAGTAGGATGGTTATTTATGAACAAGACAAACTGTCATGTTTATAAGGGGTAAAGAACTAGTCAAAATTAAGAAAAAAATTAATTTATTTAGCCCAGGCAGATGATGTAGGTTTCTATACATGTTTTCCAGAAGAAGACAAACCATCATGTTCATTATCTGGTGAAATTTTAAAGGGAGGTCTTAGAGTTATACAAATTTTATACATGGCCAATAAATAATTGAAATGTTCACAAAGTTAGAAATGTTGGTTTCGTAGGTTTGAATACTATTAATTTCCAAATTAGAAAATGCAATTCAAATAAAATTACAACCAATAAACATTGAAAATTCACATAACGGTCAATTAGATATAACATATTTGTAATCAATATTAATTCAATTTGAATATTACCAACCTTAACAACCCAATTTGAGATAAACCAAAATAATTTATAACATGGATGGATGATTTTATATATTTCCCACCAAAAATTTAGGTTCACAGTCAACTCTGAAAATTGAGCTATTAGAGTAATCAAAGGTAATAAATGAATCGTTTCCATTGGCAGTAGCGATGGTGTCAATTTCATCATCACCATCATCAAAAATATGTATTATAATTACTTCAATAATAACACCAAATTCAGGTTGAAGATTGTCTTTGAAATAAAAAACTTGTTTCGCCATTCATTCCAATGCAAATGGTTCATTGGTAGCAAGAGTACGAGTCATATCAATTACTCAAAATCCACAGTCATCAATAAATGTGCCCTGCCTCATCATTGAATCAAACCCCTGAAATTTCACCATCACAACTCATCCATCAGAATAATAATCCAATATTATTATTTTTTCAATGACTCCATAATAACCTACATTTTCAAATCGTGGTCTACTATATGATGCACTGGCATAACAATCTATTGTGGCAGTAACCATAACACAATAATGTGGTGTTATCATGTTCTTTGCTCATTTAGTGATAATAAATATGTACCCATTGATAACAATTGATTTACAGTCACGAACCTCGGTATTAGAAACAAAAGTCAAAGCTCTTATTTCCTCAGAGAAAGAGTTGGAAAGAAAACTCAATACCTAAAATATAAATGAATATTAAACTTAATTAAATATTGATTTAATTATTTTAAACGGTAATATTTTTACCTTCAATTTTAACCAAGCAGAAAACTTTTTTCTATGAAAAGTCTCCCTCCTTCTCAAAGATAAAGAATGATCCTTTCTATTTATCATTGATTTATATTCCCTGTAGATAAAAATAGGAATATATTAACAGATATATATGTAAGAAATATATATATATTCAATTTACTTACCTGATGTAGTCATTGAACAAATCACAGTTGAAAAAAACTGTGCGATGCGCCATCTCCCGCACTTCTAGGCTTAATGTTGTCAATGAATATGATCCAGAAATTCCTCCTATTTTTGGAAGTGATGGAAAAATGGGTTCAATTTTCTCATACTTTTATTCTTCATTTCTCATTGGTCTTTTCATTATTTTACTAAGATCAGACAAATATATAGAGTAGGAATCCATACATTCTTGATCCAAGTAACCGTTCACGATAGAACCTTCAGGATGATTCTTGTTTTGAACATAAGATTTTAATGTGTACATATTTCTTTCAATTGGATACATCCAAAATAAATAAATAGGTCCTCCAAGAAGTATTTCAGTTGGAATATGGAAATTCATATGCATCATGCATGTGAAAAATGATGGAGGAAATATTTTCTCTAACACACAAAAAATTAATGGGCATCTGCCAACCTTTTTTGCAAGAAATACTTGGACAACTTCTTAGCACAAAGATCTCTAAAAAAATGCCACAACTGAATAAAAACCACCCTTACATTATTGGACAAAATATTACAGATTGATTTTGGAATCAACTCATAGAGAAGAATGTGATAATCACGAGACTTCAAAGATTTTAGCTTCAACTCTCTTCTATTGACCCATTTAGATATGTTTCTCAAATAGCCATTAGTAAATTTAATAGTATCTAGTAATTCGAGAAATTTCTTTTTCTCTACAGGTTTCAACACATAAGAAGCACATGGAACTTTCCATTTATTTTCACTGATATGCATAGGATGCAATTCTGGTCTGATTCCCCAATCCACCAAGTCACGCCGAGACTGTAATGCATCTTTTTTCTTTCAATTAACATTTAGAAGAATCAAAATCAGCATTTCACATATACTTCTTTCAATGTGAATTACATATAAGAAATGACGTAACAGATTGGTTGACCAATAAGGCAAATCCAAGCAGATATTTCTCTTCTTCCAATTGTAACAGGTTTCAGTGGAAACATTCTTTCTCTTTAAAGATTTCATTTGACCCTTCGCGAATGAAAAAATGAAATATTTTGATTCATTAAGCACATTAGTTCTAGACATACACTGAGATGGATCATCAGTCTCCATGGTATTTTCAAATCTTCGACGATTATTTCTATATGGATGGTCCATTGGAAAGAATCATTGATGTCCCATAAAACTGAAACTACAGTGTTGTTTCAGTCTTCTGGATCATGCATTCTTCATAAAAATAGGACATGATAGTTTTTCATTTGTGCTTCATCCATACATCATTACATAAGTAGTAAAATCATTGATTGTCCACATAAGAGCAACATACACCTGAAATATATCTTTTGAACATGCATCGTATGTGCGCACACCCATATCCCAAAGAAGTTTCAACTCTTTTATTAAAGGTTTCATGTATATGTCTATATCATTTCTAGGATTATAAGGTTCAGATATGAGTATACTCATAAAAGTGAAAGGTTTTTTCATACAAAATCATGGGGGGGGTTATAAATGTGTATAAAAACCATCCATGGGTTGTGCGAAGTAAGAATCTTCCCAAATGGATTAAAACCATCACATGAAAGACCTTGCCTCACATTACACATGTCAGCTGCAAAATCAGGATATCGAGCATCAAATCTCTTCCATGAAAATTCATATGTAGGGTGAACCAACTCATCATTTGTCTTCTTTATCTCGGTATCATGCCATCATATTTTTATTGATATTTTATCAGATATAAAATGATTCTAAAGTATGGGGATTAATGGAAAGTGCCACATTACTTTATGTGGCACACGAGATGGTGTTCCATCAACTTTTGGCTTCCAACGGGATGTACCACATTTTATACAATCATTTCATTCATTAGTTTCCTCCCAGAATAAACTACAATCTTTTGGGCAAGCATGATTTTTTTTCTTGAAAATCCAAGTTCCTCAACTAACTTCCATACCATATAGTGGTTTGAGGGAATATCTGCACCATCTAGAAGTAAGTCCTTCAAGAAGGTAAGAATGTAACCGATGGCAGTATTAGAAATCCCATACATAGTTTTCCCATGAAACAATCAAATTAAAAATTCCAACTTTTTCATTTTACCGCATTATCGATATACTGGAGCCGTGGTAGCATCATTCAATTTTTTCACCCTGACAACATTATCATTTTCATTAGACGGATCATGTGTTCTCATATTGAAGTCTTCTTGGGTCTGAATCCTTTATTTTTCATGATGAAGAATAAATGGAAACTGATCATATAACAAATTCTCCAATCCAGTCCTCTCGTTTGGATCGTCATCAATTTTAGATTTCATTTTCTCGCCATTGTGATACCACACATAGTAGTTTGATTGAAAACCATATTTTTTTATGTAGTAGATGACTTCTTCATGCCTCAACCAAGGTCGTCCAACACAATTGTAACATGGGCAGTGTATGTGACCACTATCTGAAGCATTGTGAAATGAAAAATCTCAAAATATCTCCAAATTGTTTTGAAAATCGCTTGAGATCTGATCGGTTTCATACATCCAAATTTTATCCATTCTGTAAAAAAAATTATTATAAGTCATTTCTTCAAAAACAATTTAATAATATTGAAGTTTCATCAAAAATATATTTAAGTAAATGAGAATTGTTCACTTTATATGAAACCATAACTGACACACTACTCTATATGATAATCATAATATAAAAGACAAAAAAATACTATATTTATAACAAAATATATTTGAAGAAATATACAAGAATTTACAAGATCATGTACACTTGTGGTAATAAGTCTCAGAAAAAAAGTGTTATGTAGAGAAGTAACATAGTACCCTCATATGTTCCATACAACCATTTCAATTGAGGCTTTATCAAATTTATACTCAACTACTAAAAAATTATCCACCGTGGAACAATCATAATTAATCATATTGATAATTCCACTAACAAGTTATATCGAAAAACCATATAAAACTCATTATAGACACCTTATACAACTAAACCCTATGTCATTAGAAAATTTAGTCACACATAAGAATATAAATGTCATGTGAATCCTACAAGAAACATATAATGAATGTACACGATCCTCTTTTCTATATGGTCCAATTTCCAAAACCACAAATTACAATATCAAATCAACACATCATACTTGAGTAAATATCTCAACTATAACATTGATAATCAAGAAGTGAAATTTCATAACCCTATTAACCTATAATTACCACTAGAGATGGGTTCATGACTTACCTAACCAACACAAAATTATAACCATATAATTATCCACAAATATTAAGAAAAATAAAACAATATAATATTGATTCCTAATGCCTAGAATAAAACAAAAACAATAGAATCCATGCAAGTTCACAATAACAACTTAGGTGCCCCTCCACAGACTTCAAATACTATCAACTAGTAGTGAATAATTACGTGCACATGACCATGCTATTTTCACTACTAGAAATAGAAGATATCGCCACACTTATATAGCCACTATTTAAAAAAACCATGGCTACACCCTAACATACTCCCATGGGTCATAAGATACCAGTGGAACTATGCCCCCAACCCCACCCTCATCGCGATTCCACCCCAGATTTTTCCCTTCCCTGGTCGCGATCTCTCCTCCCTACGAGTTGGTGAACCTCCTCACCTGATGCTGCCACCCAACCTCCCACTATCCTCCTCTGACTATGTGTCCACCCAACCTTAGGATGATTCTCCTCTGATGATGCGACCACCCAACCTCGAGACAATCCTCCGATGACGATGAAACCTCCCAACCTTGGGACGATCCCCCTCCGACAACGTGACCACCCAACCTCCCTATCATCCATTTCTTGGTTGAGACCTCTATATAGAATGGTAATTACTTCCATTTTATTTGATCTTATGAAATTTTTCTCATTTTTAAGGCAATGCACATGGTTCCAAATTCCTTCAAGTTCTTGTTGGGGTATTCACCTACCAAAAAATGAAAAATACAGAACATTTGGATTATACCATGATTTAACTCAAAGTCTACTTGATTATTTGGAAACACCAATCAAGTATTCTAATAGTTAAAATTTTCTGCACACAAATCTCTAATTGGTTGATTTAATGGAGCTAGGTTCTCTTCCATATTATCACTATTTAGTAAAAATATAGAAGTATATGAGGATTAATAATTTTTAATAAAATAGTAAAAAAACACTATCTAAATTATAAATGATTATTAAATTTATAACCCAAGTTAGGAGTGTTATCTCAACCTATGGATCAAAACCAAAGAGGTGATTTTATTTTGATCAGGTGATGGAAAAATTTTAAACAAGGAAAACTTAATATAAAATAATGAAGGGTGGGGGTGAAGGATTGTGTAGGAGGGAAGTGGGGTGGGGGTTGCAGTGAGGCGTGTGGGGTGTGGGGGGAAGGGGGGTTCAGTGGGGGTGGGGGGTTGCAGTGGGGGCAGGGGGTTGTAGTTGGGGGCAGGGGGTGTAGGGGAAAGTGGGGGGGGGGGTAAAATCATAGTATTATATATATATATATATATTTTAAGGAATACATTTTACTATTTTTTATTATATTTATTAAAAAATGTATTTTTTTTATTATGAAATACATTTTACTTGTTTGGTTTTGGATTCGAAGGATTTTCTAATCTAGAGGGATAATGCTTGGTTTTGAAAATTTGTTGGCTTGCTTAAAGATTTAGTTTAGGTAACTTCATTTAATTTTTATTTGCTTTGGTTTAATTTAAGTTGGGTTGTCTCGATTCTAGTAATTTTAGTTTAGTTCCATTTAATTTGGATTAGTCTAAAACTTTTTTTTTAGTTTAGGTCTATAACTTTAGGTTCTTATTTTATTGAATCAATTTTTTTGGATTAAATTGATTTAGTTAGAGACTTGAAGGTTTTATTAGGTTTTATTTAAACTAGTTTGGTTTTCTCATCTCCAGTAGTATTAGTTATATGTTCTATTTGATTTGGACCAGGTCACATCTATTTGTTTTAGTTTAAGTCCATATCTTTTGGTTATTCTTAGTTTAGTGAATCAATTTGGTTTCACTAGTTTTATTAAGTTATAGTATTTGTATAAGCATGGTTTTTATTCTTGGTTTATGTTATCTAGGGGGTTCAAGGGGTGCAAGGGGTTGTCCAGGGGGTGCACAGGGCTGTATGGGGGTGCAGGGGGTCTGTCCAGGGGGTGCAGGGGGCTGTCGAGGGGGTGCAAGGGGGGATATCTAGGGGGTTTGAGGGTGAAGGGGGGCTGTCCGGGGGGTGTAGGGGAGATGTCCAAGATGTGCAGGGGGGTGCGGGGGGGGGGGGGGTTATCCATGGGGGCATGGGGGTGTAGGGGGGTTGTCCAGGGGGTGCAAGGGGGTTGTCCATGGGGTGCAGGGGGCTGTCCAGGGGCTGTAAGGGGGCTGTCCAAGGGGTGAAGGGGGTGTATGGGGTTGTCCAGGGGGAATGGGGTGCAGGGGGGCATGGGTGTGCAGGGAGTTTTCCAGGGGGAATGGGGGTGCAGGGGTGGGGAACTTGGGGGGAACAAAATTAATTTTTTTATACCATATAAATGATATATCCACAGTTTTAACCGTAGTAGTAGGGGCCTAGTGGCACTGTTTTAACTGTGGAAGTAGGGGCCTAGTGCCATGGTTTAACCATGGTAGTAATGATCCTAGTGCTATGGTTAAAACCATGGTAGTAGGTAAGACCTACTATCACGATGATAACGACCACAGTTTTTGGGCCTAGAGCCATAGTTCCAAACTATTTCTGTAGGTGAATTTTCTTGTTGTGTTTGTTTCATGGGATAGATATCAAAGAGTAAATAATGTTTAAACATTAACAACATTGGTGAGTTCTATGATGGTTATACTCATTTATTATGGGTTCCTTACTAGGATATAAAATCATATAAATACCTTAATAATGCTTTATAACTACCTAATAAAATTGTGACATGAATTCCTAACACTCATTTTGAATTTCATAAAATATTACAAGTGTATGACCGAAACTCTTGATGGAGTTGGAATAAATGATCATGTAATATAGTAAATTTTGGTTCTATCACCATTAACACATGAAAATGACCCCAAACCCCCTCTAGTGGTTCAGGTGGAAGTGCCACTTCATTGAATGACTTATAGTGAGGGTATCATCATCTTAAAGTTAGAGTGTGATATTTCAAAGACAACATTTAGGGGTACATTCATAATGCATGAGTATCTTATCGTTCCTCGTAGGATAAAAAATTATATAACTATATTTATGTCTAACCAATGAAATCATATCAATAGACCTTAAATTTAAAATAAACCAAGGATAAAATAAATCAAGATCATACTGACCTCTTCAATATCAATAAAAATTATTCTATACAGATAAATCACAAAAAAATTGCAACCTAAAATGATATATTTCTTGTGTTCATAAGGGGATCATAATACACAGTACATTTCAGCGAAATGTAACCAAACAAATCTAAAATAAATGAAGGCACACTTACCTATTTAAAATGGAAGAACAAAACTTACTTGAATCAAAGATAGATGCCCAGTTGGAAATTAGAGTTAGCACCCTTGAGAGAAGGTTGGGAAGTAGAGTTTGAACTGAAACCTAAAATGATATATGACTTTTGTTCATAAGGGGATCATAATACACACTAAAATGTAGTAAAAGATAACGCCAAAATTTAAAATAAATGAACTCACACGTACTGATTTAAAGTAGAAAAAAAATCGTTGGGAAACCAGACCTGTCGTGCTGGGAAGTAGGGTTCACGTAGAGATTTAGGGACAAATCTTTGAGATGGTCGAGGTTTAAGGGAAAATATTATAAATGGTTCGTGGAGCTCTCATTTAGGAAAAAACTTTTGAGATCTCTGGAGTTTGATATCTCTATCAATATTTGGGGATTTTCATTCCCAACGGTTTTTAAAAACCATTGGGAAAGTAATGTTATCCCAATAGTTTAAAACCGTTAGGGAAAAAATCTTAACAAAACTATACCGAATGGTTTTTTTAAACCATTGGGAAAAAACTATTAACCATACTATACCCAACGGTTTACTTAAACCATTGGGAAAACAACACTATTCCCAATGGTTTTTTTAAACCATTGGAAAAACAAAAATATCCATAGGAATATACCAATGGTTTTAGATAATCATTAGTATAATAGCCTTCTCCCAATTATTTTTTTTAACCATTGGGAACATTATGTTGGTATAGGTTGGATTTCCACTAGTGATAGTGGGAGAAATATTGACTTGGGTTTAGTAAATGCCACAGATGCACAAATAGTTGGCATAGTAACAAGTTCCATAAGTGATGTGGAAGAGGAATGTTTGAGAGACACATACTACGTAGGAATTATAAAACTATGGTAATGGTTTTATATTCATTGTGGCTATTGATACATTACTCATTTCTAATAATGAATCCTATAATTAAGAAGTATATAGAAATTATCTAAAACTGAAAATATCAATTAAAATTTAATATTTGATTTCATGTATCAAAGTTCAAGGGCTTATTATTTTTAATATTATGGTGGGTATTCAAGTGATACTATACATGGGTGGTATAAGAACGATACCAATAAGGATTGATTGGTAATAAAAAATCATTAAGCCTAAATCCATTAGAATTTTACCTGTCATAACTACTTTCTATAATCAATTTTATTGATCATTGGATATCAAGACCACCAATCATGGAAGGTGTCTATATGATGCAACCAGAAAGGGATGGAGAAACCATACAATTTCAGCAAGGGGTGCAAGTTATTTAAATATAGTTTATGATTAAATTAAGCAATAATATAATAGAATATTCATTTGGAAATTATTTTTTCTATGTATCTCCAAGAGTTTAGTGCAAGAACCACTATTTTCCAAGTAAAATATGTTTGGTAATATATAGAAAATAGTTATTGGTCTTATAGTTAGTTAAGAATAGAATGAAAGTATCTCTCTATAGATTGACTTAAAGTGACAACCTACATTTTAAGGGATGTGACCTAATGAGGTAGATCTAAAGGTTTCTTAGACTAAGTCAATAGTTTATATACTGATAATGTATTGAAAAATACAAGTTGGAATAATTTGAGATAGAATCATTTCCAATTTAACAGGGCATAAATCTCTCCAAGAAGATATGCATGGTGCACAGGAGGAGATTAAAGAGGTGAGTTTAATTCCATACACTTTTATGATGGATCAATCACATATACCATGCTATATACTAAATATGATATTAAAACATATACTTAATGGTTGGAAAATATCAGTAGAAACTAGGATAATTGAATGGAAAGTAGTCATAACTATCCAATTGTACTTGAGGTAGTATAAAGAATATTTTTCTGGTACTTAGAAAGGATAGGACACTAGTTTTTAGGGGTATCGAACTAGTATTCCTTTATATCAATGAAATCTAACATCACAATAAATATAAGGTAATGTGAAAGAGAAGATTGTGTTGTAGCTTGTGATACAGCTAAAGAAGAACTATAAAATATACAATAAATTGTTCCATTTCTTGGAATCACACATATTATGTAATGTTTTATCATTATGATAATTCTATTACAAGTAATATCTAGGATGTCAAGTTTTTAAAGTGTAAAAATGAATATACTTGGGGATATTATCTCTTGAGAAGTATTACTCAAGAAGGTGATGTCACGAATAGCATAATAGCCATGCAGTAGAGATGTGGAAAACCCATGACTAAATCCACAAATCAGTAGAAATATGATCTTATCATGTGAGAGCTAAAAATTATAGTTAGAAAGTTGTCTCTAGTTCAAGGGGGATTGTTTTAATAGTTGGTGCACTAGAACAAACTTGAATAGTACTTTTTGATTACCATATCATATATATATATATTAAGTTATACATGATGAATTCTTACCATAATCGTGTTGATATTTATTCATCCACTATTTATATGGTAATATCCATAGAAAAATTGTCATATCAAAAGGTTATAATAGTTTTCAATATATAATGATAACCTTCAGATACTATGAAATTAATCTTAAATAAATATCATATGGTATAGATACATTATTCTAACTAGACACAAAATATATCTTATTATCAGGTGTTAGGGGATCATAAGCTTTGAGACTTCTTCTTAGAAAGTTTTCCCTTGGTGATCTCGAGCAGATGAGATCATGAGGACTGATCCACCAATAGAAACACCACATGTTTTAGATTTGAATAGTAGTTCCTATCTATGAACATGTGTAATGGTCTCCTGAATTGATATTATTATTATTGTATACTATTTTATCACATACTTTAATGAAAGGAAATAACCAAGGTAATGAAGTTATAGTGAGGTAGCTTGTGTTGGGTGCTTCATTGGTAGTATGACATTGATTGAATAATCAAGAAATACTTTTTTGATTCCGATAGGAAGAGATATCTTAGGCCCAGTTGATCAAGATGGTGGTACCTTTACAAAATCCAAGACCATGGTAGAAGAAGGTAAGTTCATCTAGTAAGGTCAATTAATAATAAATCAAGGATGATGACACAAATTGTGTTCCTGCTTTATGAGATATCATGAGACAAAGAGTTTATATTACATTACATGTGTTAATAGGAAGGTTATCATTGTTATGACTACTACTTATATCATTAGGGGCCTTGATGGGTTTTTAGACTCCACTCTTGGACTATGAATAGTATTCACCACTATTGAGATAAGTTCCTAGAGGGCCACACAAAATAGAATATTCAAAGGTTTTCCCTATTCTGATGAATAGGATTTTAGGACATGTTGGGCCCCACCACTGAGGTTCTAGATATGTACAAGGATATATTTTCTCCAAGGAGTAATTAAATTCATATTATTCGAGTTTAGAATAATTATTATTGAATTTATTTATTAAATTTATTTATAATTATTAAAGTAAATACATGGGAAAATATAATATGAATAAATATTATTTTAATATTCAAGGTTCATTTAATATTTATGGGAATGATGAGTCAAGTTAATGACTAGATTCTATCACATAATATATTTATTATATTAAAAGTGAGTGATAAAATTATAAATGATATTTATGACTCAGTAAAGCATTCATAAGATTTTGTTTATAGTGAGTAATAAATATTCAGGGCCAGGGACCCTTTTCATGTATTTAGGAAACTCACTATAAAAGGTAGAGGAGTCTCTCATGGAGTTAACTATTAATTCCTCATTTTTTGAGAGAATATCTCTCCTCTCCCACCTCTTAGAGAGAGAAGCTCTCAATCGAGGCAACCAAATCAAGATCTCTATGAATTGTAGGAATGACGATGTGGTGATCATTACAACGTCAAAGAATTATTAAAACCTTCATGCTAACACCCAGAATATGAAGATTGGTGTATGCACAAACTTTTGAAGAATTTGTGGAAGATATATAGGGATTAAGCTTTGGATCCTTCAAGAAATGATCACAAATGATGAGAATTTGTCAACCACAACTTCAGAATAAACCAGGTATCTTTTTGGTTGACTTTTGTATTTAAATTCTTCATGTAGGATCCTCGTGAATTTACTAGGGATATGATTCATTGGTGGTGACATATTTACATCAATAATCAATTAAAATTTATAAATCCTTGACCCACTGACTTCCATTGTGTGCCCCAGTACCATCATAAAAAGCGATTTTTAGTGAGTGTCACCAATTTTCTTGATTCTTAGATTAGATAATCTAGGGATTATTTTTACTCTACCTATGAGAAAAGGAGTGTGAGGAATTATAATTTTGAAAGATTCCGAAAGGTTAATCTTTCATATAGTGAAACTCTCTAGATAGTTGGAAAGGGTGACATTAATATTCATATTCAAAACATAGTCTTGTTAAGATTAAAATAAGTGTGGAACATACTAAGGTTAAGGAATAATTTTATTTTTGTATGTTATCTAGTCGATGAAGGTTTCTATTTAAAATTTTTGGGTGGAGTTTGGAAAGTTACATTTTGTTCAATGGTGGTCTCTATAGGAGTTAAAGATAGAACATTATACATGATGGGAGTTTCAAAAGGAACAATGCATGTGAAGAAATAAACTTCCATATCTAATAAAGTTGCAACAGGAATATCTTGGTCACTTAAGTGATAAATGGATGAAATAAAAAACTTATAAATGAATTCTGAAACTCAAAAGCATAGAGTATGGATGTAACACCCTCACATTTTGGAATATATTTTTCTATAAATTAATATTATGTTTGATATCTTGTTTCACATGAAACATTGAACTAAAACAAGCCATGAAATATTAGATAAATATTATTTAAAGAATTTGAAAATAATAAAACCACTATTAAAAAATATTATAATCAATTATAAATTAATGAAAAATAGGATTAAGAACACATAAACATTTTAAAATGCATTTTTTTCAACAAAAGAAGTTTTTCTCTATATATATTATATTTTAATTTAAAAGATAAATTTAAATATTTAATAATTTTAATTTAAAGAAAATTAATTTCATTTTTTTATTCATAATTTCAATATCAATTTAGGATGAATTTTTTGGATTCTTCACAATTAATTGATTTTTACGTGAATAGTGAGAAATTATCAATTTTAATAATACCATCACATTTATGAAATTATCATAATGCATGAATGACTTAAAAGCATTTGAAAACCTTTTTTATAAAAATATATATTTATAAAGTAAAATAAATAATTTAAAAAAACTATGTTAAATTTGTAACCCATGTTAAATGTTTTGGAAACTTAAGTAATGTTTTACTCTAAAAATAGTTTTTATTCATTTATATTAAAAATTACTTTTCATATCTTATAGAAATTAAATCTAAAAAAATGGATTTAATATTTTAGATAAAAAATTCATATTATTTAATAATATGAATTTCATTTTTAGGCATAAAATTCTGATTAATAAGATTAAAGTTATTGACCAAGATAATGGTAAAAGTGTTATTTTCAAAGAATTATTTTATTAATGTTGTTCAATTTTTAAATAATAAATTAAAAAGATAAATTTTATGTAAATAATATTATATGATGTTTAAATATTTATATAAATATATTATCTCAAATGTTATTGGTAAATAATGTTATATAATATTAGGAACACTTAAAGTTGGAAACAATATTTATTTCATATAATACAATTTTTCTATATATAATATGTTTTAATTTAAAAGTAAATTTTCTAATTTTTAGAAATTTAATTAGATTAAATATATGATAAATTTATTTTCATCACACCCAAATTTGGTAGTATTGGATATTTTATATTTTTATTAAAACATAAATTACTTAGTAAAAGACTAGCTACTAAGGTAAAAATAAAAATTCTATTGTGTAAAAATATATTGGAAAAAATTCTCAAAACATGTTTAAAAAATGTATGAAAACGTTTGTTTGAGGATTTATCGACCCAAAAAACTCTCTAATCAATTATGGACCACTTCTTTCCATTTACCTTTGAATAGTTTCATATAATAATTGAGATGTAATGAGTATTTACAAAAATGTCATTTTCCTCCGCTTATAAAAGGGGATCACTTCCACCACATTCCTCCACATATTAAAATGATTTATATCTACCAAAAATATACCTTAGTATCTTATAAACTCTATCCCTGTGTTTTATACGCTTTTTTCTTTCCAAAATACCAAGCTAATGAGTCTTAAGGTGCTACCCAAGTGAGAACATCCAAAAGGAGAGGTGATGTTCTCAACTAAACTCTCTTAGTTATCTTCTTATTCTACCTCATAAAATATTATATATACATGAAATTATGATAACATCAGAGTGTTTAATATTCTGAAATATTATTATGCTAATTTAATATCCACTTTTCTACCTCCCTTCAAAACTATTTGGAAAAAATGAAAATGTCATCATGTGTTTGGGTGGACTACACCTCCATGAACGACATGTTCTATTTTTCATGATCTCCTTTAAAAGAATGTCCAAAATTGATATTGAATGAAAAAAATATAGCAAATATAACATTTTTAATATTATTAAATGATAATTTTTTTTTATTTTTATACCCCACCCATTCTATGGAAAATGAAACTGTCATTTGTGTATGTGCAGACTACCACCTCCACAGAATGTTGTATTTCATTTTCCCACTACTATCTAACATGGATGACTTTAAAAATGTATTTAATGTAAAAAAATGATATTCTAAAACTATTAATATTCTATAAGTATAATATGGTACAATCTTTAAGTAATATTATTAATGGTTATTGTAAATTTAACTGTATTAAATGAACATATCAAGGAACCTTTCTTAATGTGAGTCCATTTTGGAAACATATAGATATGTCTATATATTTTTATAATGGAATAATAAAGGACATAATTATCCAAAATTATGGAGGCTATGAATCTATTTTACAACACCTTTGACAATGGTCAACACACCAAGAGAGTTACAGATAAATTGATTGGAGAACCTTAGGTAACCGACATGAACAAAAACTATAGAGTAAATAAATAACATATATTAATAGATATATCTTATAATATGAAATATAAATGAATAAGTATCTTAATAAAGTTTTTAATTAACTTAATTTTATTATTTAGGATGTTAGGCACATATTCAGAATGAATTAGGATCCAAGGTAAGGGTTTTTTCATCTCAATTTTTCTTCACTGAGGTATGGTGAGTATTTACCACTTGATTCATTCTTTGGTGTATATATTGGAAATGGATTTATTTTAACATATTTTTTCATGAAATATAGGTTATTTAAAAATCCATATTAATTTATAACTTTCATGATTTATTAATTCAAAAAATAATAATGATGTAAGGTCTTTTTTTACTCAAACTGCCTTTATTTTAGTTATAATGTATCATCATGAACTTCCTACATTTTTTCTTGGTTTATTCATTACAAAGATTATATATTGTACTTTGTCTTTATCTATATGGAAAATTATATTTTTTATTCATATATTTCTCCTCTATGAATTTCTTCTTCATAAAATTATTACATTATTAAAATCAATTCACATTATCTTTAAATGAATATTTTTATTTCATATCTATATTTTAGTTTCATGCTAATGTTATCCTTTATATTTGGAAACCAAATTATGTGTTATTATAGCATCATCATTTTTAGGTACTTTACAATTTTATTATGTATTTTGATGTTATATAATACTTGGGTAGAGTTTTGGGAGTTTATGGATAGTTTTAAAGGAATTTGGAAATTTTTATAAGGGTTAAAGGTTTGAGGATGGTTAATGGAAACTATGCACCTTCTCTAGGAAACCGCGAAATGTGTTTTGGTAGTCATGGGGAATACTCATGGTTATCACACAGTTTGTCCAAACTATGCGACTAACCATGTGAAATAGGAGTATTTGTAAAATATAATCATATATATAGCAAACAATTTTTCAGGCCGTATGACTCCCTAGGTGATGTATGGTAGCATGTATAGGTTGGTTCATGGTTTGTTAAACTATGTGGACTAACTATGTGATATGAATTAAATACTCCAAAAGTAGATTTTAACTCGATATTTTCCCCCAAAACTGTCATTTTTATTTATTATCCTGGGCTCTCAAAATTATCTCCTCTCCTAAGAACTATTTTCATTTTCTTTTGATATGGAATATGGTTTTGGTGAATTAAGGTGTGTTGGATATACGGAATCAACAGTAAGTCCTTGTTCTTTCTTATTCTCTCTATATATACTTATCTTCCCTCTCACAAATCAATGGATATAATATGTTATAGAAATATCTATATTCTATAATGTGTATTTTCATGAGATCATATTGGTATCTATTTAAGGGAATAAGTTTCAATGATAGATCTAGAGGTTGTGTGTACCATTATTAATTTTCTTTAACTATTGTGAGGTAGGTGGATTATCTCCCACACTACTTATTTTATAACATGATGGATTAATGTCCAAATCACTCTCTATTATTAGGAATTTCAAGCTGTGGATAGAGGAAATCATATTCAACAACCACAACATGAAAATACATCCATGTAATTTCAGAAACAAAATCCACTGATCTTTCAAGAAGATCCAGGATGAGAAAAATTGACTCATGGATATGGAAGATAAATCTATTTTTTGATTTTCTAAGAACCTTGAAGGAAATAAATGTGGAGCTAGTGATTTATATGCTATAGAATCTTTCTAGGCATTGGTGTGATATTATTGTAGACACTAAACAGGATCGGGAAATGACATGGCTAGGTTTTGAGGAATTGTTTAACAAATAATTGTATCCCCATGCCTTCAATATCAAAAGGAATATGGATTTATTCACTATGAATAAGGAAAATTTATCTATGATAGATTATGTGGATCAATCGAGATATTGATTCATTTTTCTCCTGATGTTGTCACTAGTGAGTACTTGAAGGTGATGATCTTTAAGGAAAGGCTACAAATTGACATATTCTCGAATTTGGTTGTATTTTATATTGATAACTATATTAGGGTTGTGAATAGAGTTATGATAGTGTAAAATGGTATCTTTGGAACCTATATTGAGGGAAACATTTTTACCTACATGGGTACAGGTGATAACTCCAGCATAAAGAACAACAGTAAGAGGGATAATTTTTCTCAAGCAAGAAAAGCATTGGGAAATTAGTCACTTGGTTCAATATATTTTCCACCTCACTACAGTAATCAGCTATGATGTTTTCAACATGGATCTTATTAGCATATAAAGTGGGAATGAATGGTTCCTTTGTAGGAATTCTATAATTGTTGCAAGTTGGGGCATCTAAAAAATTATTGTATAGATACTCTTAGGATGGCTAATGGAAATGTATCAAACATATCCTGGGATTCTTATGCTCGTATGGTTCAATTGAGATGAAATTTTAATCACTCCAAGAACCAAGAAACCCAAGGTGACAATTATATCACACTAACACCTCAGCAGTTGTCACAACCATAGAATATAATTAAAGAATTTTAGGGAACACCTAGTAAGAAGTTTAATGGGGTCGATAAAATGATCATATAGGATCAATTTGGTCCTTTGAAAGTGCTAGGTATTATTCCCTTTAACTCTAATCCCATGAAAGATTTTTTTGATACTATAACATCCCACTCTTTTAGTGTTTCTTATATTGTGGATCATATGGGATTTAATTTTTAAATGATACCTCATGTCTTTAAACTTCAAACACCTATCATCTAATGAAAATGTTGAGACTTTAAGTGGACATTGTGTTCTATAACTATCAATGAGGTTGATTTTTTTGGGATTTATCTTTTCTTGATATGGACATCATAGACCTAATTTTAGTAATGGATTGGTTGAAATCCTTAAAGACCCACATTAACTATTATGTATGGAGGGTAAATAGTGTTGATAATATATTTAAAGAATATTGGGATGTTAATTATTTAGAGAAGGACCATTAGTTTCATTATTCGAGACTATATCTTACCAGTTGGAAGAATTTACTTTGTAAACTATTAATGTAATCAAACATAGAGATTTTCCAAACATATAGGACAACTTTCTTATTGTATTCCACGATAATTTCTCTAGGTTACCACCCAAAAAAGAAGTAGAATTTATGATTTATATCTTATTAGGGACCAATTTTATTTAACTTTTATCCTATAGTATGGAACCGATGGAATTAATTTAATTGAAGGTTCGGTTGAAAGAGTTATAAAGAAAAGGATTAATTTTACCTAGTATATCTTCATGGGAATATCCAGTTATTTTTGTAAAGAAAGTATATAGAATGCTTTATCTTTTTGTGTATTATCATAAGATAAACTAGGTTATAATAAAGAATCAAAATACTCTACCACAAATTTATGATCTATTTGATAAATTTAGGGGATCCAAATGGATATCTAGTATTGATTTATGATCATAGTATCACTAACTTTGAGTTCGGAAGGAGGATATTCGGAATAAATCTTTCTGGAGTTATTATAGTCATTATGAATATGTGGTTATGCCCTTTTTTCTTATAAATGCACTAGTGGTGTTTATGGAAATGATGAATTGGATCTTTTATATGTATCTTGAATCCTTTTTTGTGGTATTATTCGATAATATTCTAGTGTATTCTATGACTAAGGTAGATCATGAACAATACTGGGGCATAGTGTTGGGTATCTTGCGGGAACATCACCTTTATGCTAAGCTTTAGAAGAGTGATTTTTGGATACAAGAGGTATATTTCCTTATTCATGTCATTTTTGAAAGAGGATTCTTGATAGATCCTAAAAATGTGGACATTGTTATCTCTTGGAAACCACCAAATAACACCTTATAAATACACAATTCCCACATCTTTGTAGGGTATTACTGATGATTTGTTCATGACTTTACTTTATGATGACCACATTGACAAGGAAACGTATTCCTTTCCAATGTAATGATTATTACCAATAATATTTTCAATATCTTAAGGTTAATCTTACATCAACACCCATCCTTAGGTTTCTAGAGTCAAGATGAGTCTATGTGGTTTATTGTGATTAATTTGAATCAGGTTTGGGATGTGTTATCATAAAGGGGGATCATGTTGTATCTTATGGATCACAATAGTTATGGGTTCATGTGAATAATTACCCGATGCATGATTTGGAGTTAGATATTTTAGTATATTCCTTGAAAACTTGGTGCCATTATTTATTTGGTGAGAAGTTCACAATGTTCATAGATCATAAAATCTTGAAAAACATCCTCTCATAGAGATATTTGAATCCAAGGGAATGAATATGGATTTAATACCTTTATATGTTTGACTTTGAATTGATGTTTATATCGGGTAAAGGGAATTCAATGGATGATACATTAATAAGGAATTCATATATTCAATTTGATAAATGGGATTTGGATTAATGTAAGTTTATAATGGTCATAACTAATATGCATTCATATTTTTTTATGCAAGGTGATGTTGTGAGTTTGTTTCTAGTTTCTCTTGTTCCTAATTTTATTGAGCAGGTTAAATATTATCATACATCTAATACTGAATTTCTAACCGTGCGGTGAAAACTCAATGGTGGGAGACCATTGAAGGATAGATGATAAATAGGAGATCTATGTTTTATTTTAGATATTGGGTTGTGGTTTCTACAACTTATCAGGAATAAATTCTTTCTTAATACAACCACTTGATCTGGTATATTCATACTGAAATTCAAAATATGTATAAGGTTATGGGATTATAGTTTAGTGGGATGGGATGAAAATAAAGGTGGAAGGGAATGTCTTGAGATACCTCACCTATCACCAGGTAAAGGCAAAGCACCAATGGATAACTGGTATATTGAAATATTTACCTACACTCATGTGGAAATGGGAATAGATAACTATGGATTTTTCTACAGTTCTTCCAAGAATGATTCAAAAACATGATTCCATATGGTTGATTGTGGATCAGCTCACAAATTCTGCTCACTTTATCTCTATTCATGAATCCAATATAGTGTAAGACTTAGAAAAACTCTATTTTTAGGAAGTTGTAAAGTTTCACAGTATGGAAATTTTAATTATGTATGATCAATACCCTAGGTTTACATATTAATTTTGGAAATTATTATAGTAAGCCCTCGGAACTCAACTGACCATGCACACATCTTATCATCCTCAAATAGATGGATTGCCTAAACAAATGATCCAAACAATGTAAGACATGATTAGGATTTCATTATGTAATTTTGTGGTTCATGGGAGGATCATATACCATCAATAGAGTTCTTATATATTAATTGTTATCAAACCTCAATACATATGGATACTTGGGAAGCTTTGCATGTTCTTCCTTTTTTTTCTCCACTTTATTATGTGGGAATGGGTGAGACTTCAATTATCAAACCTATAACTATGCATGAGATGGTAGAGAATATTTATATAAATATTAAGAGTATGGAAATTCCTTAGAGCCTTCATAAATCATATGAAAATCATCAATTTTTTACCATTATCATTTGACGTGGGTGATTATGTTTTCTTGAGAGTCTCTATGAGGACAAGGGATCATCATCTAGGTCATAAAGTTAAACTATATCCTCGATACATTATCTCTTTTTAGATACTATAATGTATTGTTTTTATGGATTATCAATTGAATTTACTACCAATATTCATATATATGCACAATATATTTCATGTATCTCAATTGAAAAAGTAATAGGCTGATTCTGAACATGTTATTCAATGAGATCATGTTGATCGTGAGCTAGATTTTACATCGATTCATGTACTGATATAGATTGTGGATAGATAATAGAAGTTATTGTTTGGGAAATGTATCAATTTGGTATGAGTCTTATGGTATCATGGTCAAATTCAAGAAGATAATTGAGAGCATGAGAAATAAATTTTATATAAATGTCTTGAACTTTTCCAAACCATAAAAAATACCCAAATTTATAAGGATGGAAAGATCGATATTGGGGAGAACGAAACACCCTCGATTTTAGTTAATTTACCCTTTTATTAAGTTTTTTGAAGTTATATAATACTTGGTTTGATTTTCAGAAGTTTCGGGATAGTTTTAAAGTGACTTGGAAATGTTTCTAAGTGTGTACAGTTTCATCACAGTTAAGATAAACCATAGACCTTTTTCAGGAAACCATGTATTGAGGTATTATTATTTAGTGGGTAGGTGCATGTTTGGTGCATGGTTTGGTGAAACCATACAACATAACCATTTTTTTCCTGGGTGATTTCCAGTATCATGTGCATAGTCGGTGCACTGTTTGTTAAATCATGTTACCTAACCATGTGACTTGCATTAAATTCTCCAAAAAATTAGAGTTTATCTCAGTTTTTACTCCCCATAACACTCATTTTTATCCTATTATCCTTGGATCTCAAACACCTATCATCTCTTAAGATATATTTTAATTTATTTCTTATCTAAAATATAGTTTTGGTGAATCATGGTTCATTGGATCTCTATAATCAATGGTAAGTCCTCATTCTTTCTTATTCTCTTTAGATCTACTCATATTCTCTCTCATTAATCCATATATATAATATATTATAGATATATATAATCCCTATAATGTGTATTTGGATGATATATTATTGGTATATATTGAAGGTAAAAGGTTTCAAGGCTGGATCTAGAGGTTACATGTGTCGTTCTTCATTTTCTTTAACCATTGTGAGGTGTGTGGATTCTCTCCCACGATACTTGTTCTATAACTTTAAGGCTTGATTTCTAAATCACTCTCTCTTGTTTTTTAAAAAAACTTTATTTTTTTATTAACTAAATATTTGTTTTTGAAACGATACACATAAGGTGTTTGATAACTTTCTTCAAGGATAGTAGTTTTTAAAAGAAAATGTTTTTATTGAGAACTTACTATGTTTGGTTGGTATGAGTTCATGAAATTACACTATGGTGCCTTTTTGGTTTGGACTTGGGGTTGGTTTCAAAGTGTCTCTTGGTATATTCCATAAGGTGGTGACTTGGTGATGGGATGAGTCACCACTCATGAGTATGGGGACTTACATTTGGCATGCATTATGTGCGAGTTGTCAAATAATGATGTCAAGTGGTTATGGTTTTAGAAACCTGTTTAATTACAATATCATGTAAAATTTTAAAAATTTATTTCTTATTTTGATATGTGTGTGTGATATAGAGATATATATATAGATCTAACTTGTTATTTTTCCTAGTTTTGTGTGTTGGGAATTATTTTGATGATTATCTATCGATTCTTATACTCACCCCCTACTTGGGAACTTTAGTGCATTTTCATATGTTTTGTACTGAGATATAGGTAAAAGAGAGGTTTCATACTTATCTAGAGATTCATCATGATGTAGTGGGCTTGGGACTTGGAGTCAGAGCTTGGATCTTATTTGGGGTGATGTTTGGGTTGATTCCACTTTAGTGTATTGAATTATGTTTTCCTTTGTTGTGTCAGTGTTATACCTTTTTTACCATCTAATACACTAATTTTTTTATATGTATTTAGTTGTATTTTATTTATTTACATGAATAATATATCATTTTTTGTCTTTGTTTCATCTTCATCAGGTTGTTCACATTCTAGGGAAAAACATCCCCCAATAATCTAGTATTAATGTGGAACTTGTTTCCATACTTTGGTGTTCTGGGGATGTCACCTAAAGTCAGTAGCACCTCTGACCTAGACCAAGACATTGGGTTAGATGGGGATGTTAAAGTTATCACATGTGACCTTCATATTTACCTTCTCCTCTTTTCAAAATAAAGTTTTTTTATTCATTTTTACAATGTATTATTTCAAAAAAAATTATTTCAAAATATTAAAAACATTATTCATCCTTTAATAATAAAAATGTTTTATCTTCCACCCCACATTTCCTTTTGATATAATTTATATATTTTTAATCATATATTTTTAATGACTCTTTTTAAAAAAAAATTGAATTTTTCACTTCACCTTTTTTAAAATGACATTTAATTTAATATATAAATTTTTATTTTACAATAATGTTAAAAATATTTTTTAAAAACTCTTTTATAGTTTCACTATAATTTTCCTTTTTTATCTCTAAAAGCTTTATTTCCTTGGAAATATTTTTTTATGAATCATCTTCTTAATTTTCTTATGAAATAATCTTTTGGGTTATTTGATTTTTCTTATCAACCATTTACATTCTTGTGGTCAATTTTGGTGATCCCATCAAAAAATTTTGTAAACCCCATTTTTAATTCCATGGGTTCTTTATGATGTGATGAATAAAACCCAATTTCTTCTAATGGGTTATTTTTGATATGATTGATTTCAAGTGACACTAATATATAAGGATGATGATGGGTGGGTTACTATATCAATATCCAATACATTGGTTAAGATTTTATATCTCATGATATTATATAGTGTGATCCTTCTTGGATATGATCAAAATATAAAGGGTGATCCTTATTGGATATGATCACAAACTAAAGGATGATACATTTTGTATATGCTCACAATTTAAAGGGTTACCCTTCTTGGATGTGCTGATAGAATAAAGGGTGAGCCTTATTAGATATTCTCACAAACTAAAGGGTGAGCCTTCTTGAATATTCACAAAACATAAAGGGTGATCCTTATTTGATATTCTCACAATTTAAATGGTGGTATTTCTTGGGTATGATCCAAACTAAATGGTGTTACTTCTTAGATATGCTCAAAATATGATGATTTCATGTTCTTTATCCCATGGTATATGTTTTCTCATTTGAGACTACACGTCTTACTATCATGGATTATAGATAAATCTTATTAATACATGTTCTTTTTAATTAGATATTTATACCTTACTCAATATTTTCTATATTATTATGATCTAACCATAGGTGAAATGTTGATAAGTTTTCCCTTACTGAGTTTTTGAGCTCACCCCTTTATTATGTTTCCATTACACATGTGATTAAGATGAGAAAAACTTTTCAGAATTTTTTAAGGGAGTCTAGTGTGGTTATATTATAGAAAAATTTTCACAATATTTATAAAACATGTTTCCTATATAACTGGTCCTCAAAGACACTAAAACTTTCATTCTTTAGATTGTGTGATGATTTATGAGTTGTAACATTTATTTTATATAAATGATGTAAAATAAAGATATGTTTATATTGGGTTTATATAGTTTGTGTTAGAGCAGGGTTTAGTTTTTTTTAGGACTAATTTATTTATTTTTGGGATTAGTTTACATAAATTTAGTTATAACCCAATAAATAAGTCAAACTATTAGATAATATCCTAAAGTTTTGTAAAAGTTGAAATCATGTGGTTTTTCTTATAAATAATATCCTTTTCTAGATACTAGAAAGTGGATTCAGCTATGGAACAGATTCACCTATAGGTAATCAACCTAAAGAATGTTGGTTTAGTATCAACTCATTCTTCACTTTGGTTTACAATGAGTGGGCCTAAGACTAAAAAACCGGCTAGGCACTCCTGAGGGATATGATTTAGTTAATCACACTCTGTTTACAAACCATTATAAAGGATTTATTATATTAAGTAATAAGTAATGTAATATTATATAACCCATCCTAAATAATCCTATATGGAACTGAGAGTGATTTAGGTTGAACTAATTGATAATATAATGGTTTTAAAGAGTAAGACATTTTGAGGTTGTGTTTTTTATAAGAAAATTTATGATAAGTATCTTATGATGTTAATTATTCATCACTCATGTTAACCTATTTTGGTTTTATTAAAGGTAGAGGCCTAAAGGAACCAAGTTAACAATGGATTCCATGGAAAATGTAGAGATTTAAACAGAGAGAAACCTAACAGGATAAGATATGGAGTGAAAAATATTGTGATTATGCCAAACTAGTTATCAAGAATTTTAATTAATAACATGAACTTAGTTGAGTTTAAAAACACACCAAAGAAGAGAAGGATAGAGTCTCATGAAATTTCAAGTGATTGATATGATGAAGGAAAGAAGATTCAATTTCCTTCATGCAAAAAGTGTGGGAAGAGACACCCAGGGGAATGTATCAAAGTAATTGGAAGATATTTTATTTTTGGTAAAGTAGGGCATCAAGAAACAATTTGTTAAGGAAAATGGAAGGGCATCAAGCAGTAATTTTATGAGGAAAATGGAAGAGATCAGTTAACACAATGAATAAAAATAGTGTTATTTATAAGGAATCACTCTCAATTCAATGTTTTATATGTGAGGAATTTGGGAGATATGGAAACCGGTGCATTAATCCAAGGGATTAAGATGAAAATTGAAACCAACTATAAGATCATGGGTTTTCCTATGAGGTATGTATCTTTTTAATTTTTTTTTAACTCTTTGGTTTTGACCAAATTTGAGTGCCTAATGATATTAATAGAGTTTCAAGGGTGCCTGGGGATTTTTTTGGAGCCCATATGTATGGTTTTTTAAAGGAAACTAGTTCACATGGTTAGTAGAAATGGTGGGGCCCAAGACGCATGCTTTGAGTAAACCGTGGGGGCTGGACAAAGGCCAGAGTAGGGCCTCATGGTTTGAGGAAACTATGTGGATAGGTGTGCATTCTCATGAGATCCACCAATAATTTTTATCAGAGACCAAGAGCATGTTCAGAGCATAGTTAGTCTAACCATGCACCATGACACTATGAGGGGTGATAGGGGACAGTGGGTTATGGCACAGTATGGGCATGGTTTTCCAAACCATGCACATGAACTGTATGGGTTCCCTTGAGAGGGATTTAGGGATTTATTTTTGGTGCAGGTTTTGGCCAACCATGTAGCCAAAACATGTGACCCAAGAATTTTAGGGGAAATTACCAAATTAACCTTAAAATTTATTAAAACCTATTTCTCTTTACTCATTTCATTCTAGTAGATAAATTTAAAATTTGGGATCTCCATTTGATTATTAGAATCTAGGATTGGCTCTTGATTCATCATTTAGAATCCAATTTAAAAATCGTTTGTCTCATTAGACCCACACTAGTTAGTTCTTCATTAATCTTATACCATTCTTCATTTGTCTTCATTTCAACAAAGTTATTTTACTACAAGATAATGTGCCCTATTTCTAGGGTCTTCATACTTTCTTCATTTTTCTCTCAATCTAAACTGAATCAAGGGTTTATATTGGACGAGTGTCTTGCCATATGTATATGGTAGGTAGTTTATACCATTCCCTCAAGGTTTTGTGTTTCATATACCCTGTTTTAGTGGTTCCACCTACTAGAATTTTCAGAGTTTCCTCTAAAATTAATTTAATGCTTGACTTGAATGAATTATAAAAATTTATATTTTCTCACTTAGTGCCTTTTTATGGTTTGAGGGTTTTATCCACAACCTAGATCACCCATGGAATGTTCCCATGTATCTACCCTATGTTATACCACCCCGCTGGATGTGTTTGAACTCTCTACTTATTTTGGGAGCCTTAATAAATTGAATAAGAATTAAATCAATGATTAGGAGAAGGTTACTTCACCTTTTAAATGTGAAGACATGATATGAAATTCTTAGAATGATTAAATGGATTTTATGGAAACTGTGGAAATGAGTTGGATGAACTCATGGGATGGCAATGGTAATGAAATGATGACTAAATTGAGATCATGAATTGATAATGGTACTGGATTCCTTGGATGAGATACTTGGATCCTGATTCGATTGGATTCCATATACATTTTTATTCCATGGATATTGATTAAGTAGTGGATGACTTGGATGAGATCCTTAGATCCCAATCCCATATGATTCTAAGGAAATTTTAGCCCCTTGGATCTGTCTTGCTTGGAATCACATTGGACATGATCTATTGACATGCTCCTTAGAATCCAACCAATTATTTACTGAGTTTCTATTGATATTCTCTTGGGACTCAACAAGGATTACTTAGTCTTATATACCTTGGATATAACCCTTTGTGGTCTGAAACTGGTTTACATAGCATGGTCAGTGTGGATGTTATACACTGTACTACACGGTGTGGTTGTTGCAGATAGTTTTCTATACTTTACAGATAGACCTATTATGGGTATTTAATTACAGTGTTTAGAATGTATGTTATCAAATTTTCTTATGTATGCTTTATAGTTTCCCTTATTATGGGATCTTGATTATTGTTTGCAGGGATCCATGTTTGGTTATACATGATAACATCTATTATTGATACTTTAATTTCATTATTATTATACATGTGATATATTTCACACTTATTCATTATTTATACACATAATGGACTTATTATATACACCATTGGTGGTGGCCTACTGAGTGTTATCTCACACCTTATTCAGGCTGATGTTGGGTGCCCTGATAGACTTCATGGATGTAGGTAGGTACCAAGGAAATTTTTGACTATTCAATGCTTGATTTGATCATTTCTTAGGAGCAGGGGATCATAGGACCAAGATATGACCATGATTCTAGCTAGAGATAGTTTCTTTTAGTCTTTTGGGTATTTTTATTCTTGTATTGTACTGTTTTTAGGTTTCCATGTGTTGCCTGCCATTTTTTATAGAGACATGACATGATCATCATATTGTATATGATTTCTCCTAGCTTTATTATTATTACAGTCTAATGGATGTTTATCTTCTATCTATTATTCAGTGATTTATATTATGCTTCCTCTATTTACTGATATGTTTACATAGTTTTTTTAAACTCTAACATGAGGGAATAGTCTCCCCATAGACACACCCTAGGCCCTCACTACTAATTGACAACTTCTGGCATATGAGGAGGTTAACTTAATTCCATGTGACCCATCGACCAGGGGAACCATTTATTATATCCTAGTTTGGGATGTTAAAAGGTGCTATCAAAGCCTTTTTCTTTTTTGGATTTTCTATTTTGAGATAATAGATAGGATAATAGGAAGTTATTGGTATTTTATAAAGAGATGTGTCTAGGAGTACCTAACCCACGTACATAAAAAAGCTAAATTTCCTAGAACATGACATGTTTTATATATTTTTACAATTGAAGTTTATTTGATTCCACCATTTGGTGACACACTTGAGGTTTGATGTTTATTATGACTATATATTTTTATAATTAGTCTAAATAGATAATGTAATTCCATCTCATGCATCATTTTAGGAACCTATTAGAATTAACAAGTCTTGCCATATAGGATGAATTTCGTGACTATGTGAAATTATTATGTGTTCCTTGATTGATGTACTTTTCGTTTGATAAATGATTTTTCCAACTAATTGAGAAACATAGTTGGTACTCAGAGTTCCTATCATAACCTAAATGGGTTTTCCTACATAAGCTATATTAGACACCCTAATCATCCAATTATGGCATGTTGAGTCATGGAGAATTGGTTTCATGAACATGAATGTGTTATGGTTTGGATTAAGTGGATGGAACACTTCAGTTTATGTGGTGTATGGGCCCTTATGGAATGGAAGTGGTTACCCATTTGGTTCAACCATTCGAAGAGGATTGAAAAATAAATATGAATTTAAATTAAATGTGAATTGTGAATAGATAAATTGACCTTGAACTAACTTTAGAGTGGGAAATAGGAAGTGTCTCTAGTTCTTTTTAGGGTTGTTCATATTTTCCAGTACTGGCTTTAGGAGCCTGCAGAGGGGTGTGCCTTGTTTATAAGAAGGCTTCAACATATCCTACACCTTTTTATCTATGGATTGGTCACTAATAGATTCTTTTCTAATTTATACACTTATCATTTTAGAGTCATCCCATCACTAAAACATCCAATCATGCACTAGGAGGGTGGAAATGACCATGCTCCAGAGGTGGTGGTCCATGGGCTATAAATAGATCCTCCTGTAGTGTCAACTGCAGAACCAGTTGTAGTATCAGATATGGGTGATGAGGAATAGTTATGTGAGGGGTTACTATTCTTTATAAAGACTAAATAGGGGGCCCCACATCCTACCTCATCTATGGAAGAACTGGAACATGTGTTCCAGCCATAGCATTTACCTGCATTTTTAGGGAATGGAGGTCCACAGGTTGCTGTGTTGTGGCTTGAGACCATATTTTCTATTTTTGAGTATCTGGAGACACCTCCTAAGAGGAGAGTGAATCTCACGACTATATGCTTCAATTATTAAATAAGAATAGGTGTGATGTTTTGAACCAAGCTTATACACTACAAGATATTTTTTTGAGGGATTTCCAATCCAATTTTTATGAAAACTTCTTTCTTGAGACCTTGAGAGTTGAAACTGCTAGTGAATTTGCGCATCTAAAGCAGGGAACTATGATTGTTATGGTTTATCTGTAATGCTTCATAGAGATTCATTGTTTTACACTCACTTATCTTTCTGGTTATCCATCGAGGGTGAGATGCTTCAATGAAGGTATCTTTCATGTTGTTCAATCACATGTAAATGTGCTTCATCTAACTACTTTTACCGAGATAGTGAATCAGGTGCTTATTAATAAATAGAACCTTAGGGTATCTAGGGGAACATATTAGGGAATGTTATCCTCTTAACCCAGTGGTTCATCTTCCAGTGGTAGGAAGTGTTGTTTTGAGGCTTCTCATGAGTGGATTGTCATCTAAGATCTTAATGTTGTTAGTTCTATCTATTTTCAATAGAGTGAGAGACATGGACATATGAGGAATCAGTATGATCAAGACCTAGTAAAGTGTCGAACATGTGGTAGGATAGTCTATGTACAACAATTATACAGGACCTTCCCTCCAGTGATCAATGTAAGTGGATTGACTGTAACTCCATGTTCAATAGTGGTATTTAAAACTCTGTATTAGGATGGGAATTGGAGTAGTTCTGGTCATTTTAGATGAAGTGGTGGTCATGGTCAATGCCTCCATGCACCAGTTGTACATATATTGTAGAGTGTACTTAATCTTGGTAGTGAGGTTGTTTCACAGGGTCATGGTACATGTGAGATATATTATGTATAGCCTACCCCTGAGAAGAAGAGTGACATTCCATTTACAATGAGAGGTATGATATTAGTAGCCTATAATTTAACATATACTCTTTTGATACATGTGCTTCTCATAACGTCATATTTTTACCTGTTGTGGAGATCCTTAGGCTCATTGTTTAGTTTTTTGATGGAATAATGACAATCAACACTCCATTAGGAATCATAATAGAGGGTATACATTAGTGCAGGGAGTGACCCCTTTAGATTGATAGGTGTTACTTCATATGGGATTTTTTTTTCCTTGAGATGGTGGTATTTGATGTCATGATTGGGATGGAATGTCTAGTTTATTATCATGTCCATATTTATTTCTATCACCAAAGGATGGTCTTCACATCACTAGAGGGTAGATTTTTTATTTACAAGGGTGAATGGGATATCCTGGAGAGTTGAACTAGACCATAGCATCATGGGACGGGTGGGATGACAGTCTATATTTCTATCTTATATCTGGATGATCAGGGAACGTGTCAAGCAGATTTTCCTATAATGGTTGATCATTTCAAGGACGTTTTACCATATGACTTTTTTACCTGTTGAGTGATGGGTAGATTTATCTATTGATCTATTTACAGGAGATCCACTAGTATCCATTATTCCTTATAGGATGGATACTATGGAGTTTAAAGAACTCTAGAGGAAGCTTAAGGATTTGGAAGTGAAGGGGTTTATACGACCTAGTACTTATCTGTGGGGGGGGTTGATCATTTTTATGAAAAGTTGGATGGTACCCTCATCCTATGTGCTGATTATAAAAAATTGAACTAGTTTATGATTAATAATCGATATACCCTACTGAAAATAGATGATATCTTCACCCAGCTCCAAGGATCTTAGGTTTTCTAAAATATTTATTTGAGGTTAGTTTATTATCAGGTTTGTGTTCTACCTTCCATTTTACCTCATAAATCTTTTCATAGTAGGTATAGTCTATATGAGTATCTAGTTATACTACTTGGTCTCCCAAACATGCTAGTAGTTTTCATGGTTCTAATGAACCAGGTTTTCCCATATTTATCTGGATTCATTTGTGGTGGTATTCATGTATGATATATTGGTGTATTATCACAATTGACACAAATATGCCAAACATATTGATTTCATTTTGGATACACTAAAGGAGAATCATTTATATGCTAATCTCACAAAGTGTGACTTATTGATGGATAATATTCACTTCTTGGGTCATATTATCTCAAATACAGAAGTATCAGTTGACATAGAGAAGGTGAGAGTTTTAGTTTTCTAGGAGAATACCAAGAACTTATTGGATATATAGAGTTTCTTCCATCTATATAGATATTAAAAACATTTCATACATGACATGTCACACTTATAATCACCTATTACATTCTTGACTAATAAGGGTGTGAAGTTTGTATGGTCAGATACCTATGAGAAAACCTTCCAGGAGCTGAAATGGAGACTGACTTCAGTGTGGGTCTTGATTATTTTAGATCTAGGTAGGATCTACATTGTATACTATTATGCATTAGGTATTAGTATATAATAAGATCTAATTTAGGGGGAATGGGTTATAACGTACGGGTCTCGTCAGTTGTGGCCACATGATAGGAACTACCTGATGCATGATCTTGAGTTATTTGTTGTGGTACATGTATTGTGTTATTGGAGGCACTATTAAATGGGAGAGTGTTTTATGGTGTACATAGACCAAAAAACACTCAATTACATATTTACACAGCATGATATGAATTTGAGGCAATGAAGGTGGGTTGAATACCTATATTCTTTTGATTTCAAGCATTCTTACACACCTAAGAAGAGAAATATAGTTATTGATGCACTAATAAGGGGGAATCTAATACATACAGTTCAGGAGGCTAGTAGTGAGTGGAAGATTATGGTGTTGTTCTCAGAGATGCACTTGGAGGTGAAACATGGACAAGGGAAAAATGTTCTCTCATACTTATTGGTGACTTAAAATCTTCTGGATAGAGTGATGATGAGACAATTATTAGATGTTAAGGTCCTAGTTCTATGAGAGAGTGTGGAATGTGAGGACCTACCTCCATGTTTGACCATTGTAAATGATAAAATACTATGCATACATGATCATGTTTGGGTTCTAGAAGACATACTTGAGGATATGATGTGAGAGTTTCATGCCTTAGCATTGGAAGTACATCTTGGTGTAACAAATATGTATCGGGATTTACTTCACCAGTACTGTTGGTCAGGGATGAAATGACAGGTAGCTGTTTTAGTCATGAGGTGTTCCTCCCATCAGCAGATGAAGGAAGAACACTGATGACCAGATAGACTTTTATAGTAATTACCCATTCCTTAGTGTAAATGGGAATATTGTGTGATGGATTTCTTGACTGGGTTGTCGAGGTCGCCTCAAGGTAGTGATGTTATGTGGGATGTAGTGGAAAGGCTCATGGAGGTCATTTATTTCCTACTGATGAGATAGACCTTCTTAGTAGATGAGATTGGGAGACTTTATATCGATGAGATTTTTCACCTTAATGGGGTTCCTTAGACCATAGTATCAGATAGGGATTCCCATTTTATAGGTAGATACATCTTTCAAGGAGCATAATATTCATATCATTGACAGGAGCACGAAGGATCTCTAAGGCTAGTTAGTTCCTCTAGTATGAGTTCTATGACAGTACTTCCATTTACAGGATGAGACATGGGATTGGTATACTGATGTATATGCTCAGTGGATGGAGTTATTCTCAAGAGAATCTTCACCACCCTTAGAAGGGAAATTTAAAGATTGATTGATTTAAGGGGGTATTTTATGATCTTGGGTTTTTCTATGAGGTATAGATCTTTTTAATTTTAGTTTAACTCCTTGGTTTTGACTAAATGTAAGATCCTAATGTGATTACAGGAGTTTCAGGGGTTCCCAAGGCTTTTTTGGAGCCCAAAAGCTCATTTTTTTAAAAGGAAACTAGACCACATGGTTGGTAGAAACTATGAAACCCAGTCTGCATAGTTTGAGTAAACCATGTAGAGTTTGACAGAGTCCAGAGTAGGGTTGCACTGTTTGAAGAAACAGTGCATCCAGGCATGCATGTCCATGCAAGCCTCCTACAATTTTTAGTAGAGGCTAAATGTGTGTTCGGTGCATGGTTAGTCTAACTATTCACCATGAACATGTGAGGGGTGATAAGGGATGGTGGATTATGGAACAACTTTTTAATGGTTTTCCAAACTGTGCCTATAAACCATGTGGGTTCCCTAGAGAGGTAGTGAGTAGCGCATGGTTGCCACACTATTTAGTCAACTATGTGGACAGACCGTACGAACTAGAAATTTCCTTAAAAATTAATAAAACCTATTTCTTTTTCCTCCTTTCATTCCAGATAATATCCTTGACATTTATAATATCCCTTTGAAGCTTAAAATCTAGTCATAGCTCTTAATTCACCCTATGAACTCTGATTCGAACATTGTTTGTCTCATTGGATCCACATTGGTTAGTTATTCATTTATCTTGTTCCTTTCTTCATTTTTTTCATATTGAAGGAGTAATTTTGGTGTAAGATAATATGAAATATTTCTAGGGTCTTCATACATTATTTTTTTCTCTCTCAATCTGGACCAAATCAGATTTCTATACTGGATGAGTGTTCTACAATGTTTATATGGTAGGTGGTCTATACATTTCCCTCAAGGTTTGGTTTTTTTATACCCTATTACAGTTGTGATGCACAATGAACTTTTTGGTGTTACCCATAAAATTAATTGAATTCTTGACTTTAATGAATTATAACCTGTTAGGTTTTCCTAGTTAGTTCCTTTTTGTCATTTGATGGTGTTATCCTTAACCTATCCCACCCATAGGGTGTTACCTTGTATTTTTCCTATGTTATACTGCCTTTATGGGTATTTGTGAGCTTACCACTTGTTTTGGGAGCCTTAATAAATTGAATGAGAATTGAATGAATGATTAGGAGAATGTTATGCCTCCTTTGAAATTTGATGACATGATATGAAATGATTAGAATGATTAAATGGATTTTATTGAAATTGTATATATGGGTTAGATGAAATCATGGATTGGGAATGGTTATGAAATTATGATTAAATTGAGATGATGAATTGATAATGGTAGTTTACACCTTGGATGATCTCCTTGGATCATGATTTAGTTGGATTCCAAGGAAATTTATACTCGATGGATTATAATTATGGTAGTGGATTCCTTGTATGAGCTCCTTGGATTTGGATTCCATAGGATGCTAAGGACATTATTACCCCTTGGATATGGCTTTCTTAGAATCGCATTGGACATTCTCTATTGACATGCTCCTTGGACTCCACCCAATTCTTTACCAAGTTTCCATTGATGTTCTCTTGGGAAACGATGAGAATTCCTTGGTATTATATACTTTAGATTTGTCCCTTCGTGGTCTAACAATGGTTTACACAGTGTGGACATTTTGGGTGTTATACACTGAATTACATGGCATGGAAATTGTGGATATTTTCTATGCTTTATAGATAGACATGGTATGGGTATTTGATTACATTTTTTAGACTAGATGGTGTCACGGTCTCTTATATGTGCCTTACAGTTTCCCTTGTTATGGGAACTTGATTATTGTTTATAGGGATCCATGTTTGGCTAGACAAGATTACATCTGTTATAGATATTTTACCTTAATTAATTTTATACCTATGATATATAGAACATTGATTCATTATTTATATACAGACTGAAATTTTTATAGACATTATTGGTGGTGGCCTACTTAGTGTTATCTCACACCCTATTCAAGCTGCCATTGGGTACCAGGATAGACTTCATGGATGCAATTAGGGGTTAGGGAAAGTTCCCACTATTTTATTCTTGATTTTATCATTTATTAGGAGTAGGGGAGCATAAGACTGGGCTATGATCATGATTCAATATGGAGATGGTTCCCTTTGGTCTTTTTAGAATTTTGATACATGTATTGCACTTGTTTCTTTCTGCAATGTATTTCCTACCATTTTGTATAGAGGCATGACATGATCATCATATTGTATATGACTACTCCTGTATTTATTATTATTATAGTTTATTTATATTATGCTTCCTCTATTAACTAATATGTTGAAAACACTATGTTAAACTCTGAAAACAGAGCATAGTATCCCCACAGACACACCATTGGCACTCACTACTATTAGGAAACCTCTGACATATAGGGAGGTGCACTTGAGACTATATAACCCACCATTTTGAGGCACCATTTAGTGTCTCTCAGGTTTTTATGTTACACAAACAACCTCCTAGACCTTGGGAACAAGGAAAGTCCTATGAAAATACTACTATTGAAGTTGATTATGATAATTAAGTGGTGTTAGGCATTCTCCACAATAGATTTGTGGATGTATTATATCAAGTAAGTTTTCACCAACTATTAGATACTGAATTATAAATAAAACTACTTGTGGTATAATTGTTATATCTAGGGTGTATAAATATTCTTCAAGGTTTATGGGTTTATGATACATCCAAGTCTTAATAATTCTTTCTTTAGATGAATTTTTTATCTTCAAAAAGACACCCTATTAATTTCCACAATAAGGAAATCACATTTCAAACCAACTTATGATAATATATCATTAAAATAATTAATATAAGATCTCTTGGAAAACTAATTTTATTATATGATTCATGATACCCAATCACGATGTATTTTTAACTCAAATGGTTAGAGAAAAACTCAATATTTGGGATAAGCCTATTCTGAGGAAAATATATGTTTCCTAAGATGGAAGGGTTGATATCTCACTAGAAATCATATATTGAGTCGTGTCTATCATTTATATACTCTTAAATATTTTAATTAGTATGAGATAACTAAAATTTCAAGGATTCAATTTATTTAAGGCGGACAATATGACACCCCGATATTTTGGAATATATTTTTATCTAAATTAATACTATATTTGATAGCTTGTTTCACATGCAACACCAAACTAAAACAAGTCACACAATATTAAATGATTATTATTTATAGAATTAAAGAATAATAAAACCTCTAGTAATTAAAAATATTTTTATCAATAATAAATGAATACAAAATGGGATTAAGAACACAAAAGTTTTTAAAGGGATTTATTTCAATAAAAGCGATTTTCCTTAATATATTGTATTTTCATTTAAAAGATAAATTTATATATTTTAGAATTTGAATTTTATAAAATAAAAAAAGGATTTATTATTTCAATATTATATTAGGATTAAATTTTGGGGTTTTTCTAAAATAATCACTTTCAGGTGAATAGTGAAAAAATACCAATTTTGATAATGCTGACACGTTTATGAAATTATCATTAAATAAGAATTACTTAGTAGTATTTGAATATTTTTTATATAAAAATATATATTTATAAATTAAAATAAATATTTTAAAAACACTATTTTGAATTTATAACCAATTTTTAACATTTTAGAAACTTAAGTAATATTTTTACTCTAAAAACTATTTTTATTCACTTATATTAAAATTAATTTTCATCAATTATAGATATTAAATCTAAAAATGGATTACATATTTTAGATAAAATTTTAATATTATTAAATAGAGTAAATATTATTTTTAGTTATAAAATTATGGTCACTAAGATTAAAGTTAATGATCACGGCAATGGAAAAAGGATTATTTTCAAAGAATTGTTTTATTAATTTTGTAAAAAATTTATGTAATAAATTAAAATGATATATTTTATATAAATAATAAGATATTATTATTAAACATTTATATAAATATATTATCACCCATTATATTGGCAATTAATTTTATATAATATTAAGAACACTTAATAGTGGAAACAATATTTTTTATTACAAGATAGTTTTTCTATATATAATTTGTTTTTAATTTAAAATTTGATTTTATCATTTTTAGAGATTGAATTAGATTAAATAGATTTTAAATTTATTCTCATAAGACTTATTTTTTTTAATATTTTCTATGTTATTTATTTAGTAAAGCATAAATTACTTAGTAAAAAAACTAGTTACTAAGGTAAAAAACAAAATGGTAAAGTGTAAAAATCTAATGGAAAAAAGACTCAAAAAATGTTTTAAAATGTATGGTTGTGTATTTATCAACCCAAATCCATATAAACTCAATTATGGACCACTTTATTATCCATTGAACCTTTAATGGTGTCATGGAATCATTAATATGTAATGGGTATTTACAAAAATGCCATTTTACTCCACTTATAAAAAGGGTCACTTCCATCACATTTATCCACCAATTAGAAAAATTTATATCTACTGAAAATCTAACTTAGTCTCCCATAAAACCTATCCCCATATCATATAAGATTGTTTATTTCTAAAATACCAAGCTAAGAAGACTTAAAGTGCTACCCAAGTGAGAACATCCAAAGTAAGAGGTAATGTTATCAACCAAATTCTCTTAGTTCTATTCTTTTTATACCCCATAAAATATTCTATATCCATGAAATTATGATAAAATTACCATTTTTAATATGATTAAATGTTATTTTAATAATTTAATATCAACTTTTCTACCTCCTTTAAAAACTATTAAAAAAATAATGAATATGCCATCATGTGTTTATGCGGACTACCACCTCCATGAATGAAATGTTCTATTTTTCACAACATAATTTAATGGATGGTAGTGAAAAAATATAATAAATATAAAATTATTAATATTATTAAATTATAATGACTTTATTTTTCAACCCCCTCTCGTTAAATGGAAAATTAATGTGTCGTTCATGTACGTGCAAGCTGCCTCCTCCACAGAATGAAGTATTTAATTTTCCCACTATCTCCTAACATGGATGGCTTTAAAAACGTATTTAACATATAAAAATGATATTTTTTAAACTATTAATATTATTAAAATATATTATGGTATATTCTATAAGTAATATTAATAATAATCAGTTATAGTAAATTTAATCATATTAATTGAACATATCAAGGCACCTTTCCTAATGTGAATCCTTGTTGGATAACTATAGAGCTGTATATATTTTGTGTAATGGGATAATAAAGAAAATAAACATAAAAAAATTATAGATAATATGGATATATTTTATGAAACCTTTGAAAATGGTCAACATACAAAGAGATTTGTAGAGAAATTGACCTGACAACCTCAAGTAACCTACATGAGAAAAAAATATAGAGTAAATTAATAATATATATTAATAAATATACTTAAGAATATGAAATATATATGAATAAGGATCTTTAAAAAATTTAATAAAATTAATTTTATTTTTTAGGATGTTAGGAACATGCACAAAATGAATCAGGATCCAAGGTAAGAGTTTTTTAATCTCAATTTTGCTTCATTGAGATATGATGTGTATTCACCACTTGTTCCCTTTTTTGGTTTATATATTGACCATTTATTCCTTTTATAATAATATTTCATGAAATATAAAGGGTTTAAAAATAAATTTTATGTTTTAAATTTCATGGTTTATCACTTCAAAAGATAATGATGATGTAATGGTTTTGTTAACTCAAACCCCTTTCTTTGAGTCATAATGTATCATGATGAACTTACTAATTATATAATCTATTCCCACCATAATAATATTATATATTGAACATTATCTTTATATAAAAGTAAAATTAAACTTCTATTCAATTCTTCATTTATTAATTTCTTCCCTATAAAAGTATGACATTATTAAGAATAATTCTTAGCCTCTTTAAATGAAGATTTTTATTCCTTTTTCATATTTTATATTACCTCGATATTATCATTTATATTTGGAAACCTAGTTATGTTTTATATCATGTAACCTTAATATTTCCATTATCCACTTTTTAAAATGAAATTTAATACCTCTTTTTATGATGTGGGATTTTAAAAAATATGTTTCAAAATATTAAAAATATTTATTATCATTTTATATATCAAATGGTATATATTTCACCCCAAATTTCCTTTTAATAACCCTAATATATTTTCAAGGATATATTTTTAAAGTTTATTTTTAGAAGATTTTTTTTGAAGTTTTCACTTCACCTTTTCAAAAATGAAATTTGAATGTGATCTGCATCTTCTTCTTTTATAAAAATGTTAAAAACATTTTCTAAACACACTTTTATGGTTTCATTTCCATTTTAATTTTTATTTATAAAAGGATATATTTCCTTGAAAATTATTTTTCATCAATCATATTATAAATATTATTATTAAATAATTTTTTAGGGTGATTTAATTTTGGGTATCAACCATTTACATTCTTTTAAACAATGTTAGTTATACCATCTATAAATGATGTGAAACCCATTTTTCTTTCCATGGGTTATTTATGATGTGATTAATGAAACTCATTTTCTTCAAATTGGTTCTTTGTGATATGATTGATTTCAAGTGGCACTCATATGTAATTATGATGATGGTTGGGGTCCCACATCACCCTCCAATTCATTGGTTAAGGTTTTATATCTCATTATATTATATAGTGTGAGCCTTCTTAGATATTCTCACAATATAAAGGGTGTTACTTCTTAGATATTATCAAAATATAAAGTTTGAGACTTCTTGGATATGATCAAAAACTAAAGGTTGATCCTTATTAGATATTCTCACAATATAAAGGGTGAGCCTTATTGTATATTCTCACAAACTAAAGGGCAGTCCTTCTTGGATATCCTCACAACATATAGGGTGATCCTACTTAGGTATTGTCACTAAATAAAGGGTGTGACTTCTTGGATGTTCTCATAAACTAAAGGGTGGTCCTTCTTGGATATACTCAAAATATGATGATTCCATATGCCTTTGTTTTTTCCATAGTTTATTGTTATTATACATTTACACAACATGCCATATCTTTATGCCTATGATTATGATCTATGGCTCATTTGTATTATATCGTGTTTCCAAACTCTTATTTCATGGTATATGTTTGATAATTTGAGACTAAATATATTTCTATCATGTCTTATAGATAAATATTATTATTTTATATTCTTTTAATAATATATTTCTCCCATTATCGTGATTTCTCATATTCCTATGATCTAAATTTTGATGAAATTTTGATAATTTTCCCTTAATGAGTGTTTTATATCACCCCTTTATTATGTTTCCATTACCAATGTGATGAGGATGTGTATAAATTATGATAAGTCTAGAATGGAGTCTATTGTGGTTCTGTTATAGAGAAATGTTCATAGGTTTTGTAAAATAAGTTGCCTATGTAACTGGCCCTCAAAGACACTATACCTTACATTCATGGGATTGTAATATGATTTATGAGTTGTAATTTTTATGTTATATAAATGAGGTAAAATAAAAATACTTTTATATTGGGTTTCTATTATATAACATGAAAATAGTTTATTCTTGGGAAGAAGTGGAAGGTACCTTTATAAATAAAAGGAAAGGTTCCCAAGGATTCAAAGTTATAGATCCTTCATATAAATGTATGGGAGCCATTTACAATCCATTCTCACAGAGTTTCACTATACTATTCTACCTCCATCGATGATAATAAATGGAATTTGTGGGTTTTATTTCTCAAGAACAAGTCCAAAGTTTTCAAAACCTTCATTCGGTGGAGTGACATGGTGTAAAAGGAGGCTGGGTGTAAACTGAAAATTTTGAGGTCCAAAAATGGTGGGTAATACATAAGAAGGAATTTTATAAGGTTTTTTCGGTGGAAAGTCATATGGTTTAAGAATATCATACCATGAAATTTAGGATAAAATTAATTCTTAGAGAGTTTGAATCATACTTCAATGACTAAGACAAGGATCATGAGGGTAAATTTTTTCCCCAAGTATTTTTATCCTAAGGATGTAATTTTTTTAACCTACTTAGTAAATATATGTACTTCTCCATTGGGGTAGGAACTTACAAAAGATTTCTGGACTAGAAAGAGGGTTGATATTTCCCATTTCAAAGACTTTGGATCACTTTACTACATTTATTTTAATGTGAGTAAAAAGGGAAAAAGATAGATCATAAGACCTGAGTGTGTTTATTTATTGGGTATGGTGATGAAGGATTTAGATTTTGACTATGAGATAACAACTTAGAGACAATCATTAAAATCTAAAACGTTCTCTTTAATGTAAAGGTCTTGTATAAATATTGGAACCAAGCATAAATTTTTGATGATATAAAAGAATCATCACAATATTAGGTTCACCTAAGCAGAAGTGTGGATGTTTTATATAGTTAAGGGAGTATGATAGTTTTGGAAACATCAGACTATCTAGAATAAGTTTTAAATAGATGTAATATTCTGATGGAAGTTAGATTGTTGCATGATCAGGGTTATCATTGTGCAACACCCTCATCCAAATTCATGGTGCATCATGTACCTCCACTGTACAGTGTAGTGAATCCCTTTTTACCAAAGGACCTTAAATCTCATGACTCTCTATTTTTATGGGACATAGTACCTCTTTCCATAATGGTCTACATTACAGCACAACCAACCCCACTATAGCATGATCTTCTTCCTATATAATATTATCATCCCAATCCATGTCCAATGCCTCAAACACCAACCCATAATCTCTTCCAACTACTATGCTAATGAAAACCCATATCTTACTCACAACATAGAGGATCAACCACCCTAAGGAAATGTCACATATCAACACAACCCTCTTGAGGGTCTCTCATCAACCAACCATATAAATCAAAAATGGTCATATCCTAGGCATGCATTACCTATACCATCCATTCTATAGAATACACTACCTAAACCATCCCACCATGGGTATATCATCTACCATAATAATGACTATATCATCAAATAAACTACCAAAACACATGAAAAACACTATTATAGTTTTAGTTAATTGATTCACTAATAATAAGTTATTTTTAAAAACATTTCATAAGTTATTATTAAAATTGTAAATAAACAAAACCTATTTCTCAAATTTTCCTCAAAAATTTTATTTCCATTAACCATTTCCTCTTTTTTTTAATCATTTTACACTCACAAGTAGTCATGTACATGTCAAAAATATGCCTATATGTACAGTATAGTTCAGGAACTCATGCACTCTTTTCACCCTAGACCAAGAGTAAAACAATAATAAAAATATAAACCCATAATACCACTCTTTCATAAATAACTCAATCATAATAGTGAAAATTAATAAAAACAATCTCAGACTACTTAAAATGTGAAGTTTTCATTGGAAAGGTGTTCATGATGCACTCGTCTAGTGTCCCTTCTATGTTCCAACCACTTCTATTTCCATCTATCAAGACCCAAAATAGTAAGGCAACCAAAAAATGCTATGATACCATTTTTAATGCCCCAAACCAGGTAATTGATTTATGGTTTGAGATGAGTATACCACATGACCTCAAGTATGCCTCCCCATATTACTAAGGTTGTTAACTAGTGGTGATAGTTTATAAACAACATGGAGATACTATACTCCTGGAACTATCACATCAAATAACATAAAAATAACCAAATCATCAACTATATTAAATGTTCATATTCATAGGTATGTGCTAACCATAAATATAAAATAAACAATATCATGCTAAAAAAATAGGCCCCATATCAGAAATTCATATATACATACATCAAAGGATAACCCACCATACTTATCAAGTACTAAAATAAATAAATACCAATCTCAAATAGAAAATTCACCACATGAACCTGAGTCTCTCCTCATTCCTATCTCTCAAAACCCATCTAGCTACTCTATTCTGATCTCTCAAGAAACCTGTGACTTGAAATTGAGACATAAGGACTTCTTGAGAACTAGGGTATCTATGATGGGTGTGATAATAAAACTAAATAGGGAACCACCAATGGGTTTCATCATATATTCCACAATATATAGTGCATATATTTATAGGAAAAATAAACAAGCATCACACATGAAATTACATCAGGCTATTGGGTATTAACCAGGCCACCCAGTCATCTGAACCTACCTATTTTAGCCAATTTTTGTATAGGAACTACCCTAGTCACATAAAAAAGGAATATCATTGAGGTAAAGGCAACATAAAATCCAAACCCGGGGACATAGGAACTAAGGAACCTCTCTTGTTTTTTCCTAGAAAATAAAATCATTGGGGATCCTCTCTTGATAATATCGAGGGAAAAACATCTTCAGTAATTATATATCTTTGATCATTAGGCTATGGACTAATTAGGTACCCTCTCTCAGTGATCCATCTAGAACTTTAGAATTAAGAACATATAGTCCATGAAATCTCCACACCTCAATTCCTAGGTCACATGTCAATCCCCATCCTAAATGTCAATATCATTGTCGATATAATGTATTGGAAATGCATCATGGTAAAGGAAATAAAAATCCATATCCACATAGCAAAGCAACTAGGGATCATCTCACAAATCTCGGTGATCCTTCTAGAACCTAGGAGAATATAATAACCTAGGTAGTGTAAGTCTACACCCAAATCCCAAGGTCTTTGGAAATAAAAACGTCAACATATATATGAACAAGTTTAGACTACATATACAAGCATGGAAATTATATCTCATCCTAGATCCAATCTAGTTTCAAACCCACACTTAGAACTCTTCTAGATGGTAACACATATACACAACCCATACATTAACTCCCTCATCAATACCACTTTACATGGTAATATTATGAAAAACTTGCAACTTATCATCAATCCACAATGATATCAAAACCCTCAATCCACAAACTGACATTTATGCATAACTACTCTGTCATACCTGGTCATACCCATCTACCAGCCCACTCATCAGTAACACTCGACTATACCAGTGCACTACACCTCTATTTGGTTATTTATTGTCCCACAAGGTCTCAAAATAATCATTCTACAAATACTCAAATTACTAGTGTGATACTAGTATCTAACAACACCCTTTGGTTCTTTACATAATTTCAATCCCTTTAGAACATTTCATTATTCACTAGGTTTGACGAGGGACCAATTAAGTTAACTCCCTCTTCATTAGAAAACCATGAGGGTTTCATGCACTATAAACTAGTGGATTCATGACTATATTGATGTGAATGTATTTCGATACATGTTTTCCACATCTATTTTATAAAATTTTATTGTTTTATTGTTAAAATGTTATTTAAATATAAAATTATTTCTTATTGTTAATTTTTGGTTGATAGTTTTTTTTAAGTTTTTTTATAAAATGGGTTGTTTTTATGTTATTTGATTGTTGTACTAAACTATAATCTTCATGTATTTTTAGAATAATTATTTTTTTGTATAATTTCTAATGGAAATGTTATTTTTGAGAAGTTTGAAATACTAAGGTTTTGGAATCAATATTAATAATGTTATATGTTTTTATAAATTCTAATTTTATTTGATGAAGTCTAAAAACACATTTTTAAATTTATTTGGAAATTTTTATGTTTATGAATTCTAGAAAGAATCATATTTTTCAAAATGTTGATAATAAATTAGAAAAATTATTTTTTTCATAAGTATACTTTTCACATGCATAAAATTCATTTTGACAATATGTAAAAGTTAGTTTAAGAAGTCCTAGGAAATCCACCCTAAGTCTTCAGTTGAGTAAGAGTCATTTTTCTTAGTAAATGAGGCATAAATTTTAATCAGCAACATATATAAGTGTCATTATACTAAGGTAGATATAAAATCATATAATTACCCAAATATGTAAAAATCAAATGAAACATATGTAAGATTCATTTATCCCATTAGACGATGTGTAAAGGTATCCCCTTTTGAAAATTTGGAGAAATAAAATATGTGAAAGTACATTGTATGAATTTAAAAGTAATTTCCTAATGAATAAGTATTTCAGTGAACATTTACAAAATAAAAGACTCTATTGGAAGATATTTAGAATACATGTGGATCCAAAGTCTATAAACTAAAAAAATAAAGGGGGAATAAGCCTGATGAAGCTAAGTTCATAGGAAAATTTTTAAGCTTGTTTGAGAAGATTTTAAAACTGAATCAAGGCAAGAATTCATAAAGGTAAAAAATACTTATATTTAAATACTGATTCACATGGGGGGTTGTATTCTGTTCAGGGTGTTTTGATCAATTTATCATGAAATAATAAGATGCGAAGTGAAAAAATACAGCATTCCTAGCTCTAGGGAGAAGATGAGATTCAATGACAATAAGTAATTCTCTATAGGACCCTTATAATTTGTGGTAGGGTCCTTCATTTTGGAAGACATTCATTCAAATAAGTGGGTTTTTACCAATTAGTGGGTATTGATCATGTAGTCACAAATAGTCCCAGGGGGTGATGATCGTGAGTATGGATTCCAAGGGAGACAAATATGGATAGAAAATTTATCTAGATAGAGAAGGTTCCTTTACTATTTCTCTTTACTCATTTATTTCATACTATTTTGAGATGGAATTATTTTTAATCATATCTACTTTTAACATGTGTTTCTAAATTCATTAAGGTAATTTAGGTTGAAATGAATTAATACCCTTTAATATTCTTATTCTTGTTTCTCATTTTTTTTTTCTATTGTTCTTATTGGGTTCTCTCTCATTGTTTATCTATTCCCATTTTATTATGATAAATCAACATATGTAATTTATAGGTATACATTTATTTACACTAATAAATTAATTCATTATTCACTATAGATTGAAAATTTTATGTTGTATTTTATTAGAAGAATGGAAGTGGGGCCCTTTTCATTCTATATTTTTATTTTCATTATTCTGGGAAATCCTATCAATATTATTCTATATATCAATGGGTGATTAACATTAGGACTTTTACCCTAATGTATCAACTAAATTAATTAAATTGAAAAATCTTTATTCTTATCTTCTCCAAGAAATAATCATTAATTCCATGAGTTTGGTTGAAAAGGCCTTCTTTAGAGTGAGCTAATAGAACCCTCTTGATAGATGAGTGATGTTGAAGTGATTCAACTCTATTTCTTCATAGATTTTTGATGTTTTTGAGGCATAGTGAAAGCGGTTTGGACTGTGACCAATAATTTATTTCATTGGTTTCTTAAGATTAAATCCTTATAACTATATGAATTCAACCCTAGAATATTCAAATATAGGATATTTTCACATATAATTTATAATTAATTTATATTGATAATAATTTCCTTCACTTTTAATTCTTTATTCAATTTAAAATAAATTGAAAAATCATATTGTACCATCATAATGATGAAGGATCTAAGGAAAGGATCCCTTTAGTGGTATCTACAAGTTCTCCAAAAATATTGTAACATCATCATTGAAACTTTGGGTGCTGGTGCGGAGGATCCATACTACTTGTGTCGTTCATTGTTAATTTCAATAAGAATCCTTCACCACTTGAAATACTCTTTGTTATTCTCTTGATATCTAGAGAGGGAGGAGGAGGATCATCATTCTCTATTATTGAGAGTATTCTTGAGAATATCTCTCTAGGGTTTGATAAAATTCTCTTGGGAGAATTTTTTGTGCATAACCAATATCATCTTAACCCTCAAAATGATATAACCGGTTTTATATATCTAGGTTAGATAATTAGTTGGTGCAAAAATCCTTTAACCAATATATTAATCCTAAATAAAACCCCACATTGATTATTATTATTATTATTATTATTATTATTATTTATATGATGTGTAAAGAACTCACGATTATAAATATATCATCTCAACCGGACACTTATCTCAACCCATTAATACTCCTCGACATTTATCAAACCTTTAATAATAGCTATTTATTTAAATAAATAAATTTCATTGTATTATTCATTCAATAAATAAATATTATATTATATTCAATAAACTGGAGAATGGATATTTATTTAATATTCACATAACCAAATAAATAATTATTTATTACCATGTAAATAAACAAGAGATAAATAATATTATCTATTCACACAATTACAAATTACCTTGTGAATAAATGTTTATTTAATATTCAAATCACATATATATTATTTCGAATAACTGGTGATTGAATTTATGTGATCAAAACATCCTGAAGAATTATTAAACCACAATATGGGAATGATATTTATTCAAACACTTAAATTCAAATAGAATTTAACTGAGATTATAGATACACATAGTGTGTGACCTTCTAGGACTCTTTATTAGTGGAATTAAATGAACTATCCTAAAGTCCAAGATTATAATCTAACAACACATTAAGGAACTCATATTGAAATAATTTAAATGTTTCATTGATAATAACCTCTTACAGACACTCACCTTGTAATATAATCTATTTGTCTTAATATCTCATCAAGCAGGTTTTATACTTCATGTCATTAACCTATATGCTTGATTTATTTTTCTTTGAATTCTTAAAATGGGCACGTTGATAATCTACCATGGACATGGATTTATAAAATAGTTCTATTTAAATCAAAGGGGTGAAGATATCTACTTCCATTAAATCATAAGGTAAAAATCCTTTCTTAACTTATTCATTAATGTCATATCACTTGTGATAAACCCAATGTATCCTAACTCACCATAGTTTTTATTAATGCATCAAAGTAAAAAACTCATGATATACATTATTAATAATATCAAGTCTAAGGACCAATACACATATCCACATATATGAATATCCAATGACACATATAACATGTCAAATTATTATTGATGGATCTCTTCTCATAACCTCATCTATTAGAGATTACCAAGTTTGGACTTCCTGAGAATAAGTCTCAATATTTTATGATTCATCTACATATTACAGCCTACATTATTTTTTCCCATAAAATATATTTCATCTAGACATGGAATATATGCTTAAGAATATTATTAAGGAACTTCAACATTATCATTATAACTATGAATTGTTATAACCTTTTGATGTGATATATAATCTTAGGACATTACCACATTAATGTTACATAAAAGAACACTCATCATATGATAATATATTTATTAATATTCAATTATTTCAATATAAAGGTTATAGAAAGTACAAAGTAAGTGGTTTTAGGTCCTCAACTCCAAAAAAATCCCACTTACACTATAAAAAACTACTAAATTAACATGTTAGACTCGCATGATAAACATACTTCTGTTGAGATATGGTTATAGTTTTTAGGCCTACCATATTCTGGTTGTTTTTTTATTTATTACGACTTCATGCCTTTGAGAAAATAACTTAAGGGTGATATAATTGAGTATATACCTTTTGTCTTATATCATTCTTAACATCTTGGATAGTACCATAGTATAAAGTTTATCATAATATTATAGAAATTTATTATCTAGGTAGAACTCTAAAATATGGAATAAATCATTACTAAACCACTTATTAAGTTGTATTGAAATCCAAAACATACTAAATATATATAAATATGGAAAACATTGATTGTAATAAGTTTTTTCATGCATATTAACTTATCCTAACTGTGATACTAGATTAAAGCGATCTAAAATAAGAATATTTGTATATCCCCTTTATGAATAGAGTTCTCATTTCTCTAATTACCAATAACTCAACCATTTTTACTTTCTCAAGTACTGTCGAATAGTTCTGACTACCATCCTATGTAGTTCTCCTGGTTTTGTTTGATATTTTACCCTCTATGATTTATGTAGAAGATATATAAAACCTCAATACATATCAAACCATTTGAGATATATTTCAAAATTAATCTTAGGAATATGCATTCAATATTTCATAATAATCTCCTCTTGTGCTTTCACACATCGGTTGGGATAGATTTCATTCCATGTGAGAATAGAAACAATTCAATTCTGAATTATTCAATCTTATGTTTTTCAATACCATGTTAATGTATGTACTATGACTTGATATAATAAATCCATAGATCTATTTATATATATATTATTCCCTAAAATTGAGTTTCTAGTTAAGTTATTCTAAGATAAATTAACCATAGTCTTAATTAACAATAAAATTAATCATCAATTTTCCATATGTTATAAACATGTCTGACTGGGAAAACAATAGTTCTCCGACTAACCTATTGTAGACACCCAAAACACATTAATTATAAATGAATATTATATAATGATATAAATTTTCTATGATAAGTATAATTCTATTGGATTTTACCATGAAGACTGGTGTAAAGTTTTTCATAAACAATGTTTAAACATTGCTTAAACCTTCAGTAATTAGTTATGCCTTATCAATACCATCTTGTACCATCTATGTTTATTTTATATTAAATATCCACCAATGTATTCAAATAAACTAAAGAAACTTCCAAAATATATAATTTAATTTTGGTATATACAATCCATCTTGAATTCTATTTTTCTTGTCATTTATAGAATTTTTTCATTTACTTCCTCCTTATAGGATTCATTATTCTTATAAAATAATATATCACCTATTTTGGTGAATATATATCCACCTTCTTGGTTTTAACTTTCCTATATAGTATTTTTATCTATAATAATTCCTCCTATTTATGCTTGTGGAGTTTAGTGTTCTTATATAAACTCATGTGTATCTAGAGCCGAGTCTTCATTGAATTCTAGATTTCTCCCTCTATCTCAAAAAGAAGTGTTTTCGTCATATAAGTATATTCATATTTGACTAATACCTTTAAAGATTAAGGATATCACAATATTGGATTTCTATAAGGATAATTCATTAATATTCACTTTGTGTTTCCTTTTATGTATATTTTAATCTTAATCCATCCTTAAAAATGGTTCTCATCAAACATTTGAGGCTGCGACATAATGTAATCCCATCATATCATAGTTCATAAGATATATATTAGTAAATATAGTTGATATATGGTTAGTTTTTACACTATTATTTTTGAAAAATGTCTATAAAGGAATCATGGAAGATCTGTAATTAATTTAATACTACTCATCAATATAAATTGTATTTCCATCATCTATTTTATGTGAATAATTCAAATTGAGTTTTTTAAAACCTTTACTCTATATTTAAATGATAGATGAATATTTTGTTAATATATACTTATAAAAACCCACCTGAAGGATCATGAATCTTTTATCAAGTGTATTTATTTCTCCATTTATCATCCCTAACATTTCATAAAGGAATATTAGGGATTATATGAATTTAACTATATATTATCCTTATAATAGTTCACACTATCAAGATAAACAAACTATATAAGCTTTGATGTATGAATTCATTTCTAAAGGTTTATTTATTTTAACAAATAATTATCCTTCCATATATGGGTATGAGTATTATATTTTTATATTCATTATTAATTTTTGATATTGGATGTTTATGAATTTAGTATTACAAAACTAATAGTTGAGTATGAAACACCACAAAAGAATTTATTTAAAAATAAAATAGTATATCATTGTGTCCACAAGACACTGAGATAAATGTTTTGGCAATACTCAATACAAATTAATTGTTTAAATAGAATTAATCAACTGATCAATTTGAAGTTGTTTGCTTCTCGCTACCAATATAGGAATCACCCTGTCTTAAATAATGGAAAAATTCACCTTAAATCTTAGAATAATTATAAACTTTCGTGGTTACTTTATCTAAATATAAATATTATATTTCATACCCAAGAAGGAAAATAGAATCATTATTATCAATGATGAATATACTTTAACTAGATTTTACTATTATCTTCTTCTTTAATTCATTTCAATCCCTCTTCTAATTACCTTTATCGCCACATGAGAAGAAAATAATTTTAGTATTTCATACATATTCTAAATATTTTTTCACTTTAAAGGAAATTATAAATACCACATTGAATTTGAACCATTCATGGTATTTTTAACCTGATCTTTTATATCATTCATTGTAAGAAGTGAGAAACCGTCTCCCCACCATTTCCTATCTTCTTGGTGAAGCATAGTCAAAAGATATTGAGTGGCTTCTTTATACCATCCATCCTTTAGTTATAAAAAAATATGGAATATTTATTTGACAAGGAAAATAATATGATATTTATGGATAATTTATTATCCAAATGGAAACCTAAGTTCACTGGATAACTACTGTACTCAAACATTTTATAGGAAATTTCATTGGTTAGGTATCCATCTCCCAATTTACATTGGTAAAGTGCATTGAAAATATCATTTATATTAAGCCTCTCTTTCTCCTTATTAGGATATAGGAGATGAAATATCATGGTATATGAATCCATGTATTTATGTTTTATTTTTATATCTCTATACATAGTCGATAACATGATTCAACAAATAGTGGAAGAATCCTCTATGTGTCTTCTTTAAGAATCCATTTCACTTGTTCTCTCTTGGTAAAGTGGTTGAATATGTATAGGGGCTCCATCACATAGTATAAATTTTACTATAGAGTTTAGAGTATAAAAGACTATACAACCCTTGTAAATTTTTACTGGTGAGGTCGTGACCTTTGTTTAGAAATGATCACAGTGTTATCGTGCTTTTTTTTCTATTTTCTATATTAAATAAAAGTATATTTTAGTACATTATATTTATTACCAAAATATGTGTGGTAGAATAACTTTATTATCTTGTTAGTCTCCCACTATTTTATCAATTCTCAATAACCCTCACTATTAGAGTCATAATTTCATTTTTATGGTAATTCTAGTGTAAAGGATATATATTTATCTTATCTTACTCATACAAGGGTCTAATAAATTACCTGAAGGCATTTAGGTAGTAATTATTACCAACTACATTAATTGGATGCTCTCTGATCCATTTAGTTGACTCCCTAATATTGAAATTATAGAGTTGGATTTCCTCAACACTAGCCTCTAAGTAACATCAATTCTGGAAAAGACTACTACTCTTGAAGATCACTTGGTTAATTCAACCAAAAAGTCTCATTATAATTCCCTGATAAACGAAAGTTTCCTGATGAGTGCCATACCAACACTTAGATTTATGGTCACATTCTAAATTTAGTAATGGAAGGCATGTCTAACTTATTATTTTCTTTTATGTTTTTTATATTATGTGTAAATTTTCTTTATTTTATAATTTTTATACTCTTTTTAATATTATGTGGATTTTACATAATTAATTAAACGTGTATTTAAAAAATAATATATGTGATCCATTTATTTTATTTTATCTTTCATTTATGTTTATTTATTAATTTTATGTGATTTTATTTTAATAAACATGCACAAGATAAAAAAAAATATTTTGCATGGTCATTAGATTTTACTACTAGTTTATTTATCAATCAATTGATAAAACAACCCCTTAACCTAATGAAAAACCCCCAAAACCAATATTGGTTTGAGTTGTAGTATTCCAATTTGATATAATATATCTCCTTGGTTAGTTTCACCTTGACTTGGGTTTTAAGCTACCTTATCTCCTTGGAGGTCCATCCTTTACATGTATTTTCTCACTTGTAGTTGAGGGGAACTATGGGTATGGGGACACATAAAAGAAAATGTAGGCACACAGACTCATACATAATAAAGGTGGGAGAGATGACTCACATTACATCATATTTAATTTAATAAAACTTTTATAACATAATAAACTCATGAAATAAATATTAAATTAAACATTAAACCAACACATACATTGGTCGATCATGCTCATGATCATCCATTCTTGCAATGATTATTCATTTAATAAAATTATCCATTATTCATTTCTATTCATTATTTATTAAGATAAATAACTTGAATTAATAAATAAATTCATTCATTCATTTGTCTTGATTTTCTATTCGAATAGTCTTGGAGAAACCTATCCACTATATTTTTAAATAAATTAAATAAACTAATTTAATTTAAAATTAATTCATCCACAACATGAACTAACAAGGCACATTACCTATACCCATTTGTGCAGTCTTAATTCTAATTGGAATTATAACATGGCATATACACGAGGAATCACAATGTGTACCCTTATGTTGTATACAGTGTGTATTATCCATCGCATGGTGTGTGACTATGCTCTCTATGATTCTTTCCATGTACTGTATAATTACACAACATATATCATACATGGAATATCATGATATTACATGATGTGTAGTTCTTTGAGTCAATCCACATAGTCAGTATGATGTTTATGACTACACTGCATATTGTTAATATATGTGGCATGTACCACTGTAAATTCTTGTGAAGTACATAGTGTGTATCATGACCATACACATCATGTAGTTCTATAATAACCCAAAAAATAACTAATTTAGGAATTTAATTCCACAAAACCCACTAAAAAAACTCAATATATAATTCATGGGAGAAACCCTATAACATATCATATAAACCAGCTACACACCCTGTACTTTTTTTTAATGATATATTTTTTTTAATTTTTATATAATTAATTCACTCAATGTATATCCTAGCTTAGTGTGTACTCTACATGAAAGAGCATGAGTTACATGGTGTGTAAAACCAATCAATCATCATGTACTCCATTCTCTAACCTCCTATAAAACATTTCTGGGGAATCGAACTATAATATGCATGGGAATTTATGTGCTACATGATGTGTACACCAGTTATACGCTATATAGTAATAATTGGCACATGTTTCTAAATTTTCAATAAATACGCTGTGTGTAATTAATACATCTCATGTACTTTGACCACAAGATTTTTTGATTCTCACATGTCGAAACCATGTCGGGTTACATGGAATGTAATATATCTATACATTGTGTAACCCATTAAACCATGTTCTATCCAGCAAGTTAATATGTGACATGTAATGATGTCATATACTATTCTATCTCAAGATGTTTCATGATTAACATGAATACATCCTGGTGTGGTTGACCAGATGACATTACGTGTACTTTTTTTGTTACATGTTGTTGAAATTTTTTTGAACTAGTTGTTTTCATGATCACAAATCATGCCAATCTATAAATCCTATTAATTCATATGTTAAGTTATAACTCAAGTTAATCATGTCAAAGAATATTTATAAGTGAATAAATTATGTCACATTGTATAATACATTTCAATAAGTAAATAAATCATGGATATTTATGTTTCATTATGTTTACAAGTGTATATTTACATGAATTTATCAATTTCACATATTCTAGTAGTGTTTTGTGTAAGAGAGACAGTTTAAAAGTTTTTCAGAGTCCTTGGAACTGATAGTTTAAAGAAACTCACTGATGGCTGACACACCGATGAGGACTCAAAAATAAAAGAACTCACTGATCTAAGGATTCATCGATCAAGGAAGTCACTGATTGAAGAAGATAACGATGCAGAACTCACTGATAGAACAAATGACACATCGATGGACATGTCACCGATGATCGGTCACACCGATAGTTCATGAAACTCACCATTGGATGAATCAATGATGAACGAGTGGCCTATAGAAGACTCATAGATTAAAGAGTTAATAATGAGGGACACACCAATGAATGATTCACTAATGGGGTACTTACCGATAGACGATTCATCGATGGTAAATACACTGATAGTTTTAAATAAGTCACCAATGACAACTCACCGATGCCCAGACAAACTGATAGCACAAACGACTCATCGATTCCTAGAGTCACTGCTACCAATGAAGAGGACTCACCAATACAAAGAGTCACTGATGCTGACAGACTGATGCTGATAGACCGATGCTAGAAGACTGATGCCAAGGAGACACCAATACTTATGACTCACAGATATTCATAAAAACTGCCTTTAATTTATTTATTCAAATTTATATCTAACAGTCATATTTAGAAAAAATAATGTTTCTGAAATTATTTAATGTTGTCTGTAGGACATTCAGTAGATAGTACGAGGTACATGTACATAGGGATATATTTGTGTCTACTGGACCTCTAAGTATAAAATAATTACAAGCTAGATCATTCAAGATATGTTGAAAATTAAAAAGAACAAAAGAACTACAAACTCCTGCAACTCTCGAGCTTACTTCAAAATCCCAAGAACTCAAATGAAGAACATACAGGGAGATCAAAAAGACTAGTTAAACCTACTGAGCTACACTAAACATCTTTTAAACAAAGAATCTGAACATTTGACACTCCTAGAATCCAGACTACAGAGACTGTGATACTCTGTTTTGGATATAACTTCCAGAAGAGGACTTCGACATCATCTCTACTACATCAAACGAGTCCAAAGCCTTACTACATAACACACAGAGACTTCTAAACCTTTATATATATCTTTATCTCTATTGTGTTTATTTACTTACATTTCTAAGTAGTGTTTGTATCTATTTCTAACACACACACTGCCTACTTTTCATAACTAGAGCATACTTGATATCCTCAAACTCTCTTATTTTATCCTTTGTATCCCACGTAAAATAGTGGAAGAGGTTAAGTGTGACCTATTTTTTGTTTTTCCCACAAATAACTATGGTAGAGGTAAAGTGTGACATGGACAACCTTGTGTGATGTTTTGAACCCCAATCCAGGTTGTGGATCAAACTGTTTATTAATTTAAGTTTCTTGGTGGTAGGTTATCACCAAGTAGAGAGGACTAAGTCTCAGCTTGAGACTGAACCTCTTGTTTATATCTTTTGTGCCTTTACCTTTTATTTTTACTTACTTTTTATCACATATTTCATAAAACTAAATTGAACTTTGATAGTTAGTTTGGAAAGTGTTTATAACTATTTTGAACTGGTAGGTTAGTTTCAAAAGTTATATTAATATTAAGATTAGTATAGCTAATAACTAATCAATCTTCTGAGAAATTAATTGAACATTCAGGACTTTTATAAATTCACTACAAACAGACTTTGATTATATTTTTTAATTTGGGGAAATTTTTATAGAACCATTTTTAACAGAAATTTTTATAGATACTGAATTCACCCCCCCCCCCCTTGAGTACTCCACTCTGACCAAAATTTTGTATCAGATGATTTTTGAATTTCTAAGTTTCAAATTTTTTTAAAACTTTTTCAACTATGATTGTAGATTTATTTCAAAGATATTAAAATATCTATTAGTTCTAAATTTTTATCTCTTTAAAATATTTTCATAATTTATATTATGGACAATAGACAAGAATGAGATGCTATAAATAGCCCACCTTTTTTTAATGGAACAAAGTATGCTCAGTGGAATCTTAAAATTAAAATACATCTAGAAAGCATGGGATTTGAAATCTAGAAAACAATTTAAAGTAAATATGAAATTCTCGAAACTTCTAGAAATACTTGGGATAAACCTACCAAGACTGACTATAACAATAATTGTAAATAAATTAATGCTTTATACTATGCACAAGGAGATGAAGAGTTTAGTCACATTTCTTCTTGTAAAACTACCCATGAGATTTGGAACACATTGTCTATTTCTCATGAGGGAACATATAATGTGAAGAATATGAGATTAAATACTTATACAATTAAATATGAAAATTTTAGAATGAATCCTGATGAATCTATTTCTGATATGTATCTCATGTTTAATGAAATAATGAACACTATGATTTCTTTAGGAAGAGTTTTCATGGAAAAGGAACAGATCTTGAGGATTTTATGATGATTACCAGAGAGATGGTAAGGTATATCTGTATCCATAAGAGAATCACATGACATTGATAAGATGCTAATTAATGAATTGATTGTAAAATTAATGATGTATGAAGAGGAACTCAAAGTAAATCAATAGGAGGAAGAACCAAAAATAAAATATTTATCCTTCAAGACTACCACTTCTAAGAGTAAAGACACAGAGAAAGTTAAAGATGCTATTGAGAGCACAAGTGTGGATGAATCAACATCATACTATGATAAATAAATGTTTGAGCTAGCCAAAAGATACAGGAGATTTTATATAATGAATAAGTTTTTCAAAAATCCCAACTATAAAGGAAGATATGACCAGAAGGGTATTTGGGAGAAGGATTGGAAAAGAAATTAAAAGTTTGATGAGATAGTATGTTATGAATGTAAGTGAAAAGGACATGTAAAGGATGAATATTCAAAGTTTAAATACAAAAATAAGTATGATTAATATGATAGAAAATATAAGAAAGACATGAAGGCCACTTGGAGTGCCTCTGAGGACAGCTCCAGTGAATCTGCTTCTTCTCATGATGAGAAAGAAGATATGGGAAATATGTGTTTCATGAAAAAAAACATCTGAGGTAAACTATTTAAAGAGTTCTTATATAAATTTTTGGTACTTGGACATTGGATATTCAAGAAACATGACAGGGGACTACTCAATCTTCAAGAGTCTCATCAAAATTTATGGAGGACATGTCACGTTTGGTGAAAATGTTAAAGTAAAAATCATCGGCCTAGGCCAGATTGGTAACCCTAACTCAATTTCAATTTCCAAAGTACTTCATGTTGATGGATTAAAGTATAACTTACTTATCATATCTCAACTTTGTGATGATGGATTCAATGTAAAATTCAAAAATGATTCATTCCATGTTTATTATGCCAAAAATAACATAGTATTTACTGCTCTTAGAAATGATAATGTATATGTTGTAAACTTAGAAACACTAGCATCACAAAATGTTTCTTGTCTAAGTGAATTTCACAAAGGGTCTTGGATCTGGCACATAAGACTAGGAAATTTCAATGTACACTCCCTTAAGAAGTTAACTAGAAAAGGTTTAGTTAAAGACTTTTCCAAATTAGAGTTTCTAAACAACAAAGTGTGCAATCCTTGTCAAAAAGGAAAGAAACATAAAATCTCTTTCAAACCAAAGAAAGAAGTAACTACTTATCAACCTCTCGAGTTGGTTCACATGTTTTTTTTGGACCATCTAGAGTTTCAAGTCTCAATGGGAAGCACTATTTTTATGTTATTATAGATGACTTCTCTAGGTATACTTGGACCTTTTTCTTATCTCACAAAAGTGAAGCTTCCTCTCATTTTACCAAGTATTCTAGGACTGTGGAAAATCTTAGTGGACTTAAAATTAAATCACTAATAAGTGACCATGGTATTGAGTTTCCAAATCAATATTTTGAATCCTTTTTCTCACAAAATGGCTATATTCATAACTTCTCTACCCCTATGACACCTCAACAAAATGGTGTAGTAAAAAGAAGAAATAGAACCTTACAAGAGATAGCCTGAACTATGCTCAATGTATATGACCTACTGATTTATTTTTGGGTTCAAGCTGTTAATAAAACTTGTTACATAATAAACAGAGTCTTAATCAGACCCTTTCCTAAGAAAACTTTTTATGTGTTGTGGAATAATAGGAAACCCAAGTTAAATTATTTTAGATTGTTTGGATGTAAATTTTATATTCTTAACACTAATGAAAATTTAGATAAATTTTACTCCAAAAGTGATGAAGGGATATTCCTTGGATATTCTACATAAAGAAAATCCTATAGAGTATTTAATAATAATAAAATGTGTGAAAGAATCTATGCATGTCAAGTTTGATGAAACAGATACACATGAACCTAAGACCTCACTATGGAATCTTTAAGAGTATATGTAAAATATTGAAATTAATGCAACACACTCAAAAAATCTTGTAAATGAATCTATTAAAACCTCTAGTTCTGGAAATTCTCCAGATTCTATTCATAATAAACTAGAACCAAATGATGAAACTAAAATAACTAGCCTTATTTTTACCAGACCAACTAGAACCCTTAAAAATAATCCCTTAGATGTTTTAGTTGGAGATTTAGATAGAGGAACAAAAACTTGAGCTTATTTGAGAAATCAGGTTGAACATCAAGAATTATTGTCACAACTTAAACCTAAAAATATCAATGATGTAATCAATTATGAATTTTGGGTGATGGCTATGCAGAAGAGCTTAGCTAGTTTGAGAGAAATAAAGATTGAAATCTTATTGATAGAACAAATGATACCTTGACCATAATAACTAAATGTGTGTTTAGGAATAAAGTGGATGAAGTTGTAAATATAATAAGAAACAAAGCTAGATTAGTTTCAAAAGTATATAATCAAGAAGAAGGAATTGATTATAAAGAGACCCTTGCACCAGTAGCTAGACTGGAAGCCATTATAATCCTACTTGCCTATGAAGTACACATGGATTTCAAAAATTATCAAATGGATGCCAAAAGTTCATTCTTAAATGGTTATATAATTAAGGATGTTTTTTGAACAACCCCCATGTTTTACAAATCCACATTTTTCAAATCATGTTTTCAAATTATCTAAAAATTTATATGGTTTGAAACAAGCTCAAGGAGCTTGGTATAAAAGGTTAAGTAATTTTATTATTTCTAAAGGTTTTACAAAAAGATTTGCAGATCTAACTTTATTTATAAAAATAATTTCTAAAGAAGTTTTAATAGCTCAAATATATGTAGATGATATTATTTTTGGATCTTCTCAAAATTCTTTATGCAATGATTTTTCAAAAATGATGCAAAGTGAATTTGAAATGAGTTTGATGGTTGAACTTAAATATTTTCTTGGATTTAAATTATTTCAAAATAAATAAGGTATTATTATAACCCAAAGTAAATATACTAAAGATATTTTGAAAATATATGGATTTGATAGCCTTAAGAGTAGTGAAACACCTATGAGTTATACATGTAAGTTGGATATTGATGAAAATGGGAAATCTATTGATCAAATTGGTTATAGAGGAATGATTTGGAGTTTACTGTACTTAACTTCTAGTAGGATAGGTATCATGTTTAGTGTGTGTATGTGTGAAATATTTCAAGAAACCTAAAAGTGTCTCATTTAAATACTGTTAAAAGAGTTTTCAAAAACCTCAATTATACTACTAATTTAGGATTTTTCTATCCTATAGGACAACCTTTTGATTTGGTTAGTTACTCAGATGCTGAATTCGATGGATGTAAGTTAGATAGAAAGATAACCTCTAGAACAGGTCACTTTTTTGGAAAGTATCTAATATCATGGTTTAGTAAGAATCAAAATTTAGTGGCATTATCAACTGCTGAAGCAGAGTATATTGCTGCTAGAAGTTATTGGGTACAAATATTGTGGATGAAACACACTTTATTAGACTATGGATTTCAATTCAGACATATCCCCATAAATAGTTACAATACAAGTTCCATTAAAATTTCTAAAAATCTAATTTCTCATTCTAGAACAAAACACATTGATGTAAGACATCACTTTTTGAGATATCGCTATCAAAAAGGTGATATAACTCTTGAGTGTATTGGGACTCAACATCAAATTTCTGACATATTCACCAAAACCATAAACTTTGAGATAATAAACTACATTGGTCATGAAATTGGAATGATAAATCTCTAAAGTCTATCCGACTTTTTTTCCCTTTGGAAAATTATGTTTTTCAAACTGATTAGGTGAAACCGATCTGTCAAACCGATCAGGTGAAACCGATCTGTCAAACTGATCAGGTGAAACCGATCTATCAAATTGGTCAGGTGAAACTGACCTATCAAACCGATCAGTTAAACCATTCACAATAAACCAATCATGTGATACTAATTGTGTGAAACCGATTAGATGAAGCCAATCACTTGAAGCTGATTGTGTAATATCGATCATGTGAAACTGATTCCCATAAAGTCCATTTTGTAAATATGTCTGTTTTAAGTGAAACAACATAGTTTTGTTTTCTATTTACCATTATTCAATTTTATTTTTTTAAGAATTACAATCCCTAAATGATAAAATAAATTCAATACACACTTCGACCTTTCACCTCCCTCATCACCTTTTAACCTTCTACCTCTCGAAACTCTACCTCTCTACCCACGACCTTTTGAATCCCTTCGAACCTAAACCTTCAAAATGGAAAGAATGAAGCACATGTTGGAAGGACCCAGTGAGTAACCATCAACTAAGCATCATAAGGGTGAATATAGTGGAACTACAGGCTCTTGGAAGCTAGGATTGGGAAATTGTGTTGTTACAACTGAGAAGGAAGTGTCTACTGAATGGATTTTATCAAGAAAGTCTCTCTTGCTAAGAGTGATAGAATCTAAAGGTTGGATCAGTTGGTTTTCAAATAATGATAGGTTGTTTTATTCTTAACTGGTACAAAAATAATATCTCAACTTAAATATATCTCTGAAAGGATCTATGAAAGCAAGAATGAAGTCAGTAGTGAAGGGAAAATAGGTTTCATTTTCTTCGAAAGAATGGGATGAATGTTTGAAAATGCCTCATGAGGGCATCTATGTTGATTACCATGGTAACAAACCTCCAACCTAAGACTTATTTTCTTATGAGTATTACTTAAAGGAATTAATTGGGAATGAATAATTGAGAAGATTTACTTCCATTCAGTTGGATGGAGAAGAAAGATTAATTTTTAAATTTATTCAACATCAAATCTTCCCAAGGAAGGGATAATTTGTAGCTGTGAAATATCAGAATGTATTCCTAATTTATCTATTGAAAAATGGGGTGATGGTGAACCTATGTAGGTACATGATGGTACACATTTCTGACATGATAAAACCCTCCAAAAAGGCAACTTGTTTGTACTACCCTTGAATGATTTTGGAAATGCAAAGGAAGTTTGGTTGTGTAGAGGATAGAGATGAAGTAGTCACTGCTTGTAGTGGATTCTACCTACACAAGTAAATTTTCAAGAGGATGAAGATATTCTGTTATCCATGGAAGAAATTTTGGGTTGGAGATGAGGAAATAATATATGAGGATTACAATCCTATTGACCATCCTACCAGACCAAAGGATCAAACTGATACAGGCCTTAAACTAGGTGAATAAGCTGTTTATTTAGATGAGGAATTTGAGGATGAGATACCAAGGGAATAAGGTTCTATTATAGATGATAGTAGTGACCCTGATATTGCTAAGAGCCCAAAGTATATATCTTATAGACCTGCCAATCCACCTTTGGAGTTACCCTCTTGAGAGACTTTATTTGGTGATGAAGAAGAGGAAGAGATAGAGGTCTTTGGAGTGGAAGGTTATGTAAGTAAGTATAATGATGATGATGAGGAGGAGGAGTATAATGGTGATCATGTCGGTGACTCATTAAAAGCATGACAACAAGCTGTAGACAGGTCAAGTAAAGAATCTGTGTATGGAGCTAATGACGAGGCTGATAGACAGGAGGAAGTTGATCCTACTGAACAAGATGTTGTTGGTCATTATTCTGAAGATTCTAGAGATGAGGATAGACCTAACATCCCTAATTATGATCAAGGAATAATTCAGGAGATTAATGAAATTATGGATGGAGGAAAAGAAGAATAGGTTGATGATTTGGTTTCACCTATGCCTCAGGTTGAGGTAGTTCCTGGAGTAGCTGAAGTTGAAGGAGTGCAAGAATATACTCAAGACCAATTGGTACCAGTGCATAGAAATACTATTTTTTCTAGATGGAAGGATGAATAATATGATGATGAAGATAAGATTGTTCCTGATCCTCAGGGAAGAAGAGTTCGGATTGATATAGTGGAGCCAAGAGACTGGACCTGTACTCGTGAGTGGAATAGAGATCCAAGTTAAATTCTGTTTGGTTTGGACTATGAATCTGATGAGGAGATGTAAAATTCTCCTCCTTTGGTTCCATAAGCACCAGCTGAAGTAGAATTGAATGCACCAACTTCACTAATAGTACCTCCTACAGATGATCCAGTTTTAAAACCAGTGCCTAGTGACTATCTCACCAAGGTTTATTTATAACAATTCAAAGATGATATATGTGAGTTAGTGAGAGCCTCTGTTGGAGCTAGAAGTGAAGATTCTACTTCCTTGAGCATTTCATAAGCTGATTCTTCTATAATTTCAAGGATAGTGATTCAATAGATTCAGCATAACCTCATTACTACATCTGAGACAATCATTAGACACAATAATTTGCTGAGAGAAGAAGTGAAGAGGCTGAGTAATGAGCTGGAATCTTTGACCACTGATTTCAAGACATCTTTTAGCAATGTGATGGAGGTTATTAGGAACTTAGTTACACATCTACTGAGTGTATATTTGAATAAATTAAAGGAGGAACTTGGAAATATGATCTTGAGTCCCTCTAGTTCTAAAGGTACCAGGGATGCTGCTACTAATATAGAGTCCCTCATATCCTTGATGAGAGAAGAACTCAAGAGTCTTCAGAGTGATTCTGATAAGGAAAATCTTTCCAAGGTACATAGAAACATTGATATCATTTACAACATGATAAGGTAGTGCACCAATGAAATCTATACTACTCAAAAGTAGATTATAGAGAAGGTGGATAATTATTTTTCCAAGATTTATACCAAGCATGATTTGATTAATAATTTCAAACATTTGGATGAAAATCTCATGATCCCTCCAGTGACAGAAGCCTTCAAGAGGCAAGTGGGACAGTTGAAGGATTTTACTCCTCTCTTGGATAAATTCATGGAAAAAATGATGATTTTGAGAAGGCTATGCAATATGGAGGTGAAATCATAAATGTTTTCATCAAGATTTTGAAGCCTTATCTGCATGTCCAAGCTGAGGAAATTGTGGTCCCAGCTGCTTCTTTTATTGGACCTAGTTTTATGCCTCCTTCCCAAATGATATAATCTTAAGACTTATCTTATATCTGGTCAGTGATTATAGAGAAACCTCGGAGTCATTCTCTATTAGAGAGAAGACCCATCCTTGCAGAAAATGCTCCTACAGGTGTTGCCTTTCATGGTGTTGTTATTTGAATAACCCTTCCTAAAACAACAACAACACCTCTTGAACCTCCTATTGACCCTTAAGACAAAGGTAAAGAACCTCAAAAGCCAAATACTTAAATGTGGATTATTTATTTGATATGACATTATACTTTTCACTTTTCTTTTGATGATTGTACTTTTTGAACCCTAATAAATATCAATTTTTCCTTCACTATGTTTCCAATTTTCTTTGTGTTATTTTTCTTTATTCTTTTTCTTTTACCTTTTTTCTAATCTGAAAAGGGGGAGAAATATCTAGATTATATAAACTCTTAATCTAAGGGGGATTAACTTTGGCATAAGAAAAATGGAATGTACTTAACATAATATATATATATATATATCATATCTGATACAAAATTCTCTAATAAAAAGGAGGATCATGACCATGCTCTGATAAAAAGTCTCCTTCTATGTATATATTTCCTCTGTTACAAAATTGAGCGGGAACTTAAAAGGAAATCCTTAGTCATATTGAGAATTCACATTCACTTTGTTATGATATGTCAAGTAATTATTATTCATTAACATCATGTTTATTCCATAACTTGTGATTATAAAAAATGGGGAGATTGTTGGACCCTTTGTGAACTAGTTGTTTTCATAATCACAAATCATGCCAATCTACAAATCCTATTAATTCATATATTAAGTTATAACTCAAGTTAATCTTGTCAATTAGTATTTATAAGTGAATAAATTATGTCACATAGTATAATACAGTTCAATAAGTCAATAAATCATGGTTATTTATGTTTCAATATGTTTACAAGTGTATATTTACATGTATTTATCAATTTCACATATCCTGGTAGTGTTCTATGTAATATAGACACTTTATGAGTTTTTTAGAGTCCCTAGCACCGATAGTTTAAAGCGACTCACTGATGGCTGACTCACCGATGAGGAATCACTGATCAAATAACTCAATGATCTAATGAGTCACTGATCGAGATAGTCACTAATTGAAGAGGACAGTGATGTCGAACTCATTGATAGAACAAATGACACACCGATGGACAAGTTATCGATGATTGGTCACACCGATAGTTCCAGCGACTCATCGTTGGACGACTCACTGATGAAAGAGTCATCGATGGAAAACTCATTGATGAACGAGTTATTGATGAGTGACACACCGATGAATGAGTCACTGATGGGAAACTTACCGATGGATGATTCATCGATGAGCGACACACCGATAGTTCTAAATAAGTCACCGATGATGACTCACCGATGCCTGAACAAACTGATAGCACAAACAACTCACAGATGACCAGAGTCATCGATACCAATGAAGAGGAATCACTGATACAAAGATTCACTGATGCTGACAGACTAATGCTGATAGACCGATGCCAATGAGACACTGATACTTATGACTCACTGATAGCCATAAAAACTATCTTTAATTTATTTATTCAAATTTATATCTAACGGTCATATTTAGAAAAATTAATGTTTCTAACATTATTTAATGTTTTCTATAGTACAAGTTACATGCATGTGGGGAGATCTTCGTGTCTACTAGACCTCTAAGTATAAAAGAATTACAAGATGGATCATTCAAGATATGCTAAAAAGTAAGAAGAACAGAAGAACTGCAAACTCCTGCAACTCTTGAGATTACTTAAAAATACAAATAACTCAAGGAAGAACATATGGGGAGATCAACAAGACTACCTAAACCTACTGAGCTACAGTAAACATCTTTCAAAAAAAAGAAGCTAAACATTTGACACTCTTAGAAGCCAGACTATAAAGACTGTGATACTCAGTTTTGGAGACAACTTCCAGAAGAGGACTCAGACATCATCTTCCCTACATCAGAAGAATCTAGATCCTTACTACATAACACACACACACTTCTAAAACTTTCTCTATATCTTTAGCTATGTTGTGTTTATTTACTTACATTTCTGAGCAGTGTGTGTATCTGTTTCTAACACACACATTGTCTCCTGTGCATAACTAGAGGATACTTGATATCCTCAAAATCTATCTCATTTTATCCTTTGTATAAAACATAAAATATTGGAAGAGTTCAAGTGTGACCTATTTGTTTTTTTCACAAATAACTGTGGTTGAGCTCAAGTGTGACCTGGACAGCCTTGTGTGCTGTTTTGAAACCCAATCCAAGGTGTGGATCAAACTGTTTATTAATTTAAACTACTTGGTGGTAGGTGAACACCAAGTGGAGAGTACAAAGTCTCTTTTTGAGACTGAACCTCTTGTTTATATCTTTTTTGCCTTTACATTTTATTTTTTACTTACTTTTTATCATATATTTCATAAAACTAAATTTAATTTTTATAGTTAGTTTAGCAAGTGTTTATAACTGTTTTGAACCAGTAGGTTAGTTTTAAAATTTATATTAATATTCATATTAGTATAGCTGAGAACTAATAAATCTTATGAGAAATTAATTGAACATTGATGAATTTTATAAATTCACTACAAACTAACTTTGATTATATTTTTTAGTTTGGGGAAATTTTCATAGATCCATTTTTAATAGAAATTTTTATAGATACTGAATTCACCCCCCCCCCTCTTGAGTACTCTAATCCGACCAACACATGTCTTGTAACCACGTCCTTTAACCAGAATCTATATCAACACCTAATAGTATCTCTAGTTGTCCTTCAATTATTATTGACATATTCTTGGTCATGTGAAGTTTAAAAAATATATTATATGAATATTCAGATTAAAAATGAATAATAATAAAAATGAAAACCAACATCAAATTCATAAATCAATCAATGATTAATAGATAATTATATATTAATATGTGTATATTCTAATACAATTTCAAGGTTTTGGGGCATAACATAAGTGGTTGGTCCCATGCCCAATAATGTTTTTATTTGGTTTATTTAGATTAAATCCTTAGAACCTAACAAATGAAACCCTATAATATTCAAATAGAGAATATTTTCACATATAATTTATAATTAATTTATATAGATAATAATTACCCCTACATTGAATTATTTATTCTTAATCAAATTGGTTGACCAATCTTGTTATACTATCATTACGATGAGGGATACAAGGATAGATTCCCTTTAGCGGTATCCACATGTGCTGCATGAATCTCAAAATGTCATTGTTGCAACATAGGATGCTAACATGGAGGATCCAAACTACTTTCATCGTTCGTCTTTGATTGCAAAAGGAATCCTTACACACTTGAAATAATTTCTCATTTTATATCTACTATATAGAGGGGAGTGGAGGATCATCACTCTCCATTATTAAGAGTAGTATTTAGAATACCACTCTAAGGTTTGAGAGAGTTATCTTGGGATAATTTCTTTTTCTTAACCAATATCAACATTACTTCAAAATAATCAGGTTTATATATCTAGGTTAGAGAATTAATTATTACACAAAGGACCTTAACCAATATATCAATCCTAAATAAAACACCATGTCGAATAATAATATTATTATTTCCTTGAAATGTTCATAACTTAGGGTTATGAATATATCATTTCATTGGGACCCTTATCATGTCCTGTCAATCCTCCTTGGAATTTATCAAAACTTGAATAATAACTATTTATTTAAATAAATAAATATCACTTTATTACTCATTCAATAAATAAATAATATTATATTCACAAAACTGAAAAATGGATATTTATTTAGTATTCACATAACCAACTGAATAATTATTTTTTACCTTACAAATAAACAAGAGATAAATAAATATTGTATATTATCATAATTATAAATTAACTTTTGAATAAATATTTATTTAATATTCAAAACACACACACAAACATATGTATATATTATTTCGAATAACTAGTGATTGAATTTATATGATTAACATATCCTAAAAAATTATTAAACCACAATCCTTGAATAATATTTATTTAAACTATTAAATTCAAATAGAATTTAACTAATATTTTTTATACACTTGGTGTGCTACCCTCTGGGATTCTTTCTTAATAGAATTAGATGGACTAGAATTAAGTCCAATATTGGTATCTAGAAACACATAAAGAAACCCATAGATAAATTATTTAAATTTCACAAAGACATTAACCTCCTATGAATGCTCACTGGGTAATATAATCTCTTTATCTTGATATCTCATCAAGAAGGTTGCATAGTTTGTGTCATCAACCTATATTCTTGATTTATCTTTCTATGAATTCTTGAAATAAACAAATTTATATTCTACCATTACCATATATTTATTAAATAATTCCATTTAAATCAATGTTACATATATATCTACTTCCATTAACTCAAAAGGGGAAAATACTTTCCTAACTTATTCATTATTGTCATATCACTTGTGATACACCCAAAGTCTCCTGCTACACCACGAGCATATAATCATCATTATTTTTTTAACACATAAAAGTACTTGGCTCGTGATATAAATTAATTATAATATCAAGTCTAAGGACCAGAACACTCATCCACAAATAGGAATATTTAATGACATATATAATATGTGGAATTACTACTCACAGGACTGTTCTTGTAACCTTCTCTTATATATTACCAAGTGAAAATTTAATGATAAGAGGTTTCAATGTTTTATGATCTCCCTAAACCAGATATCCAACATCATATATGTCCCTTTAGATACTTTCATTTCTACATAGAATATATATTTAATAATATTATCATATTACTCCAAGGTTCTCATTATAGAGAGGAACTACAATAACCTTTCAATTAGATAAATACTCTTAGGATATTATCACATTAATGTTACATAGAATAATACTCATCATGAGATGAGATATTTATTAATATTTAGGTCTTTGAATATATAGGTAATATAAAGTACAACGTAGTTGGTTTTAGGGCACTATCTCAAACACTTTTTGTACAAATATGATTAGTCTTGAAGAAAGGAAAAAATTGTTTCTAACGATTTAGATCAAACTGATCTTCCTTAATTTAATAATTTTTCTCCCATTGTTAAATTTCTATGTTTACTTCATTATTAATTTCATTTTTTATCCATTTCATCTCTATTTCTCATTATTCTCCCCCACATCACCATTACAAAACTATTTATGTGATGGTTGTTATAGTTTCTCTTTGTTTTTATTTGATTTTTCTTAGAATATACTATATTTCTTCCATATAGAGATGAACCTTCACTACTATAATAATTAAGTGGAGTGTGGAAAAATATAAAAAATTATTTTTTCTAACCCTTTATGATGACCTCCAGTCACATATCATACCCAAGCTCTATGCATTATAGGGAAACCTAAACATTACATACATTAAAACTACCTGGAGGTCAAACCCCTATCAACTCCCATTATGCCTCACTTATAAAACTTCCATTAGTCTAGTTCAGTAATGAAATATAAATTCATTCATACTTTCCAAACCATGGATCAAGTACTACCAAATCTAAACCAACCAAACACCAAAAACCCCAAGAGTCCTCACTATAGTACAACCACTCCCACATGATCTCTAAGACATACATACACAAAATACTCTTCCTAATATTTCAACCACTTGAAATTATTTAAACCAACATACTAAGTATTATACCTATACTTTATAGATTTATTACATAGTATAATATCCTTTCAGGGACCAACACACACAATCCAAGGTTGTTCCTGTTGAAGTTGGTTCCCTGGAACCAACTAATTTTATACTTAAGATTACATGTATATTCAAATATCTGAATATTAATTTAAATATATTATCACATATTTATTATTATTCTACATAAAATCAACATGATAATGTCATAGAGTATCTGTCGCATTGGAAATGGAATAGTAGTTTCCCGATATGATGATAACCATGAAATGCTATGATGATATTTTTAAAACTAGTTCTATGGTTGGATAACATACTATGAAAGGTCACATAGTTCATATACTATTATAGGAAAGTACTCTTAAGTGTATGAGGCTTATTCTCATGAATTTTATACTTGGTAACCTCCAATATGGGAGATTATGATAATAGATCTGCTAGTAGAAATTCCATATGTTTTGGTGTCATCGAATATTCCTATCTGAGATCATGTGTAATAGTCTTTAGACTTTAAAATTATCATTAATGCATGTAATTAATCACACACTTATATTCACTTACAAAAAATTTCATGACATATGTTGATGGGAAGTATTGTATGTTGGGTGTACCATGAATGACAGGTTATTAATGGATAAGTTGATGAAGGATTTATCCCTTACATCTTTATAGAAGTTGATATCTTGGCCCTTTGATTGAAATACAGTTGTCACATAAATTTCATGTCCATGGTGTAACATAATTTATTTTAGATAAACAATTAAAGATGTATCAAGCATATAGGTTGATGATATGGATGTGCAACCTGCTTGATGAGATATTGAGATAAAGTGATTATATTACAGGGTGAGTGTTTGTATGTAGTTATGGATGTTGTAACATTAAGTTCTTTATCTTGGGTTCCTTGACCCATTATTAGTTATTAATTATGGATTATGGGAATTCTTATCTAATTATAATGAGAAAAAATCATAGAGGATCACACACTAACTATTTCTATTGATCTTGATTAAATTATATTTGAATTTAATTATTAGAATAAATGTTATTCTCATGAACAAGGAATAAGTTTATTCAAGTTTTATTGATCTAAAATATTCTCAAGGTAATAAATAATTATTTATTCTTTACATAAATAATTTTTTTTAATTACATGAATATTTAATAAATATTTATTAACTAGATTGTGAATAAAATATTTAATTTATTTATTGAATATTTAATAAATATTTATCTGTTGGTTTTTGAATAAAATATATAGTAAAGTGAATAAAATATTTATTCAGATATTCAATAAATGATGAGGAATTAGAGTAAACCAAGATCGTGTCTAGTGTAAATATTAATTTACAAGCCATTAAAATAATATTCATCATTACACGAGTGAGATCATACCATAAAATAATAATAAAAATATTATTATTATTATACGACATGAGGTTTATTAAATATTATAATATTATTTAAGGGATAATACACAATTAAATAAAATTTTAACCAAAACCCTAGCTTTATAAATATATGGTTATGTCTATTGTATTGGGTTAATCAAAAATTGAGTATAGAGAATCATTTCACACAAAAAACTTCTTACTCTCTTGAATTCCTATTCTCTTCCACTCAAGAATGATAATAACTCCTTCAATATTGAAGGATCTTGGCGTGATCAAGATGAACAATGAAAGATATTTGAGTCATCGTGCTAGCACTTGGAAATCAATTGGCATTACTCTAAGTTCAAAGGAGAATATGTGGATCGCTGTTAGAGGGATTCTACACTTGAATCCTTATAGTGCAATGAAGGTAATTCGAAAGGGTTTTCATAAGATCAATAATTTCATTAAATAAAGGATCATAAGATGTGGTAATAATTTCTTCCTCATATAAATAAATTAATTATAAATTTAACATGAAAGATCCTCTCTCGGGGTTTCGAGAAACTCTAAATTAAAATAAATTTTAAGTTAATTACCACCAAAGATGATTCTACTACACTCAAAACCTATAAGTGGTATTATAGTATCCACATATTAAATTTAAAATTATTTATTTGATTATTGATCAATATGTGAAATTGTGGTTGAATTTTTCATTTCATATTATTTTTTCTTTAATACGATTTGAATTAACATGTTTTAAATATTTTAATTTATTCATTCAAGATTCATGATTTATTAAGTTCAACAAAAGATGATGAATGATCAGAGATTCTATCAGGAAGTGCCGAGGATTCTGGTTAGATTGCATGGGATCACATAGTGTGTAGCTGAAGCACACATCGTGTACCCAATTGCACTGCACCTGGCCATGTTACGGGATACATGATGTACTGAGCAATAATTACACATGGTGAATTAATTATACATAATGTGTAGACTGAGACAACCTAGAAAAAAGCCTCTCAGATTACATGGTGTGTTGCTGGCATACATGATGTGTAGTCTACAAGGGTTACTGGTGAAATTCGCACAATACATGTGGTTGTTATAAATGGTCAAACTGTGTGATACTGATAACCTAGAGTATTAATGACATAAAAAACATGTATGTGGTGTACAAAGAATGTATTTAATCATTTCCCACATCCAAAATACATGTAAATCCATTCGGTGAGTTATACAGACACATGGCATGAGAAATACATGACATTTAGCTGGTTTATACATTTTGTGTAGTTACAACAGATGAACATGATGAGTTCTTAAATGGGTTGTGTTAACACACCGAAAGAGTGGTACATGACATGTTTCTTGATTTCACACACCATGTAGTCTAGTTGAGGTGCACTACTAAAGCCCCAGGTGTGTAACCCGGGTACATGGAAACTGAGGTACACGATGTGTAGCTTATAAGTACACATTGTGTAGTCACCCAATAAAGAATAGAATTAAATTACATTGAATTAAAAATTATGGAATTAAAATCTTATTTTATTTATTTTCATACCTAGTGTGTTTGAAAATTTAATAATGGTTTTAATGAATTTTAAATGATCAATTAATTTATTGTAATTAATATGTGATTATTGGTTCTGGTATTTATTTTCCAGGAATTCCATTAATGATGGGTATCTCTGAATGAATTTGGATGGTCATTAAGATGAAAAATAATCAATTAATTTATTTATTTATTAATTAATTCAAGCATGTTTATATTAATAATAAATAACAAATAAAAATTAATTTAAAATGATTTAATTTTGTGTGTACATTTCATGTATGACCATTCATGATATTGACCAACACATGTGTTTGTGTTGGATGTTTTAATTTAATTTATTGTATGTGTTTGAAATATTTTCATATTAAATTAAATTTTATGGTCTATGAGTCATCCCTCCCTCTATTATTATATAGGACCTGCATGTCCCTGGTTATTTATGTAATCCTAATTGACCAATCTTTTGGTTCCTCTCACCTATGTGTGTGTTATAAATACTAGTAATTAATGGAGTATCCCACAGTGTTTGGAGGTATTTCAAGATGGAACTATAATGATGCCAACTCAGGCGATACATAGGTGTACAGGTGGAATGTCTTAACTCATGCCAATATTGTCATAAGTAATTTTTACCTAGGTCAACGGTTGATTTATTTTATTCTCAATAAATCAATTTTTAGATAAGATCATGATTAAATCATTTATTATTTATTTATTTCTATCTTATGAATTATTTATTTTATGGATGTAATACCACTATCACATAAATAAATGAATTAATGTGAAAAGATGGAATTTAAACAAATGGATTATACATAAAGGTTTTATCCAACATGATTAATTAATAAATTAAAATCAAATTAATATTAAAAAGTTATGTAAAGGATAAAACAAGATAAAATTTATGCATAAAAATTAAAAAACCATCAAATAAATATTAAGTAAGACTTCATCTTACATTACTTGATTAGGATTAAAACCAATATGAGTAAGTGTTTGACCAACCCTTGTTGGGACACATACTTTTATAAGGGGAGTTATTATGAAGATTTTGGTTTGAATTAATCATTTTACATCAATAAGAGTATTCATTCCTAGACTTGGTGTAATTTGGAGGCAAGTGTTGATTAAATCCAATTAATTATTTTTGGATTGGGTAATCCACTCAATGGATCAAGGATTTTCAAGCCCATGGTTGGAAAATACTTTCTTACCTAAATACCATCAAATAGCTTGACTAACCATTGTTGGGGTTATGTGAAGGGGAATATGGATACTTTCCACTAGAATTTCAAAGAAACTAGACATTATAAGTTCAATGGTGGGGGATATTTGGACTTGAAAAAATGGCAATATATTTAATAAAATTAATTATTATTTCTCACATAATTTTTTAATCAATAAAATTACTAATAATTAGTTTTAATTCTTGTACAAAATGGAAAGTAAAACCACAAAACCATGATTTCCATTAATTAACTTAGGGTATTTCATTAAAAATACAAATTTTTAGATATGTTATAATCATTTATGTGATGCATTATTATCATAAAGTTTGTATTATGTGTTGGAATGCCCTTTTTCCTGTTCTTCCACCACAATAGGCGAGTGAAGGTGAAAAGGATTCCTACTAGAGATATGTTAAGGATTATTCCTATGAATATTGTATTATAATATCAATTATGTCTAGATATTTTATTATAAAATATAAATACATGGATTCATACACCATAATATCACATATCTGTTATCTTGAGAAAGATAAGGAAAGTCTATAAATAAATAAGATTGTCAATGAAAACTAGAAGAAGACAATATAGCTACGGATCATACTTTCAAAATGTTGGTATATATTGACCATTTAGTGAAATTGGGATTCCACTGGGATAATAAATTATCCATTAATATTATTTTATTATCCTTACCACCAAGTTTATCCTTATTTTTTCAAGACGGATAAATGAAACAAATAAGTCACTCCAGAAAGTTTTATACATACTTCACCAAGAAGATAAGGACTGGTTGAAACCTATTTCTTCACCCCTTATGGTGAAAAGTATGAAATAAAAGGATGATATCCCACAGATATTCTAAATCCAAAATCTCTTTAACATCATCCTTCAAAGAGACAAAATATTCAATGGTAGAAGAATAAATAGAAGGCTATTTACTTCTCATATTGAAAGAATGGACACTATAAAAGAAATTGCAATGAATTAAATAATAAAGTAGTTTAATCCACTTTAGGTATATTCATAAAGTTTATATTCACTGATTTTTTATTAAATATAAAATTCTTACAGTATACATGTATTTAAATATAATAAATAATCAAGAATATAAAGGTTATAGAGTGAACTCAAAAGGAGTTGAGAAAGGGCGATTCCTATATCGTCTAAGGAGAGATAACTATTTCACATTTCTAGATTTTATTGATTCAAATTTGAAATAAGTGTGACCAAAATATTTATCTTAGTTTCTATCTTGACACAATGAGACATTATTTCATTTTTAGAATAAATGTTTTTATGGTACTTAAATATTAAACTAACAATTTGGAAACTCTTGAATCATAAATATCCATTACAATGAATGATGAATATAAAAAATATATGAATCTTAATTTATTTTGGAAAGATAATTCTTTTTCAAATAAAACTTAAATTATTTGACTTATTTATACCTATAAAAGTGTTTTAGTCTCATTTGAGCTAAGATACTCAATATACAAACAAAATACTTATCATGTTTTAGATAAATAAGCCTTTATAAACAAAGTTGCATCACAAAATTTTTATATTTAGTTTACCATGGGCATGTGAATTATTCTATAGATAAAGTTAACTTCATATAATTCATTATATTTCTTTAAAAAAATTATAAATTCCAAATAAAGTAAATAAGTGCACTTCGTAAAGATTAAGGAACCTCTGAGATGGATTGTCAGAGAAAATATTATACAAGTATTCATTAATCATATATGATGATTAAAGGTAATCCCAAACTCACATTTCCTTATACACATAATTTTTATAATGTAAGTAAAAGGAAGATCAATGTTGAGTCTTAAATATATTAAAAATAATCCATCATTTCTTACATGACATGTTTTGAAAATAAAATTGAAACAACTAGACCATATGCCAACTAAATTTTATAAGGGATATCATATCTAATGTGATATGAAAAGAATATATTAAGACACTACCATAAGTTTTTATTTAAATTAGTTTACTAAAATTTGGCCTTAGATACAAAAAAACATCAAAACACTAAGGTGTATCTGAGTTAATGATCTTATGTCCACTGAGGATATTAACATCTATTCTATATAAACTATATTTATTTAAAGGAAGCATGTCTATTTGGATATAGAGGGAGAAAACTTAACTTATATGAGTTAAGGCTCTGGATTCACATGAGTTGGCATAGGAATAATATACTCTACATAGCTTAGTGGGAGGATTAGATCTAGAGACACAAACTACATAGGAATTTATAACCAGATAGGTGGTTTATATTCACCATGGTGGGTGATACAAGAATTATTCTTTCAGAATAAATATTCCTACAATACAACAGTAAATGGTAATATGCTAAGGTTGAAAATTATGTATAAATTCAATTAATAGAATCCATGTATCAATATTTGGGGACTCTTTATTTTGAATGTTTCTAATACTTGATAGTATTGGTGAATATTAAAGAAAAAATAGAAATTGATGGTAAAAGGTCATACCAAAAAAGTATGATTGATTTTTAAAAGGAATAGTACATAAAAAACCTATACACCAATCATCATGAATAAAATACTATTTGAATTCTATTTTTTCAAAGAATATTTCTATGATCATCATATTGGGATATTGATTTTCAAAGACACCTCACTTTAAAGAAAAAATACTGTAAATGTCTATATGACATGACCAAAAGGAGACCCCATTGTATATGTATACTAGGAATAACTTAAAAGGGTCAGTGAAATCAATAAATGACAATAAAATATACAAATTACATAATTTAATTTATGAATAAATCATGCATAGTGATCATATAATATTAATTTGGAAACTATTGAGTGACAAGTTTCTTTATCTTATTATTAGGAGAACTATAAGTTTTCAAGATAGATATGTGGATAACATATGGAAAACAAATGTTTTGTCTTACCGGTTTATTAAGACTAAGGGATTAAATTTCTCCAAGTATGACTTAAAGCTTCAACCGTGTTCTAGGGAACAAGATAAAAAAGATAGATCCATGACTTTTCTCAATTTATTTATAGTACATATATTAACTATGTATTAATAAATAAGATTTATAACAATACAATACCAAATTTTTGTTCGCATATAATACTTCCATCTGAACATGAATAGGTATAAGAATAGATTATTTATATTAATATAATTTCACAAGCTTAAGTACCATGAATTTATATCATGTGCCATGATATGTACTGACATTTGTTATTACTAATGCATGATGCATAGTATGTGAATATCAAATAGATCCAACATAACTACATCGACTTCCAATTATAAATATCTGACAGTACTTTGAAAATTATAAATAGAAGAGTTCTTGGTGTTTGAATAAGTAGGAATACTAGTGATTAATTGAATTTAACACTTTTATTAATTTAGTTCAGTTTGATCTAGTATCATAGAAAATGATAAGTTAATATGAAAAAAAAACTTATTACAGTTAGTGGTAGCTATATCTACAATATCCAAGTACATTGAATCTTTTGATACAACTCAAGGAGTGGTTTAGAAACATCCTATTCTGATTTTTTTATATAAAAATAAATATTTTTATCATTATCATGCTAATATTTGACTATAGATTTAGGCAGGATGTTAATAATTTTGCATGGGAATAATAGGTGGATACTCAGTTTTATCACTACTAGAGGGATTTTCTCAAGATAGTAATGTTGTAATAAACAAATTTTCTAGAAAGACGTGGATTTTTTCAACCCTAGCCATGGAAATGTGATAGGACTATAAGATGTATCCATACTTAGAGGAAGTATGTTTTTATATGTGATAACTAACCAGTCATTATTAGTTGGATCAAGTGAAATTGGGGGTTTGTTGGAGTTGGTTCCATATAACTAACTAATTATTTACTTAATATTACATGTATATTCAAAGATTTGAATATTAATTTAAATATATTATCACATATTGATTGTTCTTATACATAACATTGATGTGATAATGTCATATATTATTTGTTGTATTAAAATGGGCATAGAAGTTTCCCGTTATGATGAGAATCTTGAAATGTTATGATGATATTACTAAAACTAGTTCTATGTTCAGATAACATACTATGAAAGGTCACATAGTGAAGGCTCTAGGCATAATAGAATTTTGTGGTGGTGGGTGATATATTAATATTTGTTTTAAATAAAATGTCCTAGAACACCAATAGAGGATCTTTCACATTAAATTTATAACCAATTTATTTAAATTATAAGAAAGTAAATACCTTGTCTTAGGATATTTATTCCACATGGATGTTGATCATCCAAAAATTACCTTTCAGATTGATGTTTTTTGTGATGTAAGGATCCAATGATAGAATCCCTCTAGTAGTGATCCACACATGCTCCTTAGATCTACAAACAATGTCAATCGATCTTCAGGTGCTAGCACGGAGAATCGATTTTATTGCATTGTTTGTTTCGATCACTCACCCTTCAGTCTTAAAGGAATCTCTCTTGTGTTTCTCTTTATTAAAAGGGAGAGAGAAGGAGGAGTTGAGACAGAATTTATTAAGCACAACAATTCTCTATTCTTGATTTTTAGATGAAATACACAATAGACATAATCGTCTATTTATAGATCTAGGGTTTAGGTTAAAATATTATTCAATTGAATATTGTTCCTTAAATAGTATTATAATATTTGATAAAACCTAGGCCAAATAATAATAAAATTATTATTATTATTTTTTAGTGTTTGAAAAATTGCATAATAAAAAATATTATTTAACCATCTTGTTAATTAATATTTTTCTGCGGATTTGGTCTTGGTCTATTAGAAAACATCTAAAATTTATTTAAAGCACAAATAAATATTTAATTTAAATATTTAATTCGTCAATAAATATTTTCAATTAATAAAATTTCAATAAAATTATCATGTGGTCTTGAGAATAATATTTAATCAATTAATTAAATTCAAATACAATTTAATCAAGATCATCATAAATAATTAGTGTGTGACCCACTAGGATTATTTCTTGTTGGAATTAGGAGGGCTTGCTAAATTCCAAAATTAGTATCTAGAAATGGGTCAAGGAACTCAAGAGAAAGAACATAATGTCACAATGATGATAATCACATACAAACACTCAATGTGTAATATAATCTTCTTGTCTCAACATCTCATAAAAAAAATTTCACATCTGTGTCACCAACCTATATTCTCGACACATATTTATTTTAATATCTAAAATAAATGTTTCATTTCACCATGGAAATATAATTTAATGTGACGGGTCTATTCCAATCAAAGGGCTAAGATATCAACTTCAATAAATATTGAAGGGACAAATCCATCCTTAACTTATCAATTAATGATATTGAAATCGTGATGCACCCAACATACCCTACCTCACCGCCAATATATTTGGTCATGGTTTTCATCATAAAATATAAGTGTATGAGTCATGACATTCATTAATGATAATCTTAATTTCTAAGGACCATTACACATTCTCACAAATAGTCACCAAAACATATGGAATTCACGAGACTGTTCTCATAATCTCTCATATTGGAGATTACCAGGTGTCAAATTCATGAGAAGAAGCCTCATCTTTTTATGAGTACCCTCACCTAGTAGTATATATACTATATTTCCCATCATATTATGTTATCTGAACACATAACTATATTTTATAATATCATCATAGCACTTCAAAGTCCTCATCATAGCAGGGAACTGCTATGGCCTTATAAATTTTGTATATAATCTAGGACATTATTATATTAGAGTCATGTATAATAATGAACAATATGTAATAATATGTTTTATTAATATTAAATAAATAGAATATACATGTAATAAAAGTACAAATAGTTGGTCCTAGGACACCAAATCCAACAAAAATCCCACTTTGGACTAGAGCTAACTTCCTATGAATTTTAGTCCGCTATACCTAACATGATAATAATATTTTTGTTGAATCAAGGATTTAGTAAAGGGGTATGGAATGTTTTCTTCCATAGAAATACTTATCACTATAACCTCACCACTATGAGAAAACCCCTCAAGAGATCATACTTTTTAAGTATGTTCTTTATCCATTAATGTGACCTTGGCTCTTTTGAGAGATTTGCCGCTGTAGTATTATCATAATAGTGTGATAGTATATTTACTACTAGGTACTATTTAAAGATCTTGGATAAATTTTCACATCCATACTACTTCTTTAGAACTTCATAAGCTGAAATGTACTCAAAATATACTGTAGAATCTACAACCACAGCCTACTTTGAGATCTTTTAGTTCACAACACCTCCATTCAAAGTGAATATGTATCTCAGTTGTGACTTCATGTCATCTTGATCTATTTGGAAACTAGAATCTATATATCCTCAAATGACTAGTTCATAATATCCTCTATAAACTAGGAACATATCCTTAGTATGCCTCAGATACTTATGGATAGTCTTGACAACCATCCAATAGTGGTATCCCAGATCAACTTGATATCTTCCTACCACACTTAATGTGTAGGCAACATCTGGCCTAGTATATAGCATAACATACATGAATGACCTAATCTCTAATTTGTATGGAATCCTATTCATTATATTTCTTTCCTCATGTGTCTAAGGACACATTTTCCTATAAATATGAATGCCATGTCACATTAGAATCTATACCCTCTTGGACTGTTCCATACTGAATCTCTTTAGTATATTTTCAATTTATATACTTTGACTTAGGCTAAGAAACCTCTTTGATCTATCATGATAGATCTTGATCCTAGGAATATATGATACCTCACCCAAGTCCTTCATAGAGAATAATTTATTAAATTATTCCTTAATAGATTATAAGACTGGTATTCTGTTTCCAATGAGTAATATGTCATTAAAATATACTAGTAAGAAAATGAATGCACTCCCATTAAACTGTTAGTAGAAAAAAGGCTCACAAACATTCTTTATGAAACCAATTTTTTTATGGATTCATCAAAATGAATGTTCCATGAAATATATTCTATCTTTAATCCATATATGGATTTTTGTAATTTTCATATCTTGTAAGCATCCTTTGGAGTCACAAGCCCTTTGGGTTGTGTCATATAAAAATTATCCTGAAGTTTCCCATTAATGAAGGGTTCTTTGACATCCATTTTCCAAATCTCATAGTCATGGTGATCTATAATTTCATGTAGAATTTTAATAGATTTCATCATTGCAACTGGGGAAAAGGTATCATCGTATTCAATTCCTTGATGTTGTTTAAACCCTTTTGCAACTAGTCATTCCTTATAGGTATGTACATTTTTGTCCATGTTTATTTTATTCCTAAATACCCATTTTCAACTCGTAGGAATTACATCCACTAGATAATCTAACAAAATATAGACTTATTTTGCAACATGAAATCCATTTTAGAATTTAGGCTTTCTTTCCACATGGAAACATCTATTTCACTTACTTCTTACTTATAGGCTATAGGATCATTTTTATAAACTAATAATGAGTCACCATCCTCAGTGACTGTAAAACCATACTATTCGGTTTCATTAACCTCTATTGTACTCATATTTAGTACTTGTGTCTCTGGAATAGTTTCTTCTTCCATGGGGCTTTGTGGAACCTGTTCATGTGCCAACTCTTATGTACCTTGTGCCTCAACTTTATCGATTCCTATCTCACTCCTAGTATATCTTTTAGAGTTTTTCTCCCTCTAAAGGAATATGACATGTCTTTCCACTATTACCTTTTGTAGGGGTCATATAGGTAATATCCCCTTTTTCTTTTGGGTATCCTATAAAGGTACACTTTGTGCCTCATGGTTCAAGTTTGTTACTTGAAGTGGCCTTAATAAATGATTTGCAACACCACACATCTAAGTATAAAAACATGGGTTTCTTTACATTCCATAAATGGTATAGTATACTGTCTCCCACTTTAGTTGAAACTTGGTTTAGTATTTGTCATACTGTTTGTAATGTGTATCCCCAAAAGGATAATAGAAGACATGCATAACTCATCATTGATCTCAATATGTCCAATAATATGGGGTTCCTCCTTTCGCTTTCATCGTTCCACTAAGGTGTATAAGGAGTGAGTTGATATGGGATCCCAAACTCTCATAAGTAATCAATAAATAATTTATTAAGATATTATCCACCATGGTCTTAGTAGATTTTCTTAATATTCTTACCAAGTTGGTTCTCAACTTCATTATTGTATTCTTTTAATTTATCGAAATAATATTACTTATACCTCATTAAATAGATATATCCATATCTACTAAAATCATCAGTAAAAGTTAGGAAGTATGAGTAGTCATAACTTATTTCAATAAGAAATGGTCCACACACATCAGTGTGAACTAATTAAATAATCTCTTTAGCTCTTTAAACTTTACCACAAAATGTGATTTTTTTTCATTTTTCCTTATAAACATGTATGACATACACCAATTAGTTTTAGTTAAAAAGAATCTAAATATCTATCTTGATGTAATTTAGTCAGGTGTTTTTTACATGACCTAACTAGTGATGCCAAATTTTTGTGTGGTCTGATTCATTTAAAGTAACATAATTAATTATTTTCATTACTTTGTTCATGAAATCCAACACATAAAGACTGTTATTTAAATGTGTTTTACCATAAAAATGATATCTTTATAAAATAAGCAACATTTATTTCCAAAATTAAAAATAAAGCCATTTTTATCTAGTATAAATACTGATATAATGTTTTGGTAACTTAAGGCACAAAATAAAAATCTTTCAAAACCAATATCATCCTAGTTAGAAACGTGAGGTGGTAGTCACTGATAGCTACAACATCAATTTTATCTCCATTAGATTCTCGTAAATATACCTCCCCTCATTCAATCTTCCACAATCTATATGGTTCCTACATTTTAATACATATGTGTGTACCATAATATGTATATAATACACAATTTTTAGAAATAGATAAATTTCAATTGATAAAAAATTCACTAAATCCTCCCCTTGATTCTTTGGATAGGTTCATTTTTTCTTCTAGTGGACCTTATTTCCATATGCAAAACAAACATCATCATGTTCCCTAGCTTGCCCCTTGATCTTTTACTACTTGGAAGGGAATTGTGAAGAAACCTTGGTATTAGGAATTTTCACTTGGCCTTTCCATTTGTTCACTATAAGTATGGAAGTCCTTTCACACATTGTATCCTTATCTACTTAGTGAGGAGAGTAACCATTTCTAAGAGAGTCTTCTCAATATTGTTCATATTAAAATTTACAACAAAGCTATATAATCTCTAAGGGATTTATGAAAGAATGAGATCAGTGCCCAGTTATTCAAGGATTTTAAATCCTAGAACTTCTAGGCACTCAATATTTCCAATAATATTGACTATGTGAGGTCAATCTGTGGAACCCTCCATAATCTTACTCTAAAAATTTATTTAGAAATCTCAAACTGTTCTTGTCAAGCTCTATCCTAGTATAAACCTCAGAGGTGCTCAAGCATTCTATACACATCCATGTTTTCATGAGACTTCATGAGTCCACTTAATATGGATGAAAGCATCAAACCATTAATGTAAAAATCATCACTCAAATGTTTTTCATAATAAAGGAACTCTTCATCACTGGCCTCTTTGATAGGTGGATCATTTATTGAGGATTCTAGCACGTAAGATTTCTGTTCATAGCACAGTAAAATCTACAGGCCTTTTAACTATTCCTATAAGTTACTGTCAGTGAGAATATTGTTTTTATCTGATATATATTAAAGGGATAATGTGGATGGTTTAATTTATATTTTATTATATAATTAAAAGAGTATGTTATTAGAACTTTTCCTGATTACAAATTTTGTGAGAAAAAATAAATTAATTATTTTTTATTAAATATTACACTATTTTATCATGTTTCAATATCCCTCACCATTGAAATCAGAATTTATTTTTTTCTATAACATTATAGTGACAAGTACCCATATTATATTTATTAAATATCCATAATTTGGACATACAATCCATAAGAAGGTTATAGGATGGCTTTCTTTCCAATTGCGGTCTTGCAGCTCCTTGATCTGTTGAGTGGACTCCCTAATTCTGAAATCTAGACTTGGATTTCCTCAACACTTGCCTAAAAATTTGTATTAAACAAAATTTGGCTATTAAATTCAATACAAGTTTGGTTAAGTCAACCCAAAAGACTCATGATAACACCCTAATAAAAATAAGTGCCCAAACTTTGGCCAGGAAAAAAGGTAGTTCTATGGTTGCATTCCCAATCAAGTAATGGAAGGTGTAGTATAACTTAATATTAAGTTGGGGGATTTAAATTTATTATGAATAAATATTATATTGTTTTATACTTTAAATTTATTGATAATATTAAGTTTATTTTACATAATTAACCATGTTGGATAAAATATTTACATATAATCTATTTAGTTAAATTCTATCTTTTCACATTAATTCATTTATTCATGTGATCGCGGTATTATATCCATAAAATAAATAATTCATATATATATAAATAATTAATTAATTAAATGACCCATTCATGAGAATTTATAATGTTTTATTTAATGAGTAGACATTAAATCAACCTATTACCTGAGAAAATAACTCTTATTTTCGATCTTGACATGAATTACAACATTCCACCTATCCGCCTGTGTTACACCTGGGTTGGAATAATTATGGTTCCATCTTGAACTAACTCCACACAACTTGGATAACTCCATCAATTACAAGTATTTAAAACTCATTTATAGGTGAGGGGAACCAAAGGATTAGTTAAAGGGGATTGCATAAATAACCTTGTACATGCAGGTTCTACATAATAAGGGAGGGATGGATCACACGCAAGCCATCAACTAATGTAATAATTAATATTGAAAACTCGTGTAATAAATTAAATTAAATAAATTAAAACACATAAATTTTTATTGATCTAGATCATGAACAGTCATACATGAAATCCATATATAAAAGTAAACTAGTTAACATTCATTTCTTATTCATTCTTTATTATTAATATAACACGCTTGCATTACTTAATTAATTACCATTCATCTTAATGACTATATTAATCCTCTTAGACATAACCATAATAAATTAATTAATGAAAAATAAATAAAAGAACCAATAGTTTCATATTTATTACAATAAATTAATTGATCATTTAAAATTCTTTAAAATCCTTATTAAATTTTAAAATACTTAAAGTGACAATCAAAACAATAATGTTTTAATTATGAAATTTTTAATTTAATGTAATTTTTAATTTTTCCATTAATTGGGAGACAACATGGAATGTACTGTCTAGATACACATCATTTACCTCAGTTTCCATGTATTTGAGTTACATTTCTCGGGATTTAGTGTGTTGACTCGACCAGACTTCATGGTGTGTATATGTCAGCTACACACTGTGTATCTTCTTTCCATGTGCCCGAGATACTTGTATGGGTCTTTAGTGTGTATCTAAGTGGATTATAGGATATTTATAGGCTAGATACATTCCATGTGGTCTAAATGCCACATTACCATGCAACCCTCCAAAAGACTTGAAGTTTTCTTAGGCAAGAGACTACACATTGTGTTCCTCCAGCTACACGTCATGTATCCCTAATATCATGTGTTTGGATATCAAGAACAAGGAATTGATATGTATCTCGGGCATGAGAATCAATGAACTATATGCTATGTAAACCGCATACACATTGTGTATATCATAAATTCTTTAACCTTTCAGTATCATGCAGTTTGACCGTATATAATGACTGCATGGATTGCATGATTTATGTCATTAACCCATGTAGACTACATGGCGTGTGCACCAGCTACACACCGTGTAATCCAACATCTCATGTTCTAGGTTGGACCGATGTAAATGTTGTGTACAATAAATACATTGTGATTAATTAAGTTCTTGATGTGTCGTGTATCCCTCGACGCATCGAGGTGCAGTGCACATGGGAACACAATGTGTACTTAAGCTACACGATGTGTAAACTAGTTTTACCAGCCAAAAATTTGGAACTTCCCATTGGAATCTCTGGTTGTTCTTCATATATTATTATACATTTAAGGAAATGAAACACTGAACTAACATGATTAATATGTTGATAACATGTTAATTCAAATCGTATTTAAAAAACTAATAATATGAAATGAAAACATTCAACCATGATTTTTTATAGATCAATGATCAAATAAATAATTATAAATTCAAAACTTAACCACTCTAATACCACTTTATGAATATAGGAATAGTAGAAGAATGTGGTGGTGGGTGATATATTAAAATTTATTTTAAATAAAATGTCTCAGAACCTCAATAGAGGATTTTCAAGTTAAATTTATAATCAATTTATTTAGATCAAAAGAAAGAAAATGCATTTTCTTAATATCTTTCTTCAATTTTGATGTTGATCATTAGAAAAATACCTTTCGGATTACATTAATTTCACTATGAGGATCCATGGATAGAATCCCTCTAGCGGTGATCCACATGTTCTTCTTCAATATCCAAGAAACACTAATCGGTTTCTGGGTTCAAGTGCAGTAAATCAATTGTCTTATGTTGTTTGTTTTGATCACACATCATTCGGTATTGAAGGAATATCTCATGAATATCTCATTCTTTAAAAGGACAAATAAGGAGGATTTGAGAGATAATTAATTATGTGCAACAATTCTTTGTTTTTAATTTTTAGATGCAATACAAAATAGACATAACAGTCTATTTATAGAGTTAGGGTTTAGGTTAAAATATTATTTAATTTCATGTAATCCCTTAAATAATATTATAATATTTAATAAAACCCATACCACATATTATTATTATTATTTTATGGTGATCACCAACTTGCTTAATAACAAATATTATTTAACCATCTTTTTAATTATAATTTTTATTGGACTCGGTCGTGGTCCATTTGAACTCCTCTAGTATTTATTGAACACCCAAATAGATATTTAATTTAAATATATCATTCATCATTAAATATTTTTGATTGATAAAAGATGAATAAAATCATCTCTCAGTCTTGAGAATAATATTTATTCAATTAATTAAATTCAAATAGAATTTATTCGTGATCATAAAAAACACTTAGTGTGTGGCCCTCTAGGATTATTTCTCATTGGCATTAGGTGGGTTTTTGTAAAGTCCAATGTTATTGTCTAGAAATGGTTCAAGGCACCCATGATAAATAACATAATGTCACAATAATGACAAACACATATGAATGACCATTATGTAATATAATCCCTTTGTATCAACATCTCATTAAGCAGGTTCCACGACTATGTCACCAACCTATATGCCCAATATGTCTTTCTTTGACTATCTGAAATATATGCATCGTTTCACCATGGACATGGAATTCAATATGATGGTTCTATTCCAATAAAAGGGTTGAGATATAAACTTCTATAAATATGGAAGGAAAAAATCCTTCCTCGACTTATCCATTAATGGCATGTCAATCGTGATTCACCCAACATACCATACTTTTCGTGAACATATGTCATCATGCTCTTCATCGGAAAATATAAGTTCTTGACTCATGACATGAATTAATGATAAATATAAAGTCTAAGTACCATTACACGTGCTTGAAGATAAGAATATTTTATGACACTAAAACCTATAGAATTCCAATTGGTGGGTGTATTCTCATAATATCTCATATTGGATATTACAAAGTCTGAAATTAATGAGAGGAAGCATCATCTTCTTACGAGTTATCATGCCAGAAAGTATATATTAGGTGTCTCATCATAGTACGTTATCCGACAATAAAACTATATTTAATAATATCATCAGGGCACATCAAGGTTCTCATCATAGAAAAGATCTATTATGACTGTAACACCCCGAGATTTTATGATATATATTATTTTTAATTTCTTTGATGTCTTCTATTATACACTACACCAAGATTAGCTTGTACTATACGGAACACCATATTATCTTGCAGTATACGCAACACTATTCTGGGCTCGTGTTACACACAATTTCAAGTTCGTTTTGTGGAAATTATTTTACACAACATTAAGTATAGATTTTGTTTAATGTATAAAGGAAATAAATTTTGATTATGTTATACGCAACACCAAACAGAGCTTTCACTACACGCAGCCCTAACTTGGCTTGCATTACACATAATCAAGACCTTCTTTGATAGCGTGTGTAGTATGCAATACCAAGTTTCACTAAACGAGATATTATTATAATATTATTATGAACTAGCTGTTATGAATTGTAATACCCACTTTTTGAAATTTTATAAATTTTATCTTTAAAAATGGACTTCATTTTTGGATTCGGAATATCGAAATTAGCCTAGGGTGAATTTTGGTATTTTTCTGAAAACTTTCAGTTTTTGATGAATAGTGAAAACACTATGTTACTATTTAAAAACCAAATTTTTATTTAAATAATTATTTATTTTATTTAAATTTATTTTAGGTAAAAATTGATACATAATACCAATATAAGTTCAATGTAATTCATTTGAGTCATTTTATAATAATTTTAGATACATAAAAATTTTATTGAACTTTTCACCGTCTTTTACCCACCTCCTTGGAGAATATGAAAATTTACATAAAACTTAATTTTACCGCTTCTGTGAGTGGAATTTCGAAAATCCGAGAGACATGGTTAATATCAAGGAGTAAAATGTGGTTCAATAAGATAAAAATAATTTTTGGTGAATAGTAACTTTTTACTTTTATTTACCACAGTTAAAAGTAAATAGGGTAATTAACGGTAAAAATGATATTATTATTACCCTAACACATGTCCTAATTCTATTGGATAAATGTAATTTGACCAAAAACAATCTTAGGAATAAAATATTACCCTTTAGGTCCACTTGGATTAGATTAGGGTACTTATTATTATTTTACTTAAAGAAGAGTTAAAATAGTTAAAATAAAAGTTTAATAACTAAAACATTTTTAATATAGGGTTATACATAAGATAAATTCAACTATAAATATTAATTATAAATCTAAAAATATTTCCTACATAATGGTATTTTATTTATAATTTTTAGACATTAAATAATTTAATTTATTTTTGACACAATGGTGATGCAGTAATTACCTAAATAATAAAATATTAAAATAATTAATATTATAAACACCCAAATAAAGGTAATTTGAGACGTTTTATGAATTAAAATAATTTTCTAGGTTAATATGACATGTTATTATTTATTTAATTAACTTTTTTTGAACTAATCATGCTGTTATTATTTTCACAAAAAAACAATTACCAAATAGTGTCAAAATCAACATAAAATAGTTTTTAAAACAAATATTATATTATTAATTGTTATTCTATTACTAAAAATCTAAGGTTCGGAAAAAATTACTTAGATAATGTTATATATATTAATAATTAACCACAGGGGGTTATTTTTTCTTGTTATAGTAAGTTTATTAACCATATAGTGTAAGAAAACAAGAAGACAAGGTAAAAGTTAAATTATTTAACTTAGAGTTAAATCTAAATGATAAGGTTAAAATAGTAACCTAAACTTGTCTAAAACCTATTTTTTGAGAGTATTTAGACCCATCCCCACTTTATCTTCGAAATAAATCAATTTGGAGCTATTATAAACCGAATATGACTTTATTATAAAATAATATTTTAAGTTTTTCCAAAGGTGCCCCTCTCCTCCCTTATAAAAAGGGCACCCCTTCCCTCTTCTCTTCACACCCTTTTGAGCCTTGAAGCTCGGCCAAACCCTGAAAATTAATCTTCTAAACCTCTCCAGTTATATCATAGAGGTTCTAGTCTTCTCAAAAGATCAACTCTAGTGCCCTAAGAAGAAGTTTAAAGGAGGTGTGTCGAGGAAGAGGTAATCTCTTCTACCAACTCTTTCAAGTTTCTTTCTTCTTTTCTTTAGTTGTTTCATTATAAATTAATAACATAAGTATTATTTATATACTTATATGTTATTATAAATATGAAACAATCCTATTTCACCTTCTATCCATCCTACGGAAAATGAAATCACCGCGCGTACGTACGTACGGAATACCGTCTCCACGCCGTGGTGTAATCAGTTTTTCCACCACCACCTTACTTGGATGGGTATAATAGTGTAAATAATAACTATATTATTATTATTATTATAACATCATACTGACTCTAAGATATTACATCATCCACTCCAATTCCATTCAATAAATATGGTAACAATATCATCGCTCGTGCGTACGTACGGATTACCGTCTCCACGACGTGATGAGATTAATTTTCCATGTTAACAATTCAAGAATGATTATAAAGTATATATAATATGTAATCATGAAATATATGACATAATAATTCTACTAAATTTATTTATATATATATATGTGTATGTCATCTACTTAATTCCATTCAATTTAATAAGGAAACGAAAAACAGCGTTCATGCGTACGTACGACCTACTGTCTCCATGAACGGTGTATTTCTTTCCATTTATTGATCTATTATATATATGTATATTATGAATATATATTATATATAAATAATGTTTTATATTCTGGAATTAATTAATCATGATCTAAGTAATCATATTAATAATTACAAGTCAAGACATAGACGATAAATGAAACGATTTTACCCAAAACGCTGCTTTAACATGGAATTGACAAATGAATGGATAATATAAAGTTATAAGTGAATAATATATGATATCATAAATATTATTATGCTTATTTTAAAAGTTAATAATATTTTTAAACCCACTATACAGGATTCTCAGACACATACGGAATAAATTGGACATAAGGTAAGGGATAACTTTTCCAATCTCGTTTTTATCCGAGATTGTTTATTCGTAAGTATTTACTGGGGTTATTGTTATCATCCATGCCCATGTTTTCTAATTTTTTTTATGTATGTTTAAAGTCATTTTTAACCATTTTTAAATTTTACTACATGTTATGAAATGAATCTTACTTTTGTTTACCACATGAGGAACTTTTTTACTTTTCCGACAAAAGTATGAGGAGAATTTTTTTTTAACTTATGCGGCATGAATGGATTTTTATGGTTTCATAAATCCTTATTTTCATGAAGCTTAATTTACATGATTTCATGAATATTTTCAACAAAATCCTTTTCTTTTAAAATTTCATGGCATTTTGTGAAAAAAGAAAATGCTTTTGAAGAAGAAAGGGTATTTTCCTCAAGAATTTATTTCAAGTGTTTTATCAAAACCATTTTCCGCCTAAGATGACATTATTTAATATGTGTATGTTTCAATTATAATGTCTGTATGATTTACATGGTTTCACTTTTCTTATGATTAAATGATATCCATTTTTTTTATATGGATTATTTTATGATGGGATGATGTTTATGAAACCCATTTTATTCTTTGGGTTACGGTAAATGATTTATGTTTATGTTGTGGCACACATAAGAATGATTTTATTATGAGATTGGTAGGACATATATCTCCCTCCAATTCATTGAGTAAAGATTTATATCTCATGAGATAGACATGGCCGGAATGGTAAGTTAATCTGGTTCAGTGATACAGGACTAGAATGAGGAGTGAACTCGGTTCAGTAAGGGACTTTGTCCACTAAGATGGTCTTGGCAGCAATGCCTTGGCTAATATGGAAATAATATCATGTGCTTAATGTTTTTCCACAATTACAAGTTTTATTTCCAAGATATTTATCATGATTGATGTTCCATTATGATCTATGCCTTATATACTGCCATGTTTTATGTCATTGCTCAGGATTTCGATGTTTAAAAATTATGTTTATGTTTTTATGTTCAAATGTATATGGTTTGTGTTATTTTATCCATGCTTACCCTTACTGAGCATTTGATCTCAACCTTTATATGTTTTCTTTTCCCCAGGATATAAAAAAAGGTTTTAGGTAAGAAAACAAAAGGGGAAGATCTTTATGGGATATGTTGAAGATCTTTCACCATGATTAGAAGATTATGTTCCGAGTTTCCAAAGACACTAAACTATTACCGTCCTTGTGTGTTTGTTTTTTGTTACGTATTAAGTATTTCGAAAAAGTAATGCAATGTCCATGTACGTCAAGTTTGGGGTCTCTACAGTTGGTATCAGAGGAATGGTTTAGTTAACCTTTGGAAACTAGGATGCGAAAACTTTAGTGAGATCCCTAGAGATATTTCTAAGGTATATATAGGGATGTCCCTAAGGTTAAGTATAAGTATAGGTTATAGTCCTAGAATTATGGCAACGATCTTAGAATTAAACTTAAGATGTTATATATTGAAGGTACTCCCCCTTTATTATGTTGTTTTCCCTAGCATGGTTTTTTCCTCTCACACTATTATTTTTGGGTTTTAGACGATGGCTAGAACCCGATGGAACCGTGTTGATCAATGTAATGGAAAATGAAATGATTGTCCTCCTGAACAAACCAATGTTATGGGAGATGGAGTGAAAATCTTATTGTTATACTTACACAAGCTATGAATCATTCTGGACTTCCAAATGAGCAGAGAAGGGAACAATATTCTATTGAGTCCTTCATGAGGCAACGTCAACCTTCTTTCAGTGGGTCTTCTGATCCACTTGTTTCTGAACAATGGATCAGTACCATTGAAAAGATATTTTCCATACTTCGCTGTTCGGAGCATGAAAAATTCATTCTGGCTATTTATAGTTTAGAAGGTGAAGCAGATCAATAGTGGACTCTAATTAAGAATACGAGGCCCCGAGATGAAATTGAATCCATGGAATGGGATGAGTTCAAGAACTTATTTTTCAATAAGTACTTACCTCGTATTCTTCAAACAAAGATGGAAAAGGATTTCCTTGAGCTTAATAAAAATGATGATGAATCTTTTGGTATATACGAAGCGAATTTTACAAGGCTTGTAAGTTATGCATCTAGCTTTATCATCCAACCTGAAAGTAAAGTTGATCGATTCTTTAGTGACTTAAAACCAAGTCTTTGAAGGGCATTAGCTATAAGAGAATTCAGTAGCTATGAAGAAATTGTGTGTTGTGATATCAAGGTAGGAATGGAAGTTGGTGTTACATATTCATCTCATGGTTTTGACAAGAAACGAAAGATGGAGTTCAAGGAGAAATATTAGAACAATGGTGAAAAGAAGATGAATGTTTCTTTATGCTCAAAGTGTGGAAAGAAACATGGTGGAGATTGTCTAAAAGGTACTAGAAAATGTTTCAAGTGTTGAAAAGAAGGTCATCAAGTAGTTGAGTTTCGAAGTAATGGGAAAAAGATTTCTAATGACGTGAATAGAGAAAAGACTACAGAGAATGCTTCACCAACACTTCAATGCTTCAAGTGTAAGGAAATGGGGCATTATGTTAATCAATGCCCTAATCCAAGGGTTAATGATGATCAACGTGAGAAACCTCTTAACACAAATGATAATGGGAAGTCACATGCGATCACTATTTGTGATGTTGAGTATGAAAATGATGTTGTGTAATGATTAAGTTTTTATGTAATGGGAATTCAAAATAGTATCATGAAATCTCATTTATGGCATCGTGGAATTTTGGAATATCTATGTATTGGTTTTCAATAATTATATGGTACTGGTAACTATGAAAAGTGATTGAAATATTTTTGGAAAGAAGATGAAATGTGCATAATGAAGGGATAAATAGAAAATGAAATGAGCTCATGACTGATATCATGGTTTGAGTATATAGAAATTTTGGGATTTTGGTATGTAGAAAGAGGTAACTTTTGACAGCATTCATGTTTTCACTAAAGTTCAATGGGTATTAATTTTTCAAGAGAATACATGATTAAGTTATTCACATGTTTGTAATGTGACCAACAAGATATATCGTATGATATATGGGGGATAAATGATGGTATTCACGTGCTTGTTATGTGACCTTTCTAGTAATCGTTTTCTTTATAATATAAGATTGGACAGAAGTATTTTAGATAATCCTAACGATTGGAATGGATTATGTTGGACATAAGTTAGTATTGTTTAAGGATATAACTTTTTTCTATATTATTTATGGGATGTTATAATAATGTAGTTTTAGAAAAAGGACAACCTGCAGGACGGGCGACAACCCGTCGCATCAGAGAAGGCTGTGGGAATCGAACCGACAACTGAAGTGCGACAGGCCTTTATCGCCTACCACTGGACTACAGGAAGTCCCTAGTTAGTAGAAAATAGTTTTATTATATTAAGAAGTATGATATATGAGGTATAAGTCCATTTTAGGAACCATATATGATTAATCTCACTATAGATGGACTTATGTAATTTTGATAACTTTTTCTAACCTTTTGTTTGAGACAGATGGAATGACCCATCATTCTATCACATGATCTGCAAACACTTCACGAATGAAAAATTCAACTTCATTTATTTAAGAGATGAAGTGGAAGTTGTCCAAGGAACGACCAACAGTGAGATTGTACCAAAATCAAGAAAGTATTTCTTCTAATTCCAATTTCTTCAACTTTAGGGAAATGATCTTGAAAACCAAAAATGTTGTCATAGTGCCCTTATATCTGATGAATTAGATGGTACCTTAGATCATCACAAATTTATGGCTTTGTGATTGTTGGATTTTTCATAGCCATGTCCTCTACCACTCTTCATCAGAAGTTTATGGTTATAGTTCTCTTCAATATCCATATTTTCACATATGTTGTCCTATGTGGAAACCCAGTGCTGAGTTACTTTGGGTGACTATTATGATTCTCACTTCCCTTTTTAAAATTAAGTTTTAGTATTCCTTTTTACGATGTGGGTTTCTATGAAAGAAACTTTCAAGTAGTAAACCATTTATAACCCCGACGAATTTCAAGGGAGAAATTCATTTTAAGGGGGGTAGAATGTAACACCCTGAGATTTTATGAGATATATTATTTTTAATTTCTTTAATGTCTTATATTATACACTACACCAAGATTATCTTGTACAATACAAAACACCGTATTAGCTTGCAGTATACGCAACACTATTCTTGGCTCGTGTTACACACAATTTCAAGTTCGTTTTGTGGAAATTATTTTACGCAACATTAAGTATAGATTTTGTTTAATATATAGATAAAATAAGTTTTGATTATGTTATACGCAACACCAAACGGAGCTTTCACTACACGCAGCCCTGACTTGGCTTTCATTACACACAATCAAGACCTTCTTCGATAGCGTGTGTAGTACGCAATACCAAGTTTCACTAAATGAGATATTATTATAATATTATTATGAACTAGCGGTTATGAATAGTAATACCCACTTTTTGAAATTTTATAAATTTTATCTTTCAAAATGGACTTCATTTTTGGATTCGGAATATCAAAATTATCCTTGGGTGAATTTTGGTATTTTTCTGAAAACTTTCAATTTTTGATGAATAGTGAAAACACTAGGTTACTATTTAAAAACAGAGTTTTTATTTAAATAATTATTTATTTTATTTAAATTTATTTTAGGTAAAAATTTATACATAATACCTATATAAGTTCAATGTAATTCATTTGATTCATTTTATAATAATTTTAGATATATAAAATTTTTATTGAACTTTTCACCGTCTTTTACCCACCTCCTAGGAGAATATGAAAATTTATATAAAACTTAATTTTACCGCTTCTGTGAGTGGAATTTCCAAAATACAAGATAAATGGTTAATATCAAGGAGTAAAATGTGGTTCAATAAGATAAAAAAAAAATTTTGTGAATAGTAACTTTTTACTTTTATTTACCATGGTTAAAAGTAAATAGGGTAATTAAGGGTAAAATGATATTATTATTACCCTAACACATGTCCTAATTCTATTGGATAAGTGTAATTCGACCAAAAAAACTTAGGAATAGAATATTACCCTTTAGGTCCACTTGGATTAGATTAGGACACTTATTACTATTTTATTTAAATAAGAGTTAAAATAGTTAAAATCAAAGTTTAATAAATAAAACATTTTTAATATAGGTTTATACATAAGATAAATTCGACTATAAATATTCATTAGAAAGATAAAAATATTTCCAACATAATGGTATTTTATTTATAATTTTTAGACATTAAATAATTTAATTTATTTATGACACAATGGTGATGCAGTAATTACCTAAATAATAAAATATTAAAATAATTGATATTATAAATACCCAAATAAATGTAATTTGAGACTTTTTATGAATTAAAATAATTTTCTAGGTTAATATGACATGTTAGTATTGATTTAATTAACTTTTTTCGAACTAATCATGCTTTTATGATTTTCACAAAAATCAATTTCCAAATAGTGTCAAAATTGACATAAAATAGTTTTTAAAACAAATATTATATTATTAATTTTTATTATATTCCTAAAAATCTAAGGATCGGAACAATTACTTATATAAGGTTATATATATTAATAATGAACCACTTGGGGTTCTTTTGGCTTGTTATAGTAAGTTTATTAACCATATAGTGTAAGAAAACAAGAGGACACGGTAAAAGTTAAATTATTTAACTTAGAGTTAAATCTAAATGATAAGGTTAAAATAGTAACCTAAACTTTTATAAAACCTATTGGTTGAGATTATTTCGACCCATCCCCAATTTATCTTCGAAATAAATTAATTTGGATCTATTATAAAATGAATATGACTTTATTATAAAATAATATTTTAAGTTTTTCCAAAGGTGCCCCTCTCCTCCCTTATAAAAAGGGCACAACTTCCCTCTTCTCTTAACACCCTTTTGAGCCTTGAAGCTCCGTCAACCCCTGAAAATTACTCTTATCAACCTCTATAGTTATATCATAGAGGTTCTGGTCTTCTCAAAATATCAACTCTATTCCCCTAAGAAGAATTTTAAAGGAGGTGCGTCGAGGAAGAGGTAATCTCTTCTACCGACTCTTTCAAGTTTCTTTCTTCTTCTACTTCCTCTTATTTAGTTGTTTCATTATAAAGTAATAGAATAAGTATTATTTATATACTTATATGTTATTATAAATATTAAACAACCCTATTTCACCTTTTATCCATCCTATGGAAAATGAAATCACAGCGTGTGTGTACTTACGGAATATCGTCTCCACGCCGTGGTGTAATCAGTTTTTCAACCACCACCTTACTTGTATGGGTATAATGGTGTAAAGAATAACTATATATGATTATTATAACATAATACTGATTCTAATATATTATATCATCCACTCCAATTCCATTCAATAAATATGGTAATGATATCATCGCTCCTGTGTACGTACAGATTACCGTCTTCATGACGTGATAAGATTCTTTTTCCATGTTAACAATTAAAGAATGATTATAAAGTATATATAATAAGTAATCATGAAATATATTACATAATAATGCTACTTGATTTATGTATATATATATGTATGTCATCTACTTAATTTGATTCAATTCAATAAAGAAACGAAAAATAGTGTTCATGCGTACGTACGGCCTACCGTCACCATGAACGGTGTATTTCATTCCATTTATCGATATATTATATATATGTATATTCTGAATATATATTATATATAAATCATGTTTTATATTCTGTAATTAATTAATCATGATCTAAGTAATCATATTAATAATTAAAAGTCAAAACACGGACGATAAATGAAACGATTTTACCCAAAACGATGCTTTAACATGGAATTGACAAATGAACGGATAATATAAAGTCGTTAGTGAATAATATATGATATCATAAATATTATTATGGTTATGTTACAAGTTAATAATATGTTTAAAACCACTATACAGGAGTCTTAGACACATACAGAAGAAATTGGACATAAGGTAAGGGATAACTTTTCCAATCTCGTTTTTATCCGAGATTGTTTATTCGTAAGTATTTACTAGGGTTATTGTTATCATCAATGACCATGTTTTATAATTTTTTTATGTATGTTTAAATTCATTTTTAACCATTTTTAAATTTTACCACATTTTATGAAATTAATCTTACTTTTGTTTACCACACGAGGAACTTTTTTACTTTTCCGACAAAAGTACGAGGAGAATGTTTTTTAACTTATACGGCATGAATGGATTTTTACAGTTTCATAAAGAATTATTTTAATGAAGATTACTTTATAATATTTCATGACTATTTTCAACAAAATCCTTTTCTTTTAAAATTGCATGGCATTTTTTGAAAAAGAAAATGGTTTTGAAGAAGAAAGGATATTTTCCTCAAGAGTTTATTTCAAGTGTTTTATCAAAACCATTTTCCATCTAAGATGAAATTATTTCATATGTGTATGTTTCAAGTATAATGTCTCTATGATTTACATGGTTTCACTTTTCTTATGATGAAATGATATCCATTTGTTTTATATGGATTATTTTATTATGGGATGATGTTTATGAAACCCATTTTATTCTTTGGGTTATGATGAATGATTTATGTTTATATTGTGGCACATGTAAGAATGATTTCATTATGAGATGGGTGAGACCTATATCTCCCTCCAATTAATTGGGTAAAGATTTATATCTCATGAGATAGACATGGCTGTAATGGTAAGTTAATCTGGTTCAGTGATATAGGACTAGAACGAGGAGTGAAATCGGTTCACTAAGGGGCTTTGTCCACTAAGATGGTCTTGGCAGTAGTGCCTTGGCTACTATGGAAATAATATCATGTTCTTAATGTTTTTACACAATTACAAGTTTTATTTCCAAGCTATTTTATCATGATTGATGTTCCATTATGATCTATGCCTTATGTGCTGCCATTTTTTATGTCATTGCTCAAGATTTCGATGTTTAAACATTATGTTCATGTTTTTATGTTCAAATGTATATGGTTTGTTTTATTTTCTCCATGCTTACCCTTACTGAGTATTTGAGTTCACCCTTTATATGTTTTCTTTTCCCCAGGATATAAAGAAAGGTTTTAGTTCAGAAAAAAAAGGGGAAGATCTTTATGGGAGATGTTGAAGATCTTTCACCACGATTACAAGATTATGTTCCGAGTTTCCAAAGACACTAAACGGTTACGGTCCTTGTGTGTTTGTTTTTTTTATGTATTAAGTATTCCTCAAAATTAATGTAATATCCATGTACGTCAAGTTTGGGGTCTCTACAATGACCTTATCAATGTGACGTATATTCTATGAAATTATTATGTTAGATTCATGAATAATAATGAACAATATGCAATAATATGTTTTATTAATATTTAATACATCAAATATAAATTTAATAAAAGTACAAATAGTTAGTCCTAGGACAACAACTCCAACACATTGTTTATAGACTTTTGGGTGTGATTACTCATAATCAGATGGGGCTTCTTCTCATAAAGTTCATACTTGGTAATCTCCAATATGGGAGATAATGAGAATAGACCCACTAGTAGGAATTTCATATATTTGTGTGTCATCTGATATTCCTATCTATGATCATGTGTAATTTTCATTAAACTTTAATATTATCATTAATTATTTCATGACTCACAAACATAGATTTAATGACAAAAACCATCATACCATATGTTGGTGGGGAGTATGGTGTGTTGTGTGTGTCACAAATAACAAGTTATTAATGGATAAGTTGAGGAAGGATTTCCATTCCATATTTATGGAAGTTGATATCTCGACTCTTTGATTGAAATGTAACTATCACATAAATTCCATGGTCATTATTTAATGATGTTTATTTTAGATAGTGAAAGAAAGACATATCAAGCATATAAATTGATGATACGGATGTGCAACATGCTTGATGATTTTTATTTCAAATATTCCATGTGCTTTATGTGTTTATTTTCTCATCATTGGATGAGGTTACTCTCCTACTATGGGTGATAAATAATTGACATGTAGTTCATATACACACCAAGTTGAGCCCCTTATTCTTGGATGATGTTATTATTTCTCTTGATTTGGGTTGAGTTGAATAATGTTTATTATATATTGACTTTCTATTCCTTTTGTGTCTTTTACTTCTCCCCATTTTAGCTTTCAGGGAATCATACTAGGTATGTATATACCCACCCATGTATGGGCTTTGCCTACACATGTTGTGTCTTATATAGATAAAGGGTAAGTCATTGGTGACTAAAGAGGAGCTTAGGGATACTTGGTGCTTTGGACCGTGTACGATGGTTAAGCTTGGAGATCAAGAGATGATCTATCCCATTATTTTACTTTACAGTTTTTTAGGTTGGGAAATCTTTCTAGTTGGGCATGTATTTTTCCCCTTTAATTTTTAGTTTTCACTATTGTACTCTTATATACCCTAGAGGTTTTTCATGATTGGTTTACCTTTTAGTTATTTCATCATTTTATTATTTTTCCTCTTCACTTCTGCATTGATATGGTTGTGTGTCTGCATACAAGTACTTAGGTAAAGGCCTCCCCATGTTAGTTATGCCTTCAGTGCTTTTCATTATCCCCTGGCTTATGGAGGTGGGCTTGGGGTAGTTTTGGCTTGCTCCAAAGTTAAGTTAAGGTCATGAAAGATTGATATAAAAGGTGTTTCTATCCTTGGGAATATTTTTGGGGTAGTCCCCTTACAAGTATTTAGTGGGGGTCAGGGAAACAACGTCAAATTGTTTTGAGTGAGGCTCTCCATCCAAGGAATCCAGTGATGGTATGGGTAGCTAATGTATCCTTTCATAAGGTACATTACTACCTACTTGTCTACTCAACATACTAATACATTGGTTGTAGGGATAAATTTTATGTACAGTATCATTATTCTCTATGAGTTCCAACACTAGTGGCCATTGAGGTTCCACGGTAATCCAGATCCACAAGAAGCAAAGGATTAACTGGAGTCCATGGAATGTGTTTTCAAGATCATCTGGACACTGATGGATCAAGTTGTTGTGTTGATAGAAATCCTATTTAATTTTTTAGTTAGGTGATGGTGGATTCTTACTACCTAGATTCATGATGATTAGACACTCTCATTGTCTGAATTCCAGTAGGTGTTCCATTAGGAGTACTACCCCTCCTATTTGCACCCGGTTTGGATTCAGGGGATTCTAGAGATATAGTAGGGAGTGATAATAGTTTTTAAGTACATTATGAGGTTTAAATTCCTTACAAAATACTCCCTTTACATGATACTTGATAGATACTTATGATAATGAAAGTTTGAGTAGGGACTCCACTAAGAGATTCATGCTAGTGTGGTTCTCTTGTGCATTCCCACCTATATAGGGGTGTTGGGGTAGGAAATAGTGATAGAGATTTTCCTATCATAGGGAAACCGGAAATCTATAGTTAGTAGTGGGTATCATAGATATTATTAATCGGTAGTAGTTAGAAAGCACCATTCAGTAGGATCTTAGCACAGGAGATCCTATCATGATCAGACTCGGACATGTGGTTTTGTGGCACATGGACAGCACAGAGGGCCAGATAATTCCAAATAAGGGAGGTGTTTTTCTTATGATGGGTGAGGTCACATAGCACATGACTTCTTGACCATATGTACTGAGGATCATAGGTATTTATCTGACAGACCGCCAAAATAGAGACAACATCATGGGCAGGGATCACCTAGGTGAGTGTAGGGTGGCCCCTAGAGAGGCAGAGCTAATGAAGGGGTATATGGAGCTATGTTTGGTGTATGATACGATGATATCCTTCCACCACCAACACCAGGAATCCCACAGTAGGCTCATAGAGATATCGATCGGGGCCACAAACAGTTGTAGTCTTTGGAGGCATATGACCTGGCAGCACATGAGAAAATTAGAGGTATGATTTGTATATTTTCTACTCTTGGTTTAGTATTATTATACATAGTTTATAGTCATTCCTTCATCTATATACTCCTAGTGTGAGAGATAGATCTCCCAGTAGAGGATTTGTCTTAGTAGCTTCATCTCAAGGTTCTTAAAAGGAATGCCTCTTCTATATCTTTTATCTACCGATAGTGTGAGTTATGGATTGGTGGAGAGGGGTTCACATAGAACATTTTTTCCATAAATATGGAACCCTATGACATCATCTTTGGTATAAATTGTTTGACTATGGTTTATACCTAGATTTACTATCATCGCAGACAAGTTATATGACTTCTCATTGATGGGGCGAGATTCTCCTTTGTGGGCGAGATAGATCTCATGGCATAATGAGTGGTTTATATTAGCAAGAGGTTTTATTACATCACCCATCGGTTGGAAAATATATCCCTTAGTGTAGTAGAATCATCAAGAATATAGATTTCTTTAGTCATTGAGGATTATATGGATGTATTCCCTGAGGATGTTTAGGGACTACTTCTGAGGTGAGAGATGGAGTTTTTTATCAACTTTCATCTTGGGAAAGATCTAATATCTTATGTATCATATTAGATGGCCCATATTGATCTTTTCTAAGATGTGGTTGTAGTTGGATGACCTTTGAGATAAGGGTTTCATCAGTCCTAGTGTGTCCCCCTGGTTAGCTCTAGTGTTATTCATGAAAAAGAAAAATGGGATCTTGCAGCTTTGTGTGGATTATCATTACCCAACCTAGTCCATGATAAAGAATAAGTACCCATTATTGAGTATTGATGGACTCTTTGACTAGTTGAGAGGTGAAATATGGCTCTCAAAGATTGATATTCGGTTTGGCTACCACCAGTTGAGGGTTCACAAGGTGGATATTCCAAATATGGAATTCCAATGTTCCTATAGTCACAATTAGTTCCTCGTGATTCCCTTTGGTGTAAAAAATTTACCCACCATGTTTATGGATTTTATGAACCAGGTATTCTAGTTGTACTTAAACCATTTTTTCATTATGTTCATCGATGAGATGCTCATATACTCTATATCAAAGGAGGATCATTAAGAGAACTAGAGGATTCTCCTAGACTTTCTTAAAGTTCACCAACTTTACACTAAACTCTCAATGATCTAGTTATAGATTCAAGAAGTTTACATTTTTGGGGCATGTCATTTCTGATCATGGTTTAGTTGTGTATTTGGAAAAGATCGATGTAGTGCTTTCTTGGGAGCCACCCAAGAGCATGTTAGAGGTGTATAGTTTTATTGGCTTGGAAGGGTACTAAAAGAGGTTTGTGGAAGACTTCTCCCAGATTTCAGACCCTTTGACCACCTTAACATGAAAAGGTAAGTCTTTTACCTGGACTGAGCAGTTCTAAAGGGCCTTTGAGGATCTTACATTGGGGATGATGAGCACTCCTATTTTGAGACTACTGAAGGAGGGTGTGGAGTATGTAGATTTTTTATTCCTCAGGAGCTGGCCTCAGTTGCGTGTTGATATAATAACAGGAATTTATCGCTTATGGGTAAAGGTATTTGAGACCCCATGAATAGAACTATATGAATCACGACCTAGATATGGAAATGGTAGACTTCACTATGAGGATGTGGAGGCACTATCTTCTAGGAGAGAACTTTTTGGTTTACTCAGATCATCAGATTCTTGGGTACATATTCACATATAGATACTTGAAATTTAGATATTGGTTCTGGTTGGAGTTACTATAGGAATATAAATTCAAAATAGTCTATACTCCGAGGAATGGAAATGTGGTAGCATATTACCTTAGTAGTAATTCCTGAGCTCGCTTGGTGTAGGAGGCTTCTAAGTAGTTGGTATCCTTGTAACTAACCCTGGTGGAGCAGGAGGGTAAGAAGTTTCTACAATCGATGGTGTTGACTACTCTACTTATTGAGTGTGTGTGAGAGTCCCAGTTGGGAAACATTGATTATGAGGTCTTGCATGACCATATATCCATGGTGGATAAATTGGATGGATATTTTGAAAGAGATAATCATGTCATCTTTTTCTAGGGATGGATGGTGATTCCAATCAAGATGCGAGAGGAGGTGATGCAGGAGTTCCACACTTATCTTTTGGTTGTACATCCCAGTGTGGGGAAGATGTATAGAGACCTTTAGTGGTAGTTTTGGTGGTCTAGAATGAGATGGCGTGTTTCTAATTTTGTCTCTCGATGCCTCACCTATATGCAGGTGAAAGATGGGCACTAGTTTCCAACAGTTCTATTGTAGTCCTTTGATATCTTGGAGTGGAAGTGGGACAACGTATCCATGGACTTTGTGAAAGTAATTCCACACACAATGAAGATTCATGATTCCATATGGGTGATAGTTGACCAACTCATGAAGTTAGAACACATCCATGCTATCAAGGAGCAAAGTTCGGTGGAGATTTTGGGGACGATGTATGTATGGGATATTATTCTTCTTTATGGGGTTACCTCGATGATTGTCTCTAATAGTGATATGTGTTTCACATCACGATTTTGGAGAGGCTTATGGGAATCATTCATGACCTAGATGAGGTTAAGTACAAGATTTCAGCCACAGATGGGCAGACAGACTGAGAACACTATCCAAGTGTTGGAGTATATGTTGAGTTCTTACATGTTGAACATTGTCCGAAGCTGGGAGGATCACTTTAACCTAGGAGAGTTTGCATATAACAATAGATACCACTCTGCTATCAGTATGGAACCCTTTGAATCCATGTACGAGAGACCCTTTAGGTTAGCCTTATGATGGAAAGAGATTGTAAATACATCTCTTGTGGGTCTAGAGTTGGTATAGGAAATAATAGAGAAGGTATAGGTTATCCTTGATCAAATGAGAACCACCTAGAGCAAGAATAAATCCTATGAATATCGCAATCATAGGCCCTTGGAGTTTGAGCGGGAGGACCACATTTTTCTGAGAGTCTATCCATGATGAGGATTGTGGAGGTTCAACCAGGGAGGCAAGCTATCCCCAAGGTTCATCATGCCATTTGAGATCATGCAAAGGATTGGTGAGGTTGCTTACCACCTCACCCTACCCCCATAGCAAGGGAAAAATGTATTTCACGTGTCACAGCTGATGAGATATATGCATAACCCCATTCACATCATTCACTAGGGTGAGCTGGACATCGAGGTCATATCCACTTTTATGGAGCACTAGGTGGTGATCAAGGATCAACAGGATAAAACCATGTGTGGACAGACCATCCCCTTGGTTCATGTGTTTTGGCAGCACGTGAACATGCAGGAGGGTTCCTAAGAGAAGGAGATCCAAAAACAACCCCAGTGTCCCTAGTTGTTTACATAGTTTTACTTTTTGGGTATTAAAGTATTGAAAAATGGAATGATGTAGATACCCATTTTTTCCTTGTAAGTATTTTAAATACTTATATATATATACATATATATATATATATATTCAAAGCTAGGCACTGAGACGCTGTGAGATTATGAGGCCAGGTGTGCCCAGAATTAATTTTATAAAAATATTAACTATATTTTGTATTGTACATGCACAGTTTCTTAAAGAAAATGGGATAACTCTTAAATGGGATTTCATATCATAAATGTTAGACCATGATTGAGTCTAGAACATGACGTTTATCCTAGGCACGACCTAAAATGGGTCAACACGGAGCATTCGGATATGGTAACCATTGGCAGGTGCATTTAGTTAAAATAAATAATTAAGTATATTTATTTTCATAAAATGAAAATTTTCTAAAATTATATAAGTACATCATTTTAGAAAATTCTCCAGTTTCAGCTGCTTGTGCCTTGGAGAATTAAAAGATTCTCTTTCCTCATTTTGTTGTTGAATCACATCCAATGACAACGAATCTCTAGATCAGAGAAGATCGGAACACAACAAACAAAAATACTTATTCCATCCATTAGTAAGCATGTTATTCAATGAAGAACAATCCAATATCTTAGTAGGAATCATCAATTCATGTTTTACGCCCTTCTTGATTAAATTTATTGAGCATGATCATATTCTTACCATTGATATGCACCAATTATGGTCTTCGTATGTGCCTATGAATTGAAATTCAATTGGTTATTCTTCTTTTATATCAAAGATCTACCAATTGTGTTCAATGGACAATAAATATTGTCCAATTACTGATAAAACTTTTTTATTGTGTATTTCTCCCATAATTTCTTTGTGTTCTTCACCGATTGGACCTCATGGTCTCGGTTAAACATTGTTGGGTGGTATCGAGCCCGATCAGACCCCCAGAATCTCAAGGAATCTACATGATAGAGATGTATTGACAAATCAGGGATTTTTTTCATATGGATTTAAGGTTTTGGGTGGTAGTTTTAACAATCAACATTCAAATCATCAATGACGGAAGAACATGTGTGTGTGGTGAGAAGTGGTGTGTGCGAAGCTACGATATTTGGTATTCCATCCACCAGATGACCAGAATCCACCATATGAAGATAGATCTATCATTTTTAGGAAAATATGAGGTCAGATATGAAGTAAAAACAATAGGATCTAGAACGTGGAGAATAGATCTGGATTTCTATGAAAAATCTAACTACACATTGTGTGGTTCGATGAACACATGACATGTAGCCCCTATATTGCGACGGCTTGGGTTTTGGAAATTTATAAGGATGACACACATATATCCATCCTATACACAGTGTACCCCTTTACCAGGTGGTAGATTCGTGTGGTGGACAACATGGTCATGAACCCATGTGTAAAGTACACAACCAGACACATGGCCATGTACCAATGTACATGAACACAACCAAGGTGCACGGGTAGGGACCTCGGGTGTCTCGGGCATGCTGTGTAGTTTCTTAGCATGTCATGTATACCAACATGGATAGTGATCTATGTACATACTAAGACATGACCAAGTGATTGAGTGGGACCACACATTTTTTGGTCCCCCTCACACACTATGTACTCCTTGGCTCCTCTTGAGGAAACTTCAATCTCTCGTATCTTTTTTTTTTGGACTTAGATTTTCACAAACGATTAGCCAATCCGGGATATTTTTTCATGTAGAATGCGATGGTGGACTCTGTTGTGGATTTTGAGATATGATGTGAGATTTTACGGGTATCAATCATATTTAGGTGATGCTCTATGATGCCAGTGATCACGTAGGATGAATATAGGATTTTAGGGTGGAACTATCCTACAGATTCAGGGAATAGTTCCTCAAGTAATAGAGAGTGGAACCCTCCTATTGGAATATGGAATGGTTCCTCTATCTACCTTCCATTAGATTGGAACCCTCTTATTGGGACATGGCATGTTTCCTCCATGTTTTAGAGTGAAACCCTCCAGCTGGGTAGAGCATGGGTCCTTTATCAACTATCAAAGTGGAACCCTCATACGGAGTCAGGGTGTAACGCCCCGACCCCATTTACCCAGAGTCGGTGCATTATTGCGTAACATAGGAATGATCACAAAATATCAAGTCTCGAAAGACCGATTAGTTTAGTAGCCTTGGAAACACTAGATACTTTCATAAATGTTACATTACATCATAAAGTGAAAAACTACAATAAAATAGTATCCATAGTCCACACTCATATCCTCTTCTGACTATCCCTGCAGGTCATTCATAAAATACTTCTTCACATCCTGGAAAATATTAAAACATTGAAAGGGGTGAGCTCAGATGCTCAGTAAGGATAAAAATATAGCGAAAGCTTTCATAAATAAACATAAACATTTAAGGCAATGTATAACTAAAACAAAAGCCTTTTAAACTTTATCTTCAACATAATATGGCAAAAGTAAAATGAGATAATTCCATTTACTTATTCACATGGATATTCTACTGGTCGAATAATCACATGCAATATCAATAACCACTTTCATAATGATGGAATGCATAATGCCAGACTATCATAACCACGTAGCCAAGGCCTTGTGCCAAGACCACAAATAAGATTTTGTCAAGGCCTCGTTCCAAGACACTAGTTTTTCTCATGAGACCTACCGATGCATCGAGGAGCTATAGCGGGCTCCACCCATCACTTATTAAGTCCAATGCATTCCTCATATGAATAGGTTTAAACATATCATAAACCATAACATAATCGTATCACATAAAACATGCATAAAAGAAACATAACATTTCCACATTTCAATCACAAGATATCAATACAACACATTGATGTAATAAAAACACTTTCAAAACCATTTTCAATATCAAAATTAAAGAAAATTAAAACTTTGTATTTATTTTTCATTTTAAAAAGTTATGGCTTGTAAAGGAAGCCGAAACTCAAATAATGGTCATGACGGCGGAGAAGTCGTTGTCGCCTCATACGTACGACAAAAACATTCCCTTTTGTCGTTTAGTAAATTGCTTCATATAAAAAACATTCCTTTTGGATAAATGTAAAAGTCAAAGGGGTTTATACAACGTATAAAAGAAGGTTTTTTATAAAACAAAATATACCTCAATGAAAGGAGATTGAGACGAAGTCCCATACAATCATCATTTTTAAAATAAAATAGATATATTATGTGTATTCACTATAAGTACACATTAATAAAGTACAAATACAAGATATGACATAATAATATCATGAAATAATTTGAAAGTAGGAGATTAACCCAAAGAATGGAAATTGGGTTAAGAAATTCCATTAAAAAGATCATTTTTTTAAAATAAAATAAATCTAGTATGTGTATTAACTATAAGTACACATAATGAATGTAAAAATACAAGATAGGACATAATAATATCATGACATAATTTGAAAGTATGAGATTAACCCAAAGAATAGAAATTGGGTTTAGAAGTTCCCTTACCTCGTGTCCGAATTCACTTGACCATTCTTTGATCTCCTGAATAATAAACTAGAGTTAATCTCTACCTTCTTAAGAAACTTTTTCAAGTTCATTATTCCTTTTATATCACTTATTACCATGTTATGAACATTATGTAATTATTTAAGTTAATAACGGTCGTTTTGTCGATCTTTGGTACTTGAGTCAAAAATAAACTTCTTATAATTACAAGTTGTTTATGTGGTGATATATCCATTATATCCAGAATTATATTCATGATATTGATATCATATATCTCATATATATCTAGTATATACATGCATTTATAATATTCCATAACGTTTAGAGGTAAGAAATGAAATGCACCGTTCATGGAGATGGTAATCCGTACGTACGCATGAACGCTACTTTCATTTCTATTTCGTATTTAATGGAATGAAATAATAATGATATAAATTTATAATATAATTCCAGTATAATATATCATATAATACCATTTACTCCATCCTTTATACATCCCACATATGGTATTAACGATTCAAATCACTTTGAGGGGGCGGTAGTCTGCACTTCCTAAAATGAAAATATCGCGTTTAACCATAATGGAAACCATAAAGGTATTCCATAAATGAAAAATACAAAATCATAATGAAAACAAAAACATAATATATATCATATATAAAAATAGTGTCATCATAATGTCCACCATTAGAGGTGTTATATGAGTTTTGAACAATCATCGTTTCGTGAGTCAAAAATTCGTCATCCACAGAAACAGTATGTTCTTTAACCATTAGATGTAGGTGTGTGTAAGTGTAGCTCGAATCCTTCTTATAAAAACATACTAGTATATTGAGGATACTGGTTTTGTTACAAAATAAATTAATAAAAAGTTTTTAGGTGGTTTGAGAAGAAAAATAAAACAAAACAACATTAGAGAAGACATTACCTTAAAATCGGGTAACTCTTTTTGATTTGATCCAAAGGCTTCTTTGGGAAGAGTTATGCCCAAAGTGAGGCTTCTAGGAGTAAGAGGGGGAAGTTGGGAGAGTATTTGGGCAGAGTTTGGCCGAGCCAAATGGCTTGAAAGTGTGAATAAGGTGGGAGTGGTGGGGGCCTTTTATAAGTGGAGAGGAGGGGCACTTTTGGAAAGTAATGAAATGTTATTTTATTATACAATGATTTTCAGATTCTAAAGGTCCCAAACTTGTACAATTATAGGCTAAGGTGATAAGGGTTCGAAATATACTCATCCAACAGGTTTTTGACAAGTGTAAGCCTTGAATTTTACATTATCTTTTCATTTTATTTAAATCGTTAATTAATCAGGTAATCGCTGCATCATCATGGTGTCATAAATAATTTAATTTATTTAATGTCTAAAAATTATAAAAAAAATATCATGATGTAGGAAAGATTTTTATCTTTCTAATTAATATTTATAGTAAAAAATATGACTTGTATAACCCCATTTAAAAATTTGTTTAGTAAAACAACTTATGTTTGTGACATTTTTATTTTAACTTTAAATAAAAGTTATTTATGTCATTTTCCAACCAAAGTGGCTCCATTGGGTACCCAAGTTGACCCATGGATTGTCTTGGTCGGCCATGACTCATCCAATAGGGTTATGACAAGTGTAAAGGTCATTTCATATTTTTATAATATCATTTTTACCTTAAATTTCACTAATTACCTTTAATCGCGATTAATTAAACTTAAAAGTTACTATTCACCAAAAAAATTATTTTAATCCCATTGAACCACATTTTACTTCCTAATGACAACCATGTATGTCGGATTTTTGAAAATCAAATCACAGAAGTGGTAATGTTTCATTTAAACGAAAAATCAGTTTTTAACTACCACTTAGTGGTTTCACTATTCATCAAAAATTGAAGTTTTTCAGAACAATGCCAAAATTTCACCCTAATCTATAATTGATATTCCAAATTCCAAAATGATGTCTATTTTACAAAATTACAAACATATAAGTTGCATTAATTAATTTCATAATTAATTCCTGCTGTCACAACAAATAGCGTGTTTTTAAGAAACAATATATATCAAAAGATTGACAATTGTTTATGTCCAATTTCAAAGTGAAATTAATTCTAATGAACATCATTGGATAAAATGGTAAAAATATATTCTAATTATACTTTAAAACCACTCAATAGTATAATTTATCACTATAAATTATTTTGATCAAAAAAGTTGTTTTAAGTATTTTTCACTATTCATAAAAAATTGGAAGTTCTCAGAAAATTACAAAAAATTCAACATGGGATAATTTCGATATTACGAATACAAAAATGAAGTCCATTTTGAAATATAAAATTTCTATAAATTTAAAAAGTGGTTATTACTATTCATAAAGGCTACTTTGATTAGTCGCGGTGTGTTAGAATTCGAAGTTGCGTACAACACCCGCTACTGTATTATTGAATGAGAAGCGTGTCGTGGAAGCTTGGGGTGTTACATTCTCCCCTCCTTCAATAAATTGCGTCCTCGCAATTTGAAATTTTTCTTTGAAAATAAAAGGTTGAAAATAGAAAATACCTTTGTGGAAAACCCACATCGGAAATAAGGTTAATAAAAATATAACATTAAAAGAAAGAAAGAGAAGTACAAAGGTCACTCGAGATAGCCCATACTAGGATTATATGAAAATATGGTTATGGAGGAGAAACAAACCATCAAGGTCTGGTGGAGAGTTGTAGAAATCGGGATTAGGAGAAAGTTAACCATAAGAAAATCACAAACTTGTTATTGGTTAAACAGTCATTGAATCCCCAGTTGGAAAAGTTAACCGGAAACGTTTTTGTTTTAAGTTACCTTTTATAAAGTTGAGGAATTTATTTAGGAGGTTTACTAAGAACTTAAGGGAATATACATACTTGTCATGTAGACTTTCATTCTTTAATAAATTTTTACCACAATCCCATCTTTCACTCTAAAAGGTAATAGAACTCAAAAATATTCTATTTATCCTAATTGTATAAGGTTCCAAATATTAACACATACCATTTAGATTAGTAAAACTATTTTGTAATAACCAGGGACTTCCTGTAGGCTAGTGGTAGGTAATAAAGGCCTATCGCACTATGGTTGTGGGTTCGATTCCTGCAGCTTTGTCCGACGCGACGGTTTATGCCCCACCCTGCAGGTTGTCCTTTTCCTAAAACTATAGTATTATAATATTCCAAAAATAATCTTCATAAATGTTTTATCCTTAAACAATACTATCCAAAGTTCAACTTAATCCATTCCAACCTTTATAGTTATCCAAAATACCTCCGTCCAGACTTTCTCTAAAAGGTCTCTAAATTCCAAAATCAATTGTATCATCAGATTCCTCAAACAAGGTAAAGTTTCTCTTATTGTCACATACAAAAATATGATTACCTTAATCATATTAAAACCTTAATGAAATCAGAAAGTACTGCAGTACAATCCTTATATATATATATCACATTATTCTAATAACCAGAATATAATCCATGAGTCCAAAAGCACCAATACATTAATTATTCTGCTTCAACTGTAATAACAGCATAATATTTTCCTTGATCCCTTGGCCTTTTCTGAGGTAAGTTTCCCTGACGCTTAGGACATTCATTTGCATAATGACCCATTTCCCTAAAATTGTAGCATTCAACATTGATAGCCTCTTTCTTTCCCTTAGAATCACGAGCCTGGTGACCTTTTTCTTCACATTTGTAACAAACTCCCATTCCTTTTAGGCAAGTACCAAGGTGATTCTTCCCACAATTATCACATAATGGAAAATCCTTCTTTACCTTTTTCCCTTTATCTGTCTCTTGTTCCACCGTTCTCTTCTTCTCTTGCTTTACTTTGTTTTCATAAGACTTAGAGAATTCCTTTTCCGTCTTGATAGCATACGAGACAATATCTTCGTATGACGAGAAGGTTTGTGAGACTAATTCTCGACGGAGAAATGGTTTTAAACCATCAAAGAAACGATCAATCTTACTTCTTGGGTTACGTATATAATCTGCAGCATGCATCGCTAACCTTGTAAAGTTAGCCTCATACTTTGCGACATTCTCATCCTCCTTCTGCCTCAAACTCAGAAATTGCCTTTCCATATCTGCTCGATGGTCATGTGGAAAGTATTTTTCTAAGAAAAGATATTTGAACTCTCTCCATTCCATACTTGATACTTCTTCATTTTCCTTTGTATTTGGAATCAATGACCACCATTGATCGGCATCTCCAGTGTGGCGGTAAACTGCCATGATAACCTTCTCCCTTTCGCTACTCCCCAAGGTGTGGAATATTTTCTCTAAGGAATTTATCCATTGCTCAGCTACTAATGGATTTTTACCCCCATTAAATGTTGGCGGTTGTTGCCTCATGAAGCGGTCTAACATTGATCCTCCACGTTGCGGATCAGGGTGCTCTATACGAGTAAGGTTATTATTCATAACCTGAGTGAGCTGTCCCAGAATGGTAATAAGTTGATCAGCACCAGTTGTATCTCCAGCTCCACAAAAATTATCTTGAGCAGGAGGGAAATACCTACACGGAGTGTGTGCATTGATACGGTTTCCATTCCTTCCACTAGGCACCATTTCTAAACAATGGCATAAACTAGATTAGTTTATGAATCAAAATACATAATTTTGTACTTGTAAAACACTTAACACTAATTGAACTATTTATGGATATAATCCATAATCATAAAAAAAAATTTATTTGAGGAAGTATATACTCATAACCCTTCATAGTGGTTTGGAAATTAAATGAGAATTATCCTAAGCATATCCCCCAGGAGTGTCATAACCAAGAGTGCAGCAAGGCCCATTTCCGTGCACCAGTTCCCGTTCGAGTCTAGCTCAAAGCGGTGTTTTCGGGTTTTACCCCTAGGTACATCTGTGCCAGAGCCACCTCTACCTGCTTGTATCTAGACAGGGATGTATTGCTTGGAAAACTCACAAAATCTCTATAATACCAAAATTCTAGGAAGTTCTTCTATACTAATCCTCAAAGTCTATCTTTGGGCTATGTGCTCTAATCAGAGTTTATCTAAATCTATCTTCCAAGGTTAGTACTAAACTGCCTCTGATACCAACTGTAACGCCCCAACCCCAGTTACCCAGAGTTGGTGCATTATTGCGTAACATTGGCATGATCACAAAAGATCAAGTCTCGAAAGACCGATTAGTTTAGTAGCCTTGGAAACACTAGATACATTCATAAATGTTACATTACATCATAAAGTGAAAAACTACAATAAAATAGTATCCATAGTCCACACTCATATCCTCTTCTGACTATCCCTGCAGGTCATTCATAAAATACTTCTTCACATCCTGGAAAATATTAAAACATTGAAAGGGGTGAGCTCAGATGCTCAGTAAGGATAACAATATAGCGGAAGATTTCATAAATAAACATAAACATTTAAGGCAATGTATAACTAAAACAAAAGCCTTTTAAACTTTATCTTCAACATAATATGGAAAAAGTAAAATGAGATAATGCCATTTACTTATTCACATGGATATTCTACAGGTCGAATAATCACATGCAATATCAATAAACACTTTCATAATGATGGAATGCATAATTCCAGACTATCATAACCATGTAGCCAAGGCCTCGTGCCAAGACCAAAAATAAGATTTTGTTAAGGCCTCGTGCCAAGACACTAGTTTGTCTCATGAGACCTACCGATGCATCGAGGAGCTATAGCGGGCTCCACCCGTCACTTATTAAATCCAATGCATTCCTCATATGAATAGGTTTAAACATATCATAAACCATAACATAATCGTATCACATAAAACATGCATAAAGGAAACATAACATTTCCACATTTCAATCACAAGATATCAATACAACACATTGATGTAATAAAAACACTTTCAAAACCATTTTCAATATCAAAATTAAAGAAAATTAAAACTTTGTATTTATTTTTCATTTTAAAAAGTTATGGCTTGTAGAGGAAGCCGAAACTCAAATAATGGTCATAACGGTGGAGAAGTCATTGTCTCCGCATACGTACAATAAAAACATTCCTTTTTGTTTTTTAGTAAATCGCTTCATATAAAAAAGATTCCTTTTGGATAAACGTAAAAGTCAAAGGGGTTTATACACCGTATAAAAGAAGGTTTTGTATAAAACAAAATATGCCTCAATGAAAGGAGATTGAGACGAAGTACCATACAATCATCATTTTTAAAATAAAATAGATATATTATGTGTATTCACTATAAGTACACATTAATAAAGTACAAATACAAGATATGACATAATAATATCATGAAATAATTTGAAAGTAGGAGATTAACCCAAAGAATGGAAATTGGGTTAAGAAATTCCCTTAAAAAGATCATTTTTTTAAAATAAAATAAATCTAGTATGTGTATTCACTATAAGTACACATAATGAATATAAAAATACAAGATAGGACATAATAATATCATGACATAATTTGAAAGTATGATATTAACCCAAAGAATAGAAATTGGGTTAGGAAGTTCCCTTACCTCGGGTCTGAATTCACTCGACCGTTCTTTGATCTCATGAATAATAAACTAGAGTTAATCTCTTCCTTCTTAAGAACCTTTTTCAAGTTCATTATTCCTTTTATATCACTTATTACCATGTTATGAACATTATGTAATTATTTAAGTTAATAACGGTCGTTTTTTCGATCTTTGGTACTTGAGTCAAAAATAAACTTCTTATAATTACAAGTTGTTCATGTGGTGATATATCCATTATATCCAGAATTATATTCATGATATTGATATCATATATCTCATATATATCCAGTATATACATGCATTTATAATATTCCATAACGTTTAGAGGTAAGAAATGAAATGCACCGTTCATGGAGACGGTAAGCCGTACGTACGCATGAATGCTACTTTCTTTTATATTTCGTATTTAATGGAATGAAATAATAATGATATAAATTTATAATATAATTCCAGTATAATATAGCATATAATACCATTTAATCCATCCTTTATACATCCCACATATGGTATTAACGATTCAAATCACTTTGAGGGGGCGGTAGTCCGCACTTCCTAAAATGAAAATATCACGTTTACCCATAATGGAAACCATAAAGGTATGCCATAAATGAAAAATAAAAAATCATAAGGAAAACAAAAACATAATATATATAATATATAAAAATAGTGTCATCATAATGGCCACCATTAGAGGTGTTATATGAGTTTTGAACAATCATCGTTTCGTGAGGCAAAAATTATCCATCCACAGAAACAGTATGTTATTTAACCATTAGATGTAGGTGTGTGTAAGTTTAGCTAGAATAATTCTTATAAAAACATCCTACTATATTTATTATACTGGTTTTGTTACAAAATAAATGAATAAAAAGTGTTTAGGGGGTTGGAGAAGAAAAATAATACAAAACAACATTAGAGAAGACAATACCTTAAAATCGGGTAACTCTTTTTGATTTGATCAAAAGGCTTCCTTGGGAAGCGTTCTGCCCAAAGTGATGCTTCTAGGAGTAAGAGGGGGAAGTTGGGAGATTATTTGGGCAGAGTTTGGCCGATCCAAATGGCTTGAAAGTGTGAATAAGGTGGGAGTGGTGGGGGCCTTTTATAAGTGGAGAGGAGGGGCACTTTTGGAAAGTAATGAAATGTTATTTTATTATACAATTCTTTTCGGATTATAAAGGTCCCACACTTGTATAATTCGAGGATAAAGTGATAAGGGTTCGAAATATACTCATCCAATAGGTTTTTGACAAGTTTAAGCCTTGGATTTTACATTTTCTTTTCATTTTATTTAAATCGTTAATTAATCAGGTAATCGATGCATCATCATGGTGTCATAAATAATTTAATTTATTTAATGTCTAAAAATTATAAAAAAAATATCATGATGTAGGAAATCTTTTTATCTTTATAAATAATATTTATAGTAAAAAATATGACTTTTATAACCCCATTTAAAAATTGTTTTACTAAAACAACTTATGTTTGTGACATTTTTATTTTAACTTTAAATAAAAGTAATTTATGTCATTTTCCATCCAAAGTGGCTCCATGGGGTCCCCAAGTTGACCCATGGATTTTGTTGGTCTTCCATGACTCATCCAATAGGTGTAGTACAAGTTTAAAGGTCATTTCATATTTTTATAATATCATTTTTACCTTAAATTTCATTAATTACCTTTAATCGCGATTAATTAAACTTAAAAGTTACTATTCACCAAAAAAAAATTTATTCCCATTGAACCAAATTTTAATTCCTAATTACAACCATGTATGTCGGATTTTTGAAAATCAAATCACAGAAGTGTTAATGTTTCATTTAAATGAAAAATCAGTTATTAACTACCACTTAGTGGTTTCACTATTCATCAAAAATTGAAGTTTTTCAGAACAATGCCAAAATTTCACCCTAAGCTATAATTGATATTCCGAATTCAGAAATGATTTCTATTTTACAAAATTCCAAACATATAAGTTGCATTAATTAATTTCATAATTAATTCCCGCTGTCACAACAAATAGCGTGTTTTTAAGAAACAATATATATCGAAAGATTGACAATTGTTTATGTTCAATTTCAAAGTTAAATTAATTATAATGAACACCATTGGATAAAATGGTAAAAATATATTCTAATTATACTTTAAAACCACTCAATAGTATAATTTATCACAATAAATTATTTTGATAAAAAATTTGTTTTAAGTATTTTTTCACTATTCATAAAAAATTGGAAGTTCTCAGAAAATTACAAAAAATTCAACATAGGCTAATTTCGATATTACGAATACAAAAATTAAGTCCATTTTGAAATATAAAATTTCTATAAATTTAAAAATTTGTTATTACTATTCATAACGGCTACTTTGATTAGTCGCGGTGTGTTAGAATTCGAAGTTGCGTACAACACACGCTACTGTATTATTCAATGAGAAGCGTATCGTGGAAGCTCGGGGTGTTACATAGGGCATGGGTCCTCTAGAATCAGAGTAGAAACCTCATGTGGATTTAGGGAATGGTTCTTCTAGAATCATTGTATAACTCTCATACTATATAGTTCATGGGTCCTCTATTGATTATTAAAGTGAAACCCTCTTGTTAGGACAAGGTATTAGTCCTCTATCTATCCACATAGTACAACCCTCCTACAGAGTCAAGACATGGATCCTCTATCAACCATCAGAGAGTGGAACCCTCCTGTTGTACCAGGGAATGATTCCTATACCTATAGATTTTTTTCCCCTATATTATAAAGCATTGTGGCGAAGCAATACTTGACTTGGATGTTTTATGTTATGCAGATATGCAAGATGTTGGGCATTGTTGATGGACTGCTAGTACTATTGGTGACTCTTTTCCTAGGATGGTCTATGAGATTTATATCCTATTAATCTATAATTTGGGATTTTTTTAGAGAATATATATATATATATATATATATATTTATATATATCCATTCCCTTTTATTCAATTACTCTCATGTCATGGGTTGAGAAGACGCACAAGGTATGCCACATAATTTCCATTGTTAGATTCTCATGGTTGGATGAGGTTACTCTCCTACTATGGGTGGAAAAGACTCAACGTTTATTCCATCTACACACCATGTTGAGCCCCGTGTGTTTGGAAGAGGTTACTCTTTCGCTTACTTTGGGTTGAGATGTATCTTTTTTACTATCTACTTGTTAGATTTGGTTCCCTATAACCAACTTCTATGTGCTTTATGATAAACTATATTCATAGTTTTGAATATTAATAAACTTATTATCACATCATGATTTTTCTTATATATAACATAGTATGTGATAATTCCCTAAGATTTTTTTTCACACTGAAAGGTCATAGAAATTCCCTGCTATGATGAGAATCCAAAATTGCTACGACACTATTCTTAAATATATATTCTATAGCTGGATGGTATCATTCAAGGGACACAAATGATACTGGCTATCAGGGGTAGATAATTATTGGACTTTGAGGCACCTTATCATGGTGTATGCCTTTGGTAATATCCAATGTATGATATTATGAGAAGAATATCCGCCAATCGAAAATCCATATTTATATGTGTCATTGGATGTTCTTAGCTGTGGACATGTGTAATGATCCTTATACTTTAATATTATTATTAATTAGTATTATGAGTAATGTACGTTGATGTATTGATGAAAATTATGATGACATATCAGTAAGGTAGGATATGTTGGGTGCATCAATAGTAATATTTCATTAAAGAATAATGCAAGTAAGGATTTTCTGTTCAGTTCTTTAACAGAAGTTGATATCTCAAACCCTTTGATGGAAATGATATAGCCTAAATAAATCCATGGCCACTGTGTTCTATCGGCAAGTTTAGTTTCCAGGAATTCAAAGAAAGATACATCAAGCACATAGGTTGATGTCACTGGCATGAAACATGCTTGATTTGAGATATCATGATAAAAGGATTATATTGCACAATAAGCATCTATATGAGGTATTATGTCATTGTGGAATTAAATTATTTCTTTATGGGTTCCTTGGGGTATTTCTCGACACTAACCTTGGACTTTAGGTTGTTTCACCTAATGTCACTGATAAAGAGGCCTAGAGGGTCACACACTAAGTGTATCCAAAATATTAGTTAAATAATATATGATTATTTATTATTTACTAAGTTTAATAAATATTATTCTCATATGTGGTTTAATAATTATTTATATTTTCTTGATCTCATATATTTTGTCATGATTTATTTGAGAGAATATAATGTGATCATAATATTTAATAAATATTTATTTTCTATTTAGTTAATATAATATCTATTTATTTATTTTCAAATACTGTAATGATATTTAATTAATAAATAAATAGTCATTATTCATGTCCTGATAAATATTGTGTAGGAATGGAGAACGGAGCTTAATAGTCTAGTGAGAAATAATATATATTGAATATTATTTGAATAAATAATATTTAATTTTAATTCACAAGTTAAACACATGTCGAGAAATATTATTATTAATATTATTATTATAGACATGGGATTATGTAAGGGATTAAATAAATAATAAGGGTCACTTTTTCAATTATTTATTTCAAACCCTAGTGATATATAAGCCCAATTATATTATTTTCTCAGAGAGATAATTAATTTTTTTTGTTGTTCATAACATATTTGGAGAATCCTATCAAGACCTAGAAAGCTCTCTTCTCCAAGAACACTCCCATGAATGGAGAGTGATCTTCCTCCACCTCCCACTCTCAAGTCAAGAGAGATCCAAGAGGAAGCTTTGGAAGTGTTTCTTAAGGTGATCAAAGGTGGATAATGCAAGTGATAGTATCTTCTGTTCTAGCACCAGGATATTTCTACAAAAAAATTTGGAGATTTTTTGATCATGTGTGGATCACCACTAGAGGGAATCTACTTTGATTCCTACAATGAAATGATTTTACAATGCAGAACTTCTGTGAAATCCATCAATGAAGAAATAATTCCAACAAGGTAATTATTTAGTTAATTAAATTAATTATAAATAACATGTGATGATCCTCCCTATGGTTCCAACATTTTATTCATTGTCTATTTTCATTGATTCAATTTCATTGATCACGGTGTTATCGTCGGGTTGATCGTGGATTGATCATTGATCATGAAAAAAAGAAAAGTCGGGCATAACCCATCGCATGATTCCACTGTGCCTCAAACCAAAAAGTGGTATCAGAGGGGTCACATAATTATTTATAATTATTTAAAGATCATTGATTGATTTATGAATTTTTATTGAATTTTTTAACTCAAGTTTAATCGTTCTTTTAATGTTAATTGTAATATATGATTCTTCCTCCTTCGTTTATCATAGATCTAATCAATACAATTAATTTTATTAATGAAATAAAATCAAAGAACTCATCCAGAGGTGCCGAGGATTCTAGACCGATAACATAGGAGTATATTCCATATAACTAGAGTTACATGCCATGTACTTATGTTCAATGCACCAAGAATTAATTCTAAAATTAATTCAAACCATATGCATTGATGACACATGGTGCATTTATTTCTTACACCACATGTTGATTAGGCCATCCTGGATAACTGTCATCCAGAGTACATGCAATGTAGCCCGCATACATGACGTGTAGTCCTTTTAAGTCATAGATGAGCCGTGTATTACTATACATGGCCTACCTGACTGGTGATTATGTAACTATGAGACCACATTCCATGTAGTCACTTATACACACTGTGTACTCCAATTTTATAAGTCACCTTTTAAACACCGAGTTCTTAAGCATGTGCCTCATATAGATAGTGAGATATGTACATGCTGTGTAGCTCGCATGTACATGCCATGTACTTCTATCAAATTGTACAGATTTAAAATTTACTTATTATAATTTTTAAACCTTATTGGAATGTGCTTTCATGTGGTCATTAAGTTGATATGACACACAATGTGATAGGTTTTAATAGATATATATAATGTTTAATTAATATATGTGTAATGTTCATATCTTCATGTCATGTATGATTCATATTACAGTTTTTACTATACATGGATTAAAACAAAACATGTGACCAAAAAATAATGTAATTTGTGTAATCATTAAGTTTATAGTACACATCATGAAAGTATGTGATAAGTCATGTATTCCATATGTCACAAGAGTAAATAGTATACAAGTATAATACATACTAGGTATATTTGAATGGGAATTCACCATGTTTCCTCCAAGGTACATTTATGTACATAGTTAATTTTAAATAAATTTATTTAATATGTTTAAAATTATGATGGATGAGAATATCAAGGAAATTCAGATGAAAATTAATATAAAATAATTGATTAATTAAAGAAGATAATTAGTTGATTAGAGTAAGATTTATCATAAATTAGAATGATTAAGAATTGAATATTATATTTATTAAATGCTTAATTTTTTTCATGCATGTACATTATCATGAGGATAAACCAAACATTTGTAGGTGATTGGTTTCATTTAATTAATTATTAAATTAAATTTTTGGTCTGCATGCCTTCTCTCCTCTTATTATGTAAGGGTCTACGTACCCATGGTTTATTTTATGTAAACCCCTAATTTAACTAACTTGTGTGTGAGTAAAATCATATATAATGGATGGAGGTCCTAATCTAGTGGTGGGGGTTCAAGTTTGGAGCTAAGGAAAAAACCAATCCAAGAGAGATACATAGGTGGAAAGATGTAACATGGACCTTAATTGGATCAAGATGTTTCTCCTAGCTCAATGGTTAGTATATAAATGGATAAATAAACTAACCATTAGTTAAAACTCATGATCATACTACTTTATTATTTTATTTCTGTTAAGTTTCATAGTTATTTCATTATGTATTTTTTTTTTATGATCACATGAATTAATGAAATTAACGAGCATGAAATATAGAACTAAAATAAATTGACTTATGGATAAATATTATCTAATACATGGTTAATTACATAGGTAAATCCACTTAATATTAACAAGAATTTTATACAGATAATAATTATCAATTTATGCATGAAGTATAAAATCCCTCAATTACATATATTAAGTTGGTATAGCCTTCTTCTACTTCAGTTAAAATCAAACCATAGTTTGAAGTACTTAACCAACAAAATTTGGGGTGATTTCAATTATTAGGGAATTATAACTTGAAGTTTTGGGTTTACCTAACTTAGTTAACATCAATGGTTGACTTCCAAAGCAGTACTTGGTGTAACTTGGAGGTAAGGGTTGAGGAAATACAATTTAAGGATTTTAGTATTGGGGAGTTCACTCAACAGATCGAGGAACTATGGGTTAATGTAGTTGGCATTTGGAATGCCTACCTAAAATCATTCAAGTTTTTTGACCAACAAAATTTGGGTTAATGAGAAGGGTAATATGGATCCTTACCACCATAATGTCCAAGAAACATGATATTCTAAATCCAATGGTGAGGGATAATGGATTTTAATAAAATAGTGGGAGATTAATAAATATAATATTTATTTATTTGTCTACATTTTATCAGATAAAATACTAAATATCTAGACATCTTATTTTTTAAGAAAAAAAAATTAAAATAAATTCAAACATATCATTGTGATCTATAATTGAGAAGTTTAACCTTATTGCTATCACAAATTTCCAAGATTTGTAAAGGTGATTATGAGTTATCCTTCACTATGAAATGAAATTATATGTGTTGTAAGAACTTATTATTAATGAACCTGGTAATGAGGAAAGTGATGAAAAGTTATCACTTTATGAGAAACATTTGAACGATTCCTCATGTGTTAAATTTTTCATGCAATCATCCATGTCCAACGAGATTTTGAAGCAACCTGAGGAAATGGATGTGTATAAAATGATGTCTCACCTTCGGGATCTCTATCAAGAGAAGGTGAGACAAGAGGGGTATAAGATCTCTAATTATTTGTTTACAAATAATCTTGGAGATTCTATACTATATGGTCCTCATGTAGTCAAGATTATTGGATACATTTAATGCTTAGAAATATTTGGAATTAAATTCCCAAATGAGTTTTGTTCATATATCATACTTTTATCACTGCTCAAGACCTTATCTAGTTTTATTATTGATTAAAATATGATAAATAATGAGAAGAGTGTTTTAGAACTTCTTAAATTGATTCTCTAAGTAAATAAGGATATGGGGCATGATAAACCCATGATCCTTATGGTGAACAAGAAAACAAAGAACAAGGTAGAGGGTCACAAGACTCATAACAATTCTAAACCTCCCAAGCATCGTCCTTCTAAGAAGAGGAAGATATAGAGGTAGGGTAAAGAAAATGAGGCAGTATGTTTTTCATGTGGAAAGCCAGGCCACTAGAAGAGGAACTGCACCCAGAAATAAGGGGAAGCAAAAGGTGTATTTTTTATTGAGTTTAATCTTTCAATATCTACACATTGGGTATTAGATACTTCTTGTAGTTCTCACATATATTTCAATATATAGAATCCAAGTAGATTCCAAAAGATTTATAGAGGAGAGGTGGATCTGTGAGCTTCTAATAGTGTGAGGTTGGATGCTTTATTCATTGGTGTCTACCACCTTTAATTTCCAATTAGAATGATTTTGATTTTAAAATATTGTTATTATGTACCTATGGTTACCAAGAACATAAATTTTGTATCATTCCTAGATGCATATGGGTTTATTTTCAAGTTTGGAAATAAAATGTGTTTCTTTTATAAAGATAACATATGTTATGGTATGGAAAATATAAATAATAGTCTTTATGTATTAAATTATGAAAACCAAGTATTGGAAATTTATAATGAATCATGTTCACATTACTCATATAACACCCAACTATAGTATCATTGTCTTGTCCATGTAAAAAATAAGTGATTGAAAAATCTCTTTCAAGATGGTTACTTAAAATCTTCTAAGCTAAATCCACTTAAAATATGTCATTATTTTTTACAAGGAAAAACTACCAAACCACCATTTGGTGGATAGGATGAAAGATCTATATAGATTATAGGATTGGTACACACTAATGTTTGTGTACCATTTTTAGTATATGCTATAGGTGGATATTATTACTTCATAACTTTTAATTATGACTTGAGTATATATGTTTATGTCTACTTGATCAGGTATAAGTCTAAGTCCTTTGAGAAATTCAAAGAATTAAAGAATGAAATAAAGAATCAACTTGGTAATAAGATAAAGAATCTTTGATCAAATCTAGGTGGTGAATATGTTAACCAAGAGTTTATTGACTTCTTATAGGAGTTTTGGATTCTATCTCAACTCACTCAACCTTATACACCACAATGGAATTCTATTAGTGAAATGAGGAATTGTACCTTGTTATACATGGTAAGTTTGATAATGAGTCATGTAGACCTTCCATTATCTTTTTGGAGATATGCATTACAAACTATGGTATGCACATTTAACTGAGTGCCAACTAAAGTGAGAAATGGAATTCCCTTCAAGTTATGGAGTGTAAAGAAATGTATTTTGAATCATAGTCGTGTATGGGGTTGTGAGATATTTTGAAGGCCTTTTGAGGCAACAAACTACCACACCGAGGCATAAAGTGTATCTTATAGGGTATCCTAAGGAAACAAAGGGATACAACCTATACAATCCCTTAGACAAGAAAGTTATTGTCGCTAGAAAAGACAAATTTCTTGAGAGGGAGAACATCCTAAAAAAGGATAGTGGAAGAAAGATTGACTTTGATGAATTTGATGCCCAAGATACATAAGAGTTGGTATAGGAACAGGTTCCAGAGGTCCCCATGGAAGAAGTAGTTCCTGAAACACAAGTACTACATAAGAGGGAAAGAGAGGTAAGAGAACTAGAGAGGTACGGTTTTCTAGTCACCTAAGATGGTGACTCGTTATTGGTTTAAAATGATGAACCTCTCTCCTACAAAAATAAAGTAGATAGAAAATAAGATTCAATATTGAAACAATCCATAAATTATGAAATGGATTCCATATATCATAACCAAGTTTGGATTTTGATCGATGTGCCAGTTGATGTAAAACTGGTTGGGTGAAAATGTGTATTCAAGAAAACTGGACATATAAGGTAGATTAAATACCTATAAAGAAAAGATAGTAGTTAAAGGTTTTAAAAAGTGTCAAGTAATTGACGACGATAAAACCTTTTCACAAATTTCCATTTTTAAATCCATCTAAATTCTACTTATTATAGTAGCTTACAATGACTATGAGATTTGGAAGATGGATTTCAAAACTAAATTCCTTAATAAGAACCTTTAGGAAGATGCCTGTATGAAACAACCATGAGGGTTTGTGACTCTAGGTGATGACAAAAGGATTTACAAGTTCTAGATATCCATTTATGGATTGAAGCCAGCATCCACATCATAGAAAATTTGATTCAATGAAGATATAAAATAATTTGGTTTCATTAATAACAAATGTGATCCATGTGTTTACAAGAGGTTTAGTGTAAATGTAGTCGTTATCCTAGTAGTATATTTTGATGACATATTACTTATTAGAAACTACATACCAGTATTATAGTCTATGAAGGACTGGTTAAACAAGTGTTTCTCCATAAAGTACTTAGGTTAAGCAATCTATATTCTAGGGATCAATATCATTCATGATAGATCCAAGAGACTTCTTGGACTAAGTCAAAGTACATGTGTTGACTAGATATTAAAAATATTTAGTATAGAACAATCCAAGAGGAGGTTGGTTCCAATGTCACATGGTTTACATCTTTCTAAGAAAATGTGTCATCATACACAACAGGAGAAAGAGATAATGAGTAAGATATCATACACTTTAGTGATCGGATCAATCATATAAGCCATGTTATGTACTAGACTTGATGTTGCTTATGCATTGAGCATGGTAGGAATATATCAAGAAGATCCAAGAGAATATAATTGGTATACTATTATGGTTATCTTCAAGTATCTAAGAAGAACTAAGGATATATTTCTAGTTTATGGAGGAGATAATGAGCTAATAATCAAGGGTTATACTGATTCTAGTTTTCAGACATATCATAATGATCTGAAGTTGTAGTCAGGATATGTTTTCTGTATCAATGGAGGAGATATGAGATGGAAGAGTTAAAATCAGATGGTTGTCAATAATTCTATAGTGGAGTCCGAGTATATAGCAGATTTTGATGTAGCCAAGGAATCCATTTGTATATAGAACTTTTTCCAGGAGCATGATGTGGTACTTTTTAGTATAGATTATATCAAATTGTAATGTGATAATACTACAGTGGTGGATCTTGAAAAATATCCAAGGTCACACCAACAGATAAAGCATATACTCTGGAAGTATCACCTCTTGAGGTATTTTTATCAAAGAGGTGAAGTTGCAGTAAGCAGAGTACCCATGGAAGAAAATGTGGTAGACCCCTTCACTAAAGGCTTATCTTAGAAGAAGTATGTGTATCATGTGAGAGCTAGTGGACTGAAAGTTGTTATGAGTTGGCTCTAGTAAAAATAGGAGTATATTGGAGTTAGTTCCCTAGAAAAAAAATTTTGTACATTATGATAACCTGTATTCATATTTTTGAATATTAATAAACTCCTTATCATATCATGATTGTTCTTCTGAGTAACATAGTATGTGATATTTTCCTAAGAGTTGTTATCACACTGAAAGGTCATATCAGTTCCCCACTATGATGAGAACCTCTAAGTGATAAGATAGTATTCTTAAATATATGTTCTATAGTCAGATGATATCATTTGAGGGACACAAAAGATGTATACTATTAGGGGTAGAGACTCATAGGAATTTGAGACACATTCTCATGGTTTATTCCCTTTGTAATATCCAATGTATGATATTATGAGAAAAAGATTCAGCATTAAGAAATCCACATTTTTATGTGTCATTGGATATTACTATCAATAGATATGTGTATTGATCCTTATACTTTAATATTATTATTAATGAGTATTATGAGTCTTTTACTTTGATGTATTGAAGAAAACTATGATGAAATATGTTTGTGGTGAGGTAGGATGCGTTGGGTGTGTCACGAGTAATATTACATTAATGAATAACATGAGAAAGGATTTTTCCCTTATTTTCTTTAATAGAAGTTGATATCTCAGGCCCTTTGATAGAAATGATATAGACTAAATAAATATATGGTGATGGTGTTCAATAGGTAATTTCAATTTTCAGGAATTCAAAGAAAGAGACATCGTGCACATAGGTTGATAGCACCAGCATGAAACATGCTTGATTTGAGATATCCTGATAAGGTATTACATTACACAGTAAGAATATGTATGAGGTATTATGTTGTTGTAGTATTAACTTCTTATCTATGGATTCCATGGTGTGTTTTTAGATGCTATCCTTGGACTTTAGGACACTTTACCTAATTCCACTGAGAAGGAGGCCCAGTGGGTCACATACTAAATGTATCTAGAATCTTGGTTAAATAATATATTATTATTTATTACTTAATAAGTTGAAAAAATATTATTTCCACATTTTGTTTAATAATTATTCATATTTTCTTGATCTCATAAATTCCTTCATGAGTTATTCAAGAGAATATAATGTGAGCAAAATATTTAATAAATATTTATTTTCTATTTAGTGAATATAATATTTATTTATTTATTGGAAAATAATTTTGTGGTATTTATCTAATAAATAAATAGTCATTATTCAAGGCCTGATAAATATTGTGGAGGAATAGAGGATCGGTTTTAATGATCTAATGGGAAATAATATATATTGAATATTATTTGAATAAATAATATTTATTTTTAATTTTCAAGTTAAGCGCATGTCAAGATATAATAATATTATTATTATAGACATGGGTTTCCTCAAGGGATTAAATAGATAATAAGTTGAAAATATGAAATTATTTATTTCTAACCCTAGTGATATATAAGTCCAATTATATTCTTTTATCAGAGAGCCAATTCATTTGTTTGGTTGTGCACAATAGATTTGGAGAATCCTCTTCAGAACTAAATACCTCCCTTCTCCAAGAATGATCCTAATAACAGAGAGTTATCTTCCTCTAAATATCACTCTCAAATCAAAATATATCCATGAGAACGCTTTGGAAGTGGTTCTTGAGGTGATCAAAGGTAGACAATGCAAGCAATAGGATCTATTGTTCTAGAACCCATAGATTCCTACAGTGATGTTCAGAGATTTTTAGATCACGTGTGGATCATTACTAGAGGGAATATTCTTTGATTACTATAACACAATGACTATACAATAAAGATCTGTTATTGGATCCATCAATGAAGAAATAATTCCAACAAGTTAATTCTTTAATTAATTAAATTAATTATAAATAATATGTGATGATCCTCCATCTGGTTCTATAATTTTATTCATTGTCTATTTTAGATGATTCAATTCCATTGATCACAATGTTTATCATTAGGTGGATCTTAGATTGATCACCGATCATGACAAAAAGAAAAATTGGGAATGACACATCGCATGCTTCCACTATGCCCGGAACCTACACAACTATCTTTCTATTCCTTTTGTGTCTCTTACTACTCCCCTTTCATTTTTTAGGGTATCTTACCAGGTATTTATATTCTCACCATGCATGGTATTTTCTTGCACATGTTATGTATTATGAAGATGACGGACATGTCGGTGGTGACTATAGTGGATCTTAGAGACACTTGGGGATTTGGACCACGTATGGTGGTCGTATCTTGGAGATCAGAATCTCATCTCTCTTAGCATTTTACTTTCCAGTTTTTTCAAGTTGGGACATCTTCCTAGCTAGATGTGTATTTTTCTCCTTTACTTTTCATTTTGCATTTTTGTACTCATGTACACCTTAAAGGTTTTTCATGATTTGTTTACCTTCCAACTATTGAATTTTTTACTATTATTTATTTGCACTTTTGCATTGAGATGGTTGTGTGTGTGTAGGTACTTAGTAAAGGGACTCCCTATGTTAGTCATGCCTTTGGCACTGGTTGTCATCCCTTGGCCTATAGAAGCGGGCTTGGGGTAGTTGTGGCTCGATCCCCGGTTAGGGTCGAGTCATGATAATATTAATTTATTTATTAATTTTTTCTATAACCAAATTGTTATTAAATATCTATTACTCAATACTAATTTTCAAATTATTAATTAATAATAATTTTTAATTTTCATTTAAACCATTTTTCACTAAATATTTTATATATTAAGTGAAATGCATATCTAGTATTATATAAATCATATTTATGTAAATATATTTTATATATATCAATATATTTATATTAATATTTAGAATTTTATTTTTAATAATTTATACTTTTTTTATGAAGATCTTATTATATCAGCGCTAAGAAAAGCACTGATAAAAGTGATTTTTATCAGCATTAAAAAACACTAATAAAGTTAAGAAAAACATTGATAAAAGATTTTTTATTAGTGCTAAAAAATAACTGATAAAAACTATAAAAATTTCTGATAAAGATTGGCATTATCAATGCTAAAAAACATTGATAAAAGTAATCTTTTATCATAAATTTTTTTAGCGCTCATAAAGTCTCACTTTATTGGTGATTTTAGCTAGTGCTGATAAAAATATCTCCTTTATCAACACTTTTTTTACATTGATAAAAGGTACCACTTAGTATAAAAAATTATATAGTAGTTAAATGAATATGAAATATATGTTTCAATGTGATTTAATGAGTGTTCATTATCTTTGATGCAATTAAACTAAAATTTAAAATGATAATTATGAGTAATCAAATCCATGATACATTGTATATTAACACATAACAAAATTAAAATCAATTCAAATAATTAAATTCCAGTGCATAATCATTGAAAATCAATTTAAATGAAATAAACTATAATTTGTAATCAAAATTATGAATAATTAAATATAAATAATATAAAAAAATAAGATGTGACTTAAAATTTAAAATTAAAATAATAAATAATCAAACACACAAGTGAACATAACAAATGGAAATTTTTTTAATTTCAAATATGTTGAGATTTATAACTTGAATGTCCAAGAATTAAATACAAAACATATGTTTTAGTTTATCCTAGAAAATGAGAAGTAACATAATTACTTATAAGTTAAAATGGTCAACATTATAAGCAATTAAATACAAAACATTCATTTTGTGATGTTAATCAAGTAAAAATCAGATTAATTATATAAAAAAAAATTTATAATCAAAATAGTGACTAATTGAAAATAAAAATTATTTTCTATGTAAACATAATAAATGATAATTTAATTAAAATTCAAAAAAAAATCATAATAAGAAAGAATTGGATATACAAAATATGTTTTTCAAGACCCAATAATTACTAATCATATTAAGAGAAAATAAAATAAATTTTATAATTAAAATTATAAGTAATTAAATTCACAACATATATGTCCTCTCGGTACAAAAAATGATAATTTATTTAAATATCGATAAGTTAAAATTCATTTTCAAAATTAGAAATAAAAACCGCATTGCATATATTATATGAATATATGAACATAAAACAATTAAGTTTTATTTATTATAAATCACTTGACAATGCCTATATATGTTATATAATTTTTCTGGATTAAAAATGTTTCTTTTTTGTTTTTTTTATTTAGTGTTATGATTTTTATAAATTTTTATAATAAAATATTTTGGTAGTTTTTAAATAGTTTTTCATTTAAAACAATCAACAAAACATATGTTTTATTTTTTATAACAAAACACGTGTTATGCTTTCTTTTTTCATATTTTATTGTTATTAATGTTAGAACATTTGTTCTATAATAATATTTTGTTATTTTTCCCATAATAAAATATGGTTTATTAAATTTTATTAGATTTAAAAAATAGAATATTGAACATATGTTCTTTTTTATAATATAGTATATATTTAATTTTTTATTTTATTGTGATTATTAATGACAAAAAATATGTTTTTTTAGATAAAAAAATTGTTTTTCTTTTTTTAATTTTTGGTTTCATAAAATTTTATAAGCACAAATGATCTATTACAATGGGAGTGAAAATATGTTACTATTTTTTTATTATTTTAAATTTATGCATGCATACAACATATAGTTACTTGGTCATTGTTTTTTTCATTTAAATGTATGCATATATTGTCATATTGATTGGTATTTATTTATCCTTTTAACAATGATTAGTTGGTTATATTATATATCTATATATATATATATATATCACAATATTAGTTGTTCTATTTATTATTTTAAATCGATGAATATTTTTTTCTTTATAAATATATGTTTTTATATTAAATGATCATTTATTTTGTCACATTAAATTTTTTATTTCATCTTATTTATTCATTTTAATTTATTTTCTTTTTACATTAATTTTTTAATTTTAAATGTTCATGGGAAATATTTATTGATTGATGAACGTTGTGATTTTTTTTATTCAGATAACATAACTAATTTGTTTTATTAACCTCATAAAGTAACAAAATATTATTTATTTTTCCATTAAAAATTTCTTAAAAGGATATACACAATGTTTTCCTCATCCCCCAACATTAATATTCTCATGGTATAAATTATTTTAAATATGGCCCCATAAATCATAACTTTCATTCTAATATAAAATTCTTACATGCTCGAGGGATGAGATAATAACATACCATGAGAATGAGAGAAATTATTTTAATTAGGTTCAATATTTATATAATAAATGGATCATATAAGAAGTCATAATCCTCACATTTGGTGGTTGTGATTGTCATCAAACAAAAACGAGAGAAGAACAAGTATAAAATTCACATGTTCTTATTTTTATAAATATAAAACCACTCTTGGACAATATTAACATTGGTTGTTACGTATTTACACTACATTGAAGTTATATTATATGCATTTTAAACTCATTTGATACATCATAGACATTTGATCAAATTTTGAATTTTGAATTAACCTAAAAAAATTAAATTTATGAAGAAATTTGGTTTTGTAATGTATGAACTATCAGAAAAATTTATTTATTGTTGGATGGTGTTTCCCCGCTTGATTTTTTAGGGGAGGGTAGTCATGGCAGATGTGGCGGGTGGTTAAACCCAACCACTGGGGGAGGAAGAGCAACAGCAGCTGTTAGAGACATATAAAAGGAGGCTCACTCCCATCAGTTTCAGCATCTTATCTCATCAACTTCACCAACACCATCAGACCCCATTTGAGTGTTCTTATATGTGTGATATTTTGTCAGGTGGTTTCACCACATATTCATGATATATATTTATGAGTGCTTTCTCCTTGTAATAATGAGGGAGTGTGCACCCACTTTTACCCATAATGATCCTTCTATTTACCCATGGGTTTTACCCCTTTCATATTAGAGGTTTTTATACGTTACATTTGGTGTCATTTATTTCCATAATTTCCACTTTAACTTATCTCTCTATTATTGTTGCACCAATGGAATAATAATTTACGGTCCCAACGAGTGGTATTAGAGGTAGGTTTTGACCTGGTTCTGTTCAACTTTTCAGGTATTAATAATTCTTGTAAATTAGAGTATTCTTTGTGATTATGACTTCGATTGATATTTCACATTAGAAAATATTTATTGAAATTATTAAATATAACATTATGAAACATAGGAGGTTTTGGACTAATGGTGTGTCTAGATGGCGGTGAAATTCGAGATTGAAAAATTCAACGAGAATAATTTTTCGTTGTGGAAAATGAAGATGCAGGCAGTGCTACGGAAGGATAATTTCCTACAGACAATTGGTGAAATACTAGTATATGTGATGATGGATAATGGATCCAGTGGGATCCAGAATCATGGAATAGATAAAAATATGTTGATTACTTATGGAAATGGAGATATACTAGTTAGTGAAGCGGCGGCGACTACTGGAAGAAGGAAACATCTCAACGATGCATGGATAATCGACTCATGAGAAACATGAAACATGATGTCACAACGGGAATGGTTTGATAAGTATGAAAATATACCAAAAGTACTTGTGTACATTAGGTACTATCACACCATTAATATCATTGGTGTCATTACCTTCAAACTGAAGATGCATGATGGTATTGTTCAAACCATCCAAGTAGTGCACCGTGTGAAGGGCTTAAAGAGGAACATGTTGTCTTTGGGATATTTTGATGATATCGAATGAAATAATTTCAATGAGAATGGATTGATAAGAATTTTTAATGGTGTTTTTGTAGTAATTAAGGCATAAAATATCTTGAAGAACCTATACATGCTTATGGGTGAAACATACAAGGAGGAAGAGATAGTTGTCGCATCAACTACCTCGATAGAAGTGTTTATGATGTTATGGAATCAGAAGCTTAGCCATATGTCAGAATGAGTCCTAAATATTCTTTCAAATAAAAAGTTTTTTCCTAGGATTAAAAATGTATCCTTACCATTTTGTGAGCATTGTGTTTTGAGAAATAATCAGAGGTTAAAGTTTGGGACATCAAAAGTAAGAAGAAAGTAAATATTATAGTTGAACCATTTCGATGTTGGACAAGAAGTAGTTATATCTATGGGAGTATCAATATAATCTATATCGTTCATTGATGATTATTCCGAGAGATTTTGTGTGTATCCAATAAAGTGGAAAGCATGTGTTTTTTAATCTTTAAAAACATTCAAAGCGTGGAAGGAGATTAAATCTGGAAAGAAGATCGAGTGTTTGAGGACTGAAATTGTGGAGAATATACAAGTGAGGAGTTTTATACTTTTTTTCAACAAGAAGGCATCAAGAGATAGTTCATATTGGTATAAACTCCTCAATATAATGTATTGGTAGAGATTATGAATATAACCTTATTGGATAGAACAAGGGTGATGTTGAATATTGTATCGATTTCCAAAACATTTTGGGAATAAGCAGTGAATACATCTTGTTATGTGATCAACCAATATCCTTCAATGGAAATTGATCTGGAGACACCAATGGAGATGTGGATTGGTAAACACAATGACTATTCTCAATTATATACTTTTGAAAGTCATGTATATGTATTTTTAAATGATCCAGAAAGATCAAATTTGGATTCAAGATCTAGGAAATTTATCTTCTTGGGGTATGTTGATGGGGTGAGGGGATATAGTTTGTGGGGCCCCACTTCCCACAAATTTATCATCAATAGAGATATTATTTTTTTAGAATACAAGATGAAAATGGAAATTGATATATATTGGATCGGTTTATAAAAAATATACACAAGAGGGGGTGAACTGTGTCTTTTACAAATTATTCACAAATCGCGATGATGACCAAGTCTGTCCTTTTATCTTTATCAGATTGTTTATGCAGTGGAAAATAAATAGTTAAAGGATGCAATGATGTATAGTGGTTTGGGGAACAAAAGGCCCCTATCATAATCCATCAATGCTATACTTCATGAGCTTGGTGATTTTCACTATCTGGTCCTCTTATTAACAGACCATCCAAAACTGAGTGCAAGCAGTTGAAACCTTTACAAGTTAAAGCTAAAAACAGAGCCTTCTAGTTTATACACAAAACTGAATACAAAACTTAGTACAAGAATCCATTTACTCAAAATAAAAAAGATTATTTGTCTTGAAATACTTTCCAGTTGATCTTCATAGTTGCAACAGTGCGCAACTGACAGTAGATAGATCGTCGCCTTCAAAAAAGATGTTCTTCAAATAAGGGCAGTTCTGAGTCGATCCAGTTACAATAGATATAGAATTAAATTTAGAAACTCCAATAACAATGGATTTAATAAATATCTTAAATGTAGAAATGATGAACCTTCAATGTGTTTCTTGTTCTTCAGAAAAACAGAGTTTGATAGATCTTGGTAGCAACAGATCTGTAAATCTCAAATGACTCTGTAAAACTGTAGTCACGAAGAAATCAAGATATTGCTATATATTTTCTTGATTATTCTCCCTTATTTTTTAATACAAAATATCATAGATATATATAGAATAACGAATAGAATTTTCATTAAAAATTTAGATCAATAAAATTCACCTTTAGAATCGCGATATTCAAATGTTTGAATGACAGAGTAGTCGTAACTCCCCTAAATATTCGGCATGAAAATCTCCTCTTAAATCAATCCTTTGAATTATAAATAAATGGTTTTGAATCAGTCAAATATGTGATTTAAAATCAGGCTTTGAATTTGGCTTGAAATCATCCTAATAATCTGCATAAAGATCGTTTCTCAATAAAGTCATAATTTAAATCTTAGACGCCAAACATAGGGTTGAACTGCATAGCATACATTCTCTGAATGTATGGTTCACAACGTAAGGTTGATAACATAAGGTTGATAATGTAAGGTTCAAAACGTAAGGTTCACAACATAAGGTTAATCAACCATACTTTTCCCTTCATCTCTCAAACATATGGTACAATATCTATACTTTAATTTTTAGTAAAAAATAAGATACATGATCCGTAAGGTTCATTATAAAAGTAAGGTTGATGATCCATACTTTTATCAGCTTCCAAACATAAGGTATATGATCCATAATTTTTTATAAAACATAAGGTTGTTTTCAAAAGTAAGGTTGATGAACTATACTTTTAAGAAACAAACATAATGTTCCATACTAACGTAGGGTTCTTCTTCTATGTTTTTTTGATATCTCAAATGTAAGGTTCCTTCAAAACGCAGGGTTCTTCTTTCATAATTTTGTCTATAACATATGGTTACTTAACCATAATTTTCTGATATGTCGTAAAGTAAACAACAGATTCCATCCTTACGCTATGCTCCTCAATGTAGGGCATGAATAGTGTTTCCAGAACACATGAAAGTAGTTTCCGAACACGTAGAGCATGAACATTGTTTCCAGAACATGATAAAATGATTTCTGAACACTTTTTAAAATATTCCACAGGTATTAAACACTTTAATATTATTCCAAAATAGATAAATAAATAATATTAATTTCCTGAAATATACTCAAAGTAAAATCATTAGAATAACAAATAAGGGTATTTGTGAACATCAAAATCATCATAAAGAGATAGAGTATTGTTCTCAATGATCTCCCCTTAATAAAATAGACTGTTGTTGAAAACAACACTTGATCAAAAATCTCCCCCTTTTTGATGATCACAAAACCCATGAAATAACCAATGAAATTATCTTACAAAATTAATTGTATATAGTTTAGACTTTTTCAAAGATAAAAACAATATTTTATTTTAACAAAATTATTTCTTAATTTTTACATTTTCTCCCCCTTTATAAAGTAAAATAATATCTCCTCCTTTATAAATAAGGAAAATAAAATTCAAAAAAAATTTCCTTAAAAAAACTTTTAGAAATTTCTCCTCTTAAAATGAAAATTTTTCTTTTATACCTTGGAGTAAAAGATTTATATATAAAAAAATGTTGTGTTAATCCATATTTCTCCCCAGAAAAAATATTTTGTGTTTATCCATATTTCTCCCCCAAAAAAAATATGTTGTGTTTATCCATATTTCTCCCCATTTTTGTGATATCAAAAATAATAATATAAGAAGGAATATAACACATTTTAATGTAGCGCTGAACTTAAGTAAATGTTATGATAAACTGTTTATCAATATTTGAAAATGGATTACTGGAATTTTAACATAGTTAGTATATTAAAACAAATCAAAACATATGAAAATGATATGCAAGTATATTTTATTGAAAATATAATTACATGTATAGTAATGACAATGAGAATCAAGGTTGGGATAAAAAGGTTTGGGAAATAGGTTTCAGCGCCTCTAAATGACTTCCTTGAGCTCTAACATATGTATTCGCAACCTTTTCATCATTCCATTGCCTAACTAGACTATAAGATCCCTTCCATCCTAAGTCAGATGGATATCTTCAATCAAATTGACTCTAAAAACTCATGTAACCTCTCTTCCTTCTCTATAAACTAATTTATCTTCTCTGTGAATCTGTTCAATAAAACTTTGACACCTGGTTCATCTGAGGTAAGATATTCAATAAGATGATTTTGATTATCCACCAGAACAGATAACGGAGCACTGTTACAGTGAAGTTCCTACAATCTTTCATTCATATTTCTCATTACTGTTGTAATGGCCTAAAATCTCCTTTTCAGATCAGGCTAAGTACCTGAGGTACCTGGTTGATTTTTCTTGATAGTTTTTAATTTTTTATCTATGAAAATATTAAAATCTTCCAAATTTAACTTCATTAACATCTCATATTTCACAAGTTTTAACAACACTAAAGGTATATATTCAACATCTGATTTCTCATCATCTTATCTTTGTACTAGCTTCTCAACTGATTCTTCCTTCGAGTCCTTCCCTAACTCATCCACATAAAAATCCTCATTAATAACTTCAATGTGAATTTTAGAAGGATTCTATTCTAGATTCACATCAGTGGTATGTTTCTCTTCCTGAGAATCTTCTTCATTGAGTTCTTCCAAGACTAGATCCTCTAAAATAGGTTCCTCTTGAGCTAATTCCTCTTGAACTAATTCAGGTCCAGCCACTTCAACTTCTCCAGAATTTTCAACAGTTTGAGGCACAATTTCTTTTTCCACTTGAGGAGTCACCTCAATCTAGGAAACTATTGGTTGTTAAATTTGTTGTACTGCAGGTTCTCTAATAAATCTATAGCTCAAAATAGGTTCATTTGTATCATTAGTTGCTTGAGCAGGCTCCTCACCAGTTGGATCCACTCGATGTTTTTTCCTCTGAAGTCCCTCTTGAATTTCCTCATCAGTAGATGGATGAACTACTTTAAATCTCAGTCTTCTGAAGGTTCCACTTGCTCTTGATTCATCCATGACTTCCTTAGACTTAGTAGGTTGCTCCCGCTGAGCTGAGTCCTTGTCTTCCTCAGCTCCAACAGGCATAATATTGCATTTCACAGTACACCAGAAGAATCCAATCTTCCTTAGAGTTCCAACATTGAAAATATTGTTGTGATGGCATCTTACTTTGGAATTTAGTAATCTTACCATATCATACTTAAACAGTAATTTTGAAATAAACCTTTCATAGGGATATAAGTTCATTCTAGCCACTGGTTGACAGAAGTAGTTGAGATATCTTACCATATATCTTAGAAAATTAAATTTGATTTCACTCATAAGAAAAAACATTATGCACATGTCAGAAAAAAAATATTCTCTATTTTTGACATCATAGGTGCAATCCCTGTTTGCACAAACATAGTAAGAATCTTATGATTAGGTTCCAGATCCTTCACGAACATTTTTCTTATACTTGTAGGTCCAAATAAAAATGAAATAATTTCCTATGATTTATGTTCATCATCTCAAATATTCTTTTAAGTCAAAATGATAAACTCCCACATGATGGCAGTTTAAGATTATAGATATTTCAACATATGAAATTGAAAAATCCAAATCTTTAATTTTTCTAACTATGGTGTCCTCTATATCTCCAAGTATAAACTGAACATATTTGAAAAAGTGACAAAGATCTACCTCATATAAAATTCTTTATTTTCTCCACTAAAAGTCTACATGAGATTTTGAAAAGTGAGGGCTTTCCAGAGTATGAGATCCATTTGATAAAACTATTTCAGATCGATTACTTTTCCCTGTAGAATCTTTCTTCTTACCGTGCGCTGACGCTTGGCATTACTAGCTTCTCCTTCATTGACTCTCTATATCTTGACCATTTCTGTTTCAAAGTTCTGAAGGCTTGAAGGTTTAGGGTTTTGAAGGTTTAGCCAAAGGTAGATGAAGGTGGTAAGGGTTTTTGGTGTTTCGAAAGGTTTTGAGAAAAAGAATGGGTTTGGAATTTGAAACAGTTTCTGACATCCTTGATTCCCATGTCATTTACTTACATAATAATCATTACATTATTTAAATACAATAAAACATACGTGGAAAAAATACAAATGAAATTGTAAATTATTCTAAAAACAAATAATTAAATTATTTAAAATAGTGAAGATAAAAAAACGCATATAAATCAAAATTAATATTTCATTTAAAATTAAATAAACCTAGCTACCCCTTAATAAAATCAAACCTCATAGTGGGAAGTGGTTTGGTAAAAATATCAGCTAATTGAATTTCAGTACTTACAAATTCTAAGAATATATCCTTTTTAAGAACAAGATCTCTTAGAAAATGATGTCTGATATCAATATGCTTAGGTCTACAATGATTAATAGAATTTTTTGAAATATTTATACCACTTCTATTATCACATAAAATAGGTGTGTTGTTAAAATTTAGTTTGAAGTCTATAAGAGTGTTTTTCATCCACAAAACTTGTACACAACAACTGCCTGCAGATACATATTCTACCTCAGTTGTTGATAGGGCAACTGAGTGTTGTTTCTTACTAGAACATGACACTAAATATTTTCCTTAAAAGTGACAAGTCCCTGAGGTTATTTTTCTATCTAATATAAAACTTCCAAATTCATCATTTGAATATGAAATTAAATTAAAATCAGAAGTTTTTTGATGGAGAATAGATTGAAAAATAGTTCCTTTTAAATATCTAAAAATTCTTTTGACATCACTTAACTGGGATTCTTTAGGATCAGATTGAAATATAGCACAAAGACATATTGAATACATTATATCTGTCCTGCTAGTATTAATAAATAATAAACTACCAATCATACCTCTATATAACTTGTTGTCAACTGATTTTCCAGTTTCATCCAAATCAAGTTTTATATTAATACACATAGGATTTGTATACGTCTTGTTGTTTTCAATTTCAAATTTCATTAGTAAATCAATAATGTATTTTCTTTGATTTAAAACACTTCCAAAAATCCTTTTGATAAATTTTAAGTCCAAAAAAGAAATTTAATTCTCCCATCATACTCATTTCAAATTCTTTTTGCATTAAATTTTAAAACTCATGACAAAGTTTTTTGTTAGTTGAACCAAAAATTACATCATCAATATAAATTTGAACAAATAAAATATTATAGTTAATAGTTTTCTTAAACAATTTTGGATCTTTCATTCCAATAGTAAAATCATTTTTCAAAATAAAAGAAGTTAATATTTCATACTAAGCTCTATGTTCTCGTTTGAGACCATAAAGAGATTTATTAAGTTTAAAAACAAAGTATGGTTTTTGTGAATTTGTAAAGCTATGAGGTTTCTCAACATAAACTTCCTCCAATAAGTAACCATTTAAAAAGGCAGAATTAACATCCATCTAAAATAATTTAAAGTTCATATGAGATGCATAGGCTAAAAGGATTATTATAGCTTCTAATATAGCTATAGGTGCAAAGGTCTCATCATAATCTATACCTTCTTCCTGATTATATCCTTTAGCTACTAGTATTGCTTTATTTCTAGTTATTATTTCTTGATCATCTTTTTTATTTATAAAGACTCATTTAGTTCCTATAACTGGATAGTTCTGAGGTCTTTCAACTGAATTCCAAACTTCATTTCTCTTGAACTAGTTTAGTTCTTCTTGAATTCCTATCATCCAACTTTCATCAACTAAGGATTCTTTTAATGTCTTAGGTTCTAATTGGTATATAAAGGCATATAATTCAACAAGATTTCCTATCTTTCTTCTAGTTTTTATTCCAGTGTCTAGGTATCCTATAATAGTTTCTAAAGGATGATTTTTTAGGGTTCTAGATGTTGGAACCATGGTCTTCTATGCATGAATTGGAGTATGGTTTGTGTTTGTTGTAAATACTCAGTGGATGTTCAGAATGTGTGCCAGTAAAGTGATCATACAGTTCCAGCAGACAACAGTATTGAAGGTGGCGCCGTTTCCCAGTGTTTGCCAAATTTTTGGGCTTTAAAATCGGAAAATGAAGACATGGATTATTGGTAAAATCATGCAGGTGCAAAGAGGAAGTGGTGCGCAAAAAATTAAGTCTTTTCGTGAAATATTTGAGTGGGGTGCGAAAAACAGAGGGTTTTCGCGCAAAACAGCGTGGTGCGTGAAATAATGGAGCGATGTTTTTCGCAAAAGCAATGTTTTGGAATCAGAACGTCAAAAAGTGGTAAAGGCATGGGCTGCATGAAAAATCTGGTGATGTGCACGAAAAACGATACAGGCGCGAAATATTATGCGCCAGATGAGAGGTTTTACGCGCCACAGAGGATTTTGTGCACGGGGGTCTCAGACGCCTATAAATATGAGGTGACCCCCTTCATTCGGTACGGTTGAAGACTTAGAGAAGATTCGAGGTCTGATGCGTGAAAAAGGATCGTGTAAAGGGATTGCGCGAAATATTCTGGATTGAGCAGAAAAATTCCAAGATGCGCGAAAAAGGAAGAGTTGTGCGTAAATATTGGGGTTTCACGTAAAGATTCTGTTGCGCGAAAACGGGTGTTGTGGCACGAAATATCTTTCCGTGGGAAAAAGGAAATTTTGTGCTCAATGTGAAGGTTTTGCACGCAAAGGGTTGGTGTTGCGCGCAATAGGAAGGTTTTGCGCACAAAGGGTTGGTGTTGTGCACAATTGTCGTTCAAGCTTTTCTTCATGTTCTGGTTATCCACTTCAGTGGTTCTGTGCGTTCTTGTGCACCAATTTCGGACTTGGATGCAAGTAGAGTCTCGTGCTAAGTAGAGACAAAGACTTAAATGAAAATCTATTGAAGAGACCTTCACGTCTATAAACTGAGTGGGACTTCACCAAATGAAGTGAGCCAGGGGGAGTCAACGGGAGTTACCCAAGGGACGCAGAGAGCCATCCCTGAACATTTGTAAAGGCAGTGAGCCTGGGACAGAGTGATTGTGCCCGAACCTTTGTAATCTACAGCTAGTGAAGCATAGTGGATTTTGGTACGACTGACAACCTATCGGCGTATGCTCCTTGGACGTAGCCCTAAGTGGTGAACCAAGTAAAAAGTGTTGTGTCATCTTTCTGCATGTGAATGTTTTCTTTCTGATCCTTTTCATCATACAGGTTTAACAAGTTCTTACCAACGTGGGAACAAGATCCTTCACTTTAAAATAAAAATTTGTCACCCTGATTCACCCCTCCCCTCTCAGGGTGTCTCGGGGTCCTACACTAGACTGTCTGGGTAGTACACTATTAGGTTCTTCAATGTCATGTTCTTCTGAACTGGACTGGATTTCATTTAAATCTTTTTCAAAATCATCTTTTAATTTCTCAAGTCTCATGTTATCATTAGATTTAGATTCATCAATTTGGTCTTTCCTTTTCTCAAAGGGATCAAATTTAACAAATTTTTCATGAACTAATTCATCAATAATCCTTAATTTTTATTAAAAACTCTATCAGATTTAGAAGTAGCAGAATATCATAATAAAATTCCTTCATTGGATTTTTGGATCGAACTTACCAAGATTTTCCTTGGTGTTTAAGGTGTAAACCTTGCTTCCAAAAACTTTAAAGTAATTTACTTTAGGTTTTCTGTTATTCCAGAGTTCATAGGGTGTCTTTTTAAAAATTGGTTTGATTAAAACTCTATTCATTATATAGCAAGCTATACTTACAGCTTCTACCCAGAAATAGGTAGGAAGACTATATTCATTTAGCATAGTCCTAGCCATTTCTTGAATAGTCCTATTTTTTCTTTCAATAATTCCATTTTTTTGAGGTGGTCTTGGTATAGTGTGTTAATACCCATATTTGAGTAAAAGGAATTAAATTATAGATTCTCAAATTCTTCACCATGATCACTTCTTAATGAAATTATTTTAAAACGTTTTTCATTTTGGAAAACTTTTCAAAAACTTTCAAATATAGTAAAAGATTTATTTTTATATTTTATAAAATAAATCCAAGTAAATCTAGAATAGTCATCAACTAAAACATATACACATAATTTACCATCCAAGCTTTCTATTCTTGAAGGTCCAAAAAATACATATGGATAAGTTCTAGAGGTATAGATGTAGCAGTTTTGTTAACATATTTGAAGGATGATTTGTGTTTCTTACCAAGTTGACATGCATCACAGAATCTATCACTTTAAAATTTGAGACTAGAAAAATCAGAAACTAATTGTTTCTTAGATAACTTATGTAAAGCATATATATTTCAACGTACAAGTCTTCTATGCCAGATCTATGATTTATTTATCTTAGTAGTTAAGCAGTTTACTTTTTTTTACACAAGGAATTTAAGTCCAGAGTATAAACATTATCAATTCTGGGTTCTCTAAATCTAATAAATTTATCTTTAAAAACAGAAAAAAAGTTGTTAGAAAAATCAACAAAATAACCATCATCACAGAGTTGAGAGATACTTATTAGGTTGTGTTTCAATCCTTGTACATAGAGTACTTTCTTAATTGAGACTGCTTCTGGATCTCCAACAGTTCCAATGCCAATAATTTTACCTTTGGCATTGTCACCAAATGTGATTAATCCTCCATCCTTTTGAGTTAATGTTTTAAAATTCGATGAATTCCCACTCATATACCTGGATTAGCCACTGTCCATATACAATATTTCAGTTCGACATATGTGACCTACTTCCTAAAATGTAATTTAAACAATGGTTTGTTTTGATACACATATTTTTTTGGGTCCAGCAGTGTTAGTTAGCAAAGACCTGGGAATCCAGACTACCTTTGTTTTTCTATAATCAATAGAATTATATAAACTGATTACAACAAAGTCTTTCTTAATCCCACTTATTTTTTATTGCTTTAAATAACAATTTTTAGATATGTGACCTTTTGTTCCACAGTAGTTGCAAATTTTACCTTTTTTTACTTGGAATAAAATAGTTCTTACATATTTTTGGTTTCTCACCTTTACTTCTTATTTCATATCTTTATTTTATAATCACATTCTTTCCAAGAATTTCATTTAGTGTATTTTCTCCTTTTGTAAAAAAAAGATCTGTACTTTTGTATGTTTCTACTTCTGTTTGTAGTGTTTTTATTTTAGTTTCATTAACTGTATAGTTTATGTTTGATGAGTTATATTTTTCAATTAACTCTTGATGTTGTTTTAGCAAAGTATCTCTTTCTCTTAAAACAGTAGTGTGAATATTTTTCAGTGATTTATGTTTCCTAAATAAGGAATCATATTTTTCTTCCAGCATATTGCAGTAAGTTGCAAGTTTATTATTGGAACAATTAGAACTAGAATTAGAATCAGATGAGTAATAAGATTGTACCTCATCAGCTTCTTCCATAAATCACATATTTGCCTTTACATTTGATTCTTCTTTTTTTAGTCAGACTTTGATGAGCTGTTGGAGTCTTCAAAAACACTCCAATTAGATTTCATTGCTCTTTTTTCTTTCTGATCATAATCATTTTTTTTTGAAAAAAATCATTTTCTTTTCTTCTTTTAATTGAGGACAGTCAGGTCTAATGTGACCCATCTTCTTACATTCATAGCATCTGACTTCCCTTGGTTCTTTTTCATCTTTTTTGAAGGATTTTATAAATCCCTTATTCTTTCTATAGAATTTTCTGAATTTTATATCTAGCTAAGCCAGTTCCACATCTGAATTAGTTGAATCAGAATTCTCTGATTTCATTTTGATTTCTTTCTTCATCTTTCTGCTCTTCTTTTGGGATGTTACTTTCAAAGTAGTATTTTCTATCTTGATCAAGATTTTATTCTCATTTACTGCATCTTGCATATCATCTTCATACATCATAGGAGTTCCAATTAACTCTCTCATTGTAAGATCTTTGATTGGTGATGATTGTCTGATAGCCGCTGATATCCCATTCCATCTAGGTGGTAGTACTCTCAATAATTTTAGGGATTGATTTTCTTATTTGATAGGATCTCCCAAGGTAGTGATGTTATTAACAATTTATGTAAGCCTTCCATTCATCTAGGTGATGCTTTCTCCTTTAAACATTCTGAATGTGTCAAATTTCATTTTAGTTGTTGTATACCTCATCTGCCTGACATTGTCAGTTCCTTCATAAGAAACTGCAATTATCTGCCACATTTTGTAAGCAGTTGGGCACTGAGATACTCTGTTGAATTCATCTGGTCCAAGACCACAGATGATAGAATTCATAGCTTTTGATTTTATGTCATACTCTGCTTCTGTATCAGCACTCCATGTTTCAGGTTTCTCTGTAATCACATAGGGAGTTAGAATTTTTTAGTAGACTTTGTATCCAAGGTTCTTTAAGTAAATGATCATCCTTGATTTCCAGCATCCATAATTTTCACCATTGATGTAGGGAGCTCAAACCATTGACATACCCTCTCGTGTATCATCCATTATGCTCTGTATAATCCAAAAACTTTCAGTATGTTATAGGTTTGAAAAAATCTCCTCCTTTGATACCAATTTTTGGATCAGGTTATACCAAATATACACAAGAGGGGGCGAATTGTGTCTTTTACAAATTCCTCAAAAATCGAGATGATAACCAAGTCTGTCCTTTTATCTTTATCAAATTTTTTATATAGTATAAAATAAATAGTTAAAGAATGCAAGGATGTATAGTGGTTTGGGGAATAGAAGGCCCCTAGTCTACTCCAACAACACTCTACTCTATGATCCTGGTGATTTTCACTATCTGGTCCTCTTATCAACAAACAGTCCACAACTGAGTGCTGGCAGTTGACACCTTTACAAGTTAAAGCTAAAAACAGAGCCTTATGGTTCATACACAGAACCAAATACACAGCTTAGTATGAGAAGCCGGTTACTCAAAATAAAAATATTATTTTTCTTGAAATACTTTCCAGTTGATCTTCAGAGTTTCAATAGCACGCAACTGACAGTAGATAGATCGTTGTCTTCAGAAAAGATGTTCTTCAGATAAGGGTTGTTCAGAGTCGATCTAGTTCTAATAGATATAGAAATAAATTCAGAAACTCTAACAATAATGGATTCAAAAAAGATATTCGATGTAGAAATGATAAATATTCAACATGTTTCTTCTTCTTCAGAAAAACCGAGTTTGATAGATCTTGGTAGCAGAAGATCAATAAATCTTGAATGACTCTGTAAAAATGTATTCATGAAGAACTCAAGAGCTCATTATATATTTTCTTGATGATTAACCCTTCATTTTTAATAAAAAAATATCATATATATATATAGAATAACAACAAGCATTTTCCTTAAAAATTTAGATCCATAAAATTAGACTTCGGAATCACAATATTCAAATGTTTTAATGACAGAGCAGTCGTAACTCCCCTGAATATTTGGCATGAAAATGTCCTCTTAAATAGATCCTTTGAATCATAAATAAATGGATTTGAATTAGTCAAAGATGTGCTTTAAAATTGGGCTTTGAATTTATCTTTAAATCATCCTAATAATCTTCATAAAGATCATTGCTCAATAAAGTCGTAATTTAAATCTCTTATGCCAAACATAGGGTTGAACTGCATAGCATACATTATTTGAACATAATATTAAAAATATAAGTTTGATAACGTAAGGTTGATAATGTAAGGTTCACAACATAAGGTTCACAATGTAAGGTTGATCAACCATAATTTTCTCTTCAATTCTCAAACGTATGGTATAATATCCATACTTTCCTTTTTAGAAAAACATAAGATACATGATCCATAATGTTCATTATAAAAGTAAGGTTGATGATCCATACTTTTATCAGCTTCCAAATGTAAGTTATATGATCCATACTTTTTGATTAAATGTAAGGTTGTTTTCAAAAGTAAGGTTGATGAACCATACTTTTAAGAAACAAACATAACATTCCATACTAACATAGGGTTCTTCTTTTATACTTTTCTGATATCTCAAATGTAAGGTTCCTTCCAAACATAGGGTTCTTCTTCTATACTTTTTTCTATAATGTATGGTTTCTTAACCATACTTTTCTAATATGTCTTAAAGTAAACAATGGATTCCATCCTTACTCTACGCTCCTCAACATAGGGTATGAACAGTGTTTCCAGAACACGTGAAAGTGATTTTCAAACATGTACAGAATAAATAGTGTTTCTAGAACACGCTAAAATGATTTCCAAACACTTTTTCAAATATTCCATGCATATTAAGTGCTTTAATATTATTCCAAAATAAAGAAATAAAGAATATTAATTTCCTAAAATATAATCAAAGTAAAATCATTAGAATAAAAAATAAGGGTATTTATGAACATTAAAATCATCATAAAGAGATAGAGTATTGTTCTCAACGATATACCCTTGATAAAATAGAGTGTTGTTGAAAACAACACTTTCTCAACAATAGAGACATAGAGAAATAGAATATAGAAACTAAAATAGTCTAAGTAGAGGAAAAATATAAGTTAGAACCAATTTTCTATAAGGAATTAACAAAGCATGATAATCAAGTACCTGTTGAGTCTGGACCATGAAGGTCAACTCAGGAGAAAATAGCACTAGTATGGCACTCAGACTATTTCCTTAAGAGAAATATTGTGTACTTATTATTGATGGAGGATGGAGATTTGTCTTCCTTTATGGAGGTGACTCAAAGTACAGATGTATCCTCATGGATGGTAGCAATATAGGAGGAACTTGAAGCCCTATGCAAGAACAAGACTTGGGATCTTGTTCCATTACTCATGGAAGGAAGGATATCAACAAAAAATGGGTCTTTAAGATCAAGTTGGATGTAAATGACCTACTGGAAAGATATCTTTCAATACTGGTGGCTAAAGGATATGTTCAAAAAAAAATTATTGATTTCATTGAAATATTTTCTCCTGTTTTTAGACTGACAGCTGTTCGGATAGTTCTGGAGATGTGTACTATATAAGTTTGCATCTACTATAGCTAGATGTGAAGACTTTTTTTCTCCCTATTGATCTTGATGAAGATATATATATGATCCAACTAAAATTATTTATAGAAGAAGGTAAATATAACTTGGTTTTTAGGATGAATAAATCTTTGTATCACCTCAAGCAGGCATCAAGGTGTTGGTATGAGAGATTTGATTCATATATCGTGAGTCTTGGATACAACAGACATTATTAAGAAACTTTTACAAATTTCAGGGGTTTGGATGATAATGATTTCATCATTATTCTATTGTATGTGGATGATATGTTGGTTTCAGTCCGCAACAAGGATTAGATCCAGGAGATGAAGACACGGTTGGATAGGTAGTGTGATATGAAGGACTTGGGATGAGAAAACAAGATTCTGGAGATGCATATTTTCCGATAAAAAATAATGGAAAGATTTGGATATCACAGAATAATTACTTATGGAATATCTTGAAATGCTTTAACATGCAATATTGTAAGAAAATATCTACCCCACTTCCTGTTAATTTCAATTTATCCTCTATGATGAGTCCTAGTAGTGAAGCAAAGAGGTTAAAGATGTCTCGAGTACTATATGCATCAGAAGTCGGCAGTCTGATGTTCATTATGGTTTGTACTAGACTATACATTTCACATACAGTGGAAGTAGTTAGTTGGTACATGGTTAATCTAGGACGAGAGAATTGGAGCATAGTGAAGAGGAATATAAAATACATCAAGGAGATTTTATATTCTGAATTATGTTATGGAGGATCATATTTCACTATCAAAGGCTATGATGATTCAGATTTTGTAGGTGATTATGATCAGAGGAAATCCACTAATTGTTATGTGTTTAATAAGGAGGAGCTGTGAGATGAATTTAAAAGTTATAGTTAGTTTTGGATTTATCCACAATAGAGGAAAAGTACATAGAGGCTAAAAAGGATTTCAAAGTAGATATTTCTATGAGAAGTTTGTTGGAAGAGCTCATAATCAGCCTGTGCTTTCACGTGAAGCCTAGCCAGATGACCATGCGAAGGTGGAGAGCTACTATCATGACGCAGATGCTGGGGAGGGGAAGTTCCTTGTAGATAGTCAGGTTGAATTCCCTAATACCTTCAGGTTATGTAATCTCCTAAGCCTACATGCCATGTAATCTCTGAGCCTACGAGCCTTGTAAGGGTTCCCCCTCATCCATTTAAAGGAGGGTTATCAAAAATCAATAAAAATGAAGGCCTTAGGGCCATTTGGGCCATTCCATAATGAAGAAAATTGGGGTACAATATCACTTTATATGATATGTATAGGAGGAATTAAGTGTGGATATGTAGAAAATTTACATTAAATAAAATTTGATAGATTTCTTGATGAATAAAATTGAAACTGATAAGCTTAGATGGTCCACCTCACCCCTTGAAAGGTGGATTATCAGAAATAAATAAAAAAATAAAGGTCTTCGGGCCATTGGATGGATTGGATGGATGTATGGAGATTTGATTGGTTCTCAATCAATATCCAAGTGAGAGATGTTTTAGCAAAATTACTTTATTATTAGACGATGCTAACCCCCCTTGATTTTTCAAGGGAGAGTAGACATGGAAGATGTGGTGGGTGGCCAATCCCCACCAAACCACCAGTGGAGGAAGAGTGGGAGGGGCTGGTGAAGGCCTACAAAAGGATTCTCTCTCCCATCTGTTTCATTATCTCATCTCATCAGCTTCACCAACACTAGTAGATCCCATTTGAGTGTTCCTATATGTGTGGTATTTTGTGAGGTGGTTTCCCCACATATTCAAAAGATATATTTATGAGTGTTTCATACTTGAAATAGTTAGTGAGTGTTTAACTAATTTTACAAACAGTGATCCTTCTATTTGTCCATGGTTTTTACCCCTTTTATATTGGGGGGTTTTCTACGTTACATATGGTTTCATTTATTTTTGCATTTTTAACTTTATTTTAACTTATTATTATTGTTGCACCAGTGGGACAATCATTTATAGTCCCAACATGAACCTATACATTTGAGAACATATAGTTGAAAGGAAGAGAGGAACATAGGAAAATCCCATGACTTGATAAATTAAAATCATCTTAAATAAAAAAATCAAACGCAAAATTATAATTATATTTTTGAGGAATTAAATACATAATAAATTTTCACCAAATATATTGTAAATGAAAATTAATTTCAATACAAAAAACATAAAATTTACATTGAAATTAAAAATTATTAAAAATTTAACACTATTAAACAATTGATAATTAATTTGAATACAAATAAAATAATATTTATATCATTTGTAGTCAAAATAATGAATCCTTAAACACATAACATGTGATCAAAAATAATAATAAGTGAAATTTATAACTAAAATAATAAATAATTAAATATATGCCACGTGTGAACATAGAAAATGAAAAATGATTTTAATTTTGAAACATTTTTAACTTGAATATTGAGTAATTAGTGAATAACATATAGAAAATAAAATTTAACTTAATTAAAAAATTACATAAAAATGTTATAATTTAAAATCATAATATATGTAATTAAATGAAAACAAAGAGTTATAGAATAATATCACAAATTATTATGAAATAAAATGCAAATAAAAGGATAAAATAAATAAAGGTTATAAATACAAAAACTAGTAAATGAATATGAAATATATGTTTTGAAGTGATTAAATGAGTGTTAATTTTCTTAAATACATTTAAAATAAATTTTATAATAATAAATATGAGTAATTAATTCTATAATGCATGGAATATCAACACATAACAAATGAAAAATTAATTCAATGAAAATAATCTAAAAGTTATATAGATAATTAATAATTAAATACCAATTCATAATCATTTAAAATCAGTTTAAATGTAGAGAACTAATATTTTTAATAAAAATAAAGACTAATTGAAAATATAAATAATTGTTGGTGTGGACATAATAAATGATACTTCAATTAAATTTAATTGAGTTAAATTTTATGAGTTTTAAGTAATTGAATACTAAAAATCATACTCATGAATTACATAAAAATTGAAATTAATTAAAATTAAAAAAAATGTTTGGAAGATGCTGAAAGGTGGCTACAAACTTAAAAGGGGGTGGGCTACCCACCCCCACCAATCCCACCCACCTACCATGTTGAGCTTCCTATAAAAGGGTTGTGCATACCCCTTGGATTTGTACTTCTAATAGAAGAGAGATACCATAAGCATTAATAAAATTATTGTTCTTCATTTCTGCTCATATTTCTCTATTATTCTACTTTTACTCCTTTCAATTTTTGTTTTCACAACACGTTATCAGCAAGAACACTCAAAAAGGGATAAATACATGTTTTTTATTTTTATTCTCACCGCCTAGTTGGATGGTTCTAATTATTTATTATTTTTATCTTAAACCTTATTTTTCCCCACCTGGTTAGATGGTTCTAATTATTTATAGAATATTATTTATTTACTGTCAAATTGGATGGTTTATGTGGTTTATTTAATTACCATCATAAAGGTTGGGTTTCTTGCCTGTTCGTTAAGTTTTAATTTATTTATTTTGCACTGTCTGATTGGATGATATAATTAATAAATCATTACATGCAAGAAAGTTTTAAATGATTAATTAAATGTATTGATTAATTTATTTAAAAACCTCACATAAATGATTTAATAACCAATTAAAGTGGGATATATATATATATAATATTAAATAATAATATTAACTCAATTTAATGTTATTGATATCATTTTATTTTCTTTAACAAAAATATAAATTATTATTATTTTCTAATTTTGAATAATAATAAAGTTTTTTTCTAATTTCTATCTCCTAGTTATCATCATGTCAAATCTTGCGAAACTCGAATTCACCTATCTTGATATTACTAAAAGTAATTAAATTCCATGGACAATGAATGTCGAAATGCATCTTGAATCAATGAATCTCACAGAAATAATTAATGAAAATAATTAAAAAACATCCAAAATAAAGAAAAGGTGATGATATTCCTTAGAATACATCTCGATGAGGGATTGAAGTATGAATACCTCACAGAAAGAGATCCAATTAAGCTTCGAGAGAGTTTGAAAGATAGGTATGATCATAAAAGGGAGATTTTTATTCCTATGACTCATGATGAATATAATAATTTACACTAACAAGACTATAAAAGGCTCATTTATTACAATTTTTTCATGTATAGAATTGTATCATAGTTAAAGTACTATGGTATTGGGATTATGGATGTCGATATGATTGAAAAGACATATACAATACTTAATGCATATCACAATGATAAAGACAAAAATTTTATATATTTTATACTATAAATCAATGTTTTAAATCCCACTATAGTGTTATTTTATGGGAAATTATCACATTGTTAGTTTTTAGATAAATTTTGAGCATAATTGCTAATTGGCCTAATTTTGGGATTTAATTATTTTATTTGTATTCTGTAATTCGGCCATAAATTTTTCTAAACTGAAATAAATTGTGAAATTACTTTTTTTAGGTTTTCATATATCATGGGGCCCATTTCATCCTTTTGGAGTCAATTCTCAATCATTCATTTGGAGACTCAAATATAGCTCACAAATCGGTCCTCGAAAACTGTGTACAAATCTGGACACTTTTACTATTGAGATTATATCTCCATGTGGGTATGTCCAATGAAGATTAAATTAAACATGGAGATAGAAAAGAAGATGGGGATCAACTTTTATTGAGGCTTCCATGAGATATCAAGCTTTATTAAAGGTCATAATGGCATGGAAAGTTGGAAAAGTGAAATATGGAAAGTCAACTGGCCAGATTAAATGTGTCGGACTCAAATAGTAATAACTTTCTACAAACGTCTCCATTGAATCTGAAATTTTTAGTGTTGACGCGGAACTTAAAATAGAACAACCTTTATGAAGTAAACTTTCAAATATTAGACCATTTATTTAGGATAAAGTGCGGATAAATTAGGTGGATAGATTGGGATCCAAATTTTCTCACCCATTTTCTATATAAATTGACATCTCTTCTACCTCTTACAAGGTAGCCATTTTAAAGGGGGAATGGGGGATTTTGGTATCTGTAATAGTTTTTTATATTTTAATTATATTTTATATTAGTTATTCTTCTTCTTATTTTCATTTCTATTATCTTTCATTTTCTATTTTGTGTTCCCCCACAATGATCCTTCTAATCTCCATGCAAATGGAGAACTAACTCTCGTTGTTGTTCGAGGGGGAGTGGTGGTCCTTGAGTTAATTGTGCTTAAATTTTTCTCTTAGATTTATTATGGAAATATTAATATTACTGAAATAGTTTTGGTGTAGGTTTCACCCCCACTTTCATTGTTATTTATTTCTTCTTCTAGTTTTAAAATTTTCCTCTCCATCATCATAATATTGTATCCAGGGTGGAGTAGCATTATGGTGACGATGTGAGTGAGTATTATCTTGTTTGCAGAGGGTTGGTGCAGGATAATAACAATTCATGGGAAGGTGTTGAGTTATAGGGTTGATCTCAACATTGAGTAGAGTATTGAGAATAGATATTTTTATAGAATAATGATTTTATCACCATGATCTCCCAAGAATGACAATGATTCTTTACTAACTTCTTTGTGTCTTCTTTCATTCCTTTGTGTTTTTTATTTTATTATTAATATATATAATATTTTACGTATTTTTAGAATCAAACCCCCATTTATATTAGTATATAAGCAGTTTTATATTAGTTAGGTTATAAAAAGTGACAATAGAAATTTGGTGTATTGTGAGCAGCCTCTTCGAGATCGACCCTAGGTTGTGTCGCTATGGAACACTCTTAGGTAATAATACTTTATTGGTGAGGGATCTACGACAAACCACTCTCATCAATTTTGCATCATTTCCGGGGAGTCCAAGCGCTTACTCATACTATTTTTAAAAAAACCAAAAAAATCATAAAATTCAAAAACCAACAAAATGAACTTCATCGCATATCTTTATTTTCTTGGTTCAATGATGGAATTTCAAGGTAATTTTTCATATTATTTTCATGATAAAAATATTTTTGAGTTTATCAAACAAGTATCACTGAAGTTTAATTTGGATGAGAATGCAAAAATGATAGAATATTTGGGGAATGAAATGACATTTATTTCATCTTCCTTGAAGGAATTGGCAGCTCAAAAAGAGGCTCAAGAAAAAGAGGAATCAAAGATTATTTTCCAACATTTTCAATTGAAGAGCCGAGTGAGGATGAAATTATGAAGGAACTAGCCTCAAACCTATCCAGACCATTTCTAGAGGAGGTTGAAGAAGAATAATTTCTAGATGATGCACATGTGGGAGATCAAGCACCATTCTACCTCTCTCTTTCTTTGGAAGATATTACAGAATATATACCTATTGGGATAGAGTTTCCAATGGCCTTTCCTGAAGAGATCAATTTCCAATATTAATTACTTGAAATAGAATATTTCTTTATTGATTTTTCATGTTTTAATCTTAATCAAGCTGAACTATTTATAGACTTGTCCCTTACTAAATTTTTTGATAGAGCACAAATGGAGATGCCCTTAGATGTTAAGGAAGGAAACACTCAAGTGGTGGTGGTCAAAGAAGAAGAAGAGATAGAAAATCATGTGTTCATACTACCTTCTATTTAACAAATTTCATACTATATGGAGGATGACATCACAAAAGTCATCAGGGAGTACCCTTATCTTCTTTTCCATCCCACGCTGGACCTTAATTTATCTCATTATTCATTCTTAGGGGTTGGGAATTTTCTTATCTTATTTAGGGTTCTCTATTATTGGTGTCTACTTATGGAAACTCAGAAAATTCACATGTGGTGGTTCATATCAATGAAACCAAACCCACCATCTGAATGGGGTTAAACCGCTGCAACTTCCTGATTAGGGGCAGTAAAATTCTATCACACACATGGGGGTCTAAACCATGTTCTATCCTCTTTTTCATACCTCTTTCTTTTTATTTATTTTTCTTATGAATTTCTTTATTTATTGATTTCTAGGAATAAGTGGTAGCAGCTAGGATCTTATCTCAAAGCTACCACTAGAAAATAATGTCAAGTTGTATCTTTCCATTCCTTTTTTTATGCCCTTACATTTATTTTTATTATGATAAAATTAGGGGTAGTTAAATCTATGTGTGGGGGGAGAGTCAAACTTCTTAGTTTTTAATGTGTTATTTTCCTTTTTGTTTTTCATATTTTTAGGATTATTGAGTTTCAATATAAATTCTGATCATTTTTCACACATTAATTGATTTTTTCTCATGGTTGATTGTTGTGTGGATTATGATTTGAATATATGATGATTGCTAGGGAGTTAAATGGTTAAGTGTGGGGAAGTGATGATGAAAAAATTTTCATATATTTTATACTGTAATTCAATGTTTTAAATCCCACCATAGTGTTATTTTAGGAGAAATTGTCACATTGTTAGTTTTTAGATGAATTTTGAGCATAATTGCTAAATGTCCTAATTTTGGGATTTAATTATTCTATTTTTATTATGTAATTTGGCCATAACATTTTCTAAACTAAATGAAATTGTGAAATTCCTTTTTTTAGGTTTTCATACATCATGGGTCCCATTTCATCCTTCTGGTGTCAATGCTCAATCATTCATTTGGAGGTTCAAATATAGATCACAAATTGGGCCTCGAAAACTATGTACAAATATGGACACTTTTACTATTGAGATTATATCTCCATGTGTAATGGTCCAATGAAGTTTAAATTCGGCATGGAGATAGAAAAGAATACGGGGATCAAATTTTATAGAGGATTCCATGTGGTATTCGGCTTTATTAAAAGTCATAATGGTGTGGAAAGTTGGAAAAGTGAAATATGGAAAGTCCAATGACTAGATTAAATGTGTCAGACTCAAACAGTAATAACTCTCTACACACGTCTCCATTGAATATGAAATTTTTAGGGTTGACGAGGGAAAAAATGGAACAACCTTCATTAAGGAAACTTTTCAAGATTCTTCCATTTAATTAGGATGAAGTGCGGATCAATCAGGTGTACAGATTGGGATCCAAATTTTCTCACCCATTTTCTCTATAAATTGTCATCTCTTCTACCTCTTACAAGATACCCATTTTCAAAGGGGCATGGTGGAGTTTGGTATCTGTAATAGTTTTTTATATTTTAATTATATTTTATCTTAGTTATTCTTCTTCTTCTATGCATTTCTATTCTCTTTCATTTTCTATTTTGTGTTCCCCCACAATAATCCTTCTAATATCCATGCACATGGAGAACTAACTCTCGTTGTTGTTTGAGGGGGGAGTGGTGGTCCTTGAGTTCAGTGTGATTAAATGTTTCTCTTTATTTTATTCTAGAAATTTCAATAGTACTAAAATGGTTTTGGTGTAGGTTTCACCCCACTTTCATTGTTATTGGTTTCTTCTTCCCATTTTAAAATTTTCCTCTCCATCATCATAATATTGTATCTAGGGTGGAGTAGCATTGTGGTGATGAGGTGAGTGAGTATTATCTTTCATGCGGAGGGTCAGTGTAGGTTAATAAAAATTCATGGGAAGGTGTTGAGTGATAGGGTTGATCTCAACATTGAGTAGAGTATTGAGAATAAATATTTTTATAGAATAATGATTTTATCACCATGATCTCCCAAGAACGACAACGATTCTTTACTAACTTCTTTGTGTCTTATTTCTTTCCTTTGTGATTTTAATTTTATTATTAATATATATTATATTTTATGTATTTTCATAATCAAACCCCCATTTATATTAGTATATAAGCAGTTTTATATTAGTTAGGTTATAAATAGTGACAATAGAAATTTGGTGTGTTGTGAGTGGCCTATTCGAGATCGACCCTAGGTTGTGCCACTATGGTACACTATTAGGTAATAATAATTTATTGGTGAGGGATATATGACAAACCCCTATCATCACACATTACCCTATAGAAGCAATATCACTTGTGAGGGTATATAAAATATTTTGATCACATATCATCATTACTTATAGCAGATAAGAACAATGATCTTTTGATTAAAAATCATTAGTCTCATCCTACTGGTTCATTAGTATCATTTCCTTAAGAAAATGCTATATTTTCTGAAAACAATCACATAATAGGTTGGGTATGTGATTCTCCTAGTGTATGTGATTTTGACAGTGGATGTAGCTGAGTTCATGGTCATAACCATGGACATGCTCTAAATGAATATTATAATAAAAGAAATATCAACCCAAGCACTCTGAAGAATCATAAAGATATATGTTGCATGTGTGGTTCTAAGGGACATTGGTCTCGAGCTTTTTGAACCCCAGAGCCTCTTTGTAAGCTCTATAAAGTGTCTATTGAGGTAAAGAATAATGAACTACACTGTTTTCGATACATCCTATAAAAGGAAAGAAAATGAGGTGAGTTTTACTAAGAATCACGATTCATCAAATGATGGTATCAATTACCTCTAAGCAGGTGATTTTACTTTTGAATTTGATGAGATGATAGCTAGAAATGATTCAGAAAAATTACAGTAGTTAATATATGTCATATATATTTTTGTTATGTATGCTTTATATATTGGATGTTGTATTATTTTAATTTCACAAGGTGTTTCTTATAATATTATTATCTTTACTTTGAAGAATTGAAATGGATTTCATAAACAGGATATATATTTTCATATAGGATAGTGGAACAATACATAGAATTATTAAGAATAAAAAATATTTTTTGATCCTAAACCAATAAGACCAATTTTGAATACTATATTAGGTTCTACAGATCTAATATAATGGACTAGTAAAATGATTTTTTCTTTATCTAATGGGACATAATTTTTTTATAAGAGATGTGTTGTTTTCCCTAAAGTCCAAAATAAACTTTTTAAGTTTCAATGATATATACCAGCATGGGTATGACACTCAAACTATATTTGATATAAATAAAAATTACATGTGCATTACCATTAATAAATTAAGTAAGAGTCATGTACTAGAAAAACTACCAAAATTATCATTTGGATTTCATTATACATATATAAGTACAATCGAAACACATACTGTAGTAAAAAATAGACCAAAAATCATTAATTTGTGGTATGAATGATTAGGTCATCCTGGTTTAGGAATGATCTAAAAAATAATTTAAAGTTCTCATATACATTTAATAAAGGTCCATAAGATCTCTCCACTAAGAAAAATTCCATTCAAGGCTTGTTTGCTTAGAAAGATGATTGTGAGACCATCTCCAGCTAAAATTAAGGATGAAATGCCAACCTTTATTAAATAAATTCAAGGGATATATGTGGAATAATTCATCCATTTTGTGGGATATTTTAATATTTTATGGTATTAATTGATGCATATATAATATGGTCACACGTGTGTTTTCTCTCAACACGCAATGTAGTGTTTTCACAATTTATTGATCAAATAATTAAATTGAAAGCACAATTACACAATTATGTCATAAAGAAAGTAAGTAATGATAATGATAGAGAATTTACCTCTCAATATTTCAATGATTATTTTATGGAAATGATGATTATTGTAGATCATCCAGTCTCCCATGTTCATACACAAAATGTTTTAGCTGAATCACTAATAAAATGCCTCCAACTTATTATTAGACCATTAATAATGAGAAAAAAGATTTAGAGCTCTGTATGGGGTCATGAAATATTGAATAATTCAACATTAATTCACATAAAACCAAGTGTATATCATAATCACTCTCTTCTCTAATTGGATTTTTTCCAAGATCCTAGCATCTCTCACTTAAGAATCTTTGGTTGTGTGGTATATGTACCAATTTCTCCCCCACAATGTAAAAATATAGGACCTAAAATAAGGTTGGGAATACATGTAGGATATGAATCCTCATCTGTCATAAGATACCTAGAACCAAAAATCAATGATGTTTTTACAACATTTTTTTTTTGATTTTCACTTAAATGAAGAAGTATTCCAAACATTAAGGGGAGAAAAGAAACAAAGGGAGGAGATTTCATGGAATTTGAAAACATTATATTTTCTAGATCCTCCCACCTAGAAGTATGATATATAAGTAAAAAAGATTTTATATTTTCAAGAACGAGTAGGTCAATCACCCAATGCATTTAATGATTCAAAGGGTGTGACTAATTCACATGTACCAACTACAAATTCATTGTATATAATTGATGTCCCAAAGACACAATTACATAATGATGTTATAGAAATCCCAAAACAATGCCTAAAGCATGGAAGAGAAAATTCCTATAAGCATAGAAATCCTTTAAAAAATAAAGGGAATGAGTATAATTGAAAACACCATTGTGGAGGCTTGTGTTATATAAGAAAAATGTAATTTAAGCGTTCTTAAAGAAACAAATGATAAGAATCATAAAGAGAATTCACATGATATATAAAAACCTAAAGGTTTTGAAAATAATGAAATATCTCTTAATTATTCCACTACAGTATGGAATCAAAGTAATATGGAAAATATTTTTGAAATATTTTCATATTCTATGTCATGTGATATAGAAAATGAAGACCCTAATTCAAGGTCTGATATGGAATGTAAAAAATGACCCGATTGGAATAAACGGAAAGATACAATGCAAGTTGAATTAAATTCACTTAATAGGAAAAGGGTTTTTGTACATATCATGCTCAGACCAGAAGTTATGAAGATTATTGTATAGAAATGGGTTTTTTCACATAAGCATAATAATAAAAATAATATTGTAAGATACAAATCTCATCTTGTCACACAAGATTTTTATCAGAGACTTGAAATTGATTATAAGAAGACATATTCTCCTATTATAGATGCTATTAATTTTTTATATCTAATCAGTCTTGTAGTATATAATAATCATAATATTTTTCTAATGGATATTGTTATAGCTTATTTATATAGGACACTTGATACTAGTATATATATTAGAATCCCTGAAGGATTAAAAATACCCAAAGTATTGAAATCAAAACCCAAAGACCTATATTCAATTAAATTGCAGAATTATCTGTATGGATTAAAATATTCTGGGTGTATGTGGTATAATCATTTGAATGAATATTTATTAAATAAATGTTATGTAAATAACCCCATATTCCCATATATTTTTATTAAGCATACAACATATGGATATACAATCATTACTATTTATGTTGGTGATCTAAATATCATTGGAACTCCATAAGTGATCAATAAAGTAATAAGAAACTTAAAGGATGAATGTGAAAATAAAGACCTGGGAGAAACCAAGTATTTTCTTGGATTATAAATTGAACATATTCCAAGTGGTATATTTTTTACCAATAAAATTACACAAAAAAGTTCTTAAAACACTTTAATATGAATAAATTGAATCTTTTAAGTACTCTAATGGTTGTTCGGTCTTTAAATACCAATAAAGATAAATTTTAACCTTGTGAAGAAAATGTGGAGTTGGTTGGTCCATAAGTACCATATCTTAGTGCTATTTGAGCTCTAATGTGTAACTCCCCGACCCAAGTTACCCAGAGTCGGTGCATTATTACATAACATTGGCATGATCACAAAAGATCAAGTCTCGAAAGACCGATTAGTTTAGTATCCTTGAAAATAATAGATACATTCATAAGTTTTACATTACATTATAAAATAAAAAACTAAAACAACATAGTCTCCATAGGCCGCACCCATATCCCTTATAATATCCCTGCAAGTTAGTCATAATATACTTCTTCGCATCCCAGAAAAATAAAACATCAAAATAGGTGATCTCAGATGCTCAGTAAGGATAACAATATAGAGGAAACTTTCATAAATAATCATAAACATTTAAGGCAATGTAAGACTAAAACAAAAGCCTTTTAAACTTGAACTTTAGCATAATATGGAAAAGATAAAATCAAATAATTCCATTTACTTATTCACATGGATATTCTACTAGTCGAATAATCACATGCAATATCAATAGCCACTTTCATGATGATGGAATGCATAATGCCAGACTTCATAACCACATAGTCAAGGCCTTGTGCCAAGAATACAAATAATATTTTGTCAAGGCCTTGTTCCAAGACACAAGTTTGTCTCATGAGACCTACCGATTCATTAAGGAGCTATAGCGGGCTCCACCCATCACTTACTATGTTCAATGCATTCCTCATATGAAAAGGTTTAAACATAACATAAACATTTGTATTAAAACAAGCTTAAAAAATGTCAATACTTTATCCATAAACCATGAATGGTATAAAAATAACACATCCACAGTCAAACATATCACAAAACCTTCAATAAAATAAGGAATTTTTGTATCATAATAAATCAACTTCAAATAAGCTCGCAATCCATTAAAGGATGTTGACATAGATTAAATCAAAACTTTTTTTAGAGAAATATCTATTTCTATTTTGAAATCTTTTAAAATTCATATAATTATAAAAGAAAACATTTATTTTGAAAATATTATTATAATCTTGTAAGGGAAACTTCGATGATGTTATAATGGAAGAAAATAGCCACACCTACCGTATAAGTTAAAAAAAATATTCTTACCTTAATTTTGTCGAAAAGGTCATAAGGTGCCTTGGTTGGAAAACGACAGAAATATTCCTTTCCAAACATTTTATAAAAAGTCAAACAAGGGTATAAATGACTTTAACCCATATTCTAGTAAATAGTAAAAATGTTTTGGAATACATTTTTAAGAAACATGGATGTGGATGATAAAGAGGTCCTAGTAGATACTTACGTAAAAACAACCTTGGATAATAAAGAGATTGTGAAATTAAACCTTACCTTGTAATTTTCCTTGGTCTAGGGTGGGTTAACCTCCTGTATAATGGTGAAATAATTTTTATTAAATTATTCAATAACAATATATATTAATATGATATCATATATGATCTTCTAATATTGCTTTGTTAATGATATTTCAGTAGTATTGTCATCTCAGGTGTTAACTGATTCGTTTTCCTTTATATGCTTGGTTACGTAAGCCATTTTTGTTATATATAGGATGTATTTGATTCATATATAGAATGATATTATGTTCATAAACATTATTTTTAATCATAAAATTAAAATTATTCTTGAATGATTACGATGGGGAATGAATCTCATCGCGTTCGTGGAGATGGTAATCCGGACATACGCATGAGCGACAATATCATTATTTTGATATTAAAATCATATATAATTGGATGGTATATCATATATAAATAATCATTATCATGTTATATTTATAATATAAATCATTTATACTCATTATTATACCCATCCAAATGATGAAGTGTTTGAATAACAAACTACTCCACGACGTGAAGATGGTAATCCATACGTACGCATTTATGGTGACTTTGTCATTTATAGGATGGATAGAATAATGAATATGGTTGTAAAATTTTTATAATAACATCACAGTATATATAATATATTGGATTTATTATTTTAGAATGGAAATAACAAAGAAAGAGGAAGTGGAAGAAGAAAATAACTTGAAAGAGGTGATGAAATATTTACCTCTTCTTCGGGTTCTTCCTTTTGATTTGATCAAAAGGGCTCCTTAGGTTGGCTTTATGACTAAAGGAAGGCCTATAGGATGAAGGGAGGACATTTGAGAGGATATTTGGGTAGGTTTTGGCCGAGACAAATGGCTTTGAAGGTGTGAATTTGAGGGAAGGGGAGGTGCCCTTTTATAAGAGAGGCGAGGGTCACTTTAGGAAAAGATTGAAATATTATTTTATAACAAAATCATTTTCGGTTTCTAATGGATCCAAAATGAATTATTTAAAGGATAAGGTGGGTATGGGTCAAAAACCTCTCAACCAATAGGTTTTAGATAGTTTTAGTTCATTACATTAACCTTATCTTTTAGATTTAACTCTTAGTTAAATAGTTTGACATTTACCATGTCTCTTTGTATTTTTATATTATATGGTTAATAAACTTACTATAAACTTCCAAGAGAACCTCAAGTGGTTCATTAATGACATATATAATATTATTTAAGCCCTTTTTCCTAAAATTAGATTTTTAGAAATAGAATACCAATTAATAATATAATATTTGTTTTAAAAAACTCTTTTATGTCAATTTTGACACAATTTGGTATTTTGTTTTTGTTAAATTCATAACAGCATTATTAATTCAAAAAAAAATCATTTAATAAACCCTAACATGTCATATTAACCTATAAAATTAATTTAATTCATTAAAAGTCTTAAATTAGATTTATTTGGGTATTTATAATATCAATAATTTTGATCTTTCATTAATAAGGTAATTATTGCATCATCATTGTGTCATAAATAAATTTAATTATTTAATGTCTAAAATTTATAAATAAAATATCATTATTTAGGATATATTTTTATATTTCTAATGAATATTTATAGTCTAATTTATCTTATGAATAACCCTATATAAAAAATGGTTTAGTTATTAAACTTTGATTTTAACTCTTTTAACTCCTCTTTAAATAAAATAATAATAAATGTCCTAATCTAATCCAAGTGGACCAAAGGGGGTCATATTTTATTCCTAAGGTTGTTTTTGGTCGAATTACAGTTATCAAATAGAATTAATACATGTTTTAGGGTAATTATAATATCATTTTAACCCTTAATTACCCTATTTACTTTTTACCGTGGTAAATAAAAGTAAAAAGTTACTATTCACCAAAAATTATTTTCATCTTATTGAACCACATTTTACTTACTTATATTAACCATGTCTCTCAGATTTTTGAAATTCAACTCATAGAAGTGGTAAAATTAATTTTCATACAAATTTGCAAATGCTCCTAGGAGGTGGATAAAAGAGGGTAAATAGTTCGATAAAATTTTATATATCTAAATTTATTATAAAATGAATCCAATAAATTACATTGAACATATATATGTATTATGTATCTATTTTGACCTAAAATAAATTAAAATAAAATAACTAATTATTTAAATAAAAATTCAGTTTTAACCAATAACGCAGTGTTTTTTCACTATTCATCAAAAATTGATAGTTTTCAGAAAAATACCAAAAATTCACGTTAAGCTAATTTCGATATTCCAAATCCAAAAATGACGTCCATTTTGAAAGATAAAATTTATAAAATTTTAAAAAGTGGGTATTACTATTCATAACAGCTAGTTTGATTGGTCGCAGTGTGTTAGAATCTCGAAGTTGCGTACTATGCAAGTTATTGCATTATTCAAAGGGAAACGTACCGTGGAAACTTGGGGTGTTACAAATGTATCTTGATAATTTCACTCATTTTGATAAATCTTTTTATACTAATTTATTGGACGTATTTAGTTCATCCCTTATATGAAGACATTATAATAGAATTAAACATATTTTTCATTATCTTTGTGGCACTATTGATTTGGGTTTATTATATCCTAAAAAATTAGAAAAGAAGATGGCCGATTTTGTAGATGTAGGTTATTTATCTGATCTAAATAATGCATGATCATAAACTAGTTATGTGTTCATATTTGGAGGTACTACCATATCTTAGAGATCATATAAGAAGACACTCATTTCAACATCTTCAAATCATGTAGAAGTAATAGCATTACACGAAGCATATTGATAATGTGTTTGGTTTTGGTCTATGACTCAACAAATTCGAGAAGTGTATTGACTATAGATGTGTGAATCACACAATTAGAGGAATTATTCATCAATAATGATCATATAAAATAAATGCCACCAAAATTTTTCTCCTTCACACAAGAGTTAATGAACAACGGAGTTATCAACATGCAATATGTTCAATACAGAGGCAATGTTGCAGATTTATTAAAAAAGTAACTACCAATAATTATCTTTAGAAATCCTATATATAATATAAGAATGTGTATATTTCAAAATGTGTAATGTAATGTAACTTTTAGGGGGAGTCTACATGACTTCTCTCTTTTCCTTATTCTAGTTTTTATCCCATTGGTTTTTTTAGAAAAGGGTTTTAATGAGGAAATATCAAAACACATATGACATTGGTAGGGGTGTGCATCCAAAGGGGGGGGTTAGGAAGCTGTTGAAAGGTGGTTGCAAATTCAATGGAGGTGGGCTGACCACCCCCCCCCCCACCCCATATACCATGTTGCACTTCCTATAAAAGGGTGTTGCATCCCCCTTGGATTTGTACTACTGATAGAAGGGATATATGAGAAGAATTGATAAAATTATTATTCTCCTTTCTGGTCATCTTTCTCAATTATTCTATTTTTACTCATTTAAATTTTTATTTTCACAATAACAAAAACAATATTAATAATTAATTGGATACATCACATAAATTTTTCAAGATGTTCTAATTTAAAAGCATCCTTTATAATTAAAATTTTGAGCAATTAAATATGCAACATATATTATCTCAACACATAACAAATGATAATTTATTTAAATTTGGATAAGTTAAAATCCATTATCAAAATTAGAAATAACTAATCACATGTCATATTTTATGTGGATATATAACAATTGAGAAATTATTTTTATAAATCATCATACAATAAATGTGTTATTTAAATTTTTTTAAAATTTTTTGGAGTAAATATGTTGTTATTTTTTTGAATGATTCTTTAATCAAGGGAATGATATATGTCATTTTATGTTTGTTTTTTTTAATTAATTTTTTTATTTAAAATGGTGGAAAAAATACTTTGTATTTATTTTTATAATAAAATATGTGTTTATTATTATAACATTTTTTCTATAATGATCTTATATTATTTTATTTGTAATAAAATATGGTTTATTTATTTTTATTAGATTTCTAATATAAAATATAATACATGACATATGTTTTTTTATAATATGAAAATTATTAATGACATAATATGTGTTATATTATGATTTATTAATATTCTTTGAAATAAAGTTAATTTTTAAAAAATTTATTTACATTTATATTTTTATAAAAAAATAAACATACATATGTTTTTTCTTTTAGAAATTCCACCACCAAATTAAAATATGATTGAAAAATAAATATTCATCATAATAATAAAAAATAATGATAAATTAAACACATCATTAAATTACCCTCTACGTGTATATCAAATGAAATGTAATCTTCCTCCACATGGTGTGAACAAAGTGTATTGATCTATAAATTGAAATGTTATATTTGAAGATTTATCATTTCTTCCTCTTTATTTTCATGACCCACCACCTCTAGAACCCCTTATGGGATGACAATGAAAATGAGAGTGACCTCTAAATCTTGTCTCTAATAGGTCATGAGATGGCAACTAGCACCGAAGGTATAAAACACACATATGAGATACATTATCCTCATAAATATAAAAAACCTAATATGAAAAATTTCCAACCAAATATATAATATAAAATAACCCACAATGCTTATGAAATGTCATACATGAACAATGGTATCCAAAATAAAATACCAAGATGCAACTCCAAAGAAATTGACTCCACTAACAATAATGATCACCACATGGTAGTAAGGTCCAACCTGATCACCAACTCCCTCCTACATAACTATAAAAAATAGAATACATATATATATATATATAAGTATGAACATAGAAGTATACTTAGTAGGATCTCCCCCAAAATCTATCATGTAGATGTGGAAAAAAGTATACCAATGTGTCAGTGAATAAATGACAGAACCAACTTATTACCTATACCAAGTCAACTACCACTCATCCCCTCCAAGGCTCACTCACCCAATAATACAAGCAAATAAAGTATCATGATATAAAAGGATATATCAATAAATTACCCCACAACCACTTCCCCACTGAACTAGTATTTCTCATGCCCTAATGATATAGGTTTGGGTGCTCTTATCCCTTCTATATTCACATAACCACGTTATAGTCACAACCACATATCCACAACCACATCCATATATCTCATCATCATATATCCATAATCTCATCATACACTCTCTATGATAGGATAAATAATCATGAATAATATTAAACTCTTGACCTTCTCCTTCCATGTACGCCCCCACCATGAAACCACATCACTACATACCATAACCATGAGCCATTACACCTCATAACATAACCCTAAACCATCACAACTTATCTACATCAAGAAGAGAGAGTAGGGAAGGGGGTATATAGGCTCCCAAAGTGCTCTCATGTAGTATATTTCATCAAAACACACAATAAACCATGCTCACAATTTTATAAAACATTTTCACAAGAGAAGCATCAACACTTCCATTCTTTAAAAATCAATTTTAGAGTAAAAACCACATTTGAGTCATTTTATCAAACACATGGTGCTCAAAAACTATTTTTAAAGAAAACCCATTTAAAAAACATTTCACAAGACACCCAAGGAATAATTTCATAATATGTCCCCCATAAAATTCAAATCAACCATTTTCATAAACCAAAGAAAAGGAATTTATACAAGAATCAAGTAATTTATGAGATAAAACTATTATATAAAGACATATACCTCTCTAATAGAGAAAACCTAGTCACCTTTGAAAATTGGAATGAAATAGATTAGAAACTCACAAGCCTAGATCCATAATAAACATCATAAATTCCCCATTAAACCCTTTATATCCAAAAATCACAGCCCAATTAGGTTCCAATGAAATAAAGGGAAGAGCGATAGATGATAGTTTTAAATAAAAGAGGAGAAATTGAGTGAATCTAAACATAACTCTAATAGATCCACCCAAATAAATTGATAATTACCAAGGAATCAAGGAACAACCCCTCTAGAGTGTCAAGGAGAGGATGGTTTGAGCTAATGAGGGAATAGGGGATATTGGAGATAAAAAAACCAATGGTATCAGGGTAATTTTATAATTATAGGAAATTCATATAGGGTGTATAGTTAGGCCACAAAGTTATAAAAATTTTGTGCTAATCATGTGGAATCTATTGTCCCTTCAAAATAAAAGCACACAGTAACAACCCCAACTCCAGTAACCCATAGCCGGAGGTAAATTTATTACATTGACATAGATACAGGGTTTCAAATCTCAAAGGATTGATCATTTTAGTAGTTTTTGAGAACTAGACACATACATGATACCCATTTTACATTGGTAAAAGAATATAAAACATGAAAAAAGAAAATTCTCAGCATCATTAAAACTCATTCAAAGGATTCATCTTTATATCCTATAAAAAGGAAAAAAATAAGGGTGGGATCAAATGATCAGTAAAGGCTTCATGAAGTGGAATCTATCATAAATAAATAAGGAATAATAAAAATGGAAAGGTAAATAATTGAATGCATATTCCATTTAATCAATAACTTGACTATCATGATTAAATAAGGCATAATCAATATGGAAAGATAAATAACTAAACACACATGCCATTTAATCATTAACTTGATCCCAAAGTGCATCCATGGATAATATAAATAAAATAATATTATGGATAATAATAATTAAATTCTTAATGAACAAAATTATTAATATTCAATGCCATGATCTTAGACATCATGATATCTATACAATCAAGATCTTTCACCAATATATTTTAAAACTATGGGTAGAAATCCATTTAATTTGGCCAATTGATTCGTCTCATGAGACTTGTTGATGTATCAGGGGCTATATAATTTTGGGCTCCACCCGTCATTGTATTTCCAAATAATTCCTCATATATCTAATGGTAGATTTAATTCATGAAAAATACGTCTTATTAAAAAATATTCATATTGAGTAAAGGATGTAAATTTATCGATATATCCTTAGTTAATAAAATAACTTTCAAAGTAAAAATCATATGTAAAAATGTTATATGGTTTAGGTAATAATAATATCCATGATACAAATAATATGGATATTTAATAGAAATATAATTCATAATGAAAAATTATCACAATAAAGTGTATGTCTCAAGAGAAATTTAATAATCACAAGATTAATCAAGAGATGAGAGGTGACCAATGGTTCATTAGGAATATAAGTTTTTTTCAATAAAATCATATCCTTTGAAATAATAAAGGTAGTGGAAGTGAAATATTAAAATAATATTTCATAAAATAGTTTTATTTTTAAAACCATTTAAAATGTATAGAAGAATCTATATTTCATATAATGGTTATGGCGGTAAGGAAGTCTGTTATCTTTGTATACGTTAAAAAATTTCTTTTGACTTTTTGTTGAAAATGTACCACTAAAAATAGTATAAAGGTTCCTTTAACCCCATTTTTAAGTTAATGATAACTTAAAATTTCATTGATAAATCATTTTAGTGATTAAAATAAATTTTGTAAAATAATTTGGAAAAACATGGACATAGAAGAATAATATATCCGATTTAAAGAGAAATAAAATCAGTTTTTATTTTAAAATTTTCTTTGTTTGATTAAAGTTCCAAAGAGAGGAAAATCTAGATGAAAATATGTAAACTCCTTAAATATCCATAGGATAAAAAAATTATTAGATCTTATGAAGGATAAATGGTATTATTCCTTCAATGAAAGTAAAATAAATCACAAAAGAAAGTGAGATTGTAAAATAGATTCTAACTTCTCTAATAACTTTCAAATTGTGACCCCTTGTAAGAATAACCTTGTATTGAAAGGTTAACCATAATTAATAAATATTTATTCATGTTAAATATATAAAATGGGCAGTATATACACTACATAAAATTGAATAGGTGCATATTAAAAAATATGTCTCAGTGAAATGGAAATTGAGATGAAATCTCTTACCTCGTGCTTACCTTTTGTTGATCATGATTTAACATCCTGTATAATGGTTTTAAAAATTTTATTAATTTATAAATAAACTGTATTCATACTTATAATATCATGTATGATCCTATTATAATATTTTACTACTCATTCGTTATGAATATTTTATTATTACTAGTGTTTCGGGTGTTAATTTCCTTGTTTTTTCGCGTGTGTTTTGTCATGAAAGTTTTAGTTATTATGCCTAGGATATAGATAAATAATATATATAATTATATTAATGCTAAAAAATCATATTTAATCATTAGATATATTTTTATAACCATTCTTGAAATTTTTACTTGGAAAATGAGTAGCATCGCTTCGCGGAGATGGTAGGTAGTACACACGCACGACCGATGATATCATTCCCTTAATGGGTGAAATAGTAATGAATTTGATGATATATTAATTTTAAAGAATTAATATTATTCTATTTGGATCATATATATTCATTATTTCTATCATGAATATCAATTTGATTCAATGATGGAAAACAAATTGCATCGGTTTGTGAGGCGGTAGTCCGTCGTACACACGATCGATGACTTTGTTTTCAATTAGACGGATAAGGAGATGGATAAATATTATTCCATAAACATAATAACATTTAATTATATGGTATATAATAGTGTTATTATATTTTATGTTTTAATACATAATTTAAGGTGGTAAAATAATAAAGAAAAAGAAATATCTTTGTTCATACGATTACCTTCTCTTAGAGAAACCACCTTTGGATATCTTATTAAAGACCATAGAGTTTGTCTTTTGGGAAGACCAATAGATCTAGAATGTGAAAGGATTTTAGGGAGATATTTTTGTAGGGGTTTTTTATCCTAATTTATTGATAGGTGTGAAGGAGTGAGGGGTGGGGGTTTCCTTTTATAATTGAGGAGGAGTGACATTTTTTTAAATACCGAAAACCATTCAATAATGGGAAGTCACTCTTAAGAAAAGTGACACAAAAATAATAAATAATGGAGTGGAGTGAGGTTAAGGTCAATAAAAACCTCCACCACATAAAAATGAACATGTTTTAAACATTTTATTCCCTTATCCACTAAGTTTACTTACTTTTACCATTTGATTTTTTACCATGGTAACTAATGTTTTTATCCTTGGTAAATTTTCCTTTAAAAATAAAAATAAAATGAGCCTTATTAGATAATTTTGACCCCCTGATTATAAATATGAAATCAAATTTATCAAATAAAAATTCTAAATGTATGTAAATTAATTTTAACACAAACACATGTAATGCACAAAACCTTGTTTTAACCTTAACTGTGTTAATTAATTTTTATTATTTTTACTAATCATTATCACCAAAATTAAGTTAAAATTATTATATAATATTAATTATTCTAATTCCAAATATTAAATCCATTTTATTAAATTTAATTCAAATAAGTGGAAAAATTTATTTTAAAAAACAATCTCGCAAATCGTGTCAAAAGAAGCATTTTCAAGAAATGTATTTTTCAAGTATACGATGATATTATATTAACTATATGACTAGTAATCATCATTATATGGATTTAAAATCATGTATTTTGATATATAATCTATAATTTTAATTAAAATAATTCATTATTAATTATTATTTTAATTAATAAAAATGGATAGACATTATGCCTTTGATGCACATGGATTTTGCATGCATTTTTAATAATTTTCTAATTTAGTTTTAATTATTTTTCTTACCACTTTCAGTGTTTTTAAGTTTTTTTTTAGTTTTGTAGTATTTTAGATATTTAAATAATTTTAAGTTAATTATATATTAATATCAGTTATTTATTATTATTATTATTATTATACTATTATTATTATAATTTATTAACATTTAATATCAAACAATTTTATTTTTTTTAGAAGTTTAATTAATTTTAGTTTTTTATTAGTTTATTTTATTAATATTTATTTATATTTATATTAATTTCCCATATTGGTATTATATATTATTGTATATCATTTTAATATTAGTTGTTTTGGTATAAATTGTATTAATTTTATTAGTTGTTATTATTTTTATATTTAGTAAAAATTATAATTTTACCTAATTATTAATTATATTATATTAATATTCCTAATTATATTTATATTTTTAACTTTATCTTTTAATTATATTTATTTATATAAGTAGTTTAGTTTATGAATATAGTATAATTTAATTCTAATTATTATTACTATTATTATTATTATTTACATTTATTATTATTATTATTATTATCATTATTGTTATTTATATCTAACATTTTTTCTTTATATATATGTTTTTTGTGCAGGTTATCATCTTATTCTCGGTTGGAAACCATACAAAGGACGTTGGGCTCTCATCCTCCACCTTGCACCAAGCCAAAACACCAGTGCCACACCTCTCCACCAACAGGGATCACACGCCTCCTTCGCACCATTAGTAGGAGAGGTTGTTCACCCTCCTCCTTCACTTAATCAATATGACTCCCCCTCCTCTCACATAGCAAACCAAGGGGAGATTTCATCGACCTCCACACCATCCAGTCCAAGCCCTTAATAGCGTGCCTCACCAGAAAGTTGTGACCACCTCCCTCTCTACTGAAGCACACTTATCGTCCTCCACTCTAAGCACATCGGGCATCTGATGCAACCCCCAGCCACCATCTCTTGTGCTTCATAAAACCCATCAGTGACTCTATCAACACTAAAAAATCATATTCCTCCTTCTTTTATCGATTATACCACCTCCTCCATCTCCTTAATTCACCCTTAGCCTCAGACCCATCTCCCTCTCCATTGCACACCCTCTGTGATACACCAAGACCGCTCTCATCATTTTTGTTTTGCTGGTGAGCCATGCACCATAGGTTTGGGTGGGTGTGCAGTTGTTCATGATTTGTTTGTTTCATGAAACATCAATGTGCACATTGGATTTGTTTTGATCTGGGAGATCGACGAGCGGTGAGTTCTTTGTGAACCAAGAGTGAACACTGATCCCATAATTTTTTCAAGTGTGTTGGTTTAGTTCGGTATTACGATGATTAGCAGATTATTATTATTATTTTTCGATCACATGTGGTGTCTTGTGGTGTTCCTCACATCGACATGAACACGATGACTTTAGTTATTTATTTTTCATGTCATGTTTTCGTGATGTATGGATAATATTTTGGTGTTGGAGTTTTGATGAATGTGATGGTATATACATGCCTTATTTTTTTCCCATGTTTGATTTCCTTTTAAAATAATCTTTTAATTGGATGTTAAGTTATTTAATTATATATTTGTTTGAATTAATTTTCATTTGGTTTATGAACACCTTTTTTGGGGCTCGTTCATGTGATACCTAATAAGTAATCATAGGCGGGAGATCATCAGGGAATTTATTTATCCATAAGTTGATCACGTGGGTGAGAGAATTATAAATCAAAAGTGAGCGAATTACGAATAAATAAATATATTAATTGAAATTTTAATATTTTTTGTAAATTTTCCTTCAAATTTTGATGAGTGATACTTAATCAGTGATCTCATGAGAGCGAACTGAATGTAGATTTATACTTTGACTTTGTGAGAAACAAGTTGTGGTATTTCACCAAATAATTCAATGCTAAAATCATGCACAAATTATTATTCATGATAGAGAACAAAAAGATGAATGATTTGTGTGAAAATTATAATACTTTATAACATCAGAGAATGAGACCTGATAGTATTTTGATTAAATTTGGAATCAGTCATAATTGAATCAATAAATATTCAGACTTAGAAATTAAATAATCGGCATTGCATCCACCTGAACTGACATCACAACTCTAACACTTCTATCTCCACTTGTTTTTTCCATAGATTAATTTAGTTCAATTATATAGTTTTAGTTAATTTAAATATTTATTTTTAAAATATTTGATTATTTTTTGGAAGTTTTAGTTGTTAATCACTTTTAAATCTTGTATGCCTGAACATTTTTCTAAAAGGATATTCCTAGTGTCTATACACATTACTGCTTCTACAGTAGTTAGTAGTTTTATAAATTTTCAAATTGGATGCACTGTGGTTCATGTTCCAAATTTCTAGAGCTATTTCAGAGAAGAATAATAGTATTAAGATATCCTTAAAATGAGTGATTTAGTTCAAAAACAAAATCAAAACAAAAAAAGCACATAAAAAAAGTTCAGATCTACTCTGGGTATTTTTCTTTGTCATTGCATAAAAATTAAAGACATACATAATTTATGAATGGCATAGTCAGTTCCATACAACTATAATCAACGGTCGACCTATGCGGCCATAACTCAAGTTACGATGTATAATGATTCATTCACAAGAGCTCTCTAGGAAATCCTATTTATTTTAATGATCTTTATTCAAGGCCATGTATTATCCATATGATAATGCTTCACCATATTATGATAAAATTCCTTATAAATATGTTAATAGTTTTCAAAGTCAAAACATTCCTGAAAATTTGGAACTTGATAATTCATGTGAAACAAATGATTCAATAATTAGGCACATGTTTTTTTCTTCTATCACTGAGACAAATAGGATGTTTGAACTTCAAGATGAACATAATGTAAAGTTTCTTTCTTCAATGAAAGATCTAGAAATCAAAATTACTCATCTTTTCCAAATAATCACCTCACTTCCACTTGATGATCTAATTCAAAACTTTTTATTAAAGAAAGTTTAATAGAGGTTCTATTTGAATAGAATCTGTTTCCCAATTATGATAATGTGACTACTTTGATCAATCCTTATTCCTGTAAAACCAATGATGACTCCTCTTCATCAAAATTTTATTCTTCTAATATAGTCACATTTCAATAATATGATAGCTTTCTCTTCCACCCTATCAAATACAAAGGTCCCTCAAAAAATGCGATTTTATGTTCTTATTCTATGAATTCACAACTCATCCATCCCAAAGTGAAAACGAACACATTCATTGTCTATCAAACTACACCTTTGAGGTTAAAGAGTAAATTTAACTAGGACTCTTCTTTACTTTGATGGAGTTATAATTAAACCAAGACACCATGGATTTCCACATGCAAGAGAACATCACTTCAAATGATATTGAATTAACTTTTTATGAAAATCCTTTCAAGTATGATTTTTTCCAAAATGGAAACATCGAAAACATTTATAGATTTATAAAATAATTCAATGATGATAGTAGAGAGCACTCATAATTTTCTAGAAATAATGGCAGAATGGTATTTCCTAGAGGATCCTGAGTTCATAGTGACACATGTACCAATAGAGAAATATGATGAGGGAAGAATAAAAGAAACTTTTGAAAAAGATGAAATTCTTGACAAAATGGAATCTACTAATATAATTTATCCCTTCCCACTTTCTCCATGTATCTAATTTAAAAACACTTAACTTGAAATACCCACAGATTCTATCAATACTATTTACCTTAGCACAATCATCGAAACAGTGGAGCATGAATTGAGTTGGAAACCAGTGTATTTACTTATGCTAGTTTTTTTAAGTGAAAACTAATTAGGATACATCATAGAACCATATATTTCATTAAAGGATATTATGGATATAATTCAACCACTGAAATAGAATAATAAGGGAACTTATTCTCTTATGCAAATTAAAAAATATAATGTTCGTGATATTCATGATGATGTCCTCTTCCAAAAAATTAATTATTAGGTGATTTTTTCTTTATAATAGGAATACTCATTCCCCTATGAGTTGGGATATTTTCATTTCATTCCACCCATCCATTTTTCTATGATGATTCCATTGAGATATTGTACAACTTACATGATAACTTCTTTTTCAATAAATTGATTCCACACTTTTATTGATAATGAAGTAGATGTGTGGTACATATATTTGTTCAATCTTGGTGGTGTTTTATCAATTTTTTGTTGAATATGAAGTAAACTTAGTTCTCAATGGGAGGAAAACCATCATTTTTCTATTTTAATTTCACTTCATTTAGTTTTAATTCATTTTGTTTTTAAGTAATAAAATGGCATACATTTACTGCAATCTATTTTTCTTCTATCACCATAGTGGAGATATTCATTCATCATGTATATTTTTACCATCCAAATGCTTTTGATTATGGTGTTTTTTATTTTATATTATGTGGGTATGTGTTTTCCATGTGTATATTTTACAGATACATCATTTTTGGAGCTTCATCATATATAGTAAAACTTTTTTCATCTATCTTCACTTACTTAGGGATGTGTTTTATTTTCTATTATATTTTATGCTTCCAAAAACACCATGTAAAATAACTAACTCAAAAAAACAAAAAAAATAAAAATGAAAAAAAACACTAGCATTCTTATCATTATTGAACTCGCATGAAAACGGTTGTATTTTTATAGTAACACAGTCGGGAGCATACCACTTGTGTATCTAGTCAGTATATGAACATAATTCCTATTTAAATACTTTGATCTTTGATATCATGACTTATATGATTTTTTATATTATTCCATACTTCAAAAAAATCAGAAGCATTTTTATTTTTGAGATTTTTATTTGCACTCATGGTCATTTGTGCTCTTTAACATAATATTTCCAATATCGTGAGGATTCTATACAATTTTTACATCATATCCCATTTATATTTTTCTTGAGGGAATATTGACCATGTTTTTTATTCTATAACTTTCCATGTTTTTCCATCAAAGAGATAAGAATTTGGAATGTTGTTGTTGGGTAAAAATCCATCAAGGTAACATTGCAGCATTTTTAGGATGCTTGTGTTTGTTGAAAATGTAGGTTTCCTTGGTGAATTGTCAATTTATAGATATGTTGTTGAAAATCCACATTGACAAAGAATCATGACAAAGGAATGGATGATCTGGAGGTGGTACAAAATAATAGATACAAGGTGGCACTGTTTTCTAGTGTTTGCCAAATTTTTGGGGTCTAGAATTTGGAGTTTGGTGAGCATTGAGAAAAGTTTTAATCCTTGAATATATCATCAAAATATGGAAAAGGTATGAATTTCACGAAGATAGGCTTCATGGATTGGATTTCAAGAAGACATGAAAAATGTTGACGGTGATTCTTCATGATTACGACTAGCTTTGTGAACAGAAGTGTTGAAGAGCATTGCAGTGGAAAAGGGAATTGAGAGCAGAGATTCATGGAGAAGGTGAGAAGGTATTTATGGAACTCTCTATGATTACTAAGAGCTCCATGATCCAAAAATTTCCATGGTGCTTCACGATATTGAGAGAATTTCGGAAGAAATTTCGGAGCATCGCGATTTGAGATGACGTGGATCTGACTTCATGTGGAAGGTTCAAGTATCAGTGGAATCGTCTATAAATAGGCCTTGACCCCCTCAAGATAAGTAGAGAGTTTTAGAAGAAAATCCTCTGCTCTTGAATCCCAAATGTGGTTCATAAAGGCAGTGTGCTTCACAAAAGGAAGGAGCTTCGTGGCGGCTAATCTAGCTCTGCGAAACAGGCGTGCTCCATGTTAGCTTAGTGAGATTCTCAAAGGAATTCATTTTGTGACGACTCGAGCTATATGACGGCCTGATATCTGTAGATGTGTGAGCTTCGTGAAAAGGCAGGAGCTTTGCTAAGGCTTGTTTGAGCTTCGCGAAATTGGGAGTTTTGCGAAGTATGGTGATTTTCCAAGGTACTTCCCAAAGTTTATTGCCTAGTGGTCAGTGGCAAAGGGGTATTCATCAGTGGATGAAATTTTGACTTCAATAGAGCATATACATATAGTAGAGGATGCATTCATTAGTGGTAATGAAGATAACTACAGGTCTATAAACTGTGAGTGGATATTCTGAAGAAGCAGTGAGCTCACTTTAGTTGAGAGAGTAGTGAGTTCTCAAATTGTAAATAGTTGTAAACCAGTAGGGATAGTGAGTCTGCTTCCAACTTGTAAATAGTAGTTCTCTTATAGTGGAATTGGTACATCAGCACACTTTCGGTGTATGCTACTTGGATGTAGCCCAGTGAGGGTGAACCAAGTAAAAATTGCTTTTTCATGTTCATGCCTTAAGGTTTATTCATACTCTATAATGGGAAGGAGAGGGAGAAGAGGGTTTTGCCTAATAGCAAAACAAGATCAAAAGGGGCAGCTGTTTTAATCTGTCATACCCTGATTCATCCCCCTCTCAGGGTATCTAGCCTAGTGTACCTAACAGTTGCACTAAAATGACTAAGAAAACCGTTTGAGATATTTATCCCCTTTGGCCCACTAATCCACTTGTATATTTTCCCCATAGTGTATCCCTTAGAATCCATGAAGAATCATTTCTAGGATGATCCCAAAACTGATACCCTTCCCTACCTATTTCTTGAATATTTTCATGATGATTTTCAATCTAAATGTGGAGGATAGATTTATTCATGGAGAGGGTTATTTATGGGATAGTGCAGAATTTGATGCACATGGATTGACATTATATCATCCTGATCATATGTGTTATATTTCATATTATTCACATTAATTAATTATATTTTGATATGGGAATGTATATTCTTTTTAGTTCCAACAATGAGTACTTTTATGGTCATTAGACGGTAACCATTACTTTTTAGGGTTACCTATAAAAGTTATGATCCATTAATCTATAAGATAGAGATTTTTCTACATTAAATACTTTCATTGAGATACTACAACGTACATTCTATTTGTGTACCTTTCATTTTAATTTTGTTTGAAATTTATTTCAAGGGGTTTGGTATCTGTTACTCACTTGTTAACTTTTCTATTATGTTGGATTGAGTTGTGTCCTTAAAAAAATAGAGAAAAATAATATTTTTTAGAGAAGAATTGGATTTTCATATGCTTGGGGATAAATGGAGTTTTAAGTATGGGGAGAAATAATTTTAGGGAGGCATTTGGATTGAAACTTATCATGTATTTATTTAAAGATTCAACCATCCTTTTTCCCATAAACTATCACAATTTTTTTATGACTCACCATCCCAAAACCTCAAAGACATTTGAACCTCATGTAAATTCCTTGAGATTGGGGTTTTCTTTTGATTTACACTAGTGGAGATGTGAAATTCATGGAAATCTTATAGTAATCATGCATGTGTATGAGAATTGAGCATAGATTTGATTAGATTGTTTGAGCGATGAGAGTGATGGCGAGGTAGGTCACATGAATCTTGATTATAGGTACTAGTTTTGGAAATAATGTGAGTGTAAGGGAAACTATTTTTTAAAATTTTAATTTTAAATGAAGAATGATATTTTGTGGGTGAAAGGGATTGAAAATTTTTGAACTTGTAATTTTGAGGCTTTGATTTTTTTCACAAGTTCAGTTGTGTATTATTTATGATTATTTTTCCTAGGAGTGAAAAAGTTTAAGTGTGGTGGATTTGATGCACATGGATTTAACATGCATTTTTAATAAATTTCTAAATTAGTTTTAATTATTTTTCTAACCACTTTTAGCATTTTTAGGTTTTTTTGTAGTTTTATTGTATTTTAGATATTTTGATAATTTTTAGTTAATTATATATTAATATCAGTTATTTATTATTATTATTATTATTATTATTATTATTATATATTAATATTATACTTTATTAACAGTTAATATCTAACACTTTTATCATTTTTAGCACTTTAATTAAATTTAGTTTTTTATTAGTTTATTTTATTGATATTTATTAGTATTTATTTTAATTTCCTATGTTAGTATTATAAATTATTATATATCATTTTAATATTAGTTGTCTAAATATTGATTTTATTAATTTTATTAGTTTTTTATTTTTATATTAATATTTTTATATTAATATTTTTATATTTAGTAAAGATTATAAATTTATCTAATTAATTATTGTATTATATTAATATACCTAATTATATTTATATTTATAACATTATATTTTAATTATATTAATTTATATAATTAGTTTAATTTATGTATATAGTATAATTTAATTCTAATTATTATTATTATTATTGACATTTTATTATTATTATTATTATTATTATTATTACTACTACTATTATTATTATTATTATTATTTCTATTTGGGTTTTTTTTCCTTTACATATATATTTTTTTGCAGGTTATCATCTTCTTCTTGACTGGAAACCCTACGGGCGGCGACAGGCTCTCATCCTTCAACTTGCACCAAGCCGGAACACCAACACTACACCTATCCTCCAACAGGGCTTGCATGCCTCCTTTTCACCATCAATAGGGGAATTTGCTTGCCATTATCCTTCACCAGATCAACAGTCCACCCCCTCCTCTCTTGTAGCAAACTGGGGGGAGTTTTCATTGACTTCCACTACATCTGGGATGAGACCTCGCCAGTGCACTTCATCGGTAGGTCATGACCACCTCCCTCTCCATTGAATCACACTTCCCACCCCCCCAAATGCACTGAGCATGGTTTGGTAAACCATACAACAAGGGGCACATGGCCATGTGAGGACCTCTTCTATTTTTATCAGAGGGATCTGTATTGCTTGTGCATGGTTTGGGTAAATCGTGTGCCATCCACATGCTTAGTTCCACTTAACCAGTGGATACGCACAGGCTCAGCATGGTTTGGCCTAACCGTGTGAGCTAACCATGCAAGTTCTGGATCTTAAGCAGCAGGAGCCACACATTTTTTGCATAGTTTGGAAAACCTTGCGATCTAACCATGCATCCCATTAAAAGTTTGAAAATTTTGTTTTCCCATCACCCCTTATTTCTCCTTTCTCCCCCTTTCTTCTTCTCCACTGCATATGCACAGAAGGCGAGCCTACCACTTTTCATCCCCCCTAGTCTTTGAGGAAAAATATTCATCCTGACTCCATTTCATGATCTATCTATGATGTTTAATCTATATCAGTAAGGCTTAAAATCCTATTACTTTTTTCTTCTTTTATCTCACCTCATGGATCACTAAATCCGTGCAATTCGTTTTACCCTATTTTTAGGGGTTCATCTAAAATGATTATTTCTTCTAAATTAGCTCGAGTTAGAGGCTAAGATCGGATGAGTGAACATCTAACAATACATGGTATGGGGTTCCTACCTTTCTTTGTTATTCTGTGAGTGTTTTAGGGGTGCGTATTTTAGCGCGCCATTTGGTGGTCTGAGAAAGACCCTAAAAATTAAGTGGTTACCTTAAATGAATTAATTGAACCCATTAAAGATGTATATGGGAATGCTCCTCAATTCTAAAAATGGTTGATTCTTGGTAAGAGTTTGGACCTTGGATTGAATAGGCTAGGGTGGTGTTTTATTTAAACTGAGTTTTTTAATTTAATTATATTGAATTATTTTAAATATAAGATTTTCTTGGGATGAGATCCATGAAATCATTATGGGCTCTACCTGAGGATTGATATGGAATTAGATATCTAGACTGAGGTTATATGACTTTCATTATGGGCATGTCTAGAGATTATATATATTTTCTAAGTTATGTTGATAACTAGTCGGGTGACAGGATCGTCGATTGAGGCAACAAGGTTGTCGGGTTACATGTGAGGCTCATGTGATGATTGGATGGTGTTGACCATTAGATTGAGCACCATGATCATAGGGGAATAAGGAACCATATAGTGTGGATTAGTTTCTTATTTGGTGATTTTTTCTCACTCGTGTTGGCCAATGTGTTTTTTAGAGACATGTGCGCATAGTAGGACTTGGATGATGGGATGGTATTGACTGATCACATGGGTAGAGGCCTCCATTAGTTGTGTTATAGGGAAAAGGTTAGATGTTCTTATCATAGATATCCATGGGGATATTGAAGAGCCATTGGGTGACAGTGAAGAGGCTTTTGGGTTGGTTATGAGGCTCGTCGTACTTGAGGTTGATAGATCATGAATTATTTGAGAGGATGGACTGTAAGAACCTATTTTTTTACATGGGTATGGATCTTTTAAAAAAAATCATGCTCACTTTTATGGACCTTTTCATAGATTCCTAATGGGTTCTAAATGCACCAAGGGTGTTTGGGGTTTGTTCGGAGCCTCGAACCTAGTTTTTTTTGGAGAAATTAGCATGTCGCATGGTAAGTGTAAACTGTACAGGTGGTGAACATAGTTAGATCTAGTCATGTGGATGATCTTCATTTTTAGGAAGATCCATTCCTCACGATTATTTCATGTTTTCCCTAACTATGTGGGTTACCCACTTCTCAAGGTACCCGTGCATGTTTGGCACAAGGTTTGGAAAATCATGCGGCCAAACCATGCATGAGCTATTTTCTAGGAAAAATGACCATTTTTTCCTTAATGATCTAATTTAACCTCCTCCTTCTTCCCTATTCAGATTTCCAGTAAGATAAACCTCCATTTCTCCCATTTTGAAGCTTTTATGGCCAAATATAGGGATTGAGAGATCTCCTTTTTTTGGGGTCTAGTCGAGCTTCTGTTTGTCATGTTGTATGCACAACGGTAAGTACTCGAGTCCTTTTTAGTCAATCTTCATTTCTCTTACTCTCGACCTAGTTATTGTGGTTTAGGATTTTATGCCCGTTTTTTCAGATATACTCTGATCCAAGCCAAATTAAAGGCTGATACTAGATTATTAGAGTTGTACGAGTATGAGGTGGGTGGTCTATAATTCATCCCTTAAGTTATTTGTTTTTGGAATTGACATGTGGGGCCCACCGATTTCATCGGGTGCCATTTATTGAAATTATATGCCCTGGTTATATTCATTAGAACCATATGGTTATTCTCTTTCAATAAATTTGATTGGTTGGTGGTGGTTTCATCCACAACTCCCAACACCCCATGTAGGGTGATATTCCATAAGTGGGTTTTTAGTGTTTTGACACTTTTGATCCATCTTTCGGGTGTGGTCGAGCTTGACCACACTAATGGTAATCCTCCTTATATTAATTTCCTGTTTAATCATGAAATTTTTAATATCTTGTACCTTTTCACTTCCACTTGACCTGCCTAAGGTAAGTGATTAAATGTAATTGATTGATTCAAATGATATTATAGAAAACATACTTAAGTATATGACTTGGCATTATAAAATGTAAATGAATGTTTGGTTGCATGTCTATAGCACACATTTCCATGTTTACGGAAGGAAACTGAGAAAATATTATTAATTTAACTTTATTTACATGGTTTTAATTAAAAGGTTTCATGTTACTTTTCCATGTCAAAGTAATGAAAGGAAAGTCTTGAACCAAGTGAATTTGTTAATGGCATAGTTATCATATGACCAAATTAATTATAATGAATTAAATTTAAGGTTCCTATTTATACACATGTACCTTGACATCTTTATAGGAAGTATAGACTCATGTTAGCTCTTGGATTCCCAAGGGAATGCCTTGGGTACTCGAGGATGTCATTCTGATTCAAGGATGGAAATTTCCTTGGGTGAGACCTACCCGGGAACCTGATCCTTGTCTACCTTTGGATGCATAGTATGAAACCATAGGATCCCTTCATTATTAGTATAGGACACCTCAGATACACTCCTTGTATCTAGTGTGACATGAGGTTTCTTGGTTACATCCATGGGCCTAACCACTTCTTATCTCACGTTTTACCTTGGATTCATTCCTTGTACTTTGTTAGAAACATTATTGTGGGAATGACTTGGATGATGATCCTTGTATTACACTCTTACCCCTTATCCAGGATTAATTGTTAATGAATTGGAATCCCTTGAGGTCTAGTTTTCCTTAGTGATCACCTTAGAACCACTTCATCTTAATTATTAATCTTGGTTTCCTTGTTACACCTTGGAACCTTCACTATTTATAGTATCAAGAGGTGATGTCAGTGATGGATATGACTCACATGTCCTATTAATATAAATTGTTAATATATTAATTAATGAACTAGTTACATGTTTAGAAACCATATGAGGGATGAAGTAGGTACTTGGGAATTTAGTTACATTTTACTTCTTTACTTTATATATACATGTCTGCACACTGTTCCATTTTTATTACATGGGCTAGATATTATAAACACTATTAGCGGTGGCCCACTAAGATTTATCTCACACCCTCTATGAGCACCATTGGTACTTGAGGCAGATTACATGCATGTAGGTGTTGATAAAGGGAAGTGTACCACTTCAGATACCTATTTTCTTGTTGTGTTAGTATAGAGCTGGTAGTGGATGACCGAGCTGAAGCTCAGGATGCTTGGAATATTTTATGTATTTACTTTTTCCTACTAGGGGTTTTTCATATATGACTGCTACTTTGTATCCATGTTTTCTATCTTTCTAGGAACATGATATATATTATCATAAGTTATTGTATGTTATTCTAGTTATTTTAGTTAACAATTATTTTTCTCTTTCCACTGTGAATTCTATTTACTTATACTACTTCCTCTATTTACCTATTGTTATATCATATATGTTATCCACTATGATTCACTCTGGTAATGAGGGAGTAGTATCCCTATGGACACACCCTAGGCCCTCACTTCTAGTTGGTAGCCTCTAGTATTTGGGGAGATGCACCTGAGGCCATGTGGACCACTGGGCTTGGGGCACCTTATATGTGGCATCCAGGTTTGGGACATCACAAAGTGGTATCAAAAGAGGTTCCTTTCTTACTTTAATATTTTGAAACAATAGATTAGAGATTATAAATTCTTGGAACTTGTTCGTAAGTCATTATTGGGTGTTGTAAACCCATGTTCGGGTTAAAGGCCAAGTTTCCTGAATTATAATTGTTGTTCTTATTTTTCCTATTATAGTTGATATCATTGCACCTTTGGGTGAATCACATGTTATGTGGTGTTGTTGACTATTATTATGATTGAGATTCTATTTTATCCTTGTCCTGATGATATGAGGGAAAGTATCATTGTTATATGCATCATATAGGCACCTAGTATTTACATATCATGAATGTTGCAATGCCATATAGGTGCACTTCACTACTTTCATTGCTTGATATGCCTATGATTATTGAGTGATCATTTCTTGTATATGTTCTTGAGATTATTTTGGGTTGTGGTTGAGTAATTTCTTGTTTTAATTCATGAGGTGTTATGGGGACTCATGGTTTGGTATGAGTAATTTAATAAATCAATCCTTTAATTATAAATTCAAATGGGTGTCATTTACAATGATAAAGGATTATGGGACCTAATTCACTATGAATGACAGTCTATTTTAAAGGAACTTTGATACAATTTTTAATCAAATACAAACATAAAAGGGAAATGGATCCATGTCTTTATCCCACCTTTTCATGATTATTAAAGGTAAAGGAGTGGACCTAGTAATTAAATATAAACTGAAATGAAATGGTTTCTAATAAATGATGAGGCAAGGTAATACTAACCCTTAATCTATTAAAACCCTTGAAATTTAAACTGAGCACTTATCGATACCTAGACATATAAGTGGGTGGTTGGGGTAGTATGACTTGTGTAGTGATCTTTCTTACGTTTATATTCCATTAGTGTTTCTATCTTTTTTTCTTAAAGATTGTTCTAAGGAGTTTTCTTGGAAAAATCATAGACCAATGCCGCCATGACCTCCTCATGTTATGTGCCAGGAGGGTGGCGACAACCATGATCCATAGATAGTTGGCCATGAACTGTTATTCTTACCTCTAGGAGTACCCCATGAGGCACTTCATGTAGTACCTGAATTGGGAACTAATTCTCAAGTTCGTGATAGTTTCCTACATCTGATGCAATCCATGCACAGTGCACCATGAGCTGTACCTACGATGGTTGATCTGACCCATGAGTACCAGAAGCACCATCCTTCTACTTTCTCAGGGGGTGGTGGTCCACTGGCTATTGAGTCTTGTCTAGAAACCACCTTGTCTATCTTTGATCATCTACAGATGCCTCTAGATCGAAGGTTCAAACTTTTTGTGTATATTCTTTGTGATTAAGCAAAGCATTTGTGGGATGTGATTACTCAAGTTGGTCACCATCAGGACATGGTATGGGTTGATTTCCAGACTACCTTTTATGATCAGTTATTTACTCTGATGCTAGGAGATGATAGATCTAGAGAGTTTATACATCTCAAGTAGGGTTCTATGTCATTTATGGAGTATTCATAATGTTTCACTGAGTTACAGTAATTTGCACTACTTCTAGCCAATGATGAGCTTTCGCATGCTATATGATTCGAGGATGGGCTCATGTATTCCATCTGTACTCAAGTTAAAAAAATTTACCTACCTAATTTTTCTAAAATATTAAATCAGTCTCTAATCACTGATCACAAACTAAGGGATTGCAACAATACCAGGAATATAGGACTAGTGCTACATCAGGCTAGTAGTTATTCTGGTGGAAGGAAGTGTTCCCTAGAGGTTTCTCATCAGGGAAGTGGTAACCAAGGGACCCATATAGGTAACTATATAGTATTCCATCAGTGTCAATGTATGGGGTATCTAAATCCTCAGTGTGATAGAGACCATCTAGAGTTTCAGGCTTGCAGCCATATGGGGAACTTGTAGAGATTATGTCAGACCTTTCCATCAGCTTCTAGTGGAAGAGTTTTTTTACCATCTCCACCTTCAGGGATAGGTTATTTTATGTCATGTTAGGAAGTAAGTTGGAGTAGAACCAGTAGGAATGTTCTAGGAGGAGTTTTTTTCCATGGTATCCAAACCCCAGATCACTAGTAGTTCCAAAAAAGAATTTTTGATCATGGTATTCCAACTGTTAATCAAGGCTGTGAATCAGGACAAATGCATGCTTTACAGCCAATGCCCAAGGATCGGGCTACAATATTGTCTATAGTACAAGGTAATATTCTAGTATCCTCCACTATATTATCTGCTTCATTTGATATAAGTTATTCACACTCTTTCATATATTTATCTATCATGGAAAATCTTGGGCTGGAAATAGAGTTTTTATATGGTGTTATGACCCTAGATACACCGTTGGGAGTCTGTTCAGAGGGAATACACCAATGTAGGGACTTTACCCTTGAGGTGGGCAGTTACCCTTTCTTATGGGATCTATTTGCACTCAATATTATGCTATTATATTTCATTATCAATATGGATTGGTTGGTTTTGTATCATGGATTTGTAGACTGCTATCACTGAAGGGTATCATTTACATCACCAGAGGGAACTAGTTATCTACATAAGGGTGAGTGGTATGTCCAAGTTAAAAAGACTGGACTAGAGTATCATGGGATAGGTGGGGTGACCACCCATATTTCCAATATCTTCATGGAGGATCAAGTTTTATACTATGATGAATTCCCTCTAGTAGTAGATCGTTTTAGGGATGTTTTTTCCAACGACATTTCTAGATTACCTCCTGAGAGGGAGGTAGAGTTTACGATCGATATTATTCTAGGATCATGTCTAGTGTTCATTCCTCCATATAGGATGTAAACTACTAAGCTCCATGATCTTGAGAGGCAGTTAGAGGACTTATAGGCGAAAGGGTTAATACGGCCCAACATTTCCTCTTGGGATTTTCCCTTGATTTTTGCCAAGAATGAAGATGGGACCCCTTGTCTATAAGTGGATTGTAGATAGTTGAACCATTTTATGGTCAAGAACCAGTATCAACTACCTCAAATAGATGACCTCTTTAACTAGCTCTAAGTGGCTAGGGTCTTCTCTAAGATTGGTCTGAGATCAGGCTATCATCAGGTGTGAGTCAGGCCATCATACATACCTCATACAAAATTTCATAGTAGGTATGGTATGTATGAGTACCCCATTATGTAATTTATTCTTACTAATGTTCCCATCGTCTTCATGTCTTTGATGAATAAGTTGTTTCACCCCTATGTGTGTTCTTTTTTAATAGTCTTTGTGGATGACATCTTGGTGTATTCTCACACTCATATCGACCATGAAAATCACATTGAGATCATTCTAAGTACACTGAAAGAGCATAACATTTATGCAAAGTTATCTAAGTGCCACTTCTAGATCAAAAAATTTCACTTCTTGGGTAATATTATCTCATAATTGGGAGTCTTTGTGGACCTATAGAAGGTTGGTGCTATGGTTTCCTTAGAGAAACCCAAGAACATGTTTGATATACGGGGTTTCTTAGGGCTGAATGGATATTACAAGTGTTTCATATAGGACTTACCATGACTTGATTCACCTCTTAATGGTCTCAAAAAGAAGGGTGTTAAGTTCCTATGGTCATAAGAGTGTGAGAAACCATTTCAGGAGCTGAAAGGGAGGCTGGTCTTTGAACCTATTCTAAATCTACCAAATCCAGGAATAGGTTATATCATCTTCTCTGATGCATCATGAATAATCCTAGGAGAAATTATGATGCAGGAAGAAATAGTCATTGCATAAAGATCTTGATATTTGAGTCCTCATGAGATAAATTACCCAATGCATGACCTTAAACTAGCAACGGTTTTCTATGCCTTATTTTTTTAGAGACACTATCTATTAGGTGGTCACTTTTTGGTGTATGCGGACCACAAGAGCCTCAAATATATCTTTTAATAGCATGAATTGAATCTCAAAAGGCTAATATGGGTTTAATATCTCCATTCCTTCAATTTCTAACTTGACTATACATCTAGAAAGGGAAATGTACTCGCATATGTGTTGAGTCATAAAACTCAGGCACAACCCATATGAGAAGTTAGTGATGAATGAAAGTTAATGGCATTTGTTTTTTAGCTGAATCTAGAGTTTCATGACAATAATTAGCAGTCTTACCTCTCGGCCTTGATGGTTACCTCTTACCTCCTTTAGAAGGTGAAGGGTAGTCAATTTTTAGATCCTGAGGGTTTGGTTCTCTGTAAGAGTATATCAGGAGCTGACCCACCTCTGGATTGGTCTATGGACAGAGATGAAATCCTACATATTCATGGACATTTCTGGGTTCCTACAAAATATTATAGAGGAGTTGATTCAAGAGTCCCATACTTATTAGTGGGTTGTTCATCCAGGCATATCCAAAATTCATTGAGATATGCAACACCAGTATTGGTGGCCTGGAATGAAATTTAAGATATCAAGATTTATCACTAGGGGTTCCACCTATCAGTAGGTGAAGGTGGAGTACCAAATACATGCAGGCTTGTTACAGCCACTTCCAATCCCAAAATGGAATTGAGAATATATTTCTATGTATTTTTTAGTTATCTTACCTAGGTCGTTGAGGGGTAGTGACATTGTGTGGGTAGTTATTGACCGACTAACAAGATCATCCCACTTCATTCCTATTTGAGGGAATTTCTTAGTTAATGAGATGGGAAGACTATATTCCTGTGAGATCATACAACTACACGGGGTCCCTTGTAATATTTTTTCTGATAGAGATGCTCATTTCACATCATGGTTCTGGAAGGGGTTATAGAAATCTATGGGTACACAGGTGCTTCTAAGAACATATTTTCACCCTCATACTGATGGATTTTCAGAACAGATGATACAGGTTCTAAATGACATGTTATGAGCATGTTTCCTTGATTTCAGCAGATCTTGGGAGAAGAATATCCCCCTCATCGAGTTCTCTTGTAATAATAGCTTTCAGGTGACAATTCAGATGGCTCCTTTTGAGGTCTTATATGGTAGGTTGTGTCTTTCACCCTTATGCTGGCTAGAGGTAGGTGAGGCAGCCCTACTAGTTCCTTGTCTCATATAATAGAATTTTGAGTAGGTTCAGTTGATCAAGAAGTGTATGACTACAGTTGAATCTAGGCAGAAATATTATGTTGATTGTCGTCAATAACCTCTAGAGTTTGAGGTTGATGATCATGTTTTTCTATAGGTATTGCCCATGCTAGGGAATAGACAGTTACATAAGGAAATTTTCACCTTATTATATAGAGTCATTTGAGATCTTGGAAAGAGTTGGTCTGATAGCCTATCAGTTTCTACTACCTCAGAGGTATCATGTTAAGCAAGATATTTTCCACGTTTCACTGCCTTATCATTATCATGCTAACTCATCTCATACTTTTAATCCTAATGAAGTTGATCTTGAATCCAATGATTCTTTTGAGTAATATACTATATGCATTATCAGAAGGATAATGAAGGATCTATAAGGCCAGTATTTCCCTCTAGTATGGGTGTTATGGTAGTACGACTGTGTACAGGATGAGACTTGGGAGTAGGAGGTCAATGCACAAACTTAGTGGCCAGAGTTATTCTCGGATAGTGTTTAACTAACCTTGAAAGGTGTACTCAAGGATGAGTTCGTTTAATGGTGGAAGACTATAAGAACCAAGTTTTTTACTTAGGTATGGATCCATTAAATTTTTTGTTAAACTCTCTTTTATAGACCTTTTTTCATAATCCTAATGAGTTCTCAAATGTCCCAGGGGTTTACAGGGCTTATTTAGTAACTGGAACCCAACTAGTTAGGAGAAATTGGAATTTTTCATGGTTAGTGTAAAATGTGTGGGTAGGAAAAATGGTTATATCTAACCATGTGGATGGTCTGTATTTTTGGGTAGATCCATTCTGCATGGTTGGAACATGGTTTCCCTAACCGTGTGGACTACCCGTTTGGCTTCCCCTCTTCTCTTGGTACTCCTACATGGTTGGCGCATGGTTTAGAAAGTCATGCGACCAAATCACTCATGGTCTATTTTCTGGTAAATGACCATTTTATGCTTAATGATCTAATTTAACCTCTTCCTTATTCCCTATTCAAATTTCTTGTGGGATGAACCTTCATTTCTCCAATTTTAGATCTTTTGAAGGCCAAATCTAGGGATTGAGAGATCTTCTTCTTCCAGGGTCTGATCGAGCTTCTGTTTGTCACATTAGATTCACAATGGTAAGTAATCGAGTCCTTTTTATTCATTATTTGATTCTCTTTCTCTCGACCTAGTTATCGAGGTTTAGGATTTTATTACAATTTTTTCGATCTAATTTTATCCACGCTGAATTAAAGGTTATATTAGATGAGTAGAGTAGTACAACTATAAGGTGGGTGGTCTATAACTCATCTGTCAAGTTCTTTAATTTTGGAATTGATGTGTGGGCCCTCTAATTTCATTAGGTGTCATTTATTGAATTTATATGCCTTTATTATATACATTAAAACCATATTGTTATGCTCTTTCCATAAATTTTATTGTTTTTTAGTGATTACATCCACAACTCTCAACACCCCATGTAGGGTGATATGCCATAATTGGGTTTTTATTATTTTGATAATTTTTAGACATCATTCGGTTGTGCTCAAGCTTGACCACACTAATGTTAAGGATCATTATATTAATTTCCTATTGAATCATGAAATTGTGAATAGCATGAACCTTGTAACTTTCACTTGACCTGCCTAAGGTAAGTGATTAAATGTAAGTGATTGGTTCAAATGATTTTATAGAAAGAATACTTAATTATATGACTTGGCCTTAATAAATGTAAATTAATGTTTGGTTACACATTTGTAGAACACCTTTCCATTTTCATTTAAGGAAGTGGAGTGAACCTTATTAATTGAACTTGATTTACATGGTTTTAATTAAAAGGTTGTATACTACTTGTTCTTGTCAAACTAATGGAAGTAAAGGCTTGAACCAAGTGAATTTGTTAACGGAATAGTTATCATATGACCAAATTAATTGTAATTAATTAAATGTAAGGTTCCTCTTTATGCACATGGACCTTAACATCTTTATAGGAAGTCTTGACTCGTGTTAGCTCTTGGATTCCTGAGGGAATGCCTTGGGTACTCGAGGACGTCATTTCGATTCAAGGATCTCGATGGACTTGAGTGAGACCTACCTAGGAATCCGATCCTTGTATACCTCTATATTCCTGGTATGACACCAAAGGATCCCTTAATTATTATTATATGATGCCTCAGATGCACTCCATATATCCAACGTGACATGAGGTGCCTTTGTTACATCCTTGGTCTCAGCCACTGCTTATCTCCCATTTTACCTTAGATTCATTCCTTGGACTTGGTTAGAAACATTATTTTCGGAATTCCTTGGATGATTCTCCTTACATTACACTATTACCCCTTATCTAGGCTCATTTATTAAAGAGTTGGTGTCCCTTGAGATCTAGGTTGCATTGGTAATCACATTGGAACCCCATTATATTAATTATCAATCATGGTTGCCTTGTTACAACATGGAAGATTTACTATTTGTACTATCATGAGGTGATGTCAGTGCTGGATATGCCTCATGTGACCTATTAATATAAATTAGTAGCTAATTAATTAATTAACTAGTTACATGTTGAGACACCATCTGAGGGATGAAGTAGGTACTTTGTCATTTAGTTACATTGTACTACTTTACTTTATATATGCATTCTTACACACTATTCCATTTCCATTAAATGGTTAGATGTTATAGAAAATTTTGGTGGTGTCCCATTCAGATTTATCTCACACCCTCTATGGGCGCCATTGGTACCTGGGGTTGATTACATGTATTCAAGTGTTGATAAGGGGAAGTGTACCACTTCAGACACTTGATTACTTTATGTGTTAGTATGGAGCTAGTGGTATATGACCAAGATGGAGCTCAAGATACTTGGGATAGTTTATGTATTTATTTTTTTTTTCTACTTGGGGATTTTCATGTATTCTTGTTACTTTGTATCCATGTTTTCCAAATTTCTAGTGACATGACATATATCATCATTAGTTTTAGTATATTATTCTAATTATTTCAGTTAACATTGATTTTTCTATTTCTTCTATGAATTATATTTACTTATACGACTTGTACTATTTACCACCTATTGTATCATATATTTTATCCACTATGATGCACTCTAGTAATGAGGGAATAGTCTAACCATGAATACACCCTAGGCCCTCACTACTAGTTGGTAGCCTCTGGCATTTGGGGAGATACGCCTGAGGCCATTTGGCCTACCGGGATTGGCGAACCTCTTAAGTGGCATTCATGTTTGGTACATCACTTGTACATCATCTTTCCTTGGGATTTCGGCTATTGAGCTGAAAGTGATATTATTTGTAAGATAGATATCGTTGTGCCTCAGACATCAGGCCAAGGGTCGATGGGTTTTCTTTTGAGCTAAGGTCCAAGGGACCAGGATCTTATTGTTTGGGTGTGACTTCTAAATGTTGATTACTTGATTAATGTAATGAGGTGTATGGTGACTTTAATGGAGGTAGAACTTGAGGGTTCACCTATTTTGACCTGTATCATGGGATTCCTTAGCCTTAGGCTAAGTATCCTCTTCACTATGGTATTCTAGCATTGGCTGAAGTAGGATATTTCTTTCTAGTGGCTGTTTAGCACCAGGGAAGATTTTGTTTATTAAATTCAAGCATTAACTTTATTTACCTTTTAAGTATACACTTGCTTAATAAAAAATGTAAAATAGGTGTGTGTTAGTGGTGGCCAACTAAGATCATTTCTTACACCCTTCATGGTCCCTTTGGGATGCATATAAACTTTATGGATTTGCGATCAAGTAAAGGTTTGAGCTCTAGATCTAGACCATAGTGTTGGGATATTTAGCATGGTATGGATGGAAAGGGACCTTTAGGTTCCTACATTAGCTGGAGTTTCCTTTTTTTATATCAACATGCAATTATATATATGTGTGTGTGTGTGATATGGTTAGCCATTAGTGACCCTTCTGCTTGTTGTCTATATGACCTGATATGTATGCATGTTCTTTTTCAATAGCTACAAATGGAATCTTGTGATGTTTAATTTTTTAAATTATTTTTTATAAGATTTTTGATATTATTAATGCTTTTGTTGTCTATTATGCTTCCACCATGGGCGAGTTTGTTCATCAGGAGTCTGTTTGGTCTTTTCTTCTACTACTATATCTATTAGACCATTATTATATCATCACCTAATGGTATAGTCTCCTCAGTATCACCCATTTACACCCTCATTACTAGTTGGAAGCCTTTGGTGTTTGGGTAGGTGTGTTTAAGGCCTAGTGGGACCCAACTCATAGCACTGTTCGGGTGAATAAACAGTTTGGGGTGATAAAAATGGTATCAAAGGAGTGTCTTTTACCTTGGTTTGAGTCTTATTATTTGGGATATGTAGATCTGAGATTATGATGTTGGGATAACTAGTTTTATAGATTGTGTTTGGGTTCCTGTAGCCCCATGCACAAGGGATGGACTAAGTTTCCAGGGTTGGTAATTTCTATTTTATTTTTCTCATTTTACAGTTGATATTATTTCCACCTCAAGTGGTGCACTTGGATGTGTTATTATTATCCGTTATGGAATGAAACCTTGGCCTGGTATGGAAAGGGAGTAGATTTTGGACCCTTTTCCCGGAATGGAAAGGGGTGTTTGTTATTCTTTTTTATATTTTCTATTTAGGCACATAGGATATTTTAAATATATACACATATAAATATGAAAATGTGTCTATAATAAAAATACTTTTCTAGATGTGGTATATACATATTTATGGGCATGGATCTTATAGGAGCATGAGGATATCATGATATGGGGTGATGTTGATCACCGGGTTAGGTGATATGGTCATTGGTTTGAGGAAACATGGTTTTTTTGGATGGGTGTGGCCTGAGGCATATGTAATAATTGTCTCTAATATAGGTAGGTAAGGGGCCAAGAGGTTGAATGCCAGGTGACATGGTTGTGATGTGGGAGAGTAAGGGTAGTGAGTTTGTGTTGTCTATTACTAATTTCCCTATATGCGTTATATAAATGTTATTAGGATTTTATGACTATTATATTAGTATTCAGTGGGATTCCACCTAGACGAGATCCAATGGGGATTCAAGCGGGTGATGATTTAGTGCCACTTGAGCTAGCACAAGTTGAGACCCTTGAGGGTCGGGATGAGGCCCCAGAGTTTTAGGAATAGCATGAGGATCAGGTACAGTCTTAGGTACACATGGGGTAGCCATCAAATTTGGAATCTTTTAGACCATATCTTGATGATTAGCTTTGGGTGAGCCTAGTATGGGTCATCTAGGTGATTGACATGGGATCTTATGGAGCAAAGCCTTTCATGGAATACCTGACTCAAGAGTTCCAGTCACAACACCCACCACTCTTCTGGGGTGAGGGTGGACCACAAGAAGATAATAACTAGATTGAGTTAATACATATGATCTTTGAATATCTAGATACACCTCCAGGGATGAGGGTAAATATGGCTATGTACATGCTCAGAGGACCAACTAAGAGCTGGTGGGACGTGCAGGTTTAGGCGGGTAGACATGAGGGACTAGATTGAAAGTACTTTGAGGATAATTTATTCAAGAACATTTTTCTAAAGATGTTGAAGGTAGAGAGATCTTGGGATTTCTTGAGATCATAGCTGGGTGACATGTCTGTCATGGACTATGCAGCGAAATTCACTGAGTTGTAATGTTTCACACTCAAAATTGTGGCTGATGAAACCTTTATGGTGAGATGTTTTGAGGATGGATTATGACACTCTATCAGGGTTTAGGTAAACATGTTCTTGTTAGCCTCATTCTTTGAGGTGGTGAATCAGATTCTCATAGCCGAGGTAAAATTAACGAACTGATCATATTGGAGTCAGGTGAAAGCATCAAGTGACTATAGTGGTGATGCTTATGATAGTAGGAAACAAGGATTATAGGAGTTATAGTAGGGTATTCAGGCCAAGGAATATTGAAAATCACCTCAGAGTGGGTTGTCGATGGTGTTCTTCCATTTCGGGCAGTCGGGTCATGTGTGGATGCATTGCGATTGAGTACTGAAGGAGTGATAAACTTTTGGTCAGGTCGGGAATCAAGATATGTTTTATAAGAAGCCTTCTTAGGAAGCTAGCATCCAGGGTCTTGGGTAGACACAGGGTTTTGAGGTTAGACTAGGGGAGATACTAGGTGATGGTATCCAAGTTTCAACTGTATATAGAGTTCGTGGAAGAGATAGTGGGACCCAGTAGTGGGGTCAGTGGCTGGTGGCTGGTGCAGCACCACAAGGAGGCCAGGATTTAGGCAGTTGAGCATCAATCTAGGTTCACACCATAGAGCTTCCAGGTGCTGAGTAGGATATGGATCCGGATATGGTCATAGGTATGACATGGACATAACCGTGGATTTATTTTATTTTAATTTTTTTTCCATTTCCTTTTTAGATGAATATACTTTTTGGGTGGAAGAGGTGCATAGGGTGTATCTATGGACTAACTAGATGTTGGTTAATAGGTTGGAATTATCTTATATGTGTTGTGTGTGTGTGTGTGGTGTGTTGGAATCTTGGCATCAATGCGATTCAGGATTACTTGAGGTGTGTAGGCATCTAAGCATCAGTGTGATGTGTGACTTGTTTGAGGTATGAGGAACTGGGACTAATTTGATCATTTGATGAGATGTGAGACCTCATAAGTATCATGTGCGACATGGACATGAGGTGATCATCTATTGAGATGTGGGACATTATGGGTGTTGGGTATGACACGGGAGAACCTTATGAGGTGTAGAAGTGAAGATGCATCACGGGTGGACTTTGAGCCTAGGGATGGCCAGTGGACCATCGTTTTTATTTTTGTTTTGGGTTGGGAAGTGATCAAGGTAGGTAAATCCTAAGGTGGGGGCCCTTGATGTAATTGACCTATGCCCTTTTGAGACTGAGTTACTCTAGGTTAATTTTAATGATATGGGTATGTTCGGTACCATATCTAGGTTTTGTTTTAAAGATTGGAAATGAGATATGTTATGGTGGGAGATTTTAATGTCTTGGGTTTTGGGAGTGGGTCATATTCTTCACATGTTTTAAAATTTTAGAGTTTTGTGGGAAAAAAATATCTTTTATTGTTTATTTTAACTTAATTCCTAGTTTTCCTTTGACCTAAGGCCTTGTTTTTAGATGATTCTTAATTCTTTTAGATCATATCGAGGTTTTCATTGGGTTTCAAGTGCATCAGAGGCTAAAAAACCAAACTTTCAGGGTGCTCAATTTGAGGCACATGGTTTGTAAAAACCATTTGGCCTCCAAGAAGAAACCATGGCCCTATAAATACACAGAGCATGGTTTGTTAAACCTTTTAGGAGGTGGAACACATCAATGTGAGTAATTATGTAGTTTTTATTAGAGGGATCCACACATCTTGCGCATGGTTTGGGAAAACTGTGGCCAATCCACTTGCATAGTTCCACTTAACCAGTGGCTACGTATGGGCTCAACATTGTTTGTCCTAACTATGTGAGATAACAATGTGAGGTCTGGCTCTTAAGTAGTAGGGGCCACATGGTTTTTTCACTATTTGGATAACCATTCAAGCTAACCATGAAACCTATTAAAAGTGTGAAAAGTTCATTTTTCCCTAGGCCATTATTTGTACTTTCTCTTCCTTTCTTCTTCTCCACCTCATACACACAGCAGGGGCACCTCTCTATTTTCCTCATCCCCTAGGATTTGAGGAAAAATCTTCATCCAGACTCTATTTCTCAAATCATCTATGGTGTTGGATTCGTATCAGTAAGGATAATCCTCTTACCACTTTTATTCTTTTCTTTCTCCTCGCTAAGTGAAAAATCCATGTGATTAGTTTTACCCTATTTTTAGGGTGTTCATCTAAAACTCTGATTTCTTTTAAATATTCTCAAGTTAGAGGCTAATATCAGATGAGAGGACATCTACAAACATGAGGTATGTGGTTCTTACCTTTCTTTTTGATTTTTCGAGTGATTTGAGGGTGTATATTTTAGAATTTTGTTGGGTGGTACAAGAGAGACTCTACAAATTAATTGGTTTCCTTAAATGAATTAATTAGACCTATTGGAAATGCCTATGGGCATGCTCCTCAATTTTAAAAATGGTTGAGTCTTGGTGAGAGGCCGGACCTTAGGAAGAATAGGTTGGGTGATGTTTTATTTAAACCGATTTGTTCAATTTAATTATATTTAATTTCTTTATATATATGATTTTCTTGGGATGAGATCTATGGGATCGTGATGGGATCAGCTTAAGGATTAAGATGGAATTGGCCATATATATTGAGGTAATATGATCATCATGTTGGGAGTTCCCTGATATTATATATATATTCTCAGTGATGTTGATTACTGGTTGGGTGACATGGTCATCGATTGAGATGACGAGGTATTCAAGTTATGGGTGAGGCTTGTGTGATGATTGGATGATGTTGACCATCAGATTGAGTGACATGGTTGTAGGAGAATGAGGTTCCAGATGGTGTGTCCTAGGTTCTTATTTGGTGATTTCCACTCACCCGTGTTGTCCAATGCACTGTTTGAAGTTGTGTGCACATAGTAGGACTCAGATGATGAGGTGGTATTAATGGATCATGTGGGTATAGGCCTTCATTAGTTGTGGATTAGGGAAAATTTTGGAGGTTTTTTACATATAAAGTCACAAGGATTGTGAGGAATAATCAGGTGATAGTGATGAGGTTGTCAGTTGGGGGATAAGGATTATCCTACTCAAGGCTGATAGTCCAGGACTTATTTAGGAGGATGGAAATTTTCTGCCCTTAGGACATCAGCTGTTGAGATGATGGTGATATTTTTTAGAGGATAGATATCAGTGTGCCTTGGACATTGGGACAAGGGTCTATGGGGTTTCTTTTGAGATGAGGTCTGAGGGACCAGGATCTTATTGTTTGGGAGTTCCTTTAGGACATTTATTACATCATTAATGTAATGAGGTTTCACATGAATCTAATAGAGGTTGAAATTTAAGGTTCGACTAGTTTGACTTGTATCAGGAGATTATTTGGGGCTAGGATGAGGATCCTATATTGTACAATATTCTTGTATTGGTCGAAGAAGGTGATAAATTCATGGTGGTTGTTGAGCACTAGGGAAGCTTATGTTTATTAAATTCATGCACTGCCTTTCTTTACTTTTTAATTATACACCTTATTAATCACAAATGTAAGATGGGTACACATTGGTGGTGGCCTATTGAGATTATTTCTCACACCCTAAATGGGCCCTTCGGGATGCATGTAGACTTTATGGATTGGAAATCAGGTAAAGTTTTGGGCTCTGGAGCTAGACCATAGTGTTTGGTTGTTTAGAATGGGATGGCTGGAAAGGGACCTTGAGGTTCCTGCATCATCTGGAGTTTCCTTTTTGTTTATTTTTGTATCATCATGATTTTATCTATATATATATATTTGTGTGTGTGTGTGTGTACTATAGTCAGTCATTGGCAACCCTTATGCTTGTTGTCTGTATGACCTGATATGTATACATGTTCTTTTTTAGTAGGTACAAATGGAATTTTGTGATGTTTAATTCTATAAATGGCTTGTTATGAGATTTTTGATATTAATAATGATTCTTCTATATACTATGCTCCCATTATGGGTGAGCTACTGGTCCAGAGTCTGTTTGGTCTTTTTGTCTACTACTTTATCTATTAGACCATTATTATACCATCACTTGAGGGTATAGTCTCCCAACTATCACCCCTTTACACCCTCTCTATTATTCAACATCCTTTGGTGTTTGGGGGCATGCTTAAGGCCCAGTGTCACTCATCCCGTAGCACTGTTCATGTGGATGAATGGGTCGGGGCACTACATATTTCATTTTAAAGTAATTTTTTAATTGGATGTTTAATTATCTAATTATATATGTTTTTGAATGAATTTTCATTTAGTATTTTCACACCTTCTTTGGTGTCTGGTCATGCGATACCTAATAAGTAATCATGGGTGGGAGATCATCAGAGAATTTATTTATCCATAATTCGATCACATGGGTGAAAGAATCATAAATTGCAGGTGAGAAAATTCTGAATAAATAAATATATTAATTGAAATATTAATATTTTGTGTCCATTATCCTTCAAACTTGCATGAGTGATACTTAATCAGTGGTCTTATGTGAGCGAACCCGACACCGATTGATACTTTGACTTTGTGAGAAACGGGTTGTGGTATTTCAACAAGTTATTTAGTACTACAATTGCATGAAAATTATTTTTCAAGCTAGAGAAAAAATGATATAAGATATGTGTGAAAATTAGAATACTATATAACATCAAATAATGAGACCTGATTGATTAAATTTGGAATCGATGATAATTGAATAAATAAATATTCATATGTGGAGATTAAATAATTGGCATTGCATGCACCTGAATGGACATCACAACTTAGAAACTTCCATATCTACATGTGTTTCCATAAATTAATTTAGTTCAATTCTATAGTTTTAGTTAATTTAAATTTTTTTTTTAAATATTTTTTTAGTTTTTGGAAGTTTTAGTTGTTAATCACTTTTAAAACTCATCTGCCTGAACATTTTTCTAAAAGAAGATTACTAGTGTCTATGCACATTATCTTTGTGGTTTGACCCTACTCGATGATTTTATAGTATTTATTAGGTTTATAAATTTTCAAATTGGATGTTTTGTGATGCATGTTATATCCTTTTTAAACAAAAATATTTTTCTGAAGAAAAAAACATCTTTTTGAAAAATACCCCTTTTACCTCCAAATGATCTTATCTTTATTGATATAAAATTAATAATTAATAAATTATAAATTAGAAATATTATTGTACATTATTATGAATAAAATTTGGAATAGTTCAAAACTACATTTTCAATTATTCATAAAATATTATTTCTAAGAGAAATTTTCAAAAATTCATTCTAGGATTATTTTGACCAAGTAAGTTAAAAATTGATATTCATCCTATAAAATTACAAATTTTATTCCATGGAATATTAAAAAGTGAATTGTATTATAGTCTTATAAAAATATAATTTTCACTTACTATAATTGAGGATCAAGTGTAACATTCATCCCTCCTATAAAAAGCTCATCCATGGAATTTTCATGGATATTACTTTCTAAACAAATGAGGGTGGTTCTCCTTCATAAAAACCTTTGGTTCCCATATTGATTCCTCTATTTACGATTTCTCCAAATTACCATTACTATTTAATTCATATGATTCCTCAACATTGTCTCTATAGCATAAATAATCTGTATAGTCTCTTCATAGTAAGATAAATCAGGTTGCAATTCTATTTCTTTAGAGTTAAAAACATATGTTGGGTCAGGAATGTACTTCCTTAACAAAGATTTATGGAACACGTCATGTAATTTAGATAGTCTTGGTGTAATTTTCAATTAGTAAGCCACAACTCCATTCCTTTTAAAATTTTCAAAGGGTTTGATGTACCTAGGGATCAATTTTCCCTTATTACTGAACCTTATGACACCCTTTCATGGAGATATTTTCAAGAAAATGTGATTTCCCACTTGAAATTCCAAATCTTTCCTCTGATTGTTGGTATAACTATTTTTCTTGATTTTACCTACTTTAATATGAGCCTAAATAGTTTTTACCTTTGTTATTCTCTCCTCGACAAGTTTTGGGACTATAAGTTTCCTTTCACCAACTTCATCCTAACAAGTTGGAGTATGACATCTCTTTCCATATAATGTTTCATGCAATTTTATTTGAATAATTGAATGGAAACTATTGTTATAGTAAAACTCTACCAAAGGTAAATACTAATCCCACATACCTTTAAAGTCCAGTGATCATGACCTCAACATGTCATCCAATGTTTGAATAGTCCTTTCGAACTATCTATCAGTTTGAGGATGGTAGGTGGTGCTCAAATAAAGATCAATATCAAGAGCCTTCTAAAAACTCTTCTAGAATATCGATGTAAAATGAGGATCGCAATTAGACACAATTGAAATAGGTGCACCATGAAGTCTTACAACTTAATTAATATATATCCTTGTGAGGCTCTCAATAGGTAAATCGTATCTTATAGTAATAAAATGCGCATATTTGGTTAGGTAGTCAACAATGACCCATATTGAATCATTCTTTATAGGAGTCTTGGGTAGTCCTGTGACAAAATTCATAGTAATTTCATCCCATTTACATATAGAAATTGGTATAGGTTTCATGATTATTCTAGTATTCTATCTCTCCTCCTTCACTTGTTGGAAAACCAAGCATCTTGATACATAATTAGTAATTTCATGCTTCATGTTAGCCCACCAAAAATGTTCCCTTAAATCCCTTTACATATTGATGCAACTAGGGTGTATAGAGAAATTTGAGCTATGAAACTAGGGTCTTTATAAATAAATAGGATTATCAAGGGATCATAACTAGAAATAAATATATATTAGTAGATAAAGGATATAATCAGGAATAAGGTATAGATTATGATGAGACATTTTCCCCTTTAGTTAGATTATAAGCCATTAGAATCCTTTTAACATATGAATATCATATAAATTTTAAATTATATTAGATGGATGTCAAGTCTGCACACCCCATAGATTTGGGTGGGTGTACAGTTGTTCATTATTTGTGTGTTTCATGCAACATCAATGTGTACATTATATTTGTTTGGATCTGGGAGATCGAGGGGTGGCGAGTTCTTTGTGAAGAAAGAGTGAACACTGATCTGATAATTTTTTTAAGCATGTTGGTTCAGTTCGGTATTACAATGATCATCATATTATTATTATTATTATTCAATCACATGCAGTGTCTTGTGGTGGTCCTCGCATCAACATAAACATGATGACTTCAGTTATTTATATTTCATTTCATGTTTTCGTGATGTATGGATAATATTTTGGTGTTGGAGTTTTGATGAATGTGATGGTGTATACATGCCTTATTTTATTTCCATGTTTGATTTCATTTTAAAATAATCTTTTAATTGTATTTTTAGTTATTTAATTATATATTTGTTTGAATTAATTGTCATTTGGTTTATACACACCTATTTTGGTTCTCATTCATGTGATACCTAATAAGTAATCAAGGGCAGGAGATCATCAGGGAATTTATTTATCCAGAATTTGATCGCGTGTGTGAGAAAATTATAAATCAAAAGTGGTAAAATTACAAATAAATAAATATATTAATTGAAATTTTAATATTTTTTGTGCATTTGACTTCAATTTTGGATGAGTGGTACTTAATCAGTGATCTCATGCGAGTGAACCCAATGTATATTTATAAGTCGACTTTGTGAGAAATGAGTTGTGGTATTTCACCAAATGATTCAATGCTAAAATGATGCACAAATTATTAGTCATGAGAGAGAACAAAATTATGAATGATTTTTGTCAAAATTAGAATAATTTATAACATTAGAGAATGAGACCTGATAGTATTTTGATTAAATTTGGAATCAATCATAATTGAATAAATAAATATTCAGATTTGGAAATTAAATAATTGGCATTGCATGCACCTGAACAGACATCACAACTCTGACACCTCCATCTCCACTTGTTTTTTCCATAGATTAATTTAGTACACTTATATAGTTTTAGTTAATTTAAATATTTATTTTTAAAATATTTGATTATTTTTTGGAAGTTTCAGTTGTTAATCACTTTTAAAACTCATATTCCTGAACATTTTTATAAAAGGATATTCCTAGTGTCTACACACATTACTGCTTCTATAGTAGTTAGTAGTTTTATAAATTTTCAAATTGGATGCACTGTGATTCATGTTCCAACTTTCTAGAGCTATTTTAGAGGAGAATAATAGTATTATGATATCCTTAAAATGAATTATTTAGTTCAAAAAAAACAAAAAAAACATAAAAAAAAGTTCAGATCTACTTTGGGTATTTTAATTTGTCATTGCATAAAAATTAAAGACAGACATAATTTATGAATGGAATAATCAGTTCCATAAAATTACAATCAACAGTCACCCTATGCATCCATAACTCAAGGTACGATTTATAATGATTAATTCACATGAGCTCTCCAGGAAATCCTATTTATTTTAATGATCTTTATTCAAGTCCATGTTATTATCCATATGAGAATGCTTCACCATATTATGATACAATTCCTTATAAATATGTTAATCATTTTCAAAGTCAAAACATTCATGAAAATTTAGAACTTGATAATTCATGTGAAACAAATGATTCAATAATTAGGCGCATGTTGTTTTCTTCTATCACTGAGACAAATAGGATGTTTGAACTTCAAGATGAACATAATGTAAATTTTCTTTCTTCAATGAAATATCTAGAAATTCAAATGAATCATCTTGTCCAAATAGTCACCTCACTACCACATGATGATCTAATTCAGAACTTTTTTTAAGAAAGTTTAATAGAGGTTCTATTTGAATAGCATCCATTTCCCAATTCTGATAATGTGACTACTTTGATCAATCCTTCTTCCTGTCAAACCAATAATGAATCCTCTTCATCACAATTTTATTCTTCTAATATAGTCACATTTTAAGAATATGATAGCTATCTCTTCCACCCTATCAAATATAAAGGTCCCTTAGAAAATTCAATTTTATGTCCTTATTCTGTGAATTCAGAACTCATCCATACCAAAGTGAAAACGAACACATTCATTGTATATAAAACTACACCTTTTGAGGTTAAAGAGGAAATTTAATTGGGACTCTTCTTTACTCTGATAGAGTTAGAATTCAACTAATACACCATGGATTTCCACATGCAAGAGAACATCACTTCAAATGATATTGAATTAACTTTTTATGAAAATCCTTGCAAGTTTGATTTTTTTCCAAAATGGAAACATCGAAAACATTTATAGAGTTATAAAATAATTCAATGATGATAGTGGAGAGCACTCATAATTTTCTAGAAATAATGACAGAATGGGATTTCCTGGAGGATCCTGAGTTCATAGTGACACATGTACTAATATAGAAATATGATGAAGGAAGTATAAAAGAAACTTTTGAAAAAGGTGAAATTATTGAAAAAATGGAATCTAATGATATAATTTAGCCCTCCCCACTTGCTCCATGTATCTAATTTAAAAACACTTCACTTGAAATACCCATCTATGCTAGCAATACTATTGACCTTAGCACAATCATAAAAACTGTGGAGCATGAATTGAGTTGGAAACCAGTGTATTTCCTTATGCTAGTGTTTGGAAGTGAAAACTAATTAGGATACATCATAAACCCATATATTTCATTAAAGGATATTATGGATATAATTAAACCATTGAAATAGTATAATAAGGGAATTTATTCTCTTGTTCAAATTCAAAAATATAATGTTCGTGATATTCATGATGATGTCCTTTTCCCAAAATTTATTTATTTGGTGATTTTTTCTTTATAAGAGGTATACCCATTCCCCTATGAGTTGGGATATTTTCATTTTATTCCACCCATACATTTTTCTAAGATGATTCCATTGAGATATTGTACAACTTACATGATAAATTATTTTTCAATTAATAGACTCCACACTTCTATTGATAAAGAAGTAGATGTGTGGTACATGTTTTTGTTCAATCCTGGTGGTGTTTTATCAATTTTTGGTTGAATATGAAGTAAACTTAGTGTTCAATGGGAGGCGAACCATCATTTTTCTGTTTTCCTTTTACTTCATTTAGTTTTAATTCATTTAGTTTTTAAATAATAAAATGGCATGCATTTACTACAATCTATTTTTCTTCTAGAACCATAGTGGAGATATTCATTCATCGTGTATATTTTTACCATCCACATGATTTTTATTATGGTTTTTATTATTTTATATTATGTGGGTATGTGTTTTCCATGTGTATATTTTACAGATACATCGATTTTGGAGCATCATCATATATAGGAAAACTTTCTGAATCTATATTCACTTACTTAGGAAAGTGTTTAATTTCTATTATATTTTATGCTTCCAAAAACACCATGTAAAATAAATAACTCAAAAAAATCGAAAAAAATAAAAATTAAAAAAAAAACACTAGCACTCCTATCATTATTGAACCTATATAAAAATGGTTGTATTTTGGTAGTAACACAGTTGGGAGCATACCACTTGTGTCTCTAGTCATTCTATTCACATAATTCCTATTTAAATACTTTGATCTTTGATATAATTACTTAGATGATTGCTGATATTATTCCATGCTTCAAAAAAATTAGAAGCATTTTTATTTTTGAGATGTTTATTTGCACTCATGGTCATTTGTGTTTTCTAACATTATATTTCCAATACCAAGAGGATTCTATCCAATTTTTATATCATCACCCATTTATATTTTTCTTGAGGGAATATTGACCATGTTTTTTCTTCTAGAAATTTCCATGTTTTTCCATCAAAGAGATAAGAATTTCGAATGTTGTACTAAAATGACTAAGAAAACTGTTTGAGATATTTATCCCCTTTGGCCCACTAATCCACTTGTATATTTTCTCCCTCGTGTAGCCCTTAGAAGCCATGAAGAATCTTTTTTAGGATGATCCCACAATTGATACCCTTCCCTACCAATTTCTTTAATATTTTCATAATGATTTTCAATCTAAATGTGGGGGATAGATTTATTCATAGAGAGGGTTATTTGTGGGATAGTTTAGAATTTGATGCACATAGATTGACATTACATCATCCTGATCATATGTATTATATTTCATATTATCCAAATTCATTAAGTGTATTTTGATATGGGAATGTCTATTATTTTTCATTCCAACAATGAGTACTTTTTTTCATTAGATGGTAACCCTTACGTTTTAGGGATACCTATAAAATTTATGATCCATTACTCTAGAAGATAGAGATTTTTATATATGAACTACTTTCATTGAGATGCTACAACGTAAATTCTCTTTGTGTACCTTTCATTTGAATTTTTTTTTAAATTTATTTCAAGGGGTTTGGTAGCTGTTACTCACTTTTTAACTTTTCTATTATGTTGGAGTGAGTTGTGTCCTTAAAAAAATAGAGAAAAAATAATATTTTTTATAGAATCATTGGATTTTCATATGCTTGGGGATAAATATGGTTTTAAGTATAGGGGGAAATAATTTTATGGAGACATTTGGATTAAAACTTATCATGTATTTATTTCAAGATTCAACCCTCCTTTTCCCATAAACTATCACATTTTTTTATGACTCACCATCCCACAGCCTAAAAGACATTTTAACCTCATGTAAATTCTTTGAGATTGGTGTTTTCTTTTGATTTACACTAGTGGAGATGTGAAATTCATAGAAATACTATAGTAATCATGCATCTGTATGAGAATTGAGCATAGATTTGATCTGATTATTTGAGTGGTGAGAGTGATAGCGAGGTAGGTCACGTGATTCTTGAGTATAGGTACTTGTTTTGAAAATAATGTGAGTGGAAGGGAAACTATTTTTTAAAATTTTAATTTTAAATGAAGCATGATATTTTGTGGGCAAAAGGGATTGAAAATTTTTAAACTTATAATTTTGATGCTTTGATTTTTTTCACATGTTCAGTTGTGTATTCTTTCTGATAATTTTTCCTATGAGTGAAAAAGTTTAAGTGTATGGGATTTTATACACATGGATTTAACATGAATTTTTAATAAATTTCTAATTAGTTTTAATTATTTTTCTAACCACTTTTATCATTTTTAGGTTGTTTTGTAGTTTTATAGTATTTTAGATATTTTGATAATTTTTAGTTAATTATACATTAATATCAGTTATTTATTATTATTATTATTATTATTATTATTATTATATTAATATTATACTTTATTAACATTTAATATCTAACACTTTTATCATTTTTAGCAGTTTAATTAAATTTAGTTTTTTATTAGTTTATTTTATTGATATTTATTAGTATTTATATTAATTTCATATGTTAGTATTATATATTATTATATATCATTTTAATATTAGTTGTTTAAATATTAATTGTATTAATTTTATTAGTTTTTTAATTTTTATATTAATATTTTTATATATAGTAAAGATTATAATGTTATCTAATTACTGATTGTATTATATTAATACACCTAATTATATTTATATTTATAACTTTATATTTTAATTATATTAATTTATATAAGTAGTGTAATTTATGTATATAGTATAATTTAATTCTAATTATTATTATTATTGACATTTTATTACTACTACTACTACTACTACTACTACTACTATTATTATTATTATTATTTCTTTCTAGCATTTTTTCCTTTACATATATGTTTTTTGTGCAGGTTATCATATTCTTCTTGACTGGAAACCATACGGGTGGCGATAGGCTCTCATCCTTCACTTTTCACCAAGCCAGAACACCAACACCACACCTCTACTCTAGCAGGGCTTGCATGCCTCCTTTTCACCATCAGTAGAGGAATCTGCTTGCCCTCATCCTTCACCCGATCAACAGTCCACCCCCTCCTCTCTTTCATCAAACTGGGGGGATCTATCGTTAACTTTTATGCCATCCAGGATGAACCCTTTCCATCGCACCTCATTGGTAGGTCGTGACTACCTCCCTCTCTGTTGAATCACACTTTCAACCCTTCAAATACACTGAGCATGGTTTGGTAAACCGTACAAGAAGGGGGCCATGGCCATGTGAGGACCTCTTCTGTTCTTAGCAGAGGTATCTGCATTACTTGCGCATGGTTTGGGTAAATCTTGTGTCATCCACATGCTTAGTTCCACTTAACCAGTGACTATGCACAAGCTTATCATGGTTTGACCTAACCATGTAATCTAACCATGCAAGGTCTAGATCTTAAGCAGTAGGAGCCACACAGTTGTTGCACAGTTTGGAAAATCTGCGAGCTAACCATGCATCTCATTAAAAGTTTTCAAATTTTGTTTTCCCATCACCCCTTATTTCCCCTTTCTCCACCTTTCTTCTTCTCCACCACATACGCACAGTAGGGGAGCCTACCACTTTTCATCCCCCCCAGGCTTTGAGGAAAAACCTCCATCCTAACTCCATTTCTCGACCTATCTCTGATGTTTGATCCATATCAGTAAGTCTTAAAATCCTCTAACTTTTTTTATTCTTTTCTCTCACCTCATGGATTTCTAAATCCGTTTGACTCGTTTTACCCTATTTTTAGGGGTTCATCTAAAATTTTTATTTCTTCCAAATTAGCTCAAGTTAGAGGCTAAGATTATATGATTGAACATCTACCAATACATGGTAGGCAGTGCTTACCATTCTTTGTTATTCTGTGAGTGTTTTAGGGGTGCGGATTTTAGCGCGCCATTTGGTGGTCCAAGAAAGACCCTAAAAATTAAGTGGTTACCTTAAATTAATTAATTGAACCCATTAAAGAGGTATATGGGCATTCTCCTCAATTCTAAAAATTGTTGAGTCTTTGTGAGAGGTCGGACCTTGGATTGAATAGGCTAGGGTAGTGTTTTATTTAAAATGAGTTTTTTAATTTAATTATATTTAATTATTTAAAATATAAGATTTTCTTGGGATGAGATCCATAAGATCATGATGGGCTCGACCTGAGGATTGAGATAGAATTGGATATCTAGACTGAGGTGATATGATTTTAATGATGGGCATGGCTAGATATTATATATATTTTCTGAGTGATATTGATCATTGGTTGGGTGACATGGTCATTGATTGAGGAAACAAGGTTTCTGGGTTATAGGCATTGCCCGTGTGATGATTAGATAGTGTTGACCATAATATTTAGCACCATAATCATAAGGGAATGAGGAACCAGATAGTGTGTATTAGGTTCTTATTTGGTGATTTTTTCTCACTCGTGTTGGCCAATGTGTTTTTTGGAGAAATGTGAACATAGTAGGACTCAGATGATGGGGTGGTATTGACTGATCACATGGGTAGAGGCCTCCATTTTTTGTGGTATAGGGAAAAGGTTAAAGGTTATTATCATATATATCCACGAGGATAGTGAAGATCCATCGGGTGACAGTGAAGAGGCTTTTGGTTTGGTTATGAGGCTTGTTGTACTTGAGGTCGATGGATCATGAATTATTTTGGAGGATGGACTGTAAGAACCTATTTTTTGACTTAGGTATGGATATTTTAAATTTTTGGTCACACTCACTTTTATTGACCTTTTTTTAGATTCCTAATGAGTTCAAAATGTCCCGAGGGTGTTTGGGGTTTTTTCAGAGCCCGGAACCCAGTTTTTTTGGAGAAATTAGCATGTGACATGGTTAGTGTAAACTGTACGGGTGGGGAACATAGTTAGATCTAGTCATGTCAATGATCTTAATTTTTAGGCAGATCTATCCATCATGGTTGGTGCATGGTTTCCCTAACTATGTGGGTTCCCCACTTCTCTAGGTACCCGTGCATGTTTGGCACATGGTTTAGAAAATCATGCGGCCAAACCATGCATGGACTATTTTCTAGGAAAAATGACCATTTTTTCCTTAATGATCTAATTTAACCTCCCCCTTCTTCCCTATTCAGATTTCCAGTGAGATTAACCTCCATTTCTCCCATTTTGAATCTTTTTAAGTCCAAATATAAGGATTGAGAGATCTCCTTTTTTCGGGGTCCGATCGAGCTTCTGTTTGTCATGTTGTATGCACAATGGAAAGTACTCGAGTCCTTTTTAGTCACTCTTCATTTCTCTTACTCTCGACCTAGTTATTGTTGTTTAAGATTTTATGCCCATTTTTCAGATATACTCTGATCCAATCCAAATTAAAGGTTGATACTAGATGATTAGATTCATATGAGTATGAGTTGGGTGGTATATAATTCATCCCTTCAGTTCTTTGATTTTGGAATTGACATGTGGGGCCCGCTGATTTCATCAGGAGTCATTTATTGAAATTTTATGCCTTACTTATAGTCATTAGAATCATATGGTTATTCTATTTAAATAAATTTGATTGGTTGGTGGTGGTTTCATCCACAACTCCCAACACCCCATGTAGGGTGATATGCCATAAGTGGGTTTTTAGTGTTTTGACACTTTTGAGCCATCGTTCGGGTGTGCTCGAGCTTGACCACACTAATGGTAAGCCTCCTTATATTAATTTCTTATTTAATCATGAAATTTTTAATATATTTTACCTTGTCACTTCCACTTGACCTGCCTAAGGTAAGTGATTAAATGTAATTTATTGATACAAATGATATTATGGAAAACATTCTTAAGTATATTAATTGGCCTTATAAAATGTAAATTAATGTTTGGTTTCATGTTTGTAGCACACATTGCCATGTTTATGGAAGGAAATTGAGAAAACCTTATTAATTTAACTTGATTTACATGGTTTTAATTAAAAGGTTTCATGCTACTTGTCCATGTCAAACTAATGAAAGGAAAGTCTTGAACCAAGTGAATTTGTTAATGGCATAGTTATCATATGACCAAATTAATTATAATGAATTAAATTTAAGGTTCATATTTGTACACATGGACCTTTAAATCTTTATAGGAAGTATAGACTCATGTTAGCTCTTGGATTCCCAAGGGAATACCTTCAGTACTCTAGGATGTAATTCTAATTCAAGGATGGTAGTTTCCTTGGGTAAGACCTACCCGGGAACCTGATCCTTGTCTACCTATCGATGCCCAGTATGACACCATAGGATCCCTTCATTATTCGTACAGGAAACCTCAGATACACTCCTTAGATTAAGTGTTACATGAGGTTCCTTGGTTACATCCATGGTCCTAACCACTTCTTATCTCACGTTTTACCTTGGATTCATTCCTTGGACTTTGTTAGAAACATTATTGTGGGAATGCCTTGGATGATGCTCCTTGGATTACACTCTTACCCCTTAGCCAGGATCAGTTGTTAATGACTTAGAATCCCTTGAGGTCTAGGTTTCCTTGGTGATCACCTTAAAACCACTTCATATTAATTATTAATATTGGTTTCCTTGTTACACCTTGGAACCTTCACTATTTATAGTATCACGAGGTGATGTCAATGATGGATATGACTCACGTGTCCTGTTAACATAAATTGTTAATATATTAATTAATGAACAAGTTACATGTTTAGACACCATCTGAGGGCTGAAGTAGGTACTTGGGAATTTAGTTACATGTTACTTCTTTACTTTATATTAGAACCCTTGAAACTTAAACTGAGCACTTATTGATACATGGACATCTAATTTGGTGGTTGGGGTAGTATGCATTGTGTAGTGATCTTCCTTACGTTTAGCTTCCATTAGTGTTTCTATCTTTTTTTTCTTAAAGATTGTTCTAAGGCGTGTGCTTGGAAAAATTGTAGACCAATTTCGCCATGACCTCCTCATGTTATGCGTCAGGTGGGTGGCAACAACCATGCTCCATAGATGGTTGGCCATGAACTCTTAGTCTTACCTCCAGGAGTACCCCATGAGGAACTACATGTTGTACCTGAATTGGGTACTAATTCTCAATTTTGTGATATTTTCCTGCATCTGATGCAATCCAAGCATGGTTGTAACACCCCAAGCTTCCACTGTACGTTTCTCTTTGAATAATGTAATAATTTTCATTGTACGCAACTTCAAGATTCTAACACACCGCGACCAATCAAACTTGTCGTTATGAATAGTAATACCCACTTTTTGAAATTTTATAAATTTCATCTTTCAAAATGGACTTCATATTTGGATTTGGAATATCAAAATTAGATCAGGGTGAATTTTTGGTATTTTTCTGAAAACTTTCAATTTTTGATGAATAGTGAAAAACACTGTGTTATTGGTTAAAACCGACTTATTATTTATATAATTAGTTATTTTATTTTAATTTATTTTAGGTAAAAATATATACATAATACATATATGTGTTCAACATAATTCATTAGAGTCATTTTATAATAAGTTTAGATATATAAAATTTTATCGAACTATTTATCGTCTTTTACCCACCTCCTATGAGCATTTGCAAATTTGTATAAAACATAATTTTACCGCTTCTGTGACTTTAATTTCAAAAATCCAAGAAAATCGGTTAATATCAGTAAGTAAAATGTGGTTTAATAAGATGAAAATAATTTTTGGTGAATAGTAACCTTTACTTTTATTTACCATGGTTAAAAGTAAATAGGGTAATTAAGGGTAAAAATGATATCATAATTACCCTAAAACATGTCCTAATTCTATTGGATAAGTGTAATTAGACCAAAAACAACCTTAGGAATAAAATATGATCCCCTTTGGTTCACTTGGATTAGATTAGGATATTTATTATTATTTTATTTAAAGAAGAGTTAAAAGAGTTAAAATCAATGTTTAATAACTAAACCATTTTTAATATAGGGTTATACATAAGATAAATTTGACTATATATATTCATTAGAAATATAAATATATTTCATACATAATGGTATTTTATTTATAATTTTTATACATTAAATAATTAAATTTATTTATGACACAATGATGATGCAGTAATTACTTTATTAATGAAAGATTAAAATAATTGATATTATAAATATAAAAATAAATCTAATTTGAGACTTTTAATAAATTAAATTAATTTTATAGGTTAATATGACATGTTAGGGTTTATTAAATTAATTTTTCTCGAATTAATAATGTTGTTATGAATTTAAAAAAAAACAAAATACCAAATAGTGTCAAAATTGACATAAAAGAGTTTTTAAAATAAATATTATATTATTGATTGGTATTATATTTCTAAAAATTTAAGGTTCTGCCAAAAGGCTTAAATAATATTATATATGTCATTAATGAACCACTTGAGGTTCTCTTTGAAGTTTATAGTATTTTTATTAACCATATAATATAAAAATACAAAGAGACATGGTAAATGTCAAACTATTTAACTAAGAGTTAAATCTAAAAGATACGGTTAATATGATGACCTAAACCTATCTAAAACCTATTGGTTGAGAGGTTTTCGACCCATACCCAACTTATACTTTAAATAATTCATTTTTTATCCATTAGAAACCGAAAATGATTTTATTATAAAATAATATTTCAAGCTTTTCCTAAAGTGACCTTCACCTCTCTTATAAAAGGGCACCTCCCCTTCTCTCAAATTCACACATTCAAAGCCATTTTTCTCGGCCAAAACCTGCCCAAATATCCTATAAAATTTTCTACCTTCATTATAGAGGCATTACCTTAGTTATAAAGCCAACCTAAGGAGCTCTTTTGATCAAATCAAAAGGAAGAACCCGAAGAAGAGTTAAATATTTCATCACCTCTTTCAAGTTCTTTTCTTCTTCCACTTCCTCTTTATTTTTTGTTTCCATTCTAAAATAATAACTCCAGTATATTATATATACTATGATGTTATTATAAAAATGTTACAACCATATTCATTATTCTATCCATCCTATAAATGACAAAGTCACCATACGTGCGTACGTACGGATTACCGTCTCCAAGTCGTGGTGTAGTTTGTTATTCAAAAACTTCATCATTTGTATGGGTATAATAATGAGTATAAATGATGTAAATAATAAATATACCATGATAATGATTCCGTATGTATGATATACCATCCAATTATACATGATTTTAATATCAAAAGAATGATATTGTCGCTCGTACGTATGTCCGGATTACCGTCTCCATGAACGCGATGAGATTCATTTCCCATAATAATCATTCAAGAATAATTTTCATTTTATGATTAAAAATAATTTATATGAACATAATATCATTATGTATATTAATTAAATACATCCTATCTATAACAAACATGGCTTACATAACCAAGCATATAAAGGAAAATGAATCAGTTAACACCCGAAATGATGATACTACTGAAATATCATTAACAAAACAATATTAGAAGATCATATGTGATATCATATTAATGTATATGGTTCTTGTATAATTTAATAACAATTATTTCACCATTCTATAGGATGTTAACCAACCCTTGACCAAGGAAAAGTACATGTTAAGGGTTAATTTTACAATCTCTTTATTATCCGAGGTTGTTTTTACGTAAGTATCTACTGGGAACTCTTTATCATCCACATCCATGTTTCTTTAAAATGTATTCCAAAACATTTTTAATATTTACTAGACTATGGGTTAAATTCATTTATACCCTTGTTTTACTTTTTATAAAATGGTTTGAAATGAATCTTTCTGTCATTTTCCAAACAAGGTATCTTATGACCTTTTCGACAAAATTAAGGTAAGATTTTTTTTTTAACTTATACGGCGGGTGCAGCTATTTCCGCCGTTATAACATCGTCGAAGTTTCCCTTACAATCTTATAAGAAGATTTTCAAAATAAATGTTTTCTTTTATAATTATATTACTTTTAAATGGTTTCAAAATAGAAAGAGATATTTCTCGAAAAAAGTTTTGATTTCATATATGTCAACATTTTTTGATGGATTGTGAGATTATTTGAAGTTGATTTATTATGATACAAAACTTCCATATTGTATTGAAGGTTTTGTGATATTTTTGACTGTGGATGTTTTATTTTTATACCATTCATGGTTTATGGATAAAGTATTTACATTTCGTATGCTAGTTTTAATACGAATGTCTATGTTATGTTTAAACCTTTTCATATGAGGAATGCATTGGACTTAGTAAGTGATGGGTGGATCCCGATATAGATCCTCGATGCATCGAAAGGTATCATGAGACAAACTAGTGTCTTGGAATAAGGCCTTGACAAAATCTTATTTGTATTCTTCACACAAGGCCTTGATTATATGGTTATGAAGTCTGGAATTATGCATTCCATCATTATGAAAGTGGTTATTGATATTGCATGTGATTATTCGACTAGTAGAATATCCATGTGAATAAGTAAATGGAATTATTTGATTTTAACTTTTCCATATTATGCTGAAGTTCAAGTTTAAAAGTCTTTTTTTAGTCTTACATTGCCTTAAATGTTTATGCTTATTTATGAAAGTTTTCTCTATATTGTTATCCATACTGAGCATCTGAGCTCCCCCATTTATATGTTTTATTTTTACCAAGATGCGAAGAAGTATATTATGACTAACCTACAGGGATATTCTAAGGTATATGAGTGTGTCCTATTGATACTATGTTATTTTAGTTTTTCATTTTATAATGTAGTGTAAAACTTATGAATGTATCTAGTATTTCCAGGGCTACTAAACTGATCGGTATTTTGGGATTTGATCCCTTATGATCATGAAAATGTTATATAATAATGCACTAACTCTGGGTAACTGGGGTCAGGTAATTATAGTTGGTATCATAGGAAGTTTAGTACAAACCTTGGAATCTAGATTTAGAAAAACTCTGATTAGAGAACATTACCCTAAGATAGTCTTTGTTGATTATTATAGAAGAATTTCCTAGAATTTTGGTACTGTAGATATTTTGTGAGTTTTCCAAGAAATACATCCCTGTCTGGATATGAACAGGTAGAGGTGGCTCTGGAACAGATGTACATAGGGGTAAAACCCAAAAACACCGCATTAAGCTAGACTTGAACGGGAACTGGTGCATGACAATGGGCCTTGCTGCACTCTTGGTTACGGCACTCCTAGGGGATATGCTTAGGATAATTCTCATTTTCTTTACAAACCATTATTAAGGGTTTATGAGTATATACTTCCTCAAAGAAAACATTTTTTATGATTATGGATTATATCCATAAACTATTCAATTTATGTTAAGCGTTTTACAAGTTTGAAGTTATGTATTGCGATTCATAAACTAATTAGGGTATACCATTGTTTAGAAATGGCACCTAGTGGAAGGAATGGAAACCGTATCAACACACGTAATCCATGTAGGGATTTCCCTCTTACTCAAGATAATTATAGGAGCTGGTGAAGCAACTAGTGTTGATCATCTTATCACCATAGTAGGACAACTCACTCAGGTTATGAATAATAACCTTACCTGTATGGAGCACCCTGATTCACAAAACGGAGGATCAATGTTAGACCACTTCATGAGTCAAAAACCACCACCATTCAATGGGAGTACAAATCCATTAGTATCTGAGCAATGGATAAATTCCTTAGAGAAAATATTTCATGCTTTGGGGAGTAGCGAAAGGGAAAAACTTGTCATTGCGGTTTATCGCCTCAAGGGAGATGCAAATCAATGGTGGTCATTGATTCAAAATAAAAAGGAAGATTATGAAGTATCAAATATGTAATGGAGGGATTTTAAAGATATTTTCTTAGAAAAATACTTTCCTCGTGACCATCGAGTGGATATGGAAAGAAAATTTCTAAGTCTGAGGCAAAAAGAGGATGAGAATGTCACAAAATATGAGGCTAACATTACAAGGTTAGCAAGGCATGTAGCAGATTATATACGTAAACCAAGGAGTAAGATTGATCAATCTTTGATGGGTTAAAACCATTTCTTCATCGATTATTAGTCTCGTAATCCTTCTCATCGTATGAATATATTGTCTCATGCGCTATCAAGACAGAAAAAGAATTCTCTAATTCTTACGAATTTAAAGTAAATAAGGAGAAGAAGAGATCTAATGAACACTCTGTAAATGTAAATAAGGGGAATAAGGGAAATTTTGAATATCCATCCTGTAGTAAATGTGGGAAGAAACACCCCGGTACTTGCCTGAAGGGAATGGGAGTCTGTTACAAGTGTGGTGAAAAAGGCCACCAAGCTCATGATTGCAAGGGGAAGAAAGAGGCTGTCAATGTTGAATGATACAATTGTATAGAAAATGGTAATTATGCAAATGAAAATTCCTAAGTGCCAAGGGAACTTACCTCAGAAAAGGACAAGGGAGAAATGCCAAGCTTATATGATCACTACTGCTGAGATTGAAGCTCCTAAAGATGTGGTGGTAGGTAATTTAATGGTTTCCTCAATTTTATCCAATGATTTATTTGATTATGGATCATCACATTGTTTCATATCTTCCAAATTTTCTAATAAAATTAGATATTTTCAATTTGACTTAACAAGGGAGTTGTCAGTCAAAACACCTAAGGGAAGTATCATCGCAACAAAGTTTTGTGAATCAGTTCCCATTAGGGAATATAAATGTTCTTTATCTGCTGATCTCATTGTCATACCCATGATTGAATTTGATATAATCCTTGATATGGATTGTATTTCGGACCATTTTGTGAAAATTTATTGTAAGAAGAAATAGGTTACAATTTTCGATGATGATAATGAGTACCTTATCTTTAGAGTAGAAACGTCGCCACCTAATTCTTATCTAGATCCACACCCAGTAGCTCTACTAAATTCAATTATTAGGGAGGATGAGAATGAAATAATTATGGGAGAGGAAAAGAATGTTCAAATAGAGGACGTACCTATTGTGCAAGAATATTTTGATGTGTTTCTAGAGGATTTACCTGGACATCCTCCAGAATGAGAAATTGAGTTTTCTATTGATTTAATTCCTAGTTAAAGGCCCATATCAAATACCCCTTATATAATGGAAACTATGAAATTATTGGAACTAAAGAAACAACTAGATTAATTGAGCAATAAGGGATTTATTCTCCCTAGTATTTCTCCATGGGGAGCCCTTGTCCTTTTTGTTAAGAAGAAAGATGGATCTATGAGATTATGCATTGACTACAGGGAGATCAATGCTATAACAATAAAGAAAAAGTATCCCCTACCTCACATTGATGATTTATTTGACCAACTTCATGGAGCTCAATATTTTTCAAAGATAGACCTTCGATCTGGATATCATTATTTGTGTGTGAAGAAGGAAGACATTCTAAAAACAGCATTTCCAACCAGGTACGGGCATTACGAGTTTACAGTAATTCCTTTTGGATTGACTAATGCACCCTCTGTTTTCATGGATCTAATTAATAGAGTTTTCAAGGAATATCTTGATGACTTTTTAGTGGTATTTATTAATGATATCCTGGTATAATCCAAAAGCTATGAAGATCATGAAAATCACTTGCACACCATTCTGAAAACCCTCAGAAAAAAAAGAATTATACAGGAATTTTAGCAAGTGTGAATTATGGCTTCAAGAGATTTCTTTTCTTGTCCATATTGTCTCTAAGGATGGAATATATGTTGATCCTTCAAAGACCAAGCCAATCCAAGAATGGCCAACACTGATGAGTATAACTAAGGAATGCAGTTTTATTGGTTTAGCAAGTTATTATCGGCATTTTGTCCAGAATTTTCCCTAATTGGATAACCCATTAACCAAGCTCACATGTAAAGGGGTTAAATTTGTTTGGAAAAAAGAGTGGGAATAATGTTTTGAAGAACTAAAGAGAATATTATTCAATGATCCTATCTTGACTCTACCATCAGGGAATGATGGATTTGTTATTTATAGTGATGCTTCAAAGAAAGTACTTGGTTGTGTCCTTATGAAAAATGATAGAGTTATTGCCTATGCATCGCGATAGCTAAAAATTCATGAGAAAAACTATCCTACTCATGATCTTGAGTTAGTAGTTGTAATCTTTTCTCTGAAAATATGGAGACACAATCTCTATGGTGAAAAATGTGAGATTTATACTGATCACTAGAGTTTGAAGTATATTTTCTCACAAAAATAACTCAACATGAGGCAAAGGAAATGGATTGAACTACTCAAGGATTATGATTGCACAATACAATACCACCCAGGGAAGGAAAATAAGGTGGCATATGCTTTAAGAAAAAAGGATCATGGAGTTTTTAACAAGATGAGAGTTGAAAGGGATCCTATTTTCATGTATCTAGTGAAAATGAATTTGGGAATAATCATATAAGGTGAAACATCGATAATTTTTCAAATGGTTTTCAAAACATCTTTACTAGAAACTATAAAAATTTCTTAGGCTGATGATGATGAGTTTCAAAAGAAGATTAAATCTTTGAATGATGGGAGATTGAGTGACTTCATATATGAAGATGGGATTTTGAAATTTGGGAAGAGACTTTGTGTTCCCGATATACCGGATATAAAAAGGGAATTGTTAGATGATACTCATAGCTCCAATTTCTCTATACACCCTGGTAGCACCAAGATGTATATAGATTTGAAGGAACATTTTTGGTGGGACAACATGAAGAGGGAGATTGTTGATTTTGTGTCAAGATGTGTGGTTTGTTAATAAGTGAAAGCTGGAAGGCAACAGCCTGGAGGAGTCATGCAACCTCTTCCCATACCTAAGTGGAAATGGGATAATATTACGATGGACTTTGTCATGGGGCTACCAAATACTCCTAGAAGGAATGATGCAATATGGTTCATTGTTGATTGTCTTACCAAGTCAGCACATTTTCTTGCTATAAGAGAAGATTTACCACTTGAACGTCTAGCAAGACTATATATTAATTAAGTTGTAAGACTTCATGGAGTAACCTTATTGATTGTTTCTGATCTTGATCCCCGTTTTACATCAAGATTCTGGAAAAGTCTTCAAAAATCCCTGGATACTGAACTTCATTTAAGCACTGCCTACCACCCTCAAACTGATGGACAATAAGAATGGACTATTCAAACCTTAGAATACATGTTGAGATCTTTCTCAATTGACTTTCAAGGTATGTGGGATCAATATTTACCTCTATTATAATTTTCCAATAATAATATCTTCCATTCAAGTATTCAGATGGCACCATATGAAGTGTTATATGGAAAGAGATGTCGCACACTAACTTTTTGGGATGATGTTGATGAAAGAAAACTTGTAGGCCCAGAACATGTTGAGGAAAAAATGGAAAAGGTTAAGGTTATCCAAACCCACATCAAAGCATCCCAAATTAGGCAAAAGAGTTATGCCAATAACTGAAGGAAGGATTTGGAATTTCAAGTAGGAGAACATGTTTTCTTGAAGGTATCTCCATGGAAGGGTGTTATACGTTTCGGTAAAAAGGGTAAATTGATTCTCATGTACATTGGACCTTTCAAAATTCTAGAACGAATTGGAGTTGTAGCTTATCTTTTGGAAATTTCTCCAAGTCTCTCCAAAGTTCATGATGTGTTCCATGTATCACTGTTGAGAAAATACATGTCTGACCCAATGTATGTACTCACCTATGAGGAAATTGAACTGGAACTAGATTTGTATTATTGTGAAGAGCCTATCAAAATTCTTGATACAAGAGAACAAGTTCTGAGAAACCGGACGACTTGTCTGGTAAAAGTTCTGTGGAGAAACCATAAGATGGAAGAGGCAACGTGGGAACCAGAGGAACTTATGATGAAGAACCACCTGAATATTTTTGGTGCGGTAATGTTATAGAAATTTCTAGGATGAAATTATTTGAAGGAGGGAATAATGTAACACCCCAGGCTTCCATGGTACGTTTCCCTTTGAATAATGCAATAGCTTGCATTGTACGCAACTTCGAGATTCTAACACACCGCGACCAATCAAACTAGCCGTTATGAATAGTAATACCAACTTTTTGAAATTTTATAAATTTTATCTTTCAAAATGGAATTCATTTTTGGATTCGGAATATTTAAATTATCTTAGGGGAAATTTTTTGGTATTTTTCTGAAAACTTTCAATTTTTGATAAATAGTGAAAAAACATTGCGTTATTGGTTAAAACCTAATTTTTATTTAAATAATTAGTTATTTTATTTTAATTTATTTTAGGTAAAAATAGATACATAATACATATATATGTTCAACTTAATTCATTGGATTCATTTTATAATAAGTTTAGATATATAAAATTTTATCGAACTATTTACCATCATTTACCCACCTCCTAGGAACATTTGCAAATTTGTCTAAAACATAATTTTATCACTTTTTTTATTAGAATTCCAAAAATCCAAGAGAAATGGTTGATATTAGTAAGTAAAATGTGGTTCAATAAGATGAAAATAATTTTTGGTGAATAGTAACTTTTTGCTTTTATTTACCACGGTTAAAAGTAAATAGGGTAATTAAGGGTAAAAATGATATCATAATTATCCTAACACATGTCCTAATTCTATTGGATAAGTGTAATTAAACCAAAAAAAAACCTTAGGAATAAAATATGATCCCCTTTGGTCCACTTGTATTAGATTAGGACATTTATTATTATTTTATTTAAAGAAGTGTTAAATGAGTTAAAATCAAAGTTTAATAACTAAATCATCTTTAATATAGGGTTATACATAAGATAAATTCAACTATAAATATTCATTAGAAATATAAAAATATTTACTACATAGTGGTATTTTATTTATAATTTCTAGACATTAAATAATTAAATTTATTTATGACATAATGATGTTGTAGTAATTACCTTATTAATGAAGGATTAAAATAATCGATATTATAAATATCCAAATAAATCTAATTTGAGACTTTTAATGAATTACATTAATTTTATAGGTTAATATGACATTATAGGGTTGATTAAATTAATTTTTTTTAAATTAATAATGCTGTTATGAATTTAACAAAAAAAAATACCAAATAGTGTCAAAATTGATATAAAAGAGTTTTTAAAATAAATATTATATTATTAATTGGTATTATATTCCTAAAAATATAAGGTTCAACCAAAGGGATTAAATAATATTATATATGTCATTAATGAACCACTTAATGTTCTCTTGTAAGTTTATATTAAGTTTATTTACCATATAATATAAAAATACAAAGAGACATGGTAAATGTCAAACTATTTAACTAAGATTTAAATCTAAAAGATAAGGTTAATATGATGACATAAACCTATATAAAACCTATTATTTTAGAGGTTTTAGACCCATACCCACCTTATCCTTTAAATAATACATTTTGGAGCCATTAGAAACTGAAAATTATTTTATTATACAATAATATTTTAAGCTTTTCTTAAAGTGACCCTCACCTCTCTTACAAAAGGGAACCTCCCCTTCTCTCAAATTCACACCTTAAAAGCCATTTTTTTCGGCCAAAACCCACCAAAATATCCTATAAAATTTACTCCCTTCATTATAGAGGCCTTACATTAGTCAGAAAGCCAACCTAATGAGCCCTTTTGATCAAATCAAAAGGAAGAACCAGAAGAAGAGGTAAATATTTCATCACCTCTTTCAAGTTCTTTTCTTCTTCCACTTCCTCTTTCTTTATTGTTTACATTCTAAAATAATAACTCCAGTATCTTATATATACTGTGATTTTATTATAAAAATGTTACAACCATATTCATTATTCTATCCATCCTATAAATGACAAAGTCACCATACGTGCGTACGTACGGATTACCGTCTCCACGTCGTGGTGTAGTTTGTTATTCAAAAACTTCATAATTTGGATATGTATAATAATGAGTATAAATGATGTAAATAATAAATATAACATGATAATTATTCCTTATATATGATATACTATCCAATTATATATGATTTTAATATCAAAAGAATGATATTATCGCTCGTGCGTACGTCCGGATTACCGTCTCCATGAACGCGATGAGATTCATTCCCCATCATAATCATTCAAGAATAATTTTCATTTTATGATTAAAAATAATGTTTATGAACATAATATCATTATGTATATTAATTAAATACATCCTATCTATAACAAACATGGCTTACGTAACCAAGCATATAAAAAAAATGAATCAGTTAACACCAGAAATGATGATACTACTAAAATATCATTAACAAAGAAATATTAGAAGATCATATATGATATCATATTAATGTGTATGGTTATTGTATAATTTAATAACAATTATTTCACCATTATACAGGAGTTTAACCTACCCTCGACCAAGTAAAAGTACAAGTTAAGGGTTAATTTCACAATCTCTTTATTATCCAAGGTTGTTTTTACGTAAGTATCTACTGGGACCTCTTTATCATCCACATCCATGTTTCTTAAAAATGTATTCCAAAACATTTTTAATATTTAATAGAATATAGGTTAAAGTCATTTATACCCTTTTTTTACTTTTTATAAAATGGTTTTAAAGGAATCTTTCTGTAATTTTCTAAATAAGGTACCTTATGACCTTTTCGACAAAATTTAGGTAACAATATTTTTTAACTTATACAGAGGGTGTGGATATTTTCTACCGTTATAACATCGTCAAAGTTTACCTTACAATCTTATAAGAATATTTTCAAAATGTATGTTTTCTTTTATAATTATATGACTTTTAAATGATTTCAAAATAGAAAGAGATATTTCTCTAAAAAAAGTTTTGATTTCATCTATGTCAATATCCTTTGATGGATTATGAGCTTATTTGAAGTTGATTTATTATGATAAAAAACTTCCATATTATATTGAAGTTTTTTTTATATGTTTGAATGTGGATGTGTTATTTTTATACCATTCATGGTTTATAGATAAAGTATTTACATTTTTTATGCTAGTTTTAATACGAATGTTTATATTATGTTTAAACCTTTTCATATGAGGACTTCATTTGACTTAGTAAGTGATGGGTGGAGTCTGCTATAGCTCCTTGATGCATCAGTAGGTCTCATGAGACAAACTAGTGTCTTGGAACAATGCCTTGAAAAAATCTTATTTTTAGTCTTGGCACAAGGCCTTGACTATGTGGTTATGAAGTCTTCCATTATGCATTCCATCATTATGAAAGTGGCTATTGATATTGCATGTGATTATTCTACTAATAGAATATACTTGTGAATAAGTAAATGGAATTATTTGATTTTATATTTTCCATATTATGCTGAATTTCAATTTTAAAAGGCTTTTGTTTTAGTCTTACATTTCCTTAAATGTTTATGCTTATTTATTAAACTTTTCGCAATATTGTTATCCTTACTGAGTATCTGAGCTCACCCCTTTTTATGTTTTATTTTTCCCAGGATGTGAAGAAGTATATTATGAATGACCTACAGGGATAGTCTAAGGGATATGAGTGTGGCCTATAGAGACTATGTTGTTGTAGTTTTTCATTTTATAATGTAATTAAAACTTATGAATGTATGTAGTATTTCCAAGGATACTAAACTGATCGGTCTTTTGGGATTTGGTCCCTTATGATCATGCCAATGTTATATAATAATGCACCAACTCTGGGTGACTGGGGTTGGGGTGTTACAATGGTGCTCCATGAACTGCACCTACGATGGTTGATTTGACCCATGTGTACCAGCAGCATCCTTCTACTTTCTTAGGGGATGGCGGTCCACTGGCTATTGAGTCTTGTATAGAAACCACCTTTTCTATATTTGATCATCTTGATACGCCTCTGGATTGAAGGGTCAAACTTTTTGTATACATTCTTCATGATTAATCCAAGCATTGGTGGGATATGATTACTCAAGCTGGTCACCATCAGGACATGGTATGGGTTGATTTTCATACTACCTTCTATGATCAGTTCTTTACTCAGACACTGAGAGAAGATATATCCATATAGTTTACATCTCAAGTAGGGTTCTATGTCATTTATGGATTATTCAGAACGTTTCACTGAGTTACATTAATTTTCACCGCTTCTAGACAATGATGATATTTCACGTGCTATATGATTTGAGGATGGGATCATGTATTCCATCAGTACTCAAGTGAACATTTTTTTCCTATCTAATTTTTCTAAAATTGTAAATCATTCTCTAATCACTAAGCACAACCTAAGGGATTGCAACAATACTAGGCATATAGGACTAGTGCTACATCAGGCTAGTAGTTCTTCTAGTGGAAGGAAGTGTTCCCTAGAGGTTTCTCATCAGGGAAGTGGTAACCAAGGTACCCATATAGGTAAATCTATAGTATGCCATCAGCGTCGATGTATGGGGTATCTAAAGCCTCATTGTGATAGAGACCATTTAGAGTTTCAGGCTTGCAGCCGTATGGGGAACTTGTAGAGATTCTATCAGACCTTTCCATGAGCTTATAGTGGAAGAGTTTTCATACCATCTCCACCATCAAGGGTAGGTTATTTTATTTTGTGTTAGGCAGGAAGTTAGAGTAGCACCATTAGGACTAGTCTAGGAGGAGTTTTTGTCCATGGTATCCAGACCCATGATCACTAGTAATTCCAGAAAATAATTGTTGATCATGGTAGTCCAACAGTTAATCAAGGTAGTGAATCAGGAAAAATGCATGCCTTAAAGCCAATGCCCAAGGATCGGACTATAGGACCATCTATAGTATAAGGTACTATTCTAGTAGCCTCTTCTATACACTACTGGAAATTCAAGCTATACCCACGGTTCAAAACCGTGGGTATAGGTCCCAAAACCGTGGGTATAGGCTATACCCACGGTTCTGGGAACCGTGCGGCTGAACAGCGTCGGGATAGGGGTCTTTACCTATACCCACGGTTTGAAGAAACCATGGGTATAGGCTGGTCACACCATGGTAGAAGCAGCTCCAGCGTGGACATACAAGACCCCACGGTTTTCAAACCGTGGGTTTTAATTTTCAAAATTTTAAACCCAACAGGAATTGATCTCCAAACCGGCAGCCTGTGAACCAGCGCTCAAAACAACCAACCTAACTCCGTTTTTATATATATATAATATATCTATGTAAATATATTAATGTCAGGCGCTTATATAAAATTTGCGGCGGACAAGAATCGAACTGGAGACCGGTACAGAACTACCGAACACCCTAACCAACTGACCTAGCGACATTTTATTTACAAAGCTATAAATTTAGTTATTTATATTAATAAATATTATTTAATATAAAAATGTTAGCCGCGGGAATCGAACAGCAGAATGACTCTATATTAATTAGATGTTATGCCAACCCTACCAAACATATTATATGAATATAACTATTTATATTTATAATTATTTTAATCTTTATTATCTTCCCGCCAAATAATTTTTCAGGTCCCGCATAATTTTTGTTTTCCCGCCGGGAAACCTATACCCACGGTTCTTAAAACCTTGGGTATAGCTCTTCAAAAAAAAATACAATAACCACGGTTTTTACAAACCGTGGGAATAGGTCATCGGAAAAACTCTATACCCACGGTTTGACAAGAACCGTGGGTATAGAGCATGTAAAAAAATTACCTATACCCATGGTTTTCAGAAACCGTGGGTATAGGTCTTCGAAGAAAAACTATGCCCACGTTTTTAAGAAAAACCATGGGTATAGGTGACCTATACCCATGGTTTTTCAAAACCGTGGGCATAGGTTCATATACTACACCTATACCCACGGTTTTCCAAAACCGTGGGTATAGGGGTACCCTATGCCGACGGTTTTTTTCAAAACCGTGGGTATAAGGTCATTTTCTAGTAGTGATAGTATATTCTTCATTTGATATAAGTGATTCACACTCTTTCATATATTTATCTATCATGGAAAGTCTTGGGCTGGAAATATAGTTTTTATGTGGTGTTATGACCCTAGATACACCGTTGAGAGTTCGGTCAGAGGGAATACACTAATGTAGGGACTTTCCCCTTGAGGTAGGAAGTTACCCTTTCTTATGGGAACTATGTGTCCTTAAGATTATGGTATTATATGTCATTATCAAGATGTATTGGTTGGTTTTATATCATGCCTTTGTTGACTGCTATCACTGAAGGGTATTGTTTACATCACCAGAGGGAACCAGTTATCTACATAAGGGTGAGTGGGATTTCTAAGTTAGTAAGACTGGACCAGAGTATCATGGGATAGGTGGGATGACCACCCATATTTCCAATATCTTCATGGAGGATCAAGTTTTATACTAGGATGAATTCCCTCTAGTAGTAGATCATTTCAGGGATGTTTTTTCCAATGACTTTTCTGGATTACCTACAAATAGGGAGGTAGATTTTTTTTATCGATATTATTCTAGGATCATATCTAGTGTCCATTCCTCCATATAGGATGGCACCTATAGAGATCCATGATCTTGAGAGGCATTTAGGGGACTTATAGACCAAAGGTTTCATACGGCCCAGCACTTCCTCTTGGGGTTCGCCCATGCTTTTCACCAAGAATGAAGATGTGACCCTTTTTCTATACATGGATTATAGATAGTGGAACCGTATTATGGTCAAGAACTAGTATTAACTACCTCACATAGATGACCTCTTCAACTAGCTCCAAGGGGCTAGGGTCTTCTCTAAGATCGGTCTGATATCGGGCTATCATCAGGTGTGATTCAGGCCACCATACATACCTCGTACAAACTTTCGTAGTAGGTATGGTATGCATGAGTACCTCATTATGTCATTTAGTATTATTAATGTTCCCACCATCTTTATGGATTTGATGAATTGGGTGTTTCACCCCTATTTGTGTTCTTTTTTAATAGTCTTTGTGGATGACATCTTGGTGTATTCTCACACTCATATAGATAATTCAAAGAACATTGAGATCATTCTATGTAAACTGAGAGAGAATCAAATTTATGCCAAGTTGTCTAAGTTCCACTTTTGGATCAACAAAGTTCACTTCTTGGGTCATATTATCTCATAATTGGGAGTCTTTGTGGACCTATAGAAGGTTGGTGCTATGGTTTCCTTAGAGCAACCCCAGAACATGTTTGATATATGGGGTTTCTTAGGGATGAATGGATATTATAGGTGTTTCATATAGGACTTCACATGACTTTATTCACCTCTTAATGGTCTCACAAAGAAGGGTGTTAAGTTCCTAATGTCATAAGAGTGTGAGAAACCATTTCAGGAGCTGAAAGGGAGGCTGGTCTTGGAACCTATTCTAACTCTACCAGATCCAGGCATAGGTTATATCATATTTTGTGATGCATAAGGCATCATCCTTGGAGAAATTATGATGTAGGAGGACATAGTCATTGCATAAAGATCTTTATAGTTGAGTCCTCGTGAGATAAATTATCCAACGCATGACCTTGAGCTAGCAGTGGTTTTCTATGCCTTATGTTTTTGGAGACACAATCTATTAGGTGGGAACTTTTTGGTGTATGCGGAATACAAGAGCCTCAAATATGTCTTTTAATAGCATGAATTGAATCTAAAAAAGCTAATATGGGTTTAATATCTTCATTCCTTAAATTTCTAAGTTGACTATACATCTAGAAATGGAAATGTAGTCGCCTATGTATTTAGTCATAAAACTCAGGCAGAGGCCATATGAGAAGTTAGTGATGAATGGAAGTTAATGGACCATGTTTTTTAGCTAAATATAGAGTTACATGAAAGTCATGATAATTCTTACCTCTCATCCTTGATGGTTACTTCTTACCTCCTTCAGAAGGTGAAGGGTAGTCAATTTTTAGATCTTGAGGGTTTGGTTCTCTGTGAGAGTATATCAGCACCTAACCCACCTATGGATTGGTCTATAGATAGAGATGACATCCTGTATATTCATGGGCATGTATGGGTTCCTACGGATATTATAGATGAGTTTATTCAAGAGTCACATACTTCTTAGTGGGGTGTTCATCAAGGAATATCCAGAATTTATTGAGATACGCAACACCAGTATTGGTGGACTGGAATGAAATGTCAAATAGCAAGATTTATCACTAGGTGGTCCACCTATTATTAGGTGAAGGCAGAGTACCAAATACATTTAGGCTTGTTACAGCCACTTCCAATCCCGAAATGGAATTGAGAATATATTTCTATGGATTTTTTAGTTGGCTTACCTAGGTCGCTGAGGGGTAGTGACGTTATGTGGGTAGTTATTAACTGACTAACAAAAGCATCCCACTTCATTACTTTTTGAGGAAATTTATCAGTTGATGAGATGGGAAGACTATATTCCTATGAGTTCATACAAATACATGGGGTCCCTCGTACTATTGTTTCTGATAGATATTCTCATTTCACATCATGGTTCTGGAAGGGGTTATAGAAATCTATGGGTACACAGGTGCTTCTAATAACATATTTTCACCCTCATACTAATGGATAGTCAGAACAGATGATACAGGTTCTAAAGGACATGTTATGATCATGTTTCCATTATTTAAGCAGATCTTGGGAGAAGAATATCCCTCTCATCAAGTTCTCTTATAATAACAGATTTTAGGTGACAATTCAAATAGTTCCTTTTGAGGCCTTATATGGTAGGTTGTGTCGTTAACCCTTATGTTGGCTAGAGGTAGGTGAGGCATACCTACTAGGTCCTTGTCTCATATAATATAATTTTGAGTACGTTCATCTGATCAGGAAGTGTATGGCTACAGTTGAATCTAGACAGAAATCTTATGTCGATTTTCGTCGACAAACTCTAGAGTTTGAGGTTAGGGATCATGTTTTTCTACAGGTATTTCCCTTTCTAGGGCATATAAGGTTACATAATCAAAGTAAATTTTCACCTTATTATATAGGGATGTTTGAGATCTTGGAAAGAGTTGGGACGATAGCCTATCGTTGCTACTACCTCATAGGTATCATGTTATGCACGACATCTTCCACGTTTCACAGCCTTATCATTATCATGTCAACTCATATCATACTTTTAATCCTAAGGAAGTTGAGCTTGAATCCAATGATTCCTTTGAGTAATATATTATATTCATCATATATAGGAGAATGAAGGCTCTTTGAGGCCAGTCTTTCCCTCTAGTATGGGTGTTATGGTAGTACGACTTTGTACAGGATGAGACTTGGGAGCAGGAGGTCAATGCACATACTCAGTGGCTAGAGTTATTCTCAGATAGTGTTTCACTACCCTTGAAAGGTGAACTCAAGGATGAGTTCATTTAATGGGGTAAGACTATAAGAAACCAGTTTTTGAATTAGGTATGGATCCTTTAAATTTTTTGTCGAACTCTCTTTTATAGACCTTTCTTCATATGAATAATGAGTTCTCAAATGTCCCAGGGGTGTACAGGGCTTGTTTAGTTCCGGGAACCCAACTTTTTGGGAGAAATTGGAATTTCTCATGGTTAGTGTAAAATTTGTGGGTAGGGAAAATGGTTATATCTAACCATGTGGATGGTCTACATTTTTGGGTAGATCCATTCTGTATGGTTGGCATATGGTTTATCTAACCATGCGGACTACCCATGTGGGTATCCATCTTCTCTAGGTACTCCTACATGATTGGCGCATGGTTTGGAAAGTTATGAGACCAAATCATTCATGGTCTATTTTCTAGGAAAAATGACCATTTTACGCTTAATGATCTAATTTAACCTCTTCCTTCTTCCCTATTAAAATTTCTAGTGGGGTGAACCTCCATTTCTCCAATTTTAGATCTTTTGAAGGTCCAATCTAGGGATTGATAGCTCTCCTTCTTCTTGGGTCTGATCGAGCTTCCATTTGTCACATTGGATGCACAATGGTAAGTGCTCAAGTCTTTTTTATTTGTTCTTTTATTATCTTTCTCTCAAACTAGTTATCAAGGTTTAGGATTTTATTCCCATTTTTTAGAACTACTTTGATCCAGGCTGAATTAGAGGTTGATATTGGATGAGGAGAGTTGTACAACTATAAGGTGGGTGGTCTATAACTCATTCGTCAAGTTATTTAATTTTGGAATTGATGTGTGGAGACTTTGATTTCATCAGGTGTCATTTATTGAATTTATATGCCTTTCATATAGTCATTAAAACCATAGGGTTATGCTCTTTCCATAAATTTTATTGGTTGTTGGTGATTTCATCCACAACTCCCAACACCCCATGTAGGGTGATATGCCATAATTGGGTTTTTATTATTTGGATACTTTTTAGAAATCATTCAGGTGTGCTCAAGCTTGACCACACTAATTTTAAGGATCATTATATTAATTTCCTATTGAATCATGAAATTGTGAATATCCTGAACCTTGAAACTTTCACTTGACCCGCCTAAGGTAAGTGATTAAATGTAAGTGATTGATTCAAATGATTTTATAGAAAGCATACTTAAGTGTATGACTTGGCCTTAATAAATGTAAATTAATGTTTGGTTACATATTCCTAGAACACCTTTCTAGGTTCATGTAAGGAAGTGGAGTAAACCTTATTAATTGAACTTTATTTATATGGTTTTAATTAAAAGGTTGTATGCTACTTGTCCTTGTCAAACTAATGGAAGGAAAGGCTTAAACCAAGTGAATTTTTTAATGGAATAGTTATCATATGACAAAATTAATTTTAATTAATTAAATTTAAGGTGCCTCTTTATGCACATGGATCTTGACATCTTTATAGGAAGTTTTGACTCGTGTTAGCTCTTAGATTCCTGAGGGAATGCCTTGGGTACTCGAGGACGTCATTCTGATTCAAGGATATCGATGGCCTTGGGTGAGACCTACCCAGGAAACCAATCCTTGTCTACCTCTATATTCCTAGTATGACACCATAGGATCCCTTCATTATTATTATAGGATGCCTCAGATACACTCCTTAGATCCAACGTGACATGAGGTGCCTTTGTTACATCCTTGGTCTCAGCCACTGCTTATCTCCCATTTTACCTTAGATGCATTCCTTGGACTTGGTTAGAAACATTATTTTCATAATTACTTGGACGATTCTCCTTGAATTGAACTATTACCCCTTATCTAGGCTCATTTATTAATGAGTTCATGTCCCTTGAGGTCTAGGTTTCATTGGTGATCACCTTGGAACCCCTTCATATTAATTATCAATAATGGTTTCCTTATTACAACATAGAACCTTTACTATTTTTACTATCATGAGGTGATATCAATTCTGGATATGCATCACATCACCTATTAATATAAATTGTTAACTAATTAATTAATTAACTAGTTACATGTTGAGACACCAGCTGAGGGATGAAGTAGGTACTTGGCCATTTAGTTATATTGTACTACTTTACTTTATATATAAATTCTTACACACTATTCCATTTCCATTACATGGGTTAGATTTTATAGAAAATCTTGGTGGAGGCCCATTGAGATTTATCTCACACCCTCTATGGATGCCATTGGTACCTAGGGAAGATTATATGTATTCAGGTGTTTATAAAGGGAAGTGTACCACTTCAGACACTTGATTGCTTGATGTGTTGGTATGGAGATAGTGGTATATGAACAAGCTGGGGCTTAGGATACTTGGGATAGTCTATGTATTTCTTTTTTTCTACTTGGGTATTTTCATGTATTCTTTTTAATTTGTATCCATGTTTTCCAAATTTCTAGTGACATGACATATATCTTCATCAGTTGTAGTATATTATTCCAATTATTTTAGTTAACATTGATTTGTCTATTTCTTCTATGTATTCTATTTACTTATACTACTTGTACTATTTACATCCTATGGTATCATATATGTTATCCACTATGATTCACTCTAGTAATGAAGGAATAGTCTCCCCATGAACACACCTTAGGCCTTAGCTACTAGTTGGAAGCCACTAGCATTTGGGGAGATGCGCCTGAGGTCATATGGCCTACCAGGCTTGGGCACCTCTTAAGTGGAATTCGGGTTTGGGATGTCACTTGGACATCATCTTTCCTTGGTATTTCGTCTATTTAGCTGACAGTGATATTATTTGGAGGACAAATATCGTTGTGCCTCAGACATCAGGCCAAGGGCCAATGGGGTTTCTTTTGAGATGAGGTCCAAGGGACTAGGATCTTATTGTTTGGGTGTGACTTTAGGATGTTGATTACTTGATTAATGGAATGAGGTTTATGGTGACTTTAATGGGGGTGGAACCTGAGGGTTCACCTATTTTGACTTCTATCATGGGATTCCTTAGGCTTAGGCTAAGTATCCTCTCCACTATGGTATTTCAGCATTGGTCGAAGCATGATATTTCTTTCTAGTGGTTGTTTAGCACCACAGAAGATTTTGTTTATTAAATTCATGAAATAACTTTATTTAACTTTTAAGTATACACTTTCTTAATGAAAAATGTAAAATAAGAACGTGTTAGTGGTGGCCAACTAAGATCATTTCTTACACCCTTCATGGGCCCTTCAGGATGCGTATAAACTTTATGGATTTGTGATCAAGTAAAGGTTCGATCTTTAAAGTTGGACCATAGTGTTGGGATATTTAGCATGGGATGGATGGAAAGGGACCTTGAGGTTCCTACATCAGTTGGAGTTTCCTTTTTTATATCAACATGCAATTATATATGTGTGTGTGTGTGTTCTATGGTTAGCCATTGGTGATCCTTCTGCTTGTTGTCTATATAACCTAATATGTATGCATGTTCTATTTCAGTAGCTACAAATGGTATGTTGTTATGTTTAATTCTATAAATTATTTTTTATAAGATTGTTGATATTTTTAATGCTTCTTCTATCTATTATGCTTCCACCATGGGAGATTTTGTTGGTCAAGAGTCTTTTTGGTATTTTCTTTTACTACTATATCTATTAGACCATTATTATATCATCACCTAAGGGTATAATATCCTCACTATCACCCCTTTACACTCTCACTACTAGTTGGAAGCCTTTAGTGTTTGGGGAGGTGCGTTTAAGGCCTAGTGTCACCCGGCTCATAGCACTATTCGTGTGGATAAACAGTTTAGGGTGCTAAAAATGGTATCAAAGGAGTGTCTGTTACCTTGGTTTGAGTCTTATTATTTGGTATATGTAGATTGGGGATTAGGATGTTGTCATAAGTAGTTTTATATCTCGTTTTTGGGTTCCTATAGCCCCATGCACAAAGGATGGACAAAGTTTCTAAGGTTGGTAATTTCTATTTTATTTTTCTCATTTTACAGTTGATATTATTTCCACCTCAAGTGGTGCACTTGGATGTGTTATTATTATCTGTTATGGAATACGACCCTTGGCCTGGTATGGGAAGGGAGAAGATTTTGGACCCTTGGCCCGGAATGGAAAGGGGTGTTTGTTATTCTTTTTTATGTTTTCTAGTTAGGTACATAGGATACTTCAAATATATATATATATATGAAAATGTGTCTATGATAAAAAATACTTTTTTATATGTGGTATATACATATGTATGGTCATGGATCTTATAGGATCATGAGGGGATCATGATATGGGGTGATGTTGATCACCGGGTTATGTGATATGGTCATTGGTTTGAGGAAACATGGTTTTTCTGGATGGGTGTGGCCTGAGGAATATGTGATAATTGTCTCTAATATAGGTAGGTAAGGGGCCAAGAGGTCGAATATCGGGTTACATGGTTGTGATGTAGGAGATTAAGGGTGGTGAGTTTGCGTTGCCTATTAATAATTTCTCTATCTTTGTTATATAAATGTCATTAGGGATTTATGACTATTATATTGGTATTTAGTGGGATTAAACCTAGATAAGATCCAATGGGGGATTCAAGTGGGTGATGATTTAGTGCCACTTGAGCTAGCACAAGTTGAGACCCTTGAAAGTCTGGATGAGGCCCCAGAGGTTTAGGAAGAGCATGAGGATCCGATACAAGCTCAGGTACACATGGGGTAGCCATCATATTTGGAAGCTTTTAGGACATAGCTTAATGAGTAGCTTAGGGTGAGCCTAGTATGGGTCATCCAGGGGATTGACATGGGAGCTTATGGAGTAGAGACTTCCATGGAATACCTGACTCAAGAGTTCCAGTCACAACACCCACCACTCTTCTGGGGTGAGGGTGGACCACAAGAAGATAAAAACTAGATCGAGTTAATATAGATGGTCTTTGAATAGATAGATACACCTCCAAGGATGAGGGTGAAGATGGTTATGTACATGCTCAGGGGACCGACTAAGAGCTGGTGGGACATGCAGGTTTTGGCAGGCAGACATGAGGGACTAGCCTGAAAGTACTTTGAGGCCAATTTCTTCAAGCACTTTTTCCTGAAGACATTGAGGGTAGAGAGATCTTGGGATTTCTTGAGCTTATAGTAGGGTGGCATTTCCGTCATGGACTATGCATCAAAATTCACTATGTTTTCTCATTTCTCACTCTACATTGTGGATGATGAAACCTCGATGGTGATATGTTTTGAGGATGGTTTATGGAACTCCATCAGGGTTTAGGTAAAAATCTTCGTGTTTGCCTCATTCTTGGAGGTGGTGAATCAGATTCTCATAGTCGAGGTAAAATTGATGGACCGATCATATTCGAGTCGGGTGACAGCATCAAGTGACTATGGTGGTGATGCTTATGATAGTAGGAAACATGGATGAGAGGATTTATAGTAGGGTAGTCAGGCCAAGGAATCTTGAAAATCACCTCAGAGTGGGTCATGAATGGTGTTCTTCCAGTTCGGGCAGTTGGGTCATGTGTGGATGCAGTTTGATTGAGTACCGAAGGAGTGATGAGCTTTTGGACAGGTCGGGCATCATGATAGGTTCTATAAGAAGCCTTCTCAGGAAACTGGAAGCTAGGGTATGGGGCAGGCTCAGGGTTTTGAGGTCAGACTGGGGGAGATACTAAGTGATGGTAGCCGAGTTTCAACTGTATATGGAGTTCATGGAAGAGATAGTGGGACCCAGAATTTGGGTTAGTGGCTGGTGGTTGGTGCAACACCACAGGGAGGCCAGGCTTCAGGAAGTTGAGCATCAATCTAGGTTCACACCATAGAGCTTCCAGGTGCTGAGTAGGATAGGGATCCGGCTATAGTCATAGGTACGACATGGACATAACCATGTCTTTATTTTATTTTAAATTTTTTTCCATTTTATTTTTAGATGAAAATCCTTTTTGGGTGCACGAGGTGCAAAGGGTGTATTTATGGACTAACCAAATGTTGGTTAATAAGTTTTCATTATCTTGGATGTGTTGTGTGTGTGTGTGTGTTTATGTTGTGTCAGAATCTTGTCATCAATACAATTCAATATTACTTGAGGTGCATAGGCATCTAGGCATCAGTGTGATGCGTGACTTGTTTGAGGTACAAGTCACTGGGACTGATTTGATCATTTGATGAGATATGGGTCCTCATAGGTATCATGTGCGACATGGACATGAGGTGATCATCTATTGAGATGTGGGACATTATGGGTGTTGGGTATGACACAAGAGAACCTGATGAGGTGCAGGAGTGAAGGTGAATCACGGGTGGAATTTGATTCCGGGGATGGTTAGTGGACCATCGGTTTTCTTTTGGTTTTAGGCTGGGAAGTGATTAAGGAAGGTAACTTCTAAGGTGGGGGGGCCTTGATGTAGTTGACCTATTCCCTTTTGAGACTGAGTTAGTATAGGTTAATTTTAATGATATGGGTATGTTTAGTACCATATCTAGGTTTTGTTTTATAGATCGAAAATGAGATATGTTAAGGTGGGGAGATTTTAATGTCTTGGGTTTTGGGAGTGGGTCTTATTCTTCACCTATTTTGAAATTTTGGAGTTTTGTGGGTAGAAAAACTCTTTTATTGTTTATTGTAACTTAATTCCTAGTTTTCCTTTGACCAAAGGACTTGTTTTTAGATGGTTCTTAATGATTGTTAATTGTATCGAGGTTTTCATTGGGTTTCAAGTGCATAAGAGGCTAAAAACCCAAACTTTTCAGGGTGCTCAGGTTGAGGTACACGGTTTGTAAAAACCATTTGGCCTCCAAGTAGAAACCATGCGCCCTATAAATACACAAAGCATAGTTTTTTAAACCTTGTAGGAGGGGGAAAACATCCATGTGAGTAACTCTACAGTTTTTATTAGAGGGATTCACACGTCTTGCGCATGGTTTTGGAAAACTGTGGGCAAGTCGCGTGCATAGTTCCACTTAACTAGTGGCTACATATGGGCTCAACATTGTTTGTCCTAACTGCATGAGCTTACCATGTGAGGTCTAGCTCTTAAGTAGTAGGGGCCACATGGTTTCCGCACTATTTGGACAACCATGAAAGCTAGTCATGAGACCTATTAAAAGTGTGAAAAGTTCATTTTTTTCATAGCCCCTTATTTCTACTTTCTCTTCCTTTCTTCTCCTCCACCTCATACACACAGCAGGGGAACCTCTCTATTTTCCTCCTCCCCTAGGATTTGAGGAAAAATCCTCATCCAAACTCCATTTCTCAATTCATATATGGTGTTGGATCCGTATTAGAAAGGATTATAATCCTCTTACCACGTTTATTCTTTTCTTTCTCCTCACTAAGCGCTAAATCCATGTGATTAGTTTTGCCCTATTTTTAGGGTGTTCATCTAAAACGTCGATTTCTTCCAAATCTTCTTAATTTATAGGCTAATATCATATGAGAGGACATATAAAAACATGAGGTAGGTGGTTCTTACCGTTATTTTTTATTTTTCGAGTGTTTTGGGGTGTAGATTTCAGAATATTGTTTGGTGTTCCAAGAGAGACTATACAAATTAATTGGTTTCCTTAAATGAATTAATTGGACCAATTAGAGATGCCTATGGGCATGCTCCTCAATTTTAAAAATGGTTGAGGCTTGGTGAGAGGCCAGACCTTAGGAAGAATAGGTTGGGTGATGTTTTATTTAAACCTAGATGTTCAATTTAATTATATTTAATTGCTTTATATATATGATTTTCTTGGGATGAGATCCATGGGATCATGATGGGATTAGATTAAGGATTAATATGGAATTAGCCATATGGATTGAGGAAATATGATCATCATTTTGGGAGTTATCTGAGATTATATATATATATTCTGAGTGATGTTGATTATTGGTTGGGTGACATGGTCATCGATTGAGATGATGAGGTCTTCAAGTTATGGGTGACGCTTGTGTGATGATTGGATGGTGTTGACCATTGGATTGAGTGACATGGTTGTAAGGGAATGAGGTGATATATGGTGTGTCCAAGGTTATTATTTGGTGATTTACACTCACCTGTGTTATCCAATGCACTGTTTGGAGTCGTGTGCACATAGTAGGACTCAGATGATGAGGTGGTATTAACGACTCATGTGGGTATAGGCCTTCATTAGTTGTGGATTAGGGAAAATGTTGAATGTTTTTTCCACATAAAGCCACGAGGATAGTGAGGAATCATCATGTGATAGTGATGAGGCTATCAGTTAGAGGATAAGGATTATCCTACTTGAGGATGATAGTTCAAGACTTATTTAGGAGGATGGAAATTTTCTTTCCTTAGGACATCAGCTATTGAGATGGTGGTGATATTTTTTAGAGGATAGATATCAATGTGCCTCAGACATTGAGATAAGGGTCGATGGGGTTTCTTTTGAGATGAGGTCTAAGGGACCAAGATATTATTGTTTGATAGTGCCTTTAGGATGTCGATTACTTGATTAATGGAATGAGTTTCCACATGAATTTAATGGAGGTTGAACTTTAAGGTTCATCTAGTTTGACTTGTATCAGGGGATTCTTTGGGGCTAGGCTGAGGATCCTATCTGCTAGGATATTTCGGCACTGGTCGAAGAAGGTGATAGATTCATGGTGGTTGTTGATCACTAGGGAAGCTGATATTTATTAAATTCATGCACTTCCTTTCTTTACTTTTTAAGTATACACCTTATTAATCACAAATGTAAGATAGGCACACATTGGTGGTGGCCTATTGAGATTATTTCTCACACCCTACATGGGCCCTTCGGGCTGTATGTAGACTTTATGGACTTGCAATCAGGTAAAGGTTTGGGCTCTGGAGCTAGATCATAGTGTTTGGTTGTTTAGAATGGGATGGCTGGAAAGGGACATTGAGGTTCTTACATCAGCCAGAGTTTCCTTTTTGTTTCTTTTTGTATCAGAATGATGTTATATATATATATATATATATATATATATATATTATATATGCATATACTATGGTCAGTCATTGGAGACCCTTATGCTTGTTGTCTGTATGACCTGATATGTATGCATGTTATGTTTTAGTAGATACAAATGGAATGTTGTGATGTTTAATTCTGTAAATGGTTTTTATGAGATTGTTGATATTAATAATTATTCTTCTATATATTATGCTCCCACCATGGGTGAGTTACTAGTCCAGAGTCTGTTTGGTCTTTTCTTCTGCTACTTTATCTATTAGGCCATTATTATATCATCACTTGAGGGTATAGTCTCCCGACTATCACCCCTTTACTCCCTCAATACTATTCAGTAGCCTTTGGTGTTTGGGGCGTGCTTAAGGACCAGTGGCACTCATCTCATAGCACTGTTCGGGTGGATAAATGGTTCGAGGCCCTACAGATTTCATTTTAAAGTAATTTTTTAATTGGATGTTTAATTATTTAATTGTATATGTGTTTGAATGAATTGTAATTTAGTATTTTCACACCTTCTTTGGTGTCTGTTCATGTGATACCTAATAAGTAATCATGGGTGGGAGATCATCATAGAATTTATTTATCCCGAATTCGATCTTGTGGGTGAAAGAATCATAAATCACACGTGAGAGAATTTTGAATAAATAAATATATTAATTGAAAAATTAATATTTTGTGTGCATTATCCTTCAAACTTGCATGAGTGATACTTAATCAGTGGTCTTATGCGAGTGAACCCGACACAGATTGATACTTTGACTTTGTGAGAAATGGGTTGTGGTATTTCACCAATTTATTTAGTGCTACAATGGCGTGAAAATTATTCATCAATCTAGAGAAACAAATGATAGAAGATATGTATGAAAATTATAATACTATCTAACATCAAAGAATGAGACCTGATTGATTAAATTTGTAATTGATGATAATTTAATAAATAAATATTCATATGTGAAGATTAAATAATTGGCATTGCATGCACCTGAACGGACATCACAACTCAGAAACTTCCATCTCTGCATGTGTTTCCATAAATTAATTTAGTTCACTTAGACAGTTTTAGTTAATTTAAATATTTTTTTTAAAATAGTTTTTTAGTTTTTGGAAGTTTTAGTTATTAATCACTTTCAAAGCTCGTCTCTCTGAACATTTTTCTAAAAGAAGATTCCTAGTGTCTACGCACATTCTCTTTGTGGTTTAACCCTACTCGACGCTTCTATAGTATTTAGTAGGTTTATAAATTTTAAAATTGGATGTGTTGTGATGCGTGTTCTAGACTTTTTAAATAAAAATAGTTTTCTGAAGAAAAAAAACATCTTTTGAAAAATGCCCATTTTTACCTCTAAATGATCTTATCTTTGTTGATATAAAATTAATAATTAATAAATTATAAATTATAAATATTATTATACATTATTATGAATAAAATGGGGAATAGTTAAAAACTACATTTTCAATTATTTATAAAATATTATTTCTAAGGGAAATTTTTAAAAATTCATTCTAGGATTATTTTGACCAAGTAAGTTAAAAATTGATATTCATCTAATAAAATTTAAAAAATTATTCCATGAAATATTAAAAATTGAATTGTATTATAGTCTTATAAAAATATAATTTTCACTTACTATAATTGAGGATCAAGTGTAACATTTTTCCCTCTTATAAAAAGAGCATCCATGGAATTTTCATGGATATTACTTTCTAAAAAAATGAGGGTGGTTCTCCTTCATAACATCCTTTGGTTCCCACATTGCTTCCTCTATTTATGATTTCTCCAAATTACATTTACTAGTTTATTCATATGAATCCTCAACATTGTATCTATAGAATAAATAATATGTATAGGCTCTTCATAGTAAGATAAATCAGGTTGTAATTCTATTTCTTTAGAGTTAAAACATATGTTGGGTTAGGAATGTACTTCCTTAACAAAGATTTAAGGAACACATCATGTACTTTAGAGAGGCTTGGTTTAATTTCAAATTAGTAAGCCACAACTCCATTCCTTTCCAAAATTTCAAAGGGTTTGATGTGCCTAGGGCTCAATTTTCCCTTCTTACTGAATCGTATGACACCCTTCCATGGAGATATTTTCTAGAAAATGTGATCTCCCACTTGAAATTCAAAATCTTTCATCTGATTGTTGGTATAACTATTTTTCTTGATTTAAACTGCTTTAATATGAGCCTAAATAGTTTTTACCATTGTCTTTGTCTCCTCAAAAAGTTTTGGGACTATAAGTTTCTTTTCACCAACTTCATCCCAACAAGTTGGAGTATGACATCTCTTTTCATATAATGTTTCATATGATGCTATTTGAATACTTGAATGGAAACTATTGTTATAGTAAAACTCTACCAAAGGTAAATAATAATCTCGCATACCTTTAAAGTCCAGTGATCATGACCTCAACATGTCATCCAATGTTTTAATATTCCTTTCGAATTGTCCATCGGTTTGAGGATGGTAGGTGGTGCTTAAATAAAGCTCGATATCAAGAGCCTTCTAAAAACTCTTCCAGAATATTGATGTAAAATGAGGATCACAATTAGACACAATTTAAATAGGTGCACCATTAAGTATTAAAACTTCATTAATATAGATCCTTATGAGGCTCTCAATAAGTAAATATTATCTTATAGCAAGGAAATGTGCATATTTGGTTAGGCAGTCAACAATGACCCATGTTGCATTATTCTTTATAGGAGTCTTGGGTAGTCCTGTGACAAAATTCATAGTAATTTTATCCTATTTCCATATAGAAATTGGTAGAGGTTTCATTATTATTCTATGATTATATCTCTCATCCTTCACTTGTTAAAAACCAAGCATCTTGATACATGATTAGTAATTTACCTCTTTATGTTATCCCACCAAAAATGTTCCCTCAAATCCCTATACATATTGATGCAACTAGGGTGTATAGAGAAATTTGAGGTATGAGAATCATCCAAAAATTCTCTTTTTATATTATTTATAAATGGAACATATAGTATATTTAAAAAATTTAGAATTCCAACTTCACAAATGAAGTCTGCTAATTTTCCATCATTCATAACTTTAATTTTATTCTAAAAATTCTCATCATTAGATTGATAACTTTTTATCATTTCTAATAAATAAGGTTTCAAACCCATTTGAAAATGGATTTATGTATCCCCTTACTTAATAATTATCATGTCCATATTTACTATATCAATGAATATAGTATCCCTCTTAATCCTCATTTGGTTCAGAACTCCATGATCCTTTCTACTCAATGCATCATCTACCTTATTTTCCTTCCCTGGGTGGGAGTATTTTGAGAAATCATAATCCTTGAGTATCTGAAGCCATCATCATTGCCTCATATTTTATTTTAGGATCTTATGGTCAGTTTATATCTCACATATTTCTCCATAGAGATAATGTATCCATATCTTCAAAGAAAATATTACATTTTCCAACTCAAGATCATGGTTTGAATAGTTATATTCATTATTCTTTAATTATATTGATGCATATGAAATAATTTTATCATTTTAAATAAGGAAATAACCCAGAAATTTCTTTGATTAATTACTATATATAACAAACACACCATTTACTAATAGTAGAGTCGAAATTAGAGCATTGACCAATATCCTCTTAAATTATTCAAAACGTTCTTCACATTTCTTTGTCCTAAAAAACTTAACCCATTTACATGTAATCTTGGTTAATGGATTAGCCAATCAAGTAAAATTAATAAGGAATCATCTATAGTAACATTCCAAACCATTGAAACAAAATACCTTGGTTATGTTCGTTGGTGTGGGCCATTCTATGTCTGACTTTATCTTCACAGGATCATCTAAGATTCCATACTTATAGACAATGTAGCCAAGAAAATAAACTTCCTGAAGCTAAAAATCACATTTACTAAATTTCACATATAAATATTTTCTTTTAAGAGTCTTAATAATGATTTGTAAGTTATTATCATGGTCCTCATAGATTTTAGAATACAATAAGATATCATCAATGAATAACACAAAAAGAATAATCAAAATATTACTTGAATACCTTTTTCATTAGATCCATAAAAAATGATGGTGCATTATTCAATCCAAATGGAATTACTATAAACTCATAATTTCCATACCTAATTTAAAATTATATCTTCATAATTACTTTATTCTTTACTCTCAATTGATGATACACAAAAAGAAGGCCAATCTTTGAAAAATATTGATCTCCATGAAGTTAATTGAATAAGTCATCAATGATAGGTAAAGGATACTTTTTATTTACCATAATGGTATTAATTTCCCTATAAAAAATACACAACCTCATGTATACATATTTCTTATTAACAAGAAGAATAGGGGCTCCCTAAGGTGAAACATTAGGGCATATAAATATCTTATAACACAACTCCTCTAGTTGTTTCATCAACTCCACTAATTCAACATTTGACATTCTATAGGGAATATTTGATATTGGTCTTACATCAGGGATTAAATTAATGAAGAACTTTACTTCACACTCAAGTGTATGTCTAGGTAATTCCTCAGGAAATACATCATTGTATTACTATATAATAGATACATCCTCTATTTAAAGATTATCTTTTCTATCTGTAGATTTTATTTGATATTCTTTCCCAAGAATCTCATTTAGAAGAGATACTAGGGTGGGTCTAGACATGAATCAGATGATGACATCTCCACCCTAAATATAAGGAATTCCATATCTTCACCATGAATTATAATTTTCTTCTCCTTAAAATAATTTTTTTCATCATATTTTGAAATATAGTCCATACTAAGGATTATATCAAATTTAACCATATGTATGATAATAAATTCAGAAAATAGAGCATGTTTATGTGTCAAAATGGGAACTTCCTAACACATCCTTACTATAGTGATACTTCCATTAGGTGTTTTAATTGAAAAATACCTTCTTAATGTGTTATGGAAATATCCAATTTTCTTGGAAAAAATGTAAGATATAAAGGAGTGATAGGATCCAAAATTAAATAAATCATTATATAAATTTGATTCTATAATTAAATTACCTACCACCACATCATTTGAAACTTCCACCTCAGCTATGTTGATCGCATAATCTTGGCATTCTCTCCTTTGCCTCTTCCATGGTAGATTCCCTTGATACTAGGGACATTTTTTGAATAAAGACCCATTTATTTATAGCTAAATCACTAGACACCATCAATTTAGACCCATTTCTTTATAGCTAAATCACTAGACACCATCAATTTATTTCTTCCCATTTCATTCATTATCTAGATTACCCTTATCACCACACTTGTAATAAACTTCCATGCACTTCAAACATTTACCAAGATGTTTCTTCCAAAAAATTTCACATGATGAAAATTGATTCATTTTCTTCTTCTTCTTTGATGTGTTCCCTTTTTCTTAGTGTTTATATGAAATCTTTTTCTCTTGATTCTACTTGAATATATAGGATCTAGAAAATTCATTCACTATTTTGATGGTTAATGACACTATTTCATCATACGATGAAAATTTTTGAGAAACCAATTCCCATTAGAAACTTGGTTTAATCCCTTCAAATAAATGGTAAATATTTCATTACATATTTCATATATAATTTATAAAATATATAGATAGTCTTGTAAAGGTATCCTCATACTCCTCAATACTTTATTATTTATTTTTCTTTAAGTTAAGAAACTTTATCTTCATTTCAGTTCATTTCTCACGAGGTAAATATTTTTCAAAGAATGATTCTTTAAAAGATATCAATTCCATGTGCTCTATTTCATATTCCTCCCTAGTATTCTAGATTAATAACCACCATTGATCAATATCACCTTTGAAAAAATATACTATAAGTTTAACCTTTTCATTTTTATCGCATCCCAAGGCCAAAAATATCTCTTCAAGGGACTTAATATATTTCTCAGAAACCACAAGATTAGTAGTCAAACTAAATGATGGGGGATTCTATAATATGAAGCAATATAACATAGGATAATAACACTTTGGAAAAATAGGTTGCACCATCTACACAAGTTTATTCACCATAACCTAATTAAGATTCCCTAAAATAACCATGATCTACTTAGTTCCAATACTAGTTATATTAGCTTGCTCAGTAGGTACATATCTACATTAATCATGAGTGTTGATACCATTATTTTTTCCAGGTTATATTTATAAACAATGGAATATGTTTAACTAGTTCATAACATTATGAATTTTAAATAATAATCTATAATTCTAAATCTAGTGTAACACTTAATATAAATCAAAAATTTATGCATTGTTAATCTCAGAATCATAAACTGAATTTCTTTGGGGAAACCTTTATTTTCAAATAATTAATAATTTTTGTAATGAAAATTTAAATTCTCCAAATCATATCAAACCAGGTTCACAATAAGACTTGTTTTCATGTGCTAGGTGATGATCGGGTCCAAGCCTAATGCTTCCTTTTTTGAGTTATTACCCCTAGGTTCAACTGTTCCAGAACCACATCCACTTGTAGTATCCATATATGGATTTATTGATAGGAAAAACCACATAATCTATTACTTACCAAAACTTTAAGATGTTATTCCATACATATATTCAAAGTCTACCATAGGGTAATTTTCCCTAATCAGTGTTTTCCTTAATTTAGTTCCTAAGGTTTCTACTAAACATCCTCCAATACCAACTATAACAACCCCAAATCCAGTAACCTAGAGTTAGAGGTCACTTTATTACATTGACATAGATATAAAGGGTATAATACCAAAGGATCGATTAGTTTAGTAGTTTTGGATAACTAGATACATAAATGATACCCATTTTATATTGGGAAAAGAATTTAAAAAAACAAAATAAAATTCTCGACATCCTTGAAACTCATTAAAAGGATTTATATTCATATCTTGGGGAAAGGAAACAAAATAAGGGTGATCTCAAATGATCAGTAAGGGTTATATAAATATGAAGATATCATGAATAAATATGACATAATAAATATGGTAATGTAAATAACTAAACACACATTACATTTAATAAATAACTTGACTATCATGATTAGATAAGGTATAATTAATATGGAAAGGTAAATAACTGAACACATGTTCCATTTAATTAATAATTTGAGAACAAAGTGAATCCATAGATAATATCAATGAAATAATATCATGGATAATAATAACTAAATTCTAAATGAAGGAAATGCTTAATATTGGACATCATGACCTCAAACGTCATGACCATCAAGACCTTACGCCAAGATATTTTAAAACTATGGGTAGAAACCCATTTAATTTGGAAAACCAATTCATCTCATGATATATGTTGATGCATAGAGGGGATATATAATTCTGGGTTCCATCCATCACTACATGTTCAAATAATTCATCATATATTGAATGATCGATTTAATTCATAAACAATATTCCTCATCAATAAATATCCATATTGATTAAAGGATACTGATTTATCAATATTTTACCTATTAAGAAAATAAATTTCAAAGTAAACACCATATGTAAAAATGGTATACAGTTTTGGAATAATCATATCCATGATACAAATAATATGCATATTTAAGAGAAATGTAATTACTAATGAAAAATGATCATAAGAAAGTGTTTTTCTCAAGATAAAGTTAATAATCATAATATTAATCAAGAGATGCGATGTGACCAACGGTTCATCAGAAATATAGGTTTTTGCAATAAAATCATGTACTTTGTAAGAATAAAGGGAATGGAAGTGAAATTTTAAAATAATATTTCATAAAAAAAATTCTTTGTAAAACTATTTAAAACATGTAGAAGAAGCTATATTCATAAAATGGTTATGGCAGTAGGGAAGTCTGTTATCATCATATACGTTAAAAAATTCCTTTTGACTTTTTGTTGAAAATGTACCTTTCTAAAAATAGTAGAAATATTAATTTAAACCCTTTTTAAAAGTCAATGATAACTTAAAATTTCTTTGATAAATCATTTCAGTAAATAAAATTACTTTTGTAAAACATTTTTGAAAAACATGGACATAGAAGAAAAATATATTTTATTTAAAGATAAATAAAATTGGTATTTATTTTAAACTTTTATTTGCTTTATTCAAGTACCAAAGAGAGGAAAAGTTAGAATAAAATATATAAACACCTTAAATATTTAGTGGATAAGAAAATTATTGGATCTTATTAATGATAAATGATAAAATTCCATCAATGAAAGTAAAAGAAATCCCAAAAGAAAGAGAGATTGTAAAATAGATTCTAAAAACTTTAATAACTTTAAAATCATAATTCCTTAAAAAATAAACTTGAATTGAAACATTAACCATCATGAATAAATATGTATTCATGTTAAATACATAAAATTTCAGTATATACGCCATATAAAATTGAATAGGTTCATATTAAAAAATATGTCTTAATGAAATGGAAATTGAGAAAAAATCCCTTACCTCACGCTTCCCTTTAGTTGATCATAATTTAACCTCATGTATAATGGTTTTAATCATTTTATTAATTTATAAATGAATAATATTCATATTTATAATATCATATATGATCCTATTATAACATTTTACCACCCATTCATTAATAATATTTTATTATTACTATTGTTTCGGGTGTTAGTTGCCTTATTTTATCATGCGTGTTTTGTCATGAAAGTTTTAGTTATTGTTAAAAGGATATATATCAATCATCTCCAAAATGATATTAATGTTAAAAATATCATATTTACTGGTTATATATATTTTTAAATCCATTATTGAAAGTTAGACATCGAAAATGAATCGCATCACTTTATGGAGATGGTAGGTCATACGTATGCACAAGTGACGATATCATTCCCTTAATGGGTGAAATGGTAAAGAAGTTGGTGATATATTAATTTTAAATAATTAATATTATGTCATATTTATAATATATATTCATTATTTATATCATAAATATCTATGTGAGTGGATGATGGACAATAAATTACCTTAGTTCGTGAGGCAGTAATCCACCATACACACTGACTGAAAATTCATTTTTTGATTTTTGAAAAAAACTTTTTGGGTTAAGTGAGAACCCACCATTAAAAATCACTTTGAGGCTACGTGAGAACCAACATACCATTACAATGATCCATTGACGGTCTCAACAAAGAACCTTGTCCAAGACCAAACCTACCCAAAACACCACAAAAATACATATAATCATCACTTTGAGGCTCTAAGTGAGAACTGAACAAGCAAAAATAGACAAAAATCCCACAATGGGATAGCCACAATAAAACCACACTCAAGAGCCTCCAAGACTAGAAACTCCATAATCATATCCACCAACACCATACCAATTTTCCAAAGAAACCTTAGAACCAGTCCATAGTGGGGGTGTGCGTGAAGGGTAAGGCCAAAAGAGAAGAGGGGAATCATCAATTGGTGGAACTAGACCCTGGAAAACAAAAACAGAACCCCAAAGAGACAAACAATGAAAAGGGGAGATCAGGTAAGGGAATTGCTCAGCCCCAAGCATTCCTGGGGTTGCCCTTTGCGACCTCATATTGACCTGGGAAGAAGACACAAACTGTGCCCTGATCCAACCCTGAAGAAAACCGGAAGTAAACTATTGAAGAGAGGACATCATCGGAACCAATCATTCCAGCATATTCCATCCGCATCTGCGTACTAACTCTAGAAAACAAACAATAATTCCCTAATACAGAACACCACGAACCATGCTGGAACCATCGAGGCTGACTGTGCAGAACCAGAACAATAGTGGAGTGAACCGTTGAGGAGAGGACGTCATCGGCACCAAACATTCCTGCATCTGCCATCCGCATCTACGTACTCTGAAAAATGTAAATGATGCTTCTCATACTGACTCCATTGAAACCAAACAACCAAAATGAAGCAAATGCCCCAGGAAAAACTACAAGCAATGGGTTCTTCAACAGGGATCTTGACTCCAAAAAAAATGAAGGTTGATCGCATCATTGCTTCATTGAATGGGGGAGCTTTGTAACACCCCAAGATTTCATAGTACATTATCTCATTAAAGTAATTCAATAGCTTGCACTACACGTAATATCGATTTCGAACACACCACAACTTACCACACTAACTGTTCAAAAAGCGGTTATGAATAGTATTAACGCATTTTGAATCTTATATACTTTATATAATTTTAACATTCATATTATCTGTTTCTTGGACATAATATAAGAACAAATTCATTTTTTCAGATAAAAGAAGTATTTTTCAAAAAATGAAATTTTATCGCCTTTTAATGGTGAACCCTTTTTAAAACCAATATTTGACACTTTTATATATTCAATTTAATGAAATTAAATTTTTCTTTAGAATTGGAACATAAAAATTTAGTTTAGATAAATTTTTGGTACTTTTCTGATAACTTTTATATTTTGATGAATAGTGAAAAATACTATGTTTTAATTGAAAACAACTTTTTTAATCGAAATAATTTATAGTGTTAGATTATGCATTTGAAATGTTTTAAAGTATAATTAGATTATATTTTTATCATTTAATACAATTTAGGTCATTATAAGTAATTTCACATTTAAATTTGACATAAACACATGTCAATCTTTTGATAGTTTTTAATTTTTTCTTAAAAACCCGCTTTTTGGTTTTGACAACGAGAATTAATTTTAAATTAATAAATGAAACTTCTATGTTTTTTATTTCGTAAAATAGACTTCATTTTTTAATTCGTAATATCAAAATTAGCTTAGGGTAAATTTTTGGTATTTTTCTGAAAACTTTCAGTTTTTGATGAATAGTGAAAAACACTACATTATTGTTTAAAACCGACTTTTTATTTAAATAATTAATTATTTTATTTAAATTTATTTTAGGTCAAAATATATACATAATACCTATATATTTTCAATTCAATTCATTAGAGTCATTTTGTAATAATATTATATATATATAATTTTATTGAACTTTTTATCATCTTTTACCCACCTCCTAGAAGCATTTGCATATTCGCATAAAACTTAATTTTACCGATTTTGTGAGTGAAATTTCAAAAATACAAGAGAAAAGGTTGATATCAGTAAGAAAAATTTGGTTCAATAAGATGAAAATAATTTTTGTGAATAGTAACTTTTTACTTTTATTTACCACGGTTAAAAGTAAATAGGGTAATTAAGGGTAAAAACGATATTATTATTACCCTAACACATGTTCTAATTCTATTGGATAAGTTTAATTATACCAAAAACAACCTTAGGAATAAAATATGATCCTTTAGGTCCACTTGGATTAGATTAGGGTATTTGTTATTATTTTATTTAAAGAAGAGTTAAAAGAGTTAAATTCAAAGTTTAATAACTAAACTATTTTTAATATAGGGTTATACATAATATAAATTAGACTATAAATAATAATTAGAAATATAAAATTATTTCCTACATAATTATATTTTATTTATAATTTTTAGAAATTAAATAATTTAATTTATTTATGACACAATGATTATGCAGTAATTACCTTAATAATGAAATATTAAAATAATTGATATTATAAATATCCAAATAAATATAATTTGAGACTTTTTATGAATTACACTAATTTTATAGGTTAATATTACATGTTAGGATTTAACATATGAATTTATTTCGAAGTAATAATGTTTTTAAGACTTTAACAAAAATCATTTATTAAATAATGTCAAAATTGACATAATTGAGTTTTTAAAACAAATACTATATTATTGGTTGATATAATATTCCTAAAAATCTAAGGTTTGGTTAAAGGTCCTTAATAATATTATATATGTTATTAATTAACCTATTGGGGTTCTCTTGGAAGTTTATAGTAAGTTTATTAACCATATAATATAAAAATACAAAGAGACATGGTAAATGTCAAACTATTTAACTAAGAGTTAAATATAAAAGATAAGGTTAATATGATGACCTAAACCTGTCTAAAACATATTGTTTAAAAGGTTTTTGACCCATCCCCACCTTATCCTTTAAATAATTTATTTTGGATCCATTAGAAACCGAATATTATTTTATTATAAAATAATATTTCAAGCTTTTCCTAAAGTGACCCTCACCTCTCTTATAAAAAGGAACTTCCCCTTCTCTTAATTTCACACATCCAAAACTTTTTTCTTTGGACAAAACCTGCCCAAATATCCTCCCAACTTTCCTCCCTTCATCCTAGAGGCCTTCATTTGGTCATAAATCCAACCTAAGGAGCCCTTTTGATCAAATCAAAAGGAAGAACCCAAAGAAGAGGTAAATATTTCATCACCTCTTTCAAGTTCTTTTCTTCTTCCACTTCCTCTTTCTTTGTTGTTTCCATTCTAAAATAATAACTCCAGTATCTTCTATATACTGTGATGTTATTATAAAAATTTTACAACCATATTCATTATTCTATCCATCCTATAAATGACAAAGTCACCATACATGCATACGTACGGATTACCGTCTCCACGCCGTGGTGTAGTTTGTTATTCAAACACTTCATTATTTGGATGGGTATAATAATGAGTATAACTGATGTAAATAATAAATATAAAATTTTTATGATTCTTTATATATGATATATCATCCAATTACATACAATTTTTACTTCAATATAATGATATTGTCGCTCGTGCTTACGTACGGATTACCGTCTCCACGACGCGATGAGATTCATTCCCACGTTCACCATTCAACAATGATTATAAAATATATATCATTAATAAGTATGTAATATATGAAATAATAATTCTACTGGAGATATGTGTGTGTGTGTGTGTGTGTGTACTTACATATATCTTATTCACTTAGTTCTGTTCAATACGATATTAAAACAGAAACAGCGTTTATGCGTACGTACGGCCTACCATCTCCATAAACGGTGTTTTCCATTTCATATATACGTCTATTATACATATTTATATTATAAATATATATTATATATAAATCATGTTTTATATTCTGTAATTATTTAAATCAAGATCTAAGTGATACAATCAAGAGTAACAAGTTGAAACACGTACGATAAAGAAAGCGATTATTACCCGAAATATTAATTTAACATGGAAATTATTATTAAATGGATATTATAAAGTCATAAATGAATCATGTATGATATAATAAATATTAATATGGTTCTGTTATAATTTAATAACATACTACGGTCTTTATAAAGGAGGTTAGACATACTCTCGACTAAAGGAAAGTGCTAGGTAAGGGTTAATTTCACAATCTCTTTATTATACGAGGTTGTTTTTACGTAAGTATATACAGGGAAATATTTATTATCCATGTCCATGTTTCATGAAATAGTTTTAAAAGGAATTATTTTAAGGGAATTTTTTACTAAAACATCATTTTAAATGTTTTAAATATTTATTCTTCTAAATCATTCTCATTAATGTCCATGTTTTTAAAATGGTTTTTAAGGATTTATCTATATGGACATGAATGTTTTTAAAATTTTAATTCATTTAAAAAATTTCAAAGTGGTATGGTAAACTTTGATTCAAAAATGTCTTTCAATTTATTTCTTTCTAAATTGTGTGACTTTTAAATGTTTTCATGAAAAATGGATATTTCTCTCAAAGAGTTTTACAAATCATTTTCATCTATGTCAACATCCTTTGATGGATTTTAAACTTGTTTGAAGTTGATTTATTATGATAAAAATCTTACATATTGTATTGAAGGTTTTGTGATATGTTTGACTGTGGGTGTGTTATTTTTATATCATTCATAGTTTATGGATAAATTATTGACATTTTGTATGCTAGTTTTAATATGAATGTTTATGTTATGTTTAAACCTTTTCATATGAGGAATGCATTGGACTTAGTAATTGACAGGTGGATCCCATTATAGCTCCTTGATGCATCATTAGGTCTCATGAGACAAACTAGTGTCTTGGAACAAGGCCTTGAAAAAATCTTATTTGTAGTCTTAGCATAAGGCCTTGACTATGTGGTTATGAAGTCTGGCATTATGCATTCCATCATTATGAAAGTGGCTATTGATAATTCATGTGATTATTAGACTAGTAGAATATTCATGTGAATAAGTAAATGGAATTATTTGATTTTATCTTTTCCATATTATGCTGAATTTTAAGTTTAAAAGGCTTTTGTTTTAGTCTAATACATTGCCTTAAATGTTTATGCTTATTTGTGAAAGTTTCCGCTATATTGTTATCCTTACTGAGCATATGATCTCACCCATTTCTATGTTTTATTTTTCCCAGGATGTGAAGAAGTATTTTATTATTGATAAGCAGGGTTAAGCTAAGGGATTAATGGCGTTCTCAAAGGATCATTTAGGTTGTGTTTTATTTTCTAATGTGTAATGTAATGTTCATGTATGTAATCTATTTTCCAAGACTGCTAAACTGATTAGTCTTTCAGGACTTGACTCCTTGTAATCATGTCAATTTATTAAAATAATGCACTAACTCCCATAACTAGGGTCGAGGAATTACAAGCTTTTCTGACAAGAATCACCGCATCGCCGATGTCATCCGACTGTGAGACCCATTGGACCCAAGCCAATGCGAGGCACCATACACACGAGTTATGGAATTGCTTCCTATTTTATGGAGAAGAAGATGGTTAAATATAATTATATAAACATAATAGCATCTTATTATATGTAATATACTATTTTTATTATATTGTAATTGTTAATACATAATTGATGGTGGTAAAAGAAGAAATAAAAAATAAAGAGCATTATTAAGACAATTACCTTCTCTTAGAGAAATCTCCTTTGGATATCTTCTCAAGGAACCTAGGGTTGGTATTTTGGGAAGAAAAATAGATATATAATTTGTATAATGGTTTTGGAGAGATATTTTTATATGGTTTATTCAAGAAAAATGGCTTGATATTTCTGAAGATTTGAGGGGAGGGGGTTCCCTTTTACAATTGAGGAGTGTAATTTTTCTAAATACCCAAAACTTTTCAATAATGGGAAGTCAATATCAAACCAAGTTCCTAAAAATTTGATAAATAATAGATTTTATGGAGGTTAATATTGATACTAACCTCTGATATATAAAAAATAAACATGTTTTAAACATTTTATTCTCTTATCCTCTAAGTTTACTTACTTTTACCATTTGATTTTTCACCATGGTAACTAATTTTTTTACCTTAGGTAAATTATCCTTTAATAATAAAAATAAAATGAGAATTATTAGATAATTTAGACACAATTATTATAAATATTAAACCTAAATCATCAAATCAAAATTCTATGTGTGTGTAAAATTAATTTTAACATAAATTAATGTAACATGCAAAACCTCATTTTAACCTTAACCACGTTAATTAATTTTTATTGTTTTTACTAATAATTATGAAAAATATTAAGTTGAAATTATTACCTAATATTAATTATTATGATTAAAAATATGGAATCTATTTTTTTAAATTCAATTCACATAAGTGGCGTAATTTAGTTTAAAAAATATGTAATTTTTTTCGAAAGACGGTTTTTCAAGAAATATATTTTCAAGTATAATATGATTTTATATTAACTATAAGATTAGAAATTATCACTGTACAGATTTAAATTAATATAGTTACATATATATATAATATAAATTTAATTAAAATAATCCATCATTAAATATTATTTTAATTAATTAAAATTGATAGACATTATGCATTTTTAAACAAAAGAAGTTTTATGAAAAAAAACGATTTTCTGAAAAATACCCCTTTTACCTCCAAATGATATTATATTTATTTATATAAAATTTATAGTTAATAAATTTATAATCATAAGTATCATTATACATAATTATGAATAAAATTTGGAATATTTAAATACTACCTTTTTTATTATTCATAAAATCTTGTTTCTAAGGGAAATTTTCAAAAAAAACATTCTATGATTATTATTACTAAGTAAGTTAAAAACTTATATTCATCCTATAAAATTAGAAATTTTATGCTATTAAATATTAAAATTTTAATTGTATTATAGTTTTATTAAAATATAATGTTCACTTACTATAATTGAGGCTCGGGTGTTACACACACGATTACCTAGGAATAGTCAAATGGTTAGAAAAACCATGCTCAATCTATGTGACACACTCTAGAATCAAACCCATTAATATGAAAGGTTTGACTGGTGAATCTAATGGTTGGAAAAATTGTACTCTAACCATGAAAATCACCACTCTAACCAATAGATTCATACTACACGATTAGACAAACTGTTCACTTAAACTGTGCAACTGGCCTATTTCATCCAAATCTCCAAATTTTTTACCCCAACTCTCAAAAGCCTCTAGAATATAAAAATATATAAACTAAACCCAGAATAAATTATACATATGACACATAAGGCATCATAATTCTCCCCACCATGAAACTTTATACCCTATAAATCACTCAAGATTTTAGACTTGGAAAAAGAGAAGGCCATTGTTACATCATCAATAATTCACACTCTCGTGTCTCATGGGTATCCCGTATACACTACCACAATACACAACCCAAAGGAATTGTTTTACCATGGAACACCTTATCCCAATTATCCATAATCTGAATTGATGCTCAACCACAGAGGTGTTGGGATCAAGATCAATATCCACCCATTCAATCATGAGGGAAGGGTTAGGTTGATACCTCCTCAATTGGGAAACATGAAACATGTCATGAATTGATGTCAAGAGAGACAACAAGTCCAACTAATAATCCACCATTCCAAGTCATTTGATGATATTGAAATGGACAACAAACCTCAGTGCCAACTTACCCTATTTACCCAAATAACAATGTCCCAAATGAGGTCAAACCCTAAGAAAAACATGATCACCAACCATAAACTTCAATGGGTAATGGTGAAGGTCCGCATAGGATTTCAAGAAACTCTAAGTCATCTATAACTTCTTTCAAATCAACTGAACTTTCTCTGTTATCTCTTGAACAAGTCTTGGTCCAACCAAAGACCATTATTCCAACTCTTCCCAGTACAATGGATATCTTCATGGATTCCCATGAATCACTTCAAAAGGTTCCATTTTAATAAAATCCTAATAAATATTATTATAGTTTAATTCAACCAAGGGCATATTCTTTTCCCAAGAATCACTGAAATCAAGCACACATGCTCAAATCATATCCTCAAGGACCAAAATGGATCACTCATTCTATCCATCCACCTGAGGGTGATATGTCATGATTAACATCAATAGGTAACCCATCACATATTTCAAACCTTTTCAAAAATGAGATGTAAATCATGGATCTATATCATAAATAATAAAAAAAATCACTCCATAGAGTTTCATGATCACCCAGACATATAGGTTCCCAATCTATTCCACCTTTATCATCTCCCAAATAAAAAGGAAATGAGCTAATTTTATAATTTGATCAATGATCACCCACATTCAATCCTTCACACCAGGAGTCTATGGTAAACTAAAAACGAAGTCCATGGATATCTCATCCCACTTCTACACCAAAATTATTAAAGTTTGCAACAAACCATCTGGTTTCTGGTGCTCTGCCTTAATCTTTTGGCAAGTAAGACATCATGACATGAAGTCTGTAATCTATTTTATCATCCCTAACCACAAATACTAACATCTCAAATCATTATATATATTTATTGTCCTGGGGTTCACAGACCAACTAGATTATTTTCCACTATCCAATAACACCCACCTTAAAGATATCATAACGACCAAAATTATTTGTAAATTCAAGAAACCATTAGGATATTGAAACCAATCACCCATGGTCTCCCCACTATATAGGATTTAACTAAAATGCAAGAAACTGGTGTCATTACTTGCCTAAACTGAATCTGATCATCAAATGATGAATCAATTTCACATAATCTAAGAATTCCTTCCCATTATCCTCTTCCACTTCCAAGATCATCTCAATAAAAAGACTAATCAAAGACCACTCCTCCATTGATTCCTTTAATACATGAGTCAGAAACTTCATGATCAATGCATCGGTTATGACATTACCTTTTCTAAATGTATGTGAAATATCAAAATAAAAAGTCTGAATATATTCAACTAAATTTATTTTTTGTAAGTTCAAGTCTTTCTAGGTGAAAATATACTTCAATCTCTTACGATATGAACATATAGTAAACCGCTCATTGGAGATATTATAGCACTAGTCCTTGAGAGCATGAATCACCGCATCCAAATCAAGATCATGTGTAGGATAATTCTTCTCATGAGTACACAGTTAGTGAGAACCATAAGCTACTAACTACTTCCCCTATATTAGAATTCATCATAATCCCATACCTGAGGAATCACAAAAAACATCTTATCCCAAACCTAGTTCCAAAAGGATTAGAACTGGAGTTGTCAATCTCACCTTAAGTTCCTAAAATGATCTTTGAAACTTATCATTCCATTAAAACTTAACACCCTTATAGGTCAACTCGATCATTAGAGATGAAATATTATAGAAATACTTAAAAAAACATTTGTAATATCCATATAAGAAAAATAATCTGTGAATATCAAACACATTTTTGGGTTATTCCAAAGACATCACCACTTGGATATTTTCAAGTTTCACTAAGATTCCCCTCTTAGATATAACATGGCCCAAAAATGTCACTTCTTGGATCCAAAACTGATATTTAAAAATTTTCCCATATAGATAATATTCTTTCAGAGTTACGAGAATGATATGAAAATATCCCAGTGTTCTTCCTATTATTTGGAATACATCAAAATATGATCCAAAAAAACAACCATAAAATATTCCAAGAACTAATGGAATATCTGATTCAACAAATCCATAAACACCATAGGAGAATTAGCATGATCGAATCACATAACCAAATACTCATAATTCTCATACCTTCTCCTAAATACTATTTTGGTAATATTATCCTCTTAGAATATCAATAGGTGGTACCCCAATTGAAGATCAATATTAGAAAACCATCAAGCTCCTCTGAGTTGGTCAAATAGATCATCAATCCTATAAAAAGTATATTTATTCTTAACAGTCATCTTATTAAGATTTCAATAGTTAACACAAAGTTTGAGGCTTCCTTATACCTCACTTATAAAGGGCTGATGAAGCCCAAGGTAACACGTTCAGATGAATAAACCATTTTTCCTTAAGATGCTCAAGCTGAACTTTAAGCTCCTTTAATTTATCAGGTTCCAAATGATAAAATGTCAAGGAGATGGGAATCATCTTCGGGAGAAATTTGATAAAAAATTTAACTTTCCTTTGGATAAGAAACCCAAAAAAATCATCAGGAAAATCCTCAGGGTACACATCCACCATAGCAGGAAGTAGACTACTAAAACAATATTCAATGACATTAAGAAACATATCTAACAACTAGAATAAGATCATTTTGGCCTTAGAAATAACTAGCCCTACTCTCCTAGATATAAGATCCCACTCACCCTGAAAGATATGGGTATCCTCATCGGTAGATAGAAACTAAACCCGACAACGAGAACAGTTGATTTGGGCCTTAAAAATGACCATCCAATCCATGTTAATTATGAGTTCAAAGATGTCAAATTCAAGAACTATAAAATCCCACATGACCACGTGGTCAATGATCATTACATGAAACTCTGATGATATAAAATAATGAGATACACCTATATAAAATAAATTCAGGAATATGGAGAATGAAATAAATATCGTGCCTCACATAGTAGTTGTACCCACTTCAGATTCCTCATGTACATACTCCAATACATAAATATGTCTATCCTAAACTTCTCCTTGATCTTTCTTTGTTGTATGAGTATCCCCTCTTTCAAGGGAATGGGATCCACTACCTTTTGTTTCATCAGACCGAACCTAAGAGCCTTTGGTGAAAATAGATCCAACTCTGCTACCTCGAGACATTCTTCCATTCCATTCCAAAGTAACTTTTTATTTTGAAACACTTTTAAGGGACAAGTGAGAACTCTCACAACATAGCCAGATCAAACACCAAAAGAAACTATAGACTTGTTAAAGAAAAGTTCAATCCAGTTGGAATCAATCTCCCTAAACAATTTCCAGGGAAATTAATTTACCTTAGAGTCTGGATCATCCTTTAATATGTCTTCATAATGATATTCCAAATATTACCAAGATTTCAAGTATTCCTCATTGTTAATATTCCCCATGTTATATCCTCTAATAAATATGTGGTCTTTTTTGTCAATCCACTCACATTTTTCCCTAGTAGTGTCCACTCAAAGAAATATTACCATCATTTCATCAACATCTTCCTTCATCGTCTTAATTTTTAGAACATCCTCCACCATCTCTTAACCTGAGTGCATGAGAAGTTATATATTATGGTCTAAACCCTTATCTTCTTGGTGTTTAGGGCCATCAGGAGACTCTGCCTATCGCAGTTTTCCAGAAGGTAGTGTATCCTCATTCTCTAGTCGCGTATCAACTATAGAAGCATCTCCCCATATTGATCCTCAGTCTTCTCTTCTGAAACCCCTTAAGGAATATCCAAATATTACGAGGTATCCTCAGCCTGTGTAACCTCATTGTAATTCTCTAGGGTCCCAGTGTCTTCTATTTGGTGAGCCTCCCTGCTACCTTCCACTAACTGGGGCTCCTATTCCTTAGAATTTCCACCCTTTTTGGCTGACTGAGTCTCTATTGGCCTAGGTAGGTATGATTAGTCTTTATGTCCCTTTGATTTCTACTTCTTGGTGACAATGTATCTCCACAGGTCCCTATTTTATTTATTTTTCATCTTCCTCCTTGGACTGTGTATACCTTTATCATACCCTCCTATTGCATTATCATTTGACAATTGTCTTTCTCCATTAGACTATGCTTCTAAGGGGGAATTAGTATTGCATTCAACCCCTCCATCGGCACTCAGGATGTCAAAGTGGTTGTTCAAATTGATACAGGATATAGTCCTTCTCGGATTGGAACCCTAAGTGACATTCATCTGACTTCAGACACCATGAAGGATAGGTCTCTCATGGATTGGTGGAAAAACATCATTCAAGTCAGGAGTGTTGTTTCTCTCAATAAGGACCCTTCCATCGGCTTGAAATCTACCATCTCTAACATTTTTAGAGTGCTCGGGAACCTTCCCATTTCTCAATCCTCCATCTTGGGCTATATCGATGAAGTTAGAGAGCATCGTGGGATTGGAATCACCCCGCACTAGCTCAAAAGATTTGGGAATGCCCAAATCACGTTTTAGCTGTGAAAATATGTCTTCAACACTTGGATCATTATGAACAACCTTTGGATTAGAACTAAGAGGTTCCAGGATGTTAGAACACTCAAGAGACTCTATATACAAAGTGGTAAAAATGAGGGCTGCTTCATCCGACTTGGAAACAGCATTACCAGAGGAGAGTCAGGCTCCCCCCTCAAACTCCACCAGTTCATTCTCATTCGAGATAGGAAGAAACAACTGATCCTACAAACGAAGAGGTACAACACTGCTTGTATGGTTCAGAATACTAGTAGAGCATCTTTTCATAAGATCCGATCTATGAGATGATCTGAATTTAATTTGGAGGTGACCCAGATGATAACATGAAATGAAAAGGTCAAACCAGTTTTTGAAAACCACTGATTTTTGGTATCATAATTCATCACCAACCTCAATCCAAACTGTATCAAATAGAGGCTTTGATATATCCCCTTCCACACAAATTTAGGGGTAAATTATGTGGATAAGGAGCATGAGCACTCATCAGAATATAGGAACCTCCCAACGAGGTTATCCATCATATATAGAATAGTAGGATTTTGGAAGGGAAGGGGGAGATTCAGAAAGTTAACCCAAATCACTATAGAGGGGATGTCTCATTTCCAGTGGAAATCATAACTCCATCTAAGAAGAAAGAAGTAGGATCCATCACAAGAAAAAATCCCTTTTTACCACATAGAAGCAAGATCATTAGCATAGGTGAATCAAAGAATAAAGTGGAGAGGATCCAAGATCTCAACCACAACATGGTTCTTTAGGGGCTAGGTGTTGTTGATGAACCTATCAAAGCAGTAGAGGGAGAGTCGGTGATGGCCAAATTGGGCGATGAGGGACGGACATGGAGCGATGAAGCCTCTGAGAAATTCTAGAGAGAAATCGGAAGTAATGGAGCTCATCTTCTTAAATAAGTCTTCTTTATCCATATTTAATTTATCAAACACCATAGAAAATGTCTATAGGTACAATATAATTAGTATTGACTGAATATAAACCCTCAAATACATCTTAAAACTTCAATCTTTAAGGTCTTCATTTAAAAAATGTTTGAGTGATAGGTGAACTAACTCAGAAAATTGAGTGGCATACTCTATAAGAAAATATTCCCCTTACTCGATGCTCACAAATTCATGAGTCTTCACTACCCAAAACATCTTCGGATAAAACTTCTTATTAAAGACCTTATTGAAAGTGTTCTAGGCAAGATCTCATAAAACTTAGCTTACGTGATGGAGTCCCACCAATTCCTTCTCGGTCCTTCAAGCATATGAGTGGTGAAACCTACCATTGAGTCCTATAGAGTCTTCAAGAAGTGTAAAATCCTTTCAATCTATTCAAGACATTCTTTAAGTTCTTAGGTTCCCTTTTCACCATGAAAAATAGTTGTTTTATGCTGGGTAAATTCTAAAGCATGGTTCTCTATCCATTACTGGTTCCCCACACTCATTTAACCCAAATTCTAGATTTTCTGGATAACAACTTCCACCAATAAAGGGTTTACTAGAGGATTCAACTTTGGTACTTGTCTCATAGGTTACTATATTGGATTTTGAAGAGCTATTCTAGGAGAAATTATCTACTAAACACAAAATATAGAGCCTAATCAGTAAATATTATTACTCCAAATCAAAACATGAACTTCAAGAATCTAGATGAATCCATTAAACCACAAAAATTTAAGGTAGCAATAGATTCATTTAATGGGAGATAGAAATGTTATAAACCAATAAAAGGAAAGTCAAGGTTTATCTAAATAAACCACAAAATAAAGTTCGTTTAAATAACCCCATAATCAGGTTCAAGCTTGATAAAAAAATATATGACCACTCATGGTAACTCAATATTAGATATGAAATTGAACTATCCAAGCACCCTTATGCCCTTACTACCTAATTCCTGATGATCCTAATATAGTCTACCAATAACATTAGAAATAACCTCCTCTGATACCTTTTTTTTAACGAACCATCCAGGTGTAGGCTGACATGTCAGCCAAGATGGCCAGCCAAAAATCCAGAAGTGCATTCCCAATCACTACGAGATAGTGACAAGCACCTGGGTATCAAATACAAAACCTTGAGAATTATTTTACCTTGAAAGATGACATAAAATATCTCATGTATAAAAAAGAAAGATAAACAATTAAAGTACATCATGAAAGAAAATTACACATCCATGAGATATAAAAAACCAAGAAAAAGGTTAAATCTAAAGATAAAACCAACTAAGACCAAAACCAAGTTTCTATGTGACCATCTGTCACCACCAATCCAGCACACTATAAAGATGACATCAACCAAGAGAAGTCGATGAACTACATGAAGCCCTTCCCTTTACATATATCCTATAAGAACAAATCTTAATACACCCAAAGGCATGTGTAGGGTGTAAGGAAAACTCCCAGTAGGATAACACCATGAATCTATACAATGTATATCACAATGAAACATTTATTTATAGTTTTAAAACAAAATGAGTTTTATAAATCTACCTCATTGAAAACATTTTATATAAATTATTATTTGATTTTCCTTTCAAAACAACCCATATCCAAATCCAAAAGAATATGGAAATCATTATGAATGAAAATATATAGGGAATTAATCAAAAACATTCATATATCAACAGAATAAACATGTGAGCATCAAACATGATACGTAAATGAAACAAATCACGAAAGGAAAATGGGATCTAGCCTATGGGAATATATAACTAGAAAATACAAGGAACACTAAGCCAACATGATGTGAATCATATGATACTGAATCCTTCCATAGTCTATCAGTATCACAATCATAACCCCTAGTGGTTCCACACTCACTAAGGCTTGCATATGTTCATAACCTAATGCGCCTAAGGCTCCCAAAGTGATCCCATGAACTATATTTCGTTAAAAAACTCATTAAAACATGTTTAGAATTTTATAAATCATTTTAAAAAGCTAAGAATCACCACACCCTTGATTGAAAAATCCATTTTAGATTCAAACCCACATTTGAGGAATTTCATCGAACACATGGTGTTCAAAAAACTATTTTTAAATTAAACCCCATTTAAAAACCATTTCAAAATCCACCCAAGGTATGATTTCACAAGACGACTATCATAAATTTCAAATAAATCATTTTCATAAACTAAATCAAATAAATTTACAATAACATCAAGTGATTCATGATATATAATTATTTTATAGAGACACCTACCTCACTGATATATAAAACCATATTGCCTTCAAAAACAAAGATAGGAATTGAATAAATAGGGTCCTCAAAAGCCTAGATCCATACTAAATAGTATAAATTCCCTATCAAACCCTATATATCCATTAATAATATCCTAATTGGGTTCTGACAGAATAAGGGGAAGAGTGACTGAGGATATATCTAAAGAAAATAGGAGAAATTGAGAGGAAATCTGAACATACCTTGAATATATCCACCCAAATAGATTGATAATTACCAAGGAATCAAGGATATAACCCTCTAGATCATCAAGGAGAGGCTGGTTTGAGATAATGAGGGATTAGGGAGAAATTAGAGTTAAAACAACCAAGGTTATTAGGGTAATTTTCTAATTTTAATAAATTCATACAGGGCACATTGTTAGGTCATATGGTTAGATAAACCATGCAGTAGCTACCATCCCATGAAAAATAAAGCACATGGTTACCAAAGAATAATCACATGGTTATAAAAACCATTCTCAAGTCACGTGACATCCTCTACACCCAAAACCATTCATCTTCATGGTTTTCTTAAAGACTCACATGATTAGACAAACCATTCTAAAATTGTGTAAATCACCACTATTGGGCATGTATTATCTCAACAATAATCTACAATTTTTGATGATTTTTATGATCACAAATACTCTTGTTTTTTTCTAATGAAGTTTTCTTGAGTGAGTTTTCAGGAATTTATATCCTGGTTAACGGAATTTAGAGTTATAGGAATTGATCTAGAAATACTATTTCAAACCCTACATTTGGTAAATGAACATATGGTTCACTATCCCTATATTATGTTGAAAATAGAAATGCTTGCATATGGTATAAACCCTATTTTATGCTATAAAGTTTTCATTTGGATCGACATCCTTACGTTTGGAGGATTGACAAGCATACGGATCAACAACTCTATGTTGGAAATTAGTATTACTATTCACAAACCCTACATTTAGGAATTTGAACGTATGGTTAATCAATGCTATTTTTGGGATATTATTCTAAAAAGGTTAACATATGGATTATCATCCCTACACTACTTTTGTTCCCTATATTATGTGAAGATGAAAGTATGGTTAAGGAACCATACGTTGGTAGGAACCCTATGCTATGTGAAGGAACCCTACACTATGTAGTTCAAACCTACATTGTGTTATCAATTGTGAAGTTTTTAAGCCACATTTTCAATTTAAGATTGATTCAACAGTCGATTTATAGTTGAGGACCCATTCGAGGATCATTATGATTTTTTCAAATAACCGTATTCATTGGAGAAAATATCTCATGTTCTTAAGGGAAGTTACTACGCCCCTAGTAAATTGGAATTTGAATTTATGTGATCAATAAAGATATTATTTTGGGTATGGAATACCAAAGTAATCTATTTTTTCTATATATTTCTTCAAAGTATCTCTTAAAAGCGTGTGTGTGATAATAAATCCACATATGAGACTACATTATTGAGATTATCTTTTATAGTGTTATTACAATGAATGATCTAATCTTTGTTATTTTCAAAAGAGGCTATGCCTTGAAAGTTATATATATTTAAACCTTGAGTTACTACTACTATTTAATTGTTATCTTATTGAAGATCATTTTTAAACAAGGATCACTTCAAACTATTTTCATTCTTGAAGATTTTTTTAAGAATAAGATCCATCATTTATCAGTTGCTTGTTGCTGTAACTATAAAGATCAACCTAAACCTTTCAAATCAATCTCTTTTGATTTATTGGAATTTCAACTACTCGTACTCAGTTATGGTGAAGTATCATCTTCTTGATCTAAGTTGTGGATAACTGGTTCTATGTTAAAGAACCAGAAGGCTTTTTTATTAGTCTTGTTGTAAAGTTATCAACTACCTACACTCAGTTGTAGATTTATGGTCTTATGATTATAGGACCATTCTAGTGAAATTCACCAAGATTGTAGAGAGAGTGATTGGTTGAGTGGAATAGGGGATCTTGGTGCCTCAAACCACTATAAAAAGTTGTGTTCTTTATTTTTGTTTTATCCACTGCTCATTTTCATACAGAAGAAAGTACTGATTATCTGTATAAATCATAGAGGGTGTCAAAATCCATAATTGTCGAAGATTTTTTAAAATACATGATTCACCCCCCTCTTGTGTTACTTTTTATATTCCAACCTAACAATTAGTATCAGAGGGTATATTTTGGATAAATCTATAGCAAGCTAAAAATTAATAAGGTCTATAGAAAGATAGAAATGGATGATCCTAGAGAAGTAATGTCAATGGTACATGATCCATACTTTAATGGTAAAAATTATGGATGCTAGAAATCATGAATGATTATCCATATAAAGAATATTGGATTTAGAGTCTATTCTAAGATCATTACTTCATATGTAATTCCTGAGAAACAAGAAACATGGGATGCAGCAACAAAAGACGAGTATGATATCAATTCTAAAGCAATGAATGATATTATCTATGGTCTTCGACTAGATGAGTTTAATTGTTTATCACAATTTCCAACTACCTATGAGATGTGGAAAACTATTGTAGTTGGTTATGAAGGAACGACAATGTTATACAAATGAGATATTCTACTACTAAGTTTAAGTTTGAAACATTTAGAATGTTTTATGGTGAAAGCATCACACGGATGAATGGAAGGCTTACAAAAATTGTCAACAATATTATATCCTTGGGGTAACCCATAAAACAATATAATCAATCTTTGAAAGTACTTAGAGTACTACCTTCAAAATGGAATGCCATATCTATAGCTATTCTCTAATCATCACCTGTCAATGATCTGACAATAAAAGAACTGATTGGTATAATAATGGTGTATAAATCAGAAATGCAGGATAAATCTAAAGAACATAATATTATAGTGAAGTATTAAATTACTTATTTAAAAGTGACATCTCAAAAACATAGTATAAAAACAAATCAAGAAGACAAATTAGAGAAGAATTTGGATTCCTTAGAATTTAAAATGGAACTGGATCTGCTAGCCAGAAATCTCAGAAAATTTTACAAGAAGAAAAGAGGCTTCATAAAATCCTTAAGGAAGGATTACAAAGAACCAAGAGAAGTTTGATACTATGAATGAAAGAAATTGGGTAATATCAGACATAATTTTCCTCAACTGAAATATGAAATAAAAAGGTCAGAAAATAGATATCAAAAGAATGTTGATTTTGAACCTAAAGGAAAAAGAGAAATTAAAGATGCATAGAATGTATCTAAAGACTCCATAATCTCTTAAAAATACGATTCATAAAAATAGAAAACAAATATAAAATCCAATATGTGCTTTATGGAAGAAGTGGAAAAGGTACAAACTTATTACTCTTCTAATTCTGATCCCGGTAGTTGCTTAAATGAAAAATTAGCTGCCTATTGCTCAATGTCAGAAGAAAAATATAATTATTTATTAACTAATAATAGGTCATTTAAAAACATTCATAATTTTTTTTTAGGTGAAAGAGATACAATTCTAAAACAACATCAAGAGTTACTTGAAAAATTCAATTCATCTACATCAAATAGTATCAATCATGAAAAGAAAATCAAGGAATTATAGGATGAAGTGGAATCCTATAAGAGTGTTGCTATTTTTTTAATAAGGAGAAAATATCTTAAATTAGATTCTTGGAAATAATTTCATTAAAAGGGAAATATTTGGAATAGGAATTAAGGGCAAAAAATCAAAATTGTATAAAAAATATTTTGTGCCCAATTTTAAAAATACTACCTGTTGTTTTTGTGGAATAAAAGGTCATGTCACCAATAAGTGTTATTTGAAAAATCCTCAAATTAGTGGCATTAAAAGAGATTTTGTTACAAAAAGTTTGTCTGAATCTAGTGATATAAATTATAGAAAAATAAAGCAGATATGGATTCTCATATCATTTCTTGCTAACACTATAGGATCCAAGAATATATAGGTACCAAAAAACATTTGTTTAATTGATTTTGAAGGAAAAAGGTCACCAAAAAACCATATGTTATATATAAAGTGGTTATTACAAACTTATGAGTGGATACTCAACAAAATTTCATACACTGAATTAAATGGATGGAGGACTAGTCACTTTTGGTGACAATGCGAAAGGAAAAAAAAATTGCCGTTGGAACTATTGGAGTTCCAAATACTATCTTAATAATCAAATTACTTTATGTACAAGTTTTGAAGAACAATATGATAATTATCTCTAAACACTATGATGATGGATTTTTTATTGATTTTTTAAACAATTCCTGCTCTGTATTTAAAGATAATTTTCTTAAATTTAGAGCACCTGGAATTGATAATGTTTATACTTTGGATTTAAATTCCCTGTATGAAAAAAAGTGAATTGTTTAACTTTTAATACAAATTAATCATGGATTTAGAATAAAATACTTGGAAATTGTAATATATATTCTTTACATAAATTATCTAATAAATGGTTAGTTTTTTATTTTCCTAATCTTAAGTTTGATAATGACAGATTTTGTGATGCATTCCAAATTATCAACAAGCACAAATCTTCTTTCAAATCTATACAAAAATGCTACATATAAACCTTTAGAACTTATCCATATGGATTTTTTTGGACCATCCATAGTAGAAATTTTGGTTGGTAAATTATATGTTTATGTTTTAGTAGATTATTATTCTAGATTTACTTGGGTTTATTTTATAAAAATAAAAAGTGAAGTATTCACTGTTTTTGGAACTTTTTTGTAAAATTGTTCCAAATGAAAAAGGTTTTAAAATAATTTCATTGATAAGTGATCATGGTGGAGAATTTTATAATCAATAATTCCATTATTTTTTCTCAAATATAGGTATTAAACACACATTCTATGCACCAAGAACACCTCAAAAAAATGGAATTATTGAAAGGAGAAATATAACTATTTAATAAATGGTAAGGACTATGATGAATGAATATAGTATTCCTACCTATATTTGGAAAAAATCTATAATCACATCCTAATATATCATGAATAGAGTTTTAATAAGTCCTATTTTCAAAAAGACACCCTATGAACTGTGGAATAATAGAAAACCTAAAGTAAAGTACTTTAAAGTTTTTGGATAAAATTGTATATCTTGAATACTAAGGAAAACCTTGGTAAGTTCAATACAAAAGTTGATGAAGGAATATTTTTGGGATATTTTGCTACCTCTAAAGATTATATAGTGTTTAATAAATAGTCAAGGATTATTGAAGAATCATTTCATGAGAAGTTTGATGAAACTGGCCCTTTTATTAGAGTGAAAGATCAAACTGATGAAGTTACCAACTCTTTTGACAACATGAGACTTGAAACCCCTAAAACTGATTTTGAAAATAATATTAATAAAATTCAGTCCAGTTCATAAGAACATGATACTGAAGATCTTGAAAGTGTCTTGCCTAGACAGTCTAGAACCATAAATAACCATCCTCTAGAAACTTTTATAGGAGACCTAGATAGAGGAATTATAACTAGAAGAAATGTATGAAACCTAGCATAATTGTATGCCTTTCTATCTTAGTTAGAACCTAATACTATTGAAGAATCCTTAGAAGATAAGATTTGTATGCTAGAAATATAGGAAGATTTAAACCAATTTAAAAGGAATGGAGTTTGGGAACTAGTAGAAAGAGCAACCAATTATCCAGTTATAGGAACTAAGTGGGTATTTGTAAATAATCAAGAAGATCAAGGGATCATAACCAGAAATAAATCTAGATTAGTAGCTAAAGGATATAATCAGGAAGAAGGTATAGATTATGATGAGACCTTTTCCCCTTTAGTTAGATTAGAATTCATTAGAATCCTTTTAACTTATGGATATCATATAAATTTTAAATTATATCATATGGATGTAAAGTTTACCTTTTTAAATGGTTATTTAATAGAGGAATTTTATGTTGAACAACCCCCTAGTTTTGAAAATACTCAAAAACAAAAAATATATTTTTAAAATTAATAAAGCTCTTTATGGACTTAAACAATCACCTAGAGCTTGGTATGAAATATTGAGTTCTTTTATTTTGAAAAATGGATTTACTGTTGGATTGTAAGATCCAACACTTTTTAAGAAAACCATTTGTTCTAATATTTTAATAGTTCAAATTTATGTTGATGATGTTATTTTTGGTTAAACTAATAAAAATATTTGTAATTATTTTTTAAAATTAATGAAAAAATAATTTTAAATGAGTATGATGGGAAAAATAAATTTCTTTTTTAGGATTTAAAATTTATCAAAAAGATTATGGAAATGTTTTAAATCAAAGTAAATATATTATTGATTTACTAAAAAATTTTGTACTTGAAAACAGAAATCCATATACAAATCCCATGTGTACCAATATAAAACTTGATTTGGATGAACCTGGAAAACCAATAGGAAACAAGTTATATAGAGGTATAATTGGTAGTTTGTTATATCTTACTGCTAGAATATCATACATTATGTTTTATGTATTTTTATGTGCTAGAATTAAATAAAATACAAAAGAATGTCCTCTTACTACTGCTAAAATAATTTTTATATATTTAAAAGGAACTTTTTTTCAATATCTTCTTTACCCCAAAACTTTTGATTTTAATTTAATTTCATATTCAGATGATTATTTTTTGAGGTTGTATATTAGATAGAAAAAGTACCTCAGGAACCTATCACTTTTAAGGAAAATATTTAGTATCATGGTCTAGTAAGAAACAACACTCAGTTACCCTATCAACTGTTGAGGTAGAATATGTGTCTATTGGTGGTTGTTGTGCATAAGTTTTGTGGATGAAAAACACCCTAATAGACTTTGGACTAAATTTTAATAGTATAACTATTTTATGTGATAATACTAGTTCTACAAATATTTCAAAAAAAATTATAAGTCATTCTAGGACTAATAACATTGATATAAGGCATCATTTTCTAAGAGATCATGTACTTAAAGAATATATATCATTAGAATTTATTAATATCAAAGATCAATTAGCTGATATTTTCACTAAACCACTTCTCAGTGAAAGTTTTGATTTTATTAAGGGGGAATTAGGAATATTTAATTTTAAGTAAAAGTTTATTAATTTATTTCCAGTCTCTCTATTTTTATTTTAGTAAAATTATTTAATATGTTTAAATTATTTGAATTATTTTTATTCAATTACATTTTAATATTTTTTGAAAATAATTTAATTTTGATTTCTTTTTATTTGTTTTTTCAAAATTAAAAAGTAATAAGTACATTCTGAATCAGCGTGAGAAAACTATTTGCCTTCTCTTGATCTCTTTATCCTCTCTTACACATCCTTTTGGTTTACTGATCTTATTTTGATTCTCGTTTGTTGAAATCCTAAACCTTAAATCCCTTCAATATCAAAACCTTTAGAGATGGAAACCTCTCAAAGATCTGAAGATGTTGAGTTGGACACCTCTATTTACGCATTAGGTAAATATTGCAAAGTGATCCAAGGAAAGGTAATCGATTTTGATTATTTATATTCTATAAATATTTCACTCAAGGAAGTAATAAGATTTCAAGGTCTGGATTATGATTTTGGAGAAGATAACATGCATGTAGTATATGACATTAAAGTAAAATAATTTTGTAGAAATTCTTCATTCATTCTCAGATTCGATTAAGATATTATTATCTCTAAGATTAACGATACTAAATTTTCTTTTTCTTATATGTAAATGGCTAAGTTGTTACATTTTCCCCATGAGGGGGAGTTTCATTTTGATTTAAGGAATATAGGTAATGGAAAAAAAATAGTGGACATTATGTTTTTATTGTTTGGAATGAGAACTATTAAGAAAGTAATGATGAAAGCGATTACTCTTGACCGCCAAGTAATGATGAATTTCATTCAATCTGGGATTTTTCTAAGGACTAGTAAGCTAGATAAAGTCTTATATCCTGATATGTATGTCATGTTTTTGTTTTTTAATCACATAAAGTTCAATTTATGTTGGTTTATGATAAGTTATCTAAACTATTTATGCCACAAGGATGCCAAGATGGGATATTATCCCTATGGAAGGATTATTTTATTTTTTCTACAAAGAAAAGGAAAAAATGTCAATATGTTTTTTGGTAAAACATGTCATCACAGCAACAATTAAATGATAGGAATATTAAGAAGTTAGGCTTTGTTTGGAGCAACTCTTACAACATTATTATTCCTGTTGGTGCGGAACAACAATAGAGGTTGTTGACAGCTACTTAGGGGGAGCATAGGATGATTCCTTTAGTTGGCTATGTCAGATAGAGGTCTGATGAAGAAGGTGAATCCAATCCATAAGAATTTTTTATTCAGAGAAGAATAATCTCAGTTAACATTCCAGAGATTGTGGATGAATTTTTTTTGGGGGGCAGAGCATGAAACTCCAATGGTTGAGTATGTTGAGAAAGAGGCTCACAGTCAAGAACATCAAAGGGAGAATGTCCCTAATCCTCCAACTCAATCTCTTATTGTTACTGATTTTGAAGATATTGGAGGATCTACCTTAAGAGACAGACCAGTTGGTAATGAATATCCAGGTTTGTCCTTGGTATAAGTTCATAACAGGGAAGATATCCCTGACCCTAGCACTCAATATCATGAATATTCTGATTCTCATGCTAAAGACTTAGTTATAAAGTTAAATATGTTGGAATATCAGAACTTGTTTCTTAGAAAACACTTGGAATATGAGAAAAATAAGTTTGAAGAGTTCAAAAGTTCTCCAGTTCTGAGATCAGAGTTTGAGGCTCAGAAGCTCCATCTTATACAATTCAAAGAAAATCTTATTTTTGTTGGATACATTCGAGAGTTTATCAGCAAAATTTATAGAGAGTTTAGTTTTTTGAAATATGAATCTATTAAGAAGCCATATTTTAATTATTTAAAGTTGATGATGGGGAGAGAAGTTCAATCTCTCAGGGAAATCAATCGATCATCAACCTCCTCTCAGCAGACACCTCTAAATCTGATCAGAAGGTTTGAAGCAATTACTTCAGTGTTGGCTGATTTCAATGATAGTTTGCACACTCTTTAGTGTGACAGTACTCCTTTAATTGTTATATTAAAAAATAAAAGTCATATGGTTATTCAAATAACTTCAAATGAATTCTGGTTGGTATTAGTTCTTAATCAAGTTAAGGATAAGTTGACTTCATTTATTTAGTCAGAGGAAGTTTTGAATGAGTTTATGAAGGTTAATTTGGTTTAGAATGTGAAGATTGGTCAAGATTCAAAGAAGCTTCTTCAATAGTTTTCAGAAGTCTTCAACAACCATTTTCAGAGCTTACTGTTGAATCTCATTGATATTAATGGTGTTTTCTAAGCCATTTCTTGTCCTGATCCACCCTCTGCCTCTAGCAGTTCTGATCATATCCCCTCATTTTAAAGACAAAATTTTTAGATGTGGATTTTGATCTATTTTCAAAACATTTGAATTCATTTTAAATTCAATTTTTTTATTCTTATTTAGGTTTATTTTCTTTTATTTAAGTTCAATACTTAACTTCCAATCCTAAATTTATTTCTCATATTAGTTTTTATAAACTATTCATTTATATTTCAGTGCTATATTAATTGTGGTTTAAATAATTTATTCTTTCAAACCATCTTTTTTATATCAAAAAAAGGGGGAGAGTATTTTTAAGATAGGGGAGAATATCTATGGATAATATTTGTGGGGGATAATATTTTCAAATCACAACATTTAATTAGAGAAAATATTTAATTTACATGTATTTATTTTCATTTATTGAAATAATACTGTGAAATCAAAATATTTTCTATATCTATATTTTTATGTTTACAAATCCTACATTTTATTTAAATTTTGTTATGGATTATGTTATGGGTTTTGTGATCATAAAAATAGAGGATATTTTTTGGCATGTATTGTCTCAACAATACTCTATAATTTATGATGATTTTGATGCTCATAAATACCCTTTTTTTTATAATGAAGTTTTCTTGAGAAATTTTTCAGGAATTTACATCCTGGTTAATAGAATTTAGAGTTACGGGAATTGATTTGAAACATTGTTTCAAACCCTACATTCGGTAAATGAACATATGGTTTATTATACCTATGTTATGCTGAAAAGTGAAATGCTTGCGTATGGTATTAACCCTATGTTACGCTAAACTATTTGAGTTTGGATCAACATCTTTATGTTCATAGGATTGACAAGTGTATGGATCAGCAACCCTATGTTGGAAGTTGGTATTACTATTCATTAACCCTGCATTTAGGAATTTGAATGTATGGATAATAAATGATACGTTTAGGATATTATGCTAAAAGGGTTAATGTATGGATTATCATCTCTATGATACTTTTTTTACCTATGTTAAGTGAAGATGAAAGTATGGTTAAGTAACCATACATTGGTAAGAACCCTATGCTACACGAAGGAACCATATGCTACACAGTTCGACCCTACATTGTGTTATCAATGGAGAATATTTTAATCCATGTTTTCAATATGATATTTTGGCAACAATCGAGTTAGATTTGAAGACCGATTCAAGGATTGTTATGATTGTTTCAAAGAACCGTATTCATCAGAGAAAATATCTCATATTCTTAAGGGATGTTATGACTCCCCTGGTCAATTGGAATTTAAATTTTTGTGATCAATAAGGCTATTATTTTGGATATGGAATATCGAATCAAGCTATCAGTTCTATATGTTTCTGTAGAGTATCTCTTAAAAGTGTGTGTGTGATAATAAATTCACATATGCGACTACATTATTGAGATTATCTTTTACAGTGCTACTGCAATGAATGATAAAATCTCTGTTATTTGAAAAATAGGTTATTCTTTTAAAGTTATACATATTTAAACCTTGAGTTACTACTACTATTTAGATTCTATATTATTGAAGATAATTTTTCAACAAGGATCACTTCAGACTGTTTTCATTCTTGAAGATATTCTTTTCTAAAGAAAAAGATCCATCATTTTTCAGTTTCTTACTGCTACAACTATGGAGATCAACCCAAACCTTTTAAATCAATATCTTTTGATTTATTAGAGTTTCAACTAATCGTAATCAGTTGTGGTGGAGTATCAGCTTCTCAATCTAAGTTGTGGATAACCAATTATCTATTAAAAAACTAGAAGTATTTGTTATTAGTATTGTTGTAAAGGTGTCAACTACCTTCACTCAGTTGTAGATTTATGGTCTTGTGATAAGAGGACCATTCTAGCGAAATTCACCAAACTCACAGAGATAGTGATTGGCAGAGTGTACTAGGGGATATTTGTGCCTCGAACCACTATAAAAAGTTTTATTCTTTATTTCTGTTTTATCTACTGCTCATTTTCATACAGAAGAAAACACTACTTATCTACATAAATCATATAGGGTGTCAAAATCCCGAATTGTGGAAGATTTTTTAAAATACACAATTCTCCCCCTCTTATGTTACTTTGTATACTATGACCTAACAACCACTAAAACCAATAGATTCATCCTTCATGGTTACAAAATGCTTAGAAAAACCATGTGTCTGGCCCGTTTCTCCCAAATCTCTAAATTTTTGACCCCCAACTCCCAAAAACCTCTAGAAGATCAAAATAGATAATGTAAGCCTAAAATAAAACATAACTATGACTCAGATGGTGTTATATAGAGAAATAGATCGACCTTTAAATTTGAATAGCTCTCTTGTCTAAGTAGCTAATGGAAATAAAACCATTTCTTTTATTGAGGCTAACCAACTTTCCACTCCAGAAACCATAGGTGTTGATTGAATCTTTGAATTCCATATATATTTATGGTTTAAATTCAGGAATAAAGGCATGTTTTCTATAAAGAAAATATATGAGATACCTAGAGAACCATACTTGCCTATCCTGACCAGAAAAAATATCTTTATGGATCATCCTATTAAGAATGTCTTGGATGAGGAAAAATAGAGTAAGAGAGACCAATTTTCCTTATCAAATACCCCTGTTGGACTTAAAGAAACCAAACTTTCTCCCCATCTGGTTGGTCAAAAACTAAATAAATGGGTAGTAGTGAAAGTATAGATTGAAAAACCTCTCAAAGAAACCATAATGATGCATGGCCTTGATAATGAAGCCCCATTATAACTTGTCCCAATATTTATCCATGTTGAACATCAACATAATATTTGAACCCATAAATATCATATTAATATCTTGGATCATCTCTTGAGCAAGAGTGATTTCACCCTATATGTGTTTGTTTCTAATAAATTCATGTTTCTCTTCTAAAACCAACTAGAGAGGGAGGGGGAGAGTATGCAATTAATGATCTTAGTAATAATTTTTTAGAAGTTTCACATGATAATAGGCTAGTATTAATTGAACTAATTAGGGTGTTTGAATTTATTAATGAGCACAAGGATAGTCACATAAGTGGATCTAGGGAGAGATCCACATTTAAAGTAATTTTGGGTGGCCTTGAGGAAATCTAACTTGATGATCTCTTGGGTTGCTACATAGAATGTTCTAGGAAAATTTTCCAATCACGGGGAACTATCTGGGCTCAGAGATCTAATCACTATAAATATCTCCTCATTATTGGTTATGGCTTCAATATGTGCATTGATATGATTATCAATGGTTCAAGGAATCATATTAAATAAATTTGAGTCCTTTTGCATAGTTATGTTCCCCTATTATAATATTAAGTCGATTATAATAAAGGAGTTTAAAGAAGTATTCAACAGTCAACATACCAACAATGTTTCTATCACTGGTGAATGAAAAATCTTCTAGTAAGAGGTTAATATTTCCATCAAAATTTCTTTCCTTAACTCAAACATGGAAATACACTATATTTTCATCTCCCTCTTTGAGCCAACTTTTTTTAGACCTTTCTCTGACTATTATTTCCTCTTCAAGGAGTCTGTCTGGTAATTATTTATTCTTATCCATGAGGTAAACAACCTAGCCTTATCCTAGGATTCCTGGAGGCTTCTATTAATCTAGGAGATTTATTTTCCCAAATACCTGATATTGGAGTAGTATTTGATCTTAATAATATCCCATTATTGAAGTATAGTTCTAAAATTTTTGAGTTTCCTATGGAGAATATCCCGTGGATATCCTTGAACAGGGGTTTCCGAGGAATTCATAATCATATTAATAAATTATTCAAAGTTAATAAATAGATTAAAGAAAAATAATAATTAGGGGATGCTACCAAAATCAGAGAGTTTAAGTAGGAGTAGATAGTGGTTTAATAAGGACTGATCCAGTTGTTTCACTGAAGAGTTTAAGAAACAAGAAATACCTTTGAGATTGGATAGGCATATATCAAGCTGTCTCTAAATACTACTATCACCCTTCTTGTTGTTATGCCAAGTGAATGGGTCACATTGGTATCCCATATCCAAGAGGTTTTTGGATCTATACATCAATTATTTAGAATTTCATTATTCAATTATCACCTATTATTAATAAAAAAATTACACTTTATTTATCCCAATCCTACTGAATATTTCATTAATTCATTACTATCAATATTTCTAGGAAACTACAAGACAAACCACAATAACGCCTATCTCATCACTACATCAATCACTACAGCATCTCATGCCCACATCCACAAAACTAATTCCACCCTTTCACAATATCATACACTTATTCACACATCATCCATGATAAAACACCATCAAAAAAATATCATACTACCACCTCAAGCTAAAACATAGTAAGATCAACACACAAATATAGTAATAGACAACATCAATTGTTACAAAAACATTAAAATAATTTCTATATTTCTATGTCACTCTTAACATTACCAACTTTAAGTAAATTAACCATTTATGAATGTTATTGAGAACCAAATCAACAAAAACAATGTAATGCCCTGACCCTATTTACCCAGAGTTAGTGCATTATTTTAACACATTGGCATGATTACAAGGAATCAAGTCCTGAAGTACCGATCAATTTAGCAGTCTTGGAAAATATATTACATACATGAACATTACATTTCAATTTCAAACATAAAACACATCATAGATAGATCTTTGAGAACGCCATTATTCCCTTTAGCTTAACCCTACATATCAATCATAATACACATCTTGGAATCCTGGGAAAACAAAACATAAGAAACGGGTGAGCTCAGATGCTCATTAAGGGTGAATAATATAGCGGAATCTATAAACTTATAAGGCAATATGTGTAATAAAAATAACAGCCTTTTTAAAAATAATCTTGAACATAATATGAAAAAATTAAATCAAACCTCACCATATAAACATTCACATGGATACTATACTAGTCGAATAATCACATGTAATAACTAATTTCAGAATGAGGGAATGCCTAACGCCAGATATCATTACCACATAGTCAAGGCCTTGTTCCAAGACTACAAATAAAATTTTTGTCAAGGCCTTGTTCCAAGACACTAGTTTGTCCCATGAGACCTACCGATGCGTCGAGGATCTATAACAGGCTCCACCCATCACTTACTAAGTCCATTATATTCCTCATATGAAAAAGTTGAAATATAACATAAACATTCATATTAAAACTAGCATATGAAATGTCAATACATTAACCATAAACCATGAATGGTATAAAAATAGAACATTCACAGTCGCACATATCATAACTCATTAAATACAATATGGAAGATTTTATTATAATAAATCAACCTCAATCAAGAATAATATCTAGTAAAAGATGCTGACATAGTTTAAAATGATCAGTAAAACTTTTTGAGAGAAATATCCCTTTTTGTGAAATAATTTAAAAGTCACACATTTATAAAGGAAGTAATTTAAAAGAGATTTTTGAATAAAAGTGTCCCATACAACTTTGAAACTTTTTAAAAGAATTATCATTTCAAAAAATTCATGTTCATATAAATAAATCCTTAAAATCATTTTGAAAACATACACATTAATTTAAAGGATTTAGAAAGATAAATCTTTAAAACATTTAAAATTATGATCTATTTAAATAGAACCTCACATAAAACCTTAAAAGATTAATTTTGAAAACATTTTTATGAAATATGGGTATCGATGATAAATATTTCCCAGTAAATACTTACACATAAACAATCTCAGATAATAATGAGATTGAGGAAATAACCATTACCTTGCACTTTCCTTTGGTCAAGGGTATGTTTAACCTCTTGTATAATGACCATAGTATGTTATTAAATTATACCAAAACCATATTCATATTTATTATATCATACATGATTCATTTATGACTTTATACTACCCATTTAATAATGATTTCCATGTTAAATTAACATTTTGGGTAATAATCGCTTTCTTTATCGTACGTGTTTTAACTTGTTATTCCTGATTGTATCATCTAGATCATGATTTAAATACTTCCAGAATATAAACCTTGATTTATATATCATATATATTTAGAATATAAATATTTATAATAGATAGATATTGAAATGGAAGGCACCGTTTATGGAGACGGTAGGTCGTACGTACGCATAAACGTTGTTTCCATTTTCATATCATATTGAATGGAAGTAAGTGAATAAGATATATGTAAGTACATACATACATACATATATATATATATATCCAGTAGAATTATTATGTCATATATTACATACTTATTAATAATATATATTTTTATAATCATCATAGAATGGTGAATGTGGGAATGAATCTCATCGCGTCGTGGAGACGGTAATTCGTACATACGCACGAGCAACAATATCATTATATTGATGATGAAATCGTATGTAATTGGATGTTATATCATATATAAAAAATAATTAAAATGTTATATTTATTATTTATATCAATTATACTCATTATTATACCCATCCAAATAATGAAGTTTTTGAATAACAAACTACACCACGACGTGGAGACGGTAAGCCGTACGTACGCACGTATGGTGACTTTGTCATTCATATGATGGATAGAATAGTGAATATGGTTGTAAAATTTTAATAATAACATCAAAGTATATATAATATACTGGAGTTATTATTTTAGAATGGAAACAACAAAGAAAGAGGAAGTGGAAGAAGAAAAGAACTTAAAAGAGGGTGGTGAAATTATTACCTCTTCTTCGGGTGTTTCCTTTTGAGTTGATCAAAAGGGCTCCTTAGGTTGGATTTATGATCAAATTAATGAATCTAGGTTGATGTGAGTGAAGTTGGAAGTATATTTCGGTAGATTTTGGCTAAGCCAAATGGCTTTGGAGGTGTGATTTTGAGATAAGGGGAAGTACCCTTTTATAAGAGATGTGAGGGTCACTTTAGGAAAAGCTTAAAATATTATTTTATAATAAAATAATTTTCGATTTCTAATGGCTCTGAAATGATTTATTTCTAGGATAAGGTGGGTATGGGTCGAAAACCACTCAACCAATAGGTTTTAGACAGTTTTAGGTCACCATATTAACTTTATCTTTTAGATTTAACTCTTAGTTAAATATTTTAACTTTTACAATGTCTTCTTGTATTCTTACACTATATGGTTAATAAACTTACTCTAAACTTCCAAGAGAACCTAAAGTGGTTAATTAATTACATATATAATATTATTTAAGTCATTTGTCTGAACATTATATTTTTAGGGATATTATATCAACCAATAATATAGTATTTGTTTTAAAAATTAATTTATGTCAATTTTGACATTATTTGGTATTTGGTTTTTTTGAAAGTCATCACAACTTGATTACTTAGAATAAGATACATTGAATCAACCATAACATGTAATATTCACCTATAAAATTCGTGGATGTCATAAAAACTTTGAAATTATATTTATTTTAATATTTATAATACCATTTATTTGATTCTTTCATTAAAAAGGTAATTACTACATCATCATTGTATCATAAATAAATTAAATTATTTAATGCATAAAAATTATAAATAAAATACCATTATGTAGGAAATAGTTTTATATTTATAATTAATATTTATATTCGAATTTATATTGTGTGTAACCCTATATTAAAAATGGTTTAGTTATTAAACTTTGAATTTAACACTTTTAACTCTTCTTTAAATAAAATAATAATAAATGTCCTAATCTAATCCAAGTGGACCTAAAGGATCATATTTTATTTCTAAAGTTTTTTTTGGTCAAAATAAACTTATCCAATAGAATTAGGACATGTTTTAGGGTAATTATAATATCATTTTTACCTTTAATTACCCTATTTACTTTTAACCGTGGTAAATAAAAGTCAAAAGTTACTATTCACCAAAAAATATTTTCATCTTATTGAAGAAAATTTTAATTACTAATGTCAATTGTGTATCTTGGATTTTTGAAATTCTACTCATAGAAGCAGTAAAATTAAGTTTTATGCAAATTTGTTAACGTGCCTAGAAGGTGGGTAAAAGAGGTTAAAAAGTTCAATAAAATTTTATACATCTAATTTTATTATAAAATGACTCCAATGATTTACATTGAACTTATATAGGTATTATATATATATATTGACTTAAAATAAATTTAAATAAAATAAATAATTATTTAAATAAAATGTCAATTTTAAATAATAACGCAGTGTTTTTCACTATTCATCAAAAATTGAAAGTTTTCAAAAAAATACCAAAAATTCACCCTAAGTTAATTTTGATATTATGAATTAAAAAATGAATTCTATTTTACCAAATTCAAAACATAGAAGTTTCATTTATTAATTTAAAATTAATTCCCATTGTCAAAATCAAAAAGTGGGTTTTTAAAAAGTAAAAACTATCAAAAGATTGACATGTGTTTATGTCAAATTTAAATGTGAAATTACTTATGATGACCTAAATTGTATTAAATGATAAAAATATAATCTAATTATACTTCAAAACCTTTAAAATTCATAATTTAACACTATAAATTATTTCTATTAAAAAAGTTTTTTTCAATTAAAACAAAGTATTTTCGACTATTCGTCAAAATATGAAAGTTGTCAGAAAAGTACCAAAAATTTATCCAAACTAAATTTTTATGTCCCGATTCTAAAGAAGAATTTAATTTCATTAAATTTAATATATAAGAGTGTCAAATATTGTTTTTAAAAAGGGTTTTCCATTAAAAGGTGGTAAAATTGTATTTTCTAAAAAATACTTCTTTTATCTGAAAAAAAATGAATTCATTCTTATATTATGTCTAATAAACACATAATATGGATGTTAAAATTATATAGAGTATATAAGATTCAAAATTCAGTTAATACTATTCATAACCGCTTTTTGAACGGCTATTTTGGTAAGTTGTGGTGTGCTCGAACTCAGTGGTGCGTGTAGTGCAAGCTATTGAATTACTTTAATGAGATAACATACTATGAAATATTGGGGTGTTACATTTTCCCCTCCTTCAATAAATTGTGTCCTCACAATTTGAAATTGTTCTTAAAAAATAAAAGGTTAAGAAATAGAAAAATACCTTTTTGGAAAAACCCTCATCAGAAATTGGTTCGATAAAATTTAGTCTTAATAAGAGGGAAAGGGAAATGAAAAAAGTCACCACCAAATTATGATCTCTATTAGGAGAACATTGGTGGAAATTAGAGACTCGTAATTGGAGAAAAACATAAATATTTATAGGGAGTGATTGAGGTCATCAATCACAAACAAGTGTACAATTGAGATCCTCAAAGCCATCAATCTATGATGATTTAAAATATCATCAATTCAACAAAACATAAGGTATTAGGATAACAAATTTTTGGATTTAATATACCTTACTTAAAGTTTAAGAATTAATTTATTCATATAATAAGAATAAAAAATATATATATACTTGACAAGTAGAGTTTCATCCTTCAACTAATTTCTACCATCATCATTCACTCCAAAAGATAATAGAATTCAAAAATATTCTATTTATCCTAATCATATAGGTTTCCAAAAATAATGAATTTATAATTAATTTGTCAAACTATTTATAAAAAACTACATTATACAAATTAGGACATCATGTATGCCAGTGGTAGGTGATCCTCCCTTGTCGCCATTCGGTTGCGGGTTCAATTCTCACGGCCTTGCCGGATGCGACGGGTTGTCGCCCGACCTCTGGGTTGTCCTTTTAATAATAATCCAAAAATAATCTCAAGAAATGATTTAACCTTAACAATAGTATCCAATGTCAATCTTAATCAATTCCAACCTTTAGACTTATCCAAAAAACTTTTATCCAAACTCACAGTCCAAAATTTCTAAGGAAGGTAAACACAATGAAGATCCTTTTTTCATGTAATAACATGTGAATACCTTCATCATGTATTCTTTTAAAAAATTGTAACACCCTGAATTACCATAAAACCTTATTGATTAAATTCATGCTACCTTATTCCTTATAGAATACTGGATATACTCCTTCTATACAAAAATTTTGTAAACTCCAACAATGATGGAATATACAAATCATTAATCAGTTTCCAGGTAGTCAAGAATATCTAATATAATTTATCCAAATCAATCATATATTATACCAAAATCACTACCCCAGTATCGGAACCATATTATGGTTTATCTTTCTCTCAACCATATATTTTCCAAAAAAAATTAACATGTTATTGAGTCACTTTTCTTGGTTCCATACAATCTCAAGTTCTTAATGAAATATTACTACAGTACAATCATTATATACTCTATAATTCATATAACATGTACATCATTAATACAATACTCAAATGACACAATAATTTAATAGTAATTTAAAAACTCTAATCATTCCCCTTCATCTTTAGTAGTATAATAACTTGATTATTATCCAATAGAAGCATTTGGGGTATACTCTGATGATTTGGACATTGATTCTCGTAGTGTCCCAACTCCTTGCAGATGAAGCACTGTACATTTGAAACCTTTTTTTTACCCTTGTAGTCGCGTACTTAGTGTCCTTTTTATCCACACTTATAACAAACTCTCATTCCATTCAAGCAATTACCAAGGTGATTCTTTCCACAATTATCTCATATGGGAAAATCCTCTTTTCCCCTCTTCCCTTTATCCATCTTTCTCTCTTTCATCATTTTCTTCTCTTGCTTCCCTTCAAATACATAGGACTCATAGAATTATTTACTTATCTTATTAATACATGATACTATTTCTTCATATGGTGAGAATATGTGGCACACTATTTCCCTTCTAAATATTGGCTTAATACCATGAAATATATGATCCTTCTTAATCTTTCTATCATGCATATTTCTGGAATTATCATTCCTTCTGCTAGGCACCATTTCTAAAAAATGGCATACACTATGTTAGTTTATGGATTGCAATGCATAATTCCAAACTTGTAAAATACCTAACTTAAATTAAAAATATTATGAATATAATCTATAATCATAAAATGTTTTCTTTGAGGAAGTATTTACTCCTAAATCCATCATAATGGCTTGTAATGAAAATGTGAATTATCTTAAGCATATCCCCCAAGAGTGTCGTAACCAAGAGTGAATCAAGGCCCATTGTTGTATACCAAGATACCCCGGGTCAAGCACAAAACTCATTGTCACTCCAAGGTACATCTGTGCTAGAGCCGCCTCTACTTGCTTGTATCCAGACAGGGATGTATTGCTTGGAAAATACACAAAATCTCTACGTTACCAAAATTCTAGGAAGTTCTTCTATACTAATCCTCAAAGTCTATCTTAGGGTAATGTTCTATAATAAAAGTTTATCTAAATCTATTTACAAGGTTACTGCTAAACCTCCCTATGATACCAACTGTAATGCCCCGACCCCAGTTACCCAGAGTCAGTGAATTATTTTAATACATTGGCATGATTACAATGAATCACATCCCTAAGGACCGATCAGTTTAGCAGTCTTGGAAAATAGATTATATACATGAACGTTACATTTCAATTTCAAACATAAAACACATCATAGATAGATATTTGAGAACGTTATTATTTCCTTTAGCTTAAGCCTACATATCAATCATAATACACATCTTAGAATCTTGGGAAAACAAAACATAATAAAGGGGTGATCTCAGATGATCAGTAAGGGTAAATAATATAGTGGAAGCTATAAACTTATAAGGAAATATGTGTAATAAAAATAACATCCTATTTAAACATAAGCTTGAACATAATATGGAAAAATTAAATCAAACATCACCATATAAATATGCACATGGATATTCTACTAGTTGAATAATCACATGTAATAACTAATTTAATAATGAGGGAATGCATAATGTCGGACATCATTACCACATAGTCAAGGCCTTGTGCCAAGACTAAAAATAAAATTTTTTTCAAGGCCTTGTGCCAAGACACTAGTTTCTCTCATGATACCTATCGATGCATCGAGGAGATATAGTGGGCTCCACCCCTCACTTACTAAGTCCACTGCATTTCTCATATGAAAATTTTGAAATATAACATAAACATTTGTATTAAAACTATCATATGAAATGTCAATACATTAACCATAAACCATAAATGTTATAAAAATAGAACATTAACAGTCACACATATCATAACTCATTCAATACAATATAGAATATTGTATTATAATAAATCAACCTCAATCAAGAATAATAACCAGTAAAAGATGCTGACATAGTTGAAAATGATCAATAAAACTTTTTGAGAGAAATATCCCTTTTTGTGAAATCATTTAAAAGTCACACATATATAAAGGAAGTAATTTAAAATAAATTTTTGAATCAAAGTTTCACATAACACTTTGAAACTTTTGAAAAGAATTATCATTTCAAAACATTCAGGTCCATATAAATAAATCCTTTAAATCATTTTGAAAACATATACATTAATTTAAAGGATTTAGAAAGATAAATATTTAAAACATTTAAAATTATGATCTAGTTAAATATAACCTCCCATAAAACCTTAAAATATTCCTTTTGAAAACATTTTTATGAAATATGGGTATCTATGATAAATATTTCCCATTAAATACTTACACATAAACAATCTCAGATAATAATGAGATTGAGGAAATAACCATTACCTTGCACTTTCCTTTGGTCGAGGGTACGTTTAACCTCATGTATAATGACCATGGTATGTTATTAAATTATACCATAACCATATTCATATTTATTATATCATACATGATTCATTTATGACTTTATACTACCCATTTAATAATGATTTCCATGTTAAATTAACATTTTGGGTAATAATCACTTTCTTTATCGTACGTGTTTTAACTTGTTATTCCTGATTGTATCATTTAGATAATGATTTAAATACTTAAAGAATATAAAAATTTATTTATATATCATATATATTGAGAATATAAATATTTATAATAGATAGATATTGAAATGGAAGGCACCATTTATGGAGACGGTAGGCCGTACGTATGCATAAACGTTATTTCCGTTTTCATATCGTATTGAACGGAAGTAAGTGAATAAGATATATGTAAGTACATACATATATATATATATATCCAGTAGAATTTTTATTTCATATATTACATACTTATTAATAAATTATATTTTTATAATCATCATATAATGGTGAACGTGGGAATGAATCCCATCGCGTCGTGGAGACGGTAATCCGTACGTACACACAAGCAACAATGTCATTATATTGATGGTGAAATCATATGTAATTGGATGGTATATCATATATAAAGAAACATTAACATTTTATATTTATTATTTACATCATTTATACTCATTTTTATACCCATCCAAATAATGAAGTGTTTGAATAACAAACTACACCACGACGTGGAAACGGTAAGCCGTACGTACGCACGTATGGTGACTTTTTCATTCATATGATGGATAGAATAATGAATATGGTTGTAAAATTTTCATAATAACATCAAATTATATATAATATACTGGATTTATTATTTTATAATGGAAACAACAAAGAAATAGGAAGTGAAAGAAGAAAAGAACTTGAAAGAGGGTGATGAAATTATTACCTCTTCTTCGGGTGTTTCCTTTTGAGTTGATCAAAAGTGATCCTTAGGTTGGCTTTATGATAAAATTAAGGACTATAGGTTTATGTGAGGGAAGTTGGGAGGATATTTGTGCAGATTTGGGCTGATCCAAATGGCTTTGGAGGTGTGATTTTGAGAGAAGGGTAACTACCCTTTTATAAGAGAGGTGAGGGTCACTTTAGGAAAAGATTAAGATGTTATTTTATAATAAAATCATTTTCGGTTTCTAATGGATCCAAAATTATTTATTTATAGGATAAGTTTGTTATGGGTAGAAAACCACTCAACAAATAGGTTTTAGACAGGTTTAGATCACCATATTAACCTTATCTTTTATATTTAACTCTTAGTTAAATATTTTAACTTTTACCGTGTCTTCTTGTATTCTTACACTATATGGCTAATAAACTTACTCTAAACTTCCAAGATAACCTCAAGTGGTTAATTAATTACATATATAATATTATTTAATACCTTTGGCCGAACCTTATATTTCTAGGGATATTATATCAACCAATAATATAGTATTTGTTTTAAAAATTAATTTATGTCAATTTTGACATTATTTGGTATTTGGTTTTTTTGAAAGTCATCACAACTTGATTACTTATAACAAGATAAATTTAATCAACCCTAACATGTCATATTCACCTAGAAAATTCGTGGATGTCATAAAAACTTTGAAATTATATTTATTTTAATATTTATAATACCGTTTATTTGATTCTTTTATTAACAAGGTAATTACTGCATCATCATTATGTCATAAATAAATTAAATTATTTAATGTCTAAAAATTATAAATAAAATACAATTATGTAGGAAATATTTTTATATTTCTAATTAATATTTATAGTAGAATTTATATTGTGTGTAACCCTATATTAAAAATGGTTTAGTTATTAAACATTGAATTTAACACTTTTAACTCTTCTTTAAATAAAATAATAATAAATGTCATAATCTAATCCAAGTGGACCTAAAGGATCATATTTTATTCCTAAGTTTGTTTTTGGTAGAAATACAATTATACAATAGAATTAGGACATGTGTTAGGGTAATTATAATATAATTTTTACCTTTAATTACCCTATTTACTTTTAACTGTGGTAAATAAAAGTCAAAAGTTACTATTCACCAAAAATTATTTTCAACTTATTGAACCACATTTTACTTACTTATTTCATCCATTTCTCTCTAATTTTTTAAATTCTACTCACAAAAGTGGTAAAATTAAGTTTAATGCAAATTTGCTAACGTGCCTAGAAGGTGGGTAAAAGAGGTTTAAAAGTTCAATAAAATTTTATACATCTAGTTTTATTATAAAATGAATCAAATTAATTACATTAAACTTATATAGGTATTATATATCTATTTTGACTTAAAATAAATTTAAATAAAATAAATAATTATTTAAATAAAAAGTCGGTTTTAAATAATAACGCAGCGTTTTTCACTATTCATAAAAAATTGAAAGTTTTTAGAAAAAAAAACCAAAAAATTACCCTAATATAATTTTGATATTATGAATTAAAAAATTATTTCTATTTTACCAAATTTAAAAACATAGAAGTTTCATTTATTAATTTAAAATTAATTCCCGTTGTCAAAACCAAAAACAGGTTTTTAAAAAGTAAAAACTATCAAAATATTGACATGTGTTTTTGTCAAATTTAAATGTGAAATTACTTGTAATGAACTACATTGTATTAAATGATAAAAATATAATCTAATTACACTTCAAAACCTTTCAAATTCATAATTTAACACTATAAATTGTTTTTATTAAAAAAGTTGTTTTCAATTTAAAATATAATATTTTCCACTATTCATTAAAATATGAAAGTTATCAGAAAAGTACCAAAAATTTATCCAAACTAAATTTTTATGTCTTGATTCTAAATAAGAATTTAATTTCATTAAATTTAATGTATAAAAGTTTCAAAAATTGGTTTTAAAAAGGGTTCTCCATTAAAAGGTGGTAAAATTGCATTTTCTGAAAAATACTTCTTTTATCTGAAAAAAATGAATTCGTTCTTATAATATTTATAAGAAACACATAATATGGATGTTAAAATTTTATAGATTATATAAGATTCAAAATTCAGTTAATGCTATTCATAACTTCTTTTTGAACGACTAGTTTGGTAAGTTGTGGTGCGCTCGAACTCGGTGTTGCGTGTAACACAAGCTATTGAATTACTTTAATGAGATAACATACTATGAAATATTGGGGTGTTACAAAAAAGTTGTCACATTAGAAAATATCAATCAATAAAATCAACAATACATGATCCATAACATGAATGATAATAATCACATGTGATTCATATCTACCCTTTCAATTTCTTTAATATGATTCATTATCTTTATTAGGTTAATTCTAACCATCTACCCATCGAAAAAAATGGAATGATAATTCCACATTCACAAATAATAAAAGAGAATAGAGATATTGAATCCCTTATGTCAACCATATCTTTAACAAGTATTGCATGAGAATGATGATAAAACATCAATCAAGAACCTCCAAATTCATAAGGATCCACTAAAAACCTATACACAACAATCCCCCATAAATACCATAACCAAAAATCATCCAAACTGAAGCTAAGAACCTATCATAGCCTATAATAAAAGAAAGAGTAATGATCAAGAGAAACGTAGAATATAATTTCACCTTGAGCTATAAAATCTTGACCACACGAATACAAGGATTAAGAGCCTATAAAAGAAAACCAAAGGGAACCCAAGACGAACCACATTGCACTAAGATTTTGAAGAATATCATAGGAATTGAGGGGAATTATAGCAGGAATATGAAGTTATATTAAAAACATAGATACATAAGACCTCAATGCAATAGATAGGGATAGACTACAGTGGTTCAGATCCATCAATCATGGTGTGATCTATCTAAATATCAGGGGGTTAAAACCATTTAAAATTGATATAAACAAAGAATATCATGATGAAACAAGGACCCTTCATGTTGGAATTCCTAGACCTTTGGGAATCATGTCACAAGACTCAGCCTTCCCCCTCAAACCTAATCAACCTCATACTAAAACCAAAACAAAACATTTATCACCATGACACAATGTCCATCACGTAATATTAAACCAAAAGCACCATAATACCCTCCATGATATGACAAATCACACTACATCTCAACATACTTCCCCATTCTTAATCCAAAGTGATAAGAAAATTTTATGAACCAAGCTCTATATCATAACACCTCACCTCACATCATAACCTCGTTGATCATGGTTCAACACACTAGACCAAAATAACTCTTATCCTATAGCTAAAAGAATCATGTCATAACCCTTGTTCTCATGAAATGATTCATAATACCAACTAAAAACTCACTCTTCTTCCCCACTACTCACCTCCAAACTTAATCTGGCACCCCCAATGCCTAAAAACCACAAAGTAGAAAACCATGAGAAAATCAATCTTCTCAAAGTTACTAAAGTTTAAAAATTATTAGTAATTTTTTATAGATAAAACCAAGCTTCTAAAAGTAGGAATATTTTTTTTGATGATATAATAAAAGAATTTTTTTCATTAATAATGAAGATAAATCATGTGTTTATTGGTGATTGAGTAGGAGAACAATAATATTTTTGGTATTGTATATAGATGACATGATTCTCAATAGAAATGGAATCCCAAGTTTATAATTTTTAAAGGATTGGTTAGGTTATTTCTTTTTTATGAAATACATGAGTGAGGTGACCTATATACTAGGAATTAATATCTTTAGAGATTTATCAAAGATGATATTTGACCTAAGTTAAAACATTTTATAATAGTGGGTTCCCTAGACCCAACTTGAACAGTACTTTTTATTACCATTACATGTATAAAAATTGATATATACATGTGTTTATTTATTCTTACCATAATAGTGTTGATATTTATATATCCACTATTTACATAGTAATGTACTTAGATTATTTTTTGTATCAAAAGTTTATAGCATTTCCCAACTATAATGAAAACCTTGAGATACTATGACAGTAATCTTAAATATATATGGCCTATGGTCTAGATATATTATACTGACAGGACACGTATGATGTCTATCTATCAGCTATTTGGGACTCATAAGCATTGAGATTTCTTCTCATGAAGTTAACACTTTGTGATCTCTAGTAGTGAGATCATGAGGAAAGACCCACCAATATTAATACCACATGTTTCAGGTGTCATTGGTTGTTTCTATCTACAAACATGTGTATTGGTCTCCTAACTTGAGTTCATTATCAGTGTGTTCCGTTTGATTGTGTACTTTGATGCAAGGAAAAAACCATGATAATGAAATCATGAAGAGGTAGTTTGTGTTGGGTGCATCATTGTTGGTAAGGTATTGGTTGAATGATCGAGATTGATTTTTCTGTTTCTAGGTTGAGGAAGAGATGTCTCATGGGCCCAGGTTGTCTAGGATGGTAGTACCTTCATAAATCCATGGACATGGTACAAGAAGGTAAATTCATACAGTAAGGTCAAGAAATAAACAAAGTAATAAAAGGATGATGACACAAGTGTGTATCTTACTTTATGAGATATCACCAGACAAAGAGATTATATTACACTGTTAGTGCTCATAAGAGGAAGTCGTAGCTATGACATTCATTATCTCCTTAGGGGTCATGATGGGTTGCTAGAATACACTATTGATCTATGGGTTAGAATCACTACTACTGAGATAAGGATCTAGAGGGTCACACACTAAGTGTATCCACAAGTTCCACCTATTCTAGTGAATAGGAGTTTATAACGAAGTGGGACCCATGTGCGGGGGTCGGTGAATGTCCGAGTTTAACTAATCACAATTAAAACTAATTAAATTATTTTATTTAAGTTTATAATAATGAGGATTGAATTTATTTCTCAAGTTATTCACAAGTTGTTTGATCATAAAATTTAATACGAGAAAAATATGATTTTTCGAACGAACATTGGATGTTCAAGGTTTGTTAAATTATTTGAAGAGATTAGGGGCTAAGTTAATTGTTCATATTTTATCACGTAACATTTTATTATGTTAAAAGTGAGTGATAAAATATTTATGACATTTATGACAAGTTTATTAAGTCATATATGTGCGCAAATGTTTAAAATGAAGGTTATTACTTTCCAGGGATCAAAGTGCAGTTTTGGAAAGTAAAACCTAAGTATAAAATCTCATTTTAGCCTCTTGAATTCTAATCTCCACCATTTTTACGAATTTAGAGAGATAATATCTCTTCTCCTCTTCTCTCAAGTTCTTAGAGAGAGATACTGAAGGAAGAACAAAGTTGGATCAATCCTTCTTTCTCGATCGAGTCCGCGTTCTTCAGTCGATTGAAGGGACATTGTAATGATCTTCAATTTCTCACACTAACACTCGGGAAATGTAGATCGATGATCCTAGAATTTTGGAGCATGTGTAGATGATCTAGAGGGCATCTAGTTTGGCATCTTACAGCCACAACACATCGAAGGTGAGTGAATAAACTAGAAACTATAAATGAAAGAGGTACCTTTTAAGCTTTCATTTGGTTTTATTTTTCATTCTTAAATTGAATTAAATGCGATCCTTTTAGAAATCCAAGAAATGGGTTAAGTGGATTCTATGTTTTTAACATGAATACAAACCCAAAATTTAAATTGTGTGTTCTTTCACACTTCTGTTTTATCCCAAGTTCCTTCAATTGGTATCAGATCAAACATGTAATTATTTAAGTCGAAAACATTGAAATCTCAATTAAATTTTCTATGATTTGGAAATAGGGTTTCTATACTATCTCAATGCAACTGAAGGCACATTGATCTAAGTTTTTATCACCAAGATATGGTTGATTGAAGATCGATGGGTTTTGTTTGAAGGTTGGTATGAAAATTAAAGTTTTAATTTTGATTCATTTTAATGGTAACTGTTGTGACAGATCTTTAGCTAGATCATGATGTAATCATGTTACGTGGTAACCGAATATACCATAAGCTGGTTGGGGTAGTCTGTTGGTAGTAAAATTTTCTCATGGAATCTATTTTAAAGCTTCCCATGGAAGGTTATTAATTAAATGTATATAGCTTCCCATGGAATCTAGTTTAAAGATTCACATGGAATATTGTTTAATTAAATGAATAAATATTCCCTTGGAAGCTAGTTTAAAGCTTCTCATAGAATCTTGTTTAATTAAACGGATAAAGTTTACCTTGGAAGCTAGTTTAAAGATTCTCATAGAATCTTGTTTAATTAATCGAAAAAATCTTCCCATGAAAACTTCTTTATTTAAGAGGAAAAATCTTCCTATGGGAGCTGGTTTAAAGATTCTTGTGGAAGCTTCTTTAATTAAAAGGATAAAGCTTCCCTTGGAAGCTAGTTAAAGTTTCACATGGAAGCTTGTTTAAAATATATATATATATAAGGGACAAATCTTCTGTTAGAAGCTTGTTATTATTTAATATTATTATACATGTTTGTGTGTGTGTCCTTTAAATGGATACCCCATACTAGGCTGGAATAATTCAGATTGGGTCTGATCGGTTTAACCCTTTTAACTTGTCACTAGTATAACATTATTTATTCTAGGATCTTCTTTAGGCCCACGCTAGCACCCAAAAAATTATAAAAAATTTAGAAATTAAATTTAATTATTTGGGATTCAATAAAATTATTTCATATATTTTGGGACATATAGATAATTAATTAAAATTATTTTAATGAAAGTTAATGCATTAAAAATACCCTTGAATTGAATTTTAGAAAATTTAATTTTCCCTTATAAAATATAATTGCATGTTGACTGATCATGATCTGAGACCAACCCATGCATGTTTGGTTTATTATTTTTATAATTTAATTATTGCATTTAAATTTTATAAAATGTAATAATTGTTTTATTTTGATGATTTTTGTAACGTCCCTCCATCTTTAATTTGTATAAGGGCCTGCGTGTCCACATTTGAGTGCTACAAATGTAATTTTTCATCACTAGTTCCCCTCACTTGTGTGTGAGTATACATTGTAAATATCAGAGTAGTTCGTGGAAATGTGGTTCGATTTGAGATCCAGTGTAAACCAAAAAAGTGAAATGCATGGGAGTTGTGGGTGCTGAAATTCAAGTCAGGTATTGACTTAAGGAATTCCCCTAGGGTCTCAGTTAATCCATTATTCACTCGATGGATTAACCAATAGTTAACGGCTCATGATCATGTTATTATTTATTTATTTTATCATGTTCATGGTTTATTATTTTTTAAATGTGTATTTATTACATGTGACCACATAGTATAATAATAAACAAGCATGTAAAGATAAAATGAACATGTATAGTGAATGTTTTCTATTTAAAATCATGGTTAAGTTGTGAGCGCAATCATATAGAATAATCATGTTAAATAGAAAAGTATTGCATTCACCGATATGAAATTAAAAAAAACCTCAAATAAATATTAAGTCCTAACTGCCTTCAATCATTCAAATTTGAAGAAAACTGAGTATTTGGGGTGCTCATCATGCCATAGCTGAGGGTTCCTCTTACTATCGGGGAGTTCTTATGAGATTGGTGGGTCGAATTAACTAAAGTTGGTAGTAAGGGTTATCCATATCTAACTTACTATCACTTTAGAGGCAAAGTGTTGAGCAATGAAAATTAATTCTTTGCAGGAGATGGTACTTCACTCAATAGATCAAGGAGTTGCGAATTAATGTGGTTGGCTAGTCAGATGCATACCTTGGACTATTAGAGTAGTGGTGTAGCCATAGCTTTTAGACTACAAGGAGAGGTTTAAGGATCCTTTCCACTAGAATACTCAAGTGACAGAGTATTCTGCTTCTAATACAGAGGGTTCCTAGAATTTGATAAAGTAGTGGGAGAAATTTAAAAATTGATAATTTAAAATTTTCTACTAGTAATCAAGATAAAAGTACCAATATTCTAAGTTTATTTATTGCAGATTAAATGAAAACCACCAACTCAATTTCACTATGATCAATATTATATAAGGGGAATATCCTTACTGGTCATAACTTCTAGGAGCTGTTCAGACACTTGCGCATAGTACTATGCCAAGAGAGGAAGCTTTATGTGCTAGAATCTCCAATTCCTGCTAAACCTCTTCAGGGAGCAAGTAAGATGGATAAAGATAAATACAAGAAGAATTTGGAAGATTCACTAGACATTCGGTGTTTCATGTTTTCATCTATGTCCATTGAGCTTCAGAAAATGCATGAGGATAAATATGCTTTCCAAATGCTATCTTATCTCAAATAGTTATACCAGGAGAGATATCGGCAAGAAAGATATGAGATATCAAGTGATCTTTATAGATTCAGTCTAGAATAAGTAAATCAATTTGGACCTCATGTACTCAAGATGATTGGGTGCATTGAGAGACTTGAGTCCCTTGGGTTCAAATTGAACCAAGATCTAGTAACTGATCTCATTCTTGCCTCTTTACCATGTATCTCCTCGACTTTCATTGTTAATTATAATATGAATAACATGAATAAGTCACTCCCAGATATTTTGGCTTTAGTTCACCAGGATGATAAGGATATGAAGAATATCAATTCTTCAGTCCTTATGGTAAACAAGAGGAAGGGAAAGGCAAAGGGGTCTAAGGACAAGTCCATGTCAAAGACACCGATGCACCTTCCTTCCAAAAAGAAAAAGATAAAAAGGGGTGGAAATGAGTAGGAGGTTGTCTTGTTTCTCTGTGGCAGGAAATTCCACTGAAAGAGGAACTGTAAAGCTGGGAAGAAGAATCAAGGTGATACTTCTACTTCATGTATTTTTTTCATTGAATGCAATCTGTCTATTTCTACAAGTTAGGTATTGTATACTACACGTATCTCACACATATGTATTCAAATATAGGAACCAAGTAGATTTAAGAAAATTAAAAAAGGTGGAAGTAGATGTCTGAGCTAAAAATGGTGCAAGTCTATCAACCTTGGTAGTGGGATATTGTCATCTTACTTTGCCTAGTGGTTTGGTTCTTGTATTCAATAATTGTTATTATGTTCCTTCAATCACTAGAAACATAATCTCAGTGTCAAGTTTGGAAATAATGGTATTTTATTTCAAGTTTGGAAATAAATTTTGTCTCTTTTATAAGTATAACATGTGTTATAGTATGGAACATCTTGACAATGGGTTTTATATACTAGAACTCGAAAATCTGGTAATGACAATTAATGAAAAAACCAGTGAGAATGAATCATATAACACCCGCCTATGGTACTTCAAGCTTGTTAATGTAAATGAGAAGCGATTAAAAAAATTACATCAAGAAGGTTATTTGGACTCAATTAAGTTAAAACCCTTGGATGTATTTCATGCTTGTTTACAAGGCAAAATGACCAAATCACCCTTCTCTGGGAAGGTAGTAAGATCCACTGAATTGTTGAAATTAATTCATAATGACGTATGTGGTCTATTTCCAGTAGAGGCAAGGGGTGGGTTTTCATACTTCATTACTTTTACCAGTGACTTTAGTAGGTATGGATATATCTAATTAATGTGGTATAAGTCAGATTCCTTCCATATGTTTAATGAATACCAACATGAAGTAGAAAACCATCTTGGTAAAAAGATTAAGGAATTACGCTCAGACCAAGGTGGATAGTATCTTAACCAATCTTTCATTAATCACTTGAAAGAGTGTGGGATAGTATCCCAACTTACCCCTCCTTATAAACCATAGTGGAATGGTGTGAGTGAAAGGAGTAATTGAACCCTTCTTGACATGGTCGGATCAATAATGAGTCACGCAACTCTTCCATTATCCTTTTGGGGATGTGCCTTGCAGACAATATCATATACCCTTAATCAAGTACCAACTAAAGCTATAGATAGGATTCCATACAAGTTTTGGTATGGAAAGAAACCTAGTATGTCACACATATGTGTATGGGGATGCGATTATTTTTTCAAGACCATACCAAGTGAAAAATTAGCATCTTGAAGATCAAAGTGCAATTTTATAGGTTATCCTAAAGAAAAAAAGGATATTACTTATATAACCCTTCATATAGAAAAGTGATTGTGGAAAGATAAGCCATATTTATAGAAAGGAAGCACATTTCCAATGGAAATAGTGGGAGTAAGATTAACTTTGATGAAGTTAAATCTCCAGATGCACAAGATTTGGTATGGGAACAATCTCCGTAAGAGATAGTGGGAGAGAAATATGTTCCTAAGACATAAGTACCGTGTAGGTCTACTAGAGAGGTTATAGAACCAGATAGATATGGTTTTCTTGTCACTAAGTTAGCTGACACATTTCTCCTAGAGAATGATGAACCTATGACCTATAAGGACTAAGTGGATGTAAAATATTCTGCTACATGGAAAGAATCCATGAATTCGGATATGGATTCCATCTATCAAAATCAAGTTTGGATTTGGTAGACCCTCCAGCTGATGTAAAACCCATTGGGTGCAAATGGGTATTCAATAAATAGATTGACATGGATGGTAGGGCCAATACCTATAAGGAAATATTGGTAGCAAAGGGTTTCAAACAACATCAAGGCATCAACTATGAAAAATCCTTCTCATCAGTAATAATGCTGAAATCTATCAGAATATTGCTTGCAATAGCAACCTTACATGATTATGAAATTTGGAAAATGGATGTCAAAACTGATTTTCTAAATGGGAAGTTGGTTGAAGATGTTTATATGACTCAACCTGAAGGGTCTATAAAGTCAAATAATTCCAATAAAGTATTCAAGCTGCATAGATCCATTTATGGGTTGGCATAGGCATCGCATACATGGAATATTCATTTTGATGAGGTCATAAGAGAATTTGGTATTGTCAAGGATGAAAGTGATCCATGTGTCTATAAGATGGTTAATGGGAATTCCATCATTTTCCTAGTATTATATGTTGATGAAATATTAATTATGGGAAATGATGTACAAGTATTACAGTCAGTTAAGACTTGGTTAAATAAATTATTCTCCATGAAAGACTTAGGTGAAGCAGCCTATATTCTAGGGATCAAGATCTATCGAGATAGATATCAAAGGTTTCTTGGGATAAGTCAAATTATATACATTGACAAGGTAATTAGAAGGTAGATTATGGAAAAATACAAGAGATGAATGTTACCAATGTCACATGGAATTAATCTCTCTAATAAGGTGTTTTGACAAACATAGGAGTATATTGAAAGAATGAGTAGAATCCCTTATGCTTCAGCAGTGGGATCTATCATGTATGACATGCTATGTACTAGGTTTGATGTTGCCTTTTATTTAATAATGGTGGGAAGATATCAAGACAATCCAGGCGAGCTACATTGGGCAGCTATAAAAACTATCCTAAAGTACTTGCGACGTACAAAGGATATGTTCCTGGTGTATGGAGGAGATGAGGAGCTAGTTATAAGGGGATACACTGATTCTAGTTTCCAAATTGATCATGATGATTTGAAATCACAGTATGGATATTTATTTTTCCTGAATGGTGATGTAGTGAGATGGAGGATCTCAAAGTAGTCAGTGGTTGTTAATTCTACAGTAGAATCTGAGTATATAGCGGCTTCTAATGCAACTAAGAAGTTTGAATATGAAACTTTGTTTTTTATCTTGGTGTTTTAACTAGTAGTGTGGATATTATTAAAATATATTGTGATAATAATGTGGTAGTGGTGCTTGACAAGGATCCCAGGTCACACTAGAGAACAAAGCATATACTTTAGAAGTTTAATCTCTTGAGGGATTTTACTCATAGAGGTGAAGTCACAGTTAGCAGAGTAGCCATAAAGGATAACATGGCATAACCCCTAACTAAATCCATATATCAACAGAGGAATGATACTCATGATATATCTAGCAGGTTGAGAATTATTCGTAGTTGGATCTAGTGAAAGTGGGAGTGTTGTAATAGTGGGTTCCCTAGCCCCAACTTGAATGGTACTTTTGATTACCATTACATGTATGAAGATTGATATATACATGTGTTTATTTATTATTACCATAAAAGTGTTGATATTTTTGCATCCACACTTTACATGGTAATGTCCTTATATTGTGTGTCTTATCAAAAGGTTATAACATTTCCAAGATATAATAAGAACCTTGAGATACTATGACGGTAATCTTAAATATATATGTCATGTGGTCTAGATACATCATACTGACAGGACACATATGATGTCTGACTATTAGGTACTATGGGGTCATAATCATTGAGACTTCTTCTCATGAAGTTCGTACTTGGTGATCTCTAGTAGGGATATCATGAGGACACACTCGCCAATAGGAACACCACATGTTTCGGGTGTCATTGTTCCTATCTATGAACATGTGTATTGGTCTCCTAAGTTGAGTTCATTATTAGTGTGTTCCATTTGATCGCGTATTTTGATGCAAGGTAAAAACCATGATAATGAAATCATGGTGAGGTTTTTTTTTGGGTGCATCATTGGTAGTATGGCATTGATTGAATGATCAAGATAGATTTTTTCACTTCTAAGTTGAGGAAGAGATATCTTGTGGACCCATGTTGGCCAGGAGGGTAGTACCTTCATAAATACATGTCCATAGTACAAGAAGGTAAATATGTCCAGTAATATCACAAAATAAATTAAGCAATAAAAGGATGATGACACAAGTGTGCATTCTGATTTATGAGATATCTCCAGTTAAAGAGATTATATTACACAGTTAGTGTTCATAGGAGGAAGTCGTAGCTATGACATTCCTTATCTCTTTAGGGACCATTATGGGTTGCTAGACTCTACTCTTGGTCTATGGGTTAGACTCATAGCTATTGAGATAAGGACCAAGAGGGTCAAACACTAAGTGTAACCACAAGTTCCACATATTCTAGTGAATAGGAGTTTAGGACGAAGTGGGCCCCATATGCGGGGGTTGGTGAATGCCTAATTTTAACTGGTCACAATTAAAACTAATTCAATTATATTATTCAAGTTTATAATAATGAGTATTTAATTTATTTCTCAAGGTATTCACAAGTTGTTTGATCATAAAAGTGAATACGAGAAAACTATGATTTTTCGAACGAACATTGGATTTTCAAGGTTCGTTAAATTATTTGGAGAGCTTACGGACCATGTTAATAGTTTTTATTTTATCACATAACATTTTATTGTGTTAAAAGTGAGTGATAAAATATTTATGACATTTATGATAAGTTTATTAAGTCATATATGTGCGTAAAGGTCTAAAATGAAGGTTATTACTTTCTAGGGATCAAAGTGCAATTTTGGAAAGTAAAACCTAAGTATAAAAGCTCATTTTAGCCTCTTGAATTCTGAACTCCACTATTTGAACGAATTTAGAGAGAGAGAATCTCTCTTATCCTCTTCTCTCAAGTTCTTAGAGAGAAATAATAAAGGAAGAACAAAGTTGGATTGATCCTTCTTTCTCGATCGAGTTTGCATTCTTCAAGCGATTGAAGGGATGTCATAAAGCTCTTCGATTTCCTATGATAGCACTCAGGAAATGTATATCGATGATCCTGGGATTGTGCATCATGTTTGTATGATCTAGAGGGAATCTAGTTTGGTGTCTTACAGCCACGAAACATCTACAATGAGCAAATATAACCGGAAACTATAAACAAATGAGGTACCTTTTAAGTTTTCATTTAGTTTTATTTTTCTTGCTTAAATTGAATTGAATTCAATAATTTTATAAATTGGGGCAAGGGGTTAAGTGGATTCTATGTTTTTAACATGAATACAAACACAAAATTTTAAATTGTGTGTTCTTTCACACTTCTGCTACACCTCAGGTTCCTTGAAAACATGTATATTGGTAAGGTGTTAAAAGGGTTTAATATAGATAATTACAAGAAGGAATATTTACCAATATTTAACAGAAAGAGTCTTATAAAATCATAATGTCCCTCTATAGATATAGATAGAGAACACGTGAGTAATATTATTTATATTTCAACAATAGGGTATATCATGTATGCCATGTTGTGTGCATGGACCGATGTTTCATATACTTTAATCATAATATGTTGGCACTAATAAAACACTGGTGAAGATTATTGATTCATGATCATTAATATCATTAAGTACTTAAGAAGGGCCAGGGATATTTTCTTGTTCTTTTGAGAAAATTATTAGATATTTGTATGCAAGTTTAAAACCCAACAAAAATGATCTAAGATCTTAGTTGGGGTTTGTGTCCCAACTAAATGATGGGGTAGTGAGATGGAAAAGTTCCAAGTATTTGACCATGTTTGATTTTAAAACTAAAGTTAAATACATTGAAACATTATTTACAATAAAATGAGATGTTCAAATACTAAATTTCACTTATGAACCAATGATTGTTCCTAGAATAATGAATCCCATATAGCTCTATTACAACAATAATAGAACATCACCAAGATTAAGGGAGCTGAATCTCACTAAGCATGTAAACACATACGTAGAATATTCAATCACATAAGAAAAATTATTGAGAGAGGTGATTTAAATATCTTTTAGGTATTTGTAGATGATAACATAACATATACTTTGAAAACACCACTAGTGTAGCAGAAACATCTGGGTTAAGTAAAGTCTTTATATATTAAATACATTTTTGAATGGATCTCATTTGTATGATTTCATTAGTATATATTTATCAAGTTTTACATGCGTTATAGAGATTAGAAACATACATTATATCATGGTAAATGTTAATATTTTCTTGAATAGGGACTCGTATAGAGATGTAGAGTTCATTCATGAAACATAAGTTGGACTTATTATCATGATTGATCCATTTTGTGTACGTCACATGGAATGTCGTATACATTTCATTGGTGTTAGTTGGATTGTATACTATACAATAATCCTTAAACCTATGGTAAAAAAGGTTCCCTAGATGTTAACCTTCATACTTCGATACTCATCATATGTCATTCACAATAATGATCTAAATAAAGGGTGATTGGATATGTTTCTGATCATGTAGATATATTTTATTAACCATCATAGGATTTTTCCTTCTATATTATAGGTATTACATATAGTCCCTTGATTAAATAATATTGAGTAAATTTATAGTCATTCTTAGTTAAGTGACATGTAATGTGTTCTTTTACTTAGATGAATAACATGTGATATATTCATCGTTTTTTATTCGTCTACTTAAATAATCGAGAATGAATGAGCTAAATGATATGATATTGACATGTTCCAAATCACATGTTTATACTTGATATAATGTAAAAATATATTGAAATATCTAAATTTACTTATATGGAGATACATATGGTTAATGGATATCACACCACAACCCTTTGTATATTTTTTAGTGATAACATGTTGTTATTTACCACACTGCTTACGGTTATGAATTAAGAATGCATAATCATTTTCAAACCTATAAATTCTTATAGGATCACCTATAAGGATATGTGAATGATGATTTGTCTTAGCATAATAATGTTTGTCTAAAATCTAATAAATCTTTCATGAAATTGTATCTAAAATAGTATAGAAAATATTTCACACCTTATTTCATATGATGAGGCATTATATATGATAGGAACAAATTCTAAAAGGATTTAGTAAAAGTTTGATATTGATAGAGTTATTTTATAAATCTATATGAGTTAAAATAATTTAATTTTAGTTTTTGTTATATTATATTTCCATAAATATATTATATGATATGATTATGAAATGGAGGTATCAGATATGACCTTGGCTATTTGGTTTTCCACCTAATATATCATTCATTTGGACTTTGTATCATAAGATTGTGTGAAATGGAATTTCTACAATGATTGATTTGTTTATTTAAGTGTTCAAGAGTTACATTGATGTATCGAGTTTGTGGTAGCACGTTACACATAGTTAATGTTCATCTCCTCAACTCATAACATTTAAAAATCATTACTAACTCTTTGTAAACATATTTATTAAATCGATTTAGTATGTAAAAAGGGATCAAACATAACAACATGATAATCCCTGTTATATTGGAACTCCTTGGTTGAATCTCTCTCAATTTCTCTCCCCTTTACTTCAAGAGGTATTAGCACATCATGGGGATGAAAAAATACATTATACTAGATCAAAAATTCATATATCTATTGGATAACCTTAGGAGGCATGATCCTTGTAGTTAGTTTTTATGATTTTCATCAAATTTAAAAGGATAATAATATAAAAGGTTATTATAAGTGTATGTTTTATATATATTTTTATTGATATATGTAAAATTACTCTTGAATGATATTGGAATTAGTTTTTTTATATTTATACTGAATTTAAGGTATATTCTTTGCCTAAAAACACACCAGTATGGTGATTTTAGGGGTGTTTTAGATATTTTGAACCTTGATTGAAAAAATATATATTTTAACCCAGTAAATAAAAAAATATTGGAAAATTGATCACTCATTTGATCTTAAAATGATAAATTTACAATGGGTTGTAATTTTGGGATTGTTTTGAGTTATTCAAATATCTTAGTGTTTTAATGACTCGGGTAGTTAGAGAAAAATGCCTTTAAATAGAGTATTGAGCATCCAATACTCATTTAATAGTATATTACCCTTTTATATCCATTATCATTGTCTCATTAGGTGAATTATCTTATCCCAATGAATGTATAAGGTCCTGGAATGATCAATGAGTTGGGTGATTTGAAATTATATTCTTTTATTATGAATAGAGATTTCTCATGTAATTCTTGAGTGAATTAAATCATCATTATAATGATCTTTGAACAAGGTTTTGAGGGTTTTATGAAATTGTTAGGCAATTTAATGAATAATTAATAATATATGGGACTCAATAGGTTCTTGTTGGAGGCCCACCAAGCATTTAATGAGTCAATTGATTATAGATGAACTCTCACCAGGCACTTGGCGGGCTATGTATTTCTGGAAGGCATCCATCAGTCACCTGACAATGTAGTTATTACTCGATAGGGTACCATTATATACCCAATACAACTCTAGGGGCCTATTTATTTTCTATGACCTTGATTCCTTGATCCATTTCCCTTGTCCTTTGTTATAATGGAGGATCTCATACCCCAATGTCAAGGATATATCCTATAGAGGCCTTAGTGTTTATTTATAATGAATAATAATGATTACATAATACATCATATTTTATGTGAGGCTCATTTACTAACAGTCACCCTCAAGATAGGTATACCTATCTTGAATGCAAAATAGTGGAAAATAAAGAAAAAACTCTCATAATACCCCCCCCCCCTCGAGTTGGACATGTCTAGCTTAATTGCATAAAAAACAAGAATATTTGTCTCCTTTTATCCCCCTCACAAGATGAAGTGGGTAACTACCACTACTGAAGATGATATGATCACTGAAAAGTATCCATGTTGATGACCACTAGTGCTTGAATAATAATTCAAGAGAAAACAGAGCTCATATGGTGGACCCAATAAGTCTGACTAAAATGACGCCCATCTAGCAGACCTAATAAGTCATAACACAAGTGAAGAAAACTATAACATATGATTGGAAGTAATTTTGTTCATCATCAAAGATAGAGTAGAAAATTTAGGCAATGATGAAAAGGATTGATGAAGGTATAAGCAATACCGAAAATCATGACAAGGGTCTAAGCAGTGTCCATGGTAGTTGGGGTAAGGTGGTTAGAGTACGAGACAAATGAGTCTCTAAACAGAGCTTTGATGCAAGTGTGGTTGAAGAGGGACACACATAGAGCGACATGGCCTAGTTGGAATATGACACACATGCAGTTGGATCGCTTAGCATGGTGATAGAGGCGCATTACAACTCAGATTTATTCCAGGAGTGTGAATTAGAAAATCTCACTAGGAGAGAGGCATCTTACAACTTAAGAGATACGTAGGTGAAAAAGAGGCACAACAGGGATTGAAATTTTGGAAAACCTGCTCAGGGAGAGGCATAAAAGAAAAGTTACTTATTGCGACATGACTTGAACAGGAGGGTGTGATTCCTTGGAAAGTGTGCATTAAAATCTAGGTGTGCAGCATGCAACAACACCGCATGTAAATAGTCATGAAATACTTGGGGCCATTGTACATATTGCAGATCATCCTCTAAAGGGGAGTGTGTAGTGGGAGGGGGTGCATGGTTGGAGGGGGTGTGCAGTTAGAGGGATAAATTTGAGGAACCAACTTCGATATCATGTTATAATGGAAAAGATCGTAACCCAATACTCAATATACATCCTATGAGAATCAAACTAGTTGCTTCATTATGACCTTGTTACTATTGTACAATCCTAGTACCAAAAGGGACATAAATACATCTAACTCCACTTGTTTCATGCACCTTTTCCAACTTCAATAGATCTACTTTCAACTTCCACACAAGTGCTTTATTAGCACAACTAACCCATGAATCATATCTCCCCCTTAAATTATACACAACTTCATAAACATTTAGAAACATTTGAACACATGGGGAGAGGGGTACCTTCATCTTTCCTCTAAGGAATTCAGTTGGTCATAGTGGACCAACCCTTCAACTTCAATCTTTCCTTTTCACTTTTTCAAATTTAAGAAAAGGAGTGTCAACACCTCATCAATTTTTTCTTATTGATCATCCTCAAGTGTGTTTTTCTTCAACTCCTTACAAGTGGATCTTCTTTGTGTGATTCCACTTACACACATTTCTCCTTTGATATGAGAATTTTTCTTTCTTGGATTGGGATTCTCCATTCTTGGCTTAAGCTTTATCTTCATTATGAGATTAATCCCACTTGTGCGTGTTTCCTCTTTTTATGACTTGTGATTGCTTTCTCTGTGATGATCATTCTTCCATTAGTGGATTCTTCCACCAATTTTTAGTTCTTTCCTTTTAGTGGTTTTTGTGAGACTAATTAGGCATGTTTCTTCCTTGAAAGGCATAAGATCTGCCTCTAACTTCACCTTCCTTAGTGGATCATTCTTTACAAGTTTTTTCACCTTTATCATAGTTGGAGAAGATCCTTGCTTTTACTTCCAAATCTACAGTTTTCCTTTCCAAGATAACTGTTGTGAGTAAGTTGATTTTGGTTCTTGATGCACCCTTTGTTGAGTTCCATCATTTTTCTCCAAAACTGTAAACTTGTTTTCCAGCTTAACATGATTCCTTCTTGGGTACACCCTATCCTTGAATGTCATAAGAGTGGAGACTCCTTGTGACTTTCTCACCTCCATGATAGTGTAATTAAAACATATCCAATTAGATTCACACCTCAAATGATCATTCCTTTACTGAGATATCGAAGTAGCAATATTTCTTTCATCATTGGTCCTTTGGGATTCAAAATAGATGCTCATAATGTGCCCAAATCTTCCACAATAGTAGCATTTCAGGGCTACCTTCTTTTGTGGATATTTTCTTTCAAATTTTCCAATAATCTTATGGTTATCTATAGATTTCATATTTGTAATTATCCTACTTGTTGTGGCTGTTAGTGAGGGAACTTTCATCTTTTCTTTTTCCCTTTAAGGAACTAAGTTTCATTTCAAGTTACTTAATCATCTCATCCTTCTTCTTTATCTTGACAATCATTTATTTTAAACTTATGGTTGCATCCATGTCCGATTTCATTTTATCCTCAAGATGAGTCTTGAGAGGAAATACGTTTGTCTTCAATTCCTTTTTTGTGTCCATCTGCTTCCTGACTTCTTGAGAAAGTTCTTCAAGTAGATCACTTTGTTCCTTCATTTTTTATCCCATATTCTATATATTAATTTTCAAGTCCACTTCTACTTTCTTCAGCATTATTTTCTCCATGAAAAAATCTACAATGATTGCAAGATCTAATCCATGCATGACTTCCCAATGATCCACCTTTTTTTGTAAGGATTGGATCACCTTTTGGTGGTTGTATAAACAACTTCCAGTTTTTTAGGTTGATGATGTTGTCATGTCATCATTGGGATCATTCCTTTTCAACTCCATGGGAGAGTTTTAACTTTCTAATTTACAATATTCTTCCAAACCAAGGTTAGAATCATATAAAACAATAGATTCAGAGTTGGTCACCTCAGTTGGAGAGTTCATCTTCTCAGGATCTTGTTTTGGTTTCTCCTCTTCTTCTTGCATTTAGACAAGAGGCATTCTTCATCAAATTTGTTCACCGGTTCCTCTTGATCAGTTTTTCATTCTCCCTTCAACACAAATTCTTTACTATATAGACCTTCCAAACTTCTCCACATATCCCTGGAAAGTTTACAGTGATCCACCTTCTTGAAAGTATCTTCTTTTAGATAACCCTTTAATTTTGTTTTCACGTAAACTATTGGGAAAAAATCTCTCAAGGTAACATTGCAGTATTTTTGGGTTGGTTATGTTTGTTGAAAAATCAGGTTTTCATGGTGAATTGTCAAGTTCCATAGATTTTGTTGGCAATCAATGTTGACAAAAAACCATGAAAAGGGAATGGAAGATCTGGAGGTGGTATAAAAGAACAAATACAAGGTGGCGTTGTTTTCCAGTGTTTTCCAAATTTTTGGGGTCCAAAATTTGGGATTGGGTAACCATTGTGAAAGGTGGATTTTCTTGAAGATCTAATCAAAATATAGCAAAGGCATGAGTTTTGCGAAGATGGGTTTCATGAATTGTATTTCACAAAGACATGAAGAATGCTGGCGGTGAGCTCTACGATTATGATGAGCTTCGCGAACAGCAGAGGTGAAGAGCATTGTGAGGGAGCTTTGCAGCAGCGGCGCAAAAGAATTGATGGAATGCTCCACGATTATGACAAGCTCTGTGATCTGAAAATTTATGTGGTGCTTCGCGATATAGAGAGAATTTCATCATGAATTTAGAAGCTTTGCGATTTGAGCTAACATGGAGCTGACATTGCATGGAAGGTTCTTGAGTCAGTGGAATTGCCTATAAATAGACCTTGACCCCCTCGAGAAGAGTAGAGAGTTTTTCAAGAAAAAATCGTAGCTCTCGAATTGAAAAGGAGGTTCACAGAGGCAGTATACTTCGCGAAAGGTAGGAGCTTTGCAGTGGCTAATCTAGCTCTGCGAAAGAGGTGTGTTCCGCGTTGGATCAGTGAGCTTCGTGAAGAAAGTCGCTTTACAACGGCTTGAGATCTGTGATGGCCTAAGCTCTACGAAGGTGTGTGCTTTGCGAAGAAGCAGGGGCTTCGCGAAGACTTTTTTGAGCTTTGCGAAATTGAGAGCTTCTTGAAGTAGGGATCTTTGCGAAGGTCTTTCCAAAGGTTGTTGCCCAGTTATCAGTGGCAAAGGGGTATTCATCAGTGGATGAAATTTGGACTTCAATATAGCATCTACATACAGCAAAGGATGCATTCATTAGAGATAATGAAAGGACCTACAAGTTTTTAAACTGTGATTGGATCTTCTGAAGAAGCAGTGAGCTCACTTCAGTTAAGAGAGCAGTGAGTTCTCAAATTGTAAATGGTTGTAAACCAGGAGGGAAAGTGAGTCCACTTAGAACTTGTAAACAGCAGTGTGTTTATAGTGGATTGGGTACGTCGGCACATCGTCGGTGTATGCTTCTTGGACGTAGTTCAGTGAGGGTGAACCAAGTAAAATTGTTGTGTCATGTGCATGTTTTAAGATTCATTCATACTCTACAATGGGAAGGAGAGAGAGAAGGGAGTTTTGTCTAACAACAAAACAAGATCAAAAGGGGCAGTTGTTTTAATTTTTCATACTCTGATTCACCTCCCCCACCCCCCTCTTAGGGTATCTAGCCTAGTGGACCTAACATAGACATCAATCTCTAGATTTATTTGATTTGTTTCAAAAATAACTCCATGTCGACTTAATAGAACAATTCCTTCTAACACCACTTCACGAGGGGCTTCCATAAACTCTTCTATATATATCATGAAATTCTTTTTCCATTCATGGAATTTAGTTCCATTGAAAAATGGAGGCTTCCTCGTTGACTCCATATGTGTAACAACTTCTAAGGTTAAGCACTAAGACAAAACCTTTAGGCTCTGGTACCACTTTTTAAGTTCTGAGACACCTTAAGAGGAGGGGTGAATCAGGATGTAGGCCAATTTAACTTTTCCCCCTTATGGATCTTATTCCCACGTAGGTAGGAACTGTGTTCAAGCTTTCTCTCAAGTTCCTTACTCATAACCTCACTGAATTCCCTTGAGTGAATGCAATAAATGAAACATGCAAGGGACACCGAGGATTTTTACTTGGTTCACCCAAACGGGCTAATCCAAGGAGTATGCAATCGATGGTGTGTCAGTGCACCAATTAACCAACAACCTCACTGGTTAATGGTAAGGTTTAGGCTAGGTCACTCCTATCTAGGGTCACTCCCCCTTGCAATGGTTTTGGGTTGTCTCACGACCACCCAAGGCTCACTGCCTCACACTCCCTCCTTTCCTCATTATTCCAAAGGGAAAACCAGTTGGCACACAGGCCAAAAATAGTATCACCTACTGTTGTAGATGCACCAAGTATGGATAGGTGTCTTTGAACTCTAGGATGCTCCATCATAAACAGTCTGTGAATGTCTCCATGAAAAACATCAACACCCTTCCATGAGATGTCATTGAATTCTCTTCTTCTTCTTCTTTGGAAAAAATGCCAAACTCACTTTCCTACAACACGAGTTTGGAACACCTCACCCTTCCAGTGTTGCGAGTGGAATGTCTTCCAGTGTTGCGGCTGGAATGTCTTCCACTCTTGCTGCACAACAGTAACCTCTTTCTCCTCTTCTTTACTTTGTTATAGGGAAACAATCTATTCTTCTTCCTCCCTTCAAATGAATGCAGGTATGAAGCTTTGTTTTTCTCTATTCTTTTAATGTCTCATGTTTCTCCCTTTTTCCCTCACTTTTTTTTGTGTGAGAGGTTTCTGTTGTACTTATGGAGAGGATATCTCCATAACTTCTCACTTCCAAACCTTGAGTCAAATCAACTCCTTGAAAGGTGCAAGATATGGAAATGTTTTTTATTTCCATCGTATTTGTCATAATCTCCTATTTAGAGTTGAGCCAACTTCTCATTCCTCACACTGCATTTCTTTTTTTCCTAAATCCAGAAAATAACTTTATCATGATGCCACCTTCAACCAAAACTGAAACCACAAACTACCAATCCGTGTATTTAAAAATACACACTACCTACGCAGCAACAACCTCCATGTCCCCACCTTCTTTTCTCCACGTCGTGATGTGCTTGGTCAAATCCAACTCCACAAAAACCGCAGTTTTAAAAACAAGCTTGACAGTATTATAAAATAGATTATATTTTAAGTCTCTCACACAGCTCGAAAAACCTTCATGCATGTTGCAGCTTCATGACTCATCTTCCCCCCTTGCAGTGTGATATTTAATTCACAAAAACATCACTGCAACATCTTCCTCTTACTTCAGCTTGAATCATGGATTTCATTTAAAGCTCTGTGATGTTTGAATCATTTAAGACCAATGCATGCATTGTCTAAAATAATGGAGTGAGTCCTCCCAAAATATCACAATTTAATACTAGCTTTGAATTAAAAAACATTCCTGAAATTTCGGCCAAATCGTGTATTTAAAAATACACCAAGTTTATGATGCTATGAGTAGCAAACTTTTTCTAGAAAAAATGGAAAAGGGAGTCACCCTTCTGAAATGCCCAGGTACGTTTCTGCAGTACCCTTCCAAAATAGCCAGGTACCTTTTTGTGGTACCCTTCTAAAACTTCCAAGAGGGTATACCCTTCTAAGCACCCTTCCGCTAACACCTTACCTTTCTGGATACCCATCCGACAAGGAATACCCTTCTGAGTGCCCTTTTGCAAACACCTGCCCTTTCTGAATACCCTTCCGAACAAGATATACCCTTCCGAGTACCCTTATAAAAACATCATACCTTTCTTAAAAAAGACTACAAAATTTCTTCGCTTCTATCCAAAGACATATTCACTCAAAAATCATCGAGACTTCTTCCAGTCTTAAAAATATAAACTCCACACACCACAGTAGGTTGTTTTGAAGATTCATTCCACTTTCTTTAACACTTCATTTAACTGTTGTCTATTCAAGCATGACACCCAATGTCAAGTCACCTTTTCGAGGCCTACAAGAACAAATCCGTAACAATTTTCCAAGCATTGCCATTTTGTTTAACAATCGCCTTAAAAATCTTGACACCAATGTCGACTCACCCTTGTCACATGTTGTCAATTCTTCTAACAAAACATATATTGTCAACAAATCCAACATAAACCCATAGGGTTGCCAACAATCTCAATTTTTGATTGAAAATCATAAATATACTTGCTAATTTTGTAAGTTACATAACCTAAATCTTCTTTTTTTTCCTTCAAAGGGTGACTCTGAAGTAAAATATTTATGGCAAATCACTTTTCATAGTCTAAATTTTCTTATACAACATACTCTATTGAATTGATGACTTATCTCTTAGTATTTAAATCTTCACATGCAATATATTTTGGAAAATCATGAAATTCACTATCAAAATCGTTATTTTTATAAGTTTGAAGAATGATCTGTCATTAAGCATGCTTTATTGATTAGTAGGTCATTTCTTCTAGTAGATAAATGTTCTAAAGTATAATATCTATTCAAATTCATTGGGATCACATTTGCAAAAACTGAAAGAGGTGATGAGGTATCCTCTTTCTAGAATATATCAGTAATGGGTTGAATTTGATCGTCTGAATCTTCTCTTTCTGCACAAAGTTTCGAATTTTGGATAGTAATGTTTAGTATATGATCACAATCCAACTTGTTTCTGTCATTTAACTCAAGTGGGGTCCATATATCATGACCAAGGTAATATTATGTAACATGTTTAATCACAACATTACTTATGTTGGGAAAAAAATATTTTAGACTCAAAAATGTAAATTAAGATTTAGATTCCTTGAGAGTATATACTCTTTCATCGGTATGTGACAAGGCTTTCAAATCACAAGTCAATTGGATGGACTAATTGAAGTAATGTATATTCCCATGTGGTCTTTCCGGTAAGCAGACACCAAGTTTGAAGGGATTTCAATATAAAAAAGATACATATGATATCATGAATCTTTACTTGTTATAATCAAAAGGTGAGAGATTGTTTTGAAACCACTTGTGGAATGAGTTAGAATGAGCAACTCTTAAAAGAGTTGATTTTGATATCAATTGTCGGGTTTGGGCCTGAAAAAAAGTCATTTATTAATCCAATTGAGCCTTGAAAAAAAAAACCCAATTTTATTAATTGAGTCGCACCTTAATTGAGCCATGAAAAAAAAAACCCAATTTAAGGCACGGATAGATCTTTTGGACCGTTTATTAATCGAGTCTTATATTACTAAATTAAATAAATTTTATATATAATAATCATTCATTTGATATAATAAATACATAATATTATATTTTTTTTAAAAAAAATCATAATAATATAGCTTAATCGGGTCGAGTAGGTTGTGTACCGGGTCACTCATCAAGGCTCGAGCCTAGCCCTATTATTAATAAATAGACTCGTTTAATAATCGGGCCAAAAAGATAGACCCAATAAAACCTTTTCATCAAGTGTGAAAATTTGATTGTAAAGCACAAAATGTAAAGCATATGATATAATAAATGTTGAGAAGGCACGAGATAAACAATTTCTAGTCCTCTTAAATATATTAAACTTCCTATCATTAGAACTTTTTTATTCTCAACCTGAGTTGGTATATAATGATCATACCTCAGGACTTCGTTCAAAGGAACAAATGCTCAAATCTCGAAGAACTTCGTTCTTATCCACAGCACAGAAGGATCGATAATATATTGATTGATAAATGAAAATAAAGAGAAAAAAAATACAAACAAGAGAAAGATCAAGAACACGTCTAAAAGATAAAGGGGGAAATCTAGAGTAGTGCAAGTGATTTTTCACAATTCACTCTATCTCCAATCAATCCATCTGATTCATGCTTCAACTGATATCTTAATGATCTCATTTATAGATGTTGGAAATATAATTATCTGAGAAATATGATTGTTGGAAATTCAACTATTGAGAATATGATTGCTAAGCATAACAAATCATAAATTCCATGAACCTTTGAATAATCTTCCAGATATCTTTGTGTACTTCTCAACATTGATGACATGTGATTGCTAATGTTGAATTGGACAAATTATAATCACTGCACTTTGAATGTCCCAATGTTCAACATATCATAAATCACCATGTTGACTTCAGCAAACCTAATCTAGTAGTCCACTTTGGTCTTCAACATTTCAATATTCTATATTTGTTTGTTGACTTTGGATGATTCAGTCTAGTAAATCAACATGACTTTGAATGGTCTAGTCTTCAAACTATGACTTCAGATACTCCAACCTTCAACACTTCGCTCCTCAATCTTCTTTAGAAGCTCCGAGTTTCTTCCAATTTATAATGATCAAGTACTTCAATCTTCGTATGCTCTTGCGAGTATTTGATGATGTTGATATGAAGGGATATAATCAGAACATATTTTTCTATCTTTAATGCCAGTTTTAATCTATGGAAAATTTCCAACACATCTTCCAGACTGGTAGGTTATAGGCACTGCAATTTTCATTTGATCTGGACTGTTCAACAGTCCGTTGGTGCTTCCGACATGGTTACACAAATAACAAAGCAAACCGGCTGAAAGCCATGCCAAATTTCCCTCAGTTCGTGTTTACTTGACCAAAGAAAACCCCATCTCAAGAGTTCAACAACCAGTAGAGAATTTAGAAAAAGGGTATAATGGAAGATCGCGACAAGCACTCACCTAAACACACCCATCCATCAATATTAAAAGGTCAAAAGGGAGATGACACGATCGTCTCCTGTCACCTAATATTTACAAAATTCCCAGTGCATTTGCCAAACCTCTATTCACCCCCCAGCCCATAAAGAGGGTAATAAGACAGCATTTATCTAAAGGAAAAACCAAAGGGGAATGGGGTGCTCCCTGCAACATGGGGACTGCCTACAAAATTAAGGCCAAAAAAGAAGGGAGTGAGGGAGGAAAGTCAGCCCTGTACACACAGCTCTGTATCCATTCCTACTTTTACCAATTTAGACCAGTGGTAGTGTATATAATATTGTGAGAGTGAGGGAGTGTAAAGGAATTTAGTCCCCACCAATACCTGCCAACTTCTGCACAACCTTTGAAACTAACACCTCCTGTCATCTTCTAAATGTCCACATCTGGAATGACCACTTTTATCTCTACAAAATCCCCATCTGCCTCAGTTAGTTGTAACCCAATCACAAAACAGAAAAACAAATACAGTAAGGTTGGATGCTTCTTGCGCAAAAAAAAAATTACCTGCACACAATTGCTTCAAGAACATGTGGACCCAACCCTCAGGGAGCAAATCGCCCTTGGAACTGCTCAGCCCATTCGGACGATTCATTTCAATGTGGAGTTTCCTGTTCTAAAATAAAAGCTGTTCTGACCAGCTTGCAGATGCTGTGACTGATGTAGCACCATGAACCGTAGTCAAGGTGATCTCTGCTGTTCCAAATGCTCTTTCTGCAGTTGCGGCATAATGGGAGGCGGAGAAGGATGCTGTAGTTGTGGCTGCCATTGCTGCTGTCCGGGCTTAGGAACATTCGGTGACGGACTGCCCAGCAACTGCCTCTGCCCAAACTCTTGACCACCACCTGCTGCTATCAGCTCAGCTCCAGTTAAAATCGTCAGCGATGGGCTGCTCCCTGAACCCAACTGTGCCATTGCATCGGAGAAGCCAGCATCGTATGAAGGTTCAGACACATTGCCTGAATCAATAAAAGCCTGTGGCATTGCTGTGGCTGCACCAACCGGAGACCGGTCCTCCACGAGCTGTTGGTCAGCCCGAAACTGATCATTTTGAGGCTTGCCAAGCAGATCAGAATCGCCTCGTCTGTTTTGTTGGAACACTCTTTGTACCGTTGACTGATTTTGAAAAGCCTGCATTTGGAGTTGCCAGGGTTGGGGCTGTGACTGTGGTTGCGACGGCTGGTGGTGTGCAGGTTGATGTACCGTTGATGATGAATGATCAGAAGAAATTGACAAGACCCGGCCTTCGTTTTTATTTTCAGACAGGGGGTTGTGAAGGATCCGCTTGGATAAAGAGGGAGTAACCCTGGAATAAAGCTTCTGTTGTTGTGTCTGGCTCGAGGATTGAGGAGGCGCCAATGTTTGGGCAGACCCAGGATACAGGCCTTGACCATGAACCAATGGCATGGCATGCTCACCTTTCTCTGCAGCCTGGCTTCCTGGGGGAGGATTGGCTCTATTCATGGGAAGGTTCTGATGCACTAAGATGTTTCCCCTCCTTATTGCCTTGACAAGTTTTGCCTGCTGCTGAGAGTCTGAAAACTGCCTTTGCTGGGGGTGCTGTCTGCCAGCCTGCTGCTGCTGCTGCAATTGCCGCAGGCATGGCTTCCCCGTGCTATTGGCCAGCCCACTGCTGCCTGCCTGAGGGTTCCGACCAAAACAATGAGGCGGAAGGTGATGATTCTGCTGGTACAAAGGGGTCATCGGGGAAGACGGCGTCGAGGGCGCCGATACTGGCTGAGAAGAACCCTGTGGCTGGATTTGGGAACAGTTTGGTAAAGGTACGAAAGTCTGGGATTGGGGTTGGACAGATGGCATCAAAGCATTCGATGCAGCAAGCTGCTGCTGCGGGTGTTGCACCTGTGGCATCTGCCTTTCTTTGGCAAGGTGATTCACATGGGCTTGTTGCTGGGTGGAAGTAGCGTGATTTGGGCCTTGGGGGTGAGGGTGGTGAGGGTTGCCGAGGACAACTGACTGCTGTGAGGACATCTGGTTTTTCTGGGGGGAATGGACTCGGTAAGACTGAACCGGCAAGGATGAAGGGATCGAAGCATTAAGGTAGGCAGGACTCAACCCGCCGAAAGGAGGGATTCCTTGATTGCTGCTGCCGTGAGTGGCCTGCATTTGAATCTCAGGCACCATCATTTGCCTTTGATGCTCCATGTTATGGCCAGGCTATTGCAAAATAAAATACACAAATCAACGCAACATTTACAATATTTCTCCACAACAGTGCAGAAAAGGAGCAGAGGAAAAACAGATGAGCACAGGACACATGTCCAGGACCACTACTTCTATGAAATGAACCAACCCCCCACGCCAATGATTCTTCCAAAGAACCTTGCTCTATAAGCGATGCAACTGCTGAAATGAGGCAGTATAAGTTTTGATGCATTCAAAATGCCTGCAGAAAAATTCTGTCACTAGGATCAGCAACCTTCATGTGCTAGCTGCCAAGAAACATCAGCACCATGTACCACTTCCATAATTCAATCCAAAGGATAAAGCCCATTCAATCACAATTACTATGAAATTCTGAGGGTGGGTATGTTTCATGATAGCAGTTTTTTCTTTCATTTCCTAAAAAAGGTTTATAAAATGTGTTGGAAAATATTTTGGAGGAAGATGGACACAGATAAAAAAGCATACAAACCCTCTCTCTAGGCGTTCTCATTTTCTAGGAAAAATGAAAATGAGTTTTTTATTTTTATTCTCCAAAAAACTCTTCTTTTCATTTACATTTTCTAAAAGGTGTTTTACACATCCATAATCAAATACATTTTCTAAAAACATTTTCCTGCATTTATTTTCTAAAAAGATGCTAGAAAATAAGTTGGATTGTGTAGATGAAAAGCATTTTTTTTAAATGAAAATAAAACATATTTTTAAAAAAAGAAAGTTTTCAATTTTTCTTAAAAAAAACGCTTGGAAAATTAACTGCATACTTGTCTTCCTTTCTTCAAAAACGTTTTCTGATGCATTTTCTACTACATTATTGGAAAATGTAAACAAAAAATACTTTCATGTACCAAGCACGCCCTTAGTTTCCCCAACACCATGCGCCCACCACCACTGCAGGAACAAATTATCCAAATCTACAACCCTAATCTGGAAGCACCCTAGAGCTTTACACGTCCATTTTTCCAGTAACTCTTTCACAAGTTAATCCAAACGATCAAAGCCTCTCATTGCAATGGAAACCTCCAAATTCCCTTATCCACCCAACCCCAAGGCCACCAGTGTATAAAGACCAATTAGGTATATTTCCCCCAGATAATCCATTCCACAAACCAAAGCATTAAACCATATATTTTCAGGAAGTTAAACATTAAAAAATTTAAAGATAATGTAATTACAGAACATAATAGCAATAACAACATCGACAACAACAATCACAATGACCAGCAAGTAAAATAAAGATTATTAAGGACAAGTATAAAATAATAGGGATGGCAATGGGTACCCAATAACTGGGTACCCAACCCTACCCTACATTAAAAAATCAGGTCAGGTACTCCGAACCAGGTTCGGGTTTGAAATATACTACCCAATTATTAATTGGGTCGGATTTGGATACCCACTTATAGGGAACCCAAAAACCAAATATATAAAATTATTATTATTATTTTAATAATATCACATAAAAATGTTATATTCAGGTTTGGGTTCGAGTTTAGAATGGGTTTTTTTCCTAAAAAACGTTATAAAATTTAAAAATAATAAATATAAGCGGGTATTTAAATGGGTTTAGGTTTTAAATGGGTATTGAGTTTCGGGTTCGGGTTCGGGTTAAGTGGGTTCGGGTTCGGGTTCGGGCTCGGGTTCGGGTTCGGGCTCGGGTTCGGGTTCGGGTTCGGCTAAATGGGTTCAGGTTTGGGTTCGGTTATAGCTTAACGGGAGGCATGGCTGTGCATACTAAATTTCCTTCCAATGTATAAGAAGAGGTTGCATTTTCAGAAGCACTAACACTGACACAAATTATAATTTAAAAGCTCACACACAAGCACACTTGATACCAAAGCAAATTGCCAAAAACCCATCAGAAAAATGAAAGAACAAATGGAAAATCCATGCCCGGCCTTCACAAAAGTTAACACAGTCAAGTTTTGCTTTAATCTAACTTACATTGGAATTATTCAAATTAATTTCATCTAATTTCATTAAATCATTAAAAAATAAGAAACCATTATTTAGAGGATTCAACTAGGAGAAGAGGGCAAATCCGCATTGCATGCAAAGTATCACAAGGCCTTAAAATTGAGCTTCCTTGACCAGAACATGCCTGAGACTGCATACTCACATGGCTTGGCACCCCCATCATGCTGGAAGAGATCATGCTCCCCACATTCAACATTGATGAAGAGGAAATTCCCTGCAATCCACCTCTCGATATTGGTACGCTTCTGTTCATCCCACACATTGCACCCATGCCATTCCCACCAGGTAGCATACGAACACCACGAACAGGTCCTGAAATAGCCCCATGAACAGGCAAGCTGGATTGCAGGATGTTGGGGCCAGGAAACATATAATGTGGCATTCTTTGCTGCGCATCAACAGATAAGGATGTAGCTCTTGGAACACCATATGTGTTATCCCTGACAATGATGACAGCATAAAGAGTACATAATAAAAAAATTATCATCAAGGCATAAATAATGTTAAAGCTGAAGAACTAGATACCTAACAGAGCCATTGAGCAGACCAGGTGGCGATGACATGTTACAGCCAAGAATCATACCAGAAGATCCCTGTAGCGAGGAATTTGCACCAGATGCAGGCAGCATGGGTGCTCCAGGACCCTGAGCAGCATGAGAACCTTGATGCCCAGACACAAAAACATCCGGATTTGATGTAGCCGCATCAATCAGATCAAGAGGCCTTCAATAAAATATTTATCATATAAAGGCTTAATAAAGAAATCACTGTAGGAGGAAATCTCCTTACCTCAAGGTGAGGCGGAGGCTCTCTTTTATAGAATGAGAAAAAGGAATACGTAAAGAGGTATTCCGATGTGGGACTCGGAAAATACCCAGAAGAATAAAAAAGGGTTTTAACACTCCCCTCAAGCTGGACATGCCCAGCTTGGAACACGAGTCCCACAAAAGAAAGATAACATCAAGGAAAGACCGGACACACTCCCCCTCAAGCTGGGTCGCAGATGCTGTGGATGCCCATCTTGGAACTGAGCGAGGCGAGGCGAGCTCCTGGGAGGCCTTTGGTGAAGATGTCAGCAAGCTGGTCCGCCGTCAGGATGTGGCTAAGGCTGACATGAGCATGCTCCAGGTGGTGGTGAAGAAAGTGGCAGTCCGCCTCAATATGCTTCGTACGTTCATAGAAAACGGGATTCGAAGCAATCTTGGTGGTTGTCTGATTGTCACACCAGATGTGAGCAGATGTCTGTGGAGGAAAGTCAAGCTCCTGGAGGAGATGTCGAAGTCAAATGATCTCTGTAGTGACAGTGGTCATGGCTCGGTACTCGGACTCCGCACTGGAGCGGGAGACGACCGTCTGTTTCTTGCTGCGTCAGGAGATGAGGTTGCCTGCCAAGAATACGGCAAATCCAGAAGTTGATCTCTGAGTAGCAAGGCAACCAGCATAATCTGCATCACAGAAGGCCTCAATATTGAGATGATCATGAGGAGAGTAGCGTAGACCACGGGCAGGATCTCGTTTGATGTATTTGGCGATGCGAAGGACAACATCCCAATGAGAGGTGATCGGATGCTCCATAAATTGGCTCACTTTGCCGACAGCGCAGGCAATGTCGGGACGAGTCATGGTAAGATAATTGAGTTTTCCTACTAGTCGACGGTATCGCTCTGGGTATGAATATGGTTCGGTGGAGTCATAAAGAGACCGTTCCCTAGGCTCCAGAGGAGTGTCAACATCAGTGGCATGTGTCAGCCCAACATCCTGCAGAATATCCAATGCATATTTCCGTTGGCATGGGGAAATGGTGTCCGAAGAATAGGATACCTCGATGCCTAGGAAGTATGTGAGAGGACCGAGATCCTAAGTGTGGAAGTGCTGGTGAAGATGGCCCTTGAGTTGGGTGATGGTGTCACTGTTACTGTCGGTGATGACGATGTCATCCACATAAACGACTAACAGGATGCAACCAGCGGAGGTCGTCCTGTAGAACACAGTGTGGTCTTTCATGCTGCGAGAGAGCCCAAAGTCGATGACGACAGTGCTGAAGCGACCGAACCAAGCACGAGGAGACTGCTTGAGACCGTAAAGAGAGCGGCGGAGTCGACAGACTTGAGACTTGGCGCCGGAGGCACAAAATTCGGGGGGCTGAGACAGATAAACCTCTTCCTCAAAAAATCCATGGAGGAATGCATTTTTGACATCCAGTTGATGAAGAGGCCAGCGATAATGAGCTGCCAGAGAGATAAATGACCGAACGGAGGCCATCTTGGCAACTGGAGAGAAGGTATCAAAATAGTCAATACCGTAAGTCTGGACGAAGCCCTTGACCACAAGGCGGGCTTTAAGTCGATGGAGAGTGCCGTCGGGATTTAGCATGACTGTGTAAATCCATTTGCAGTCAACCGTCTGTTTGCCTGCTGGAAGGGGGACAAGATCCCAAGTATGGTTTTCTTCCAACGCCTGCAACTCATCCCGCATTGCGGCTAACCATCCCGGGTGAGATTTTGCTTCACCCACGGTGCGAGGAATAGAAACTGTCTCCAGAGCAGACAGACCCCTGTAGGAAGATACAAATAGAGGAGTACTCTGGCAAGAACGAGTACCTTTCCGGAGAGCAATGGGCAAGTCCTCTAGGGCTGGGGCAGGAGCATCGGACGAAGCAGGAACGACGATGTTATTGGCCGGGACGGGGGATACAGGTGATGGACGACGGGAGTATACCCTAACAAAATGGGTGTCAGCAGTAGGGGGGACACTGGAGGAGGGTGGATCAGGATAAGAAGGCAATCATCGATGGCTGAGTTGGGATGAGGAGAGGGAATGGAGAACGGAGAGTTCTCAACAAATGAGACGTCAGCAGAGATGACATACCTCCGGAGGTCCGGTGAGTAGCAACGATATCCGCGCTGAGTGCGGGAATAGCCAAGGAAGATGCACCGGAGAGATTTGGGAGAGAATTTGGAGAGTCCAGGACGTGTGTCTCAAATATAACATAGGCATCCAAACACTCGAAGCGGAAGGGGGTGAGGAGGGAGAGAAGAGAACAGAGTTTGAAAAGGAGTCTCCTCCTGAAGAATAGAAGAAGGAAGGGAGTGAGGAGGGAGAGAAGAGAACAGAGGCACCTGTCGGTGGAAGAGGAGGGCACAAGCAGTCTCCAAAATATGGCGGTGTTTCCGCTCGGCCACTCTATTCTGCCGGGGTGTATCAGGACAGGAGATTTGATGAATGATGTCTTGCACCAGGAGAAAGTGCCGAAAAGGGGTGGAGAGGTACTCACGCCCATTGTCTGAGCGGAGACATTTAACAAAAGTGGAAAATTGGTTATGAATTTCATTGTAAAATGTCTGAAATGTGGAAAACACTTCGAAGCGTTCTCGAAGGAGGTATAGCCAAGTCATCCGCGAAAAATCATCAATGAAGGATATATAGTATTTATACCCCAAATGACTCGAGATGGTACAGGGACCCCAAACGTTTGAATGAACCAGATCAAAAGGTTTGGAAGCCCTTGTATTGACCCGAGGAATGTAGGAAGTGCGATGATGTTTCGCAAAAGTACAAGACTCACAATGAAAAGAAGTATGTGGTTTGAAATCTGGATAAAGCTGATGAATGGTGGAGGCGGGCGGGTGTCCCAACCGGGAATGAAGATCCAAGGCACGAGCAGAGATAGATGTGCAGGCGATGGGTGTCGGTCCATCAAACATGTAGACCCCGTCCCGAAGCGTGCCTCTACCAAGTTCCCGATTCGTAGTCAGCTCCTGAAAAACCACAGCAGAGGAGGTAAATATGGCAGCACAGTTAAAATCTTTTCTGAGCTTACTGATTGAAAGAAGATTAAAGGAACTGTGGGGTACATGTGTCACAGAGGGCAAGTGAAGTGATGACGTCAGGGAGTATGCACCGAAACCCGCAATGAGGATAGTGGAGTCATTGGCGACGGTGATGGCTGATGAACCGTTATAAGTAGGAGGTCAACATACCAGCATCACCAGTGAGGTGGTCAGAGGCACCTGAGTCGAGCATCCAGGCAGGGGAACGACAACCAACAAAGGCGGCGGAAGCAGCAGAATGGGCTAGAGAGGCCGAAGATGGACCAGGTCCGGCAGGGGTCTGAGGATCATGACTCAGCCGGATGTCCGCCATAGACAGGGCCAGAGATGATGGGAGAGTGACGACTGAGGAGGTAGCCTCCTGGACTGCTGTCTGACCCCGCCGCAGGTGCTGAGATGGCCGCCCATGAAGTATCCAACATCGATCAATCAGGTGGCTGAGGTTGCCACAGTGTTGACAGAGGGGACGTGGACGACCGCCCCTACGGCCACGACCACGAGGGCCTGAGCGGCCACTGTCACGATCGACGAGGCGGGTGGAGGCAGTGATCATCTGGGGTAGAGCTGAAGAGGCTGCCATGGAAGCGTCGGGTAGCGGTGTAGGACGCAGTTGTGGGCAGCGCCGGAATCAGTGGGAGGTCGGGCGTGCCGGGAAGCCGTGTGAAGCCGCGAGAGGTAGTGGACAGCGGGAGGGGCGCCGGGAGGCGGTGCTAGCTGTGCGCAGGAAGAGTCGGGTCACCGGGAGGGAGCCGCCTGGACCGGTTCGCCGGGAGGGAGCCGAACTGCCTGGAGGGGGCCGCCGGGACCGGTTCGCCGGGAGTCAGCCAGTCTGCCTGGAGGGAACCGCCAGGACAAGTTTGCCGGGAGGGAGTCGGGCTGCCTGGAGCCGCGGCTGGAATAGAAGTAACCGAACAGGCGGGCGCTGGGAGGAATCCGCTAGGAGGTCGGGCAAAGTCATCGAACGAGCGCGCTGGGAGGGCGGGGCCGGCGCGCGAGGAAGCGGTGCAGGCCGGCTGTTGCCGTACGAAGCAGGCGCGCCGCGTGGAGGGAGGGCGGTTGCCTGGAGAAGCGAAAGCCGGCAGGTGTGGGAGTCGGCAGGTACGGGAGCCGGAAGGTGCAGAGCCGGCAGTTGCTGGAGCCGGCAGGTGCGGAGCCAGCAGTTGCTGGAGCCGGCAGGTGCGGGAGCCGGCAGGTGCAGGAGCCGGAAACGGCGGCGGGTAGGGCGGGAGTCGCTGGAGACGAGCCGGGAGTTGCGGGAGGTATGGGAGCCGCAAGCCGGTAGCCGCGGGAAGGATGCGGTGTGGAGATACCGCCGGTCTGGTGCGGCTCACAGAGATGCAGGGACCTGGATACGCCGGACGACGCACAGGGCGCCGAAAGAGGTGGGGTCGGGCGACGGGACACGTCGGAGGGGAGGGCGGCCGGGAAACCGCACAGGGAGGCGATGCCGGATGAGCCGTCGATGGAAGCCGGGAAAGCCACGTGAGGGCGGGGCCGGGACGCGTCGCGGAAGGTGGGGCCGGCGGGAGCCGGGAAGCCGCAACGTAAGCGGAGAGCCGGCTGGGAGAGAGAGCTTCCGTCGGGAGTGCCGCGTCGGTAGGGGCAAGGCGTGGCCGGTAGACGACGAACCAGGAGGCGCCGAGGGAAGGGTGAGCCGAACGACAGAGGGGGGGGATTGACCGGAGAAAAAAAGTTTGGATGGAAATCTTAATTTCCCTCTTTTCCCTCTGATACCATGTAGGAGGAAATCTCCTTACCTCAAGGTGAGGTGGAGGCTCTCTTTTATAGAATGAGAAAAAGGAATACATAGAGGTATTCCGACGTGGGACTCGGAAAATACCCAGAAGAATAAAAAAGGGTTTTAACAATCACAATAATAGAATTAAAGCTAAAACGCTATCACAAGTATGGAAGAGTAAAAAAGAATTGCATATGGATATCTAGGACTATTTATGGGTCCAAATAACAATAGATTACAAAGCACATAAAATAAATTTGTACTGGTAGCCAGAAGATTAAAACTTACGTGAGAGGAGCTCCATTCAAGTTACTTGAATGGAGTAGGGAAAGAACAGCTGCATGTGAAGTGTCAACTGAACCCGCCTGTTTTGGTTCCTGCTTATCATTCTTACAAAAAAAACAGTAAGTTAGAAAACTGTAGTTAAGCTCATTAGCACAATGCCAAAGACAATAAAAAGGACAACTTAAAAAGGGGAGTATTACAACGCACGCAAGAAGAAAACAGGTCCGGGGACTCGACCCCGCGACCTCCGACCCAAACCCCAAACCCCCCCCCCCCCCCCAACTTATAGTGGACTGTTTTTACTGCTTGTTATTTAGACACGATGAAGTGAACAAAAGAACTCTTACCACCCAACCTCGGCCATCTCGTTTGGGATATTCTTTATGTCTTAGCTTATCAAAAGGATGTTATCTGATAGGCGAGTAGGCTTGGGGTAGTCTGTTAGCAGTTCCCCAGTAATTCGGCTTAGGCCTCCTCTACAATACACGTACCAGAGGAGGAGGGGTGTTGGTAAGGTGGGGTCTGACTTGTGAGGGGCATAAGTGTAATATGTTAATTCTTGTTTTGTTAGTCGAGGATATTAAAAGGGGTGGCTGTTTTGGGGGAGTCAGGCAGTTAGTCAGTTGGTTAGAGGGCGGAGAGCTTTGGCCTGTGAGAGGTGCGCCTCCCAGGAGTTTAGCTGGTGTCTTCGGAATTCATCTTTGTAGTTCAAAATCTAAGAACAGGTAAGAATTCCCGATCGATTCTTCTTGCATTCTCTCTCTCTCTCGACCTAGAACTCTATTATTTGGCGCTTTCATTGAGAGATCTGCAGTGAGGACGACTGAGGATAGAGAAACCTAGAGAGAGAATCGAATGTAGGACAATTCCACAGCTGGATGTCCACAAGAATGGAGAACAGGGTCTCAACTCTTGAAAATAACATTTCACAATTGTCCACGAATGTCTTAGAGATGAAGGCGAATGTCGCGGCATTGACATCGGAAATCCAACGACATGACAGTTCAATGCAGGAGCTACAGGGAATGGTGATGCACCTGTATAAGATACCAGCAGAAGGAACAAAACGGGAGGACTGCAAGGGGAACTCAGGTGTAGCTGATAAAAGTGAGTGCAGTATGAAGGCAGATGAAGGACGAGGGCGGCAACGCGCAACGGACGCTGTAGTCAAGGAATTCCGACCTACGGAACCGGTGGACAATGCGCGCACACACCAGACACGTGGAAATGCCAATATTTACTGGTGAGGATCTGGTATCTTGGATTACTCGTGCAGAAATATATTTCTCAATACACCAAACGCGGGAAGACTTGAAGGTTCTGTTAGCTCAACTGTATATGGAAGGAATGGCATGGTACTGATTGATATCTTTGAAATCGATCAAGCCTGGGCTCACATGGCAGCAACTCAAAGAAGAAATGCTAGGGCGATATAGAAGTGTCGCGGAGGAAGATCCTTTAATGTACTTTGTTGGACCCCATTTAAGTTTAATGGGTATTTCTGAGTCTCACATCAAACTTACCCTCCTTGTAATTATTTTTACTCATCTATAAAAGAATGTCTCCACTTCACATTGAGGTAAGGGGAATTCACCAATTACATGGTATCAGAGGGAAATTAATCCCGAACCCTCCCTCACCTGCAGATTCCCGGTTCTGTCCGGCCCCGCCTCTCACCCCTCCGGCTTTGCCCTTCCCGGCAGCCCTCTCTCCTACGCGGCTCCCCTCCCGGCGGCCCTCTCTCTCCTGCGCGGCTCCCCTCTCGGCGCCCTGCGCCCTCGCCCCGACTCCCGGCGGCCCGATCTCCCTTAGACGCCGCTCCCCGGCGCCCCTCTCCTGCGCGCTCCTCCAGACCGCACCTCCCGTCGTCGCCGTTTCGAGACACGGCTCCCGGCACCCTCACCCCGGCGTCTCCTCCTGAGCGCGACCCTCCGTCGCGGCTCCCTCCGTGCCCACTCGACCGGCGACATCGCCCGCGGCCTTCCCCGGCGGCCTCCCTTCCCCGACGGCTCCATTCCGGGCGGCTCCCTTCCAGCGCACGGCTTCCGGAAACCCCGCGCCAGCCCCGCCCTCCTTGCACGCTCGTCCCGGCAGCCCAGCGCCAGCCTCGCCCTCCCCGGATCTTCCCGGCGGTCCCCGCTCCCGCCCGACCTTCCGGCTGTTCCCGACGACCGCGCCTCTCGTCGCCCTCCATAGACACGTCCTCGGTTCTGCCTTCCATGATCACCGCCTCCTCCCGGCTCGTCGATGACCGGCTGGACGCCACCAATTTCTCCATCTGGCGGAAGACGGTCTTGATGTCCCTGTGAGGCATGAACCTTCATTCTCATCTTGAGAAGCCTCCACCCGCCATGGATGACACCGAATTCCAATCTTGGCAACTTGCGAATAGCAAAATATTCGCATTACTGGTCAACTCCATGGACCGATCGGTAAAGGATGTTACCCGGACTGCCAATACTGTCAAAGAACTATGGGATTCGTTGACTGTCATGTATTCCGAGACCAACAACTTGGCTCGGGTCTCCGACATTCTCCAGCGTCTATCACACATCCGACAGCAGGATCGGACCTTTCCGGCCTATTTCTTGGAATGGAAAGGTCTCTGCGACGAACTGCAAGAGCTATGGTCCGTTCCTCAGACTCCGACGGAAGCGCAGACTCAACGGGACCAGCTCTGCATTTTCAATCTCCTGAATGGCCTCGCCCCTGACTATGCCATGACAGCCACCGAGATGCTTGTCAGCCCTTCTACGCTGGATATACCTCAGGTCTATCATCGCCTGGGGAAGGCTCATCGGGCACTTGCCCCACCCATCCCTAGCCCTGATCACATTGCTCTCCTGGGACGTGGCGGTGGCCGCCCTACCGGCACTCGTGGACGCGGCCATGGCGACGGCCGACCTCGCCCCCTCTGTCAGCACTGTGGCAAGCTCGGCCACCTAGTTGACCGTTGCTGGATCTTTCATGGTCGTCCCGCTTCGCACCCACGACAGGGTCAGACTGCGCTCCGAGATGCATCCCCGCCTGCTGCTGCTCTTCCGTCATCTTTGGATCTCTCCGAGGCTGAGATCCAGCTGATTCACGATCATAGGACCACCTCCCTGCCGGACTCTTCATCAGCATCTCTTGCCCACTCCGGTGGTCCCACTGCTTTTGTCAGTCAGCGTTCCCCTGCCTGGCTGCTTGACTAAGGTGTGTCCGATCATCTTATCGGGGATGCAGGTATACTCTCCAACTACCGTCCCTATACTGGTTCATCAGCCATCACTGTTGCTGATGGTTCCACTCTCCCCATTGACGGCTTTGGTACCTGCTCCCTCACCTCCTCTCTTCACCTATCCTCGGTGGCCCATGTACCACGCAGTCCGTTTAACCTGTTTTTCATAAGCAAGCTGACCAAGGATCTCAATTGTAATGTTATTTTTACCTCGTCTTCTGTAATGTTTCAGGAGCGGACGACGAACCAGGAACTTGGTAGAGGCCAGCTACGAGATGGGGTGTACATGTTCGATGGCCCGACATCCATCGCCTGCACGTCTGTCTCTGGTCGTGCCATGGACCTCCATTCTCGGTTGGACCACCCCTCCGTCTCCGCTCTTCATCAGCTCTATCCAGATATTAGTCCGCGTCTTTCTTTTCATTGTGAGTCATGTAGCTTTGCGAAACACCATCGCACATCATATTTTCCTCGACTTGACACACGGGCCGCCAAACCCTTTGACTTGGTTCATTCCGATGTATGGGGTCTCTGTGACACCTCGAGTCAATCTAGGTATAAATATTACATCTCCTTCATTGATGATTTTTCCCGTATGACGTGGCTTTACCTTCTACGAGATCGGACAGAAGTTTTCTCCACCTTTCAGACCTTTTACCATGAGATCCAGACACAGTTTTTTGTCTCTGTAAAATGTCTACGCTCCGACAATGGGCGGGAATACTTATCCACTCCATTTCAGCAGTTTGTGCGGGCACACGACATCATACATCAGACCTCCTGTCCTGATACCGCTCAACAAAATGGAGTGGCCGAGCGAAAACACCGGCATATTCTGGAAACTGCTCGTGCCCTCCTCTTCCACCGCAAGGTGCCTCTTCTCTTCTGGGGGATGTCATCCTCACTGCTACTTACCTACTCAATCGTCTTCCTTCCTCCATCCTTCAGGGGGAGACTCCTTTTTCATTCTTTGTTCCCCTCTCTTCTTCCTCACTCCCTTCCACTCCGCGTCTTCGGATGCCTCTGCTATGTCCGGGACACTTGCCTCAATCTCTCTAAACTTTTGCCCAAATCCCTCCGGTGTATTTTTCTCAGATATTCCCGCACTCAGCGTGGCTATCAGTGCTTCTCTCCAGACTTACGCCGCTATATCACCTCTGTCGATATATCGTTTGTCGAGGGCTCTCCTTTCACTCCACCCTCTCCTCATCCGGACACTACTATCGATGACTGTCTTCCTCTCATGATTCACCCACCTCTGGTGTCTCCTCCTACTGGTCATCTCTTTGGACAGACCTACTCTCGTCGTCCATCGACTGTACCCAACATCCAGGTCGAGGACAACATTGTTCCTACTTCGTCCGATGCTCTTGTCACAGCACCCGAGGACTTGCCGATTACACTCCGAAAAGGTACCCGCTCGTGTCAGAATACTCCTCTCTTTGTATCTTCGTACAGGGGACTGTCAGCTCTGGAGACAGTGTCGATTCCTCGCACAGTTGGTGAAGCCAAAGCTCACCCCGAATGGCTAGCGGCAATGCAGGATGAATTGCAAGCTCTGGATGACAACCAGACATGGGATCTAGTCCCCCTCCCTGCGGGCAAACAGGCGGTCGGCTGCAAATGGATTTATACGATCCGTCTCAATCCCGATGGCTCACTTTGTCGCCTCAAAGCCCGGCTTGTGGCAAAGGGATTTGCTCAGACATATGGAATCGACTACTTTGAGACCTTCTCTCTGGTCGCCAAGATGGCGTCTGTCCGCCTATTCATCTCTAGTTGCTCATCATCACTGGCTGCTACATCAACTGGATGTCAAGAATGCCTTTCTCCATGGCTTTCTTGACGAAGAAGTCTACCTGCAGCAGCCCCCTGACTTTTGTGCCTCTGGTGCTGACTCCCATGTCTGTCGCCTCCGTCGGTCCCTCTATGGCCTCAAGCAGTCTCCTCGGGCTTGGTTTGGCCGCTTCAGCACTGTCATCACGCCCTTTGGCCTCTCTCGCAGTATGAAAGATCACACAGTCTTCTTCCGTATGACGACGCATGGCTGTATCTTGCTCGTGGTCCATGTTGATGATATCATCATCACAGGGAGCGACTCCACAGGAATCGCCAACCTCAAGGCGCACCTTCACCACCACTTTCACACCAAAGATCTTGGTCCTCTCACCTACTTCCTTGGCATCGAGGTCTCCCGTTCTGAGGACACTATGTATCTCTGCCAACGCAAGTATGCTCTTGATATCTTATAGGATGCCGGTTTGAGCACAGCAACTGCAGTGGACACTCCACTTGAGCCTGGGGAACGCTCTCTCCATACCGACTCGGAACCATTTCCTCATCCCGAGAGCTATCGTCGTCTGGTGGGTAAACTTAACTACCTCACCATGACGCGACCAGACATTGCCTGCGCCGTTGGCAAAGTCAGCCAGTTCATGGAGCATCCAACCAGATCTCAGCGGGATGTTGTCCTCCGCATTGCCAAATACATCAAGAAAGACCCTGCACGTGACCTACAGTACTCCAAACATGCTCACTTGGATGTTGAGGCCTTCTGTGATACGGACTATGCAGGTTGCCTCGCTACCTGCAAGTCTACTTCGGGATTCGCCGTGTTCTTCGCCGGTAACCACATCTCCTGACACAGCAAGAAGCAGACAGTCGTCTTCAGACCGAGTGCAGAGGCCGAATATCGCGCCATGGCCACGATCACCACTGAGATCCTCTGGCTTCGTCATCTCCTCCATGAGCTCGGCTTCCCGGCACGAACCCCTGCTCATATATGGTGTGACAATCAGGCAGCCACAAAAATTGCCTCGAATCCCGTCTTCCATGAACGGACGAAGCATATCGAGGTAGACTGCCACTTTTTTCGCCACCATCTGGAGCAGAACCATATCAACTTTGGCCACATTCCGACGGCAGATCAGCTTGCCGATATCTTCACCAAAGGCCTCCCAGGAGCTCGCCTTGACTCTCACTACCAGGCTGGGTATTCACAGCTTCCATAGCCCAGCTTGAGGGGGAGTATGAGGTGGACTTTGTGTCTTGTCATCTTTTTCTTTGTGGGACTCAATCCAATCTGGGCATGTCCAGCTTGAGGGGGAGTGTTGGACCCCATTTAAGTTTAATGGGTATTTCTGAGTCCCACATCGGACTTACCCTCCTTTTAATTATTTTTACTCATCTATAAAAGAATTTCTCCACCTCACATTGAGGTAAGGGGAATTCACCAATTACATACTTAAATGGATTGTGGCAAAGCGAGACTATGGACATGTATATCGATGAGTTTGAGAGGGTGGCGCTGCGAATTACAAATCTCTCTAAAAAGTGGTACACCAACTTGTTTGTTGGAGAATTGAAACCAGAAATCGGTAGTACCGTTTTGATGCATGATCCGCAGAACAAGGTGCGGTTGTTGATTCTTTCTAGAAGAGTGGAGAGGAAATTGATAGTAAAAGGAATTATAAAACAGCCTGAGGAGTGGAGTCAAAGCAATGTATCCGGGGGACAGAGTCGAGGCTGGAGCGCTGGCACTGTGAAAGTTTTGCCAGTGGGAGATGGAAATGACCGAGAGCGAAAGGGAGGAGCTGCACTCAGATGGAAGGGCATCTGAATCTTGTCTAGAGAAGAATACGAGGAACAACGGGCAAAAGTTTTCTCCTGGACATCGGTGTCCAGACAAAGGCTACAAGTACATGGTATGGGAGTTTGTGGAGCCGAGTGAAGAGGAAGAAGGGGAACTGGACGACTGTGAAGAAACGGGGAGAATGACGGGTGAACCGTGGGAGATGGAAATGCTCGGAGCGACTGCGAGTGAAGAGGAAAGGGCCAGAACTGACTGTACTAAGTCCAAGTTGATAGAAGGAAGTATTGAAGGGGTGTTGATGCTGATATTAATGGACAGCGGAGCAAGCCATAAATTTATCTTCAAACGGTTGTTGGGGAATCTCACCATAAAGGTTACTGAAACCATACCATTTTGTATACGACTTGGGGACGGACATCGGGTAACCTCACAAGGCATCTATAAATCCTTGACAGTGAATTTGGGAGGAGAGGACTTCCATAGTTGATGCTTACATTTTTTACACTATGGGCCTGATCTTGTGCTGGGAATTTTGCAGCTAGAGACTTTGGGATATGTTACCACCCATTGAAAGAATAAGAACATGAATTTGGATTGGAAAGGGAGGAACATAACACTCCAAGGGGTTAGACAACCACGAGGAACTACAGGTGCTTTACAGGAGGACCTTCGCAGGTAAGTATTGTGAGTACAAGGGCCGCAGTGGATAACAACAGAGAAGGAAACTGGAATGGAATTAGAATTGAACGGCTGCCAGCAGAAACAGTTGAGTGCTGAAACAATTTAGTTTGATTTTTGAGGCACCTAGTGGTTTACCTCCGGAGCGAGTGACAGATCACGCTATCTGTTGAACCCTGTTTTATTATAAAGAGTATTTCCGAGTCTCACATCGGAATACTCCACTGTGTAATCTATTTTACCCATCTATAAAAAAATGTCTGTCTCACCTTGAGGTAAGAGGAATTTACCTTCTACATGGTATCAGAGGAAAAATTCTGATAATTTTTTTTCCGATGCCCTTATTCCTCCCGAAGAATCCCTCCTGCGGCGCTTCCTGCCCCGCCCTCCCTGTGGACTCTCGGCTCTACTCGGCCCCGCCCTCCCTGCGGACTCCCAGCTCTACCCTTCCCCTCGGCCTCCCGGCTTCGTCAGGCGCCGCCCTCCCTGCGGCCTCCCTCGCAACGACCGGCCCCGCCTCTCCCGGTCCCGACGCGGCCCTCCGCACGGCTTCCCGGTGTCGATTGGCACCGCCCTCCAGCGGCACATCCCAGCCCGCCTCCGACGCGGACGACTGGCACCGCTCTCCAAGCGAAAACCCTCCCGCGACAATCTCCCGGCCCAGCACGCTCGCGGCCTCCCGGCTTCGCGACCATCCCCCGCCTCCCGTGGCGATTTCCCAACCCTGCCCTCCAGCAGCTTCACCCGGCCCCGCCTCCAAAGCAACCTCCTGGCACCCACCTCACCCTGCACGCTCCTCCCTACGCACAGCTCCCACCTGGCGGCACACTTCCTACACGCGACTCCTTCCGCGCGGCTCCCTCCCGGCTCCCTCTTGTGCGGACACCCCCCCCCCCTCCTGGGTAGCCACCACCCACCCTCGCCGTCGATCATGGCCGGCCACCGTCACAGCAAAGGCTCCAGCACCCCCCCCCCCCCCGATGCACTGGCTCCCTACGAGTAGCCTTCCCAGCGTTCGCCATCCCGTCCCCGCCCTCCTCGGCGTTCCTAGTCGTACCTCCCTCAGCGACTCTCGGCCCCGCATCTCTTGGCACTTCCCAGCCCGCCGACTCCTCTATGGTTGGCTCTTCCGCCCGCGGCCCTCCGGCACCACCTCCGATCGCAGGCTTTCCTGCAAGGCCGCCCCCTCACCACCGTTGTCGGCCTTCCCACGCGGTAGCTCCACGCTTCATCCCTGCGTCTGTGCGCCCACCTGAGCAGCTACCTCATGCTCCGTCACCGGTTCTCCCGCAAGGCGGTCCCCCTTCATCCAGTACCCATTACAGATTGACGCTCTCGAAGGAGGAGATTGCATTTATACAATCTTATCGAGCTACTCTTCCACCGTCCTCTTCACCAGCCTTCGTTGCTCGGACTGATGGCTCTACCGCTTGTGTATCTCATCAACCGACAGCTTGGATGGTTGACTCTGGAGCGTCCGAACATCTCACAGGAGACTCTGGTATGTTCACTACCTATCATTCGTACACTGGTGCCTCTACAATTACTGTTGCTAATGGATCAACAATCTTCATTGTCAGATTTGGCACATGCCCCTTGACCCCGTCTATTTGCTTGGCTTCGGTCGCTCATGCTCACAGTCCATTAAATTTTATCTCCATGAGCAAACTCACGAAAGACTTAAATTGTGTTGCTACTTTTACATCCTCTGGTGTTGTTTTTCAAGAGCGGACGACGAATCGGGAACTGTTGACCCGTGATGCTCCTGACAACGGACCAGAACCCCGCAGCCCACTAACTCGTGGGCTCCGTGTTGGATTGGTGTTGCCCGATCCGGTTGGGCCGAATGCTTGTGGCCCGCAACTATCGCGGGTCGAGCTCCGCGGTGAGCTCGTTGGGGGTTGCAGGGGGCAACGCGCCCCTGCTCCGGGGGTCCGGGGGCCGACCGACCGACACCGACATGCACTGTAGCGGAGCTGACCGACCGACACCGACATGCACTGTAGCGGTGCGGACTTCGGGGTCAACAGTACTGTAGCACTTTTGACAAAGTGAGCCGCCGATCACTGTAGCAACGCGGACTACTATTCAGAACAGTAGACCGTCTTCTTCATATGTAGCCCATTTCGGGCTAGGGTTTGTAATGTTGGAAATCCTCTGTAATTTCTGTGCTCCCGAATCATAGTGAAAATCTGCCTCTCCCGTGGACGTAGGGATTTTTCCCGAACCACGTAAATCGTCGTGTTCTTTGTTGCTTTTCTTTCTTTCGTTTTCTCGTTTTTCTGTCGTTCTGTCTCCCGGTGATTCCGCAACACTCCGCGCAATGGGCCCTAACTTGGGTCAGGTTCAGGCACTGTCCCCTAGCCAGCTGGGGATTTAATCTCGCCTCCGCGGAGATTCGAACCCGAAACTGACCGGTATAATAACCACTGGGGGGCATCCTCCGCTATCACTACGCCATATGGCGTAGTGGTACTCGTAACGCTCCCTGGTGGCTGTTAAGCCTGAGGTCCCAAGTTCGAATCGCGGGAGAGGCATATTAAATCCTGATAGGGCCCGGGCACAGTACCTGCCAAGTGGAGGCGTAACTCCCCAATGGAGCGCGGGGCATGGCCAGACTACGGCCCAGTTAGTGGCGTGAGTCTATTAAAAAGAACATTTTTGTTGGACCCGTGATGCTCCCGACAACGGACCATATACCCCGCAGCCCACGAGTCAATGGGCTGCGGGGTATATGGTCCATTGTCGGGAGCATCACGGGTCCAATAGAAACTTGGTCGAGGTCATCTTCAGAATGGGGTGTATATGTTTGATACCCCACCATCTCTTGTTTTCCCATCCACCACAGCCCGTGCCCTTGACCTACATTTTCGCCTTGGTCATCCACCAGTTTCCGTACAACATAAGTTTTGCCCCCAATTCAATTTTCACCTTTCCTTCCATTGTGAATCTTGCAAGTTTGTTAAACATCATCGAGTGACGTATGTTCCTCAACTGGAACCGCGTGGAGCGAATCCTTTCAACCTTGTTCATTCCAATGTATGGGGTCCTTGCAGTGTTCCTAACCAGTTCAGGTACAGTTATTATATATCCTATATTGACGACAACTCGTGCATGATATGGCTTTACCTTCTTCGTGATCAGTCTGAAGTATTTTCTACTTTTCAGACCTTTTATAATGAAATTCGTACTCAGTTTTCCACCTCCCTTAAATGTCACTGTTCCAACAATGGATGAGAATATTTATCCATTTCAATTCAGCAGTTTATCAAGGATAACGGCATCATTCATTAGACATCCTGCCCCGATACAGCTCAGCAGAATGGAGTGGCCAAGCGGAAACATCACCGTATTCTGGAGACTGCTCGTGCCCTCTAATTCCACATGAAGGTGTCTCTCCTTTTTTGGGGTGATGACGTCCTGATTGCTACCTATCTCCTAAACTGACTCCCTTCTTCTATCCTTCAGGGGGAGACTTCTTTTCAGACTCTGTTCTCCTCTCTCCCTCCACACTCACTTCCACTTCATGTGTTTGGGTGTATGTGTTATGTTTGGGACACTCATTCCAACCTCTCCAAACTTTCTTCTAAATCCCTCAGTTGCATATTCCTCGGATATTCCCGCACTCAGTGCGCATACCGGTGTTTCTCTCCCGACTTGCGGAAATATATCATCTCTGTTGATTTACCATTTGTTGAGAGCTCTCTTTTCACTCTTCCCTCTCCACATCCAGACACCACCATTGATGACTGTCTTCCTCTCATCATCCACCCACCTCCGGTGCCCCACTCTGTTGGTCACCGGTTTGGCACTGCCTACTCCCGCCGCCCGTCGACTGTATCCTCAGTCCAGGCCGAGGACACCATTGTCCCGGATTCGTCTGATGCTCCTGCTTCGGCTCCAGACGACTTGCCCATTACACTACGAAAAGGTACTCGTTTTTGCTAGAATACTCCTTTGTACACATCCTCATACAGGGATCTTTCCACTCTAAAAACGATATCTATTCCCTGCACGGTTGGCGATGTCAAATCTCACCCTGGGTGGCTTCAAGCAATGCGGGATGAATTGAAGGCTCTGGACAACAATCACACGTGGGATCTGGTCCCCCTTTCGACAGGCAAATAGGCAGTCGGCAGCAAATGGATTTATACGGTCTGGCTCAATGCCGATGGCACTCTTCATCGCCTCAAAGCCAGACTTGTGGCGAAGGGCTTTGCTCAGACATATGGTATCGACTATTTTGATACCTTCTATCCGGTTGCAAAGATGACATCTATCCGATTATCCATCTCTATGATCGTCATTGGCTCCTTCATCGACTTGATGTCAAAAATGTCTTTCTCCATGGCTTTCTTGAAGAAGAGGTGTATCTGCAGCAACCCCCAGGATTTCGTGCCTCTGAAGCCGACTCCCATGTCATTCGACTTCGTCGCTCTCTTTATGGTCTCAAGCAGTCTCCTCGTGCTTGGTTTGGCCGATTCAGCACCGTCGTCACTACATTTAGGCTCTCTCGAAGTATGAAGGACCACACCATCTTCTACCGTACGACGTCCTCCGGCTGCATCCTGCTAGTGGTGTATGTTGATGATATCATCATCACTGGGAGCGACTCAACTGGAATCGCCCAACTCAATAGGCATCTTCACCACCACTTTCACACCAAAGATCTCGGTCCGCACCTTCTACACTATCAAACTGAGGAAAGGGACGGAACCGGTGAATATCAAGCCATACAAACATGCTTACCTCTTGAAGAATGAAATTGAGAAGCAGATTCGGGAGCTCTTAGAAAAGGGATTCATCCGACATAGCACTAGCCCCTTACTCCAACCCAATTATTTTAGTAAAGAAAAAAGATGGAGGATGGAGGATGTATATGCGTTGAATAGTCTGACTATTCCGAACAGGTATCCGATCCCAGCTATAGAAGAACCTATGGATGAGTTGTATGGAGCCCAGTACTACACTAAGATTGATCTGAAGTGTTTTCACCAAGTCCGAATGAAGGAAGACGACATTGGAAAAACTGCTTTCTAAGACTCATGAAGGGCATTACAAGTATCTTGTCATGTCTTTTGGATTAATGAATGCCCCCGCGACTTTCCAAACGACGATGAATGCAGTTTTCCACGCTATGTTGAGGAAGTGTGTGCTGGTGTTTTTTGATCACATCTTAGTTTATAGCAAAAGTTGGAATGAACATCTGGGGCATTTACGAGCAGTATTGCAGACACTAAAAGACAATGCGCTATTTGCTAATATGAAAAAGTGCTCTTTTGGAAAAAGGTCTGTGGAATATTTGGGACATAAAATTTCAGCAGCCGGCATGGCAATGGATCTGAAGAAGCTTGTGGCGGTTGTAATGACTCTGTTTTTTCCATTTAACACTTTGGAATATTTTAAAGAATATTTTCGGAGTTAAGCGAGAAGTTGGCACGGGATTCTGGAGCCCGTGGAACCTCGGTGTTGATATATTAAAAATATTAAATTTATCATATCACACGCGTGGAGTTTTTCAGTAATAATGGTTTATCTCCCTGACGACGTCTCAAATGGGAAAATCGAGATAGCCATTAAATCCGAAACGTGGGTTTTACCCTAGGCAAGAAATAAGTTTGATCGGCGTTCCCGTAGAATAAAATTTCTAGTGGAAATTAGACAAAATAAATGAATTAAATTAATTTATTTATTTATTTATTGTCTAATTAAATGTTTAACCTATCAAATAACTCTACTTATAACCTTGTTATAGCAAACTCCAGGGTTAGCCGCATAACCCTAAGAGTTTAGAGAAGATGGTTGTGGAGGAGAGCGTTGGTGGAGACGACGACGAATGCAACGAATTCGTCAACGGTCCCTCGTGCTAGAAAACCTTCGTCAACGGGGTTCGTAGATCTCGTCAACGACAACAACGCGGGATCGTTCTTCGTTAGCGATCAATCCGATATCGAGGTAGTACGTTTGTTTTTTGGATTAATCTTCATTCTTGATTTCTCCATGGCGAACGCGAATTAATTCTTTTAGAAAATTAATTCGTGGATTGTTGTTAATTTATGGTTGAAATTTCTTAATTGTTGAACCTTGTTTTTCCTTTCGTTCATCGATGTCTCCGTCAACGAACGAAGGCCAACCTGAACAATGGCTAAGGTTTGTTCCTCACCTTTTGTGTTTTGTGTTTGGTTTTTTTCTCACTTCGTTCTTCGAACGTTCATCGTCGGTATTTCGTTTAATCGATGGTTCGAATATACTCGAGAACCGATCATTGTGCAATCGATTTTTAGAGCAACAGATCATTGTCGCGGGTTCGAATTTGGGACTGAAGATGCGATAGAGGCATGTTGACGACGATGGAAGATCGGTGTTGGATCAACGGAGATCAGTTCACGGGTTTTGGCGTTTGGGCGATGTGGTGCGACGGGAGAGGATTTCCGAGAAGAGGGGTGGTCAGAATCCAACCTCCGGCGACGACTTAGGCTCGGTCAACATCAGATTCGGAGTTTTCGGGCGTGATTCATGGCTGAAGAGAAGGAGGAGGCAGCACGGGTGGATGCGCGTGAAGACTAGCGGTTTCTGGAAAATCCCGATATACACGGCGTGTAGTTCAGAAGAACACACGCTGTGTGGAACTCTTCCGCAGCGGCAAGGGTTTACACGTGGAGATAAATATCAAACAGGCGTGTGCCCTGACCACACGTCGTGTGATCCGAAGTCGACGACCCGACGTGCACCTTTAGGTACACGGGCACGACCAGAGTGCACGGGCACAAACTGGAGTACAAAGGCTTAGACACGGCAAGTTCGAACATAGCAGGACACACCGTGTGCCCCATGTACACGTCGTGTACCCCTTTCAGGGCAATGTTGCGAAAACGCCGGGAGTCTCAGCAACAGATAGGTTTGTAGATGAAGAAAAGACGGAACAAAAAAAAGATGAATACAGACACAGTGATTTACGTGGTTCGGGAAATGATCTCTACGTCCACAAAGAGGAAAAATAATTCACTATAATTTAGGAGCACAATTACAGGGAGCTTTTTAGAGTTCCTCACACACACAAAAACTCAAATGACCTAATAAAGAAGACAAAGCACTATGCCACCAACCGCACAGTAAGTCCACTGTGATACAGTGACCGGTGGTTGGAAGTCCACACTGCTACAGTGTTGCGGCCACCCCAATCCAAGTTGCTACAATGTCAGTGGCAAGAAGTTCGCGGAGCTACAGTGACCTGTCGCGTGCTACTACAATAAGTCTGTACTGCTACACTGCTCTGTCGGTGTTGTCGGTCAACTCTGCTACAGTTGGTCAGATATGCTATAGTTCCTCAAAATTTGGGTTGAGGGCCCCTGAAGCAAGGGCGTGTTGCCCCCTACAACCTCCAACGAGCACACCGCGAAGCTCAACCCACGAGGGTTGCAGTTTGGTGTGCAATATAGACAGCTAGCATTCGTCCCAACATCATTGAAATGAATCGGGCTACACCAATCCAACAGTGTATAGCCCTTGTTTCCCTCAGTCTAGTAACGGTATCAGTGTGGGTGTATTCCCTTGGTCCATCCCTAAGAGGCTACAGTGCGGCATCTCATCTTGAATATAGGATGAGCAATCCCCTCAATGGGTTAGTTCTAGATAGAGTTAGATATCCCTCTATGTGGCCCGGGGTGTGATCCTATATCTTTCTTCCCTAGGTTGGGTCAGGTATCTCATTTTCGGCATCCAGGGTGTGAGATCCCCATCCTAGTGGGTTGTTCCAAATAGGGTTAAGCATCCCCCATAGGCCATAGGTGTGATCCCTTACCAGTGTATCGATATCTTGTGAGTTCCAATACCTACCGAGAATGGCAAGGCTCGACGAGTGCGACCTCTTGGATGAGTGTCGTCAGTATAAGTGTGACTTGAGAAGTGTCCCCTCGAATAAACGTGACCTATGAGCCTCGGGCAAAATCCTAGGATAGCAGTGAGGACGTGACTTTACTTTGAGACTTGGATCTTTGAGCATATCTGAGTTGTTATTGTCTTTCCTTCTGATTGACCCACATTTGTGATATTGGGCTAACACTCTTTTGATGTTTTGTGTGGTGATTTCGGAGTGTCCTACCGGGTAGATCTATACTCACCTCTGCATGGGTTTGGCCCGCACGTTTCGTGTTTTATGCAGATGACGGGTCTTTCGATGGAGTCTAATAGAAGCTAAGCCCGAAAGATGCACTTCAATGTATTAAGATAGTAAAAGAGGAGGGTACAGAGAGTAAACTGACACTTACAGCAACAGAATTCCCCCAGGTGAGCCAAAACCCAACCTGATTCAAGCCTCTAGGCCTAAGTACAGAGTACCCCCCCCCCCACTAACTACAACTCCTGTATTATATAAAGGATATTCAAGGGGCTCCTAACAAACTGCTGGGACCATCGCTACCCAAACAGAAACTGGGAACACGCACTGGGTCACCCCAGCCAACTGCCTGTGGGGTCCCTCAAGCCCCTTGGCTAACTGCCTGTGGGGACCCCTTGCCCCTCCTGGTGTAGACCCTCAAAGGGTCTGGATCCCTCCTTGCTTTAACAGTCGCCCCTTCTGAAAGAGCGGCCTTGTCCGCAAGGCTACAGGAGGGAAATTGATTTTAAATGATGTAATCATCTTCCTAGGTGGCGTCTTCCGTGGAGTGGTCCTTCCATTTGATTAGGCTTTGGGGTGTAGCCGCACTGGCGGGAGAGTAGGGGCGTCGGGCCAGAATGGTTTCTGGCTCAAGGGCGGGTGAGGAGTCGGCGTCCAGAGCTGACGGCAATGTTTGTTGCAGGAGATGTGAAATACGGGATGGCTCCGGGCTGTTGGAGGTAAGTCTAGGAGATAAGTCACGCTGCCCACCCGATGGAGAATCTGAGAAGAGTAGTAAAATCGAGGGGAAAGCTTTTGGTGAATGCGATGGGCAACAGATTGTTGACGATGGGGGCGGAGTTTGAGGTAAACGGTGTCACCAGGTTGGAAATAAATGTTGTGACGGTGCATGTCCGCCTGATGTTTCATGAAATTTTGTGCGTGGGAGAGATGATGTTGGAGCTGCTGGAGAGCTTCTTAACGATCACGTAATGCAGCGGCTACTGCTTCCACCTGGATTTCGTTGGGCAGCCCGGTCACCAGGGCTGGTGGACGGCGTCCGTAAACGGCTTCAAAAGGGAATGATTTAATGGAGGAATGTCATGTGGTATTGTACCAAAGTTCGGCTCAGGGGAGCCAAAAGGACCAGGTCTTTGGCTGCTCACCAGCAAAGCAGCAGAGGGCTGGTGGACAGCGTCCGTAAACAACTTCAAAAGGGGATGATTTAATGGAGGAATGTCATGCGGTATTGTACCAAAGTTCAGCCCAGAGGAGCCAAAAGGACCAGGTCTTTGGCTGCTCACCGGCAAAGCAGCCGAGGGCTGGTGGACGGCGTCCGTAAACGGCTTCAAAATGGGATGATTTAATGGAGAGCTTCTTAACGATCATGTAATGCAGCGGCTACTGCTTCCCCCTGAATTTCGTTGGGCAGCCCGATCACCAGGGCTGGTGGACGGCGTCCGTAAACAACTTCAAAAGGGGATGATTTAATGGAGGAATGTCATGTTGTATTGTACCAAAGTTCGGCCCAGGGGAGCCAAAAGGACCAGGTCTTTCGCTGCTCACCGGCAAAGCAACGGAGGTATGTTTCCAAGTTGAGGTTGACAACCTCTGTTTGTCCGTCGAATTGTGGGTGATAAACGGAGCTCATTAGTAATTTGGTTCCCTGCAGCCAAAAGAGTTTCGTCCAGAAGTGACTCACAAATAGAGGGTCTCGGTCGCTTACAATGGATTTTGGGATACCGTGAAGGCGAATGGTCTCCTTGGCAAATAAGTCGGCGATCCCCTTGGCTGTAAACAAATGCATCAAAGGAAGAAAGTAAGCATACTTTGAAAGTTTGTCCACGACGACCATGATGATATCCTTTGGATTTGGGTAACCAGGTAATGAAGTCAGTGGGAAGGTCTTCCCAAATGGCTGTTGGGGACGGGAAGTTGCTGGAGGAGTCCCGTCGGAGAGTGTAGAATATTTGTAGCGTTGGCAGGTATCACACTGCTGAACGTGCTGCAGTAAGTGATGACACATGCCCACCCAATATAAATTGGCAGCAAGCTTCCGATAAGTGCGGTAAAAACCTGAGTGGCCCCCTTGTGGGGAGGCATGGAACTCCTCGAGGAGGCGTTGTATCCAAGGTGAGGTGGCTGGAAGGACGAGCCGGCCATGGTAAAATAGGACATCATGCGAAAACCAGAACCCCTTTGGAGTGGCGCTGCCGGTCTGGAGCTGCTCAATAATGTTGTTGGTGAATGCATCGTCGAGCAAGACAGTAGTTAAATTGGAACCATGCTGCTAGGACGGGGAGGAGATGGACAACGGGCAGGCAGCCCATGCGTCTCGCTGGGATAGAGCATCGGTGGCTGTATTTTCCCGGCCAGGTTTGTACCAAATGTCGAAGTTAAAACCGAGCAGCTTGGCAATCCAACACTGTTGATCGGAGGAAGTGATGCGCTAGTGCAACAAATATTTAAGGCTGCACTAGTCGAAGAAAACCACAAAGGGGCGACCCAAGAGGTAGGGGCACCAATATTGGATGGCGAGGACCAAGGCCATAATCTCCTCATAAGTGGACTTCGAGAGGTTGCAATCAGTGAGTGTCTTATTGAAATAAGCGATAGGACTCTGATTTTACATGAGGACTGCACCGACTCCGCGACCCGAAGCATCACACTCAATTTCAAAAGGGCGAGAAAAATCCAGCATTGCCAAAACCGAGGTTGTTGTCATTGCTTGTTTGAGTGTGTCAAAGGCATGTTGGGCAGCTAAGGACCAGGAAAACCCTTCCTGGTCAGGCGAGTGAGAGTGAGGGGTTGAGCAATCTTGTCGTAGTCTTGGACAAATTTGCGGTAATAGCCAATCAGACAAAGGAACCCGCGCCACGAACCGATTGGGGGGTTAGCCAAGCAAGAACGGCCTGGATTTTGGCGGGATCCATAGCAATTCCTTGAGAAATTAGATAGCCCGGGTAGTCCATCTGGGGTTGAGCAAAAGAGCATTTTCCTGCATTGACAAAGAATTGGTTGTCGTGGAGGAGCTGCAAAACAGCCTGCTGGTGATGCATGTGAGAGTCCCATGCTGGGCAATATACTAAAATATCATCAAAAAAAATGAGGACAAACTATCGAAGATGCGGCCGAAATAAATCATTCATTGTAGCTTGGGAGGTAGAGGGAGCATTGGAGAGGCCGAAAGGCATTACCAGAAATTCATAGTGGTCATTATGTGTACGGAAGGCGGTTTTCTCCACATCAGCCTCTGCCATTCAAATCTGATGATAGCCGGGGACTGGAGGTTCAGTTTTAAAAAGAAGGTTGCGCCATGCAATTCATCCAACAATTCGTCGACCACCGGAATAGGAAATTTGTCTGGAATGGTGGCTTTGTTGAGCGCGTGATAGTCCACACACATTCGCCAAGAGTTTTTTTTAACCAAGAGGACCGGGCTAGAGTATGCACCGGGGCTAGGACGGATGAGCCCATGCTGCAGCAAAACTGTCACCTGCTATTCAATCACAGTTTTGTGAGTATGTGGGTAACAATATGGACGGACCGAACCGAGCCTTGGCCGGGACACAAAAGTGATTTTATGGTCGTGAGAGCGCTTAGGAGGTAAACCTGTGAGTGCCTGGAAAACGGAATGAAACGTCCCGAGCAATTGCTGCAGGTGATGGTGTTGCGGTGGGTGTAGCGGAACAGGTGGACGCGCATTAGTTCTAGGGAGGAGACTGGAGTAATGGGCAGTGGGTTGACCACGGATGGTCAGGGTGTGTAGAGAAGACAGCATGTTGGAGGTGTCATGCGCCCCCTGGAGGGTGTGGAGTTGTTGTCCGGCTCTAAATTTCATTGTCATCGACTGTCTTAGGACCAAAGTTTGGAGATAGTCTAGATGTGAAGATTGGTTTGGGAACTAGGGCGACGGTGTTAAAGAGTTTTGAGTTCGAGACGCATCCATTCGCCAGGACTCTGATAACCTGTTTGTTGACTCGGTACATGCAGACACTAGTTGCAGAGAAAACATGAGCATATTCATCATATAGGAATGGGTTGTGGTTTTCATGTCCTTGAGTCAGCTCCCCGAATATGTACATTGGTTGTGGTGCGTCTTGACTATTACAGGATGTCTCCACGACGACAAACGGCTAGAATTCTGCAGCGGGATCGCGATGATGACCCGTTTAGCGACGAGGCTTCAGTCCAGGGACCAATGTAGAAGGTGGTTCCTTCAGGTGGTTTTTCAATTGTTCCGGCAGTACCGGCAAATGTCATGTGCAGACTGAGCGCACTTCACGAGTTCCAGAGGCAGAGACCACTTAGGTTTCGGGCCAAGCCAGACCCCTAGGTTGCAGAGGACTGGCTTGAGGCAATTGGGCGAGTTTTTCACCTTGTTGAGACCCCTCCCGATCATATGGTAGTCCTAGCTGCGAGCCTCCTCTGTGGCCTAGCTGGGTGATAATGGAGCTTGGTGACAGAGACGCACGACGAGGCGACTCTCGATTGGACAGAGTTCAAGCGCCTCTTCAGATAGAAGTTTTATCCGACGACCTTGAGGGCGGTTCATATCCAGGAGCTTTTGGAGCTCGAGGGCAGCATGCCAGTCGTAGAGTACGCTTCGAGGTTCACTAACCTCTCGCAGTACTCCATGGATATGGTTTGTTATGGATACTTTCGAGCACGGACCTTTGAGCACGGCCTTCGCTGAGATATTTGGGCTGGAGTGGTATCCCTCTGTATCCCTTCCTACGCTGGAGTGTTGGACCATGCCTTGGTCATGGAAGGTTTTCTAGCTAAGCAGTTGTCGATGGTTGTTTCTAGCAGTGGGCACCCAGTGTCATAGAAGCATGCGAAACACTTTAGGATGATTCTAGACATAATCCGAGAGCACTAGCTTTATGGGAAGCTCTCGAAGTGTCAGTTCTGAATTCGAGAGGTCCACTTCCTAGAATTTATCATCTCGGAAGAGAGAGAAGCAGTGGACCCCGCCAAGATTGGGGCAGTGCTTGTAACGGCTCGTACCTTCCCGACCCGATACTTTGCCAGTTTTGATGGTTGGAGGTGTTCAGGGGAGGTTCTGAGAGTTTTCAGTGGAGATTGGAGCTGCAGCAGAAAATTCACGTTGTGTAATGTTTACACGACATGTAAAGGTGTTTCACGGCTTGTGAAGCCGACAAGTTCACGGCTTGCGAAGCCGGCAAGTTCACGGCTTGCACGCGGCTAAGGGGTAGCTCGTGAAACGAATACACGTCGTGAAAATTGAATTCACGACGTGTGATAATTAAAGGCCGAGGCGACGTGTTTTTCGGCGAAAGTGAAAATTTTCAGAAAACCAATGGTTTACACGCCGTGTAAATTTCACACGACGTGAAACCGGCGGATTTCTGGCCTTTAAGTTCTCTCCCCAACCGATTCTCTTCATTCGGCTGAACCCTCCCTCTCATTTTGAGGTAAGCCCTAGGCAATTTTGAGGGATCTTCTAGACCTCTTCCTCCCGCTTCGATCCGTTGATTCAGGTTGATCCTCGTTGGCAATCCGTGGTAAGTTCTTCTCCCTTCTTGGTGGTTTTCTCCTGTTCTTCTTTCGGAAACCAGTTGCGGTGATGCGGTTTTGTTTTGGGGTGTGAGTTGGGGTGCGTTTTGATGATCCTTGGATGCGATGTAGGTTGATCTGTGGTTTCCCGTGTGCGGTCGTGGTTTGTGGGCATTTCTTTTTCACCCTGCGGTGTGCAGAGAGTCGACAAAGCTCTTTGAGGTAGGGAATCCTTCATTTCTCTTTATTATGTATCATGCGGAGGGGGGTACTCTTGTTTATCTATGGGAGATGGTTGTGTTGGCTTAATCAAAGATAAAGGATCGATTAATTGAAATTGAAGGGAGAAAAGGGGGAATGTTTTGCATGCTTTTACAGCTTTGATATTATTATGATATGATGGATTGTACGAACTTGATGTCCCGCTGAAAATTGTGGTCCTTAGAGGCTTTGTTTGCGTTGGATGATATGTGTTATGATTGTTGTGTTTGTTGTGATTGTCATGATATCATCCTAAAATGGAAATTGGATAACCACTTATATTTGGCTAATGAAATGGTTGTCTCAGGATTATGGTTTGTGTGATAACACCCCTAAAATAAAGTGAAATGTGATAAAAGCTCCTACGTTATATCTGTAAAATGGTCTTTGATGTGGTGCGGGGTGTGGTCATGCTTGTGGGGCGGTGATGTGTGGTTTGTGATGTGATGTGGGGCTGAGGGGTGAGTGTGGCCGTGTTTTTGGGGCGGTGAGGTGGTGGTTGTTTGGTCGTGCTTTTGGGGCGGCGAGGTGGTGGTTGTTTGATCGTGCTTTTTGGGGGGGCGAGGTGGTGGTTGTTTGGTCGTGCTTTTGGGGCAGTGAGGTGGTGGTTGTTTGGTTGTGCTTTTGTGCGACGAGGTGGTCGTTGTTGGTCGTGTTTTTGGGTTGGCGAGGCGGTGGTTGTTGGTCATGCTTTTGGGACGGCGAGATGATGGTTGTTTGGTCGTGCTTTTGGGGCGGCGAGGCGGTGGTTGTCAGTGGTAGGTCTCGGGCACCGAGACCTTCGAGGTTTCAACCAGTGGGGAGTCGACCTCGGCAGTTTCCCTTTCGGCCTTCTGGGGCCAGTGGTTTCCATGCTTTTCCTGGAGATATCAGGCCAATGTGTTTTGGTTGTGGGGTTCGTGGTCATCGTCAGAACCAGTGCCCGGTGGTTCCCCGAGCTCAGTTTGGTGGAGGTGGACAGGTTCAGTGTCAGCTTCAGCAGCAGTTGCCGGTGAGACCGTTTCAGCAGCAGAGGCAGCAGGCTTATGCTCCGCTGAGGGGAAATGGAGCGGGTAGTGGTCGACCTCATGATGTTCCTCGTGTTCAGAGATCTTGACATGAGCGTGGTCGTGGGGGTGGTCATCAGCAGAGAGGTAGAGGAGCTGGACGTGGTCAGTTGCACGCAATGGAGGCAGCAGTGCCAGAGGGGCCAGTGATCATCAGAGGTACGATCGGTTTGTTGAGTACCTTTGTTTGTGCCTAGTTTGATTCGGGAGTTTCGCACTCCTTTGTTGAGCCCACTCTAATTCGTGCTCTAGCACTAGATGTAGAGAGGCTTCTCGTGCCCCAGGTGTTGACTACGTCAGTCGGAGGCCAAACCGGATTGTCTGATGTGTATCGGGGATGTAGACTGATGATGGAGCCACATCAGTCTCGTGGGGATCTTTTCTTGCTGCAGACGCAATCATACGATGTTATCCTAAGCATCGATTGGTTGTATTCTGTACGTGCTATTATCGACAGCTTCTGGAGGAGAGTCGTGTTCTCGGATGTGGATGGTCAGCGTATGGTTTTCATTGGCGAGCGGGGTTGTCAGGTGGGCAGTCACCGTGTGGAGCCCCTTCTTTCTTTGTTGGCTGAGTTGTCGGTGGAATCAATGGATGCTGGGACGGTGGAGGCCCCCAAGGTCGTTGGGGAGTTTCTAGATGTTTTCCCCGATGAGGTTGTGACGCTACCCTCTCGACGTGATGTTGAGTTCGGAATAGACTTGCAATCTGGTGCTTCTCCGATTTCGATGGCTCCTTATCGGATGACACCTTCTGAGTTGCAGGAATTAAGGATTCCGATAAATGATCTGATGCAGAAGGGTTTTATCTGGCCCAGTGTGTCGTTGTAGGGTGCACCAGTGCTTTTCACCAAGAAGGCAGATGGTAGTCTAAGGTTGTGCATAGACTACCGAAGGTTGAATCGGATGACGGTCAAGAACCGTTACCCTCTTCCGAGGATAAACGGTCTTTTCGACCAGCTGAGAGGGGCGAGTTGATTTTCTAAGATCGACCCGTGATCTGGATATCACCAGTTGAGGGTGAAGGGGGGCAATATCTCGAAGACTGTCTTCAGATGAAGGTATGGACACTTCGAGTTTGTAGTCATGTCGTTCGAAGTTATGAAAACACCAGTCATGTTCATGGGGCTTATGAACTCCGTGTTCCGTGAGTTCCTGGACCGGTTCGTCGTCGTATTCATCGATGATATCTTGATCTACTCGAAGTCAGAGGAGGAGCATGTAGATCATCTCAGAGTTGTCTTGCAGGTCCTTTGACACCATCAACTTTATGGAAAGTTGTCCAAGTGTAAGTTTTGGACATAAGAGATGCATTTTTTCGGGCATGCGTCGTCTCAGCAAGGTGTGGCAGTGGACCCGTCGAAAGTTGAGGTAGATGTTTCTTGGGAAGCACCCAAGAACGTGGCAGAGGTTCGCAGTTTTCTTGGTATTGCAGACTATTACGGAGGTTTGTGTCCGATTTCTCTCGAGTTGCGGCCTCATTGACAGCGTTGACCAGGAAGGACCAGGCTTTTGTGTGGATTGATCAGTGTCGGACAACGTTCGGTTACCTGAAAGGGAAGTTAGTCGGTGCTCCAATGCTTCAGTTGCCTGAGGAGGGTGTGATGTTTGAGGTGTTTTGTGACGCTTACCGCTTGGGTTTGGGATGTGTGTTGATGCAGCAGAGAGCAGTGATCTCTTATGGGTCTAGGCAGTTACGTCCCTACGAGCGTAACTATATCACTCATGATCTGAAGTTAGCAGCAGTTGTGTTTGCGCTGAAGTTGCAGCGACATTAACTCATTAGGGAGCGCTTTGTGATCTTCACGAATCACAGGAGTTTAAGGTATATCTTTTCTCAGCATGATCAAAATCTATGCCAGCGGGGGTGGGTGGAGTTTCTTCGGGATTATGATTTTGAGATCTCCTACACCTCAGGAAAAAAGAATGTTGTAGCAGACGCTTTGGGCAGGAAGTCAGGGAAGGGTGTTGTTCAGGAGTCTGGGGATGCTTGGAGATCAATGGAGGAGTTGGCAGCCTTACACTTAGATGCAAGGATTGATGATGGTAGAGGTTGTTTGTTTCAGATGACGGTGCAGTCTTCTCTGATGCGGCGGGTGGAGGAGTCTCGATGAGGAGACTCAGAGGCAGAGATGATACGCGATCGTGTTGGTCATGGTGATGCTCCGAAAGGACGGTCAGAGGATGGTTGGAAACAGATGTTGTTTTGTGGGAGGTTGTATGTTCTGATAGTGATGCGCGAGGGAGTCCTTCGTGAGTTTCATAGCTCACCTTTGGCGGTACACCCAAGAATTTCCAAGATGTATCGTGGCTTGAGGATGCAATTTTGGCGGCTCGGGATGAAACGGGCGGTGGCGGAGTTTGTGGCGAGGTGTTTGGTTAACCAGTAGGCTAAGCATCGTGTCCTTTACGGTTTGTTGCAACCATTGGATGTTCCCGAGTGAAAATGGAATGACATCTCGATGGATTTTGTCACAAGGTTGCCCCGGGCTCAGGAGGTTGTGATGCTATCTAGGTGATCGTGGATCGGTTGACAAAATTGGCCCACTGCTTAGCAATCAAAGAGTTGGGCGCAGTGGATGTTTTGGCACTCAGTTATAGCTCAGCACTGCTTTCCACCCTCAGACGGACGAGCAGACGGAGTGGACCATCCAGACGCTATAGGATATGTTGCGAGCGTACGTCTTAGACTTTGGTGGATTTCGGGTGCGACATCTGTCTTTGGTTGAATTTGCGTACAACAACTGTTATCACTCTTCTATTGGCAAGGCTCCGTTTGAGGCTTTGTAGGGGAGACCATATCGTTCTCCGTTATGTTAGACGAAGGTTGGAAAGGCAGCAGTTCTTGGTCCTGATGTGGTGCAAAGCACAACAGAAAAGGTTCAGTTGGTTCGAGAGAGGATGAAAGCAGCGCAGTACCGGCGGAAGTCTTATGTCGATCACAGGAGGAGGCCCTTGGAGTTCGAGGTTTGGACCACGTGTTCTTAAAGGTTTCCCCTCGACGTGCGCAGCAGAGGTTTGGCAGAAGGAGTAAGCTTTTTCCCAGGTTTGTTGAGCTCTTTGAGGTGTTGGGGCGAGTTGGCGAGGTAGCGTATCGGTTGGTGTTGTCACCGCGACTAGAAAGGATCCACGACGTCTTCCACGTCTCTCAGCTTCGTCGATATCTTTACGATGACTCATGTCATTGACTGGGAAGAGTTGGATATCGAGGATGACGCAACGTTCGTGGAGCGGCCAGTAGAGATCCAGGATCGTCAGGATAAAGTGATACGAGGACGAACCATTCCCTTGGTTCACGTGTTGTGCAGGCATGGTGGCCTGAATGAGAGTATTTGGGAGCGAAAGACGCAGATTCGTGCTCAGTACCTAGAGTTGTTTTGAGTTTTTCCTTGCTCTGTTTTGCTTGTGATGTGACGTCGGGAACTTGATGTTTTATGAGATGTGTTTTTTTTCCTTTATGTATGATGTGTGATAACGTTCGAACAAATGAAAAGGGGAGAACCTGATTCCTAATCGAGACGCATTATACTATGATGTGATTAAACTCGTGCAGGTGAGCCAGTGCCACCAAGACCGGATAATATCTTGACATGGAGGATGTAATTCCCTGATTCGTATGTTTGGGGCAGTGCGGTTTGTTGGTTGCAGCGGTTGTTATTTTGGGTTGCGTGGAGGTTGGATGGTTGTTGTGATGTGGTTGTGTAGTGATGAGGTAGTGTGAGATGTTTTGTGGCCGTTTAGTTTGGCATGTTTAGCTGGTGGTAACGTTTGAGGTATAATGAGATCCTTGAGAGGTATCTCACGGGGTGGTTGTTCGGGCATCTTTCCTTCTGGGCTTGGTTTTAGATTCTCGAGGGCGAGAATCGTTTGAGAGGTATCTGATGTAATGGTTCATACCTTCCCGGCCCGTTAGTTTGCCAGTTTTGGTGGTTGGAGGTGTTTGGGAGAGAATCTAGGGGTTTTCGATGGAGGTTGGAGCTGCAATAGAGCTGCTGCGGGAAATCCACGTCGTGTAATGTTTACACAACATGTAAAGGTGTTTCACGGCTTGTGAAGTCGGCGAGTTCACAGCTAAGGGGTAGCCTGTGAAACGAATACACGTCGTGAAAGTTGAATTCACAACGTGTAATAATTAAAGGCTGAGGCGATGTGTTTTTCAGCGAAAGAGAGAATTTTCGGTAAACCCGTGGTTTACACGCCGTGTAAATTTTACACAACGTGAAACTAACAGATTTCCAGCTTTTAAGTTCTCTTCTCAACCGATTCTCTTCATTCGGATGAACCCCCCTCCCTCTCGTTTTGTGGCAAGCCCTAGGCGATTTTGAGGGATCATCCGGCCCACTTCCTCCCACTTCGATCCGTTGATTCCAGTTGATCCCTGTTGGCAATCCGTGGTAAGTTATTCTCCCTTAGTGGTTTTCTCCTATTCTTCTTTCTGGAACCCATTGCGGTGGTGTGGTTTTGTTTTGGGGTGTGAGTTGGGGTGCGTTTTGATGATCCTTGGATGCGGTGTGGGTTAATCTGCGGTTTCCCGTGTGCGGTTGTAGTTTGCGGACGTTTCTTCTTCGCTTTGCGGTGCGCAGCGAGTCGGCAAAGCTCTTTGAGGTAAGGAATCCTCCGTTTCTCTTTATTGTGTATCATGCGGGGGGGGATTACTCTTATTTATCTATGGGAGATGGTTGTGATGGGTTAATCAAAGATAAAGAATTGACTAATTAAAATTGAAGGGGAAAAAAAGGAATATTTCGCATTCTTTTACAGCTTTGATATTATTGTGATATGATGGATTGTACGGGCTTGATGTCCCGCTAAAAATTGTGGTCGTTGGGGGCTTTGTTTGCGCTGGAGGATATGTATTGTGGCTGATGTGTCTGTTGTGTCTGTTGTGATTGGAGTGATATCACCCTAAAATGAAAATTGGATAACCGCTTATATTTGGCTAATGAAATGGTTGCTTCAGGATTATGGCTTGTGTGATAACACCCCTAAAATAAAGTAGAATGTGATAAAAGCCCCTTCATTAAATCTGTAAAATGGTCTTTTGAGGTGTTATGATGTGTGGTCATGCTTGTGGGGCGACGATGTGTAGTCTGTGATGCGATGTGGGGCTGGGGGGTGAGATCTGAGATGTGGTTGTGCTTTTGGGGCGGTGAGTTGGTGGTTGTTTGACCATGTTTTTGGGGCGGAGAGGTGGTGGTTGTTAGCCGTGCTTTTGGGGCGGTGAGGCGGTGGTTGTTTGGCCGTGCTTTTAGAACGGCGAGACGATGGTTCGATGGAATTGATGAGCTGCTTGTGATGTGTGGTTGTTTGTGCTTGATGCTCAGGTAGTGATGGAATAATTATTTAATAATGATTGAAATGACTGGAGTTGGTTCGTTTAATGGGATGGGCTAATGAATAAATAAATGATAGGCTATGTGGTTGAATGTGGTTGATGCTTAGTAATGAAATGAATGGGTTGGAAAATGAAAATTGGTTTGTGTAGAATGATAAAATAGGATGACCCGAACCCCCAAAGTGTCCTCTCTAAAGGAGCCCTTGGGGTTATTTTATAATGAATATTAAACTCCACATCAGACCTCAAGTCCGATGTGGGATACAGACTCCAACACTCCCCCTCAAGCTAGGTTAGCTTGGACACATAAAGAAAAAACAAGTCAAACCAATGAAGACAAAGCAATCAACAGACTGCAAACACTCCCCCTCAAGCTGGACATACCCAGTTTGATGACAAGACAAAGCAGAATAAAAGATAAAGCTACAGCAAGGCTGCTGCTCCCCCTCACGATCGCAGCTCCCTCTCACGATGATGGATGGATGATGTCACGGGCGTAGCAGAATAAACCACTCAGAACGGCCGATTGACGGAGCGCCAGGAATGCCGCACTAGTGGGGTCGGTCAATGAAACGCCGGAAAATCAACACTAGCACCGGGAAAACAACACTTGCAGGGCCGGTGACGGGAGGTGGGGATTCCGCAGAAGTGTTGCGGGAACTGGTGGTGCCAACGGGCCCAAATCCTAGGTGGTTGAGCTGCTGCGCCAGCGCATGGGCGTGCCGGAAGACAGAGATGCGGCTGCCGGAAGTCGTCGGGAGATGCCGGCGAGGGGAGGCGGGGATTCCGCAGGAGGGGCCGGAGATCCGGATCTGGAAGCAGGGCAGTCGCTTGGAGGAGGCGGGGCTAGAACGCTGCCGGCATGGAGGAAGAGCCGCGGGAGAGACGGGAGCCGCTGCACATCGGGCCGTCAGGGCGGAGTGCAACAGGAGATGCGGGGGTCGGGAGTCGCGCGGGAGGGCGGAAGGAGCCACCGGACAGCATCAGACCGCCGTCGGGATCTGGAGGCGTGACGGGTGGCGCGACCTAGGCGGGAGGGCCGAGACGAGCGTCGGGAGTCCACCGGGAGTCGTAGGGCAGCAGCGATCCGCCGGGATAGGGCCGTCGCGCTGGAGTGAGCCGCCGGACAGAGGCCGGCTGGGAGAGAACCGTCGGGAAAGAGGAGATCCAGCAGGGGAGTCGCGTCTAGAAAAGGGGTCGTCTAGGCTGGCGCACTGGATCTGGACGGCGAGCAAGGAAGAGTCGCGTCGGTCAGAAGATCTGGATCGGGACGCCGGGAGAGAGCGTCGGGAAGAAGCCGCAAGGGAAGGCTGCGGCGCATGAGGCCAATCACGTGCGGGGAGAAGGCAGATCCGCGGCTGGTCGTCGGGGCGAAGAGAAGCCGGCAGGAAGGGTGGAATACCGTCGAGGTGGAGCAAAGTCGGCGGGGGGGGGGGGGGGGGGGGGGGGTCGCGTGCCTTCGTCTCGACGACGGATTCCAGAGGGCGCAGGGAGCCAGAAGCCGCCGGGCGAGAAGCCGCCGGGCGAGACGCCGTCGGGAAGAGAGGCCGCGTAGGGCAGAGGCGCTCGACGAGAACCTCGTCGCAGAGGTTGGCCGGGAACCTGCGCTGGATCGCGAGCGGGAGACGCGCGCTGGGAGCAGCAGGGAAGAGGCGGGCCGTCGCGCGCAAGAGGAGTCCGGCGCACAGTGAGGGCGACACGCAGGGAACGGCGCCGGTGCGCGCAGAGGACGCAGCGGGAGGGTCGGGGACGCCGGGCAAGGAGGTGCCGGCAGGGGGAGAACCGTCGGGAGGGCAGGGTCCGGGCAGAACCGGGAGGCCGCCGGGGATAGATAGCTGGCAGGGGGGGCGGCGGTAATACCTATGGGTTGCTGACCATGGAGGCTGCCGCCCCCCAACCGGGAGAAACCCTAGAGGCCGACGGGAAAAAAAATAGATGCGAGGGGGTCGGGATTAGGTTCTCTCTGATACCACGTAGAATGATAAAATAGGATGAGCCAAACCCCCAAGGTGTCCTCTCTAAAGGAGCCCTTGGGGTTATTTTATAATGAATATTAAACTCCACATCAGACCTCAAGTCCGATGTAGGATACAGACTCCAACAGTTTGAAATGTGAAATGTGGCTTGTGACTTGTGTGGTGTTGTGCATTTAAATGTAGCAGCAAAAGTGATGATGTTGTGAGTTGGTTAGTGTTTGGTTGTGAACCCATAGGTTGGGTTTGTGTGTGGGTATATCTATATACTTGTATATTTTTGTGATTTCTATACACACCCCACCCGCGTCGAGCACTATGTACTGACACCCGTATGATCACATGGGGGGTGTTTTTCCCAACATCCCGGTGATGAGGATGGATGGTTGGCTGCCCGCTCTTCCCAGCTCTCTCTTCCAGGTGAGTAGATATGCACAGGCTGTGATGGTTGGAAGTCTGTTACTACACTAGGTGATGGCCTGAGTGTTTTCAGGCAAGATATGATGACCGTGGTGTGGGGCAGTGGCCCAGGTGTTTTCGTGTATGGTAGGAGGACACGAGGTTGATGTCCTTCATGTTCATGATACCCTACTACTCTGGTTATGGTTGTGATGTAATGGCCCAGATGTTTTCAGGCGAGATGTGATGGGACCGTGTTATGGGGCGGTGGTCCAGGTGTCTGCGGGCGTGATGTGATGTGATCGTGTTGTGGGGCGGTGGTATATGTTATTCGAAAGAGATGGGAGTGTCAGGACGTACGACGTTGGGGCATAAGAGCGGCAAATCAATGGAAAAGCGGTGCGGGTACCCTTTGTCGATATGCTTCTTATTATGTTATTATACTTGGCTTGCGTTATTTGGTGAGCGTGCCTTGGTGAGGTTGGGATGGATAGTTGGCCTGTTTAGGTATTGTCGGTTCTACTGTTTACTCACGGGTGCATTAGTATGCTTCTTTCACATGAGCATGAGAGACTTTGGTTTTCCTACTGAGTATACTTGTATGCTCATCCTACGTATATAAACTAATTTTCAGGTTTCCAGAAGGATTACGTGGACCGTGCTAGACATTACTAGCTCGGACCCGGGATAGTTGTTGTGTCGCTGCTTTAATTTTGTTTTTGGGTATTTAATTTGAAGACTTTTATCTATATCGGTTTTATTTATAATGCATTGTGGGATGGTTTGTTTTGATTTTTTTTATATTATGTCATGGAGTTGTTGTGGATGATTCATCTTATCTTCTGAACCTACATTATTATTGATAGGATCATGGGCTACTACTTAAGGGGCTGGTGTGCAGCTGTACAGGGTACAGGGAATAATTTCTTTAACTGCCAGGGGCGGTTTAGTAATGTGTGTATGGGTTAGCTGGCTGGGTTGTTAGGCGATGGTGGGGCTAATAAATGGGGAGGGTCTGTTGTCAGGGAGGTTATGTTTTGGTCTTGCTTTGTAGGTTCTGTTGTGCAAATTTCGGGTTGCTGCCTTGCCCTCGGAGCAGCATCTCAAAGGAAAACTCTTTTCCCTCTCTTTTCTTCTTCATTTTCTTCTTCTACCTTTCTCCTTCTCCAACGTCGAACCACTATATTACAGTCACATATAACAGAATTCCTTCATTTTCTCTCTCACACCTATCAATTGGTGCTCTCGTTGAGAGATTTCTAAAGAGAGAATCAAGAAAATGATTCTTGACGAAGGAACTCAGCAAAAATGACGAAAGCGAACGCAGCAGTTTAGGCGGTGCAGCAGATTCTTGATCAACAGTGCAGCCCTCGCAGCAGCTTGTGTCCTGTAACAGAGGAGTCAGACTCTTCTTCATCGATCTTGATCGTGACAACAGATTTTGGTACGTCCAGTAACAGAGGCGAACGGCACGTAGCAGTGAAGAAAGACAGTCATGGGCGCACCATAAGTGAAAATAAAAAAGAACATGCCACGGCTGTGGACGCACCAGCCACAGCAGTTGAGGCGGAACGAGACGGAGATACGCAACTCACAAAAGTTGAGTGCAACACTGGACGAAGCAGGCGCAGCAGCCACACCAAAAGCAGTCAGACCTGGTTTGCCCAAACCAGTTCGGACTCCGACTCGCTTTAAGTTCGATCGAACGCGGCTGGGGCAAACGGCACCATATGAGACCGAACAGGACCTCCCGATTACGCTAGACGAAACAGATGTCGACGCCGCACCTGAAGCGAGTGGACCTGTATCGTGCGGAGCAGCTGACAAAGACTACTCACTGCAAGGATAACTCACTCGTCGTTTCGGTTGTGCAGCCTTTGGACATAGATTGCGGACCAGAGACACTGGTGGTCGGCGAGGGTGAGCGCAAAATGGAGTGGGAGGTGTTGCGCAGGACATCAACCAAACAACTGGAAATGTTTGTTTTCTCTTGTGAGGATCCGATTACTTGGATTACCCGTGCTGAAACATTTTTTCCATCTACCGCACGCGTGAAGAGTTGCGCAATTGAGTATGGACAGGTTGGCTCAGTATTGAATACTTTCTCTGAAGTCAGTTCAGCCGCACCTTTCATGGAAGCAGTTCAAAGAGGAGCGAGGAGGTACTTAGTAGATATTGTGTCGTAACAGAGGAAGATCCAATGATTTGTTTGAAGAACTTACGCCAAAGTGGAATAGTGGATGAATATATTGACGAATTTGAACGCATTGCCTTCCTATTAGAAGTGTGGGGTCCAGTTCAGGGGGTGTTTCCCCACAGTACCCACGGCCCCCCCATTTTGCACACTTACCAGCGGAGGGGTAAAATGGAGAATAAGGATTTTGTTAGTGGAGTGGGAACTAGCGGTAAGTTCAGCCGGTTTATAAGTGGGAGAGTTGGGGCTACAAAGGTAATTAGAATATTATTTTTCATTTTATTGGAACAGAACGAGAGGGAGTCAGTGGCATGACTCCCGAAGTATCTCGCAGCTGCAGCAGGCGAATGCTAGAGGATTCTCCACCTTCAACCAGTTGTAACTCTTCTTTCTCCCAAAGGTGTAACATCTGAAAATCGGTAATATCAATCTAATTCCTCTCTTCAACTCTTGTTATTGCTTATCTCCGAACACACACACACCATGACCGTAACATCTTTGGCGACTCCGCTGGGGAAAAACGAGTTGAGGTGCGGAACAGAGGTAGACGCTCGTAGGGAGCAGGCGTTGCGAAATTCTCTTCTGTACTGGATAGTTTGCATCGTGTTATATGCAAACTCGAATGGAGCACCGAGTAGCCTCGATCAAATCATCCATGGAGAGCATAAGAGTTGTCATGACTTCTATACAAGAGAATATGGAGAAAATGATGAGCGGGTAGGGTGAGAATTTGCGAGTAGCTCGAAATGAGGCGCAGCATACGGAGGAACGATTGATGTTGCGGGTTCGAGATCTAAAAGAGAAAACTATGGAAAGATTGAGGGGGATAGAGTCGCATATCGAGCGCAGTTCTGAAGTTGGAAAACAAAGCGGTAGCGCAATTAACAGAACGACTGGCAGGGAGTATAACAAGCGCCTGGAGAAAATACCAGCTACAGAGGTAGCAGATCAATCAGAAGAGTTGTGCAGCGTGACACAGAAGATAGAATTACCCAATTTTGTTGGCAATGATCCTCTAGGATGGATCACCAAAGCTGACACCTACTTCCTGATAAATTGAACTCTAGAAGATATGAAATTACATCACGCACAAATATGTATGGAAGGCACTGCGCTGTATTGATTTCTGTCTTGGAACAGTGTTACTCCAGGAGCTTCCTGGAGCTCTTTCAAGTCTACTTTTCTGGACCGGTATGGAAGGAACACCGATGGAGACCCACTAAGATTTCTGAAAAATCTGAAACAAACAGGCTCGGAGGATGATTATATCGAGGAATTTGAGCAGATTGCCTTAAGGTTGCCCAATTTCCCCGAACCATGGTAATGAGCCTATTCATGGGGGGATTGCGTCCTGAAATAGAGAATCGAATTTCAACGCATGAACCGGCAAACAAATTTCGGATGATAGTCCTGGCAAGGAAAGTTAAAAGAGAATTGGTTGGTGAGGGAGTGCTTCGAAGTACTCGTTCCCGCCCAATTGTACCCCCTATCTCTCAGAATTCCGGAGTAGCAACAACAAATTTTTATGTGCCCCGACCGACTATTTACCGAAACCGACGTGACGATGAATTACGAAAGGCCATTGGGGATGACCCTTGGGGAGGGGTGAGAGCACTTAGTCGGCAAGAGCAGGAAGAACGGAAGCAAAAGGGATTGTGTTTCCGTTGTGGCCAACCATTCGGGCCCATGCATAAATGCCCTGATAAACATTTGCGGTTGTTGGTCTGGGAGTATGAGGAACCCGAGGAACAGCAGGAGATAAGGGAGGTGGCAAAGGCAACCGAAGGGGAATTAGTGGTTGAGAAAGAAATACTGGACGGAATGCCAGCCGACCAGCTAGGGGAGCCGATGGAGTTACGGAACATGGGTGGAGCGGGGGTTGATTCGATGATGTTAGCTGGAAATTTAACAGGGGTACCGGTGCTTGTTTTAGTGGACAGCGGAGCCGGCCACAATTTCATCTCTAGGTGGCTTGCAAAAATTGCAAATGTGAAGGTTAATCTGACCAGACCTTTCGGTATAACACTCGGCAACAGATCTCGAGATCTTTCATAAGGCTTGTGCAAGCAGGTTCTGATCAATCTGGAAAATTTTGATGTTATAATAGACGCCTATGTTTTCGATACAGGAGGACCGGATGTAATTTTGGGAATGCAATGGTTGAAAAGCTTGGGAAGTGTGTTGACTGACCGGGGTCATGAAACGATGGAATTTTTGTGGCAGAGGCAAAAAATCAGACTACAGGGGAAAACGGACGAAGAGGTGAGCTCATAGAGGCAGTCTGACCATGCTCAGACCAAGACCTTGTTTGTTGATGGGTGGGTTTGGATGGCGCAACTCCAGTTTCCAACAGCAGGGATAGGCAAAGAGCAAGTTGACCAGCTCCAATTGGAAGAGGTGCTGAAGAATTTCCAGACTATGTTCGACCACCCATGAGGTCTTCCACCTCAAAGGGAGACGGATCATGCTATAAATCTAGTGGCCGAGGCGGCACCTGTAAGCATCAGGCCCTATAAGCTAGCCCACTACCTTAAAGGCGAGATCGAACACCAAGTAAATAATTTGTTGGCTCAAGGGATAGTGCGACACAACTACAATCCATTTGCCAGCCCAATAATTCTTGTTAAAAAAAAGATGGGAGCTGGAGAATGTGTGTTGACTACCGGGCACTAAATAAACTAACCATACCGGATAAATTTCTCATCCCCATCATTGAAGAATTGTTGGACGAATTGCAAGGAGCAACATATTTTTTCAAATTGGATTTAAAGTCTGGATTCCACCAGATTCGGATCCGAACAGCGGATGTTAGTAAAACGGTCTTCCGAACTCACGAGGGACACTATGAATTTCTTGTCATGCCGTTTGGATTAATGAATGCCCCGACTACCTTTCAGTCCACTATGAACCGAATGTTTAAGGAGTATTTGAGGAAGATTGTTTTGGTGTTTTTAGATGATATTCTGGTCTTTAGTAAAACTTAGGCAGACCACCTGCAACATTTGAGGACAGTTTTCCGAGTGCTGCAGAATAATCAGCTTCATCTAAACCGCAAAAAATGTTTTTTGGCACAACAATCCATGGAATATTGAGGCCATATCATTTCTGCTAAGGGAGTTTCAGTGGAACCATCAAAGGTTGAAGGTGTTATTGGCTGGCCTTGGCCACAATCTGTTAAAGGAGTCCAGGGATTCTTGGGTTTAGCCGGCTACTACAGAAAATTTGTTGAAGGGTATGGTAAGATAGCAAAGCCCCTCACGGAATTGACAAAAAAAGATAATTTTCATTGGACTCTGGAAGCTGAGCAAGCCTTTAATACCCTTAAAAGATGTCTTGTTACAGCTCCTCTACTTGCTTTGCCCGATTTCCGACAGCCATTTATCATAGAATGTGATGCCTCTGGTCTAGGGGTTGGGGTTGTACTCATGCAAGTTGGGCTGCCAATAGCCTATTTCAGTAAGGCTTTAGCGGACACCAACCTCACCAAATCAGTTTATGAAAAGAAAGTTATGGCACTTGTTTTAGGTGTCCACCATTGAAGACAGGGAACCATTTTATCGTTTACACCGATCACAAGGCTCTCAAACACCTTCTCGGTCAACGCCTTCACACGGCAAATCAGCAGGATTGGCTGGCAAAACTATTGGGTTTTGACTTTGAGATTATTTACAAATCAGGGCGCCTAAATCAGGCGGCAGATTCCCTTTCCCGCCGGGCTGCTGGCGAACTTGACAGCTCAAATGAACCTATATCTTTAGGTTAAGCAGTATCTGAACCACTTTGGTTGGAAACAGAAGTAATAAAGGCCAAAAGTCAGCAGGATCCAGTGCTGAAAAATATAATTTCTGCTGTCCAACAGCACCCCTCTACACAGCCCAGGTATGTTGTCCGACACGGCTTGCTATTTTTCCAAAACTGGCTCGTTTTGTCCTCCAAATCCAGCCTCATACCTGAGTTTTTACAGTACTATCATTCTTCACCAGTAGGGGGTCATGCTGAATTCTTCTGGCTTATTCTGGAGGGGAATGACTAAACAGGTTCGGCAGTTCGTCCGTGAGTGTGATGTTTGCCAACGGCATAAAACTCAGGGTATGTCTCCGGCTGGTCTACTCCAACTGCTTCCGATTCCAGCTTAGGTTTGGGAAGACATATCGATGGATTTTCTCTGAATTGCCAAAGTTCCAGGGATTTAGTGTAATTTTGGTGGTTGTGAACCGTTTCACCAAATATGCCCATTTTCTACTGTTGCAGCCAAGGATGTTGCTGAACTTTTCATCAAGGAGGTGGTACGACTACATGGCATCCCTAGCTCAATCCTTAGTGACCGGGACCCCATTTTTGTCAGTAATTTCTGAAAAGAATTATTTCGCTTGGAGGGCACCACTCTTAAGATGAGTTCTTCTTACCATCCTCAAACGGATGCACAAACGGAAATCGTTAATAAGTGTCTTGGAACATACTTGCATTGTTTTGCTTCCGAAAGGTCACTAACTTGATCCCAATGGATGCCCCAGGCCTAATATTGTTACAACACGGCGACCCATTCCTCAACTAAGTTGACTCCTTTTGAAGTTGTTTACGGGCGGAAACCTCCTGTTGTGCAGCGGCTTGCTAGGCATTCTACTCCAATGGACACGGTGTCCACATTTGCGGAACGGGATCAAATGATAGAGCAGCTCTGGCACAACCTCACCCTAACCCAACAATTGATGGTTTGAGCTGCCAACAAGCACCGCCGGGATGTTACTTATAATGTCGGAGAACTCGTTTTCGTCAAACTCAGGCCAAATATCCAGACTTCCAAGGCCCGCAAACTGACTCTCAAGTTGGAAGCCCGCTATTATGGTCCCTTTGCTGTTGAAGCACGCCTGGGAAACACCGCTTATAAGCTGACTTTGCCACCTACAACACAGATACATCCGGTTTTCCATATTTCACACCTCAAACGTGCAGTTGGGAATTCTCCAGTCCACTCCAAGCATCCAGAATTATGGGACAGTTCTTCAGCCACCGGTCCTCGGCCAGCAGTGATCTTAGCTACCAGATCAGCACCTGGGCATTCACGAGGCACTTGGCTAGTTCAGTGGCAAGACCTACCTACTGAAGAATCAACATGGGAGGATGTTGAGCACATCATTTCACAATTTCCAGATTTACGCCTTGAGGACAAGGTGTCGATTGCCGAGAAAGAAATTGTTAGCAGTGCGGGGTCCGGTTCAGGGGGTGTTTCCCCACAATACCCACGCCCCCCCATTTTGCACACTTACTAGCAGAAGGGTAAAATGAAAAATAAGGATTTTGTTAGTGGGGTGAGGACCGGCAGTTAGTTCACCCGATTTATAAGTGGGGAGCTGGGCCTACAAAGGCAATTAGAATATTATTTTTCATTCTGTTGGAACAAAACGAGCGGGAGCCAGTGACCTGACTCTCGAAGTATCTCGTAGCTACAGTAGGCGGACACCGGAGAACTCTCCACCTTCAACATGTTGTAATTCTTCTTTCTCTCATTGCTGTAACATCTGAAAATCGGTAATATCAATCTAATTCCTCTCTTCAACTCTCGTTATAGCTTATCTCTGAACACACACACACCAGGACCGTAACACTTCCGGATTCCCGAACTTTCTGAGATTTGGTACAAGAGTCTGTTTATTGATGAGCTCAAACCAGAGATTTGCAGCACGGTTATGACTCGCGAGAATACTTCCACAACTTGCACCCCGAGACAGGCGGACTGTTTTTAGCAGCTAAAGGGGAAGTTGGAACCCCAATACAGTGAAACTGATTCCACAAATAGAAGGCACAAAGAAGGAACGATGGGGAGGAGACAATGTAGCTCGAGAGAAGGGAGTCCAAAGTCTGTCCAAAGAGAAATTTGAGGAAAGGAAAATGAAGAAATTGTGTTATGCTCGTGGACTAAAATTCAGTCAGAGGCATTGGTGTTCGGCAAAGGGTTACAAGCTGATGGTATGGGAGGGTATCGAGCCGCCGAGTGGGGAGGAATAGGAACCAATATTGGGACCCGAGAAGAATGGATCGTACGGTTGAAGAGACAACTTGAAGATTTCCACCTTGAGAACAAGGTAGAATTTCAAGGGGAAGGCAATGATAGCATCATGGGCTACTTAAGGGGTTGGCATGCAGTTGTACAAGGTACAAGGAATAATTTCTTTAACTACCAGCAGTTTAGTAATGTGTGTATGGGTTAGCTGGCAGGGTTGTTAGGCGGTGGGTGGGGCTAATAAATGGGGAGGGTTTGTTGTTAGGGAGTGTACGTTTAGCTGGCAGGGTTGTTAGGCGATAGGTGGGGCTAATAAATGGGGAGGGTCTGTTGTTAGGGAGTGTACGTTTTGATCTTGCTTTGTAGGTTTTGTTGTGCAGAGTTTGGGTTGCTGCCTTGCTCTCGAAGCAGCGTCTCAGAGGAAATCTCTTCTCTTTTCTTCATTTTCTTCTTCTGCCTTTCTCCTTCTCCACTGCCGAACCACTGTATTACAGTCAGATATAACAGAATTCCTTCATTTTCTCTCTCTCACGCCTATCAATTATAAAGGGTAATATCTCCCATTTTATGAGATTTTTATACCCTCGGTGCTAGTCGTCAACCTGAGGCCTACTGGAGGCGGGACTTGGGGGTCATTATCTTTCTCCCCTCATTTCGGTATCTTTGGCAGGAGGGGTCGTGATAGTGCTAGAAGCCACCCAAGAGCGTGACTGAGGTGTTAAGCTTTCATGGATTGGCAGACTATTATTGGATATCCGTGCCCGATTTCTCCAGGATTGCCTTTGATTGCTTTGACTCAAAAGGGTCACCCTTTTGTGTCGACAGAGAATTGTCAGTAGGCTTTCCAGGAGATACAGCGGAGGTTGACGAGCACCCCGTCTTGAGACTGCCAGGGGAGAATGTTTAGTGCGTGGTGTTCTGTGATGCCTCTGGAGCTAGGCTTGGATGCATTCTGATGCAGAGGCAGGCAGTGATTGTCTATGGGTCCCGGCATCTGAGACTGCATGAGCAAAACCACGCAACCCACAACTTGGAGCTGGCGGCAGTGGTGCTTACCCCGAAGTCTTGGCGGCACTATCTTATAGGAGAGCAATTCATCGTCTATTCCGACGATAAGAGTGTTAAGTATATCTTTTCGCAGAAAGATCTTAACCCGAGATAGAGGTGATGGTTGGAGTTCCTGCAAAATTATGACTTTGAGAGTCTATACTCTCAGGAAGGAGAACGTGGTGACAGACGCTTTCAGTAGGAGGTCCTGTTCGCAGTTGTTGAGCGAGGCATCGGAGCAGTTGGGCTCGTTGCAGTTGTCCCTAGTCGATGAGGATGGTGAAACGTGCATTAAGTCGATAGTTGTTGCCCCTCCGCTTCTTCAGCGTGTTAGGAAGGCACAACTTGAGAATATTGATCGCAAGGTCATGCATGACCAGATCCACTGGACGTGCTCCAAAAAGATTTTATAAAGGTGGGAAACATGTCATCTTTTTCTGTGGACAGACAATGGTACCGGTCACGCTGTGAGAAGTGTTGAGAGGGGGGTTTCATTGTTAGTTTGGTGTAGCCCGATCCGTTCTGGATGTTGTTGGGCTAAATGCCCCGGGCTATACTGCACACCGGGCCGCAACTTTCGCGGGTCAGCTTCCCGGTGAGCTTGTTGGGGGTTGCAGGGGCAACGCGCCCCTACTCCGGGGGTCCGGGGGCCGAAGGTTCCCGGTCCAAATTTGGGGGGTACTGTAGCATCTCTGACACTGTAACAGAGCTGACCGGCCGACACCGACAGGGCACTGTAGCGACGCAGACTTCCAGCCGCCATTCACTGTAGCTCATTGGACTTTCAGCCGACAGCCATTGTAGCACTTTTGACTTGGGTGGCCGCATTTCACTGTTGCAAGCGAACTTTCTAACAGTTGGTGGAATAGTGTTTCATCCTCCTTATTAGCTAATTTCGGGCTAGGGTTTTGAGTAGTGAAAAACTCTGAGAAACTCTTTGTAATTGTGCTCCCGAATCATAGTGAATATTTTGTCTCTCCGTGGACGTAGGAATTATTCCCGAACCACGTAAATCCTTGTGTTCTTATTCTGTTTTTTTTTTCCTTTTACTTTTCTTTGAATCGTTATTTTGTTGTTGCGACTCCCGATGTTTCCGCATCATTCATACATCCTCCTAGCGGTACATCCACGAGTGGCAAAGATGTACTAGAACCTTCGGCGTCAGTTTTGATGGTCAAGGATGAAGAGGTGTGCTACTGAGTTTATCTCTCGATGTCTCACTTGCCATCAGGTGAAGGTCGGGCACCAGGTTCCAGCGGGTTTGGCCCAACCCCTTGAGGTGCCAGAGTGGAAGTGGGATGGTATCTCCATGGATTTCGTGATGGGACTTCCGCGATCAGCTAGAGGTCACGACACTATCTGGGTGATCGTAGATCGACTCACCAAATCAGCTCACTTCCTAACCATCTGAGAGCAGGGTTCAATGGAGAGCTTAGGACGTTTGTACATGCAAGAGATAGTCCGACTTCATGGAGTTCCTTCAACGATCATTTCAGACTGTGATGCTCATTTCAGACCATGATGCTCATTTCAGACCATGATGCTCATTTCAGACCATGATGCTCATTTCACGTCACGGTTATGGACAGGCTTAAGGGAGACCTTTGGGACTCAGTTGCAGTTGAGCACAGCATTCCACCCCCAGACAGACGGCCAGACAGAGCGGACCATTCAGGTCCTGGAGGACAAGCTTCGACCTTGCATGTTGGACTTTGGTCATAGTTGGGAGGATTCTCTACTCTTGATGGAGTTTGCATACAATAACAATTATCATTTCACCATCGGTATAGCACCATTCGAGGTCTTGCACGGGAGACCTTGCAGGTCGCCACTGTACTGGACGGAGCCAGGGGAGACAGCGCTTATGAGCCCCGAGTTGGTGCAAACGACAACAGAGAAGGTGCAGATCATCCAGGAGCGAATGAACACACCCTAGAGCCATCAAAAGACCTATACAGACCGACAACAAAGGCTTTTGGAGTTTGACGAGGGAGACCATGTGTTCCTGAAGGTCTCACCTCGACGAGGATAGCGGGAGATTTGATCGAGGCAGCAAGTTGTCTCCGAGATTCATTGGCCCTTTCCAGTTACTGTGTAGGGTTGGCAAGGTGGCGTACCGCTTAGCCTTACCACCACAGTTAGATCAGGTGCACGATGTATTCCATGTGTCGTAGTTAAGGAGATACGTGCACGGCCCGTCACACGTTATCGACTGGGCTAAACTGAACATTGAGGATGGGACTACCTTCTCAAAATACTCAGTGACCATCGAGGATCGGTAAGAGAAGATCCTTCGTGGGCGAGCAATTCTTTTGGTGCATGTTCGTTGGCAGCACAAAAATCTTCAGAAGAGCACCTGGGAGCAGGAGAACAAGATACGAGCTCAGTACTATCATCTTTTTGGATAGACTTCTGTTTTTTTGGATGAAAATCCCTGAGGTGAGAAGAAAGTAAAGACTTTGTTTTTGCCATGTAACACTTTGGAATATTTTAAAGAATATTTTCGGAGTTAAACGCGGAGTCGATGCGGAGTCTGCGCGAGATTCCGAGACTCATAGAGCCTCGGTGTGATATATTAAAAATAATAAATTTATTATATCACGCGCGCAGTTTTTCAGTAATAATGGTTTATCTCCCGAACGGCGTCTCAGATGGGAAAACCGAGACCGCCATTAAATCTGAAACGTGGGTTTTACCCAAAGCGCGACATAAGTTTGGTCAGCGTTGGATGTTCCAGTAGGGTACAATTGCAAGCAAAAATTAGACAAAATAAATGAATTAAATTTATTTATTTATTTATTTTCTAATTAAATGTTTAACCTAGTAAATAACTCTATTTATAACCCTGTTATGGCAAACTCTAAGGTTAGCCGCACACCCTTAAGAGTTTGGAAGAGAGGGTTGTGGAGGAGAGCGTTGGTAGAGACGACGTTGAACTAAAAAATTCATCAACAGTCCCCCGTGATAGAATGTCTTCGTCAACAAAATTTTTGGATCTCGCCAACGACAACGCACAATCGTTCTTCGTCAGTGATCGATCCGATATCAATGTAGGTCGTTTGTTTTTGTTGGATTAATCCACATTTTTGTTGGAGTAATCCACATTTTTGTTGGAGTAATCCACATTCTTGATTTCTCTATAGCGAACGTGAATTAATTCTTTTAGAAAATAAATTCGCGGATCGTTGTTGATTTATGGTCAAAATTTCTTAATTGTTGAACCTTGTTTTTCCTTTTGTTCATCGATTTCTCCGTCAATGGACAAAGGTTAACCCGAACAATGGCCAACGTTCGTTCCTCGCCTTTTGTGTTTCGTGTTTTTCTCCCTTCATTCATTGGTATTTCGTTTGATCAATGATTCGACTGTACCTGGGAACCGATCGTTGTGTAATCAATGTTTAGCGCAATGGATCGTTGTCGTGGGTTCGGATTCAGGATTAAAGGCATGATGGAGGCTTGTTGACGACGACGGAAGAGCGGTGTTGGATCAACGGAGATCGGTTCGCAGGTTTTGGCATTGGGGCGACGCGGTGCGACGAGAGACAATTTTCAAGCAAAGGGGTGGCCAAAATCCGGTCACCGACGACGGCTTAGGCTCGGTCAACCTCAGATCCAGAGTTTTCGAGCGTGAATCACAGCTGAAGCGGAGCTGATGCGGACGAATACGCGTGAAGACCAGCGATTTCTGCAAAATCCTGATATACACAACGTGAAGATCGGAAGAACACACAACATGTGGAACCCTTCCACGGTGAGTAGGGTTTATGTGTGGAGATAACACGGGCGTGTGACCTAACAACACATCGTGTGACCCAAATTCGACGTCCCGACTTGTACCCCTGGGTACACGGGCACGGACACGGCTAATTTGCAAGGGCACGATCAGAGTACACGGGCACGAGCTAAAGTACACGGCCTCCGACATGGCATGGCCGGACCTAGGACACGTCATGTGCCCCCGGTACACGTCGTGTACCCCTTTTAGGGCAATGTGTAACCCTTGTTTCCCTCAGTCCACTAACGGTATCAGCGTGGGTGTGCTCCCTTGATCCATCCCTAAGTGGGTACAGTGCAGCATCTCGTCCTGAGTATAGGATAAGCGATCCCCTCAACGGGTTAGTTCTAGATAGAGTCAGGTATCCCTCTGAGTGGTCCAGGGTGTGATCCTCCATAATTTTTCCCTAGGTTGGGTCAGGTATCTCGTTTCCGACATCCAGGCCGTGTGATTCCCTTCCCAGTGGGTTATTCCAGATACGGTTAGGCATCCCTCATAGGCCTTAGGCGTGATCCCCTACTTGTGTATCGATATCTTGTGAGTTCCGATACCTACCAAGAATGGCAAGGCCTGACGATTGCGACCTCTCGGATGAGTGTCATCAGTATCAGTGAGATTTGAGAAGCGTCCCCTCTGACGAACGTAACCTATGAGCCTCGGGCAGAATTCTAGGCTGGCAGTGAGGACGTGGCCTTACTTTGAGAAACTTGGTGTCAATCTTCGAGCATATCTGGGTTGTTGTTGTCTTTCATTCTGATTGACTCACCTTTGTGATATTGAGGTGACACTCTTTTGATGCTTTGTGTTTGGTGATTTTGAGGTGTCCTACTAGGTATGTTTATGCTCATGCCTGTACGGACTCTACCTGCGCGTGTCGTGTCTTATGCAAACAACAGACCTTTCGACAGAGTTTAGGAGGACCAGAAGCAAGTGGAGCTTAGTTGCGCTAGATGGACCGCAAACAGTTATGAGAGTTGCATCTTGACAGAAGTCCTCTTTCGTTAGTAGATTGGACTCTTACAGTTATGAATGAGCATGTATTTAGCCCTTTACTTTTTCGTACTTTTTATCGTACTCAGATGCATGCATATTTGGTATTAGTTGTTTATCCTTTCCGCATTACTGGCGTTTGGAGTTGTGTGCGTGTGTACAGGTACTTTAGGCTAAGGTCTCTCATGTGTGTGATATGCTTACTTGGCGCTAGTCGTCAGCCCCTACCCTATTGGAGCAGGCTTGGGGTGTCACACTCGACCTACTGCCGGCCAAGCGAGCCCTGGTAGGTCAGGTCGTGACAGCAGTGAGCTTGTGCCAGAAATCGCAGAATGTTAAGGAGGTCCAAGGCTTCTTGGGATTAACCGGGTATTACAGGAAATTCATTCGAGACTACAGAAAAATAGTCAGGCTATTGACGAATCTAACCAAGGGGGTTTTTAAGTGGACAACGGAGGCTCAGGCCGCATTTGAGGATCTCAAGACCAGCATGACTTCAACACCGATGTTGTGCATGCCAGATTTTTCTGAAAGATTTCAAGTGGAGTGTGATGCATCAAGATTGGGAATTGGTGCAGTTTTGATGCAAGGGCGACCTCTGGCCTATTACAGTAAACCCCTCTTAGATTCTAATTTGGCGAAGTCGATCTATGAAAAAGAACTCATGGCATTAGTTTTATCTATTCAGCATTGGAAGCAAATACTTGATGGGGCGATGCTTTGAAGTATTTAAAAATCATTGTAGTCTCATGCACCTGCTAAGCCAAAAAGTAGTGTCGATGGATCATTAGTGTTGGCAGGCAAAACTTCTGGAATTTGACTTTGTTGTGGTCTATAAGCCCAGGAAGTTAAATAATGTCACAGATGCTTTGTCCAGAGCAACGAAGGAAAAGGCTTTTATGAGCGTGACAGTTTCAGAACCTAGCTGGGAAGAACTCCAGGTGGTGAGGGAAGAGATGAACCAAAATGAAACCTAACAGAAAATAACTGAGGCACCGCAATGTGATGGAACAGCACGGCCAGGTTATTCTTGGCGAAATGGGTTACTTTTTTTAACAAAACAAGTTAATCTTATCTAAGACATCCAAATTGATCCCTAAATTGTTGCACCGTTACCACTCTTCCCCGATTGGGGGGCACTTGGGGTATCTTAAAACGTACAAGAAACTTGCAAACGGCCTGTATTGGACTGCCATGTTGCGGGTTGTGCAACAGTTTGTCCAAGAATGCAAGGCGTGCCGACGTAATAAGTATGAGACTTTGAGTCCAACTGGACTTCTACAACCTCTGTCAATTCCAAACTTAATTCGGGAAGAAGTGGTCATGGATTTTATTTTGGGACTACCCAAATCACATGGGTTTGACGTGGTGTTTGTGGTCGTAAATCGGCTCAGCAAATATGCACATTTTATACCCCTCAAACATCCTCTTACTCAGCTAAGACCGTTGAAGTTTTTTTTTAAGGAGATAGTTCGGCTCCACGGCATTCCTTCACCTATTGTCAGTGATAGGGACCCTTTTACCGGTCTCTTTTGGCAAGAGTTGTTCAAATTGCAAGGGATGGTGTTAAAAATGAGTTTGTCTTACCATCCGCAAACTAATAGTCAACTGAAGCGGTTAACCGCTGTTTGGAAATTTATTTGCGATGCTTCTCTTCCGATCAACCCAAACATTGGGAGATGTGGTTGGCATGGGTGGAATTCAGTTACAACACTTCTTATCATACTTGTATTAGGAAGTCTCCTTTCGAAATTGTCTACAAACGCAAGCCGCCGCATCCGATCCACTACATTAAGGGGGAGGCAATAGTTGAAGTTGCGGCCAAAACTTTGGTTGACCGAGATGAAGCTTTAAAGCAACTTTGGGACCACCTTCAGCACGCGCAGCAGGTTATGACTCAATTTGCCAATCAACATCGACGAGAACTAGTTTTCCAAGAAGGGGATTTGGTCTGGGTCAAGTTGCGTCCAAACAAACCAGGAGCAGTCACCAAGGTCAACCAAAAACTAGTTGCACGATATTACGGCCCATTCCCTGTTGTTGGCAAACTGGTGTCGTCACTTATAAGCTTGGCTTACCTGCCCACACCAAAATTCACCCAGTGATTCATGTGTCTCAATTAAAAGCTACAGTGGGGACGCATCCTGTCCAAGAATCCTTACCTACAGATTTGGCGGAAGACGGGGAACACCCAGTTGCAATTTTGGCTAACAAGCGCCACAGAAGAACTCAGATGTGGGCTGTCCAGTGGCATGGACGAATTCCTGAAGATGCAGCCTGGAAGGATGCCCGTGTGATTCGAGCTTAGTTTTCTCATCTCCACCTTGAGGACAAGGTGGAAAATCAAGGCGGGGGTATTGATAGGCGAATAGGCCTGTGGAAGACTGTTAGCAGTTCCCAGTAATTCGGCTTAGGCCTCCTCTAGAATACACGTACCAAAGGAGGAGCGTTGGTAAGGTAAGGTCTGAATTGTCAGGGGCATAAGTGTAATATGTTAATTCTTGTTTTGTTAGTCAAGGATATTAAAAAGGGTGGCTGTCTTGGGGGAGTCAGGCAGTTGGTCAATTGATTAGAGGGCGGAGAGCCTTGGCGTGTGTGAGGTGCGCCTCTGAGGAGTTTAGCTGGAGACTTCTGAATTCATCTTAGTAGTTCGAAACCTAAGAACAGGTCAGAATTCCTGATTGATTCCTCTTGCAATGTCTCTCTCTTGACCTGGAACTCTATCATTATCCTTCTAAAAAAATATTACCAGCCTTCTGCTAAAGTCGCGCACGCATCAGAAGGAACTGTAGTTGATTGAAAAAATAGAACCTTGATTCTTTTAATAAATGCAGATGTTGTGTTCAAACCAGTCTAGAACAAAATAACTAATGTGTTAAAAAGAATATGCAGCGCATAAGAACCTGTTTTTTCCGATAATGTTGCTGCTGTACGATTGAAATGATTTTCTCAAAATTAGACTTGAGAGTCTCTTCTTCAATTGGCCCCTGCAAGCGCTGAAACAATTGTCTGGCACTCCCCTGTGAAAAATGAAGCAATCATACAATCAATCCTTTTGGATTAACATTACAAGGGACACAAACGCATTCTGATGTTAATGCCAAACTGAAAATATTACATAATTCAAAATTTGGAATGTCCAGTAAGAGGAAGGTTAGGGATCGAGGTTCATGCCTTTGGAATGCCAGGTAAAGTAGATGGATAAGATTGAGAAGACCCCGAATCTTTTGGACTATCAGTTCCATCACCAGAAGTTCGATCCATTAAAATTTTATGGCGTTCCTTGCATTCTTTAGGCACCCGGAATATGCACTAAATGAGTGAGCAAAAAAACAATCAGAGTAATTTAAATGCCCGGTGTAAAAAACATAAACAATACATATCATAAAATAATAACAAATAACAAGATTGGTCTTATTTTTTTCCCTCTTAACATTTTTTTTCAGTTTGAGGAAATCCTGTCTGCTTCCTTTTTCCACTTAATGACACTTGTTCTTTATGAAAATATAATCAAGTAATAAAAATCAAGAAATAGCTACATTACAATGACAATATAAACTTATTGTTGGAGTCTGCATCCCACATTGGACTTGTGGTCCGGTGTGGTTTTTATTATTTGTTATAAAAGAACCTCAAGACCTCCTTTAGAGAGTACCTTGGGGGTTCGGGTCTACCTCCTTTTATCATTCTACATGGTATCAGGAGGAGCCTAATCCCGAGCCCTCCCTCCCATTTTTTATTTTTCCCCGTCTAGGGTTTCTCAATATTTCTCCCCCATGGGGGATGGCACCCCCCCTCATGTAAGGCTGGGTTTATTTTCTACCGCCGCCCCTCCGGGCTCTTTTCCAGGCGGCCTCCCGGTGCTTTCCCGGCAGATCTCCCCCTGCCGCCATCTCCCTCCGCATCGCCTGTGGCGGTCCTCAATCCCGCCTAGGTGGCTCCTCTCCCGGCAGCTCCATCCCGACATTCCTTCCACCTCCCGATCAGTGCGGCACATCCCGGCCCACCTCCCTTTGCGGTTTCTAGGCCCTGCCTCCCTCCAAGAGGATCCCTCCCTGCTTCGGCCTCCCGGCATCACCAGGCACCGCCCTCCTGCGGCACATCTACGGTTCGGCCCCCGCCTGAGAGGCGCCCTCCTCCCGTCGCAAGCGCGACCTCCGCCCCTCTGCAGGGCCTCTTCCCGTCGTCGTCCGTTATTGCGCGACGCGTTTCCCGACCAGCGGGCGTCTCTCCCAGACGGATCCCTCCCGACGGAACCCTCCTTCAGGTGCGCCGACCCTCTTCCCGTCAAATCCACAGGTGCCCTCTATTCTCGTCGGCCCCAGACCGACGGTCTTCCTCCACGACGCCTCAGTTCCTCCCTCCAGGTGGATCCTCTCCCTGCGCGCACTCCACCTGTGGGCAGCCCAGGCACATGTTCCACCCTCTCCTTCCCGTCGCATTTCCCTCTTCCCGTGCGTCACCCCTCAGTGCGCCATCCCTCCTGCACGAGCTTTCCCCATCCGTTGCTCCCTCCATGTCGGCCTCCTCCTGCAGTAGCCCCCGCCTCCAAGTCGGCCTCCTCCTGCGGCAGCCCCCGCCTCCCGATGCCTCGACGTCCAACCCCGCCTGTGCGGCTTTCCCGACGCTCCCACGACCGGCCCGCCAGTGCGGTTTTCCCGGCAACTTTGACGTCCGGCCCGCCCGTGCGGTATTCCCGGCGACTCTGACGATCGGCCCGCCTATACGGATTTCCCAGCGCTCTGTCGACTGGCAACGCCAGTGCGGCTTTCCCGGCGCTCCGTCGACCGGCACCGCTTGAGCGGCTTGACAAATCTTTTTCAGAAACATCACCCATCTTCGTGAGGGGGAGCAGCGGTCATGGCGATTTATCTTTGTTTTATTCTGTTTTGTCTTGTTTTATCATCAAGCTGGGTATGTCCAGCTTGAGGGGGAGTGTTTGCAGCGTTTCGTGTTTGCAGCGTTTCGTGTTTGTTTTGTATTGTCGTTGCTTTGATCTCTTTTCTTTATGTGTCCAAGCTAGGTACACCTTTCTTGAGGGGGAATGTTGGAGTCTGCATCTCACATCGGACTTGTGGTCCGGTGTGGTCTTTAGTATTCATTATAAAAAAACCTCAAGACCTCCTTTAGAGAGTACCTTGGGGGTTCAGGTCTACCTCATTTTATCATTCTACACTTATATTTAATGATTAAATACAACATTAAAAAAAACAATGAAAAAGAAAATATGTGCAGAAATTATTCAACATATGTGTACCTTGAAGGGAAGAATACTGGTCATGCAATCACTCACGAGCTCCCAGTTAGGGCCCATATCATGTACAAGAACAACAAGTGCCTGGATGATTTAAAAAACAAACCAGGCATTCCTTTTATTCATTTATCAAACAACGTTATGAGTTGACCAAGTTCAATAAGAAAATAACTAATGACCTGATCTTCAAATGATGACCACGGGCTTCCAGAGCCATACACTCCAGAGGGAATCTGCAAAGAAGAATACAAGCCAACTCCTTATGCACTTCATTGCAACTGAGACAGAAGAGCAGTAATTCCTCAGTTGAGTAATGGCTACACAGTACCTTCAGTTCTTTAGATTTTTTGTCTGGGACACCGACAATTTTAACAAATTTGTTTGAATCGGGCATGTTGCTTGTTTGGGAAGCCACTGGAGAATGAATTGAGCCCATATCGAAAAAATTGTCGAGTGAGTGCTTCACTATCCTTTGTTTCATTGTGGCACGCTGCCCGAACGGGCCTTTGCAGAACACGTGCAAAAATTAGAAAAACAACAGTAAACATTGGAAATAAGTGCAGCATTAACCACCAAATATGCAAGATATTAACAAAATATAAATAAAAAAAGAAAAAGAAAAGAAAATACCACTATTTCTGTTGGATTCAAACTGATGATTATCTGATCTCCTTTTCAAATGATCCCTCTGAACATTCGTGAAATTATAGTTTGATCATTAGAGTTAGACATACCAACAAAAACCATGGATGAGCAGATCAGCAAAAATAAATGAAGCATATAGCAATATGATCGAACAGAAAATCGATAGTATTAATTTTCTTACAAATACAATGACGTGGAACAATTTCATAGTTACATTGCAGGCTGGACATTATTCATAAGCCATTAACTCTATTCAGAAAACAATAAAGTCCATCAAACAAATTAAAAGAATTAAGAAGTCAGTCAAGTTGCCACAAGTTAGATGACAGGTAATAGGGGGAAAAGATACACCCATCTATGAAGGAGTATATTAAAGATGAGACGCGTTAATAAACACAAACAAAAACAAGCAAACACATCCCCATCCCAACAAAGATGTGAATTGATACAGTTAAAAACCGAAAGCATACAAATCTAGCAAAAAAGGACCAATGCCAATCTAGTCAACCAGGTCAAGGGAATACCTGTTCAATTTGAACAGCAGAATCAAATTGCCATTTCTGTTCACACATTGAACCCTGCACCACAAATAATTTAAAAGAACACCCGGTGATGATGAGAAAGAAGATTAAAAAAAAAATGCACTGCAGATCCCTTGCCCGCAGAACCCCAAGCTTGATATGAGAGAAAAGGGGAAAAAACATCGCAATAACTTATACATACCAATTGCTTGGCCTTTTTCTGCTTGGATGTTGATGTTTCTCTACAATCAAATGACAGCTGTTTTTTGAAGTCCATTGATTCGACTTCCAAGCCCCTCTGGATCTGGGAATCACCATGCAGGGTACCCAGGTCATCCTGGGGAGAATTAGTATCCCCACTTGAAGCATCAGTCTTAGCTTGAACCTGGGAACTACCAGCAGCCCTAGAACTAAAGGGGCAAAGAACCCTTGGCCGTGAAGCAGTGCGTACGCGTTTTATAGGGATAGAACTGACAGTGAGATTATTGATAGATCTTCCCACTATGCTGCACTGTTTATTCCCACGTTTATTTTCAATACTGTGCCCAGATAGCATATCAGAACCCGGTTCCCCTGGCCTAGTATTATAAGACATCATTTTATTTTTCCGCTTCTTCAGAGAAAATTTTGGTTGCTTGCTACGCTCAGAAGGTCCAGGAAAATAATAAGTGCTTGCTTCACCATCAACTTCCTCATATGCAGTTTCTTGAGATCCAACATCTAAATTTTATAAGCAACTCATCAAAAATACAAAATGACATTCCAAGAAATCTGAATCATAATAAGCATAATCAATACCTGTTCCAGCATCAAGCATAATCGTCTCAACTTGCTGTTGCATGCAACAGCCCATTTTCTGGAAATAATATTTACCATATTATATAGCTAACTTGGTATGAAAGTAACAGATACCACAAATATTCTGCCCAAGTACTTGAAAGGAAAATGACATCAATTAACATCATCACCAATGACTGCATTTAACAAATCATTCCCAATAAAAATTGTTGCAGAAAGCTTTCCAAGTACTAAATATCACTCTCACAGGAAGTCCCGTAAAATATTTACTCATACAAAATCTATGTTTTAAGGTACCAAATCTGAGTTGGGTTTTTAGCTCAAAGGGTGCCCATGCTGTATTTAATCCAGGGCTAATTTATTAGTATTCTTGTATAGCACATCCTGCGCCAAAACCAAGTTGTGCCTACGGAGGTGAAAGGACTTTTCATCTAATTGAGACTAGGCATTGCAATATTTGAAAATCTCCATGGAATATTATACTCATTAAAAACGGTTTTAGAGTGTGTCCTTAATGCCCATCAGACACTCCTTTAGTCATGTGACTAGAAATAGGGGAACACCAAAACAATATTATTGCTCCAGAAAAACAAAATGGTAAACAATTGGTTCGCTGAATACATGGCGGTAGGTATGAGCTTACCTCACGTGCAACCATATAAAATTCAATAGATTCCCAGAAGGTCTCCATTGCACGAGGGGCAACCGCATAAAAGAGGGTTTCCTGCCGGTAAGGGAAACACCATGGCCAAGCAATAATTTAGTGAAAGGGGAATATACGGTAAAATGAATTCCTCGTAAAAGGGAAAAAAATGGCAGGCAGCCCTAAAACGTTTTTAGCATCATACAAAAGATCTGAAAGTGATGAAGGAAGATGTTGACTTGGTTAAAATTGGAATTGACAAAAAATATGGAGTTTTTTTCTTTGTCATACCTCTGTAAGGTGTTGCTCCAATGCGGTTTCAAAAATGCCTGTATCGCTTTCTTTAACAGGAGTCAAAGGTGATTCCACGTGAACAGCTAAGGCATGGACGCTGTTATTTTTCAAGAATCTCACAGCATATTGTTTTATGGCAAGATGTTTCCCACACTTTTGCCGTTCTGAATCTTTGCTTGTTTCCTGTGCAACAGCACCCATTACCATATATTAATGATATGCAGCAAGAAAGAAAACAATGAGGGAAATAGATTTAATGTTCTAATTTGTCATGCATATATGGTCCAACTTGTTAGATGATTAAACCATAAAAGTGAAGTTTCTGAATATTACAGATATTGAGAAAACAGAAAGAACTGGCTTGCTGCATGCATTTTGAAGCAGAAACTTCTGGTAAACAAGAATATAACCAAAGAATAAAATGGAAATGGAAAAAAAATGATACAGGACATCCATAGTACAACCCAACTCGAACATCCAAATCAGCTTCCTACCCAAACGCTTGAATTCAAAAATTTCCAATCTTTCAGAAAAGTAATGATGCATAAGAACCCAATATAAAACCAATCTTTTCGAACGTCGTTATATTTTGGTAGCATCCGCAATAAGAGACAAGCTGACTAAGAGCTTTTTTAACTTTTACATAGAACTGTACCTTGAGTATAAAATTTTAAATATTGACGAATGAAAAATGGAAAGGGAAAAAAGCGGGACAAATGAAATATTAAACAGAAATTTCAATAAGGCCATGATGTAAATATCCAGCACCATTTCGGTATTGCCTGCCCTCTCCTTGTCAACTTCATTCCTATCAGCTTCTTCTGACTTCAATACATCATGCTTGCACGCATTTTGACAGTCACTTGGATCATCTCTAGCAAGAAGCAACTCTGCTGTATGCCAAAACTGCGTGACAGCCTTTGCCAGAGGGTGAGCAACACTTTTCGCCCTTTGGCACAAGCCTTGTTTTACAGACCTCGACTGAGAAGCAGAAGCAGCCTGATGACATATTTGAGCAGCAGCAGTCATCTTCCACATACGCTCCTGCATGCATATATACAAACAGGCATAAGCTGAGAGAACGTGTACAAAACTAGAAATCAAAATAGGTCATAGAACAACAACAAACAAGCCTTAAACCCAATTAAATGGGGCCGGCTACATAGATCAAATGTCGCCAATTAGCTCTATTAAAGACCCTATTTTCATTGAAACCATTTAGAACAAGATCATCTAAGGGTCCTTTTAGGTCTACCTCTATCTCTTTTAATAAGTGAATTAGTAATATTAACAGGTGCATCCCTGGGATTTCCTCACCATTTTAATCCAGTCTCAGTCATCTTCTCATCAATCGGAGTCATAATTATAAAAGATATACATCATCGCAACATTATGTGGCCTGAAAAAACCGAAAAATATGCAAAATTTTACAAAAATTATACCTGCAGAAAATCATTTGCCAACCATGACATTTCCTCAAGGACAAAATCCCAACGCGATTGTTCGCGAATTTCAAATGGTAAGGCACCGACAGATAGTTCTGCAATCCTCCTGTGCTTGGCCTGAACATCACACCATGTAAACCCTTTTGAAACTGATAGGATAAAGAAACAGAGTTCGCAGAATTCATAATATTTAAAAATAATAATAAATACAATTGAAGATAATGAAAAACCTTTATAATTTGGGCATCTTTTAAGATAAAATCTTCATGTTCCCTCTTTATCAACATTAAATGGTTATCAGAGGTTGATTGAACATTGGGGATAGAATTGGAAGCCTTTCCAGATGAATCTATCAGATCGGGCTGGGGTAAAGTAGAACTGCTGGGACGCGGAAGCTTATTAGCAGGTGAATTTTCTTTCTCCAATTTGGAATTGTCATAATTTGAAATTTCCGCACCCTTCATGTGCCTTGCGTTACTTTCCGGGTCAGGTCGACTGTGCTGTACCTCATCCTCAAATTTGACATTGCAACCATTTTCATTATGACCTTCATGAACAGAGCTTCGGTCATCATCAATGATAACACCATTGTCAGCAGTCATTGCATCATTTTTCTCTCTCAGCACTTCATCAACTTCTAGATCTGGAGTCTGTTCAAATGCTAATGTTTGTTCCTGGGGATTCGCATCAGAAATAAGATTCTTTGTATTATTATTGCGGCCACTACTGTTAATTACATCTAAGCTAACACTAGTTGCAGTACAGGGAGACCCTGAGTCTAGTCCTTTCATAACTTCATCTTCATTATGTAGACCTTCACTACCACTCTTTAATTTTTTAAGTCCATTTAGCAGAACAGAATCCATCTGATAAACAGTTTCCAATGCAGCTGTAGAAGGTAGACAGCCATGGCCAACTGAAACCACCTGATCCCGACCTTCACATAAATTGAGGTCACCACAGGCCAAATCAGCAGGTATGTTCTGAGAATCAACTTCGAACTTCTGGTCATTGCGATTAGCTAGCAAGGCACTGGGACCAGCAACGTCTAACTTTCCTTCACACACACCACCTGCTGCCATGCTAGTATCCAAGTCCTTATCCGACTGATTCTCACATTTTACTGAACTAACAACCACATCACCATTTGGGTCAGCAGACTTTGATTCACAGATAGAAAATTTATTGGGGTCCTTCAGGTCATTTGTTTCAGCTGTCAAAGCCTTAGAATCCTTTGAACCTTGGCCGATAGATATCAAGGAACCATAACCTAAACTTGATCGAGCACCACCCCGGTTAGATTTAGATCTGTTCCTTCGAGCATATGCTTGATTTTTTCCAATCAAGCCTGAGACTAAAAATTCCTTCACATTTCGGTTGCCACCAATCTGGGAAGACTGCCCAAAAGGAGGAACAGTAAGGATACCATGAGGCAAAGAATTCCTTTCACCATCACGTGACACGTTATCACCATCAAAAAGCTGGAGGTTGTCAGCAGTATTGGGTTCACTAATTGTAGGAACCCCAATCCTGCCAATGCTTTCAATGGAGTCCTCACAAGGAGATGCAGCAAGTGCAAAACTGTCTTTGGCTTCACTGGTATAAAACAAGAGCATTAACATTTTCCTGTAAGGGAAAACCTGCAGGCTAACCAGGAAAAGCTTAGGGATGCAAAAAATATTTACCTGGTAACAAAGCCTTCAGGGTGTTCATTCGTTTGAGAGCTAGACTGGACACAAACAGAAGATGCGTGTCCACATTTAAAGTCTAGAGGATTGCCACCCTGCAATTAGGACTCAACCCATTATCCCTCGACTCATTATAAAATGGGTAAATTTTATGTTGACATACTTTTTCAAGAAATTCTAGCTCCTTTCTCCGCTCATCACGGACATCATACTCCAGCCTGTTCATTCAGAAATGCAATTTATTTGTTTACACATACAAAAGTCATATGTGAGTTTTCATCAAAATAACAATAATAATAATAGATTTGTATACGTTTGAGTATAATTACATAAAGGAGGCAGCAGAGATATTATTACCGAAGCTCTGCTTGAACCTTTCCAATTGCTGTTTGGTGTGGAGAGGCTTTTGAATCAATACCAACTCCAACATCAACAAACCCCCCCATGGAATCAACCACGGCATTGACTAAATGAGCAGTTCCAATGTTAAATCCATGCATCCCATCTGTCAAAAAAACAATAAATTAAATTTCCCAAAGAAAAATGCAAACAAATCCAGAACAATAACATCAATGGTAAAATGTAATCATTGTAAGATCGTTAAATAATTATGTGGTGTTCGAGAGATCTACATTAATGGTGTAATAGTATCATCAGTCCCCAAAAGCTTCCATGCAGACAAGCAATTGCCAAAACTTCATGATAACAATGTAAAGCATGATTAAGAAAATGAGACAAGAATTGATCATAGCTTATCAGTTTTGAGCCTGCATTTGACAAAAGTTATAAAAAAATGTTTTTAACACTTTCACATATAATAAGTAGTTTTGTATAAGAGAATTTATATTACTTGATGAAAAAATGTTTTCTTGCCACTTATTTAAAGTGTTTTGCAAGTATTTCAGTAAGAATGTCTTTTCAAGAAGTCATGTCAAATGCAACTTGAAAATCATGTATGATCACGCATTCTGGTGGCTACCATGGAGAAAGTTGTAGAAAATAGATTAAGGTAGTTTGAACATATTTAGAGAAGGCCGATGGTCCCCCCTATAAAAACAAGCAGAGAGAGAACAAGAAAAGACACCCAAGAAAGTTTAAAAACAAGATGATGAAGATGAGCTTCCAGCAGCAATGGGGGATTGTAATTAATGGCTACTAATGGCCGGAATTACAGCAGCAAAGAGAGGAAATCAGAGGGAAGAAAACCTCAGGTGAAAGTCCCAGGCCAAACTCAGTTTCTAACTGCCTACCTCTCCACTATCCTCCACTCCCTTATAACAGTCTACCCGAGAGAATCTTCTAACAGCTTCCAGCTGGGCCCACCTCGTTCTGTTAGGCTGTTGAGGCTGGCGCCCCATTCGGTTAGGGGGTTGAGGCTGGGGGACCACTTTCCCCCTTCAGGAATATACTTTCCAGTTGGGCGGGTCACGTGCTCTATCATTGTCTCCATCCGCAAGAGCCTGAGGGTAGGGAATTGACTGCAAAGGACGAATTCATCTTCCCAAGTGGCGTCTTCGATAGGGCGACCCTTCCACTGTACTAAGCACTGGGGAGTGGCAACTCCATTCGGCTGGCTGGAGCGATGAGACAGGACAGCTTCCGGTTCTGCTGCTGATGGGGGGGGGTCCGCGGGGAAGTCGTTGGGTAGTGTCGAAAGTTGTTGCTGAGGCCCGAGAGCTCGTTTGAGTTGGGACACATGGAATACTGGGTGGATGCGGGAGGAAGGGCCGAGCAGCTGAAGTATTTTAAAAGGGACAAAAAATTGAGCAGCAAGTTTGGGGTTAATACGGGAAGCCGCCGTTGTTTGGCGGTGCGGGCGGAGCTTTAAGAAAACTGAGTCGCCCACTTGAAAAGAGAGATCGCGGTGATGGCGATCAGCCCGTTGTTTCATAGAATGTTGGGCGCAGGCAAGGTGATGTTTAAGCTGTCAGAGGGCCTCATCACGATCCAATAAAGCCTGACCCACTGCCTCCACACAGACCTCGCTGGGGAGGAAGGAAAAAACTGTTGGAGGCTTGTGCCCATAGACCACTTCAAATGGGGTGGCATTAATGGAGGCATGCCATGTGGTATTGTAGGAAAATTCAGCCCAAGGCAACCAAAAGGACCACTGATGGGGTTGGTCGCCGGCAAAGCAGCGGAGGTAAGTTTTCAGGCAACGATTGAGGACTTCCGTTTGGCCATCTGTTTGTGGGTGGTAAGCGGAGCTCATGTTGAGATTTGTGCCCTGTAGGTGAAAAAATTCAGTCCAGAAGTGGCTCATGAAAAGTGGGTCACGATCACTAACAATGGACTTTGGAATGCCATGGAGCCGGACAATTTCTCGGAGGAATAATTCGGCAACGGCCTTGGTTGTAAAGGAGTGTTTGAGGGCAATAAAGTGGGCATATTTGGAGAGTCTGTCAACTACCACCAAGATGACATCAAATCCTTTGGATTTGGGGAGGTTGGTGATGAAATCGGCGGAAAGATCTTCCCAAATAGCTGTTGGAATTGGCAGAGGCTGCAGTAATCCCGATGGTGACAAGGCTGAGTATTTAAAGCGCTGACAGATTGGGCATTGCTAGACGAATTCCATGATTTGGCGGTGCATTCCCGGCCAATAAAGGTTGGCAGCCAGCTTTCGGTAAGTGCGGTAGAAGCCGGAATGTCCTCCTTGAGGGGAGGCATGGAATTCAAAGAGTAAGGAGGGTATCCAAGGAGAGAGGAGGCCGAGAGAACCAGCCTGCCTTTGTAGAATAGAGTGTCGTTGGCCAAGGTGAAGTGTTTGGGGGCGGGGCTGTTTGAGCGGAGCTGCTGTTTGATTTTGGTGATAAAAGGATCGGCCTAGGTATCGGCCAGCAGGGAGGGTCCATCGCGCCATAAGGGAAGAGAGGTACATGCATGAAGCTCCAAGGAGTCCTCCTTGTGGGAGAGAGCATCAGCAGCGGAATTTGTGCGGCCGGACTTATATTTGACGTCAAAATGGTATCCCAATAATTTAGCCAGCCAACATTGTTGGTCCGGAGTTGTAATGCGCTGTTGGAGGAGGAACTGAAGGCTCCGCCTGTCTGAAAAAACTGTAAAGGGTCGCCCCAAGAGGTAAGGGCGCCAGTGGGTTATAGCCAGGACCAAGGTCATGAGTTCTTTCTCGTAGGTGGACTTGGACTGGGTTTGGGCAGTAAGTGCCGTACTGAAAAAGGCAACTGGGCGCTGCTTCTGCATAAGGACAGTCCTGATGCCACGGCCGGAGGCGTCACACTCTATTTCAAAGGGTTTGGAGAAGTCCGATAAGGCCAAGACGGGGGCAGTTGTTAACCTGTGTTTAAGGCATCAAAGGCTTACTGCGTCGCAGGGGTCCAGTGGAAGCCATCCATGCTGGTGAGCATCTTGAGGGGTTGTGCAATGGTGCCATAGTTGTGGATGAACTTCCGGTAATAGCCTGTTAGGCCAAGGAAACCCCGGACGCCTTTGACGGTAAGGGGGACGGGCCAGTCCAAAACTGTTCGGATTTTGGCGGGATCCATTGCAACACCGGTGGAGGAAATAATGTGGCCGAGATATTTGATTTTGCGTTACTTTTTCTGGTTGGCAAAGAAAAAGTTGTCATGGAGAATCTGCAAAACAACCGTTAAATGGTGCAAATGGGATTGTCAATCGGGGCTGTAAATGAGAATATCATCGAAGAAAATAAGAACAAACTTCCTTAGCAGAGGTCAAAAGAGCTAGTTCATGATGGATTGGAAGGTGGAAGGGGCGTTGGTGAAGCCAAAAGGCATAACCAAGAATTCATAATGCCCATTGTGAGTACGGAAAGCTGTTTTTTCCACATCCTCTGGCCGCATCCGGATTTGGTGATACCTGGATTGAAGATCAAGTTTCGAGAAGTAAGTGGCGCCATGGAGCTCATCCAATAATTCATTCACCACTGGAATAGGGAATTTAACCTGAACAGTCACCTTGTTGAGAGCGCGGAAGTCAACACACAAGCGCCGAAAATTATTTTTCTTTTTGACTAATAACACCGGGTTGGAATAGGCACTTGTGCTGGGTCGAATGGTGCCAGCTTTCAGCATCTTGTGAACTTGTTTCTCAATCTCCGTTTTCTGCAGTTGGGGGTATCTATAAGAGCGGACTGAAATCGGTCTATGGCCGGCAAGCAATGTGATATGATGATCAGTTGGGCGTTGTGGAGAGAGGCTCTGGGGGGAATTAAAAACTGACCAAAAGTCTACCAACGGGTATTGGAGGTCGCGGAGTTGGGTTGGGGATAAAGTGGGGTCGAGCTGACTAAGAGGGATATTTTGGCCAGGAATGGTGAAGGTTTGCAGGGAAGAAATGGCATGTTCGTTGTGGCTTGCCCCCCTCAGGATATGCATTGTCTCATGGACTGTAAATTTCATCGTCAAGGCCCTGCCAGTTAATGTGGATATCACCCAAAGTCAGTAACCATGCAATGTCGAGAATTAGATCTAACCCGCCGATATCCAGGATATGAGCAGTAATGAAACAAGAGTAAGTACCCATCGTCAGTTGGAATGGTTGGCAGCATCCGTGAGACCACAAGCGGTGACCATCCCCAAGCTGAACACAATGCTTGTGGGTGTTGAAGACCGAAAATCCAAGTAGTTTTGTAAGTTGTGGGGAGATAAAATTGTGCGTGGCCCCGCTGTCCACGAGGACCAGGATGGGGATGTCTCCGATCAGGCCGGGGATTTTCATGGCTATTAGAATGGTCGGGTTGTCCATGTGATAAAAGGAGCCGAAACCATGGGTTTCCAACACATGACACTTCATTGGGTCGTCGGCATTGTCATCTATGGCTGGCAGTAGTGGGTCAAGGTTATCGGGAGCAGGTTCATCTTCAGCCAACAGGAGCACTCGGAATTTAGAATCAGAGCATCTGTGAAGGGGAGTGTAAGGTTGGGCGCAACGAAAACGGAGGCCCTTCTTATGCCGGTCTTCCCATTCCTGGTTGGTTAATTGATGGACGCCTCGCCCACCAGTGGGAGGTTGCTGATGGGGTTGGTGGTTTGGAGTGTCAATGGGAGGTACTAAACGTTTGTCAAGGCGAGGAGCGGGAGAATAAATCGGGGGTTGCGGGGGATGTGACAAGGAGTTTGCTGGACTGGTAAGGCGAGAGAATGGGGGGTGAGGATTGTTGCTACAGATGGAGAGGCCAGTGTCAGCTAGTTCAACGTGGCGGGCTAAACGCATTGCCTAAAGGCGTGTGTCAGGATTGTGTGTCCTAACCCAATTGCGAATTTCTTCACGTAGACCGTGAAGTAGCCAACATATCGTTGCTCCAGTTGGCGAGGAAGGAGAGCAGTCAAGCATTCGAACTATTCGATGTAGTCCTGTACAGAACCGTGTTGGTGGAGGTCGGCTAATTCCTCATAAGGATTCTGGATGTCCAACCCACTGAAGCGCTCCATGCTAAGTTGGGCGAGAGAGAGTTTCTCTGAGTCGGGTGTTTGATTGATTATAAAGAAGAGTTTGGCTCAGGTGATCGAGTCGTGAGGATCGGAGCCATCAAAAATGGGTAAGTCGACATAGCGGATGGGAAGCCGCTGAGGGGGCCAGTGGTCACTAGATGGAAGGGCGAGAGGCGGAACCGAGCCAGATGGATCAAAAGTGGGGGAGGGGGCGGGCTGTGAAGCAGAAGCAGCGGAAACAGAGGAAGAGGGTACCTCCGCCGGAAAAGAAGCCTTGTCACCGCGGCGAACGAGTGCAGAAATTGTTTTCTGAAATTCACTGAAGGATTCTCCTGGGCGAGGCGTGATTGTTCAGCTTGAGCGGCGTGCGCATGGTCCGAGAGGCGCTGCTGGGTGGAGAGAGTATCAATGGCGGAGGACATTGTGGACAGGGTGTCTTCAAGTGTCCCGAGGCGCTGTTCCACACCCTCCAAGCGCGATTGATAATGAGTCTCCATGAAGAGGGCGTGGCAGGTCGGGCCAATTGATGAAGATGAGCTTCCAGCAGCAATGGGGGATTGTAATTAATGGCTGCTAATGGACGGAATTACAGCAGCAAATAGAGGAAAACAGAGGGGAGGGAAGAAAACCTCGGGTGGGGAACTCGCCCTCAACCTGCCCAAGCCTCAGGCCGAACTCATATTCTAACTGCCTACCTCTCCACTATACTCCACTCCCTTATAACAGCCTACCCGAGAGAATCTATAGGGGGTTGAGGCTGGGGGGGCCACTTTCCCCTTTCTGGAATATACTTTCCAGTTGGGCGGGTCATGTGCTCTATCACAAGATCTTATAATGAATAACTTATCTAAAGAACTAGTTTTAGATAGTGAACAATGAAGTGATCCATTTAGCTTACCACACTTAGCAGGATAAGGGTTATTCTTGTTTTTATATGATCAAATGTTGGATAATTGAGTGAGGAACATCGCCCCTCATCTAGAGCTTGAACCCATGCATAAGCTAAAGATCATAAAAGAAGAATATAAAAACCTACACTGCCTACAGAACAAAGATCATGAGCTCAGATACGTTGGACCAGTCTTGACAATTTAGCATTTGATCATTAATGTGGACCATAAAAAGTAAGCCAACTGATGGAGAGAAAGATTTATTCACAGGTATCATAAACATTAGTCACATGCACTTGGCTGCTAAGAGTGGGAGAGAAATTGAATCGAAGAGGAAACAGTTGACAGTCCATTGGCAAGTTGTACTGCCATAATGTAAAAAACAATAGCAAATCAGTGAAAATTTGTCATAATTGACTAGAGAGAAGCCCTAGGGTAAACAAGAGCACTAGGTTGCATGCTATGGCAGCACCGCAATGAGGGATAACACACAAGCGATAGATACCATCAAATGACTGTCTGCCATCCAAGTATACACACTAGAGAGAAGCCCAATATGCCAAGGGTGAGTACAAACAAAAAAGGTGGGAAGATAAATTCATAATAGAAATGGCGCTTTCTGAACTGCACAGATTCTAGAGTCAAGTATGATTTGTTTATCAACAAATGGAGTGTCCATATCCAATGCATTCTAAAGACTCAATTCTTCAATTTATTCTTACGCGCACTCTTAGGAAGTAAACATGCCCTCTTCCCACCCACATTTGAATACAAATGCACATTGAATGTGTACTAGATCAACACGCTAGAAAAAATTCAACCATGTTTCCTGGCAAAATAATCCTAGGAGAAGCATATTTTTCTCACAATTTATCACAATTACCACATTGCAACAATTTTAAGGCTATTGACCAAGGCGTGGATAGTAAAATAAAAATTCACCTGAATTGAAGCGAGGCTCAAGAAATTGGAAGCCGAGGAAACACACCCAGGGGCTATTGTATCCCAAGGTTTAAGGTGCCTAACCAAATCATCAATTAAGCAAGCAATCCCGACCCCACAAACGATCACCATGTGAGGCGCAGATGCCTATTCAACAACAATCCAATCCCGAGCCCACCCCACTCCTCAAAATAAATGAAATCAATATATTGGCATTTTATGTTAGACTGTACCGCTCTGCTTTGGATTGTAGGTGTCTTTTCTTGTTCATATTGGCCTTCCTGTTTGGTTTTCTAAGGATTTTGTGTTGCATCACCCCACCCCCCACCCCACCCGACCCCCCAGGGGCTATTGTATCCCAGGGTTTAAGGTGCCTAACCAAATCATCAATTAAGCAAACAATCCCAACCCCACAAACAATCACCATGTGAGGCGCAAATGCCTATTCAACAGCAATCCTATCCCGAGCCCACCCTACTCCTCAAAATAAATGAAATCAATATATTGGCATTTCATGTTAGAGACTGTACCGCTCTGCTTTGGATTGTAGGTGTCTTTTCGTTCATGTTGGCCTTCCTGTTTGGTTTTCTAAGGATTTTGTGTTGCATCACCCCCCCCCCCCCAAGAGGTGGGTTGGACATGCAAACAACACACCAACAAACCCCAACACAACACTAGAGACGGCTCCCAAATTTTGGCTCTTTTGGGCTCGGATTTGATTTTTATGAACTGCCCCCAGCTCTTTGGCTCCCTGCAAATCTTGACAGGCAAAGAGTAATGAAATCTTGAATTTAAATTATTCCATTGTTTATTTAAATTTATAGCATTCTGATTCAATGTCATGGTTTTAAGTTCCAAAGAATATGCTTAGAATAAAGATTTTTTCTCTCCATTAGAGCTCAACCATGGAGGGGGGTAATGTGTGTTTGATGTGCAATGAAATTTCAATGGCCAATGATGGTCATTTTTATCCCCTTCATGGTTGAGCCCTGATGGAGAGCAGAAATCCTCGTTTTAAGCAGACACTGGAACTTAAATTCGTAGTAAAATTTTGATGTTGAACCAATATGTTATAAATTTAAATAAATAATGGAAAAAAATTAACACAATGCCCAAAAACTCTATTTGCCAAAATTTGTAGTGAGCTAAGCAGCTAGGAGCAGTAAATAAAAACCAAATCCAAGCACAAAGGGAGCAAAGATAAAGATCGGATTTATAGCAAAATCTTGATATTGAATCAAATTTTATAAATTTACATAAATAATCAAATAATTTAAAAGCAGGCCCAAGAACTATTCGTTTGTTAAAATTTGTGAAGAGCTAAGAGGCTGGAAGCAGTTCATAAAAACCAAACCCAAGCTCAAAAAGGCCAAGATTTGAGAGCCCTCTTTGGTGTTGAGTTGCTTTGCAGTTTGCATGTCCAACCCACCACCTGGGGCGGACGGCGCAATCGGGCAATGCTTGAAAAACATAAACCAAATAGGAAGGTGAACACAAACAATAATAAGAAAATGGCAGGGGGGTGGCAAAGCGTAGTTGCAGAGGCCATTGGCAAACGGACGAAATTTTCTAGGGCAAATAATTGCTCGCGTGATCGACGGTTGGGTTAGGCAACCTAAACCCAAGGATACAGAGGGGCAAGAATTTAGGCCCCTGTTTGTGTTTCCCCAGCTTCCAATCTACAGCCTAGTACTCAGAGCGAACGACACAATCGTGCAATGCTTGGCAAACCAAACAGGAAGGCGAACAAGAACGAGAACAAGAAAACACACCTGGAAAGCATAGTAGAGTGGTACAATGTCGCCAGCATAAAATGCCAGTATACCCATTTCATTCTATTGGGAGGGAGCGGAGTTGCAGAGGCATTCGCAAACCGAAAATTTTACTTCCATCTTGTAATGATTGATTTCAATCATTACATGTCATTTTATTTTATTTTATTTAACCTTCAAAACTCAAGTGATGTTCTTGTAACGGTATACCGGCCCTTATATATATATATATATATATATATATTCGCATTCAAGTTTGAGCATTCAACAGGTTTTACCTTAAAAACATTGTAAAATTTAAAAATAATATCGAGCTTGGGTTTTGAATGGGTGTTGAGATTCAGGTTCGGATTCGGGTTTAGTTGAACGGATTTTAAATGGGTTTGGATTCGGTTAGTGTTAAACAAGTTCAAGTTCAAATACATGTATTTTTATAGATACCCATACTATTTGCAAAAAATGTGGCAGTAGTCCCCCCTATCACCATTGTTCCAAAAACTATGGTAATGGGGGCCATGAAGATGCTCTATTGCCACGTTTTTTGACTAAAATTTTTCTCACTTATATCACCCGTTATGTGATATTTGAGATTCCTAATGATGAGGTGTTTGATTTTTTTTTTTTTTTAATTTAACTAATGTTTTGATCCTATTGTATTTATTGGTGTTTATGTTTAATGAATTGTGCTTTTATAAGTTTTAATTGAGTTTCATGAGAAGTTTGGAGTGAAAATAGGAAAAATGGTTTTTTCATGAAGAGTGGTCTCTAGTGGAAAAAATACAAATATATTGCAAATGAGGTCTCATATTGAAATCCTGTTAAAATATCATCGTTCGAGCTAATGTGTTTTATCGAGAGGTGAGCTTTGATATTTTTAGATTTTGAATTCTTAGCGAACTCATTATGTCTATAAAGACATATTCACCCCCTCTAAACATTGTCTCAGCATGCAATTCGAGGCTACATCGAGTTTCAGAAGATGATGTAATAATTGTCCTTCCTAATATTAAATTGTTAAACCTCTATCGATTTGTTTATGCATTATGGTTAATACATATATTTTATAATATATAGTTTTGGCAAGTTTATTAAAGCAATTGGGGTGGTTATTAAAAAATTGTTAAACCTCTTCACCATTATTAAAAGCAATTGGGGTGGTTAGCTAGTTGTTGACCCCCACCTCTAATATCCCCCACTCGATGATGGTGCGACCATCACGACCCGCGTCACACAAGTGAACTACAGTCTACATCGATGAGTGGATTGCATCCCGACTTTGATGAGCCACCACGAGGATACGCTGCCACTAAATGCGGCAATGGTTGGGTCACAACGACCCGCGCCGTTATGAGTTGTGAAATTCATGAGAAATTTGAATTTTTAGGCTTGGGGTAGGAGACGTTTCGAGAATTGGGACTCAAATCGAAATTCTGGGGATTTGAGGACATCAAGGAGATGATTTTGGATATAGATCGAGGCCTAGAGGTGTCTGGGTGCTTGAGTGGATGTCAGAATAAGGTCGAGGTTGACCGTGTTGGTTTCGGGCGCAGCAGAAGCGTGTGGTGGTGGGTGATATATTAAAATTTCTTTTAATAATTGTTGCTCGAAACCAACGTCAAATTTATAATTAATTTATTTAATATATGAAGAAATAAATATTTGGGCTTATGAACTTTCTTCGTTGATGATTGTTGATCGTCTGAAACGATCCTTCCAGATTGCCTTCGTTGTGGTTGCGAGGATTCAAGGATATAATCTCTCTAGTGGTAATCCACACGTGCTTCAATAATCTCCGAGCAACGCCACTCGTTCTCCGGGTGCTAGCGCGGCGAATCAAATGTCTCGCGTTGTTCGTTCTTGATCGCTCATTCTTCGATTTTGAAGAAATTATCTCTTGGTTTTCTCATTATCGAGAGGGAGAGAATAGTAGGAGTTGAGAGAGAATTCGTTGTGCGCAACAATTCTCTACTCTCAAACTTGGAATTGGTTTCGAATGAATTACACAATAGACGTAACTGTATATTTATAGAGCTGAGATTTCGGTTACAAAATTTAATTGCATAACAACCATTAAATATAATTATAACCATTAATGAAATCTCATGCTACATAATAATAATAATAATAATATTATTATTATTTTGTGATGCGTCAACTTGCGCAAAATTGATAAATAATATTTATCGACTCGTAAATAATTATTTTATCATCGGACATAGTCTTGATCCATTCGAACTCCTCTTGTATTTATTGAACACTAGAATAAATATTTTATTCTCTTAAATAAATATTTTATTCACAAACTAGTAAAAAAATATGTATTAAATATTCAATAAAATAAATAAATAAATTTTATTCACAATCCGGTGAATAGATATTTATTTAATTTATGCAATCAATATAAGTTAAATAAAACTATTCCTCAATCTTGAGAATAATATTTATTCAATTAATTAAATTCAAAAAGAATTTAATCAAGATCACCCGAAATACTTAGTGTGTGACCTACTGTGATTCTTTCTCGTTGACATTAGACGAGCATGTCTAAAGTTCAAGATTACCGTCTAGCAACAAGTCAAGACATCCAAGAGAAAAAACTTAAAATCGCAACGATGAAAACCACATACGAACACTCGCTATGTAATATAATCCATTTGTTACATAATCTCATCAAGCAGGTAGCATGATGATGTCATCAACCTATATGTTTGATACATAATTCTTTGACTATCTGAAATAAACTCATTGTTACACCATGACCATGGAATTTAGAGCGACGATTCTATTTCAATCAAAGGGCCGAGATATCAACTTCCATAAATATGGAAGAGACAAATCATTTCCTGACTTATCCATTAATAACATGTCATTCGTGACGTACCCAACGTACCCTACTTCCTGCCAACATATGGAGTGACGATTTTCGTCAGCAAATCTAAGTGCACAAATCGTGACATGCATTAATGATAATCTTAAAGTTTAAGAACCATTACACACACTCGCAGATAGGAATATCTGATGGCACCAAAACATGCAGAATTCCTACTGGTGGGTCTGTTCTCATAATCTTCCGTCTTAGAGATTATCAAGTGTGAACTTCATGAGAACTAATTTCATTCGCTTACGAGTACTTGCACCTGACGGTCTATGTACTATGTGTCCCATCATAGTATGTTATCCAACTGTAGAACTATATTAAGAATATTATTGTAACATTTCAAGATTCTCATCATAACGGGGAACTACCCTGACCTTATTAATGCGGCAAATACTCTAGGACATTATTACACAATGGTCATGCAGAATAATGAACAATGTGTAATAAGATGTTTAATTTAATATTTAATACATCAAATATTCATGTAATCAAAGTACAAACAGTTGGTTCTAGGACACCAACTCTAACAGACCGACAACTGATTTTTTGCAACAAGCACTAGGTCACACCATGACCCATATGTCGTGCAACAAAGGACCCTTACTTAGGTCTATGAATTTTCACGAGAATACGGACACACTGCGACCAAGGGCTTCACGGCTTGGCGGGATTTTGTGTGGATTTTGGCTAAGGGAAAGACCCTTATGAAATGGTCATGTTGCGAAGGGGGTGTTGCGTCGTGAGGGTGACCCTTACAAATGGGTTGAGGACCTTTATGTTTTTCCTTTGAAAATTTTAGGCATGGAAGCTTGGTCATGCCACAACCCTTCAATCACGTTGTGAAGCGTGAGGTTGCCATGTGGAAATGAGGGTACTAGGAAGTTACACCGTGGGGGAGAGGCCACAGGTGAGGTGTCATGCCGCAAGTATTGGGCCACGCTGCGACAGAGGCAGACAACATTGTCGAGTCCACTGCCTAAGGGTGGTCACATTGCGACCCACCACCTTGCCTATTTTTTTAACAGGGGTAGGCTCATCTTTTTTATGGTCGACCCCTTCACATTTTAGTTCAATAAAGGCATCAGGAGGGACCATTTTCGACCAGCTCCCTCCTCTTCTTCTTCCATTCGCCCCCCCTTGATGATGTGTGATTCTTGGACAATTCTATGGTAGGTTTGATGTAGGATATTCCTCTCATTCCCTATGTTTTCCTTTCCTATAATCGCCTCTAATTTAGGGATGATTTGGGCTAGGGTTTCGACGATGATTCCATCATACCATAGTGAAATCATGGTGATATGATGGAGCTTTTTCTCGACATGGATAAAGGATGGCCTGATAGGATGAACACATGAGGTTGCGTGCGGTTTTGATGTTGCAATGTTGTCCGATGACTTCTTCATCAAATATGCCTCTGGATTAAATTAAATAACTAATTATAAACTATTATAATTAATTATTTTGGATGATGTAGCTTGAGATAAGAGCTTGAGTATTTATGTGATCATAGATGAGGCTTGGATGAGCTTAGGCAGTGGCAGCTGGGCTTTAATTAAAGGGAACGACTTCGTATGAGGCAGGTAGTCTCTAAACATCACCTTAAAGCTTATGCATTTGTTTATATGCATGTGATATGCGGTCTTGCCACTGATGGATGATTGAACTTAAATATAAAATGAATTGTTTTATTAACCTTCCATGAAATGACCAAAGTGTCAAGGGCCATGAGGGACCCTTGAACACTAGTTTGATGCCTCAATATTGATGGTCACAGGTTCAATCATGAATGTGTGATGTGAAAGATATGAACCCTCAAGGGGTATAAATTAAATGAAATGAATTAACATGGTGGACCTAGAGATAGGGTGGCTTGATCCCAAGGTTCAGAGTAGGTGCTCTAGTGATAATTGTGATAATGGAATCACTTGGTGGATGTCACCAAGGGGCAAGGGTGTCAATTGGGCTACGGTATGCCTGATGTATGTCTCAGAGTAGGGATGAGATGTTTATGACTCATATGGGGTTTTAGAGCTAGCTTGGTTGGCATGAGAGCCTTAGGCCCAGTGGTAATGGTGAGACGACTGTACGTCTAACATATAACATGAAACGCCCACTTAAGGGCGGATTAGACTCTTGGTGAGTGCCATGAGTGGGATAAGTCCTCTAGGACTTGATGAGGCATGATAAGAGGGTTTCCTCTAGGTGATGAGATAAGTGTTATCCTAAGAGAGACATGGATGAGAACCAATGAGGGTTGTGAGTATGCTTTGATGACTTGGGCAAGGAATTGCCAAGGTCCTTGGTGCAAGATGACTTGAGATGGTCCATGGTGAGCGAGATTGGGTTATAGTGCATAATTTTGATAGCCTCTTGGGGTTGGGGTCGAGAAAGGGTCTATGATCCAAGAGAATACCATGGGGTGTCAGTCGTGGATTAACTCCGTTGAGCAAAGACCGAGAGGGGCCTGAGGAGTTAGTGGATGCCCATGCAGGCGAGATGAGGATGTCGATGAGTTTGGCATGATGTGATTATTCGATTGGGATGGTCTTGTGGGGATTAGCTTGGGAGGTTGGGTGGATGATGAGATGTGACTTAAGGCATAAGGCCAGGTGTAACGACCCAAAACTTCCACAAATAAAATTCCATTTTGATTGGATAAATGGCTTATTAAGAAATGTAGTTATATAAAACACATGCACTGCATTCCATTTTATTATTCTGGACCATTATAAAATATGGACATATTTTTCCATCGATATTAAAAGACTATTAAGCATCATAACCATTGATAATAAAGTTGTTCTAAAGTGATTGTTAAGATTAGTATATATTAAGAGTTATGATAAAATCTAATTGATACAGTTCGAAGAAGCGATGATCTAGATCAGTAGGATCGTACCCTATGAAACCCATTTATCAAAACTTTTGAGGGAGATGACATCACTAGGTTTTTCCCTTGACCAAGCCCAAGACGATATTCAACAATTGAAACTAGAACAGAACAATTTACAGGAGAAGTTCAAGATTATTGAGATCACGACTTAAACTATGTTTGTCGAACCACCCTAAGAAAGTACCATCATCACACACCTTACCCTTAAGAGCATACATTGGTGTAATAAGGCGTTATGTATCCAGACCGCAGTAGTATAAATTTTTATATTTTATTTTTAATAAAATAATGATTATATTTATCTCTTTTTCATTAGTAATATATATATATATATATATAATTAAATAACAAGTTTGATAAAAATTAGATTTTGATACGAAAAAACTAAAATTATGTTTTTAGGAAATATATAGTTTCAATTAAAACACTTTTTTTGATAAATTCAAGATTTTTTGAATTAAATGTTATTTTCATGAAATATTCTCATTAAATAATATTTATTTAAATATAAATGATAATATAATTTAATGAATTTCAATATAATTTTTATAAGAGTGAGAAAGTGGTTAGTGTCGTAAAAAGTAGTATTTTTCAGTAAATAAGGATTTTTATTTAAAAGTGAAAATATAATATTTAGAGAATTATTTTGGTAAAATAGATATTATTTTTGAAATCAACATATCAAAATTATCCAATGAATATTTTTTCATAATTTTCCGAGACAGTTGATTTTTTGGGTAAAAATTAAATACGTTATACATTATGACATCATAATAGCCCAAAGGTTATGTAATAAATGTTATAAATGAAATCTATGAACAAAAATATATTTACCCTTTAAAATAATGTGTTTATTTATTTATTTTATTAATTTTATAAACCTTTAATGAATCCTCCAAAACCTATATTATATTTTAAGGTTTTAAAATCAATTCTTCACGAACATGACTCACTTCTACACCATCAATGGTATTATTTCAAGAAGTTCAGTTCTCATACTAACAAAATATTGAAAAAAAAATCCTCTTTGGTAGAAACCATGAGTAAAAACCATGTTAAAGTTTGTGGTTTTGATTATTTTATCACTCAGAGTCCAAAACCTAAGTTTAGAAATCAATAAAGAATTCCCCTCTCTTTCGCTATAAATACCCATCCAACCTCTCATTCATCTTCACTAAAAAACTATTGACCATAAATTTTATCTCCTTATACCTCTATAAAGTCCTCCCAAGTTTTTCCCGATCTCTTAAGGAGATTCCCCCAAGCTTTTAGAAGCACCCTCTCAAGGTAAGAGATTATTTCCTTTTCCTTTCATTTAAGTACATTCTTTGTACTAAGCCTTTTGATTTCTAATTGTTCACATTATAATGTGTTTTTACACATCCATTTACTATCCTTATGATTAAAAAGTGATGATAGACCACCTTTCACTCTCATTAAACCCTTATATGAACCTTTATATACACCCATTAAGCTGTCAAAATTATCTTATGATTTTCCATGCCAAACTTTTGTGTTGTGAATACCCATCCCCATTTCCACTCAAGGGTACACACCTAGATGTACCTATCCTTAATTTATTGGGGAATTCTATATATGTAACCCATGATCCTTAATCATGAGATTAAAAGTAATGAAAGACATTCTTATGTTGTATGATCTATGTGCACACAAATTCATGCACATAATATGAATGTGATGGGTGGGACCAGGATTATATATCTCTATAATGTGTTGATTAATGTTTTTATCCCATGATATGTCATGTATAGTGCATGGGGAGTTAGCCTAAGCACACTATGTTATGATGTCTCGGCGGTTAGTCTTGATCTATGCTTATGATTTCATGTTTTATATCATTGCCACATTTCTATGATGCCTTGATGTCATCATATTATATCATGCTTCGATGTTCAAGATTATGATTCTCACCCTTCTATGTCATCATGTTATGCCTCTTGACTCACATTTACTGCTTTACATTATTCTATGCTTTGATTATTCCCTTACTAGGCTCTATAGCTCACCCATTTCTTATCTACATCCTCAGGTTATCCCATGCAATATTAGAAAATTAATGAAATTTAAGGGCATGTTATGGAGTTTTAATTAATATCATTGTATCACTGTTTTAAGTTATTATTATACATATCTAATTACCTAAATACATTAGGCTCACGATCTTTTGAGATTGTATTATGTGTGTCTTTATGTATTAAATCATGAAATCACTATAGAAAAATGGTGTTTCTCGATAATTTTTTAGCATTTAGAAGTGGTTTAAACCACCATTAAATGATGCATGATGCTTTCTAAAAGTACCATGTATTTGTGTGTTGAAAATCATTTTGCGGTGCTTTTTGTGTGATAGTTTTTTATTTTGCGTCATTTTGTTTGGCGGTGATTTTTTTTTTGTTTTTAATTTTTTTATTCATGTAATTAATTAATTTATTATTATTTATTTATGTAATTAATTAATTAATTAATTATTATCATTAATTATTATTAGTACTGTTATTATTTATTTATTCATATTTCACTACTGTAAAGAGGGGAAATCCCCACCGAGCTATACCCACGGTTTTGTAAACCCTGGGTATAGTCTGAATATAGTTAGTCTATATGCACAATTTATTTAAAACTGTGGGTATAGATACTATATTCCAATGGTTTTTGAAAATCATTGGGATATAGGGGAGAATATTTTCACCTCACCCATGCTTCCCCCCTTCACTCGTCAGGCTGCACCCCCCCGCAGGTCCCTTTCCCTCTCTTGATGTTTCCCTCACTCGACATGCATCCCCCTTCTCCTCCTCCAGTCGATGCACATCCCCCCTTCTTTTCCTCTGGTTGATGCGCATCCCCCCTCCTCTGGTTGAGGTGTTTTTCCCTAACATGATGCGCACCCCCCTAGGTCGAGAACCCCCCCCCCCCAAGTCAAGTGGTGTTTCCCTCACCTGAAGACTGACACTTCTACTAGTCCAACATTCTCCACTGATTGGGTGTTTTTCTATTCTGGTCTTCTTTGATAGTGAGTCCCTAATACTTATTCTGGTATGGTTAATTTATTCTTGTTTATTTTGGGTTTTGTTGATTTTATTTGTATATTGTTTCATTTATCTTTGATATATGATTGATTTTGGTTTTGTTCATATTGGTTACATTTAACACAGTTTGGTTTAGTATACATAATTTTAAGTTGATTTGGTTCACCATTAAAGTTATGTCTACTTTGGTTAGGAAAAACTCTATTTTTTTAGTTTTCAGAGCATTGTTATTTCATAATTTTGTTTAGTTTGACGATATATTTAAGTTGAAATGCCTTTGGATTGAAGGAGTAAAACTTGATGTTGTTTGTTTTGAATTTGGTATCACATTTTGGATTATTTATAGACAGATTTGTTTGTCTAAATTTATCACTATTATTCTTCACACCAGGTTAGTCAATAAAGACTTAGATTTTATTTTTTAATGTCATAATGATAAGATAAATATGATTCCACTTGATTTATAATATCACTTTATTAATTTTAATTTCCTCCAATCACATTCAATAAGTGATATATTTTGTCTAATGTTTTTTTGAAACAAAATAGCCCTGCACTCTAGGAAACTTGGTTATTTAGGATCACTAATTCACTTTGGGTTCTCCATTTAAATTTCTATTGGAATCATGTGAAACATAATATCCCTGAAATCTAATAAACTTGGTTATATGGGATCTACAATTCACATTGGGTTTAGCATTTCTGTTTCCCATAGAAATGCCTCAGACATGTATCTAAATACTTGATGGTTCGATGTTAATATCACTGAAAACCTTATTAATGGATAAATAATTATAAAAAGAAACTCATGTTATCAAAAGTGTTTTTGATGTTGAACTTGATATCTTCTAATTAGAGAAAGGTCAATGATGTTCATAGTTGGTACTTGGATGCATTGATCTTGGTTATCAAATCTCCTATCAGTTTATAGTGAAATTGATTTCATCCATGATTAGTTGTGTTTGGTAATAAACATGCTTTATGGAATATTTTTATTGATATATAGAACTTCATGCATTTTTTTTAGTTTTGATATTAATTTTTTTGTATTACATTTAACTATTCAATTTTTATGTTCTCGTAGTTTTATTTTTTATAGTACATATACCTTTTATTATTATTTTTATGCTATGATATATTCTATCTGATTAAAAATTATGTCCTATAATAAAATTTTATGATTAAGTGGGATAAAAATTGAGTTTTATTTCATCTTCAATTCACTCCCTCTTAATGTTGTTGTTTGGTTATCTACAATAACAAAAATTTGTTTCAAAGCTTGCCTCATTGATTTTATTTTTCTAATATATTTGATATTAATGATTCTTGACATTGGATTATAAAAGAATAATGATCTTAGTGTTTCACTATTGAACATAAATTATCCTTGAGACCAAAAGAATTATTAATTATGTATACTATTACATGTTACTCATAATACCAGGGGAGTATAAGAATTAAAAACTTTTTATTTACCAAATACATGATATTTTAATAGTTTATTTTAAAAAACTGCATTCTAAACACAATTTAAATGTATTGTGTATTTTTTAAAAACAATTAATTAAGAAAGATGATATTTACATAATGAGATTCTAAATGATGCTAAAAACATAATTAAAATAAAGAAACAAATATAGCCTCAAGTAAAGCCATCTATTTAATTGTTATATATGATTACCCAGTCTTACACTTTTGAATCTGGTGCTACAAATAGATATTGTTCATCGCTTATAGAATATGTTATTTATTTTATTATTTTTTTTCTAGCTACTAGTATTCTTTGATTAATTTAATAATAAAGTTGGTTGTAATAATTTTGTAATTATGGTTTACATTGTTTGGTATCACCATGGAGATATGAGTCAATCTTCTACTGTTCACGAGTAAAAAGAAAGAAGTGGCATAAAGAATTTGATATTTGATCAGTTTCCATTTGTGCATCATCCTGAGAGATATAGTATGCCAATGAAATAAGGAAATGATATCAATACACATGAGGAAAATACTGAAGATGATGATGTTGAGAAATTGAAAAATTTATTGGATGATTTCATAACTCCAGTATATCAGGAATGTACTAAAGTGACTAAGTTAAAATTTTTAATATGGTTATATAATGGGAAAACCATGTATGGAATTTCTAATACTGCCATTGATTATATTCTTAAATTTTTAAAGGACTTGCTTCCTGATGGTGTAGATATTCCTTCAAATCATTACAAGGCATGTAAGTTAATTAAGAAACTTGGATTTTCTACTAATAAAGTCCTTACTTGTCCTAAATATTGTATTTTATTTTGAGAGGAAATGGATGACCATAATGACTATAAAGAATGCGGTGCATCCCGGTGGAAGGAAAATGCATATGGAACACCATCTCATGTGCCCCAGAAAGTCATGTGACACTTTCCATTGATTCCCAGACTTCAAAATCTATTTATGTCTGTAGAAATCTAAGCCAATATGCGATGAAATAATTCTTAGAGTATTAAAGGTAATGATGAGTTGGTTCATCCTACATATGGATTAGCATGGCGGGCATTTGATGCAAAACATCTTGATTTTTTATATGAGGTGTGTAATGTTAGGTTGGGTCTATCCTATGAAAGATTTAATCTATTTGGTTAGATGCTTACTGCTCACAACATGTGGCTAGTTTTTATTCATGTTTATAATTTTTCTTCATGGTTGTGTATGAAAAAACCCTTCACTTTCTTGAGTATACTGATATCTAGACCTTCTTATCCTAGTGATGATATAGATGTCTACTTGAGACTTTAATAAGAGTGTTGAATCAACTTTGGGATTTGGGTGTGCGGACATTCGATGATTCTTCAAAAAATACATTTCAGATGCGTGCTACCCTTTTATGAACCATAAATGATTTCCCTGCTTATGCAATGATGTCTGGGTGGATCATGAATGGAAAACTATTATGTCCCATTTGTATGAAGAATTCACGATTAACAAGGTGTAAATATCATCATAGTTTCAGTTTCATGGGGCATCGATGATTCTTGCCAATGGATCATCAATACAGGAAGAATCATCAGAGGTTTGATAATACTGTTGACACTGAAAAACCACCTCAATGTATGTTAGGAAGTGATGTGCTACATGAATTGAAAGATTTCAGTTTTTCATTAGGGAAAGGTCAGTTTAAATCTAAAAAGAGGAAGAATTTTGACACTGAAGCCACTTATAATTGGAAAAAGAGAAGTATCTTTTTTGAGTTTCCATATTGGTCTACCAATTTGTTACGTCATTATTTATATGTAATGCATATTGAAAAAAATATATGTGAAATGTTTCTTGAAATTCTTATGAATATCAAGGGGAAGACCAAATATGACTTCTAATCTCGTCGAGACTTGTTGGATTGGGGTATTTAACCAGAACTACATCCTGTGTGTATTAGTGAAAATAAATAGAAAGTTCCTTATGCTTCTTATGTGATGGAACCATTAGAGAAAGATCAATTTCTACCAGTATTGGAGAATATCAAGATTCCTAATGGTTATTCTAGTAACATATCTAAACAAGTCAATAGAAGAAATTTGAAACTAAAATCCCTAAAAACTCATGATTATCACATCATTCTTCATGAATTGATTCCAATAGTAATTCAAAATTTGCTACCAAATAATGTAAGGGTGATAGTGAATTAGTTGTGCCATTTTTAGAGACCTTTATGCTAAAAATTTATCCAATTTATTCTTGATAAAAATTCAGTAAGAGGTTCCATTAATTATGTGTGAGTTGTAAAAAAAAATTCCTCCATCCTTTTTCACCTGCATACTGCATTTAACAGTTCATCTTTCAACTAAAACACTTCTTGAGGGACCAGCCACTTTTCAGTGGATGTATACCACTGAAAGAAATATGTGCACAATGAAATCATATGTTCAAAACAAGAATTATCCTGAAGGTTCCTTTGTGAGGGGTTATCTGGCCCAAGAATGTATGGATTTTTGTTTAATGTATTTGTCTGATGTGAGGACAAGACATAATTGGACAATGAGAAATGAAGATGATCAATATGAGAAAATTGAGCCCTCATTTTTATCTCTTTCCCAAATAGGAGGAATTACTGGGTCATATACACTGGTTACATTGAGATTTAAAGAGAGAGATATGGAACACCGCACAGTCTTGTTTAACTGTGGTTTGTTCGATGACTATATCAAGTAATAAATTTGGATATCTATATGTTATCTCATACTATGTAATTTCATATATACCTTAAACTTTTATTATCATTTTATATAGGGAATATAAACAAATTATAAGTAGAGTTCATCAATCTTTTCCTTTGAAAATGAGAGAGGTTTTTCATAGCCAAGAGTTTCTAGCTTGGTTGAAATCAAAGGTATGACCATTACTTTAATTATCTTAAAATATAATATCTATTTAACTGTATTACTTATATCTATTTCATGTATTGAGTTTACCTACTGACTCTGTTTCTCAAGAATTAAGAGTGTTGGATTTTGGTCTCAATTCTTTGGTTCGTGAATGAAAATATTTAATAAACAATGGATATAAATTTGTTACAACTAATAGAGCAGTGAAAATGAGAATACAACAAGATAGTGTTATGTTAACTACTACAACAGATTATTATTCCAGTGCATCAAATAGTCGACCTCAATATAAATATGTGTATTATTATGGACTGGTTGAGAAAATATTGTTATTAGATTACTACTCTCAAGGTCGAGTCACTATGATGAAATGTAAATGGTTTGATTCAATGACGTAATAGGGTAAATTTATTGATGATTATGGATTTAGAGTTATTGACATGAGTCTATTCTTGCATACTGATGAACCATACATTTTAACATCAATGGAAAAATAAGTATTTTATGTGAAAGATCATTTGAGACCTGATTAAAGTGTCATTAATGAAGTAATCCCAAGACATATTTTTCATGATGCTGGGGAAAAAATTTCCACCATTGACGCCCCCATTGGTGTTGAGAAAAATATTTCATTTGATGACTCAAATTGTCCCATTGTGAGAGTTGACATTGAACCTGAAGTAATGGTGGGTAATATATTGAAGCAACCATATATGTTCAGAGTTAATTTAGTTTACCTTGATATGATTTTCTCAGGTTGTTATTAATGTAATTACTTTAATTTAGTTTTAATTTGGAATGATATGTTTGTTTTAGTATTTTTTGGTTTCATTTAATTTAATTATATTTATTTCAATTTAGAAAATTGGGTTTAACAAGGGTTTTTTAAAAATTTATAACTTGGTTTTAAATTATTATTAATGAAAGATGTTATGAAATTGTTTGTCTTCTTTGACTTCTAAGTTTTATGCATTATTTTTAAAAACTATTTCTAAAAAATGTACATTTTATTCTTATTAAGATTATAAAGAATACTACAGAAGCGTGGGTTGTCACCTATGGTTCCTTTAGTGAGTATAATAATTGTAATTTTTTTCTTCTAAATTACATATAATTTCATGTTCATATTATTTATCAAATTTTTTGGGATATACAGATCCACTAGGGTTGAATCCTCCTACCAGCATGGGTCCGAGCAGGGATCCTCCTAGACCTAGATGGAGCACACATCATATCACTGCCCACACTGAACCACCAGTGGACACCCCATCTACCACACATGTCCATCCTACTATTGAGACTCCTGGGACTTTCCCATCCATGCCCCCTTCATCATCTAATTTATCCTCTTCTTCCCAGTCCATGTCTACGCCAACTCGACCGATGTTCCCACCTTTACTATTTCCATATCCATTCATGTATCTCTAAACCTACTACCCATATCCTAAAATGTCTAAGCTACATACTTTTGCTACCATCCATCCTACATATAATGATTATATTCCTTCAGATTTCACTTCAGTACATGAATATCAACCAGAGAATACAGTGGAACAAATACTTCCTTCAGAGATTGCTAATCTAGGATAGTTCGTGGATGAATCACATCCTATTCAAGAGCCTGCATCAGGTTTTTATTATTATAACTATGTCAAATTATATCATTTCATTTTTATCCTATTGTATCATTGCTTGACTCTTCTTCCCCCCTCTTATCTTATTTAGTGAGATCTTCTAGTAGGTGGCATGGACACACTCGTATGCAGGAAGCCTGGAATCACAGAACTCAAATTATGGTGGATTATAATGCTCAAAATCAAATGGTAGGTAAAAATTATGGGTAGTGAAGAAGTTTCATGGTCACTTTAGCCAAATACCATGATATCGTTCCGGTGGAACCGATCTCATGGAGACATATCAGTGATGACATCAAGGATAGGGCATGGGCATAAATATGGGTAAGAAAATTTATAAATTTATATCTATATTAGTAATGTATTTATATGAATTAACATGATCATTGTAGAGTTAGTTTATCTTTCCTAATGGTAAAGATTCCAAAGTTACTAGGTTTATGGATCTTGAAGAGTTATAGCGGGCATACAAGCATGAGTTATATATTGGTTGGAGGAGAAAAGTGGGTACTGATTTAGATGGTGTACCCACATACCCTAACTGTCCAAAAACTCAATATCAAAAAATAATCTCACTTTAGAATACTGAAAAATTTAAGTTACTAACAATATTTAATAGTTTTCATATAAAATCTAATTCTTATTACCTATATTGAATTTTTTTTAGTAAGCATCGGAGAAAAACAAAAAGAGAAAAGATGGAAGGACATATATACACACATTGGGGCACACTACAATGTTTGAGCATGAGAAGCGCTAGGTACTTTCATCTAAATTAAAATAATATCCTCATTTATATTATTACTTAGTTACCTTTGCATGGACAATTGGACTAAACCCAAGAGAACACACCTTATTACCCATAAGAAACAACATCAATAAGGAACCATCACAAAATGTATTCATACATGATTTTTATTAGAACCGTTGATGGATTTTCATTCACTAATTTATTTCATTGATAACATATCCTCATAAATTCATCACAGCTTCCCCTTAGTTAGTCCATGTTTCCTAGAAATGACATCTTATACTAGCAGAAGAAGGCTTGTCTATATTTTCTATAAAAATAGAAAAATTCCCTAAAAACCACTTCAGAATGCATCCTTTAAAGAGGATATTCACCAAACCACACATACAGAAAACCACCAATCTTTTATGTGTGTCATTTACCTCAATGTTTGTAGGTCTGTGATGCAGCTTACTAGAATCCAAATTTGTGAATTTATCATATATGGTTGTAATCCATATTTTTGCATTTGTTATTTGCAGCAAACTGTATTGGGAATCTAAGGTCCTGTACCACATGAAAAATTATTTTTCTCCAATAGAAATAAAAAGGATGGAAGTACAGTAAATGCACAGACACAAGATAATATTGTAAGTTTTTTTATTTATATTTCAAATATTTATACAAAATTCATAATTTAATATGTTTTTTATAATTTCAAAAGTCTGCCTTGGAGGCCCTCTATGATAAGGAATCTGAAAACTTCAGGCCACATGATCATTTGAGTCAGGTTATTAGGTGTGGAGCACTCAAGGAGAGTCTGATGTCGACCAAGGAAAAACATCATCCCCTATAGGTATTGGTCTTCATTGAGATCCTCTCAATCCTATCAAACATCTGAGCTGGAAAGTGCTTGTGCAGAAGTAGCTGAGGCAAAGAAAATAGATTTATAGGAGTGAGAAAGAACAAAACAAGAGCATGAAATAAGTAAGCTGATGACCAAAAATTTCATGAAATCTATGTCAATTTTGAGTCAGTCACTCCCATCAGAGGTTGCTACTACTTTTCATTCATATATGGGGTCAATGCACTCTTTAAATGATGCCTTGAGTGATTCCAATGAGGGTCCTAGTGAAAATGAAGTTGGTGGTGATAGAGCTGTTGGTAGTGAAGATGTTGCTGATGCTAGTGTTGGTGATGAGGCTGCTGATGATGTTGCTGATGGTGTTGTTGGTGATGAGGCTACTGATGATGTTATTGATGATGATGATTATGGTCATGGGGATGGAGATGGGGATGTTGGATATGGGGGGATATTAATCCCCTCCATTTTTAACTTAGCACAAAGACTTGCGTAAGTACTTTACAAACTTGAATTGACTTCTTGTATGGATGATGATGTACATGTATGTTTTATTTTATTTACAGGTGAAATGTGGTTATTTTGTGTAGGGGATACTATATTTTTTGTAATTCTTGTATGATGTTAATTTCTTCATGCAATGAAATTCATTTTGATTATGTTTTCATCAGGGGTGTTAAATGGGAATTATTTAGGTAATTTTACATATTTATAAGTCAATGCATTCACCTTTCCTAAGCACTTGACTTTGGTTTCCTTGAAGATCTACTCTACAATCATCACATTTAAAGGGATGATATCAAGAATATGTCCATCAAGATATTACAAAATAACAACAATACTTTCCTTAAGCTTATATATACATTGCCTTAACTTCAACCTAAGTCTTGATTGCAATACTGTCTTTTAATTCCTTACAGTTCCATTCCTATATATTTTTTTAAATCATGGAGGTTTGATCTTGAGAAAGCCAAATAGATGTGTACTACCATGATTTAGTGGAGAAAAGACTTTGGTGTAGACACTATTTTGAAGGTTATATTGGCTACCTATTTTCTTTGTTGAAAAAAACACCATTTATTCCCTAGGTTTTCGGTGATGGAAGCGACCCCCCAATATCATCTTGATATGCAGTTGGAGATGAATCATGTGGGATTGATGGTTCATGGAAATCTTATACTACAATATTTCAGAGGAAATACATGGAAGATGGGGTAAAACTGATGATGTAAATTATAGACAACATAAAACATAAAAAGTCTGGGATTGAACCCTTGTAAGGGGGATTCAGTCTGTTTTTTTTTCATTTCAATGTTATTTCAATTATTATATGTACTGGTTTACCCAGAGCATCCCCTTAATAAGGAATAAAAAATCACGGTCCTTGAATTTTGGTTTTGTTCCTTAAAATATGCTATTTGTTATTAAAAATCCTTCTTTTATTGCTCTCAGACACTTTTCTTGTTGACCATTATTTGTTTTAATTAGTTATTGTTTCACTTTATGTCAGGTCTTAAATCGGTACAAATGACTTGAACCTTTGGAATCTGATTTCATATACAATAAGTTTTTTCAATAAAATTTTATCTATATTATTTTAAAACATGGGATGATTAGTCTTCCATTAATTAAGGATCATCATCAATTGGATTGTTAATCAATGTAAAATTTCTTACTACGTTTTCATCAGCTACTGGGAAGCGATCATTGTAGTCCTTTGATTCTGAGGAGTCTGATCTAGAGGTAACAAAATTTACTCCATATTTACTTCTTATATGCCTTAAAATCTATTTATACTATTTTGACTGACTTGATGCTTTTTACAGTGGGGTAGCTGGAATTACACTCAAGAGTCAAAAAATCTATTCAGTTGGTTTTCTTTTCTTTTCAATGTTATTTAAATTCTTTTATGTACTAGTTTATTTTTGTTGCATTCCTTCAAACCTCTTTTACACCTTTATTATACATAGTAAATCCCATTAAGATCCTTTCCTATGTACTTAGGCTAATTAGCCAAAGCATGTAAATCCTTATGTCTGTTTTACTACTTTCCTTTTTTACTTTATTTGACCTTGAAAATTGCTGAATGTTCACTTCTGTTTGGTTGATAAGATTTCATCCAGTTTTGAGTTTGGAATGTAAAGGAGAAGTTTTTTGTTCTCTATTTTATTCTTCAAACATCTTGTTGAATCTTTATTCTTTATTGTAAAATGTATTTATACCTTATGTAATTCATAGATTCTATTATGTTCAACTTTATAAAATCTTTTATTTTTGTTCCTTCTTGATTTAATGAATTCATTATAGTTCTAGAATCTATTTATTTGTTCTTGAAATGTTGTGAGAGTTCTTGTAAGATCGAATTTGATACTATAGTTTCCACTACCACTTTTCAGTGTTGTTGTTCGATGATGTAATCATTTTGTAATTCTAGTTTTGGAATTATACTTATATGAATATTGTTTCTATATATTTGTTTCATGTGCGATGAAACTAGAATATAGACACCATGTTTGGGTTTTTTTTGGGTCTTATAAACCAAAATCCACACCTAAAGGATCTTGGTTTTTATGCGTGGAAAACCATTGTATTGCATACCATGACACCAATAGTTGAGCATCTCTTACAAACCACATGAACTAAAACCTAGGCACCAATTGACAGCCCTATGACTCCAAATATCTCACACCATTTATGAGTTACAAAAGTTTCTTACAAAACTCCATTACCCAAAATATTATAGGTAAAATCACACATATTGATGGGTTGGAACTGATGGAAGGATCTCATATGTTTCGACATAGGAATGAGTTTAAGTGATGCAACACATGTATCATTGTGTAGAGTTCCACCTCTGAATTAACACTGGATAAAATCGGTAAGATCCTTCTTGATTATGTCCCATGTTTCCATGTAAAATTAACTAAGAACACCTTTTGGTTCAGGATAACTCTCTAAGTTCAATGATTTGATGGACACCCATATTTTTTCCTTAGATGGGATGATCTTGAGATCCCTATTGTGCTGATCATGGATAGATAACGGATTTCTCTTAAATAAAGGATAATTAACATATCCTATAAGGTAACCATTGATCCCCAATAGTCTATCTGTTATAATTGTGTTTATGTGATCCATAAAGAGAGGTCCCATGATATTTATGCCACTGAAAAAACTCCCATATTCAAATTAAATATTTATGTTCCACATAAACTTACAATCTATGATACATTCATGAAAGAATCTAGTGGTTTTTCCACCCTATTTGAGCCACAATATTCAGGATCATTCTCTAATTAATCTCTCCTCATGTAGTAATGTATCTGATATGAGCCTCTACTTAGTAGACAATGTCATGAATAGGTCATCATACCATTATTCATAAAAGATATCATCAATCTCCTATATATCTCAATCTGGTTCCTTGATGTTATAGGTAGGAATAGGTTTCTTGGGAGACCACTCTCATAGATCATACACCATCCATCTGATTTTATTCATTACCACTACCTAGGGTTTACCATGAGTAGGTTTGGTCCATGAATCCTTAATATATTAAATTAGGATTTTATTTTAAAAGTTTGAATTTAAGAATAGTACATAGGGAGGATTGTGATTAAAAGTAGCAATGGAAAGTAATAGTACAAAATGGTCTAATAAAGAGTGGGATCGATGAGTGACCAAGCTGTTAGGGAGACAATTAATTCCATGGAAGTTGGATAGGAATATTTCTAACAAAATAAAGTTATTATTTCTTCCTTTCTAGTAGTTAAAAATTTTATACTACACTCTTCATAAGCTAAGGTTGATGAGGTTTTCATTAGAAAAAATGTTATTGAATTCCTGTATGGATTTTTTAGATAAAGGGAATACTCATTTTTTTCTATGATGAATCAAGTATGGTATTGAAGTACCTTATGATAAACTAGGGTTTATGATCTAAGTAAAACTATAATACAAAATTTGAAAGATCATCCCTTCTAATGATGTCACAATATGAATAGATGAATGGTTTTTGGTTACTTATGTTGGGTTAAATAATCTTTACTAGGACATTCTGGGATGAGGAATCCACTAGATCCAATAATATATGATACTTCCCAAAAACCAATATATGATGGATTCATGGGAATTCCTATATATTATATTCCATAACAATTTTGATTCCAATACCATTTATGGAATCTACATTGAGTTTTAGTTCAAGTATATCCTTATGGGACTCCTACATAGATCATATTTCTACTGCTAGGTATTCATTCTTGGCTAGGGATCCAAGAAACCTAACATTACATATACTGTATGATAACATTGGAATAATATTTAGGCATTAAATCTATTTTCTAATATTCCCTAATGGATCTGGTTGTTTCTTGACTTCATGATTTTGGGATCTAATTAAGGAGGATACTACTCCATTAATGTACAATTCACAACCTTTTTTTCATGAGACATGGGATAAATTTATATCTTTTCATAGGAAATATCATAACCAACTTTCTCACAATCTTCACATGGAAACCTTTTATAATAGTATTATAGTGTATAATCATGTTTTAGTTGACTGATCTTGTGGGGGATATTCTTTTCTTTTGACTACTGAGGTGCACAAATATCTCTTTGAAAAACTTGTTCAAAAGTCCTATGAAAAGTGTTACAGAAAGAGAGTGACTCATTAGGCAAAAAAAAACAATTATGCTACTGCTATTTTTAATGAAAACACACATAGATAGTAGTTTCATCACTCTATAATGTTTTAATATACTCAAAACTATCAAAACAACATTGATCTCCCATTTCAAACAAAGGAATGTTATTTAAATATGGAATAAATGGATATGAAGAAAAGAAACATAAATAAACTTTCAAATGAATACAATTTTGGCTATAATAATCACCCCAACTTGTCCTGGAGACCCCATGGGGTCTTTAAACAACATGTTACTACCCCTATTATTCTTGACCCACCAATAAATTAGTACCAAAATTTAGTTGGACCTTGAAATTATGAAACTAATTATAGGATATTTTTAGGCAATTTATTAACAAAAACTAATTCTGAGTAGTCTTTTATAGAAAATATGCAAAAAAGGGACAGATGACTAGGTAATTGAGTTTTAGAGACAATGGCATGCTACCTTGAAAAACTATTTTAAAACCTAAATAAAATGTGATGGTTGTTACAATTATATTAGGCTTAAAAACACAAAAACAAGATAGAGTGCAACTTGTATATGGTGTGATTGAGGATATAACTAAACTTGTGAACCAAAAACGGGAAGATATAATACCTTGTACTATGGTTGTGGTTTGTAACTAGTTTGTATTTTTTTACAGGTCAAGGATGATAGGAAGGCTGGCTAGTACTACTTGTCTGGGACAAGTACCTATACCCACAGTTCATTGAACTGTGGGTATATTATTTATGGTGTGATAATTTATACCCACAGTTTTGTAAACTGTGGGTATAGATATATGACTACGGTTTAATTAAAACTGTGGGTATTATGGAATTCTCCAGGGCTATACCCATGGTTTCTATAGAACCGTGGGTATAGCTCTATACTGACACCTCAGTATCCCACAATTTATGGAACCGTAGGTATAACCTATACCCACAGTTTTAGGGGTTATACCCACAGTTTTAAACTATGGGTATAGGTTAGTTTTCCAATAGTGTTTATTATTTACTGATTATTTATTATTATTTATTCCACCATGCATGCATATTTCATGCATGCCATGCATAAATCCGACAAATATATATGGTGGAAGAGATTTGAACCCTTTACCTCTTGGATATACTGTAAAGAATTTACCACTCCAACAAGCTCTTCATCTAATGAGTAAATAGTATGTAATATACTTATACATATACAAATAAAAAACAAATAATGATATTAAATAATAATGAATAATGAATAAATAATGAATATTTCACACCCTGACCTATCTTTTATTTTATTTTATAATTTTATTTGAATTTTAAATTTTTTTTGGGGTCCGGGTTGAGTCCCAGACGAAAAACATTTGAGTTATGTCAAAAAACGCGCGTTTCTGAGTTGATGTCACTGGGCGCACGAGCAGAGCGCATTTTGAAAACCCCATGTGGCTCCGCCCAAGCATATTCAATGTCCGCCTGCCTTTAGAAAAATTAAAATGGGTAAATATTTTATTGTTGTTAATAATGTTATATTTTTTATTAAAAATGAAATGATAAATTATTATTATTATTATTATTATTATTATTATTATTATTCTGTTCGGTGCACGTGCACTGCACGGTTAGTGAAGGTCGTGCGGTCAGCCCGGGAACCCGTGTGATTGCTTCTGGATCATACAGAAGCTACCGCACGGTCCGCACATGAGCGTTTGAGTTGTGCGTGGTCCGTGAGGTTGCGGTATCCAATTAATAAGACTAAGTAAAGAAAAATGAGGTAAAATTAAAATGAGGCGGATAATAATACTATTACTGAATTTTTCTATTGCTATTATTATTATTATTAAAATTATTATTATCCTTATTATTATTACTAAAATCATTATAAATAATAATATTATTGATATCGTTATCTTTATGTTGTAGTTATTATTATTATTATTATCATTATTGTAAAAGTTATTAATTATTATTATTATTAAGAAGTTTAATTATTATTAGTGTTATTATTATTATAGTTTAAATTTATTTATTTATTTATTATTTGTATTATTATTATTATGTAATGACAAAAAATAATAAAAAAATAATAATGTAACCCTAACCTAGTACCCGGCGGTGCCCCTTCCCCCCCTCTTCATTCCTATTCGCGCACCAGGGGCTGCGAGCCACCCTCCATGCTTGCACCTCAACCCTCCCTTCGGACCGCCCTGCCCTCCGGCCTCACCTCCTCGACGCACCGGACCGCCGCCTCCTGACTCAGCCGCACCCCTCGCCGACCCCGTCTGACCACCAGCAGCAACCCTCCGTGCCTCCACCTCCTACCTGTGACCTCTAGCCGAAGACCCTCTCGGCGTCGCCTTCACATGTAACAGCTTCTTGAGCCCCCACCAGTGCACACCCCGTCCGGCCGCGACCCCTCTTACCCATTCCACTCCTTCTCCGACAACCAGAAGGTGTAACCTACCCTGCCCGGTTGTTTTCCCCCCTCTCCGGCACAACCCGAAACCCCCCGATGTCCCTTGTTTAGCGTGCATTGTCCCTAACTCGTGACCTCCGGTGAGCTGCTCTTTGCTGGCGTCGCCCCCTTGCCGGCGTCGCCCTCTTGTCGGTGCCCTCTCCCTCCGACGACAGCCTTCCCCTTCGATAAGGGTTCGTGGCAAGTATGTTCTTTGAAGAGGGTTTAATTTTTTGCTAAAACCCTATGTGTTGGGGTTCAATATTGATTGCGTAGGGGTTAATTATGCATCTAGAGCATACTGTTGAGGTGCGAATGTGATTGTGCACCGGTCTCGGGCATGCGTTGCCATTCTGCCTTGGGTTGAGGTATGATCCCCTTTGCGTGTTACCTTTAAATTTATTATTTCACTGAATTCTTATTTTATCACTAACCTTAGTTGTTACTTAGTGATTTGGTATATTTGTTATAGTCAATCATTATGGTATGCAGTGTTTGGGTTTTGTTGCTTTGATCATTTGGCATAAATTGTTAAGTAGTGCACTCCCTTTTTATTTAAGAATTCGCTGGTTGGTTTTGAAAGCGATTGATAATTCTTTTTTTTGAAACATGTATTGATATTATAAGTATAAATATGATGTTGAGTTTGGTGATTGAACTTCCTCGAGTGGAATTTTGGATTACAATTTCTAAAGCGGCATGTGTATGGTTTCAAAATGGATTTTGACGTGTGGTGTATTTTTATTATGTTGTGTAATTAGTTTATTTGACTGGTCAAGTTGTGTGTTTTTTGTTCGGGTATGTTGGGGATATGCGATTAACCATAAAAGAGATTTTGAATAGGTTTTGAGTGCGTAAAGCTGTGAGATACTTTTTGAAAAATGTTTCATAAATTTTAAAGTGTTTTAGGAAATAATGTAAATGGTGCGAAGTATGTTTTGAAAACATGTCGAGGTGGTTTTTACACCGTTTGTTCATTTGGATTGTCTTAAATCAGTGGTTATGGGTTTTTAGTTGTTGTGCATTTGTTGCAGTGCATTGGTGAGGTAATTCCATGAAATTGCGGTCGTCGGCTTGTGTGTGCTTGCACGCCTTTGCGAGGCGTGTCACGTCATCGTGTTCGAACTGCAAATTGAGGTAGGTCCCCCACTGCACTCGCCTTTAAATTTAGAATTTATTAATTGCTTGATATTTTATTAATTTCAATAAATGATAAATAGTATTAAATAATTAATTTTGGAATCATTGCTTGATGTAAATGAAGCTGTTTATTTTATACACGACACCTGCATTATTTTCTAGATGAACTGACACACAATAGTGAAAGAATGCCCGTTTGGCCTTTGAATATAATTCACGGATTTTTAATTGTGGTTTTGGTTTATTGGTAAATGTTTTCTTCTGACGTGTGAGCAAATGGTTTGGTTTCTCTTGAGAAATGGTGTTTCTTTTAAAAGTTGCATTAGGACTGTTTGGCACTTTGATAAAATAAATCATTTTGGAAAACTTTCTTTGAGGTGACTCAGGGGTGATCCTTTTGTGTACGTTGGTTTCATGAGATGTGTGTGATGTTTGTGAAACATGACTGGTTACTTGATTGACTTTGTTGACTCACCCCTGTTTATTATACGTGTTGACATGGGAACCTGACATAGTAAGTGAATCTTCTGAGAACGATTGCTGCACTAGTTTAGATTACGCACTGGTGGCCCTTAGTATGGATTATACTCTGCTAAGGCGATACCGAGTGTTTGGGCGTTATGATATCATCAAGAGTAGGCATGCCTTTAGGATGAGTCACATGTATAGTACGTTCTAGATTGTTCACGAGATCCTAGGTTCGAACCATGTTTCTTTTAGTGCTTATTTGTATGTGGCATACGATTGAGAAGTCTAGTTCGGTTGCTGGCCCATGTGTGCCACTTTTTCCATTTCTCTTAGTGTGTGTTGTGTGTTGTGTGTGGTTTTCCTTTTGACTAACAACTAAAATTTGGATTTCTAAATTGTTCGCACAAATGTTTTAAAATGCAATACACTTGTTTCTTTCAATAATTAATATTGTTTTTAAATTAAAAATGGCAATGGACCATTACTTGTTTTAGAAATGAAAGTGTGTGTGTGGAAACCCATATTTTATATAATTTAGTTCAAACCTGGAATTAGTAAATTCTTTATTTAAAGGTAGTATTTTGGTGATAGTTTGTTGAGCATGCCTACTGAGTTTTAATACTCACGCCTATAGTGTTTTCCTGTTTTTAGTTTTTGTTGTAGGTTTGTCTCGAGCTTTCTCGCCGTTGATGAGAGTTGGTTGTGGTTTGGTGAGTGAATCTTGGGGTCGCGAGGAGTTTTGGCCATGGTTAGGTTAGTTTGTTTTTGTTGGTTGTTCTTCCTTTTCAGGTCCTTTATTTGTTTTGTGTTGTTATATTTTCTTTCTGCTGCTTTATTTATTTTTATTGGGCGAAATCGTTCCCCTGTTGTTCTCTATTGATGCCTTGACGCTTGTCGCCAACCCGAGACGATCGAGAACGCCTCTTGGGCCATGTCGCGGACCGACTCGAGTGACTGGTTCAGGGTCGACCCGGGTTGGTTCGTGACAAAATATATAATAAATAAGTAATAACTAACTAATAAATTAATAAATGATAGATAATAGATAAATAATAAATAGATTATAAATAATTATTAAATAAATAACAAATACGTAATAAATAAATAGTAATTAAATATTAAATAAATAAATAATAAATAAATAATCAATAAATAATAATAAATAAATAAATAATAATAAATAAATAAATAATAATAAATAATAATAAATGATAATAAATAATAAATAATAAATCATAATAAATGATAATAAATAATAAATAATAAATAATAATAAATAATAAATAATAATAAATAATGATCAATAAATAATAAATAAATAAATAATAAATAATAAATAAACAATAAATCACTAATAAATAAATAATAAAAAAAATAAAAAATAAATTTTAAATGAATAATAAATAATAAATAAATAATAAATACATAATAAATAAATAATAATTAAATATTAAATAAATAATAAATAAATAATAAATAATAAATAAAAAATTAATAAATAAATAAGTAATAAATAAATAAATATTAAATAAATAAATATTAAATAAATAGTCAATAAATAATAAAAATAAATAAATAATAAATAATAATAAATGATAATAAATAATAAATAATAAATAAATATTGAATAGTTGTTTAATAGTAAATTAATAATAAAAATAAATCAATAAATAATAAATCAATAAATAATAAATCAATAATAAATAAATATTAAAATAATAAATAATAAATAATAAATAATAAAATAATAAAATAATAAAATAATAAAATAATAAATGGATATAAATATCTATAAATATATATACATAAAACAAAATTTATATAAATATATATAAACACACATTTATGTTACATAAATATATATAAACATACTCAGATATATAATTGTATAATAATATAAATAAATAAATAAATTATATATATATATCTATATATATATATATATCTATACATATATGATATAAAAAAATATAAACATAAATATGTATAAAAATTTACAAATGTATATAAATATACAAAAATACTTACCTATATATGTATTTATTTACATATATTAGAATATAGACATAAATATAGATTTTTTATTGACATACACATGTTTATATATAAATATTACTTGTATAGGTATATATATACAAATTAATGCATTTTTATAAGGTAGATAAAATCGATAATTATTTATTTTAAATGAAATTAATAAAAAATATTTATTTCCATATGGTTTATATGTTTAAAAATATATTTCTATGTAAATATGCATTTATACAAGTGATTTATTATAAGTAAATATAAGAAAATATGCATATATTTAATTATAAATAAAACTTCAAAACTATAATATCAACATGAATTTAATATTTGAGAATAAATTCATTCCCCACCAAAAATAGACAATAAAACCCCTTAAACGAGGATGAAATTCAATCGAATGTTAAAAAATTGGGATACCTTGACTAAAAACTCTGTTTTAGAGGCCTTTGAGGCCTCTTTTGACCTCTAAAAATAATGATCAGGGTTTCCCTAATCATCATGACATAAAGATCATTTCAATCTTTGATTTGATATATGGTAGATCCCAAACAAACATACAAATCAAAAGTTATACCCGCTTTAAGTTCAAGTTCAATTTCCCACTTTTCTTGAAACTATAATTTTTTTATTATTTTAATTATTAAAAAATTTAAATCTAATTTAGTTTTAGTTCATTTTATAAGGTTTTATTTGACTAGTTGTGGAGCTAAAATAGACTTCCGGATCAAAAATTATGGTCAACTAATGTTGAAATCTGATTTTTAACTTATTGAATGTTTTTTAAGTTTCAAATTATTATTAACTAATAATTATAAATATTTATTAATTAACACATTATAATTAATTAAAATTATAAATAATAAACTATATATGATAGTAAATAGTAAATAATAAATAAAAAATCACAATTAAATATATATATATATATTTTTTCTTTAATTTAACGATGGTTTTTAAAAATCGCCGCTATTTCCCAGTGGTTTTAAAAAAAACCACTGCTAAAAAAAATTATTTTTTTTTGAAAAAAAAATATTTAAAAAAAAATTCAGCAATTTTAACAAACATTATAAAAAAAATGCCGCTAAATGCCTATTTTGGCATAGTGAATAAAGTGTCTGAAAAATGAGTTGTCATGGTTGGTATCAGAGTAAGGTCTAGTTATTTTTAGGGATTAGGATTAGAAATGCTTAGTGAAAGCTTTAGGGATAAGACTAAACATATAAAAACATTCCTAAATTTTGGTAAAGTATAGTGCGAGTGGTTTCCAAGCAACAAAAATACTTGTATGGATAATATAGGTGGATGTGGCTCTAGTATAGTTTCACCAAGGGGTAATAACCCCAAAAGGGGTGCATTGGGTATTAACTCGATCGCCACCTAGTTCACAACAAAGTGACCTTACTGCACACCTAGTTTGACACTCCTAATGGATATGATTTGGTAAATTCACAAGCTCTTTATGAATAATTATGAAGGGAATGAAAATACCTATGAAATTTTATATTAGGAAATAGATCATGGATAACTTATATTGAAACCAATAAATTCATAGGTTAAGTAATATATTTCATTTATAAGAATTTTCATAGTTTCTATTTTATGTGTTTAATAGTTTAAAAATTCTCATCAATAATTTTCCCTTAGTTTTAGTCAATGTTTGGAAATAAGAGGAACCAGGTCAACAACCAATGTGATGGGTAATGTGAGGACTGGCCAAATGATATTCCCAACCCTATGGGAGTATGATTTAATAACTTTATAAAAATAATTACTCAATTAACTTAAGTTTTGAATAGAAACTTGAATAAGGGGGAAAACCCATATCCCCCTAAAAAATAGAAAGTTGCAATTGAAACCTTTATACGATAATGACCTCCAAATTTTATTGGATTTGTTAATCCCTTAATCATGGAACAATGGATCAAATATATTGAAAATATCTTCTCTATACTTTAATGATATGAGAAATAGAAGGTCATGATTTTATCGCATGGGGGGAAAAGATGATAAATGGTAAACATTGTTCAAGAATACGAAGCTTGAGGAAGAGATCAAAGCGATGAAGTGGAAAGAATTCAGGAAAATATTTTTCAATAAATATTTTCCTCGCACTCTTTAACTTGATATGGAGTGGGAGTTCCTTGGACTCAATAAAAAGGATGAATAATTCATCAGGTTGTACAAGGAAAACTTTACAAAACTCACAGTATGCCTTCATCTTTTCCATTCTCTAAGGTGGATCATCAGTTGAGATATTATCAAGTAAAGTTGAAGAAGGAGGATATCCCCAAGACTTCTTTTTGCACAATGTATGGGCACTACAAGTTCATAGTGATGCCATTTAGGATCACTAATGCGCTAACTATCATCATGGACTTAATGAATAGAATATTTAGAGACTACCTCAATAAATTTATGTTAGTATTTATAAATGATATTCTTATCTACTCTAAAAGAAAGGAGGAACATTAGTAGCATCTTAATTCCATACTTAAAACCTTACAAAAGGAAAATTTGTATGCAAAGTACAAAAAATACGAGTTTTTTATGGATAAAGTAACATTATTGGGACATTTTATCACTAAAAAGGGATATCTATGGATATTTGAAAGATAGAGGTAATTAGAGGATGACCCAGACCAACATCTATGATGAATATCCATAGTTTCCTTAGACCAACTGGGTATTATTTTTAATTTTTAAGAAACTTATCACAATTTTCAATCCCACTAATTAAGCTAACTTGGAAGGGATTGAAGTTTTTTTTGGACTGATGAATATGAGGAGTTCTTTGAAGAGTTAAATAAGAGGATAATCACTACACCTGTGATCATATTACCCAATAGTGGGGAAGAATTTGTGATCTATAATGATGCATCCAAAAAGGGATTGGGCTGTGTACTCATGTAAGATGAAAAAGTGATAGCCTATTCCTCTTTACAATTAAAGATCCATGAGAAAATCTACCCAACCTATGATCTGGAATTGGCTTTAGTGATCATCACATTGAAGATTTGGTAACATTATCTCTACATGGAGAAGTGTGACATATATACATATTATAAAAGTCTCAAGTATATATTCACATAAAAGGATCTCAATATGCGCTAATGAAGGTAATTAGAGTTGATCAAGGATCATGATTTTTCAATCCATTACTATCCTAGGAAGGCAAATAAAGTGGTAGATGTGCTAAGTAGAAATGATCCTGCAACCCTATCCATGATGAGGATTTAAATTGATCTAATGTTATTTGAAATGAAAAGTATGGACATAGGGATCATCAAATGGATGTCATCCTACCTTACTCAAATAACTACTTAACCATCCATTCTTGATAGGATTAAGGAGTCCCAAAAGATGATAAGGAGTTACCTAAAAAGGAAGTAAATATTTCACAGTTTTCTAAATATGGAGTTATAAGGTTTGGAACCTGTATATGTTTCCAATAAAAACTAGATCTAAAGATGTAACTTCTAGAAGATTCACATAGCTCATCATTCTCTATTCATTTAGGAATCACTAAGATGTATTATGATTTGAAGCAAAAATTCTGGTGGGATAACATGAAGAGAGAGATTGTAGAATTTATATCTCGATGCTTGGTATGTGAACAAGTCAAGGCCTAATGATATAATTCTAAGGGTATTATAAAAACATTTCCCATACCAGTATGGAAATGGGAAAACATAACAAGGATTTTTTATTGGACTCTATAGGACATCTAAAGGTAATAATTCCATTTGGGTTGTAGTTTATCGCCTTACAAAGTTAGTGTATTTCATTAATATAAAGGAATATTTCTATCTTGAACAACTCACAAAGATATATGTAATGGAAGTATAAATAATGCATGAAGTACCACTCTCCATTATATCTGATCAAGATCTAAAGTTTACCTTGAGGTTATAGAGAAGCCTTCAACAAGCGTTGAATACTAAGCTGAGTTTCAGTACTGCTTATCACCATCAGAAGGATGGTTAGTTTGATAGAACTATTAAAACAATATAGGATATAATAATATCTTATTCAATGGATTTATAAGGATGTTGGGATCATTACCTTATCCTATTTGAGTTCTCATATAATAAAAGTTTCCATTTTAGCATTAAAATGGAACCTTATGAGGCTCTGTATGGGAATAGGTGTCAGACTACAACATGTTGGGATAAATTTGGGGAGTAGAAGACGATGAGACTTGATCTTATACTAGATATGAAATAAAAGGTTCAAACCATTTATCATCATATGAACTTTGTGAAAATTAAATAGAAAATCTATGCAGACAATCACCAATGAGACCTAGAGTTTGAGTTTAGAGATAAAGGTTTCCTTCATATATCACCAAGGAAGAAAGTCATGAGGTTTTAGAAGGAAGGAAAACTTAGTTCTAGATACATAATCCCCTTTGATATCCTTGATCGCATCAAATATGTGACCTATCGACTAGCACTCCCACTTAACCTATCTCAACTACATGATGTGTTCCATGTATCCCTCTTAAGGACATACATAACATAGCCCTTACATGAAATGAATCCAGAGGTGATACCCTTAGAGAATAATCTTTCATAAAAGGAGAATCTGGTGAAGATCTTAGATCATATAGAAAATGTTCTATGAAACAAGACAACTCACCCATTAAAGTACTATGAAAAAACCACAAGTTTGAGGAGGAAACATAGAAACCAGAAGGGGTGATGAAACAAAAGTACCCAAATCTATTTTAGTGTATGAAATTAAATTTATAGGGTAATGTTTTTGAAGGGGGGAAGAATTTAATGACCCAAAACTTTTATAAACAAAATTCCCTTTTAATTGAATAAATTCCTTATTAAGAAATGTAGTTATAGAAAACACATGCACTACATTTCATTTTGTTATTTTCGGACCATTATAAAATATGGCCATAATTTTTTCATCGATCTTAAAATACTATTAAGCATCATAACCATTGATAATATAGATATTATATAGTGACCGTTAAGAATATTATATATTAAGGGTTATGATAAATTCTAATTGACACAAACGAAAGAAGTGATGACCTTGACCAGTAGGATCATACCCTATGAATCCCATTTATCAGAGCTTCTGAGGGAGATGGAATCATTAATATTTTCCCATGACCAAGCCCAAGTTGATATTAAACAACTAAAACTTGATCTAAACCATTTATGAGATAATTTGAATCTTATCGAGACTATGACCCGAACCATGTTTGCCGAACCACCCTAAGAAAGTACCATCACTGCACACCTTACCCTTAGGGCGTACAATGGTGTAATAAGGGGTTATATATCTAGAACCCAGTAATATAAATTTTTATACTTTATTTTTAATAAAATAATGTTTATATTTACCCCTTTTCATTATTACTTTATATATATATATGATTAAATAATGAGTTTAATAAAATTAGATTTGTTGTTTAGAAAAAGGGAATTCTCAAGAGTGGCCTTTTCGAACCCTCCACACTCGAGAACCCCCCTCCCCACGAAGGGGTCTTCTGGAGAAGCCACAGTCGGGGAGGAGCCGTTGTCAGCCGATATGACATTGCGTCACGTAGGGTAACACCTTGATCAACGATGGTTCGACACAACAAGCCGTCAGCCAGGTGAAGTGTGCCCATTCTGCCCACCCGATGAGACACCGGGTGACCCGGCAAGACGAGTGGTACATGGGAGGAAAAAATTCCCCCAAGAGCGGGCTCCCAGGAATCGAACCCCGGACCTCACCGAACACCGTTTGTTATGGCCCTCGACCTTGCACCACTACGCCACCGCCGAAGCGGAATAAAATTATATTTTGATATAAAGAAACTAAAATTATATTTTTGGGGAATATATAGTTTTAATTAGAATAATATTTTTGATAAATTCAAATTTTTTTGAAGTAGATGCTATTTTCATGAAATATTCATATTAAATAATATTTATTTGAATATAAATGATGATATAATTTAATGAAGTCCAATGTGTATTTATAATGCTTAGAAAATGGTTAATGTTTTAAAAACTAGTATTTTCCAGTAAATAAGGATTCTTATTTAAAAGTGTAAATTATCATATTTTTTTTTTGTAAAATAAATATTATTTTTTAAATAAGAACATTATAATTATCCAATGGTTAAATTTTTATAATTTTCTGAGAAATTTGATTTTTTGGGTAAAAATTAAATATGGTATAAATAGATTGTATGTATTATGACATCATAATAGTCCAAAAGTGATGTAATAGATTATATAAAGGTCATATATGATAAAAAATATATTTTATATTTAAAATAATTTGTTTTTAAGTTATTTTATTTATTTTAAAAACCTTTAATGAATTCTCCAAAACCTATATTATATTTTAAGGTTTTAAAATCAATTTTTTATGAACATGCATCACTTCCAAATCATCATTGATATTATTTTAAGGATTTTGTTTCTTAGCATAATAAAATATATAAAACTAGTCATCTTTGGAATAAATAATGGTAAAAAAATATGAGATTTTTTGTGGTTTTGATTATTTTATTACATAGATTTCAAAACCTAAGTTTAGAAATTAATAAAGAATTCCCCTCACTTTTTCTACAAATACCCACCCAAAATCCCATTCCACTTAACTCAAAATAATTTTATCACGAATTTAATCTCCATATACCTCTTTAAAATCCTCCTAAGGTTTTCCCAATCTCTTAAAAAGATCCTCCCGAGCTTTTAAAATCACCCTCTCAAGGTAAGGGATTATATCATGTTCCTTTCATTTAAGTACTTTCATTATAACAAGCCTTTTTTTTATTTACAATTTTTTCATGTTGTACTATGTTTTTACACATACATTTTCTGTACATATGATTCCAAATTGATTATAGACCACCTTTCACTCCCATTAAACTCTTTTATGAACCTTTATGTACACCCGCAATGCTTTCAAAAGTATCCTGTGATTTTTCATGACAAAATTTTGTGTCGTGAATACCCATACCCATTTTTAATCAAGGGTATTCACCTAGATGTACCAATAATTAATTTATTTGAGAATTATATGTATGTAACCCACACTCATTATTCACAGTATTAAAAGTGATGAAATATGTTGTTATGCTATATGATCTATGTGGCACACAAATACATACACATAATATGAATGTGACGAACATGCCTAGAATTATATAGCCCTCTAATGAATTGGGTAATGTTTTTATCCCATGAGATACAATTTATGGTTTGTGAGTGGTTAACCTAAGAACAATATGTTATGATGTCTCAATGGTTAGCCTTAACTTATACTTATTATGTCATGTTTTATGTTATTACCACATTCCCATGATGCCTTGATGTTATCATCTTATATCATGTTTCGATGTTCAATATTATGATTCTATATGCCATAATGTTATGCCTATTGACTCACATGTAATACTTTACTTTATACTATGCATTAATTATTCCCTTACTAGGATTTATATATCACCCATTTATTATCTACATCCCCAATTTATCCCATGAAGTATTAAAAGATTAATAGAATTTAAGGGCATGTTATAGAGTTTTAATTAATGTCGTTGTATCCCTATATCAAGTTATTATTATATGTATCTAACTACCCAAATACAATAGGACTCATGATCTTTTGGGTTTGTATTATGTGTATCTTTATGTATTAAATCATTAAATAAAGTGTATAAAAAATATGGGTTGTTATATAAGGCCTCGAGTGGTAAGTCTAGATTGTGTGCTTGAGAAGACATCTTGGGGGATGTGTTCTAGGTTTGGGAAAGTATCCAACCCATATGGAATGTGACATGTGGTTCTAGGGAGAGAGTATTCACAAAGTATTTATATGATATATGAGGTTATAGGAAATATGAAACCCTCAGATGTATATTATACGTGGTTCCAGGGTAGGACACACCCAGGTGTATGTTGTATGATGATTCTAGGTTGGGGATTCAACTCCTAGGGTGTATGATATATGATGGTTCTATATAGGGGATGTGACCCTACATGTGGATTATATATGATGGTTCTAGGTAGGGGATGTGAACCCTTGGGTGGATGGCATATGATGGTTTCAGTTAGGGGATATAACCCCCTAAGTGGATAATATATGATGGTTCTAAGTAGGGTATGTGTACCCCATGTAGATGATATATGGGAGTTCTATGTAGGGGATGATACCCCTTGGTGGATGATACATAAAGATTCATGCTAGGGTATGCGATTCCCCATGTGGATTATATACGATGATTATGGGTAGGGGATGTGACCCCCTGAGTGGATGATATATGATGGTTCTGGGTAAGAGATGAAATCCCTAGAGTGGATGATATATTATTGTTCCAGATTGATCCCTTTGGTGGATGGTATATGGTGGTTCTAGGTAGGATATGTGACCCCTCAGGTGGATGATACATTAGGTTCCAGGGTGGGATGCGACCCCATGCGTGTATGTTATATTTGGTTCTATGTAGTACACAGTTCCTTTGATTGTATGATATTCCTTGATAGGTTCCGAGGTAGGATTTGGTTCCACTTAGGTAGTTTATGTACTATTATTAGAGACATCCTACACTAGCCGAAGTAGGTATGGTTGATCCCAGGTGTCACCTTAAAACCTGAGGATTGATGATATTTATTTTATTATGTTTAGTTATTTATTTATTTCCCAATCCTATCACATAACATGTGAACTAATTTGCTGGTTTATGTTAGGGACACCATTGGTGGTGGACTATTGAGTTTTAATCACACCTTAATCAGGAAAACATGACACATTGGTGCCTGAGGAGACCTCATTGTTCTCAGGTTTAGTTAGGTCAGAGGCCTAGTGTTGCATGATCAAGATTGAGTAGCTTAATAGGGATTTGGAGACTAGGATGAGGTGAGGCTCGGGAAAGGTAGTATAACCTCCTTGTATTTTGTTTATTTTGTTTATTTACTTTGTATATGTGATTGGCCTAGTGGGTGTTCCATTGAGATGTGTTCTTATATGACTTCATATTCATTTTCTATAGAATGATTATGTTTTATTATTTTTCATACTATGGTTATTGTTATGAATATTACTTGGTTATTTCCATTGGTTTCTTTACTATAATGTGAGAGTATAGTCCCCCAACGGTAACACATTAGAACCTCATTGCTAGTTAGAAACCTTTGGCATATAAGGAGACAAATCCAAGGTCATGTAACACTTTGATTTGATTATTATAGAGTGAATCAAGTTGTGGAATTAAAAGGTGGTATAATATAATATTTTCCCTTTATATTACTATTTTAGATATAGTAGATAGGTACTAGGAATGTGTTAGATATTGTGATAGACCTTGGATCAGTGAGTCATGAACACTTTTTTGGTGTGAAATCTAGGTTACCAGGGGTATGTGATTACTGTTCTTGATTTTTTATATTACTATTGAGATATTTATTCAAATATAACATGTTTATTTGAGATTGATATTGTGGTTTTCTCTCTTGGAATGGGGTGGTAATAGGCCTGTATACCTGCATCATATTTTAAATGTAGGATCCACATGACATTTTTATACTTACATGTGATTGATTTCACTAATGATAGAGGGTTCAAATGCTTAAAGTGTCACCAATAACTTATATGGTGTTTTCTCATATAACTTGTTAGTGACATTTTACCCAAATTAACCATAATATATTTCATTTAACAAAAGTTCATGTGATACTAATGAAAAAGTCACATATACCCATGGTTTTAAACCATGGGTATAGCCCCTAAAACCATGGGTATAGACTATACCCACAATTTTCGGAACCATGGGAATTAGAGGTGTCGGTATAGGGATATACCCATAATTTCTATACAAACAGTGGGTATAGGCCCTACATATTCTACCATACCCACATTTTTCTTTAAACCGTGGGTATATATCTATACCCACAGTTTAATGAAACCTTGGTATAGCTTATCTCATCTGATAAGCTATACCCATGGTTCTCCAAACCACGGGTATAGGTTGTTTCCTGCATTTGGTAGTAACTACAACACCACCTCTTCCTCAAACTCCTAAACCTATAAATAAAATAAAATAGACAATATACATTCAATGTAGTACAAATATTGTATATTTACCATTCAACCAACTATTTGTAATAGTTTTCAAACCATATACAATACTAAAACACACAATTACATCCATAAAACCAATCAATTCAAGTAATTAAAGAACTTGAACAAGTCTCCTTCCTATTAAGTAAAAAATGAAGGGGATCAATATCCCCCCCATTTTCAACATCCTCATCCTCATCAACATCAACAACAATAACATCCTCATCACTTACAACATCATCTAGAGCAGCAACATCACCACCACCACCTTCAACTCAATCGCCACTAGTACCCTCATTGGAATCTCTTGGGGCATCATTTAAAGAGAACATTGATGCCATATATGAATCAATAGTAGTATCAAACTCTAATGAAAGTGATTAACTTATAATTGATATAGCTTTTAGGAATTTTTTGGTGATCATATTACTTATTTCACGCTCCTTTTTACTTATTTTATGCTCCTCTAAAGCTTTTTTTGCCTCAGCTGCTTCTGCATGGGAACTTTATAGCTCAGGGATCTGATAGGCTTTAGAGGAGCCAGATGAGGACGAATACCTAGAGGGGATGATGTTTTTACCTGGCCAACATCAGACTCTTCCCTGATGATCCTCACCTAATACCTGACTCAAATGATCATTTGGCCTAAAGTTGTCATATTATTTATCATCGAGGGCCTCCATGGAAGACTATTGAAAATATAAACAAGATATTAAATTATGAATTTTGTATAAATATTTTTAATATAAATAAAAAACTTATAGTATTTTCTTATGTTGCGCATTTACTGCACTTCCATATTTCTTCTTCCTACTTGAAAAAAATAATTTTTCTCGAGGTACACGACCTTCAATGCCCAATAAAGCTTACTAAAAATGACATTTATTAGTATAAAAATATTCACAATATAAAGATTTTATAATCTTGAATAATAATAAAAGGGAATAACTTTTAAATGAATGAAAAATTTATAAATTTAAACATGTTATAAACATTAATAAAAAAATTTCAAATTGTCCTCTAGGCCTATAGGTCAATTGGCTGTTAGGACAAATGGAAAATTGGCCTATAAACCTATAGGCCATTTGAAAGGGGTAATTTCAGCCTTATATTAAAGGTATTAATGAAAATAAAACTTAAAATTCAGCTTTAAAATCTAACTAAGTAACAATATAAATATAGATATGATTTCAATTCAGATTTAAGTACCTAGTGCTTCTCATGCTTAGGCATTATAGTGTACCCCAATGTGTGTAGATACATCATTGAATCTTTGTTATTTTTATTTTTTCCCAATGCTTCCTAAAAAAAAATTCAATATAAATAATAATAATTAAATTTTATATGAAAACCAAGTAAATATTAGGAATACCTTAAACTCATCAGTCTTCCAATATGAAATCATTTTTTTATATTGTGTTTTTAGAGAGTTGGGGAAAATGGGTACACCCTCCAAATCTGAACCAAATCTACTCCTCCAACCAACATATAACTCATGCTTATATGATCGCCACAACTCCCCAAGATCCATCAACCTTTCAACATTAGAAACTTCACCATTAGGGAAGTTAAACTGAATTTGCAATGAATATATAAATTCATATAAATACAAAAATAATATAGATATAAATTTATAAATTTTTCCTACCCATATCTGCACCCATGATTTGTCCTTGAAGTATTTACCAAGATGTATCTATGAGACTGGTTCCACTGGAATGATATCACGGTACTTGGCTAAAGTGTCCATGAAACTTATACACTGCTTAATTTTTTTACCTACTATCTAATTTTCTTCATTATAACCCACCGTTATTTGAGTTTGGTGATTCCATATTTCCCGCATATAGGTGCACCCACATTTCCTACTAAAATATCTGACTGAATATGATAAAAGGGGAAAAAGAAGAATTAATTCATGGTTCAACAGGAAAAAAATGAAGTGATATAATTTGACACAGTTATAATAAAAAAACATAATGCAGGCTGATCAATAGGATTTGATGGACCCATGGGTTGTTCTGGATCAGTAGCCTTTGAAGGTTGTGTCTTTTCCAAGGCATGCTCTGGGTGATCTTCATGCACTTGAGTGGGAGCTAAAGGAATGAAAATATTAGATCCTGGATCGATAGAAGGACATTTAGGTGACGTAGACATGCCGAGATATGTGTAGTAGGTATGGGGATACATCAAAGGATATGGAAATGTTAAAGGTGGAACCATCTATACATGCAGTGTAGACATGGTATGAGAGGAAGAGACTAAATGAGATGATGATGGAGGCATGGGTAGGAACCATCCCTGTAGGCGGTGTTGACATGATATGGGTGGAAGAGGCTAAATTTGATGATGATGGAGGTATGGTTAGGAACATCCCTATAGAAAATTTAGATATAGTATGTGAAGAAGAGGCTAAATGAGATGATGATGGAGGAATGTGTGGGAACATCCCTAGTGGCTCAAGTGGAGGATGGAAAGGCGGAGTAGATGGGTTGTGAGTTGGTGGGTCAGGGTGGGAATGTGTAAGACAGGTGCTCCATCTAGGTCTAGGAGCATCCTCACTCGAACCCACACTGGTAGGGTGAGAAGGATTCAAATCTGGTGTATCCAAATATCCCTAAAACAAATTTGATAGAGAATATTAACATGAAATTATATTTAGTGAAGAAGAAAATTATTAAAATTATTATACTCACTAAGGGAATCAGAGGAGCCAACCCACACTCACACATCTATCGATCAACATCAAATAACTACTTCCTTCGAACTTCTAAAGTATTTTTCATAATCTACATAAAAAGGAAATGCACCATTTTTAGAAATTCTTTTTAAAAATAATGCATACAAATTATAATTCAAATAAGTAATGAACAATGTTATAACATGATTTAGTAATAGTAATTTAAAACCAAGTTATACATTTTTTAAAAACTAGTTCTAAAATCGGTTTTCTAAATTGAAATAAATCTAATTAAATGAAATGAAACCAAACAATACTAAAAAATACATATCATTCCAAACTAAAACTAAATTAAAGTAATTATAATAATACCAACCTAAGAAAATTATGTCAAGGTAAACTTAATAAACCGTGAACAAATATTGTTGCTTCTATATATTACCCACCACTACTTTAGGTTCAAAATCAACTCTCACAATGAGACAATTTGAGTCATCAAATGAAATATTTTGTTCAACACCAATAGGGGCATCAATGGTGTAAATTTCATCCCCATCATCATGAAAAATATGTCTTGGGATTACATCATTAATGACACTATAATCATGTCTTATATGATCTTTCACATAAAACACTTATTTTACCATTGATGCCAACATGTATGGTTCATTAGTATCTAGGAAGTGACTCATGTTAATAAGTAATGAACAATGTTATAACATGATTTAGTAATAGTAATTTAAAACCAAGTTATACATTTTTTAAAAACCAGTTCTAAAATCGGTTTTCTGAATTGAAATAAATCTAATTAAATGAAATGAAACCAAAAAATACTAAAAAATACATATCATTCCAAACTGAAACTAAATTAAAGTAATTACAATAATACCAACCTAAGAAACTTATGTCAAGGTAAACTTAGTGAACCATGAAAAAATATTGTTGCTTCTATATATTACCCACCACTACTTTAGGTTCAAAATCAACTCTCACAATGGGACAATTTGAGTCATCAAATGCAATATTTTGGTTAACACCAATAGGGTAATCAATGGTGGAAATTTCATCCCCATCATCATGAAAAATATGCCTTGGGATTACATCATTAATGACACTATAATCATGTCTTATATGATATTTCACATAAAACACTTGTTTTACCATTGATGCCAACATGTATGGTTCATTAGTATCTAGGAAGCGACTCATGTCAATAACTCTGAATCCATAATCACCAATAAATATAACCTATCACATCATTGAATCAAACCATTTATATTTCATCATAGTGAATCGACCTTGAGAATAGTAATACAATAATAATATTTTCTCAATGAGTCCATAATAATACACATCCTCATATCGGGTCTGACTATATGATGCACTAGCATAACCATCCGTTGTAGTAGTTAACATAACTTCATCATGCTATGTTATCATTTTCACCACTCGATCAGTTGTAACAAATTTAACCCCATTGATTATTAAATATTTTCATTCACGAACCAATGATTTGGGACCAAAATCCAACACTCTTAATTCATGAAAAATAGAGTCAATAGGTAAACTCAATACTTGAAACATATATGAATAATATAATTAAATGGATATCTATATTTAAATTTAATTAAAGTAATGGTCATACCTTTGATTACAACCAAGCATGAAACTCTTGGCTATGCAAAGCCTCTCTCCTTCTCAAAGGAAAAGATCGATGAACTCTACTTATAATTTTTTTATGTTTCCTACATAAAATGATCATAAAATTATAAGGTATATGTAAAATGTAAAACTATTAGATAACATATAAATGTACAAATTACTTACTTGATATAGTCATCAAACAAACCATAATTAAACAAAACTGTGTGATGTGCCATATCCCACTCTTCAAGGCTCAATGTAGACATTGTATATGACCCAAAAATTACTCCTATTTAGGTAAGAGATGAAAATAAGGGCTCAATTTCCTCATACTTATCATCTTAATTTCTCATTGTTCGGTTATGTATTGTGCTCACATCATACAAATACATTAAAAAAATCCATAAATTCTTGAGCTAGATAACCTCTCACAATGGAATCTTCAGGAAAATTATTGGTTTGGACATAAGATTTAATTGTGCACATATTTCTTTTAGTAGGATACATCCACTGAAAAGAAATGGTTCACCCAAGAAGTGTTTCAGTTGGAATATGAACTGTTAAATGAAACATGTAGGTGAAGAGTGATGGAGGATTTTTTTTCTAAATCACACAAAATTAATAATGCCTCTTGATTCATTTTTATCAAGAATGACTTGGATAACCTTTTAGCACAAATGTCTCTAAAAAAATGGCACAATAAAATCACTGTCACTCTTAAATTATTGGATAAAAAATTCTGAATTTCTATTGGAATAAATTCATGAGGAAGGATGTGATAATCAGAGTTTTTAGGGATTTTAGTTTCAAATACCTTCTTTTGACTCATTTAGACATGTTTCTGGAATAGCCATCAAGAACCTTGATATTCTTAAATACTACCTAAAATTGATCTTTCTTTGATGGTGTCCTCACATAATAAGTACAAGGAACTTTCCATTTGTTTTCACCGATACACATAGGATGTAGTTTTGGTTGAATACCCCAGTCCAACAAGTCTCGATGAGATCAGAAGTCATCTTTGATATTTCCATTGATATTTAGTAGAATTTAAAACAACATTTCACATATATTTTTCTCAATATTCATTACATCCAAACAATTTCATAACAAATTGGTATAATAATATGGAAACTCAAAAAATATACTTATATTTTTCTAATTATAAGCGGATTTAGTGTCAACATTATTCCTCTTTTTAGATTTCAGCTGACCTTTCCATAATGAAAAACTGGAATCTTTCAATTAATTAATCACATCACTTCCTGACATACATTTAGGTGGTTGTTTAATGTCAATAATATCATCAAACCTCCAACGATTCTTCCTATATTGATGATCCATTAGCAAGAATCATTGATACCCCATAAAACTAAAACTATGGTGATATTTAAGCCTTCTTGATCATGTATTATTCATAAAAATAGGACATGATATTTTTACCTCTATTCTCCAATTAGACATCATTTCATAAGTATGGAAATCATTTATAGTCCATAGAAGGGAATCACACATCTGAAATATATTTTTTGAAGAAGCATCGAATGCGTGCACACCCATATCCCAAAGCTACTTCAAATCTCTTATTAAAGGTTTCAAGTATATGTCTATATCATTTCTGGGATCAAAAGGTCCATATATCAGTATAATAAATAAAGTGAAAGGCCTTTTCATATACATCCATGGAGGAAGATTATAAATGTGAATAAAAACTGGCCACAATATGTGAGTGGTAAGCATATGACCAAACAGATTAAAACAATCACAGGATAGACCCAACCTGACATTACACACCTCAATTGAAAAATTAGGATATCATGCATCAAATACCTGCCATGATTATCCATCATCAAGATGAACCAACTCATTATTAAATTTAATTCTCTCAGCACCATTCCATCGCATATTGGCTAAGATTTCTGCAGACATGAAGAGATTTTGAAGTTTGAGAATCAATAGAAAGTTCCAAATGACTTTCTATGGCACACAAGATGGTGTTACATTTTCATTTTACTTCCATAAATATGTAACACATTCTTTATAGTCATTAAGGCTAGTTATTTCCTCCCAAAATAAACTACAATATTTCAGACAAGCATGAACTTTATTAGTAGAAAATATAAGTTGCTTAATTAACTTCCATACCTTATAATGATTTGATGGAATATCTACACCATCGGGAATAAATTCCTTTAAAAAGGTAATAATATAATCAATGGAGGTATTATAAACTCCATACATTGTTTTTCCATGATATAACCACATTAAAAATCCTAACTTGGTCATTTTAGTACATTCCTAATATACTAGAGTTCTGACATCATCCATTAAAATTTTCACTATCTCAACATCATCATCTTTAGTATTTTCCTCATGTGTATTGATATCATTGCCTTATTACATTAGCATATTGCCTCTCTTGTGATTATGAAAAAATATAAACCAATAAAATATCAAATTCTCCATACCACTTCTTTCTTTTTGTTCATGAACAATAAAAGATTGTCCCGTCTCTCCATGGTGATACCAAACATAATAGTTTGTTTGAAATATAGATTTCATTATATGGTAGCTAAATTCTTCCTGACTTAACCATGTTCTTCCAACAAAATTATAGCATGAACACTATATACAACCTCCATCTAAATCATTGTTAAATAAAAAATCTAAAAAAATTTCTAAATTATTTTGAAACTTGGTTGAAATATGATCAGTATGATACACCTAGCTTCTATATATTATATTACAAGGAAAAAAAGTTATTTTCTAATTAAAAATGTAAACCATAATTAAAAAATTCATTACAACCAATTTTAATATCAAATTTAGAAAATCATACTAGTAGCTAGCAAAACAAAGAATAAGAGAAATAACATATGATATAAGCGATGAATACAAATAATGAACAAAGGTGGGTATCCTTGAAATTTAAGAATTCAATATCATGGTCACTATACAAACATATCCCCAAGAATATCAAGAGGTGAAAAAAACTGGAATGAAATGTAAATATAAACATTTTTCATAAGTTTTTATGAAATGAAATTAAAACACATAAAAACTGTGTTAAAACTCTTTCCCAGTATTTTCATTAAATAGTAAAAATAACTTGGAAAATGTTTTTACCAATCCAATAACCATTTTAAAAACCACATTTTTAAAGTTCCACTTTAAAATAACATCACAAACACCCCTTTCTAAAATATTAATTTCCAACTCAAAAGAGGATTCTAACATCAAAAAACTTTTCCAAAAGATATTTGAAAACTATCCTTTCCATAAAACTTGTCACATTGGCCTAAAATTTTGTTTTTAAAACCAATACACACTCATATTTTAATTAACAAACAAAACATGTTTTCCTATAAAATTTATTCCAAAACTATTTTGGAAAAAACATTTTACACATTAAATAACGCACCCTTTCAAACTCATTTAAAAAATAGTTTTAAAGAAATATATAATTACACTTTCTATTTATTTCTTTTAAAACTTTTTTAAATACCAATTAAAAAAATACACACACACACACACACATATATATATATATAAAACACAAATAATAATTAAGCACATAGTTATGAACCACTATTTCAAGCCACACAAAAGGGTAAACAACAAGAACATAGGTTCCATGCAATAATCTAAGAATAAGGGGATACAATCAATATACAAGATAAATCCCCTAAAGTGATCCTAAAATGGATCCTAGTGTCATGGATCTAGAAAATGGGCTCTAAAAAATGGGTTTTAACATGCCTTATAACAACATTAGGTTCTTAAATCACACTGTATGCCTATATAATTTGGAAGCTCACCCAGTCTCTGGGGGAAATTTCCACTTTATGGGATCCCTTAGTCCTGGTCAATGTTCCTTGAAAATATAATCCTAGGTCATGGAATCAACCACCTAATACACCTACCCCATTCCCCCATTCCCACCATTAAAATTAAAAGTAGGTGAGTACAATCAAGCAATTACAAAGATCAAGTATAAAACATTTTAAATGACACACACCTCACCTCCCATATTTGCACAAAGAAGAATCCCCATTTATTTAAAAACACAAGTAGCATATATAAATGTATCAATAATAAACACCCCTCATGATATCACAAGTAATAATGAGAATATAATATTAAAAATGGGTACAATAGGGCCTCAAAATTTTTATAAAAACCCATTCCTCATAAAATACCAAACAATCCTTTACTTTAATGAAACATGCTTGGAATTCCAAGTTAAATCACCCATTAAAAAGAAAACTCAATTTACTTTTGAGACTAATTTTATTAAAACAATTCTTGAAACTTAGTGGGAACCCACACTTCCCTTTAAACCACCTTAGAAAACATTCAAATCCACTAACGAGTTTCAAAACAAAATCCACATGGGATAACTCACCCTTTTGAAATCAAACAACCCATTTTTTATTTTTTAAAAAGTTTTAAACATATTTTTTTTGTATTTTGTAATAAAAAAATATTTAAAAAAGGTTTCTAATATAGAGTATATGGGTTAACACAATACTTTTTAAAATCAAACAACATGTGTTAAATACATTAAACACTTTCAAAACACCCAATCACTGGGTTTGAAACTCATTTAAAATAAGAACACTTTTCAAAACCTCAAATTGGTGCTCACCACTAAATATTTAAACAAAAAATATTCATTAAAATCCATACGAGTTTTCACAAACACTTGGCATGGAATATCATCCCATTCCAAGGTTTAAAACCACCTTTAAATTAACTTGACCATTCATGGGTCACACATATAAGATTAATTTAAAATAAAAACCATTTCCAACGAATTTTTCAACAAAGGGTGACACAAAATGTTAATAAATGACACGACTATAACCTAAGGGTCACATAAGGCATATGAGGGTTTTTATATCTAAATACATGGAATACCACCCCACTTTGATTACAATATAATACACGACCTGAATGATTCCATGATACAATTAGAAATAGAAATACACCCCCAAGAAAACATGTATTCACCCTAGGTTCTTTCCATGCCCAAACCAACTATAAAAAATGGTCTATGGTGCACACAACATAAGGTAATACATAAAAAATGAAACACATACAATTTCCAAAAGAACCATCACTCAGAATGAGAAACCAATGAGGTACCCAATAAATGACTTGGATAGACTTCCTCAAGCCAAAATTACTCTAAAATCAATGATTATAATCCCCAAAAATTGGATGTAATCCAAAAGAGAAAAAAATACATAAAATAAAATGGAAAATCACGCCTCTGTAATGTAAAACACTTGAAAAATATTAAAAAATTATAGTTAAGAAATAAGAGGAGGGAATAAAATCTTACCTCTCAAAGATTGAAACAAAAAAATCACTATAAATAGAGGAATAACACTTTATATGAGTGCAATGTCACCTGGGGTATGATGAAATCACACAAGTAGGGTAGTGGGGTGGCTGAAATTGCCCGAGGATGGGAATAGGGATGCCAAATCCACTTGAGGAGGGGAGGGAGGAGGCTAAAATCGCATGAGGGGAGGGGGATGTGCAGATGAATAAGAGGAACTAGGGTTCAAATGATGAGGAGGAGATGATGATCCTAAGTAGGACTCCCTATCTAAATCTCTATACCAATGGTTTTTAAAAAACCATTGGTATAGACTTGCTGAAAAAACTCTATAACCATAGTTTTTATAAACTGTGGGTATAGCTCCATTGGTATAGGGTCACTTTCCAATAGTGTGAATCTTACAAAGGGATGTTTTGTACTGACAACTATACATTCCCTTAGTGTGAGGTATGTATCATGACCTTTAGTGGGTTGTTATAGGCATTTGATGCCTTAATTTTGGGTTGGGACAAGGAAATGGGTTCGGTTACTTAAAGTGTCAATAACAACCTATATAGTGTTTTCCCATACATCTTCTTGGTAGCTTCCAACTTAACCAAACCATAAGGATATGATTTCCCATTATATGGATTTTCATAAGGTGATGCCATTATAGGTACGTGGACACAACCTTGATCCTTGAGGGGGTAGCCGAGTATACAGATGCCCAATGAGGATGGGTGCCTGAGGATGGGTGGTTAGCTTGGTATGTAATGCATGATATATATATGTGTGTGTGTGTGTGTGTGTGTGTGAATGAGAGAGAGAGAGAGAGTGAGAGAGAGATAAAACCCATGAAAGGGTGTATTGGCACATGATTTTCCTTGAGAATGTGGATACCCTTGTGAGGGTAGATGAAATACATGTTATGTGCCTTGTGCTTTCATGATGTAAATCACTTGAAGTGATTTTGGTATAGTGATTGGGTTTTAGCGGATAGGATTAGTTGGATTCCTATCCATGTGGATTGTGATCCTATATGGTCAAATATATGATGGATAGATTGTGGGTAAACACTTTTGGTCTTAGAATGATGCTTGAGTGGTAGGCGATCATGTGGTTGGCCTTGAGATGAGCAGGATGCCTCAATCTTATTGGGAAGTAAGAACCGAGGCATTTTTGGCTTGATGATATTGACATGAAGCTGGGAATAATCAATGTTTTAGGCATGAAAGACTATATTTGATGACATGCGACTCATGGGAGCTTGAGTTTGGTTGTATAATACAAGAGTATACACCTTTTGGGTTCAGATGTGATCTATTTAGATCATGGATGAGAACCCGTGAGAGGTCTCTTATAGGTTCAATCCACATGGGAAGATGGGATTGAGTGTCGATATATATTTTGGGAAAAGTTTCAATTTTTATAGGAAAGTGTGAACTAGATACATACGGTCCCCATTAGGCTTGAGGATTAGTGAGTGTTCATGTACAGGATGAGAACCAATGTGATTGGTGAGACACTTGTGGGCATGGTAGCTTAGGGTTTTTATGATGATGAAAGGTGGAGCCTCAATAATAGATGGTGACATTATGGATGGATCAGGGTTCCATGGTACAATCGGTATGATCTTGGGCCTTGATAAGGGTTGTTAGGATGGGTGAGCATGTCTTGGGAGGAGATACATGTGTGTGATGATGAATCATGTCATACATTACACTCAAGGATTAGTGTAAGGGAAGCTATATGGTGGGGAGTAAACCATTGGCTGTTGGAGGGTGTGACCCTTGTTGTGGATGTAATTTTGGCGGATGTTGGGGAATGACATTCCCAGTGGGCCGGGAATGGGTAGTGATCAATTTTTTGTGTTGGAACTTGGGTATGAGCGGGAAAATCATGTTGGTAATTATGTTTAATAATATATAGATTGCATTACATAGAGGTTAGTGTTTAGATTCATCGGGGTGATGATAAAGATACTCACATGGCATGGAGCATCAGATTAGTTGTAGATGTATAACCCTCATATTGGAAGGGTTGTAGATACAGTGAGACCAGTTGGTGGAAAAATAAGATGAAACCAAAATATTTATGAGCATGTACACTTGATTCTTTCTATTTTCTTGAGAAAATCAAGATTTAGGTTTCAAATGTGGTATTGGATGGATCCTATATGCTAGAATCATGTTTGGGATGATAATGTGATCTGAGGGTGAGTCATATCAGAGGTGAGTTGGTGCTTGTGGAGAGAGTATAATAGATGGTGTGGGTGGTTTAGGATCCACACATGTAATTAAACTAATATTTAGGTTTATAATTCATTTTTGGTGTTTAGATGATTCTATGATACCTCTGGGAATTAAGGCATTATTATCAGGTGATGTGATGATGCTTCTATGGCTGTAGGTGAGTGTTTTCAGGGAATAATAAAATGAGGGAGGACTGAATAGTATTGTGGTGTATAATTGGATGTGGTGAGGATGAAATTGTATTAAGTACATTTTATCAAGTTATAAGAATGTTTTTTGAGCATCAACTAGTGCTTTTCGAGAGAAGGTCAATGTATATGGGCTTTGTGCATGGATGATGGAGAGTTATTCAATTTAGTTCCAAATCAAGAATGAGGAGTGGTATAAGATTCTTTTTAGAAGTTTTAAGATGTTCCTAGGTGATTATTTAGTATTATAATAATTATGGAAGGGATTTTGTAATAATCCATGTCATTATGAGTTGTGAAATTTAGGGGAAATATGATTTTTCAGTCTCATAGTAGAGTGTGTTTTGATAATTAGGACTCATATTGGAATTATGAGGGTTTCATAATCTCAAGTAGATGATTTTGGATATATATTGAGTACCATAGGTGTTTTAGGTTCTTGGGTGGATTTCAAAGCAGTTCTAGGGTGTCCTTGCAGCTTATTTTTTGCAACAGGCACTAAGTCACATCATAAAGGACCCTTACCCAGGTCTAGGAATTTTCATGAGAATATGGTAAATCCATGACCACTAAATTCATGGTGTGGTGTGTTTTGTGTGGATTTTGGATAATGGAAATATCATTACAACAATAGTCACACTGTGAAGGGGTGTCGTGCTGTGAGGGTGACTCTTATAAATAGGCTGAGGACCTCTATGTTTTGCATTTGAAAATTTTAGGCATGGAAGCCTGGTCATACTACATCCCTTCGGTCATGATATGAAGCATGAGGACATGATATAGAAATTTGGTTTCAAGGAAGTCATGTAGTGATGGAGAGGCCATGGATGAGGTGTATCACCATGATCCATAGGCCATGTCACAATGGAGGAAAGAAGGGGTGTCAATCCCTCTACCTAAGAAAGATCATGCTGTGACTTAGAGGGGTCATGTTGTAACCTTACTCCTTTCCTATTTTTTTAATATGGGTTGATTTGTCTTTTTTTACGGTCATACCCTTCACATTTTAGGATAATAGAGGCATTGGGAGGGGATATTTTCATTAGGATCCCTCTATCCTTACTCTTTTTGACCCCCCTTGAAGAGACATGGTTATTGAATGATTCCATGGAATATTTGAGGTAGGTTCTTCCTCTCATTCCCTACACTTTCCCTTATCTTCACCGCCTATGATATTGGGATGATTTGGGCTATTATTTTGATGCTAATTCCATTGAATCATATTGGAATATGGTTGATATTATGAGGCATTTACTTGGTATGGATAGAGGATTCTTTGGGAGGATGAATGCATGGGGTTATGTGTGGTTTCAGTCATGAAACATTGCCCATTTAGTTTTTCAATGAATATGTATCTTTGGATTAATTTAAATAATTTATTATAATTTTCTATAATTAATTATTTTATATTTCATGGCATGATATAGGATCTCTAATATTGATGTGATCTTAGACCAGGCTTAGACGAGCCTAAATGATGGTGGTCTGGCTTCAATTAAAGGGAATGCCACCATATGGGGTAGATGATCCCTAAACATATCCCCCAAGTTTATACATTTGTTTATGTGCATATAATATATTATATCACTAATAATGGAAAATTAAACTTAAATATAAAAGTGAATTGTTTTATTAACCTTCCATGAAATAAATAAAGTTTCAAGGGCCACAAGGGACCCTTGGATGTTAGCTTGATGCCTCAGATACTAATTACTTTAGGTTTGATTATAAATGTGCGTTATGAGAGATATGAACCCTCAAGTAGTATAAATTAAATGAAATTAATGAACATAGTGGACTTGGAATAGGTTGTATTGAGCCTTAGGTTTAGAGTAAGTTCTCCAGTGACAATTGTGGGAATGAAATTGCACAGTGACTCTTTCCATGGGGTGGGGATGTTGATTGGGTTACGAGAGGCCCAAGGTATGTATCAGTTCTAGGATGAGATGTATATATCCTATATAGGGCTTAATATAGTTTGGTTTTCATTATATTCTTAGGCCTAGTGGTAACAATGATATGACCATACATCTCATGTATAATGGGAAACACCCTCTTGAGGGTGGATTAGACTATTGGTGAGTTCTATGATTGAGACAAGTTCTACAAAACTCGATGAGGTATTATAGAAGGGTTTCCTCTAGGTTATGGGCTGAGTTATCTCCTAAGTGAGATGTATATGATACATAGTGTGGGTTTTGAGTATTCTTTAATGACTTGTCATGGGATTACCAAGGTCCTTAGTATGAGATAGCTCAGGGTGGTCCTTGGTGAGAAACACTAAGTTTTGATGTGGGATTTTGATAAGTTTTAGACTGAACTCTTGAGTCTATGGATGAGAAAGGGTATACAGACTAAGAGAATACCATGGGGTGTCAACTGCGGCTTAACACCAATGAAAAGAGATCGAGAGGGGCTTGGGGAGTTTAGTGGATGCCCATGTGGTCAAGATGAGTATAATGATGGGTTCAGTGTGATGTGATTATGTGATCATAATAATCTTGTGGGGGAACATCCTATGGGTATTAGTGGATGATGTGACATTCCTTAAGGCACAAGGTTAGGCTTCTAGTGTTGAGTCTAGATTGCGTGATTAAGAGGCCAACTTAGGGGACATGTGTTGGGTTTAGGCAAGTGGACAAATCATATGTTTGTGACATGAGGTTCCAAGGATAGAGTATTCCCTAAGTTTATATATGATATATGAGGTTTTTAGAAGGATGATACCCCTGAGTATATGATATATGAGGTTCTTGGGAAAGACACCCCCTGGGTGTATGCTATATGATGGTTCCAGGCAGGGGATGTGATCCCCTGGGTAGATGATACATAATAGTTTCTGATAGGGGATGTGACCCCTTATGTGGATGATATATGATGGTTTTAGGTAGGGTATGTGACCCTATTAGTGTATGGTATATGAGGGTTTTTATTTTGGGATGAAACCTCCTAGGTGGATGATATATGACCATTTCAGGTAGGGGATACAACCCCCAGAGTGGATGATATATGATGGTTCTAGGTTAGGTATGTTACCCCCAAGTAAATGATATATGATGGTTTCAGGTTGGGGATTAAACCCCTAGATGGATGATATATAATGGTGTTGGGTGGGGTATGAAACCCCTCAAGTGGATGATATATGATGGTTTTGGGTAGGGGATGCAACCCCCCAGGATGGATGATACATGAAGTTCCAGGATGGGATGTGACCCCATTGGTGTATGTTATATGTGGTTCTGGGTAGGATATGGTTCCCCAAATTATATTATATTCCATGGTAGGTTTTAGAGAAGGATGTGGTTCCCCCTGGGTGGTTGATGTACAACACTCAAAGACATATGGAACTAGATGAATTAGGTTTGTTCAATCCTAAGTGTTACATTAAAACTTGAGTATCAATGATATTTATTTTATTATATTCAATGGTTTATTTATTTCTTGAGCATATCACATCTTACACACACTATTTTATTGGTTATTCTAGGGGAACCATTGTTGGTAGTTTATTGAGTTTTACTGACACCCTTCTCGGGTCACCATGACACATTGGTACCTGAGCATACCTCATTCTTTACTGGTTTAGGTGGGGCAAAGGACTAGTATTACATGATCATGCTATAGAAACTAGATGGGGATTTGGGGATTGATATGAGATGAGGTCTAGGGATGGTAGTAGACCCCCTTGCATTTTTTTATGTTGTTCATTTACTTTGTATATGTCATAAGCCCAGTGGGTGATCCATTGAGATGTGTGCTTATATGACTACATATTAATTTTCTATATCATGGTTATGTTTTATTATTATACATAATCTGATTATTTTTATAGATGTTTATTAGTTATTTCCACTAGTTTCTTCACTTTTATACGAGGGTATAGTCCCACCACAGTAACTCCTAGAACCTTGCTACTGGTGGGAAAAATTTAACATACAAGTAAGTGTGTTTGAGGTCATGCAACACCTCAATCTGGTTATTGTAGTGTGAATTGAATTATTGTGTTAAATGGGTGGTCCTTGGTTATGCGATGGATGAAAAAAGGGGGTTGGATAATTGATATTGGTTTGATATTTTATAGTATAGATAATAACTTTGTGGATTTATGATTTTAGATAGATGTAAGGAAGTAAGAATATGAGAATGGTGAATCACTTTTGGCTATATATAGGCTAGTGGTGGGGTGTATTAGACAAGATAAACATGATATGGTTGCAATAACTATGGGGAAAATCCTAACCATCATTCAAGGGTTATGGTCATGTGAGCATTTGATTAGCTACATGGCCCATCCAGATCCACCAGACTATGGAAGGGGGTGGGGGAAGTTACTGTGGGTGATACTTGTGATCTTCTTGGATATTTACTATGATCTTGGTCGATTGTTTGAGTTAATTGGTGGGGTAACTTCATCACCATCTTGAAACATATCAAAGGTGTATCTTCACTAACTAGGGTCAGTGTTATATGAGGACCCGACACATAAGGTCAGGTGGTTTTAAAGCCCAGTGAGCCATGGGGTCTGGCATGTGGTCAGAGCATCATACACACCCCATGTGGGGTGAATTACACCCACACATCATATGAAAAAGTCATGCAATGACTCCTCTATGTTCTTTAAGGATGTATTCATATTTGTCTAAATATTTAGAAAAATTTGAAATTTTCCCCAACACCCACTTAAGACAAATGTTCCATCAATTTTACCTTTTTCCACATAAATCATGGTGATGGGGTAATTAAGGTAATTTGAGATCATTTAAAAGGTGTTTTCATCATTTTAAAATTTTGGAAACTAATTTTGGCAATGACTTGTCTTGGGGTATGGTTGTTTGTTGATTTCTTTCATATAACACAACGATTTATTCCTTTATTTAAAAATCCTAAGATATTATATTTTCTAAAAGAAGATTTTGGATGTGAACATGTGCACATCTAGTTCAATGGCTATTTAGACGACAAAAATTTATGAAGATATCCCAATGGGACCCAAGATATGGGGCCATCTTATGATTTCTACTTGAGATTAATGATTCCACATAATGTGATGATTTGATATCATTATTTGTGACTATGAGCAGTTATGAACTTCTAGATTTTGTGATAATCTATGGACTCTTCATTAGGATTTTTTAATGTTAGTATCATGGATTAACACAATGGTTTGATAATATAACACGACATGACACTCATATCTATATAATTATTAATTAAGGGTATATAATGTGAATGAGATGTGGATCTATGATAGGTGGGGGTTATCAAACCATTCTCTACATAACCATGATAGAATAAATGAATTTTTAATGACACTGGATAGATGTGTCATTGCTTGACTAACATAATTAGTTATGGTGATAGTCATAAAGGTTTTGTATTATTAAGATAATGGTGTTTATGATGATCTAAACTATTGATCACCATGATAACCATATTAATAACTTTCTTGAACCTACTTCATAGAGTAAACAATGTTGATAACACTAATGATTAATTATTTTATGATCATCCTATTACTTAGGGAGATATGACCCATGGTTTGAATTCCTAAATATGGGGAAGCTTAAAATGAGTTATTTCACTACCTCGATTGGAGATGTTGGATGATAATGAAAATGATTACATGTATTCTTAGAGACAACCATATATATGTGTTGAAGAGTCACTCCTAAGGGTTATATATTATTTCAGTGATAGTGCTGCAGTATACCACTACATGGAGATTCTTCTTGGCATGACCCTAACTCTGAAATAGGAGTCCCAATAGATATGAGTAGGTATTTTAGTAGACATATGGGTCTATGTATCCCTTGATAGATATTATCTTTGATAGGGCATGGATCCTCTATATAGAGATAGGGTTAAACCCCCATCTAATCAGTGCTATTCTCTATGGGGTGAAGTCATCCATATAAAAAATAGGGTTAAGTTTTTCCCCCAACTAATGTAGTCTCCCCAATGGGGAATAAAGTCCCTAATGATGGGGCCATGTATTTTCATGATCCAATTCAGTTAGGACCCCGCCCGAGTTAGTGATAATAAAATGTAACCCCTGAAGTTTGCATCCAATAGGAAATGAGTTAGTGATTATCAATGAGATTATAAATCTCATAAATGAGAGACATTAACCTTGAAATAACATTATAAAAATTATAAAAGGAAATTAAATCCACAACCATGAACAATGAAACAACCCCAATCCATAATAATCAATAATACAAATGAATGAATGTCATAAAACATTACCTAAATTCTACACAACTAAAATAGTGGAAAAACAATCACTGACCTTAAAAATGTAGAAAACCCAAACCACATGTGTAACTCAATGGTATATGAAAAAATCCACAAACACCAAGCTCTTGTTATCATCCTCCACCACAAAGTTAACATGGCCTAACAAATCCACTAAAAAAATTCTATAACCCTATATATAATAGTAGAGGTGAGTATATCCATATATTTTATAGGTCATCCCCTAAGGATTAATAAACAAATAAATATCATTCATTCATGACAATCAAAGTAGTAAAAACATAATACATAGTCACATCCTCACCAATCAAAACCACTTAGGGTAATATAGGTAAAATATTAGAAAGTGAGATATCTTATACTCAAAGCCTCATATTATACAACTCATAAGTCCATCTGATTATAATAGTTTATACAACATTTTACATAATTTTATCTCATTATAGTATTTTTTACCCAAGCTCTCCACAAGTATCACTCACCAAATAAGGTATGTATAATATAATTCACACCATTAAAATATAGAAATGCCCACAAAAACTAACTTTTAACAGTTATTGCATATAATATCTAGTTATCATGCACAAAATAAATCTATATCAAATCCAAAAAAAATAAGTGGGAGTGATATAGGGTCTACTAATCTAGTTATCTAGCTTCCATGCATGGATTAAATATTGTATCACACCTAAGAAGACCACGTTAGGTGTTTAGTTTCATAGTTAATGACACTCTCATCACTAAAGAAACATCCTAATAGAATAAGTAATAATATCATGTATTACTAAACCCATGATCAAGTCACTACCATAAGCCAATAAGGTCTCGAAGTATTATATTAGGTTAACTATTCTACAGGATTGTCCAAATAACCAAGTCAACCAGTCTACAAAACAATCCAAATAACCGGGTTAACAAGTCCACTTCACTATCCAAATAACTAGGCTGAACAGACCACAAAACTATCCAATAAATTAGGCAAACTGGTCCTCATGACTATCTAATGATCTAGGTCAGATACTCCCTATGACTATAGAATAAACCAGGTTAGCTAGTCCACATGACCATCCTTATATCTGATTACAATAATACCTTCTACCCAGGAAGACACCTTGAGGGAGAAATTAATGACATATCATTGTTACAAGTAGTATGCATTATATCATATTAGATTCTCAAAGATTATATTTCTATAAGTTAATCCCCTATAGTCAAACATGCCAATTTATGATACAAAGAACCAGTGTCGATCACAATTCATTCATTCTATCACAGTTATAAAACTAATTATTAAATAATTTCCCACCTATCATAGAACCAAATTTCAAGTAAACGGCCTTCCTATTAAAAACACACACACACACACATAGAGGGATATATATAGGGACAGACAGATAGAATAAATATTATAACATTTACTATTTCATTATAACATGACACACAATAATAGAGTTTATGCTAAACAACATCATACCATAAATTTCAAATTATCAGTATGTCAAAGTCCAATTCATCATAACATTAAATTAATTCAATTTATATGAAAATTATTTATCATTGTCATCATCATATTGAGAAGAATATAAGTATCGCTCTATAAATGATCATACCAATCACATTATCTATATCAAATTTCACACAATCCTTTCTCATCCCATAATACACACCAATGATTTGTCTTTGCGCACCACCAATATTTAAATCATTAAAACCTTATATTGTGATGAAACACTAATCAATATGATTCATAATAGTTATACTCATGATAGCGAGTTCTAAAAAAATCTCAAGACTATTAGAAACAACCTATGACCTCACTCGTGGACCACTTGTTAACCTATGGTGCTCCTAACAGACTCAGACCTAGAATTACCATTATAGACTCGTCGAGCAGTAACCCCTAGCTAGATAAAAATCACAGATAAAATAAAAATCATACTTGATTTACCACTTAGTAACCATGGCTCCCATACGAACCATCATATCCAAATCAAGAAAGTCAAGCAATAATACCCTCTACATAATAGCCCTCTTCATCGATTCCCACAATTGTAAATAAAGACAATACCTCCAGTTTAAAACCATTAGTATAGGCTCTAAACCACTAGTATAGCCTAAAATCATTGGTATAGGTACCATATAAAAGACACAGTGATAGGTGTTGAACCTAAGACCTCTATTATTATTCAATGACATAAACACTAGCCTGTCAATATTTTTATGTGTATTCCTCCAATTCTATTTTTATTTAATTTTCTGGATAATCTATCTTTTTAATTGGGTTATGAGGGAACCCTTATATGGTATGAAGGCCCAAAATATATGGATTTAAGGAAAAAATGAACAAATTCCATAAAAATGGAACAAATTACCAAACTTCAACAACCCTCCCAACTTTCCTATCATCCATCCACACCAGCTTGTTAGAATCTGTAGCCCTGCCATCACCATCTCAATTTGTTGCATGCTCTATTAGCCAATTGCTACTACAAATGACCAGTATCACAATCGCTACTCCCTCAATGATCTCCTTGAGTCCAGACAACCTCTCTAGAAATCTCAATCATCTATCACTCTATCGAGTCTGGAGTTTCTATAAACCATAGCTTGAAGGCCCAACATATGATAGCTTAGAGGCCTAGAGACCCGAATCCCAAAATACATAGCCTGAAAGACTATAAATTATGAATTATTTATTATTATTATACATAAAAATATATAAATAATTGTCTAACCTATATTAATGGTTTTATATAACCATTTTTATAGGTCATTGAGAAAATTTGGAGCTACACCAATGATTCATCCAAACCGTTGGTATAAGTGGTAACTATACCAATGGTTTGTTAAAACCAGTGGTATAATTGGTACCTATACCAATTATTTGACTAAACCAAGGCTATAAACCATTTTTATAGGTTAGTTTTCATGAAATTTCTATAAAAAATAATCAACATGAAAAATTACACATTTATAATAAAAACCAATAATGGGAATAAGTGAAAGAGGACTCCAATAACCAATAAAAAAACACACATTCAAAACAAAGCCTTCCAATCATAAAATGGTAATAAAACATGAAAATTACTTTACATTAAACCAAACACCAATAAAATTCCTTTTACAAATCCATTTTAACTAAAACAAGCCATAGAAATAATTAATGAAACACCTTGTGGGAATTAGAATTCAATCTAGAAGAAAAAAACTTTTAAAACCAAGGAAAACCTTTTTTCCAAGATTTAAAAAATACACAAACACTTGAAAAAATTTATGATTTTATCAAATATTACTTTCATAGGTATTAATTTCTCAATAAAACACTTAAAGGAAAAGGTTTTTCAAATAAAAGGAGGCCACATTGAAACACCTAAATCTTTGAAAATTAATCTTTATACATTCTTCAAATAATAAGAGATTGGTATCAAGAAGGGACTTCATAAACTATAGAAACTAGAAATATCTTGATTAACACAACCCTATATTTGGAATTTTCCACCATGACTGGCTACAAAAAATGAGAAAGAATGGCATGGATAAATAAGGGATGAGTGAAAGATAAGAGGTGGAATCGAATAGAAATAATGATTTTAACTTCAACAATCACATAATGTTGGAAGAGGAACACTAAGGATTCCAAGGGAAGGAGAGTTTGATGATTTGGGATCCCTATTGAAGGTCTTGGAATAAGTGTAAGAAATGAGAAAGACCCCTCAATAAAAAAATGAAAGAAATCATTTTTTTAAATTATAGACATACTACATGGTTTGGTTTCATGGTTTGGAAAATAGTGTTCCAACCATGAATTTTCTTCTAGAATAGAAATTCACCCCCTACATGGTTGAGATGAATAGTTAACACTAACCGTGTGCTAATTGTATATCCTTCACCATCCCCTCATTTTTCAAGATTTCAAATTACAAACTCCTAAAATTATAAGAATAAGATAAATAATAAGATAAATATGTGTTTGTGACATCATTAGTTTCACACTAATAATTTTAGGAGATTTATTTAATCTAATGAGAGGAAATATTACATTATACCCATGAAAAAGAGTAAAGGGGTACTCTTAAATTTTTTCCTCGAGTTGGAACACCATTAGTCTTAGTGTCCTTCATTTTAAAATTCTAAAAATATTTATGTAACTACCAATGTTTTCCATGAAAATAATATCATTATAATCTTTTCAAATGAATATACAAGAATGACTATTTACTTATCATATTTGGACACTATAGTGAGAAGAAAAAACTTTACACACATGATATAACTTTAAAACTAAATGGGGGGGGGGATATGACCTGGAGAGAAATTATGGGCTCTTTTTTATCCACCATGGTTGGGCTTCCCAACCCAACCCACCACTTGATCTGAACTCATGTCCCCTTATTGATCTATTTGTTCGATCATATCTTCCCAAACATACCCTAACTAAATATAATCTATTATCCAACCAAAGATATGCTACATAAGAGCTCTTGAATGATACCATTTTTTCCTCCCTAACCAATCTATAACATATTATAATTAGGCCAATATTTCCCATACTTTTCTCACCAGATCACCAAGAAAAACCACCACCTCGACTGCCCCACCCAGACACACCATCGACTTTCTCAATTATTGTAAAAACAAGTAAAAAAAAAACATAAAATGTAAAGAAAATAAAAACAAAACAATTTATGTGGTTCAGAAAAAAGATACCCAATGTCCACAAAGGGGATAAATAATTCACTATTTTTTAGTTATAATTACAAAGACATAAATTAAGCTACAAAAATTCCAATGATCCCAAGTAAAAATTTAAGGACATGAAAATTAGCAAGTAATAAATTTTTCAAGTTGAAGCAAATTTCCATATGAAATAAATTTTCCTATACTCAGAATACACATTAATATAAAAGTTGGTTTTCATATCTCCATGAACATCCCATGTGAAAATTTATTTACATGGTGCCACATGTGATTTTTGGGTGTAAATCTAAATCTCATGTTAGTTTTAGACCAATTGGTTTTAAGATGGAACCTTAGTTGTGATTATGTGTTGGTCCTAGAAGGTCTAGGCTATAAGACTAATATTAACAAGTAATATCATATCTATAGTTTAGCTCAAGTGTGATATGGATGTTGTGTCCTTAGTTTTTCACGTCAATAATAATGGTGGCTTAGTTGGGGTATAAAAATCTATAGTGGTTCCTTATATCAAAATTATTCTAGACAGAAGTGGTTAAGAAACATGTCCCAGTGATAAAAAATATTAGTGTAAGTTGTTTGGATCAAGTGGATTATTATTGAAGGAGATTCCTAGATACACATTCCTTAATTTTAGGGGAGGATTTTTGGGTGAAAACTCAAATGACATATCAATTTTAGATTAATTAGTTTTAGGATAAAACCCTGGTTAGGCTTATGTGTTAGGCCAAGAAGGTTAGGGACATAATAATGATCCCAACACTAAGGTCGAACCACCATAATCACATGACCTTTATATCTCCTCACTATTTGAAGCCACCACCATACCACCTCTATAAATTTGGTCATCCTTACTAGATCTAGCCATTCCCATGCTATTATTGACCTCTTATTCATCCAAAACATTTAACCCCTTATGACTGGATTCCAACACACACACACAGACACACTCCCTATATTCAATATTGTGAAACCCCAAATGAAACACCTCTATTGTTGATAGATTATATTTATATTTGGTGCACATATTTTATCACAATATCATGGGATGACATGAACACCTATGACCGCATTGATAGTTTTATAGCCATGACTTACCATAGTCATGAAAAATATACTTCATGAACAACCAACCACACCAATGGTTGGTGACATAATTTTTTCCCTTAAATTGATTTATTTTATTTTTTTCTAAGTGTACAAACCCTAGTTCTCCATTTTTGAATATTTCAAGATTTTTAGACAAGTACTGAATATGTTAATAAAAATTTTTATCAGTGTTCACAATCCTCAATAGTGTGACATATCTCAATTTAAGAATATTTAAAGTGAATATTCTTTTTTCAATAATTTAACTTCTAATTATATTATCAACTATACATTATAATCAACTATAATGAATCAAAAGGCATGAATAATATAGATAGAGTTGTTTGAGATTCTACCTTAGGGACACTGAATCCTCTATCCAATCCTCTAGAATCCTTTAATTTTATCACATCAAAGAGCATACAAAAAAATAAGGATTACAGGGTGATAATGACTATTTATAGTATTTAAAGAAAATCTGGCTCACGATGAGAATGGGGTCTATAATAATTTTATGTTGATGTTAAATGAAATATCACTTCCTAAGTAATACTATGTTGATTGATTCTCAATATAAAATATGATTTGGAGGATGTTATTGTTTTTCACTAGGAACTGAAAATAGCACATGTGAAATATAATTAATTAAATAAAAAATTTAATAAATGAATCAAAAACAAAAACTCCTCTAATTCATTCCAAACTTATATAAAAAGGTAAAAAATATATTCTGAGATCAATAAAATCATGATATAATTTTTAAGGTCATTTAATATGTTAAAATTACCATTTTTCTATTGGTTATGGAATTACCAAATGAAATTAAAAATTCACAAATTACAAAATGAGATTTTTTGAAACTTTACAATAGATAAAACTTCAAAACTTTTCATCCACAGAAAACCCAAACCCATCCTTATAAATTAAAAACTCCTGGCACATTCACCCCCAAAAATCCTAACACATGAATCTCCATAAAATATATACCTTCAAATTGTCTCAATAAACAATTCAAAGAAGATTTTAACCAATCCCAAATGACATGCCACAACCTCCATTCCATTTAATCATCCATAAACACTACCCCAACCATAGATTTTATCATGATAAAAAGTATAATAAAATAAACTAGGGTACTATTCCCTCATCTAGGATTCCTGATCCCAGGTACTCACCTATACACCTTCATGCCTCTATTATGATTGAATAAAAATAATGATTCATATCTTATAGAACTTATAGGGTTTTTACTTGTAATGATTCCACTACAAACCACTTCTAATGGTTCTAAACCTCTACTATTTTCCCACAAATGATGTATTTTCCTTTAAATCCAAATCACTTTATTCCACCTAATAAGAAGATCAAGGTATATACTTATATAATTAACATGTAAAATACATCATAAGCCCTCTTCAACTAAGAACCACTTCTTAAACCAAATCCAAGATCCCATAGGGTCCCACAAAACCCCAATGACAACTCACTTCCCTTACCAAAGCTTCACTCTAACCTTATAGTTAAACATATATCACGATTTGACTCAAACATCAATATAATTCCATTCAAACTAATTATTTAAACCATAAATAACCCCAAAAATCTAATACATTTTAATAAAACCATACGAGATAACCTATACTTATATTTGAGTAAACTAAACACTAATTAAAATTTCACAAGATTGCAATAATGGGTCAATATCACAATAAATTATCTTTAAATAATAACTTTAAAACCTCATCAAATCTTTAATATTTTCCCTCAAAGTAAATCCTTTATAAGTGATGAAAGAGATTATCATATACCTTTATAATGAAACAAAAAATAGATCTCGATAGGGAAGAAAACAGAGCACTTCTACTTACCTATATTTATGTGAGGAAATGTTGAATAATTACTCCATTATATATGAATATGATTAATAAGAAAATCATAAAAAGTCACATCAGTTGTTTCATCACTATGTACCTCATCATCACAAACCACTCATCACATATATTATCACCTAAAATAGTAATATTATACCCCCTTGAATGAATCAAATGTTCGTTTAGCTTCTCAAAAATCAATAAGTCATTTACTAAACTTGTGGTACAACCTCATGGAACTAGAGAATATCAATAATTTGGTATAAAAAGGATTCAAAACTACCTTCCTTTTTTCAATAAATGTAACTATTCAGTTCCATGGTAATCATAGGTTTTGAGTGTGATTTTTTTGGTTAAAGTGTAGAAAATTCCAAAGGAGAGTTTCATAAGGACTCTTGAGGAACCAAATGAATATAGTTCACCAATACTAAGACAATCCAGAAGATTGAATTAATGAAATTAAAATTTGGAGGAAGTGATACAAGAGGATGTTCTGGATATTTCATAGGTTTCTAGGGGATGTAGTGAAGTCAGCATGAAAACTGATTCTGAGTGATGATGAAGGTAACATATAAGTAAAAAAAATATTACATAAGATTAATTTTAAGGGCTATGTAAGATTAATTTTACCCATAGGATGAATATGGGTGGAATTTTTAGGGATATTGAACAAATTAAATAAATGTAATAGGATAAGTCTAGAGCATTCATTGTTCATTGGAAGATGGAGGTTGAGTTGGTGCACTAGTAGGGTAGATGGCAGTATCCTTGATTATGTGGAGGGATGTCTGTGTATATTGAAAGGTGGTGAAACCATCAAAACTATCCAGTTTCTGTGAAACATATCTATAAAATTATGATATTGGGTCACTTTTTTATTATCAAACTATGAGATGAAGGTTACGACACTGGAGGATAGTGAAGTTGAAAGGATAGATGAGTGAATCTAGTGGCATCAGTTCTCATTGGGATACTTTCCAATATAAGTGTTTGGAGATGAAAGGAGTCACAAAATCATTGATGGAGTTTTTCTTTTGTATCTAGGTAGGGTGTTTGGTAGATGGTTCCCTTATAACTCAGAGTCTAGGTAGGGTACTGGAATATGGGACCCATGTAACTCAAGTGTTGTATGCTTAATGTATATAGTTGCAGTGTATTCTCCCATGGAGTAGGACAAAATATAAACCACATAATTCTTTTTTTGTTCTTGATTTTTTTATTTTTAACAAGCTCTATCCTTTATTATTCATTTTCTTGGATAAATATATTATTTGAAGACTAGAAGACCAAAACTAGAGGGGGATGGACTAGCGTGGTGATTTGGATGTAATGAAATCCTAGTTCTAGACACTAAATCTATGGGGGTGTCATAAAATTCATTTTTTTGGATGTAAATGTTCAAAATTTGAGGATCTATAAGGTGGTTTTGAATTATAGGTTCTAGAACCAACTAAGGATCCATATGGAGGGTGGTGTAATTCTGATACAAGTGGTAACAAATCTTGTCTTGGTTGCAAAACCACTAGTGAATAGTTTACTGATTCTCATCAGTAGTGCATGGTTGGAAGACTACTTGGCACTTATAGTGAGAGACTTACTAAATTTTGGAAAAACTATAGTCAAGTGGTGTTGATATTGGTTGGATATTGATGAAGACTTAAAAAATAGTATCCCAACCCCTTTATACTTTTTGTTTTAGTAGGGGTTCCACTTTAGATGGATTTCATTGGAAAAAGGTAAGGTCCATATTGAAATTTTAATGTGATTTTTTTTGGATTTTGGAGAATGTTGGTTTTTATACTCTTGAAGAATATGGAAGTTCCATTGATGGGAGTCAACCAGAATCTAAGTTGTTTGAATAATATAGAAGCCTTGATATTAAATCACTAGAATTGTTCTATAAGGTGAGCCCGATGTGTCCCTTCTCTTTAATGTGGAGTGGGAAACACTGGAAACTTATTTAAGGAGGATATATTAATGTAATTCTGGTTAGGTTCTATTACATGTGTTAGAATTGTGGAAGAAAATGATGATTGTAGGAGAATGACCACTGAGATCAAAATGTATATTCTAGAAGATGTTTTCCTGGATAATCCATGAATCCTAAAGTTAAAGGGATGTAGTTTTGTTGTTTTGATGTATCACTGTCCCAATTTTAGTTCTAATACTCTGTGGTTTCTTAGGTGCAATACATGCCTAAGTTATAAAAGATATTGTTTCCATTAGTCACCTATAGATCAGTTTTCTCTACTAATGTTTTTATACATCACATTTAAATTCATGTAGGGGTTCCATGGTGGAGAAAAAATGTAAGAAAAAACATTACGTCTTTCTAGTTTTAAAAGGAGTATCATATTCTAGACAGACTTCTAAAAGCATAGATCCATCTCATGAGTATATCAAACACTTGAGAGTGATAAGTGGATGTAAATCCTAGCTAAGGTGTGATGAAAATTAGACACATGGGGTATGAAATGTGTGTGGGTGTATCCCTAGAATTAGTATAAGGCGATCTTTAATTAAGGAAGATAGAGGAACTAAAGATCATAAGTTGTTTGGTTCATTCTCATAAAATTTCACTATATCCTTTTTAACTTCATTGATGATGAAACATAGAGGAGTGCTAATTTTTTTATTCTCAATCACAAAGCCTATGTTTCAGAATATTTGTCAGATAGATAACCATGGTGAAAAAGAGACTAGTTTTTACTACAATTTTATTGGTATGGTAGTGGAGAGTTTGTAAGTAGTGAGAGTTTTAGAGGATCCACTGGTGGAAAGGATTACAGTTTGAAGAGTTTATACCAAGAACACCTGATATTTATGTCATAGAGAAAATGTAAAAACTTTGAATGATAAGGATATAAGTATAAAAAGTATCCATGGGGATGTATTATGTCAAAAATCTTCATGATAGTTATATTTAGGTGGCATGTCCTAGAAATGATGGTATAAGATGTTTTGGGTCTGGTTAAACATGTGAATCATTCTCATGGATCAAGGCCACTTATTTTTGTTTAGGAAGGATCTTATGAATATACTCTGGTCTTGAAGGGATGGTTTTTTTGTTATCTCACCTATAAATTCCTTATAGGATATATCCTATATCTACATCAATGTCAGGAAGGTGGGACACCCCAAATTCCTAGGCATGTTTTCTTATTGAAGTGTGGTGGTGAATAATTTGTTTCTGACTCTATGAAAACAACTTATAGAAGGTCATTAAAAATTCAAAAAGTCATCTATGATGGGGGGTAGATCCTATGATGGATTAGAACTAGGATAAGAAGTTATTGGGAACAAATTATTAACACTTTCCTTGGTTACATTGGGTAATGGTGACCGAGTGGTGCCAAATTGTTTCAGTGGGATTATGACAGTTTTATGACATTATAATTTCTAGAGATAGTTTTAGATAGAGGTTAGTTTCATTGGTATCACTAAATCCAAATGTGTTATAAAACTATTAGATTATGGAAGTTCAATATGAATATTTAGAATTCAATTTCAATAAGGAGTGGTTACCTGGAAACAATATATAAGGATGCTTATTGATAGTGTTTCAACAAATTAGGATAGTGCTTGAAGTGGTTGTTGTGAAGGAAAATTCATGGAGAAATCAAAGGAGTTTTGTGGGAAAAGGAATGAGTGATCAAAATCAAAGAAATTCCAAGGTTTCAAAATTTCACCTTAGTGAGGATTGGATGGTTAGAAGCATGGTGGAGGATTAAATTTACACTAGAATAAAGGGAGTAAGAATAGAAAGTGTCCAAGGAATTAGTGTGAGCCTTTATAACAGTCTTTAAGTGGGAGATAGTTAGAATTAACCTATGAAAAAAATTATCAAGTGAGATATTGTTAGGTTTTGGGTGTGAGAAATATTTTATAATTAAAGTGTTGGAACATTTAGAAGGACACCTTCATATAGACACATATGAAAAAAGATGGAGACAATTCACCAACATCAAGAGTGTTCAGAAGAAGGAACCAACAACTTCCACTTCCAAAAAAGCGACACGTGAGTATTTTTTGAATGAAACATGGGTTTCTGAAGGAAATGGTGAATCCAACATGACAACTAATTTTGGGTGATGATAAAGGATACATAAGAGTATATAGATCTTACATAAGATTAATTTTGAGGTATAAATAAGATTAATCTAACATATAGGATGAATCTAGACACTAGGACAAGTGGAAAAGATAAATTACATGTTTCATAATCTTGTATTGATGCTAAAAAAGAGTGAGGATAAGTTTTGAGCATGTAATATTCACTAGAATATAGAGGTTTATTTGGTGAACTAGTATAATAGATGGTGGAAACCTTAATCAAGTGGAGTGATATCCATGAATACCACAAGGTTGTTCAACCAAAAAAATCGACTGGTTGCTATGGAACTTATCTATAAATGGACAATATGGGGTCACTTGTTAATTTATAAACTAAGAGCTGAAGGCTGTGATACTATATTCTGGTGAATCTATAAGGAAAAACATAGGAATCAAGTGATGTTGGTTCCCACTGAGGGACTTCCCAATGAATGTGCTTGTGGTTAGAAGTGTTTCTAGATATTTTCTTCCATATCTGAGTATAATAACCTATAGATGGTTCCATTATAACTCATATTCCAAGAAGGTTATTGGAAAATAGGGCCCTTGTGACTTAGAAATTCTCTTATTAATGTATAAAGTTTTTGTGTGTTCTTACGTGGAGATGGATAGAGTCCAAAACATATAATTCCTATGTTGTAGTTATTCTATTTATTTATCGTGTGCTTTGTTCTTGCATGTTTATTGGATTATTGAACAATCTTGTCAGAATACCAGACAACTGGAACCAAAGGGGGTTGATTGGTGTGATGATTATGGTACAATGTCTTCCTATTTCTGGACACTGAGTCCATGTGGTGCCATATAATTTGGAATTTCCTACTGACCTTGTTCTACATTTAAGGATCCAAAAGGTGGCTTTGAATTTGAGGTTCTAGACATAGTGAGGGATCTATGTAACATTTGTAATATCATTATCAGGTATTTTTATATTTTATTCTTGGTATATCTTTCTCCCCTAGGTTCCCTTTTGAATTTTAGAGAAAAATGGTGAATTTTGGGTAAACAGACCCAGGCACACGATTAGAGGTAACCATGTGACCTGCCCAAGTAACCGTGTGGTAGCTATCTGGGAGATGTAGTAGCTAATGTAAAACCACCACATCGCTGTGCGTCTTGGACCAAGTACCTGTGCAATAGGTAATTTTCTGGACAGAATGTGCCGCATGGTTACCACACAATTTACCAAACCATGCGGACTAACCGTGCGGCCTGCCAGCTCATTAAAAATTAGGCCCCTTTTCTATCAACTCTTATTTTTAACCCCATAAAACCTCAATTTATACCCTAGTTTAGGAATCTTCATCCTATTTTTGTCTCCCCCTCCTTCCACCTCCCTCAGGGCCTTGATTTCTTGGTGGATTTGGGTCATTTTCTCCTCGGATCATCAAGTAAGTATCTTCTTCCTCCTAATCTCCCTATATTCTAGGATTTTCCCTATTCTCTCTTGGGGTTCCTATTCTCCAGTGACTATGGTTACAATTTTGGGGTTTGATATTGAGTATTTTGGTTCAATATTCATGATTAGGGTTCCTTATTTCTTTCTTGTGGTGTGGTTGGGGTGCGGTTAGAGTTTCACACCAGTTTTCAGAACATTCTACACCCAAGGTAGGTGATTCCGTGATTAAATATTGTTTGATAAATTTATTATGCTTTCATGTGTGTTTTGGGAATGATTTATAAATTTTATGTGGGGTGAAAAAGTGGTTTTCAAAATGATTGGTTATGAATTTGGTTTCAAAATGGACTTTTTCATGTGAAATTGTGTACATTTGTGAAGTAAAAGAATGTTATACTCCTTGAAATGGTTTTATAAATTATGTAAATGATTTATTAGATTATGTAAAGGATAAAAACCATGCATGGGGGATGTTTTGGTGTGAGTTTGATTTCAAAAGAGTATTTGGGTATGCAAATGTTGGTATTTTGTGTGTGTATAGTGACTTGTTTGGCTTGTGTGCGTGAATGTGGCATATCACGTGGCTTGAGAAAACTTGTATGACCACTAAAGGGAATCCAAGGTAACTATGAGGGTAGACTAGAAATAGTGTTCTAGTGATACAAAAGTGGCTTCATCCTGGTTTCACTCAGAGTAATTGATGATGAGAACTCTAACTAAACATGGATGATGATTGGAGACCTCTAGGTTATGGGGGTGTCCCCTACTAGTGGCTTGTGCACGAGAATGCTGATGGTCATGGTTCCTAAGCCAAGTTCCACCAAGATGTGAGGTTCTAGGGTCCCATTGATAGCTAGTACCTATAGGTACTTTCCCATGACTAGTTATCTTTGGATATAACACGCTTACCATCGACATACATTATGACTTGGTGGGAAAATATCAAAAGAAAGCATATCTTCATTTGAAGTTTTCTCATTTAAAGTTATTTTGATTGAAAGTTGTTTTTATTAAAATTTTTCCTAGATTTTCCTTTATTTTTAAAACTTTCAAGTTATTTGTCATTTAATTTTTAGAGCATGGAATCTTTTTTTGGTGGCATCCTACTGGGCAATAGCTCACACCCTTCTTACACCCTTGGGTCTAAGTAGATTTGGAAATGTTTGATATAGGTAAGGGTAAAGCTTTTGAAGATGGCGGTTCTAGTTGATAGAAAACTTACTTGGGGGGTGTTGTGGAGATGGTTTGAGGGAGGTTATCCCCTTTCCATGTGGTGGTTTTTGATTTGGTTTTTTCAGTTTCTTTTATAGTATCCCTTTTTGGATTTTGTGTAAAACATGTAACATCAAATCTAGAAAATTTTAATGAATTCTTTGGTTGTGGTTTTTATTTTTAGTTTCTTTATATTGTTGGTTGTTTTATTATTTTATATTTGGGTAAAATATTCCCACTTGATATTATTGATACCTGAGAACTTGTTCCATCCCATGGGGATCAGGAACACCATTCGAGTCTTTCCATGGACCAGTACTGACCTGAGGTACTAGAATATAAAAGATCCTGGGAGTTTATGTATCTTGTTTAGGGGGACTAGTCGGTGATGGAGTATGCCAATAATTTTTCTGATCTGGTTCGATATGCTCCTGAAATAGTCTCTAATGAGCAGATGAAGGATTAGAGGTTCAAAAAGGGTTTTCATCTAGAGATCTATTCACATGTATTCTTTTTCAAGATTAATACTTATAATGAAGTGGTTGGTTGAGATTTTATGGTGGATATTGACCGCAAGTGTAGGTTAAGCTTCTTTGGGGCTATGGTAGTATTGGGAAGTGATAGTTCCTTATAGAAAAATAAGAAATATGATGAGAAAGGGAAAAAGGGAGGTGGTAACTTAGGCTATACTTCTAGGAAGTCCTCATAAATGGATTCTAATGTAGGTTCTATTGTGTTCCATCAGTGCAGAAAGGTAGGGAACATTCTACTCACATGTACGACTCCTACCAAGCCTTGTTGTCAATGTAGAGTTATGGGACATCTATATTTTTTTTTGTAAGAAAACACACCCATATCAGAGTGGGGTAGGATCTGTGGATTTTGGGGGAATAACAACTCAGTTAGAACCATCTAGGATAGTGGAATATCAATTTGGTGGTTGTGGTGGTGGGACTAGATATTCTTCTGGTCAGATCCAATTTAGGACAGAGCCATAGAGTAATGGTAATGTTTAGACTCAAGCAGAGACCATACATGTTCATTATATGGATCAGGCACCAGTAGGACCAGATGTAGGGCCCTCGACTATTTGAGGTACCATTCTGATTGTATCATCCTTAGATGTTGTTTTATTTGATATTGGTGCATCTATTTCTTTTATATCTACCCATTTCATTAACCTACCGAATTTTCCAATCGAGTTGTTGTATTTTTTAATGGAGTTGGTAACACCGTTGGGTAAGAAAAGGAGCAGGGTCTTAGGTGGCCATCTTGTGTGCTCTCCATGTCAGGGGTTGAGATGGAATGAGATTTCTTGGTCCTGGATATGTACCTATTTGATGTGATCCATATCATGGATTGGATGGTGTTTTTCCAAGCACACATTTATTGTTATCGATGGCGGGTAAGTTTCATGGAACCTAATGGGAGTGCTCAGGTTTTTCTCGAATAATGGGATCCCCAGTTGGGTCATGTTGGACCTAAACTCCCATAGTAGGGAAATATTTCTTTTCAATTATCATAACTCGTGATGGAGGATGCTTGTAACAACCCGAGACGACCATGTTTTGTTTTGACAAGTTTGTTTTCCAATATCACCCATTAATTAAACCAACAAACAACTAATAATAATAATAAAATGCATCAAATGGATAAAAATTCCTTTTATTCAAATAAGCAACCCTTCGGCTACAACATCCACTAAGATAAATTAACCGAAATTCCAACCAAGAATCCGATTACAATGATGGGAAGACTTCTTAAAACTACTAGGATCCCGAGAATGCGGTAGGGATTTCGAGCATCCATCATAAGGAACATAAGGATTGCTGAATCCACCAAGACCGTGCTCAGCACCAAGGGGATCACACGAACCATCTTTGCTTCTCCTTCAGTCACTTGGGGTAAGGGAAACCCGAGACCAACCCTTTTTTATAAGCACCTTAATATGACCGTTGGACCTCAAACGGCCACAAATCCGACCATTGGTTCCCCAAAGAATCCAATGTTCATTTTGACCGTTGGAATAAAATCGGAATGATAATTGTTTTTTTTTCTTTAATGTTTTAAAATGTCATCAATGTTTTCCCAAAATGTTAATTCTATTTTATGTTTCTAAACAGAGAAAATTAATATTATTGTTTTTTTTCCATTATACATATTAATTTGAACAATGAAACATTTATTATAATAAACCTAATGGATTTTTATGAGTTATATATATATTGCATCAAATTAGATATATTATTTCTCTTATAATTCGACCCTTATTAATTATTTTGGAAACTATATTAAATTATGATTTTATTTACAAATCTCGCGCCTTTAAGTTTACAAAAATTCTTTTAAGCAACCAATTTCCTTTTCTCTCCTTAAAAGAGTGTATCCGAATGTTTTCATGAAATTATAAATTAACGTAATTATTATGTAATTCAGCAAAGGAAAAATAAATAAATAAATAAACAACTAAATATATATTTTGATGAGTAAAATCGATGCTTTCTTTAATTGGTTAAATGAACCTCTAATTTTCCAAATTATAATAATTATGGTTTAAAAATAATATACTTAATATAATAAGGCCAATAAAAATTATTGGTATTTTAAAACTGAATATATATATATATACATATGTTTATACAATGACATGTTTTGATTAAATCAATTTATAATCTTATTTGATCAATGTTTTTTTTATTATTAAAATAATAAAAGTCAGTTTAACAATTGAAATTTTCTTTAATAAAAACAATGACTTAATAAAGGAAAATATTAAAAAAACTTTAAAAAAGGGGGGAAACCGGCTGAAACCACGTTTTTAAACCCACGGCGAACCCTGGACCGTCCGATCCAGCCTCCCTTAATCGCGGCCGTCCATCCTGTTTAAAGCCGCATGACTCCTAGCCGTCCGATCTTGCTGCATCTAATCCCCACCATCCGTGTTTTTTTTCTGCGTTTTCTTCTACCTCGCGCCGCAACTCCTTCCACCGACGCGACTTTTCTTCTCTCTCATTGCGTCGTCGAACCAGTAGATCGTAGGGCGTTTTTTTTCTTCGTGTAGGCCGGAGAAGAGACCCACGCTGCTCCCTCCTTTCCATAAGTTGACACCGACACCTCGCCTCGGCCGAAGACTCCCCGAAGTCTTCTTCTTCATCTTCATTTTTTTTAAAAACCTGTTGCACCGAAGGCCGAAGGACCGACTCTCTCTTCGGCTTCTGGACCTTGTTTGCTGGATCGTCTTCCTCTCCACCTCCTTGTCGAGCAAGGTAAGGGTGATGTTTTGAAGTTCAGTTTTGGTTCATGTTTGCGTTTCGTTTTTTTATATATTCACATATATATATATGTTATGTATATATATATATATACATCCGGTGGTTATGCACTTGATTTCACTTGCTGCTTCATCTCCTCTCCTCATCCTCTCCAAGCCAAGGTAAGGGTGTAGCTCCCACTGTTTGCTTCGGTTATATAAAAACCTTGGGCTGACATATACATTCTATATATATATATACATATGTATACAAATATGTAAAACCCATGCTTCTACCCGCTGCCTTCTTCGACCTATTTGGAGTGCCAAATGGAGGTAAGGGGAAATCTCGGTTTTCCTTAAGATCTAAACCCCGGTGCATATATATATATACAAGATTATATGTATATATACCCATATGTATATACTCACCCTGTGTATGCATACCCGAATGATAGAGAAAACCCCTCCACCTCACCTATGTTTTGAAATAAAAATGCAGAAGATCAGATTTAAGACGTGTCTTCACAGTTCGGTTTATATATATATACACTATAAGTGTATATAAATATGAATATATATATATATACTTATATATGTATATGTGAAACAAACCAATTCATTTTTTTAATGATTTACAATTGATGATAATTTGTTTATGAAATGATGATCTTAATGTATGAAATACATGTAAGGGTCAAACTCTTTTACAAAGTTTGATTAAGATTCGGTTTCCATATATATATATATATACGTGTATATATATATATATACTTTCATATACACATATTATAAGATGATATGCAATCTTTTCTCAATGTTTACACCCCTGATTTTTTCCTTTCTTCTATAAAATGGAGATTTTGAGTAAATGGATGGATAGGTAAAATTGCGCAAGTGAATGATGTATATTGTCGTGGTATATACACACATGTATGTGTATATACGTCAATATGAACTTAGTGACCATGTTTACAATTTTTATAAAGCATGACGGAGTTTATGGGTTGGTTGGATTTCAAAAATCATTCTTGAAACTGAGAATTTTCATTTATCACTGCTTTGGATAATCAGGATTTTTCTTAAAATGGATAGTATGGGCTTCTTGAACTTTTATAAATGCATACATGTATTAGTAGGTATGTACTCATGTCTATTTAAAGTGATAATGGAAGAGTTTACACAAATATACATGATTTCCCAAGATGAACTTGATTTTGCACATTGTAACCTCAACTGCCTGTATTAAATGCCTAAGATGTCCATTTATCATCACATGTGTAATTTATGAGTGACCATGCTTTAATTGGGTATGTTGATGTATGGAATGTTAAGTGTTATGTTTACTTTCTTAAAACCCATGTTTTCGAATGTTAACTTTTTATGTGCACGAAGCATGAGCATGCATGTCTTAATGTTTTAATGAAAGAACTGTTTCCATGTTATGAATACGTATGGGGTTAAAGTAAGAATGCATGAAACCCCATTAACGAATGACCATGTCAAGATATGTGAGGGATGTATAGGACTTACATGTGACGGGTGCGCCGGGAATTATATAGCGCAACAAGAATGATGTGACGGGTGAGCCCGGAATTATACAGCGCTCCAATGCATTGGGTAAAGCAAGAGTCTCATGAGACGAACATGTGCGACGGTCTTGGCAGTTAGCCTTGACTTGTGCTAAGGAAACAGGGTGGGAAGTGAGCCTTGACCTGTTAAGTATGTTATACGGTCATGATGAAAAGTCTTGACAAAGTCCAGGATTATACATTCCCTCTGCATGTAATGATAAAGGTTAACCAGGGGTTTGTTCAACAAACAGGACAACCCCTAGTTGAAAGCTCCCAAGATCATGAAGATGTACTTTATGTAACGAGAACTATTTTTCATATGGTAAACTGTTAGATGAACTGCATTTTACTCATGAACCATGATATGCATGTTTTCCCTACTTATTCATAGAATTCTTTTAGAATTAAAGAAATTTTGTTTTAACATTATGCATTGTTTATTTTTCTTATATTGCGCACTCTGATCATGTTTACATTAAAGATCATCTCAAGTACGTGCTTCTTTGTGCAAGTGGTTTTCAAAGAAAGATGAATTTCATGTTTTAAGAAAAGATAATGTTTTGTTCTCTTCAAAAGAACTCCTTTGAGAAAGTATTTTCTAAAAATGTTTTAAAACCCCTTACTGGGCATTTTTGCTCACCCTACATTTTGTTAAAATTTTTCAGGCATGGTTGATACCTATGAAGTTAATCGGAAGCAGCTGGTTTCCCAGAATTCTGAGCCTCGCGATCTTCTGTTGTAATGAGACATGATATTTAACTTGTAATGATGTAATGTTAAGTATATCATGTCTCATTAAGCACCCTGGTTTTGGGGGTCGCTACAATGATGGTGGTGCTCTTGAGGGTAGATTACCTCCTATAGTGGACGAATTCCTAGAGGTATTCCTAGATGATTTTTCAAGGTTACCCTCAGAGCGGTAAGTGGAGTTCTCAATCGATTTGGATTCGAGAACACATCCAACATCTCTTCCCTCATATCTCATTTCCCCCACCAAATTGAGGGAATTAAATATATAGTTGGATGATTTGAAATCCAAAGGTTTCATTTGCCCGAGCGTCTCTCCTTAGGCTGCTCCAGTTCCATTCGTGAAGAAGGATGATGGATCTCTCTAGTTGTGTATCGACTACCGGAAGCTTAACAAGGTAACAATCAAGAATAATTACCCTTTTTCCTGAATTGATGACTTGTTCGACTAGCTGAAAGGGGAAAAGTGGTTCTCCAAGATTGACTTGTGTCCATGTTACCACCAAGTTAGGGTGAAAGAGGCAGATATCCCAAAAAATGGCTTTCTGAAGCAGGTATGACCCCTTTGAGTATTTGGTCATGCCTTTCAGATTGAAAAATAATCCAATGGTCTTCATGGAACTCATGAATAGGGTGTTCCACCAATATCTCAACTCTTTCATTGTGATGTTCATGAATGACATCTTGTTCTACTTTGGATATGAGGAAGAGCATGAGTATCATTTATGGGTTGTACTGGGCACCTTGTGGGATCATCGTCTTTATGAAAAGTTCTCGAAGTGAAATTTCTGGATCATGGAAGTAAAGTTTTTGGGCCATGTAATTTAGGAGTAAGGGGTTTTGATAAAACTCTAGAAAATCAGTGTTGTTTTGTGATGGGAGTAGCTGAAGAATGTGTTTGAGATCAAGAGTTTCCTTGTCCTAGCTAGTTATTATAGGCGGTTCATTTGGGATTTTTCTTAGTTTTCTTCATCCATGACCACACTCACCCAAAAAGGGGTGAATTTTGAATGGGGCCTAAAATATTAGGCATACTTTGAGGAGCTAAAGCAGAAATTGACCACCGCACCTGTGTTGATCTTGCCAGAACCATGGAAGGGGTAAATGGTTTATTGCAACACTTTAGGTATGAGAATTAGGTGCATGCTCATTCAATATGATCATATGGTGGTGTATGGTTCTTGCTAACTCTAACCACATGAAAATAATTACCCAACCCATGAACTAGAGTTAGCGGCAGTAATACATGCCTTGAAGATGTGGCATCACTATCTTTTTGGGGAGAAATTTGTTGTCTATTCTAATCATAAGAGCCTAGACTATATCTTATCCTAGAAGGATCTCAATTTGAGGAAGCGCCATTGGACTGAGTATCTGTAGGGGTTTGAATTTGACATCATCTATACCCCTATCAAGGGTAATGTGATGGCTAACACCTTGAGAAGAAAAGTTACAGTGCAGGCTTTGAGGAAGTCTAGTGATGAGTGGACCTTGATGGGGTTCTTTGCCCAGATGAACTTGGAGACCAAGGAGCATAGTGGAGGTGTGTTCTTGTCAATTATTCAGTTTAATCCTTCTCTTTTGGAACTAATTCAATGGGAGAAACCTATTGATGAGTTGTGTTAGTGGTTTATGTAGTTTCTTCATGGTGGGGAGGCATCTCCTGATCAGTCGTTGTCTCCCGAGGAATTTCTATGCTTTAAGGGTCGTTTCATGGTGCTGTTGCCTCTGAGGAAGGTGGTGATGTAGGATAACTACCAGTCTCAGTGAGCCATCCATCTTGGTTATACCAAGATGTATTATGATGTTTTTCAGTAGTTATGGTGGCCAGGTATAAGGTGGGGCATAGTTGACTTCATATCGAGGTGCCATACATGTTATTAGGTGAAAGTAGAGCATCAAAGGCCCTCTGGTTTGCTTCATCCATTACCCATTTCTACTTGGAAGTGGGACAAGTTCACCATGTACTTCATTATTGGATTTCCTAATACACCTCAGGGAAGTAATTCCATTTGGGTGGTGATTTACTATTTAACCAAATAACCCTACTTCATTCCAATCAAATATTCAATGAAGGTGGATGAGCTAGGCCGGTTGTATGTTCAGGAAGTGGTCATTCTTCATGGTGTGCTATTAGAAATCATTTCTGATAGAGACACCTACTTTACCTCTCAATTCTGGTAAGACCTTCAAAAGGAATTGGGGTCATAGATCAAACTGAGTATGACATATCATCCTCAAACGGATGGTTAGATGGAGCAGGCAAATCAAATTCTGGAGGACATGCTTCGTGTATGCATTTTGGATTTCAGAGGTTCTTGGGATAGCCATTTGGGATTGTTCAAGTTTTATTATAATTATAACTACCAATAATCTATTAGAATGGATCCTTTTTATGCAATCTATAGTCAACCTTGTCCATCTCCTTTGTGTTGGGCAGAGGTAGGCGAGACCTCACTTTTGAGACCAAGCCTTGTGCAAGAGACATTTGAGAAATTCAATCTGATCAGGAAATGGTTATTGATAGTTCAGAGTTTCCATAAATCTTATGCCAACCAGAGGTGTAGAGATCTTGAGTTCTCTGTGGGTGACTAGGTGTTCTTGAAAGTGGCACCACATTTGGGTCATCACTATTTGTGAAATCAGAGGAAGTTAACTCCGATGTATGTTGAACCTTTCAAAATTGTTGAGTGGATTGACAAGGTAGCATACTGTTTAGATTTACCTTATCAGTTGACTTTGATTCATGATGTGTTTCATGTTTCTCAATTGAATAAGTATAATCTAGACCCGTCTCATGTGTTGAATTAGGAAGAGTTGGAGATAAAGTCTGATTTATCCATGGTTGAACGAATGGTATAGATAGTGGATTTCCAAGAGAAGGTGCTTCATGGGTAGTCCATTCCATTGGTCTGTATCCTTTGACAACATAGGAATTAAATGCATGAGACTTGGGAGAAAAAGTCTTGGGCCAAGCAGGAGTACCTGTTTTTGTTTTCCAATCAAGTTTCGGGTTGACTTTCCGAGGGCGGAAAGTTTTCATGGTGGGGAGAATTGTCACAGATATGATCTAATTCTAAGGAATTTTTTCTATTTCATTCTTGGTCCATATTTCCCCACTAGGTTCCATTTTTAATTTTAGAGAAAAATGGTGAATTTTGGTCAAACAGACCCAAACACATGGTTGGTGCACAGTTAGAGGTAACCATGTGCCCTGCCTAGGTAACCATGTGGTAGCTATCTGGGCGAGGCAGTAGCTACCACATGACCACCGCACAACCATGATCCTTATCCCATGTGCCTGTGTAGAAGGTCCCTTCCCAGATAGAATTTTACACATGGTTGTTGTATGGTTTACCAAACCGTGCAGACTAACTGTGCAGCTTACTAGATCATTAAAAATTGGGTCCTTTTTCTCTCTCCTCTTGCTTTTAACCCACTTAACCCTCAATTTCTCCCCTCCTTCGGGATTATTCACCCTAGTCACGCCTCACCCTCCTTACACCTCCCTTAGGGCCTTGATTTATTGGTTTATTTGAGTTTTTTTCTCCTTAGATCATCAAGTAAGTGTCTTCTTCCTCCTAATCTCCCTATATTCTAAGGTTTTCCCTCTTCTCTCTCGGGGTTCCTCTTATTCGGTAGCTAGGGTTATGATTTTGGGGTTTTATCTTGAGTTTTTTGGTTCAATATTCATGATTAGGGTTCCTTCTTGATTTCTTATGGTGCATTTGGGGTGCAGTTGGAGTTTCACACTGGTTTCTAGAACTTTCTACACCCAAGGTAGGTGATTCCATGCTTAAACATTGTTTGATAAATTAATTATGCTTGCTTGTGTGTTTTGGGCATGATTTATGAATTGTATGTGGTAGGTTGACCCAAATTTTTTTAAATTAATAAACTAATCCTTCAAGTTAGAGGTAAAAAAATGATTGAGGCCACCTACCTCAAAAACTATGGTGGAAATGAATAACAACACGAATTCTTCAACAAAACCAGGTTGAATCTATAAAAACCCACCTTAGATATCATTCCCTATCATCAAAATAGACAAATATTATCATTATTGGAATAAACTATCATTGATATATCCCCAATGGACTAAATATATGTATCAAAGAGAGTGAAGAATAATAGATATAAGGAAAACCTCTAAGAATGGAGACTTACCATGCAATATGACCTTCAACGCACCAAGATTTACCAACGGATCACTCTCAGATCAAAGGTAAGAGTCTCTATATCCTTTGGGAGGATAGAAAATAGAGTTAGGGGATTCTTAGGAAAATAATGAGTGGTTTAGGAGCAAAAATGAGTGAGATACACTTTTTTAGGATCTAATTTTTAACCGTACATAGTTAGGTCACACGATTAAGAAAACCATGTGCCATCCAATGTCTCCAAACACCCTTTTCATGTTTGTATTACACAATTAGACAAACTGTGTTCCAACCATGTTTTTACCTCTGTTTCACTTTGCACAGTTACTCCTGGGTGGACGCATGGTTTGGAAAAACTGTGCGCCTACGTAGAGCCCACTGTCTGCCTTTGTACGGTTTTCTGAAGGTGTTGCACGGTTTCTACTAACCGTTATCAAACCATGTATCTATAGAAAAGACCCAAATACATTCCAAAAGTCCTCCACGCCCTCCCAAAATTCACCCAAACACTTTACATACTTAAAATACATAAATAAAGAGCTACTTACTTGAAACTGAGGGTGCTACATTCTCCCCACCATTGGTCTTTCCATCCATGGAAAGTAGAAAACTCTCATTTTCCTGAAAGAGTTTGGGACATTTCTTGACCACTTACTTTTCCCATTCCTAAGTTTCTTCCTAAATTTAACTATATTTCCATAAAGCCTGCACTAGAACAATGCTTTTCCAATGAAAGACATTCTCTTGCCTATCCAAAATCTGTACTAGCACATGTACTAATTAAGTATCCAGATCTAGGTCAACATGATCCCATCAAATCACAAGTCTAGGATTAGGTTGATACTTTTTCAATTGAGATATATGAAACACATTGTGTACTACACTAAACCAAGGTGGAAAATACAAATGATATTCCACCTCACCAACCCATTCAAGTATCTCAAAAGGGATTATATATCAATGATATAACTTTCCATACTTCCAAAAATGAAAATTCCCAAGCCTTGGAGATATTCTCAAGAACAAATGATCACTCACCTTGAATGAAAATAGAATTCTATGATGATCTACATACAATTTATGACGAATCTAAGTAATCTCTATCCTTTTCCTGATCAACTAAATCTTATCTATTGTCTCTTGGACAAAGCTTGGTCCAAATAGTGAAGTCTCACCTATTTCCACCCAAAATAGCAGAGAATGACAAGGATGACCATAAAATGATTAAAAATAATCCATATGTATCAAGGATTGATAACTGTTGTTATATGAGAACTCCACTAACGATATGTGCTCTTCCCATGATCCACCAAAATCCATTACACAAGTCCGCAACATGTATTCCAATGCTTTTACCATCCTTTTGGTTTGTCTATCTGTCTGAGGATGATACACTACACTCATAGCCAACTGATTCTCAAGGTATTATTGTAATGATTTCCATAAACAAGTTGTAAACCACAGATCTCGATTTGATACTATCAAAACTGGTACACCATGCTTCTTTGCCACTTCTCAGATATAGATTTTTGACAAGTCCTACACCATATGAGATTCATGAATAGGGAATAAACAAGACAACTTTGTGAGACGATCCACTATCACCCATATGAAATCAGGTTTCTAAACCATTCTTGGGAGACCTGTTACAAAATCCATGGTTATCGACTCCCATTTATAAACAGGAATTGGTAAAGTCCGCAACATACATATTGGTCATTGGTGATATGTTTTAACCCATTTAAAAGTTAAGAATCTCAAAACAAACTCATCTACATTTCTTTTCATACCAACCCACCAAAAATATGCTTTCATCACCTTATACATCTTATGTATTCCTGGGTGAACAACCCATCTCGAATGGTGGTAAGCATGAATAATTTATTCTTAATAATCCATAGGTATGACCATCCGACATCAAAACTACAAAACCGAACTCACATCCAATTTTCATACCTCAATGGTCTCCCACCATTGATTTTTGACCTCATAAAAACACATTATGAATCAGATGTATGTACCTCTTTAACTGTCTCCACCAAATCAGGAACAAAAAAAATTGAAAAGAAAACCACTGCAGTATATCTGTTTTCACAATCCAAGTGAATTTCATCTATCACTGACATAAACTACCACCATTCTGAAGCCACTTTTTCCAACTGAGCATGTGAATTTCTGCTTAATGCATCTGCCACCTAATTTCCTTTACACAGTATATGCATCAAGTCAAAGTAAAACATTTGGAGATACTCCATCCATCTTATTTGTCTCAGGTTCAAATCCCTTTGTGAGAAAATGTGTTTCAAGCTCTTATAATCCTTAAACACCATAAATTTATCACCAAAGAGGTAATGACACCAAGTTTTCAAAGCATGGACTACAACATCTAACTCTAAATCATGTGTTGGGTAGTTATTCCCATGAAATCATAATTACTATGAGCTATAGGAAACAACATGATCTCACAACATGAGAACACATACCAATCTAGACCATGAAGTATCATAATATACCTCATACCCTAGTCCTGATTCCATAAAAATCAATATCGGTGCTGATGTAAGGTGAACTTTAAGATCTTTAAAAGACTTATGATATTCCTCATTCCATTTAAATGGAACATTATTCCTTTTCAAATCTATCATTGGTGATCCTAGTCATGAAAAATCATGAACAAAGTATAAAAAACCTTCTCTTTATTACACACTTAAACATGATTTATTACATAAACATGCACTTAATACAACTATGAGGATCGATAGGTCTAGTGTCTTGGGAAATTAGGAACATTACATAACAACTTAAAACATAAAACCCAACATCTTTATTGAAAAATTCTTTTACATGACCACAAAATTCCTTCACACTTAGCATTGCATGGGATAACCTAAGGAAATTTATAAGAAAAAGGTGAGATATAAAGCCCAGTAAGGGAGTAAACAAGGAATAAAATGAAGAATATAATACATGTTAAGTAATAGGAATATCAATGGATCACAAGAGAAACATGAACATAAATGAATGATATATCATGATTATCATAACATGGAAATATGGCAACAACATTTAATATGATATTAGCATGATCCAAGACTCATTAAACACGGAGAACGAGTAAAACCTCATTGCACTTGAATTATCATGAGTAAACCCTCATTTCACTTGATGTATCATAATATTAATCTTTACCCAATGCATTGGAGCGCTATCAGGGCGCACCCTTCTTAATCATTTCATTTCATGCATAAGTGTACCACATAGATAATACAACATGGATTCATTAAACATAATAATTAATTACACGATAAAGGAATGTGGAATTAATACATGAAACTCTATAATAAATAAGTAAATGTGAATAAAGGTGAATACCCTTGATAGAGAAACTAGCATGGTATTCACTACACAATGACTTTGACTTGGAAAATCGCAGTGCAATTTCGGCAGTATAACGACGTGACATAAGAATTCATAAAAATGGTTGATGAGAGATAAAGTGGTGTCTCATCATATTTACATTAAATGGACAGTAAGGGGATCATATAGATACATGTACCAACATATTTAATTGAATTTATATTCATAATACAAAATAATTTCTTGAATGTAAATGAGGAGAGAGAATTCCCTTACGAAATTTCTGCCTAGTAACAGATGTACATGGGAGGAATTAATGAGAGAGAAAGGGGTCTATAATCATTAAAAAATAAGGAGTTAAGTATAGGGGAGGTTAAAAATCATACCCTAACATTTTTAATTGAAAATAATAAGGTATAGCAATATAAAGAAACTTTGACAAAAATGAGAGAGGAAAAAATCCCTTACTTGGAAGTGTGATCCCAAAGGATTGGGAGGGGATTGAGAGAGGATTCTTGGGAGATTGGGGAACCTTGGGAGGATTTTAGAGAGATAAGGGAAGAGGTTGGTATAGATCAAAATGGTTTTAGTGAAGAGGAAGTGGGAACTTGGGTGGGTTTATATAGAAAAAGAGAGGGAATTATTTATTATTTAGGTTTTGGACACTACACATTAAACTAATCAAAACCACAAACCATCCCATGTTTTTTCACATAGTTTTTTTCCAAAGAGAATTGGAAAATATTATTTTATAAGTCCAATGTATAAACTTCTTAAAATATTAGTCTTTCTTATGTGGAGGTGAGTCACACTCTCAAGGAAATAATTTTAAAAAGTTAAAATGTTTTCTAAGTCTTGTAGGGTCCACTAAGGCACCATAAAATTAATCAAACAAATCTAAAATAAATTTTTTTTAATGTTAAAACATATATTTTCTAAAAATACTTTTTATAGTATTTTATTATATCACTATTGGGTCATTATGATGTCATAAAACACATTATATATTTAAATGGTATTTAATTTTTACCCAAAAATTCGACTATCTTAGAAAATTATGAAAAATTCACTGTTAGATAATTTAGACCTCCTGATTCCAAAAATAATATTAATTTTATCTAAATAATTTTATAAATATGTGAATTTTTACTTTTAAAATAAAAAATGACATTTATAAAAAAATCATGGGTTTTGATAAAAACAACTTTCAAACCTTAATACAAATTACAATTATATTCATAAAAATTATACAATAATTTACATTTAATAAAAATTATTTTAGTAATAATATTTTATTAAAATATTATTTAATTAAAAAATCCATTAATTAATCAAAATATATTTCTTAATTGAATATTAACTAAAAATACTATTTGTGCTTTAAAAACTATTTACAAAGTAATAATAATAAAATGAATGTATATTATTTATTATATATAATAATAATTCACATAATCATAGTGCAAGGGTATTATTACATAACCCCTTATAACACCCGCATAAGACCTAAGGGTAAGGTATGTGATTGTGATAGACTGTTGGGGAGGCTTAGATAACATCGCTCAGGTGGTAATCTCTACCAACTTACACTTCTCCCATAGGTGGTTCTGGTTAAGCTTAACATGTTGAAGCTCGGCTTGGGCTTGGTCAAGAGTGAAGCCCAGTGATGCCACCTACTTTCTGAGCTTTGAAAAATGGGCTTCGTATGGAGAAATTCTACTAGACGAGGACATCACTTCCTTTGTCTAAGTAAATTGGATTTGTTAAATCCCTATATTTATGCTAATCATGTGGTCACTATTCAACAACTTTATTAGAAATGATAACAGTTATTAACGGTATTTTAAAATCTAAAAAACATAAAACCAAGGAAGTACATATGTCTTATATAACCATTTTACATAGTAATACATTTAATCAGATCAATAGGAATTTTCATTAATAAAAGTTTGGTTCAGTACACAAAGCATTAGTAATAACTAGCCAGACCAAGGAAACTACATATCTTGAATACATTCTTTGGAGGTTTCTAAGGGATAAAAACTTTTATATTTTTTGGATCCATAGAAACGCCTTTTTAAGAGATTATATGTCCAAGGAAACATACCTATTGTATCCAAAAAATAACACTTTGATAATTTTTCATATAGACAATGATCCCACAAAGTTCCTAACACTGTTACTAGGTGTTGCTCATGCTCAACCCTTGTCCTTGAATACACTAATATTTCATCCACAAACACCACCACAAAAGAATCCAGATATCTCTGAAATATTTGACTCATCAATTCCATAAATATAATTGGTGAATCTGTAAGAATTAAAGGCATAACCAAGTACTCATAATGTCCATATCTATTTTTGAAAACTATTTTTGGAATATCATCCTTATGAATCCACAATTGGTTATATCCTGATCACAAGTAAATTTTAGAGAACTAATAGTATACCCTCAATTGATCAAATGGATCGTAAATATGTGGAATTGGATACAAATTCTTTATCATAACTTGGTTAAGATTATGATAATACACACACAACCGAATAGTTACATATTCCTTTTTGACAAACAAGACTGGTGCTACCCACAGAGACATGCTAGGACCAATGAACACTTTTCTTTCTAGCTCTTACAACTGTAATTTCAATTCCCTTAATTCTATTGGTTCTATATGGTAAAACAGGATGAAATAAGACTGGTCCCCAAAAGGAGATCAATTGTAAACTCCACTTATCTTATGGGTGGAAACTATAAGAATTTTTCAGAAAAAACATCTAGAAACAGATCAACAACCACTAAAAAACTGTTATTATTGATCTATTCCATCAATGCCAAATTCAGAGTTTACAACTAGTATAAGATCATTCCAATTGTTTGTGTCAACAATCTTGTTTCACCTACCTTTATATTTTGGTCCCCTCTAAATAGATTCTTGACGCCATTATCATTTGTAAAACTAAACTTTTTCATAAAACAATTGATGTGAGATTTGAACATATCAACCAATCCATACCCAGAATTATTTAATAGGGATCCATCTCAAGCACTGAGAAATACCATATCAACTTGGGTCCATCAATAGTTATTTAACATTATCAACACATAAAGGCTCGAAATTATATTTGACCAAAAAGAGTTTGAAGTTTTAAAACTGAAGGTATTATCTCAATATTTTAACCCAGAAGATTAGCATCATGAGAAGAAACAAATGAATGGGATGCACTCGTATCAAATAAAGATTGAATAAGGGTAGAATTAAAAAGAATCGTACCTCTCACAGTTGATGGTCTAGATTGATCATCTACAATAACTTTCCCAGATCCATACAGTTTCTTAGTGGCTACATTTTAGTATTTATTTCCCTATTGATATTTACCTTACTGAGGAGTCATGGTATTCTTGGAATCACCATGGCTAGGTCAGTTCTGCTGACGAGAGGTATTCTGCTGCCCTCATCTCGTCGAGGCATACAACATTTGTGAAACATGAGATGTGTTCTGAACACCCAACATTGGAGCACTGTGATAATAGTGCCGAAGATGACCCATCTGATTACAATTGTGCCATGATCTATGTGGTGCCATACAATATCATTTCATGTGTTCAAAATATCCACACTAAAAAAATCTAAGATTACTCTTGGGATTAGGAGGAAGATTCACTGATCCAACAATTTGATTCTGAGTCATCCCACTACCTTGTAAATAGGTTTCCCTCTTCCTCTTGTTCCTAGAATTAGAATTCCCACCATTCCTTATAGATATCAACATGCTCCCTCCACCCACATCTACTAAGATTTCCCTTTCTACCACTGCCAATCTATTGACTATATCAATATAATCCATTATACAAATCACATAAATCTTCCAGATAATATCTTTCCTCATCCCCAATTAAAAAAATTCATGCCTTCAAGGACACACTAGAAGCAACTTCATGTGAAAATCGGAATAAATTCATAAATTTAGCCTCATATTCTATCACTAAGATATTCTCCTACTTCAAGCTGAAAAAGTCTATTATTCTAGAAACCCTAAACGTATGAGGATAGAATTGTTTGTTGAGAAATTATTCAAAATTATCCCATATAATGCCTTGGTATAATTTAGCCTAAATTGAAAAATCCCACCACTAGAATGCAAGATCCTCCAACACATATGTTTATAACTTGACTTTCAACTTTGCTGGTGTACCTAAGAAATCAAATATTTGATTCATCCTATTCAGCCACACCTTTACCTTCTCTAGTTCCGAATCACCCTTAAATATGGGTGGATTCTGCTTCTGGAACTGAATGAAATGATTCACTTACCTCGGTTCATCCCTTCAGTTACCTATATCCACAACTTGAAAATCTTGGAAAATAATTTGAACCACCTGTTGATTCACCTGTGGATTAGGTGAAACTACATTCTCATTAGCCTCTTTCAATTGGTTTCTACGATGCCTATGGGGTTCTATTTTCTATAAAAACAACAAATTTCATAAGTCTCACTCTCTAGAAACTGAAGGCTTAACAATTTAAAATTTACCACATCACAACTATCACAACGAGGCTTTCCCAAAATTCCACACTTTACATTTTCAACCCAATTTTGGAAATTCCACCATGATTTTGAAAATAAAACCATTTTAAAAATATAACTATCATTCAATTTTCAAAATATCACTTTTAAAAACAATTTAAACATTTTTAAAAAATCAGTACGTTTTCACCAAATCATAAATCAGTACTAAAAATGAAATATGAACTCCTAGTGGGAAGTCATTTATATCAATTCATGTCATGATATTCTCATTGTATAACCCATTATAATGAGATTAAAACTTCTATAAGTGTATCCAAAACACTTATGTACCCAAATACCTGGTAACTTGAAGTTAAAAATAAATAGGTTAGTTACGCCTGTTTATACTCTACATTTCAAGTCCTGTTGATCCTACTCCCTACTACCATCCCAACTCAAGAACTAATCAAGAATGAATTTTCAACTCCAAGACTAACACAACTAATACCCAAGGATCAAACAAACTTATACCACTTGTCCCAAAAGATTTGGACCAACCAAGACCGATACCATTTGTAACATCCCGCCCCTCCTCATTGGATTTAGATGAGGTATAATTGCTACCAAGACTTAAGTGACATCCCCAAGATGCTAAAGGCTAATGATAAATGCCAAGGGATTCAATACAATCAGGGTATGATTTCCCCCTTTTAAAATAAAAACAACCACAACCAAGCATAGTATAACCAAAACCACTATATAATGCATGATAACAATGTAATAAAACTCAAAGTAATACTAAACTACAATAATAACAAACTAAACCATAACCAATACCAGAGTACCAAAGTGGAAGATTGAACCACAAAGCTAAAAGACTCCAAAGACATAACTATATATCTCCCAACATGCTCCATACTTCAAATCCACAATCCATCCCAAAGTATCATGATGTATCACTAAATAAATGAGATACCCTTCCTTTAACCATGTCTCGATAAACAACATATGGAAAAGAACCAAAGTGAAAAAGCAAGGGATGAGTAATGAAACTCAATAGGTTTTCACCAAATGACTTACCTACTAACTCCACTAGGACAGAACAAGCTAACACATTTATATGAAATAATTTATATAAAACCATTTAAAATAATTTAATCAGTTTTTATCAAATCCAAAGAAATTCCAACCCAAAATAGTTTTCCAACCAAAATAGTTTCCAAGTAAAGAAAACAAACAATGCTTTAAACCATTTCACATTCCTTTTTGGCATACCCATTCCATGATTCACACACACCCACACACCCACAAATGCATGCTTTAGTGATAGTTACATACTCATAAGAGGTTTCTCATCCATCCACCAAGTCATCACTAAGTGGCCAATCTCCTTATTCCCCAATGGAACATGCACCTTATCCAGGGTCACGTCCCTTATACCCCAATGGTACACACCCCTTATTCAGGGTCACATAAAAAGCATGAACTCACACTAACCTGTGTATGCCAAAAGCATGCCAAATTAACCATTTAAATCCATTTTAATAAAACATTTATTTTATTTAAAATATCACCATAAGACCATTTCCATGAATAAAAAAAATTTACATTTTAAAATCATCATTTTAAAATCCATAAACAAAGCACCTTGCACAAAAACCACATTTCATAAATCCACAAACCATCACTAAAGCGGGTTTCCACCATACTTTTCAAATCAATTACATAATCAATTTCAACCAATTAAAACAATTTGAATAAAATCCTTCAATTTATAATAATAAGAGTCAAGAGTGAAGCCACCTACCTCAGAAACTATGGCAGAAAAGAAGAACGACACATATTCTTCAATAAAACTGAGTTGAATCTCTAAAAACCTACCTTAGATCTCATTCCCTATCATCAATATAGTCAAATACCATCATTATTGGAATCAAATATCATATATCTATCCCTAATGGACTAGATATATGAATCTAAGAGAGGTAATAAGAATACATCTAAGGAAAACCACTAAGAACGAAGACTTACCATGAAATCCAGCCTTCAATGCACCATGATTTGGCAACATATTACTCTAAAATTAAAAGGAAGAGTATTAAAAACCTTTGGGAGGAGAGAAAATTGAGTTAGGGTCATCCTAAAAAAAATTGGTTTAGGATAAAAACCGAGCGAGATCTACTTTTTTAGGATCTAATTTTAAACTGTGCATGGTTAGGTCACACGGTTAGGCAAACCGTGCACAAACCGTGCACTGACCACTACCTCCAAACACCCTTTGTATGGTTGGCTCACACAGTTAGAAAAACCATGTGAAAATAATGTTTTTTCCTCTATTTCACTTTGCATTTTTACTCTTGGGTAACTACATGTTTTTGAAAAACCATTTACCTAACTATGTGCCTAACCAGATCCCATTATCTGCCTTTTCATGGTTTCCTGAAGGTGTTTCACAGTTTATACTAACCATTATCAAACCATGCATCTCTAGAAAATCCCCAAAGACATTACAAAATTCCTCCAAACCATCCCAAACTTCACCCAAACACTTTACATACTTAAAATACATTATTAAAGGGTTACTTACATGAAGCTAGAGGTGATATAATTATAGTAGAATATGAGCATCCTAGTTTTACCTTAACTTTGGTCCCTAGGTTCTTCTCATGATGCTTGGTTGGTTTCAACTACATCATTGATTTATATACATGCTTATATTTATACTTGTATCCCTTTATAATTAAACTATTTTTTTCCTCCCTCTTAATCCTTATTTTAAATGTTATATCATTATATCCCTTGTTTTATTCAAAATGAAAAGGATTGTTTATAATTTTAGTTCAAACTAGTAAGTGATGATTTATTTAATAAAGGTTACACATAGGGTATATAGTGAGATCCTACTCATCTTGTTATGTTCACATCCTACATACACCCTTAATATGTATATATATTTTGTTTTTTCTAACATAGGTAAACACAAGGCACCACTATGATGCGACAGATACATGTTAACTTTTGATTTTTTGGATGAGGTGATAAGATAGGAGTTACCCTTTTTTCAAATGGAGATGGGTTGAAAAAAATGTTCCTTTTGGATTATTTTTTGTGTCACAATTTTCATAGTCTTGTTATATTTACATCCCAATCACTCACTTTTTTGGGTCTTTTTTTATACTGTATATAAATGGTTGGTGATTATGTTTCATGTTAAATTTTGATTCGTTCTTTTATGATGAGTTTATTCTTAAATAATTTTAGACTTTTTTATCCTTGTTATTCCATGTTTAGTTGAGTATTTAATTCTAAAATTACTTAATTAGTCTATATGGATAACCAAAATATGGGAAAATCATGTTGGGTTTACAGAAATGACCCTTTATTTGTTTATAATTATCAAGAAAAATCATTCTAATTCTAGTGTAGTTGATGCCCTAAAAATAGTTATCGGGCTGGGGTGATCGGGAATGTTCCTCAAGAATTTTGGTGGGATAACTTGAGTGATGTGGTAGGTTAATCCAAGTTAGTTCACTACACATCACACTTTAAGGAATTTTTTTTGGAACATTGCCCTAAAATGTGATATCACATCAAAAAACTCATAGCTAGAATCTCTTGACGGGAGATTTACCACTTATGGGAGTTACTTATCTTTATTCCACTATTACAATACACATAATCATCAAATAATTTTATATACTCTTGAGATTAATTTAGTAAAACTTCCTTAAAAAAGATATAATGAACTAATAAATCATTCATGGTTAATAAAATTCGAATCTCTCCATACTAGCCTCATAAACCCGCCACTAATTTCAACACAAGTCACACTTCCAGCTTGACTACACCATTAATTCCCATTATTTCATTCTATACCTCATAGTGCCTTTGATTTCATAATATATTACTATTAAATTTCATCATCTCCACATACATCATAATTTTTAAAATAACCATAGTATGATAATCACTATTTATCCTATAGAATTGGTTTCATATAAAAAACTCTAGAACTGACATGGAGCAATATTCATTATCACACCTTACACAAGTGTCCAATTTCCTTAAGCATACATCCTATTAGGGACCCATACCACCCTAATCCAAAGTGAACAATGTCACACTCACCTTAATGACCTCAAAATTTTTACCTCAAATCTCAGGAAATAACTTGAATGAGTAAGAAACTATAACCACGATCTAAAAAAACAATTTCCAAAATCAACATCTCACATGGGAAAAAATTTCAAGAATTTCACCAAGATAACATCCACCCATATAATACAATGGTAATAGTTTATACATTTTTATCCATTTCAATCACACATAACAATGTAATTGTGGTTTAAAACCATAACATTCAAGAATCAAACAAACTACCCTTAAAACATGGTAAGTTTAAATTTCCACATAACTTCCCAGGGGTTGGTCATCGTTCACGAAAGTATTAAACCATAAATCTCAATATAAGACTCCCACTAGAATATTTCTCATAAAAACAATAATCATTAAGATTATATAGGTGGGATGAAACTATAAAACCATGTCCCATTTAAATTATCTCAATCCAAGTCATAAATCCTCACACGTCAAAGAGAATCCAGAATAAATTATATCATTTGATCTCTTTAAACAACTCATTCTCATATTGAAAATTCATAAAAAATCTCATTTATTAGTACCTCATAAATTTCAAAAAATATCACATCAAAGTTATGTTCTATACCTAATAAGCAACACACCAAAAATCATATAGATTAAGTGACCTATCTATCACAAAAATCAATAACCACTATAATCAAATCAATCTAAAATACCATATCCATGTCAAGAAAATCATCTCTTAACCCTAAAAGGATATTTTACACCAAATTTCCATCATTTATGAAAGAATATCATTAAGAAAATAAGTATCATAGATATATTTGTCCTTAATAAAGGATAACATCATATAAATATCATATATAAAATGTTCTATTGCATGATATCGAGATCACCTCACCACATGGGTAATATCAAAATAATTAATCTCATATAACACCACATCAACATGATATATTTTAGTCTTTACAATGAGTTAATAATTGGTATGTATATAAATGAAAAACTCTTGTAATCAAGTTCCAAGATGAATTACCCATGATAATCATGATCAAACATGGGTGGTACTTAAATAAATGCTGAACTGAACATTCTTATCTGATGATATCACATGAAAGTTTCCATATGTAATGGTACCATATTCAAAAGAATATGTAAAATTTGATAAGTTTTTAGTGATAGAATCTAGAATATATCATTATAGTATCTCAAATGTCCATCCTAGAATATTTCCCCTATCATAAGAAATCATGAACACACATCATGTCTTGACCACTATAAAATTTATGTACCAACCCAATTGTACTCTATAATAAATTCTTTAAGTACCCAAGTTAGTAAATATACAATCAATATCCTTATGTAGGAACATGTTTTACACTATATACAAGATGGATCCTCTAGGTTCTCAGACTAAAAAAAATACCTACAACATTGTTTCTATAATGTTCCTGAACCAACCAAAATATCAAAAATTCATAACTTCAAACAATAACCTAAATCTCAACAAAATGATCTAATACCCGAGTTAATGATTAAAATAATCACAACCTTAAAATACAACATCTATTATGCCATATTTTGGAGACTAACATCATGGGTATAAATCTAAAAAATTGGAGGTATTACCCTTTAGAGAACATAATAGAATTATGTAGAAGGAAATTCAAAACATAACCACGAATAATAGGATAAACTCAATAAATAATAATAAATAATATAAATCAATAAATTTCATATAACATATCTAAAAATATTGATATCTACAATTTTAATGACCCAAACTGTTATAAATAAAACTCCCTTATGATTTAATATTTTATTATGTAATATGGTTATAAAAAACACATGAAATTATTTTGTTTTATTATATCCAATTAGATTCAAAAGACCATTAATAATATTTAATGTTGACAATATAATCATTAAACAGTGATCACATTATTAGTATAAATATATGGCTTTAAAAAATCTAATTGACATAGACAAAGGAAATGATGGACTCATCTAGTAGGATTGTACCCTATGAAGCCCATTTATCAGAGATTTAGAGGGAGATAGCATCACTGGTATTTTCCCTTGACCAATCCCAAGATTATATAAAATAACTTAAGAATGAGTGAAACCATTTATGGGAGAAATTCAAGCTCATCGAGATCACAAACCAAACCATGTTCGCTGAACAACCCCATAAAAGTCTCACCGCCGCACACCTTACTCTTAGGGAGTACGCTGGTGTGATAAATGGATATGTATTAATAAATTAATAATATTAATATATATATTTTATAGAATAATGAATTTATTTTCATTTTTATTATTACTTTATAAATGATTTTTATTTTAATTCAATTAAACACAAATTGTATTTTCGGGTAATATTCAAATTCAATTAAGGGATTTATTTTGATGAATTAATGGATTTTTGAAATAAATATTATTTTAATAAAATTTTATTATTAAATAAGGTTTATTAATTATAAATTTTCATATAATTTTTATTAAGTTAAATGTACTTTTTATTAGGGTTCAAAAACTGTTATCGCCAAAAACTCGTTATTTTCAATAAATCTCGGTTATCATTTTTTAAAAGTGAAAATGTACATATTTATAAAATTATTTAGATAAAATGAATATTATTTTTTGAATTAAAACTTCTAAATTATCAAATGGTGATTTTTTCATAATTTTCTAAGATAGTCAAATTTTCGGGTAAAAATTAAATACCGTATAAATATACGGTGTATTTTATGACATCATAATGACCCAAAAATAATATAATAAATACTATAATAGGTATAATTGAAAAAATATATGTTTTAACCTTAAAATAATGTGATTTTATGTTTATTTTATTATTTTTATTAAGCCTTTATGAATCCTCCAAAACCATTAATATATTTTAGAGTTTTAAATTCATTTATTTAAAAGTGTGACTCACCTCTACATAATAAAGGAAATTATTTTAATAAGGTCAAACAATTTACTAATAAAATAATGAAAAAACTACCCTTTGGTTGAAACTATGGGCAAAAAACTATGTGTAGGTTTGTGATTTTGAATATTTTATTCTGTAGAGTCCAAAACCTAAATATTAAAGAAATCCCTCTCTTTTCCTATATAAACTCACCCAAGATCACATTTATCTTCACTAAAAATCCTTTAATAAACTTATTACTATTACATAATCTATTTATAATCCTCCCAAGGTTCCCCAAGCTCTCAAGAATCATTTTTTCTAGATTTTGGAGTCACACACTCATGTAAGGGTTCTTTCCTTTCTCCTCTTTATTCAAGTTTCTTTATTATGTTATGCCTTATATTCTCCATTTACTAATGTTGGGATATGTATTTACATGTAACTATTACCAAAAATTTTATGTAAAAATTATGATATTCCCCTTTTGATCTCATCAACCCATTTTATGAATTTTTAAGTGACATCGTTAGGCTACTGAAATTTTGTAAGGGAACCTCTCTTTCTTCCCTTTATTCAAGAACCCTATTCATTTTATGCCCTTTAATTTTAAATTAATAATGAAGGGGTATGTTTTATCACATTAACCATACTTTCCTTATGATTTATAAATTATGAGAGACCCATTCTTCTCTCATTAATTCCTTCCATGAATATTTACACTTCCCTGTTATGCTGCCGAAACTTCACCACGGTAATCCATGATTTTTTTTGTAGTGAATACCACACCCAATTTCTATCAAGGGTGTTCATATTTATGCACTTATAATCATTATTATTGGGGATTTATATGTATCTATTTCACACTCCATGTTCATGTAATAAAATATGATGATGAATGAATCCATGTTGTATGATCTATGTGGCACACTTAAGCATGAGAATAAAATGAAAGTGACGGGTGCGACCAAAATTATATAGAACTCCAATGAATTGGGTAATGTTTAGTATCATGATACATCATTTTGGGATAAAGATTGAACCTGATTCATTTATGGTACTTTTTTCCTTATGATGTATTGGTAGTTATCCTTAACCTATGATGCAATGTTTTAAGTTGTTGCCACATTCCCATGTTGCCTTTATGTTATAATGTTATATCATGTATTATCATTAATGTTTATGATCAATACTATTTTTATGGCCCTTGATATGACTATTTTATAACATGTTTTACCTTATTCCATGTTTATCCCCTTACTGGTCTTTATAGCTTACCCCTTTCTTATGTATTTCCCCAGGTTATCCAATATAGTTTTAAGATCAAGCATGTTAAAGAAGTTTTCAATAAAGATATTGTAATTCATGTTTAAAGTTGTAATGTAATGTACCTTATTCCCAAATACACTATACTTATCGATCTTTTAGGTTTTATTAAGTATAATTTTATGTAATTAAATCATGTGTTAATGTGTAATAAAGGGAATATTTATTATAACAATAGTGTTATAACAACTACTAACCCCTAATATACATAAAACCCAAGCCACCCATATACCTTGGAGGTATATAAAACAATCCCTAAGAACCAAACTAGTACTATCAACCTTGTTTATTGAGATAATAATTCCAAAAAACTCTATATAAAAATTATGTAGCCATATATTTAAAAGTAATTGTGAGTATATCCACATACTTAGTAATCCATCCCCTAAGTATGAAAAGCCAAGTAATTACCAAGCATGAATAATAATCAATGAAATAAAATCAAAATACATAATCACATCCTCACTAACCAAAATTACATAAGGGTAATCTTGGTTAAACATTAACTAGTGAAATATCTTACCCTTAAAGCCTCATAAGATACAAAACACAACTCTATTAAATTTCAGTAGTCTATACATTATTTTACATAAATATATCTCATTAGATTATTTTGTACCCAACTTCACCATAAGATCACTCATAAAAATAAAAAGTTTGTATAATAGAACCCACACTATTAAAATATAAAAGGAGCCTTATAAACCAACTTCCACTAACTAGTAGCTAATATCCCCCTTACACCTAACTTAATGTGACTAGCTCATTGGAGATGGAGCCCTAGAAAAAAATAATTTTTTTTACTTTAGATTACCATAATATAAATATCTTATCACATAATGATTATCCTTATGTGAAACATTAATGTGATAATTTCCTTGGAATAATTTTTCACATCAAAGGGTTATAACGGTTACTCACTATAATGAGAACCTAGAGATTCAATGAAAATATTCTTAAATCAATGTGTCTTGTGGTCTAGACACATCCATTTGATGGGACAATGATGATGTTTGACTATGAGGTGATGAATAATCATAATAATTGAGATTTATTCTTATGATTTTTTCACTTTCTGATCATTAATATTGAAGTTCATGAGGAAAAACTTTCCAATACGTATTCCACATGTTTTATGTGTCATTGGATATCTCTATCCATGAACGTGTGTATTGGTCCTTATACTTGATATCATTTTTAATATGTATCACGAATCATGTAATTTGATGTATGGACAAAATCCATGATAATATATGCTCATAGTGAGGTAACATATATTGGGTTAATTATAAGTGACATGACATTAATTTAATGGTCAAGAAAGGATTTTTCTCTTTTGAGTTAGTAAAAGATGATATCTCTGGTCCTTTTATTAAAATTGAACATTCAAAAAAAATCCATAGCTATGGTAATTTACAAATAAGTTTATTTCAAAAAGTTAATCATATAGGGTGATTACATAAGTATACATCCTACTTGATGAGATATCAGTTGATAAAGGTATTATATTACCCAATATCATTCAAATGAAGACTATTATAGTTTCCACACAAATATTTTTCTCTATGGGTGTGTTAAAGTGTTACTAAATACTAATCTTGGACTTTAGATAAGTTCTACCTATTTCCATTGAGAAAAATTCCTAGAGGGTTACACACTAAGTGTATCCAGAATCTCATTAAATTACATTGATTTTAAGTTTAATAATAAATTTATTCCTTGTTAGTAGAATAATATTTATTCAAGTAAAAGTTTATTGTATAAATACAATCATAATACATTTTAGTTTAGAATATGTGATTTTAATTTTATCTCTTGATTAAATATTCACAATATAATGAATATAATATTTATTTATTCACAAGTTTAATGAATATGGTAAAATAAATATTTAATTCAAGTTATGTAAATATTAAAATAAATATTTTTTTGACAATTTTAGTGAATATAATATTTATTTTACTTTATCAAATGAATATTTTTTATTCAAGGTTCAATACATTTTATGGGAGAATATGGATTGTGTTTAATGATCTAATGAAAATTCTATATTTTATTTAATATCATTTAAATAAATATCAATTAATTTATTTAAGAAATGATGTTAGATAAAAACTATGGTTATTAAAGTAATAATATTAATATTATTATGTGACATGGTTTATGACTTAGATTAAATAAAATAATGAATTTTTTGTAATTATCTTTATTTAAACATAAGTATAACTTTTAAAAATAGGTCATTTTTTAGAAGCAGGACATTGAAAACTTTGGAAAAAAATATTTCAATATATAAAGAGGATTATCCCATTCTCTATATCTTAAGAATCTATAGAAATAAAAATATATATTTATTTTTATCAATGATAAATAATTTTAAGTACTTGATTCTTCTATAGTAACACTTGATACATTAAGAAAACCATTTAGATATTCCTGAAGCATGTACATATATTTCTAGAGGGATACTCGATTGGATTCTCCATACCAACAACAACACCAAAAAATGATGACAAAATTTTGATCAAGAATAATATTTTAGTCAAGTTAATATATATTTAAATTAATTATAAATTAAATATACATGATCATGTTAATGAAATTCTAGGGTGTGTTTGTCTAGTTATTTGGATTTTCCATTGATTTTTATGAAAAACTAAAATTGGGACTCCACCTAATTCTTTTGATGTACCCCATAACCTTAAATTACTATTAAAGTGGTCACATTTTATTCTATAATTATTTATAAATTATTTGATCAATTTTATGAATTGTTTTACAGTATTCATGTTCAGATTTTTTTGAGTCCATTAGTTGGGATGAAATGTTTATCCAAAATTGTATGGATAAAAATATACCAAAAACATGTAAATAATTATCAAAGAACCCACCCAGAGTTTCTAAGGTCACTGGATACAAAACATGATTACGTGATATATAGTAGGTGAGTATATGCCCTGTGATGAGTTTCTCTCCACACATGATACACATAATTTAAATCATGGTGTGTAATGTGGGTTTATACCCAACATAATTAAATGTCACATATTTATTACCAGTGGGAAATGAGACATGACATGAACAACCTGATGTGTATTGGGAGAGTACACTCCATGTGACACGTGTTGCTCCATACAAGGTGAACTCCATTTATTTTGTGGTGTGTCATATGGGTCAACACAGAGTGTCATTACATGTCACATATTAACTACTAGAACACAACATGTAAACAATAGCTACACACCATGTAATACACATGTTTTTTTATTGGTACACTCCATGTGAATTAATATCATGTCATGTAGTCATACATGTTGCATAATCTATGCAATTTAACCACATGGAATAACACACTGTATATGTAATGACACATCATACATAGTAACTTGCCATGTAGTGCATAGTAAATGAAATAGACCATAGATAAAACATATTACATGATGTATCATGTGTAATTACACATCACATGATCATTAAATTTCTAGTAAATAGATTTAACATTATGCATTTTATATAGGCCATGTTGCCTCCGAAGTACACATCATGTACTTAATTATTTTAAATAAAATTTTGTTATATATTTAATAATAATTAATGGGATTATAAAAAAGTATCAAGGAATATTAGTTGGAAAAAATTTAAGATAAATAATTAATTTATTAACTCAAGTCAATTTATCTTAAAAGGAACAACTATAAAGTAATTCTATCAATATTAAATGTGGTTGTCATTGCATGTTGTGATTGACCATGATCTTTTACCGACCTATGCATGTGTTTGATTTATTTATTTAATTTAATTATTTATTGAATTGTTTACTATGTGATAATTATTATTAAATTATATATGAGGATTTTCAAATCGTCCATCCCTCCTTTATTATGTATGAGCTTACATGTCCAAGGATTATTTTATTTAACCCCAAACCCCAGTGCCCTCACTTGTATGTGAGTATACATTTATTAAGGATGGATATAGTTTAGGACCTGATATTAGATAAATATAAACATGGATATACATAAAATAGTGGTGGATACTACAACTTTTCCTAAGTTAAGGTTCAAGGAGTTATTTCCCTTACGGTCTAAGTTGGTTTACCAGCACTCGATAAACCAATTGTTAGATAAATCTCATGATCATTTCATGTATTTATTTTATTTTATAAGTGCATGGTTATTTATTTATTTATGAAATTCATGGTTTTTTATTTACTTAATTAAACATGATCAAATATTATAACTAAATTAATAATAATTCTTAGATAAAAATAAAAAAAGTTTATAATATTTATTTTATCGAGTATAGTTAATTAATTTTGTAAATTATCTCATAAATTAATTAAAAATTATACAAAGGATAAAATATAATATCTTATACAATCATATTTAATGCATAAATTATTTTATTAGACATGGTTAATTATTTATGTAAGTTTCACATAAAATTAAGAACCCATGAGGAATAAAATAAAGTATATTTATGCATAAGCTAACAAAATCTCTCAACATAAAATATTAATCCAACAAACACCTTCCATCACTTGAGTTAGAATACAATCATAGTTCAAAGTAATGGTCGATCCATTTTTAGGGTACTTAAAATTATTGAGGAGTTATAATGAAATCCTTAGTCTGACATAACCAAGTTAACAATAAGAGAAGTTTCCCTAGCATGCACGGTGTAACTTGAAGGAAATTCTTTAAGAAATATGAGCATAGAATTTTAGGATTTTAAAGTTCACTCAACAGACCCAGGAGTTGTGAGATAATGTGGTTGATAAGAATATAACCTACTTAAATACCTTTGAATAACCTGTAAAGGCTTCTGTATGGGTCATGATAAGGGAAATATGAATCATTTCCACTAAAATATCCAATTAAATAGATATTCTAAATCTAATGGTGATGGTTGTTGAGATTTTATAAAATAGCGGGTGAATAAATTAAATCATTAATTATGTTATAATAAATAATCAAGATAAAATTATAATCTATTATTTTTTTAGATAATGGAAAACAACACAAAAAATTCACCATCATTGTGATAAGTTTTGGAGAAAGAGAATCTTCTAACCAGGGAAAGCTTCCAGGAGTGGTACTGAAACCTGTGAATTTTACTTTGTCAAGAAAAGAAGTTATATGTATTAGAGTCCCCTATTCATGTTGAGCATTTTGAGCTAGTGAGTAAAGAGGAAAATTATATAATCTGAAGACACGTGGATAATGCATTGGATACCCAATGGCTCATGTTATCATCCATGTCTAGTGAGATTTAGAATCTTCAAAAAGATATAAATTCTTACTCCATATTGTATTATCTCCATGGTATTTATTGGGAGAAATAAAAAAAGATAGGTATTAAATATATTAATAACTCTTCACATATGGATTAGGAGAAAGATTACCTATTGGACCTCATGCGGTCAATATGATCAGATACAATAAGCATTTATAGATTTTGGGATTTAAACTATACAAAGATCTATGCATAGACCTCATCCTCTCCTATATTCCTCTAAGATTCTTAATCATTATTATTAATTTCAATATGAATAATATAGAAAAAATGATGTAAGATTTTTTGAATTTGTTTTTCCAAGTTGATAAAAACATGTGCTGAGATAAGTCTTCTATCTTTATGGTGAAAAAAAGGAAAGGCAAGGAAAAAAGGACCAAACTAGGATCTAACTTGAAGGAATATTTGTAATTATATTCAAAGAAAATAAAGATTTATAGGGTGGATAAAGATAAGTAATTTGTTTGTTTTTATTATGGAAATAAGGTCTGTTGTAAGAAGAACTCTGCCTTAATGAAGAAGCAAGTAGAAGCTTTAGGTACATCCATTATCAATTATACTATTTATATTTCTAATAATTGATAAGTGGATATAAATTTTGGTTTACACATTTTTATCCAAATAAAATAATTAAGTAGATTATAGAATATCACTAAAGGTGAGGTAGGTCTTTAAGATTCTAATGAAGAAAGATTCGCTACACTGGCTATAAGAGACTTCCATCTCACATTTCCAACTAAAATGATTTTATTTTTAAATAAATATTATTATGTACTCAGTGTAACCAAAAACATAATTTATGAATCAAGTTCAGATTTGGTGTATTTATTTTAAAAGTTCAAAAATAAACTTGTTTTATTTATAAAGAAAGAATATGTAATTAATATGGAACATATTAATTATAGTATTTATATATTAGAATTTGAAAATAAAGTCCTGGTAATTGATAAATTTACAAGATTCATATTACACCTAGTTGAAGAATCATCAATTTAACACCCCAACCTAGAAGCCACTAAACTGGTGCCTCAGGCCGATGCATCACATGGCCTCAAGCATGCCTCCCATACACTAGAGGTTGCTGACTAAAAATGAGGGTCTAAGGTGATATAGTGAGGAGAATATACCCACATATTAAAGTAGAAACATCAAAAAAAATAATACTAATTAGATTCAACATCCAAGTAAATTAGTAAATAGACATTGAGTCAAGTTTCCAATAAAATATCAATATAATCCAGGATATATTAAATGAGACTATATAATACATGATAGGAAAACATACAATAGTAGACTATACAAAATATATGAAAAGAATAAGAGATAAAATACTAGACACTAAATTAGAGCAGACCTGAGACCTAGACTGGTCCCAAACTCCCATGCCCCATCCTAGTAAGCTGAACATCAAGAAAGGGCCTTACCCAAGCCCATACCTACAATCAAGTAGCATATGATTAGGTACCCACATTCCATGGTGGCCTGAATAGGGTATAAGTACAACTTAGTAGGCCACCATTGATGACATCCCTAAAATAAATAGTCAGTATGGATGTGCATGAAAAAGTGATAAAAATAAACATTCATACTATTCATCATTTTATAAATTAAATAAAAAATAGAAAGCTAACCATTGATGCCTGATATTCATGGTGAAATCCATAATTAGTCTATACCTACTTCATCCAGTGCTGGTGAGTCTTTGATCATGGTATGAATATTGGATGAACTGGTTCCAATGTATACTTCCAAGGTAACCATATTCGCAATAATCTGAGTGAATACACATGGATCAACCATTCATTACATCTCAATAAATCACATAGGAAATACGAGGTGGTTATCCTTAGCATTCCACTAATCCAGTCTACTAGTATGAACTCAAGGAACCTTCCTTGACATTCATAAGCATGACTTTACCGGAATCCATGGCTTAAAACTAAGTCATTACACCCAAAGAGATAAATTTGAATCCAGGGATACCATCCTATAATATTTAACATGGGTACCCTATAAGAATACATGGCATGAATATATGGAATTTAACAAGTAATTTGTTACCATAATATAAGGGGATCCACTATAAGGATTTCATGGTAATGAATCTAAGTGTAATCCAATGTATTTCCAAAGGCATTCCATAACATCGACCCTCAATGAATCTAATGATTTCGTCACACCTCGGTATTCATCTGTGTCTCCTACTAGAATCCAAGGCTCACTCACTACATTCCACATTAATCATGCCCTTATATAATCCATTGAGTTTCTCTAAGGTGTTTCTATCAAATCACCATTCCAAAAGAAAACAATTTTATTTCCTTTACTACCTTTAAGTAGTCATCACTTTATTTCACATAATTTCATTTTCTAGAAAACCATGTCCCTTAGTCACCATATAACAATTACATATCAATTTACCATCTCATTTACTATTTACCAAGTCATCATCATTTACCATAATTATTTCAAACCCATTTCAAATAACACAAATCAATTTTAATTCACACTCATCATTTACCATTTATAAAGATGATATCAAATTACAGTTCCATTTAACCTTTTAAAACTAAAATAATAAATTCACAACTTCCATATCAAAAATTTTTCCATTTATAAAAAAACTCAACAAGCCATAAAGTTCCATTTTTGATCATAGATGATTGTGAAATTATCTTTCACAATCATCAATCAAAAAATTATTTTTCTTTTAACCACTTAAAACACATCTCACTAATTCACACAACCAAAGAAATTTTCCCAACCTCATTTCCCATTTAAAGTGGCCAATTAATTTATGATATCCATAATTAAGGTCAATTCTAAAATAAGGTCATTCACTTGGAATCAACCCATCTCTTAGGTTCAACATAATTTAAAAGGGGCATCTAACTAAGGCGGGTCACACTTCAATTAATTAAATTAGAGTTAGCTCATAGCATGCCAAAACTGATATGATGCACCACATACTCACTTGAAGAGAAATATAGAATACCACGAGTTAAGTCCAGGTACCACCTAACTTAGACTCTTAGGAGTTTACATGTTTGATACCAAGCCTATATTCTACTTAAAATGAGAGAAACTAAGTAACCAAACAAGAGCCTTGGAAATAGGAAATATTTGATTAAAAGGGAGAGATATAAATTAAAGGAGAAAAAACCAAAGAATAAAATATATTATATTATTAGACTCACATTAGGATCTCTAATGGATCATTTGGAAGGAAAAATAGACCAATAATGGATGACATCCACCATGGTGGATGAAGAAGAGGGAGGCGCCAAAGTGGTGCTACTACTAGCCATGGGAGGGGGACAAACCCAAGTGAGGTTTTAAGGGGATGTCCTTGGTAAAATTATAGGGATTAACCTAATAAAATTTCAACCTAGGAGGCCATTGATTAGACACCTTTGGGCCACCAACTAGCTAGTGATCCTAGGCCCCATATAGGGCTACTTCCCATGGACACCAGTTATCCAGTGGTGCTGTAGCAACCTAATGCAACTTTGAATCTTCCTAAAATCCTCCCAAAATGCCTTTAACCTACCTACCACGCCTTGAAAACCTCAATTTGGGTGTGTTATAAGAGGATTGAAAAAAATTAAACTATTATATACTTTATAAAGGGATGAGATATTATAATTTCCCCACTACATGACATCTCATCATTGAGATGAATTCTTGAGAATCATAAAGCCTCATCTATCATACCTAAAACATACAACATACTTGTTATGGTCATGATAACACCACACCCAAAACAATCCCATAATAATTTCTTACTTTTGAAAACATTTTTAACTCAAGAGGCCTTACCAACCCACTTCTCAATGAACCACTTGACTATATCACTTGGCCACTATTCCAAATATAATGGTAATTAGAACTCAAATGTGTTTAATCCACTAATTACATTAGAAAATGACTACTTGGGTTCCTTCTATTTTTTTTCTTCCAAATTTTAGTTCCTCGATCCATCTTTCCACCAAAATAGTGATCAGGGCCAATTGACTACTGGGCCTTAGGTATGCCTCCCCACATGCCAAAGTCTTCTAACTAGCAGCGAGGGTGTAAAGAGGCGATAATGAGGAGACTATACCCTCTATAGGTGAATAATAATAATGTTATATGCATATATAAGTAGTAGAAAATAAATACCACAAACACTGGACCAATAACCTATTGTAATGGAAGAATAAAAAGAAATAACAAAAGCATAAACTGATAGTAGTGAAAATAAATAAATGATAAACATGCCATTTTTAGAATAAAACACCCCATGATAAATTTTTTATAAACATACATACAAGTTAGGTTATACATAGAAATAAATAGAAGGGTCTCCTGTAGACAACCTTAGTACATACATATAAGAAGCATGCTGATATAAAAAGAAAGACACAAAAAGGTAAAATCCAATTGATGCAACAACCACCAAGGTCCCTTGTCATCCATCCCATGCTAAGAAGTATGAAATGATCACTAAGGTCTATCTACTGAGCCTGATCCCTTACCTGATCATAGAAACATAAAGTCTACACACATCCTGAAGGGACCGTGTAGAGTGTGAGAATAATATCAGTATGCCACCACCAACGTGTGCCTATCTTACATCCGTGATAAAGCAGGTGTATACAAAAATAAAATAAGAAGCATCACATGCACAATATATATACACACACAGATATATATATATATAAAACCATATTACCTTGTGTTCAACATCCATAAGGAAGCAATCACCTACTTTGACCAATTCCAATATACCAAGTGCCCGAGTAACGAGAGGGAAATACCCCAGGCACCTCTAAAAAATGTAACACCAGAACCTCATACCAACCTATACCTCATGTAAAAATCAAGTAACTAACACTCTAAAAGCATGCCCAAACAAATACCTATTCCCTTGGACCACATCTCAGAAATCCCCTTCGGCTTGAAGATCGATGTCCAAGGCACAACGATGTATGTCCTCCAAATGATAAAAACCATCGGCTTAGTAGCCGATGTCCTAAGGAAATAAGATATCTAACCTCCCACATAATCTTGACCCAATGGACTCAATATATGGAGAGCCTCATCCCCCAAAAAACTGTCTCAACATCGTCAACTGATGGATCCTCACCATCCCCATGACTTTCTATGGCAAGCACCTCCAACCTCACTGATGTTCAAAACTATTCTAAACTGCATCTAACAGAGTCATATACCCACATGAGTGGTAGAAAATACCTCATAATACGAGTCATATATGCATTCATATAACTAAAATTATGTGTTGGACAATAAGGAGAGAGATAATCACCAAAAAAGTACCTAAGACACATCATCCTGGAACCTTATGCCCCTGTGACCGTGTTTCTCATCCTGATGGTCATCACCATCCCAAATCAGTCAGGCCATGCCCAAAACCTGATGAATACGTCACCTCAATCCGATGACCAAGTAAACCAACCTATTATCAACATAACTCATAGTATCCGGGCCTCACCGAACCTGATAAACCATGCTGCCTCATCCAGATGGTCAACACCATCTCAATCCTTAGGCTTCTCCCATCACATTCCCATGGAACTCATCACATTTAATATAACAATTTAATTTAATAAATAAACACCCAACTTAATCTTCCTAAGGCCTGAATCCTCTCACTAGTATTATACCATCTATATTCTTAGATGATCATTCCCATAAGAATCTCATAGGTTCAGTTAATTTATTTAACAAAAAACATTAAAATATCAGGGTCTCTCTTGAACAACCCATTGAAACGCATACGAAAACACCCCTGAAACATGATAAAAATAAAAATGAAAGCTAAGAACCACCTAAATTATACTCATAGGAATATGATCATTTGATATTGGCCTCTAAATCAAGTTTATTTGGAAGAAATCAACATTTTATATGAATTCCCTAAAAATAGGGTAAATCAAATCACATAGATTCAGCACTCCATATGGAAAGAGAAAATAATAAAGGAATCAAGAGGATTCAAGGTCTTACCAATTTTGTTCCAATGCACCCAATGATGATTTATTCAGAGCTCGTACTTGGAAGATCCCTCAAAGCCTAAGGGAGGAGGAGAAGAGGGAATTCCCTCTGCTATGCAAGCGAGTGGAGAAGGAAAAAGGGGAAGGAAAAAATAAATAGAGGGTGGTGAAGTTTCATAGATTAACCACTTTAAGTTGACTGCATGGTTTGGATGCGCAGTTTGGATAACCATGTGCTAATCATATAGATCCCACTATGTAATAACCACACATGCATGGTCGGCCTGCATAATTTTCCAAACCATTTGGAAACTGTATGTGATCCTCTACTAAAAAATAAACATCAACCCACATGACTGTGTACCCACTCCCACATGGTTTGTCAAATTGTGCATAGTAAAGCAGGAGGTCTGCATGGTTTCTCCTAGGAGGCTTCACAGTTTGTCCAAACCATGTGCCCTAGTCTATGAACCCTATAAAATTGGGTGTTCGGCCTCTGATGCACCTGAAACTACCTCAAAACCTCGAGGAACTTTCCGAGTGCTAACAAACATCTAAAACTAATGACTTGGATCAAAGGAACTCTCAAAATTTGGTTCTTATAATCATGAAATAAATTGTTCCAACCACCAAACTCTAAAAATTTAAACGGGTTGAGGATTTTGACCTAGTCCAAAAACCCGGGATGTTATATGCTCTCCACCTTAACATAGATCATTTCTGAGCTATTAAGCCTTATATAAAGATGGTACCAAACATACCCATCTCATTTACATCACCCTAGTTTAGCCCGGTAATAAAGTCACTGATCAACTCTCTCAATGCACTCCCCACTTTAGGAGTTACCTATCCTAGTCACTTCCTGACACAAAATACAAATAAACCAATGGTCTACCTACCATACCTAGACTCAAAAGTCCAACCATAAAGAATTTTCACTATTTAACCTTATCAAGTTCTTGATTCAAGCCCATGTCACATATGATACCCATAAAACTCCATATATCATCAGATTCCCACCTTGTTCCCATGTCACACATGGCACCTATGAGATCCTACATCTCATCAGATGCCCAAAATCTATCCTGATGCCTCGCACCTCACATAAAAACCTATATCGTATCGATTCCTAGAATCCAAAGCACCTTATAAAAACCATATATCCATTGATGATCACAATAAATCCAATTTATATGAAACTATCTCTCTCTCTCTCTCTCACACACACACAAATATATATATCACACATCTGATCCAATTCCAACCTACTAACCAACATATATTTAGTACAAAAAAACCTATACACCTTGTGCATCCAAAACTAGATATGCCTAAAAAAAGGGACATGCCAAAATAAAAAGCATCCTTGTCACACCCATGATTTACCTCTGACTGTAGTTAGATCCTTATCCTACTCTTCACATGGAAGCTCGACTATGTGCACTTGGACTGAAGCTCAACTAACTGAGGCCTAGAATATCTATGGAGCATGACTAGCTACCTGCCAATGAACTAAATTCTGGGTCCCACTATCTCTACCATGACCTCTGTGTATAGATGAATCTCGACTACCGGCTCTTGGTATCACTCCTAGTCTGACCTCAGATCCCTGAGTCTGACCCGGTCCCTGACTACTAGTTGTCTGATTGGCTTTATGCAGAATATTTTTGAGATGCCCAACCTGAACGCATGCTCAAAACTCCTTCTATCACCAATCACACTGTGTTCATACATGTCCCTGATGCACACACTGTAATCACACCATCAAAGACCCACTCTTAGGTGGTCTTATTGGGTCTTTGGCCTAAATTCCCTATTGAGACCCCTTTCAGCCTCACTTCCCTCTATCTGAAGCATCACCACTGAAATCACCTAACGCCATCACCCAACTCAAATATGAATGGTTCATCAGATTTACCTTGTCTATTAGTGCTTGATTCATCACCTCTGAGAATGAGGCTAACCTAAAGATGTTTACTTATACCCTGATGGTGTTTCGTAAACCATCCTCAAAATGCCTCGCCCTCCTGATGTCATCATCCACCATACCGGTTGTAAAACGAGACAATTTAATGAAGGTATATGCATATTCCATGATGGATATGTCTCCCATCTATAGGATCAATAACTCCCAAGATATTTCATCCCTCAACATCTCTAGAAAGAAGTTATTGAAAAATATGGCCTCAATTACCTTCTAGGATAGTCTCTCATGTTAGCCTATCTAAACCTACACATCCCACCAACATTTATCTGGTCCTATGATCATGTACATCACAAGATTCACCATATGAAATGGGGGTATCTCAAGCTACTCGGAGATTTTATGCACTGAATATAACCATTTTTCTTCCACCTATGGTTCACCCTCACCCTAAAATATTAGTGGATTCTATGACTGGAACACATGAGTAAAGTACACCATAGAAGGTTTCACTTCATAAGCTCCCCTATTGATACCCTAGATAACATGAACTAAGCTCACCCTAAGATTCTCATCAATCCATGTCCCATAATCTGTTAAATTTTATGGTTTTCCTACCTATACTGAATCCTATACCTATGCCTATACCAATGGATCATGATCATCCTGACCCTCCGGGGCCTCTTCCCGACCCTCAAGGGCCTTAACCTGTGCATGCTCATGCGACACCATATGTCCTACCATTTGATGCTCCATCAGAAGTCGCCTAGGTGGAAACCCACAGAATACCAATACCATGGTCATACATACATAATAACATATATATAAACAATTTATATAGGGAAATATGTAACAAGAAACACAATCTCATCATCTTTTCACACCCCCATTGCAACCATGTCTCATGACATCCAGCCTCATGACCCCTTACTCTCCCATATCAGATTCAGGTATCACATATAAATCTAGCCTCATGTCCCCTCACCTAACCATAATAGATTCATACATTAAAAATCAATTCGAGTTAGCTGAGTAAGATTCCACTAAAGAGTTTATATAGGAAAATAATGTTTAGCTTATTTGTTGACATTTTAAACAACTCACCCCCTATCATTATCCCTGCCTACTCCTATCAAATCCATAATTATATATATATATATATATATATCATATCATATATATTTCATTTGAACCACATTCCTGGGTTGGTTGAGTAGAATTCCACCAAAGAGAGGTTAAATAGGAAAACCTTGTTTAGCTTCCTTTTTTGACACTTTAAACAATCCAAACCCTCTTAAATCAATTCAAGTTCCCAATGAAAATCACAAAAAAATTATCACATCCACACACACACACACACACATAACTCCTATATACCTATCAAGAAATCATAAACAATTATTCCTTTCCATACTGGGCTAAGGGTCCAAAATCCTCCTTTACCACACCAGGAAAAGGGTCACATATCTCCTCCCCTACCATAACGGGCCAAGGGTCACATACCATAGTAGATAATAATCAAATACAAGTTCACCACTCAATGTGTAAGTTAAATCAATTATAAAAAGAGAAAAGTGGTACAATAATTTCCCACCCTTGACAACTTGGTCTATCCCTCATTCATGGGGCGGTATACACCCAAACACAAGCTCTATACCTAGTCCCGATAACATCCTAATATCTAGTCTACCATATCCTAAATAGTAAGACCAAATAAGAAAATGAAACATTTGAGATCATTAGTACCCAGTCAAACACTTCCACTATTTCCCAGTCATGAACTGATCTGATAGCATTTGTAGCACCCTAACCCATATTTCCACCTGAAGAGTGCTCAGGGATGGTTGACCACTAGGCCTTAGAAGCACCTCTCCATACACCAAAGGTTTTTGAATAGAAGCGATGATGTAAAGAGGTGACAGTGGGGAGAGTATACCCTCTGTAGGTGAATAATAATAATGGTCTATGTATATATAAGCAGTAGAAAAGAAAGACTACAAACACTTGACTAGTAACCTTCCATAGTAGAAGCTTAAGAAGAAATAAAGGAAGCATAAATAGACAAAATTAGATATAAATAAATTATAAAAATTTCATTTGTATAATAAAATCCCATGATACCATTTATAGAAACATGCATACAAGTCAGGTCATACAAAGCAATGGATAGAAGGGTTTCCCATGGCCAGTCTCAGTACATATATATAATAATCCTACTGATACAAAAATAAATAAACAAAAGGGTAAACTACAGATAATACAGGAACCACCAATTTCCCTTATATTCCATCCCATGGTAAGGAATAAAACATGATCACTAAGGTCCATCTCCTGATCCTGAACCCTTACCTTATTGCAAAGCATAATGTCTACATGCATCCCAAAGGGCCAGTGTAGGGTGTGAGAATAATCTCAGTAGACCACCAACAACGTTTTCCTATATTATATCTATGATAAAGTAGGTGTATCCAAAAATAAGATAAGAATAAACACATGAACAAGATATATATAGATAACCTACTTCCCTTGTGCTTAATAACCACAAGGAAGCAATCACCTGCTTTGACCGACACTGATATACCACATTCCTAAGTAACGAGTGGGAGATACCTCAGGAACCTATGATAAATGTAACACTGAAACCTCATTCCAATTGAAAACTCATGTAAAAATAAAGTAACCGAAATCCCAAAGGCACACCCAAAAAATACCCAGTCCTTTGAACCTTAGCTCAGAAATCCCCATCAGCTCGAAGACCAACGTCTAAGGCACACAAATGTCTACCCTCCAAATGATATACACCATTGGATTAATAGATGAAATCCTGAGGAATGAAAATATCTATCCTCCCACATAATCTTGGACCAACAACCTCAATATACAGTGAGCCTCATCCCCCAATCGACAGTCTCAACACCATCAACTGATGGATCCTCACCATCCCCATGTATTTTTATGGAAAGCACCTCCAACCTCACTGATGGTTAACACCATCCTAAGACGTATCTAATGGAGGAATCTACCCACATGAGTAGTCAACACCACCTCATAATATGAGTCCTATTTGTGTTCACATGACTCCAATGGTGTGTCAACCAACATGGTGAGTGAAAATCACCGACAAAATACCTAAGACACATCATCCTGACACCTCATGCCCCTATGATTGTGTTGCTCATCCTGATGGTCATCACAATTTCAAATCACTTGGGCCATGTAAAAAAATTGATTAACTTTCCACCTCAATCTGAAAACCAAGTCACCCAACCTGTGATAAAAATCACTCATAGTATCCAAGCTTCTCCCAACCTAATGAACCACATCACCTCATCCAGATGGTCAACACCATCTCAATCCTTGGGCTGTGCCCATCATGTTCCCACGAAACTCATCACATTTAATACAAAAAATTTAATTTAATAAATAAACACCCCATTCTAATCTTAGCATGTTCTAAATACTCTCACCAAGATCATACCATATATAGTCTTGGATAAGCATTCCCATAGGCATCTCATGGGTTCAATTAATTTATTAAATAATAAGCATTAAATTATTAGGCTCTCACTCAGATAACCTAATGGAAAGCTCAATAACACACCCCCAAAACATGAGTGAAATCAAATAGAAATATAAGAAACACCTACCTTATACTTGTAGGCATAGGCTCATTCTATATCGGTCTCTAAATCAAGAAAATTTAGAAGAAATAAAATTTTTAGATGAATTACCTAAAAATAGGGTAAATCAGCTCACACAAATTTATCACTCCATATAGTGTGAGAAAATATGAAAATAATCAATAGGATTCAAGTTCTTATCAATGTGTTTTCAACACAACCGATGATGATCGATTCATAGCTTGAACATGAAAGATCCCTCAAAGACTAAGAGAGGAGGAGAAGAGGGAATTCCCTCTACTGTGCGTATGGGTGGATAAGGAAAAAGGGGAAGAAAAACATAAATTTAGGGAGGGAAAATTTCAGAAATCATCCACTTTATGTGGACCTCATGGTTTGGACACATGGTTTGGATAATTGTGTGCTAATCGTGCAGATCCCACTACTTAGGAACCTCATGTGCATGTTCGACTCGCACGGTTTTCCAAACTGTGCATTAGCATTTACTAAAAATTGTATATCTCCTCACATTAATATGTGCACCCTCCCACATGGTTTGTAAAATCATTCAAAATGAAGATGTAGTGACACATGGTTTCTCCTAAGAGGCTGCATGGTTTTTCCAAACCATGCACCTCAGTTTGCACACCCTATAAAGTTGTGTTTTCAACCTATGATGCACCCAGAACCCACTCAAAACCTCAAGGAACTTTCAAATCACTAACACCCATCTAAAAAAAATATTTGGGTCAAAGAAAATATCAAATTTAGGTTCTAATAATCAAGAGATAAGTTGGTATGACCACCAAACTCCAAAAATTCAAATGGGTTAAGGATTTCAACCCACCCCAAAAATCAATGACATTAAACAACCACCCATCACCATAAAATTAGTCCTAATATATCTATATCAAGGTCTAATATATTTTATCATCACATGATTTGTGTATTCCACCCTGCTATGGGCTTCTTATAGCCCCATTTATAGTTCACAAACTAGCAGACACTCAACTTCCCACAACTAAGTAATTCCCTTCGTTAAAAGATGAAACATGCCCATCATTAATGTATTTTACTACTAAATAAAAACTTATCAGATACTGACATGATATATATAAATACCATCAAACTGTTCTCCAAACACACATAGGGAACTGATCAAGGGTCGTTACACTTCCTCATTCCCAATCCTAAATGAATCCAACGAGTTTCATCCACCCATATACAGACCTTGAGCATGCTATATTCTCTTAAAAATATTGGACCAACCCTCAAACATACCCATCATACCTGATACAACATGCCTGAAGTAATTTATAACAAGCCATATTCCTTTCAAGGGTCCTCCTCCGACCACCCTACCTCAACAATACTATATGTACCCATCAATGCACTTCTAAGAACTCAATAATGATAATATAAATCCAAAATCATCCCAAAACCATTGCAATACACATATTAAAATTCATCCCCAACACTCTACGTGATTCCATGTTTGAATCTCTAACCAACTTGAACTCATTAATTGTGATTCATCTTGAGCACCGATGCACAGATGAACCAAATTACACATGGATCACCAAATTATAACATGATCCCAAATATATCACTCAAAATCCATCCAAAACCACAATTTAATTCACACTTTCTATTCACCAAGGAAATCAGATAAGTTAAAACTCAGCAACTCAATGGAATCTTAATGATAATGATCATCTAATGATTGGTTTCATCATAATCATGAACCTTTACACATGAACGTCACAATACTGCAACCCATATGAAACTCCCCACCATAGGGTTGTACTAATCATCAAAAAACTAAACTAAAGACCCATTCCCCATGGCCCAAATATCACCCATCACCAAACATAATGGTCAGACATGGCCTCCCCACTCATACACAAGTGTTATCTTGAAACATCAATTTCCACCCATTACCGAATCACTTGATTATAACCTATAACATTTGCTAAAACTCAACTCATAATTAGGTCCATGACCTTCATCAACCAATGGTGTACTTACCACCATTTTGATTCACTTATAACACTCCCCAAGTATACCCTTAACAAGTTCCATCTTAATATACGCATGAAACTAATCCCAAGCCATGCTCAACACATCTATCCACCTCTAACACCTCCATCAGGTTCTAACTTGATTTGGTGCACCATCACACATCGATGCATCTAGGATATCTTTATATCCTTAGTGGGGTTATCCTAACTCTCATCATAAAGCTCCAAGACATCATACTCCAAGAATCCACCAATTCTTTTGGTCACCTCACCTAAGAGGAACTGCTTAGAAAACCGACTATAGCTCCACAACTCTCTTCTATGCAATCATGAACAATAATGAACTACCAAAACCACATAAAAAAAACTTCTAAAAAACTCAATAGATCCTCATAGTACCCATACATGTCCGATTTTACTAGTCCAAACCAAATGACCCCATGCAAAAATACTATATTATCATTGAAACCCACATGTTTCATGTTCTAATTTGACCAATTCATAGAACCAAATCATGATCCCATGAATCACACATCATTAAAAATAGGCTCATATTCCACATTAAACAACTAACCATGCCTTCAGGCATGTTAATTTCATCCAAAAACCATATTACCCTCGATTCTCTTCCAAACAGAACTTCACTTGTGACAAGGTTTATCACACAATTTCCCCTTAATGACATCATTGCTGAACCAAAAGTGTTATCCCACACTCTCACCACTCTCTTAAAGGTGTATCAAGAATCGATAGGGTTATGAAATCGATTGTTCATACCCTCAAAATTTTTTTAACTACTAAAACACCAACACTCATGGTTATTCACATTTCATGAGTACTATATATTTCCACATTCCACACAATAAGACCCATTTTGAGGGCGTTTTTATTCAAAAGAACCTCACATCTAATCAACATCATAGTCACCAGGCCTATCCCAACCATACCATCATTCCCAAGGTATATCATATGCCTAAAACCACATATCCATGAGAACCTCCTATGCTTTGATCTCTAATAGAAAATTTATCCAAACCTAGTTAGTTATAGGTCTACTATCCATGATTTTCATCGATCAACCTATTATAAACCACATCTGGGAGTTAATTGGGCAAGAAATCTGAATAGATCTATACACCCTAAAACCAACCTTAATACCAAAAGAACCCACACCCAAGTGATTATCCCAAGAAAACTAAAGAAATTTAATTCACCCAAACCATAGAATTGGAAACATATCATGTGTACTAATGAAAAAACAAACATCTAACCATGATTCATGGATCTAAAGGAATCTATGAGACTAGGTAAACCCCTCTCATGTGTCACCTTAAAACATAATAAGAGAATAACTCCCTAAAACCCTAAGTCATATTTAAAAATTCAAGGCCTTCCCACATGAATCAAAGGTCACAAACCATACAAAATATAACTCATGGATAACATCCCCACTCTCATTTGAAATTACACACTGTCTAATGATCCAAAATCCCATCATAAGGTCTCAACCACAAATTCAGATCTAATCCACTCCATCCAATCTCAAGTCAGGCACAATTATAAGGGTTACACAACCACCAAACACCATAAATTATCACAAGGATTAAGGGCCATAGTTAAATTGAAGCCACAATATGTACACCATTATATTATCTTACACAACCCATATAATAAAGGTCTCAAGGTCACAGGGGAATCACATAAATCAGGTGCTCTCTATATCCACAACTATCCAAGCACAGGGTAAACACTAGTTACCAACTAGGTCCACCTCATGCGCATGCACACGCGTTCACACACACAAACATATATAGGATTCACAACCTTTTCCACTTTACCACTTTAGATTAACTAGTATCTTCCATAACAAGGACCCAGTTAAATCTAATGTCAAGTACAATTTATAGAGGAAAACTCTTTATAAGTTGTACTTGGAATTTTATTTAGATAAAACCACATAATAATCAAGGAAATCGATCATGTAATACAATTTTAATAATTTACTTTAACTATATATTTTCATATCTGAATCTTAGTTAAATAAGATTTCAATTTTAAGCTATAGAGGAATACACTCTATAAGTTATAATTTGTATTTTATTTAGCCGATTCCTTCGAATAATCAAGAAAAAATAATCACAAAACATGTATTTATCATTTAGGGGACCATATCAGTAAATTACTCTATAAACTTATAAGAAAACACCATATAAATGGCTACAAATAGTTTAAATAGATGACCCATGTAATAGTCTAGGAAAAAAATCATAAGCAATCACTCAAATGACATGTGAATCTTATATTCCTACTATAATGAACACACACACACACACACACCCTCTTTCCATACTAAGATAAGAGTAAAAATCACATGAATTAATAAACTCATAATCATGCGCATCACTCAAGGTGAAATCAGACCAATAGTAAAAGAAAACGACATAAAAAACAATCCCATCCCTGAAAAAGTGGAATTACCTCATACATGGGGTGGTCAGTTTGATAAATAAGTCCCATACCATTTTCAACAACATCCTATCTCTTGTCTACCTTTCCCTAATAGTAAAAAAAGAAAAGGGACTTTGATACCATTTTTTAATGCCTTGACCCAAAATCCATTGAACCAGTACCTTAGGATATTGTTACACATAGCCTCAGGCGTTCCTCCCCATATGCTATAGGCTTCTTACTAGTAGTGAGGGTCTGAGGTGACATAATGGGGAGACTATACCTACATATCAAAGTGGAAACATCAGCAAAAATAATGTCAGTCAGATACAATATCTAGGTAAATTATTAAATGGATATCTAGGAAAGTGTTAAATAAAAGATCAATATAATCCATGCTATATAAAATGATACTATCCAATACATGAAAGGAAATCATACAACTTCAAAGTATACATAGTATCTAAAAAGACTAAAATATAAAATACTAGACACTCTACTAGAGTATACCTGAGACCTAGACCAATCCCAAACTCCCATGATCTATCATCGTGAGCCAAAAATCAAGAAATGAACTTTCCCAAGCCCAGACTTTCAATCAATTAGCATCTTATTAGGTACCCAAGTGCCATGGTGTCCTAATAAGGGTGTGAGTAAAACTACATAGGTAATAACCAAAAACATACCTAAAACAATTAGTATATATTGAGGTACATGAATAAGTGATATAAATAAAAAATCATACCATTCATCATTTTAAAAATTAAATAAAAATTAATAAAACAACCACTGATTCCCGAGCTCTATAGTGAAATCCATCTTCAGTCTATACCTACTTCGGCTAGTTCCAGTGAGTCTTTGATCATGGTAAACATCTTGTATCAACTAGTTCCAATGTATACTACTAAGGAAACTATATTCATAATAATATAAGGGAATCCACATGGCTCAATCAGGTATTCCCTCCCAAAAAATCCCATAGGGAATCCAAGGGGGTGGTCCTTGGTATTCTTCTAATCTAGTCTATAATTTTGAACTCAAGAAACCATCCTTAACATTTAAAAGCACAAATATATTGGAATCTATGGCTTACACCTATGTCATTCCACCCAAATAGATCAAGAAAAATCCAAGGAGCTCATCCCATGACATTCAACAAGGGTACCCAGCAAGAATCAAGAGCATGAATCTGTTGCATTCAACAAGTAAGACATTACATGAATCCAAGCAGGATCCACCGTAAGGTAGTCATGGTTATTAATCTAAGTATAATCCAATGGATTTACCATGTAATTCTATATAATAAACCCTCAATGAATCAAAGGGTGACATCACACCCTGATATTCATCTGAGTCCCCTACAAGAATCCAATGATTTCTTATGACATTCCACACTAATTAAGTCCTTATGGAATCTATGGAGTTTCTCCAAGTCATTCCTATAAAATCAAAATTCTAATAAAAAACAATTTTATTTCCTTTAGTACCTTAAAGTAGTCATCAATTTATTTCACATAATTTAATTTTCTAGGAAACCATGTCCCTTAGTTACCATCTAACAATGCCATATCAATTTACCATTTAATTTCCCATTTACTAAGTCATCATAATTCACCATAATTATTTAAAACCCATTTAAAATAACACAAAGTAATTTTAAGTCATGCTCATCATTTACCATTTAAAAAAATGATATAAAATTACAATTTACCTTTAAATTTTTAAAAATAAACTAAAAAATTAACAAATCCCATGTCATATACTTTTCCATTTATAAAAAAACTCAATAAGACTTAAATATCCATTTTTGATCATCTATGATTGTGAAATTACCTTTCACATGATCAAAACATGATTTTACTTTTAACTGTTTAAAATAAAATTTACCAATTCACTCAACCAAATATATTTTACCAATATAATTTCCCATTTCAAGAGGATAATGCATTTATGATATCCATAATCAAGGTTAATTCTAAAATAATGGAATTCACTTGGAATCTACCTATTTCTTAGGTTTAACACAATTTAAAAGGGATATCTAACTAAGGTAGAGAAAAATTCAATTAATTAAATTAGAGATAGGTTATAACATGAAATAAATGGCATGAAACGCTACACACATACTTGTAAATAAATATATAATACTATAGTTTAAGTCCAGGGACTACCTACCTTAGCCTCTTAGAAGTTCACATGTTTGATACCAAGCCTTAGTTCTACTTAAAATGAGATAAATTGAGAAAACAAAAAAGGGCCATGGAAATAGGGAATATTAGGTTAAAAGGGAGATAAAAAACTTGAAGGAGGAAAAACCAGATAATAGAAGCTAGTAGATGCTTAAACTTCCCTTAGGATCTCTAATTCATGAAATGGAAGGAAAAATAGACCAATGATGGATGAGATCCACCATGGTGGATAAAGAAAATGGAGGTGCTAAAGGGTCATTGCTACAAGTTATTAGAGGGGGATAAACCTAAGTAAGGGTTTAAGGGGGTGTCCCTCATAAAATTATAGGGATTAACCTAATAAAATCTCTACCTAAGAGGCCACCGACTAGACGATAGCCTCCATCGACAAGCCACCCCTGGGACATCATCTAGCCACTGATCCTAAGCCCCATAAAAGGCTAATTCCCATGGCCACTGACTAGCTAATGGTGCTATAACAACATGATACAGACCAAAATCTTCTTGGAATCCTCCCATAAGGCCTCTTAAATTCCTCTCATACCCCTAACACCTCCATTAGGGTGAGTTACATAAGGCACGAAAAAAATTTAATTGGTTCATACTTCCATAAGGGGTGGGATATTATAATAAACTTGATCATGTAAACCAAAATTTCTTGATGAGATTACATTTTAAAGGGTATTTAGATTCTTTTGAGTTGAAACCCTTAGATTCATATCATTATTATTTATAAGGTAAAATGAGTAAATATATTTTCAATGGAAAAGGTGAGAGATATATAGAGATTCTAGAATTAGCTCACACAGATGTTCATGGACCTTTTATAATAGTGGATAGAGGTGGGTTCTAATACTTAATTACTTTTACCAACAATTTTAGTAGATATGAATATATATAATTTAAAAGGTATAAGTTTGATTATTTTTAGAAATTTAAAGTATAAAAAAATAAAGCATAAAATAAACTTGGTAATAATATAAAGAAACTCCACTTAGATAGAAGTTGAGAATATTTTAACCAAGAGTTCATAAATTATTTAAAAGAGTTTGGGATACTAACCCAACTCAATAATCTTTATATACCATAGTGGAATAGTATCAGTGAAAGGATAAACCACACCTTATTAGACATGGTGAGACTGATGATCAGTCATGTATATCTTCCAATATCTTTTTGGGGATATGAAATAAAATCAATGAAAAACACACTAAATTGATTGATAACTAAATTAATAAGAGAAATCCCATATGATTTATAGTATGGGAAGAAATCTATTATATTTAATATTTATTTATGGGGATGTAAATCATCTACTAAGGTTAATTCTAGAAAAAAACTTGCATCATGAGGAAAAAAGTGCATCTTTATAGGAAATCCTAAAGCGATAATAGGATATTATCTATATGATCCTTTAGATAGAAAAATAATCATAGAAATACATGTTATGTTTCTTAAAAGGGAGTGCATATCTAAAGGAGATAGTGGGAGTAAGATAGACTTTTATGAAGTTAAGGCTTAAGATATAAAAGAGTTGGTATAAGGAAAAATTTCATAAGACCTAGTGGAAGAAGTTATTCCGGAGACACAATAGCCATTTAGAAGTACTAGAGACATTAAGGGACTATATAAATATTATTTTATTATCACTAAAGAAGGAGGAACATTTTTTTGAGAATAATGAACCTCTATCCTATATGAAAGTATTAAAAAACTCATAAGTTACAAAGTGGAGAAAATTTATGGATTTCAAAATGGATCCCATGTACCAAAATCATGTTTGGGTTTTAGTATATCCTCTATTTTATGTCAAATCCATTGAGTGTAGATGGTTATTCAAGAAGAAATTAGACAGGATGGTACATTTAGTACCTATAAGGCATGTTTGGTTTTAATAGTTTCAATAAAAATTAGGGAATATACTATAACAAAAAAAATTCACTAATAACTTTGGTAAAATCCATTAGAACTATACTCACCATAACATATTTACCTGATTATAAAATTTTGAAAATGTATTTCAATACCACTTTCCTTAATAAAAATATCATGGAGGGAAACAACTATAATGGTTTGTAACACCAAAATATACAAATAAGGTGTGAAAGTTTCATAAATCCATTTATGGATTGAAGTAAGCATTGATATCATAGAGTATTCATTTTAATGAAGAAATAATAGAGTTTGGTTTTATTAAGAATGAAAGTGATCCATGTTTCAACCAGAAATTTAGTGGGAGTTATATTGTTTTCCTAGTGCTATGTACTGATGATATATTACTAATGAGAAATGAGATACCAATCTTATACTCAGTTAATACATGGTTGAATAAATACTTATATATAAAGGACTTAGTGAATCATCTTATATTCTAGGGATCAATATCCATAAAGATAAACATAATATGCTACTTAGACTAATTCAACACATATATATTTAAAATTCATTGTAAATATAAAATATAAAATAATCTAAGAGAGGGTTGTTTCTTATGTCACATGGTTTACATATCTCTAAGAAAATATGTTCAAAAACACAAGAAGAGAGAGAAATAGTGAGTAAAATCCATTACGCTTCAGTGGTCAGATTGATCATGTATTCCATTCTATATATTAGGATTGGAGTTTCCTATACCATGAGAATGGTGGGAGAATATTAAGTAGACCTAGGAGAGACATATTGGTCAGTTGTAAATACTATCCTCAAGTACCTTAGTTATTCAAAAGATATGTTCTTGATTTATAGAGGATACGAGGAACGAGTTATGAGGGGGTACACAAATTCTAGTTTTTAAACCGATCAATATGAACTAAAATCACAATTCTGAAATATGTTTTCCTCAATGGAGGAGTTGGGAGTTGGAATAGTTCTAATTAGCTGGTGGTCACTTAATATATAGTATAATTTGAGTATATTGTAGCATTTGATACAAATTAAGAAGAAGTGCAGATAATTTTTTTTAGGATCTTGGTATTAAAACTATCAATACATATCCTATTATTTTTTATTTTTATAATATTTTAGTAGTGGTTATAGATAAATATCTTAGGATACATCAATGTAAAGATAATATATATTAGAATTATCACATATTGAGATATTTTAATAAAAGTGGTGAATTCACAATGAGAATAGTATTCATATATTAAAATATGGTAGACCCACTTACTAAATCCATACCTCATTAGAAGAATGAATATCGTGCGATAAATAATAGGTTAAGAGTCATTATAAGTTGTCTCTATTTTAAGTAGGGATTTGTTAGAGTTGGTTCCCTAGAACTAATTAACATTATACTTTTTTTATTACCAAAATATAATTATCTTATAATATAATTATTATTCTTTTACACAACATTAATTCGATAATTTCCTTGGAATATTTTTTACATAAAAGGGTTATAAAATTTCCTCAGTATAATGAGAACCTAGAGATGTTATGATAATATTCTTAAATCAATATATCTTAAGGTCTAGGTACATTAATATAATGAGACATAGATGATGTCATATTATCATCTTTTGGGGGATTAAAATCATTGAGACTTCTTCTCATGAAGTTTTCACTTAGTGATCTTTAATAAGCGAGGCCATGAGGATAAACCCACGAATAAGAATATGACATGTTTTATTTTTCATTGGATATCCCTATCTATGAACATGTGTTTTGGTCCTTAGACTTGAGATCATTATTAATGTGTATCATGAATCAAATTTTTTAATGTATGGATGAAAATCATGACAATATATACTTGTGGTGAGGTAACATATGTTGGTTACATCATGAGTGATATGGAATTAGTTAAATGGAAAAGAAAGGATTTGTCCCTTCTAAGTCAATAGAAGAAGATACATCTATACCTTTGATTGAAATATAACTATATGAAAAAATCTATGGCCATGGTAGTTTATAGACACGTTCATTTAAGAAAGTAAAAAAATATAAATCAAGTATATAGGGTGATGACATAAGTATGTATCCTATTTGGTGAGATATCAGTTGAAAAATATATTATATTATATAGTAGTATTCATAAGAAGGTTGTTGTAGTTTCTACACTAATTTATTTCTCCATGGGTGGCTTGATGTGTTTCTAAATACTAATCTTGGACTTTATCAAAGTTATACTTATTTCCATTGAGAAAGGGAACTATAGGGTCATACACTAAGTGTATCTATAATCACATTAAAATTTTATTGAATTTAAGCTTAAGAATAAATTTATTCCTAGTAAGAATAATAATATTTATTCAAGTAAAAGTTGATTATAGAAATTCAATCACAATATATTAGAGTTAAGAATATGTGAGTTTAATTTTATCTCTTGATTAATTATTCACAATATAATGAATATAAAATTTATCTATTCACAAGATTAGTGAATATGGTAAAATAATTTTTTTTCAAGTTATGTGAATATTAAAATAAATATTTATTCACAAGTTGAATGAATATAATGTTCATTTTATTTTATTGAAAAAATATTTTTTTAAATAAATATTAATTTAATTATTTAAAAAATGATATTATATAAGAACTCATGTCATGAAAATAATAATAATAATATTTTTTAACATGGGGTATAAACTAGACTAAATAAAATAGTATGGGCCTTTGTGCAATAATATTTATTAAAACCTAAATATAAGTTCTAAAAGTATGTCATTTTTCTAGAAGTGAAATGTTTAAAACATTGTTAACAATTCTCTCAATCCTTAGAGAGAATTATCCCATTCTCCAATTCTCATGAATCTAGATAGATAATAAGAAATACTTTTGTAAATAAATGGATAATGACATTAATCACTTGATTATTTTACACTAGCATAGGAGAAATCAATACTATCATTCATTGATTCATGGATCATGGATGGATACATCTAGAGGTATCCTTAGTTGGATTCTTCATTGTAACAACAATGCAACAAGAGCGGTGAAAAAAAGTTTATCAAGAAGAGTACCGAAGTCGAGGTAACTCTATATTTAAATTAATTATAAATTAAATGTTCATGATAATATCTATGAAATTATTGTTTGTGCATGTGCATATTTCCTTTAATTTGATTTCATATGATTTTGTTTGATTACTTTTATTATGTATTTTGATGATATATTAATTTATATTATTTGGATTTTTGTGATTCTTATCACATTGGAAATATAAGATATTTATCTATACTTTATTATTTAATAAGGGAGTTTGAAAATGCTTATCTATTTCTCTAAAAATTCAATGAAGTTGCTACTATGTTTTTAGAAACTCTACATTTCACTGTTTTAAATCATTTTTTTATTTATTTTACTAAAACATCTAAATTTATCCGATTTGCATGAAACTTGATTATATGGAAATATAAAATGTTTATCTTGATTTAATTAGTTTACATCAAAGTCTAAAAATATCGTTTGAATGGACTTTTAATTACTTGAAGTTATGATATGCTGTTTTGAAGTAGCAGTTTTTCCAAAATTGTTTTGCTTTTGTTTTTTAATTATTTCGGGACCTGTAGATGTCGGTTTTAATTGATTATTGTTTTTTGGAAAGATAATGAGTTTTTCTACAAATTATTAGTTTTGACAAAAGTCTGAATCTTCTGTTAAGAGGCCTTAAAAATTCGTTGACGTTTGTCACAACATTCTGTCCATATTTTTATCAAAAGTATGGTTCATTTTTTTATCAAAAGTATGGTTCATTTTTTATCAAAAGTATGGTTCATTTTTTATCAAAAGTATGGTTCATTTTTTATCAAAATTATGGTTCATTTTTTATCAAAAGTATGGTTCATTTTTTATCAAAATTATGGTTCATTTTTTTTATCAAAAGTATGGTTCATTTTTTTATCAAAAATATGGTTCGTTTTTTATCAAAAGTATGGTTCATTTTTTTATCAAAAGTATGGTTCATTTTTTATCAAAAGTATGGTTAATTTTTTATCAAAAGTATGGTTCATTTTTTATCTCAAAATTATGGTTCATACCCTACGTTACTGTTCATACCCTACGTTACTGTTCATACCCTACGTTACTCTTCATACACTACGTTACTGTTCATACCCTACTTTACTGTTCATACCCTACGTTACTATTCATACCCTACATTACTTTACTTCTTGCTCCGAAGTTATTGTTCGCTCTGAAGTTACTATTCACTCCGAAGTTACTCTTCACTTTTAAGTTACTATTCATTCCGAAGTTACTGTTCATTCCGTGCAATTTTTTAAAAATTGACTTTCTGCAAATATATGGATTATTTTTTTAATTTTTTTTGTAAAATACTTATTAAATATAAGGATAATAATGAAAGAGTTTTTAATGTTTTTGGTTCTATATTGAGAGAGAAATTAATAACATTCTTCAACGTATTTTACAAATAAATTTGGACGTTTCAAGATTGTTTAAATTTAAATGTTTGAATTTAATTTCAGAATTTTCTGCTAGTTATCAGGAACTGTTTTGAATTCATTTAAATCATTTTAAATAGATTTAAAATTCTGTTTTGAATCATTCAATGCTTTTATTGTTCTGAAGATTTTATTGGAAGACTTATTCAAATTATTTTGAATTCATTTATTAGATATTTATTCTTTGGGAATAAAAAGGTAACAGTTTTGCTATTTTTAGGGAGATATTTATGATCTCTTAATTTAATTAATTTTGAATATCCTAAGGAAGCATAGTTGATGAACCTGCTAGATATTTTTATTCTCTATATATATAGTTCTATCTTGCAGGAAAAAAAACACAATACAAGGAGAAAGTGCTGTGAACTTTGAATCTGCTGTGCATTTGCAATATCCTGTGACACTCTGCTTCACCACCTGCTCGGTCTCTCAAGCGCTGAATTAATTCTTCTTCGACTACAATTTCATTGACGAGACATGCTGAACTAAATCTCAAGAACCAATACCTGTGCTTTTATTTTTATATTCTATTTCATATGGTTCTAAGTCTGTAACACTACTTCCCATATCTCTCACACACTCTATTTTTTCTATTTATGCTTTTTCACACAAAAGCATTATTTGTTATTATTTTTCTTCGAGTTGTGACTCCTGGATTCTAAAGTCAGGATCTTAGGGTTGTGACTCCCTGTATCTAAAGTCAAGACTATTTGGGTTGTGACTCCCAGTATATAAAGTTAGGTTGTAAGGGTTGTGACTCCCCACACAAAAGTCAATGTCGTGGTTATCCCTCCACTAGAAAAGGATTTTGTAATTGGGTTATGATTCCCCTTTAAAAATCATTTTTAGTGCACACGTATCTCTCGCTGAGTAGAGAGGTATAAGAGTAGAGTAGGCCCACTTTGGATCGAACTACTATAAAGAACATCCTTGCGTTATTTAATTTTTCCGCTGCTAATTAAATTTAATAATTAACTTTGATATTTAATTTATTTGATTAAAATTTTTAATCTGGTCTATTCACACCCCCTCTAGACCATCTTCCATTACCATGTCTGACCTAACAATTGGTATCAGAGGGTAACCTTGTTAAGAATAGTTTTTCTCTATCTTTATATTTCAGTATACCAAAGATTGATACCATTGGTTGTTCCTTAAGGAATTTATCCAACCAATTTTTTTTAGTGTGCTTTTATATTTTATTGTGCTAACCTATTCCTAGACCTCACAGTGTAAGGATATCGATCTTATAAGATGGAAGGATTGAACCCGAATGATGCCTGTATTCCTTAGAAGCCACCACATTTTGATGGAAATGATTATGGATACTGGAGATCCCGAATGGAGGCATACCTCAAACAGTTGAGCATTGAGCAATAGTCTATCATGTCAAAACAATACACACTGCCTGAAGCTGATCCAGATACTCTTATAGGAATTGATGCTACTAGATATGTCTTAAATTACAAAGTCGTTAATATTTTATATTGTGCTATTAACAGAAGTGGTTTTAGTCATGTTTCTGCATGCAAGACAGCTCATGAGATTTGGAAGATTTTGCAAGTTACTCACCTTGGCTCTGACAAATTGATCCGAACCAAACTTGGAATGCTTCGTTCTAAGTATCAAGACTTCAATATGGGTGAATATGAAACTGTAAACCAAATGTTCCATAGATTCACAAGAATTGTGAATGGAATGAATTCACTTAGAGAATCTCTAGAAAATCCTATACTTGTTGAAAGAGTCTTACGAGCATTACCAAAGAAATGGCATGCAAAGAAGGTTGCCATTGATGAAAGTAATAACTTCAAAGAGTACACACTTGATGAATTTATTGGATCACTAATCCAATATGAACTTGAACTGAAGAACATAGCTGATGAGGAGACAACAAAAAGAAAAGGTGTAACTTTTAATTCTGTAAATGTTATTTCTAATAATTCTTCTGATTCTGATCTATAGGATATTGAAAAGGAAGACATGGCTCAGATTTTAACTAGAGTCTACAAAAGAATGAAAAATAAAGGTTTCAAAAACCAGTTTAGTAGAAATCCCCAAAAAGAAAAATTTAAGGGAGATAATAAAGGTAATACAAATTTCAATGCTTCAGATGTAACTTGTTATGAGTGTAGGAAGAAAGGTCATATCAAACCCGATTGCCCTAAACTAAAGAATAAAGACAGATAAAAAAAGAAGGATAGAAAGATATTGGCAACCAGCTGGAGTTGTACTGAAGAATCTGATTCTAGTTAACAAACTGGAAATGACAAAGAATCTTCTAACTTGTGTTTCATGGCATCACTGGATAAGGTTTGTAATTATAGTTATCATTCTGAATATTAATCTGATAACCCCAATGTTTTTGAATTAAATATAGAAATTGAAAGATTAAGAAAAGATATTTTCAAACTACTGATTTATATAATAAACTTAAAGAAGATAATGAAAAACTTATTTCTAAAAATAAAGTAATTTTGCAAGAAAATAAAAGGTTAACAAACACTGCTTCTACTTCTCGTTCAACAGTTTATGATAATTTGAAAACTGCTCAAGATCTGAATGAGAAATTGAAAAAGGAAGTTGAATGTCTTAAACAAAATTTATCTGCTTTTATTCAAGGTCGTGAAAAATATCATGAGATGATGTCTTTGACTAAAACTGATAAAAATAAATATGGTTTTGGTTATGATAAAAGATTACCTCAAATATATACAACTTGTTTTGTTAAAAGTAAAAATGGTTGTACTTCAACTGTTACTTGTTTTAAATGTGGCATGAATGGTCACTATGCCAATGACTGCCCACTTAGATTTAAAAAATATTTGGGATTTACAAAAACTAATATTTCTAAATACTTGTTATCGAGAGTACCTTATAATACATGTTTAAATTCTGTATGGGTACCTAAAAATTTTATTACTAATCCTATTGGACCCAAAGTAGCTTGGGTACCAAAATTGTCAATTAATTGATTTTTTTAGGAAAAATGCCTTGGATGTCTCAAGAATGACATATGGTACATGGACAGTGGATTCTCTAGGCATATGACTGGAGACCCATCAAAATTTACCACATACAACACATGTGATAGAGGCACTATTACTTTTGGAGACAATTCCAAAGGCAAAGTAAAAGGTTTTGGTAAAGTTGGTATTTCAAATTATACATTTATTTCCAAAGTTTTATATGTTGAAGGTTTAAAACATAATTTAATTAGTATATCACGATTATGTGATGATGGAATGGAAGTTAAATTTCAAAATGATAAATGTTTAGTTTTTAAATATGATTCTTTATTATTTTATGCTAATCGAAAAGATAATATTTATAATATTGATTTTGCTGAACTAACTATTCAACATGTAAAGTGTTTGAATGCTGTACAGAATGACTGCATCCTTTGGCACCGACTTTTAGGTCATGTTAATTTCATAATGTTACATAAGCTCTCAAAGCATGATAATGTTTTACAGCTTCCTTCTTTGAAGAAATAACAACTTCATGTTTGTGATGCCTGCATAAAAGGGAAGCAACACAAAATTTCTTTTAGACCTATCAATTAGATAAGTACTAATAAGCCTTTGCAGTTAGTACATCTTGATTTATTTGGTCCAACTCAAATTTCTAGCCTTGGTGGAAAGAAATATTCTTTAGTTATTGTTGATGATTACAGTATATTTACTTGGGTATATTTTCTAGCTCATAAAAATGATACTTTATCTAAATTCAATACTTTCTCTAAATTAGTTCAAAATGAAAAAGGTTGTATGATTATCTCTATTCATAGTGATAAAGGAGGTGAATTTCATAATTTTGAATTTGAAAAATTCTGTGAAAAGAATGGATATTTTCAAAATTTCTCTACTCCTAGAACACCACAACAAAATGGTGTTGTAGAATGGAAAAATAGAACTCTTATTGAAATGGCTCGAACTATGTTAAGTGAATATAATCTACCTAGATATTTTTGGGCTGAGACTGTTTTTTATGCATGTTATATTTCAAATAGAATTCTTATTAGACCTTTCCTAAAGAAAACTTCTTATGAATTATTCAAAAATAAAAATACTAAAGTTGGTTATTTTAGAGTTTTTGGATGCAAAGTATTTATTTTAAATTTAAAGGATAATTTAGATAAATTTGATGCTAAAATTGATGAAGGTATTTTTCTTGGTTATTCTAATAATAGTAAATCTTATAGAGTTTTTAATAAAAGAATGATGGTTATTAAATAATCTGTTCATGTTATGTTTGATGAAAATAATGTGAAAATAAATTCTGATTCTAATATTATTGATGATGAGTTTAGAGATTTTAATTTTTGTGAAGATATTCCTCAAGATAAGAATGAATTAATTGAGGGGGAGCAGACTCATAAACCTGATCCAAGATCATGGAAGATTCATAAAGATCATCCTGTTGAAAATGTAATTGGCAATGTTGATTCTGGTGTCAAAACCAAAAATTCTATTTTAAATTATTGTGCCAATTCTGCTTTTATTTCTGATTTTGTTCCTGTTGATATTAATGATGCTTTAAAAGATGCAAACTGGATTGTTTCTATGCAAGATGAATTAAATCAGTTTGTTAGAAATAATGTTTGGAATTTAGTACAATTTCCTGAAGATAAGCAGGTAATTAGAACTAAGTGTATCTTTAGAAATAAGCTGGATGAATTTGGACAGATTTTCAAAAACAAAGCCAGACTTGTTGCTCAAGGATACTCTCAAGAAAAAGGTATAGACTTTGAAGATTCATTTACACCTGTTTCCAAGTTAGAGGCAATTATAATTTTGTTGGCCTTTACGTGTTTTCAAGGTTTTAAATTATATCAAATGGATGTAAAAAGCGCTTTCTTAAATGGTTTTATTACTGAAGAAGTTTATGTTTCTCAACCCCCTGGTTTCGAAAATGAAGAATTTCCCAACCATGTTTTTAAATTATCCAAAGCTTTATAGGGTCTCAAACAAGAACCTCGTGTTTGGTATGAAAGACTTTCTTTATTTTTATTAAAAAATAGTTTCAAGAAAGGCAATGTTGATCCCACTCTTTTTATTAAAAGATCTTCTAATGATATTTTAATTGTTCAGATCTATGTTGATGATATCGTTCTTGGATCATCTAGTGAAATACTTTGTAATGATTTTTCTTTATTAATGTCTTCGGAATTTGAAATGAGTTTAATGGGAGAATTAAAGTTCTTTCTTGGACTTCAAATTTATCAAAGGAAAGATGGAATTTTTCTTAATCAATATAAGTATTCTAAAGATTTAGTTAAACGATTTGGTCTAGATTCCTCTAAATCCATGAAAACCCCTATGGGTACTAATTGTAAATTAGATAGTGATTCATCTGGTAAATCAGTTGATTTAAAAGTTTATAGAGGTATGATAGGCAGCTTGCTATATTTAACTGCATCTAGACCTGATATCATTTTTAGTGTTTTTTTATGTGCTAGATTTCAAGCTGATCCTAAATAAAGTCACATTAAATCTGTTAAAAGAATAATTTGATATGTTAAATGAACTATTGATTCTGGTTTATTTTATCCAAAATATAACTGTTTTGATTTAACATCTTATTCTGATTCTGATTTTGGAGGCTTTAGAATTGACCGAAAAAGCACATCAGGTATGTGTCATTTTTTGGGAAAATGTTTAATTTCCTGGTCATCTAAGAAACAATTATCTGTTGCTTTATCTACTACAAAAGCTGAGTATATCTCTGCTGATAGTAGTTGTGCTCAAAGTTTATGGATTAAGAAAACTTTATGTGATTTTGGTGTTTATCTTGATAAACTACCTATTTATTGTGATAATACATATGTAATTTCTATTTCTAAAAACTCCTTACAAAATTCTAGAACAAAATATATTGATCTTAGATTTCATTTCATTTGAGATCATGTGAATAAGGGTGATATTGTTTTAGAATTTATCCCTTCAGAAAATCAGCTTGCAGATATTTTTAAAAAGCCTTTAGACTCTGCTTAGTTTGAGAAAATTAAATTTTCTCATTGTATGTTGGAATTTTAATTTTTTTTTGGAATTTGTTTATGGGGAGCATGTTTTCACTTTTTGTTTATTTACAAAAGGGGGGAGAAGTTTTGGAGAGAAGTTTTGGTGAGAAATAATTTGGTTTTAATCATTTTAAAAATTCATTTATGGTTTAAATGTTTTGGTTTTAATCATTTTAAAAATTCATTTATGGTTTAAATGTTTTGGTTTTGTAATCAAACAAAAAGGGGGAGATTTTTTGTGCATGTGCATATTTCCTTTAATTTGATTTCATATGATTTTGTTTGATTACTTTTATTATGTATTTTGATGATATATTAATTTATATTATTTGGATTTTTGTGATTCTTATCACATTAGAAATATAAAATATTTATCTATACTTTATTAGTTAATAAGGGAGTTTGAAAATGCTTATCTATTTCTCTAAAAATTCAATGAAGTTGCTACTATGTTTTTAGAAACTCTACATTTCACTGTTTTAAATAATTTTAGTATTTATTTTATTTCAACATCTACAGTTATCCAATTTGCATGAAACTTTATTATATGGAAATATAAAATGTTTATCTTGATTTCTTTAGTTTACATCAAAGTCTAAAAATATCGTTTGAATGGACTTTTAATTACTTGAAGTTATGATATGCTGTTTTGAAGTAGCAGTTTTTCCAGAATTGTTTTGCTTCTGTTTTTTAATAATTTCGGGACCTATAGATGTTGGTTTTAATTGATTCTTTTTTTTATAAAGATAATGAGTTTTTATACAAATTATTAGTTTTGAAAAATGTCTAAATCTGCTGTTAAGAGCCCTTAAAAATTCATTGATGTTTGTCACAACATTCTGTCCATATTTTTATCAAAAGTATGGTTCATTTTTTTTTATCAAAAGTATGGTTCATTTTTTATCAAATGTATGGTTCATTTTTTATCAAAAGTATGGTTCATTTTTTATCAAAAGTATGGTTCATTTTTATCAAAAGTATGGTTCATTTTTTTTATCAAAAGTATGGTTCATTTTTTATCAAAAGTATGGTTCATTTTTTATCAAAAGTATGGTTCATTTTTTTATCAAAAGTATGGTTCATTTTTTATCAAAAGTATGGTTCCTTTTTTATCAAAAGTATGGTTCATTTTTTATCTCAAAATTATGGTTCATACCCTACGTTACTGTTCATAACCTACGTTACTGTTCATACCCTACGTTAATGTTCCTACCCTACGTTACTGTTCATACCCTACTTTACTGTTCATACCCTATGTTACTATTCATACCCGACGTTACATTACTGCTTGCTCTGAAGTTATTGTTTGCTCTGAAGTTACTATTCACTCCGAAGTTACTGTTCACTTTGAAGTTACTGTTCATTCCGAAGTTACTGTTCATTCCGTGCAATTTTTTAAAAATTGATTTTTTGCAAATATATGGATTATTTTTTAATTATTTTTTTAGTAAAATCCTCATTAAATATAAGGATCGTAATGAAAGAGTTTTTAATGTTTTTGGTGCTATATTGAGAGAGAGAAATTAATAACTTTCTTCAACGTCTTTTACAAATAAATTTGGATGTTTCAAGATTGTTTAAATTTAAATGTTTGAATTTAATTTCAGAATTTTCCGCTAGTTTTCAGGAACTGTTTTGACTTCATTTAAATCATTTTAAATGGATTTAAAATTATGTTTTGAATCATTCAATGCTTTTATTGTTCTAGAGATTTTATTAGAAGACTTATTCAAAATATTTTGAATTCCTTTATTAGATATTTATTCTATGGGAATAAAATGGTAACGGTTCTGCTATTTTCAGGGAGATATTTATGATCTCTTAATTTAATTAATTTTGAATAACCTAAGGAAGCGCAGTTGCTGCAACTGCTAGATATTTTTATTCTCTCTATATATAGTTCTCTCTTGTATGAAAAAAAACACAATACAAGGAGAAAGTATTATGAACTTTGAATCTGCTGTGCATTTGCAACATCCTGTGACACTCTGTTTCACCACCTGCTCGGTCTCTCAAGCGCTGAATTAATTCTGCTTCGACTACAATTTCATTGACGAGACGTGCTGTACTAAACATCAAGAACCAATACCTGTGATTTAATTTTTATATTCTCTTTCATCTGATTATGAGTCTGTAACACTAATTCCCATCTCTCACACGCACTCTATTTTTTCTGTTTATGCTTTTGCACACAAAAGCATTATTTGTTATTCTTTTTCTTCGGGTTGTGACTCCCGAATTCTAAAGTCAGGATCTTAGGGTTGTGACTCCCTGTATCTAAAGTCAAGACTATTTGGGTTGTGACTCCCAGTATCTAAAGTCATGTTTTAAGGGTTGTGACTCCCCACACAAAAGTCAGTGTCGTGGTTATCCCTCCACTAGAAAAGGATTTTGTAATTGGGTTATGATTCCCCTTTAAAAATCATTTTTAGTGCACACGTATCTCTCACCGAGTAGAGAAGTATAAGAGTAGAGTATGCCCACTTTTGAGCAAACTACTATAAAAAACATCCTTGCGTTATTTACTTTTTCCGCTACTTATTAAATTTAATAATTAACTTTGATAATTAATTTATTTGATTAAAAATTTTAATCTGGTCTATTCACCCCCCCTCTAGACCATCTGCCATTACCCTGTCTGACCTAACAATTGGTATCAGATGGTAACCTTCTTAAGAATAATTTTTCTCTATCTTTATATTTCACTATACCAAAGATTGGTACCATTGGTTGTTCCTTAAGGAATTTATCCAACCAATTTTTTTTAGTCTGCTTTTATATTTTATTGTGCTAACCTATTCCTAGACCTCACAGTCTAAGGATATCGATCTTATAAGATGGCAGGATTAAACCTGAATGATGCCTGGATTCCTCAGAAGCCACCACATTTTGATGACAATGATTATGGATACTGGAGATCCCGAATGGAGGCATATCTCAAACAGTTGATCATTGAGCACTGGTCTATCATGTCAAAACAATACACACTACCTGAAGCTGACCCATATACTCTTACAGGAATTGATGCTACTAGATATGTCTTAAATTACAAAGTCATTAATATTTTATATTTTGCTATTAATAGAAGTGTTTTTAGTTATGTTTCTGCATGCAAGACAACTCATGAGATTTGGAAGATTTTTCAAGTTACTCACCTTGGCTCTGAAAAATTGATCCAAACCAAACTTGGAATGCTTCGTGCTGAGTATCAAGAGTTCAAGATGGGTGAAGATGAAACTGTAAACCAAATGTTCCATAGATTCACAAGCATTGTGAATGGAATGAATTCACTTGGAGAATATCTGGAAAATCCTATACTTATTGAAAGAGGCTTACGAGCATTACCAAAGAAATGGAAAGCAAAGAAGGTTGCCATTTATGAAAGCAAGAACTTCAAAGAGTACACACTTGATGAATTGATTGGATCAATACTCCAATATGAACTGGAACTGAAGAACATAACTGATGAGGAGACAATAAAAAGAAAAGGTGTATCTTTTAATTCTGTAAATGTTATTTCTAATAATTCTTATGATTCTGATCTACAGGATATTGAAAAGGAAGACATGGCTCAGATTGTAACTGGAGTCTACAAAAGAATGAAAAAGAAAGGTTTCAAAAACCAGTTTAGTAGAAATCCTCAAAAAGAAAAATTTAAGGGAGATAAGAAAGATAATAAAAATTACAATGCTTCAGATGTAACTTGTTATGAGTGTAGGAAGAAAGGTCATATCAAACCCGATTTCCCTAAACTAAATAATAAAGACAAATACAAAAAGAAGGATAGAAAGGAATTGGAAACCAGCTGGAGTTGTACTGAAGAATCTGATTCTAGTGAACAAACTGGAAATGACAAAGAATATGCTAACTTGTATTTCATGGCATCACTGGATAAGGTTTGTAATTATAGTTATTATTCTGAATGTTCTGATTCTGAATATGAATATGATAACCCCGATGTTTTTTAATTAAATAAAGAAATTGAAATATTAAGAAAATATATTTTCAAAGCTGATGATTTATATAATAAACTTAAAGAAGATAATGAAAAACTTATTTCTGAAAATAAAGTAATTTTTCAAGAAAATAAAAGGTTAACAAACACTGCTTCTACTTCTCATTCAACAATTTATGATAATTTGAAAAATGCTCAAGATCTGAATGAGAAATTGAAAAAGGAAGTTGAATGTCTTAAACAAAATTTATCTGCTTTTATTCAAGGTCGTGAAAAATATCATGAGGTGATGTCTTTGACTAAAACTGATAAAAATAAATATGGTTTTGGTTATGATAAAATATTACCTAAAATATATAAAACTTGTTTTGTTAAAAGTAAAAATGGTTGTACTTCAACTGTTACTTGTTTTAAATGTGGCATGAATGGTCACTATGCCAATGACTGCTCACTTAGATTTAAAAAATATTTTGGATTTACAAAAAATAATATTTCTAAATACTTGTTATCAAGAGTACCTTATAATACATGTTTAAATTCTGTATGGGTACCTAAAAATTGTATTACTAATCCTATTGGACCCAAAGTATCTTGGGTACCAAAATTTTCAATTAATTTATTTTTGTAGGAAAAATTCCTTGGATGTCTCAAGAACGACATATGGTACATGGATAGTGGATTCTATAGGAATATGACTGGAGACCCATCAAAATTTACCACATACAACACATGTTATGGAGGTAGTGTTACTTTTTGAGACAATTCCAAAGGCAAAGTAAAAGGTTTTGGTCAAGTTGGTATTTCAAATTCTACATTTACTTCCAAAGTTTTATATGTTGAAGGTTTAAAACATAATTTAATTAGTATATCACAATTATGTGATGATGGAATGGAAGTTAAATTTCAAAATGATAAATGTTTAATTTTTAAAGATGATTCTTTACTATTTTATGCTAATCGAAAAGATAATATTTATACTATTGATTTTGCTGAACTAACTATTCAACATGTAAAGTGTTTGAATGTTGTACAGAATGACTGCATCCTTTGGCACCAATGTTTAGGTCATGTTAATTTCAGAATGTCACATAAGCTCTCAAAGCATGATAATGTTTTACAACTTCCTTCTTTGAAGAAAGAACAACTTCATGTTTGTGACGCCTGCATAAAAGGGAAGCAACACAAAATTTTCTTTTAGACCTATCAATCAGATAAGTACTAATAATCCTTTATAGTTAGTACATCTTTATTTATTTGTTCCAACTCAAATTTCTAGCCTTGGTGGAAAGAAATATAATTTAGTTATTGTTGATGATTATAGTAGATTTACTTGGGTATATTTTCTAGCTCATAAAAATGATACTTTATCTAAATTCACTAATTTCTCTAAATTAGTTAAAAATGAAAAAGGTTGTATGATTATCTCTATTCGTAGTGATAAAGGAGGTAAATTTCATAATTTTGAATTTGAAAAATTATGTGAAAAGAACAGATATTTTCATAATTTCTCTACTCCTAGAACACCACAACAAAATGGTGTTGTAGAACGGAAAAATAGAACTCTTATTGAAATGGCTCTAACTATGTTAAGTGAATATAATCTTCCTAGATATTTTTGGGCTGAGGCTGTTTTTGTTGTATGTTATATTTAAAATAGAATTCTTATTAGACCTTTGCTAAAGAAAACTCCTATGAATTATTCAAAAATAAAAATCCTAAAGTTGGTTATTTTAGATTTTTTGGATGCAAAGTATTTATTTTAAATTCAAAGGATAATTTAGATAAATTTGATGCTAAAATTGATGAAGGTATTTTTCTTGGTTATTATAATAATATTAAATCTTATCGAGTTTATAATAAAAGAACAATGGTTATTGAAGAATTTGTTCATGTTATGTCTGATGAAAATAATGTGAAAATAAATTCTGATTCTAATATTATTGATGATGAGTTTAGAGATTTTAATTTTGGTGAAGATATTACTCAAGATAAGAATGAATTAATTGAGGGGGAGCATACTCCTAAACCTGATCCAAGATCATGGAAAATTCATAAAGATCATCCTATTGAAAATGTAATTGGCAATGTTGATTCTGGTGTCAAAACCAGAAATTCTATTTTAAATTATTGTGCCAATTCTGCTTTTATTTCTGATTTTGTTCCTATTAATATTAATGATGATTTAAAATATGAAAACTGGATTGTTTCTATGCAAGATGAATTAAATCAGTTTGTTAGAAATAATGTTTGGAATTGAGTAGAATTGCCTGAAGATAAGTAGGTAATTGGAACTAAGTGGATCTTTAGAAACAAGTTGGATGAATCTGGACAGATTTTCAAAAACAAATCCAGACTTGTTGCTCAAGGATACTCTCAAGAAAAAGGTATAGACTTTGAAGATTAATTTTCACCTGTTTCCAGGTTAGAGGCAATTAGAATTTTGTTGGCCTTTGCGTGTTTTCAAGGTTTTAAATTATATCAAATGGATGTAAAAAGCGCTTTCTTAAATGGTTTTATTACTGAAGAAGTTTATGTTTCTCAACCCCCTGGTTTTGAAAATAAAGAATTTACCAACCATGTTTTTAAATTATCCAAAGCTTTATACGGTCTCAAACAAGCACCTCGTGCTTGGTATGAAATACTTTCTTTATTTTTATTAAAAAATAGTTTCAAGAAAGGCAATGTTGATCCCACTCTTTTTAGTAAAAGATCTTCTAATGATATTTTAATTATTCAGATCTATGTTGATGATATCATTTTTGGATCATCTAGTGAAATACTTTGTAATGATTTTTCTTTATTAATGTCTTTTGAATTTGACATGAGTTTAATGGGAGAATTAAAGTTCTTTCTTGGACTTCAAATTTCTCAAAGGAAAGATGGAATTTTTCTTAATCAATCTAAGTATTCTAAAGATTTAGTTAAATGATTTAGTATTGATTCCTCTAAATCCATGAAAACCCCTATGGGTACTAATTGTAAATTAGATAGTGATGCATCTGGTAAATCAGTTGATTTAACAGTTTATAGAGTTATGATAGGTAGCTTACTATATTTAACTGCATCTAGACCTGATATCATTTTTAGTGTTTGTTTATGTTCTAGATTTCAAGATGATCCTAAAGAAAGTCATATTAAAGATTTTAAAAGAATAATTAGATATGTTAAAGGAACTGTTGATTCTGGTTTATTTTATCCAAAATATAACTGTTTTGATTTAACATCTTATTCTGATTTTTATTTTGGAGGCTTAGAATTGACTGAAAAAGCACATCAGGTATGTGTCATTTTTTGGGAAAATGTTTAATTTCCTGGTCATCTAAGAAACAATTATCTGTTGCTTTATCTACTACAGAAGCTGAGTATATCTCTGCTGCTAGTAGTTGTGCTCAAAGTTTATGTATTAAGAAAACTTTATGTGATTTTGGTGTTTATCTTGATAAACTACCTATTTATTGTGATAATACATCTCTAATTTCTATTTCTAAAAACCCCCTACAACATTCTAGAACAAAACATATTGATCTTAGATTTCATTTCATTCGAGATCATGTGAATAAGGGTGATATTGTTTTAGAATTTATCCCTTCAGAAAATCAGCTTGCAGATATTTTTACAAATCCTTTAGACTCTGCTCAGTTTGAGAAAATTAAATTTTCTCTTGGTATGTTGGAATTTTAATTTTTTTTGGCCTTTGTTTAGGGGGAGCATGTTTTCACTTTTTGTTTATTTACAAAAAGGGGGAGAAGTTTTGGAGAGAAGTTTTGGTGATAAATAATTTGGTTTTAATCATTTTAAAAATTCATTTATGGTTTAAATGTTTTGGTTTTAATCATTTTAAAAATTCATTTATGGTTTAAATGTTTTGGTTTTGTAATCAAACAAAAAGGGGGATATTGTTTGTGCATGTGCATATTTCCTTTAATTTGATTTCATATGATTTTGTTTGATTACTTTTATTATGTATTTTGATGATATATTAATTTATATTATTTGGATTTTTATGATTCTTATCACGTTGGAAATATAAGATATTTATCTATACTTTATTAGTTAATAATGGAGTTTTAAAATTCTTATCTATTTCTCTAAAAATTCAATGAAGTTGCTACTATGTTTTTAGAAACTCTACATTTCACTGTTTTAAATCATTTTTGTATTTATTTTACTGTAACATCTACAGTTATCCGATTTTCATGAAACTTAATTCTATGGAAAGATAAAATGTTTATCTTGATTTCATTAGTTTACATCAAAGTCTAAAAATATCGTTTGAATGGACTTTTAATTACTTGAAATTATGATATGCTGTTTTGAAGTAGCAGTTTTTCCAGAATTGTTTTGCTTCTGTTTTTTAATGATTTCAGGACCTGTAGATGTTGGTTTTAATTGATTCTTTTTTTGGAAATATAATGAGTTTTTATACAAATTATTATTTTTGACAAAAGTCTGAATCTTCTGTTAAGAGCCCTTAAAAATTCGTTGACGTTTGTCACAAAATTCTGTCCAGATTTTTATCAAAAGTATGGTTCATTTTTTTTATCAAAAGCATTTTTTAACAAAAGTATGGTTCATTTTTTATCAAAAGTATGGTTAATTTTTTATCAAAAGTATGGTTCATTTTTTTATCAAAAGTATGGTTCATTTTTTATCAAAAGCATGGTTCAATTTTTTTATCAAAAGTATGGTTCATTTTTTTATCAAAAGTATGGTTTATTTTTTTACCAAAAGTATGGTTCATTTTTTATCAAAAGTATGGTTCATTTTTTATCAAAATTATGGTTCATTTTTTATCTCAAAAGTATGGTTCATACCCTACGTTACTCTTCATACCCTACGTTACTGTTCATACCCTACGTTACTCTTCATACCCTGCGTTACTGTTCATACCCTACGTTACTGTTCATACCCTACTTTACTGTTCATACCCTACGTTACTATTCATACCCTACGTTACTTTACTTCTTGCTCCGAAGTTATTGTTCGCCCCGAAGTTACCATTCACTCTGAAGTTACTATTCACTCCGAAGTTACTATTCACTCCGAAATTACTATTCACTCCGAAGTTACTGTTCACTTCGAAGTTACTGTTCACTTCGAAGTTACTCTTCATTCTAAAGTTACTGTTCATTCCGTGAAATTTTTTAAAAATTGATTTTCTGCAAATATATGGATTATTTTTTAACGATTTTTTTAGAAAATCCTCATTAAATATAAGGATCGTAATGAAAGAGTTTTTAATGTTTTTGGTGCTATATTGAGAGAGAGAAATTAATAACGTTCTTCAACATCTTTTATAAATAAATTTGGACGTTTCAAGATTGTTTAAATTTAAATGTTTGAATTTAATTTCAGAATTTGCTGCTAGTTTTCAGGAACTATTTTGACTTCGTTTAAATCATTTTAAATGGATTTAAAATTATTTTTTGAATCATTCAATTCTTTTATTGTTGTAGAGATTTTATTGGAAGATTTATTCAAAATATTTTGAATTCCTTTATTAGATATTAATTCTACGAGAATAAAAAGGTAACGATTCTGCTATTTTCAGGGAGATATTTATGATCTCTTAATTTAATTAATTTTGTATATCCTAAGGAAGCGGAGTTTCTGCACCTGCTAGATATTTTTATTCTATATATATATAGTTCTCTCTTGCAGGAAAAAAACACAATACAAGGAGAAAGTGCTGTGAACTTTGAATCTGCTGTGCATTTGCAACGTCCTGTGACACTCTACTTCACCACCTGCTCGGTCTCTCAAGCGCTGAATTAATTCTGCTTCGACTAAAATTTCATTGACGAGACGTGATGAACTAAACCTCAAGAACCAATACCTGTGCTTTAATTTTTAAATTCTCTTTCATCTGGTTCTGATTCTGTAACACTACTTCTCATCTCTCACACACACTCTATTTTTTCTGTTTATGCTCTTGCACACAAAAGCATTATTTGTTATTCTTTTTCTTCGGGTTGTGACTCCTGGATTCTAAAGTCAGGATTTTAGGGTTGTGACTCCCTGTATCTAAAGTCAAGACTGTTTGGGTTGTGACTCCCAGTATCTAAATTCAGGTTGTAAGGGTTGTGACTCCCCACACAAAAGTCAGTGTCGTGGTTATCCCTCCACTAGAAAAGGATTTTGTAATTGGGTTATCATTCCCCTTTAAAAATAATTTTTAGTGCACACGTATCTCTCGCTGAGTAGAGAGGTATAAGAGTAGAGTAGGCCCACTTTGGACCGAACTAATATAAAAAACATCCTTGCATTATTTACTTTTTCCACTGCTAATTAAATTTAATAATTAACTCTGATAATTAATTTATTTGATTAAAATTTTTAATCTGGTCTATTCACCCCCCTCTAGACCATCTGCCATTACCCTGTTCAACCTAACAATTATAAGGTTCATTTATCTAGTTCTTTATATTTTCTATTGATTTTGACAAAAAATCAAAATTGGGACTCCACCCAACACTTCTTTTGTGCCCTAAAACTATCACAACCCACTACATAACCAACCACATCTAGTTACCATGCACAAAATAAATCCATATCCAATATAAAATAATTAATACATACAATTTTCATGAATAAAATGAATCCATATAACATCCAAAATAGATCAGTGGGGGTGTGGGAGGGTCCACTAAGCTACCCATCTAGTTTCCATATGTGAACTAAATGTTGGGTTGCACCTGAGAAGATCGCATCAGGTGGTTGGTTGCATAGAAAATGATACTACCATCACTAAAGTAACATAAAATTATAATAAGGAATAATAAATTTTATTCCTAAACCCATTATTGAGTCACTATTGTAAGAAAAAAAGGTATCCAAGGATTATATCAATTCAAATGGTTTACATGTATATACAAATAACCGAGTTAACTAGTTTACATAGTTATCCAAATAACTATAACAACTAGCCTACCTGAATATCCAAAAAAGTATATCAAACATTCCACATGACCATATAATAAAATATTTTAACTATTCCACATGACCATCCAATGAGCTCGACCACCTAGTCCACATGACTATCTATAACACCCTGTGATTTTAGTATCTATTTCCACTTGGGAATAAATTCAACATGTTTGATATCCTATAATGTACACATCACTGAAATAAAGAGAATAATGATTTATTATAATATAAAATGAAATATGATACAAGAAAATTAAATGAACCATAATTATTAAAATTAATTAAGCAATTATAAAAAGTAATACTTTAATTATTCACGGCTAAACAAAAATGATTTGTTTAAAAACATTATTTTTATTGTATATTATATATATATTATTTAAAATAAAAATTTCACAAATTTTAGAATTTTAATATGAAAAAATGAACTTCATTTTTTATTTTATCATGTAAAAATTAGCTTAGGGTTAATTTTTTAGGTTTTTTTCTGAAATGATTATTTTTTTGGTGAATAGTGAAAATATAATTTTTAAAAATTCTATAACTTTTATAAAACCATTATGATATTAGAATTAGTTAAAAATATATAAAATACTTGTATCAACTAAGGATAAATTTTATGAGTAAAATAGATTATTTAAAAATATTGTGTTGAATTTGGAAACCCATGCTTGAATTTTTGGAACCTTTAGTTATATTTTATTCTAATAAAAAACTATTTTGGCCATTTCCCTTTAATTAAGTATTAAAAAATGATCCAATCGGTTTTATCTTGATTTTAAAGTCATAAAACTTTTCTATTTTATCCATAAACCAATAAATTCCATGGAAATCAATACTATACAATTTTTATATAAATTCAATTTTATGCTTAAAAAAGCATTTTTCTAAAATGTTTTTCATTGCATTTTTCATACTTATATTAAAATTAATTACTACTAACTATAGAAATTAAATATTGTAATTTTTTTTTATAATTTTAATCATAAGGTTAAAATTAGGCAATAAAGTCCATTTTATTTTTAGTCATAAAAATAAGTTACCTAGGCATAAATTTAGTCACCCTGGCTAAGGTTAAATGTGGTAAATGATTAAACTAAGTGATACATAAAAAAATATAAAAAATATATAAATTTATTGCATGAGTATATTTTGAACCTAAATTATTCTATATTATAAAATTTTTACATTTTGTTTCATGTACCTTTTAGAATGAAATTTATATTATTTTAAAATTAAGAGTATTTACAAAGGTGTCTCTCTCTCACTTATAAATGGATTCCTTCACCCCTCACTTCTCTATAAATTTTGAGAACTTTATCTTGAAAAATATCTATCCAAATAACTTTCAAATATACTTATACATGACCTATAGTTTATGGTCTCACCAAAATACCAATCCAAGATATCTTAAGGAGAGGTCTAAAGGAGGATACCCAAAGAAGTGGTAATTGTCTTCACTGAATTATTTTAAGTTTATTTATTCATTAACCTCATTCAAATATTATATGAAAATCCTAATATAATTACATAATTATAATTATTATATTTAAATTTTATTATTTTTATTAAAAAACCATAATCTACCTTATTTTTATCCGTTGGAAAAATGAAAAGGTCACTCATGCATATGTCCAAACTACCGCCTTCATGAACGTCATATTTAATTTTTTATCACCACCATACATGGATAGTTGTAAAAGATATATTTAAAGAATAAATATTATATTTATAAAATAATTATGATTATGGAAATATAAACCATTTTTTAGGTTGAAATATACAAATATACACAAGAGGGGGGGGGGGGTGAATTGTGTCTTTTTAAAATCTTTCACAATTCTGCCTTTTAATGTCAACTATAGACTATGTGGATAAGAAATGTTTATCTTCTGTATGGAAGTATGATCAGTAGATAAAATAGAAATATAGAATACGAATATTTATAGTGGTTCAGGGAAAAAATATCCCCTAGTCCACTCCACCAATTACTCTCTCTGCGTGTTTGGTGAATTTCACTATTCATGTCCTCATATCATAAGACCAATCCACAACTGAGTGCAGGCAGTTGACACCTTTAAAAATAAGGCTTAAAAACAGATCCTTCTAGTTCTTTAACAAAGAAACTAATTACTATATCTTATATCTAGAATCTAATACTCCACCACAGATTAATACGAGCAGTTGAAACTCTAAATAAAAAGATATTGATTAAAAAGGTTCCAGTTGAACTTCATAATTGAAACAACAACTGATAGTAGATGGATCTTATTATTCAGAAAACAATTTCTTTAATAAAGAGAAGTTCTGAAGTGATCTAGTTGTAATAGATCTTCAAATAAAAATATCAATGATTAGTAGTATAATACTTACAAAAAATACAAGATTCATAACATTTATATCTCCAAATTGTATCCTCTTCTGTAGAAAACAGAGTCTAATCGATTGTTGCAATAGATTTGTAAAATATCTTCACAAGAATGTAGTTTCAATTGAAAAAATAATGTCACAATATGTGGATCAATATATCCTATCTTCTTTGAATCATACACACATCGATATTCTAACAAATACAGTGATAGAATAAATAAAGTAGAGAGCCTTCTTTTCAATTCCAGATCCAAGAAAATTGCCTAATAAATAGTGACAATTCAAATTTATAAGATAGCTCAGAGTAGTTGTAACTTCCCTTAGGAATAAGAGAAAATTTCTCTACTTAATATGATTCTTTGAATAAATTATAACAATATTTGAATCATTCTAAAAGGAGCTTTAAATTGGCCTAATATTCCGCAAAGACCATTGCATGAAACTATGATAAAATTGTAAATTCAAATCTCCAGTGTTGAAAAGTAAAACGTAAGGTTCCTTAACAAAAAGATAAAATACCAAACGTAGGGTTCAACTACATAACATGCATTCTCCTAACATAGGGTTGACAATGTAAGGTTGATCGCAAAATTAAGGTTGATGATCTATACATTTGCTTCTCAAACATAGGGTTCTATACTTATGCAGGGTTCTTTAACCATACTTTTTCTCTTTGTCAAACGTAAGGTTCCATACTTACATAGGGTTATTTAACCATAATTTTCTGTCAAAGTAGGGTTTATTAACCACACATACTAATCTTTCAACATAAGGTTTAATACAAACATAGGGTTTGTTCCTTACATTACGTTCTATAACGTACAATATGAACAGTGTTTCCAAAACATGCTTAAGAGAGTTTAAAACACTTTGATGAATATTACACACAAATAATAATCTTGAATATAATTCTAAAATAAGTATTATAAAGAATATTAATTTTCTAAAATACACTTCATGTAATATAATTAGTAAAAAAACAAGGGTATTTGTGAGCATCAAAATAAATAAGATTTATAGAGTATTGTTGAGACAATACATGCCCAACAATCTCCCCCTTTTTGATGATCACAAAACCCATAAAATTAATAGCAGAATTTAGAATTTTGAAAACAATTAAAAGAAAATAATTCAAAATTAAGTTTTATAGAATTATTTCAATAAAGATAAATGTTGTGTTTATCCAAATGTCTCCCCCGTTTTGTGAGATCAAAAATAAAGTATAGAAAAATATTAAAACATATTTAATTTTTCACAGATCTGTAAGTGAATGTTATAATAAACTATTTAAAAAAATAAGACTGGATCTTTGGTTGGAGGCATAAACATAAAATAATATGAAAAAAAATAAAAAAAAAAATAAATAAATAAATAAATAAATAAATTTAATTAATCAAAAATTGTATAAATACAATTGTAAGTGTGACTAAAAAACAAGTTTAGTCAACTGAAATGGTTAGGGTACAAAAGGTTGGGTAGGATTTGGATCGATTATGGTTCTTCAGGATTCTAAGAAGGTTCAAACATGACTTAAGCTCTACCATATGTAACCATAACTTTCTCATAAGACTATCCCCCAACTGCATAATCAAAACTCTAGAATCTTAACTAATATGGAAATTTTCAACAAGATTGACTTTCAAAAAGTCATGAAAACTCTCCTCTTACTACATAAACTGGTTCAATTTTTCTGTGAATTTGTTTAACAAAAATCTGATACTTGGTTCATTCTGAGTTAGTTGGTCAATAATAAATTTATGATTGTCCAATAGAACTCATAGAGGAGCACTATTTCACTGGAGATTTAAAAGATGATAATTCATGTCAGCCATAATAGAGGTGATTTCCTGAAATCTGTGAATTAGATCTAAACTAGTAGTAGGAGAATAGGTAGTTGTACTGGTCTAACTGACACTAATCTTGATTAACTCAAACTGACTCCCCAAATACCACTTGAGATCATCAAATTTTGACTTAGAAACAACTTTAGACTTAATCTTTATAACTTCATTCAACATCTCTATCTTCAAAGCATAAAATTCCTTCTTGGAAATATATTTTTCTTTAAGATATAACTTTTTCATTGAAACTTTGATCTCTTGCTGAAGATTGATATTTTCTTCCTGAGACTTATTGAACTTAATCACAAGATCTTCAACCTGATTAGACAGGGAATTAGATGTCCCTTTATCTGGATGTTGTGACTAACCAACTGCCACAATTGATAAATATCTTGAAGTATACTTTTCCATAGACTTATCCACTGGTTTTCAATTGAATTTTAACTTTAAGTATATATACTATCAAGAACTTATATTTTGTCTTCAATTTAATATTGATTTCTTTCATTCACATGATCAAAAACAGATAAAACTAGATTCTCAACAATTTTAATAGCCACATTTTCTGATCTGAGCATTGGTTCTCTTCCTGAATAGATGGATCTTCCTCCTGGACAACTGGTAAATCAACATTCTGTAGATCTTGAATATGGATTTCAAACTTTTTATCTTCCTCAAGAAAAGGATCTTTTAAATGAACTGACCTGGTAGCCTCACCTGAACCCACCACTGGTTCTTCAGTAGGTGGATCTACTCTTTTCTTTAGTTTTACAACCAATTAGTTTAGCAAAAATTATTCTTTATATTATTCTTCTTATTCAACAAATCTCAATCTTCTTTGGGTTGGTTTGGAAAGTCCTTCACCTCGGGTTTCACCAATTCCTTCATTTCCAACAGCACTTTGCTCCCCCTGAGAAAATGATCCTGATCTTTGTTGGCCATATGCACCAATTGACATGAGTTTTCCTTTTACTGTACTCTATTAAAAACCAAGCTTCCTCAAAGTTACTGCATTGAGTACATTGTTGTGATGAAATTTTATTTGAGAATATATTAAACAAATCATACATTTCCTAAACATAATTTGAAATATTATCCTTCCACAAGGATAAAAGGTCATCCATAAATCTGGATGACAGTAGCAATGAAGATATATGAACATATACCTAGAAAATCCAGCTTTATTTCACTCAAAAATAGAAACATGATATACATGTCTAGATATAGAATCTTTTCCATTTCATCCATTCTTGGAGTAATTTCAGTTTGAATAAACTTAACCAAAATTTTCTGATCTTCCTCGAGATATTTGAAAATCATCTTCCTAATGTTTGTTGAACCAAAAAGAAAAGACATAATTTCTTCAGACTTATGAACCTTATATTCTATATACTGTATATCGAAATAAAATAACCCCTCATAAATAAAGTTCAAAATTTGGGAAATTTCAGAGGAAGAAATGGAAAAATCCTTATCTTCTATTCTTGTGAAAACAATATCTTCAGAATCACTAAAACTAAACTATAAATTATTATAGAAACATTTTAGTTCTACCTCATAAAGAAACATTAAGTTCCCTTCATTGAAAATAGATTCTGGACCTTGAAATGCTAACACTTGTTTCAGATTAATATTTGTCTGGTAGAGCCATTCAAAATCTACCACTTTTCCTAGAATTATCTTTCTTCCGAAAACTCACTGATGCTTCAGATCACTTGCTTCACCATCTTCAGTTCGCTTAGTTTTCATCATTTTTGGGAAACAAAAGTTCTGAGGTTCTCGGGTTCTAGGATTTCAAAAGAAAAGAGAGGTAAATGAAGGTAGATGAAGGTAGATGAAGGGTTTGGTATTCAAAAAGGGTTTTAGAAATGAAAAGGTTAGGTATTCGAAAGGTTTATAATAGTACCTTGTTTCTCATGTCATTATGTAAGATAATTATGAATTTTTTTGAAAACACACGGTGTGAATTAATTTAAGATAAAATAAATTAACTAAAATATATAGCAGAAAAAAATATTAAAATAAATCATATTTAAAGTAATCAGTAAATAAAAAAATTTGAATAACTAAATAAATAAATAAGATAAAATAAAATAAAATAATACTTTAAAAAGATAAAAATATTAACTTTTATTTAAAAATTAAATAAACCTAAACCCCCATTAATAAAATAAAAACTTATAGTAGGAAGTGGTTTAGTGAAAATATCAGCTAGTTGATATTCAATATTTAAAAATTCTAAAGATATATCCTTTTTAAGAACATAATCTCTTAGAAAATGATGCCTGATATCAATATTCTTAGTTCTTAGATGACTTATAGGATTTTTTGAAATATCTATAGCACTTTTATTATCACATAAAATATGTGTACTATTAAAATTTAATCCAAAGTCTATTAGTGTGTTTTTCATCCACAATACTTGTACACAACAACTGCCTGAAGATACACATTCTGCCTTGAATGTTGACAGGGCAACTGAGTGTTATTTCTTACTTGAATCTGATACTAAAGATTTTCCTAAAAAGTGACAGGTTCCTGAGATACTTTTTTTTATCAAATATACAACCTCCAAAATCAGCATCTGAATATGATATTAAATTAAAATCAGAAGTTTTTGGATAAGGAAGAGATAGAAAAGCAGTTCACTTTAAATATCTAAAAATACTTTTGACAACAATAAGATGATATTATTTAGGATTTGTTTGAAATGTAGCACATAAGCATACAAAAAACATAATATCAGGTCTGCTAGAAGTAATATATAATAAACTACCAATCATACCTCTATATAACTTGGTGTCCACTGGTTTTCCAGCTTCATCCAAATTAAGTTTTATATTAGTACACATGGGAGTTGTATATGTCTTGCTGTTCTCAAGACCAAATTTTTTCAATAAATCAGTAATATATTTACTTTGGTTTAAAATATTTCCATAATACTTTTGATAAATTTTAAGTCCTAAAAAGAAGTTCAATTCTCCCATCATACTCATTTCAAATTATTTTTTCATAAGTTATGAAAAATCATTACAAATTTTTTCATTAGTTGAACCAAAAATAACATCATCAACATAGATTTGAACTAATAATATATTAGAACAAATGGTTTTCTTAAAATTAGTTGGATCTTCCAATCCAATAGTAAATCCATTTTTCAAAAGAAAATAACTTAATCTTTCATACCAAGCTCTAGTTGCTTGTTTAAGGCCATAGAGAGATTTAGTAAGTTTAAAAATAGAATTTGGTTTTTGAGAATTTTCAAAACCAAGAGGTTGTTCAACATAAATTTTCTCTATTAAATATCTATTTAAAAAGATATATTTAACATCCATATGATATAATTTAATGTTCATATGAGACGCATAAGCTAAAAGGATTCTAATTGATTCTAATCTAGCTACAAGGGAAAAGGTTTCATCATAATCTATACCTTCTTCCTGATTATATTCTCTAGCTACTAATCTAGATTTGTTTCTAGTTATAATCCTTTGATCATCATGTTTATTTCTGAAGACCCACTTAGTTCCTATAACTAGATAATTTTATAGTCTTTCAACTAATTCCTAAACTTCATTCCTTTTTAATTGGTTTAGCTCATCTTGCATTGCTAACATCCAACTCTCATATTTCAAAAGATTTAGGTTCTATTTGAGATAAAAAGGAAAATAATTCAACTAGGTTTCCTGTATTTCTTATAGTTCTTATCCCTATGTCCAAGTCTCCTATAACAGTTTCTAAAGGATGATTCTTTAGGGTTCTAAACTATATAGGTAAAACACATTTAGGTTCATCGGTATCATGTTCTTCTGAACTGGAATTAATTTTATTTATATTATTTTCAAAATCATTTTTTAGGTTTTCAAGTATCATGTTGTCAGAAGAGTCAGTAATTTCATTAGTTTGATCTTTTTCTTTAATAAAAGGGTTAGTTTCATCAAACTTCACATGAAACAATTCTTCAAAAATCCTTGAATTTTTATTAAATAGTCTATAGGCTTTAGAGGTAGCAGAATATCCTAAAAATATTCCTTCATGAGCTTTTGGATCGAACTTACCAAGATTATCTTTGGTGTTCACGATATACAGCTTGCATCCAAAAACATTAAAGTACTTTACTTTAGGCTTTCTATTATTAAAAAGTTCATAACGTGACTTTTTGAAAATAGGCCGAATTAATACTCTATTCATGATATAACAGGCTGTTCTTACAACTTCTACCCATAAGTAGGTAGGTAGACTATATTCATTCAGCATAGTCCTAGCCATTTATTGAATAGTTATATTTCTTCTTTCAACAATTCCATTTTTTTAGGTGTTATTGGTGGAGAGAAGGTGTGTTTAATATCCAAATTTGAATAAAAGGAATTGAATTCGTGATTCTCAAATGCTCCACCATGATCAATTCTCAATGAAATTATTTTAAAACCTTTTTCATTTTTAACAATTTTATAAAAACATTAAAAACAGCAAAATCTTCACTTTTGATTTTAAGAAAATTGATCCAAGTAAATATAGAATAATCATTAACTAAAACACATACATATAATTTTACAGCCAAAAATTTCACTCTTGATGGTCCAAACAGATCTATGTGGATAAGTTCTAGAGGTTTTGATGTCACAATTTTATTAATAGATTTGAAGGGAGATTTTTGTTTCTTTCCAATTTGGCATGCATCACAAAATCTGTCACCATCAAATTTAAGACTAGGTAAATCAGAAAATAACTATTTATTAGATAATTTATGTAAAGCATAAATATTACTTTGACTAAGTTTCCTACATTAGATCCAAGACTCATTTATCTTAACAGTTAAAAAATTAACTTTATATTTATATAAGTAATTTAAATCCAAAGTATAAACATTATCAGTTATAGGTGATCTAAACTTAAAGAAATTTATCTTTAAAAACAGACTAGTAATTGTTAAAAAAATCAACATAATATCCATCATCACTAAGTTGAGAGATACTTATCAGTTATTGCTTCAGCCCTTGTACATATAATACTTTGTTGATTGAGAAAATTTTTGGATCTCCAATAGTTCCAAGTCTAATTATCTTTCCTTTGGCATTATCACCAAAGGTGACTAGACCTCCATCTATTTGAGTTTGTGTTTTTAAATTTGATGAGTTTCCACTCATATTCCAAGAGAATACACTATCCATATACCACATATCTTTTTCTTTTTCTGTGACCTATTTCCTACAAAGGCAATTTAAACAAAAGTTTGTTTTGGTACCCATATACTCTTGGGTCCAACATTGTTAGCTAGTATAGATTTGAGAATCCAGATCTGTTTTGTTTTTCCATAACTCATATCATTTTCTTCAGATAAACTTTTTGAAATAAAAACCTTATTAATTCCACTTATTTTAGGATTTATTAAATAAAAGTTTTTTGTTATATGTCATTCTATTCCACAAAAATGATAAGTAATAGTTTTTTGAGTTAGGAAAAAAATAATTCTTATATAGTTTATATTTTTAACCCTTACTTCCTATACCATTTTCTTTTTAATGAAATTTTTACCAAGAATTTCATTCAAAATATTTTCTCCTTTTGTAAAGAAGAGAGCATAACTTTTATAAGTTTATACTTCATCTTGTAATGATTTAATATTATTTTCATGATTAGTATAGTTTATAGTAGATGATTTAAATTTTTTAATTAACTCCTGATGTTGTTTAAGTAAGGTATCTCTTTATCCTAATACAACATTGTGAATATTCTTTAAATATTTGTGTTTCTTTAATAAGGAGTCATATTTTTATTCTAACATTGTGTAGTAGGTAGTCAATTTATTATTTGAATAATTTGAATCAGAATCAGAATTATAATTAGATGAATAATAGGTTTTTACCTTATATTTTTATACAATGAAGCACATATTTTCTCTCATATTTTATTCTTCATTTTCTGAATAAAATTTTGATGAGCTGTGGGAGTCTTGAGAAACACTCCAAGTAGCCTTCATTTCTCTTTTTCCTTTTTGTTCCTAATCATCATTTTTCTGATATTTCTTTTATGTCTTTATCTTTTCACCTTTTAGCTGAGGATTGTCAGGTATTACATAACCTAATTTCTTGCATTCATAGCATCTGATTTCTTATGAGTCTTTCTCATCCCTTTTAAAGGGTTTTTTGAACCCTCTTTTATTATTACAAAACTTTCTAAACTTTCTAGCTAACTGAGCCAGTTCTATTTCAGAATGAGATGTATCTAAATTATTTTCTTCTCTAACATCTTGATTTATTATTTTTCTTTGCATCTAAGATGTTACATTTAGATAAGTATTTTCCTTTTTCACTAAGACTTTATGATTTTTAGCTTCATATTTCATTTCATTTTCATGCATCATCAGTGTCCCAATTAATTCTCTCATTGTCAGATTTTTGACAGGTGATGATTATCGAATTGAAGCTGATATACCATTATATTTAGTAGGTAGTACTCTTAGTACTTTCAAAGCTTGATCTTATTGTTTGATAGGATCACATAAGGTCATAATATTATTGATAATATCTATAAGTCTTACATTAATCTGAGTGTTACTCTCTCTATCAAAAATTATAAAAGTATCAAATTTCAACTTTGTTATTGCATACCTCATTTTTCTTATATTGTCTGTTAATTTATAGGAAACTGCAATGGTTTTCCACATTTCGTAAGCAGTAGGAATTTTTGAGACATGATAGAATTCATCTGGTCCAAGACTACAGACAATAACATTCATAGCTTTAGAATTTGTGTCATACTCAACCTCTGTAGCAGCAGTCCAAGTTACAGGATTTTTGGGAATTATATAAGGAGTAACGATCTTTGAGTAGAATTTAAAACCCATATTCTTCAAATAGATAATCATTCTTGATTTCAAACATCCATAATTTTCACTATTGAAATAAGGAGAATGAACCATTGAAATTCCTTCTATCTGATCACACTACTAGAAAATTGACCTATACCCACAGTTTAAAACCGTGGGTATAGCCCACAAAACCGTGGGTATAGGCTATACCCACGATTTTGTGAACCTTGGGAAATCGAGGTGTCAGGATAGGTCCCGATACTATACCCACGGTTTTACAAACCGTCGGTATAGCTTTTTTTCCCATGCTGTAAAATCCTCATACCCATTTCCATGCTGTCAACAGCTTTACCCACAGTTTTAAAACCATGGGTATTAATTATACAAAAACGGAACCAGCAGGTGTTGAACCCGTGACTTCCAACACCCGCGCTTTACCACCGATGAAAATCACCACTAAGCTATGACACTTCTAGTTATATATATTATTATTTTGAAAAATATATTAATTATATGCGTATCAATAAAAAAAGATGCTCACAGCTTTCGATCCCCGATTATTCTCTCGAAATTAGACGTGACTAACCAGCCCATATAAACTGATTTGCTTTAAATAAAGCTAAATTTAGTTTAATATATTAATACATCTTGCTGTATAAGAAAAAAACACTCCACGATATTTGATCCTCAGACCGGGGGGAGTAACAAAGACTACCACACCAACTAGCCTACGGAATTTATTTGTTTGAATATTTTTATCACTTTAAATATATTAATTTAAACCGTGGGTATAGGAGGGAAAACTGTTGGTATAGGTTTTCCTGACAAATATTTTTTTCCCATGTAATTTTTTCCCCTCAAAATCTATACCCATGGTTTTACAAAACTATGGGTATTGGTCTTCGATTTTTTTTTATACCCACGGTTTTCATAAAACCATTGGTATAGTCCTTGAAAGAAACACCTATACCCACGGTTTTGGAAAACTGTGGGTATAGGTCCTAAAAAAAATCTATACCGACGATTTTTCCCAAAACTGTGGGTATAGGTCCGTATACTATACCTATACCCACAGTTTTCTAAAACCGTGGGTATAAGGCACACGTATGCCCACGATTTTAAGCAAAACCATGGGTATACGTCTATTTTCCAGTAGTGTCAGTCATTTCCATCTTTGTATATACATTATACTTTTAGCTTGTTATATCTTTTTTTTTCAAAATCTCTCCTCTGGTACCAATTTTTAGGTCAGAATATACAAATATACATAGGGGGGGGGGGTGAATGTGTCTTTTCAAAATCTTTCTCAATTCTACCTTTTGATGTAATCTATAGATTATGCGGATAAGAAGTGTTTATCTTTTGTATGAAAGTATGAGAGAAAGATAAAAAAAATATAGAACATGATTATTTATAGTGGTTCAGGGCATAAAGATCCCCTAGTCCACTCCACTAATTACCCTCTTTGCAAGTTTGGTGAATTTCACTAGTCATGGCCTCATATCATAAGACCAATCCACAACTGAGTGCAGGTGGTTTACACATTTAAAAATAAGGCTTAAAAACAGAGTCTTTTGGTTCTTTAATAGAGAACCACATTACTATAGCTTAGACCGATAAAATGATACTCCACCACAACTGATTACGAGCAGTTGAAACTCCCAATAAAAAGATATTGATTAAAATGGTTCTAGTTGAACTTCACATTTGAAACAACAACTGACATTAGATGAATCTTCTTCTTCATAAAATAGTTTCTTTAATAAATAGAAATTCCAAAGAGATCTGGTTGCAATATATCTTCAAATAAAAGCAGCAACAATTAGCAGTATAATACTTATAATAAATACAATATTCAGAACATGTTTATGTCCAATGTATAGCCTATTCTGTAGAAAATAGAGTCTGATCGATTGTTGCAGTAGATCTGTAAAATATATTCACAAGAATGCAGTTTCAATTGAAAAAATAGTGTCACAATATGTGGATCAATATATCCTATCTTCTTTGAATCATACACACATCGATATTCTAACAAATATAGTGATAGAATAAATAAAGAAGAGATATTTATTTTCAATTCCATATCTAAGAAAATCTCCTGATAAATCGTGACAATTAAAATTCATAAGAAACCTCAGAGTAGTCATAACTTACCTTAAGAATAGGATAAAATTTCCCTACTTAATACGATTCTTTGAATCAATCATAACGAGCTTTGAATTATTTAAAAACAAGCTTTAAATCGGATTGATATTCGGTAAATACCATTGCACAAAACTCAGATAAAATCATAAATTGAAATCTTCAGTGTTGAAAATTCCAAAGTAAGGTTCCTTCAAAAAACGACAAGATACCAAACATAGGGTTCAACTACATAACATTCATTATCCAAACTTAGGGTTGACAATGTATGGTTAATCAAAAAATTAAGGTTGATGATCTATACATTTTTTTCTCAAACATAGGGTTCTATAGTTACGTAGGGTTATTTAACCATAATTTTTCTCTTTTTCAATCATAAGGTTCCATACTTACGTAGGGTTCTTTAACTATACTTTTCTGTCAACACAGGGTTGATTAACCATACACGCTAATCTTTCAACATAAGGTTTAATAAAAACATAGGGTTTGTTCCTTACATTACATTATTTAACGTACAATATGAACAATGTTTCCAAAACACACTTAAGAGTGTTTTGAACACTTTGATAAATATTTCACATGAATAATAAGCTTGAATATAATTCCAAAATAAGGATTATAAAAAATATTAATTTCCTAAAATACACTTAATTTAATATCATTAGTAAAACAAACAAGGGTATTTGTGAGCATCAAAATCAATAATATTTAGATTATTATTGAGACAATACATGCCCAACACCATTATATTCCTTCTTTCCATCCCATTCATTAGAAAATGAAAACATTTCCTATGTGTACATGTGGGCTACAACCTCCACGAATGACTTATTTAATTTTCCATCACTTTATATCATGGAAAATTATAAAAATAGATTTATTGAATAAATATGATATTTATAAGATTATTAAGGTTCTATAATGATTATATACATATTTTTATTCACCAATTAAATCAGTTATTTTTATAGAATCAAAATTTAAAGAGTGATATTTCTAATATTTCCATGCAAATCATCACTATGAGTTCCATAAAGTGACCATGGAACTATTGAAATATATAAAAAACATACTATAAAATATCATGAATATTGTGGATATAATTAAACTATTTAATAACACCTTTAACCATATCCATCACACTAAAGTAGTTTTTGAGGAGTCGACCGACCAACCCCAAGTGGTTGAGGAGAGAAAATATTATACAAAGAATGATATAAAATACAAAATAAACCTTAAAAATTAAATATACCATAAAAAGGTTCTAAATTATTTAATAAACTTAATTTGATTATTCATGAGGTTAGAAACATGCCCCAAGTGAGTTAGGATTTGAGATAAGGGTTTCTTGTCTCAAATTTCCTTCTTTGAGACATGTTTAGAACTATTCACCTATATTCATTTATATGTGAATATATTTACTATTTGACATATTATATCATTAATATCTTTATAATCATGGTATTTTAATCTTTTTTTCAGGTTTTTTTTTCAAGGGGTTTTTGATTTTAAATTCAATAAGGAGTTTCTTTAAAATCATTATTTTAAAGTTTTTTTCTTACCCAACTCTTTTACCTACATATCCATATTATTTACTTTGTTTAAATAATGTTCTTCTCTATAATTAAATTATTATTTAATTAAAATTTAAACTATATTTTACTTTCTTTAATTTTTTTTAAAATGAATCTTTTAATCTTTTTTTCATACGAGACATTTTTTAATTTCTTCACAAAGTGTAAAAAGAATGATTTTTAACATTTACCACTTGAATTAATTTTCCACCATCACGAAAATTATTCATTATTAATATTCATTTAAAATTTTTCATGGTTTTTAAAAGAAAATAATATTCCCATTTTTTTTTTTAAATTTTTCATTTTTAAAGGTTACCAAAAGGAAAGGATATTTATTCTTGTTTTTAAAAGAATATTCATAATGATTTTCTAAAAGTATTTTTCATCTATGTAAAAATCCTTTAATTATTGTTATGATTCACTGGGGACATTCTCTAATTATATCATCCACATTCTTTCTCTAGATTTCTTATAGTGATATTTTAAGGAACCGTGAATGTTTGCATGACCTGATTAATCTTTGAAGGAATAGTGAGTGTTTTCATGTTCTTGTGGAATATATATGAATAATTTATACTTGTTTTATGGTGGTTTTGTTATAACCCTTAAATTAATTAGGATATTTTTTATATCTCATGATCTCAAAAGGGTAAATGAGAAGTTATCCCAATCCTAAGAGGGTGTGTGAGTGATTAGACCAAGCCCAATAAGTTACACAGGTGGTTAACCTAAGCCTACTATATAATTAATGTCATGGTGGGTAGCCTTGAAATATGATTTATATACTTATTTTAATTCCACTTTCTAATACTTATGATTTTCTCTCATGGATCAAGATTATTTAATTATGATTTATATGACATGGTTTAATAATTGTGATTCATGTGTTATTGGGTATGATTTTCTTATAGTATATCGATCACTTTGATTATGTTCTCATACCCAATTGATTATCTTATGCTCACTAATGATATTTTATTTATGTCTCCTATGTTTACCCTTATGAATATGAGCTCACAATAATCTTATGTTTCCATTACCTAGATTATGAAGAAGGATATTAAGTATGATATGTTTAAAAAGGGTGTTTCATATGAATATTACAAATTGGATATGTTAAAGATATTGAAAAATAAGAAGTTTATATAACTAATTACTGAAGACACTAAAAATATGGATTTTAAGGTGTGAATAATTTAGATATGTATTGAATATTTATCTTAAATGATGTATTATACAAGTATTCTATGCTCAGGTCGCCTAAATTGGTATCAAGACAATATGAAATGAGTATGTTTTTATCACCAAATCTCGGTGTATAGATCTTGGGCATCTTAGTTTGTATTATAGATAGGTTTGGTTATTTTTAGGGATTAGGTTATTAAGGAAAAGTTAATAGACCCTAAAATAACCTATGTGATGTAGGATAAACCTAAATCATCATAGGTTGAAATGAAGGTGTTATAACTTAAATAATCTTAGAATTAATTTTCCTTATGATATGATTGATTACTCTAATTAATTATTTATGTTCACACTAATCTTTTTTTAGTTGATGGTTAGAACTAGGAGAAATCATGTTAATAATGAATGTGACAAGAAATGCGATGAACACACTCATGATAAACCAAATTAAATTGGAGATAGAATGTAAAATATTTAGTCTATGATTAGCTAAATATATCATGATATAAATAATAATTCAAAATATATTTAACATTTGAATGATCAAAGGAAGGAAAAACTTACCATTGAGTCATTTATATGAAAACTTCCACCCTCCTTAAGTGGTTATTTTAATCCACTAATTACTAAGAAATGGATCAGTATGATGGAAAAGATATTTTATATTCTCTAGTGATCAGATCATGAGAAGGTGGTATTAGATGTGTATCATTTAAAAGGTAATCAAAATCAATGGTGGGATCTTATCAAGAACACGAGGAAAGAATAAAAAAGTAACTCTATGGGATGGTAGGAGTTTTAAAATGGTATTTTTTAACAAATAATTTCCCCAAAATCTCCTCACTAAGATAGAGAAGGGATTTTGGAGCTAAAACAAAATGAGGATGAATCTTTTGGTACTTATAAAGAAAAATTTAGAAGACTTACAAATTTTTCCTCTGGTTTTATCATTTCCCTTGAAAGAAAAATTGATCATTTATTCAGTTTCTTAAAATAATTAATTTTAAAGGAATTGACTAAAAGGGACTTTGGTAGCCATGAAGAAATTTTTTGATGTGATCTCAAGATAGAAATGGAAATTAAAGACTCCCATAATTCTCTTATTTTTTAGGTAAAGAAGATAAAAATGGAATTTCATGAAAACTCTAATAATACTAAAGCCTATGAAAGGAAGAATATTCGAATTATTGTATACAAAAAATGTGGAAAGAATTAATAGGGGAACTCTTTACAAGTAACAGGTAAAAATTTCAAGTGTATAATATATTTTCATCGAGCACATGAATGGCATAGAGATATAAAGATTCCAATTAATGAAATAGGTAAAAATAAATCTCAACCTAATGAACCACCCACAACTTAATGATTTAACTATAAATATTATAGAAATTATGAAAAAAAAAATTCACTAATACAAGGGTTAATGATGATGAACAACATTAGAAACCTATAATACTAATGGAGAAATAAAATACAATGAAATTTTCAACTGCAAAAGTGGTTCATTAAAATAAAGTGGCGTAAGGTACACTCATCTTCCACTCAAGAACTGAAAATTTCTTGTTTAATTGTGGTTATACCCACTATTTTATATTTGGATAATTTTATAAGGGTGTCACATAACCAAATTAATGATTAAATATTTAATTATAACTAAAAAATCATAATGGTTTTATGATTGAATTTCAAGTCTACAATTCCTCTCTGATAAAAGTTTGTGAGAATATGTTTAAAAAAAATCTCATTATTCTTCCTATAGTTTAATTTGATGTGATTTTGGGAATATATTGGATCTGTCAATATCAATCCCAAAAAAATTATCGAGGTATAAAATTCACATTTCACATCTTGAATCATTCTATGATCTTCTATTAGTGTAAGGATTATTATGAACTCCCAACGGAAATTACTTCCATTATATGCATCTTAATACCTATTAATGAGGGGTATCTATCTAAAATGGTTTGAGAGAAACAAAAAATTTAATATTTTACCATTTCATGATATTATATCAATATATTTTCTAAGTAATTTCTTGGTCTTCACCTGAATTGTAAAGTTGAGTTTTTAATGGAACTTATACCCGATGATTTACCTATTTCAAAGACTCCTTACAAAATGGATCCTATTGAGTTTAAGAATTTAATAAGAAACTCTAAGTGAATATGGATAATGGATTCATGTTCCTTAGTTCTTCGCTATGGGGTGCACTAATTCTTTTTGTTAAAAATAAATATGATTCAATGCATCTTATAATTGATTATTATGAACTTAATAATATCATAATCAAGAAATAGTATCCTCTACTCCATATTTATGACTTGTATAATAAAATATAAAGGGATAAATACTTCTCAAAGATCAAACTTTGATATGGATATCATCAATTAAGGGTAAAAAGGAAGGATATACTCAATAAAACCTTTTATATGATGTATGGACACTTTGGACTTACAAATACCCCTATTATATTTATGGATCTAATGGATAAAATATTTAAATATTACCTTGGCCAATTTATGGTAGTCTTATATATGATTTTCTTATATATTCCAAGATAAAGGATGATCATGAATATCATTTGAGGATTTTTTTAAGACCTTAAGGAAGGAGAAATTGTATGGAAAATTTAGAAAATGTAATTTATGGTTGTAAAAAGTCTAATTCTAGGGTTATTTAATCCCAAGCGAGGATATATATATGGATCCATAAAAAATTAAGGTTATTAAATAATGTCCAAGACTAATCACTGTGAATAAGATTAATAGTTTCTCTTAGATTGTCTGGATACTATTGATTCTTTGTGAGAAATTTCTCATGGTTATCAAATATATTAACCAATTTAACTCGAAAGGGAGTGAATTTTCTTTAGATAGAGGAATGTAAATAAAGATTCAAGTAGATTAAGAAGAGGTTGGTCACTGTACCTATAATTATATTACCTTGTAGTGGGTAAGAGTTTACTATATAAAGTGATGATTCGAAGAAGGATTGGGATGTGACATCATTCAAAATGATATGGTGGTATAATATGCCTCTTTCCAATTAAAGGTTTATGATAAAAATTACCCGATTCATGATTTAGAGCTAGTGGAGGTAATTTTTCCTTAAAAACATAGATGCATTATCTCTATGGTGAAAGGTGCTCTATATATATTGATCATTAAATATTAAAGTATATATTCATATTGAAGGAGTTGAATATGCATAAAAATGGTTGTATTTGATCAAGTACTAGGATTTCTCAGTACATTATCACTGTGGGAAGGAAAATAATGTGGATAATGCTCTAGGTAGAAAGAATCATTCCACCTTATCTATGAAGAGGATTGAAAAAGATCCAATGCTCATATATTTATAGAGGATAAACATTGAAATCATAATAAAATATATAAATCCTATCTTCCTCAAATATACACTAAACTATCCATCCATGTGAAGATAAAAAAGGAATAAAAGAAGGATATGGAGATTCAAAAGAAGGTAAGGAATATTATAGAGTTCAACCTTGACCATGATGGAATGATAAGGTTCCTAACCTGAATATTTTTTCCATCAATACCAGAATTTAAGAATGAGTAATTGGATAAATCACATAACTCTCCATTATCTATCCATCCGCAAATCAAAAATATATATATGGATATAAACAATTAATTTTTTTGGGGAAACATGAAAGGGAATATTACGAAGTATATATATTGATGCTTGGTATGTCAACAAGTTAAGGATGAACATTATAAGTCTAAGGGGATGGTGCAACCATTACCCATACTGATATGAAAATGGAAAAAAAATCACTATAGATTTCATCATAGGACTCCCCAAGACATCTAAAGGCTATAATGACATTTGGGTTGTTGTTGATTAACTTATGAAGTCAGTAAATTTTATTAATATTAGAGAATATTTCTATTTTGAATAACTTTTCTAGTATATACATTAAGGAAGTGGTAATACTACATAGAGTATCAATTTCAATTATATTTGATCAGTATCCGAGGTTTACCTCAAAGTTATAGATAAGTTTCCAACAATCATTGAATATAGTGCTAAGATTTAGCACTGCATATCATCCTCAAACATATGTCCATTTTGATAGGACTATTCAGAACCTATAAAATATGTTGAGATCCTATTCAATGGATTTTAAAGGTGGATGAGATCAACACATTCCCTTAGTGGTGTTTTCATATAACAATAGTTTCTATTCTAGAATTAATATGGCACTATATGATGCTCTGTATATGAATATGTGTATAAATCCAACATTTTAGGATGAAGTTATAGAGCATAAGCTATTGAGATTGGATCTTTCTCAAGAGATGTTAAATAATATTCAAACCATTCAGTGACACATCCAAAATATAAAAAATTGACATAAAATCTATGTCAATAATATTCTACAAAATTGAAAGTTTTAAGTCATAGAAAAGGAATCCCTTAAAATAACTCTTTAGAAGAAGGTAATGAGATTAAAAAATAAGGTAAAGTTGAGCTCTAGTTTTATTGGACCTTTTAAAATCCTCAATCATGTAGGAGATATAACTTATTATATTGAACTTCCACCAAACCTATCCAAAGTGAATGATGTGTTCCTTGTATCGATTTTGAGGAATTGCATACCTGAACCTTCACATTTACTAAAATCAATGGTTATACAATTGGATCATGAAATTTTTTATGATTAGAAACAAATATATATCTTGGATTATAGAGATAAAGCACTACAAAACAAGACCACTCTCCTAGTTAAGATTCATTATAGGAATCAAAAGTTTAAGGAAGAAATGTGGGAGCCTAAATATGTAATGAGGCATATGTATCTTCATTTTTTTCATCAAAGTAATGTAATTTTGAGGGTGAAATTATTTTAAGGGGGAGAATACAACACCCTGTGGTTTTAGTATGTATTTCCCCTTGGGAATAAATTCAACATGTTTGATAGCTTGTGATGCACAAAAAATTGAACTAAAGTGAATAATGATTTATTATTATACAAAATGAAATATATTATGAGACAATTAATGAAACATATTTATTATAATCAATCAATTAATTATAATACATACTAATTTAATTATTCCTCGATAAATACAAATGTTTTATTTAAAAACATTATTTTTATTGTATATTTTATATGTTTTATTTAAAAGATAAATTTATAGAATTTTAGAATTAGAATTTTCAAAAATGAACTTAATTTTTGAATTAATAATTTTAAAATTAGTTTAGGATAAATTTTTAGGTTTTTTTTAAATGATTTATTTTTAGGTGAATAATGAAAAATACAATTTTTACAAATACCATAACTTTTATTACATCATTATGATATAATAATGCATTAAAAATATATGAAAAATTTGGATAAAAAATATGCATTTAAGGTGTAGAATATACCATTTAAAAATATTAAGTTGAATTTGGAAACTCATGCTTGACTTTTTGTAACCTAAGTTATATTTTATTCTAATAAAAACTATTTTGGTCCTTTTACTTTAATTAAGTATTAAAAATGATAAAATAGGGTTTTTATTGATTTTAAATTCATAAAACTATTATTTTTTATCCATAAACCAATAAATTCTATGTGAATAAATACTATACATGATTTTGGTGTAAATTCATTTATATGCTTAAAAAGGCATTAGTCTAAAAATTATTTTTAATTGAATTTTGCATACTTATATTAAAAGTAACTTTTACCATCTATAGAAATTGAATATTTTAAAATGGTTTTTATATTTAAAATTATAAGTTTTAAAATTTTAAATAAGTTCCATTTTATTTTTAGTCATAAAACTAAGTTACATAAGAAAACATTTAGTCACCGTGGTTAAGGTTAAATTTGAAAAATGGTTAAACAATGAGATAAAACAAAAAATATCACTAAAGATTGTATAAATTTGATTTTATGAGAGTATTTAGACCATAAATTATCAAATATTCTAAATTTTTTCCATTTTTTTCTACTTTACTTGACATTTATATTATTTTAAAGTTAATAATATTTACAAAGGTTTCACTCATGTCACTTATAAAAAAATCCCTTCATAGCTCACTTCTCCACACACTTTGAGCACTTTATCCCAACCAAGATTTACCAAAATAACTTCCAAAACACTTATCCAAAACCTAGAGGTTTTTTTATCACCAAAATACCTACCTAACAAGGTTTAAGGCGAAATATAAAGGAGGATACCCAAGTAAGAGGTAATTGTATCCAGTAAATTATTTCAACTTTATTTCTCTGCTAACCTCATTAAAATATTATATAACCATAATAATATAATTAAATTAGTATTATTATTATAATTAAATGTTATTATATTTATGGAATAACCATAATTTATCCTTCTTTCCATCCATTGGAAAAATAAAAACGTCGCTCGTGCGTACGTGTAGACTACCGCCTCCATAAATGATGTATTTAATTTTTCATCACTGACTTAAATGGATAGTTATAAAAGATGTTTTAAATGAATAAATATGATATTTATGAAATAAATATGATTATATAAAGATAATATATCATCTACCTTCCTTCCCTCTCATTCGTTATAAAATGAAAACATCACTTATGTGTTTGCGCGGACTACTGCCTCCATGAATGAAGTGTTTCATTTTCCATCACTGCCTAACATGGATGGTTATAAATATATATTTAATGAATAAAAATTATATTTATAAAATTATCAAGGTTATTTAATGGTTATATAGATATTTTTATTCACTAATAAAATCAATTTTTTTATGGAATTAAATTTTCTAAAAAAAGATATTTTTAAGATTTCCATGAGAATCATCACTATAAGTTCCATAAAGTGGACATGGAACTAAAAAAATATATAAAAAACATAATATAAAACTTTATGAAAATTTTATATATGATGAAACTATTTCATAACACCTTTAACCATGGTCAACCTATCGAAGCAGTTTTGGAAAAATTAATCAAACAACCCCAAATGGATGTGAAGAGAAAAAATTATACAATAAATGAATAAAATACAAAACTAAATGAAAATTAAAGAAATGAAATATAAATTAAAAGGTTTATGATTAAATTATTTTATAATCTTAATTTTATTCTTTAGGATGTTAGACACATGTCCCAAATGGGTCAGGATTTGAGGTGAGGGTTTCTCATCTAAAATTTCCTTGTTTGAGACATGTTTTGAATTATACAACTACATTCATTTATAGAGTGAATATACTTCATATTTGAGATATTATATAATTAATATCTTAGTACTAATGGTATTTTAAATTCCTTATCAAGTTATTTCTTTCAAGGGGGTTTTGATTTTAAATTCTGTAAGGGGTTTATTTAAAATCATCATTTTAAAAGTTTTTTTTCTTACCAAAATATTTTCCCTCCATATACATAATATTTAATTTGTTTTAGTAATGTTATTATATATAATTAAATGATAATTTAAATTAATTTTTAACTATCTTTGTCTTTCTTTACAAAGGTTTTAAAATGAATATTTTAAATTTTTTACATACGAGTCATTTTTGACTTTCTTTACAAAGTGTGAAAAGAATGTTTCTTAACATTTATCGCTTGAAATTTTTTTCCCATAATAATGAATTTTTTATTAAGATCACTTTTTATGTTTTAATGGGTTTTAAAATAAAATTATATTTCTATTTTTTTGTGAATTTTTTATTTTTAAAGGTTAAAAAAATTAAATGACACTCCTTTTATTTTTCAAAACATATTTATAATGATTTTATAAATTTATTTTTCATCTATATCAAAATCATTTAATGTTTTTTATTCTTCACCATAGATATAATATAATGAAACTATCCAACTTCTTTATCTGGATGGATGATGATGATGTTTTAAGGGAATTTTCATGAAACTAATTTATTTTTTCATGGGTTAATTAAGATATGAAGGAATGATGAATGATTTCATGTTATTATGGAATAAATATGAATAGTTTATATTTATGTGATGGGTGGGTCTGTTATAACCCTAAAATGCATTGAGTAATGTTTTATATCTCATGAGATAAAAAGGGTACATGGGAAATTATCTTAATCCTAAGAGTGTACATGAGAAATTAGCCCAATACCAATAAGGTACATGATTGGTTAGACCAAGACTACTATATGATAAATATTATGGTGGGTATCCTTTACATATGATTTATATTCTTAAGTTAATGATAATTTATAATTATTATGATATGCTATCATGTATCAATATTCTTGACTTATATTTGATATGGCGTGATTTAATAATTATGTTCCATGTGTTATTGAGTATGATGTTCTTACAGTGTATCTATCACTTTTATTATTTTCTCATACCCACATGCTCATATTATGATAACTTATTATCTTTGATTGATGAATCATATGTTTACCCTTACTGGGAATTTACGCTCACCCTTTTCTTATGTTTCCATTATCTAGGTTATGAATAAGTATATTAAGTATGATATCTTAAAAAGGGTATTTCATATGAATATTACTTATAGGATATATTTAACCATTGAGAAATAAGTTGGTTTGTACTCAATCGATAAAGAAACTAAACCTTTTGATCATAGGGTGTGAATTATGGTGATATTTATTGAAAATTCATCTTAAATGATGTAATATACATGTATGTTATGCTCAGGTGTCCTCAGTTGGTATCAAGACAATATACAAAGAGTATGATTTTAGAACTAGATCAAGGTGTATAGTTTTTGGGAATCTTACTATCTAATAAACTAGTTCATTTGTCCCATATGATGATTTTTGCATCCCATCACAACACTAACCTCTACCTAGTTGGACACCTCTATGAAAAAATCACCTACACATAACCGTTACAATGATGTTCCCATGCATGTCATGAAGATAAATTCCATTCTTGACTCATATTGTCATGTCATATTGGATTTGTTATCAATTATTGATAACCCCATTCACACATGATGGTTTGGAAGATTCCATATTTGAAAAACATTAAATAAAGAGATATTCTTTGGGAGATTGATATATACATTCCATGTTGGATTTTTTAAGGAAGATAAATATTGTATAAGAACATCAAAAACTAATTTGAAGATAAATAAAGCGAGGATTCTACCTTGGATGAAGATTATTAAAGATCATAACATATAATATGGGATAATATTCTATGGTATTTATAAATATAAATAAATATTTTTGAGTCTATTATTTACCTTTCTTGAGTCATTGAGGAGATTCATGAATGGGTAAATGGGGTTATTTTGGAATCTAGTAATTGAATATCAAATTCCTTGACTAGATCATGAAGGAATCTTGGAGGAATAGAGAATCAATTAACGTGTAAAGGAAAATATAGATCTTTTTAATCATTTTTATGATCAAGGAAGTTCCCACTAGATACATGATATCATGTTCATCAAGGGATGAAGATATCTCACAAACACTATCCAAACCGATGGTGTGGTGGCATGAACTTCTAAATGGAGTTGGATATGGATTATACCCATGACTAGAAGCTTAGGAAAAACTAATATATTTCATATATATGTGTGTTTTTAGTGTTTCATTTAAATACTCTTGAGAATACATCCTTGTGATTGGAATGAATCTTGACATATAATACCTAGGAAAAGGAAATGAATATGAAAATATAAATATGAATGAAAAATATTGAGGTGAGTTTGTAGCATCATGATAAATATTAAATAAATTTATGTATATTGAAGGAGACTAAATAAGGAACAAGCACACTGTATTTGAAGGATTACCCAAGTTGAAGGATATCATGGTGTAAGGCATATCCCCACTTCATGATAGAATTAAATCAACATAGTGACTTATTCTTACATAGATTACTCTCATCACAGTCATATTAACCATGTTGTAAATCTGTTGAGGTTGAGATAAATTTGAGAATAATGGGACCATGAAATTAATAGTTATAACTACACCATGACCCACTTGAGTTTATATTACATAGGAAATGATTTATCTATTGTGATAAATATCACACTATGAATTCCATGATCACACTGTATGATTGAGTTAATCTTATGTTGGAAAGAGTTATATTTTTCATGAGGATGACGATGTCATAAACCTTAGGTTTCACCATGATGATGCTGATAGAATAATGAGTTAATATTATATAGTAGGGTTTTATCATTGGGTTATTATCACATGAGAAATGAATTAATCTGATGTGAGAAGCATCATTTCATAGTTGGAATGTTTACACCATGATTAGTCATCTGATGAATTTTGAGGAGATAATTGAACTTTGAAGACCAAGCTAAGAGAGATTAGTGTCATGATGGTTTGATATTAAAGTAATCTTGTATCTCAAATAAATGGTTCATGCTGTAGGATCTAATAATTAAAGAAGACTAAATCATAATAGGAGAAGCCACACCATAATGAGTTTGGTTATAGGAGTTCACTGGTTTGATGGTTCTAGAAGTATTGAACCTATCATACCACTTCTAGAGGATCCATGCCGCAACACCATGTGTGGATATAATTTAAGACATATTGGTTCTATAATTTATAGTATTAATACACTATATAGGTTAAGTCACACCATATCCTGAGGTGAATAACATGGGGAGATACAGTTGCCATGCCACAAGCCATATGGGAATGCTTAAAGTCAAGGGATAATTTAGTAGAGAAGGTGAGATATTTGAGGTGAGAAATCAACTATATTTTTAGATCTAGAGTTTGACTAAAGTCTACATTATGAAGGAATATATCATGTAGAAATATCATTAAATTTTCCATGATTTGGAGAAACATATTTAAATTTGGTTAATTATTAAATATCCTAGAATCATTTGACCTATATTTTAGGGATTAAACAAGGACTCAAAATAGGAAAAATTAGTATCCAAATAGAATAATTTGAGTTAGGATTTAATGAATATATTTAATTTAGAAAGAAGAGGATACCTGAGACTCATGTATTGATTGGTATTTACACCAAAGAAATAGATATATGAAATATCTCTATCAAAGTATCATCCATACTGTTAGAAATAGTGATGAAAAAATTGATGTAGTAGTCGATTGGATGAAGTCATGAGAGTGAAACCCATCTGTGTCTATCTCGAGGGAAGAACATGGGTGCACACCTAGTCCAAAATCTAAATGAATTTAAGGTATGATAAGTAGATATTTTTTAACTTGTTAGTTCTTGTCATTTATCTTGTAATTGGAGTTCAAGAAAATCCTCTTGCTCCATTCCATATTCATTGATAATAAATTGGAACATAGGCAGCATGATCAAAATTGTTTCATACAAAGGATTAACCACTTTATAATAAGGGTGATTGAAAATTTTAAAACCATTGTGTCTATGTGTCTTTTATCTCTCTCCTCTCATAATCATCATCCTTATTATTTTTGTGTTCATCATGTGATCCATGCACTAATTGAAAATGTGGCTAAATTAATATGAAAATGAGAAAATGGGGAAAAGTTCTTATTGGACTTTAACCACTGATTCACCCCCACTCAGTGGCTGAACATATCCTTCAATTTTTTATTGTAAAATGAGTTCAAATCATCATGAATAGATTTATCTAGTTCAATATATTATAATCCAATAGGTTGGTCAATGATATGTTGAACTAGTATTGATCATAAGGTGTTAGTTCTATCATAATTTCATAGAAAACTATTGAGAAATTTCCCATATATCATATAATCATACTCTTAAGTATAAAAATCTCTTATAATACAAAGTAATAGGGAGATAGAATGAATATTAAATCGTCTTCTATCACATCGTAGCAATACACCTAGGAACAAAGTATATATCAAACCACATCATACTAAAAACTTCACATTATCAATACACAAAAGTATAGTTCATAACAAAATTAATTCCACCCCATTTTTATAATAATTGTGTGTTTTCTTTATCATCACAAAAATAATACAAGTATCACACTATTAACAGTCACACTAATCATATTGACCATCTTAAATTACTCAAAATCCTTTCTTATCCCATAATAAACACCAACGATTTATCATTATAGGCCATCAAAATTGTCATCATAAAACCCACATATCATGTTGAATAACTTATCAAAAAATTATTTTATTAATTCCATTTTATTAATAATGTTAATTAATATAAAATAACCATTACATTCTACTCATGAAAATAAGAAAAGGGGCATGCATAATTTTTTCCCAGGATGGGTCACCATCAATATCAATGTACATTATTTTAAAATTTCAAAAATATACTCTTCATGAGATCCATTAAGATTAAAAATATTTTAATTATGATCTATATGAAAAAACATGTAAGATTGGATATTTATTTTTTGGATTTAGACACTAGAGTGAGATACTAAAATTTTCTCTCTCTATATGTGTGTGTGTGTATAAATGTATTTTCATATCTTACCTAACCCACATCTGAACTATACCACGTCACAAAACTTAAATTGCATCAATAGTTTGATGTTCATGGACTTCCATGGCCATAATTACTCTACTTTATGAGCATATAACCACAAAAATGGCCAAAGACCTATTTTCGCTCTCAAAATTGATTCAGTTTATGTTATCCAAGTTTCAAAACCCTAGTTAACCATTTATGAATCTTCCAAATTTTCTATACAAGCACCGAACATGTTAATCAAAAATCATATAGATATTAATAGTGTGATACCCCATTGATTCCATCATGCACAATCCAAATATTTGGTTTTTGAATAATTAAAAATCTAATTAAATCATCAATTATACATTATAATCAACCACATTGAATTAAAAATATGAATGAGATTGATAGATTTTTTTGAGATCCTAAGTCATGGGGGCCACTGACTCCCCCTCTCAATCCTCTAGAATCCTTAGATTCATTTCCTCAAAAGGAATGCCAAAAGTAAGGATTATAAGATGATAATTAATATTTATAAAAGAAACCATTTTACGAAAATCTCAAGACTCATAGTCAATTTATGCTAGTGTTAAATGAAATACCATATTTCGATCAATACTATACCAACATATTCTCAATATGATTCATGGTTTTCAATATATTTCCATATTTCTCCAAAATCTAAAAAATGGTTCTTCCAACATTTAATTAATTGTATAATTAATTTAATAAATGTGTAACAAATAAAAACTCCAATAATTAATTATACATTTTATCCCAATGTTAAATTCTATATTTTTAGGATAACTTTTAAACTTTGACAATGTGTGAGCATAATATATTACATATTATGGGTTTTCTGAGTATGATATAGTCTCTTAGATGAGGTTTGAACTAGATTACCCCTAGGTGGTTATATATTAAGATTTTATATAAATTGATTATTATGCATTCATAAAGTTGGATTTTACATTGATCAATACTTGGGATATACCACTGGATTGTTTGACTCACCCCAATATAAAAATTTATGTGGGGATATACTCATGGCTATGTTGATATTTGAATTTTGTTGAAGATCATGGAAGAACTCCTAACCTTATCTTCGACTCAAGAAGGGTCTTAGTAGGGTTGGGTCATGTCAGATAGGTATTAGAGAGGGTATATCTCAGGACCAAAGTTTGAAGTTAGACACATGTGAGGTTTTGGTTTGAGAAACTAGGGAAAAAATTATAAAGGAATTTGATTTTAGTTTTCTAGGCCAGGGAACCCATCCATTGGGTGTGGATATTGATTTATTTCTACGCAAGGACTCTAATAATTTTCTAAATAAATCAAGTACTTGGAGAATTGTTTTCAAAGTACAGTTGGGATTGAAAATTAGGAAGTTCAAATCATGTATTATAAAATTATCTTTTTATTTGTTATAAATTTATTAAGAGTTTTTAATTATAATGAATGTGATACATCACTTCATGAAGTTTATATTTGAATTCATGAGATGATAATGACTAAGTATGATCCTATCACAAGTACAGTTGTGGTTAATCATGGGGATATTGATGAATTTATTCAAGGACTCGGGTATAAGGGATATGCACTTATTTCTATATCAAAGATAAATACCATAGTAAAGGTTTAGAAAAATCATATTAATGATGTGCTATGTGAATTTTAGGGCTTGGTTACACTCATGTTTTAGGGTGAGATGATGTTATAAAACTAATCCTTTGATGAAATATATTGGAAAGATGTTTTCCTTTGAGAGGGAACATGTATCTCCAAGACTCTTTTAATGATGATATTATTTCAAGGTTAGTGAAAATGTGATGGAAAATGATCTTTTGGATTAGGAGTGGAACCAAGGTAACTTAAATAGTCCCATGATTTTATTATGAGAGCATTGTTTCCCTCAACTTTGGTGGTAGAAAAATTGTAAGGAGTATGAGATTTAGGACAACATTTCTATACTATTATGGAGAATTAATATTTATTTAAGAGCTTGAATTTCTTTCTAAAAATGTTCAGTGATGATATTATAGGGACTCATTAAAATGATCATGAATTTCTTAAGGAGATTAGACCATGGTATCACCTCTCGACTTACTATGATGTGTTAGGATGAGTGATTTGGATTAAGATTATTTCATGGGAGTATGGATCGACAGTAGAATAGTTTTAAAGTTTTTTTTATTACTAATGAATAAAGATTTGATATATATCAATTTTGTTCTCAATTTTTACATAGGAATCTAAGACTGAGATGAGAATTCTTGAAATTCATGTTGGAAAAGGAATTCTTAAATTACATGGTTGGATGAATAGAAACAATTTTCTTATTTATAGTTACATAAGCCCCCAAGTATGACAGGGTTCAGTTGAGAGACCCTTTGTTGGAGTCTAGGGGTTGTGAATTAAAATATGGATTAAAGCCAAATATTAAGGTGTAAACTAGTTATACATTGTGTATGACCATAATATTACATCACAAGAATTGTTTTGAGATACATGTTGTGTTCTTCATTACTAGATATTGTGATTTTTTGACATTGGTATCACCTATGTTTGGTTTTGATGATGATCAATTTATGGAATGGAAATTTTAATAGAGGTTATAGACTAATATACATAATCATATACATATACAAGTAAAGGTTATATACTGATGTAATTATTTCAGTGAGGTGAAATTATTTTGAAAAGATACTAGCTCACTCAAATTTGGATTTCATAGATTGAGATTCCCATGACTCTTTCACAATGAGGTGGATATAGGTGTTTAAATCCATTAAATTGTGAGGAATGAATATAAATAATAATTTTTTACTGTCTCTCTTTATCATTAAAGAAACCACTAAGTATAGTGGAAGCTGACTAGAAGTAGTTGGATAATACACATGATAACCCATGTATTTTATACACTTTATTTCATGATTTGTTACCTAAAAACACACTTAATACAATCCCAAATGATCAAGTTTACAAGAATATTTGGGTAATTAGATACAAAAAACAAGAAATTAAAATAGGGATACACCGACATTATTTAAAAAACTATACAACATGCCCTTAAAATTCATTGATCCGCTAATACCGCACAAGATAACCTGGGGATGTACATAAGAAAATGGTGATATATAAATCTTAGTAATGGAATAATAAAATAATAACATGATGAAAGTAATAAATGTGATTCAAAAGGTATATCAAGGTGATATAAAGGGGTGATAATCATAAACATGAACATCGAAGCATGATATAAGATGATAACATTAAGACAACATAGGAATGTGTCAAAAATATAAAACATGATGTCATGAGAATAAGTCAAGGATAAACATAGAGAAAACATAAAATAGTGTGATTATGATAACCTATCATGAACCACATGTTATATATCATGAGATAAAACCATTACCCAATTCATTATAGGGCTATATAATTTTAGGACCACTCGTCATATTCATATCATGTACATGTATTTATGTGACACATAGATCATACAACATAAGAATGCATTTCATCACTTTTAATACCAAGATTAAGGAGTGTGGGTTACATAAATGGAATTCCCAAATCAATTAAGGATATTTACATCTAGGGTGAATATCCTTGAGTGGAAATGTGGATGGGTATTCACTATACAAATGTTTATCCTAGGAAATAATAGGATAATTTCGACAGCATAATAAGAGTACATAAATATTCATATAAGGTTTTAATGAGAGCGAAAGGTGGTCTATTGTTACTTAGGAATCATAAGTATAATAAAATAGATGTTTAAAAACATATCCCACTATGAAAAATTATAAATCAAGTGGCATAATACAATGAAAGTGCTTGAATAAAGAGGAGGAGGAGAGAATCCATTAACTTGGGAGGGAACTTATAAAAACTTTGGAGGAGATTATTAAGTGATTTATAATGAATTAGAAAGGATTTAGAGAGGTATATGGATACAAAATTCATAATAACTGGGTTTTGGGAGAATATGAGTGGGAGGTTGGGTGGATATTGTAGCAACTTGGGTTTTTCCCTATCAGACTTTGGGATATTCCTAAGAATAATTCATGATCTAGGCGTAAAGACGTCATAAGATTTTGAGGCCCGGTGTGCCCAGGATAAATTTTATAAAAATGTTAAGTATTTTTATAATATGCACATGGTGTAATGAGTAATATCTTAAACAATATCTTAGATCAGAAATCTGATGGCACAATTGCGTCCGGAGCGTGCTGTTTACCCTAGGCGGAGTATAAGTTTAGTCAGCATGGGTCTGCTGTAGAAACAGTTATCGAGGGAGTTTTTGTAAATAAATAAATTTATTTATTTATAGACTTAGAATTGAATAAATCCTATATGGAGTCTCAAATCAAAATTCTGAGACTGCTATTCAGTTCGGAACATTGTGTTTACCTTAGGCACGATATAAACTTTGTCAGCACCTGGTGTCAAGTTGGTGGCGAGTCGGGGACTAGGAGTTAGCAGAGAGGATTTAATTAAAATTAAATACCCTCTACCCTTCTCCCCCTTGTGCACATAAATAGGCTGGAACCCCCTCTCCCCCTTCCTCTCCTCTTTGGAGATGAATTTCTTGGAGGTTGGATCATCGAAACGAGGTGCTGTCAGACTCGGATCTTGACGACGATCGCTCTCGGATCATGTATCGGAAGCTTCAGAGCGCAGATTCGACCCCGAAGCTTCGGTGTTTCTCCCTCGAGGTAGTTAGTTTTAAAATTTATTCCCAATCCCCATTTTATGCATTTTTTTAAGGTTATAGAGCCCTTAGAAAACTACTAGGGACCATTGATGGGTGGATTTGTGTGTTTCGGGGTGAACAAGGGTGATCTGGGGTGTTTGCAGGGAAATCCCATAATATTTTCCCATCAAAACGGTGTGTAAAAAAGTCACACATTCCATGTGTTATTATTATTTGGGGAAGAGTGAATTATGAACAGTACATGCCGTGTATTGGGAGTACACGCCGTGTAGTGGCACATGGGTGTGTGTTTGGGTGAAGAAGAACACAAAATGGTGGTTTTTGAACAGTACATGGCATGTACTGGGAGTACACGCCATGTAGTGGAACATTGGAGTCTGTCCAGGTGAAAAAGCACATGGGATGGTAGTTTGTGAATAGAACACTTCATGTACAGTAAATTACACATTGTTTACTTTTACATGGGCAGACCCCATGTACTCCAAAGTACATGCCATGTACTTTGTCCAACCTGTTTTCATCCGAGGGTTATTTAAACCCTTGAAACTTACAATCCAAGGGTCTGTTTTGTATGTCGTATGTGGCCACATGTCCCTATAATCAAGGTGGGAGTTTAGAGACTGACTTCAGGCGCTGCAAATAGAAATCAGGGTGCGGGCCCCATGAGGCCTGGTTTGGGCGTTTGCGGTGAGATGTGACTTTTTCACTGGGTGTCCATTTTGGATTAATGAGTAGTCAATTTCATGTGTTTTTTAGAGAGTATCACATTGTCATGATCCATTTGATGTGTTCTGGGATTGATGTGTGGGCCCCACTTAGGCTTGTTATAGTGAATAATACCCTTTTCACTGGTTATCCGTTTCGGGCGAGTAAGTAGCCTATCCTGTGTGTTTTTCTACATAGAACGCAATGGTAGACTCTGTTTGGGCCTAGGAAGTGCGTAGTGTGGATATTTTGTGGGACAACAGGGTTGAAAATGTATGGAACTGTAGGGATTGAGTGAACTCCCTTGGTTTGTTCCTATGAGGGTTCATGTGGCATTACAACCCCGGTATAGGTTTGTGATCCCCTCGATAGGATGAGTTTAGATAGAGTTGTGTCATCCCTCCGATGAGGCCATGGTAGGATACTCTATCTTTGCTTCCCTAGATCGGGTTCTTGGTATCACTGTGACTACTTATGCATCGGTAGTGATCCCCTATCTAGTAGGACAACTCTGTAGGGTTTTTGGCATCATCAAGAATATGATCCCCTATATAGTGGGCGGTAATAGTAGGGTTGCAGTATCATTGGTTATACGATCCCCTACTTAGCACGTGGTTTCTATAGGGTTTATGATATTTTTGGTTCGATCCCCTACATCATGAGTTATACCATATGGGGTTTTCAGCATCATTGAGCCTACCTTTATATGGGCAATGATCCTATATCTGAGTGATGTGATCTTTGAAACATCATATTGGGTTGTGGTATCCCCTAGTGGATCCTGGGAGTGATACCCCATCTAAGAGATCTTCGAGTTACCTACTTGGGTTCTTGTATCCCTTAGTGGATCCTAGGAGTGATCCCCTATCTGATGAGTTTGGCGTTTGCACTGAGTTTCGGCATGACATCCTTAATGATGATATCCTATGAGCATGTTCTCTCAGATGGGACAACTAGGATGGTGGTGGGAGACCCTATGAAGTGTATCTCTCAGAAAAGTGTCATATGGGATGATAGAGCACAACGAGTATGCTCTCTTGGATATGTGTTGCCATAGAGTCTTGAGTAGAATCTGATGCTAGCGGTGAGTTCAGACCCTCATGAAGCTTGGTGCCAAATATGAGTATATCTGGTGTATTTTCTAAGTTTCCTTTGGGGTGTTGTCACATATTCGATGACATAACCTGTGGTTTGAGATGAATGGTTGATTTTATCCAAGGATGATCACGAGATAGAGTTTCTCTCTCATTTGGGTTCCCTCTAGTTGGGATGAGAAGACTGTTGCCTTTCAGTTTCTCCCTTATCTTTTGGGATTTTTAGGGTGCCTACTAAGTATCTTTATACTCACCCCTACATAGGTTTTTCCCACACATGTATTGTGTTTTGTGCAGACCACATACCATTTTATGGAGTCCTAGGAGGACCCAGTGTATGAAGAGCTTAATGAGATAGACTGATCATGGTGTTTACCAAAGCTAGGATGAGGATCTTTTTGGAAGGTGCTTTTGACAGATATACCCTCCTTTTGAGTAGGTTTGATGCTTTGGAAGTTTTCTTTTGGTGGGACCTGTATTTTCCCTTTTGTAATTTTTCTATACACTAGTTTTGGGATAGATGAATGCATGCATTTATTTTCAATTTTTATATATCTCTGCACTGTTTCATAGAGGTTTATGTGGGTGTGTGTGTGTATGTACCTTTGGCTAGGGCCTCCCATGTGTGTGATAGTCTACTCGACACTAGTCGCCAGCCCCTGGCCTATTGGAGATAGGCTTGGGGAGTCCCGGATCAAGCCCTGTTGGGTCGGGTCTTGACAAAGTAGTATCATAGGAGGTTCCACCATTGGGATCTCATAGCATAGTTGGTCTAGCTGTGAGCATGTTTTGGGTTGCATAACGACAATATTAGGATGTTTTGAGATCATTTTTTAGGATAGGGACCCCAGTGTTGGTGCGGCGACCGATGTATCCATTCACCAGGACTCTGATAACTTGCCTTTCGACTTAGGACATTAGTACACTGGTCATGGGGAAATAATGGTATATTCATATCATATAGGACTGGGTTTTGGGTTTTCCTTGTCCTTCTTGAGTCATCTCCCCAGATATACTCATTGAATGTGGTGCGTCTTGATTTTATTTCAGGATTCCTCCACGAAAAAATCTATCAAGGGTTCCAAAGTAGGATTGTGGTGACGATACAACCCAAGTAGAGGATTTGGAGCAGGGAAGAGGTTCTAAGGCTGGACCTCCAGGCGGTCCTCCAGTTGAGCCACCACCTCCTAAGCAGCTAGTTGTGTCGGCAGTGCAGGGCGAGGATGCGTACTGGCTGAGTGCACTGCATGAGTTCCAGAGGTAGTGACCTGTGAGGTATCAGGGTGATCCAGATCCCTAGGCAGCTGATGACTAGTTTGAGGTAGTCACCCGAGTTTTCCTCTTGGTAAGGACACCTCCAAATCAGATGGTGGTCCTTTCTGTGAGAATTCTATACAGTTCGGCCAGGCGATGGTGGATTCTGGTGACGCAGTCCCATGATGAGGAGAAGCTTACATGGGAAGAGTTTGAGTGACTCTTTAGGGAAGAGTTCTATCCAGTTATTCTAAGGTCAGTGTGGATACAAGAGATTTTTCAGCTTCAGCAGGAGGGCATGACTGTGCTAGAGTACTCATCGAGGTTTACAGACCTATTGCATTACTCCCTAGATATGGTTCATGACCTATTATTTAGGGCACAAACCTTAGAGAAAGGCCTATGTAGAGACATCTGGGCAGGTGTAGTTTCCTTGTGCCTGCCTACCTATGCTAGATTGATGGATCAGGCCTTGGTGGTGGAGAGATTTCTGGATGAGAAGATTCTAACCGTTATTGTTTGGAACATGGGATCTGAGACCTTGTCAGCTGGTTTAGTAGTTGGTAGATAGTGGTAGGCTTAGGGGTTAGAATGTGTGGGACGTTTTAGGTGGAATCCCCATGATGGAGGATCTGAGGCTCAGGGCTCTCAGGGCTCACATGCCAGTTTTTTTCAGTCACAAGAGAGGTGATGTTACATTTGTGATGGTCGGGGAAATCTTGTTGGAGATTGTCCAACCCACCGTGCTGCTGAAAGGGATGAAATTGATAGGACACCTTGGAAGAGGCCACATCTCGAGTATGGTGGTCAGTAGGGTAGAGAACATGGTGATGGAGCTGGTATAGTAGCATGAGGTGGCAGACGGTACGAGTTATCACCACCACCACCCCTAGGTGGTCCACACCAGGCTCAGGGTGCTGGAGGATGGGAGATTGGACAATTACATGTCTTATAGGCCATTGAACTAGAGGCTTTACGAAAGGACATAGGTACGCTTTGTGTCCTTTCTACTTTCTACAATAGTTTTGATAGAAACGGTTTGGAAGTACTCTTTCCTTTCCATTTCTTGATTGAGGTTTGTTCAGGTCATTAGTAAGACCCTATGATGGTGTTGTTCGATGTGCTTCGAATGCACAAGGAATAAGAATCCTTCCCCCATCGGGATGCTTTTTTTGTGATGCGATTGAAACTGTGACGGTGAGTCAGTGCCACCCAAAGAAGATATTGTCAAGGTTTGGTGGAAGAGTCCCCCAGACTTGTGTGTTTGAGGCATAGTTGTGTGTTGGGAAGTTTTTGTGAATGGATTTGGGTTCCCCAGAACGTGTTCCAGTCAGCAGCACGGTAACCCTTGGTGGCTTTATATGGATTTTGGTGAACTTGATGGTGTGGGAGACCCATTTTAGAGTTAAGTTACTTTCCCTCGTGCTTATGGATTTTCAAGGATGAAAAGTCTTATGGTGGGGGGGATGTAGCGACTCGGGTTTTTCCCTGTCAGTATTTGGAATATTCCTACGAATAATTCCAGAGCTAGGTGCGAAGACAGCGTGCGATTCTGAGGTCCGATGTGTTCGAAATAAATTTTATAAAAATATTAAGTATTTTTATACTATTCACATAGAGGAATGACTTATCTCTTAAAAGGTAGCTCAAATCAGAAATATGAGGGCACCGTTGCGTCCGAAGCATGCCGTTTACCCTAGGCGGGGTATAAATTTAGTCGGTGCGGGCCTGCTCTAGAAAAATTTATCGAGGGAATTTTTGTAAATAAATTTATTTATTTATTTATGGATGTAGACTTGAATAAATCTTGTATGGATTCACTACTGGAAATCATTCTTTTCCCAACACTTGTATACCAATGGTTCTTTTGAACCGTTGGTATTGGTGATCTTTACCAACGGTTTGCATAAACCGTTGGTAAAGATGGAGTTTGATTGAGTTTTCCCAACGGTTTGATGAAACCGTTGGGAAATAATTGTTTTCCCAATGGTTTTTAATAACTGTTGGGAAAATAAACCCCCAAATTCGACTAAGGCAGGCGACCCCCCCCTCCGATTCCAAAAGCAGAGTGCCCGACTCCCAGAAGCGCTGCCCGACTCCCAGAAGCCCTTGAGAAGCCCCAACATAGGTGCACCTCTTCCATCCGATCAAATTATAGGTTAGAATCCTTCCACATCTTATCAAGGATATCCTTTCACCTCTTCTCAAGTATATACTTCTATTCTAAAGGATATCATTATTCCCTATTTCTAGGGATTTTGGAAAATTTTATGATTTACTACTCCACGAATTGTGTACTCAAATCACTACATCCACGAATTGTGTACTCAAATCACTACATCAGTGTACAGATTGTCCAATTAATGTTTTAATTACACATATACATTTATAAGGTCATAGTGTCTCTTTCTTGTGTTCTAATTTTAAAGATTCATAGTTTTTTTAATCTCAATGCTTCAAATATTACAGCTTCATATATATGAATTCATAAGAAATTGTTTGTAATATTTATTCATAATATTTCATGAAAATCACTCCTTTCATTAATATCATGTCAAACATGAAGATCTTATTCATATTAATTTTTTTACACTATATGTATTACATAACAAGTATGTATCATGTTTCTATCAAAATCTATATATATATAAAATGACACACTGTTCACTTATCCTTTGCACAATAGAACATATGGAGCATCTTCTTGAAATTTGAAAAATAGTATGTGGTCCCTAATTATTCTTCACAAAAGAAATAAGAAATACTTAATCGTACAATCCAATGTTCTTTATGAATAAAATATCTACAAAGGGAACTCTTGGTGGGACCTCTCCTTTTCCCATGTAGTACTTCTTCCTTCTTCGTGAAACTAATTCACAGAATATCAAATTCACAATATTAATGAATATTAGTTTTCCTAATATAACCACTAATCATTCTCCCTTCAACATCACACATGAGTTATTCAATCACCTTTTTAAAACACAATGAACATTTTCACTAATTTTGGGTTCCTCAAAATGCTTGGGAAAATCAGAAAAACATATGTATTGAATTGTGCTTCTCATATGGTTTCATGGATACAAGTTCATCTCGAAAATCATGACCGTGTGGTTCAAATATCAAGAGAACCATGGGATTCTTCTTCTTCACACAAATGAAGTTGTTTTTTTCAACTATTTGTTTTTGTTTTCACTTTTGATTTGGTCGAAAGGGGAGCTTTGTGGTCATTAATCATGGTTTTGGGTGGTCATTTAGGATATAAGATAGTATGACTTCATTTTACTTGATATATCCAATATTATTATTGATTTATATTCAATTTTATTATCTTTGACAAGTGATGTTGTTTAATAAGTTGTTATTAATGGTTGTAATAATGAAGATATGGTATAAGGGTTCACATGGTGTGTATAATGGTTGACATAGTGTCTACGATAATCTAGTGTCCTGGGAATTACATGGGAATGTACACACAATACATGACTTGGTTAGCCATGTAAATATACATGGCCAATTTCTTATGGTGAAAAGTATGTTTGGCCAAATGGGGTGCTGAAAACGTCCCATTTACACATGGATTTTTTTCATGGGTATGCCCACATGATGTGTTGGCCATACTATAGATTCAGTAGTAATTAGCTCAGTCAAAACACTTTCATCCCTGAAATTAAAGACTACATGGTTAAATGGAAGAAACCATGTTCTAATGACATGCCTAACATGGTTTCTAACTCACCTCACCTAAAAATAAACTAGAACACCTGTTAAATGAAATAATTCATCCTAAACGTACACTATAACATTGGTTAAATGGAAGAAATCATCCTTGTTACTGAATTCCATACACATTTGGGCAAAAAACCATCATTCATGAACATCACTGTAATGTATAGGCTTTTCACAAAACACATATCCCTTAAATGTCATGAAATTACAGTAGGCACTGATTTGAAGCTGTCATGTTTATAGGTGGAATCTTTGTATCTTTGTATAATATATTCTCAGAACTATAGAGTGGAACCCCATTCGGTGTTTTGAGGTCCACCCAGGACAACCCCCCTCCTTCATAGACCTAGGACAACCCCCTCCTTCCTGGACCCTAGACAACCCCCACCCTCCTCCCTAGACCCTGGACAGCCCCCACCCTCTTTCCTTGACCCTGGATAGCCCCCCTCCTCCCTGGACCCCGGACAGCCCCCACCCACCTTTTTGGACCCAGGAAAGCCCCCCCTCCTTCCTGGAACCTGGACAGCCTCTCCACCCTCCTCCCTAGACTCTGGACAGCCCACCACCGTCCTCCCTGGACCCCGAACAACCCAAAAATCATTATTCGTATGTGAGATAAAACACAATAGAACTTAAAGGTCCCTCTCCAATGAGTGACCATCTGGGTTCGGGTCACTAATGAGTGGCATCCTGGTTGGGACGTCACAATTCCTAGATATAATTTTTATATGTGTTTCTAATAAAATCCATACCTATAACTATTTAAGGTCCCTCTCCAAAATCAATTGGGACATGATTCAATGAATACAACCAACCAACCTATGATCTATGGCCCCAAACCTAGGATTCTTTAATCCATGGTTAAGGTGAAACTTGATGAGGCCATAACTACTTTTGATGTGATCCTCATCCTACTCCTCATCCTGATCTCCCAGAAGAAGTTAAAGTATAAAACTCATGTACTCCCAACAAGAACCTTAAGGATTATATATTCTTTGATCCACTTCCAATATCTTACTGGGAAATCCTTGAATATAGGCATTAGAAATTCTGTATCTTATTTTCTTATATACACTGTATTTTGTTGTATTTCTTAATATGATTCTCATATAGAGTAATGTGTCAGTTGTGATTTTATTTAAAGTAAAAAATTGTCATTTACCTAAATATTTTTTTGATTTAACTTCAATATTATTGAATTTCTTTGAAATGACTTAGTGAATTTTTTTTACAGAATGGATAGAAGTTGGATGTATGAAACTGATTGGATTTCAACCGATTTTCAAAATAATTTGAACATATTTTTAGATTTTGCATTTGACAAGGCTTCAGATAGTGGTCGCATACACTGCCCAAGTTCTAATTGTGTTGGAAGACCTTGGTTGAGTCATGAAGTAGTTAGCTATCATATAACCAAATATAGTTTCCAAACAAACTATTATGTGTGGTATCACAATAGAGAGAAAATAGAATCTCAAAATTTTAATGATCTAAATGATAGGACTGAATTGGAGAGTTTGATATATGATCGGTTTCCATTTATTCGGCATCATGAGATGAAAAGGATGTCCAACCAACAATATTTCGATACAAGTACACATGATGCATCCAATGAAAATGATGATGTTGATAGGGTGAAAAAATTGAATGATGCTGCGACGACTCCAGTATATCGGAAATGTGGTAAAATGAAAAAGTTGGAATTTTTAATCGGATTGTTTCATGGGAAAACTATGTATGGGATTTCAAATACTACAATTGATTACATTCTTACCTTCTTGAAGGACTTACTTCCATATGATGTAGATATTCCCTCAAAACAATATATGGCATGGAAGTTAGTTGATGAAATTGGATTCTAAAAAAAAAATTCATGCTTGATCGAATGATTGTAGCTTATTTTGGGAGGAAAATGCTGAAAGAAATGATTGTATCAAATATAGAACCTCCCAATGGAAGCCAAAAGATGATGGAACACCATCTTGTGTGCCACAAAAAGTAATGTGGCACTTTCCATTGATCCCCAGATTATAGAAACTTTTCATGTCTAATGAAATATCAGTAAAAATGGGATGGAATGACACTGAGAGAAAAAATAATAATGAAGAGTTGGTTCACCCTGTAGATGAATTTTCATGGAAGAGATTTGATGCTCGATATCCTTAATTTTCAACCAACGTGTGTAATGTGATATTGGTTCTTTCATGTGACGGTTTTAATCCATTTGGGTAGATTCTTACTTCGCACAACACATGGCCGGTTTTCACACACATTTATAACCTTCCCCCATGGTTGTGTATGAAAAATCCTTACACTTTATTGAGTATATTGATATCTAGAACTTCTGATCCCGACAATGATATAGATGTATACATGCAACCTTTAATAAAAGAGTTGAAACTTATTTGGGATGTGGGTGTGCCCACATACGATGCATGTTTGAAAGACATATTTTAGATGCGTGCTGTGCTTATGTGGACGATCAATGATTTTCCTGCTTATGCAATGATGTATGGATGGAGCACAAAAGGAAAATTTTCATGTCCTGTTTGTATGAAGAATACTCGATCGAGAAGATTGAAATATTGTTGTAGTTTTAGTTTTATGGGACATAAATGATTCTTTCCAATGAACCATCCATATAGAAACAATCATCAAAGATTTGACAATACCATGGAGATTGATGATCCAACTTAGCGTATGTCTGGAACTGATGTGCTTAATGAATTGAAAGATTTTAGTTATTCATTTGGGAAGGGTGTAATGAAATCTAGAAAGAGGAAAAATGTTTCCAATGATACCTGTTACAATTGGAAGAATAAGATTATATTCTTTGAGTTGTCGTATTGGTCAACCAAATTGTTACGTTATTACTTAGACGTAATTGAAAAGAATATATGTGAAATGTTGCTTTCGATTCTTCTAAATGTCAAGGGGAAGAAAAAATATGATTTAAAATCTCAGCGTGACTTGGTAGATTGGGGGATCAAACCAAAATTGCATCCTATATGTATCAGTGAAAATAAATGGCAAGTTCCATGTGCTTCTTATGTGATGACACCTGCTGAAAAAAATAAATTTCTAGAAGTTCTAGAGACTATTAAAGTTCCTGATGGCTATTCAAGCAATATATCAAAACAGGTCAACAGAAAAGAGTTGAAGCTGAAATCTTTGAAGAATCATGATTATCACGTCCTTTTACATGAGTTGATTCCAATAGCAATCCATAATCTCTTTTCCAATAATATAAGAGTCTCAGTTATTTGGTTGTTCTATTTGTTTAGAGATATTTGTGCTAAGAAGTTGTCCAAATCCTTCGTGCAAAAACTATTGGTAGAGACACCATTAATTTTGTGTGAGTAAGATAAAATATTCCATCCATCATTTTTTACATGCATGTTGCATCTGACTGTCCATCTTCCAACCGAAATACTTCTTGGAGGACCCGTTGCTTTCCGTTGGATGTATCCAACTAAAATAAACATGTACACAGTGAAATAATATGTTCGGAATAGGAATTATCCCGAAGGTTCTATTGTGAACAGTTACTTGGATCAAGAATGTATGAATTTCTGCTCAATGTATTTGTCTGATCTTACTACAAAAATAAACAGACCAATGATAAATGAAGAAGAAAAATATGAGCAAATTGAACCCAGTTTTCCATCACTTCCTCAGACAGGAGGAATTCCGGGATCATATACATTGACGAAATTAAGCCTTGAAGCGCGAGAGATGGAACATCACACAGTGTTGTTCAATTGTGATTTGTTCGATGAGTATATCAAGTAAGTAAATTGTACATGTATCACTTATATTATCTCTTGTAATTTTAAACATTTGTTAAACTATTATTATTTTTATCCACAGGGAACATAAAGAATTGATATATAGAAAGCATCGTTCTTTATCTTTAAGAAGGAAAGAGACTTTTCATAGAAAAGGGTTTTTTGCTTGGTTGAAATTGAAGGTAAAAATATTTCTGTAATAACTAAATAAAAATAATATTTAATTAAGTTTACTATTTTTTATATTTCAGTTATCGAGTTTACCTGCAGACTCTGTTTATGAGGAAATAAGAGCTTTGGATTTTGGTCTTAATACCATGGTTCATGCTTGTAAATAACTTGTGATCAATGGATACAAATTTATTATCACTGAACGACCAAGAAACACGAGAACACAACATGATGGTGTTATGCTAACTGCCACAACAGACTGTTATGCCAGTTCATCAGATAATAGACCTCGTTCTAAAAATTTAGCTTATTATGGAGTTGTGGTGAAAATAATAATTTTAGATTATTACTCGCATGGTTGAGTCACGATGATGAAATGTCAATGGTTTGATTCAATGACGAGGCAAGTCACCTTTATTGATGATTGTGGATTTCGAGTTATTGACATGACTCACACTCTTGCCACTGATGAACCATATGTATTGGCATCAATGGTGAAACAAGTTTTTTATGTCAAAGATCATCGTCATCCTAAATTTGGTTTAATTATTGAAGTACATCCCAGAAATGTTTTTGATGATGGTGATGATGAAGTTGACACTATCCCTACTGCAATTAGAATCAATCCATTTATTACTTATGATGACTCCAATAGCTCAATTGTCAGAGTTGATTGTGAACCCAAATTTGTGGTGGGAAATATATAGAATAATATAGTCGTGTTATCACCTACATGTTTCACCTACATCATTCAGAGTGTGTATCCTAGTACTTACCTTCAAAACGCCATAAATCTTCTGTTTCTTTATGTTTTTTTTATTAGAATGGGTTTTCTATATTTTTTTTGGGGTTACACATTAGTTATCTGTTTCTAATTACTTCCATATTTGTTTTCATTGCAGGAAATGACACCCATTGAAGAGAGGTGATGAAAAAAGATGACATAAAATAATCATCGCATGACACAGATGGGCGTTCCTCCACTCATCCCTGTTGTGAGTATTTTATTTCAAAAATATATATTTCAATAACTTATAATATCATGTGTTTATGTTTGTTTTAAACTTTTTTTTAGGATCCACCCCCTAGATGAGAGATATCCGATGAGGAGCCTAATATTGCTCCCAGTACAGAGGCTGGTGGTAGGAGGGGGGTGGTGTCAGAGTTAGACGATCATCTGGTGGTCTCGGTACTGAGGCCGGTGGTACAGGGGCTCGTGGTGAGAGAGTTAGACGATCCACTAGTCGTACCCGATTGGACTATGCCCCTACCACATACGTATCTTCTACGCCCCATTTTGATCCTGGTGTGTCTTTAGGGACACACAAGATATTTAGGCCTCCGATGTTTACACTACCAGTTGGCCAGATGTCTGTGCCATCATCTTTTGCTTCTGGTTTATTATCTCGGAGCTATTATATTCCACCTTCTTCGACTCCTGCTTTGACATAGTATGTGACTGAGGAGCATACACTGAGGGACACTCCACCTGTACAGGATATTCCTTTAGCTTCTTCACATCCAGTGATTCCCATTGATCTGACTACCATAGGTATATTTATATAACTCTAACAAATTTGTATACCAAAATTTATTTTTATTATAACTTGTAATGATATTTTTTTCTTTAATAACAGATTCATCTACTGATAGGAGGTGGGGGAGGGGGTGTACTCGCTTGCGTGCAGTATGGAACCACAGACACAATTGATGGTTGAATACAATGATGATGGACAGATGATTGATAAATTTGGGCAGGAATGTTGGGGTTTTTTGGCGACTCTAGCCAAATACTCCGACATCATTCTGGTCATCCCTCTCTCTTGGAGACATCTGCCACACGAAGTCAAGGATAATGTGTGGGCACAAATATGGGTAAAAAATATATTGGATTTAATGTAGTATTTTTTTTGTATTTATATGAATTAATCTATTAGGTGTCAGCTTTAGTTTAACTTCCCTGATGGCGAAGGTGCATGACCAGTGCGTTTAAAGGATCTAAGAGAGCTTTGGAGAGATTATAAGCAAGAGCTATATGTTGGTTGGTGTGATAGAGTGGGCACGGAGTTGGAGACATTACCTATCGTGGATGACTTCCCAATAGAGAAATATCTCCAAATGATTACCCATTGGGCGTCTGCCAAATTTAAGGTATTTAAATGACAGTTTTCATATTTTGAATTAATATTATCTTATTTATTATTAAACATTATTTAGGAATCTTTTGAAAAAAAAAAAAAAAACATTGATTCAAAGAAATACCTCCACACTTTGGGGCGCACTACTATGTCAGATCACGAGAGGCAGCTGGTACGATATAGTTGTTTATAATTTTTCCTTAGGACTTTACCTTTTTATTGTTTCCTACTTAAATTATGTGATTTATTGTTTCAATGTAATTAAAGAATCACAAATTGAATATTGAAGGACGTATCCCTCGATCAAAATTGTTTTTCTTGAGTAGAAGGAAAAAAGATGGAACTGCGGTTAATGAACCGACACAACAAAAGATTGTAAGTTTTAATTTGTTTATTTCAAAGTTTAATATCTATTTTGAAATTTAATAATCTATTAATATTTTTAACAAACTGATTTAGAGGACCTTGATTCCCAGGATCCTAACAATTTAGGGCCACATGATCATTTATATCAGGTTTTGGGAGATGAGCACTCTAGTAGAGTACGCTGCCGACCTGGTAAGAATATAGGCCAGGCGAGGTATTGGTCCTCTCCAGGTATCTATTCTAGTACCACCTAGTTGGAACAGGTCAAGGAGCATGCAATAAAGTCTGATAAAAGGGTCACAAAGTTGGAATAACAGGTTCAAATGAGGGAGAAAGAATTTATGAAACTGATCAAAGCTTTATCTTCATTACTTCCACCAGAGGCCAGCGCGGCTTGTTAGACATATATGTCGTCGATGGGTGCATTATCCAATGCACCAGGCGGTAGTTTTAGTGGCGGTCGAGATGATGACGTTCCTGGTGATGATGAGGATGATGAAGAGGACGAGGGAGAGGATGAGGATGAGGATGAGGGCGAGGATGGGGCTGAGGGTGAGGATGGGGCCGATGGAGAGGATGGGGCTGAGGATGAGTATGGGGACGATGACGAGGACAATGATGAGGATAGAGATGGTGGTGAGGATGGGGTTGATGATGAAAGTGGTGATGGTGATGGTGATCAGGGGAAGATTGATCCATTATATTTTTGAATTCTGTATAACTCTATTTTTGAACCTGGTTTTTCACTCTGGTATGGATATTTTTGAATTCAGTATAACTCTTTATTTTTGACCAAATACTGGACACTTTTGTATTTACTTTTATAACCAAAATAATAAATTTGAATAATTATTTCATCCACTGAAGCTCCTCCCAAGTCTATCCTTCCAAATATGTCTTCTTTATCAAAATAAACATTATCCAATACCATCAGGAAGGATGGAAGGCTAAAAAGAACTAGCATCAACAAAACATCATCCCTTAGTCCCACCTCAAACCTAAAAGCTTTTATGTAATCATTTTTGAAAAGATATAGTGTAAGATTCACTAACCCAACAAAGTTGTTGGAGAACTCTAGAAGAGTATGCTTCACTTTCTCCAACTTCAGAAACTCGAAATTATTTTACACGTGTAAAGTTTCATGATAAAAAGATGGTTAAATATCTTATTGAATGAAACCCAGATAATAACTTTGTGAAACTTATCCTACACTATAGAATCCCAATATATTCATTTTAGTCATTTGTGACATGTACGAGTCATCAACCGTGCCTCAATCCGAGGCACGGTTTGGCCGGTACCACTCAAAGTGTCTCACTTTTATTTTCCGACCAAACACATCTCAATTCTATTGATACTTCAGGAAAATGATCCATGGGTCATTTTTGACGTGTACGAGTCAGCCCCGACTCAATCTGAGGCACGGTGTGGCGGTTATCACTCTAAGTGTCTATCTTTTGTTTAAAATGGACACTATTTTAAGTAAAAACAATAGCCATATGGAAAACTGACCAAATGTATTCTGATTGTGTTGATACTTTAGCACAATGATCCATGGGTCATTTTTGATGTGTACGAGTCAACCGTGCCTCAATCTGAGGCACGATTTGGCCGGTACCACTCAAAGTGTCTCACTTTTATTTTAAATGGACAACATTTTAAGTGAAAACAGCAACTGTCATACGGAAAACCGACCAAACGCATTAGGATTCTATTGATACTTCAGTACAAAGATCCATGGGTCATTTGTGATGTGTATGAGTTAACCCCGACCCAATCCTAGGCACGGTGTGGTGGGTATCACTCGAAGTGTCTGTCTTTTGTTTAAAATGGACACTGTTTTAAGTAAAAACAACATCCATACGGAAAAATGACCAAATGTATTTTTATTGTGTTGATACTTTAGAAAAATGATCCATAGGTCATTTGTGAAGTGTATGAGTCAACCATTCCTCAATCCGAGGCAGGGTTTGGCCGGTACCACTCAAAGTGTCTCACTTTTATTTGAAATGGACAATATTTTAAGTGAAAACAACAACCGACATATGGAAAAATGACAAAATGCATTCGGATTTTGTTGATATTTCAGGACAACGATCCATGGGTCATTTGTAACGTGTACGAGTAAACCCCGACTCAATCTGAGGCACGGTGTGGTGGGTATCACTCAAAGTTTCTGTCTTTTGTTTAAAATGGACACTATTTTATGTAAAAACAACAAACATATGGAAAACCAACCAAACATATTTTTATGGTGTTGATACTTTAGAAAAACAATCCACAAGTCATTTGTGATGTGTATGAGTCAACCGTGCCTCCATCCAAGGCACAGCATGGCCGGTACCACTCAAAGTGTCTCACTTTTATTTGAAATGGACAACATTTTAAGTGAAAACAAAAAATGATATACGGAAAACCAACCAAACGTATTAGGATTCTATTTATACTTTAGAAAAATGATCCATGGGTCATTTGTGACGTGTATGAGTCAACCCCACCTCAATCCGAGGCACGGTGTGGCCGGTACCACTCAAAGTGTCTCACTTTTGTTTGAAATGGAAAACATTTTAAGTGAAAACAACAACTGGTGTATGGAAAACTGACCAAATGCATTCAGATTCTGTTTATACTTTATCAAAACAATCCATAAGTCATTTTTTACATGTACGAGTCAACCCTGCCTCAATCCAAAGTAGGTTTTGGCCGGTACCACTCAAAGTGTCTCAATTTTATTTGAAATGGATAACATTTTAAGTGAAAACAACAACTGACATACGGAAAACCGACCAAACACATCCCAATTCTATTGATACTTTAGAACAATGATCCATGGGTCATTTTCAACATGTATGAGTCAACCTCGCCTCAATATGAGGCACGGTGTGGCTGGTACCACTCAAAGTGTCTTACTTTTTTTTGAAATGGACACTGTTTTTAGTAAAAACAACTGCCATATGGAAAACTGACCAAACATATTATGATTGTGTTGATACTTTAGTACAATGATCCATGGGTAATTTTTGATGTGTACCAGTTAACTGTGCCTCAATACGAGGCATAGTTTGTCCGGTACCACTCAAAGTGTCTCACTTTTATTTGAAATGGACAACATTTTAAGTGAAAACAACAACTAGCATATGGAAAATCGACCAAACACATTAGGATTCTGTTGATACTTCTGGAAAATGATCCATGGGTCATTTGTGACGTGTACGAGTCAACCCCAACTCAATCTGAGGCACGATGTGGCGGGTATCACTCGAAGTGTCTATCTTTTGTTTAAAATGGACACTGTTTTAAGTAAAAACAACAGCCATATGGAAAACCGACCAAATTTATTATGATTGTGTTGATACTTTAGAACAATGATCCATGGTTAATTTGTGATGTGGAAGAGTCAACCGCGCCTCAATATGAGGCACGGTTTGGCCGTTACCACTCAAAGTGTCTCACTTTTATTTGAAATGGACAACATTTTAAGTGAAAACAACAACTGGCATACAGAAAACTGACCAAACGAATTAGGATTCTATTGATACTTCAGGAAAACGATCCATGGGTCATTTTTGATGTGTATGAGTCAACCCTGGCTCAATCCGAGGCATGATGTGGCGGGTATCACTCGAAGTGTCTGTCTTTTGTTTAAAATGGACACTGTTTTAAGTAAAAACAACTGACATATGGAAAACCGACCAAACATATTATTATTGTGTTGATACTTTATAACAATGATCCATAAGTTATTTTTGACATGTACGAGTCAACTGTGCCTCAATCCGAGGCACGGTTTGTCCGGTACCACTCAAAGTGTCTCACTTTTATTTGAAATGGACAACATTTTAAGTAAAAACAACAACTGACATACGAAAAACTGACCAAACACATACGGATTCTGTTGATAATTTAGAACAACGATCCATGGGTCATTTGTGATGTGTATGAGTCAACCTTGCCTCAATATGAGGCACGGTGTGGCCGGTACCACTCAAAGTGTCACACTTTTTTTTGAAATGGACATTGTTTTAAGTAAAAACAAAAGACATATAGAAAACTGACCAAACGTATTATTATTGTGTTGATACTTTAGAAAAACGATCCATATGTCATTTGTGATATGTACGAGTCAACCGCACCTCAATCTGAGGCACGGTTTGGCCGGTACCACTCAAAGTGTCTCACTTTTATTTGAAATGGACAACATTTTAAGTGAAAACAACAACCAGCATACGGAAAACCGACCAAACGCATTAAGATTCTGTTGATACTTTAGAAAAATGATCCATGGGTCATTTGTGAAGTGTAAGAGTCAAACCTGACTCAATACTAAGCACGATTTTGTGGGTATCACTCGAAGTGTCTGTCTTTTGTTTAAAATGGACACTATTTTAAGTAAAAACAACAGCCATACGGAAAACTGACCAAATGTATTCTGATTGTGTTGATACTTTAGAACAACGATCCATAGGTCATTTGTGACATGTAAGAGTGAACCACGCCTCAATATGAGGCATATTTTGGCTGGAAACCCTCAAAGTGTCTCACTTTTATTTGAAATGGACAACATTTTAAGTGAAAACAACAACTGGAATACAGAAAACCAACCAAACACATTCAGATTCTGTTGATACTTTAGGAAAATGATCCATGAGTCATTTGTGATGTGTATGAGTCAACCACGACTCAATCCGAGGCATAGTGTGGTGGGTATCACTCTAAGTATCTATCTTTTGTTTAAAATGGACACTGTTTTAAGTAAAAACAACAGACATTTGTAAAACCGACCAAACGTATTCTGATTGTGTTGATAATTTATAATAACGATCTATAAGTCATTTGTGATGTGTAAGAGTCAACCACACCTCAATCCTATTCATGGTTTTTTTGGTACCACTCAAAGTGTCTCACTTTTATTTGAAATGGACAACATTTTAAGTGAAAACAACAACTGACATACGGAAAACCGACCAAACATATTCAGATTCTATTGATACTTTAGTACAATGATACATGGGTCTTTTGTGATGTGTATGAGTCAACCCCGCCTTAATCCAAGGCACAATGTGGCCGGTACCACTCAAAGTGTCTCACTTTTGTTTGAAATGGACAACATTTTAAGTGAAAACAACAACTAGTGTATGGAAAACCGACCAAACGCATTCAGATTCTGTTGATACTTTAGGAAAAAAATCCATAAGTAATTTTTGATGTGTACGAGTCAACCCCGTCTCAATCCAAGGCACGATGTGGCCCGTATCAATCGAAGTGTCTGTCTTTTGTTTAAAATGGACATCATTTTAAGTAAAAACAACTGGCATACGGAAAACCGACCAAATGTATTCGAATTGTGTTGATACTTGAGAACAAGGATCCATGGTCTAGCCTCACAAAATCCACTTCTCATGTGAGGAAATCCTACCCCTATTCTAAAACACATGTCATTTATTACGCCAAGGACAACTACATTCCTTAAGTCACACAATCTCATTGATACACACCCATTATCATGATCACTAAGTTCAAAGACACCCGCCCCAAACCATGAGACATTATATTTGTGTTTGGTTGAAGTCATTTATCCATTTCCTTATTTTGGGGTTATTAGATTCTAATTTCTTTATTCAATCGTGTATGTGTTATACAAAATGAAATTTTGTATGTATTCTTAATTCTGTATAAAACATATAATTACGTATTCAGTTTTTTATGTATTTTATTCATAATTGACAATTAAATTATGTATGTATTAAATTCAGTATTCAATTATGAATTGAATTTCGGACTGCACATGTAATTGTCTCTCAGAATTGAATTCTAAATCAATTATGTATGTTTATAATTTCCTTATGAGTTATGTTTTCATTCTATATGTGTATAGTTTCTCGAAGGTGGAAACTAATTGATTTAGAATTATGTTTTTCATTGTATATGTTTTCATTCTATGTATGTATTCAATTCAGGCCTGGAAATACAGGCCTGGAAATCACTCAAAGAGGCCTGGACAGTAGCAGCTCACCACTCACAGCAGCAGCTCAGAGCAGCCTGCAGCTGAAATTTTCCAACGGTTTATACCAGCATGGCCTATGCCAATGGTTTACAACCGTTGGCATAGGGAGTTTTATACCAACTCTTTACCAATAGTTTCAAACCATTGGTGAAAAATTTATACCAACAGTTATGTAAAACTGTTGGTATAAGGTGGATATACTAAGATATGCCAACGGTTTTCCACAAACCGTTAGCATATCTCTTTCCCTACGCCTTACTTCCCCACGGTTTGGATAACCGTTGGTATATATTATACCAACAGTTATCCAGCCTTTACCAATAGTTTTGAACCGTTGGTAAAGACTTATTTTCCAGTAGTGAGTCCTGGATCAAAATTTTGAGATTGCTGTTGAGTTTGGAATGTTGCGTTTACCTTAGGTGTGATATAAACTTTGTCAGTGCCTCGTGTTGGGTTGGTGGCGAGTCGGGGCCCAGGAGTTAGCGGAGAGGATTTAATTAAAATTAAATCCCCTCCCCCCTTCTCCCCCTTGTGAACAACAGAAGGATGAAGACCCCTATCCCCTTCCTCTCCTATTTGGCGATGAATGACTTGGAATCTGAATCATCAAAACAAGGTGCCATCGTACTCAGATCTTGATGACGATCGCTCCCAGATCATGCAACGGAAGCTTCGAAGCACAAATCCGACCCCAAATCTTCAGTGTTTCTCCCTCAAGGTAGGAATTTTTACAATTTCATCCCAATCTCCCTTTTTATTCATTGTTTTAAGGTTATAGATCCCTTAGAAAAATGCTAGGGACCCTTGATGGGTCAATTTGTGTGTTTTGGGGTGAACGGGGGAGATCCGGGGTGTTTTCTAGGAAATCCTGTTGTATTTTCCCAACAAAACAACATATAAACCAGTCTCACATGCCATGTGTTCTTCCCATTCGTAGAAGAAGGACTTTTGAAGAGTACACATCGTGTAGTGGGAGTACATGCCGTGTAGTGGCACATGGGTGTGTGTTTGGGTAAAGAAGAACACAAAATAGTGGTTTTTGAGTAGTACACGCTGTGTACTGGGAGTAAACGTCATGTAGTGGAACATGGGCATGTGTCCAAGTGAAAAAGAACACAAGATTGTGGTTTTTGAATAGTACACAATGTACAGTAAATTACACACCGTGTACTTTTACATGGGAAGACCCCATGTACTCCAAAGTACATGCCATGTACTTTATCCAACCTGTTTTCATCCGGGGGTTCTTTAAACCCCTGTAACATGAAATCCAGGGGTCTGTTTCATGTGAAATATATGGAAACATGAACCTTGATTCAAGGAGTATGTTTTGAGACTGATTTTAGGTGCTGAAATACAAAATTGGAGTAGAGTCCCCACGAGGCCCGATTTGGGCGTTTGCGGTGAGATGTGACTTTTTCACTGGGTGTCCGTTTTGGACGAATGAGTAATCAATTTTGTGTGTTTTTCTGAGAGGATCGCATTGGAACAATCTATTTTATGTGTTCCAAGATCAAGGTGTGGTCCTCACTCAGACTTGTTATGGTGAATAATACCTTTTTCACAAGTATCCATTTCGAGCGAGTAATTAGCCTATCCTACATATTTTTCCGCATAGAATGAAATGGTGGGATTGGTTTGGGACTAGGAGGTGCATAGTGTAGAGATGTTGTGGGATAATAGGGTTTACAATGTATGGACCAAAAACTATTGAGTGAACTCCCTTGGTTCGTTCCTATGAGGGTTCATGTGGCATTACAACCCTAGTACAGGTTTGTGATCCCCTCGACAGGATGTGTTCAGATAGAGTTGTGGCATCCCTCAGGTGAGGCTTGGTAGGATCCTCTAGCTTCACTTACCTAGATTGGGTTCTTGGTATCGTTGTGACTACTTATGCATGGGTAGCGACCCCCTATCTCGTAGGACATTCCTCTGGGTTTGTGGCATCATCAAGAATATAATCCCCTATGTAGTGGAAAGTAATAGTAAGGTTTCTGTATCGTCAGTTATACGATCCTCTACTCAGCGTGATTTCGATAGGGTTTATGGTATAATTGGTATGATCCCCTACATCACGAGTTATACTAGATGGGGTTTTCGGCATCGTTAATCCCACCTTTATACGGGCGACGATCCTCTATCTGAGTGATATGATCTGTGGAACATCAGACCGGGTAGTAGTATCCCCCAGTGGATCCTGGGAGCGATCCCCTATCTGAGAGATCTTTTAATTTCATACTTGAGTTCTTGTATCCCCTAGTGGATCCTAGGAGTGATCCCCTATCTGAAGAGTTTAGTGTTTCCACTGAGTTTCAACATTAAATCCTTAACAATGATATCTGATGAGCATGTTCTCTCAGATGGGACAATTGGGATGGTGGTGTGAGACACAATGAAGTGTATCTCTAGGAAAAGTATCATATGGGAATATAGATCTCTATGATCATGTTCTCTTTTTTATGTGTTGCCATATATTCTGAAGTAGAATCTAATTCCAACGATGAGTACAGACCCTCATGAGGCTTGGTTCCTGAGAAGAGTATATCTGGAGTGTTTTCTAGGTTTCCCTTGGGGTGTTGTCACATCTTTAATGACATACCCTGTGGTTTGAGCTGATTAGTTGATTTTAGATGAGGATGTTCATGAGATGGAGTTTCTATCTCATTTGGGTTCCCTCTGGTTGGGATGATAGGACGGATGCCTTTTATTTGCTATATTTTCTTTTGGGGTTTTTGGGGCGCTTATTGAGTATCTTTATACTCACCCCTGTACGGGATTTTCCCGCACCTGTCTTGTGTTTTTTCCAGACCATAAACCTTTTGACGGAGTCCCAGGAGGACCTGGAGCAGGTGGAGCTTAGTGAGGTTGACCGATCGGGGTGTTTAATGGAGCTGGACCGAGGTTATTTCTAGTGGGTTCTTTTGATAGTGATCCCCTCCCTCTGAGGAGGTTGGATGATTTGGTATTTTTATTTTGGTGGAACCTATATTTTCCCTTTTTTACTTTTTCTATACTTTGGTTGTGGGATAGATGTCTGCATGCATATATTTTCAATTTTTATATATCTCTGCACTGTTGCATAGAGGTGTATGTGGGTGTGTGTGTACAGGTACCGTAGTATAAGGCCTCTCATGTGTGTGATAGCCTACTCAGTGCTAGTATCTATCCCCTGACCTGTTGAAGGCGGGCTTGGGGACTCGCGGATCTAGCCCTGTTGGGTTGGGTCGTGATAGAGTGGTATCAGAGGAGGTTCCACCATTGGGATCTCATAGCGTATTTAGTCTAGCTGTGATCTTGGTTTGGGTTTCATAATGGAAATGTTAGGATGTTTCGAGTTCAACTTTTAGGCCAAGGACTCTAGTGTTGGTGCGGTAACCGACATATTCATTCACCAAGACTTTGATAACCAACCCTTCGACTCAGGACATTAGTAAAATGGTTGTAGGGAAATAATGGTACATGCATCATATATGACTAGGTTTTGGGTTTTCCTTATCCTTCTTGAGTAATCTCCCCAGATATACTCTTTGATCGTGGTGCGTCTTGATTTTATTTTTGGATACCTCCATGATGATAGCCAACAAGGGTTCCAAAACGGGATTTTGGTGAAAATACTCCCTAAGTAGAGTCTTTGGAGTAGGGCATAGGTTCTGAGGTAGGACCTCTAGGTGGTCCGCCAGTTGAGCCACCACCTCCCGAGTAGTTGGTTGTGTCGGAAGTGCAGGACGAGGATGCACGCAGGCTGAGTGCACTACACGAGTTCCCAAGGTAGCAACCTGTGAGGTATCGAGGTGATCCAGACCCCTAGGCATCTCATGACTGGCTTGAGGTAGTAACCCAAATTTTCTACCTGGTAAGGACACCTCCAGATCAGATGGTGGTCCTAGCGGTGAGCCTTCTGCATGGTTTGGCTAGGAAATGGTGGAGTCTGGTGATGTAGTCCCATGATTAGGTGACAATTATGTGGGTAGAGTTTGAGCAGCTCTTCAGGGAATAGTCCTATCTGGTTACGCTGAGGTCAGTGTGAATACATGAGATTTTTCAGCTTCGACAGGAGGGCATGACTATGTTGGATTACTCAACAAGGTTTACAGATCGGTTGCGCTACTCCATAGATATGGTTCGAGACCCATTCTTTAGGGAACGAACATTCTAGAAAGTCATACGTAGAGACATAGGGGTAGGTGTGGTTTCTTTGTGCCTGCCCACCTATGTTGGAGTACTGGAGCAGGCCTTGGTGGTGGAGATATTTCTAGCTGAGCAGATTCTAACCATTAGTGTTGGACATGTGGGAGCTGAGACCTCGTCAGCTGGTTTAGTAGTTGGTAGCTGACGAAAATATCAGGGGTTCATATGTACATGATGTTTTAGGAGGTGTCCCTAGGATGGAGGATCTAAGGCTCAGGGATCTTAGGGCTTGCATTCTAGTTTTGGTCAGCCACAGGAGAGGCGATGTTACACTTGTAACAGTTGGGGAAATCTTACTAGAGATTGTCTGACTCGACATGCTGCTAAGAGGGAGCCGATCAACAAGCCACCTTGGTAGAGACAACATATCGAGTATGGATGTCCGCTGGGCAAAAGACATGGTGATGGAACTGGTACAAAAACAGGAGGTGGTAGACGGTATGAGTTTCCACCACCACCACCCCCAGGTGGTCCACAAAGGGCTTAAGGAGATGGAGAACAGGGGAAAGGAAAACTGTAGGCCTTAGAGGCTATTGACCTAGAGGCTCCACAGATGGATAAAGGTATGATTTGTGTCTTCTCTACTTTCTACAGTAGTTTTTATAGACACTATTAGGTAATAATCTTTCCTTTCTGTTTCTTGATCAAGGTTTGTTTAGGGATTTGGTAAGACCCTATGATGGTGTTGTTTGATGTGCTTCAAATTCACAAGGAATAGGGATCCTTACCCAATAGGGATGCTTTTTTTGTGACACGATTAAAACTGTGTGAGTGAGTCAGTGCCTCCAAAAGCGTATATTTTTGAGGTGTGGTGGATGAGTCCCTTGGACTTGTGTGTTCATGGAAGGGTTTTCTGTTGGGGAGTTTGTGTGAAAGGATTTGGGTTCCCCAGAGCGCATGATAGTTGGTATCATGGTAACCCTTGGTGGCTTTGTTGTGGGTTATTGTGAACTTGCTGGTGTGAGAGACCCAGTTCAGAGTTTAGTTTCTTTACCTCATGCTTATGGATTTTTAGGGATAAAAAGTATTATAGTGGAGAAGATGTAGCAACTCAGGTTTTCCCCTGTCATACTTTGGAATATTCCTACATATAATTCCAGAGCTAGGTGTGGAGACGACGTGTGATTCTGAGAGTTGGTGTGCCCAAAATAAATTTTATAATAATATTAATTATTTTTATACTATGCACATAGAATAATGGGTTATCTCTTAAACAATATATCATATAAGAAATATGAGGGCATGGTTGCATCTGGAGTGTTCCGTTTACCCTAGGTAGGGTATAAGTTTAGTCCGCTCAAGCCTTATGTAGAAAAAGTTATCGAGGGAATTTTTATAAATAAATAAATTTATTTATTTATGGACGTTGACTTGAATAAATCCTAAACAGAGTCTCAGATAAAAATTATGAGACCATTTTTGAGTTTGGAACGTCTCAATTACCTTATGCGTGATATAAACTTTCCCAGTTCCTGGAGTCAGGTTGGTGGCGAGTCGGGGCCCTGGAGTTAGCGGAGAGGATTTAATTAAAATTAAATCCCCTCCCCCCTTCTCCACTTTGTGCACAGCAGGAGGCTGAATCCCCTCTCACCATTCCTCTCCTCTTTGGTGATGAATAACTTGGAGGTCGTATCATCAAAATGAGGTGCCATCAGACTCAGATCTTGACGACGATCACTCCTAGATCATATAACGGAAGCTTTAGAGCGCGGATTTGACCCCAAAGCTTTGATGTTTCACCCTCAAGGTAGGAATTTTTACAATTTAGTCCTGATCCCCCCTTTTATGCATTGTTTTAGGGTTATAGAGCCCTTAAAAAACTACTAGGTACCCCTGATGGGTTGATCTGTGTGTTTTAGGGTGAATGGGAGTGATCCGGGGTGTTTGTAGGGAAATCTCGTTGGATTTTCCTGTCAACACGATGTGTAAAATAGTCACACACACTATGTGTTCTTCCCATTCTGGGAAGAAGGACTTTTGAATAGTACACACCGTGTAGTGGGAGTACATACCGTGCAGTGGCACATGGGTATGTGTTTGGGTGAAGAAGAACACATAATGCTGGTTTTTGAATAGTACACACTGTGTACTGGGAGTACACGCTGTTTAGTGGAACATGGGCCTATGTCTAGGTGAAAAAGCACACGGGATGGTGGTTTGTGAAAAATACACGCCATGTATAATAAATTACATGCCATGCAATTTTACATGGGTAGAACCCATGTAATCCAAATTACATGCCATGTACTCCAAAGTACATGCCTTGTAATCCAAAGTACATTCCATGTACTCCAAAGTACATGCCATGTACTCCAAAGTACATGCCATGTACTCCAAAGTACATGCCATGTACTTTGTCCAACCTATTTTTGTTTGGGGGTTCTTTAAAACCCTATAACTTGTAATCCAGGGGTCTGTTTTGTGTGACGTATATGGAAACACAACCCTTGATTCAAGGAGGACGTTTTGAGACTGATTTTAGGTGCTAAAAATAGAAATTAGGGTGCGGGCCCCACGAGGCATGGTTTGGGCTTTTGCACTGAGATGTGACTTTTTCACCGAGTGTCCATTTTGGATGAAAGAGTAGTCAATTTAGTGTGTATTTCTAAGATTATTGAATTGGAATGATCTATTTGATGTGTTCTGGGATCGAGGTGTGGGCCCCACTCAGGCTTGTTATGGTGAATAATACCCTTTTCATTGGTTATCCGTTTCAGGCGAGTAATTAGCCTATACTGCGTGTTTTTCCACGTAGAACGCGATGGTGGCCTCAGTTTGGGCCTAGAAGGTGTGTAGTATGAAAATATTATGGGATAACAGGGTTGAAAATTTATGGACCGACAGTGATTGAATGAACTCCCTTGGTTCGTTCCTATGAGGGTTCATGTGTCATTACAACCCTAGTATAGGTTTGTGACCCCCTCAATAGGATGAGTTTAGATAGAGTTGTGGCATCCCTATGTTGAGGCTGTGGAAGGATCCTATAGCTTTGCTTCCCTAGATCTGTATCTTGGTATCACTGTGACTACTTATGCATGAGTGGAGATCCCCTATCTAGCAGGACAATCCTGTACGGTTTGTGGAATCATTGAGAATATGATGCCCTACATAGTGGGCGGTAATAGTAGGGTTACAATATCTTTAGTTATAAGATCCCCTATTCTAAATGTGGGTTTGATAGGGTTTATGTTATCATTGGTACGATCCCCTAAATCATATGTTATACCAGATGGGGTTTTCGGCATCGTCGATCCCACCTTTATACGAGCAGTGATCCTCTATCTGAGTGATGCGATCTGTGGAACGTCAGATCGGGTTGTAGTTTCCCCCAGTGGATCCTGAGAGTGATCCCCTATTTTAGAGATATTCGAGTTACCTACTCGAGTTCTTTTATCCCATAGTGGATCCTAGGAGTGATCCCTTATACGAGGAGTTTGGTGTTTCCACTGAATTTCAGCATGACATCCTTAACGATGATATCTGATGATCATTTTCTCTCGGATGGGCCAACTATGGTGGTGGTGTGAGACTTGATAGAGTGTATCTCTAGGATGAGTGTCATATGGGATGATAGAGCTTGATGAGCATGTTCTCTTAGTTATGTGTTTCCATAGAGTCTTGAGTAGAATCTAATGTTGTAGATGAGTTTGGACCCTCATGAGTGTGAGATGAGTATATCTAGTGAATTTTCTAGGTTTTCCTTGGTGTGTTGTCACATATTTGATGACATAACCTGTGGTTTGAGCCGACTGCTTGAGTTTAGCCGAGGATGGTCATGAGATGGATTTTCTCTCTCGTTTGGGTTCTCTCTGGTTGGGATGACCAGACTGATGCATTTCAGTTTCTCCCTTTTCTTTTTGGGGTTTTGGGGAACCTATTGAGTATCTTTATACTCACACCTATATGGGATTTTGCTACACATGTCTTGTGTTTTGTGCATAATGCATACCTTTTGATGGATTCCCAAGAGGATCTGGAGTAGGCGAAGCTTAGTGAGATAGACCGACAAGTGTGTTTTGCAGAGCTAGGCTAAGAATATTTTTGGTGGGTGCTTTTGACAATGATCCCCTCTTTCTAATCAGGTTGGATGCTTTGACAGTTTTCTTTTGGTGGGCCCTATATTTTCCCTTTTGTACTTTTACTATACTCTTGTTCTGGTATAGATGTATGCATGCATTTATTTATAATTTTTATATATCTCTACAATGTTTCATAGAGATGTATGTGGGTGAGTGTGTACAAGTATCTTAGGCTAAGACCTCCCATGTCTGTGATAGCCTACTCAGCGATAGTCTCCAGCCCCTGGACTATTGGGGGTGAGCTTGGGGAGTCGCAACTCGTTCCCCTTTGGGTCAGGTCTTGATAGAGTGGTATCAGAGTAGGTTCCACCATTGGAACCTCATAATGTAGTTGGTATATCTATGAGCTTGGTTTGGGTTGCATAGCGGCAGTGTTAGGATGTTTTGAGTTCGGATTTCAGGCTAGGGACTCCAGTATTAGTGTGGAGACCGACGCATCCATTCACCAAGACTCTGATAACCTACCTTTCGACTCGTGACATTAGTATACTAGTCATAGGGAAATAATGGTACATGAATCATATAATATTTGGTTTTAGGTTTTCCTTATCCTTCTTGAGTTATCTCTCAAGATATACTCTTTGACTGTGGTGTGCCTTGATTTTATTTTAGGATACCTCTATGAAGAAATCTAGTGAGGGTTCCAAAGTGATATTTTAGTGACAATCTGCCCTGAGTATAGGATTTGGAGTAGGGAATAGGTTCTGACTCTGGACCTCTAGGTGGTACTCCAGTTGAGCCACCACCTCTCGAGTAGCTGGTTGTGCTGACAATGTAGGATGAGGATATGCATAGGATAAGTGTGCTTCATGAGTTCTAGAGGTAGAAAAATGTAAGGTACCGGGGTGATCCAGACCCCCCAAGTAGCTGATGACTGGCTCGAGGTAGTCACCTGAGTTTTCCACCTGGTAAGGACACCTCCAGATCAAATGGTGGTCCTAGCGGTGAGACTTTTGCATGGTTTTGTCGGAAAATAGTGGAGTCTATTGATGCAGTCCCACGATTAGGAGATGCTTATGTGGGAAAAGTTTGAGTGGATATTTAGGTAAGAGTTCTATCCAGTTATACAGAGGTTAGTGTGGATACATGAGCTTTTGTAGCTTCGACAGGAGGGCATGACTGTGTCGGAGTACTCAGTGAGGTTTACAGACCTATCGTGCTACTCCCTAGATATGGTTTGAGACCCATTCTTTAGGGAACTAACCTTATAGAAATGCCTACGTAGAGATATCCTAGCATGTGTGGTTTCCTTGTGCCTGCCCACCTATGATGGAGTGCTAGAGAAGTCCTTAGTGGTGGAGAGCTTTCTGGCTGATTAGATTCTGACCGTTAGTGTTGGGAATGTGGGAGATGAGACCTCATCAGGTGGTTCAGTAGCTAGTAGCTGAAGTCAGGCTTAGGGGTCTGGATGTGCACAAAGTTTTAGGAGGTGGCCCCAGGATGGAGGATCTGAGGCTCAGGGCTCTCAGGGATTGCAGGCCGATTTTGGTCATCCGTAGGAGAGGCAATGTTACGCTTGTGATGGTCGGGGAAATCTTGCTAGATATTGTCTGACATGCCATGCTGTTTAAAGGGAGTCGATTGATATTATTCCTTGGTAGAGGTAGTGTCTCGAGTATGGAGGTCTGTAGGGTAGCGAACATGGCTATGGAGCTGGTATAATAGCAGGAGGTGGAATGCGGTACGAGTTTCCACCACCACCACCCCCAGGTGGTCCACATCGGGCTCAGGGAGCTAGATTACTGGGGTGAGGACAAATATAGGCCTTAGAGGACGTTGACCTAGAGGCTACGTGGATGGATAGAGGTACGATTTGTTTCCTTTCTACTTTATGCAGTATTTTTTATAGACACTATTAGGCAGTACTCTTTCCTTTCTGTTTCTTGATTGAGGTTTGTTCAGGGCATTGGTATGAACCTATGTTGGTGTTTTTCAATGTGTTTCGAATTCACGAGGAATAGGGATCCTTCCCCCTTAAGGATGCTTTTTTTGGTGACGTGATTAAAACCGTGTGGGTGAGTCAGTTCCACCCAAAGAGAATAACGTCGAGGTGTGGTGGATGAGTCCCTTGAACTTGTGTGTTTGGGGTAGGGTTGTGTTTTGGGGAGTTTGTGTGAAAGGCTTTGGGTTCCCCAGATCGCGTGCTAGTTGGAAGCATGGTAACCCTTGGTGGCTTTGTTGTGGGTTCTGGTGAAATTGCTGGTGTAGGAGTCCTAGTTCAGAGTTCAGTTTCTTTCTCTCGTGCTTATGGATTTTTAGGGATGAAAAGTCTTATGGTGGGGAGGATATAGAGACTCAAGTTTTTCCCTATCATACTTTGGAATATTCCTACGAATAATTCCAAAGTTAGGCGCAAAGACGGCGTGCGATTCTAAGGCCCGATGTGCCCAGAATAAATTTTATAAAAATATATAGTATTTTTATACTATACACATAGTGGAATGGGTTATATCTTAAATGGTAGCTTAGTTAATAAATACGAGGGTACATTTGCATCCATATCATGTCGTTTACCATAAGCAGGGTATAATTTTAGTCAGCATAGGCTTGTTGTAGAAAAAGTTATAGAGGGCATTTTCGTAAATAAATAAATAAATTTATTTATGGATGTCGACTTGAATAACTTCTGAATTGAGTCTCGAATAAAAATTATAAGACCTCCGTTGAGTTTGTAACATCATGTTTACCTTAGGCGCAATATAAAATTTGTCAGCGCCTGGTGTCGAGTAGGGGACGAGTCGGGGCCGGGGAGTTAGTAGGGAGGATTTAATTAAAATTAAATCCACTCCCTCCTTCTGCCCCTTGTGCACAACAGGAGGCCAAATCCCCCTCTCCCACTTCCTCTCCTCTTTGGAAATTAATTCCATGGAGGTCGGATCATCTAAACGAGGTGCCGTCGGACTCGGATCTTGATGGCGATTGCTCCCGGATCGTGCAACGGAAGCTTCAGAGAGCGTATCTGACCCGAAGCTTCGATTTTTTCCCTTGAGGTAGGAAGTTTTAAAATTTAGTCATGATCCCCATTTTATGCATTATTTTAAGGTTATATAACCCTTAGAAAACTTATAGGGACCCTTGATGGGTCGATCTGTGTGTTTCTGGGTGAACGGGGGTGATCTGGGGTGTTGTAGGGAAATCCCGTCGGATTTTCCCATCAACACGGTGTGTAAACCAGTCACACACAATATGTGTTCACCCTATTCAGTTAAGAGGGACTTTTTAATAGTACACGCCCTGTAGTGGGAGTACACTCCATGTTGTGGCACAAGGGTGTGTGTTCGTGTGAAGAACACAAAATGGTGGTTTTTGAACAGTACACGCCGTGTACTGGTAGTACACACCGTGTATTGGAACATGGGCATGTGTCTGGGTGAAAAAGCACACAGGATGGTGGTTTGTGAATATTACATGACTTGTACAATAAATTACACATTGTGTACTTTTACATGGACATACCCCATGTACACCAAAGTATATGCCATGTACTTTGTCCAGCCTATTTTCATTCGGGGATTTTTTAAACCCCTGTAACTTAGAATACAGGGGTCCATTTCATGTTCCATCTATGACCATGTGACCCTTGATTCAAAGTGGATGTTTCGAGATAGATTTCAAGTGATGAAAACCAAAATTGGGGTGTGGGCCCCATGAGGCTCGGTTTGGGCGTTTGTGGCGAGATGTGACTTTTTCACTAGGTGTTCGTTTTGGATGAATGAGTAGTCGATTTAGTGTGTTTTTTCAAGAAGATCTCATTGCCATGATCTTTTTGATGTATTCCTGGATTGAGGTGTGGGACCAACTCAGGCTTGTTATGGTGAATAATACCTTTCTCACCGGTTATTCGTTTCGAGTGAGTAATTAGCCTATCCTATGTGTTTTTCTGCGTAGAATGCGATGGTGGCCTCAGTTTGGGACTTGGAGGTACGCAGTGTGGTGATGTTGTGGGCCACCGGGGTTGAAAATGTGTGGAATGACAGTGATTGAGTGAACTACCTTGGTTTATTCCTATGAGGGTTCGTGTGACATTACAACCCCAATACAGGTTTGTGATCCCCTCGATAGGATGAGTTCTGATATAGTTGTGGCATTCCTCTGGTGAATCTGTGGAAGGATCCTTTAGCTTTTCATCCCTAGATTGGGTTCTTGGTATCACTGTGACTACTTATACATGGGTGGAGATCCCCTATCTAGTAGGACAACCCTATAGCGTTTGTGGCATCATCGAGAATATGCCCCCCTACGTAGTGGGAGGTAATAGTTGAGTTATAGTATCATTGGTTATATGATCCCCTACTCAACATGTGGTTTTGATAGGGTTTATGGTATCATTGGTACGATCCCCTACATCATGAGGTATACTAGATGGGGTTTTCAGAATCGTCGATCCCACCTTTATACGGGCGACAATCCTCTATCTGAGTGATGTGATCTGTGTAGCGTCAAATCAGGTTGTAGTATCCCCTTGTGGATCCTGGGAGTGATCCCCTATCTAAGAGATCTTCTAGTTACTAACTTGGGTTGTTGTATCCCCTAGTGGATCCTAGGAGCGATCCCCTATCCAAGTATTTTTTTTTCCACTAAGTTTTGGCATGAAATCCTTAACGATGATATCTGATGAGCATGTTATCTCAGATGGGCCAACTGGGATGGTGGTGTGAGACCTGGTGGAGTATATCTCTCGGACGAGTGTCATATGGGATGATAGAGCTCGACGAGCGTGTTCTCTTGGTTATGTGTTTCTATAGAGTATCAATTAGAATCTAACCCTTGCAATGAGTTCAGACCCTCATGAGGCTTGGTGCATGAGACAAGTATATCTGGCATGTTTTCTAGGTTTCCATTGGGGTGTTGTCACATCTTCGATGACATACCCTATGGTTTGAGCTATCTGGTTAAGTTTAGCTAAGGATGGTCATGAGATGAAGTTTCTCTCTCGTTTGGGTTCCCTCTGGTTGGGATGAGCGAACTGATACCTTTCAGTTGATCCATTTTCTTTTGGAGTTTTTGGGGTGCCTACTGAGTATCTTTATACTCACCCCTTCATGGGTTTTTCCCGAACATGTCTTGTGTTTTGTGAAGACCACAAACCTTTTTACGGAGTCTCAAGAGTACCCAGAGCAGAAAGAGCTTAGTGAGATAGACTGACCAGGGTGTTTATCGGAGTTGGGACTAGGAGCTTTCTAGCGGATTCTTTTGACAGCGATCCCCTCCTTCTGAGTAGGCTGGACACTTTGGCAGTTTTCTTTTGGTGGGCCATGTATTTTCCCTTTTTTACTTTTGCGGTATTCTGGTTGTGGGATAGATGTATTCATGCATTTATTTTCAATTCTTATATATCTCTACACTGTTTCATAGAGGTGTATGTGGGTGTGTGTGTACAAGTACCTTAGATTAATTCCTCCCATGCGTGTGATAGCCTACTCAGTGCTAGTCTCCAGCCCCTGGCCTATTGGAGGTGGTCTTGGGGAGTCGCGGATCGAGCCCTGTTGGGTCGGGTTGTGATAGATATTTATAACAAAATAGAGGGAAATTATTTATTAATTTCTAAACATAGGTTTTAGGTTTAACATAATAAAATAATAAAATCCCCAAATCTTACCATGGGTTTTCCCATGGTTTCCACGAAAGTGGCGTGGTTGTCAATATTTAATAAGGCTAAATACCGAACATATTAAAATAATACTATTGGTTATATAGAAGTAAGTCATGTACATAAATAATTTAATTTAAAACCTTAAAATATAGTATAAGTTTTGTAGGATTCATTAAAGGCTTATATGTAACACATTAAGATTTTAGAAAAGAAAACCATGTTTGATAGCGTATTCGACACGCAACACCGAGCTTAAACAACCAGCAATACATATAACCATTATAAATTAGCCATTAATTTAGAATGTATAAAAACTGTTAAATAATTTATAATATGTATATATATATATATATAATTTTTCTTCTAAATATTAATTATTGATAAATTCTTAGTAAGTAATCAATCAATTTTTAGTAATGTACTTTTATTCTTCAAAAATATGTTTTCTTTAAAAATGTTTTTTTATTGCTTTTCATGAAAAATATTATAATTAATTTTGGAAATTTTAGAAAATTTATTTTATAAAATGAAATTTACTTTTGAAATATTCATATCAAAATTTACTTTGGGTGAAATTTTGGTATTTTTCAAAAAATATTGATTTTTCATTGAATAGTGAAAAATACCGATTTCTGAAAAAATGTCATTTATTTTCCAATAAATTAAGAAATTTAAAAGTCACATTATGTTTTTAATATTATTTAAAGTAACATAAGTATTATTTATTTATATTTAATTCACTTAATTTCTTTTTAATCTACTTCATATTGGATTTTAGTATAAGTTCATTTTTGGGTTTAAAAACAGGATTTTTATGAAAACTATTTTAAAATGAATAATGTTTCTCCATTTTAATTAATTAAGATAATATATAATTAGGAATGTTTTAAATTAAATTTATATATTATATATCAATAAATATTAATTTAAATTTATACAATAATTATTATTAGTCATATAATTAATATAAAATCATATTTTCCTTCAAAAATACACTTCTTGAAAATCCCATTTTTCATCACATATGTAGGTTTAATTTTAAATTAAATTTTAATAATTTTGTGAATTGAATTTTATAAAATGGATTCAATATTTGGAATAAGCATAATTTATATTATATAATATGGTAAAATTAATTTTTTACCATAATGAATAGTGAAAAATAAAAATAAATTACTATGGTTAATGAATATATGTGATATTAATGACATAATAATTATATTAATTAAATAATTATAATTCTGAAAATATAATGTATCATTTTATTTCTTACATTGAAAAATGATAACATCATTTGTGTATGTGTGGACTAACGCCTCTATGAAGTGATGTGATTTTTTTCATCACCACATCACAAGAATGATATATATAAGAATATTCAAACAAATAATATTTTATTTACGATATTATAATCATTATTGAAAGATAAAATAATAAATACCTTCTTTCCCTAAATATTATTGAAAAATGGAAACATTACTTACGTGTATGTATGACATACCGTCTCCATGATGTAATATAATTTATTTTTCATAAAAAAATGTCATGATTGGATTTAAAAGTATAATTGATGGATAAATATAATAATTATTTCATGATTATTATTCTAGAGATGTTGAAATAATGACCACTTTAACCATGGACAACACACCGAAGCTATTTTGAAACAATGAACAAAACGTCCTCAAAACACCCAATGTGGACTTAACTGATTAAATATTTAAACATGTCATTAAAAAGAAATAAAATAAATAATTTGAGTATAATTTATTAAACCTTGAAAATTTTCTTAATAAATAAAATAATTGATATAATCTTATTATATATGATTTAAAGGACATATAAAGATGTCCTGGACTCAAAGTAAGGTTTTCTCATCTCGCTTTTACTTCTATGAGACAAATGCCATATTCATCACTTTTTTTATTGTATGGTGTATATAATTTCCATTTCACATTTAATATTATGAATAATTTATACATGATGGTATTTTAATTTTCAATTTGAATTAATTTATCCAAGGGGATTTTATTTGAAAGTTTCCATGTTGTAAATAATTTCATAACTCAATTTATTTTCATTGGGTTATATGACTTATTCATTGTCTTTGATATTCTAAGATTATGTATTTAATGAATTTTGATTATATTATGTTGTATTTAAACTTATTTTACATGGATTTACATTTTATAAACATAATAGATTCATTGATTAATTCTCAAATTCAATGTTATGATTTTTGTTTGGGTTATTCGTCTCAAATTATCTTTCTTTGAGACAAACATTTATGAAATGAATCTATATTCCTTCATGAGGTATATATACTTTCCTTTTACATGTTATATCATTAAAATTATTATTTTCATGGTATTTAGAGTATCATTTGATGTTATTCTTTCACAGGGATTATGAATAAATAGTTACCAAAGTGAAAAAAGGCTTTATGTTACAATATCCTTTCTTTCAGGATTGTTTATGTTCATGTTTATTATGGAGGAAATAATGTGATATTATTTTATTAAACCAAAACTATTTTATTCTCCTTTGTTTATGAATTTGGTTCATAGGTTTAATTTATATTTCCTTCCCAATTTTTTAAGAAACAACAAGAAAATTGTTTAGAAGTGATACCAATCTTGTATTTTATTTTAGATCGGGTATCTTTCTCTTCTATGTCCATGTTTTCTAAAATAATTTAAAAAATTTTGTTTTTTGAAAATAAATTATTTCCTAAATCCATTTTATATGATATTTTACCTTCTTTTAAAAAGTTTTTAAAAGTAAATTTCTTATCATTTTCAAAATGATTTACTTTTAACTCATTTTTTCAGAATGTTTTTGTTGACCTCCTAGTTTTAATGATCACTAAATCATGATTATAATGATATTAATGAATTTCATGTTTATTTGTAAGAAATATATATTCTGATCTAGGTGATAAAATTGTCTAAGGAAGAGACACCATTGAGAGTGGCACCGCTAACTTGAGACACCATTGTCCATGACCCATCACCATCATAAAAATATCACAAAGTATGAGATAACGTCAGGATATCACACCACCAATGTCATACCACCGAAACATAATTTTGGATAAGTATATCATACCATCAGACCACATACCTCTAGACCAGAAACCTATAGTTGAGATGCCACCAATATAGAGGACATTTGGCTAAGTCTAACATACCATCAGACCACATACTTCCAGAACATACACCACTAGTTGCGATGCCGCCAACATAGTGGAAATTTGGATAAGTCTAAGACATCACTAGTGTCATACCACTAGAACAACATACCATTATAATGTGACATCATCATACCTTGAGGCACTACCGGTCTAAGACACCGCCACTATTATTTACTTAACTTATATTTTTGAATCACATTATTCTAACAACTATATTTATTGAATTTAATTCCATTTACTATATTAATGATTATATCTTAAATGATTGAAAAAAATCATTGAAGCGAGTTTCAGGATGTGCAATATGAGGAAGCATCTGATCAGGATATTCTAATTACTGCTACTGATAAAAAGTATAACACACCCCCTCATGAAAGGTGTGGTGCAGGAAGAGATGCAATAAAAGATGAAGTGGAACAATAACAAGATGAAAGATCAAACTTCCTAAACACACATTGAGTTGAACCTAATTGAAAACAAGAAGATCTCATCTCCTACAATCATTCGACTAGAATCCAAACTACACATTCATATTTGGTGCTTTCCTCCAATCAAAGAACAAGAGTTTTCAACACTCTATTTTCCATAAGTTTTTCAGTTAAACCTAACTCAAGATTCACTGCAGAATCAAATCAAGAGTCACAAGCTGCATTGAAATAGACTGAACATTTATAAACTCTAAGATTTAGATTTCTCTGTTCTATTTATTTTTATCACTTTTTGAGAAGTGTGTGTGAATACTCTATTTTACCGCACACACACTGTATCCTTTTCTAAACTAGAAGATACTTAATATCTTGTCGAAATATTTTCATATTAGTTTCTCCCACAGATAATATCGGTAGAGGTCCTTGTGTGGTATGATTAGTTTTTTCTCCCATGTATAACTGTGGAAGAGGACGTGTGCAACCTGGACAATTGTAAGCTATTTTAAAATCCGATCTAGGTTGTGGATCATCTTGTTTATTTTATATAAAATTATTTGTGGAGGGTTATCACTAAGTGGAGAGGACTAGGTCTCGAATTGATACTGAACCTATTGTATTCATTATTTCTTCTATGTGATTTAATTTTGTTTTACTTTATTTCCACTTTAATACTAAAAATTATTTTAACTGTAAAAAATATATATACTTTGATAGTTTATCTTAATTTGTGTTCATATAGTATTTTGATAAAGTAAACTGATTTCAAAGGATCCAATAATATTGAATATTATTCATCTGAGACCTAATAAATCTTTAGAGAAATATTTAGAAAGATCGAGATATGTATCATACTATTTATTTTGATAAACTATGTTGTATTTAAATATTTTTTGGACTTCAAAATAATACATTTTAGATAGAAATTTTTATTTGGTACTCAATTCACCCCCTCTTGAGATACTCGATCTGACCAACATTTGGTATTAATGGATTTTAACTCTTTGGTATTAAAGTTTTCAAATTATTTTTAACTATGATTTGATTTTTACTTTAAAGATCTTAAATTTTTGTCATTTATAAATTTAGTTCTTTAAATGGATAATCATTAAGAAGGATATGCTAATAACAAAACACATTTCTTTAATGGTACAAATTATTCCCAATGTAAGATTAAAATGAAAATTTATATAGATACCATGAGTTTTGATATTTAGTTTTCTATAGAAACTGAATATGTTATACCAGCTACTGCTAGAAGTACTTGGGATGATGTAACAAAATTAGCTTACAATAATAATTATAAAACTATGAATTCCCTTTACTATGAATTAGAATATGAGGAATTTAATATAATTTCTACATGTAAAACAACATTTGAAATTTTGGAGACTCTATCTATTTCCCATTAGGGAACTTCAAATGTTAAAGAGATGAGGTTTAATACTTATACTATTAAATATGATAATTTTAAGATGGTCTGATAAGACCATTTCCGACATGTATCTTAGGTTCAATTAAATTTTCAACACAATGAACTAACTTTGAAAACTTGTATCTAATAAGGATCAAATCATGAGATTGTTGATATGATTACTAGAAAGATAGAGAGGAACATCAGTTTCAATCAGAGAATCATGTGAAATAATAAAACTGCTTGTAAAGGTGTTGATTGGAAATATTATGATGTATGAAGAGGGATTAAAGGTTAAATGTGAAGAATATTAAGATCATAAAAGAAATTAAGTAATTTTGAAGACTATTTCCCATAGAAAATAAAAGGAAAAATAGAAAAGATAAAGTATAAGATGACATTTCCAGTGATAGTCAATCACCTTCTAATAGTGATGAGGAGACAGATCACCTAGCCGGAAGATTTAAGAAGTTCTATAGAAATATTTTTTTATAAAATCAAACTATAAAGGAAAGTATGACAATATAGGAAACTAGAATAAATATTGGAAGAGGGATGATGATATAAACTAAGTTTTCTACTATAAATGTAAAAGGAAAGGACACATAAAATCTAACTATCCAAAGATAAAGTACAAAAAGAAATATGAGGATAAGAACAAAAGATACAAAAATTACATGAAGGAAACATGGAGTTATTCTGAAGATAGATCAAGTGAATATGATGCATCACCTGAAGAAAATCTAGATAAATCTAATATGTGTTTCATAACTAAAATCAGTGAGGTACTCAATTTCCAACTATTACTAATATTTTTCACATGCATGATTATGATAATTCTAACAATGAACAACATGATGATGATAATATTTAAAATAAAGAGTTATTTGAATACTGAAACATGATATAGGATACCTTTAACGAGTTAAAGGATAAGTATAAAATTCTTAAAAGGTAGCATGATCTAATGGTAAATATTAAATCTTAACTATTTATAGAAAAAGAGAAAAATGTTTAACTACTCAAAGAAAACATTGATCTTAAACTGTCTAATGAGAAATTTAATAAAGATATTAAAAAATTTACAAATGGTAGAGATATAATCACACAAATTTTGGGAAAACAAGTCGCACCAAAATTTGTTACTAGAATAGGATATGAGCATGGAAAGAGAAGAATATATAAAGGAACTTTTGTTCCTAAATATATACCTAAAAGTTATTTTTATAATCAATTTTCAAAAGGACCTAACATGTTTTTTATTTATAAAAGTTTTCAATATATTTATAGGAAACCCATTAGGAAAATGTGGGTTCCCAAATCCTTTATTACTGACATTTCTAGATCCAAATGGATTTGGGTACCAAAATCATTTCTTGTTTAAAACTTTTTATAGGAAAAATGGTTGAAGACCTCCAGTATATTTCTATAGTACTTGGATAGTGGATGTTCAAGACATATGACATGATATTATTAATTCTTCAAGATCCTTATAAAGGTTTATGGTGACCATGTCGTCTTTGGTGATAATGAAAAAGAAAAAATTATCACCCTACACTACTGAAAAAATGGCTTATACACATGGTTCAAAACTATGGGTATAGCCCCCAAAACCGTGGGTATAACCTATACCCATAGTTTTGGGAACCATGAGAAACTGATACGTCGGTATATATCCACATACTATACCCACGGTCTATAAAACTGTGGGTATAAATTTTTACCACTATGTCACAAACTTATACGCATGGTTTAAAAACCGTGGGTCTAAATATGTTGAAAAACATGGGTTGTGTGTATCGATCCCGCGACCCACATTTCTAACATGCAGTACCTCACCAACTAACCTCCATAAATTCTACACACACACACACACACACACATTTAGCTAAATATATTAATATAAGCGTATATTTTAGAAAAATACCTGGTCATGAGTTTCGAACCCACAACCTCCTCTTTGAACACTCAACACCTCACCACTCGGGCTATGGAAGTTACGTTGATATAAATCAACATTTACATTAATATATTAATCTCAAAAATCAGATATAAAAACACACGATAGTAGGTTTCGATCCCACGACCTCCTTTACAAACAAACCGCGCCTCACCAACCAACCTAATTACATTACATGTATATAAATATATATTTACCTAAATATATTAATCTAAACCGTGGGTATAGGAGGGAAAACTGCTAGTATATAGTTTTTCTGCTTTAAATTTTTACCACTTTCAAGAGGGAAACCTATACCCACAGTTCTCTAAAATCGTGGGTATAAGGTTTTTCAGCGAGGACTATACCCAAAGTTTTCCTATAGATCCATCAGTGCAGGTCTTGAACCGAAACCTACACCCAATATTTTTCCTAAACTATGGGTATAGGTTTGGAACAAACCCTTATACCCATGGTTTTGGAAGAACTGTGGGTATAGGGGGACCTATACCCATAGTTTTTGGAAAAACATGGGTATAGGTTCAGACAGACTTGTATTCTTATGGTTTTTGAGAAAACTGTGGGTATAGGGGGACCTATAACCATGGTTTTTCCCAAAACCATGGGTATAGAGGCCTTTTCTAGTAGTGCTAGGCTTGACTGGTAACAAAAATTCAGTTTTAATTTCTAAAATTTTATATGTTGATGGTTTAAAGTATAATTTTCTTAGAATTTATCAGTTTTATGATGATGGTTTTATGTGAAGTTTGATAATGATTCTTGCAATGTTTTTTATTCTCAAAATATTTTAGTTTTTAATACTTTGAGAAATGACAATTTTTATGCTATAGATCTAAATTATTTGATCTCTCAAAAAAAATTATTCTTAAGTGACTTTCAAAAAGAGTCATGGCTTTGGCGTATGAGACTAGGACATTGAAAAATTCACCCACTTAGGAAGATAACTAGGAAAGGGTTAGTTATGGATCTACTTAATTTGAGTTCCCAACTAATAAACTCTGTCACCCTTATAAAAAAGGGAAACAACACAAAGTTTCTTTTAAATTAATAAAATAAGTTTCAACTTATCAACCCCTTGAGTTGGTTCACATGGATTTGTTTGGACCTTCTAGTGTTTCAAGTCTAAATGGGAAGAACTATGTTTATGTTCTTGTTTTAGATACCCTGGTATTTTCATATAAGACTTTGGAATATTCCTAGGAATAATTTTAGAGTCAGGCGTAGAGACGGTGTGTGATTATGATCCCTGGTGTGCCCAGAATTAATATTATAAAAATATTAAATATATTTTTATTACATGCATGTAGTTTTTCATAAATAATGGGACATCTCTTAAAAGGTTGATCAGATTGGAAATCTGAGACCACAGTTGGGTCTGTAACACATTTTTTACCCTAGGCATGACATAAAATGAGTCTGTGCGGGACGTTCAGATTCCTCACTTGTTGGTGGTGAATTTAAGTAATTAAATAAATTAATCTATTTATTTAATTAAATTCTCCTTAACCTAATGAAATATCTATAAGTATCACGCTATGGATATTTTCCTAGGGTTTCCTCCTAAACTTTGGATTACAAACAACTTCTTCTTCTCAATTCCATTGGTGAATGAAGAACAACGACGAAGCCTTCGATCCTGGTGGATCGAAGGAAGATGAATGCAACGAATATTAGTGAACACATTATTCATCAAACGATAATCAATCCAATCTAGGTAGGACCCATATTTGGTGTTTTATTCATTTTATTAAACTTTAATCATGTTGATGATTAGTTCTTCAATTTGTGCCCCTTTCATGATCCCAGATATTGAAAACTATTTATTTTTATCAGTTGTTTCTAACCTTGATTACACAATCTTGATCGGTTGGACAAGAACGACTGGACAAAGATCCAAAACTTTGTTTATGTGATCTTCCCCCCTCATTCTATGCATTATTATTCATTGGAACCCTTTATTTATCATCTTGACAATTTTTGGGTGACCCGAGCTTGATTGGGCGCCCGAATTTGAGGCAAATCGACAAAACAGTGACAAAATCATGAGCGGAGACTGGGTTTGTGTAGATTAGGACCCGAGGATCACAGATCTACGATATTTTCAAGGTTTTGGGTTGGAATGGAGGTGTCACGACCCATCCTCGGGGCCCGTGCCGTGACTACCCCAAGCCCGCCTTCCATAGGCCAGGGGCTGACGACTAGCACCAAGGCGTAAATCCCAACAAAAGGGAAGGCATTGCCTTTGAAAAGTAACAAGCACCATAGAGTAAGCAAGTGGAAAAGTAAACACTAAGTGAAACTGTAACAAGCTGTGCTGAAAGAAAAAGGGGCCGGAAATACAAGCCCAACTGTAAAGTACAACGGAAAGGAAAAATAGCAACTAAAAGGGAAAGCCGCAGCGTCGAGCCGTCCTCTGGAAGTCCCACCTGAAGGGTGGGTACAGATATCCTCCACTGCTCCTCGGGTCCACCAGACCTCTCCGACTACGTCCCGCCCAGTGGTCCACCTCCAGGTATCGTCCTGCTCCGCATGCCTCCACCACGATCAGCGCTGTCTGTCGTCTGCAACCAACACAACGTAGTGCGGGCATAGCCCGTGCAGGGGTGAGTACAAGCTACTCAGTAGGGACCCCGAGACCCCCGAAGGTCTCCCGAAATCCATGAAGGATAATCCACAATGAAAGATATAATCATGAAGTAACAACCGACATAGCTTAGGTATATTCCCATACATACACCTAAGTCATCAATTCCTGTTCGGCTCCAACGTTCGAGCCCAAGCACAACCCAGTCCACACAGGAAAGAAAAACGTATACCCACACAGGATAGCTCAACACAATCCACAAAGGGGAGAAAACAGTAAATCCACACAGGATAGCTCAACACAATCCACAAAGGCGAGAAAATAGTAAATCCACACAGGATAGCTCAACACAATCCACAAAGGAGAGTAACACAAGATTCAGCTCACGCAGGTATACTTCGTCGAAAAGGTGAAAGGGATGATCAGGTATGGATACTGAATCATCTACGCTGGGACCCACATAGGATACAAGACCAGTACGGCTGGGACTCACATAGGATACAAGACCAGCACAGCTAGGACCCACATAAGATACAAGACCAGCTGTCTTCATTGATTCATCTATACTGGGACCCACGTAGGATACAAGACCAATATTGAATCATCCAAGCTGGGACCCACATAGGATACAAGACTAGCATTGAATCATCTAAGTTGGGACCCACATAGGATACAAGACCAGCATTGAATCATCTAAGCTGGGACCCACATAGGATACAAGACCAGCACAGCTAGGACCCACATAGGATACAAGACCAGCTGTCTTCATTGATTCATCTATACTGGGACCCACATAGGATACAAGACCAGTATTGAATCATCCAAGCTGGGACCCACATAGGATACAAGACCAGCACAACTAGGACCCACATAGGATACAAGACCAGCTGTCTTCATCATCGCAGTCCACTGAGGATCTCTGCACCGTCGTCGTCGCAGTCCACTGAGGATCTCTGCACAGTCGTCTCCGCAGTCCACTGAGGATCTCTGCACGGTCGTCGCTGTCGAAGTAGCAGTCGCAGCCAGCACTAGGGTTCCCGCACACAACAAGCTCGTTCGGGAGGGTCCGCTCCATGAGCCGAGAGGCTGATACATCAACTGACACAAAGTCTGAAGTTGATGTGTCCAAAAGTTCCGTATCGTCAACAGGAACTCAACGTCACAGACGGCGCGTCAATCGGACGCCCGGTCTGAGAGTTATTGGCCTTTTCGTCCCAGGGGCCTGGTTGGTTTTTAAGGCAAAACCAACCTGACCGTACTCCACCTGCATCCGAACCTTGGGCGGAGTATGCCAAAAGATCCGTCTCACTTAGAAGAATCCACCAAAACTGACGGCACGTCAATCGGACGTCCGTAGCTCAAGATATGAGCGTTTTCGCTCCGGGGGCCCGGTTGGTTTCGTGTACGAACCAACCCGGCCGAACTCAAAGTATTCCGAAACCTTGAGTGCGATAAACCGAAACGACCGTCTCGATCCAAGGGTCGCGTTGCCGCAGATGGCTCGTCAAACGGAGGCCCGTATCTCAAGTTACGGGCATTTGACCAAAAGCGGCCCGAAAAACGGGGGTCCGGGTCCGGGCCGAACCGGGCCGACCCCCCCCCCCCCCCCCTGGTCGGCCCGAACCGGGTCGTCCCGAACCAGGTCGACCCGGCCCGGCCAGGGCCGGTCCGGCTCGGCTAGGCCGAGCGGCCGACGCGGGGGGAAGCCGCCGCCCCGCGTGACACCCCTGCGGCACCCGCGGGGTGTCGGCCAGACAGCCGGACGCGCCGCGTGACAACCTCGCGGCACCCACGGGGTGTCACCCTGGACACCCGAGGGGTGTCGCGTGACAACCCCGCGGCACCCGCGGGGTGCCACCCTGGACACCCGGGGGCGCCGCGTGACAACCCCGCGACACCCGCGGGGTGCCGCCCTGGACACCCGGGGGGTGTCGCGTGACAATCCCGCGACACCCGCGGGGTGCCGCCCTGGACACCCTGGGGGCGCCGCGTGACAACCCCGCGGCACCCGCGAGGTGCCGCCCTGGACACCCTGGGGGCGCCGCGTGACAACCCCGCGACACCCGCGGGGTGCCACCCTGGACACCCGGGGGGTGTCGCGTGACAACCCCGCGGCACCCGCGGGGTGCCACCCTGGACACCCGGGGGTGTCGCGTGACAACCCCGCGCCACCCGTGGGGTGCCACCCTGGACACCCGGGGGTGTCGCGTGACAACCCCGCGGCACCCGCGGGGTGCCACCCTGGACACCCGGGCGCGCCGGACCCGCGCGGCCGCGGGTCCACGGGCGCCGCCACCTCCGGCCGCCGGCGCCGCCGCGCCGGCGACCCGTACCGCCGACGGCTTCCGCGGGCCGCCGGAGTCGCTTCAGTGGTCCGTTTTCCTTCTTTTCTGCGCCGTTGTTCCTCCCGGGTTCCATTCTTCACTGCGGGATCATCAAACATCTGTTGCGGCACATTCCGTCGTCGCCCGCCAAATCCGCAAAACACGAAGAACGACGGAGGGTTGCCGGGCCGTGTTCGTTTGACCCGCACCCTCCGCGTTAGATAAAAACAACGGGAGAAATTGTTCAGCACATGAACCGAAAATTTTAATAAAATAAAATTGTTCATTTGAAACCAGTTCTTTAATTTTTAAAGAATGTTCACGGGAATATAAAGAGGGGTATTCCAAAATTATAAAATCCCTACCTCGTTGGCCGTCGCGCGTGAGCGTTCTTCGCGGAATTGCTCGTCGCGGAAGGTGGAGATCATCGCGTCATCGCGGAAGGGCGTCGCGTCATCGCGGAACACGGCGTTGAGTCGGTGAAATCAACGCACCATGAAACAGCAGATTTAATTTAATTAATTAAATCTGTGTTTTGGTTAAGAACCACGAAGGAGATAAAAGGAAGGTCCAAGAATCTTACCTCAAGAAGCCGATCGAAGATCCGTCGCGGAGGAAGAGATGTCGCAGAAGAACATTGCAGGAAGGGAACGTCGGCGTCGCGGATCACGGCGTCGCGTCGTCGATTTCCGGGTTCGGCGTTCTTCGCGTTCTTCGTGTTCTTCGCGTTATTCGCATTCTTCGCGAAGGAGGAAGAAGATACAAGGATTCTGTCTCAACGAGCAATCCCCCAAAAGATTTTGGTTGGCCTTATTTTATTAATATGCCAACAAACGAAACAGGTAAGAAATGACCCATCAATTCGTTGAATTAATTCAACGAAAGAAACAGCTCATTTAATTTATGAAATAAACCGCCCAATTAAATGGTCTGTTAAGAAATTAAGAAAACGCATCAGTTGACTTTCATAATGACGGGTTTTCGCGGGTGTGTTACTTAGCGGAAAGAAACGGCAGGGCTCGTGCGGGCCCCACCTCGCAAATATCCTACCAAGGGGGTAGGATATTTCTGGATAGCATCCAATCCGGTTCAACTCAGTTTAAGCCGCTTTTAAGTGGATTCAAGTGGCTTCCAAGTGGTTAAGTGAAATAAAATAAAGTTGTCGTAAAATTATTTTATTTCTTAACTTTAATCCCGAAAATTAAAAACCACACCTGAGCAAACGCAACTCCGGAAGAGGCATTTCTAAGAGAATACCGGCGCTGCGATTTCATCGGTGCCCTCAGAACTCGATTCCGGGCACCGGTTTAAAATTTAGAAAATCCCGCTCGTCCGTTCACTGAACGTACCCGAGCCAAACTTCGGAAAATGATTCCGGGCACACCGGGCCTCGGAATCAGGTGCCGTCAGAAACTGCGTTCTTGTAAAATTCCAAAGAAATTTAAGAAAAAAAATTTACTTGAAATTTACGGGTCTTTACAGGAGGTATCGTGGTTAACAGAAGGTGTGGCATGCCCGTACGGTGCATGTGAGGTTAGGTGGACAACGACTAGTGTAGGCGGGTCCGGTGGGTGCGCATTAGGTGGGACAGTTGGCGGTTCCAGGGTGGCAAGCAACTGGTTTGGAGCCTGAAAGTGGTGGTAAAGGCTGGTGAGGGCTGAAAAACGATGGAGACCATGGGGCGTGAAGAGACGGAAAGAGGCCGAAGGTGGAAGGGTAGCAGTTCAAGGTGGTAGCGGGGACAATGGTCCGGCGTGATGAAGCATCTTAAGGTAGGGGCGACAATGACCAGAGGGCGAAGACCGGGGTGCACAGGGGTGGCGACCCATGTGAGAAATAGAGGGAGTGGGAAACACTAATGAAATAAGTAAATAAATAAATAAATAATAATAATGACAACAACAATGTATTTAAAACCACACAACTTCCCCGTGTGACGTCCAATTGATGCGTCGTTAGTGGCTGCATGATCCAATCTATGATACAGTCATTGTAAGACTGTTTTGGAAAATTTTTTCTGGCCTGTGACCTGGGTCCATGAAACACCCATGAAACATTAGATTTAATAATATTATTAAATCTTTGAACCTATATAACTCATGCATATAACGTCTAATTGATGCACCGTCAGCGGTGACATGAGTCTGTATTTAAGATGGTCAATTCAAGACCAATGTTGGATATTGAATTCTGGTTTGTGGTTTGGGTCCATGAAACACATAATAATAATAATATTATTATTACAGAATCTTACATATGTCGTAACTCTTCCATATGACATCAGATTGGTGAGACGTCAATGAATTTATGACCATGATATCGAGGTAGATGGATTGAGACCAATATTGTGATTTTAATTCGGGATCAAGGTGTGGGCCCCATGAAGCTTGGTTCGGGTGTGTTGCGGTGCAATATGAAATTTTCACCAGGTGTCTATTTTGGATAAATGAATAGTCAATCCCGTGTGTTTTTCCATGTGGATCAAAACAACATGATCCATATATTTTATTTTGAGATCAAGATGTGGGCCCCATGAGGCATTATTCTTTCACAATGCTATGAAATGTAGCTTCTTCATCGAGTGTTTGATTCAGATGAATGAATAGTCTATTCAATGTGATTTTTTATAAGGATCGTAATGGTGTGATCTGTTTTGTTATCCAAGGTAGTTTGAGGAGTCATGTTGGTGAAATTATGTTTTTCCCTTTGGAGAAAAAACAAGCATCATGCGCTTGTCAGCCTCTTGACCAGATATACCATGTACTTTGGGAGTACACTGGCATGCCAAGGGGTACATGTACATAGTTTAACACCTAAGTATGTCTAGGTACAAGAACATGCAATGAGGTAGGGTCTCACATCGTGTGGGAACCATACATGCCATGTACCTCATTATGATTCTTCTACCTCTCGTATCCCCTTATTTTGAACTCAGATTTTGTCCTGTGAGATTCCTATCCTAAGGTTTTCTCCATATAGAACACGATGGTGCCCTTGGAAGTGGATTTCGAGATACGACATGAATGTTATAGGATTGGAATGAATAAATGTGACACCTGATGATGACAGTGATTAGACATGCTTACCAAAGTAGTTCCAGGATGACCCTCCAACTGGGCTGGGCAGTGTAGTCCCCGATGATTCTGGGTTGACCCTCCAGCTAGGTTGGGCAGTGTAGTCCCTGATGATTCCGAGTTAACCGCTAGAAAGATATGGGTAGTGGAGTTCCTCGATGTTCTAGGATGACCCTCCAGCTAGGATTAGAAATGTATTCCCTGATGACCTTCCAGGCATGAACCTCTAGCCGGGATGGGCAGTAGATTCCCCCTAACAACTCATTGGGATTAACCTCTAGTAGTGTCATGGTGTTCCTTAGTGATTGTCTTGAGTGTTACCCTCTAGTAGGACTAGGTAGTGGAATTCCTCAGTGACTACCAGAGAAGACCCTCAACTGTGCAACACAGTGGAGAGGCGTGGTTCGACTTACCTTTGGACTCACGATGAAGAGGGGCACTTTCCCCACCGAGATTCATTCTTGTGACGTGATCTAAAATTTTTTAGGCAATTTAGTGCCATCCAAATAAGATAGTATTGAAGTACGGTGATTTGAGTCCCTTTGACTCATGCCTCCTAGGAAGATGTATGCGGTGCTGGGCATCACAGATTTTTTTTACTTGGAACTGTTGGCGACTCAATTTCTTGGGCTGAGATGTGAGATAGAGATCCCCCTACTCTCTCATTTGAGATTATTTGACTAAGCATATATCCCTATCCTTTTACAGTACCCACTCCTTGGGTTTTGGTTACTCTCTTTATAGTAGAGGCAAAGACACGCAAGGTATGCCACATGCTTTACATGTCTAGCTTCTTATGGTTGGATGATTATACTCCCCCACTATATGTAGATAATAATAGATAGGGAGTTCATCACCTCAAATTTTCTAGCTCCTTGTGTTTGGATGAGTCTAATTTCACTCTCTTGTTGGGTTGACCTATACTCTTTCAATTCATTTTTACCATACCTTATTCTCTATAATGATTTCATCTTTAGTGTATCTCTTTCTTCTCCCCATTCACCTTTTTGGAGTGCTCTATTGGGTATGTATATACTCACCCCTATATAGTATTTGACCAACATGTTTTGTGTCTTTTGTAGAAGGCAGACAGGTCGATCGTGATCTTAGGGGAGCTTAGGGATATGGGCTATGTGGACTGTGTATGGTGCTCGGAGTTGGGATATAGGAGCGGGGCTCTCTGGGTTGTTACTATTTTTTAGTTTCCTTCAGGTTGGGACAAATTTATGGTTTGGGTGTGTGTTTTTCCATTTTACATTTCAGTTGACACTATCTTATTATTGTACTTTCTAGAGGTTCATGCATGTTCATTTTACTTTATAGTAGTTTTCACTTTTTTTACTTTTCCTTTGCACTTTTGCATTGAGTTGGCAACGTGCATGTGTGTAGGTTATTAGGAAAAGACCTCCCCAAGTTTTTTTTCCTTCTATGCTTGTCTCCAACCCCTGGACTATGGAGGTGGGCTTGGGGTATTTGCAGTTTGTACCCCAACTTGGGTTGGGTCGTGACATAGTGGTAGCAAAGGTGGTTCAAACCTTGGGACATTGTTCGGACGATTCTCTAAAAAGGTCTTGGTTGGGTTTAGGGAAACAATGTTGAAGTGTATTGAGAGCGTCTCTTAGGTCAGGGAGTCTAGTGATAGTACAAGTGGATGACGTATCCATTCACAAAGATCCTGATTACCCACTTGTCGACTTGGAACCCTGAGACATTTATTGTAGGGAGAAATGGTACATGTATTATATAAGATTGATTCTTTGAATATCCTTATTGATTTAACTCCCCATCATCATTATTAATATATATATATATATATATATATAATCATCTGACCATGGTACTCCTTGATAACTTTCAGGATGCCTCCATGATGATAGCTAGCTAGGATACCGACTCTAATTTGGGACGATGACATTATGAACAACAAGGCCTTATTTTAGGGTCCATCATGCAACCCCTACCTCTAGGTGGATAGGTAGTAGCACCTATAGAAGTTGAGGATAAGATAGTCCTAGTAGAGAAGGATGAGTAAGTGCACATGCTGAGCGCACTCCATGAGTTCCAGCATCAGAGACCATTGAGGTTCTATAGTGAGCCAAATCTTCAGGAAATATAGGATTGATTGGAGTTGGTGGTCTACATATTCAGGCTTGTTCGGACCCCGAAAGATCATATGGTGGATTTGGGATCCATTATTTTCCACAAATAAGTTTAGAATTGGTGGATCTTAGTTACTCAGATTCACGATGAGTCAACACTCTCATGGGACGAATTCCAGAAGCTGTTTCGTGAGGAGTATTGCCCCTCCTTCTTACACTCCATTTGGATTCAGGAGGTTCTGGATCTTCAGTAGGGAGGGATTATAGTGGAAGAGTATATGGATAGGTTCATATACTTTACACGCTACTCTCTTGACATGATCATAGATGGATACTTCAGAGCACAAAAGTTTGAGTAGGGACTCTGTAGATAGATCCGAGCTCATGTAGTACCCTTCTACATCCCCACCTATGCCAGGTGTAAGAGTGGGCACTTGTAACAGAGAGATTTTTTTGGAGGGATGTCAGATAACTGGAGCTAAAAATGGGAACAATAGAGCTGAGATGTCTGTGGCAGCTAGAAGATGTTAGTTGATAGGATCTCGATGTAGGAAGTCTCCTCATGATCGGACTCAGGAACACGGTTAGGGACAGTGTAGAGCACCAGGGAAACCTAGAGAGGTCTGATTTTATACTTGTGATAGGTGAGGTTAAATGGCATGGGAATACCTAACTAGGAATTCTAAGCATCCTAGGTAGGTAGAAAATGGACCTCCATGGTATAGAAAATGATGTGATCAGGGATCTTCCAGGTGGGGATAGGGTGGTCCCCAAGTAGGTGGAGCTAGAAGAGGAGCTGGAGGAGCTGTAGGTGTGGGACGACGCTATGAGGTTCTTCCACCAACACCACCGGTTATACCAAATCAGGCTTAGGGAGTTATCATCCAGGGCCATAGAAAGTTGTAGTCTTTGAATGTATATAATCTCACACCGAATGAGATGATAAGAGGCACGATCTATGTCCTTTATACCTTCTATCGTAGAAATTTGTAGACACTATTTTGAGGTGCTCTTTTATTTCTTCTCCTTGCTCGAGGTTTAACCAGGGTGACACAGGGAATCAGTGTAACCTCGTGTCAGTGTTTTGCGATGGAGTTTCGGATCAGGACCTAATGTTTCCAGTGATGTTTTTCTACTTGGACCTTTTTAGTTGGGGATTCCTCTAATAAGTGTGGTTGATTTTTTGGTTTGGGGTTACTCTCCTTCCAAGAGAAGTGAAGACACACAGGGTATACCACGTGATTTCTGTGTCTATCTTCTCATGGTTGGATGAGTCTACCCACCTTCTTTATTTGTTGGAACTCTTTCATGCTCAACATCAGCCTTAATGTAGTGGTAGAGCAGGTGGGTACATTTTTTCTTCAGTCGGTAGTGTTGACTCCTTCACTTATCTAGCATGTGAGATATTCTCAGTTGGGAGACATTAACTACGAGGTCTTGCATGACCAAATATCCTTAGCATTTCCACCCGATGGATTTTATTTTTCTTAAGAATGGAAACACGTCATTTAGGGATTAATGGTGATTCCATTCACATCATGAGTAGTGATGATGAGTGAGTTTCACACTTCTACTTCAACCGTACTTCTTGGTGTAGGGAAGAGCCATGTGTAGGCTTAGTGTCTCCACCTATTTTCTTAGTTTGTACTTTTCAGGGATGAAAATATTTTAAGAAGGGAATAATGTAGATACTCTTGTTTTGTCATGTAAGACTTTGGAATATTCCTAGAAATAATTTTGGAGTCAGGCACTAATGCGGTGTGTGATTCTGAGGCCCGGTGTTCCCAAAATTAATTTTATAAAAATATTAAATATATTTTTATTGCATGTGCCTAATTTTTCAGAAATAATGGGATATCTTCTAAATGGTTGATCATATTGGAAATCCAAGGCCCCAATTGGGTCCGAAATGTAGTTTTTATCCTAGGGGTGACATAAAATTAGTTGGTGCAGGACGTTTGGACTCCTTGCTCGTTGGTGGTTCATATAAGATATTAAATAAAATAATATATTTAATTAATTAAATTCTATTTAACCTAGTGAAATATCTATAAGTATCTCTCTATGGAGATTTTCCTAGGGTTGCCTCATAACCCTAGGATTTCCAATTACATCTTCCTCTCTATTCCATTGGCGAATGAATAACAATGACGAAGCCTTGGATCCTAGTGGATTGAAGGACTACAGACGCAAAAAATCTTGGAAAACACATTATTCATCAAATGAAAATCAATATAATCTAGGTAGGACTCGTATTTGGTGTTTTATTCCCTTGATTAAAATTTGAGCATGTTGATGATTAGTTCTTCAATTTTCACCCCTTGCATGATCCCAAATACTGAAAACAATTTCTTTTATTGATTGTTTCTAACCTAGATTGAACAATCTTGATCGGTTGGCCAAGAATATTTGGAAAACAATTCAAACCTTTGTCTATGTGCTCTTATCCCTTCATTATATGAATTCTTTGGTGTTGGAACCCTTCAGTTCCTGGATCAACAATTTTCAGTCGACCTGAGCTCAATCGGGCACCTAGATTCGAAGAAAATCGACGAAACGATGATGAAATCACGAGTGTAGAATGATACTATGTAAATTGGGACTCAAGGATCACAGATCTATGATCATTTCAAGTTTTTGGGTTGAAATGGAGGTATTGTGGCTCATGAAAGGGGCGGCGTGCCTGTGTAGTGCATGTTAGGCGAGGTGGCCTGCAGTTGGTGTAGGTGGGTCCGGCGGGTGCACAACTGGTGGTCCGGAAGGCAGTTCTGGGTCGACAGGCGGCTGGTTCGGAGCCAGCGAGTGATGGGAAAGGCTATTGAGGTCTAGAGAATGAAGGAGGCCAAGGGGCATGCAGAGCCGGCAGGAAGCCAGGGGCGGCAGGGCGGTGGTGCAAGGAGGCAGCCGGGACGATGGTCCGACCCGATGGAGGGGATTCAGGTAGGGGCGACAAAAACCAGAGGTTGGTGACCGAGGTGTGCAGGGGAGGCATCCCATGTGAGAAACAGAGGGAGGGGGAAACCCTAATGAAATAAATCAATAATAATAATAATAATAATTATAATAATAATAATAATATTATTAATATATTTAAACCCCCATAACTTTCCCGTGTGACATCTAATTGACGCACCGTCAGTGGCAGCGTGACCCCATATAAAATAAGGTCATTTTAAGACTACTTTGGATAATCTCATCCAACCCATGATGTAGTTCCATGAAATGAACATGGAACATTTGATTTAATAATATTATTAAATCTTTGACCTGCCATAACTCATACATACGATGTCCAATTGATGCACCGTCAGTAGTGATGTGACTCTATATTTAAGATGGTCGATTCAAGGAGAATGTTGGATATTGAATTCGGGTCCATGGTTAGGGTCCATGAAACACCCAATAATAACAATATTATTATTATTGTGGAATCTTGCATCTGTCGTAACTATTCCATATGACATCAGATTGGAGAGCTGTCAGTGGATTTGTGTACCTGATATTGAGGTGTATGTTTTGAGACCAATATTGGGATTTTAATTTATGATTGAGGTGTGGGCCCCCCAAATCCCGATTCAGGCGTGTTGCGGTGAAATATGACATTTTTACCTGGTGTCCATTTTGGACAAATGGATAGTCAATCCCGTGCGTTTTTCTATAAGGATCTCAATGGTATAATCCATATATTTTATTTAGAAATTGAGACATGGGCCTCATTAAGAACTATTCATGCACAATGCTGTGAAATACAGCTTCTTCACTGGGTGTTCGATTCAGATGAATGAATCATTAATCATTCATGTTTTTTGGAAAGGATCACAATGATGTTATCCGTTTGGTTATATGAGGCTTTTGAGGTGTCATGTCAGTGAAATTATGTTTTTTCCATTTGGAACAACGATGAGCATCATGCACTCGTTTTCCTCTTGACTAGATATGCCATGTACTCTGGGAGTACACTATCATACCAAGGGGTAAATGTACATAGTTTAGTACCCAAGGATGGCTAGGTACATGGAAAGGTGACGAGGCGGGGTCACACATCATGTGGGACCTATACGTGTCGTGTACCTCATTATGAATCTTCTACCTCTTGTATCCCCTTATTTTGGACTCAAATTTTAGCATGCGATAGGCATATCTTGAGTGTTTCTCCATGTAAAACAGGATGATTACCTTAGAAGATTATTTCTAGATATGACATGAATGTTCTAGGTTTGGAACATATAGAGGTGACACCTGATGATAACAATGATCATACAAGCTTACCAGAGCAGTTCCAGGCTAACCCTCCATCTAGGTTGGGTAGTGTAGTCCCTGATGATTCTAGGATAACCCTCTAGATGGGCTAAATAGTGTAGTCCCTGATGATTTTTAGTTACCCTCCAGTAGGATCTGGGAAATGGAGTTCCTCGACATTTCAGGCTGACCCTCCAGCTAGGCAAGGTAGTGTAGTCTCCGATGACCTTCTAGGTGTGACCCTCTAGCCAGGTTGGGTAGTGCCATCCCCCTTATGACTCACCTGGATTACCCTCTAGTAGTGTCTAGGCAGTGGCGTTCCCCAGTGACTGTCCCATGTGGTACCCTCTAGTAGGACTGGATAGTGGTGTTCCTCGGTGACAACCAGAGAAGACCCTCGATTGTGCGACATAGTGGTGGGGCATGGTTCAACTTACCTTTGTACTCATGATGAAGAGGGTCACTTTACCCACTAAGAAATGTTCTTGTGAAATGATCTAAAACCATGCAGTTGAGTCTGTACCATCCAAAGAGGACAGTATCAAGGTGTATTGATTTGATCCCCTTTGACTTGTGCCTCCTGGGCAGATGTATGAAGTGATGGGAATCGAAAATGGTTTTACTTGAAAATTTTGGCTACTCAATTTCTTGGGATAAGCTGTGATATGGAGACTCCCTTACTCTCTTGTTTGAGCTTCTTTTATTGAGAATATATCTCTATCCTATTACAATACCCACTCCTTTTTTTTTGGTTACTCTCATTCTAGGAGAGGCAAAGACGTGCATGGTATGCCACGTGCTTTCTGTGTCTATCTTCTCATGGCTGGACATGTCTACTCTATCTCTATAAGTAGCGAAGACTCGATGGGGATTTTATTTCCTCACTGTTTTTAGCTCCTTGTGTTTGGATGAGTCTACTTTCACTCTCTTGTTGGGTTGAGCTATACTATTTTTGTTCAATTTTACCATACCTTGTTCTCTCTACTACTTCTCTCTTTAGTGTATCTATTACTACCCCCCCTTCACCTTTTTAGGGAATTCTACTGGGTATGTATATACTCACCCATTCATGGAATTTTCTCAACACGTGTCGTGTCTTTTTTCAGATGGTGGATAGGTCGATCGTGGTCTCAGAGGATCTTAGAGATATGGGCTGTGTGGACCGCATATGGTGGTCAGAGTTGGGATATAGGAGTGGGGATCTCTCATATATTACTTCTTTTCAGTTTCCTTCAGGTTGGGACAGGTTTCTGGTTTGGGTGTGTGTTTTTCCCATTTACTTTTCAATTGACACTAACATACTCTTGTACCGTCTAGAGGTTCGTGCATGTTCATTTTAATTTATATTAGTTTTCACTTTTTCTACTTTTCCTCTGCACTTTTTTATTGATTTGGTTGTGTGAATGTGTACAGGTTCTTAGGAAAAGGCCTCCCTAAGTTTTTTGTACCTTCGACGCTTGTCACCAACCCCTATCTTATAGAGGAGGGCATGGGGTAGTTGTTGCTCGATCCCCATCTTGGGTCGGGTCATGACACTTGTAAATGATTTTTCTAGGTATACTTGGGTATATTTTCTATGTCAAAAAATTGAATCTTAATCTTACTTTACCAGTATTCTAAGTCTGTAGAAAATCTTAGTGGGAATTGGATTCAAACCTTAAGAAGTGATCATGATTGTGAGTTTGAAAATCATGATTTTGAATTATTTGTATCATAAAATGGATACACTCATAACTTATATGCTCCTAGGACACCCCACTAGAATGGAGTTGTTGAAAGGAGATTTAGAACCATACAATAGATAGCCCATACTATGTTGAATAAGTATAGCCTACCTATATATTTTTGGGTAGAAGCTGTTAAAACTACCTGCTACATCATCAATAGAGTTTTAATTAGACCTATCCTTAAGAAGACCCCTTATGAGCTATTGAACAATAGGAAACCTATAGTTAATTACTTTATAGTTTTTGGTTGCAAATTATCTATTCTTAACACTAAGGATAATTTGGATAAATTTGCCTCCAAAAGTGATGAAGGGATTTTCCTTGGTTATCCAATCTCTAGAAAATCCTATAGAGTTTTCAATAAAAATAAAAAAACTATAGAAGAATCAGTCCATGTAAAATTAGATGAAACTGATCCATGTGATCCTAATAAATCCTTATAAAATATTTAGGATGATTTATATTCTTTAAATTTAAATTCTAAACCTTTATACTTTTCTATAAAACAAGTAGAAATATCATCTAGTTCTAAAGAATTTCCAGAACCTGAACTTGAAAATCCAGAACTGACCAGTCCCTATTTCTCTAGAGCTATTAGAACCATTAAGTACCATACTTTAGATGCAGTTGTAAGTGATTTAAATAGAGGAACACAAACCAGATCTTCTATTAGAAACCAGGTTGAACATCAAGATTTCTTGTCTCATCTTGAACCTAAGAACATCAATGAAGCTATTAATGATGAATTTTGGTAAATAGATATGCAAGAAGAATTTAATTAGTTTTAAAGAAACAAAGTGTGGTAACTTGTAGATATAACCAAGGAAACCTTTAATATTGGCACTAAATGGGTGTTTAGGAATAAAGTTGATGAGTTAGGCACTATAGTTAGAAATAAGGATAGATGTGTTGCATAGGGTTATAGTCAGGAAGAAGGAATAGACTATGAGGAATCCTTTGCACCTATAGACAGACTTGAATCCATAAGAATCCTTTCTTATTCATAACATCTAGACTTTAAGCTTTATCAAATAGATGTCAAGAGTTCATTATTAAATGATTTTATAGTGGAGGATGTTTTCATTGAACAACCCCTAGTTTTCAAAACCCTCATTTTCCAAATCTATTTTATAATTTAACCAAAGCTTTATATGGTTTAAAACAATCTCCTAGATCTTGGCATGATAGAGTCAATAATTTTCTGATTTTAAAAGGTTTTTCAAAAGGAATAGTTAATCCTTCTATTTTCATAAAGTGAATTTCTAAATATGTATTAGTAGTAAAAATATATGTTGATGATACTATTTTTTGATCTTTAATAAAATTTTTATGTACTATTTTTTTCAAAAATAATGTAAAATGAATTTGAAATGATTTTAATCGGTGAACTCAAATTCTTTATTGAATTTAATATATTTCAAAAAAGGGAAGGAATTATTTTAAATCAAAGTAAGTATACAAAATATATTATAAAATGTTTTAACTTGGATTGCACTAAGAGTAGTGATAGTCCTATGAGTACCACATGTAAATCCTATCTTAATGAAGCTAGGAAACCAGTTGATCAAACTAGTTATAGAGGCATGATTGGTAGTATTTTCTACTTGATTTATATCCAACTAGATATTATGTTTAGTGTGTGTATGTGTGTTCATTTTCAAGAAAATCCAAAAGAGTCACACCTTTTTGTAGTTAAAATAATTTTCAAATACCTCAAGTATACAACCAACTTAGTATTTTTCTAACCTAGAGGACAATCATTTGATTTAGTTAGTTATTTTTATGATTATTTTAGAGGATACAAGTTAGATAGAAAAACCACATTTGGAACATGTCACTTTTTAGGAAAGTCTCTAGTTTCATGGTGTAGTAAAAAGAAAAATTCTATTGTATTGTCTACTGATGAAGCTGAGTACATAGCCATAGGTAGTTGTTGTACACAAATTTTGTGGATGAAACATACTCTACTGGACTATGGATATAAATTCCTAAAATTCCCCATAAACTATGAAAATAAAAGTGAAATTAACATTTATAAGAATAATATTTCACATTCTAGGAAAAAACATATTATATAAGACATCACTTTTTGAGTGACCATTTTCAAAAAGGAGATATCACTTTTGAATTTATTAGCACAGAACATTAGTTAGCTGATATATTTACTAAGCCTTTGAATTATGAGAGAATGAATTATATCAAACATGAATTAGGAATGATTAATTTTGTTTTAGTATAATTTGTAATTTACACACCATTGTAATGGCATATCGTTGTGATTAACACACCATTTTGATGACATACCATTGTTATTGACACACTATTGTGATGACATACCATTGTGATTGACATACTGTTGTGATGAAACACCATTGGATTTTCATGTCGTTGGCTTGTCATGCCATTGTCTTTTCATGATTTTGTCTTGTCATACCGTTTCTATGTCATGCCATTTCTTTTATGCATTTTAAATTTTTTTGTTTCTAGATATTTTGAACTGTTGGTTTATTTCCCAGTTTATTTTATTTGATGTAACCCGTTGAATTTTTTTACTTGATTTTTAATTTTATTTCAAGTATTATTTCAATTTTAGAATACCTAATATCACAAATGATATCAAAATGGAATGATCTCTATTCCAAACATAACTTGAAACCCATGCGATACTCCTGTATCTTTCTCTCTCGAGCCTAGTGAAACCCTTTTCCTCTCGATTTTCAAACCTTCTCTTACCCTCGATCGAGATTATAGAACCTGTATTTATGTTGATAATGAATAATTTTTTTAGATTTCTTCTTCTAAGTCTAGACTTTCTAAGAAGCTGAACAAAGAGTCGAGTTCACCTACTCCAGTTTCTCTAATGAGCCCTGAGATTTCCAATAGAGTTGTTGTACTGGAAAAGGAAGTTGAATCGAAGTGGTTGTTGTCTAGTAAGTCTCTGGTACTCAAAGTTCTCTAGGATCAGGGATCGTTAGACAAATTTTCCTCAAAAGAAATACCTTTCTACCTTAAACTTGTCTATGAGTTTTATCAGCATGTAGAGTTTTCGTTTGATGAAGATGGTGATGATTGGATAAGAATTCGCGTGAAAGGACATATGTTGGGTTTTTACTCAAAGAAATGGGATAAATGTTTAGGTGTTCCTCATAATGGAATTTGTGATTACTATCAAGTAATAATTATAGAAGTCAGTGGCTTGTTTATGTATGGGGATTCTCTTACTGTGATGACATGAGATGGAACAACTAGAAGGCCTATTTCCTCTGAGATGGATGGAGAATGTAGGCTACTTTTTAAGTTTGTGTAGAACATGATTTTCCCAAGAAAGGGTGATTTCACAACTTTAAGGTATCAAGATGTCTATCTTTTATCTCTTATGATAGAAGGTAAAAAGATTAATCTATGTAGATATCTAGTGGTTCATATGTGTGAGATGACCAAGCCACCATCAAGATATAATTATTTGATCTACCCAAAGATGATTTCTTCCATGTTGAAGGCCAAGGACCTAGTAGGTTAGGAGGAAGAGTCTAGTATAGAATACAGTGGTTTCCATCTTACCGATTCTAATTTTTTAGGAATGAAAATTAGATAGAACCCCTGGAAAAGATAGTGGGTTGGTGATAGTGAGAATTTATATGCTGATTATAATCCGATTGATCATCCAACTAGACCAAATGATGAATTTGATCCAGGCTTGGAGCCTGATGAAGTAGTTTTATAGTCTGAAGAGGATAAGAAAGAAGCTGTTGCTGAATAAGATGAAAAGGAACTATATATTGATGTAGTGATTGAACCTTATTTGTCTCCTAAAGATTTTCCTATTAATTTTTGAGCTCCTAGTCCACTTAGGAAGTTTACAAAAAGAGAAAAATTAGTTAAAAGTGATGAACAAGAGACTGAGGTCTCTAGAGAGGAGAAGTATAAAAGTTTCAAATCCACTGAAGCTGATGATGAAGATAATGATGAAGAAGATAATGATAAAAATGGAGAAAATGTAAATAAAGATAAATATGGTAGTGAAAGTGATGATGGAGACTCGAAACCTAATGGTACTAGTATCCAAATTAAGAAAAAGGAAGTGTAGATGCCTATAGTGCTTCAGGATACACTTGTTGAGGGGTACCAATCCCTATATATTGAAATTTTTCATGAAGCTCAAATTGTTGATGAATTTGAGGACAATTATTTTTCTACTAATCAAGAAATATATGATTCTACTATAGATTAACAAATGAGATTTATAACTTTTGTAGAACAACATGTAGCTGAATAATAGAAAAATTAGTTATTTAGGAAGAATTTGGGAATGGATAGTTAGTTAACTAAAATGTTCAAAAGACTCCTATGGATGAGAATGTGGAAGGTGAATCCACTGATTTTTTTCAAAAAAAAGTATTTTTAGAAGCTAGATACCCCAACTTTTAGTAAACAGTTAGAATCCAAGTCTACCAATGCTGTTGCACAGAGCTCACATACTCAAAATTTAAAAGAAATCCCAACACCTATTGAACATTTTTTAGTTAGATATAGTTTTGATATTCTCAGAAATGTTGAGATAGTGGTGGTTTTACTTTCTATTTTGGTTCCTAAAACCACTTCTCTAGTAGTTTATAAAGTTTCTGGGAGTTGGGTTTATCCCATGTTTGAAGAATGGGGAAAGTTCTCTAATATTTCAAGGAGTCCACCAAAGAATGGTGGACTTGAGGTTTGAATTGAAGGTGATCCTAAGAGATCCTTGATATCTAAAGTATATTTTTATGGGCTATTAGAAAAGTTTGTTTTCATTATAACCCCTGATCTAACACATATTTTTATTCTATTTTATGTAGCCACTAAAAGTGACTTGGATGCTTTTGGTAATATGTTGACATATGATTTTTATTTGAAGTTAAAGAATAGAACTCTTTAAGAGAATTTCATTTGTGAGAAGTATGCAAGATAAATTTTCAAGTTGGTTATTCAACATATCCAACAAAAGATAATGAATCACATTTATGATGTAGATATTGAGAATAAGTGGATAAGTGGTGAAATGGAGTCACTCAAGTTTTTTATTGAAGAAACGAGATCTGATTTTAAAAATTCCATGAATTGAATCCTAAAAAGTCTTGAAGATACATATTCAGATATTTCTATTGCTGCTGCTACTCCTCATATAGTGTTTGATGTTGATTAGTTAAGAACAATTTTTAGAGATGAGATGAGAGCTACTTCATCCAATGCTTTAGGAAGTGTCACTGATCATCCCAAGATACATTGAGTAGAATTTATTATAATTCAAATCATGTTCTCAAGTTGATTACTAGCTATGCCCATGACATGAAAACTGACCAAGAAAAAATTACCAAGGCCATTAGATATTATCTCTCTTAGATTTTTACCAAATATGCAATGGATTCCAATTTTAAATTCTTGTATGAAATCTTGAGAATACCTCTTGTGAATCTAGATTTCAAAGAACAAGAAAGATAGATCAAGGTGATGACTCTAGTTTTGAACCATTTCATGGAAGAGAAATTTGATTTATTTAGTGCAATGGAAAGGGGTGGAAAAATCATAATCGATTTATTCAATCTAACAAATAAATTTCTTCACATTCATGGAAAATTAGTTGTTTCTTAGGAAGTAGTTCCAATTAATCCTCAATTATCTATCAGACCAGGAGTATCTAGAGATCCTTGAGCTCATTTGCCTACCCAATTACAGCCTTTTCCAATGTCTCCTCCTCAATATTTGAGACACCTCCGTATAGTTGTTATTGTGGAATATCATCCTCAGAATATAGCTAAACTCTCATCCTGTGTTCCATCTATTTTACCTAGAGCTTCTCCCGCTACTTTAGATAAATAGAAGAGGCAACCCAAGCTAAGTTCAAAGCACTAATAGACCCCTCTACCAAATCTTGAACCTTATTTTTATTGGTTTAGATAGTTTTTATTTCATGGGACTTGGGTTGTAATAACTTTTTGGTAATAATTTTGAATGAATATGATATTTCTTATTCTGATTTTTATCCCCTTTTGATGTTTTTCTTTACCTTTTTGATAATCCCAAAAGGGGAATAATTATATCATATTATAATTTCTTCTAGAATTTATAATTTATTATAGTATTTTTTATGTTATGTTTGATACTATCTATTTTTAATCTTTCTATTTATGATACTTACCTTTGATACTAACTTTTTTCTTATTTTCCTTTGATACCATCTGCACTTACTGGGAATTCTATATTCTGATTCTAATTTATATTACCTTGGATATCATGTTTAAAATTTTGTAATAATTTTAATGCCATGATTTTTTATCATAAAAAAGGGGGATATTGTTGACCGCCTTGTTTTAATGATCAAAAAATCATGATTCTAATGATATTAATGGATTTAATGTTTCTTTATATGAAATTTGTATTCTGAACCAGGAGATAAAATAATCTAAGGATGAGACACAATTGAGAGTGGAACCACCAACTAGAGACACTGTTGTACATGACTCACCGCCATCATAAAAATCTTGCAAAGTACGAGATATCGCCAAGATATCACACTTCCATTGTCATACTTCCAATAAAGAATTTTGGCTAAGTCTAACATACCATAAGATCACATACTTCCAAACCAGACACCACTAGTTGAGATTCCTCCAATATAGTGGAAATTTGGCTAAGTCTAACATACTGTCAGACCATATACCACAAGACCATACACCACTAGTTGAGACGCCAATAGCATAGTGGAAATTTGGATATGTTTAAGAAAATTACAATGTCATACCACCAAAACACCATACCTTCAAACCTTAAGACACTGCCAATCTAAGACACCACCACTATTATTTTCTTAACTTATATTTTGGATCAAATTATTCCATCAAATATATTTATTTAAGTTAATTTCATTTACTATTTTAATGATTGTCTCTTAAATGCTCAACAAAAAGCATTGAAGAGAGTGTCAAGATGTGAAGTATGAGGAAGCAGCTGATCAGGATATTCTCCTTGATTCTAATGATAAAAAGTGCAGCACAATCCCTTATGCAAGGTGTGGTGTAGGAAGAGATGTAATACTAGATGAAGTGGACTGATAGAAATCTAAGAGATCAAACTTCCTGAACACCCATAGAGCTAAAACTAATTACAAACAAGAAGATATCACTTGCTACAATCATTCAACTGGAAGTCAAACTACACATTCACATTTGGTGATTTCCTACAGTCAAATTACAAGAGTATATGACACTATGTTTTCCAAATTTTTTTCAAGAGAATCTAACTCAAGATTCACTATGAATCAAATAAAGAGTCATAAGCTACATTGCAATAGACTGAGTATTTCTAAACTATTCTCTTTTAGATTGCTCTATTTTATTTATTTTTATCACTTTTTGAGTGGTGTGTGTGCATACTATATTTTACCACATGAAAACTGTCTCCTGTGCTAAATTGAAATATACTTGATATATTCTCAAACTCTTTTCATATTTTTTATCCCAGAGATAAGAGTGGTAGAGGTCCTTGTGTGGCCTATTTATTTTTTTATCCCACATATAACTGTGGAAGAGGTCATGTGTGGCATAGATAGTTGTAAGATGTTTTAAAACCCAATCCAATTTGTGGATCATCTTGTTTATTTTATATAAACTATTTTGTGTTGGGTGATCACCAATTAGAGAGGACTAGGTCTTGACTTGAGAATTAACATCTTGTATTCATTTTTTTACCGTGTTATTTAATTTTGTTTTACTTTATTTTTTATTTAAAAATGAAAATTATTTTAACTATAAAAATATATATACTTTGATAGTTTATCTTAATTTGTGTTCATATAGTATTTTGGTCAATTAAAATTATTTCAAAGGATCCAATAATATTGAATATTATTCATCTAAGACCTAATAAATATTTATAAAAATATTTAGAAAGATCAAGATCTATATCATACTACTTATTTTGATAAACTGGGCCATATTTAAACATTTGGGGGATTTCAAAATAATCCATTTTAAATAGAAATTTTTATTGGGTACTAAATTCACCCCCTCTTGAGACACTCACTCCGACCAATAGTTTTGAAAAGAATGTTTATTTTTAATATTTATGACATGAATGAATTTTCCTAAAGTCCTTTCCATTATTTTCCTTTAATATTACTTTATATGTTTCCAAGGATGTTTTTAAGTAAAGGGTTTTTTTTCAATATCTTATGAATTTTTCGTTTTTAAAATTTATTTTCAAAATGAAAAGATTATTTTCCTTAAAAACGTTTTTAATTATCTTTTAATGGTATTTACATTCATCAATTTTAACAACAATTATTTTTATTTATGATCTAGTGGGTATATTTTGTAATGATTTTATCCTCATTCTTTCTATGTACAGATTAATATTGTTTTAAAAATATTGTTATGGAACCTGTTTCTCTTCCATGAGTTAATCATGTTTCAAATAGATTGTTATGAAACCCATTTATTTTATAAAGGATAATAATGTTTCAAATAGATTATTATGGAATATATTTATTTTACATGGGTTAATCATGTTTCTAAGATATTATTATGGAACCTGTTTCTTTTCCAAAGGATAATCATGTTTCAAAGATATTTTCATGGAACCTGTTTCTCTTCCATGAGTTAATCATGTTATGAAAGGAATGATGATTTTTTATGGGTTTTATGATAAAATTAAAGATATATGTACTTTATTTATGTTTATTATACATTTTTATATGATGGGTTCACCTAGATAGCATCGAGTGAGCTTGTTATAGCTTATATGATTGGTGTGCCCAGATAACACTGGGTGAGCCTGATATAGATTATATGATGGGTGTGCCCAGATAATTATATAATGAATTGGGTGATGATTATGTTCTAAAAATAATTATATTATAATTCATACATGTAGTTATTCCAATTATAATGGTTCTATAAGGGTTAGATGTAGATAATTTTCTAATATACCAACACATTTTTGTTTTGCTGCTATGGGTTATAAATGTTTCATTTGATCAAAATTTATATCACATGGGTTATGATTATTGATTTTGATGAATCTTTCCTTTGTTAAAGCCTTATGAAATTTTTTAATGTTTTATGATATATTTATTAATGGGTATGAGTTATTTTGTCGCACCCCAAACTGTGCGTTTATTTTATTTTATGATTTCTTTGGCTTTAAATTATTTTTGCTGTGGTTCACGTTCAATCTGGGATGAAAGTTTTGAGTTTTGATAAGAAGTACGCATCTTGGGTTCGACGTCGTCGGAAGCGCGGGTGGAGCGCGACACCGCGCGGCTTCGCCCATGCAACTGTGTGGCCTCTTCGGCTTAGAGGAATTAAAAATAAATTAGAAAATGTCAATTTAGATTGTCTTAATATTTTTATGACTATTAATAATTATTTTTATTATTTAAGACGAAATGAATATATTTTTTTTTATCATTTGTATTTTTATCATTATGTTATAAATAAATAATTAATGAAATTGTTAATGTTGCGGATAATAGTATAATAGTTATTAAATATGATTTGTCATTAATCTTTATTATTGTTATTATTATTATTGTAATTTATTATTATCATGATTTTGATTTGTTTTATTTTATTTATCTTTTCTTATTTGATTTTCTTTTTCTTCTAACCCTAGCCCCCCTTTATATATATACCTTTTTTTTTCTTTCTCCCCCGTGGGAGCCGCCACCTCCCCTCCTCTCTTCTCTCTTCTCTCCCTTCTTTCTTTTCTTTTCCTTTTCTTTCTCCCTTTTTCTTTCTTCTTCTCCCCCCTCCTGCGTCGAACCCTAGCCCCGCTACCCCCTCACCTCCCGTTTTCCCTGCCTCCCTCTGTCCGCAGCAGCACCCGCAGCTCCCGGAACTGCTCCTGCACGCCGCTGCTGCCCCGTGCCCCAACTTCCCTGCATGCGTTGCACCCTACAGCTCCCGGCTTCCCCCCAGGGCGCCTCCTCCTTCAGCACATCGCCGGCGCGCCCCTTCCTGCTTAGCGCTTCACCCAACGTTGGCCGTTTCCCCCCTGTCCGCTGCCGAACACCCCCGCGCGGCCCTCTCCTCTCCTTGCCGAAGCGGCGCAGCTTCACTGCGTGTTCCCCCACTGAGCGCACCAACCTGTTGCAGTCCGACTCTCCCTCCTTGTGCGAAAAAAACCCCACCAGCGCAGCCCATCTTCTCCCCCACTTCAGCGCATCAAACACCACCTTCCCTCTTGCCGGTCGACCTACGCCTTCGGCCATCACACGCCCAGCGCACCTGCTCCCCGTCTGCCACCGCACATCCAGACTCTTATGCTCCCCTGTTTTCGGCAAACACCATCATGCCGTGAGCCCCCCTTGAAACATTTATTTTAATTTTATTTCTACTTTTATTACTATTAATGTTATTATTATTATTATAATAATTATTATTATCAATATTATTATTATTATTATTTTGTTGTCACTATTATTATTATTATTATTATTATTATTATTATAATTCTTTTATTCTTATTCTTATTATTATTACTATTATTATTATTATTACCATTATTTTGTTATTATTACTTTTTTTCTTATTATAATATTTATTATTATTTTGTTGTCACTATTATTATTATTATTATTATTATTATTGTTATTATTATTATTATTATTAATATTATTATTATTGTTATTATTATTATTATTATTATTATTATTATTTTATTATTACTATTATTCATACTATTCTTATTATTACTAGTATTATTATTATTATTGATATTATTATTAAATTTGTTATTATTATTATTATTATTTTTATTTTTGTTGTTATTATTATTATTATTAATCTTGTTATTCTTATTATTGTTATTATTATTATTATTAATAATATTATTATTATGGATATTATTATTACAATTATTATTATTATTATTATTATTATTACTATCATTATTATTCCTGCTTTGGCCTTTGCTCTGTAGAGGGTTATCAATTTATGTTTCTTTTGGTAGGATTATTGTTTGAGGACCCGCGCATGGCGTTTCCAAGTGAGCGCCACCGTCGCGCCTTGCTTCCAAAGTCGTTTTGCCGCCGCGCTTTGATCTTGAGGTAGGTTCCCTTTGCACTGCTTTTAAAATTTAAGTTATATTATTTCATGCTGTTTGCGCACCCTAATTGTTCAAAATCAACTTTTTATTAATTTTTATAAATATGAGATAATATACGTTAATTAATTTTTAATATAAGATGGTTAATTTTTAAATGGTTATTTAATGTTAAAAGGAGCCGTTTATTTTATACACGACAAATGAAACATCCTTTTGACGAGCGGACACCCAATAATGAAAGAATGCCCGTTTAGATTTTAAACATAATTCATGGAATATAAAATAGAGTTCTGGTTTAATGAGAAATGATTTCTTTTGAAGCGTGAACAAATACTTTGGTTCGTTTGAGAAATTGCCCGGTTGGCTCTTAAAGTTTATTTGGAAAAAAAGAAAATGGTTTGGTTTGGTTTATAAAAATATTGGCAACCTGTGAAGTAGTGTTTTGTGGGTTCTTTAAATAGTTTTAAACTGGTTTTGGTAGTGATTGTGAACTATATTAAATGCCCGTTTGGCACTTTATGGAAAGCGATGAAAATGTTTTAATAAAAACCCTCTTAAGACAACTCTCCAGCCTTGGTTGCGATTATTTGTTTGGGAGGCCGCGTTTAGAGTCTCCCAGGTACTTGAGTAGTTAAAGGCAAGAGGTTGTTCCACTGAGTGGCTCGGGGTGATGCTTGTTGTGCTTTATATATATATATAGATATAACTGATTGGATGCTCGGTTGGCATCGGTTGGATCACCCTTTTTTTTTAAAACACTTGAGACATGGGAATCTGGCATATTGAGAGAATATTCTAAGAATGATTGCTGCACTGGTAGGTTATGGTACTGACCAGTGACCCATAGTAGGTGGATATATTGGGTTTATTACTATGGGATTTGCCCTTGACCTTCCTGTGAGTGGATGGTCGAGCGTATTGTGCGTTTTGATTTCATCGTGACATGTCGATAAGGATGATTTCTCATGTATTGGTGTCTTCTGGTTTATTCTCGATCTCCTAGGTTCACCCATGTCTATTCAGCTTTTGTAGCTTGCAGTAATGATTATGATGCTCACATGTATACCCACATTGCCCTTGCTGTATGTTTTACTTTGTGCATTCTGGTATATTGTTTTCCTTGGAAACTGATAAATTCCTTTTTAATAGGTTTCTAAAAATTGTTTTCAAATGGAAGTGTTTAATCCCTTTTGTACAAATTTGAAAATTTAAACATCACTTTTCCCTTTCCTGAAATGTCATTGACACTAATGAAATGAACACGAATTTGGAAATGGCTAAGGGAAATGGTTCATACTTTTTTTTTAATTAGTATATTATTAAAACATACTTTTATAGATTTTAGTTCAAACTTGAAATGATGTTTCTTTTATTTTAAAGGTAGTGCATTGGGAACAGATATCGGGCTAGCCTACTGAGTTTTAATACTCACGCCTATATTTCTTTTCTGTTTTTAGTGTTTGTGCAGGCTATAGCTTGAGTGCGATCGCCTAGGGCGACACTTGATCGTTGAGTCGGAGAGCAACCCGCGAGGTCTGACAGAGTTGTTCGGACGTCGTGTTTGGTTAGTTTGATTCCTGTTTGTTCCTGTTTAGTCAGTTTATCTGGTTTATCTTTTCTGCGCCGCTCTGTATTATTTTCGCTGTCTTATTTATTTATATTGGGAGAAATCATTCCCATAGACTCTGTTGATGCCCTGGCGTCTGTCGCCAGCCCGGGAGGATCGGGAACGCCTCTCGGGCCATGTCGCGGACCGACTCGGGTGACCGGTTCAGGGTCGACCCGGGTTGGTTCGTGACAAAATGGTATCAGAGGAGGTCAGCTTTTAGCGACCTCACTTTTCAGAGCACCCTTTGTTATTTGGGATGTCAAGGTAGATGGATTATGATTGTCGGGACTTGATGGGTAGGTACGAGAAGAGCGTCGCGAACTCTTGCCCGTACCGATCCTCAGGTTTCCATGGGAAGTCCAGTTTATTGGGTTTTTTTTTGGGTTTTTTTTTTGGAAAAATGTTTTGCGATTGGGGTACGAAAAATGGAGTTGGGCTAATAGTCCTAATCCGCATGGCCTGGCAAGTCATGTGGAGCTGGGGGCATGGTCCAAGAAGGCTCTCTGTTTCAATGACGTGTTTGGCATGTGGCCGCCAACCATATGGTCAAGTCACCCACTGACACTAGTCCCCTGTTTGAGTTATTTTGTGTTTCCCTTGATTTTTGAAAGTAGTTTGAATCAGAAAAGTTGGTTTTGAAAAAAAAATGGTTGTTTGAAATAACATGCTTGATTTGCAGATTGTTTTAAAAGAAGTGGTATGAATAAATTGTTTTTGGAAAATGAAGTTGCTTTGTTTTGGCCTTGGTGTTCCGATGAGTACTCACATGCATTTTAGTATGTTGGAAATGTGGATGGATATCTGGTATGGTGGATGGATGCCCTGGGTGGCACAGATACATGCATATGAGTGAGGCTCTAAAGAATACCAATGGCGAAGGTTTAACCCACTAATCTTGTTCTAAATTAAAGATGTTTTCAAAGAGAATTTTTTTGATGTTATGATAACTGGTTTCCTCGGATTTCAAGCTTGTCACCTATGCAATGTTTGATTTTGAGGTTTTTATTCATTCGTTGAGTTGGTCTTGAATTGGGTTTTTGACTTTTCCTTGTCCAGCAGTTATCCCTTTGAGGCTTCGATGGGTGATCGTAGTGCGGTTGATCAACCTAAGGATTTTATGCTTGAGTTTCGGAAGCTCGATCCACCTCTCTTTTATGGTCAAGAAGAAACTTCTATGGCAGAGGAGTGGATGCGGAAGATTGAAAGGGACTTTAGCCTCATTGATTTTCCTGAGTCGTTGAAGGTTAAGTTTGCGACCTTCATGCTTGAAGGTTCACCGTGGATGTGGTGGAAGTCAGTATCTCGGAACAAGCCCCGTCAAGAGGTTACTTGGGAGTTTTTCAAGGCCTCGTTCATTCACCAGTATTTCTCTGAGGTAGATAGGGTGAGGAAGGGGATGGAAATGTGTTGTCTGCAGAAGGGCGACAGATCCGTGTTAGAATATTTCCATCGCTTTGTGGAGCTAGTACCTTATGATTCAGAGTATGCCACAAATGACCCCGTGAAGGCTCGACGCTTCGAGGCGGGTCTCTGCCCTGATCTACAGTCGAAAGTTTCAGAGTCCAACCTAACTTCTTTTGTCTATGTGGAAAGACAAGCTTTTCGTGTCGAAGCTGTGATGGCAGGAGTGCTCGAAGTAGTTCTCCCTCCTTCGATCCCTATGAGCACTGGTGAAGGTTCTGGAAAGGAGATGAGTAAGCAAATGGAAGTGGATGGATCAGGTCATGGAATCAAGAGGCCTCGGTATCTTTCATCAACCTCTTCGGTACGAGAGATTATTGTGTGTTATCAGTGTGGCAAGCGGGGTCACAAGAAGTCATCGTGCCCAAGCACTCCGAAGCCCTGCCAGGCATGTGGACGCTTGGGGCACTTGCGACGATTTTGTCGGGGCGTTGCAAGAAAGCGTCGCAGAGGGAGTTCTCAGAAGTAATGTGTTGTAGGGACTTTGTTCAAAGTTCCTAGTATAAGTTTCCTTTCAGTGTAAGTGATCTATTATCGTGGCATTTGTATGGGTGTTGTTTTGGGTTTGAAATGTATGGGAACTTTATGGGTCTTTTGACGAACCTCGACTTTCAATGCTGGTATGTTTTCAAATTTTAAAATCTTGTCCTTTCCTTTTGTTAAATCAAAATATGTATGTATCCCATTGGGATTATCAGAACCTGACTACGAGGTAGAAGATGCTTCATCCATCAGAGCTCCAGCCAGAAGGTCTCGGAGTGAAGCCGGCGCATAGTCAGGAACCCCCCGGGGAAATTTTATAGAGTCTGGTGAAATTAGTGCCTCTATCGTCGTGGAGAGATAGTTTTGGTGTTGTTCCTATGGTTCCTCTGTCGTTGTAGTTTTCCTCTTGTCGCAAAGCGCGCAATGGACTTATCCCTCGCCTAGTGTCGGGAATTATGCCTCTTGGATGTAAGTTGCTAATCAGTGACTTTGCATGGGACACTTATGTAAATCAGTCGCAGCCCTGGTTCGTGTCCATCCCAAAGTGATGGGTCGTGAGTAGTCTTACGTCGTTGTTTCAGTAATCCGATCCTTGGGCCCACCCTACCCGCCCATGGGGTTAGGGTTTGTAGTTCGTATGGATTTTTGATTCATTTCTTATCCCATTCAGACGGGAGTGGGTGGTTTAAATGGTTTTCTGTGCTTTTTATATATAGCTTGGGAAAGGCCCCGATTTGGCCTAAGTTGGATTTATGGTTGGTCTCTAGTAGGTTAGTTCTTTATGGTGGGGAGACCCACCATGAGTCTCTTTGGGTTTTCTCTTAAGTCGTTATCGAATGCTAGTTGAGTTCTTATGGTGGGGATCCCGTTCAGGCCTTCCCTCTATTGGTGATTTACTTTGGGGCAATGAGGTTCAGTCCCACTGGTAGTCGTTGTGATGTCCTTGAGATAAGAGGTTGGATCGTGTTCTATGAAATCCTTAGGTGTTGATCGATCGACTGGTTGGTGTTGTGGCTTTCCGGGGGCGGAAAGCGTCATGGTGGGGAGAATTGTCGCACCCCAAACCGTGCGTTTATTTTATTTTATGATTTCTTTGGCTTTAAATTATTTTTGCTGTGGTTCACGTTCAGTCTCGGATGAAAGTTTTGAGTTTTGATAAGAAGTACGCATCTTGGGTTCGACGTCGTCGGAAGCGCGGGTGGAGCGCGACACCGCGCAGCTTCGCCCATGCAACTGTGTGGCCTCTTCGGCTTAGAGGAATTAAAAATAAATTAGAAAATGTCAATTTAGATTGTCTTAATATTTTTATGACTATTAATAATTATTTTTATTATTTAAGACGAAATGAATATTTTTTTTATCATTTGTATTTTTATCATTATGTTATAAATAAATAATTAATGAAATTATTAATGTTGCGGATAATAGTATAATAGTTATTAAATATGATTTTTCATTAATCTTTATTATTGTTATTATTATTATTGTAATTTATTATTATCATGATTTTGATTTGTTTTATTTTATTTCTCTTTTCTTATTTGATTTTCTTTTTCTTCTAACCCTAGACCCCCTTTATATATATACCTTTTTTTTTCTTTCTCCCCCGCGGGAGCCGCCACCTCCCCTCCTCTCTTCTCTCTTCTCTCCCTTCTTTCTTTTCTTTTCCTTTTATTTCTCCCTTTTTCTTTCTTCTTCTCCCCCCTCCTGCGTCGAACCCTAGCGCCGCTACCCCCTCACCTCCCGTTTTCCCTGCCTCCCTCTGTCCGCAGCAGCACCCGCAGCTCCCGGCACTGCTCCTGCACGCCGCTGCTGCCCCGTGCCCCGACTTCCCTGCATGCGTTGCACCCTCCAGCTCCTGGCTTCCCCCCAGCGCGCCTCCTCCTTCAGCACACCGCCGGCGCGCCCCTTCCTGCTTAGCGCTTCACCCAACGTCGGCCGTTTCCCCCCTGTCCGCTGCCGAACACCCCCGCGCGGCCCTCTCCTCTCCTTGCCGAAGCGGCGCAGCTTCACTGCGTGTTCCCCCACTGAGCGCACCAACCTGCAGCAGTCCGACTCTCCCTCCTGGTGCGAAAAAAAAACCCCACCAGCGCAGCCCATCTTCTCCCCCACTTCAGCGCATCAAACACCACCTTCCCTCTTGCCGGTCGACCTGCGCCTTCGGCCATCACACGCCCAGCGCACCTGCTCCCCGTCTGCCGCCGCACATCCAGACTCTTCTGCTCCCCTGTTTTCGGCAAACACCATCAAGCCGTGAGCCCCCCTTGAAACATTTATTTTAATTTTATTTCTACTTTTATTACTATTAATGTTATTATTATTATTATAATAATTATTATTATCAATATTATTATTATTATTATTTTGTTTTCACTATTATTATTATTATTATTATTATTATTATTATAATTCTTTTATTCTTATTCTTATTATTATTACTATTATTATTATTATTACCATTATTTTGTTATTATTACTTTTATTCTTATTATAATAATTATTATTATTTTGTTGTCACTATTATTATTATTATTATTGTTATTATTATTATTATTAATATTATTATTATTATTGTTATTATTATTATTATTATTATTATTATTATTTTATTATTACTATTATTCATACTATTCTTATTATTACTAGTATTATTATTATTATTGATATTATTATTAAATTTGTTATTATTATTATTATTATTATTATTTTTGTTGTTATTATTATTATTATTAATCTTGTTATTCTTATTATTATTGTTATTATTATTATTATTATTAATATTATTATTATGGATATTATTATTACAATTATTATTATTATTATTATTATTATTACTATCATTATTATTCCTACTTTGGCCTTTGCTCTGTAGAGGGTTATCAATTTATGTTTCTTTTGGTAGGATTATTGTTTGAGGACCCGCGCAGGGCGTTTCCAAGTGAGCGCCACCGTCGCGCCTTGCTTCCAAAGTCGTTTTTCCGCCGCGCTTTGATCTTGAGGTAGGTTCCCTTTGCACTGCTTTTAAAATTTAAGTTATATTATTTCATGCTGTTTGCGCACCCTAATTGTTCAAAATCAACTTTTTATTAATTTTAATAAATATGAGATAATATACGTTAATTAATTTTTAATATAAGATGGTTAATTTTTAAATGGTTATTTAATGTTAAAAGGAGCCGTTTATTTTATACATGACACATGAAACATCCTTTTGACGAGCGGACACCCAATAATGAAAGAATGCCTGTTTTTCTTTTAAACATAATTCACGGAATATAAAATAGAGTTCTGGTTTAATGAGAAATGATTTCTTTTGAAGCGTGAACAAATACTTTGGTTCGTTTGAGAAATTTCCCGGTTGGCTCTTAAAGTTTATTTGGAAAAAAAGAAAATGGTTTGGTTTGGTTTATAAAAATATTGGCAACCTGTGAAGTAGTGTTTTGTGGGTTCTTTAAATAGTTTTAAACTAGTTTTGGTAGTGATTGTGAACTATATTAAATGCCCGTTTGGCACTTTATGGAAAGCGATGAAAATGTTTTAATAAAAACCCTCTTAAGACAACTCTCCAGCCTAGGTTGCGATTGTTTGTTTGGGAGGCCGCGTTTAGAGGCTCCCGGGTACTTGAGTAGTTAAAGGCAAGAGGTTGTTCCACTGAGTGGCTCGGGGTGATGCTTGTTGTGCTTTATATATATATATAGATATAACTGATTGGATGCTCGGTTGGCATCGGTTGGCTCACCCCTTTTTTTTAAAACACTTGAGACATGGGAATCTGGCATATTGAGAGAATATTCTAAGAACGATTGCTGCACTGGTAGGTTATGGTACTGACCAGTGGCCCATAGTAGGTGGATATATTGGGTTTATTACTATGGGATTTGCCCTTGACCTGCCTGTGAGTGGATGGTCGAGCGTATTGTGCGTTTTGATTTCATCGTGACATGTCGATAAGGATGATTTCTCATGTATTGGTGTCTTCTGGTTTATTCTCGATCTCTTAGGTTCACCCATGTCTATTCAGCTTTTGTAGCTTGCAGTAATGATTATGATGCTCACATGTATACCCACATTGCCCTTGCTGTATGTTTTACTTTGTGCATTCTGGTATATTGTTTTCCTTGGAAACTGATAAATTCCTTTTTAATAGGTTTCTAAAAATTGTTTTCAAATGGAAGTGTTTAATCCCTTTTGTACAAATTTGAAAATTTAAACATCACTTTTCCCTTTCCTGAAATGTCATTGACACTAATGAAATGAACACGAATTTGGAAATGGCTAAGGGCAATGGTTCGTACTTTGTTTTTAAGTAGCATATTATTAAAACATACTTTTATAGATTGTAGTTCAAACTTGAAATGATGTTTCTTTTATTTTAAAGGTAGTGCATTGGGAACAGATATCGGGCTAGCCTACTGAGTTTTAATACTCACGCCTATAGTTCTTTTCTGTTTTTAGTGTTTGTGCAGGCTATAGATTGAGTGCGATCGCCTAGGGCGACGCTTGATCGTTGAGTCGGAGAGCAACCCGCGAGGTCGCACGGAGTTGTTCGGACGTCGTGTTTGGTTAGTTTGATTCCTGTTTGTTCCTGTTTAGTCAGTTTATCTGGTTTATCTTTTCTGCGCCGCTCTGTATTATTTTCGCTGTCTTATTTATTTATATTGGGCGAAATCGTTCCCATAGACTCTGTTGATGCCCTGGCACTTGTCGCCAGCCCGGGAGGATCGGGAACGCCTCTCGGGCCATGTCGCGGACCGACTCGGGTGACCGGTTCAGGGTCGACCCGGGTTGGTTCGTGACATATTTTATGATTTAAAAATTCACTCTTATTATGTCATCATACCTTATACACTTCTTATGCCCATTGATGACATTCAATTGTTGATGGTTATGTTCACCATTACTGAGCATTTGAGCTCACTCTTATTATGTTTCATTTTCCCCAGGTAATCAAGAATTATGTTGAATGAATTATTTCTAGAAGGTTTTTATATGGATGATGACTCCGACTTAATGTGAAATAATAAAAGCTGGTTCAATAAGGAGAAATGATGATTTAAAGTCATAGGTACTGTTTATGTATGAATTTTTCCTAATTACCTAAAACTATAAACCTAAAAGGTCCTTGAGAATTTAATTTATCTAATTTTTTCCATTTTATATTATAAGGTTTGGATGGAAAAAATTGTATCACCTTCATCGATATCAAATCTGGAAAAGTAAAGTTCATGATTTTAGCACTGAATTCGAGAGTGTGGGTTTGGGTCTATTATAGTTGGTATCATAGGGAGGTTTAGAAAAATTTGGAGATTAGTGTGTTTTCATGTGAGGTTATCTTAAAATTTATGGATACAATCATAGGTCTATAAGATTAATTATGATCATAAGTTCAAAGTTTTAGACACCCCTTTGATGTTTAAAGCGATGAGATCTTAAAATGATTAATGAAACTTTATGAGACTTTTTATTAGGTTGAAGTATATGTTAATCTTTGGTTTAACATGAAGTATGAATTTAAATATTTTTGACATTTTTTAAAGGTATTGATAAAATTTAGGGTTTATATGAACTTGGATATTGAGTTAATTATGGGAACACAATTTTTATCATATAGATAACCATGGGATTGAAAAGTGATTTGGTGACTAAGTGATTAATGTTATTTAAAAAAAGTTCCACCATATTTTTGGTATTGAAAGTTAAAAGGTTTGAGATATCATTTGAGGTTAAAACACTATATAATTTTGAGGTTATTTAGGAATTATTTAGTTGAAACCTTTGGTATTACTTTTTAATTTTGAATATTAATATATCATATAAAGGTTTATTCATTTTGGGAATTATCTTACCGTGTGCTAACCATTTTAGTTTTGGTTAATGTATAAATATAGGGGGAATATATTATTATAACTTTTATGGTTACATGGTCTTTAAATGTTTATTTTAGTGCCTTAAGAATAAATAATTCATCTTGAATACTCATCGTTTTGAGAAAAATATGAGATTGTGGTGGGAATTAAAAAAATGATGAAATTATACTCATCAAGTAAGTATATTTACTTATGATCTTAGTATATATAGAGAATAATTATTTAACTCTAGGAAAATGATCTTGAAACAAAATTTTTTCCTATTAACAACACTTCTGATGAAATCAATAACCTTTTTTACACATCTTTGGTTTATGGTTTTGTGGTTGTTAACTTTCTCTTGATCGTTAACATTCTTATGATCAATGATCATTGTCACTCCATATCATTATTTGGTCTTTATGATTTTATTCCATTTTCTAATATCCACTTCCCACCTATGTTATCCTATTTGGAAACCTATTATGTGTTATTACAAATGACCTTTTCACTTCCCTTTCTCTTTTATCAAGAGGATGTTTTATTAACTCTTTTTATAATGTGGGTTTCCAAAAAAAAGTATTTTCAAATTTCCAAACATTGATTAACAAGATAAAGTTAACATGTCAAGGAATGAATTTATTAATGGGAGTGGGTGAGGATGTAACACCCCTGTATTTTATAAAATAAAACAATGTTCAATAGGATATTCGATATGCAATACTGAGCTTAAACATCCCGTGATATATATAACCGTTATAACCTAGCTGCTAACTTGGAAGGTATGAGTAGTTTTAACTAATTTATAAAATATATATATGTATATATAATTTTTATGCTAAATATAATTTATTGATAAATTATTAGTTATTAATCAATCAATTTTTCTTAAAGTAATTTTATTCTTCAAAAATATGTTTTCTTCAAAAATGATTTTTATTATTTTTCATGAAAAAATATAATGATTAATTTTGGAAAATTTTAAAAAATTTATTTGTTAAAATTAAATTAATTTCTAAAATATTCATATCAAAATATACTTTGGGTGAAATTTTGGAATTTTTTGGAAAAATTGACTTTTTAGTGAATAGTGAAAAATACGGATTTCTATAAAAATGTACTTTATTTTCAATAAATTAAGAGATTTAAAATAATCATTGTGTTTTGAAAAAAATTTAAATGTAAAAAATATTATTTAGTTATATTTAATACACTTAATTTATTTCTAATCAAATTTATATTTTATTTTAGTATAAGTTTGTCTTTGGGTTTTAAAATGGGATTTTTCTAAAAACTGTTTTAAAATGCATAATGTTTCTCCATTTTAATTAATTATGATAATATATAATTTGGAATATTTTAAATTAAATTTATATTTTATAAATCAATAAATATTAATTTAAATTCATACAATAATTATTATTAGTCATATATTTAAAATAAAATAATATTTTCCTTAAAAAATACACTTATTAAAAACCCGCTTTTCGTCGCGTCTACGGGTTTAATTTTGTATTAAATTTTGAAAATACTATGAATTGAATTTGGTAAAATGAATTAAATATTTTTAATTATAATAATTTGTATTATATAATAATTTTAACCTATTTTTTTACCATAATGAAAAGCAAAAATAGTAAAAAATGAATTACTATGGTTAAGGTAAAAACAGGTTTACTGGGCGTTAAACTAAAAAGAACAGGGTAAAAATGACCTAAACACTTATATAAAATAAATTTTATAGACATATATAGACCTTATAATTTCTAATTATCTATAATACTCAATTTTTGAGCATTTTGGCAAGTGAAGAAAATGGGTACACCGTATTCTTTTCAAATTTTACAAGTGTGCCACTCACCTCACTTATAAAAGGCCACCCCTATCCTATTTTTTAACACATTAAAACCATTTTTGTTCAACCAATACTTGAAATAATCACTTCCAAACTTATATACCATAATTCTATACTCCTTGGTTTGGTCATAAATCCATTCTAGGAATACTTTATGTATAATCCTAAAGAGGTGATCCGAGAAGAGGTAACATTCCAAACTATGAGTTTTTTTAATTTATTCTTACACCTCATTAAAATATTCTTAAAATGTGATCACATGATAAAAAAATAATCTAATATATATTGAGATGTTATTATATTAATTTAATAACCTAAATTCATCTCTTATTCCAGTAAATGAGATAGGAAATCATCATTCATGTGTATGGAAGACTACCACCTCGCGAACTGATGTCATTAGTTTTCCATCATCACCCCAAACAACTTGTTGTAATGAAATATTTAAATTATATATATAAAATTTTTAATATATTTATACATATAGAGTTATTATATCCCATATAAATTTTTTACTTTCCATTCTATAAGGGATATAATAACGTTGCTCGTGTGTACGATGGACTACTGCCCTGCGAAACGATGTGATTCGTTTTTCGCTAACACTTTACATGGAAGGTAATAAGGACAATGTTAATAAATATATGTGATATATATATAATAATTATGATATTTATGACATATTTATCATTATTAAAAGATAATATATCATTTTATTTCTTACACTGAAAAATGATAACGTCATTCATGTACATGTGGACTACTGCTTCCACAAAGTGATGTTATTTTTTTTCATCACCACATCACAAGAATGATATATATAAGTATATTTAAAGAAATAATATGGTATTTATTATATTATTATCCATATTTAAAGATAAAATAATATATACCTTCTTTCCATAATTATCATTAGAAAATGTAAACATTACTCATGAATATGTACATCCTACCATCTCTATGATCGTAACGTAGTTAATTTTCTATGTAAATTTTAAATAATTGGTTTTGAAAGTATAATTTATTAATAATTATGATAATTATGATAATTATGTCATTTTTATTATTCTTTATATTTTTAAATAATGACCTATTTGACTATAGTCAACACATCAAAACTATTTTAAAACAATGAACCAAACGTCCTCAAAACGCCAAATGTGGGATTAACTGATTAAATATTTAAATATCCTTATAAATAAATAAAATAAATGATTTAATTATAATGTATTAAACTTGGAAAATGTTATTAAGATATCAAATAATTGATATAATATTTTTATACAGGAGTTAAATTACATACAAGGAATCTCTAGACTCAAGGCAAGGGTTTCTCATCTTACTTTTAATTCTGTGATACATATTCCACATTCACCACTTGTTTTTATTGTGTGGTGTATATAATTTCCATTTTACATGTAATATCATGAATCCTTCACACATAATGGTAATTTATGTAACATACTGAGATTTTATGAAATATTATCTTTCTAATTTATTTAAATTCTTTGATAGCTTGCGTTACACGCAATGCACCGTTTAGCTTGAATTATATGCAACACCATGTTTATCTTGTGTTGCACATAAAATAATTTTTTTCCATAACTTGTGTTACATGTAAGGCTGATTCTTACCAAACAACAATATACTATTAATATTTAACACGACAGTGATCACCTAGTCATTAAAATGTTGGAAATGAATAATATTAACTAAATTATGAAAATATTATTTATACTTGTTTTTAAAATTAATTAATTGGATACAAATTAATTATAGATTAAAATAAAAACCAATTTAATATAAAAGAAATGTTTTTATAATAAAATTATTTCTATACGTCCAAAGGCATTTTATATTAATAAATTAAATAAATTACTATTACTTAATGATATTAATGAAATATATATAATATACTAAATATAATTTTTAAGATTCATCCCATGAATTTTCTATAAATGATATAAAGATAAATCCAATTTTATGTATAAAAAGATGTATTTTTCTAAAGGCTGTCTTATCGCCTCTTTGTGACAAACTTGTTTTAAAACTAAATTTTGACACTTATATAAATTTTATTTGAAAAAATAAACTTTATTTTTTAAATAGGAATGTAAAAATTAGTTTAGGGTTAATTTTTAGTATTTTTCAAAGAAGTTTTATTTTTTAAAGAATTGTGAAAAATACAGAATTTTAAATAGAAACTCACTTTTCATGTAAATAATTTATAATGTTAAATTATATTTTAAATTGGTTTTAAAGTAAAATTAGATCAATTATACATATATTAATACAATTTAGGTCATTGGAATCATGTTCAATATTGAATTTGGATATAAAAACATTTCAAACTATTGACCATTTTCACTTTAAAAACCTAATTTCTGGTCACGTCTGCGAGACTAAGTTTCAATTAAAATTTTCCAATTTTGTGATTTTAATTTGAAAAAATGGATTCCATATTTTTAATCAGAATAATTTATAATTTATCATAGGTAAAATTTATTTTTTTACCAAAAATATTAGTGAAAACAATTAAAATTAATTAAAATGATTAAGGTAAAAAAAGTTTACTTAGTGGTTAAACTTTAACCCTAAGGGTATAAATGACCTAGAAAATTTTAAAACACCAATTTTATGGGAATATTTATACCTTATATCTTATATAATCTAGTTTCATGCATTATTGGATCCACTTGACAAGAAGAAAACATATATGGAATTCCCTCTTTCAAAAATTAACAAGTTTTTTACTCGCCCACTTATAAAAGTTCTCATCCTATCCTCCTTTATTCACACCTCTCAATACATTTGTAATATAAAATAATATAAAAAATCACTTCTACCCTTACCTAATATAATACTATAATAATTTGGTAAAAAATCCAACCACAGAATTTCTTTGGTGCAAACCAAAAGGAGATACTTGAAGAAGAGGTAACGTTCTCCAATGAGTATTTCTATTTTATTTATTTATCCACCCCATTAAATTATTATTATACCATGATTATATAATAAGATAATTATAATAAATATACTAATATGTTATTATGTTAAAGTTACTACAAACATCCACTCACAATTCCATCAAATGAGTTATGAAATCATCGTTCATGCGTACGACAAACAACCACCTCACGAACTGATGTCATTAGTTTTTCCATTACCACCTTTCAAGGTTGGTAATAATGATAAAAATAATATTTATATATGATATATATGATTTTTATGATTTAATTATTATTATTTAATTATTATATGACACATAACTTTATACATTCCATTTTGTGGGAATATGATAACATCATTCATGTGTATGGCAGACTACCACCTTATGAAGCAATGTGATTCATTCACACATTACATGGAATGTATTAAGGATGAGTTCAAAAAAAATAAGTGATATATATGAAATAAATAATCTATTATAATGATTATATATATATATATATTTATATCAATTACTTTTATTTCTTTCAAAATGATAAGAAAATGGAAACAACGTTCATGCGTACGTATGACCTACCGTCTCCATGAATAGTGTATTTCATTTCCTATCACTAAATTTTATGGATTAATATAAATACATATATATTTATTATATATGATATTTATATCATGGTTTAAATTATGGATAATATGAAACAATGATTTAAGTAAGAGGAGCAAAAATTTCAAGTCAAAACATATATGAAAAATAATGCAGTTATTACCCAAAATGTAACTTTAACATGGAATTGTTAATAAATGAGTAGTATAAGATCATGAGAAAATAATATATGATATTAAAAATATTAATATGTTTTATTTAATAATTTAATAAAATGTTTAAAACCACTATATATGATGTTAAAGCATGTTTGACCAAAAGGAAGCGTGATGTAAGGGTCTTTCTCATCTCACTTTTATTTATGTGAGATAAATTCCATATTCACCACTTATTTTTATTATGTGGTTTATATACTAACCAAAAATTTATTTTATGAATTTTATCCTTAAATTTATGGGGATATTCATATCCATTTTTGGATCTCTCTTTCATGGGGTTTACAGTTTCAAAGTTACCAATGTGTTAAGGGATTTTTGTCTCAATTTTCCTTCTTTGAGACGTAAGTTATGTTATACACCTACCTTAATTTATGAGGTTTATATTATAACCATTTTACATTTTATATAATGAATATAATTTTTTAATTATATTATAAATGAAATTATTTCATGGGGATTGTGATTCAAAGTTACCAAAGTGGTAAGAGTCTTTTGTTACAATCTCATAATTTATCAATATTGTTTATGATTATGCTTCAAATGATGAAATATTATTATATATCTCTCAATAAACTCATAAATTTTCTTCTCCAATGGTTATTTTTTATGTTTTAAGTAATATTTCCATTTTACACTCTTTTTTACTTAAAATTATTTGGGAGTTTTTTAAGAAAATCTGACTTCATTTCTATCTTCAGTCCAAAACCATGTTTTCTAAAAATGTTTTAAAAAGTTTTTTTCAAAGATAAAAGGTTATTTTACTCAAGAAATGTTTTAAATTATTTTTAAAACTTTTTTTATATTTTCCAAAGTTGTTTTAAAAGAAAATTATTTTTAAAATATTTTATGTTTTAAAAAGTGGTTTTCAAAATGAAAAGGATATTTTCCTCAAATGATATTTTAATGAAATTTCCATTAATAAATGTCAATAAAACTTGTTGTTAATTATCCAAAACTAGGTATACTGTTCCATCCTAATTATTTATCTATATGGATAATTATTGTTTCAAATATATTTATATGGAACCTGTTTCTTTTCTTAAGTTTAATCATGATTCAAAGAGATTATTATGGAACCCATTTCTTTTTTATGGGTAAATCATGTTTCAAGGAGATTGATATGAAACCCATTTATTTTCCATGGTTTAATCTAGTTATGAAGGAATAATGATTTTTTATATGATTTTTATAATTAATTTAAATCTATATGTACTTTATTCATGTGGCGGTTCTTGGACATTATATATGAAAAATGGGGTGGGCCAGATAGTGCTGGGTATGCCCATTATAGCTTAATATGAGGTGGCCCAGATAGTATAGGGTAATCCCATAATAACTTAACATGGGGTGGCCCAAATAGAACTGGGTAATACCATTATATATTAAATGATGGGTATGCCTAAGTATAATTTCAATGCATTTGGTAATGATTATGTTCTCTAGAGAATTATTTTGGAAGTTATCTGTATGCTTATTTCAATTGTAATAGTTCTATAAGGGTTCTATGAGATGATGTTCAAAGATACCAACATGTTTTATTTATTATTTCTATGGGATTATGATGTTTCATTTAATCAAGATTGATATCACATGTCACATGATTATTTTTTCTTATGACTTTTTTCTCTTATGAATACCTTATGAAATGTTTTCATGTTTGATGATCGAGGTATTGATTGGTATGATTATTAGTATGTTATACTCATGAAATTTTATTATGTCATCATACCCTTATTATCTTCTTATGCTAAATGATTATATTCACTTGTTAATTATTATGTTTTCCCTTACCGAGAATTTGATCTCACCCTTCCTATGTTTCCTTTTCCCTAGGTTTTAAAGAATGGTGTTTAATGAGTTATGTCCAGACGATATTTCATATGGATAGTGATGATGTATTAATGTAAAAAATAAAATATGGGTTCAATGATAGAAATGATCATATAAAGTCATGTGAATTGTTTATTTAAAAGTTTTTCTTAATTCTCTAAAACCCTAAACCTAAAATTTCCTCTAGGTTGTAAGTGATCCAATTTTTCCTTTTCACGTTGTAAGGTTTAAATGAAAAAATTGGGTCACAATTATTAGTATCAAAACCAGAAATATAAATTTCATGATTTCAGTATAGGATTAGGGAGTGTGGGTCCTAGGCTGTTATAGTTAGTATCAAAGGTAGGTTTATATAAATTTAGAGATTAGGATGTTTTCATGAGAGGTTATATTAATAGTTATAGATACCATCATAGGTATATAATATTAAAGATGATCATAAGTTAAAAGTTCCAGAAACCTTATTTGAGGGTCTTAAGTAGTAAAATTTTTTGAGGTTATTAATTACATTTTAAGAGATATTTTATTAGCTTTAATTATATGTAAAACTTTGGTTTAATTTGAAGTATTCATTTACTTTTTTTAGAAATAAGTTTTAAGGTATTGATAACCTTTAGGGTTTATATTATTAGGAAAAAATCCCTGAAGTTAACATTGTAGCATTTTTGGGTTGGTTGTGTTTGTTGAAAATGTAGGTTTCCATAGTGAATTGTCGAGTTCTGTTTTTGAGAATCCATGTTGAAAAAGAACCATGACAAAGGAATGGATCATTTGGAGGTGGTACAAAAAGAGAAGATACAAGGTGGTGCTATTTTCCAGTGTTTGCCAAATTTTTGGGGTCCAAAATTTGGAATTTGGTGAGCATTGAAAAATATAAATTTCCTTGAAGATATCATAAAAATATGTAAAAGGAATTATTTTTTCAAATATGGGCTTGTTTATGTGGATTTCGCGAAGTCATGAAGAAAGTTGACGGTGTTCATCGTGATTACGATGAGCTTCGCGAACAATAGCATTGAAGAGAATTGCAGCGACAAAGAGCATTGCGAGTGGTGATTTGAAGAAAAGGAAGAAAGGAATCGATGGAATTATCCATGATTACAATGAGATCTGCGATCTGAAAATTTCCATGGTGCTTTGCGATATAGAGAGAATTTCAGTGGAAAATTTAGAGCTTTATGATTTGAGCTGATGTGGTGCTGACTTTGGACAGAAGGTTCGAGGGTCGGTTGAATCACTTATAAATAGACCTATACCCCCTCGATAGAAGTAGATATTTTTTCATCAAAAAATTTTTTCCTCTGAAATTGCGAAGGAGGATCGCGAAGGCAGTGCGCTTCGTAAAAGATAAAGCTTCACGGTGGCTAATCTAGCTCCACGAAAGTGGTGTGTTCCGCGTTGGATTAGGGAGCTTTGCGAAGGAAGTCACTTTGTGATGGCTTGAGATATGCGATGACCTAAGTTCTGCGAAGGCTTGAGCTTTTCAAAGGTTTGAGCTTTGTGAAGAAGTGTTCTCTATGAGGCAGTGAGCTCTGTGAGGGTGTGTGCTTCACAAAGAGGCAGGGAATTCACGAAGGATTGTTTGAGCTTCGCGAAATTAGGAGCTTCATGAAGTAGGGTTCTTTGCAAAGGTATTTGCCAAAGGTTGTTTCCCAGTGGTTAGGGGAAAAGGGGTATTCATAAATGGATGAAATTTTAACTTCAATAGAGCATATAAATATAGTTGAGGATGCATTCATTAGTGATAATGAAGAGACCTACATGTCTATAAACTGTGAGTGGGTCTTCTGAAGAAGTAGTGAGCTCAGTTCAGTCGAGAGAGTAGTGAGTTCTCAAATTGTGAGTGGTTGTAAACTAGGAGGTACAATGAGTCCACTCCAAACTTGTAAACAGTAGTGCACTTATAGTGGATTTGGTACATTGGAAAATCGTCGGTGTATGCTCCTTGGACGTAGCCCAGTAAGGGTGAATCAAGTAAAATTGTTGTGTCTTGTGCGTGATTTAAGATTCTTTTATACTCTTCAATGGGAAGGAGAGAGAGAAGAGGGTTTTGTCTAACAAAAAAACAAGATCAAAAGGGGAATTTGTTTTAATTTGGCATACCATGATTCACCCCCCTATTAGGATATCTAGCCTATTGGACCTAATAATTGGTATCATAGGGAAAGTTTGATATCAGTGTTTCTCTCTCTCAAATGGATGTCACCAATCACAAAGGGATTCCAATCTTTGACGGGAATAATTTTCAGCTATGGAAGAATCAGATGCAACACTACATCCTATCTTTGGAAATGAATGTGTTCACAATAGTAATTCATGGAATAACTGTTTATATTAACAGTGGTGAATTATCGAAAGCTGAGCGAAGATAATTAGATGCTGATTCCAAGGGAATCAATGCTTTATGGGGAGCCCTATCCAATGCTATCTATACGAAGGTGATGACATGAAATACCTCACATACCATGTGTGAAAATATATTGAATATATATGAAAAAGATACAAAGTTCAGAGAAGTGAAGTTGCAAGTTTTTTGGAACAAGTATAAAGATCTTAGAATGATCCTGAATGAGTCTGTTGATGAATTATTTGACAGGGTAAATGTGGTATTGGAAGACATGCAAGGTCTTAGTGAATCCATTGAGGACATAAAGATCATAAATCACATCTTGAGGAAACTTCCACCTCGGTTCAATCCAAAATTTTTAGTACTGGAAGATAAAGATCTGAAGGAGGTGACACTGGACAATTTGCACAGTACCTTGGTTGAATATGAAATGATGAATGATGATAACATGGCTATAGAAAATGGTAAATATAAGGGGGTATAATTAAAGGCCATGAAGAAGCACACCATTGAAGATTCTCATGTGGATGAAGAGATAAATGAGGTGATGTCATTTGTTTTCTTCAAATTTGAAAAGAGGAAAAAGAAAGTTCAAGGGGAAACTTCCACTAGATTATTTTCAATGGAGAAAGGTTGATCATCTTGTAACAAGGTGTCCCAAAAATTTCCAATAAGATGATGATGTTGATAAAGTAGAAATTTCTAAGAATATGTCTTCAGCCTATGGGAAAGGAAAGAACCAGTTCAAGAAATACTTCTTTAAGAAGAAGAATCTCCTTTCACAAGAATGTGATAGTTCAGATGAGTTTGAGGCTGAGAAGGTTGAAGAGATAGAGAACTGAAAAGATCATGGAGAAAATGATATGGTGGCAGTTTTTGGTAGTACTCAGAAAAAGGAAGAAACCAACATTGATGAATAAGAAGAAGTTGAAGGAAGATTTGATATGAAAGCTAAGTTATAGGATGATCTTGAAGAGATAGATGTTTAGAGAGCTAAAACAAAGAAATCCAATAAAGTTGTTCATGACGCCAAAATCTATATGCAGCAGAAAGAAGAAGATAAGTCTGAGTTGATAGAAGAAATTTAAAAACTCAATTAATCAACACCATAGGAATCAGAATTGGTTAGTGAGTATAAAATCAATATTGAAAAACATAAAAGGGAGATCAATGGCTTGAATAACATAATTGAAGATAAGATCAAGTGTATCGATGAACTTTAAGGAGAAATTGTCGGTCTATGATAAAAATTTAAGGATAAAGAAAAACTTCTGATTCCTAGCATATTATCGGGAAATAAGATCATTCATAAGACTAAAAAGATGAAAGATGAGCCCAGTAGTTCAGTAGGAAATAAGAAACAATCGAGCTTAGATGTTAAGGTTGATTTGGGGCTCGATCAGAAAAAAAGTAGTCAGGGTTGAAGTCAGACTGCAAGCACCCACTCCAAGAATAAAAATTGATGTGGGTACAAAGAAGAATCAAAAAATTCAAGGAAACAAAGGAACTACGAACAGTATATAAGTGACACGCTGGAATGTGCCTTTCATCAGGTGTTATTGCTATGAAAATATGGGACACTCACAAAATGTGTGTTCTATAGCTAGAAGATATTGAAGGGAAAAAGAACAAAGGTGACATACAAACAGAGAATGGTTCTCTAGAACATACTTTGAAGGACACTATTTTTGGTTTGGAGGATTTGGGAACATGGATAGATACTGTACATCAACCATATAGAGGAATGTTCCATAGTATAATCAAAATGTTCCCAAGCAGTAGATCAATGAACCAATAGGTGAGTTGAAGATGAAAAATAGATTTGAAGCTTTTAAAGATGAAGCCAATATATCATACTCTAAAAAATATTAGAAGTCTCAATCTATGACAAGTGTAAAGGAAAAAATATGGACCACGAAGAAGAAGTATGTGAAGGTAGTGGTGACAGAAATTTTCCTTAAAGCATCAGACCATTCTGGTGTGTGAATCCTTGACAACGGTTGAACATCTCACATGAAAGGTAATAAGGATCTTGTTACAATCATAAAATATGAAAAATAATGAGTTTTAATGTTTGGAAACGATGAAGTCCTGAAGATTATTGGCTCATGAAAGGCCAAGTTTGGGGGCAAAGAGGTGAGACCTGATGATGTCTTAGTAGTAGAAGGCCCTAGTCACAATTTTCTCAGCATTAATAAACTATGTGACTTAGGAAATTATATAATGTTCACTATGAAGATGTGTATCATCAAAGGAATAGAAACTATATTGGTTCTATAGAGAAAAATAACAAAGTAAAATCTCTATCTGGTAAGTGGAGAAGAAGATATGTGCTTTCTATCCAGATAGGAAGAAAAAAAGTTGTGACATAAATGACTTGGTCATCTATGCCAACCATCCCTGGAAGATCAGGTAAAGTTTGATGCAGCAAGAGACCTCCCTAAAATATCATGTGATCATACTCACATGTATGATGCATTCCAACAAGGGAAGATCATTAGAAATTCATATAAGGAAAAGGAAAATAAGTCAACAGGAGTCCTCAAATTGGTGCATGCTGATGTTTGTGGGACTATCACACCAAGAGAAATTGACGAAAAGAGGTACTAAGTTATTTTAATTGATGACTATATCAGAATGACATGGGTATTTTTTATTACCCATAAGTACGATGTGTTCAGCTACTTAAAACAGTACCTAAGGGAGTGTGAAAGAATGCTTGGATAAAAAATTCTGAAGTTTCATACTGACAATGGTATGGAATTCACAAACAGTCAAGTGGAAGACTATCTCTAGAAACATGGGATTAGGCATCATATTTCTTCAGTAAGAACCCCCAAATATAATGGAGTGGTTGAAAGGAGAAATCAGATCATCAACAACATGGAAAGAATGATGCTTATCGAAAAAGACCCACCAGAGAAATTTTGGAAGGAAGCGGTTTTGACATCGGTCTACATTTCTAACAGAGCTCTGTTGTGTCTAAAGGAAGGAAAGACTCATTATGAGATGTGGTAAGGAAAGATTCCAACAATTAAATACTTCTGAATATTTTTAAGTAAGTGATTCATTCTCAACAAGGGAAAACATAGGAAGTTTGAGTCACATGGAGATGAGGGGATATTCCTTGGATACTCAGGAAAAAGAAAACCATACAATAACAAAAGGCTGAGAAAAGTAGTTGAGAGAAATGATGTCACTACAGTGTAAAATGAAGAGACCATTCAATAGAACAATGAACAATTTCTTGATGAAAGTGATGAGGAGGAAATCAACACATGGGGAGAAGAAGTGGCCAATGATGATTCAGAAGAAGATTCTGATGATGAGTACGATGAAGTAAAATCCATATCTCCACAAAATCCAAGAAGTCGAGCTGAAATTGACATGCAGAATATAATTGGTGATTAGTCAGCTCCAATTCAGACAAGAAGAATGAAATCTCTATAGAAAACATCTTTCCTATCTCAGGTAGATCCTAAATGCTTTGCTGATGTAGATAAAGATGAAAACTGGCTTCAGGCTATGAATGAAGTGATGGATTAGATTGAGAAGAATCAGATACGAGAGATTTTTTTGAGGCCAGTAGATAAAAATGTCATCGGGACTAAATAGGTCTATCAAAACAAGATGAATGAAGATGAAACAGTGATTCAAAACAAATCATGACTCGTGTGAAAAGGATACTCCTAGATAGAGGGAATATACGTTGATGAGACATTTTCACCGATTGTAAGGCTGGATACAATCAGATTATTCCGAGCCATTGTAGTACAACAGAAGTTAAAAGTGTTCCAAATGGATGTCAAATTGGAATTCTTGAATGGGTTTCTGGAGGAAGAAGTGTATATTGAGAAACCAGATAGTTTTATCATTCATAAGGATGAGAACAAGGTTTTTCGACTAAAGAAGGTGTTGTATGGGCTGAAACAAGCACCAAGAGCATGGTACTCAAGGCTTGATCAGTATTTGAAGAATCTTGGTTTCCAGTGTGGGGGAGTTGATTACAATCTTTATTTCAACAATGAAAGTAATAAAAGGATGATGGTTCTAGTTTATGTCGATGCCATAATATTTGGCAGATCAGATGAATCTCAGTGCAGATAGTTTTCCAAATTCATGAAAAGTGAGTTCAAAATGTCAATGATTGGAGAGTTGAAATTTTTCCTTAGTTTAAAGGTGCTACAAGGAAATAATGATACTTAAATTTATTAATCCAAATATGATAAGGAGGTTCTGATAAGATTTGGAATGGAAAATTCCAAGGAGATGAAGACTCAATTTTATACCCTGATGAAATTATCAAAAGATCATAATGGCATGGTAGTTAATATCACATAATATAGGAAGATTATTGGGAGTTTACTGTACCTGATAGCGATGAGACCTGATATTGTTTTTTCCACATGACAAGAAGAATTATATAAAAGCAATACAAAGGAAATCCACATGATTTCAGTGAAAAAAATAATTCAGTATATCAAAGGAACTGTGGATTTTGGTTTGATGTATAATGAAAAATATCAGTAAGAGTTGTTGGGATATATAGATAAATATTGGGCTGGTTTAGCAGATGACAAGAAATCAATATTAGGAGGTTCTTTCTATATTGGCGGTTTGTGTATTTCTTGGCTAAGAAAGAAGCAAGATTGCATTTCATTGAGCATCGCAGAAGCTGAGTATATTGCCGCCACTCAAGAATGCACACAATTATTGTGGATGAAGCTGCATCTTGATGATATGAGAGTTGAAGTGAAGTCTCCAATCGAAATTCAGTGCGATAACTCAAGTGTAATAAATCTCATCAAAAATCTCATCCATCACTCAAAAAAAGTATATTGAGATAACATATCATTTTATCAAGGAAAAGGTTGAGCAGGGGATCGTGAAGTTGGAGTATATGCCTACTGAGCTACAGGTTGCAGACATTCTAACAAAGGCCTTAACCAAGGAATCTTTTGAGAGGCATCGACTGGATTTGGGAGTTCAGTCAACTCCCCGCACTTGAAAAAGTGTGGATGTAGGACCCCCTCTTCCCGAGGTATTGTGTGTTTTTCTATAATGTGCTAATCTGCGTTCTTTCAAATTTCCTAGACCACAGAGGAGTGACCTTTGGGTTTGTTGACAAAGGGGGAGAAATAGTGACTCCTTAAGGGGGAGAAACTGTGGCTAAGGAAGGGATAAACTATCTTAGTCAAAGACATGGGGAGAAGCTTACAGGTGGAGCAACGAGATAGGGGGAGAGAAATGAGATAGGGTGAGAGTATTAAATCTGAAGATGCTAGAAGTGATCGATCAATGAATAGATATCACGACAATTAAGGATCGTGATAAAGGTAGAAGAGTGGATTTTGAATGGTGCTATAAGGTTTCCAGTGATCAGCAATTGGTATCAGTATGGTGTCAATGATTTGTGTCAGCAATGAAGTGATTCATTGATGAGATTTTCATACTACTCTTGTTTCTCACACCAAGCATTGATCATGTGGGCTTAGAGTATGTGGTGAGTGAATCTTTGGTCTCTATATGAATTTCAAGAGGTGAAGTATGGTAGATGATGGAAGGAGACTCAGTGAGGTATCAAAGTGAAGAAAAACATTCTGAGAAGAGTTGTCAACAAACCCAAAGGGGGAAATTGTTGGGAAAATGTCCATGAAGGTAACATTGAATAATTTTTAGGTTGGTTGTGTTTTTTGACTATGAAGATTTCCATAGTTAATTTTCAAGTTCTAGATATGTTTTTGACAATCCATTTTGACAAAGAACCATGAAAAAGTAATGGATCATCTGGAGGCAGTACCAAAAGAGAAGATACAAGGTGGCGCCATTTTCCAGTGTTTGCCAAATTTTTGGGGAACAAAATTTGGAATTTGGCGAGCAACGCGAAATATTTATTTCCTTGAAGAACTCATAAAAATATGGAAAAGGCATGAGTTTCTTGAATATGTGATTCTTTATGTGGATTTGGAGAAGACATGAAGAAAGTTGATGGTGTTCTTCGCGATTACGACGAGATTTGCGAACAACAGCGTTAAAGAGAATTATAGCAGAGAAGAGTATTGTGAGTGGAGTTTTGCGGTGAAGGTGCAAAGGAATTGACCAAACTCTCCGCGATTATGATGAGCTCCGCGATCCAAAATTTTCCATGGTGCTTCGTGATATAGAGATAATTTCGGTGGAAATTTTAGAGCTCCGCGATTTGAGATGACATGGCGCTGACTTCACATGGAAGGTTCGAGGGTCAGTGGAATCACCTATAAATATAACTTGACCCCCTCGAGAGAAGTAGAGAGTTTTTCATAGAGAAATTTTTTGCTCTCGAATCATGAAGGAGGTTCACGGAGGTAGTGTGATTTGCGAAATACAGGAGCTTTGCAACGACTAATCTAGCTCCGCAAAAGTGGTGTGTTCCACGTTGGCTTAGGGAGGTTCATGAAGGAAGTCACTTTGTGATGGATTAAGCTCTAGGATGACCTAAGATATGATAATTATTGAGATTTGAGAAGGTCTGAGCTTTGTGAAACATTGTGATCTGTGAGGTAGCAAGCTCTGCGAAGGTGTGTGCTTTGCGAAGAGGCAAGGACTTCGTGAAGGCTAGTTTGAGCTTCACGAAATTGGGAGCTTTGTGAAGTAGGGTTATTTGAAAAGGTATTTCCCAAAGGTTTTTGCCTAGTTGTAAGGGGAAAAGGGGTATTCATCAGTGGATAACATTTGGAATTCAATAGAGCATATATATATATAGTGGAGGATGCATTCATTAGTCATAATGAAGATACCTATAGGTATATAAACTATGAGTGGATATTCTGAAGAAGCAGTGAGCTCAGTTCAGTTGAGAGAGCAATGAGTTCTCAAATTATGAGTGTTTGTAAACCAGGAGGGACATTGAGTCCACTTGAAACTTGTAAACTGTTTTTTGCTTATAGTGGATTTGGTATATCGGCACATCGCCCATGTATGCTCCTTGGACATAGCCTAGCGAGGGTGAAATAAGTAAAATTGTTGTGTCCTTTGAGTTTTTAAGATTATTTTATACTCTGTAATGGTAAGGAGAGAGAGAAGAGGGTTTTTTTCTAACAACAAAACAAGATCAAAAGGGGCATTTGTTTTAATTTGACATACCCTGATTCACCCCCCTCTCAGGGTATCTAGCCTATTGGACCTAACATATATGATATTGGATATTGAGGTAATTATGGGAACACAAGTTTTATTTTATAGACAAACACACTATTGATATTTTATTTAGTGAATAAGTGACTAATGTTTCTTTAAGAGAAGATTTCCATATTTTTTGATTGAAATATTGAAGGTATGAGATAACCTTTGAGGTTAAAACACTCTTTAATTTTGTGGTTATTAAGTTTATTTGGTATATATTTTTATGGAATGATTTAGTTTTATCTTTGGGTATTATTGATGAATTTTTAAGATTATTTTATCATATTAAGTCTTATTAATTTTGGTAATTATCATACAATGTGCTAACCATTTTGGTTTTGGTTAATGTTTAAAGATAATAGGAATAAATTGTTATCCCTTTTATGGTTATGTGGTATTTAAAATTTTATTTTAGTGTTTTAAGTGTGAAAAATTCATCTTTAATGATCATAGTCTAGAAAAAAAGATGAGATTATGGTGGAAATTGGTTAAATGATGAAATACTTCTTGTCAAGTAAGTATATTTCATTATGTTTTTAGTCTAGATGGTGAAATAATCCTTCAAATTTAAGAAAATAATCTTAAAATAGAATTTTATCCTATTAACATTTTTTTCTAATGATATAAATGACCCTTTATAGACCTATTTGGATGGTGTTTCTGTTGTCATTGACTTCCTCTTTACTGCGTTCTCTATCACTATCTATTAGTCAATGGGAATTAGTTTTCCCTTCAAAATCCATCTTTTAATTTCCCACCAATTTTCTCCCTATAAGGAATCCTAGTTATACGTAACTTCAGGTGACCTTTATGTTTCCAAATTTCCCATTTTAAGGTATTTTTATTTATTTCATTTGTAAAATATGGGTTTCAATAAAGGAATTACAAAAATGTTAATCCTTTGATAACCCAGATGAATTTTAGGGCGAAATTAATTTTAAGGGGGGTCGAATGTAACATCCCGAGATTTTATGAAATATATTATTTAAAATTAATTTAAATTATTTTATAGCTTACATTAAATGTAATCAAAAATTTATCTTAAATTATACACAACACCATGTTTATCTTTCATTGCACATAACAACAATTTTCTTCGATAACTTGTGTTACATGCAAGGCCGAGTCTTACCGAACAACAATATACTATTAACATTTAACATGATAGTTATCACATAGCTGTTGAAATGGAAAGAATTAATAATATTAACTAAATTATATAAATACGGTTTACACATGTTTATATAATGAATTAATTGGTTACCAATTAATTATAAATGAAAATAAAAACCAATTTAACATAAAGGAAATGTTTTTATAAAAGAACTATTTTTATGCTCCCAAAGAAATTTTATCTTAATAAATTAAATTTGTTACTATCATTGAATTATATTAATGAAATATATGTATAATATATTCAATATAATTTTTAACATTCATACTGTGTGTTTTCAAAACATGATATACAAATAAATTCAATTATACGCATAAAAAGATATATTCTTCTAAAGACAGTTTTGGCTCCTTTTGATAACACACTTATTTTAAAACTAAAATCTGACACTTTTATAAATTTTATTTGATAAAATTAACTTAATTTTTTAAATAATAATTTTAAAATTATCTTAGGGTGAATTTTAGGTATTTTCCTAAGAATTTTCATTTTTTGATGAATAATGAAAAATAATAAATTTTAATTAAAAACTAACTTTTCATCTAAATAATTTATAATGTTAAATTATATTTTAAATTGGTTTTAAAGTGAAATTATAAAAATTATACATATATTAATCTATTTTTTTTCATTGGAATCATTTTTTTATTGAATTTGGATATAAAAACATTTTTAGCTTTTGAACATTTTCACTTTAAAACATCGCTTTCTCATCACGTCTACAAGACTAATTTTAAATTAAAATTTTCCACTTATATGATTTGAATTTGAAAATATGGATTCCATATTTTAAATAAGAATAATTTATAATGTATAATAGGGTCAAATTAGTTTTTGAACAAAAAAATTAGCGAAATCAATTAAAATCTATTACAACGATTAAGGTAAAACATGTTTACTTAGTGATTATAATTTAATCTTAAGGGAAAAAATGACCTAGAAACTTGTACAAAACCACATTTATGAAAATATTAGGACTTATAACTTATACTATAGAGTTTTTTTCATTATTGGATCCAATTTACATGAAAAAAACGTGGGTGGAATTCCCTCCTTAAAAAATTTACAAGTTTTCCTCTCACCTCTCTTATAAAAGGCCTCCCTCTATCCTCCCCTCTTCACACATCTAAAGACATTTGGGTCAAGAAACCCCTACCAAAACCACTTTTAATATTATATAATATCATCCTATAATCCTTAATTTTTACATAAATCCAACCAAGGAATTCATTTGGTGCAAACGAAAAGGAGATACCCGAAGAAGAGGTAATGTTCTCTAACAAGTGTTTCTATTTTATTTATTTATCCACCCCCTTAAATTCTTATTATACCATTATTATATAATAAAAACAGTTTAATAAATTTAATTATATGTTTTAATGTTAATGTTATAACCTAAACTCACACATACTTCCATAAAAAGGGTTATGAAATCATCATTTGTACATACGACGAACTACCGCCTCGCGAACCGATGTGATTCATTTTTCCATTACAATATTTAAAGGTTGTAAATAATGATAAAAACACTATTTATATATAATATATATTATTTTAATTATTTAATTATGATTCTGGAATTATAATATGACACTTAAATTCATTCTTCCCATTTTGTGTCAATATGATAATGTTGTTCGTGTGTATGACAGACTACCGACTTGCGAAGCGATGTAATTTATTCATAAATTACATGGAATGTATGAATGAAAATTTTAACAAAAATATGTGATATATATGAAATAAATATTATAATATAATTATAATATATATATATGTATATTTATATCATTTACTTTTCTTTCTTTCAAAATGACAAGAAAATAAAAACAACGTTCATGTGTACGTACGACCTACCATCTCTATGAATGATGTATTTCATTTCCTATCACTAAATTTTATGGATTAATATAAATAAATATATAATAAATATATATTTTATATATATCATGGTTTAAATTCTGGATATTATGAAATAATTATTGAACTAATAGGACTAAAAATAGCAAGTCAAAACATATATGAAAAACAAAGAGGTTATTACCTGAAATATAACATTAATATGGAATTGTTAATAAAAAGGTAATAGAAGGTCATAATAAAATAATATATGACATTAAAAATATTAATATGGTTTTTTAATTAGTTAAAAACATGTTTAAAACCACTATACATGATGTTAAATTACGTTCAACCAAAAGGAAACGTAATGTAAGGGTCTTTCTCGTCTCACTTTTATTTCTGTGAGATAGATGCCATATTAACCACTTATTTTTATTGTATGGTGTATATAATTTCCATGAATGTATTTTATAAATATTATCCTTAAATTTATGTGGAATTTCATATCCATTTGAGGATATCTATTTCATGGAGTTTATGGTTTCAAAGTTACCAAAGCGTTAAGGGATTTTTGTCTCAATTTTCTTTCTTTGAGACATAAGTTATGTTATACACCTACCTTCATTTATGAGGTTTATATTCCACACCATTTACATGTTATATCATTTATATATTTATTTTAATGATATTATAAATTATATTCTTTCATGGGTATTGTGATTTAAAGTTATTAACGTTGTAAGAGTCATTTGTTATAATCTAATTGTTTATCTAGATTGTTTATGATTATGATTATAATGATGATATATTATGATCTATACCTCAATAAAATAATTAATTTTATTATAATATGTTTATTAATGTTTTTTAAGTAATGGTACCATTTAAAACTTTTTTATACTTAAATTATTTTAGATTTTTTTAAGAAAAACTGACTTCATTTCTCTCTTCGGTCAAAAATTTGTTTTCTTCCAAAACCACGTTTTTTAAAAATGTTTTCAAAAATGTTTTATTTTTTTTTTCAAATAAGAAAGGATATTTTCCTCAATAAAATTCTTAAATTATTTTTAAAACTTCATTTATATTTTTCCAAGTTTTTTTTTCAAAGAAAATTATTTTCAAAATGTTTTATATTTTAAAAAGTGATTTTCAAAATAAAAAGGATATTTTACTCAAATGATATTTTAATGTAATTTCCATTTATCAACATAAATAGCCCTCATTTTTACTTATCCACCAATAGGGATATTTTTTACATTATAATTATTTCTCTGGATGGGTAATGATTGTTTCAATTATATTTCTATGGAACCCATTTATTTTCCTTGGTTTAATCATGTTTCAAAGAGATTGTTATGCAGACCATTTTTTTTCCATGGGTTAATCATGTTTCAAAGATATTTAAATGATACCTATTTATTTTACATGAGTTAACAATGTTATGAAAGAATAATTATTTTTTATGAGTTTTATGATGAATTAAAATCTCTATGTACTTTATTCATGTTTTGGTTCTTATACATTATACATGAAAAATGGGGAGGCCTAGATAGCACTGGGTAAGCCCATTATAGCTTAACATGGGGTGGCCCAGATAGCACCAAATAAGTTTTCTATAGATTTACATGGTGTGGCATAGATAACGCTAGGTAATCCCATTAAAACATAAATGATGATTTCACATAGGTAACACTCCTATGCTTTGGGTAATGATTATGTTCTCTAGAGAATTATATTGGAAGTTGGATGTATGGTTATTCTAATTGTAATGGTTCTATAAGGGTTGTATGAGATAATGTTTCATGATATCAATTTGATTTATCTAAACTTTTTACGGGTTTATTATGTTTTATTTGATCAATATTTATACCACATGGCACATGATTATTTATTCTTATGACCTTTTCCTTTGTTAATTACTTATGCCATGATTTCATGTTTAATGATCCATGTATTGATGAGTATAAATATTTGTATGTTATACTCATACACTTTGATTATGTCATTATACCCTTATTCTTTTATTATACTCACTGATGATATTTATTTTCTAATTATTATTTTTCCCTTATTAATTATTTGAATTCACCCTTATTATGTTTCCTTTTCCATAAGTTTTAAAGAATTATATTGAACGAGTTATATCAAGATGACATTTTATGTGGATGATTATGATGTATTAATGTAAAAAATAAAATATGGGTTAAGTGGGAGAAATTATTATTTAATGTCAAGTTAATTTTTTATGTAAGTGTTTTTACTAATTCTCTAAAACTATAAACCTAAAAGGTTCTCAATGTTTTAGGTGACCTAATTTTTCCTTTTGATGTTGTAATGTTTAGATGAAAAAAATTAGGCCACAATTATCAATATAAAAATTAGAAATGAAAATTTCTTGATTTCAACACAGGACCTGAGAGTGTGAGTCCTGGGTTGTTATATTTTAAGTTTCAATTTTAATTTATTTATATAAAGGGATTTTATTTGAAAGTTAAGAGGTGGTAAATAATTTCATAACTCAATCTATTTTCATTGGGTTATATTATTTCTTCATTCTTTTTGATATTATAAGATTATGTGTGTAATTAATTTAGATTATCTTATGTTTTATTTACACTTTTTTTAAGTGTATTTATACTTCATACCCACAATCAATTCATTGATTAATTCTAAAATTCAATGGTATGATTTTTGTAAGGGTTATTCATCTCAAATTGTCTTTTTTTGAGACATAAGTTTATGATATGAACCTATATTCATTTGTAATGTCACGACCTGCCCCCTGGGGCCCATTCCGCGACTACCCGAATCCCACCTTCTATAGGCCAGGGGCTGACAACTAGCACCAAAAGGCATAATCCCTAAAAATGGGAAGGCATTGCCTTTATAACCTGTAAGCACACACAACCAAGAACACATAAAGATATGAACTCAAGTAAACTGAATAGTAAACAGAGTGAGTACAGTAAGTAAAAGGGTCTAGAATACAAGACCAACTGGAAAGTACAAAAAACTAAAAGTACAAGTAAACTGGAGAAAAAAAGGAAGATAGTTGCTGGGTCGTCCTCTGAGGTTCCTACCTGAAGGGTAGGTACTGATCGCCTCCTTAGCACTCCATGTCTGTCCATATCCTCCGTGTATCAACTCATCATAAGGTCCTCCTCCAGGCACCGTACAGTCCTAGTACCCTCAGTTTCAATCAACACTATCTATCATATGCACCAAAAACCACAAGGTGCGGGCGTAGCCCGTGAAGGGGTGAGTATAACGATACTCAGTAGGGACCCCGATACCCTCAAGGTCTCACAAAAACCACAAAGGATAAACCTCAATGCATGAATTCAACTGTCAACCCTACTTAGTAATATGCCCATACATATACCTAAGTTAACAAGTATACCCATCTCAATCAGGAGGAAACACAGGGTCCAACCCAAAAGCCCAAATCTCAACTATTCCACAAAGGAAGGAAAACCAAAAAGGCAAGTACCACATAGGTACACCACATATAAGAATACCACCAAGGTGTTACCACGAATAAAAGTACCACACAGGTACGAACTAATCTCACACTAGGTATAACTTAGGTATGGTGGTAGAGATGATTAGTTATAGCTACTAAATCATCTTACTACATTAAGAGGCTCTGCTGTTGACCTACACAGAATCTCTAAGAGATGACCCATATAGGATTGCTAGGAGCTGACCCACACAGGATCTCTAGGAGATGACCCACACAGGATTTCTAGGAGCTGACCCACAAAAGATCACTAAGAGATAACCCACATAGGATCTCTAGGAGCTGAACCACAGAGGATCGCTAGGAGCTGACCCACATAGGATCACTAGGAGATGACCCACACAGGATCGCTAGTCAGTCTTCTCGTCACAACCAACTACTGGGTTCCCGCACTAGGCTTGATCATCTCCGAGAGAGTCTGCTCCCCAAGCCACTGGTCGATACTACAACTTCCATGAAGTCCCATGAAGAAGTATCTCAAAGGACCGCCATGTCATAGGGGTCTCAATACAACAGACGGTGCGTCAATCAGACGCCCGGTCTGTGAGTTATTGGCCTTTTAGTCCCGAAGGCCCGATTGGATTCGTGCTAGATCCAACCCGACCATACCCCATACTTATCCAAATCTTTATTGGGGTATACCAAAGGGACCATCTAGCTCTAAGGTTTCTAGTGCCGCTGACGGTTCATCAAACAGACGTCCAATGCCAAAGTTATGGTCAAAAGAGCATAAATGGGTTAAAGTGGGTCCAGGTCCGGTCCGACCCGGTCAGACCGACCCAGCTAGACCCGGCCTGGGTCAACCCGGCCCGACCTGCTGGGTCTAGCCCGACCTAAAATGCGGCCCGACCTGCTGGGTGGCCCGGCCTGCTGGGTCTGGAACGGCCCACGTTGGGCGGTCCGGAAGGCTGCGAGGGGCCGTGGGGGGCCACGAGGCGGCTCGACCACAAGGCAGCTCGATTGCGGAGGGTACCGCAAGGGCGGCTCATCCACGGGGGTGCCGTGAGGGCACATGGTGGATCAGCCACGAAGAGGCTCGACCATGGTTGGTGGCTCGACTGCGGGGGTTCTGCCGTGGAGCGGCGGCTTGGCCGCGGGGCGGCGGCTTGGGCGCGGGGGTTCGGCCGCGGACAGCGGCTCGGCCGTGGGGTGTCGGCTCGGTCGTGGGGCAGCGGTGCGGCGGCTCGGCCATGGGGAGGCCCAGAGGCCATGGGTGGTGGTGCCATGGGGCAACAGTGGCCACGGGGCGGCACCGTTGTGCCATAGCCTTCGTCGTGGCCGGCGGAGGTGCCAACCACTATTCTCGTGCCTTATAGTTTCCAAAAACCCTTTCTAGTTTCCGTCTTCCTCCATTGCAAAGAATGCCACATATCATCACAAGAATTTCGGAGAGGATGGTCCATGTTTGTTTGGCCCGCACTCTACATATTAGAGCGGTAGAAAGCGGTTCAACGTAATCCTGAATCAAGAACGAGTATGGAAGATATTTAAAAAAATCAATCCCCACAACCCTTGCCAATCTCTATTCCCAATCCCGCAAAAGAATTATAAGGGGAGTACATGGGAAGTGATAATCATATAGAAATAAACCCAAACCTCGTTCTCTTGATGACGTCGACGAGGTCATGAGGAAGAAGACGAATCGTTGGGAATAGACAGACGTCAGTGTTGTCAGCGTTTTCCTTGATTGTTGGTTCGTATGTCATCCTCTTGCTTGATTCCAAAGAACATTCTTTTATGGAATTCTTTGTTCGGAGAAGAAGTTCTTTGTTTGCGTTCTTCATTGAAGAAAGTAATCCTCCAAGAGCTCTCTCCTTTTCCAACCCAAAGAAAAAGAAGTGCCAATAAAATTTAACTTAAGAAGAAATTAAGTTGGCACACACAAAAAAATTGGAAAAATTAATGTAGAGGAAGTTCAAGAGGCTCCTCCTCATTAAAGAGGGTGTTGAGAGGTTTCTCCCCCATTAAGAGGTGTCGGGTGGTCCCCACCTCTAGGAATTCAAATTGGGGGTTAATGATCGGGTGGTTCCCACCACCATAACCCACACATGGGAGGTTTCAAGAATAAAAATAAAATGTTAAATAATTTTATTTTTATTTTCCCACTAAAATCCCAAAAACTATCTTTCACCCTCTCCCTACTGCGATCGAGGTGAAGGTCTCCTTACGTGAATACTGGTGCAGCGAGTTCAACGGTGACCTCAAATTTCAATTCCAAGCACCAGTTCAAAAGTTAGAAAAACCCACTCGCACGTTTACTGAACGTACCCAAAAAAAGTTTAGAAATTCATTCCGGGCACTCCGGGCCTCAGATCGGAATCACGTGCCATCAATTTTCACAGACTCGTAAAATTACCATTTATTTTTTAAAAAAATATACATAGAAATTCCGAGTCTTTACATTTAAGGTGTATATAAATCCTTTTTACATGTTATATCATGAAACCCGTTATGTTTAGGGTATTTAAAGTATCATTTGATGTTGTTATTTCATGGGGCTTATGATTGAAGAATTACCAAAGTGGAAAAGGCTTTATATGACAATATCTTTTACTTTGGGATTGTTTATGTTAAAGTTTGTTTTGGAGGAAATAATGTGATATTATTTTCTTGAATCAAATATATTCTATTCTCCTCTATTTATGAATTTTTTTCACATGTTTTATTTCTATTTCCTTCTTTATTGATTAATAAACTTCAATATGGTTTCTTATAAGTGATACAAATATTATATTTTTTTAGATCGAGTATATTTCTCTTCCATGTCCATGTTTTCAAAAATATGTTTAGTTTTTCTTCTAAAAATAAATTATTTCCTAATTCCATTTTACATGATCTTTTTCCTTCCTTTAAAAAGGTTTTAAAAAGAAATTTCTTATCATTTTCCAAATGGGTCACTTTTTGACTTCCTTTTTCAAAATGTTTTGAAAATAATTTTATTTTTAACATTTATGACATGATCAGTTTTCCCACCATCGTTTAAATTATCTTCCTTGAATATTAATTTATATTTTTCTAAGGTTTTTTTCAAAGAAAAGTTTTTTTACAATATTTTGTGAAATTTTAGTTTTTGAAAGTTATTTTCAAAATGAAAATGTTATTTTCCTAAAAAACATTTTTAATGATATTTTAATGATATTCAAATTCATCAGCATTCAAAACCCTTATTGTTACTTATGATACAATGGGGATATTTTGTAATGATATTATCCTTATTATTTATCTGGATGGATTAATATTATTTAAAATATATTTTTATGGAACCCGTTTCTTTTCCACAGGTTAATCATGTTTTAAAGAGATTGTTATAGAAACCATTTCTTTTCTATGATTTAATCTAGTTTTAAATATATTTTTTATGAAACCCATTTATTTTACATGGATTTATCATGTTTTGAAGATATTTTTATGGAAATAATTTCTTTTCCATGGGTAAATCATGTTTCAAAGAGATTACAATGGAACCTGTTTCCCTTCCATGGGTTAATCATTTTATAAAAGGAATAATGATTATTTTTATGAGTTTTATGATAAAACGTAATCTATATATACTTTATTTATGGTTCTTGGATAGTTTTATATGATGGGTCTCCCTATATAGAACTGAGTGAGCCCATTAAAAATTATACGATGGTTGCAGCCAAATAGAGCTGGGTGAGCCCAATATAGATTATATGATGGGTGCACCCAAATAACTCTCTAATGAAATGGGTAATGATTATGTTGTATAGATAATTATATTGGAAGTTATATGTATAGTTATTAAAATTTTAAGGGTTATGTAAGGTTTCTATAAATAAAATTTCCTAAGATACTAACATGTTTTTGTTATGCTTCTATTGGTTACAAATATTTCTTTAATCATGTTTGATATCACATGGCTCATGATTATTGATTATGATGAATCTTGTATTTATTAAATAATTATTCTATGTTTTCATTTTTTATGATCTAGGTATTTATGGGTATGAGTTATTTTATGATTTTCTCATTCCGTATGATTATTTCATCAAACCATTATACACTTATTATGCTCAGTGATGACATAAATTGTTAATAATTATATTTACCCTTATTGGAAATTTGATATCGACCTTCTTAGGTTTAATTTTCTCTAATTAATCAAGAATTATGTTTAATGATTTATGTTTAGAAGGGTTTCATATGGATGATGATTATGACTTAATGTGGAATAAGAAAAGCTGGGTCAAGTGGGAGAAATACTTATTTAAAAAATGGGCATTGTTTATCTATTAGTATTTCCTAATTATCTAAAACTATAAAACTAAAAGTTCCTTGACAATATAAGTGATAAAATTTTTCCTTTTGCTGTTGTAAGGTTTGGATAAAAAAATTGGGTCACCTTCATCGGTATCAAATATAAAAAATGTAAATTTCAAGATTTTAGTATCAGATCTGGGAGTGCAGGTTTAGGGCTGTTATAGTTGGTATCATAGGTAGTTTTATACAAATTTTAAGATTAGTCTGTTTTCATGTGAGTTTATCTTAAGAGTTATGTATATCCTCATAGGTCTATAAGATTAAGGATGATCATAACTTCAAATTATTATACTCCCATTTGATGTTTTAAGTGACAAAGATATTAAAATGATTAATGATAATTTAGGAGAAATTTTATTAAGTTGAAGTATATGTAAAGTTTTGGTTTTTCATGAAGTATGAATTTACATTTTTTGGGGATAAGATTGAAGGTGTTGATAGAATTTAGGGTTTATATGATCTTGGTTATTGAGGTAATTATGGGAACATAAGTTTTATCATATAGATTACTATGATATTGAAAAGTGATTTGGTGAAAAAGTGGTTAATGTTATTTAAAAAAAGTATTTTCATGTTTTTGGGATTGAAATATGTATGGTATGAGATAAAATTTTAGGTTAAAAAACTCTTTAATGTTGTGTTTATTTAGGAATGATTTAGTTGAAACTTTGGGTATTACTATTGAATTTTGAATATTAATGTATTATATGAAGGTTTATTCATTTTAGGAATTAACTTACCATGTGCTAACCATTTTGGTTTTGGTTAATGTATAAGGGAAGTAGGAATAAATTTTTATCCCTTTTATGGTTATGTGGTCTTTAAAAGTTGATGTTAGAGCTTCAAAAATGTAGAATTCATCTTTAATACTCAACATTTGGAAAAAAAGATGAGATTGTGATGGGAATTGACAAAAGGATGAAATTATAATCATAAAGTAAGTATATTTCCTTATGATATTAGTCTTGATTAAAAATAACTATTAAAATCTAGTAAAAGGATCTTGAAACAAAATGTTTCACTTTTACCATCATTTCTGATGAAATCAATGACCTTTTTCACACCTCTTTGGTTAATGGTTTTGTGGTTGTTAACTTTTTCTTGACCATTCACTTTCTTTTGATAAATGATCTTTTTTTACTCCATATAATTATTTGGTAATTATGATTTTATTCCAATTAAAAATCTTCACTACCCACCTACGTTCTCTTATTTTTAAACATAGTATGTATTATTCTTGATGACCTTCACACTTCTCTTTCTCTTTTATTAAGAGGATGTTTCATTAACTCTTTTTAAAAGGTGGGTTAAAAGAGTTATTTTCAAATGTCCAAAATTTGATAAACAAGATAAAGTTTTAATTGCGAGGATTAAATTTATTAAATGGGTGAGTATGTAATACCTTGATATTTTATAAAATAAAACTATGTTCAATAGTATTTTCGATACACAACACCGAGTTTAAACGACCCTTGATATATATAACTATTATAACCTAGTCATTAATTTTGAAGGTATGAATAGTGTTAACTAAATTATGATATATATATATATATAATTTTTATACTCAATATAAATTATTGATAAACTCTTAGTATGCAATCAATCAATTTTTAGTAAAGTAATTTTATTCTTCAAAATATGTTTTCTTCAAAAATAATTTTATTGCTTTTCATGAAAAAAATACTATAATTAATTTTTGGAAATTTTATAAAATATATTTGATAAAATTAAATTAATTTTTTAAATAATAATATAAAAATTTACTTTGTGTGAATTTTTTTAATTTTTTGGAAATATAGATTTTTTATTGAATATTGAAAAAATACCAATTTATGTAAAATTATCATTTACTTTCAATAAATTAAGAAATTTAAAAGGCTCATTTTTTTTGAATATTATTTAAAGAAACATAATTATTATTTAGTTATATTTAATCAAATTAACTTATTTTTAATCAACTTCATATTGGATTTTAGAATAAGTTTGTTTTTGGGTTTAAAAATGGGATTTTTCTGAAAACTATTTTAAAATGAATAATGTTTATCTATTTTAATTATTTAAGATAATCTAAGATGAATAAAGTTTTAAATGAAATTTACATATTATAAGTCAATAAATATAAATTTAAATTCATAAAATAATAATTATTATCTATATAGTTAATATAAAATCATATTTTCCTTAAAAATACACTTCTTGAAAACACACTTTTTCATCGATTCTTCAAGTTTAATATTTTATTAAATTTTTAAAATTTTGTGAATTTAATTTGGTAAAATGGATCTGTATTTTAAATAATCATAATTTATATTATCTAATAATGTTAACTTAAATTTTTGATGATAATGAATGGTGAAAATAGTAAAAACCAATTACCGTAGTTAAGGTGAAAACGAGTTTACTAGGGTGTTAAACTAAAAATATAAGGGTAAAAATAACATAAAAAATTATCTAAAAACTATATTATGGATATATTTATACCTTATAATTTATAAATCTAGATAATAATCAATTTTGGATCCTTGTGGGATGTGAAAAATGTGGGCATACCTTTTTCTTTTCAAAAATCACAAGTGTGCCACTCACTTAACTTATAAAAGGCCACCACTATCCTCACTTATTCACACCTTAAAACCCTTTTGGTTTATCCAAGTCATAACCAAATAAATTTAAAACTTAAATAACATGATCCTATAATCAATTTTTTATTATAAATCCATTATAGTAATACTTTATGTATAATCCTAAAGAGGTGGTCTGAGAAGAGGTAAAATCCCAAACTATGCATTATTTATTTATTTATTCTTACATATCCTTAAAATATGATATTATAACAAAAAATTATCTCTTATATACTAATATGTTATTACATTAATTTAATAACCTAAATCCATCTCCTCTTCCATCAAATGGGATATAAAATAATTATTCATGTGTTTGATAGACTACCGCCTTGCGAACCGAAGTAATTTTTTTCCATCATCGCATCTCATAAATTGTTTTAATGATGAATTTAAAGTATATATATGATATTAGTAACATATTTATACTTTTATATTTGTTATATCACATATACCTTGTTAAGTTCCATTCCATGGGGGATACAATAACGCTCCTCTTGTATACGGTGGACTACCGCTTCACGAATCGATGCGATTCATTTTTCACTAACGATTTACATTGAAGGTAATAAAGAGAATGTTAATAAATATATGTGATATAAATTAAATAATAATTATATAAATGAAATATTTATTATTCTTAAAAGATAATATATAATTTTCTTTCTTACACTAAAAAATGACAACATCATTCATGTACGTGTGGATTATCGCCTCCACACAGCGTTGTGATAATTTTTTCATCACCACATCAAAAGAATGATATATAAGTATATTTAAAGAAATAATATGATAGTAATTATATTATTATAATTATTTAAAGATAAAATAATTCAAAACTTATTTCCATAATGATCATTGAAAAATGGAAACGGTACTCATGCGTATGTACAACCTACCGTCTCCATGATCACAATGTAGTTCATTTTTCATAATTTTTTTTCATGATTGGTTTTAAAAGTATAATTTATGAATAAATATGATAAATATTTCATGATTATTATTATGTATATATTGAAATAATGAACTCTTTGACCACGATCAACACACCGAATCCGTTTTGAAACAATGAACCAAACGTCCTCAAAACTCCCAACATAGACTTAACTAATTAAATATTTAAACACATCATTAAAAAGAAATAAAAGAAATTATTTAATTATAATGTATTAAACCTGTAAAATGTTCTTAATAAATCAAATAATTGATATAATATTATTACACAGGAGTTAAAGTACATACAATGAAGGTCCCAACTCAAGGTATGGGTTTTTTATCTCATTTTTACTTCGATGTGAAGCATGCCAAATTGACCACTTGTTTTTATTATGTGGTGTATATAATATTAATTTTACATTTAATATCATGAATAATTAATACATAATGGTATTTTAAGTTTAAATTTTAATTAATTTATCCAGGGTTATTTGATTTTAAAGTTACCAAGTGGTAAATAATTTCATAAGTCAATTTCTTTTCATTGGGTTATATCACTTATTCATTACCTTTGATATTCTAAGATTTTGTGTGTAATAAATTTTATTTATATTATATTTTATTTAAACTCATTTATGTGGATTAAAATTTTATAAACATAATCAATTCATTGATTAATTCTCAAATTTAATGGTATAATTTTTGTAAGGGTTATTCATCTCAAATTCTATTTTTTGAGACACATGTTTACAATATGCACCTATATTAATTTTTAGGTGTATATAATACACTTTTAATTTTTATATCATGAAAAAATTAGGTTCATGGTATTTAAAGTATCATTTTATGTTATTATTTCATAGGGGTTTATGATTGAATATTTACAAAAGTGGAAAAGGATTTATGTTACAATCTCTTTTCTTTCAAGATTTTTATGTGAATGTTTCTTTTGGAGGTAATAATGTAATATTATTTTATTAAATAACATCTATTTTATTAACCTCTAGTTATAAATGTGGTTTACATGTTTAATTTATATTTCCTTCCTTATTAAAAAACATCAAGAAAGTTGTTTTTAAGTGTTACTGATCTTGTATTTTCTTTTATATTGGGTATATTTCTCTTTCATGTACATGTTTTATGAAATGTTTTAAAAAATTTTGTTTTCTAAAAATAAATGATTTCCTAAATCCATTTTAAATGATCATTTAACTTCTTTTAAAAATGGTTTTATAATAACATTTCTTATCATTTTCCAAATGAGTCACTATTGACTCCCTTTTTCAAAATATTTTTAAAGGGATGTTTATTTTTAATATTTTTGACATGAATAGATTTTTCCACCATAATGTATATTCTCTTTATTAAATTTTACTTTATATTTTCCAAGTTTTTTTCAAATAAAATCTTTTTCATAATATTTTTTTATTTTTTAGTTTCTAAAAGTTATTTTCAAATTGAAAAGGTTATCTTCCTCAAAAATGTTTTTAATGATATTTTAATGGTATTTACATTCATCAAAGTTAAAAACCTTGTTGTTACTTATGATCCAATGAGGATATTTTCTATTGATATCATCCTTATTCTTTCTTTGGATGGATTAATATTATTTCAAATAAATTTTTAAGGAACCTATTTCTTTTCCACGGTTTAATCATGTTTCAATGATATTATTATGGAACCCATTTGTTTTCCATGGGTTAATAAAATTTTAAAGAGATTGTTATGGAACCCATTTATTTTAAATGGGTTAATCATGTTTCAAATATATTTTTATAGAACGTTTTTCTTTTCCATAGGTTAATCATGTTTCAATGAGATAGTCATGGAACATGTTTCTCTTCCACGAGTTAATCAAGTTGTTTAAGGAATAATGATTGTTTTTATGAGTTTTATGATAAAAATAATTTTCTATGTACTTAATTTATGGTTCTTAGACATTTTTATATGATGTGATCGCCCAAATATCATTGGGTGATCCCATTATAGATTATCTAATGGGTGTTCCCAGATAACACCGGGTGAGCCTGATATAGATTATATGATGGGTGCACCTAGATAATGCTATAATGGATTGGGTAATGATTAAGTTATATAGAGAATTATATTGAAAGTAATCCATATGTTTATTATAATTTTAAGGGTTCTGTAATCATTTTATGAAGATAATATCCCATGATACCAACATGTTTTTGTAATGTTGCTATGGGTTATAAATGTTTCCTTTGATCAAGATTGATATCACATGGCTCATGATTATTGATTTTGATGAATATTTACTTTGTTAAAGACTCATGAACAGTTTTTATGTTTGATTATATAGGTATTTGTGGGAATTATTTCTTTTATGATTTTCTCATGCACTCTGATTAAGTCATCATACCATTATACATTTCTTATGCTCACTGATGACATTCAATTTTCAATTCTTATGTTTTCCATTAATAATAATTTAAGCTCACCCTTATTATGTTTAATTTTCCATAGTTAATATGAAATTATTTTGAATGAATTATGTTTATAAGGGTTTTATAAGGATGATGATGATGAATTAATGTGAAATAAGAAAATCTTGGTTAAGTGGGAGAAATGATCATTTAAAGACATTTGTATTATTTATGTATGAGTTTTTACAAATTATATAAAAAAATGAACCTAAAAGGTCCTTGAAAATGTAATTGATCCAATTTCTAATTTTTATTTTGTATGTTTTGGAAGTAAAAAACTAGGCCACCTTCATCGGTATCAATGTAGGAAATACAAATTTTATGATTTTAGTACCGGACCTGGGAGTGTGGGTTTAGGGTTGTTATATTATAAAATTGATCAAATGAATTAAAAAAATTATTTTAACGAGGAAATATATATTTTGTTATTATTGAATTATATATTATTTATTACATAACTTTTTGGATTTTATGATGTTATAATACATACCATATATTTATACCATATTGAATTTTTACCCAAAACTTTGATTGTCTCTGAAAAATAATGAAAATTTAACCAGTGGTAAAATTTAACATACCAATTATAAAAAAGATATTTATTTTTCCAAAATAGTTTTCCAAATATGATAATTTTAAATTTTAAATAAATAACCTTATTTACTGGAAAATACTAGTTTTTATGACACTAACCACTTTATGACCCTTAAAAAATTATATTAGACTTAATTAAATTATATTATAAGTTATACTCAAATAAATATTATTTTTTAGAATATTTTATTAAATAAAATTTATTCTAAAAATGATTTAATTTATCAAAAATATTCTTTTAATTGAAACTATATGTTTACCAAAAATAAATTTTTTATTTCTTCATATCAAAATGTAATTTTTATCAAACTCATCAATCATTTATAAAATAATAATAAAATATAATAATTATTTTATTAAAAATAATATATAAAAATTGATACTTCTAAGTTCTAGATATATAACCCCTTATTACATCGGTGTATGCTCTTAGGGTAAGATGTACGATGGTGTTACTTTCTTAGGATGGTTCAACAAACATGGTTTGGGATGTGATCTTGATAAGATTTAAATTCATCTATAAATGGTTTTTATTGTGTTTCAGTTGTTGAATATTGGATTGGTATTGGTCGAGGGTAAATACCTATGATTCCATATCCCTCAAAATCTCTGATAAATGGACTTTATAAGGTACAATTCTACTAGTATAGGCTAGTACTTCTACTGTCTGTGTCAATCAGAATTTATCATAACACTTAATATTCTAATCTTAACAGTAACTATACAATTACTATATTACCAACATTTATGATTCTTAACAGTATTTTAAATATAACCAAATATAATGATCTAAAATAACCAAAGTATTACATGTATTTTATATAACTATATTATATAATAAGAAATTTATTCATTCAAAATAGTATTTAGTTTATAAAATTTTAGGTTGTTATATTCTTCCCCACTTTAGAAATTTCATCCTTGAAATCCCATTTAGTACACTAAAACATATAATCGTACTTCTATTTCATCACCTCTTCTGGTTCCAAAGTTCCTTCCTCAAACTTGTGGTTCCATCATAGTACTTTGACCAGATGAGTTCTCTTATTTCGTAGAACATTATCTCTATAGTCTATAATATTCACTGAATACTTTTAATATGAAATATTGTTCTCCAATGGAACCAAATATAGATTTAGTACATGTGATGGGTCTCATATGTACTTCCTCAAGAGTGAAACATGGAACACATATTGTAATTGAGATATGTTAGGTGATAGTGCTAATCGATAAACCAACTCTGATGCGATTAATGATTTCAAAGGGGCCAATATATATAGGAATAAGATTTACCTTCTTCCCAAACCTAATGAATTTATTCCATGATGATATAATAAGGAAAAATTTATCTCTAAAATTAATTTCTAGGTCACATCGACAATTTCATGCATAGATTTTTTGTTGACTTTGTGATGATTTCATATAACATTGAATAAATTGAATATTCTCTATCATCTATTGGATAATAACACTTACCATAATATTTCACTCTACAATTTCATCCCATTATGTTAGAGTTTGATACATCTTCCCATAGAGAGCCTTATATGGTTCCATTTGAATACTGGGATTCAAAATATTGTTATATGAGAACGACACCAGGGGAAGGTGATAATCCCAACATCCTTGGAAATCCATTGAACAAGATATAAATATATCCTCTATAGTTTAATGGTTCTTTTATACCGACCATCCTTATGAAGGTGATAAGCAGTTTTAAAACTCAGATCTGTATCTAATTCCTTATAAAGGATTTTCTAGAACATTAAGGTAAAACTTGGATCTCATTTACATATAATCGAGAGTGGAAATCCATATAGTCCTACCACTTATCTTATGTATATCTTGGAAAGTTGGTAAAAAGAGAATTATTCCTTGATAGTAATAAAATTCATTTAATTTTTAAGGTGATCGACTACCACTTAGATATATTTATTACCTATATATATCATGGGGATTCCTATGATGAAATATATGGTTATGTTTTACCATTTCCATATTGGTATGAGAAATGGTTGCATAATATACTTAGACTTATGTCATCCATCCTTGAATTTTTTTCATTTCAATTATCAAGATACATATTCTATAACCTTCCTCTTCATGTTATCCCACTGAAAGTTTTACTTTAGATATCTATACATATTAGTGCTTCCTATATGAATAGATAAGAATGTTATATGCACATCATCCAGAATTTCCCTCTTCTGATCATGTTTTGATAGGAAACATATCTAGGATCCAAAACTTATAGCTCCATATTTAGAAAATTTGAACTCTGGAATATTCTATACCTTTTTTTTGTAGTTCCTCATCATCTTTTTAGGCCTTTTTTATCCTCTTAAGAATGGATGGTTGCACAATTATTTGAGAGAGGTAGGATGAATATCATTTTATTATTACTATATCCATCCTTTATATATCTAGGATGATTGGATCCATTTCAATCCTCATCCTGGAAAGGGTTTCACGATCCTTTCTACTTAGAGTATCTACCACTTTTTTCACCTTAACAGGATGGTAATGGATTGAACAATCATAATCCTTAATCATATCTAACCACCTTCATTAGAACATATTAAGATCATTTTGAGTGAACATATAATTGAGGCTTTTATGATCTATATATATGTTATACTTATCCCTATAGAGGTAATGTCACTAAATATTTAATACAAAAATCACTACAACCAATTCCAAATCATGGTTTGGGTAGTTTTTCTCATAGATATTTAATTGGAAGGATACATAGGCTATCACCTTATCATCTTTCATGAGAACACAACCAAATACATTTTTATACTCATCACTAGAGATCACAAATCCTTATCTACTAGTGGGTAATGTGAGCATAGGTGTAATGATTAACCTCTTCTTTAACTCTTTAAATCTCTCCTCACATTCATCAATGTAGAAAAACTTAACTCCCTTCAAAGTTATCTTGGTCAGTGGGGTTGAAAATTCTGAGAAGTTTCTCACAAATCAATGATAATATCCAACTAATCCAAGGAAACTACAGATTCCATAATAGATGTTTGTATAGGAAATCCTTCAATTGCCTCTATTTTTAAAGGATCCAAAAATATCCCTCTAGTGATAACATGTCTTAGGAATGTTATATTATCCATCCAAAAATTGAATTTACTATAATTTATATATTAATTTTTTCCTTTATCAAGGTCTTAAGTACACCATTCAAATGATCATCATGTTCCTCCTTTCTTTTGGAGTAGATAAGAATATCATTTATAAAGGATACCAAAAATTTATTGAGGTAATACCTAAAAGATTTTTTTATTAATTACATGGACATAACTAGAGAATTATTGAGTTCAAATGACATCACTATAAATCCATATTGCACATTCCTCATATGAAAATCATTCTTGGAGATATCCTCCTTCTTCACCATTACTTGATAATATCTTGATCGATGATCTACCTTTTATAAATACTGGGATCCACACAGATGACCAAAAAAGTCATCAATCCATGAAATAGTATACTTGTTATTTATCATGATCTTGTTGAGCTCATTATAATCAATATAGATTCACATTTAACCATCCTTCTTCTTGACAAAAAGAACCGGTGAACCCCATGATGAATCACTTGGCTATATAAACCCTTTATTTTGATTATCATTTAGTTTATTCTTATGTGATTCAAGTTCAACAGTGTCCATTATGTATAGTGTTTTGTATATTGGAAAAGATACTAATATAAGTTTAATAGAGAAGTTAACCTATCATCTAGGAGGAAGAACAGATAATTCTTCAATAAAGAAATCAATATATTCACTCACAACGGGCATGTCATCAAGGATGATATTTTCATTAGTGTTAGTTATTTTAACTAGATATTATTGGTCATAAAAAAATAATATCCATGCTTGAGATAATTATTTCAAAGTAGATTCATCCTCCTTGCACTTTTATAAAATTAGAGGGAGATTTATGATATAGAGGGTTATTTCCTTCACTTAGAAATTTATGTTGTATTTAAACATGGAAAGATAATTCATACCCAAAATTTCTTATAATTACATTAAAGGGATAATCACAAGGTTATCTAGGAAATTTAGGCTAAATATTTTGATATGGGATGAGTTATATTCATAGGATACAATTATTGCCCCATTTTCCATTTTCACTGATAGCTCAACTTCCATGTTTTGAGGTGGTGTTTGAATTATTCTACTAAACTTTTGTGATATAAAAGAATGTGTAGAACCAGAATCAAATGGTGAATTATCTATCCTTGAATGGATAACTAACATACCTATCACCACTTCATTGTCAGGGTCCATCTTAGAAGTTGTGATGGAATAAGATTATCCTTTCTCTCTAAGCCTTAAAGGTTTTTGTCATTGATTATATTTGAAAACCCTTGGATTGGTGCATTGATTCACATAGTGTCCTTATTCCTTAAAATTGAAACATTAGACAGAAGAATGAGGGTTTAATGGAGATTTCCTTTCTACCACATTGATTGGTTTCTCTCATCGACATTTTCTAGTCAGGTTCCCTTAATTTCCACACCTCAAGAATTTACTTATCCCCTTCAAAAAATTTATAAGACGCTTCTTCCCATAATTTTTGAAAGTGGGATGTTGGACTTTATTACTACTGTGATATTTTTCCATTAATCTGGTAGAATTAAAATCCATTCTAAGGTTCTTATCTCCTAACCCATGAGACCCTTGACATTCATTGATCTCTATTTTGACTTTTAGTTCACATTGGAAAATTTTCTCATAATTTTCAAAGTCTAAAATCACAAAATATTCTTGTATATTCAACTTTATCCCAGTAAATAAGTGGTCAAATTTACTTTCAATTTAAATGAAAAAGAAGAAGGCATATCATGAAAGTATTATGAAATTCAACTTATACACCCTAATGGTTTCATAATTATTTTTGTTAAGGCCAATAAAAACCATCTCTATTTTAAGTTAGAGAGTGTGAGGAAAATATTTATCAAAAAAATAATTTTTGGAATTATTTCCACTCCATCTCTTCAAACTCTTCCTCAGGCTTCATATTTTTATCAACATCCACCATCAATATGATTATCCCTCTTTATGATAAATAGATAACATGAACTTCTCTTGATCTGATCATTGAAGGATGAATAATATATTTTAAAAGGAGTTGGTCCACTATTCTGAAATTAAGGGATTAAGAGATCTACTAAAAGTCAGAGGCCTTTTTAATATAAAGGTCTTAATTGTAACTTACACTTTTTTAGGTGGATGTGGGGTTTTTCCCTTGATTCATGTTTCTGCTGAAAAAATTTGTTTATTGAGTAAGTATTTTCATAAAGTTATCGATTCCTACTTCTATTGGACTGGGAATATCATTTGGGTAGTCATCATATTTCCCCTAACATTGGTTATTGAATTGGTTCCTCATATTTCCATCTACTGACTAGAATAAAGGGAAAATTCGGGATTATAATATTAAAAATCTGAACATTTAAGGGGAAACTCATAAATGACATACATTACTTAACCTATGAATTTATAGGTTTTAATCTAAGTTATCCATGGTCTATTTCCTAACATAAAATTTTATAGGAATTTTTTTCCCTTCATGAGATAACCTGGGGATGTAAAAGAGTATTGTAATTTGGTACTTAGATACATAACATAATAACTTGAAATATGGATATAATGAAATTATTTAAAAAACTCCACAAAATTCCCTTAAAATCCATTGATCCTCTAATACTGCATGAGATAACCTGGGGATGTACATAAGAAAGGGGTGAGCTATAGAGCTCAATAAGGTAATAATCAAAGCATAAAAAAATGAAAGTAATAAAGACAAGGAAAGAGTCATATCAAGGTGACATAAAATGGTTGCGAATCAAAAATATGAACATCAAAGCATGATATAAGATGATAACATAAAGACAAAATTTGAATGTGTTAATAATATAAAAAAGGAAAACATAAACATAAGTCAAGGATAACCACATAGACATCATAACATAGTGTGATTATGATAACCTCACATGCAATATACATGGTATATCATGAGATAAAAAAATTACCCAATGCATTGGAGGGCGGTATAATTTCAATCCCACCTATCACATTCATATCATGTACACATATTTTCGTGCCACATGGATCATAAAACATAAGAATTAATTTCATAAATTTTAATCACATTATTAAGGAGCATGGGTTACATACATGGAATTACCCAATAAATGAAGGATAAGTAAATCTAAGTGAATACTCTTGAGTGGAAATGGGGATAGGTATTCACTACACAAATGTTTTTCATAGAAAATCATAGGGTAATTTCGGCAGCATAACATGTGTACATAAAGATTCATAGAAGAGTTTAATGAGGGTGAAATGTGGTATATTATTAATTGGAAATAATAATTACTAAAAAAATGTATGTTTAAAAACATATTAAAACATTAGAAATTGGAAATCAAATGACATAACATGAATAAAGTGCTTGAATAAAGAGGAGAGAATTTCTTACCCTAGGAAGGGACATCTAAAATATTAGAGAGAATTTATTAAGAGATTGGGAATTTATTAGGAGGGATTTATAGAGGTATAGGGAGAAAAAATTCATGTTTAATTAGTTTTGAGTGAAGAGGAGTGGGTTTTTGGGTGGGTATTTATAACAAAAGAGGGGAATTATTTATTAATTTTTAAACATAGATTTTAGACTCTATATAGTAAAAATATTAAAACCTAAAACTTTCCCATGGTTTTTGAACTTGGTTTCTACAAAAAAGGATTGATTTTAAAAAAATTTTAACATTAAAATAATACTATTGGTGATGTGGAAGTGAGTCACATTCATAAATAATTGATTTTAAAACCGTAAAATATAGTATAGGTTTTGTAGGACTCATTCAAGGTTTATAAAATTGTTCAAATAACTTTAAAAACACATTATTTTAATGAGAAAATAAATATTTGATCATGTAATACATATATAGTATTTATTATATCACTTTTGGACTTTTATGATGTCATAATACATATCATATATTTATACGCTATTTAATATTCATCCAAAAAATTGACTATCTTATAAAATTATAAAAATTTCACCATTGTATAATTTCAACATATTGATTTCAAAAATTATATTTATTTTATCAAAATAAATTTATAAATATTATAATTTACAATTTTAAATAAAAATCCTTATTTACGAGAGAATACTAGTTTTTATGAAACTAACCAATTTCCAACCCTTAAAAAATTATATTTTACTTCATTAAATTATATCATCATTTATATTTAAATAAACATCACTTAATAAAAATATTTAATGAAAATAATATTTTTTTTTAAAATTGATTGAATTCCTCAAAAAGAGTGCTTTAATTAAAACTGAATATATCACAAAAATTACAATTTTGATTTCTTCATATCGAAATCAAATTTTTATCGAACTCATTAATTATTTATAAATTAATAATAAAATATAACCATTATTTTATTAAAATAATATATAAAAATTTATACCACTAGGGTCTAAATACATAACCCCTTATTACACCAATGTACACTCTAAGGGTAAGTTGTGAAATGATGGTGCTTTATTGAGGTGGTTCAGCGGACATGGTTTAGATTTGATCTTGATAAGCATGAACTTCTCTCATAAACAGTTTCTCTCATGTTTCAGTTGTTGAATATTAGTTTTATTTTGGTCAAGGGAAAATACCCGTGATTCTATCTCCCTCATAAGATCTGATAAGTGGGATTCAGAGTTAGGATCCTACTAGTTGATTCCATCACTTCTTCCTTCCATGTCAATTGGAATTTATTATAACCCTTAATATAATACTATTAATGGTCCCTATAAAATGGGTATATTACCAATGGTTATGATTGTTAACAATATTTTAAATTTCAAATGATATAACTATCCAAAATAACCAAAGTAGTGCATGTGTTTTCTATAACTATATTACATAATAAGGCATTTATTAATTTAAAAGGGAATTTCATTTATAAAAGTTTTCATCATCATAATATAATACATTTTGGTTGTTGTAACTTGATTAAACATGTGTTTTTATTATATTTTAGGTAGACAGTTATACTCACCAAGATATTAACATGACCGTTTGGTTCAAATGTGGCGGTATGTGTCCTCGATAGTTTTTCCTACTAGTTATATGAACTCCTTGACAACATATTTCACAATGATAGTGACAATGAATGGACCATTATATATATTGGATCACTAATGAAATAAAAACAAAATAAGTTCAATAGAAAGGAAATTTTGAGCTTATATATATTTGAGTTGGATATGTAAATTGATCATTAGTATAATCATTATGGGGAAATTACAGTTGGTAAAATTAAAGGGTTGATGTTTTACCTCATGTTGAGAGTTGACATCATCAATATGACCACATAAAATAGTGACGATGAATGAATATAATAATCCAAAAAATCATATTATCATAGAAAAAATGACATAAATAACTATATAAATTACTAAATGATGGTCAATATTTATTTTTTTTATCAACAAGTAATGATTTCCTGAAATTCATGAAAATGTATATTTTTTAGTGAGGTATAAATGTTGTTTCAAAATCATATCTTGGTGATGAGGTTGTGAGAAGGGCTGTAACTAAAATTATGGTTATGATTCTAAATGAAATATGAAAAGGATAAAAAAACTAATAAATATACACTTAGTAATGGTAGATAATGAAGATGTCCAATTTTTGAGATTGATGTTGGGGGAGTTAATACTAAACCATCAAGAATAATGTTCTAAATTTAAATACGTTGATATGAAGGGTGGATTCCATCGAATGTTTTCATGTAATCATTTTTAAGGTTTTTATTTAAAGGTGAGTAGTGGGACATTATAGTCTAGAATTAGGTGGTAATATTAATGGGGTTGAAAAAGGAAAGTATCTAGTAATTTTTACACCTAGATGTTGTAAGGTTATACCATGGGAATTGAATATAACATCATTGAAAGGGGATATAAATTATTGATATGTTGGTGGATTAATTCAAAACCCATTGACAGGTAAAGTTAAAATAATTAAATTCCAATGAGCTTATAAGTTGGACTTAATAGATATATGCACTAAAACTAAAACCATGATGAAATGGAATTAACCACACCACACTTTGTGTTGAAGTACACCATATCATAGTGAAGGTCACTACACCATGTTTTTGTTCATGAAAATGAAAGTGATAAATGATAACACTTTTAAGATTCTATTTATGACATCAAAAGCTATCATGATTGGTTTAGAATATCATATGATGATATAAAAATGGGTTTTAACATTAATGGGATATTAAAAACACATTATAAAGGGTTAAACTAACATGGACCATTTATAACATACATAAATATTATATCATTATACTTTATTATCCATTATAACCAATAAATAAATCACACCACTAGAAGCAAAAGGTTTAGTTTCTTTAGAGATTATAAACATAAAAATACCATTTTATAATGTAATTTACACTTAATCCATAAATACATCACACTTGAATCACTTATTGACATATCATATTGAATATTCTTCTTCATTATCTAGGGAATGGAAAACATAAGAAAAGGGTGATCTCAGGTACTCATTAAGGGGAAATTCATAATTTATATCAATTTAATGTACATAGTTAATCATAAATAAGATCATAAAGTATTAAGCATAAAATGAACATATGGACATGAAAACATAATCATAAAATCATACCCAAAGGAATCATATCCATGAAACAAAACAAGAATCATAACATAAATATATTACATAATATTGGAATATGGGACATACATAGTATAATAAATCATAACTTCTTTCAAGGATTTCTACCAAAACCATTATTACATAGTGTACAAATATCTACCACAACATAGTGGACTCAGATAACCTCCCATGTACTCATAATAGAACATCTCAAGAGATATAATATTTACCCAATGCATTGGAGGGATATATATTGCTAGTCCCACCCATCACATAATTATATATCCATACATATGTGCTCCACATATACATGAAAATAATCATAAAACCATCATACCATAATTGACTTATGAGAATAAAATGGGCCACATACAATTTTTCAGAATACATAATAACAAATCATATAGAGAAATAAAGTCAATGATTCCATTAAAATATATACCTAGTGAAATAAAAGAAACATCGATGGATCTTGACATAGATGAAAAAACCTTCAGAGGAAGAAGTTTTTTTTATATGATAAGAATAAATATCATTTGTATTTTAATATATTTTTATAAAGAAATAAACTATAAATAAATGGTTTTAAAAAGAGGCAGAAATTAAATAAAAATTAATTTAAATAATCATGGAAAATTGAAAAGGTATATTCATAAATAAAATTGAATAACACAGTGGAAGAAAGTGACAAAAAAAACTTAGACATGGAAGGAAAAGATTCTAACCAAAAATAGAAAATGGGAAATTTCCCTTATAAATGCCATAATCAGTGAAGTATGAATAAATGAGAGGGGAATGGTAAAATGATATGTAAATACCAAAAATAACTAGAGGAGATAAAATAAGTATTTAAATATAAAATATATAAAAATTAACCAATGAAAATGTTGATGAAGATAATCTCAATTAACAAGAGAGATAAGGAGAGAACCCCTTAGCTTTACTCCTGAATTTCTCGAATGCACTCTAAATCCATGTATAATAAACATAGAATAATTAATAATATATTTAATAACATTATTTACAATCATTAAATTTTATATTGATAAAATATTTTCATTTATTAAATATATATTTGTTATTCACAATTTACCTATTCATCAAAATTTTGTTGTTTTGATTATACGATGCCTGTTTTCGTAAAGCGGTATCGATTATCATTTTTTTCATAAGTAAATCATATTTAGAATAATAAGGTTAGTGGAATAATAATATTATAATTATTTATAAATTTCCATGTTTATATGATTAAATATATAAGTATGGTTCATATAAATTAAATTCACAATGTACACATTTTGGGAAACTTTACCAATAATAATGTGTTACTTTATAATGAACATTCATTTGAGTATAAAAATTTTTGAGCCCTAATCATAAAATTAATTAATTATTATTATTATTATATATTACTATTTTTTTATAATAATCCATGATGAAAATTATGAATATGGTATAACATCATTCATATAGGTGGTTGAACTGAACCAAATAAGAACATTTTATACAAATGAGTGAGTAAAAAGATAAATTTATATAATTGAAATATAATTTTTATAAAATCATAATGATTTTAATAAAATGGTGAATAAGATTTAATAATATTTAATATTAAAGGATAATTGAATAAATAGATAAAAAAATAGTTACTTTTATGGAATCACTCCTTCCCGTAATAAATTCCATTGTTATGAAAGATTTAAGGTTCCTTCTTATGGCCAAAATCTATAAAATTTTAGAGAGAGATTTTGGGGAATTTTTTTTGGTAGGTATTCAAGAGAAAATTGAATAATATAAGTGGATTATAACTATTAGAATTTGGGGTCCTTTTATAGATGATTATGAGTGGAATATTTGCAATTTCTCATTCTTTAATAGTTAAGAAAGGTCATTTTGAGTTTCCAGGTGGAATATAAGTGAAATAAAACCAATAGTGTCTAATATTCTCTCAATTATTATCATTTTTTTTTATTTTTATATTATTAAATTCCATATTTACATGATGTGTCATTTTATCATTTTCACTATTTATTGACATATTCCATTATTCTCCTTGGTAAATTATTTTTTCACCAAAAAATAAAATTAAACCTATTATATAATTTCTATACCCTAATTGAAAATATTAATTCCATTTTATCATGTTTAATTTCTAAATATATAATTTTTTTTTGAATAAAAATACATAATACTTTATAAAAATAATTTTCCTGAATAAAATAATGTATTTTGTAATGAATGATTATATTTTATGTTATTATCATTATTTAATCATTTAATGAATATTATTTTTTCATTTTGTGTGTGTTAAATATAGGATTTCTAAAACATTATATATTATACATTTTTATAAAAGGAATATATACTCATTATAACATTTTAAATATACCCATTAATTATATGTATTCCCAACATTCATATATATACCCAATGAATATATAATGATCATATTAACCTTTTTCATCCCAATATATAACCTCATATACTTATATAAAATTTATTTATCCCATCCTTTCATTTCACTCTAAAAATTTCTCTCATATTTATAGTATTTTACCTTCTTTCCATAGTTATAATCAAAGATATGATCTTCATAATAGACTACGAGGATAGATATTTCAATTTCATAGTATTTTTATTTACTTATGTTTTTATTCTTATTTCAAATTTCAAAATTATATTTCATAGATATATTTCTCATAATGTATTAATATTTATTTTGTATTGTAATATTTTACCTTAATGAAATATAACATTATTCATTTTAGTTTAGTGTTGTGTGTGAAACAAGTTATTTCAAGGAATATCCATACTAAAATTTAGAGAGTCACATTCTAACCCCTTAAAAATTTCACCCTTAAAATTTTATTTCTCAAGTGAGAATATATGAAGGAAATTTTTCTACATTACATCTTTGGGTCCCACTCTTACTCAAACTTATGATTTCATCATAGATATTTGACTAGGTGAGTGGTCTTGTTCCATAATAATTTATCTCTATAAATAAAATCTCCACTGGTCAATCCATATAAGAGAGATCATGTTACATTTGTACAATTTACAAGTTTAGTACATGTGATGATTCTAACATGTATTTCCTAAAAAGTGATACATGGAACACATTGTGTACTTGTGAGAGTTTTGATGAAATCATTAAAAAATAAGATAAAATCCTCACATGATCAAGAATATTTGAGGGCCCAATATATCTAGGGTTTAACTTTACTTTCATCATAAATATCATAACCCTATTCCATGGTGATATTTAAAGGAATACCCTATCTCTAACTTCAAACTCTAAATCTCATTGATGATTGTCAACTTTTGTCTTATATCCACTTTATGATACTTTAATATACCCCTGAATGGTTTAAATATTCTCTAATAGTTCTCAAGAAATATCTAATCCTAGTGGTTTTCATTCTCTAACTTCTTCCCAACATATTATATTTCCACACCTCTTCCTATATGGAGGCTCATTAGGTTCAATTTTAATGATAGATTGGAAACTATTATTTTATGATAACCCTCATAGTGGAAGATATTGATCCCAACATCCTTTTAAATCTATCAAGAAGGATATAAAAATTTATTTTAGAGTTTGGATGGTACTTTCAAAATTAGTATTATTTTTAGGATGATAAATAGTTATAAAACTCGGTTATGTATTCAATGTTGAAGTCTTATCTAGAACTTTGAGGTAAACCGCAAATCTCAGTCAGATATAATTGAGAGTGGTACTTCATGCTGGATTACCAATTTCTTTATGTATATCATGTAATGATAATAGAGTGATAAATCCTATAAAATAGTAATAAAATGTACTAAATTTTTAATGTGATCAACCATAAACAAAAAGGAATTATATCCTTTAGAGATCTTGGGAAGAATTATGATGAAATATATGGTGATATTATCCCATTTCTATATGATTATGGGTAATGGTTGTGTCATCCCCTTAGACTTTTGGTATACAACCTTAAATTTTTGGCATACAAAGCATCGTGATGTATATTCTGTAATATTTATCTTCATGTTATCCCCCTATAAATGATCCTTTAGATATCTATACATCGTTATGCCTATTGGATGAATAAATAATGACAATCAATGTGCATCATCCAATTAACCCTTTTTCCATCTTGGTATTTATGGGACACATATTCATGTTCCAAATCTTACAATTATATTATTTTCATGGTGGAACTACAAAATATTTACCACTTTCTTATACATATTCATATCATCCTTTGGTACCTCCTTGATCTTCACATCGATGGATTTATGGTTGATAAATTATTTAGTCACGATAGTATTTCACCCCTTCACTTATCATTTACATGTCTATCTTTTATATATCCATGAATATAAGGTCTCTTTCAATCCTTATCATAGATAAGATAATATAATCTTTTCTTCTTAGATCATCAATAACTTTGTTTTCTTTCCCAGGATAGTAATGTATTGGGTAGTCATAATCCTTGATCAAATCTGATAATCACATTTGGAATTTGTTGAAATCCTTCTATGTTCATATAAACTTTAATATTTTATGATAAATAAATAAATATATATATATATATCAAACTTATCACTATATATATAATTCATCTAAATATTTAACAAAAAAATTTTGCTGCAAGATACAAATCACGTGTTGGATAATTTTTATCATGTACCTTTAATTAATGTAAGGCATAAGCTACCACATTATCATTTTACATAAGGAAACACCCCAATCCCTTATTTTATGTATCACCATATATCAAAAACCTTTCTCCACTATAGGGTAGTATGAGTACAGGTGTAGTGACCAACCTCTTCTTAAGCTCCTTGAAGTTGTCTTCACATTATTTTACCCAAATTAACTAAACTCCCTTCAGAGTTAACTTGGTTATAGAATTTTTCGTTCATGAGATATATCTTAAAAATCATCGATAATATTAAAGTAATTTAATACAAATATATATCTCTAATATATTAATTATTCTAGGACATTATTCAATCACATTAATCTTTGAAGGATCAAAAAATATACCATCACTTATGATTTCATGACCCCAAAATGATACTTTCTATAACCAAAATTCATATTTACTTAATTTAACATAAAATTTATCCTTTCTTAAGGTTTTAAACACAATTATAAAATTATATTCATGTTTACTCTTTCTTATAGAATATATGAAAAATATCATCTATAAAGAATACAAAAAATTTGTCAAAGTAATCTATGAAGACTCTATTCATTAGATCCCTAAAGATAACATGGTAATTTGTAAGTCTAAAAGGTATTACTATGAATTTATAATGCCTATATCTTATAAAAATGATTTCTTAGATATATTTTTACTTCTCACCCTTAGTTAGTGATATCTGGTCAGTATTACACCTTTGAAATGTATTGATACCCATGAATTTGATAGAATAAGTCATCAATACATGGTATATGATACTTGTAAAGTTCATGATAATAATTTTAAAGGTGAATTAACCCATTATTATTCTTAAAAAGAGGTCTGGTTCTCTCTATATTAAATAACTTAGGTGTATAAAACACTTATACAAATTTTCTTATATTTTCTTGTTTAATTACTCAAATTTAGTAGGGGCCATTCTATATGGGATCTTTAATATAGGAATAACACCAGGAATGAATTCAATTGACAAATAAAACTCACAATCTGGGGGAATACTGGGAAAATATTCATTAAATACATTGAAATAATATTATAAAATTGAAATTTATTCAATATTGAGTTTCCACACAACCATTTAAGCCAAATATCCCTTATTATTAGGTATTAAGACCTATATAAGAGTATTAGTTTCTATAGGGAGTTTATAATCATCTTTACATTAGTAAATGACTATACGATGATTTAGGATATGAAATGTTTTTTATGTATCTCAGAAATTGATATGGGATAAAGAGATAGTGATCCAATACATTCTCAATATCACATCAATTTCCACTAAAGAAATAATAACTATATTTGTTGGAAGTATCTTCTTACAAACATCAATCAGATAAGAGTTTTATATATAGGTTGAAATCATTATACCATTAGGTGTTTTCTATAATTATTCAATATATAATCATTGGGATGGTAAATTAACGCTTTTAAAAATCTTTCTAGATATAAAAGAGTGTGTAGAAAAAAAATAAAGTAAGGCATTTTCTATTCTTAAGTGGATGATAAATGCACCGTTTAACACGTTATTTTCATGATCCAATTCAATAGTAGTTATTGTATAAGCTTTCCATTTATCCCATTTATTTGGAGGTTTCCAATATCGATTGTCCTTATTAACCATTGGATTATTATATTGGTTTACATAATTCCCAAACTCTTATAATTGAAACATTAAAGTGTGGGTGGTGTATTAGATTGATATTTATTTTCATTTATTATTTTGATCAACCTATTCATATTTATTTATAATTCATGTTCTTGATGTCCTTATTATACACACTTTAAGTATTTTCCCATTCCTCTAAGGTAATTTCCTTGGTGTTTCTTCCCATATTTTTAGCATGTAAGAAGTTTAATATTCATTACTCTACAATCTTTATCATTTGAGTTCCTATAAAATCAAATTTTCTCTTATAGTATTTAAAGTCTTGAGTATAATGAGAGTATCTAATTTCCATTTCCACTTTAAGAGCATGATGTTAAATATCATTGTAGCTACCAAATTACCTTATAACTAATTATTTTCAGATGATTATATTTAAGACACTAAATAATCAATCATGTTTACTTTCTAGGCCAATGATGAAACTAAAATTTCACCTAACAAGCCTCACGAAGTTCTATTTATAAGAACCAATGAATTCTTATTTCTTTTATTTCAGTTATAGAAATTTTCTCTCTACTTTTATGTATAGAGTTCAAGGAAAATATTTGTTAAAAAATATAATTTTTGAACTCATATCATTCCTTGGTTTTAGTTTCTTATTTTAGTATCATGTTCTTGATTAGAGTCCACCATTAATTCTCCTTAACTTCCATATGATAAATAGATAAAACAAACTTTATATTCTTCAAAAAATGAATAATTTCAAATATTTTTTCCATTATTTTGATCCATTTCTTAGTAATTAGTAGACCAGAAGACTTACTAAAAGATGCAGATAATTTTCGACTAAAGTAATCAATGGAGATTTATTCATTCTTTTGTTTATTTGGGATCTCAACATTGTTCATGTTATTGTTCATAGATTGAGATTATTGGGTGAGAATTACTATGAATATTTTCACACAAAATTTTATACTGTTTTTTTTCTCATTAGTATAATCATTTCATTAACTATCACATTCATTATTCACTCAATTCTACTCAGTTCTAACCATTTAGTAAAACCATAAAGGTTAATATAATCATTCAATAATAATATCTAGAGTAATAAAGATTTTTGCAGGATCAATGAATTGAAGTTTCATGCATATTCATGGAATGAGACTCCTTGGATTAAGAGAATCTCCACTAAGTTTAATTTTCTCACTTATAGGTTAAGTAATGGGGCTGTGCCGATGGATGATAACTTTAGAAGGTGTGGCATTTATACTGTTTCCCATTTCTTATGCTGTAATGCTCATCTGGAGGAAAGATCCACCCACATATTTTTTGAAAGTGATTGGGATCATGAGTTGTGGTGGTTATTTAGTGAGTTAATATCTTTCTCAGACCCCAACGTGGCTAATATTCCCTTTTCTGATCGTTGATACCACAGATCAAGAGATGCTGGTCTAGAGAGGCTTTCTCATACGGTGGTCCTGCACACATGTTGTTGGAGCCTCTGGAAAGCAAGAGATAGGGTTCTCTATGAGGGGGTTCCCCACCATAATCTATATTTATTATCACTTGGATGAGAAATATCCTCATTGACATGGTAATAATCATGATCAATGTGAGTGCGACTCCTTCTCTTCTCCATTCTAAAACAGGGTCTCTCACAACCCCTCCCTTCAATAGAAATATTGGGGGTAGATGGGTTTTCTATCACTCCCTGGTCAAAGGTTTTAAAATTAACACTAATGGTTCATTTACCATGGGAGATTTACGTAGAGGGGGGGGGGGGGGTTGGGATGGTAATGGATCAGTTTTCTTGGCTTTCTCAGTCCGACTCGAGCAAGGGAAGGTAGAGGCCTTGGAAATGTTTACAGACCTCACCTTATGAATCCAAATGGACTTACACATTATGGAAGCTTAAATGGATTCCTTTCTCATCCACAATTCCCTTCCGGGTCTCAGAAATCCCCCATGGGAGATCAATTATGTCACCAGGAAGTGTCAGGGAATTCTTAATTCCAAAACTAAAGTGTCTCACATGCGGTGAGATGAGAACAAAGTGGCAGATCACCTGGCCTCCCTGGATGTCATTGGGTGAATGGATGTCTTCTTTCATAATACAGTCATATTGAAGTTCTAGGGGGTGTTTTTGGTTAGAGGGGATGCCCTTGGTTTTTATTACTTTAGGCCACTATAGCCTTATGGGGCGGGAGGGGTCCAGGAATGTCTTTCTTGTACTTATCTTTATTTCAATAAAAAATTGACTGATGAAGAACCTAGTTTAATTTATGTTTTATCCTTTTATTATTCATAACCTAATCTATAAAAATAAATAATCCCCACTTTAATATCAACCAAGAAAATCCAACCATGATATTCATAAATATCACATCATTATAATTATTACCCATTACAAATCACAAATAAATCACATCTTTAGAACCAAAAGGTTTATTGTCTTTAGAGATTAGCAATATAAATGTCTTATTTTATAACAAAATGTACCCTTCTTCCAAAAATTCATTAAAATTGACTCCATTCTAGATATATCATATATAATATTCTTTTTCATTATCTAGGTAATGAAAAGAATAATAAGAGGGAGATCTAAGTTATGACAACCCAGTATTAATGTACACAGACATGACATCATTTTTGAAGAACACTTAAAACATTACACAAAAATATTCCCAAAGACTGTATTAGTTTAGTGCCTTTGGAAACATGGAAATGTAAAAACTGGTACAAGAGTGAGATGCATTATATGCCATTAGGTTCTCCAAGACTAGTATCCCTCTTAGACATGTCATACATAAAATATATCTTTATAACCTAGAGAAGGAAACATAAAAAGGGGTGATATTAGATGTTCAATAAGGGTAAACAAGGGAGATATGTAATCATAAACATGAGAATAAGAGTATGAGAATGTGATCATAACATTAGAAGATCATAACCTATATATAAAATATCATAAACTTGAATCGGGGCATAAATGTTTGCAGTTCATAAGGCATGAATCAAAATTAAATAAAGAGCATAATACATGAAGTCATAACATAGGAGTAAGACATGGAATTTTGGAAAACATATAAACATGTAATATCATTCCCTATAAGTCAAGACACATTGCTATAACTTATCAGGGAACTTCATGGGGACAACACCTACTAGGTGGGACACACCACTATCTATAGTTTTAGTCCTTACCTTGTAATAGATCGGGTTTGCACATCTTACCATAGTGTATTTGGTTTCTCCATTTTACCATAGTGGATAATGCTTCCCCATATTCCTATAGTGGACTGGGTTTCCCCATATTCTGATAGTGGATTAGGTTTCCCCATATTCCATAGTGAATCAATCCCATCAACTTGAATCCCATCATTATCTAATGAGATAGAAATCTTCACCCAATTAATTGGAGGGAGATAAAGGGTACCACCCATCCCATAATGAAATCCTACATACATATTCTAGAATATCATAAATAATATTATTATAACCCATGAAATGAAATGGGTACAAAAAACATGTAATCATATCATAACCTATGGAAAAATATAGGTTTCATAATCATTTCATCAAAGAACAACCCATGAAAATAAGTGGGTTTCATAAACATATAACTTATGAAAGGGAAACGAGTTTCATAAACATATTAACCTTGAAAGGGAAACAAGTTTTATATTCATATGACCTGTGAATGAGAAACAAGTTTCATAAAAATTATGCCATCAAAAAATAAACCATTCAGAGAAAGAATATGAATGGAACCTTTGGATCATTTCCTAAAAAGTTATGAGTAACATCAATGAATTCCATCTATATGGAAAAAAATTCTAAAATATATTTTAAAAAAATTTCTTGAAAAAATATCCTTTTGTTATTTGAAAAGGGAATTTTAAAACAACAAACCATTTGAAAACTATTTTCATTGAAAATAATTTGAAAACATAGAAAGAAGTCTTGAAATAATTTTGAAAACCTTTTTTCCATGAAAACTTATAAAATAAGCTTGAAAAAATTTTCAAAATCGTTTTCCTTAAAATCTTATTAAAGAATATTGAAAACATTTTGAAATCCATTTTCCTTGAAAATTTGAAAGCATTTTAAAAACCTTTTTCATTGAAAATAATTTGAAAACTTATAAAAGAATCTTTGAGATCATTTAAATCCTTTTCTTTGAAAACTACATTTTGAAAACTTATAAAGGAATATTTGAAAATCATTTAAAACACTTATTAAACATAAAATAAATTTTGAAAATACTTTTTCTTAAAAAAACATTTTAAAATAAAACAATTTCTATAATATTAGGATTTTTTTATTTAAAAAAAATAACCTTGTAAACTTACTAAGGAATAATCAAGGAAATGAATTCTATTATAGTGGGTAATTCCATACATGCTGAATATTCTTTTTTACACCTTAAAAGTTTGGAAAAGTTCCTTGATCAGAAAATGATACGAAGATTAATTTTAAAACCATTTTTTTAAAAATTTAAAAAATGGGTAAAAATTTCCTTTAAACATCATAGGATAATAGTAAAATATTTTTTAAACATTTTTTTGAAAACATGGTTTTGAAAGAACACAGATTTCAGACCGAAAGGAGAAATAAAGTAAGATTTTTATAAAAACATTTTCTTAATTATTTTAAGTACCAAAGAGTGGGATATTGGTAATAATACATGGATAAATCGTGAATATACATAAGGGAAGAAAATTTATGAGTTATCTTGAGATATGGATCATAATATTTCATCAATGGATGCATAATCATAAATAATCTTGATAAACAATGAGATTGTTTCAATAAACTCTTACCACTTGGTAGCTTAAAATTATATTCCTCATGTAATGAAATGAAATTTAATGAATCTTAAAATATAATTAAAATAATTAGGTTCATTATATAAAATGAAAAATGGAATTATATACACTTTTTAAAAGAATATAGGTGCATAATATGGCATGTGTCTTAAAGAAGAAAAAATGAGACAAAATTACTTTAAAGATTTGGTAACTTTTGAAACATAAAACCTCTGAAATAAAGATAAAAAAGGATTTTTAAATAAACATAAATTTAAGTATAATAATCATAGAATACATCCATGGGAAGTAAACACACCACATATAAGAAAAAGGTGGTGAACATGATTTGTGTCTCACAAAAAATGGAAGTAAGATGAGAAAATCCTTACCTTAAGTCTTGAGTTTCTGTGTACACATTAAAGAATCATGTATATTAAATATTTGTTTATTATAAATATATTAAATAACAATATTATTATATCTAATACCATATATTATTTTATTATGACATTATATTACCTTTTTATTAACAATTCTACGTTAATGTTACATTTCAGGTAATATTCGTGTTGTTTTTCATGTATATTTTGACTTGTTATTCTTTATAACCTTACTCAGATCATGATTTACTTATTTAAAGAATATGAAACATAATATAAATTCAATATATATATATATATATTAATTATATATTTATTTATAATAATTTATAAAATATATAAATATGAAATGAAATACACCATTTGTGGAGATAGTAGGCCATACGTACGCATGAACACTGTTTCCGTTTTATTGTCATATTAAAATAAAGAAATTAAATGATATATATATATATAATATCATTAAAGTAGAATTATTATGTCATATATATCATATAATTTCACTAAACCCATCCATAATACATTCTATGTAAAGTTTAAATGAATCACATCACTTTTAGGAGGCGGTAGTCCACACTTCCACAAATGAAGTTATCGTATTTACAAAAAATGGAAATAATGAATGTATATTTTATATAATAATTACATAAGAATAAATAAATAATAAATATCACATGTATAATATAAAAATATTGTTTCCATCATAATTACCACCCATGAAAGGTGGTAAATAAAAAATTAACAATATTGTTTTGTGAGGCGGTAGTTCACTGTACACAAAAACAGTAAGTTCATTACCCATTATATGGAAGTGTGTATAAGTGTAGGTATAAAACTTAGAATAATAAAATATAATTATACTTATTATAATAATGTTACTATATAATCATGTAATAATAATAATTGAGGTAGTGAAGAAATAAAATTAAAGAAACGAGCTTGAGGAAGGATGTTACCTCTTCTTTGGGTAACTCCTTTTACTTTACACAAATTGGATTCATTGGTTGGATTTATACCCAAAGTGAATCTTAAAGGAGGAATTTATGGATTTTTTTTAGATTACTTGATTATATTTTTGGTGATTCAAAGGTCTTTATATGTGTGAATAAGTGGTATGGGTGAGTGCCTTTTTATAGTGGAGGAGGAGTGTCATTCTTGTAAATTATTGAAAAGGGAATTCCACCCACATTTATCCTATAAAAATTCAATACAATAATGTGAAAAATTAGATAAAATGGTTTATATTGTATAAATATTTCTACAAAAATTATTTTGGAAAATTTTATAGGTCATTTGGGGCCTTAAGTTTAAGGTTTAGTCCCATGTTAAGCTAATTTTCCTTTAATCATTGTAATTAATTTTAATTACTTTTACAAATTTTTTTTTGTCAAAAACCAAGTTGAAATTATTTGAAATTATATATTATTATGATTATAAATATGGAATCCATTTTTACAAATTATAAAAATATAATTTATAGAAATTAATTCAAATTTAATCCCACAGACAGGACGATAAACATGTTTTTAAAGTAAAAATGTTCAAAAGTATAATATGTTTTTTATATCCAATTTCAAATTAAAATTGATTCAAATGACCTAAATTATATTAATTAATGTAAAATTTATCTGACTAAATTTTAAAACCAATTAAAAATATAAATTAACCCTATAAATAGATTAGATGAAAAATCTATTTTGAATTAAAATTCAGTATTTTTCACTATTCATCAAAAAATAAAACTTCATAGAAAAATATAAAAAATAAAACCTAATATAATTTTTTGTAAATATTTAAAAAATGAATTTTATTTTGTAAAATAAAAATCATAAAACTACAAAAAATTATATTTAAAATGGATTCGCCATTAAAAGGTGATAAAATTACCTTTTAGAAGAATGCATATTTTTATTCATAAAATTGGATTTATTCTTATCTTATACTTATCAAATATATTTTATGAGTATAAAAAATATTTATTGAATATATCATATATAAATTTTATTTAAAACATTAATCAAAAGTGGTTTTTTAATTTATTGAGATAAAATTGTGTTTGTACATAGAAAAATAGTTTTCTTAGAAAAGTAATTTCTTTATTTTCAAATAGTTATTACATTTAATTATTCTAATTGATAACCAAAGGATTAATTTTATATAAATTTCTAAATAATATTTTTACAATTTAGTTAATATTATTAGTAAATTCAATTACAATGGCTAAGTGATTGTTATAATAATATTTTAATAATTATATTAATTGTATATTGTAGTTTAGTAAAAACTTGGACTTGTGTATAATAAAATCTATCAAAGGGACTCAATATTTTGTGTAATACACGACAAAAATAGTGTTATGTGTACCTAAAGATAATATAAGTGTTTCTTGTAGTTCACTCAAGCCAAACATAGTGCTTTAATAAATAAAAAACTATATTTAGTGTTGCGTGAAATGAAAAATATCAACAAAAAAATTCATAAAAAATATTTCTCAAAATATTAGGGTGTTACACTATACCCACCTTAAAATGAATTACACTCTAAAAATTAATCTGGGTAATCAATGGTTTAATAATTGAAATTTCCATTCATATAAAAATAAATCATAAAAAGGAATATTAAAACTTCCTTAAAAAAAGAACGTTGGGAACATAACAGTTTGCCAAAGTAACATGTAACTAGGTTTCTACATAAGATAATATAGGTGGAAAGTAAAAATATGGAATTGGAGGAAGAGTAAATATTTGTAGGGAGTTATTTATGACATCAATAACAAACAAGCGAATGATCAATAGAAAGTTGAGGGCCTCAAAGTCATAAATCTATGATGATCTAAGGGGCTATTTGATTCATTAGAAACAAAGGTACTAGGATAATATTTTTTGGTTTCAAGATCCTTTTTCCTAAAGTTGAATAATTTTTTTGATAAGATATAATTACTTGATTCATTTAAATCTCACCCTTTTTTGTGTCTTGATCAACTTACACTTCATCTCTCATTCCAAGAATAACAGTGAATTTTTCATTCCTAAAGCACTAATAGATCATGAGATCCATGAATAGAATGATAGGTCATTATATCTATTTTCATCACAACAAAATGTTAGAACAAGTTATGCAATATTCATAAATCCTTATATGGCGAGATAATAATTTAATCTCTATAACCATATATGAATCTTAACATAAAACATTCCATAAATGGTTAACCTTATAACCCATTAGGAAGATTGAAGTCCAAAACTTTAAAAATAAGGTCACTAAATTTACTAAAAAAACATATCATTGATCCCCCATATATTATAAAGCAGCTATTTGTTGTCATATACCAAATATGTGAATACCTTTATCATGTTTTCCCTTGAAACATGGTAATAACCTGAATTACCGCAATACCTTTTTGAAAACATTCATTTTTCCTTATTCCAAAGTATATTGGATATATTCCTTCAATCCATTTTTTTTAAATTTCATAAATGATAGAATAACCACTTTTAAATAAGTATTTAATTAGTTCCAAGGTTACCAGTACTGTCTAATTTACTTATTCATATCCAATATATATTTATCCAAACATCATTATTTCAACATAAGGAACATATTAAGGGTTATCTTCCCTTAGTCAAAATTTCACCTTTCCATTAAATCACTTTTCCAGTCTATTGAAAACATTCAAAATAATATTGTAAATCCTTAATGAAAAACATAAAATAAAAAATCCTTGTATATTTCACCATTCATATAACATAATTCTTGAATACAAATAAAAAAAACATGGATTATTCCTCTTAATATATAATTCATAATAAGGCTACCACATTATATTACTTAATACCTCTTTCCTTTCATATTTCATCTCTATTCTCATCATCATCAACAATATAACCATTACTCATTCCACCTTGGTGACTCTCTATGGAAGAATTCCAATTAAGAAATTGATTTTCATAATGTAAATTCATTACATACTTAAAACATTTAATGTTTGATGATGTCTTAGAGATGCCAATATTCCTATCCATTGTGTTAACCAAACTATTAATTTTTCATTTACAATTACTTGCTTTGTGTCCCTATTTTTCATAGTAAATACTTCTTCTTGTTTCTCCCAGACATTTACTTAGGTTATTCTTTCCACATTTTTGACACAAAGGAAACTGAATATTCTTTACTCCATGGTCTCTATTACCCAAACTCTTAGATAAATCCTTCCCAATCTTCCTTGGCGAGTCTGAGAGTTGGTTAAGGTATACATTATTAATCATGTTTCATGAAAACTGATTAGGCATGATCATAATGTCCTTAACTCTAATTATCATCCCATTTGACTGCTCATTAGAATTTTTTTAATCACATTCAATGTTAATCAAGTTACTTTTGGTTCCCACTATTGACTAAAACTAGAAATCATAGTGTGATAATCACTTATCATAGCAGAAAACCACATAATCATGCAAAAATAATTATAAGATGTATAAATTATGACTCCTTATTTAATCTATGACACCTTAGGTTTATCCTAGGTTCTTCATAACCAAATCCTATTAAAATACTTCATGATTGTTTGTGAAGAGTTTTTGAATTTCCAAATCATATCCCTTGGGAGTGTCAAACCAGGTGTAAAGTAAGGTCTATTGTTATGTACCAAGTTACAATTGAGTCAGGACTGATGCACATTGTCTGAGTCATTACCTCTAGGTACATATATTCTAGAGCCACATCCACTTGTAGTATCTAGAAAACGATTTATTTCGAGGAAACCACTCACTCTATCCTTTACCAAAATTCTATTATATTTTCCTATACTTTTCCTAATCCTTAAACTTATCCTTATATATATCCCTAGACATATCCTTAGAAATATTCCTAGGGATCTAACTAAAGTTTTATAATCCTAGTTTACAAAGGTTGACTAAAAGTTTTCTCAGATACCAACTATAACTAGATAGTCTTAATATACATATAAATTAAATAATTTTTATAGAATACTTAAAACATTACACAAATAGATTCCCAAATACTATATTATTTTAGTGACTTTTGAAACATGGAAATGTAAACACTAGAATATGAGGAAGTTAAATTATCACCCAATAGGTTATCCAATACTAGCACCCTTCTTAGAAATATCATAAATAAAATATATCTTCATAACCTAGGGAAGGAAACCTAAAAAAGGGGGAGCTCATATGCTCAGTAAGGGTAAACAAGGGAGATATCTAAGAATAAAAATGATAATAAGGGTATTATAACTTAATCATAAAATTGGAAGAGCATACCCTACATATAAAAGATCATAAAAATGAATCATGGAATAGAGGTTAACAGTTAATAAGGCATAAATAATAATGAAATCAATATAATAATCCATTAAACCATGACATAGGAGTAAGACATGGAATTATGGAATACACATAAACATGTAATATCATTCCATATTAGTAAATAATCATTTATATAATTTATCAGGGAACTTCATGGGGAATAAACCTATTGTAAGAGATGCACTATCTTCCCTAGTCGCATTACTTTCCTTGCAAGGGATTTCATTTCCCCATCTTCCCATAGTGTATCAAGCTTCCCCATCTTCCCATAGTGGATTAGTTTTCCCCATCATCCCATAGTGGATTGGGTTTCCCCATCATCCAATAGTGGATTGGGTTTCCCCATATTACATAGTGGATCAAAACCTCCATCTTGAATCCTATAATTATCTTAAGAGATATAAATCTTCATCTAATACATTGGAGGGATATATAGGTACCACACATCTCATAATGAAATCATATATACATGTGCCACAAGATCATAAAAAATCATATCATAACCCATGAAATGAAATGGGTATCATAAACGTGTAATAATATCATAAAATATAGGAAAAATATAGGTTTCATAATAATTTAACCAAATCATAACCCATGAAAAGAAGAAGGTATCATAGAAATATAATCAATGAAATGTAAACAAGTTTTATAATTATAGAACTTGTGAAAGGGAAACGAGTTTCATAGACATATAAACCGTGAAAGAGAAATGATTTTCATAAGCATCATGACATCAAAACATAAAGCATTAAGAGAAATAATATGAAGGGAAACTTTGTATCATTTCCCAAAAATTCATGAGTAACATCAAAATATTTAATATTAGATAGAAAAAAATACTGAAATATCTTTTAAAAACATTTCTTAAGGAAAACATCCTTTATTCTTTGAAAAAGTATTTTTAAAACCTAAAACCTTTTGAAAACCATTTTAATTGAAAATTATTTGAAAACTTATAAATAAATATTGAAATCATTTTGAAAACCTTTTTTCTTGAAAACTTATAAAATAATATTGATTTTTTGAAAACTGTATTCCTTAAAAACTTCTAAAAGAAGATTAAAAAAATTTTGAAAACTGTTTTCCTTGAAATATTGAAAACATTTTGAAAAAAAAATTATTTAAAAATAATTTTGAGAACTTATAAAAAATATTTTATATCATTGAAATCCTTTTATTTTAAAAAAACCATTTGAAAACATATATAGGATGCTTTAAAAATCATTTAAAACACTTTTTAAACATAAAACAATTTTTGAAAATTAATTTTATTTGAAAAACATTTTAAAATTAAAAAAAATATAGAATATTATGATTAAAATTTTATTTAAAAAAATAACGTTTTAAAATTAAAAATGAATCATAAATGAAATGATGGTAATGAAAACGGGTAAGTCCGTACATGTTGAACATTCCTTTTGAACCTTAAAAGTTTAGAAAAGTGACTTTATTAGAAAATGACACGAAGATTCATTCTAAAACAATTTTTAAAAAAATTAAAATATGGTTAAAAATTTATTTTAAACATCATAGGATAATAGTATAACATTTTTTATTTCTTTTTGAAAACACAGTTTTGAAAGAACATAGATTTATGACCTAAAGGAGAAATAAAGTAATATTTTCATAAAAACATTTTCTTAATTATATTATGTACCAAAGAGTGGGAATATTTTACTAATAAATGAAGAAATCATGAATATTCATAGGATAAGAAAATTTATGATTGATCTTGAGATATGGATCTTATTATTTCACAAATGGAAGCATAATCATAAACAATATTGATAAATAATGAGATTATTTCAATAAACTCTTACCACTTGGTAATTTTGAATTATACTACCCATGTAAGAAAATGAAATTTCACAAAGCTTAAAATATCATGAAAATAACTAGGTTCATTATTTAACATGTAAAATGTCAGTATATACACCTTGTAAAAGAATATAGGCGTATAATATGACATGTGTCTCAAAAAAGTAAAATTGAGACAAAATTACTTTACCAATTTGGTAACTTTTAAAACATAAAAATCATAAAATAAAAATAATAAAATAGATATTTAAATACACATAAATTTAATTATAAGAATAATATAATACATACAATTTCATTAAAAAAACCACATATAAGAAATAGGTGGTGAACATGGCTTCTATCTCACGATAAATGAAAGTGAGATGAGAAAACCCTTACTTTAAGTATTGAATTCCTTCATACTCATTTAAAACTACTGTATAATAAATTTAAGTTTATTATAAATCTTCCTAAGAACCATATTACTATATATAATACCATATATGATTTTATTATAACCATATATTACCTTTTTATTAACAATTATATGTTAATGTTACATTTCGGGTAATATCAGCGTTATTTTTCATATATGTTTTGAATTGTTATTATTTATACCCTAACATAGATCATGATTTACCTATTTATAGAAGATAAAACATGATATAAATATCCTATATATTCAGTATATATTTATTTATAATAATATATAAAATATATAAATATGAAATGGAATACACTGTTCATGGAGATGGTAGACCGTACATACGCATTAACGTTGTTTCCATTTTATTATCATATTGAAAGAAAGAAATAAAAAGATATATATATATATATTTATATAATATAATTATATTATAATTAATAATTCATATATATCTTATAATTTCACTAAAACTATCCTTAATAAATTCCATGTAAAGTGTGAATGAATCACATTGTTTTGAGGAGGCGATAGTCCATACTTCCACAAACGAAGTTATCGTATTTACAAAAAATAGAACACATGAAGGTATGTTTTATATAATAATTATAAAAGAATAAATACATAATAAATATCACATATATAATATAAAAACATAGTGTACATCATAATTCCCACCCATGATAGGTGGTAAAGGAAAAACGAACAACATTGTTTTGTGAGGCGATAGTTCATCGTTCAAAAAAATAGTAAGTTTGTTACACATTATATAGAAATGTATGTAAGTTAAGGTAGAACCATTAGAATAAAAAAATATCAGTATATTTATTATAATTAAGTTATTATATAAACATGGAATAAGAATAATTTTGGTGGTATGGAAAGAAAATAAAAAAAAGGATCTTGAGGAAGGATGTTACCTCTTCTTTGGGTAACTCCTTTTTCTTTACACAAAAGGGATTGTTTTGTTGGATTTATGAAAAAATGGGGAATTCAAGGAAAATTTGAGGGATTTTAGAAGATTATTTGAGCATATTTTGGGTGATCTAAAGGGCATGAGAGGTGTGAATAAGTGGGAGGGATGAGTGCCTTTTTATAGTGGAGGAGTGATATTCTTATAAATTTTTCAAAAGGGAGTTTCACCTATGTTTTTTCTATGAAATGTGGATCCAATAATGGTCAAAATTATATAAAAGGGAAAATAGGGTCAAAATATTTCCATAAAATGGATTTTGTAAAGTGTATAGGTAATTTTGGGCCTTAAGTTTAAGGTTTAATTCTTTGTTAAGATAATTTTCCTCTTAATCATTATAATTAATTTTAATCACTTTTACTAATATTTAAAAAAAAATAAGTTTCAATTATTTTAAATTATATATTATTATGATTAAAAATATTTAATCCATTTTTCCAAATTAAAAACATATAAGTGGCATAAATTAATTTAAATTTAATCCTACAGACGAGATGAAAAACAAGGGTTTTAAAGTAAAAATGTTTAAAAGTTTGTTGTGTTTTTTATATCCAATTTAGAAGTAAAATTGATTCCAATGAACTAAATCATATTTATTGATAAAAAATTGATCTAATTAAACTTTAAATGTAATTTAAAATATAATTTACCTTTATAAATAGATTATACGATAAAGTAGTTTTGAATTAAAAGTCAGTATTTTTCACTATTTATCAACAAATGAAACTTTAGAGAAAAATACAAAAAATTCACCCTTAGATAATTTTTATGTTCCAATTTAAAAAAATAATTTTATTTTTTCAAATAAAAATTATAAGTGTAAATATCATATTTAAAATGGGTTCGCTATTAAAAGGTGGTAAAATTACCTTTTAGAAGAATACATCTTTTTTATTCATAAAATTGGATTTATTATTATATTATACTTATCAAATATCTTTGATGTGTATAAAATCTATTTGATGATTATCAAAAATATTTATTTAATATATTATATATAATTTTTTAAAAATCATCAATCAAAAGTGTTTTATTTAATTTTTTTGGGATAAAATCGTGTTTGTACATAGAAAAATAGTTTTCATAGAAAAGTAATTTCTTTATTTTAAAATAGTTCTTACATTTACTTATACTAATTGATAACCAAAGGATTAATTTTATATACATGTGTAGATCATATTTTCACAATTTAGTTAATATTATTCATAACTTCCATTCCAATGGCTAGGTGGTTTCTATAATAATATTTTAATAATCATATTAATAGTATATTGTAGTTCAGTAAAAAATCAGCCTTGCGTGTAATAAAAGATGTCAAAGGGACTCAGTATTGTGTGTAATAAAAGAAAAACTATATTTTTGTGTGTTGAAAGATATTTTAAGTGTTTCATATATTGAATTGAATCCAAACATAATGATTTAATATATAAAAAACATGAAACACAAAATATAAAAAAATTAAATTAAGTTGAAAAAATATTTCAAAAAATATTGGGGTGTTACATCAGGTGATCAGTAAGGGGTAATACCTAAATAATATAAATAAAATTAATAAATGTGATAAAAAAGAAGATCACAAATGTGTAATTATAAGGTGAACATATATTTATGAGTATATAATCACAAAATCACACCCAAAGGAATAATAACCATGGAACATAACATGAATCATAATGTAAATATGTGACTTAATATAGGAATGTGGGATGTTTTTAAGCATAAGAGTCCATAATTTATGTCAAGAATCACTACCAAGGCCTTCATCACATAGTGGGAAAACTTTTACCATAATATAATGGACTAGGATAATATCCCATGTCCTCATAACATAACACATCATGAGATATATGATTTACCAAATACATTGGAGGGATATATAATTATAGACTCATCCATAACATAATTATTCAACCATACATATGTGTACCACATGAACATGGAAATAATAATAAAACCATCATAACATAATTAACCTATGAGGATAAAATGGTTTACATAACAAATTTTACAAGTCATAAAAAGTAAGTCATCTTGAGAAAGAAATTGAGTGATTCCTTTAAAAATATATCCCTATTGAAATATAGTAAATATTAATGGATATAAATATATATGAAAAACCATCTATAGTAAGATAAAATTTATTTAGAAAATAATAATATATATCTTTTTCAATTTTATAATTTTTTTAAAGAAATAAACTATAAATCAATGGATTAAAAAAAAGTAGAAATTAAATAAAAATTACTTTGAAGAATCATGGAAAATATAAAATGAATATTCATAAATATAATTAAAAAACTGGTAGGATAAATTATTGAAAAATAAAATGGATATGGAAGAAAAATAATCCAAATGAAAAGAGATCATGGGAAATTTCCCTTATAAATATTGTAATTAGTGAAGTATGAATCCTTGGGAGAAGAACAAGAAAAAGGCATGAAAATACCAAAAATAACTATAAGAAAAGAAAAATGGGGACTTAAATGAAAATTATAAAAAATACCCAATAAAAATTTATACATAGATAATCTCAATTAAGAATATATATTGAGAGAAAACCCCATACCGGTACTCCATATTTTAATGAAAGTGATCTAAATCCCTGTATAATATATAAACTAATTAATAATATATTTTATAAAATTATTTACACTTATGATATTTTATATTGATAAATTATTTTCATTAATTAAATATATATTATCAATTAATAGTTTACTTGATCATTATTAGTTAGTTGTTTCGATTATATGATGTTTGTTCTGGTAAATTGGTATTGATTATCATTATTTTTTAATATGTAAATAATATAAACAATATTACAGGTAGTGTAATAATAATAATATAATTATTTATAAATTTAAATGTTATTTTTATTAAATCCACAAGTACATTTCTCAATAATGAAATTCAAAATGCACATGTTTTAGGTAACTTTACTAATAATAATGTGTTTATTTTCTAACACTTCCACCGAGGTTCACATCATGATGAAATTTTCTTATTCTCATGTAGAGTGTCTACATCCTTAGACTATGCATAGCCCTTCTAGTGTCTATTGTACCATGTATTCTATTTTTTTAAAGGTGGGAGACCTCTACCACTGTAGTTGATGATGTCAGCTCCTTGATCGGAACAAGATGATGAGATATCATGTATTCCTTATATTGATTCCTCCTTGGAGTTTGTCTCCTAGTATAGGTCTCCCACACAAATCTAATACATGTTCATGAAACTGATTCCTAATGACATTATGAAGTGGGCACCAATTAATTATGAAACTTACTATCATGAAAGGGAATCTACCTGTGGTTGGAGCTGATGATGACATTGGATATCTTGGTCATGTTGGACATTTATAGATATTGGGTGTGCTGGTAATTTGTAAAATTATTCATGTTTCAGAGTTGAGGGAATATCATGTATAAAGTATCTTAAGTTTAAAACACAAGGCATATCATGTTCATTATAGGGAAACTTACATGAGGGTAACAAGGAATCTGAGGCTCATTTCCCCACGAATCCTATACATTTAAGTTAAGGAAAATAAAATTAATTATGTGTTGTGAAAGGAATATGAAACTCATTATGCTATGAAAATTATAAATTTCATATAAGTATTCTTAGTATTTTCACCTAGAGTATCTCATTCTTGTATCATGAGGTAGATATTATAATGTATCATTAGGGATCATAAGTTTAAAGTCTTGTGGGGATGTGGTCACAGATTTAAAGTCTTATGGGGATGTGGTCATAGGTTTGGAGTCTTATTGGGAAATTTCCCATATAACCTTGTCACATATTAGGCCATATGAAGGTTAATATCACATGGTGGTGCTTAAGTCTAGTGAGTACCTCGTAATTGGATGGTGAGAGGTTTGGTTGTGCTCCTAGAAGGTTTAGATCTACCACCTCTCAAGATAAGATGGATTTGTGGTAATTTTAGGATCTAACCTTAGCGAGGCATCCTATATACCTTGTTAGGATATAGGGATAAAATCCCTCAAATATTTGAGTTCATAGGTTAAGGATGTGTGAAAAAATCAATACATATAGTTTAATATTGTATGGTAAGGATTATCATGCAGTGAAAGGAGAAATAATAAGGGATAGTATAGGGATTCTGCTTAGAATATTCCCAAAAATTGGATGTGTCAGCTCACGCTTGTTACTTAAGGCATCCTATTCTTGTCACATAGGGTAATACTAAAATTTAATATCATATGTATAGGATATTGTCATGTATTTTAACGTCATGTGACTAGAACATTGTCATGTTGTTTGAAATCATGAAACTAGGATGTTAGGCTATGTAGTTTAAAGTCTTAAACTCAGAAATTATTGGGACTTAGACACCAGGTGACCTTTTTCGAGTTAGGGAAGGAGTAGAGAAGTATACTGGGACCTTTCATGACCTCATAAAATAAAAAAACAACATTTTCCCTTGATAATGACACTTTTTGAGAAGCATGTGGGGGTACCATGGTTTGAGAGACTAAACTTAGGAGAAAAAGGCAATGAAGTTTCCCAGCCCATGCATAGAGAAAATGGTTCATACATGAGGGTTGATAATACCAATCATGCTAATGATTAAGGCATGAGTAAACCCAACATGGATATGTACAATGCCTATGATCACTCAACATTTTCAATGCTATGTATACTGAAATGAGGTATCAAGTAAAATCCTATGAGGTGCTTCTTGTAAAGTTCAGGGATTTTTAAAGGTAATAACTTCATTAAAAATAGTTTTCCCATGTAAGGATGGTTTATTGGTATCCATGGGAGGGGTTCATGAAATATGGAGGTCTCAAATAACTCCATGGGGTGCAAAGTATGTCTCTTTAGCACATGAGGTGTGATCTTTCATGATGTTTATCTCTAAAATTACCTTAAATTTTAAAGTACTCATGGGAGGTTACTCATGAAATATAAATACACGAAGGAATCCATGTAGCCTTTGGTTCGAGAAGGTTGGAGTTTCACAAAGTCAAATATTTTTGGAGGAAATCCAATGGATGGATCCCCTTAAATAAGGGGTTAATGGGGATATTTATATATGTTATGGAAGTTGAGACAAATGTTTCATGAAAGGTTTCCTTCTTCATGTAAGATGGAGTTTTTAGCACTTTGAAGTCCTTTTCAAAGCCTTGGAATTTCGTGAAGGATATAGATTTTGTGAATCTAGACACTTGAGTGGTTTTTGAGACCATTTAAACGTATATTTTCCTTGAATCATCCATGTTCTCCTCAATGTATCCTATAATTCATGTTTTAACATAATCAGAAAATTCCACCCCCCTCAGAATGGGGACTGAATTGGGAAAGGAGGAATGAATTTTGATTCTAAAACACCAAAATTCAATGATAAGAGTATCTTGTTTCATGAAATTCAACCCCCAATTAACCTATAAATAGGAAAAGGGTACCTATATGGGACCAAAATATTCTCATGAAATATTAGTTTATCATTGATTTTTAAAAAACTCAAACCATTCATGAATATTCCGTGATCAAAATCCTTACCGCTCATGATAATTTCTATCTATGTGAACATGATAATTTTTTTTGAGACTATTTAAGACCATAATTATTTTGTGAAGGAAATATTTAATGAAGGATTATGTTTCTTAACTAAATCCTTTAGGAACCAGACTTCAAAATTTTTAAAATTATCTGAGATTGATGTGGAAGGTGGTGAGGCTATTATTGATCGAAGGATGGAGATGTTTAGGAATTTTCTATTTGGGGAGAGTTTCCAAATTATATTGAAGAATGAAACTCTTTGAAAACTACTAAAAATGGATCATAAATATTACCCACTCTACTAGAGTAATCTACAATAAATATTTAGATTGATGGATGATATAGTGATTCCTAGTGCCAATCGAGATGACCCTTCCTACTAGATCAAAAGTTATCTGGGAATATATAGGTTGAATAGGGATCCTGATGATCACTATGTCAAGGAACATGGTTCTATTAGAAACCTTTCCATTTGGAATCTTGTCAATAAAATAAATGTGGAGGAGCTAGCAATTGAAATGACCACCCTTTCAATATAAGAGAATTTCCAAGGATGGCCCGACGGACCGCATCTAGGGTTGGATTGGATAATGGGATATAATCCTAGGTGGAAACTTCATAGAAAAAGGGGTCTGTTCATATTGGGTTTTCTAATCCTATAATGATTTTTAGAAAGATATAAAAATAGTCAGGTTATATGAAGTGGTGTTGACTTCCCAGTTCCATGTCTACCACTACTCGAATATCATGCCCGATCTTCTAAGAAGGTGGTCACTGGGAAAAAAATATTTCCACATGAACTATTGGGAGGTCAAAATTAGAATGTGGGACCTCACAAATATTAGTGATATCCTCATATAGGGGTAAATATGATGGATTTATCTGCACATATAATATCTAGGATGATCAGAATTAGTTTCCAACACTAGAAAAAACTTTGCTAGATATGGTGTTGGGGAGAAGGAGAAGATATCCTAGGATGAAGGATATCACATTCAAGAAATGGTTTAGCCTATTCTTGAACAAAAATTAGGTGCGACTTCCATGTATCCCCTGAAAATTATCAATGGTAATGTAGTGTGGGAAATAGGTATCCTACTATGTACTCTTAGAGGTGATCTAGTTCTGCCTGTGGGAATATAGTATGAAGAAACTTTCCCCTAAGGATAGGATGGAGGGGTTCATTGTAGCATTCCTCCATGGATGACAGGTTCTTATTTATGATGTACACATGGGGGTAAAACTAAGTAAATTTTCTCTAACATCCATACTAGTTATGAGGCTGTAAATCAACCTGAAATTGCTAGTGCTTCCAAAACTATACAAGGTGATGAGACACATCTGCTAGAGGAAGACCCCCATCTCTGTGTGTATGACATTTAACTTTCTATACAGTGGGGTGAACTCACAATTAAGGGGGTATTAATATGAAAACCCAATCCTACCTACCAACACTAACTTCTAACCATTGGTTCTAAACATTGGTCTCACCCAAATTTACCCAAGTTTTTAGGGTTAAGCGGTCACTTGTAGTGTAGCTTTGGTTGTAGAATCCTTAGATACCCAAGAAGAAACCTACAGACACATACATTCTATGAATTGTTTTTGGATATTAAGTGGCCAACTTTGGGTTGATTTTAAGTAGGTTTAAGTAAACACTAAGATACTTAAGTGAATTCAATTTAAAAGAATGAGTTGATCCTAGGTTATCACTTGGGGTGGATTGGATGCATTCCTTTTTTAACTATTTAAATTTTTTATATTTTATATGGTTTCATTTAATAAGATAAAAAAATCATCACTTACTAGTTTAATACCAAAAAAACCAAATATTAATAACCTATACACTTTTAGGATCATATTAATTAGCATTCCAAGGTAAATGTTCATATTAGTAGTTGAAGTGTTTGACCTTAAATTCAACAAGGACGAAGGTGTTTAAAGATCATCAAATAGAATTCTCAATTAAAATAAGTGATTACAAAAATAATGGAGTGAGAAATATAATCCAATATATACCCTTTATACTCCCATGGATCAACCCATAAGTGTTTTATCCATTCATTGATTCTATTATTTAAATGGAAGTGGGAAGTAGACTCACGAGGGAGGAATTGAAGAGGTGAAAAGAAATGAAATAATGAACACTCCACCATTGTGTGAAGGATTTATCTGTTCATTGGGGGAATAAATTCACACCTTGATAAAATGGTATCAACTTTTTAATAAAAATAACAAAAATTGATAAAAATAAGAAGTTTTATAAAGAAGTTAATGTGATTAGATCAACTTACAATTGAAAGAAGAACGTTACAAATATAAATAAGAAGAATAACATTACAATGAAACAAAGAACAATATATTCCTAAATACTCCAAATTTTTTTCATTAAATAGTAATTTTGGAAGCCTTGGGTATTTCCACCAATAGTACAAGTCTTCTAAATTAATAGTGGTAGGCCAAGGTGGGTGGAAAGTTAAGGGAGAGTGGACTTTTCCACCCTTCACAAAAAATACGATCCAACTTGCATTCCTCTGACAAGTGTGTTTATACGAGCATCTATATGGCCGAATTTGGGTGGAATATAGAAGAAAAATATGAATATATGGATATCAAATGACTATCTATAAGATTTTATCCCAAAATAGTTTCTTGTTTTTTAGATATGATTTAAATGGGGGACTATTTTTTTGAGCCGTAGAATATGAACAATAATTTCATCTTCAAATTGGGCCACCTGTAACTCCATTAAAAAACCTAAATTAGCTTGGTATACTGTTTAATGAAATATTCCCCATGATTTCTTCTATCTATATTTAAATTTTTATAATCATTAGTCTTGGATCTTGGCCGCTATAGTACCTTTATGGGGATGATGTCTAGTTCACTTTTCCAAGAATGTTCTTGGCTAAAGACCCACTTTGGTGGTCCTCCAAATGGAATCTTCAAGTGATCCAAAATCATGAATTGTTCCTTATAGAATGGGGGACCTGAAAATAAAATATAAAAATAAAATCAAGGCCCTTTTTTATTTTATATGGTGTTCAAAAATGTACCATGTAATAGTGAATTTTAAGAAATAATTACAATAACGATGTGAAATGATGTTCAAAGTATAAAATACACTATAAATAACTAAGAACATGAATATTATAATATAAATAATGAATATTAGCCACTGTCAGTGGTCAATCACACCCCAACTTGATTTTTTCTAGTCCTGGGGAAAATATATCTCAAAAATATGAAATTTGAATTTCCTTTTCCAAAAACATTTTAATACATAATTACCACCAAAATACCTCATACCAAACAATTTATAAACCCATCAAAAATAATTTAAAGAAAGCTAGATCTAGAGGCATATCCCAAGACCAATCTCATTCCTTTGTTTAAATTCATCACCACATTTCATCCAATTTCAATTAATAATAATGATGTGTTGTGCGTCACAATAGACATGGGGGTTCATCTTTATTTATGGGAGAAAATATGGAAGAACTAGCTGGAATCACATTTCAATATTAAGATGAGTATTCAATTTTTTTATTTTTTTTTTATTTTTTTCTGTTTTTATTGTTGTAATTTTTCTATGTTAATTGAAATTTAACTCAATCGAGTCAACCCATGTAGTGAGACTTTGTCGATGACTCCCAGGATCAAAGACCTTAGGGCACCAAGTAAAGCCCAGATACCTAAGCATCATCTAGAGTTACTCAATAAAAATTCAAATTATCAAAAATAGAGATAAAATTCCCAAATCTGGGCCAGAAAACTATGGAGTCACGATCACCAAGTTCCAAAATCCACACATTAGGTCATTCCATTGCACTAAACATAATTGAATTATTATTATTATTATTTGATTTTTTGTTTGATATTTTTGTTTGATAGTTTAAATCCTAATTTTAAAATTAAAACGATCACCAAACCTATGCCGTTTATTATGGGACTCTAATAACTAAAACTAATACCCCAAAATCCAAAGGATGTGCATTTTTTTATTAAATGAATGAAAATATAAATGGTGAAAAATCACATCATACAATCTCACTTTCCAAAATATATTCTCATGAACTTAAACTTGCATTAAAATTAGAATCAAGGCATGTAAAATTATTTGATATTCAATTTTAAAGTGTGAAATGTCTATTATCATGTTCATGGTTAAATTAATTTTTCCTTCCAAATATTTTTTTTCACAAAAATGGAAATTTTTTATTTCATCTCCCCCATAACTTAAAATAACACTGTCCACAGTGTTTAAAGAAAAGAAAATTTAGAAGGGGTTAGAGGTAGAGGAGAGGAGTTATGAAAAGAATTTGAAATAAGAAACATGGAACAAAGTCACTTGGTTTTTAAAGTTAAAGTTCATGATACTACAGATTACTCCTTTGATCTCCATGTCACTCGAAGAAGCCTCACTGATGATGAAAATTTGTGTTTTCACACCTAGAGGAAATATGAATTGCCTAAAAATATATCAATATTAGTATCCTATAAATATTACACACCAACACAATTAGAACAGAATGGGAACCCCTTGAGGTTCCCTTAACTAAAAATAAACAAAAACTAAAGGAAAGGAAAAAAACATACCTGTTTACTTTGAAACTCCAAACTTGAGTAAATGTATAGGTAAAAGTTGGGTTTCCTCCTTTAAAGCGCTTTGTTTAATGTCGTTAGCCTGACATGGACCCTAAATCTATCAACTTTTTTCTGGTTTATAGGTTAGATTAGTTAAATCCTCCTTTTTTTGTTTAATGAATGATTCAATGAATGGTTTTAATCTATGACCATTAAATTTTAATACATGACCACTAGTGGGATCCTAAATCTATACTACCCCATGAGGGTACAAATGATGCACTATGTATGGACCCGACCATCTTGACCTTAACTTTCCTAAGTGTAAATGACGTTTTGAACTATATAAGAGGACTAATTTTCCCAGTTTAAAGTGTCTGACTTTGAGATTCCTAGATTGGTAGGTTTTAAATATAGATTTATTTATCCTTGAATTTTCATAAGCCTCCATCCTAAGTTCCTAAAGCTCATTAAGATCTAATTTCCTCTTTTCTTCAGCCAAAGAAATGTCAAAGTGTATTTTTTCGATTACCCAAAAGGCCGTATGATCAATTTCAACAGGTATATGGCATGATTTTACATAAATCAACCTATATAGTGACATTCCTAGGATGGTTTTTAATTAATTACGATATGACCAAATGGAATACAAGAGTTTCTGGGACTAATCTTTCCTAGAGGGATTGAATTTTTTTTCAAGAATTTACTTAATCTCCCTATTCGCTAACTAAACTTGACCATTGGTTTTAGGATAGTACACAGTGTAAACTTTATAAGAAATCCCATACTTAGACACGAGTGAAGAGAATGAGAAATTTCATAAATGGGTTCCTCGATCACTAATTATAGCCCCATGAATTACAAATTCAGAAAATATGTGATCTTTTAGAAATCAGATGACAACATGATGGTTGTTGGACTTGGTGGGAAGAGAATCAACCCATTTCAAGACATAATCAACAACTAATAGGATGTAGAGGTATACCTTAGAGTTTGGGAAGGGTCCCAAGAAATCAGTTCCCCAATAATCAAGGATTTCAACGACCAAAATGGTAGTTAGGGGAATTTCATTCCTTTTGGTAATGGATCCCAATTTTTGTCATTGAGGACAACTTTGGAAAAATTGGTAGGAATAATCAGTTATGTTAGACCTATGGAAACCACTTTGGAGAAAAATTTTAGTTGTTTTATTTGTGGAAAAGTTTCCTCTACATTCCTCTCCATGACAAAATTTTAGAATGGACTCTTGCTCTAACTTGGGAACACATCTCCTAATGATTTGATCAGGATAAAACTTGAAGAGGTAAATATCATAAAACACATAGTGTTTGACATCATAAATGAATTTACACTTAGATTGGGTCCCTATGAATTTTGGAATTTCACCCGTCACCAAATGGGTTGCTATGTCAACATACCATGGGAAATCACTCACAGAATATAGGTGATCATCAGGAAATGAATCAGACACAGAAAGTTGATGTGAGTTGTCTTTGGATTCCATACTATATATATGATTAGCTATAACATTTTTAACACCCTTTTTATCCTTAATGGTTAAGTCAAAATCTTGAAGAAGAAGGATCCACCTAATCATTCTCGCCTTGGAATCTTGTTTTTTGGAAAAGTTATTTCTGGGATAAATGGTTGGTGAAGACAATGATGGGTGATCCTAAGATACAAGATTTGAATTTATCTAAGGAAAATAAAATAGAAAGAAACTCTTTCTCAATGGTGGTGTAGTTGATTTTTTCATAATTTAAAGATTTTCTCGTATAAGAAATGACACATGAAATTCTATCGCACTATTGTCTAAAGACTTCTCCTACAATGAAGTCACATGCATCACACATGAGCTCGAAAAGAAGTTTCAAATTGAGATATTTCATGATATGTGGAGAGATAAGAGTATAATTGAGTGTAGATAATTATTCCTCACATCTTTCTATCCATAAAAATGGAGCATCTTTCACCAGAAGAGCACAAACTGGTCAGGAAATAGAGCTAAAGTTCCTAATGAAACTTCTATAGTAACCATCATGTACGAATAAGGACCTCACTTCCTTAATAGTTTTCGGAGATAGAAGGTGATAAATGATATCAACCTTAGATTTATAAACTTTAATCCCTCTACTAGCGACCAAATTTTCAAAAACAAGTCCTTCCATTACCATGAAATGTCATTTTTCCTAGTTTAGGATGAGATTCTTATCCTCGTATCTTGAAAAAAAAACCTTTCAAAATTTAGAATTCATCCCTCAAAATTATCTCCAAATATTGAGAATTCATCCATAAATATTTCTAAACAATCCCCCACTATGTCTGAGAATATTCCTGTCATGCACTGCTAGAAGGTACTAGGGGAATTACATAACCAAAAGGGCATGAACTTGAAGGAAAAAGTGTTGAATAGACAAGTGAATGTTGTTTTTTTGTGATCCTATAAGGAGACCTTGATTTGATTATTCCCTGATAATCTATCTATGAAGCAGTGTAATTGATGACCCACCACTCGATCGAGGAATTGATCAATAATGGGCAAGGGGAAATGATTTTTCTTGGTACATGATTTGAACTTAATATAGTCAATGTAGACTCTCCATACACTACTAAACCTTGTGGGGGGAAAAGTTCACCATCCTAATTGGTGATCATAGTGATTCCAACTTTCTTTGGAATGACTTGAATTGGGCTTACCCACTCACTGTCAGCAATGGGGTAGATGATACCCATTTTTAACAACTTAAGAAGTTATTTCATTACCACATCCATAATATTGGTATTGATTCTCTACTGAGGTTGATGAAATGGTTTGGATTCATATTTAAGAACAATACTATGAGTTCCTATGAGTAAACTAATCCTAGGAACATCAAAAAGGGTCAATCTAATTTATTTCTTATGATTTATTAGGACATCTAGAAGTATCATCTATCGATTGGATTCAAGAGAGGAATAAATGACAACTAGAAATGCTTGATTGTACCCTAATAAATCATACTTGAGTGATGAATGCAGGACCTTAAATTCAAGATTAGATTGGTTAACCATTTCAAAAGAAGGACGAGACTCTAGAACGAACTCTATTTATTTTTCAAAATTTCTTGACAAAATTGGTTCCTTTTTAATAGAAGTTTCATCCACCAAATTGGCTAGATTAGTGTCATGATTAGGTATGGAATCAATGTTATTGATTTCACCAATGGTATCATTGATTTTTGATTCGATAAAATAATCAATAGAGCTATTTTAAAGAGATTCAAGCCAAGGAGACAAATTTCCATCATGTAAACAAAGGAAATCAATCTCTTATTGACTTAAAACATCCTTCAATAAATCCTTGATGTTCCTCTAGTTCACTATCAAAACTACCAATCCAATTTAACTCATGTATCTCTTTATCATCCCAAATTTGTGAGATTTCATTGTAGATGTTCAGATCAAGACTCATGTTTCTAAAGGTTATTTTCATGTTCCCATTTCCAACCCGAATGACTGAGTTGATTGTTGCTAACAAGGGAAAACCAAGGATGATGGGGGTTTTCTCCCTAGGACCTAAGCTTGGGTTATTTTAAAGGAAAATTAATTCAGTATGTTAAATGAAATTTTCAACTTTCAGTAAAACATATTTTAAGATACCCTTAGGAACTCATAAACTATGATCAGTAAGTTGAAAAATGACATATATGGGTTGGAGTTCTTTGAGCCCTAAATAGAAACACATGGCATATGGAATGAGGTTCACACTATTTTCTAGATCAAAAATGTATTTTACAACTTTGTTCTTTCCTAAATAAACATTTATGTATGGATATCCTGGATCTTTCAACATTGGAGGAATGGTTCTTTAAATGGTGGTACTCACATTAGCATCCAAAAGGACTTGGTTTTATGTGAAAACTTCCTTTTAAAAGTTCACAAGTACTTAAGGTAATTTGAGCATCTAGGAATGGTTTTCATTGCATCGAGAAGGGGAATGTTCAACTTAACCTGAGATAATATTTCCCTCAAAGTTTCATTCAATTTTGGTTTATATTTTCCTCTCATGCATTGAGGGAAGGGAGCATGTTGTTTGATTGTTTGGTGTGGTTGTGGTTATTTATCATTCTCATTGGGTTTTTCAGAATCTGTGGGTGGTTCTTCATCATTTTCATGTGTTGTTGAATCTTTTAATTATTCTATAATGGTTTTTTCATGTTTCTCAATAGATTTCCCACTTCTTAAAATAGTCACTACTTTTAGTTGTTCATGATAGGGTTGTGTGTAACTAGATTCCCCATTAAGGTTGAGGATGGTACCATCTGAGTAGGCATGGGTGTATTTATGGTTTTAATGTTTTTTAGTTCATGTCTAATGTATGATACTTCTGATTCCATTTTCTCCATTTGTTTACAAAACTTATCAAGTATTGGTAGAGGGACATATTGGGTAGGGGCTTGTGCTAGTTGGTTTATCCCATGAGGATACTTTGGTTATTGGGTTGTTTGTTGAATGGGTTTCTAGATGGGTTGTTGGTATTGGATAAGATGGTGTTTGTATTGGACTGGTTGTGGTTGGAACTGGTTATGGTTTTGAATTTTTTTTTGAGGGTAGGGTTTTGGTCCTTGTGGCTAACTAGGTGGTTGGTTGGGTTGCTGTTTATCTTTCCAATAGAATCTGGGATGTCCATTGTACCTTAGATTGAAATTATTTTGGTATTATGGATTCTAAAATTTTAGAGCATTGACCTCTACTAGTGGTCCTCCTAAAAGAACATCCTTAATGGAAGGGATGGTTGGGAAGTTTTTGATCTTGTGGTCATGTTTGTCATAAATTGTACGAACATGGACGACAATTTGAATTTCAGGGACCTTCCTATGATCAATCTCTTGAACCTTCCAAGTGAGTGTAAAAAGTTTTTCCCTTAGACTTTCTTCATCCCAAAGAGTGAGAATTACACTAGATTTGGGTGTATTTTCATAGTGAGGTGATGTTACCCATGTTTGGTTTTGTTTGGCCAGTCCTTCTAGATACTTGTAAGCATCATTTGGGGATTTGTTTTTGAAGGTTCCATTACAAATCATATTGATGAATTGTTTGTTTCATAGAACCAAACCTTCATAGAATATTCAAATTTGATCTAGGATTAAAAATCCTATGTTGACAGTATCTTTTATCCTTTCTCATGTTTCATAAAATGACTACCCTTATTTTTCAAAAAAAATTTGGATGCTCTTCTTAAGTTCAATTGTTTTGTGATGGGGGAAGTATTTTTTGTAGAACTCTCTTTGAAATTGGTCCCAGGAGTGTATTGATGTACGTATCAGATTGTTTAACAAATTATTTTATTGATCCTTTACTGAGAAAGGAAAGACCCTCATCTTAGACGACTCAACTTGATGTGGTGGGCACATGGTTTCAACAATGTTGTTGAACTCTTTGACACAAAGGTATGGAATTTCCTACCCCATACCATGGAAGGTAGGAAAGTGGTTTGGGACATGATGTTTTAAGACATAGTGTTCTTATACCAGGGTATAATTCTTAGTGAAATAGGGTGCATTGTTTTAGAAACGAGTGAGGTAATCATTCATGGTTTGATCGACTTTATTCCCTAAGTTTGGGGCTGCCTCATTTGGATTTCCATTTTGGTTCCCACACGGGTTTATGAGTTAGTTTCTTTGAATAACCTCCACTGAAATGGGCTCAATTTTTGACTCTGGAGTATTTTTAATATTAAGATCTAATGGAAAGAGTTTTCTAGGTGTACTTGACTCCCTAACCCCAATACTATCCACCCTAACTAAACGATTTTATTGGTCATGGGTATAGGCAGACATGCGCCAGGAAAAGTTAGAAACTAAAGAAAGGGGAAATGATAAGAGAAGTTGAGGTGAGAAAATAGAAATGGGGGAGAATAGAATGAGTATTGAGATGAATTACTTGGGTCCCTGGAAACAATTCCAAAATTTTCTATCACCCAAATTTACCCAAGTTTTTAGGGTTAAGCGGTTGCTTGTAGTGTAGCTTGGGTTGTAGAATCCTCAGAGACCTAAGAAGAAACCTACAGACATGTACATTCTATGGATTTTTTTGTCTATGAATTGGCCAAATTTGGGATGATTTTATATATGTTTAAGTGAAAAATAAGATACTTAAGTGAATTCAATTTAAAATATTGAGTTGATCCTAGGTTATCACTTGGTGGTGGATTGGATGCATTTCTTTTTTGACTATTTCAATTTCTTATATTTTAGATGAGTTTATTTAAAAAGATAAAAAAAATCATAACTTATTATTTTAATACCTACATAAACTAATACTAATCACCCATACACTTGGAGGATCATATTTATGATCCCTCTAAGGTAAAGGTTCATATTATAACTTGAAGTGTGTGACCTTAAATTAAACAAGGAAAAAGGAGTTTAAAGATCGTCAAAAAATTTTAAATTAATAGAAGTGATTAGACATTAATGGAGTGAGAAATAAAATCCAATACAACCCCTTTATACTCCCTTGGATCAAAACATAAGTGGGTTATCCCTCCATTGATGCTATGATTTCAATGGAAGTGAGAAAGTAGACTCATGAGGGAGGAATTAAAGAGGTGAAAAGAATGAAATAAAAAACACTTCATTTTTGTGGGAAGGATTTATCTCTTTGTTGTGTGAATAAATTCACACCTTGATAAAATAGTGTCAAAGTGTTAATAAAAATAACATGAGGTAAGAATAAGAAGATGTTTTATAAATAATCTAATGTTATTCGAGAAACTTACAATTGAAAGAATAATGTTACAAAGATAAATCAGAAGAATAAAATTACTATGAAACAAAGAAAAATTGATGCCTAAATACTCCAAAAAAACTACCTTAAATAGTAATTTTTGAAGCCTTTGATCGATCCCCCAATAGTACAAGTCTCCTTAATTAATGGTGGTAGTCCAAGGTGGGTGGAAAGTTCAGAGAGAGTGGACTTTTCCACCCTTGAAAAAAAATCGGATCCAACTTTCATTCTTCTGATAGGTGTTTCTAAATGAGCATATATATGGCTTAGTTTGGTGGAAAATAAAAGAAAAACATGAAGATACAGATGTTCCCTGATTTTCTATAAAATTTAATCCCAAAATAGTTTTTTTTTTGAAATTATTTAAATGGTGGTCTATTTTTCTGGGATGCAGAATCTGGAATAGAATTTCATCTTCAAATTGGGCAACCTAAAACTCCATTAAAAAATCTGAATTAGCTTGGGAAAATTTCTAATGAAATTTTCCCAATGATTTCTTCTATCTACAGTTCAATATTTAGAATCATTGGTCTTGGATCTTGTTTGATACATTACTTTTTTTTGGATGATGTCCAATTCATTTTTCCCAGATTGTTCTTGGTTCAAGACCCACTTTGGTGGTCTTCCAAATGAAATATTCAAGTGCTAAAAAATAATGAATTGTTCCTTATTTCATGGGAGACATGAAAATAAAATATTAAAATAAAATCAAGACCATTGTGTTTTTTATATGGTGTTAAAAAATGTACCATGTAATAGTGCATTTTAAGAAAGAATTGCAATCATGATGTGGAATAATGTTCAGTGTATAAATTGAACTAAAATTGTGTTTATGAATAATGAATAACATGAATATTATAATATAAATAATTAATATTAGCCAATTTTAGTGGATAATCAAACATCATTAGGAGTCTCTCTCTTCAACTAGAGTGGGTTGGGGTGATAGAAAAATTAGACCGTTAGAGCAATTCATCTTCCGTCCATTACTCATCTAAATGAAGATGAACACATATTATGGCATGAGGACTATAGAGAAAATATCTTACCTTATTTACTTTTGAGATGGGTTATTGGTGGTGCAGGTGGACTATAAGGTAGTTTGAGAGTTTCACACCCGGTATCGATTCACTCATCAGTTCCATTGTCTCTAGTGTCTCACACCGTATGTCTATACCAGAGTACAATATGAGAACCACCCCACAATATTATGATATATACAGGGAGTGTTTTCATGAGAAGGTAATGGGGACTAGATAGAGCTTCCACTGAGTGATGATCCCTATGGGCTGTTGCATAACTATACATAAAGCTAGGAGAAAATATACCCCAAGGGATATTTTTAGGTGTCTATTCATTCAGGTAGACTCCAAAGATGAGGTTATACAACCACATGGAAGGTGGAGTACTACGTCTGGAGGAGTAGGTCATGGTAGAGGAGGTGGATCAGTGGGAAGATAGGTGGAGACAACTCTAGAGGATCCAACTCCCATAAAGGGTGAAGATTCCAAAGGATCCATAATGGTTAACCCAAGGATCCTAATAAAATGGATTCAAGAGAAGGGTGAACCTTATAGAATGGTGTCCAAAGTGTCTATTGTATCTTTGGGGAAGAGCTTTCATTGTGTGGTAGAGGTTCCTGAAGATGTAGTCTTCCTTAATTCTTTGATACACTGGAAGATGTTTTGATAGTTCAAGTGCACCCAGATGGCTTAGATACAACTCCAAAGGGATGATATTTTCCTTCCCATTCTAAGACATTACTAATAACTGCTTCCATGCTTCATGGGTGGAGGCCATGTAGTATATGTAGTAGTGGGAATATGTGATCCACTCTCGTGGCATGGCGTAACCCCGAATTCTTCAGGTGAGATTTTTTCTTAACATGCCTTCTCCTAGTGACCTCCCCGGGGGAGGATCAATTGTATGCACAAAATGGGAGGAAGAATAGTCCAAGGAGGATTCATAAGGGAGTAGTGATTTTATAAACTCCCCTGAGGAAGAAGTCTCCACTACAGATAAGGTAATTCCCTTGGATTTAAGGATTTGAGCCAATTGTTATTCTTTGGGATTTTCTGACTCATTTCCCTTGATCTGTATTAGGGTTTGATGGTGTAGAGGAGGGATAGATTCAAGGAAAATATTATAGGGAGGAAGATTAGGCCTATAAACTCATAGGGGTGGGCATGACATGTCCCTCCAACACTGTGATCATAGGTGGTTGACCTTTTTTCATTGAGATGCTTTCTATGGCTAAAGTGATATCTTAGATTCCATTAAGGATAGATGGTAAATTCCAATCCTTTCCCCCTTTAATATCAGATACCCATATTTTAATAATTTTCTAACTTTCTTATATCCATTAAATAGAGAAAAAATTCCTGATTATGGGGTAACCTCTGGAAGCTAAATCATTAGTCACTGTAAATAGGTCATCATCGATAGAGCCTACATTAAGCATATCGAAGCTTGAACTACTGGACATCCTTTATGTTGCATGTAATTATTTCCTTATGGTTCATTTTTCATGGTCAAAAAAAAGTTTAAATTTTACTATCCTTGAATTTTAATGAAAATACTTCTTATATTGGGGAACCAACCATTGAAGGTGATGACAAAGTAGGCTAAACCCACTACTAAGGTAACGATAATAAGATCCATGGCCTTAATTAGGGTGGATGAAAAGGTTGTTCCAGTCAAGACTATATCTGATGTTCCATATCCAAATGAGTCTATTGTAACTCATGTCGTGGAGATGATCTCCCTCTTAACATGGTTCCCAAACCTTCTTAAAGGATGATTGTGGAAGACCTCGCTGCTGATGCGCTTGTAGGCTTCCTAGAGTACCATCTTTCACCACCTGAAGATCTTGAAGACTTTAGGTTTAAAATAGTAGGGTATAATTGGATGGTTTACTATTTGGTATATAGTATCATATAGAATTTCATCAATCACACTTTTTTGGGCTGATATGATTGGCCTGATGAGGTCCCTACACCACTGGTTGATGAACCTAGTGACTGGTGGTGTGGACTACCACTCCCTCTATGTGCTAGCCCAAAATTTCATAGTCAAGTGAGTGAAAAAAATGATAAGAATTGTATGTTTTATATTATTCTCATACCTTATAAGGCACTAAGGAACTCTGAGTGATAGAATAAGAGATCGATTAGCTGGAGGAGAAGACAGATCAACTTGAGCCCATCATCACTAATAAGGGAGAGATCACCATTCAGTTAAGGGAATAGATGGTGGTAGTCTAGGTGAAGGAAATTGGAGAAGAATACTTGGAGGATGAGTGTAGGTCTATATAGGGTAGGGTGAAAATACTATATAATGATGTTATCCCTAAAACTATAGAGGAGGTGACAGATATTTCCAAGTGGAAGAAGGCTCTTGAGGCCACTAGGAAAAGGATAACTGAGTTGGGGTGACATCTCAACCAGGATGATCTATAAGGGGATTTGTTGTTGTAAAAATTTTGAGTCCCCAATCCATGGATAAACTTCCTCATTAAAGGAAATTAAATTATTTTATTCGATTCTCTGTGCATATATTTTTTTCATTCTATATCAATCATATCACCAAGACAAACAACTATAAACCTCTAAGCCCATGTGATTCATGCTCGATGTGAGAGACAAGAGGAAAATAAAATATTTATTGTTTATATGAGAGTTTTAGATAAATAATTAAAGGTTGGGGTTGGGATTATCCATCAACCATTTGGAGTGTGCCAACCAGGAAGACATTGGTTGGAAAGAGAGACTCTACAAAACTAACTTACTTTTCTAATGTGAATAAGTATAAGAGTGGGTTAAGGATCAGTTCATTGGATTCTACCTGAATGAAGGGTAAAATGAAGGGAAGTAATTGGGATGTACTGGACTTGGAACATAAAGAGGAATGACATAATTATTGAGGATTATTTCTTATCATGTTTGAAACAAATTTTTTACTATTTCACTACCAATAGTGGAAACATACAAATGAGAGTCAACTTTTGGCCATATTTAAAACATAGAGCGCATTAATTTTTCTTTTTAATTTCTTTAAGGTGTGAGACCATGATGGGAGGAGATCCATTTTTTTCAAGAAAAAATCAATATTAGGGGATCCCCCTCAGACATGGAAGCTAGTGGGTATCCCAATCAAGAATGATGCAAAGCATGGAGGAGAACTGAGGAAATGTTTTAGTGGAGTTAAATTCTTGGAGAATTACAACACCATGGATATTGAGAACATTGAAGGGTTGTATCAACTTGATTGAGGGTAAAAAAAAACTCCAAAGGGGAGTGTATTCTTAATTTTAAAGTGATATCCAAGGAACTTGAGTGGTGCGGTAAGCGACACACACTGGGGGGGGGTCCCCTCAAGTGAGGGAATTTTTTTTGTAGTTTCACACTATTCACTAAGTGATTTGAACTACATAATTTAACATCTTGAGTTAAGGACATTGGTTTCACAGTTTAATGTTGTATGGAATGGAAGAAGCATTGTAAATTTTAACAACTTGGGGAAAATATGTTGTTTTTTAGTTTAAAATCATGCGACTAGGACATGGGATGTTCCTTTTAAGGTCATGTAACTAAGAAAAATGGTGATGATGATGCGGCTTCACCAAATAGTATTAATGGACCCTACATTAATGGAGGGTCAAGGGGGTTTAATTATAGAAAGGGTAGTCTCACATGGGAAAAAATTTATGGCTAGACCTAGAGAAGGTGGTCTAGGTGTCACTATATATCCTATGAGATTGGGAATAGAGACACATTTAGTTCTAAAAGGAGACACTGTGGGTGAATATTTCCAAAATTGGGGGGATATCTTCTCAGGTGAGGATGATGAACCGATTTTATAGTTTAAAATGTCATTAATGGAGATGACCACTATGCAATATAAGGTCTTGTATCTTGGACCAAAAGGTAGCTGCTGCTATTTTAAGGTATTATACTTGTAACAAAAGGTATCTACTGGTTTAGAGTCATCTAGATTAGATAGATGATGGTAGTTTAAGGTTATAGAGATTAGACCAAAAAGAAACAACTGGTTTAAGGTTATAGAACTCAAACCTAGGATGCTAGTTTATGGTCTTAGAGTTTATACCAAAAGGTAGATACCATTTTAAGGTCATGAAGATCGAACCGAGGCTACTAGTTTAAGTTTGAAGATCTTGGACCAAAAGGTATCTGCCAAATTAAGGTTATTAATCTCGGATCGAGGCTTCTAGTTTAAGTTGTTTGAGCTTGGACAAAAAGGTAGCTACCAATTTAAGTTCGTGGAGCTCAGATGAGGCTGCTAGTTTAAGGTTGTAGAGTTTGGACCATGAGGGGTGTGTCTTGGGGAAGTTTGTGTGGAATTGAAGAGTAGTAACCCCATATTAAAAAAGTACCAAGGTGGCCTTTCACCATAAAAATATCTTTAAGACAAGTTTTACCCAATTTAAGGTCACGGTTCTTGGAACACAAGAGACATTATGATTTTAAATGTTTGTGTGTGACAACCATGCTAGGGAAGACCCACCATAATTATTAAGACCATGTGTTCCATGTATGGTGTAAAATAATCCATATTGGTAAAGTTATAATGATGATAATTTTATTCATCAATGTGTGTGAATGAACAAGGAAATAATACCGAGGGTGTTAAGAAACCACCAAAATGGGGGGAGATTAAAAGTAAACAAATAGTGACTTCCAAAATATGGAGCATGAAAGTAGGGGGACTGATGGGTAGGGAATGAATACTAACCATGTTTGAAACATAGGATCTATAACCACATTAGTAAAGGATGGGGTGATAAAATGTTGGATCGACTGTTAACCTTGTTCAGAACATGAGAGCCATCATCTATCATAAGAAGTCCTTTGCGACATGTGTTTTGGATGGGAGGTGAGCCATTTTTTATAGGAACCATTGTTATTAGGGACGATTTTTTAGACTAGGTGTATGATGAGGATCCAAACTAAAGAAGAGTCAAAGTCAAAATGATTTGGTGAAACTTTTAGGGGAGATCTAAAAATTTTTGGAGTTATTCCACCGAATGCTCAAACGTGCTAAATGAGTGTATCTATGGGTGAGAATTGAACATATTCACAAAAGAAAATGGATTTGAAATATGTCACTGGACAAGCTGGAATCAATATTTGAGATATGAGAATCCCTACGCATACCATGAGATTGGGAATAAATCCATACATAGTTCTATAGTATGGCATGGTAGGATACCAAAATAAAAAAGGGGGCACCCCCTAAAGTGAGGGTTCAAGGAATTATGCAATTTTACTTCATGCGATGGGGACATAGACCATGTAGTTTAACATATCTAGGAAAGGATGTTGGACATGCAGTTTAACTTCATATGGTGAGGATGAGGAATCATATAGTTTAATATCTTATAACAAGGATGTTGTCTTAGATGTTAATTCCATGTGACTAGAATGAGTGTTTGTGGTAGTTTAAGGTCATTAATCTTTGAACAAACTGTTTTCATATAGTTTAAGGTAATGATGCTTAGACCATGGGCACCATATTGTTTAATATCATGTGACTAGGATGTTGTCTCATGGTTTAACATCCCGAAACTAAGACAATGCATTATAAGGTTTGAAATATTATGGAAAGGATGCGGGGAATCACATAAATTACCACCTGAGGAACTTGGAATTGGTGGGAGGTGTGATACACTCCCTATCCATAGCGATCAATGTGTATAAACCATTAGATTATACCTTATTAATGACATAATTTCCTTACCATTTGGGTTACAAATTTAGTGGCATCATCCCAAGTATCATCGGTTTCCTTAGGGACAATAGCATATTTCCCTGAAGAAAGGAGCAGATATATACCATAGATCTGGAATGCATGAAACTTCCTGGGTAACTCAATGCAGTCATGATCCATAATGAGATATAAGTTCCCAATCTTCGAATCTAGTGAGAAAAATTAAATTCTTCATGATGGGAACCACATGATCTAGTATGTACTTCTTGTAGGAAATGGGGAACCTCTTTCCCTTGGATTAAATAGATAATAATTCCATTAACACCTCTCCTGTAAAGGGTATTCTCTTGGTTGGGTCCATCATGGAGGGTAAATTTCAATTCATGCCAATGAATCGTTTCAAACTTAGATTGGTCTAATGGGAGGGTCTTGTGTTATATATAATCAACTAGTGGAGTCATCTAATTGGGTGGTTCTTTGACTAATAGGGTGTTTGAAGGCCCTATTATAGAAGTTCTAGTGGTTAGCTGCTTTAAATGTAGGTCCGCTTCATCAAAAATGACGAGAGAAATGACTCTCTAATGTGCCACATGAATAAACAATTCATATAGGTTAGGCTCTAAAAGAGATACATCCAGACCATACATGGCATTGACTCAGTCATTTTGGGATCATAGAACATGAGTCTCCTTTTACTGAGACTGGCCCATTGACTAATAGGTTCATTCCAGTAATGGGATAAGTTCTTTATTCCTATTGATTTAGTCATTTTTAATCTTCTTGATAAATAGTTTAGAGTCTTCCTCCACATGCAGTCAGGAGACGTCAATCTTGAGATCTAGTTTGAGATTGGTGATAAGAACCTTATAATTATCCTCATTGTTGATAAATCCATTTGAAAATATGAATGAGTATGAAAATATGGTTAGTGTGGGTGTAATGAAGGCAATCCCAAGGCCCACCCTTTTGAGTTTGGGGTTGTTGATCTTCTACTGATTGAGCTTTAGGAGGCACCATCAGATTGCATATTACAATACAAAATGAATTGATCAAAATAGAGTATGAATTCATATGGGAATTCAAAATATAGAGGAAATTATTCAGGGGTTGGATGTGTGACCAGGAAATCTTCCAGTTCCGGTCACTCTATAGCATTCTGAGGGACAAAACTGATGTCAAATTTCTATATAATCACTACCCACCATGCCAATTACCCATTCAGCACAGGGATATTAAGAATTTACTTCAACAGATTGACATGTGATACTAGATTCATCTCATGATGCTAAATTTAGTTTCATAGTTTCCGGACTTCAAAGACCAAGGTAAGGTAGCTCTTCTTAATGGGACAATATATGGTCTCAGTGTCAAATTGCAAGTGGATGAGGTAGTACATGATATTCTCCATAACCTCATTTTTATTATTTGATAAAAGGACACTCAAGGAAAATTACAAGGTGGTAACATAAAGGACTAGAATATTTCATGGGATGGGTGACATCAAGACCTGAGGATGTAGATGATACTGCATGATATCCTCAAATGTGGTATGAAATTTTTCATCCTGTTGACTGGTAGAGAATTTCTTCAGGATCCTTGAAAAGGTATTGTAATTGTTGGATATATTTGAGATGAATCATTAGATTTAGTCTAGGTTTCCTTGGTGGACTCCTAGATCCCAGAGGTTGTGTGAATTAAGAATTTAGCTAATAGAACTAATCTTATCTAGATCAATTTCAATTCCTCTGTATTTGATGATAAAGATGAGAAACCTCCCAAAGGTGACCCCAAATGCATAGTTTATGTAACACCCCGAGATTTTATGAAAAATATTCTTTTTAATTTCATTAATGTCTTGTGTTGTATGCTACACCAAAAGGAGCTTTCACAACATGCATCCCTGACTTGGCTTGCATTACACGTAATTGCGACCTTCCACGATAGCGTGTGTTGTACACAATACTGAGTTTCACTAAACAACGATATGTTATATGAACTACCCGTTATGAATAGTATCAACTAAATTTTGAATTTTATAACATTATTATTCATCTTACACATTTTCTAGAACATGGTATCAGAACAAAATCAATTTTTTGAGTAAAATAAGTATTTTTCAAAAAATGTAGTTTTGTCACCTTTTAATGGTGCACCCACTTTAAATATTGTTTTTGAAATTTCTATAATCTCAATTTGACAAAATAAAATTCTTCTTTGGAATCAAGATATAAAAATTTACTTTGGATAAATTTTTCATATTATTCTGATAACTTTCATATTTTAATGAATAGTAAAAACACGCTATATTTTAATTAAAAACAACTTTTTTCATCGCAATAATTTATATGGTTAGATTATCTTTTTAATTGGGTTTAAAGTGTAATTAGAATACATTTTTACCATTTAATCCAATGTTTGTCATTGGAATTAATTTTACTTTGAAATTGGATATAAACAAGTATCAATCTTTTGATAGTTATTGTTTCTTAAAAAAACACACTATTTGTTTTGATAACGGGAATTAATTTTAAAATTAATTAATGCCACTTCTATGTTTTGAATTTGAAAAAATAGACATCAATTTTGAATTCGGAATATCAAATAATGCTTAGGCTGAATTTTTGGTATTTTTCTGAAAAACTGCAATTTTCGATGAATAGTGAAACCACTTAGAGGTAGTTAAAAAACTGATTTTTTTAATTTAAATTAAAATTTACCACTTCTGTGAATTGAATTTCAAAAATCCGAGAGACACGATTAATATCAAGGACTAAAATGTGGTTCAATGAGATGAAAATATTTTTTGGTGAATAATAACTTTTTACTTTTATTTACCACGGTTAAAAGTAAATAGGATAATTAAGGGTAAAAATGATATTATTATTAACCTAACACATGTCCTAATTCTATTGGATAAGTGTAATTCTACCAAAAACAACCTTAGGAATAAAGTATGACCATTTAGGCCCACTTGGATTAGATTAGGACATTTAATATTAATTTATTTAAAGAAGGGTTAAAATAGTTAAAATCAAAGTTTAATAAGTAAATAACTTTTAATATAGGTTTATATATAAGATAAATTCTACTATAAATATTAATTAGAAAGATAAAACTATTTCCTACATAATGGTATTTTATTTATAATTTTTAGACATTAAAAAATTTAATTTATTTATGACACAAAGATGATGCAGTAATTTTCTTATTAAATAATTATTGACATAATTGATGTTATAAATACCCAAATAAATGTAATTTGAGACTTTTTATGAATTTAACTAATTTTCTAGGTTACTATGACATGTTAGTTTTGATTTAATTAACTTTTTTCGAACTAATCATTCTGTTATTATTTTCAAAAAAATCAATTACCAAATAGTGTCAAAATTGACATAAAATAGTTTTTAAAACAAATATTATATTATTAAATTTTATTTTATTCCTAAAAATATAATGTTCGGCCAAATGACTTAGATAAGGTTATATATATTAATAATAAATAGCTTGGGGTTCGTTTGTCTTGTTATAGTAAGTTTATTAACCTTTTAGTGTAAGAAAACAAGAAGAGACGGTAAAAGTAAAATTATTTAACTTAAGGTTAAATCTAAATGACAAGGTTAAAATACAAACTTAAACTTGTCTAAATTCTATTGGATGAGAGGATTTAGACCCATCCCCACATTAGCTTAGAAATAAATTAATTTGGAGCTATTAAAAACTGAATATGACTTTATAATAAAATAATATTTTTAGTTTTTCCAAAGGTGCCCCTCTCCTCCCTTATAAAAGGGCACCTCCTCCCTCTCTTCCTCACACCACTTTGAGCCTTCAAGCTCGGAAAAACCCTGACAAATTCTCTTCTCCACTTCCATAGAAACATCCTAGAGGTTCTGGTCTTCTTCAAAGACCAATTTTAGTGCCCTAAGAGGAGGTCTCAAAGAGGCGCTTCAAAGAATATGTAATGTCCGTTACCGATTCTTTCAACTTTATTTCTTCTTCCACTTATTCTTCTTTAATTGTTTCATTATTAAGTAATAACATCAGTATAACTCATTTACTGATATGTTATTATAATTTTGAAACAACCCTATTTCACCATCTATCCATCATACGGAAAACAAAATCACCACGCATGCGTACGTGCGGAATACCGTCTCCACGCCGTGGTGAAATCTGTTTTTCCACCAACACCTTACATGGATGGGTATAATGGTGTAAAGAATAAATATATATGGTTATTATAACATCATACTTATTCTGATATATTATACCATCCACTCCAATTCTATTCAATAATTATGGGAATGATATCATCGCTCGTTCGTACGTACGGACTACCGTCTCCACGACGCGATGAGATTCATTATCCATGTTAACCATACATGAATGATCATAAAGTTTATATAATGAATAATAATGAAATATATGAAATAATAATTCTACTGTATTTATTTATATATATATATGTATGTCATATATTTATTTTCATTCAATTCAATAAGGAAACGAAAACAGCGTTCATGCGTACGTACGACCTACCGTCTCCATGAACGGTGTATTTCATTCCTTTTATCGATCTATAATATATATATGTATATGATGAATATATATTATATATAAATCATGTTTTACATTCTGGAATTATTTAAATTAGGATATAAGTAATAATATCAAGAACGACAAGTCGAAACACATACGATAAATGAAATAATTTTACCCAAAATTCTGCTTTAACATGGAATTTACAAAAGAACGGGTAATATAAAGTCACAAGTGAAACATATATGATATCATAACAATTAATATGATTATGTAATAAGTCAATGAAATTATTTAAATCATTATACAGGAGGTTCAGATACGTACGAATCATATCAGACCTAAGTTAAGGGATAATTTTGCAAATCTCATTTTTATCCAAGATTGCTTATTCGTAAGTATTTACTGGGGTTATTTCTATCATCCATGTCCATGTTTTATAAAAGTGTTTTCAGGTATGTTTAAAGTAATTTTTACCCATTTTAAATTTTACTACATGGTATGTAAGGAATTTTTATTTTTTTTACGTTATGAGGTACTTTTTTGACTTTTACGGCAAAAGTTCGAGAAGAATGTTTTTTAACTTATACGGAATGAAAGGATTTTTACGATTTTATAAAGCCTTATTTTCATGAATATTACTCCAAAATATTTCATGAATATTTTTAAAAAAATCATTTTCTTTTAAAATTGCATGACATTTTTTTGAAAAGAAAAAGATTTTGAAGAAGAAAGGATATTTTCCTCAAGAATTCATTTCAAGTGTTTTATCAAAACCATTTTACATCTAAGATGACATTATTTCATATGTGTATGTTTCAAGTATAATGTATATATGATTTACATGGTTTAACTTTTCTTATAATGAAATATCCATTTGTTTTATATGGATTATGTGATGATTGGATGATGTTTATGTAACCCATTTTATTCATTGGGCTATGATGAATGTTTTAAGTTTATTTTGTGGAACAAGTAAGAATGATTTCATTATGAGATGGGTGGGACCTATATCTCCCTCCAATACATTGGGTAAAGATTTATATCTCATGAGATAGACATGGATGGAACGGAAAGTTAATCCGGTTCAGTGTTACAGGACTGAAACGAGGAGTGAACTCGATTTAGAAAGGGACTTTGTCCACTAAGATGGTCTTGGCAGCAATGTCTTGGATACTATGAAAATAATAACATGTGCTTAATGGTTTCCACAATTAAATGTTTTATTCCCATGCTATTTTATCATGATTGATGTTCCTTTATGATATATTCCTTACGTACTTCCAAGATTCATGTCTTTGCTCAAGATTTTGATGTTTAGATTTTATGTTCAAGTTTTTGCATTCAAATGTTTATGGATTGTTTTATGTTCTCTATGTTTACCCTTACTGGGAATTTGACCTCACCCCTTTCATGTTTTATTTTCCCTAGGATATAAAGAAAGGTTTTAGGTAAGAAAAAAAGGGGAAGATCTTTATGGGAGATGTTGAAGATATTTCACCATGATTAGAAGATTATATTCTGAGTTTCCAAAGACACTAAACTATTACGGTCCTTGTGTGTCTGTTTTTGTTATATACTAAGTATTCCACAAAATTAATTTAATGTCCATGTACGTCAAGCTTTGGGTCTCTACAGTTGGTATTAGAGCAAAGGTTTAGTTAACCTTTGGAAACTAGGATGCGAAAACGTTAGTGAGATCCTTAGAGATATTTCTAAGGTATGTCTAGGGATGTCCCTAAGGATAAGTATACGTATATGATATACTCCTAGAACTACGGTAACGTTATTAGAATTTAACCTAAGATGTTAGATATTGAGGGTACTCCCCCTTTACTATGTTGTTTTCCCTAACATGATTTTTGCCTCTCACAGAATTCTTTTTGTGTTTTAGCCAATAGAGGGAACCAGAAGGAATTCGATTAACATTGAATCCAATGGAAAAATTAGTGACTATGACCAACAAAATTGTGTAATGCCTAGAGAGAAAGATATTGTGATTATGCCGAATCAATCATTGTGATATATGATTAACAAGGTGAAATTTAGTGGTATGCCTAATTCATCAAATAAGAGGAAGGTATACTTTTATGCAAGTTTTCATGTTGAAGAGCATAAACAAAGGAAGATTGAGATTTATAAAGAAGGGAAGAAGAACCTTGAGGAATACCTCAAATGGAGGGGAAGATGTTATCTATGTGGAGAAAAGGGTCATAGAGTGACAGACTGTTATGGAGTTCAATGTCTTATTTGTGGAGAACATGGGCATTACCCAACTCAATGCCCTGACCTAAAAAGTTACTTCTAAATCAAGGAAGGACTTATTCTAGGATAATAATTGAAGTGGATGGATTGAAGTGTTTATGTATTGGTATTCAAGAATATTTTTGTTGAGGTAATTTTATGGTGTATTAGAATATTTTTGTATTAGTCTATTGTGGTTTTCAATAATTTTATGGTACCGGTAACCATGAAAAGTGATTCAAATATTTTGGAAAGCAGATGATATGTGAATAAAGAAGGGATAAGGAGAAAATGAAAGGTTTGATAGTATTCATGAGCTCATTAATGTTATAAGGACTAAGTGATATCATGGTTTGAGTATACAGAATTTTGGGATTTTGGTATGTGGAAAGAGTTAACTTTTGACAGCACTCACATTTTCACTAAGGTTAAATGGGTATTCATTTTTTCAAGAGAATACATGATTAAGGCCTAAAATGTTTGGAATGTGACCAAAAAGACATATCTTATGATATATGGGGATCAATGATGGTATTAACATGCTTGTTATATGAACTCTCTGGTAATCATTTTCATTATAATATGAGAATGGACATCAATATTTTGGATAAGCCTAAAGTTTGGAATGGATTATGTTGTAAATAAGTTAGTATTGTTTAAGGCTAGAAATTTTTCAATATTATTGATGGAAATTTATAATAATGTAGTTTTAGAAAAAGGAAAACCTGCAGGACGGGCGACAACCCATCGCGTCGGACAAGGCTGTGGGAATCGAACCCACAACTGAAGTGCGACAGGCCTTTATCACCTACCACTGGCCTACAAGAAGTCCCTGTTTAGTAGAAACCAGTTTTATTATATTAAGCAGTATTATATAAGAAGTATAAGTCCATTTTAGGAACCATATATGATTAATCTCACTATAGATGGACTTATGTATTTTTGATAACTTTTTCTGACCTTTTGTTTGAGACAGATGGAATGACCCATCATTCTATCACATGATCTGCTAACACTTCACGAATGACAAATTCAACTTCATTTATTTAAGATATGAAGTGGAAATTATCCAAGGAACGACCAACAATGAGACTGTACCAAAATCAAGAAAGTATTTCTTCTAATTCCAATTTCTTCAACTTTAGGGAAATGATCTTGAAAACTAAAAATTTTGTCCTAGTGCCCTTATATCCGATGAATCAGATGGTACCTTAGATCATCACAAATCTATGGCTTTGTGATTGCTGGCTTTTCCATAGCCTTGTTCTCTACCACTCTCCATCAGAACATGATGGTTAGATTTCTCTTCCATATCCATATTTTCACCTATGTGGAAACCCAATGATTAGTTAATTTGGGTAACCGTTACGTTTCATAATTTAGTTTTTAAAGATTGGTTTTGGTATTCCTTTTTATGATGTGGGTTTCTATTAAATAAAATTTCAAGTAGTAAACCATTTATAACCCCGACGAATTTTGAGGGCGAAATTCATTTTAAGGGGGGTAGAATGTAACACCCCGAGATTTTATGAAAAATATTCTTTTTAATTTCATTAATTTCTTGTGTTGTACGGTACACCAAAAGGATCTTGCACAACACACATCCCTGACTTGGCTTGCATTACACACAATCACGACCTTCCATGATAGCGTGTGTTGTACGCAATACTGAGTTTCGCTAAACAACGATATGTTATATGAACTACCCGTTATGAATAGTATCAACTACATTTTGAATTTTATAACATTATTATTCATCTTACACATTTTCTAGAACATGGTATGAGAACAAAATCAATTTTTCGAGTAAAATAAGTATTTTTCAAAAAATGTAGTTTTGTCGCCTTTTAAGGGCGCACCCAATTTAAATATTGTTTTTGACATGTCTATAAGTTCAATTTTACAAAATAAAATTCTTCTTTGGAATCAGGATATAAAAATTTACTTTGGATACATTTTTCATATTATTCTGATAACTTTCATATTTTAATGAATAGTAAAAACACACTATATTTTAATTAAAAACAACTTTTTTCATCGCAATAATTTATATGGTTAGATTATATTTTTAATTGGTTTTAAAGTGTAATTAGAATATATTTTTACCATTTAATCCAATTTTGGTCATTGGAATTAATTTCACTTTGAAATTGGATATAAACAAGTATCAATATTTTGATAGTTATTGTTTCTTAAATAAAAACACACTATTTGTTTTGATAACGAGAATTAATTTTAAAATTAATCAATTCCACTTCTATGCTTTGAATTTGGAAAAATAGAAATCAATTTTGTATTCAGAATATCAAATAATACTTAGGCTGAATTTTTGGTATTTTTCTAAAAAGCTGCAATTTTCGATGAATAGTGAAACCACTTAGTGGTAGTTAAAAAACTGATTTTTTAATTTAAATTAAAATTTACCACTTCTGTGAATTGAATTTCAAAAATCCAAGAGACACGGTTAATATCAAGGACTAAAATGTGGTTCAATGAGATGAAAATAATTTTTGGTGAATAGTAACTTTTTACTTTTATTTACCACGGTTAAAAGTAAATAGGATAATTAAGGGTAAAAATGATATTATTATTACCCTAAAACATGTCTTAATTCTATTGGATAAGTGTAATTAGACCAAAAACAACCTTAGGAATAAAATATGACCATTTAGGCGCACTTGGATTAGATTAGGACATTTAATATTAATTTATTTAAAGAAGGGTTAAAATAGTTAAAATCAAAGTTTAATAAGTAAATAATTTTTAATATAGGTTTATACATAAGATAAATTCGACTATAAATATTAATTAGAAATCTAAAAATATTTCCTACATAATTGTATTTTATTTATAATTTTTAGATATTAAATAATTTAATTTATTTATGACACAAAGATGATGCATTAATTATCTTATTAATGAAATATTGACATAATTGATGTTATAAATACCCAAATAAATGTAATTTGAGACTTTTTATGAATTTAACTAATTTTATAGGTTAATATGAAATGTTAGTTTTGATTTAATTAACTTTTTTTGAAATAATAATTCTTCTATGATTTTCACAAAAATCAATTACCAAATAGTGTCAAAATTGACATAAAATAGTTTTTAAAACAAATATTATATTATTAATTGTTATTTTATTCCTAAAAATCTAATGTTCGGAAAAATGACTTATATAAGGTTATATATATTAATAATAAACAACTTGGGGTTCGTTTGTCTTGTTATAGTAAGTTTATTAACCTTATAGTATAAGAAAACAAGAAGACACGGTACAAGTAAAATTATTTAACTTAAGGTTAAATCTAAATGATAAGGTTAAAATACAAACCTATACTTGTCTAAATTCTATTTGATGAGATTATTTCTACCCACCCCCACATTAGATTCGAAATAAATCAATTTGGAGCTATTAAAAACTGAATATGACTTTATAATAAAATAATATATTTAGTTTTTTCAAAGGTGCCCCTCTCCTCCCTTATAAAAGGGCACCTCCTCCCTCTCTTCCTCACACCACTTTGAGCCTTCATGCTCGGAAAAACCCTTCCAAATTCTCTTTTACAATTCCATATAAACATCCTAGAGGTTCTGGTCTTCTTCAAAGACCAATTTTAGTGCCCTAAGAGGAGGTCTCAAAGAGGCGCTTCAAAGAAGAGGTAATGTCCGTTACCGATTCTTTCAACTTTATTTCTTCTTCCACTTCTTCTTCTTTAGTGTTTTCATTATGAAGTAATAAAATATGTATAACTCATATACTTATATTTTATTATAAGTATGAAACAAACCTATTTCACCATCTATCCATCCTATGGAAAACGAAATCACCACGCGTGCGTACGTATGGAATACCGTCTCCACGCCGTGGTAAAATATGTTTTTCCACCAAAACCTTACATGGATGGGTATAATGGTGTAAATAATAACTATATATGGTTATTATAACATCATAATGATTCTTATATATTATACCATCCACTCCAATTCTATTCAATAATTATGGGAACGATATCATCGCTCGTGCGTACGTACGGACTACCGTCTCCACGACGCGATGAGATTCATTCTCCATGTTAACCATACATGAATAATCATAAAGTTTATATAATGAATAATAATGAAATATATAAAATTATAATTCTACTGGATTTATGTATATATATATGTATGTCATCTATTTAGTTTCATTCAATTCAATAAGGAAACGAAAACAGCGTTCATGCGTACGTACGACCTACCGTCTCCATGAACGGTGTATTTCATTCCTTTTATAGATCTATAATATATATATGTATATGATGAATATATATTATATATAAATCATGTTTTACATTCTGGAATTATGTAAATCAGGATATAAGTAATAATATCAATAACGACAAGTCGAAACACATATGATAAATGAAATTATTTTACCCAAAACACTGCTTTAACATGAAATTTACAAAAGAACGGGTATAATAAAGTCATAAGTGAAACATATATGATATCATAACAATGAATATGATTCTGTAATAAGTCAATGACATTATTTAAATCATTATACAAGAGGTTCGAATACGTACGAAGCATATCGGACCTAAGGTAAGGGATAATTTTAAAAATCTCATTTTTATCCGAGATTGCTTATTCATAAGTATTTACTGGGGTTATTTCTATCATCCATGTCCATGTTTTATAAAAGTGTTTTCATGTATGTTTAATGTACTTTTTACCCATTTTTGACTTTTAATTCATTGTATGTAAGGAATCTTTCTTTTGTTTACGTTACGAGGTACTTTTTTGACTTTTCCGGCAAAAGTATGAGAATAATGTTTTTTAAACTTATACGGCATGAAAGGATTTTTACGGTTTTATAAAGACTTATTTTCATGAATATTATTTCCAAAATATTTCATGACTATTTTTAAAAAAATACTTTCTTTTAAAATTTCATGACATTTTTTTGAAAAGAAAATGATTTTGAAGAAGAAAGGATATTTTCCTCAAGAATTCATTTCAAGTGTTTTATCAAAACCATTTTCCATATAAGATGACATTATTTCATATGTGTATGTTTCAAGTATAATGTCTCTATAATTTACATGGTTTCAATTTTCTTGTAATGAAATATCCATTTGTTTTATATGGATTATGTGATGATTGGATGATGTTTATGAAACCCATTTTATTCATTGGGTTATGATGAATGTTTTAAGTTTATTTTGTGGCACAAGTAAGAATGATTTCATTATGAGATGGTTGGGACATATATCTCCCTACAATTCATTGGGTAAAGATTTATATCTCATGAGATAAACATGGCTGGAACGGTATGTTAATCCGGTTCAGTGTTACAGGACTTAAACGAGGAGTGAAATCGATTCAGAAAGGGACTTTGTCCACTAAGATGGTCTTGGCAGCAATGCCTTGGATACTATGGAAATCATAACATGTGATTAATGGTTGACACAATTACATGTTTTATTCCCATGATATTTTATCATGATTTATGTTCCTTTATGATATATTCCTTATGTACTTCCAAGATTCATGTCTTTGCTCAAGATTTTGATGTTTAGATTTTATGTTCAAGTTTTTTGCATTAAAATGTTTATGGATTGTTTTATGTTCTATATGTTTACCCTTACTAGGAATTTGAGCTCACCCCTTTTATGTTTTCTTTTCCCCAGGATATAAAGAAAGGTTTTAGGTAAGAAAAAAAGGGGAATATATTTATGGGAGATGTTGAAGATCTTTCACCACGATTAGAAGATTATATTCCGAGTTTCCAAAGACACTAAACTATTACGGTCCTTGTGTGTCTGTTTTTGTTATGTACTAAGTATTATGAAAAAGTAATGTAATGTAAATGTACGTCAAACTTTGGGTCTCAACAGTTTAGGTTATTCTTCTTTAGGTGATGGGATCATAGGAAGCTGGACACTTTCTCATGATCCTTGATATAGTCCTAATATTGATGGTATTTCACCACCAGATCATCCACATATAATTTCCACAATATTATAAGGAGAGGCTTGAATATATGGTGCATATCATACTATTAAGAAACCTTAGAGTTCCTTAAGCCAAATGACATCAATCAGTAAAAAAAGGTTCCCTAAGAAATCTAGAAAGTAGTGAGCTCTTCATCCTTGGGTCCATCCAAATATGATTATACTCAAAGAACCCATATACGAAGGACATGACCTAAAAATAAAAATTTGAATTGATTAAAAACTCTAGCACTAGAAGGGTGAAATCATCCTTTGGGAAGTGGGGGTTGGGGTCCTGGAATTCAATGTAGACTATCATATGTCTATTTTTCTTCCATACTAGGATGATGTTGGCCAACCAATTAGGGTATTGAACTACCCTATTGAAATTTTCTTTGATGAGATTATCAAATTTGTCCTCAACCATGTAACCATGAGAAGGGTGCATCTTTATGGGAGGCTTATCAAACCCATGGTGGTCCATTGGGAGGCCAAGGTGGTGAAAAAGAACCTGAGGGTTATCCTTGACATTTCCTTTTATCTCTAAGAGAACACATCATGGTGACTCTTTAATAAATCCATGTTTCACTACTTCTACTTCAGATACATTACTGTGTTAATCAATGTCATCCTCATATCTTCCATAGTGTCAAAATTTACCTAGGTCATCTTATTAATAGTATTGGATACACATTCCTCAAAGGTTGGAGTATAATAATCCAAATCCTCTTCATCATCTAAAACAAGAAGATCAGATGAAGGGGGTGACTCTCTTGAAGCTGAATACCATGAAATGGTACTGGTTTCTACTTCAACATGGGTAGGATCATCATTAAGGGATTAATAATCTTTGAAAACCATGGATACAAAAGCTGATGAGCCAATCCAACATGTTTCATGACCTTGAGATCCACCTTTGATGTCGAAATAGTGATAATGGGTCATCCTACATCGGGTTAGTCCTACTATCTGAAAGGTATAGCACTATCATGGGTTGCTGGCCAAGTGATGGAACTCCTAATAAACAATAGGAGTTAGTTCTTCTGGATTCAACAGTACCTACCCCTTGTAGGAATATGAGGTAGTATTTGAGTATTACTTCTTCTTGGGGACTATGAAATGGTTCCCATGATTCAGGGATGTTGTCTATAATTGGTGGATTTTCATGATGAAGTTGTCTTTCAAATCCACCCAAGGATCAAATTAGGTGGATATAAAATTATTTGGGGAATTAATATGCTTGATCCCATTAATTTAAACCTAATTCCCCACCCCTTTTTAGTACCTAACATTTAGGTAATGAGTTTCATAGGGGTTTAAGGGAGAAGCATCACCAAGGAGAACCCCTACACAACTATTGAAGGAGTATTTGAGACATTGGTGGTATGAAGAGGGGACCAATATGTGTAGATGAAGCTATATAATCCCCAATAAAGTATTGTAGGTAGTTTCTTATGATATGAAAATTAATTTTATGTTTTATACCAAGGTGATGAACTGGGTATCTAACTAAATATTTCTATGTACTATTTTCTTTCATTTCTCATATCCTTGAATTTTCAGGATGGAGGGGGTCATATATTCTTCACTGAGTCACAAATTATAGAGTGTATGGGTTGGGATAATATTGATCCCATAGCCACTGTTAACTAGAAAATGATGGATCTTCATGCCATTAAATTGACCTAAAACATATAGAAGGCATATGTTCCCCTAAAGGGTGTCACCCTCATCATACTCTAATAAAGAGATTATTTCTTGAAATTATTCTTGCCCAGATTCATCAACATGATAGGAATCAGTATAATTTACCTCAATTTCAAATGGGATAAGGATCTTCTGGGTCTCAATGAGAGCCTCATACAACTCTTTTGACGAGAATAGTGCATCAAGTATAGAGAGTCATTGTAACAACCCGAAATTTTAAATAAATCTTGTTTCCTATTTTTATGTGTTATTTTATTTTTTTTGTATACTCAAAAAAAATGTTTCATTTGATAAGATGAGTATAATTAAAATGAGACTGTTGGGTTTTGACTGTTATTTGACCATTGGTCAATATGACCGCTGGAAACTAAACGTTTTGACTATTGTCTCTAAATAAAAGAAATCTTGGTTAATTAATATAGAAAGAAGATTCGATGGCCTCACCCAGTAGTCTTGGACCGATCGAAGCCCACCTAACAGAACTTGGGAAGGAGGTAGCACCACTGGACTTTGCTCTGGACCAAACCCAACCTGAACTTCATCGTGTGAAGTTAGAACGGGATTGCCTTCGCGAGAAGTTCAAACTGATAGAAATTACTACTCGTGCGATGTTGGCCGAGCCTCCCTCAGATTCTCTCACCTTAGCACACCGTACACTTAGGTCCTATGCTGGTGTGAAAAGAGGCTATGTAAGGAGATCGTAACTGCCTTGTGTAATCCTTTGCTTTAAATAAAAACTGGGATTTCTTCTTATGATGAAGTTTATGAATTTTCAAATGTCCGGATAAATATAGTATGCATATTTTTGATGAATTTTAGAGAAAGGATATTTTAAAAATGTTTATGTAAAACTTAAATAAATAAAAATTTGTAATGATTTTCAAAAAATGGTCTTCTACAAATATGTTCAGTACGGAATTTAGAGTCTAATAAGATCAACTTAATTTTTGATGAATAGTAAATTAAGAATAGTGATTTTATGATTAGGATTAGTAATGTGACCAAATGGATTAGTAATCTCACTTAAAGAAAGTATTAATATAATCTAGGCACCTTGATTAAGTAATGTGATTCAATAAAATGGTTAAAAAACGGTTTCATAAATTATTATTCAAGTATTAGTTTTTTCGGGTGAATAGTGTTTTCTTAATTAAAAATTAAATTAAAAATATTTAGAAAATTATTTTTATAAAATGGATTTCATTTTTGAACTCAGAGCATCGATATTATGTTAAGGTAATTTTTGGGGATTTTTCTAAAAAAAATGAATTTTCGGTGAATAGTGTATTTATTTAAAAAATAAATTAAAAATATTTAGAAAATTATTTTTATAAAAAGGAGTTCATTTTTTAAATAAGAGCATTGATATTTGGTTAAGGTGAAATTTTGGGATTTTTCTGAGAAAGTTGAATTTTCAGTGAATAGTAAAAATACAATTTTAGGGTTTCGGTATGTTTAATGACATCATAACTATGTCATGATGATTTCATGAGATATTTTAAAGGATGTTCGACTAAAGAGGATGAATTATTTTGTGGGGGTCCCCATGTGGTCTAACTTTATGGGAAGTACCATGGGAGGGCCCATGCTTTTGAGAAAACCACTTTTGAGGTGTCCCTTGGCCATTAATGCCTTGTCCCCTCACTTTCCCTATAAATACCAAGCCCTACTCTCATATTTTCGACTCCAAAACCATCCTCAACGAAGTTATGGTATACTTACCTCCCAAGGAGTCCTCCCAAGGTTCCCCCAAGCCCTCAAGGTCCCAACCTTTGAGTTTTAAGAGTTACGTTTTAAGGTAAGGGATCCGATCTCTCTCTTTCTTTTCAAGAAATCTCTTTTATGTAATTTCTGTTATGCTCCATGTTATTATGTTAAAGGGTGTTATTTTATAATCATCTTACTTCCCTTTTCATGTTCACATAATGATAGATCCCCTCTTACTCTCATTATTTCGTTTTATGATGTTTTAAGTGGCGCCGTTAGGCTACCGAAATTTTTGTAACAGATTCTTTCTCCCTTCTCATTTCTCAAGATCTATTTTCATGTAAAGTATTTAAAGTTACTCTTTGTTATGTTGGGGTATGATCTCTAAATTTATCATACTGATATTTTATGATCATATGATGAGAGACCTCATTTGATCTTTTCAATTCAGTATTTTGAAGTTTTAAGTGGCGCCGTTAGGCTGCTGAATTTTTAAGTGGTTCTTCACCCTTCTCGTTTTGAAGTTCTACTTTCATGTCAATTATTTCAAGTTACTTTTTGTTATGTTGGGGTATGATCTCTATATCTATCATACTGATATTTTATGACCATATGATGAGATACCCCATTTGATCTCTTCAATTCAGTATTTTGAAGTTTTAAGTGGCACCGTTAGGCTGTCGGATTTTTAAGTGGTTCTTCACCCTTCTCGTTTTGAAGTTCTACTTTCATGTCAATTCTTTCAAGTTATTTTCTGTTGGGGTATGATATCTATATATATCATACTGATCTTTTTTTACCATATGATGAGAGACCCCATTTGATCTCTTCAATTCAGTATTTTGAAGTTGAAGTGGCGTCGTTAGGCTGCTAAATTTTTAAGTGGTCCTTGCACCTTTCTCCCTTTTCAAAGTTCTAATTCCATGTCAAGTCTTGAAAGTTCCTTTTTATTATTTTGGGGTATGATATATATATCTATCATACTGATCTTTTATGTTCATATGATTAGAGACCCTATTTTATCTCATCAATTCATTTTTGGTTGAAGTTTATGTAACGCTGTTAGGCTGCCGAATTTTTATAAGAGAAATCTTATTTTTTGTCTTCATTTAAAGTTCTTCGTTTCATATGTCATATCATTAAAATTTCATTACCATGCTCTTAAATACTTTATATTCTGTCCCTCTACTGTTTTATGGGTCATTTATGAATGTTTGACCCATGTCCCCTCTCTTTTCAATGTTTTCTAAAACCCTGAAACGTAGCCGTTATGCTGCAGAATTTTCGTCTCAAAATGCCTCTCTCTCTTTTCTCAAAATTATTTTATGTTATTAATTGAATACTCAAAGCTCTTATTTCTACAGGGGTATTCACATATATATCAAAATGTTCTATTTTAAATTCTGGGATTTACATACATGGAACCCGCTTTCCCTTTCCGTGGGTTTAAAGTGACATAAAGATCATGTCTTTAAAGCAGTTTTTAAAACGTTATGATTATGAAATGAAACCAATTTATTTTATGCTATATGGGTTATTTATGAAATGTTTGATGATGATATATGTGGCTCACATCATAATAAAGGCAAATTTAAGGGTGCGCCCTGATAGCGCTCCAATGCATTGGGTAATGATGTAACCACTAGAGATTACAATTTTCACGATACCTTGGTGAATAACCTTGGAAATTTTCAAATGACACCTTGGGGATGGACCTTGGTGATATGTTCATGATTGTCTATGTTAAATGATATAGCCACATCTTAAAGTTATGAAAATTTTATTTTTATTATGATATGCCACATGATTTCTTTCTCATGCCTTAAAGTTCTTTTCATGACATTGTTGATGTATCTCAAATTCACATGTTAAATGTTTCCCCTTGTTTCCCTTACTGGGCCTTCTGCTCACCCTTTCTTTTGATGTATGTCCCCAGGTTATGAGATGCAGTAATGAATCTAGGATGAACATAAGGAGAATCCTTTAAAGTGTTTAAGAAGAATGTTTTTTTTGTTTCATGTATTAAGTTCCTGGTTCCCAAGACACTAAACATTAAAGATCCTCGGTTTTGTAAAATGTAATGAAAGTTTATGTGATAAAAAGTCGGGATGCTATAGTTGGTATCAAAGGATGGTTTAGTTATTTGTGGAAATTAGGATATGAAAACTCTAGGAATAAACCTATAGAAAAGTTTAAATATAGGAAATCTTCCTGGTATTTTGGTGAGTATTGAGTAATGGGTTGCCAAGAAAATACATCCCTGTGTGGATACGAACAGGTAGAGGTGGCTCTGGCACAGATGTACATAGGGGTAAAACCCGAAAACACCACTTTGAGCTAGACTCGAACGGTAACTGGTACACGACAACGGGCCTTGCTGCACTCTTGGTTACAACACTCCCGGGGGATATGCTTTGGTAAATTCATAAGATTAGTATGAAACATTATTAAAGTAACAAAGATAAAATAAAATAAAGATTCACATAAGAATATACGATCATGGATAACCTAGATTGGAACCTAGGGGATCGCAAGTTAGGATATACTTTTATTCTAAAATTTTATCCTTATATACTTAAAGTTTCATTTTCATGATTATTGGCGAAGTATTTAAGCCCCTAATTATACTTTATCTTCTTAGTTAATGGTGGGAAATGGAAGAACATGTCCCAACAACCAATGTGATAGGAAATGCGATGATTGTCGTATTAATATGACAGAGATGATTAGGGGATTAAAAGATGATTATTATTTTGGAAGACGTTCACTATTTTGGGGACCCTATATGATCGAGGTAAATAGATTACTATGATATTTTAATTGAGGAGTAAGGTTGAATTATATTTTGAAGACTCGATGAATTTAAGGCGGATTTATAGTAATTTAGGTTACTTATGGAAATGATTAACCTATCTTGGGGTAAATATGTTTAGGTTAGTTACTTTTGTTATAAGATGTTAGGAGTGGTTGATGTTGTTTGGAGATGAATGATAAAGTTTTCCTTGGAAGACTATGTTATCAAATTCTTCTTGTATTTGGGTTTCACTCTTAGTTTGGTTTATTTTGAGGAATTTTAAGAACAGTTATTTATGGAATGGTCTATGATGAACTTTGGGTAGTACCATGGAACCTTGAAGATTTAAAAGTAGTTTCCCTTCCTATGGGATTCTTTTTTTTGAAGATTTTTTTTACCTTACCCTTTATGATTTTGGGGATAATGTTTAAAGATAGAAGAAATAGATAGTTAATCTTTTGTGGATTATGTGATTCTCTAGAAGATGATTCTTGTGTCTTGATGAGACCAAGTAGTTTTGAATGCTCATAATTTAGAGAAAAGATTAGTTTAGGTAGAAACTTGTTAAAGGATGAAACTTTACATGAAGATAGGTATATTTTCTTATGTTTGGTTCTATGTAGTAAATGAATTACATAAAATTATGAAAAGGAACGTAAAACAAAAACGTTGTTGGTTTATGTTTCCTACTAGGTAATCAAAGACCGTTTACACACAACATAAGTTTGGGATTTTCTTATGGTTAACTTTCTCCTAATCATGTTTTCTATCACTCTCCCCAAGAACTTGACCCTTTGTTTTTTATTCCATGTCCATGTTTTCATACATGGAATCCTAGTATGGGTTAACTCAGGTGACCTTTTTACTTACCTTTATTTCTTTTAAAGTAATAGTTTTACTGAGTCCTTTTTCGGTGTGGGACATTCAATGAAATTTCAAAACCGAATTTTTAAAATTGCGAGGACACAATTTCTTAATGGGGGAAGATTGTAACGACCCGAAATTTTAAATAAATATTGTTTCCTAATTTTATTTGTTATTTTATTTTATTTGTATACTCAACAAAAATGTTTCATTTGATAACATGAGTATAATTAAAATGAGACTGTTGGGTTTTGACTGTTATTTGACCATTGGTCAATATGACCACTGGAAACTAAACGTTTTGACTATTGCCTCTAAATACAAGCAATCTTGGTTAATTAATATAGAAAGAAGATTCTATGGCCTCACCCAGTAGTCTTGGACCGATCAAAGCCCACCTAAAAGAACTTGGGAAGGAGGTAGCACCACTGGGCTTTGCTCTGGACCAAACCCAAGCTGAACTTCATCATGTGAAGCTAGAACGGGATCGCCTTCGCGAGAAGTTCAAACTGATAGAAATTACTACTCGTGCGATGTTGGCCGAGCCTCCCTCAGATTCTCTCACCTTAGCACACCTTACATTTAGGTCCTATGCTGGTGTGATAAGGGGCTATGTAAGGAGATCGTAACTGCCTTGTGTAATCCTTTGTTTTAAATAAAAACTGGGATTTCTTCTTATGATGAAGTTTATGAATTTTCAAATGTCCGGATAAATATAGTATGCATATTTTTGATGAATTTTAGAGAAATGATATTTTAAAAATGTTTATGTAAACCTTAAATAAATAAAAATTTGTAATGATTTTCAAAAAATGGTCTTCTACAAATATGGTCAGTACGGAATTTAGAGTCTAATAAGATCAACTTAATTTTTGATGAATAGTAAATTATGAATAGTGATTTTATGCTTAGGATTAGTAATGTGACCAAATGGATTAGTAATCTCACTTAAAGAAAGTATTAATATAATCTAGGCACCTTGATTAAGTAATGTGATTCAATAAAATGGTTAAAAAACGGTTTCATAAATTATTATTCAAGTATTAGTTTTTTCGGGTGAATAGTGTTTCCTTAATTAAAAATTAAATTAAAAATATTTAGAATTTTTTTTTTATAAAATGCATTTCATTTTTGAACTCAAAGCATCGATATTATGTTAAGGTAATTTTTGGGGATTTTTCTAAAAAAATGAATTTTCGGTGAATAGTGTATTTATTTTAAAAATAAATTAAAAATATTTAGAAAATTATTTTTATAAAATGGAGTTAATTTTTGAAATCAGAGCATTTATATTTGGTTAAGGTGAAATTTTGGGATTTTTCTGAGAAAGTTGAATTTTCAGTGAATAGTAAAAATACAGTTTTAGGGTTTCAGTATGTTTAATGACATCATAACTGTGTCATGATGATGTCATGAGATATTTTAAAGGATGTTCGACTAAAGAGGATGAATTATTGTGTGGGGGTCCCCATGTGGCCTAACTCTATGGGAAGTACCATGGGAGGGCCCATGCTTTTGAGAAAACCACTTTTGAGGTGTCCCTTAGCCATTAATGCCTTCTCCCCTCACTTTCCCTATAAATACCAAGCCATCCTCTCATATTTTCGACTCCAAAACCATACTCAACGAAGTTCTGGTATCCTTACCTCCCAAGGAGTCCTCCCAAGGTTCCCCCAAGCCCTCAAGGTCCCAACCTTTGAGTTTTAAGAGTTACTTTTTAAGGTAAGGGATCCGATCTCTCTCTTTCTTTTCAAAAAATCTCTTTTATGTAATTACTTTTATGCTCCATGTTCTTATGTTAAAGGGTGTTATTTTATACTCCTCTTACTTCCCTTTTCATGTTCACATAATTAGAGATCCCCTCTTACTCTCATTATTTCGTTTTATGAAGTTTTAAGTGGCGCCGTTAGGCTGCCGAAATTTTTGTAACAGATTCTTTCTCCCTTCTCATTTTTCAAGATCTATTTTCATGTAAAGTATTTCAAGTTCCTTTTTGTTATGTTGGGGTATGATATCTAAATTTATCATACTGATATTTTATGATCATATGATGAGAGACCTCATTTGATCTCTTCAATTCAGTATTTTGAAATTTTAAGTGGCGCCGTTAGGCTGCCGAATTTTTAAGTGGTTCTTCACCCTTCTCGTTTCGAAGTTCTACTTTTATGTCAATTATTTCAACTTCCATTTTGTTATGTTGGGGTATGATATATATATATATAATACTGATCTTGTATGAACATATTATGAGATAACCCATTTGATCTCTTCAATTCAGTATTTTGAAGTTTTAAGTGGCGTCGTTAGGCTGCCGAATTTTGAAGTGGTTCTTCACCCTTCTCGTTTTGAAGTTCTATTTTCATGTCAATTCTTTAAAGTTAATTTTTGTTATGTTGGGGTATGATCTCTATATCTTTCATACTGATCTTTTATGACCATATGATGAGATACCCCATTTGATCTCTTCAATTCAGTATTTTGTAGTTTAAGTGGCGTCGTTAGGCTGCTAAATTTTTAAGTGGTCCGTGCACCTTTCTCCCTTTTCAAAGTTCTAATTGCATGTCAAGTCTTGAAAGTTCCTTTTTATTATGTTTGGGTATGATCTCTATATCTATCATACTTATCTTTTATGTTCATATGATGAGAGACCCTATTTGATCTCATCAATTCATTTTTGGTTGAAGTTTATGTAACGCTGTTAGGCTGCCGAATTTTTATAAGAGAAATCTTATTTTTTGTCTTCCTTTCAAGTTCTTCATTTCATATGGTATATCATTTAAATTTCGTTACCATGCTCTTAAATACTTTATATTCTGTCCCTCTAATGTTTTATGGGTCATTTATGAATGTTTGACCCATGTCCCCTTTCTTTTCAATGTTTTCTAAAACCCTGAAACATAGCCGTTATGCTGCAGAATTTTCATCTCAAAATGCATCTCTCTCTTTTCTCAAAATTATTTTATGTTATTAAGTGAATACTCAAAGATCTTATTTCTAAAGGGGTATTCCCATATATATGAAAATGTTCTATTTTAAATTCTGGGATTTACATACATGAAACCCGCTTTCCCTTTCCGTGGGTTTAAAGTGACATAAAGATCATGTCTTTAAAGCAGTTTTTAAAACGTTATGATTATGAAATGAAACCCATTTATTTTATGATATATGGGTTATTTATGAAATTTTTGATGATGATATATGTGTCTCACATGATAATAAAGGAAAATTTAAGGGTGCGGCCTGATAGCGCTCCAATGCATTGGGTAATGATGTAACCACTAGAGATTACAATTTTCACAATACCTTGGTGAATAACCTTGGTAATTTTCAAATGACACCTTGGGGATGGACCTTGGTGATATGTTCATGATTTTATATGTTAAATGATATATCCACATCTTCAAGTTATGAAAAATGTTATTTTTATTATGATATGCCACATGATTTCTTTCTCATTCCTTAAAGTTCTTTTCAAGACATTGTTGATGTATCTCAAGTTCACATGTTAAATGTTTCCCCTTGTTTCCCTTACTGGGCCTTCTGCTCACCCTTTCTTTTGATGTATGTCCCCAGGTTATGAGATGCAGTAAAGAACCTAGGATGAACATAAGGAGAAGCCTTTCAAGTGTTTAAGAAGAATGTTTTTTTTGTTTCATGTATTAAGTTCCTAGTTTCCAAGACACTAAACCTTAAAGATCCTCGGTTTTGTAAAATGTAATGAAAGTTTATGTGATAAAAAGGCGGGATGCTATAGTCATGCTATTATAATTTTGAGGTTCTTCATCACATCATAATTTCAAACAAGAGACATATTTTTCCATCTAGTGGTCACTCTTTAACAAGGATCATGGAAGGTGAAGTTGGATAAAGTTCTAGGGCTTGACTAGTTCCTGTTGTGTTTCATTGTTGATTATCCATCTTAGCCTAAATGCTAGATATATGAAGTTGGGCTATGGACATCCACGAATGATATCTTATTTGTTGTGACTGATCCACACGATCAACCAATATGGTCAATTATGGAGGTGTGCCTAATGGTGTGGCCTATGGGGATTGTTCCTACTAAGCCATGATCCAGGATTTCTATCTAGTTTCAACATCATGAACTATCCCTTATGAAGTAATAGATTAAGAATTTTTGTGGGTAGCATGACACCTGCCCCTCCCTTTATGACATCAGCCAGAGGTACTCAAAGGGTCTATGAAATACTCCTCATCATTGGGAACCAGACAATGATCCATTAGAATGAAAAAATTGATAGAAGCATACTCATTTTCTTCATTGGTTTAATATCCCAATATGGGATGAATCCTTGTGTATTCTCCTAGTTGTGGGGGGGGGGGTATGAAGTCATTGAGAATGTAGACTAGTTTTAACACTGGGTGTTGAGGACTTTTATTTACTCAGAACCATCAATTCCAAATCTTTCAAGGATTGGAAGGTTATGGTGTTAATGAGGTTTCCAAAGAGGACATGGTGATTAATGAGGGTAAAGGCATGCTCAATCAGTCAAAGATAAATGATGTGGGAATGAAAGACCATATTATGATCAAAATAGTAATTTTACTTTTGGTTACCTCATTTAGGATTCTAATTCCATTCACTAAAGTATTCGTTGTCACCATCAGGGTTGGCAAAGACATATGTCACTTATATTGGGACATCACCCAACTTGACCAGGCCACGATCAACATGAATATAGAGATAATATTTAAAGATTAAATAGTACTTGATTTTGTTCTTGAGGACCCTATGGTATGTGTATTAGTTGGTATGATTTTTCAACCTATCCTATTGGGGAATTATAGATTTCAATAAATTCAAGATGTTATTCTTTATAGAACAAATGAAGTACCATGGGACTTGAAAATACTTGAAGGAGTATAACCTATTATTTTATTCTTTGAAGGAATTCTTGGGAATTTGGTCCTAACGTGGGGAATCAAAAGCATTATCATGGTGAGTTTTTTCTTGGTGATGCCTGTCACGTAAAGGATCCTAAAGACAGACCAGTTGTGGAACTTGATTCTATATAGTGGTGGAGATTTTCACCTTCATAGGCTTATATATGGGATTTGTAAGAGGAAATGTGTGTGATTTATACTAGGTATACCATAAGTATTCTTATAAAAATTAACCTCTTTCACCATATTCTTGAAATCCACTTGGATATCTCTGGGAGATGATGGTAGGGACCAACTCATCTCAGAAATTCTCTAGGCACATACTATAAAGATGTTCTTGGGAAAGATTCATATCAAGGGAGAACATGATCCCATTATACCAGACAATAAAGTTAGTAACTCACTCATCACTAATCTTATTACATTTGGAGAGGTTATCAATACTTATCTTGAATAATGTAGAGATGAACTAGTAGAGAAACTACCTATGAATATCTTACCATCTGATAATGGATCCCAGGTCTGTCTAACCATACCAAATAAAAGTTGGTCCCTCTAATTTTTGGATGAAATAATGGATTTTGATAACTTCTTACTGCTATGGAGATCTCAACATCAAGCCACATCATGAGGTGAATTGGGCCAATTGCTAGATTATATCTTCAATCTCATTGAATGGGATGAATCTTAGATTGATTAATTATGGGGATAGAAAAACATGGTAAAACCATTCTAGATAAGGATTCTCTTTAAGTGGTATTTAAGATTACTATGTATATAGAGCCTCAATATAAGAAGTTATAGTAGCTATAATGTCTTCAGAGTAAGGGTTGGTAGTCACCAAGACTTTTACTAGCCTACTGGATTGATAAGTGAAGCAGTCATGGCACAAAGGTTGGAAGTTTCACTTCTTGGGTGCGGTAGATAAGTCACATCTCAGGAGTTTTCTAGAGAAGCCAAACTCCAACCTAATTTGGTGTGGAGGACCACTTTCCTTAACCCTGGGTATCTAGATAAGAATGACCAGATGTTCAGATGAAGGAAGAGTAGGTTCCCCTTGGGAATTTCCTTTATCTGAGCATTACTTGATGTGGATTTTGGTGGGGAGGCACTTGTATCCCTCAATATCTTAGGGAAAAACAACCATTATGATATTGATCTCAATTTTTTGTGTGTCCTTAGATAGACTGATGGGCTCGGCTATTCCATTTCCCTTATTGAGATGTGGATGAGTAAGTGGAAGTGGGCCCTTGGGGGGACTTTTGAGGGCCAATGTTTACCTCTACTAACAAATTCAGGAAACTACCAGAGTATCTACATGATGTTGTGTCTCCCCTAAAGGTGTATCCTATATATCATGATTCTTCTACCCAAAATTATTCCTATGGACATCAAGAGGATTAATCATGATTAAATTCATTATGATGGTGGTTTAGGATGACATTTCATCATTAGTGGGAGAATTTTCCTGATGGTTCTTCCATCGTCATGAAGGGGGTTGAATTTAAGGGTATCATATAACACCCAAACTGTAATATACACATGTAGATACACATACTATATAAACTATAGAATTATAGTGAGGCTCCTAATATAGGTATACTGGATACTTTCGTGGTACCCATTTGAGTTGGGGTGCTGGGAGACCAGATGTACCACAATATCAACCTTCCAGCACTGCTGATGGATGGCCTAAATATTCTTATAACTTATTGGATATTCCAAATAGTGATATTGGAGGTGGTTTAATTTCAACCATATATTTTAGTGGAGGATTTCATCACGGTTCTCAGTGAGGAACTCCAAGATGATAAAGCGTAAGGTTTTAGGTGGTAAAAACATGACTAATAACTGGTCGGTGGCTAGAATATCACATAATGTTTCTCATACTCATCAATCAAAGGGTAATAATACTCTTGATAAACCCAATCACAAATAATAAATTCTTATTAAGATATAGGTAGTAGTGATATAGACATGCTCTGTTATTGTTTCTCTGGTATAGGGGGCACCACATGGTTGAATTGTCCCTGAAATGATGGAGTATCTTTCGTAGGTGGGTCCAGCTTCATCACTATATCCATATAGGTTGGGTTATCTATGGACTCCTACTGAACATGAAGATATTAATTCCATTGGTGATTATCAAGGTACTCTCCTTCACCTAAGGGTACTAATCTAGACCCTAAAGTCTCCCCTATTACTATGGTAAAGGCAGAGAGGAGGGAAGCTGATGGCGATAGGGACAATTTAACAGAGTCCTAGAAATAAATCCATGGAATAATTTATATGTAGGTAATTATGGAAATATCTATGTAAATTATGGATATTGGTTTTAATGATGGTGAGTCTTAACTAATGGGTTCCTACCCCCAACTCTGGTGGTGGATACATGAGGATATCCGCTAAGTCTTCCATCATTTCAAACTCCAAGGGGTCAATAATGATACAACGTTTTCCCAATTCATATTTTTGGAGATGTGGGAGCTCCCTGATCATGATCCTATAAGAGTCCCAAGGGTTTATACCATATTTTTATGGCTGGTGTTGTGTGTGGAGCCCCCATGGAGGTTTTCTATCCTCCTTCCCCATGATAGATCTTATAGGAAAGGGAAGTCTTTAGCATTGGGAAAGACACCATTCCAGATGGTGGAATTATAGGGAGGACCTATATGGTGAAACCCTTTATCATGGTATGACCCATGATGGTTTTTGGAATTTCCCATAATAGGGAGAGTCAAACCAGAATTTCTTATGGACAATTGGGGTCTCGATCCCAATCGGGTGAGAACATGCCCTTGAGTAGTGATTGAGGTGGGAGGAGGTGCATTTATAGTGGCAGGGGCACTAGAGATGTTGATGGGTCTCCTATTGGTACTGTTTCCAACATACCCCTAGTTTTTTTCTAGGAATTTTAGACCAGGGTTGGTGGAGAATGGATGTTATCAACCCATTCGTCAGCCTGTGGGGCTGCCTGACGTTGTCAGTGACACTGAGGGGTGGGGTCCCTCCTAAGTGACCCCCCCCGAGTGGTGGTCATATATGGTGAAAGTATTACATCCATTAGTTATTTTAAATAGATGATGGAGTTGTCAGAGAATTATAGGAGTGAGTCTTTTGAAATAGTTTGTAGTGATAATTTGGGGGATGTGCCCCATATATGGTCCGTACAGATGATAACATTGTTGTGACCCCAGAACTTCCAAATCTTGGTGGTCCATGTTTCTAGTTGGGATGAACCAGTCCTCATCATATTAATGAACAGTGTAATTGATGAACTTATTTTGGATAAAATCATAGGGGGAGACTGGGCGAGGGTTCCTAGGAGCTGTGGGAACGGTGATCATCATAGTATGAGTGTGGCCATGCTACATTGTCACACTGTCAACTTTATTTCTCCCATTATTTTTGGTATTAGTTCATTGGGTGTTTCCCATAGCTCATGACCTATATGATATATGAGTAAAACCATCAGTACATGTATGATTAAGGTGATTCCAAATGTGCACAATTCTATTCATCCTTCCTGGGGAAAGAGAAGGGTTCTTGGGGAAGGAGAAGGGATCCACATTAGTGATGCTTAGAGATAGTGATACCCAATTCTTATTATCTTCCCCCAATTGTAGTAGAATATATTTACATTGGTGATTCTTATATATGATTATTTTCAAAACTGGTGATGTATAACATTACTTATTTTCTCATGGTTGGAGGAGAATATCTTCATGTTAGGTTCACTATTTTGTTTTTTGATGCTTCTTCTGGGGTTTGTATCAGGATACACTTTTTTATTCTCTTAGAGATTGTCTACATCCTTAGACTGGTCACTACCACTCCAATATCTATTTTACCATATATTCCTAATTTACAAAGGCAGGAGACCTCTAGCACCATTATCTATGATGTCAACTCCTTGATTAGAATGAGATGATGGGATGTTGAATCTTCTTACCATTGATTCCTACATATAATTTGTCTCATAGTTTGGGTCTTCTTAACATATATAAGGCCTATTTGTGAAACTAATTCCCAGTTCCATTTTAAAATAGACATTGGTTAATTACACTTCTTGCTATCATGATAGGGTGTCTATCTGTGGTTGGAGATGATGATGAAATTAGATATCTTGGATGTATTAGACATATTTAGGTGTTGGGTGTATTGGGAATCTATAAAAGTCTTACTCATTTATATTTTAGGGAGTCTCATGTATGATTAATCTTAAGTGTATAACCAAAGGCATACCATGTTCATTGTGGAGTAACATACACAAGGGAAATAAGGCATCCAAAGCTCATTACCTCAGCCATCATGTACTTATCATTCAGAAATACTAGTATTTATTATTTGTTGTGTGAGTAATATAAAAATATTCATTATAGATAACTTATTCATGTCATATGAGGATTTCTAAGATCATCACCCAGAGCATCTCATGCTTGTCTCATGAATTTAAAATTCTAATGAATAAGTGTGGGTCATAGGTTTAAAGTCTTGTAGTGATGTGGGAACACATTTAAAGTATCACAAGAATGTGGTCATAGGTTTAGAGTATTTTTCGAGTGTTTCTCATTTAATCTTGTCACATATAGTTCTAGATGGAAGTTTCCATTATATGGATACACCAAAGTCTAATGGGGACCTCATAATTGGATAACGAGAGGTTTGTTTGTGCTCCTAGAAGGCCTGGAGTTGTTACCTATCAAGAGAAGAAGAATTTATTATAATGTTGGTATTAAACCTCATTGAGGCATCCTACATACCCCGTTAGAAGATAGGTATCAAAATCCATGTATTTGGAGTGCAACATTTAAGGTCAAGTGATAGGATCAGTCCATGCAGTTTGACATCATATGGTAAGAACACTCGTTCCATGAAAGCAACTACAACAAGGGACGGTATAGGTATTATGCATAGAAGCTACCCATATGGTGGATGTTTCATCTCATGCTTGTTACATGAGGAATCATATAATTATTACATATGTTAAGGCTACTGTTTAATATCATGTGTCGATGATTTTATCATGCAGTTTAATGTAACATGACTAGGAAGTTATCATGTGGGTTACCATCATGTGACTAAGAAATTTGGATTTATAGTTTAAAGTCTTATATATTGAATTTTATTTGGACTTACTCACTTTGTGATCCATTACCAGTTAGGTAATATAGATATAATGATACAAGAACCCTGTATACCCTCATCAAAGGGAAAATCAACCATTTTCCCTTGATGATGCCATCATTGGGGAAACATGTGGGGTCCTGAGGTTGGGGACCCTATTCATAGGAGAAAAAGGAAATTAATATTCCCATAATGTGATTAGAGTAAAGGGTTTAAGAATGAGGGTTGATGATACCAATTGTGAGGATGATTGAGGCATGATTAAACTCTACTCAGATAGGTACAAGGCCAGTGAGAACTCAACTTTCATAAAGTTATGTCTGCTAAAAGGAGGCATTAGGTAGGGTCTTGTGAAGTGGGTCTCACAAAGGTCAGGGGTTCATGAAGGTAAGTATTTCACAAAATATGATTTTTCTACCAAAAGATGGTGTCTTGGTCTCCATATGAGGGGTATTGTGAAAGATGAAGGTCTCACAAAACTCTATGGGGAATGAAGCATGTACCTCTAGTGCAGGGGTTATGATCTTTCATGAAGGTTATCTCTTCCATTAACTTAAGTTACAAATTAATCATGGAAGGTTACTCATGAAAGATAGATACATGTAGTAATCCATACAGTCTTTGGTTCATGAAGGTTGGAGTTTGATGAATTCAGAGATTTTGGGTGGAAGTACAAAGGTTGGATCCCCTTAAATGAGGTGTGAAAGGGGTATTTATTGGGTGCATGGAGGTTGATACATACATTGTACGAAAAGTTAATATCTTCATGTAAGATGGAGTTTCACAATGCTCTAACATCCTTTCAAAAGCCCTAGTCTTTTAAAAAGGATGGATCTTTCAAAAATCTAGCCACTTGGGTTTGTTTTGATCCTATTTCAACCTAGATTTTCCCCAAATCATTAGTGCACTCCTCAACATATCCTAAAATGCATGTTTTTTGAATAAATAATATTAATTTATAATGAACATTCATTTTAGTGTCACTATTTTAAAACCAAAATAATAAAATAAATTACTTATTATATTACTAGTATTTATATTTTTATACTCATCCATGATGAAAATGATAAAGAGAGTATAACATCATTCATGTAGGTGATTAAACGGACCCAAAAAGGAACATACTATAAAAATGAGTGAGTAATAATATAAAGTCATACTAGAGTAATATCATTTTTAAAAAATAATAATAATGTTAATAATACATTGTTATAGTAGTGAATAATATTTAATAATATTGAAGATAAAGGATAATTAAAAAAATTGAGAAAATCAAGTTACTTACTTTGATGGAATCACTCATTCTCGTAACAATTTCCTTCATAATGAAAAATTTAAGCCTCCTTATTTCAACCTGAGACTCTCAAACATGAGAGTGGTATTTTTAGGAGAAAATTGAAGTAGGGATTCAATAGAAAACATAATAAGATAAGTGGTTTGGAATGGGTATAATATGAGACCCTTTATAAATAATTTTGATTGATATATTTTCCATTTCTCATTCTTTAATGGTTAAGGAAATTTTGAGTTTCCAAGTGGCATATAAGTGGAAAAAAATTTAGGATGGGATTAAATCAACTATTATCATGTTTTATTTTGTTATTTTTATAAGGTTATACATCATTTTTACCCTATATGGTATTTTATCATTTTCACTATTTGTGGACATATTTCATTATTGTAATCGGTAAATAATTTTTCACCAAAAATATAAAATTAAACCTGTTACCTAATTTTTATACCTTTATTCTAAATATTAAATTCATTTTATCAAATATAATTTCGATATATATGAAATTTAATTGTTAAAAAAATATACAATACATTAGAAATATTTTTTCTTAAATAAAAAATGTCTTCTATAATGAATGATTATATTTTGATTTATTATCATTCCTTAATTATTTAATATATATTATCTATTTTTTATTCATGTAATTTTTTTGGATTTTTAATACATTATTCATTTCTATGAAAGGATTATATAACAATTATAACATTTTCAATATACCCATTTTTTATATGTATTCCCAATAATCATATATATACCCAATGACCATATAACAGTCATATTACCCATTTTTATCCCTATATATAACCTTAAATACTTGAATAAAATTAATTCATCATATTCATTAATTTCTCTCTCAAAATTTATATCATATTTATAGTATTTTTCCTTCTTTCCATGGTTAGAATAGGCAGTATTCTCTTCATGGTAGAACATGCTGATAAAGATTTATAGTTCAAAGTCTTTTATTTACTTGTGGTTTTATTCCTCCTAAAATTTTCATAATTATGTTATATATATATTTATCATAATGTATTAATTTTTATTTTGTATTATAATATTCTATCTTAATATAATATAGCAATTTTCATTTTTGTTTGATGTTGTGTGTGAAACATGTTATTTAACATATTCAATGAATATTCATACTAAAATATAGGATAATATAGTAACATAATAAAACCATTATAAAATGTTTTATTCATGATAAAATGGATTTCATTTGTTTGGTAGTAATTGGATGGTCCTTAGAGGCCTATATAGAGAGGTTAATCCTCATGAAATAGTTGTTTGAGATCTTATTGATAGTATGTGTTAAACTCCTTGAACTAGAGCACTAATTTATCTCTTTACCTTTAACTATGGTTTTAGAATACTATGAGGAAGAGGTAGTCATTCCTAATTATTATGATATTCATAACAGCCCGCAGGTTACCGTAAGAGGAATGAATCTTTTGGCTGCTTCTTAGTGGCCTTTATTAACCATAGTGGAGAAGAAAAAGGATCCTGATTTCATCAAAGAAAAGGCATGTTCTTTATCTATATTTATTCATTTAAAATTTATGGTTGGATCTTATAGAAAATTGATTTTAGTGGTTACTTTAAGCTTCATTTGGACAAGGGTTATCTCCTCTAAAACCAAATAGTGGTATCAGAGCGAATTCTATTATATATAGATTAAATGTTTGAATGAATGAATAAATTTTAAAAAAGAGTTTTTCTAGAACTAGGACATGTTTTATGAAAAAAAGTTATGGTTTATGAATACTTTATTAACCATGACATGATTCTAATAAAAAATCATGATTTTATAAAAATAATAAAATTACACCATGGTTTCAAAAAAAGAGCATGTAAAATGTCTCTATCACTACTAATCCCTACTAGAATCCCTCATGGGTTGGTAGTAAAGCTGAGTGAGAACCACGATGTCCGATTCCAACAAGCTATGAGTTGATGACTAGAACATAGGGTATAAAACATATATATGAGAGACATTAACCTTAATAATACAAGAAATTATAATATATAAACCACTAATAAACTCCATAAATAAAACTAAAATCCATTTATAATGTAAAATGCATGAAATTTTATACATTATCCGAGGAAAATAGAAAAATAAATGCATCTACTATGAAAATGAATCCAACTATAAGCATGAATACCATGAGATATTAATGTCCAACCTAGTAACTAACTCTATCGTATAAATATATAAAAACAGTATATTGAATTAGAAGTGAGCATACAAGAATACTCACTAGGTTCCTCCCTAGACTCTCTCATGAAAATGCGGAAGAATTATATTAAATAATTAGTGAATAAATAGTGAAACTAACTCATCACCTATGCCAAGTCAACTACCACCCAACCTCACAAAGTCCCACTCACCAAGTTCACATACATGTATAGTAATATAATAATAAGAAGAATATGATAATAAAGGTACCCACACCCACTTCCCCACTAAACTAGTCAACCTCATGCCCTAATAACATATGTCCTGGAACTCCCATTCTTATATATCTATATAACCATATACATATACCAAATCATATCAAAAATCCATGTACTATAGCCACATACCACATACCATGGCCATATACCACATACCACAACCACATACTTCATACCACAACCACATACAATATACCACAACCACATACCACATACCACATACCACAACCACATATTGTATTACCGCCACATCATCATCATCATCTCATTGCCACATACCACATACAATAACCTATGGACACCAAAAATCCTATGTTATGTTTGGTAGAATGACAAGGAAAGGAGACCAATCAACCATCTATATTTCCACTATCTTGGATATTGGAGGTATACCCATATCCCAAAACCTCATATAGGTGTTAGTCTCATTACTCGACTTTAGTTTTGGTGTGTAAGAAATAACAGAAAGTAAAATAGATATATATGAGTGAACAAAATCCCAACCTGGGGTCCTTATTTAATCACAACACTAATATAACTATAACCATTGTCTCACCATCAACACCTCACATTAGCAACCACTTCCACCACTAGACAACACAACCAACCACAAATAATTGCAGAATAACCACAAAAATTCTTTCAATTTCACATTCATTACCAATATCTACATTAATAAACTACCAACCATGTTACATTCATTAAACAATTTAAATTTCATCCACTACTATTTCATATAACCAATTCCACTTCAACATTTAAAATTTTCATTTACCACATATCATTCATCCATACTTCCTATCATTTATATCATCACAACCCATTACTATTTTTAATTTATTAAATTAATTTCATAACTTAAACATCATTTCATATCCCCATGCATCTACCAAAAAAATCACATCATCCTCTCCAAACCATTATAATAATAACCACATAATTTTTATCTCATCATCTACCATTTCAAACCAATCACTTTTAGGTCACCACCATTACAAAAATAATAATTTTAGAAACAAAACATTAAAAAACATCCATCATTCCATCTATCAAACAAAAAAACTATTTTCCTCATCCCCTGTTTACTGGGTATAAACAACCCAACAATTCAAGATACAATAATTCTATATTTTCATTCCTTCCTATCATTAACAACTTAATGTTATTTTTCCAATTTAGAAATGATTAAACACATCAATAAAAACATAAATCAAACCAAAATTTTATTCTAAAAAAATATTAATTTAATAATGTTATTAAGTTTATTATCTTAATTAGGTAAATCCCAATTCTTAACCCAAAAAAAACTAAAGCACGATAATTCCACTATTAAAAAATAAATAAATAGGATAAATAATGAACCATATATCTCAAATGAATCTTCAATTAAATGACACAGAAAATAAAGGAAACCAATTATAAAACCCTAATGAACTGACAAGGATCTTCTAGAAACCTTAAATATTATCATATACCATCAAAAAAATACATAAATAATGATTAAAAATTACCAATGATAGAAGGAATGGAGATGAATAAGAATAAGGATATTAAACAATAAGAACAGGGAATAATTAACAAGTTTGATTGAAATCTGGATTCAAGGGAAGTAAATGGTTGAACACCATAGGATAGAGAATTATAAAGTATCTATGAATTCCCTCAGGTTATCAAAGATTGAGAGAAATTGAAGGAAACTAGAAGGAATTAAATAAAATACTGAAATTTATAATAACAATATATGTGAAAAAATCATGGTGTAACATAGAGAATCAAGACATAATGAGGCCAGGTCAACTTAACCACTAAAAACCATGGTGAAAAACCCCTTCACCCCTCCTTATAAATCTCATTTAATGACCATTAAAAATAGATAATACCAAATATAATCATGATGCAATGAGCTTTGTCATTACATAATGGATAAACCTCTAATATTTACAAAAAAACTCAACCTCCTTTAATATTCACAATGAAATCCCCTATTTAATTTGAGAACCACCTAAAAATTCACATCATAACCAAACAAATCATAGTAAAACACACCAAATAGAAGTAACCCAAAAAATCATGACTAGGATTCATATAATAATGAAAAAACTCACACTAAAATATCACAAATCATGATATAATAACTTGATCAAGATAACTCTTCTTCTCTAGCTCCACTGATCCTAAAATCATAGTGAAATAAGAAAGTGTTATTATATGATTTGTGTCAGTATAATTTATAACCAAATATTTATGTCTATCCTAAAAATATAACTCTAAAATAATCATTAACACCTCCAACACCTCAAAACCATAAAGTAAAGGATCGAGAGAAATTTAGGATTCTACATTCGATACCTGGAAATTGATTCTCATTCTCGAGAATCAGAATTAAAAACTAATAAGGAATAGGTCCACATCAAAACCAAACACCCTACGAGATACCTCTCAAAAAGGAATACCAACTTCACAAAACCCAAGTGTAACATCCCCACCCAAACCATTAGCTTGTACTGGGTTAAAGGCTCTACTAACCTTAGGTGACATTCCCCAGACACCAAAGTATGGAAATAAATGCTGAGGGGTTAAACACAAAGTTATAAGGTAGAATGATTTACCCTATAAATACACACACACAATATATAAAAGATAAAAAGTAAATAAATAAACCAAATATATTATGATAAATTATGAATGTGACAAAGCCCAAAAATAATAAATATTAAAAAAAATAATAAATGTTGAATCAAAACCCAATATTAGAGTAACAATGAAATGATATAAATATGAATACTAAAATTACAATGTAGTAAATGAATTTGGAACAAATTAAGAACTAATCTAAACCAATAATTGAACTACTACAAGTCCTATATTTACCAACTATGAAAGAAACATCAAGGAGGACTAGTAGAGAGGTAAGACACTCAACCCTTTCCTATATCATGGAAAAAAACATCTACATATACACTAAAGTTTATATATAGTGGTGATTAATCGTACCTAGTAGGAAACCCCAAGAGAATTTTTCCACATTCTAAAAAGAACATAAATAGGTTAGCTCATAAGAATATAAAACTATAAGGAAAAATATAAAAAGTAGATAAAACATTTTTGAAAATAATAAATAAGGTAGATGAATAGGTTTCCTAAAAATATTTTAACTAAAGACAAGTTTATCATTTTAATAAGTATAAGATGTTAATTTAATTAAATTTTTCATACTATCCATGTTTTTAGACATAAAATTACACCCATGAATGCTGAGTGACATCCATATGCTCGAAAGGAGTGATATTTCCTCCACCAAGATATCTCTTGGTGGAAATTCCTTCTTATGCCTTTACAGTCAGCACTGGGAACTAAGTCCATTTCAATATGGACTTTTACAATAAAAATCATAAACAAACACTAACCATGATATTTTCTAGTTATCACCCACAACCGAGTTATACTAGAACATGTTTCAAAACCATATTTATTTTATGTAAACCCCTTTTTTCAATTTATTGACCGCATTATGGGAAACAACCACAATTTAGTTTCAAAGTCCAACCAATATAATAGAAATAAAAAAAGTGTTTTATCTAGGAAAAATTATTTAAAATAAGAAGGGATTTATTTAAGAAAATAAAGAGTTTTCACATTATAATAAAAATAGAAAGAGGATAAAACACCTAACTCCAATGGTTAAACCATGCTTAAAAAAATAATCCTTTTTGAATCTTTTGATTCATAGAGATCAATGTAATAATATTTGTTAGAGATAACCTCTAGATTAATGAAATATCCCAAAATTATCTAAGGAAAGGATAGAGTTTGAGATAAAATGGAGAGTGAATGATAATAATCATAGGGAATGAAAATTAAATAGAACTACTATACATGACCTGATTCCTAGTGTGAATTCAGGATTCACATTGTGAATTTTTGAGGTGTCACATACACTGAAATTTACACTGCCTCTACTTAAAATTACAAAAACCATTTCACATTGTAAATTAGTTTCATGAACCAAACCAATTCTTCCCATAAACCCATTAATTAATTTAAAGTAACTCAGTAAACCTACATATAAAACATTCATCTCATAGATAACTATTTAGGGCATGAATTTATCCTATAGACAGTTTCCAAATTTCCTTATCTTTAACCCCATAAACTAATCCAAAAATTTATCCCAATAACTCCAAGTATAAAATAAGGAAAATAAAATGATGGAATACCTCAAACCGATGTTACTACATTCTCTCCACCATTGGTCTTTCCATCCCTTGGATGTTAGAGGTCTTTGGTGACTTTGAAAATATGAGGCCACTACTCCAATGTAAAATTATCTATTTCCCAAGTTTCTTATTGGATCCAACGATGCTTCCATAAAATCCATAATAAAGGTATAGTTCCCCCCATACAATATTCTCTTATTTATCTATAATCTAAACTGGTACATGGATAAATTTCACATTAGGCTCATGAGTAACATGATCCCAACTGATCACATAACTAAAATAATGATGATACTTATTCATATGAGAGAGATAAAAGAAATTATGGAAAACACTAAATCTAGATAGTAAGTCTAACTGATATGAATAACTTCCAATCCATTAAACAATATCAAATGGTCCAACATACCATGGGGAAAATTACCATTACTTTCCCAAGAATCTATGACCATTTATCAATGAAAATTTCAAGAATACATGGTCATTCACATTCAAAGATAATGATCGATGATGGTGGTCTAAATATTGTTTATATCAGCTCTGAGTTATTTCCATGCACTTCCAGATCATTTAGATTTTCTATGTAGTATCACAAACAAGACTAAGTACAACTAGTAAATTTTCACTTATTTCCACAAAACATAGTGGAGAATGATAACGATGAAAATATAATGCATTAAATGGGTCTATATGTATTGTCAACTAGTAGCTAATATTATTGGTGAATTCCAAATAAGGCATATGATCTTACCATGAGTTGTAAAGTCCATGACACAATCTCTTATCATATCTTCAAACATATAAATTGTGAACTATGACTACCCATCCATCTAATAATGATATTTAATTCTCATGGTCAATTTAGTTTTGAGAGAATATTATAACAATCACCAAAACTGAGAAGTGAATCAAGGATCTCTATCAAAAACAATTGGAACTGGAACTGCATGCAACTTGTCCACTTCTCAAATATATAACTTTTCTAAATCCTATACCTTGTTAGACTCTATAATTTTTATAAAGTGTGATAACTTGGTGAGTTGATCCACAATCACCCAAATATCATCATTATTATAATGCATCCTTGGTAGATTACTGACAATGCCCATGTCTATCTGCTCCCACTTCTATATAGGTATAAACTTAGATTTCCATATACCAGCTGGTAGTTGATGCTAAACCTTTACATGATGAAAAATTAGAAACTTTATAACATAATCTAAAATCTTTTATTTCATACCTTACCACTAAAAATGATATTTCATAACCATGTACATTTTTTTGAATACCCAAATGAATATTCTATTTTGAAATGTGATACATTGAAAGAAGTTATTCTTGGCAAGACTAAGGGACAACAATTAGGTTTTGAAATTATAATAAAGAGTTTTCATACTCTGTCCAGCTATTAGAAGTATCCACACCATTGAGGCTTGAACAAATGGAAATGGAATCAGGGTCAAATATTTAATCCTATTTTAGAAAACACATAAGGTTATGAAGAATATTAACTTGGGATAAAACTTCATTCTCATTCTGTCTGACATAGTTTATATTCGTCTCAACAATAACACTCATCATCTTCCGTTGGTCATGAGCCTCCCTAAAAAATTTTTTATATGAATTATGAATCAAATAATCTACCACATAATTCCCTTTCCCAAGTGTTTACACCAATTTTAAGTCAAAAATTTGAAGATACTCCATCCATATCCATTTCTATAAGTTCAAGTCTCACTAAGAGAAGATATATTTCAAAATCTTATGATCAGTGAAGACTATGAAATTTTCTACAAAAAGGTAGTAATGATTTTTATTTAAGACGTGTAATTATATAACTAATTATAAGTCACACATAAGATAATTAGTCTCATTCATTCTAAACTACCTCAAACCATAGGCCACAACAATATCTCCCTACATTAAAACACAACCCAAACTCAATCCATATGTAACACAATATACCACATAGGCCTAACTTGGTTCTGGAAATATTAGGATGGTTTCCAAGGTGAGATGAGATTTATGATCTAGAAATAATTTCTAATAGCCATCATTCCATTTGAATGGAACAACCTTTATTTCTATAGTAGTAATTGGAGAAGAAATCCTTGAGAAATCTTGAGAAAATAGCTGATAATAGCCTGCTAGTCCTATAAATCTCCATATCTTGAAGAAATTATTTGGTGGATGCTAGATTACTCATTAAATATTCCTAGGGTAAAATGATATACCATATTCATAAATGATGTGTACAAGGAAAAATACTTTTTATATCAAAAATTTATACTTTAAAAAAATTTCATATAATTGGTGATCTCACAATGTACTCAATACAATTTCCAAGTGCTACACTTAGTTATTATTTCTTTGAGAATAAACCAAAATATCATAAAAAAATACCACAATAAAAGAATCAAGGTACATATGAAAGATATGGTTCATCAAGGCCATAAATACCACAGGTGCATTTTTCATACCAAATGGCATGACGAGATATTCATAATGGCCATAACGACTCCAGAATAATGTCTTTAGAATATCCTCTTTTCCGAATCTGAGAAGATGGTATCCTAATCATAGATCAATCTTATAGAATCACTTAGCTCCCTTTAATTGATAAAATATATCATCTATTTAGAGATGAAGGCATCAATTTTTAATTTAAATCTAATTCAGTTTATAATAATCAACACATAATCAGAGAGAACCATCTTCCTTCTTTACAAATAAAAGAGGTGTGGCCCAAGGTGATGTACTTGGTCTGATAAATCCTTTACTATATAATTCTTCTAGATGTACCTTTAGTTTCTTTAAATATATTGGATCCATTATATATGAAGGGAGTAAAATAGGGCCTTTTCTTAGGAGTATATTGATAGAAAATTTGATTTCCCACATGGGTAGTAACCCAAATAATTCATTCATAACGACATAATAATATCGATCTAATATAGCAGGAAGAGTAATATTTCCAGGTTTATCCATAATTCCCAAGGGAATTATTTATAATTTAATAGAGATAGTTCCATACATTGAGATAAGATGTCCTTATCTACCTATATTTATATCCCAATCCTCCTTGAATACCAGAAGAGTTCCATATAGATATGATAATGCCACATGTCGATTGTAGAAGCCAATATGGGACTAAAATTCCACATGCCAGTAAATTCCAAATACCAGATAAAAATTATCCATTTCTTGGATCATAAACTTAAAGAGAAACTATACTACATCAATTTTAATCGAATATACTAGGAACTTTAATCCTTTATCCTCCCACTGTCTAAGGGGAGTCTTGATATTCATGGTTTGAGGCATCATTTCCATATGTAATCCCAATTAATTTTCCACATAATAAGTAAGAAAATAATGAAATTCACTAGTATCAAATAGTATGTGTGTAAGATATGATTTCATAAGGATGATATCTGAAACAATAGAGGGACCTAGTATCTCAGTTTTAATAGCCATCTCTTCTCTGTATAATTATTGATAAACTTCCAAAGGATATCACTTTCTTCCCTGTAGAGGTATCACATGAACAACTGAGGTGTTCTTTGAGGTATCCTAATTCACTTGAGTTTTTGGATGAGAACCAGTTCAATGGTATTGTTCCATTTGAATAGAAAAATTTTGAGGCTAAGTTGATATAGTTCCACTTGTTGATTTTAGAATTTTATGACATTACTTATTGAGATTCCCTTTCTTGTTACGATAGTGGAAATTCCTCAGCGGTGTATCTCATTAATTATTTCTATGTGAAAGAAAGATTCACTAGAAACAAACCGGTTCATTGTTGTGATGTGGTGGATAAGATATTGATCTGGTGGATTTATTTTTTGATTCCTTCCTATAATGGAAGTAACTCTCCCTCTTTCATTTATTACCTATACTGAAGCTCCCAATAACACCTGGATGGAAAAAGGTATCCTGAATTTTCAAATTTCCTACCAGATATCTATCTCTCTTTCCAACCAGTGAATTATTCACAATTTTTGTATAGTTAGTAATATAGAACATTACTACCTTTAAGAGAACCTCATGTCTAATACCCACCTCAAGGATATAAGATTTTAGTCTCTCGCTAGAAGAAACCTCTAGTGAAAATAGAAAAATGTCAGTGAATTTAGTAGATTATTTAGTCACTAACATACTTACTTGTTACAGTTGAAAGAATTATATTACCTGTTTTATTTTGAAGGATCTTGAAAATAATTTATTATTGAATATTTCCACAAATCTTTTCCAAGAGAGGTCTCAATTAAACATTTATTGAATAGCTAAGTCCCACCATGATAGTTCTAGGTCCTTAAGAATATACATTACTATCTTGACTTTTATTTCATCTAGATTCCCTAATAAGCCAATTTTTTTTGTCATACTGGTTAGCCATAGATCTACATGAACAGGTCCAAAATCACTATGAAACATCGATGGATTATGCTTTAAAATTTATTCTCAGTGATTCACCTGTTGAGTTTCCTCAGTCTTGGGTCCCTAATAAATATCTTGAAGGTATTTAAAAATAATTTGAACCAAATATTGGTTCACTTGTGGTTCAAGTGAAACTTAATTCTAATCTTCTCCATCTCATTAGTTTCTTGGTCTCCTTGATAGTGGAATTTTTGGTTTATAAACCACTGCAGACATAAAAAATTTAGTCATTTTACTATTTATATGTTCTATATTTATATTTTATATATCAACAAAAAAATCATAGTATTACAATATAAGAATAAAAAAACCACGCGACAATGTAGTCATAGTTGGAAGTATCTTTACTAATGTGTGATATCTAGCACTCACCCGCTAAACCAACAACGATGAGATGACCATGAACATAAAAGTACAATATAACACTTTTTTGTACCGCGACTACCCTGGTAACATGAGATTCAGAATAAAAAGGTTATCTATGTATTTTTATGCTATACATTTGAAGTTCTAAACCATCTTATCTACTTTCTACCATCATAACTCAAGGACTAAACAAACTAATACCATTATAACATCCCCAGATAACCCATTGGATTGGACTATGTTGGAGGTGTTACTAACCTTAGGTGACATTACCTGGACACTAAGGGATGGTAATAAATACCAAGGGTTTAAACATAAAGTTATAACAAAGGAATGATTTACCCTATAAACACACATACACAACCACTTCAAGATAAAACATCAATAAATAAACCAAATAAATTCCTATAAATGATGCATGTGACAAATCCATTCAATAATAAATATGAAAAAACTAATAATAAAAAATGAATCAAAACTAAACATCAGAGTAATAACAAAATAATATAAATAAGAATACTAAAATTCTAATGTAATAAATGACATTGGAACCAAGGTTTCACTTCTCCATACCAAGATATGAACCACTCCAAGTTCTTTATCTACCAACTACTATTAAAACATCATTGAGTTCTACTAGAGAAGTAAGACACCTACCAATTTCCTATATAATGGAAAATAATATCTACATATGAACCAAATTTAATATATAGGGGTTGAGAAATTATACCCAGTAGGTACCCCCAAAGATACTTTTCCCACATGCCACTAAGATCAAAATAGGTTAGATAATAGGAATATAAAATATGAAATAATAACATCAAAAATAGATTAAATAGTTTTCACAATAATCAATAAGGTAGATGAATTGGTGTCCCAAAAATAGAGTGAGTTTACCCTTTTAAGAAGTAGAAGAATTTCATTTAATTCAACTTGGTATACCATCCATGCTTTCATACACACACACACACAAACCCATGCATACTGAGTGACATACCTATGCTTGTGAGTAGTGATACATCCTCTAGCAAGCCATTGATTGGTGAAAATTATTTTTTATTCCTTTCTAGTTGGAATTGATCACCTAGTATATTTCAACAAGGCCTCATACAATATAAATCATAAAAACACACCAACCGTGTTCCTTTCCAGTCAGCACCCACAACCCAGTTATACTAGAACATGTTAACCAAGTTTTAATAGGAAAAAATAATTTAAAATTAGAAGGAATTTATTTAGGAAAGCCATGATCATTCACATTACAACAAAAATGGAAAGAGGGAGAAACCACATACCTCTAATGGTTAAACCATTCTTTCCAAACCGATCCTTTATGAATCCTTTGATTTCTATAGATCAATTCTTAAAGATCTGATGGAGTTGGCCTCTAGATAAAAGGGATCTTCCCAAATCATCTATGTATGGGATGGAGTTTCAGATAAAAGGGTAATAAACATATGAGAATTGTAGGGAACATGAATTAAATAGACCTACTAAACAAAACTTGGTTTATAGCATGAATTCAGTATTCACATCATGAATCTTAGAGATTACATATATACTAAAATTCACATCACCTTAGCTTAAAATTCCAAAGACCATTTCACATTGAGAATTAATCTCACATCATGAACTGATTTTACCTAGAAATCCATTCACACCATAAAAGTAACTCATGAAACCTACCAATAAAATATTCACATTGTGAATAACCATTAAAAATGTGAATTGTTCATATATCAAGATTCAATATTAACTTCTCTTTAACCCTATGAACTCCACCAAAAATTTATCCCAATGACTCCAAAGATAAAATAAGAATCATAAAATGATAGCATACCTCAAACTAGGGATGCTACCCCAAATACAAAAAAATAGAATAACATCAACCATAAATCCTTAAATCAATTTCAATATCACTACAATAATAAAAAAATAAAAAGAACTTATCATACCAAGAATATATCTATGAATCACACTGCTATGTACATTCCTTTAATCCATCATGCCTCCACAAGACATCAAATAAAGGAATGACATTATCACACATATAGAACAACTAAGATTTATATGGTATCCCATACAATTCCTTAAATAAAGGAATACTAATGGAAGTGTGATAGATATTATTATAAGAAAAATCAACCAAAGGAATACTGTAGGCTCTTTCACACTCATTAGGTAAAATGAGGATATTGATTAGGGATGACCCTCCTTATAACCCCATAAATCCTTCCCACATATTCCATATATATCCTCACTAAATTACCCACCATACTTTACTAATTAATCATTAATAAATTGGTCATATTCATCAATTGGTCCACAATAACACAAATTTCATCATATACAATCACTTTTTGAGCTATACTTATCAAACAATTCATTAAAATATCCTCCCATTTCCATTAAGGAATCTATAATGTTAGAAACATACCAGAATGAAAATGTTTCTCATATTTCACTCTCTATAATACCCAAAAACAAGACATAAACCTAGTTAGGGTCCTATTCATCCTTAGCTACTAGAACTGACTCCTCAATGCATGATTCATCTTGGAGATACCAAGATGCATAACTAAATGTGAGCTATGAAACTCTTATAGAACCACTTCTCACATCACCAATGGAAAAAATACCATCCATGGAATAATACCTAATATTGGTTATACTCTAACTACCCCTCAAAATAATATCCACATATATCAAGATCTTACCACAACTTTACCTTATAATTCACTAGATGACACTCTTGCACCTACTATAATAAAGAATATTTCACTATTATCTGATATAGAAAAACTGCACCACCAAATTACTCTATATCCAAATGTAAAGCTACAATATCCCATATTATACTCCATGCATATTCAAAGTCCTAAGAAATCTCTCCATGTGAATTACTACTTTGTGAATCAATAACCACATTTCCCTTCCTTAGATTTCAATAGATCTCAAACTCATAATTCTACTATAACCCCCATCTCAACTAAGAAAATTTAAATATCATCAAGAGAAGATATATCATAGTCCCTTGTAAATTTTAAATACAAAAAACACCCCTAGATAATATAATTCTATCAAAACTTCAAGGAAAACATTTCCACTGTAAGCTTAATATTATAGGTGGTATAGTTATTCTTATGAGCATGTGAATATAGAGACCATATAAGATCAATTCAATCTTCCAAATTAGATCAAACCTAAATCCAAGATGTGAAGCATCAAAAAATACCTCAAGCATAATTACTTTTGGAAATCAAAGAATGTGATTATTGATTAAATTCCCCTTTAGGTACTCAAATACTACTTAAAACTAAATAGTTCCCAAGAAAACTAGGTATTTTCTAGTTAAGGGTATTAAGGGTCCCATAATCTAGAATAAATCAGACACACACATCCTATAATAGACTATAAGAACAATGAAACTATGAACCTATGATACATTCTTAGGATCCATTAAGGAATAAACAACTTTTACATTTTAAGGATAGACTTCCACATCCTACTTGGACATGAAATTCCCTAGTATGTTCACCTTATTTGTCCATAACTTTTAGTAGAAAAAATTCATATAAAATATATGTAATTAAATGAATTACAATGATGTCTTTAAAATTTTATCATGATCTGACTCTGATATCAAATAAATGAGAATATCATCAATGAACACTACTATAAACTAATCTAAGAACTCATAAAAAATGAGGTCATCAGTCCTATGAAAACAAATAGGGAATTCATGACACTAAAAGGAATGAAAATGAATTAAAAGTGTCCATAAAGAACTTAGAAAGTAGTCTTCCAGATAGATAACTCCTTCTACCACATCTAATGACACTCATACTACAAATAAATATTCAAAAACTATCTATATCCATTTAATTGGTCAAAAAACCATCGATCATTTCCAAATGATAACAATTTTTTTATTTTCCCTCGGTTCAATCACCAGTAGTCTGTACATAAACTGAAGCTACCATTTTCTTTCTTTGTGAACAAAATAGAAGCACCCAAAGGGGACACCATCAGCTAGATGAAACCATTCTATAACAAATCATAAATTTAAATCCCAAATTCCTATATCTTAGAAGGTTTCATCCTTTAAAAATATATCAAAATAGGAGAGAAAAAAAATCAAAAAATCTATCCCAAACTTGATATCAAATCCAGGGGTATGTGTCATAGCCTATCCAGGGAAAACACTAGGCCACTAATCAAAAACTCTTAGAAACTATATTTCCTAAAATTATACTGATCCTATCATAAACATTGATAGTTGAGAAGAAATAGGATCCAAGAATTTATGATCCATTTGATGGTCCCACTCACCAATGTCCACTACATTATCTCCTACCACAACAACAAAATAACCTCCTATGAAAGAAATTAATAACAAAAGCATAGGATACAAATAGTCCATGCTAAGGTTAAAAAAGTATGGTTTTATTTATAGTAATAAGAACTCCCCTAAAAACTAATGCTTCTCCATCATTAGAACAAATTCTTAACATACCATAGACAATATATACTAACATACAACTTATATAGTCAACATAAAGGTAATTGGAACTTTATCCATCTTGAGTCCCAAACCTCAAACTATGGTAGGTGCTATAAAGGATTACAAATATACTTAATAAAACAAGGCATAAACCAAGGCAGAATAAAGTAAAATGTAAATTTGAACAATATCTCGACCTCTTGGTGATGAAAACTCAATAAAATGAATTAGACCATTCCCTTATTCTCTTCTTCATTGCCCCTGATGATGTACTCCATCATGACTATGCTTAGAATTTGGTTCCTAAGGATGATGAAATTTTTTTGGATATCCTCTGCCTACTTTATCATGCCACTACTACACAAAGTCTTCCTAATTTTGTTATTATAGATAACAAGACATCTTGATATCCATACACCTAGATGTAGTGATAAAAATATATTATTTTCATATTGTATTTGATACCAACTAAAGTGACCCAATATTAACCATCCATTATTATAATATCAATATGTGATATTGATTAATTTATATTCCCTATACCTTTTAGGTTTATAGTTTTATATAATTAGGAAAAACCTTTACATAATAAAACCCACATCATTCTCATAAAATGAGAATGTTTCCCATCATACCTAGATTTTATTATTCCATAATAAGACTTAAAAATCTTCCAAAAAACTCTCCACACATGATACCCTTCTAGAAATATCTGATAGAATAGAAATATTCATAACCTATGTAAATGGAAACATAATAAAGGGCGAGCCTAGATACTCTGTAAGGGAAAACATGGAAGATATCAATTGATGATCATAAGTGAACATAAAATAAACATACGAGTTTGATAACATGATCACAACTTAGTAGAGTCATAACCAATCATTCAAATATCTCTCATCATGAGTCATGGAAAAAGGTTTTTCATAAAAAAATTCATAAGTCCTAAGATTATATAATCACAAATAATGAATCAAGTTCCATGAGAAGAAATCATAAGTATAAGACATACATTTATGGGATACATATAAACATAGATAATATTTTACTTAGTTGAGGATCAATTATAAGACAATCAGAGTTCATAAATCCACTTAGTGGACTGGTTTCACTCCCAATTCCATAATTTAGTTAGTCAAAGTTCACTATAAAGACTATCATAGTGGATATAGTCCCTTAATGGACTGGGTTCAATACCCATTCCTTTATTTTCTTAGTCAAATCTTACTTCAAATACTATAATAGCATACATATTCCCTTATTGAACTCAATTAACTCCCCATTCTAGTTCATATTATCTAATGAGATATCAATATTTTCCCAATTTATTAGAGGGAAATATAATTTCAGGCCCACAAGTCACATAATGAAAACCATACATATATGTACCATATGATAAAAAAAATCATCATTTCATCACAGCATAAACCATGGAAAAGAAGCGTGTTTCATAAATATTTCATCATCACATGATCATAATCCATCTACATAAATGATATGGATGGTATTATAAAAACATTAATTATTTCATCATAACTTAATCAACCCATGGGAAAGAAACATGTTTCATAAAAATATTCCAAAAAAATCAACATCATAAGTCATATAGAGAAATTAAGTGGATGATATCATTAGATAAAATCCACAATGAATCCTAAGAAACATCAGTGGATTTTCTCATAGATGAAAAATACCTTTAAAATGACATTTTAAACATTACTTTAAAAATAGGGGAAAATATCTTTTTCTTTAAGAATCTTTAAAAACTAATAATTTCCAGAATATAGAGAAAATATTTTCTTTCAAAATAACCATGGAAACTCATAAAGGAAGCTTCAAATAAAATGAAAATGGTAAAATACATTCATATCATATATGTTAAAATAGAACATTCTCTTACACTTTTGTATAAAATAAAAAATAATTGTTCATAATTTTTTTTAAATATTCTTTTTAAACCTTTATAAATAAATTAAAAGATAGTAAAAATGCACTTTAAAAAAAAATTAAGTACATTTAAAAAATTAGATAAAATAAATTGAATAAAATGGATATGTAAAATAAAGATTCTAGACTCAAAAAGAAGAAATAAGGTCGGGTTTTCTTAAAAAATTTCTCGATCATTTTAAGTACCAAAGAGAATAAAATAAAAGAAAAAATGAAAACACTAGAAATAAATATAGAATAAGAAAATACATGGGGTTTAAATGATAAAGATTATATAATATCCTTTAATGGAAATTTAATATTTATAATTAGAAAAGAAAGAGATTGTAACATAACCCTTACCGCTTTGGTAACTTTTGAATCATAAACCCCTTGAAAGAAATAAGTTCGAATGAAAATTTAAATACCATGAATATGAAAAGATTAATTATATTATATATAAAAATTGAAGTATATACATCGTATAAACCCAAATAGGTTCATAACATGAAACATTTATCAATGAAACAATATTGAGATAACGATCCGTTACAATTTTGGAAATATTTGAATCGAAACTATGTAAAAGAGATAACCTTAGAGGTATTTTTAAATCCGCATAATTTTCATGAAAATAATCATAAAATAAATTCATGGGAATTATTAAAGATACTAACATTGGATCATAGGGGCCCTTCTATGTCATATCCAATGTCTCTATCTTACTTTACATGTTAAGTTCAAGTGAATAATTTCCCTAGAAAACTAATGCAGTACTTGATAGTTCTAAACCCAAAACTCTATACCAATTATCAACTAAAGTTCTTATACCACTATTTTATTTCTTTTCCTTTCTGAAAACCCTCCAGGGATAGTAGAGAAGTTGTTTGTGATCCCTAAATCCCACCTCTAATAGGAAATTTGTAGGAGACTAGTGCTGAGGGTATAAAGCACACATATTAGAGAAATAAGCCTCAATAATCCCAAGAAAAATAAAATATAAACCAATTTTTTTTTTAAATAAAACAAAAAATCATCCATACATATGATCTGCATAATATCATGCATAAAATAAGAAAAATACAAAAATAAAACAAACTTATATGGTATTGAATCTAACTCTAAGCACAAACACCATGAGATATTAATGTCTATCTCGATCACCAACTACATATTCTAAATTTTAAAAAATATTATATGTAAATAGGGAGTGAGAATTCATGTATGCTTAGTAGTTTCCTCCCAATAATGTCTTTTGTAAATGTGGATTAAGTATACTAGAGCCTCAATGAATAAAGAGTGGAAATGAATCATCACATATGCTTGGTAAACAAGCACCAAAACTCACCAAGACTCGCTCACTAAGTACACATATAAGTATAGTAATATAATAATTAGAATAATAAGATATCAATGGTACCTCACACCCACTTAACCTCTAAACTAGTCACCATCACATCCAAATAGAATACATTGGAGATTTCATTACCCACCCCCAATAGAACCCCACACAGTTTAGAAGTGAAGATAAGGGTGGTCCCCAAAGCCCACCTCTAATAGGACATGGGTTAATAACCATAACCAAGGGTTTCTATCACATATATGGGGGGAATTATATATATAAATTTCCAAGAAAATAAACTAAAACCACCAATAAAAAATATATATAAAAACTAATAGATACCATACTCACATCCAAATAAACTCCACATGATAATGAGTACAATGAAAAAATACCATTCAAGGATGACCTCTAATACTCTACTGTATCTACTAAAATAACAACATACCTGAACTCAGTTGATATATCCTGAAAAAAAACTATAGAAAACTTTAGAGGGGTGAACACTTAGTATTACTCAGTAGGTTTATACTTCTAAATAATTATACATCCATGTGGAATAAATTTTTTGGGATAGAATGTGATAACCAAGGGTATGGACTAAGAAAGTCAAAAAGTTATAAATGAAATATAATATTAATAAATCAGAAAACTATCATATTTATCAAAAACACCTATAATTTTCATATTTTATCAATCAATTTTCACAAGGATAAGTAAGTGATGGTGAATTTAGATTTACGGGGGATTATAATAATATAGGAGGAATCCCTAATTCATAACACCATAAATTGATCAATCATATCACATTATATTGATATTTATTTAGTTTAAATAAATGATGATGATATTAGGTTTTTATATTCACATAATAATAATAGATAATGTTCAGAAACAAATCAAAACTCTCCATCCATCATAATCAATTCAAAATATCAATATTATTATATCATTTTCACATCTGATCATAACTAGTCAAACTCATCCCCAGAATAATCACATCACATCCACTTACACTATTTCAACCCAAGATAAACATAAATTAAATAATACATTAATTTTATGAACTTGATAATACATCTAAAAAATAATCAAAAAACCCAAGGAATGAAAGGTTCAATATCTTTGAGGACTAGATACATAAGCAACACATGTGAATATTTCTTTATAACACAACCCCACTGGACTCCCTTATATAATTACCATAAGTTAAATTTATCTTTATAACCCAGGGAAAGTAAAACATAATAAATTAGTGAGCTCCATTGATCAGTAAGTAAAAACTTATCAACATGTCATCATGGTTTAGATCATAAGAAAGAGGGAAAACATAAATATTGAAGAAATATCTTATTAAAAATAAAATGAGAAAATAAAAGTTGTCCATAAGTCATGATAGAAGGGAATGTAATCTCAAAATGACAACATATAACATGGAAAAAATGAAGAGGAATCATGATATAATAAACATTTTCCATGGAGAATAACATAATCCTATAATATAGAATTATGTAATAGGAATAAGCATAGGTATTCATAACATTGTGAGCATAGATAACCACATTAAGTTCATACTCATTCTTATGAACATAGCTAATCTACTTCATGTTCATGCTCAATATTTTGAATGTAGATAATCCACACCGTGATCACTTTTAATATTATTAAAGTAGATAATCCTGATCATGTTCATGCTTAATCTCATGAAGATATCTAATCCACATCATTATCATGCCCAAAATAATTCCCTAATGAGGTATAATACCTTAACCAATTCATTTAAGGGATATATAATACCCCACCCTTTATCATCCATACATATGTGTTCTATAAGACATTGATCATTCAATATATCATGAAAACCCATGGGAAAGAAAAATGGGTTTCACAACACTTCAAGATGATATCACCAGAATTAAACTCAATCAAGTCAATAGTTGATACCCAAAATTCAATCACATAAAAAGAGTATATCATAATTAAATTTATAATTTTATTTAAAAAAAAAATTCAAAATAAATAAAAACATAAGATATGTTGATGAAAATAGTGGTGAAATTATAAGAGTTTTAGAAATTACTTTTATCTTTCGCATAAAATAAGAAGTTACATTCACTTTAAAAAGAAATTTTTTAAAATATATAGTGATTTTTTTGAAAAATATTTACTTTTTAAAAATTAACTTCCAATGGTGGATCCTTGAAAATTATCTAAAGGTTTCAAAAATTTTAAGTGAAAATACTTCAAAAAATTTTACTTTTAAAAATAATCTTTAATAAAGGATCCATGAAAATAACAAAAAGGATTAAAAAAGGTGGAGTGAAAAAACATTGATAAATTTCACATTTAAAAGTAATATTCAATTATAGATATTTGAAAATAAATAAAGGTTATCAAAAATGGACGTGGTGTGTAATATAAAACCTTTGATTTTTAAAGTATGTACAACCTTTTGAACATTTTTCAATACCTTTGTTGAAAACCCATTTTGAAAAAGAGTAACAAAAACTTCATTTTTAAAATAGGAGAAGATAAATATGAAGGTCACATGGGATAAAACATAATTATATTTCCAAATATAGAGGAGAAAATTTATAGTAAAGGAAAATATGGATAAGGAGGGGAAGTTATTATTAAATAGGATATGAATGATTCATAATGATGATATATATTTTTGAGAAATAAATTCATCAAGGTAAAGGCTTTGTATTTAAAAGTAATCTTCCTCTATAGAGTAAGATAAAATAAAATTAAATAGAATATTATGGAGGAATAAATAAATATTTTAAGAAAAAATTTCAATAAGAATCATTTTAACTCAATGAATGGAGTTGAGTTGATAAATAATTTTATCTCCTTGGTATCCAGAAAATCAAAATCAATTTTAAAATATGAAATTATATGGATCTTTAAACCCCATTAGTTTCTTAAATTTGGTAAAATATATTTATTAGGAAGTAATCACACCATAAAAAATATTTCATTGTGTAAAGTAAGAAATATGTCTCAAGAAATTAAATTTGAGACACCAAACCCTCACCTTTAATTCCTACTTAGTTGATTATAGTCAAACATAATTGCCCAAATGCCCCGAAGGAGTTATATTTTTTTATTGATTTTTTATAACCCCTATTTCAAGGGATGACGGGGAACCCTTAAAAGGACTATAGGATTAGAGATTATATGTACCATAGGATTATGAGACATTACATGATCTGAAGGTCTTAGGGAATTCAACTAGACTATAATTATAAGGAACTGCCCCTACCCAACTCTGCATCACGATGAAAGCTCTCCACCTTCACATGGTCATTTGGATAATATTACCATTCAAGCAAATGTTGTTGCCAATGGAGTTTCCATACACTATCATTCTTCTAAATCCATTGGTTATACTCTGGTGAGTGTGCCTACTTTGAATCCTCCTCTAGGGCTGCTTCTTTTTGTAGAGTCTGTTTGGGGAAACTATATTGATCATGTGGCCCGAAGTCCTTGATGTGTCCTGAAGGCCTTGAGGTGGACCTAAGGACTTTTGGTGTCCCTAAATACTTACTATCCTGAAGTCCTTGTGTGGCCCTAAGGCCTTGAAGGGCCCAAATACCAAACCGGTGGTCTGAAGGCCCAAACAGGTGAATAGTTCAGGATGCTACAATACCAACAGTAGATGTTATTGTACCTATTATAGTACAACTATAGTACTACTATAGTAACCTAGAAATTATCCCTATACTTTTTTTTTGATATTTGGCCTCTTGGATTCACTTTTCGAGTCCTCACCAACTAGACTGAGGCTCTTTTGTGTCAAACCTCATTAGAAATTCGGATATTCTCTTAAAATATCCTTTGGAAATTAAGGACTTGAGAAACTTTTTTTTGAGGATATGGGATGCAAAATGTGTAGAGAGGATCTATAATAAGTAATTTTGATATATTTTCATGGGAATTTTAAACTAGGGCCGTGTCTTTAGATGGGTGGAAGTGAGCTCCTTTTATAGGAGAAAAAGAGGGACAAATATTTGGAAAAGAATGTTAGGTAAGGGGTAAGGATGATATTTTCTGAGATTTAGGTGAGAAAATGTTGGAGAGACATGAAATTGTGACTTTTTAATCTCAAAAAGTTATTATAGAAGGTTTAAGTTTCAAATTGATTTTGTAAAATTTGATTCACATTAGATTTCCCATTTTAACACTTATTAATCATGATTAAAATTTAACCATGGTAATTATTTTATCACTAAAAATATAAGATGAATAATATTACCAAATTTTTATGTGATAAATCTATATTTGGGATCCATTTAAACTAATTTAATTTTTAAATATAATAAAATTATCTTTTAAATTAAAACATATAATATGTTAAAAAACAATTTTTGCAGAAAAATTTCACTTTGATCATTCATTATTCTTAATATTATTTTACATTGATTACCAATTAAATGATTTTAAATTTATTTATATAAATACTTAGACATAATATTAATATATTTATTTTATAAATATATTAATTTAATTTAAAATCATAATATTTAGAAGAGCATCATTCCTTGAAAAATAACTGTTTTACCACGGTAATTAATATCTATCTTGATAACTTAATTTTATGCCTAAAAATTAAATTAATTACATTAATTAATTTTAAAATTATGATTATATATATTCAAACCATTTTATATGATTCAATTTCTAAAATATCTAAAAATAAATTTTAATATAAGCACGCATTACACATAAACACAATTTTAAGAAACATGAATCTTTTAAGAATAAAATAAATTTATTAATTTCCTAATAATAACTATTGGATGGATGTTAAATTATTTTATAGTATATATTATCAATAATTTAAATTAAAATCATTATTTAACCAAAATACAATAAACTTCATAGTTCATAAAAAATATTTTTTTAAGAAATAAGTTTTTACACATAAAATGATTTTATTTGTTATTTAGATATAATAATAAAATTTTATAAATTAATTAGTATTATTAATGATATATATATATATATATATCATAATTTTTTTCCCTCCATATTTACCGTCTAATTTAATGAATTCATTTTAACTGTTTTATAATTTTTTGTGGTTCATTTTGCTTCGATGTTAGATGCGTAGAAATCCATTGAACCCGTTAGGTTTTAAAGGAATATATATATTGTAAAATATTAGGGTTTTACTTTTCCCCACTTAGATAAATTACTTCCTAGAAATTTTAATTATCATATAATAATTAAAATATCTAAGGGAATATCAAATGTAGATGTGACTCAAGTTACAATTTCTTGAGAGATATCAACATTAGAAACATAGGAAACATATATTTTTCCTCAAAAATAGGCTTATCTCTAACATTAAGTTTTCTTATCCGACCATTTGATCCAAAATTTTATCATTATTTAGTATTGAGACCCATATATTTTAATTTTCTTCTAAAAGGTGTCCATAATCATCTTTAAATTAATAGACTACAATGAGTTTATGTGATTTACTTAGTTCCAATAATATTTTACCTCTAAGCAGAAATAACCAATCCTTTATTAAATTCATCTAAAGTAAAGATAATAATATTTTAACTAGGCGTATTACCATAAGGTTCAACTTGGGATACAATATAATAAGAAGTTTTCTTTAATAATTAAACCACCAGGGTGGTGATTTAAAACACCTAGATAACTTCCTAGATATACTAGGGTTATTAGAATAAAAACAATATGGTGTCAAAAATTTTGTAGTAGAGGATAATTATTACTTAATTATAATTACCAAATTCAGTAGTATTCATTGTATAGTTTCTTCCTTATTCATTTGGTCTTAGATATTTATCTTATCTATTATCCTTGTTGTAATTTGGGTAAGGGAATAAATTCTCATAATGCACCATCTAACTGAATTTTAAGCATTTTATATTCTTTTACTCAATCTCATTATCTAGCCTATTTTCCCCAGATCGATAATCATAAGCATGATGGATATCTTTTCCATACTTAAAATATTTCCTAGTTCCTTTCAAGAAATTTATTTGGTGATTCCTCCCACATTTTTTTTCATATAGGTGATTGGAATTTCGTTCCCCCATGATATTTTTCATTTGAGTTTTCTTGAATTTCCAGATTCATTTTCTTATCATAGAAATAATGGGAGTACCCAAATTCCATATCTAACCTAAGATCACATTAAACCACCTATTAATATATATAAAAGTATATTATATCCAATTCTTCTCAAATACTTGGTTTTAGGTCACTAAAAAATTGTTCTATATTACACTCAGGGTCAACAAAAAACTAGAGGCATACCTTGTGTGTATCTTAAAGTTTTCTTCATATGTAATCACTGATTCATACACATTTTGCTTCAAATATATGAATTATCTCTGAATTTTTTTGAAAAGAGTTTGAGTAATATATTTAGTAAAAAATACTTTCCTAAACTAATCTCATTCCATAGTGTCAACTTCTTCCTTCTTTGTTGTATTCTTAATTAGTTCCCACTATTGGTCAGCCTTATCTTCTAGATGATAAAAAATTAAAATGAATTCCTCAGGGATTGATCATTAGAGGATATAAAATACATTCTCTATCACATTGATCTTTTTTTTTTGAAAATTATAGGGATGTAATATTCAATAAAAGATGGTGGAAATTTTCACATGAAAGACGCAATAGTAAGTTGTTCCTTACTTAATGTATTTAGGATCTCAAAAAAGTTTGTGTTCTTACTAATAAACTAGAATAAAATTATCATAAAGTGTTGTTCTACATTTACCATACCATTAGGTTTCTTTTTGGGATAATCATTGAATTGTATGTTGCATCAATTGTTAAATCTGTTTCTCCTTATCCCAACCATTACTTAAATAAAGAAAAGTTGACTTATGATAAAATTAATAAATTCATAAAATGAAAACTATAAACATAGAAAAATTAAATCATAAATGATATCAATATCCTAACTTATGAATCTCAACCCTTTAATATAGGTAAAATATGGTTAGTTTTCTAAATAAAGTAGTTATATATTTAAATCCTTCATAATTATCCATAAAGATAACGTGGATTAACAAAATCATGTCCCCTAGGAGTGTTTATCTAGGTGTTAATTATTATGTTCACTCATCTTGTGCAAGAGTGAATATTTATTTTATTACCCCTAGGTGAATATATTCCATAACAACATCTACTTTCAGGTATACAAATAGGGATGAAATTTCTTGGAGAACCACATAATATGTAATTTACCAAAACTTAAGAATGTTATCATATACTTAGACTTATCCCTATAATTTTCACTAAAGTTCTCTTATCTTATTCCCCAAAATAACTATGCAAATCCTAAAAAATAACTAAAACATACTCTGATTCCAACTATAGTTACCAAAGATAAACATAACTTAAATAAAACATTAATTTCATGATTTAGATAATAAATCTCACAAAAAAACACATAGCCAAAGGGTTGAAATGTTTAGTGTCTCGAAGGACTAGATATATAAGAAACACATGGGAAACTTTCTCCATAATAAAATTACACTAGAGTCTCTTTTAGAATCCCTAGAAGTTATACTTATCTTTATAACCTAATGAAAAAAAAACATAATAAAGGGGTGTTCTCTAATTCTTAGTAATGTAAAAAATTATCAACATGTCATAAAGGGTTAGATTATAAGAATGAGTAAAAACATGAACATATAAGAAATATATTATCATAAAGAACATGGGAAAATAATATTTTTCCATAAGTCATGATGGAAGGGCATGAAATATCAAAATAATAACCCATAACATGAAAAAAGAGTGAATAAAAATGATATAATAAACATATTCCATAGAACATAACATAAGAATATAATATATAATTATGGAATAAGAATAAGAAAAATTATTCATAATATTGTGAGCATAGATAACCACATCAATTTCATGCTCATTATTGTAAATGTATACAATCTGAACTATGTTCAATCTAAATCTTATGAACATTGCTAATATGCATCTGTTCAATCTTATTCTTGTGAACGTATCTAATTTGCATCATGTTCACTCTTGTGAAAATATATAATGCGCATCATGTTCATGATGAATATCTATAACTCACGAGGTATAAAACCTTAAATAATACATTGGAGGGTTATATAAGATTCCAACCACCATAATCCATACATATGTGTTCTATAAGACATTTATCATTCAAAATATAATCAAAAAACCATGGGGAAGAAAAACGGGGTTCACTACACTTCAAAATGTCATCAGAAAAATTAAACTTATGTATATAAATGGTTGATACCCAAAATTAAATCACCCCAAAAGAGTATATAATTGGAATATTTATAATTAAATTCATAAAAAATAATTTCTAAATAAATAAATAATTTAGAGATATATCAAAAAATGATGGGGAATTATAAAATAGTTTTAGAAAATGATTTTATCTTTAGTATAAAAGGATATGTTACCATCACTTTGAGAAGGCATTTTTTAAAAGGTGAAGTGATTTTTTTAGATTTTTTAAAAGTAACTTCTAATAGTATATCCTTGAAAAGGAAATAGTGGTTTTAGAAAGGTGAAGTGAAAAAACTTTGAAAACGTTTACTTTTAAAACTAATCTTTAGTAACGAATCCTTAAAGATTATTCAAAGGTTTGAAAATGGTGAATTGAAAAAAAATTGAGAAATTTTACTTTGAAAAATAATATTTAATAATATATATTTGAAAACATATAAATTTAATCAGAAAGGAATTTGGAGGGGAAGATAAAACCTTTGATTTTGAAAGGATGTAAAAACATTTTGAACATTTTGATATACATTTATTGAAAACCCATATCATAAAATAGTAACTAAAACCTCATTTATAAAAGATGATAATGTAAATATGATGGTAAAATGAGAGAAAAAATAACTGAATTTCCAAATTTAAAGTATAAAATTGTAGGGAAATAAAATTTGGACATGGTGGGGAAACTATCGTTAATGAGAATGTGAATTATTCATAGTGATGATATATATTTTGATAAAGAAATTCATGAAGGTAAAAGATTTTTATTTAAAATTCATATTCCTCTTGATAGGAAGATAAATTAAAATTAAATAGAATATTAGTGTGGGAGAAATCAATCTTGTAATAAATAAGTTCAAGAAGAATAATTTTAACTCAATAAATAGAGTTGAGTTATCAAAGAACCTTATGACCTTAACACATTTTGAATAAAAATCCATTTAAATAAAGGAAATTATATGTGTGTCCAAACCCCATTAATTACATAAATATCATAAAATAAATTAACTAGTAATTAATCACACGATATCAAATATTTCATGGCACACAATAAGAAATATGTCTTAAGAAATTAAATTTGAGACACAAAACCCTTATCTTGAATTCCCGCTAGTTGATTGCACTCTAACCTCATTGGAAATTTAGATCTTCTCTTTACGTATACTTTTGAAATAAATTAATTGAAGAACTTTATTGAGGATAGTTTCTTCTAAACATATTGAGTTTCTAAATAATAATTAAATTATGTATAGTTTCATGGGAATTTAATAATAAGGATGTGGCTTGAAAAGGGTGGAAGTGAGCTCCTTTTATAGGTGAAAATAGGGACAAGTCACTAAGAAAGAATGTTAGGTTAGGGGAAATAATGTAATTGCATGTGAGTTAGGTGATTTAGGTGGATAAATGTTGGTGAGACATGAGGGTGGGACTTTCTATCCTAAAAACTATTTTCTATAAGGTTTAGGTGTCAAATTTATTTAGAAAATCTTGATCCACATTAGATTACCCATTTTTGAAATTATTAATCTTGATTAAAACTTAACCATGGTAATTATTTTATCACTAGAAATATAAGATGACATTTATTACCAAATTTTGATATTCAAAATCTGAATTGGATTCTATTTAATCTAATTTAATTTCAAAATATAAGAGAATTAAAATTAAAATTAAAATATATAATGTGTAGAAAAATTATCTTCATAGAAAAATTTCGTTTTAATAATTAAATGTTATTAATCTTATTAAATATTGATTACCAATTAAATTATTATTAATTTATTTATATAAATTTTTAAAAAACATATTAGGGTCTTTATATTAGAAATAGATCAATTAAATTTAAAATCAAAATATTTATAAATGTATCATTCCTTGAAAAATAAACGTTTTACCACGGTAACTAATATTTATCTTGATAACTTAATTTTATGCTTAAAAATAAAATTAATCCCAATTATTAATTTTAAAATTATGATTACATATATTCAAATCATTTTATATGATTCAATTTTTAAAAGTGATAAAAATCAGTTTTAATACAAGTTCATATAACACAGATTTTTTTTAAGAAGCATGTATATTCTAAGTATATTATAAATTTATTACTTACCTAGTAATAACTACCAGTTGGATGTTAAATTATTTTATAATATATTATCAATAATTTCCATTTAAACCATTATTTAACCATAATACAATAAATTTCACAGTGCATAAAAAACCAATTTCTTGAGAAAAAAATATGTTTACACATAAAAAGATTTTATTTGTTATTTAGACTTACCCATAAAATTTTATCAATGAATTTTTATTAATAATTAATGTTATTTTTTATTTATATATATATTTCATAATTTATTTACCTCTATATTTACTCTATAATTCAATGACAATATTTTAACAGTTATATAATGTTGTACAGTTCTTTTTGGTTCGGTGTTGCATGTTAAGCAAGCCACTGAACACATTAGATTTTAAAGGAATATATATATAGTAAAATCTTTTTGTGTTGAAACCACATATCCAAAAACACCGCATAATCACTAGAACACCACATCCCCATAACCACAACCACATCACAACAACCACAACACCACATCATCATCTCATTGACTCATACTATACCCTCAAACCATCAAAACCCAAATACATGACATAAACCTAAGCCTTTAAAATCCTTAATAAATGTTCACATGTCATAACCTTAATCAATTACATCCCGAAAATATGTTCATGTGTCAAAAAATTGATCTATTACAACCATTATATGTATATATACAAACACTTCACCATAGTCCATTACAAATAGTGTAACTAAAATAAATTCTTGTCACAACCATAAGACGTTACAACATGCAAGAATTATATATATTTTAACCTTGAGATATTATATACCTTTTATAGATTCAGTATAACTTAATACATTATATCCAATGAAAGTATAAAAATAACAATAATCATTTACAACCTATATGTATAGTATCATAAAATCACTAACAATCAAAAAAATACAAACATACAAGCATACAATCAAGAAAACAAACATATATAATAATAGTAAATGAAACATCACTACTCACAATACAAAATAATAATAATAGAGTATCTTATAATTAACCACATCATTCCATTCTCTAATAATAATTACAAAATACAAAATATCACTACTTAACATTATAATAAACACCATGTTAAATTCTTAGTTTACCTTATTTAGTTAATAGATTCCAATTAATTAAAAACTTATTTAAACAAAACCACCAAAATACAATTAACTATAACAAAACCCTAACTTAATCTCAAGACTCACCATTATATTATGAAACTAACCAAAACACCAATCACTACCTAACACCTCAATCCAAACCTTAAAATACAACTATAATATCCTATGACTTTTGTTACTAAAACTTACCTATTAAATAACAATTCTCAAAGAAGTAACTCCAAATCCCTCCTCTCACCTATAACATGTCACTCTCTAACCCGAAACCCTAATAAATCCTAGGGAAGGGACAATACTAGAAAAGAAATGAATACTCTTAAGATGTAAATAAAAATTACACTAATATCACTTAAATATATAACCAAAACATAACTAAACTAACCTTCCAATGAAAAAATTCAAGGAAAAAACTAGACCTTATTCCTAAACCAACCATAAAATCTATTAAAATAAATTAACCCTAAAAAATATAATTAACATACAAAACTTAGATCATTCTATATTTATTATCCTTTAGTTTTAGGGTTACTTTTATTATTATTATATCATCTCCCTGAATGTCATCCCAATTACATAAATGATCTCATCATATCACAACTCAATAACATATACACATATAATCTACCTTAATATCATATTAATGTAGTATAATACATTAAATTCATAATTACTGATGATAGTATAACAATGAGTATAATATCTAAACATGTTTATCTTTCCATATTCTCCACTATCATTCCTGATTTATTTCGATAACTAATATTCAAGGATATTTCCTATCTCACATGTGATAATACATGATAATAAAAATGCAGATATGTCTTTTAATCACCACACCAACATGGAATAATATATTATTATTCATTATTAGAAATTATATCCAGTAAATAAAGAATTATAATAATCAAGTGACGTTGAAACTAAATTAATATAGAATATAAATAAAATAATAATATACAATAAAACCTTCCCATGGATCCAAATAAAAATACCAATCACAAGGTAAGAGTTTAATAATGAAATTCATAATTAAAAAGTAACCCCTTCCTAAGATAAAGGAAAAATCATATAAATCTCCTACCTTGAACGAGTTGAGTGATTCCATGTTAAGGGAACTGAAACTTCATAATATTGGATCTTTCACCAATATTATTTTAATAATTATGCATAAAATAATCCACCAATTTCAGGTATAACACTATTGTAACCTTACAAGAAGAATGAAATAAATAACAAGGAAAAGAGAGAGAGATAAACACATTTAATTAAAAGGAATTATCCATATAAACTGGAAGGCCATGGATCTTCCCTGGATTCCTGAAACCCAAGGCCAAATATGGGTGTCGACTGAACCTACTGACTTGGGTGGTGGTGCATAAGAAATAAAAGAACATAATTACACACACACACACAATACCATTCTAGAGGAAACTACCTAATCTTATAATTATTCAATAACTAACATCCCACATGATGACCCAACTACAATCACTAAGGAATAAGAATAAAATAAACATATGTGAATCAAGATTATATTCATTTATAAATATTTATTCAATTAATAAACATTTAATAATATCCACCATCAATCATATATTATTTATATCAATCCTAAAATCAAGGATCTTAAATTCAATATTATATTCATACAAATGATCCTTTAATCTTTTACTCAATCACTATTTATTAATATTAATTCATATTCATTTAATCAATAAGAACCACCACTTTTCAATTATTTCATCATTTAGTTATCACTCCATAATTTTGGTTACAAAGACAAAAATATTCCTATATCTAAGAAGAATATTCCCAAAGGATAATTTTCTATAAGAAACAAGAAATAATCAGATGATAATATAGAAATAATTATTGAAAATAAAATAAGGCTCCTAACTGAAGCCATCTATCCAATAATATCATCACTTACTACATCATACACACTATCTATCATCAAACTAATTAATAAAAACTAATATCAACAAAGAACAACCCTCACCATTTCAAATAACTATACCAGGTTTTATAAAAACGCGATAAGGGTAACATATATGTATATATAAGTAAATATAATTCAATGGAAATAATTTATGAATGATCAATAATAAAGGTATTAATCAAGAATGAAAAATAACATCAATGAGGTATGAGCACATTTGGAATTTTTATATTCAATTTAAGAAACATTTTTTTACTCTGCCAACATGATTATATCAATTATTTATAAGAAGATTTCAATAAGAAAGAAACATAAAATAACAATGGTTAACAACAACTATAAATAATAAATAATAATGCACAATGAAACACTCTTTTATATGAAATAGTTTTCAAATTACTATATCATTTTCATATTTTATATTATTCCAATTTAGATTACCTAATAGGTTTAAATGTGATATAAAAATATTAAAACAAAAATATCATTGTAAAAAAATACCATGAAAATAATATCACTCAATATCAAGTAAATAATCAAAATAACATACACATACCATCTCCCCATTCTTTTCTATTCATATTAGTTTATTATATTTTTAGGTTAATCCAATCCATTTACTCATTGGAATCCAAATAGTGATTAACAAAAAAATGAGATTAAATAAATAGGAAAGGTTTTAAATTACCTAACTATATGTAAAGACTCAAAAACAAATTTTAGATGAGTAAGAAGAGAAGATAGTTTTCAAAGGTTAAAAAATCATACATACAACTCAACTTGGGTTTAAAATTAATTATATCACAAAGACCAGGGTTTTAAATAATCAAAGAGAACTCACAATCTTTAATTTTATATCACTGGTCATCTAGGATTGAGAAGAATTATAAGGTTCAAACTAAAGGGATGGAATTATAAATTTAAAATAATATATGGATGAACCAAATTATAATTCACTTAGAAAATTTAAAATTTTTAAAAATAAAGGTCAACTCTTTTTAATTCCCATTTAAAGCAGGCATGTAAATTTACCATCTCTTTACAACATTTAAATTCATGAAATAAGGTTCATATAATGTAGTGGTGAATGATTTTAATTTATATTTTAAAATAATGTATTTAAAGGTTTTAAAATGAAAAATTAAAATTTCAATCATAAAATAATATTTAGGATAAGCTATAGAAATTGGAAAAATTTCCTAAGGGAACTACTCATACATAGAAAATATTGAATATTATGCATAAAAAATCATACAAAGGAAATGTATAAAGTTCCTAAAATATGACATTTAAAGGTTAACATGGTTAATATATAAGGGTAGATTTGGAAAAAAGGAAATACTTAAAAGAAAGGGTAATGCGTAAGGTTCATTTCAATGACCAAGGAAATGAATCTTATATATTTGAATATTTATTTTTATATAACATGGGTTTATATAATCAATAAAGGAATTTAATTTTACATTTAAAACATTTACTTTTATGTATAACATTTTATCAATAAATGGATCTTATTTATGATATTATTACCCTTACTAATAAAAAATTGACTCTTACAAATACTGGGAAGACTCTTAATTATCAAAATTTTAGCAAACTATTCAATACATAAGGGTATTTTCTAAGAGGAATGTGATATATAAGGAATATTTCATGGAAAAGGAAATACATGAGAGTTATTTATATGACCAAATAAATAAGAAACATTTGTCTTAAATTTATCCAAAAACCAAAATTAAACCCAAAAATTGAAAAATTACATAAAAAATCTATTTAAAAATACATATACCTACCCCAATCCCAAAAAACTACCAGATAAGATCCCTATAATCCCTCAACCCCTAGGAAAATACAATGGATGGGTTTAAAAAAATATAGACCCTTACATTATATATCTCTCAAATTATTCTTATCCTTGAGAATCAAAAACCAAACCCAATAATGAAAATAGAAAATGGAAAAATCATAAACAAGCACCCCATGGGATACCTCTCAAACAAGGATATCTCTATAATAATAGTGAAACAAACTTAATAAAATATAAGAGCATACAACTCAAAAGATCATTAATCATCATAAAAATCAATATAAAGTCATAATATCATAATAAAAAGTAAATCATTAAACAACTTGAGATATTTAGTATTCACTTGTAGCTTATGTTTCCAAGTGAACTATTTTAAACCACCACACCACCGCAGGACATGAACCAAAGGGATACCACACCCACATGACACCTTCTCTTGATGGTCCTGTATATCAATAGGCTATTCATAAAAAATTGCATCATCTTGAACTTCCAACTCACCCAGGTTAATGACATTAGAATCATTATAAAGGTACTAATAAAGCTATAACACATGAATAAAATAACTGCTTTGTTCCATCCACGATGGTAGTGGAAAATGATACACAACTTCACCAATGTTCTAAAACACCACAAAAGGTCTAACAAACCTGGGGGAAATCTTACTCCCATGAAAAAGCCTTTGGATACCATAAAGAGTAGATACCTTCAGGAATAAATTTACTCTAACATAAAACTATATAGCTCTTATCCTATTATCAAAATTGGACCTCAAACAAACCTGATCTACCTTCATCTACTCATGAATCACATGCACCTTATTTATCATTCTCTGCACCAATTCTAGCCTGAGAATAATTATCTCTCTATCCACAGTCCAAAAAAATAGAGATATGAAAGGTTGGATGTAAAATAATTCAAACAGATCCATACCAATGATAAAGTGATAATTTTTATAATAAACAAACTCAACCAATGGTAAGTTCTTCACCCACGAGCCTACAAAATCCATAACTCATGCACACAACATGTCTTCTAAATTTTGGATAGTCCACTTTATTTAACCATCAGTTATTAGATTAAAATAGGTGATGAGGCATAACTAAGATCCAAAATATCATTGGATAACTCTCTATATGTAAGAGTTAAAATTAGGATCATTATCAGATATTACCATCTTCAAAAACCCATAGATCCTCACAATCTCCTTCAAGTATTGTCTCACAAAGACATATACTGATCTCAACTCCTTAATCATAAAAAAGTGATCCAACATCATCAAGTGGTCTAAAATCACTTATATAGAATCATATCCACCCTATGATCAAGGTAAAATAGTGATGAAATCCATATAAATATCCTACCACTTCCACAGGTGAAAATTCAATGGTAAAATAAAACCACTAGGAACACGGTCTATGGATTTTACCTTATGGTAGACCAAATATTGAGACATAAACTCTAAAACACACCTATTCATTGCAAAACACAAAAACTAAATTTATAAGGAATGATACATCTCAATGACACCAAGATTTACCAATAAGGGTGTTCTATAATACTCACGAATAACCACCTATAGCATCATTTACGTAATGAAGATCCTTTCCTAAAAAATCACTTGATGTTGTTCATCTTCATACCACCCCTCAAGGGAATTTACAAAAACAATATGATCCTATCAAAATCCAATCATAAAATCCACCAACTGTGGTCAACTATGTTGTTATATATTAGAGACACCCCTTCCATCAACTTATCCCATACCAAGGTGTATTGCTTCAAGAAACTTCATCATGATCCAATCATCCCTATACTATTAAATAGTATCTTTCATGACTTCTTCATCCAAATTTCAATAACAAAATTTCATTTCCCGATTGTATAATAGATTTTGATGTCATAATACTACAATAATTTCATCTACCATCACAATTGAAATTTCAAATCACTCTAGATAAAGATATATCTCAGACACTTGTGATATATAAAGACCCAGAATCACTCATTTATGTGATATCTCCACTACTTCAAAGCATAAAAATTTCACTAATCTCAAGATCATGGTTAGTGTAGTTATATTTAGTAGGTTGTAACTATCGAGACTCATAAGAGATAACTTGTCTATACTGCATCAAGATGAAACCCAATCCAAGGAATGAGGTATTTTAATAAAAATAAAATATAAATCCTTCATTTGGATGTTAAAGGAAAACATATAGCTAACTTATCTTTCTAATACTCAAAAGTATCATGTAACTGGTTACTCTACATGAAGTACTAATCCATCTAGGTTAAGGATGTCTAAGGATTCAAAATATAACAAAGTCTGGGAATAAAACTCTTATAATAGCCTATGATACCAAGGAAACTACAAATATCCAAAATATTATTGAGGAATACCCAAGAAAAAACTACCTCAATCATAAAAGGATCTAGAAATAATACCTTACAAGACACAATATTTCTTAGGAAATGCACATATCAAGCCGATGAATTACATTTTGATGGTGTACCAAATAATTAATGATGTATTAGAACCTCTAAAATTTCTTAGAGATGCTCCATATGTGCTTCATTAGACTCAAAATAAATAAGGATTACATCAATGAACACTACCCCAAATAGGCCAGAGAACCCAAGAAAGATATATTTTATGAGTCCCCTAAACACAACTAGTACATTCATGAACCTGAAGTGAATTACTATGAACTCATAGTGTCAATATCATTATATAAAGGTATTATTTGAAATATTTTCATCATTAAACCAAACCTTATGATATCCTAAACATAAATATATCTTAGATAACCAACTATATCCATTCAACTAATTGAATAAATCATCAACTCTCAAAATGGGGTAGACAATTTTCTCCACGACCTAGTTTAACTGATAATAATAGACACACAATAATTATAAGGACTAGGCCTTATTAGATACATGATATTGAATTTAGTCAAGAAAACAATTTATTTTACAGTGAGGATATTTTCACGTTTAGATCTTTAGAGAATTGGGACAATACATTCATAACATTACACATTATTATAGAGTGGATACTATAAAAACAGTTTCCATTTTTTTTCAAAATAAATAAAACATTAAAACTTATACATGACTCCTTGAAAATTATTCAACATTTAACATGGCTTAATTCGTTTTATTACACATCCATTAACCTGTGAAAATCATTTAAAAACTTGGGATGAGCACAAAAGCTCAGTAAGGGATTAAAAATAAGGAAAGAGCACATTAGTCCATAAATACTCATATCGTATGAAAGCATTTAAAAAAACATGATTGTCACTGATATATACTTACTTTGTGTAACATGAGATTTAAAAAAGATCCACAAAAAACATGAGAACATAAATATAATCATAAAGGTATATTATGGCATTACTTACATAACATTTTAACCCTCATAGCTACCTTATAATTTGTATCTCTCACGGCTACCTTACAATTTGTGTAACCATCTTAGTTAAACTTGGAGTAACCATACAGCTGACCTCCAACTTACACATACCCAATGCATTGAAAGGAGATATAGGTCCCAAAATTTATCATAAACAATTCCCAAGATCCAAAACATAATCATACAACATGAATATTATCATAAAAACATTGCTTTTGAATTTTTTAAAACAGAATTTTAAAAGAGGATTTTAAAAGAAAAGTCCATTATAAATATAATATAATTGAAGAGATACTTAATAGAGTGGATGGAATATGTATATAATATGTAATTATACATAATTCAACATAATATAATAAAAACCCATCACACAATCAATCTTAATACCACATAAACAACGGAGTAGAAGGTTACCCCAAAGAATGGAAATCGAGTTAAGAATTCCCTTACCTTAGGTTTTTCTTACTCCAAACTTGTTTAAAATTCTTGTATAATGGCTAAAAGAGTGTTATTAGTATTTTAAATAAAAAATTTCATGTATATAACATCTTATATTATAATTTCATAACATCATTTCACTCTTTAATTGTTAGTATTTTTCTCCTTGCACTGTTTTTTGGTGAGTTCTTTACATGATTTCCATGATTGGTTTATGGTGGATGTTCTTGTAGATTGGAATTGAAACTCCAGAATTGGAATGGATTAGTATTTAAATATTTCCAGTACCCTAAATTATACCATTTATCATTTTTAATTATTACATGAGGATGATTCATAAGTTAAATCATTAATGATGTTTGTTTAGATCATTTTAGTGGTTCATTGATAATAACAACCTCATTTTGTTTTATAAATTAAAACCATGTATACAACAGAATTATAGAAACCTGGATGAGAAATAATACATATATTATAACCTGGTTCAACCATAAAAATGGTTTCATGGCCAAACTTGAAGTATTTAAAGAAAAATGAAATCACATCGTCCATGATGTCGGTAATTCGACACATCATGGACAACGTTTTTAATTCCCTGAATAAGTGGGAGAGGATCAGAAGAATGATGATGCATTTTCCATGAACATTATAAAATAAATAATATACATGATTCCTATAGCTTTCATGCCTCTTGGTTAAGAGGAGTTGAGTAAAGAATAAGAAAAGAAATGAATCTTGAAATAAAATAAAACTTGAGAAATATCTCACAAAAATTCGGTAGCCTAACGACATCTCTTAAAATTTCATAAAATTAGTTTGATGATAGAAATGGGATATATCATCAATATTAAATAATATGTACAATAAGGAGGGATATGTAATGAAATATCCCAACATAATACAAATGGAAAGGAATAGAATAACATAAAATGAAAGAAAAGAAAGAAAATAAAAGAGGATGTTTACCTCTTGATCTCTTCTCCTTGAGATCCTTCTTATGGGCTTTGGTTTTGGTCGTTTGGTGAGACCTAAATCTATAGGATGTGGGGAAGATCCTTGTGAGGACTATTGGGAAGAACTTAGGCATGGAACATAGCTTGAGAGGTGTGGGAAGAAGAGGGGAGTTAGTGGAGGAGAGAGGGTATTTTCCATTATTTTAATCATTATTATAATATGTTTACGCAGTATTATGAATAGTCTTAGTTCATGTGACCTAAAATATTAATAATTTCATGTGAGTTATAACCAAGTGTCCTTGCATCAATTATGATGTCATAAATAGTGTATTTTACTGATAATTTGATTATACGATATTTTATCGTATTTCACTATTCATCGAAAAATCAAGAATTTCAGAAAAATACCAAAAATTTACCCTAACCATTTTTCGACATATAGAATTCAAAAATGAAGTCCATTTTTTGAAAATAATTTTCTAAATATTATTAATTTAATTTTTAAATAAAATCATACTTAATTAAAAGATTAACAATTCTAATTCTATAACTACTTCAATATCACAATGAAAATTTAACCAAGATGTTATTATCTTAAAGCCTTAAGAAAATAAAATAATATTAAAATTTATTATTCATTAGGGTCATATTATTATTCATAAGGGTATGTTACTATTCACAAAACAAATAAGTTGGTTTCATCAGACTCCAAATAACTTACTAAACACAATTGTAGATGGCAGTTTCTTGAAATTCAAAACATATAAGTGGAAAAATTATGTTTAAAGGATAGTTATAAATATCTACTTAAAACAAATTTAAATGAATTTCTATTTATTTTTATAAAAACATGGCATGTTACATTATCCCCACCTTTTGAAATTGTGTCCTTACAATTTTATTTACTTATTAAACAACTAAGTGTACTTTTCCCTTATAGCATTTTAAGACTCCCATGTTGCTTCTTCAACCATGTGGTTTCTCCAAAAAACCTTTACCTGGTGAATTACCTTATTCCGAAATACCTATTCCCTTCGATCAAGAGTATGAACTGGTTTCTCTTCATAAGAAAGGTTATTTTCCAGCTGAACTGCTTCTGGGCTCAAGACATGTGAGGAATCTGGCACATACTTTCTCAACACTGAAACATGAAAAACATTGTGTACCTCAGACAAACTTGGAGGCAGAGCTACTCGGTATGCAACTAGTCCAACTTTCTCTAAGATTTCAAAAGGACTGATGAACCATGGACTTAGGTTTCCTTTCTTACCAAAACACATCACACTTTCCCAAAGAGAGATTTTAATGAAAATATAGTCACCTACCTCGAAAGATAAGTCTTTCCTTCTATTATCTGCATAACTTTTCTACTAATCTGAGCTTTCCTCATGTGCTACTAGATCATCTTCACTTTCTCAGCCACTTCCTCTAATAATTCTGGCCCCATCAACTTTCTTTCACTAACTTCATCCCAAAACTCTGGAGTTCGACAATGATTCCCATACAAAGCCTTAAAAGGTTCCATCTGTATACTGGAATGAAAACTGTTATTATAAGAAAACTCAACTAAATAATGATGTTGATCCCAACTTCCCTGATAGTCCACTGAACAAGATAGAAGCATATCTTCTAATTTCGGAATCGTTCGTTCTGACTACCCATCTGATTGAGGATGAAAAGCTGTATTGAAATTTAACTTTGTTCCCAATGACTTCTGAAGTCCCTTCCAAAAGTTAGAAGTTAACCTAGAATCCCGGTCAGATATAATAGAGATAGGAACTCCATATAACTTGACAATATCCTTGAGGTACAATCCAGAAAGATGATCCAAATACATTGTATCTCAAATATAAAGAAAATGTGCAGATTTTGTCAGTCGATCCACAATATCCCAAATTGCATTGTTACCTCGAGATATCTTATGTAGTCCCACCACAAAGACCATGGATACATTCTCCCGCTTCCACTCTAGAATCGGCAAAGGTTGAAGTATCCCCTTCGGTAACTGCTGCTCTGCTTTATCCTGTTGACATGTCAAACATTTCATGGTAAAATCAGCAATATATCTTTTCATTCCATACCACCATTAATACTTCTGAAGGTCTCTGTATATCTTAGTACTGCCAGGATGAACTGAAAATGGAGAATTATGAGCTTCACACAAAAAATATTTCTTTTACTGAGAATCACTAGGCACAAAAAATCTTTTTCCAAATCTCAAAACACAATCTTTACCCAGATTAAATTCTGGAAAGTTACCCATTTTAACCAATTCTAACTTTTTCTATAGCTCACAGTCTTCCTTCTGTGCTCGCTTAATTCTATTTGACAATGAAGACTTCCCTGAAACCTGAAACAAAATAGATGTATTCTCTGCACCAACAAGTTCTAAACCAAAATTCATCAAATCATTAATCAAGGGATCATGTTCCAAACATATCAGGGTTAATGATGCATGATGTTTCTAACTCAAGGCATCCGCCACGTTGTTTGATTTTCTAGGATGGTAATTGATCATGCAATCATAATCCTTTATTAGTTCAATCCATCTTCTATGCCTCATGTTTAATTCTTTCTGAGTGAATATATACTTCAAACTTTTATTGTCAGTATATATTTGCAATTTGGTTCCATATAAATGATGCCTCCAAATTTTCAAAGTAAAAACCACAGCTGCCAATTCAAATCATGTGTAGGATAATTTAGCTCATGAGGTTTAAGTTGTCTCAAAGCATAGGAAGTTACCTGATCATTCTGCATCAAAACACAACTAAGTCCCTTCAAAGAATCATAACTGTAGAAGAAAAACTCACCATTTCGGGAAGGTAAATCCAAAACTAGAGCATTCACCAATCTCTTCTTCAGTTCCTAAAAAAATCATCACATTCTTCTGTCCAAACAAATTTAACCCCTTTCCGTGTTAACATAGTTATCAGGCTAGATAACCATGCAAAGTTATTAACAAACCGTCAGTAATAACCTGATAACCCAAGAAAACTACGAATCTCTGTAACATTTATGGGTCTTGGCCATTCATCAACCACCTTTGTTTTGGCAGGATCAACTGTTATTCCATCCTTATTTACAATGTGACCAAGAAAAGAAATCTGTTGCAACCAAAAATCACACTTTATGAATTTTCCATACAGTTTATTTTCTTTTACGGTTTTTAAAACAACCATTAGATATTTTTAATACTCCTCTTTATTTTTAGAACATACTAGAATGTCATCAACAAACACAACCACACACTTATCCAAGAACTCATGATATAATATACTCATAAGATTCATGAATACCGCAGGTGCATTTGTTAACCCAAATGGAATAACAACAAATTCATAATGCCCATATCTAGTATAAAAGGATATTTTTGGGATGTCATCCTCCTTTACCTTCACCTGATGGTAACCGGATGTCAAGTCAATCTCGGAAAAGTACTGAGCTCCCAAGAGAGGATCAAATAAGTCATCGATATGAGGAAAATGATACTTTTTAATAGTGATGTTATTCAAAGCTCTATAATCAATGCAAAGTCTCATGGAGCCATCTTTTTTTTTTAAAAACATGAGCTCCCCATGGTGAAGTGCTAGGATTAATGAAGCTTTTACCAAGAAAATCCTACAACTAATTTTTCAATTCAAGAAGTTCTATTGGATCCATACGATATGGGGGTTTTGAAATTGGCTTAGCATCAGGAACTAAGTCAATTGTGAATTCGAATTCTCGATCAGGTATGACACCGGGTAACTCTTCAGGAAAAACATCAAGGTATTCATTTACCACTGACACATCATTAATCTGAACAGTTCTGTTGTTTTCAAAAATATGAGAAAGATAACTTTCATTTCCATATTTCAATAGTTTCTTAGATTCTTGATATGTTATCAATTTTATGGGTTTGTTCTTGTATACAAACATAAACTCTTTTAAAAAAAAAACTTCTTTATCTCTACAGTCAATATTTCCATGATAAATAGAAAGCCAATCCATTCCCAGAATAACATCAAACTCTACAAAGGGAAACACAACAAGGTTTTTCGGTAAAGTCTTTCCACAGACCATAATATAAAGATTCTTATAATTCCTATTTGCTATAATATTTCCCCCTTGTGTTTTAACAACAAGTTCGAGTCTCATTTGTTGAGGTGATATTTCTAAATTACTAGAAAATTTCTCAGAGATAAAGGAATGTGTCGACCCCGTATCAAACAAAACTTTAGCAAAATCTAAGTGAATAAACAAAGTACCTGATACAACTTCATTGGATGTCCTGAAATTTTCTGGTGTAGTTACAAAGGATCTCACTACACCTTTCTATTTGTAGTCTGGCTTCTTTGCATCATTCAGATCTCTCTTTGGGCAGACATTTGCATAATGACCCATCTCACCACATTTAAAACACTTTACATTTTGCTTATTAGGATTAGTCTTTGGATCATTTTCATTATAATCTCAGACCATATGTCCAAACTTACCACAATTAAAACACTTTCCAATTTTTCTAAGACATTCCCCAGGGTGCTTCTTTCCACACTTTTCACAAACTAGAAATTGGATTTTCTTACCATCAGATTTCTTTGGTTGATTATTACCCATTGATTGCCATCTGGACCTATTCTTCTCCTTGTTGAAAAAATGTACATGATCATCAGAAAAATACATCTCTACCCTCTCATCACATCAGAAAAGTTTCTCATAACTTTTGAATTCACGGGAGTCCAACGCCCTTCGATACCTTGGCTTCAGTCCTGAGTAAAAGCGGTTGATTTTTCTATCAAGATACAGAATAAGATTTTGTACATACCTCGCTAGTAGAGTGAAGTTCTCTTCATAAACAGCCACTGAATCTTCCTTCTTTTGCTTCAATTCAAGGAATTGCTTCTCCATCCAAAGTCACACCACCTTAGGAAAATATTTTTCAAGGAAAAGACATTTAAATTCATCCCACTCTAATGCATCAAAATACTCTCTATCTCTAATATTCTTTAACATTGACCACCACTGATCAGTATTTCCTTCAAAACGATAAATGTAAAGAAATTTTTTTTTATTCTCTAAACATCCCATAACATCGAATATCTTTTCATGGGCTTTAATCCATCCTTCAGTCGCTAATGGGTCATAATATCCATTGAAAGCATGGGGGTGTTGTCTCATAAAATGTCCCACTATTGTCATGTTCTATTGTGGTAGCTCTATTTTTTATCTTTCACGGATGACATAACCATTTATTTCCTGCTTTAGCTGATCCAATACTGTCACAAACTGCTCAGTTCCAATCCCTACCATTCCGGACTGTAGATCCAGAAGGATGTCATTCTGTCGGTGCCTATCCTCTTCGGAATCCCTGTTTCTTCTACGAACAACCATTCTGAACAAACATATCTTAGATGAAGAAACATGGTAATCTTTAAATTCTATAACATTTCAAATTAATCATAGAGTAAAAATCATTTACGGTATTCTTTTAACATCATCTTAACCCCTAAAGGTATCTAAACCATCCTCTGATACCAAATATAAGGAACCGACCTTATTACATACATAATCTTGAATTTAGTCAGGAAAACACTTCTTTTTTACATTGAGGATATTTTCAAGTTTAGATATTTAGAGAATTGGGAGAATACATTCATAACATTACACATTATTACAGAGTGGATACCATAAAAATAGTTTCCATTTTTTTTCAAAATAAAAAAAACATTAAAACTTAAACATGACTCCTTGACAATTATTAAACATTTAACATGGATTAATTATTTTTCTTACACATCCATTAACCTATGAAAATCATTTAAAAACTTGGGATGAACACAAAAGCTCAGTAAGGGGTGAAAAATAATGAAAGAGCACATTATTCCATGAATACTCGTAACGTATGAAAGCATTTTCAAAAAACATGCTTGTCACCCATATATACTTACTTTGTGTAACATGATATTTACACAATATCCACACAAAATTTTGGAACATGAATATAATAATAATGGTATCTTAGGGAATTACTTACATAACATTGTAACCCTCACGACTACCTTATAATTTGTAACCCTAATAACTACCTTAAAATTTGTGTAACCATCGCAGTTACACTTGGAGTAACCATACAGCCGAACTCCAACTTACACATACCCAATGAATTGGAGGGAGATATAGGTGCCACCCTTCAACATAAATAATGACCAAGATCCAAAACATAATCATACAACATGATTATTAGGATAAAAACATTGCTTTTGAATTTTCTAAAATAGAATTTTAAAAGAGGATTTTAAAAGAAAAGTCCATTATAAAAATCATATAATTAAAGAGAGACTTAATATAGTGGATGGAACATGTATATAAACTATAATTAGACAAAATTAAACATAATATAAGAAAAACCCATCACAAAATTATTTTAATACCACATAAACAACAAAGTAGAAGGTTAACCCAAAGAATGGAAATCGGGTTAAGAATTCACTTACCTTGGGTTTGTCTTACTTCAAAATTGTTTAAAATTCATGTATAATGGTTAAAAGAGTGTTATTAGTATTGTAAATAAACATTTTCATGTTTATAACATCTTATATAATCATTTCAAAACATCATTTCACCCTTTAATTCTTAGTATTTTGCTCCTTGCACTGTTTTTTTGGTGAGTTCTTTACATGATTTCCATGATTGGTTCATGGTGGATGTTCTTGTCGATTTGAAGTGAAAATCCAGAATTGGAATGGAGTAGTATTTAAATATTTAGAGTACCGTGAATTATACCATTTATCATTTTGAATTCTTACATGAGGATGACTCATAAGTTAAAACATTAATGATTTTCATTTAGATCATTTTAGTGGTTCTTTGATAATAACAACCTCATTTTGTTTTATAAATTAAAAACATGCATAAAAAATAATTTCAGAACCATGGATGCTAAATAATACTATATTATAACCTGGTTCAACCATAAAAATGTTTTCATGGATATACTTGAATGATTTAAAGAAAAATGAAATCACATCGTCCATGATGTCGGTAATTCGACACATCATGGACAATGTTTTTAATTCCTTGAATAAGTGGGAGAGAAGAAGAAGAATGATGATGAATTTTCCATGAACATGAGAAAATATAGAATATACATGATTCTTGGAGATTTCATGCCTCTTGGTTAAGAGGATGTGAGGAAAGAAGAACAAAATAAAGGAATCTTGAAATTAAAGAAAACTTGAGAAATATCTCACGAAAATTCGGCAGCCTAACAACGTCTCTTAAAATTTCATAAAAATAGTTTGATGAGAGAAAGTGGATATATCATAACTCTTACATAATATTGAAATTAATAGGGGATATGTAATGAAATATCCCTACATAATCCAAAGGTAAAGTAAGATAATAACATAAAATGAAAGAAAAAAAGAAAATAAAAGAGGATGCTTACCTCTTGATCTCTTCTCCTTGAGATCCTTCTTAAGGGCTTTGGTTTTGGTATTTTGGTGAGACCAATAGATCTAGAATGTGGGGAATATCATTAGTAGGATTATTGGGCATAACTCAGGCATGGATAAAGGCTTTAGAGGTGTGGGAAGAAGAGGGGAGTGAGGGTGGTATTTATAGTGAAGGATAGGGGTTATTTTCCATTATTTTAATCATTATTATAATATTTTTGCCCAAGATTATGAATAGTGTTAGTTAATGTGACCTAAAATAGTAATAATGGCATGTGAGTTCTAACCAAGTGGCCTTTCATCACTTGTGTTGTCATAAATAGTGTATTTTACTGATAATTTGATTATACGATATTTTATCATATTTCACTATTCATTAAAAAATCAAGAATTTCCAAAAAATCCCAAAAAATTTACCCTATCCATTTTTCAATGTGCAGAATTAAAAAATGAAGTCAATTTTTTGAAAATAATTTTCTAAATATTATTAATTTAATTTTTAAATAAAATCATACTTAATTCAAAAATTAACAAATCTAATTATATAACTACTTCTATATCACGATGAAAAATTAACTAAGATGTTATTATATTAAAGCCTTAAGAATATAAAATAATAATAAAATTTACTATTCATTAGGGTCATATTACTATTAATATTTCTATTCATAAGGGTATGTTACTATTCACAAATAAAACAAGTTGGTTTCATCAGACTGCAAATAACTTACTGAATACAATTTTAGATGACAATTTACTGAAATTCAAAACATAGAAGTGGAAAAATTTTGTTTAAAGGATAGTTATAAATATCTAATTAAAACAAAGTTCCCTACATTTCTATTTATTTTTAGAAAAACATTGGGTGTTACAATAAAATATTTCGATTTTCCTTCTTCACGAACTATAATAAATCACCCTAAGGTGACACACTGGGTCAAATAAAACCTCTTTATAGAAGGTTTTCAATTTAAATCCATAGCTACTACAAATCCGAAGGTTCCATCCTATATAGGGATGTTGACATCAGAGATACTCCAAGCTAACAATCTATACCAAACTCAATCTCTCTATGAGGGAGGTAGTATTAAAACCTCTTCGGGGAATACATTGATGTAATATTAAAAAATCATGGGAAACACTACTATCCAAACCTTTACTAAACTCAACATCAACTCATATATTATGGAAGATAAGGTCCCAAAACACCTTCAACCCTTCTAATGGTCTCTCATACCAAAGAACATGACATTTTATTTATTATCATTAAACACTACTGGAAAATAAGTATATACCCACAATTTTGGAAAAACCCTTGGGTATAGGGTTTGGTTCAAGCCATATACCCACTATTTTTCAAAATACTGGGTATAGGGTTTGATTCATGACCTATACCCACAATTACCGTTGTTATAGGTCCAACCTATAACCACAATTTTCCCAAAACCATGGGTATATATTTTGGTTCAAAACCCATACCCACAGTTCTCCAAAAAACATGGTTTCAAGGAAGACCTATACCCATAGTTTTTCTAAACCGTGGGTATAGATTTCCCATGCAAGCATAGGAAAAATAATTCCATGTGACAAAAAATTTTCCATGGGAAAACCTATTGGAATGGTTTTCCACCTATAGACACAAATTAGAAAAATATATATACATAAATATATATTTATATACCAATAACCATATGTGGTGCAGTAGTTAGGCTTGTCTATTTTACTGAGGTGGTCCAGGGATAAAATCTGGTGCCGATATTTTTTTTAAATCCTATACCCACAGTTTCAGCACCGTGGGTATAAGGTTATCGACATGGTGGACTATTTCCAATACACCTATTCCCACAATTCAAAACCATGGGTATAAATTTTTCAGACCATGTCGATAACTCAGAGCTATACCAATGTCTTAAGCTCCCACGGTTCTCTGAACCATCGGTATTGCCTATATGCATGGTTCCAAACCGTGGGTATATGGTAATATTCAATTAGTGAAAGAATATAACTAACCTACTGAATCAATCAACAATTTATGTCACTGAAAATAACTAGTCCATGCCGAGGATGATGCCTTATGACTATATTCATAAACATAGAAATTCTCTTGAAGAGTTACACTACCTATATTATATCACAATATCTATATACATAATAGAAGATAAATTTACTTCTAACTAGAATATCAAACATTGAGGGAACTAGAAACCTCTCCACCTCAAGTCCCAGAGCATAGATTATTACGAGGGTAATGAAAAAGTGTATAGATCCTGAATCAAATAAGTATAAACCTAGGTAGAGTGTAAATTTATGATTACTAATTTGGTAAATAATGAATTATGGTGAAGTGTGTGTGTATACACACACACACACAGACATATGTAGGATGTAATGGATTAGGGTTTAAACATGCACACATATTTATGGGCTATAATGTCTTAAGTTTATAACATGTACAAATTTCTCAAGGGTTATGATAGCGTAAGGTTATGGCATGTGTTTGGGTTGGATGGATCAAGGTTATAACACGAGTCAATGAGATGGTGATGTGTTTTTGTGGTGGTTATGACATGGATATGATTGTGGTGATGTGGGGATTATGTGGTGAATGTTATGTGATAATGATGGTGATATGTGTTGAGCATATATTGATTCAACAATTTTGGTAATTTATTTTTGGTTTTTATGTTCACAAACACCCACATTTATGTTTTTAATGAGTTTACATTAAGTTAATTTTTAGGAAATTATTATTCATTAGAATAGTTATTTCAGAATTATATTTAAGTCATTGATTCATGAGGAATATTCATTAAAGCATTGGGAATGTGTTTTAACATATTCTATAAACACCATACATAACCTATGTTGATAAGAACTGTGTAAGGAATGAACCTTAAATTTAGAAAAACATGTAAGGAATGAATCTTATGTTCAGAATAGAGTTTATGGATCCTAAACCCTATGTTGTTGATAAAGTATGGTTAAGGAACCCTACATTAGTAAGGAACCTTACATTTGTGAGAAGGTAAAGTATGGTTTAGGAACCCTATATTAGCAAGGAACCCTAATTTTAAGGAAACAAATATATGGTATATAAACTCTACTTCTTTGATCAAAAATACATCTGGTATTTTTTCATTACATGAAGGAACCCTATGTTTGACTATTCAAATATGGTGTTTTAAATATGTGATATTATCCATGATTTTTGAAACAGTATTGACAACAGAAGATATCATTTAAAATATTTTTTATGACCGATTCAAAGGTTTCTTATGATTATTTTACAGGATCTTATTAAATAGAGTAAATCATTTCAATTCTTATGGGAAGTTATGATGTTATTGAAATAATTTAAATTCAAATACGCACGATTTATTATGTGATATTTCTGGATTTGTTTTTACATGGATTTTTTTGACCTTCTATATAAATATCAAGATACTCTTCATCAAAAATAGAAATGACAAAGGTACATACATAGAGACAAAAATTTTGATAGATATATGGATGATTTATACATAAGAAAGATATTTTTTGTTTCATTCATAGCTACACTTTGGAGACATACATGTTGTGATCTGTCTGATTAAATCACTACTGTTTGTGTCATTTCTACTGAACATTATTGTTATATATTTTTCTACAAGAATGATGAAACATTTTTTGAATATTAAATTTAGAGAAATACATGTTTAAAAATATGTATGGTTTTTCTTTTCTTCTATTTGAATAAATCCTATGAAACATTGAAGATATATTTGTTGATATTCTATTCTGATGATCTTATTTCATTTTTCAGTTTTTGCTACAATCTGTAAAGTTAAACCTGTACCATTCAAAAAATCAAAATATTTTGATTAATTGGAGTTTCAACTACTCTTACTCAGTTGTGGTTAAGTGTTAGATTGTTGAACTAAGATGTGGATAACTAGTTCCCTATAAAAGAACTAGAAGGATTTGTGATGTCTTATTGTAAGGTGTCAACTTCCTATACTCATTTTTGGATTTAAAGGTATTATTATAAGAGGAAATGATAGTAAAATCATGAAGCTCTTGGAGTTTAGTGTTAAGGGAGTGTACTAAGGGATATTTCTGCCTTGAACCACTATACATCTCTGTATTTATTTCCTTTATTATTTTTTTTCTTCTCACTCATCTTTGAGAGAAAATCAAAGGATCACTACTAAACACAAGAGGTATACTAAATTTTTTAAAAGTTTTTAAGTACACAATTTCACCCCCACTCTTTTGTATTTATCTTAATTATAACAATCCTAAAATAAAAATTGGTATCAAATGCAGTTTTCTTCTGGTATATATTCTTTTTAAAAATTATTTTTCTTATCCTATATCAACAAGGGATATCAGAAAAGTTTACTACATCTAACAATCCCAAGTTAATGATTCATACAAAGGCATCTTGAAATGGATGATTTCATAGATGGTATGTCTATGATCCATGATCCTTATTTTAATTGAGACAATTATGGATGCTGGAAAGCCCGTATGATCATATATTGAGAAATATGGGAATAAGGGTTTATTTAAAGGCTGTTTATAATTATGAAATTCCTAAAGAGGAAATGGAAGATTGGAATGACAATCGAGAAAGAGAAAATTATCTAAATTTAAAATAAATTATTGAAATTGTGTGTGGTTTAATATCTAAAGAATTAAATCGAGTATCACAATGTCCTAATACATATGAGATGTGGTAGAATATTTTTTTCCTATAAAGGATCTAAAAATATAAGACAATTAAGGTAGGATACTTTGAAACTAATGTTTGATACATTAAGAATGTATGTGGATGAAACTATCACTCAAATTAATGGAAGTTTTATAGATATTTTAAAAAATATTTATTATTTAAGAGATTCAATTTCACAATGATATCAAGAACTGAAAGTACATAAATTATAACTTTAAAAGTATAATGGAATATATAAAGATATAGACCAATATACACATTTTAAGAATTTAGTTATAAAAAAAATTTATTGAAACTTTAATGATGTAAAAATATGAGATATAGGCTGAAGATGAGAATCATACTTTAAATAAAGAAGATTCTCTAAAAATTACTTTGGATGAATCATCTGATTCACATCATCCAAATATGGATAAATATTTAATAGATCTAGCTATGATATTTGAAAATTTGTACAAAAATAAAAATAAAAGGACTAGAGAAAATAGATATTACGAGTGTACGAAAAAAGGTCATCTAAAGGATAACTATACTTTTCTCAAAGCACAACAGAAATATGATTGCAACAGAAAATAGAATAAAAATAAAAAATCTACTTGGAGTAATACTTTTGGTTCATATGATGAATTTTATATAGATTCTGAGACTAATAATAAATGAAAAATGATATTTCTTATGAATCATACTAATAATGAGGTACAATCTTCTCATTCTAAAAATTAAAATCGTGAAAAACTATCTTATGATGAGTTAAATATATATTGATTTATGTTAAAAGATAAACATGATTTTTTAATGAAACAACATAAAAAAATAAAAATAAACTTATGATAGTATTTTATTAGATAAATAAATTTTTTCAAAACAAATTCTATATTTTGAATATAATTCTTCTAAAGTTCCATGTGATTTACATGATATTAAGAATAACTAATTATTGATTGAAGTTGAGGAATTAAAAAAAGATTCAATTATGATGAAAAAAGGATAAAAATATTTAAATCAAATCTTTTAGAAAAAAAAAGTTTAGAAAGGAAAACTTGGAATTAGAAGCAATGGTGAAAGACAAAAAATATATAAGAATTATTTTTTTCCTAGTATATATAGTAAGAATATATATTCTATTAAATTTTTTTATTGTGGTATCAATGGTAATTATGAAAATGATTATTGTTTTGTAAAACCTCAAATATATGGTTTTAAAGATACTTTTTGTTCAAAAGATCAATTCCACTTTGATAGTAGAATGTCTACTCAAACTAATCAAACTTGGTTTACAAGAAAATTAATTTCTAACACCGATAAACCCAAAAACCTATGGGTACCAAAAGGCAGTTTCATTTGATGTTTTTCAAGATTACACCACTGAGTTATATTATTAAAAATCATGTGTGGTTGATTTAATGGAAAGAGTTAACAACTCTGAAGTATTTTGTTATAAATAAACATCAGTATTAGAAATAGTGATCTGGGAAGTATTTTATTGTAATATTTATATAATTTTGGAAAATTAACTACTTTTATACAAGAGGGATATATGTTTCAAATTTTGATAAAAAATCATCTTTAATGATATAATTTTTTTGTTAAGACTTTAAATTTTTATGTTTTTTTGGAAAATACAATATTTATTTATTATGAAAAATTTATATTGTTATTTTTAAAATTGTTTTAGAATTTTTTTTCATTTTTTTTGAAACATAAATATATTTCTTACTTAATAAGTCTCTTTATATGTAAAATCTATAATGATTATTCAGTGTTTTGGTCTAATAAATATGAAACATTGTCTACAATATGTTAGAATAGAATGTAGTATCTTCTTCTTAGAATTTTATTTATCTATCTTCTTCTTCAAAATATTTTTTTTGAAATTTTTTATAATTTTAGAAAATAGAAATATGAAATGATAAATCTCTATAGGTTCAGATGAAAATCATTATTATAAAATAATAAAAGGTAATACTTCTATTTTTTTAGAAGAATAATCTATTTTTCTTGTTAGTGATTCATTTGAAAAAACTTCTAAAGAAATAAGAAAGTTCATTATGATGAGGAACATGAAGTTTCTTCATCTCGAATGACTTATAACAAGATTCTATCAAAATTAATATTTTTTAAGGAAGAGAAATTGAAGCTTCAAGCAGCTTTGGATGCATCTGGAAGGTCATATAATGATTTTTAGAAAGAATCTATACCAAATATGGTTTTGAATTCATTAATGAAAGAATATCAGAGTATAAAGGATAGTTCAATCTCCAAATAATACTTTGAATCATTTAGAATAGAAATTATGAGTTAGATAGAAATTCTTAAAAAATAATCTATACGAGCCAGGATCTTGATAAGATGAAGTTTAATCCACTTAAACAAAGTTTGTATTCTTCAAATCAAAGAACAACAGATGTTCCAAATAGATTAGAAAAACTCTCAAGATTTTTGGATACTCTAAGAGAAAAAGTTCAAAGTTTAGAATATTTAGATAAATAGTCTAATTTTTAACCTTTTTATTTTATTTATTTTTAAATGATATATGAACTGTGTATTGAAAATAGTGTTATATGTTAATTCTTAATTTATTTTTTCAATACATATTCATGATCCTAATATTTATTTTAATTATATTATTATTATATGCAATAATTTTTGTTTTAATTTATGAAAAACTATTATTTTAAATTTTTTTAAAATCTTGTATACTATAATTCTATGGGAGTTTTTAAGAAAATAATTTTATTATGTTTCTTGTTTAAATATTTTCATTCTTATGAAAGCGTAATTTTAGAGGGAGTGAATTTTAATACTCTTATCTTTTTGGTGTCCCAAAAATGGGGAGAAGTTTATATTTTTTAAACAGCCTTAGGAATAAGGGATAAATTTATACTGAATATGTTTATACATTTTAAAGTAGTAATATTTTATTATTATTCTTGTTAACATTAAGTGAGAAGTTTTCTTTTACATGTATACATATGGGAGAAAAGTTTTCTATAATCATTTTATATTGAAGACACATTTTAATCTATCTTAATGGAGGATAAGTTTCTTTTATTTATGGGCGAGAAGTTTCTTTTATGAAAGAAATATTATAAAGAAAAAGTTAGTTTGAAATTAATTTTACAAATTTTCATATTATGGTTTTTATTTTATCATGGGTTTTGTGACCATCAAAAAGGGGGATATTGTTAATCATATAGTGATTAATAAAATTTAGTAATTCCTTTTTGGTTTTTATGTTAAAAAATTCCCACATTTATGTTTTTAATGAGATTAATTTATGTGACTTTTTAGGAAATTATTTTTCATTAGAATAGTTATTTAACAATTATATTCAAGTTATTGATTCGTGAGGAATATTCATTGAAGCATTGGGAACATGTTTTAACATATCTTGGAAACATTTCTCATACCCTATATTGATAAGAATAATGTAATTAATTAACCCTATGTTTATAACATAACATAAGGAATAAACCATATGTTCAAAACAACACATATAGATCATTAACCCTATGATATTGAGAAAGTATGGTTAATGAACCCTATGTTATTAAGGAACCTTACGTTTTTGAGAAGGGAAAGTGTGGTTAAGGAACACTATAAAAGTAAGTAACCCAACATTTTAGGAAACAAACATATGGTACATAAACCCTACTTTTGTGATCAACCCTCCATTTGGTATTTTTTCATTACATAAAGGAACCCTACGTTTGACTATTCAACAATAGAGTTTTAAATCCATGATATTATCATTGATTTTTGAAATGGTATTGATGAAAGAAGATATCATTTAAAATCTTTTTATGACTGATTAATGACTTGTTATGATATTTTTAAAGGCTCATATTCAACAGAGTAAATCATTTCTATTCTTATAGGAAGTTATGGTTCTCTTGAAAGGATTTTAATTCAAATATTCACGATTTATTATGAAATATTTCTAGAGCTAGTTTGACATAGATTTCTTCTACCTTCTATATAAATATCAAGATTCTCTTCATCAAGAATAGAGATGATGAAGTTACATACATAGATACAAAAAATATTGATAGATATACATTGGGTTTATACATAATAAAAAGTTGTTTATTGTTACCTTTAGAGATAAACTATAAAGATATACATGTTGTGATCTGTCTGATCAACTCACATCTATTAGTGTTGTTGCTAATGCACTTTATTTTTATATATTTTTATATTAGAATGATGAAGCATTTGGTAAAGATACACTTTGGAGACATACATGTTTAAACATATATCTAGTGTTTTCTTTACTTCTATTTGAAGAAAGGCTATGAAAAATTGAAGATTAATTTACTATTATTCTATTATGTAGATCTTATTTCATTTTTCAGTTGCTTCTATAATCTGGGAAGTTCAACATATACCATTCAACAAATCAAAATATTTTGATTTATTGGAGTTTCAATTACTTGTACTCAGTTGGGGTCAAGTGTCAACATCTTGAAATAAGATGTGGATAACTAGTTCCCTATAAAAGAACCATAATTTTTTGTGAAGTCTTCTTGTATGTTGTCAACTTATTTTACTCAATTGTCGATTTAAAAGTCTTAGGATGATAGGAAATTATTGTAAAATCACCAATCTCATGGAGTTGAGCATTGGTGGAGTGGACTTAGGGATCTTTGTTCCATGACCCTCTATACATCATTGTGTTCATTTCCCTGAACCCATAATGTAATTCCAAGTTCAAAACCATCTATAATTTTCTTGAGTTGTTTTTAAGAAAAATCCATGCAGTTTAGAGGTGATATTATTTAGGTAGCTGAAGTGGATTCTAGGAGGTCATCCTTGAATTGTATTGTTTTAATTTTACTCATTATCATATAGAGATAGTTTGGATGTGGGAATTGTATATTTTAGTTTTTATATATGGATATGATTGGTGGTTTTGATTTATTTCATTAGGAATTTATGACTATAATTCCTCTAATATGTTTGAAAAACACTGTCAATGACAATATTCAACCCATGGCATATTAGAGGCAGGCTTCAAGGGTTGCAATTTTCTTCACTACCAAACAAGTTGGGGTTCTAGTGGGGGTGGTTCATGAAAATATGATTTTAGAGATTTTGGTCAAGATATAGGATAAAATTTTGAGTTAGGAATAAGTGAGGTTTGCATGGATTTGGTAGGGGGATAATATTATTTAACTTAACCCATGAAGAGGGTGGGGGACTAGATAAAACATAGATATTTAGGGCCCCTTGTGAATGATGTTATAACTCTTAATGTGAAGTATAATAGATAAAATACAAGCACCATGCCCCCCTAGGATTCAAAATAATGGCCATGATAGCCAACTATGTATGTTTAGGTGGAAAACGAATTTATTTTAGGGTAGGAATTATTGGAAGGGTTCATAAATCACTATCATAGGTTGTATTTAATTTAAAATTTTTGATTTATAAATATATCATGTGTATTTAATTATGATAACTTTTGCTGATATGATATAGTATTTATAATTAAGTATCATTAATTTTCATAAATTATTTCATAATAGTTCAAAAATGTATTCTCAAAAAACCATGATATGAAATGATGTTTGGATTTGTTAATATTCTATGTTAGTTTTGAAATGTGAATATTAAAGAATGTTAATTAAAAAAACTATAACAAAATAAAAAGAAATTAATGTGTTATTTTAAAGTATACTTATTATATGGTTTCATGGATGGTGATGTATATATAAAATGTTGTTATTTACATGAAAAATTATCTAAAATATTTCTAGATTAAGTATACATTTTAGAAACTATAGATTAAGTTAACATATATTGAAAAAAATATTTTAGTATAATGTTATAAATTCTGATGTTCTTTAACATGAAATGATATTCCATTTGTTAATACAAACCAGTAAAAATATAAAGTTCATTATAAATAAATTCTAGTTGCATTTATGAATATATTTAATTAATGAGCATGCCGAAATTATAAATTCTTGTTATATAGCATGAGTAACTGAATAAAATGTTGTGAAGCATGACTAATAAATATTATTTTTAGCATGGATTAATTATTTATGATATAAATTGATAAATAAAGTGATATAAATTAACTTAATATTATGGAAAATATGGAAAATATTGATAAATTATACAAGTGATTTATTATGAAAGTATGTTTGTTTATGTGGCATGTTATTTTTTATTTATTAAATGTTGAGCATGATGAGTTCCAAATGTTACAACATGATTTAAATTTTCTACCTAATTTATTATTTTATGTGTTGATTAAGTATAAATAAATAATTAAAAACATGTTTCTACTAGATGATGAATTAAAATCTTGACAAGATGTCAATAAATAAACTGGTATGGTGCAAGAATTATGTTGCAAAGTATTATAAGCATGTTATGATCTTAAAAATGTTGGATAAGAAAAATTACTTGTATACCTTCTATGAAATATTATATCTAATGATGGTTAAATATCATGTGTTGAGTTTTTGTCTTGAATAAAAAATATTGGAATTCCTTATTGATAATATGGATTCCTTAAGAATAGATGTGGTTGTTGACTTGAAATTTCAAATTAATTCTTTTTGAAAGAACATATTATAAAGTTTTTATTAATATATTTAATAATATTTGATATTATATGTCACATAAATGACATATTTTAAAGGTATTTTTCATTTAATTTTCATTCTTACTTTGTTTTTGGGGTTTCCCATGCTTTTTTTGAGGAAAGGGTGAGTTTTCATGATTTGTGCCAAACCATGAGCCCTTTTCTAGATTTAAAAACCAATTTTGTTTCTTTTATAACTATTTAATTTTTTAATATTTTTCACCCATTACACATCCAAAAAATGGAATCCCCTGACCTATTAACACCACCATTTCAATTTGGAACCTTTAGTAATCCATAATAACGGTGGATTTGGGTTTTTATTTAAGGAATTGGGCCAACCCGAAGGCCCATTTCCAGTTTTTTTTAAAATGTTTATTTTAATAAATTATATAGTTTTTATGAATTTTTGGCGATTCCAAGTGTCACCCAAGACCACTAAATCCAGCCACACGCCCATCCTCTTTCCCCCATCTTTGGAGCTTGTATTCATCATGAATTAGTGCATAGCTTCACAGGGTTTCTCAAATCGTCTAGATTTGAAGAGGTAACTCCTTTCCTTAATAACTCTCTCAGTTATTACTCTTTTCCCCCCTTACCATTCCTAATTTGACCGTTTCTACTCCTCTTTGAACATAACATCCATTTTATCCCTTCAAGTCACTCAAAACCTCTTTGGAACCCCATTTTGAAGGGGAATTTGGTGGAGGAATCTCAAGTAAGTGTCTCTCCTCCTTAGTTACTCCCATTTCCATGAAGTTTCTTTCAATTTCCTTAAATTACAAAATCACCAGGTGGTAGGGTTTAAAACCTAGGGTTTAACCTTGGGTTTTCTTGGTCAATTCTTGTGGTTTTAGGTATGATCTATGTCCCTCTGGGTGCGGCGGTTCTGCGACTTGATTTTCGTATGGTGATTCAAGGGTTTCCTTTGATTTGGTAGGTGATTCCTTTTGTTATGAAATATTTGTGAACTAGAGGATGTATTTATGGTATTTTCATGTCTATTGAATTTTAATTTTTCTGAAAAAATTGGTTTTAGTGGCAATTATAAAGAAAATGAATTTTAAGTGCCATTTTTTTGGTGAAATTGTGGTTTTTTCATAAAAATATTTTATTAGTTCATTAAGGGATTCCATATAATTATTTAGTTGATATTATTGAACTTTATTAGGGATGAAAATAATTTTTTAAATATTATTCTCCTTTTTTTGTTTCTGTGAAATTGGTTTTGGGTGACATTTTTTAAGTAAATGATATTTTGAGTACCAATTTTGTGTCAAATTGGGTGTTTTACATGGATATTCTAGGTGATGCTTATTTGGGTTATTTTATAACTCATGTAATGGGTTTATATAAATGTTTTTGGGGTTTAAAATTCTTATTTTGAAAATATTATTATGCACACGATGTTCAAAGCGGGGTTTTAAAGGTATTTTTGTGTGCAAAACATTGTTAGTTTTTGTGAAGTTGTTTGTAAAATTTTTTGTTGTTGTGTGAATTAAGTGGTATAAAGTGCGTAGAGATTATTTACTGTTTTTATGTGACTATTAGTTATTTTTTATATGAAATTGGATGTATTTATCTTTTTGAAATTTTTTGAGCACAAAGGGGGAATCCCGGGTTCCTAGGTGGGCAGATTTGTACTAGTACAGCTAGTGAAGCAAATGGGTTTTGTCCCTATTTCACTTAGCATTTGGATAATTAAAACTCTAACTAAACTATATGGATGATGATTTGGGACCACTAGGTTATGTGTATGTTCTATAATATTGGACCATGAATGATAATAGATTTCTCTATGGTTACTTTACACCGAGGTACGAGGTACATAGGGCCCGAGACAATGTAGTGCCTAGGGGTGTTCCTGATTTTTTTGCTCATTGGATTTTTGGTATTTTACCTAGTAATAGGGTTTGTTTGTATGTTAATTAAATTAGATAACATGTATTATTTAAATGTTTTAGTATTCTGAAAGTTTTAGTTTGAAAATAGTTTTCAATTAAAAGTTATGTTTCTTGGAATTTATCACTACTTTTCTTTGCATATTAAAACTACTTGATTTTTTACCTTGTATTGCATGAACATTAGAATAATTGGGTGGTATCCCATTGAGATTAGGCTCACACCCTATTTACACCCATTGGGAGTAAGTATAGTTGGTTATGTTTGGCTCAGGTAAAGGAAAGGCTTTGGGTAGTGGCGGTTCAGGGTGTTAGTTCTCATCCTTGGTGCGGAGTTGTGAAGACGACTTGTGGGTGATGACCCCTTGTCATGTGGATTCCTTGGGGAGGTCTTGCTGATATATTTATTTTTATTTGTACCACTTGTATTTTATTTAAACCAATGTATTCAGTTATAGTTTTTTCTTAAGAATTGTCTGGCTCAAAAATTTCAGATTTATATTATGGATTGTTTTTAATGTTTTATGCTTTCATACTTGGGTAAATTGTTCCCAAACCTAAATTAATGATACCCAAGAACTTTCTCCAGCCTGTGGGGATAAGGAAAACCCTTTGGTCCTTGCCACGGGCTGAGTTTGGTGCCAATATTGGTGGAGACCAGATTTGGTTTGTGACCAAATGGTATCAAAGAAGGTTATTTTTTTGGGTTATATTGCTATTTTGGGATGAGTCGGGATAGACAAGAGATAGGACTGTTGGGGATCAGGTTTTTTTTGTGATTAGAGTGCTTGTACTGCACCTCTCATAGCATACCATGAGTCACTAGTGGATGCTGGAATTTACGGATTGACTTCACTTCCAGGTGAGATGTGTGGGCTGCAGACCACACGTGGACATCGGGAGGAGGTGGAGTAGTTGTTTCTTTTATTACTGTAATGTGTTTAGATTATTTATATTTGATGCATTTGATTAAAATTTTCATAATTTTGGTATTTATTATTGTTTTGTGACTGTTTCATTTCATAGCATCAAGCCTCCACAGAAAGCTCCCACGCACCCACAGGAGGAAGCCGAAGAGAGTTCTCCCACACTGATTGATTAGAGGCTAGTCGAGGATGTGGGATAGGCTGTCAAATATATGGGAAAGGGACCTAATACTACTCCAATTCTTTCTAGGGATGAAGATATGGGTCCTAGAAAAGATAAATTTTAGGAGTTTCTGAAAAACAAGCCTCCTACCTTTGGAGGCAGCTCAGAACCCCAGGAACCAGAGGAATTTCTTGAGAAGATCGAGCATATGTTTGAGTTTCTAAAAACACAAGAGGAGCTTAGGGTGAAGTGTTCCTCATTTCTGTTGGAGGGTCCCAGCCGTAAGTGGTGGGAGTCAGTGCTTTAGACTGGGAAGAATTAGAAGATGCGTTGGGGAGATTTCAAGGCCATCTTCAATGAATAGTACTTCCCTGAGGTCTTGGCATATGCGAAGTCCCGAGAGTTCATGGACCTTGTTTAGGGGAATCTTTCTATGATGGAGTAAGCCAACCGTTTTGCTGATTTGGTTCGTTATGCCCTTTAAATTGTCTCTAATGAACAATTGAAGGACCGGATGTTTGAGAAAGGCTTGCAACCAGAGATATACTCCCAGGTCTTCCAGTTCAAGATGAGGACCAATGATGAGATCATTGAATGGGTGTGTATGGTGGAGATCGACCATAAAAGAAGGTATGGCTTTTTTGAGACAGTATCAATAGTGGTCATTGGAATCTCCACAGAGAAGAAGAGGAAGCATGAGGATCAGTTAAAGAAGGGAGGTGGCAGTTCAGGCCACTCCTCCATGAAGTTCTTATCTAGGGATTCTGATGCAAGATTATTCATGTGCCACCAGTGTGGGAAATCGAGGCACATCCAACAATAATTCCCACTTCATCTCATTCCCTATTACCAATGTGGAGGTCTGGGTCATTTGTAGCGCTTCTACGGGGTTGCACGTCCACTTCTGAGTGGGACAGGGTCCGTAGCTTCAAGAGGAGTGCCAACATAGTTTGAGATATCGAGGAATATGGGATCTTGATTTGGAGGCCGTGGTGGTAGGTATGGGTGATATTCTAGGTAGATCAAGTTCAAAGAATATCCATAGACTAGTGTTCATCCTCAGGTAGAGACCAAACATCTCCATACAGTGGATCAGGAACCAGTAGGATCCAAGGTGGGACCATTGACAGTTCAAGGTACCATTATGATTGTATCTTCTATAGCTGCTGCTCTTTTTGATACTGGCTCCTCTGTTTCATTCATTTATTCCTGTTTTGTTGACATGATGAATTTTCCAACTAAGTTGATCTTTTTCGTGATGGATTTGGTGAGACTGCTGGGAAAGAAGAAGGAGCAGGGCCTCAGATTCCCCTCGTGTGTGCTTTCTGTGTCAGGGGTTGAGACGGAGTGGGACCTCTTGGTTCTAGATATGGAATTTTTTGACATAAAACTTGGTATGGATTGGATAGTACACTTCTAGGAACACATTGATTTCTACAGGCAGTGAGTGAGTTTCAAGAAACTTAATGGGGGTCGTCATGTTTTTCGGGGAGAATGGGATCCTCGGTCAGGTCGTTCAGGACCTCCACTCCTAGAGTTGGGAAGTCTTACCTTCCCGTTATCATCGTTTGCACTAGAGAATGATGGTATTCCCCTTGAAGGTGAACTACCTCATGTAGTGAATGATTTTCCAGAGGTATTCCCAGATGATTTCTCAGGCTTTCCCCCAGATCGGGATGTGGAGTTTTCGATTGATCTAACACTGGGAACACAGTCGATATGTCTCCCCTCTTATCGCATGGACCCCACCGAGATGAGGGAATTAAAGATACTGCTAGACAACTTATAATCCAAAGTATTTTAATTCCTTGACCCTAGTTACCCATAGTCGGTGAATTATTACATAACACTAGAATGATCACAAAAGATCAAGTCTCGAAAGACCGATTAGTTTAGTATCCTTGGAAATACTAGATAAATTCATAAGTTTTACATTACATTATAAAATGAAAAACTATAGCAACGTATTCTCCATAGGACACACTCATATCCCATATAATATCCCTATAGGTAAGTCCAAATATACTTCTTCGTATCCTGGAAAAAATAAAACATCAAAAGGGGTGAGCTCAGATGCTCAGTAAGGATAACAATATAGCGGAAACTTTCCTAAATAAGCATAAACATTTAAGGAAATTTTAGACTAAAACAAAAGCCTTTTAAACTTTAACTTCAGCATAATATGGAAAAGATAAAATCAAATAATTCCATTTATTTATTCACATGGATATTATACTAGTAGAATAATCACATGCAATCAATTGCCACTTTCATAATGATGGAATCCATAATGCCAGACTTCATAACCACATAGTCAAGGCCTTGTTCCAAGACTACAAATAAGATTTTTTCAAGGCCTAGTTCCAAGACACTAGTTTGTCTCATGAGATCTATCGATGCATCGAGGAGCTATAGCAGGCTCCCACCGTCACTTACTAAGTCCAATTCATTCCTCATATGAAAATGTTTAAACATAACATAAAAATTTGTATTAAAATTAGCATAAAAAATGTCAATAATTTATCCATAAACCATGAATGGTATAAAAATAACACATCTATAGTCAAACATATCACAAAACCTTCAATACAATATAATGGTTTTGTATCATAATAAATCAACTTCAAAAATCTCACAATCCATCAAAGGATGTTGACATAGATGAAATCAAAACATTTTTAGAGAAATACCTCTTTCTATTTTGAAATCATTTAAAATTTGAATAATTATAAAAGAAAAAATTTATTTTGAAAATATTATTATAATATTTTAAGGGAAACTTCAATGATTTTATAATGGAATAAAATATCCACACTCTCCATATAGGTTAAAAAAACATTCTTACCTTAATTTTGACGAAAAGGTCATAAGGTAACTTGTTTGGAAAAAGATAGAAAGATTCCTTTCAAACCATTTTATAAAAATTAAAACAAGGGTATAAATTACTTTAACCCATAGTCTAGTAAATAGTAAAAAAGTTTTGGAATATAATTTTTAAGAAACATGGATGTGGATAATAAAGAGGTCCCAATACATACTTATGTAAAACCAACCTCAGATAATAAATAGATTGTGAAATTAACCCTTAACTTGAACTTTTCCTTGGTCAAGGGTAGGTTAAAATCCTGTATAATGGTGAAATAATTGTTATTAAATTACACAAGAACCATATACATTAATATGATATCATATATGATTTTATAATATTTCTTTGTTAATGATATTTCAGTAGTATCATCGTTTCGGGTGTTAACTAATTCGTTTACCTTTATATCCTTGGTTACGTAAGCCATATTTGTTATGGATAGGATGTATTCGATTCATATACAGAATTTTATTATGTTAATAAACATTATTTTTAATCATAAAATGAAAATTATTCTTGAATTATTACGATGAGGAATGAATCTCACCGCGTTTGTGGAGACGATAATCCGGACGTACGCACTAGAAACAATATCATTATTTTGATATTAAAATCGTATATAACTGGATGGTATATCATATATACAGAATAATTATCATGTTATATTTATTATTTAAACCATTTATAGTCATTATTATACCCATCCAAATGATGAAGTGTTTGAATAACAAACTACACCACGACGTGGAGACGGTAATCCGTACGTACGCACGTATGGTGACTTTGTCATTTATAGGATGGATAGAATAATGGATATAGTTGTACCATTTTTATAATAAAATCAAAATATATATAATATAATGGATTTATTATTTTATAATGGAAACAACAAAGAAAGTGGAAGTGGAAGAAGAAAAGAACTTGAAAGAGGTGATGAAATATTTACCTCTTCTTCGAGTTCTTCCTTTTGATTTGATCAAAAGGGCTCCTTAAGTTGGTTTTATGACTAAAGGAAGGCCTCTAGGATGAAGGTAGTACAATTTAAATTATATTTGGGTAGGGTTTGGCTGAGACAAATGGCTTTGAAGGTGTGAATTTGAGAGAAGGGGAGGTGCCCTTTTATAAGAGAGGTGAGGGTCACTTTAGGAAAAGCTTGAAATATTATTTTATAATAAAATAATTTTCGATTTATAATGGATAAAAAATTAATTATTTAAAGGATAAGGTGGGGATGGGTAGAAATCCTCTAAACCAATAGGGTTTAGATAGGTTTAGGTCATCACATTAATCTTATCTTTTAGATTTAACTCTTAGTTAAATAGTTTGACATTTACCATGTTTCTTTGTATTTTTATATTATATGATTAATAAACTTACTATAAACTTTCAAGAGAACCTCAAGTGGTTCATTAATGAAATATATAATATTATTTAATCCTTTTGGATAAACCTTTAATTTTTAGGAATATAATATCAATTAATAATATAATATTTTTTTTAAAAACTATTTTATGTCAATTTTGACACTATTTGGTATTTTGTTTTTGTTAAATTCATAACAACATTATTACTTAAAAAAATCATTTAATAAACCCTAACATGTCATATTAACCTATAAAATTAGTGTAACTCATTAAAAGTATCAAATTAGATTTATTTGGATATTTATAATATCAATTATTTTAATCATTCATTAATAAGGTAATTACTGCATCATCATTGTGTCATAAATAAATTTAATTTTTTAATGTCTAAAAATTATAAATAAAATACAATTTTGTAGGAAATACTTTTATCTTTATAATTAATATTTATAGTCGAATTTATCTTATCTATAACCCTATATTAAAAATGTTTTAGTTATTAAACTTTGATTTTAACTCTTCTTTAAATCAAATAATAATAAATGTCCTAATCTAATCCAAGTGGAGAAAAGGGGATCATATTTTATTCCTAAGGTTGTTTTTGGTCGAATTAAAATTCTCCAATAGAATTAGGACATGTGTTAGGGTAATTATAATATCATTTTTACCCTTAATTACCCTATTTACTTTTTACCATGGTAAATAAAAGTAAAAAGTTACTATTCACCCAAAATTATTTTCATCTTATTGAACCACATTTTACTTACTGATATTAACGGTGTCTCTCGAATTGTTGAAATTCAACTCACATAAGCGGTAAAATTAGGTTTTATAAAAATTTGCAAATGCTTCTAGGAGGTGGGTAAAAGATGGTAAATAGTTCGATAAAATTTTATATATCTAATCTTATTATAAAATGACTCTAATGAATTACATTTAACATATATATGTATTATGTATCTATTTTGACCTAAAATAAATTAAAATAAAATAACTAATTATTTAAATGAAAATTTGGTTTTATCCAATAACACAGTGTTTTTTCACTATTCATCAAAAATTGAATGTTTTCAGAAAAATACCATAAATTCACCCTAAGCTAATTTAGATATTCTGAATCCAAAAATGAAGTCTATTTTGAAAGATAAAATTTATAAATATTAGAAAGTGGGTATTACAATTCATAACGGCTAGTTTGATTTGTCGTAGTGTATTAGAATCTCGAAGTTGCGTACAATGGAAGCTACTGCATTATTCAAAGGGAAGCATACCATGGTAGCTTGGGGTATTACATTCTTCCCTCCTAGAAATTTCTTTAATACCACCTTACAAAATTATTGAGGTGGTTTTTCATCATAAGTTCCTCTGGTTCGCACGTTGCCTCTTCCATCTTATGGTTTCTCAATAGAACTTTTACCAGACGAGTCTTCCGGTTTCTCAGCACATGTTCTCTTGTATCAAGAATTTTGATAGACTCTTCACAAAAAGAAAGATCAGGTTCCAATTCAATTTCCTCATAGGTGAGTACATGCGTTGGGTCAGACATGTATTTTCTCAACAGTGATATGTGGAACACATCATGAACTTTGGAGAGACTTGGAGGAATTGTCAAACGATAAGCTACAACACCAATTCATTCTAGAATTTTGAAAGGTCCGATGTACCTAGGACTCAATTTACCATTCTTAACGAAACGTATAACACTCTTCCATGGAGATAGCTTTAATAAAACATGGTCTCCTACTTGAAAATCCAAATCCTTCCTTCGGTTATCGACATAGCTCTTTTGCCTACACTGGGCTGCTTTGATGTGGGTTTGGATAACCTTTACCTTTTACATTGTTTCCTCAACAAGTTATGGGCCTACGATTTTTCTTTCACCAATTTCATCCCAACAAGTTGGTGTGTGACATCTCTTTCCATATAACGCTTCATGTGGTGCCATCTAAATACTTGAATGGAAGCTATTGTTATAGGAAAATTCTACCATAGGTAAATATTGATCCCACATACCTTAAATCCAAGTGAGAAAGATATCAACATGTCTTCTAAGGTTTTAATAGTCCATTCTGATTGTCCATCAGTTTGAGGGTGGTAGGTAGTGATCAAACGAAGTTCAATATCCAGATCTTTTTGAAGAATTTTCCAGAATCTTGATGTAAAACGGGGATCACGATCAGAAACAATCGATAAGGGTACTCCATGAAGTCTTAAAAATTAATTAATATATAGTCTTTCTAGACGTTCAAGTGGTAAATCTTCTCATATAGAAAGAAAATGTGCTAACTTGGTAAGATGATGAACAATGACCCATATTGCATCATTCCTTCTAGGAGTATTTGGTAGCCCCATGAAAAAGTCCATCATAATATTATCCCATTTCCACTCAGGTATGGGAATAGGTTGCATGACTACTCCTAGATGTTGCCTCCCATCTTTCACTTGTTGAAAAACCATACATCTTGACACAAAATCATAAATATCTCTCTTCATGTGGTCCCACAAAAAAATGTTCCTTCAAATCTCTATACATTTTGGTGCTACCAGGGTGTATAGAGAAATTGGAGCTTGAGCATCATCTCACAATTCCCTTTTTAGATCTGCTATATTGGGAACACAAAGTCTCTTCCCAAATTTAAAAATCCAATCTTCATATATGAAGTCACTCAATCTACCATCATTCATAGCTTTAAGATTCTTTTGAAACTCCTCATCATCAGCCTGGGAACTTTTTATCCTTTCTAGTAAAGATGGTTTGGCAACCATTTGAAAAAGTATTGATGTTTCACCATCCATGACTATTCCATTATCCATTTTCACTAGATCCATGAAAATAGTGTTGGATTGGTGTTGCCCAATCTGGTTGGGCTGAATGCTTGTGGCCCACAACTATAGCAGTGTAGAGCTGATCGACCGACACCGATAGGCACTGTAGCAGTGTGGACTTCGGAGTAAACTTCATTGTAGCACTTTTGACTTCCAACCGGCAGCCACTATAGAGATTTTGACAAAGTCGGTTGCCGTTCACTGTAGCGACGCAGACTTAGATTTTTGTAATAGTGATCATATTCTTCATTTTACAGCCCATTTTCAGGCTAGGGTTACTATAGAAAATCCTCTGTATTTTTTGTGCTCCTGATATAGTGAATTCTACCTCTCCCGTGGACATAGGGATTTTTCCCAAACCACGTAAATCACTATGTCATTATTTTATTGATTTATTTCATTTTATCATTTCTGTCATTGTGTCTCCCGACGATTTCACAACAAATAGGATCCATTTCAACTCGCATCATGTTCAAAACTCCATGATCCTTTCTGCTCAAAGCATCTACCACCTTATTTTTCTTCCCCAGGTGGTAATGTATTGTGCAATCATATTCCTGGAGTAGTTTAAGCCATCACCTTTGCCTCATGTTGAGTTCTTCTTGTAAGAAAATATAATTCAAACTATTGTGATAAGTATAAATGTCACATTTTTGACCATAGAGACAGTGTCTCCATATTTTTAGATAAAATATTAGAGCTGCAAACTCACGATCATGAGTAGGATAGTTTTTCCCATGAATTTTTAGCTGTCGTGATGCATAAGAAATAACTCTATCATTATTCATAAGGACACAACCAATTCCTTTCTTTGAAGCATCACTATAAATAACAAACCCATCGTTCCCTGATGGTAGAGTCAAGGTAGAAGAATTGACTAATATTCTCTTAAGTTCTCTAAAACATTCTTCACACTCTTTTGTGCAAACAATTTTAACCCCTTTAAATGTGAGATTGGTTAATGGGTTTGCCAATTGGGAAAAATTATGGACAAAATGCAAATAATAACCTGATAAACCAACAAAACTGTGTACCTTAGTTATACTTGTTGGTGCTGGACATTCTTGGATTGCCTTGGTCTTTGAAGGATCAACATATATTCCATCCTTAGAGACAATATATCCAAGAAAAGAAATCTCTTGAAGAAAGAATTCACACTTGCTAAACTTACCATATAATTCATTTCTTTTGAGGGTTTTCAGAATGGTGTGCAAGTGATTTTTATGATCTTCATAGATTTTGGAGTATACTAGGATATCATCAATAAATACCACTACCATGTCATCAAGATATTCCTTGAAAACTCTATTCATTAGATCTATGAAAACAGAGGGTGCATTAGTCAATCCAAAAGGCATTACTGTAAACTCATAATGCCCGTACCTAGTTCGAAGTGCTGTTTTAGGAATGTCTTCCCTTTTCACACACAATTGATGATATCCAGATTGAAGGTCAGTCTTTGAAAAATATTGAGCTCCATGATGTTGTATGAATAAATCATCAATGCGAGGTATGGATACTTGTTATTTATTGTTATATAATTGATCTCCCTGTAGTTAATGCACAACCTCATATATCCATCTTTCTTCTTAACAAAAAGGATAGGGGATCCCCATGGAGAAAAACTAGGGTGAATAAATACCTTATTGCTCAATACCTTTATTTGTTTCTTTAGTTCCACTAATTCCACAGTGGCCGTTCTATAAGGGGTCTTAGATATGGGCCTTGAATGAGGAATTAAATCAATGGAATACTCAATTTCTCGTTCTGGAGGATGTCCAGGTAAATCCTCTAGAAACATGTCAACATATTCTTGCACAATAGGTACATCCTCTATTTGAACATTCTTTTCTTCTCCTATAATTATTTCATTCACATCCTCCCCAATAATTGAATTTAGTAGAGCTATTGGGGGTGGATCTAGATAAGAATCAGGCGGTGACGTTTCTTCTCTAAAGATAAGGTACTCCTTATCATCATCGAAAATTGTAACCTCTTTCTTATTGTAATAAATTTTCACATCATGGTCCAAAATCCAATCCATACCAGGGATTATATCAAATTCAATCATGTGTATGACAATGAGATCAACAGATAAAGAACATTTATATGCCCTAATTGGAACTGATTCACAAAACTTTATTGCGATGATACTTCTCTTAGGGTTTTTGACTGAAAAATCCCTTTTTAAGTCAAATTGAAACTATCTAATTTTCTTAGAAAACTGGGAAGATATGAAACAATGCAATGATCTAGAATCAAATAAAGCATTTACTAAACTTGAGAAAACCATTAAATTACCTGCCACCACGTCTTTCGGAGCTTCAACCTCAGCAGTAGTGACTACATAGCTTGGACTTGCTCCCTTGGCCTTTTCTGAGGTAATTTTCCTTGGTTATTAGGAAATTCATTTTCATAATGCCCATTTTATCTACAATTATAGCATTCAACATTGACAGCCACTTTATTCCCCTTACAATCACGAGCTTGGTGGACTTTTTCACCACACTTGTAACAAACTCTCATTCCCTTCAGGCAAGTACCAGGGTGTTTCTTCCCACATTTTCCACATGATGGATATTAAAATTTTCCCTTCATCCCCTTGTTTCCATTTCCAGATTGTTAAACAAATCTCTTCTTCTCCTGATTTTCTTTGAAGTCGTAAGATTTAGAGAATTCTTTTTCTGTCTTGATAGCACATGAGACAATATCTTCGTATGATGAGAAGGATTATGAGACTAATGCTCGACAGATAAATGGTTTTAACCCATCAATTAATCGATCAATCTTACTCCTTGGGTTACATATATAATCTACTACATGCCTTTCTAACCTTGTAATGTTTGCCTCATATTTTGTGACATTCTTATCCTCTTTTTTCCTCAAACTCAGAAATTGTCTTTCCATATCTTCTCGATGGTCACAAGGAAAGTATTTTTCTAAGAAAATATATTTAAACTACCTCCATTCCATATTTGATACTTCATTATCTTCCTTTGTGTTTTGAATCAATGACCACCATTGATCTGCATCTCCCGTGAGGCGATAAACTTCCATGAAAACCTTTTCTCTTTCACTACTCCCCAAAGCCTGAAATATTTTCTGTAAGAAATTTATCCATTTCTCAAATAATAATGGATTTATACTCCCTTTGAATGTTGGTGATTTTTGACTCATGAAGTGGTCTAACATTTATCCTCCGCATTGTGGATCAGGGTGATCCATACGGGTAAGGTTATTATTCATAACCTAAGTGAGTTGTCCTAGAATAGTGATAAGATGATATGCACCGGTTTCTTCTCCAGCTCCACTATAATTATCTTGAGTAGGAGGGAAATACCTACATGTATTATATTCATTGATACAGTTTCCATTCCTTCCACTAGGTGCCATTTCTAAATATTGGCATACACTAGATTAGTTTATGAATCGCAATACATAACTCCAAACTTGTAAAACACTTAACATAAATTGAACAGTTTATGGATATAATCCATTATCATAAAAATGTTTTTTTGAGGAAGTATATACTCATAAACTCTTCATAATGTTTTGTAAAGAAAATGATAATTATCCTAAACATATTCCCAAGGAGTGTCGTAACCAAGAGTGTAGAAAGGCCTGTTGTCGTGCACCAGTTCCCATTCGAGTCTAGGTCAAAGCGGTGTTTTCGGGTTTTACCCCTAGGTACATCTGTTCCAGATCTGCCTCTACCTGCTCATATCCAGACATGGATGTATTGCTTGTAAAACTCACAAAATCTCTACAGTACCAAAATTATCGGAAGTTATTCTATACTAATCCTAAAAGTCTATCTTAGGGTAATGTTCTCTAATAAGAGTTTTCTTAAATCTTGCTTCCAAGGTTTATACTAAACTTCCTGTGATACCAAATGAAATTCCCTGACCCTAGTTACCTAGAGTCAGTGCATTATTACATAACATTGGCATGATCACAAAATATCAAGTCTCCAAATACCAATTAGTTTAGTATCCTTGGAAATACTAGATACATTCATAAGTTTTACATTACATTATAAAATGAAAAACTAAAAAAACATAGTCTCTATAGGCCACAGTCATATCTCTTATACTATCTTTGTAGGTCAGTCATAATATACTTCTTCACATCCTGGAAAAAATAAAACATAGAAAGGGGTGAGCATATATGCTCAGTAAGGATAACAATATAGCAGAAACTCTCATAAGTAAGCATAAAAATTTAAGGCAATGTAAGACTAAAACAAAAGCCTTTTAAACTTGAACTTAAACATAATATGGAAAATATAAAATCAAATAATTCCTTTTACTTATTCACATGGATATTCTACTAGTCAAATAATCACATGCAATATCAATAGCCACTTTCATAATGATGGAATGCCCAAGCTTCATAACCACATAGTAAAGGCCTTGTGCCAAGACTACAAATAAGATTTTGTCAAGGCCTTGTTCCAAGACAATAGTTTGTCTCATGAGACCTACCGATGCATCGAGGAGCTATATCGGGCTCCACCCGTCACTTACTAAGTCCAATGCATACCTCATATGAAAAGGTTTAAACATAACATAAACATTCGTATTAAAACTAGCATACGAAATGTCAATACTTTATCCATAAACCATGAATGGTATAATAATAACACATATATATTCAAACATATCACAAAACCTTCAACACAATATGGAAGTTTTTTATCATAATAAATCAACTTCAAATAAGCTCACAATCCATCAAAGGATGTTGACATAGATGAAATCAATTTTTTTAGAGAAAAAATTATTTCTATTTTGAAATCATTTAAAAGTCATATAATTATAAAATAAAACATTTATTTTAAAAATATTCTAATAATATTGTAAGGTAATCTTCAACGATGTTATAATGGCAGAAAATAGCCACACCCTCCATATAAGTTAAAAAAACATTCTTACCTTAATTTTGTCGAAAAGGTCATATGGTGCCTTGTTTGGAAAATGAAGGAAATATTACTTTCAAACAATTTTATAAAAATTCAAAAAATGGTATAAATGACTTTAAACCATAGTATAGTAAATATTAAAAATGTTTTGGAATACAATTTTTAAGAAACATGGATGTGGATGATAAGGAGGTCCTAGTAGATACTTACGTAAAAACAACCTCAGATAATAAAGAGATTGTGAAATTAACCCTTACATTGTACTTTTCCTTGGTTGAGGGTAGGTTAAAATCCTGTAAAATGGTGGAATAATTGTTATTAAATTAAAAAATAACCATATACATTAATATGATATCATATATGATCTTTTAATATTGCTTTGTTAATGATATTTCAGTAGTATCATCGTTTCAGGTGTTAACTGATTCGTTTCCCTTTATATGGATAGTTATGTAAGACATATTTGTTATGGATAGGATGTATTTTATTCATATAAAGAATGATATTATATTCATAAACATTATTATTAATCATAAAATTAAAATTATTCTTGAATGATTACGATGGGGAATGAATCTCATCACGTTCGTGGAGATGGTAATCCGGACATATGCACGAGCGACAATATCATTTTTTTGATATTGAAATAGTATATAATTGGATGGTATATCATATATAAAGAATAATTATCATGTTATATTTATTATTTTCGTCATTTAAACTCATTATTACACCCATCCAAATGATGAAGTGTTTTAATAACAAACTACACAACGACGTGGAGACAATAATCTGTATGTACGCACGTATGGTGACTTTGTCATTTATATGATGGATAGAATAATGAATATGGTTGTACCATTTTTATAATAACATCACAGTATATAGAAGATATTTGACTTTTTATTGTATAATGGAAACAACAAAGAAAGATTAAGTGGAAGAAGAAAAGAACTTGAAAGAGGTGATGAAATATTTACCACTTCTTCACGTTCTTCCTTTTGATTTGATCAAAAGAGATCCTTAGACTGGCTTTCTGACTAATGGAAGGCCTCTAGAATTAAGGTAGGACAATTAAGAGGATATTTGGGTAGGGTTTTTATGAGGAAAATGTCTTTGAAGTTGTGAATTTTAGAGAAGGGGAGGTGCCCTTTTATAAGAGAGGTGAGGGTCACTTTAGGGAAAGCTTGAAATATTATTTTATAATAAAATCATTTTCAGTTTATAATGGATCCAAAATGAATTATTTAAAGTATAAGGCGTGTATGGGTCTAAAACCTCTCAACCAATAGGTTTTATATAGGTTTAGGTCATCACATTAACATTATATTTTATATTTAACTCTTAGTTAAATAGTTTGAAATTTTTCATGTTTCTTTGTATTTTTATATTTTATGGTTAATAAACTTACTATAAACTTCCAATAGAACCTCAAGTGGTTCATTAATGTAATATATAATATTATTTAAGCCCTTTTTCCGAGCCTTATATTTTTAGGAATAGAATATCAATTAGTAATATAATATTTGTTTTATAAACTATTTTATGTCAATTTTGAAACTATTTGGTATTTTGTTTTTGTTAAATTCATAACAACATTATTACTTCAAAAAAAATTCATTTAATCAACTCTAACATGTCATATTAACCTAGAAAATTATTGGAATTCATTAAAAGTATCAAATTATATTTATTTGGATATTTATAATATCAATTATTTAAATCTTTCATTAATTAGGTAATTACCACATCATCATTGTGTCATTAATAAATTTAATTAATTAATGTCTAGAAATTATAAATAAAATACAATTATATAGGATATATTTTTATCTTTCTAATGAATATTTATAGTCAAATATATCTTATGTATAACCCTATATTAAAAATGGTTTAGTTATTAAACTTTGATTTTAACTCTTTTAACTCTTCTTTAAATAAAATAATAATAAATGTCATAATCTAATCCAAGTGCACCAAAGGGGATTGTAATGACCCTCCAATTCTCATTGTATTGAGATTAAAATGAGTCATTACTAAGCCTTAAGCAACATCCCCAAGATGCCAAAGGATGGCAATAAATGCCGAAGTGTTTCAAATACAAGTTGGGGGACAATTTACCCTTTAAGGAAAACCCATAAACCAACCAAGAATAACCAATATTCACTATATGATGCATGAACAAATGAATGAAAACTAAACAACTTCATTTATGTCAAACCACATCAAAGTACACAATAGTAGAAGACCAAACCAAACATCAAAGTACACAACATAAGAACCACTCAAGACTCTCAAAAGATACCAAAGCTCTATGCTCCACAAGCTCCAAGCTCCACAAAATCTCCCAAGCATCACCACAAGCCACTAGAAATAAGATGATTTAACTTTACCTATGTCCCGAAATATGACATCTACAAAATCACGAATGTGCCAAAGCAGGGGTGAGTATAAAAAATCAGTAGGTTTTCCCCAATGACTCCCTACTCACGCCACTAGTATAAAAGAGTTAGCAATATTTATATAAAAACAGTTTATATAAAATATTTTCTCAAAATCAGTTTATAACTAAATATAAACAAGTTTCCAAAACAATTAATAACCAAAGGCATTCCAAGATAAATTTAAACCAATTTTCCAGAACATTATTTTTCCATAAAAATAACCAAACAAGCTTTAGAACCATTTCAAAAACATTCCTTTTTGGCATACCCAACCATTTCCCAACCCATGCTACCAACCATGCATTCTTTGTTATGATAGTTCCATACTCATGAGCAGTCTCTCGTCGATCTACCAAGTTGTCACAAGGTAATTGTTTCTCATGTTCCATTACACCATTGGCACCGAGAACACGGTCATATTTCAACAAAGCCTTGTACACATAGTTACCATTGTGCCATTAAACGTTTGGCACTGAGCACAGGGTCATATTTCAACCAAGCCCCGTACATGAAACATGAACACACACCACATATTCCCAACAGTCATGCCAAACACCCTTTCAATAAAAACACATTTTTATTGAAAACCATTTCCATCAAAACCATTTCTATTCCAAACCATTTCAATAAAACTCTCTTTTTATTGAAAACCAAATCCATAAAAGTCATTTAAATCTCAAACCATTTCAATAAAATGCCCTTTTTATTGAAAACCCATTTTTTTCATCATACCATTTACAATTTCAGCAATCATAATTTAAAATAAACATTTTAAATTCAAGAAGCCAAATCACTTTGCACAACAATTCTCCAAGATTTCACAATTACATCAAAACATAAATCATCACTAAAGAAGATTTATTCCATACTTTTCACAATCAAAACCATTCAAATAATCCAATTTGAAACTAATCCAATAAATTCTAACAAGAGGAGTCAAGAGTGAAGCCACCTACCTCAAAGGTTTTCACGAAAACCCTAACAAACAGAGAACACACAAGAAAACACGGCTGATTCACCAAGGATCCTCTTTAGATCTCTTCTCCTAACACAACCAAGACCAAAAATCATCATGTTTGGAATCCAAACACATAGATCTACCCATAATGAGCGTATATCTAAGAAACTGAGAGAAGAGGAGAAGTAGATCTAAGTAGATCTGAGAAACCAAATAAGAACGATCACATACCTCAAGAATCCAGCTTCGATTCATCAAGAGAAGTCTTTGGATCGCCTCCGTAATGATGGGAGAACCCTCGTTGACCTTAGGAGAACCCAAATTCTGAGTTAGGGCCGCTTAGGAGCTTAAACAAAGAACTTAGAGGCAAAAACGTGTGAGATCCACCTTTATAGGATCTCGTTTAATTGGCCGCACGGTTAGTTCGCACGGTTTGAAAAACCATGCGCTAACCGTGCGTTAGCTATTGCCTCGACCACCCTTATCACACGGTTTGGCCGCACGGTTAGACAAACTGTGCGCTACCTGTGCGAAAGCTACTGCCTCCAAGACCAACTACGCATGGTTTGGTCGCACGGTTTAGACACACCGTGCGCCGCCCATCCGACTTACCCTTTTGTCACAAAACTTTATTACGAGTTCTCCCAAATCTCACATAAGTCACCCTTAAATTTATTACCATTAAAAGAATCAAGATAGGGTTACATAATAGAAACCGGGGGTACTACATTCTCCCCACCATTGGTCTCTCTATCCCCATAAAGCAGAAAACCTTCACCCAACTGAAAGAGTTCTGACCACTGCTCTTTCATTTACCTTTCATGTTCCCAAGTCTCTTATGGAATCTGACCGTGCTACCATAAAACATAAACTAGACCGATGATTTTTCCATGAAATACTTTCTCTTGCCTATCCACAATACATACCGGGATATGTATCAATGAAGCATCCGACTCTAGGTCAACATGATCCCATCTGATCACATGGTCAGGATCAGGCTGATACTTTTTCAACTGAGATACATGGAACACATTATGCACCAAACTAAACTGTGGTGGTAATGCCAACCTATATGCCAACTCTCCAACTCGTTCAAGTATCTCAAAAGGGCCAATGTATCTAGGAGATAACTTGCCCTGCTTTCTGAAATGATGATATCCAAGCCTTGGAGAGATCCTAAAGAAGACATGATCACCCACAACGAATGTCAATGGTCTTCGACGGTGATCTGCATAAGACTTATGACGACTCTGAGCCATCTCCATCCTCTTTCTAATCAACTGTATCTTCTCTATTGTCCCTTGGACAAGGCTTGGCCCGACTAGTGAAGTTTCACCCATTTCCACCCAGCATAGTGGAGAATGACAAGGAAGCACATAAAATGCTTCAAACATGTTGGGACCAAGTTGAATGAAGATGAAAGTTTGAAGAGTTAGCTTTTGCAGAGTGTTGTATTTTGTTGTCAAAGGCGATAAATCAATTCACTTTGTAGAAGGATCATAAATCAGACGATGCTTTGCTGGTATGTATTTCACACAAATCATGAGTTAGGAGAACTTGTGATGAAAGCCTTATGAAGGAAAGGGGGAGAAATGATGATGGCAGTCATATAATGTTTTGATTTGAAGGAATGATGCTGCTGGAAGATAGGAAATATTCAGTTCTCATTGCAACTCTGATGATGCTTAAGTTGATCTATCAAAGGATAAATATCACGATAGTGGGATTCGTGATAAGAGCAGAAGAATGGTTATGGGAAGCAGTAAAGAGATAAAATGGAAAAGCAATAGACAATCTGGGGATGGCAGAAAAGCACAGTTTAAGGTGGCGCCGTTTTCCAGTGTTTGCCAAATTTTAGGGCCTGAAAATCGGGAGATGAAGAAATGTGCTTGGCAATGGATGTTGCGCATAAGATTGAAGATGGTTTATACGTGAAAAATAGTTATTCAAGGTCAGAACTATGAAAAATGACAAAGGAATGGAGTGCGCGGAAATTTAGGCACGTTTCGCGCAAAAATAAAGTGGTGCACGCAATATCTACGGGATGCGCGAAATAGTAGCGGGTTGCGCGAAAAATCTGCGGGATGCACGAAATATTGGAATGGTGCGCAAAATTGAGGAATGAAGTTTTCGCGCAAATGATGGTTAGAGATCAGAAGATCAAAAATTGGCAAAGGCATAAAATGTGCGAAATATTGGAGCAGTGCGCGAAATCTGATGTTGGAGGAAAGATTGGGTTTGCGCGCAATATGGAATGCGGTGCGTAATTTTGCGCGCAATTGGTGCTTCATGCTTAGAAGGATGAAAAATGGAAAAGACATGAGGTGCGCGAAAAATTGAATCATGGCGTGAAATATGAAGTTGCATAAAAGAGTTTTTACGCGCATGGAGGAGGTTTTACGCGCGGATTAGTGTTTTTCACGCGGGTTCAAAAATGCCTACAAATATGAGGCTAACCCTTGTTAGTTGTTGATGCTCGAAACTTAGAAGAAATCTCGAGCTCTGGTGCACATAAATTTTACGCTAATTGAGTTGCGCGAAAAGAGAGAAGTTTGCATGAAAAGAGGATAGCTGCGCGAAAACTTGAGAAGTTGCGCGAAAAGAGAAAAAGTTGCGCGAAAACGTTTTTCGCGCCAAGAGGGGTTTTTACGCGCAAGTCATTTGAATTGCACGAAAGTCACCCTAAAGGCTACGCGAAATATTTGGGGTCTTCGCGCGTATTCAGTTTTGTGTAAGAGGGTTCTTACCGGCTTCTGGGTAAGAAAGTGAAGATTTGTACTTTAGAGAATACATCTGTTCAATTGTAAAGAAGCACTGAAACATTGTGTTACCCTATTTGTGCTAAGAGGGAGCACATGCACTATTAGATTGTTTTTAAAGTGTTGCACGAGTGTAAGGGTATATCCTACTCGTTGTATTCCACATCAAAGGATTGTTTTCTAGTGGATTGTGTGGTAGTGGATTGTTTCCGTACCATACCAAGGACGTAGCTACTCTTGTTGAGTAGTGAACCTTGTAAATCTTTTGTTCCTGTGGTTGTGTGTGTTCAGCAGGGAAGAAACTCTTTAACAGGAGGCGAATGTTGTTTCAAAAAGGGGGGAACTTAAAAAGAAAAAGATATCACTGATTCACCCCTCCCCCTCTCAGTGATACTTAGATCCTGATTAGGAACTTCAAAACAGAGCCATGCATATCGAGGATTGATAGTTGTTATTGTATGATAACTCCACTAAGGGTATATGATCCTCCCACGAGCCACCAAAATCCATTACAAAAGACCACAACATATCTTCCAAAGTTTGTATCATTTGATCTGATTTCCCATCCATCTGAGGATGATATGCCATGCTCATAGTCAAATGAGTCCCAAGGGCTTGCTGTAATGATTTCTAGAAACAAGATGTGAACCTCAGATCTCTATCTAAGACTATAGAAACTGGTACACCATGCCTCTTTACCACTTCTCGGATATAGATTTTTGTAATATCTTCCACCGTATGAGTTTCACGAATAGGGATGAAATGGGCCAACTTGGTTAGACGATCCACTATCACCCAAATGGAATCGTGTTTTCAAACCGTTCTTGGAAGACCTGTAACAAAATCCATTGCTATCTGATCCCATTTCCACACTGGGATAGGTAAGGATTATAACATACTATCTGTTCTCTAATGCTCCGCTTTAACCAGCTGACAAGTTAAGCACCGTGAGACAAACTCGACCACTTTCCTTTTCATGCCACTCCAGCAAAACTGCGCCTTCAATGCCTTATACATATTTTGTGAACCTGGATGTACATCCCATATGGAATGGTGGTAAGCATGAAGGATGTGTTCCTGAAAAACCATAGGTACAACCATCCAATCTCTGAAACACAAAACTGAACCCCCATCAAGTTTCCAGCCATCAATGGTCTCCCCACCATTGAGTTTTTAACTTACAACCAAAAATTATACATCAGATGTTTGTGCTTCTTTGATAATATTTACCAAATTAGGAACAAGATTAGTTGAAAAGAAAACTGCAAAATCACCTTGGTCTTCACATTCGACATGCATGTCAGCTAAGACCGACATCAACTTACATTCATCTGAAGCTTATTTTTCTAACTGAACATATGAATTTCTACTCAATGCATCCGCCACCGAATTCCCTTTTCCTGGTGTGTACATCAAGTCAAATTCAAACATCTAGAGATACTCTGTCCGCCTCCTTTGCCTCATATTCAAATCCTGCTGTGAGAAAATGTGTTTCAAGCTTTTGTGATCCGTAAACACAATAAATTTCTCACTAAAGAGATAATGTATCCATGTTTTCAAAGCATGGACAACTGCAGCTAACACCATATCATGTGTTGGGTAATTTTTATCATGCAACCTAAACTTCCTTGATCCATAAGCAACCACATGGTCTCCTTGAATGAAAACACAACCCAAACCTGTTCCTGAAGCATCACAATACACCACATACCCCTGTCTTGATTCAGGAAAGATCAAGATGGGTGCTGATGTAAGATGAACCTTCAGTTCCTGGAAAGACTTCTCACATTGTTCTGTCCATTGAAATGGAGCATTATTCTTTTTCAGAGCTATCATTGGTGATGCTAGTCATGAGAAATCATGCACAAAGAGTCGGTAGTAACAAGCTAGACCAAGAAAATTGCGTATCTTGAACACATTCTTCAGTGGTTTCCAAGAGATAACGACTTCTATCTTTTTAGGATCAACAGAAACGCCTTTCTCATAAATGACATGGGCAAGGAAACTTACTTCATGTATCCAAAAATCACACTATGATAATTTTTCATACAAATGATGATCTCTCAAGATTTGTAACACTATTTACAGGTGCTCCTCATGATTATACCTTGTCTTTGAATACACCAAGATATCATCCACAAACACCACAACAAAATAATCCAGATATCACTGAAATATCTGATTCATCAAATCCATGAAGACCGCTGGTGCATTCGTTAGTCCAAAAGGCATGACTAAATATTCGTAGTGGCCATATCTAATTCTGAAAGATGTCTTTGGAATATCCTCCTTCCGAACTCAAAATTGGTGATGTCCTGATCGCAAGTCAATCTTAGAGAACCACTAACCTCCCCTTAATTGATCGAATATATCATCAATGAGTGTAAGTGGATATATATTCTTTATCATAACTTGGTTAAGCTTATGATAATCAACACACAACCAAAAAGTTCCATCTGCCTTTTTTATGAACAAAACTGGTGCTGACCACAGAGATGTACTTGGTCGAATGAAACCCTTGCTTTCCAGCTCCTCTAACTTCCCTTTCAATTCCCATAACTCTATTTGTGCCATCCTATAAGACAGAAGGGAAATAGGACTGGTCCCTGTAAGGAGATCATTCATAAACTCCACTTCCCTTAGAGGTGTTAACCCTAAGAAGTTTTTAGGAAAGACATCTGGAAATTGATCCACCACAGATAGCAAACTTTCTCTCTCGATCTCTTTCATTGATGCCAAAGTCAACGCTGCCAATTGGTAAGACATCGTTCCCACCATTGGTGCCAACAATCTCTTTGCATCTTTATTTACCACCCTCTCTCCTCTGAACAGATGGTTGATGGCATTCTCAATCATGAAAATAACCATTCTCCTATAACAGTCGATGTGAGACTTAACCATTGTCAACCAATCCAACGGTTGAGTTCCCACCATTTCTCGTAGGTATAAACATGCCTCCTCCCATCGATCCCGAGATATCACGTTCAGCAACAGTCGCTCTGTTCACCATCTCCGTATAATCCGTAATATAGAGCACTTCAATCTTCATTCAAATCTCTTTTCTTAGCCCCAATTCGAAGATGCGTTCCTTCAAATACGCACTTTCCACGACCTCTAGTGAAAAACGGAATAAATTCATGAATTTAGCCACATACTCTGTGACAGAGAGACTATCTTGTTTGAGGCTGAATAATCCCATTGTATTCTAAATCTTGAACGTGTGAGGATAGAATTTTTTGTTGAATAATTCTTCAAAATTCTCCCATGTAAGGCCTTCATCCAATTTAGCATGCACTTCTAAATCCCACCCTTGACGTGAAAGATCCTTGAGCATATACATCGCCAACTTGACCTTGAGCTCTGATGGTGTGCCGATTAAATCAAAGATACGATTCATCCTACTTATCCACACCTCCGCCTTTTCGGGTTCAACATCACCCCAAAAGTTCGGTGGATTCTACTTCATGAACTGGATGATATGATCCACATGCCTTGGTTCATTCCTCCAGTTCCCTGTATCCAGAGCATGAAAAGCCTGTAAAATACTCTAAACTAGCTCTTGGTTCACACGTGGTTCTGGTATAACCACATTTTCTGCAACTTCTTCGGGTTGGTTTCGACGACGCCTACCAGGTGCCATTTTCAAAACCAACAACAACTCCGTCAATCTCACTCTCTAGCAACTGATGGATTAGCATTCAAATTCTATCACATCATTTATCACAACATTGTTTTTACAAAAACATCATTTTTCCATGTTCAACCAATTTTGAAAACATTCAACATACTTTTTGAAAATCAACCCATTTTCAAAATACACCCAATACCCTGTTTTCAAAGTCTTTAACTTGAAAAACATTTCTACAATTTTCAAAAATTGGAACTATACACAACATCCTTACTCATTCCTCACAATGAGATATGAAATACTAGTGGGAAGTAATTCCTCTACAATTCATGTCATGCTCCTCTTATTGGATAAACCCATGACAATGAGATTTCCAACATTCTAGAAGTGTATCCAAAACTCTTTTGTACCCAACACCCTGGTAACTTGAATTTCAGCATAAACGGGTTAGCTACGTCCTTTTATGCTATATATTTCAAGTTTCGACAATCCTACTCCTGTCTAAGATTTCAACCCAAGGAATAGACAATAATGAATTTCAACTCCAAGACCAAGAACATTGAGGACCACTTGTTAGGCAAGGACCGAAAAAGATGATACCATTTTTAATGACCCGCCAATTCTCATTGGCTTGAGAGTACAACGAGTCATTTCTAGTCCTTAAAAAACATCCCCAAGATGCCAAAGGCTGGCAATAAATTCTGAAGGGTTTCAAATACAATTTGGGGGATGATTTACCCTTTAAGAAAAACCCATAAACCAATCAAGCATAACCAACATTCACTATATGATGCATGAACAAATGAATGACAACTAAACAAATTCATTTATGTCAAACCACATCAAAGTACACAACAACGGAAGACCAAACAAAACATCAAAGTACACAATGGAAGAACCACTCAAGACTCTCAAAATACACCAAAACTCTATTCTCCACAAGCTCCAAGCTCCACAACATCTCCCAAGCATCACCACGAGCCACTAGAAATAAGATTCTTTACCTTTACTGGTGTCCTGGAATACGACATCTGCAAAAGAACCAACGTTCCAAAGTAGGGGTGAATATAAAAACTGAGTAGGTTTTCCCCAATGACTTCCCTACTCACGCAATTAGGATAGAAGAGTTAGCCACATTTATATGAAAACAGTTTATATAAAACATTTTCTCAAAAGCAGTTTATAACTAAATATAAAAAAGTTTCCAAAACCACTCATAACCAAAGGCATTCCAAGAGCAATTTAAACAAATTTTCTAGCACATTATTTTTCCAGAAAAATAACCAAACAAGATTTAGAACCATTTCACAAACATTCCTTTTTGGCATACCCAACCATTTCCCAACCCATGATACCAACCATGCATGCTTCGTTATGACAGTTCCATACTCATGAGCGGTCTCTCGTCGATCTACCAAGTCGTCATAAGGTAATTGTTTCTCATGTTTCATTACACCTTTGGAACCAAGAAAAAGGTCATATTTCAACCAAGGATCGTACATATAGTTACCATTGTGCCATTAAACGTTTGGCACCGAGCACAAGGTCATATTTCAACCAAGCACCATACATGAAACATGTACACACACCACATATTCCCAACGGTCATGCCAAAACACCCTTTCAATAAAAATATCTTTTTATTGAAAACCATTTCCATAAAAACCATTTCAATTCCAAACCATTTCAATAAAACTCCATTTTTATTGAAAACCAAATCCATCAAAGTCATTTCAATCTCAAAACATTTCAATAAAACACCCTTTTTATAGAAAACCCATTTTTTCATCATACCATTTAAAATTTCAGTAATCATAATTTAAAATCAACATTTTAAATTCAAGAAGCCAAATCACTTTGCACAACAACTCACCAAGATTTCACAATTACATAAAAACATAAATCATCACTAAAGAAGATTTATTCCATGATTTTCAAAATCAAACCCATTCAGATAAGACAATTTGATACTAAGCCAATCAATTTTAATAAGAGGAGTCAAGAGTGAAGCCACCTACCTCAAAGGTTTTGATGAAAACCCTAACAAACGGAGAACGTATAAGAAAACCCGACCGATTCACCAAGGATCCTCCTTAGATCTCTTCTCCTAACACAACCAAGATCCAAACTCATCATGTTTGGCATCCACACACATAGATCTACCCATAACGGGCGTAGATCTAAGAAACTGAGAGAAGAGAAGAAGTAGATCTAAGTAGATCTGAGAAACCAAACAAGAACGATCATATACCTCAAGAATCCGACTTCGATTCCTCAAGATAAGCCTTTGGATTGCCTCCGGAACGATGGGATAACCCTATTTGACCTTAGGAGAACCAAAATCCCTAGTTAGGGCCACTTATGAGCTTAAATGAGGCACTTAGAAGAAAAAACATGTGAGATCCATCTTTATAGGATCTCGTTTAAGTGGTTGCATGGTTAGTTCGCATGGTTTGACAAACCGTGTGCTAACCGTGCGTTAGCTAATGCCTCGACCACCCTTCTCGCATGGTTTGGCCACATGGTTAGAAAAAATGTGTGCCACCCATGTGGAAGATACTGCCTCCAATACCAACTACAGAAGGTTTTTTCGCACAGTTTAGACAAACCGCGTGCCGCCCGTGCGACTTCCCCTTTTGTCACAAAGCTTCATTCCGAGTTCTCCCGACTCTCCCATATGCCACCCTTAACTTTATAACCATTAAAAGCATCAAGATTGGGTTACATAACAGAAACCGAGGGTACTAAAGGGATTATATTTTATTCATAAGGTTTTTTTGGTTGAATTACATTTATCCAATAGAATTAGTACATGTGTTAAGGTAATTATAATATCATTTTTACCCTTAATTACGCTATTTACTTTTTACCATGGTAAATAAAAGTAAAAAGCTACTATTCACCAAAAATTATTTTCATCTTATTAAACCATATTTTACTTACTGATATTAACTGTGTCTCTCATATTTTTGAATTTTAACTCATAGAAGCGGTAAAATTAAGTTTTATACAAATTTGCAAATGCACCTAGGAGGTAGGTAAATGACAGTAAATAGTTCGATAAAATTTTATATATCTAAACTTATTATAAAATTAATCCAATGAATTATGTTGAACATATATATGTATTATGTATCTATTTTGACCTAAAATAAATTAAAATAAAATAACTAATTATTTAAATAAAAATTCGGTTTTAACCAATAACACAGTGTTTTTCACTATTCATCAAAAATTGAGTGTTTTTAGAAAAATACCAAAAATGAACCCTAAGCTAATTTCGATATTCCGAATCCAAAAATGATGTCCATTTTGAAAGATAAAATTTATAAAATTTCAAAAAGTGAGTATTACTATTCATAACGCTAGTTTGATTGGTCGTAGTGTGTTAAAATCTCAAAGTTGCATACAATGAAATCTATTGAATTATTCAAAGGGAAACATACCGTGGAAGCTTGGGGTGTTACAAGATTCATTAGTCCGAGCGTCTCTCCTTGGGCCTCTCTTGTGTTGTTCAGAAAAAAGGCTGATGGATCTCTCCGATTTTTCATTGACTACCGGAAGCTGAATAAGGAAACAATTAAGAACAAATACCCTTTGCCTAGAATAGATGATTTGTTCGATCAGTTTAAGGGGAAAAGTGGTTCTCAAAGATAGACCTATGTTCGAGGTATCATCAACTTAGGGTGAAGGAGTCAAATATCTCAAAGACAACCTTCCGAACAAAGTACAACCACTTTGAGTATTTGGTCATGCCCTTTGGATTAACCAATTCTCTAGTGGTCTTTATGGAACTCATGAAGAGGGTGTTCCATCAATATCTTGATTCCTTTATTGTGGTGTTCATGGATGGAATTCAAGTATACTATGGCTTTGAGAAGGAACACAAACATCACTTGAGGATCATCTGGGGCACTTTGCAGGATCACCACCTCTATGAAAAGTTGTAAAAGTTCACTTTATAGACCAAGGAAGTGAGATTTCTAGGGCATGTGATCTCTGGGTAGGGGGGTTTCATGGACCCTAAGAAGATTAGTGCAGTTATGTTTTGGAAGAAGCTAAAGAATGTGTTTGAGAGCAAGAGTTTCCTTGGCCTGGCTGGTTATTGTAGGCGATTCATTCAGGATTTCTCTTGGCTTGCTTCACCGATGACCGTGCTCACCTGGAAAGGGGTGAAGTTTTTATGGGCCCCATAATGTCAAGAATCATTCGAGGAGATGAAGAGGCGGTTGACTACCACCCCTATTCTGATTTTTCTAGAGGATGGAAAGGGATATGTGGTCTATTGTGATGCTTCAAGAATGGGTCTTGGGTGTATGCTTATGCAGGATGATCACATGGTGGTGTGTGGTTATTGCCAACTCTGACCACAAAAAAAGAACTACCCAACCCATGACTCGGAGTTGGCAGCGGTGATGCATGCTTTGAAGACTTGGAGTCACTACCTCTTTGGGGATAAGTTTGTGGTCTGCTCTGATCACAAAATCTTGGCCTATATCTTCTCGCAGAAGGACCTCAACTTGAGGCAGTGTCATTGGGTCGAGTACTTGTAGGGGTTCGACTTTGACATTGTCTATACCTCATGAAAGGGTAATGTGGTGGCTGAAACATTGAGCAGAAGAGTTCCAGTGCAGGATTTGAGGAAGTCCAGTGATGAGTGGACTTTGAAGGAGATCTTTTCTTAGATTCAATTGGAGACCAGGGAACACAAGGGAGGTTCATTCTTGGAGAGTGTCCAGTTGACTCCTCCATTGGAGTTGATTCAGTGGGAACATCCCAGTGATGATATTTTTCAATGGTTGAAGCAGTTTCTTCATGGTGGGGAGAAATCCTCTGATTGTTTGTCGTCTCCCGAGGGCATCTTGTGCTTCAAGGGTCGTTCAATAGTGTTGTTATCTCTGAGGAAGGTGGTGATGGAGGACATCCACCAGTCTCAGTGGGATATCCATCCAAGTGCCCCTATATGTATTATGATGTCTGTCGGAAGTTCTGGTAGCCTGGTATGAGACGAGACATATCGGACTTTGTGTCGAGATGCTACACATGCCAGTAGGTGAAAGTAGATCATCAAAGGCCCTTCATTTTTCTCTAGCCATTACCCATTCCTACTTGGAAGTGGGATGGGGTTTCTATAGACTTCATTGTTGGATCACCTCATGCAACTCAGGGTAATAATTCCATTTTGGTGGTGATTGATCGTTTGACCAAATCAACCCACTTCATTCCGATCAAAGATACAAAAAAAGTGGATGAGTTGGTCTGTTTGTATCTTTAGGAGGTGGTGAGACTCCATGGTGTGACATCAGTAGTTTTCTCAGATAGAGACCCATGTTTCACTTCTCAGTTTTTGGAAGGCCTTCATAAGGCCTTGGGGTCTCAGATTAAGATGAGAACGACATACCATCCTTAGACGGATGGTTAAACAGAGCAGGAGAATTAGATTTTGGAGGATATGATCCATGCATGTGTCCTGGACTTTGGAGGTTCCTAGGATAGACATTTTGGATTTATTGAGTTTTCTTATAATAACAGTTACTAATCCTCAATTCAAATGGTTGCTTTTGAGGTGCTCTACGGTTGGCCTTGTCGGTCCCCCCTATGTTGGGTTGAGGTAGGTGAGACTTCACTGCTGGGGAAGAGTCTGGTGTAGGAGAAATATGAGAAGGTCAAGATGACCAGGAAATTCTTATTGAAAGCTTAGAGTCATCATAAATCTTATGTTGAATAGAGGCGTTGAGACCTAGAGTTTTCTGTGGGTGATAGGGTATTCTTGAAAGTGGCCCCTCGTCCAGGCCATCATCGATTAGGGAAGCAAGGGAAGATAACACTGCGATATTTCAGACCTTTTAAGATCACTAAATGTATTGGAAAGGTGTCATATAGGTTGGATTTACCTTCTAAATTGACATCCATCCATTATGTCTTCCATGTCTCCCAGTTGAAGAAATAAAACCCGGATCCGTCCCATGTGCTGAGTTGGAAGAACTGGAGATAGAGCCTAACTTTTCAGTTTTTGAGCTTCTAGTGAAAATAGTGGACTCCCAAGAGAAGATTCTTTGATGGAAGTATATTCTGCTGGTCCGAGTTCGTTGGCAACATGGTAGTGATACACATGAGACCTGGGAGCAGAAGTCATGGGTTGAGGAAGAGTACCCGTTCTTATTTTCTAATCAAGCATTAGGTTGAATTTACAGGGAGAAAAGTCTTTCATGGTGGGGAGAGTTGTCACATAAATGACATATTTTAAAGTTATTTATCATTTAATTTTCATTCTTGATTTGTTTTGGGGGTTTCCCATTCTTTTTTTGTAGAAAGGGTGAGTTTTCATGATTTGGGCCAAACCGTGAGCCCATTTTCAGATTTAAAAACCAGTTTTGTTTCTTTTATAACTATTTCTTTTCTTAATATTTTTCACCCATTACACTTCCAAAATGGAATCTCTTGACCTATTAACACCCCCATTTGAATTTTTAACCTTTAGAAATCCATAATAATGGTGGATTTTAGTTTTTATTTAAGTAATTAGGCCAGCTCGAAGGCCCATTTTCAGTTTAAAAAAAATTCGTTTATTTAATAACATATTCATTTTTTCTGATTTTTTAGTGATTCTAAGTTTCACCTAGGCCCACTTAACCCAGCCATGCGCCAATCCTCTTCCCCTCCTCTTTGAAGCTCGTATTCATCGTGAATTAGTGCAGAACATCATGGGGTTTCTCAAATCGTCCATATTTGGAGAGGTAACTTCTTTCCATTATAACTCTCTAAATTATTAATCTTCTTCCTCTATTAAAATTACTAATTAGACCCTTTATCCTCCTCTTAAATCCTAACATCCCTTTCTACCAACTAAGACGCTCAAAACCTCTTTGGAACCCCATTGTGAAGGGGAATTTGGTGGAGGAATCTCAAGTAAGTGTCTCTACTCCTTCCTCCCCTTTCCATGAAGTTTCTTTCAATTTTCTTGAAGTCCCAAAGGACCAGGGGGTAGGTTTTCTAACCTAGGGATTAACCTTGGGTTTTTTTGTTTCAATTATTGTGGTTTTAGGTTCGATCTAAGTCCCTCTTGGTGCGGCGGTGCTGCGACTTGATTTTCACACAGTGATTCAAGGGTATCCTTTGATTTGGTAGGTGATTCCTTTTGGTAAGAAATATTTGTGAACTAGATGTTGTATTTATGGTATTTTCATGTATATTTAATTTTAATGTTTCTGAAAAAAATTAGTGGAAATTATAAAGCAAATTAATTTTAAGTGCCAATCTTTGGTGATATTGGGGGTTTTTCATATAAATTTGTTATTGGTTCATTAAGGGCTATCCTATAATTATTTAGTTGATTTTATTGAACTGTATTAGGGATTAAAATAACATTTTAAATGTTCTTATCCTTTGTTTGTTTCTATGAAATTGGTTTTGGGTGACATTTGTTAAGTAAATAATGTTTTTGAGTACCAATTTGGTGTCAAATTGGGTGTTTTTCATGGCTATTCTATGTGATGCTTATTGGGGTTGTTTTATAACACATTAAATGGGTTTATATAAATATTTTTGGAATTGTAAATTCTACATTGGAAAATATTATTATGCACACGGTGTTCAAAGTGGGGTTTTAAAGGGGATTTTTGGGTGCAAAGCATTGTTTGTTTTTGTGAAGTTGTCTGTATAAAATAAAATAAAAATGTTTTATTGTGAAACTTAACTGGTATAAAGTGTGTAGAGATAATTTAATGTTTTTATGTTACCATTAGTGATTTTTTATATGAAAATAGATATATTTATCTTTTTGAAATTGTTTGAGCACAAAGGGGGAAGCCCGAGTTCCTAGGTGGGCAGATTTGTACTAGTACAGCTAGTGAACTAGATGAGTTTTGTCCCTGTTTCACTTATCATTTGGTTAAAGACAAATCTAACTAAACTATATGAATGATGATTGGGTACCACTAGGTTATGGGTATGTTCTCTACTAGTGTCTTGTGCATGAGAATGGAATTTTCTATGGTTACTTTACAATGAGGTATGAGGTACAGAGGGCCCAAGACAATCTAGTGCCTAGGGGTGTTCCCTATTTTTTTCTCATTGGATTTTTGGTATTTTCCCTAGTATTATAGTGTGTTTGGATGTGAATTAAAGTATATAACATATATTATTTAATTTTTTTAGGATTCTGAATTTTTAGTTTGAAAATAGTTTTCAATTGAAAGTTATGTTTCTTGGAATTTGTCACTGCTTTTCATTACATATTGAAACTACTTTCTTTTTCACCTTTTATTGAATGTACATTGGAATAATTTGGTGGTATCCAATTTGGATTAGGCTCACGCCCTAATTACACCCACTAGGTGTAATTATACTTGATTATGTTTGACTCAGGTAAAGGAAAGGTTTTGGGTGATGGCGGTTCAGAGTGTTAGTTCCCATCCTTGGTTCGAAGTTATGGAGACAACTTATGGGTGATGAATCCTCGTTTGGAGTCATTGGGGATATCTTCCTGCTATCTTTATTTTTATTTGGACCACTTGTATTGTCTTTAAACCAATGTATTCAGTTCTGGTTTTTTCTTAGGATTTGTTTGGCTCGAAAATTTACGATTTATATCATGAATTGTTTTTAATGTTTTATTCTTTCATACTCAGGTAAATCGTTCCCAAACATAAATTAATGATACCCAGGAACCTGTACTAGCATGTGGGGAAATGGAAAACTCTTCGGGACTTTCCATGGGCCGGGTTTGGTGCCAGTATTGGTGGAAACCAGATTCTGTTCGTGACATGATATTATGTGGTTTATTGTGGAAAAGGTATCTTTGTAGAAATGTTTTCAGTATTAAGTGATGTTTGATTTCAAATGAAGGTGGAAAATAACTACTTATGGATTATTTCTATACATTGTTTTTATATTTTTTAGATACAATTTTCTTTTTTAATATCCATTATTTGATTTATTCCTAGTTGATATTTTCTGTATTACTTTATATATGATAAAGCATTGAATTGTTAATATTAATTTAGTGCTTATTTATTTCATAGTTTCTTCTATAATTAATTTTATTGCTTATTGAAAACCTACACGCAACACATTAAATGAATGAAAATAGTAATTAAATGATGATGTTGTTGAAATTGATAGTGGTGGATTATTTTTCTTGGTCATTTTTTATTCAATGATTTTATGATCTAGATGAATCAATACTATTTGATTATTGATGTTCATTTTTTTCAGTATTATGATTTTAAATTTACATATAAATTCTAAAATTTAGATCCCTTCCAATGACTTAAAAACGAAAAGCCTTATTTTAGGCTGATTAGAAGGATATGATGTTATTTTCAATGTGGATATGATTTATTAGTCATTTTATAACCTTTTTTACCTTAGGAGTGGAATATAAATAGTTTATGATGCAACATGGCCACCCAAATATTAATGATTCATCACGTATTAAAGAAAGTTTTTTATTCATTTTTCATTTTTTATTAAGGCATAATTAACATGAATATTATAAAGTTAAATGAGTCTCTTGGTATTTAGTGGGTGATTATGGTTTATGGAGTGAGGTTTAACATTGGTTAATATCCACACTCCTTTTAAATAATTTTAAGGTTAGTATTTAAGATGAATCTAAAACATTGTTTTAAAAAAAGGTGTGTATTGATTTCAGTTAAAAGAATTACATCTTATTAAAAATTTTCAAGAAAAATTATAAAAGTTTTAAAGAAATTGTTTTCAATAAAATTAAAATATTTAAAATTTTATGTTTATTATTTCAAAAAGGTATTTATTTGAGAACATTATTGACGATAAAGGAGGTTGATTATGATTCAGGGTAGTTTGTGACATAATCCTTTTTATGGTTGGTTTAACTCAATAGTAAGGTTCCTATTTGAGAGGAATATTCCCATGGGTATTAATATTTGGGATTTTATTATTTTTTATTTTATATCAATTCTAAAGTAAGATAATTTTCTAAGAGGTATTTGATATAAGGTCCAGAATTTTACCGAATCCTTTCCTTTATCATTTCTCTAGTGTTGTGGGTGTCTGAGAATGTTTTTTTGGTAGGTTTGGATGTTGGGGAAAGATAGTGTTGATTTTAAAATGATATCTTAGTTAAGTGTGCATTTTTTTGGTTTTGGTATGATTATTAGATAATTATGGAATAACCCTTATGTATTGCTTTGACTGGGGAACTGAACATTATGTGTCACTCTTAATAACCTATACGTATTCCCTCTATCATAGAAATGAACTTTATGTATCACAGTGTAACTCCAAAATTTACCAAAATTTTAGTACATGATTGTTTCCACTGTAATACATAAATTTTAAATGTTGATACATTAAAGTAGTTTCTTAATACATAAAAGTAATATTTCCTTGCATAATAGTAATTACCCTATGTGTATAATTAATATTTATATATATATAAAATCAATATTTTTAATGGTAAAAGTAATTATTTGATATGTAAGAAAACATCCAAATAAGTAAAATTCATCCCTATACTAATTTTTGGTTTGTAAAAGTAATTTTTCTTAATTGTAATAGAAAGTTTCACTATGTGAAGGAGTCCTTACTTTGTGAAAATTCATATTTTCTTCCTAGTTTTATAGAGTCATATTTTTTGATTAATAAATATATTATTAATTATAAAACCTTTTAAATTGGGATTTTTATTAGGAAATAAAATTCCCCTTCATCACAAATAAATTTATGTAGAAATTTCTTAGAAATTTTATGTTGTGACATGGTGATGATCATTATGTCAGAACCTCTTTAATTTGTTTTTAATTTAAGACTGGGATGACTGAGTTTTAAATGAGGACTATTTGTGATATTGTTCCATGAATCTATGTAATAAATTTATGACCAGCCTTGTTACACTATGAATTATTTTAATATTAATTTTATAATACAGTGATGGTGACTTATTCCATGGTTATATGTTCTTTGTCTCTAAAACCTAGGTCGTCTTGAATTCAATTTTTTAAATTCCTTGATGTCTATATAATATCCATGTCCTTTAATTTTATGAGGTAAATTAACTATAATTAATGGAATCTCTTAGTATCTTATCCTTTTTTTTCTTTCCTTCTTCTGTGAAGGATTTATTAGCATCATACTTATAGTTGGTAGATTATTTGATTCATAATGATGCAATGAACATTGGTGAGGACCCCATTAGTGCATAATTCTAGTTAATTTAATATGGAATCACTCTACTCCTTCAAGGTAGGGGATTTTTAAGCTTTTCATTTTTATTATGGATTTACATGTTTCTTAGCATGTTGTGAATTCTCCTAAGTTACTATAATTAATGTTAATTCCTTCGATTTTTAGCTCCTTGAATCGAATAATTAGTATTACATAATTATCTTTTGATTGATAACGCATTTAGAAAAAAATTATTGGAATTGGAATCATTATCCTTGTTTGAAACCCTTCAATTAAATCTTATAAATTGTGAATTATTGTACCATTATTAAATTTGATAAAATACCCTTGACCAAAATATATAGAATAAGGTAAGTTTTTACTCTCTCCACATACTTTGTGGAGATGGTTGTTCTGGGGGGGGGGGTGGAGATGTTACTATTTAATTATGCACTTACTTTTTAAACTCTTCCCTTGGGCTCAATATTATTATTTTATTCCATGGAAATGGGTTATTGTATGTTGTTTTTTATTTAAAATTTATATGAATTTAGTTTCAACATGTATTCATTGTTATAGTTCCTTCCTCACTGTATTTAATTTTTTATCATGAATATTAATACATCATAACATGATTTTTTAGTGATTAAAATGCACATGTTCACTTCTAATATCATGCGTTATCCCACATGTGTTGGTAAATATATTATAATTTGATTTGGGGAAATAAATAATGGATGAAAGTTAATAATATGGAAAGATAAATATGTTTAACTATTATATGTTTTCTATAATATCATTAGTAATTATGCATTGAATGTATTATACTATGATAAAATTATATTTAGTTGAATTACATGTGCATATTCTACTGTGTTGTGATGTGTTGAGATCATATGTATAATTGGTAAGACATTCAAGAAGATGATATAATGATAATAAAAGTAACCCTAACACTAAAGGATGATGAACATAAAATGATCTAAGTTGTTTAGATTTATTATCATGTTTGGGGTTATTGTCTATGAATTGATTTAAGGGATGGTTTCATAATAGAGTTATAGTTCTTCAATTGAATTTTCCTATGGAAGGTTATTTTTGCTAAGGGTTGGTTATATATTTAGGTAATATTAGGGGTGTTTTTGTTAGCCTATTGAGAGTATTCATTACATTTAAAATAGTTTACCTTATGTAGGATGTTTTTGGGTTTGGTGTTTAATAATGAGATGTTAGAGGTGAGAGGAGGGGTTGGGTTCACCCCCTTAGAGCTTTGAAATTAGTTGGGTAAGTCTTAGTGATAAAAGTCACATGATATTATAATTGTATTTTAAGATTTCATTTTAGGTGTTAGGTAGTATTTAGTGTTTTATTAGTTTCATATTAGGTTGATTATGTGTGAGGTTATGTCAGGTTTATGTCATAGATAATTGTATTTAGGTGGTTAAGTTTAAATAACTCATTAATTTATTAGAATAGATTATTTGAAAATTTATTTGGTAAACTAAGAATTTGATTTGGATTTTATTATAATATTTCATAGAGATATCTTTTATGCTATGATGATTATTATAATATGAAATGACATGGTTAAATATCAGATACTGCATTATTATTAATTCTTATTGTGATTTGTGATATTGCATTTACCATTATTATATGTGATTGTTTGCTTATATGTTTATCTATTTGGTTTCCTAGTTGTATATGATCTTATGATAATAAACATATAGGATATAAAGTCTTTCATTTATGAGTATACCTATAGGGGATATAATGGATTAAGGCATAATGAATCTATAAATGGGCTATAATGGATCTAGGTTGCCTAAAGTATAGTCCTGATGGGCTGTAACATCTTACAATCATGACATGGATTTATATACTTACACAGGATGTAATGGAATATGGAAAAGTGTATATATATACATACATATTCTAGTTGTAATGGATATATATTTTTGAAACAAGCACCTATTTATGGGTTGTAATGGATTAAGGTTATGTCATGAACCAACATGGGTCACCCCTGAACCAAGAACCCGAGTTGACCCATGACATACCTGTAGGGTGTTACTGATACCCATGAGCTAGTGACCAGTGCTGTGGCATAAAAAATACACATTGGGAATGATTTCTACAAGTGAATAAAAACATAAATAAATAAGTATAAGAGGAAAAATAAAACAAGGCATAAACTATAAACTATAATATAATAAAAAACTAACATAATAATTGATTCCAAAATACAATACCGTTGGATGATACAACTAAAAATAAGGAAATAAATACAATGAATTCCCTAATACCAAGATTCCATGTGAAAGTGAGGAAACACCACTTACACCTCCATTAAAACCTAACCAAGAGATCCACAAACATTCACTATATCCAAGCATTATGACAACCTATAATATATAGGTGTGAGCTAAACAACCCATTAGGTCACCAACCACCAACAAAATTCATAACCTTTAAAATTAAATCCATATCATTCTAGTTTGAAAATAAATATATAAATAGTTTTTTTATTTTCCTTTTGAAAATAAGTATCATGTAGTTTCCTTTAAAAACACCCAAATATCTCAAATCCAAGATCATTTCCAAATAAAACCAAAACATATATCCCTTTAACGAAATAATTTATAAATTATAGGGATTTTATTTAAATAAAATATTTAAATAGATCAAAAAACCATTTCAAAAACTTCACGATATCCATACTGTGAAAATGGAACTTTGTTATGTAATCCTAGGTGCTTAAGGGGATAATATAGTAAAGAGATAAAATATATATATTAAAGATATTTAATAAATTTAACATCAAATAACATATCAATTATCCCACTTGAACACCTGGTATTACCCATCTTGACATAACCGAGGGGAAACATCCCATAGGTTGACCTTGGTCTATGTCTAGGGTTGCTAGCTAGAGTGTAATACTAAACTAGTTCAACATGTGTAACTAGAGGTCCAAACTAAAAATCCAAGGCTTCCCATGACATATAAATGAATGTGATAATTTCAAAGTAATAAACATACTATATAATCATATTAAAGGAAACTATTAATCTCACCATCACCTCTGAACACCCTCTATAGGAACATCCCCTTTATCTAAGTATAAAAAAGCTATTCAAATTCCCACTATAGGGTACTCATCAAACAGAATTTAAACATCCATAATTTCCCTCAAATTTAAAGGGGTATGCCCCATGGTATTTCCCTTCCATGAAACCATTAAAAGTGCCAACTATCCCTTTCCAAAATTCAATTAGGTTCAATTATTTCAAAGAAATTCATATCCATTTAACAACTTCAATAAATATAAGTTTTACAAGAATTATAAAAAGGTCCAAACACACATAAGATTATAAAACAAAAATTTTCTTATTATTTTGGAAATCAAAATCATATAAAATTTAGAGAAATAATTATCAATGAGCTAACTTGATATTTCAATTTCCAAAAAACAGGCTTGAACCATTAAAATAGTTTACAAATCTAACCATATGAAACACCCAATTTTCCACATTTATAAAAATCCCAAGATAACTACATACTTTGATATAGATTCTATAATATAATAAAAAACATTAAAATAAATTTAAAACCCATTATAAAATCACCTGAAATCATAGATTTAATTTTAAAGAGATACACATGGGACAACTACGTCAAATCTCATTGATTTTAAAAATCATGGTGTTAACCACCCACAACATAGCCTAAGAATCCCTAAAAACCCACGAGGGATCCAAATGAACCCTAAATCATTAAAACCCCAATTTAAAATTTGATCAAAACAAAAAACTTGGTTTTCATGACCTTTCTAGGTTAAGAAAATGAAAGATAAAGTGAAACATTATAGAGAGGGGGCCTTACCTTGAAGAACTGGCCTCAAAACATAAAAAAATCAAAGGATAAACCATGGAGGAAGATATAAATAGTAGTGACCCAAACCTTTTACACATATTATTACATTATTTTTAACATAAAAATTTATTAATTACAAAACATAGATCATGAGGCCTAGTGTACTTGGAATATTAGGTTCATAATAAATAAAACTGAGACTAAAATATTTTTTTTTATAATATTCTCTATAATGAGATCTTAAATCCTTTAAATATTCTAAATAGAATGGGATAACATATGGAATACATAGAAAAAAATGGTGAGCTAAAAATCCCAATAAGAAAATAAACATTACAAAGAGGAATAACTTGTGTGTCAAAAGTATAACATGATATCATAAAATAGAAGGCTCAAGAGTAATCACATAAGAGAAAAACATAAAGAAAATGGTATCATAAGATCATGGTAGCATTGGAAATATAGAAGTAATATATAACATGACATAAAAATTATTCAAGGATGTCTTCCTATACAATATCACATGGTGGACAGTGTTCTATAATAGATTTGGTTTACACCCTAATCCCATATATGATGTATCATGAAACAAAAACATTACCCAATGTATTAGAGCACTGTCTAGGTAAACCTATCATAAAATATTCATTATTATGTGTGACACATAAGTAAATAAATCATAAGGAATAAAAATAATAATTACCCATAGAAAGAAAAGTATTTCATAATCTCATCTTATATCATAATGAAAGGAAATTTCATAATGAAGTCATTTGAGAGATGAACATAATTCATGTATTAACCCATAAAAGTAACATATAATAAGATATATATATATTTATTTATTTATATTTGAAAAATATATATACATAACTTATAATAAATCCATAACCTAAAAGGTTGTCATTGTTGATAAAAATGTCTTTTAAAATATTTCATAGAATATTTGTTGAGAAAAATATCCTTTTCAATTTGAAATCACTTCTTAAAAATTAATTTTCTTCCAAAATATAATGAAACATTTTAATTAAAAATAACAATGAAAAATTATAATAGAAGATTCAAATTATTGAGTGGTCATAATGATGGGTAATTCTATACATGTTGTATAAGTTAAAAAACATTCCTTTCACACTTTTGTAAAATGGTTAAAAAGTACTTCATTCAGAAAACACTGAGAATATTTCTTTAAATTTTTTAAAAAATTCATAAATTAGTAAATATTAATTATATAAATCATTTGGAGAATGTTTAAAATATTCTTGAAAATATATTTAGAATACATGGATATGGAAGAAAAATTATTTTTGATCGAAGAGAGAAATTGAGTCAGCTTTAAAAAAAATCAATAATTTTGAGTACCAAAGAGAGGGAAATGGTAATATTACATGAAAATTTCATGAATAACCAGAGTATAATAAAATTAAATTATTTTTTGTACAATTATCAAATAATTTCCTATAATATAATTTCAAGAATAAATAACCCTGATTAAAATGCGATTGGAACAAAAAACCTTACCGCTTTGGTAACTTTTGAATGATAACTACCATGAATAAAGTACATGAATTTTGAATTAAAATATTATTAAGTATTAATGATTCATGATATAATATGTAAATGGGTGGTATATACACCATTTAAAAGAAATTAGGTTTGTAAAAGAGCATGTATCACAAAGAAGGGAGTTTTGAGATGAAACCCTTAAATTGAGTCCAAAATTTATCGTGTATGTATTTTATCTCCTTTAAAATAAAGATATATCAAATATTATATTTATTAATAATGTTTTATTGGTTTAATACCTTACACACAAACTATTTAATTAATTTATTTTAATGAAAAATTTAATTACTTAATCAGTTATGTCCTTGTCGGGTGTTTTGAGGACTCTATGTTCATAATTTCAAAATGGTATTGATTTGTTTACCATGGTAACATGTGTCACTGTTAAATCATACCTAGAATAATAGTAATGAAATAATTATTATTTTTATATAAAAATTATACTATTTTGAAATAATCATGAATAATTCTTATGAGAAATGAACTTCATTGCAATCATAGAGATGGTATGCCAAACATACGCATGTGTAAAGTTTCCATTTTTAAATGATCATTATTTAATGAAGATAAGTGTTATTTTATCATTAAATAATTACCATAATATCATAAATACCATTTAATTTATTCAAATTAACTTACATATACTATCTATGTGATGTGATAATAAAAAAATGATTCGCATCGCTTCGCGAGGCGGTAGTCTGACGTACACATGAATGACATTATCATTTTAAAATGGATGGTAGGGTAAGAAATTTTTTGAAATATTATTTTTAAATAATTATTAATATTTAATTAATATAATATATAAACTTTAAATCTATCATCATGAACATACATTAGAGGTGATGATGTAAAATGGGTTACATTAGTTCGTGAGTCAGTAGTCTGCCGTACACATGGATGATGATTTAATTTCTAATTTTATAGAAGAGGATATAGATTTTTTTATTAAATTAACATAATAAAATCTCAGTATATGCGATATAATAATTTTATCATATCATCATGGATGAGTTATATCTATAAGTGGAAGAGGAAGAAATAAAATAAAAGTGCTCAGTTAAGAACAATATCTCTTCTTCGGATCACCTCTTTAGGATTATACCTAAATTCTAAATAGATTGAATTTATGATAAAAAGGGACTCTAGGAAATGTGAAGTGAATTAAGGAAGGTATTTGGGTAGGAATTGGTTGAAAATAATACTTTAGAGGTGTAAAGTAGAGAGGATACAATGTACCCTATCATAAGTTGGGGAGAGGATATACTTAGAATTTTTGAAAAGAAAAAGTTATAACCACATTTTACCCAAAAAAAGATAAAAAAAGGACCATTATTGAACCTTAAGTGATATAATATTTCAATATATCTATAAAATAGTATTTTTACCAGTTTTAAGTTCATTTTAACCCTTTTTGTTTTAGATTAACTCATTGTAAACCCATTTGGAACTCAATCGTGGTAATTAATTTTTACTGTTTTAATATTTATTAGGACCAAAAATTAAGTTGAACTTATTATGTAATATTAAATATGATGATTAAAAATATGGAATCCATTTTTCAGGATTAAAATCATGTTATTGAAATAATTTAATTTAAAATTAAACACAAATATGCGATGAGCAAACAAGTCTACAATGAAAAATATTTTGAAAGTATAAAATGTTTTTAGATGAAAATAAAACATGAAATTGATTCCAATGACCTAAATTGGATTAATAATAATAAAATTAAACCAATTTTATTGTTAAAATATTTCAAAAATAAATATATATTTGTAAACAATTGAAATGAAATGGCAATTTTTAACAAACAAATATATTTTCAAAAATTATTTTCATTTTAAAAAATAGTATTTCAAAAATTCATGAAATTAATTATAATATTTTCTCCCAAAAATTAGTGAAACTAATTTTTCAATAAAATATTTTTTTGGAATATTAAAAATTTTTCATTGAAAAAATCAGTTCTTATTTACTAGGCATTTATCAATACATTTATCTTGATTAGTTCTTTTATATTTCATAAAGTATTTAATACTATTATTAACCACAAATTTAATGTCTAGGTTATATCAATAAAATTTAAATAATATTTTTTTAATACTATATCACAATTTTTTTAAACTTCTTGTTGTCTGTTGTCTACACTATCAGACATAGTGTTCTTTCAAAATATTAGGGTGTTACATTCTACCCATTAAATAAATTTCCTCCTCACAATTTGAACTTGTGATTAGTTATCAAGAGTTTTATATTTTAATATTACTTTGTGAAAAACCCACATCGTAAAAACTAATAATAAAACTTCCTCTTAAAATATAGAAAGAGAAATAAAAAGGTAATATGGAATAAAATATAACTAGGTTTCCAAGTAGGATAAAATTTTTGGGAAGTAAAAATATAGACATTGAATTGAATCTTAAATAATTATATAGATTTATAGTGATCATTGATCATAATTAAGTGAAGGATCAAGATAATGTTAACAACCAGAAAACCATAAATATATGATGAGTTAAAGACCATTGATTCATGAGATATGAAGGTAATAGGATGTCATTTTTGTTTCAAGATCATTTTGCTATTATTGAGGGATTATTTTACTATTAAGATAGATAACACCATAAAATATACTTAATTGATATCTATAAACACAATTTCATCATTTGGTTATGCTTAAACAACTTTCTGCTTCACTTATTACTCTAAGGAATAAATATCCATTATGAATTTTCTTATTCCTAAAGCACTAAAATTAACTTCTAACATATCAAATGATTCCAAAAAATGATATAAATATATTCCCCTTGTGTTTGAAAATTAATTAAAACCATAAATTAATATAACAAGGTAAGATAATCCCAAAAATGGATACAACATTATATTTACCTAAAAAATTCAATAATAAAATAAAAGGTTTAACATAGATCATTCCTTAGATAAATAAATCTATATCCTAAATAAATTCAATAACCTTAACATGAAATAAGTTTTAACCTAAAATCTTATCTCATACCAATAAAATTACATCTCCAAAAACATAATTTCATTATTAATAAATATTACTTTACATTAAACATAAAGTTTATATATATCTTAACCTAATAATACTTTTCCAAAAATATCATTAACCACCTCAAAATACTAAAAATTCAAAAATATTTGATCCTCTAATACGATTCCCAAAATAAAATTAATATTTATCTACTAAATCATTTAATTAAAAAATATCATACTAACTAGTACATAAAAAAGTATAGTGGTAGGCTCCTCACACTAATTTCCCTTAGGTTGTGGGTTCAAGCCATATAGGATTTCCAGATGTGATGGGTTTTCACCTGTTTTTTGGGTTGTGTTTTTTATAAAAATATGGAAAAAATGTGATAATTATATTCATGATCCAACTTGATCCTATATAATTCTCAAGAATATTATGAAAAAATTAAAAAATAACATTATTCATAAAATCAATTTTTTTAACCTCTAAGGTATTCTATCCAACTCATACTTTTCCATAAGATCAAATAATTCCAATTTACTATAATTACCTCGAAATCAAGAACATACCAAAGATTATATTTTATTGAATTACATTTTTTTTCATAAAATATCAACTTACCATTAAATAAAATTTATAGGTCATTAGTAACACTAAACATATTCCAGAAAATTCTTAAAGAAAAACTACTTCCCAACAATCCTGAGAAGTTTCATGATTCTTATTACCATAATACCATTGATAAAAAAAATACTTCAACAACATTATTCTTGAGTTCCAATATATAAACACTTCAATAATTTGATTTAAATGATTTTCATAACCTAGGACCCTAGGAATTAATCCCTAGATTATTATATTGACTTGGATAATGAATAAGTTCCCCACATACACGACATTGAACTGTTAATATTTCCTTTGTTTGAAATTTATTTCCCAACATATTGTTAACCAAACTCTTCATTTATTTAGAAATTATCTAATTTACACCCTTCTTTTCCACACATAAAGAATCTTTTAGTTTCTTTAAAACATTTTACATGGTGACTCTCCCCATAATTTTGAAATTTAGGAAACTAAATATTATTTTATTTATCACCTTTAACACTTTAATTTACATGATACATCATTATTCTCTTATTTAACGTGTTTGGAAATCAAGACAAGTTCCAATTATTAATTATAATTTGAAATATCTCATTTGGAATTATCACAATATTTATAACTTTCATTCCCATTAGGTTAGGTATATCATTATGGAAATCATTACATTTCCCATAACATTGGTTTTTGGAATGATTTATCTTATTTTCATCCATTAACTAAAAATAATAAATGAAACAAGCTGAAAATTCATTAACATATAAAAGGAGAAACTTATAAAAATGGATGGAATAACTTATAAAAAAAAATTAAATCCTAACTTATGATTCTCTAGGTTTAAATCTAATATATACATGGTAATGTTTCTTATTAGGGTTTTTAACATAAAAATTTCTTTAAGTCCTTCAAAATGGTACATAAAGAGTTTATCAATTTCCTACACATATCCATCAGGAGTGTCAAACCAAGTGCGTGGAAAGGACCATTTTAATGAATTATGTGATGATTGAGTATACCTCAATATATGAATTTTAGTATCATTAAACCTAAGTACAACTGTGCTATAGCCACATTTACTTGTAGTATCCATACACAGACATATTATTTTGGAACTCACTCACTCCATACTTCACCAAAATTACATGATATGTTCCAATACTTAGTATTATCATTATACTTATCCATAGGGTTATTAATAAATTATTATAGTCCTAATCACAAAAAATAAATAGATCTCACTTTGATACCAAATATAGAAACCTAATCATTTTACACATATTATTACATGATTTTTACCATAAACATCCATTAATTAGAATCCAAAGATCAGGAGGCCTAGTGTCTTTGGAAGACTAGGTTCATATTACATCAAAGTGAGACTAAAATAAAACTTTATTCTATTTTATTCTACATAATGATATCTTAAATCCTTTAAACCTCCTAAATTTCATGAGATTACTTGGGGAATATTTTGAAAACATTAGTGAGATAAAAAGCCTTATAATGGAACGACCATTATAAGGAATCATAACTTATGATTTAATAGTATTATATGAATTCAAAAAAGAGAGGGATCCAGAATAATAAAATGGGAGCATAAAATAAAGATCATGGTAACATAGGAAATGTGGCAGCAATGTATAACATGATATAAACATGGGTCAAAGCTAATTTCCTAGACAATATCACTTGGTGTAAAAAGTCCCATAATGGATTAGGTTTACTCCCTAATCCCATACGAGATATATCACGAGACTAAAACAATACCCAGAGTATTGAAGTACTATCTGGGTGCACCCATCATAACATGTTCATTATTACGTGTGCCATATAAGGGAACCAATCATAATGCATGAACACAAGAAGTGACCATTGAAGGAAATGGGTTGTATAATCTTTTATTATATCATAATCAAAGGAAATTTCATTATGAAGTCATTTTAGAGATGAAAATAAGGCATGTATTACCCCATAAGTGTAATGGAGAATAATATAGGTATATATTTGAGAGAAATATATACATAATTTAGAAGAAATATATAACACCAAAGGTTGTTTTCATTGATGAAAATGTATTGAAAATATTACATGGAATATTTATTTAGGAAAATACCCTTTTCACTTATAAATAACTTCTTAAAAATACAATTTTTCCAAAATATTGTAGATTTATTTTAAAATAACCATGAAAAATTATAAATGAAGCTTCAAATAATTTAGTATTCATGATGGCGGGTAATTTTTTACATGTTATATAAGTTAAAAAATATTCCATTTACACTATATTAAAAAGGTTAAAAAGTAATTCATTAAAAAAACAACAAGAATATTCCTTTAATTTTTTTTTGTAAAAAGTAAAAAATTGGTAAAAATTTATTTTATAAATTATTTTTAGAATGTACAAAATATTCTTGAAATTATTTTTAGAAAACATGGATATGGAAGAAAAATTATTTTTGATCGAAGAGAGAAATTAAGTCAACTTTGAAAAAATAAATTTCTCAATCATTTTAAGTAACAATGAGAGAAAAATGATACTATTACTTGAGGATTTCATGAATAAAAAATAGTAATAAAATTAAAAGGTTTTATTAAAAAATTATCAAATAATTTATTATAAGATAAATTTAAGCATAAACAATATTGATGAAAATGAGATTGAAACATAAACCCATACCACTTTAGTAACTTATAAATCATAATTAACATGAATAAAGTAAACTAATTGAAACTTAAAATATCATGAATTATGAAGGATTTATGATATTATATTGAAAGGGGCATCATATACCCCATTTAAAATAAATTTGGTGTATAAAATAACAAGTGTCTCAAAGAAGGGAGTTTTGAGATGACACCCTTACCTCGAATCCAAAATTTATCATGCATGTATTTTATATCCTATGTAATAAAAACTTATCAACTATATATTTTACTAAATAAATTTTCTAGGTATAATTCCTAATAATGAAAAACATTTGATTCATTTATTTTAATAATTTATTTGATTAGTTAATCAGTTATGTCCCCATCGAGTTTTTGAGGATGATCCATTCATAATTTAAAAATGGAATCATTTTGTTGAACATTGTGAAATGGGTAATTGTACCATAATCTATAGAATAATAATCATGAAATAATTTCAATTTTTATACACAAATTATACTTTTTAAAAATAACCATTATTATGGTTATGAAAAATGAACTATGTTACAATTACTGAGACGGTAATTTGTACATACACATGTATAACATTTCTATTTCTCAAAGATAATTTTGGATAGATGTTAAGTATTATTTTATATTTAAATAATTATTATAATATTATAAATATCATATTAATTCTTAAAATTCACTTATATATACCGTCTATGTGATGTGATAATAAAAAATAAATCACATCGCTTTGCGAGGTGGTAGTCCACCATACACACGAACAAAATTATCATTTCACAATGTATTGTAAGGTAAGAAAATATATGAAATATTAATTTTAAACACTTATTTTAATATCATTAATATCATATATAAACATTAAATCCATCATTATAAACATACATGAGAGGCGATTATGGAAAATGAGTTGCATCGGTTTGCGAGGTGGTAGTCTGTCGTATACACGAATGATGGTTTAGTTTCCCATTTTATGGAAGAGGATATAGATGCAGGTTATTACATTAACATAATAAAATATATTTAAATGTTAGATACTGATGTTTTTATATCAAAATTATTGAGTAATATTTTAATTAGGTGGATGAAGAAATAAAACAAAGATGCTCGGTTTGGAATAACACCTCTTCTTTAGACCACCTCTTTATGATTATAACTAAAACATCTATACATTGGTTTTATAATAAAATAAAGGATTATAGGACATGGAAATGGAATTATGATATTTATTTGGGTATATATAGTGAAAAAAATTACTTATAGGATTAAATAGGAGATGAGAGTGGGTGCACTTTTATAAGTGGGGGAGAGGACACACATGGAATTTTTGAAAATAAAATTTTATAGACAAATTTTACACATGAAAAAAGAACAAAAAAGAATAATTGTAAAAATTATATGACATGGTATCAAATTAAATTCATAAAATATAATATTTAAAAGTTTTAGGTCATTTTTACTCTAACCTTTTTAGTTTAACCCCTAATAAACCCGTTTTCACCTTAACTGTGATAATTAATTTTTACTATTTTAACAATTTATTATGAAAAAAATAAGTTGAAATTATTATATAATATTAATTATAAATATTTAAAATATGAAATCTATTTTTACAATTAATATCATTTATGTTTCATAATTTAATTTAAAATTAAACTCATAGACATGATGAAAAAATAGTTTTCCAATGGAATAACTTTCAGAAGTATAAAAAAATTTTATATCAAAATTAGAAATGAAAATTATTTTAATGACCTAAATAGGAATAATAATAATATAATTGTACTAATTTTACTTTTAAACCATTTTAAAACAAGAATAAAGTTTTTAAATACTTTAATCAAAAATGAGTTTTTTAATAAAAATCAGTATTTTTCACTATTTACTAAGAAATCAACCATTTCAAAAAAATACCTAAATTTCACCCTAATTAAATTTTAATATGATTATTTCAAAAATTCTTTTAATTTTATAAAATAATATTTCTAAATTTTAAATAAATTAATTTTAATATTTTCTTTCAAAAAGTAATAATAGTAATTTTTTTGAAGAAAATATATTTTTTAGAAGAATAAAATGTGTTTATTAAAAAATTTAAGGATAATTTCATATAAATTTATTAATAATTTTATATATATTATGGAATTTATATATATTTCATAAATTATTTAATAATATTCATACCTTCCAATTTGATAACTACATTATACCATTCACGTTTAAATAATAACATTTTAATAGTATATCACAATTCGCTAAAACATAGTGTTGTGTGTTATATATTATATTGAAAATAGTATTATTTTAAAATATTAGTGTGATACATAAAAAATTTAGAACTAACAAGGGGTAAAAATATTCAAATTAATAGAGATAAGGACCCCCAAAGGGTTAAACTCAAGTTGGGGCAAAGCAGTAAGAAACGCTTTTAAAATTGGGTCGACTGCATTCATGACATGACACACCATTCATGACATAAGTTAATTCCACCCCGAACACATTCAAGATGTGAACCTAAAACTACCAATTTTAATTATTTCAAAAAAAATATTAACAATATTTTCATAAAAGTGGTTCATGTCATGACACCCTATGTCACAATGTGAACTACAATAGTCTATAGTTTTTATCACTATAGTCTCTCCCAAGCCCTTTAAAACTCTTGAAAACTAAAGAATAAGAAGGATATAAGGTATGAACCAATAAATAAATAAATAAAAATAAATTTGATGTTGGTATGTGATAGTTTATGACATGCACAAATCTCTTAGGTTCTATGATGGATTAAGGTTATTTCATGTATTTGGGCTATGATGGATCATGGTAATAACACAAGTCAATTAAATGATGATGTGGCGTTGTGGTATTTGTGATGTGGATATGGATATTGTGATTATGTAGTGGATGTTGAGGTGTGGTGGTGGATGTTATGTGATTATGATGGTGTTGTTGTTGATTAGATGTGATCAAATATGAAAATGATATATTATTGATGATATGATGAATTGGTAATGATGGATGAAGAGTGTCGATTTGTTTTTGGACCTTATCTATAATTATTATGTGAATATAGAAACCTGATATCATCCTCATTTATTTAAACATATAGAATAATAATCTAATGTGATATTATTATTCATTTTATGGTGTTATTAATATGGTCTTACTATTTTATAATTATAAGCCCTTGAATATTTGAATTCATCATCATTTAATTCTGATTGTGTAAAGATATTGATCAAATATGATAATTATAGGTGTTTCAATTAAAGATGATAGTTTTTTGATTTTTTAATATCATATTTTATTTAGATCTTTCCAAATTTTGTAGCATGTACCCTTGATTATCACATACTTCTACTTAGTCAATTTCCCTCATTTCTATCCAAACACATTCGTTCAACCTTGATGTGGAGTTGTTTAGACGTATGGACCTTCCAAGTACTCCCAATTCCTAAAATATTTATAGTTTCATTGATTTTTTATAAGATAGATCTATATAGTTTGGGGATACTTTTTTTGGGAAATTGGGGTGGTTTCAAAGAGGACATGCCTGCATGGTCTTGTTTCCATTGTACTCATTATCCTATAGAGATGTTATGGATATTGGAATTGTATCATTTAATTTTTATATATTTAGTTTATTGGTGGATTTGGTTAATTTTATTGGGAATTTTTGTGAGTAATTTCTTTATTGACCCCATGATTGAAGAATAAATGAATACTTTGTTGAAGTGGATATGATTGGTGTGTTGTATTTTTTTGTGATCATTTAAATCATGTTCAAAATCAGGTGTTTCACAATGATTCACTTGAAGTGATGTTCATTATGTTGTTTTGGAGTGATTTTATGATCATGGATGAAGTTTAAAGGTTGAAGAGATGTGTTGGAAGATGTTGGTGACATCACCATTCCGTAAAATTATATCAAAATGGGCATAGCGTGTAATGACCCACAAATTATCATTGGCTTGAGAGTACAATGAGTCATTTCTAGGCCTTAAGCAACACCCCCACGATGCCAAAGTCTGGAAATAAATGATGAAGGGTTTCAAATACATGTGCGGGATGATTTACCCTTTAAGAAATAAACCAATAAACCAACCAACCATAACCAAACATTTACCATATGATGCATGAATGAATGAAAGACAACTCAACAACATCATGTATCTCAAAACCACATCAAAGTAAGAAACAATAGAGGAATAACCAAGTATCAAAGTACACAATGGATAAACTACAGAAGACACTCCAAATACCTCAAGACTCTATGATCCACAATATCTAAGCTCCATAATCTCTGAACAGACCAAACATCATGAGGTAGTGCTAAACACGTGTGAAACATTTCCTTTTCCCTTGTCCCGGAAGACAACATCTGCAAAAGCACCAAAGTGCTCTAGCAGGTGTGAGTATAAAACTCAATATGTTTTCCCCAATGACTTCCCTACTCATGAAATTAGGACAGAAGATTTATCAATAATTATGTAAAAAAGTTTATATAAAAATATTTCTCAACGACAGTTTATAACTAAATATAAACAAGTTTCCAAAACCATTCATTACCAAAAGCATACAAGTGAAATTGAAACCAATTTTCCCAGTAAGATATTTTCCTGAAAAATAACTAAAAAAGATTTAAAATCATTTCACAATATCCCTTTTTGGAATACCCAATCGTTCCATAATCCCATGCAACCAACCATGCATGCTAAATTATGTAAGTTCTATACTCATGAGCGGTTTCTCGTCGATCTACAAAGTCCTCACAAGGTAATTATTTCCCATGCGTCATTAACCATTTGGAACCAAGAACACGGTCATATTTAAAACAATCCCCATATATTCAACATGAAATTTATATCCTGTGTTCCATTTAACCTTTGGCACTTAGCACAAGGTCATACATCAACCCAGCCCTGGAAATGCAATATGAACTCACACACCAATATGGACAACGATCATGCCAAACACATTTTCAATAAAAACACCCTTTTTATTGAAAACCAAATTTTCATCAAACCATTTAAAAATTCCATTAAATCAATAATTTAAAATCATCATTTTAAATTCAAGATGCTAAATCACATTACACAAAAATTCACCAAGATTTCATAATTTCACTAAAACCATAAATCATCACTGAAGAAGATTTATTCCATGATTTTCACAATCAATACCATTCAAATAAACAAATTTGAAACTAATACAATAAATTATAGAAAGAGGATATGAGAGTGAAGTCACATACGTTGAAGGTTTTGATGAAACTCAACAACAGACAAAGAACACACAAGAAGACAGGTCGATTCACCAAGAACAACCATAGTTATATTATCCTATCAAGATCATGAATCAACATTGAATTATTTGGAATACAGAATTTTATATATACCAAATATAGGTTCATATCTAAGAAATAATGGAGATCATAGAAATAGATCTAAGCAGATCTAAGAAAACATGACAAATCAGGATAGAATTATGACATACCTCAAGAATCAGATCAAGATTCCAAGAAAGAAGATTAAATCTCTTCCTATATCATGAAAAACAACATATTTATCCTTAATTTACATTAAAAAACATATATATACCAATAATAGGTGTATATCTAAGAAAAAAAGAAAGATAGAAAGAGGTGTTTTCATAAAATGGAAAAGAACCAAGAGGATCGGCACTTACCCCAATAATCGGGCTTGAAATCACAAAGGGAAGGCTCTAGGTTGGGTCTAACTCATGTGGGGAGGGTTATAAAGCCTTATAGGGAGAGTAATCTATAAATATGGGCGTTTTGATGCCAAAATGAAATATATAGAGAAAAAACGATTAAACTCCTAGAAAATAGGATCTAGATTAAACCTATGCGCAAGGTGTGACCACACAGTTTGGGCCAACAGTGTATGGATCATGAAACCTTAATTTTGGTCCCGAAACTCCTTATAAAACCACCAAACTCTCCCATACTTCACCTTTACCATTTTTATGGAAACATATTCTTTTAATGGAAACATCCCACTTTATGGAAACACCTCACTTTATGGAAACAACTCACTTTATGGAAACACCCTACATTATGGAAACAACCCACTTTATGGAAACAAACCACATTATAGAAGCTCCCAAAAATATGGAAACTCTCTATATTATGGAAACTCTCTACTTTAAGGAAACTCTATATTTTAGTAAAACTCTCTATTTTATGGAAACTCTCTATTTTAGACACACCATTTAAAAAAGCATGAGAAAAGGGGTTACGTACCTGAAGCTGGGGGTACTACATTCTCCCCACCATTGGTATTTCTATTCTCATAAAGTAGAAAACCCTTGATGGACAAAAATAGTTCCAGCAACTGCTCTTTTATTTCCTTCTCATGTTTCTAAGTCTCTTCCTAAATCTGACCATGTTTCCATAGAACCCACAATAGGCCGATGCTTTTCACACGCAAGACTTTCTCTTTTCTATCCCTGATCCACACTGGGATATGTACCAATGATGCATTCGGTTCTAGGTCAACGTGATCCCATCTGATCTCATGGTCAAGATCAGGGTGATAGTTTTTTAACTGGGATACATGGAACACATTATGCACCCAGCTAAACTGTGGTGGTAATGTCAACCAATACACCACCTCTCCAACCCATTCTAGTATCTCAAAAGGGATAATGTATCTATAAGATAAATTGACCTACTTCCCGAAATGACAATGTCCAAGCCTTGGAGAGACCCTCAATAAGACATGATCACCCACATAAAATGACAATGGTCTTCGACGGTGATCTACATAAGATTTATGATGACTCTGAGCTATCTTCATCCTCTTTCTAATAAAATGGATCTTCTCCATTTTTTATTGAAAAGGATTGGCCGTAATAGTGAAGTTTCTCCCATTTCCACCTAGCATAGTGGAGAATGACCAGGACGCCCATACAATGCTTAAAACAGAGCCATGTGTATTGAGTATTGATAGATTTTATTTTATAGGAACTACACTATGGGTATATGATCCTCCCATGAGCCACTAAAATCCATTACACAATCCCACAACATGTCTTCTAATGTTTTAATCACCCGCTCGGATTTCCCATCCGTCTAAGGATGATACGTTGTGCTCATAGTCCACTGAGTCCCAGGGGATTTTTGTAAGGATTTCCAGAAACGAGACATGAACCTCAGATTTCTATCTGAGACAATGGACACTGTTACAACATTACTCTTTACCACTTCTTGGATATATATTTTTGAAAGATCCTCCACTATATGAGTTTCATGAATATGGATGAAATGGGCTGACTTGGTTAGATGATCCACTATCACCCTAATGGAATCATGTTTCAAGACCATTCTTGGAATACCTGTAACAAAATACATTTTTATCTGATCCCATTTCCACAATGAGATGGGAAAAGATTATAACATACCAGCAGGTCTCTAATGCCCTTCTTTAACCTGCTGACAAGTTAAGCACTGAGAGACATACTCGACCACCTTTCTTTTCATGCTCCTCCACCAAAATTTCGCCTACAATGCCTTATATATATTTTTTGTACCTGGATGTAAATCCCATATCAAATTATGGTAAGAATAATGGAGTTGTTCCTGAAAAACCATTGATACAACCATCTGATCTTTGAAACACCAAACTGAACCCCCATCAAGTTTCCAGCCCTCAATGGTCTCCCCACAATTGTGTTTTGAACTTAAAACTAGACATTCTACATCACATGTCTGTGCCTCTTTGATCATATTTACTAAATCATGAACAAGCGTAGATGAAAATAAAACCACAACATCACCTCGGTCTTAACATTACACATGCATGTTGGCTAAGACCGATATCAACTACTATTCATCTGAAGCTTATTTCTCCAACCTAGCATTTGGATTTATACTCAATTCATCCACAACCGAATTTCCTTTCCCTAGTGTATACATCCATTCAAATTAAAACATTTGGAGATACTCCATCCATCTCCTTTTCCTCATATTCCAATCATACTGTGAGAAAATGTGTTTTAAGATTTTGTGATCCGTAAACACAATAAATTTCTCACCAAAGAGATAATGTCTTCATGTTTTCAAAGCATGGAAAACTGTAACTAACTCCAAGTCATGTATTGGGTAATTATTTTCATGTACCCTCAACTACCTTGAACCATAAGAAACCACATGATTTATTTTCATGAGAACACAACCCAACCCTAATCCCGAATCATCACAATAAACCACATACCCCTATCCTGATTTTGGAAATATCCAGATAGGTGCTGATGTAAGCCTAACTTTCAGTTCCTGGAAAGACTTATAACATTCCTATGTCCATTGGAATAGAGCATTATTATTTTTCAGAGATGTCATTAGTGAAGCTTGTCATGAGAAATAACGCACAAAGTGTCGGTAGTAACCAGCTAGGCCAAGAAAAATTCGTATCTCAAAAACATTATTTGGTGGTTTCCAGGAGATAATGGATTCTATATTTTTGGATCAACAAAAATTACTTTCCCAGAAATGAAATGGACAATAAAACGTACTTCCTATATCCAAAAATCACACTTTGATAATTTTGAAAACAAATGATGATCTATCAAGATTTGTAACACTGTTTCCAGGTGCACCTCATGGTCAACCCTTGTCTTTGAATAGACCAAAACGTCATCCACAAACACCACAACAAAAGAATCTAGATATTGTTGAAATATCTGATTCATTAATTCCATGAATACTGCTAGTGCATTCATTAGACCGAAAGGCATGACTACATATTCATAGTGTCCATATCTACTTATGAAAGATGCCTTTAGAATATCCTATTTTTGAACTCTCAATTGGTGATATCCTGATCGCAAGTCAATCTTAGAGAACCACTAATCTTCCCTTAATTGATCAAACAGATCATCAATGCATGGAAGTGGATATCTGTTCTTTATCATAACTTGGTTAAGCTTACGATAATCAACACACATTCAAATATTTCCATCTTCCTTCTTCACGAACAAAACTGGTGCTGCCCATAGAGATGTACATGGTTGTATGAAACCCTTGCTTTCTAGATCCTCTAACTGCACTTTCAATTCTTGCAACTCTGTTGGTGACATACTATATTATGGAAGAGAAATAGGATTGGTCCTCGGAAGGAGATCCATCATAAAATCCACTTCCCTTAGAGGTGGTAACCTTGAGAAGTTCTTGAGAAAGACATCTTGAAATTGATCCACAACAGCTAGAAAACTATTTTCCTCGATCAATTCCATTAATTCCAAATTCAACATTACCAACTAGTAAGATATTGTTCCCAACATTGGTGCCAACAATCTCTTTGCACCCTTATTTACAATCCTCTCTCCTCTAAATATATGCTTGATGCCGTCCTCAGTCATGAAACTAATTGTTCTCCTATAACAGTTGATTTGGGCCTTGAATGTTTCCAGCCAATCCATACCCAGGAATACATCATATAAATCCATATCCAATATCGATAAGTCCCATTTTAGATTAACTCCATCAACAGTTATAGCACATGCTCTACACACAAAGTCTTGGCATTCTCTTTCACCGAGAAGTGTTTGCAGTTTCAAAACAGAAGACATCATTTCCAGTTTTAAACATATCAATTCAACAGCATGAGAAGAAATGAAGGAATGCGATACACTAGTATCAAACAACACTTTCACAAAGGTATAGTTTAAAATAATTGTACATATTACTGTAGATGGTCCAGCCTAATAATTGACAATCATCTTCTCATCTCAATATAATTTCTTCTTCACTACACTGTTCTCCTTATTTCCCTACTGAGGTTTCCTTGGTTGAGGATTAATGGTATTTCTAAAATCATCATGGATAGCTCTGCTCTGATGACGAGACTAATTCTGTTTTCCTCATCCAGTCGAAGCATATGATGCTTGCAATGCTTGAGATGTGTCTCAAGCACCTGACCTTGGAGCACTATGACAATAGCACTGAAGATGTCCCATATTATTGAAATTATGACATGCTATAGGTTGTTCCATACAATCTCTCTTTATGTGGTGAAGGGAACCACATTGAAAACAACCTATTTTTCTATGGGGTCGTGGAGTAAGGTTTACTGATCTAGCCGTCTGGTTCTGATTTCCACTTGCACCAAGGAAATAGGTGTCCATTTTTCTCTTCTTCCCAGTGGTTGAGTTACCACGGTTTCTTGTAGGTATCATTATGCCTCCTCCCATCGATCCCAAGATATCATGTTCTACTAAAATTACTCTATTCACCATCTCTGTATAATCTATAATACAAAGTACAGTAATATTTGATCGGATCTCCTATCATAGCCCTAATTCTAAGATACGTTCCTTGAAAGAGGAAATTGCCGCAACTTTTGGTGAAAAGCACACTAAGTTCATGAACTTAGCTACATACTCTATGACAGAGAGACTCTCTTGTTTCAGGCTAAAGAAGTCCGTTATTTTTTTGGATCTTGAACGTGTGAAGATAGAATTATTTTTTGAACAATTCCTCAAAATACTCCCATGTAAGGCTTTCATCCAATTTATCTCGCACCACTAAATCCCACCACTGACGTGAAAGATCCTCGAGCATATACGTTTCCATTTTTACCTTTATCTCTACCAGTGTGCTGATGAAGTTGAAGATATGATTCATCCTACATAGCCACACCTCCGCCTTCTCGGGTTCAGAATCACCCCAGAAATTAGGTGGATTCTGCTTCATGAACTGGATGGTATGATCCACATGTCGTGGATCATTCCTTTGGTTCCCTGTATCCATAGCTTGAAATGCTTTGAAAAAACTATGAACCAGCTCTTAGTTCACATGTGGTTCAGGGGCGACCACATTCTCTGCATCTTCTTCGGGTTGGTTTCAATGACGCCTACTGAGTGACATTTTCTAAACTAACCACAAACTCCGTTAATCTCACTCTCTAGAAATTTTTGTCTTAGCATTTAAAATTCTATCACATCAACTATTACAACATTTTTTTTCCAAAACAACCTTTTTCCAATGTTCAACCATTTTTGAAAACACTTCACATGCTTTTGAAAATTAAACCATTTTAAAAATATGATAAGAATTCACCTTTTCAAAATCTTTAATTTGAAAACCAAATCCATACTTTTTCATAAATTAACACTTTTTTTACAACATAAATCATTCCTCAAAATGATGTATGCTCTCCTAGTGGGAATTCATTCCTCTAAAATTCATTTCATGCTCGTCTCATTGGCTAAACACATGACAATGAGATTTAAAAATCCTAGAAGTGTCTCTAAACACTTATTTACCCAACTCCCTGGTAACTTGAAGTACAACATAAAAGAATTACCTTTGCCCTTTTATGCTATACATTTCATGTTCCTAAAATTCTACTCCTTTCTAAGATTCCCACCTAAGGATTATACAAGAAAGAATTTCATCCCCAAAACTAGGATCATAAATTTCTACTTGTTAGACAAGGACTAAACAAGATGACACCATTTGTAATGACCCTCCAATTCTCATTAGCTTGAGAGTACAACGAGTCATTACTAGGCCTTAAGAAACATCCCCAAGATGCCAAAGGCTAGAAATAAATGCCAAAGGGTTTCAAATACATGTGGGGTAGGATTTACCCTTTAAGAAATAAACTAATAAAACAACCAACGATAACCAAACATTCACTACATGATGCATGAATGAATGAAAGACAACTCAACAACTTCATGTATCTCAAAACCACATCAAAGTAAGAAATAATGGAATAATAACCAAGTATAAAAGTACACAACTGATAAACTACACACGACTCTCCAAATACCTCAAGACACCATGCTCCATAAGTTCCAAGCTCCACAATCTCAGAATAGCCCAAACATCATGAGGTAGTTCTAAACACGTGTGAAACATTACCTTTTCCCTTGTCCTGGAAGATATCATATGAAAAAGAACCAAAGTTTCAAAGAAGTGGTGAGTATAAAACTCAGTAGGTTTTCCCTAATGACATCCCTACTCATTCCACTAGGATATAAGAGTTAGAAAAAATTATATAAAACATTTTATATAAAACAATTTCACAATAATAGTTTATAATTAAATATAAACATGTTTCCAAAACCATTCATTACCAAAAGCATACAAGTACAATTGAAACCAATTTTCCTAGAAATATATTTTTCCAAAAAAATAACTAAAAAAGATTTAAAATAATTTCACAATATCCCTTTCTTGGTATACCCAACCATTCCACAATCCCATGCAACGAACCATGCATGCTATGTTATGACAGTTTCATACTCATGAGTAGTTTCTCATCGATTTACCAAGTCGTCACAAGGTAATTGTTTCCCACGTGAAATTAACTATTTGGAACTGATCACATGGTCACATTTCAACCAAGACCCATATAGGAAATATGAAATTTATATCCTGTGTTCCATTTAACCTCTGACACTGAGCACAAGGTCATATTTCAACCAAGCCCCAGAAATGCAATATGAACTCACATACCAATATTTCCAATGATCATGCCAAAAAACATTTTCAATAAAACAACCTTTTTATTGAAAACCAAATTTTCATCATACCATTTCAAAATTACAGAAAATAAATAATTTAAATTCATCATTTTAAATTCAAAAGGCTAAATCACCTTACACAACAATTCACTAAGATTTCACAATTTCACTAAAACTATAAATCACCACTGAAGAAGATGTATTACATTATTTTCACAATAAATACCATTCAAATAAACCAATTTGAAAATAATACAATCAATTATATCAAGAGGAGATTATAGTGAATCCACCTACCTCTTGACTAAACTCGACATCAGACGACGAACGCACACGAAGACATGTCGATTCTCAAAGAACGACCTTAGTTCTCTTATCCTAGAAAGATCACGAATCAAAATAGAATTAATTAGAATAAAAAATGTATATATAACCACTATAGGTTCCTATCTAAGAAAAAATAGAGATCGGAGAAGTAGATCTAAACAAATCTAAGAAAACGTGACAAATCAGAAAAAATGGTCGCATACCTTAAGAATCAGATCAAGATTCCCTGAAAGAAGCTTAGATCTCTTCCTATATCATAAAAACACCATATTTAGCCTTAATATATGTTAATAAACTTATATCAACCCACATTTGGTGGAGATCTATGAAAACGATATGGAGAGAAAGATGATTTTGCAGAAAATGGAAAAGAACCAAGAAGATCGGCACTTACCCCAAGAATCGGGCTCGAAATCACCAAGAGAAGGCTCTAGGTTGGATGTAACTCATGTGGGGAGGGGTTTACAGACTTTTAGGGAGATTAATCTTAAAATAGGGGTGTTTTGAAGCCAAAGAGAAATATATAGAGAATAAATGAGTAATCTCCTAGAAAATAGGATCTAGATTTAACCTCTATACACAGTTTGACCACACGGTTTGGGCCAACCGTGAATGGATCGTGCATCCTCCCTTTTGGTCCCAACACTCCTTATAAAACTACTAAACTCTACCATCCTTCATGTTTACCCTTTTTACAGAAACACAATTTTATATGGAAACATCCCACTTTATGGAAACACCCCACTTTATGGAAACAACCCACTTTATGGAAACACCCCACCTTATGGAAACAACCCACTTTATTCAAAAAACCCACATTATGGAAACACCCAACTTTATGGGAACTATCTATATTATGGAAACTATATATTTTAATGAAACTCTCTATTTAATGGAAACTCTCTATTTTATGGGAATTCTTTATTTTAGACACACCATTTAAAAAAAACCTGAGAAAAAAGGGTTATGTACCTGAAACCAGGGGTATTACATAGTGTTTGTTTGAAAAGGAAAAATGACTTAGCTGGATTTGACATTAAAATTTTACAAGGTTTTTCATCAGAAAGTTACACTTGTGTAAAATGTTAAATATTTTTTATGACATGAAGTATATATCATGGTGACCTAGAGTGTTTGACATTGCATGAAAATGGGGACAGAATTTTACAACAAGTGTTTCACAAGTCATTTTGAGTTTATTGATTATCCTATAAACAATTACTTGAAAGGAAATGAAATAGGATTCTTCATAGAGGGTTTTATGAAGTGAATGTGTAATGGGAGTCTAAATGGAGATCATCATTCATGTTATATCCATGGTGACCATTGTGAGTTGAAGTAGAAGTGTTATAGTACTTCTTGATGAAAGAAGAGAATAACTGGCTATTGTCAGAGGATTGAAGCATAGAGTACCACACTATAATGAATGTGTAGCGATAGTTTCCATTGGAGTGTTTTTCTTATAAAAAATGATTAAGTTAGAACATGTTGTGGAGGTGTTCATTTTGACTGGAGAATAATTGAGTTAAGTCTTGAAATTATACTATGAATGTAAGGGTAACTCAAAATTCCTAGAGTATACATTAAGGTAATCCATATACTATATAAAGTTCACCTAAAAATTACAATTTTTATATAATGATAACTAAAAAATCATCGAATCTATATAAGCTTCATTCTATACCTATATAAGGGTAAACATCATCCATGCAAACGTTAGTAGTTTGATTTCTCATAAAGTTCATTGAGGCTTATGAAAAGGTAGTCTAAGATCTATATAAAGTTAATGTTCCATCTGTGTAAATATAATTGAAAATATTACTAGTGGTGTGATATATATCAAGATAAATATCACAATCAAGGATTGTGATTGATTATTTATTTGAGAGGTCCATGATACAAATTAAATGGGTTGTGTCATGGAAACAATTGGAGATATTTAGGGAATGTTTGGTGATATGAAATTAATATTAGTAATAAACTTATATTTTTTTCTATATTTGCATTATGTTATGTGTTATTTATTACCTGAAATTTTTATATAATTTATGAAGAGGAGAATTGATTTTTTTTAAATAACAGAGATCCAAGACTTCAATATAATTCAAATTTGAATATTTGTAATTGTATTATTATAGGTGGGAGACTAAAAAATAATTTGGTTGTACTGGAATATTATACACATAGTATTTTGTGAATAAATATTCATTGAAGATGAAGGGAAATAAGTTTTAGTGTGAATTATAAAAAACATATCAGGTGAGTTGGATGGGAAGTTCACTGTAGAGAGAAAGGAAGAAGAATAAGTATAACAACCTAGAATCCACACTCCTTGATCTTGTATGTAAATCCATAAATTTACATTTTCAACTTTGATGTTAACAATTGTGACTGGAATTTTTCATCTAAACCTTACAACATATAAAGGATAATATAGATCACTTACATACTAGAGGACCTTTTAGGTTTATAGTTTTAAATGACTAGGATAAAATCCTACATAACAAATTCAAAAGACTTTAAAAGATTATTTCTCCCACTTAACCCATATTTTCATTTTGACATTAAGAAATAATTATCATCCATATGAAATCCATTCTAGACTTAACTCATTTAATATAATTCTTTAAAACATGGGGAAAAGTAAAAATAATAATGGTGAGCTCAGATACTCAGTAAGTGTAAAAATAATCATTAATAATTTAATTTCATAAATTAGAATAAGCATGGATAAGGGTATGATGAGATAATAAATGTTCCTGAGCGATTCATAAAATAAATTGTGCATGATAATACTTGGATCTCAAAATATAAAAACATGAAAAAGGAAAGAGTCATCATAATAAATAATAAAATGCCATGTGATATCAATATCAACCACTAGAAACATTATAAACCCATAGAAATCATAAATAAAATATATTGTTATCTTGGAACATGATCTCATTAAACCATTATAAAACCTTTACAGAACCCTTACAAATTAGAATAACTATACAACTGAATACCAACATTATCATTACCTGATGGAATAAAGAGCTATAATCACATCACTCGATGCTATCTAGGCCACCCCATGTTAATATGTAACAGGCTTTCTGAGTGATATCTGGGTCAACCCATGTTAAGCTATAAAAGGTATTCCTAGTTCTATATGGGCTACCTCATGTTAAGTTATAATGGGCTTATCCCTCACTATCTGGTCCATCCCATAATTTATAATATCCAAGAACCAGATAATGAATAAAAAAAATAAAGAATTCATCATAAATAATTTATTTTTTTCTTTTTAGAAAATGATTAACCCATGGAAAGAAAATAGGATTCCAAAAAATCTCTTTGAAACATGATTAAACCATATAAAATAAGTGGGTTTCAAAATAATATATTTGAAACATTATTAACCTATGGAAAATAAATGGGTTCCACAAAAATTTATTTAAAACATGATTAACCCATGGAAAATAAGTGGGTTTAAAAACAATCTATTTAAAACAAGATTAACCCATAAAAAATAAATTAGTTCCATAATAATCTCTTTAGAACATGATTAACCCATGGAAAAGAAATGATTTTAGAAAAAATATTTTTGAACCAATATTAACCCACGAAAAAGAAATGGGTTATATAAAAATCACTTTAGAATATGATTAAACTGTGGAAAAGAAATGGGTTCCAAAAAAATTTCATTGAAATGTAATAAACCCTTAGAAAAGAAATGGGTTCTATAACAATATCTTTGAAACATAGTTATCTTATGGAAAATAAATGACTTCCATAAAAATATCTTTGAAAAAATATTAATCCATACATAAAATAAAGAGGATTGTATCAATACAAAATATCCCTAGTCGAGGATAAGTAACAAAAATATTTTTTTATGTTGATGAATGTAAATAACTTTAAAATATTTTTAAAAATATTCATGCATAAAATAACCTTTAAACATTCCAAAGTTTCCCATACCACCTTGAAACATTTGAATCATATTCCCCATGAAGGAATAATGTTAAATTAAACTTATAATATCATGATAATAAGGATATTAATTATATTTCATATCAAAGAATAATTATACACACATCATAAAATATGATAGGTTTATAACATTACAAATGTCTCAAAGAAGGAAAATTGTGGCAAAAATACATTAACTCATTGGTAACTCTAAAACTGTAAAACCCATGAAAGAGAGACTATAATAAGTATATGTATAACTCCATAATTTTAAGGATATGAATTATCAAATACATTAATGGAAATTATATACACCACAAAACAAAAATAAGTGGTGAATATGGAATATATCACGATAAAATAAAAGTAAGGCAAGGAAAACTCTTACAACTGTGGTGACATATGAAGCGAAAGACACAGAAGTAATAATAATCAAATGAAACATTTAAATACCATGAATATAAAATAATTTATAATATAATATATCAAAATAGAAAGTAGATACACTATAAAAAATAAGTAATCGATGAATATGACATTTATCTCACATATGTAAAAAGTGAGATGAACATACCTTACAAAGATCGTATCATCAGAGTGAGAATAAATCCATGAAATAATTATGTGTGAAAAATATAAACCCACAAAATAAAAGTTTAAATATAGTATAAAAAATCATAGGTAATTTAACACATATTCTTGGCATAATATAACTAATGACATAGAAGTTTAACCAAATGAATGAAAATTGAGTTATGAAATCTCTTACCTTGAGTCCGATTTGTCATACTTGTCCTCTATATTCAATAATAGTAAACATATGTTAATAATTTAATTTATTCATAAACTATTACTAGTTTATTATTACTTTTATTTCACTTATAAAAATTGTAGATGCAATTACATAATCAATAATTTTTAAGTCGGATGTTTTGACCATATTTGGCTTTTGCGTCAAAACTGACTTTGATAGATTGACTATGGTCAATGAGGTCATAATTTAAATATCTATAGAATAAAAAACATGAAATAATTATCAATTTACATAAATTATACTCTTAAAGTCATACACAAGATATGTTTATGAAAAATGAAACAATGTTATGATCATGGAGACGGTAGGCTGTACATATGCATGAGTAACGTTATAAATTTTCAATGATAATTATAGAAAGCAAGTAATTAAAGTTTATATTTATAAAATTATAAGTACATAATATATAAAATAAAATAAAATAATATATAATTATATATATAATTATTATTATCTATTGATGATAATGGAAGAATATCATCACTTCAAGGAGGCGGTAGTCCACACATCCACGAACAACGTTATCACTTTTTCAGTGTATGAAATGGAAAGAATAAAATAATATGTCATATATATAGATATATAATTATGTAATTAATATAATTAATATGTCATTTATATCATACATTTTTATTAAAACTATACTTAATACATTCCATGTATATGGTGAACTTATCACATCGCTTTGAGATAACGATAGTTCACATGTCCAAAAACGATGTTATCATATTCCCACAAAATAGAAATCATGAAGGTATGTGTTATATAATAACTAAATAAGTGTTAATAAATTATAAATATTATATATATCATAAAAAACATTATTTCCATCATAATTCCCAACCATAAGATGTGGTAATGGAAAATCAAACAACATCGTTTTACGAGGCAGTAGTTCTCCATACACACGAATGGTGATTTCGTTACCCATATGATGGAAGTGTGTGTCGGTGTAGGTTGAAACCTTAAAATAAAAAATATTCCTATATTTAGGATAATAATTTTATTTTATAATAATTTAATAAGGATAATTTAATAGTTTAAAAATAAATAAAACAAAAGTGATCGTTGAAGAATGTTACCTTTTTTTCAGGTAACTCCATTTGGTTTACACAAAATAAATTCCTTGAATCTATTTATAAAAAAAGTGATGAAACTAGTATTATAGAAGGTATTTTAGGAGATTATATTTTTTAGGTTTTTTTATGGTCCATAGGTCTTTATAGGATTGAATAAGTGGGGATGGTGAGTTCCTTTTTATAGTGGGGGGAGGAGGAGTGAAATTATTGTAAATATAAAAAGGTAAACACTATTGGGAGGTCTCCCTTACATCATGTGAATCAAATAATGAAAAAAATTATATACAAGTGGGTATGTGTTTTAATAATGACCAGAGAATGGATTTTGGACATGTTTTTATGTCATTTGGCCACTTCAGATTAAATTTTGACCACTAAGTACTCACATTTGTTTACCTCAACCTTTGTAATTAATTTTAATTAATTTTGCTATTTTTTTTGTATAAAAATAACATGAACTTATTATAAATTTTAAATTATGATTATTAAAAATATTTAATCCATTTTTTAAAATTAAAATCACATAATTGGAAGAAATTAATTTAAAATTATTCCCACCGATGGGATGACAAAGTGTGTTTTTAAAGAAAAAATATCAAAAGTTCAAATTATTTTTATATCCAATTTCAATGTTAAATTGATTACAATGACCTGAATTAATTTATAGGATATGAATTTTATCTAATTATAATTTAAAACTAATTAAAAATATAATTTATCACTACAAATTATTTATATGAAAAAAAATCTTTAATTAAAATTTCATGCATTCACTATTTATCAAAATATGAATGTTATCATAAAAATACCAAAATATCACCCAAAGTTATTTTTTATATTAAAATTTCAAAAAACAATTTTATATTTTCAAATAAAAATTATAAAAGTTTCAAAAATTATATTTTAAATTTGTGTGCCATTAAAAAGTGGTAAAACTACCCTTTAACAATATACAACTTTGTTTTTCTTAAAATTGGATTTATTATTATCTTCACCATATAAAACCTATTGGATGAATTTCAAAACATTTTATTAAATATATAACAGTTAAATGTTATTAATTTATTTCAATAATAGTCATTATTTTAATTTGTCAAGATAGAATTCCATTTTTTTCCTAAAAATAGTTTTTCATAGAAGCACATCCTTTATATTCAATTGGTATTTATTTTCTTTTATAATTAATTATTAGTAACCACTAAATTCATTTTATAAACATGTGTAAACTATAATTTTCATAATTTAGTTAATATCACTCATTCCCACCATTCCAATGACTAGTTGATAACTATTAAAATAATATTAGTTGTATATTGTGGTCCTGTAAGACTCGGGATTGTGTGTAACATAAGTCATCAGAGGAACTCGATGTTCATGAAACTCAAGATAAATTTTTTGTTTCATTTTATATAATCTAATCTATGTATTTCATTTAAATAATCTATTAAATAATTTAAATCATTTTGAAATAATATATTTGATAAAATCTCGGGATGTTACATCTTACCCCCCCTAAAATGAATTTCTCCCACAAAATTAACCTTGATTATAAAATGATTAAAATTTATAGAATCTTATTATTGAAACCCAAATCATACAAAATAGTTAATAGAACATACTCTTAAAAATGGAATGTGGGAAACATAAATGTCATTAGAAGTTATTCATAACTAGGATTCCACATAGGGAGAACATTGGTGGGAAATTAAAAGATTGATTTGAAAGGAAAAACTAATTCCCATGGACTAAAAATAGAGAGTTATAGAGAAAATGGTAAAGATCAAGTTGATGAAAAAAACCACAAACCAAATAAGTGTGTAAAAAGAAATTTATATCATCAGAAAAGATGGTAATAAGATAAAATTTTATTTCAAGATCCTTTTCCTAAAGTTAAAGGATTTATTTCACAATTTAGACTGAAAATATAAATAAATATACTTACTTAACAAGTATAATTTATTACTTTAGTTAATTTACCCCAAAATCTAATTTTTTTTCAAATGATGATTATTAAAGATGAATTTGTAATTCCTAAATCACTAAAATAAACATTTAAAGACCAAATATCCATAAAAGGTATAGTCAAGATATTCCAACTATATTTAGACATTAACCAAAACCAAAATGGTTAGCACATGGTAAGATAATTACCAAAATTAATAAACCTCCATATAATAAAATAAACTTAAAAATTCAATAGTAATACCCAAAGTTGAAACTAAATTATTCAATAAATAACTATCCCTAAAATTCTTCAAACATTTTATGACTAAGTTTGAAAACCAAAGATTATAAGGATTTGACTGTATATTATTCCAAGATAAAACAACCATTATTACTTAAATAAAATAACATATGTTTTTGAAATAACTTAATCTCAAACTATAATTTTTTTATACTAACCAAGACATCACATAGGCCAGTGGTAGGAACTGCACCCTTATCTCCCTTCAGTTGTGGGTTCAATCCCCAATCTTACAAAATGCACTGGTTTGTCACCCAGACTGCATGTTTTTATTTTTGTTTAATTAATCCTAAAAAATATAAATCCTCATTATAAATAGTTCATGTTGATCCTAGGGGTTACAAATACCTCAACCCAAAAAAATATCTCCATAAATTTCATTGATAACCTTAAAATATTTACTACTTAAAAACCACAAGTGGGGTGTCTTAAGACTTTGAACTTATGATCAGCCTTAAGCTTATAGTCCTATGATGATATCAATAACACTTAAGAGAACCTCATATGGAAGAATCCTAATCTCAAAATTTATCTAAACCAACCTTTGATACCAACTATAACATCTTAGAACTCGCACTCCCAAATCCTGTGTTGTAATCAATAACATTACGTTCCTATCTTTGATGATAATAATTTTGACCCAAATTGTTCATCCATACCTTATGACATCAAAAGAAAAACGTGGATAAATTACATAGTGGAGGACATTTTTGGTTTAGAGTTTTATAGAATTAGGAAAAACTCCTACATAAATAATTCATAGGACTTTAAAAGAGTATTTCTCCCACTTAAACCATTTTATCTTTTTTTCACATTAAGACGTCATATTGATCCATATAAAATCCCTTATAGAATTAAATCATTAAACATCATTATTTAAAACCTAGGGTAAATGAAACATAATAAGGGTTAAATTAGATGGTCGATAAGGGTGAAAATAGTCATTTACAATTGAATTTAATCAATGAGAATAAGAGTTAATAAGAGTATGTTGACATAATCAAAGTGCCTAAGCGAGTCATAAAATAACTCATACCCAACAATACCTGGATCACCAAATATGAAAAAATGAAAAAGTAATGAGTTATCAGAATCAATAATCAAAATCCATGTGATATCAATCTTGAACAATATAAACATTATAAACCCCTAGAAAACATAAAAAAAACATATTGGTATCTTGGAATGTCATCTCATTGATCCCTTATAGAATCCTAACATAACCATTACAAATTAGAATAACTATAAAACTAAATTCCAACATTATCATTACCCAATGCTTTGGAGAGCTATAACAGGCTCACCCGACACTATCCTAGCTACCCCATGTTAATATTTAATGATATTTCCCAATGTTATCTTGTCCACCCCATGTTGATCTATAATGGGATTTCACAACACCGTCTATGACACCCCATGGTAAGCTATAACGGGCTTACCCAGCACTATCTGGGACATCCCATCATTTATAATGTCCGAGAACTGAATAATGAATAAAGAACATAAGGAATTCATCACTACTCATTGAAACAACCTTTATTATTTTCAGAACATGATTAACCTCTGGAAATAAAAAAAGATTAAAAAAAAATCTCTTGGAAACATGATTACCCCATAAAATAGAAATTAATTTCAAAAACATCTCTTTGAATCATGATTAAACCATGGAATAGAAATGGGTTCCCCAAAAATCTATTTGAAACCTGACTAATCCATGGAATATAAATGGGTTCAATAAAAATCTCTTTAAAATAAGATTAAACAATGGAAACAATGGGTTCTATAAAAATCACATTGAAACATGACAAACCCTAGAAAAATAAATGGGTTCCAAAACAATCTCTTCGAAACATGTTTAGCCCATGGAAAAGAAACGAATTCCATAACCATAACTTTGAAACGATCTTAACCCATCTATAAAATAATGATGAACATATAAACAAAAAATATCCCCAGTGGAGGATAAGGAACAACAAGGGTTGTTTATGTTGATTAATTGAAATAAAAATTAAACACCATTAAAACAATTATTGGGGAAAATAACCTTTAAATATTCCAAAGTGTCCCATACCACATTGAAACATTTGAATCATAAGCATCATGAAGTAATACCATTAAGTGAAACTTATAATATCATGAGAATAAGGAGATTCATGATATATCATGTCAAAGGAGAAGTATACAAACCTCATAAAAGAAGACATGTACATAATATAGAAAATATCCCAAAGAAATAAAATTGTAACAAAAATCCATTATTGCTTTGGTAACTTTGAAACCATAAACCACATGAAAGAGAGATAAAAAAAGGATATGTAAAACCACATAATTTTAAAAATAATTATAATAAAATATATTAATGGGAAGTATATACACCACACAACAAAAAAAGTGTTGAATATTGAATATATCTTGTATAACTAAAAGCGAGACGAGAAAAACCCTTACAATAGTGGTGACATTTAGATCAGAAGGTCCAATTGTAATAATCATAAAATGATAAATTTAAATACCATTAATATAAAATAATTCAATATATAATATATCAAAAGGATTAGTATATACTTTATACAAAATAATTATGTGTTAAATCTGACATTTATCTCTGTGATATAAAACGTGAGATGAAAATACCTTACAAATATCGAATCATCAGAGTGAGAATAAATCAATGAAATAATTATGTTTTAAAATTTTAAATCCAAAAAGTAAAAGTGTAAATATATTATAAAAAAATAATATGTTATTTCACACATAGTCTTGGCATAACATAACTAATGACATAGAATTTTAACCTAATGAAGGGAAATTGAGTAAGAAATCACTTTCCTTGAGTTTGATTCATCATGATTGTCCTATATTTTCCTTAATAATAATATTATGTTAATTATTTCATTTATTAATAACCTTTTACAATTTATTATTACTTTTATGTAAGTTATAATAAAAAATTTATATATAATTACTTAATCAATAATGTTTATGTGGGATGTTTTGACCATATTCAACATATGTGTCAAAACTGAATTTGATAGTTCAACTATGGTCAATGAGTTTTTGGTTTAAATTTATATATATTAATAATCATGAAATAATTATCAATTTTTTACATCAATTATACTTTTAAAATCATACATGAAATATGGTTATGAAAAATGGACCAATGTTACAATCATGGAGATGGTAGGTTGTACAAACACATGAGTAATGTTCCCATTTTTCAATGATCATTATGGAAAGAATTTATCCTATAATTATATTTAAAGAATTAAAATTATATCATAAATAACATATTATTTAATTATTTATACTTATATATATCATTATTGTGATGTGGTGATGAAAAAGGAGGAATCACATCACTTCGAGGAGGAGGTAGTTCACACAACCACGAACAACATTATCACTTTTTCAGTGTGTGAAATGGAAATAAGAAAATGATATTTTATTTGTAAATACATATAATTTTGTAATAAATATAATAAATATTCAAATTATATCATATATTTTTATTAAATCCATCCTTAATACATTCCATGTAATGGGTGAACGTATCACATTACCTTGAGGAGGTGGTAGTCCACACATTCACAAACAATGTTATCATATTCCCAAAAAATAGAAAGAATAAAGGTATGTGTAATATAATAACTAAATAAGTATAAAGACATTACAAATATTATATATATAGTAAAAAATTGTATTTACATCATAATAACCATCCATAATTGGTGGTAAATGAATAACGAACAACAACGTTTCACGAGGTGGTAGTTCACCGTATACACGAATGGTGATTTCTTTACCCATTTGATGGGAGTGTGCGTACGTGTAGGTACAAACCTTAACATAACAACATATTTGTATATTTATGACACTAATGTTATTATATAATCATGTAATAATAATAATTTAATGGGTTCAGAAATAAATAAAACAAAAGTGATCGTTGAAGAATGTTTCCTCTTTTTTGGGTAACTCCTTTTAGTTTACATCAAAGGAATTCCTTGGATTGATTTATACCCAAAGTGAGGATTATAAAATTATACGAGAGATTTTTGGATTTTATTTTTGAATGGTTTACATGAAAAAAGGTATTTAAATGTGTGAATAAGTGGGTAGGGTGAGTTCCTTTTTATAGTAGAGGGGGAGCTGCATTCTTATAAATATAAAAAGGTAAACACTGTTGGGAGATATATCTTAGATCATGTTACATAAATAATAAAACAAATTTTAAAAAATTGGATATATATCTAAATAATTTCCTTAAAATTGGTTTTAGATATGTTTATTGGTTATTTGTCCACTTAAGATCAATGTCTAACAACTAACTAATCACATTTGTTTACCTTAATCACTGCAATTAATTTTAATTTACTTCACTAATTTTTTTTGGAAAAAAACTTATTTGATATTATTATAAATTATAATTTATTCTTATTAAAAACAATTAATCCATTTTTAAAAATTCCAATCACATAAGTGGCTGAAATTAATTTAAAAATCCCACAGATGGGAAAAAAAGCGGGTTTTTAAAGAGAAAAGTTCAAAAGTTTGAAATGTTTTTACATCCAATTTGTAACATCCCAGTTCCGGAAGCCACCCAGAGGCGCCCCGTACTCGGTTGGTCACATGGCCTTAAGATCATTTCCCCAAACGCCGGAGGCTGCCGACTAGCAGCGAGGGCCTTGGGTGTGATAGTGGGGAAACTATGCCCTCATTGGCAGAGTACACAGCGGAAGTACACAACTACATACAACAGCGGAAGTAGTAAATACCAAACAATAGTAACAGCGGAAGAATGATAAATAAAAAACTAGAGCAAAATATATAAATGATTCATGATACAAATGAATCTAGGAAAGAATCCAAAAAATTCACAATGTTGAATACAGTACTAAACCCAAGTACAAAAGGAAAATAGATAAACAACTCCTCAGCATCGCAAGCCTCAGCTTGGTCACATGCTCTCTAGCTCCAGTGCAATCAAGAACATGAAGTATAAGGGTGCTTGACCTTATCTATACCTGCAACAATATAATCTGTTTGGGCCCAAAAGCATGACCCAAACAAGGAGTGAGACAAAATACCAGTAGGAAACCACCCGAAAATCTGTTCCTAACAGTCAATGAATATATGGCAGGTAAAAGTATAGAAAAAATAAAACAAGAAAGTACCCAGCATCAAACAATCCACAGTTTCTAGCATATAATTTACCAACAAGTAAGAAGACACTAAAGCAAGTAGAAAAAACAGGTAACCCTCTAGGTAGTTCTCACAGCCTAACCCCTATGGTTCAACTAACTAGTACTAGAAACCCTCTGGGAGGCACACACAATCTCACCCCTCTGGTTCAGCTAAAGAATAGACTCTCTGGGGAAGCACTCACCGTCAATTCCCCATATAGTCTCATGTCGTACTAAAGGCACTCTGGGTAAGCACTCAATGTCTCATTCCCCCTGTGGCCCATTTCAAGGAACTACAGACACTCTGAGGAAGCACTCAACGTCAATTCCCCATGTGGCCTCACATCGTTTTATAAAGACACTCTAGAGAAGCCCTTACGTCCATTCTCCCTATGGTCTACTATAATAGGTTCCCTCACCCCTATGTAAATTTAGAAAGTATCACATTACGTAACGGCCAAAGTGAACCTCAAGAACTACTTGGGTAGTAGTTTATAGCATCTTAGCAAGGAAGAACAACCATCACACCATCCTACAAACTAGGCATGGAACTAGCAATAACATAATAGGAAAAACTAGACCAAATGGTTATAAACAAGAAAAACATGCATGGGAAAAACATCCAAAGCACAAAAAAATTTCCCTATTCACAAACAATTACCTCTACTCAGGCATATAAGAAAATCAGGAAACCAACAAGGGAAAAACAGGAAACACACAATACCCCGTTCAAGGGTATTGGTGGAATTTGCAAAAAATACACAAAGAATTCCTACAGAAAGGCTCAAAACACCTACCTTGATGTTATGAGATTGATATACTTGAACCATGAGGCTTGAAGATCTTTATAATGTTGTAGATCTACAAAAATGCGTAAAACGTTCAACCCACAATAACTTGGAAAAGAGATGGAATTGGAAAACGAAGCCCTAGGAGAAGGAAGATCTTACCGCTACGGTTCCAACGCAATCAACAACGGTTGATTCAGAGAATGGATAGAGGCTCGGTGGATCAGAGAAGATCTGCAGCCATATAGACTCTTTTGGATGAAGAACACCTAGAAGAAGACAGTTCTGTCCATCAGACACGACCCCAGTGCGTTTAATGAAAAAACAAAGTACACAGCGTGTACTTTTGGAGTACACGGTGTGTACTTACTATTTCCGTAATCTGCTTTAGGTGGCCTCCACATCACCCTACACGACCGTGTGTGTGGCTTGGACATGGCCAACACACGACCTTCAGCGGCAAGGAAATATAGAGCGTGTACTCAAAAAGTACATGACGTGTAATTCAAAAATTTCCAGAAACTCCTCTTTCCTCTAAAAATCCAGAAAAAGTAAACAAATAATTGAAAAGAAGGTCCGGGTTCTTACAAACTTCCCCCCCTTAAAGAAATTTGTCCCCAAATTTCCATAACGTGGCGTAGAAGAAGAAACCCCGAACAGCTCCGACCACTGCGATCGTACATCCGCCTCCCTCTCCCAAGTCTCGTCCTGTACTCACTCATGCTGCCATAGCACCCGTACCAGACGAACAGACCAGCCACAGAGAACCTTCGTACTGCGATAAAAAATCTAGATAGGATGCTCCTCGAATGATGCATCCACATCCAGCTCAACCTCCTCAGGTTGAAGGACATAAGACTCGTATAAAAAGTAACGTCGGAGCTGAGAAATGTGGAAGATGTCGTGAATAGACCGATACCTCTGAGGTAACTGAAACCGATAGGAAACCATCCCAACTCTCTCCAACAAGTCAAACGGACTGACGTACCTCATTGAAATCTTACCCTGTCTCCGAATCCTCTTGTGTCCCAACCTCAGTGAGACACGCATGAAAACCTGGTCCCCAACCTCGAACTCTAGAGGTCATCTCCGCTGATCAACATATGACTTCTGATGAGACTGTGCCATAACCATCCTCTTCCGAATCAACTCTATCTACTCTGTGGTCTCCTGAACAAGATGAGATCCCAGCAAATCTACCTCTCCTACCTCCCTCCAACATGAGGGTTATCGGCATGGTCTACCATACAAATCCTCGTATGGTTTCATCTGAATAGTTTCATGAGAACTATTGTTGTAGGAGAAATCCACAAGAGGTATATGCTTCTCCAAATAACCTCCAAAATCTAGAATGCAAGCTCGAAGCATATCCTCAAGCACGTGAATCGTACGCTCGGACTGGCCGTCTGTCTGAGGATGGTAGACTATACTCAGAAGCACCTGTGTTCTGTAGCCCCTTCCATACCTAAGAAGTAAAACATGCATCCATGTCTGAAACAATGGAGTGTGGAACTCCATGAAGGCATACAATCTCATGGATGTACAACCACCCCAACTCATCAACACTGAAGGCATCCTTGATTAGAAAGAAATGAGAAAACTTCATAAGTCTGTCAATGATGACCCACACAACATCATTCCCACTAGGTGATCTCGGTAAACCGGTCACGAAGTCCATCACGAGATCGTTCCACTTCCACTCGGGAATGGGTAGCTACTGTAAAATCCCTGCTGGTCGCTGATGCCCTGCTTTCACTTGCTGACAAGTGGAAAACCTCATGAAAAAATCAGCAACATCTCTCTTCATACCTGTCTACCAATACTGGCGGTGTAGATCACGACACATCTTGGTGATGCCAGGATGAACTGCCCAAACTGAGAAATGAAAATCCCGCATCAGCTCCTCACGTATGTCTTCTGGCACCCATACGCGTCCTTGGAAATGCAAGATCTCATCCTCGCCTACTATCCATACAGGAAGAGGTTCCTCTCCTGACACACTCTCCCATAGGACTAGTCCTTCTGAGTATGATAGTTGCCTTATCCGTACCTAATCGAGAAGAGTAGAGGTAATAGCTATAGAAGATAGAAAAGTCTTACCCTGTCTGTCATGCACCTCCAAAGGCATCTCAGAGAATAGAGCCATAAGTTTCCACTCGCTGCTGGACTTTTGAACTGCCTATAATTGAGTACTCCTGCTCAGCACATCATCCACTACGTTTCCCTTTACCAGCATATAGGAAAACTAAAATTCGAAGGACTGAAGGTACTCAACCCACCTTCACTACCTCAAATTGAAATCAAGCTGAGTGAAGATGTACTTGAGACTTTTTTGGTCAGCTAAAACCACAAAATTATCTCCCAAAAGAGAATGTCTCCAACAACATAAGGTATGAAAAACAGTTTCCCACTCCAGATCGTGCGTTGGGTAATTCCTCTCATGTGGCCTCAACTGCCGAGACCCATATGCAACGACTGCATCTCCCTGCATCAACAAAAATCCCTTCCCGTTACCTAAAGCATAATAGTAAATATTTTAGCTCTTTCCTGGCTCTAGAAAGACTAGTATCAGTGCTGAAGTCAACCTCCCTTTTAGCTTCTGAAAAGCTGAATCTCAAGAATCTGACCACAGAACTTCACACCCTTCTTAGTCAGACCTGTCAGCGGTGCTGATAAGCATGAAAAGTCCTATATGAAGCGTCTGTAGTATCCAGCCAGCCCCAGAAAACTTTGTACCTCAAATACATTCTTCGGCTGCTCCCAGGATACTACTGCTCTCACTTTCTCTGGGTCCACTGATACTCCTGTCTCTAAGATAATGTGGCCCAAAAAGTGAATCTGATCCATCCAAAAGTGTAATTTTGGGAGCTTAGCATATAACTGATGCTCCCTCAGTGTACTCAAGAATGATCTCAAGATGGGTGGCATGGTCATGTTGAGTGTGAGAGTACACCAAGATATCATTCATGAAGACCAACACAAAAGAGTCCAAGTATGGATGGAACTCTCAGTTCATCAGTGCCATGAAAACTGTAGGTGTGCTTGTGAGGCCAAACAGCATAACCATATACTCGTATAGACCATACATGCTCCGAAAAGCTGTAAGAGGTATGTCAGATGGTCTCACACGCAACTGATGATAACCGGACCTTAAGTCAATATTCGAGAACACTCGGGCTCCTCAAAGCTAATCAAAGATATCATCAATTCTAGGAAAGGGATATCGGTTCTTGACCATCAATTGGTTAAGCTACCGATAATCCACACAAAGCCTAAGGGTGTCTTCTACCTTCTTCGCAAACAGGATAGGCGAACCCCAAGGAGAAGTACTAGGTCAGATGATACTCTTTTCCTGCAACTCCTCCAACTGCTTCTTGAGCTCCTGCAACTTAGGTGTTGCCATCCTATAGAAAGGAATGGACACCGGTGCCACTCCTGGAACGAGATCAATAGACAAGTCTACCTCATGCTCTAGAGGAAAACCTGAAAAGTCATCTGGAAAGACATCCTTGAAATGATCCACCACTAGAGGAAAGTCTAACTGCGATGTCCCCTGGTCCTCCATATACAAACTAGAAATCTGAGCTATAAATCCGCCTAGCCCGTGATGCTCGGGTCCTGCTCTACTCGCCTGGACATCCCACTCGCTCTTTGGAAGAAAATTTCCACCATCCGGTGATATGAAACTCACCCTGCGGAAATAACAGTCGACGACTTCCTAGAAGGGAATGAGCCAGTCTATTCCAAGAATGACATCATAGACTATCATCTCTAGGACATAGAGATACCATAGAAAGTGATACCCAACCACCTCTAGAGGGCACTCCCTACACTGACGTACACTAGCTGTCATAGTCCCCAACGGTGTGTCTAGATTCAAAATATCGGTTGAGGAAACGATGCATGGCCCAAGGCTCTCCACAACAGCAAAAAAGATAAAGATATGGGAGGACCTTATATCGAAAAGAGGAGAAGATAAAACTGAGGCTACTAAGATTGTACCTCGAACTATAGAGGGTCTGAGATCCTGCTCCTATTGGGTTTACTCCACTACAAAATCCTGACCAGTACCACAACTCTGTGACCCTGCCTGACCACTCTGAGTTGATCCACCATGCTGTCGCTAAAATACCAGTGACTGAACACCATGTACTCAACCTCCACCTTGACCCAAATGGCTGGAAGATCTCCAGTTCCCAGACTAGTGAGAAACTGGTGGTGCTTCTCCTGAACAAGGAGTCATGGAAGAACCCCTGTCACCCGCTGCTGGTGAGAAAACCTAATAGAAGTGATGTAGGTGACCCATATTGCTGCAAGATTAGCACTACACTGGGTATCTCTGGCACTGCGGCCTCATATTCCCATCCCTTTCACACTGGTAGCATACCACCTGGCTACCTGAAGATGTGTCTCGCTGCCTCGGATCACTGCACATAGACTCCCTACGACGCTTCCTACTGTTAGCTGGTGAAGCGCTAACTCTAGAAGCAGAACTACCCTGGCTCTTAGATCTGGAATCTCTCAGATTGTGCTCCTCAATCAGTGCCTTGTTGATGAAAGAAGTGATGTAAGTCATCCGGAAGATATTCACCTGAGATCAAATCTCCCTTCTAAGACCATCCTCAAACATCCTTTCCAAGAACAACACATGTCTGCCCTGGAGGGGTGTGAAACGTTGTAGATCGGTGAAACGAGAAGAATAATCCATGAAAGAAAGAGTTCCCTGCTCTAGGATCATGAAATCCTAGCTCGGTCGGCCCTCAGGGTCTCCGGATAGAAGTAGTCGTAAAAGACATGCTAAAACTCCTCCCACGCCATAACCTACTGATGACCCTCCTGGGAGATCACATCCCACCACCTCTTGGTAGAGTCTTGTAGCATTTAGGTAGAGAGCTTGAAAAAAATTTATGGAGGTGTCTCTAGATGATCAAAGATCATCATCATGGATTCTAGCCATGACTCTACAGCCCGAGGTCCTCCTTCCCCTGAGAAGGTGGGAGGACTCTACTGTTGGAAAAACCACATCAAGTCTGCCATAGTCGAGGCAGGAGGCAGAGCTCCATGGAAGGTCTGCATTATACTCAAAAATCCTTCCCTAAACTGCACATCGACGCCTGTAACCGGTATCACTACTGGTGCCAAGGCTGTTACAATAGGAGGATATGCGGGAAGTCCCTGATCAACCATATTCGACATCTGATCACCACCTGGAAACTAGCATGCAACCAGAGGACGTTTCGGTGCCATGATTCTACGAGGTCAAACACACACCTTAGATCAATATTATCAAGGACTGAAAACTAGGAGCGTAAGAAGGGAACAGGGGAAAGAAATCATTCAAAATTTACAAAACAAGACTACATGGCGTGTATAAAGACTACACGACGTGTTCCCTTATGTCATTTACATGGGTGTGCACTTCTGCAAAAACTGGTCGTGTAACACCCCAAACACACAGTGTGTTATCCTACCACATGGCGTGTACCTGAAACCTATTCCCCTACCCGAGACCTTCTACACTGTTAAGCCACACGGCTCTCCTAAGACAAAACTACACAACGTGTTTAAGATAGACACGATGTGTACTCAACAAGCTTCACCTGGCCCATGTTGTTAGTGACACGGCATGTGTACCAAGGTCACACTACACGACGTGTTCCAGAAGGACACAACGTGTACTAAGAAGTCCCAATAGACCATGTGGTTAGCAAGACGGCCGACTACACAGCTGACACTACACGACGTGTTCCAGGTGGACACGACTTGTATGAGAAAGGATGACACCGACCCATGTTGTTCATGACACGACCTGGTACCTGGGTTAGACTACACAGCATGTTCAAGGATGACATGACGTGTATAAGAAGAGACTCCACCGACCATGTTGTTAGTTACATGGGTAGACACATGGTCACTACAACATAGTATGTACGTACCATACATGACGTGTTCTTGAAGGATTTTTCATAATCCCATGTCCCTTCCCACATAGTCTATGACATGGTTAAAAACTACACATCATGTATTCATAAAGTACATGCCATGTATTCTAATTTTTTCTGAGCAGTAGCCTCAGAAATAGCTCCGGAGCCCAGAAAACACAAAAAACAAACGTTAAGGTTCCAAATTCCGATCTGTGAGGGCCCATACTCCCCGCGAATCAATGTTTGGCATCTTATACAAGTTATAACAAGGAAAACAAGCAATGACCCACCAAACTCTTATCCATGAGGGCCCATAACACCTCAAGAACCAAAGTTTGGTGTCCATCTAATAAAAACAATATACAACCAAATTCCCTATCAAACAACAGAGATTTTATCAAAGCATCTATGCAACAACATGCATAATCTACACAACATCTATCACAACAACATGAAACCGCTAATGCATCCTCGATGGCATGGGAAGAATGCATGACATGTGATTTCTAACAAGTGACTATATGATGCATGAGATAGAATACCCTCATCTCATCAGGTTGCGACAGAAATAAAACCCCAATAATATCAACAATAACATCACAAAACATGAGAGTCACCCATGGTGAAATCAAATTAACTGTAAAATTTAAAACTAGAAAAAATTGTAATAAACGAGGTAGTATGGATTTTCCCTGTACACGGGTTAGCTACTCCCATGCCCAACTTATTACCAAGTACCTATTTTTTCCTATCCCTAGCTATAGGCTCCAAATAGTAAGTCAAGGGAAAAGAACCCTCTGATACCACTTTGTAACATCCCGGTTTCGGAAGCCACCCAGAGGCGCCCTGTACCCAGTTGGTCACATGGCCTCAAGCACATTTCCTCGAATGCTAGAGGCTGCCGACTAGCAGCGAGGGCCTTGGGTATGATAGTGGGGAAACTATTCCATCATTGGTAGCATACAAAACAGAATTACAGAACTACATACAACAACAGAAGTAGTAAATACCAAACAACAATAACAGCAGAAGACTGATAAATAAACAAGTAGAGAAAAATATATAAATGATGCATGATACAAATGAGTCTAGGAAAGCAGCCAAACAATTCACAATGCTAAATACAATACTAAACCAAAGTATAAAAGGAAAATATATAAACTACTCCTCAGCATCGCAAGCCTCATCTTGGTTCCATGCTCTCCAGCTACAGTGCAATCAAGAACCTGAAGTAGAAGGGTGCTTTCCCTTATCTATACCTGCAACAATATAATCTGTTTGGGCCCAAAATCATGACCCCAATAGGGTGTGATAAAAAATCCCAGTAGGAAACCACCCGAATATCTTTGATTAACAGTCAGTGAATATATGGCAGGTAAAAGTACAGAAAACAGTAAACAGGAAATTACCCAACATCAAACAATCCACAGTTTCTAGCATATAATTTACAAACAAGTAAGCAAACACTCAAGCAAGTAGAAAAAACAAGTAACCCTCTGGGTAGTTCCCAAATCCTAACCCATATGGTTCAACCAACAAGTACAATCAACCCTCTAGGATGCACACACAGTCTCACCCCTCTGGTTCAGCTAAAGAATAGACTCTCTGGGGAACCACTCACCGTCAATTCCCCATATAGTCTCGTGTCGTACTAAAGGCGCTCTAGGGAAGCACTCAACGTCTCATTCCCTTTGTGGCCCACGTCGAGGAACTACAGACACTCTGAGGAAGAACTCAAATTCAATTCCCCCTGTGGTCTCTCATTGTATTATAAAGACACTTTGGATAAGCCCTTACGTCCATTCTCCCTATGGTCTACTACACTAGGTTCCCTCAGCCCTGTGTAAAGTCAGCAAGTATCGCATCACATAAGAGCCTAAGTGAACCTCAATAACTACTTGGCTAGCAGTATACAACATGTCATAATAGAGGAACAATTGTCACACCATCCTAAAAATGATGAATGGAACTTCCAATAACCAAATAGGCAAAACTAGACCAAACGATCATAAATAGGAAAAACATGCATGGGAAAAACATCCAAAGCACAAAAAAATTTCCCTATTCACAAACAATAACCTCTACTCAGGAATATAATCAAATCAAGCCAACAAAAATAGAAAAATAGGAAATACGCAATACCCTATTCAAGGGTATTGGTTGAATTTTCACAAAATACTCAAAGTCTTCCTACTGAAAGGCACAAACCACCAACCTTCATGTTAAGAGATTGATATACTTGAACCAAGAGGCCGGAATCTCTTTAGAACATCGTAGATCTACGAAAACGCATAAAAAGTTCAACCCACAAAAACATGGAAAAGAGAAGGAATTGGAAAACAAAACCCTAGGAGAAGGAAGATCTTACCGTTGCGGTTCCAACGCAATCGACATTGGTTGATTCAGAGAACGGATGGAGACTCAGTGGCTCAGAGAAGATCTGCGGCCGTACAGACCCTCTCGGACAAAGAGAACTTAGAAGAATATGGTTCTGTCCATCATACGTGACCCCGATTCGTTTAATGAAAAAAAAAACAAATCACATGAAATGTACTTTTAGAGTACACAACATGTAATTACTGTTTCCGTACTCCGCTTTAGGCGGCATCCATGTCACCCCACAGGATGGTGTGTGTGGACAGGACACGGCTAGAACACGGCCTTCAGCGGAAAGGAAGTACACGACATATACTCATAATTACATGGCATGTACTTCAAAAATATCCAGAAAATCCTCTTTTCTCGAAAACTCCAAAAAAAGTAAAAACATACCTGAAAAGAAGGTCCGGGTTCTTACACAATTTAAATGTGAAATTGATTCCAATGAACTAAATTGATTTACTAGATATAAATTTTATCTAATTATACTTTAAAACCAATAAAAACTATAATTTAACAGTATAAATTATTTAGATCAAAAAGTAGTTTTCATTTAAAATCCGGTGTCATTCACTATTCATCAAAACATGAATGTTTTCAAAAAAATATCAAAAATTCACCCAATGTAAATTTTGATATTCTGATTTCAAGAAACTAGTTTATTTTTTCAAATAAAAATTATAAAAGTTTCAAAAATTATATTTAAAATAGGTGTGCCATTAAAAGGCGGTAAAACAACCTTTTCAAAATATATAACTTTTTATTATTAAAATTAAATTTATTTTCATATTCACCCTATCACACCTATTAGATGAAATTAAAAACATTTTATTAAATATATAACATATAAATTTTCTTATTATCATTAAATAATAGCGAATAATTTAATTTATTAAGATAAAATTCCATTATAGTCATAAAAATTGTTTTTCATAAAAAAAAATCCTTTATATTCAATCGGTCTTTATTTTCATTTCTAATTAACTGGAAACCAATGAATTCATTTTATAAAAAAAATTAAACTATAATTTTCATAATTTAGTTAATCTCATTCATTCCTGCTGTTCCAATGGCTAGGTGATAACTATCATAATAATATTAATAGTATATTATTGTCCAGTAAGACTCAGGCTTCTGTGTAACATAAGTCATCAAATGAAATTGATGCCACGTGAAACTTAAGAAAAATATGGTATTTCATGTGATGCAAGGTAAATAATGTATTTCATGTAACAAAATATATTAAATAATTTAAATTAGTTTGAAATAATATATTTCATAAAATTTTAGGATGTTACAAGAAGTCACTGCTACTATATACATATTATAAATAATTATTTTCACAATAGAGATGTATTCAGTCGATGTAGCTATTACATACAATGTTGTTCATGAAAATTGAATAGATGGATTAATTCTGTGCAAGAATAAAAGAAGAAGAAGAATAAGGAGGCACTACCATGTTAATGTAAATTCCACTTTAAGGGAACTAAATGACCAAAAAATCCATACGAGGGTGTTCTAATTTATCTAAGAATTCTATAGGTTTTGGCATTAAAATTTTGTTTAATAAAAACCCATAAAAACTTAGTAATATTTTGAGAAATTTTGAAGGAAAGAAGGTTTCTAGGTTTCCTATTACACATTTACACATGTGTCATTCTAAATAGCCACACACACTTTTCTCAATAGCCACATATTGAATGTGTCCTCATGTAAAACTTGTGCACACTTCATAAATCAATGCCACACAATTTCCTTGATGATAACCCACATGAATAGTTAGTGTCACACATGGGAACTTGAGCACAATACTAAATAAATTATCTATATCAATGGACCTATAGCCATGGTTTTATTAGTCTGTGGCTATAACTTAATTTATATCCACAATTTAATTAAAACAATGGATATATGGGTATTTGAAGCCAAGGTTTACTAAAAACTATGTAAATAGGGTTGATTATGTCAGGAAACTCTCCTCTCCATGACCACCTCTAATTACCCTCTCCTATATACACTATCCTCCCCTAATGCTACCCCTCAACAGCTCTCCTCTCCCCAACCATCCTCCCCCGACTTTTCCCATCACGATGCTGCCCCTAGCTTACACCCAATGAGGCCACCCCATCGTGATTTATCCTATATATGACCCTAATCAGACTATTATACCATTGAATCCAGACACCTCACCTCCACCAACACTTCTACTAGAATGGATCCCCACAACCTCCTCCTGCGCACCTCCGATTCCACCACCCCACCTCCTTGTAATCATTTTCCTCCTTACAGATCTCATCCAGTCACAAATACGGAATTCGCTTACCCACCAAAGTCATTTACGGTTTTCTCTTCAATGTTGGGTGCCTAAGATTCTTTATCATTATCAAGGTATAAATTTAGCTAAAATAAAGATGAACTTTTAGAAAATATGGAGTTATAAAGATGCTAAACATATGAACAATTAAAATTAAATTAAATTTGAGACTAGTTTACTACTTTAGGTGGCTCAGTTGTAAAATCTTGGCCATGAATGACTACCTATATACTGGGTTTTGTTGTAGGGTGTAATGGAACCATATTTTTTACTTGAAATATCAATATATCCTTTTATTTATCTTCTACAGGTCATACTCATGTAATTCTAAATCTATATCATTAAAATATATTGGCTTAATTTTAATGTAGATTATTTAATAAGTAATAAATAGGTGGTATATGTTTTGATCATCCCCTTGTAATAATTTATTTGGTAACATGGGTTTATATTGGAGTTCATTGAGGAAAATCTCAGAAATATGTTTGGGGGAAGTGTCCTTAATTGTTTCTTTGAACTATTGTATAACTTATTGGGAAAATGATAAGGACAATTATTATACTTAATATTATCCTATTTTTTTCCATACTACTTAAGTGACCAAATTGTGGTGGATATCATGGAAATAATTTACTTAAACTCACCCATTTCTCTCTAATAGTCATTGAGCTATTTTTAAAAAAACTATGAGCAAGTTATTTAGTCTTGTATCTTCTCTAGTGTAGGTTATTATTCACACATATTGTTTTTTGTAATATGTAGTTGATTTTAATTAATATCATTACTATTTTATAATTAATCATCCTATAAATTAGTGGTTTCTAATAGCTACTCAGGATATTACCTTTGAGTTTATTGTTTCTTGGGCTCCTATAAGAATATAGATTGATTAGTGTTAAAAAAACTTTTATGTGTCATTGCACAAACTCAATAATATTTGTATAAATATATTTAGAATTTTAATAATGTTGGTATCTAATAAAAAACTCCCCTACTGTCATTCTAAACACACATATATAAAAATAAAGAAATAAATAAACAAATAAAAAACAACATCAAATAAAAATAAATGAATGAAAAAAACTAATTAAATTGTGAAAGTGATAGTAAATTATTATCTCAGCTCTAGGGAAATGGTTACATGTTTTAATTTTAATTACTTTGGATGGATTTCAATATAGATTTTAAATTTATTATGCACAATGGACTGTTGATCACATATTTTTCACTCATGGAGTTGGTCTTACAGAATCATTGTCCACACACTTAATTTTATAGATTTGTTTCTAAAATATTGGAAATAGAATAACATTAATTTATTCAACGAATAAAAAAATTACAATATAGATAGAGTGGAATTATTTTAATGATATTTCCTTGGATTTAACCTTATTGATACATCATTATATAATATTATTGATTCCCTTATCCTACTATTTGTCTATTCATAACTTATTAAACACATCATTAGTGCATATATTGTCACATTGTACATCAAAATTAGGAAAACATCTATGTTCTCATCCCACCACTAATATAAATAAATCAAAACCATAAGTAAATCTACCCCTTAAACAACTAATCCCATCATACACCAATGATCAAACTATAGGAGATTGATGGGTTTTATAAATTTAAATTAAAATGGGGGAATATGAAGCTCAAAAACTATCATTTTCCTCGAACTCCCATACCTCCAAATCTATAGAATAAAATAGAAAACAAAAGACTATGTATTTGAGCTCTAGAATCAATGTTTTCGATCCAGTGGGAGGTCCTTGAGTGACCTTCTATAATGGATGTGATATTCATAATCAGTAAAGTATAGATCAAAAGGAAATGCAAAGGGATAAAAATGAACATAATTGTATGTAGATATATTAAAATGAAGAAATATGATATAATCCTCAAAAAAATCATTCCAAGACTAAAGTAAAATGAATATAATATGACCCACCAGTAAAAAACAAGGATGAAAAATTATTTTTAAGTTTGGACCTATACTCTTCCCTCATCTCTAGTTTTAGATATAGTGTATGATTAACTAATTAATTTAATAATATTTCTTTAAAGGATTAATATTCTTGATTTATTATGTTGGTAATCTCTCAAATGCTCTCCTTGGCTCGTAATTCCTTCCAACAATTAATGTATCCTTCTTCACCTAGATGAATTACATGTGGATACGTTTGAAGAGATTTTCCTAATGTGGTTGAACTAGAGAAATTATACATTGATCTTAGGTCAAAAAATTTCAATTATAATGATTTGGGATTTTGTACTCTCTTTATCCATATTCTATAAATTTCACATGGTAGATGTTGTGAGGAATCCTTATACAGTTTCTCTAAAATCATATGATTCCACTAAAGTCTAACACAGTGGATATATATTTCCCATTAAGGCCAAAATATTATAAAGATGGATAAAGTAATAGATTATTTGAAATTAAAATAAACTGAAGTTCCATGGATCGAATAACAACTGAGAAGGGGGGTTGAATCAGTTGTTTAACTTTTTATAAGTTTCAAAACTTTAAGAAACTTAACCCTTGCAACCTGTTAAGATTTATTTCCTTATAAACCATTAGCAAGAAACTCAAGCATGCAAGAAAGGTAAATCAGGAAAGGCACAAAATATTTACAAGGTTTGGCCTCAATAAGATATCCTACATCCTTGCCATAGCCACTCCCGTGGGTCTATGGAAATCCATTTTAATGAAGAAGTGAATACAACTTGTGTCAACTCCTATTGGACACCTTCTATCTCCCGATAGGAAAGATTATACTGACTCCCATTAGTTTACAAGGTTTCCTTAAAGAACAAATGATCCAAACACAGGAATAAGAACTTTGTTAAGCTGATCCACAAATGCTCACTCCAAATCTTCAATCCGATTTCTTGAATACGATTTTTTGAAACCGGTCTTCTCAGCAAGATAAGAAGATTCTGATTCTCTTCTTCTCAAACAATCATGGAAACTTCATCAAGATGGTAGGAAATTTTCACTAAGAATTATCCATCGCTCCAACTTTTCCGAATATGTAAAATTGAAAATTAGCGAATGATCTAAGCACATATTTAAAGGAAAATCAGAAAAAAAGGTGGGAATCTTTAAAATCTTTCCCACTTCCTCAAATCTCAAAAACTCTGCAAATCTCTCGCATTTAATCTTCAATCTTTGACTACTTCAAATCTCCTTAAATTTCTATGAGATTTATGCAAAGTTGAAATTCGTGTTTTCTTGAACTCTTCATATCCTTATCAGAATGAAAAAGTTGGATCATGGTTCTGAAATCTGGTTCAGGAAACAGACTCCGAACTTTAGGTTCAGGAAACAGACTCCGAACTTCAGGTTCAGGAAGCATACTCTGAATTTCAGGCTCAGGAAGTAGACTCCAAAATTATGGCTCAGGAAGTAGATTTTGAATTTCTGGAACAGGAAGTAGACTCCGAATTTTTGGCTCACGAATTAGACTCCGAATTTATGGCTCAGCAAGTAGACTCCAAATTTCTAGTTCAGGTAGTAGACTCTGAATTTCTGGCTCAGGAAGTAGACTCCGAAATTCTAGCTCAGGAAGTAGATTCCGAATTTCTGGCACAGGAAGTGGACTCCAAATTTATGGCTCAGGAAGTAGACTCTGAATTTCTGGCTCATGTAGTAGACTTAGAATTTCTGGCTCAGGTAGTAGACTCCGAAATTATGGCTCCGGAAGTAGACTCCAAAATTTCTGGCTTAGGAAGTAGACTCTGAATTTCTGGCACAGGTAGTAGACTCTGAATTTCTGGCTCAGGAAGTAGACTCTGAAATTCTGGCTCAGGAAGTAGATTCCAAATTTCTGGCATAGGAAGTAGACTCCGAATTTCTATCACAAGAAGTAGACTCCGAATTTCAGGCTCAGGAAGTTGACTCCACAATTTCTGGCTCAAGAAGTAGACTCCAAATTTCTGGCTCTAGTAGTGGACTCCGAATTTGTGTTTCAGGAAGTAGAATCTGAATATCTAGATCAGGAAATGGACTCCGAACTTCAGGTTCAGGAAACAATTTTAGGAAATAGGTTCCAAATTTCCTTAGAATTTTGCTTAGTGAAAAATGACTATCCTCTTCACCATTTCTTCAACAGCTTTTATCATGAAACTTTTCATGATGTGTGAGAACTCTAAGATCATCATAGCATCGTCTGATTTAGTTTGGAATGCTTGCGACACTTTCTTAGCTTCTAAATTCTTATTCCTCAACATAATCGTCTTTAAGGAAATCTTCAGCAACCAGTAACTTTGAATTTCTGAAACTCAAAAAAATTCTTCAACAAAAAGATTAGTTGTCAAAAAATACAAAACTTTGTTAAAAAAACACCACAAAGGTTCTTCAATCTCTCCATTTGGATTTTTTGGCAACCCTTGTTAACAAGTTTTCACCTCTAAAAAAAAAATTACATCTCAAGTGCTTGAATTTTACCAAAACATAGCCTTTCTCAAAAAGAGTGTCTTGACACCACACTACTGGATAAAGTAATGTTTTTGAAGGATTTCCATCCCTCGGTGACAAGAAAATTTTGAGTCCATGTAAAGATAAAATTCACCCTACTCAAACTCCCCCTCAACTTGTATCTTTCTCTTTCTCACTTTTCTTTTCATCTCTCATTTTCTTTCTTTTCCTCTATCATTTTTCTTCTCTCTCCCACCATTATATGATAACCACAAATTTAGATTCATAAAAGAAAATTTACTCTACCCCTTTGTCAACATAATCGAAATCATAGTTGGGGATTTGCTTATGAGATTTAGAAAGTCTTGGGAGGAGGATGAATATAGAGTTTCAACCTCAGTTCAACAAACCTTTCCTTTGACATTGCTTTTTTGAAAATATCAGCAATCTGATACTTTTTTGAAATATATTCCATCAAGACTTCTCCAGTAGCAGCTTTCTCTTTTAAAAAGTGATACTTTATATCAATATGATTTTATCTTTAATGTTGAACATGATTCTTGTAAAGATCAATGGCACTTTGATTATCACATAGTATTTTCAAAGGTTTAGAAACTTTCACTTTCAAATCTTCCAGTTGAACTTTCATCCACATCATTTGAGTACAAGCCTGAGTAGCTAAAACATATTTGGATTCAGCTGTACTGAAAGTTACTGAACTTTGTTTCTTGATGTGACAACACACACAACATTCCCCTAAGAAAAAAGTTCCTCCTAATGTTGATTTTCTATCATTACAATCACCAGCCCAATCAGTATTAGTATAACCATGAAACTTCATCTCATTATTTCTCTTGTATAACAACCCATATGAATTTGTTCCTTTAACATATCTCAGAATCCTCTTAAATTCCAAAATATGTGATTATTTTGGATTACTTTGATATAGGGAACAGAGAGTCACGACATAAGAAATATCAGGCCTTGAGGCTATAAGATAAAGAACACTTCCTATTAAATTTCTAAAGTCTTTCTGATTCAAACTATTCCCTAAATCATCTTTTCTCAACTTTGTGCTCACTGAGATAGGGGTTGAAACTTCTTTTGATTCTTCCATCCCAAACTTCTTTAACAATTCTTTGGCATACATTTCTTGGGATAAGAAAATGTAGTTTTATTGTTGTTGAACTTGTAATCCATGGAAGAAAGTTAATTCTCCCAACATTGACATTTCAAATTTTTTCTTCATCTCTTCAACATACTTTTCAAAGATATTTTCTTCATCTCTAGAAAAAATCATATCATCCACATAAACAATTAAAATTAAAGTTTCAGAATCAACATATTTAACATAGAAGTTGCTATAAACCTTTTTTAGAAAAGTTCATCTTTCTCAAAGAATTTTCAAGCTTCTAATACCATGCTCGTGGAGCTTGTTTCAGCCCATACAAGGCTTTATTTAATTTGAAAACTTTGTTTTTATCCTCATCAAGTAAAAACCAACAAGGTTGTTCAATGTAAACTTCTTCCTCAATGTTACCATTTATGAAAGCTGACTTTACATCCATTTGATAAACCTTGTAATTACGATAAGAAGCCACTGCAAGAAACATTCAAATAGTTTCCAACCTTGAAATCGGGGCAAAAGTTTCATCAAAATCCACACCTTCCACTTGTGCATATCCTTTACACACAAGCCTTGCTTTGTTTCTTGTAACTTCTCCATGCTCATTCAATTTATTTCTGTAAACCCACTTGGTTCCGATATCATTCTTATTTTCTGGCCTTGGAACAAGTTCCCATGTTTCATTCTTCTCAATATAATCTAGTTCTTCATTCATAGAATCCACCCATTCTTTATGTTGAATAGCTTCTGAAAATGATTCTGGTTTAACTTTTGAGATAAGGGAAGTCTGATTTTCTAATCTTAAATTCCTTCTTGTCTGAACTGGAGCCTTCTGATCCCCAATAATATTTTCAAATTCAACATGTTTTTGTAGGGTAGGAAAAATCACATTTCCTTTCCCAGCATCACTTTCTTCCCCATGTGACTCATCTGAGTAACTTTCACTATTGTGGGAATTCTTTGATATATCTTCCCCAGTATTCTTATCAGATGTTTTGAAGGGAATTGGATTTTCAATTACCTTTACATCATATGAGTTCACTAACTTCTATAACCATTTGTTCCAGCATTTGTAACTTCTTCCATTTGGTGAGTAACCCATAAATATTCCTTCTTCAACTTTCTCTTCAAACTTTCCTAAGTCCAGATTTTTGATTTTGAGCAAGCATGGACTTCCAAAAACATTGAATTATTTAAAATAAGGTTTTTTTTTGTTATAACACATCTCATAAGGAGTCATGATGGTTTCTAGCCTTAACAAGAATCTATTTTGAACATGCACAGTAGTGCTAACTGCTTCTCTCCAAAAGAATTTTGAAAGTTTGTATTCTGACAGCATACTTCTTCCCATTTCCACCAAGCTTCTATTTTTCCTTTCTACTACTCCATTATGTTGTGGAGTATAGGGAGCACTATACTGATGTTTAATACCATGCTTTCTTAGATACGTTTCAAAATCATTGCCTGTGAATTCGGTACCATTTTCTGTTCTCAACTTCTTTATGGAAGCTCCCAATTCTTTCTCAACATATATTCTTAAGAGTTTAAACATTTCAATAGCCTCTGACTTATGCTTCATGAACATGATGTTTTTCATCCTAGTGAAATCATCAATAAAAGTGATAAAGTATAAATATACTTTTGTTGATTGATGTCTCATCAGCCCACATAGATCAGAATGAATAAGCTCAAGTGGTTTGTTAGATTGAATCTCAACTCTTTTATGACTTTTTTTAGTAATCTTTTCTTTATGGAAAGTAATACAAACATCTTGATCTCTTCTTTTCAGTTATGGAAAATTACGAATAGAATCAACTTTAGAAAGCTTACTCATGTTCTTCTTCCCAAGATGGCCAAGTCTTCGGTGCCATAACTTGTTTTCATATTCAGCACTCAAATAGAAAGAGTTATTGGGTTCTCCAATTTGAAAGAGATTCCCACCGGTTCTTTCTCCTTTTGTAATCACTTTTCCATTTTTCACAATTTTGATGATAAAATAATTCTTTCTGAAGATAAATTCTTTTCCATCATCACAAAGTTGACTTACACTAAGTAAGTTATGTTTTAGTCCATTAACAAGAAAAACTTCCTTAGACTTTAGTTTCTCTTCTTCAATCTTTGCCGTTCAAATTCCCTTAATTTTTAAAGAACTATCATTGCCAAAAGTAATCGCTCCTCCATCATGACTTTCAACATGTTCCAAGATTTTTATATCACCTGTCATGTGTGAAGAATAACCACTATCAAGTATCCATGGTTTGTTCCTCTTACTTGCTTTCAAAGTTGTCTCAATAATAAAAGCTCTTTCATCAACCTCCTTATTTTCAACTTTCTTTTCATTCTTATCATAAGAAAATTGTTCTGGAAGAAGTGTCATAAATCATTCGGCATGACAACTATACTGATCACATCTTCCACAAACTTCTTCCAAACATTCAAATTGATTCTTTGTTGGAATGTTTCTCACATCTTGAGAATTCAACTTTTCATCTTTCTGTGATTACAGAAAGTTACTCATTCCTCCACTTTGCTAAAACCTTCTTCTAGGTAGAGATAAATTGTGCCAACAATTATAAACTCTATGCCCATATATTCCGCAGCACCAGCAATAGCCATCAAATCTTGGTTTTCTATTTAAGAATGATCTTTCTCTATAAAAACTTTGTCGAGGTTGAAAACATCTTTCAGCTCTAGAAAACTTAGGATGTATGGAATCTATTCTTTTGAGTGAGTTTTCTACTTTTGTAGGATTGACAGGTTTATCAAATCCTTTCTCCACCCAAGATTTACTAATACTTTTTCCATAACCTGAAATGTTAGAAGAATCAGATACAACATTATTTTTGGTAAGAGAAGATTTCACCTGATTCTCATAATGAGCCTTCACAACATTTTTAGAGGTCTCATCTTTTAATTATGTAGCTTTGTTGAATTTTTCATTCATCTTCCTCAGGGTATTTTCGAACCTAAGGAGTTTTGATTGCACCTTGTTTACTTCTTCTTCCTTTTCTTCCAACTTCTTACTAAGATCTTCAATCATCTTTCCCTGTTCAGCAATTCTAAGTTTGTAACTTAAAATTTATTGAATGTATTCATCTTCCTTCTTGGTGTCATATTTAATTCCATCCTGAACTTCTTCATGATTCTTCTTCATCACACGAATTTATTTCTTGAGATATTTTTTTTCTCAAGACATGAAAGAAGTTTGGATCTTAGCTGATATTCTCTGTAAGATTATTCACCACCTTCTTCACTCTCTGAGGAAACATTTGTTTTCTCAACTTTTTCAATTAAGGTTATGAATATTTGTTTACTTTCATCTTCTGAGGAATCATTGTCAAATGATTCAGATTCAACATTCTTGCTCAAAATACTTCTTTTCTTTCCGGAAAACTTCTTCTTGAATTTTTAGAAGTCTTATATTCTTTTTCATTCTTATTATACTTCTTCTATCGAGGATTCTCATCAGAAAAATCTTGACATTCTCCAACTTTATTCTTAGGGAAATTCATAGCAAAGTGTCCAATTCCTACACACTCAAAAAATTTGAGAGGATGTTTCACTCCATACTTTCCTCTTCTTCTTCGATAGTTCTTGGATATGAGAGACATGATTTTTTCATTCAACTCTTCATCTTCCTTATCATCAGACTCACAAGGATTAGCCTTATCATCATCTTAGATTTTCATCTTTCTCATAGCTTCAAAATCCATTTCATATTTTATCTTCTTCTTAAAGATAGAAGATTTCCTCATTTCATAAGCATTAACAAAAGTTATGCAGTTCATCAAGAGATAAATCATTCTTATATTCTAAAGCTAAAATTTTAGAATTAAACCTATCTGGAAAGTTTCTCATAAGTTTCTTCACAATTATAGAATCTTCCTAGTATTCTCTGAATCCTCTGATGTTACACACAATTTCATTAAATCTGGTGAAGTATTCATCAATTGTTTCATCATCTCTCATCCTGATGTCTTCAAACTTACTACTCCAGATTTTTAGCATGTCCTACTTGACTTTTGTATTTCCTTCGAATACACTTTCCAGCTTATCCCACATGACTTTTGATGTAGTGAGACCCATCACCTTCTGATAAACATTTTCTGATAAGGACATAAGAATATAATTTCTAGCCTTTCCATCAACTTCTATGTTTCTCTTATCATAAAACGTCATAGGATCATTTTTCTCAATAGGTGGAAAGCCAATAGTAGCAACATCAACAACTTAAAGGCCAGGAGATAGGAGATAAAGAATCATCCTATTTTTCAATCCATAATAATTCTTACCATCGAATGTAGGAATTCCTCTACTATTGACAGAATTGATATCCTCCATGATAAGGATTAAACAAGGGAACCTCCCTCTGATACTACTTGAAGTTCCAAGGATCAAATAACAACTGATAAGGGGGGTTAAATCAGTTGTTTAAATTTTTATAAGTTTCAAAATGTTAAGAAACTTAACCCTTTCAACCTGTTAATATTTATTTCCTTATCAAACTTTAGAAATAAACTCAAGCATGCAAGAAAGGTAAATAAATAAAGGCACAAAAGATTTACAAGGTTCAGCCTCAATAATAGAACCTATGTCCTTGCCATAGCCACTCCCGTGGGTCTATGGAAATCCACTATAATGAATAAGTGAATAAAACTTGTGTCAACTCCCATTAGACACCTTCTATCTCCCGATAGGAAAGATTATACTGACTCCCGTCATTTTACAATGTTTCCTTAAAGAAAAAATGAGGCAAACACAGGAATAAGAACTTTGTTAAGCTTCTCCACAAATTCTCACTCCGAATCTTCAATCCAATTTCTTGAATCCGATTTCCTAAAACAGGTATTCTCAACAAGATAAGATGATTCTGATTCTCTTCTTCTCAAACACTCAAGGAAACTTCTTCAAGATGGTAGGAAATTTTCACTAAGAATTGTCCAGCGCTCCACCTTTTCCGCGTATATAAAATTTCAAATGAGAGAATGATATGAGCACATATTTATAGGAAACTCAGAAAACAAAGGCGGGAATCTTGAAAATCTTTCCCGCTTCTTCAAATCTCAAAAACTCCGCAAATCTCTCGCATTTAAACATCAATATTTGACTACTTCAAATCTCCTTAAATTTATCTGAAATTTATGCAAAGATGAAATTCATGTTTTCTTGAACTCTTCATATATTTCTCGGAATGATAAAGCTGAATCATGGTTCCGAAATCTGGTTCAGGAAATAGACTCTGAACTTCAGGTTCAGGAAACAGATTCTGAAAATCTGGTTCAGGAAGAAGACTCCGAATTTTAGGCTCAAGAAGTAGACTCTGAAATTCTGGCTCAGGAAGTAGATTCCGAATTTATGGCACATAAAGTAGACTCCGAATTTCTGGATCAGTAAGTAGACTCTGAATGTCTATCTCAAGAAGTAGACTCTGAATTTATGGCCCATGTAGTAGACTCTGAATTTCTGGCTCAAGAAGTAGACTCTGAAATTCTGGATGAGGAAGTAGATTCTGAATTTCTGGAAGAGGAAGTAGACTCCGAATTTCTGGCTCAGGAAGTCGACTCTGAAATTCGGGCTTAGGTAGTAGACTCCGAAATTCTGGCTCAGGAAGTAGACTCCGAATTTCTGTCTCAGGAAGTAGACTCCGGAATTTCTAGCTCAGGAAGTAGACTCCGAATTTCTGGCTCCGGTAGTAGACTCCGAATTTCTGGCTCAGGAAGTAGACTCCGAAATTCTAGCTTAGGAAGTAGATTCTGAATTTCTGGCACAGGAAGTAGACTCCGAATTTCTGGCTCAGTAAGTAGACTCCGAATTTCTAGCTCAGGTAGTAGACTCCGAATTTATGGTTCAGGTAGTAGACTTTGAATTTCTGGATCAGGAAGTAGACTCCAAAATTCTGGGTCAGGAAGTAGACTCTGAAATTTCTGGCTCAGGAAGTAGACTCCGAATTTCAGGATCAGGAAATGGACTCCGAACTTCAGGTTTAGGAAATAGGTTTAGGAAACAGGTTCGGAATTTCCTCATAATTTTTCTTAGTGAAAAACGAAAATTCTCTTCACCATTTATTCAAAAGATTTTATCATGAAACTTTTCATGATGTGTGAGAACTCTAAGATCAGAAAAGCATCGTCTGATTTAGTTTCGAAAGTTTGAGACACTTTCTTAGCTTCTAACTTCTTATTTTTCAACATAATTGTCTTTAAGGAAATCTTCAGCAACCAGTAACTTCAACTTTTTGTAACTCAAAAACATTCTTCAAAAAAACGATTAGTTGTCAAAAAATACAAAACATTGTTAAACAAAACACCACAAAGGTTCTTCATAAACAATGTCTTATATTTAAGAAGAAGTCTTACACGTCCAGGATACAAATGCTTCATTTGTAAAATTTCAGAAAACTCCAATGTAATATGCATATAGAATTTCTTATGAATAATGAAACCAAATGATTATAGGATAACAAGGAAGTCACAAACACTAGATGACATATTATATGAACTATGAAAATTCATATGAATATTGGATTGACATATAAGATCAACACCTATTCTTATATCTCATGATTGAATCAGAAATTCATTATTGATATTTTTTAATTGGAAGTTCATGTCTTCAATTTTTATTTTTTTTTCATTCATTTATAGATTTATTGAAATAAATATCTTTTCTCACATTAATCTTGGGTAAATTACCATCATTTAAACTCATCATTATCTCCTTAATATCAGGTGTGGTGATCAATAACCTCCTCATTCAACTTGGACATCAATGATTTTGTAATTATTTAAACTCGTTTGGAAATCCCAATCCTTAAAATAACAACATATTAATTTTTATTGAAAATCCATGTAGTTTTATTCTTATTTATCATACAAGAATATATCATGAATCTTTAATATTACATGATTTTATGACCTTGATAGCATATCCTAGCATCTTTAGATTTTATTTCCATTAGAATCCTTGAAATCTATAAACCCAATTTTGAGACTTTAAAAAGTATCTCAGATTCTAATTATTTCTTTGATCATCATCTCAAAGATTAATGATAACCTATCATAATATTATTAATTAAATCCAAAACCCTAATGTTTTTTAGATTTTATGTAATTTTTAATTATTACAATGGAGTATCTATTCAGATTATAAAATATGGAAACTTGAAATTTCACTTTGTAGAAAATTATAATTTCTATGTGCTGATGATAACATAGATTATTACATTATTACAAAAACCTAAATCATGTTTACATAGTGATAAAATGATTTCTTCATAGTCCAAGATTTTTTTTTCATTGAAAAGGATTTATGACCACTCATCTATATTTTTCATACATAGAGGCAAAATGATGTTTTTGTAAACATGGGTGATGCTTACAGAGAATAAAACATTAATATTTTTCCACTAATATACACTATTTAAAGGTTATGAATGGAATAAATGATACATATTAAAATAATATATGATACTTACATAGCATAGGGTGATAACCCATACACAGTTCTCTAGACATAGCCATTTTTCGCCTTAGCTTCAAAATTATGGTTTTCTTCAAATTAATTTAGAGCTACAACAACAATATTCAGGCCATCTCTACTCTTATCATAAATTAATTCAAGTGTTATTAAACAATTATATATATAATCCTTTATGTGTGATATATATTGGATTGTTTCTCAATAGATATATCAGATTAATATCCTATTCAAACTATGTAATGTCCTGAAATTTCAATGTATTTTTTTAAAAATTATATGAAATTATTTCGAGACCACATGCTTTGACGACATGTGATTCCGAGGCCCGGTGGGCCTGGAATGGAATTTTGAACATTTTTTAAGTTCACTTAAGTAAACATGCTGTCAGGGTTTTCTAACTTTTGAATTGGTGAATGGATTGAAAATTTAAGGGCACTATTGAACTCGAAACGCTGAGATTCACCTAGAAAGGACTTAAATTTGACTGGAAAGGGTCGAACAGAAAAGTTATTTTTAATATTTTTTAGAAAATAATAAAATAACATAAAAAACTTATTTTATTTTCTTTTTCACCATTGAGTGTCGTACGATGTTTCTGTAGTGCGGAAACAAGGTGAATTAATGAGATCCCATTAATGGATATTTTTTGTGTAGCATAACAATGCTTTATTTGGATCATAACTGCTATGTTGTTTCATAAATGAAACAGCGTAATGACGCAATGTCGCAGTGTAAGAGAAATGCTATGATGTGTTTCTTTTTTATTTAGCTAATTCATTAGATAGTGGAGAATTAAACTATGGAAATTCCCTGACAAACCTACGGTGAAGTTCCTCCGCTATGAAGAATGAAAAATGCCCGTGGATCGCTCGCAACATCATCTCTCTACAAAGAATGAAGCTGAGAAGCAACAAGCACCTTCGACTCCTTGAACCTTTGTGGGAGGAATGCTCTAATGATGAACGTCGATTCCAAGTAGGGTTTTATTTTGATTCATGTTTTTCCTTATTCTTATTCTAAATGACAAATGTGGATCAACCCATTAATAGGTCGATACATGGATCATCCATTCTTGCATGAGGGTGATATTTCTGGGGTTTCTATTCGAGATTAATGTTTCGTTGATAAAATATCATCCCAAGCATCCCCTATTTTAAACTTCTAACGTGAAGGGTGAAAACCGACATAAACAAGTCCTGATCCCCTCCGTATGTGAGTTCTTTATAAATTGGTTTTCCAAGATAGCGACAATGTGTATCCAAGGCCATAGCAGTGAAGAGGGAATTCCTCAGAGGCTATAGGCACAAGCGGCGCGAAGAACGGACCGTCAGAGTACGTCTGGTGGTCCACCGAAATACCTGTCAGCGCACTAGTACCAGCGACTGACAAAAACGGTGCACCCCGATGGAGACCATGGCCACTGCGGCCGCAACACTGGAGATCCACAACACCACACTGGCACCGCGTTGATAAGTCAACCTACAGACTTGGTCTGCGGGTGATGTGGAGGGGAAACCGGTTTCACCGGCTACATGTGGTGAAGCTGAACGTGGATATGGCTCATCAGGATGGAAGAGCCAGCCTGCTAAAGCAGGCTAGGCAAAGTCGGCGGGTCGGACCCGCACCAGCGAGCTGGACCCGACCTAGCGGTCCTGACCCACAACAGTGGGCCAGACCCACCCCAGTGGGCCGAAACCACACCATCGGGATGTACCTACACCAGGGGTCCATACATTCCCTACCAGGTCAGACCATATTTGGGTTGGGTCAGGTCAGTCCGATCGAGCCAGACCAGACCCAGACCCAACTGACCCCCATTTTTCTAAAACGGTGGTATCTTGCAAACCCTTCATCCAATTGACGAGCCTTTTGTGGTGTTAGGACCCTCTTGACAAGGAGGATATTTTTAAATGATCTATGGAGGATTTAATGTAATTTGAAATTAAAATAATGGTTTGGGGAGAGGTTCTCCTAATATCAAGCATACTATGTGCGAAAACCCTACGGTTGGATGTGACCTAAATACTACTGACGATCGCCCTTGTGTGGATCAGATAATATGGCCCAATGGGAAGTAGATTTTGTATGACCCGATAGGCCCATGGCGGGGAGTTGCTTCTGTGTGACCCAACAGACCCACGATACTCGACCGGAGGAGTACCTCAGTAGGCCATAGGTGGGAAGAGACTTCTGTATGACCCAGAATGCCCATGGTGGGGAGTGGATTATGTGTGACCCAAAATAACCTTGGTACTCTTCAGGGATGACTACCACAATAGTACTAAGGTTAGTGGTAAGTGACTTCTGTGTGACCTGAGATCCCCACTGTACTCATTGAGGAGGATTTCTCCTACAGCCGAGGTGTTCGACAATGTGACTAATAGTTCTACTTTCCTACTCTAGAATATAAAATGTGTGAGCTATATTGTTTCATGCTTATGCTTCATGATTTTTTTGAGATTGATTTGGGGTATTTACTTTTTTTTGGGGTCCCCTACTGAATATTTTTTTACTCACCCTTGCACGGTATTCACTCGCACATGTTGTGTCTGGTGCAGACGATCGATGCTTCGACAGAGGACTTAGTGGACTAGGACCAGGCAGGGCCTAGTGAGACCAAGAAGACATGGCATAATCCTACATCTTGCAGTAGCTACACTAATCTTGTCATTAAGTGGGGTTTTTTTCAGGTGGTTATCTAGTGTTCTTTTGTAATTTCTTATTTTCTAGATAGTCTTTCATTGGGTTCTTATTATGACCCATTTGAATTTGAGTTTTACTTATACTCAGGGGTTGTTTAGTGGCATGCTTGTTTACTTTTACTTCTTTGGGATGTGATTGTGTATACATGCAAACAGGTACCCATGAAAATTCCTCCCACTTGCAGTTTTACGCCTTCGATGCTAGTAGGAAACCCTTGGCCTTCCGGAGGTGGGAATGGGGTATGTCACTACACGGGCCTTGAGGGATGGGTCGTTACAAAGTGGTATCAAAGGTGGTTGGTTCTACGTCAGAGATCGAGATTCTATTGATTTTTTGGAGAAACAATGTTAAATGTTTCGAGTTCGACTTTCAGATTTTAGGAGTCTAGTGCTGGTGTGTCGGATGACGTATCCATACACAAAGACCTTGAAATTTTTCTTTTCATCTCTATACATGAAAACATTGGTTTCATAAGTTTCCCCTTATTATTTTATTGAATAAGTGTTATCTCACTAGGTATAATCATCTAACCATGGTACATCTTGATCTGTATCTGGATGACTTCTCACAGACGGCTAGCTCATATTCCGATGTGTGACTATGGGGAAAACCCTCCTAGAAATAAGGCATCATTTCAGGGACCGGTGCTAGAGATGGCCCTGCTGGGTGGTTCACCGGTGTTTCCACAACCCATTGATCCACAGTTAATGCCGACGGTACCAGTAGAGAACGTACACAAACTTAGTTCCCTGCATGAGTTTCAGAGACAGAGACCTCCCAGGTTCAGGGGAGAGACAAATCCTTAGGCCATCGAGGACTAGATGGAGGAAGTGATGTGGGTCTTCTAATTAGTGAGGACACCACTTGACTACGATCCTTCATTAGGGCTCAATAGGAATATTCTAGAGTCTAATGACTCAAAATCATGATGAGTCGACCCTCTCTTAGGATGACTTTGAGCGGATTTTCTAGGAGGATTTTTTCCTTGCTACCTTACACTCTGTGCAGATCTAGGAGCTAATTCACCTACTGTAGGGCAGCCTATTAGTGGCTGAGAAATCTGCGAGGTTTACGAACCTCTCTCGGTACTCCACATACATTCTATGAGACCATTTTCTAGGTCCCAGACCTTTGAGTAGGGACTCATGTGGGAGATCAGGGCATCCATGGTGTCACTCATCATCCCCACTTAGGATGGAGTGATGGAGCAATCCCTTCTTATGGATAGCTTCCTAGCGGAGTAGTCATCAAAAAATATAGCTACCATCATACTTTAGGTGATAACGTCTTCAGTATTAAGAAGTAGGAAGTAGATGAGGGGGCCCAAGTTGTCTTGGTCTTTCCGGGGATGACCCTAGGACTCAAGGTCGGCAGTGCGGGGCTCCTAGAGCAGAGGGAGTCCATAGGGAATTAGGATATGCTTCACGTCTTGTGGGCAGTGACACTTAGCTCGTGACTACCCGACCCACTGCAAAGATGATTAGTAGGTGTTTGAGGGACCTCTAAGGCAGAGGTATAGGCTCGAGCGAGGAGGTCCAAAGGTTTTTAGACATGGCAGGGGAGCTGATCGAGAAGAATGTTATGGACGACAGTTCGAGGTACTACCTCCACCACCCCCAGGTGGTCCACCATGGGCTCATGGAGCTGACAGATAGGGGCAAGGCCAGATTCAGGCGATGAAGGCCTATGACTATGGTGCTCCAAATATGATTAGAGTCATGATCTATGTATTCTACACCTTATATTAAGTTCTTATAGACATAGGTTCTAGTAACCATTTCCTTACCATATACCTCATTCGAGGCTCAGAGATTCCGGTGGAGCTGTTGGATCAATACTTACGATTAGAGACTCCAATGGGAGAGGATTAGATGATTACACACTGGTTTTAGTAGTGTGAGCTTACTCTAGGAGGTTAGAGCTTTGGCTAGGATCTCCTAGTAGAAGAGTCAAATATGGGACAAGGTTTTCCTTCATTAGAGAAAAGGGAACCTTTGCCGCATAGGATGGAATTTCTCAGCAGAGGGTGCATCCAATCACTCACATGTTGGCTAGACGTACCCTCACTGTGGTGGATGAGAGTAGTCTAAGATTTTCTGTCGTGGTGGAAAAGTATGAGGATGGATTTCCTGAGGATGTTCTGGGACTACCTCATCATAGGGAGGTAGACTTCTACATTGAACTGTACCTCGGGAAGGCACTGATATCCACATCGACATATTGGATGGCTCCCACGGAGCATCATGAATTGAAGGTACAACTGGAGGACTTGTAGGATAATGGGTTCGTAAGGCTCAGTATTTCACCATTAGTAGCCCCAATGTTATTTTCCAAGAATGAAGATTGGAGTTTGAGGATATTCATAGAATTTCGATGCCTTAACCAGGTGATTGTGAAGAAAAAGTATCCACTACTGAGGATTGGTGACCTATTTGATTAGCTGAACGGAGTGAGGTGGTTCTAGAAGATTAACCTCAGATTAGGCTATCATTATCTTTGGTTACAGGATGAGGACGTAGCGAAGATAACCTTTAGATGCTGGTATGACCACTATGAGTTTTTTGTGACGCCTTTCGGTGTGACCAATTCCTTAGCAGTGTTCATGGGACTGATGAACAACATCTACTAGCCTTACCTTGATTGTTTCATAGTGGTCTTCATTGATGACATCTTGGTGTACTCAACGTTAGAGGAGGAGCACAATACACACTTGCAGATAGTCCTGGATACACTCTGAGAGCACCATATGTACGGTAATCTCTCAAAGTGCCAGTTTTGGATTCAGGAGGTCCTCTTTATGGGAAAAGTCATCTCAGTGCCTGGAGTTGTAGTGGATCCGGAAAGATAGAGATAGTGCTTTCGTGGTAGCCTCTTAGTAGTGTGATTGAGGTGCAGAGTTTCTTGGGTTTCAGCTGGATACTACTGGAGGTTTGGGCCCAAATTTTTCCAGAGTTGAAACACCTTTATCAGCCTTGACATAGAAGGGACAACCCTTTGTGTGGACAGAGAAGTGCTATAAAATATTCATGGAGTTGACAAGAAGATTGACAAGTGTCCCCATCTTAATACAACCAAAAGAGGACGTTGGGTATATAGTTTTCTACGATGCATCAGGGATAAGACTGGGTTGTTTCTGGATTTAGGATTGAGTGGTAATTTCCTACGGCTCATGGAAGTTGAAGTAGCATGAATAGAGATATGCAACCCATGAACTAGAGTTTCCAGTAGTGGACTTTTCCTTGAAGATGTGGTGGCACTACTTGATGGGTGAATTATTTATCATCTACTCCAACCACAAGAGTCTTGGGTATATCTTCTCACAGAAGGACCTGAACTTGAGAAAACAATGATGGATAGAGTTCCTCCTAGACTATGGCTTTGAGATAGTCTACACTCTTATGAAGGGGAAAGTGGTGGAAAATGCGCTCAACCGGAGGTCTGGTTTACAACTGCTGAGTGAGGAGACAAAGCATCTAGCTACAATGCAGATATCCTTCATGGATGTTGATGGAGAAGCTTACATCCAGTCAATGATGGTCACTCCATCACTCTTACAATGAGTTAGGGTGGTAGAACTTGTAGATGTTGACTGTGAGTCCCGACATACTTAGATATCCTTAGGAAAAACTCCTAATGAATTTTAAATTGGTGGGGAGCACGTCATCCTTTTCAGAGGACACACCATAGTACCAAGGATGTTATAGGAGGAGGTATTGAGGGATTTTCATACATCCCATTTTGTGGTAAATCATGGCATGGAGAAGATGTAATAGGACCTCTAATGTCAGTACTGGTGGCTAGGGATAAATAAAGAAGTGGAAAAGTTCATTTCATGATGCCTCACTTGTTAGAAAGTGAAGGCTGAGCATCAGGTCTCAACAGGCTTGGTACAACCACTTTAGGTGCCAAAATAGAAGTGGAAAGGTATCTCAATGTACTTTGTGATGGGGTTACCACGCACATCCAGGGGACATGATTCAATCTCGGCGATCATTGACCGAATCACCAATTCAGATCACTTCCTACCCATCTGGGAGATGGGATCGGTAGAGGGATTGGGAAGCCTCTATGTACAAGAGATAGTGAAGATCCATAGGGTTCCTTGGATGATCACCTCAGACCATGATTCATGATTTACATTTTGGTTGTGGAATGGATTTCTAGAGGCATTCAAGACTTATTTGTTCATGACCACAACTTTTCACCCTCATACGGATGGTCAGACGAAACAGACCATACAGATCTTGTAGGACAAGCTTCGTGCTTGTGTCCTTGATTTTGGTCGTAGTTGGGAGGACCGCCTACCACTTGTGGATTTCAAATACAACAATATATATAACTCCACCATTGTCATGGAACCGTTTAAGGCCTTGTAGGGGTGTCCATGTAGATCACCTATAGGCTCTAGAGACTCAGGAGAGTCAAAATTCATGGATCTAGAGTTGGTATGAGCTACCACTAAAAATGTGAAGATCATCCAGGAGTGGAAGAGGACTGTACAGAGCAGGAAGAAATCATATATTGACAGGATATAGAGACACTTGGAGTTCAAGGAGGGAGATAATGTTTTCATTCTCGTCTCAACCCGATGAGGATTGTAGAGATTTGGCTGAGGCAACAAGTTATCTTCGAGGTTTATCAGACCCTTCTAGATTCTCTATAGAATTAGAGAGGTGGAATACCACCTAGATCTTCTCCATAGATGAACGAGGTCCACTATGTTTTCTAGATTTCACAACTAAGGAGGTACATGCAAGATATATCACACGTTATCAACTGGGGTGAGATGGACATTGACGATGGGGAAATGTTTACAGAGTTCTCAGTGGAGATAGAGTATCGATAGGAGTGAGTTCTTTGTGGATGGTTGATTCCTCTGGTGTGCATTCGATGACATCACACGAATCTTTGGGAGATCATATGGGAGAGGGAGGCTCAGATTTGTGCTCAGTACACCCATTTTTTTTATTATCCCTTGTTTTGGATTTTGGGAACATAAATACCTAAGGTGGGGATAATGTAATGTATTAGAATTTCCATGTGACTTTTTTAAATAATATAGAATTATTTTGAGACCACACGCTTTGAAAAAACGTGATTCTGAGGCCCATTGAGGTCAGAACATAATTTTGAACTTTATTTTATGTTCACTTGAGTAAACGTGTGAGTGGGTTTTTCTAACTTTTGAACCGGTGCTCAGATCAAAAATCTGAGGGCACTATTGTACTCGAAATGCCGAGATTCACCTAGAAAGGACATAACTTTGACCAAACCGGGTCGGATAAAATGTTATTTTTTGTAATTTTTGGAAAATAATAAAATGACATAAAAAAATATTTTATTTTATTTCACACTGTTGATCGGAGGACGACAACGTTGTAGTGTCGTGATGAGGTGCATAATGGAGAGCTCATTAATGACTCATTTTTGTGCATCATAAAAACACTTTAATTGGAGCATAATAGTTATAAATGAAACAGTGTAATGATGCAATGTAATAGCATAATAGAAATGCTATGACATGTTTTCCTTTTATTAAGATAACGCGTTGGAGAGTGGAAAATTAAACCATGTAAATTCTTTGAAAAACCTACAAAAAAGTTCTTCCCTATAAAGAATTACAAACACCGGTGGATCTCTCGCAATGTCGTCACTCTATGAAGAACAGAGTTGGGATAAAACAAACGCCTTAGACTTCTAAAACCTTCATGGGTGGACAACTCCATGGAAGAACCTAAATTCCAGGCAGGGGTTTGTTTTGATTCATGTTTTTCCCTATTCTTGTTCTAAATGATGAATGCAGATCAACCCTCGAATAGGTTGATCCGCAGATCGTCCGTTCTTAAAGGAGGGTGATATTTCTTTCTTACTATTTGAGATTAAAATTTTGTTGATAGAATATCATCCCAAGTCTCCTTAGTTTTAAACTTCCAACGTGGTGGGTTTAGGCCAACACGAACAAAGACCGAGCACCTCAATATGTGTGTTCTTTGTAAATGGGTTTTCCAAGATGATGGAAATGCGCATCTAAGGCCATCACAGTGAAGAGGGTGTTCCCAGAGGTTGTATATGCAAGAAGCGCTAAGAACAGACCACCAGAGCGCATCTGGTGGTCCGCCAAAGTTCTTGATAGTTCACCAATAGTGGGGGAAGTGGTGACACGTGGCAATTCTGGCCGCATGTTAGATGATCGGGCTATAGGGCCCTCAGTTGTGCCAGTGGTTTATGGAAACAGTGTGCCCTAGTGGTGCACCGAATGGCGGAGACCGCGACCACCACGACCGTGATTCTGGAGACCCATGGCACCACACTGGTTCCGCGTTGACAAGTCAACCCACAGACTTGGAGGAGTAGCCAGTTTAAACCATTTTTTTTTGTGAAGATAGACACGACTGTGCTGCGTCCGGATGGAAGGACCCGCACCAACAGGCCGGACACCCCCCAGCGGACTGGACCCGTGCTGGTGGGCCGAACCCACCCTTCCAAGCCTGACCAATGACCCAAGGGTCCGGGACAGGCCCAATCCGTACTGGATCCTATCCATGCTAGATCCAATTTAGGTTAGGTCAATCCAATCGGGTCGGACCGGACACAGACCACACCGGCCCCTGTTTCACTAAAACTCTCGTATCTTGCAAACCAGGCGTCCGATTGATGATTCATTTATAGTGTTGGGATCCTATTGATGAGGAGGATATTTTGTAAAAACATATGGAGGATTTAATGGAATTTGAAATTAGAAGAATGGCATGGGGAGGTGTTCTTCTGAGATCAAGCATACTACGTGTGGAAACCTTGCAATTGACTGAGACCTAAAGAATTCTCATGAGCGACCCTATGTGGATAGGATACTATGGCCCAGTGGGAAGAAACTTCTATGTAACCCGGAATTCCCATGGTGGGGAGCGGATTTTGTGTGACCCAGAATACCCACAGTACTCGACAAGAGGATTACCTTAGTAGGCAATCAGTGGGAAGCGACTTTTGTGTGACCCAACATTCCCACAGTGGGGAGAGGCTTCTGTGTGACCCAACATACCCACAATACTCATCCGAGATGAGTACCACGATAGTTCTAAGGTTATTGGGAAATGTCTTCTGTGTGACCCGGAATGACCACTGTACTAATTTAGGAGGAGTTCACTAGCATCCAAGGTGTTCGATGATGTGACTAATGGTTCTACTTTCTTATTCTAGAATATAACTCGTGCAAGCTATCTAGCATTGTGATTATTCTTCATGCTTTGTTTTGGGGATTTCTTTATCATCATTATTTTTTGTTTCGGGGTCCCCAACTAAGTATTTTTTAGTCACCTCAGCACGGGATTTTCCCACACGTGTTGTGTTTGGTGTAGATGATTTCCGATTTGATGGAGGACTTGGTGGCCTAGGACCAAGCGGGGCTAGTGAGATCTGTGAGGCATGGAATACTCCTACAGATTCTAGTAGCTACACTACTATTTCCATCAGGTGGGGTTTTCAGTGGACAAATATCCAGTGTTCTTTTGTACTTTCTTGTATTCCAGTTAGTCTTTCATTGGGTTTTTATTCTATCCTATTTGAATTTTAGTTGTACTTATACTGAGTAGTTGTTTAGTTACATGTTTGTTTACTTTTACAGCTTCGGGATGTGGTTGTGTGTGCATGCATATAGGTACTCAGGAAAATTCCTCACACTTACAAGTTTACGCCTTCGGTACTAGTCTCTAACCCCTGGCCTTCAGGAGGCGGGCTTGGGGTATGCCACATCATGGGCCCCGAGAGACAGGTCATAGCAAACTAGTTTTAACATTTTTTAATAACATATCACACTTTTAAAAAATATCTCGCTTGTCACTAACATTTTAAATGTTGTAGATATTAGTTATAAATCCTTGGTACTTTTCTTTAACATGAAAAAAAATTCAAAAATCATAACATTTAAGTGGTTTCTCACCTAGTAACTAGTTTTATAATCCATATTCCATGCATAGTCTCTTTACTTACATTTTCTATCATAATCCAATTTCTCTTTTGAAACTTAAATGTAATATTCCAATATAAATGTCATTTAACTTTCATATTTTCTCCCATTTATATGAGGATTTTATAGTCCCTATAGGTTGACATGTTATTCCAAAATTCTATTTCATTATAGCTAAATATTCCATAACACCAATTTCTTATAATTAACCTCATTATTTTCATTTTAGATGCAGGCTATATGACATGACATGCTTACTATTTTTTGTCTATAACACCACTATTTTGGGGTGAATTTTGGGGAAAATTCTCTAGGGAATTATTACCTATACATATGATGCTGTGGTGGGTGTTTTAGTATTTTTACACTTCCAAATTTGTATAAACATTTTAATTTTTTCATGAATTTCCATAAAACATTGATCCATAATTATCTAATTAAAATGAATAGTGGTTTCACAATTTGTATAAGATGGTTGAATATTGATGATGAGATGAAACCCATATATTATTACCATAATTTAGATTCTTCCTTAAAGATATAATATTATATGAAATGTGTGTGGTAGTAGTTTTTATCAATTGTTTGGGAAGAATCAACTTTTTTAGAATCCAAAATTATTAGTTTAAATTAAACCCCCAAACACATTAAACTAAGTGTATTATTATCAGATATAACTAAACTATATACTTCATCAAAATCCTTATTTATATTGTAAAAATGATCCATATGAATTTTACTTGTCACTTGTAATGAGTTTTCATGTTCTTTTATACTTTTTTCACTAGCTTCTGGTTGGGATGTCTTGACATCCATGGAGACTTTTTAGTATTTCTCCAATTCATGTAACACCTAATTGATGATATTCTTGAAAAATTCATTCTCACATAATTATATTTTAAATTATTCATTAGTTTGAGAAAAAATAATTTATTGTTTGACTTTCAATATCTTTTTGATAGTGTTAAATAGTTTATATTCTTAATTAATTAATCTTCCATTACATCCTACCCTTCTTACATTTGTGACTTCTCATCACAAATTCCATTGAGATGCCTTTAGTAATCCCAAAAAAAAAGGATATATTCTGACATTTCCACTCCTAAATTAAAAAGGGGTTAATAATCCCCTTTAGTAATTATTATTATTCTTTAACCTATTGACAAGTGGAACATTTTATTATAAATTTAGTAATATATTTCTTCATTCCTTCCCACTTGAAATGTTCTAAAAGGTCTACATACATTTTTTTGCTGCCATGATGAATCTAAAATGGAGATTTATGAGCCTCAATCAAAAATATTTCTTCAAATTTGGGTCAAATAAAACACCCAACCTTTTTTTGAATATAAAATTACCTTCTTTGATAATATTAAATCCAGGGAACTTACCTTTACTAACCAATTATACCTTTTCCTATAATTCACATACATCCTTCTATGATTTATTAGTCCTATCTAACAAATATTATAATATTAAAATATAAAACATAATAGAGGGAGTTCCTACATACAAAATTTTTAATCCAAAATTCATAAAATCATTACCCAAATGATCATGTTCTAGATTTAGTAAAGTTAATGATGTATTATATTTTTGAATTAAAGCATAAGTTACTCTGATTTCCTTTCACTACTAGAAAAATGATCTATAACCATGGAACTATATCTATTATTTTATAGGTCCGTGGATATATCTTAATTTATATACATGATTTAATTAAAACCATAGATATATGGGTATTTAAATCCATTGTTTTTAGTAAACTTCAGAAATAGGGTTCATTTAATCATTCCACATTGTGAGACCCAGTCCCATTACCATCGCGGTACCCTCCCCTCTATGACCATCCTCCCTCGATGCTGCCACTCACAAGCTATCCTCTCTGTGACCCTTCTTCCCCAATGATGCCCCTCACAATGATGCCCCTCATAGAAACCCAACACAGCCACCCCGACACAAGCACTAATCTCTATGAACCTCCTCCCTCGACACTACCACCCAATGCGGTCACCCCATATCCCTGCTGACGCTACTCCTAGGAAGCCTCCCCACCTCCCCCTCCGATGCACCTCCAACTTAGCCACCCCACCTCCTGGTGATCATCATCTTCCTTACACGAAATCCTCAATTGGCCTATGTGTCTTACTGCGCTATGTTCCTTTGAAAACTTTGAAGTTATACATACACAAAATAATCACCAAAAGATTCTAATGAAAGAGAAAATATCCGAAATAAGAATATTTATTAATGGAACATGCCGTGAAATTCTATTATTCCATGGACAGTTCTAGGGAACATTAAGCCATGAAATTCTTACACAATTTACCATTTGAGATGGTGCTTCATGGATTACATTATTTTCCCCCATGACATGGTGTGGAATTGTGTGAACCATTGTAACATCATATTGTTTTTGTTTTATTTTGAAATTTTTTGAACCAAATAACCCACCTATATTAATTTATTTAAAACACCCTATTGCTATTCAAATGAGGCCCCTCTTTCCTCCCCTAACTATATGAAATTAATTGATCGGGCTCCATGAGCAAGCATAAACAACAAGTTTTACAATTTCTCATTATCCTTACCATGATTGAATTGTAATGATTTTTTATTTGAATGACTAATTTTCAATTTTAAAAAATATATTATTTTTCAAAATAAAATTTCACTGAGATATATAAATATTTTTTATATTTTTATAATTTTATTATTACTAATAATTTTACCATCCAACTTGTTATTTTTTATTATTTAATGTTATTATATGCCCTTTTTACACAAAAAGTTAATATTTCCATGTGTGTGTGTCGTGCATGAACTTTTTCATTGGAGTCATTATCCCAATTTTTCACAATTTACTATAAATAACCATGTAAATTGGGGTCCCATAATTCAATAAACATAATTATTTAATTAGAGAAATATATAAATTGTGTAATGCATATGAAAAGTAGATTGCAATAAACAACATACGATATCTTTTAGTAGTGTATACATATATTATTTTACTTTCCATTTAAGATATTTGTTACGATCTTTTTATAAACATGATATTGATGATTAATTTTTATCTTATGAAACACTTCATATCACGTTAATTCATTTTCTAGATTATTTATTTAATTTATGTTTATTATTCCTAGGATGGATAGAAGTTGGATGTACAACGTTTATCGGATCACCGACGAGTTTCAGAAGGAGTTACAATATTTTTTTGACTTTGCATTCAATAATGTTTTAGATGGAAGATTGATCTGATGCCCATGTTTTTATTGTAATAGAAGACCAATGTTAACTCATGAGGAAGTGAGTGATGATATCATTAATCATGGTTTCCCAAAAAATATATCTTTTGTAGTATCACAATGGAGAAAAATCTCAAGTGGAGAATGTCATTAATTCAGCTAAAAGGATTGGAATGAAAATTTTGATTTCTGATCGGTTACCATTAATTTTTGAAGCTAGATCCTCATATAGACCAGTGTAAGTGGAAATGAATACCAGGACACATTTTTCTTATATTGATCAAAATGATTATATTGAGTGTTTTAGAAAGATGATGGCGGATTTTAATACCACAGTATATCAAGCATGTGAAAAAATGAGTAAACTCAAGTTTTTAATTCAATTATGTCATGGGAAAGAAATGTATAGATTTAGTAATATTTTGGTTGACTATCTCCTTATATTTATCAAGTATTTACTAATTTACAATTCACGTATTCCAAAAAATGAATATATGGAAACAAAGTTTGTTATTTTTTTATTTTCATCTAATAAGATTCACTCATTTCCCAAATATTTTTTCCTGTTCTAGAAGAAAATGCAGAGTAGAGTTAGTTCAAACAATATGGTACATGAAGGTGGAAGAATAATAAATATAGAACTCGATCCTGAATACAATATAAAGTGATGTGAGACTTCACTTTAATTTATAGGCCTCCAAAACTTTTTATGTCATAACAAATGGAAAGGAATATAATATGGCATAAATATGAAAGAAAAAAGGATAATAGTGAAATAGTGTATCCAGTAGATGGGTTATCTTGGTATAAATTTGATTGGTTACATCATAAATTTGAAACTATCCCACAAAATATTATATTGGTATTATCTTGTGATGGTTTCAACCCATTCCACCAAATTCATACTACACATAGTACTTGTCCTGTTTTCACATTTATAACTTTCCTTCAAGGATGTTTATGAAGAAAACATTTACTGTTATGAGTATATTTATATATAGAAATATTTATCCTAGAAATGATATTGAAATATACTTGAAACCGTTAATGTATGTGTTAAAGGAGCTTTGGATTATTGGTGCGCAAGTGTATGATGCATTTATGAAGGATTACTTTATGTTTTGTGTAGCTTTATTACAAATGAAAAATGAATTTACTACTTAAAAAATGATGTTTGGTTAGATTTAAAAAGTGAAATTATCCTTACCTATTTGTATGAATAATAAATTTTCTCAGAGATTAATGTTTTGAAAAACTTTCATATTCATAGGGCATCCAAGATTTCTACCGATGGATCATCCATACATGAAAAATTGAATATATTTCAATAATTCCATCAAGATAGATGAAACACCTTAATGAATGTTATAGAATGATATTGTTAAAGAACTTAATGGTTTGAAATATGTTCTGGAAAAAATTTAATCAAATATCATAATGTGAAATCATGTTAATTCAAGTTCCAATACAAATTGGATAAGGAAAATCATATTCATTGAGTTTTGATATTGGTCATCGAATTTCTTATTTCATTATTCAGATGTAATTCATATCGAGAAAAAAATCTGAGATGATACTTCCCACTATTTTAAATTTAAAAGGAAAAACCAAAGTTGATATGTGATCACATCATGATTTGATGGATTGGGGTATAAGAGAAATACTTCATCATGATTTAATTACTAAAAATAAGTGGAAAGTCAATTTTTCCTGTTATTCGATGAAAAATGATGAGAAAAAACAATTTCTTCAGGTCTTGGAAAGTATTAAGTTTCCATATAGTTATTCAAGTAACATTTAAAAAAGGGTGAATATGCTAGATGTGAAACTAAAATTTGTTAAATCCCAGGATTATCATGTCTTTTTTACATGAGTTAATTCCAATTTCTATTCGACATTTACTTTCACATAATTTTAGAGTTTCTTTAATTAAGTTAAGTCATTTTTATCGAGGCATTTATTCCAAAATACCAAGTAGAAGTGTTGTTTAGAAATTTTGGAGAGATGCCCTGATTACTCTGAGTGACTTGGAATTTTTTTCCCACCATCACATTTCACATGTATGTTACATATGACTATGCATCTTCCCGAAGAAGTTCTTTTTAGTGGTCCTATTTTTAGTCTATGTATGTATTTGATAGAAAGAATGATTTTTATATTTAAATATTATGTAATAAATAAATATCATCTTGAAGGATCTATAGTGAAAGGATATTTAGAAAAATAATTCATGGATTTCTATTCATCGTACTTGGATAACATCACTACTAAGTCTAATCTACTAATGAGAATTGAAGATTAGAAATATGATCCCATTGATATTGTATTTTCTTAACTTCCCCAAATAGGGGGATATCTAGATCATACTTGTTGAGTACTTTAAGTAGGTAAGAGTGGGAAATAGATCATCATGTAGTATCATTCAAACATAGTGTGATTGATGACTACATCAAGTTAGTAAACTAAAAAATAATCATTTTTCATTCTGTGATTTCTTTACATCTTGTAACATTTTAAAGATTTCATATTTGTTGAGAGAATTTAGAAATTATAAAAAAGTGACAACATTATATATCTATTAATAGGAAGGAACAATTATATAGCAAGTAATTTTCTACTTGGTAAAAGTCAAAGGTAATAGAATTTTTTTCTCCTAACATAATCATAGGCATCTATTTAACATTCAATGTTGGTATCTTTTAGGTTTTAAATTTACTAATGAATGATGTATCATATGAAATAATAGGATTTTCATTTGGTCTAAAAAATGTGGTACAAGGATGAAAGGTAATGGTTGTTAATGGATTTAAATTCATTATAAACATTTTTTCAAAAAATTTGGAAATATAGAATGATAGTGTCATGATACATGATACAATAGATTGTTATGTGAGTTCATTAGATAAGTAAACTTAATCAGAAAATATATCATATTATGGGGTTGTTGAAATAATCATTTTATTAGATTACCATGCACATGGTCGTGTCACAATGATGAAATGAAAGTGGTTTGATTCAATGAAATGGAAGGGAATTCATATAGATAATTGTGCATTTATATTGATTGATATGAACCACTAGCTTCATACCGATGAACCATATATCGTTGCACTATAATTTATACCTGTGTTTTATGTAAATGACCCATTAAAACAACAACTCGGTGTTATTGTTGTTGTCATTCATAGAAATATTTTTGATTATGTCATGGATGATAATGATGTTTTGGATGAACTTTTCAGCATTTATTCGAATGATGACATAGATTATTCAATTTTTATAATATATTGTTAACAAAAAATTGTCATAGAGGACCCATAGAGTTGATATATTTTTAAGTATTTACCCGATATTATTGTAATATTGTATGTGTGTTTTTAACTTTTATACATGATATAAAATAAACTAGTATTTCCCTCATGAAATTGAATGAGATATGATGTGGGTTTTAACATAATGTATTGATTATGAATTAAAAATATCAAACACTAAACTATACACAATAATTTTTGGAATAAAATACTGATTTGTTTATATTCCCAAAATATTTTTTTGATGAGAAGTAAAGTACAGATATATTACTACAGATGTATAAGTAATTTGCACAACATTCAATCTGAAATGGTGGTGAATTATTGTCGACCTTTCAATAGTGCGAATTAAGAGATGAGAATTAATTCATACAGTGAAGAAAGAGTCATAATTTTTTTGAAAATGGAGTAGTATTCCTTAATTCAAACTGTTTGAAACTTTACTTTTCACTACTTAGTTCAACCTTTTTAAAATGAGAAAAAAGATAAAATGAGTAGTAAAATGTCATAATCTATAAAAACCAGAAAAAAAAGTGAAAAAAATATTATTTAGTAACCTTATTAAAGGAAATTTAGGAGATTATATATTACAGTACTGAGGATTTTTTTTGAAATTAAGTTAAAATGAGTTAAAAACCTCTCTTTAATTAGTTCCCATGACCGAGAGTTTCTTAAAAAAATTTAAAATAATATAAAAATGTAATAGAAAATTTAAAATATTATTGGAATTAATTAATGAAATATTATGTTTTATACTTAAAATCCATATTAATATCATTTTTTGTGTAAACATTGTAGTTTTACCAATAAATATGTTAGAAATTTGTAAATTTTGGAAAAAAAATCTATTTGAAACATTCTTTAAACTAATATTGAACACTATTTTTTACTATTAAAAATCGGCATTTTATCTCTTTTTATTGGTTCCTATATATATTAATTTTTATCATTGATAACTATAATTTCTGTTTTTTGAATCGTGATAGTTTGGGATTACAAATCTAGATTTAATCCATCTTTTTTTAATAACTATAACAATATGTTTGAGGGTTTTATTTATTGAGGTTGAAATCTGTTTATACAATTTAATTGCTGAAATATGCTTGTTTTCGGTATGTTAGTGGATTAATTTCAATTAAACACTCCTGAACATATATTCCAAGGCTTCCAAACACTAAACTAGCAAACACATGAAAAAACTACTATTTTTTAAAAAGATCTTGTTGTTTCTATTGAAAACCAAGCTGTTCTGAGTGGAAAACCTACTCATTTCAGTGAATATTTCACTACTAATTTATGTTTTGACCTACCAAAACAACCCATATTCTAACATATGTTCCTAGCCCTATAGTTCCTTTTACTCATGCTATAAAAAATGATAAAATCATGTTAAACCTGAAGTTTAATTTCTTGATATTTTTTTGAAAATTGATTTAAATATTTCATTACTTGAGGTTGTGAATAAAATACCTAAACATACTAAGTTTATAAAGGTAATTTACACCAATCAGTAATATATAAAAGTTGTTCAAAACACATCTCGTTGATTTATGTTACAGTTGTATTATTTAAAATTTTCATTATTTCTATTTATCTTTGAATATTACTTTAAATTTATTGGTCAAAAATGTCTGATTATAATGATTTTATAAGAAAAGAATAAAGAGAAATGAAAAATATATTAGAGATTTATGCATGTCTTCTTTGGACAACACTGTAAGAACAATTTATATTTGAATATTATGTTATTTATTATTATTTATCTTTTTTCGTTCATTTTATTTTATAATCCATGTTATTTTATGCTACATCATCAAGGATATGGTTGGATTATGATGTGGAGGATGATAGTAAAGAGGTGGGTACTATTATGACCAATTATACAGTTTAAACTACCACTATGAAACTCCAGTCATTAGGAGGTCATTTAGTTCAGCCTTCCTTCATCCCACTTCAGTTACCAAGAGTCCATCCTCTAATTACTCAATCTCCATATTTTATATACCCAACTTTTCCATATCCCTTTCTTCCCCCCACACACATAATGGTAGTTATCAGGCTCCCATACCTCCTTATCACCCATTCCCCACATCCACTGTACATAGCACTTCTCCCCCATATATCCCACTTTCATATAAATATCCATATCCAACCTCATCTGTATAGGGATATCCATCATGTTTTATACCACCATCAATACACTTATCACCATAGACTATATAGAGTACTTATACTATAGATATCCCACCAACCACAAAATATAATCCCCATCCTCTAGACGTAACACTTCAGGGGTCAAAATATCCCCTATATACAGGTACGTGTTTAAACATTACTAATCGCGATTAATGATGAATTAATATATATTATATTTCTTTACAAATTATTTTTTATGATTATCTACAACCTCAAATAGATGACAAGGGCACATAAAAATATTTTATGTTTGGAATTGGAACACACAAGTCAAGGTTAAATACAATTAGGATTGTGCTACCGTTGGAAAACATGGTAAGAAATGTAAAAGTTTTATGGGAACAGTTTCCAAACACATTAATATCATTCCAATTTGACCAATAAGTTAGATAAAACTTAGAGAAAAAATAAATAACAATACCTGGGATGATATTTTGGTAAGTAATGTCAATCAACTTATATATATATATATTAATTTATAATATTTTTTTAACAAATATCTCTTTTTTAATGGAACTTCAATACAATTTTCCTAATGGAAAAAATGGATAGGCAGCGAGGTTAATAGAATTAGGTGATATTTGGAAAGCATACAAGCATGAATTGTATGATGGTTGGAAAGAGAGAGTTGATATAGAGCTTGAATAAATACCAATCATTCATGATTTACCAATATTATGATATATAGATATGATCTGCTATTGGAAGAGCCCATGGTTTAAGGTATTATTTAAATTTATATATATAATTATTTATTTATTTTGAAAATTATTTAAAAAGTATTAATTACTTATTTTATTTATGTTAATGGAATTAAATAATTTATTTTTTATATGATAAATAAGAAAGAAATAAAATAAATATGAGTGCAATGAAATAAATTCTTACTCTTGGACACACATCTCCGAGATCATGATCAATCACAGGTAATCTATTTTATTCTACCCTCAATATTAATCTTTTACTTTGATTTTAAGGATTTATTTATCTCCCTGAAAATTCATATGAATACTTTAATAAGTAAAATAAATATAAATGTGAAAATTTCATTGTTCTTAGTGACTGTAACACAGGAATACATTGATGATGACAACCATATTCTAGAAAATTTCATTAGGATCTCAAATAATAAAATGTAAATTTATAAGGATGGGTTTTTATAGATTGGAAATGTGGGTGATCATACCAATTAATGAAATAAATAATCTCTTTATGTAAATCCTAGATGACATCTATGACCATATTTTTGATGTACCACCAAACAACAATATGGAAGAACCATGCAGATCCATCATTCCTTTGATCACTATTATGTTTTAAATAGTTAATGGTGCCCCTACTATCTTCCTCTATAGTTATGTCATCAATTATATTATTAAGTTAGTAACAAATTGAAAAATGTATATTATAGAAAAACGATAAATCTACATCCTCTCATATATATCTACTCTAATCCACCAATAAATATAATATAATATAGGATATGTATGAGACAAAAAAGGCATGTTGACTTCGATATCATTAATATATAAACCATATTCAAGTTGAATATTGAGGGTCCTAATACATTTCATATCATTGATATAATTTTTGAATATCACTATATTCTTATCATGATATTTTATCCATAGAGACCAAGATTGTTCAGGAAGAAACATCTATTCCTTTGAAAAAACTTATACCAATAATCTCTGTCTATTTGAAAGAATCATGAATTTTTCATAATCAAATACATACTGATGCATAGTGTTGAATTGATTAATATCTAACTTGAATTAATTAAATATATATCCTTTTGAAATTCAACTCATGGTTCTTTTTAATATATTATAAAAATAGAATAAAAACAAAGCAACATGTATGTATTCCAGGATATCACTTATTACACATACTATTTAAGGAACACTATTCCTATTATTTTAGTATCTAATGAGAACTGTTTCATGTCACATGGTTTATTATTTCAATTGATTTTTGAGGACCAAGAGGATTTGTTATCTAGAGAAACCTGAAGCAAGATCTCTTTAACCCAAATATAGTAAAATCACTTTTAGGAATTAATGTTTTGAAATTTTATGATAATATTTTCATGATATAGTATCCATAATTATGTAATAGAGAAATTATTAAAATAAGGGTAGTGTCTTGGATGAACTCAAATGCTTATAGTTTCTACATTAGGGAAGATTTTTTTTAATTTTTTTACTTTTAATTCTTATCAATTTTTTAGTTTGTTTCCAATTTTAAAAAATTAAAAGTTGAATTGATCTAAAATGGGTTGAAATGTATTATGAAATAATCTAGGAAATTATATTAGTTATTGGTACTATATTTAATTATTAATTTACTTAATCCAAGTCATTTTGTACCGATTTATGAGTGTATAGAATAAAATTTTGAACCTAAAATGTTTTACCATGCATCGTTCTAATTTTTTTCTTTTTTTGTTAATGATGTTAAGTAGTGTATAACTAGAAAGATTTTTTTCTCTTAATCTATCTAATGATTGATTATTTTTTAAAATATTTTCATTGAATTTATATTAATGCGTTGAATAATATTTTTCATTACATAATGAGCAAATTTTTTTGAACCATACTACTTTACTTGTTTCTCCTAAATTTAAAGATAAATATTAACTATCAAATCCTTTTACGGTTTCCTTTCTACCACTAAAAAAACTGTTTTGAAACCACATTTTATAATAATTTTAGAGGAAGCTATTTTAGGTGTGGATCTACATAATTTTAAGTAGGTGTTGTCTAACACTCAATCTCCATCTCATTTTGATTTCATCCTTATTATTGAGATCCTTGGAGATAATAAATCTTTAGATCTTGAAAAAGGTATTATAATATTTTTCATTTTAGTTTTTGAACTCTCATCTATTAAATAATATCATATTTGGTCACCTTTAGACATGTTCAATAGCATTCAACCCAACCTCATTGGATTTCGAAATTTTATTACATTGTTTGATCTCTCTTCTCCAGCTATAATTTATGTTCTTAATCATCACTCCTTCTAAATCCATCTCCTATAAAGGGAGGATTTCAAGGATTATTAGGTTTGAGAATCACAAGATTATGGACCTTGACTTGTATTTGTTTTCATGGAAATTTATTTTCTGGAAATTGTATGACTTTTAACTATATATTAATATAAATATGATTCTATTTATCTTTTTTTAGTTTAATTTATTTAACATCTAATGCTTATTTATTTCTATGTTTTTTAAAGAAAAATGAATTGAATATTAAGGGGTGGGTTTCTCGTACTACCTTGTTTTTTACAAGAAGGAAAAAGATATATGGTGCTGTGATAAATAGAGACACACATGAGACGATTGTAAGTATATTTAATTTTTTTGACTGAATTTAATTATTTATATTATTTATCCTTTTAATTTATGTTATATATCACTCAATATATTTATTCAGAGGCATTGGAATAAAAATAACCTTGCAATTTGGTCCCAAACAATCATCTACATCTTGTATTAGGAGATGAGGATCATGGAAGAGTGTATTGTCAACCTGGGAAGAATATTGTAACATCTAGAAACTGGTCTTTTGAAAACATTTCTTCGAGTACCAATTCAGGCATGGTTTTAGTGGAACAAATGAATGACACAATCAAACAAGCGTCTCAAAAAGCATCTCAAAAAACTAGAAGAGTCTCGACATCAAAAGATGATAAATGAAAATATAATAAAAGATATATATTCTATTTATTATATACTTACACCAAAATATGTTTCAGTGGTTGATTCCTATTTGATGTCAATGAATTCTATTTATGTATATTCCTCTACTCCAGCCGGTGCCGGTGTTGGTGCTGATGCCGATGTCGATGTCGATGTCAATGCCTATGTTGATGCATATTCCAATGATGATGCCAGTTCTGATGCCGATATTGATGATGATGATAGTGGTGTTTGAGGTGGTGATTGTTTTTATATAGTACTTGTGGATGAGGGTTATCATGGTTAAGATGATAATGATATAGAGGCTCACTTTTGATGTAAACTGTATCTTTGGTTTGTTTATTTGTTCAATTTTATTATGTAGTTAAGTTTTATTATTATTATATTATACTGGGGTGTCTATATATTTCTACATATATTAAATTTTTTTTTTTATGGTCTATGTATATTTCTTTAGTAGATAAGTTTTATTATTATTATTATATTTAATTGTATCCTCCACCAACGTGGCCACTACAAATCCCCACCAATGCTGCTCTGAGCAGCCTCTCTACCTCCTCTTCTATCACACCTCTGATGATATGTGTTCATAAATTTTTGAACTAGGTTTTTTATACTTCTGATACACTAAATATTTTAAATGTTTTCCTTATAAACTGTTGCTCCTTTTACTTCTTTGAGTAGACTAAGAATGAGTGTTGCAACCGAGACCTTCCATGAGCGGGAACCGTGTGAGCTAACCCCCTCCATTTCTGTGAACCAAAATCCTAATCATAGTTAGTCTTCTTCCTTCATTAAAACACTTTTGTTGCAAAATCCTAATTTTTTGAATGATCCTCTGATTAATCACAAGTTATATTTCGTTTTGATTTTTTCATAATTTATTCATGTTTTTTGTTTAGACCTTGGTTTATTTTAAAGTATCAATCACCTTGAATTATGTTTGGTGTCTCTATTATCTATGAAATGGTAATGATTTTCACTTTTGTGTCCAATATATGTTATTTCTTTCTATATATAATGAGATAAGTAGTTATATTTTGGGCTTTTATTGACTTTTATTGTTTTTTATCTGTAGGTACAAAATATTATTGTTGTCCAGAAGGTTAAATTTTACAAAATAGAATTTTCTATTCGAATACTCGAGGTTAGTTATCCCTCCCATCAGGGTAATTTCATAAAATTATGCATGAAGGTTCATTATAATAAATTTTTAGGAAATCTCATCAATTAAGGAAAATCATGGGTTATATTTACAAATGGTGTTATTGAATTAAAAAAAATATCATCAGGTTTTTGGGGATCATACTTCAAAACCACTTTTTACCTACTTGTTTATTCCTCTATTCTATAGAAGATTCAAAGCTATGTATTTATAGGGTATTAATTCCAAAATATCATCTCAATTAGTGAGATAGAAAAGAAAGAGCCTCTTAAAAGCCAAATAATTTTCCTTACAAACCCTCTCAACTCTTTAATGATTATATATGTTTTTCACACACATATATATAAATGGACTATAATGTATTGTAATAGAATTGAATAGAATATCAGAAATATTTTTAGATTGGTTGCATCCCTAATAAAATATTGGAGACCATTTCATGGATGAAATGTGTTATACTACCTAAGCATTACATGACCGATTTTAAAAGATTTTTCACATTAAAAAACTCACTTATATCAAGCTACCCATGGCTCAATATTAGAATCAATGGAGACTCTAATATTTTCTTATGTTTTACGATTATTTGATAAGATAATAATGGTAATAAATTATAATTAAATTCCTCTATACTCCCCACCATTAGATAGGCTTATGGTGAAATGTATCAACATATCATGTGGGTCCCATCAAGGATGTCAAAGATTAAATTTTGGGGATCAAATTTTATTTATGCATATATTAATAACATTTTTCATCCCCTTATACACATGAGCACAATAATTACTCTATTGTAAATGATTTTTTATGATGGAACTTATTGTAGGATATCTATGTAATTATATCATAATCCAGATTGTATATTACCATTTTGTAGACCTATAATCCTATAATTGGATATCAGTCCACATGGGATTTCATAATAGTAACATTTAACATAGATGGGAATGTAAAAAACGTCACTTCAACAAAATGGATATGAATATTCATGGTAAAATTCATCATGGAATCCAAGTTTACACTACATCAGATAATATGGAACAACCATCATCCAATAGATGTATGAATAAGATTTGATGGTATCGTTGTTACATCTCTTATTGTTATCTCCCTTAACGCATAATAAAATTTCATGAATGTTTTTCATAATTATAAATCTGAAATACCAATCCAGTTATTCACCACATCCCAATTCCTTATTGATACTCAATGTGATACAATATATAAAAACTTCATTAAATAATTTTTTAATCTATCTATCCATTAGTAAGTATTTAATTTGTATCCTCATACTCTGTACAAAAAATTATTTTAAATTTATGGATCCTACAGTGCCATTTTTTTGATGATAAATATATCCACTTTATGTAACTCTATGTAGGTATAATGTTGTATACTTGAAAGGCCAATAAATTTCAAATATGTCCAATGAAAAAGTAAAAAGGTGATTTTAAATTTTTCATGAAAGGTAAACTTAATGGAATTAAAGTGAAGATATATCAATGTAAAAAAATTAATTATAAATCCACACTAATAAATTGATCGAGGAAAACACTGAAGGTGTAACACATGGAGTGGAAAGACTGTCATGATATATATTTATCCACAGAATATACTGTGGATTTATAGAAGTAGAATTTCTAAATATCTTGGAATCATTATTGTAATTTAATATGAGAATTTTTCTATTATATTTTTTATAAGATATATTGAATGACATAGATGACACATGATTTAGTTCAAGAGTGAATCATTAATATTGGTTAACATTATAATTTTGTTTTCAAATTTTTTCACTTAGAAACTATAAATGGGATGTATAAAATGATTGATGCAACTTAGAATGATGAAATTTATAATATGGAACATCTATAGGGATGGAAACATGGTAACATTTTCAATTTATAAAAGAGAATTTAAATATAGTAAATCACAATTATACATTATTCTTTGTGAGGATTTGATGCATTTACTCTTTTTGAATTTAAGGGGTGATGTGTACCCATGTATTATATAAAGGATCTTCTTTTTTTACATTACTTTTTTTTTTCAATGTAATTGTGTTGGTCATATGATAATGTCTACATCTGTTCATATATTCCATTATTGTTGACCCATTTTAGGTGATTCACAATGTTTCTATTTTATATAATGATTTGTGTATTTCCCCTGATAGTTTCATAGATTGTCTCCCCAAATTCCGAAGGATATAAAATTTTGAAATTTTATAAGAGTTTTATTGTGATGTATGTTTTAGATATCATTGTCTTGAGATCATTGGATGGAGTTTTTAGGACTAGTCTCTAAAGCCCAACATTGTTATGAAGAGTCATCTCTTGGACTTGACATTTTGTGGATCTTTTGATTATCATAAACTTGTTTCACTCTCTCTGTGGTGGGTTTTTCAGCTTCATGGAGTATGTTCTTTAATTATTTCATATGTTGAAGGTATATAAAGGCCTTTATTAATAAAGTGTTAAATTTATGAATTTTAAGGCATTGGAAGCAATGATTTCTCCTTGAAATTTTAATGTTTGGAGTGCTGGGTGAGGGGTGAGATAAGGTGTAGGGTGTGGGGTGATGGGTGTGGTAGGTTGTAGGGTAAAATACGCCATTTTTATAAACTAATATTTAGGCACAATTTACAAATGTTGAAGTAGAGTTTCTAATTTTTTTATGGAAAAGTGTAGGTTGTTGCCACAGTTTCAAACTGTGGAAATAAATTTCAAGGAAATTATCTATAGCGATGATTTCCAACCATGATTATAGCCATAAACCTATTTCCATTCCAATAGGATCCATTTTTTCCCAAACCATGTCTATAACATATATCCCAATTTTTGGGTCTAATATCCAGGGTTATAAACCTTGGGTATTGCATGAATTTCTAGTAGTGGCAGTTTCCTTGTACGGATAGGTTCCTAGAGGTCCTTTACTTATAAAATGACCCCAACCTCTTATTTAAAAAATGAGGACAAACTAAGTGTTGACCAAGAGGCATCCTAAGTACCTGATCACACATATCTTCTACCTACATTTCTAAGCCTTCCAAAACACTCCCTCAAGTGATTGTAAAATCGAATCTAGGTAGAAGTGATAAAAATTAGAGATATTTGGGTTATGTATGAGTTTTGACTCTAAAAAACCTTATAAAATACCACTTTTCTCAAGACTCTACCTAGGATAGACTGAAGGAACTCTTTTTATGAAGGTTCCATAAATAAGAGTGGTGAAATATTATAGTGTTTAGGTTACCCCTACTTGAAGCTACACCCAACCCTCAAGGGATTATTTAGGGACCCCATTTTCCGAGGCTGATTCCATTTTAATCCACCCCAAATCCTCAAGGATGAAAAACCACGGATCCTATGAATATCTACTTTGATTATTCCACACCCAACTTTCAGTTGACCATTTAGGCAACCCATTCACCAATGTCACCAATTGAGGTTACGTTTCACCTTTTCACCCTAGTGGATTTCAGGACCTCATTGTCGCTCTTTTGTTTAGGTTCCTTATCAAACACATTAACTTACCTAACTATTAACCTTGTCCTCCTGATATAAATGACATAGCCACTTCTTTTAATCATTTAGCCTCTACAATCATGTATTCCTTTAATAATGGAAACCTATAATCCTATAAGAGATCTCCCCTTGGGGTTTCCTATCTTACTATGGATACTCAAAAATATATTTAATCATGTATTCTTTTGATAATGAGGATTATTTATCTAAAGAACATTAGTGGAACCCTTTTTCCCTATCCTACCCATCTTATCTATTTTGAACCATCTTCATATCCTCCAAGAATCCATTTAGCCTCATTGGGTATAATAAATGTGCCAGTGGTAAAACTGAGAAATCATTTCAGTGAAAGTCCTTCTATGCCTTCACCTAATTCACATGTTAGGTTAAATCAGAATGTTCCACTCATGCATAAGTCTCACACCAAAACATTTCTTGGTATTTTTCATCTAATAGTGCATTACACATAACATTAAACTACATCAAAGTGGTTCTAGTCATATTATCTTAAACTATAAGAGATAATAGTCCTAAATTCATGACCTCAAAAGGAAAACCATTGGTCATGGATGCATGACCATAAAATGAACCACCAGGTCCTTATCAAATGACCTTAAAATATTTTAAGTTCCTCATTTTAAGATCATGAATTACACAATTTTTTATTCCATTCATAGGAATATATTGTAATCCATTTTCATGTGCCTAATCAGTCCACCACAACACTTTCTATCACTATGGATGACGATACATTCTAGAGTCCCCAACTATATGGATTTAAAATTTAGCATAATTAATCTTTACAATAAAACAAAGAACCTATCACATCATGTTGTTCAAAATTAATGTTTTCTATGGATCAATTTTATAAAAATGATAATCGATAATATTACTGATAAGTATTTCAAAAATACTATTAAATCTATATAAGAGTTCAAGACTAGAAAATAAAATCCTCCATGGGATGAGTTGACCTCCCATCAACTCGATTCTGACGTGCATCACCATAAGAAAATTAAAAAATGAGCCCATATGATTAAATCCTTGAAAATAATAATGGTGAACCCGATATGAAATCCTTCACATGTGAAAGTGATCGATTGGATATGCATCCTCATTTGCAATACTTCACTAAATAATTTATTTGTTTATGAATTTTATTTCAAAATATTGATGGAATCATTCAATTAATTGAAAGAAATTAGGCCCCCTAACCAAGTTGGAATAAATCATAGGGTAGTAAAGGTTTAAATGAATCACTAGTTGGTGTCACCTCAAATGTATTCTACTAATACCATGAATACCTCAACTTCAAAGACTTGACAGATGTTGTATACCACATAAAACCTACAATGATAAGTGGTAAGTGAAATGGTTTGAAAATACCTATATAATGGAATTATTACTTATATGTAAATATATCATACTAACCTAGAGGATTTAAAGTATCAATGTCCATCACCTTGATGATATGACAACACAAGATCGATGACCCCCATCACAACCTCTAACAGCTTTGGGAGTCTCTCCTCGTAGTAAGATAACATTAAACTACCTTATATTTGTTAATTTGAGAAATATTTCCACTATATATAAATTATTTATTAGGATCTACAAATTAGGGATCCTACTAGACATGGAAATTTTCACTGCCGATAAACCTCAACTCTTTAGGAGACTATCAAAGAAGCTTCACTGACATTGATTATTCAAACCATGACACCTAGAAGAAGAAAATTACAAGGGTAAACAAATAATAAATTTTATGAGTAAGTTCACATTATTTCAACTAACAATATCCATAAAATAAACCATTATATACTGATGGAAGCCTAGGAAAAAAGTTCACGTTATTATCAATAATAATACTTGAACATCTATAAGGAAAGCAATAGTGGATGCCTCAACTGATCCCTCACATGATAGGGATAATAACAACCACTTTATAGGTTCTCCCCATAGCGAAATATCAAAAAACTATGAAGTTCCTCTTTAGATTACCTTTAGTGAAGGTCCTCCAAAAAAAAAGAATACCAACTCCTATGTTTATCCTTAGAGAGTTAACTATAGATATTATCATCATGAAAACCTTAAACAATTCACCAACCTTTGAGTTCTTCCCCATGGTAATGCATAAACAAGTGAATATAGAGGTCCTTTATAGGGTACCCATTAAAAAGGCCCCCCTAGAAACAATATAAATATTTTCCATGGAGGTCCTCTACATGGTAAAATAAAATCCAATGACCATGAAGGAACTTATTGTGGAGTCAATTATAAAGGTCCTATCTAAATTACAACATTCAGTCAATAAGGAGGTCCTCTACTTATTGAACAACTAATAAGAAGCAACTCTAAAGGTCCTTAATAAGGTAATTTTTATGAACGTCCTCCCCATTATATAAACTCTATCTAGAGTAGAGGTCGTCCCCAGGAAGAAAATTTTAAAAATTATTTCCATGGAGGTCCACACCATGGTACCCATTATAGAGATCATCCATATGTTAAAGATCAATAAACAAGGAGATATGGAGTTACTCCCCAGGGTGTTAGATTTGATGTTCCTCCCCACAATAATGGAAAAGATAACTATAGAGGTCCTACTTATGGAACCTTCCACAGTGGTCCTCCCAATGTTGAAACATTTTGTTGGAGTGGATTCCCTTCCTATAATGAAAACAAAAAAATAATCATCCATGATGGTTTTCCTCATAAAAAACAACACAATAAACCTAGAGGTCCTCCCTATTGTAACTATTGTGAAATTCATCCTCAAGAAAATATATAACCTTTTTAAAAAGGTCCTCCATATTTAGAAATTATCGTTAAGCTTTCCTTTTATTGATAGGTTCTTACAAAACCAATTCCAACCACATCAGGCACTCCACCATCAACTGATAGTTTATCCCCTCAAACGGTGGGTTATTTAAGGAAATGATCATTATTAATTCCATTAATAGACCATGAAATTATGAACATAGTTTAAGATACTAATGAAACAATAAAATTTAATTTATTGTCAAAATAGGTTAATGACATGTTCATAAAAGATGGGGAATGTTCTGGTATCATGTTGAATGTGTTGGCTAAAGATATAATATTAGCCTTATTTTGGATTATAGAAACATCTCAACATATAATTATTGATATTATTAAATAGTAATGCATTCCCCACCTTTGATGAAATATTTTTATGAAATTTTACTATATCATATACAAATACCTAACTTATGATGTGTACACTAACCTCGTCAAAATGATGGAAATGAACTGTTATCAAGTCAATATGATTGATCTTTCGGTATCTTAGAACTCCAAGTTCATTAAACAACATGAAATACACCGATAATATTTTGTAGATAAACTCAAGATTATTTTCCAAATATTCATGGAGACTTCTTTTAAAGTATTCATTAGGTGTTAGGTAAATTTGGAGTGTTTCATTTCACCCCATTAATTGGTTAATATAGTCATTCCAAAAGGTTATCTATAATTCCATTGCCAAATATCATGTTATATATCTCATATTTAGATATTCCAATTGTCCAATTAAATGTAACTCTATTGTCCCTTGAGTGTAGAAAAGACAAAATTTACATGAACAAGTAATCGACAGTCTTATGCATTAAGTTACCAAAAATGTAAAGGGGGGAAATTATCTTGATTTGAGAAAACTATATGGAGATAGAGTAACCTCTAATAGGGGAAACATATTATCTAGAGTAGGTGTAAAATACGTGGTATTTGTAACATGCTAGAGTATGAGCTCTAAAATCATAGAGTGATATGATCACAATTGCAACAAAAGGGGGACTCCCCATCCTTTAGGGTTTGGGACATTTCTATCCCCACCATAACCCTTGGTTTCATCAATTAAATATAAATATACTTGGATTAATGGTGTAACTCCTTTGAAAAAATTTGTATTCTCAAAACTAGGGATATATCCATAGTAAACCTCATGGATTTATCCATTGATTATTTGTGAATAAAAACCTCTACAAGGATCATGTCTAGTAAAAGTATGTGAGATTAACTCAAAATTATATTTTATAAGCAACCTCATACTTCACCATAATGAGAGAAAAAAGGATAAATTGAAACCCCATAAAGGACGTGAGCCTAAAAATCATCCATTAAATAAAAAAATAATGGAGTTCAGTAATATAACATTGAAGTTTATTCTGAGATTAATGAGGCTCGATACTTATATAATGTATATGAGGAATTGGTTTCTACTACATGATTTGAATTAGTAAATTTTGTAAATTTAAATCTCATTGATGCCAAAGAGCATAATATCGATAATGTATGGGAAAAATGAAGAAACATCCATGAAGAAAATAATTCATATAAAAGTATGCAAAGAAGAAATATGTACCAAATATCAAAGAAAATTCTATGATTTAGGGTCTCCTATAGACATTCCCTTGCTAAAAACTTCGTGATCCAATGATTAGGATAAAGGAAAAAATATAGCTACATCCATAACCCACTCACTATCTGAATGTGCTGATACTATCTTAGAAGAAGAATAGTATACCTATTATAAGGATAATATAGAAAAGTTTGAGTGAATTATTGTTGAGTTACTCAGGAAAAAATTCTTTTTTAGTGCAATTTCTAGTTGACCCTCTTTAATAGGAGCATATAGATTTACCTTTAAGTTCTAATTCATACCCCCACTCTAATTTGATACATTATCATAAAATTAACCTATTTTTAGTACTAGTTAATTAAATTGAGTTTCTAACACTGGGATTCTATTAGTCACAAGCTCTAGAAAGTCATTGGATTCTAGTTTAGGTAGGTCATCCAATGTAGGCTTAGAACAATTATCATTATCAATCCTGGATATTTCATCCAACCCAAACCATATAATAAGTAGAATCCTAAAAAGTGAAATCACTAGATTCTATAACCAATTGGTTGTAATCTATTGAAGGATGAAGATCACTAGTGGAACTAGAGTGAAATCCATACCCCGATATGGTGGAATTGACCCATTCTCTACCAAACTTTGGGAATCTAAACATCTAAATATTCAATGTAATGATAGACCTATAACAATATCTTACTCACTTTGCATCCCGATTTGGCCCGATACTAGGAATTATAAAGTAGAAAGAGCTAGAAAAAATAAAATATTCTTATCGACTTTGGAAGGTACTTCATTTTTCTAGTAAAAAAATAAAGTACGCAGATCCATTTCTAATTAGTAATATATACACTATAATTTCCTTTAAAATTCAACTATACTGTTAGGAAAATGATAATTTGTGACCTATACAACTGTAAGAAACATAAGAAAGAAAGAGTCAACAATTTCATCACTAAATGGAAAGGTGTGACATATACCTTGGATTTATAACATCCACAATATTGACTATTGGAATTTTTCAGCAAAAATAACCAAGATGAGCTAGAATGTAATACTTAAGCTTCAATTATAATAAGCTTTTCTTTCTAGAAAACAAGAATCCAATACTCATAGTTTTATTATAAAATATGATTAAAACATAAATTCTAAAAATTTTTAAATTTAATTTTATTAAAATAATTTTAATTTTGAAATTATCACATAAAAATTAACTAAGGGTGAAATTTTGAGATTTTTATGAAACGATTGATTTTCTAGTGAATAGTAAAAAATACCAATATTTCAAATACTGTCATTTATTTTCATTAGATTTAAAATTACCATTATATTTTGTATTTTTTCATAAAGTTACATACGATCCATTTGATATATAATAATATAATTAATTTTAGTAATTTTCTTGATTTTTATATAAGTTAAAATTTTAGGCTTAAAAATGCATTTGTCTAAAAACTATTTTTATCGTGTTTTATGCATATATATTAAAATTTATATCTAAATATTCTTGAAATTTAATCTTAAAAAATTATTAACAAATTTATAATTATGTGTTTCAAATTTGGTAAATATTTTCCTTTTATTATAGTTCATTATGAATAGTAAATGTGGTAAATAATTGTCACATCGATAAGGGTAAAATGGCTAAAACATGTTTAAAACCATGAAATAAAGTCTTAATATCAACCCAAAATATACCTTAATTTAATTTTATAGGATAAATTTGACCATATCCATAAAAAATTCTGATATATTGTGTTTTTTAAATTTTCCCTAGATAATGAAATTTATATTATTTAAAGTAAAGAAAATTCCAAAATCTCTCTCTCTTGACTTTAATAACACTATTTTTTTAAATGATAAAAAGAGGTGAAGTTCATATATAAATTTTTATTTTAAATATTAAGTAATTTATTTAATCATATTAATTTATATTTAATTTTTTTAATGAAATAAGTACCTCAAACGCTTACACAACACCGATACAATACTTGTGTAGGTAGTAGAAAAATCATGTAAATAATTTTAAAAATTTGAAAATTAATATTATATGGGTGATTTATAATTACCAAAAAAATTTATATATTTATATAACATATTATGGATTTTTAAAATTTTATATTCTAATTTAGATTCTATATTAATGTCTTTTATTTCAAATTTAATGAATAGTGTCAAAAATAACATTAATGATGTTTTAGGAAAAATGATATTTTATTAAATTATTTAAAAACAATAAAAATATTTAAATAGGGAAAATAGGATTATAAATGTTCTAAAATTTAATTCTATATCCATTTATTATCCAATTATTACCTTATAAGTAAAATTATAACCTATTAATATTGAAAGATTAGTTACTGCAGTTAAGGTCAAAATGGGTTTTCAGAGGGTTAATCTAAAAAGATAGTGGTTAAAATTAAATACAAACATTATTAAACCTAATTTTTTGGTTTCATTTATACATCACCCTTATCACCTTATAATATGAGTCATTTTGGATCCATTTTTCAAATAAAGTGACTTAATAATATTTTAAAACATTGAAAAATTGTAAGTGTGATACTCACATCAATTATATATGGGAACCTACTCCCCTCACTTATTCACATATATTGATCCATCTGCAACAAAAAAAAACTGAAAATATCTATCCCCAACATCCTTATACTCATTAACTAGGTTTTTTTCTACCCAAAAATTAATTCTATGGTCCTTAAGAACAGATCCAAAAGAGGTTTTTCTAAGAGAAGGTAATCATTTTTATAACTATTTAAAATTTATTTCTTCTTCTACTTCATCTAAATATGTTTCACCCATACCAAAATAATAAATAAAGTATCATAAATATTCTAATATGTTATTATGATTATGGTTTTACCATTTTCCATCTTTTTTCCATCCTATAAAAAATAGAAAAACATCGCTCGTGCGAATGTACGACTTGCCATCTTTATGTAGAAGTGTATTTCGTTTTTCATCACCACATTAACAGGATGGTTATAAATATGGTAATAATTAATATATATGATCTTTATGACATAATTATTATTTTTAAATTATAATATTATATATACCTTATTACATTCTATTTTTTTTGGAAAATGATAATATTGTTTGCATGTACGTGTGGACTACCACCTCCATGAAGCGATGCGATTCATTTTTCATTTATGATTTACATGGATAGTAATAAGGATTGATTTATTGAATATATATGAAATATATGATTTAATAATTATTCTATAAATTTTAATTATGATTTAACTTTATTTTATTCCATCTGTTAAAAAGTGAAAACAATGTTATTGGTTATGTACGACCTACTGTCTCCATGAATGGTGTAATTCATTTTTCTATATCTACCTTTAAAGGATGATTCAAAATATGCATATAATTAATACATATGATATTTAAATCCTTATTAACATCCTATATATTACAGACACACTCTTTATTTCACATTAACAATTGAATTATTACATAATACTACACTTAATACAACAATAATGATCGAGAAGTATAGTGTCTTTGGGAATTAAATACATTACATAACAACATAAAAAATGTAATAAAACATATTTATTTAAAACATCTTTTACATGCTCAAAATAATCCTTCAATATTAAAAATGTATGGGATAACCTGGGGATATACACAAGAATAATGGTAGATATAAATACGAGTAAAGGAATAAACATGGAAAAAGTGATACATGTTAGAAAATAGGCATTAAAATGAGGAATAAATGGAACATGAATAATATGGAATGATATAACATGATAACCAGAACATGGAAAATGTGACAATAAATTAAAGCACCGAATCATAAACATAGGTCAAGGATAAACCCACCAATTCATCATGGTTGGAAAAGTACCATAAAGGAATCAGGTTCAATACTTGTTCCAACGTTATGTATCATGATACTAAACATTACCCAATGCAATGAAGTGCTATCTAGGTACACCCATCATATTCATTTCATTATCATTCTTAAGTGTTCCATATAGATCATAAAGAATAGATTCATTCATCATCATATTTTTTCCACGATTAAGGAGTGTAGAATACATATTTCTAAGTCCCCAATAAAAAAGAATATGCACATAAATGTTATCAACCTTAATAAGAAATGGGTATGGTATTCACTAACCAATTGTTTGGGTATGAAAGATCACGATGAACATTTGGTAGCATAATAATGTCACTTAATGATTAAAAAATGGGTTAATGAGATAGAAAAGTGTCACTCATCACATAGAAATAAAATGAAAAGTAATATGTACATTGAAAATAATATCAAAACATTTATAAATTGGAAATAGAAGGAATAAGGTAATGAAGAAACTAGAATAAAGGGAAGAATCCTAACTATATTTTGGCATGGTAACAGATGTACACAACGAATCATGGAAGGATTAATGAGAGTTAAAGGGGGGTCTTATAATTTATACATTAAATATATAGTAATTGGAATTTTTAGGAACATATCACAACATAATAAAATGGAATTCAAGATATAAAACATAAAATAAATTCTTGAGTGGAAATGTGGGTAACAGGTGTACATAAAGGTTCATGGGAGGGATTAATGAGAGTGAAAGGAGAATATCAACATTTATTAGTCAAATTTAAATTAATAGGAATAAATTGGAACATATACCAACATGAACAAATGGTAATTAAAATTCATAACATAAAAGAGGTGCTTGAATAAAAAGGAGAGAGGGAGATACCTTACAAAATTTTGACATAATAACGAGTGTAAATAAAGGATAATGGATTGATTAATGAGAGTTAAAGAAAGATATAATTATTTATAAATATAATGTAAAATAATGGTAACATATTATAAGTTATCCCAATATAATCAAAATGAAATTTAGAGTCATAACAAAAAGAAGTGCTTGATAAAAAGAGGAGAGTGGAAAATTCCTTATAGAATTTTGGCATAGTAACGACTTAGGTAAGGGTCAAAATGAGAGAGTTTAGATGATATAAAATTCATATAAAATCAATTTTATATAAATTTAATGATTATAAATGAATTAAAATATGACAAATTTAAATTAAGAAGGCTAATTTCAAAGAATGTGCTTGAATTGAAAGGAGGAGAGGAAGGTGAGGACCCCTTACGGAATTTTGACATGGTAACAGCTTAGGTAAGGGTCCAAATAAAGGAGGATAAATGATAACTAATTAAGAAACACAAATTGGAGAATATTTTAATGATTATAAAATAATTAAAATATAACTAGTTGGAATTAAAAGAACTAATTTAAAAGAATGCGCTTGAATTTGAAAGGAGGAGAGGAAAGTCCCTTACTTGAGTTTGTGAATTCCAAAGCTTGGTAGGGGATTATTGAGTTCTTGGGGTAATATTATAAGGACTCTAGATATTTTATATAAGATTTATCTCACTATACAAGGAATTTTGTGAAGAAAAATGATTGATTGGTATGGTTTATATAGGAAAATATGGGGATTTTTTTTATTATTTTGGTTTTGGATTCTACATTATAAAATAACCAAAACCAAAAAGCATACCATGGTTTTTTCCAAATGGGATTATTTAAATTATTTTATATGTAAAATGGATTAACCTAATAAAATAATTCCCTTGCTTATACGGAGGCAAGTCATACTCTTAAAAAAATGAATTTAAAACCTTAAAATATATCACATGTTTTGGAGGATTCATAAAAAATTTGTAAAATAAATAAAATAAACTTAAAATCACATTATTTTTAATTTAAAACATATATTTAACTGTGTATACCCATTTATAGTATTAATTACATCATGTTGGGTTCATTATGATGTCATAATACACAAATTATATTTATATGGTATTTATTTTTTACCTGAAAACTTGACAATTTCATAAAATTATCAAAAATCACCACGGGATAATTTCGACATCATGATTCAAATAATAATATTCATTTTATCTAAATAATTTCATAAATATGTGAATTTTAACTTTTAAAATAAGAACCGGCATTTAATGAGAAATTATTGGATTTTGATAATAACAGTTTCTTCAACCCTCATTAGAAATTATATTTGAATTCATAAAAATTATATGATCATTTATATATAATAAAAATTATTGAATATTAATATTTTATTGAAATATTATTTATTTTTAAAATCCATTAATTCATCCAAATAAATTCTTTATTTGAATAATACCCGAAAATACTATTTGTGTTTTATTTTAACAAAATAAAAATCATTTATAAAGTAACAATAATAGTATAAAAACATAGTCATAATTTTATATATAATAATATATATACTCATAATTCAAGGGTCTTGATACATATACCTTTAATAAACTATAAAATTCCCTAAGAGTAAGATGCACGATGGTGAGACTTTCATGGGGAGGTTTGACAAATATGGTTTGGGCCATGATCTCGATAAGCTTGAACTTCTCTTGTAATTTTTTTATCATTCTAATGTTGTTAGATCTTATCTTGGTATTAGTTAAGGGGAAATCCCAGAAATTCTATCTCCCTCACAATCTCTGATAAATGGTCTTCATAGGGTATGCTCCTATAGTTTTAGGCCATCACTTCATTTGTCTATGTCAATTAGATTTTTTAAAACCCTATATTTATACTAATCATGTGATCACTGTTCATTTTCTATATTATTAATATAAATGATACTTAATGGTATTTTAAATATTATTGGATAATAAAATAAAGTAAGCTCATATGTTTTCTATAACAATATATAATAAAATATTTAACTAAATTAAAAGTATAATATTATTTATAATAGTTTGGGTCATTACAATATTCCACATTTAGAAATTTTACATTAAAATTTTTCATTTCCCACACTAAAATAGATGAGGGTAACACTATTTCACCACTTCCTCCAGTTCCAACCTTACTTCTTCAAACTTTTGATTTACCAACAACACTTTGACAAGGTGGTTTCTCTTATTTCATAGAAATTTTTCTCAACAATATAAGATCTTCACCGACTGCTCTTCAATAAAATTTCATTATCCAATGGTACCACCTATGGTTTAAGTACATGTGATGGTTCTGATATGTACTTACTCAATAGGGATACATGGAATAAATCATATACTTGATATAGTTTTGGTGGGAGTACTAGTTGATAGAGAACCACTCTGATGTGATCAAGGATCTCAAAAGGGACAACAAAACTTGAACCAAGCATTCATTTTTTCCCAAATATCATCACTTTCATCCATAGAGATATACAGAGGAATACCATGTCTCCAATATAAAACTCTAGGTCTCATCGATGGTTGTCAACATAGCTCTTCTGTCGACTCTGAGAATCCTTGATTTTCTACTGAATGGTCTCAAACTTTTCTATAATTTCCTTGACCATTTCAGGACCTATAAGTTTTTTCCACAACTTCATCCCAACATCTAGGTGTTCTTTATCTATTTCCATAAAGGGATTCATAGGGATCCATTTGGATGCTCGAGTGGAAATTATTGTTGTAAGATAACTCGACCATAGGAAGATATTGGTACTATCCTCTGTTCATATCCATAGAACATGATCACAACATGTCTTCAAGTGTCTGAATAGTCCACTTATATTATCCATTAGTTTGAGGATGATAGACTATATTGATTTTGAGATCAGTGTTTAGTGCATGTTAGATACATTTCCAGAACATAGAGATGAATCTGGGATCTCAAACAGATACAATCAATAGTGGTAATCCATGAAGCCTTACCACTTATATGATATATATCTGTGAAAGTTGATCTAATGATAATTTATCTAAAATTGTGGTAATGTGATATGTCTTTGTAATATGATCCATAACAACCCATATAGAATTGTTTCCCCTAGATTCCTTTGTCCGATGAAAAGGTACAATGTTATGTTTCTCCATTTCCATGTTGGTATGGGTAATGGTTGCATCATCCCCTTAGTCGTATGCCTTTTCAGCATTCACTTACTGTCATACCAAGATATTTGATATATATTCAATGATCTTATTCTTGATATTGTCACACAAATAGTTCTCATCAAGATCTTGATACATCTTTGTGCTTCCTCGGTGAAAAGAGAAATTTGAACTATATGAATCATCCAACAGTTCCTTCCTTAATTCATGATTTTATTGAACACATACTCTTGACCTAAATCTCACAATTCATTATTCATCAATTTTGAACTTTATGGAATTATTCTCTATCATGACTTCATCCTTATTACGAATTTCCACATAATTTCTTTGAGAATAATTTAGCCTTCAAAAAATATGGCTGAGAAATTATTTTTGAAAGGATTGATGATGTCTCATTCTTTATGATTCCCATTTCCATCATTTTTAGGTCTAAAAAGATTGCCTCTTTCTCAATTATCATAATTTATAAAGATGTAGGATCCTTTTTACTTGGAGTATCTTCCACTTTATTCAATTTACATGGATGTTAGTGGATTGAGTAGTAATAGTCCTTGATTAGATATAACCATATTTGTTAGTGCATATTCAGATCTTTCTATGTGATTGTATACTTTATGATTTTTCGATCTATATAAATCTCACACTCTTACCCATATAAATAATTCCACCATATATTAAATGAAAATATCATAGCTACTAACTCCAGATTATTGGTGGGATAATTTTTATCACTAACTTTCAACTTCCTTGAAGCATAGGCTATGACTTTGTCATTCTACATTAACACACAACCCAATCGTATCTTTGAAGCATCACTGAATACTACAAATATTTATCCACTTGTGGGTAGTGTGAGCATAGACGTGGTGATGAGGCTCCTTTTTAACTTCATGAATCTCTCTTTATATTCATCATTCCAAGAAAACTTGACTCCATTTCATGTTATCTTGGTAATAGGGTTTTAAAATCGTTATAAATTTATCAAAAATCAATGATAATACCCAACTAACCCAAGAAAACTATATATATCTATCATAGATGTTGGACTCAAGCATACTTCAATTGATTTTTTATTTTAAGGTTCCATTGATATCATGTTTCTTGTGATGATATTCCTCAATAAAGAGACTTATTTCAATAATAATTAACATTTTCTATACATGGCACAGAGCTTCTCGTTTTGTAGGTTCTTTAGCACAGTTCTCAGATGCTCTTCATGCTCCTCCTTTATTTTGGATTATATTATAATATCATCTATAAATACCAAAATTTTATTTTCAAGTTAATTTCTAAATACTCTATTTATTAGGTCCATGAATATTGTTAAAGCATTAGTGTGTCTGAATAGAATCTATATGAGCTAATAGTACTCGTACCTTGTACAAAAATCAGTCTTGGGGATATCCACCTTCTTCAACCTAACTTGGAAATAGACAAACCACAGATACACCTTGTAGAAATATTATGATTCATGTAGCCCATAAAAAAAGTCTTCGATCTAAGGAATAGAATTCTAGTTCTTTATCATGATCTTGTTGAGGTCATGATAATCAATGCACTAGAGCATTGGGCCATCCTTATTCATGATGAAGAGGACTAGTGCACACCATGGTGAAGTACTTGGGTATGTGAACCCTTTATCTAGATTCTCTAGTATTTGTTTCTTTATCTCATCAAGTTCCATAGAAGCCATTCTATATGGAGTCTTTTATATTGAAAATTCCCCAGGTATAATCTCAATTGAAAATTTAACATCTCGACTAGGAGGAAGACTAGAAAATTTCTCAGGAAACACATAAACATATTCCCAAACATTAGACATGTATTCATGGATATTTATTTCCTTAAACTCAATCATATAAGGTAGATATGATTTCTCACATGGTAATAATATCCTTTCTTGAGATATTGGGGACACAGAAGATTCATCCCCCTCTTTTCACTTGTACAAAATCAGGGGTCGATTCACAATACATAGAGTTATTTCCTTCTTAAGTAAATTTATGTTGGCTCTATATAGTTAAATCCAATATGTTAGGCCCAGGTTGTGTTTTGGTTGAATTTTCTGTCAATCGATCAGTATGTTGAAGAAAGAAAGTATATTGGGAAATATTATGGATGGAAAACGTACCAATGGGGAGATTACTTTCAAAACAATAAGACTCACTTTTTACCTCTATAATGAGAAGAAGATGTTTGGAAGAAAATGTTTTTATCAGACTCAACCTGGGTCCAGAATGGGAGATGATCATTATAAGGATTTGATTGTCATTGATTCACTCTGAATTCAATATGAAACAATTTACAATTTTGATGAAGTATCCAACTCTTCTAACTATGATAAAATTAAAGGTTACAAAGCTTTTCTGATTTGTATTTCCTATACGTTATAAGTTGAATTTGTGAACTTGGGATGAAAGATTGATGAAATAAAAGGGTAATGAAAGAAATTTTTCACATCGTATTTATATTGATAGGATCTAGGTGAAAAAGAAATGGTGTTGGTGATTATATTCATGCCAAATGAATTTTTGGAAAATAAAATTCAGGCTCAAGGATAAAATGTTTGTAATGGAGAAAAACTTTATATTAGAGAAAACGTTCATAATGTAGAAAGTGTTCATAATGGAGGAAAATTTTGCACTAGAGAAAAATTTCATACTCAATAAAAAGTTTGTTTCCAAAACTATCATATCCAAGATGATCATTATCAGATTGATCATACCCATAATGATTGTATTCAGAATGATCATATTCATAAATATTGAATCTAGGCTAGTCATACTCAAAGAAATCGTAATAAGGACAATTGTATTCAGCCTAAATTTTTTTGGGCCAACTATTTTATGGAAAAAAATACTCGATCTAAGAAGGAAATAAAGAAGCTGAAAAGAATGAAAAGTTATGATACTTTTTAGGGTGGTTCAAACGATGCTAAATCCATTCTCAAATGTTTTTAAATCCATGAAGGAGGTCATGGTTACAAGAAAAAGAATGTGGAATATGGAAGATGTTGAAGATGAAGTGTAATGGAGTTTTGAATATTAATAGAGTTTTGAATCATAATGTAGTTTTGAATCATAATAGAGTTTTAAATCGTAATGGAGTTTTGAATTGTAATGTATTTCTGAATCATAATGGAGTTTTAAAATAAAGTATGAAGAAAAGGTTAAAGTTATGAAGAATATTTGAGAATATTCTAGAAGTTTTGATGAAGTCATGATTCACCCCAAATCTTAGGGAAATTGATATTTGGGCGAATTTTTGTGAGAGAGAATATTTTTGGGATTCCCACCAAAATCTTCTATGGGTCGCCTATAAAAGGAAACTATAATTTTAACTTTCTTTGTCATGGATGTATTTTTCATGATAGAGAAGATATGAATTTATAGAAAGAGAAATAGATTTCCATACTAAGATTTTTTTGAAGAAGTTTCGATGGAGAAGTGAAAGAGGAGAGACAAGATAAGAATGTTTCAATTAGATAATCATCGTATTTAGTGATTATCATATTTATCCGATTCCCATATTTAACTTGTCAATTGTATTCATATGATCATCATATCAGGAATGATAATTGGTTTCATGGTTTTCGTGTTGGGATTCTTGTAAAGAGGAAGAATCATACTTATTTTTTTCATACTCAGAATTAAAGCGGGGTCGATTCAACTCTACTGTATTCTGTTAAAGTTATATTTACTATATTAAGGGGATTCATATGGGGAAGAATTATGTTAAAAATAATTTTATCAGGGAGAATCGTACTCTGAGTAATTGGGATGAGAAATTGAATTGTATTGAATACAAAGTTCATGAAGTTTTTACCATCTTATAGGTAAGAAAGTGAATAATTGTTTTAAAAGGAATACAAATGTGAAGTTGAAAAGAAGCATAGGTGAAATGCATTGTTACATAAATAATTTTTTACCCTATTTGTGCTAAGAGGGTGGAACCACACTATTGTAATTGTTTACATAGTGCTACAGAAGTGAAAGGGTATATCCTACTAATTGTATTCCAAGGATTGATTTTTAGTAGATTGTGTGGTATTGGATCATTTTCATACCATACCAAGGATGTTTCTATTCTTATTTAACTTTGAACCTTGTAAATACTTGTGTTCCTGTGGATGTGTGTTGGAATTATTTTCAGTAGGAAATAGAATCTTTAACAAGAGGTGAATATTGTTTCAATTGAAAATAAACATAAAAGAAAAAGTACAAATGATTCAACCCCCCATATTATTGATAAAATTATCCTAACTGGGAATTAACAACTGGTATTAGAGGGAAAGTTCCTTTTTATTATTCTTTTGCTAAAATTTTGAAGAGAAGATTATGCAGAATCTGAGTTATGTGAAAAGTAGGTGGATTCCAATCTTAAATAATAGGAATTATGATATTTGGAAATGAATAATGTTGTAATATCTTATGTCTCTTGAGTATGATGTTTCTAAAGATGTTAAAGATGGTTTCCCTCCTCATGTTGATGATTGTACTCTCTCTAATATTGATAAGGAAAATATTGTGAATAATGGAAGAGGAAAGAATACCTTACTATAATCACTTTCTAAAAGAATTTTTCTAAGAGTAAAAGGAGTTTATAGTTCCAAATGAATCTAGGATGAGATAAATAACATTTTTTAAGGTAATAAAAAAGTGAATAATTCATAGTTACAAATATGGATATTTATGTATGAAGACCACAATATGGGTGATCAAGAATATGTTGATGAATTCATTACAAAGGTAAATGAAATTGTGAGCACTATTATATGTCTTGGTGACAGGTTATAAGATTCTACTATTGTTGAAAATATCTTTATAGTTATTTATGACAACTTTGATGCCAATATTTCTTCATTGGAAGAGAGGTATCCAGAAACATTATCTCTAGATGATTTACATAGTACACTCATTACTTATTAAATTAGATGGGTGAATAATATGAAAGGAAAAAACATGATATAGAAATGTATTTCAGGGCTTCTAAGAAAGAAAAGAATATTCTTAAAGAATAAGAATAAAACGGTGATTCTGATTCTGAAAATGAGGAATATAAAAATATTAATGATAGTTTAAACTTGTTTTCTAAAATTTTTAAAAGTGGTTAAAGTATATATAAAGTTAAACTTCCATTAAAATGTTTTGGATGTAGATCCATTGGTTATTTTATTTCCAATTTTTCTAAAAAATTAATGAAAAGGAAGTGATGAAGAAGAAAGTGAATAAGAAGAAAGAAGAACAAGAAGATCTTGGAAGAAAAAGGGTGATAGAGAAAAATTATATTCCAAGAGGAAATATAAAAAGTCATCCAAATCCAAAAGGATATGCTTTTTGGATAAGTATGATGATAGTAAGGATGATATGAATTATGTTTAATAGAATAAGTTTGTTGATATAATTAATGAGGAAAATTATTTTATTAGTTAAAGTAGTTGTTCTGAAGAAGAATAAAGTGATGCAGAATCTAAAAAACCTATTTATAATATTGGTGAAATACTCTTATTGCATAAATAAGTGATGAAGAATTCTGAATTAGTATTTCTAATGAATAATATAGTCAAAATTAAATTAATTTGAAGGAATATTTGAGAGAGTGTTTGAGGAAGATCACAAGGATTGAAAAGGGAAAAAATTTGGATAATAAATATACCACAACATGAATTAAATAATGTTTTGTTGATGAGAATATGATACTGGAGTAAGAAATTTTTTACTTGGTGAAATATCTTGAGGAAGAAAAGAATCTTAATGAGCATCTGGAGAAGAATATTAAAGTAAAAGATGAAGATTTGGAACTTGTCCAACAAAAGTTATCTAAATTTGAATTGAGTAATACAAGTTTCAAAAGCTCTATCACTAAAGTTGGTGAAAGTTATCATAATGAGAAACCTATTAAGGTTCAACAAAAGTTACATTCAATGGGTGAGAAGAAATATGGAATTGCTTTTAAAAAGAAGACATCTATGAAAGTCATGTATGAGGCAAAGACCAATAATGTTTGGAATTTAGAAGTCTCAAAGAACCCTGAGTCTGGAAAGGTTTTGAAATAATATAAATCTAGAAAATTTTCAAATACTTGTGGTTTTGATAAAACAGAAAAGAAAAGGAAGAATCTGATTAATAATACACATTTTAGTGACTCTAAAAATAAATAGAAGAAGGTGGTTGAGAAACATATTCACAATTCCATCCAGTTTGTAAGTTTTAGGGGAAAATATTCATTTTATGGATATTGATCGTATTTTTGTGGATTCAGATATATGGAAACTATTTTCTGGTTTAAACAAAAACATTACTATTAATCCACTGGTTATGAAATGAAAGGTTTTAGGGGGAGACAATTCCCTTAAAATAATATGTTTGGGAATATTGTTTTAATGAAACCTAAAAATGCTGGAGTGAAGATTAAAAATAGTTCCCAACCTTTAGAAACCATTTGTGAATAATGTGAACAACCTAGACATATTGAAAAAGGATGTATTGTTTTGGCACCGTCACAACAAAAGTTTGTAAACAATTATCATGATCCAGACGTTTTGGAAGTTAAGAAAAATAGATATTCTGAGTCCAAATAGAAATAATGATTAGTTATCTATCCAAAAAAAAATTGAATTGGAATGGAAATTAGAAGAAGAAAAAAAATTAGTGAAAGAAGAGAGGAATAAACAGACTTCTAAAGATATAATAAATGTTGACAAAAAGGTATCAAAAGATTGTGTATATGATTAATTGAGGCATGATGTCAAAATATGTTCAACTATATTTCTAGAAAAATGACATACATGGGAAAAATATTACAAAATTTATTGTAACAAAGATGTTTATAAAGGTGAAAAAAAGATGAGATCCTTTTCATAATATTCTATAGATAAGAAGAAAGATGTTACAAAACCTAAGAAGGATGAATATAAGTAAGAAATCAAGTCCAATGAAAAATTCAACACAAAAGAAGTGTAATTCAAGACTGAGAGAGGAATCTAAGTCCAATTATTATTTATAAGAAAAAATATAGGTTTATCCTTATTCCCAACCTTCTTTATATTTGTACTAACATGTTTGGAATTGAAGGAGTTGAAATAAGGAATCTAAAATTGATGAGTATTCTACTATTCTTGCAAAGGAAAGTAATGAGGTTATGAAAAATATGATTTTTTGCAAAAGTTGTGTTTTTATACACCTGAACTTTTAGATATGTTTGTTAAGATGGGTGTAGGTTACTTTTATCTTAAAAAAACTTCTTTCAGGGACTACCCCAATAAAGATAATATAGAATTAATCATGGAAAAGGCATTACATTAAAGTTGTGTTATAGAAAATAGTGATCACCTTGATTATACACTCTTTTTTTCTAAACTGGGTTTTCCCACATAGACTTAGAGCTGTTTAGTTAAAGGTTATTTGTTAAGAAAATCATGTGATACCTATGTTGTAGAAAATTTACAATCCCTGGAAATGATATCATTGGTTATAAACCTTTCTGGATGGACCCTTTGAATTTGATTTTAAATAAGGGGGACATATAAAAGAAAGGGTGGTAGTTAAAAGAAATAGGGGGATCATGAAAGAAATAGAGAGAAAAAAAAGTCAGAAAAGAGAAACAATACCACTAATTATTTTCAAGTGGTTGAAGTGGGTATTTACAACAAATAAAAAGGGGGAGATTATTAGGCCCAAGTTGTGTTTTGGTTGTATTTGTCATCAATCGATTAGTGTGTTGAAGAAATAAAGTATGTTGATAAAGATAATGGATGGAAATCTTTTAAAGGGGGTGATTTTTTTCAAAATAATTAGACTCACTTTGTTCATTGTAATGAGAAGAAGATGTTTGGAAGAAAAGGTTTTGATCAGATTCACCTTGGTTCAAGAATGAGATAATATCATAATAAGTATTTTATTATCATTGGATTCAATCTGAATTTTATATTAAAGGAGTTATTTTTTTGATGAAGTATCAAAGTTTTCTGACTACGATAAAATTAAATGCGATGATTCTTTGCTTATTTTTATTTCATATAAATCATATGTTCAATTGAGAACTTGTGATGTAAGATTGATGAATGAATGGGGTAATGAAAGAAATGTTGCTGATCTCATTTAGTTTGGTCAGATCTAGATGAAAAGGAAATGGTTCTAGTGGTTGTATTCCAGCCAAATGAAATTTTCGAAAAATCATATTCAGGCTCAAGAAGAAAATGTTCATAATGGAGAAAAAGTTTGTATTGGATAAAAAGTTCATAATGGAGAAAAAGTTCATACTGAAGGAAATGTTCGTACTAGCAAAAAAGTTCATATTAAAGAATATTTCCGTATCAAGAATGATCATATCTAGGATGATCATTATTATAATGATCATACCCAGAATGATCATATTCAGAATGATTATATCTAGGCTAGTCGTATTTGGAAAAATCATAATCAGGAAAATTGTATTCAGCCTGATTGTTTTTGGGCCAATTGTTTTCTGGAAAAATGCACTCAGGCTAAGAAAGAAAGACACATTATGAAAAGAATATAAATTTGTGATACTTTCTAATGTGGGTTGGATGATACTGAATCCATTCTCAAATGTTTTTAAATCCATAAAGAGGTCATGGTTATAATAAAAAGTTTATGGAAGAAGTAAAATGTTGAATTTGAAGTGTAATGGATTTTTGAATCATAATGGATATTTTAATCATAATGGAGTTTTGAATCATAATGGATTTTTGAATAGTAATGTAGTTTTGAATCATAATGGATTTTTGAATAGTAATGTAGTTTTGAATCATAATGTAGTTTTGAATCATAATAGAGTTTGAAAATAAATCCCGAATAAGAGGTTGAAGTTGGGAAGAATATTTGAAAATATTCAAGAAGAATTGATGAAGTCAATATTCACCCTAAATTCAAGGGAAATTGAGATTTGGGTGAATTTGTGTGAGTAGGAATGTTTTTGGGATTCCTATTAAAATAATACACGGGAGACCTCTAAAATAAAACTACACTTTTCACTTTCATTGACACAGATGCACTGTTCATGAGAGAGAACCTCCAAATTTCTAGGGATAGAAATAGATTTCTGTATTGATGTTTTATTGAAAAAGTTTCAACAGAGAAGTGAAATAGAAGAGGAAATATCACACCATTGTATTCAGCTAATTATTGTGTTCTTTGATTATCGTATTTAGCTTATTACCATATTTATCTTGTTAATTGTATTCAGATGCTCATCGTATTAGGATAAATAATTGATTTCGGGATTTACATATTGTGATTCTCATATTGAGGAAGAATCATACTAAGTCTTTTCATACTCAGAATTGATGTGGTGCCAATTCAATTATACTGTATTTTGTTAAAGTTATATTTACCGTATTGAGGGGAATCTTACTAGGAAAAATCATATTAAGAAGAATCATATTGGGGAGAATCATACTCAGAGTAATTGGATAGAGAAATTGAATTGTGTTGAATACAAATTCCAAGAGGTTATTAACATATTATGGGTAAGAAAATGAAGATTTGTTTCAAAAGGAATACATCTATGAAGTTGAACAGAATAGGTAACATGCATTGCTACATAAATAATTTTTTACCCTATTTTTTCTAAGAGAGTGGACTAACAAAATTGGAATTCTTTACATAGTGATACATGAGTGAAATGGTATATCCTACTAATTGTATTCTAAGGATTGGTTTATAGTTGATTGTGTGGTATTGGATCATTTTCATACCATACCAAGGACTTAACTATTCTTATTAAATAGTGAACCTTGTAAATACTTGTACTCTTATGGATTTGTGTCAGTAGGGAATAGAATCTTTAGTAGGAGGTGAAGGTTCTTTCATGTGAAAAGAATCATAAAAGATAAAGTATCACTAATTCAAAAACTCCCCCTCTCAATGATATAATTATCCGGATTTTTCATTTACACAATCCATGCCAAAAATTTCATCAAATACCAACAAAAGAAGTATGGAAATGTTCTCTATGAATTTCATCTAGAAAATTATGATAGGGAAGGATTTATATATTTGGGATGAAATTATTTCCTCATTCTCTGTTTTCACTGAAATCTCTACTTCCATGATTTGTGGTGGTGTATGAATAGTTATACTAAACTTTTATTATAAGAGGGAATGTGTAGAACCAGAATCAAAAAGTTTGTTTTCTATTCTTGAATAAATAAATAGCATACCTATCACTACTTAATTTTCAGGATACACTTTAGTGGTTGTAACGAAACAAGATCTCCCTTGATTCCTTAGAGGTTTTTTCTTGTCTCTAAAAACCATTAGTTTAAGGAATTGATTTGAAAAGTTACATAGTTCCTTACAGTTGAAGAAATGGACAATGTTCTGAGGGTTGATCAGAACATTCCTTTCCTATATCATATTAGCAGGTTTCTGTTGTCAGCATTTTCTAGCTATGTGTCCTAATTTCATGCACCTAAATCATTTCTTCATTCCTCTTATAAAATTTATGGTGTTCTTATTCCTGCACCTTTAACAAGTGGGATGTTGAAATTTCTTTGAACCATTAAATTTCTCCACTGAACCACTAAAATTAAATTCAACTTCATTCTTCTTATCACTGTAATTATATTGAGATTATCCAATCTCCTTTTTGACTTTGAGGTCACATCAGAAAATTTACTCATAACTATCAATGTCATGAATCACCAAGGAATTTTGTAGACTGTATTTTAGCCCACCAATTAAGCAGTTAACCTTGAATTTGGGGATAAAGACCAAGCCATAGGCATATTATTCAAGTCTTGTGAAGTTTTCCTCACACACCCAGATAGATTCACTACCTTTTCTCACAAGGGTGAGGAAATACCTTTCCATTTTAAGTCAGTGAGTGTGAGGAAAATATTTATCAAAAAACATTTTACAGAATTCCTTCTACTCCATTTCTTAGATATCTTCCTCAGGATTCATACTCTTGATCAATGTCTACCACTGATCAGCTTCTCCCTTTGTATGATAAACATCTAGAAGAAAATTCTCTTCATTGAAACATTAAAATATTTTTAAGATATTCTCAATGGAGTTTATCCATTATTCTATGATTAAGGAATAAAATTATCCATTGAATGTATGAGACCTTTATCACATAACTCTCTCAATCGCAACTTCTTATCTCTTAGGTGGGTTTGGACACTCCTCTTGATCTAGGTGTTTATTTAGAACCTGAGTCAGCTGAGAGAGTATCATCATAAAGTTCATGATTCCTTCTCCCATTGAGTTTGGAATCTCATTGGGATAGTCATCACATTTCCCATACCATTGATTTTTTATAGAATTTCTCCTAATTCTGGTCATTCTCTAGAATAAAAGGTAAATTAGGGATGATTATTTTAAACTATTAAACATATAAAGGGGAATCCAATGACATTAAAGGTACAACTTATAAATTTCATTTATTTCCTTAACTTTATAATTTATAGGATTACATCTTTTTTATCCATGATATATTTCCTAACATATATTATTATGGTCATTTTTGTTCCTTTAATAATGGTTCATAATGATATTATAAACTTACCAAATCATATCCCCTGGGAGAGTCAAACCATGTCCATAGTAAAACTTATTGTCATATATCAGGTTACCCCAAGTCTGGCCCAAAACAGCTTCTCGGAATTGTTACTCCTAAGTACATCTATGCCAGAACCAAGTCAACTTGTAGTATCCAGATAGGGATTTATTTTCTCGATAAACCACTTAAGCAATACTAACCAAAATTTAGAGATGATTTTCGATAATTATTCTTATACCTAAGGCTTTTAATAGAGTTTTCTAATGCTAATCCTAAAAATAAGTAACCTTTTAATCTGATACCAAATATAACAACCTTTCTCTTTATTTTACATTAATACTTAATTTATTACCTAAGACTACACTTAATACAACTGAGATGATCGGTAAGTTTAGTTTCTTTGGTAAATAAGTAAATTACATAACAATTTAAAATAGGGAATACAACATCTATATTGAAATTTTTTTAAAATTATCAAAATACTCCTTAAATCTTAAAACTACATGGAATAACTTGTGAAAATACATAAGAAAGGGGTGAGCTATAAATAATAGTAAGGGAATAAAAATGAAAAAATTGATAAATGTTAAAAAATATGCATATCATTTATAATTAAATGGAATATGAATAATAATTCATGATATAACATGATAATCATAACATGTAAAATGTGTCAACAACTTAAGAAAACTAAATCATAAACCTAGGTCAAGGCTAAACCCACCAAGAACTCATGGTGGAAAAAGTCCCATAAAGGAGTCATTTTAACTCCCTATCCCAATATTATGTATCATGATACTAAACATTACCCAATTAACTAGAGTGCTATCTGGGCACACCCATTATATTCATTTCATTCTCATGCTTAAATGTGCTACATAGATCATAAAACATGGATTCATTAATCATCATAAATTTTACACAATTAAGGATTATGGAATACATATGTGTATGTACCCAATAAAAAATTATATATTCATAAAAGCAAACATACTTGATAGTAAGTGAGTATGGTATCCACTACACAATTTTTTTTGGCATGGAAGATCATGGTAAAATTTCAGCAGTAAAACAACATCACTTAAATAATCATAAAAATGGGTTGATGAAATACAAATGGGTATATCATCACATAGAAATAAAATTTGAAGTAGTAAGTACAAGGAAAATCATATCCCAATATTTAGAAATTGAAAATATAATTCATAAGTTAATAAAAAAACCTGAATAAAGAAATTAATATTAACTATATTTCGGCATGGTAATTGGTGTACATAAAGGGTAATGGGAGGATTAATGAGAGTGAAAGGGGGATATCATCATTTATACATTAAATTTAAATTAAGGGGAATATGTAATAACATATACCAACATAATAAAATGGAATTTAAGAGACATAAAATAAAATAATTTCTTGAATGGAAATGAGAAGAGTTAAATCCCTTATAAAATTTCGACATGGTAACATGTGGACATAAATGTACATGGGAGGGATTAATGAGAGTGAAAGTGGACTATCATAATTTAGACATCAAATGGATCATAAGGGGATTATAGAGGACTATATATCAACATGAAAAATGGTAATTAAAAGTTATAACCTAAAATAGTTGCTTGAATAAAAAGGAGAGTGGGAGATCCCTGAATTTTTTTTGGCATAGTAACAAGTGTACACAAAGGATCATGGAAGGCTTAATGAGAGTGAAGGGAAGAAAAAATTATTTATAAATAAAATTTTCAGTCAGTTTAATATGTAAGAACATATCCCAACATAATAAAAAGGAAATTTAGATACATAGCAAAAATAAGTGCATGATAAAGAGAGGAGAGTAGAAGATTCCTTACATAATTTCTATATAGTAACAGCTTAGGTAAGATTAAAAATGAGGGAGAATAAATGATATATAATTTATATAAAATCAATTAGATATTATTTTAATGTTTATAAATAAATTAAAATATAAAAAAATGAAATTAAGAAGACTAATTTCAATGAATGTTCTTGAATTGAAAGGAGGAGAAGAATGTGAGGATCCCATATAGAATTTTAGCATAATAATGACTTAGGTAAGTGTAAAAATGTTGAAGTATAAATGATACCTCATAAAAATAAAATCAATTGTATAGTAATGTAATTATTATAAATGAATGAAAATATAACTAATTGAAATTACAAGAACTAATTTCAAAGAAGGTGCTTGAATTTGAAAGGAGAGGAAGGTCCCATACATGAGTGTGTGAATCAAAAGCATCAAAGGGGATTCTTGGGAGATTTTGGGTACATTGTAAGGGAAATAGAGAGTGTAGAACTATGTATGGTTATGATCCAAGTATTTTTAGTGATGATAAATTGGATCTTGGGTGGGTTTATATAGGAAACTATGGTGATTTATTTATTATTTTGGTCTTGGACTCTAAGTAATCAAATAACCAAAACCACAAACCATCTCATGGTTTTCCAATGTTTTCTACCAAATTGGGAATGTTTAAATTATTTTATAAGTTCAACGGATTGACCTAATTAAATAATTCCCTTGCTTATGTGGAGGTGAGTCATACTCCTAAAGAAATGATTTTAAAACCTTAAAATATATTACATGTTATGGAGGATTCATAATGAATTTATAAAATAAATAAAATAAACTTAAAATCACATTATTTTAAAGGGAAAAAATATATGTGGTTGTGGATACCCCTTTACAGTATTTATCACATGACATTTGGGTCATTATGATTTCATAATACACAAATCATATTTATATGCTATTAAATTGTTACTTAAAAATTAATGTCTTAGAAAGTTATGATAAATTAACCATTGCATAATTTCGACATTCTGATTATGAAAATAATATTAATTTTATCTAAATAATTTTCTAAATATGTTAATTTTCACTTTAAAAATAAGAACCGACGTTTATTGAGAAATGTTGGGTTTTGATAATAATAGTTTTTTGAACCCTTATAAGAAATTATATTTGACTTCATAAAAATTATATGATCATTTATATTTAATAATTTTTTTAATTTTAATATTTTATTAAAATTTAATTTATTTGAAAAATCCATTAATTCATCAAAATAAATTCCTTATTTCAATATTACCCAAAAATAATATTTTTTTTATTGAAAATAAAAAACATTTATAAAGTAATGATAATATGATGAAAATATATTTATAATTCTATAAATAATAATGTACATACTCATAATGCTAGGGTCTCGATACATATCCTTTTAATACACAAAAAATTCCCTAAGAGTATGATGCACAATGGTGGGACTTTCATGGGTCTGTTCGACAAACATGGTATGGTCCATGATCTTGAGGAGCTTGAACTTCTACTATAAATGGTTTTGATCATGCTTAAGTTACTAGATATCAACTTGGCCTTGGTCATGGGAAAATCCCAAAAATGATATCTCCCTTAGAAGCTCTGATAAATGTGCTTCATACGGTATGATCATACTGGTTGAGGCCATCACATCCTTTTATTATGTCAATTGGATTTTTTATACCCCTATGTTTATATTAATAATGTGATCAATTTTCAATAACTATATTATCAATGGTAAAGATACATAATAGTCATTTTTAATCCAATTATAAAATAAAATAAAAGAAGTGCATGTGTTTTCTATAACTATATATAATAATACATTTAATTAAATCAAAAGGGTAATTTTATTTTTAATAGTTCTTTTCATTACACTATATATTATGGAACCATGGTAAAAATGTATGGACCGAAACTAACAAATTGAAACATACATGAAAAATGAATCATTTAACACTCGAAAATGATGAATTTAATAAATAACTATTAATAAATGGGTATTTACAGGTTATACATGGATTATATATGTTATTATAATTATTTTTATGGTTCTTATATAGAATTATAACAAATTTAAATTTATTATATATGAGGATAAAAGTAAGTACAAAGTAAGTCAGACCTTAGGTACGAGTTTATTTCACAATCTCATCAATATTCAGAATTGTTTATGTTTAAGTCTCCACTGGGGGAATTATTTTTTATTTATATATTTAATATAATATATTTTATTCTCCCCTATTAATTTCTATAAATTATAACATTTTTCCTTTCATTTTACTCTCTTTAAGTATTCATGATACTAAAATAATATTTTTAAGGAAAACCAATTTTTTTCAACTCGGTTGGGAATGATTTTCTTCCACATATATATTTTCCGTAAAATGTTATGAATAATATTATTAATATTATCCAATAATTTATTAAATAAATTTTTAACCATGTTTAAATAGTTAAAAATGGTTTATGAGGATTTTTTGTTTCATTTTTTGAATGAGTTACTTTTTGACCTTTTTTAAAAAACTATTAAAGGAATGATTTTATTTAACTTATAAAACATGAATGAAATTTCTTACCACCATGAAAAATCAATTATTTTAAGATTTATTTAAAAATTTAAATTTTTAATTTCAAAAAAAATTCCTTAATATTTGGGAAATTTTTAGATTTTGAATGAGTAATTTCAAAATAAAAATGGTATTTTCCTCAAGAAATAATCCATATATCTTTTTTAAAGTAGTTTCATCTATTTCTACATTATTTTTTGAATATTATACATTAATTGGGATTCAATATTTTGATACCATTTTCCATTTTTGTAACGAACCAAACTTTTATTAATGAAAATTACTCTTCATCTAATTATATGTATTATGTTTATATAAAATATACACTACCTTGGTTTTATATTTTTGGATTTCAAAATACCGTTAAGAATTGTTACAATTTCTCTTATAGGCTTTGAATAGTGATCATATGACTAGTTTAAATATAGGGCTTTAACAAATCCAATTTACATAGACAAAGGAAGTGATGACCTAATCTAGTAGAATTTCTTTTTACAAGTCCCATTTGTAGGAACTTAGAAAGGAGGTGGCATCACTGGTCTTCATTTTAGACCAATCCCAAGATGAGCCTCAACACATTATGTTTGAATGGAATTGTCTACGGTAGAAATGGAAGTTTGTAGAGATTACCACTCGAGCGATGTTATCTGAGCCACCCCAAGAGTCTATCACCATCGCACATATTACCCTTAGGTATTATATGGGTGTTATAAGTGGTTTTTTAACAAGACCCTAGCACTATTACTTTGTGTATTATTTTTGTATAGAATAATGAATATACATTAATTTTATTGTTACTTTGTAAATAGTTTTTAAAACAAAAATAATATTTTAGTTAATATTCAATTAGGATATCTATTTTGATTAATTAATGGATTTTTTAATTAAATATTATTACTAAATTACATTTTATTAATTATAAACGATTATACAATTTTTATGAACACAATTTTAAATTTTCTTAAGGTTTGAAAGCTATTTTCATCAAAACCCACGAATTTTCGATAAATGTCGGTTTTTATTTTAAAAGTAAAAATTCACATATTTATAAAATTATTTAGATAAAATGAATATTATATTTGGAATCAGGAAGTCCAAATTATTCAATGGTGAATTGTTTATAATTTTATGAGACAGTCAAATTTTTGGGTAAAAATTAAATACCGTTTAATTATAGAATATTTCTTATGACATCATAATGAACCAATAGTGATGTAATAAAATAATATAAAATAGATGTTCAGAAAATATTTTTTTCCACTAAAATAATTTTATTTTAGGTTTATTTGATTTATTTTACAAAGCCTTAGTGGACCCTCCAAGACTTATAAAACATTTTATCTTTTTAAAATGATTTCCTTGAGAGTGTGACTCACCTACACATAATCAAGCCCAATATTTTAATAATTTCTGCCATTTTATTTATAAAATAATATTTTACACTCCCCTTTGTCAAAAACCATGGTCAAAAACCATGGTATGGTTTGTGGTTTTGATTACTTTAATGTGTAGGGTCTAAAACCTAAATAATAAAGAATTACCTCCCTTTTCCTATATAAACCCACACAAGATCCCACTTTCTCTTTACTAAGATCCTTTGGATCTTGAAAAAACCCTGAACTCCTATATCTATAATCCTCCCAAGGTGCCCCAATCTCCCACAAATCCTCTCTCAAGCCTCTCCCAAGCCTTTGGGATCACACTTACAAGTAAGGGATTTCTTCCTTTCTCATTTTTGTCCAAATTTCATTATGTTGGTATGCCCTTTTATTTTAAATTATAATTGTTGGGGTATGATTTAGAACCTCCCCTATACTACCATACTTACGTTTTAATGATTATATACCCCTTTATCTCTCATCAATGCCTCCTATGAATACCTGTTACCATGCCGAAAGTCCATTAAGGATTTCTCTCTCCCCATTCACATTCAAGCAATTCATTTGTATTATGAATCTAAATTGAAATACATATGTTGGGAAATGTATCTATATAACCCATTACTGTACCTTTTGTGAACATATTATGAGACACCCATTTCTTTCCCATCAACCATTTTTATGAATTCTTATGACACACTCTTATGCTGCCAAAATTGCACCGTGATTTTCCCAGCCAAAGTCATTGTGTAGTGAATACCATGCCCATTTCTATACCAAGGGTATTCAACTTTATGAACATTTACTTATTTATTATAGATATTCATGTATTAATTCCAAATTCTTTTATCTTGGAATAAATGATGATGTTTAATGAATCCATGTTATATGATCCATGTTGCATACTTATGCATGGAATGAAATGATTAAGAAGGGTACACCCTGATAGTGCTCTAATGCATTGGGTGAAGATTAGTATCGTGATACATAAAGTGAAATTAGGCTTTACTCATTATCATTCAAGTGAAATGATAATTTACTCATTCTACATGTGCAATGGGCCTTGTCTCAGGCTACCAGGTTTAATGTTGTTTCCACATTTCCAAGTTATGATAATCATGCAATATCATTCCTTTATGTTCATGTTTCTATTATGCTCTATTTATATTCTTATTGACTAACATGCATTGTATTATTCATGTTATGACTTTCATACTCCCTTACTGGTCTTTATAGATCACCCTTTTATTATGCATGTCCTCAGGTTATCCCATGAAATGCTAAGTACGAAGGAATGATGTGGTCATGAAAAATAAGTTTTCAATAAGATGTTGTATTTTTTATTTTAAGATGTTATGTAATGATCCTAAGAACCAAATACACTATACCTCTTGAGGTTATATGCTGTATAAAGTGAAGATTTTATGTCATAAAATACGTTTTAGTGTTAAATAAAGAACATGGTTGTTATATTATTACTCTAGATGAATTATAATTATGTTTGTTGATTAGGGGATATTGTAACATTTCATATTATAGCTTTACAATAAAAATGTTTACATTGATTATGTTTCAAACCTTTAATATTTTGAATTAATTTGAATAATAAAGTGATGTTAATGGACCATTATATCCCCTTGACACATTGGTAGGTCTCATGAGACAAACTAGTTTGGGTATTTTGTTTATGCCTTACCTATTTTCATATATTGTATTGGAAAAAACCCTGATGGTAAGAGTGTTATATCCAGTATTATACATTCTATCATTATAAAACATGTTATTATTATCCATGTGATTATTATTTTAATTTATCCTTGTATTTAGTGTTATATTTTTGGTATTATTTATATAGAATATTTTATTACTGTTTATCTCATCCATATTATTAATGTTTTTAATTATTTTATCATATATTCTATTATATTATTTACATTAATTAGAATCTTATGACACCCTTTATTATGCTTTATTTTCCCTAGGATACCAAGAAGGGATCTATAAATGATATCATTTATTTACTATAAGAAATAAAAAACTTATCACAATATTTATTATATTATATTTCATGTTTTTATATTTAATGTGAGAATCATGTATATATCTAGTCTCCCAAGACTACTAAAATTTTTAGTCCTTCAATATGTGATCCCATATAATTTGTGAAAATTTAGGAAAATAACCACTATATCTAGGCTAATAGTGTTTGGGTGGAAAATTTCGTATTAGATGAAGTTTAGTAAAAACCATAGGAACTAGTTTAGTAAAACATAAATTAGAGAACATATCCCTATGAAAAAACTCTGAGGATATGTCTAATTATAGGATAACATAATAATGTTTTTAAGGTTATTATTATGTGGTATCCCTAGAAATACATCACTATCAATATACTATAATTAGATGTGGTTTTAGAACAGATAAATTTTGGTGTAATAACCCTGAAATGAGTTGCTCAAGTATATCTTGTACAGTATTCTGGTGCATTGTGAGTGTGCCTTTACTGCGCATCTATTTTGACACTCCTAGGGGATATACTTGGGTTAATTCACATTTTATTTATAAACCATTATGAAATATTTGAAAATATTTTTATGTCTTGAGAATATTACCAATGATACTAAGAATATGATTATAATATTATCTATGAGAAAATGTTCAATTTATGTCATTAATTTCAATAATTTATGAATTATACATTATGATTCATAATTTATTTTCTAATATAGTATATTTAATTGTTTATAAATGGAACCTAGTGGAAGTAATAGAATATGTATCAGTTAACGTAATCAATATATGGATTACCCTTCAATTCAAGAAAATTAAGATAGAGATGGAATTGGAACTAGTGCTTGAGCCAAGAAAATTATAACTATATTAGGGAAGACATATCAAGTTTTGACCAATAACCTTGCTCACACAGATCAACCTGCTAATTTGAAATGTGGTGAAACAATGTTGGACCACTTCATGTGTCAACAACCTCCATCATTCAATGATATTACTAATCCATTATTAGTTGAGAAATAGATAAGTTCCATATAGAAGATATTTCTTGATTTGGGAAGTAATAAAAGGGAAAATGTTTTCATGGTAGTCTATCATCTCATGGGGGATGTAGACCAATGGTGGTCATTGATTCAAAACACTAAGGATGAGGAGGAAATACGAAACATGGAGTGGAATGATTTTAAAGTAAATTTCATGGAAAAATAATTTCCTCATGAAAAATGAGAGGATACATAGAGATAATTCCTGAGTCTAAGTCAAAAGGAATATGAAAATTTGGCTAAGTATAAATCCAACTTTGTTATTAATGATTTTTAAACTATGTTCATAATACAAATAACAAGATTAGACATTTCTTTGATGGGATCCATAAAATCCTTTTATGGGAACTATTCCCCCAAACTTTATCATTATATGAGGACATAATATCATGTGCTCTCAATATAGTAAAATAATTCTCTAGGAATTATGAATTAAAAGGAATACAAGATAAGAATATGGTGTTTGAAAACTTTGGAAAAGGAAATAAAGAAAAACGGAATCATGGAAGGGTCTAATTTATAACTTGTAATAAATATTGAAAGAAATTCTATGGAACAATATTACTAGGAATGAGAGTTTTCTTTATGTGTATAGAAAAAAATCATTCTTGTTATTGGAATGGAAATAAAGAAGCTACTAATGTTCAATGATTCTACTTTATCGAGATGTGGCACTATGAGAATGAATGTCCCGATCATCAAAGTAAATTTCCTAAAAAAATTCCAAGGGAGAAATTCAAATATTATTCCATCATTATAGTTGAGTTTGAAGTTCCTAATGATATAGTAGAAAGTGAGTTGATCATAGAATCAGATTTAGATAATTAATTATTTGATTCTATATATTAAAACTCTTTTATATCTTCCATGTCTGCTAAGAAAATTATATATTTACCTAAAACCTTAAGAATGAATTTTTCAATAAACAATCCTAGTGGAATTATTTATACCACAAGGATATGTTAGTGAGTTCCCATTATGAAACCTAGACATAACCTATTTGGAAACATGATCATTATACCTATGGTTGAATTTTAAATAATAATTAGTATTTATTAGTTTTCATATTATAATGAAAAAAATTATTTTTGAGAGAAGAAGATTACAATTGGTGATAAATTTATCGAATCCCTCATTCTTAAAGGGGATACTACATAATTTAAATCATATTTATATCCACCTAAAATATCTCTCATTAATGAAATTCTGAGAGAAGAATAGAATGAACAACGTATGGAAGGTAAAGGTAACCCTAGTATAGAGGATGTTATTATTGATGTGTTTCCTAAAGAAATACCTAGACATCCACCTGAGTGTGAAGTTTGTTTTTCTATTGAACTCATCCTTGATGCAGAACTTACATCTAAGAATCCCTATAGTATGGATACTATAGATCTGGGGGTGTTAAAGAAACCACTACATGAGTTGTGTTACAGGGGGTTTATACACCCAAGTGTGAATTCTGGATTCAAGAAGTTTCTTTTCCAGTCCATATTGTCTTTAAAGATATAATATCAGTTAATATATCAAAGGAAATGGTTTTAAAATAATGGCCTACACAAAAAAAAAACAACCAAGGTATGTATTTTCCTTGAATTAGTTGGTTATTATCATGGTTTTGTTCAACGTTTTTCCAAATTATCAAATCCATTAACGAAGGTGACATAAAAATAGGTTAAGTTACTATGGATATAATAATGTAAAGAACATTTTGAATAATTAAAAAGGGGGATAATCAATGAACCACTATTGAAACAACCATTAGGAGGGGATGGATTTGTTATATATAGTGACACATAAAATAATGGACATGGATGTGTACTTGGGTAGTGTGATAAAGTTATTACCTATGTATCAAGATAGTAAAATATAAATGAAAAAAATATCCAACCCATAATATTGAGTTGGAATTTGTAATATTTTATTTTATGATGGGGAGAAAATATCTCTATAGCTAAAGATACAAGATATATAAATTTTAAAAGACTGTAGAATAATTTTTTTTATTGATAGTGCTCTACATGTGGAAAAGGATACGATTAAAGAAACTCAAGGATTGTGATTTCTAAACACACCGCCACCCTAGAAAGGCTAATATGGTGGATAGTGATTTGAGTAGGATATATCATTGAGTTTTGATTAAGATGATGATTGATAATGATTATCTATTTAGGGACCTAGTAAAGTTGAATATGGTAATTATTAGGTAAGGGGAAATATCACTCCTTTTTCAAATTATTTCTAAACCATATTTATTAGAAAATATAGAATGGTCTGAAACTATTGAAATGAATTGGAAAAATAAAATTAAATACATTAATGAAGGGATATTATAAAATTTCATTTCTGAATACGGTTTTCATAAATTTTGAAAGTGGTTATGTGTTTTACATATAACTGAGTTAAAGAGGGAATTAATGTATGATTCTCATAGATAAAATTTCCTCACACACCCTAGTATCACCATTAGGTATATGTATTTGAAAAAACATTTTTTATGGGACAATATGAAGTGGGAAATTTCTGAATATGTATTAAGATTCTTGGTTTGTCAATAGGTGAAGGCTGAGATATAATATCCAAGAGGAGTCATGCAAACTATACCTATTCCTATAAGGAAATGGGATAACATTGCATTATAATTTCTCACTAGATCGAAAAATAATCCTAGAATAAATGATTACATATGGGTTATTGTTGATCATCTCACTAAATATTCACATTTCCTAACTATAATAGATGTTTACCTCTTGATAGTATTGAAAAATTCTATACTAATAAAGTTGAAAGAATTCATAATGTACCACTATTGATTGTGTCTAATCATGATCTATGATTTACATTGAAATTTTGGAAAAGTATTCAAAAGTTTCTTAGTAACAAGCTTCATTTGAGCACCACCTATCATCCTAAAACTAATGGATAGTCTGAGAGGGTTGTTCAAACATTAGAATACATGTTAAGGTTAGTCTCACTTGACTTTCAGGGTATGTTGAATCCATATTTGGATTTGGTAGATTTTTTCTATAACAATATATTCCATTTATGTTTTCAAATACCACTGAATAATTAATTATATGGAAAGATATGTTGTACTCTAACTTATTAGAATGAAGTTAGTGAAATGAATCTTGTTGGACCAGAACTTATAGAGGATACAATAGTGAAGGTAAAGACTATCCAAACCTATATTAAAGCATATCAAAGCATAAAAAAGTGATATATTGATAACCAATAGAAATATATTGAATTTAAAGTGGGAGATCAAATTTTCTAGTAAGTATCTCCATGGAAGGGTGTAATAAGATTCTGTAAGAAAGGAAAACTAAGCCCTAGGTACATTAGACCTTTTGAAATTCTATAAAGAATTGAATTTCTGGCTTTCCATTTGAGAATTCCACTTAGCGTATCTAAAGTACATGATGTGTTCCATATATCTCTATTAAGTAAGTACATCTAAAATCCAACACATGTTCTCACCTCTGAGAAAATTTAATTAAAACCTTATTTATATTACAATGAAAAGTTTATACATAATCTCAAAACTAGAGAACACGTGTTGAGGAATCTGATGACTCTGCTAAAGGTACATTGAAAAAATTATATGATAGAGGTGGTGATGATGGGACCTAAAGATGTTATGATGAATAAATACCAAAATCTATTCTTGTTGTGAAAATATGGAAATTTTTAGGATAATTCTTTTTTTAAAGAGGAAAAAATGTAACACCGAAGCTCTAATTATAGTAATCTTTTTATTTCTAGAAAAACAATAACACAATGCATATAGTTTCATTCAAAAATATGATTAAAACCTAAATTATAAAATTTTATAAATTGAGTTTTCAGGATATAATTTCATTTTTGAAATCATAATATTAAAAATAAATTAGGGTTGAATTTTTGGGATTTTTCAGAAATGTTTTATTTTTTAGTGAATAGTAAAAATATATGATGTTTCAAATAATGTAATTTAATTTCATTTGATTTAAAAGCACCATTATAATTTGGATTTTGTATAAAATTGACATATGATACATTTTATTTATAATAATATAATTAATTCCACCAAAATTTTAGGATTTTGATATAAGTTAATTTTTTATGCTCAAAACATATTTTTCTAAAAACTATTTTTCATTGAGTTCTAAAAATTTATAATAAAATGAATTACTTAAACTTATATAAATTTAATATTGAAAAAATTATATCATATTTCGAATTAATAGATTCAAATTTTGTAAATATGATCCATTTAATTTTGTTCATTATGAATAGAAACTCTATTAAATAACAGTTATCTCTATAAGGGTAAAATGGGTAAAATAAGGTTAAAACCAAGTCATAATGTCTCAATATTATCCAAAAACATACCTTAATTTCATTTTATAGGATACATTATACCATAATCATCATAAATTATCATATATGGAATTTTGGTGCCATTTCCCTTGATAATGACATTTATATTATTTAAAATAATGAAAATTACAAAATTCCCCTCTCTTGACATTAACAAATCAAAAAATTTTATATAAGGATAAAAAGAGGATAAGTTAGTATCTAAAAATTTAATTGAAATAATAAATAATTATTTTTATCATTATATTTTATTTTTAAATTTTAAATGCAAAATAATTACCTTAAATTCTTACACAACACCGACACAATGGTTCTACAAGCAGTAGAAAAATCATGTAAATAATTTAAAAATTCAAAGTGTAATATCTTTTGGGTGATTTATAGTTCCCCAAAAATTTAATATATGAATATAAAATATTATGTATGTTTTAAAATTTTATATTCATCTTTCACTTTTATGTTGTTGTCTTTAAAGTCAAATTAAATGAATAGTGTCCAAAATGACATTAATGATATTTTATGAAAAATAGTATATTATTAAATTATTAAAAAATCATAAAAATATTAAAATTGGAAAAATAGGATTATAAATGGTCCATTATTTAATTACCTATCTATTTATTATCCAATTGTTAACTTATAAGTAAAATTATAACACTTTAATATTGAAAAAGTAGTTATCGCGGTTAAGGTCAAAACAAGTTACCAGAGGGTAAATATAAAAAATATAATGTAAAAAATGAAATAAAAACTTTTTTATAATTCATTTGTGGGTTTTATTTTATCCTTAACCTTATAACGTTGAAATATGATTCATTTGGGATCCATTTTTCAAATAAAGTGACTTAATAATATTTTAAAACATTGAAAAATTACAAGTGTGCCACTCACCAGTATTATTAAAGGGAACATTATCCCCTCAATTATTAAAATATATTGAGTCATATATCATGAAAAAGATAAACAAATATCTCCCAAAAATCCTTATATATATTCTAGAGGTTCATATCCACCCAAAAGACCAACCCTAGGGTCCTTAAGAAGAGATCCAGTAGAGGTTTCTCTGAGAGAAGGTAATCATTTTCACAACTCGTTGAAATTTATCTATTCTTATACCTCATATAATTATGTAATAACCAAAATAAAATAATAAATAAAGTATCATAAATGTACTTAGATGTTATTATGATTTTGGGGTAACTATTTTCCATCTATTTTTCAACCTATGAAAAGAAAAAACACCACTCATGGGTACGTATGCATTACTCTCTCCACATAGAAGTGTAATTTTATTTTCATAACCAATTTACATCTATGGTTATCAATATAGAAATAATGAATATATATGATATTTATAAAATAATTATGCTTCATAAATTATAATATGACAATTATCTTCTTATCTTCCAATTAGTTTAAAAATGATAACGTCGTACGTGCGTGTGTGTGGACTACCACCCTCATGATGCCATGTGATTCATTTTTCATTTATTCGTAACATTATTATAATAAGGATATATTTAATAAATATATATGATATATATGATATAATAATAATTTTATAGAGGCAAATTATTATTTAACTTTCTTTCTTTTCATCCTTTGAAAAATGAAAACGATATTATGTGTACATATGACCCACCATCTCTATGAACGTTGTAATTCATTTTTCTATTTCTACATTTAAAAGAAGACTCAAAATATGTTTATAATGAATATATATGATATTTATATCATGATAAACATACTTTATATGATATAATCATGACAAATATAAATGGATTGAAACTACCGAACATAAACATACCAGAAAAATGAAATAGTTAACACTCAGAAACAATGATTTTAATAAAGAAATATTAATAAAAGGATATTGAAAGTTTATAAGTAGTTAATATATTATATTATATGTATGTATATGGTTTTTATATATAATTTTAATAAATTTAAATTTATTACATAGTTGGGTAAAAATAATTACAAAGCAAGTTGGAACTAAGGTAAGAGTCTATTTAACAATATAATAATTATTCAGGATTATTTATATTTAACTCTCCATCAGGTGAATTATTTTATCTTTATATATTAAGGAAAATATATATTTTTTATCATATTTAAAATTTTACTTTCATTTTCCTTTATTTTATTACTAAATATACTAAAATAATTTTTATAAGAAAAATCTACTTTGTTTTTCTACTCAGCCAAGAAGATTTTTCATCTATGTAGACATTATCCCTAAAATATTTTTACTATTACAAAATGAATATTTAAATACATTTTTACCCATTATTTATTTTTTACAAATTTTTTAACAAGGAATATTTTTACTATTTTCCAAATAAGGCACTTTTTTGACCTTTTTACAAAATTGTGAAAGGAATGTTTTATTTTAACTTATACAACATGAATTAAATTTCCTGCTATCATGAATGATAAATTATTTGAATATTTATATAAAATTTCCAATTTTTATTTTAAAATAAAATATTTTACTTAATATTTTGGAAATTTTTAGATTTTGAATATGTAATTTAAAAATTAAAAACGTATTTTTCCCAAGAAATATTCTAGTGATATTTTTAAAATATTGTCATATATATAATCACTATTTGGTGAATATTATGATTTATTTGGGATGAATTATTTTTGATAAAATTCACCATATTACCCATGGGGACTTATGATTATGTTTATTGATTGATGAGAACATTAACATTTCATTTTCTAGTTTTTTAATATAAATGTTTATGTTGATTATTATTTACCCCTTTCTAATGATAAATGAATTAGACTTAGTAAGTGATAGATGGGGAAAGTTTTATCCTATTTATGAATCGATAGGTCTCATGAGATAAATTGTTTTGGTTATTTGGTGCATGACATACTTACATACGTATTTTTTCTTGGAACAATACATTGATGGAAATTTTATGTTGCCCTATATTATGCATTATATCATTATAAAACTATTTATTATTATCCATGTGATTATTTATTTTTTTATGTTATCCATGGATTTATTCCAATTTTTATGTTATTAGTTATAAGTAATATTTTATTATTTTTTATATCAAACTTAATATTCATGTTTTTAATTATTTTATGATAGATTTTGTTATATGCTTTCCCTTACTGAGCATCTAAACTAACCCTTTATAATGTTTTAATTTCCATACAATACAAAGAAGGAATCTATGAATGAAATCAATAATTTATTAAAATAAATAATAAATTTCTCACTAGATTTATTATATTATATTTCATGTTTTTAAATGTAATGTGAGAATAATGTATGTATCTACTATCTAAAGACTACTAAACTATTCAAGAATTTGGGATGCGATCCATTGTACTTTGTGATAGTGTAGTAAAATAACCTCTATATTTGGGTTACTATAGTTTGAGTGTTATATTTGGAATCATAGGAAGTTTGGTAGAGACCTTGTGAATTATATTTAGTAAAACATATATTAGAGAGAATAACCCTATGAAAAAACTTTGAGGACGTGTCTAATTATAGGATAACATCTTAAATTTTTTAGTAAGGTAATTATTATATGTTTTTCCTTTCTATATATCCCTATTTTGATACTATAAGTGGATGTAGTTTTGGAACAGATGCATCTAGGAATAATAACCCTGTAAAGAGTTGGTCGAGTATATATTGGCCATCATTCTAGTGCACAGTGAGTGTTCCCTTACTCCACACCTATTTTGACACTCCTGGGGGATATGTTTGGGTAAATTAAAATTTTATTTATAAGAAATTATAAAATATTTTAATGATTTTAGAATACTCCCAATGATACTAATCTTAGGATTATAATATTATCTTTGAATAAAATTTTAATTTATGTTAAGTGTTTCAATATTTTTGGAATTATACATTATGATTCATAATTTTATGATCTAGTACAGTGTATTACATTATTTTTAAATGTTTACAAGTGGAATGAGTGGAAACTATATCAATACACACAATATATATTGGGATTTACTTCCTAGTGAAGACAATAAAATTGAAGCTTGAATTTGAGCTAGAGTTGGAGTTTAACAAATTATAACTATATCGGGGTAGCTGAATCAGGTTATAACCAATAACCTTACTTTTATGGATCATCCTTATGATTCAAAATGTGGTTTAATAATGTCATACCACTTCATGCATTATAAACCTCCATCATTCAGAGGGAATACTAATCCATTTGTAACTGAGAAATGGATAAATTCCTTAGGGATGATATTTATTACTTTAAGATGTAATGAAAGGGAAAAGGTTGACATAACAATATATTTCCTCATGGTGGATACATATAAATTGTGGTCATTGATTCAAAACTCTAATTATGAGGTGGAAATAGTAAACATAGAGTGAAAGGATTTTAAGGAACTTTTATTGAAAAAATATTTTCCTTATGAGAAACAAGAAGATATAGAGATACAATTCATGAGTATAAGAAAATAGGACAACGAAAATATTTATAATTATGAATCAAAATTTACAATGTTATAATGGAATTTTTTGGACTATATACATAATCCAAAGAGTAATATTAGAAATTTATTTTATGGATTCAAGTAAATCCTTCGAAGGAAACTAGTCTCCAAAACCTTCTCATCATGTGAGGACATAATTTCATGTGATATAAAAATAGAGATTTTTTTTTTCAATTATTATGACTTAGAAGGAGATAAATATAATAATAGGGAGGCTGAGAACTTTAGAAAAGGAATTACAGAAAAAGTAAAGAAATAAAGGGTGCAATTTCCAACTTGTAATAAACTTCAAAAGAAACACCATTGAATATTCTTTCTAGGAGTGTGAGTTTTCTTCATGTATGTAAAGAAATTCCATCAGGCTTGTGATTTGAAGGGAGAGAAAGAATATACCAATTCTAAATGATTCAACTATAAGGATATTTGGTACTATGAAAAATAATTTTCCAAGCATCAATGGAATTTTATTTTGAAAATTACAAGGGAGAAAATCCAAGATTATGCGATCACTATAACGGATGTTGAAGTTTTTAAAGATGCAGTATCATGTACTTTTATCATATCATCTAATTTAGATAATTATTTATTTGATTTTGGATATGTGAACCCTTTTATATCATCCATGTTTTCAAAAAAAAAATATTTCCCTATAACCTAATAGAGGAAATTATAAATCATGAATCCTAGTGGAAATATTACTAGAACAATGATTGGTCACTTATTTATTATTTAGACACATAAAAATTCCCTATTTGAAAAATTTATGAATATACCTATAGTTGACTTTGAAATAATATTTGGTAAGTATTGGATTTCATATTATAATGTAAACAAATTATAATAGAAGTCGATTACAAGCTGTGATGAATTTATAGAATATCTCATATTTAGAGGGAAGTTTACATCATTTAAATTAGGTCTATATCAAACTCCAATAGCTCTTATTAATGAAATTTTGAGATAAAAATATAATTCAAAACCTATGGATGTGTAATGAAACCCTAGTATATAAGATGCAATTATTATGAAAGAATATATTAATGTATTTCTTGAAGAACTACCCACCTATCCACCTAAGCGTGATGTTGAAACTAGGAGAAAGACACATTGAAAATCCTAATATAAGAATAATTTTTATCCCAAACCCTCTAGGACTCATTATATACCTCTTAGGTTGATATATTGATTAGTTAAGGTATTTTAACCAATTAAAATAGGAATTATTAGAAAATTTTTTCAACTTTTCCTTTGAAAAAAATATCCAAAATTCAGACTCAGGAATGGAGGCATCATTTTCACAGTTAACCTAGCCTTCTAAGCCCCAAGATCAAGAAATAACACTTGGTAGAAAGTATATTCCTTTTAATAAAAAATATAATGTGTTAAATCATCTATCCATAAACCCAGTATGAATTTTGATTATGTATTCCCTTTATCACTCTTAAGAATTTAGGGAGGTTCTCATCGAGGCTTTATCAAACATATAGGGGTTCAAGAATAAAGTAAATACTTTTGAAACATATTATTCCAAAAATTCATTTGTTGAATTTCATAATGAAATTTTCTATGGAGAATAAGATCATGAAGCATCCCTAAATAGGCACATAAAACACTTATATGTGTCCATAAATCTCAACAACATCAATATTCACAATGATTTGGAGGAAAATTGTTTAGGCATCAACATCATTATAGTGTGTAATATCTATTGGTTAGGATATAAAGTAGTTGATTTAACTAATTCTAATATGAAAATAAAATTCATTGAAAATTGAGAATAGAAACCCCTATGGAAGATCAGACTGAATACATAGTTTAGGGACTTCATGTCCAATTATGGGTTTAGGTTGGTACATCAAGACACTGACTTTAATGATTTTATGAGGAATTTATGGATTCATTTGATTGTGGAAATACCTTCTTCATGACAACAATGTTTGAAATACTCCATTAAAGGGAAATTTTGTGTACTTTACAGAGAAAAATCCCTCTTTGATTCCATTTAAGACTGATTTTTTGATGTATGGTACTATATAAGAAAAACGAAATAGATAATGATGGAAGATATTAAATAAATTGAAACCCCTAATGGATTATAAGATTATCCCATAAACCCTTGTAAATATTTGAAAGTATGTTTGGTATTATCTATCCATCACACCTAGGTAACAATTTTATATTTATAAAATCACGAAGTCCTATCAAATAAAAGAAAAAAACTCCCAAAATACCTTCTTCTCTTATGTAAGGTAAGAAAATGACTCTATTGAGTTGGCTCCTTCACCGGAATAAATGGTTCACATGAAAATCACTTGTATTAATCTTGGTTTTGATAATATTTACTAAAATTTAGTCTTAAATAATATCAATTTAACATATTCAAGACTATTTTATTAGATGAAAATGCATTATTGGAATAGAGAAATGGGATTTGGTAACTTTTTCTCCATTCACATGGTGTCTGCCAAACTCAATGAACAATCAACTGATTTCAATGAGTGTGGTCCTTATAGAGATGATGAGGCCTTTATGAAATCAATCCAATATTAAGAAATAATTTTAACCTCCACTATTGATATAAATTAAGGAGAATATTTCAAATATTCTCTAATAACATTTGAGGAAGGAACTTCACCCACTTTTGGTGAACTTAAAAAGGTGAATCTAGATACTATGGAAGACTCATAACCCACGTTGATCAATCAATCCATAACTACCCAAGGAGTAAAATAAGTACATTGTTTCTCAAAAAACATTGAGATGTGTTTTCTTGGAACTATATAGATATTATAGGACTATATCCTTGGACATATTTTCATTATTTAGGATTTCTACATAAGAACCATAGTTATAAACAGGTAGTGAGAAGGATGCATCTGACTCATAGTGAAAAGGTGGAAGCTGAAGTTGAAATGATGATCAAGGTAGTCCTTAATTTGGAGTTCCAATACCATTAATGGATGGATACCAATGTACCTACCAAGAAAATGAATTGATAAATTAGGGTTTATGTCAACTTTAGGCTTTAAAATTATTTTCCAAAATATGACATCCTTGTTCCAATTTCATAACTATTGATTAATGAAATGACTAGTTTTAATCCTTATCCTCCATGAATGACTACTCTAGACACAACCAAATACAAATGGATTTAGAATATAAAGAAATCACTACTCTCATGTCACAAGTGCAGAAAACGTTTTTTACGTCAGTTATTTTTCATTTTTTACGTCGGTTTCTAGCCGACGTTAATACGGGCGACGTTATAAATAACATTTTTGACGTCGGTTATTTAAAAACCGACGTCAAAAACATAAAATCGCGATGTTTATAATGTGTGTTACTGTAGAACCGACGTGATAAATAAAATGGGAAGGGTTTATCACGTCGGTTATTTAACAACCGATGTGATAAAAGGCCTGGAAAATGGTTTATCACATCGGTTCTTAAAAAACCGACGTGATAAAATGACAGGGAAATGGTCTATCACGTCGGTTATTAAAGAACTGACATGATAAACCGGGGGGCGGGGGGTTTATCAAATCTGTTATTATTGAACTTCCGTGATAAACCGAGGGGGGGGGGGTTATCACGTCGGTTATTAAAAAACCGACGTGATAAACCGGGGGGTGGAGGGTTTATCACGTCGGTTATTAAACAACCGACATGATAAACCGGGGGGCGGAGGGTTTATCACGTTGGGTTTTTAATAACCGACATGATAAACCTGGGGGAGGGGGGTTTATCACGTCTGTTATTATATAACCGCCGTGATAAACTAGGGTGAGGGGGGTTTATCACGTCTGTTATTAAATAACCGACGTGATAAACCGAGGGAGGTGGTGTATCACGTCGGTTATTAAATAAACGATGTGATAAACCATTTTCCAGGCCTTTTATCAGGTCGGGTATTAAATAACCGATGTGATAAACCATTTTCCAGGCCTTTTATCACATTGGTTATTAAATAACTGACGTGATAAACCCAATTTTTTTTAAAAAATTGTATGCAGTCATATGCTCTCTACCAGAATCAACCAGAAAAAAATCAAGAAATCGTACCACAAAAACAAAAGTAGATCAAAATTAAGCATGTACATTGATAACATATAAAACTTACCCCCTAGACAGCCCCCACCCTCATGTATACCCCATGGACAACCCTCCCCCACCCCATTGGAGCCCTCACCCTCATGTATACCCCCTAGACAGCACTCCCCCACCCCATTGGAGCTCCCACCCTCATGTATACCCCTTGGACAGCCCTCCCCCACCCCATTGGAGCCCCCACCACAGTCCTGGACTGCCCCGACCCCCATACAGCCCCAAACACCCCTCGACAACCCCCCACCCGCCTGAACAGCACCCCCTCACCCCACTTGACAGCCCCCACTACACCCCTGGACAACCCCCCACCCTCATGTATACCCCCCACCCCTGGACAACACTCCCACACCCCTGGACTGCCTTCCCACACCCCTGGACAGCCCTGCCACCCCCTGGACTATCCCCCACCCCACTGGACAGCCCTCCCAGACCGCCGGACACCCCCAACCCCACTGAACACACCCCCACACCCTTGAAACCCCTCCCCCACAGACCCAAATCCATACTAGAAAAACCATCATAAGTTAACCAAAATAAGAAGCAGAGCAAAATTAAACATTCACTTATATAACATTCAAAACTTACACTGTCAACTTAAAAAAAACTAAATCCAACCTAAAAAACTACCAAATACAAAATTACAATGACAATATTCAAAATTACATTTTACATTACAAACAACTAAAAGTCAATCAAACCTATAAAACAATTTGACCACTCCACTTGTAAGTGTTTGATGTCTTCAGCAATATAGGGTTTAGGGTCATTAAAAAGCTACAAATGAAAAATAAAGTAGTTAGCGTGTATAATGAATAAATCAAATTGAAATATTATGGAAAAGTTTAAGAGGAAATCGTACCAGGTCAAAATTCACAACTGTCCCAGTTGTTATTATTTCATACATAAATCTTAACATATAATATCTGCATTCGATGAGGCCTTGATGTTCATGACAATTCTGTTTGAATGAGTATAAATTCAATATATTATTTTTATGTAATAAATCAAAAAGTACAAATTATAAATGGATATTTACCTTCGAATTTAAATATTTGATCTTTGCACCTCTTTTCTTTGTGTTTTTTCGAAAGTAGGCCCATGCACTGTTAGAAAATAATACGAATGGGGTAAATTTAAAATTCATTATAATATATAAAACTATTGAGAAATTGAAACTTACTTTTCCAATATATTCTTAAAACTTTCCCGCACATCACCATGGACAGAGCATATCCAATAAAGGGATTTCTCCCTTGGGCAAAAAACCCCTAACATCCAATGATCACTAATAAAGGGAAATTTTACGTTAGTGGGTTTTTATGTTAAAATATAATTAACTCTTTGATAGAAATGTGTTTCAAACCTCTCACAAAAAGGAATCATCCAACATTGTGTGATTATATTCTTTCAAATCTTTCAGCAATATAAACCATTCTTTATTCCTCATTCAATGCACATGCTTCAGGGGAAATCAATTGAGGGTCCATGAATCCATATACTTATGTCATCTCATTCCTCTCATAAATTTTATAAAGATACCTAATAGAAAACATACATAAGTATACATTTTTAATAAATATAACGCATGGAAAAGGTGTTAAGACTTACATGGAAAAAAATTTCACCACGTTGATGCCCAACTTATCTCCAGTAACAAGATCCATGATATCAGTTTTTATAATCCCCACTCTTATTTCACGTCCACAAACATGAGCTTCCATTGGAAACTCATAATAACCCGACAAAAAATGTGAATATCTTAACAATCTGTCAAGACCATTTGAATCTGTATCTGATGTCATAGCCATTTGTCTTTGTTGTTGTCTATACAATATTTCTTTACCTTTGAAGTATTCCTGTAAAAAAATGAAAAATATATTAGTTTTCAAATGATAAAACAACTTTAATAAAAAAATAAAATAAAAGATATAACATTCATACCTCTATGGTAATGAGTCGAAGAAGTCTGGATGGTCAAATTAAAAAATGGTCGATACTCTATCCAACTGTCGCCACCTCATCTGTAGGTATTGGTACCCTAGCTGATCTATCTATAATATCATGTACAATGACCCTCTGATTCTCTACCTCTAATTGTTGATGATGAACTGTATCTCCTATACAATATACCAACCCATATGCTACTATATGATGTTGAGAATCATCAACATACAACTCGCAATAAGTAGGAAGCTGCGGTGGAGGCGTAGGATAAAAAATGGGGTCCGCAGGCTGAGGTGGGGGAGTGGGAGCTACTGGCGGAGGTGGAGGATAAATAATGGGGTCTGCAGGGGGAGGTGGAGGAGTGGGAGCTGCAGTCTGAAATTGTCTTTGCATTTCTGCAAACATAGACTGCACCGACTCTCTAATCTTGTCCTCTATCGTCGCATTAATATTATGAACTTCAGCCTCCAAGGATTCTATTTTTTTATAAACCCCCTCAATGTTAGAAGTTGAAGAATGTGGAAACACTTTTCTTACCGATACACCTACCAGATATCCTCTTACATGACCAGGATGTTCAGACCTTCCCAATGCTGCAAATAAAATATCTTCCCTCCCAGTAGCTATAAATGTCCTCTCTGAACTTTGCTCCTTAAGAGAGTCCTGTATTAATTAATTGAACATTTCTGTAATGATTGAAATTATATGAAGAAAATAGTTAACTTAAATAAATAAAATAGATATCTTACAATCCTATCAGCTATGATTATCGATTCTTCCGAAAGATATTGCCCTTTTTTCCCCTTCCGAGCTCTCTTCCATTTTTTATGTCTAGATGGAGGGGATGGAGGGGCCACCTCTCCAGAGCTTGAAGACTTAGCTCTTAGTTGTTGAAATTTTTCTGCCATCATTTGTTCTTCCAATAATGCATACCCTCCCCGAGATAAACAATGATGGTATACATTTTTAGATTGGATCTCCTGATGAGATTTCCTTGTTTGCTGTAATTTAAGAATAAGAAATCATTAACAAAACATTAATAAAATCATTTATATAAGAAAGTTTATAAAAGTTTACATTGCCCTTACCAGAAATGACTCTTTTCTTCTACTTTCAAAAAACTGTCTCCATGTGTCTTCATCTATAAAAGGATATATACGACATGGATTATCATGACTCCTATGACCATAAATGAAATCAGATGACAGGGTTGATTTGAAATCCCTCCATCTCCTGGAAGCCAACGATAAAAATTTCTTCCCAACTCCTCCAGTGTCAGGAATATCAAATGTCATCTGATAAATAAGGGGTTAAACATATTATATATACTGGGAACATTAAAAGAATAGTCAAAAAATGACAAAATATTTTACCAAAATCGTCTCCCACAACTGAGAGATAATCTCTTTATCCACACTTCTCCAATCATCATACAAAATGCTTACATTTCTCTTATCCTGAGTTGCTACAAAACTCTTAAAATCTTTTGCATTTAGACCTCTAGGAATATCATCATCATCAAACTCAATGACTATCCTCTGATCCTGCGTACGGGCAAGTGATAATTTTGGTAAATGTGTGCACCCATGTTTATCAACCTTTGAACTCTTTGTCGTAATAGGAGCATGTGAATGTTCATCCCCAGAGGTATGACCCGCAATATGATCCTCTCCAGAATCATGTGGTTGATCATCTGAATGATCTGTCATTATCCTTCACATCAAAAAAACAAACATCAGTTCACAAATATACAAATTCAAATATTTTAATACTACTGTAATTAGAAAATAGAAAAGTGTACTAAGTTACATAATAGTAAACATTGGTAATATGGCAAGCATGTTAAACAATGGTAAAGATGGTAAAGATGGTAAAGATGGTAAAGATGGTCAATATGGTAAACATGGTAAAAATGGTAAACCTGGTAAATATGGTAAACATGGTAATGTAATTGTTAGTGAACAAAAATAATAGATATATAATTCATGTAATGGTTACAAACATGATAAAGTAAACTAAACAAACTGAAAAAAAACAAAAAACATATACTTATTTTGTTTTAAAACATGTTTTAATAAATAAAAAACTTACAATATCTAACATTTATGGAAAAAATAAATGTAAACAAGAAATAAACATATGTTACCTGTAATTTTAGGAATGTAAAAATGGATTGTTTTCCCAAATTCCTTCGTCGTGATCATTCCTTATGGAACAAACTATGTCTTCAACATGATCATCATTATGTTCTGTTAATATTTCCATGGAATTAGGGATCTCACATAAATCAGCATATTCATCAACTTCATCCTCACCAACATATTGTTTTTTCCCTTGTAAAAAAACAGCCCACTGCATATCTGATTGATCTACTACATAGAAAATTTGTTTTTCATGTGTTTCCATTATAAAATAATCAGCAGTGTCTTCTAATCTTTTCAGATTAATAAGTGTCATTCCAAATTCATCGTGTCTGACACTGTTGTTACCGTTAAACCATTTACAGTTAAAAAAAGGAACTTTAATTTTAAATTAATCAACCTCCCATATGTCTTCAATCACTCCATAATATTCACTTGATGAAAAAATTGGGGTTTTGTCCTTAGCACTCAAAAACTGCATTGCTTCTGCAAACACCAATACACCACTATTCTAAACTGCACTTCTGTTGTCCTGAGCTTTCATATGAAATGTATAACCATTAATGTCATAACCGGACCATGTTATCACATTTAAAAATGGACCACCCACTATCCATTTTAATTTCTCTGATACATCTGATCTACCAAGCAAAGTCTTTTTAATCCATGAAAAAAAAGTTCTGTTGTGCTCATTCAAAATCCACATTTATTTCTTCTTTGGATGACATTGTTTCAACTCATTAATATGCAATTTGATATACAGTTGAGCATCATCTATGTTATTCAATACTTATGATTCTAACTTCTTCATCTGTTCAGCTGACAATGATTTTAATTTCAATCCGCGAATCCCCTTTCCCTCATTATTAACTCGTTCATGGCGAGATGGAGGCAAACCTATGTGTTGCGCCGCAGCCAAGTAGCTCGTACAAAACTCTGCTACCTCCTCAGAAATATACTTTTCAATAATGGAGGCTTCAGGTCGATATATATTTTTAACATACCCGTTTAATATTTTCATATAACTTTCAAAAGGATACATCCAACGAAGATATACAGGTCCACAAAGCTTTATTTCTCGAACCAGATGAATCATTAAATGCACCATTATATAAAAAAAATTTGGAGGAAAATACATTTCCAATTCACAAAGTATAAAAATTGCATCCTTTCCCAAAATGTTCAAAGAATTCACATCAATCTCCTTGTTACAAATTGAATTGAAAAAATAACACAACTTCATTATAGTCTTTCTGACACGAATGGGAAATATTCCACGCAATGAAACTGGTAGAATTTGTTGCATCATTACATGACAATCATGTGATTTCATACCTATCAACTTCAAGTCCTTCAATGAGACAAATTTTTTTACATTAGAAGAATAACCTTGAGGCACTTTGGTATCATGAAGACACTGACAGAAGCTAATTTTCTCCCTCTTCGATAATGTATGACAAGCCGGGGGAAGAAATGTTCATCTTCCTTTAGGAGTGGGAGCTAACTCCAAACGTATTCCCATTGATAGTAAGTCTAATATTGCATTCAAACCATATTTAGTCTTTCCTTTAATATCTAACAATGTTCCAATCAAAGAATCACAGATATTCTTCTTCACGTTCATGACATCAATATTATGTTTAACTTCATGATACCTCCAATACGGTAGCTCAAAAAAATTGACATTTTCTTCCAAATATGTCTATCATTACCAGATTTCTGTGTCTTTCCCAATGTCACATCAAGGTTTTTCACCCTCTCAAAATAAAAATCAGGGGATAAAGGTTTTGGAGCAGTATCAAATTCTTGTGAGACATTGAATGCCTTTTTTAGTCTTCTATAAGGGTGTTCCATAGGAAAAAACTTTAGATGACCCATGTACACTGTTTTCCTCCCATGATGCAATTGACAATATGCCGTCTGTTGTTTGAAAATTGGACATGCTTTATGACCTTTAATACTATATCCAGACAAATTTCCATATGCTGGGAAGTCATTTATAGTGAACAGAATCACTGCATGCAATTGAAAATATTCTATTTTATAAGAATCATACACCCTAATACCATCAGCCCATAACAGTTTCAAATCATCAATCAACGGTGACAAGTAAACATTAATATCATTACCGGGTTGCTTTGGACCAGAGATCATTATACTCAACATGACATATTTTCGCTTCATACAAACTTCAGGAGAGAGGTTGTAAATTACCAATAAAACAGGCCATGAACTATGTGTGCTACTGAGGGTTCGGTATAGATTCATTCCATCTGTGCACAACCCTAGTCTGAGATTTCTAATTTCATTTCCAAATGTAGAATTCTACGCATCAATTTTATTCCATTGTGGACAATCAGCTGGATGACGTATTTTTCCATCACATACCCGCTCTTCAGCATGCCATCTTAACCTTTTTGCATCATGTGAATTAGCAAGTAAACGTTTGAAATGATTAATTATAGGAAGATACCAAAATACCTTTGAAGGGAGATTTGTAATCTCTACACCAGCCTGTGATTTTTCTTCACCTTATACCGGGATGTCCCACATTTAGGACACTCTAACAGAAATTCATATTCATTCCTATATATAATGCAGTCATTCAGACATGCATGTATTTTCTTGTATCCCAATCCCATCGGGAATAATATTTTCTTGGCTTTGTAATGTGAATCTGGAAGATCCTTATCTTTTGGAAGAATGTCTTTCATCAATTGTAGCAGCTCTGTAAAACTTGTGTCACTCCATCCATGTTTCGCCTTCAGGTTAATCAATCTTAACACCACTAACAAAACCATAAAATCTGTACAACCATGATATAATGGTTTTTCAGCATCACCATATAGACATGCAACTGTCGGTTCTATCTCAATTTGTTCTGCTACAATATCGCGAATCATTTCTTCAATTCCATTAGAGTTACCATCTTGTGAATCATCATCATCATTGACATTCCGTCCAGTTTCACCATGCCAAATCCAAGGGATGTAACTTGGATTAAAACCATGACAAATCAGATGATCATTTATCTCTCTACTTTTCAAATTCTTCATATTCAAACATTTCAGGCATAGACATAAAAAAATGTCACTACTTGGAACATTTCGTTTTTCAAATTACAAAAAGGCATCAACACCTTCCTCAAATTCATTGCTCATTCGATGTGCCGTAATCCAACTTCGACTCATTATTACCTATAACAAATATCAACAAAAAATATATATTTTTAAGATAAGAAAAATATATTTTTATATGAAAAAAATCATAATTTGAATGTAAAACAATTTAAAATATAAAACAAATCTATGAGTATTTAAAAAAATATGCTTGAATATTATTTTTAAAACAAAAATATAGTTAGATATAACAGTTTTAAATTTCATTGAATCAAAGAAAACCATGTCGCTTACATAGTTGATAGAAAATTGGAGAAAATGGAGTAAACCTGAGAATCACCCCCACCCCCCAGACAACCCCTAAAACCCTCTGGACAGGCGCCCACCCCCTTGGACAATCCCCACTCCCACCCACCCCCTTGGACCACCCCTGGACACCCCAAACCTCCGGACACCCCCCACCCCTCTAGACAGCACCCCCACCCCTCCTGGACACCACCCCACCCAAACCCTCCGGACAGCCCCCACCCCTACGGACAGGCCCCCACCCCCGTGGACAGCCACTCACACCCACCCACCCCCTTGGACACCCCCCTGGACACCACCCGTTTCCACATCTTTGATATAACATATTTTTTTTAAAAAACGTGACATTATTAAAAACGTTTCATGAAATATGATGAAGAGTCCAATCGTATTTCTTATGAAATTTTTCTTGCTTGAAAGGGTCTTAGTATTGGATAGAATAATAAATAAAGTGGCATAAAACAGCAATATAATCCTAAAAAATGCATATAATCCAGCTTAAATATTTGAATAAATATGTTTTTAATCAACCATCAAATCCAAAAGGTGTATGAGAGAACAATTAGAGAAAAACTGGCAATGAGAGATCACAGTCATTGAGGGGGGATGGTGTCAAAGGAAACACAAAATCAAATGAACCGAGACCACTTTATGAAGTAATCCATGAAAAAGAAAAACCTACATCAAATAAAATCGTGAAACATAAAAAAAACAAATACCCATTTGAAATAGAATCTAGTATCTTGATTCAGAAACTCTAAAAAATAAATAAATCACAATCTCATTGATTGAATCCTGAATTTCTAAAATAGAACAATACACTGGTTTCACTTTGGTTGGTGGTGCAATTATTTGTTGTATTCGATCATCAATTAGTTTTGTGACATACAATCATAAAATCTTGTGAAATACATATAAGTAACATTCATTATTCAAGTTCACATTATTTTTGTAAAATTAACCATGTCTATATTATCATTAATAAAAAACATTATCATTATTCTCAACTAAAATCATGAGAATTGTGATATTCCCATTTTTATAAACATATATTAATGATGTTATGATAGATTTTATCATAAATAATAATATAAAAAATGGTATAATTATCTATAGTAGAGTCCTATAAGACAAAATGGATGGAGGATATTTCTATGAAATTTATATTTTTAAAGGGATATAATGATGTTTAATACTTCCCAGAAGGGTGAAATTATAAGGGAGTTTAGTGTCTTCTAAAAATAAAAAGTGGGTAAAAGTGAATTTGTTTCCATTAAAGAAAAAACTGGTTTATCATAGATTTATTAGACTCTATGAGGGTGAATGATAAATATTTATTATTATTATGTTCCATTATAACTCATGTGTAAATATTTATTTCAGTTCAATTAATGAATAACAAATGGTTTACATTAATGGTTTTTGTTTTCTAAAAAAATGACATCTTCAATATGGATGATTGATTCCTATTCTATGATAAGACACTCAACAAGGATGATTCACTATATATGATGATAATTTCTTTTAATTCTCTATTCACATAAACATTATTGGTTATCCAACTACAAAATTTTTAGATGAACCTGAGCGTTAAATTAAATATAGGATAAAAGGAATGGATTAATCAACCATACCTCAAATTTATTTTTGATAATGAAATTCAAACCGGTCAAATCAGGAAATATTCCAAATCTTTACTTAATTGCGCCATAGTCCTTCAATAAATAACCCCAAATATGTTCCCAACATAGGAGGATTTTGATTCATTAAATGCAAGGTAATATATCAAAATTTGTTTTATAAAGAAATAAAAAAACAAGACACTCAAGATAAAAACGAATGTCTGGTGCCAACGATATTCAAAAAGATGTAATAGGGTTCGAAATGGAAGAATCTAACCTAGTTTAAACAAAAAAAATGCAAAACATAAATATATACTATCTGAAAAAAAACGAACGAAATAAATTCGTGGAATGCTTACTTGAGTGTTGCGAGTTGAGATGATAGATCCAAGGAGACTAAAGATGATAAACGATGAATCCAAAATGAGTTTAACGCAGGTCGATTGACGAGCCGATTAGGGTTTACCGCACGAGAGAGACGAGCCGGAGGACTGTCGATCGAAGAAACGTAAATGACAGTCCACGAGGCTTTAATTTTTTAAATGTTTTATAATGTCGGTTATATAATAACCGACGTTATAAACTATTTTTTAAATTTATAACGTCGTTTATTTGAAAACCGACGTAAAAAACCCCCCACGCTTTGGTTTTTTACGCCGGTTATAAAATAACCGACGTAAAAAACTCGTAGATATCACATTTTTTATGTCGGTTATTTTATAACCGACGTAAAAAACCAAAGCGTGGGGGGTTTTTACATTGGTTATTTTATAACCGATGTAAAAAACGCCAAGATATCTCGTTTTTTACATCGTTTATCAAATAACCGACGTAAAAAATGCCTATATATCTCGTTTTTTACGTCGGTTATCAAATAACCAATGTAAAAACTGAACACGCGCGATTTGTAACGTCGGTTATTAAAATAACCGACGTTAAAATGCCACTCAATGCATTTTTTACGTCTGTTATTAAATAACCGACGTAAAAAACCACATTTCACAGATTCTCACGTCGGTTATATATAACCGACGTAAAAAATGGTGACGTAAATAACGTTTTCTGCACTAGTGTGTTACCATAAGAAATATATTGTTATAAAGTGATTCATTTTGGTCTCAAAGATGTTAGATCAACTTATCAAAGGGTGATGCATCACATATTTAAAACTATCATTGAAAAATGATGAAATTATATTTTTATGAACTATTTGAAAAATAATATTAGCATCCATATCATTTCAAAAAATTTAAAGTCATATTATCTAAGCATTAACCACACAATTTGAAGTTTAATCTTATTAATTAAGTATTCAAGGTAACATCTAATGAATTCCTTGGATTTGTTTTTCATCACCATGGTATTGAAGTAAAACATTATAAAACTAAGGAAATACATGAAATAAACCTTCCTAATAACTTTTTATATTTAATAAGATTTCAAGGATGTCTCACTTACATTGTAAAATTCATGAAAACCCTCACTGGAAAATGATTTCCCTTCAAAAAAATTTTAAATAAAGAATAAACCTAATAGTGGTATAAGGATTTAAAAAAGGATTTTTATATCCTCAAGTAGTATCTATTTTAACCATTAGTCTTGAATCCTCCCATATTAGGAAAAACTATTTTTTTTATACATAGAATATTTGTAATAGACACCTGGTTCCATTCTTTCCTAGAGAAATTATGCTGACAAAGAAAACAACCACAACCACTTTAGTTGGGAAATGTTATAATCTAAGAGTTTATATACCACCATTGAGAATAATTTAATTTTATTAAGATTTTTGATGCATAATATATTTATAGAATAACTATTTCTACCTAATATTACATATAAACCAACTTAAATAAATCATTTTCTATCATATGTTGACTATAAAATTAGTAATATAGGTTATCATCCATTAACACTTTAAAATCCACTTCATCTTCCAAAAATCTTCCAAAGGGAAATCATTTATAGATTTTCAAGAAATTCACCCCGCCTTTGTGGAATCTAATTTTGACATGGAACTCTTTGATGAGTAGTTTTTATCCATTATCAAAGATTATAAGTTATGGGTAACATAATTTAATGGTGTTTTCCAAAGTCTATTGAAGACCCATAACACAACCTAGTTAGTTTTGCGATTGTAATTATTTTTCAAATAGAGGTACTTATACCCTACTCTTTCCTTCTCTTAGATAGATTCACAAAAAATGTGGTAGAATACCAATCCGACTTCATAGGTTTGGATATATCCTTGTATGAAACTCCCCAATATTTTATGAGATATATTTGTTTTAATTTATTTGATGTCTTGTGATGTACGCTACACCAAGATTACCTGGCGCTATATGCAACATCGTATTAGCTTGTAGTGTATGCAAATATATACTTGGATTGTGATATACACAATTTCATGTTCTTTCTATAAAATTAATTTCATTAAATACTTATTATAAGTCAAAACTAAATATTATAACCTAGTCATTATAACGGTAGGTATGAATTGTATTAACTTTATTCTAAAAAACTTTTTAAATGAAAATCAGTGAGTCTATAGAATCATAAAATCACTATTTATGGATTTTATTAGTTAAATATATATTTCATATATTCAATTTAATGTTTTAAATTCATCTTATATGTTTTCTAGATATGATATAAGAATAAATTCTATTTTTTCGGATAAAAGAAGTATTTTAAAAAAAATACAGTTTTACCACCTTTCGATGGAGAACCATTTTTTAAATCAAGTTTTTGACAATTACATAAATTATATTTGTCATAATAAACTTTTTATTTGAAATTAGGACATAAAAATTTACTTTTTTTTAAATTTTGGTATATTTATGATGAAATTCATATTTTAATGAATAGTTAAAAATACTACATTTTAATTCAAAACTACCTTTTCATCTAATTTATTTATATAGTTAGATTATATTTTGAATTGGTTTTAAAGTGTAATTGGATTATGTTTTTATCATTTAATCAAATTTTTTTAATTTTAAATAATTTCACATTTAAATTGGACATAAACACATGTCAATCTTTTGATAATTTTTACTTCATAGAAACTCGTTTTAGGGTTTTGACAACGAGAATTAATTTTTAATTAATTACTGCTAATTTTATGTTTTTAATTTATAAAAATAGATGTAATTTTTAGAATAATAATGTCCAAATTGATGTAAATATCCCCCTTTTATTTTTGTACATTATGAATAGTAACTTCTGTAATTGTTTTTATTTACCATGGTAAAAGGGTAAATCAAGTATATAAGGGTAAAAAAATAATATGATAATAATTTAAAACTACCATAACACATGTACCAATACTATTTGATGCGATATTGATGACCATGAGGATACTTGGGTCTATTTTAGGACCACATGGATCTACTAGGGTGTGATAATGACCTTTATAATTTTTAATTTAATTAAAAGGAAAATATAACATAAACATGTATCTCCTAACCAAAACAATTTTATTTTGTTTTATATAAATGGTATCTTAGACTATAAATATTCATTATAAAGATAAAAATATTTCCTAAATCATGGTATTTTATTTATAAAATTTAGACATTAAGTAAATAAATCTATTTATGACACAATGATAATGAAATGGTTACCTTATTAATGAAATATTAAAATAAATGATAATATAAATATTAAAATAAATGAAATTTAAAAATTTTGGTGCCATTAAAAAAATTTATAGATTCCTATTACATATTATATTATATTTAATTCTTTTTTTTGAAGGAATAAAGTTTTACAACTATAACGAAAATCAATTTCTAAATTGTGTCAAAATTGACATAAATGGGTTTTTATAAAAAATGCTATTTTATTAAATGATATAATAGTCCTAAAAATCTATGATTCGACCAAATGAATTATATAATGTCAAAAATTTTATCAATAATACACTTTAGGTTCTCTTGGAATTTTACAGTAAATATGTTAACCATATAGTGTGAAAATACAAGAAGTCATGGTAAGAGTTAAATTATTTAACTAAGGGTTAAAGCTAAATAATAAGGTTAAATTTTATAACCTAAACTTGTTTAAAACCTATTGGTTTAGAGTATTAAGACCCTTAATCATATAATACTTAAACAATATCACTTTTAATCTATTATATTTCTAAAATAAATTTATAATAAAATAATATTTCAAGACTTTCCTAAATTGCCCCTCCCCCTCTTATAAAAGTCCACCACATCCTCCCACTTACTCACACCTCTCAATCCACTTGGATAGTCCAAATTATACTAATATAATCTCAAAAAATACCTCCTTTCCTTATAGAGGCCTCACTTTGGGAATAAATTTATCCTATGGAGACATTTTGTGAAAATAAAAAGAAGATACTCGAAAAAGAGGTAATTGTTTTATCACCTATTTCATAATTCATTTGTTCTTCTGCTTCCTCTTCTTATGTTGTTTCCATAATAAAGTAATAAATACAGTATATTATACATTCTAAGATATTATTATAATTATGGGACAACCTTATAACCCCTTTTATCTATCCTATTAATAACAATATCACCATGCATGTGTACATAGAATTTACCGTCTCCATGTCGTGGTATAATTTTCTTTCAACAATAATTAATTTGGATGGGTATAATGATGAGTATAATGGATTTAAAAAAGGTATATAACATTATAATTATTCATTATAATTAATATAACATCCAATTATATACTATTTATCCATTAAGTGAATGATATTATCGCTCGTGTGTTCTTACGGCCTACCGTCTTCACGATGCGATGCGATGCGCTGCGATTCATTTTACAAGATCTTAATTAAATAAAGATTATATAAATGAATAGAATGAATAAATATGAAATATATTATAATAATATCATTATATAAATTATATAACTATAACCTATGAATTGTAACATGAACGTTTTCGACAAAACATGCATAAGAACCTAATGCAGTTAATATCTGAATAACTGGTGACAATGAAATGTTACTGACAGACAGATGATAAAATTATCATATATGATATCATAATAATGTATATTATTCTGTAAAAAATTAATAATAATATTTAAATCATTATACATGAGTTTCAGATACATATGAATCATATTAGACCTATGGTAAGGGATAATTTCATAATCTCGTTATTATCTAAGATTTTTTATACATAAGTATTTACTGGGGTATATTTATCTTCCACATCCATGTTTCCTAAATATATAATATTATTTATATTTCTATATAATTTTTTAAATTCAATTTTACCCATTTGTAAATTTTTATTAAACAGTATGGAATGAATCTTTCTTTCGTTTTCCAAACGAGGTACTTTTTGACTTTTCCAGTAAGAGTATGAGAAGAATATTTTTTTAACTTATATGGTATGGACATATTTTAACATCTTAATAACACCTTATTTACATGAATCATACTCTATATTATTTCAAGTTTATTCACAACTAAATTCCTTTATTTTAATATTTCATGGAATTTTTATAAGAGAAAACATTTTTGAAGAAGAAAAGATATTTTCCTCAAGAATTAAGTTTAAGTGTTTTATCAAAATTATTTTCCATATAAGATGAAATAGGGTTATGTTTATATCCCTATTATTAATTTAATTTTATTATGTTTATTATGGAAATATATTTATGAAATCCATTTATTTTATATTTATTATAATGTAATGATGTTTAAGAAAGACATTTTTTTGTTTGTTGGGTTATGCTTTGATGAATGGTTTATGTTTTTGTGAAATAGGTAAGAATGATTTCATTATGAGATGTGGAGGACCTATATATCACTCCAATTAACTAGGTAAATTATTATTTATAATGAGATAGACATGACTAGAATGTCAAGTAAATCGGGTTCAGCAATACAGGGCTAGAATGACAAGTAAATCTGGTCCAATAATACATGGCTGAAACAAAAAGTAAACCTAGTTCAGTAATATACTTTGTCCACTATGATGGTCTTGGAATCAATTACATGGATACTATGGAAATCATATTATGTTCTTAATATTTTTTCAAAATTCCATGTTTTATGACAATCCCATTTTACCATGGTTAATGTTCCTTTATGATCTATGCCTTATAAACTACCAAGATTTATTTCATGACTCGAGATTTTGATATTTAAACTTTATTTTGATGTTTTTACATTCTTATGTTTATGGTTTGTTTTGTGTTCTCTATGTTTACCCTTATTGAGCCTTTTATATCACCCTTTTCATGTTTTCTTTTCCCTATGATATAAAGAATGGTTTTTAGGAATGAAAACCAAATGGGAAGTTCTTTATGGGAGATGTGGAAGATCTTTCACCAAGATAGAAGATTATGTTCTAAGTTTCCAAAGACACTAAAATAATACTGTATTTTGGTTTGTATTTGTGTAATTTATTAATTATTCCTTAAATGAAATTTAATTTGCATATATTTCAATCTTGGGTAGTTAGAGTTGGTATCAAAGCGCAGGATTAGTTAACCTTTGGAAACTAGGATGTGAAAGAATTAGTGAGATACCTAGAGATATTTCTAAGATATGTCTAGGGATGTCCCTAATGGTAAGTATAACTATAGGTTATATTCCAAAAATTATGTTAATAATCCTGAATAACCTATTATTAAACCTAATATGATAGAGATTGGAAGTACTATCCCTTGATTATGTTGTTTTCTTAGTATGGGTTTTTCCTCTCACACTATTCTTTTTGGGTTTTAGAAAATGGATGGAACCTAAAGGAACCAAGTTAATTATCAATGCACTAGGAAATGTATTTATTTTCCACTTGAACAACCAAATGTCATGGGATATTTAATGAAATGTATTATTTCTATACTTACACAAGATATGAATCATTCTAGACATCCAAATGAGAAGATATGGGAACAACATTCTATTGAGTCCTTTATGGGGAAACATCCACCTTCTTTCAGTGGGTCTTCAGATCCACTTGTTTCTGAACAATGGATTAGTACCACTGAAAAGATATTTTCCATCATTTTCTATTAAGAACTTGAAAAATTCATTTTGGCTATTTATCGTTTAGAAGGCGAAGCAGACCAGTGGTGGACTCTAATCAAGAATACAAGGAAGCAAGATGAAATCGAATCCATGGAATGGGATGAGTTCAAGAAAATATTTTTCAAAAATTAATTTCCTAGTATTCCTCAAAAAAAGATGGAAAAGGAGTTCCTTTATCTTAAGCAAAAGGATAATGAATCTGTTGGTACATACAGGACAAATTTTACATGACCTGTAGGGTTTTCTTCTAGCTTTATCATCGAACCTGAAAGTAAAGTTGATCTATTCTTCAGTGGCTTAAAAACAAGTATTTTAAGGGAATTGGATATAAGAGACATTAGTATCTATGAATATATTGTTCCTTCTGCTATCAAGGTTGAAATGGAAGTTGGTGTTACATATCCTTCTCATAGTTTTGACAAGAAACGAAAGATGGAGTTTGAGGGAAAATCTCAAAACAATGGGGAAAAGAAGATGAATGTTTCCTTATGCTTAAACTGTGGAAAGAAGTATGGTGTATATTGTCTTAGTGGGACTATAAAATTTATTTTGTGTGGAAAATAAGGTAATAGAGTAGATGAGTGATGAAGTAATGGGAAAATAGTTGCAAATGATGTGAATAGAGAAAAGACTATAGAGAATGCACCACCCACTCCTAAATACTACAAGTGCAAGGAAATGGGGTATTATGCTACCCAATTCCATAATACAAGGATTATGGATGATTATAAACAGCCAAAACCTCTTAAGGACAAAGATAATGTCAAATCACATATGATCACTATTTCCAATGTCGGGTATAACAACTAAGTGGTGGAATGATTAAGTGTTTCTGTAATGGGATTCCAAAATAGTATTGTATAATCTCTTTTATAGTATTATGGAATTTTGGAATATCTATTTATTATTCCATTGTGGTTTTCCATAGTTATATGGTATTATTAACTATGAAAATTGATTGAAATATTTTTGTAAGGCAAATGATATGCACATCATGATGGGATAAGAAGATAATGAGATGTTTGATAATATTAATAAACTCATGACTACTATTAAAATAAAGTGATATCATGGTTTGAGTATATATAATTTTTGGTTTTCTTGATGTTTAGAAATAGTTAATTTTTATAGAATTCATGTTTTCACTATGGTCTTATGGTAATTCATGTTATTATCATGTTTCAAGAGAAAACAAGATTAAGGTGTTCACTTTTTTAGAACGTGATAGCCAAGAACTGACCTAATGATATATGGGAGATAAATTCTAAGAAAATTTAGTTAACCTATTTCTAAAGTTTTATATTTTTAGTTTTTGAAAGTATTTTAATGTTATCCATTTATGGATAGTATATGTTATATTCTAGTTTAAGTTTGTTAGATTAATGCATTATCTCGGTATAGGTGGACTTATGCATATTTGAAAACCTGTACTAACCTTTTTTTGAGACATATGGAATGACATATAATTATATCAAATGATCTTATAAAACTTCTATAATGTCAATTAAACTTATCCCTAATGGCCCAAAGGCCTTTATTTTTATTGATTTTTTATAACCCCCCTTTAAAATGATGAGGGGGAACCCTTATAAGGCCCGTAGGATTAGAGATTACATGGTCTATCGGCTTAAGAGACATTACATGACCCAAAGGTCTTAGGTAATTAAACCAAACTATAACTACAAGGAAATTATCCTCCCCAACATCTACATCATGATGGTATCTCTCCAACTTTGCATGGAATTCTGGCTATGCTTCCCATGCAAACACATGCTAGTCCCAATGGCGTAGCCATACCCTCTCATTATTCCAAATCCATTGGTTCTACTCTAGTGAGTGCACCTAATATAAATCCTCCTTTGGGGATGCTTCTTTTTATTCTAGAGTCTGTCTGGGGCAACTGCACTGATCATGTGGCCCAAAGGCCTTGAGGTGGCCTGAAGGCCATAAAAGGGGCTCGAAAGCCTTACTGAACCGAAGGCATGGGTGGCCCGAAGGCCTCAAAGACTCCAATCCCAAAATAGTGGACCAAATTAAATGTAATTATTAAATTCATCTTATATTCTTTCTATATATGATATAAGAAAAAATTCAATTTTTTTGGCTAAAATGTGTATTTTTCCAAAAAATACAGTTTTAACTCCTTTTGATGGCGAACCATTTTTTAAATCTAGTTTTTGAAAATTTTATAAGCTATATTTGACATAATAAACTTCTTATTTAGAATTGGGACATCAAAAATTACCTTGGTTGAAATTTTGGTATTTTTCTGATGAAATTCATATTTTAATGAATATTGAAAAATACTGCATTTTAATTCAAAAATGCCTATTCTTCTAATTTATTTATATACTAATATTATCTTTTTAATTGGTTTTAAAGTGTAATTGGATTATTTTTTTGATTTTTTTATCCAAAATTAGTCGTTAGAATTAATTTTACATTTAAATTGGATATAAACACATGTCAATATTTTGATAGTTTTCACTTCTTAAAAACCCACTTTTTGGTTTTGACAACAAGAATTAATTTTAAATTAATTAATAAAACACCTCTGTTTTGAATTTTTAAAAATAGGTTTCATATTTATAATTATAATTTCCAAATTTTGTATATAGGTATTCTTTCTTTTTTAACATTATGAATAATAACTTCTCTAATTATTTTTATTTAACATAGTTAAGGGGTAAATCGGGTAAATAAGTGTAAAAAATAATATTATAATAATATAAATCTTCCTTAACATGTTTCATAATCCTATTGAATTATATATTCAAGAAAATGAGAATCTCGGACCCCATGGAGCCACTTGGGCGTGATAATGACCTTTTATAATTTTTAATTTAAAAAAAAGGGGAATATAACATAAACATGTAGCTCTTAACAATAAAAATTTTATTTTCATTTATATAAATAATATCTTCAACTTTAAATAGTAATTATACATATAAAAATATTTCTTACATCATGTTATTTTATTTATAATTTTCTACATTAAATAAGAAAATTTATATATGACATAATGATGATTCAATGATTACCTAATTAATAAAATATTCAAATAAATGATATTATAAATATTAAAATAAATTTAATTGGAAATTTTTATTCCTTAAAAAAATTTTATGGATCAATATGACATATTATATTTGATTTAATGCTTTTGTTTTGAAGGAATCAAGTTGTTATGACTTTAACAAAAATCAGTTTCTAAATAGTGTTAAAATTGACATAAATGAGTTTTTATAACAAATACTATTTAATTAAATGATCTAATAATTATAAAAATATATTATGATTATAAATTACATATATAATGTTAAAAATATCATTAATTACCCACTTGACTTTCTCTTGGAATTTTATAGTAACCATATTTACCATATAGTATGAAAATACAAGAAGACATGGTAAGAGTTAAATTATTTAACTAATGGTTAAAGCTAAATGATAAGGTTACTTTAATGAACTAAACTTTTCTAAAATATATTTTTTTATATTATTTCGACACATACTCATATTATAATTTAAATATATCACTTTTTTTCTATTATAATTCAAAAATCAATTTATAATAAAATAATATTTCAAGACATTCCTAAAGTGCCCCTCCTCCCTCTTTTAGAAGGCCACCACATCTACCCACTTACTCACACCTCTCAAGACCCTGTGATAGTCCTAATTCTACTCAAATAGGATCCCAAGGTACCTAATTTTTTTCTTATAGGCCTCAGTTTTTTCATAAATCTATACTTAGAAAACCTTTCGTGCAAATCAAAAGGAGATACTCGAAAAAGAGGTAATTATTTTATCACCCTTTCATGATTCTTTTCTTCTTCTACTTCCACTTATTATGTTTTTTACATAATAAAGTAAAAAATCCATTATATTATACATTATTATAATTATGGTAAAACCTTATACCCCCATTTATCCATCCTACAAATAACAATATCACCATGCATGTGTACGTACGACTTTCCATCTCCACGCAGTGGTGTAATTTGTTATTCAACAATACTTAATTTGGATGGGTATAATGATGAGTACAATGGATTTAAATGATGAATATAACATGTTAATTATTCTTTATAATTAATATACCATCCAATTTCATACCATTTACCATTAAGTGAATGATATCATCGCTCATGTGTACGTACGACCTACCATCTCCACGACGCGATGTGATTCATTCTACATGATATTCATTAAACCACTATTATATACATGAATGTAATGAATAAATATTAAATATATTATACTAATATAATTTTTTAAATTATATAACTATAACCTAAGAAGTGGAACATGAACTTATCTGACAAAACATGCATAAGAACATAAGACATTTAATATCCAAATAACGGGTGACAATGAAATGTTACTAACAAACAAATGATAATATGATAATATATGATATCATAAAAATGTATATGATTCTGGAATAATTCAATAACATTATTTAAATAATTAAATAGGAGGTTATGATACATATGAAGTATATCAGACCTAAGGTAAGAGATAATTTCATAATCTCATTATTATCCTAGATTGTTTATACGTAAGTATTTACTGGTGTATATATATCATCCAAATCCATATTTTCTATATATAAAATATTATTTCTATTATTATAATATCTTTTAAAGTGAACTTTAACCATGGGTAAATTTTTATTAAATGTAATGGAATTAATCTTTCTTTCATTTTCCATACGAGGTACTTTTTGACTTTTTCAGAAAGAGTATGAGAAGAATGTATTTTTAACTGATACGGTATGAACTGATTATTACGTCTTCATAACACCTTATTTACCTGAATATTAATCTACATTATTTCAATTTTATACTCAACTAAATTATTTTCTTTTAAAATTCATGACATTTTGAGAAAAAAAAAATACTTTTGAAGTAGAAATGATATTTTCGTCAAGAATTAAGTTTATGTGTTTTATAAAAATTATTTTCCATCTAATATGAAATTGGGTTATATTTATATACCTATTATTACTATTATTTTATTATGTTTATTATGGAATTATTTTTATGAAATCCATTTATTTTTTATGGATTATGATGGAATGTTCTTTAAGAAATCCATTTTTTTGTTCCTTGGGTTATGCTATGATGAATGGTTTATGTTTTTGTGGAACATGTAAGAATTATTTCATTATAATATGGTTGGTACCTATATATTCCTCTAATTAATTTGGTAGATATTTATATCTCATGAGATAGAAATTATTGGAATGGAATGTAAATCCGGTTCAGCAATAAAGTGTTGTATGGAAAGTAAACTTCGTTCAATAATATATGGCTGGACCGACAAGTAAACCCAGTTTATTAATGGACTTTTTCCACTATTATGGTTTTGGAAGAAATTCCTTGGCTACTATTGAAATCATGTTATGTTATTATTTTTCCCCAAAGTTCCATGTTTTATACCAATTCCATTTTTTCATGGTTAATATTCCTTTATGATCTATTCCATACGTACTGCCATGATTTATTTCATGACTCAATATTTTGATATTTAAACATTATATTCATTTTTTCATATTCTTATTTTCATGGTTTGTTTTATATTCTCCTTTTTTACCCTTAGTGAGTATTTGAGTTCGCCCATTTTATATTTTCTTTTCCCAAGGATATAAAGAAAGGTTTTTAGGTTGGAAAAAAAAAGCGGAAGATCTTTATGGGAGATGTTGAAGATATTTCACCAAGTTAGAAGGTTATGTTCCAAGTTTCTAAAGACACTAAACTAATATGGTCTTTTGGTGTATGTTTTTATAATATATTAATTATTCCACAAAATAAATGTAATTTCCGTGATCGTCAATATTGGGTATTTAGATTTTTTATCAGAGCGAAGGTTTAGTTAATCTATGGAAACTAGGATGTAAAAACTTTAGTGAGATCCGTAGAGATATTTCTAAGGTATGTCTAGGGATGTACCTAAGGGTAAGTCTAACTATATGTTACAGTCCTATAATTAAGGTAATAATCATGAATAACCTAGGATTAAACCAAATATGTTAGATATTGGAAGTAATTCCCCTTGATTATGTTGTTTTCATAGTATGGGTTTTACCTCTCACGCTATTATTTTTGTGTTTTGGACAATTTCTAGAACCCGAACGAACTATGTTAATGATCAATACACTAGGTGATAAAAATATTCTCCTCATGAACAACCAAATGTTATGGGATATGTAGTGAAAAACCTTTTTTCTATACTTACTCATGATATTAATCATTATGGACATCAAAATTAGTAGAGAAGGGAACAACAGTCTATGGAGTCCTTCATGAGGTAACATCCACCTTCTTTCAGTGGGTATTATGATTCACTTGATTTTGAATAATGGAGCAGTACCATTGAGAAGATATTTTCCATCCTTCGTTGTTCGACACATGAAAAAGTCGTTTTGGTTGTTTATTGTTTAGAAGGATAAACTTACCATTGGTAGACTCTAATCAACAATACAAGGTAGCATGTTGAAATCAAATACATGGAATGGGATGAGTTCAAGAACATCTTTTTCAATAATTACTTTCCCAGTATTCTTCAAAGAAATATGGAAAAGGATTTCCTTGATCTTAAGAAAAATGATGATAAATCCATTGGTACATATGAGGAAAATTTTACAAGACTTGCAAGGTATGCTTCTAGGTTTATCATTCAACATGAAAGTAAAGTTGATCTATTCTTCAGTGGCTTAAAACCAATTCTTTGAAGGGTATTGGATATAATAGACATTAGTAGATATGAAGAGATTTTGTGTTGTGCTATCAAGGTAGAAATGTAATTCTATGTTACATATCAATCTCATGGTTTTGATAAGAAACAAAATATGGAGTTCAAGGGAAAATCTCAAAACACTAGTGAAAAGAATATCAATGTTTCCTTATGCTCAAAGTGTGAAAAGAAACATGGTGGAGATTGTCTAAAAGGGACTTGAAAATGTTTTAAGTGTGGAAAATAAGTTCATAGAGTAGTTTAGTGCCGAAGTAATTGGAAAAATGTTGCAAATTATGTTAATAGAGGAAAGACTACAGAGAATTCACCACCCACACTTCAATACTACTAGTGAAAGGAAATGGAGCATTATGTTATCCAATTCCCTAATCCAATGTGGTTATGGATGATTATAGAAATAAATAACCTTTTAAGGATAACGAAAATGGAAAATCACATGTGATCACTATTAGCGATGTCAAGTATGACAATGAAGTGGTGGAATGATTAAGTATTTATGTAATGGGATTCTGAAATAGTGTAGTATAATCTCTTTTATAGTATTATGGAATATTAGAATATATATGTATTGGTCCATTATGGTTTTCCATAAGTATATGGTATCAGTAACCCTAAAAATTGATTGAAATATTTTTGGAAAGAACATGATATGAACATAATGATGAGATAAGAAGATAATGAGATGTTTGATAGTATTGATGACCTCATGAATAATATAAGTAAAAAGTGATATCACAGTTTGATTATATAGAATTTTTGGGTGTCTGGAAAGAGTTAATTTTGATAGCATACTTGTTTTATCTAAGGTTATATGGTAGTTCATGTTATTATATTGTTTCAAGAGAATAAAATATTAAGGTATTCACTTGTTTTGAATGTGATAGACAAGAACTTCCCTAATGAGATATGGGAGATAAACCCTAAGACGATTTAGTTCACCTCTTTCTAAAGTTTTATATTTTTAGTTTTAGAAGGATTGCAATGTTATCCATTTATGGACAATATAAGTTATATTCTAGTCTAAATTTGTTAGATTAATGTATTATCTCACTATAGGTGGACTTATGCATATTTGATAACCTATGATAAACTTTTTTTTGAGATATATGGAATGACCTATCATTCTATTGCATGATCTCCTAACACTTCATGAATGAAAAATTCAACATCATTTCTTTAAATAAGAGATGGTGTTGGAATTGTTAAAGGTATGAACAATGGTGAGATTGTACCAAAATCAAGTAGGTATTTAATCTCATGAGAAATTATTCAACTTTAGGGAAAGGATCTTGAAAACCAAAAATATTATCTTAGTACCTTCTTATCTGGTGAATCATATAGTTTCTTAAATAATCTGAGATTTATGAATTTCTGGTTGTTAACTTTCTCCAAACCTTATTCTCTATCACTATCCACCAAAACGTGATGGTTAAATTTTTCTTCCATATCCATGTTTTCACTTCCTACCTATGTTATACTTTGTGGAAGCCCAGTGATGAGTTACTCTGGGAAACCATTATGTTTCTAAATTTATTTTAAAAAATGTTGTTTTAGTATTCCTTTTTACGATGTGGGTTTCTATGAAAGAAAATTTCAAGTAGTAAACCTTTTATAACCCAGAATAATTTCAAGGGAGAAATTAATTTTAATGGGGGTATACTGTAACACCCAAATATTTTTTGAGATATATTCTTTATAATTTCTTTTATGCCTCGTGATGTACACTACACCCAGATTAGCTTGCACTATATGCAACACCGTATTAGCTTGTAGTATATGCAACACTATTTTGGGATTATGATATACACAATTTCATGTTATTTAAATAGAATTCATTTCACGTAAGACCGAATATAAGTGATAACTAAATATTATAACATAGTAATTATAATGACAAGTATGAATAATATTAACTTCATTCTAAAAAAAACTATTTAAATGAAAATAAGTGATTCTATAAAATGATAAAATCACTATTTATATATTTTATTAGTGAAATACATATGTCATATATTCAATTTAATTTTTTAGATTCATCTTATATGTTTTCTAGATATTATATTAGAACAAATTCATTTTTTTCAGATAAAGGAAGTATTTAAAAAAAATTATTTTTACCGCCTTTTGTTGGCGAACCATTTTTTAAATATTGTTTTTGAAAATTTTATAAGTTTTATTTAATTTAATAAAATTATTCTTTCAAATCGGGGCATGAAAATTTATTGTGGTTTAAATTTTTGAATTTTTCTGATGAAATTAATATTTTAATGAATAGTGAAAAATACTGTATTTAAATTCAAAAATACATTTCCATCTAATTTATTTATATATTTAGATTATCTTTTTAATTGGGTTTAAAGTGTAATTATATTATTTTGTTATAATAAAATATAATGTTAGTAATTGGAAATAATTTCACATTTAAATTGGATATAAACACATGTCAATCTTTTGATAGTTTTATTTTTTAAAAACCCACTTTCTAGTTTTGACAACGAGAATTAATTTTAAATTAATTACTACAAATTCTGTGTTTTTAATTTATAAAAATATAAAAAATATTTAGAGTTATAAGGTCCAAATTATGTAAATAGGTACCTTTTATTTTTGGACATTATGAATAGTAACTTCTGTAATTATTATTATTTACCATGGTCGAAGGGTAAATCAGGTAAATAAGGTGAACAAATAATATTATAATAATATAAAACTACCCTAACACATTTCATAATCATATTTCATGAGATATGTCAATCAATGATCATTTTTAAATCAATTTTAGGACCCCCTGGAGTCACTTGGGTGTGATATTGACATTTTATAGTTTTTTATTTAAAGAAAAGGTAAATATAACATAAACATGTATCTCCTAACTAAAAATAATTTATTTTGATTTATATAAATGAGGTATTAAACTATAAATAATAAATTTAAGGATAAAAATATTTCATACATCATGGTATTTTATTTATAATTTTTATACACTAAATAAATAAGATTTGTTACGACATAATGATGATGCAATTATTACCTAATTAATGAAACATTAAAATAAATGATATTATAAATATTAAAATAAATGTAATTTGAAAATTTTGATTCCATAAAAAATTTTATGAATTAATATGAAATATTATATTTGAGTTAATTCTTTTGGTTTTAAGGAATCAAGTTGTTATTACTTTAACAAAAATCAATTTCTAAATAGTGTCAAAATTGAAATAAAAGAGTTTTTATAAAAAATACTATTTAATTAAATGATATAATAGTCCTAAAAATATATGATTCATATAAATGACTTAGATATTGTTTATAATGTCATTAATGATCCACTTTAGGTTCTATTGACATTTTATAGTAACTATATTAACCATATAGTATGAAAATACAAGAAGGCATGGTAAGAGTTAAATTATTTATCTAAGTGTTAAAACTAAATGATAATGTCAATTTTATGACCATAACTTGTCTAAAATCTATTGGTAGAGATTATTTAGACCATAATAATCTTATAATCTTAATATATCATGTTGGTGCTATTATAATTCGAAAATCAATTTATAATAAAATAATATTTCAAGACTTTCCTAAAGTGACAATCCTCCCTCTTATAAAAGGCCACTATATCTACCCACTTAATAAAACCTCTATATACCCTTTTCTCATCCAAATTATGATAAAATAATCTCCCCAAATACCTATATTCCACATATAGGCCATAATTTTGGTATAAATCCATCCTACATAGACCTTTTGAGAAAATTAAAAAGAGATACTCAAAAAAGAGGAAATTGTTTTATCACCTCTTTCAAAATTATTTTCTTCTTCTACTTCATCCTCTTATGTTGTTTCTATACTAAATTAATAAATAAAGTATAATATCCATGATTAGATGTTATTATAATTATGGTAAAACATTATACCACCTTTTATTTACCCTACAAATAACAATATCACCATGTGTGCGTACGTATGACTTACCGTCTCCACATCATAGTGTAATTTTTTATTCAACAATACTTAATTTAGATGGGTGTAATGATGATTATAATGGGTTTAAATAATTAATATAAATTGATAATTATTATTTATAATTAAGATATCATCCAATTTCATACAATTTAACCATTAAGATAATGATATCGTTGGTCGTGCGTACGTACGACCTACCATCTCCACAGTGTGATGTGATTAATTCTACATGATCTTCATTAAACCAAAATTATATACATGAATGGGATGAATAAATATGAAATATATGAAACTAATATCATTTTTTAAATTATATAACTATATCCTAATAAATGGAACATGAACTTATCAAACAAAACATGTATAAGAACATAAAGAAAATAATATCCGAATAACGGGTGACAATGAAACGTTACTAACAAAAAGATGGTAATATGATCATATATGATATAATAAAAACTAATATGATTCTAGAATAAGTAAATAACATTATATAAATAATTATATAGGAGGTTTAGATACATACTAATAATATCATACCTAAGGTAAGGGATAATTTTATAATCTCATTATTATATAAGATTGTTTATAGGTAAGTATTTACTGGGGTATATTTATTTTCCACATCCATGTTTCCTAAATATATAATATTATTTATATTTCTCTAATATTTTTAACATAAATTTTACCTATTTGAAAATTTTTATTAAATGGTATGGAATGAATCTTTCTTTCATATTCCATATAACATACTATTTGACTTTTCCAGAAAGAGTACGAGATGATTTCTTAATGTATATGACATGAATGGATTTTTACATCTTCATAATGCCTTATTTACATGAAACTTCACCTACACGATTTCATTTATTCGAAACAAATTATTTTCTTTTAAAAGTGCGCGACATTCTGAGAAAAGAAGACATTTTTTAGGAAGAAAGGATATTTTCCTCAAGAATTAAGTTCAAGTGTTTTATAAAAAATTATTTTCCATATAAGATGTCATAGGGTTATGTTTATATCCATATTATTAATTTTATTTTATTATGTTTATGATGGAATTATTTTTATGAAATCCATTTATTTTATATGGATTATGAGGGAACAATGTTTAAGAAACTCATTTTTTTTTGTTCCTTGGGTTATGCTATGTTGAATGGTTTATGTTTTTGTATAACATGTAAGAATGATTTCATTATGATATTGGTGTGACCTATATATCCCTCCAATGCATTGGGTAAAGATTTATATCACATGAGATAGAAAAGACTAGAATGACTAGTAAATCTGGTTCAGTAATACATGGTTGGAATGACAAGTAAATTTAGTTCAGTAATACATGGTTGAATGAAAAGTAAACCCAGTTTAGTACTGTAATTTTTCCACTATGATGGTCTTGGAAGAAATTCCTTGGCTACTATGGAAATAATATTATGTACTTATTTATTTTCCACAATTCCATGTTTTATGCCAATTCCATTTTTCCTGGTTAATGATCCATTATGATCTATGCCTTATGTACTTCGAATATTTGTTTCATGAATCAAGATTTTGATATTTAAACTTTTTTTTTTTCATGTTTTAATATTCTTATGTTTATGGTTTATTTTATGATCTCTATGTTTACCCTTACTAATAATTTTATCTCACCCTTTTTATATTTTCTTTTCCCCAAGATATAAAGAAAGGTTTTAGGTAGGAAAACTAAAGGGGAAGATCTTTATTAGAGATTTTGGAGATATTTAACAAATTTAGAATATTATGTTCCATTTTTCTAATGACACTAAACAAATACGGTCTTTGAGCATATATTTGTGTAATTTATTAAGTATTCTGCAAAATAAATGTAATTTACTTGTATGTCAAGATTGGTTAATTTGATTGTATGTACTAGAAACCTGATTTAACATCAAAGGTAAATTATAGAATTTAATCAAGTAGATCAATGGATAATATGTTATCACGAATGAGTTATTGGCACCTCTTCTTGATTATGTATGGGATTTGTGAAATAATTTACTTAAGAATGATTTTTTTTTTCATATTCTTTGCTCAAAAAATGATCAATAAAATGCATTTGATAATCTAGAAACTACTTATACCAATCATAATTAGGCTGAAAAATCATCCAAACTAGGTATAGATGGGTTGTTTTACCATTAATTAAAAAAATAAACGATAGATATTAATGTGTTCGATGTCACTTTAGCTCAAGTCATACCCTCATCCATTCCAAATAATACAATGATAATTTGGATTTTTTAATAGTTTAATACCTTTAATATGAGATTCATCCAGAATATCATGTCATAAAATAGTAGCTTCAGCTATCTCTAGTGAATTTTGTTCTCTATAATGGTTTAAAATCATAGATATTACTTTACAGATAAGGATTTTATGGGGTCTTTATTAGTTGATTTAATGGATAAGATACTCTTTTGTTTACTCAATATTTTCATGTTGGCACATGTAGTCCACATAAAATATAAACCCTAATTTCTCTCCAAATTAAGAGTATTTAGATTTTTTTGGCCTTCAATGATTCATGAATGTGCTTAGTTTACAAGGCTTTTTCTTGCTTGTCAAGTTCATTCCAATTTCATCCATTAACCCCTAGAGTTGTTTTATACTACAAAGTGCTACTGTCTATTTTATATATGAGGAATAAATATCATGTACATATACCCTCTAGATATAGTTAGATAGTTTATATTCATCCATACACCCCCAACTTCTTTTCCAAATGGGAATAAGTTATACCTTCAGGTAAAAAAGTATTTTATTTGTTTTGTGAAGTCTGATATCATAACTAGATTTGGAGTTAATCAAGATATTATAATAGAAAATGGTTTTTGTTTTAGGCATTTGAGACGATTATGTTGTATAACAAGTATAAAATTTCGTTAAATCATTCATCCCACAATCACATGGTTGAAAATGACCAAGTAGAGGCTATCAATTGGAATTTTAAAATATATTTTAGAAGATGGGGGATAGTAATAAAACTTTTGGCTTGATAATATCATAAATTATTTATAGGACTAACGTACCACCACATGTAACCCTACATAGATGAACCCATATTCACTAGTGTATGAGACCATGGAGAGTTTTATTATTAATATTCCATTTACTTTAATCTAAATGGATATTTATAGCCAAATTTTTATCTATGAATGATTATAGATATAGTTTGATGAGTTAGAGAAACTTGATGAGAAAAGGTTATAGGCATTAAACTACCTTTAATTCCATAAAAATTGGGTAGTATGAGTAATCAAAAAGAAGGTTGGACTCCACTCTTTTATTCAATAACAGTTAGTGTTATCCTTAAGGATGCCAATGCTACCTAGGAAGAAACCTAAAAATTATAATCTAAATGGGATTGGAATTAAATCATGAATGAGGTATGATCTAATGAATCATATTCTCTAATCATGATTGATTTTAAGAATAGTATTCCCACCACCAATTAAAGGTTTCTCAAGATATATATTTCATAAATTCATGTTTGGTTCATAATGGTCCTTATCACATAACCCTAAACTACATGACACATGGTCCTCATAACATAACCTTAAAATGTAACTCCCTCTATCAATATGAGGTAATAATCCCTATAAATTTTAAACATACCTTATGAAATTTGGATGATTAATAATATTTAAGGTGTTAGATGGGGTCTAGGAGGCTATTTTAGGAATCCAGACAGGTATTAGTGCATCTATCCTTTTTTAAATAGTCCATCAGGGTCTAGGTTGGCTGGTACTAGGTACCTTCTAAGCTCTATTTGGGAGGAGGTAGCCCATAGAGGGATAATAGGTACCCAGTTTCCCTCGGGTGAATACCCGGTGATGGAAGGGAAGGTACCTAGTACCCCATGACTATTTTTTATTAATTTTAGCAATTAATTAATTAATTTTATTTAATCTATTTAAGTGAGATCCCATTCTCATTTTTCTTCCCAATTGGTGTGATTCCTCATCCCTTTCATCTTAATTATCTTTAACTTCAAGGGAAATGTCTATAATATCTTACCAGTTTTAGGTGTCATTCATAATAGGAGGTCTCTTATATCAAGGATAAGACTCATCTTCCCTCCTCCAAAATTTTTCTTCATTACTGTAGATTTATACATTGTTTATACCTAATTATAATATTTTTTTTATTTCTCAATATCTTATTATTATTGTTGATTTTTCTAGAGTTTTTTGATGAGAATGATCATAATATATCAAGGTAGGTGATCCTTAACTAATCCTTGTGGTTAATGATTATTTCATGTGACATGTGATACAAAATCTCACTTACCTTGCATGATTAAACATTAATTAAATTAAAATTATTTAATTTGATCTTGATTGAATTGGGTATGGTTTTCTAGGGACAATATAGACCCTTTGATTATTATACCTCATTATCATGGTCATTTATGGCCTTGAACCTCATGTAAAGTGTGATGACCTAAAAGTTCAAAAATATCAATTTGATTTCATTGAGTCTCACGAGGACATGATAGACACTAAATGGGTGCCTTATCCCCCTGGGTATTTGAAATATGTGATTTTTTGTTATTGAATTTAGGTTTAACCCCTAAGTAGATTTCTAGTTTTCCTAAGGATTTGGCTAGTTGATTTGGATTGGGGTGAGTTCCCCATCACTAATTAATGATACTGATTGGGTTATGACCGCATTTTGGTTATGGATTTAAGTTAATCACGAGGTAACTAAACAATTTATCTTTTTAATAGTGTTGGATGATATGCCAACCATAAATAAAACTATTTATATGATGATATAAAACTATTTATTACGCCGTGTTGTGGTGTTCTAGATAAATTCATGGAACATTATTCCCTTGGTCCTTATAATGGATAATGTGGGGATGATATGCTCACTTATGAGAGGTTGGTTATGATAAGGGATGAGACTTACTCTAATTACTATATTTATGGATGCAACACTATACTATGACGTTGGGATTACATTAATACTTATGATAAGTTGTCTATATTGATGGAAACAATGCCCATTGTGATGTTAATTTGTATCTAGTATTCTATGTCTATAGACATGGGATAGAATTCCCATGATACCTTGATGATAATGGGGATATGACTCTATGACCATTATCAATTATTTCACGTAAAATTTGAACCTACATCCCATTTTGAGATGATTCCAAGTAAGGGGATGTGATTAACATGTGAGAATTATGATCGTGGGATGTGATTCTCCCTCTCATGTGATGTGGAATGGGTCTAGGGATGCCCTTCCCTATTGATATTTTTCATATGGATTGGATTTTAGGGCCTCTAAACATCCTTAAATAATGGTTTTTGGGATATATTTGTTGCAAAAATTGAATTGGAATCATTAGTTTCATATGAGGTTAATCTAGATCTAATTATAATGTTTTTGAGTTTATTTTAAGTTCTTACGAAGTCTCTGAAATGGCTTGATTTTTGTTATATCAAGTATATAAGTTATAGGTTTTTGTGAATTTTGAAAAATTCCTAAACTCTTCTAGACTTTATAAGGATAATACTATAACTTCATATGGTTTACCATTAGTAGAAAGAGTTATAAAAAATGAAAATGGCATGACCTTTTAAAGGTTTTATTAGTCTGTTAAGGTTGTTGTTGATAAGGAATTCTAATAAAATGGAAATGGCATAAACTCCATAAGGTTCACTTAGTTTTCATAAGGATAATGTTGAGATAGAATTAAATGAAAATGGAAATGGCATGGACTTTATAAGACTAAGTTATAACTTCATAAGGTTAACTGTAAAGACAAATTGAATATCATAAGGTTATTTCCTAAACAACATAAAATTTACCAGGGAACTTAATAAGGTTCTCTCAAAGTTTATATGGTTCATTTAACCTTATGAAATGGAAGTCAATCAACAATATAGAAAATGAAAAAATAACACCTAAGGCTTGTAAGATTCATTTAAATTTATGAAATTAAATAAGATTAAAATTTTCAAAAAGAAATTGACTCATATAAATAACATGAGGGATTTTATATTGTTAATTTACATTTAGAAAAATTAGCGAAGTTGGGTATTATAGAATATGATATCTCTATAGTGTAATAAATGATATGCTTAAAAATTAAATTGATGTTCAAACTTATTAGATTAAACATCAAAAATAGGTTTTTTTATTCAAGATAAGTGATTGAAAATATGATCTTAAGGTTATGAGGAAGAATATATAATAAAAGAGATGACTTGAGATTTCAAATACACCAATATTAAAGAAATTCCCAAATAAATGATTCTAAAAAATGAATGTGTTGATGTTTTGATCCTATTAAATTCATAAATCACATGAAACTAAATATTATGTGATTCAATTTTAGTTCTTTAAAATTTTCCCCAAGATGAGATGTGTCACACCATGAAGCTAATTGAGGAAAATGCCAACTGAATCTAATTCAGTTAAATAAAGAAAGGATATTACAACATGAACCTACTAGAATTTAAAAATGCATTTATTCATAAACTATTTTAAATAGTAATTTCTACTAACGGAATAACAAAGAATATATTTATTAAATAAAATTTATAGGAGGGTATTATTGGAATTTCAATAGATAAAAACTATTAAATGAGAATTGAAAATTCAAATACCATAGAAGGATTCCCACAAGGATTTCTTGTTTAGAAAATGTGTGGAGAATCATGCTGTAATTTTGATTGATATTTTTTCTCAAATAAATGGTGGAATTAAATTCTATAATTTAATTAAAGATACAATATTGATAAATTATTGACTAAGGGGAGTAGTTTTATGAGAGATAGTTATACCAAAAAATTGAGAAATATTTTGAGAACAGAGAAAAATAGAATAATAGTTACTAAAACTAGCCATCCAAAATTGTAAAAAGGATTCATTAGAGTATTATCATTTAATGATTCAATATTGGGAAACAAATTATCCACTAATTCAATATAAGGTGAGTAAGTATGACTAATATAGGTTTAAAATTTAATTTTAGAGGTTTATGTTATTGAAGATGTGGGAATACTTTGATCTAATTATCTTGAAGGCCTAAAGAGGATGATCAAAATTAGTTACTGAAGAAAAGGAGACTCATTCTTATGATCTTATTCATCTTGTTCTGATAATATTGTTTTCACCATGATGTTATTATTCATGTGGTATTATATATTTTATTTTTAAACACACCAAGGTATAAGAGATAACTCCTAAACCACTCTTAATTTTTATTTGGATTATTAGTGGAAAATATATGACTTAACAACCTCTATCAAGGAATGGAGTAGGTACCCACAATATGACCAACCCTTTTAAAAACATTGTGTGACTTTTCCTTTCATTTATATATTTATTTGGGTAAAGATGAGGTAAATACTGATTTGATCATATCCTAATATACCAAAAAGGTTAATTTTAAGAGAATGAAATTTAAAAATAAAGAACCCTGATTCAACGCCCCTCACAGTGGTTTAAATAGTCCTAGGCATTTCAACTGGTATAAAAGTGATCCATATTACCATTATTAGATCCTAAAATCATTATATTGAATAATAAAAAACCAGTTAATACTAAGGGCGTTTCATCCTTAAATGGATATAATTATCATGGATGGATGAATAGGATCCTACCCTATCTTCTATCTCTATACCTATAGATTTTTGATAGAGATACAATGGGATTTAAACTGATTAAGTGAAATTATATAATGTCATTTTCTGATTATTGAAACTTATAATTTTATTAAAAATAAAGAAATATCATTCTAATATTTATATAAATAAATTTACACTAAAGTTAGTTGGATTCAAATAGCTTAAGGAATATGGGACAAAGAGGAAAATGGTTATGGAGGAAATGTGAAAGTTAAAGAAGCTAAAATTCAAGTATAGAGAAATATATTTGAAGATATGAAAATGAATGAAGAAGAAAACATAAATGATTACTTTATAGGAGTTAATGAGATTGTTAGTAATTTTCAAGGTTATGGAGAGAATTTGGATGACCCTACTATTTTAGAAAAGTCACGGAGAAATTTCCCAGATAGGGTTGATACTAAAATTTCAGCATTAAAATATAGATATTATCTTTTCCTTTATGAAGAACATAGTTTTCTCACTTAAGATGTGTAACATCCCGACCCTAATTACCCAGACTTGGTGCATTATTACATAACATTAGCATGATCACAAGAGATCAAGTCTCAAAAGACCGATTAGTTTAGTATCCTTGGAAGTACTAGATACATACATAAGTGTCACATTACATTATGAAATAAAAAACAACAACAACATAGTGTCTCCTTTGAACACATTCATATCCCTTAGTCTATCCCTGTAGTTCAGTCATGATATTCTTTTTCACATCCAAGGAAAAATAAAACATAAAAATGGGTGAGATCAGATGCTCATAAAGGATAACAATATATCAGAAACTATCAAAAATAATAATAAACATTTAAGGGAATGTATAAGACTAAAAACAATCCTTTTAAACATAATATTCATCATAATATGGTAAAGATGAATAAAATAATTACATTTACTTATTCACATGGATATTATACTATTAGAATAATCACATGTAATATCAATATCAAATTTCATAATGATGTAATGCATAATGTTAGACATCACAACCACATAGTCAAGGGCTCGTGCCAAGAATACAAATAAGATTTTGACAAGGATTTTTGCCAAGAAACTATTTTTTCTCATGATAACTACTGATTAATTGATGAGCTATATCGGGATCCACCCTTCACTTACTAAGTCCAATGCATTCCTCATATGAAAAGGTCGAAACAAAACATAAACATTCGTATTAAAAATAACATACAAAATGTTAATACTTTAACTATAAACCATGAATGGCATAAAAATAACATATCTACAATGAAACATATTACAAAACCTTTAATAAAATATGGAAGATTGTATCATAATGAATCATCTTCAAAAAATTGTAAAATCCATAAAATGATGATGACATAGATGAAATCAAAACTATTTGATAGAAATATCTCTTTCTATTTTTAAATCATTTAAAAGTCACATAATTATAAAAGAAAACATTTATTTTTAAAATATTATTAAAATATTGTAAGGTAAGCTTATAAGGTGTTATAATGATGGAAAATATCCACACTCTCCATATAAGTTAAAAAACATTCTTTCCTTAATTTTGTTGAATAGGTCATAAATGACCTTGTTTGGAAAATGATAGAGAGATTCCTTTATAAATTTTTTATAAAAAGTAAAAAAAGTGTATAAATGAATTTAACTCATATTCTAGGAAATATTAAAAATCTTTTGAAATAAATTTTTAAGAAACACAGATGTGGATGATAAAGAGGTCCTAGTAGATACTCACGTATAAACAACCTCAGATAATAAAGAGATTCTAGAATTAACCTTTACCTTGTACTTTTCCTTGTTCAAGGGTACGTTAAACTCCTGTATAATAGTTTAATCATTGTTATTAAATTATAAAATAACCACATACATAAATATAATATTATATATGATCTTCTAATATTTCTTTGTTAAAAATATTTCAGAAGTATCATTGTTTCGGGTGTTAACTGATTCATTTTCCTTTATAAGTTTTGTTACATAAGTCATGTTAGTTATGGATAGGATGTATTTGATTAATATTCAGAATGATATTAAGTTCTTAAACATGATTTTTTATCATAAAATGAAAATTATTCTTGAATAGTTACGATGGGGAAATGAATCTTATTGCATTCGTGGAGATAGTAATTCATACGTACGCACGAGCAATAATTTCATTATAATGATGGTGAAATAAAATATAATTGGATGGTATATGATATATAAATAATAATTAAAATGTTATATTTATTATTTACATCAATTATACTCATTATTATACCCATCCACTAATGAAATGTTGAATAACAAACTACCCCACGACGTGGAGACGGTAAGTCGTACGTACGCACGTATGGTGACATTGTTATTCATAGGATAGATAGAATAATGAATATGGTTTTACAATATTTATAATAACATCACAGTATGCCCAGGGTACTAGAGTTATTTAATGGTATGTAAACAACAATGAAATAGAAAGTGGAAGAAGAAACGAATTTTGAAAGAGGTGGTGAAATTATTACCTCTTCTTTGTGTGCTTCTTTTTGATTTGGTCAAAAGGGATAATTAGGTTGGATTATGATCCAAGTAAGGCCTCTAGGCTGAAGTAAGGGTAGTTGGGAGGATATTTGAGCAGATTTTGGCCGATTCAAATTTCTTTGGAGGTGTAATTTTTAGAGAAGGGGAAGTACCCTTTTATAAGAGAGGTGAAGGTCATTTTAGGAAAATCTTGAAATATTATTTTATTATAAAATTGTATTTAGTTTATAATGGTTCCAAAAAGATTAATTTAGGGGATATGGTGGTTATGGGTCAAAACACTCTCAACCAATTGGTTTTAGATAGGTTTAGATCACCATATTAACCTTATCTTTTAGATTTAACTCTTAGTTAAATAGTTTAACCTTTACAATGTATTCTTCTAATATTATAATAAATGGTTAATAAAATTACTATAAAAATCCAAGAGAACCCCAAGTGGTTAATTATTTATATATATAACCTTATCTAAGCCCTTTTGTGGATCCTTAGATATTTAGGAATATTATATCAATTAATAATATAGTATTGTTTTTAAAAAACTCATTTATCTCAATTTTGACACAATTTAGTATTTGGTTTTTGTGAAAGTCATAAAAATTTTATCACTTAGAAAAAAAATTATTTATTCAACTATAACATTTCATATTAACCAATAAATTTTTTTGAATACATAAAAAGTCTCAATTTATAGTTATATTAATATTTATAATATCAATTATTTTAATCTTTCAATAATATGGTAATTACTGCATCATCATTGTGTCATAAATAAATTTAATTATTTAATGTATAAAAATTATAAATAAAATACAATTATTTAGGAAATATCTTTATCTTTCTAATGAATACTTATAGTTGAATTTATATTATATATAACCCAATATTAAAAATGGTTTAGTTATTAAATTTTGAATTTAACACTTTTAACTCTTCTTTAAGTAAAATAATAATAAATGTCCTAATCTAACCCAAGTGGACCAAAAAGATCATATTTTATTCATAAGGATGATTTTGGTCGAAGTAAACTTATCCAATAGAATTAGGACATGTGTTGGGGCAATTATAATATCATTTTTACCATTAATTACCCTATTTTCTTTTAACCATGGTAAAATAAAATTCAAAAGTTACTATTCACCAAAAGTTATTTTCATCCTATTGAACCTGATTTTACTTACTAATATTAACTGTGTCTCTCAAATTTTTTAAATTCAATTCACAAAAGTGGTAAAATTACATTTTATAAAAATTTTCAAATGTGCATAGAAGGTGGGTAAAAGACGTTAAAATGTTTAATAAAATTTTATAAATCTAATTTTATTATAAAATGACACCAATGAATTACATTGAACTTATATAGGTATTATGTATATATTTTGACCTAAAATAAACTTAAATTAAATAAATAATTATTTAAATAAAAAGTTTCTTTTAAATAATAACGGAGTTCTTTTTCAATATTTATCAAAAATTAAATGTTTTCAGAAAAATACCAGAAATTCCCCATAATCTAATTTTGATATTTCAAATACAAAAATGAAGTCCATTTTTAAAAAATAAAATTTATAAAATTTCAAAATTTGGTTATTACTATTCATAATGGCTACTTTGATAGGTCATGTTGTGCTAGAACTCGAAGTTTCATACAGCGCAAACTATTGTACTATTCAAAGAGATACGTACCGTGGAAGCTTGGGGTGTTACATTCTTCCCTCCTTCAAATAATTTCATCCATGAAATTTCTAGAATACTACTGCATAAAAATATTTGGGTAGTTTTTCATCATAAGTTCCTCAGGTACCCACATTTACTCTTCCATCTTATGGTTTCTCCATAGAAATTTTACCAGACGAGTCGTCCGATTTCTCAACACTTGTTCTCTGGTATCAAGAATCCGGATAGGCTCCTCACAATAAGACATATTGTGTTCCAGTTATTTTTCATCATAGGTGAGTACATGCATTGGGTCAGGAATGTATTTTCACAATAGTGATACGTGGAACAGATCATAAACTTTGGAGAGACTTGGAGCCATTGCTAAATGGTAAGCTAAAACTCCAATTAATTCTAGAATTTTGAAAGGTCTGATGTACCTGACACTTAATTTTCCATTCTTATCGAATCATATAACACCCTTCCGTGGAGTTACCTTCAAGAAAACATGATCTCCTATATCAAATTCCAAATACTGCCTTTAGTTATTGTCAAACTATTTTGCCTACTTTGAGTGGCATTGTTGTGGGTTTGGATAATCTTCACCTTTTACATTGCTTCCTCAACAAGTTATGGGCCTATGAGTGTTCTTTCACCAACATCATCCCAAAAAGTCCATATGCGACATATCTTTCCATATAACATTTCATATGGTGCAATCTGAATTCCTGAATGGAAGCTATTGTTATAAGAAAATTATACTAGAGGTAAATATTGACCCCACATACCTTGAAAATCAAGTGAGCAAGATCACAAAATGTGTTCAAAGGTTTGAATAGTTCATTCTGATTTTCCATCAGTTTGAGGGTGGTAGGCAGTGCTCAAACAAAGTTCAGTATCTAGGGACTTCTAAAGACTTTTCCAGAATCTTGATGTAAAATGAGGGTCACGATCAGAAATAATTGATAGGGGTAATCCATAAAGTCTTGAAAATTCATTAATACATAGTCTTACTAAACGTTCAAGTGGAAAATCTTCCCTTATAGTAAGAAAATGTGCTAACTTGGTAAGACAATCATCAATGACCCATATTGCATCATTCCTTCTAGGAGTCTTTGGTATCCACATGACAAAGTCCATCGTAATATCATCACATTTCCACTCAGGTATGGGAAGAGGATGCCTGACTCCTCTAGGATGTTGTCTTCCAGCCTTCACCTATTGAAAAACCATACTTCTTGACACATAATCAGCAATCCCCTTCTTCATGTTGTCCCACCAAAAATGTTCCTTAAAATCTCTATACATTTTAGTGCTACCAGGGTGTATAGAAAAATTGGAGTTATGAGCTTCATCCAACAATTCCATTTTTAGATCGGGTATGTCGGGAACACAAAGTCTCTTCCAAAATTTAAAAATTCCATCTTCATATACGATGTCAATAAATCTCCCATCATTCACAACTTTAATTTTCTTTTGAAGCTCTTCATCATCAGTCTGAGAACTTCTTTATCTTTTCTATTAAAGATGGTTTGGCAGACATTTGAAAAATTATTGATGTTTCACATTCCATGATTATTCCCATATCCATCTTTACAAGATCCATGAACATAAGATCCCTTTCAACTCTCATCTTGTTCAAAACTCCATGACCCTTTCGGCTCAAAGCATCTACCACCATATTTTCCTTCCTTGGGTGGTAGTGTATCGTGAAATCATAATCTTTGAGTAGTTCAAGCCAACATATTTTCCTCATTTAGAGTTCTTTCTGTGAGAAAATATACTTCAAAGTCTTATGATTAGTATATATCTCACATTTTTATCCATAGAGGTATTGTCTCTATATATTCAAAGAAATGATCATAGATTCTAACTCAAGATCATGAGTGGGATTGTTTTGTTCATGAATTTTTAGCTATCGTGATGCATAGTCAATAACTCTATCATTATGCATAAGGAAACAATCAAGTACTTTATTTGAAGCATCACTATAAATAACAAACCCATCAGTCCCTAATAGTAGAGTCAAGATAAGATCATTGAATAATATTCTATTCAGTTCCTCAAAACATTCTCCACACTCTTTTGTCCAAAAAAATTTAACCTCTTTACGTGTGAGCTTGGTTAATGGGTTAGCCAATCAGGGAAGATCTTGGAAGAAATGTCACAAATAACCTGATAAACTAATAAAACTGCATACCGTAGTTATACTCATCGGTGTTGGCCATTCTTGGATTGCCTTGGTATTTTAAGGATCAATAGAGATTCTATCCTTAGAGACAATATGGCCAAGAAAAGAAATTTACTGAAGCCAGAATTCACACTTTCTAAACTTCCCATATAATTCATTTCTTCTAAGGGTTTTTAGAATAGCACACTAGTTATTTTCATGATATTCATTTATTTTTGAGTATACCAAGATATCATCAACAAATACCAATACAAACTAATCAAGATATTCCTTGAAAACTCTATTCATTAGATCCATGAAAACAGAGGGTGCATTTTTCAGTCCAAAAGTCATTACTGTAACTCGTAATGCCCATACCTAGTATAAAATGCTATCTTCAAAATGTCTTCCTTCTTCACACACAACTGATGATATCCAGTTCCAAGGTCAATATTTGATAAATATTAAGCTCTATGAAGTTAATCAAATAAATCATCAATGAAAGGTAGGGGATACTTGTTATTTATTGTTATAGCATTGATCTCTCTGTATTCAATGCACAACCTCAAAGATCCATATTTTTCTTAACAAAAAGAATAGAGGCTCCCCAAGGAGAAACAATAGGGCGAATAAATCCTTTATTACTCAATTACTCTAGATGTTTCTTTAATTCCAATAATTCCAAAATGTCCATTCTATAAGGGGTCTTCGATATGGGCCTTAAATCAGGAATTAAATCAATGGAAAACTCAATTTCTCATTCTATAGGATGTCCAGGTAAATTCTCTGGAAACACATCAACATATTCTTGCACAATAGGTACATCCTCTATTTGAGCATTCCTTTCCCCACCCATAGTTATTTCACTCTCTTCACCCCTGAATAATTGAATTTAGTAGTTCTACAAGGGTGGATCTAAATAAGAATCATATGGTGATGTTTCTACTCTAAAGATATAGTACTCTTTATCATCATAGAAAATTGTAACCTCCTTCTTCTTACAATAAATTTTTGCATCATGGTCTAAAAGCCAATCCATACCGATGATTATATAAAATTAAATCATGGTTATGATGATAATATCTGTAGATAATGTACATTTATATGCCCTAATGGGAACTGATTCAAAAAACATTGTTGCAATGATACACCCCTTAAGAGTTTTCACTGACATTTCTATTGTTAAATAAAATTGGAAATATCTAATTTTCTTAGCAAACTGGGAAGATATGAAACAATGTGATGATCCAGAATCAAATAAATCATTGACTAAACTTGTGGAAACCATTAAATTACCTATCACCATGTAATTCAGAGCTTCTAACTCAGTAGTAGTGATCAAAAAAGCTTGGCCTTTCTCCATTGGCCTTTTCTAAGGTAAGTTTCCTTGGCGTTTAGGACATTCATTTGCATAATTCCCCATTTCTCTACAATTGTAGAATTAAAAATTGAAAACCTCTTTCTTTCCCTTGTAATCACAAGCTTGGTGTCCTTTTCAAGACACTTGTAACAGAATCCCATCCCCTTCAGAAAAGTACCAGGGGGTTTCTTCCCACATTTACTATAGGATGGAAATTCAACTTTTACATTCTTCCCCTTATTTCCATTTCAAGAGTGTTCAACAGATCTCTTATTTTCTTTCTTTTCTTTAATTATGTAAGACATAGATAATTACATTTACGTCTTGAAAGAAAATGAGACAATATCTTTGTTTTTTATTCTTTAGCCGGGGCACACACATCCGTCTTCTTGAGTATATTCATTGCCCCGAATTCCTTCTTTCCAAAGGCAGGCGACATCCGTTCCTTGTTCGGGGATGTTTTCTCCTTGATCGAAACGGGATAATGGGAGGCCGGTTCTTCATTCCAGGGATTCCTCCTCAGAACTCTTCACCTAGTCTGGGTCTCCCTTATATATTTAAGACATTATTCATGAAACTCTTTGTAGTGTCATATCTTCATGGAAACCAGTTAATTACACTACTTCTGTTGGGAAATTCTAAAGGATCCGGTCAGGGAAGAAACCTTCAGTCAGGGGAGTAGTCATGTTGGACATCACTGGCATGTCTGGACGCCAGGACACTTGCGCATCTGGGTTTTTCCCCGTATTATAGGGCTTCTTGAGGGCACGGAAGCCTGAGGAATCCCATGTCAAATGCAAAGAATCATATGATATAGGCATTTATTTGAGGTTTTCCTCAGATTACCATGTTTAACACAGGGTATGCCGCATGTTTAACGTCTAGTGGAGATGGATCAGACTAATCCGAACACTAATTAGAGTGGATTAGATGGGTGAAAACCCTGGAGGGAACACTATTATAGGGGGGGTGAGTTGTCATGACCTCACTGGGATGTGGCAGCCCAGGTAAGAATCAAGATGGATGATGGAGTGTTTGAATGAAGTGGATGGTGGATTGGATGGAACCGTTGTGAGGATGATGATGAATTTGGGCTTAAGCCTCAAAGAGGCTTCTTACGTATCCCCGTGGTAGAGAATCAAAGTCCTCGTAGTTCATTTGATGACGACTTACCACCAATTATGGATTTAAATGGATTACCGCTAGATGGGGATGTCGACAGCTTACCGCTGAATGGGGTCACAATGGCTTACCACTAGATGGAGTTGACCACGGATTACCGCTGAATGGAGTCACAACGTCTTACCGCTGGACGGGGTTGACAACGGCTTACCGATTAATGGAGTCACAACGGATTACCTCTAGATGGGGTCGAACCTCAGGGAGGATTCCTACGTACCTTATATAGGAGACAATGATCAAACCCACCTAGTTCCTATGGGATGGGGGTCGGTAAACCGACGTGGAGGATGAATTGGGGTCCAATGGTTGTTGGGATTGAGCCTCAGGAAGGTGTCCTACATACCTTGCCTTGGAAAGGATCAAAGTCCACATAGTTCAGGTATGGGTGTAATGGCTTACCGCTGACTGGGGGAACAACGACTTACCACAGATCGGGTGAGATAATGGATTTACCGCTAATTGAGGATCAATTTTAACGTCATGCAGGATGGGGGTGAACCGACGTGAAGGAGGACCTATGGCCCAGATAGATGGTGGGATTGATCCTTGTGGAGGCTTCCTATGTACCTTTCCTTGGCAAGGATTGACGACCTCATAGTTCAGGTGGTGTGGGAACCGACGTGAAGGGGATAGAAACCAATGGGTGGTGAGATTGAACCTCAGGGAGGCTTCCTATGTTCCTTGCCTTGGCAAGGATCAAAGACCATGTAATTTAGGTGGTGTGGGAACCGATGTGAAGGGGGTCTGAACCAATGGGTTTTGGGCTTGAACCTCAGGGAGGCTTCTTATGTACCTTGCCTGCACAAGGATCAAAGACCATGTAGTTCAGGAATGGGTGTGGGGCTTACACTCTAGGCTTCCCAAGGTGTTGGTGAACCGACGTGAAGATGGTCGGAACAGCCGAGTGTTGGGCTTGATCCTCCGGTGGCTTCCTACATACCTTTCCTTGGCAAGGATCAAAGACCACATAGTTTAAATTGGGTTGGGGATTACACTCTAGGCTTCCAGAGGTGTTGGTGAACCGACATGAAGATGGTCGGAACGACCGAGTGTTGGGATTGAACCTTAGGAGGCTTTCTACGTACCATTACTTGGTAACGATCAAAGACCACATAGTTCAGGTATGGGTTGGGGCTTACAGTCTAGTCTACCCGGGGTGTTGGTGAACCGACGTGAAGATGGTCAGAATGACTCGGTGTTGGTCTTGAACCACAAAAGGCTTCCTATATACCTTTCCTTGGAAAGGATCAAAGACCATGTAGTTCATGTATGGATTGAGGCTAACACTATAGGATTCCCAGAGGGGATGTCATGGTTGATGCTTGCTCTATGCCCACGTGAGTCATGCTCAGTGTGAGAAACAAGAGAAAAAAAGACCTGAAGATCACGTCGTGAAAGGTGCATCTGTGGGAAGTGAAGTGGGGCTCCTGTGTGGTTAGTGGCCCAAAGATGAAATAGGGGATTACGCATGGTTCGCCACCCTGGGAGATGGAGATTGGGACTTACTCCAGGGTGGAGGCCTGGGTGGTGACAAAGCCCAGCGGGAGAGAGATTTGGCACCCAAGAAGAGAGGAGGATCATGGATACTATCTCCTGCAATAAAAGATAGGGTCTTACACTAGGGTTGTTTACCTTTCCCCATGGATAGACACTACTCTGATAAAGAGGATTTCATTCCATGTGAGGAATGATTTCACTCCTGTGGAGACCACTGGGTGTATAGAATTTCCAAGGTGGGGTACCCCGCGTATGATGTACGGGGCGAGGCGACAATTTAACTTCATGTGCTGAGGATGAAGGTTCTTGGCAGTTTAACGTCATGCAGCTCGGATGAGGTGGGTTTAGTCTATACTCCCAGGACTTACATAACTGGCACCCTCTACACCTTAGTTAAGCGAAGGGACTGGCAACGCCATTGTTGGGGGTGTTATAGAGCATACCATTGGGGGGACATGTTAGTGTGGCTATTTGAAGAAGCAATAACCATTAGCATGCCTATGCGAAGAAGAATGAGGTGAAGAAACACAATGTGAAACACCACCCAAGGGATTATGAAGTTACTTCATACGAGCCTAGAAGTTCATACGGGAAAACGGTGTGTCATAGATGTTTAGGGTGCGTGAGGCACCCAAAAATGATGTCTGGAAGAGAGACATCGAACACATGCGTGTAAGGAGGGAGGTTTGTGCGCAAAAGGAATAGTTGCATTGAAAATGGCGGGTCAGCGTGAAATTGAGGCACTTGTGTGGAAAATAACGGGCCGACGCACAATTGAGATTCTTGCGCAAAAAATGACGTGCCGACGTGTAATTGAGACCCTTGTGTGTAAAATTCCAGATCGGCACGCAATTGATCCCCTTTCATGAAAAATTCCGGGTCGGCGCGCAATTGGAGTGTCCAGGTGCATAAAAGGGAGTTGTAGTTTTATGTGAAAATAGAGGCGATTATGCGCACGTCATATGGTTTGCATGCAATTTAGAGGGATTGCGTGCAATTGGATGAGATTGTGTGAAATTTGGACGAGATTGCACACAATTTGAACCGATTGCATGCAATTAAAAGGGATTTCACATAGGGACGTGACTCGAAGGGATTTGGATGAGGGTTAAGCCCATGGGGTCTCACATGAAGGCGGACCCTTGGCCAACCTGTCACAAAAAATCTCATACCTGAAAGCCATCCTTTGCGTGCAGGAGAGGTGGATTTCGCATAGAGGAGACAGTTCAGATTCTTCTTCCGTCAGAAGTTGAAGGAGTGCCCTTCTATTTTTAGGTTCTTGAGGTCGCCCGATCCGCGTGGAAATAGGTTCGTGTGAATGTTTGTGTGCCGGTGTCGGCTGCATGAAAGATCTTCCACACGGGGCACCACATGTAAAATCTTGTGCCTATGGTCGGCGGTGTGGAAGTTTGCGTGCTGGGGTGGTTGTTTCCGCGTAGTGCGGGTGTTTTCTGCGTAGGTGTGGAAAATGGCCCCGGATCCCACTGTTTTCCACACGGGAGATATTTTTTTGTGCCCAGATGATATTTTTTCGCACGACCCTTCTGACCCCCCTATAATGCATCGCTGGGTCAAAATATGTCTTCACTTTGTCGCGCCAAAACATCCTTTAGCACTTGAGCATTTTTTTATTGTCTATAAATTCCCCCCTCGGAATCAGATCGACGGGGGGACGCAAAGGTCGGATTATAAGGTAAACTCTAAAATTCATTACTTCCTGGAGTCCATGCGTGAAAAAACCAGAGACGCACGAAATACCGGGAAGTCACGTGAAAATCACTTTCTGTGCGCCTGTGAAATTCTTGCTTTGTGCCTATAAAAACCCTTGAGGGTCCCTCTAGAGAGGAAACTGACGCATCCCATGATTAACATAGGGCATCCTGAACTTTTTCAGGGTAAAACCACAATTTAGTGTCATGTGTTGAGGACATATAGACTTGTACAGTTTAACATCATACGATAGGATGTGGAGTGAAAGGGAAGATCCCAAGATGAGAGTATGTGGTGCGGTAGCTATAAACCCGACATGAATGAGGACTTGGAGTCCGAATCACACCATGTATCCCTGGAAGAAACTCTTCAGGTCGAGGGAACAAATGTGAAAATTAGGCTGGGACCGAAGCAAAGTGGCCGGTCATTCCTACGTACCCCATGTGGATGGGAATCGAGCCATACATAGTTCTGAAAGCGCAATTTAAAGTCAGGCGGGATGAGGAATGGTACATGTGGAATTGTTGTGTCAGTACACATCCCACTAGAACTATTAAGCCCATGTGAGTCATGCTCTATGTGGGAAACAAGAAGTAGTGATGGGGATTTCCAAGAATAGGAAGGCACAAGTTAGGGACGATGGGAAATTAGGTGAATGATGTCCCACTGATGTTGAACCACCTATTTAGCACACCTAGATGCACATAGGAGTAAAGTAGAGTATGTTGGAATTCCATTTGAACATTAGGAAGTGGAAATATATGAATAATGATGCTCGAGATCTGGACCACAATGATGGTGGAATGACGACAGAGGATAGCTATTGACCATGTTCGAAACACATCATCCAAATCGCATTAGCCTGAAATGGGGACAAACAAATGAGGGTCGATTGTTGACTGTGTTTGAAACACAGGACCTGTTGCAAATGTCATCTGAGATATTTGGGGATGTTGGCCCTGGACGGTAGGTAAGCTAAAATGGAATGAGACCAGGCCACAAAGGGGGTCCCTTCAGACATGGAAGAGGATGAGGATCCAGATGGCGAACTCATGAAGCCTGGACATGGAATGAGGGGAATGTCCCCATGAAAATTCCTCACTTCGGGCTCTTTGTCAAAGCGCATCTGAATACGACTATAATACTTATCAGATATAGGGAGTCGAGTCCCTTCCCAAGGAAAAGGGTCCTGGGGTCGCACACTTTCAACTTAAGGACCTAGGGTGGACCATTAAGGGGGCTTGATTTAATGGACTATGCGTAGGGCGACGAAATAGCCAAACATGATGCATAGTTCCTATAGGGAGATCTTAGTTTTGGGTCATATAACTCAGACCACATATTGAAAAGATATGGGAAGCACATGGTGCGGCTATTAAAAAACTCGACGTGAATGAGGACAGAAGCCCATACTACACCACGCAGTCCTGTTGGTGTAAAAGCCCCGATGGTAGAACAGAAGAGATAAATTAGTGGAACTCGAGCTGGACCCAAAGACAAGATGTCTAGGCATTCCTATATATCCCATGGGAATGGGAATCGAGCTTTATGTAGTTCTAAAAGAGATCTTAGTTTATGATCATAGATCTTGGGCCATATATGCCTAGTTTAACGTCATATGTGTGGGATAGAAAGGGAGAATCATCATGCTTATGGAAGACCACAAAGTCACAACGATGATTGAGGAAAACTATTGACCAGGTTCACAACAAAATATCCACCCTTCTATGACCAGAATTCTGGGAAAACCATTGAGCGTCAACCACTGACCGTATTCAAAACACAAGACTTGTATCAACTTGTCGGTAGCAATCCTTGATGGTGTTAGCTCGTAACGGTAGGAGAGACCTTGGGCTGAGAATCCATGCCATTCTGGGGCCATTGTAGATATAAAGGGTGATGAAAACCCAAATTATGGGTCTTGTCTGGCATGGCAGGGCCTGTGCTTGTAGAAAAGATGATAAATGAAGGAAGGGATATCTCTGGGGATATGTGTTGCATGTAGAAATAGCCCGACCTAAATGAGGGCATGAGTCCACACCGCACCACACAATCCTAAATGAGAACTTGGGTGAGGGGCCCGAAGGTATCGAAGGACCTGAGGCTGGGCATCCCGGACAACTGTAGGCATATGACCTCTTGTGCGGTTACCACCTCATTACAGCTCTTAAGCCCACTTGAGCAGTGCTCGGTGTGGGAAACAAGGAGCCGAATTTAGATTTCTCTAAGGGTATGATATTTGACATCACCTGAAGGGAGTCTCAACTTGAAGATGCAGCGAGTAGGATGAACCACCACACTCAATGTTTAGGATCTATAGGGGTGGTCACAACGACAAAGGATAGCCACTGAAAATGTTCGAAACACAACTTCCTTATAGTGTGACCTGAAATGGGATCAACATATGAGCATCAACCACTGACCATATTTGCAACGCGAGACTTGTATCAATTTGTTCCTCAACATCCTTAAGGGCATTGGCCTGATGTGGTAGGAGAGCCCTTAGGCCGAGAACCCATTCTAGTCGGGGGTCCTTCTGGACGTGAAGGATGATGGAGTCCCAATCAAAGGAGTGGGTGAAGCATAGCTGTGCCCATGCATTTAAACGTCAAGAAGGGCGGTGAAAGTGAAAAATATCTCAAGGGAGTGGGACGTATGGTGAGATCAAGATGATCATGATGTGAATTCGGGAAAAAGCCTATACCATACTATAGGTCTTGACCAGAGGGGAGATTCTGAAGTTCGGGCTGGTCCAACAAACAAAATGTCCGAGCGTTCCAACATATCCCATGAGGATGGGAATCAAGCCGTACATAGTTCTTAAAGTCCATGCAGTTTAACATCGTGCAGTGAGGATGTGGGAGGATAGAATAATGGGGAGGGGCAGATGGTGCGACCGTCCTAATCCTGACATGATTGGGGTTAAAGAAGCCTACACTATACTATGCAAGGACCCTCCAAGAGAACTATACCTAGGGGGATAGTCATAGAGAAGAGTCTAGGGGTTGGACTCAGGACTGAGCATCTGAGAATTCCTATGTATCCCATGTGGATGGGAATCAAGCCGTACATAGTTTCAAGGGTGTAGTTTAACGTCTTGCAGGACGACATACAGTTTAACGTCATGCAGGACATTTTACTGTTTAAAGTCATGTAGGACCAGGCAGTTTAGGGTCATGTGGGACCAAACAGTTTAGGGTCATTCCGGACCAGCTGGCTCAGGTAAATTATTTCTTGAGGAATTTGACATTGGTAGGAGGAGTTATACGCGCACAATCCATGGTCACCAGTGAGTATGCACCATTGGGGTAAACCTTGTGAACAACGAAAGGTCCTTCCCATTTGGGCTCCAACTTGGGTGGTTTCCTACCAGGTATCATTGGTGCCCGGAGGGCCAATACCAGATCACCTTGCAGGAAATAACGGAAGCGGACCTTCTTGTTCAAGTCTCTGGCCATCATGTTCTGGTGTCTTTATAGGTTGTGTAGGGCACGAATCCAATTCTCGTCAAGTGCTTCTAATTCAGCTAGATGAATTATACCTACCTTATTTGGTGCCTGTTGGTCATAGAACGCAATGCGTATAGAAGGAAACTAAATCTCAATAGGTAGGACGGATTCTGTTACATATACCAGGGAATATGGGGTCACCTATGTGGAATTACGAGTCATCGTCGGATAAGCCCAGAGGGAATTGGGGAGCTTGTCCAGCCAGCTCTTCTTGTTCTCACCACCCATTTTCTATAAAATTTTAGAGAGGGTATTGTTGAATGACTTGATCTTCCCATATGATTTCATGTGTTAGAAGAAGGTATGGTTAGAACAGATGTTGTACTTGGTGTACAATTTCTTCAACTTGGATGCTTGGAAATTGGTGCCGTTATCGGTGAGCATGAAGCGAGGGACTCCAAATCAGTAGATGATATTAGAGAATACAAAGTCAGAGATAGAATGGGCCTTGAACTCCTTTAGCGGAACTGCCTCTGCCCACTTGGAAAAGGAATCCATATTAGTCAGGATGAACCTACATTGGTGAGCTGTTGCCGGTGGATATGGTCCCATGGCATCCATTCCCCTGACTGTGAAGGGCCAAGAGTACTTGGTAGTGTGGAGAGGCTTCGATGTACGATGCACAAAGTTGGCATGAACTATTCACTCATGACATATCTTGGAGAACTCGATGCAATAATGGATCATGGAGGGACAAAAGTACCCCAGTCTCTAGATCTGGTGAGATAGCTTCGGCCCGGTCTGATGAACCCCACCGGAACCAGCGTGAACCTTCTGCATGACCTGAGAAATCTCTACATCTTGGATGCAACGGAGGAGAACACCCTCGAACCCGCGCTTTTATAGGATCTACTAAAGACTACGACCACTCTAGAGGGTAAACTGTAGCATACAATGTCGGATTCGCTTGCGCTCGGCCTGATCAGCTGGGAGGTAACCATTTTGGAGATACTCGACAAAGGGGGATCTCCAGTCGAGAGTCACTTCAACCACTACATATGAGGGACCAGGGGGTCCTGACGTGCATGCCCCAGCAGTAAGATGGATCACATGTAGGTCGTCGTTATCACCTAGGGTGATGGGAGAAATGAGTCTCCAATGTGCCACATGGATAATCAGAGCATCCTGCTCTGGTTCTACAAGTGATGTAGCCAGGCCATCCAGGGCATCAGCTCAACCGCTCTGAGATCGAGGGACATGAGTAACTTCTGGCCAAGATGGGAACTAGGCCATTAGCTGGAGAGTGCACTCCAACAATGGTACGAGCTCTGACTTTCTGACGATGTAGTCACCATTGATGTTCTCGATGACTAGTTCGGAATCCCCTTTCACATTAAAATGGGGAACATCAATATTGGGGGCCAACTCAAGGCCAGTGATAAGAGTCTGATACTCTGCCTCATTATTGGTGCAAACTTCTGAAAAGAGGAATGAGTATAGCAGAATGGCTTGTTCTAGGGTAATAAAGACAATACCCAAGCCTACCCTATTGAGCCTGGGGTCATTGATCCTCCTACCGGTGGGACTCCAGGAAGCACCATCGAAATGCATTTTCCAACACGGGATGGAATGATATACTGAGAGGATTGCCTCATCCGGAAAATTGAGATCCAAGGGATGGTCAGCAGGAATCGGATGGGTAGCAAGGAAGTCTACCAATGCTTTCCCCTTAATATATTTCTGAGGAAAAAACCTGATATCGGACTGCTGAAGAATCACTACCCACCGAGCTTGACGGACTGTCAACATGGGGCGGTTTAGAATGTACTTCAGTGGGTATACTCGAGACACCAGCTGTACCTCGTGGTGATGCAAGTATTGTCACAATTTTTGTACTGCGAATACCAGCGCATGGAAGTTCTTTTCGTTTTGGGAGTATCTGGTCTCCGTATCGATGAGCATACAATGAGGTAGTAGAGGCTGTTTTCTATCCCCTCATTATTCTTCTCGGTGATAAGGGAGCCAAGAGATCGTTCCAGGGCGGTCACATAAAGGACCAAAGGATTTCTAGAGACGGGTGGCATCATGATCGGAGGATGGAGGAGATACTGATTGATTTCCTCGAATGCGGTCCGACACTCATCACCCCATTCGTAAGCGGTGACTTTCTTCATGAGCCAAGAAAAGGGCTTACACTTTCTGGCCATATTCACAATGAATCGACGTATGTCGGCTAAGTGGCCTTGAAAACCTCAAATCTATTGAATATTTCTTGGGAGAGGCATCTTCCTGATGGCCTTTTTCTTCTCTAGGTCGATCTCAATGCCCCAGTACCTGACAACAAAGCCAAGGAACTTCCCAAAGGTGACATAGAGGCACATTTCAATGGGTTAATCTTTAGGTGGCGGGAATGGAGGAAGCCAGAAACTTTCTCAAGGTCCTTGAGATAGTCTTGGCACTGGTGAGATTTGACCACCAGATCATCCACATAGCATTCCACTAATTTCCCGAGGATTGGATCGAATATGCGATGCATGGCCCGCTGATATGTGTAACCTGCATTCTTTAAGCCGAAGGGAATGACCTGGTTACAAAACGTACCTTTTGGCGCCCTGAAGGCTGTAGAATCCTCATCCTCGGGGTCCATTCGAATTTGGTTGTACCTGGAGTACCCATCCATGAAGGAGAGGTCTTGGAACCCAGTCATAGAGTCAATCAGAAACTCCTTCATAGGAAGTGGAAAATCATACTTCAGAAAATGAAGATTGAGATCCCAGAAGTCGATAAAGACTCTGATCTGTCCATTTAGTCTTCCTGACTAGCACAATATTGGATATCCATTTGGGGTACAAGACATCCTTAACAAAATTGGATCTGATGAGCTTATCAACTTCCGCCTCCACCGTGGCACCGTGAGAAGGGTGCATCTTCCAGGGAGGCTGTTTGAACCCACAATGATTTACAGGGAGACCGAGGAGGTGGACGGATACCGGATGATCTAGTCCTGGCATCTCTCCATAGATCCTGGCTAACACATCATGATGTTGTTTCAGGAAGTCTGCGTACCGCTGCTGCTCCTCGAGGGACACGGTGGCACTGATTAATGTAGGTCTCGGATCTGCCTCACTACTGAGGTTTACTTGTACCAAATCATCGACCGTGGAAGAAACACCCTCTTAAAAGGCAAGGAAATCATCCTCCAAATCCTCTTATTCACTTGCGGAGGAGGGATCCCCTATGGGAGGAGCTTCCTCGGGGTCGGAAGGTTCCGATGGGAGTCTGGTAGCAGCCTGAGCAGCAGTGGTCACCGTATCGGGATATTCCGGTACTGCCGAAACCATAGAAATAAAGGTTGTCGACCTAATCCCATCTGGTCTTTGGCCCAGGGGACTACACTTGATGATATCAATGCAATAGTGTCACATTGGCTTGAGACGGTTGATTCCAGCCCTACGAAACAAGCAAGTATGATGTATCATCGTTGCCATGGGGTGGACATCTCGATAACTTATGGGAGTAGGGGGATCAGTGATCAAGGAGGTGTTATTCATATAAGAATATGAAGTGATATCCCTATGCCGCTTGGACCTGAGAATATGCTACCCCCTTGTGTCAGAGACAAAAAAACATTACCCAATATTGGGGGTCATGGCTTCCAATCAATGGATCGGGAAGACGTAGGCTTCATCCAGACCTGCACAGGGGTCGGTTGCAACTACGGCATACTCGAACTCATTGTCCTGAATCATCTTTTCCTTGCTCTTATAATAGTTAACATCTAGGTAGAGGGCTTCACAAGAGGAAAAAGGAGATGCATCACCTTAGAGCACACCCACTCCACCATTGAGGGAGTACTTGAGGCACTGGTGATACGATGATGGAACCATCGCGTGAAGGTGGAGCCATGGTCTTCCCATCAATGCATTTTATGCATTGTATTGGGAGATACCTATAAACTCTGTAATGGAAACTAGGCCACCGAACTGGGTCTTCAAATGGATCTTACCGATCGGGGTCTGCTCTGTCCTATCGTATCCCTGGTTTTTTAGGTCAGAGGGATTGAAGCCATCATCGGATAACCCTAGCATCCACAATGTCCATTTCAGGCTAAGGTTAATCTCGGAGCCGATGCCAATAAGACAGCAACAAACCTCCACGCCATTGAATTGGTTGGTGATGTATAGTGGGGTAATGTGCCCCTATATGGGAGAACCTTCATCTTCTCTAGAGAATGAGATAATGTCCTGGAATTCAGCATTCTCTATCACTTAAGCATGAAAGGCCTCTACAACTACTACCTCTGTCTAAAATTGGAGGGGGATTCTTAAATCCTCAGCGAGGACCTCACGCATATCTTCCAATAGGAGAAGGTCCTCAAGGATGGAAAGCCTTTCTGGGATGCTGGAAAGGTGCTTGAGAACATCATACTTCTGTTCTAAGCATGAACTTCTACTTACATGAGGTCGCTCTATGATAGGAGGTATGGTGGCCCCTACCGGCTGGGCCGGAAGCCGACTGGTGCTGGTCATATCCCACTGCTCACTAGTTGGAGCCTGCAGAGTGGCTACTGGATGATGAATAGATGACTGAGACTGACCTGTAGCAGGGTGTGGCTAGTCGTGGAATGGTCGAGGTGGCTCTGCCTGATCCAGTAGCACAAACAGCGGTGAATGCGATCCTGATGGCACCAGATGAGGAGGCTGCACGTTCTAAGATCTACACTGAGTCTGCTATCTGGTCTCAGGGGAATTCACGACCTAGCTATAAGTGCCAACTGATGTTCCTCGATAACCCATATGGTCATGTCTCCAATAACATTGGAGTCAGTTGGGGACATTGGGGAGATCCGCCTGGCACTCCCCGTCGTCAGGAGTCATGTAGGGGTTTACCAACTCTGTGGTGTTAACAGAAGCATAACCTTGACTGTCACATGAAGATTTATCTACTACTGGGTGGATTCTGGGAGGAATACCCATCTCTGGGGGCATGAAGTCGCTGAGATTACGGGACAACGATGACATTATCGGGGCACATTGCTTTCCCTTGCGTTACCGGTGTATGCTATTCTGGGAAGAGGCCGACTGAGATGAGGATGAAAAAGTGATGGTCGTAGTTTCTAAAGGCTTTGGCCGATTCATACATGCATGTATGATAACATGGGGATGAGCGGTCATTTTGTGAGCCATCTAGTCATCATATTTCTGGGATCTGTGGTTAGAAACCTGCTTCCACTCGTCATCGTTGTCGCTATTGTTGTCTGGCCTTATGACGACGCATGCCCCTTGTGCCGGGGTCGGGCCCAACCTGACTATATTGTTATCAAACTGCTCTTGAATCCAGTCTTTAAACACATAAAACTACTTGAGAGTGTGTCCCAGGATCCAGTGATAGTGGCAGTAGTTGGGGCGATCAGTGAGGTTCACCTCTTCTTGCCTTCTGCACTCAGGAAAATGCACAATCCCCTTTTCCAAGGTACGTCAGAAATAGAAGGGAACCTGATTCTCATTAAATGAGTAGGTTTGGTTTCTTCAGTCCAGAAAGGGGTCCCTTGGAGCCTGACCCAAATGGGGGGATAGAGGATCCTGTCAAAGAGGCATGGCCTGATTGTCCCACCTAGGTGGTGGCGGCGCATTACATGGGGGAACCTGTCGATTTTGAGGCGGTCACTACTGGGCTGGTGGCTACGCCTGTGGTGGAGGGCCTCTGTGAGGTTTCAGATTCGACTCCACTAGTAATAAATCCAGTAGTCTGGGGGCCTCTATTTGGGCCACAACAGTGAGCTCGGCTCTAGCAGCCCTCCTTGAGGGAATTATAAGGGGCAACAGACATGCCTGGCTGGCCTGTTGCGAGGCTACTTCTAGGCGCTGGGCCTTATCAGATATGTCTCAGAATCCTCCAAAGTAGTTCTGGGTGATCATAGAGGGAACCAGTTCGGTTTTAGAATTCCTTACACACATCGTCATTAATTTCTCCTGAGTCAGTGGCATGTCAAGGGAGTTTGTAATCCATTTAAACTTGGTGATAAAGTTTGCGACATGCTCATCAGGCCTCTGTTTGCACTTGAAGAGGTCTGTGATGCTCGTTTTCTATGTGGTAGAGTTGAACTGGTTGAGGAATTTCCTACGGTGGTCCTCCAAACTGGTCACTAATATGATGGGGAGATAGTTGTAGTGGACAAAAATAGGCCCCTCCAATGTCTGCACAAAACATAGGAGCTTGGTGGCCTACTGCTGCGCTGGAGTCCCTAACATGGGCCCACACATTGAGGTGAAGTGGCCCAGATGTTGTGGTGGGTACCCTATCCCATTAAAGTGGGAAAAGATGGGATTCCAGAGACCTTTATGTTCTGGCATATCATCCACCCATTCTGGATATGGCTTTCCATCAGGGGGGATTTCCACTTGTTGCGTTTCCAATGCCTCAAGGCAGGCAATGAGTTCCACCATTGGATCATCTGGGCTAGGGTCCCTGTCTTTATAGGGGTCCCTAACCACGAGTGCGTTGGTGGGTTCTTCAACATGGTAAGGTGGCTTGGTGGCTCACGGAGCGGCTGCTGGAGGGTCATACGGGGCAGTTGGGGGAACCCGAGCTAGGTTCCTCGGAATTATGTGTCGTTCCGGAGGGTTTGGAGAGACATATTGTGCCCTATTGCCGTAAGTTCCGTCCTCAACCCTGTATGTGGGGGCAAGATTGTCGAGGTCACCTGGAGGAAGCTCACCAAGGGGAAGTTGTTCCTTCCCCCTCTACCTTGGCCTAAGATTTCTGTAGTTTGGCCGTCGCTCTGCAACACATTCAGCGAGGAGGTCATCGACCAAATTCTTCTGTTCAGTAGGTTGTTGGTGCAATGAATCCTTCTCAGGGTCCTCATCCTCCTTCTGCACTGAGGAAGATGGGGCAGAGTGTTTGACAGCTCTGAGGTGCTCTGTATCCTTTCCGTGATTTCGGCTAAGGACCAATGCCTCAGTAGGCGCAGGGAGACCCGACAGATTCCTCTGCTGGCAAGTAACTCTTCCTGATGGATCAAGTGGTGGTGGCATGCCCTTAGGGGGGAGGGGGGTATGTCCCCATCAAGAAGCTCCACCTTGTTCTCCTAGTCCACTATGTCAACCATGTTGACCGTGACCCTTCCTGGGGGCATGTCCTCAATATCGCCTAGCGAGTCGGGCTACCGTTGGATAAGACTGAAGAGAAAAGTATCATACTTCCCCCAGCCATGAATTTGCATATGGGGGGAATCCTCCTTGATAATCTTGTGAAGTACCTTGAAACTATGAACGCATTGCTGTTAGAGGGACTTACAGTGGCCTGGTGACTTGGGGCACTAGGCCACAGGGAGTACATCCAAATCAACTAGACGAAATTGCTTTCCAATGTCTTCAAAATGAGCTTTTCTTCTGGGATAAACCACTCACTAATGATGAAGGCAAAAGTGAGTCACCCATAGGGTTTGGAGGAAACACTCAACTTCCTCTAGGCTGAGAGATTATGGCGCACGGAATTTGGCACTGCAACCAGCCAGAACATCTCGGGGAAGTGGTCGGCTACAAGGATATTCCATAATCTCCTTGGCTCGGATTCAGGGTCTGGGCCTTCATTACCCCACTTGTCAACCAGAGGCGGGTGAGGAACTGGAAGCAGTACTAAGATAGACCGCTGGGATGGCAGGCTGGCCAATGGGGAATACGGAGATCGAGCTGACTAACCGCCGAATCTCGGGCTGTCCTCTAAAGAGTGTAGTGACCTGGCCACTATGTCGTGATAAGATGGGTTAACAGGTGCAGTTCCGGGCGCAGGGGCTAGGGATAATGGCGATAGACTGTGCTCCTTCTCTCCCTCCATTGGTCCCCAGAACATCTCTCCATGATCTCTAGTTGAGGTAAAGAGTGCTTCTGGTGATGATGGTGGTGATTGGACAACCGTAACCTGTGGGGTTTCCAAATTATCATCCTCCGAGATATACCTATTGAGGGAGGTAGGAATCCAATGCACCTCACATTGCGTGAGTACTTGGATGATGCACCTTGTTCCTACCTCAGCCCATGGCTCGGAGGAGCGAGAGGAGGTTTCCTGCACTGAGTTATACTCTACTTCAGAGTCTGAGAAGCGGAATGGTTTGATCTCGGTCCAGACCTTCCCCGAATCTTTCTTATGGAAGCGACAACCCACCTTCCTTCCCCTTGATGGATCTTCTAGATAGGGTAGATTTCTAACACGAGGAGGTCCTTCGGCTATACTGGTGTTGGGGCAGGGGGGACTTCCACCTGAGAAAGCCGGGGTGTGTGGAGCAATTGGGAAGATATCAAAAGGGATATGGAGAGGACCTCTGTGGGAATTGCTGGAGCGGTTATGATCTCTGATCGAGCATGTAGGATCATGGGTGGGACCCCCCATTCTTGTTCCCTTTGATTACCTCCACACAAGGAAGTTCCTCGTACTGGTTGATCCGAATATGGGTATGACCTCCATGTTGGGCACTGGTGAAGTGGAGGCGGCCCTCACTCCCCTAATTGCTAAGGTGAGGAGGACCTTCGCCAGATGCTACGAGGACATGGGGAGGGTACCCACATTGAAGAGTGACCGGATGTGCAACGTCCTCATACCAACGGTTTGTGGCAGGAGGAATGAATCCATATCTAGTGTTGTGGGTACAGGAGAGACTTCCGTAGTGAGCGTCACTGGGTGCAGGGAGGACCCTCATTTGGACTGAAGGTGGCACGGGACAGACCTCCATGCCGAGCCTGGAAGTGGGGAAGTCCAATGTTCTCCAAGGTAGCGGTATGTGGAGGACCTCTGTACAGGGTGGCATCACTGTGAGTTAGTCCACGACGGCCATTTCCTGTGTCGACGACCAAGAGAGTCGACCCAGCCTGCCCGTGGGGTAGTTGGGGCCTCAACCTAGGTCAGGAGTATGAATGTCACTGTTCAGCATACACAAGGAATTGATGGTATGCATCAACGGTGGCTCGTGTCACAATAGCCGCTGATGTTGATGCCCCTTGGTAGATGTCCTCTTCAGATTACGCCCGATGCTGGCGTCAGGTTAGACAGACCAGAGCAGGTGGTGCATGTGCATGGCTTACCTGCTCCTCGTTCAGTTTGACCGGGAGGTGGATTTGACGTGGCCGGGTGGGGGCCCTCACTGGGAGCCCCAAGAATGGGACTCTAACAGGGCTGGCCCAGACATCCCCAACCTCATCGGCGTAGGGAAAGGAGTCATTGAAGCATTCCAAGGACAGGCTCTGGAAACGGTCATATGTTGGATTGGGGAGTGGTGGCTCCTTGTGCGGCCCTCAGGGGCGGTGTTGACGATGAGGCACAGATGCCTCTAAATCCAGGCAGGCCATACCCTGAGTCAGATTAATACCCTCCTCCTCATACCGACTTAAAAGGTCATTGATCACCCTTCGTTGGATAACCTTATATGGGGAGATGGGGTGTGGGAACCCCCATAGTCATGGGTTTAGAGGCCATTGCAGAAGAGGTGGATTTGTGCGGGACTGCTGCGTTGGCACTTCCCTTGCCCCTACGTTGGTGGGTAGGCGGTGACTGAGTTTTGGGTGCAACAGCTTGGTTTCCGAAAGCAGTGAGATTAACTCATCAGTTCTGAAAGAAAAATGAAATTGATGACCAGTGTCCCAACAACATTTCTTCTTCCATGGTAGGTAGGATGGATCCACACTGACAACGTCACAGATTGGGACGTCCAATGTTCTACTGCCCTAACATCTGGTGAGTTTCACGCCAGGCCAGCTGTATGTTTGGCGGGACCCAACGCTGGATAACCGGATCTTGTGACACGCTAATCCATTGATGTCTCGAACACTAATAATCTCCATATTTAGAAGAATATCATGTCCTCGTTCACATCAGGTTCACCATTTCTGTTTCTGACGCTTTTGCCGGGGCACACACGTCCGTCTTCTTGAGTATTAAAGGTGGGGTTTCGTTTCCCCACATTCCCACTTTCCAAAGGTGGAATACATCCATTCCTTGTTCAGGGACATTTTCTACGTGATCGAAATAGGATAATAGGATGTCGGTTCTTCCTTCCGTGGATTCATCCTCAGAACTCGTCACCTAGTCTGGGTATCCCTTATAGATTTATGACATTGTTCGTGAAACTCTTCCTAGTTCCATATCTTCATAGACACCAGTTAATTACACTGCTTTTTCCAGGACATTCCAAAGGGTCTGGTCAGGGCAGCAACCTTCAGTCAATTGAGTAGTCACTTTGGACATCACTGGCGTGTCTGGACACCAGGACACTGGCGCGTCTGGGTTTATTCCCCTTATTATAAGGCTTCTCGAGGGTGAGGAAGCTTGAGGCATCCCACGTCGAATGTGGGGAATCATATGCCATCGACATGCATCTGAGGTTTTCCTCAAATTCCCATGTTTAACACAGGGTATGCCGTACGGTTAACATCTAGCGGAGATGGATCAGACTGGTCAGAACACTGATTAGAGTGGATCAAATGGGTGAAATACCTGTATTGAATGCTGATATGGGGGGGGGGGGGTGAGTTGTCATGACCTCAACAGGATGTGGCGGCACAGGTAAGAATAAAGATGGATGATGGAGTGTTCGAATGAAGTGGATGGTGAATGGGATGGAACTGCAGTGAGGATGACGATGAATTTGGGATTGAGCCTCAAAGAGGCTTCTTACATATCCCCATGACAGGGAATCAATGTCCACATAGTTCATCTAAAGACAGATTACCACTGATTGGGGATTTCAATGGTTTACCGCTGGATGGGGATGTTGACAACTTACCACTGAATGGGGTTACAATAGATTACCACTGGATGGAGTTGACAACAGCTTACCACTGAATGGAGTTGCAAGAGATTACCATTGGATGAGGTTGAAAACGTCTTATTGCTGAATGGAGTCGCAACGACTTACCACTGGATGAGGTCGAACCTCCGGGAGGCTTCCTATATACCTTATCTAGGAGACATGAATCAAACCCACGTAGTTCCTGTGGGATAGGGTTCGTTAAACCGACGTGGAGGAGGACCTTGGGTCTAATGGTTGTTGGGCTCGAGCCTCAGGGAGGTGTCCTATGTACCCTGCCTTGGCAAGGATCAAAGTCGACATAGTTTGAGTATGGGTGTAACGGATTACCAATGGCTGGGGGAAACAACGACTTACCGCTGATCGCGGAAGATAATGGTTTATCGCTAATTGAGGTTCACAGTTTAACGTCTTGCAGGACGGGGGTGAACCGATATGAAGGAGGACCTGGGGCCTAGATAGATGGTGGGATTGAACCTCATAGAGGCTTCCTACGTACCTTGCCTTGGTAAGGATCAAAGACCTCGTAGTTTAGGTAGTGTGGGAACTGACGTGAAGGGGGTCAGAACCAATGGGTGGTGAGCTTGAACCTTAGGGAGGATTCCTATGTACCTTGCATTGGAAAGGATCAAAGACCACATAGTTCATGTGGTGTGGGAACCAATGTGAAGGGGGTCAGAACCAATGGGTGGTGGGCTTGAACTTTATGGAGGCTACCTACATACATTTCATTGGCAAGGATCAAAGACCACGTAGTTCGGGTATGGGTGTGGGGCTTACAATCTCGGCTACCCAAGGTGTTGGTGAACCGACGTGAAGATGGTTGGAATGACCAGGTTTTGGGATTGAACCTCAGGAGGCTTCCTACGTACCTTGCCTTGGCAAGGATCAAAGACCACATAGTTCATGTTGGGTTGGGGCTTACACTCTAGGCTGCCCGAGGTGTTGGTGAACCAATGTGAAGATGGTCGGAACGACCAGGTGTTGGTCTTGAACCTCAGGAGGCTTCCTACATACCTTTTCTTGGTAAGTATCAAAGACCACATAGTTCAGGTATGGGTTGGGGCATACACTCTAGGCTACCTGGGGTGTTGGTGAACCAATGTGAAGATTGTCAGAACAACCGGGTGTTGGGCTTGAACCAAAGGAGGCTTCCTACATACCTTTCCTTGGAAAGGATCAAAGACCACGTAGTTAATTTATGGGTTGGGGATTACACTCTAGGATTCCAAGAGAGGATTTCATGGTTGATGCTTGCTCTAAGACCACGTGAGTCATGCTCGGTGTGAGAAAAAAGAGACAGCAAATACTTGCTGATCACATCGCGAAAGGTGCGTCTGTGGGAAGTGAAGTGGGGCTCATGCGTGGTTAGCGGCCCAAAGAGGAAATAGGAGCTTACGAACGATTTTCTGCCCAGGGAGATGGATATTGGGACTTACTCCAGGGTGGAGGACCAGGTGGTGACAAAGCCCAACGGGAGATGGATTTGGAACCCATGAAGAGAGGAGGAGTAGGGATACTACCTCTTGCAAGAAAAGCTAGGGGCTTACACCAGGGTGGTTTCCCTTTCCCCACGGATAGACGTCGCTCCGATAAAGCGGATCTCATTCAATGTGAGTAATGATTTCACTCCCGTGGAGACCATTGGGTGTAGAGAATGTCCAAGGTGGTGTACCCCACATATGATTCATGGGGCAAGGCCATAGTTTAACATCATGTGCTGAGGATGAAGGTGCTTCGCAGTTTAATGTCCCCTAGCTCGGACGAGGTGGGTTTACTCCGCACCAATAGGACTTACATAACTGGAATCCCCTGAACCTTAGTGAAGAGAAGGGACCGGAAATGCCATGGTTGGGGGGTGTTATGGAGTGTACCATTGGTGGGTCGACGTTAGCGTGGCTATGAAAAGAAGCAATAACCTTTAGCGTGCCTATGAGAAGAAGCATGAGGTGAAGCAAAACAATGTGAAACACCACCCAAGGGACTATGATGTTACTTCATAGGATACTAGAAGGTCGTACGGGAAAACAATGTGTGTCGTAGATGTTTTGGGTGGGAGAGGTGCCTGAAAATGAAGTCCAAAAGAGAGAAATCAAACACGTGCGTGCAAAGAGGGAGGTTTGCATGCAAAAGGAATAGTTGAATAGAAAATGGTGGGTCGGCACACAATTGAGGCACTTGCGTAGAAAATACCGGGCTGGTGCGCAATTAATCCGCTTGCATGAAAAATGCTTGGCCGGTGTGCAATTGAGCCCCCTGCGCAAAAAAATACCAGTTTGGTGTGCAATTGAGCCCCTTGTGTGAAAAATTCCGGGTCGACGGGTAATTAGAGAGGCCGAGCACGTAAAGGGGAGCCACAGTTTTGCATGAAATTGAAGAGATTGTGCGCAAGTCATACGGTTTTCATGCAATTTGAAGGGATTTTGCACAATTGGAAGAGATTAAGCTCAATTTGTATGGGATTTCATGCAATTGGAACCGATTGCGCACAATTGAAAGGGATTTCATGTAGGGGACGAGACTCGAATGGATTTGGACGAGGGTTAATCCCATGTGGTCTCGCATGAAGCTGAACCCTTGGGTGATCTGTTATGAAACATATTGTACCTAAAAGCCACATTTTGCACACAGGAGAGGTGAATTTCACATAGAGGAGATGGTTCAGAATCATCAACTGTTGGAATTTAAAGGGGCACCCTTCTATTTATAAGCGCTCGGGTTCGCTCGATCCGTGTGGAAACAGGTCCGTGCAAATGTTTTCACGTCGGTGTTGGAAGCATGAAGGATCTTATACGTGGGGCGCTACATGAAAAATTCTACGCCTGCGGTTGGCGGCGCGGAAGTTTGCGCGCTGGGGTGGAAGTTTCCACGCAGCGTGGGAGTTTTCCGCATAGGCATGGAAAATGGCACCAGATCCTGCTATTTTCCATGTAGGAGATATTATTTTTGTGTCCAGATGAGATTTTTTCACGCGGCCATTTCGGGCCCCTTGGAATCCATCAACAGGTCAAAATATGTCTTCTCTTTGTCATGCCAAAATATCCTTAAGCACTAGAGCGTTTTTTCAGCGTCTACAATCTTCATATGATGAGAAGGATTGTGAGACTAATTATCTATGGAGAAATGGTTTTAACCCATAAAATAATTGATCAATATCAGTCTTTAGGTTATGTATATAATCTGTTGCATGCCTTTATAGCCTTGTAAAGTCATCCTCTTACTTTGCGACATTCTCATCCTCCTTTTTCCTCTTACTCTGAAATTGTATTTCCATATCTGCTCGATGGTCACGAGGAAAGTAGTTTTATAAGAAAATTTCTTTAAACTCCCCCATTCCATATTTTATACTTCTTCATTATCCTTTTTTTTGAATTAATGACCACCATTGATCTTCATCCCCTGTGAACCAATAAACTGTCATGACAACATTTTCCCTTTTGCTACTCCCAAAAGCGTGAAATATTTTTTCTAAGGAACATATCCATTTCTTAGATACAAATGTATTTTTAGTCCCATTGAATGTTGGTGGTTGTTTCCTCATGAATCGGTCTAAAATCGATCCTCTGTGTTGGGAATTAGGGTGCTCCATACGGGTAAGGTTGTTATTCATAACCCGAGTTAATTGTCTCAGTATGGTTATAAGTTGTTCAGCACCGGTTGCATCACCATCTCCACAATAATTATCCTGAGTATGAGGGAAATCCATACATAGATTAAACACAATGATATGGTTTCCATTCCATCCACTAGGAACCATTTCTAAACAATGGCATACACTGTATTAGTTTATGAATCACAATACATAATTCCAAGCTAGTAAAATACCTAAAACAAATTGAACAGTTTATCCATATAATCCATAATCATAAAAAAATGTTTTCTTTAAGATAGTATTTACCCATAAATCCTTCATAATGGGTTTTAAAGAAAATTTTGATAATCCTAAGCATATACCCCAGGAGTGTTGTAACCAAGATTTTATCAAGGCCCGTTGTTGTGTACCTAGATACCCCGAGTCAAGCCCAAAAATCCTTATTGAGTTTTTCACTCCTATGTACATCTTTTCTAGAGCCACCTCTACCTACTCGTATCTAGATAGGGATGTATTGCCTTGAAAATACATAAAATATATATATTTCCAAAATTCTAGGAAATTCTTCTATATTTATCCTCAAAGTCTCTCTTAGGGTAATGTTCCCTAATTAGAGTTTTTCTAAATCTAGCTTCCAAGGTTTTTACTAAAATTCCTCTAATACCAACTGTTACGCCCCAAAAAAAGTTACCCAGAGTCAATTCATTATAACATAACATTGGAATGATCACAAGATATCATGTCTCGAAATACCGATTAGTTTAGTATCCTTGGAAGTACTGGATACATACATAAGTTTTACATTACATTTTGAAATGAAAACAAAAACAACATAGTGTATCCTTTGAACACATTCATATCCCTTAGACTATCCATGTAGGTCAGTCATAATATACTTCTTCTCATCCTGGAAAAAATAAAACATAGAAACATGTGAGCTCAGATGCTCAGTATGGATAACAAAATAGTGGAAACTATCATAAATAAGAATAAACATTTAAGGCAATGTATAAGACTAAAAAACAAGAATTTTAAACATAAACTTCTACATAATATGGGAAATATAAATCAAATAATTCCATTTAATTATTCACATGGATATTCTACAAGTTTAATAATCACGTGTAATATCAATATCCAATTTCATAATGATGGAATGAATAATGTCGGACATCATAACCACATAGTCAAGGAATCATGCCAATACTAAAAATAATATTTTTTTGAGGCCTTGTTCCAATACACTAGTTTGTCTCATGAGACATACCGATGCAATGAGGAGCTATAGAGGGCTCTACCCATCACTTACTAAGTCCAATGCATTCCTTATATGAAAAGGATGAAACATAACATAAACATTCGTATTAAAACAATCATAAAAAATGTTAATACTTTAACCACAAACCATGAATGGTATAAAAATAACACATCCATAGTTAAACATATCAAAAAACCTTCAATTCACTATGGAAGATTGTATCATAATAAATCAACTTCAAACAAGTGTAAAATCCATAAAAGGATGTTGACATAGATCACATAAAAACTATTTGTGATAAATATCTATTTCTATTTTGAAATCATTTAAAAGTCACATAATTATAAAATAAAACATTTATTTTGAAAATATTCTTATAGTATTGTAAGGTAAGCTTAGAAGATTTTATAATGGTGGAAAATAGCTGCACTAACCGTATAAGTTAGAAAAACATTCTTTCCATAATTTTGTCGAAAAGGTCATAAAGAAACATGTTTGGAAAACAAAGGAAAGATTATTTTATTAAAATTTTATAAAATTCAAAAAGGGTATAAATTACTTTAACCAATAGTCTAGGAAATATTAAAAATGTTTTGAAATGAATTTTTAAGAAACACAGATGTGGATGAAAATGATGTCCCTGTAGATACTCACGTATAAACAACCTCTGATAATGAAGAGATTGTAGAATTAACCCTTAACTTGTACTTTTATTTGGTCGAGGGTATGTGAAACTCATATATAATAGTTAAATAGTTTTTATTAAATTATAAATTAACCACATACATTAATATGATATTATATATGATCTTCTAATATTGCTTTGTTAATAATATTTTAGTATTATCATTATTTTGGTTGTTAACTGATTTGTTTTCCTTTATATGTTTTGTTACGTAAGTCATGTTTGTTTTGGATAGGATTTATTTTATTAATATACAGAATTATATTATGTTCTTAAACATTATTTTTAATCAAAAAATGGAAATTATTCTTGAATGGTTACGATGGGAAATGAATCTCATCGCGTTCGTGGAGACGGTAATCTGTACGTACGCACGAGCAATAATATAATTCTATTGATGATGAAATAATATGTAATTGGAAGGTATATAATATATAAATAATAATTAACATGTTATATTTATTATTTATATCAATTATATTCATTATTATACCCATACAAATAGTGATGTTTTGAATAGAAAACTACTCTATGGCGTGGAGACGGTTAGCCGTATGTACACATGTATGGTGACTTTTTCATTAATTGGATTGATAGAATAATGAATATGGATGTACCATATTTATAATAAAATAACAGTATGCAGAAGGTACTGGAGTTATTATTTTGGTATGGAAACAACAATGAAAGTGGATGTGGAAAAAGAAATTAATTTGGAAAGAGGTGGTGAAATTATTACATCTTCTTCAAGTTCTTCCTTTTGATTTGATCAAAAGGGATCCTTAGGTTAGATTCTAATCAATGTAAGTCATCTAGGATGAATTTAGGGTAGTTGGGAGGATATTTTATCAGGGTTTATCTGAGCCAAATTTCTTTGGAGGTGTTATTTTGAAAGAAGGGGAAGTACCCTTTCATAAGAGAGGTGAGTGTCACTTTAGGAAAATCTTGAAATATTATTTTGTTATTCAATAATATTTGGTTTATAATGGCTCCAAAAGGATTTATTTCACGGATAAGGTGGATATTGGTCGATAATATCTCAACCAATAGGTTTTAGAATGGTTTAGGTCACTATATTAACCTTATCTTTTAGATTTAACTCTTTGTTAAATAGTTTAACTTTTACCATGTATTTTTGTATTATTATTATAAATGGTTAACAAACTTACTATAAAATGCTAATAGAACCCCAAGTGGTTAATTATTGATATATATAACCTTTTATAATTCTTTTGGCCGATCCTTTTATTTTTAGGAATATTATATCAATTAATAATATAGTATTTGTTTTAAAAACTCATTTATGTCAATTTTGACACTATTTAGTATTTGGTTTTTGTGAAAGTCATAATGAATTTCTCACTTCAAAAAAAAATTATTTAATCAACCCTAACATTTCATATTAACCTAAAAAATTATTTAAATACATCAAAAGTCTCAATTTACAATTATATTAATATTTATAATATCAATTATTTTAATCTTTCAATAATAAGGTAATTACGGAATCATCATTGAGTCATAAATAAATTTAATTATTTAATGTATAAAAATTATAAATAAAATACCATTATATAGGAAATATTTTTATCTTTCTAATTAATATTTATAGTCGAATTTATCTTATGTATAACCCTATATTAAAAATGGTTTAGTTATTAAACTTTGAATTTAACACTATTGACTCTTCCTTAAATAAAATAATAACAAATGTACTAATCTAATACAAGTGGACCAAAAGGATCATATATTATTCCTAAGGTTTATTTTGGTCAAAATAAACTTATCCAATAGAATTAGGAAATGTGTTAGAGTAATTATAACAACATTTTTAACTTTAATTACACAATTCACTTTTAACCGTGGTAAATAAAATTCCAATGATACTATTCACCAAAAATTATTTTCATCCTATTGAACTGAATTTTACTTACTGATGTAAACCGTGCTTCTCAGATTTTTGAAATTAAATTCACAAATGTAGTAAAATTACTTTTTATGTAAATTTTCAAATGTGCCTAGAAGGTGGGTAAAAGACGTTAAAATGTCCAATAAAATTTTATACATATAATTTTATTATAAAATGACTCAAATAAATTACCTTGAACTTATATAGGTATTATGTATATATTTTTACCTAAAATAAATTTAAATTAAATAAATAATTATTTAAATAAAAAGTCAGTTTTAAATAATAACGTAGTGTTTTTCACTATTCATCAAAAATTGAAAGTTTTCAGAAAAATACAAAAAATTCACCCTAAGCTAATTTTGATATTACAAATCCCAAAATGAAGTCCATTTTGAAAAATAAAATTTATAAAATATGAAAAAGTGGGTATTACTATTCATAATGGCTAGTTTGATTGGTCGTGGTGTGCTAGAACTCGAAGTTGCGTACATCGCAAGCTATTGTACTATTCAAAGAGAAACATATCATGGAATCTTGGGGTGTTACAATATGAGATGATAAAGACTTCATCAATCAAAAATAAAGTGAAAGAGTAAATGGATTTGGTTTCCATATAAAAACTAGAAATCAAAGATGATGAAGTTAAACATCCTATTGATTCTGACGATGAAAATGAAACGGATGAATATGATAATAAAATCTTGTCAATTATCTCAAAGAAATTCATAAAATTCATGGTAAAGTAAAAAAGGAAAGCTCCCCCTTATGTATCACCCTAACTCCAGTAACCCAGAGATGATGGTTTTCTTTACTACCGATATGGATATTTTATTTTCATGTTTTTACATCATATCAATGATTTTATGTAGATGTTTTACTCTTAAATGATATTTCTTTCATAAATAATATGTTCTTCAATTATTTTGGAGTAAATTTTAATTATTTTAATATTTTATTAGAATCTTGATATATCGTTGCAATTTTAATGATTTTATTTACTTCAAATTTTCATAAATTGTTTAGGAACCGATTTTGAGGTGATCTTGGAATTATTTTATTAAAAAATTAACTGAATTGTTTTTGGTGATTCAAAGTTGGAATTAAAAGGATACAACCATGTTTTTAAATTTTAAATTTATTTTGGGTGGATAATTTTTATATCATCACAATCAATGTACCAAAATTCATATTATATTATTTTTCTTATTTGTTTTTATTTTTAAACATTTTTTTGTGAAGTTAAAATTTTGTTTTATGTATGTATAAATGAATTTGTTATTTGGAAGTCATTATATTTATAAGAATAATTTTTGAAGTAAGATCCATAAGATAAATTTTGATAATGGAGCATAAGAAAAATCTTGGTTTATTTTTGTAAGAGAAATTATAGTAGAATCTTTTATAAAAGAATTTGTGGCTACCTTCCTACATAATATTATATTAGTAAAACTTCTAAGATGAAAAAATACTCAAGTGTAAGATAATTGTAATATAGTGGATCTATGTAATAAAAATAATCCTAGTGAAGTGTTAAAGAATTCACATAAGATAATTATATTACACATCTCAAGAGAATATAAACAATGGGATACTAGGTTGGGAACCTTATAATGTCTCCTGATTTTGAACCAATGCCTAGCCAAATAAGATAACTTCTCTCTAAGATGAAATTTGATGCTTACCTAAGAATGAAGCTATTGTTTGACTCTTTATAAGTATAAGGAATTTGAATATAAATTTTTTACGGATTTAAACTTGAGTCCATATGATCTGATGCTACAGTCACTATTCTAGAACTCAAGGGATTCGATCAATGAAGTTTTACTGAGCTTGAAAAATGTGAATTCCATTGATCTGATGATGTTCAGAATTACCAATCAAGATCTGATGAAGTTATAATAATGTAATGAAGGCTGATATTGGTCCAAATAGGTTCGTGATTGAGGAAGATGACTAACTTGATATCTACTTAACAAAGATGGCATGTAGGGAACCTAAGCCCCTGAAAAGGGGGATCTGGACTAAGTTTCCATTAAATCCACCCGTGATCATGTAAAGAAGAACTTTGTGGTTGCAATTTTGATGATGGGGCCAATTTTACGATTTATATGAATTATCCTACAATTATTTGAGGTTCAACGTATTTGATCAAAGAAGATGTTAGCCAATGGAGGATGTCCTAGTTAGAACACAATCTGATCTTAACAGAGGGTTGTTGAAGAAGATGATCCCAAATTGAAAGTCACCAAATCTATGAGACCCAAAACTGAAGTTTAAATTTATAAACTGTTTCCATTTTTCTAACTGGATTTGATTTTCAGTATCAAAGGGGGCCTTATGTCACTTTATTTCACTGGTTGTAAGGATATTCCAACCTAAACTGAAGGTTTTTGATGTAATTCTATGAAGAAGATCAAAGTGTCAAACCTGGATATTTAAAATCTCATACAAGTAGGATGTAAAAAGTTGATTGAGATTCTTAAGAATAATTTGTAATGGTTTTGGGACCAATGTATCAAGATTTATTGATCAAGTGGTTCCCATATGTGATAGGAATCTGGTCCATTTCTACCAATCCTTCATGATGGATTAGATGCATTCAAGTGATAAAAAGTTTAGTTGGAGAAGAGTTAGGTATTTTTTATAAAGAATAATTATAAAGACCATAGATATTACTTCATTTTCATATGAAGATAAATCTATCATGAATGTTTTCTAGGTTTATCTTGTTTTTCACTGAATATGTAAGAATTTTCATTCAATAAGTTTGTTTCTAGGGTTCTGTTTAGGTCATGAGATGATAGTTAATTATCGTGAAAAAAACCATGTAGTCAGTGATTGATTGAAGACTGATCTAAGTTAGTGTAATTCATTTTTCACTTCACTACAATTAAAAAATAAAATAAAATCTTTAATCCAGATATTTTTTTGGGAAATGATGGAATTTTGAAGAGGGGAGTCAGGAAACACCTTTTCATTAGAGACTTCCAAATTAGAACCAGGAATTGCAGCATGTAGAAGAAATTAGATTTCTAATTTTAATGAAAGATAATATTGATAATTTATTTTACCTTCTTTATTATATCATTCATTTTTGATTCAATTTATTCTATATTATTATGTAATTATAAAAAAAATGTTTATCAACTAAAACAAAATTTGTGGAAAGTGGGTAGAGATAGAACATTTTTTATTCTTCATTTGTTGAATATTTTAAATTGGATTTATTTATTTATATTCAAATTTTTAAGAAATTCACTAAGAAGGGATTATTCTTTATTTTTAATGAAAAACATGGCACACCAAAATTTATTGAGATGTTAGTTTTGGTGTTTTATCACTTATATATTTTTCAATTATTGAATCTAGTAGTTCCTAGACTACTAAATCCAATAATTGAAAAATATATAAGTGATGAAACATAAAAATTAATATCATAATTGATTTTTTATGAGCCACAATTTTCATTAAAAATAAAGAACAATCAATTCTAAGTGAATTTAATAAAATTGTAAATAAAAATAGAGAAATCCAATTTAAAATATTCAACATGTAAAGAAGAAATGATAATCCAACTTAACCCAATTTTTCCACAACAATTTCTTTATATGAGAATCATTTTATTTCAATAATCACACAAAAATTCATAATTGATTTCAATAGAAATGAATGAAATAAAAAATTAGGTAAAAAGAAACTCTTTTTGTTATCTTAATTGAAAATTTGAAATCCAAGTTATGCTACTTGTTGAAATTCCTAGTTTTCATTTAGAAGTATTCAATGAAATTTTTTTTCTCTTCTCCCCTCTCCAAAATCCATCAATTCCCAAAAATATGTTCTCAAGGTTGATGAATTTCTTTTATTTTTTAATTTTTTTAGGTGAAAAATGTATTCCATTGATTTAGCTCGATCTTCGATAAATCACCAACTCAAAAAAAAATTCATGGTAATTAATCACAAACTCATGACCTGAAAAGAAACCTTGAAAAAATTTAAAAATGTAAGTGCTCACTAATTCTGTGAAAAATAATACGAACCTGGATGAAACTCATGCTTAGTTTATATTTATATGCATTTGGAGAAATTTTGGTGGTCTTTACCGTTCTTCTTTATAACAACTACTCATTTCATATTCTACTAAAATTATTCAAACCTTAAATTATAATAATCTATAAAGTAGTAATGGTAGTAATGGACTATATTCTCATAACCTATGGGAACTGATTGATCAATAACTCATGAAAAATGTGTCCTAGAACTAGTACAAATAGTTCTTCCAAATATTGATCAACATCAGAAATACCACTTTTTTGAGCTTGGAAAAATCCCCATTAAATAGTTTTATCATCTTAATCATAAGATTACATCCAAAACATGCAATACATGTTGGAATAGCCCTTTAACTGGTGAACTTGAGTACCAAAATGACTACTTTGATCCTGTAGATTAAATACAGTGATAAAAAATTATTGTAGGATAGAATTTTTAACTTTGGTTTTGGGTATCATAAAGTATATGAATTTCATTTTTGGGTTATATTCTTCAAAAACACATGTCCAACCTCATATCACATTCCAATTCAGAGGACCTCCACTGACTAATGTATTATTCATTAAAATGTAGTAAGGATCAAATTTCCAAAGGTTCATTCATCCAAATCCTTAAATTAACCCCATATTTAAAATCACATCATTAAATTTATTCTTTGTATGATCTTATATGGATTCAATGGAGACTCAAGATTGGTCCTCCTTATCCTGGTCTTATATTCCCTATATGCCAACATTATTTAGTGAATATTGATTTACTATTGTTCCTCTATCATACAAATCTATAAAATAAGATTAGAATTTATTACATGCTTGGAACTTAACCTGATATCGATTCATAATTATGAGCATCTTCAGATCAATGGAATACCCATTTTTCAAGCATAGTAAAACTTAATCAATTAAATCCATTGAGTTTGGGAATAGAGAAAGTATAATCAGCTCAGATAGACTTAGAATGAAATCAATTACATAATTTCTGATTCTCCTTAATCAAACTTATAAATCTTCGAGTGATAGCTTCATTCTTGGGTAAGTATCGACGGTTTTCTTAGACTGAAGTTCTATGTTCTATCTCGACATTGTTAAAACTTGGGAGACATTAGAAGGTTACTAGCCCCATATCTTATTATTACTTTTATTCTCACATGATTCATAAGAAAATTATTTTATGTAAATTATATTACATTTAATCATGATTATTTTTCTTATATGGATCCAACATATTACAATTATCTTATGCCAGTTTAATTTTTGTCTTACAGATTTTACTGAAATCAACTTATTTTGTACGGTTACCACAAATTATTTTACAAAATATTATACTATAATTTCTCTTATTAAAATAAATCAAAATTTATCTTATGGGGTATCATCAAAATTTATTTTATGGATCTTGCTTCAAATATTCTTCTTACAAGGATGGTGACTTCTAGATATAAGATGCTCTACTTCATATATAAGTAAAATTTTAACTTCACAAAATGTATTCAGAAAATCAAATAAAAGAACCGTAATAATATATTATAAATTTTTATTATTCAATAGTGATGATAAATTTTTTCCAAAAAATATATATTTGAAAATAAAAAACATGTTTTTATCATATTATTTCCAAATTATAAAAAAAAATTAATTTAATTATCCAATTAGAAAATGACAAGATCAACTCAAAATAAGTTCCTAAAAGACTTATGGAAATTTAAATCTAATAAATTCCTAAAAAATTCAACTAGACATGAAAATTATGATTAATTATTAAAATAATTAAAATTTCATTTATAGAAATGAAAAAAAAGATTATTTTTCAAGGAAATATCATTTAAGCATCCAAAATCTACAGAAAATCATGAAAATGATACGGAAAACATGTAATGAAATTATACACAACAAATCATCCCCACAATGAAGAATTGGTTGTCCTCAAGCAATCAATTTCACAAATTTTGAGGAAGAATATATTTATAGAGTGTGATAAGGAGAATGCCACTAAGATTCAATTTTCGTAAATATTCTTCCCTATAAAATCTCTTAATAAAAAATAGAAATTTGTCTAATGGAAAAAAGTGGATTTGTAAATTTTTTTTTTACAAAAATGATTGAAATTGATAATTTTGAATGATTTTAAACAAACATCACTTTTTATTTAATTAATATTTCCAAACTTCTCTTTACCATTAGGATAACATACTCACATAATTAGAAGACATAATAATTAGACACTCTATTTGGATGAGTAGGTTTAAAAAATATAATCACCCAAAATAACCCATCCAACAACTTATGGAATTAAGGAAGGAAAGAAATTATGAGATGAAAAGTTTATCTGATATTTGGATTTTCATTTAATTAATCATTTAAATTCATATCATAAAAGTTTAAAACTCAATAAAAAGGTTCGAAACCAATGATGATTCTATATAAGGTTCCCAATGTTTAACCAAATATAAAAAATTTCCAGAGGGGAAGAAATTTATGCACTTGATTAAATCCATAAGAAAAAAGAAAAATTTAACCACATCAAGCTAGAGAAGAAGATCTCAAAATTTTGAAATTTTTTGATCCACTGAATAATAAAGTTAAATCTTGAAAACGAGTAAATTTTGAAAAACAAATTAGGGGTGGTTTTAATTTGTACTAAATAAAATAAAAAATTAGTTCAAATTAATACTTCGACTCCTCACTTAAAATCAAACATTGTACTCATTATTGAATATTAATGTGGGAGAAATAAATAATCATTAATGGCCAAAAATATTTTCAATAAGAAGTTCAATAGTATGTTTAAGGGGTGACAATAAATTCAAAAAGCATGTAGCCACAAATTCTAGTAGTTTTCAATAATATATTTTAAAATACACATTCATTATCTGAGTAAGGAATTACCAATGGATTTCCAATTAATCTCAAAATAGTAGAACACTAAGAATTTAGTAGACAAGAAACAAAATCTTGAAACCAATGAATTTTAGAGGGTGTTAGTACGATTAATTTTTTAAATTGGTTTTTCAAAAGTATTTAAAATATCATTCTAAAGACCCAATAAGGAGATAAATATTCACTTAAATATCAAAAATCAGGGAATGACCCACCCCCACATACTAAATTTCATAGTCTGAGTATATTTAAACATTCTGAAACTAAATTTTTAGTAAATAAAAAGAAGAAAAATATATGTATAAATTAAAACAAGAACTCACCTTATTAAAAATTCATTACCATAAAATTGTAGCTCAAAATTTTTCTCTCTTCACTTGATTTAAAACCCCTCTGGTTATTCAAATTTTAGTACTTATAGGATGAAAATATTAACATCAAACTTTCATATATTAAAGTCACATGTAATGATAAACTAGAAATTGAATAAAAAATTGAATTTTTTTAAATTTATCAAGAATATATCTCCTTAATGACTTGAAAAATAGTGGGATTATACTCTTATTTTTTCAACAAACCAGTAACCATACTTCATAAATAGGGAAGAGGCGAAGGATTAAATATAGTAGGAAGAAAATAGAAGTATAAATACCATGACATCAATATATTTTTTACCAAAATAAAAATAAAATCTCTTAACAATAACCTAGGTATAACAACCATTAAGCAATGAATTTATAGTCTTCAATTATACTTCAAAAGAAAATTATTTTGACACAAAGATGATAGAAAACCCTGTGGGCTTCCCTATAAAATAGTGTTTAATCATCTTACCATTATCCGAAAATGGTATCCTATCATCTATTAAAAGCTATATATCCCCATTAATAATGTCCATATGTATTGTTAAAAGTCCTAAACATTTGAATTTAAGTTTTTCAAGAGAAATTTAGTTCTAGAATTTAATAATAAGACCTTATTTCCAAACTTATATTACCAATTTTAGATATATAATACTGGAAATACATAAACATTTTCCTCTATCATCCAATGGCCCAAAGGCCTTAATTTTTTATTTATTTATTGATAATCCACCTTTCAAGGGGTGAGATGGAACCCTTACAAGGCCTATAGGTCAAAGTATTACATGGCCCATAGGCTTTAGAGGAATTTACTGCCCGTAGGCTTCAACCATTACATACAACCTAGACTAACAACTTGGAACTGCTCCTCCCCAGCATCTTCATCGTGAATCAGCTCTCTACCTTCACATGGCTATTCGGCTAGACTATCCTATGCATGCATGGGCTTTTCATGATGGAAGGAGCCATACCCTCTTTTTCTTGAAATCTGTGTAGCTTCTGCTGTGGTGAATGCTCCTTTATCATCCTCCTATAGAGCTTGTTCCTTGTAGGTTGTCTGGTTTTCATCTGCACTTAAGGTGGCTTGAAGGCCTTGAGGTGGACCCAAGGCCTTACTGGCCCGAAGGCTTTGGTGGTCCGAATGCCTTAAAGGACTCGGGGACCAAATCTATGGCCTGAAGGCCCAAACGGGGGAAAATTCATAGATGCTATAGTTCCAAATAGTGCTTGCAAAAGTTCCCGCTACAATACCGCTACAGCACTGTTACAGTACCCGACAATTATGCCTCATCCTGGATTTGATCCTAGGTCGCCTGGATGAACTTAAGAGTCCTCACAAATTAGTCTCAGGCTCATGTTCTTAGAAATTTTCTTCTAAATACTATCATTATCACAGGTCTCTTTGCTAATCTCATCTATCTCACTCAATTCAAGTGTTATCCTCTCTATATTTGTCTTAAAATTAAATTTCATGTCCATCATAGCCCAATATGACCTTTGATTCTTATCCATAGTTAAATTAAATGAATTAAAAAACAAAAACATATTTGGATACAAACCTGTTGGGATTTTGAATGAATTTTTTAAAACACATAATGCTTCATCTAGTTTCAAGGATCAATCTCTCCAAGAATTAGAGACATTTTTCTCTCAGATATTTTTAATCTCCCTATTTGAAGTTTCAAATTTTCCACTCGATTGTGGTCTGAAATAAGTTCTTGTTATATGGGAACACACCTAATTTTCCATCAAATATTTAAATTTGTAAATTTTGAAATGGGTTCCATTGTATATTATGAAAGCTTAAGGCACTCCAAATCATGGGAATGTATTCTTTTTAATGAAGTTAAAGACACTGTTAGATTCACTATTTTGAAATTCCATTATCTCAACCTACATGGAAACATAGTCAACTACAACCCAAATGTTGAAATTCATATGTGAAGATGTAAATGGTCCTATAAATTATATGTTGGCCCATAGGAGACTATTGGACACCCTCTCTAGTATTAATAGTTTTAATAATCACAAATCATGTCAATTTATATTAATCATGTCTAAAACATTTCAATCATGATTATTTATGTTTCAATATGTGAAATTATGTTAATATATGATCACATATAAATTTGATGCATATTGATAATATTTATGTTGTAAGATAGTCCAATCAAAATTATTATCTAAGTATAACATACTGACATCGATAGTTCCAATGGTGTTACGACACATGGTGCTACCGATTCATTGAGATACCGATGAAATGACCCACTAATAGTGTAATAGATACACCAATAGACTGACTGTCTCACTGATATTGCAATTAACCTACCGACACAAGGGATTAATGATGAAACTGACCTACAAACGCATGGTGCTACCAATGCAAGGACTCGACGTCAGTTAAGATGAGTCACCGATAGATGGAAAGAATGACAGAATGACACACTGATGGAATGAGTCACCGATAGAAGGAGACACCAACCAAGGACTCTCCGATGGATTGTTTAAAATTTCTTTTTTTTTAAAATTACTTAAAACAGTCATATTTTGAGTATTTTAATGCTCCAAATTAATTTAATGCTTTTATTTAGACTTCTTAAATGAGACTTTCAGAAATATGAGGTATTTTATATACCTCAATCATGAACATCGTCCAAATTCAAGAATATATATATATATATATATAAGAGCGCATGAAAGGACAGACACATGCACAAGAAGATACAAGAAGACCCCCATGAGAACAAAACAGAAAGAAAGAACACAGAAGGAATTCTTCATTCCTGATTGCTGTGAACCAGGTAACTACTGTTCATCATAGTTCCATAATCTTTGTAGAATAAAACAAAACTGAAGAAGATGAACACCTCACACTCCTAGAATAAATAACATAGTACACCTTAACACTCTGTTTTCAGTGTCTGTTTCCAAAAGAGGACTCGAGCTTCAACTCTAATACATCACAGAGTCCAAAGATGAATTGGATAATACTTGGAGCATATCTAATCCCTTCTTAACATATTCGACTCTTTGTGTACTATTTTACTAAACATTACTATCTCCTGCAGTAAACTATAGGGTACTAGTTATCCTCACACGACTATCTTCCAAAAATAGTTTATCCCACATAGAACTGTGGAAGAGGTCTTGTGTGACCTGATTGTATTTTTTGTTCCCATATAGAAATGTGGTAGAGATCTTGTGACCTGGATAGTCTGTTTTCTATTGTGTTAACCCCAATATAGGGTGTGGAAAAAAATATTTATCTTTATATAGATTTTGTGGTGGTAGGTGATCACCAGGTGGAGAGGACTAAGTCTCTGCTTGAGACTAAGCATATTGTTTTTATATGATGTGTTTTTCAATTTAGTATTTCTCTGTTTTAACCAAAAAAATTAAATAATACTAAATTTTACTTTGATATTTAGGCTCGGATAGTAGTTATAACCGTTTTTCCTTATTATAGTAGTTTCAAAAGTTGTATCAATATCTCATATTATTATAACTGAGAATTAAACAATCTTCTAAGAAAATATTTGAACAGTCGAACTATTATAATTTTACTACCTTGGTTAATTGGATAGATTGATTTTAAATTGGGAGAATCTTTTAAATAAAATTTCTAATAGACTTTTTTATAGGAACTCAATTCACCCCCTCTTGAGTGTCTTATAATGACCAAAATTTGGCGTCATATGTTGTTTTCAAGCATCTGTTTTCAAAATTTTAAATATTTTTTAAAATATTTTTTAACTGTGATTTTAGTTATATTTTAAAGATTATTAAATTTATGTTAGTTCTAAATTTCTAGTTCTTTAAAATCATATTTCTTTATCATGGATAATATATTAGAAGGTGATGATACCAACATACCTACATTCTTTAATAGAACAAATGACACACAATGGAAAATTAAAATTAAAATTCTCATAGAAAGCATGGGTTTTGAGATTTTTTCTTCATTTATAGATGAATAAAATATTCCTACTACTCCTAGAAATACATTGGATTTCCCAAAAAATGATTCTTATAACAATAATTTCAAATCCAGGAATGGCCAATACTGTTCTTTAGGTGATGAAGAGTTTAATAGAATTTATACTTGTAAAACAACCCATGAAATTTGGGACACTTTATCTATTTCACATGAAAGAACCTCCAGTGTTAAATAAGTGAGACTTAACACATATAATATTAAATATGATAAATTAATAATGAAGCCTGGTGATCCTATTTCTGACATGTATCATAGGTTTAATAAAATTGTGAATACTATGATCACTCTAGGAAGGGATGTTACAGCCAAGGAGAAAATCATGAGAATAATCAGATGCTTAAAATATAGATGGAGAGAAACCTCTGTATCAATTATAGAATCTTATTACATTAGTAAGTTTCCAATAAAGTAGCTGATAGGAAAGTTTATGATGTATGAGGAAGAACTAAAAGTCAATAAATAAAAGGATCATGAACCCAAAAGAAAATATATTCTTTTCAAATCTACTACCTCCAAGCAGAAGGACAAATTTTAAGATGAAACTGAAAGTTCAAGTGATGGAAAATCATCAACAGACAGTGATGAGGAGATTGCTCAAATATCGATAAGGTGTAAGAAATTTTATAGAAAGAGTAAATTATTTATAAATCCCAACTAAAAATGTAATTATGATCATAAGGGCCATTGGAAAAAGGATTGGAAGAAAGGTGATACTTCTATTGAAATAATCTGTTATGAATGTAAGAGAAAAGGACATGTAAAGGCTGACTAACCCAAGATAATGTAAAAGACGAAGTATGATGATAATGATAGAAAGTATAAAAGGGCCATGAAGGAAACTTGGAGTGCTTCTGAGGACAAATTAAGTGACTTAGAATCCTCTCAGGATGAAACATCTAATAAAGAAAATATGTGTTTTATAAAAAACACATCTGAGGTAAAAATAAATTCTTTTGAACATAATTATTATTATTTAGAAGATAAAAGTGATTATAAAAATATGGAAAATGAAGAAATGTTTTAATATTTCAAAATGATATATGACACTTGAAATGAATTAAAAGATAAATAAAAATATTTAAAGAAATAGCATATTTTGACTATAACTATTAAATCTAAACTTCCTATACAAAAAGAGAAAAAAATTTCAACTGTTTAAGGAGAAAAATGAACATAAATTATCAAATGATCTATTGAAAATGGATCAAGAGAGATTTAAAAATGGAAAACAAATCTTAGTTAAAATGTTTGGTAAACAAGTAGATCCTATATATAGTACTGTAATAGGATACCAATAAAGAAAGAGGAATATAACAAAAACTCATTTTGTATCAAAATATTGAAAATCCAGTTTTGTGTCTAGTTTTGAAAAAATTTCTGCAAATTCTAGCTATGAATCATCTTTCATTGTTTTATATTATTCAAGACCAACTAAAGGTAATTTTTCAACTAATTTACATACTACTTATAGGAAACCCAAAAAAAATATGGGTTCCCAAATCTCATATTACTAATGTTATTGGACCCCAACAAATATGGGTACCAAAATCTTTTATTTTATAATTGTTTTTGTTGGAAAACTATTTAAAAAGATCTTATAAAAGCTTATGGTACCTGGATAGTGGATGTTCAAGACACAGGACAGGAGATTACTCATGATTCAAGAACATGATAAAGATTGATGGTGGGTATATAACCTTTGGGGATAATGCTAAAGGAAAAATCATTGGCCTTAACCAGATAGGTAACTCGAACTCAGTTCTAATTTGTAAAGTTATTTTTTGATGGATTAAAATAAAATCTACTTAGTATCTCTAAGTTATGTGATTATGGTTTTAATTTAAAATTTGAAAATGATGCATGTAATGTTTTTAACTCTAAAAATAAGTTAGTATTTTCTACACTTAGAAATGAAAATTTTAATACTATTGACATAGATTCATTAATTTCTCAAAAACATCTCTTTTTTGAGTGATTTTCATAAAGAATCTTGTCTTTGGAATAGAATATTAGGACACTACAATGTACAATCACTTAGAAAGCGTACTAGTAAAGGCTTAGTCAAGGATCTACCTAAAAATGAGTTTCCAAATAACAATGCCCTTAATCCTTATCAAAAGGGTAAACAAAAAAACATATTTCAAACCAAATAAATAAGTTTCAACTTCTCAACCTCTCGAGTTGGTTTACATGGATTTTTTAAGACCTTCTAGAGTTTTAAGTCTAAGTGGGAAGTACTATGTCTATGTTCTTGTAGATGACTACTCTAGATATACTTAGACCATCTTATTGGCTCAAAAAAGTGAATATTTCTCTCATTTCACTAATTATTCTAGGACTGTAGAAAATATTAGTGTTCATAGAATTAAAACCCTAAGAAGTAACAATGGCCGTGAGTTTGAAAACCATGTGTTTGAATCCTTTCTCTCACAAAATGGATATAGTCATAACTTCTATTCTCCTAGGACACCACAACAAAATGGATTTGTAGAAAGAAGAAATAAAATTCTACAAGAAATTTCTTTATACCGTACTTAGTGAGTATGACATACCTATATAATTTTGGGAAGAATATTTCAATACAACATGCTATATAATAAATAGAGTCTTGATTAGACCTATCCTTAAAATAACTCCCTATGAGTTGTGGAACAATAGAAAACCCAAGGTTAACTACTTCAATGTTTTTGGTTGCAAAGTCTATATTCTTATCACTAAGGATAATATGAAAAAATTTGACTCCAAGAGTGATGAAGGAATTTTCTTAGATAATTCAACTTCTAGTAAAGCCTATAGAGTCTTCAATAATAGAACAAAATGTGTGTAAGAATTTGTGCATGTCCTGTTTGATGAGACAAATCCAAATGAGCCAAAAACCTCTCTAGAAGATCTTGAGGATGATATTCCAAACCTGGAAATTAATTCTATATCTTATAACCATCCTATAAATAAATCTGTTAAAAATTCTTGTTTTGGAAATTCTCTAGATTCTAGTCACGATGAACCAGAACATGTTGAAGAACTTGAAGTGACTAGCCCCTCATTTTATATGCCTGTTAGAACTCTCAAGAACCATCCTTTAGATTCTATTGTTGGATATTTAGATAGAGTAACTCAGAAAATAACTTCTCTAGGAAATCAGGTTGAACATCAAGATTTTCCACCACTGCTTGAACCTAAGAACATTAATGATGCTATCCATGATGAATTTTGGGTAATGGGTATGCCAGAAGAGTTAGATTAGTTTGAAATAAACAATGTCTGGAAACATGTAGTTAGAACCAATGAAACCATGACTATAGGAACTAAATGGGTGTTCAGGAATAAAGAAGATGAAGCTTGTAACATAGTTAGAAACAAAGATAGATTGGTTGCACAAGGTTATAGTCAAGAAGAAGGAATTGAAAATAAGGAAACCTTTTCACCAGTAGCTAGACGCGAGGACATTATAATCCTACTTTACTATGAAACACATATATATTTGAAACTTTATCAAATGGATGTTAAGAGTGCATTCCTAAATGGGTATATAGTTGAGGATTTTTTTTGAATAACCCCTGGTTTTACAAACCCTAATTTTCCAAAAAATGTTTTTAAATTTTTAAAAAAAATTGTATGGTTTAAAACAATCTCCAAGAGTTTGGTATGATAGGATCAACACTTTTCTTATTTCTAAAGGTTTTACAGAAGGTATAGATGATCCAAATCTATTTATAAAAATAATTTCCAAATATGTTTTAGTAGTAAAAATTTATGTAGATGATATTATTTCTGGATCTTCTAAAAATTATTTATGTGTTAATTTTTTTCAAAGATGATGAAAAGTTAATTTGAAATGAGTTTAATGGTAGAACTCAAATTCTTTAATGGATTTAAAATATTTCAAAATGAAGAAGGTATTGTCTCAAATCAAATTAAATATACTAAGGATCTTTTGAAAATATTTTTCTTTGAAAGTACTATGTGTAGTGACACTCCAATGAGTACCACTTGTAAGTTGGACCTTGATGAAGATGGTAAATTTTTAGATCACACCACTTACAAAAGAATGATTGGAAGTTTACTTTACTTAACTAATAGTAGTATATATATTATGTTTAGTGTGTGCATGTGTGATTGTTTTCAAGAAAACACAAAAGAATATCATCTTCTTTCTATTAAAAATAATTTCAAATACCTCAATCATACCACCAAACTAAGACTGTTCTATCCTAGAGGAAAAACTTTTTGTTTTGGTGAGTTATTCAGATGCTGATTTTGGTGGCTTTAAGTTAGATAGAAAAAGGACATATGGAACATGTCACTTTTTGGGAAAGCCTCTTATTTCATGGTGTATTACGAAACAAAATTCTATTGTATTATCTACTACTGAATCTGAATACATAGATACTAGTAGTTGTTGTGCACAAATTTTGTGGATGAAACACACATTATTAGATTATGGATATCAATTCAGACATGTACCTATAAATTGTGAGGACACATGTTCTATTAACATCTCTATGAATACTGATTCACATTCTAGGACAAAACATATTGATTTAAGACATCACTTTTTGAGAGACCATTATCCAAAATGTGATATAACTTTAGAGTTCATTGGAACTGAACATTAGCTTGCTGAAATTTCCACTAAGCAGTTGAACACTGAGAGAATGAACTACATCATACATGAGTTAGGAATGATCAATCTATAAGACCTTATGTTGTTATTACTTTGATAATTTTAATTGAATATGTCATACTCACATTGAAAATGTCAAACAGATAGAATCATACCGACACTAATAGAATGAAGATAACAATGTCATGCTGACATTGATATCTTTTTCATACTAACACAGTTGTCATGCCGACACCAACATTATGTCATACCGACATCGATACTTTGTTATACTGATACACTGTCATGTCGACACAAAAACTTTGTTATGCCAATACACTGTTAATCCAACACTGACACCTTGTCAAGTCAACACCATTAGTATTATAAAAAATCTTTCATGCCGACATAGATGAATCATTATTTTTATCCATTTTATGTTTTTACCAAAACAACACTGTTTAATTGATTTTGTTGAACCCAGTTCATGATTTCACAATTTTATTATTTCAAAATCCCTAAATGATATAAATTGGAATCTATCCACTCTACTCCTTTACACCTACACTCACTCATCCATTGCTCTCTCTACCCCCAAACTTTCATCTTCTGACCATAAAACTGAACTATTGGAATGGTGAGTGTGAAGCGATCTCTTGACGGTGGTGAGTCTCAAGCAGTTAATAAATATAAAGGTGAATAAAGAAAATATTATGCACCTATGAATCCTACTCTATCAAACCATGTAGTAACTCTAGAAGAATAAGTTCTTGTGTAATGGTTGTTAGAAATAAATTCTTTACTTCTTAGGGTACTAAAAGATCAAGGATGGCTTGATTGGTTCTTAGATAATGAAAGATCCTTTTACCCAAATCTAGTTCATGAATTTTACATGAATATGGAGTTTCTTATAGAAGGAAGTGATGTTTCTTAGATCAAGTCCATAGTGAAAGGGAAGAGAATATATTTACCTTCACGAAAATGGTATGAATGTATTAATTCCCTTCAAGAAGGTGTATTTGATGATTATAAAGGTACCTCTCAACCTGAGAGTGATATTTTCTTCTTTGAGATAGCTCTGAAAGATCTTACTAATAATTATGAGAACATGAGACCAATTTTTATAGAGTTAAGCGGAGAGTTTAGAATAATGTTCAAGTTTATTCAGCATCAGATCTTTCCCAGTAAAGGGGACTTTTCCCCTATGAAGTATCAAAATTTCTACTTGGTTTATCTTCTAAGAAAAATGATCAAGGTAAATATGTGTAAATACCTTGCAATGGACATGAATGAAATGATCAATCCTTCCTAAAAAACCAATTCCCTGTTTTACCCAAGGTTAATCTCAGCTATGTTAAAACTGAAAGGTTGTGTTAATGAGGGAGAAGATGTTGTTTCTGAGTGTAGTTGGATATACCTCAGTAACAAGATCTGTAAAAGGATGAAAATAAACTGGAACCCATGGAAGAAATAATGGGTTGGAGATGAAGATAATATTTATGAAAAGTTCTATCTAGTGGACTATCCAACAAGGCCTAATAATACGGTTTATCCTAGTATGGGACCAAATGAGGATGTTGTTTACCCTTCAGAAGAAAAAGAAATGCCTACCACTCCAATTAGAGATTAAGGGTCACTTATTGATGATAGGAGTGATCCTGACACCATTGAACCTTGCAAAGGTTTATCTTTTGTCCTCCCAGTCCTCCACTTTCCTTACCCTTTGATGAGACCACACTTGCAGAAAATGGACATGAAGAGTTTGAAGTCTCAGGAAGTGTGGAATATGTAAGCAGATCTTGGATCTGAAGAAGAATAAGAAGAAGGAAGTGATGATGATGAGAGTGGTAGTGGTAGTGAAGTGGAAGAAGGTGAAGAATATGGTGATAAAAATTTAAATGAAGAGCATGTATCTGGACATGATAATGTTGAAAGAAGTGGAAGTGATGATGATATTCATAAGGATGATCAAGTTAGAGATGTGGAAATGGTTGATGTTGTGGATCAGACACAGTTGGAAGAACCACCAAAAGTTGTTGTTGAAGTAAGATAAAATGATGAAGTTCATGATGAAGTGGAAGATTAAGAAATTCTTGTACCTCATTTAGTATACGAAATAATGAGACCTCATGATGAAGGTGAGAAAATAGTGAGGAGAGCTCAGATTGAGGGGTGCCTCAATAAAGGGAAGATCAATCTGGTGAAGAGAATGAACTTGGAAGAGTAAGACTTGACACACTATATCCTCTTGATGATGATGTAATTATTGAATGGGAAAGTAATCTTGGGTGTGTTGCACTGGGTTTTGATTATGAAGACTCAGATGATGAGGTTTTTATACCTGTTTTAAGAGAATCAGTGGTTGAGACCCTTCCTAGTGACTTAATCACTAAAGAAGATTTTTAAAGGTTTAAAGAAGAAGTTTGTTTATCTATGAGTATATATATTAAATCTTAGATGGTGCATGAGATTAAAATATCAAGAAGGGAAAATACCGAGCTAAGGGATTAATTACACTCTCTCAGATCCTTAATATTAGAAATGAGGCTGTTTTGGAAAGAAATTTTTGTTCTAAGTCAGACAGTGGGTATAAGTGAGGCTGATGCTACTAATGTTTCAACGAAAATGAAAGAGGAGATTCAACCAAACTTAATTACAACTACTGAGACAATTGTTGCAAGAACGGCCAAGTTGGTAAAGGAAATGACTGGGCTTTCTTCTGCAACAAATACCATGACCTCATAGTATAAAGGTTGTGTAGAGACAATTCTTAAAACATTGAAGACTCATATCTCATATCCTAGTAATATTCCTTATACATATGGTCAGAATTCTCAGACTTTGGACATCGAGGCAGTTCTTAGTGTAGTCAGGGAAGAGCTTCAAGATATCTTTGATTATTTTGGTTTGGAAAACCTAGAAATGATTGAGAAAATTAGTGATCATATTAATGATATAGTTAGAATCTATTCCAAGATTTTTGAGGCTTCAAATACTCTAATCACAGAAATGGCAGACTATTATTTCAAGAAGATCATTACAAACTATTAGTTGACTAGTCTATTTAAGTATTTTTTAGAGAACCTATCTTTACCTCTAGTGACATGAGATTTTAAAGATCAAGTACAGAAATTGAATGACTTCACCCCTCTTTTGAAAAAATTCAAGGATAATAAATATGATTTCGATAAAGTAATGATGTATGGTCGGTGAAATAATTGAGTATTTCATCAATCCGTTAAAGCCAAACCTTCATGTATAACGTGAAGAAATTGTAGTGCCTACAACTTCTCCTATTTCACCTACTGGACCAGTTCCTCCTCCTCAGATTTTATTTTCTTAGGATTTGACTCAGATTCGTCTAGTGATTCAAGAGAAAATTCAAAGTCATGTGTTTTCCCAACAAAAACCTAGCCTTTCACCTAATGTTCTGGATGGAGTGATTCTAACTCATTTGAAAATTTGTTCAAACCTTCCAGATTCTCATCCACCACCCATTGGACCCTCTATTGAACCCTCTGAGAAAGGGAAATAACATCTTAATCCTCAGCTGTAGTGTGTATCATTCTCTTATATGTCTTTCTTCTAGAAATTTGTTATTTTTTTCTTGAATATTTTCTACACATTGCAATTTATTGATTAATGAAATTTCATTTTCTTTTCTTCCATCAATTTATCTTCTATCTATTATTCTATTGTACTTTTTATTTATTTTTTACCTATTTCCTTCTTGATTTTAATCCAAAGGGGGAGAACTGTTTTAGCTCTCTTGTACTTTTTCGTAATCCCAAAAAGGCGATAAATCTTTGGAATTATCCTTATTTTACTTTTCATTGATACCATTACTATTTATTTTAACTCTGAACCTTATCTATTTTTTGTGAACATTCATAAAAAATAGGAGATAGTAAGTAGAATGATTTCATTCCACATGAAATGATTGTACAAAACAATGCCAGGATTTGTGATCATCAAGAATTGGGAGATTGTTGGCCCATAAGAGATTGTTGGTCACCCTCTCTAGTATTAATAGTATTAAGAATCAAAAATCATGTCAATTATTATTAACCATATCTGAAAATTCCTATCATGATTATTTAAATTTAAATATGTGCAATTATTTTTATCTATGATCACATATAAATTTGATTCATATTGATAATATTTATGTTGTAAGACAGTCAAAGAAAAAATATTCTCTAAGTATGACAGACTGACACTGATAGTTCAAATGGTGCTACCGACGCATGGTGGTACCGACACATGGTGCTACTGACGCATGGAGATACCATTGAAATGACTCACCGAAAGTGAAATTGAAACACCAAAAAACCAACTGTCTCATAGACAATGCAATTGACCTACCGATACAAGGACTTACCGATGCAGCTAACCTACCGACACATGGTGTTACCAATGCAAGGAATCGCCGTCTGTTAAGATGAGTCACCAACACATGGAAGGACCGAAAAAATGACACACTGATGTAATGATTCACTAATAGAAGGGGATACTGACCAAGGACTCACTGATAGAATGTTTAGAATTTCATTTATTTAAAATTACTTCTAATGGTCATATTTTGAGTATTTTAATGCACCAGATTAATTTAATGCTTTTCTGCAGAAATATTAAATGAGGATTCCAAAAATACGTGGTACTATATCTACCACCAACACGAACATTTTAGAGTTTCATGAATATATATATGAAAATAACAATGCATGAAATGAGAGACACATATAGTTAGGCATACACAAGTATATATGAGCAGACCCCCATGAGCACCATACAGAAGGAAGAACACATAAGGAATTATTCATTCTTAATTGTTGTGAACCAGAGAACTGTTGTTCATCTTTGTTCCATCATATCTTTAGCATCCAACTAAATTGAAGGAGAAGAACATCTCACCCTCCTAGAAGACATAACACAGTACTCCTTGAAAGTCTTTTTTCAATGTCAATTTCCAGAAGAGGACTCAAGCTTCATCTCTGACACATTAGAGATTCCAGAGCTGAATTAGATAACACTTAGATAATCTCTAAATCCTTCTTAATATATTCTTCAGTATGTGCACTATTTTACTGAACTTTCGAGCAGTATGTGTGTCTTTACTAAAAACACACACCATCTCTTTCACTAAAATGGAGGATACTAGATATCCTCACACAAAATTCTTCCTACAATAGTTTATCCTACGTAAAACTATGGAAGAGGTCCTATGTGACCTTATTGTATTTTTCGTTCCCACGTATAATTTTGTTAGAGGTCTTGTGACCTGGAAAATATGTGTACTATTATGTTAACTGAAATCTAGGGTGATGATCAAAATCTTTATCTTTATATAGATTTATTGGTGGTAGGTGATCACTAAGTGGAAAGGACTAAGTCTCTAATTGAGACTGAACCTATTTTTTTTATCTTATGTGTTTCTCCAATTATAATTTCTCTATTTTAACCCATTTTTTCCAGAAAACTAAATTTTACTTTGATAGTTAGTCTTGGATAGTAGTTATAACTATTTTTCCTTATTAGAGTAGTTTCAAATGTTGTATCAATATCTCATATTGTTATAACTGAGAATTAATCAATCTTTTGAGAAACGATTTAAACAGTCAATCTATTATAGTTTTACTGTCTTTGTTAACTGGACAGTTTTATTTTAAATTGAGAGAATATTTTAAGTAAACTTTTTAACAGAAATTTTTATAGGAACTCAATTCACTCCCATTTGAGTGTCCTACTTCAACCAACAATATAATCTAAAAACATCAAAATCTCATCCTCTAAAATACCTTTCGGAGGAATCTCCAACTTCCTTCCAACATTTCTTATCCTTCATAGTTTAACACAACCAAAAACTAAACTCCAAGTATCTTTAAAAAAATATGAACAATAAAATCCATCTTGAAATAATTTCTTGGTTGTTCTTTATCATCCACGACGACCTACCCAAGGTGAGGAATGAGAACTCTACAGAATAGGAAAAATATCATCTTCTAGGACAAACCCCCTCAAAATCTCATCAACACAACTCCTAAACATGAAAGTGTCACCCCATAGAGAGTACATAAGTTTTTAAATGAGTTTTTAATTAATATTTTGAGAATAATCCTTAGGAATCTCTCCATTGGATATTTTTTTTGAAACATATACATCCCAAGAAAATAGTTTTACTTTAACAACAAGAAATTTTCATATAGAAAATCCAAATTTATCTCCTTAGGGTCATCAACTTGGGTACTAGATAACATAGTCAAATGATAAGCCCCAAGAGGTTTAGCTCCATGCTTATATTTGATCACTAAATCAAACTACTGGAGGAAAAGTATCCATCCAACCAGCCTTAGATTGGCTTATTTTTTTAGAACACAAGTATTTAAAGGCAATAATAGTATGTGAATACTATAAATTTTTATCCTAACAAGTTTTTATAAAACATTTCTAGAGAAAAAATATATACAAAAACTCCTTCTCAGTTTTAGTGTAATTTCATAAATCTTTATCTAGAAACTTTCTAGAAAAGTACACTGCATGCAATATCATATCCTTTCATTGAACTAAAACTGCTCCAACAAACAAATCACTGTAGTCATACATAATTTTAAATGGAATTTTCCTATTAGTTTTAATGAAAATAGGTGAAGAAGTGATATTATACTTATGGAGGTTAAAGGATTCAATACATTTCTAAATAGATAAGAAGGTTGTATCTTTCTATAGCAGTGAGAAATGAGGAATAATGGATATAGAAAAATATTTTATTAATCTCTGGTTAAAACCGGCATGGCCTAGAAAACTTCTAAACCCCTTTTCATTCACTAGTGGAGGAAGCTTTTAAATGACTTAAAAATTAGAATTATCACCCTATATTCCTCTATTAGACCCTTTATATCCTATCATAATTCTTTAAATGATAATAAAGTGGCATTTCTCCCAATTTAAATCTAAGTTGGTCTCTAATAATCTCTTAAAAACCATTTTAAATTCTTTCAAATAGCTCTCAAAAGTACCACCAATAATAGAAAAGTCCACTATGATAAAAATGGATATTCACGATGGGGAAGGGTCCCGTCACAAATAGTCCCTTAGTATGGATTATTTATGAAGGGAAGACGGTCCTCATCACAAAAGTTTTGGCGTGAGTTGCACGTCAAACCCTGGGAAGGGTATTTACGATGGGTATAAAATCCCGTCGCAAATACCCAATGATATTTTTAGTATTTGCGATGAGATTTATCTCCCGTCCCAAATAGTATGTCGGTAGGTTGGCATTTGCGATGATACTAATTGAAAATTAATTTTTAAATGGGTCAACATTTTCAATGGGAACCATCCCAAATACTACTGGTTGCGATGGGAATCCTGTCACAAATAATACCGTCACAAAAAATCTGATCTATATATACCCACATCCATTTTTTTCATTCCACTTATTTCTCTACCCCTCTCACCCACAATAAGTAAATTTTTTCTCTCAGTTTTTTTCAAAGTTTAACATTCTAAATCAGATATGTAACACCCCAAGCTTCTAAAATACATTTCCCTTTGGATAATGCCATTGCTTGCATTGTACGCAACTTCAAGATTCTAACACACCGCGACCAATCAAAATAGCTGTTATGAATACTAATAACAAATTTTTGAAATTTTATAAATTCTGTCATTAAAAATGGACACCATTTTTGGATTTGGAATTTTGAAATTATCTTAGGGTTATTTTTTGGTATTTTTCTGAAAACATTCAATTTTTGATGAATAGCGAAAAAACCCCACGGCATTGGTCAAAACCGACATTTTATTTAAATAATTAGTTATTTTATTTTAATTTATTTTAGGTAAAAATAGATATATAATACATATATATGTTCTATGTAAATACTTGGAGTCATTTTATAATAAGTTTAGATATATAAAATTTTATCGAACTATTTACCGTCTTTTACCCACCTTCTAGGTGCATTTGAAAATTTTTATAAAACATAATTTTACAAATTTTGTGAGTTGAATTAAAAAAATCCAAGAGACATGGTTAATATCATTAAGTAAAATGTGGTTCAATAAGATGAAAATAATTTTTGGTGAATAATAACTCTTTACTTATATTTAACATGGTTAAAAGTAAATAGGGTAATTAAGGGTAAAAATGATATCATAATTAACCTAACACATGTCTTAATTCTATTGGATAAGTTTAATTCGACCAAAAACAACCTTTGGAATAAAATATGATCCCCTTTGTCTACCTATATTAGATTGAGACATTTATTATTATTTTATTTAAAGAAGAGTTGAAAGAGTTAAAATCAATGTTTAATAACTAAACCATTTTTAATATAGGGTTATAAATAATATAAATTCTACTATAAATATTCCTTATAAATATAAAAATATTTCCTACATAATGGTATTTTATTTATAATTTTTAGACATTAAATAATTAAATTTATTTATGACACAATGATGATGAAATAATTACCTTATTAATGAAGGATTAAATTAATTGATATTATAAATATCCAAATAATTCTAATTTAAGACTTTTAATGAATTAAATTAATTTTCTAGGTTAATAAGACATGTAATGGTTGATTAAATGATTTTTTTGTGAAGTAATAATGTCGTTATGAATTTAACAAAAACAAAATACCAAATAGTGTGAAAATTGACATAAAATAGTTTTTAAAAATATATTATATTATTAATTTATACTATATTCTTAAAAATCTAAGGATTGGAAAAATGGATTAAATAATAATATATAGGTCACTAATGAACCTCTTGATGTTATCTTGGAAGTTTATTGTATGTTTATTAACCATATAATATAAAAATACAAAGAGACATGGTAAATGTCAAACTATTTAACTAAAAGTAAAATCTATGAGATAAGGTTAATATGATGATCTAAACCTGTCTAAAAACTATTGGTTGAGAGGTTTACGACCCATCTCCACATTATCCTTTAAATAATTCATTTTTAAGACATTAGAAACTGAAAATTATTTTATTATAAAAAAATATTTCATGCTTTTCCTAAAGTGACCCTCACCTCTCTTATAAAAGGGAACCTCCCCTTCTCTCAAATTCACACCTTCAAATCCATTTGGCTCGGCCACACCCCTACTCAAATATCCTCTCAACTATCCTCCCTTTATCCTAGAGGCATTCCTTTAGCCAGAAATCCATCCTAATGAGCCCTTTTATCTAATCAAAAGGAAGAACATGAAGAAGAGGTAAATATTTCATCACCTCTTTCAAGTTCTTTTCATCTTCCATATCTTTTTTATTTGTTGTTTCAATTCTAAAATAATAACTCCAGTATATTATATATACTATTATGTTATTCTAAAAATGTTGCAACCACATTCATTTTTCTATCCATCCTATAAATGACTAAGTCACCATACATGTGTACGCACGGATTACCATCTCCACGTTGTGTTGTAGTTTGTTATTCAAACACTTCATCGTTTGGATTGGTATAATAATGAGTATAAATAATGTAAATAATAAATATAGTATGTTAAGTCTTCTGTATAAATGATACAATTTTCAATTATATACGATTTCACCTTCAATTGAATGATATTTTCGCTCATGCGTACGTACGGATTACCATCTCCACGAATGTGATGAGATTCATTCCCCGTCGTAATCATTCAAGAATAATTTACATTTTATGATTAAAAATAATATTTATGAATATAATATAATTCTGTATATGGATCAAATACATCCTATACATAACAAACATGTCTTATGTAACCAATCATATAAAGGAAAATGAATCAGTTAACACTCGAAAGGATGATACTACAAAAATATCATTAAAAAAGAAATATTTTAAGATCATATATGATATCATACTAATGTATATTTTTATTGTATAATGTAATAACAATTATTTCACCATTATATAGTAGTTTTACCTACCTTAGACCAAGGAAAAGTACAAGGTAAGGGTTAATTTCGCAATCTCCTTATTATCTGAGGTTGTTTTTACGTAAGTATCTATTGGGACCTCTTTATCATCCACATCCATGTTTCTTAAAAATTTATTTGAAAACATGTTTACTAATTACTAGAATATGGGTTAAATTCATTTATACCCATGTTTGACTTTTTATAAAATGGTTTCAAAGGAATCTTTCTGTCATTTTACAAACATGGCACCTTATGGCCTTTTTCACAAAATTAAGGTAAGAATGTTTTTTTAAGTTATACGACAGGTGCGACTATTTTCCACCATTATAACATCGTTTAAGTTTCCCTTATAATCTTATAAGAATATTTTTAAAATAAATGTTTTCTTTTACAGTTATATAACTTTTAAATGATTTCAAAATAAAAAGAGATATTTCTCTAAAAAAAGTTTTGATTTCATCTATGTAAACATCCTTTGATTGATTGTGAGATTATTTGAAGTTGATTTATTATGATACAAAACTTCCATATTGTATTGAAGTTTTTTTGATATGTTTTATTGTGGATGTTTTATTTTTAAACCATTCATGGTTTATGGATAATGTATTGACATATCGTATGCTAGTTTTAATATGAATGTGAATGTTATGTTTAAACCTTTTCATATGAGGAATGAATTGGACTTAGTAAGTGATGGGTGGAGCCCTCTATAGCTCCTCGATGCATTGGTAGGTATCATGAGACAAAATAGTGTCTTGGAATAAGGCCTTGAAAAAATCTTATTTGAAGTATTGGCACAAGGCCTCGACTATGTGGTTATGAAGTCTGGCACTATGCATTCCATCATTATGAAAGTGGCTATTGATATTGTAGGTGATTATTCTACTAGTAGAATATCCATGTGAATAATTAAATGGCGTTATTTGATTTCATCTTTTCCATATTATGCTGAAGTTCTAGTTTAAAAGGATTTTGTTTTATTCTTACATTGCCTTAAATGTTTACTCTTATTTATGAAATTTTCTGCTATATTGTTATCCTCACTGAGCATCTGAGCTCACCATTTTCTATGTTTTATTTTTCCCAAGATGAGAAGAAGTATATTATGACAGACCTGTAGGGATATTATAAGGGATATGAGTGTGGCCTATGGAGACTATGTTTTTTTAGTTTGTCATTTTATAATGTAATGTAAAACTTATGAATGTATCTAGTATTTTTAAGTCTACTAAACTGGTTGGTCTTTTCGGATTTGATCCCTGGTGATCATGCCAATGTTTTGTAACAATTCATAGACTCTGGGTAAATGGGGTCGGGGCATTACAGTTGGTATCAGAGGAAGTTTAGTACAAACCTTGAAAACTAGAAAAAGAAAAACTCTAATTAGAGAACATTACCCAAAGAGAGACTTTTTGGATTAGTATAGAAGAACTTCCTAGAATTTTGGTACTATAGAGATTTTGTGAGTTTTCCAAAAAATACATCTATGTCTAGATATGAGTAGGTAGAGGCATCTCTAGCACAAGTGTACCTAGGGGTAAAACCCGAAAACACCGCTTTGAGCTAGACTTGAATGGGAACTGGTGCACAACAACGGGCCTTGCAACACTCTTCATTACGACACTCCTGGGGGATATGCTTAAGATAATTGTCATTTTATTTACAAACCATTATGAAGGGTTTATGAGTATATACTTTCTCAAATATTTTTTTTATGATTATGGATTATATCCATAAACTGTTCAATTTATGTTAAGTGTTTTACAAGTTTGGAGTTATGTATTGTGATTCATAAACTAATCTAGTGTATTCCATTGTTTAGAAATGGTGACTAGTAGAAGGAATGGAAACTGTATCAATGCACGCAATACATGTAGGGATTTCCCTCATACTCAAGATAATTATAGTGGAGGAGGAGAAGAAACTGGTGCTGATCAGCTTATCACTATACTAGGACAACTCACTCAAGTTGTGAATAATAACCTTACCCGTATGGAGCACCCTGATCCACAATGCAGAGGATCAATGATCGACTACTTCATGAGGAAACAAACATCAAAATTCAATGGGAGTACAAATCCATTAGTAGTTGAGCAATGGATAAATTCTTTAGGGAAAATATTTCATGCTTTGTAGAGTAGCGAAAGGGAAAAAGTTTTCATGGCTGTTTATCGCCTCACGGGAGATGCAGAACAATGGTGGCCATTGAATCAAAATACAAAAGAATATGATGATGTATCAAATATGTAATGGAGGGAGTTTAAAGAGATTTTCTTATAAAAATACTTTCCTCATGACCATCGAGCGAATATGGAAAGAAAATTTCTGAGTATGAGGCAAAAGGAGGATGATAATGTCACAAAATATGAGGCTAACTTTACAAGGTTATCAAGTCATGTAACTGATTATATATGTAACCCAAGGAGTAATATTGATCGATTATTTGATGGGTTAAAACCATTTCTTCATCAAGAATTATTCTCACAATCATTCTCATCATATGAATATGTGGTCTCATGTTCTATCAAGACATAAAAAGAATTCTCTGTATTACGACTTTAGAGAAAAGAAGGGGAAGAAGAGATCTACTAAACACTCTGGAAATGGAAATAAGGGGAAGAAGGGAAAAGTTGAATATCCATCATGTTGTAAATGTGGGAAGAAACACCCCGGTACTTGCCTGAAGGGAATGTGAGTCTGATAGAAGTGTGGTGAAAAAGGCCACCAAGCTCATGATTGCAAGGGGAAGAAAGAGGCTGTTGAATGATACAATTTTAGAGGAAAGGTGAATTATGAAAATGAATTTCCTAATCTCTAAGGGAACTTACCTTTGAAAAGGCTAAGGGAGCAAGGCCAAGATTATGCAATCACTACTGCCGAGGTTGAAGCTCTGAAAGATGTGGTGGCAGGTAATTTAATGGTTTCCTAAAGTTTAGACAATTCTTTATTTGATTATGGATCATAGAATTGTTTCATATCTTCCCAGTTTGCTAATAAAATTAGATATTTTCAGTTACACTTAACAAGGGAGTTGTCAGTCAAAACACGTAAGGGAAGTATCATCATAACAAATTTTTGTGAATCTGCTCCCATTAGGGCATATAAATTTTCTTTATCTGTTGATCGCATCGTCATACCCATGATTGAACTTGATATAATCCTTGGTATGGATTGGATTTTGGACCATGATTCCAAATATTTTTGTAATAATAAGGAGGTTATAATTTTCGATGATGATAAGTAGTACCTTATCTTTAGAGTAGAAACGTCACCACCTGATTCTTATCTAGATCCACCCCCAGTATCTCTACTAAATTCAATTATTGGGGAGGATGAGAATGAAATAATTATAGGAGAGGAAAATAATTTTTGAATAGAGGATGTACCTATTATTCAAGAATATGTTGATGTGTTTCCAGAGGATTTACCTAGACATCCTCTAGAGTGAGAAATTGATTTTTCCACTGATTTAATTCCTAGTTCAAGGCCCATATCGAAGAACCCTTATAGAATGGCCACTGTAGAATTAGTGGAAATAAATAAATGACTAGAGGAAGTGAGTAATAAGGGGTTTATTATCCCTAGTGTTTTTATATGTGCAGCCCCTTTCCTTTTTGTTAAGAAGAAAGACGGATCTATGAGGTTGTGCATTAACTACAAGGAGATCATTGCTATAAAAATAAAGAACAAGTATCCCCTACCTCGCATTGATGATTTATTTGAACAACTTCATGGAGGTCAATATTTTTCAAAGATTGAACTTCGATCTAGATATCATCAGTTATGTGTGAAGAAGGAAGTCATTCCAAAAATAGCATTTCGAACCAGGTATGGGCATTACGAGTTTACAGTAATGCCTTTTGGATTGACTAATGAACCCTCTATTTTCATGGATCTAATGAACAGAGTTTTCAAGGAATATATTTATGAATTTGTAGTGTTATTTAATGATGATATCCTAATATACTCCAAAATCTATAAAGATCATGATAATCAATTGCGCACCACTCTGAAAACCCTCAGAAAAAATGAATTATTCGGGAAGTTTAGAAAGTGTGAATTCTAGCTTCAAGAGATTTCTTTTCCTGGACATATTATCTATGAGGATGGAATATTTGTTGGTCCTTCAAAGAACAAGGCAATCCAAGAATGGCCAACACCGACAAGTATAATTGAGGTACACATTTTTATTGATTTAGTAGGTTATTATCAGCATTTTATCTAGAATTTTTCCCGATTGGCTAACCCATTAACCAAGATCACATATAAAGGGGTTACATTTGTTTGGAAGAAAGAGTGTGAAGAATGTTTTTAATAATTGAAGAGTAGATTAGTCAATGCGCCTATCTTAACTCTACCATCAGGGAATGATGGGTTTGTTATTTATAGTGATGCTTCAAAGAAAGGATTTGGTTGTGTCCTTATGCAGAATGATAGAGTTATTGCCTATGCATCACGACAACTAAAAATTTATGAGAAAAACTATCCTACTCACAATCTTGAGTTAGCAGCTATAATCTTTGCTTTGTAAATATGGAGACTCTATCTCTATGGTAAAAAATGTGATATTTATACTGATCACAAGAGTTTGAAGTATATTTTCTCACAAAAAGAACTCAACATGAGGCAAAGGTGAGGGCTTAAACTACTCATGGATTATGATTGCACAATACACTACCACCCGAGGAAGGAAAATAATGTGAAAGATTCTTTGATCAGAAAGTATTATGGAGTTTTGAACAAGATGAGAGTTGAAAGGTATCCTATTTTCATGGATCTAGTGAAAATGGATATGAGAATAATCATGTAAGGTGAAACAACAATACTTTTTAAAATAATTTCCAAAACATCTTTACTAGAAAGGATAAAAAGTTATCAGGCTGATGATGAGGAGTTTTAAAAGAAGATTAAAGCTATGAATGATGGGATATTGAGTGAATTCATATATGAAGATGGGATTTTGAAAATTGGGAAGAGACTTTGTGTTCCCAATGTACCGGATCTAAAAATGGAATTGTTATATGATGCTCATAGCTCCAATTTCTCTATACACCCTGGTAGCACAAATATGTATAGAGATTTGATGTAACATTTTTGGTGGGACATCATGAAGAGGGAAATTTCAGATTTTGTGTCAAGATGTATGGTTTTTCAATAGGTGAAAGCTGGAAGGAAATGGCCTAGAGGAGTCATGCAACCACTTCCCATACCTAAGTGGACATGGGATAATATTATGATGGAATTTGTTATGGGGCTATCAAAGTCTCCTAAAAGGAATGATGCAATATGAGTAATTGTTGATCGTCTTACCAAGTCAGCACATTTTCTTGCTATAAGAGAAGATTTACCACTTGAACATCTGGCAAGACTATATATTAATGAAGTTTTAAAACTTCATGGAGTACCCTTATCTATTGTTTCTGATCATGATCCACATTTTACATCAAGATTCTGGAAAAGTTTTCAGACATCCCCAGATACTGAACTTCGTTTGAGCACTCCCTACCACCCTCAAACTGATGAACAATCAGAACAGACTATTCAAACCTTGGAAGACATGTTGATATCTTTCTCACTTGACTTTCAACGTATGTGGGATCAATATTTACCTCTGGTATAATTTTCATATAATAATAGCTTCTATTCAAGTATTCAGATGACACCATATGAAGCGTTATATGAAAAGATATGTCGCACACCAACTTTTTAGGATGATGTTGGTGAAAGAAAACTCGTTGGACTAGTACATGTTGAGGAAACAATGGAAAATTTGAAGGTTATCCAAACACACAACAAAGCAGCCCAAAGTAGGAAAAAGAGCTATGCTAATAAATGAAGGAAAGATTTGGAATTTCAAGTAGGAGACCATGTTCTCTTGAAGGTATCTCCATGGAAGGGAGTTATATGATTACGTAAAAAGGGTAAATTAAGTCCTAGGTACATCAGACCATTAGAAATTTTAGAATGAATTGGAGTTGTAGCTAATCATTTGGAAATGCATCCAAGTCTCTCCAAAGTGCATAATGTGTTCCACATATCACTGTTGAGAAAATACATGACTGAACCAACGCATGTACTCACCTATGAGGAAATTGAACTGGAACCTGATCTGTCTTTTTGTGAAGAGCCTGTCAAAATTCTTGATACAAGAGAACAAGTGATGAGAAACCGAACGACTCATCTGGTAAAAGTTCTATGGAGAAACCATAAGATGGAAGAGGCAATGTGGGAACTAGAGAAAATTATGATAAAGAACCACCCGAATCCTTTTGTGTGGTAGTATTATAAAAATTTCGAGGACGAAATTATTTGAAGGATGGAATAATGTAACACCCCAAGCTTCCACAGTACGTTTCCCTTTGGAGAATGCAATAGCTTGCATTGTATGCAACTTCAAGATTCTAACACACCGCGACCAATAATACTAGCCATTATGAATACTAATACCCAATTTTTGAAATTTTATAAATTTTATCTTTCAAAATGGACTTTGTTTTTGGATTCAGAATATCGAAATTAGCTTAGCGTGAATTTTGGGTATTTCTCTGAAAACTTTTAATTTTTTATGAATAGTGAAAAAACACTACGTTATTGGTTAAAACCTACTTTTTATTTAAATAATTGGTTATTTTATTTTAATTTATTTTAGGTCAAAATAGATACAAAATACATATATATGTTCAACATAAATCATTGGATTCATTTTATAATAAGTTTAGATATATAAAATTTTATCAAACTATTTACTGTCTTTTACCCACCTCTTAGGAGCAATTGAAAATTTGTATAAAACATAATTTTACCTCTTCTTTGAGTTTAATTTCCAAAATCCAAGAGACACAATTAATATCAGTAAGTAAATAGTTTTTCAATAAGATGAAAATATTTTTTGTGAATAGTAAATTTTTTACTTTTATTTACCACAATTAAAAGTAAAGAGGGTAATTAATACTAAAAATGATATCATAATTACCCTAACAAATGTCTTAATTATATTGGATAAGTGTAATTCTACCAAAAACAACCTTATGAATAAAATATGATCCTCTTTATTCCCCTTGGATTAGATTAGGACATTTATTATTATTTTATTTAAAGAAGAGTTAAAAGAGTTAAAATCAAAGTTTAATAACTAATCCATTTTTAATATATGGTTATATATAAGATAAATTCTACTATAAATATTCATTTTAAATATAAAAATATTTCCTACATAATGGTATTTTATTTATAATTTTTATACCTTCAATAATTAAATTTATTTATGTCAAAATTATGATGCAGTAATTACCTTTTTAATGAAAGATTAAAATAATTGATATTATAAATATCCAAATAAATCTAATTTGAGACTTTTAATGAATTCCATTAATTTTGTGGGTTACTATTACATGTTATCGTGGATTAAATGAATTATTGTTGAAGTAATAATGCTGTTATGAATTTAACAAAAATAAAATACCAAATAGTGTCAAAATTGAGATAAAAGAGTTTTTAAAACAAATATTATATTATTAATTAATATTCTATTCCTAAAAATATAAGGTTCAGCCAAATGGCTTAAATAATATTATACATGTCATTAATGAACCACTTGTGGTTCTCTTGGAAGTTTATAGTAAGTTTACTAATCATATAATATAAAAATACCAAGAGACATGGTAAATGTCAAACTATTTAACTAATAGTTAAATCTATAAGATAAGGTTAATATGATGACCTAAACCTATATAAAACCTATTTATTGATATTTTTTCGACCCATCCCCACCTTATCCTTGAATTATTATTTTTAGACATTAGAAACAAAAAAATATTTTATTATATAATAATATTTCAAGCTTTTCTTGAAGTGACCCTCACCTCTCTTAGAAAAGGGAAACTACCCTTCTCTCAAAGTCACACCTTCAAAGCCATTTGGATCGGCCAAACCCTACCCAAATATCCTCTCAACTATCCTACCTTCATCCTAGAGGTGTTCATTTAGTCAGAAAGCCAACCTAAGGATCCCTTTTGATCAAATCAAAAGGAAGAACCCGAAGAGGAGGTAAATATTTCTTCACCTCTATCAAGTTCTTTTCGTCTTCCACTTCCTCTTTATTTGTTTTTTCCATTCTAAAATAATAAATCCAGTATCTTCTATATACTTTTATGTTATTATAAAAATTTTATAACAATATTCATTATTCTATCCATCGTATAAATCGAAAAGTCACCATACGTGCGTACGTATGGATTACTGTCACCACGTCAGGGTGTAGTTTGTTATTCAAACACTTTATCATTTGGATGAGTATAATAATGAGTATAAATGATTTAAATAATAAATATAACATGTTAATTATTCTATATACATTATATAACATTCAATTATATACGATTTCACCTTCAATTGAATGATATTGTCGCTCGTGCGTACGTACAGATTACTGTCTCCATGAACGCGAAGATATTCATTCCCCATCGTAATAATTCAAGAATAATTTTCATTTTATAATTAAAAATAATGTTTATGAACATAATATAATTCTGTATATGAATCAAATAAATTATATCCCTAACAAACATGGCTTACAAAACCAAGCATATAAAGGAAAATGAATTAGTTAACACCTGAAACGATGATACTACTAAAATATCATCAAAAAAGAAATATTAGGAGATCATATATGATATCATATTAATGTATATGGTCCTTGAATAATTTAATAACAATTATTTCACCATTATAAATTAATTTAACCTACCATCGACCAAGGAAAGTACAAGGTAAGGGTTAATTTCACAATCTCTTTATTATCTGAGGTTGTTTTTACGTAAGTATCTACTGGGACATCTTTATCATCCACATTGTAACGCCCCAACCCCAGCTACCCAGAGTCTGTGCATTACTTCGTAAAATTGGCATGATCACAGAAGATCAAGTCTCAAAAGACCGATTAGTTTAGTAGCCTTGGAAACACTAGATACATTCATAAGTCTTACATTACATCATAAAGTGAAAATCTACAATAACAAAGTCTCCATAGTCCACACTCATATCCTCTTCTGACTATCCATGCAGGTCATTCATAAAATACTTCTTCACATCCTGGAAAATATTAAAACATTGAAAGGGGTGAGCTCAGATGCTCAGTAAGGATAACAATATTGCAGAAGCTTTCATAAATAAACATTAACATTTAAGGCAATGTATAACTAAAAAAAAGCCTTTTTAAACATGAACTTCAGAATAATATGGAAAAAATAAAATTAAATAATTCCATTTACTTACTCACATGGATATTCTACTAGTCGAATAATCACATGAAATATCAATAACCACTTTCATAATGATGGAATGCATAATGCCAGACTATCATAACCACACAGCCAAGGCCTCGTGCCAAGACCACAAATAATATTTTGTCAAGGCCTCGTGCCATGACTCTAGTTTGTCTTATGAGACCTACCGATACATCGAGGAGCTGTGGTAGGCTCCACCCGTCACTTATTATGTCTAATTCATTCCTCATATGAATAGGTTTAAACATATCATATACCATAACATAATCGTATCACATAAAACATGCATAAAGGAAACATAACATTTCCACATTTCAATAACAAGATATCAATAAAACACATTGATATAATAAAAATACTTTCAAAACCATTTTCAATACCAAAATAAAAGAATGTTAAAACATTGTATTTATTTTTCATTAAAAAAAGTGATGGCTTGTAGAGGAAGCTGAAACTCAAATAATGGTCACGGCGGTAGAGAAGTCGTTGTCACCGCATATGTACAGAAAGAAAAACATTTCCTTTTTGTCGTTTCATAAAACGCTTCGTATAAAAAATATTCCTTTTGAATAAACGTAAAAGTCAAAGGGGTTTATACACCGTATAAAAGAAAGTTGTGTATAAAACCAAATATGCCTCAATGAAAGGAGATTGAGATGAAGTCCTTAAAAAGATCATTTTTAAAATAAAATAGATCTATTATGTGTATTAACTATAGGTACACATAAATAATGTAAAAATACAAAATAAGACATAATAATATCATGACATAATTTGAAAGTAGGAGATTAACCCAAAGAATGGAAGTTGGGTTAAGAAATTCCCTTACCTTGCGTCATGTCTTGACTCGACCGTTGTTTAACCTCCTGAATAATAAACTAGAGTAAATTTATAATTTCATAAGAACCTTTTTCAAGTTTTTTATTACATTTATATCACTTATTACCATGTTATGAAAATTAGGTAATTATTTAAGTTAATAACGGTCGTTTTGTCGATCTTTGGTACTTGAGTCAAAAATAAACTTCTTATAATTACAAGTTGTTCATGTGGTGATATATCTATTATATCCAGAATTATATTAATGATATAGATATCATATATCTCATATATATCCAGTATATAAATGAATTTATAATATTACATAACATTTAGAGGTAAGAAATGAAATGCACCGTTCATGGAGACGGTAAGCCGTACGTACGCATGAACGCTACTTTCATTTATATTTTGTATTTAATGGAATGAAGTTATAATTATATAATGGTATAATATAATTCCAGTATAATATAATTTATAATACCATTTATTCCATCCTTTACACATCCCACATATGTCATTAATGATTCAAATCACTTTGAGGGGGCGGTAGTCCGCACTTCCTAAAATGAAATTATCGCGTTTACCCATAATGGAAATCATAACGTATGCCACAAATGAGAAATAAATAAGAATAAGGAAAACATAAACCTAATATATATATCATATATGAAAATAGTGTCATCAAAATGGCCACCATTAGAGGTGTTAAAAGAATATTGAATAATCATCGTTTCGTGAGGCAGTATTTCGCCACCCACAGAAACAGTATGTTCATTAACCATTAGACGAAGGTGTGTGTAAGTGTAAACAAAATACTTATCATAAAAAATCCTAGTATATTTTATATACTGGTGTTGTTACAAAAGAAAGGAATAAAAAGTGTTTAAGGGGATGGAGAAGAAAAATAAAACAAAACAACATTAGAGAAGACATTACCTTCAAATCGGGTAACTCTTTTTGATTTGAGACAAAGACTTCCTTGGGAAGAATTATTTCCAAAGTGAGGCTTCTAGGAGTAAGGGAGGGAAGTTGGGAGAGTATTTTGTCAGAGGTTGGCCGAGACAAATGGCTTGAATGTGTGAATGAGGTGGTAGTGGTGGGGGCCTTTTATAAGTGGAGAGGAGGGGCACTCTTGGAAAGTTATAAAATGTTACTTTATTATACAATGCTTTCCGGATTCTAAAGGTCCCAAACTTATATAATTCGAGGATAAGATGATAAGGGTTCGAAATATACTCCTAAAATAGGTTTTTGACAAGTGTAATCCTTGTATTTTACATTATCGTTTTATTTTATTTAAATTGTTAAATAATGAGGTCATCGCTGCATCATCATGATGTCATAAATAATTTAATTTATTTAATGTCTAAAAATTATAAAAAAATACTATGATGTAGGAAATATTTTTATCTTTCCAATGAATATTTATAGTCAAAAATATGACTTGTATAACCCCATGCAAAAATTGTTTTAGTAAAACATTTCATTTTTGTGTCATTTTTTACTTTAACATTAAATAAAAGGTATTTATGTCATTTTCCAACTAAAGTGGCTCCATGGGGTCCCCATGTTGACCCATGGATTGTCTTGGTCGGATATGGCACATCCAATTAGGGTAGGACATGTGTCAAGCTCATCTCATATTATTAAAACATTATTTTTTCCTTAAACTACACTAATTACCTCTAATCGCGATTAAGAAATTAAAAGTTACTATTCACCAAAAAATTATTTTAATCTCATTGAACCACATTTTACTTCTTAATGACAAAACTGTATGTCATATTTTTGAAATTCAAAACATAGAAGAGGTAAAATTTCATTTAAACGAAAAATCAGTTTTTATAAGTACCACTTAGTGGTTTCACTATTCATAAAAAATTGAAGTTTTTCAGAAAAATCCCAAAAATTCACCCTAAGCTATATTTGATATTCCAATTTAAAAAATGATGTCTATTTTACAAAATTCCAAACATATATGTTGTATTAATTAATTTTATAATTAATTCCCGCTGTCACAACAAATAGCGTGTTTTTAAGAAACAATTTATATCAAAAGATTGACAATTGTTCATGCCCAATTTCAATGTTAAATTAATTCTAATGACCACCATTGGATAAAATGGTAAAAATATATTATAATTATACTTTAAAACCACTAAATAGTATAATTTATCACAATAAATTATTTTGATTAAAAAAAGTTGTTTTAAGTATTTTTCATTATTCATAAAAAATTGGATGTTCTCAGAAAGTTACAAAAAATTCAACTTAGGATAATTTTGATATTAAGAATACAAAAACGAAGTCCATTTGGAAAAATAAAATTTATAAAATTTCAAAAATTAGGTATTAATATTCATAACGGCTAATTTGATTGGTTGTGGTGTGTGTTAGAACTCGAAGTTGCGTACAACACACGCTACTGTATTATTCAAAGAGAAGCGTATCATGGAAGCTCGGGGTGTTACATTCTCCCCTCCTTCAATAAATTGTGTCCTTGCAATTTGAAATTTTTCTTTGAAAATAAAAGGTTGAAAATAGAAAATACCTTTTTGGAAAACCCACATCGGAAATAAGGTTAATAAAATTTAGCCTTAATAAGAGGGAAAGGGAAATGAAAAAGTCACCACACAATTATGATCTCGATTAGGAGAACATTGGTGGAAATTAGAGACATATAATTGGAGGAAAAATGTAAATATTTGCAGGGAGTGATTGAGGTCATCAATCACAAACAAGTGTCAAATTGAGGGCCTCAAAGCCTTCAATCTATGTTGATTTAAAATATCATCAGTTCAACAAGACATAAGGTATTAGGATAACACATTTTTTTTGTTTTAACATCCCTTTAATAAAGTTTAAGAATCAATTTATTCATAGAATAAGATATAGGTATATATATATATTTATGCTTGACAAGTAGAGTTTCAACCTTCAACTAATTTCTACCACAAACTCATATTTCACTCAAAAAGATAATAGAACTCAAAAATATTCTATTTATCCTAATTGTATAAGGTTCCAAATATTAACACATACCATTTAGATTAGTAAAACTATTTTGTAATAGCCAGGGACTTCCTGTAGGCTAGTGGTAGGTTATAAAGGCCTATCGTACTATGGTTGTGGGTTCGATTCCTGCATCTTTGTCCGATGCGACAGGTTATACCCCACCCTGCAGGCTGTCCTTTACCTAAAACTATAGTATTATAATATTCCAAAAATAATCTTCAGAAATGTTTTAACCTTAAACAATACTATCCAAAGATCAACTTAATCCATTCCAACCTTTATAGTTATCCAAAATACCTCTGTCCAGACTTTCTCTTAAAGGTCTCTAAATTCCAAAATCAATTGTATCATCAGATTCCTCAAACAAGGTAAAGTTTCTATTATTGTCACATACAAAAATATGATTACCTTCATCATATTAAAACCTTAATGAAATCAAAAAGTACTATAGTACAATCTTTATATATATATCACATTATTCTAATAACCAGAATATAATCCATGAGTCCAAAAGCACCAATACATTAATTATTCTGCTTCAACTTTAGTCGCAGCATAAGATTGTCCTTGATCCCTTGGCCTTTTCTGAGGTAAGTTTCCCTGACGCTTAGGACATTCATTTGCATAATGCCCCATTTCTCTACAATTGTAGCATTCAACATTGATAGCCTCTTTCTTTCCCTTGCAATCACGCGCCTGGTGACCTTTTTCCCCACATTTATAACAAACTCCCATTCCTTTTAGGCAAGTACCAGGGTGATTCTTCCCACAATTATCGCATAATGGAAAATTCTTCTTTCCCTTTTTCCCTTTATCTGTCTCTTGTTTCACCATTCTCTTCTTTTCTTGCTTTACTTTGTTTTCATAAGACTTAGAGAATTCATTTTCTGTCTTGATAGAACATGAGACAATATCTTCGTATGACGAGAAGCTTTGTGATACTAAAGCTCGACGGAGAAATGGTTTTAAACCATCAAAGAAACGATCAATCTTACTTCTTGGGTTACATATATAATCTGCAGCATGTCTCTCTAACCTTGTAATGTTGGCCTCATACTTTGCGACATTCTCATCCTCCTTTTGTCTCCGACTCAAAAATTGTCTTTCCATATCTGCTCGATGGTCAGGAGGATAGTATTTTTCTAGGAAAAGATCTTTGAACTCTCTCCATTCCATATTTGATACTTCTTCATCTTCCTTTGTGTTTTGAATCAGCGACCACCATTGATCGGCATCTCTAGTGAGGCGGTAGACAGCCATGACAACCTTCTCCCTTTTGCCACTCCCCAAGGCATGGAATATTTTTTCTAAGGAGTTTATCCATTGCTCAGCTACTAATGGATTTGTACCCCCATTAAATGTTGGCGGTTGTTGCCTCATGAAGCGGTCTAACATTGATCCTCCACGTTGTGGATCAGGGTGATCCATATGAGTAAGGTTATTATTCATAACCTGAGTGAGTTGTCCCAGTATGGTAATAAGTTGATCAGCCCCAGTTGTATCTCCAGATCCACAATAATTATCTTGAGAAGGAGGGAAATCCCTACACGGAGTGCGTGCATTGATACGGTTTCCATTCCTTCCACTAGGCGCCATTTCTAAACAATGTCATAAACTAGATTAGTTTATGAATCAAAATACATAATTCCATACTTATAAAATACTTAACATAAATTTAACTATTTATGGACATAATCCATAATCATAAAAATGTTTTCTTTGAGGAAGTATATACTCATAACCCTTCATAGTGGTTTATAAAGAAAACGAGAATTATCCTAAGCATATCCCCCGGGAGTGTCGTAACCAAGAGTGCAGCAAGGCCCGTTGTCGTGCACCAGTTCCCGTTCGAGTCTAGCTCAAAGCGGTGTTTTAGGGTTTTACCCCTAGGTACATATGTGCCAGATCCGCCTCTACCTGCTCGTATCCAGACAGGGATGTATTGCTCGGAAAACTCACAAAATCTCTATAATACCAAAATTCTAGGAAGTTTTTCTATACTAATCCTCAAATTCTATCTTCGGGCTGTGTGCTCTAATCAGATTTTATCTAAATCTAACTTCCAAGGTTAGTACTAAAATGCCTCTGATACCAACTGTAACGCCCCGACCCCAGCTACTCAGAGTCGGTGCATTACTTCGTAACATTGGCATGATCACAAAAGATCAAGTCTCAAAAGACCGATTAGTTTAGTAGCCTTGGAAACACTAGATACATTCATAAGTATTACATTACATCATAAAGTGAAAATCTACAATAACAAAGTCTCCATTGTCCACAATCATATCCTCTTCTGACTATCCCTACAGGTCATTCATAAAATACTTCTTCACATCCTGGAAAATATTAAAACATTGAAAGGGGTGAGCTCAGATGCTCAGTAAGGATAAAAATATTGCGGAAGCTTTCATAAATAAACATTAACATTTAAGTAAATGTATAACTAAAACAAAAGCCTTTTTAAACTTGAACTTCAGCATAATATAGAAAAAATAAAATTAAATGATGTCATTTACTTACTCACATGGATATTCTACTAGTCGAATAATCACATGAAATATCAATAACCACTTTCATAATGATGGAATGCATAATGCCAGACTATAATAACCACGTATCCAAGGCCTCGTGCGAAGACCACAAATAAGATTTTGTCAAGACCTCGTGCCAAGACACTAGTTTGTCTCATGAGACCTACCGATGCATCGAGGAGCTGTGGCGGGCTCCACCCGTCACTTATTAAGTCCAATGCATTCCTCATATGAATAGGTTTAAACATATCATAAACCATAACATAATCGTATCACATAAAACATGTATAAAGGAAACATAAAATTTCCACATTTCAATCACAAGATATCAATACAACACATTGATATAATAAAAACGCTTTCAAAACCATTTTCAATACCAAAATAAAAGAATGTTAAAACTATGTATTTATTTTTTATTAAAAAAAAGTGATGGCTTGTAGAGGAAGCCGAAACTCAAATAATGGTCACAGCGGCGGAGAATTCGTTGTCACCGCATATGTATGGAAAGAAAAAAATTCCTTTTTTTCATTTAGTAAAACGCTTCATATAAAAAAGATTCCTTTTGAATAAACGTAAATGTAAAAGGGGTTTATACACCGTATAAAAGAAAGTTGTATATAAAACCAAATATGCCTCAATGAAATGAGATTGAGACGAAGTCATTATTAAGATAATTTTTAAAATAAAATAGATCTATTATGTGTATTCACTATAGGTACACATAACGAAAGTAAAAATACAAAATAAGACATAATAATATCATGACATTATTTGAAAGTGGGAGATTAACCCAAAGAATGGAAGTTGGGTTAAGAAATTCCCTTACCTTGCGTCCTGTCTTGACTCGACCGTTGTTTAACCTCCTGAATAATAAACTAGAGTTAATTTATAATTTCTTAAGAACCTTTTTCAAGTTTTTTATTCCATTTATATCACTTATTACCATGTTATGAAAATTATGTAATTATTTAAGTTAATAACGGTCGTTTTGTCGATCTTTGGTACTTGAGTCAAAAATAAACTTCTTATAATTACAAGTTGTTCATGTGGTAATATATCCCTTATATCCAGAATTATATTCATGATATAGATATCATATATCTTATATATATCCAGTATATAAATTCATTTATAATATTACATAACATTTATAGGTAAGAAATGAAACGCACCATTCATGGAGACAGTAAGCCGTACGTACGCATGAACGCTACTTTCATTTATATTTTGTATTTAATGGAATGAAGTTATAATTATATAAAGGTATAATATAATTCCAGTATAATATAATGTATAATACCATTTAGTCCATCCTTTATACATCCCACATATGGCATTAACGATTCAAATCACTTTGAGGGGGCGGTAGTCCGCACTTCCTAAAATGAAATTATCGCGTTTACCCATAATGGAAATCATAAAGTATGACACAAATGAGAAATACAGAAGCATAAGGAAAACATAAACATAATATTTATATCATATATGAAAATATTGTCATCAAAATGGCCACCATTAGAGGTGTTAAAAGAATATTGAACAATCATCGTTTCGTGAGGCAGTATTTCGCCACCCACAGAAACAGTATGTTCTTTAACCATTAGACGAAGGTGTGTGTAAGTGTAAACCAAATCCTTATCATAAAAAAATCCTAGTATATTTTAGATACTGGTGTTTTTACAAAAGAAAGGAATAAAAAGAGTTTAAGGGGATGGATAAGAAAAATAAAACAAAACAACATTAGAGAAGACATTACCTTCAAATCGGGTAACTATTTTTGATTTGAGCCAAATTCTTCCTTGGGATGAATTCTGCCCAAAGTGAGGCTTCTAGGAGTAAGGGAGGGAAGTTGGGAGAGTATTTTGGCAGAGATTGGCCGATCCAAATGGCTTGAATGTGTGAATGAGGTGGTAGTGGTGGGGGCCTATTATAAGTGGAGAGGAGGGGCACTCTTGGAATGTAATAAAATGTTACTTTATTTTACAATGATTTTCGGATTCTAAAGGTCCCACACTTATATAATTCGAGGATAAGATGATAAGGGTTCGAAATATACTCATACAATAGGTTTTTGACAAGTGTAAGTGTTGTATTTTACATTATCTTCTTGTTTTATTTAAATCGTTAAATAATGAGGTCATCGATGCATCATCATGATGTCATAAATAATTTAATTTATTTAATGTTTAAAAATTATAAAAAAATACTATGATGTAGGAAATCTTTTTATATTTCCAATGAATATTTATAGTAAAAAATATGACTTGTATAACCCCATGTAAAAATTGTTTTAGTAAAACATTTTATGTTTGTGTCATTTTTTACTTTAACATTAAATAAAAGGTATTTATGTCATTTTCCAACTAATGTGGCTCCATGGGGTCCCCAAGTTGACCCATGGATTGTCTTGGTCGGCCATGACACATCCAATGAGGGTAGGACATGTGTCAAGCTCATCTCATATTATTAAAACATTATTTTTACCATAAACTACACTAATTACCTTTAATCGCGATTAAGAACTTAAAAGTTACTATTCAACAAAAAATTATTTTAATCTCATTGAACCACATTTTACTTCTTAAAGAAAACCATGTATGTCTTATTTTTGAAATTCAAAACACAGAAGTGGTAAAATTTCATTTAAACGAAAAATCAGTTTTTATAAGTACCACTTAGTGGTTTCACTATTCATCAAAAATTGATGTTTTTCAGAAAAATCCCAAAAATTCACCCTAAGCTATATTTGATATTCTGATTTCAAAAATGACGCCTATTTTAAAAAATTCCAAACATATAAGTTGCATTAATTAATTTTAAAATTAATTCCCATAGTCACAACAAATAGCGTGTTTTTGAGAAACAATTTATATCAAAAGATTGACAATTGTTCATGCCCAATTTCAATGTTAAATTAATTCTAATGACCAACATTGGATAAAATGGTAAAAATATATTCTAATTATACTTTAAAACCACTAAATAGTATAATTTATCACAATAAATTATTTTGATTAAAAAAAGCTATTTTAAGTATTTTTCACTATTCATAAAAAATTGGAAGTTCTCAGAAAGTTACAAAAAATTCAACTTAGGATAATTTTGATATTACGAATACAAAAACGAAGTCCATTTGGAAAAATAAAATTTATAAAATTTCAAAAATTAGGTATTACTATTCATAACGGCTACTTTGATTGGTTGTGGTGTGTGTTAGAACTTGAAGTTGCGTACAACAAACGCTACTGCATTATTCAAAGAGAAGCATATCGTGGAAGCTCGGGGTGTTACACACATCCATGTTTCTTAAAAATGTATTCCAAATTTTTTTTACTGTTTACTAGACTATGGGTTAATGTAATTTATACCCTTGTATGAATTTTTATAAAATGTTTTGAAAGGAATCCTTCTGTTGTTTTCCTAATAAGGTACTTTATGACCATTTCGACAAAAATAAGGTAAGAATGTTTTTTTAACTTATAAGGCGTGTGCGGTTATTTCCCCCCATTATAACATCTTCGAAGTTTTCCTTAAATGATTATAAAAATATTTTCAAAATAAATTTTATATTTTATAATTATATTAATTTTAAATGATTTCAAAATAGAAAGAGATATTTCTCTAAAAAAAGTTCTGATTTCATCTATGTAAACATCCTTTGATGGATTGTGAGCTTATATGAAGTTAATTTATTAGGATATAAAACTTACATATTATATTTAAGGTTTTGTGATATGTTTGACTGTGGATGGGTTATTTTTATACCATTCATGGTTTATGGATAATGTATTGATATTTCGTATGGTAGTTTTAATACGAATGTTTATGTTATGTTTAAACCTTTTCATACGAGGAATGCATTGGAATTAGTAAGTGAATGGTGGAACCCACTATAGCTCCTCAATGCATCAGTAGGTCCCATGATATAGACTAGGGTCTTAGAACAAGGCCTTGAAAAAATATTTTTTGTAGTCTTGGCACAAGGCCTTGACTATGTGGTTATGAAGTCTCTGATTATGCATTCCATCATTATGAATGTGGATATTGATTTTTCCTGTGATTATTCTACTAGTAGAATATTCATGTGAATAATTAAATGGAATTATTTGATTTTATATTTTCCATATTATGCTGAAGTTCATGTTTAAAAGGATTTTGTTTTAGTCTTACATTGCCTTAAATGTTTATGCTTATTTATGAAAGTTTATGATATATTATTATCTTTACTAAGCATCTGAGATCACCCCTTTATATTTTTTATTTTTTCCAGGATGCGAAGAAGTATATTATGACTGACCCGTAGGGATAGTCTAATTGATATGAGTGTGGACTATGGAGACTATGTTGTTGTAGTTTTTTATTTTATAATGTAATGTAAAACTTATGAATGTATCTAGTATTTCCACCGCTACTAAACTGATTGGTATCTTGGGATTTGATCCCTTGGGATCATGCCAATGTTATGTAATAATCCACTGACTCTAGGTTACTGGGGTCGGGGCGTTACAGTTGGTATTAGCAGAAGTTTAGTACAATCCTGGGAAACTATATTTAGAAAAACTCTCGTTAGAGATCATTACCCTTAGATAGACTTTGAGGATTAATATAGATAATCATCTTAGAATTTTGGTACAGTAGAGATTTTGTTAGTTTTCCAAGAAATACATCTATGTCTAGATACAACCAGGTAGAGGTGGCTCTAGAACATATGTATATAGGGGTAAAATCCGAAAACACCACTTTGAGCTAGATTCGAAATGGAACTGGTGCACGACAATGGGCCTTGTTGCACTCTTGGTTACGACACTCCCGGGGGATATGATCAGGATAATCCTCATTTTCATTACAAAAAATTATGAAGGGTTTATTAGAATATACTTTCTCAATGAATTTTTTTTATGATTATGGATTATATCCATAAACAGTTCAATTTATGTTAAGTGTTTTACGAGTTTGGAGTTATGTATTGAGATTCATAAACTAATCTAGTGTATGACATTATTTAAAAATGGAACCTAGTGGAAGGATTGGAAACCATATTAATGCACGTAATCCATGTAGGGATTTCCCTCCTACTTAAGATAATTATAGTGGAGCAGGAGAAGCAACTGGTGTAGATCAACTTATCACCATACTGGGACAACTCACTCAGGTTATGAATATTTACCTTACCCGTATGGAGCACTATAATCCACAATGCAGAGGATTAGTGTTAGAACGCTTCATGAGGCAACAACCACCAAAATTCAATTGGAGTACAAATCCATTAGTATTTGAGCAATGTATAAATTTCTTAGAGAAAATATTTCATGCTTTGGGGAGTAGCAAAAGGGATAAAGATGTCATGGTAGTTTACCGCCTCACGAGAGATGCAGATCAATTGTGGTCATTGATTCAAAATACAAAAGAAGATGATGAAGTATAAAATATGGAATGGAGGGAGTTTAAAGAGATTTTCTTAGAAAGATACTTTCCTCATGACCATCGAGCGGATATGGAAAGACAATTTCTAAGTTTGAGGCAAAAGGAGGATGAGAATGTCGCAAAATATAGGGCTAACATTACAAGGTTATCATGGAATGTAGCAGATTATATACGTAACCCAAGGAGTAAGATTGATCAATTCATTTATGGTTTAAAACCACTCTTTGTCGAGCATTAGTCTCATAATCCTTCTCATCATACGAAGATATTGTCACATGTGCTATAAAGGCAGAAAAAGAATTCTCTAAAACATTCGACTATAAAGAAAAGCTGGAGAAGAAGTGATCTTTTGAACACTCTAGAAAGGGAAATAAGGGGATGAAGGGAAAAGTTGAATATCCATCCTGTAGTAAATGTGGGTAGAAACACCCTGTTACTTTCCTGAAGGTAATGGGAGTCTATTATAGGTGTAGTGAAAAAGGCCACCAAGCTCATGATTTCAAGGGGAAAAAAGAGGCTTTTGAATGCTATAATTTTAGATAAAAGGGGAATTATGCAAATGAATGTCCTAATCTTGAAGGGAACTTACCTCAGAAAAGGACAAGGGAGAATGGATAAGCTTATGATATCACTACTACGGAGGTTCAAGCTCTGAAAGACGTGGTGGTAGGTAATTTAATGGTTCCTTAAAGTTTAAACAATGCTTAATTTGATTCTGTATCATCGCATTGTTCCATATATTCCCTGTTTGCTATGAAAATTAGATATTTTAAATTTGACATAACACAAGAGTTTTCCATCAAAGCACTTAAAGGAAGTATCATCACAACAATTTTTTGTGAATCAGTTCCCATTAGGGCATATAAATGTTCTTTATCTGCTGATCTCATCGTCATACCAATGATTGAATTTGATATAATCCTCGGTATGGATTGGCTTTCGTACCATGGTGCGAAAATTTATTGTAAGAATAAGGAGGTTACAATTTTTGATGATGATAAAGAGTACCTTATCTTTAGAGTAGAAATGTCACCACCAGATTCTTTTCTAGATCCACCCCTAGAAGCTCTACTAAATTCAATTATTGGATAAGATGAGAATGAAATAATTATGGGAGAGGAAAATAATGTTCGAATAGAGGACACACCTATTGTGAAAGAATATGTTGAAGGGTATCCAAAGGATTTACCTGGACATCTTCCAGAGTGAGAAATTGAGTTTTCCATTGATTTAATTCCTGGTTCAAGGCCCATATCAAAGACCCCTTATAGAATGGCCACTGTGGAATTAGTGGAACTAAATAAGTAAATAGAAGAATTGAGTAATAAGGGATTTATTCACCCTAGTGTTTCTCCATGGGGATCCCCTGTCCTTTTTGTTAAGACGATAGATAGATCTATGAGGTTGTGCATTAACTACAAGGAGATCAATGCTATAACAATAAAGAACAAGTATCCTATACCTCTAATTTATGATTTATTCGACCAACTTCATGGATATCAATATTTTTAAAATATTGAACTTCGATCTAGATATCATCAGTTGTGTGTGAATAATGAAGAAAAACCAAAAGCAACATTTTGAACTAGGTACATGCATTATGAGTTTAGAGTAATGCCTTTTGGATTGATTAATGCACCCTATGTTTTCATGGATCTAATGAATAGAGTTTTCAAGGAATATCTTGAGGAAATTGTAGTGGTATTTGTTGATGATATCCTGGTATACTCCAAAAGCTTTGAAGATCATGAAAATAAATTGCGCACCATTCTGAAGACCCTCAGAAGAAATGAATTATACGGGATGTTTAGCAAGTGTGAATTCTGGCTTCAATATATTTCTTTCCTTGGGCATATTGTCTCTAAGGATAGAATATCTGTTGATCCTTCAAAGACCAAGGCAATCCAAGAATGACCAACACCGACAAGTATAACTGAGGTATGTATTTTTATTGGTTTAGTTGGTTATTATCAGTGATTTGTCCCAAATTTTTCCCAATTGGTTAACCCATTAACCAAGCTCACATGTAAAGGGGTTAAATTTTTTTCGACAAAAGAGTGTGAATAATGTTTTGAAGAATTGAAGAGATGATTAGTAAATGCCTTTACCTTGACTCTACCGTCAGGGAAATATGGGTTTGTTATTTAAAGTTATGATTCAAATAAAGGACTTGGTTGTGTCCTTATGTAGAATGATAGAGTTATTTCCTATGCATCACAACAACTCAAAATTTATGAGAAAAACTATCCTACTCACGATATTGAGTTAGAAGTTGTAATTTTTTCTTTGAAAATATTGAGACACTATCCCTATGGTGAAAAATGTGAGATTTATATTGATCACAAGATTTTGAAGTATATTTTCTCACAAAAATAACTCAACCTGAGGCAAAGGAGATTGCTTGAACTACTCAAGGATTATGATTAAACAATACACTACCACCTAGGGAAGGAAAATAAGGTGGCAGATTCTTTGAGCAGAAAGGATCATGGAGTTTTGGACAAGATGAGAGATGAAAGGCATCCTATTTTCATGGATCTAGAAAAAATAGATATGGGAATCATCATCGAAGGTGAAACATCAATAAATTTTCAAATGGTTGCCAAACCATCTTTACTAGAAAGGATAAAAAGCTCTTAGGATGATGATGAAGAGTCTCAAAAGAAGAATAAAGCTATTAATGATGGGAGTTCTAGTGACTTCATATATGAAGATGGGATTTTGAAATTTGGGAAGAGGATTTGTGTTCCTGATATACCAGATCTTAAAAGGTAATTGTTAGATGATGCGCATAGCTCCAATTTCTCTATACACCCAAGTAGCACCCAGATGTATAGAGATTTGAAGGAACATTTTTTGTGGGACAACATGAAGAGAGAGATTGCTGATTTTGTGTCAAGATGTATGGTTTTTCAATAGGAGAAAGCTGGAAGGCAGTAGCCTAGAGGAGTTAGGAAACCTCTTCCCATACCTAAGTGGAAATGGGATAATATTCAGATGGACTTTGTCATGGGGTTGTCAAAGACTCCTAGAAGGAATGATGTAATATGTGTCATTATTGATCATCTTTCCAAGTCAGCACATTTTCTTACTATAAGAGAATATATACCACTTGAACATCTAGAAAGACTATATATTGATGAATTTGTAATACTTCATGGAGTACCCTTATTTATTGTTTCTGATCGTGATCCATGTTTTACATCAAGATTCTGGAAAATTATTTAAAAATCCATGGATACTGAACTACGTTTGAGCACTCCCTACCATCCAAAAACTGATGTACAATCAGAACAGACTATTCAAACCTTAGAATACATGTTGAGATCTTTCTTACTTGACATTCAAGGTATGCGGGATCAATATTTTCCTATGGTAGAATTTTCCTAGAACAATCGCTTCCATTAAAGTATTCATATGGCTCCATATGAAGCATTATATGGAAAGAGATGTCACACACCAACTTGTTGGGATGATGTTGGTGAAAGAAAACTTGTAGGCCCAAAACTTGTTGAGGAAACAATGGAAAATGTGAAGGTTATCCAAACTCACATCAAAGCAGACCAAATTAGAAAAAAGAGTTATGTCGATAACTGAAGAAAGGTTTTAGAATTTCAAGTAGGATACCATGTTTTCTTGAAGTTATCTCCATGAAAGGAAGTAATACGATTCGGTAAGAAGGGTTAATTAAGCCCCAGGTACATCGGACCTTTAAAAATTCCAGAACAAATTGGAGTTGTATCTTATCATTTAGAAATGCCTCCTAGTCTCCCCAATGTTCATGATGTGTTCCACGTATCACTGTTGAGAAAATACATGCCTAACTAAACACATGTACTCACCTATGAGGAAATTGAACTGGAACCTGATCTGTCTTATTGTGAAGAGCCCGTTAAAAATCTTGATACAAGAGAACAAGTTCTGAGAAACCAGAAAACTTGCCCAGGAAGAGTTCTATGGAGAAACCATAAGATGGAAGAGGAAACATGGGAACCAAGGGAACTTATGATAAAGAACCACCTGAATCTTTTTGTGCGGTAGTATTATAGAAATTTCAAGGATGAAATTACTTGAAGGAGGGAATAATGTAACACCCCAAGCTTCTATGGTATGTTTCCCTTTGGATAATGTAATAGCTTGCATTGTACACAATTTCGAGATTCTAACACACCGAGGCCAATCAAACTAGCCGATAGGAATAATAATACCAACTTTTTGAAATTTTATAAATTTATCATTCAAAATGGAATTCATTTTTGGATTTGGAATATCGAAATTATCTTAGGGTTAATTTTTGGTATTTTTCTGAAAACTTTCAATTTTTGATGAATAGTGAAAAAACACTACGTTATTGGTTAAAACCGACATTTTATTTAAATTATTCGTTATTTTATTTTAATTTATTTTAGGTCCAAAAAGATACATAATACATATATATGTTCAATTTAAATCATTAGAGTCATTTTATAATAAGTTTATATATATAAAATTTTATCGAACTATTTACCCTCTTTTATCCACCTCCTAGGGGAATTTGAAAATTTGTATGAAACATAATTTTACCGCTTCTGTGAGTTGAATTTCAAAAATAAAAGAGAAAATGTTAATATCATTACGTAAAATTTGGTTCAATATGATGAATTTTTTTATGAATAGTAACTTTTTACTTTTATTTACCACAGTTAAAAGTAAATTGGGTAATTAAGGGAAAAAATGATATCATAATTACCCAAATACATGTCTTAATTCTATTGGATAAGTGTAATTCGACCAAAAATGACCTTATGAATAAAATATGACCCCCTTTGGTTCACATGGATTATATTAGGACATTTATTATTATTTTATTTAAAGAAGAGTTAAAAGAGTTAAACTCAAAGTTTAACAACTAAACCATTTTTCCAATAGGGTTATATATAAGATAAATTAAACTATAAATATTAAATATAAATCTAAAAATATTTCCTACATAATGGTATTTTAATTATAATTTTTAGACATTAAATATTTAAATTTATTTAGGACACAATGATGATGCAGTAATTACCTTATTAATGAAAGATTTAAAAAACTGATATTATAAATATCCAAATAAATCTAATTTTAGGCTTTTAATGTATTCCCTTAATTTTCTAGGTTAATATGACATGTTAGGGTTGATTAAAATATTTTTGTTTTCAATAATAACGTTGTTATGAATTTAACAAAAACAAAATACCAAATAGTGTCAAAATTAACATAAAAGAGTTTTTTAAAAAAATATTATATTATTAATTGATATTATTTTCCAAAAAATATAAGGCTCAGCGAAAGGGCTTAAATAAAATTTTATCTGTCAATAATAAATAACTTGTGGTTCTCTTGGAAGTTTATAGTAATTTTATTAACCATAAAATATAAAAATACAAAGAGACATGGTAAATGTCAAACTATTTAACTAAGAGTTAAATCTAAAAGATAAGGTTAATATGATGACCTAAACCAGTATAAAACCTATTGGTTGAGAGTTTTTCGACCAATCCCCACATTAGACTTTAAATAATTAATTTTTGAGCCTTTATAAACCAAAAATGATTTTATTATAAAATAATATTTCAAGCTTTTCCAGAAGTGACCCTCATCTCTCTTATAAAAGGGAACCTCTCCTTCTCTCAAATTAACACCTTCAAAGCCATTTGAATCAGCCAAAACCTGCCCAATTATCCTTTCAACTATCCTACCTTCATCTTAGAGTCCTTCCTTTAGTCATAAAGCCTACCTAAGAAGCACATTTGATCAAATCCATGGAAGAACCCTAAGAGGAGGTAAATATTTCATCACTTCTTTCATGTTCTTTTCTTCTTCCACTTCCTATTTCTTTGTTGTTTCCATTCTAAAATAATAACTCCAGTATCTATTATATAATGTGATATTATTATAAAAATGGTACAACCATATTCATTATTCTATCCATCCTATAATGAAAAAGTCACCATGCACGCATACGTACAGATTACCCTCTCTATGTCGTGTTGTAGTTTGTCATTCAAACACTTAATCATTTGGATGGGTATAATAATGAGTATAAATGATGTAAATAATAAATATTACATGTTAATTATTCTGTATACATGATATAACATTCAATTATATACGATTTCACCTTCAATTGAATGATATTGTCGCTCGTGCGTACGTACGGATTACGGTCTCCACGGAAGCGATGAGATTCATTCCCCATCGTAATAATTCAAGAATAATTTTCATTATATGATTAAAAATAATGTTTATGAACATAATATCATTCTGTATATGAATCAAATACATCCTATCCATAAAAAACATTGCTTACGAAACCAAGCATATAAAGGAAAATGAATCAGTTAACACCCGAAATGACGATACTACTAAAATATCATTAACAATGAAATATTAGAAGATCATATATGATATCATATTATTGTATATGGTTCTTGTATAATTTAATTACAATTATTTCACCATTATATAATATGTTAACCTACCCTCGACCAAGGAAAAGTACAAGGTAAGGATTAATTTCACAATCTCTTTATTATCCAAGGTTGTTTTTACGTATCTACTTGGACCTCTTTATCATCCACATCCATGTTTCTTAAGAATGTATTCCAAAAAATTTATAGTATTTACTAGACTATGAGTTTAAGTAATTTATATCATTGTTTTAATTTTTATAAAATGGTTTCAATGAAATCTTTCTGTTGTTTTCCAAACAAGGTACCTTATGACTTTTTCAACAAAAGTATGGTAAGAAAGTTTTTTTTAACTTATACGGTGGGTGCAGCTATTTTAAACCATTATAGAATCATTGAGTATTCCCTTAAAATCTTATAAGAATATTTTCAAAATAAAGGTCTTCTTTTATAATTATATTACTTTTAAATTATTTCAAAAAATAAAGAGAATTTCTCTAAAAAAGTTTTGATTTCATCTATGTAAAAATCCTTTGATGGATTGTGAGCTTATTCGAAGTTCATTTATTATGATACAAAACATCCATATTGTATTGAAGGTTTTTTGATATTTTTTATTGTGGATGTGTTATTTTTATACCATTCATTGTTTATGGACAAAGTATTGACATTTCTTATGCTAGTTTTAATACGAATGTTTATGTTATGCTTAAACCTTTTCATATGAGGAATGCATTGGACTAAATAAGTGACGAGTGGGGCCCGCTATAGCTCCTCGATGCATCAGTAGGACTTATGAGACAAACTAGTGTCTTGGAAAATGGCCTTAAAAATCTTTTTTATAGTCTTGGCACAAGGCCTTGACTATGTGGTTATAAAGTCTGGAATTATGCATTCCATCATTATGAAAGTGACTATTGATATTGCATGTGATTATTTGACTAGTATAATATCCATGTGAATAATTAAATGGAATTATTTGATTTTATATTTTCCATATTATGTTGAAGTTCAAGTTTAAAAGGATTTTTTATTCTTACATCGACTTAAATGTTTATGCTTATTTATGAAAGTTTTCGCTATATTGTTATCCATACTAAGAATCTGTGATCACCCCTTTCAATGTTTTATTTTTTCCAAGATGTGATGAATTACATTATTATTGACCTATCGAGATATTATAATGGATATGAGTGTGGCCTATGGAGACTATGTTGTTGTAGTTTTTCATTTTATAATGTAATGTAAAACTTATGACTGTATCTTGTATTTCCAAGGCAACTAAACTGATCGGTCTTTCGAGATTTGATCCCTTGTGATCATGACAATGTTATGTAATAATACACTAACTCTAGGTAACTGGTGTCTGGGAATTACAGTTGGTATAAGAGGAAGTTTAGTACAAACCTTGTAAATTATATGTTGAATAACTCTGATTAGAGAACATTACCCAAATATAGACATTGAGGATTAGTATAGAAGAACATCCTAGAATTTTGGTATGGTATAGATTTGGAGAGTTTTCCAAGAAATATATCCCTTTTTGGATATGATAAGGTAGGGGTGGCTCTGGAATAGATGTACCTAGGTGTAAAACCTGAAAACACCACTTTGAGATAGACTCGAATGGGAACTGGTGCACGACTACGGTGAAGAAACACCCCGGTACTTTCCGGAAGGGAAGATACACCCCAGTACTTGCCTGAAGGGAATGAGAGTCTATTACAAGTCTGGTGAAAAGGCCACCAAGCTCATGATTGAAAGGGGAAGAAAGAGGCTGTTGAATGCTACAATTATATAGAAAATGGGTATTATGCAAATGAATGTCCTAAGCGCTAAGATAACTTACCTCATAAAAGTCCAAGGGAGCAAGGCCAAGATTATGCTATCACTACTACTGAAGTTGAAGCTCTAAAAGACGTGGTGGAAGATAATTTGATGGTTTCCTCAAGTTTATCCAATTATTTATTTGATTCTAGATCATCGCACTTTTTCATATATTCCTAGTTTTCTAAGAAGATTAGATATTTTAAATTTGACTTAACGTGGGAGTTTTCAGTCAAAACACGTAAGGGAAGTATCATTGCAACAAAGTTTTGTAAATCAGTTCCCATTAGGTCATATAAATGTTCTTTATCAGCTGATCTCATCATCATACCCATGATTGAATTTGATATAATCCTCAGTATGGATTGGATTTCAGACGATGATGTGAAAATTTATTGTAATAATAAGGACGTTACAATTTTTGATGATGATATGGAGTACCGTATCTTTAGATAAGAAACCTCACCACCTGATTCTTATCTAGATCCACCCCCAATAGCTCTACTAAATTCAACTATTAGGGAGGATGAGAATGAAATAATTATGGGAGAGGAAAATAATGTTCTAGTAATGGACGTAACTATTGTGCAAGAATATGTTGATGTGTTTCTAGAGGATTTACCTATACATCCTTCAGATCGAGAAATTGAGTTTTCCATTGATTTAATTCCTTGTTCAAGGCCCATATTGAAGACCCCTTATATAATGGCCACTTTGGAATTAGTGGAACAAAAGAATGAACTGGATGAATTGAGTAATAAGGGATTTGTTCGCCCTAGTGTTTCTCCATGGGAAGCCACTATCCTATTTGTTAAGAAGAAAGAAGGATCTATGAGGTTGTGCATTGACTATAGGGAGATGAATGTTATAACAATAAATAAAAAAGTATCCCCTACCTCTCATTGATGATTTATTTGACTAGATTTAGGGAGCTCAATATTTTTAAAATATTGACCTTTGATCTGGATATCATCAGTTGTGTGTGAAGAAGGAAGACATTCCATAAATAGCATTTCGAACCATGTACGAGCATTACGAGTTTAAAGTAATGCCTTTTGGATTGACTAATGCACCCTCTATTTTCATGGATCTAATGAAGAGAGTTTTTGAGGAATATGTTGATGACTATGTAGTGGTATTTATTGATGATATCCTAGTATACTCCAAAAGATATGAAGATCATGAAAATCAATTGCGTACTATTCTAAAAACCCTCAGAAGAAATGAATTAGTCGGGAAGTTTTGCAATTGTGAATTCTGGCTTCCAAAGATTTCTTTTCTTGGCTATATTGTCTCTAAGGATGGAATATCTGTTGATCCTTCAAAGACCAAGGCAATCCAAGAATGGCCAGCACCGATGAGTATAACTTAGGTATGCAGTTTTATTGGTTTAGCAGGTTTTTATTGGTGTTTTTCCTAGAATTTTACCCGATTGGATAACCCATTAACCAAGCTCACACATAAATGGGTTAAATTTGTTTGGAAAAAAGAGTGTGAAGAATGTTCTGAAGAACTGAAGATAAGATTAGTCAATGCTCTTATCTTGAATCTACTATTAGGGAACAATGGGTTTGTTGTTTATAGTGAGCCTTCAAAGAAAGGACTTGGTTGTGTCCTTATGCAGAATGATAGAGTTATTGCCTATACATCACGATAACTAAAAATTTATGAGAAAAACTATCTTACTCACGATCTTGATTTAGCAGCTCTAATATTTGATCTGAAAATATGGAGGCACTATTTTATGGTGAAAATTTTGAGATTTATAATGAGCACAAGAGTTTGAAGTATATTTTCTCACAAAAAAAACTCCACATGAGGAAAAGGTGGTGGCTTGAACTACTCAAGTGTTATTATTTCACAATACACATCCACCTAGGAAAGGAAAATAAGGTGGAAGATGCTTCAAGCAGAAAGGATCATGGAGTTTTGAACAATATGAGAGTTGAAAGGGATCCAATTTTCATGGAACAAGTAAAAAATGGATATGAGAATAATCATCGAAGGTGAAACATCAATAATTTTTCAAATTGTTTCCAAACCATCTTTACTAGAAAGGATAAAATGTTCCCAGGATGATGATGAGGAGTTTCCGAAGAAGATTAATGGCATGAATGATGGGAGATTTAGTGACTTCATATAAGAAGATGGTATTTTGAAATTTGGGAAGAGACTTAGTGTTCTCGATATACCGGATCTAAAAAGGGAATTGTTAGATAATTCTCATTGATCCAATTTCTCTATACACCCTGGTTGCGCCAAAATGTATAGAGATGTGAAGGAACATTTTTTGTGGGACAACATGAAGAGGTAGATTTCTGATTTTATGTCAAGATGTATGGATTGTCATCAGGTGAAAGCTGGAAGGCAACAGACTGGAGGAGTCATCAAACTTCTTTCCATACCTGAGTGGAAATGGGATAATATTGCGATGGACTTTGACATGGGGCTATCAAAGACTCCTAGAAGGAATGATACAATATAGGTCATTGTTGACCGTCTTACCAAGTCAGCACATTTTCATGCAACAAGAGAAGATTTACCACTTGAACGTCTAGAAAGTCTATATATTAATGAAGTTGTAAGACCTCATGGTGTACCCTTATCAATTGTTTCTGATCATGATCCCCATTTTACATCAAGATTCTGGAAAAGTCTTCAGAAAGGCCTAGATACTAAATTTCATATGAGCACTGCCTACCACCCTCAAACTGATGGAAAATCATAATGGACTATTCAAACCATAGAAGACATGTTGAGATCTTTCTCACTTGACATTAAAGGTATGTGGGATCAATATTTACCTCTGGAATAATTTTCCTATAATAATAGCTTCCATTCAAGTATTCAGATGGAACAATATGAAGAGTTATATTGAAAGGGATATCGTACACCAACTTGTTGGGATGATGTTGGTGAAAGAAAACTCATGAGAATAGAACTTGTTGAGGAAATAATGGAAAATGTAAAGGTTATCCAAACCCACATCAAAGCAGCCCAAAGTAGACAAAAGAGTTGTGCTGATAACCGAAGGAATGATTTGGAATTTTAAGTAGGAGACCATGTTTTCTTAAAGGTATCTCCATATAAAAGAGTTATACGATTCAGTAAGAAAGTTAAATTATGTCCCAGGTATATCGGACCTTTTGAAATTCTAGAACGAATAGGATTTGTAGCTTATCGTTTTTCGGTGCTTCCAAGTCTTTCCAAAGTTCATGAAGTGTTCCACGTATCACTGTTGAGAAAATAAATGCCTGACCCAATGCATGTACTCACCTATGAGGAAATTGAATTGGAACCTTGTTTGTATTATTGTGAAGAGCCTGTCAAAATTTTTGATACAAGAGAACAAGTGCTGAGAAACCGGATGACTCATCTGGTAATGGTTCTATGGAGAAACCATAAGATGGAAGAGGAAATGTGGGAACCTGAGTAACTTATGGAAAAGAACCACCCGAATATTTTTGTGAGGTTGTATTATAGAAATTTCGAGGATGAAATTATTTGAAGGTGGGAAGAATGTAACACCTCTTTCTTCTAAAGTACGTTTCCATTTGGATAATGCAATAGCTTGAATTATACGCAACTTTGAGATTCTAACACATCACGACCAATCAAACTAGTCGTTATGAATAGTAATACCCACTATTTAAAATTTTATATATTTTATCTTTCAAAATGGACTTCATTTTTGGATTTGGAATTAAATTAGCTTTGGGTGAATTTTTGTTATTTTTTTGAAAACTTTCAATTTTTGATGAATAGTGAAAAACACTGCGTTATTGGTTAAAGACAACTTTTTATTTAAATAATTATTTATTTTATTTCAATTTATTTTAGTTCAAAATAGATACATAATACATATATGTTCTATGTAAATTATTGGATTCATTTTATAATTAGTTTAGATATATAAAATTTTATCGAACTATTTACCGTCTTTTACCCACCTCCTAGGAGAATTTGAAAATTTATATAAAACATAATTTTACCACTTCTGTGAGTTGAATTTCAAAAATCCAAGAGACACAGTTAATATCAGTAAGTAAAATTTGGTTCAATAAGATGAAAATATTTTTTTTGAATAGTAACTTTTTACTTTTATTTACGCTGGTTAAAAGTAAATAGGGAAATTGAGGGTAAAAATGGTATCATAATTACCCTAACACATGTCCTAATTCTATTTGATAAGTGTAATTAGACCAAAAACAACCTTAGGAATAAAATATGATCCCCTTTTTTCCACTTGTATTAGATTAGGACATTTATTATTATTTTATTTAAAGAAGAGTTAAAAGAATAAAAATCAATGTTTAATAACAAAACCATTTTTAATATAGGGTTATACATAATAAAAATTTGACTATAAATATTCATTAGAAAGATAAAACTATTTCCTATATAATGGTATTTTATGTATAAGTTTTAGACATTAAATTAGTAAATTTATTTATGAAACAATGATGACTCAATAATTATCTTTTTAATGAAATAATAAAATAATTGATATTATAAATATCCAAATAAATATAATTTCAGAATTCTATGGAATTAAATTAATTTTCATGGTTAATATGACATGTTATGGTTGATTAAATGAATTTTTTAAAGTAATAATGCCGTTTTGAATGTAACAAAAACAAAATACCAAATAGTGTCAAAATTGACATAAAAGAGTTTTTAAAACAAATATTATATTATTAATTGATATTCTATTCCTAAAAATATAAGGTTTGGTCAAAGGGATTAAATAATATTATATATGTCATTAATGAACCACTTTAGGTTCTCTTGAAAGTTTATAGTATGTTTATTAACCATATAATATAAAAATACAAAGAGACATGGTAAATGTCAAACTATTTAACTAAGAGTTAAATCTAAAAGATAAGGTTAATATGATAAGATAAACCTGTATAAAACCTATTTGTTGAGAGTTTTTATACCAATATTCACCTTAGACATTAAATATTTCATTTTAGAGCCATTATAAACCAAAAATAATTTTATTATAAAATAATATTTCATGATTTTCCTAAAGTGACCCTCACCTCTACTATAAAAGGGAACCCCACCTTCTCCCAAATTAATACCTTCAAAGCCATTTTGATTGGACAAAACCTGACCATATATCCTATCAACTATCCTACCTTCATCTTAGAGGACTTACTTTAGTCATAAATCCAACCTAAGGAACCCTTTTGATCAAATCAAAAGGAAGAACCTGAAGAAGAGGTAATATTTCATCACCTCTTTCAAGTTCTAGTCCTCTTTCTCTTCCTATTTATTTGTTGTTTCCATTATAAAATAATAACTCCAGTATATTATATATAGTGTTATTTTATTATAAAAATGGTACAACCATATTCATTATTCTATCCATCCTATAAATGACAAAGTCAACATACGTGCATACGTATAGATTACCGTCACCACGTCGTGATGTAGTTTTTTATTCAAACACTACATCATTTGTATGGGTATAATAATGAGTATAAATGATGTAAATAAAAAATAAAAAATGTTAATTATTCTTTATACATGATATAACATTCAATTATATACTATTTCACCTTCAGTTGAATGATATTGTCACTCATGCGTACGTACGGATTACCGTCTCCACGAACACGATGTGATTCATTCCCCGTCATAATAATTCTAGAATAATTTTAATTATATGATTAAAAACAATTTTTATGAACATAATATAATTCTGTATATGAATCAAATACATCCTATCCAAAACAAACATGTCTTACATAACCAAGCATATAAAGGAAAATGAATCAGTTAACACCCGAAACGATGATACTACTAAAATATCATTAACAAAGAAATATTAAGAGATAATATATGATATCATATTAATGTATATGATTCTTGTATAATTTAATAACAATTATTCCACCATTATACTAGAATTTAATCTACCCTCGACCATGTAAAAGTACAAGGTATGGGTTAATTTCACAATCTCTTTATTATCTGAGGTTGTTTTTATGTAAATATATACCGAGACATCTTTATCATCCACATCCATGTTTCTTAAAAATGTATTTCAATTTTTTTACTATTTAGTAGAATATGGGTTAAATCAATTTATAACCTTGTTTGAATTTTTATAAAATTGGTTGAAAGGAATCTTTTTATCCTTTTGCTAACAAGGTACCTTATGACCTTTTTGAAAAAATTATGATAAGAATGTTTTTTTAAATTATACGGCGAGTGTGGCTATTTTATGTCATTATAACATCATTAAATTTTACCTTACCATCTTATAAGAATATTTTCAAAATAAATGTTTTCTTTTATAATTATATGACTTTTAAATGATTTCAAAATAGAAAGAGATATTTCTCTAATTTTTTTTTGATTTCATCTATGTCAACATCTTTGATGGATTGTGAGCTTATTTGAAGTTGATTTGTTATTATACAAAACATCCATATTGTATTGAAGGTTTTGTGATATGTCTAACAGTGGATGTGTAATTTTTATACCATTCATGGTTTATAGAAAAAGTATTGACATTTTGTGTGCTAGTTTTAATACTAATGTTTAGGTTATGTTTAAAACTTTTCATATGAGGAATGCCTTGGACTTAGTAAGTGAGGAGTGGAGCCCGCTATAGCTCCTCGATGCATTGGTGGATCTCATGAGACAAAATAGTGTCTTGGAACAAGGCCTTGAAAAAATATTATTTGTAGTCTTGGCACAAGACCTTGACTATGTGGTTATGAAGTCTGGCATTATGCTTTCCATCATTATGAAAGTGGCTATTGATTTTAATGTGATTATTCAACTAGTAGAATATCGATATGAATAAGTAAATGGAATTATTTGATTTTATGTTTTCCATATTATGCTGAAGTTCACGTTTAAAATGCTTTTGTTCAAGTCTTACATTGCCTTAAATGTTTATGCTTATTTATGAAAGTTTCCTCTATATTGTTCTCCTTGTCGAGTATCTGAGCTCACCCCTTTATATGTTTTATTTTTCCCAGGATGTGAAGAATAATATTATGACTGACCTCTTGGGATATTCTAAGGGATATGAGTGTGGACTATGGAGAATATTTTGTTTTATTTTTTCATATTATAATGTAATGTAAAACTTATGAATGTATCTAGTATTTCCAAGGCTACTAAACTGATCAGTCTTTTGGGATTTGATCCTTTGTGATCATGCCAATTTTATGTAATAATGCACCGACTATGGTTAACTAGGGTCAGAGCATTATAGTTGTTATTAGAGTAAGTTTAGTATAAACCTTGGCAACAATATTTAGAAAAACTCTGATTAGAGGACTTTACACTAAGATAGACTTTGAGGATTAGTATAGAATAACTTCCTAGTATTTTGGTACTGTAGAGATTTTGTGGGTTATCCAAGAAATATATCCTTTTTTTGGATATGAGAAGGTAGAGGTGGCTCTGGCATAGATGTAAATATGGGTAAAAGCTGAAAAACATGCTTTAAGATAGACTCTAATGGGAACTAGTGCATGACAATGGGCCTTTTAGCACTCTTGGTTACGATAGTCACGGGGGATATGCTTAGGATAATTCTCAGTTTCTTTACAAACCATTATAAAGGGTTTATGAGTATATACATCCACAAAGAAAACATTTTTATGATTATGGATTACATCCATAAACTGTTCAATTTATGATAAGTGTTTTTCAAGTTTGGGGTTATGTATTGTGATTCATAAACTAATATAGTGTATGAAATTGTTTAGAAATGGCGCCTCGTGGAAGGAATGGAAACCGTATCAACACATGTAATCCATGTGTGGATTTCCCTCCTACTTAAGATAATTATAGTGGACCAGGAGAAGCAACTGGTGCATATCATCTTATCACCATACCAGGACAACTCACTCTGGTTATGAATAATAACCTTAACCGTATAGAGCACCTTGATCCACAACATGGAGGATCAATGTTATACCACTTAATGAGGAAAAAATCACCAAAATTCAATGAGAGTACAAATCCATTAGTATTTGAGCAATGCATAAATTCCTTAAAGAAAATATTTCATGCTTTGTGGAGTAGCGAAAGGTAAAAAGTTGTCATGGTAGTTTATCACCTCACGGGTGATGCAGATCAATGATGGTCATTGATTCAAAATAAAAAAGAAGATGATAAAGTATCAAATTTGGAATGGAGGGAGTTTAAAGAGATTTTCATAGAAAAATACTTTCCTCATGACCGTTGAACGGATATGGAAAGACAATTTCTGGTTCTGAGGAAAAATGAGGATGAGAATGTCACAAAATATGAGGCTAAATTTACAAGGTTTGCAAGGCATGCAGTAGATTATATATGTAACCCAAAGTGTAAGATTGATCGATTATTTGATGGGTTAAAACCATTTATTCGTCAAGAATTAGTCTCACAATAATTCTCATAATACGAAGATATTGTCTAATGTGCTATCAGGAAATAAAAATAATTATCTAAGTCTTATAACTTTAAAGAAAAGCAGGAGAAGAAGAGATCTGCTAAACACTCTGGAAATGGAAATAAGGGGAAGAAGGGAAAAGTTGAATATCCATCCTATAGTAAATGTGTTAAGAAACACCCCAGTACTTTCCTGAAGGTAATGAGAGTCTGTTACAAGTGTGGTGAAAAATATCACCAAGCTCACAATTGCAAGGGGAAGAAAGAGGCTTTTGAATGATACAATTATAGAGAGAAGGGGAATTATTCAAATGAATGTCCTAAGTGCCAAGGGAACTTACCTAAAAAAGGCCAAGGGAGAAAGGCCAGGCTTATGCTATGACTACTAATAAATTTGAAGCTCTAAAAGACATGGTGGCAGGTAATTTAAGGGTTTCCTCAAGTTTAGCCATTGATTTATTTGATTCTGGATCATTACATTGTTTCATCTCTTCCCAGTTTTCTAAGAAAATTAGATATTTTCAATTTGACTTAACATGGGAGTTGTTAGTCAAAACCTGTCAGGGAAGTATTATCACGACAAAGTTTTGTGAATCTGTTCCCATTAGGGCATATAAATGTTCTTTATCTACTGATCCCATCGTCATACCCATGATTTAATTTGATATAATCCTCGTTATGGATTGGATTTCAGACCATGATATGAAAATTTGTTGTAATAAGAGGGAGTTTACAATTTTCGATGATGATAAGAAGTACCTTATCTTTAGAGAAGAAACGTCACCACCTAATTCTTATCTATATCCACCCCCAGTTGCTCTATAAATTCAACTATTAGGGAAGATGATAATGAAATAATTATGGGATAGGAAAAGAATGTTTGAATAGTGGACGTACCTAATGTGCCAGAATATTTTGATGTGTTTCTAGAGGATTTACTTGGACATCCTCTAGAGCGAGAAATTGAGTTTTCCATTGATTTAATTATTGTTTCAAGGGCCATATCGAAGACCCCTTATAGAATGTCCATTTTGGAATTAGTGAAACTAAAGGAAAAAAATAGAGGAATTGAGTAATAAAGGATTTATTCACCCTAGTGTTTCTCTAAGGGGAGCCCCTATCCTTTTTGTCAAGAAGAAAGATGGATCAATGAGGTTGTGCATTGACTACATGGAGATCAATGCTATAAAAATAAAGAACAAGTATCCCCTACCTCACATTGATGATTTATTTGACAAACTTCATGGAGCTCAATATTTTTCAAAGATTGACCTTCGATCTGGAAATCATCAGTTGTGTGTGAAGAAGGAAGACATTCCAAAAACTGAATTTCAAACTAGGTACGAGCATTATGAGTTTAATGTAATGTCTTTTGGATTGACTAATGCACCCTCTGTTTTTATAGATCTGATGAACCAAGTTTTCAAGGAATATCTTGATGACTTTGTAGTGGTAATTATTGATGATATCCTGGTATACTCCAAATTCTATGAAGATCATGAAAATCATTTCCCCACCATTCTGAAACCCTCAAAATAAATTAATTATAAGGGAAGTTTATCAAGTGTGAATTTTGGCTTCAAGAGATTTATTTTATTGGCCATATTGTCTCTAGGGATGGAATATCTATTGATCCTTCAAATACCAAGGTAATACAAGAATGGCCAACACCTATCAGTATAACTGAGGTATTCTGTTTTATTGGTTTAGCAGGTTATTATCGGAGTTTTTTCCAGAATGTTTCTCGATTGGCCAACCCATTAACCAAGATCACATGTAAATGGGTTTAATTTGTTTGGACAAAATAGTGTGAAGAATGTTTTGAAGAACTGAAGAAAATATTAGTCAAAGCTCCTCTCTTGACTCTACCAACAGAGAACGATGGGTTTTTTATTTATAGTGATACTTCAAAGAAAGGACATGGTTGTGACCTTATGCAAAATGATAGAGTTATTTACTATGCATCATGAAAGCTAAATATTTATGAGCATAACTATCCTACCCACAATATTGATTTAGCATCTATAATCTTCACACTGAAAATATGGAGACACTATCTCTATGGTGAAAAATGTGAGATTTATACTGATAACTAGAGTTTGAAGTATATTTTCTCACAAAAAGAACTCAACATGAGGTAAAGGATATGGCTTTAAATACTCAAGGATTATTATTTCACAATACACTAACACCCGGGGAAGGAAAATAAGGTGGAATATGCTTTGAGAAGAAATAATCATGGAGTTTTGAACAAGATTAGAGTTGAAAGGGATCCTATTTTCATGGATCTAGTGAAAATGGATATGGGAATAATCATGGAAGGTGAAATATCAATAATTTTTTAAATGGTTGCCAAACCATCTTTACTAGAATGTATATAAAGTTTTCAAGCTAATGATGAGGAGTTTCAAAAGAAGATTTAAGCTATAAATGATGGGAGATTGAGTGACTTCATATATGAAGATGAGATTTTGAAATTTGTGAAGAGAATTTGTGTTCCCAATTTACCGGATCTAAAAAATGGAATTGTTAGATGATGATAATAACTCCAATTTCTCTATACACCCTATTAGCACCATGATGTATAGATATTTGAAGGAACATTCTTGGTGGGACAACATGAAGAGGGAGATTTCTGATTTTGTGTCAAGATGTATGGTTTGTCAACAGGTGAAAGCTGGAAGGAAACAGCCTGGAGGAGTCATGAAACATCTTACCATACATTAGTGGAAATCGGATAATGTTATGATGGACTTTGTCATGGGGCTATCAAAGACTCCTATAAGGAATGATGCAATATGGTTCAACGTTGATCGTCTTACCAAGTCAGAAAATTTTCATGATATAAGATAAGATTTTCCACTTCAACATCTAGTAAGACTATATATTAATGAAGTTGTAAGACATCATGGAGTACCCTTATCGATTGTTTCTGATCGTGATCCCTGTTTTACATCAAGACTCTAGAAAAGTAATGAGAAATCCCTGGATACTGAACTTCAATTGAGCACTGCCTACCACCCTCAAACCGATGGACAATCAGAACAGACTATTCAACCCTTAGAAGACATGTTGAGATCTTGCTCACTTGACTTTCAAGGTATGTGGGATCAATATTTAACTATAGTAGAATTTTCCTATAACAATAACTTCTATTCAAGTATTCAGATGGCACCATATGAAGAATTATATCGAAAGAGATGTCGCACACCATCTTGTTGTGATGATGTTGGTGAAATAAAACTCGTAGGCCAATAACTTATTGACGAAACAATGGAAAATGTGAAGGTTATCCAAACCCACATCAAAGCACCAAAAAGTAGGAAAAAGATCTATGTCGATAACCGAAGGAAGGATTTGGAATTTCAAGTAGGAGACCATGTTTTATTAAAGGTATCTCTATGGAAGGGAGTTATATGATTCGGTAAGAGGATAAATTAAATCCCTGGTACATCATACCTTTCGAAATTCTAGAATGAATTGGAGTTGTAACTTATCTTTTGGTGATGCCTCCAAGTCTCTCCAAAGTTCATGATGTGTTCCACGTATAACTATTGAGAAAATACATGCATGACCCAATGCATGTACTCAACTATGAGGAAATTGAACTGGAACCTGATTTGTCTTATTGTGAAGAGCCTGTCAAAATTCTTGATACAAGAGAACAAGTTCTGAGAAACCAGATGACTCGTTTGGTAAACTTTCTATGGAGAAACCATAAGATGGAAGAGGCAACGTGGGAACTAGAGGAACTTATGATAAAGAACCACCAGAATCTTTTTGTGCGGTAGTATTATAGAAAATTTGAGGATGAAATTATTTTAAGGAGGGAATAATGTAACACCCCAACTTTTCACAGTACGTATCCCTTTGGATAATGTGATAGCTTGCATTGTACGCAACTTCGAGATACTAACACAACAAGACCAATCAAATTTTCCCTTATGAATATTAATACCCAATTTTTAAAAAATTTATAAATTTTATATTTCAAAATGGAATTTATTTTTGGATTTGGAATATCGAAATTATCTTAGGGAGAATTTGTGATATTTTTCTGAAAACTTTCAATTTTTGATGAATAGTGAAACAACACTGCGTTATTGGTTAAAACCGACTTTTTATTTAAATAATTATTTATTTTATTTTAATTTATTTTAGGTCAAAATAGATATATAATACATATATATGTTCAATGTAAATCATTGGAGTCATTTTATAATAAGTTTAGATATATAAAATATTATCGAACTATTTACCGTCTTTTACCCACCTCTAAGGAGCATTTGCAAATTTATATAAAACATAATTTTACCACTTTTATGAGTTTAATTTCAAAACTCATAGAGAAATGGTTAATATTATTATGTAAAACGTGGTTCAATATGATGAAAATAATATTTGGGGAATAGTAACTTTTTACTTTTATTTACCATGGTTAAAAGTAAATAAGGTAATTAAGGGTAAAAATGATATAATAATTACACTAACACATGTCCTAATTATATTGGATAAGTTTAATTCGACCAAAAGAAACATTAGGATTATAATATTACCCCTTTTGGTCTACTTGGATTAGATTAGGACATTTATTATTATTTTATTTAAAGAAGAGTTAAAAGAGTTAAAATCAAAGTTTGATAACTAAACTATTTTTAATATAGGGTTTTGCATAAGATAAATTAGACTATAAATATTCATTATAAAGCTAAAAATATTACCAACATAATGGTATTTTATTTATAATTTTTAGACATTAAATATTTAAATATATTTTTGACACAATGATGATGTAGTAATTACCTTATTAATGAAAGATTAAAATAATTGATATTATAAATATCCAAATAAATATAATTTGAGACTTTTAATGAATTATATTAATTTTATTTGTTAATATGACATGTTATGGTTTATTAAATGATTTTGTTTCGAAGTAATAATGTTGTTATGAATTTAAGAAAAACAAAATACCAAATAGTCTCAAAATTGACATAAAAGAGTTTTTAAAACAAGTATTATATTATTAATTGATATTCTATTCCTAAAAATATATGGTTTGGAAAAAGGTCTTAAATAATATTATATACATCATTAATTAAAAACCTGAGGTTCTATTGGAAGTTTATATTAAGTTTATTAACCATATAATATAAAAATACAAAGAGACATGGTAAATGTCAAACTATTTAACTACAAGTTAAATAAAAAAGATAAGGTAGATAAGATGACTTAAACCTATCTAAAACCTATTGGTTGGGAGGTTTTTGAACCATAAAAACCGTAGACTTTAGATAATTCATTTTGGTGCCATTAGAAAACAAAAATTATTTTACTATAAAATAATATTTCAATCTTTTCCTGAAGTGACCCTCACCTCTTTTATAAAAGGGAACCTACCCTTCTCTCAAATTCACACCTTCAAAGCCATTTTTCATGGGAAAACCCTGCCCAAATATTCTATTAATTTTCCTAACTTCATCCTAGTGGCCTTCCTTTAGTCATAAATCCAACCTACGGAGCCCTTTTGATCAAATCAAAAGGAAAAACATGAAGACGAGGTAAATATTTCATCACTTCTTTCATGTTATTTTCATCTTCCATTTACTCGTTATTTGTTGTTTCCATTCTAAAATAATAAACCCAGTATATTCTATATATTTTTATGTTATTATAAAAATGGTACCCCCATATTAATTATTCTATCCATCCTATAAATTAAAAAATCATCATACGTGCGTACGTACGGATTACCGTCACCACGTCGTGGTGTCGTTTGTTATTCAAACACTTCATCATTTGGATGAGTATAATAATGAGTATAAATGATTTAAATAATAAATATAACATGTTAATGATTTCTTATACAAGACATAACATTCAATTATATATGATTTCACCTTTAATTGAATGATAATGTCGCTCGTTCGTACGTACGGATTACCATCTCCACGAATGCGATGAGATTCATTACCCATCGTAATCATTCAAGAATAACTTTCATATTATGATTAAAAATAATTTTTATGAACATAATATAATTCTAAATATGAATCAAATACATCCTATCCATAACAAACATGGCTTATATAACCAATCATATAAAGGAAAATGAATCAGTTAACACCCGAAACGATGATACTACTAAAATATCTTTAACAAATAAATATTAGCAGATCATATATGATATAATATTAATATATATGGTTATTATATAATTTAATAAAAATTATTTCACCATTATAAAGGATTTTAACCTACCATTGACCTAGTAAAAGTATAAGGTAAGGGTTAATTTCACAATCTCTTTATTATTTGAGATTGTTTTTACATAAGTATCTATTGGGACATCTTTATCATTCAAAAACATGTTTCATAAAATGAATTTCAAAACATTTTTACTATTTACTAGACTATGGGTTAAAGTCATTTATACCCTTGTTTGAATTTTTATAAATTTTTTTGAAAGGAATCTTTCTTTCGTTTTCCTAACAAGGCACCTTATGGCCTTTTCAACAAAATTAAGGTAAGAATGTTTTTTAACTTATACGGCTAGTGCGATTATTTTCTGCCTTTATAACATCATCAAAGTTTCCCTTACAAGCTTATAAGAATATTTTGAAAATAAATGTTTTCTTTTATAATTATATGACTTTTAAATGATTTCAATATTGAAAGTGATATTTCTCTAAAAAAAGTTTTTGATTTCATCTATGTCAATCTCCTTTGATGGATTGTGAGCTTATTTGGTGTTGATTTATTATGATACAAAACTTCCATATTGTATTTAAGGTTTTGTGATATGTTTTACTATGTATGTTTTATTTTTATACCATTCATGGTTTATAGATAAAGTATTGAAATTTTATATTCTAGTTTTAATAGGAATTTTTATGTTATGTTTAAACCTTTTTCATATAAGTAATGCATTGGACATAGTAAGTGATGGGTGGAGCCTACTACATCTGATTGATGCATCGGTATGTATCATGAGACAAACTATTGTCCTGACATAATCCTTGAAAAAAATATTATTTATAGTATTGGCACAAGTCCTTGACTATGTGGTTATGAAGTCTGACATTATGCATTCCATCATTATTAAAGTGGCTATTGATATTGTATGTGATTAATAGACTAGTAGAATATCCATGTGAATAAGTAAATGAAATTATTTGATTTTACCTTTGCCATATTATTCTGATTTTAATGTTTAAAAGGCTTTTGTTTTAGTCTTACATTTCCTTAAATGTTTATGATTATTTATGAAAGTTTCCACTATATTGTTATCCATACTGAGCATTTGAGCTCACGACTTTCTATGTTTTATTTTTCCCAGGATGCGAAGAAGTATATTACGATTGACCTGAAGGGATAGTCTAAGGGATATGATTGTGGACTATGGAGAATATGTTGTTGTAGTTTTTCATTTTATAATGTAATGTAAAACTTATGAATGTATCTAATATTTCTAAGGATACTAAACTGATTGGTCTTTCGGGATTTGACCCCTTTTGAATATGACAATGTTATGTAATAATGCACCGACTCTGGGTAACTGGGGTTGGGGAATTACAGTTGGTATCAGAAGAAGTTTAGTATAAACCATAGAAACTATATTTAGAAAAACTCTGATTAGAGAACATTATCCTAAGATAGACTTTTAGGACTAGTATATAAGAACTTCCGAGAATATTGGGACTGTAGATATTTAGTGAGTTTTCCCAGAAATACATCTATGTCTTGATATGAGAAGGTATAGGTGAATCTGGAACAGACGTACCTAGTGGTAAATCCTAGAATCACTGTTTTGAGCTAGACTCGAACGGGAACTGGTGCACGACAATGGGCCATGCTACACTCTTGGTTACAACACTCCCAGGGGATATGTTTAGGATAATTGTCATTTTAATTACAAACCATTATGAAGGGTTTATGAGTATATAATTCCTCAAAGAAAACATTTTTATGATTATGGATTATATCCATAAACTGTTAAATTTATGTTAAGTGTTTTACAAGTTTAGAGTTATGTATTGTGATTCATAAACTAATCTAGTGTATGTCATTGTTTAGAAATGGATCATAGTGGAAGGAATGAAAACTGTATCAATACATGTAATCCATATAGGGTTTTCCCTCCTACATAATATAATTATAGTGGAGTAGGACAAGCAACTGGTATAGATCAGCTTATCACCATATTGGGACAACTCACTCAGGTTATGAATAATAACCTTACCTGTATGGAGCCGCCTGATCCGCAACGCGGAGGATCAATGTTAGACCGGTTCATGAGTAAACAACCACAAATATTCAATGGGAGTAAAAATCTATTAGTAGGAAAGCAATGGTCCTTAGAGAAAATATTTAATGCTTTGGGGAGTAGAGAAAGGTAAACAAGTTGTCATGGCAGTTTCTCGCCTCACGGAAGATTTAGATCAATGGTGGTCATTGATTTAAAATAAAAAATAAGATGATGAAGTATCAAATATGGAATGAAGAGAGTTTAAAGATCTTTTCTTATAAAAATAATTTCCTCATGACCATCGAACAGATATGGAAAGGAAATTTCTAAGTCTGAGAAAAAATGAGGATGAGAATGTTGCAAAATATGAGTCTAAATTTTCAAGGTTAACAAGTCATGCAATAGATTATATACATAACCCAAGGAGTAAGATTGATTGATTTGTTGATGGGTTAAAAACATTTCTTCGTTGAGAATTATTCTCACAATCCTTCTCATCATACGAAGATATTGTCTCACGTGTTATCAAGACAGAAAAAGAATTCTCTAAGTCTTAAGTCTTTAAAGAAAACCAAGAGAAGAAGAGATCTAATGAACAATCTACAAATGTAAATAAGAGGATGAAGGGAAAATTTGAATATATATCCTGTAGTAAATGTGGGAAGAAACACCTTGGTACATGCCTAAAGGTAATGTGAGTCTATTACAGGTGTGGTGAAAAAGGCCACCAAGATCATGATTAGAAAGGGAATAAAGAGGTTTGTTGGATGATAAAATTGTATAGAAAAGGGGAATTATGCAACTGAATGTCCTAATATCCAAGGTAACTTACCTCAGAAAAGGCCAAGGGAGAAAGACCAAGCTTATTCTATCACTACTGCTATGGTTGAAGCTCTGAAATATGTGGTAGCAGGTAATTTAATGGTTTCCTCAAGTTTAGCCAATGCTTTATTTGATTCTGGATCAACGCATTGTTTCATATCTTCCTAGTTTTCTAATAAAATTAGATATTTTCAAATTGACTTAACAAGGGAGTTTTCAGTCAAAACACATAAGTGAAGTATCATCGCAAAAAAAGTTTTTTTGAATCAGTTACCATTGGGGAATATAAATGTTCCTTATTTGCTGATCTCATCATCATACCCATGATTTAATTTGATATAATCCTTGGTATGGATTGGATTTCAGAACATGATGCGAAAATTTATTTTAAGAAGAGGGAGGTTACAATTTTCCAGGATGATAAGGAGTTCCTTATCTTTAGAGCAGAAATGTCACCACCTGATTCTTCCACCCCCAGTAGCTCTACTAAATTCAATTATTGGGGAGGATGAAAATGATGAAATAATTATGGGAGAGGAAAATAATGTTTTAATAGAGGACGTACCTATTGTACAAGAATATGTTGATGTGGTTCTTGAGGATTTACCTAGACATCCTCTAGAGCAAGAAATTGAGTTTTACATTGATTTAATTATGGGTTCAAGGCCAATATCGAAGACTCATTATAGAATGGACACTGTAGAATTAGTCAATATACAGAAACAAATAGAGTAATTGAGTAATAAGGGATTTATTTTACCTATTGTTTCTCTATGGGGAGCCCATTTTCTTTTTGTTAAGAAGAAATACAAATCTATGAGTTTGGGCATTGACTACAGGGAGATCAATGCTATAAAAATAAAGAACTAGTATACCCTAACTCGTATTGATGATTTATTCAACCAACTTCATGGATCTCAATATTTTTCAAAGATTGACCTTCGATCTGGATATCACCAGTTATGTGTGAAGAAGGAAGACATTCCAAAAATAGCATTTTGAACCAGGTATAGGAATTACGAGTTTACAGTAATGCCTTTTGGATTGACTAACGAACCATCTATTTTCATAGATCTAATGAACAGATTTTTCAAGGAATATCTTGATGAATTTTTAGTAGTATTTAATGGTATACTCTAAAATCTATGAATATCATGAAAATCACTTGCGCACCATTCTAAAAACCCTTAGAAAAAATGAATTATACGGGAATTTTAGAAAGTGTGAATTCGGGCTTCAAGAGATTTCTTTTCTTGGCCATATTGTCTCTAATGATGGAATATATGTTCATCCTTCAAAGAACAAGGTAATCCAATAATGTCCAACCGATGAGTATAACTGAGGAACAAATGTTTATTGGTTTAGCAGGTTATTATCAGCATTTTGTCCAGAATATTTCCCGATTGGCTAACCCATTAGCCAAACTCGCACATAAAGGGGTTAAATTTGTTTGGACAAAATTGTGTGAAGAATGGTTTGAAGAACTAAAGAAAAGATTAGTCAATGATCCTCTATTGACTCTACCATCAGGGAACATTGGGTTTGTTATTTATAGTGATGCTTCAAAGAAAGGACTTGGTTGTGTCTTTATGAAGAATGATAGAGTTATTTCCTATGCATCACAATAGAAAAACAATTATGAGCAAAACTATCCTACTCATGATCTTGAGTTAGAAGCTGTAATCTTTTCTATGAAAAAATGGAGACACTATCTCTATAGTGAAAATGTGAGATTTATACTGATCACAAGAGTTTGAAGTATATTTTCTCACCAAGAGAACTCAACATGAGGCAAAGGCAATGGATTGAACTACTCAAGGATTATTATTGCACAATACACTACCACCTGGGGAAGGAAAATAAGGGGGAAGATGCTTTAAGAAGAAAGGATCATGGAGTTTTGAAGAAGATGAGATTTGAAAGGGATCTTATTTTCATAGATCTAGTGAAAATGGATATGGGAATAATCATTGAAGGTGAAACATCAATAATTTTTCAAATGGTTTATAAATCATCTTTTCTAGAAAGGATAAAAAGTTCTTAGGCTGATGATGAGGAGTTTCAAAAGAATATTGAAGCTGTGAATGATGGGAGATTGAGTGACATCATATATGAATATGGTAATTTGAAATTTGGGAAGAGACTTTGCATTCCCGATATATCGGATCTAAAAAAGGAATTGTTAGATGATGATCATAGCTCCAATTTCTCTATACACCCTGGTAGTAAAAATATGTATAGAGACGTGAATGATTATTTTTGGTGGGACAACATGAAGAGGGAGATCACAGATTTTGTGTCAAGATGTATGGTTTTTCAACAAGTGAAATCTGGAAGGCAGCAACCTGGAGGAGTCATGAAACCTCTTCCCATACCTGAGTGGAAATTGGATAATATTATGATGGACTTTGTCATGGGGCTATCAAAGACTCCTAGAAGGAATGATGCAATATGGGTCAGTATTGATCGCCTTACCAAGTTAGCATATTTTCTTGCTTAAGAGAAGAATTACCACTTGAATATCTAGCAAGATTATATATTAATGAAGTTTGAAGACTTCATGGATTACCCTTATCGATTGTTTCTGATCGTGATCCTCGTTTTACATCAAGATTCTGGAAAAGTATTCAGATATCCATGGATACTGAACTTCATTTGAGCACTGCTTACCACCCTCAAACTGATGGAAAATCAGAACAGACTATTCAAACCTTAAAAGACATGTTGAGATCTTTTTCACATGACTTTCAAGGTATGTGGGATCAATATTTACCTATGGTAGAATTTTCCTATAAAAATATCTTCCATTCAAGTATTCATATGGACCTATATGAACCGTTATATGGAAAGAGATGTCACACACCAACTTGTTGTGATGATGTTGGTGAAATAAAAATCACAGGCCCAGTACTTGTTGAGGAAACAATGAAAAAAATGAAGGTTATCAAAACCCACATCAAAGAAACCCAAAGTAGGAAAAAGAGCTATGGCGATAACCGAAGAAAGGATTTGGAATTTCAAGTAAGAGACCATGTTTTATTGAAGGTATATCCATGGAAGGGAGTTATATGATTTGGTAAGAAGAGTAAATTAAGTTCCAGGTACATAGGACCTTTCGAAATTATAGAACGAATTGGAGTGATAGCTTCTCATTTGGAAATGCCTCCAAGTCTCTCCAAAGTTCATGATGTGTTCCATGTATCACTATTGAGAAAATACATGCCTGAACCAAGGCATGTAATCAACTATGAGGAAATTGAACTCGAACCTGTTCTGCCTTATTGTGAAGAGCCTATCAAAATTTTTGATACAAGAGAACAAGTGCTAAGAAACCAGACGGCTCGTCTGGAAAAAGTTATATGGAGAAACCATAAGATGGAAGAGGCAATGTGGGAACCAGAGGAACTTATGATAAAGAACCATCTGAATATTTTTGTGTGGTAGTATTATAGAAATTTTGGGGAAGAAATTATTTTAAGGAGGGAAGAATGTAACACCCCAATCTTCCACAGTACATTTCCCTTTGGATAATGGAATAACATGCATTGTACGCAACTTCAAGATTCTAACACACCGCGACCAATCAAACTAGTCGTTATGAATATTAATACCCAATTTTTGAAATTTTATAAATTTTTCTCATTAAAAATGGAGTTCATTTTTGGATTTGGAATATCAAAATTAGCTTAGGGAGAATTTTTGGTATTTTTCTAGAAACTTTCAATTTTTGATGAATAGTGAGAAAACTATATGTTATTGGTTAAAACCGACTTTTTATTTAAGTAATTAGTTATTTTATTTTAATTTATTTTAGGTCAAAATAGATACATAAGACATATATATGTTCAACATAAATCATTGGAGTCATTTTAAATAAGTTTAAATATATAAAATTTTATCAAACTATTTACCGTCTTTTACCAACCTCCTAGGAGAATTTTCAAATTTATATAAAAATTAATTTTTCTGCTTATCTGAGTTGAATTTCAAAAATCCGAGACACACTATTAATATCAGTAAGTAAAACATTGTTCAATAAGTTTAAAATAATTTTTAGTGAATAATAACTTTTTAAAATTTATTTACCACGGTTAAAAGTAAATAGGGTAATTAAGGGTAAAAATGATATCATAATTACCCTAACACATGTCCTAATTCTATTGGATAAATTTAATTTGACCATAAAAAACTTTAGGAATAAAATATGACCCCATTTGGTCCACTTGGATTAGATTAGTATATTTATTATTATTTTATATAAAGAAGAGTTAAAATAGTTAAAATAAAAGTTTAATAATTAAACCATTTTTAATAAAGAGTTCTGGAAAAGAAAAATTCGACTATATAAATTAGAAAGATAAAAATATTTCCTACATAATGGTATTTTATTTATAATTTTTAGACATTAAATAATTAAATTTATTTATGACACAATGATGATGCGGTAATTACCTTATTAATGAACGATTAAAATAATTGATATTATAAATATCCAAATAAAAATAATTTGAAACATTAAATGAATTAAATTAATTTTCTTGGTTAATATGACATGTTATGGTTGATTAAATGATTATTTTTTCTAATTAATAATGATGTTATGAATTTAACAAAAACAAAATACCAAATAGTGTCAAAATTGACATAAAAGAGTTTTTAAAACAAATATTATATTATTAATGGATATTTTATTCCTAAAAATCTAAGGTTCGGCCAATAGTCTTAAATAAAATTATATATGTCATTAATAAACCACTTGAGGTTCTCTTGGAAGTTTATAGTATGTTTATAAACCATAGAATTTAAAAATACAAAAAGACATGGTAAATGTCAGACTATTTAACTAAGAGTTAAATCTAAAAGATAAGGTAAATATGATGACCTAAACCTGTCTAAAACCAATTTGTTGAGAGGTTTTCAACCCATAAATACCTTAGACATTAAATAATTCATTTTGGAGACATTAGAAACGAAAAATGATATTTTTTATAAAATAATATTTCAAGCTTTTCTTGAAGTGACCCTCACCTCTTTTATAAAAGGGAACCTCCGCTTCTATCAAATTCACACATTCAAAGCCATTTGTCTTGGAAAAAATATGCACAAATATCCTCTAAACTATAATCCCTTCATTCTAGAGGCCTTAATTTATTCATAAATCCAACCTAAGGAGCTCTTTTGATCAAATCAAAAGGAAGAACCCGAAGAAGAGGTAAATATTTAATCACCTCTTTCAAGTTCTTTTCGTCTTCCACTTCCTCTTTATTTATTGTTTCCATTATAAAATAAAAACTACATAATATTATATATTCTGTGATGTTATTATTAAAATGGTACAACCATATTAATTATTCTATCAATCCAATAAATGACAAAGTCATCATACGTGCGTACATACGTATTACTGTCACCACGTTGTGGTGTAGTTTGTTATTCAAACACTTCATCATTTGGATGGGTATAATAATGAGTATAAAAGATGTAAATAACAAATATAACATGTTAATGATTCTGTATACATGATATAACATTCAATTATATACGATTTCACCTTCAATTGAATGATATTGCCGCTCGTGCGTACGTACGGATTACCATCTCCACGAACACGATGAGATTGATTCCCCATCGTAATCATTCAAGAATAATTTTCATTTTATGATTAAAAATAATTTTTATGAACATAATATTATTCTGTATATGAATCAAATACATCCTATCCATAAAAAACATGGCTTACATAACCAAGCATATAAAGGAAAATTTATCAGTTAACACCCGAAATGATGATACTACGAAAATATCATTAACAAAGCAATATTAGAAGATCATATATGATATCATATTAAGGTATATGGTTCTTGTATAATTTAATAACAATTATTTAACCATTATACAGGAAGTTAAACTACCCTCGACCAAGGAAAAGTACAAGGTAAGGGTTAATTTCACAGTCTCTTTATTATCCGAGGTTGTTTTTTCATATGTATCTACTGGGACATCTTTATCATCCACATCCATGTTTCTTAAAAATGTATTCCAAAACATTTTTACAATTTACTAGACTATGGGTTAAAGTCATTTATACCCTTGTTGGACTTTTTATAAAATGGTTTGAAAGGAACCTTTCTGTCATTTCCTAACAAGGTTCCTTATGACCTTTTCAACCAAATTAAGGTAGGAATGTTTTTTAACTTATACGGCGGGTGCAACTATTTTCCGCCATTATAACATCATCAAAGCTTCCCTTACATGCTTATAAGAATATTTTCAAAATAAAAATTTTCTTTTATAATTATATGACTTTTAAATGATTTCAAAATAAAAAGAGATATTTCTCTAAAAAAAAGTTTTGATTTCATCTCTGTCAACATCCTTTGATGGATTGTGAGCTTTTTTGAAGTTGATTTATTATGATATGAAACTTCCATATTGTATTGAAGGTTTTGTGATATGTTTGACTGTGGACGTGTTATTTTTTATACCATTCATGGTTTATGGATAAAGTGTTGACATTTCGTATGCTAGTTTTAATACGAATGTTTATGTTATGTTTACACATTTTCATATGAGGAATGCATTGGACTTAGTAAGTGACGGGTGGAGCCCGCTATGGCTCCTCGATGCAACAGTAGGTCTCATAAGACAAACTAGTGTCTTGGCACAAGGCCTTGAAAAAATCGTATTTGTAGTCTTGGAACAAGGCCTTGACTATGTGGTTATTAAGTCTGGCATTATGCATTCCATCATTATGAAAGTGGCTATTGATATTGCATGTGATTATTTGACTAGTAGAATATGCATGTGAATAATTTAATGACATTATTTGATTATATCGTTTCCATATTTTGCTGAAGTTCAAGTTAAAAAGGCTTTTGTTCTAGTCTTACATTGCCTTAAATGTTTTTACTTATTTATAAACGTTTCCACTATATTGTTATCTTTACTGAGCATCTGAGCTCACCCCTTTCTATGTTTTATTTTTCCCAGGATGTGAAGACGTATATTATGAATGCCCTTGAGGGATAGTCTAAAGGATATGAGTGTGGCCTATGGAGACTATGTTGTTGTATTTATTCATTTTATAATGTAATGTAAAACTTATGAATTTATCTAATATTTCCAAGGCTACTAAACTGATCGGTCTTTCGGGATTTGATCCCTTGTGATCATGCCGATGTTATGTAATAATGCACCGACTCTGGGTAACAGGGTTCAGGGCGTTACTTGAGAAAATATTCACGGATTATATCCCCCAAAAGATTCAGTTTAAAGTTATTTATGTATTTCTTTAATTTTTAGTTAATTCATTTTATTTTATATTAGTTACAATTATTGTTAATTAGCAGCAATTATATTAAATTATAATTATATCGTTTTTTTTTCATTTTTTTTAAAAATAATTACGTGTGATTAGTATTAATTAGTACTAATTAGTAGTTATTATATTAATTATTAGTGATTAATAGTCATTAGCATTAATTCAAAAAATTATTAATAATTAGCCATAATTATTAATAATTAGTGATAATTTTTAAAATTTAGTTTTAATAAGTAGTAAATTGAAATAAATATTAAAAATTCTAATAAATTGTAATAATTAGTAATAATTATTGATAATTAGTAATAATTAGAAATAAGTAGAAATAAGTAGAAATAATTTATAATAATTAGTAATAATTAGTAATAATTATTAGTAGTCAGTAGTAATTAATAATATTTTGTAATATTTAGTAATAATTAGTAATATTTTTTGATTAATTAGCAATAATTAGGATTAATTAGGAATAAATAGTAATAAATAGTAATAAATAGTAATAAATAGTAATAAATTGAAATAAAATGTAATAATTAGAAATAAATGGTAATAATTAGAAATAAAATATTATAATTATTAATAAATTTTAATAATTGTTAATAATTAGTAAAAATGGTAATAACTGTTAATAATTAGCAATAAATGGTAATAATTCGTAATAATTCACAATAAACATTAATAATTACCAATAATTAGTAATAATTAGTAATAATTAAAAATAATGAGTAATAAATAGAAATAATGTGTAATAATAAGTAACAATTAGTAATAATTAGTAATGATTAGCAATAATGAATAATAATTTGTAATAATTTGTAAGAATTTGTAATAATTGGTAATAATTAATAATAATTAGTAGTAATTATTAAGAATTAGGAATAATTAGTAATAATTAGGAATAAATATGATTAATAATTAGGAATAATTAGTAATAAATATGTTTAATAATTAAAAATAATTAGTAATAAATAGTAATAAATAGTAATAAATAGTTATAAATAGTAATAAATATTAATAAATAGTAATAAATAGTAATAATTAGTAATAAATGGATATAAATAGATATAAATAGTAATAAATAGTAATAAATAGTAATAAATAGTAATAAATAGTAATAAATTGTAATAAATAGTAGTAAATAGTAGTAAATTGTAATAATTAGTAATAAATAGGAATAAATAGTAATAATTTGTAATAATTAGTAGTAATTTTTAATAATCAGTAATAAATTGTAATAAATTGTGATAAATTGTAATAATTAGTAATAATTCGAAACAAATAGTAATAAATTGTAATAAATATTAATAAATAGAAATAAATAGTAATAAAGAGTAATAAATAGTAATAAATAGAAATAAATAGTAATAAATAGTAATAAATAGTAATAATTAGTATTAATTATTAATAGTTAGCATTAATTAGTATTAATTAGTAATAGTTTGCAATAATTAGTATTAATCAGTATTAATTATTATAAATTAGTAATAATTATTAATAATTATAAATAATTTGTAATAATTTGTAATAATTAGTAATAATTTTTAATAAATTACTAACAATTACTAATAATTAGGAATAACTAGCATTAATCAGTATTAATTAGTATTAATTAGTAATAATTAGTATTAATTATTATTAATTAGTAGTAATTAGTAATAAATATGAATAATTAGGATTAATTAGTAATAAATATGAATAATTAGGATCAATTAGTAATAATTAGTAATAATTAAAAATAATTAGTATTAATTTTCAATAATTAGTTTTAATTATTCTTAATTAGCATTAAATAAAAATAATTAGGAGTAATTAGTTATAATATGAATAATTAGAATTTATTAGCAATAAATATGAATAATTAGTAATAATTAGTAGTTATGTGAATAATTAGTAATAGTTTGTAATAAATATGAATAATTAGTAATATTCAGTCATAAATATGAATAATTAGTAGTAATTAGTAATAAATAGTAATAATTTGTAATAATTCGTAATAAATAGTAATAAATAGTTATAAATAGTAATAAATAGTAATTCTAATTAATAATTAGTAATAAATACTAATAATTAGTAATAATTAGTAACAACTAGTAATAAATAGTACTAAATAGTAATAAATAGTATTAAATAGTAGTAATTAGGATTAATTAGAAATAGTTAGTAACAATTAGTCATAAATATCAATAATTAGAAATAAATTATCATAATTTTTAATAATGAGTACTAAGTTGGCACAATTTCCAGCATATTGGGGGCATCTTTTTTGCCTGATGGCTCATCTCCTTACAATTGTCTCCCTCTAAAATCAATATGAAAAATCTTCTTTAACATACAAATATCGATTTTTATATGAAGGAGAATGGAGTGAAGAACGGTGAGGCCTCCATTTTCTCCATTCTCATGCATATGAAAATGGATATGTGTACATATGAGAAAACTTTTCATACTGATTTTAGTAGTAGGAAGTTCGAAGGAGATGATCTGTCAGGCCAAAAAGGATCTTTTTCCCGATGACTCATCTCCTTGCAACTTTATAGGACTGAAATAACTATGAAAAATATACTTTGATGTGAATATATCCATTTTAATATGCATGAGAATGGATATTCACACTTCAAAGAAGATTTTACATAGTGATTTCATTTGGAGAAAGTTGCAAAGAGATGATTTATATGGAAAAAGAGTTGTCACCAATCTGTAGGAAATTATGCCGCTCGTAATTAGCTGTAATTAATATAAATTAGTTGTAATTACTAACAATTAGTGCATATTAGAATATATTTTAAAACAAATACTATAAATAATTATGAAATAATAGAAATTATTATAAATTTCTAGATAAGTGGATTTAATTTTGTTATCTTTTCTGGATAGTTTTTTTATTTAATAAAATTATTACAAAAAACTAACAATTTTATATTTTTTAGAGTAATATGGAACAAGGAAGTTGACAACAGTCATCATTAGATGATCACACTTGGATAAATCAACATAAGAATCCAAAAAGTTCTTATTTAAATCCTATATATATTAAGGGAGTTAAATCTTTCTTATCATTTGCATCATCAAAACTAGAATTTTATTTAGAAGGGACAATTAAGTGTACTTGTAAAAAATGTGCTTTGTGTGCGTTTAACACATTTGACAACACTGTGGTTCATCTATTTAATTTTGGTTTTCAACCTGATTATGTTATTTTGTATCAAAATGGTGAATACAGTTCTGGATGAGATATTAATAATTTGGTTCTGGATCTATCACGATTTGAAAATTTAGTACATGATGTGGAAATTTTGTTTTTTCAACAAACTAAAACTCAGGATGATATTGATTTAACACATGAGATAGAACCATCTCAGTTTTATGATTTGTTGAGTTCTCCTAAGGTTTCCTTATATCGAGGTTGCAAGATAAGAAAATTCGACGTGGTTTCAAAATTTATGGCTATTAAATCAAATAATTGAATGTAAAATATCTAGTTGTAATAGATATTATCATTGGTTAAAACAATGTTACCTGAAGGAAATGTGTTGCCTAAAAATGTCTATGAGATCAAGAGGTTGGTTCTTAATATGGGTCTGGGTTATTAGAAGATTCATACATGTTCAAATGATTTCATCTTATATTATGTTGAAAATGATTCGTTGGATAGTTTTCCCACATGTGGAAAATCATAGTATAAAGTGGATCAACTAGGGATGTCTGGATTAATTCCTATAAAATATTTGAGATATTTCCTGCTTATACCCAGATTGTAGCATTTATTTATGTCTCAGAATATATTGACATTGATGTCATGGAACCAAACCAATATTTCAACTGGTAAAAGCTTAAATCATTCCTATGATGGTGATTCATGGAAATATTTTGACCAACTGTATCTGTTGTTTTCTTTAGAAGTCCGAAACGTGCGATTGAGTCTTTTTACTGATAGTTTCTGCTCATTTGGTTCTTACAATAGTCAGTATTCTTGTTGGCCTATATTTATAACTTTGTACAGTGTACCTCCTTGTATGTTGATGAAGGAGACATATTTATTTTTGACCTTATTAATTCCAGGACATCCGAAAAAGAATATTGATGCTTATTTAAAACCATTGATTGATGAATTAATTTCACTATATAGTAATGGTGTGAGTATATATGATGTTGTTGTGAAACAAAAATTCCTATTGAAAGCTATATTAATGGTAAAAATTAGTATCTTCCCACTATATGACATGTAATCTAGCTGGATTACACATGGTCCCAAATCATGTTTATACTGTATGGGAGAAAACAAAGAATTTATGCTCATCAAGGGAAAAAACCTTGATTTTTTTACTGTCATTGCATATTAATTCCAATCGATCATCCTTTTTGGGTAAAAAATATCATTCCAAAAAAAGAACAATTGAAAGAGATGAACATTGAACAATGATCTCAGGTACAAAGTTAAAATTTATCATCTCTTCATTACATATCATCACATTTAGAAAAAAATATACCAATATAAAATTGATGGCTTTAGGAAAGAACGCATTTGGGTAAAATGTAGTATTTTTTGGGATCTTTCATATTGGTTTTATTTTTTGGCCCATCACAAGTTTTATTTCATTCATATTGAGAAGAAATATTTTTTTAATTTATTTCATATAGTTTTGGATACACCAGGTAAGACCAAAGATAATTTAAAGGCATGATTATAGCTTACCCAAATTAGCGGGTGACCAAAATATGAACTGTTTGAAAATTTTAGATCACATAAGTTAATGAAGCCATAATAATCATATAAATTTTCCAAATAAAATCAATTATTATTATGTCAATGTAATGTAGATTTGAGTCTTTCAGATGGTTATGTTTCCAATTTGGGTAGATGTGTCAGAAATTATCATATTACCAGATTAAAAATTCATGACTGTAATTTTATAATAGAAATAATTCTACTGATTAGATTAAGAGGGTTTTCAAATTATATGATTTGATATGTGATAATAGACATATCGTATTTTTTCGAGATATTTGTACAGTGAAAACAGACTATGATACCCTAATAATACTATAAGAAGATGTTGTTTTAATTTTATGTAATCTAGAAAAAATATTCCCAGCGGTGTTCTTTGAATCAATGGAACATTTGATATTACATTTTCCACATGAAACAAAATTTAGAGGTTCAGTAAAGTTTCTATAGATGTACTCATCCAATATACACATGTATAAATTGAATAAAAAAGCTTGTAATAAAGCATCAGTTGAATGCTTAATTGTAGAAGCTTATTTGTAGGAGAAAATTTCTTTTTTCAACTTTCATTATTTTCAATCTGAATATCCCTCAAAACACATTGTCATGGGCCATAATAAATGAAATACTGATGATGAAATGAGAAATTAATTATCAACTTTTAATTATCTTGAATTGGACTTCGGTGGAGTTCATAAATGATGTATTATAGATGATGAACATCATAGAGATCATACATATGTTCTGATCAACTATAAAGAAATGACACCATTTGTACTACAAGTGATCCTGTCACTTATTCTATAATATTTGATCCAGCAAATTAATATTATTTTGTTTTTAGGTTATATGATAATTATATCCGGAAACTGATTCCACAAATTATAACAGCTGCTCTTGAAGAACATCGATAAAATAATTTTTCCTATTAGCTTCAAAAAAGGTAACATAAATTATTTATGGGTTGAAATATAAAATCAATTTATTTTTTGTTATATTGATAACTATTTTATAAATTTTCAGGTATCTCAACATGTTGATAAAATTGCTAATCAATTGTATGTATTGAGTAAACTACCATCCAAAATGGTTAAATATTTTAATGCATATTTGTTTAATAGTTTTAGATTTCATACATGTGTATATGGGGAATCAAAAAAAAATAATGAATAGTGTTGATTGATTAAGAGGATATCATCATAGAGAAACTAATGTTGACTTTTACGGCATGCTGAAAGAAATTATTAAACTGTGTTATCTTGGAAAAAATTATATAATGATGTTTAAATGTTAGTGGTTAGATACTGAGAGAGGCTTGCATATTCATCTGACCCATGGAATTTCAGATAATAAATATAAAAGTATTCTTATAGTAAATGGGCCATTTTTATTGTCTCACCATCCACACAAAATTTATTATGCAAATTACTGCACTACTTCAAGATAGTTTGGTGATTGGTGGAGCATAATAAAAATTATATCTCAAGAAATTTAATTTACTCGAAGTGAATGTGGTACCACTGAAGTGCAAGGAATTGAAAATTTTCAAGGGAATTCTCTAAATCCATATTTTTCATAAAGATTCATGAATATAGATGATGGCACCCAACAGTTAAGGGTCGATGATGAAAATGATGTTAATGATGTTACAAATGAATTCGAAATGACAAGAAAAGATGAAACTGAAACTTGTATGGAAATTGATGATGGGGTGGAGGAATATGAAGACACTAACAACATCCGATATAAAGATAAGGATGAAGATGAACATTGACATGGTTAACTGCTGATTATAATCATATATAATATATATCTATATATAATAGTTGTTTTCAACTGTTTTCTAACAACAATAATTTCAGGTTTTCGATGGATGATGATCTGTTTCGTCTGTTGCAGGAGGCTGATCTACCTTTGGATGAGCAGGATGTTGGATCATATGACCCTCAAACTACTAGTGGTTTAGGGAGTACTTAGAGGGGGAATGGTCTTGCATGATTGATGATTCCTAACCCAATCCCCGAACAATAGCCACATATTGGATTCGATCCACACATACATTGGTATGTTTACCTGTGTATTTTAGTTATCTTTAATTAATTTATTTATATAGTTATTTTTTGATTATTTTTTATTTTTTTACATCTTTTTTCTTATAGATTTTGGACAGATTGTGCTATATTGCACAATTGTTTTTCTGAATTATGGTTCACATGGGATGAGATTCTCGTTGATGTTCAGTACCTTTTATTTGATCATTTTCTTGTATATAAATAAATAATATTTATTTTGAAATTTATTTAATTAATAGATTGATATTATAAATTATTTATAGGGTCTACAGTATCCCATCGATGAGAGAATGTGTGATGATATCTTGAAGGTGTGGGAGGGGTTTATGCATGATCATTACCATCATTTTTTTATAATTTGAGAAGGAAAAAAAATGATGAAAGCAGGAGTAACGGAGTTTGATGAGTCTTGTCGCACCCACCGAACTGATTACATTTCATCTCATGTTTGAGATAGATTATGTCCACACTGGTTAGGTGGTCATTTTTAGAGGAGATTGTTGATAGGTTGACAAAACCAGGGGAGACCTGATGTGACATATTGATCATGTAGTCATATATTTATTATGCATAGGGAGCATATGGTAAGTACCTTTTTAAATAATTTATATAACTTTTATGGTAAATAGTTTATTTTATATTCATATAGGTATTCGAACAATCTGATATTACAGAGTTTGATATTTATAAGAGGATGTACAACGATCTGGTCACTGGAGAGATTAGAGGTGATCACCAGCCTCAGATTGTGGTTATTATAATTTCTTTTTGAGTTTTAAAATTAACTACAAATAATATTTTAAATATTTTAATTTTAAATTTAAATTGAAGGAGTCATATGAGGTTATGACGTCCCATACATAGACTGAGAGTCCAGATGAGACCGATGGTCAGACTAGTACCCACTGATTTGATGAGGCAACATGGATACATCCAACCAAGTGTGACTTTGAGAATGACTAAGTCATTGGAATCAACTATTGATTGATGTTTGAGAGTTATTATGATACCACTGTGATGTCGACGTGTACCTCGAGAGGAGATCATGGAGAGTTATCATTAACTGTTGCACAATATCAGGAGAAACTTTGAGCTCAGGGTAAGCTTATAGAGAATATGCATAGAGAACAGGAGGAGATACGTCGATGGTAGTAGCAGCAACAATAGGAAGAGCTCTGATGACAGTAGCTGCAGTAGCATGAGGAGATGCGTCGATGAAAGAAGCAACAACATGAATATATAGAGTACATGCGACGTTTGACTCGTGGTTTATAGATGAAGTTTGCTTCACCATATCCTCTAGCTCATCTAAAAGACCCTCCCCATCTGTGATGTATTTATTTTTTATGATAAAACATTTGATTGTAATTTTTTTTGTAATAATAATTATCTATATTTCTCTATAGTGGGTTTTTTATATTGTTGCAAATATTGAATTTTTTATTTTTTATTTAATTTATTATTATTATTTATTATTTATTATTATTCTGTTATTATTATTATTATTTATTTCTTGTGTGAATATTGTCGTTTTTAATATTTTATAATTTTTTATTCTTTTTCTAATAATAATATTATTATTTCATTAATAATAATAATATTATTATTTCATTAATAATTATAATATTGTTATTATTATATTTATAATATTATTTTATTATTATTACTATTATGTTATTATTAATATTATTAATAATATTATTTTAGTATTTTATAATTTTGTTTATTTTACTAATATTAATATAATTTTATTATTATTATTATTATTATATTGATATTATTGATATTATTAATATTAGTATTAGTATTATTTTTTTCTTATATTATTATAATATTATTATTAATATTATTTTATTCATTTTATGTTATTTTCGACGGTCCCTTTTACGATGGGCCATCGCCCCGTCCTAAGAGAGTTTTTTTTTAAAACCTCGAGAAATTTATTTGTGATGGGATGTGGACCCATCACAAAAAACTCTATTTGTGATTCCCTTTTCAGCAACATAGAATTTGTGATGGGACCCCGTCACAAATTACTTTTTGCGTTGGGGTCTCGTCACAAATATTCCAATTTCCAGTAGCAGTCATTTGTGAAAGCCTCAATGATCCTCTTAATCACATCAGAACATATTCCCATCAGGTACTTATGTAAAGTAGTCGATGCACCGCACAAGCTAAATGACATCCACAAGTAAGAAAATGTCCTAAATGATCTTATGAAAGTGGATTTCTCAAGATTTTATGGGGCTAAAGGAATCTGGTTGTACCCAGAATGCCATCTAGAAATTAGAAGGATTCATTTCCCTCAATCCTATAAATAATTTGATCTAAAAATTTAATTAGAAAATGATATTTTCTTATTATAGAATATTGGTTTCTGTAATCTATATAGAATCTCCATTTTGTGGCTTCTCTAACCTAAATTTGTTAATTTTTATCATTCATAACAATAGTGAAACCTCTATTATTAGGAACTAATTAGACATGACTGACCCAAACACAATATGAGATATGATAAATAAGACCAACATCTAACAAATTAATTAATTCCTCTCTCATAACCTCTTTCATGATCATATTGAGCCTTCTTTAACCCCCAACTCTTGGTTTATGATCCTTTCCATGGAAATCCTATGCATACAAAATAAAATACTAATCTATTTAATATCTTAAATGGACCAATATATGAATGTTATATACATATTCAACACAAATAATAGATTTTCCTATTTATTTTTATCCAATTAAACTAAAATGATGATAGGCAGTGTTAAATATTTACCTAAAAATGATCATTTTCTCTATACTTGGAGCAGTATTAGCTCCATAGTGTGTTATTGTTCACTGGATGGATGTATTTTGGGACTATGAGGTCCAACAACTTCAACAATTTTATTAAAATTAAATTGAAAACTGGATACGTTTGGAATTCTAGAACTATATTTACATTTTTCATCACTATTTTCCAAAGTGGACAACACACTCTCATAAGTTTGAAGATCATATATCTGAATATTATAAAATAAAAATAGTCAAAATTGTTCTAAAAAATATCCCTCAAACTTAAAAATTTTTTAACATTGTTTTTAGAAATAAAATCAGACTCAAGTTCTCTTAAAAATTCATTATGTTTAGAAATTTAAAATTTATCTTTAACACGACATTTGATAGATAAAACAAAATTTCTATACAATTGTATAATGTTTTTCAGACTCTCACTCTGAAAAGACTCAATAGTGTGTGAAACAAAATTTTTATCCCTTAAAGGGATTTATTTATTTAATAAATGTTTATCCAATTTTTATTGATGATCGAATTAGTTCTCAAACTATAAAATTTCCACCCTTGACCTATTCTCCCCCAAAGTGGGTTATTTGTAATTTTTTTAAAAATTGAATTTCTATTATTTCTCCCCAAACTTAAAAATCAAATAACCCTTGGAAACATCAACAAGATAACCCCTAGTGGCTAACAATATTATTCCTGGAATGATGAGAACCAAGTATTCACACTACATGACTTTAAAAATAAAATTAGTTAGTAAAAATAACTTACCAACTCCAACTAGAAAGTCATGAAATCTTCTTATAGGGTAAATTAACGATAATTCTTTCCACTAGAGAATAATAGTTGTGGGATGAAAGTCACCCAATCTCAACTCTTAAAATAAAGATAACGGGAAAAAATTATACAAACACCTAGATCATAAATATAGTTGAGTAGTAAATTATTCTATAAGGTGTTGGGAGTGATAAAAATATTTTGATCATAAAGTTATTTATGATTTTTCTTTTTAATAAAAGTGATACAAACTTTTATGTTGTTTTAAGTGGAAAAATCTGGAATAATTTTTTTTTTGAAATTTTTTTTGAGAAATTTTGGATACAAAGGAATATGAATGAAGGCTTGAATGAATTGAATTTTGACTGAGCACTTGGTTAAAATCTAAATGATATTGATAAGTTCAAGTGATTTATCTTTTTTAAACCATTTAAGAAATGGGATGTGTGGGGAAAAATTCATAGGAGAAGTGGGTATAACCTCAGACTTAACATATCTCACCTTTCCCTTATTTTATTTTATTTTATAATGTTTTTATTTTGGTTTTTTGGTTGGAAAAATTTATTTTCGTCATTTTCAATGTTGTTGTACTCATTTTCAAATTAAGGGACTAGATACAAAAATAATTCTAACATTAAACTTTAATACATGAAATAAAACATAAAATTATAATCATAACTTTATTAGTTATTCAATCATATCCCTATAATACTTTATAAATCCATTCTTAGTATTTTGGGGAAAAGAAAGCATAATAAAGGGTGATATAAAATGATCAATAAGAGAAAACATGAGAGATATCAATCATAAGATAGAATAATACGATCATAAGGATATGATAACATAATCATGTTCATGTTCTCAATGTAAAATATTCACACCCATAAAATCTTAGATCATAAACTCCAAAATCAGTTCATATCTAGAAGTATGATTAATAAGGGTGTTAAATTCATAATCGTCATTGAAGATTCATAACAAAGGAAAGTTGAATAATAAGCATATGAAATCATAATATATGGAAAATATCCTTTCAAAATCATGTCTATGGTTAATATTGTGATCATATATAGAATAAATCATACTCAAACATAAAAAAGTGAATATAAATATTCCAAATTATGTCCACACATATCCTTGTACCAGTCAAACTACAAGGGACAAGGCTTCAGAGGAGGATTCAGGGAAGGCACATTTACTAGAGCAGAGATAACCAAAATTGGAAGAATGAGAGGTTATGGATTTTCCATCAGTACCAGACCTGTGAAGCTTTGCATAGGAAAGCTAGCTGACCAGCCCTGTGAAGGTGGAGTGATGATATCCTAACATATGATGCGGAGGAGCAGTTCCAAGTTGTCTTATCTGGGTGATTACTCTAAGACATGTGGGTCTTGTAATTGTATCTAAACCTTCGGGCCTTTTAAGGGCTCCACCTCACCCCTTGAAAGGTGGATTATCAGAAAACAATGAAGGTCTTCAGGCCATTCTAACCAACCGACATAAAAATATAAATATGACTATTAGTAATCATGTCCATGATTATCATATCATCTAATAATATATCTTTATCACATTGCCCCATTCATTGGAGGGATACAATAGACCCACCCATCACATTAACATAATTTTTCATATGGTTTATGCAAGATCATAAAAACATTTATCATTTCATGATAGATTAACATGTGGAAAATAAAATAGGTTTCATAAATATTTCATCATTATAATAAATATCTATCAAGAGAATGAATAAGGATGGTATCATTGGATCATATCCTCAGTGAATCATATGTATCATCAATGGTTGTTTTCATAGATGAATATACTATTAACCTATCAATATGACATTTCTTATGGAAAATACCCTTTTCCAATTGATGTTACTTTTTTAAGATCTAAAAATTTATATAATATTAGGGAAATATTTTTATCTAAAAATAACCGTGGAAACTATTAAAATAATCTTCAATGTAAATATTAGTCATGACGGTGAGAAAATTGTTTCATACAGTATGCATTAAAACAAATATTTCTTTCACACCTTTGGTAAAAAGTAGCTTATTCGAAAAATGAGAAGAATATAATTTTTAAATAATTTTATATAAAGTAAAATATGTGTAAAAAGGACATTAATAAATCATTGCATAATATTAAAAACATTTTTGAAAATATTTTAAAGAAAATATAGACATGGAAGAAAACCATTCCTCACCAAAGGAGGAAATTAAGTCTTTTTTTCTTCAAAACATTTTATCAGTAATTTCATGTAATAAGGAGAGGAAAATAGTACTATTACGTTGAATTTATAAAAATAAATAAAATAATAAAATATATGGGGTTTAAATGGTAATATATATATAATAACCCTCAATGGAAATTTATCATATGTAATCCAGTAATGAAATTAGATTGCAACTTAAATCACTTACCGCTTTGTAACTTTTGAATCATAACAACCATAAAAAAAATAACTTCAAATTAAAAATTAAATAGTATTAATATTAATATATTCATGATATATCATATCAAATGGGTAGTATATACATATCATGAATGAAACATGTGGTGAATATGAAATATGTATCACATAAATAAAAGCGAGACGAGAAACCCTTTAATTATTATCTTGCATCATACAAGTTAAAAATTTTATATAATAAATATATATTTATTATAAATTTATTTCATATCCATTTATATATATATATATAAAATACCATATATTATTTACATATAACATATTATCACCCATTTATTTACAATTATTTATTAAAATCACTATTCTGGGTGATAACTATTTTATTTTTCATGTATGTTTTGATTCATAAGTTCTTGTAGTTGTACTTTGATAATTGTTACATCATATAAAAAAATTTAGTCATTCCATAAGTATCATATTTAATCATTATAAACAATTTTTTAACTATTCATATAGATTGGTAATGAAAAATTAATTACTTCACTTTGTGGATATGGTAATATGTACCTACACACGAGTGTTGTTTCCACTTTTTGTGGTTGGAATGAAAGAAAGTTAAATAACAATTGACCTTCAAAAAATCATTATTATATCATAAATACAATATATATTTGTTAAATATATATTTACTACCATATATTTTAATTGTAAATGAAAATTAATCACATCATTTTGCGGTGGTGGTAGTTCAAACGTATGCATGAGTAATGTTAACATTTTCAATGGATGTAAAGGTAAGTTGGTAGATAATATATTATAATTATAGAAGAATAATTATGTAATTAATATCATATATAAATATTAAATAAATTATAATAAACTCACATGAAATATTGTGATAGAAAATGAATCATATCTCTACATGGAGGTGGTACTCTACATGTACGGAAAAGTGAAACTTTCATTTCCCATTTTATGGAAAGGAGGTTAAAAATGGTTCTCCAATAATAATAATATTAATAATAACATCTTAGTATATTTTTGATACTAGATTCATCTTGTTAGGATGAATAAAATAGACTTATAGTATGTAGAATAAGAAATAAACTTTGAAAGATCTAGATAAGATAATTACCTCTTCTTTGACATTTATTATTTGCATTACATCTTAAGATGTATTAGAATGGTATTAGAGAATGGAAATAAGATTTTTATAAGTGAGGGGAGGGACACACACAGAATTAATAACAATATTTAAATATATTATATATCATAATCATGTAAAGTGGCACTGAATGGACATAATTTTGAGTTGAGGATATTATAAGGTCAAAACAACTTTAAAAATTTAAATTTATACATGTTTAAGTTACATTTTATAACTTACTATTTCTTGTTTAAATCAATCATTAAACCTTTCTGACCTTAACCATGTCAAATTTTTTTTAAGGGTCCTAAATTTACATATATATTTATAAGTAGCTCAAAAATGGTGCATGGATTGAATACCATTTTCAACCCACTAATCCTATTTAAATATTTGTTTTAATATGAAATCATTTAATAAAATATTTTTTATCTTAAAATATCATTAATGTCATTTTTGGGACAATTCATTTATTTTGACTTCAAGAACATCAATATATAAACGGAATTATAAAATAAACCAAATTACCATCATTTATACATCATAATTACTAATGAAATTATTTTCATACCATAGTTCATCCAAAAAATATTAATTTTATTACTTTTAAAATCATTTACCTTGATTTTTCTACTACCACTATAAGCATTGTATTGGTGTTTTGTAAGAGTTTAAGGTAATTATATTGTTACTAAAAAATAAAAAAAAAATTATATCAAAAAAATAATTAAATTATGTTAAAAATATACTTTTATATTAATTCAAAAAGTTTTTTATCCATATTATAATATAGAATTTAAATTAAAACCATTAAAGTTACATTTTGAATTTATCCTTTTCTTAAATTAATATTAATGTTATAATAAAAATAAATAAGAAATGAATTTGCAAATTTCCATATATAAGACGGATTTATTAAAAAATGACTTATAAAATAGGATAAATTCAAGTGTTAGGAATATTTTTAGACCTTATCCCTTAACTTTAACCCCATTTTACCCATTTTACCCTTATCAAGGTGACAAATGTTTCCCACGGTTACTATTTACAATGACTAAAAATAAAAGGGATATATTTATAACATTTTCATCTCATGATTCAAAATATGGAACCCATTTTTTAGGATTCAATTTCTATATTTTTTAGAAATCAATTTTAATATTAATGTTTAAAACACAATGCAAAATAGTATTTATAAAATCACATTCTATGTATAAAAATAAACTTATAACAAAATAAAATATAATATTTATTCCTATGGAATTAATTATAATATTTTTAATAAAAATGAAATTATTTTACTTTTAATCCAAATCAAAAATAAAATGATTCTTTTTAATTTATTGATTTAAGTTAAATAAATGACAGTTTTAGAAAAAGATGTTTTTCTCACTATTCAGTGAGAATTAAATATTTTTTAAAAAAATCCCCAAAATTAACCCTAAAATAATACTGATATTTTGATTTCAAAAATTATATTCATTTCCAAAAATATAATTTCAAAAATTGGTTTAAATGAATTATAATTTATGCAAAAAAAATTTAATGAAAATATTTTTTTGAAGAAAACTTATTTTCGAAGCATAAAATGACTTCACTGAAAATTGAGTACATATTTATTATGCATTGATAAATAAAATCTCATTATATAAAATCAATATACAAAATTTTAATAATTTTTAAATTTCTATTCATTCCACTAATTTAATAGCTAGGTTATAATGATGAAATTTAAATATTAATATTTTTATAGTATATTGGAGTTATTCTAAAGCATAGTGTTGCGTGCTAAGATATCTATCGACCATAGAATTATTTCAATATATTTTCTTGCAGAGATTCGAAATATTTATAATGTGGTGTAATTGAATAGTTTTACATAAACTATCCAAAAATAAAAGCGGTGAGTATTAATCTGATGATTAAAATGAGAATCCTCAAAAGAAGGAATTTGATAAAATTAAAAGGAGGTTTCCAAATATATGGAGAGAACATAAAAGTTTACAATAAATAAAAGAATAATTATAATGAGTAATAATAAAGAATATTACACCACTTAAATTATTTAATAAAAATAATAATGTGTTGATAAGTTCTCAAACCTTATGGTTCATGTTGAAAAACACGAATAATACTCAAGTAGTGAAGAAGATGAAAGTATGATAATTTATATGGAGCATATGATGAAGTATAAACTAAAATATTGTAATTAGAATCAATCAAAAATAAATAATGAAAATAGGCTATTGAATAATGGAAATGAATATAATAATAAAGTAATGGAAAATTATATCAAAAGGGAAGAAACTTACAATGATGAAATCAAAAACCTTAAGTTGAAAGTTGATGATAAAGGTAAAATGGTGAATGATCCTAAAGAGAAACAAAATTTGAATAAATAACATCTTTGAAATAAACAATATAGGTGTATTGAGGATGATACAAATATAAATAAGAAGAATGAAATTTTCAATAAGGTTCTAGAATTTAATACTAACTTTTCTCTATCCAAACAGGACATGTGAAATATGCTCTTACTGAAATTAAAATAAAATCTATTTTTACTAATAGTGAAAGTTAAAATTTTAAACTTGGACAAGTTTGGTCCACTAAAAACAATAAAAATATTATATTTAAATGTAATTCAAGAATATATTATAGAGAAACACCTTTACAATATAAAATGAAGCTCAGAATATGGAAGGAAAATAATATCATTTTTTGAACAAAATTACTATTATCAATTTCATAAATCAAACTTTGGAGGATATTAATCGAGAAATGGGATTTATATGCACAAATTATAATCGTGATAGTACACCATATCATTTACTTGGAGTATTCCTGAATTAATGGGGGATTTTATTATACTAAAAGTGACACATATTAGTCATAGTGTATAGAATTGTTTTTCTAATACAGCATAAAGGATGATCAGGGTTATCTTACTTGAAGATATTCTCACCTGTTCACTTACTTATTATAATTCTCCTAAACTTTTTATTTTTGTTGTTTTAATTATTTTATTAAAACAATGAAAAAATGCTTGGGATTTGATGAAATATGAAAATTTAAACTATACTAACAGGCAATGATAAACTAAATGAGTTAAGAGAGAATGAATTTGGTCTTAGGTTCAGTTTTGGGTGTAATTATTATTCTCTTTTATCTGTTTGAATTTATTTTGAAAATCCAAACATGAAATATCATGATGAATTAATATTTTTTTATTTATAAATTGTGAAATAAGAAATTCCTTAAACACTCAATTCTATATCCTCTTGTAATCAAGGTTGGTGACACTCCTTTGTCAAGGGTGTTCTATCTTCTAGGACCCTACTCAAGGAAATTTCATTTTATCCATTAATTGGATCAAATACATCATGTGAAGAGTAAATAAAATTGAGATATGGAAAATAAATTAAAAAAATAATAGAAATATATTTAAGATGAATTTTAGGGGGTAAATTCACTACACCAATGCATTACACTGACATCTACCACAAACATAAATTAATCTTTAAGAAAATTTCAAGAAAATCATGGCCTCCACAAGGCCAAGCATTGGGTTTTCCTCCCATTATTGGGAGTAAAATATTTCTTAGTGGAATGATGTAGAATAAAATAAAAATAAAAATAAAAATATAACGATGATGAGAAAAGAATAGAAAGGAAACAAACACATGTAATCAAAAAATAAAAGTGTAAGAAGAAGAAAACAATATGAAAAGAAAGATAAGAAGAAAGAGAAGAATAAGAAGGGTGTGCGGAAGAAGATAAAAAAAATAAAAACCAAGCATGAATTAGTTTTTATTTAAAATAAACCAAATTAAAATTTAATTTAACATTAAAATAAATTAAAATGTATAAATATAAAATTAAATAATAAAAAAGATCAGTGCATCGAATTCCCCTCCAAAATCCATCCTCCAAAAGTAGGATAATTTTCATTCCATTATATGGAAAAATATCTCCATGTTATTTTATTATATGTTGTTATAAAATTATATTTCTATTGAACCTAAAAATTTCAAAGATATAGGATGTGTATAAAAAAAGTTATGACACCATCAATGATTCACATTCTTTATATACGGATGTTTCCTAAATATTCCCGCACTTTGGAGCATCAAATGGCCAAATTAATGAGGGAATATCTATATGATATTTAATTTTAAAATTATAATAATAATTATATTTCAAAAAAAAATTAATTACTTTAATTATAGGTGTTATCCCATTTTATGACTCATTTAGAGAGATGGGTTCGACTTTGTTTTCTAGACTATTTGTTAACTTGATTGATTTCTTAGGGCCTATGGATGTCTGAATCAGATCTTTGTCTAGAAGATGAATTCTAATCCAACAAATATAGGATTTACAAAAATAAATCCAATTATATTAGTATGTTCATATTTATAGATAAAATTCAAAATTGATAAAAAACATTTAAGATTCGAGAGTTAATAATTTTTTACATTTTTTTCCAAAATACACCAAAATCTAAAAATGACCTGAATAAACTCCAATTGATAAAATTTTAGGGCTTAAATAATTAAAATAAATATGAAAAATGATTAAAATGTTATCTCTATAAATTCCCCCACATTTAAATCATGATATTAATCAAATATAAAACCAACATTGAATTCATCTGGAACTAATGTTCCCATTATTAAAATTCCAATGTAATAAAATAAATAATCAATTAAACATCAAATTTTCAAAAATACACATAAAATATAAATTTAATTTCTCAATTTTCAAAGAAAAAATCATTTCAATAAATTTAATTTTTACATTTGAAAAATTATGGTACTTCTCCTTTCATTTATTTAAGTTCTTTAATTCATTATTTTTAATCATGAAAAATCATGATTTACCTCACTTTTGAATCATTTCACTCATCATTCATGATATTAATTCAATTTTAGTTATGATCATATCATTAATGCATTCTCCTTATTCATAGGATAGTAAAGTAACTAATTTCTCTACTTTATAAAGAAAAAAGACACATAAAATCATGAGGGATTTAATTAATGGTTTAAATGACTATGAGGATAATGGTTGATAGGAATTGATGTTTAAAAAATAAGTCTTAAAGAGGAGTATTATCTATTATGTATAGTGAATGATATAAAAAATTAATGTTTAATGGAATTCCCCCTTCAAATTAGAAACTCCCATTTTTTTTTCCAAAATTCTAATTAATGTTTCTTATAAAATAAAGTATAATGAATCATTTTTGTACCCCCTTGATTTTTTTGAACTTTTATACTCTTCGTTGAAGAAAATTTTAGGTTTTTTCTTTTTTTTTTAAATTTATTCTAATAATAAACCTCAAATATTCCACATAAACACATATGATAATAATCATAGGTCTAATAATGGTGATTTTTGGCTTTACCAAATCAACACCCATTTTTTCATTTTTTTGGATTTTTTTCATTTTAAGTTTTATTTCGAGAGGGGAAAAATAATAGAGTATAATGTATGAATCAAAAAACTTTTTCAATACACACACTAGAACCTGAACATGTTTTTCTTACAATTTATTTTTATCTAATTATTCATGAAAACCATCACCCCCACACTTCAACTTAAAAATTTCATGAAAATACTAAGAGTAGTGTAGGAATGGATAAAAATGGACTGAAATGTGTCTCATTCATAACAAGGTCATTCATGGTTTCTATGGGACAAACATAGATTGATTTAAAGGTGTTAGTTTTAGGATAAGTTATTTTAATAAGATTATTTAATCTTTTTAAATGTGTTTTTTCAGTCATATCTTTGATAAGTTGAAATTCAAGTTCTCTTTAGTGACATATCCCAAGATCACTCAAGAAATATGCTTAAGAATAAATAGAAAGTACATGGTCTAGAAATCCTCTTGGGAATGGAAAATTTGATTTGGGATAATCACTAAAGTCATGATTGATAATAACAAATCAATTCACATGAATCTCATAAATTAAAATCATAAAAAATGATTTGAAATTTGATTTTCGTAAATCAATTAATTCATAGAATCATGATTCCACATTTTAATATCCATAATTCATTTTGATCATTTAATTCTATATTTTTCTGACTCAATATCATTAATATTGAAACCGAAAATGTGAAATTATAGTATTCCTAGGAAATTCATGTCTCGTAGATTAGTCAAGTAAATCATAAAGCCAAATTTTGGAATGAAATTTTCTAGTTTGAAGCCCAAAACATGTTGCTGTACAAAAAACTTAGAGAGTTTATAAGATAAACATAAAAATAAAACTTTATTTCCCATAAATTTTATTCCTTTTTCTTGAATAATTGGGGGTTCCTTCTACCCTCAATAAAGAAAGTAGTAAGATAAATCTTGGTAGGATCCTTCAAGATAGCCTTAAATATTTAATACATTTTGAGGGAAGTAATGATTGTTATCCAAATTCAATTAGTGGAGAAAGATTATTTGATTTGAACCATCACATATGGATTTCCCTAGCTTGTTATTCTTCCTTCTTTGTGGGGAATGACCCATGGATATAGTATGCCATACCCCCTTCATAATTAAGTATATCTTAATGAAGGGAGTGAGATGAAGTAAGTATCATTATCCTATTTGGTTTCTACTTTTGAAACATTCTCTTTCTATTCCAATGCTGTCTCAATAGGGGATATATTAATTGAATGTTAAAAGGGGAATTAAAAATTTATTTTTACTTGAATAAAATTTTAATTTTAATTTTTAATAATTAATTTATCCCTTTAAATATGAGTAGCCTCTGTCTTGATTTCCTCAGTCTCAACTACATTGTCTTCTTCAAGTGCCTCCTCAAATGTATGTTCCTAAAAATTAGGGAGGTCCATGTGTTCCTTAATAGGTTAATTTTTGGTTTCTTCATCTTACTCAAAGGCATAAAAATATTATTTGAATATGAAAATTCATAGTAGTGGGAAATAATATGAAATTTATATTGGATAAAATTAAATTAAACATAGTTTGTGAGAAGATAAAATCCATTAATTAGTTTAGCTACAATATCTTCTTAAGTGGTGAGTCCCTACTAGAGTTGGATGGTTTAATGTGGAGGTTATTAGTTGGGATCCTCCATATTTTCTTAAAATTACACCACTTGGGTGGTGTATTACTTCAATGGTGATAAATATTCTTCTTTTCAAGGTATGGTTAGATCAAGTAATTCCTCAAATTAATTTCAAAATTAATCCATATGTTTTTGATCTACTACATGTAGCTCAGTAGGATAGTATTCATCTTTATCCTCCTCACGTAAATAATGGAAGACAATTGGATAATGTTATTGTTTAGGTTCAGATTGCTCGAGGGATTCATAAATTTTCCAGTGATCCAATCCATTATATATATATATTAAACCATATCTTCTAGATTTTTAATTTAATATTCTAGTTTTTTTATCCAATTTATCCTAGAATTTTTCTATGGGAACTTCTTTAAAATTGTTGGGAGGAAACATGGAGAACTTTACTGGTTTCTTGACTATTTCATGATAAAATTCTGGGATTTACTCACACAATTTAGTTATCTATCTAGATAATACTTCAACCAATTTTTGTTAAAAGGTCTCTTGGAGATTCTAGTTAATCTAATTTAATTTCTCCTCTATACTAATTTGGTATCAGGATACCCTGATCTGTATATTCCATACCAAACACCATCTTCTATAGACCATGGTACTTTAGCAACTACATCTTACACCTGTGAGTATTTAGTCTAGGTAGAACAATAATCATTTTAATACAACCTGGAAAAATAATTTTTATGGTTTTTAAATTTGAATAATAGTGAAATATATCTAATGAATAAAAATAGAAAAATAAATTTAAAACACTTGTTGTATCCCCAGAAACAAATCTATTTTAGATACACACCTTTCATAGGGTTTGAGAAAAGAAAATTTATTTTCCTAATGAAGCATAGAGGCTAACCAATGTCATCTCACTTGAGGAGTTTCTTTATTTTTCACCTACTCATTCTAATTCACCTAGAATATTTATTTTCGTAGATTTTATTATTTTATGAAAATAATGATTTGTTTTTTGGTTTTTCTGCTATATGAAAATTTAAACTATACTAACATGCAATGCTAAAAAAATAAGTTAAGAGAGAAAGAACTTTGTCTTAGGTTTAGTATTGGATTCAATCATTATTACCCTTTGCTTTTAGTTTGATAATACTAACATGAATCATCATGGTGAATTAATATTCATTTTATTTATAAATTTTAAAATCTTTAATTCCTTAAGCACTCTCAATTCAACCTCTTATGGTAATCATTGTTGGTGGCACACCTAATTCGAGGGTGTGCCATCATCCAAGACCTGAAACAATCAAATATCATTTCAAATATCAATTGGATCAACTCCATCTTATAAAGAACTAATTAAATGAATATAGGGAAAATAAATTAAACAAAATAAAATAAATATTTTTTTGAAGTATGTCATGGGGTACATTTTACACACCCATTCATGCCACTCACATCTACCCTAAACAGAAAATAAACTTTAAAAAAAAATCAAGAATACCTTGACCTCCCCTAGGATAAGACATTGGTCAGCCTCCCATTATCAAGATTAAGAGATAACTTGGTGGAATGGGATATAAAAGAATAAGAATAAAAATAAAAATAGAATGAGGATGATAAAAGAAAAGAAAGTAAACACAAACATGGAATCAAAAAATAAAAATAGAAAAAGAAGAAGAAAATAAGAAAATAAGGAGAAGAAGATGGAGAAGAATAAGAAGGGATTGGGGAATAAAACACAAAAATAAAAACCATGCATGAATTAGTTTTTATTTAAAATAAAATAAATTAAAATTACATGTAAAATAAAACTAATATAAAAAAGAATTAGAAAAATAAGAAAAGAGATGGGTGAAACAGCTTCCCCTCTAGAATATATCTTCCAAAAGTAGGCTCCTTTTTTACCCATAATATAGATTAATATCCCCATGAGTCCTTATTATATGTTGTGATAAATTATATTTATATTGACCATCCAAATTTTAAAGTTAATGGATGTGTGTAAAAGAAGTTATGTCATCATTAATGAGTCACACTCTTTCGGGAAGAATGTTTCGTAAATAATACTCCACTTTGGAGTACCCAATGGACACATTAACATGGTCATATATCCATTATATTTATTTTAAAAAATCTACTTTAAATTATAATTCAAATACATATTTAATAACCTAAATTATATGTGTGTAGAAAGGGTTATGACTCATTTACTAAGGCAGGTTTAACTATGTTGTCCAAAATAATTTGTCAAATTGATTGATTTCTAAGGAATTTATATGTTCTAATAATCTCCACGTCTAGAATAATAATTTGAATCCCACAAATAAAGTAATTATACACAAAAAAAAATCACTCTAATTGGATCAATATTTTAAATGTTATGATTGAAAAAAAGTGATAAAAATCTTTTAAAATTCCCGAATTAAGAAATTTTCACATTTTTGCCTAAAACACACCAAAAATAAAAAATGATGAAAAAACTCAAATTGATAAATTTGAAGGGTTTAAATCATTGAAATAAAATACTAAAAATAGGGAAAATATTAGATCTTTCAAAAAGAGTCAACTCTGAGAAGATAAATAGTAAGAAAAATGTGAATAAAAATTCAAAAAGTATGGAAACTCAAACCATATTTGAGTGTATAAAAGAAATGTGTTGAATTTGTTACCAATTACGTCACTATTATAAATATTTTATTAACTATCTCCCTTGTTTTTATACATATTTTGAAAAATAAAAGGAAATCCATATCGAAAAAAGGAATAAAATCAACTCATTGTATATAACGACCCACACTTTACATACATTGTTAATACTTCAAAATTGAAGCACACTTATTACAACATATGACAAAACCACAAAGGACCGTATAGGTATAGTGTCTTTAGAAACTGGGAAACATAAACAACTGGTTCATAAATCTTCTACAGTGTCTCCCATTTATTTCATCATATCTAGGGTCCCTTTTAGCATATTCTACTTAATATCCATCTTCCTGACCTGGGGAAAAGAAAACATAAAAGGGTGAGCTCAAATGCTCAGCAAGGGCAAATAAAGGAAATAAAAATCATATCATATCTTTATGAAAATCAAAACCTGCAAAAGAGATCATAATATCTTAACATGGAATAAATCATAGAAGTGAAAATGAGATCCCCAAAATCATAACATAAAACTTGAAACTTTGTGGCATGCACACATAATCATGGAAAATCATTTCTTGTTAGTCATGACTCATCGCCAAGACTATCTTAGTGGACAAAGTCCCTTTCTGAACCGAGTTCACTCCTCGTTTCAGTCCTGTATCACTGAACCGAAATAACTTTCCGTTCCAGCCATGTCTATCTCATGAGATATAAAATCTTTACCCAATGCATTGGAGGGAGATATAGGTCCCACCCATCTTATAATGAATCCTTTCTTATGTGTGCCACATAATCATAAAACATGCATCATCGCATAACACATGTAACAAAAATGGGATTCTTGAAACATCATGACATCATAAATCAATTCATATATGATAAAGGAATTCATAAACATAATTCCATCACAACATAGTCAAACCAATGTAAAAATATGGATAGAAACAGAACCCTTTATTATCTTAGATGGAAAATAATTTTGATAAAACACTTGAATTGAATTCTTGAGGAAAATATCCTTTCTTCTTCAAAAACATTTTTCCTTTCATAACATGTCATACAACTTTAAAATAAAAGAAGTTGATTAAAAATAAACTTGAAAACTTGTAAAGGAAGCTTCTTTGAAGTAATGTTTTAAAAATCCATTCATGCCGTATAAGTTAAAAAAAACATTCTTCGTACTTTTGTCGGAAAAGTCAAAAAGTACCTCGTTCGGAAAAACGACAAAAGATTCCTTTCATATTCTTTACTAAAAACTCACCTAAGGGTAAAATTCGATTTAAACTATTTCAAGTGGATGGAAACAATATTACATATTGAGGGAACATGGATGTGGATGATAAAATACACCCCAGTAAATACTTACGAATAAACAATCTCGGATAAAAATGAGATTGTGATATTTCCCTTACCTTAGGTCCGATTAGCTTTGTACGTGTCCGAAGCTCCTGTATAATGGTTTAAATAATGTTATTGACTTATTCCAGAATCATACATATTGATATGAGATCATATATGGTCATATTATTAGCTTCTTGTTAGTAATATTTCATTGTTACTTGTTACTCGGGTCTTTATAACTTTTTGTTCTTATGCGTGTTTTGTCGAATAAATTCTTATTCTTATATTTAGGTTATAGATAATTCATTTCCAGAATGGTATTAGTGTAGTATATACCATATTCATTCATTCAATTCATTTATACAATCATTATGAAATGAAGATCATGTAGAACGAGTCGCATCACATCGTGGAGACGGTATTCCGTACGTACGCACGAGTGATGATATCGTTCCTATGATCGTGGAATTGTATTGGAGTTTATATATATATTATTTCAGTATAAATATTACTTAATAATAATCATATATAGTTACTCATTACACCATTATACCCATCCTTGTAAGGTGATGGTGGAAAATAGATTACACCACGGCGTGGAGACGGTATTCCGTACGTACGCACGCGCAGTGATTTCATTTTTCCGTAGGATGGATAGAAGGTGAATTAGGGTTGTTTCATATTTATAATAACATATCAGTATGTATGTAATACTGATGTTATTACTTCATCATGAAACAACTAAAGAAGAAGAAGTTGAAGAAGAAAGAAATTGAAAAGATCGGTAATGGATATTACCTCTTCTTTGGAACGCCTCTTTGAATCCTCCACTTAAGGAACTAAGAGTGGTCTTTGGAGAAGACCAGGACCTCTAGGACTATTCTAGGGAAGTGGAGGGGAGAAAATGGCAGGGGTTGTCCGAGCTTGAGTGCTCAATTTGGTGTGAGGAGGAGGGGGAGGAGGTGCCCTTTTATAAGGGAGGAGAGGGGCACCTTAGGAATATCTCAAAGTATTATTTTATATTAAAGTCAAAATCGGTTTATAATGGTTCCAAAGGGTCTTATTTCGAAGATAAAGTGGGGATGGGTCGAAATCCTATCAACCAATAGAATTTAGACAAGTTTAGGATATTATTTTAACCTTATCAATTAGATTTAACACTAAGTTAAATAATTTAACTTTTACCATGTCTTTTTGTTTTCTTTCACTATATGGTTAATAAACTTACTATAACATGCCAAACGAACCCAAAATTGTTTATTATTAATATATATATCCTTATCTAAGTCATTTGGCCGAACCTTAGATTTTTAGGAATACAATAACAATTAATAATATAATATTTTATTTAAAAACTATTTTGTGTCAATTTTGACACTATTTGATATATGATTTTTGTGAAAGTCATAACAGAATTATATGTTCGAACCAAGTTGATTAAATCAACAATAATATATCATAGTAACCTAGAAAATTAGTGGAATTCATAAAAAGTCTCAAATTACATTTATTTTGGTATTTATATTATCAATTTTGTCAATATTTCATTAATAAGATAATTACTGCATCATCTTTGTGTCATAAATAAATTAAATTATTTGATGTCTAAAAATTACAAATAAAATACCCTCATGTAGGAAATCTTTTTATCTTTCTAATGAATATTTACAATCGAATTTATCTTATGTATAACCCTATATTAAAAATGATTTACTTATTAAACTTTGATTTTAACTATTTTAACCCTTCTTTAAATAAATTAATAATAAATGTCCTAATCTAATACAAGTGGGCCTAAATGGTCATATTTTATTCCTAAGTTTGTTTTTGGTCGAATTACACTTGTCCAATAGAATTAGGACATGTGTTAGGGTAATATTAATATCATATTTACCCTTAGTTACCCTATTTACTATTAACCGCGGTAAAATAGTAAAAAGTTACTATTCACCAAAAAATTATTTTCATCTCATTGAACCACATTTTAGTCCTTGATATTAACCGTGTCTCTCGGATTTTTGAAATTCCATTCACAGAAGCGGTAAAATTACGTTTTATGCAAAATTCAGTTTTTAACCTACCACTTAGTGGTTTCACTATTCATCAAAAATTGAAAGTTTTCAGAAAAATACCAAAATTTCACCCTAGGCTAATTTCGATATTCTGAGTCCGAAAATGAAGTCCATTTTGAAAAATAAAATTTATAAAATTTCAAAAAGTGGTTATTACTATTCATAACGACTAGTTTTAATAGCATATTGCTGTTTAGTGAAACTCGGTATTGCGTACGACGCAAGCTATCGAGGAAGGTTGCGATTGCGTGTAAAGCAAGCCAAGCAAGTGTTGTGTAGAAAAAGATTCCTTTGATGATTTATATAACATAAAAGTCTCGGGTGTTACATTCTACCCCCCTTAAAAAGAATTTCGCCCTCGAAATTCGTCACTTTGCAACAAACAAATGAGGATACTTCTCCCTCATCATATCCTCAAGCTCCCATGTAGCTTCTTCAAGTTGGTGGTTTCTCCATAAAACTTTCACCAAGCGAGTGGTCTTGTTTCGTAGGACTTTTTCGCTACGATCCAGAATCTCTATCGGCTGTTCTTCATAAGAAAGATCTTGCTCCAGCGGTACAACTTCTGAGCTGAGTACATGTGAAGGATCTGGTATGTACTTTCTCAGGAGGGATACATGGAACACATCGTGAACTTGAGAGAGATTCGGTGGAAGCGCCAATCGGTAAGCTACCTTCCCAACACGATCCAGTATTTCAAAAGGACCGATATATCTAGGGATCAACTTCCCCTTCTTTCCAAATCTCATAACCCTCTTCCAGGGAGATATTCGTAAGAACACTTTATCACCCACTTCAAACTCTAGGTCTCTTCTTCGATTGTCGGCATAACTTTTCTGTCGACTCTGAGCTGCTCTTATGTGTTGTTGAATAGATCTGACCTTTTCTGCCATTTCATCAATGAGATCAGGTCCTAATAGCTTTCTTTCCCCAACTTCATCCCAGCAAGTTGGAGTCCTGCATTTCTTTCCATAGAGAGCTTCATAAGGAGCCATTTGAATACTGGAGTGAAAGCTATTATTATAAGAAAATTCCACCAAAGGTAGGTGTTGATCCCAACCTCCTTTGAAATCCATAGAGCAAGCTCTCAACATATCTTCTAGGGTTTGAATTGTTCTCTCAGACTGACCGTCTGTCTGGGGATGATAAGCAGTGCTGAAACTCAACTCTGTATCCAGAGTATGCTGAAGACTTCGCCAGAACTTCGAGGTAAATCTCGGATCCCGATCAGATATAATAGAAAGTGGTACTCCATGCAATCTTACCACTTCCTTTACATATATCCTGGCAAGCTGATCTAGAGAGAAATCCTCTCTAATAGCAATGAAGTGTGCAGACTTTGTAAGACGATCAACTATGACCCAGATAGCATTATTGCCTTTGGATGTTTTAGGAAGTCCTGTGACAAAGTCCATAGTGATGTTTTCCCATTTCCATTCGGGTATGGGTAATGGTTGTAACATCCCCTTAGACTTCTGTCTCTCAGCTTTAACTTGTTGACAAACCAAGCATCGAGAGACATATTTAGCAACATCTCTTTTCATGCCATCCCACCAGAAGTACTCTTTCAGGTCCCTATACATCTTCGTGCTTCCAGGATGAATAGAGAATGAAGAACTATGAGCCTCATCCAGCAGCTCTTTCTTTAATTCGGGGATGGGAGGAACACAAACCCGATTCCTGAACTTTATTATCCCATCACAATCAAGGTTGAATTCAGGAACATTTCTCACCTTCTTTTGTAACTCGACATCTTCTTTCTGTGCCTCTTTAATCTTCACATGTATAGATGGTTGAACATTCATTTGAGAAAGATAAGATTTTTCCCCTTCCATTATAATTCCAAGATCCATCCTTTGTAAATCCATAAATATTGGATCTTTTGTGATCCTCATCATGGATAAACTAGCATGGTCTTGTCGACTTAATGCATCTGCCACCTTGTTTGCTTTCCCAGGGTGGTAATGGATTGAGCAGTCATAATCCTTAATCAGCTCCAACCATCTTCTTTGACGCATATTCAACTCCTTTTGTGTGAAAATATACTTTAAACTTTTATGATCAGTATAAATATCACACCTTTCACCATAAAGGTAATGCCTCCAAATCTTTAATGCAAAGATTACCGCAGCCAACTCCAAATCATGTGTTGGGTAATTTTGCTCATGGATTTTCAACTGTCGTGAGGCATAAGCTATCACCATATCATTTTGCATAAGAACACACCCCAATCCCTTCTTGGATGCATCACTGTAGATCACAAACCTTTCTCCACTATAAGGCAGTGTGAGCACAGGTGCACTGGATAACCTTCTTTTCAACTCCTTGAAATTCTCTTCACATTCCTCTGTCCAGACAAACTTAACTCCTTTCCGAGTCAACTTGGTGAGTGGATTAGATAATCGTGAAAAATCTTTTACAAAACGTCGATAATATCCAGCCAAACCAAGAAAACTTCGGATCTCAGTTACTGTTGTTGGTCTTGACCATCTTTCGATAACCTCTGTTTTTGCTGGATCCACAGATATCCCCTCTTTTGAGATTATATGACCCAAAAATGCAACTTTTTGAAGCCAAAATTCACACTTGGTAAATTTGGCATAAAGCTTCTCTTTTCTCAGGGTCTTCAATATAATTCTCAAGTGATCTTCATGCTCTTCCTTGCTCTTTGAATAGACAAGAATATCGTCTATAAAGACTACCACAAATTGATCAAGATAGTCTCTAAAGACTCTATTCATTAGATCCATGAAGATAGCAGGGGCATTAGTAAGACCAAATGGCATCACTATAAATTCATAGTGTCCATACCTTGTACGGAAAGCCGTCTTTGGTATATCCTCCCTTTTGACCCTTAATTGATGATACCCTGAATGAAGATCAATCTTGGAAAAGTATTGAGCTCCGCGTAGTTGGTCAAATAAGTCATCAATGCGTGGGAGAGGATATTTGTTCTTGATAGTGATCTTGTTAAGTTCTCTATAATCAATTCAGAGTCTCATTGATCCATCTTTCTTCTTAACAAATAGAACAGGTGCTCCCCAAGGTGACGCACTAGGGCGTATGAATCCCTTATCAAGATTCTCTTGGAGTTGCTTCTTCAATTCCTGCAACTCAATTGGGGCCATTCTATAAGGTGTCTTTGAAATAGGCAAAGCACCCGGTACGAGTTCTATTGAAAACTCAACTTCACGATTCGGTGGAAGACCCGGTAATTCCTCCGGAAAGACATCATCAAACTCCCGTACAATGGGCATATTCTTAATCGTGAGTTTCTCACCAACCATTTGAGATAAATAACCTTCATTTAGTGGAATCAATACCCATAAGATGGAAGAAATTTCCACTGGAAGGTTATGTTCATCCTTGCATTGATAGACGATCGTAGATTGATCTGGAATATGAAATGTGACTTCCCTTCTTTGGCAATTGATATGAGCTCCATGTAGAGAAAGCCAATCCATGCCAAGAATCACATCAAATTCCACTAAAGGAAGGATCACAAGATTTGCAGGAAGCACTTTCCCACAAACTTCGATCGGAGAAGAATTATAAACTTTTGATGCGATTGATGTGCCATTAGGTGTTGTCACGGCTAACTCAACATCTAATTGTTGAGGTAATACGGTGATACCCTTAGAAAAGTCTTCAGAAATAAAAGAGTGGGTGGATCCAGAATCAAATAAAACATTTGCTACTTTAGAATGGATGGTAAGTGTACCTTTCACCACATCGTTATCGTACTCCACATCGCTGATAGAAATTGCATGTGACTTTCCTTTGTCTTTAGCCTTAAGATTTTGTTGACGTCGACCATCATCATCAACCCTTGGATTTGGGTATTGATTGGCATAATGCCCCATCTCCTTGCACTTGAAACATTGAAGTGTAGTAGGTTCATTCTGTGTATCCCTTCCTTTGTTTGCATCATTAGACATCTTCTTCCTATTATCACGGCATTCAAATGCCCGATGACCTTCCTTTCCACATTTAAAACATTTACTTGTCCCTTTAAGACAACTCCCTCCATGTTTCTTTCCACACTTTGAGCATAAGGGAAAGTTCATCTTCTTTTCCGTGTGCTCTTTAGATTTTTCTTTGAATTCCATCTTCCTCTTCTTATCAAACCCATGTGACTGATGGGTTACTCCAATCTCCATCTCGACTTTGAGAGCACATCGAACGATTTCCTCGTAGCTATTGAAGTCCCTTATGGCTAACGCCCTTCGAAGACTTGGTTTTAAGCCACTAAAGAATCGATCGATCTTACTCTCAGGTTGGATAATAATACCAGAAGCGTACCTTGCAAGTCTTGTAAAATTTGCTTCATAGGTACTAACAGATTCATCATCCCTTTGCTTCAGTTCAAGAAACTCTTTCTCCATCTTTGTTCGGAGAATACGAGGGAAGTACTTATTGAAAAATAAGTTCTTGAACTCGTCCCATTCCATAGACTCAATTTCATCCCTTTGCCTCGTATTCTTAACAAGATTCCACCATTGATCCGCATCTCCTTCCAAACGATACACTGCTAGGATGACTTTATCATGCTCAGAACATTGAAGAACTGAAAATATCTTTTCAGTAGTACTAATCCATTGTTCAGCAACTAATGGATCAGTAGACCCGCTGAAAGAAGGTGGACGCTGCCTCATGAAGGATTCAACAGAATGTTGCTCCCTCCTTTGCTCGTTTGGAAATCCTGCATGATTCATAGCTTGAGAAAGTTGTGTGAGCATGGCTACAAGATTTTGCATTCCAGCTCCCATATCGTTTGGTTGTTCAGGGGGACAATCATTGCATTGCCCATCGCATTCCGCATTAACACGGTTCCTTCGGGTTCCAGCCATTGACTAAAACCAAGAAGAATAGTGTGAGCAACACTAATTATAATAGGAAACCACATAATTCAAGAATAAAATTTTCATGCTTATGGTCTTATCCTAGGTTATTCAAGGCCATTTCTAAAACACTAAGATTGTGTTCTATGCTTAGACTTATCCTTAGGGTTCTTACTAAGGCTTTCACATCCTAGTTTCCAAAGGTTGACTATACATTTCCTCTGATACCAACTATAACGACCCACACTTTACATACATTGTTAATACTTCAAAATTGAAGCACACTTATTACAACATATGACAAAACCACAAAGGACCGTATAGGTATAGTGTCTTTAGAAACTGGGAAACATAAACAACTGGTTCATAAATCTTCTACAGTGTCTCCCATTTATTTCATCATATCTAGGGTCCCTTTTAACATATTCTACTTAATATCCATCTTCCTGACCTGGGGAAAAGAAAACATAAAAGGGTGAGCTCAAATGCTCAGCAAGGGCAAATAAAGGAAATAAAAATCATATCATATCTTTATGAAAATCAAAACCTGCAAAAGAGATCATAATATCTTAACATGGAATAAATCATAGAAGTGAAAATGAGATCCCCAAAATCATAACATAAAACTTGAAACTTTGTGGCATGCACACATAATCATGGAAAATCATTTCTTGTTAGTCATGACTCATCGCCAAGACTATCTTAGTGGACAAAGTCCCTTTCTGAACCGAGTTCACTCCTCGTTTCAGTCATGTATCACTGAACCGAAATAACTTTCCGTTCCAGCCATGTCTATCTCATGAGATATAAAATCTTTACCCAATGCATTGGAGGGAGATATAGGTCCCACCCATCTTATAATGAATCCTTTCTTATGTGTGCCACATAATCATAAAACATGCATCATCGCATAACACATGTAACAAAAATGGGATTCTTGAAACATCATGACATCATAAATCAATTCATATATGATAAAGGAATTCATAAACATAATTCCATCACAACATAGTCAAACCAATGTAAAAATATGGATAGAAACATAACCCTTTATTATCTTAGATGGAAAATAATTTTGATAAAACACTTGAATTGAATTCTTGAGGAAAATATCCTTTCTTCTTCAAAAACATTTTTCCTTTCATAACATGTCATACAACTTTAAAATAAAAGAAGTTGATTAAAAATAAACTTGAAAACTTGTAAAGGAAGCTTCTTTGAAGTAATTTTTTAAAAATCCATTCATGCCGTATAAGTTAAAAAAAACATTCTTCGTACTTTTGTCGGAAAAGTCAAAAAGTACCTCGTTCGGAAAAACGACAAAAGATTCCTTTCATATTCTTTACTAAAAACTCACCTAAGGGTAAAATTCGATTTAAACTATTTCAAGTGGATGGAAACAATATTACATATTGAGGGAACATGGATGTGGATGATAAAATACACCCCAGTAAATACTTACGAATAAACAATCTCGGATAAAAATGAGATTGTGATATTTCCCTTACCTTAGGTCCGATTAGCTTTGTACGTGTCCGAAGCTCCTGTATAATGGTTTAAATAATGTTATTGACTTATTCCAGAATCATACATATTGATATGAGATCATATATGGTCATATTATTAGCTTCTTGTTAGTAATATTTCATTGTTACTTGTTACTCGGGTCTTTATAACTTTTTGTTCTTATGCGTGTTTTGTCGAATAAATTCTTATTCTTATATTTAGGTTATAGATCATTCATTTCCAGAATGGTATTAGTGTAGTATATACCATATTCATTCATTCAATTCATTTATACAATCATTATGAAATGAAGATCATGTAGAACGAGTCGCATCACATCGTGGAGACGGTATTCCGTACGTACGCACGAGTGATGATATCGTTCCTATGATCGTGGAATTGTATTGGAGTTTATATATATATTATTTCAGTATCAATATTACTTAATAATAATCATATATAGTTACTCATTACACCATTATACCCATCCTTGTAAGGTGATGGTGGAAAATAGATTACACCACGGCGTGGAGACGGTATTCCGTACGTACGCACGCGCGGTGATTTCATTTTTCCGTAGGATGGATAGAAGGTGAATTAGGGTTGTTTCATATTTATAATAACATATCAGTATGTAAGTAATACTGATGTTATTACTTCATCATGAAACAACTAAAGAAGAAGAAGTTGAAGAAGAAAGAAATTGAAAAGATCGGTAATGGATATTACCTCTTCTTTGGAACGCCTCTTTGAATCCTCCACTTAAGGAACTAAGAGTGGTCTTTGGAGAAGACCAGGACCTCTAGGACTATTCTAGGGAAGTGGAGGGGAGAAAAGGGCAGGGGTTGGCCGAGCTTGAGTGCTCAATTTGGTGTGAGGAGGAGGGGGAGGAGGTGCCCTTTTAGAAGGGAGGAGAGGGGCACCTTAGGAATATCTCAAAATATTATTTTATATTAAAGTCAAAATCGGTTTATAATGGTTCCAAAGGGTCTTATTTCGAAGATAAAGTGGGGATGGGTCGAAATCCTATCAACCAATAGAATTTAGACAAGTTTAGGATATTATTTTAAACTTATCAATTAGATTTAACACTAAGTTAAATAATTTAACTTTTACCATGTCTTTTTGTTTTCTTTCACTATATGGTTAATAAACTTACTATAACATGCCAAACGAACCCCAAATTGTTTATTATTAATATATATATCCTTATCTAAGTCATTTGGCCGAACCTTAGATTTTTAGGAATACAATAACAATTAATAATATAATATTTGATTTAAAAACTATTTTGTGTCAATTTTGACACTATTTGATATATGATTTTTGTGAAAGTCATAACAGAATTATATGTTCGAACCAAGTTCATTAAATCAACAATAATATATCATAGTAACCTAGAAAAGTAGTGGAATTCATAAAAAGTCTCAAATTACATTTATTTTGGTATTTATATTATCAATTTTGTCAATATTTCATTAATAAGATAATTACTGCATCATCTTTGTGTCATAAATAAATTAAATTATTTGATGTCTAAAAATTACAAATAAAATACCATCATGTAGGAAATCTTTTTATCTTTCTAATGAATATTTACAATCGAATTTATCTTATGTATAACCCTATATTAAAAATTATTTACTTATTAAACTTTGATTTTAACTATTTTAACCCTTCTTTAAATAAATTAATAATAAATGTCCTAATCTAATACAAGTGGGCCTAAATGGTCATATTTTATTCCTAAGTTTGTTTTTGATCGAATTACACTTGTCCAATAGAATTAGGACATGTGTTAGGGTAATATTAATATCATATTTACCCTTAGTTACCCTATTTACTATTAACCGCGGTAAAATAGTAAAAAGTTACTATTCACCAAAAAATTATTTTCATCTCATTGAACCACATTTTAGTCCTTGATATTAACCGTGTCTCTCGGATTTTTGAAATTCCATTCACAGAAGCGGTAAAATTAAGTTTTATGAAAAATTCAGTTTTTAACCTACCACTTAGTGGTTTCACTATTCATCAAAAATTGAAAGTTTTCAGAAAAATACCAAAATTTCACCCTAGGCTAATTTCGATATTCTGAGTCCGAAAATGAAGTCCATTTTGAAAAATAAAATTTATAAAATTTCAAAAAGTGGTTATTACTATTCATAACGACTAGTTTTAATAGCATATTGCTGTTTAGTGAAACTCGGTATTGCGTACGACGCAAGCTATCGAGGAAGGTTGCGATTGCGTGTAAAGCAAGCCAAGAAAGTGTTGTGTAGAAAAAGATTCCTTTGATGATTTATATAACATAAAAGTCTCGGGTGTTACATTGTAACAGTTTCTCAAAAAACACGCAAGAAATGTTAAAGAAGGATTATAAATAGTAGATATTCATAAAATATGCATAGAAAGACAAATATTTCCAAGAATATTGGAAAAAATGATGGAGGAGAAATGATATTTGGAAATGATAGCTCCCAAAAAATAATGTGATTTGGAACTGTTGAGATAAAAGATCAAAAGTGAAAATGAAAGGATGTATAATATATTGAAGGGATTAAATCAATAATTTGAGTGTGAGACAATTATATTATAATTAAAATAAAGTTTGTTTCCAAAAAAATTCAATTTTCATCAAGAGTTTAAATTATGTAATTTTCATTATCCAAAGTCAGAGAATAAATAATATCATGTTCCAAATTGGCGATCAAATAAATTATTTCTAATTAAGTTCCAAATATGGGAATAAACTATGGAATATAAGGCTTAACCACCTTGGTCAAAGAAATATCAGTATAATTTCAAAGCATGATGTGGTGAAATACCTTTCCAAACTCAAAATATAAGGATATTCTATCAATGAAACATGCCAAAATGGTAAAATGGTTTATGATACTCATAATATAGTTGAGATTTAGTCCATTTGGAAACTAAAACTCATTAATTAAGATTTATATAGTCCAATGAGAAAACTATATTCTCAAGGTGATATTTATTTCATTACTTTAAATAATAATCACTCTCAAATGACCAATCTCATGTTCATAAAACATAATTCACAAGTAGTTTCGATGTTCAAAATTTCAAAAGACAAGTCAAAAAAGTGTTTGAAGAAAACATGATGAAGTTGAGATAAAATAATATAAAAAATTACACATGTACTTATTTTTAAATATATATTTTCAAGATTGTAATTAAATATAAATATAGTGCACTATACACTCACTATAAAAATGATGTTGTAGAAGGATAGAACATAAGCTTGGTCGAGATGGGTAAAGCAATTCTAATTGAACACAAGATCCTTAAATTTTTCTAGAGGGAAGCTATATTTACAATAGTGCATATACAAAATAAGTTATGTTGAGACTTGATACACACATGAAACTATATGAATTATTTGACCAGAGAAATCCAACAATGAAATACTTTAATGTATTTTAAATTCACTGTTTCATTAAAATAAAAAATGAAAATATGGGAATGTTTGAGAATAATTTCGAAGAAAGGATATTCTTGTGATATTTATCTGTTGGTAGAGGATAAAAATGATGTGATAAAAATATTCATAATCTATTTGACTATTTTTATGGGAATATTATTAAAAATAAATATGAATTTGTTGTGACCGTTGAATATGATTTTGAATATTTAGAATCTAATAACAAGTAGATTTCAAAAAATAATATATAATAATATGTTCCGAAAGAGAAGGATTTTATTAATGTTAATTGTGATCAAAATATTGATTAATATGAGGATGTTGAAAATGAGAAATTAAGACCTCAGATATTTATGAAGTATGTTTATTAAAAAAATATAATCATTAATCCAGAAAATCTAATAGAAAAAATAAGAAGGTTAAGGATTGAAAATGAAACTACACTCATTTCACAGATTTAGCCTCAACTAGTTCCAGATATAGTTAGTCATAAGGGGTGGATTTATGAAATAAATGAAGAAATAAATTAGATTGAGAAGTCTTATACTTGGGATCCTATACTAAGACCTAAAAAAATGTTTTTGGTACCAAGGGGTTTTTTTTGAAAAAAAAGTAAATGAAAAGGTTAGGTATTAATAAACAAGAAAAAATTGGAATTAAAGGTCTATTCACTGGTGTAAAATATATATTTTAAAGACAATTTTGTACTGATGGATAAACTAATGGATATCAGGATGTTTCTAGTAGTTTCAGTACCCAAGTACTACAATGTATATCAGTTGGATGTAATGGTTTCCTTTCTAAATAGTGATCTAGAAGAATAGATTTTCATTGAGAAACCTAAATGGTATATTCTAGATAGATATAAAAGTATGTTATATAAATTGAATAAGTATTTTTATAGCCTAAAATAGTCCCATAGATCTGGGAATTGTAATTGGGTGGATGGATGAGACACATGGAATTTACTAAAGTAAAAGCATAAAATAACTTCTTTGTGAGAGAGATGTCAATAGTTACTTTAATTATAAAAGATTATGTGGATTGAAGTATATTTTCTAGTGGAAAATAATATTACTTCTTATAATTTGAAAATCAAATGAAAATAAAATTTGAGATTCTAATAATGAGTGAGATTAATTATTTTATAGGATTAGTAATTTCATAAAAATATGTTTTCATATTTATATTCCAATATAAATATTATAAAAAATTGTTAAAGCATAGGTTCATGATTTTAAAGAATCTTCCACACCCATTTTATTTGGAATACAGATTAATATAGATAAAGAAGAATATTATATGAGTCAAAATGAGTTCCAGAGAATTATTAGAATTTGTGTTTATCCAAACAAAATCAAGTACGAACATAGTGTATGTAGTGATTCAGTATTTAATATATCAGAGTGATCCAAATAAATATCATAAGTTGATAGAAAAAACAGTTCTCCCATATGCCAAAGTCACATATAATTATGGTATTCTATACATAAAAATTATAGAGTTAAATAATATAGGATTTTTAGATATATACTGGGCTGGTAATTACACTAATATAAAATCCACATCATGTGGAACCTTTTTTAATGTTAATTTTATGTGAGTTGGCATAATAAAAAGAAGAGTTCACTTTATTTAAACACAACTGTTGTAGAATGTGTTTCGAAAAATCATGATTTTACATAGATGTTGTGGATGATATTTGATCTATAAAATTTAAAATTAGAATTTAATAAACCATTTAGTATTTATTAAAACAATTAGAGTTCTATAGATTCATCAAATAACCTAACTAACCACCTAATATCAAATCATGTTGATATCAAGTATCATTTGGTCAAAGAAAAAGTGAAAAATGGTGATGTGAATCTATATTATTTATCAACCAAATACTAATTTTAATTTTTTTTACAAAAGTAATTTTGAAATATATAATTCAAGAATTATTATTGGAACCACATGTTAAAACTTTCCATCTCACCTGGGGATGTGTGGGATAAACCCCCACAATTATTTGGATTATATTATCAATTAGGGAGAGATAATGTAATATTATTTTTGAAATAAGGGAGTGGTATTATCTATTATGAATATAAATTTGAGGTTACTATAAATAAGGGGGATATAATTATTATTAGAAATGGAAGTATGAATTGATGTAGATAACATCTAGGCCACTTAACCAGACATTTCTTACCACCAAGAGATGAAATTATCATTTTAGAAAATCATTTCCTTTTCTGGTAGTGTAGTTTCAAGAAACTTATCATTTGATAGAGGTTTTTATTTGTTGTTTTTAGTGTGGATTTGCTGAATTCCTGGTATATTTTAGTGGATCCTACAATGTTCAATGAGATAGAAAAAAATCCTAAGGGAGAGATTGAATATCCCAATGGAATTATTGAAGGGGTTTATTTTTTGTCAACATTGAATTAGAATCATTGGATGTATTTGAGACTGATCATGAGCTATTAAAAATGTATTGAGTTAATTTAAAATTATTTATAAGTGTCTAAAATTATTTTAGTTATGTTAGATCAATTATATAATTTATAGGTTTTAGGGTATTTAATAAAGTCATAATGTACATTATACTTTGTAAGGTTGATCTATTGAATTCGTAAGGTTGACTATGAGTATAAGAAGTTGTGAGAAAATAGAAAAGGTATGAACTTCATAAGGTACAATTATTATTAGTCTGTTTGATGATGAGAAATAATTCAATGAAAATGAAAAAGGTTTGAATTTCATAAGGTTCATTTATAAACATTGTAAAGTACCCTTAGTCTTTGTACAATTGATTTCGAGAAGACATTTTAAGAAAATGGAAAAGGTGAGAACCTTTTAATGTTGAGTAATAACTTCGTATAGTTTATTTAAGAGTGAAAATAAATATCATAAGGTTATTTCCTAAAAACTATAATGTTCTTGATGGTAATTTTTAAGGTTCCTTTAGGGTCTATAAAGTTTATTTAACCTTATTAAATGAAAGGTGAGAAAAAATAAGAAAAAGGAAAAGATGATCCCTAAGGCATGTAAGGTTCATTTAACCTTAAGAAATCAAATCTTATTGAAAAATATGTGAAGGAATTGACTCACTAAAATTAAAAATGTTATTTTATAAGGGTCATTTACATCAGAAAAAATTAGTAAAGTTGAGAATCATAGAATATGATATCTCTATGTTTCACTAAAAGGTACGTTTACTAATTCAATCGATGATGGAACTGAAATTTAGTGTATTAAACATCAAAAATAGGTTTTTTATTTAGGATAAGTGATTGAAAATATTATCTTGAGGCAATTAGGACAAATATATAAGAAATAAAATATTATGATATTTTACATAATCAATTATTTAAGAAAGTACAAAATAAATGTTTTTGGAAATTGAATTGGGTGACGTAGTGTTTCTCTCAAATTCATTAATCAAATGAAAATAAATCTTCTATGATTCAATTTGAGTTATTTTAATGTTACTATATAACTATATGTGTCACACCATAAACAAAATCTTAGAAAATTCCAATAAAATATTATTTGGTGAATTGGAGAGATGAAATCACATTAAGAACTTACTAGAATTAAAAAAATCGATTTTTTGTGCATTATTATAAAACATTATCACCACTAAAGGAATTCCCTAATAATTTCATTTATAAACTAAAATTTTTAAGAGGGTATTATTGGAATTTAAATGGAGAGGACATTAAATGATAAGGGAATATTTGGAGATCATGGGAGCATTTGCATAGGGATAATAGTTGAGGAAACAAGAAGGGAATGATATTGTACATTTTGATTGATAGGTTAACCTAGAATATGATGTGGAATATAATTACAGAATTTAATTAAGTATAGAATATTTCGAAATTATTTATTAAGGGTTGATGTTTTTTGAGTGACTAGTTGTATCCAAAAATTGAGAAATATTGTGATAACTGAGAAGAAGAGAAGAACAATGACTCAAAACCAAGAATCCAGAAGTTTGGTGAAAATTTATCAGAGTTTGAGAATTCAATGATTCAAGATTGAGAATCATATTATAAAATAATTCTTCATGATGTAAGAATGTTTGAATGATCTAGGTTCAACATTAAATATAAGAGGTCAATGTTCTTGAAGTGATGATCATACTTTGATATAATCACCTTGAAGGATTAAAGAAGAAGATAAATATCTGTTGCCGAAGCAACCCAATTTTATCTCTCTCAATATTAATCATCTTGTTTTAATCATATTTTTATCAGTGGGATGATTCAATTCCATTGGGATACAATGTAGTGTTGGTAAAAATACCAAGGTAGAGGATGATACTACCTAAACCACTTGATATTTTTGATTTATTGTAAGTGGAAAATATGTGACTCAGACCCCCCAATCAGAGAAAGTATTAGGAAACCACAATAGAAAAAAAATTGTAAAAATTTCTCATGCCTTTTCTATCTTTATCCCTTGGACCAAATCCCATAAATATTTTTTTAGACAATCCTCTTTTTAACTTGGTTGAGTGGTATGGTTTATTTTTACAACCTTATCCTAATTTAATTTCTATTTTCATTTGGTTAAGGCCAAGTTTAAGATTTATTGGATTGGGTCCAATGGTATCAAAAATTTAAATTTTATTATTATGAAGTTATAGTCGAAAATAAACACTAATTCAATCCCCTTTTTCAGTGGTGCACTAATTCTTGGGTCATATCACCCTCTCTTAATGATATAGTCAAATCATGATGCCTACTTTTATATGTTGACATAGGTATTCTATCACCATGAATGTGAATATGTTTTCAGGATATGTTGGAAATTTATCAATTGTTATGTTACCATAGGGATTTTATGCTCGTTTTTCTTATTCTTTTCTTTGGGTGGACTACTAGGTATTGGTCATTTTTCAATGACGGGAAATTATGCCCATTGACTATGACTTAGGATGAGATATCTAGTGGATGAAAATGTGATATATTTAGAGAAACTCCAATACTTCCTGTATAATTTATTGATCATACCAAGTGACTGAGGAGAATCCACACGTGTTACATATTTCATTTTTATTTTTTTATCTCACATATGTTTATTTATGATCATATCATATAGTAAGTGAAATTTCTTAATGGATATATTTATGGAAACCATTGTTGGTGTCCTAATATGTTGTAATCACACCCTGCTTAGGTGCATGGGTACTTAAGAAATCATTATGGTTCATTATCTATGTAGGCATAAGGTCCCTGATGTTGATGGTTAATCTTAGAACTTGATTTAATTTGGATATGGGAGCATGAATGAACTCGAGATCGGTGTGGTGATGGAAAAATTATTTTTTTAGTTGTTTTTGGACCTAGTTCTATAAGACTATACCATGATTAGTCATTTTTATATGACTATATGACATTATATCTACCAATTTTTGTTATAACACAGATGTTGTTACTTATTTACTAATCAAATATAGCTATGATGTTTGATTCGATCATGTATTTACCATTTTTTGTTTTTTGTTTATATTAATTACAATATGAATTTGGATATCTATATAAAATAGGGTATAATCTCCCCACCTTATACATCAACCATCACCACAGGTCTGTAGTCACATACTTACAAGGAGGTAGCACTTGTGGTATTTAGCACCTGGTTCAGTCACATAGGAGGTAAAATGGATTAGGGATACTGTAAAGTGGTATCAAAGAATTATTTATTTTCTAATATATTACTATTTAGGATATAGTATAAAATATATAGGAACTATCATATTTTTCTTTGGATATTTTTCCTTTGAGTAACTGACCCGCGTTTAAGGGAAGTAAAAGTTACAAGGTATGGGATTGTTGTTCTTGGTTCTATATGTTACTACTCGTTTACCTCTAATAAATATGATGAATTTTGGTATTGATTTCTATTTTATTAGTTTATAAACTTGGACTAATGTGATCTGGGAGCAAACAATCATGCATCAGTCTCAACACAAAGTATTCACATAACATTTATGTGCTTTCTTGTGATTAAGAACCTTGATTTTGATATATGATTTGATAATTTAAAGTTTCATTGGTATCTAATATAGTGTTATTATATATAATTTAATAGTTTAATTATACATAACTAGGTCATACAGATATTCTATTATTAGTAAATTAATAAATATAATTCTTTATGAATCTGATTGAACCACTGAAGGAGAGTGGAAATGTGAAGATCGAGAGATCACTCTAGGTTATGTGAGACCCCTAGGATTCTAGGGTGTGGGTATAAAATAGTGGTATACACTTCCTATTATTTCATATCTTATATTTTATACTCATACTTGTTATATATGTGTTCTTGAGTCCTGTTTTGGAATTGTAGTGACATGCCACCACAACGGCCTCTTATCAAGAATCAAGAGGGAGGGTATGACCATCCACACTGATTGTTGAGTCATATCCCCTAGTTTCACCTATATCTCCTATTAATCATAAAATACATTAGATTATTGTTGATGTTATTTAGTTTTTTCAATAAAGATATCTGACATGTGACCCTTCCATGTATGATATGATCCAGGAGTTTCAGTTACAACATCCACCTTTGATCATTAGAGAGGGAGGACCTCAGGCTAATGACATTTGAATTGAGTCCATGATGGATATCTTTGAAAATTTAAATACTCCTCTTAAGAGGTTGTTTAATATTTTAATATGAAGGATTATAGGACTATTTAGAAATTATTGGGATGTTCTTATCATGGATAATCAGTATGTGGAGCTATCTTGGAAGTATATTCAAGTTTGTTTCATTGAGTATTTATTTACCAAGATTTTGAGAGCTAATATAGCTTGAAAATTTTTGCCCTGAACTCAAGGTTTAATATCAGTGATGTACTATGCTTGGAATTTTACTAACCTTTATCATTTTACTTCTTCATACGTTAGTTATGAGACCACCATGGTTCACTGTTTTTAGGATGGACTAGGTCACTAAATCATTCTCAAGTGAAAATATTAAGGCTTGCATATTTTTCTAATGCCGTGAATTGGGACCTCATCACAAAGATGAACATATATAGAGATAATACTTCTGGGGAGTGGAGTTCTTATTATGGGTATGGGAGTAGTTTTACAGGTATTCATAAATAATTCCATCAACCTCTAAAGTAGTGTCATTATTACAGGAAGATGGGGAATCTATAAAATTTCCACTCGAGTTATTCTTATCCAAATGCTGGCCTCCATGATGGAAAATCTTATGAATGGATATATGGGTCAGGTGTGGTGCTATAGGGTGGTAGTTAGTGTTCATTTGAATTGTAAGGTAATAGAGTAGGTTGAGTTTCTCAAGGTTAGAAAAGGAATCAATGTGGTTCTACTCATGGAATTAAAAGATTAGGAGACTAAGGAGGAGTTTCATGGCCATGAAAACTTCATGTTGTTAACATGACACCTACTGACCATGATGATGGGACTTCGATTGTTTGAGACATGATCCTAGTAGAATCCACCATTGTGTCTTATTTATGTTATTTTGGAGCATCAAATTTATTTATATATACTCAGTATGTTATAGATACATGGTTTACTATTGAGTACCTATATGGAGTGATGTCTATCGATTTTCCCCTAAGGGTGCGATCGAAGGGGATTACAAAATGTTCTAAGTACACCCCCATGATTAGTGGATATTAATATCTATTGGTTTTTATGTTTTATAGATTCATAGTTTCAATATGATACTAGGTATATATTAGTTTACATTATATATATTACACATCAACCGGTATCTTTGATGAGTATATTTCATGTTTGTTGAGGGTGACTCATATACGTGAGTGGAATTTGTAAGCATTCCATTTGGTACATGACCATCAGTAGTTATGGATTCTTACATCCTAGTTTTCTAGTTTTGTTCTAGATGATGAGGGGTTTAGTTGTATCATATTTACTCACGTTGTTTACTAGTAATGGGATTTTTTTGTGGACTTCTCGGGGATTTCACCCAAGAAAGTGGTTTAGTTTACTATCGAGATCAATCCAACTATAGATATCATACCAATTAATCCACATGGGATATATCTTTCAGATATTTATTATGTAAAAGATTTTCTAGAGGATCTTGAGGTGAAGTGATTTATTTACTTGATAAAATCCCATTGAATCTCTCTTGTTTTGTTCACCCAGAAGGAAAACATATCATTAAATCTTTGTGTGTATTGCTATAGGTTTACCCAGGGGATGTTCAAGAACTGATATCCTCTTCCATGTATAAATGTTTTGGTTGGATAGATGAGTAGATCCAAGTGGTTATCCAAGGTCAACCTGAGGTTTAGTTTTTATCAGTTGTGTGTGAGACCTTTATATGTTACTCATACTTCTTTATAGAGTAGTTATATCCTAAAAGATTATCTTATGTTTATGTTTAAATTTATGAAAAAGATATGCATATTTATGGTTCTTATGAATTATGTTTACCAATATTTTTGGAATGATTTGTGGTGGTTTTAGCATCAACATTTTGGTGTTCTTACAGTGGAGGGAAATCATGATCTCTATTTGGAGATATTTCTTTGCAAAATTGAAGATCATATAGTATATTCTTATATTTAAAAATGTCAATTCTAGATAAATGACTTTCACTTATTATGGAATGTGATATTAGAGGTAAGCATATAAGAGGACCCTCATAGGTTTGAATCCATTATTTCTTTGGGGTGGAACAATAATGTTTTTTTATTAATATATTTTTGGTATTGATAGGATATATAAAAGGTTAATTCAAGACTTATATTGACCGGAATCATCAATGAAGGAATTAAATAAGAATTGGGAGAAGTTCTTGTGGTCATATTTTTGTAAGAGACCCCTTAATGAGTTGAAGGGAAGGTAGAAATCTATTCATTTTTTTAACTTACCTAATTTGGACATGGTGTATGAAATGTATTGAAATATATCAAGGATGTTATGGGATCCATTTCAACATTGGATGAGTGTGTCGCTTCCTTTAGTTCTAGGGCATTGTGGCCTCATGAGAAAAATTACCCAAATCATGATCAAGAGTTAGTGGTGGTTGTTTAAATTTTGAGATGTTGGTATCACAATATTCTAGGAGGGAGGTTCATCATATATACATACCATAATATCCTTAGGTAAATATTTTCATAGATAGGCCTAAAACTCTATAAAAGGAGATGGGTCAAGTAATTTTAGTCATCTTAATTTTAAATAGAGTATACCCCAAATAAGGGGAATATTTTTATTGATACATTGAGTTATAATACTCACATATAGGTGGTATAGGTGGCTAGTAGTGAGTGGAAGATGACAAGTCTATTCACTAAGATATTCCTTGATGTTTAGGAGTATCAGGGTAGAGCACCCCAAATGCCTATAGGTTTTTACAAGACCTGACCCATCAAGGCCTTTCCTAGGTTGACAGTAAGAAGAGATTCCCACCCCATGAAATCTTCCAATAGGCTAGGGGATGATGTATAACACTAATTAAGAATATCTTAAAATAAAGAACGCCTTAGATTAGGAAAAATTATAATAAAATCATGTCTCCAATACACAAGATGACCAATCATACAAATAAAACATATATAAATAATCAATTGAAATGTTGAAAATGCAATCAATGAGGCAGTAATTACTTGAACATACCACAAGACAAAACCCGAGAAACCAAATACCTCTAAAATGACTTTGAAACCTTAGAATAGGGAAATATCCTCTATTCTAAAAGTACATAGGGATTAATCTCCAGTTGAATCTGCCACTACCGCCATATCAGATTTCCAGGCCCCATGAAACAAGACTGTTCATTGCCAAGTGCCTCTAGGAGTTAGCTCCGAATAAGTTATTTAATCCCCACACCTACTCAGACCATCTTCGAACCAATACATTATCTACAATGGAACAACATGTGTAGGCCCAAGGCCCATACATGTCTAAGTATAAACATGCTCAATAGAATGAATTGAAAACCAAAATGAGACCACAAAATAATAATAAAACTTGACTCCTAGTATGAAATGTTCTAAGGTGTAAGTTAAAGAGGAAAACTGAACAACAAGTCAGATGAAATCCCCTGATACTAAAGATTAAATGGAAGAATGTAAGGAAAGAATAATCAAGATATTCACAATTATTATAAGTGTAAAGGATTATATGTATACACTATCATATTAGATATAATTTTTAGAATCTACTTCTCCTAGGTAACTAGAGGTGCTATGAACACCAAGAGTCCATGAAGTCTAAAATTAATATCCATATGTATACCGTATCTCAAAAGAAACCCCTAGGGTTATAAGGAATCACAACTCCTGCATAATTATAAGATATGTAAAATTTCAATAGCCACACTACTCATCATTGAATCATGTTCATTATAATGAGTATAGTATTTTCCATAATATCAAACTCTTAAAACACAATAACCCATGAAGTCTCTTCTAATTGTAGGTTCTATATCTCTCTCTAATTAGCCTCACTCCATGTGAAATATATTTTATTTAATGATTATATATTATTATAATTATATTCTACTTCATTATTACTATAAATTCACATAGTGTAACACCATGATATATTAAAATAACACTAATTTCAATAGCATATACGACATGTAACACCGAGCATAAATGAATCATGAAATATTATTATTTAAAAACGATCTTCATAACCTAGCTGTTCAATTGGTGGGTATGAATAATATTAAATAAATTATAATATATATATATATATATATTACCTACTCAATACAAATTAATTGGTTTATTCTAATGAAATAATTACTCAATTTTCAGTAAAGTTATTTTATGTTTCACAAATACGTTTTCTTAAAAAATGGGTTTTAATAATTTTTAGGATTAAAATTTATAATTAATTTCTATAACTTATATAATTTTTATTTTATAAAAATAAAATAATTTTTGAAATCATCATATAAAAATTACCTTAGGGTGGGAATTTTATATTTTTATGAAAGGAATGATTTTTGAGTGACTTGTGAAAAATAGAGATTTTTTTTTGACAACTGTAATTTTTTTTCAAGAATTTAAAAAGTTATAATTTGTTTTAAAGTGATATAAAACTAAAATTAGTTCTATTATATTATGAAAAATCCAATTAGGTTCATTTTAATCAATTTCATGATTGTATTTGGTATAAAAACATTTTTATACATAAAAGACATTTTTATGAAAAAAACTATTTTTCATTATGTTTTACGTTTTTATTTTGAAAAACATTATTCCAATTATAGGTATTAAATTTGATAAAATGAATTCAATATTTTTAATTAGGTTAGTTTTTTAAAATACTTCCCTTTTATTTTTGTTCAATATGAATAATAATTGTGGTAAAATTTATCACCTTAGTAAAAGGTGAATCAGGTTACTCAATGTTATAACTAAGTGATAAGGTCATAATATTTCATATAAATTATTATTTGATGAATATAACTATACCATTATAATATTTTAGTTTAAATGGATATTTTTAGAGGACTTACCTCTATGAAAATGTCCAATATAATATTTAAATATAATAAAGTTACGAAATTCCCCACTATTAGTTCCAAATATCTATTATGTGTAAAAATAATTAAAAGATAAAGTTATTAATGAATAAAAATATAAATTAAGTGTATAATGAAATTATATTCCTGATTATAATTTATTTACACCTTTTATTGATTATATAATTGTCTTAAATTCTTATGCAGCGCTAATACAATATTTATTCAATTAATAGAAAAAGAAAATAAATGATATTATAAATATCAAAAGATGTTGAACTTTAGAGATTTATAGTGTTACATGAATGTTTTAGATTAATATAAATTATTATTTATGTTTAAATAAATTATATTATTTTCTTCTTGATGTAGTTGAATCAAACTCAATGAATAGTGTAAAAATTTACATTAATGTTAATTTATCAAAATAATATTTTATTATACTTTTTTATCATAAAAATATTTAAATAGGAAAAAATGGTTAAAAATGGTCAATAATATTATCCATTATCCATTTATGATTCAATAGTCATTTATATGAAAAATTTTAATCCTTTAAGAATGAAAAATATGTTACTATGGTTGATGTTAAATTAGATAAATTAAGGTGTTAAACGAAATGATAAATCTTAAAAAATCACATTAAAATGTAAAAATTTTATTTTTTGATTACATTTAAACTATATAATATTCTAGGATTTAATCAATGGACAATTGGATTCATTTTCGTTGAGAACTACTTTATTATAATTTAATGTTTTAGTAAATTCCAAAAGTGCCCCTCATATCAACTATAAAAGGGAACCTCCTTCCTCACTTAATTACACCACTTTGAGCCATATATCTCAGTCCAAATATATCCATTATTCTTGTTAACATAATTATACAAGATATATTGGTTCTTTAAATTAAAAAAATAACTCTAAGTTCCTTAATAAGTGATCTAAAAGAAGTCTACTAAACAATTGGTAAACGTCTTTTCTGAGTCCTTGAAGTTTATTTCTTATTATACCTAAAATTAAAGTGTTTTAACCATAATAAGATAATAAATATAGTATAATAAATATACTAAGATGTTATTATGATTATTTAACATTAGTATTCTATATGATTCCCATCCTATGAGAATCAAAAGCATCACTGGTGTGTACATATGACTTATTGTTTCCACATAACGGTGTACCTCGTTTTTCATTACCATTTCACTTGGATGGTTTTAAATATGGAACTAATGAATACATATTATATTTATGACATAAATATTCTTATATTATTATAATATCATATATTCCTTTTTTATATCCAATCCGTTGAAAAATGATATTGTCACTCATGTGTATGAGTGGACTATCACCTCCACGAAGTGATGTGATTTTATTTTCATTTCCATTTTACATGGATGGTAATAAGGATCTATTTGATTAATATATATGATTTATATTATATAATAATGTTTTTTAATGAAAATTATTATTTAACTATCTTTATTTCCATCCATAGAAAAATGAAAACAACGTTCATGCTTACGTACGACCTACCATCTTCATCAACAATGTAATTCAATTTTCTATTTGTAAATGGATGAATATAAATATGTATATAATGAATATATATATTTTTTATATCAGTATTAAAATTATGGATATTATGTAACAATGATCAAAGTACAAGGAACAATACTACCGAATGAAAACATACATGAAAAATGAAGCATTTATCACCCAAAAGAGTGATTTTAAAAAAAAATTATTAATAAATGGGTGATAAAAGGTTATAAATAAATCATATATGGTATGATATATATATTAATATTGTTTTCTAATATATTTATAATAAATCTATATTTATTAAAAATTATTTTTTAACACATATGAAGGATGTCGAACCTAAGGTATGGGTTTTCTAGTCTCACTTTTATTTCCATGAGACTTATCTCATATTCACCACTTTCTTAGTTTATTTGTTGAATATGATGACCATTTAATATTTTATATCATTAATCTACTTAACTTCATGGTATTTACATGTTTCATTTGAATTTATTTCTTTTAGGGGTTTACAATTCAAAAGTTACCAAAGTGGTAAGGGTTTATTTCACAACCTCATCATTATTCAGGATTGTTTAAATTTAAGTATACCTTGGGGGAAATATTTTATATTTATTTATTAAAAACATATATTTTATTCCCATCTAGTTATTATTTAAATTTTAATATATTAGTACAATTTCCATCTCCTTAATATTTAAAATAATTGAGAAAATGTTTTTAATAAAAGAAGAATTTATTTACCTCTTCTGTTGAAAATCATTTTTATTCCATATCCATGTTTTCTAAAAATATTTTCAATAATGTTTCCAAAATTATCCAAAATAATTATTCGAGGAATTTTTACCCATGTTTTATTTTTTTATAAAATTCTTTTAGAGGAATCTTCTTGTCATTTTCGAAATGAGGTACTTTTATAACTTTTTATAGTTGTGTGAATGCAATGATTTTTAAACTAACAGGTCATGAATGTAATTTACTACCATTATGACTTCACAATTATTTAAATATTATTTTATATGTTTACAAAGCTAATTTCAAATAAAATGGTTTCATTAATATGCATGGAGTTTTTTTAGAATATAAAAATTACTTCCAAATTGAAAAGGGTATTTTTCTTATGAAATATTAATTTAATATCTTTAATGTATTTTCATATATATCAATATACGTTATTGAATATTATACCGAGTATGTACTCTAATAATACCATAAACCTTATTTCTTTCAATAAATTATGATTTGTTTGAATGGGGATGTAATATTTGACACCATTCACCATATTATTCTAGATGGTTTAGGATTATGTTTATTGATTGGGGAAAGTATTAAAATTTTATATGATATTTTCTAATACAAATGTTTATGTTCATTTTGTTACACCCAATATATATGAGGAATTTATTATACTTAGTAAGTGATTGTGGGGGCCTACTATAGCCCCTAGATGCATCAGTAGGTCTCATGAGACAAACTACCTTGTATATTTGGGCATGGCCTTACCCATTAATGTAATATTTCTTGGCATGAGTCCTTGAAAGTATGTTTATGATGTCCAAAATTATGAATTATGAGATTATTTATTTATTTCCATGTCATTATTTGATTAGTTAGAATATCTATGGACAAGTTTCAAGATCATGTGATTATTTATATGGAATTATATGAGCATCATTTAGTCCTATCGTATTATTCTTCATGTTCATGTTAAAATTAATGGCATCTATTTTTAGTTATTTATATTTTAATATTGATTATTACATATTTATTCATGATAGATCCTAATGTATACATACCCTTATTGAGCATTAGAGCTCACCCCTTTCTTATGTTTCCTTTCCCCAAGATTCCATGAAGTGTATTATAATTGATACGAAGGGATATGCTAAAGGAAATAACGACATACTTAAATAGATTACTATGATTTATTTTGTATTTTAAATTGTAATGTGATATTCAAATATGCATCTAGTTTACTAAAAATAATAAAATATTCATCCTTAGAGATGTGATTCCTTGTATCTAGTGCCAATGTAATAAAGTAACCACCGACTCTAGCATACTAGGATCATGGTCATTACACATAGTGTGACTTATATTCCTGGAACACCATCCTAATCATGAAAACCCCAAAGAAAACATGCACCACTAGTCGACCGTCATCCATGGGACACGACTTGTGGAGCCACGATCCCTCAAATCTCCATCAACACCTAGTCATCCTCTGACCATTAGGACACACCTGCACTCACACTAGCCACCCCTACAGATAATTACATTCATGGTCCCTCTCATCATGCAATGTTATAACCTCACACTTCTATTTTCTACCACATGTGCATTACCCTTTGATGTCATCATCCACTCCTAAGGCTGACGAATCATTATACACACATGAGTAATAGATGGAGGGAGATAAAAAGAGAGGTAACAGTCATCATATTGTTGTTATCCAATAACTATATAAATTATCATCTACCAAGAAACAAATAATGGTTAGGAATAAAACTCATCTATATAAATTCATGTCATGAGGTTTTTAATCCAAAATATTAGGAATTTCCATAGTCACAACTGGGTTGTAAAATATTTATTGAATAGGAGTTAATAAAAGATTAAAAATAATCGTTGAACAACCAAACTGAAGAAGGGATAGATAAATCAAAAATTTAAATCATAGATTATAGAGAAAGAAAATTAGATAATATCTCCTAACTCATGGAAAAATTTAAAATCTTCAATAATTTTTTGGTGTTGTGATATGTTCATCAATATGCAATCCAGTCATCTACATCGCTACTAATCAAATCACATACTCTTGATTTTTCATCATCCATTATTAGAATTTTTACCAATAACCACTATTCAAAACTGTGGGTGTATCCCAAAAAACCATGGGTATAGGATATACCCATGGTTATATAAACCATCAAGAGTATATCCATTAGTGTATACCTATAACTATGGTTTGGTTAAACTGTGGTTATATGTTTCTTATACCCATTCTTTCAAAACCCTTGGTATAGATATTTTGTTTGTGCATACCTATGCTCACAGTTTGACTAAACAATGGCTATAGGTTTGTACCCGTGGTTTGTTCAAATTGAGGTAATATGTTATTTATTTTAAAAAATACCTACTGGGATTTGATTCCAACACGTCCCCCCTTACAATCCAGTGACCTTACCACTACCCTATCACACATTTTATATTCTTAAATACAGATATATATATATATATTCATATATATAAATTTCTAAATATTTATATTATATTTTTTTTTATTTTTTTATGAAAAATAATGGGTCAACCTATACCCATGGTTTGTTCAAAACATCGGTATAGGTCAAAAAGTTTTCCCTCATAAAACCTTTTACTATGATTTAAGAAAAACCATGAGTATAGCCCTACCTATACCAATAGTATTTTAGAAATGTGGGTATAGGTCTTTCCTATAATTTTTACCCATGAAACCTATAAACCTGGTTCTCTGAAAACCATGCGTATAATATTGACCTATACACACAGCTTTTGGAAGACCATGGGTATAGGTCTTTCCCATTAATTTTTTTCACAAGAAACCTATACCCATGGTTCCCCAAAAATGTGTATATGGTTTACCAATTCCAAGTGTTTTTGTAATATCATGTATTGATATTTCTCTCTCATGGTTTATGCCAACAATGAAAGTGGATAAACCTATAGAAATTTTATTATTGATGTTTAAATAGAGTAATTTTCTAGGTCAAATAATTAATTAAATGAATCAAATAATTATTCAATTTATTCATCTAAATATATTTGTGTCTGTGAAAGATCACAAGAACAAAAGTGATCGAAACTAATATTGCACCTTGGATGAACACCTCATTCCAAATTCATAAACGATCTCATATTCTCTAATAGTGGTTTCACTAAAGAGTTATATTAATTTTTCAATAAACTATCATGAATGGAAAAAAAGTTTTATAATATTATTATTATATTATTTCCAAGTATCCGTGTCACTGGATCTTTCCCACTGACTCCACTCAAGGGGTAAAACCCATACTCTAGAGGAAATAAAGCCCTAATTTTTTTGAGGTTGTCTACTAGGGTAAATTTACCATTTTACATTTGGGTAGGATTCGAGACATTGAAAACCCATTAATGGATCTATGTTCAACCAAGAAAAATCTAAGTCGCTACATTGCCCCCACCTTAAACCCTTTTTATCCTAAAAAAGTTAACAAATAACAATAAAAAATATGAAATCTCACAAACAACTGTATATAGAAAGCACTACAAAATCGCATGAAATGTTTCCATCTTTTTAGATTCCATATCAAAGAGATCTCAATACATCAACTTTTATAAAAAAATAACACTTTATTTCATCCATGAAGATATTGGATCCAACCAATATCGAAGTAAAGAAGAATTGGAAACATGAATTCACTCTAGGAATGTCCTACTCAGCCTCTAAGCCTGAAATCTATCCTTAGACGAGAGTCATCCTAACTCATGGGATGAGATAAATACCACAGGTCTCTAATTATCACCCAAAATGGTTTATCGACAAGGAATAATCTGGTGGGAGAACCCCTATCCCCACATTTTAAAGATAATTCAGGATGATTATTGAATAAGAGAAATACATAAATGCCACATTTCCACACTAGAAACATAATAGTTTTCCATTGTGAATTTTAAAAATCTACATGGATTAATTCATTTTGGGTTCCATGTAAGAAAACTCTTTCATCACCTGACAATAAGGTACAATCTCTAATATCTTTATCTTTTAGTATAAGAGCTACATGAGATTTTCAAAAAACCATAACACAAGAATCACTGAGAATTTATCATTCAATTTATGATCTCCAAAGGATTTTTACCCATTACTGAAGATAACATAGTATATTGTTCCTCAATTATTTTCAAAATCTATCGATGATACCCATCATGAAACTCATGCATCACTATTATACACCTATAAAAGTAGATTATGTGGTCCCCAACTTTAATACAAACCTCCTAGACCACCACCTAACAATATCCAGGCACATAGAAGTACTAATTTTATACTAGTATCATAGTATCCTACAAAAAAAATTGTGAGGGAACCACCATTGAATGAAGGTGAGAAATGTATACCCTTACAAGAAATAATCAAATTCCCAAATTTATCCACTTACATACTTCAACCATTTCACCAGATATAGAGTACATCACCAAAAATTGTTTTAAAGATATATTCAACTCAATAAACTATAACTTCACAAAGGCACTCATTATACTAGGAATACAGTCCACTGCATACACCAAATTCTCATCACTGGTCAACCATATGTCACCCATTAATAATAATAAACAACATTAAATGAAATTCATAGAAAAGGAATGTAGTATCTATGAACATTGTTCCTAAATCAAAACTCACTGATTGATGGGATACTATATTAATAACTAGAGGGATATCTATAATTACCACACATAAGGGGTGTTTCTCATTACTTTAGAGATAACCCACCTCATTAGAACAATCCCAAACACCTCATAATACCTACAATGAGTAACCAATTCATATCAAGGTTGGTACGATTTCACCTATGGGTAATTATCTAAAAATAAATATTTATCAAATAAGGATGGACCCACTTCACCGAAATAGGTGAGTGACTGAATCTCACCATCAAAGAAAAATATCTAGATGATCGGGGTATAACTAGGGGTTCCGTTAGAATATATAACACCCAAATATATGGTGCAAGATGATTAGATCATGATAGTGTGGAAAATGATTAGGGTACATGATGAAAAGACATGAGTTAAACCATAAACTATAGTCATTGATGCACTACTACCAATTTAGGCTCTAGACAGAGTTCTAAACCGTGGCTATAGGCCCAAAAACCATAGATATAGGTTATAGACATAGTTTCATGAACTATGGCTAGTTTTGGTATCGATATAGGGAAGATCCTATATCCACTATTTGCAACCATGGCTATAGAACTATATCCATGTTTCCAACCGTGGGTATAGACCTATATCCACAGCTCCAACCATGGCTATAGGGCTATACTCATGGTTTCAAACCGTGGCTATAGGGTCTACTTTATAGACAGGCCAATACCAGCCACAGTTCATAAAACCGTAGCTATAGGCCTATAGCCATAGTTCAAACTGTTCATATGGGTCTTTATCCACAATTTAAAACCATGGATATAAGCCTTTCCATTGCATAAAAAACCAGCATGGTTCATGGTGATGTCTATTGAGATGACACTACCAACTCCCCCCTCCCCCCACCCACACCCCCTCCACCCTACAATAGCACCCCACCCCCACCCCCTACTCCTATACACCTCCATTTCCCCACCCCCCTTTACATCTACCTTACACCCCACTTTCACCCTTCCCCCTACACCTTTCACCCCTACCCCCTCCTCACTGCACACCCCTCCCCCTGGACACCCCCCTCCCCCTAGACATCCCCCATCACTCCACCTACAGTCCCCTCCTTCCCCTGGATAGCCCCCCCCCACTCCCCCACAACCCGTCCCTTTCCCTGGATAGCCCCACCCCCCACACAAGTCCCCCTATAGCCCCTACCCCCTCAAAACCCCCCTCCCACCCCCTGGACAACACCCCCTCTAAAACCCTGGACAAACCCCACCCCCTGGATAGCCCCCACCCCCCTAAAAAACCCCCACCACTCCACCTACACCCCCTCCCTTTCCCTAGACAACCCCCAAACCACTCCCCCTACAGCCCCCTTCCCCCTTTCCTTGGAACGACCCACCCCACCACTCTTCTTACATCCCCATACCTCCCCCTAGGCAACACCCACCCACCACCCCCCTCTAGCCCCTCCCTTTTCCAGGTCATCCCCCTCCCCCCGAGATATCCCCCCACTCCACCTACAACCCCCTCCACCTGGACACCCCCTCCCTTTCCCTGGACACCCCCACCACTCCCCCTACAGCCCCCTTCCCCCCTTCCCCTATACAACACAACACCCACTCTCCCTACATCCCACCCTCCCCCCTTCCTGGACAACCCCCCTATTCCTGGACAACCCCCACCCTACACACCCCCTCCTGGAAAGATCCCCTCGGACCGGCCCCCTCCCTACACCCCCAACCCACTCTACACACCAGCCAATTGAATTTCAAAAACCAAAAACATTCTAGTATGGATATTATACAAACATTTTTAGTAAAATGAACTACACTAATAAAAAACTTGTTATATTGATAGAACTAAAACAAACATAATCAAGACAAATTGATTAAAGTGGAACCAACTCAAATGGTTTTGAAAAAGATAAAACTGAACCAAACTAAAAATAATGTAACCAAACTAACTCAAACCAATCTAAAATAACTTCAATAAAGCATAATTTACTATGAAAAAAATAAAACTACTGAAACATACATAATTGAATCTAAAATTAATTTAATTGAACCAAATATCCCCAAATAGAAAAAAATTAACCTATTAAAAATGACATAAACCAAAAAAATGAACCCATTAAAAAATAACTTAGCAAACCTATCCTGACCCAAACTGAACCAAGGAGCCCAGCCTTGAGATGACCTTTTAGAAGGCCTCATTCCTGAAAGTTGAGAGGATATCCCAGTCATGTGGTGCTTCACTATCCTCAATGAGATCCAAAATTCACTTCAAAAAATATAAGGAACCAAAAAATCACAAAAAACCTAATTAAAATTGAGCCAAATAATAGAAATGTATGAAACCTTACATGAATCTGATGCTGAACTCACTGCCTTATATGGTGGTGGGTAGAATAAACCACATCATAAGTAACCACCTATAAGTAAATAATGGGAATATAAGTGAGATATAATGACTTCTTATATATATATATATGTGATTTGTGTGTCAACTATACATGATAAATGATACATAACTCCATAACCAAAAAAGAACAAAGAATATTCTGATTGATATGTATAACCCAATACTAAATAACATGATCATTAATAAAGGTTTTTTTTTCAAATTAAATCCAATTTCATTCAACACATACACCATAAATGCGTTGGGATTAATATTATTCTATTTCTGGTGAGTATTCTATAATGGAGTACGCTACTCCACTATCAATGGGAAACATGAAATATGTGAGGGTATAATGATACCGTTTGAAACCCCTTGGGTTGTGTTGTATTTTTAAAAAAATGTGTGTACATTTCGGAAGATGATTTGTTGAAAAGATGGGGAGATTGATGGAAACCCCTAAAGTGAGTTTGAGTAAGACATGTTGACAAGTTGTTTGAGGAGGAGTTTGATTTTGTGAGAAAATAGTTCTGATGGATATATATATATATATATATTAGATTTTTCCCCACCATTGGTGGTGGGGTGGTAAGGTTGGGGGGGTGAGGGGAAGGTCATGGGGTAATGCCCCTAGGCTTTCGATTTAATGTAATTTTATTCCTTGCTTCGTGTGCTGCTTTCACAATTGTACCTAGTTTTTCTAATATATATATATATTAATTTTTTTTACAATGAGATATGGTGGACAAATAGTGGTGATGGATCTTAGACATGTGTGGGAGTTCTTATATTTGAAACTATAAATGTAGGTGTTTTCAAGTCCAGTATGTTAGCTTACACAATATTAGGATGCTTCATATATGAAATTCTCTAAGTGATGAAAATTTCTCACGATCCATTCAAAATTATTTCTTTATCCTGAAGGAAACATCATATCCCATCAATATGCAAATAATTCCTCCATGTTTCCCACTCCCTCTAAGATAGTGTATATATGAAATCTATGGGGATGAAAAACTAGGAAGATAACTTGGTAGCTTGTGTCATGGGGTTGTAACCACTATTTTAATGGGTCATTCCCAGAATCATTAATATTTTCAACTACATTTCATAAATGAGAGGATTACTTGGTGAAATACAATATACCAGCCTTATTAACTTATTTTCCGAATATTTATCCCCATGTATCCCCCTTACACTTGTAAATCCCCTCCTCCACTCCCCCCTTGGATAACCCCCTTGGACAGTCCCCCCCCCCCACCCTGGACATACCCCCCACTCCTTCCTGGACAGAACCCCCACCCTGCATCCCCCTAGACAACCCCACCTCCATGGAAACCCCCACTCCTTCCTAGACACACCCCTCCTCCACTATATACCCCCAATTCCTAGACATACCCCCACACCACACCCCCTGGACACCCCCCCTCCAACACACCCATCCCCTGGACATCCCCCATCCCCCTTAATGGGTCATGCCCAAAATCATTAATATTTTCCTATGCACTTCATAAATTAGAGGATTCCATGGTGAAATCCCATTTAATGTTATTATTGCCTCATCTTAGAATCCTTTATCCCCCAACATACCCCCTTCCCCCTGAAAATCCCCCTCGAATCCCCCCTAGACAGCCCCCTCCTTCCTAGGCAGTCTCCCCTCTTTTCTGGACAGATCCCCACCCTTCACCCCACCCGGCATAGTACCACCTCTCTGGACACACCCCTCCCCTAAATATACCCCTCTTGGATAGACCCCCACCCCCGAACAGACCCCCACTCCTTCCTGGAAAGACCCTCCCTTCACCCACTCCCCCACTACAGACCCCCCCTTCATGGACATCCCCCCCCCCACACCCACCATGCACAACACCCGCATCTCTGGACACACCCCTCCCCCTAGATAGACCCTTACCCCTTCTTGGATAGACCCCCAACCCTGGACAGCCTCCCTCTCCCCTGGACATCCCCCTCCCCCTCCCCAGACAGCCCTCCCTCCCCCTTCCTAGACCTACCCTCTCCCCCAACCCTGGATTGCTCCCCCCCCCAGACAAGCCCCCACTATAGACCCCCTCCCCAACCTCTTCGAGTTCTAAACAAACATTGAAATAATTTTACATATTTATTCAGTAACCAATTACACAAGTCACGTGGCTTTCAACCCTTCACCAACCTTCCAACAATCCACTTTTCTATTAGTTTGTATAGATTTCCTTCGGAATCTAAAGACATTATTTGGACTCTATCCTGTGCAACATCTTAATCAAGAATTAGGCATTCATGATGGAACCATATATTTATAGGTCTATTGAACATTGGTCTTATGGAGTCTCTAAGATAATCCAAGGGTTATTCTTATGAAATACCAAGACCTTCCCATAATAGGGGTCATATAACATGAAACCAGGTTGATAATCCCCACTATAATAGTATCATTATTGTTACCTCATAGCACTCACATCATTCTACATAGACCGTGACTAGTCCAACGCTGAACACAATAACTCAAAATGATTTTCAATTCACACTGGATTTCCAAGATACTCTCAAGTATTTTATACACCTAGATTACCTTGAACACAACTTACTACAATCAATGATTGACATGAGTTCTAGATTATAATAACCTAGGTGTGGGATTTGAATTTTGACCTACATAGATTTTATCCCCTCATTCATTCTTCTAATTCAATCCATAGTATTTCTAATACATGACAAACTCTGGTCAATTTCATAATTGTACCTAGATCTATCATCGATGTTGTATTACCCCATAGAGACATCTCCACACACACACTCCTTTGGGATACCAAGTGATATCATATTCACAATGAACACATCAGTTGACAAATATATGGGTGACCCTAACCTAAATTCCCCAGTGACCTACTATCACCACCTCTTTAGAGATCATCCTCATAAATAGAAACATTCTCAATGGTCATCTCACCACCTCACTCTATCATTTCAATGGACCCCACATGTAACCACAACATGAATTCTCATCCACCAATTCATTCCCATCAATCCATTATTACACTACTCTTTACTATAACATAGTGTTTCCTCCATGATTCAAGGACCTCTAGGTATGGAAACACATTCAATCAAATTTCCCCCCATTCTTGCAACCTTCAATACACCATCAACTATCTCATATTTCTATATATAATATTGATTTATTTCTATCATATTGATCTTTTTGAAAATCATCATAAAAAGATTTTTCTAACTCATAATTCTATTTAATATTTATATATGCAATCACTTATAGTCCTAACATAAATGGCCTTACCTATTCTATAGATTGTATTGTTTTACCAGAAGATCCGGTAGCCAAGGGTATCGATAAATTTGAATAATACTTTTAATGCATTATTATTTTCCCTTTAATGACTGTATAATTCCATGACTCACAAATGTCATTCTCCTAATTCTTTAATCCAAATCCAAATGGAACTATCGCATGATGATCCTACTCATAGTATAAATCAAATTCTGAATCTACTTATTTATCACCCAGATCTAGTTCTTCTTAGATATTTGAACCAAACTACTTACTTTTTTAAGTAGGAATGACAATCTTACACCCTTAATGATCATTATCAACCTTTAAATTTTCATTCAAATATTTTAAATTGTTGTGAATATGGATTGAGTTAGGGGGCTCACATCTTAGAAGACATAGACATTTCATAATCAATTGTATCTAGACCAGAAAATGTATGAGGATTAAGTTTTACCACATTTTTTTCCAAACAAAGCTATAATAATACTAGAAACACCAACCTAGAATGTTGAAATATGAACTGGATCTAATGGAATCGAACTGTAGTCATTAAAAGTTCTAAATGTAGTGACCAAAACAACACCATCCTCAAGATCCTTCAATTTTCACCCATTTATAGATGTTGTGGATTGGGAATATGTGGATATAGTAGTGGAAGAGCTTGGATCATCCTCTGCCATGACTTTCATATCCCACTAGGATATTTCCAAGTCTTTCCTCAAACTAACAATGATATATGTGACCCTTAGTTCTAGTTTCAGTGACCTCACCCCATTTTAGTGAGAATAATTTATTATTATGCATTTTATTTATGAGTTACCTATTGGTAGGACTAGATGATTATAAACTTTATCCCTATGCTGATAGTTGGATAGATCATGATCCATGTGTCAACATGATGAACAAAAGTCATCCCAAGATTCATATCAGACCTGCTACTTCCAACAAAGCTCCTGTTCCATATCAATGTAGATAAAATCCATCAGTACCTTTGATACATCTACCTCAACATATATTGTAGGAGAAAAAATGTGTAATAAAGTTATGGTGTGATTATTAGTACATAATAAGTGGACCAAAATATTACCAATCAATTTAAGAATCACCAAATTCTGCAATGGGGGATGTTGGATAGATACAGTAATCCAAATCACCATGGAGGGAAGAGCCTATTTTAGGTGGAACTTGAAAAACCAATAGAAAATAGAAAATTTTAAGCTAGTGAAAGCATGTGGAGCATTAAATCAGGCAGAGATAAGGGGATATTTAGTTGAAAAATGAATCAAAAATTTCAATAGATCCATAATCCCTATAATCACCCATTCATGAAAACCACATGAATAAAAAATAAACCTATAAAATGCTTCCATCAAGGGGAGACTCTTGCTGAAGTGATCCACTAATGTGGGATTCAATAGCAATGAAGCATTTAAATATTATAGGGGAAAATACAATAATAATAATTTCATCATCTCATGACATAATGTTAGGGCTAATTTCAATTTTGGGAAGCTAGGAAAAAGGTTAGGGTTGATGAAGGGGGATAATGGTTAGAACTATAAATCTGGAGTAGTCGAGATGAATCACCCCCCCCCCCCCCAAATTAGTAGTGGGGGGACCAGAGGGGAATCCATGAATCCAACAACATTATCGAAGGAATCCACATGATCAGAATAGGTCTATCCTTAAAAGTAGACACACATAAGAGTTCAGTTAAAATAATTTCATCAAAAACTCATATTAGTGATTTCTCCCGAATAAGCCTAAAATCTCAACTATTCTAGGTATAATCACACAACCACCCATCAACTAGAATATTATCAAACCTTGAGTGTATACATTTACTCTATCCATCCAAGATCAAACTATTTAGGATTGTAATCATCTACCTCATCGGGATTCATACCAAAAAATAGTCAACCCAAGTATCCTACCAATCCTTCCATTTGAAATACAAACCTCAATACTAAAATGCCTAAAGTGATTTTCATCATGGAATCCTAAAGAATCCCCTTGTCTATACCACATACTTCATAGTACCTATAATGCACCAATAACAAAATTTAAATCATCTTCCCATGAATCTGTCTCTAAAGGAACTAAAAATCCTAGGCGAACACCTCTATTAGGTTATTATCATATACCATATCTCATATCAAGAATAGTACCCAAAAAACCAATATCTTGAGTCATATCTCAAGGGAATTAGGACCTCCCACCTTGCTCAATAACAATATCTCACATAGGTCAAAGGTAATAGGGAAGCATCTATTTTTCCCATTTGAAATATATTTATGCAATTAATGTGTTATCACCCACTTTAAATTTCTCAAATATACGCATATCAGGCATTAAATGCAAATCACCATCTGACTAGGGAAATGACCCTAAAATAAGGTTCTACTATCATCACCAATACTCACCTCATCCCAATTTTTAATATCATCCTAGACATCTCAATCAATCTTGAAACTATTGGCTTCTTCCCTACCTGAACCTATGATTAGTGAATCATTCCCAGGCACCAAAGCATCACGGCTACCCAAGAAGTGTTTGAGTACAACTAATTAATGAACCCCCAATGGGGTACTATGAAAAACCATCAAATATAGTGTATGGGTAGATAATATTCTCAGTTGAATAAATAAATAACCTGTGGAATCATAAATAAATACCCATCATTGATCATTGGGCTATAATGTGACACTCAGTATTGGTTATACCTGCTTTGGTTAGTGTTGGAGTTTTTTTAGCATGTCACATGATCATTCCCACTAGAACATATCCCAATGAAAATGTATTATAAGGTGACATCATCAATTCCATGGAGGTAATTCTAGTAAATCTAATTATATCAAGACCATTATTAATTCCAAGGAGTGTGTTCTAGGAAATATTTTATTAGCAGGCATATAACAGATTCCTAGGGGGATAGGCCTAGGAAATCTAGAAGTATCATCAATAGAATCGATTCCTTGGAGGATGAACCTAGGTAATCATATAGACCCAAATATGGAACCCCAATATCCTGGGAATTTTGTATAAACCAAAATATGGAATATAAGGGAATTTCCCAAGCCATTTATATTGTATTAGGATCAATAGCCAGAGCCTAGGAACACATCCCATGCATTCTATTTTGACCAAACAATTGAATCCTTAGTAACCTCATGGGTATTCTACTTAAATCCTTGAGGGTAGTGTGTCCCTCTCATAATATCTCATATAAAAAATTTTATACAGGTTTTCAATATTCTCAAACTCATCTTAAAAAACAAGGTTTTCCCTCTCAAGTGCATGAAATATCATTATCACTAATGCCATATCAAGCTCACACACAATTGATTTGGGTTCCAAAGTGACTCCTGAAATCATCTATAATACTTATTGATTTCACCCTCACAAGGGTCAAAATCATTGAGGCGCCCTCATGGGTTACCCAGGTTACATTATAACACAAAAACCTTATGTGTATTCCTTTATCAAATTCACATCTATCATGTCAACACCTACCACTTGAAGGGAATCAGGTCCCTCAAAATAGTCATAAAAATCTCATGACCTCACTATACTTATAAGAAAAGCCTAACTTTCATAGGTCTAAAGATATGGAAACCTTACCACATCACTTTTAAAGTAACAATATGTCAGTCTTCTCACCAAACCTATCTTAAATTTAGCTAAATTATACCCACCAAGGTGTCTAAACCTCATTAGTAGAGGAACACATTCCTGCACTTATCTCTACTTAAATGAATGTTTTAAGGCATATTAAGGATATTACATGGCCTACTAGGTATAATAACTATATCTCATCACATCCCTCCACTTGAAGGTCACCAAGGGACCTACACTAATGTCCACTACATTTTTATAATTAACATTATTTTTTATACACCCCACACAGGGTTCATATTTCTCAAGGCATAAAATTATACATATACTCTTAGAAATCTGTGGTCAAGATATATAGTCAGTGCGCAATGGTCCATCATAGACCATCACACTTTCCACTTTTAATTCAAATTAATCTCATTATAATTATACTAATTAATTAATTTATAATGGTTAATCTATTGAGGTGGTGAAACTGCAAACATCACATTTCAGGTAAATCATGTATATACCAAAGGGTTATGCCCAGTAAACCACTGACCTTAATTTAAGTTATTTACTTTAAAGAAGCTTGACCACCTTCTAAGCTTGTATAAGATCTCGCATCAACTAAGGCTCCTAACCCTGTCCCAAAATTACAAATAGTTAATTATAACATTTTATAATTAATTATCATATCCAATTAAATTAATTAAATTAATTATAATTAATTTCATAATTTAAAACAAAAAGACCAAAATTATTAATCAATCACTACTCTTCCTCAATGCACCGAAACCATGAACAAACACACATAGAGGTTCCATGGAGTACAACTGATACTGTCATGGGAAAATCCAAAAAAACTAGTATCTATTTAAAAGGTGATTTCAGTAAATTTAGCTGAGAACAATAAGTAAAATTATCAGGTGAAATACATTTGATTAAACAAGATGAAATAAAATAGATAATTTATCTCAAGACATCCTCTATCTACAGAAGGAAAAATCCCCATCATGTGGGACAATTTCCACCATTCTTTGGTGTAAATTTCCAATAAACCCCAACATAAATCTTCTAAAAATATATACTATGGATGGAAACCAAAAAAAGGAAAGGGATAGAATAAATCACTCCAAATAATCATGGAATATTACTAGAAATCAATCCCCTCTCAAGGTGGATCAAAGGAGGGACAAAGTGAGGTAGAACCATCAAGAACATGCCTTCTCATAATGTCCAAAACCATGTAAACACAAATCACAATGATTTCAAATAAAAATCAATACCCCCAAGTAAAAAAGAAAATTAAGCTCCATTTATGGAATTAATAGGGGGTTCATGGATTGATTTCCCTTTCACCTTAGCAGCTATTATGAAGAAGTAACCACAACATTCTTCATAGAAAGTGTAGGGGCCGGCTTGTGCAGATCCCACTCATGGAAGTTCTAGGTTCGTCTAATTCACGGATTGGAGGAGGAACACATGATTTAGGGGGTGGAGGAGGAGAGGAAAACATTATTAAGTGGATGGGAGGGATCACACGAGGGAGGGGTGAATTTAGTGGAGAATCTGGTGAGGATCGTGTGTGGTAGAATTGACCAGTTGGTGATGAGGGAAAAGGGATTCGTGGGTGGGAGATGAGTCCCTATGGGGGAGGAGATGTAGGAGGGAGATGATTCATGATGGGGTTAAACTAATTGAGGAGTTGTTTCTATAGGATACAATTTATCAACAGGTTTATCTATTCTAAAGAGATGGTTTTCAAATAATCGTGGCTATATTTTAATCTATAGCTATAGACCAATTAAACCATGGCTATAGGTCTAGGGATATTGATCATTTCTCTAGTAGTGATCCTAAAATATAGTCATCCCTCACACACATAATCTCCTAGATCTTACTATTAGGTGTTTTCACCTAAAATGAATCCAATAAAGATTGTGTTCATGAATACACAATAATAGTTTAAAAAAATCTCCCTTTGGAATCTCCACCCAAACTACTATTCTTGGAAAATTATACTATGAAAAATGAATATAAAACAACCCATTAGGTCCACATCCATTAATGTTCACTCAATCATGTTCATACCACCCAAAATAGGGTAAAACAGTCTCTTTTAGAAACACTATCCCTCAGAAAGGATCAAAATAAAACCATGGTAGAGCTATCCCATTGTGAGTTTGAGAAATACATCATCCAATATCGTCTCACCATTCCATATAGGAAGATCAATATATGATATGGAATCTATAAATTAAGAGTCTAAAATATATGTAAATGAGAGTTCCCAACTCTAGCTAGTCCCCTATCACCCAAGGATTGAGCTCACCCAGAAAACTCATGAGGCCTTTTTTGTCAAATAAACACAACATAACCAGTTTATCAATAGTATATTCTAACCCTTTTTAGACTACCATCCACTCTATGAGAAATATCCTCTATATTATCTTGAGAATAGAGACTACACATGATCTTTGGGTAAGGAAATCTCTCAACTGAATATCAGAAAAAATCCCACAATCACCCAAAATTGATGTTGGGGGACCAATATTAAACATGGGATTGTCACAACCCTACCTCTACATGAAATCTGGCTACCAATGGGTAATTACCTAAAATAAATAGGATGATCCTAAAAAATTTTAATCATACATTGATGATTTGACAAGTGAAATATATGCAATATCATAAATAACCACTATATGATACATGTACCAACTTACTGGTACCCTAAAATCAATGCCATAGTGTCTTGAGTTGAATAATCTGGTTATTACAGTCATGGTGATATGATATATTAGCCACCACAACAACGCTTCTCTCCCTAGATTTTTAACTGAACTAAAGTACCATTTAACATTGTTTCCCTATATTCCCAATCAAATTACCAAATTACTACTAGCTCTAAACACTATCCCTAGGATACACTTTCTCTGATACCACTCTTACTCAACCAGACCCATCGTGGCCCCACTAGATTCAGTAGTAATGCAATAGTGGTGCCCAAATCCTACCTAAAATAGGCTAAGGGATGGTAAATATCACTGAGTAAGCATATCTCACAATATGGGAGGAATTAGCCAATAACATCCCAAAAACACATTTTCTATACACTAGATGACACAAAATATCATAAAAACATATATAAATAACCAAATGAAATTTAAATAATGAAATTTATGAGACCAAAATTTCTATAACATCCCACAAGATAAAATATGGGAATCCAAATACCTCTGAAGAGATTTCGAGACTCAATAATCTAGAAAATATCGTCAATTTTATAAGTACCTAGAGATCACTCTTTGGATGTGGTGGACACTATTTCAATCTCATAATCTCTAGATATACTACAAACCACTATTAATATACAAGACCCTTTGGGTATCAGGTCCAAACAAGCTATAATATCTCCCATGGATACTCAGACCATCTTCAAACCTGTACATTATCTACACCATCACAACATGTGCATACCTAAGGCCTATTTAGATATGAGTATAAACATACATAGTGGGACACCATAAAGAGATCAAAAAACTATAGGTCAGCTCGAATCCTTATGTGAGAGGTTCCAAAGAGGGATTACAAGTGAAAATATAGAACTCCAAGTCATCTAAAATATATTTATAGTAAGAAGAAACCAAAATAATTTTTGGAAAGAATAATCTATAAATGATCAATCACATTAAGTGTCCGAGATGATGAGTTTCTTCAATCATCTCAACTCTAATATTTGAAAACTAAATCATATGAATAACTATAGTTTCTATAAATATCACATATTGCATAAATTTCTCAGTCAATAATCATCCATGTAACACATCTTAAAAGAAAACATCATCGTGTAGATGAATCACAAGTTCTGAAGAAGTCTAATGTAAGATCATATCCCTGAGATAAGTTACATCCCAAATTGAATTTTTGGTTTATGGAATGTTTCCCAATATTAGTAAAGGTCTTGTGGGTGTTCTATGGGTTTAAGGCATGGTAAAGTTGGAAAAGAGGCCAATATATTCTTGAATAATAGTTGGAAGAGGTTAGTAGTAACCATGAGCCATTACCATGTGGGCTTAGAAGGGATAAATGCATGGTTATGAAACCATGAAAGGGGGTCTAGAAACCATGAAGTCATGGACATAGCCATACCTCATGACAAACACATAGTTTTTAAAACTACTTAGGATCCTAGGACTCTATGTGACACAGTCCATATCACTTTGAGAGGCTGGTGCACGGTAGGCACATAGTTTGTCCAACCATTTTTCCAAACCATGCACCTCATTAAAAAGTGGAATTTCAATATTTCCTTTGGGCCTTATGGGTTTTACCCTACATTTATCCCGTATCCGACTCCATATAAATATGGTGAAAAACCAGAACCCTCCTACCCCTCCTCCATGTGTGTTTCTCTATTTATTCTTAGGCATTTGGAGTACCTTTGGGTGAGAATGGATGCTCTGGGTAATTCTTCAACTCTGTTTCCATAGATTTTTTAGAAGAGGATTTGTGTGATGTATTATCTCCTTATGAAGCACTAAAAACTATTTTTAAATCATATCATAGGTTTTGATGTTAATGGTTGTTCGGGATAGAATCAAGGGCCATGTTTGGATGAGTGGTTGTCCATGAGCATGAGGTAGGTGGTCTATAATATTTTCCCACAGTCTCGATGTTTTCATATGTGTATATAGTTGTTTCATGCTATTTCCTCGCTGTGTTTTTATCTCCATGGTTAAGTAAAGTATTTTTATAATTAATGTGAGTTATAAGACCCTTGATAGAACCTATTGAGTCTGTTTATTATTTGATATCGGACATGGACTACCCATGGGGGATGACAAACCCCTGAAAATGAAGAAATAAATTATTAAAAGTTGAATTTTGGTAATTATGAAAGTCAGTGGGTTATATTTGATAATATGTCATGTGGTAATGGTTAACAGGAGAGTGTAAATGTTTATATTCTAGATTTGATAAATTCCTAAAGTGATATTGAAATTGATTTAAATGATATATTTTGGATTTTTATTCATCTATGGTTTCTATTAAAGGAGAAATTATATTTTGAAAATAGTAATGTTATATAAAGGTTTTTTTGAAATCAAAGTGTTTTAAAAGGGGTTCTCCTTATATTTTAAAGGGTGTTTGAATTATGTGTGAGGTTTATACTTATGGAAGTTCCATGGTGCTTTATTTTAAATTATAGAAGGGAATGGGTCTACTTAGATGTGTTTTAAATATTTAAGATAAATAACCTTGTTGGAGGTTTGTTTCAATATGTTTATGCGATGTTTATGAAATTGTGAGAAGATTTTGGGTCTTAATGTGATGTTCTTGGTTTAAAAGTCTATTGGGTCAATGGTAAATTAATAATGATCAATGATATTGAAATTTGTTAAGTGATGTTATAAAGATAGAAATTATTAATAAAACAATGGTTGGGGATGGTTGGAAATGATGTTCTGAATCCTAGTTATATTCATGGAATGATGATCTATGTTATTTAACCAATAACTAATAGTTTGGGATATTGTAATGATGATCCAATCCATGGTTTTTGGTGGGCCAGACTAATACTCCAGGTGCCCTGGTGTACTGTAGTTTTTTAGGGAAATTACTGATTCTCCTAAACCCAATGTTATGGAAATATAATTCCATATCAAGGATGGGATAATAAAACATGACATTCCAAGTCCTAGTTGTATTCATGCACTAATTCTCCATGTATGCTGACTTGTGACCTAGTGGTTGGGATGGCCAAATAAGGTGTAACAGATCTTGGTTGGATTCTTGGATTGAGGCTCCTTGATTTCCAACTTGTGACCCATTTGATATATTGTATGGATACCCTGGATGATGCTCTGAGGTACACATTGATTAAATTAATGTATAATTGAACTCATTTGTGAAATTAAAATGGTATACTTCCCATGGCTATGTTATTATGGAACTTAAATATGTAAATGGATAACTAATAAATGTTTATAAGAAATACCTATTTTCATTGTTGTTTATTTGTTACCAAAAATTTATTATCTACATACACACCTGTACAAACTGACTATTACTTTAGACACCATTGGTGGTGGCCAACTAAGTTATACTCACACCCCACATGCGCCACCATGAAACTTGTTTACCCGAGGATATGATACATGTTTTATGTCAAAGGTTTAGTACAAGGATTTGGTGTTTGGTTTATGTATGGGATTATGGGTTGGATCATGGGATTTCAGGACCTGGTTGGGACTCATATCGATGTTTGGGATCATTTTTTTTGTTTTTGTTTTGGTGAATCTTTATTTTTATGACTGCCATACCTATAGTTTATTCATCATATTTTTTGTAGCATGTGTTACTTATTGAATTTTCATCTTTTTCTATATGAACTATATTTATTTTTCCTTCAGGTTATTAAATATATTTTTAATATTTATTTTGTGGTTTTAATATGATAAGTAGGTATAGTATCCCTATGTTTTTCTTTAGACCCATGCTGATGGTCAGCAACCTCTGGCATACGGGGAGGCATGCCTGAGGTTATGTGGCCCTCCAGATCAGGGTGTCAGTTTAGTGGAACCCGGGATGGGATGTAAAAAATTGGTATCATAGAGGTTCTTTTTTCTTATTATTTTGAAAAGGTATATAAGTGACAAGGATCTTGTCAGGTCTTGGTAATGATCACATGCCTAGGTGATTATATCCTCATGTATAAGGGAAAACCCAAGATGCCATGGGTGGGAATTGATGTTCTATTTTTTGATTTTATGGTTGATTGATATTTCCACCTCGAGTGGTGCACCTGGATGTTATTTTTTTTATTTTTTAGGTTTTGTCTCTCTAGAATGGTGTATCAATATATGGTGTGTGGGTTCATGAATTATGATAAAAATATAGTATTAATAGTCCATCTATATGTTTCAAGTGATTTACTTATAAATGACATGATGTTCAACAAAATGAGTTTAAAAAATGGAATCGAATAAATCTAATAATTTATAAATATGGGTTAAAAAAGGGGGTTTGTAAAGTGTAAATGATCAGGTTTTAGAAATGGAAGGTTTTGGAAATATGAATTCATGGGTTTTTAAATGGTAAAGTTAATTAAAAATGAATTTGTAATGATAGAAATTTGGGGACACCGGTGGTGAGTATCCATTTTTTTATTGAACTCATGCATGGGTGGTTTGGTTAGTGAGAGTTATTTAGTTTGAGACATTATTTTTCGGGCTACGAGGCCTTGATGGGTTTAACTTTCTAGGTTATATATTTCTTCTTATTGTGCCTTCAGTTAGGTTTTGACCTTGAGGTAGTGGGTTTTGATTGATAACATAGATGTGGTGACACTTTTGTGTGGTGATCATGTTGGTTGGGTGTTGGAACATGAAATGGATGTCTTGTTTGTGGTTTCGTTAGTAGTGGTTGGGTTTTTATGGGTGTGGAACCTAGAGTTAATGTTTTATTGGGTTTATTAGATTCAATGCATTTTGGAATGGGGGATGGAGTTCCTCTATGATTAGTGACTTGTTGGAAGTTTAATTTGTATTGATTAAAGTGGTAGATGGTGTCCTTTTCTATATGTGACATTACTTTAGGGAGTTGGTTTCATTTTACCATTGCGGATGAGTTGTGAGAGGGTCCAGATGGGTTTCTAGTTCTTTTAGGTGCATGTGGAATATGTGGATGCTTTCAACTTCAATAGTAGCTGACAAAGAGTTCTTCCTACTGAAGGTTTGGCCCAGTGTGATAGGAAATAATGTTGGTGATTTTTTGTGATCGAGGGTAACCTCTAGGGAGGTTATCCCATTTATATAGGTTCCTTGGAATTTGAAGCATGGGTGGGTGATTCATAAGTGGAATTGATGCACGGTTTGTGCCATTCAATTTTGGTAAAGTGTGTGGTCATGCCTTGGTTTCTTATTCAGGATGACACTAGAGTGATTTTGGTTTGTTATAAGGTCGGTTTTGGAAGGGGTGGGATTGTTTGGGTTCCTAACTCGTCTATTTGATTATGATTAATGAATGAATCAATATTTATTTTGGATGGATAAGACATGGGTGGACAAATCGTGGATGGACACTTTTGTTAAGGAAGTGACACCTAAAGTGATGGGTGGTCTCATGGTTAAGCTAGTTTTTAGAAATGTTTTGGTTATTGTGAGGTAAAATTGAAAATACCTTGACAAAGATGATGAAAATGGACCATTATGAATTGTAAGTTGTGTAAATGGATGTCTGGGCCTAGATTTAGTGATGTACGTCTCATGGAATCTTGAGTTGATTTCAGTGAATGGTCGTAGTAAGGTGATTTACCTTGAGGGTTCTAATGAGGAATCAGAGTTGGGCATGTGATAGATATACATGATGTTGTTTGGGATATGCAAAAAAATGGCTTGGGATAAGCACATGTCATTTTCTATGGGATCAAAGTAAGTGATGGTTATGAAATAGACCTTTTGGTTTTGGATCATTGTGATAGTTGGGTGGTGGACAAACATTGCAAGTAGGGAAGCCCAATACTTTTCACAAGATGAGGTATCCCCTTAGTGGGATGTGAAATTGATGGTGGATCAGTAATGATGGTGCTTGTCAATGACATCTTGGTGTACTTCTAGGCTCAGGATGATCATTCCTAATATCTTGACATTGTTCAGGGTACACCAAGAGATAATTGTATATACGCCAAGATACATAAGGGGTTTTTCTTTTGTTTTGATGGAAAACCTATTAGAGGTTGTGTATATGGACTAGTGTAAGTGAAGATTTATTGTGGGAGGTGCACCACCAACTATATTTGAATGAGACACATTTTGTGGTTGCATGTCGGTGAATGTTAAAGGTTCCATTTCTAGAATCTAGGGATGAGTGATGGTAAACATATTGTTTTTTCACTCAAGTGGGGGTGAGATAGCCACATACAATTTTTTGGGCTTTGTAATGATGGTAGAATGATCTGAGGTAGTTGGAGTTTCTTGATGGAAGTGGTGACAATTAAGCTCCTAATGTGGGGAGCGATATGTCATTTATCGATGTGTAGAGAAGACTGTGGGTTAGCAATGATGGAATCGAGTTGAAAATGTGGAACTTGTGAGGTACGTGTTTGGATTCCTCTATAATGGTTGGTGGGACTTGTATGTGGTAGTTGATTAGGCCGAGCATTGGATATGGGATCGAGGTAGTTCTAAAATAAATCTAGGGTGTTGGGTTGAGGAGGCGTTAATGGGTTCGGTAGACCACAATGATGACTTGGGAATAAATGGATGTCCAAATGGGGGAGTTTTATCATAAGTCAGAAAAATACTTTGGAAAGTGTTTCAGATGATGGTGGTAAACCTTAAGTGAAAAGGAACCATAGCTAGGTGAAGTGGAAGTTCCAAGAGAGGGAGTTGGGATTTTTTGGATGAGTTTGATGGGTATGGTCTGACATGTCCGGGAGAAAAGAAGTAAAGTGGTGAGTTTTAAACCTTCTTTGGTGGATGTTTTAATTGATAATTTCATTTCAGTAAGGGAAAATGTAATTTGATGTAGAATAATGTTTTCATTAGTTTGTATATGGATAGTGGATGTGCATCCATTCTGAGTTGTTTTGAAGAAATGGATGGGTTACAGTGTTGGTGGTGCTCTTATGGATATTTGGGTATAGTGAATTAAGAAACTCATCATATGTGTTATGAAAAATTTAGTTTGAGGCTACAATGGTTCTTTTTTTATGATGGATGTGCTGACCACCAGATGTTGTTAGTCATGATCCATGCACATGGTGAGGAGAAACTTATTGGGAAAGTGGTTGGTTGATGGAATGACTAGTGTTTTGGGTTGGATGGGATTGCGTAAAATATTTCTTAGTGTTCAGTTTTAGGAAGTAGGAATTGGTTCGAGTATTGAACTGATGAGTTCTTTGAGATGAAAGTTGTGATTTGGATTCAATTCAGTTGTTTAGATATGAGACAAGGCCGTTTGGCCCTAAGTTGTGGACCGACGTAGGTCGGGGATGTGGTTAGAAAATAGACTGTTCCATCAGGTGGCACCAAGTATACTAGGTTTTTTGTATAGTTGGATTCATAATGTTGATTTGAGATTGATGTATCCTTTGAAGAGTATCAGATTCATGTTCTGTATCATAGAATGAAAAGTTTTTATGGGTAATGCTGTTTCATGGGTCCATGTTTTGTGAAGACATGGCCTTTCTTAGGAGGAAGCATGAGAGATGAAAGTTGATAAGTAGACTCGATGGTCTGCCCATTTTTCATGGAGGCATGGGAATTGTGGGGAATGTAGCTCATGGTTGAGTTGTTATACGTTGAGGTGGTTGTAATATCCCGAACCAATGATAAGTCACATACCATATTTAATTTTTAGTTTGCGGAATTTTTCTTGGGATCAAGAAATGTATTAGGGGTTTTTCAAGTGATTGGGGCTTGGGAAAGTAGGAAAAGTGACCAATCTGTGCTAGGAGAATGGTTGGCGCACAAATATTAGTAATCATGTGCCATAACTAGGTGGGACTTGAAGGGATATGTGAACTGTTGAGAAAAAATTAATGGGGGGTCAAGAAACCATGCGGGTTTGGAAAAATTCATCCCAGGCAACCATTGCATAGTTTGTCAATCCGTGTGACCCAGACCCCCTCATGGATAAAGGCTGGTTCATAGTTGGAAAACAGTTTGGCCGAATGTGTGGATAAATTGTGCACCTCATTAAAAGGGGTAAATTCTAATTACACCTTGATATTTAAGGCTTGTCCTCCAAATTTATCCAACATTGAACCCCCTTATAGCCAGGGTGATGAACCAATAACATCCACCTCATACATGGATATTCCTCCTTCGATTCTTGGGAATTTAGAGTGCCATTGGGTGAGAATCGAAGCTTCGAGTATGTCTTTGACTCTATTTACTTATATTTTATGGAAGAGGCTTGTGGTGATGTTTTATCCCCATTTAAATTGATAATAACATCCTTTTCCATCATATCCTAGGATTGGATGTTAAATTTAGTTTGTCCTAGAATCAAGGGTCACGTTTGGATGAGCAGTTGTCTACGAGCATGAGGCAGGTGGTCTATAAGTTATTTCCCATAGTCATGATATTTATATATGGGTATGTATTAATTACACGTTGGATCCTTTCTAGGATTATATTTAATTCGATAAGGAAATTAATTTTATCATTAATGTGAGGTGCAAGACCCTTCATGAACATCGTTGGGTTCATTTATGATTTGAAACTAGTCTTAGGGATACCCTTAAGGTATGCCAAACCCTAGAAAATGAAGAAATGAATTGGTATAAGTTGATTTTGGGTAATTATGAAAGTGAATGGGTTTTATTTGATAAATTTTCATGTGGTTATAGTTTAAAGTAAAATAGAATTTTTTATATGCTGGCTTTAATAAATGCCTAAAGGGATCTTGAAAATGGTTTGAATGATATGTTTTTGATTTTTATCTGACTATAGATTCCAATGAAAGAATAAATATTTTTTGAAAAGTGGTAAATATTTTACAAAATAGGTTTTGACCTCAAAGTGTTTAAAAAGTGTTTCTTATTATATTTAAATGTGTGTTTGAATTGTGTGTATTGTTTATACTTTCAGAAATTCCATTGTGTTTTTTATTTATGGAAGGTAATGGGTTCCCATAACCATGTATTGAATATTAAATATAAATACCCTTGTTTAACATTAGTTTAAAAAAATTTAAGTGATGTTTAAGAAATTTTGAAAATAGATTGGGTCTTAATTTGACATATTTAGCTTTAACGGTCTATTGAGGTCATTATAAATAAAGAATGATTAATTATATTGAAATTTTTTAACTGATGTGATAAATATGGAAATGATTAATAATCGAATGGTTGGGGATGGTTTGAGATGACATGATAAATCCTGGTTGGATTTATGGATTGATGCTCCATGTTTTCTAACATGTGACTAATGGTTTGGGATATTGGATTGATGATCCACTCCCTAGTTTTGGGTGGTCTATAATGATGATCTAGGAACCTTGGTTCACCGTTGTTTTTTAAGGAAAGGAATGTCTATCTTAAACACTTGGGTATGAACATGGAATTCCATGATAAGTTTGGAGTGGTCAGACATGATGTTCCATATGCCATTTGGATTCATGGACTGATGCTCCATGTTTTCTGAATTATAACCTAGTGGTCGGGATGTTCAGACATGACGAACCAAATCCTTGTTGGATTATTGGACTGAGGCTCCTTGATTTACAACCTATGAACCCTACGATTTATGCTATGGGTACTGACAATAATACTCTGAGGTACTCAGCATTAAATTAATGAATAAATTAATTCCACTGTGAAATTAAAATGGGAAACTTCCCATGGTGATGATATGACAGAACTTATGATATAATTGGATAATTAATAAATTTTTAAAATAATTTTTTTTTACCTTACTGTTTATTTATTAATCCACCTTTATTATATTAATACAGTCCTATAGAAATTGGTTTTTTCTTTAGACACCATTTGTGGTGGCCTACATAGTTATAGTCACACCTTGCTCGAGCCGCAATGGTAGTTGGTACCCAAGCAGATGCTACTTGTTTTGTAAGGCCCTGAACCTAAAAGCCCAGAGTTGGTGCGTTATTTTATTACATTGAAAAGATTATAAGGACTCAAATCTTTAATAATAAATTAGTTTAGAAGTCATGGAAATCCATATTACATACATGATACCCATAATACATTGGGAAATAGGAAATAAAAACATGATACATGATAAAAGGAAATAAATTTCATCCTTGAATGCTTATTCAAATATTTATTCTTCAAAACACAGGGACTAGATACATAATAAAGGTGAACTAAAATAATCAATAAGGGTATGTAATGTGGAATAAATAATGAAAAAATTAAAAAAATTAACATGGTAAGGTAAATAACTTATAACACATTCCATTAAAATAACTAGATATGGAATAATCAATATGAAAAGGTAAGAAACTAAAACCCATACCACTTAACCAATAAACTAAGAATAGAATATATCCATAGATTTGTCAGCTTAAAATCGCATAGATAAATAATAATTAGAATAGCTATAAAGGAAGTTATTAATTATTAGATGTCATATCTAAGTCACATGAAAACATATATCGTGAATACGTTTCACAAGATGATAAAACTACAGATAGGAACCCATTAAATTTGGGAATATTATTTTTCTCCTGAGAATTTATAGATACATCAAGGGGATATATAAATTCTAGGCCCACCCATCATTTCCATTCTAAAGCATTCCTCACAATGAAAAAAATATCATGCCTTATCAAATATCTATATTGAATAAAGAATATAGATTTATCAATAATTATCTAGTTAATCAAATAACTATTAAAGTGAACACTATATGTAAAAATGATATATGATTCTGGAAATACTAATATAAATTGTAGGGGAATATGAATATTCAAGTAAAGTTACTATGAAAAATGATTAAAATAAAGTTATTTTTTCAACAGAAATTTTACAATCACAAAAGTAAGTGATTTTGAAAATATAATCATTAAGAACATTCTTTAGAAGAATAATGTTTAAACATTCCAAAGTGTTCCATACCACTTTGAAACATTTAAATTATAATCCCCATGAAGTAATAGTATTAAAAAACTTATAATATCATCAGGGTAAGGAGATTCATGATATAACATTTTAAAGGGCAGTATATACAACAAATAAAAGTTAATTGGTGTATAATAACAAATAATTCTCAATTAAATGTAAATTGAGGAAATATTAACTTACCTTAATATTAATTTTATTTTGGGTATTTATCCTCCAATATAGTGGTTTAATATTTGTTAATAGAATATAAAATAATCATAATCAAGTTTATAATATCACATACTAACTTCTTATAAAATTTTATTACCTGTTTTCAACACTCTTTCAGTATTTTAACTATTTTGGGTGTTAATTGCCTAATTTTCTTATGTATGTTTTTGACATGTAACTTGTTACTCATATTAAATATATCATGATTTAATAATATATATAATTTAAAACATGATGTAATTATGATATATATCTAGTGAATATGTGTTTAAAATAATCTATAAATTTTTTAGATAAGAAATGAAATTCATCATTCATGGAGACTGTAGGCCGTACGTACACATGAACACTACTTTAATTTATTTTTCATATTAAAAGAATGATAATTAATTGATAAATATGTATATTATAATTAAATAATAATATATATGTTATATAAGTTTATTAAAATCATCATTAATATGTTCCATGTATAGCGTGAATGAGTCACATCGCTTTGAGGAGGCAGTAGTCCCGACTTCCACAAACTATGTTATCATATTTATACAAAATATAAATTAATGGTTATGTATTATAAAATAATTATATAAGAATAAAGACATAATAAATATAAAATACAACATATATAAATATATTATCCATCATAATGGCCACCATGAGAGGTGGTAAAGTAAAAATGAACAATCTTCATTTCGTGAGGCAATGGTTCACCATACATAGAAACAATATGTTCATTACTCATTAGATGGAAGTGTTGTAAGTGTAGGTAGAACACTTATCATAAAGAAATCATAGTATACTAATAATACTTTTTTTTATAAAATCATCGAATAATAATATATGAGGGGTTTGATAAGGGAAATAAAACAAAATAGCTTAAGGAAAGATGTTACCCCTTAATCTAGTAACTTCTTCTCATTTTTACCAAAAGGATTCCTTGGATGGATTTATGGCCAATGGGAGTCTTCTAAGATTAGGTGATTGATTTTGAGGATATATTTGGGTAGATATTGTTCAAGCAAATGTGTCTTGAATGGTTTGAGGAAGTGAGAGGAGATGAGGCATTTTTATAGTGGAGGAGGAGTGATACTCTTGTAAATACCAAAATGTATTCTTTAACATGAGGTCTATAGTATCAAAAGTGACTAAAAAATAGAAAAATAATTGATTAAAGAGGAAAATTGTCTATTATATACTCTACCACACAAAAATATGTGCATCTTAATAATTTGGTTCCTTAACTTCTATGATTCCCATATTTAATCACTTTGGTTTTTGTTAAAGCATCTAGTTTTCAAACCTAAGTAATATAAATATTAAGACTAAAATAAAGTGATATTTTTAGAAAATATATACAAACTTAATTATTAATATGATATATAATTTATTAAATAAAATTACCATGTGTTTTTAAAATTAATTTTAAAACAAGCGCAGGTGACTTGCTAAAACACTACATAAACCTAGACCATGTTAATAACATTTTTACAATATATGAGTCAATATGTTAATTATAAAATAAATATTTCAATATTAAAAGACCATATTCAATATTTATTAACACTTAAAAATATATTGGAATAATATATTATTTTTATTGATTTGAAATCATTTAATAAAATATCATTTCTTGTAAAATAACAATAATGTCAATTTTGACATTATTTATTTAATGTTAATTTTAAAATAATAAAACAATATTGGAATTAAAATATATTGAGTTAAATTTTTCGAAACCAGATATATTCATCTAAAAAATCATTATAGACAATAATTACATCAATATAATACACTTTTAATATTTATTGTATCATTTATTTTAGTTAATTATTATCTAAATAATCACTTTATTTGTGTTTTTTAAGCATGTTAGGAAACATAATATTCTATAGAAATTATTGATAAATTATTATGATAAAAAATCCCATTTATATTTCAAAAGGACATGTATAATCTAAGATATTTTGTTTTGTAAATATCTCAATGTTTTATAAATGTTAAAGGTAAGAAAAGATCCCTTTTTATCTTTTTCCAAACATAACCTTTTATATAGGGATCTTCCATTTAATAATATCCTAATAACCTGTAAAATTATTAACATGTAGGGATATGGTGTAATTATTGGTATTAAATTCATTTTGGATAAGTTTATAGGTGATTTTGGTCCTTAATATTAAGGTTTAGTTCCTTATTAATTTTAATTTTACCTTAATCACCGTAATTAATTTTAATCACTTTCACTAATATTTCCAGTAAAAGATTAATTTGATCTTATTATACCAGAAATATTGTTCTTATTAAAACCATTTATGTCTATTTTTCAAAATTTAAATCATAAATATGGAAAAATTAAGATTAACTCTAATATTGAGACATGGTGAAAAAGCGGGTTTTTAAAGTAAAAACGGTCGAAAGTTAAATAAGTTTATATATCCAATTTTAATATAAAAATCATTACGGTGAAATAAATTGGGATAAAATATTTATAATTTATATATTTTGACTTAAAAAAATTTAATATATAATTTAACATAAATATTAATTTAAACGAAAAGGAAGTATTTAACTAATATGCAATATTTTTCACTATTCATCAAAAAATGAAACTTCTCATAAAAATACCAAAAAATAACCACAAGATAAATTTGATATTCTGAATCCAAAATTAAATTTTATTTTGAAAAATAATATTTATAATATTATCAAAATTTAGTTTTAAAAAATGTGAACCATTAAAAGGTTGTAAAACCCAGTCTTGCGTGTATCACAAGAAAAATTATTGTGGCGTGTAGTGTAATCTTAAAATGGTGTTGCATATAAAGAGATAAAAAATAGTATTTATTTAAACATAAAAATATTTTAATGTATTGGGGTGTTAAGTCCCCCCCCCCCACCTTAATTAAATTGTATCCACAAAATTTAAAATTCCTCTTAGTAATCAAGGAATTGATATTTGAAAATACTATTATTGGAAAAACCATATTGTGAATAGGGTTAATGACACATATTATTGATTATAGATAAAGGAAAGTAAAATGGTAATGTATCTAGGTTACCAAGTAAGAGAAAAATGGTTGTAAATGGAAACATAGATACTAAGTAAAAATCAAACAATCAAGTTCCGATGGAGAGTACTACAAAAAATCGTTAAGAGAAAGTTAACAATCAAAATACCTAAATACATGATGATCTAAGGGTCCATTTGATTCATTAGAAACAATGTTACTAAGATTTTTTTGGTTTCAATATCATTTTCTTGGAGTTGGGGAATACATTCACTCACTAAGAATATATGTTTACAGACTTAATTGGTACATTTCTTTAAGAACAATATTATCCTTTGGTAGTGACTTGAAATATTTCTACTTAATATCTTAGAACAATATTTATCATATACTGATGTAATATATCAATATAGAAAATCCAATCAAAATATCAACTTAAATTGTTTCATAAATAGTCATATTTTCCAAATGATTACGATTCAACACTTTTAGAATGAAGGTTGTTGAATTTATAAAATAAACTTACTATAAATCCAAATAGTATGAAGTATCTATCTAATAATAACATACCAATTATGTGAACATCCTCATAATGTATTCTCTAGAAACATGGTAATAACTTTAACAACCATAAAACCATATTTGAAACAAGCATTTTTTTATTCGTTACGCAAGACACATGTTAATGGATATATTCCTTTGATCCAAAAGTGTTGTAAACTCTATCCATGATAGCATATACCACTTATTGAAAAGTTATTAATCAGTTCCAAGGTAGTAAAAACTTATCCAAATCAATAATTTATTCATCATTATCTCAACATCAAAAACATATTAAGGGTTCTATTTCCCTCAATGGTGTGTTTACCAAAAAATTTAAATTTCTAGTGAATAACTTTTCTTGGTACCACTTGACATATGATCTCAAGTACTTAATGAAATTTTTTTAGTACAATACTTATATATTTCGTATATCATTTCATGGAAACATCATAAATAAAATAATTTTTTATCGTATTTATTAGATCCAAATAGAGAATCACATTAGTCATTCTACTTCATTTATGTTCATAACATATGCATGGACCTCACCCTTATCTTCCTCTGAGGTATATTCTCCTGACGCATGGGGAATTCATTTTCATAGTGACCCATCTCCTTGTAGTTATATCACTAAACATCACTGATCATTTTCTTCTCCTGGAATTCGTGATCCCGGTGACCGTCTTGTCTATAATTATAACAAACTCCCAATCTCATTAATATTTTACCAGGGTGATTCATTGCACAATTATCACATTTTGGAAAATAAAACTTTCCCTTTATCCTCATTGAGTCATTCCATTTTTCACAGTGTTTAGAAGACCTCTTCTTCTCTTAGTTTACCTTGAATAAAAAAGATCTTGATATTTCCTTCTCCATAGTAATGGCACAAAGAACTATTTATTTGTATGATGAAAAATTATTCAAAACACATGACCATTATATATTTGGATTAAGACCTCCAATAATGTGTTCAATATTGAACATTATGTTGTGTATATAATCCATATATAGCATAACTAGATAGCCTTGTAATGGTAGCTTCATAATCTGCAACACTCTCTTCTTCCTTTTTCTTTAATCCAAGTAAATTCCTCTTCATCTCAATTTTTTGATCACATGGGAAAGTACTTATCCAAGAATGTCTCCTTAAAAGTCCAATATTTCATGAGTTCAATTTATTATTCTTCATTTTTTATTTTGGATCAAAGACCACCACTGATCAGATTCACCATGGGGACAATAGACAATAACCGTATCCTCTTTCTATTCGCTAAATTCCACGGATGTAAATATCTTCTCCGAAGACTTAATCCATTTCTTAGCAATAATTGGATTAGTATTCCCACTAAACATTGGGGATTCTATCATATAAAGTGATCCAACATATGATATTCTTTCCATGTAACATGTTGTTCCATCTAGGAAAGGTTAAGTATCATAAACTAATTAAGATTTCCTAATATATCTATGACGTGCTCAGTTCCAATACCATCTACATTGACTTTCTTAGTACGGAAAACTTTATACTGATGATGATTGTTTACACACTTCTTCCTTATAGGTTACATTTCTAGACAACAACATATACTAGATTATCTCATAAAATTATGAACATTTTATAATTCCAAATATAGTGCAACACTTAACATAATTTGAGAAAATTATTCATAGCTAATGTCATAATTATAAACATGATTTATTTAGGGATATATTTAAATCCTTCACAATGGTTTGTAAAAAAAATTGAATTATCCTAAGTGTATCTACCAGGAGATAAAAACTAGGTGCACAGAAAGGTCGGTTGTTGTGTATCAGGTTACACTGAGTAAGCCCTGATGCACCTTGTTGAATTTTTAACTCCTAGGTGCATCTGTTCTAGAACCATGTCTAGTTGTAGTATCCAAGTAGTGATATATTTCTAGGAATACCCACATAGTATCTAACTTACCAAAATTATAGGATATTTTTATATACTTATTTTTAAATTGTATCTTAGGGTTATGCTTTTTAATCTCTTTTTTCTAAATCCAGTATCCAAGATTACTATTAAACATCCTTTGATACCAACTGTAATGCCTCGACCCAAGAATCCCAGATCCAATGCATTATTTTATTACATTGGAATAATTTCAAGGAATCAAATTTGGAAGGACTAATCATTTTAGTATTCTTGTAAATCCATATTACATACATGATTCCTATAATATAATGGGAAATAAAAAAACATGATACATAATAAAAGGAAATAAAATACATCCTTGAACGCTTATTTAAGGTTTTTTTCTTCATGACCGTGGGAAAAGAAACATAATAAGGGTGAGATAAAATGATCAGTAAGGGTAAATAAATTGGAAGAAATAATGAATCAATAGGAATAAATTAAAATGAAAAGGTAAATAATTGATAACACATTCCATTAAAATAACTAGATTTGACATAATCAATTTGGAAGGGTATGAAACTCAAAAAAACACCACTTAATCAATAAAATGAGAATAGAATACATCCATATATATGTCGATGAAAAATATCATCTATAAATAATAACTAGAATATCTATGAATGAAATTATAAATTATTAGATGTCATGTCTAAGGAATATGAAATCCTATACCATAAATACCTTTCATAATATTGTTAAAACTATGAATAGAACCCCATTTAATTTGGAAAACTTATTTTTCTCATGAGAATCTGTCGATGCATCAAGAAGATATATAAAGTAATATCCCCACCATCATTGTTATTCTAAGTAATTACTCCTACTGGATAATAAAAATAAACTATATTCTTTATCAAATATCAATATTTAATAAATAATACATATTTATCAATATTTATTGAATTAATCAAAAAACAATCAAAGTGAACACCGTATGTAAAAATGATATATAGTTTAGGAAATACTAATATCCATTATAGGATAATATGGATATTCATTTAAATTTCCAATGAAAAATGATTAAAATAAATTTATTATTTCAAGATAAAGTTAACAATCACAAAATGAAGTGATATTGCAAAGATAATATGTAATAGAATTCTTTTGGAGAATAATCTTCAAACATTCCAAAGTGTCCCATGCCACTTTGAAACATTGTAATCATAATTCTCATGAAATAATAATATTAAAAGAAACTTGTGATATAATTAGAGTAAAAATATTAATTATATATAATGTCAAAAGTAAGTATATAAACCAAATAAATTTGAATTGGTTTATAATAACAAATAAGCCTCAATGGAATGTAAATTAAGATGAAATTCCCTTAAATTAACCTTATTTTTATTATGCAGTATTTAGACTCCAGTATGGTGGTTTAAAATGTGTTACTATCTTATAAAATAACTATAATAATTTTTATAAAATCATATGTTAACTTTTTATTGTATTATTACATGTTTTTAACAATCTTTCATTATTTTAATTATTTTGGGTGTGAATTGCCTAGTAATCTCAAGTATGTTTTGACTTGTTACTTGTTACTCCTATCAATTATATCATTATTTCAGCATATACATAATTTAAAAAGTGATTTAATTATCATATATATTCATTAAACATGTATTTAGAATAATCTATAATGTTTTGATATAATAAATGAAATGCATAGTCCATGGATATGGTAGGCTGTACGTATGCATAACACTACTTTCATTTCTTTTTCATATTAAAATAAGGAGAATTAATTGAAAAATATGTATATTATAATTATTGTATCATATCTATGTTACTTATGTTATTTTTAATTTTTGAAATAACCCTTAATACATTCCATGTATAATGTGAATGAGTCATATCACTTTGAGGATGCGATAGTCTACACTTCCACAAACGATGTTATCATATTTATACAAAATGGAAAGTATAAGGGTATGTGTTATAAAATAATTAAATAAGAATAAAGACATAATAAATATAATATATAACATATATAAATAGAGTTTAAATTATAATGTCCTGGATGAGAGGTTATAAAAGAAAAATGAACAATCATCGTTTCGTGAGGCCGTAATTTTCCTTACAAAGAAACAGTATGTTTTCTACCCATTTGATGAAAGTGTGTGTAAGTGTAGGTTGAAAACATAGAACATAAATAAACTAGTATATTTAGGATATTTTTTTGTTATATAATAATTTAATAAGAATGTTTTAGGGGTTGTAGAATGCAAATAAATCTACATAACATAAGTAATGATGTTACCTCTTAATTTGGTAACTTCTTTTGGTTTATACCAAAAGGCTTACTTGGATGGATTTTTTCCAAAGTGGAATACTCTAGAATAAAGGGAGGGATTTTTATAATCTAGTTGAGTAGATCTTGGTTGATCCAAAGTGTCTTGAGAGGTGTGAGTAAGTGAGAGGAGAGGAGGCCTTTTAATATTGGAGGAGGAGTGACACTATTTTAAATAACAAATGGTATTCGTTAATGGGTGGTATACCTTACCTAAATTTCCTAGAAAAATTAAATATTATCGATTAAATGGGAATAATGGTTGATGAAAACCTCCACCCAAAAAATATATGTTCATTTTATTAATTTGGTTCCTTAACTTCTAAGATCCCCCAATTTTATCATTTTGGTTTTTATTAAAGCATCCAGTTTTCCAACCCATGTAATTTAACCATTAAGAGGAAAATAAATTTAGATATATTAAAAAATATAGACACGCTTAATTATTAATATTATAACTACTTTATAAAAGAAAAACCACATGTATTTTGGAAATTTATTTTAAAACAAGAACATGTGATGCGCTAAAACACTGCTTAAACCCGAACTGTGTTAACAATGTGTTTAAAATGTATGGGTAAATATGTTAATTATAAAAGATAACTTGGTCCATTAGTAGAAAATATTTAATATTTATTAAAAATTAAAAATCACTTGGTATAATATAGTAATTTTGTTTTAATTTTAAATCTTTTAATAAAATATCGTTTATTATAAAATAACCATAAGGTCAATTTTTTCATTATTTATTTAATTTTAATTTCCAAATATCAAAACAATACCAGAATTCAAATATTTTAAGTGTACAAATCTTTAACAAGATATATTCATCTAAAAAAATAATTAAATAGAAGAATTCAATCAATATACTTCACTTTTAAAATTTATAGTACCATTTATTTTAGTTAATTATTAGCTAAATAATATCTACATATGTATTTATTAATAATTTTAAGAAAATAAATCATCTCTAAATATTAATTATAAATTATTTTGAAAAAATAACCCATTTATATTTAAAAAGGATATTTAAAACTGAAAATATTATTTTTTTTATATATCTCAATGTTTTGTAAATGTTAAAGTTATGGAAAGTTCTTTTTTTATCTTTCTTCCTTAATCAACCTTTTATATTTGGAAATTCCATTTAATAATATCCCAATAACCCATAAAATTATAAAAATATTGGGATATGATAAAATTATTCACATCTAATGTCTTTTGGACATGTTTACAGGTCATTTTGGTCCTTAATATTATGGTTTCATCCCTTATTATGCTTAATTTTACCTTAATCACTTTAACTAGGTTTAATCACTTCTATTAGTATTTATTGTCCAAAATTAATTTGATATTATTAGAATAAATTTTTTTACTGATTACAACCATGTATGTCCATTTTTAAAAATTCAAATCACAAAAGTGGAAAAATTAAGATTGATGCTAATCTCAGAGACGTGGTGAGAAGATGGTTTTTAAAGTAAAGACGTTCAAAAGTTCAATATGTTTTTATATCAAATTTTAATATAAAATTGATTAAAATTACCTAAATTGAGTTAATATATGAATTATTAATCTATTTTTTCTTCAAATAAAATTTAAAATATAATTTATCGTTAATAATTATTTAAACAAAAAGTCATTTTTATCTAAAATGCTGTATTTTTCACTATTCACCAAAAAATGATACTTATCAGAAAAATAAAAAACAACCTAAGATAATTTTGATATTATGAATCAAAAAGTAATGATTATTTTAGAAAATAATATTTATAATGTGTCAAAATTTATTTTTTTAAAAGGTGTTTCATTAAAAGTTGGTAAAACCCAATCTTGCATGTAATAGAAGCTAACTCAATGTGGTGTGTAGCACAAGCTTTACAAAATATTGTGTACAAAGAGAGAAAAAAAATAATATTTATTATAACATGAAAATATTTTAATTTCTTATGGTGTTATATTCTCCCCACCTTAATTAAATGGTTTAATCGTAATTTAAAATTAATCTTAGTAATCAAGGAATTGATATTCGAAAATAATATTTTTGAAAAACCCATATAGTGAATATGGTTAATGACACATCTTTCTAATAAGTGGTTACCGAAATTAAAACTATTATGTAAATAGGTTCCCTAGTAGGAGAACAAAGGTGGGAAATGGAAACATTGATACAGTGGGAAAATCTAACAATCAAGTTCTGATGGAGAGTTCTAGAGAATATGGTTAGGAGAAGGCTAACAATCAAAAGACCTAAATCCATGATGATATAAGGAGGCATTTTATTCATTAAAAATAAAGGTACTAGGATTATTTTTTAGTTTCAAGATCATTTTTCTCAGAGTTGAGTAATTCATTCAATCTCTAATAATATAATTTAATATACTTACTTTGTACATTTGTACAAATGAAATCTTATTTTTGGTTGTGCCTTGAACTATTTCTACTGCTTCTATTAGAAGAATATTCATCATATAATGATGTAATATATCAATATCTAAAACCAGAACAAAATTTCAACCCAAATCATTTCAAAAATGGTCAAATTTTTCAAACTATTAAGATCAAACACTTTTAGAATTAATGTTTATGAATTTCAAAAATGAAATTATTATTAATCCAAAAAATGTGAGATAGATCTATAATCATTACATACCAATCATGTGAATATCCTCATAATTTTTTGTCTTGAAATATGCTAATAACTTGAATTACCATAAAACCATATTGGAAGAATTCATTATTCCTTATTCCTTAAGTAAGACACATGTTATTGGATACATTACTTAGATCCAAAAGTGTTGTAAACTCCATCAATAATATCCTAGATCACTTGTAAAAAAGTTGTTAATTAGTTATAAGGTAGTCAAAATTTATTCAAATCAATCATTTCTTCATCATTATCTCAACATCTAGAACATAATAAGGGTTTTATTTCCCTCAATCATCTACTTCTTGAAAATTGTAACTTTCTACTGAATAACATTTCTTAGAACCATTCAGCATATGATCTCAAATCCTTAAGGAGAAGGTATAAAAATACAATCCTTATATATTTCTTTTATCACATGAGGGGAATTTCATAAATAAAATAAATTTTAAAAATATTTATTATAACTAAATATAGAATAATATTAATCATTCTAATTCATTTATTTTAATAACATACGCTTGACCATGTACCAATAGCTTCTTATGAGGTATATTATCTTGATTCTTGGGTTATTTATTTTCATACTGCCCCTTCTCCTTACAGTTTTATCACTAAAAATAATTGATCAGTTTCTTCCCCTTACATTCATGAGCCTGGTGACCCTCTTCAGCACAATTATAACAAGTTCCCGATCCCTTAAATCATTTACCAGGTTGATTCTTTCTATATCAATCACATGTTTGAAAATACTTCTTTCCCTTAATATTATTTTACTCATTCCCATTTTCTTGGTGTTTAGAATACCTCTTATTCTCGTGGATTACCATAAATGCATAGGATATCGAGAATTCATTCTCTGTATTGATGTCACATAGAACTATTTATTCGTATGATAGAAAATATTGATAAACCAGTGTCCTTAAAAGATTTTGATTAATGCCTTCAAAGAATTGGTTGATCTCTCACTCTATTTTGTTTATATAATTCGTAGCATACCTGGCTAGACTTGTAAAGGGTGGACAATAATTTTAAACACTCTCTTCTTCCTTTTTATTTAATCCAATGAACTTCCTCTTCATCTCAAATTGTTGATCCTATGGGAATTACTTATCTAAGAATGTCTCTATAAAATTCATCCATTTCATGAGTTCAATTTCTTCTTCCACTATTTTATTCTAGATCAGATACCACCATTGATCAGAATCACCATGGATACAATAGACCACAAGTGTAACATTTTCTTTTTTGGTTATATTTCAAGGAGGTAATTATCTTATCCAGAGACATAATCCATTACTCAATTACTATTGGATTAGTAATCCCACCAAAAATCAAAGATTATATTTCATAAAGTGATCCACCGTAGTAGATTCTCTCAGTGGAACATGTTTTCCATCTGGTCACAGTTATGTGTCATAACCTGATTAAACTACCCTAATATAACCTTGATGTGCTCAGTTCCAATACCGAGTACGTTAACATTCTCAATAGGGAAACCTGTACATTATCCATGAGTGTTGACACATATATTTCTTCCAGGTTTCATTTTTAGACAATGGAATATACTAGTTTCGTTCATAAAATTATGAACATTTTATAATTCCAAATATAGTGTAACACTTAACATAAATTGGGAAACTTATTTATACCTAATATAATAATAATAAACATGATTTCATTGGGGGTATCCTTAAATACTTCCTAATGGTTTGTAATGAAAGCATGAATTATCCTAATCATATCTCCCAGTAGTGGAAAATTGGTGAGTAGTAAGGCTCGTTGTATTCTACTAGGTTTCACTGAGTTAGGTCCGAAACACCTTGTCAGAGTTGTAACTCCTAGGTACATCTATTCCCAAACCACATCATCTTGTAGTATCCATCCATAGATGTATTGATATGAATACCCACTTAATCTAGAACTTACCAAAATTATAGGATGTTCTTCTATACTTATCCATAATGTATATCTTACGTTCATTTTCATTAATCTATATTTTCTAAATCTGGTTTCCATGGTTGCTACTTAACGTCCTCTGATACAAACAATAACACCCTGACCCCAGAATCCCGGATTCGGTTCAATATTTTATTACACTAGCATGATTACAAGGAATCAATTCCCAATGGAACAATCAGTTTTGCAGTCTTGGAAATCTATATTAAATATATGACACCCATAATACATTAGAAAATAATAAATACAAACACGATATATAATAAAATCAAATCAACTGCATCCTTGAACGATTATTCCAATATTTCTTCTTAATAACCTGGGGAAAGGAAACATAATAAGGTGATCTCAAATGATCAGTAAGGGTAAGTAAAGTGAAATAAATAATGAATCACTAGGAATAAATAAACATGTCAAGGTAAATAAATGATAATTATTTCCATTCAAATATCTAGATAAGGCCTAATCAATATTCAACGTTATGAAACTGAAACACATTCCACTTAATCAATAAACTAAGAATAGATATATCCATAGATACATCGATGAAAGATATCATAGAAAAAAATAACTAGAATATGTATAAAGGAGATACTTAATTATTAGATGTCATGTCTAAAGCACATGAAAACCTATACCATCCTGACTTTTCATAATATGGTTAGAACGAATGATAAAAACCCATTTAATTTGGCCAACTTATTTGTCTCATGAGAACCTATCAATGCATCTAGGGGATATATAAATTTCGAGCCCCACCTTCATTTCCAGTCAAAAGAATTTATCATATTAAATAATCAAAATAAATAATATTCTTGAACAAATATTACTATTGAATAAAAAATATAGATTTATCGATAATAATCTAGTTAATCAAATAACAATCAAAGTGAAAACCATATGTAAAAGTGATATATGGTTTAAAAAATACTAATATCCATTATATGATAATTTGTATATTCATGTAAATGTACAACGAAAAATGATCAAAATACAGTGATTGTTTAAATATAATGTTAACAACCACAAAAGGAAGTGATATTGCAAAGATATTCATTAAGAACATTCTTTAGCAGAATAATTTTTAAACATTCCAAAGTGTCCCATACTAGTTTCAAAAATTTAAATCATAATACACATGAAGGAATAATATTAAAAGATACATATAATATCATTAGAGTTAGGGGATCTAGGATATAACATGTCAAAATGCATTATATACATCGAATAAAAGTGAATTGGTGCATAATAACAAATAAGTCTCAATATATTGTAAATTGAGACGAAATTAACTAACCTTAACCTTAGTTTTTGTGTCAGGTATTTAACCTCCATTATAGTGGTTTAAAAAAATTTACTAACATATAAAATAACCATAATATTGCTTATAATATCATATATTGAAATATTACAATATTTTAGTCCTCTTTTTTTGACACTCTAATTATTTTAACTATTTTGGGTGTTAATTGCCTAGTTTTCTCAAGTATGTTTTGACTTATTTGTTATTACCCGTACTATATAGATTATGATTTAATCATTTAAAAAATTTAAACCATTATTTAATTATCATATGTATTCAGTAAATATGTATTTATAATAATATAAATATATTGGAGATAAGAAATAAAATTCACCATTCATAGAGACAGTATGTCGTACGTACACATGAACACTACTTTCATTTCATTATCATATTAAAAAATAATAATTAATAGATAAATATATATATTATAATTAAATTATCATATATATGTGATATATGTTACATGGTTTTGTTAAAATCATTCCTAATATTCTCCATGTTTAGCATGAACGAGTCACATCACTTTGTGGAGGTAGTAGTCCACACTTCCACAAATGTTGTTATTATATTTATAAAAAATGGAAAATATAAATAATTAAAAAAGCATAAAGACATAATTAATATTATATATAATATATATAAACATATTTTCCATAAAAATGACCACCATGAGAGGTGTTAGAGGAAAAATGAACAATCATCATTTCGTTAGGCAGTAGTTCGCCATAGATAGAAACAGTATGTTAGTTCCCATTAGATGGAAATGTGTAGAAGTTTAGGTATTAACCTTATCATAAATAAATTATAGTATATTGAGGATATTATTTTTAAAACAATCATATAATACTAATATTTTAGGGGTTGGATAATGGAAATAAAACTAAATAGCATAACGGAAGATGTTACCACTTAGTCGGGTAACTTCTTATATTTTGGACTAAAAGGATACCTTGTATTGATTTAATAACAAGGTTACGATTCTAGTATTAGGGGAGGTATTTTTCGAAGCTATTTGGTAGTACATGGGCACACCAAAGTGGCTTGAGAGGTGTGAGTAAGTGGGTGGATAGGAGGACTTTTCCATATTGGAGGAAGAGTGAAGCTCTTGTAAATACCAAAAGGTATTCATTAATGGGAGGTATGAATTACATAAAGTGCCTCCAAAATGGAAAAATAATATAGTAAATGGAAATAATGGTCCTTTAAAAAATCCACTATAAAAAAATCTGTGAATTTTAATAATTTTGTTACTTTACTTCTAAGAATCCCTAAATTTATCATTTTGGTTTCAATTAAAGCATATAGTTTTCCAACCTTAATAATTTATCCATTAAGACTAAAATAAAGGATTATTTATTATAAAATATAGATTAAATTAATTATTAATATAATATATATAATTTATAAAATAATAAACCCTTTTTTATTGGAAATTAATTTAAAAACAAATGCATGTAACACGCTAAAACCCTACTTAAACCCAGACCGTGTTAACAATGTTTTTACAATATATGGGCCAATATGTTAATTATAAAAGATAAATTGGTACATTAATATAACATATTTAATATATATTAATACTTAAAAATCACTTTTCATAATATATTATTTTTAGTAATTTTAATCATATAAAAAAATATCTTTTATTATAAAATAACAGTAATGTCAATTTTGACATTATTTATTTATTTTTAATTTTAAAACATCAAAAAAAATATTTAAATTCAAATAAATTAAGTTTAATAGTATTAAAAATTATATATTCATCTATAAAAAAAATTGAGGATAATAATTCAGTCAATATACTTCACTTTTAATATTTATAGTATCATTTATTTTAGAAAATTATTTACTAAATAATCACTATTTTGGTGTTTCTTAAGAATTTTATGAAACAAAATAATCACTAAAAATTAATGACAAATTATTATGATTATAATAACCTATTTATATTCTTAAAGAATATATATAATCAAAAATATGATATTTGGTACATATCTCAAGGTTTTATAAATGTTAATGGTATGTAAAGTTCCCTTTTTAATTTTCCCTTACATAACATTTTATATAGGGAACTTCCTTTTAATATTATCCCAATAACCCCTACAATTAAAACCAAGTGGGAATATTGTGGAATTATTGGAATAAAATAGATTTTATACAAGTTTCTAGGTCATTTTGGTCCTTAATATTAAGGTTTAGTCCCTTATTAAGATTAATTTTACCTTAACCACCATAATTAATTTTTATCACTTGTTCAAATATTTTTTGCCAATAATTAAATTTATCTTATCAGACCTAAAATATTAAACTTATTAAAACCGTGCATTTTGATTTTCAAACTTCAATTCAAATAATTGGAAAAATTATTATTGACACTAATATTGTAGATGGGGGTGAAAGTGGGGGTTTAAAGTAAAAATGTTATAAAGTTAAATATATTTTTATATCCAATTTTAATATTGAAATGAATCCAATGACCTAGATTGGGATAATATATGTATAATTGATCTATTTTTACTTTCCAAACTAATTTAAAATTTAATTTATCATTAATAATTATTTAAATGAAAAGAATATTTTATACTAAAATGCAGTATTTTTCAATATTCATCAAAAAATAAAATTTCATAGAAAAATACAAAAAATTCACCTTAAGATAATTTCGAAATTCTGAATCGAAAAATATTTTTCTAAAAAAAAATATTTATAAAAGGGTCAAAATTGAGTTTAAAAAAAGGCGTTCCATTAAAAGGTGATGAAACCAACTCTTACGTGTAACACCAACTTACTTTGTATGGTGTGTAGCGTAAGCTTAACATGGTGTCAATTATAAAGAGTGACAAAATAATATTTATTCTAACATGAAAAAATTGCAATTTATTGGGGTGTTACATTCTCTACACCTTAATTAAATTGCATCCTCACAATATAAACTTGATCTTATTAATAAAGGAATTGATATTTGAAAATAATATTATTGAAAAACCCACATCCTGAATAGGGTTAATAACACATCTTATTAATAAGTGATAAATGAATGTACAATGGTCACATAACTAGGTTCCCTAGTAGGAGAACATAGGTGGTAAATGGATTCGTGGATATGAAGGAAAAAATCTAAAATCATGTTCTGATGGTGAGCGCTAGAGAACATGGTTCATAGAAATTTAATAATAAAAATCCATAAATCCATGATAATCTAAGGGGAAATTTGATTAATTAGCAATAAAGGTACTGGGACAACATTTTTGGTTTCAAGATCATTTTCCTTATAGTTGAGGAATTCCTTCACTCTCAAATAATATAAGTTAATATAATTACTTGGTACATTTATATAAGCTCAATCTTATCCTTTAGTCGTACCTTGAACTATTTATACTCAATCTCCTAGAAAATGATTCATCATATAGTGATATAATATATCAATCTATAAAACCGGATACAATGTTGAACATAAACCATTTCATAAATGGTCCACTTTTCCAAATGATTAGGGTCCAACACTTTTAGAATGATGGTTGTTTAATTTCCAAAATGAAGTTATTATTAATCCAAACAACATAAATTAGCTCTCTAATCATCACATACCAATCATGTGAAAATCCTCATCATGTATTATATTGAATCATGGAAATAAATTTATTTACCATAAAACATTATTGGAAATATGCATTCTTACTAATTCATCCAGTAAGATGCATGATAGTGAATATATTCCTTAGATCCAAAAGTTTTGAAAACTCCATAAATGGTAGCATAGACAACCTATCCACAGGTTATTAATTATTTCCAAGGAAGTCATCACTTATCCAATTAAATCATTTCTCCATCATTATCTCAACATCAGGAACATATTAATTATTTTTTCCCTCAATCATGTATTTTACAAAAAATTTAAGTTTTTACTGAAAAACTTTTCTTAATACCATTCAACATAGGATCTCAAATCTATAATGAAAAAGTATTATAGTATAATACTTATATATTTCATAAATCATATGATGGAAATATCATAAATAAAATACCTTCTTAACATATTTATTAGATCCAAATACATAATAAAATCAACCATTCAACTTCATTTGTGTCGATAACATATTCTTGACCTTATCCCATTTGGTTTATCTAAAGTACATTCTCTTGACACATGGAGAATTCATTAGAATAGTTCCTCATCTCTTTGTAGTAATATCATTGAGCATCATTGATCAGTTTCTTTCCCTTGCATTCATGAGTCTGGTGACCCTCTTCTCTGAAATTTTAACAAACTCGCCACCCCATCAAGAATTTACAAAGGTGATTCTTTCAATATTTATCCAATGTTGTAAAATCCTTCATTTACTTAATATTATTTGAATCATTCCCTTTTTTATAGTGTTTGGAAGACCTCTTCTCCTATTCTTTTCCTTGAAGGCAGATGATCTTGATAATTTCTTATCTATCTTGATGACACATAGAACTACTTCTTCATATAATGAAAAATTATGAGAAACCCATTCACATTAGAGTTTTGGATTAAGACCTTCAATGAAGTGGTCGATATTGCACTTTGTGTTTTGTATATAATCCATACCATAGCTGGCTAGCCTTGTAACCATAGTTTTATAATATACATGTAACACCTAGATGTTTTTATGAAATATTTTATTTAAATAATTTTAATTCATTAATAGCTTTTATTACACACAATCGTGAGTTTAAGAGAACCATGAGATTCCCTTTTTATGAAATGGCCATTTTAACCTAGCCGTTAGGTGAGTGGGAATAAATATAACTAACTTATGAAAATGTATGGTTAAGTCATTCACTACAAATTATTTATGAAAAATATAAATCAATAATATTTTTGTATTTTTGTATTAATAAATTGTGTGAATTAATATTTGTAAAAAATATAATATATAATTAATAAAATATTTTTTAAATTTATCCAATAGATATTATTATCATAGGGTATGAATAAACCCAATTTGATGTATAAAAACCTATATTTTTTAAAAAGGTAATTTCTGCCTTTTAATGGAGAACCCATTTTAAATTAATATTTTGACACATTAATAATTTTTATTTGATAACATAAACATTTTATTTGGAATTGGGATATAAAAATTTTCTTTAGATTTATTTTTAATATTTTTTTGATAACTTTCAAATTTTGATGAATAGAAAAAATAAACTAAATTTTAATTGAAAAAAAAATTCATCAAAAATAATTAATATGGTTAAATTATAATATTGAATGTATTTAATGTATAAATATAATATATTTTTCTAATTCATTATAATTTATGTCATTGGCATTAATTTTACATTGAATTCTGATATAAAAACATTTAAATCTTTTGGAATGTTTTAACTTTTAAAACTCATTTTCTCTTTATGATAACATGATTAATTTTAAACTAATTACTAAAAATTATGTGTTTTTAAATTTGAGAAATTTATACCATATTTGGAATATTTAGGTCAAACTTATGTCAATATCATTATTTTATTTTTGGGAAATATGAATAGTAATTTTAGTGATTTTTATTAATATTGTAAAAGTGTAAATTGGGTAATTAAGTGTAAGAATACTATTATAAAAATACTCTAATACTTTTATTAATATAATTGGATGAATTTGTTTCAACTTAAATCAACCTTGGGTCGAAATGGTGTCCTTTGGAAGCCACTAAGATGATATTAGGACTTTTAATTTATTTTATTTAAAGAAAAATTAAATATTTCTTACTCAAATTTTAATGAATTTACCATTTTTTATATAAATATATAAAGAATATAAATTGTATTATAAATAATAATTTAAATTAAACAATATTTTTCTTTATCATTGTAATATATTTGTAATTTTTAGGGCTTAAATAGTTACCTTAAAGACTTATAATTTGATGATTTGAAAATTATTTAAATAATGATAAATAAATAAAACAATTTTTTTAAAAATTATGATAACATTAAAAGACCAAAATACTTTACCAAAACTTATTGGATGAGTATATATCAACCATAACCATACTAGGGTCGATATAGTGACATTTTAGAGGCATATAGATGGGATTTTGAGACTTATATTATTTTATTAAAAGTGATGTTAAAGTTGTCACATTCGTAATCTAATAAGTATAAAATTTTAAATGATGGATTTTATAGAAGATAAATTAGGATAAATATTTTCTTATGTAATATATTATATTTATCTTAATCATATTATTTTATTTTTAGTTTTTATTCAATAAATAAGTATGTTAAATAATTACACGAAATTGATGTAGTAATTATTTTATTAACAGAGATAACAAATAAATGTTATTAAAAATATTAAAATAAATATATTTTGACATAATTAATATATAAAATGAATTTTAATATATTACCTATACCTCATGGTAAGATAATAAAATATTTTTTTAAAAGTTAAATTGTTTTATTAATATTTTTAAAAATAAATTTATTTAATAGTGTCAAAATTGACACCATTGATTGTTTATCAAACAAATGTATTATTAAATTATTTAAAATTAATAAAACATTTCTAAAAATATATAATAGTCATTATATTGTATAAAAGATTCTAATATATTTATTTATATTCTAATTTACATAAAATAAGTAAATATTTTACCCATATAATAATGAAATATTTGTTATCCTAGTTAAAAATTAAATAGAATAACTATGTGTTAGATAAAATGATAAGGTTTAAATTGATATAAAAGCCTCTCTAAAATCTATTGTTTGATGATATTAATAACCTATCTCATATATCCTATGAAATGGGGACATTTTTTAGGTGTTTTATGGGTTTTTATATTATTATAAATTAATAGTTTTGGAGCTCCCAAAAGTGACCCTCGCCTCAATTATAAAAGGGAATCACCTCCCTCGCCTCTTCACATGAAATTGAGCCTCAAATATTGGTCATATCCAAGAATTTTACCTTCCAAAATTCAATATTTATATTATAGAGGTGTTGGTCTTCTTCAAACACCTACTCTAGTGCTCTAAGAGGAGATTTAGAGGAAGCACGTCGAAGAAGAGGTAATCTCCTCCACCGATTCCTTCAAAATTATTTCCTCTTCTAATTCCTCTTCATGAGTTATTTCATTATAAATTAATATCTATAGAATAAATTTTATACTGAGATGTTATTATGATTATTGAATAATAATATTTCACTTTATATCCATCCTATAAAAAATGAAATCACCACGCGTGCGTACATACGACTTACTGTCTCCACCTAGTGGTGTAATATGTTTTTCCCCACCACATTACTTGGATGGATATAATTTTATAAATAATAACTATATAAAATTATTATAACATTATATTTAATCTTAAATATTATACACTATTAAATTTAATTCCATTTGATAATTATTGGAATGATATCGCCGCTCTTCCATATGTACGGCCTACCGTCTCCACGATGCGATGCGATTCATTATTCACGATCTTCATTAAATAATGATTATATAAATATATATAATGAATAAATATGATATATATGATGTTAATATCAATTTGGAATGATATAACTATGAAATATGAAGGATAACCATACCTTATTCAATAAAACATGCATTAAAAAATGAAGTAGTTAATACCCAAATAACTAGTAATAATGAAATGTTATTAACAAAAAGATGATAATGTGATCATATATAGTGTCAGGAAAATGAATATAATTATGAAATAAATCAATGAAATTATTTTAATCATTATACATGAGTTTTTTATATATAGAAAGGAAATCAAAACTAAGTTAAGAGATAATTTTGCAATATCATTATTATCCAAGGTTGTTTATATGTAAGTATTTATTGTTGTATATTTATCATCCACATACATGTTTCTTAAATATGTAATATTTTTTATATTATTCTAAAAAAATTAAAGTATATTTTATCATTTTTTGAATTTTTAATAAATAGTATGAAAGAAATCTTTTGTAGTTATTAGATATGAGGTACTTTTTGACTTTTTTAGAAAAAAGTATGAGAATAATGTTTTTTTAACTTATATGTAATGAAGAAATTTATACATATTCATAACGCCTTATTTACATGAATCATACTCTACATGATTTCAATTTTATTTTTTAATAAATTCTTTTCTTTAAAAATTTCACCGCGTTTTGAGAAAAGAATACATTTTTGTAGAAGAAATGATATTTTACTCATGATTTAATTTCAAGTGTTATATCAAAATTGTTTTCCATCTATGATGTAATTATTTAATAGGTTTATGTTTCAAGTATAATGTCTTTATTATTAATCTTATTTTATTATGTTTATTATGTAATTCTATTTATGATATCCATTTTTTTATATGGATTATGGTGGAATGATGTTTAAGAAACCCATTTTATTCATTGGATTATGCTATGATGAATGATATGTTTGAGTAAAAAGTAAGAATGATTTAATTATTTGATAGGTGGGACCTATATCTCTATCCAATTCATTGGGAAAAGATTTATATCTCATGATATAGACAAGGATGGAATGGGAAATGAAATTGGTTCAATAATATAGGACTGGAACGAGGAGTGAACTCAGTTCTGTAATGGACTTTGTCTTATATGATAGTCTTGTCAATGAGCCTTGACTAATATAAAATGAATTTATATTCTTATCTGTGTGACAAAAAACTTCATTTCTTATGTTATGACTTTTGGTATTACATTCATTAATTCTTTGAAGTTTCCTGCTTTTTCCCATGGCATGATATCATGATCTTTCATATACTGGATAAGATTTCCAAATGTTATATTTTTATGTCTTATGATTATGATATGATTCATAACTTTATTTTTTACCCTTACTATGAATTTAATCTCAACATCTCATATGTTCCTTCTCCCCTGGTCACAAACTAGGTTATTAAGTAAGATGTGTCAAAAAGGGGTCGAGTTATAACGAAATAAGTGAGAGACAATGAAGATGTCTTATAAACTAGTTGTTTCTATTTCCTAGTTTCTAAAGACACTATAACTATATGGTCTGGTCATGGATTTGTTATATTTTTCAATGAATATTTTTCATCTTTGAAGTAATATAAATTTATGTAAATTGTGGGTCCTTATAACACAACACTCCCTTCTTCTTTTTTCTTTATGCCATGGAACTTACTCTTTATCTAAAATTTATGATCACGTGGTAAGTACTTATCATATAATTTCTCCTTAAAAGTACTCCATTACATGAGTTTAATTTTTTATTCCTTTATTGTATTCTGGATCAGATACCACCATTGATCATCATTACTATCGAGGCAATAGACCACAAGTTTAACCTTTTCCTTTTTTATACATTACAAGGCCATAAATAGCTTCCCCAAATACATAATCCATTACTTAGATATAATTAGATTAGTAGTCCCACTGAACGTTGGGGCTTCTATCACATAAACTTATCCAACATAGGAGATTATCTCCATGGAAGAGGTTGATCTATTTAGGAAAGGTTATGTGTCATAACCTGATTAAGCTGCGCAAATATATATGTGGTGTGCTCAATTCTAATACCAGCTAGATTGACTTTCTCAATAGGGAAACCTCTACATTGACTATGATTATTGAAAAAATTCTCCCATTCAGGTTCTATTTCTAGACAATGGTTTATACAAGATTAGATCACAAAATTATGATGTTTTTATAATTTAAAATATAGTGTAACACTTAACATAAAATGGGAAACTTAATCATAGATAATATCATAATAATAAACATGATATAATTGGTGATATCTTTAAATACTTCATAATATTTTGTAAAGAAAACATGAATTATCATAAGAATATACTCTGAGAGTTTCAAACTAAGTGCTCAGTATGGACCATTTTCATTTACAAGGTTACATTGAGTTAGGCCTGACACACCTTGTCAGAGTTATAACTCCTATGTATATATGTTCCAGAACCACATACACTTGTAGTATCCAAAAAAAGATGTATTTCTTGGAATACCCACATAATCACTAACTTACCAAAACTCAAGGATGTTCTTCTATACGTATCCTCAATGTCTATATTAGGGTTATGTTCCTTAATTGATGTTTTATAAATCTTATTTCCACGGTTACTGATAAACTTCCTCTGATGACCACTAGAATTCCCTAACCCCAGAAGCCCGGATATGGTGCATTATTTTATTACATTTTTATGATCATAAGGGAAAAAATCATGAAGGAAAAATTAGTTTAGTAGCCTAGGAAAGCCATCATACATACCTAATACCTGTAATACATTGGGAAATAGTAAATAAAAGCATGATACATACTAAAAGTAAATAAACATCATCCTTGAACTCTTATTCAAAGATTTATTCTTACTAACCTGGGGAAAGAAAACATAATAAGGGTGAGATCAAATGATCATTAAGGGTAAGTAAATTTTAAGTAATAATGAATTAATTAGAATAAATTAACATCACATGGTAAATAAAAGATAATGAATTACATTAAAATAACTTGATAAGGCATAATCAATATGTCATGGTAAAAAACTGAATCGCATTCCACTTAATCAATAAATTGAGAATATAATACATCCATAGATATATCAATACAAAATCACATAGATAAATAATAACAATAATATATATGAAGGAATGATTAATTATAGGACATTATGTCTAAGTCACATCAAAACCTATATCATCAAGACCTTTCACAAATTGATTAAAATTATAGATAGAAACTTGTTTAATTTGGGAAACATATTTGTCCCATGAGAACCTATTGATGCATAAAGGGGATATATAAAGTCTATTAACCACCATGCATTGACATTTCAATGAATTCCTCATATTGAAAAAAATATGCATTATCAAATTACCATGTTTTATAAAGAATACAGATTTATCAATAATTCTCCAGTTAATCAAATTACTATCAAAGTGAACACCATAAGTAAAAATAATATACGGTTTAGGAAATAATAATATCCATTATAGAAGAATATGGATATTTAAGTAAATTTCCATGGGAAAATGAATAATATAAAGTGATTGTTTCAAGAGAAATTTAACAATCACAAAAGGAATTGAGATTATAAAGATGATCATTAAGAACATTCTTTAGGAGAATCATCTTTAAACATTTCATAATGTCCCATACCACTTTGAAAAATTTAAATTATATTAAAAATGAAGGAATAATATTAAAGGAAACATATAAAATCATTAGGGTAATATTATTCATGATATAAAATGTCAAAAGGCAGCATATAAACCCAATAAAAGTGAAATTTTTCATAATAACAAACAAGTCTCAATGGAATCTAAATTGAGATGAAATTCCCATGCATTGACATTAATTTTGTTTTGTGGTATTTATCCTCTAACATATTTTTTTAAAACATATTACTAACTTATACCATAACCATAATCATGTTTATAATTTCATATATTAACTTATTAAAATTTTTCATTACCCATTTTAACACTCTTTCATTATTTTAACTATTTCAGGTGTTAATTGCCTAGTTTTCCCAAGTGTATTTTGACTTGTTACTAATATTACTTAGATAATTATTTTATCCTATCCATAATGTAAAACATTATTTAATGATAATATATATTCATTAATTATGTATTTATAATAATCTATAATTTTTGGAGATAAGAAATGAAATGCACCGTTCATGAAGACGGTAGGTCATACATATGCGTGAATGTTAATTTCATTTCTTTGTCATAATAAAAGAACGAAAATTAATTGATAAATATGTTTATTATAATTAATTTATCAAATATATGTTATATTTTTCACATATTTTTATTAAAACCATCCTTAATTTGTTCCATGTATAGTGTGAACGAGTCACATTGCTTTGAGAAGACGACAATACACCCTTCCACAAACGATGTTATCGTATTTATACAAAATGGAAAGGTTAATGGTATGTGTTATAAAATAATTAAATAAGAATAAAAAAACAATAAATATAATATATAATATATATAAATATAGTGTCCATCATAATGTCTCCCATGATATATGTTTTAGGAAAAATGAACAATCATCATTTCGTGAGGTAGTAGTTCGCTGTACACAGAAATAATATGTTCGTTACCCATTTTATTGAAGTGTCTGTAAGTTTAGGTAGAAATTTTATCATATAAATATCCTAGTATATTTAGGATACTATTTATGTTATGCAAACATTGAATAAGAATATTATAGAGGTTGGATAATGGAAATAAAACTGAATAGTTTAAAGAAATATGTCACCTCTTAATCAGTTAACTTCTTTTAGTTTGTACAAAAATGTTTCCTTGGATGTATTTATGAACAAGAGGAGGATTATAAGATCAAGTTATAGATTTTTATGATATTTTTGGGAAGATATTTTCCAAGTAAAATTTTCTTGATTAGTGTGATGAAGTGAAAGGAGAGGTGGGCTTTTTATAGTGGCGGGGGAGTTGCACTCTTGTAAATAACAAAAGATATTAATTAATGGTAGGTCTAACATACCTAATGTGTCTCCAAAATGGAAAAATATTGTATTAAAGGGTAATAATGGTTGATAAAAACCTCAAATACACAAAAATATGTGAATTTTAATAATTTGGATCCATTACATCTAAGATTCCCTAATTTTATCATTTTGGTTTTTATTAAGGTATCTAGTTTTCCAAACTATGTAATTTAACCATTAATACTAAAATAAAGTGATATTTATTAGAAAATATAAATCCACTGAATTATTAATATTATATTTAATTTATAAAATAAAAATAATACGTGTTTTGGAAATAAATTTTAAAACAAGTGCGTGTTACTTGCTAAAACACTACTTAAACTCGGACTGTGTTAACAATGTTTCTACACTATTTGGGTCAATATGTGAATTATAAAAGGCAAATTGGGCCATTAATAGAACATATTTAATATTTATTAACACTTAAAAATCATTTGGATGAATATAGTATTTTTATTATTGTTAAATCATTTAATAAAATATCATTTATTATAAAATGATAATAATGTTAATTTTGACATTATTTATATAATTTTAATTTTAAAAGATCAAAAAATATCAGAATTATATATATTAAGTTAAAAACTGTGTAAAATTATATATTCATCTAATATTAATTTATTACAATAATTAAATCAATATAATTCTCTTTTAATATTTATAGTATTATTTATTTTAAATAATTATTAATTAAATATTCACTACATTGGTGTTTCTTAATCATTTTAAGAAACTAAATCATAACTAAATATTAATGATAAATTATTATGATAAAATTACCCCATTTGTATTTAAAAATTACATGTATATCCTAAAATATGATTTTTCGTACATATCTCAAATTGGTTTAAATTTTAAAGGTTAGGAAAGTTCTCTTTCGGTCTTTTTCCTTACATAACCTTTAATATAGAGGGCATCCATTTAATAATATCCCAATAACCCATAAAATTAAAACCATGTAGGGATATGGTAGAATTATTGCTTTCCAATTTATTTTGGACAAATTTACATGTCATTTTTTTCTTTAATGTTATGGTTTATTCACTTATTAAGCATAATTTTACCTTAATCACCATAATTAATTTTAATCACTTTCACTAATATTTTTGGTCAAAATTTGAATTTATATTAGTAGAAAAAATATTATATTTATTAAAACTATGTATGTTTGTTTTTGAAAATTCAAATCATAGAATTGGAAAAATAAGATTAATGCTCATCTCGCAGGCGTGGTGAGAAAGCGAGTTTTTAAAGTAAAAGAATTCTAAAGTTCGATAGGTTTTTTTGACCAATTTTAATGTAAAAATGATTCCAATGACCTAAAATGAGTTAATATATGTATAATTGATCTATTTTAAGTTCAAAACCAATTTAAAATATAATCTAACATTAATAATTATTTAAACGAAAATGTTGTTTTTAAATAAATTGCAATATTTGTCGCTATTTAAAAAAATGAAATTTCTCATAAAAATACCAAAAACTCACCCTAAGTTAATATTCATATTTTGAATCCAAAAATAATGTTTATTTTGAAAAATATTATTTACTACAGTGTAAAATTGCATTTTAAAAAAGGTGTTCCATTAAAACGCTGTAAAACCCATTCTTGCATGTAATGCAAGTTAACTCAGTGTGGTGTGTAGCATAAGCTTAACATGGTGTTTCATATAAATAGTCAAAATAATATTTATTATAACATGAAAATATTTTAATTTCTTGGGGCGTCACATTCTCCCCACCTTAATTAAATTTTATCCTCCAAATTTAAACTTGATCTTAGTATGCAAGGAATAGATATTTGAAAATAGTATCATTGAAAAATGCACATCGTTAATAGGGTTAATAAAAAATCTTATTAATAAGAGAAAAAGTAAAGTATAATGGTTACGTATCTAGGTCCCTTGTTAGAAATCATTGGTGGTAAATGGAAACATGGCTATAAAGGAAAAATCTAACAATCATGTTCTGATGTAGGGTGCTAGAGAAAATTCTTAGGATAAATTTAATAATAAAAATACCTAAATCCATAACGATCTAAGGAGAAATTTGTTTCATTTAAAATGAAGGTACTAGAACAACATTTTTGGTTTCAAGATCATTTTACATGGAGTTTAGGAATTACATCACTCTCTAATAACGTAAGTTAATATACTTACTTGGTATGTTTCTATAAGCACAAACTTATCCTTTGGTCATGCCTTAAACTATTTCTACATCATAACTTAGAAAAATATTCATCATATAGTGATGTAATATATAAATCTCTAAAACTAGATGCAAAGATGCACTTAAATCATTTCATAAATTTTCCACTTTTACAAATGATTAGGATCCATAAATTTTAGAAGGATGGTTGTTTAATTTCAAAAATGAACTTATTATTAATCCAAACAACATGAAGTATATCTCTAAACATAATATACCAATCATGTGAAAATCATGATCATGTGTTCTCTTGAAACATGGAAATAAATTGAATTACCATAAAACCTTATTGGAAACATGCAATCTTGGTTATTTTGTAAGTTAGAAAGACGCTAGTAGATATATTCCTTAGATCCAAATTTTTTTGTAAACTCCAATAATGATAGTATAGACCACTTTTCAATAAGTCATTAATCTGTTTCAAGGTAGCAAGAACTTATCCAAATCTATAATTTATTCATCATTTTCTCAACATTAGGATCATATTAGGGATTTTCTTTCCCTCAATCATGTTTTTTTCCAAAAAAATAACTTTCTACTGAATACCTTTTCTTGGTACCATTCAACATACGATCTTGAATCCTTAACAAAAAATTACTATAGTATAATCCTTATATATTTTATAAATCATATTATGGGATCATCATAAATGAAATAATTGTTTAACATATTTATTATATTCAAATATAAAAGCACATTAATCATTCTAATTTTTTTTGTGTCAGTAACTAATGCATGACCATGACCCCTTAGAATATTATGAGGCATATTCCCTTAATGCTTGGGGAATTTATTTTTATAGTTCCCTATATCCTTGCAGTTTTAGTACTGAACATCATTGATCTGTTTCTTCCCCTTGCATTAATTATCCTGGTGACCCTCTTCTCCGTAGTTATATAAAACTCTCTATCCCTTCGGGTATTTAACAAGGTGATTATTTCCACAGTTTTCACATATTGGAGAACCCATATTTCTATTCATTTTCTTTGAATCATTACATTTTTCTGGTGTTTGGAATACATCATATTATATTGGTTTCTTGGGAATATATATAATCAAGAGAATTCATTCCCAATCCTAATGGAACATAGAACTATTTATTTATATGTTAAAAATTATGAGAAATTAGTTCCCTTTGGAGATTTCGATTAATTCCTTCATTTAAGTGGTTGATCATGCACTCTATGTTTCATATATAATCCTTAAAACAACTAGATATCCATGTAAAGGTAGTTTCATAATATAAAAAACTATATTATTCCTTTTTCTTTAAGCTAAGGAACATCCTCTTCATCTTAATCTATTGATCATGTGGGAAGTACTTATTGAATAATGTATCCTTAAAATCCCTCAATTCCTTGAGTTCAATTAAAATTTTCTATCTTTTATTCTAGATCAAATACCACCACTGATCATCATCACCATGGAGACAATAGACCACAATTTTAACCTTTTCCTTTTCACTGCATTCCGAGGCCATAAATATCTTCTCTAGAGAATTAATCTATTGCTCAGCTATAATTGAATTAGCATTCCCACTGAACGTTGGGGACTTTTTCACACAAAACATTCCATCATAAGAGATTATCTATATGGAATAGTTTTTTCCATACCAGTATGGTAATGTTTCATAACTTGATTAAGCTTCCCTAATATATCCATGATGTGATCAGTTCTAATACCCGCTACATTTACTTTCTTAGGAGGGAAACCTATACATTTACCATGAGTGTTGAAACACTTATTCGTTATAGGTTCCATTTATAAACATTGGAATATTCTAGAATAGAACATAAAATTATGAACTTTTTATAATTCAAAAAATAGTGTAACACTAAACATAAATTGAGAAACTTATTCATAGATAATCTCGTAATCATAAACCTGATTTATTATGGACATCTTTAAATCCTTCATAACAATTTTTAAAGGAAACATGAATTATACTAAGTGTATCCACCATGAGTGTCAAACCAGGTGTGTAGTAAGTCCCATTATAGTGTATTAGGTTACACCGAGTAAGGCCCAAAACACCTTGTTAGATTTGTAACTCCTAGGTACATTTGTGCCAAAACCACTTCCACTTGTATTATCAAGACATGGATGTGTTTCTAGAAATAACCACATAATCTATAAGTTACCAAAATTCTAGGATATTCTTATATACTTATCATCAATAAATATCTTATGGTTCTGTGCCATAATCTATGTTTTCTAAATCTTGTTTTCTAGGTTACTACTAAAATTTATCTAATACAAACTGTAACACCCTGACCCACGAATCCTAGAGCCGGTGCATTATTTCATTACATTGTCATGATTACAATGAATAAAATCCTGATGGATTGATCTATTTAGTATTCTTGGAAAGCTAGATTACATACATTATACCGATAATACATTAGTAAATAAGAAATAAAAACATGATACATAATAAAAGGAAATAAACTATATCCTTGAATGGTTATTCAAATATTTCTTCTTCATAACCTGGGGAAAAGAAAACATAATAAGGGTGAGCTCAAATACTGAATAAGGGTAAGTAAAGTAGAAGAAATAATGAATCAATAGGAATAAATTAACAAGTAAAGGTAAATAACTAATAACACATGCCATTAAAATATATATATAAGGAAAACTCAATAAGGAAAGGTATGAAACTGGAATACATTCCACTTAATCTATAAAATGAGAGTGAATACATCCATAGATATATCAACGCAAAATATCATGGATAAATAATAACCAGAATATCTATAAAGGAAATGATTAATTAATGGATTTCATGTCTAAGGCACGTCAAAACCAATATTGTGATGACCATTGAAAAGATGGTTAAAACTACAGATAGAAACCCATTTAATTTTTCCAACTTATTTGTCTAATGAGAACCGATAAATGCATCAAGGGGCTATATAAAGTACAATACCTACCCATAATTTCCAATCAAAATAATATTTCATATTTAATAATCAAAATAAATAATATTCCTTATCAAATATCCATTTTTAATAAATAATGAAAATTAATAATAACTCTCTAATTAATCAAATAAAAATCAATGTGACCAGTGTATCTAAAAATTCTATACGGTTTAGGAAATAATAATATCCATTGTAGAATAATATAGATATTCAAGTAAATTTGAAATGAAAAATGATTAAAATAAAGATATTTTTTCAATATAAATATACAAATCACAAGGATGAAGTGAGATTGGAAGGATAATCATTAAGAATATTCTTTAAGAGAATAATATTTAAACATTCCAAAGTGTTCCATACCACTTTGAAACATTAAAATTATAATAAAAATTATAATAAAAATGAAGGAATAATATTATAAAAAACATATAATATCATGATATTATGTATTTTCAGGATATAACATTTCAAAAGGAAGTATATACACTAAATAAAAGTGAATTGGGGTATAATAAAGAATTAGTCTCAATAGAATGTAAATTGAGACAAAATTCCATTACCTTAACCATAATTTTGTTGTGTGGACATTATACATCTATATAGTGGTTAGAAATTTTTCATTAACTTATACTGGAAACATAATCATGTTTATAACATCATATATTAACTTCTTACAATATTTTATTACCTGTTTCCTAACACTCTTTCATTATTTTAACTATTTTGGGTGTTAATTTCCAAGTTTTCTCAAGTATGTTTTGACTTGTTAATAGTTACTCCTATTACTTAGATCATGATTTAATCATCCCCATAATATAAAAAATTATTTTAATATCATATATATTCTGTAAATATTTATTTATAATAATCTATAATGTTTGGATATAAGAAATTAAATGCATCGTTAATGGAGATGGTAGGCCAAATGTACGCATAAATGCTATTTTCATTTCTTTTTTGTATTAAAAGAATGGAAGTTAATTGATAAATATATATATTGAAATAAAATTCTAAAAAATATTCTATATAATTTATATTGGTTTATTAGAATTATCCTTAATAAGTTCCATGTATAGCAAGAATGAGTCACATCGCTTTGAGGAGTTGGTAGTCCACAGTTCCACAAACAATGTTATCATATTTATAAAAAATGGTAATTATAAGGGCATGTGATATAAAATAATTAATAAAGCATAAATAAAAAATAAATATCATATCTAACATATATAAATAGAGTGTCTATCATAATGTCTACCATGAGAGGTGGTAACGGAAAAATGAATAATCATCCTTTCGTGAGACAGTAGTTCGTCGTAAACAGAAAAAGTTTGTTTGTTACCCATTATATGGAATTGTGTATATGTTTAGGTCGAAAAAAATAGAATAATAACATTATATTATTTTTAGGATACTTAATATTTTATAAAATCATATAATAATAAGAATATTTGGGTTACAGAGTAGAAATTAAACTAAATAGATTATGGAAAGATGTTACCTCTTAATCAGGTAACTTATTTTGGTTTGTACCAAAATCCTTCATTGGATGGATTTCATACCAATGGTAGGATTATATGATTATTTGAGGGATGTTTCAGATATATTTTGGAAGATATTGTTTGAGTAAATGTGGCTTGAGAGGTATTCGGAATTGAGATGAGAGGAGGATTTTTTATTGTGGAGTCTGTTGTAAATACCAAAATGTATTCATTAATGGGAGTCCTAACTTACATAAAGTGCCTCAAAATTAGAAAAATAATGGATTAAAGTTGAATCATGGTATATTAAAACCTCTACCACACAAAAATATGTTCAATTTAATAATTTGGTTCCTTAACTTCTTTGATTCCCCAATTCTATAATTTTTCTTTTTATTAAAGCATCTAGTTATCCAACCAAAGTAATTTAAAAATTAAGAATAAAATAAAGAGATATTTTTAGAAAAAATATATCCAATTAATTATTATTATGATATATAATTTATAAAATAAAAATTTGATTTTTTTGTAAATTAATTTTAAAACAAGTGCATGTGACATGTTAAAACACTACTTAAACTCAGGCCTTGTTAATAACGTTTTTACAATATATGGGTATATTTTTTAATTATAAGGAAAATATTAGTCCATTAATATACAATATTTAATATTTATTAAATCATAAAAATCAATTTTTAGAATATAGATTTTTTATTTATTTTAAATCATTTAATAAAATATCATTTATTGTAAAATAACAATAATGTCAATTTTGATACTATTTGTTTAATCCAAATTTTAAAATATCAAAAAAATATTTGACTTCCAATATATTAATTTTAAAACTACTTAAAATTATATATTCATCTAAAAAAATTAAATATAATAATTCAATCAATATTCTTCACTTTTAATATTTAGAGTATCCTTTATTTGAGGTCATTATTAACTTAATATTCACCATGTTGGAATTTATTAATCATTTTAAGCAAATAAATCATATATAAAAATTAATTATAAATTATTATGATAAAAATAACCAATTTATCTTTTTTTAAGGGAATTCCTGAGAGTGGCCTTTTCAAACCATCCACACCCAGGAACCCCCCCCCCCCCCACGAAGAAGTCATCCGGAGAAGCCTCAGCTGGGGAGGAGCCGTTATCAGCCGATATGACAGAGCGTCCCCATGGGGTTACACCTTGATCAAAGATGGTTTGACAAAGAAATATGTTATCCAAGTGAAGTGCGCCCTTTCTGTCCACCCGGTGAGACACCGGGTGACCCAGAAAGACGAGCAGTACATGGGAGGTGGAAATTCCCCAAAGAGCGAGCTCCCAAGAATCGAACCCCAGACCTCACCGAACGCCATTTGTATGGCCCTCGACCACCCACAACTACTCCACCGCTGAAGCGGAAATAACCAATTTATCTTTAAAAAGGATATGTATAACCTAAAATATGATGTTTTATACATATCTCAATGTTTTATAAATGTTAAAGGTAAGAAAATTTACCTTTTTTATCTTTTTCCTAAACAATCCTTTTATATAAAGCACTCCCATTTAATAATATCCCAATAACCTATAAAATTAGAACCAATTGGGGATATGGTCTAATTATTGGCATCCAATTTATTTCTTACAAGTGTAGAGGTCATTTTGGTCCTTAATATTAAGGTTTGGTCCCTTATTAAGCTTAATATTACCTTAATCAACGTAATTAATTTTAATCACTTTCACTAAAATTTTTAGTAAAAATTAAGTTGATATTATCAGACCAAAAATATTTTTCTAATGACAAACATGTATGTCTGTTATTAAAAATTAAAATCATATATGTGGAAAAATTATGATTAATGCTAATCTCACAGACGTGGTGAGAAATCGTGTTTTTAAAGAAAAAATGTCCAAACACTCAATAATTTTTTATATCCAATTTTTAAATAAAAAATATTTCAATGACCTAAAGTGGGTTTATGTTTTTATAATTAATATAGACTTCAAAATAAATTTAAAATATATTCTAAGATTCATGATTATTTAAATAAAAAGTTATTTTTAACTAAAATTTATTATTTTTCAGTATTCATAAAAAATGAAACTTATCATAAAAATACAAAAAACTCACCCAAATATAATTTTGATATTCTGAATCCAAATATAATGATTATTTTTAAAAATAATTTTTATAAACATTTCAAAATTTAGTATAAAAAAGGGGCGCCATTAAAAGGGGTGAAACTCAGCCTTATGTGCGATGCAAGATAACTCAGTGTGGTGGGAAGCATAATCATAACATGGTGGTGCATATAAGGAGAGAAAAAAAATGGTATTTATTCTCACATGAACATATTTTTAATGTTTTGGGGGTGTTACATTACCCCACATTATTTAAATAGAATCCTCAAAATTTAAACATGATCATAGTAATAAAGGAATTGATATTTGTAAATATTATTGTTGAAAACCCATATCATGAATTTTTTCAATAACACATATTCTTAATAAGAAATAAATAAAATTAAAATGGTCACAAAACTAGGTTCCCTAGTGGGAGACCATATGTGGTAAATGGAAACATGGATACATTGTAAAAATATAATAACCGTGTTCTAATGGAGAGTTCTAGAGAACATGGTTTTGATAAAGTTAACAATCAAAATACCTAAATATATGATGATCTAACGGGACATTGGATTCATAAAAAAAGTAAATATGAAAACAAAATTTGTTTGAAGATCATTTTTTCTAGATTTATGGAATTCTTTCACTCTCTAAGAATATAAGTTAATATACTTACATGGTAAGTTTTTATAAGCACAATCTTATTCTTTGTTCGTGACTTGAACTATTTCAACTTCATATCTTAAAAAAGAGATTCATCATATAGTTTTGTAATATATTAATCTAAAAAACCATATACAAATTTTAACTTTGAACATTTCATAAATGGTCAAATTTCCCAAACAATCAGTATCCAACACTTCTATAATAATGGTTATAGAATTTTCAAAATTATCTTATTATTAATCCAAACAATATGAAGTATATCTCTAATAATCAAATTACTAATCATGTGAAAAACCCAATCATGTATTCTCTTGAAACATAGTAATAACTCAAATAATAGGAAAACCTTATTGTAAAATTCATTATTCCTTATTCCTTAAATAAAACACATGTTAGTGGACATATTCCTTTGATCCAAAAGTGTTGTAAACTCTATTAATGATGGAATAGAACACTTGTTGAAAAGTCATTAATCAATTCCAAGGTAGTTAGTACTTGTCCAAATCAATCATTTCTTTATCACTATATCAACATCAGGATCATATCAAGGGTTTTCTTTCTATTAATCATGTGTTTTCTAAAAAATTTAACTTTCTAATGAATAACTTTTCTTGGTACCATTTAGCATATGATCTCAAATCCTTTACAAAAATGGACTACAATACAATCCTTATATATTTCATATATCATATGATGGGAACAATATAAATAAATTATTTTTTAACATATTTTGTAGATCCAAATACATAAGAACCATAATCATTCCACTTAATTTGTGTTAATAGAATATTCTTGACCATGACCCCATAACTTATTTTATGGTATATTCTACTGACACTTAGGGCATTCCCTTGCATCGTGACCCATATACTTTTAGTTGTAGATCAAAAAACCATTAATCAGTTTCATACCCTTGCATTAATAAGCCTATTGACCCTCTTCTACACAATTATAATAGAATCTCAATCAATTACATCATTTACCAGAGTGATTCTTTCCACAGTTATCACATGTTGAAAAATCCTTCTTTCCCTTTCATCTTCTTTGACTCATTACATTTTTCATTGTGTTTATAAGACCTCTTCTTCTCTTGGATTCCCTTTAATATATAGGATATTGATTATTCCTTATCTTTATTGATGCTAAATAGAACTATTTATTCATATTTAGAAAATTTATGAGAAACCAGTGCTCTTAAAATAATTTGACTAAGCACTACAAATACAAGGTCTATCTTTCACTCTGTGTTGTATATATAATTAGTAGAATACTCATATAGCATTGTAATGGTAGATTCATAATCTTAAACACTCTCTTATACATTTTTCATTAAGCCAAGGGATATTCTCTTCATATCAATTTTTTGATCCCGTAGTATGTACATATCAAAGAATGTATCCTTAAGAGACCTCCATTAGACGAGTTTAATTTATTATTCTTCTCTTGTATTATGGATTAGAGACCACCAATTATGTACAGTACCATAGAGACAATATCCCATAAGTGTAACCTTTTCCTTTTCACTACATTCCATGGTCGTTAATATATTCTATAGATACTTAATCCATTTCTTAACTACAACTAGATTAGTAGTCCCAATGAACATTAAGGATTTTTAGCATAAAGTGATCTCGTATAGAAGATTATCTCTATAGATTTGGTTACTCCATTTAAGAAAGGTTATGTGTTATAACCTGATTAATTTGACCTAATATATCCATGACGTGCTCAGTTCCAATACCAGTTATGTTGAATTTATTAATAGGGAATCCTCTACATCGACCATGACTCTGGACACACTTCTTCCATTGAGGTTTCATTAATAGAAAATGTATTATACTTGATTATATAATAATATTACAATATTTTTATAATTATAAATATAGTGAATTTCTTAACATAAATTTTATACCTTATTGATTGCAAATCTCATATTTATAAATATGATTTCTTTTGGGATATATTTAAATCCTTTATAATGGTTTGTACAGAAAACATGAACTATCATAAGCATATCCCCCGAGATGGTCAAACCAGGTGTGCATTAAGGCCTGTTGTAATGTACCAGGTTACACCGAGTCTAGCTTGAACCTCATTGTCCGAGTTGTAACTCCTAGGTACATCTGTTCCAAAACCACATCCACTTGTAGTATCCAAACATGGATGTATTGTTGGGAATACCCACATACTCTCTAACTTCCCCAAATTCTAGGATGTTCTTATATACTTATCCTCAAATTCTTTCTTAGGGTTATGTTCCTTAATATATGTTTTCTAAATCAAGTTTTCATGGTCACTTCAAAACTTCCTATGATACTAACTATAATGCCCTGACCCAAGAAGCCTAGAGCTGGTGCATTGTTTTATTACATTGGAATGACTATAATGAATCAAATCCTAAAGTACTGATTAGTTTATAGGTATTTTAAATCAATATTACATACATGATACCCATAATAGATTGGGAAATAGAAAATAAAAATAGGATAAATAATGAAATAAAATAAACTACATCCTTGAATGATTATTCAAATATTTCTTCTTCATAACCCGAGGAAAGGAAAAATAATAAGGGTGAGCTCAAAAGCTTAGTAAGGGTAAGTGAAGAAGAATAAATAAGGAATAAATAGGAAAAAATTAACATGGAAAGGTAAATAATTCATAACACATGACATTAAAATAATTAGATAATACATAATCAATATGGAAAGGAACGAAACTGAAACACATGCCACTTAATTAATAAAAATGAGAATAAAATACATTCAAAGATATTTAGATGAAAATATCAAGGAAAATAATATGTAGAATATAAATGAATGAAATTATAAATTATTTTATTTCTTGTATAAGAAACATGAAAACCTATATCATCAATTTCTTTCACAAGACTACTAAAACTGCAGATAGAAATCCGTATAATTTGGACATCTTATTTTTCTCATGAGAACCTGTCGATGCATCGAGGGGATATATAACTTCTTAGACCCACATTTAATTTTCATTCCAAATAATTCCTCATATTGAATAATAACAAAAAAAAATCTTCCTTATCAAATATCTGTATTGAATAAAAAATATGGATTTATCAATAATTTTCTTATTAATAAAATAACTATCAAAGTGAACACCATATATAAAAATGATAAAGGGTTAAGGAAATAATAATATTCCTTACAGTGTATATGGAAATTCAGGTAAATTTATAATGAAAAATGATTAAAATAAAGTTATTGTTTCAAGATAAAGTTATCAATCACAAAAATAAATGATATTACAAAGATAATTATTATGAACATTCTTTAGGAGAATAATCGTTATACATTACCAAGTGTCACATACAACTTTGAAATATTTAAATCATAATCCCCTAAAAGAATAATATTTAAAAAAACATATAATATCATGATATTAAGGATATTCCTAATATAACATGTCAAAACTATGTATATTCACCAAATAAAAATTAATTGTTGCATAATAACAAATAAGTTTCAGTGGAATGTAAATTGAGACAGAATTCCATTATCATAACATTTATTTTGTTGTGTGGTATTTAGACTCATATTTTTTTTAAATATGTGACTAAATAATACCAGAACCATAATCATGTTTATAATATACTATATTAACTTCTTTTAATATTTTATTACCTATTTTTTAACACCCTTTCATTATAATAACTATTTTGGCTGTTAATTGCCTAGTTTTCTAAAGTATATTTTCACTAGTTACTTGTTACTCTTATTAATTATATCAAGATTCAATCATCTCAAGATTTTAAACCATTACTTAATTACAATATATAATCATTACACAGGTATTTTGAATAATCTATAAAGTTTGGAGATACAGAATTAAATGCACCGTTCACGGAGACTGTATATCGTATGTCCTCATGAATGCTACTCTCATTTCATTGTTATATAAAAAGAAGAAGAATTAATTATACATATGTATATTATAATTAAGGTATCATATAAATGTTATATATGTTAATTTTTTTTAAATATTCCTTAATACGTTCCATGTAGAGTGTGAACGAGTCATATCGCTTGGAGGAGGCTATAGTCCACACATCCACAAACGATGTTATCATATTTATACAAAATGGAAAGTATAAGGGTATGTGTTATAAAATGATTAAAAAAGAATAAATATATAATAAATATCATATATAATATATATAAATATAGTTACAATAATAATGGCCACCATTAGAGGTGTTAAAGGAAAAAATGAATAATCATCATTTCGTGAGGTAGTAGTTCACCAAAAACAAAAACAGTTTGTTTGTTACCCATTAGATGGATGTATGTGTAAGTGTTTGTATAAACCTTATAATTAAAAACATAATATATTTATGATACTTATGATGTTATAAAATCATAGAACAATATGTTTGAGGGGTTGGATAATGTAATTGAAACAAAATATCTTAAGGAAAGATGTTAACTCTAAATTGGAAAACTTATTTTGGTTTGTACCAAAAAGATTCTTTGAATTGATTTATTACAAAGGTAATGTTTCTATTATTATGTGATGGTTGTTTATGATATATTTTAGTGTAATTTTTCAAGCCAAAGTGGCATTAGATGTGTGAAGAAGTGGGAGGATAGGAGGCCTTTTATAGTGGGGGAGGAGTGAAACTCTAGTAAATACCAAAATGTATTAATCAATGAGAGGTAAACCTTCCCTAAAGTTCCTCAAAAATTAAAAAATAATGTGTTAACAGGTAATAATGGTCTATGAAAACCTCCATCACACAAAAATATGATGATTTTAATAATTTGGATCCTTAACTTTTAATATTACCTAATTTTATCATCTTGGTTTTTATTAAAGCATCTAGTTTCCCAACCTAAGTAATTTAACCATTAAGGATGAAATAGTGTGAGATTTATTTGAAAATATTTATCCAATAATTTATTAATATTATACTTAATTTATTAAAAAATAATCCCATGTGTTTTGGAAATTAATTTTAAAATAAGTGCACATGACACGTTAAAACACTGCTTAAACTCGGACCGTGTTGACAACTTTTTTCACATTATAAGGGTAAATATGTTAATTATAAAAGATAAATTGGTCCATTAATAGAACATATTTAATATTTATTAACACATAAAAATAACTTTAAATAATATAGTATTTTTATTAATTATAAATCATTTAATAAAATTTCATTCATTCTAAAATAACAATAATGTCAATTTTGACATTATTTATTTAATTTTAATTTTAAAATATAAAAAATATATTTTAATTACAATATATTTAGTTTATAGTTGTGTAACACTGCATATTCATCTAAAATAATTATAAAAAATAATTCAATCTATATACGTCACTTTTAATATTTATAGTATCATTTATTTTTGTGAATTATTAACTAAATAATCACTACGTTTTCCTTTCTCAAGAATTTTATGAAAATAAATCATATATAAAAACTAAAGATAAATTATTATGATACAAAAACCAATTTATATTCAAAAATAATATTTATTACCGAAAATATGATTTTTTGTACATATATCAAAGTTTTATTCATGTTAAAGTTAAGAAAAGTCCCCTCTTTGTATTTTTCCTTACTTATCCTTTTATATAGGGAAATTCCACTTAATAATATTCCAATAACCCAGAATATTTTAACCAAGTGAGATTGTGGTTTAATTATTGGAATCTAATTCCTTTTTGACAAATTTCTAGGTCATTTTTGTCATAAATATTAAGGTTTAGACCCTTATTATGCTTAATTTTACCTCAATAACCATAATTAATTTTAATCACTTTCACTAATATTTTTGGTCAAAAATTTTGTTGATATAATTATAAAAATATATTTTATTGATTAAAAATATGTATTTACATTTTTCAAAATTCAAATCATAAAAATAGTAAAATTAAGATTAACGCTAATCTCGCAGACGTGGTGAAAAAGCGGGTTTTTAAAGTAAAAACATTCAAAAGTTTAGTAAGTTTTTACTTCCAATTTTAATATAAAAGTGATTAAAATAACGAAAATTTGTTTAATATATTTATTATTGATCTATTTTTACTTCAAAACCAATTTAAAATATAATTTAACATTACTTATTATTTAAACGAAATGGAAATTTTTAACTAAAATGTAGTATTTTTCACTATTAATCAAAAAATGAAACTTCTCAGAAAATAGTCAAAAATTATCCCTATGATAATTTTGATATTCACAATAAAAAAATAATTTTTATTTTAAAAAATTATATATATATATATAAGTGTTAAAATTTAATTTTAAAAAAGTTGTGACAATAAAAGGTAGTAAAACTCTGTCTTGTGTGTAACACAAGCTAACTCAGTGTGGTGTATAGAATAATATTAACAGGGTGTTTCATATAAAGTGAGACAAATTAATATTTATTATAATATGAAAATGTTTTAATTTAATAGGGTGTTATATTCTCCTCACCTTAATTAAATAACATCCTGACAATTTAAACTTGATCTCAGTAATCAAGGAATTGATATTTCAAAATACTATTGTTGAAAAACCCAAATCAAAATTACAGTTAATAACATATCTTCTTAATTAGAGATAAAGAAAAGTACAATGGAAATTAAACTAGGTTCCCTAAGAGGATAACATATGTGGGAAATGGAAACATGGATATAGAGGAAAAATCTTACAATAATGTTCTGATGGAGAGTCATAGAGAACATGGTTATGAAAAAGTTGACAATCTACATCCCTAAATCTATAATGATCTATGGGGCCATTAGATTCAGTGGAAATGAAGGTAATTGATTTTTTTTGTTTCTAAGATCATTTTACCCAGAGTTGATAAATTATTTCACTCTCTATGATTATAAGTTAATATACTTACTTGGTATGTTTCGATAATCTCAATCTTATCCTTTGGTCATGCCTTGAACTATTTATACTACATTTCTTTGAACAAGATTCACCATATAATGATTTAATATATCAATATCAAAAACCAGATCCAAATTAAAAAATAAACAATTTCATAATTTTATGACATTTCCAAATGATTTGGATCCCACGATTTTAGAAAACATGTCACTAAATTTCCAAAATGAATTTATTATTAAACCAAAAAACATGAAGTAACTCTCTAGTCATTACATACTATTCATGTGAACAAACTCATAATGAATTATCAAAACACATGGTAATAACATGAATTACAATAAAACCATATTAGAAACACGAATTATTCCTTATTCATTAAGTAAGGCACATGTTATTGGATATATTCATTCGATACAAAGGTGTTATAAAATCCATAAAGGATAGTATAGACCCCTTTTCTACAAGTCATTAATCAATTCCAATGTAGTGAAGACTTATCCAAATCAATCATTTCTTAATCATTATCTCAACATTAGGGATATATTAAGGGTTTTATTTCCCTCAATCACATGTTTTTATAAAATTTTAGCTTCTACTAAATTACTTTTCTTGGCACCATTTAGCATATGATCTCAAATCCTTAACAAAAGAGTAATCCAGTACAATCCTTATATATTTTATATGTCATATGATGGGAAAATCACATATAAAATACATTTTTAACATATTTATAATATCCAAATACATGACCACGTTAATAATTTCAATTTTTTCCATCAATATCATATACTTGACCATGAACCCTTATCTTCTTTTGATGTATATTCTCTCGAATCTTGGAGAATTAATTTGCATAGTTCCCCATCTCTTTGTATTTTTAGCACTGAACATCATTGATCAGTTTCTCGGCCTCACATTCATGATCCCGGTGACCCTATTCTCTCAAATTATAACAAAATCCAAATCCCTTAAATCATTTTCCAAAGTTATTCTTTATACAGTGATCACATGTTGAAAAATACTTCTTTCCCTTCATCTTCATTGACTCGTTATCTTTTTATTGGTGTTTAGAATACCTCTTCTTATTTTGGTTTCCCTTGAATACCTATAATCTCAATAATTCTTTCTTCATCTTGATGGCATATAGAACTATTTCATCATATGATAAAATATTATGAGAACCCAATTACATTCAGATACTTGTCTTAGGAACTTCGAAGAAGTGGTCATTCTTTCACTCTTGGTTACATAAATAATCCTTATCATATCGGGCTAGCCATGTAAAGGTAATTTCATAATATGAATCACTCTCTTCTTCCATTTACTTTATAATAAGGAACATCATCTTAATATCAATTTTTTGATCATATGGGAAGTACTTATCGAATAATGTATCAATAAATTCCCATCATTCCATGAGTTCAATTTTTTTCTTCCTCTCTTGCACTATGGATCAGAAATCATCGCTGATCAACATAACCATGGAGGCAATAGACATAAATTGTAACCTTTTCCTTTTCATTGCATTCCAAGGACATAAATATATTTTCCAAATACTTAATCCATTATTAATACAAAATTGGATTAGTAGTCCCATTGAATGTTGGGGCTTATGTCACATGAATCGATCCATCATAGGATATTATCCAATAGAAAATGTTGCTCCATCCGGGAAAGGTTATGTGTCATAACGTGAATAAGATTCCCTAATATATCCATGATGTGTTCAATTCTAATACTAGATACATTGAATTTACTAGTAGGGAAACCACTACATTGGCCATGAGAGTTGAAACACTTTATATTTCTAGGTTTCGTTTCTAAACATAATAATATACTATATTATCTCATTAAATTATGAACTTTTTATAATTCTAAATATAGTGTATCACTTATCATAAATTGAAAAAATTATTCATAACTTATGTAATAATCATAAAATTATTTCTTTGGGGATATCATTAAATCCTTCATAATGGTTTGTAACAAAAACATGAATCATCCTAAGTATATCCCCCAATATTATCAAACCGAGTTTATAGTTAATCTCACTGTTGTGTAATAGGTTACACTGAGTCAGGCCCGACACACCTTATCAGAGTCGATAATTTTTGGTACATTTGTGCTAGAACCACACCCACTTATAGTATCTAGACATAGATGTATTATTAGGAATACCTAAATAATCTATAACTTACCAAAATTCCAGGATGTTATTATATCCTCATCCTCAAATTCTATATTAGGGTTATGTTTCTTAATCTAATTTTTCTAAATATTTTTCCTATATTGTTACTAAACTTAATCTAATACCAACTGTAATTCCCAGTCCTTAGAATCCTGGAGCAAGTGCATTTTTTTATTACATTGGCATGATTACAAGGAAACAAATCCCGAATGACTGATCAGTTTAGTTGTCTTGGAAATACAAATTACATACACAATACCCATAAAACATTGGGAAATAGGAAATAAAAATATGATACATAATAAAAATAAATAAAATGCATCCTTGAACTCTTATTCAAGGATTTATTCTCCATAACCAAGATAAAGGAAACATAATAAGGGTAAGCTCAAATGATCATTAATTATATTTAAAGTAGAATAAATAATGAATTAATATGAATAAATTTACATAGAATGGTAAATAAATGATAACACATTACATTAAAATAATAAGATAATGAATAATCAATATGGAAAGGTAAGAAACTGAAACACATGCCAATTAATCAATAAAATGAGAATATAATACATCCATAGACATGTATACACAAAATTTTATGGATAAATAACAATTGGAATATCTATGAAGGAAATTATTAATTATCAGAATTCATGTTTAAGGAACAAGAAAACCTATACTGTCAAAACCATTCACAACACAGCTAAAACTTTAGATAAAAACTCAAATAATTTGACTAAATTATTTGTCTCATCAGAACCTACTGATTCATCGATGGGATATATAATTTCTAGGTCCCACCCTTCATTGACAGTCCAAATAATTACTTATATTTAATAATAAAAATAAATAATATTCATTATCCAATATCTATATTGGATAAATAATATAGACTTATTAATAATTCCCTATTTAATTAAATAACTATGTGAACACATTATGTAAAAATGATATACAGTTTAGGCAATACTAATATCCATTATAGGAGAATATGGATATTCAAGAAAATTTCCAATGAAAAATTATTAAAATAAAGTTATTTTTTCCTGATAAAGTTAACAATAAAAAAAGTAAGTGAGATTTCCAATATAATCCTAAATAACATTCTTTTGGATAATAATCTTTGAACATTCCAAAGTGTCCCATACCACTTTGAAAAATGACAATCATAATCCCAAAAAATTAATAATATTAAATGAAACTTATAATATCATAAAATAAGGATATTCATGAAATAACATGTCAAAAGGTAGTATATACACCAAATAAAAGTTAATTGGTTCATAATAACAATTAAGTCTCAATAGAAAGTAAATTGATATGAAATTTCCTTACCTTAACCTTCCTTTTTTGTTTGGTCTTTAGCCTCATGTATAGTGGTATAAGATATGTTAGTAACTTATAACAAAAATATAATCATATTTATAGTATCATATATTAACTTCTTATAATATTTTATTACCCATTTGTTAACACTCTTTCATTATTTTAAATTTTTCTTGTGTTAATTGCCTAGTTTTATCAAGTATGGTTTGACTTGTTTATTATTACTCATATTACTTAGATCATGATTTAATTATCTCCAGAATTTAAGACATTATTTAATTATCATATATATTAATTACATATGTATTTATAATAATCTATAAATTTTGGAGATATAAAATGAAATGCACCTTTCATAGAGATTCTAGGCTGTACATATGCATGAACACTGCTTTCATGTCTTTTTCATATTAAAAGAAATATAATTAACTGATAAATTAGTATATTATAATGAAATTATAATATCTATGTTATATATTATATATATTCTAATTAAAATTATCCTTAATACCTTCCATGTATAGTGTGAATTAGTCACATCACTTTGAGGAGGTGATAGTCCACACTTCCACAAACAATGTTATCATGTTTATAAAAAATGGAAATTATGAGGGTATGTTTTATAAATTAATTAAAGAAGCATAAATACAGAATAAATATCACATATAACATATATAAATTGGTTTTACATCATAATATCCACTATGAGAGGTGGTAAATGTATAATAATCATTTCATGAGGTAGTAGTTCACCGTACACATATAGACAAGTTTAGTCAGATGAAAAAACCCTTGACCATTTATTAAACAATGAAAAATTGTAGTAAAAAAAGAGGATGTTGGTGAACATATTTCCCACATCCAACCAGTTCCACCCAGAAGGAGATAACTACATTTCATTATAATCATACCCTTATCCACATCCATAATAAGGCATTTCCTCCACAGTAGCTAATTCCCACTCTGAAGACGTTTCATATTGCTTCAATAGATTAGCGCACTTCTTTCTAATATTCAACTACTACAATGATGGATACTCCTCAGATGATTTCATGCATCTCTTTATAGAAATAGTATTAGAACCACTTTCCCTCTTAGATGAAGACCCGGTGTCCACTAACTTTGGATGAAAAGAGTAGTCTTTCCTAGGTCTTCTCCTTGGTGGAGCAGTCATAACTCCATCACTTTAAGACATCTTGTTTCTTCCACCTTGAACAATGTCACTGTAAGAAGGTTTGATAGCTCCACTATATTCATTATCACTATCAGAAACATTTCCTCATTTACCAGTGACATTCACAGAGACAAAATCAATGCATCTGTCATCCTTCCACACCAAAACAACCTCTAAAACAGCCATGATCCCTCATTCCATCAGCTGGGATTTCCTGTTATGGTTGATCGGGGAAAGATATTGAGATTATGATGTGGATCCATGACCCTCACATAACACATTCTCTATTTAATCCTCAACAACCTCTGCTTGATTGAAGGAACCAATCAGCACATTTTCACCAAATTGAGTTCCTTCGACCACAAGGGGTACCTCATCAACCTCCAAGCCTTCTAAGTGATTGCAAGTCATGATGACTTACATTTCCCCATATTCACAAGCTGTTCTTCCTAAAGGCTCCACATAACTAGGACTTGATGGTAGTTTTCACAAACTAGTAGTATCTTCTAGTGATGATTTCTTCCCAACACCTAGTACACTCTTCAATCTATCATATATTTTCCTCACTATGGGATTTAAAGACACCCTCATATCCTTCATTCCACAAGTGCTCACATGATCCTCTGTAAAATCATCTTGGATCAACTCTTTTACCACAACTAGATCCAGTTGCTCCTCAACCAGTACACCACCAAGTTGAGATTCTCCCACCCAGACTTCCTACTTAAGAAATCCTCAATTCTCTACACACCCAGTGTTCTCCTCAATGACATTTTTCCCCATTCTCACCCATTCTCACTGTCAAATCGGCTTCATTGTGACCCTTCACCAAGGCCTGATCAAAAACAGTAGAAACACAACCGTCGTTGTACCACCACTCCACCACTGGTGAGAATCCACTCACCCTTCTGCTATGATAAAACGAATCCATATGACCAAAGTGACCGCATGACACAGAGTAGTGAATCCATCACTGAAATACAACCTCCTATTTCCAGAAAAACTCTTTTTAATCCATGATCCAAATTCATTGGTCCATTGAACATGAAAAATCGACTTCAACATAGATTCTCGAACAAATTGGATGACAGACAACCTCAATACAATGATTGGCACAGTGATACTGCCCTACCATGTTTCTGATTGCACACAGAATGGAAGGATTTTGAAAAGAGAGTGGTAGAACATGAAGGATTAACCAAGTCTCGATCACTAAAGGATTAAAGCACATATGAAATTCAAAGCTCCAAAGAAATAGGTAAAATGGTAATATGTTGCATCTTCAAGGGGACCTAGACTAGGAAGTAATTAAATCATCTTCAGATCTAAACCAAATCATGAAATTCCTCCGGTCAAACAATCTGATGATCATGTGCTCCTATAGCTCCCATGATTCAGAGACAAAATTATCAAAAATTTAAACTGAAGGTTGATGGAGAAAGAGTCGGGCCACCAGGATGAGCTTTATAGATCTTTGTCACCGTAGAACTCCGCTGGAAGTAGAGAAAGTTGAGGCACCTCGCAAAATATATCTGGGACCTTCGACAAAATAGGGAACCTCAAGAATGGTATATGGGAACCAATATCTGAAGAGGTGGTTATACTATTCCCATGAAGATGAAGTCATGATACTTCTCTCTCTGATTGGGAGGGTGGAGTAGAATCTAGTAGCATGAGGGCTAGGTCATCAGCATAGGAGAGAAGCCGTAGAGTCTCTCATTCCTTCATTCACTGTACACATAAATAGTATGTTTTTTTACCCATTATATGGAAGTGTGATTAATTTTAGGATGAACCCTTATATAAAAAACATCCTAGTATATTTATGATAATTTTTTATTATAAAATAATATAATAATATGAGTTTAGGGGTTGTACAATGTAAAAAAGCTATATAACTTAAGGAAAGATGTTACCTATTAATCGGGTAACTTCTTTTGGTTTGTACCAAAAGGATTTCTTGGATGTATTTTTTCCAAATGGGAGGTTTCTATAATTATAAGAGGTATGTTGAGGATATATTTTGGTAGATCTTGGTTGAGCCAATGTTTATTGAGAGGTGTGGGGAAGTGGGAAGAGAGGAGTCCTTTTTATAGTGGATGAGGAGTGTCACTCTTGTAAAAACCAAAAAGTACTAATTAATGGGTGTTATAACTTACCGAATGTTCCTAAAAAATGGATAAATAATAGATTATATCTAAATAATGGTTGATTAAGACATCCACCTAACAAAAATATGCACATTTTAATAATTTGGTTCCATAACTTCTAAGATTCCCCAATTTTGTCATTTTTCTTTTTATTAAAGAATATAGTTTTCCACATAGTTAATATAACCATTAATACTTAAATGAAGTTAGATTTATTTGAAAATATAAATAAAATGAATTATTAATATGATGTATAATTTATTAAATAAAACTCCCATGTGTTTTTTAAATTTATTTTAAAACAATTTCATATGACACGCTAAAACAATGTCTAAACCTAGACCGTGTTAACAACATTTTTACAGTATATATGTATGTATGTTAATTATAATAGATAAATTGGTCCATTAATTGAAAATATTTAATATTTATTAACATTTAAAAATAATTTTTCATAATATAGGTATTTTATTAATTTTAAATCATTAAATAAAATATCATCTATTATAAAATAAAAGTAATTTCAATTTTGACATTATTTATTTAATTATAATTTTAAAATATCAAAACAATATTGGAATTAAAATATATTAAGTTTATATATGTTTAACATGATATATTCATCTATAAAAATAAATAAATAAAATAATTTAATTAATATACTTCACTTTTAATATTTACAGTATCATTTATTTTAGTTGATTAAAAACTAAATAATAACTACGTTGGTGTTTCTTAAACATTTAATGAAATTAAATCATCACTAAAAATTAATGATAAATTATTATGATAAAAATAACACATTTATATTTTAAAATTATATGTATAACCTAAAATATGATATTTTTTACATTTCTCAAAGTTTTATAAATTTTAAAGGTATGGAAAGTTCTATTTTTTTCTTTTTCTTTACTTAACATTTTATATAGGGAAATTCCATTTAATAATATCCCAATAACCCATAAAATTAGAACCTAGTGGGGATATGGTGAAATTATTGGAATCCAATGGATTTTGGGCAAGTTTCCATATCATTTTAGTTATTTATATTAGAGTTTAGTCCCTTATGAAGTTTAATTTTACCTTAATCACTGAAATTAATTTTAATCACTTTCACTAATATTTTTGGTTAGAAATTAAGTTGATCATATTTGAGAAAAAATATTTGAATGATTATAACTTTGTATATCTATTTTTCCAAATAAAAATCACAGAAGTGGGAAAATTAAGATTAATGCTATTCTGACAGACGTGGTGGGAAAACATGTTTTTAAAGTTTAAACCTTCAAAAGTTCAATAAGGTTTTAAGTATAATTTTAATATAAGAATGATTCCAATGAACTAAATTGGGTTATAATATGTATAATTGATATATTTTGACTTAAGAAACTTAAAATAAAATTTAACATTAATAATTATTTAAATAAAAAGGCAGTTTTTAACTAAAATGTAGTATTTTTCACAATTCATAAAAATTGAAACTTCTTAGAAAAATTCAAAAACATCACCCTAAGAAAATCTTGATATTCCAAATCCAAAATTTAATTTTATTTTTCAAAATAGTATTTATAAAACTAAAAAAATAAATAAAAATGGTGCGCCATTAAAAGGTGGTAAAACCCAATCTGGCGTGTAATGAAAGCTAACTCAGTGGGGTGTATATAATAAACTTAAAATGGTGTTGTGTATAAAGAGATTAAAAATAATATTCATATTAATTTTAAAATTTTGTAATTTATTTGAGAGCTACATGTTTTCTATCATATGTTCAAGACATGGACCTGGTATTTGGTTTATGCTTGGGATAATGGGTGGGAGCATGGGATTTCAGGACCATTTTAGGACTCAGATCCATATTTGTGATCTTTTTGGAAGTTTTTATTTTGGTGATTATTTATTTGTATGACTTCTTGGCCTATAGTGTATTCAATATATTGTTATAGCTTGTGTTATATAGTGACTTGTTGGATTTTACCATATGATTTCCATTTATTGGTCTTGCCAGTTATTATATTTTGTGGTATTATCTCTATTGTGATATTACTATTATACGATGATATAGTCTTCCCATGTTTTTATTTAAACCCATTCTTCTAGTTAGCTACCTCTGGCATATAGAGAGGCACACCTGAGGTTAAGTGGTTCTTTGGGTCGAAGAACTGATTTAGTGGCACTTGAGCTAGGATGTCACGTCTATGATGTATAATATTTCAATAGAAAAAATTATCAATACTGAAGAAAACTCATCAAATAATGTAGAACTTTATCCAATGTACCATTAATACTTTATAATTAATCAAACCCTAAACTACGAAAACCCAAAAAACCATTTAGTCTCTCAATAATCAGGTGTGCCACCTCTCTCTCACTAATTGTCTTCCCTTAATGAAGACTCTATTTAATTTTATGATTCCTTATTATTATAATTATATTATGTTATCATCCTACCATTGAGGTCCAAAGTTTGAATTCCATACATTGTAGATTTTCCTAGTCATGAAAATCCCATAGACAAGACACACCATTGTCCAACTATCTTACACTGGTCATTTCCTATAGAGCCACCATCCCATGTAGCTCCATCACCACCAATCAACTCTAGCCATCATTCCACCTCCCCGAACATTCTATCCACCTCTAAACACAACAACCTCCATTATCCCACTCGTTACACATCATCATATCCTCACACCATTATTATTGAATAGTATCACATTGCCCCATGATTCCACAAGTCACTCCCATTATTAATGTCTCATTATCCACACATGAGTAAGAGAGGGAGGTAGGTAAAAATATCAATAATGATGATCATCTCATAGTTCTATGATCCCCGGTAAATTTATCTTCAATCCAAAAAAAATAATTGATTGGAATAAAACTCAACTATAAAAATTCAGGGCATAAGTATTTTAATCATCATGTATGAAAATTTAAAAGATCATAAATGGGTTACAAAATATTTCTCAAATGAGATGTAATAAAAAAATAATAATAATCAATTAAAAACCAACCCAAAGAGGAGATATATAAATCTAATATAGAAATAATGATGTTTGAAGCAAAGAGATCTGATAATATTACCTACGTCATAGAAAATAATTAATCCTTCAATAAATCATTGGTATCATCACACATTTATTGACATGTGATCCAATCACCAATTTCAATACCAATATGATGTTATCCACTTGATCTGTCATCATCACTATGATCCTACTTCTCTATCATCTCCCCACTCAAGGTTTAGGCCAAAAATAAATGTCGACAACTATATTGGAAGTCTATAAATAGTGACTAAATAGAGTAATTTTCTATATCAATTAATTAATTAAATGATTTAATTAATAATTAAATTTATCCCTCTACCCCTAGTGACTTTTAACTATCATGGGATCCAATGTGACAAAAACATATATCACACCTTGGGTAAACACATCATTCTAGACTTATGCATGATCTTCGGTTCCCTATCCAAGGTTCCATTTAGTATTTTTGAGAATTTTCTTAAAAATACTCATGAGTATATGAATAATTTGATAATATTCATATTATATTATTTACAATGCTCTATGTCACTAACTCTTTCACATAATCTCAACACATGGGTAAACCTCATATTCTTGGGAAAATGTTACCCACATAAAATGTTTCCATGATTGTATGGTAGGATAAATTTACCATTTTATACTTGGGAAGGAATTAATATTTTGAAAACTCAACAATGAAGTTACATCCAACCAAGAAGAAATATAGGTCACTACAAGTTTATAATTATCACTCTTTGAGAGAGTTAAGATGAGTCAGTTATCTAACATGAATTGCATAGTGATAAGGGAAAACATATATAGTGGGGAGTTAACACCTAATTGGTCCCTTGATTCCAATGATATTCTCAATTTCTATGGTTTGGTTGTGGTCCCAACTAGATTTTATGGGTTGATTATACAAGATTCAAATGCCTTAATATGTAATTTTCAACTAGGGATCACCAAGATGTATCGTGATATTTAGAGGCAGTACTGGTGGCTTAGGATAAAGAAGGACATACCAGGTATTATTTCATGATGCTTCACCTAACATCTAGTAGAGTTTCAGCATCAGAGACACACATTTATTCTTCATTCATCACCCATTCATGAGTGGAAGTGGGATCATGTGAACATGGATTTTGTGATGGGGTTAACAAGTATTCCCCAAGGTAGTGATATGTTGTGGGATATTGTGAACCATTTAACCATGAATGAACACTTAATACCAATCATGGAGACCTAGTCTATCAACAACTTGGAAAATTATTTATATGTATGATAGTACATCTTCATAATGTGCAGATGAGTATAATTTCTTATCAGGATGATCAATTCATGTATCACTTTTTGTAGGGTCTATAGAAGTTGATTGATACACATGTATATTTGAGTATGAAATATTATCCTCAAACTAATGCTCATTCAGAGCGTACTATCATGATTATGGATGATATGATGCAATTGTGTGTCCTTTATTTTAGTAGTTTATAGGAGATTAATTTATCCTTATCCAAGTTTACATATAACAATAGTTATCTAAAGTTCCCAGATCAATGTGTGACCACTGAGAGGGAGAAGGGGTGAATCAATGATCACTTTTCTTTAATTAATTATTTTAAAAAACTCAATCTATAAAAATTATTAGAGTTTTAATCCACTAATATATATATCTCAACATCACTTTGAATATATTAAATATAAATAGTTACTAACACAAGATATTTACAAAATTTGGTACAAATACCTACTCATTTACATGTTGGTTATCTACAATAACATGGATTCATTTACTAACTTCTTTAAGGATTACAAATTCATAGAAAAAACTAGTTCTACACCCCAATAATAATTCATATAGATGATCCCTATTATATACCTCTAAAATAAACTCTTCTAATAGAGTTGGTTATACCCCCCCCCCCCCCAATTATCCTTCATATATCAACTTCCTTATCGAGTGGTTATACACCAAATCTGTAAGCCTTTTCTACAAGTAGTTATACACCCCAACTATTAGTTCTTAATTAAAATTTTCAGACCCACTACAGAAAGATCTTATTCTTCATATGTTATTTCTCTATAATAATATTGGATCACCTTCAATTTGGTACAATCTTTAAAATCTTAAATAAATCATTTTAGAGTTTGTTGGTCTCAAAACTTCATCCTAATCTAAGAAAGACCTGGATAAACTCAATTATTCAACTCACCAGATATTTTTCCATAAAATTTACATAGAAAAATTATGTCTATTAAAACTCACTTTGATATGATATGCATACTTCCCCTTAGTCCAGTGTGATCTGTATGATTCACTACATCTAGTAATCTTTGGTCCATTATGCTATGTGTGATGCACTACTTTTAGGAAACCTTGGCCCAATTCTCCTTAGTCTATTGAAGAAACTCTATCTGATGCTCGTGCTTCATTCTATACAATATCTTTCTTGTATACCTCTATCTAGAATACTTCTATCATAACCACTTATATTCAATGATCACCTGTTCAACTAAATATAAACCAGTTCATCCACTAACATTGTATTCTAAAAACACTAGTTCTTCTGCGCTTTCATGTGTATGAATAATCTACATTCATACTTTTACAACACGTCTTTTTATAAGAACTGTTCACATGAGCACCCAAAATTCAAACATTTAATTCTCCCTCCCAAATCAATTTCATTTCCTCTCCTATAAAACTTATGGAAATTGGGAGTCAACTTTAATTACCAAAGGTTCCTGAAAACATGACATTAAATATTTTTTAAAAGCACCTCAAATCCTAAATTGAATTATATTTTTCATAAGAATAGATCAGAATTATCACATTATTAAGGACTTTACAAAGATTACATAATTCACCATTGAACTCTTTCAAAAATCTATTTGTCTCATTCCTTCAAAAGAAATTCTTTGTTTGGTCTGTTTTGTTCGTTTCTATTCTATTAGGTCTGAATTGTTTGTTTGAATCATTACACTATACGTAGTATTTATCTATCCAATGCTCTTCACATGATTCCTATGACTGAAAAACTTTATATTAGTTCATCATGAAACATCTGTCTGATGAGTTAGCATATCCTCATTTTCCATCCTTCGTTCACTCAAACATCATAAGGGACTTGGATTAAAAAAATCAGAATAGTACATCTTCATGGAATCTTCCATCCGATGAAATTATATTTATCTATCCAATTATCTTCCATATTATGGAACTTTTACTAAACTACTTGACTTTAAAAACTCATCCTACCAGACTCATTAATCGACATCTCTTCCTTTTCCAATCTTCTTTCTTCATCCATGTCTAGTAAAACTTAATTTTTAACCATTTGGTTCTTGTCTATTCAGTAGTACTTCATAGATCTTCTGTTTTCATCATTCAATAGTCTTTATACTATTCTTCATCTGGTAAGTCTTTATATGATATCTATTTTTTACAAATCAACTCCATCTCAAACTATGTATATCCATTATTCGTTATGAGAAACTTATTATTTATTTATCTGATGTTATTGAAATACTCTATCCATTTGATATTTCCACTCTTTGATGAACCTTAATCCATTTCAATTTATTATATTTCTCTATTTTATAACATCATAATTCCCCATTCATTGGATCTCTTGAGTGTCTTTCTGATGAACCTTAATCCTCTGCAGATTCATATATTTCTTCATTCAATATTCTATACTTGGGCTTCCTCCATCTGATAGCATAGAAAATATATCCTCTATCTGGTATATCATACAACTCCGCATCTTAGACTTTTAAAAATTTTGTAACATTTAACATCATACTATTTTAATCTTCATCACTTTATAATTGTTATATTCATACAAAATTGTTTCTTTCTTCTAAACATAGTCCAGTTCATTTATAATTTTCACTAGTGCAGAAATAGTTTTTTACGTCGGTTATATATAACCGACGTAAAAATGCGGCGAGTAGATTTTTAACGTCGGTTATTTTAATAACTGACGTTACAAATCGCGCCTGTTGGGTTTTTACGTCGGTTATCTTATAACGGATGTAAAAAACCAATGCGCTGGGGTTTTTTACGTCGGTTATTTGGTAACCGATGTAAAAAACCCAACCAGGCTTTGGTTTTTTATGTCGGTTATAAAATAACCGACGTAAAAAACCAAAGAACGGGGGGTTTTTTTACGTCGTTTATAAAATAACCAACGTAAAAAACCAAAGAGGGGGAGCTTTTTTACGCCGGTTTTAAGATAACCGACGTTATAAAGTTAAAAAATAGTTTATAACGTCGTTTATATAATAACCAACGTTATAAAACATTTAAAAAAATTAAAGCCCTTGGACTGTCATTTACGATTTTTTGATTGACAGTCCGCCGACTCGTCTCTCTCTCACGTGGTAAACCCTAATCGGCTCGTCGATCGACCTGCATTAAACTCATTTTGGCTTCATTGTTTATCTTATTCACTCCTCTCAGATCTATCATCTTAACTCGCAACATTCAATTAAGCCTTCCAAGAATTTATTTCGTTCATTTTTGTTTCGATTCTTGATGTGATTTTCGTTCGTTTTTGAATCTCGTGTAATTTTTTGTTATTTCAAATGGTTATTATGTCCATTCAACTCGCAACATTCAACTTGCAACATTCAACTCGCAACATTCAAGAAGGTGTATTTTGGATAAGACTATTTTTAACTTTTATTCTAGATTTTAATTCTGATATACGCTTTACGATTCTATAGTACAATGAAAAATTAGATTAATTAAAGCTTCTTAAACCACATATACTTCATCTTTTCTTCTGAAATACGAATCAGTAACAAATCCAATATGATCGCTATATTGATCTATCTGAATACCGGCAACTTAATTACGAGAAAACTCTTAAGTATATAAATAAATCAATATCTGATAAAAATATTACTATGACCATGAGAACATAGATATTTGACTTCACAACCATTCAAATTATTAAGTCATTTAGAAAGAATAATTAATTTTAAAACATTGAGGATTAGCTTTAGCAAAATCTGAAAAATAATGGGTGGTATTGTAACGTTCCATTCTTCCAGAAACATTATTATTTCCTACTTAGCTGGAATGTGTCTTTCTGGATGAAGATTGGTAGTACTTATTTTCTTAAAATCATATTTTCAATATGATTGTCCAGAAAATGATTTTCATGAATGAAATTGGACAAGGTACAATCGGTAATACCTATCCTTAAAATTTCATTCAACATTATTACATCATAATTTTTTTTCAAAAAATTATGATTTTTAGAACTCCTAGATCTAAAAACCATCATCTGTTTTCATCTGCATTCATAAAAATATCAATTCCTACCTATTACAATCAAATATTTCATTCTGGACTCATGGTGAGTCTGATAATACATTTCTTCTTTCAGTTATCTCCTAAAAATGATGGACCTTTTCATGAAAAGTGTATCTAATTTCTTGAATACGATGGTATGTCCGATTTTCAACAAAACCAAGTGAGGCGATTTCTTTTATTATTAATTATTCATAAAAAAATTATAATACCTAAATATTATTATCATCCTTTTCAGATTTTTCATTATAAAAAGGTAAAGGGTACTTTCTTTTCATTCTCAAGTTAAATTATATTTTTTATAAAGGTCTTTTCTATCTAGGTAGAAATAATTTAACGATAATTAGATTGAATTAGGTATATTATCTTATCTTACCATCCAAACACATTTTTATGTATTAATAATTATTATGTTTTGTAAAAACAATTATGACCCCCATTTCATTTTTGTTAGTTAATTGATCTACGAAAGTGTTATAAATGATTTGATGATCACGATTCACCCATATATATGGTTAGTCATTATGTGACATTTGGGTCCATAATATCCTTCTAATGTATTCGACAATGCATTATATATCATAGATCAATATGGGATACAGATGGTTATACCATGTCCAATGTGTTATGTGATGTGTCTCGTAAGAAATATTATAATAAATTATAGGAAAGGTGATTAACATATCCCAATATTAGGTGAATGAAACTATCTTTTCCCTTGACATATGTTATGACTTATATGATTATGTTTGTTCCACACTCTTATGTTATTCCACATACCAATGTTGTGATCTTGTGAATAAGGTTTTTTAAATCATGTTCTCACTATCATATAAATCATGTCTTATGTTATGCTAAAATTGTTATACTTGGACTCAGGTTTTATGATATATTATTATATAGAACTGTTTCACTTATCTTTTTGATCATGTTCTTTGTGTATACTCTTATACCCCCATGGATATCTTTTTATGAGATTAGATATTATATTTATATATATCATGTTTACCCATAATGAGTATCGTAAATCAAAACTTTTATTATTTTCATTCCCTAAGTTATAAAAATAATTATTATGTAGGATGATTCAAAAATTTAATCTGTGAGATGAGTTGTTTTATGTGTGAAACCCATGCCAAACACATATGTATTTTTTTATTGGTATTACATATATATAGTTCGACATATACTTTTTTTTACATTACCATGATATTAACATTACTTTTTCTAAAGAAATATTAATGTCCTTAGATTATATATCGGGTCAAAAGGATATAGTAATTCTAATATATAATCAGAATGATCAGATATTATGAAAATATTATTAAACATAAAACAAATGGTCTATATTCATATTTCTAACATGACACTTACGATGTATAGCTATTTGGTTTTGTGTACTTATGAAAACTACTACTACTTTTAAGATTTTGGCACTTGAAAGTGTTGAGTACTTTAGATCATAATGATTGAACAAAAAGCATGAATAACACATGTTATATGCTCCATTAGGTATTCCTATATTTTAACATGTTTATTAGTATATTGTCATGAGATTATTATAAATGTGTATCATCTGATCATATTCACTTATTCCAGATCAAAATCATTTTGTTTATGTTTTATTGATGTATATTTTATTTGGAGAATCATTAGGCGTCATGGTTTTCTTTGATTCAATGAAATTTAAAACTTTTATATCTAACTATATTTTGTTTTAAAAATAATATTCAAGCATATTTTTTTAAATACCTATAGATTTGTTTTATATTTTAAATTGTTTTACATTCAAATTATGATTTTTTTTCATATAAACATGTATTTGTCTTATCTTAAAAATATATATTTTTTGTTGATATTTGTTATAGGTAATAATGAGTCGAAGTTGGATTACGGCACATCGAATGAGCAATGAATTTGAGGAAGGTGTTGATGCCTTTTTGGAATTTGCAAAACGAAATGTTCCAAGTAGTGACATTTTTTTCTGTCCATGCCTGAAATGTTTGAATATGAAGAAGTTGAAAAGTAGAGAGAGAAAAGATCATCTGATATGTCATGGTTTTAATCTGAGTTACAGCCCTTGTATTTGGCATGGTGAAACTGGACGGAATGTCACTGATGATGATGATTCTCAAGATGGTAACTCCGATGGAATTGAAGAAGTGATTCGTGATATTGTAGCAGAACAAATTGAGATAGAACCGACAGTTGCACATCTATATGGTGATGCAGAAAAACCATTATATCCTGGTTGTACAGATTTTACGGTTTTTTCGGCGGTGTTAAGATTGATTAACCTGAAGGCGAAGCATGGATGGAGTGACAGAAGTTTTACAGAGCTGCTAAAATTGATGAAAGACATTCTTCCAAAGGATAACGATCTTCCAGATTCACATTACAAAGCCAAGAAAATATTATGCCCGATGGGATTGGGATACAAGAAAATACATGCCTGTCCGAATGACTGCATTATATATACGAAGGAATATGAATTTCTGTCAGAGTGTCCAAAATGTGGGACATCACGGTATAAGGTGAAAGAAAAATCACAGGGTGATGTAGAGATTACAAAGCTCCCTTCAAAGGTATTTTGGTATCTTCTTATAATTAATCTTTTCAAACGTTTATTCTCTAATTCACATGATGCAAAAAGGTTAAGATGGCATGCTGAAGAGCGGGTATGTGATGGAAAAATATGTCATCCAGCTGATTTTCCACAATGGAAGAAAATTGATGCGCAGTATTCTACATTTGGAAATGAAATAAGAAATCTCATACTAGGGTTGTGCACAAATGGAATGAATCCATACCGAACACTCAGTAGCACACATAGTTCATGGCCTGTTTTATTGGTAATTTAAAACCTCTCTCCTGAAGTTTGTACGAAGCGCAAATATGTCATGTTGAGTATAATGATCTCTGGTCCAAAGCAACCTGGTAATGATATTGATGTTTATTTTTCACGGTTGATTGATGATTTGAAACTGTTATTGGCTGATGGTATTAGGGTGTATAATTCTTATAAAATGGAATATTTTCAACTGAATGCAGTGCTTCTGTTCACTATAAATGACTTCCCAGCGTATGGAAATTTTTCTGGATACAATGTTAAAGGGAATAAAGCATGTCCAATTTGCGAACAACAGACGTCCTATTGTCAATTGCATCATGGAAGGAAAACAGTGTACATGGGTCATCGAAAGTTTTTGCCTATGGAACACCCTTATAGAAGACTAAAAAAGGCATTTAATGGCTCACAAGAATTTGATACTGCTCCAAAACCTTTATCCCCTGATCTGTATTTTGAGAGGGTGAAAAACCTTGACGTGACATTGGGAAAGACACAGAAATCTGGTAATGATAGACATATTTGGAAGAAAAGGTCAATTTTTTTGAGCTACCATATTGGAGGTATCATGAAGTTAAACATAATATTGATGTCATGCACGTGGAGAAGAATATCTATGATTATTTGATTGGAACATTGTTAGATATTAAAGGAAAGACTAAAGATGGGTTGAATGAAAGATTAGACTTACTATCAATGGGAATACGTTTGGAGTTAGCTCCCACTCCTAATGGAAGACGAACATTTCTTCCCCCGACTTGTCATACATTATCAAAGAGGGAGAAAATTAGCTTCTGTAAGTGTCTTCATGATACCAAAGTGACTCAAAGTTATTCTTCTAATGTAAAAAATTTTGTCTCATTGAAGGACTTGAAGTTGATAGGTATGAAATCACATGATTGTCACGTCATGATGCAACAAATTCTACCAGTTGCATTGCGTGGAATATTGCCCATTCGTTTCAGAAAGACTATAATGAAGTTGTGTTATTTTTTCAATTCAATTTGTAACAAGGAGATTGATGTGAATGATTTGAACATTTTGGAAAAGGATGCAATTTTTATACTTTGTCAATTGGAAATGTATTTTCCTCCAACTTTTTTTGATATAATGGTGTATTTAATGAATCATCTGGTTCGAGAAATAAAGCTTTGTGGACTTGTATATCTTCGTTGGATGTATCCTTTTGAAAGGTATATGAAAATATTAAAGGGGTATGTTAAAAATCTATATCGACCTGAAGCCTCCATTATTGAAAAGTATACTTCTGAGGAGGTAGAAGAGTTTTTTACGAGCTACTTGGCTTCGGTGCAATACATAGGTTTGCCTCCATCTCGCCATGAACGAGTTAATAATGAGGGAAAGGGGATTCGCGGCTTGAAATTCAAATCATTGTCAACTGAACAGATGAAGAAGTTAGAATCATACATCTTGAATAACATAGCTGATGCTCAACCATATATCACATTGCATATTAATGAGTTGAAACAATGTCATCCAAAGAAGAAATAAATGTGGATTTTGAATGAGCACAACAAAACTTTTTTTGTCATGGATTAAAAATACTTTTCTTGGTAGATCAGATGTATCAGAGACATTAAAATGGATAGTGGGTGGTCCATGTTTAATTGTGATAACATGGTCTGGTTATGACATTAATGGTTATACATTTCATACAAAAGCTCAGGACAACAGAAGTGCAGTTCAGAATAGTGGTGTATTGGTGTTTGCAGAAGCAATGCATTTTTCGAGTGCTAAGGACAAAAACCCAATTTCTGCATCAAATGCATATTATAGAGTGATTGAAGACATATGGGAGGTTGATTACTTTAAAATTAAAGTTCCCGTTTTTAACTGTAAATGGTTTAACGGTAACAACAGTGTCAGACACGATGAATTTGGAATGACACTTGTTAATCTGAATATATTGGAAGACACAGCTGATTCTTTTATAATGGCAACACATGCAAAACAAATTTTTTATGTATTAGATCAATCAGATAAGCAGTGGGCATTTGTTTTACAAGGGAAAAAACAATATGTTAGTGAGGATGAACTTGATGAATACGCTGATTTATGTGAGATACCTACTTCCATGGAAATATTAACAGAAAATAATGACGATCATGTTAAAGACATAGTTTGTGCCATAAGGAACGATCACGATGAAGGAATTTGGGAAAACAATCCATCTGTACATTCATAAAATTACAGGTAACATATGTTTATTTCTTGTTTACATTTATTTTTTCCATAAATGTTAGATATTGTATGTTTTTTATTTATTAAAACATGTTTTAAAATAAAATAAATATATGTTTTTGTTTGTTTTAAGTTTGTTTAGTTTACTTTATCATGTTTATAACCATTACATGAATTTTAAAATGCTTATTTTTGTTCACTGACAATTACTTTACCATATTACCAATGTTTACTATTATGTAAATTAGTAAACTTTTCTATTTTCTGATTACAATAGTATTAAAATATTTGAATTTGTATATTTATTCACTGACAATTACTTTAACATGTTTACAATGTTTACCAGGTTTACCATTTTTTCCATTTTTTCCCATCTTGACCATCTTGACCATCTTGACCATCTTTTCCATCTTTACCATTGTTTAACATGCTTACCATATTACCAATGTTTACTATTATGTAACCTAGTACACTTTTCTATTTTCTGATTACAGTAGTATTAAAATATTTGAATTTGTATATTTGTGAACTGACGTTTGTTTTTTTTGATTTGAAGGATAATGACAGATCATTCAGATGATCAACCACATGATTCTGGAGAGGAGCATATTGCTGGTCATACCTCTGGGGATGAACATTCACATTCTCCTATTACGAAAAAGAGTTCAAAGGTTGGTAAACGTGGGTGCACACGTTTACCAAAATTATCACTTGCCCGTACGCAGGATCAGAGGATAGTAGTTGAGTTTGATGATGATGATATTCCTAGAGGTCCGAATGCCAAAGATTTTAAGAGTTTTGTTGCAACTCAGGCTAAGACAAAAGTAAGCATTCTGTATGATGATTGGAGAGGTGTAGATAAAGCGATTATCTCTCAGTTGTGGGAGACGATTTTGGTAAGATCTTTTGTCATTGTTTGACCATTCTTTTAATGTTTCTAGTATATATAATATGTTTAACCTCTTCTTTATCAGAGGACATTTGATATTCCTGACACTGGAGGAGTCAGGAAGAAATGTTTATCTTTGGCTACCAGGAGATGGAGGGATTTCAAATCAACCCTCTCATCTGATTTCATTTATGGTCATAGGAGTCATGACAATCCATGTCGTATATATCCTTTTATAGATGAAGACACATGGAGACAATTTTTTGAAAGTAGAAAAAAGAGTCATTTCTGGTAAGGGCAATGTAAACTTTTATAAACTTTCTTATATAAATGATTTTATTAATGTTTTGTTAATGATTTCTTATTCTTAAATTACAGCAAACAAGGAAATCTCATCCGGAGATCCAATCTAAAAATGTATACCCTCATAGTTTATCTCGGGGAGGGTATACATTATTGGAAGAAAAAATAATAGCGGAAAAATTTCAACAACTAAGAGCTGAGTCTTCATGCTCTGGAGAGGTGGCCCCTCCATCCCCTCCATCTGGACTTGAAAAATGGAAGAGAGCTCGGAAGGGAAACAAAGGACAATATCTTTCGGATGAATCAAGAATCGTAGCTGAGAGGATTGTAAGATATCTATTTAATTTATTTAAGTTAACTTTTTTCTTCATATAAGTTTCAATCATTACAGAAATGTTCAATTAATTAATACAGGACTCTCTTGAGGAGTAGAGTTCAGAGGGGAAATTTACAGCTACTGGGAGGGAAGATATTTTATTTGTAGCATTGGGAAGGCCCGAACATCCTGGTCGTGTAAGAGGATATCCGGCAGGTGTATCTGTAAGAAAAGTGTTTCCACGTTCTTAAACTTCAAACATTGAGGGGGTTTATAAAAAAATAGAATCCTTGGAGGCTGAAGTTCAAAATATTAATGCGACGATGGAAGACAAGATTAGAGAGTCGGTGCAGTCTATGTTTGCAGAAATGCAAAGAAAATTTCAGACTGCAGCTCCCACTCCTCCACCTCCCCCTGCAGACCCCATTATTTATCCTCCACCTCTGCCAGTAGCTCCCACTCCCTCACCTCAGCCTGCAGACCCCATTTTTTATCCTACGCCTCCGTTGCAGCTTCCTACATATTGCGAGTTGTGTGTTGATGATTCTCAACATCATATAGTAGCATACGGGTTGGTATATTTTATAGGAGATACAGTTCATCATCAATAATTAGAGGTAGAGAATCAGAGGGTCACTGTACAGGATATTATAGATAGATCAGCTGGGGTACCAATACCTATAGATGAGGTGGCGACAGTTGGACAGAGTATCGGCCATTTTTTAGTTTGGCCATCCAGACTTCTTCGACTCATTACCATAGAGGTATGAATGTTATATCTTTTATTTTATTTTTTTTATTAAAGTTGTTTTATCATTTGAAAACTACTATAATTCTCAACTTTTTTCACAGGAATACTTCAAAGGTAAAGAAATACTGTATAGACAACAACAAAGACAACAGGCTATGACATCAGATACAGATTCCAGTGGTCTTGACAGATTGTCAAGATATTCACATTTGTTGTTGGGTTTTTATGAGTTTCCAATGGAATCTCATGTTTGTGGATGTGAAATAAGTGTGGGGATTACAAAATCTGATATCATGGAGCTTGTTACTGGAGATAAGTTGGGCATCAACGTGGTGCAAATTTTTTCCATGTAAGTCTTAACACCTTTTCCCTGCGTTATATTTATTAAAAATGTATACTTATATATGTTTTGTATTAGGTATCTTTATAAAATTTGTGAGAGGAATGAACTGACAGAAGTATATGGATTCATGGACCCGCAATTGATTTCCCCTGAAGCATGTGCATTGAATGAGGAACAAAGAATGGTTTATATTTCTGAAAGATTTGAAAATAATATAATCCAACAATGTTGGATGATGCCTTTTTGTGAGCGGTATGAAACACATTTCTCTCAAAGAGTTAATTATCTTTTAACATAAAAAACCACTAACATTAAATTTCCTTTTATCAGTAATCATTGGATGTTAGGGATTTTTTGCCCAAGGGAGAAAGCTCTTTATTGGATATTCTCTGTTCATGGTGATGTGCGGGAAAGTTTTAAGAATATATTGGAAAAGTAAGTTTCAATTTCTCAATATTTTTATATATTATAATGAATTTTAAATTTACCCCATTCGTATTATTTTCTAACAGTGCATGGGTCTACTTTCGAAAAAACACAAAGAAAAGAAATGTAAAGATCAAATATGTAAATGCGAAGGTAAATTTCCTTTTATAATTTGTACTTTTTGATTTATTACATAAAAATAATATATTGAATTTACACTCATTCAAAACAGAATTTTCATGAACAATAAGGCCTCATCGAATGCAGATATTATATGTTAAGATTTATGTATGAAATAATAACAACTGGGACAGTTGTGAATTTTGACCTGGTACGATTTCCTCTTAAACTTTTCCATAATATTTCAATTTGATTTATTCATTATACACGTTAACTATCTTCTTTTTAATTTGTAGCTTTTTGATGACCCTCAACCCTATACTGCTGAAGACATCAAACACGTACAAGTGGAGTGGTCAAATTATTTTATAGGTATGATTGAATTTTAGTTGTTTGTAATGTAAAATGTAATTTTGAATATTGTCGTTTTAATCGTGTATTTGTTAGTTGTTTAGGTTTGATTTAGTTTTTTTTGAAGTTGACAGTGTAAGTTTTGAATGTTATATAAGTGAATGTTTAATTTTTCTCTACTTCTTGTTTTGGTCTACTTTTGATGGTTCTTCTGGTATGGATTTGAGTATGTGGGGGAGGGGTTCCAAGGGTGTGGGGGTGTGTTCAGTGGGGTTGGGGGTGTCCAGCGGTCTGGGAGGGCTGTCCGGTGGGGTGGGGGGACAGTCCTCGGGGGTGGCAGGGATGTCCAGGGGTGTGGGAAGCCGGTCCAGGGGTGTGGGAGTGCTGTGCAGGGGTGTGGGGGGGTTGTCCAGGGGTGTGGTGGGGGCTGTCAAGTGGGGTGAGGGGGTGAGGAGGTGCTGTTCAGGAGGGTGGGGGTTTGTCGAGGGGTGTTTGGGGGTGTCCGGGGGTCGGGGGGCAGTCCAGGAGTGTGGTGGGGGCTCCAATGGGGTGGGGGAGGGTTGTCCAAGGGGTATACATGAGGGTGGGAGCTCCAATGGGGTGGGGGAGGGCTGTCCAGGGGGTATACATGAGGGTGAGGGCTCCAACGGGGTGGGGGAGGGCTGCCCATGGGGTATAAATGAGGGTGGATGCTGTCTAGTGGGTAAGTTTTATATGTTATCTATGTACATGCTTAATTTTGATGTACTTCTGTTTTTGTGGTACGATTTCTTGATTTATTTTCTGGTTGATTCTGGTGGAGAGAAGATCACTACATTCTGTTTAAAAAAAATTGGTTTTATCACGTCTCTTATTTAATAACCGACGTGATAAAAGGTCTGCAGAATGGTTTATCACGTCGGTTATTTAATAACCGACGTGATAAAAGGCCTGGAGAATAGTTTATCACGTCATTTATTTAATAACTGACGTGATAAGGGGCCTGGAGAATGGTTTAGCACGTCGTTTATTCAATAACCGATGTGATAAACCGCCTCCCTCCGGTTTATCACGGCGGTTATACAATAACCGACGTGATCAACCCCCCTCCCCCGGTTTTTCACGTCGGTTTTATATGAACCGACGTGATAAACCACGATCAGCCCGGTTTATCATGTCGGTTCTTATCGAATGGACATGATAAACCACCCTCACCCCAGTTTATCACGTCGGTTCTATATGATCCGACGTGATAAACCCCCTCGCCCCTGTTTATCACGTCGGTTGTTTAAGAACAGACGTGATAAACCATTGTCCAGGCCGTTTATCACATCAGTTCTTCAATAACCGACGTGATAAACCATTCTCCAGGCCCTTTATCATGTTGGTTCTAAAATAACCAACGTGATAAACCATTCTCCAGGCCCTTTATCATGTCGGTTCTAAAATAACCGACGTGATAAACATCGCGATTTTATGTTTTTGACGTCGGTTTTTAAATAACTGACGTCAAAAACCTTATTTATAACATCGTAGGTATTAACGTCGGCTAGAAACTGACGTAAAAAATTAAAAATAACTGACGTAAAAAACGTTTTCTGCACTAGTGTTTTAACTCATGACATACCCAAGTTTTTTTGGTTGTATTTTCTATTAATCGACCAATATCCTAAAAGATAGAAAGTATGTTGAAAAAGATCCTAATGAGGTCCCGGTATTGAAAAATATCTTAATTAAAGTCAAGTATTGAAAATGACAATAATAAAGGTTTTTTATTGGAAAAGATTGTAAATTAGGGTCTGGTATTGAAAAATATCATAATGAGTAATTGATCAATTTCACTCTAGATCAGTTATGAATGAAGTTGTTGTTTTGGTGGATAATCAGAGTCACTATGATGACAATGTTTTAAATGTGATGATGATTTGATGATTTGTATTTCTTATTAATAATGAGTTGAATGGAGAACTTATGATGCAAGCTTAATGAAAGGAAGGGAGATTGAAAGAGATGATTCCAATCCAAAAAGGACCATATTCACATTTGTTACATCTAGGGGGTATAGAGAAAGAAGTGATACAGATTGTTTTTCAAAACAATCGTATCCAATTGAAATAACAGAAAAGGAGATTAATTGAATATCATGGTGGTACCGATTGGTAAGATGGTTCCAATGAAGAGTGCTTCTAATGAAGATTGGTGCTGATAAAATATGGAGTTATTTTAAAAGGTTGTGTTGTTTTAAAACATGGTTTTATTTTAAAATGTGGAACTATTTTAAAACATGGTGTTATTTTAAATGGTGGTGCTGTTTTCAAACATGGTGCTATTTTGAAAGAGGTGTTGTTTTAAAAGGAGGTGATGTTTTGAAAAGGTTGATTCTGATTTAAAAGGTGGTGCTAATTGAAAAGGTGGTGCTAACTGAAGAGGTGATATTGATTGATGAAGAAATGCCAATAAAAGAGTTAGATATGTTGTCGATTGATTTTAAAAATGATTATATACGGTTGGAAGAATAAATGATCGTACCAAAAAAGATCGTATTCAGGATGATCATATCAAGACTAATCATATTCAGAAAAGATTGTTTTGTGGTTGAGAATAAAATAAAGAAGATATATTGAATGAAATTTTAGATACAATCCTATTGAATTATGATGATGCAAAAACTATTCTAAAATGAATTTAAAGTCATGAAGGAAGTCACAATACAAGAAAAAATATATGAATGAAATGAATTGTCAAGTGATTTAAGTGAAAATAAAGATAATGATATTGCTAAATGAATTTCCAAGGATGAACTATACATTCAAGTAAAATATTTTGTTTCAAATTAATTCTAATAATCGTATTCAACAAATTAGAATGGTATCCATTTTATTATACATTTTCTTTCTATTGATACATACCTTTGTATTGAATAAATCTGATTTAGAAAAATTGGACTCATGTATTGAAATCATACTGATGATTCAACTAAATGTCTGAATAAGGATAAGAAGGTTGAAGAAGAATCAAGAAGCTTAGTTAAGTGTTGAAAAATTCATAATTTCTATGAGTTTCAGGAGAAATTGAAATGTGGGTGAATTTTTGTAAGCGGGAAATTTTTTTGGATTCCCACCCAAAACTCTCATGGGTCACCTATAAAAGGTATAAAGTACATGATACTTTTTTGATGATGGAGTTCTATTCATAGAAGTAGAAAGAGAATCTCCATGTTTTTGGAGAGAATATAAAGTCTTAATATTGATCTTCTATTGAAAAGTTTCTAACAAATAAGTGAAAGAGAAGAGACAATATTGTGACGATTGTATTCAATTGATCATCGTACTCAAAATTTAATGTACTCAGCGGATCATCATATTCAGTTAGTCAATTGTATTCAGCTGATTTTGGTATCATACTGAATTAATCAGAACAATATTTTCTATATTGGGTATTTTAGTATTGAATATTTTCAGACTAAGGAATTATCGTACTAATTTTTATCATACTTTGGGATTGAAGTGGCACTGATTCATTTGTAATATAGTTTATCAGGAAAATAAAATTTAAAGAATTGTAATGGAAGAATCGGACTAATAGAATCGGACTGCGAAAATCATACCTAGGAAAATTGGAATGAGATTTCATAACAAAGTCTAGAAGCTTATTACCTTTCTTATAGGTAAGGAATTGAAGAATTGTATTTCAATTGACAACATTTTTCAAATTTAAAGGAAGCATAGGTAACATGATTTGTTACTAAACAATTGCATTACCCAATTTATTCTAAGAGGGTGAACACACACTTTTGGATTGCCTTTAAAGTGCTACACAAGTGAAAGGAAATATCCTACTCGTTGTAATCTAGGGATTATTTTCCAGTGTATTATATGGTATTATATTGTCTCCAAACCATAACAATTATGTATCTATTCATATCCAATAGTGAAACTTATAAATACACATGTTTCTGTGGATGTGTGTTTGTTATGTTTTCAGTTGGGAATTGATTCTTTAATAGGAGGTGGAGTTTTTTTAAATTGAAAGGAAACATAACAGAAAAATGTATCATTCATTCACCCTACCCCTATCAGTGATGAAATACATTATCTGGTCAAATAAAATTGGTAGCAGAATGCTGGTTCCCTTTTCTTATTCTTTGCTGAAGTATTTTTAGAAGAAGTTGTGATAGATTATTTTAATTGTGTAAAAAGTAATGGTATTCTGGTCTCTGATGGAAATATTTATCATATCTGGAAAGATATAATAATTTATTATCTTATGGCTATCAGTTATGATGTTCTTGAAGCTACAACAGTTGGGTTTCCACCCATTTATTATAATTCTCCACTTACACCAATTGATCTAAAGCATCTTGAGAATTAGAAAAGGGGTAAGAATGATATATTTTCATCATAGTTTTAAAGTGAATTCTTAAGAGTGAAAGTTTTTTCCACAACCAAAGGTATATGGGTTAAATTGAAAAAATATATGAAAGAAATACAAAAGTGAAGAAGAAAAAACATAAAATATCGAGATATATTTGTGAAGACTTTTAGATGGGTGAGTAAAAATCTTTTGGGTACTTCTTTACCCGGGTGAATAACATAGTGAGTACAATCAGATGTCTTGATGAAAAGTTGGATGATTCTACTATGGTTGAAAAGATCATGAGAATCCTACATGATAAATTCTATGTAAATGTTTCTTTATTGGAAGACAGAGATCCTAAAACATTTTCTCTTGATGATTTTCATAGTAATCTTATACCTTATGAAATGAGAAGAGAGAATGATATGAAGAGAAAAAAAGATGACAGAGAAATGTCTTTAAAGTCTATCTAGAAAGAAAATTCAAATAATACTCTTGAAGAAGAAGAAGCTAGGTATTTAGACTTTGAAAATGAGGTAAGAAAAAATCTAAATGATACTTTATCCTTGTTTTCTAAAAATCTTAAAAGAGGTACATGAAGGTATAAAAGGAAACTTCCTTTAAAATTATTTTTATGTGGATACATTGGGAATTTTATTTCCAATTTTCCTCAAAAAGGTAATGAAACAGAAAGTGATGAAGAAGATAGTGAAGATGAATAAATAAGGAAAAAAGATCTTGGAATAAAAAGGGTGAAAAAATAAAAAATATATTCCAAGAGGGAAGATAATAAGTTATCTAAATCCAAATGGAGAAGCTTTTTTTCCAAGGAGTATGATAGTGAGTAAGTTACAAATGATGGTGAAGATAAAAAATTTATTTCAATAGTTAATGAGGAATGTTCTTTGAGAAACAAAAGTAGTTGTTCTAAAGAAGAAGAAGAGAGTGAATTTGAATCCAAAGGATCTATTGAGGATGCAGGTGAAAATACATTCATTGAAATAATTAATGATGAAGATTCTATAAACAATAGTTCTGATGATAAAAAAACTCAACACGGAATACATTTGAAAGATGAGTTGAAAGAATGTTTTAGAAAGATTAGAATATTTGAAAAGAAAATTATAAGTTGGAAAATTAAGGTTCCAAAAAAAATTAAGAAATATTTTCAGAAGAGAAGAAAAAGATTCTAAAAGAGATTGATGACTTGGAGAAATCTCTTAAGTAAGAGAAGCATCATTATGAGCATCTGGAAGTGAATTTGAAAGAAATATAAAAAGAGTTAGAACTTATCCAAAAAAATCTATCTAATGCTGAATTTAAAAATACAAGTCTCCAAAACTCTATTACAGATGTTGGTGAATGTTCTCTTAATGAGAAACCTAATAAGGTTCGACAAAATTTACCTTCAAAGGGTGAAAAGAGGAATGGAAGGGTTTATTAAAAGAATAATGCTGGGAAAGTAATGTATGTGTCCAAATTAAAGAATTAAGAAGTTACAAAACATCCTAAGTCTAAATTTTTTTTATCTCAATCTGGAAAAGATTCAAATACTTATGATTCTATTATGGACGAAAAGAGGAAGATAAATCTGATTGAAAATAAGATGGTTTCTGGGAAATGTATTCACAATTACAATCTGTATGGAAGTTTTAGAGGAAAATACTCTTTCTATAGATATTTATAGTATTGTGGGGGATTCAGAAATATGACAAGTATTTGTTGTTTCAATCAACAATATTACTATAATCCCATAGTTTAATAAATTCATGGTTTGAGGGGGAGTCAATTCCCTCAAAAGAAGAATTATGAGAAGGTTTTTTTGAAGAAATCTATGATGCATGAAGTAAAGGTTAAAAATAGATTCCAACATTTGGAAACTATCTATGAAAGATGTGAAAAACCAGGACACCTTTCAAAAAGATGTATTGTTTTTTTACCATCACAATAGAAGTTTCTAAAAAATTATTAGAAGCCGAATGTTTTGGAATATAAGAAAAAGTGATCTACTAAGACCTAAATGAAATAGTGCTTAGTTATCTGGACAGAATACATTGACATGGCTAAGAAATTGGAGGAAGCACAAAAGAAAATAAAAGAAGATAAGAAGTAGTAGACTTATGAAGATATGTGAAATTATGATAAAAGGGTATCAAAATATGGTGTATATGAGCAAGAAGGGAATGATCTCAAAACATATTTAACTATTTTGCTAGAGAAAAAGATAGGAATGGAAGACATGGAACAAACTGAATGTAACAATGATGTTCCAAAAGATGAAGAAAATTCAACATCCCCGTAAGAAGATTCGAGAGATAAGAAGAAAGCTATTACAAAACATGATAAATATTAAAATAAGGAGGAAATCATATCCAATGTTAAATCTAAGAAGAACAAGAAGAAAATATTGAGATGGGACTCTTAGTTCCATTATAGTTTCTAATGGACAATAGAGGTTCCTCCTTATTCCCAATATCTTGGTATACTTATTATATCATGTAGGGAATTAAAGGAGTGTAAATAAGGAATATGTAATTGGTGAGTCTATAAATTTCCTTGAAAAATAATGCAATGAGGATACAAAACGTTTGTTTTGAAATGTTGGGTTTTTATACAACTGAACTTTCTGATGTGTTGGTTGATATGGGTGTGAGTTACTTTTATCCGAAAAAACTTCTTTCATGGGTTTCCCTTAGTCATGAGAATGTTGGAAGAAGGATCAAATAGGTATTACATGAAAGTTGTGTTATGAAAAACATTGATCACCTTGATTATACACTTTTGTTTTCTACACTGGGTTAGCCCATGTGGACTTAGATTTGTTTAGTTAAAGTTTCTTTGTTAATAATATCATGCGATACCCATGTTGAAGTAAAGTCCCAAACTCTAGAAATGGAGATCATTTTTCATTAAGGGAGAAACTTATCTGGACAACCCCTTTCAATTTGATTGTCAATAAGGGGGAGAGATAAGAGAAAAGGGAGAGAGACAAAAGAAATAGGGGAAATTAAAAAAGGAAACAATACCACTCATTATTTTTATGAGATTTATGTGATTGAAGAAGGTATTGAAAAAAGTAAAAAGGGGGAGATTTTTAGACCCAAGTTGTGTTTTGGTGGATTTTTTTATCAATTGATCAGTATCCTAAAGGAAAGAAAGTATGTTGAAAAATATCATAATGAGGGTCTAGTATTGAAAAAGATCATAATGAGGGTCTGGTATTGGAAATGACCATAATGAGGGTTAGTTATTGTAAAATATTTTAAGTAGGGGTTGGTTTCGGAATAGATCGTAATGTGGAATTGATCAGATTCACTCTAGATCTGGTATGAAATAAGTGGTTGTTTTGGTGGAGAATCAGAGTCACCATGACTACGATGTTTTAAATGTGACGATGATTTTCCAATTTATATTTCTTATAAATTATTAGTTGACTAGAGAAATTATGAGTCAATATTACTGAAATAAATGAAGATTGAAAGAGATGCTTCCAATCCAAAAAGGATCATATTCAAATTTTTCATGTCCATGTGGTAGAGAGAAAGAAGTGATAATGATTGTTTTTAAAAACTATAAAATATAGTTGAATCAAGAGAAAAATAAATTAATTGAATAAGATAGGGGTAAAAATTGGTTAGATATTGCCAATGGAGAGTGGTGTCGAGGAAGAGTGGTTCTGATAAAAATGGTGTTGTTTTAAAAGGTGGTGATGCTTTTAAAAATGATGTTCTTTTAAAAGGTGGTGATATTTTAAAACATGGTGCTTTTTTAAAAGGTAGTTCTATTTAAAAATGTGGTGATGTTTTTAAAGGAGGTACTATTTTAAAAGGAGGTGTTGTTTTAAAAAAAGGTGGTACGTATTGAAAAGGTGTTGCCTATTGAAAAGGTGGTGCTGATTGAAAATGTGGTGCCGATTGAAAAGGTAATGCTAATTTAATAGGCGCTGCTGATTGAAGAAGTGGTGCCGATAGAAGAGTAATATATGGTACCAATTGATTTAAAAAATGGTTGTATATGGTTGTAAGAATAAATTATCATACTCAGAAAGATCATATTCAGGATGATTGTATCCAGACCAATCGTATTCTGGAATGATCGATTTCGGTCGAGAAGAAAAGAATGAATCTAGATTGAATGGAAAGTTATGATAATTTCAAATTGAAGTATGACAATGCGAAAACTATTCTAAAATTAATTTAAAGTCCTTAAATAATTAATGATACAAGAAAAGGTCTATGAATGGAGTTAATTGTCAAGTGATTCAAGAGAAAATAAAAGAGAAGGATATTTCTAAATGAATTTTCAAGGGGGAGTTATATATTAAAATGAATGATTTTGATTCAAATAGGTTCTAAGAATCATATTCATTAAATCAAAATCGTATCCTTTTCTTCTTAATTTTTTTTTCAATTTATACAGATCATTGTATTGAAGAAATTAGATTGAGAAAAACCAGACTCATTTATTGAAATCATACTAAAGATTCAAATTAATGTCTAAATAATGAGATTAAGTGTGAAGAAGAATTGAGAAGCTTAGAGAATCATTGACTAAGTAATAATTTTTTTTGAGATTTATAAAGAAATTGAAATGTGGGTGAATTTTTCGGAGAGGGAGACAATTTGGGATTCCCACCCAAAACTCTCATGGGTCACCAATAAAAGGAAAAAAATACATGGTACTTTTCTAATAATGGAGTAATATTTATAGAATTAGAGAGAGAATCTCCATGTTTCTATAGAGAAGAGGAAGTCATTGTATAGATCTTGTATTGAATATGTTTTAATGAAGAATTAAAAGTGAAGAGACATTATTGTGATGATTGTATTTGACTAATCATCATAATTAGAATTTAACATACCCAATGGATCATCGTATTCATCATGAAAATTGTATTTGGCTAATATTGGTATTAGGATAAATTAACTGGGACAAGATTTTCCATAATGGGTATTTTTGTATTGAATATTTCCACATAGAGGAAGTATCATACTAAGTCTTACCATACTCAGGGAGTCCATACAGAGGAAGTATCATTTTGAGACTTATCATACTTAGGTATTTAAGTGGTGTCGATTCATTTTTGTTTTATTCTATCAGGAAAATAAGATTTGAAGAATTATATTGGAAGAATCGTACTTAGAGGATAGGACTAGGAAAATCAGACCAAGGAAAATTATACTGAGTTTTCATAACAGAGTATTTGATTTTCTTACCTTTATTCTAGGTAAGTAATTGAATAATTGTATCTCAATTGAATAAATTTATGGAATTGAAAATAATCTTAGGTAACATGAGTTGTTACAAAAAAATTGTATTACCCTATTTGTGTTAGTAGGGTTCACACACACTTTTGGATTATCATTAAAGTGTTATATGATTGAAAGGGAATATCCAACTTATTGTAATACATGGACTGTTTTATAGTGAATTTTATGGTATTGGATTTTCCTAAAAGCATACTAAGTACATAGCTATTAATATTGAATAGTGAACCTTGTGAATACCTATGTTCATATGGATGTGTGTTTGTTTTGTTTCCAATAGGGAATTGAATCGTTAATAGGAGGTGAAGGTTGTTTCAATTGAAAGGATACATAAAAGAAAAAGGTATCAATGATTTACCCTCCCCTTCTCAGTGATACAATACATTGACTAGGCACTTACAACTCAGTTTTTATATAGATAAATATCCATAGGTTAATTTTTATACAACAAATTATTCAAACTTTGGAACATGAAATTTATATAGCTGAATCTGATAAAATATGTTTTATGGTATTGATTTCACTTAACTCAATTCGGCGTAGTTCGTATTCTGTGCTTTTCAAAACCACATATTAATCTTTTTTAGTTACAAAATTATTCCCCTTTGTACAAAATCATAGAGACTAAACTTAGGACAATCATATATTCATGATATTGGTAAGAAGATAATTATAAAAGAATCATCTGACTTAATAATGTTTCTCTAAAATTAGAAACAATTGTTCTCTCAAACTTCACCAACTTTCGTACATAACATTATATAAAAGAACAAATAAACAGATTGAAAATAAATGCAACTAATATATCTTGGGCACAAAAATCTCCCCCTTTGTGTTTTTCATCAATATCCCTGTAAAATTTAAAACATATTTGAGGTCAATATGTTTACTTAAATATATCTCCCATATATGATGTTTAAATTTTCTTTTCTCCCACTATGTTCTTTCTCCCACTTATTTATAATCAAATACAATGGGTAGAATAGAGATCATCCCAACTAATCTACATTCCTCACAATATCTTGATAACATTAGAATCACGGGAATTTCTTAATAAAGGTACTTTAACTAAACAACTCGAAGTCTACGTGGGTGAACCAGATGTAAAAAAGAAAGTGTATAATCCTGATGATTAATGCTATCTATAAAATTTATTAAATGTGATACTTTCCTTAATCTTATTAAAATATATTTATATCATGGGTAATCTAAGTGAATTTTTGGAGATATAAACTATGTCTATATTAATAAATACAACAAAAAAATTCAAGTGTATAAACACAGCCCCCCTACATATCAGCTTTCTTAAAATCTCCTCCTTTTTAAGAAAACATTGATAATCGTACCTTATCCACATATTTTCTCCCCTTGAAGGGAAGTAAAAAAATATTCATTATGATAATCATAATGTTTCCATGATGGATTTATCATCTTATTTTAAAACCACTACAATGCTTAAGGAACTTCTCTACTTATCTATCTTTAATTCAATCAAGTTAGTTTAAATAAACAAGTTTATTGTGAATAAAGAGGATCCCCAATGATCATTAGATGTAATGATTAGATTGAGAATCTTTTCTCAATCTCAAATTATTATTCTTCTCATTAGTTTTATCAAGGTATATTCTTTTTTTTCTGGTGATCAAAATTCATATATTTTTAATGGATTTCTTCTCATCAGTAGAATCTTCAGATGGAGCCTCTATATTCTCTTAAACTTTTGTAACATCATTGATTCCATAATTTTGTAACCTCAATTTTATGATTTCATCTAGGGGCGTTTATATAGTCCTAAAAACTTTATTACCATTCCCATATTTCGCACACAATTTAATGCTTTTCTAAATATTTCATCCACTATTTGTTGACAATTTTTTATCAACTTTGTTTACATATTCTGAATCATGTTTCCTTACCTTTATGTTATAAGACTTTTGTGCTTTTCACATATTTTTATCATCTACTATTTATTCTATAAAAATAAATAATAACTATTTATTACCCTAGTCAGCTTTATTTCCATACTCAAAATTCTTTTTTTATTATCATTCTCAACTATAGGACCCCATGTCCACATGAGTGGAGAATTCCATGAGAAATTTGAATTTTTTGTTTACTAGATAGGATGAGATTTGATAGAATATCAAGAATGGAATTATGAGAGTTAAAATATCTAAAAGTGATGTTTTTAGATGCATTTTGAGGTTTTAGATGTTCCTCTGGTTCTTAGGTGTGCCTCAGGGGATTCAATCTATGTTTTTTAAGTTTTAGAGGTTTGTGTCCAGGGTGTACAATTTGTTTCACATGGTTTAGGAGAAACTATGTGTCACCTTGAACCTATGGCTATTTTCAATTTTTTATGATCATGGACTGAACACATGATTGTAGGGAAACCTTGAAGTATTTTGGAGAAATACTTATGCAATGTTGTAGAGGTGTTTCATGGTTTGGAAAATGATGTGGACTAATCGTGTGAGGGGGTTTACTTTGGTAGTGAGGGAGATATAGTTGGAATATGGTTGGTTCAACCATGAAACCTATTAAAAAGGGTCAAAAGGCCATTTTTCCTATAAAATTTTAAAAATGGGGCAACCAATTCTTACTTATTTCTACCTCACATTTCGGGATCCCCCCCACCTTTGATCCTTCCATTCTTCCCCTTTCTTTAGGGTGTATTTAGTGGTTGTTTCAATGATGATTCAATGTGTGGGATCCTTTCTCTCTTCCATTTTCCTTGTTTATTAATCATTATTAATCAAAATTATTTCAATTTAGTTTGAAAGCATCAATTTCACTGAATAATTGTGAAATTTCATGATTTCAAAGAGGCTTTCAAGATTCATGGGGTGAGGATATTTCATAATAATTTCCGGGTATGGTTGTTCACTGAGTCACCAAATATATGTGACCGTTATCAATTTTTGTGGGTTTCTGAATTGAATTAAATTAAATCTCCAATTTTTTGGCATCATTTTTTTGGGATTTTGCAAGTATTAGTGTGATTTCCGAATGGGTTTTACACATGCAATGGGACTTCGTTCTCATGTAGCATGATGGCACGGTGAATTTTCATCAAATATTCCTAATTTGAATTATGTGTTTTAATTAATTATAATTTATATAATAAATTATTGTGATACTTGGAATGATTTAGAATCTTGGTAGGTGACCTGGTCTAAGATCGATCATGGTTGGACATTGATAGCCAGTAAATGGTACTACTGACCCTTAGAAATAATTGGAATGCACCAAATAAAGATAGGTGGTCTGCCTACTTTCCCCCATGGTATTCATGATTTTGGTTTATGCTTGTGTCATGAGGTCTATAGAACAAGGATATCAACATGTTTAATTAAATTAACATCACAATTTAATCAAAATAATTTAATTGTTATAGTTAACTAAATAATTAAATTAATTAAATTTAAATTCATTGACTAGAATGCATAAAGTGCTAGGCCCCTGATAGATCATAGAACTGGCTAGTTTTCTACTACCGTTGATGGATATAGTCTTTGATTGGAATGCACATAGCCTAGGTGTTTTAACCATAGGATATGAATGATGGGTTGGGTGAGTGGACTGACCTAGTGAGACATTGATAACAAATATGGGCCATAGGCAATCCTTATAATTGTTGCCTATATGGTGAACCCCTTGAAGCTCATGAGGCTGGGATATGTTTTGTTGATATCTTAGGATGTGATGTATTTAGAGACGCAATTGTTTTCCCAATATTCATGATGAGACCAAGAAACACATGAGGGTTCCTTTGATATTCAATGGCCTTGGGGACCCCTGAGGGTACCCCTCTAAGGGATTACCCTTAGCGAGTGTATGTGGATTTGGGTAGAGATGGTAATAGGTGTCACATTAGAACCCATATTAATGATGTGATTTGAGGGGATATGGATAGAGGTGAGGTATTGGGAATTCATCCAACCCATACCTTATATTTATCATTAACTTTTTTATTCTTGATGAAACATGAGATGCCCAGACATATTTTCGAAGACCTGACCATTGGTCCTGACAAGACGTGATTGTAATTTTGAGGATTCCTAGAGGATCTTCCTCATATACAACTATTTATCCATTAAATAATACCAGGGATGCTGAGATTCAACCATTGTTCCCAAGGATTATTAGAATACCTAGGATTAATTTGGTAGAAACTTATTGAAGTGCTCTTAGATGTTTTAAATGGTGGACACCCATAGGCACGATCTTGTAAAATGTTTGAAGATTCAATGGGGTAGTCATGGTTTATGGATGAGAAGACCCCATTAGGCTATGTCTATGATAATATTGGTTGGGATTCATTGTTTTGGAGCCAGGATATTCAGAGGAGTCCATCATGTGTTATCCTAGATGGGGACTTTTGTTTGGGTCTCATGGCCTACGACCTTTTGGGGCCTGATATCTATTGTGTTGTGGCAGGTTTGTTATAGCAAGGTGGTATTAGCTCTAGGTTTGTGATACCTTTAGGGTTTATGAACAAATGAGAAAACACTCACATGGGATGTTTGTGATACCTATAGGCATATTCCCATGATAATAAAACCTCAGTAATGGGTGGTCTATTAAACTCTAATGAATAACGCATCGATGAGTGGTTATGATGATACAATTGGCTCGATTTCATGACATGTATAGAGACATCCCAATGTTGTATAAATCATGTATGGTTTATTAGGTTCAAGGAACTAAGAATAAAAAATAGTATTTGGGCATGGCTAGGGTTATGTGTGAATGACATCCAGCAATGGTGATATTACAGAGTCATGGTCACTAAGACATTCTCATAGACATTCCTACATTGAGCCAAAGTAGTAATTTTTTGTTATTTTATTTATTTTTTAGAAATTATATATTTATCTTGTGAATTTATTTTTCAAATATCACCACATATGTTGGTTAGTACAAGACCACATTGGTGGTTCCCTATAGAGTTTGGTACTCACACCCTGCTTGGGCATCCATTGCACATGTGTTCCCGGGAAAATCTCACATGGTCATTATAGGCACAAGTTTGGGTTGAGGCCCCTAATATCATGATTTAGTAGATGAATCAAGAATGTACATAGATCCCAATATGAGGTATGGCCCAAGGATTTAATGGATCCCACATTTTTTTCCTTTATTTATTTCAGTTTGTATATGAAACTGACACAGTGGGAACTCTGTGTATTTATGACTTAGCTATTCAGGCATTACTACATTACATTATTTATCAGTTTATTTATATTTATTAATTCCACTACATGTTTATTTGTGATTTATGATATATAGTTATTTAATTGGTTATTATTCACATAGATACATGTGGTATAGTCTTCCAAAAACATCACCTTAGACACCCACAACTATTGGGCGTCCTCTAGCGTACGGGTAGGCACACCTCAGGTACAATGACAACCATCATTCTGGGAACCAGTAAATGGTTTAGGGTGGTGTGACATTACAATGTTTTATAATAGCTTCTCTTTTTTTACTTTTTTATAAATTAGTAAACATGAGACATTGTAATGTATTAGAGATTGTGATAGAATATGGATAGGTGTATTGTGAACACGTCTTCCTGTGGAACTCTGGGTTACCATAGGCATGGGATTGATGCTCCTGGATGGTGTTATTATATTTGATTTTGATTTTCACCTGGTTTGAAAAAAAATTGGTGTTAGATATATGATTAATGGTTTATGGAAAATGGTTGTTGGACCATTGGTAAGAGGCCAGTTACTGGGTTTTGAATCTCAACCCATAGAGGCAATAGGTGTCAAAAACATCATATCTGACAATTAGGATCTATATTATATAGAAAATGTAGTGTTATTGTTTTCATTGATGATTTAGGATTGGTAGTTTAATCTTTGTACAACTGCTCATATGATGTTTTCCCATATAAGTACTTAGTTTCATTCTTATTAGTTGGGTTTTCTAGTATATATGTTTTATTCTTGTGTTAGGTCTTACAAATCCTATATATATTATGATGGAAATGTCCATTCGATAAGTGATGAGTAGAGACATTGATAGGTTGTGGGGTAGGGTGGGTGGGTGGGTGGGGTTCATATCATAGAGATGAACCCCTTGGGGTGATTTTAGCATAGTCATATTAATGTTCCCTTAATAACCTATATGATGTTTTCCCATATATTTTGGAATGGTACTCTACTCAATTAAACCTATGATTGTTATCCACTAAATATAGATCATCTAGGATGATGTTGTTGTTTGTGTGTATGTCTGTGACCTTGACCAATGAGGCATAATTCTCTAGGGGAAGTCTAATATGGGGATTCTCGTTGAGAATCAGTGCCATTGTTGGTGGATTGTATATAATTTGGGTTACCACATGATATTATGATGGGTTTAGTGAGTATTTTCCCATAGGTTGTGACCCCAATTATAACTTGTTTTGAGCTATGTTAAAAGAAATAGATACCTTTTTTATTATGATCCAATTTTTATTAAGTTAGAGAGATTTGTTTTATGTGAGGGAAAATAATAACATGGGTTGTCCCACATTTGTTGAATCCCTTGAAGAAAGAATCATGGGTGAGTGCTTTTTTTCAATTGATGCAAAAATTTTCTATCGAATACATGAGGTTGGAAGTTGATTCCTAGTATGGAGTGAACATGGATTTTAAGTATCAGTGTTGGATTCCTCCTGATCAAACCTATATATGTGACCCTCGAGGAATGGTATAAAGTGATCCATATGATGGGGAGTGTACCATTGGTAATTTAAGGGAGTGAACCTCATTATGGATGGGGAGATTAGTTCTGTAGTGTGATATAAAGGAAACTCCTATGGTGGTGAGTGTGACATCGGTCATGGGCGATGAAACCCTCATGATAAAGGGGCATGAATGTGTGGGACCAATCATTGTATTTTCATTTCAATATTTGTATGACAATGAAAAAAATAAATATCAGTACTTTTGGATTTCATTATGAATTCCATTTATGAATTCAGTTGTAGAGTTAATGGGGTTTGAACATGGATGTTGGGATTGAGACGGCTCGTGATGATCTGGAAGTGTTGGATCAGGCTATGATGGTTTTCAAGGTCAGCCATAATAGTTGAAATGGTTAGTGGATGGTTCATCCATGAAATATCCTTGGAAGTCAAGTATGAGCTTATATGAGAATTCCTGGATGATCATGAGGTTCCTTTGGACTTAAATGAATTATGATTAGATATTTTGTATGATTTCAGTTGTTAGAGATGAGCATTATCAAGAAGGGTTAGTCATAGGAGGCATGTCTAGTGTTATTTAATGATATATAATACAATGAACCTGAAACCGCATATATTATATTGTTTGGAATATGATGGGTTGTTTTGGGAATTGGATATATATTTTTAAGGGAAATTTAATGTGCTTGGGTTGTTCTTGGATGAAGAAGGCCTATTAATTTTCTTGGTATTTGAGAATAGAGAGTGTCACTAGTCCAAGACCAGCGGTTCTACATATTTTCGGGTGTGGTGTGTTGGGAACTACACTGGGCACATCAATGTATTGTGGGTGTGGAATTCTAATGGTAGACACACCAATGAATTGGAATTTTTCTGTTACAAGAGACGACCTATGGTGTGTATCACTATGGTCTAAATGGATAATTAGATGAAGAAGTGGTCATATCATGAGGTGCATGGATTCTATGGAGTGTCATCTAGGTGTTTTAGAATGTTCATTAAATGTTTGGATTATGATTCATCGGATTATGTTTCATAAATTTGATGTTTCACTTTAGAATCTTTTTTGGATTTTGAATTGGAATGTGGTTGATTATCAGTGAATTAAGAACCAGATTAGGTCAAGATAGATGCTTATATTATTGATGAGCCATCTTGGGGATGATAATTTTTATGGTGGGGAGATTTTAAGACCTTTTATCCATACAGTTTGATAATTCTAGGAGGAATTTGAGTTTTTTATTTATTGGATGGGTTGAGTTTTGATTGGAGATTCAGAATAAAATTAGAAGAATTATAATGTCTTAAAGTGATGTTTTGAAATATGTTTTGAATCATGGGAAGTTAATGGGGTTACTAGGAGATCCTCAAGAGATTTGGGATAGATTTTATATATTTACGAGGTTTTTAGCTAGGGTTCACGATTTGGTTCATACTGTTCCGGAGAAACCATGTGGCATCCTTAAAATCTAGAAATTTTCAAATTTTTCTTCTTCTGAGCATGTCTTGTACACATGGTTTGAGAATTGTTTTGAGGAAGCAATGATGGATTTTAGGGTAAATCAAGGGGAATGATGTATAGGTAGTGTACGGTTGGTTCAGGGTTTGGAAAATCATGTGGACTAACCCAGAAAAAGGGGGTTTTCTTGGGTAGTTCAGGTTACATGATTGGAACACAGTTTGACCAACTGTGTGACGGGACCAAAGGAAATTATTACTTCCCTAAATTTCTAATAAAAATAAAAAATTTATATAATTTCAAAATATGATACATAATTTATTAAAATATTTTATTATGAAATTTTGAGGTTGAACCCACATAGATGGTGAATTAGTTTAATTAGGTTTTAATAATAATTTATATATTTAAATTGAATAAATAAGTTAATAAAATATGGGTTTTATTGATTTTAATAATGTTAAAGATGAAATAAAATCATATTAATTGTTTTGGAATCATATTTTAATGGGTTCCACGGTTTTGTAGTTTTAGGGTTTATGGGAAATTGGATTTTATAAAAAAAATATATGTTTGGTGTTCGATTTGAGTTCATAGAAGATAGAATGATCATGGTATCCCCTTCTTATCGTATCAATCCACTATTTCACTTGGCTTGGTAATTTAGGGTTTCACCGAATCAATTTTTCATTGATACCATTTTTAAGAATTGTTTCACTAAATGCGATAATGATCATGCCTCAAATAAGGGTAACTAGTTGCATAGTTATAATGTTCCTTTAAGATTAAAATACCAATGATCATGATAAAAGTAAGAGAAATGGATTTAAAATTGATTAAATAAACCAAAAAAATCCAAAAAAATAAATAATGGAAAAGAAATAAATCTGACAAAACCCCCCCTTTTCGGTTACATAACCCTAGAAAAATGATGGGTTTACCCCATAATACTAGTGATGATAGAAATAAGTGGTGTAAATAAATTAAATAAAACATAATAAAACATGAGAGAGAAAGTGGGAGAGGATCCTTCAACAGAACAACTTCTCACCCTAGACTTTGGTCTTTGAATCTATAGGGTAGCAACAACATGTCCCGTATACTCTTGATGGTATCATGAAGTCTTCAATAGAAATTAAGATGGGTCAAAAAATGGTCATGGGTGGTCCTTGAGACATAAAACAAGTCTTCGCCACTTAATATGTCAAATAAGGATATTTATGGGTCATACTGGATTTTTCACAATTTGTAATGTTTACACAACATGAAAATGTTGCGAATTTCTTTTAATTCCTTTATCCAACTTTAAGAACTATCTTTGATTCACATATTATACTAGTTCACAAAGTGTAATGATTACACAGTTTGTAAATTCATCTTCTAGATCGAAAATCTATCTTTAACCCTGGTTCTTCAGTTTCATGCTGCATAAATGTTCCTTGCTAACCCACCACCATGGGAGGTATTACATTTTATGGTGTTTCTCCATGGCATGAACTGTATTTTTCTCCTCATATTTTCCTCTCTTTTTTTCATTTTCTGATTATTGGATGAATCCTTCCAAAGACCACAAAACAAGTAAAGCATTCCAAAATTGGAAATAATATTAATTAAATTATACAAATTACTATATTAAAGAACAATAAAATACATACACGAATTACAAATATCATCGTGCAACTTAAACATGCATTCAGTTAAAAAGGGTAGAAATACCAAGTTCACATAATGAATATTAAAAAGGAGGAAAACTCTTGTTCTATATTTCATCCTCAGTTTCCCCCAAGATCCTTCCATTCTCCCTCGGATTTTCATATTTTTAGAGGAACGTTTAGTGGTGATTCAAGGTAAATTAATCTATCCCTATTTCATCTCACCTCATATCTTCTCTTTACCTAATAAAAATTGTTTCTGTTTAGATTTAATGTGGAGATTTTATTAGAGAATACTGACATATCCTAATTTCAAAGAAGCTTTTGAGTAGCCTAGGTTGAAGATATCTTGAGATGATGTTCGAATGTGGTTATTTTTCTGGTCACTAATGGTATGTTTTTGTTATGATTTTTTGGGGGGTTTTAGCTTAAATTATATTTAAATTCCAATTGTTTTGGAATTATTGGTTAGGTATTTTTCTCATATTGGTGAAGAGAGTTCTCAGTGGATCTTCTGTAGGTGGTGAGACTTGGTTCCAATGTGGCATGATGATGTGGTATGTTTTAAAAAAATAACTAAATTTAATGAAGTTTTTTAATTTATTATAATTGATATAATTTATTATTTATATTATTAGTGTGATTTTTGATCATGGTTGGTGACTTGGCCTAGGATTAAGAATGGTAAGACCATTTCAAGCCTGGGAAGCTACTGTATACCCTTCAAGATAATTGGAATGTACTGAAAAATGTTTGGAGGACTACATATTCACCCTAACAGTATTCATTATTTTGGATTATGCTTGTGGAATGTGGTCTCAACACTAAGGTGACTGACATCTTTAGTTAAATGAACTGCACAATTTAAGCATAATAATTGATTTTTTAATTAATAAACTATTTTTATTTATTTAATTGAAATTACTTGACTATGATAAAAAAAGTTTCAAGGCCCCAATGTACCTTGCACTAGTTGGTTTTCTTGATACACTAAAGGATGAGTCCTTGGCTTGGAATGTATTTAGACGATGTGGTCATACCATAGGATATGGATAACTGTTTGGTGAGTGACTGACCTAGTGAGACCTTATCAACTGGGATGTGATGTAGGCCATCACTTCAACTATTTCCTATGTGGAGAACCCATTTTAGTTGGTAATAATGGGGTACTCTTTATCAATTTTTGTTGGGGGATGTCCTTAGAGTCTCAGGAGTTATCATGATACACATTATGAGACCAAGGAAACACATGAGTGTGCCTCTTATGTATAGTGGCCTAGGGGACCCCTAAGGGTACCCCTATTAGAGATGAACCTAAGAAGGTGTACATGGATTTAGGTAGATATGGAACTGGGTTTCACCTTATAACCTTAATAAATGATGTGATATTAGGGGATAAAGATATTGATAAGGGTATTGGGAATTCTACCACCCCTACCATATATTAATGCTTCAATTTTTTATTCTTTATTCAGTTAGAGATGCTTAGATGTATTTCTTGGGACCTATTATATGGGTCTGATGACACATGATGGTATTGTTGAGGATACCCATGGGTTTTTCCTAATATTCTACTATTGATCCACAAAAAAAATCATGGGATGGCGAGATTTAAACTCAGGTCCCTAGGATGAAAAGTATACCTAGGCCCTAGTTTGTAGACACTCATGGGAACAATCTTGGAAGGTTTTAATGTTGGTTGTCCATAAGGGCGGCTTTCTTTTATGTATGAAAAAACATTGGGGTGGTTATGAATTATGTATGGAGATTCCTTGGGGATGTAATCGTTTATGAATGAGAGTATCACCATAGTAGAGGTCTACAATACTATTAGTGGATATTCCATGTTTTTGAGTCAATATATTTAGATTGGGTCATCATGTGTTGTCCCTGTGGGGATATATCTATGGTGGTCATGGAATATGATCTATCAGGGGATGATTATCAGACGAGGCCTAGATGGTCTAGTATACTGAGGTGATAGTGGATCCAGGGTTACGATACCTTTTGTGATTATGTTAAGATGAGAAACATTCTATAGGGGTGGTATATGATACCTTTGGGCATAAAAACATGATGAGAAAACTCATAGAAGGGGAGGTATGTGATACTCTTTTGAACAATTCACCTAATGGGTGGTTGTGATGTAACAGTTAGAATAGTTTGTGTTATGATTTGAGAGAACCAAACATTTTCTGAAGTAGTTATGTTCAATCTTGTCAATGACCAAAGGATCAACAATGGTATTTGGGAATAGACTATGTTATGTGTTAACACCATGGGGAAATAGTGATATAATGGATGAATGGTCATCGATATGTGCTTAGAGAAATTTTACATCATTAAAAATATTTTTTTTTGTAATTTTATTTATTTTTAGTAGTTATTTATTTATATGATCATGTCACATGTAGATATCACTAAATACGTTGGTTGGTATGAAATCTTGTTGGTGGTACCCTGCTGATTTTTTTACTCACACTCTACTTAGGCTACCATTGCACATGGGGTACTTGAGATACTCCCATATTTTCATTTCAAGAAGGGGTTTACCCAATGCTAGTGATAGAATGATCAATCAGATGACTTAGTTCTTTACATAGAGTTCAAGATGAGGTATGGATCAAGGATTTCTAAGGGAAAGAATGTTGTTTATTTTTTTGTATATATAACCAACATAGTGGGAGGTTTGAGTATGTAAGACTTATCTATTTGAGCTTTAAAATATAACATTGTTTATTTTTTTTTTATTTAATGATTCCACTCTCATTTTATTTTAGTTATATAATATCTGGTCATTTTGTTCATTATTTCACACTTGGATATTGGGGTCATAGTATTCCCACAACACCACCTTAAAAAAATTCTAGTATTATGAAAACTATGGAATATGTGGAGCCACGTCTAAGGTATAATGGATACCATAGGTCCAGGATATGATAAGGGGTTAGAGGGAATGTGATGTTACAACAACATTTTTAATATTTTCAAAAACCTCACATAAAGAATTAACATTTTTTTAGCATCTGAACATTATTTTCTCTCCCATCACACTTTATAGAAAATGTTATTTTTTTTACTTCTCATAGTTCCCCCTTGATTCATACATATTTATTAGTAGAGTTATATCGCACCAACCTGGGTATATTTGTGCCCGGATACCTCAAAAGAGCAGTATTGACCTATGAATCATGATCTTTTAGACTGATAGTAATACAGATCTATTGTTTTTTGTGGTTTTATTTTTCAAAAATCTGGTCATATATATTCAGGGGAAAATATTCTAGAAATATTCAAACCTTTCTGAGTGGAATATGATTTCTCCTAAATCATCATGTTCCTAGATAATTAAATATTATCTTTTGAACCTAATTTATTAGAAAAAGAATATGTATCTTTAGATTTTTTAGAAATTGAAATGACCTGCATCTGGGTACCCTTCTTCTCATCATCTTAAGAAGATTCACCTTTAACCTTAACTTCTTTAATGACGTTTTATCTGATCTTTTAGAAGTAAATTTTGTATTTAAAAATCATTGATTGTGTATAAAATCTCTATTATTCCTTCACATCCAATATTTCATTAGAAAATTTTACCATCTCATAAAATTCAGCTAACTTCATCCTATTCTACTAATATTCTTCAAAAATTATTATTTATACCTTGTCAAGATTCTCCTTTATAGACGATTTTTCTTTATAAACTTTTATTTTACTCTCAATATCATTAAATTTTAATTTTTTAATTTCTAATATTATTATGAATTGTTATCTCAGTTTTATTATTCCCACCATGATCAGAAGTTATCTCCTTAACTTATTTCTTCAAATTCCTCCTTTCATTTATATGCAGTGTATTTTTATCCAGAGCATCTTGTAAATTTTATTTTATAATACATTATAGTTTTGTTCTATTTTCTCCATCGTGGTCACTAATTGAAAAAGGGATTTTATCTTTTAACAAAATCAAAGAAGGTGGATTTATAATCAGGTTCTTTACTTGATGATAAATCAACCAATCCACCTCTACTAAAAGAAATTCCTCTTATTACTATAATTTCCTTATTATATTTCTTACACTTATGTTTCTAAAAATTCTTATCATATTCTCACAATTCCAAATCATAAAATCTCTTCTAAGGATATCTTATTGTAAAATGATCATTATCATTATAATTTCATCATTTACGAGTTAGTTTTCCATTTCCATTATTGTTTCTCTTTTTGTATACCTTATGAATAAAATAAATGACTCTTTTGATGTCCTCTTAATATTTATCAGCATCTGAGTCACATTATTCTTCTTCTACTTATTTATATCTAAAATTCCATTTTAAAAAATATTGAGAAGTTATTTCTATAAATACCCGACCCCAGTTTCCCAGAGTGAGTGCCTTATTTGACTATATTGGAATGATTACAAGAAATTTGTATCTGAAAATAATGAATTGTTTATTAGTCTTGTAAAAAAAGATACATACATAAGTTCAACATTACAACTTTAAAGGAAAAACAATTTAGAAACACCTTTGACAGCATCAATAAATTCTAGTTTATTACTTCATGTTATTCATAATATACCACTTCATGTCCTAGGAAAATGAAACATACGAATGGGGTGAGCTCAAGTTCTCAGTAAGGGTAAGCATTACAATGGAAGATATCATAAACATAAACATTAGGCATGGTGAATAACGAAAAACATATGCCATTAAAAATGATCTTGAACACATTATGGAAATAATACGAGCTGAATAAATAATTCTATAATAAAACATAATAATGGGTATTCTACTAGTCAAATAACCTTATGGACTTTAAATTACTAGTTTTATAATGAGGTAATTCATAACGCCAGACATCATAACCAAACTGTCAAGGCCTCATACTAAGACAATAAATAGTCATTTTTTCTAGGCCTTGTGCCAAGAATGTAGATTGTCTCATTAGACCTACTGATGCATCAAGGGGATATAGTGGGACCCACCCATAAATTACTAAGTCCAATTAATTCCTAATATGAAATGATTAAAACATAAACAACATATACATTTATATTGAAACTAACAGATGAATTGTCAATAATGTTCTCTGAATATTAAGCATAAACATAAACTATTTAGAGTAAATTGGTGAATGGTTTTAAGATAGAACATACATAGTAAAACTAATAATAAACCATAAAATTAAATATTATATATGATAACATAAATTATTAATCCAAATAATACATAATAATCAACAAGAGTGTTGAAATAGACGAAAATAGTCTTATAAAATCATTGAGTAATTCTTGAGATAAAAACTCATTTACTTGGAAAAGAAGAGTTATTTTGGAAAAAGAATTTTTATAAAACTTGAAGTGAAGTAATATAATATTTTATTAATAAAATTATTTCATTTAAAAGGTTTATTGCCACTAAAAACTGATTATAGAGTTCCCTTGAAAGTAGGTAAGAATTTGAGAAATTCCCTTGAGTCGGGCTTGTATTTCCGGAAGAATTTTCGAAAGATCCTTATAAAACATATAAATACCCCTAAATTAAAGTAGAATTCTGGTTAGTAAAAATATATAGAACATTATATCATAATATATTAGGATTAAATTTGAATAAATAATAATTTAATTGAGTTAAGTAGAATATAAGAGTAACTCGAATGAAAATGGACGTTCTGGTAGAAACCCCTTACCTTAAGTCCAAAGGGGTTCCTCACTCGATCTTAATGACCCGAATAATCAAATTTAGGTTCATAAATTAATGATTCCTAAATGTAATCTAAATTTAATTGATTTATTATAACTTTATTAGGTTTATTCATGGTCTTTTGATCGGTTAATAAATTGAACATTGTTGTCTGGGAGGGTTTTCTTCCTTGGTTTTCATGATCGGTTTACTTATATTTAGGTATGGATAAACATTTAGAATGAGAACGGATGTATAGAATATAATTTTTATGTTATTATTTAACAAAAATAATATTAAATGTTCATAAAATTAATTTTGTAATAGGGAGTTAAGATGAATCATTATATAAAACCTTAATGATAGTTATTTGGGTTAATTGGTTGTTCTTGATCACAACGAACTCATTTTGATTTATAAAAAAATATCATGTGTAAAAAAGGATTAAAAACCTTAAATAATTTATAATACATTTATTATAGTCTGGTTTAGGCATCAAATTGTTTTCATTACAATAATTGAAGATGAAAAGAGAAATTGAAAACTCGTCGTCCTTGAATGAGATAAATTAACACATATCGGATGGTGTTTTAATTTCTAGTATAAAACAAGGGGAAATGAGAGATGATGAAAAATTACTCCTTTATCATAAAAAAATCAATTACATGTAGGGTAATATATTTATCACAAAATTTGGATGAAAGGAGGTGAGTAAAGAAAAATAAAAGAAATTAACATTAAATAAAATAAATTAAAAGAGGAATTTACCTCTTGAAGTTATCATCCTTGAGAACCTCTTCAGGGAATCGTTTTTGGTCCTTTTATATTAACAAGGGATTATGGATGTGGGGAAGGATATTGGGAGGACATTTGAGAAGATTTTAGACAATTCACAAGGTTTTAGAGTAGTAAAGAGAAGAGGGAGGGGGTTATATAGTGATAAAGAGGGGTGATTTTTGAATATCTTATTCATTATTTTATTATTTCCCTAAAAAAACCAATATTGTTGATTCATGTGTACCATAATATTAATAAGTTCATTTGAGTTTGAAAAAAGTGTTCTTACATCATCCACGATGCTCTGAATGGTAAATTTAACTGATAATGTACATATACGGTAAATTACTATATCTTATTATTCATCAAAAAATCGAATATTTTTTAAAAATCCCAAAGAAATCACCTAAACCATTTCCTGATGTTTAAAATTAAAAAATGAACTCTATTTTTTAAAATAATTTTTTAAATATGATTAATTTAATTTTTAAATAAAATCATAATTTATTTGAAAAATAACAATTTTAAAACAATTATTATTTTTATATCACATTGAAAAAATAATCAAGATATCATTATCCTATAACCTTAAGAAAATAAAATAATAATATTGTTTACTATTCATAAAGTTCAAATTACTATTCATATTACTATTTAAAAGGGTATGATATTATTCCTCAAAAATTAATATTGTCTTATTAGGCATTAAATATCTTACTGAACACAATCGTGTATGTCAGTTTTCTAAAATTCAAGTCAAAATGGTAGAAAAATTATGTTTACTAGCTAGGTTATAACATTGTGTTGTGTTTATAGACTCAATGTTTCATGCATTCAATATTAAATTTATTTATAAATCCTTGGGTTGTTACATTCTCCATCCTTAAAAAATTTTCATCTTCAAAATTCAGAGAATGTTACCTCATAACATGATTTGGGTATGTCTTCATCATATGTTCCTTAGGCTCCCATGTTTCTTCTTTAATAATATGATTTTTACAAAGCACCTTTACTAATCATGTCTTCCGATTCGTCAACTCCTGATCTTTAGTGTCTAGAATCCGGATACACTCTTCACTGTATGATAAGTAAGGTTCCAATTATATACCTTCAGAAGTGAGTACATGTGTTGGGTCTAGAATGTACTTTCTCAACAATAATTCATAGAATACACTGTATACTTTAGACAATCTAGGTAGCATAGCCAAATGATATGAAACAGATCCAATTCACTATAGGATTTCAAAAGGTCCAATGTACCTAGGGATCAGTTTCCCTCTCTCCCCAAATCTTATAACATCCTTCCATGGAGATACCTTTAGAAGAACATGATCTCCTAATTAAAATTCAAAATCCTTCCTTTGATTATCAATATATCTCTTTTTCCTACTTTTAGATACTTTGATATGGGATTTAATTGTATTTGTCTTTTCTCTTATTTCCTCTACAAGCTCTAGACCCACTGGCTTCCTTTCACTGACTTAATCCCAACATGTCAGTGAACGACATCTCTTTCCATACAATGCTTTATATGGTGCCATTTTAATGATTTATTGGAAACAATTATTGTAGGAAAACTCCACCAAAGGTAAATAATAATCCCATATACCTTGAAAATAAAGTGATCATTATCTCAACATGTCATCTAAAGTTTGGATCATCCTTTCTGTTTTCCCTTCAGTTTGAGGGTGATAAGTAGCACTCCATCGAAGCTCGGTATCTTGGGATTTCTGAGGACTTTTCCAAAATTTCAATGTAAATTGTGGATCACAGTCTGACAAAATTTAGAGAGGTTCTCCATGAAGTCTTACAAATTCATTGATATAGAATCATTCAAGGTGGACTAGTGGGAAATCCTCCCTTATAGCGAGGAAATGTGCAGATTTCATAAGTTGATCCACAATTACCCATATTGCCTCATTATTTCTTGGATTTTTTGGGTAATCCATGCATAAAATCCATAGTGATGTCATCCCATTTTCATGTAAGAAGAGGTAGTGGTTTCATGACTCATCTAGGATGTTGTCTTCCATCCTTCACATGTTGATAGACTAAACATCTTGATGCATAATAAAAAATTTCCCACTTCATGTTGTACCACCATAAATGTTCCTTCAAATCTCTATACATCTTAGTGATAGCGAGATATATAGATAAATTCAAACTATGGGAATCAAACAATAACTCCATTTTTAGCTCGGGTATAGCTAGAACATAAAGCCTCTTCCCAAATTTCAAATTTACAACTTTACACATGAAGTCATCCAACTTCCCATCACTCACACCTTTAATTTTATTTTCTAGTTTCTCATCATAATACTGAGAAGTTTTAACCCTTTCCAACAGAGATGGTTGGGAATCCAAAGGAAAAAGTAGTGATTTTTCACCTTCTTTGATAATTCACATATCTATCATTACTATATCCATAAACATAGGATTCATTTCAATCCACATTTTTTACGACTCCATGTTCCTTTCTTCTCTAGGAATTGACTAACTTATTTTCCTTTCCTAGGTGGTACTATATGGAACAATAATAATCCTTGAGTAGTTTAATCCATCGCCTTTGCCTCATGTTGAGTTCTTTCTGTGAGAAGATATATTTCAAGATTTTATGATCTCTATATATCTCACATCATTATCTACAGAGACAATGTCTCCATATCTTCAAAGAAATGATTACATTAGCTAACTAAATATCATGATTTGTATAGTTTTTTTTCATTAATTTCTAACCTACATTGATTCATAGTCAATAACTCTATCATTCTACATAAGGACAAAACAAATTCCTTTATTTGATGCATCACTATAGATCTCAAAACCATCATTCCCTGATGGTAATGTTAGGATTAGAGCATTAACTAATCTCTTATTAAATTCCTTAAAACATTCCTCACTTTCATTTTTCTATATTAAATTAACCCCTTTACAAGTAATCTTGGTCATTGGTATGGAAAAACGGGGAATGTTCTGAATGAAACACCAATAATAACCTTCTAATCCAATAAAACTGAATACCTTAGTTATGTTCATGGGAGTACGCCATTTTTTTACAACCTTTTCCTTAATAGGAAAAATTGATATTCCATTTTTAAATACAATTTTTCCAAGAAAGGAAACTGATTAAAACCAAAATTAACACTTTATAAACATCCCAAATAATTCATTTCTTCTTAGAGTCTTCAGAATAGAGTGAAATTTATTTTCATGATCTTCGTAGATTTTAGAGTATACTAAGATAACATCAATCAATGTCACCCCAAATTAATCAAGATATTCTATGAAAACTTTATTCATTATATCCATGAAAAATAGAGGGTTCATTATTCAGTCCAAAAGGTATTACTATAAACTCGTAATGACCATACCTAGTTCGAATTGTTTTCTTTGGAATGTCTTTCTTCCTTATTCACAACTAATGATATCTAGATTTAATGTCAATGTTTGAAATATATTGGGCTCTATGAATTTGATCAAATAAATAATCAATGTGAGATAAAGGATACGTGTTATTTATATTTATAGAATCAATCTCTATGTAGTCAATGAAAAACCTCATATATCCATCATTCCGTTTAATGTAAGTAATATGGGATCCCCATGAAGAAACACTAGGGTGAATAAATCTTTTATCACTCAATTCCTCTAGATGTTTATTCAATTTTACTAATTCCACAATGGAAATTCTATAAGGATTCTTTGATATAGGTCTTGAACCAGGAATTAAATAAATAGAGAACTCAACTTCCTGCTCTAGAGGATGTCTAGGTAAATCTTATGGAAACAAAACATCATATTCTTGAACAACAGGTATGCCCTTTATTTGAACATTACTTTCCTCACCAATATATATTGATTTCTCTTCCTCCCCAAGAATTAAATTCTGTAGATCTATTGGGGGTCAACCTAGATAATAATCAAATGGTGACGTTTCTTCTCTGAAGATAATGTATTATATATACTTCTCAAAAATAGTAACCTCCTTCTTCATGCAATATATTTTCACATCATTATTGGAGATCCAATCAATAACAAGAATCATATCAAATTCAATCATGGTTATGATAATTTAATCAGTAGATAAAGCTTGTTTATATACCATAAAGGGGACTACCTGAAAAATCATTGTTGCAATGATACTCACCTTAAAAGTTTTTATTGACTACACCCTTATTAAATAAAATGGGAAATATCTATTTTTTAAAACTGGAAGGATATGAAAGAATGCGATGATACTGAATCAAATAAAGCATTGGTTATGTTTGAGGAAACAATTAATGTACTTTCCACCACATCATTAGGAACATAAATATCAGAAATTGTGAACGCATAAGCTTGGCCTTTCTCCCTTATCCTTCTTTGGGGAACGTTTACTTGATGCCAAGGTCAATAATTTGCATAATGTCTTCTCTCCTTACCACTTCATCATTGATCTTTGGTAGATTATTTTTTCCCCTTACAATCTTGGGATAGGTGGCCTTTTTCTCTATACATGTAACAAACACCCACTCATTTCAGGTAAGTACCAAGGTGTCTCTTCCCACAATTATCAAAGGGTGGAAGGCCAAATTTTCCCATCTTACCCATTTTCTTATTTATTTTTATAGAGTTTTCAGTAGCCCTATTATTCACTTTCTTTCCATTAAAATCATTAGACATAGATAATTCCTTTTCTGTCTTGATAGAACATGAGACTATATCTTCATATGATGAGAAACTTTTGGAGACTAGATCCCTTGAGAGGAATGGTTTTAAACCATCAAATAATCGATCAACCTTTCTCCTTGAATTATATATGTAGTATGCGACATGTCTTTCTAACCTTGTGAAATTTACTTCATACTTTTCAACATTCTCATCCTCTTTTTCCCTCAAATTCCAAAACTACCTTTCCATATCTAATCACTGTTCATGACAAAAGTATTTTTCTATGAATATTTCCTTAAAATATCTCCATTTAATTTATTATATTTCTTCCTCCTATTTTGTGTTTTGAATTAAAGACCACCATTGATCCGCTTATTTAGATAGATGATAAACCACCACAACTACCTTCTCTATTTCGTTACATACCAAAGTGGGAAGTATCTTCTCTAATGAATTTATCCAGTGCTCAACTACGAATGGGTTTGTACTCCCATTAAATTATGGAGGCTTTTGTCGCATAAATTGGTCTAACATAGCTCCTATACATTATGTATCTGGATGATCCATATGATTTATGTTATTATTTATAACATGAGTCCACTATCCTAGTATAGTTATAAGTTTCTCAGCCCCAGTCACTACACTAGAGAGAACCTCATTATCTTTCATCAAAGGTAAATCCCTACATGGGACACACACGTTCATGTAGTTTCCATTCCTTCCACTAGGTTCCATTTCTAAACAATGGTATACACTAGATTAAATTATGAATCATAATGTATAATCTCAACATAGAAAAATACATAGCATAAATTGAAATCCTATACATTACTAATATCATGATCAGAAACATGGTTTCTTTGAGTAAAAATTTACATTTAAATCCGTCAAAATGTCTTGTAAAGAAAATGTAAATTATCCCAAGCATATCCCTCAGGAGTGTCAAACTAGGTGCGCATTAAGGCTTATTGTTGTGTACTAGGATACCCCAATTAAAGCTTGAAACTACTTGTTGGAGTTTTTACTCCAAGATATATCTGTGTTAGAACCACGTCCACTTGTAGTATCTAGACATGGATTTATTTCCAAGAGAGATCCACATAATACATTACTTTATAGAATTCCAAGTTGTTCTTGTATGTTTATCCTCAAAGTCTATCTTAGGGTTTTGTTCCATAATCTACATTATCTAAATCTAGTTTCTACATTTTCTACTAAACATCATCTGATACCAACTATAAAGAACCAACCCTAGTTTCCTAGAGTTTGTGCCTTATTTTATTACCTTGTCATGATTACAAGAATTTAATATCCCTAAGGAATGAATAGTTCAGTAGTTTTTGAAAACTAGATACATACATAATATCATCATTACAACTTAAAAGGAAAAACAATTTAGAAACTTCTTCGACAACATCCATAACTACTATCTTATTTCTTAATGTCATTCACAATACACCTATTCATATCTTGGGAAAATGAAACATAAGAAATGGGTGATATAAAATTCTTAGTAGGTGTAATAAATACATTGGAAGATATCATAAACATAAACATTAGGCATGGTGAATAACTAAAAACACATGCCTTTAAAAATGAACTTGAACACATTATGGCAGGAATAAGAGATGAATAAATAATGCCATAATAAAGAATAATAATGAGTATTCTACTAGTATAATAACCTCATGAAATTTTAATTACTCATTTCATAATGAGGTAATGAAAAACTATAGACATCATAACCATACCGTCAAGGCCTCATTCCAAGACAATAAATATTCAGTTTGTCAAGGACTTGTGCCAAGACTATATTTTGTATCATGAGATCTACCAATGAATCAAGGGGATATATAGGGATCCAACCATCACATACTAAGTAAAATGAAATATTCATATTAATGGGGATAAACATAAACCACATAAACATTCACATTCAAACTAACAAATGAAATTTCAATTATGTTCCCTAAACATTAAGCATAAACACTGACCATTCAAAGTGAATTGGTGAATGGTTATAAGATAGAACATCCATAATCAAACTAATAATAAAAAATTAAATTAAATATGGTAGATTATATCATAAAACATTAATCCCAATAATATATAATAATCAACAAGAGTATTGAAACAGGTGAAGATACTCTTATAAAATATCGAGTAATTCTTGAGATAAATACTCGTTTACTTTTAAAATAAGATTTTTTTTGGAAAAGTCTTTGTATAAAATCCAAATTGAAGTAAGATACTATTTTCATAATAAAATGTGTGATTTTAAAAAGTTAATGATTACTAAAAATATATTATATAGTACTCTTGAAAACAGGTAAAATTTTGAGAAATTTCCTTGAGTTGGGCATGTATTTTGGGAAAAAATTTTGAAAGACCCTTTAAAAAAATATAACTCCCCAGAAAAGAAAGTGAGATTCTGGTTCGTACATATATATAAAATTCTCATAGAACATATGATGGGTTTATATGAATAAATAATAATTTAATTTTGGTATGTATAGAATAAGAGTAACCCAAATGAAAATGGAGGTTCGGGTAGAAAACCCTTACCTTAATTCTGATGGTGTTCCCCACTTAATCATAATGACCTGAATAATAAAATTTAGGTTAATAAATTAATGAGTCCAGAATCACCTCTACATGTAATTTATTTATTATAACCTTATTAGGTTCATTCATGGCCTTTTGAAGGGTTAAGAGATTCAATTTAATTGTTTGGGAGTGTTTTCTTCCTTAGTATTCAAGACCGGTTTACATATATTCATGTATGGATAAAAATGTAGAATGAGAATGGTTTTCCCAAATATAATTTGTAAGTTATTATGGAACAGATAGAATATTACATGTTCATAAAATTTATTTTGATATTGGGAGTGAATATTAATCATTATATAAGACATTAATGACAATTGTTTGGGTTAATTGGTGGTTTTTTATCACAATGAACTCATTTTGATTTATGAATTAATATCATGTGTAAAAAATGATTCAAGAACCTTAAATAAGTTATAATACATATATTATATCTTGTTTCAACTATAAACATGGTTTCATAACCATAATTGAAGATGGTAAAAGAAATTGAAATCTCGTCATCCTTGAATGTGATAAATTAACACATCTCAAATTGTGTTTTAATTTCTAGTATTAAAGAAGGGGGAATGAGAGATGATGAAGAATTATTCCTTTATCATAAAAAAATTCCAGCACTTGTACGGAAATGTATTCATCCCAAAATTTTTATTAAAGGAGGTATGGAAAGAAAAAGAAAAGAAAGGAACTTGAAATAAAATAATTGAAAAGAGGAATTTACCTCTTAAAGTTATCTTCCTTGAAAGCCTCTTTAGGGGAGAGGTTTTGGCCCTTTTATGAGACCAAGGGATTTTGGACATGGGGAAGGATATTAGGAGGATATTTGATATGAATTTAGACAAGGCACAAGGCATGAGAGGAGTGAATAGAAGAGGGGGTGAGGGGGATTTATAGTGGAAGAGAGGGGTGATTTTCGAATCTCTTATTCATTATTTTATTATTTCCCTCAAAAAAACCAATAGTGTTGATTAATGTGACCCATAATAGTAATAGGTTCTTTTGAGTTCGAACCAAGTGTGTTTAAATCAGCCATGATTCTAGGAATATTGAATTTAACTGATAATGTTTATATACAGTAAATTACCGTATTTTACTATTCATCAAAAATTCAACTATTTCAGAAAAGACCGAAAAATTCAACCAAACCATTTATTGACATGAGGAAGTTAAAATTTAACTTTTTTTAAAATAATTTTATAAATATTATTAATTTAATTTTTAAATAAAATCAGTATTTATTCAAAAAATAACAATTTTAAAACTATAATTTGTTTTATATCACCATGAAAAATTAACCAAGTTCTCATTATCTTATAACCATAAGAAAATAAAATAATAATACGATTTACTATACATAAGGGACATATTACTATTCTTATTACAATTAATAGGGGTATGTTACTACTCACAAAAAATTAAGTTTGTCTTATCAGACATTAAATATCATACTGAACGTAACTCTATATGTCAGTTTTTAAAACATCAAGTCAAGAGGTGGAAAATTTGTGTTTACTGGAATGGTTATACCAAACTAGTGTTTTGTAGAGACTTAGTGTTTCATGCATTAAACATTAAATTTATTTATAAATCCTTTGGGTTTTACAATTATTACTTATATTTATTCTTAAATATTTATTCTTTTTTCATCTCAGACAACAGAAGAATATTCGGAAGTTTATCCATAGATAAACCTTGTCATTATTCTATAGTTGAAACCTTGGGATAAAATATATTTGAAAATATTCTCATCATTTTCTTAATAATAGAATAATATTCCATCTTCTCACCAAAAAACTATGATATTGGTGACATTATCATTGATGATTGTAAGGTATTGATAAATAATTTCTTCATCAATCATCTTAATATCTTCAAACATTATCCTATATATTTTTAAAATTTAATCATTAAATTTCTCATTTCCTTAATAAGAACTTCCCAAATTATCCCACATTACTTTAGTAATTGGAAATCCCATGATTTTTGTATAACAATTATTTGAGAGATCCATCCAAATTGAGTTTTGAGCTTTTAAATCAACTTCAAATTTTCTATTTTCAATAGCTGTCATAGAAACCTTATTATTGAGACGAAATTACACTATTAAAATATATCTATCTTCTAATCCAATTTGTAACATCCCAGACCTGGGTGCCACCCAACGGGTGCCCCGAACCCGGTTCTCCAAGTGACCTTAAGCGCATTTTCCCAAATGCAAGAGGCTGCCGACTAGTAGTGAGGGCCCAGGTATGATAATGGGGAAACTATTCCCTGATTTATCAAAGTGTAGCGCAACAAAATTTAAATAAAACATACAATGACGGCGGAATAAGTAAAACATACACAACTGAAATAATCAACAATATATATATAGTGATGCTACATGTCTCAAGTACTAAGAAAACTTCCAGAACATGTTGTACATCGATACAGTACAAACAAAATACAGATTACAAAAAATCAAGAAAAACAGCTGGCAGTGGCATCGCGAGCCTAGGCTTGGTCCCATGCCCTCCTACTCCTCAGCAAAATTCAAGTACCTATATAGGGACTCTTTCCCCTTTTTACACCTGTAGAAACGTAATCTGTTTGGGCCGAAAAGTGTGACCCAAACAGGGTGTGAGAAATATTTCTCAGTAGGCACCCACCAAAGACCCCTGCCCAACTATGTGCTAACATGGAACAATAGTGTGCAGTGGTAAAATGCAATAAAGTATGCAGTACTACAAAGTAACTAACTTAACCATTAAATTTCCATTTAATTATTCATTTAATCCATTTTATATAATAAATCACTACAGTGCATTTCTATGTAAACAACTAGTGTCCCCAGACACATAAACTCCTACCCTCAGGTAACGAGTATCCAACACAAGAATCTGCCCTCAGGCATAACAAAGTTTTCCCTCAAGCGTAGGTAGTGTCGCCCACAGGCACATAGTCAGCTTCCCACATGCACAGAAGAAGTTTCCCTCAGGCCGAAATAACTACAGCCCACAGGCTAAATAGTGCAGTTCCCACAGGCTAATCACAACAACACCCTCAGGCTAAACAGGTAACCAGGCCATGCCCAACATGTCAAATGCAGTAAATAAGAAATTCTTCTCAAGTAAATTCTACAATTACTACATTAAAGGCATACCCTTGGGTATCCTGGCCAAATGACTGAACAATGAAACACACCCCTAGGGTGGTTCCGGATTCAAGAAACGATCCCAACCAGCATTTTATTATCACAATTTAATCACCTATGCAATTCTAGGAATTAAATATAGCAACGACCTCAGCCACACGACACCCCAACATGGGTTCGTGGAAAGAAAATGCACAAAACACACGACAGTTGGAAATTTACACCAAGCCACCTACCTTGTATGCCAACGAACGTTATACCCGAACGCCAACTCCAGAAATGCCCAAGAATGGTGTATATCTGATGAAGAACAAAACCCATTCAAACGTAAATAACTTTCCCTTGGGAAAGAATTGGGAGTAACGGCTTAAGGAGGAGAAAGGTGTTACCCATGCGGTTCCAACGAGTTCGTCCGAAGCCAAAACGGATTCCAGACGAACACCCAGCAGATCTTCAATGGTTCGGCCGTCCTCCTTGGCTCCAAAATGGCTCAAATGCTTACTCTGCCAAATGAGGAATCTACTGCCTGTTTTAAGCCAAAAAAACAAAGTACACGGCGTGTACTTCCTTCTTTAAATATTCCTCTAGCGGCACCGCCACACTATTCATCCGTCGACATGTGTACATGGGATGTACTCCCAAGTACATGGTGTGTACTATCACACAGCTGGCGGCTACTCCACCACCTTACTGTTTAGGCATGCAGACTGACTACACGGCGTGTAAAGTACCACTACACAGTGTGTAGTCGGTTCCTACACCCCTCCTCGCCGACATGGATACATGCCCCGTGTACCCATCCCACACGGCCAACAGTACACGACGTGTGGAAAAGTACATGACATGTGGAAAAGTATACAGCGTGTAGTTCCAAAATTTAGGATTTTCCCCATTTTCCATATTTTCTCAAAAAGACTTAAGGAAAATGAAAAAAAGAAGCTCGTACCTCAAAAATAAGAACCGGGCTCTTACAAACTTCCCCACTTATACCAATTCGTCCCTGAATTGCCCTTCCCAGGGTGGAGAAGATAAATCTCAGAACAACTCTAGCCACTGAGCACGTACGTCGGCCTCCCGCTCCCAGGTCTCATCCTGCACTCGGCCATGCGGCCATAGCACCCGTACGAGAGAAACTGACCAGACTCGGAGAACCTTTGTGCTCCTGTCAACGATACAGATTGGATACTCCTCAAAGGAAGCATCTTCTTCCAGCTCAACCTCCCCAGGCTGAATGATTTGAGATGGTTGTGAATGATAGTGATGCAACTGAGACATGTGGAAGACTTCGTACATGGCTCGGTACCGCTGCGGTAACTGCAACCGATAGGCAATCGGCCTGACTCTCTCTAGAACCTCGAATAACCCCACATACCTCGGTGAAAGATTACCCTATCTCCTGATCCGCTTGTGTCCCAGCCTCGGTGAAACACGTAGAAAAACCTGATCCCTAACCATGAACTCCAATGGTCATCTACGGCGATCAGCATAGGACTTCTATCGAGACTGCGCGGTAGCCATCCGCTTCCGAATCCACTGGACCTACTCAGATGTCTCCTGCAAAAGTTTTGGTCCCAGTAAAGCTTCCTCACCTACCTCTAACCAGCACAAAGTTGATCAGCATGGCCTACCATATAAAGCCTCATAAGGTGCCATCTCAACAGTTTCATGAAAACTATTGTTATAGGAAAACTCGACTAAGGGTATATGCTTCTCCTAATAGCCCCCAAAATCTAGGACGCATGCACACATCATGTCCTAAAGCACATGTATCATACGCTCCGACCGGCCATCGGTCAAAGGGTGGTATGCTGTGCTTAGAAGCACCTGTATACCCAGTGCCCTCTAAAGACTCTGCTAGAAACAAGACGTAAAGCGGGCGTCCCTATCTGAAACTTTAGAACGAGGGACCCCATGAAGACGTACGATCTCTTGGATATACAGTATTCCGAGCTCGTCCACACTAAAGGTCTCCTTGATCGGCAAGAAGTGGGATACCATCGTGAGTCTGTCCACAACAACCCACATGGTGTCATTTCTATGAGGTGACCTCGGCAACCACGTCACGAAATCCATCGCGACATCATCCCATTTCCACTCTGGAATGGGTAATTGCTGCAATAGCCCAGCTGGTCTCTGATGTTCTGCCTTCACCTGCTGACAGGTGGAACATCTCGTAATGAACCCAGCTACTTCTCTCTTGATACCCGGCCACCAGTACTGACGTCTCAAGTCACAATACATATTGGTAACCCTGGGATGAACTGCCAAAGCCGAAGCATGAAACGCCCGCATCATCTCCTCGCGTATATCCCCTGGAACCCACACTCGTCCATGGAAATGCAAAATCTCATCATCTCCTATCGTCCAACCACGCGAAGGGTCCCCAGTTGCCACAGACTCCCATAGAACTAGGCCTTCTGAATCAGATAACTATCTCATCTTCACTCTGTCCAGGAGGGTAGAAGTCACAAATAACGAGGAAAGATAAGTCTACCCCTGACTGTCACGCACCTCCAGATGCATCTTAGAGAACAAGCCATGATCTCCCACTCACTACTGGCCTCCTGTACCACCTGTATCTGAGTCTTCCTACTGAGTGCATCGGCTACTGCATTACCTTTACCAGGTGTACAGGAAAGCTCATAATTGAAGGACTGTAGGTACTCGACCCACCATCTCTGCCTCAGATTTAGGTCATGCTATGTAAAGATATATTTGAGGATTTTGTGGTTGGTGAAAACCACAAAATTCTCTCCCAACAGATAATGTCTCCAACAGCGCAACGCATGCACAAATGTGGCTAACTCGAGATCATGCGTCGGGTAATTCCGCTCATGTGGCCTCAACTGCCGAGACCCGTACGCAAAAACTCAGTTGCCCTACATAAAAACTGCTCCCACCCAAATCCATTATGCATCACAGTCAACTATATAGCACTTCCCCTGCTCTGGGAGTATCAGGATCGGTGCTGATGTCAACCTTCCCTTAAGGTCCTTAAAAGTTGTCTCGCAAGATTCTGACCAAATGAACTTCACACCCTTCTTAGTCAAACTTCTCAACGGTGCCGCTAAGTGGGATAAGTCTTGTATTAAGAGTCTGTAGTAACCAGACAGCCCTAAGAAACTCCGTATCTCAAACACATTCTTAGGATGCTCCCATGAAACTACTACTCTCACCTTCTCTGGGTCTACTTCAACTCCTGCCTCTGAGATGATATGACCCAGGAAGTGAATCTGGTCCATCCAAAAGTGGCACTTCGAGAGATTAGCATATATCCCATGCTCTCTCAGTATACTCAATATGATCTCAATATGGGTGGAATGGTCGTGTCGAGTGTGATAGTACACCAAAATTTCGTCCACGAATACAACCACAAAAGAATAAAGATATGGATGGAACACATGATTCATCAGATCCATGAAAACTGCTGGCACGTTCATGAGTCCGAACGGCATAACCAAGTACTCGTACAGACCATATATACTCCAAAAAGCTGTAAGCGGTATATCCGATGGTATCACACGCAGCTGATGATATCCGGATCTCAAGTCAATCTTTGAAAACACTCGTTCTCCACGAAGCTGATCAAACAGATCATCAGTCCTCAGAAAGGGATATTGGTTCTTAACCGTCAACTGGTTCAGCTTTTGATAATCCACGAAAATTCCAAGGGTACCATCTGCCTTTTTCGCAAAAAGGACCGGAGAACCCCAAGGAGAAGTACTAGGTCGGATAAACCCCTTTACCTGTAACTCCTCTAACTACCTCTTGAGCTCCTACAACTCAGGTGTGGCCATCCTATAAGGAGGAATGGACAGTAGTGCTACTCTTGGCACAAGCTCGATAGATAAATCCACCTATCACACCGGAGGTAGACCTAAAAAGTCACCCAGGAAGACATCCCTAAAACGATCAAAAACTGGAGGGAAATCCATCTGAAAAGTCCCCTGATCATCCAGATATAAACTCGCAATCTAGGCTGTGACTCCACCTCGCCCATGATGCTTTGGTCCAGCTTGACTCGCCTGAACATCCCATTCTCCCCTGTATAGAAACTCTCCCCCCTCTGGTGACCTGAAACGCACCCTGCGATGATAGCAGTCTACAAAGGATCGAAAGGGAACCAACCGGTCCATTCTGAGAATGACATCATAGCTCTTCATCTACAAGACATAAAGGTTTAAAAGGAAGTGACACCCTCCAACCTCAAGGGGAACTCCTTACACTGACGCACACTGGCCGTCCAAGTCCCCAACGGAGTGTCTAACATCATGATGTCAGAAGAAGAAGAAGAAGAAACACCGAGCCCAAGGCTCTCCACAACAGGTACAGATATGAAACTATGTGTAGCACCCGTATCAAAAAGCAATGAATATAGGACAGAAGCTACTAGAATAGTACCTCTGACTGTAGAAGGTCTGGGATCCAGATCTTGCTGGGTTTGTTGCACTGCATATGCCTGCCCAGTGCCACGGCCCTGCGACACAGCCTGGCTACCCTGAGCTATCCCGCCCTGTTGCCTCTGCGATCCTGGTGTCTGGATACCATGGCCACGACCACCATCTCTGCCTGAACGCCCAGACGCATTCCAGTTCCCTGACTGGTAAGAATCCAATGGTCCTTCTCCCGCACACGGAGTCTGCACAGAACCCCTCTCACTAGACGCTGGTGGAAATTCCTTGCAAAAGTGCTTCAGATGACCCAACATGATGCAAGCTCGACACTCCATTAGGTCTCGTGGACACTGTGGCCTCTTGTGCCCCTCTCTACCACACTGGTAGAACATAACCTGGCCACTTAAAGCATTCTTATGACTGGTACTTCTGCCCTGAGATAAGTCCATCTGTTTCTTCCTCTTCTCGATAGAAATAATACCAGTAACTGGTGCTGAACCGCCCTGGCCCACACCCCTCGATTCCCGCAGGTTTCTCTCAGTAATCAGCGCCTAGTTCACAATAGTGTGTACTGAAGGCAACCAGAAAACATTCACCAGTGCTCAGATGTCATACCAAAGACCATCCTCAAAACGTCTGGCTCTCGGTGTCTCATCACCCACCAGTACGGCTACAAAACGCTGAAGCTATGTAAAATGAGTAGAATAGTCCATCACCAACATAGCGACCTGCTGCAGATTCATGAACTCTCGAGCTCTATCTGCCCTCAGCATCTCAGGAAAGAAGAATTCATAGAATACTGCCTGAAAATCATCCCACTCCATGTCTGTTTGATGCTCTGACTGGGTGGTAATATCCCACCACCTCTTGGAAGAATCACGCAGCATGTAAGTTTCGAGCTTGACCCTCCACCCTGGAGGCGTCTCAAGATGCTCAAAAATGGTCTGCGTCGACCCCAACCAAGACTCCGCAGCCTGTGGTCCGCCATCCCCTAAAAACGTAGGTGGATGCTGCTGCTGAAAGATATGCGTCAGCTCAGCCATATATGTGGCAGCCTACGGTTCTCCCTGAAAGGTCTGCATGAACCGCATAAATCCTTCACAGAACTACGCCTCTGTGCCTGTGTCCGGTATAATAGCTGGCATCGCATCTGGCTCTGCTAGAGGATCCACTGGTAGCCCATGGCCCACTATCTCCAGAGTATAATCGTCGCCGCTCTCCTAGAGAACAACTCATGGTCGTCTAGGAGGCATGACACTACAAGGTCAAAAGAACACCTCAGATTCAAGATTATTAGGACCGAAAAGTGAAGGAACCACAAAGTAAACAAGATAAAGGAGGAATTAAAAATTTGAAAAACAAGACTACATGGTGTGTACACCGACTACACGGCGTGCACTTGACTTCTCATCCCCTACCCGGGTCCTTACACACGGCTAAGACACATGGCTTCCGTCAAGAAAAAACTACACGTCATATATAATATCTACATGGTGTGTATGGTGTTATTTTCGAACTTCCCATGTCGTCTGTGACACGGCCGACTACTCGGCTCAACACCACACGGTGTGTTACACCCGTACACGGCGTGTACATCCCCACGTTTCCCAGCCACACAGCTAACACCACAAGGTATATCCTCGGACAAGACTACATGACATGTCCCAAAGGTACACGACGTGTTCAAGGAGAGGTGACACCGGCCTGTGTTGTTAGTTACATGGCCGAGTCCCCGGGTCACACTACACAGCGTGTCCACCATTGACACGGTGTGTTCTATCAAGGAGTTCACCGACCCGTGTTGTTAGTTACACGGCCGGACTCCAGGTCAACACTACACGGCGTGTACACAATCTACATGACATGTTTTACCCAAGCCTTTCCATACCCCGTGTCTCCACCCACACGGTTTGTGACACGGGAAGAGACTACACGACATGTACATAGGGTACACAGCGTGTACTCTAAAAGTTTATTTTTCTTCCCGAACAGAAGAACATACACGGCGTGTATAAAAATACCACACGGCGTGTATACTGGGTTTCCAGATAGTATGCCTCAGAAACTTCTCCGGAACCCAGAAAATACCGAAAAACAACACCTAAGTATCAAATTCCAACCCGTGGGGGCCCATACTCCCCACAAATCCATGTTTGACATCTCATATGTGTTATAACAAATAAACAGTCAATGATCCACCAAATTCCGGTCAATGGGGGCCCATAATCCCCAAAAACCAAAGTTTGGCGTCCATTCTATAAACAAGCTCACATAAAATTACCCTATCAAATAGCAGGTATTTTATCAGAGCATCTATCACAACAACATGATTTTCTAGCACAATAACTATAACAACAACATGCATTTTCTAATGCACCTACATGGCATGGAATCTATGATTGACATGTGATATATAGCATGTGCCTATATGGTGCATGAGACGGAATACCCTCATCTCATCGAGTTGCAACTAAATAGAACCCGCAGATTAAATATAAACAACACAATCTCAAAGTGCGTCACCCAACGGTGAAATCAAATCAACTATAAAATTTTCAAAATCAAAAGAATTGCAAAATATGAGGTAGACTGGATTTTCCCTATACATGGGTTAGCTACAACCGGGCACATCTTATTACCAACTACCGTTCGTCCTATCCCTGACTACGGCTCCAAATAGTAAGTCAAAGAAAATAACCCCTCTGATACCACTTTGTAACGTCCCGGACTCGGGTGCCACCCAACGGGTGCCCCGAACCCGGTTCACCACGTGACCTCAAGCGCATTTCCCCAAATTCCAGAGGCTTCTCACTAGCAACGAGGTCCTAGGTCTGATAGTGGGGAAAGTATACCCTCATTTGAAAAAGTGTAGCACAACGGAATTTAAATAAACCATACAACAACCACTGATGCAGTAAACTATACACAACTGAAATAATAAACATTATATATATTGTAATGCAACATGTCTCAAGTACTAATAAAATAGCCAGAACAAGTTATACATCGACACAGTATAAACAAAATACATAGTACAACAAATCAAGTAGAACAGCTGGTAACGGCATCACGAGCCTAGGCTCAGCCCCATGCCCTCCTACTCCTCAGCAATAGTCAAGTACCTGTATAGGGACTCTTGCCCCTATCTACACCTGTAGAAATGTAATCTGTTTAGGCCAAAAATCATGACCCAAACAGGGTGTGAGAAATATATCTCAGTAGGCACCTACCAAAGGCCCATGCCCAACTGCGTGCTAACATGAAACAATAGTGTGTAGTGGTAAAATTCAATAAAGTAAGCAGTACTACAAAGAAACTAACTTAACCGTTAAATTTCCATTTAATTATTCATTTAATCCATTTTATGTAAGAAATCACCACAGTCAATTTCTAAGTAAAAAACTAGTGTCCCCAGACACGTAAACTCCTTCCCTCGGGTAACGAGTATCCAACACAAGAATCTGACCTCAGGCATAATAGAGTTTTCCCTCAGGCATAGGTAGTGTCGCCCGAAGGCATAGATTCAACTGCCCCACAGGCACTGAGGAAGTTTCCCTAAGGCCAAAATAACTACAGACCACAGGCTAAATAGTGCAGTGCCCACAGGCTAATAACAACAACGCCCTCAAGCTAAATAGGTAACCGGGCCATGCCCAACATGTCAAATGTCGTAAATACGTAATTCATCTCAATGCAATTCTACAATTACTACATTAAAGGCATACCCTCGGGTATCCTGGCCAAACGGCTAAACTGTGAAACACACCCCCGGGGTGGTTCCGGATCCAAGAAACGGTCCCAACAGGCATTTTATTATCACAATTTAATCACCTATGCAATTCTAGGCATTAAATATAGCAACAGCCTCAGCCACACGACACCCCAACATGGGTTCGTGGCATGAAAATGCACAAAATACATGACAGTTTGAAATTTACACCACACCACCTACCTTATACGCCATCGAACGTTATACCCGAACGCCGACTCCAGAAACGCCCAAGAATGATGTAGATCTGATGGAGAACAAAACCCATTCAAACGTAAATAACTTTCCCTCAAGAAAGAATTGGTAAGAACGGATTAAGTAGGAAAAAGGTCTTACCCGTGCGATTCCAACGAGTTCGTCCGAAGCCGAAACAGATTCTAGACAAACACCCGACAGATATTCAAAGGTTTGGCCGTCCTCCTTGGCTCCAAATGGCTCAAATGCTTCCTCTTCCAAATGAGGAAGCTAATGCCTATTTCAAGCCAAAAAACAAAGTACACGACGTGTACTTCTGAGTACACGACGTGTACTTCTGAGTACACGACGTGTAATTCCTTCATTTAACTGTTCCTCTGGCGGCACCGCCACACTGTTCATCCGTCGACATGAGTACAAGGCATGTACTCCCAAGTACACGGCGTGTGCTGTCGCCCAGCTAGCGGCTACTCCACCGCCTTACTGTTTAGGCCGGCTGAGTGACTACATGGCGTTTAAAGTACCACTACGCGACGTGTAGTCGGTTCCTACACCCCTCGTCGCCAACATGGATATACGCCCCATGTACCCATCCCACACTGCCAATAGTACACGGCGTGTGGAAAAGTACATGGCGTCTAGTTCCAAAAATTTAGGATTTTCCCCCATTTCCATATTTTCTCAAAAACACTTAAGGAAAAGGAAAAAAAGAAGCTCGTACCTCAAAAATAAGAACTGGGATCTTACACAATTGATAGAAGATGGGGTAGAATCCTATTCTACCATATATGATAGTTTCTTCCATAGAATACAGGGACAAAACTTCTATTAAAAGGATTTATATTCTCCATCCGTAGTATATAGTAGTAAATTTCAATGGGAACCTATGATATAATACAAATTGATGTTCCTAGATCAATGTGAGATCACAAATAAGGGGAGGAAGTGAATCAGTGATCACTTTACTTTTACAAATTATTATACTAAACTCCACCTATGAAAACTATTAGAGTTTCAATCCAATGAAATATATCTCTCAATCTCACTTCGTATATAAAAATTATAAAGAGATATTGACATAGAATATTTACAGGGTTTGGTAAAAGACCTACCCTTTATATGTTAGTTATCCACCACAATATTGATTCTTTTAATAAATTCTATCAGGATTAAAAATGAACAAGAAAAAAATGTTTTTACACCCTAATAATCATTATTCTAGATAACTCTGGTTATAATCTCAAAAAAACAACTCATTTTACCTAGTTGGTTATACCCCCCAACTCTCCTTCTTATATCAAATTACTTTCTGAATGGTTATATAACTCAAACATAAGAATTTTTAGAAACTGAATCTACACCCCATATACAAGCCCTTCCTTAAAATTTTCTAATCTACTTTATAAATATATTCTTCTTATTTATATGTTCTTTATCAATAAGAATGTTGGAGAATTTTCACCTATGTAAAATCATATTCAAGATATTCAACAACTATTATAAGATATTTTTATTCTCGAAACATTCTCTTGATCTAATAAATACCTGGATGAACTCAATTATTCTACTTACTAGATTTTTTTTTGAAAAAAATCCATAGAGAAGTTCCAACTATTAAAACTCAATATGGAAAGATTTATCCTCCCATCCTTTGTCTCATGTTCTCTATTCGACAAGATGAGTCAAACAATCCTTGGTTGGTTATTCTCAGTGTGATGCACTCCATCCATTTAATATTGGTCTAATGCACCTCTTTCCCCCAATGTAACTTAGGTTTATTCTCATAATTCATCCAACACTCCATCTATATGGTATAAATATTTATGGAGGGCTTATATCAAAACATCTTTTATCTGATTCCCTCTTCTTCATCCAATTAGGAACTCGACCATCCACTCACACTGTACTCTAAAAAATATAGCACTTACACTCCTTTTTGTTTATAAAAAATATACATATGTACTATACCGACACCTCTTTTTATTGGTACTCTTCACACATGCTCCCAAAATTCAAACCTTTAATTTTCCCACCCAACTCAATTTTATTTGACTGCGTATGAACCTTATAGAATTTAGGAGTCAACATTCATTACAAAATGTTCCTTAAAACACACTGTCAAATCATTATTCAAACATTATAAAACATTATCTTGATATAAATTTGTTGTAATAACAACTTAGTATCATCAAATTATTAAGGAATTTAATTTTTTTAGGTAAATATCTTTAGAACATCATCTAATAACAATTTTTATGGTGCCTTCATAAGAAATTATCTTTTTGATGTGTTCTGTTTGACTCTCCTCTATTTGATCTGCAATGTTTGATTGTATCAATCCAATATGCTCAATATTTCTCTATCCATTTCTTTTCAAAATATTCTTATGACTGATGAAATTCACATTACTTCAACTAGAAAGATCTTTTTGAAGAGTTATCATATCCTTGTCTAACTATCACGCATCTTATCAAAATTTATATAGGACATGGATACAAAAAATCAGTCTAGTACAACTTCATGGAGTCTGTCATCTGATGAAATCTTATTTAACTATCTGATTCTTATCCATCTAATGAACCATTGACAAATCAACTTGACTTTTCCAGAATATTATTTCCAACTTCATTAATCATCATCTCTCTTTGTCCATTCAACTTCATTCTTCACTATCTAATAAAAATTCATATTTCTCTATGAAATTAATGTATATCTATTAATACATCAGCAATCGTCAACATTAATTGTTTGACACTCTGTATACTATACAGCATCCAGTAATAATTCATATGCTTTATGTTTGGTTCTACTCGAATCTATCTCAAAATATGTAAATCATTTATCATTATGGGAAAACATTACAGTTCTCCATCTAATGACATCACAATATGTAATTCATTGGATCTATGATGTGTATGTATAATGAACCTTGATCTGTTGTAGCTTCATATATTTCTCCATCATATGAAACAAAAATACTCTATCCATTGAATTTTTTGAGTGTCTATCTGGCAAACTTCCATCTATTTGATATTTTGAGTGTCTTTTTGATAAAACATACACTATTTCATCTTTATATATTTTTCCATTTGATATTTTCGACATAGGTTTCCACCTCCTAATAGAATATAAATGTTATCCTTCATTTGGTTCATCTTTCAACACTATATCTTATACTTTTTACAAATTTCTTAATTTCAAACATTATTTTTTTGGTAACTTTAGTACTTTATAATCTTAAGATTCATAGAAATAGTCTATATCCTCTAAATGCAGTTTGGTGTATATGAACATTGTAACTAAATCTTTTTACGAAAAAAAATCCATAGATCAATATTCATACAACTGCATATTTTTAGATTAAAACTTGGACTTCATATAGATACATCTGATAATATAATTATGTTGATACTCAGTCCCCTTTACTTATTCTGGTTTACATTGTACCTAATAATTTTAATAGAATCATCTCAATAATTGTTTGGTAACCTACCTATTCCCCTTTTATAAACTCATATAAAATCCTCTTAGTTCATGAGTATCTTCTTGATTTAGGAGCTTAAAGATCAACACCGCATCATATAATATAATAATGTTTCTATAAACCTAGAAACAACTATTATCTAATTATTCTAAAACTTTCTTATGTAAATTTATCTACAAACACATAATGGAATATTTAAAATAAATGCGACCAACACAATTTGGGTACAAATTTAAGAAAAATAGATTAATTAATATCCTTTTGAGGTTTTATATTGTAGATTGTGTTGATCACCTTTGTGTTATATGGAGGCTTATGGTTAGTAGTTATCTAGATGAGTCTCATATAGGATAGGTCCGAGGATATTCGATTGATCAAGAAGAAGTTAATGTATTCTCATAGAAAGAAAAGATAACATGGTGACCATTGATGCCATCATCTAGAGATTTAGGTAGGATATTGGGTGTTTCTAAGTGTGTTTCCTCAATTGGGAAATAAGGGGATTTGAAGTTATGGTAAGTTGGTTCCCTTGTTTTAATGTTCATTTGAGATTATAGAGATAATCAGTAAAGTAGAATACCGATTAATGATTTATCAATAGTATAGAGTAATTCAACATGTTTTCCTTGTATCATAGAATAGAAGATAACAACATGATATGTCTCATATGATTAACAATGATAAGGTTGAACTGGAGAGAAAAACATTTTTTGAGGAGTGACCAGTTCAAACAGAATATCAGAGAAAGAATAATCTTCTTGGGAAGCTGATTCCTTCGGTATATGTATAATGGGAGTATGAGCATATCACTAATGATATGTGGGATATAATGTTTTATTTATGGGTAAAAGGGACATATTTGTTCACCAATAAGGCTTTGTGACAATTTTTTTTGTATCTTGTGAATATGATACCCTTTTTTGGGGACTTTGTAATACCCCTCATTTGTTTGAGGTATGAATTCCTTTAAATTTTTTCCAAATCTCATAGAATTTTGATAATTTATAGTGTTTTAGGGGTTAGTGGGGTCTTGGAAAGACATTTTAGGAAGTTTATATTGTACTAGGAATCTCTCCAATGTGAAATATGGCATTGGGTACCCAGTTGTTTGGTACCAGGTACCTGATGGACAATCAGAGGAGGAAATATCCCCTAGAGGAACAATAAGTTCTTAGTTGACCTTGGGCGGGTACCGGGTTCCTGTTGATGGAAGGGGAGGTCCCGACACCCCTGGATATATTTTTTAGAATTTTAAAAATTATTTAATTAATTTTACTTTAATTTAATAAATGAAACCCCCATTTTCATTTCATTTCTTAGCAGGTGAGATCCCTCTTCACTTTCTTCTTTTTTACTTTTATCTATAAAGGAGATCTCCCTTCATTAGCACCAGTTTCAAGTGTTTTTAATTTTATTATGTCACTTATGGTAATTCTAAGACTCCTCTCCCCCTATTATCATTTCATTCATTATTAATTAATGTTTTTTCATTTATGACTAATCATAAGTATTTTTTCAAATTTATCGATATATTTTTGTTAAATTTTATTCATCTAGAGATCTTTTATGAGAAAGATTCTTTTAGATCAAGGTAGGTGGTCCCCAACTATTCAATTTAGGTTATAGTAGTTTCAAATGATATGTGAAACATAGTCTTTAAACACTTATGATATTGAATTAGGTATGGATTTTAGGGACACTACAGAGCATTCAATTGTTATAACTTATTCTGATGGATGCTGATGACCATGAACATAATGTAACAGTTGATGACTTAAATACTCAGAATCCCTAATTAGATTTCTTTGAGTTTTTTGATGACATAGAGAATCCTGAATGGGTTCCTTTTCCCCTTTGTATATGGGATTTATAAATTTTTGTTGTTGGATTGAGGTTCGACCCAAGGGAGATTTGTAGTTGACCTATGGCCTTTGAATAGTTGATTTGGATTAGGGTGAGTGTTTCTCCACTGAAAAATAATGAAACTAGGTGGGTTATGTTCTGGTTGTGGTTATGTATTTAGGTTAAGCATGAGGAAACCAACATAATTATCTTTTAAATCTTGCTAGAAGTTATTCCAACCTTAAATGAAACTATTTATATAATGATATTAAATTATTTGTTATATCTTATTGGGATGTTCTGTATCTTTTTATGGGATGACAAGCCATTGGTGCAAACAATGAATGGGGTGGGGTTGATATGACCACTTGTGAGATGTTGGTCATGATAAGGGAAGATGAAAACTCTACATCAAGTATTTATTGATATAATATTATATTGTGATGTTGGAATTAAATTACCACTTATGATAAGTTATCTTTGAGGAGTGATGTTATTACCATTATGAGATTTTTTGTGTATCGTGGTTGTTATAATCATGGTGGTGGAATTAAATTCCCATGTGACCATGATGATTATGGGGTTGAGATGTTATTCATAGTATTGGTTATCTCCACTTGAAGTGGGGCGTATTTCCCATGATGAGGTGCTTCCCAGGAAGGGGGACCAATTCCCATGTGAGAATGATGATGTTGGGATATGATTCCCCATATCATGTGATATGACCCAAGTATAGAGATTTCATTATCACTTGAGTTTGTGATCCGGGGTGGTGATGTTATGCCCCCCCATGTCGATATAGTTTTTTCATGATCCTTACATGAATATATTGACTACTTGGATAATAATTTTTATTTATGACATGTTTCCCATGTATCGATATTTATATTACCATACGTACGTTAGACCCATTATAATAATTCATTTACAAAGATGTACAATTTAGGTATTGGTTGTTTTTTATGATGAGATGATATGATCATTAATAATGAATTGAGATGAGATGCCTAGTTAATGACTACATGATATTTTTATAGACACCCTCACACTAGAGTAAGTAGATATTTTTCACACAAGGTGAATGAGGAGAACCCATGGGGGTTATATATTTTATTACTATTACCTTAGATTGAAATTTTTTATTTATAATAACATCACACAATACATGCACTTTCTTATTGGATATATTTAGGGACACCATTGTTGATGACCTACTTAGTTGTATTCACACTCTTCTTGAGTGCCTGGGAATATAAGAAAACTTTGTGGTTCTTAATCTAGGGAGGGTAACGGGTCATAATGTATATGGTTGATTAGGGAGACCAGTTGTAATAAGGCGACAAGATGTAGCATGGAATAGGGACCAATGTGTTGATAAACCCAATATTTTTGGTAATTTATTGACTGTGATACAGATGACCTACCCATGGATGGTCTTTTTTATATCTTATATGACTTTGGGACCTTATATCTACTCATTTTTGTAATAGCATGAATGTTTTTACTTATTTATTAATGGCATGTTATAGTGATGTCTGCTTTAATCCAATATTTTCTTTACGATGGATACTACTTATATTTTCCCCAATTATTTTGGATATATGTACCAAAGAGTGTATAGTGTTCCCACCTTGTATATAGTCCATTTACACTATTCGGTAGCCACTAGTGTAAGGGGATGAACAATTGAGGTATATAACACCTAGTTCACTCACAGTGGAGGAATATCTAATCGGGGATGCTATAAAGTGGTTTCCAATCCTTGATTATTTTCTTTTATCATACAATTTAGGTTATATTAGACATGAGATGGGATGTTTCAGCTGTTGGTATGGATCATTTTCTTATTAGTAGCTATCACATAGATTGGGTAATTCCGAGTTACTAGGGATGAGATTGTCATTCTTTTTTCTCACTTTTACTATTGGGTTATTTATTCTGAATATAATGCATTGTGATATGGATTTGTTTTTTATTGGTTTATACATTTATCTCAAGGTAAAACGAGTGTGTGATTTTAAACATTATTCTTGATATATAGGATTCACATGAAATTTATGTGCATTTCTATGATTGAGAGTCTTGATTATGATACAAAGTTTAGCTAATTAAAGTTTCAGGAGCAACTTATATAGTATTTTCCTATACTGTATGATTGTTTAATTCTACTTAACTAGGACATGAAAATGTTATTTTATTATTAAATTGATAAAATGAGTCACTTATATATTTTATTCACCACACAGAGAGATAATATGTAGTTCGGGATAGAGAGATTGTTTGAGGTATGTGGGACCCCTAGAATTCTTAGGTTCATGTATAACCTAGTGGGATGATACTCCTATTAATTATCATACTATATGTTATTCCCAAACCTATTATATATTTGTTTTTGAGTAATATTTTTTTCAATACAGTGAAATACCACCGTGGTGACCACTTATTAAGATCCTAGAGGATAAGAACGAGCATGCCCACTAGTTTTCAAGTTGAAGATCCCAGTTGAACAAATACCTCCTATTGGTAATAATTTTTATGAGAGTATACTTGATTATATTTAGTTTGTGGGAAGTTTATCTCATAGAGGTGAGTCTTTTATGTGTGAAAACCCCTAGGAGTTTTATTTACAACATTTACCATTGTTCATTGGAGAGGGTGGACTTATGGATGTAATGATGAGGATTGAGTCCATAAAGGATATATTTTAAGATTTAGAGACAGATATTGATATGTGGGTAAATCTTGTAGTATACATGGTTTAAGGACCATTTATGTACTAATGAAATGTTATTGTCCATTCTTATCAGCATGTGGGTCTATCTTATAAGAATATTCAGGCTTATTTCATTTAAGTATGTATTTACTGATATGTTGGGAGTTAAAAATCATGAGAGTTCTTGAAATTGACTTTTGGTATTATATCAGTGATGGACTATGCTACATGTTTTACTGAGATTCTTCATATTTTTTCTCCATTGGTTAGTGATGAGTCTACTAGGGTTTTCAATTTTGAGGATAGGTTGAGACACTCAATTCATTCTATGGTGAACATATTTAGGATTATAAATTTTTATTATCCTATGAATAATGACTTTATCATATAGATGAACCTAGCTAGAGAAACGCCTTATTGGTAGTTGGGATCTTATACTTTTCTCGAGAGTGAATATCTAGTCACCCAGTGAAAAAATATCAATGATTCTCACTAGTGTGGTGATAGGTAGGTAGTAAATTACATGATTATTGTTCTCACTATGAGAAGTATCCACAATAATTCTATTAGTGTGGAAAGATGATTCATACTCCATTAAAATGCCACCATCATATTTTAGAGTGTCATTATTATGGGTTTATGGGGTATTTATAGCATTTATTCTAGAGTTATTCTCAGCTATCTTGTGTCTATGTTAATGGCTAGGATCAAGGATTAGTGGATGGTAATGTGTGGTACTATAGGTTAGTAGTTTAATTTCTTTTGATTAGTTAGGGAATAGAGGAGGTTGAAGTTATCAGGGATGAAAAATTCAACTGAGTGGTTCTCCTTATGGAATGCATGGATCAATAGGCCATAGTAGAGGCTCAGGGTTAGACCATAATTATTTCATTGAGGCGACAACTACTAACTATGATGAGGGAACATCGAGTGCTCAATGTATTATATTAATGGAATAAACTCTTTCATAAAATTTATTTCATTCATGTTCATCACATTCATTTATATATACTCATTATAATAGTGATTTTGGGTCAACTATACAGTCCTTATAGGAAGTGAGGTCTATTGACATGCCTTTAGGGATGTGATATAATGGGATCCATCCATGTTCTGAGTCCTCCGTTATGGTCAGTGGATATATGTATCTTATGGATTTATTTTTTTTAGAGATGAATAGTTATTATTTGATCATAGGTTTGTAATGTTTGAATTAGTATTGCGTGACAATTTATTATTAACACCATGTGTAACTCTCACATCTAATAAGGGAGACTCTTACACACTTTTTGATGAGTGATATTTACATACAAGACATTCAGAACCAGACCATTTATAGTTTGGGTTGATTTCAACCAAGTCTTATAATGTTTTTAGGATGACAATGAATCATGAAATATAGTATTTCCTCCTATTTTTGGAAAGTTATAGTTTTTTTTCTAATGAATTCTCAGGGTTTTAATTTGAGAGAGATATAGAGTTTATAATTGAGCTCATGTAATGTACATAGACCATATCTATTACTTCTTATAGGATATATATTATAGATATTCATGATATAAAGGTTAAAAATATATGATCTTGAGGTTAAGGGATTTATATTCCTAAACATATAACTTTGGGGTGAACATGTTTTTTTTCTCCAAGAAGGAAAAACATTTATAAGAAATATATGTGGATTATAAAAGATTGAACTAGATAATAGTTAACAATCGATATCATATTAAATGCATCAATGATGTTTTTGACTAGTTTAGGGGATCTAAGAGGTTCTATCAGATCAAATTGAAGTCAGGTTATAATTAAATGCATGTGAGACATTTGGAAATTCCTCAAACAACTTTTAGAAGAAGGTATGGCCTATATGAGTATCTTGTTTTTAAATTCATATTGATGAATTCTCCATCCATGATTATGGATTTGATGTATTGATCCTTAGAATAATTTTTGGAATTGTTTGTGGTTGTTTTTTAGGAAATTTGGTTGTAATTACAGTCGATGGTGGATCATGGTCACTATTTTGAATCATTTTGAGCATAATTAGAGAGGATTGATTGTGTGATAATCTTTTGAAGTTTCAATCCTGGATTAGTGAATTCTTCTTCATAGTACAATTGATATAGAAGGATTTTTGTATTAGTGGAACCTTAGAAGGTTGCAGTTATCATTTCATGGGAGTAGACTATGAATTTTTTAGGGTTCGTATATTCTTGGGATTGGTAGGATATTATAAAAGATTTATTCAGATCTTATATAATCTAAAAGAATAGATGAAACCTTTTTCCAAGAAGGGGGTGAAGTTTGTATTGGTATTATACTTGCAGGAGTTATTTCAAGGAGTTGAAGAGGTGGATGGAATCTATATGGGTATTGACCTTACCAAATTAAGGTAAGGAGTATATTGTTTATTGTGACACATTGGGGTTTTCTCTTAGAGTCATCCTAATATCAGATGAGCATGTTTATGTATTTCGTTATAGGTAGTTGAGGCTACATGAGTGTAATTTAAAGACTCATATCAATGATAGTGAATTCTTTGAGATGATGGTGTCACTATATTCTGGGTGACATGTTTATTGAATATATAAACCATAATATCATACAATATATATTTTCATTTAGATACATAAACCTCTGGTAGATGAGGTGGGTTAAGTACCTTCAATCTTTTGACTCCAAGATGGAATATACCCCTAGTAAGGGTAATGTTGTTTCTGATATGATGGGTTATAAAACTTAGGTAGATGTGGTAAATATGTCTATTAGAGAGTGTAAGATAGTAGAACTCTTCACTGATATGCATACTGAATTTCATAAGTATCAAGGTACATCTTCCATAGCATCTCTATGTTCCGAATTCTCACTCCTTAGAGTGAATGAGAGTGAATTAACTGACTCAATTTTTTTATTGATGATGGATAATGTATATTATATGGGGATTATACCTAATTAATCCCTTTATTTAGATAATCTAATCTATGTTTGAGGTCGGGTTGTGGTCTCTACAAGCATGGATGAGGAGTCAATGTTAAATTTACAATCCTCAATATGGGCTATTAACTGAGGGAATACAATGTCATATGATGATATTTATAGAATGTACAAGTGGCTCATGTTCAAGAAAGACATAGAAGGTTTAATTTCAAGATACTTTACATTTATATGGTTAAAGTCACAACATCAGTGAATCAAGTGTCTTATTTAGTCACTACCCATTCCAAAGTAGAATTAGGATCACATGACCATGGATTTTGTGATGGGGTTGGTGAGGAAACACTGAGGTAGTGATGTGTTATGGTCCATTGTGGACTGGTTAGTCAAGGTTGCACATATAGAAACCCTATAATTTTACACATATCATTACTTGATTTTAAGTATAATAAAGCACCATATTACAAGCCAAGGACCATAAAGTCTATTTTATTGGAATACTAGGTACATAAAACATAAAAAAAAGACTAAATGAAACATTTATTTATTTAGTATTCATAAAGAGCTCCTAAATTCCATTATGCTCATACATCTTCATATGATAACCTAGGGATAAAATGAACAAATGGATGAGATAAAATCTTAGTAAGGGAATAAATGTAAGAATAAAGCTTTAGTGAATGGGTTAGAAGGCATTCCATAATGACATAAAAAGGCATGGATCATATGTAATCATAACTTATAAACATGGGATTATAAACACATGGAGTCATAGTAATGTGGGAGTAACATAAAACATTAATTTATCACAATTCAAGGATCATTTCATATAGAGGAGCACAAGTCAAGGTTAGCCACCAAGACCATTGCACATGGTATCATGAGTCAATGCTATCCGCCATGTTCGTTGCACATAACATCTTATGAGACTCAACTTCACCCAATGCATTGGAGGTCTATCTAGGTGCACTGATGATAACATTTTCATAAATATTCTTTCAACATAAATAATCATACAAAATAAATCATACATAAACATAAGGGTACCCATGAAAGAAATGGGTATCATAATCATGTCATAAAGCATAATGAATGGGTGTATCATACAAGTGACCATGAAAGAAAGGAATTAAAACATACATGGATATTAGTAAGGTAAAATATGTAAATATCAGGTTCAGTGGTGTTAAATAGAAGTGAAAACATGTAAGAAGAGTATTTAATAAATTTTATCATTAAAACATTTTAGTGCAGGTTTAAGTAAAATACTAAAGATCATTTAAAATAGAAAATTGAATGATATTTTATATTAAACAACATGTGAACCCAAAATATTTTAATAATAAGAAAAGAGTGGTTTAAAAAAATATAATGGACTAAAATATATTATAAAGTTCTCTTGAAATTGAGTAAGAATTCGGGAAGTTCCATTAAAATGGGTTTACTTTTTGAGAAGTCTTGAGGAGGGAACTATTTAAAAACATGTATATCCCAAAAGAGAATGATGAATGGATCTTGATACATGAATTTTGAGATTATTAAAAGAATTTATAAGATTTAAATAAAAATAAAAGACAAATTAATTATTTTATAAAGAAAGATAGGGGAACCTGAAGGAATAATGGAGGATCTAGTAGAATCCCTTACCTTAAGTCTAATGTTGACGTTCACTGGATCTTACTTCCCTGGATATCCCAATTAAATTAATTAATTAATATTTATAGAACCTCTTATTAATGTAATTAATTTATTATAACCTTATTAAGTTCATTCACAACCTTTTTTATGGGTTAAAAGGTTCAATTTCATTGTTTGTTTTATTGCTTATCATGATTGGTTTACTTATATTCATGTAAGGATAAACAAGATATATGAGAATGTGTGTCTAGAATTAGAGATATATTTTATTAGTGACATTAAAATATATTAATTAGTTATAAATTTAATATTTTTAATCCAGATGAATCATTATATAATAGTTTAATGATCACTAATTTGGTTAATTATTGTTTTTTATCACATCGAACACATTTTACTTTATAAATTAATATCATATATTCAAAATATTATAGAACCATAAATTAGATAAAATAAATATATTTTTATCTGGTTCAACTATGAAAATGGTTTCATGACCAGAATTGAAGAAGGTAATAGAAATTGAAAACCTGTCTTCCGTGAATGTGAGAAATTAACACATCTCAGATGGTGTTTTCATTCCTAATATAAAAGGAACATAAAGGAGAGATGATGATGAATTATTTCATTTACATAAAAAATTATAGTAAATTTTAGGTAATAGTGTTATTGTATCATTTGGATGAAAGGACGCAAGTAGAGAAAAAAAAGAATGGATCTTGAAAGAAAATAAAAGAAATGAAAAGAGGGATTTTCCTCTTCAATATATCTTCCTTGAGAACCCTTTTAGTGGATATTAATTGGTATTTTTAAGAGACCAAGTTCTGATTGATGTGGGAGAGAGTATTTGGGAAGTATTTGAGCAGAATTTTGACTAACCTCAAGGCTTGAGAGGAGTGATGAGAAGAGGTAATGAGGGGTGATATTTATAGTGGAGGAGAGGAGGGGTTTCCCATTATTTTAATCATTAGTTTAATAATTTTTCTCAAGAATAGGAATAATAAGAATTCTAGTGACCAAAAATAGTAAGAAAAGCACATGAGTTCAAACTAATGTCCATCTAAATCATCCATGAATTAAGCATGATGCAGAAATTTTGGTTTTTGCATTTATCATAAATTATCGTATTTTACTGTTCATAAAAAAAATTCAAGTATTAAAAAAACCCAAAAATTCACCCCAGCCATTTTCGATGTGTATAATTAAAAAATGAACTATATTTATGAAAATAATTTTCTAAATATGTGAAATTTAATTTTTAATTAAAATATTAATTTAATTGAAAAATAAAAAATTTAAAATTATAACTTCTTTTTTAACAGTTTGAAAAATTCATTAAGGTCTCATAAAATTATCTTATGATAATAATAAATAAAATTAATAATTTAGAAATTAATTTTATTAAAATAAATAATATTCTTCAATTTATTAAATTAACCATAAATTAGTAATTAAATATAAATTAGTTACAAATATACCAACACTTAATTTAAAATATTTACTCAATTATTCTATAATATAATTATACAATATTATCACTTATAATATGGATAAATTTTATTTATACTTTCCATTGTGAATTTACTATTCAATTTTTTGGTTTAATATTCATAATGGTCACCTTACTATTCTAAATGACAAGTTTCTATTTCATTGGTATGCAGTCTTTAATTTTTAGAGACACTGTTTATTTCACTCATTCTTCAATTATAAGGTTTGTATTGTGTTATATAAGTAATCTTATGTGATTATACTATATGTAATTTTTATAATAAGGTAATTCCATTGATAAAACATTATGGTGTTACATTCTTCCCCCCTTATGAAATTTCACCCTTGAAATTTCTTTTTATATTCTAAACTATAAAAAGGTGTGGGTGCTTTTTCTTTATTTCCCCCTCCAGTTCCCATGTTTCCTCTTCATACTTATTGTTCCACTATTGTACTTTGATGAGATGAGTAGTGTTATTGCACCTAACTTTATCCCTATGATCCAAGATCTTCACTGGTTTCTCATCATAAGAAATATCATTCTCCAATTGTACCAACTCTTAAGATAGTACATGTGAAGGATCTAGAATGTACTTTCTTAAGAGGGATACATGGAAGACATCGTGCGCATTTGACATGGTAGGTGTAAGTTCTATTCGATAGGCCAACACTCTGACATGATTAAAATCTTGAAGGTACCGATGTACCTAGGACTTAGCTTTCCTTTCCTCAAAAATCTCATAACCTTCTTCCATGGAGATATGTAGAGAAATACCATGTCTCTAACTTTGAACTCAAGGTCCCATTTACAATTTTGTACATAACTCTTCTGTCAACTTTGGCCTACCATGATGTGCTGCTAAATGGTTTTCACCTCCACTGCCATTTCATAAACAATTTCAAGTCCTAGAGGCTTACGCTCACTAACTTCATCCCAAAACATCATTGTTCTTCACGTTTTCCCATAAAGGGATTCATATAGTGCAATTTAGATGCTGGAGTGGAAACTATTATTGTAATAGAATTCAACCAATGGAAGATGTTGGTCCCATCCTCCTTTAAAGTCCATAGAACATCCTCTCAACATTTCTTTCAATGTCTGAATAATTTGATCATATTGGAAATTATTTTGGGGATGATAGGGCGTGCTGAAGATTAACTCAGTTCTTAGAGTATACTAGAGACTTTTCAATAACTTCGATGTGAATCTCAGATATATATCTGATACAATAGATAATGGTACTCCATTCAATCTTAACACATCTTTGATATAAATTCATGAAGGTTTATCAAATGAGAAGTCCTCTCGAATTGCAACAAAGTGAGCTATCTTTGTGAGATGATTCCCAATGACCCATATAGAATTGTTTCCTTTAGATGTCCTTGGAAGTCTAGTGATAAATTCCATGGTGATTTTATCCCACTTCCATGTTGGTATGGATAGTGGTTTCATAATCCATTTAGAATCTTGTCTCTCGTCCTTCAATTGTTGACATGCCAGGAACATGGATCTATATTCAACAGTCTCCTTCTTCATATTGTCCCACCAAAAGGTCTATTAGAGATATTGATGCATCTCTGCGCTCCCTAGGTGAATAGATAAGGTTGAGCTATGTGCATCAATCAAAATCTCATTCTTTATCTCTAGATCATATGGTACTCATAATCGTGACCCAAATCTTAAAATTCCCTCCTCATCAATCTTAAACTCAGATGATTTCTTATTTCTAAAAGCTTCCACCCATTTCAAAATTTCCATATCTTTTCATTGAGTATCATTTATTTTCTCCATGAGAGAAGGTTTCGAAATCATTTGAGAAAGGATTGATAATGTTCCTCCCTTAATGATTCCCATGTCCATCCTCTGAAAATCTAAGAATATTGGATCCCTTTAAATTCTGATCATTGATAATGATGTAGGATCATTTCTACTAAGAGCATATACCACATTATTTTCCTTACTAGGATGGTAGTGGATTTAGTGGTCATAATCCTTGATGAGATCTAAACATATTCTATAGTGCATACTAAGCTCTTTCCATGTGAATATATATTTGAGACTCTTGTGATCATTATATATCTCACACTTCTCCTCATAGATATAATGCCGCCAAATTTTCAATGCAAAGATCACAGCCCCAAACTCCAGATCATTGGATGGGGGTTTTTCTCAATGATTATCATCTTCCTTGAGGTGTAGGATAAGAATTTATCATTTTCAATTAGTACATAGCCTAATCCATTCTTTTATGCATCACTATATACCCTAATGAGTTATTCACTTGTTGGGAGTGTGAGTACTGGTGCAATGATAAGCCTCTTTTTTACATCCGTAAAGATTTCCTCACATTCTTGAGTCCAAATAAACATCACCCCTTTCCATGTCTGTATAGGAATTTGGGTTTTAAAATCATGATAATTTCTTTACAAATCATTGATAATACCCGTATAGGCCAATAAAGCTGTGGATGTCCATTTCAAATGTTTTTTGGGACACTGTTAAATTTCTATTATCATTGAAGGGTCCATATATATTCATTTCCAAGTGATAAAATTCTCTAATAATGATACTTACTCCATCTAAAACTCACATTTTCTGTACTTTTTATAATGTTTATCCCTTCACAAATCCATCAGCACAGTATTAAAATACTCCTCATATTCCTCTTTTCTCATGGAGTAAATCAGAATATCATCGATTAAGGCTTACAAAAATTTGTCGAGGTAAACTCTAAAGACTATATTCATTAAATACATGAATATTTATAGAGAATTAGTGTGTTCTAAGGGAATCATTATGAACTCATAATGTCCATACCTTGTTTGAAAGGCAGTTTTCGGAATATCTTCCTTCCTCACCTTTAATGGGTAATATCCCGACCAAAGGTCCACCTTAGGGAAAACAATACCCACATAGATGATTGAACAATTAACCTGTCCATGAAAAGGGATACTTGTTCTTTATTTTGATTTTATTGAGGTCATGATAGTAAATTTAGAGGCGCATTGATCCATCCTTCTTCTTGATGAAAAAGACTGTCACACCCCATTGTGAAGCACTCAGGCATATAAAACCCTTCTCCAGATTCTCTTGTAATTGCTTATTTTGATCTTCTAGCTCAACAATGTCCATTAAATAAGGTATATTTGATATAGGTAGGGATGCAGGAATATGATCAATTTAGAACTCAACCTCTTGATCATGAGCAAGACCAGAAAATTCTATTGGTAATACATCAGTGTAATCCATTACAATGGGCATATCCTCTAGAATGATTCTATCCTTTTTCTCAATAATTTGAGCTAGATATGATTTATCATAAAGCAGTAAAATCCACACTTGAGATAGTGATTCTAAATGGGATTCCTCCTCTTCCTTATAGTTTTAAATAATTTGAGGATACTTCAGGATGTGAAGAGTGATCTCCCTTTACCAACAGTTGATGTTGGATTTGAGTAATGATATCCAATGAATTCCAAAGATAATGTCGAACACCACTAAAGGATGTATGAAAATATTTTTAGGGAGGTTCATCCCAAAAACATTTATTGGGGAGGATTTATAATCCTTGTATGCAATAATTGACCCATTACATATTCTCACAGATAACTTAACCTCCAAATTTTAAGGTGGTGTTTTAATAGTTCTACTAAATTTTAAAGATATGAAAGAATTAGTAGAAGTAGAATCAAATGGTATGTTCTCTATTATTCAATGAATAACTAGCATACCTGTCACCAAATAATTATTCAGATCTACCTCAGTAGTAGTGATAACATAAGCACATCCTTTTTTCCTTGGAGGTTGTTTTTCATTTCTCTGACAACCCTTAGATTAGGGAAATTGTTTACATAATTCTCATGTTCCTTATAGTTTTAACACTATACTATAGGAAGAGTGTTGATATGAGCCTTATTTTATTATTACACGTTGGTTTGATTATTCATATCCCGTTAATAGTACTTTGTTAGATATCCCATTTTTTCACATTTGAAGCAATTACTGGTTCCCCTTAAACAGTTCACATGATGATTCTTCCCACAATTTTGACATGTGGGATTTGTGATCATATTTACATCATGGGATTTATTTTATAAATATCCGATGTTAGACTCCAATTTATACTTTTTTTTCACCAAGCTCATGAGACAATTGAGGGTCTCTGATATCCATTTCAACCTTGAGGGCACAACAGATAAACACCTCATAACTGTCGAAATCATGAATTGCTGATGATTTTCGTAGACTCGAATTTAGTTTGCTAAATAAGTGATCCCACTTTATTTTTTTTGTTCATGAAAAATTCAGATATGTATCTTGAAATACTCATGAATTTTTCTTTATATTCCCTGATGGATTCATCTTACTTCTTCTTAAGTCTGAGGAACTCTCTTCCCATCTTGAGATAGAAAGTTTTGGGGAAAATAATTATTAAATTTTTTTTTTCTTGATTTCATCCAAACACAAAGAATATATTTCCTCTTGGGAATCTATATTCTTGATTATTTCACACCACTTATCAGCTTTACCATCAAAGAAATAGACTTCCAGCCTGCCTTTCTCTTATTATATGCACTGGAGGATAGAGAATATATTTTTAGTGGAGTTAATCCACTGTTCTTAGATGAGGGGATCATAAGATCAAGTAAACATGGTAGGCCTTTGATGCATGTAGAATTATATGGAAACATTATATTTCCATGTAGGAGGAGGTCTTGCCACATTATTCAAGTTATTATTCATAACATGAGCCAGCTGAGCAAGTATTATCATGAAGTTTTGAGCACCCATTCCAATCATATTTGGCATATCATTACGGAAATATTCACATTCCCTACCTCATTGATTGTTGGAACGTGTTATTATATTTCCCTCCTTTAACTTTGAAAAATAACCTATAATTAGGGGGCTTTAATACTAAGATATTAAGAATAAAAAGAAAACTCTAAACATAAAAGGATAAACACTTAATGGAAAAGTATATCCTAACTTGTGATTTCCTAGGTTTAAATATAGGTTATCCTTGATCAATTTTTTAACATATATTCTTATAGCCACTTTTTTATTCTATTAATAATGTTATTTAATAATCTCATGAATTTACCAAAGAATATCCCTTGAGAGTGTCAAATTTGGAGTGCAATAAGGCCCACTCTCATACACCGTTTCTCATTTGAGTCTTGCGCAAAATGGTGTTTTTAGGTTTTACCCCAAGATACATCCATGCCAGAGCCACATCCACCTATTCGTATCTTGACACGGATGAATTTTCTTCATAAACCACTTACTCTATAGGTACCAAAATTTAGGGACATTTCCTCATACTTAGTCTTATCCCTAAGGTTCTCACTAATGTTCTCTATTCTTAATATCCAAAAATAACTATACCATCCTCTAATTCCAACTATAGTGATCCTATAATTCTATACATATCATTACATGATTTTAAGCATAATAAAGCTTCATATTACATGCTAAGGATAATAATGTCAAGTGGATTGGGAGAATAGGTACATAAAACATAAAACATGAGAAAAAAATAAAAAAATTCTTCACTTAGTCTTTATAAAGGCCTCCTAAAATTCATGATGCTAAAACATCTTTATAAGATAAAATGGGGATAACATGAACAAAGGTATGAGATAGAAACCTAGTAAGGGAATAAACATAATAATAACTATTTTGTACATGGGTTAAAAGGCATGACACAATAACATAAAAAAGCATAAATCATATGGAATCATAACATATAAACATGGGATCATAAAAAAATGGAGTCATAGTAATGTGGAAGAAACATAAAACATGCCGTTAGCATGAGTCAAGGCTCAATGCACATAGAAGAGAACATGTCAAGGTTAACCACCAAGACAATTGCACAATTAGCACGAGTCAAGTCTAACTGCCAAGACCGCTGCACATAACGTCTCATGAGACTCAAATATACCCAATTAATTATAGAACTATATGAGAACACCTATCTAAACATGTTCATGAATATGATTTCTATATAAATAATCATAAATAATCAATCATACTGAAATATAAGGGTACCAATGAATGAAATGGGTAACATAATCATGTCATAAAGCATAATGAATTGGTGTATCAGAAAAGTGTCCATGAAATAATGGAATTAAAAAAAACATGGACATTAATAAGGAAAAATAAGAACAAATCATGCTATGAGCTACCAAACATAAGTAACAACATGTAAGAAGATTATTTAAAAAAGTTTATCATTAAAACATTTTAGCGCGGTTTTAAGAAAAATACTAAAGATCATTTAAAATATAAAGGGAATAATATTTTATATAAAACTATAATTTAACCAAGAAGGTTTTAATAATAAATATAGTGGTTTTCTAAAAAAATATGGTGGATTAAAACAGATTATAGTGTTCTTTTTGTAATTTAGAAAGAATTTAGGAAGTTCCCTTAAAACGGGTTTTCTTTTAATGAATTATTGAGGAGGGAACCATTTAAATACATGTTTATCCGCGAAAGATAATGATGATTGGATATTGATAAATTATTTTTAGCATATAAAAAACATTTATAATATGTACATAAAAAATAAAATATAAATTCATTTGGGTGAAAATAATGATAGAGAAACTTGAAGTAATAAAAGAGGTTCATGTAGAATCCCTTACCTTAAGTTTGATAGTGACCCTAACGTGATAATAATTTCCTGGAAAACCAAATTAAATTCATTAATTAATATTTTAAGAATTAATTATTAATGTAATAAATTTATTATAACCTTATTAAGTTCATCCATGACATTTTTTATGGGTTAAGAGGTTCAATTTTATTTATTGTTTCATCGGTTTTCATGATTGGTTTACTTATAAACATGTTAGGATAATCATGTAAGATTATAATGTTTTTACAGAATTGGAGTTATATTTTAATATTATTAATAAATTAGTTTAATTGGTTATAAATTTAATTTGGTTATTTATAGGGAAGACGAATCTTTATATAAAACATTAATGATAACATTTTTGGTTAATTGCATATTTTTTATCACATCAAACACATTTTGTTTTATAAATTAATATCAAGTTTAAAAAAGTTTTCTGAACCTTAAATTAAAAATAATACATATATTATTTTCTGGTTCAACCAAAAAAAATGGTTTCAGGACTAGAATTGAAGATGGTAATAGAAATTGAAAACCTGAAGTCCTTGAATGTGAGAAATTAACACATCTCAGATGGCATTTTCATTCCTAGTATAAAAGGATGGGAAAGGAGAGATGATGATGAATTATTCCATTATCATAACAAAATTACTGTAAATTTAAGGTACTATATTTATCATAAAATTTTTATGAACGTAGGTGAGGAAAGAAAAATAAAACAATGGAATATGAAAGAAAATAAAAGAAATGAAAAGAGGAATTAACCTCTGGAATATATCTTCTTTGAGAACCTCTTTAGGGGAGATGATTTGGACTTTTAAAGATAACAAGGGATACTGGATGTGGGAGAGGGTATTAGAGAGATATTGGAGTATAATTTGAACTAGGCACAAGTCTTGAGAGGAGTGAAAAGAAGAGGTAATGAGGGGTGGTATTTATAGTGGAGGAGAGTAGGGGTATCCCATTATTTTAATCATTAGTTTATTATTTTTTCTAAAGACTATGGGTAAACATGATTCTTGTGACCAAAAACAATAAATAAAGCATGTGAGTTCAAAACAATGGCCATTTACATCATCCATGACTCAATAATGATGCAGAAATTCTGGTTTTTTCTTTTATCATAAATTATCGTATTTTACTATTTATAAAAAATTCAAGTATTTCAAAAAAATCCAAAAAATTCACCCCAAAATTTTTTCAATGGTTAGAATTCAAAAATGAACTTTTTTTATGAAAATAATTTTTTAAATATGTGAAATTCAATTTTTAATTACAATCATAATTTAATTTAAAAATAAAAATTTTAAAATCAAAACAACTTTTCTAAAACATTAAAAAATTAATTAAGGTCTCATAAAATTAAATTATGATCATAATATTTAAAATTAATAATTTATGAATTCATTTTATGAAAATAAATTTTCTCTTAATTTATTAAATTAATCATAAAAGTTTAATTAAATACACATGACTTACAGAAATACCAAAAATTAATTTAAAATATTTACTTACTTATACTATGAAATAATTATATCATATTATCACTTGTAATAAGGATAAATTTTATTTGTACTTTCATTAGTGAGGTTACTATTCAATTGAATGGTTTAATTTTCATAAGGGTCACATTACTATTCTAAAGTTCAAGTTACTATTTTATTGGTTTGTGTTCCTTAACTTTTAGAGATACCTTTTATTTCACTAATTATTCATTTATAAGGTTTGTATTGTGTTATATAAGTAATCTTATGTGATTATACTATAATTAACTCCTATAAGAAGGTAATTCCATTGGTAAAACATTGGTTCATTATAACACATATCCCACTAATTAGGGATATCTAATCTATCGATGATTTAGGAAGGTTCTATATTAATGAGGTATTATGTGTCCATGGTGTGCGGATGAGGACAATATCTATTTATGATGCTTTATTCTTGTCTCAAATCTATGATGGTCTATAGAAATAAATTTATACTCAAGTGCATTTGAGTATGACATACCATACTTAGAAAAATGAGTAGTATACTCATACTATTAGTATGATAGATGATATGTTTTGAGTGTGCGTCCTTGATTTTGAAAGTTCATGGGAGAGTCATCCCACCTTAGCTAAGTTTTCCTATAAAAAAATTATTAGGCATAAATTATTATTGTGTCTTTGGATGTTGTATATGATAGAATGTGGAAATCACTTTTCTGCTTCCTATAGGCCCATGGATAAAGTTATCAGGTCGTGTATCATGTTGTATCCATTAGAGTGTATTTAATTTATTAGAATGTGGTTATATACCACATAGAGTAGGTATATATCATTTGATTACCATAGATGCCATCCTATAATGTTTTATGTGCCCAACTAGGTATTTCCATGAGTATCACCTTAGTTTTGACACTGGTGGATTCAAAGGTATGGGAATTTGGCACCAATGATTGTGGGGTTGTTCGAAATCATGTAGCATATCAGTATAATGACATACTTGTTAGTGGTTACTTAGTAGTACAGTTATATTATTGTTGTGTTATATATATATCAGTGAAATGAACATTCATGGGAACTCTCAAATGATTTGTGGTTTTTTTGGTACTTAGGTGTATTAGAGTGGATGAATAAGGTTGTTCTAAAAGGAGGTTTCACTTAAAACAATATATTAAAGGTATTTTGAAAATATAAAAAAAAGAAACTCAGTACTAAAAATGATGGGTTGTTTGTTCAAGGTTTAAAACTCAAGAAGATATATTTTTGAATAAGATTTATTCTTGATATTTTATTGATAAAACACAATGAGAATATTTTTTAGAAAATATTTATAAGAGTAATTAATCTAACTATACCTATTAGATTACTTATTAATCATTAGTTTTTAAATTAAAATCAACAAAATTATGATCCTCTAATTTTTTACCACCCAAAAACTACTATAATTAATTGAACCATAAAGATGAAATGAATAAAACTGTAGGCTAGCTTCAGAATGTGAAATCATAGAACCCTAAATTGATTGATTTTATAAGGCTACATTATGTTGAAAGTTAATTTATGTACCATATCCATTGTAAAAAAGAGGATTAAATGTGTTTTTGGATTTTATTTGAACTCTATGAATTGATCTCGTGTAGTTTTGTTTTACCAATTGAGGTCACACTCTCAATATTCACACATCACATGACCTTGCATGTTATGTTTTAATTGTTGAATTACTTTCTTGGTTTTGTTTGTTCAAAAAAAATTCATAGATCATATTAAGTGAATTATAGTAGCTTATTTATTAAAAAAAGTTAATATAGTGAGAATTAGATCGATTAATATGAAAAAACATGCATGGGTGGTGTAGTCATCGTAGAAAAGTCTTGCATCTTCAAAGGTCTAGAAAGGATATAACCCAATATCTTTTATACTCTTTATTTATATCCCAAAGAAGATAATAATATGAGAATAAAAATGAAATAACATAGATTAAATAAAAGATAAAATGGAGTTAATTCCAAGAACAAATATGTTAAAACAAATCAGAGGAATCAAAGAGAATTTTGGAGGAGATCATAGCATGGGATCTTTTATAACGACCTATGATTATCATAGAGAGAAATTAAATCATTTTTTATAGATATTAATTAAATTGCAAAAAACACTCGTATAAGGATTGTAGTGTTTTAGTGCCTCTAGAATCATGAAAACATAAACAATAGGTTTATAGGTGAACTACATCATCTCCCACTATGTTCTTTATAAAAAGAACCCTTCTTAGAAACCTCATACAGAATAAATTTATTCATAACCAGGGAAAGGAAACATAAGAAAGGGTGAGATTTGATTCTCAATAAGGTTAAAAATGGAGATACACAAACGTAACATAAAAATACGGGTATGAGAACATGATCATAACATTTGAAAACCATACCCTCGATATCAAAGATCATAAATTTGAGTCATGGCATAAAGATTGACATTTCATAAGACATGGATCATAAGGTAATCAAGTAAAATGATCCATGAGAGCGTAAAATTGTCATAAGGAATGAGATTGTGGCATACACATAAGCATAAAAAATAATTTACATAATAGTAAAGGGTTAATCAAAAGGCTATCATAGTAGTAAATATTCACTCCTAATACCATCATTGGAGACAAAGTCCCTTACTGAACTAGGTTCACTCCCCATTCCACTATTTTTTATCTCGTGAGATATAAATCTTTAACCAATGCATTAGAGGGAGATATAGGTCCCACTAGTCATATAATAAAATTCATATATATGTGTGATATAAGATCATAAAAAATTCATCATATCATAATCCATGAAATGGAATGGTTTTCATAAAGGTTTCACCATATCATAACCCATGGAAGATATACAGAATTCATAATTATTTAATCATTCCGTCATAGAGTAACTCATGAAAAGAAGAGGTTTTCTTAAGTATTTCTTCATGGTATAACTTATGGAAGAGAAACAGGTTTCATAAACATCATTCCATAATAAACATAAACTATTTAGGGAAAGAATAAGAATTGTATACTTGGATCATATCCCTAGTAATCCATTGGTAATATCAATGGATGTTATCAAAGATGGAATATTATTTTAAAATTCCATTTAAAACATTTCTTGAGGAAAATAAATTTTTTTCGAAAATTATATTTTAAGACTAAAAATTCATAAATAATATTGGAAATAATTTAATTTGAAAATAATCTATGGTAATTATAAAGGAATATTTTAAAAACAATTTAAAACATTTCTTGAGGAAAATAATTTTTATTGGAAAAATAAATTTTAAAAAATAAAAAAAATAAAAATCCCTTTCTTTGAGAATAAAATTGAATTTTTTAAAGTAATATTAAAATAAAATAATGTTTATTATGGTGGGAAAAGAAAATTATATTTTAAATGTTAGAAAAACATTCTTATAAAAAATTGTAAAAGGGATTAAAAAAAGACTCAATTTAGAAAATTTATGAAATTTTTTTTCAATTTTTTTTAAATAAGGTCAAATACCATGTAAAGTACAATTATTAAATAATTATTTTTTAAAAATAATATTTTGGAAAACATTTTAAAAACATGGATATAAAAGATAAAGATACCTGATATAAAAGAAAATAAAAGACCAGTATCACATACAAAATATTGTCTAGATGTTTCTTTAATCTATAAAGATGAAGATAAAAATAAAACATGTTAAAAAATTTAATAACTAATGGAGAGGAGAAAATTTGGTTTAATAAAATAATATCATATGATTTCCTCTCAAAGAACCTTCAACATAAAAAATCCTGAAATGAAGGAATATTGTAATAGAAGTCCTTTACCACTTTTGTAACTTTGAATCACAATTCTAAATGAAAGAATAACATTAAATAAAACATAAAATATCATGATAATAAATGAATTCATGATATTTCATGTCAATGGGTCTGTATATATGCATCATAAAATAGGATAGGTGCATAATAATACATATGTCTCAGAGATGAAAAATTGAGACCAAATTACCTAAATTATTTGGAAACTTTTGAACCCTAGCCCCATGAAAGAGATATATTCAATTGGATATGTAAATAAAAAATAATTTTTAGGGGAATAATAACAAAATAAACTCCTGGTAAGTATATACTCCACATAAAATAAATATGTGGTGAATATGGAAAATGTCTTACATAAGTAAAAAGTGATACTAAAATCCCTTACCTTTTTAGTAGTATTTTTAATCATAAGTGCTGATAAATAATAACATAAAATTAAACTTTAAATATCATTAAAATAATTATATTCATGATATAAAATTTAAATTTTTTATCATATACATCATATAAAAGAAACATTTGGTTAATTTTCATATATCTTTCAGAAATGAAAGGGAGATTAGATGTCCCTTACCTTAAGTCTTGATTTCCTTCATACATGTTCAAACCTAATATATAATAAATATAATTTTAATATAAATATATTAAATAACCATTAATATATATTTAATACCATATATTAGATTTTTCATAAACTTTTATTACCTGTTTATTAACAATTCCATGTTAAAGTCTTGTTTTAGGAAATAACTTCTTTGTTTTTCATGTTTGTTTTGAATTTCTATTTTTTGGTCCAATTAATTTGATCATGGTTTAATGATATATATAATTTTAAAAATGATATTAATATAATATATATTCATTATATATTTTTTATAGTAATTCGTAATATTTATAGATGGAAAATGAAATACTCCATTCATAGAGATGGTAGGTCATACATATGCATGGACACTATTTCAATTTTCCTGAAGTCATAACATAAATATGGTTAAAAAAATACATTACCATTAAATAATAATTTTCATGTAATATATAACACATATTTTTATTTAAACCTATATTTATTACATTCTATGTAAATCACTTGTGAAAAAAAATTCACATCACTTCGTGAGGCGGTAGTCCTTCGTACAAACGAACGACGTAATTGTAACACCTGCGGAATGGAAATAAGAAGGTATATGTGATATAATAATTATATAATTATAATTATATTAAAATTATAATATGTATACCTTTAATCTATCCTTATTACCATCCAATTTAATCAAAAATTAGTAGCACTTCACATCAGTTCATGAGGGAGTAGTCCACTGTACACACAAGCGGCGTTATTGTTTCACAACGGGTTAGGAGGTAAAAAAGTATATGTGGTATTATATTTCCAGAGGTATATTAATATAAAAAATATAATATATAAACATTAAATACATCATTATATCCATCCATGATAGGTGGTTATGGAAAAATGAATAACATCAGTTTGTGAGGCAGTACTCCTTCGTAAACATGAATAATGATTTCGTATCCCATTTCAGGGAAGAGGAGATTAATATAGGTCTTCAAATTAACATTAAAAAATAAATAAATATATAATATTATTATATTATTATATCAAAATATTATAATAATAATTGAATGTAGTAGAGGAATAAATAAAACAAAACGTGTAGTTAGGGATGTCACATCTTCTTTAGACAACTTCTTTTTGTTTATACAAAAGGATTCATAAGATGTATTTGTAATAAAAATAAGGATTATAATTTGATATTATGGAATTAATTAAGTTATTTTAGAAGATATAGTATAATACATATGGTTTTGGAGGTGTGAAGATGATAGAGGGTGGCCTTGTATAATTGAGGTGAGTATCACACATTCATTTTTTAATGAAAAAATTGAACCAAAATTTTTCAAATGAAAAAATGATTAAAATGGACCATTACCAAGAATAGAAGATATAATTTTGAAATACGGACATCAAATTGGTTTTGGACATGTTTGGGGTTATTTTTATCTTTTTAGTTTAACTCCCAGTAAACCCGTTTTCACATTAAATGTATTAAATAATTTTTACTGTTTTTACTATTAATTATAAGAAAAAATTATGTTAAACATATTTGAAAATATAAATTATTATTATTAAAAATATGGTATGCATTTTTCAAAATTCCATTCACATAATAGGAAAATTTTAATTTAATATTAAACCTGTAGACATAATAAGAAATCATTTTTTCAAAGACAAAATTTTCAAAAGTTTAAAGTGCTTTTTATATCAAACTTAAAAATTAAATTGATAATTATGACCTAAATTAGATTAATAGATATATAATTGAACTAATTTTACTTTTAAAATGATATATAAATAATTTTTATGTTTTTAAATTCTTTAAATCAAATGGAAATTCTTAATAAAAATATTATTTTCTATATACATCGAAAAATTAATCTTTTTTAAAAATTCTCAAAAATTAACACTAAGAAAATATTGAAATGATTTTTTTAAAAATAATTTTATTTTTTCAAAAAAATTCTCTAAAATTTGAAAATTTATTTTTTAAACAATTTCACAAAAGTTGAAAAACTTCTTTTTAGAAAAATACAGTTTTAACCATCAAATTGGATTTATTCTTATATATTTTCTATAAAACACATAAGTTTAATGTTAAATATATGATTAAATATAAAATATAAAAATTTAATTAAAATAATTCAAAAAAAAGTAATTTTTTAAATTTAATGAGTCAAAACTCATATATGGACATAAAAATAGTTTTTTTAAAAAGATTTCCTTTATTTTAAACTTGTTTTTATTTTTATTTATAATTAATTGGTCACCGAAGAAATCATTTCAAATAAATACATAGAAAATAATTTTTCATAATTTAGTTAATCATAGCCATACTCTTCATTTCAATGACTAGTTTGTAATTATTATATTAAATAATAATACTTTAATAGTATGTCATATTTTGTGTAAACTCAGTGCTACGTATAATACAAGTTATACATAGTGTTGTGTTTAATGCAGACTAAACACGGTGTTGCGTATAATGAAATCTAAACATGGTGTTATGTGTAATAAAATATATTTAAAAAATTAAATTTATTTAAAAAAATATTTCAAAAAATCTCATGGTGTTGCATTCAACCCCCCTAAAATAAATTATTTCCTCAAAATTTGTACTTATGCTCAGTAAAAAAAGGTTTAACATTTGAAAATCCCTTTCTAGGACGCCCACACCATAACAAGGGTTAATAAAAATTCCTCTTAAAAATACAGAAATGGGTTCAAAAAGTTCATCTAAAATAACACGTAACCTAGTTTCTAGATAGGATAACATTTGTGGGTAGTGAAAAAATGTAAATTGAAGTGAAATATAACACCCAAATAAATATGTAGAGTGAAAAAGGACATGGTCAGGAGAATGTTAACAACCAAAAATCCATAAAACAATGATTTGTGAAAAGAAAATTCTTACATCACAAATTAAAGTAAATGTTTAACATTTTATTTCAATATCTTTTTCCCAAAGTTGGGGAATTTTCATGAGAAGATACATTTCATTTAATTACATTTCATAAGCACAATCATCCTTGGTTTGTTCCTCATTCAATTACCACTTCAACTATTTACCCTAAGATATTAATTTTTCATACTTGAAGTACTAATGGATAATAATATCCATCACATTATGGTAAGTCATTACATCTATCTCTATATAATATCAAAAAAATAGAATTGGTTATCCAAAAACATCCAAATTTCAACTTAATCCATTGAATGAATAGTTTACCATAATACTCCACCATGTCAAGCTAAAATTTAAATCAAAAAATTTAGAAATAAGGTCACTAAATATAAAAAATTAACTTATAATTAATCCCACAAACAACATGAGGCATCTATTAATTTCACATCTGAAATATGTGAATACATTGATCACATACTCTCCAAAAACATGGTAATATATAATATTTCCATAAAAACATAATGAAAAAATACATTATTTTGAAAAATAAATCTTTCCTCATTCTTTAAATAAAATAAATAATTATTGAATATATTTCATAAATCCAAAAATTTAGTAAATTCAATCAATGAAAACAGTAAACACTTTGTCATCAAATCATTAATCAGTCCCTTGGTATGAAACACTATCTAATTTACTTTATCCATATCAATAATATAATTATTCAAACTAAACACCATTTTCTCAACATTAGGAAAATATTAACGATTACCTTTCCATAATCACGTTTTTTCTATAAAATATGAGATTCCATTAAATCAATTTTCTGGGTCATCAGTACCATTAAAATTATTCTTGAAAATCATTAATAAAAAATATATATTAAAAAATCCTTATATATTTCTTAAGTATTGATTTCTGATAGATAAATACTTAAACCCTTTTACTTTAATTATTTGGTATAACATAGCTCCTTCATTATTTTAGGGGTCAACACTTCATTTTTTGGAATTTACTCAGATAATTCCCAAGTTCCTAAAATATAATACATCAAATTCCTTGTAAATTAATTTCTCTATAAACTTCATTTCCACATAGAAAATATATTCCCCTCTAGTTGAGATATTATTCTAGGTTCTTCTTCCCACCTTTTTGGCATTTAGAAATGTGAATATTCTTTTCTATATGCTCATTACCACGTTAAATTTTATAAAAGTCCATATTCCTCTTATTTTATGTGTTAGGAATCTCATTGAAGTTCATGTTATTAATCATATATTATGAAAGTTTATTTGGAAAAGTAAAATTGTCATTCCCTCCAGTCATAATCAAATTTAGTTGCTAATAATTCTTGACTTTTCCATAAAATTTAATGTCAACATGATTCTTCCTAGTTATATTTATTGACTAAAACCACAATGCATAGTATAGGACACAATAATTATAGTGGTAAACCAAATAATCATGAAAAATAACTTATAGGATGACTAAATAATGACACCTTATTTTAAATCTATGAAATCTTTGGCCAAACCTAGTACATTACTGGTCATTATTCAAATCCTTTATGATGGTTCATAAAGGGTTTTCTAATTTCCAAATCATACCACCTAAGTGTTTCAAACCAATTGTTAAGTAAAGACCATTTTTGTGAACCATGTGATGATCAATTCTAGATCAATGTTCCCTTTTTAGAATAATTACCCCTCGGAACCTCAATGTTATAAACACATCCACTTTTAGAATCTATAAATGGATGTAATTCCGTAAAACCCACTTGACTTATCCTTTACTAAAATTCCATTACATTTTCCTATACTTGGTCACATCCTTATACTTATCCTTAGACATTTCCTTGGGAATCCCACAAAAGGTTTTTTTATCCTAATTTTAAATGGTTAACAAAACCTTTCATCTGATACTAACAATAGTTACCCATTCTTCTCAAATATAGATATTACATCATTTTTTTATGAATATTCATCACATTACACAAACACATGACTATGGATCAAAATGTTTTTTTTCCTTTATAAACATGGATCCAAAAATTTCATTGGTGAACTAAATCATCTCCCATTTTTTTATTCATAACTATCACCCTTCATAGACATATCAAACATAAGAGGTTTCTTCATACCTTGGGTAATGGAAATATAATAAATCCTAGTCTTAGTTGCTCAATAAGGGTAAAAAAGAGAGCTACACATTCATAACAAGAAAATAAGGGTATGAGAACATGATCATAAAATTTTAAAACCATACCCTACATATTAAAGTTCATAATCTACAGTCATGGAATAAATATTTTAAATTATTAAGACATGGATTATTTTGAAATCAAAGAACACGGTCCATGAGAGCATAACATTAGCATAAGACATGGGATGGTGGAAAATAAATAAGCATAGAAAATAATTTTTATAGTATTAAAGGATCAATGACAAGGCTATGAGAGTAGAATGAGTTCAATACCCAAACCATCAATGCATTAAATTTTCACTCACGGGACCATCATACCATAAAAAGTCCTTTACTGAAATGGTTTCACTCCCCATTCTGGTATTTTTTATCTCCAAGGATATATATCTTTACCCAATGCATTTTAGGGATATATAGGTCCAACCCATCACATAATGAAAAAAAAGCATATGTGTGACAAAATATCATAAAAAATTCATTATATAATAACATGTGAAATGAAATGGGTTTCATAAACACTTCATTGTATCACAGGCTATGAAAAGGAGACAGGTTTCATAATCATTTCATCATTCAATCATAGCATCACCCTTGAAAAGAAATGAATTTCATAAAAATTTCATCAAGGTATAACCCATTTTCTGATAAATCATTTTCATAAACATCATTCCATTATAAACATAAACCATTTAGAGAAATAATAATAATGGTATCCTGGGATCATATACCTAGAAGGACATATATAACATAATTGGATGACATATTAGATGGAAAATCATTTTGAAATTTCATTTATAACACTTGTTCAGGAAAATAAAATTTCAATGAAAATAAAATTTTAAAACTAAAAATTCAATATACAATTTTTAAATTATTTTATTTGAAAATAACCTTTTTTACTTGTAAATGAATCTTTAAAAATCATTTAAAGCATCTCGTGTGGAAATTAAATTTTATATTATTTTCTTAAAACATAAAACATTTTGAAAATCCTTTTTTATTCCAAAATTGAAAATTTATCAATTAATATTCAAATCAAATTATGGTCATGAAGTTTGGAATATATGTTTATGTTATAAATGATAAAAATAAACATTATTTTCAAAACATTTTGGAAAATGGAGTCAAAGACGACTTATTTGGAAAATGTTGAGAAATTTCCTTTAATTTTTTTAAAATAACATCATTGAACATGTAAAATATATTTAGTAAATAATTTATTTTTGGAAATAATATTTTTGAAACCATTTTATAAAACACAGATATGAAAGAGAAAGATACATGATCTAATAAAATACATGTTTGACATTACTTATAAATGACTTTATTGATGTTTCTTTAACAAACAAGGAGTGAAATGGAAATAAAACATGTTACCCACATCTATAAATATTGGATAAGAAATATATGAGGTTGAAGAAAACAATATCATCGGATTTCCTCCAAAATAACCTACAACATAAACAATCTTAAAAAAATGGTGATTATAGCATAACACCTTTACTACTTTTGTAACATTGAATCACATGACCCAATGAAATAATAACATTAAATAAAACATAAAATATCATCAAAATAAATAGATTCATTGTATTACATGACAATGGGTCTGTATATACACATTATAAAATAATAGATGCGCATAACATAACATAACATATGTCCCAAAGAAGAAAAATTGAGATAAAAATCACTTACCTCTTTGGTATATTTTAAACCAAATACCCCATGATAGATAGATCGTAAAATGAATATGAAAATACAAATAATTTTTAGGTTAACCATCACAAAATAAATTTATTTTCTGTACATACACAACATAAAAGAAATATGTTATGAATATGACGTGTGTCTTGTAGAACAAAAATTTGAGATGGAAATGCATTATATTTTTACTAGTATTTTTAATTGTATTCCCAAATAAACAAGAACATAAAATGAAAATTCAAATAACATTAATATAATGGTATTAATGATATAAAATTTACAAGAGGTGGAATATACACTACACAAAATAAACAAGTGGTGAATTTGCATATGTCTCCGATAAATAAAAGAGAGACTTGAAATCCCTTAGGTTAATTCTTGAATTTCTTCAGACACATTAAAACATACAGTATAATAAACATAAGTTTACTATACATATATTATAGAAACATAATTATATATATCATACCATATATGATTTATTAATAACTTTTATTACTTGTTTAATAATAATTACTTGTTAAAGTCATGTTTCTAGCAATAACTACTTTTTTTATTGTATGTTTTAATTTTGTATTTTTGGTACACATATATTGATCATGGTTAAATAATATAAAGGATTTTAACCATGATATATATATATATATATTATTATATATGTTTTTATATTAATCCCTAAGATTTAGATATAGAAAAGTAAATACACAGTTCATGAAGAAGGTAGGTCGTGTGTACACATGAACGATGTTTAAATGTTATTGTTGGAAAGAAATAATGAAGATTAAAAGATATATTACCATTAAAGAATAATTTTTATTTCATACATATGACATATTTTTATTTAATACTATCCTTATTACCTTTTTTGTAAATCATACGTGAAAAATGAATCACATTACTTCGTGAGGTGGTTGTCTGCCATACACATGAAAAATAGTACCATATGCACCATGAAATGGACAGTAAGAAGGTATATGTGATATAATAATTATTTATGTATAATTATATTAAAAATATAACATTTATGCATACAATCTATTCTTAATATCATCCATGTAAAACCAAAGTTTAAAACACATCACATCGGTTCGAGAGGCGGTAGTTCTCCATACACACAAGCGACATTATTATTTTCCAATAGGTTAGGAGGTAAGAAGGTATATATTGTATTATAATTAAATAGGTATAATAATATAATAAACTTAATATATAAACGTTAAATATATCAATATATATATATCCATGAGAATCTGCGATGGAAAATGAATGGCTTTGGTTTTTGGGGCAGTAGTGCGTTGTACACACGAATGACGATTTTTTATCCCATTTTATGGAAGAGTAGATGGATATAGTTAATGACTTTAAAATAAAAATATATAAGTACATGGTTGATACTTTTTTTATTATGTCATAATATTTAAATAATAATTTAATGATATGGAGGAAGAAATAAAATAACACGCTCGGTTAGGGACGTTACCACTTCTTTAAAAAACTTATTTTGGTTGGTACCAAAAGGCTTCATAGGTTGGATTTGTGACCAAAATATAGATTATAGGGTGAGATGAGGGAATTAATGAATTTATTTGGTCATTTATTGTCTGATCCAATGTATTTTGGAGGTATGAAGAAGATAGGAGAGGGGATTCCCTTAATTGCGATGTCACTAGAACACTTGTAATTTTTTGAAAATAAAAATGTGTGCCAACGTTTTTTACATGTTAAAATCACAAAAATGGATACTTGTCGGTAATAGGAGATATACGGTCTAAATATAGTCATAAAATTGGTTTTGGAAAAGTTTAACATCATTTTTAACCCTTCTCTTTTTAGTTTAACCCCCTACTAATCCCATTTTAACATTAACCCAGGAAAAAAAATTATTAGTTTCACTATTAATTATGATAAATAATTAAGTTGAAATTCTTAGATAATATAAATTATTCTGATTAAAAACATTTTATCCATTTTTACAAATTCTATTCATGTATGATTAATGTTTTAATTTAAAATTAAATACATAGACATGATGAGAATTCAATTTTCCAAAGAGAAAGTGTTCAAAAGTTTCAATGGTTGTGGTGTCAAAATGAAATATTAAGTTGATTAAAATAACCTAAATTAAGTTAATATATATATAATTGAACTAATTTTATCATTAAAACCATATTAATAAAATTATTCTTTTAAATGCTTTAAAAGAAATGAAAATTTTTAATAGAAACCTATATTTTTACTATTTATCCAAAAATTTGTCTTCTATGAAAATTCTAAAAAATTTACCATAAGATAATTTTGCAGTGATTATTTAAATATTTATGTTTATTTTTTTATGGAATTTTTCTAAATTTGAAAAAAAAAATTATTTTAAAATAAATTCAAAAATGATAGAAAAACTACTTTTTAGAAAAATACAATTTTAAGTGTAAAATATGATTTATTCTTATATATTGTCTAAGAAATACATATGATTAATTTTGAACAATTTATTGAATTTTTAAAATTTCATTTTCATTAAAATAATTCCCCAAGATTTATTTGATTAATTTATTGAGGTAAAACAAATTTGTGCACATAAATGTAGTTTTTAGAAAAACAATTTCATTATTTTCAAATAGTTTTTATTTTCATTTATAATTATTTTTAAAAAAAATAATTTTAGATACAACTGTAAACCATATATTTTAATAATTTGGTTAATCTTATTTATACCCACCATTCCAATTCCTAGTTGATAATTATCATATTTAGTAGTTATATTTTAATTATATTTCATGTTTTATTTGAACTCAGTATTTCATGTAACACAAGATAAAATTAATGTTTAATGTAATAGAACATAATATAGGTGTTTCATGTGACTCAAGAAAAATACGGTGTTGTGTTTATCATAAGATATGTAAAACATTAAATTTATTTGAAAATGAAATTTCACAAAATCTTGGGGTGTTATATCTTACCTCCTCTAAAGGTATATAAAAACGGAAAGGAACCAATTATTCTCCGTTCTCAATATTCTAATTCATGTAAAAACCCCTAAAACTAAGAAAACACATATTTATAGAGTTTAGGGGGGATATAGTTCTATTAATTTAAAAATTTGTTTGGGAACTTTGCCAAAATATTTTAATCCAAATTTCACTGACATTCTTGACCTCTGAAACACTTGAAAGAGTTATTTTTATAGTAGAATGATTTGTGTGGAATATATACTATCCAAATTCAATCCCAATTCAAGTATATGTGTAGAATATATTGAAAAATTCTAAATCAGTGTCCAATATGATGATTATAGTTAGATTTGATTTTATTGCCCATTTACTGTAATCAAATTCAAGATCCAGATCAAATTGTCTAGAAGAAATTGTTATACCATTGGGTGAGAAATTATTTTAAGAAATTTTATGTTAAAATAATACATAAAAAAATAGGTATAAATAAAATAATATTATTCAATTTAATGGTTCAAAACTATAATTTTCATCAAAATTCAAAATAAATGATCTAATAAAAGACATTGAATAAATAAACATATTTAATATAATGTGAGGAAATTATGTCATTTAATTTCAATAAAATTTCTAATAAAAATTTATTTTATAACCTCCTCCACACTTACCCTTTGACACTCCTGAAAATATTCACATGTAATGTATTCCAAATAACTATGACATGATATGCATGTTGACATTTACCAATCTATATTGGAAATATAGGAAATGTAAGAATCTCATGAAGTTTTCAATCTCAATAAATTTTAAAGTAAATGTCTCACCAATTATTTAAAAAAATATAGTGAGATTAATGAAAATAATCATAGATAAACATGTTATAGGTATATTATACCATAAATTCTCCATGCACATTTCTGTGCTAAAAATTTCAAGCTCATATCACTACCATTCATTCAGTATATTTAGTTCATGTAAAATATTTATTCTTACCTAGTTTAATTTCATTGGACCTATTATACATTCCTTTGTAATAAAATTTCAAGACCAACATTATTAATTATTCATGAAATTAAAATGTTATGCTCCGGATAAAGATATACCTACATGTTATACCTTTCATCACTCCCCTATATATTATGATAATATATATTTTTGTTGGTTTTTTATTTTTTAGGGTGTATAATTTTTAGATATTAGGTCCAAAAATATAGGTTAATTTAGTATGGAAATGAAATTTATTATAATAGAAATGAACATATGGATCAACCATTGAAGTAATATTGTTTTTTAACTAACTTTATTAAACCATCAATTGATTAATAAACCTTTCAGAAGATAAGGTTTTATGAAATTTGATGTAGAGAAATCAATGACACAATTTACTAGGAATAAATATCACAAAGAATAGTGTCAAAATATAAATGTTTTTATAATTGAACAACCAATATTATCAATTATGGCTTCCATTTTAATAAAATTTAACCTTTAATGGTGAAAATGTTCCCATTCTTATCATTCAACCAATGAATTTTGAAAATTCCAACATGCATTTTCTATATATTTCACATTTAAATGAGTATGTTACATGGTGTTTTTTTTCTTGTTTTTGTTTTTTTTATATTTTTGTAAAAATTAACACAAAATAGACAAATGAAAAAGCTAAATATGATACCCTAAAATATTTAACCCTCCCTCACACTTAACATATTACATTGTCCTTGATTTTAACTTATGATATGATATGTTCACATGAAAAATTGAATTTTAAATAAGAAAAATAATATAAAAGTGAAAGGGTTAGGGATAACATGATATATTCAAGTGGTGATGGGGTCATGTAATGTGATAAAATCAACTTCATGTGTTGTAATTCCCTCAATATATTTTATAATCTACTACCTAATAACTATAAATATTCTTCCTATATACTCTTGTGTGATATTCACTACACTATAAGGAAAAAAATTAGACACACCATAAGGACCTACCATTACAGAATGTAAATTATCATGAATCAACATCAATTATGAACTATAATGAAGAAATTTTAACCTATATAAAATTCAATTTTTATATAATCTTTTCATGAGTTAATTTTTACCTCAATTTGTAGAGTCTTTAGTTCTCATATGATGATTATCAACTCTCTTGAGCTCTTGATGTTGTAGCTCCATTTTTTCAATTACTTGTATTAAATCCATTTTTCATTTCTTTACTCTCAAAATGAAAAATTATATAATTACATGAGGAGATGATAGGATTTCTAAAAAATAATTGGGAATGGGGATATACCAATGGGAGTCTTTTACAACATCCTCTAAGCCCATGGTGCATTATCAAAGTACTTACTCTAATCCTTTTTAGTAAACTACAAGGTTTTCTCCAGAATTTGTTTCAACTCCTATTTTTAATCATCATCCAGACTATTTCATAGTGGGTGTTATTGAGTATAAGTTTTATGTGTCACCCCATACTTCTAAATAGGGGAATCCATATTTTGATTGAATGTTTTTATCCTGGGTCACTAATGATAGCCTTGGGTATTCCAAAATTTTTAAAATATTGTGACTTTGGAAAATCCATTACAACATGGGAATCATTTTTTCTAGTGGATTTGGCCTCCACCCATTTTTTACCATAATAAATTATAAAAATATATACAAGAAACTAAATGATCTATATAGTGTAACCATAAAATTGATTCCCCATATATTAAAAATCCCATGGAATATTATGGGATGTTGAAGTATCTCATGATCCTAGAAATGTTACCTCTTTGTTGGAAATGTGAAAATGACTTACAAAACATATAGGAATCAAGGAGAAAAACTAGTCCAATATAAACACGAGTCTAAGAACTTACAAGGTTTACATTGGGGTCAAATTTTCCTCCACAAGAATGTTTTTGAAAAAAATGTAGAACATACTAAAACTCCTGATCAAGAACACAAAAGCTAACAATTTGTTGAGTACACATTCACCCAAGGTAGGGATAATCCAACACATAAAACCTAGACTCACACTTCAATTTTTGGACTTGTGCATAAATATGATCATTAGGAAATGTATCCCAAAGAAGTACCATCTAATTGATAAGTCATGGCATTGCATATGGATTCATTAATAGGCACCTCAAAGATGCATGGTCAGAAAAAACAACTATATCAGAACCTAGTAAATAAGATTTATTTTATAAAGTAAATATGAAAAAAACTAATTTTTCATGGTTTTTAGCTTTATTGGGATTAATATAATTTCCCTAAAGCATAACTGATCACATGAGAACATCCATCCACCCTTTGGGTTAAGAATTCTCATAATGAAAAGTTGTAAGCATCACACATAATGTTGAGTGGAATCTCTCACCATGGGGGATGAATGATTGGTGTTTTGGTGAGATTTTTATTGAGATCATAAATCAAAACCCTACACGAATGATCAAGAAATAAGTCAATAAATTTTTTCAGCAATCGAGATAATGGTATAGATATCATAATAAAATCAAAAAGGAAGAATTGATAAAAAAAATAACATGTCCAAAGAACGATCAAACAACAGGAAAACATATATGATATGGATATGATGAAATAATTTCTAACTTAGGTCTATATACCTCAATTCAATGTCGTAACACTACATGGCCTATAAAAATTATCTTATCTACCATGAAATGACATTTATCCAATTTCAAAACTAAATTTTTCTCAATTCAATGATGAAACAAATTTCCCAAACTCAATATACATCTATAAAATGAGTAACCATACATAGTAAAATCATCCATAAATAACTCTATTCAAATATCACGTAAATTAGGAAAGATACTCAACATGAGTATATAGAATGTACCCGGGGGATTAATAAGTCCAAATGGAATCCTTCAATAAGAAAATTTCTAGAAAATACAGATTAATGTTATCTTGTCCTAGTAATTTACTATAATGGGAACCCAAAAATAGCTAGAGAGACCATCCAAGAAACAATAATGTGTTCTACCCAAAATTCGCTCAAGCATATGGTCAATTAATGGAAGGTGGAAATAGTCCTTACAAGTGTATTGATTAATTTTCCTATAATATTTACACATTCACCAACTATTTTGTACTCTCACTGGAACTAACTCCTTTATTCTTTGTAACAATGAACCCAGATTTCTTTGGTACAACCTAGATAGGGATGAACAAATAAGAGTTAGAAATGGGGTAAATAATACCTACCTCAATCAAATTTTATATATCTTTATTTAAATATTATTATAATGTGTGGTTATGTATCCTTTATGGCTGACTAACCAGTTTATTCCCATTATTTAAAATAAACCTATACAAGAAAATGGATGGTGTAATACCTAATATATCTACAAAGGTCCACCCAATTTCCTTAATATTTTCCATTAAAACATTTAATTTTTTTCTTATTTGATTATAAGATTATTAAAAATTATTATAGAACTTTTTTCATCATTCAATGGGTATGAATATTTTATTTTTGGTGGTAATGGTTTGAGTTCCAATTGGGGTGGGTTATGTATTGATGGGAACGATGTGTGAACTAATATATATTCACAATGAATGTCAGGTTTTGAATATCCATCATTAAAATCATTTAATAATGCATAAAATACATCTAAAAAAACAACATCCACATCATAATCATAAATCACATGTTTATAATTCAAAAAATAATCCACAAATGAATCATAAATGATTGTGGTTTGATTATGAGAGGTAGGTGTGAAATTATTTTTCAAAATCAAACTAGAACCAATAATCAAGATCAATCAAAGAATGGATTGACCCTAATTTGTAAAATATTTAAAATCAAAATTGGGAGTCATTTCTTGATGGGTTATAATCATATATAAAGAAGGTAGAATGGTCCTCTTAGGGGTACTAAATGGAGTCTAAATTATTAAATCATACAACACCATATTCAAACACCAAAAAGAGTAACCTCATAGAAATGAATGATTATCTTGGTATATTTTAGGAATATCCTACCATGAATGATGGGATCAATGTAACATACCTAATAATTATCCATATTCAACACATAGAAATCCACTAGAATAATCATATCTCTCACTCAAATAAGGACATCATTAAGGACTACTATTAGGTTTTTTGTGCCCTTTTTTCCAATTTCACGGCCATCTTCACTGAATTGAACTCACCAATCTATCAGGAATAGAAAAAATAGTGAGGAATTACTTTTATTAAATATTCCAAATCACATAAAGCCGTATAAAATAAAAAATTTACTATATTGAATGGAATAGCGAATGTACTAGCATTCTTTCACCTTTTAAAAATCACCATGTTTTATGTGATGAGTAAAAATACATTACTCTCTTGGTTAATCATCTCATATCCCTTTATATCTCTTTAATTTATACACAACACTTTCAAAAACATAACATAACTTTGAATTTTCGTGATTTTTTAAAGTCGTGGTATTTTGATCTCAACATGCATGAATATATCTAAAACCTTTTTTCATATCCTCTTTAGAAATATTTTTGTTTTTCTAAAACTCTATTCAGAAATGGAAGTTGTTTAGGAGTAACATCATCAATCATTTTATTTCCTTTTTCTTTCTTACTCATATTGCTCTTCGGATGCTCCTAATTGAAGATTATTCTGGTTTGAGGTGGATTCCGATGGATAGATAGAATCAAATGTATCAACAGTTGGCTTCCAACTTCTCGGTATGATGGAACTAATATTATCCATTGTATTTTTAGTAGGCTGGTAAGGAATATTTTCTGTATTCTTGCTTTTGAGTTCATGGAGGTTAGTGGAAATCTAGATCCTTTTCATCCTCATCTCCCTCAACTCCATACCCTAACACTATATATATTAATTTTGATTAAGAAAATTTTTGTTTCATAAAATCATCAGTATTAGAATATACCATTTGTTGGTATTACCCTTTTCAATATTGAATTTTTGAATCTTGGGCTCCGAATCTCTTCAAGGGTTATCAAAAATCCAGTTGGTATGGCAAACACTATTGGAATTTTTTTTGAAACTGGGGACTTTGTCTTTTTTTAGATACACACCTCAAGTCAAAGTGATCTTTAAACCCTTGGTTTTATGTTGGTTTAAAGGAATCCTACTTTTTTTGGGATGTGGTAGTTTTGTTGCTGATATGGCCTCTCATGTAATACAACTACATAATCACATGTCTCTTGTAATCAAGGTAAATTATTGGTAGGGTGGTATTGTTTATTGAAAATTATATAAGGCCTCAAAGGAGTAGGTTGGGATTTATTTTGAGCGAATTAATTATTTCTCAGCATAGAGGTAAATCCATCTAAATTGGAATTAATTAAATTATTTTCAATATATGAAGCAGTTATCTGATATACATGTATAACATATTATATACCTCAAACAAATTTTTTTGGGACTTTTATGTAATATCTTAAATCAGTGATCACAATGATTCTTTTGTGTAAGGTATCAAGTCCTAGAATTCATTTACATTGTGTGTGTTGGGTGTCTGAGGCACTCAAAAGAGTTTACAAGGAGTTTGGAGGAGGAAGGGCTAAAATGATGGAGACTGTGACATGAAGCCTTGGGCTCTAGAATAGTGTTGGACTTTGTGGTATGGAGTGGTCAATTTAGTTTTGTGGATATAAAAAAAATAAAATGGGGATAGTGACTTTTTAGGGGTAACTATTTCATGGAGGTTGCCTATGGTGTTGGCCCTTCCTGATGGTCATGAGGTAGTGGTGTGGAACATATAGGATGCATCGTAGGGGTTCTGGGTTCTTTTTTCCTTTTTAGTGGTATATAAAACATGGTTATTAAGGATACATAATACTAATATATCCCATTTTTTATGATCTACACCATGGATCCACCCTTTGATCTCACATTCAGGTTTTATTGAGTGGCTATGGTGTGGTCTTCTCCCATTGAACCATGGTCTAGGTTGTATATGACCTAGTTTGAGGGGCTACGTCATGGCCTCATAAAAATCTATTTTTTATAAATATCCATGAGGCCCTCAATCCCATTTTTCTATCAATTCTCATTATTTTGAACCCTTGATATTTAAGGGTGTTTTTTGAGGCTTTGAATCCCCCTTTCATAGGGATCAATCCCCAGCTTCTTGAGTTCGAACTATTGTGATCTATGGTAGGATCTTCTCATTTTTCTTTGGGTTTATCCTTTTTTTGATATATTTTTCCTCTCATTATTCATTCTATGACTTGGAGGATTATCTCCATAATTCCAATGGAGTTTCCTTTTACATTTCTAGTGTGCTCATGGAATGATGTCTTTGGGAGATCATATTTTCCTCACAAGTGAGGTGATCAGAAATCCATTATGTTAATTTATTCTTATGCAAAGAACATTGAAACTTTTGAGGTAGGATATTAATTAATTCTACTATTTATTTAATAATAATAATAAATTGGCCATAGTTTATCCCTCTGGATAATTTTTTAATTAATCTAAAAGATATTAAACTATATTGAAGAATGAAATTGGTTTATGTTAATGATTTAATTTTTTTACTTTCCACCATGAAACCAGTTTGCATCATGATTTTACTAGATAGTGTGACATCTATAATATTAATTATCTACCATGTGTGTTTATTCATGGAATAACATTTTGAAATTTATGGAATTGGTAAATAATGTAACACTGTTAAATTAATTGGTTGTATAAATAACATAATGAGGCATGTTTAATGAATCCAGTATTTCTTATAATTTGATGGAAATTAAAATTGATGTTAAAGGAATGTTTAATTGAATGTGCTGTTTTATTTCCTAATGAAACATTTTTAAGAACATGAATCTAGAATTCTTGTTAATTTTAATGAGATATAAAAGGCATGTTAATGAATTTATGATCTTTAGAGATTCTTAAGGCTAGAAAATGATAGAAATAATATTTGAATTATTTGATAGTTTTTTATAGATGATGCCTTTGGTATCTTATATTTTTAACCTTTGAATAATGTATTAGTTAATTAAAGTAATAATAAAAAATAGTTTTTTATATAAAGATAAATCTTTAGGTCTGAGAGTTCTTATTTTTTTGTGAAGGTTGAGTCCCTTGTGATAGGGACGAGAGAGCCCATTTTCATGTGATGGATGAATTACATGTTTTTAGAGAGAAAAAATTATATATTGAATATGTTTTTTGTTTTTGAAATTTTATGATGTGATATTTATGTGATCCTTTTTATGTGATGTGATCCTAAGATGGTTGATCATAGGATGGATGATGACATATGGGCGGGGAGGCCTGGGGTTGTGGTACTAGTTTACACCTATGATGACAAGATGCAAAGTGATATGCATGAGGGTGTCTGGGGTGGAACTAAAGATGATGGAAAAGGTTAAACATATAATTACTCATGGTTTCTATTAAGTTTGATTCTTTCTATTAATTTATAAATTTAATCGTTTGATAGTCAGGTTTCTTGTTTTATCTATATTCATTTCCCCACTACTCGAGGAAGCTTGATTACCTTAGTTGCATCTCTCTTGTTGGTAGATTAGGATGATTTCCTATAGTACCAAGAATTGTGGAATTGTAATTATAATTTTTAATAAAAAAAATTTACCTCTAGGGTTGGTTTTTCTAGACTGAAGATGATAATGTTAATCTTGAGAAACTATGGACATTTCTGGATTATTATGGTAGGGCCCAGACTTATCTTGGATGGTTAGTCAAATGTAATTAGAATAATTGTAATTAATGGTTAATGGATTAAATAACATAATGTGAAATGTTAAGAAATAATAATGAACTTAATATACCTCCTTAAATTCTAGTGTTGCTTATAGGATATCTAGTCTATATCAATCGTAGATGGGTGTACGAGTGGTGATATGTTATGAACATAGTGTGATAATAAGTTATATTATATCATGTATTTATCATGATTTTATACAATACCCCACCCATGTTGATTAGGGTGACTGACACATAGTGGGATTTTGTAGGGTTCTTTCCCCAACACCCTGATGGGAGGATGGATAAATGACTACCCCCTTTGAAACTGCTCTCTTTTCTTCATAGTATTATGTACTTGTATGCCTGGTGGTCAGTTTCCCCATATATGTGTGTAAATATTTGGAATGTTTTAATGACATTTCACACAAATCTATGTCCAAATATAGTATCTAAAAAATTATTATAGGTATGATGTTTATAAGATGTGATGGATTGATGTACCTTTTCATGGTATGTGGTATGATGGATTGATATATAATACCCAATGTATGATAAACATCATACTGTCAATGGTTGGTCATGGAAACTACTTTATTACTATATATGGATATGTGTATGGGATCATCTAATGATGTGAAACATTTGTTGCATGTTGTGATATCTAGTCCAAGTTCCATTAGGCTAACTTATATTAGACAGAGATGGCTCAAGATGTGTGATATTGGGGAAGAATGGAAAACTAGTTGGGAAGTGGTAGTGGGTTACCCTTTTTTTTACTATAATACATTATTTGTTATTATAAAATACTTAACGAGAGATTTCCATGGTGAAACAAGGAAATTAATACACTTGTTTATATGACAAGATAATTTCACTTTTTGTTCAATAGAATTTAGCATGTTTTATTTATATTTTTCATGAAAGGATCATGGATGGATATTACAGAGTATATTTTTATTCTCACATCTGTTATATATAAACTTTTTCTCATTTCAATAAGAGTAGGGTAGAGATCATGATGGATATTACTAGATCATTATTTTCAAGGAGCTATTTGGTCTTCATATCCACTGTTGATATTATCAATTTCATACATGTAGTTTTCATTCTAATTGTTTTAGTGTTGTATGACATTACATGTATGATGTTGGGATTATTTTATATTTATGATTAGGTTTTGATTGATGTATCTATACGATCTCTCTCTTTTTATGTTCTCTTAGAGTGTATTTCCACGTATTTGTATTTATGATATACCCTCGAAGTTAGTCACCATCCCAGGACCTACTAATGGCAGGACCTAGGTAGTCACTATCCTCCTTCTCTCACTGCCATCCTCAAAGGGGTTCTTTTTATGGGGAGGTGGTCATGATATATTATTATTATAGTATTAGGTTGAAGGATTGGATGATTTTTAGAGTTATGAATATGTGAGTAATGTATGGGTTGGTTGAAAAACATTGTCAGATAAGTTTAGTAAGTGGTGTAAACAAGGTAGAATAGATGATATATTGGTATTTAGGTCCCCCCATGATATGATGCATGGAAATTTAGGTTTATGAAGCCTATTAAATGATGTGAAACTAGTTGTGATGTACATACCTAGGAAAGTATCATGAATCATTATTATTTATTCTTATGTATAAATTGGTTATACCTTGGAATTAGGTTAAAAACAACGAAATAAAAAATTATAATTAAATAATTAATGTTTAATATTCCATAATATGGATTTAGGATCTCTTATTATATTTTATTCTTGTATTTATATATATAAGTCAATGTCCTCATTAGTTTCACACAAAAGAAGTCCAATAGGCTGTTTTAATAGAACACTATGGAGTAGAGGCTGAGACCAATGACCTGTAGAGGAGGAAACTCTGAGAGTTTTAACACCAGAGTTTACAAAATTATGAGGGTTCCATTTCAGAATTAGTTTTAGAATAGTAGTTGGATGAGAAGGAGATAAATTTTATTTTCACTTTTTTTTGGAAGGAGAAATGGGTTTCATTAGTTAGGACAATGTAGTGTGCAGTAGAAAGGTAGTTCTAGATCATGTTCCTCGTGTATCATGAGGATTCCAAGGTATTACGAGATAAGTTCCCGGTTCGGTTCCAAGAATAGTTCATTTACTTGACCATAATGGAGGCCATTATTTATAAGATAATTACCCTTAAAAAGGATAGTACCATTATTTTTTACTTTTAATCAATTTCAATACCATTCTCTGATAAGCATCATACATTTTTTCAGGTGAGGAGGCATGGGTGAGGCATTTTGAGGAGGCTTTGTATCTATATATCAAGTGGTGGTCCTATTTATATAGTCAACACATATCGATGTGTTGGAAAGATTAATGGTTTCTGAGAGGATTATAGAAAAAATCAGATCATCATAACAGGTAATTTATTATGATTCCTCATGAAGCAGAGCTCTGGTCCTTGTCTCTCAGTTTCATGGATAGAAGATTCTTCAGATAGCTGGGGGCAGGCCTCAACCCTCATCATCTCATTTTTTCTAGGGTGGAAGATCTCATACCATTTATAAGAGATCATATGAATGTTTTTATTTTTGAGGTTGAGGTCATCTGTGTAAGGAGTGTTTGGCCTCTCTGGAAAGGCAGTGTTAACTAGGTGTTCTGATACAAGTTCCACTATTAGGGTGGTTTCAGGTGAGGTAGCAGCTGCAGGATGCCCCATCTTGGGATCAGTAAGGAGTAGATGTGTTAGGTTGAGGAAATCCCCAATATGATCCTCATCCTTAGAGAACAGATCATGATTTTGTTGGTGGTTTCCATCAGGTTTAGAGAGTTCATGGAGTAGTTCATGGCCAACAGCATGCTATAGAATTTCTAGTATTGGGTCAGCCAAATTTTCTATATGGTTATATTCTTTAATTTATTCAAGAGTTACAGAATCATTAGTATCACCTACCCTTATCCAGGCTTTGGGACTTGAGGTTGAGAGGATTCCAGTGCCCATGTCATTTACTACACTAGTTGGAGGTCAATTATAATTGTATAAATTATATAGAGACTATAATATTGTGTTTTTGAAACAAAAATTGTTGGGAGAATTCCTTTGTTTACATATATAACCCTATGACATTATCCTTGGTATGCACTAGTAGTATTAGTGTAGGATATTGTGGATTTCATGAGGAGGAATATTATGTTCTGTGATGATAATAGAGATCCATTATTAATTTTTGGCAAGTGAGACCCTTAAACAGGTCAGATGTGTGTTCGTACTTGTATTTATTAATGGAAAAGATAATTCTAAGTTCATCATTTGTTCATCCATCGATGTTTACCATGGTTGTGTAAGATTATAATGATGTATTTCTAGAGGAGGATGAATCTATTACCCCTTAACAAAAGATCTAGATTAGGATCAAGCTTCATTTAGGTTCTTTAACTATATCAATGTCTCTATATTGGATTCCACCTTACGAGTTTCGAGATATGAGTGTAAAACATGATGATCTATTCCAGTGAGGTTCTATTTAGTTGAGTGTGTCACCTTTGAGTTAAATAGTTTTTTTTTTGTGAAGAATGATGATGGTATTTTATGCAATTATTTCAATTATCATCACTTAAATTAGGTGATAGTGAAGAACCTCTATCCTCTTCCATAGATTGATGACATTTTCAATCATCTAAAAGGAGATTTTTGGTTATCAAAGATCGATTAGAGTTCAAGATATCATCTGATATAGGTAAATGATGATAATATTTTAAATACATCATTCTGATGTCATTATTGGAATTATTTTTTTAGTGTGATGCAGTTATGTGTGAAGAAAACTCCATCCATGTTCATGTTTATGATGAATGTTTTATTATAAGAGTTTCTAGATAAGGTTTTGGTAGTTTTCATGGATGACATCACTGTGTACTATATGTATGAAGAGGTTCATACTAGTCATCTATGTTTCCTTTAGTATTTTTTTATCATTAACAATTATTTGCGAAGTAAGTGTGAGTTATGGGCTCATGAAGTCCATTTTTCAAGGCTTGTTGTGTACCAACAAGGATTAGTTGTGGATCCTTTGGAAAATGAGGCAATCATTTTTAAACCCCCCTATGACAAGTAGATTGGGAGTGGAGTTTTCTTGGTCATATAGGCTATCATAAGTGGTTTTTAACTAATTTATCTTGGGTTGTGTCTCCTCTTTGATCCTTGACTTGGAAGGATAATGCCTTATTAAAAACTGATTAAGGTCAAGAACATTTGGAGTACCTGAAGAATATGTTGGTTAGTGCTCTAGTTATTTATCATCTAGAGGAGGGAGTTCAATATGAGGTTTTTAGTGATTCTCTATGTATTGGGTTGGGTTTAGCATTGATGAAACAAATATCATTTGTTTCTTATGGGTCATGATAGTTACATAGTCATGTGAGTAACTATCTCACCCATGATCTCAAGTAGGAAGTGGTTATTTTTCCCATGATGTTTCGGAAAAAATATATCATCATCGAGGATTTTGTCATTATTATTGATCATAAGATGTTGGGGTATGTCTTATCCTAGCGTGTAAGATCCCAACATTTTCTAGAGGTATTACATGCCTGTTTTTAGGTACCTTTTTTGCTATTAAGTACTTTTGGGTTGGGGTATGACCTCGGGTGTGTTTTGGTGAAGTTTTTAAGGATCTTGGGATGACATGGGGCCTTTCATTGTTTACACACGGTTTGGCCAAACCATGCGCAAGATAACCATATGGATAGTGGATGTCAGCATGGTTAAAGAATGGTTTTCATAACCGTGTAGGCAGTTGAATACCACAATGTTTTCCCTAACCGTGTGACTCTGCCCAGAAAACCGTGCATGCAAGTATTAATTTTCCAAAAATGGGATTAAAATCCCCAAAAATACCGATACTACCATATTTAGACCTTGGATCATGATTGAAAAATTATAAGTGTTCTCAGAGCCTTCCATTGGGATTCCAAGGTGATCTGCACACCATTCTTTGAGATCAAAATCCCAGATCGATGATCCTCTCTCTTCCCAGTTAGTGGATTTCATCCCGTCGCTTCTACCATTACTTATCCTATTCTTTCCTATATCTATCCTTCATATTTTTAGGTAATATCACCACTATTTCTATAGATCTAAACCTATTAGTTGAGAACTATATCTAGGATTTTGTTTTTAGATCTAGTTTTATAGGATCTTGATGCCTTTGATCTTAATTTGGGTTTTGGGATTTAGATCTGGAGCTTGATTGATGACGTTGTGCTACTAGGATTTTGGGGATTTCCCTTGGGCTAGCTTCCATCAATAAAATGATGTAGGTGGTCTAAATTGAACTCCCATTGTCATGATTTTGATATTTTTATGTGAGTTTATTATTTTCTATCTTTCCTTGATAATTGATTTCCAAAATTGGAGAAATTATGAAAGTGTAATTGAATTGAGTTTTCCCTAGTGATTAATTGATAATTGAATCATGAAAAAAATTAATGGGGGTTTACAAAATATATATTTAGGATATTTTTATGGGTCTAGATATTTTAATTGAGTTACTGAGTTAGTTTTTTTAAGATAATTATTTGGGGGGAATTAATTATGAAATGATGTTTGGCTATGTAAGATAATTAATTTTGAGAATTAATTATGTGCCATGATGTTGACCAAAGATGATTAATTGCGAGAATTAATTATGTTCCATGATGTTGATTGAAGATAATTAATTGTGAGAATTAATTATGAAAATTTGAGATTTAATATGGATAATTAATTGTGAAGAATTAATTATGGAATTATAATTGTATTGATTGATTAATTACTTGATCAATTAATTAATGGGTTATGTGATTAGTTAATTGTTGATTTAACTAATGCCCTCTAAAATGTTTAACTAATTTTTGGATTATTAATAGAATAATGTGGAAAATTCTTGTTAGTTAATGAATTATTAAATGGATTATATTTTTGTCGAGCAAGACATGGTTTTCAAGGACAATTAAAAGTTGGGACTTGGACATGGATTTCCTCCCCAATATTTATCCAAGATTGAGATTATGGGGTTCTAGGTATGACCACTTACACCGAATGAGAAAAGGAGTGCTAGGAATGATGACCGACACTCAACGAGATAATAGGGTGTTAGGCATGGAGACGTACACCAAATGAATGATAATAATGAATGAAGATTCAAATGATATTTTAGGTTGGTAGGCATGGAGACCTACACCAAATGAATGATAATAATGAATGATTATTCAAAAGGAAAAAATTAGTTTAAATCAGGCCTAATTTGATTATTAAAGGATAAATAACAATTTGATAACTGTTTAAATTGTGCATTGTATTTATTGATTCATAAAAATGCATACACTAACTTTTGAGTAGATTTGTTTTAGACATCATTGGTGGTGGCCTACTGAGTCGTACTCACACCCTATTCGGGAAGCTTGATTGGCACAGAAGAATAATTTTGTGTTGTGGGACAGGATAAGGGCAAGGCCCTGGGATATGTTACTATTTGGGATTGGAGCATGGGAGAGGGATTTGGGCTTGGTTCAGGACCCACATTGGAGTCATCATGTCTTTACATTTAGTTCCATTGTAGACACTTGACACTTGCATTGTCATATAATTTTTTTCCTTTTAGCTGGGTATTTTATTTTCTAGTTTTGACTATCATATTCCATGGTATTATTATAGTTATTTATGCACTTCCACACTTGGTTATTTTTATTTGCTTCCATTGGTGTGTCATTCTTGTAAAAGAGGGTATAGTCTCTCCAAGACTGACTTACCAGAGCCTCACTGATATTCAGCACCCTCTGGCATATGGAAAGGCATGCTTAAGGGCATATGGCCAACCGGATCAGGGAACCGTTTAGTGTAACCTGGGTTGGGACATCACAAAGTGGTATCATAGGGCGTTTTATTTTATTTCTTCTTCATTTGTCTTACTATTTTGGGAAATTTATACATGATACTATGAAGATTCGAGTCTTAATAATGATATCATTCATAGGAGTTTCAAACACATGTATGGGGGAAAATTTTATTACTAAGGGTGAGATTGTTGTGATTGCAGTTTGTTGTTACAATTGGATATTATTTCACCTTGGGTGACCCACTTGTGGTGTGATGTGATTTTTGTTTTGAAATTTGTTTAATTTTTATTTGTGGCTTAAAGATGCATGATAGTTGTGTTTTCATGCATCATTATCAGAACTCATGGTTTTTGTGAGAGGCATCATTCTAGGTACTCACCGAAAAATGGGTAATGGGTATATTGTTGAACTTGAACTATTTTTCCTTATAGTGATATTGAAATAATGATGAAAAATCAGAATAAATGGGTGTTTAATGAGACCCTTGATTGATGAAATAATAATGATTAAGTAATTAATTGTTGAATTAATTAATTAGAGATAATGTGATTAATTAATGTTTGAATTAATTAATGATAATCAATGTACCATTGTTAACCAAGACCTAGGAGTAGGATGGTTAAGGGTTATGAAAATGCCTAAGTGTTGACCGTGTGGTGAGAAAAGGGATAAAGGAAATGATGAAACTTATTGTTTTAGTATATCCTTTTACATAAATGTTATAAGGTTTCATTATAAAACCTAAGACGTGTGTTTGGATTCGTATAAATATGCATCCACGATGCTTGTTGAGGAATATACTAAAGGATATGGCCTAGAACCAACTTCCGGATAGGGAACATGAGGCACCTTTGGGGAAAGTTGAGGTTGTAGGGGAACAATTCTGGGATAACTTTGCTCGTTTCATGCAGTTTATCTAGAGAGGAATAGGGATGGTTTCAAAAAGCATGTCAAAGTTGAAAAGGGAGTTTTAGCTACATCAACCTCCTACTTTTACTTCAGAGGATGGACCTGAGAGTGCTGAATTCTGGATTAAATCCATAGAGATGATACTTGACCATTTGGAGACTCCATATGAGAGGAGGGACAAGTTGGCTGCTTATATTGTACGGGGTTCAGCGAAGCACTGGCGGGACATTCAGGTATGGTCTGGGAAGACTAATGATATGTTATAGGAGGAATTTCTAGAGAAGTTCTTGGACCACTTCTATCTAGATATTCTGATACAAGAGAATGCATCAGATTTTATGCATCCTGTCCAAGGAAGCATGTCTAAAATGGAATAAGCTAGATGTTTCCCATATTTACAACGTTTTGCTCTAGATTTTATGGAAGATGAGGCTTCATTGAAAAAATGATATCAAGATGGAATTAGGTGTGAAATTAAGTCCAAGGTGAATATAATTAGGCTGAATAAATTCTCAGAAGTGGTTAATCAATATCTAATTTAAAAGGAAAAGTTGAAGGAGGATTCTAGTATTGGATAGATAAATATCACTGGATGATCAAGGAGTGTGACTTATGGGAGTAGGAAGAGCCATTATGAGAATCTTAATCAGGATAGTGTAAATCAAGGTGGATAATAACATTTAATTTGGGATATCTAGGTCCTTGATATGATGGGATTCGACTTGATTATGGGTATGGACTGCCTAGTCACATACCAAGACCGCATATATTGTTATCGCAGGAGAGTGTCCTTTGTATCTACTAAGGGTGATTAGTATGTCCTTCGGGGAGAATGAGATATCCATGCAGGCTGAGCTAGGCCAATTACTCAACTACTGGGAGATATTACAACCCATGTTGCTAGTACTTTTCTGGATGATGGGAGTGATAGGAAAAACGTCCTTCCACCAGTAGCAGAACTATTTCAGGATGTCTTTCCTGAAGGCTTTTTAGGGTTGCCACTAGAGGGAGATGTGGACATCACTATTGAGCTCATACCAGGGGCCGATCCGATATCTATTCCACCTTACAGAATGGATCCTACTAAGCTTCAAGATCTCAAAACACAATTGGAAGAGTTGGAGGATAAAGAGTTAATCCATCCAAGTATATCTCCTTGGGGACCACCATCTTTGTTTTCTAAGAAGGCCAATGGGAGTTTACACATGTGTTTTGATTACCGAAAGTTGAATAAAATGACCTTGAAGAACTCATATCCTCTTTTGTGTATCGATGATCTATTTGACCAGCTGAATGGGGCTTGTTTTTCCTCAAAGATCGATATGATATTAGGGTATCACCTGGTGATAGTTTATACCTCTGATATACTAAGAACTTTTTTCATAAGTAGCTATAGAATTTATGAGTTTTTTAATGGATTTTGGGTTGAAAAATGATCTAGTTATATTTATGGACTTACTGAACACGATCTTTCATCCATACTTAGATCATTTTGTAATGGTTATTGTGGATGAAATCATGGTGTACTTTAATACTTATTAAGATCATTCCCAACATCTTGACATCATCCTGGGTACACTGAGAGAGAATAGTCTATATTCCAAGCTATCAAAATCTCAATTTTTCATTGAAAAGGTAAAATTTTGGGGAATATCATCTTAGAAGAAGGTGTTGCAGTGGACCCCTAAAAAGTGCAGGCAGTGGTTTCTTGGGAGAAGCCCAAGAATGTTTTTGATATTTGAAGCTTTTTGGGATTAGCTGGTTATTACAGGAGGTTTATCTTGAACTTTTCCCTATTAGAAGCATGACTTAAAGGTTTGAAAAAGAATTTTGTAATGTTTAATTGGACTCAAGAATACAATAATGATTTCAATGAGTTGAATATGTACTTGAAATCGACACCAATTTTGATCTTACATGAGTTCGGTGAGGAGTACACAGTGTACTGTGATGCATCTGGGATCAGACTCGGAACTATTTTGATGCAAGGGGATCAAGTCATTGCTTATGGGTCTCAGCAGCTGAGGCCACATGAATGGAATTACCCTATGCATGAACTCGAGTTGGTAGTAGTTCTTTATGCTCCTACGTGTCAGTGGAACTATCTTTTGGGTGAAAAGTTTACAGTTTTTACAGATCAGAAAAACTTGAAGTATATCTTTTCACATCGTGACTTGAATCTTCGACAACGAAGATGGGTAAATTATATGTAGTCCTTTGATTTTGAACTAGAATTTACACCTGATAAGGGGAGTAGTGTGGCTAATGCCTTGAGCATGAAAGCTCAGACTCCGTTTTTTCATGAGTTGAGAGTAGAGTGGAAGATGATGACTTTGTAGGAGGAAATGCATGTGGTAGTTCAGGTGAGTCAGGAGATGATAACTTTGGTTTCTTTAGTAGTGGAGTATACAATCTTGATATGGATTAGGGACAAAAAGTATGAGGATCATGAGTGTTTAGTGTTGAAGGAAAGCCTTGAAGGTGGGGAGAAACCTTCAAAATGGATAATAGATGAGTATAAGATAATCTATTTGAAAAATACGGTTATTATGCCTACGTGTATGCGATAGGAACTCATGTATAATTTCATGATTCAAAGTGAGTGGTACATCCTAGGGTGAAAAAAATTTAGCGTGACCTACGATGATAGTTTTGGTGGACAGACATGAAAAGGTAGATAGTAGGGTTCGTAATAAGATGTTTCACCTGTCAGTAGGTGACGACAGAGCATCAACGACCTGGATGCCTATTGCATCCATTACCTAATCCGGAATGAAAGTGGGATGATGTGACTATGGATTTTGTGGTAGTTATTCCAAAGAAACATAAGAAGAATGATGATATTTGAGTTATTTTGGATCGACTAAGAAAGGTAGAACATTTTTTGACAATTAAGGAAACCTTTAAAGTAGAATATTTGGGAGAAATATATGTACGAGAGATAGTTCATTTACATTGGGTGCCACAGACTATTTTTTTAGATAGAAATTCACGATTTACTTCATTCTTCTGGTAGGGCTTACTTAAGGATATTAGTACATAGATTCTGTTATGTATTTCCTTCCACACATAGACATATGGTTAGTTAGAGCATACCATACAAGTGATATAATATATGTTGCAGGAATATGGGCTTGACTTTGGTGGTTCTTGGGAGAAGATCATGGCTTTAGTGGATTTCTCTTATAACAACAGTTACCAAGAAACTATTCAGATGGAACTACATGAGGAACATTATGGTAGACCTTGTAGATTTCTACTTTGTTGGTTACAAGTAAGTGATTTAGAGTTTTTGGGACTGAGTCTCATTCAGGAGACATCAGAGCAAGTGTAGTTGATTCAGAAATGTATAGCTATAGCTCAGAGTTGGTTAAAGTCATATGCTGATAGACAGAGATGACCCCTAGAGTTTACAGAGGGTGATCATGTATTCCTTCGATTTTTCCCTAGATTGGGTCACCATAGGATACAAAGGCATGGAATGTTGGCACCCAGGTTTATAGGACCGTTTGAAGTGCTGGAGAGAATTGGGCCTTTGGCATACCGATTAGCACTTCCACAAAAATTCAGCACTATGCATGATGTTTTCCATGTGTCACAACTACAATAGTATTACCCTGACCCTTCTCATGTGATTTATGTGGAGCAAGTTGACCTTGAGATAGACACGTCCTTTGATTATCATCCAATACGTGAGATGGGTCATAGTGATAAAGTGTTATAGGGAAAGAACGTGTCTTTAGTTCATGTGTTATGGAAACATGGAAGTGTTCAAGAGGAAACATGAGAATGAGAAACATACATGAGGGATCAATGGCCTAATATTTTTTGGCTCAGAATCTTATAGAAGTTCAAGAGTACAGCTCGAGGATGAGCCATTATAAGGTGTGGATATTGTAAGATCCTAGCCTTTTCTGGAGTCACATAGAGCATGTTTTCAAGTATTTTTTTATTATAAGTACCTTTTAGTTGGGGTATGACCAGGGATCTGCTTGGTTTAAGGTTTCAAGAAACATGGGAAGACTGGGGCGATGCATGGTTTGCACATGGTTTGAACAAACCATGCACAAGAGAAGCAGGCAAAAAATTGGAGTTCGGCATGGTTGTCACACGGTTTTCCTAACCATGTGCCATAGAGCCATGTGGGTAGTGGAAGACTGCACAGTTGGTGCACAGTTTTCCCTGACCATACACCTTTTCCCAGGAAACCATTTGCACAGATATTAATTAACCGAAAATTGGTTTTAAAATCCCCCGAAACCCCAAGACTCCCTTATTTCGATGTTTTCTTAGACATGAAAAATTCTAGGTGTTCCTAGATCCTTTCAGTGGGATTCAAAGGCGATCCGAACACCGTTATTTGAGATCAAAAGCCTGGATTGAAGATGCACTCTCTTCCTGATAAGTGGATTTCATCTTGTTGATTGTCCCCTTATTTCCTCTATCTATCCATGATATTTTCATGGATTATATCCACGGTTTAAATGCATCTAAACCTATGAGTTGAGAACTTGATCTAGTATCATGGATCTAGATCTAGTTTTTCAGAATCTTGATGCCTTTGATCTTAATTTTGGTTTTGGGATTTAGATCCAGAACATGATCGATGATGGTGTGCCGCCCATATTTTGGGGATTTATGTTGGGATAACAACCATCAATAAACCTAGGTAGGTGGTCTAAATCAAACTCTTATAGTTATGATTTTTATTTTTGTATGTGATTTTATGATTTTATAGCTTCCCTTGATAATTGATTTCCTAAAATAGATTAATTAGGAAAGTGTTATTGAATTGAGTTTTCCTTGGTGATTAATGGATAATTGAATCATGGAGAAAATGAAGTGGTGTTTTCTAAATAGATATTTTGGAGATTTTTTATGGGTTGAGATATTGTAAATGAGATATTTAATTGGGTGTGTTAAGATAATTAATTGGAGGGAATTAATAATGAAATGGTTTTTTGGATATGTAAGATAATTAATTGTGAGAATTAATTATGTTCCATGATGTTGACCAACGATGAATAATTGTGAAAATTAATTATGTTCCATGTTGTGGATTAAAGATTATTAATTTTTATAATTAATTATAACATGTTGAGATTTAATATTGATAATTAATTGTGAAGAATTAGTTATGCAATGAGAATTGTGTTGATTGATTAATTAATTTAAGAATTATTTAATGGGTTATGTGCTTAGTTAATTGTCGATTTAACTAATGGACATTGAAAATTCTAACTAATCATTGGATTAGTAATGGAATGATGTGTAAAATTCTTGTGAACTAATGAATTATTAAATGGATGAGATTTCTGTGGTGCTAGACATGGCATTCTAGACCAATTAGAATTTGGGACTTGGACATGGAATTCCTCCTCAATAGTTTCCCAAGATTGAGATTATGGGGTTCTAGGCATGAAGATCTACACAAAATTAGAAAAGGAGTTCTAGGAATTAAGACCTACACTCAACGAGATTATAGAGTGTTTGGCATGGGGACCTACACCAAATGAATGATAATAATGAATGATAATTCAAATGAGATTTTAGGGTGTTAGGCATGAAGACATACACAAAAATGAATGATAATAAGGAATAATGATTCAAATGAAAAACATGAATTTAAATTGAGCCTAATGTTATGATAAAATGTTAAATGAAAATTTAATAAATTTTTAAATTTTACATTGTATTTATTGCTTCATTAAACTGCATACACTATCTTTTGATTGGGCTTGTTTTAGACTCCATTGGTAGGGGCCTACGGAGTCGTACTCACACCCTATTTGGGCCGCCTGATTAGCACCCAAGAAGACTTTGTTATTATAGTACTGGATAAGGTTAGGTCCCTGGGATAGGTTTCTGTTTGGGATTAGATCATGGGAGAGATAACCAGATGTGGTTCGGGACCATCTTTGGAGTCGTTGTGTCTTTAATTTTAGTTCCATTGTCGACACTTGACACTTGTATTGTTATAGAATGTTTTAACTTTTGGTTGAGTATTTTATTTTCTAGTTTTGACTATTATATTCCATGGTACTTTTATAGTTATTTATATTCTTCCACACTTGGTTATTGTTATTTTCTTCCATTGGTGTTTCATTCTTATAAAAGAGGTGAGTTCCCCCAAGACTGATTTACCATACCCTCGCAGAAAGTCGGCACCCTCTAGCATACTAGGAGGCACACTTGAGGGCATGTGGCCAACTGTCTTAGTGCATTGTTTAGTTCCACGAAGGTCAGGGTGTCACATATCGTGACTTGAACTTATGATAAAAATTAAGGATGTAATTATTATAGGATTATGACTTCAAGATTTCATATACAACAGGAAATGGAATTGTTGTAGCTGATTCACAAAGCAGTAAGTAACATAGTGATGTTGTTCATGAATATGGATACTCTTAAAGTGTGATAAAATTGATCTAAATGACATATCATGATATGAGATAAGTTGTTTGAAGAGGTTATGACCACTCAAATATTTAATACACTTTGTTTAATGATTTATTGCATAAACGTACACATTATAAAATCTCATAAGTTCAAAAATCATAGTACCTTTAAAGAATTAGGTACATAACATGAAAACATGAAATGGAAATAAAATTAAATTATTGAAAACAACCTTAACACGATCCAAAATTCTATTTTTCTTCTAAAACTACATGAGATAACATAGTGATGCACATAAGAAATGGGTGAAATATAAATCCTGATAAGGGAATAATCAAAGCATAGAATTAGGTAAATAGTAAATGTGATCCAAGATGCATACCAAGGTATAATAAGTGGGTTGATAATCATAATCTTTAAAAATGAGGCATGACATAACATTATAGCATAAAGTAAACATAACAATGTGGTAACAGCAAAAAACGTGACACGATAAACATAAGCCAAGGATAACTACCAAGACAAAATAACATAATGTGATTAAGATAACATATTGTGTACCATACAAGGAATATAATGAGATAATAACATTACCTAGTGAATTAAAGAGATATATAATCATTATCCCACTCATCACTTTCTTATCATTTACATGTATAAATGTTTCACATAGATCATAAAACATAAGGATGTATTCATAAATTTTAACCCCCTTATTTAGGATCCTAGGTTATATACATATAGATTCAAAATCAATTAAGGGTAGGTAAAACTAGGTTAATACCATGAGTGGAAATGTATATGGGTATTCAGTACCCAAATGTTTGGCATGGAAAATAATAGGATAATTTGAGTAGCATAAAATGTGTAAATAAAGGTTTATAGAAGGGGTGAATAAGAGTGAAAGGGGTTGATAAAGCACAATTTTATTGAATATTTTATTGATAATAAATGATATAATTTCCTCACATTGTTTCAAATGTGTTTATTTATAAAATATTAGGGATTAGATCATTCATTTTAAAATTTGGTGAAAATTCCAGTTTTACGTTTTAAAATTCACTGTAGTATTTCAGGCATAAATATTTTTCTATATATTATTTTGACATAAAATTGTGTAACTGTGTTCCTAATATATTGGGATAACAATTATTTTTAGTACATGGGAGATGGATCATGCATTTTAGTAGAGTAAATGGGCCCTGAAGACAAAGTTGGACTAAAATATCTAGATTGGACATCACTTCACCATTTGGGTTGTATCTTCTCCATCAGGGCTTGTATTGATCGAAAAGATTGTTGGAAGCTCGGGAACATGATTATGTACAAATATTCATTCTAGAAGGCCAGCTACATTGCGTGTTTTGGAGGTCAACTATGTGGTGAAAGTGGGATTAAACAATTTGGTCGAATTTCCCTTTAACACTTAAAAATATTCTTCTAACCCTAGCCCTACCAAACTCTTTTTAAATGATATTTTCACTATTTGGAAGTTTTGTTCGAGAAATTGGGAATTTTTGGACGAAGTGTTGTCTCTTGGGATCCCCTCACAACTCTTGGAAGAAGTAAGGACTTCTGCAAATGTCTCTTCCAAAAAGGCTCTCCTCTCTCACATCCTCTTTATATTTCATTGATTTCATGCCTTCATCTTGAATTTTTATTCAATTAATCTTCTTTTTTGTTCTACTTTCATCTTTTTATATTCATATTTGGGCTATAATTCCTTAGTAGAAAGAATATTGGGTTATAACCTTTCTAACCCCTTGGAAATGCAAAACATTTCTATGATGAGTACATCGCCCATGGAAGAGTACTTCCTTTTAGTAATCAATATACCTATAACCTTATTCATTCATATATTTATAATAAATGAGTTACTTTAAATCATATAATATGATTCATAAATAGAGTTTTTTATTAGAATAAATTAAGTATGAAATAGTACAATTAACACAAAAAAACATGAGGTCAAGATTTTGTGTAAATTGTGAGAGCGCGAACTTAATCGGTAATAGAAGACCACACAAGATAAGTTTTTAGAGTACATATATAATCCCTAAACTCAATTAATACTAATTTCCATAATGGATATGTGCTCTAATTAACCACTAACCATAATCTTACCTTATAACATCAATCAAATCAGGGTGTTGCGATTGCGTATTCCGAAGCTAGCCTAGGGTTTATGTAATTTTATCTTAGTGGTTATGTTAACTCCCATAGGGTTAGAGAGTTAACAAATTAGGGGATCATAATTAAGTGGATATTAATTTAAATTATAATAATTAATAATTAAATGAATAGGTAGTGTTAGATTGATTACACCTTTTAAAATTTTTTGAAAAAAACATTTTCTTATTGCATATTTTTAATCGAACTTCATTTCAAAATTAAAAACAAAAATGAAATATTCTTCTAGAAAACTTATTATAGTTTTATAAATGATAAAAAACCCATATCCTTTCATGTTGTGTTTTTAATATCTTTTTTTTATTTATAGAATACCTTTAGGATGTTTTTTTAATTTACTTCCTCCTTTGAGAGATGTCCTTGGTCAACCACTCTATTGTACGCAAGTACCCAAAAAATCACATGTCATTTGAGAGTTCCCAAAACAACGCTAAAAAAATTGGTCCATATTCTGGGGAGGCAAGTAATTATTTCAACAACCTAGAGGTATTTATTTTATTTCTCATTTTATTATATTCTTCTCTTCTTTATTCCTTCTTTACCCAATCTGAATTTTTTCTTCTTCTATTATTTTCTTCTTCTTCTTTTTGGACCATCATCTCAAACTTATCATTTTTATCTTACTATGGTCCAATTCACTTCTATTAATTTTTATTTTATTTATGACATGAACTAATCCTGAGGATCTTGTACATCTTGAATCAAATATTGAATGTATCCTTCGAGCTCAAATTATACATTATTAGTCTACGAGAAGATTCAACATTAAACAAGTTGGAGAATTCCTTTATTCCAAGAAAATTGAAATTGGAAACACTTCTTTATCAAAACTAAAACAAGAACCAATGGCTAAAAATTATTTAAATGAACTTTACAGAACCATTAGAGAATTGGTTGCACCTGATATTAACTATCAACCAAATTGTATTACATACCCAAATCTCGAATCAGACTTTGAACTGAAATCTAGATTAATTCACTTTCATCCAAACTTTCATGGATTATCTTGTGAAGATACAAATAAACATTTAAAAGAATTTAATGTGGTTTTACAAACACTTAAACCAAGGAATATATCTGAAGATCAAAAAAAATTAAGTGCATTCCCATTCTCACTTGATGGAGATGCAAAGGATTGGATGCATTATTTACAAACTGAAGATGTAACATGTTGGAATGGTTTGAAACGACTTTTCTTGCAGATATTTTTTTCCATCATCAAATACCACATCCATTTAAAAGGATATCTCCCTAATCAAGTAGTCACATCGGGAGTCAATGTATGGGTATTGGGAGAGATTAAAGAAGTTTTGTGTAAGCTGCCCACATCACCAAATTAGTGAGCAACTCCTCATCCAATAATTCTATGAAGGAATCAATCCTATGGAGAGAAGCATGGTGGATGTCACAGCTGGAGGAGAATTGGTGGACAAAACACCAGCATCCGCACGTGCATTGATTGAAAAGATGGCACAAAACTCTCAACATTTTGGTAATCGAGGTACCCCATAGGTTAGAGGAGTACATTAGGTAAGTCCATCTTCTCTTGAAAGTCATATTATTGATACCAAGTTGGAAGAATTGAAAACTATGGTGAGAATGATTTCTTTCTCTAAAAAGACATCACAACGCCCTACTTAAAGGCCTTGTGGCATTTTCACTAAGACAAGCCACCCAACAGACTGTTTCCCCCAACTAGAAGAAACATAATATTGTGTAGTAGTGTTTCCTGGGAGACCATTTCAGCAGAAAAAACAACCATATCCCTAAAATAAGTATGATTCCTTTGCTCCAAAATACAACCAAGGGGGTAAGGATCAATTTGATATGAGATATGCCTCTGGACAACAACAAAGTCCCCCCTTTCAATAAAACTTACATCAGCCTCCACCTTACCAGCTAGGTTTTCAACAACCCCAAAGGAGTTTTGAAGCCCAAGAATCAACAAGAAAACAACAAGGTGATTCTCAACCGAAAGTAGATTCTAATACTGATGATCTTTTGAAAAAAAATTGTTCTTAATCAACAGAATGAGATCAAGAGTCAAGGTTCGGAGCTAAAGGAATTGAAGACTCAAATGAGCCAGATTTCTATTTCCCTCTATGAATATGTAGGTAACAATTATTGAAATATACCTTCCTAACCTACTCCAAATACAAAGGGAAATGTAAGTTCCATAATATTGAGAAGTGGTAAGAAAATAAATGATACTTCTACACCAGTTATTCCACCGGGATTCCACTTATCTTCATAGAATCTCCATTCAAGACAAGCTGAAGAACAACCAAAGGAGAAAGGTAAAGGTATGCAAAATATTTATGATGTTCCTCCAAAAACCCTTTCATTTCCAAATAGGGTTGTACAATCCATGAATATGGATGAGGAGGCGATGAAAAAAGAGGTTTTGACACATTCAAGAATGTGGAGATCAACATTACTCTACTTTAATCCATTAAAAAATCCCAAGGTATGTGAAATTCTTAAAAGAACTTAGCACCAATCGAAGATGGATCAATGGAAATGAGAGGATAAATCTTGGAAAGAATGTGTCAAAATTCATTACAAAAACTCTAGCAATGCGAAAAAAGTGAAAGGATCTGGGGACATTCACTATCCCATGCACTATATGGGAGTTTCACTTTTCTGATGCACTTTCTGATTCGGGAGATTCCATAAATGTGATTCCTCACTCTGTATTATCATCATTGTAGGTTGGTGAGATGAATCCTATGAGAGTAGTGGTGTTGTTGGTGAATAGATCTATGACATGTCTAGTGGGAGTCCTTGAGGATGTACTTTTTCAGGAAAGTGACATGATATTTCTAGTAGATTTCTACGTGCATAAAATGGAGGATGATCAAGTAAATTCTCACGATCCCATTATCTTAGGTAGACCCTACCTCAGAACTGAAAAAACTATCATAAATGTCAATGAGGGTACACTTTTCATGGAGTTTGGGGATGATGTTGTGATATTTAATGTTATGGACTCCATGAAATACCCCTCAGAGGACTATTCCGCATTTTTTATCTCCCATTTTGAACCACCAAATAAAAACCCCATAGAATTTTGTTGTCCTATTCTTAGAGAGATTTTGAGTATTGGATCTAGTTTGATGTCTAGGAGCACTTACACGCCATTTTATAATGAAAAATACTCTCTTAGATTTGATTTCTAAATGGATTAATATTATGATTTTGATCATGTTCACTCTGATTATGACTTGGATGTTGAATATACTGATGGTTTTGATGCTTTATTATCTAATTCTGATGATTTATATTTTTGTACTGATGTTTATTGTGAACATATTTTTGTTCCTTCATTGTCTCCATCCATACAGCAACCCCCTTCATTGGAACTCAATCTATTTCCACCAAATCACAAATACTCATACTTTTTGAGTGGTGAGAGGTTACCTACTATCATTGCTAATAATCTCACTTTTGAGCATGAAGAAAATCTTTTAAATCTTTTGAGGAATAACATCAGGGAAATCGGGTGGACCTTGGGTGACATATCAGGTATTATCCCCTCCATTTTCATGAATAGGATTCCTTTGGAGGATGGGGCTAAGCCGGTTATGTATCAACAAATTAGATTGAACCCATATCTTCTGGAATTTGTTAAAAAAGAGGTTGAAAAATTGCTCATGGTAGGTATAATCTATCCCCTTTCAGATTCCCAGTGGGTGATTCCTACTCAGGTTGCTCCTAAGAAAGGTGGTGTTACTATTGTTAAAAATGATAAATATGAGTTAGTTCCAATGGGGGTGCAAAATAGTTGGCTTGTGTGTATTGATTATAGGAAACGAAATCAATCCACTCTCAAGAACCATTTCCCCCTCCCATTTATTGATCAAATCCTTGAGAGACTAGCTGGTAAAACTCACTATTGTTTTTTCGATGGATTTTCGGGATATTTTTAGGTTCATATTGCTCCAAAGTATCAGTAGAAGACAACATTCTCTTGTCCATGCGGTATGTTTGCCTACCTAAGGATTCCATTTGGACTTTGAAATGCCCCAGGTACTTTATAGAGATTCGTGGTGAGTATTTTTTCAGATTTCATTGAGTCCCACATGGAGGTATTTATGGATTATTTTATATTGTATGGGTATTTATTTGATTATTGTATCTGTAGTTTGGGAATGGTTTTAAATCTTTGTATTGAGAAGAATCTGGTTTTGAACATTGAAAAGTGTTATTTCATAGTAGAGCATGGAATTGTCTTAGGAAATGTAGTGTAAAAACATGATATAGAGGTTGATAGATCTAAGGTAGATATTATTTCTTCCCTACCTTATCCTTCATGTGTGTGTGATGTTAGATCTTTCCTAGAGAATTAATGATTTTATCGGTGCTTCATAATTTATTTTAGTAAGATTTCTCTTCCTATGTCATGATTACTTCAAAAACATTCTTATTTTATGTTTGATGATTCTTTTCGGAATTCCTTTGATGAGATAAAACAACGTCTTACCACTCCACCTATCATTAACCCTCTATGGTGGGAGATTCCTTTTGAGATTATGTGTGATGCCTCCAACTTTGCGGTTGGATCTGTTTTATCTCAGAGGGTAGAGGGACATTCCCATGTGATTTCCTATGCATCGAGGACATTGGATTCAGCCCAATAAAACTACACAACCACAAAAAAGGAGTTTCTTTCCATCATATTTGCTATAGATAAATTTCGTTCATATTTATTGGGCTCTAAATTAGTTTTTTTGCTGACCATGCAGCTCTGAGGTACCTCTTGAAGAATACGTATGCAAATCCTAGGCTAATTAGATGGATGTTTCTCCTTTATGAATTTGATATTGAGATAAAGGAAAATAAGGGGTCAGAAAACGTGGTGGAGGACCACATGAGTAGGCTTACTCACAAACTATAGTATAAAACCTTGGACACCACTTTAGGATACATTTCCTAATGAGAATATTTATTCCATCGCAGGTACGCATCCTTGGTAGGTTGATTTAGTGAACTACCTTGTTTAATCCAAAATCCCTATAAATTTAAAGAAACATCAAGTCCATAAATTAAAGATTGAGTCAAGATTTTATGTTCTGGATGATCCATACCTATGGCACATGGGTAGTGAACAAGTTATTAGGAGGTGTGTTCCTGACCATGAGTTTGAGTTTGTTTTACATATTTGTCATACACTTGCTTATAGTGAACACTTTAGACCCCAAAAGATAGTTAGGAAAGTGTTAGACACTGAATTATATTATCCTAGCTTATTCCATGATTCCGATGTGCTTTGTAAGACATGCTCTCATTTCAAACACACAAGGAACATTTCTAGGAGACTTGAGATTCCCCCAACAACCCATACTATTTTGTGAAATTTTTTATATATGGGGCATTTATTTTATGGGTCCTTTTCATAGTTCCTTTTTTTGTATATTTTGGTTACTATTGATTATATGAGTAAATGGGTGGAGGCCAAGGCCACTAGGACTGATGACTCACCAGTTGTAGTCGACTTTTTCAAGGCATATATTTTTGTAGGTTATTAGTTCTAAAATCTATCATTAGTGATCATGGGACGCACTTCTTCAATCATAAATTTTAATCCCTCCTTTGAAATTATGGGGTGACGCCCCAAACATCAATACCATACCACCCCCAAACAAATGGCTAAGCTGAGGTTTAAAATCGGGAGTTGAATTTTTTTTGGAGAAAACTGTGTATCCAAATAGGAACGATTAGAGAAAGAGCTTGGATGATGTGTTTTGGCTTATAGGAACACATACAAGAAACCCATTTGTATGTCCCCATTTTGGATAGATTTTGGGAAAGCGTTTCATCCCCCCATGGAAGTTTAGCATCAGGCTTATTGGGCTATAAAAAAATGCAACATGGATTTGGCCCAAGTTGGAATTCAAAGGATGTTGCAAATTCAAGAGCTTGATGATATTTGATCATCTTCATATGGGAACTCAAGGCTCTACAATGAAAGATAAAAATCATCTCATGATATAATGATCTAACAAAAGGAGTTTCATGTTGGAGAGAAATTCCTTCTCCACAGTTCACGACTAAAGCCAATTCCTAGTAAGTTGCATTCCAGATGGTTAGGTCCGTATATTGTATCGAATGTTTTTCCTTATGGTCAAGTGAAGATCACACAAGAGGACACAGGAATGGGCTTTACAGTCAATGAGAAATGTCTTATTAAATAAATTTAGGGACTTCAAACTGATGCAGTGGATTTCATCACACTACTTGACCCCATCATCACTTGATCATATCAGCATGTTCCTAACCCTTTCACTTTTATATTCTTTATCCCATTTTAAATTTAACATTTCATGTGAATATATCATCTCATATGTTCTCATTGAGTTCAATGCAATATTTTAAGTGTGGGAGAGGGAAAAAATTTTGGGGGTAGATATTTAGTATTTTCATTTGTGTGTTTTGTGTGATTTTTCTGTTATGTTTGTGTTTAAATTTGTCAAAAAAACAAAAAAACTAAAAAAACTAAAAAAAAGAAAAAAACAAAAAAGATAAAGAAAAAACATATCATATAACATGTGCATTTAGATATGGAATATATGTAAAATTAATTTTTTCAAAATGAATTGGTGGAAAGATAATAATGAGTAAGATTCCTTCATTAAGGATTTATTTTTATAAAAAATGAAGTCGTAGATGATATTATTGGTTGTGTATTAGTAAAAAAATTAAGATTATGACACAATTATTTGTGATTTTTGTACATGGTAAATTGTGTCATTGATTTTTCTACACAACTTTTCACAAAATCATGAATTGTGAGTTTCTCTTAACTAATTGAATGTATGTTCAGGGTAAGTAATTATTTTGTTCTTATAACATGGTCTTTCCATGCATTTGTTTCTCTTCTGATCATTTCCATCACTATACCAGATTGACCTATGCATGTGAACCAAATATATGAATGTTTTAATCCCTCTAACAAAAATTGAAAAAAAAACCAAAAAAAACAACAACCAATAAATAGGGGAGTGAGGAAATATACAACAAGTGGGAATATTTAAGTCGGGAGCTCATGGTTTAACTTATGGGAATGATTAAATGAGTGGGGTTTGGAATTTGATTGAAAAGGATATTGAACAGGTTCAGTGGAATATAATAAGGTAAGAAGAAAATATTTTATTGACCTGAATATACAAGATAAAGGATGGAGAGACAATCTTTGAATGGTTGGAACCCACACACGTGGAGAATTAGTGGCATTGTAACGACCCAAACTTTTTGAATAGTATATTTATTTTCTCTTAACGATTTAATAGAGATGTTAATGGTTAATGCAGAAAGAAGAGTCGATGGATGAATCCAATAGACTCGAACCTTATGAAGCCCACTTATCAGAGCTTGGGAAGGAGGTGGCATCTTTGGGCTTCACTTTGGACCAAGCTCAAGCCGAACTCCATGGTGTCAAGCTTGAAAGGAAACGCCTACGGGAGAAGTTCAAGTTAGTGGAGATTACTACTAGGGAAATGTTATCTGAGCCTCCCTCAGATTCTCTCACCTTAGCACACCTTACCCTTAGGTCCTATACTAGGGATTTAAGGGGCTATGTAATGAGACTGTAGCTACTATGTGTAATCCTTTGAGATAAATAAGATTGTGATTTCTTCCTATGGTGAAGTTTGTGTTTTTTTAGATAATAGAATAAATATAGGATGTATATTGATGAATTTTGAAAAAAAATTATATTTTAAAATATTTATGTAAACCGTAAATAATTACTGATGTATATGGATTTTCAAAAAATGGTCTTCTGCAAATGTGTTCAGTAAGAAATTTAGAGTCTAATAAGATCAACTTAATATTTAGTGAATGGTAAATTATGAATAGCGATTTTACACTTAGGATTAGTAATGTGACCAAATGGATTAGTAATCTCACTTAAAGAAAGTATTAATATAATTTAGGCACCTTGATTAAGTAATGTGATTCAATAAAATATGTAAATAATTGTTTCATAAATTATTAGTTAAGTATTGGTTTTTTCGGGTGAATAGTTATTTTTATTAAAAAATTAAATTAAAAAAATTTAGAATAATATTTTTATAAAATGGAGTTCATTTTTGAATTCAGATCATCTATATTATGTTAAGGTGAATTTTGGGGATTTTTCTGAAAAAAATGAATTTTTAGTGAATAGTAAAAATACAGTTTTAGGGTTTCGGTATGTTTAATGGTATCATGACTGCATCATTATGATTTCATTAGATATTTTAAGGTATGGTCGACTAAAGGGGATGAATTATTGTATGAGGGGTCCCATGTGTCCTAACACCTTGGTAAATACCATGGGCAAGCCCATGGTTTTGCCAATACCACCAATGAGGTGTCCCTTGTCCATTAATGCCTTGTCCCCTCACTTCCCCTATAAATACCAAGCCATTATCTCATCCTTTACATTCCAAAAATGATCCTCAACAAATTTATGGTCTCCTTACCTCCCAAGGAGTCCTCCCAAGGTTCCCCCAATCCCTCAATGTCCCAACCTTCGAGTTTTAAGAGTTACGTTTTAAGGTAAGGGATCCTACCTCTCTCTTTCTTTCCAAGTACTCTCTTTTATGTCATTTCCTTTATGCTACATGTTCTTATGTTGTGGATGTTATTTTATATTCATCCTACTGTCCTCTTAATTTTCATAGGATGAGAGACCCCCTCTTTCTCTCATCAATTCATTTTAATAATGATTAAGTGGCGTCGTTAGGCTACCAAATATTTAAGGGATTCTTTCACCCTTCTCATTTTCAAGTTCTATTTTAATGTCATGTATTTAAAGTTAATTTTTATTATGTTTGGGTATGATATATTTATCTATAATACTGATCTTTTTTGTTCATATGATGAGATAACCTATTTGATCTCATCAATTCATTTTTTTGATGTTTAAGTGATGTCGTTAGGCTGCCGAATTTTCATAAGAAAAATCTTATTTTTGTCTTCCTTCCATGTTTTTCATTTCAAATGGTATGTCCTTAAAATTTCATTAACATGTTCATATATCATTTATATTCTGTCCCTATACTATTTTATAGATCATTTATGAGTGGGTGACCCATGTACCCTCTCTTTTAAATGTTTTCTAATGCCCTGCAACATAGATGTTATGCTGTAGAATTTTCGTCTCGAAATGTCTCTCTCATTATCTCAAATTATTTTATTTTATTAAGTGAATACTCGAAGATATTTCTTATATATTGGTATTAATATATATATATCAAAATTTTCTATTTTAATTCTGGTACTTACATACATGAAACCCTCTTTTCTTTTTCGGTGGGTTTAAAGTGACATAAAGATCATGTCTTTAAAGCAGTTTTTTTAAATGTTATGATTATGAAATGAAACCCATTTCTTTAAGGCTTTATGGGTTATTTATTAAATGTTTGATGATGATATATTTGGCTCAAATTATAATAAAGGAAAATTTAAGGGTGCACCCTGATAGCGCTCAAATGCATTGGGTAAAGACTTAATCTCTAGAGATGACCATTTTTAACGACGCCTTGGTGAATAACCTTGGTAATTTTTAATGACACCTTGGGGATGGACCTTGGTGAAACAGAAATGATTGTCTCTGTTAAATTTTATAGCCAAATATTCATGTTATGAAATATGTTATTTTTATTATGATATGCCTCATTATTTCATTCTCATGCCTTAATATTCTTTTTCATGAATTTATTGATGTATCTCAAGTTCACATATTAAATGCTTCCCCTTGTTTACCTTACTAGGCCTTCTGCTCACCCTTTCTTTTGATGTATGTCCCCAGGCTATGAGATTCAGTAATGAACCTAGGATAAACATAAGGATAAGCCTTTCAAGTGTTTAAGAAGAATGTTTTATGTTTTCATGTATCAAGTTCCTGGTTTCCAAGACACTAAACCTTAAAGATCCTCGGTTTTGTATTTTGTAATGAAAAGTTATGTATTAAAAAGGCGGAACGCCATAGTTGGTATCCAAGTAAGGTTTATCTATTTATGGAAATTAGTCTATGAAAACTTTAGGAATAACCCTTTAGAAAATTTTAAATATAGGGAAAACTTTCTTGTATTTTGGTGAGTATTGAGCAAGTGGTTTATCAAAAAAGTACATCCCTGTCTGGATACGAGTAGGTAGAGGCGACTCTGGAATAGATATACATAGGGGTAAAACCTGAAAACACCGCTTTGAGCTAGACTCAAATGGGAACTAGTGAACGATAACGGGCCTTACTGCACTCTTGGTTACAAAACTCCTGGGGGATATGTTTGGTTAATTGAAATCTTTTTATGAATCATTATGAAGGAATTATAGAGAAATATAATTTTTTAAGCATGATGTTTTAAGACATAGAATCATTTATAGTTAAAATATTTGTAAATGAAGCATGTTTCTCACTTAGAATTTTTTTTTATTTTAGAGAATGGAGGGAAATAAGATGAATCGTGCAAATGGTGACAAAAATGGACCATGTGTTGACGGCCCTCCGATGGAAGCCAAAATGGAAAAATTCAGGCGAATGATGAACCAACTGACTCATGTTATGAGTAATAACTTGAATCAAGATGAGAGGCCTATCTCACCATGAAGGGAACAAGATTCTGTTGAGTCCTTCAAGCGTCCACGACCACCAACATTCAGTGGATCTACTGACCCATTGGTTGCAGAATAATGGATAAGCTCCATTGAAAAGATATTTTCTCTACTTCATTGTTCGGAACAAGAAAAATTCACCCTTTCTGTTTACCTCCTAGAGGAAGAATCTGATCAGTGGTGGTCACTGATCAAAAACACGAATCCAAGAGGATAGATGGAAGCTATAGAGTCGGAAGAGTTTATGGGAATATTCTTCAATAAGTATTTCCCTAGTTCGATTAGAACAATAATCGAGAAAGAATTTCTCGAGCTGAAGCAGAAGGAGAATGAATCTGTTGGAATCTATGAGATAAACTTCACAAGGCTTTCCCATTATACCTCAAGCTTTCTCATGTACCCTAATGGGAAGGTTGATAGATTCTTTGGGGGACTACGACCTCATCTGGGGAAGAATCTAGCCAACAGGGACTATGATAGCTACGAAGAAATAGTTCGAAGTGCTATGAAATTTGAACTGGAGTTTGGTGAGACACAATGGTCTTACAAATCTAATGAGAAGAAGAGAGCTCTATAACCAAGCCTGGGAAAAAGTTTTGATCAGGAAGGAGGTGGAAAGAAAATTAAACACGCCACATGCAATAAATGTGGGAAGAAGAATTCGGGGAACTACTTGATCGGATGTGGTAACTGCTACAAGTGTGGAAGAGAAGGCCATATTTCTCAGAATTATCGTAGTGATGTGAAGCCTCAACTTCCAAACACTGATGACAGAGTAAAGATGGTTCTGACCCTACCTGAAGTCTAATGCTTCAAGTGTGAATGGCATGGGAACTTTGCTAATCACTATTCAAATCCAAGGGCAGTGGAGGGGAATCACCATCAACCTCAAAAAAGTCCAAGGGAGGAAGGTCATGATTTTTTCTATCACAACAACTGAAGTTGAATCTCCAAATGATGTGGTAGCAGGTACTCTTGTTGTCCTCTCAAAACTAGCAAGTAATTTTTTTGATTCTGGTTCTACGCATTCCTTTATTTCCTCCAAGTTTGCAAAGAATATAGAATCAATCCCCGAACTGCTAGAGGTAAAGTTGTCAGTCAAGACTCCAAGTGGGATTATCCATGAATCAACAGTGTTTAGAGACTCTAGTGTTTACTTTAGTGAGCACAATATTATCACAAATCTAGTAGTCATTCTCATTATGGAATTCGATGTTATACTAGGGATGGGTTGGCTCTCAAAGTATAATGCTAATATCAAATGCAGAAGTAAGGAAATCTCAGTAGTCTTGAATGAACAACCTACAATTACCTTCCAAGGAGAGATATCCCGACCTGATATTTGTCTAGAGGCACCTACTATAGCCTTATTTATATATTTAATTGGTGAGGATGAAGAAGGAAAAGGGAGTATACAAATAGAATATGTTCCGATTGTTCAGGAACACATGGACGTATTTCCAGAGGAGTTACCTAGACCTCCCGTAGAAAGAGAGGTAGAGTTCTCGATTGAACTCATACTTGGATCTCAACCGATATCAAATACCCCATATAGAATGTAAAATGTGGAGCTAGAGGAGTTAAAGAAACAACTCCAATACTTTTTGGGGAAGGGATTTATCCGACCGAGTGTGTCTCCTTAGGGAGAACCAGTTCCCTTTGTGAAGAAGAAGGATGGATCAATGCGGCTATAAATTGATTATAGAGAACTGAATGGGATCACAGTGAAGAAAAAATACCTTCTTCCAAGAATTGATGATTTATTTGACCAACTTCGTGGGGCTCAATTTTTCTCCAAGATTGATCTTTGATCCGGTTATCATCAACTGAGGGTGAAGAAGGGAGATATTCCAAAGAATGCCTTCCGATCATGATATGGGAATTATGAGTTTACTGTTATGCCCTTCAGCTTGACTAATGATCCTGTTATTTTCATGGATTTGATGAATAGGGTCTTTAAAGACTACCTTGATAACGTTCTGGTAGTTCTTATTGATGATATGTTGATATATTCCAAAAGTTGTGAGGAGCATAAAGATCATCTGAGGTTCATTTTACAAAATCTACGGAAATAGAGGCTCTTTGGAAAGTTCAGCAAGTGTGAGTTTTGGTTACAACAAGTGGATTTCTTGGGGCACATAGTAACCAATGAAGGAATCTCGGTTGACCCTACAAAGACAATGGTTGTGGAGGAGTGGCCTCAACCCACAATAGTAAGTAAGATTCATAGTTTCCTTGGTTTAGTAGGATATTATTGGAGCTTTGTGAAAAACTTTTCATGGATTTCTAATCCACTAACCAAGTTGACTCGAAAAGGGGTTAAATTCATTTGGAAAAAGGAATGTGAGGAAAGTTTCCAAGAGATAAAGAAGTGATTGGTTACTGAACCTATGTTAACACTACCCTCTATCAGAGAAGGATTCGTTATTTTTAGTGATGCATCTATAAAAGGGCTTGGGTGCGTCCTCATGAAAAATGATAAGGTCATTGCTTATGCATCTCAACAGTTGAAGATTCATGAGCAGAATTATACTACGCATGATCTAGAGCTAGAGACAGTTGTTTTTTCTCTAAAGATATGGAGGCACTATCTTTATGGGTAGAAATGTGATATATACACCGACCACCAAAGTTTAAAGTATATTTTCACGCAGAAATAATGGAACATTAGACAAAGGAGATGGTTGGATCTTATTAAAGACTATGATTGTTCAATTCATTATCACCCTGGAAGAGCAAAAAAAGTCACAGATGCGTTAAGCAGGAAAGACCCTATTGTTCTGGAAACAATGAGGATCCTAGGAGATCCCTTGATTAAGGATCTAGTAAAACTGGACATGGGAATTGTAAGGGAAGGGACATCATCAACCCTATCCCAAATGATTTCTCAACCTCCAATACTAGAGAAGATCAAGATGGCTCAAAAATAAGATCCTTTGTTGCAGGAGAAGTTTGAGGCTGTGAAGGATGGGAAGTTCCTTGATTTCAATATTGATCAAGAAGGTGTACTGAAATTTCATACAAGACTATGTGTTCCATCTATTCCGGAGATGAAGAAAGAACTGATGGATGATGCTCATAGCTCTACTTTCTCTATACATATGGGAAGCACTAAAATGTATAGAGTCCTTCAGGATCATTATTGGTAGGATAACATGAAGAGGTATATTGTTGATTATACACTACAAGGTTCCTGGTGTGTCAACAAGTAAAGGCAGAACAACAACTTCCTAAGGGGGTTTTACAACCGCTACCCATACTAGCATGGAAGTGGGATAATATCACTATGGTATTTTTCACTGGTCTCCTGAAAACATGTAAAGGGAACAATGCGATATGGGTTATAGTGGACCGTCTCACCAAGACTGCCCATTTTATCCCTCTTCGGGAAGATTTCTCTTTGGATCAACTTGCCAAGATATACATAAAGGAAGTGGTAAGGCTGTATGGGGTACCACTATCCATCATATCTGATCGTGATCCAAGATTCACATCAAAATTCTGGAGAAGTCTTCAACATGCTCTGAATATTGAATTGAATTTTAGTACGGCCTATCATCCTCAAACTAATGTCCAATCTGAAAGGACTTTTCAGACACTTGAGGACATGCTGAGATTATGATCAATGGAATTTAAAGGTGGATGGGATAAAAACCTCTCATTAGTTGAGTTCTCATACAAAAATAGCTTCCATTCGAGTATTCATATGGCACCCTATAAAACACTGTATGGAAAATGATGTAGAACTCCTACTTGTTGGGATGAAGCTGGTGAGAGAAAGCTTCTTGGGCCTGATCTTGTGCAAGAGATGACAGAAATGGTTCTTTCCATCCAACAACACATAAAGGCTTCTCAGAGTCAGCAGAAGAGCTATACTGACAAACGTAAAAGGGACTTGGAGTTTGGTGTTGGCGACAATGTCTTCCTTCGAATTTCTCCATGGAAGAGAGTCATGCGGGTTGGGAAGAAAAGGCAGCTCAGACCTAGGTGCATTGGGCCCTATGAAATCCTTGATCGCATAGGATCAGTGGCCTATCGTCTAGCACTCCCACCAAACCAAGCTCAAGTTCAGGATGTCATCCATGTATATCTTTTGAGGAAGTACATACCTGACCCTTCGTATGTACTGAACCCAAAGGTGGTACAACTGGAACATGTCCTCACTTATGAGGAGTAGCCAGTGGAGATCTTAGACTGTAGAGACAAGGTTATACGCAACAAGACTACCCACCTTGTGAATGTGTTGTGGGGGAATCATAAGTATAAAGAAGCAACGTGGGATCCTGAAGAAACAATGAAGCAAAAGTACCCTCACCTTTTCGACTAGGACTTTGGTTTAAAATTTCGAGGATGAAATTTCTTAATGGGGAAGAATGTAACGACCCAAACTTTTTGAATAGTATATTAATTTTATCTTAATGATTTAATAGATATGATAATGGTTAATGTAGAAAGAAGAGTCGATGGCTTCATCCAGTAGACTCGAACCTTATGAATCCCACTTAACAGAGCTTGGGAAGGAGGTGGAATCTTTGGGATTTGCTTTGGACCAAGCCCATGCTGAACTCTTGCGTGTCAAGCTTGAACGGAAATTCCTACGTGAGAAGTTCAAGTTAGTGGAGATTACTACTAGGGTAATGTTATCCGAGCCTCCCTCAGATTCTCTCACCTTAGAACACCTTACCCTTAGGTATTATGCTGGGGTTATAAGGGGCTATGTAACATGACCATAGCTACTATATGTAATCCTATGAGATAAATAAGATTGTGATTTCTTCCTATGGTGAAGTTTGTGTTTGTTTAGATATTCAAATAAATATAGGATGTATATTGATGAATTTTGAAAAAAAAATGATATTTTAAAATATTTATGTCAACCGTAAATAATTAATGATTTGTAAGGATTTTCAAAAAATGGTCTTTTGCAAATGTGTTCAGTAAGAAATTTAGAGTCTAATAAGATCAACTTAATTTTTGGTGAATAGTAAATTATGAATAGTGATTTTATGATTAGGATTAGTAATGTGACTAAATGGATTAGTAATCTCACTTAAAGAAAGTATTAATATAATTTAGCACCTTTATTAAGTTATGTGATTCAATAAAATAGGTAAACAACTGTGTCAGAAATTATTAGTTAAGTATTAGTTTTTTCGAATTAATAGTGTTTTTTATTTAAAAATTAAATTAAAAATATTTAGAAAATTATTTTTATAATTTGGAGTTTATTTTTGAATTCAATTCATCGATATTATGTTAAGGTGAATTTTGGGGATTTTTCTGAAAAAAATAATTTTCAGTGAATAGTAAAAATATAGTTTTAGGGTTTCGGTATGTTTAATGACATCATGAATGCATCATAATGATGTCATTAGATATTTTAAGGGATAGTCGACTAAAGGGGATGGATTATTTTATGAGGGGTCCCATGTGGCCTAAAACCTTTGGAAATACCATGGGAAAGCCCATGGTTTTTCCAATACCACCAATGAGGTGTCCCTTGGCCATTAATGCCTTGTCCCCTCACTTACCCTATAAATACCAAGACATTCTCTCATACTTTCAATTAAAAAATCATCCTCAACTAAGTTCTGGTCTCCTTACCTACCATGTAGTCCTCCCAAGGATCCCCCAAGCCCTCAGGGTCCCAAACTTCGAGTTTTAAGAGTTACGTTTTAAGGTAAGGGATCCTACCTCTCTCTTTTTTTCCAAGTACTATCTTTTATGTAATTTCTTTTATTCTCCATGTTCTTATGTTGGGGATGTTCTTTTATATTTATCCTTATATCCTATTAATGTTCATATGATGATATACCCCCTATTTCTCTCATCAATTCATTTTTATAATGTTTGAGTGGCGTCGTTAGGCTACCAAATTTTTAAGGGATTCTTTCACCCTTCTCATTTTGAAGTTCTATTTTCATGTCAAGTATTTCAAGTTCCTTTTTTATGTTGGGGTATTATCTCTTTATCTATAATACTTATCTTTCATGTTAATATGATGAGATACCCTATTTTATCTCATCAATTCATTTTTTGGAAGTTTAAGTGATGCAGTTAGGCTGCTGAATTTTCATAAGAAAAATCTTATTTTTGTCTTCCTTCCATGTTTTTCATTTAAAATGGTATGTCCTTAAAATTTCATTACCATGTTCATATATCCTTTATATTCTGTCCCTATTCTATTTTTTAGATCATTTATGAGTGGTTGACCCATGTCCTATCTCTTTTCAATGTTTTCAAAATCCCTGGAACATAACCATTATGCTGCATAATTTTCGTCTCGAAATGTCTCTCTCCTTATCTCGAATTCTTTTATTTTATTAATTGAATACTCAAAGATCATTCTTATATATGGTTATCCACATATATATCAAAATTTTCTATTTTAATTCTGGGACTTACATACATGAAACCCTCTTTCCTTTTTTATGTGGGTTTAATGTGACATAAAGATCATGTCTTTAAAGAAATTTTTTTAAACGTTATGATTATGAAATGAAACCCATTTCTTTTATGCTATAACGGTTATTTATGAAATGTTTGTTCATGATATATGTTTCTCAAATGATAATGAAGGTAAATTTAAGGGTGTGCTCTGATAGTGCTCCAATACATTGGGTAAAGAGTTAATCTCTAGAGATGACCATTTTTAACGTCGACTTTGTGAATAACCTTGGTAATTTTTAATGACACCTTGGGGATGGACCTTGGTGAAAAGGAAATGATTTTATATGTTAAATTTTGTAGCCACATCTTCAAGTTATGAAATATGTTATTTTTATTATGATATTCCTCATGATTTCTTTCTCATGCCTTAAAGTTCTTTTTCTTGACTTTATGGATGTATCTCAAGTTCACATGTTAAATGTTTCCCCTTGTTTCCCTTACTGGGCCTTCTGCTCACCCTTTCTTTTGATGTATGTCCCCAGGTTATGAGATGCAGTAATGAACCTAGGATGAACATAAGGAGAAGCATTTAAAGTGTTTAAGAAGAATGTTTTATGTTTTCATGTATTATGTTTCTGGTTTCCAAGATAATAAACCTTAAAGATCCCCGGTTTTGTATTTTGTAAAGAAAAGTTATGTATTAAAAAGGAGGGATGCCATAGGCATGGTAGACCCAGGACTTGTTTCGCTATGATTGGTGTTATGATTCTCACTGGATTTTTTTTGAAAAAATTTATGAGATAGGGAATTTAAAATTTGTTGATATTGACTCTCAATGGTATTATTACTTTTCATATATTTCCACTATGGATTGAGAAATATGAACATGAATATCTTGTCACAATTTTTTCGAATACATGATATGAGGTTTTTCCCATGAGTGAAAAAGGGTAAGTGTGCGGGAGTTGATAAAACACAATTTTATTGAATATTTTGTTAATAATAAATGATATAATTTCCTCAAATTGAGGTAAATGTGTTTATTTATAAAATATTTGGGATTAGATCATTCATTTGAAATTTTGGTAAAAATTCATGTTTTACCTTTTAAAATTCACTACAGTATTTTGGGAATAAATATTTTTATATATACTATATTGACATAAAAAATTGTAATTGTGTTCCTAATAAAATGGGATACAAATTCTATTCAGTACATTGGAGATGGATCGTGCATTTGAGTGGAGTAAATGGGACATGAAGACAAAGATGGACTGAATTATCCAGATTAGACATCACTTCACCATTTAGGTTGTATATTCTTCATTAGGGATTGGATAGAGCCCAAAATTGGTGGTAAGATTGGGAACATGATTATAAACAAATAATTCATATATAAGGCCAGCTAATTATCATTTTTTGAGGTCAACTATTCGGTGCAAGTTTAATTAAACAATTTGTCGTTATTTCCCATGCTCCCTTAAAAAATGTCTTGTAACCATAGCCATACAATACTCTATTTAAAAGGTTATTTTAACTAATTTTGAGGGTTTTTAAGTAATTGGTAAGGTTTTTCCAAAAAGTTGTCTCTTGGGATATCCTCATAACTCTTGGTATAAGTAAGGCCTTGTGAAATCATCTCTCCCAAAAAGGATCTCCTCTCTCACCTCCTCTTTGTATTTCTTTACATTCATGCTTGTATATTGAATTTTTTTCAATTAATATTTTAGGTTTTTTCCTTTTCATTGTATTATCTTCCCCTTTGGGCTATAATTCAAAAGTATAAACAAGATTGGGTTATAGCCTTTCTAACCCCTTGCGAATACAAAATGTTTCTATGATGGATACTCCACCCATGGAAGAGTAGTTATTTTTAGTAATTGATCTACATATTTCCTTCTTCAATCATTTATTTTGAATAAATGAGATACTGTAATTCATTTAATATGATTCATGAATAGAGTTTTTTATTATAATAAACTAGATAATAAATTCAACAATTAACACAAAAACACACGAGGTTGAGATTTTGTGTAAATTATGAGAACGCGAACTTAATCTGTAATACATGACCACACGGGATAAGTTTGTAGAGATTAGATATAATACCTAAAATCAATTAATATTGATTTATAGAATGGATATGTTCTATAATTAACCACTGAACATAAGCTAACATTTTAACATCAATCAAAGCATGGTGTTTTAATTGGGTCTTCCGAAGCGAGCCAGAGGTTTAAGTAATTTCATCTTTGTTGTTAAGTTAACTACCATAGGGTTATAGGGTTAACAAATTAGGGGATCATAATTAAGTGGATATTAATTTAAATGAAAATGATTAATAACTAAATGAATAGGTATAGTTAGATCAATTACAACTTTTAAATTATTTTCTAAAAAACATCTTCTAGCTGTGTCTTTTTAATCGAACTTCATTTCAAAATTAAAAACAAAAAAAAAAAGGAAATCTTCATTCAGAAAACACATTCTAGTTTTATAAAAGATAAAAAAAACCCATCCTTTCAAGTAGTTTTTTTATTCTCTTTTATTTAGTTTTTAGAATACCTTTAAGAAGTTGTTTTAATTTACTTTATCCTTTGAGAGACGAAATTGGTCAGCCACTCTACCGTACCCAAGTACCCAAAAAACCACACTTCATTTAAGAGAACCCATAAAAATTCACATTAGGGGTATATCATTAATTGGGAATTATTAGGAAAGTAAGAGGCATGCATAAAAAAAATATACCAATTTGACCAATTGTAAATAACCAGGCATGACATAATGAAGGTTCTTGAATAAATAGGAGAAGGAGAGGATCCCTTACCATGAGACCATGCTTCCAAAATTTTGGGAGGAAATTATTAAGAGACTATAGAAACCTTGGGAGGACTCTATAGAGGTAAAGTAAGTTTAATTTCATTATAAAAGGGGGTTTAATTATGATTAAAGGATGTTTTTGTGGGTTCATATATGAAAAGAGAAGATCATTATTTATTAATTTCCCAATTTATGTTATGGAATATATATGATAATGTAATAAAAAACACAAACCCTACCATGGTTTTATACCATAGTTTCTACAAAGTATGAGTTTTTTTCATTTTTTATATGGTTTTGAACCAAATACATTAAAATAATTTCCTTAGTGACTTAAATTTGATCCATGTTTATAATGAATTGATTATAAAACCTTAAAATATAATATAGGCTTTGAAGGAATGTTTAATATTTTATTAAATTAATCAAATAACATCAAAAAAATATTTTAAAATGGAAATAATATTTGGTCATGGATACCCTTTATAGTATTCATTAAAACACTATTGGGATTTTATTATGCCATAATATATAACGTATAATTATACCATATTTAATTCATTCCCAAAAATTTGACTACCTCATAAAATTATGAAAAACTCATAGTTGGATAAATTTGATGTTCCAATTTCAAAAATAATATTTATTTTATCAAAATATGATAATTTACACTTTTAAATAAAAAATCCCCATTTATTAGAAAAAATAAGAGTTTTTTGAGAATAATAGTATTATGTACCTTATAAAAATTACATCAAACTTCATAAAATTAAATTATAATTTATATTTAATAAATATTATTTAATAATAATGTATTATTAAAATATCATTTTTCTTAAAAAATTCACGAATTCATCGAAAAGAGTGTCTTGATTCAAACTACATATCTCTAAAAATTCATTTTGTGTTTATCATATCAAAATATATTTTTTTATCAAAATAATTATTTAATAAATTAAAATTAAAATTAAAAATGGAAAATTATAATATATGTTTTATTAAAAATAAGACATAAAAACTCATATTTTTAGTGTATAGATACATATCCCTTTATTTTACCAGTGACTTTTCTAAAGGTAAGGTGTGCGATGGTGATATTTTTATGGGGTGGTTTGGTGAATATGGTTTGGGTTGTGATCTCAAAGAACATGAACTTCTATAGTAAATGGTTTCACTAATAATTCAGTTTCTAAATATTTTATTGGGATTGGTAAGGGGTAAATTGATTCTATATCCCTCTAAATATATGATAAATGCATTTTATTAGGTATGATCCTACTGGTCGAGGCCATCAATCCTTTTACCCATGTTAATTGGACTTTATCATAACACTTAATATGCTAATCTTGATGGTCACTATGAAATGGATATACTATCAATGGTTATGATTATTAATGTTATTCTGAATCAAATAAACTATAATTTCCAAAAATAAAACAATTAATCTACGTGTTTTCTATTATTAGATTACTTGATAACAAATTTATTCATTCAAAAAGGGAATTTCATTCATAAAATTTTCGATCATTAAATTCTTCCCCCTTTAAAAAATTTCTCCTTAAATATTTTCATTTCATATACTAAATTATTTGAGGGTACTTTTTTTCATCACCTCTTCTAGTTCCCATGTTCATTCCTCAAACATATGATTGTTCTAAAATACTTTGACCTTGTGAATTGTCTTGTTTCCTATTAATATGTCTTTATGATCTAAGATTTTTAACCAAATCTCCTTATATGGAAGATCAATCTCTAATGTCACCACCTATGGATTAAGTACATGTGAGGGATCTAGTATATACTTCCTCAAGAGGGACTCATAGAATACATCATGTACTTGAGATAGGTTAGTTGGGAGTTCTAGTTGACTGGAAACCACTTCGATGTGATCAAGGATCTCAAAGGTGATGATGTATCTAGGAATAATATTTCCCTTCTTCTCAAACCTCATGACTTTCTTCCAGGATGATATATAAAGGAACATATTATATCTAACCTGAAACTCTTGGTCTCATAAATAATTTACTTTATATATTTTCTATCAAATTTGTGTGGATTTCATATGATGATAAATGGTTGGAACCTTATCCATCACCTCGTGGATACGATTAGGTCCCATTAGATTCTGCTTCCCAACCACGTCCCAACATGTTGGAGTGTGACACATCTTCCCATGTATATCCTCATAAGGTTCCATTTGGATATTATAATGGAAACTATTGTTATATGGGAACTTCACTAGGGGAAGGTGTTGATCCCAACATCCTTGGAAATAAATTGAACATTATCTCACAATATCATATAAGGTTTTAATGGTCCTATTAGACTTTTTATCCATATGAGGGTGAAAAGCAGTGTAAAGGATCGGTTCTACATCCAATGCTTTCATAAGGCTTATCCAAAACCTCAAGGAAAACCTTGAATCTCGATCATATATAATAGAGACTATAACTCAATATAGTATTAACTCTTAACTTATGTATATCTATTCTAGTTGGTCGAGAGATCAATCTTCCTTAATAGCAATGAAATGTTATAAATTTATAAGGTGATAGACTAAAACCCATATGGAGTTATTTACATTAAGTTTCATGGGGATTCCTACAATGAAATACATTAAAATGTTTTATAATTTTTATAATGGTATAAGAAATGGGTTCATCATATCTTTATATGTCTGTATTTTCAGCTCAACTTGTTGGAATACTAAGCATCGAGATAAATTTTTTACAATATCCTTATTTATGTTATCCCACTATAAATTTTACTTCAAATATCTATACATATTAGTGATTGCAGGATGAATAGGGAAGTATTAACTATAAAAATCATCCATAAGTTCCCTCTTTAGTTCTGGTTTTCATGAGACACATATCTAGGTTCCAAACCTTATAAATGAATATTCAACAAAGTTGAACTCTAGAATATTCACTATCATTTTCTATAACAAATCATCATCTTTCAAGGACTCATTTAGCCTCTCAATAATGGGTGGTTGAGTAGTATGTTTATAAAGGAAGGTTTAATATTCTTTTTATGATTAACATGTCCATATTTTTCATTTCCAAAAATATTATATCCCTTGAAACCCGCATCATGGATAGGGTTGTGGGATCATTTTACTCAAAAAATCTTCTAATTTTTTTCTTTCCTAGGATTGTAATATATTGAAAAATCATAATACTTTATCATCTCAAATAGCCTTCATTGGAGAATATGAATATACTATTATTTGAATATATACATGAGGCTTTTATGATCCATATATATCACACTTTTCTCCAAATATATAATGTTGTCAAATATTTAATGTGAAGATCACTCTGACCAATTCTAGATCATGCATTGGATAGTAATGTTCATGGTTATTTAATTAGTGAGAGGAATTGTCTATCACTTTTTCATCTTTCATGAGTACTCAATTAAGGCCCTTATTGGATGCATCACCATAGATCACAAATCATTCCCCACTAGTGGTTAATGTGAGAATATGTGTAGTGATTAGCCTTGTTTTTAGATCTTTAAAAATTTATTCACATTAATAAATATTGACAAAAATGACTCCATTATAATTAATATTGGTTACTCTACTTTAAAATATTTATAATTTTTTCAAAAATCAATGATAATACCCATTTAATCCAAGGAAACTACATATTTCCACCACAGATGTTGTTATGTTCCATCCTTCAATTTCCATTTTTTGAAGGATCTATAATTATCCCTTTTTCAATTATAACATGCCCCATTAAAGTTACATGATCCAACAAAAACTCAAATTTATTAAACTATTCATATATTTTTTCCTTCTGTAAGGTTTTCAGTACATTATTTTAATACTCCTAATTTCCATCCTTCTATTTTGAGTAGATAAGAATATAATCTATAAAGACCACCACAAATTTTTCAAGGTAATCCCTAAAGACATTATTCAATATGACGATGAATATTTTCAGAGAATTATATTGTCTAAATGGAATCACTATGAACTCATAGTTCATGTGCCTTATATAAACATCAGTCCTGGGGATATCCTCCTTATCCACATTTACTTGATAATATCCTGACCGAAGATCCTCCTTATGGAAGTACTGAGGTCAATGTAGCTGATTGAACAAGTTATCAATCTATGTAATATGATACTTTTTCTTTATAATTATCTAGTTGTTATCATGATAATAAATATTGGGGTTCATTTACACATCCTAGTTTTTTTATGAAGGGGATCGATTCACCCCAAGGTGACGAACATGGGCTTATAAACCATTTATTCAGATCCAGCTATAATATGCTCCTCCAGTTCAACAGCGACCATTCTATATGAAGCCTTGGATATTGTTGAAGATCTAGGTATGAGATTGGTTGAGAAATCAACCTCACATCCAAGAGGAAGACCATAATTTGTTTGGGAAACACATTAGTGTATTCCCTTATAGTGGGCATTCCATCAAGGATAAATTTTTATTTAGACATAGTTATTTGATCTATATATCCTTTCTAATTAGAAAATAATACCCATACTTGACATATTGGTACTAAAGAATATTCATCCTCCTCCTTTCACTTTTATAAAATCAGAGGGTGATTTCTGAAAAGGAGGGTGATTTCCTTATCTTGACAGTTTATGTATTCTCTAAATAGGGAAATCCAATTTATGCCAAGAATAACATTGAATTCCCCTGATAGGATCATCCCAAGTGTTTTTGGGGAATTTATCCCACAAATTTGTAAAAGGGCTAAATTATGTTCTTGGGATATAATAATTTACCCATTTTTTTCTTCATTGATAACTTGACTTCCATGTTATGTGGGGGTGTTTAAATAGTTATAGTAAACTTACACTATATGAAAGAATGCATAGAACCATAATCAAATAGTATTTTTTCTATCCTTGAATGAATAATTAGAATACCAACAAAAAATTCACTACATGGATCCACCAAAATAGTATTAAGGGTATACAATCACTCTTTTTCCCTAGTCCATAGAGGTTATTATCATTGGTTGTCATCAATAACCCTTGGATCAGTACATTGGTTCACATAGTGACCCTGTTCATTATAGTTGAAACATTAGGTGATAAGTTGAGGGTTTAATGGATAATTCCTTTCTTCTATCCAATTGTTGGATTTCTCTAGTCGGTAATTGATGTCTAGGATCCATTTCTACCCACACTCAAATAAATTCTTTCCCCCTTCAGGTAATTATAAGTTGTTTCTTCAAACACTTTTGACAAGTGGTATATTGGAATTTCATTCCACTATTATATTTCTCTATCATATTTCAAGAATTAAAATCCATTTTCAAATTCTTATCCCAATGAGAACCTTAAGATTCATTGATCTTCATTTCAAATTTGAGGGAACATCGTACAATTTTCTTATAGCTGTTTATGTCCTGAATGGATAAGGATTTTTATATAATCATATTTATCACACTAAATAAGTGGACCACTTTAATTTCAAGGATAATGAAATATCTGAAGGCATGTCATGATATTATTTTTTTCCCTTGTACACCATAATGGATTCATCATCCATTTTCTTCAGGATAAGTAAATCCCTCTCCGTTTAAAGTCAGATAGTAGGAGGGAAATATTTTTTTAAATTTTTCTAAAATTTCATCAACTCTATCAATTTGATTTCCACCTCAAGATTTGTATTTTTGACCAATGTTTATCATTGACTAGGTTTGTACTTCATTTGATAATTATCTTGCATGACATTCTCTTACTCAGAGAATTAAAGGATGGAGAAGACCTTTTCAATGGATTTGATTAATTTTTCTATGATTAAGGGATCATAAGATCCATTAAAAGTTAGAGACCATTATCACATAATGGTCTCAATTGAAAGATGTTTCTTATTACGAGGATTTGGGTATTCCTCTTGATTTATTTTTCTAGTAAAAACATTAGTTCATTGAGAATTTATTTTAATTAAGTTCCTAAATTCTGGTCTCGTAGGGTTAGACATCTCATTTAGGAATCCATTAAATTTCTCATCACAATGCTTATTGACTATGTTTCTATAATTTTAACCAATTTGACAAGAAAAAAGGTAAAGTTACATATGATTATTTTTAAACTATTAAACATACAAATGGGAAACCGTGAATATTAAATAAATAACTCGTAAATAACATATATTTTGTAACCTATGAATTTATAGGTTTCAAACTAAGTTACCCCCGATCTATTTATAACAAAAAATATTTTTGGAATTTTTGTTCCATTAATAATGGTTCGTAAGGATCTTGTGAATTTTCCAAAGTATACCCCTGGGAGTTTAAAACTAGGTGTATAATAAGACCCATTTTCATGAACCATGTGATTATTGAGTGCTACTCAATTCATCATTTTTAGGGTTATTACTCTTAGGTACCTCTGTGCAAGATCCAAATTCAATTGTAGTACCCAAAAATGGATATATTTTCTTGGAAAACAATTACTCTTTACTTTATCAAAATTTATGCATGTTTTCTTATGTTTATTTTTATCCCTAAATATTTCACTATATTTTTCTAATCCTAATCCCAAAAAATAACTATACTTTACTCCAAAACCAACTATGAAAACCTATATCTTTAATATACTATATTTCATGATTTATTATATGAAGATGCACATTATACAATCCTAAAATATTGTGATGCCTTTAGTATTTTGGAAATTTTGTATATATTATCGTAAGATGAAACCAAAAAATAATGAAATTATTGAAAATATCCTTAACATACTTCTAAAATTCAGTCGTTATTCTAAAATTGCACTAGATTAACAGTGGATGTAAATAAGAAATGGGTGAGATATAATGATTTGTAACAGAATAATCAAATCATAGAATGAGGTAAATAAGTACATGTGTTTCAAGAGGCATATCAAGGTAACATATGGCTGGTGATAATCATAATCTTTAACAATGATGCATTATATAACATGATATCATAAAGGCAACATAGTAATGTGGAAACAATATAAAACATGAAATCAGAAACAAAACTCAATGTTTATCACCAAGAAAACATAACATAGTGTTCTTACAATAAAATCACAAGAACTATTCATGGAATATCATGAGATTAAAATATTACCCAATTAATTAGTGGGATATATGATTTCGGGTCCACCCATCACTTTCATACCATGTATATATATATATGCATGACACATATATCATACAATGTAAGGAAATATTTCATAAATTTTAACCCCACTATTAAAGAGTGTGGGTTATATACAGGTAAATCCACAATAAATGAAAGTTAGGTACTACTAGGTGAATACTCTTGAATAGAAATGTAAATGAGTATTCACTATACCAATGTTCCGCATGGAAAATTAATAGATAATTTCATCAACACAATGGGTGTAAATAAAGGTTTATAGAATGAGTAAATGAGAGAAAAAGGGTATATTATTACATGGTAATCATAAGTATAATAATATCTATGTATAAAAACATATCTCAAATTAAAAAATTGGAAATAAAAAGGCATGGTATAGATATGGTTCATTAATAATGTGGAGAAGGAGATGATCCCTTACCTGGACAGGATACTTATAAAAGCATGGAATGGTCTTATTAAGATATTGGGACTCCTTTTTAGGAATATAGAGTGGTAAAGTTAGAGTAATTATAGTCTAAAAATATTTTTATTGAAGTGTGATTAGAGTTTGGTTTGGTTTATATAGAAAAAGAGAGGACAAATCTTTATTAATTTCTAAACATGGTTTTTGGACTCTATATGATAAAGTAATAAAAACTATAAAACTTTACATGCCTTTTGACAATTGTTTCCACCAAAAAAGAGTGTATTTTATTATTTGATAAAGATAATAATCTAAAATATTAAAATAATTACCATAGTGATGTGGAAGTGAGTTCTATTTATAATGAACTGATTTTGAAACCTTTAAATATAATATAGGTTTCAGAGGATACGTTAAGGGTTTATAAAATTAATCCAATAACCTCAAAACACATTATTTTATATTAGAGACAAAATTTTGGTTATTTATAGCCTTTATAGTATTTAATACATCACATTTGGCCTTCTATGACTTCATAATACATACCTAATAATTATATTGTGTTTAATTTTTACCTAAAAAATGGAAAATACCAAAAAATTATGAAAAATTAATCATTGGATAATTTGGACACTATGATTTCATAAATAATATTTATTTTATCAAAATAATTTTAAAAATATTCTAACCCATACTTTAAAATAATAAATCCTCATCTATTAAAAAATGGTGGTTTTTTATAATAATAGTTCTCTCACCCTTATAAAAATTAATTTTTTCCTCATAAAATTATATTATCAATTATATTTAATAAAATATTATTATTAAATAATATTTTATTAAAGTTTCATTTATTTATAAAATTCATTAATTCTTCAAAAATAGCACCTTGATTCAAACTATATATTTCTAAAAATAATTTTTTTGTCTATCATATCAAAATCAAATTTTTATCAGGCTCATTATTTAATCATTTAAAATTAGTATTAAAAAGAGTTAAATATAATTATTTTTTCTTAAAAATAAGATATAAGAAATCATATTATTAAGATCTTCATACATTTCCATTTTTTCACACCAACCAATTCCACAAGGGTAAGGTGTGTGTAGGTGATATTTTCATGGGGTGGTTCAAAGAACATGGTTTGGTTTGTGATCTTGATGATCATGGTCTTCTCATGTAATGAATTTCACTCTGGATTAATTTATTGAATATTGGCTTAGCCTTGGCCAAGGGAAAATCCCAGTGATGATATCTACCTTAGAATCTTCGATAGATGGGTTTCATAGGGTAAAATACCACTATTTAGGGTCATCGATGATTTTTCTTATGTTAAATAGACTTTATAATTACCCAAAATTTTCTAATATTAATGGTCACATTATAGTAGTTATACTATCAATGATTATGATATTTTACAATCTTTTAAATCCAATGGACTATAAATATTCAAAATAACCAAATTCATGCATTGGATTTATATAAAAACAATACTTAATATGAAATTTATTAACTCACAAAGGGTAATTCATTTATAAAGGTTCCGATCATTAAAAAAGTTTTCTTTTTTAGATAAAATTTCGTTGTTCAATGGTGCAACGAGCTGAGGAGTCCCAGCTTGGGGATTCTCAGGTGGTGGTCTAGAGAGACCAAATTGTTTTTCTGTGATCCCCTAATGGTTGTTTTGAGAATGAATAACATGACGTGTTGTCCTAGGGAATTGTTTTCATTTTTTGTGTGATGCGTGATATGGTTTTATATGAGTTTCATAGATCACCCTTTGTGGTAAATCCAGGTCTGAAAAAAAAACTATATTGATATCTGAGAGTTCAATTTTGGTGTCCTGGTTTGAGGCACGAAGTTATGGAGTTTTTCCTCAATGCTTGGTATTCTAGTAGGTGAAGGCCAAGCACTGTATTCTTGAGGGTTTGCTCAAGTAGTTAGATTATCTTAAGTGGAAGTATATGGACATATCAATGTTATTCATTTCCAGTATACCTCGAGTTCACCATGGTTTCAAGGCTATATGGGTGATAGAGGATCTTTTGATGAAACTAGACCACTTCATAGCGATTAGCGAGTTGAGATTAGTTTAGATTTTATTAAGGTAGTTCCTAGAAGATTTACGAGGCTCCATAGAGTCCCAAGTATGATCATCTCTAACTAATCCTTGTTTTAACACCATGGTATAGAGTGGTATCCAACATTATTTTTTATCTCATTTATGCCTTAGCACTACTTTTCATCCATATATGGATATTCAGACAGAGCAGACTATCTAGACTCTTTAGGACATGTTGTTTTTTGTGACCTCAATTTTAGAGGTTCATGGATGAGGAACCTAACATTGTTTGAGTTTTCCTATAAAATATTTTTCACTCTACAATTAGTATAACACCATTTGAATATTTTTATAACCAACCTTTTCGTTCTCCATAGTGCTTAACTAGGGTTAGAGAGTGAACATTTCTCAGTCTAGAGCTAGTAAACAACAAAAAATGCTTTTGGTTATTCTTGAAATGATGTTGATAATATGAGATCATTATAAATCCAATTTTGATTATAAGATGAGGCCTCTAGAGTTTGAAATTAGAGATTATGTGTTCTTGAAAGTGATGCCTCATCATGGGTAGTAAAGTTTTGGTCATTAGATTAATATTTTTCACTAGTTTTTTGGACCTTTAGAAGTTTTAACATTTGTTGGAGCTATGGGTTATCAGATAGAACTTCCCCCGAATATGATAAAGATAAACAATGTTTTTCATGTGCCAGAGCTTTTCTGTTACCACTATGGTGACACTTATATCATTGAATGGAGTGATATTGATGTTACGGTGGTGAGAACATTTATGATTGGCCTATGGAAGGACCACTAGGATAAGGTGTTTTGTGGGTGAGATATTACCTTGGTTTGTGTCTTTTGGTGACATTGTGACATGTAGGTGAGTACGTGGGAACATGAATCACATATAAAAATGTTGTACCCCAAGTTGTTTGTTATTTATCTATTCTCTTGTTGTAATAATCTTTGTAAATATTGACCTTTTTTGGTATATGATATGGTTATGTCTTGGACCTTTTTATTTATTTACAATTTTTTTAGAGGTATCTCAACATAGATAGTGTTTAGTAGTTGGTTGAGTTATAGTGATGGTAAGATCCTTGATAGGTATCTCATATAGTTTCTATTCAAATAACCCCTTTTATTTATTTCTCTCAAGGTTTGGTTTTTGAATTCAAAAGGACTAGAATGGTTTGGGAGGTATCAAATGTAATGTTACAGATCCCAAAATCCCTTTTAGTTGTGACTTTTTAGGTTTTGGAATCACCATAAGAAGTTATAAGGTGTGTGGATAAGGAAGGTATAAAATGGGATAGACTACGGAGTGGAGCCTTGGACTATGCTGTAGTGTAGGCCAATAAAGCATAGAGTGGTCACTACAAAGTATATGATCCTAAAAGAATAAAATGGGGATACTTCCTTTTTAGGGGTGAATGTGTCGTAGAGGTTGGTTATGGCCTATTCCTTTCCCGAGGTTTGTGAGATGATGATGTGGAAAGTTAAGGTTGTGGCGTAGGGGTTTTGGGTGCTTCTATCCATTGAGGGGTAGCCACAACATGGCTATTAAGGCTATGTCATTTCCCTATATACACGTTTATAGAATCTTCATGATGGATCTATCCATGGATCCCAAATTAAGATTTTATGGGGTGGTTGAGGCGTGGTATCCTCCCACTGCACTATGGCCTAGACAGTTTGCGACATGATCGGATGGGATGTGATGTGGTCTTTTAAAAATAAATTTCTTTATAATTACCCATGATCCCCTCAATCCTAGTTTTCTACCACTTATATATCTCAAAACCTAGGATTCCAAGTGTGGTTTTTGAATTATTTTAAGCCTCCTTTAAATAGGGATCAATCCATGGTTTTCCAAGTTCAATCTGTGGTCATCCAATGTAGGTTATTTACCTTTTTAAAGTGGTTTCTCCTCTGCCTGATCTTTTTTTACTCTTATTCATCTTTTTTTGCTACAATATACGTTCTTTGTCTTTATAATGGAATTTTATTTGTTTTTTTTTCAGATTTTGGTTTAATTATGTCATTAGGATATTTTAGTTTCTCTATGGTATAGGTAATCATATATCCACAACATTGATATGTTATCATGTGAAGGACATTGTCGATTTTAAGGTCTAGTATTTTCGTAGTATCATATTTATTTACATGAAATTATAAATTTATCATAATTTATCCCTTTTTATAATGGTTCAATTAACATAATTACGATTAAATAGGATTAAATAATGAAATTTGTTTATGTTAGTGATCACATGTTATTGATTTCTTGCGTGATAATGGTTTGACTCTTGATTTTAATAAATAGTGTTCTATCTATGGTATTATTTGTTTATCATGTGTTTTTATAATTTTAATATTATTATAAGATTTATTTAATTGGTCTATGATTTTAATATGTTTAAATAATTGGTTGGATAATGAACTTAAAGGGGAATGTTTCATGAATCAGGTATTTCTTATAATTTTATTGCAATTAAAATTTATCTAAAGGAATGTTTAATTGAATATTGTGTTCCATGTGTTAATGTAACTGGATTAAGAACAGAAATATGGAATTATTTTTAATGTTAATTATATTTAAAAGGTATGTTAATGAATTATTTTTTTAGGTCTTGTCAATGTTAGAAAATTCTAGAAGGCATGTTTGAATTGTTTGATAGTTTTTATAGCCAATGCCTTAGTCTTTCAGTAGTTGGAACCTAGGAATATTGAATCAATTAATTCATGTTGGAATGAAAATCAGTTTTTTTTATAAATATAAATCATTGATTATTAGTGTTCCCATTTTTTTGTAAAGGCTGAGTAACTTTTGTTAGGGGCGAGAGAGCCCATTTGCAAGTGAAGGCTGATTACCTTATTTTTAGGGAAATGTTTCTATGTTGACTTTGTTTGTTATTTTTTCATCTTTAATGCACTATGTATGTGAGACCTATGATGTGATGTAAGGCTAAGGTGGCTGAACTTGTGATGACTGATGGGATATGGGAAGGGAGTCCTGAGGATGTGGTAGCAGTTGACCCCTATGATGGTGAGATGCATGAGGGTGTTAGGGATGGAACTAGAGATGATGTAATGCGTTAATAATAGGATTAACCAGTGTTGTTATTAATATAGATACATTATGTTAATGATTTTTTAATGGTTGTATGGTTTGGTTTCTTGTTTTATCTGTATTCATTTCCCCACTACATAATGAAGATGGATATGCTTGGTTTTATCTCTCTTGTCGGTAGCATATGATATTTTCTTAGAATATCTAAATTTATTGAATGGTAATGATCATGTTTAATAAATTTTTTAACCCATGGGTTAGTTTTTATAGAATAAAAATGGTAATGAATATCTTGAGAAACCGTGGACTTGGTTGGATTGTACCTGGAGTGCATGGGATTCGCTTGGATGATTAATGAAATGCAATCAAAATCGTATTATTTAATGGTTAATGAATTAAATAACATGAATTGAATTTTTAATAGAAAATAATTAACTTAAAGTATCTCATTAAATGCTTGTGTTCTTATAGGATATATAGCCCCTAACAGTGTCAGTCGAGTGTCCAATTGATGATAGTTGTATCTGAGCTTAAGACTAGGTTATATCCATAGTGGGGTGGTAAGCTATATTATATCTTGTATTATTTCTAAATACATATACCACCCTGCACATTTTTTTTAGAATGACTCAAACCTAGTGGACTCTGGGAGGGAGCTTTCCCAAATATACTGGTTGGAGGATGGATGGTTGACTACCCCTTCTGGCCCAACTCTCTTCTCTTGGAAGTATTATGTACTGGTTGACATGGTGGTTAGTTTCCCATATTTGTGTGTAAATAGTTGTAATTTCAAGTGGTATTTTCATATACATGTATCTCCATATATAGTTTCCAAAGGATTATTATCTGTTTGATGTGTATAAGTTATGATGACTTGAGGTTCCTTACTCAGTGTATGGGTTTTGGTGGATTGAGGGATAATAGCTGATGTATGATACATGGAATATGAGCTATGGTGGATCATAAAAACTAATTGATTACTATATATAGATATGTGAATAGTATGGTGTGATGATGTGATACATTAGGTGTATGTTGTGATACTTCATCCAAGTTCCTTGAATTCAGATTCTTTTGGAGGGTGTTGATCAAGATGTGTGACGTTGGGTAAGAGTGAAAAACTAGTGGGAGAAGCAGTAACAGGGTGTCCTTGTTTTTTATTACTATAATACATGATTAATTCACATATGAAGCAGAAGGAGAATGAATCTGTTGGAATCTATGAGATAAACTTCACAAGGATTTCCCATTATACCTCAAGCTTTGTCATGTACACTAATGGGAAGGTTGATAGATTCTTTGGGGGACTACGACCTCATCTGGGGAAGAATCTAGCCAACAGGGACTATGATAGCTACGAAGAAATAGTTCGAAGTGCTATGAAATTTGAACTGGAGTTTGGTGAGACACAATGGTCTTACAAATCTAATGAGAAGAAGAGAGCTCTAGAACCAAGCCTGGGAAAAAGTTTTGATCAGGAAGGAGGTGGAAAGAAAATTAAACACGCCACATGCAATAAATGTGGGAAGAAGCATTCGGGGAACTACTTGATCGGATGTGGTAACTGCTACAAGTGTGGAAGAGAAGGCAATATTTCTCGGAATTATCGTAGTGATGTGAAGCCTTAACTTCCAAACACTGATGACAGAGTAAAGATGGTTCTGACCCTACCTGAAGTCTAATGCTTCAAGTGTGAATGGCATGGGAACTTTTCTAATCACTATTCAAATCCAAGGGCAGTGGAGGGGAATCACCATCAACCTCAAAAAAGTCCAAGGGAGGAAGGTCATGATTTTTTCTATCACAACAACTGAAGTTGAATCTCCAAATGATGTGGTAGCAGGTACTCTTGTTGTCCTCTCAAAACTAGCAAGTAATTTTTTTGATTCTGGTTATACGCATTCCTTTATTTCCTCCAAGTTTGCAAAGAATATAGAATCAATCCCCGAACTGCTAGAGGTAAAGTTGTCAGTCAAGACTCCAAGTGGGATTATCCATGAATCAACAGTGTTTAGAGACTCTAGTGTTTACTTTAGTGAGCACAATATTATCACAAATCTAGTAGTCATTCTCATTATGGAATTCGATGTTATACTAGGGATGGGTTGGCTCTCAAAGTATAATGGTAATATCAAATGCAGAAGTAAGGAAATCTCAGTAGTCTTGAATGAACAACCTACAATTACCTTCCAAGGAGAGATATCCCGACCTGATATTTGTCTAGAGGAACCTCCTATATCCTTCTTTATATATTTAATCGGTGAGGATGAAGAAGGAAAAGGGAGTATACAAAGAGAATATGTTCCGATTGTTCAGGAACACATGGACGTATTTCCAGAGGAGTTACCTAGACCTCCCTTAGAAAGAGAGGTAGAGTTCTCGATTGAACTCATACTTGGATCTCAACCGATATCAAATACCCCGTATAGAATGTAAAATGTGGAGCTAGAGGAGTTAAAGAAACAACTCCAATACTTTTTGGGGAAGGGGTTTATCCGACCGAGTGTGTCTCCTTAGGGATCACCAGTTCCCTTTGTGAAGAAGAAGGATGGATCAATGCGGCTATGCATTGATTATAGAGAACTGAATGGGATCACAGTGAAGAAAAAATACCCGCTTCCAAGAATTGATGATTTATTTGACCAACTTCGTGGGGCTCAATTTTTCTCCAAGATTGATCTTTGATCCGGTTATCATCAACTGAGGGTGAAGAAGGGAGATATTCCAAAGAATGCCTTCCGATCATGATATGGGAATTATGAGTTTACTGTTATGCCCTTCGGCTTGACTAATGATCCTGTTATTTTCATGGATTTGATGAATAGAGTCTTTAAAGACTACCTTGATAACGTTCTGGTAGTTTTTATTGATGATATGTTGATATATTCCAAAATTTGTGAGGAGCATAAAGATCATCTGAGGTTCATTTTACAAAATCTACGGAAAGAGAGGCTCTTTGGAAAGTTCAGTAAGTGTGAGTTTTGGTTACAAAAAGTGGATTTCTTGGGGCACATAGTAACCAATGAAGGAATCTCGGTTGACCCTACAAAGACAATGGTTATGGAGGAGTGGCCTCAACCCACAATAGTAACTAAGATTCATAGTTTCCTTGGTTTAGTAGGATATTATAGGAGCTTTGTGAAAAACTTTTCACGGATTTCTAATCTACTAACCAAGTTGACTCGAAAAGGGGTTAAATTCATTTGGAAAAAGGAATGTGAGGAATGTTTCCCAGAGATAAAGAAGTGATTGGTTACTGAACCTATGTTAACACTACCCTCTATCAGAGAAGGATTCGTTATTTTTAGTGATGCATCTATAAAAGGGCTTGGGTGCGTCCTCATGAAAAATGATAAGGTCATTGCTTATGCATCTCAACAGTTGAAGATTCATGAGCAGAATTATCCTACGCATGATCTAGAGCTAGAGACAGTTGTTTTTTCTCTAAAGATATGGAGGCACTATCTTTATGGGTAGAAATGTGATATATACACCGACCACCAAAGTTTAAAGTATATTTTCATGCAGAAATAATGGAACATTAGACAAAGGAGATGGTTGGATCTTATTAAATACTGATTGTTCAATTCATTATCACCCTGGAAGAGCAAAAAAAGTCACAGATGCGTTAAGCAGGAAAGACCGTATTGTTCTGGAAACAATGAGGATCCTAGGAGATCCCTTGATTAAGGATCTAGTAAAACTGGACATGGGAATTGTAAGGGAAGGGACATCATCAACCCAATCCCAAATGATTTCTCAACCTCCAATACTAGAGAAGATCAAGATGGCTCAAAAATAAGATCCTTTGTTGCAGGAGAAGTTTGAGGCTGTGAAGGATGGGAAGTTCCTTGATTTCAATATTGATCAAGAAGGTGTACTGAAATTTCATACAAGACTATGTGTTCCATCTATTCCGGAGATGAAGAAAGAACTGATGGATGAAGCTCATAGCTCTACTTTCTCTATACATATGGGAAGCACTAAAATGTATAGAGACCTTCAGGATCATTATTGGTAGGATAACATGAAGAGGGAGATTGTTGATTATACACTACAAGGTTCCTGGTGTGTCAACAAGTAAAGGCAGAACAACAACTTCCTAAGGGGGTTTTACAACCGCTACCCATACTAGCATGGAAGTGGGATAATATCACTATGGTATTTTTCACTGGTCTCCTGAAAACATGTAAAGGGAACAATGCGATATGGGTTATAGTGGACCGTCTCACCAAGACTGCCCATTTTATCCCTTTTCGGGAAGATTTCTCTTTGGATCAACTTGCCAAGATATACATAAAGGAAGTGGTAAGGCTGTATGGGGTACCACTATCCATCATATCTGATCGTGATCCAAGATTCACATCAAAATTCTGGAGAAGTCTTCAACATGCTCTGAATATTGAATTGAATTTTAGTACGGCCTATCATCCTCAAACTAATGGCCAATCTGAAAGGACTTTTCAGACACTTGAGGACATGCTGAGATTATGATCAATGGAATTTAAAGGTGGATGGGATAAAAACCTCTCATTTGTTGAGTTCTCATACAAAAATAGCTTCCATTCGAGTATTCATATGGCACCCTATAAAACACTGTATGGAAAATGATGTAGAACTCCTACTTGTTGGGATGAAGCTGGTGAGAGAAAGCTTCTTGGGCCTGATCTTGTGCAAGAGATGACAGAAATGGTTCTTTCCATCCAACAACACATAAAGGCTTCTCAGAGTCGGCAGAAGAGCTATACTGACAAACGTCAAAGGGACTTGGAGTTTGGTGTTGGCGACAATGTCTTCCTTCGAATTTCTCCATGGAAGAGAGTCATGCGGTTTGGGAAGAAAAGGCAGCTCAGACCTAGGTGCATTGGGCCCTATGAAATCCTTGATCGCATAGGATCAGTGGCCTATCGTCTAGCACTCCCACCAAACCAAGCTCAAGTTCAGGATGTCATCCATGTATCTCTTTTGAGGAAGTACATACCTGACCCTTCGTATGTACTGAACCCAAAGGTGGTACAACTGGAACATGTCCTCACTTATGAGGAGTAGCCAGTGGAGATCTTAGACTGTAGAGACAAGGTTATACGCAACAAGACTACCCACCTTGTGAAAGTGTTGTGGGGGAATCATAAGTATGAAGAAGCAATGTGGGATCCTGAAGAAACAATGAAGCAAAAGTACCCTCACCTTTTCGACTAGGACTTTGGTTTAAAATTTCGAGGATGAAATTTCATAATGGGGAAGAATGTAACGACCCAAACTTTTTGAATAGTATATTAATTTTATATTAATGATTTAATAGATATGATAATGGTTAATGTAGAAAGAAGAGTCGATGGCTTCATCCAGTAGACTCGAACCTTATGAATCCCACTTAACAGAGCTTGGGAAGGAGGTGGAATATTTGGGATTTGCTTTGGACCAAGCCCATGATGAACTCTTGCGTGTCAAGCTTGAACGGAAATTCCTACGTGAGAAGTTCAAGTTAGTGGAGATTACTACTAGGGTAATGTTATCCGAGCCTCCCTCAGATTCTCTCACCTTAGAACACCTTACCCTTAGGTACTATGCTGGGGTTATAAGGGGCTATGTAACATGACCATTGCTACTATGTGTAATCCTATGAGATAAATAAGATTGTGATTTCTTCCTATGGTGAAGTTTGTGTTTGTTTAGATATTAAAATAAATATAGGATGTATATTGATGAATTTTGAAAGAAAAAATGATATTTTAAAATATTTATGTCAACCGTAAATAATTAATGATTTGTAAGGATTTTCAAAAAATGGTCTTTTGCAAATGTGTTCAGTAAGAAATTTAGAGTCTAATAAGATCAACTTAATTTTTGGTGAATAGTAAATTATGAATAGTGATTTTATGATTAGGATTAGTAATGTGACTAAATGGATTAGTAATCTCACTTAAAGAAAGTATTAATATAATTTAGCACCTTTATTAAGTAATGTGATTCAATAAAATAGGTAAACAACTGTGTCAGAAATTATTAGTTAAGTATTAGTTTTTTCGAATTAATAGTGTTTTTAATTTAAAAATTAAATTAAAAATATTTAGAAAATTATTTTTATAATTTGGAGTTTATTTTTGAATTCAATGCATCGATATTATGTTAAGGTGAATTTTGGGGATTTTTCTGAAAAAAAGAATTTTCAGTGAATAGTAAAAATATAGTTTTAGGGTTTCGGTATGTTTAATGACATCATGAATGCATCATAATGATGTCATTAGATATTTTAAGGGATAGTAGACTAAAGGGGATGTATTATTTTATGAGGGGTCCCATGTGGCCTAAAACCTTGGGAAATACCATGGGAAAGCCCATGGTTTTGCCAATACCACCAATGAGGTGTCCCTTGGCCATTAATGCCTTGTCCCCTCACTTACCCTATAAATACCAAGACATTCTCTCATACTTTCAATTAAAAAATCATCCTCAACTAAGTTCTGGTCTCCTTACCTACCATGTAGTCCTCCCAAGGTTCCCCCAAGCCCTCAGGGTCCCAACCTTCGAGTTTTAAGAGTTACGTTTTAAGGTAAGGGATCATACCTCTCTCTTTCTTTCCAAGTACTATCTTTTATGGAATTTCTTTTATTCTCCCTGTTCTTATGTTGGGGATGTTCTTTTATATTTATCCTTATATCCTATTAATGTTCATATGATGATATACCCCCTCTTTCTCTCATCAATTCATTTTTATAATGTTTGAGTGGCGTCGTTAGGCTACCAAATTTTTAAGGGATTCTTTCACCCTTCTCATTTTCAAGTTCTATTTTCATGTCAAGTATTTCAAGTTCCTTTTTTATGTTGGGGTATTATCTCTTTATCTATAATACTTATCTTTCATGTTAATATGATGAGATACCCTATTTTATCTCATCAATTCATTTTTTGGAAGTTTAAGTGACGCAGTTAGGCTGCTGAATTTTCATAAGAAAAATCTTATTTTTGTCTTCCTTCCGTGTTTTTCATTTAAAATGGTATGTCCTTAAAATTTCATTACCATGTTCATATATCCTTTATATTCTGTCCCTATTCTATTTTTTAGATCATTTATGAGTGGTTTACCCATGTCCTATCTCTTTTCAATGTTTTCAAAAGCCCTGGAACATAACCGTTATGCTGCATAATTTTCGTCTCGAAATGTCTCTCTCCTTATCTCAAATTCTTTTATTTTATTAATTGAATACTCAAAGATCATTCTTATATATGGTTATCCACATATATATCAAAATTTTCTATTTTAATTCTGGGACTTACATACATGAAACCCTCTTTCCTTTTTTATGTGGGTTTAATGTGACATAAAGATCATGTCTTTAAAGAAATGTTTTTAAACGTTATGATTATGAAATGAAACCCATTTCTTTTATGCTATATCGGTTATTTATGAATTGTTTGTTCATGATATATGTTTATCAAATGATAATGAAGGTAAATTTAAGGGTGTGCTCTGATAGTGCTCCAATACATTGGGTAAAGAGTTAATCTCTAGAGATGACCATTTTTAACATCGACTTTGTGAATAACCTTGGTAATTTTTAATGACACCTTGGGGATGGACCTTGGTGAAAAGGAAATGATTTTCTATGTTAAATGTTGTATCCAAATCTTCAAGTTATGAAATATGTTATTTTTATTATGATATTCCTCATGATTTCTTTCTCATGCCTTAAAGTTCTTTTTCTTGACTTTATGGATGTATCTCAAGTTCACATGTTAAATGTTTCCCCTTGTTTCCCTTACTGGGCCTTCTGCTCACCCTTTCTTTTGATGTATGTCCCCAGGTTATGAGATGCAGTAATGAACCTAGGATGAACATAAGGAGAAGCATTTCAAGTGTTTAAGAAGAATGGTTTATGTTTTCATGTATTATGTTTCTGGTTTCCAAGACACTAAACCTTAAAGATCCCCAGTTTTGTATTTTGTAAAAAAAGTTATGTATTAAAAAGGAGGGATGCCATAGGCATGGTAGACCCAGGACTTGTTTCTCTATGATTGGTGTTATGATTCTCACTGGATTTTTTTTGAAAAAATTTATGAGATAGGGAATTTAAAATTTGTTGATATTGACTCTCAATGGTATTATTACTTTTCATATATTTCCACTATGGATTGAGAAATATGAACATGCATATCTTATCACAATTTTTTCGAATACATGATATGAGGTTTTTCCCATGAGTGAAAAAGGGTAAGTTTGCGGGAGTTGATAAAACACAATTTTATTGAATATTTTGTTAATAATAAATGATATAATTTCCTAAAATTGAGGTAAATGTGTTTATTTATAAAATATTTGGGATTAGATCATTCATTTGAAATTTTGGTAAAAATTCATGTTTTACCTTTTAAAATTCACTACAGTATTTTGGGAATAAATATTTTTATATATACTATATTGACTTAAAAAATTGTAATTGTGTTCCTAATAAAATGGGATACAAATTCTATTCAGTACATTGGAGATGGATCGTGCATTTGAGTGGAGTAAATGGGACATGAAGACAAAGATGGACTGAATTATCCAGATTAGACATCACTTCACCATTTAGGTTGTATATTCTTCATTAGGGATTGGATAGAGCCCAAAGTTGGTGGTAAGATTGGGAACATGATTATAAACAAATAATTCATATATAAGGCCAGCTAATTATCATTTTTTGAGGTCAACTATTCGGTGCAAGTTTAATTAAACAATTTGTCGTTATTTCTTCTTCTCCCTTAAAAAAATGTCTTGTAACCATAGCCATCCCATACTCTATTTAAAAGGATATTTTAACTAATTTTGAGGGTTTTTAAGTAATTGGTAAGGTTTTTCCAAAAATTTGTCCCTTGGGATATCCTCATAACTCTTGGTATAAGTAAGGCCTTGTGAAAACATCTCTCCCAAAAAGGATCTCCTCTCTCACCTCCTCTTTGTATTTCTTTACATTTATGCTTGTATATTGAATTTTTTTCAATTAATATTTTATGTTTTTTCCTTTTCATTGTATTATCTTCCCCTTTGGGCTATAATTCAAAATTATAAACAAGATTGGGTTATAGCCTTTCTAACCCCTTGCGAATGCAAAATGTTTCTATGATGGATACTCCACCCATGGAAGAGTAGTTATTTTTAGTAATTGATCTACATATTTCCTTCTTCAATCATTTATTTTGAATAAATGAGATACTGTAATTCATTTAATATGATTCATGAATAGAGTTTTTTTATTATAATAAACTAGATAATAAATTCAACAATTAACACAAAAACACACGAGGTTGAGATTTTGTGTAAATTATGAGAACGCGAACTTAATCTGTAATACATGACCACACGGGATAAGTTTGTAGAGATTAGATATAATACCTAAAATCAATTAATATTGATTTATAGAATGGATATGTGCTATAATTAACCACTGACCATGAGCTAACATTTTAACATCAATCAAAGCATGGTGTTTTAATTGGGTCTTCCGAAGCGAGCCAGAGGTTTAAGTAATTTCATCTTTGTTGTTAAGTTAACTACCATATGGTTATAGGGTTAACAAATTTGGGGATCATAATTAAGTGGATATTAATTTAAATGAAAATGATTAATAACTAAATGAATAGGTATAGTTAGATCAATTACAACTTTTAAATTATTTTCTAAAAAACATCTTCTAGCTGTGTCTTTTTAATCGAACTTCATTTCAAAATTAAAAACAAAAAAAAGGAAATCTTCATTCAGAAAACACATTCTAGTTTTATAAAAGATAAAAAAACCCATCCTTTCAAGTAGTTTTTTTATTCTCTTTTATTTAGTTTTTAGAATACCTTTAAGAAGTTGTTTTAATTTACTTTATCCTTTGAGAGACGAAATTGGTCAGCCACTCTACCGCACCCAAGTACCCAAAAAACCACACTTCATTTAAGAGAACCCATAAAAATGCACATTATGGGTATATCATTAATTGGGAATTATTAGGAAAGTAAGAGGCATACATAAAAAAAATATACCAATTTGACCAATTGTAAATAACCAGGCATGACATAATGAAGGTTCTTGAATAAATAGGAGAAGGAGAGGATCCCTTACCATGAGACCATGCTTCCAAAATTTTGGGAGGAACTTATTAAGAGACTATAAAAACCTTGGGAGGACTCTATAGAGGTAAAGTAAGTTTAATTTCATTATAAAAGGGGGTTTAATTATGATTCAAGGATGTTTTTGTGGGTTCATATATGAAAAGAGAAGATCATTATTTATTAATTTCCCAATTTATGTTATGGAATATATATGATAATGTAATAAAAAACACAAACCCTACCATGGTTTTATACCATAGTTTCTACAAAGTATGAGTTTTTTTCATTTTTTATATGGTTTTGAACCAAATACATTAAAATAATTTCCTTAGTGACTTAAAATTGATCCATGTTTATAATGAATTGATTTTAAAACCTTAAAATATAATATAGGCTTTGAAGGAATGTTTAATATTTTATTAAATTAATCAAATAACATCAAAAAAAATATTTTAAAATGGAAATAATATTTGGTCATGGATACCCTTTATAGTATTCATTAAAACACTATTGGGATTTTATTATGCCATAATATATAACGTATAATTATACCATATTTAATTCATTCCCAAAAATTTGACTACCTCATAAAATTATGAAAAACTCATAGTTGGATAAATTTGATGTTCCAATTTCAAAAATAATATTTATTTTATCAAAATATGATAATTTACACTTTTAAATAAAAAATCCCCATTTATTAGAAAAAATAAAAGTTTTTGGAGAATAATAGTATTCTGTACCTTATAAAAATTACATCAAACTTCATAAAATTAAATTATAATTTATATTTAATAAATATTATTTAATAATAATGTATTATTAAAATATCATTTTTCTTAAAAAATTCACGAATTCATCGAAAAGAGTGTCTTGATTCAAACTACATATCTCTAAAAATTCATTTTGTGTTTATCATATCAAAATATATTTTTTTATCAAAATAATTATTTAATAAATTAAAATTAAAATTAAAAATGGAAAATTATAATATATGTTTTATTAAAAATAAGACATAAAAACTCATATTTTTAGTGTATAGATACATATCCCTTTATTTTACCAGTGACTTTTCTAAAGGTAAGGTGTGCGATGGTGATATTTTTATGGGGTGGTTTGGTGAATATGGTTTGGGTTGTGATCTCAAAGAACATGAACTTCTATAGTAAATGGTTTCACTAATAATTCATTTTCTAAATATTTTATTGGGATTGGTAAGGGGTAAATTGATTCTATATCCCTCTAAATATATGATAAATGCATTTTATTAGGTATGATCCTACTGGTCGAGGCCATCAATCCTTTTACCCATGTTAATTGGACTTTATCATAACACTTAATATGCTAATCTTGATGGTCACTATGAAATGGATATACTATCAATGGTTATGATTATTAATGTTATTCTGAATCAAATAAACTATAATTTCCAAAAATAAAACAATTAATCTACGTGTTTTCTATTATTAGATTACTTGATAACAAATTTATTCATTCAAAAAGGGAATTTCATTCATAAAATTTTCGATCATTAAATTCTTCCCCCTTTAAAAAATTTCTCCTTAAATATTTTCATTTCATATACTAAATTATTTGAGGGTACTTTTTTTCATCACCCCTTCTAGTTCCCATGTTCATTCCTCAAACATATGATTGTTCTAAAATACTTTGAACTTGTGAATTGTCTTGTTTCCTATTAATATGTCTTTATGATCTAAGATTTTTAACCAAATCTCCTTATATGGAAGATCAATCTCTAATGTCACCACCTATGGATTAAGTACAAGTGAGGGATCTAGTATATACTTCCTCAAGAGGGACTCATAGAATACATCATGTACTTGAGATAGGTTAGTTGGGAGTTCTAGTTGACTGGACACCACTTCGATGTGATCAAGGATCTCAAAGGTGATGATGTATCTAGGAATAATATTTCCCTTCTTCTCAAACCTCATGACTTTCTTCCAGGATGATATATAAAGGAACATATTATATCTAACCTGAAACTCTTGGTCTCATAAATAATTTACTTTATATATCTTCTATCAAATTTGTGTGGATTTCATATGATGATAAATGGTTGGAACCTTATCCATCACCTCGTGGATACGATTAGGTCCCATTAGCTTCTGCTTCCCAACCACGTCCCAACATGTTGGAGTGTGACACATCTTCCCATGTATATCCTCATAAGGTTCCATTTGGATATTATAATGGAAACTGTTGTTATATGGGAACTTCACTAGGGGAAGGTGTTGATCCCAACATCCTTGGAAATAAATTGAACATTATCTCACAATATCATATAAGGTTTTAATGGTCCTATTAGACTTTTTATCCATATGAGGGTGAAAAGCAGTGTAAAGGATCGGTTCTACATCCAATGCTTTCATAAGGCTTATCCAAAACCTCAAGGAAAACCTTGAATCTCGATCATATATAATAGAGACTATAACTCAATATAGTCTTAACTCTTAACTTATGTATATCTATTCTAGTTGGTCGAGAGATAAATCTTCCTTAATAGCAATGAAATGTTCTAAATTTATAAGGGATAGACTAAAACCCATATGGAGTTATTTACATTAAGTTTCATGGGGATTCCTACAATGAAATACATTAAAATGTTTTATAATTTTTATAATGGTATAAGAAATGGGTTCATCATATCTTTATATGTCTGTATTTTCAGCTCAACTTGTTGGAATACTAAGCATCAAGATAAATTTTTTACAATATCCTTATTTATGTTATCCCACTATAAATTTTACTTCAAATATATATACATATTAGTGATTACAGGATGAATAGGGAAGGATTAACTATAAAAATCATCCATAAGTTCCCTCTTTAGTTCTGGTTTTCATGAGACACATATCTAGGTTCCAAACATTATAAATGAATATTCAACAAAGTTGAACTCTAGAATATTCACTATCATTTTCTATAACAAATCATCATCTTTCAAGGACTCATTTAGCCTCTCAATAATGGGTGGTTGAGTAGTATATTTATAAAGGAAGGTTTAATATTCTTTTTATGATTAACATGTCCATATTTTTCATTTCCAAAAATATTATATCCCTTGAAACCCGCATCATGGATAGGGTTGTGGGATCATTTTACTCAAAAAATCTTCTAATTTTTTTCTTTCCTAGGATTGTAATATATTGAAAAATCATAATACTTTATCATCTCAAATAGCCTTCATTGGAGAATATGAATATACTTTTGTTTGAATATATACATGAGGCTTTTATGATCCATATATATCACACTTTTCTCCAAATATATAATGTTGTCAAATATTTAATGTGAAGATCAATCTGACCAATTCTAGATCATGCATTGGATAGTAATGTTCATGGTTATTTAATTAGTGAGAGGAATTGTCTATCACTTTTTCATCTTTCATGAGTACTCAATTAAGGCCCTTATTGGATGCATCACCATAGATCACAAATCTTTCCCCACTAGTGGTTAATGTGAGAATATGTGTAGTGATTAGCCTTGTTTTTAGATCTTTAAAAATTTATTCACATTAATAAATATTGACAAAAATGACTCCATTATAATTAATATTGGTTACTCTACTTTAAAATATTTATAATTTTTTCAAAAATCAATGATAATACCCATTTAATCCAAGGAAACTACATATTTCCACCACAGATGTTGTTATGTTCCATCCTTCAATTTCCATTTTTTGAAGGATCTATAATTATCCCTTTTTCAATTATAACATGCCCCATTAAAGTTACATGATCCAACAAAAACTCAAATTTATTAAACTATTCATATATTTTTTCCTTCTGTAAGGTTTTCAGTACATTATTTTAATACTCTTAATTTCCATCCTTCTATTTTGAGTAGATAAGAATATAATCTATAAAGACCACCACAAATTTTTCAAGGTAATCCCTAAAGACATTATTCACTATGTCGATGAATATTTTCAGAGAATTATATTGTCTAATTGGAATCACTATGAACTCATAGTTCATGTGCCTTATATAAACATCAGTCCTGGGGATATCCTCCTTATCCACATTTATTTGATAATATCCTGACAGAAGATCCTCCTTATGGAAGTACTCGGATCAATGTAGCTGATTGAACAAGTTATCAATCTATGTAATATGATACTTTTTCTTTATAATTATCTAGTTGTTATCATGATAATAAATATTGGGGTTCATTTACACATCCTAGTTTTTTTATGAAGGGGATCGATTCACCCCAAGGTGACGAACATGGGCTTATAAACCATTTATTTAGATCCAACTATAATATGCTCCTCCAGTTCAACAGCGACCATTCTATATGGAGCCTTGGATATTGGTGAAGATCTAGGTATGAGATTGGTTGAGAAATCAACCTCACATCCAAGAGGAAGACCATAATTTGTTTGGGAAACACATTAGTGTATTCCCTTATAGTGGGCATTCCATCAAGGATAAATTTTTATTTAGACATAGTTATTTGATCTATATATCCTTTCTAATTAGAAAATAATACCCATACTTGACATATTGGTACTAAAGAATATTCATCCTCCTCCTTTCACTTTTATAAAATCAGAGGGTGATTTCTGAAAAGGAGGGTGATTTCCTTATCTTGACAGTTTATGTATTCTCTAAATAGGGAAATCCAATTTATGCCAAGAATAACATTGAATTCCCCTGATAGGATCATCCCAAGTGTTTTTGGGGAATTTATCCCACAAATTTGTAAAAGGGCTAAATTATGTTCTTGGGATATAATAATTTACCCATTTTTTTCTTCATTGATAACTTGACTTCCATGTTTTGTGGGGGTGTTTAAATAGTTATAGTAAACTTACACTATATGAAAGAATGCATAGAACCATAATCAAATAGTATTTTTTCTATCCTTGAATGAATAATTAGAATACCAACAAAAAATTCACTACATGGATCCACCAAAATAGTATTAAGGGTATACAATCACTCTTTTTCCCTAGTCCATAGAGGTTATTATCATTGGTTGTCATCAATAACCCTTGGATCAGTACATTGGTTCACATAGTGACCCTGTTCATTATAGTTGAAACATTAGGTGATAAGTTGAGGGTTTAATGGATAATTTCTTTCTTCTATCCAATTGTTGTATTTCTCTAGTCGGTAATTGATGTCTAGGATCCATTTCTACCCACACTCAAATAAATTCTTTCCCCCTTCAGGTAATTATAAGTTGTTTCTTCAAACACTTTTGACAAGTGGTATATTGGAATTTCATTCCACTATTATATTTCTCTATCATATTTCAAGAATTAAAATCCATTTTCAAATTCTTATCCCAATGAGAACCTTAAGATTCATTGATCTTCATTTCAAATTTGAGGGAACATCGTACAATTTTCTTATAGCTGTTTATGTCCTGAATGGATAAGGATTTTTATATAACCATATTTATCACACTAAATAAGTGGACCACTTTAATTTCAAGGATAATGAAATATCTGAAGGCATGTCATGATATTATTTTTTTTTCCTTGTACACCATAATGGATTCATCATCCATTTTCTTCAGGATAAGTAAATCCCTCTCCGTTTAAAGTCAGATAGTAGGAGGGAAATATTTTTTAAAATTTTCTAAAATTTCATCAACTCTATCAATTTGATTTCAACCTCAAGATTTGTATTTTTGACCAATGTTTATCATTGACTAGGTTTGTACTTCATTTGATAATTATCTTGCATGACATTCTCTTACTCAGAGAATTAAAGGATGGAGAAGACCTTTTCAATGGATTTGATTAATTTTTCTATGATTAAGGGATCATAAGATCCATTAAAAGTTAGAGACCATTATCACATAATGGTCTCAATTGAAAGATGTTTCTTATTATGGGGATTTGGGTATTCCTCTTGATTTATTTTTCTAGTAAAAACATTAGTTCATTGAGAATTTATTTTAATTAAGTTCCTAAATTCTGGTCTCGTAGGGTTAGGCATCTCATTTAGGCATCCATTAAATTTCTCATCACAATGCTTATTGACTATGTTTCAATAATTTTAACCAATTTGACAAGAAAAAAAGGTAAAGTTACATTTGATTATTTTTAAACTATTAAACATACAAATGGGAAACCGTGAATATTAAATAAATAACTCGTAAATAACATATGTTTTGTAACCTATGAATTTATAGGTTTCAAACTAAGTTACCCCCGATCTATTTATAACAAAAAATATTTTTGGAATTTTTGTTCCATTAATAATGGTTCGTAAGGATCTTGTGAATTTTCCAAAGTATACCCCTAGGAGTTTAAAACTAGGTGTATAATAAGACCCATTTTCATGAACCATGTGATTATTGAGTGCTACTCAATTCATAATTTTTAGGGTTATTACTCTTAGGTACCTCTGTGCAAGATCCAAATTCAATTGTAGTACCCAAAAATGGATATATTTTCTTGGAAAAAAATTACTATTTACTTTATCAAAATTTATGCATGTTTTCTTATGTTTATTTTTATCCCTAAATATTTCACTATATTTTTCTAATCCTATTCCCAAAAAATAACTATACTTTACTCCAAAACCAACTATGAAAACCTATATCTTTAATATACTATATTTCGTGATTTATTATATGAAGATGCACATTATACAATCCTAGAAGATCGTGATGCCTTTAGTATTTTGGAAATTTGGTATATATTATAGTAAAATGAAACCAAAATATAATGAAATTATTGAAAATATCCTTAACATACTTCTAAAATTCAGTCGTTATTCTAAAATTGCACTAGATTAACAGTGGATGTAAATAAGAAATGGGTGAGATATAATGATTTGTAACAGAATAATCAAATCATAGAATGAGGTAAATAAGTACATGTGTTTCAAGAGGCATATCAAGGTAACATATGGCTGGTGATAATCATAATCTTTAACAATGATGCATTATATAACATGATATCATAAAGGAAACATAGTAATGTGGAAACAATATAAAACATGAAATCAGAAACAAAACTCAATGTTTATCACCAAGAAAACATAACATAGTGTTCTTACAATAAAATCACAAGAACTATTCATGGAATATCATGAGATTAAAATATTACCCAATTAATTAGTGGGATATATGATTTCGGGTCCACCCATCACTTTCATACCATGTATATATATATATGCATGACACATATATCATACAATGTAAGGAAATATTTCATAAATTTTAACCCCACTATTAAAGAGTGTGGGTTATATATAGGTAAATCCACAATAAATGAAAGTTAGCTACTACTAGGTGAATACTCTTGAGTAGAAATGTAAATGAGTATTCACTATACCAATGTTCCGCATGGAAAATTAATAGATAATTTCATCAACACAATGGGTGTAAATAAAGGTTTATAGAATGAGTAAATGAGAGAAAAGTGGTATATTATTACATGGTAATCATAAGTATAATAATATTTATGTATAAAAACATATCTCAAATTAAAAAATTGGAAATAAAAAGGCATGGTATAAATATGGTTCATTAATAATGTGGAGAAGGAGATGATCCCTTACCTGGACATGATACTTATAAAAGCATGGAATGATCTTATTAAGATATTGGGACTCCTTTTTAGGAATATAGAGTGGTAAAGTTAGAGTAATTATAGTCTAAAAATATTTTTATTGAAGTGTGATTAGAGTTTGGTTTGGTTTATATAGCAAAAGAGAGGACAAATCTTTATTAATTTCTAAACATGGTTTTTGGACTCTATATGATAAAGTAATAAAAACTATAAAACTTTACATGCCTTTTGACAATTGTTTCCACCAAAAAAGAGTGTATTTTATTATTTGATAAAGATAATAATCTAAAATATTAAAATAATTACCATAGTGATGTGGAAGTGAGTTCTATTTATAATGAACTGATTCTGAAACCTTTAAATATAATATAGGTTTCAGAGGATTCGTTAAGGGTTTATAAAATTAATCCAATAACCTCAAAACACATTATTTTATATTAGAGACAAAATTTTGGTTATTTATAGCCTTTATAGTATTTAATACATCACATTTGGCCTTCTATGACTTCATAATACATACCTAATAATTATATTGTGTTTAATTTTTACCTAAAAAATGGAAAATACCAAAAAATTATGAAAAATTAATCATTGGATAATTTGGACACTATGATTTCATAAATAATATTTATTTTATCAAAATAATTTTAAAAATATTCTAACCCATACTTTAAAATAATAAATCCTCATCTATTAAAAAATAGTGGTTTTTTATAATAATAGTTCTCTCACCCTTATAAAAATTAATTTTTTCCTCATAAAATTATATTATCAATTATATTGAATAAAATATTATTATTAAATAATATTTTATTAAAGTTTCATTTATTTATAAAATTCATTAATTCTTCAAAAATAGCACCTTGATTCAAACTATATATTTCTAAAAATAATTTTTTTGTCTATCATATCAAAATCTAATTTTTATCAGGCTCATTATTTAATCATTTAAAATTAGTATTAAAAAGAGTTAAATATAATTATTTTTTCTTAAAAATAACATATAAGAAATCATATTATTAAGATCTTCATACATTTCCATTTTTTCACACCAACCAATTCCACAAGGGTAAGGTGTGTGTAGGTGATATTTTCATGGGGTGGTTCAAAGAACATGGTTTGGTTTGTGATCTTGATGATCATGGTCTTCTCATGTAATGAATTTCACTCTGGATTAATTTATTGAATATTGGCTTAGGCTTGGTCAAGGGAAAATCCCAGTGTTGATATCTACCTTAGAATCTTCGATTGATGGGTTTCATAGGGTAAAATACCACTATTTAGGGTCATCGATGATTTTTCTTATGTTAAATAGACTTTATAATTACCCAAAATTTTCTAATATTAATGGTCACATTATAGTAGTTATACTATCAATGATTATGATATTTTACAGTCTTTTAAATCCAATGGACTATAAATATTCAAAATAACCAAATTCATGCATTGGATTTATATAAAAACAATACTTAATATGAAATTTATTAACTCACAAAGGGTAATTCATTTATAAAGGTTCCGATCATTAAAAAAGTTTTCTTTTTTAGATAAAATTTCATTGTTCAATGGTGCAACGAGCTGAGGAGTCCCAGCTTGGGGATTCTCAGGTGGTGGTCTAGAGAGACCAAATTGTTTTTCTGTGATCCCCTAATGGTTGTTTTGAGAATGAATAACATGACGTGTTGTCCTAGGGAATTGTTTTCATTTTTTGTGTGATGCGTGATATGGTTTTATATGAGTTTCATAGATCACCCTTTGTGGTAAATCCCGGTCTAAAAAAAAACTATATTGATATCTGAGAGTTCAATTTTGGTGTCCTGGTTTGAGGCACGAAGTTATGGAGTTTTTCCTCAATGCTTGGTATTCTAGTAGGTGAAGGCCAAGCACTGTATTCTTGAGGGTTTGCTCAAGCAGTTAGATTATCTTAAGTGGAAGTATATGGACATATCAATGTTATTCATTTCCAGTATACCTCGAGTTCACCATGGTTTCAAGGCTATATGGGTGATAGAGGATCTTTTTATGAAACTAGACCACTTCATAGAGATTAGCGAGTTGAGATTAGTTTAGATTTTATTAAGGTAGTTCCTAGAAGATTTATGAGGCTCCATAGAGTCCCAAGTATGATCATCTCTAACTAATCCTTGTTTTAACACCATGGTATAGAGTGGTATCCAACATTATTTTTTATCTCATTTATGCCTTAGCACTACTTTTCATCCATATATGGATATTCAGACAGAGCAGACTATCTAGACTCTTTAGGACATGTTGTTTTTTGTGACCTCAATTTTAGAGGTTCATGGATGAGGAACCTAACATTGTTTGAGTTTTCCTATAAAATATTTTTCACTCTACAATTAGTATAACACCATTTGAATATTTTTATAACCAACCTTTTCGTTCTCCATAGTGCTTAACTAGGGTTAGAGAGTGAACATTTCTCAGTCTAGAGCTAGTAAAAAACAAAAAATGCTTTTGGTTATTCTTGAAATGATGTAGATAATATAAGATCATTATAAATCCAATTTTGATTATAATATGAGGCCTCTAGAGTTTGAAATTAGAGATTATGTGTTCTTGAAAGTGATTCCTCATCATGGGTAGTAAAGTTTTGGTCATTAGATTAATATTTTTCACTAGTTTTTTGGACCTTTAGAAGTTTTAACTTTTGTTGGAGCTATGGGTTATCAGATAGAACTTCCCCCGAATATGATAAAGATAAACAATGTTTTTCATGTGCCAGAGCTTTTCTGTTAACACTATGGTGACACTTATATCATTGAATGGAGTGATATTGATGTTACGGTGGTGAGAACATTTATGATTGGCCTATGGAAGGACCACTAGGATAAGGTGTTTTGTGGGTGAGATATTACCTTGGTTTGTGTCTTTTGGTGACATTGTGACATGTAGGTGAGTACGTGGGAACATGAATAACATATAAAAATGTTGTACCCCAAGTTGTTTGTTATTTATCTATTCTCTTGTTGTAATAATCTTTGTAAATATTGACCTTTTTTGGTATATGATATGGTTATGTCTTGGACCTTTTTATTTATTTACAATTTTTTTAGAGGTATCTCAACATAGATAGTGTTTAGTAGTTGGTTGAGTTATAGTGATGGTAAGATCCTTGATAGGTATCTCATATAGTTTCTATTCAAATAACCCCTTTTATTTATTTCTCTCAAGGTTTGGTTTTTGAATTCAAAAGGACTAGAATGGTTTGGGAGGTATCAAATGTAATGTTACAGATCCCAAAATCCCTTTTAGTTGTTACTTTTTAGATTTTGGAATCACCATAAGAAGTTATAAGGTGTGTGGATAAGGAAGGTATAAAATGGGATAGACTATGGAGCGGAGCCTTGGACTATGCTGTAGTGTAGGCCAATAAAGCATAGAGTGGTCACTACAAAGTATATGATCCTAAGAGAATAAAATGGGGATACTTCCTTTTTAGGGGTGAATGTGTTGTATAGGTTGGTTATGGCCTATTCCTTTCCCGAGGTTTGTGAGATGATGATGTGGAAAGTTAAGGTTGTGGCGTAGGGGTTTTGGGTGCTTCTATCCATTGAGGGGTAGCCACAACATGGCTATTAAGGCTATGTCATTTCCCTATATACACGTTTATAGAATCTTCATGATGGATCTATCCATGGATCCCAAATTAAGATTTTATGGGGTGGTTGAGGCGTGGTATCCTCCCACTGCACTATGGTCTAGACAGTTTGCGACATGATCGGATGGGATGTGATGTGGTCTTTTAAAAATAAATTTCTTTATAATTACCCATGATCCCCTCAATCCTAGTTTTCTACCACTTATATATCTCAAAACCTAGGATTCCAAGTGTGGTTTTTGAATTATTTTAAGCCTCCATTAAATAGGGATCAATCCATGGTTTTCCAAGTTCAATCTGTGGTCATCCAATGTAGGTTATTTACCTTTTTAAAGTGGTTTCTCCTCTGCATGATCTTTTTTTACTCTTATTCATCTTTTTTTGCTACAATATACGTTCTTTGTCTTTATAATGGAATTTTATTTGTTTTTTTTTCAGATTTTGGTTTAATTATGTCATTAGGATATTTTAGTTTCTCTATGGTATAGGTAATCATATATCCACAACATTGATATGTTATCATGTGAAGGACATTGTCGATTTTAAGGTCTAGTATTTTCGTAGTATCATATTTATTTACATGAAATTATAAATTTATCATAATTTATCCCTTTTTATAATGGTTCAATTAACATAATTACGATTAAATCGGATTAAATAATGAAATTTGTTTATGTTAGTGATCACATGTTATTGATTTCTTGCGTGATAATGGTTTGACTCTTGATTTTAATAAATAGTGTTCTATCTATGGTATTATTTTTTTATCATGTGTTTTTAGGATTTTAATATTATTATAAGATTTATTTAATTGGTCTATGATTTTAATATGGTTAAATAATTGGTTGGATAATGAACTTAAAGGGGAATGTTTCATCAATCAGGTATTTCTTATAATTTGATTGCAATTAAAATTTATCTAAAGGAATGTTTAATTGAATATTGTGTTCCATGTGTTAATGTAACTGGATTAAGAACAGAAATATGGAATTATTTTTAATGTTAATTATATTTAAAAGGTATGTTAATGAATTATTTTTTTAGGTCTTGTCAATGTTGGAAAATTCTAGAAGGCATGTTTGAATTGTTTGATTGTTTTTATAGCCAATGCCTTAGTCTTTCAGTAGTTGGAACCTAGGAATATTGAATCAATTAATTCATGTTGGAATGAAAATCAGTTTTTTTATAAATATAAATCATTGATTATTAGTGTTCCCATTTTTTTGTAAAGGCTGAGTAACTTTTGTTAGGGGCGAGAGAGCCCATTTGCAAGTGAAGGCTGATTACCTTATTTTTAGGGAAATGTTTCTATGTTGACTTTGTTTGTTATTTTTTCATCTTTAATGCACTATGTATGTGAGACCTATGATGTGATGTAAGGCTAAGGTGGCTGAACTTGTGATGACTGATGGGATATGGGAAGGGAGTCCTGAGGATGTGGTAGCAGTTGACCCCTATGATGGTGAGATGCATGAGGGTGTTAGGGATGGAACTAGAGATGATGTAATGCGTTAATAATAGGATTAACCAGTGTTGTTATTAATATAGATACATTATGTTAATGATTTTTTAATGGTTTTATGGTTTGGTTTCTTGTTTTATCTGTATTCATTTCCCCACTACATAATGAAGATGGATATGCTTGGTTTTATCTCTCTTGTTGGTAGCATATGAGATTTTCTTAGAATATCTAAATTTATTGAATGGTAATGATCATGTTTAATAAATTTTTTAACCCATGGGGTTAGTTTTTATAGAATAAAAATGGTAATGAATATCTTGAGAAACCGTGGACTTGGTTGGATTGTACCTGGAGTGCATGGGATTCACTTGGATGATTAATGAAATGCAATCAAAATAGTATTATTTAATGGTTAATGAATTAAATAACATGAATTGAATTTTTAATAGAAAATAATTAACTTAAAGTATCTCATTAAATGCTTGTGTTCTTATAGGATATATAGCCCCTAACAGTGTCAGTCGAGTGTCCAATTGATGATAGTTATATCTGAGCTTAAGACTAGGTTATATCCATAGTGGGGTGGTAAGCTATATTATATCTTGTATTATTTCTAAATACATATACCACCCTGCACATTTTTTTAGGATGACTCAAACCTAGTGGACTCTGGGAGGGAGCTTTCCCAAATATACTGGTTGGAGGATGGATGGTTGACTACCCCTTCTGGCCCAACTCTCTTCTCTTGGAAGTATTATGTACTGGTTGACATGGTGGTTAGTTTCCCATATTTGTGTGTAAATAGTTGTAATTGCAAGTGGTATTTTCATATACATGTATCTCCATATATAGTTTCCAAAGGATTATTATATGTTTGATGTGTATAAGTTATGATGACTTGAGGTTCCTTACTCAGTGTATGGGTTTTGATGGATTGAGGGATAATAGCTGATGTATGATACATGGAATATGAGCTATGGTGGATCATAAAAACTAATTGATTACTATATATAGATATGTGAATAGTATGGTGTGATGATGTGATTCCTGAGGTGTATGTTGTGATACTTCATCCAAGTTCCATGAATTCGGATTCTTTTGGAGGGTGTTGATCAAGACGTGTGACGTTGGGTAAGAGTGAAAAACTAGTGGGAGAAGCGGTAGCAGGGTGTCCTTTTTTTTATTACTATAATACATGATTAATTCACATATGATACTCAGTTATAGTTATCCATTGTGTGGATGAGAACTCATTATACATGTTTTGGTGAAAATTTAGTTTCACTTTATGTTCGCTGGGTTTAACATGCCTTCTTTATCTTTTGCCTGAGAGGCTCCTAGGTGGATCCTACTGAGTACATTGTTATGCTCACCCCACATATATAAAAACTATTTTCTTGGTCAGTGTGATTAGGATAGATATTGGGATGGATATTACTAGATAATGGTTTTATAGGAGATGTTTGGTCTTTATGGTCACTATTGAGATTACCTTTTTATTACTTTTAGTTTCCTTTCAAGTTGATTTAGTCTTTTATGATATTACATGTACCCACTTGGAATTATATAATCTTTATGAGAATGTGTTGTTTGGTGTATCTATTATATCTATCTCTTCAAAATATTATCATAGAGAATAATGTATCCAATTTTATGCATGATATACCCTCAGTACTAGTCTCTATCCCAAGGTCTAATGAAGGTAGGACTCAAGAAGTCATAATCATCTTTTTCTCAATCCTGGACAAGGAGGGGTACTCTTTAGGGGGAGGTGTCATTACATTGTGCTTTTTTGACCAATTTTCCTTCTGACGTGGCATCAAACATGGTCCACTCTATAGGTGTGAGACTTTCATATAAGTACATGATATAGAGTTTCTCACTTAATTTTTGATGTGGGTATCTTGAGCACAACTTCTGAAATCGCTCCAAATAAATATTCATTGACTCACCATGTGTATGCCTGATCCTTGGTATCTCTTTCTTAATGGTTTTAGTCCTTGAAATTTTAAAAAATATAAGAATTAAAAAGACATTTCAAATCATTCCAACATGTTATTTGTTTAGGTTTTATATAATATTTCACATAATTTTTTTCTATCAAGTGAGAATGTAAATTCGCTTATTTGGATTTGATCATTAGAGACATTTCTTGGTTTCATTGTTGATAATACTACATTTAATACTTTAAGGTTTTTTTTGAATCCTCATCAGATAAGAAATCATATTTTGGGAGAAGGTTAATTAACCCATATCTGACTTTGAAGTCCAATTTGAGAGTTGGATGTGAAATGCATATATATTGATAATTAATATCATGTGAATATAAATCATGAATGGTATTATTGAGTCTATTATTATAATTTTCATACATTTTATCCAGTTTTATGATTATTTCAGATGAGCTTCCAATTTCAAAATTCTCATAATGGTGGAATTCCCCAGTTGGGTGAATGTTGAAAATTCCAATATACTAAGAATTTATGATTCTAACAATACATATGTATTCAATATATGGGTTAGGATCAAATAGATTCTCAGGATTTTTTTTTATCAAAAATCAAAGGAAAAATTAAAAGAATAAAAATGTACCATAAAAATATAAGAATATTGAATTGATTGTCCAAAAAAATTGAGAAAGGGGAAATATGAACAAATAAAAAGATAACTAAATAAAGGTAAAAAATACCATTACTTAGTTGAAGAAAATACTTTCATCCGTGGAAATGGTTCCAATTTGAATATGCTGTCATGATCACTCAAATGATGTGTGTTTTGTTTATAATTTGGTGCATCAGAGTGGCTGCCCAAGGTCATTATCTAAGGTGGGAGTACGTAAATAACATATTAAAGTTATTTTGAAAACAAAATTAGAATATATTCAATATTAAAATTGTTTTTGGGGTTCAATTTTTATAACATAAGAATATGTATGTTGTATGAATATTTTTTTATTTGTTTTTTTCTTTTTTGAATTTGATTGATAAAACATAGTAATAAGATTTAAAAAATTACAAGGAATAATCAGACTAACCCTACCTTTTAACATAATTATTAACCATTATATTTAAAATTAATATCAACTTTATTATGATCCTATTATTTTTAAACCCATAAACTCTATAAAAATTAATATAACCACAAAGATGAAATGAATAAAACCATAGGCTAGATTTGGAATGTACAATCGTAGCACCTTGATTTGATTGATGTTATAAGTCTATATTGTGGGAAATCATAAATTAGGGAACATATCCATTCTGAAAATTATGATTAATTGAGTTTTTGGATTGTATTTTGACTCTATAAATTTATACACTATTCATTCATTTTACTAATTAAATTCATGCTCTTACGATTCACACACTACTCGACCTTGTGTGTTTTTGTGTTAATTGTTTATTTTTTTGTTTTGGATATTTTATGTAAACAAATTAATATATCATATTAATTTAATTATAGTATCTCAATGCTTCATAACAAAAAAGTGAATACGGGGATAATTAGATCAGTTGCTAAGAAAAAACTACTCTTTCATGGGTAGTGTAGTCATCATAAAAACATTTTTCATGTACAAAGTTATAGAAAGTTATAACCCAATATTATTAATAAACCTAATTAACATCCTAAAGTATATAATAATAGGAGAATAAAAATGAAATAAAATAAATTAAATAGAATATAAAGAGATATTTTATTGTAAGAACAACAATTCTAGAACAAAGAAGTGAAAAAGAAGGGCATTTAAGAGGAGATCCTAGATAAAGAAATTACCTCCTCTAATAGTGTATAGAAATTGAAAGTCACCAATAATACTACGATCCTAATCCCATAATTCATGGACAACCCCATTTAATTTATAAAACCAAACACTTATAGAGAAGAGGTGAGTATAGGTTTCCAAGCCTTTTCTAGTGTGAATGGGAAATTCTAAAAAAATATTTTAATCTAACTTGTACCAACTTTTTGACCTTAGAAACACATGAACCAGAAATCCTTCCAGTAGGATTATTTGTGAGTAATTGATTCTTCTATATAGTATCCCAATTTTATCCCAATCCAAATCTAGATGTAAAATATATGTTCCTATTGGTGAACTTGTGTCCAATATAGCGAGTACAGATTTCATGACCGATTTACTCAAATAAAATGAAAGATATGGCTCATATGGTATAAATTAATGTTTTATACTATTTCAATAGGAATTATTTTATGAAATATTAATTTCAAATAATCCAAAAAATTATGAATAAAATACTACATTGCACTTTAAATTGTCAAATCTGGAATTTTCTTCAAGTTTGAAGATCAATGATGTAGTCCCAAATATTCCATAAAAAACATTTTCAAAAACATGTGAGGAAATTAGGTTATTTATTATTAATAAAATATTCAATAAAAAACATTTAAAAAAATGAGGAAGTTAGGTCCTTTATTTTTGGTATAATATTCAATAAAAATGTATTTATTAATCATATTAAAAGATACAATCTCGTTCTATCTCATGTGATCAACAACAATGAGTTCGAGATAGATCCAAATTTTCTTTTGAGGAGTGACAAAATCTCATCGTGGATCATAGTGAGATGATTCTTTGTGGGAAGATAGTTTTTATAATCAGTGTGTAGTGGTGGAATGCGAATATACAAAAGGATAAATGGGATAATAAGGATGATATGTCGGTGTAGGGGTCGAAGTTGTTTACTGAAGGTGCTCAATGATTCTCTAGGATGCATCTTAGATTTTAGCTACACTATGGTGGGGAGGTTGTAACAACCCACATCCATATGAGGTAAATATTCCGTCACATTTTTTCTAATCCTCGGGTACATAGGATGGTTATTTTTGTTTGAGAAGTTTAATGGGGCATAGATGGATTTTTTTTGGAATTTGAATAGGTTCCACGGAACCTGTCTTATGTGATAGATGGCACTGGGTACCTGATTGACTAGTGCTGGATATTTGGTTGGCCAACAAGGGAGGAAGGATCCCTTATATGTCCATTGATTTCATAGTGTCCCCTGGTGGGTATTGGATTGGAAGAAGGTACTCAGTGATGGCTTGGGTAGTACTTGATACCCCCTTCCCACTGCATTTAATTTTTTAAAAATGAATTAATTTTATATAAATTTATAAAATGAGACCTCATACTCATTTAATTTCCGAGTAGGTGTGATCCCCCCCTTCCTCTTGTATCTATTCTTCTCAAATAATTATCTCCATTATCTCTCAACAATTTTAGACTTATTTCATTATAGGAATTTACTTATGGTAAGTACAAGAAACCTTCTCCATTCACTTTCCATTTATTTTTTTTGTCATATCATTATGCATTTTTGTGCCTAATTCTAAAAATTCTTATGGATTTTTAATATCTTTTGATAAAATATTATTCATCTAAATTTGTTCAATGATTTTTATTCTAGTGTATTAGGCTAGGTGTTACCTAACTAATATATATTTTTTGTCTTCATTTAATATGATTATGATATGCGGTCTCTCCACCATTTTTGATTAACCATAAAAAAACACAAAATGATTTTTTTTGACCATGATTGAGTTGGCTATGGTTGTTCAGGGCCACTAAAGACCCTATGGTTATTATAAATTGGTAATATGGACACTCATGGTTATAAAACAAATGTAATGTGTGATGACATAAATGTTCAAAACCTCCAATTGAGTTTCTTTGAGTTTTTTTGATGATATGATGGATCTTAAATGGGTGGCTTTTCCCCTTGTGTATATAGGATATTTGATTTGGGGTGTTCATCTTGAGATTTGACTCCTAGATAGCTTTCTAATTGAATTATGGACCTTGGATATTAGATTTGGATTGAGTTGAGTGTTCCTCCCCATCTAATTAATGAAACCAGGTGGGTTATGCCCTAATTATGGTTATGGATTTAGGTCAATCATAATGGAATTGACCTAGTTGTCTTTTAAATCATGTTAGATGATATTTAAACATTAAATAAAACTATTTATATGAAAATTTTAAACTGTTAATAACACCGTGTTGAGATTTTATGAATATTTGTATGGGATGGTATTCCCATAGATAATATCATGGAAAGGGTGGTCCATATTTTCCCACTTATTAGAAACTGTTCATGAAAAAGTATTTTATTCCCTCTACTTTTCGTACTTATGGTTGGAATGTTATGTGATGATGTTTGGATGAAATTACAACTTATGAACTATTATCTATGATGAGGGATGATATTCCCATTGTGATTTTTTATCTGATCAGTTATTCTAGTTGTGATTTATGATAATTCACATGCCACTTTGGTGATAATGGGGATAGTATTCTATACTTAGTGTTGCTTATTTCCCATGGAAATGGGATATAATACCTTTGAAGAGATGCTTCTATGGAACGGGATAATGGCAATTGGTTATAGTGGAAGTGGTGCTATGGTTCCTAATAATGTATTTTTTTTTGTTTCAATGAATAATAATTGAATAACATGATGATGAAAACCCCTAAATCATCTTGAGAGGATCATTCACATTAAATTTATAATTAATTTAAAACATGAATTACCTCAAATGTTATAATTCTACTTCATCAATTTCAGTTATACTATTTTTGTGTCATCGTTTCAATAGAGAATCAATGTCTGTATTCCAATATATGTATCCACTTGTGCTCTAATAATCTCTTAATAATTATCTCGGTATTACAAGTGCTAGAGTGGTGGATCCAAGTGATTCACATTATTCTTCATTGATCACAAAAAATGATTCTCTTTTTCTTAAGAGGGAGGAACTAAAAAAAGTGAAATTAGAGGGGGTTATTTTGTTATTAGATGGGGTTAACCCCCCCACCCATAAATACATTAGTGGAAATTATTTAGAACCACTCCTAAAGTGGATGACCAATATTGTTAGAGACGGTTTTTTGTAAGTGCTGGTAAGATGAATTTTTTTATCAGTTGTTCTAGATGGGTTTTTAACCCTTTCAATAAATTATAATTTTTTTAAAATTAGTGGTAGTTGAAACTACCCCTAATATTTTGTTAATAATATAGGGGCAGTTAACAGTAAACGCTAAATATAGAACATGTTAGATTGGGTTTTAACCCTTTCAATTTTTTTAATTTTTTTAATCATTAGTAGTGGTTGAAACTGTTGCTAATCTTGTTTTTCTAGTAAAATAGGTGTGGTTTAAATATGAATCAAAATATAGACGTGGTGAAAGTAGGGTTTAACCCATTCTAAAAAACATTAAAAAATTAATTTTTAAATCATTTTGGGAAGTTAACTACCCCTAAATAATTAATTATTTTTTTCTCTCACTGCCCTTTGACCACCAGTCCCACCACCTCGCTCTCCTCCGGGAGTCGTTGGCCAAAATCCCACCAACACTGCCATTGTCACCCAACACCAGCACCATCTCTACCTAAACTGCTCTATGCTCTCACCAGTCACAGTCACCCATGTTGCCATACCACCAACCCTGCTCCCACCTAATGTCGTCTCCCATGTGGCCTTGCACCTAAACAATGGCTGAGCAACCTTGCTCCCCTCCCTCTACAGTTGTTGGATTTGCAAAAAATCTTCCTACATAGGCCTCTAATCAAGGATTAGGATAACCATTCTTGGGTATGAAACCAACTCACTTGAGGTCACACCTGATATTAATTAATACCATATTATTAAATATTTATATATAAGGAGAAATTTATAGTATATATACACATACTTGTGTATGTATAGTGTATATAAATAATTCTAATATATATATATATATATATATATATATCTGTATATTTATATATAAATAAATACTTGTGTGTCAATGTTTACATATGTATATAATATATATAGATATAATATAATTATAATATATATTTATATATTTATTTTAAAATATATGTTTGTCTATTTGCTAATTTTTATATATAATATAATACAATTATCTATATATGATTATGTATAAATGTACATTATATTTCTATATTTAATATATAAATTTAAATTCATTTTTTCTCACATTAAAATAATATATAAATACATATATTTACAAAACATGTTTTGTATAAAAATAATAATTAAATTTGTATTAAATGCATGTATATATATACAAATATATTGTATAGTTATGCATGCAACTTAATACTTTGATATTATATATTATGCATACAAATATATATACTATGCATAAAATTAAATACATTTATATAATAGGAAATATATAATATAATTAATTAATATATATATTTACTATAATAATTTATAATTAATATAGTATATTACAATATATATATATATATATATATATTAAACCAACTTTTAAAATTATAAAAATTATATTTGGTTTTATAAATACAATACATATATTAAATACATTTATATGTTGATTTATATTACAGATATATTATATTAAATACATTTATACCATATACTTATGAATTTAATTAAATACATTTATATTATATATTTATGTGTGTAATTAAATACATTTATATTGTATTAACTAAATAAATATTTATAATAAAAAATTAAATAAACCTTTATATAATTTATAGCTATATACTAAATATTTATATTATGTATAAATTTATATTATATATTAAATACATTTATATTGATGTATACGAAAATATAAATATAGTATATGTTTATAAAATATGAATATATAAATATATATATATATATATTATAGAAATAAAAAACTAATACTACATTGTACAAATATATACAAATATATAATGTAAATACAAATATATAATGTATGAATATTTATATTGCACATATATATATATATATAGTAAAAATATATATTATATATATATACACCATAAAAATAAAAATACATATTATATTATACAAATATGTTAAATATAATCATATATATATATATATTATATTTATATGTATACAAATATATATATATATATATATATATATATTTATTATAAATTATACATTATAATATTCAAATATATATATATATATGCACATATATATTATATCATGCAAAAATATAAAAAAAAATATTATACTAATACAAATACATATTATATTATACAGATCGATACAAATATATATATATTTATATGTACAAAAATAAATATATTATGTATTATATATTATATATTGTATTTTAAATATTATATATTATATATTTACATATTATATATATATATATATATTATAATTTTATGTACACAACTAAAATAACATTATTATATGAATACAAATATGTGTGTGTGTGTCTGTATACAATTAAATATATTTATATTATATTATATATAATATATGTAAAATTAATATAATGTATATTTAATTATAATATATTATATTATAATATAATATATAAAATATTTTTATTATATTATATATATACTTATAATATAATTTTATATTCATATTTATATATCGAAAAAAATTTACATATATTTATAAATAAATATATTTTAAATATATAAATATATCCATTCATATATTTATAAATATAGTTATGTTATTTATTTAACTATATATTTATATTATATATATATTCCTACACACAAACACAAGTTTATATAAATAATATTTCACATATATTTATAAATACAATTATATAAGACACACATATTGTTTATATAAATATATATATACATGTATATTTAAACATGAATTTATTCACACACACACAAGTGTGTATTTATATATCTATTTATATATATATATATGTATATATATATATATTTGCATATGATTATATATTTTCTAATATGATATATATAATATAGTATGTATATTTATATAATTGTTTGTATATATGTGTATTATTGTTTATATATATGTATTTATTTAGGGTATTTACATAATGTCCTTTTATAACATGATTATACTTAATTTAAATATATTTATATAATGTACTTATATTACACACACAAACACACACATATTATAATATTTCATTTTATTTTAATATAAAACCACTATATATTAGTGGCAATTTTAACACCCTCTAATTTATTTTAAATAAACCCGTTATATTTTATCTATAATATTTTTATAAATGCTTCTATAATATACCAAATTTATTTAAAAAAATTAAAAGCGTGTCTTAACCTCCAAAAAAAATTATTTATTTATTTTAAATAAAACTACTGCATTTTAGCACAAATTATGTCAAAATTGCTTCTAAAATAGGTTGAATTTTTTTAAAAAAATTAAATAAATATAGGGGGCTAAAACCTCCAATAATCTAAGAGATGAATGGTTTTTAATAACTAGTGAAAATCGATTATATTATAGGGGGTTTTAATGGAAACTATTTTATTTTATTTTATTAAAATAAAACACTATATTTTAGCTTTGGTTATGTAAAAACAACCACTAATGTTTAAATTAGTGGTATTTTTGAAGTAAACACATCTAATTTATACAAAAATTAAATTTAGATGGGGTTGTACACAACCTCCTCTAAATAAAGATAGCTAAATGAACTATTTTTTATAGTGATGGAGGAGGTTTTTCTCTATAGGGTTTGCAAGAATTTCCAGATTATCTCCATTTTAAACAATAACTCCCACCCTTCAAATGGAATAAGTCAGAATATATAAATAAGCATAATATTTGATTACTACACTAAGGCCCTTTATCAAATATTATTTCAATGTTTTTCTCCATATCTAATAATAATAATAATATATTTATTATTATTATTATATAGTTTGAAATAAATATATTTAAATATCATTTGTTAAGTATATTAATCAATATTTATTTAAATGATGTCAAATAAAATATATCATATCCACTAAGTCCTTAACTTGTCCCATCATTTCTCATCAGAATTTATTAGACCTTGAATAATAAAATATTTTAAAAGATAAATAAATATTATTCATTCAATAAATAAATAAATATTATATTCACCAAACTCATGAATAAATATTTATTTTATTTTTCACATAAATAAATAAATAAATAAATATTATTTTATTTACTAAAATCATTAATAATAAATATTTATTTCTTACCCTGTGAACAAGAGATAAAATTCAACTCACATATTCTAAACTCAAATATATGGTGATTGAATTTAGGTGATGAACTTGGTTTAAATATTTTTTACTCCAAAAGATGAGAATAATATTTATTGTAAATATTAAATTCAATAAAATTCAATGAGATTATAGATACACTTATTTGGTTATGCTATAGGCCCCTTTCTTTGTGATATTATGTGAACTTAACTCAATTCCAAGATTAGTGTCTTACAACCTATTAAGGAACCCATAGTGAAATAAGTTCATGTTACATTGAAAACAACCTTCCCACAATCACTGATATGTGATATAATCCCTTTGTCATGATATTTTATCAAGAATTATGCATACTTTTTTCATCATCATATATTCTTGATTTATCTTTTGTTGAATTTCTAAAATGATCTCATCTAAATACCATGGCCATAAATTTAATCAAATAAATATATTTCAGTCAAAGGGAAAGAGGTATCTTCTTACATTAACTCAAAAGGCCCAGATCCTTTCTTGACATATTCTATTAATTCCATATCACATATGATCCTCCAATGTATTCTACCTCACCCCAATTATATATCGTCAATATTTTCATCCATAAATCAAATTATATGATTCATGATATAATTTAATAATATTTTTGAGTCTAAAAACAAATAAACACATCCACAGATCATAATATCTAATGACACATAATCATATGGATTTCTTATTAGTGGGGTTTTCATCCTAAACTCTCTTCACGTTGACTATACAAAGAGAAAAATTCATGTGATGAAGCCTTAATGAATTATGATCCTCCAACACCTGATAATTAAATATCATCAGTGTCCCTTCAGACATATGTCATATAAACCATAGGGCATGTTTCTAAAAATATGTCATAGAATGTTTAGGTTCTAATTATAATAGAGAACCTCTATGACCATTCTACGTGACAGATATTCTATAGATATTTTGAAACTAATGTTACATATAAAAATAATCATCATGTAACAAGATATTTATTAATATTATGTTAATAGAAAGTATAAAATACATTTGGTTTTAGGGTACAAACACTAACATACTCCCACTAGCACCATAAAAAACTGCTAGAAACATTTAGTTCAGTATCTATAACATGGAATTGCTAATTGTACTGAGATAAGTTTTTTGTTATCTGGTCTCAAACCATCACATCTATGGGTACTATTCTAACAGAAACCTGACCACTTTTAGATAAATCCACCATGAGGTGACACTTCCCAGGTACACGCTTCATTCATTGATGTGACCTGGTCTCTTTGGATAGAACCATTTCTTCTGTGTTATCAAAATATTAATTGATAAAATCATTACTTCTAGGTATAATATAATGTTCTAAGATGTAGTTTTGTATTTTAATTGCTTGTTTATTTACATTATACTCCTCTATATACTCAAAATCTATTTTAGAATTGATGAATATCAGTTTTTTTAGAACCCTTTTAGCTCACAACATATCTATTAAGGAAAACAATATCATGACTATGATTTTAGATATTTATATTATATTCTGATACTAGAATATATTTATCCCCCAAAAAACAAGTTCTTTATCTTTTCCATAAACTAAAAACATATCCTTTGTATGACTCAAGTACTTTAGGATAGCGTTATAGCGTACAAATGCGACTCTCTTGTGTCTTCTTAATATCCACCTACCATGATTAATACATAGAAAATATAAATCTTGGTTTATATCATAAAATACATGAAAAATCCTATCAAATATGAATAATATATTCTACTGACTCACACACACACAAACACACTATATCTCTCTCTCCTAGTATTCCTGAGGACACATTTTTTGGGAGCGATGTATACTATTTAACTTTAGAAGAAAACATCCCTTGAATTGTTCCATATTGAATCTATTCAATATATTTTCAATGTATATACCTTAACTTAGTCTAATAAACATGTCAGATATATCATGATGGATATTTATCCAAGTAACATATGCTACTTCACCTAAGACTTTCATATAGAAACACTTGTTTAACTATGTCTTAACTAGCAATAAGACTAGTATATCATTTACCATAAGAAATATATCATCATAATATACTAATAGTAAATCCAATATACTTAAAATGAACCTTTAATAGATATAGGGATCACATTCATTATTTATTAATGAAAATTATCTTATGGATTCCTCAGAATTGATGTTCCATGATGTTGATTCCTGCTTCAACCCATAAATGGGTATTTGTATCTTTCACACCTTATTAGTATGCTTTGGTTTCACAAAACATTAATGTTGTTAAATATAAAAATCTTCTACAAGGTTTCCATTAATGAAGTCTTGAAATCCATTTTCAAATATCATAGTCATGGGAAGTTGTTATGAAAAGAATAATTTTAATATATTTTCGTATGGTGACTAGTGAAATGGTGTTGAAAATGTTTGGATTTCCATTTTTAAACCCTTTAACAACAATTCAAACAATATATGAGATAACATTACTATTTTTGTCCAATTTCTTCTTGAATAACCATTTTTTTCTAACATAGTTTATATTAACTAGAGGATCTACTAAAACCCAAACTTTTTATTGGTACCTGGAATCCATTTTACAAATTTTGGATTCTTTCCAAATTGCAAATTCTAAGAAATTCACTACTTACTTTGTAAGAACTCAGTTTCTGGCTTAGTTATGGATCTATAAAATCGTGGTCGAACTATGTTTTATGGTCTTAAATTGGATTCCTAATGAGTTATTTTTGACCTCAGGGGTATTTGAGGCTCGTTTAGAGCCTGAAATCCAATAGTTTTGAATAAAATGGTCCTATCACAAGGTTAGAGTAATCCATGAAGGGAGGATTCATAGTTAGTCTCAACTGTGTAGATGGTATTCATTTTCGAGCAGATCCCTGGCACACGTTTGGCACACTATTTCACAAACCAAGTGAGTGCCCCATTTTCTCCAGGTACCCATGCATGGTTTGTACACGGATTAGAAAACCATGCAGCCAAATTGTGCACCGGCTAAATTTTGGGTAATTTTCCATTTTTTCCATTAATGACCTAATTTTTACACCTCCACCCCTCTAGGATTTTACAGCCAGATGAACACCATTTTCTAACATTTCAAAGATTTTTAATGGCCTAACCTAAGGATCAAGATATCTCCCTCATCCAAGATCCATTCAAGCTTCTGTTCAGCATGCTGGATTTGTAAAGGTAAGTACTCAGAACTATTTGAGACATTATTCATCTCTCTTTCTCTCAGGCTAGTTATTGAGGTGTATGTGTTTTTACTCTTTTGTTAGATCTAATCCATTCCAATAAAAATAAAAGTCTAATGATAGATGATGAGAGTCATAAAAGCCTAATCTGGGTATTCTATGACTCATCCCTCAATTTTTTTGATTTTAGAATTGATGTGTGGGGTCATCCAACTTCATCAGGTTCCATTTATTGAATTTATATTCCTTTCATATATTCGTTATAACTGTATAGTTGCCCTCCATCCATAAATGTTATTGATTGTTGGTGGTTATGCTCACAACTCCTAAAACCCCATGTAGGGTGATATGCCATAATTGATTTCTTAGTGTTTTTAACATTTTTGACCCATCGTTCACGTGTGATCAAGATTGAAAACACTAATGGTTGGCCTCATTATTTTAATTTCTTATTGAATCATGAAATTGTGAATAGATTGTACTTTTTCACTTCCAATAGACCTACCTACGGTATGTGCCTAAATTTAAGTAATTCATTCAAATGATATTATGGCAAGCATACTTTAGTATATGAAATGACCTTATTAAGTGTGAATTAATTTCTTTTTGCACATCTGTATCACACCTTTCCATGTTCATGGAAGGAAATATAGTGAAACTTATTAATTGAACTTGACTAACAATGTTTTAATTAAAAGTTTACATTCTACTTGGACATTTCAAATAAATAAAAGGCAAGGCATAAACGATGTGAAATTTTTAATGGAATAGTTATCATACGAACAAATTAATTATGGTGAATTAAATGTAAGGTGACTCCTTATGAACATAGACATTGACATATATATAAGAAGTCTTGACTCATGTTAGCTCTTGGATTCCCATTGAAACGCCTTAGGTACTCAAGGACATCATTCCAAATCAAGGATGATAGTTTCCTTGGGTGAGACCTACTTGAGAATCTGATCCTTGTCTACATTTTTATTCCTATTATGACACCATAGGATCCCTTCATTTTTATTAATGTATTCCTCTAATACAATCCTTCGATCTAGTGTGACATAAGGTTCCTTGGTTACACACTTGGACCTTACCACTACTTATCTCCCATTTTACCTAGGATGAATTCTTTGGAATTTGATAGAATCATTATTGTGGGAATTCTTTTGATGACACTCATTATATTACAATCTTACCACTTATCTAGACTTAGTTACTTCTGATTTAGTGGCCTCTGATTTCTGGGTTTCCTTGGTAAATACCACGGAACCACTTCTTAGTAATTATGAATCATGGTTTCCTTGTTACATCTTGGAACCTTCACTATTTACACTATCACAAGGTGAGGTTAGCGATGGCTATGCCTCATGTGACCTATTAATACAAATTGATAATTATTTAATTAAAGAATTGGTTATATATTCAAACACCAGTTGAGGGCTGAAGTAGGTACTTAGAATTTAGTTACATTGTACCTCTTTAATTTATATATACATGCTTTCACGTTATTACATTCCCATTACACATGCTAGATGTTATATTCACCATTGTTGGTGGCCCACTATGATTTATCTCATTCCCTATTCAGACGTTGTTTGGTACCCGAGGTAGATTACATGTATGAAGGTTTTGATAAAGGGAAGCGTAATGCTTAGAACACATGATTTCTTATTATACTAGGATGGATTTGGTAGTAGTTGACTGAGTTGTACCTCAGGATGCTTGGGATAGTTTTTGTATTTCCTTTTCAACATTGGGTTTTTCATGTATTCCTTCTACTTTGTACCCATGTTTCCCATATTTCTAGTGACATGAGATATATCATCATCATCTATTATATGTTATTCAAGTTATTTTAGTTATTTTAATCCTTGCCTCTTTCAATAATGCATTCTGTTTACTTATTGATTTAGCTATTTACCCCTATTTATAATTATCCATAGTTATACACTCTAGTAATGAGGGAATAGTATCCCCAAGGACACACCCCATACCCTCAATGCTAGTCGGAAACCTCTAGAGTTTGGGGAGATACACATTAGGCCATGTGTCCGACCTAGATCGGGGAACCTCCTAAGTGGAATACAAGTCTGGGATATCAAAAAGTGGTATGAAATGGGTTTCCTTTCTTGATTTACTATTTAGAGAAAATATTAAGCAGATTAGGAACACTTTGCACTTGGTCATAAGGCGTTGTTGGCCATTGTGAACCCATGCTTGGTGTAAAATATGAGTTTCCTAGATTTTAATTTTTGTTCTTCTTTTTCCTATTATAGTTGATATCATTTCACTATTGGGTGACACACATGTTGTGTTGTGTTATTGATTATTCTTCCCATTGAGATTCCATTTTATCTTTGGCCTAATGATATAAGGGAATAAATCATTATTAAATGAATCATAGTAGGAACCTGTAATTTAAATTTATGAATATTTCCTTGCCATATAGTTTCATTTCAATTATTTTCATTGATTATTATACCTGTGATTTATGAGTGATCATTTCCATGTTTATATATTGTTTGTTCCACTAAGGGATATAATTGAGTGATTTCACATTCCAATTCATGAGGTTTTAAGGTCCATCATGGGTAGGAATAAATAATTTACCAAATCAATATATTAATTATAAATTCAAATGGGTGTAGTTTTTAGTGTTAATGTTTATGGGACCTGATTCAGTGGATATGATAGTCTATTGTAAATGAAAATTGATATAATTTATAAGAAAATAAAAACATAAAAGTGGAATGGTTACACATCCTTATCCCAAATTCTCATGCTAATAAATGTTAAAGGAGTAAAACTAGTAATTAAATGATAAATGAAGAAAAACTGTTTCATGTAAATGACGAGGCAAGATACTATTGAATCTTCATCTACTAGAACCCCAGAAACTAATATTTGAGCACTTATTGATACTTGATGTCTAATAGGGTTGTTAGGGTAGTATGCCTTAGGTATTCATTTTTCTAACATTCATCCTCCACTACTGAAGATATATTTATTATTCTATGTTTTTCGAAGGTGTTTTCTTGGAATATTAAGACCAATGTCCCCATGACATCCATGGGTCATTGATCACACATCGATTCACTATTCAAATCCACCCTTACACTAATTTTTTAAACTAGTTTTGTAATGAATATTCCAAATAAAATAATAAATTTCACTTTATGTTTTAATCAATGAATTAATTTTAATCACTATTAAAATTTTCAATGTTACTTTTTTTTATTATTTCAATGTAGGAGGAGATGATTTGGAGGTCCCTTGATGAAGTGGAAGAAAATTAGGCCAAAATTGCATGGATCCATAAAGACCTGTCCAATGTTGTTCCTATTTAGAAAATTACGTGCATTAAAATGGGCTCATATTTTTTGGGTTGGTCCAGAATGTAATTGGATACATTTCATATTAAGGAACTGAAGCTCCATTCAGCCTCTACGATGCCTATCTGAACTGATCTATCCAAGGAATCAAATCTGCATAATGTCAAATGCGGTGTTCTGTATTTTCTCAATATCTCGAGATTTATGTGTACAAAGGGTTCCAAACATTCTTTGGAGATAGTAAAGAGGTGGGGATACAACTTTTTTATTTTCTACAAAGTGAGATAATGTTGTCTGGATGTCGAAACAAGTGGTACAGGTGGGTTTATGAAATATGTGTGCCTTAAACCACCTTCCCACTTTACCTATAAATTTGCACCTTGGGCACCCCATTTGGTAGTTCAAATCAGAGGCAAGGTGCTGCCATTTTGGAGTCCCAAAGATGTCTTTTCATCATCACTAGAAGTTATGAAGGCTATGGGAAGTTCTACTTCAACATCTTCTTCTACCTCCCCTCCCATGGATTTCTAAACCCCTTGTGATCACTCGGGGAGGAACGTGATGTAAATCCCAAGCTTCATATTTGTAATATATGAATGATATTTTTAATTCCAGGTTTCTATGTTGTTTTTATTCATCCTATATTATTATTTTATTGAGTTATATACTTGTATGTCATTCTCAACACATATGATCTTGTTTGGGGTACCCATTCATGTGATGTTCCACGCACCATTCACCACTTTCTTCCCCCCCCCACTTTCAATTGCATTGTTTGTGTGGTTAATATTTGTCAATTGAACTCACATAAACACTATCAAGGTCCTGTAAATTAATTTCATGGTATCACAATGAAATAACATAGAAACCTGGACAACACATTGAGTTCTTTGTGTGTTTCCTTGGTGAGTTTCGGTTATGATGTCAAACAGAAATCACCCAATCATCGGTGGTGTCCAGTGAATCATTGTGTGTTTTCGACTGAACTCTAGGAGGTATCCTAGTACAAACTCAATAACATTCTGGTTATAGGTGTTACAAACTAGGGATTAAAATATCATAACCCTATATCATGGAGCAATGATGTATGAACATCATGAGAGTACCCTGTGTTGATCATGTTTAATCAATCTTATATACTTCTACTTTGTTTTATCGCACTCATTTTCTATTTTCATCTTTTATCATAAAACAAAAGTATTAATAAACCACATGTACCTTTATACTTTCATAATAAAAACCCTCTTTTTTAAATTAATGGTCTAAGGATCTATTGAGAGAGGACCTAGGGTTCTTGTGGTATTGCAGAAATTCTAATCAAAATTAAACAACTAATTTGATGTTCTCGACAACACGATCAAACTTTGGCACCGTTTTCGGGGATTCAAAATCATTTATTTTCTTCATTCCCTTTTATTTATTTATTTTACTTCTTAATTATTACTCCTTTCAATACCCCACCCCCATTTTATTGTTTTTGTTTTGGGTTTTTGTCTTTATTTTTGGTTGTTTTTTGTGTGTTCTTTCTCTCTCTCTCTCCTATTCTTCTTCTCTATATCCCTCTATATAATACTGTATTATAAAATTCTATTATATTTTCACCCTTATTAATTTATTTTATCCATATTAAAAAAACTTCACAACTTATTTGCATGACCCGATCAGAAAAAGAAAAACTGCTTGAATTTGACCTAGAAATTGAAAAGACACTTCACACACAAATCAAGTCATCTAGAGAAGGTCAATAAAATAACACTAAGGAACCCATTGTGGAACCTAAAGTGTTCATAAACCAATCAAAAATTGAACCCAATCTTATCCAAGAAAACACTGCTGCAAATAATAGAACCTTAAAATAACTAACTACCCCAGATGTGGAGTACCAACCTGCGTACATCCAATATCCTAAGGAAGCAGCCAACTTTGAGCTGAGATCACCCCTCATCCACCTTCTTCCTAAATTCCATGGTCTTCTCGGTGGGGACCCTCATAAACACATTAAGGAATTTCACATAGTGTTCCCCACCATGAAACCCCAAAATGTGTCTGAGGACTTAATTAAGTTTAGGGCCTTCCCTTTCTCCCTTGATGGTGGAGCCAAAGATTGGATATACTATTTGCCTACTAAAATTGGGTGTTGGAATGACCTAAAAAGACTCTTTCAAGAGAAGTTCTTCCCTGCCTCCCTAACTACATCTATTAGGAAAGAAATATGTGGCATTAGGAAATCACAAGGAGAGACCCCTCATGAATACTGGGAGAGATTCAAACAACTCTACTCAAGATACCCCCACCACCAGATTAGCGAACAATTATTAATCCAATACTTCTATGAAGGACATATCCACATGGATTGTTGAATGATTGATGCAGTAGCTGGTGGTGCCTTGGTTGATAAAACTCCTTCTGCCGCTCATGACTTAATAGCCAACATGGCTCAAAATTCACAAAAATTTGGTACACAAGAAATTGCACCAACTCTAGGAGTTCACAAGGTAAGTCATTCATCTCTAGAAAAAAAAGGTAGATAACAAGATTGATGAGATGCATACCATTCTACGGAAATTAGCTCAATCACAAGGTCACTCAAAATCTCCTCTTGTTCCATTTACACAGTGGTATTTGTTCTGACAATTCTCATTTTCCTGACCAATTCCAACAACATCACGATTCACCCGAGTCTTGTGCAGCCATGTTTCTAGGGCGTCCATTCCAACAAGCACCTCCTTTCAAGCAAGAACAATTCAAGACAAATCCAAATCCATGGTGGAAAGTGCAAACCCAATATCGACAAGGAGGAAACTCAAGCTACCCCAAGCAGAATTGGTATCAACTTGGCCAAGGTATGCAACCTTCTTATCCTTCAACTTCTCAAAACAATCATCATCCTCATCCAAAATCTGAACTAAGCCTCGAGGATATGGTGAAGAAAATGGCATCCCAGAACCTCCAGTTCCAACAGACCACACAATCGGCAATTCAAGACCTATGAATTCAAGTGGGGAAATTGGAAAACACCATCGGTGAGCTTATGATGAAAGGTTATGGACAACTACCATCCCAAACCATTTCCAATCTAAAGGATAAAGGTAATGTATGTTCAGTTACACATAATAGTGGTAAAGAAGATTCTCCTTCTGCTGATTCTATGCAACAGGTATGTCCCCCTCTTGAAAACACCCTTTCTCCACCCATAAAAGATTTTAATGAATAAATACAAAATAAAAATGGAAATCAGATTATCCTTAAGGATTCCCATGAACAATCCATTCCTCCTCCTTTCTCTCAAAGAATATCTAAATCTAATAAAAACTTTGATAATGATATTGAAAATGAAATAATGGATACATTAAAAAAGTTTGAGTTAATATTCCATTGTTGGATGCAGTCAAGAAAATTCCACGTTATGCCAAATTTCTTAAAGAACTTTTCACCCCTTGACAAAGGATGAAGGGGAATGAGAGAGTCAACTTTGGGAGGAATGACTCAGCCTTGATTCAACCAGCAATGCCAACCAAATGCAAGGATCTGGGCACATTCACAATACCATGGACCAAAGGGGAGACTTTATTTAATGATGTTATGATAGATTTAGGTGCTTCCATTAATGTAATGCCTCACTCCGTGTACACTTCTCTGTAGGTTGGGGAGCTTCAACCAATGGTAATTTTTGTACAACTTTCCAACCAAAGTACTACGCATCCAACAAGATTTGTTGAGGATTTCCATGTAAGAGTGAAGAATCTCATCTTCCCTGCTGATTTCTACATTCTTGAGATGGAAGATACCAGAACCCAAGGACATCATCCTCTCATACTTGGGAGTCCATTCCTCAAATCAGAAAAGATAATCATCAATGTTCACAATGGTACGCTGTCTATGGAATTCAGAAGGGAAAAGTCATTTTTAACATCCTTGAGGCTATGAAACACCCTATTTAAGAGCACTCCACTCTTCCTATCTATTCTATGGAAGTTCTCTCAAACGATGCACACACAAACAATTTTATCCTCAACCCAAATTCTGATTCATATTTCTTTTCTTAAACCTTGGATGATTTTAGTTGTGATTCATGTTTTGAGTGTTCTGTGGATTCTAAAAAGTGTAAATTTTGTGCTTTAATTGATGAGTGTGTTAATTTTGAAGTACCCATGACCATCGAGGAATCTAAAAATCTCATTTTAATAGATTCTCTATATTTAGAGAATAAACATGAGTAGATAGACAGTTTAATGGACCTCACTCCCCATAAATTCTCTCCCTCAATACAAAAAACATCGGTGTTTGAACTTAAACAACTTCATTATAATTTAAAATATGCATATCTTGAGGGTTTTGACCAATTTCCCATCATTATTGCCAATAACCTCTCTCCACAACATGAATTGAAACTGCTCAACCTTTTGAGAGAGTGTAAAAAGGAAATAGGATGGACATTGGCTTATAGTCCCAGAATTAGCCCATCTATTTTTATGCACCATATACTTTTGGATGATGAGGATAAGCATGTAAGACAATCTCAACGCCGGTTGAATCCCACTCTCCTTGAAGTGGTAAAATTGGAAGTCATTAAATTACTTACTACGGGGATCATTTATCTTATATCTGATTGTAAATGGGTTATCCCAGTGAAAATTGTGCCTAAAAAACATGAGTAACAGTTGTGTCAAATGAAAGGAATGAATTGGTTCCAACACGTGTGAAAAACAGTTGGAAAATCTGTATTGACTACCGTCGATTGAATCAAGCCATGTAGAAGGACCACTTTTTTTACCTTTTATTGACCAAATGATAGAAAAATTTGCTGGAAAGTCCCATTATTGTTTCCTTGATGGAAATTCGTGTTATTTCCAAATCCATATAGCCCCTAAGGATCAAGAAAATACAAAATTTACTTGTCCATTCGGCACATTTGCATACAGAAGTATTCCATTAGGTCTATGTAATTCCCTTGGAACTTTTCAGCGAAGTATGTTGAGAATTTTTTATGAGTACCTTGAGAGTTGTATGGAAGTCTTTATGGATGATTTCACGGTATATGGTTCTTCCTTTTATGATTTTTTGGAACACCTAGGTTCTTTCCTCCGCCACTGTATTGAAAAAGATCTTGTTTTAAATTATGAGAAATGACATTTCATGGTTGAGAGAGGGATAGTTATTGGGAATGTCATTTCAAATAAAGGATTTCAAGTTGATAAATCTAAAATTGAATTAATTTCATCCCTTCCAAATCCAAAATGTGTTCATGAGGTGCAATCTTTCTTGGTTCATGTGGGTTTTTACCACTTATTCATTAAAGACTTTAGTAAGATCGCACTTCCATTGTCCCGGTTATTACAAAAAGATTCTGATTTTGTGTGTGATAAAAAATGTGAGGATGCATTAAATTCACTTAAATAGAGTCTCGCATCACCTCCCATATTCCAACCACCATGGTGGGATCTCCCCATTGTACTTATGTGTTATGACTCTAACTTTGCAGTTGGGGTAGTTTTATCCCAAAGGGTTGAGAAGGCTCCTCTTTTCATTGTGTATGCCTCATGTACCCTTGACCCTCCCTAGGTAAAATACACAACCACTGAACAAAAACTCATTTTTATTGTGTTTTCCTTAGAAAAAATTTCATTCATATCTTCTTTGGTCAAAATATATTGTGTTTTCTGACCATGCTACCCTTCGATTCCTCCTAAAGAAACCTAAAGCTAAACCTCGCCTCATACGGTGGATGCTCCTTCTCCAAGAGTATTACATTGAGATTAGAGATAATAGGGGGGTATAAAATGTTGTAAGTGACCACATTAGAAGGATTTATCCACCACTAGACCACCATGCTGACTCATCCCTCCCCATTGGGGAATTCTTTCCTCATGAGAACCTTTGTGATGTTGTGGACCATACCCCCTGGTATGCGGACATTTTGAATTTTCTAGCAACGTCTAGGGTCCCCATGGATTTTAGAACTTCACAATCCCAGAGACATAAGCATGATTATCGATGGTACATTTGGTATGGCCCATACTTGTGGAGAATTTGTAGTGACAAAGTAGTTCATCGCTGTGTCCCTGACCATGAGTTCACCTCTGTTTTGACCTTCTTCCACACATTGGACTATGGGGGCCACTTTGGTTCTAAATGTACAGCTCGAAAGGTTCTTGACTTAGGATTTTATTTTCCAACACTGTATAGGGATGGCCATAGATTTTTCAAATCATGTAGTCGTTGTCAATTCACAGGGAATATCTCCAAGAGGAATGAAATTACCCAACAACCCATGTTATTCTGTGAAATGTTTTATGCATGCGACATTAAGTTCATGGGGATTTCTACAAATTCATTTGGAGTTTTATACATTTAATTAGTTGTTGACTATGTATATAAATGGGTGGAAGGAAAGGCCACTAGGACCGATGACTCTCATGTGGTTGTTGATTTTGTGAGGTCTCATATTTTTAGTAGGTTTGGTTTACTGATATTCATCATTAGTGATCAGGGTTCACATTTTTGCAATCGCAACATGAAAATGTTGCTTCGTAAGTATGGGGTTGATCATAAAATATTCACTGCATATCACCCCCAAACTAACGGAGAAGCATAAATCTCAAATCGGAAAGTTAAACAAATCTTGGAAAAAATGGAACAACCCAATAGGAAAGATTGATGTTTTCACTTGGATGATGCACTTTGGGCATACCTTATAGCTTTTAAACCCCCAATTGGAATGTCTCCATATATGATTGTGTTTATAAAGGCTTGTCACCTCTCATTGGAGATAGAACACCGTGCATATTGGGATGTTAAACAATGTAATATGAATCTTTCAGATGCAGGTGAGCATAGGAAGCTGCAGATTCAAGAGTTGGTAGAAATTAGACGTGATGCATATGAGAACTCCCAGATCTATAAAGAGAAAACAAAGGCTATCCATGATATCACAATTCATCAGTGGAATTTCCATATTGGTGACAAGGTTATCATGTACAATTCCAAGCTAAAGCTCCACCCATGTAAGCTTCGTTCCCAATGGCTCGGGCCTTACACTGTTAAAAATGTCTACCCTTTTGGTGCAATACAAATTTTTCATGATTAGAGTAGAATAAGTTTTACCATCAATGGGAAGCGACTTAAACACTTCTATAAGTATTTTCCAAAGAATCCGGTAGAGGAAATCCACATTCTAGATGCAACATACCAGTAAAACACACCAGGTTTTATCCTTCCTTCTCACATTCTCAATTATTTTAGTGAGGACACTGAATATTCTAAGTGTGGTGGGTGGATACATTCCGAGGTTCATTTTGGATTTCCAGTGTCTTTCTTATTTCTTCTCTTTCTCGCCTTCTTTATGGTATTTTAATTTTTCCCCATAAAAAATTACAAAGTTCCATGATTCAGAGACCATATGGGGGAATATAAAAATACTATACGGAAGGTGAAAAATACTATAAGGGAGTGATTTTTAGTGAATTGGTTTTATGTCAATGATATAAATGGTTGTATCTATGTGAAACCTTTGAGATGATTGATTCCCCTTGTGTAGGTAGTTTTTACAAAAACCATGTCACTAATATCTCCACACATTTTTGCACTAAACCACAAAGTGTGAATATTTATTAATTACTAGAAGGTAAATATAAGTTAGGTTAATATTTTTCAGCCTAAAATGATATTTACATACGTTCATTACTTATCCGATCTGTTTCATTACTCTACCAAATTGACCTATGTGTGTGTACCTGATATCCGACTTTTTCATGCCCTAAAAAACAATTTTGGGTTATGTCTTGGGAAGGTCAAAAACCACTCCTCATCAACCTTTGATCTTTTTATAACTATTACCATTAGTGTCGTGAGGAGATCAAACAAGGGTTGAGAGATGAGTGTGAGATTTGCTCCAAATGCAACTTCTGGAAAAAAAAACAATAATAAATGAGGGGAGTGATGAAATGTGAAATACATGGGGATATCTAGGTCAGGAGCTTATGGTTTGACTTCTAGGAATTCTTAAGTGAGTGGGTCTTGAAATATGATTGCAAAGGAAGTAGGGCAGGTTCAGTGGAGAAAATATTTTAAGCTGAATAATGTTAAAATAAACTATATTTATTGGATAGAAGTCGAAAAAATAGAATGAAATGTTTTTCACACACACACGTGTAGAGTTAGTCGCATGGTTAATTCTTGGATTCCTTGCTCAATTTAGTATCATGAATCTCTTTGAATTTCATTGTGATTTGATTTATGAGACATCTTTTTCCATTTTCACTAGGAAGAACTCCATGGTCTCGTTTGTGAATTGATCACATTACATTAATTTATACATGCATTATTTTATTTTTTTTATTTTTTATATATGTATTTTCCTAGGAGTGAAAATGTTTAAGTGTGGGGGTGTGATCACACAACGATTCACTATTCAAATCCACCCTTACACTATTGTTTTAAACTGGTTTTGTAACGAATATTACAAATAAAATAATAAATTGTACTTTATGTTTTAATCAATGAATTAATTTTAATCACTATTAAAATGGTAAATGTTAGTTGTTTTTATTATTTCAATGTAGGAGGAGATGATTTGGAAGGCCCTTGATGAAGTGGAAGAAAAATGGGCCAAATTTCCATGGATCCATGAAGACATGTCCACTGTTGTTCCTATTTAGAAAATTTCATGCATCCAAATGGGATAATATTTTGTGTACTGGTCCAGAGTGTAATGGGATACATTTCATATTAAGGAACCGAATCCTCATTCGGCTTCTACAATGCCTATATGAACTAATATGTCGATGGAATCAAATATTCACAATGTCAGATGTGGTGTTATGTATTTTATCAATATCTCGAGCTGTATGTGTCCAAAGTGTGCCAAACGTTCAGTGGAGATAGTAAGGAGGTGGGGCTACAACTTTTTTATTTTCTCCAAAGCGAGATATTGCTATCTGGATGCATAAACAGGTGGTACAGGTGGGTTGAATAAATCTCTATGCCTTAAACTAACATCCCACTTTGCCTATAAATTGGCACCTTGGGAACCCCATTTGGTTGTTAGAATAAGAAGAAAAGTGCTAAAATTTTGGAGTCCCAAAGAGGTGTTTTCATTATCACTAGAAGTTACGGAGGCTATATGATGTTATACTTCAACAGCTTCTTCTTCCTCCCCTCCCATGGATTTCTAAACCCCTTGTGATCACCCAAGGAGGAACGGATGTAAATCACAAGCTTCATGATTGTAATATTTGAATTATATTTTTAATTATAGTTTGTTGTTTTGTTTTTCATCATCGTCTATTGTTATTTTATTGGGTTATGTACTGGTATGTCATGTTCAACTCATATGATCATGATTGGGGGTACACATTCATGTGATGTTTCACACACCGTTCACCACTTCCTTTCCCCCCTTTCAATTGCAGTGTTTGTGTGGTTCATATTGGTCAATTGAACTCACATAAACACTTTCAAGGTTATGTACATTTATTTCATGGTATCACAATGAAATAAAATATAAACCTAGACTACACATCGAGTTCTTCATGTGTTTCCTTGGTGAGTTTCGGTTATGATGTCGAACACACATCACCCAATCATCAGCAGTGTTTGGTGATTCATTGTGTGTTTTCGACTGAACCCTAGGAGGTATCCTAGTATAAACTCAAAAACATTCTGGTTCTACGTGTTAAAACAAGGGATTAAAAGATCATAACCCTATATTATGAAGTGATGAAGGATGAACATCATGAGAGTACCCCGGGTTGATCACGTTTAATCAATCTTGGTTACTTCTACTTTGTTTTATCTCTTTCATTTTGTCTTTTCAACTTTTATCATCAAACCCAAGTATTAATAAAACCCATTTACCTTTCTAATTTCATAATCAAAACCCTATTTTTTTTATTAATGAACTAAGGCTCTATCGAGAGACGACATAGGGTTGTTGTTGTACTGCAAATATTCTAGTCAAAATTAAACAACTAATTTGACATGCTCGACAACACGATCAGTCATACACTAGGATGGTGGAGATGACCATGCTTCAGACGTGGTGGGCCCTGATCTTCCAGTCTCATTGCTAGGAGTTCCACTTGAGGCACCACCTGCAATACCTAATCTGGGAACTGATTACCAATACTATGATAGGTTTCTATATATGATGTAGTCCATGCATGGTTCTCCATGAGTTGCATCTATGATGGATGATTTGACTTATGAGTTTTAGCTGAAACAACCTCCCACCTTCTTAACGGATGGTGGTTCGAAAGCTACTAATTCCTAGATAGAGGACACCCTATCTATATTTAAGCATCAAGAGACACCTCCATATTGGAGGGTCAAACTAGATATTTATTTGCTTCATGATTTAGCCAAGTACTGGTGAGATGTGATTACCCATGCCGGTAACCATCAGGGTATGTAATGGGTTGATTTATAGACTGCCTTCTATGACCATTTCTTTCCTCATACACTATTAGATAAAATATATAGTAAGTTCATTAATCTCTAGTAATTTACTATGTCATTTATGTAGTATTAAACACATTTAATTGAGTTGAAATGCTTAGCACCGATTCTTTCATGTGATGAGATTTCACCTGCTAGATATTTTGAGGATGGGACCCAATATGCCATCTGTACTCAGGTGAAATTTTTCCACCTACCTAATTTCTATGAAATAGTAAATATAGCCTTTATCACTGCGTGAAACCTTAGAGATAGTGATAGTATTGGGTATAGAGGACCAGTGTCTCATTAGGCCAATAGTTCTTCTGATGGCAGGAAGAGTTTCCTCGACGATAATCTTCAAGGAAGTGAAATCTAGGGTACCCATGTATGATTATTTGTAGTGTGTCACAAGTGCGGAAGTACTAGGCATCCAAATACTCAGTGTGATAGATACCCACTGGAGTTTTGAACTTATAGCTATATGGGACATATTCAACATTTTTGTTAGAACTCTCTATTATCTTCTAGTGGAAGAGGATCCACTCCCGCTCCACCTTTCGGGGAATGTTATTTTATGCCACATCAGGTAGGGATTTGGAGGACCACCAGAAGGACTGAATAAATAAGAGGTCATGGATGCGGTAGCTAGACCCCTAATCCCAAAAATTCAAACAAAATAGTTTTGATCATGGAAGTCCAACTATTGCACAGGGCAGTGGATCAGGCAATATGCATGGTTTATAGTCGATATCCAAGGATCAATATTTGGGACCATCTATAGTATGTCTTACTATTAAAGTATCCTCCACTATAGTATTTTCTTTATTTGATACAATTGATGCACACTCTTTAATCTCTTTATCTATCGTGGAAAACCTTGGGCTGGAAATGTAGTGTAACTATGGTGTAATGACCCTAGATATATCATTACGGGTACAATCAAAGGTCATACACTAGTTTAGGGATTTTCCCCTTGAGGTAGGAAGTTACCCTTTCTTGTGGAACCACTTTTTTCTTGAGATGATAGGATTCTATGTCATTCTTGGGATGGATTGGTTTGTTCTATATCACGAATTTGTAGAATTCTATCATCTAAGGGTATTGTTCAAATCACCAGATGGAAATAATTATCTACATAAGGTTAGGTGGGATGTATAGGATAGAAGATCTAGACCAGAGCATCATGGGATAGGTGGGGTAACCATATATATTTCTAATCTCTTCATAGAAGATCAAGGTTTAGGCGAGGCTGAATTCCATCCAGTAGTAGATCATTTTAGGGATGTTTTTTCTGATGATTTTTTTGGATTACCTCTTGAGAGGTATGTAGATTTTATAACTGATCTTGTTATGGGAGTAGCTTCAGTTTCCATTACTCCATATTGGATGACACATACTAAGCTGCAGGAGCTCAAGTGGTTGTGAAAGGGTCTAGGGTCCAATGGTTTCATATGGACCGAAACTTCCTCTTGAGGTTAAACTATACTTTTCACCGAGATGGAGGATGTAACCCTTAATCTTTTAATGGAAATAGATAGTTGAACCGTCTTATAGTTATGAACCGATATCCACACCCTCAAACAGATGATCTCTTTGATCAAATATGAGGAGATAGGGTCTTATATAATATATGACCTAGGATTGGGCTATCATCAGTCGTGATTCATGCCGTCAAAAATACATCATACAACTTTCCTTAGTAAGTATGGTCTATATGAGTGCATAGTTATAACGTTCTTTCATATGAATGTGCCCTTAATTTTCATGGATTTTATGAATAGGCTATTACACCCATATTTGTATTAGTTTTTTTATTCTTTGTGGACTATATAATGGGGGTATTATCACACTCATAGTGACCATGCCATGCCCCTTGATACAATTCAAATTACAGTGAGAGAGCATCATTTTTATTATAAACTTTCTAAGTACCACTTATGGATGGACAAGGTTCACTTCTTGGGTAAAATCATCTCATAATACGAAGTCTATCTTGACCAACAGAATGTGATTGTGGTGGTTTCCATGGAGAAACCCAAGAACATGTTTGATATAAGGAGTTTCTTGGGGCTGGAATAATATTAAAATAATTTCATAAAATAATTCTCAAGGCTTTATTCACCTCTTACTGGCCTTATAAAGAAGGTTTTTGAGTTCCTATGGTCAGAAGAGTGTGAGAAAGCCTTCTAAAAGCTGAAAGGGAGGCTTTTCTCAGCACTTATTCTGTTTCTTCAAGATCCTAGGATAGGTTATATCATCTTTTATGACGAATTAGTAATCATACTTGTAGTAGTGCAGATAAAGGAGTGAAGATTCATTTCATATGGTTCTCAGTAGTTGATGACTCATGAGAGAATTTACCTGATGAATGAACTAGATCTAGCATCATTTTTCCATGCCTTACATTTCTAGCGACACTATCTTTTAGGTGAGCACTTTTTGGTTTACATGGATTAAAAGAGCCTGAATTATATCTTTTCAAAGAATGACTTGAATATTTGATATAAAATATGTGTGGAATATCTTTAGTCCTTTGATTTCAAGAATTCCAATATGCCTAGAAATATAAACATAGTTTCTAATGTACTGAGTGGGAAAACATAGGCACATGCCATATGTGAAGCTAGTGATGAATGGATGTTAATGGCCCTATTTTCTGAACTACATCTCGAGTTTCATGAAAGTCACGAGTAATCTTACCTCTGAGCCATGAAATTTGCATATTCCATTATTGAGAAGGTGAATGGTAGACAATTTTCAGATCCTGAGGGATTGGTTCTCTATGATAGTATATTGGAAGCTGATTCGCCTCCAAAATGGTATATGGATTGATATGACATAATATATATTCACAGTAATGTATGGGTTCTTATAGATATTAGAGAGGAGATTATGTACGATTCCTACACTTCTTAGTGGCAAGTTCACCTAGGAATCTCCAAAATGTATCGAGATATGAAACACAAGTATGAGTGTCCAGGGATAAAACATTAGATAATATGATTTATCAATAACTATTCAAATTATCAGCAAGTGAAGGAGGAGCACCATATACATGAATTCTTTTGACAACTTCTCCCCATCCTAGAATGTAAATGGGATTATATTTCTAAAGATTTCATTTTCATCTTACCTAGATTGATGAGGGGTAATGATGCTATATTGGTAGATATTGATGGAATAAAAAATACATCCCACTTCATTCCTATTTAGGATATTTTCTTAACTGAAGGGTTAGGATTTATGTTTGTTTGTGAGAGAGTATAACTACATAGGGTCCATCGTATTATCATTAAAGATAGGGGGATTGTTTCATGTCATGGTTATAGATGGGGCAGCAGAATGCTGTTGGTACACTGGTTCTTAGAAGCACAACTTTTCACCCTTAGACAGATGAGATGTTGGAATTGATGATATAGTTTCTATAAGACATGATCTGGGAATGTTTCCCTAATTTTTTATGGTTCCTAGGAGAAGTATATCCCTCTCGTTGAGTTCACCTATAATAATTGCTTTCAGGTGACAATTAAGATGGCTCATTTTGAGACCTTATATGATAGGCCATGTTTTTGACCCCTGTACCAGATAGAGGTAGGTGAGGCTACACAACTAGGTCCTCGTCTCATACATGAGACTTTAGAGAAGGTTCAACTGATCATGAAGTGTATAAATATTGGCCAGTCTAGATAGAAATCTTATAATGATCTCCATCAACGACCTCTAGAGTTCGAGGTGAGGGGTCATGTTTTCATATGGTTATTTCCTAGGATTTGGAACAGAAGGTTATAGAATAAAGTGAACCTATCATATCATTTTTTCGGTCCATTTTCGATCTTGTAAAGAGTTGGGCTAGTAGCCTATCAGTTGTTACTACCTCATAGGTATAGTGATATGCATGAAATTTTACATGTTTCACATCTTCATCATTATCATGTATAACCATCTCATACTTGTGTTCATGAGGAAGTTGATATTGACACTTATGAAAATTTTTAGGAGTATCCTATATGCATCTTCGATAGGATCACAATGTCTCTTTGAGGTTGGTATGTCCCTCTAGTATGTGTTCCATAGAAGAACGACTATGTACATGGTGAGACTTGGGAGTGGGAGGTTGATGCATGTGATGAGTGGCCAGAGTTATTCTCAGATAGTGTTTCACCACCCTTATAAGGTTAACTGAGTAATGAGTTTCTTTAATGGGGAGGACGTTAAGAAATCGATTTTTGAGCCTGGTATGGATCATTAAAATTTTGGTCAAAATGCATTTTATGGACCTAAAGTGGATGCCTAAGGAGTTCATGAAGGACTCCAGGGTGTTTGGGTCACATTCAGAGCCAAGAACCCATATTTTTTTGGAAAATTGGTCTTGTCTCACAATTAGAGTAAACCTTGCGGGGTGGGTGCATGGTTAGTCTAAACCATGCGAATTCTCTACATTTTTTTGGCAGCACCATATTGCATGGTTGGAACATTGTTTCTCAAACCATGTGGCCTGACCATGCGATTTCCCCCTTTTATCCAGGTACTCATTCTTGGGTTTCATATGGTTTGGAAAACTGTGCATCCAAAACATTCACATGCTAAATTTTGGGTAATTTTACATTTTTCCGTTAATGATCTAATTTTAACTCCTCCTTTATTATATATGATTTTCTAAATGGATGAACTCCATTTTCATCCATTTTGGATGTTTTTGAAGGCCTAACCTAAAGAATAAGAGATATCCTTCATCTGAGATCCCTTCTAGCTTCATTTTATCATGTTGGATGAACAACAGTAAGTACTCAGGTGTATTTGAACTGTTCTTCATCTCTCTTACCCTCAACCTAGTTATTGAGGTGACATATTTTTTAATCTTTTCTCTAATATTATCTATTTGAATATGATTACAGGGATAATACTAGATGAAGAGAGTCATATAAGCCTAATGTTGGTGTTATATTACTCATACCTCAATTTTTTGATATTGGAATTGACGTGTGGGGTCTGAGGATTTCATCATGTTCTATTTATTGAATATATATGAGGATTTCATCATGTTCTATTTATTGAATATTTTTTCCTTAAATATATTCATTAGAACATCAGGGTTATGATCCTTCCAGAAATGTGATTGGTTTTTGGAGGTTATGTATAGAACTCCTAACACCCCATGTAGGTTGATGTTCCATAATTGACTGAAAGTTATTTTTTATTGATAAGAAAAAATACACAGAACCATCCCATTAAGGAGGGAGAAATTGATGTAGAACCAGGGAATACCCTTGTATTACACTCTTGAATCCAATGGGAAGAGAGTCTAAACTATCATAAATCATAATATCCTCATCTTCCTACACAAACTATCCAGAGAGTCCATTGTGAAGTTGGCCTCCCTCCAACTGTGATGGACCATCCGCCCATGATTGGTCCCTCTTTGGAATCAGTGAATTAGATACTTCAACTCCCAAGGTAACATGTGGCGTCCCTATAAATCCCTCACAAGGACATCAGAGTATAATTCAATCTTAGCCACCTGAAAACCCTGCCTCCTCCAAACCATCAGTCCGGAGAGAAGGGCTAGCACTTCCGCCCCCAATGAGTTTCCCAGACCATAAAATGTATTGAATACAAGATGAACTGAAACCCAGGAGTCCCGTAGAACCACACCACCCCTCATGTCCCCTTCCAAAAAAAATCATCCAAATTTAGCTTCAACCCATTATTGGTAGGTTTCCATCTAATCCAATGGCCGCTCACCCTCTTCAGATTATAGGGCCGATTAATAATGTTGCATATAGACACTGAAGACTTCCCCCCTTCACTAATGAGGCCAACTCAGTGATGAGAGATCTTAAATACATATTTGTGAATAATAGAGAGTAGCTGGATCCCAGATGAAAATTATTATGAGCCTCCCAAATGGTCTAACATATGGACACAAAAATGATCGTATGAGCAGAGCACTCCATGATCCTGTTCTCGTTTCCATGGAACCATGCAGACAAAAAACTCTGTAAGGATAGTGAGTCACTAACCATATTTTGATGGGGGTTGAAAAGGGACCAAAGGTAAGAGGCCTAGTGGATTTGAAAGAATAGATGTAGTGTCGACTCCTCCCTTGGGTTCACACAGTGGTAGTAGCAGAAAGCCATGGAAAATCTTTTTTTTAATGTTCTCTTCTATTAGAATCGCCTTATTTGAGATCCGCCAGACCAAGAAATTCATTCTCGTAGGAATCTACTTGCACCAAACCGTTGGTTCCCACACATCTGAAGTAGCCTAATCATGGGATATTCTCTTTTAATCCCTTATATTTAACCTACCCGTACTCAATATGATGAAGCATCATTTATCTAGTTCATCACTCATGACAATACTTTCGAAGATGATCATCTTGTGAGGGTTCAACACCACTTTATTGAAGTCATACTATGTCGTTTCCTCATAGAAAGAAGTATTCGGAGTAGTAAAGCCTCGAAAAGCTAGTCTTTCCCTAGCCCAGTTGGATTCCTAGAAGTTGAAATCTCCCTTTCTAATAACCCACCACGTTTAACCGCACAACACCTCGATGTAAGAATCCATGCAGCACGCCAAACCAGACATACCACAATACCCAATAAGTTCCCATTTAGAGCTGTAACACACCATAAAAAACCATTCACATATGATTCCCCATCAATAAAATCCCATGCTAACTGACCTTGAATTCCCATGACAGTTTCATTAATGTCTCAAAGGCCAACTCCCCCTTCGGCGACTAGTTTCACCAAGTGCTGCCAACAAGCCTGGTGACATCGCCCAACCTGTGTCACGTCCCACAGGAAAGTGTTAATAATTCTTTCAATTTTTTTTAACACACCTTTCAGATGATTAATGATAGAGAAAATGTGAATCCGAATATATCTGAGTATGTTGTTGATCAGTATGACCTATCCTCCAAATGACAACAACCTGTTCTTCTAACTGAAGATCCTTCCTAGCAACCGGTCCAGAATATAATTGAAGTGTTTCTTCTTGATGTGACTATATTAAATCGGGACACCAAGATATAAGATTGGAAACTGATTCTGATGAAAACCAAGGATTTCTTGGACACCTCTACATCTAATAGCTGAGAATTTGTTTGAAATAAACACATGAAATTTCAAGGGGTTGATACTCTGACCGCTCAGGAGACTGTACTTATGTTAAATCTCTATGAGGTGGAGAATATATCTTCACATTACATTCATGAAAATCAGCACATCATCAGCAAACATAATATGGGAAATAATCTCCATACCCTGTCTACCATAGAGAGGTTTCATTCTTCCTTCCTCCAAACTGTGATTTAGATTCCGTGACATAGCATCCTATGCCAAGATAAAGAGGATTGAGGAGAATGGATCCCCTTGGAAAACCCCCAAACCAATATAAAATATCTGAAGCACTTCCCCATTAAGGAGATCGACAACTAGGGAGAGGAATAACACCTTAAAAAGAGGTTACATCACCCCGCCTGGAACCAAAACCTCCTCATAACCCGGATAATGAAGCTCCATTCAACGTTCCCTAGGCCTTGTTCATGTCAACTTGGAAAAGGACATTTGATCCCACTGAATGCCAATGGATGTCATTCACAAGCTCACTAGCAATTCCATCCTCCCATTGGATACTAAGAACCTGAATGAACCCATGATTTTCCATGGAGAATAGCTTTGGAATGATTCCACTTAGCCTTCTTGAGATGGCCATGGCCAGAATTTTCTATGATACGTTGTAGAGGAAAATCAGTCAATATTGATTAATATGGGTTGGATTCTTTATCTTCAGTATCAGAACAACCCTTGAGGAACAAATGCATCTATTAAGATCCCCCACCAAAGAAATCAGGCATTTCATCCACCACCTGAGGACCAACCACATCCCAATCTTCCAAATAAAAGGTAGATGAAAATTCATCTGGTTCGGGTGCACTGTCATGTGGAATTATCATGACTGCCTCTTTCACCTCACTCTCCATTGGTAAACTGGTAAGGAATTTATTTTCAACCTCCCTCATAAGCTGTGGGATCCTACCCAATAAACATTCCCCATTCGTTGTATCTTGTACAAAGTTAGTTGAGGCATCCCCCGATAGGAGACCTTTGAAGTGATCCAATGCCATTGTGCCAGTGATATCCACATATGGCATGAAGACCCCATTTCCAAGGCTCAAATTGATCCCCATAATCCACTTTTCCTTCATGCATGGATAAAAGATGGCTGAATTTCAATGTCTTTCTCCAATCCATATGAAATATGATCGTTGCTTATAATGTCTCTTAATTTCAAGAAGCTTCTCAGATAGTGTGGTCTACTTATCACAAATGGTAACAAAGGTGTTATTATCTCAAGAATCTTGAATGGAATCCTCCAGACTATCCACCTCAGCATGGATATTGGTCACCCAACCCCGATCATCTGATCTATTCGCGAGCCAAATTTGAATGTCATATTTAAGGCGTTTGAGGAAATTCACTAGTCCCCCCCCCCCCATGACCTTCCTCCATCCTCATAATGCTAGGAATCCTTCAGTAACTTCATAAAGGAGTCAATATGATGCCATGTTCTGAAATAACAAAATACAGGGCCGACTACTAGACCACTCATGATCTCCACGTGAAGCGGTTCATGGTCCGAGAATGAACATGTGAGATGGGTAATAGATGTCTTAGAGAAAATATCCAACCCCTGAATGTTCACCATAAATCTATTAAGATGTCTCCAGATGCATCTCATTCCCTTCTGATTATTTCACCATGTGAACATGAATCCCGATAATCCCAAGTCCAGAAGCCCTGTCACTACCATGAATCCCCGAAACTCTTGCATGCTTCCTTGATTGGATGTATAGACACATTTTTTTCTGATAACTCTGATATGGCACAGAAATCACCACCAACAAACCATGGGGAGGAACCCATTTGAAAAGATTCTAGATGTCTCCATAATTCCAACCAGCCGTGCAAAACTGTGCATTCATAAACGAAAGAAAATAGGACCTCACACCCTCTGAATGAGAATTTCGTATCGATACAATATGACATGAGTCTCACCAAATCCACTACAATGTTCTAATTCCACCAAATCCAAATATTTGAATTATTATGACCTCAATGGAAATCATTATAAAAACCCCATTTTTTTGGCCAACCATGATGCCTTGATCAGATCCTACTTAGGTTCAAGAATAACAACAATAGAAGAGTTGCATCTCCTAAATTCCAAGGCAACAAAAGAACATTTGGCTTTATCCCCCAAGCCCCATGAATTCTATATGATAACAAAGAGTATCATAAAACATCATTTCAAACATTGCGGTTCGAAGTGATTGATAGGGGTAGAGGAAAGAATAAGCATTTCTCCTGACATTTAGACTGGGTGACTGTCCCTGACACTCTCGAAACATGGATTTACTGAACTGGAGACTGAACAGCCTTCTTGAACACACCATATAAATCTTCCAAGAGAGGCCCCCTTCTGTCCTGGAGGACGCATGAAGAACTTGGTGCCAGCTCGCCTTGCACCATGGAGGATAGAAGGAGCTGTCAAGGGGACTGTCTAGAAGCATGGAAATCCTTCACAAAACCTTCTAAAGGATGCCCGTGCATTATTAAAACCTCTATGGAATGAGTCAAGTTTCTCACTAGGGACCTTTGGAGGGGCTTTGATGAATGTTGGGATGAGATAAAAATCACAGTATGGGGAGGAGACAATGATTTGGCTGGACTCAGCATCGAACCGGGCAAGAAAGGGCCCGAATCCTGATGTGGTGAAAAACCTTCCACCAGAGTAGGCCTAACTCCAAAATCTAATGTTGAAGAATTAGAAATGGGTAACCAGATGATCAGATCCATAGATACTGTGGGAGGATCCGACACTTCACTGATGGTATCGGGGATTCCCCCCTGATTCTCCCACATTGGCACGTGACACACCCCTGATGAATTTGAAATTGAAACAGGTCACCCAATGGTAACCATGCCTGGCATCTTCCCCACCAAAATGGGTGGGTCCTAACCCGAATTTCCTACCTAACTAGAGTGAGATGGACCCACCTCGCCCACCTTCTTTGAAAATTCGAATCTAGATGACCATGCATATCGCAAAGAACACAAAACCTAGGAAGCCTAAGGACGAAGATCTGTTGTCACCAACTAAAGTCGTCGTTCGACTTAAGAAAAACCCAGGAGGTATGTTTCATTGAGAGATCCAACTACACATAAATGCGGGGGTTGGTAGCTGCTTAGAGACACCTGGTGCTCTCATATGTACAATGAAATGACCCAAACGATTCTCCCACATCCTTCAGGATCAACAAGTTGTGAAATGGTAGGGGAAGACCCATCAACGAGATCCAAACCACATAAAAAAAAGAATCACAACCTAAATGACAATCCCATGAACATTGCATCATGGATTAGTGCTTGGATCCACATCGTTGAACCTCTATTTCCTAGGGCATCACAAAATCCTCTCTGGAAGATAGGTGAATATAGAAGGACACCCTAGAGATCTCTAAGACCGATGCGGGTTGAAGAAGCCCACAAGGATCAAAAAAACTTCTTAAGCAACCTAGGGAGGGTTTATTATCGCCAAATAGGTCCACCAGAGAAAGGTCATGGTATGAAGACACCTTCTGAACTTTATGCATTGAAAGATCCACCACGGGGAAACCCTCCCCCTTCCTGGGAGCCCTGGGCGCCGCTATAATCGGAGGGATACCCTAAAGGCCCTCTGATGGCGCAAAAGTCGGCTCCCATCGCAAGAAGGTGACACCAATGATCCAAAAATAACATCCTTGAAGGAGGCCGTCAGCTGTTCCCCACCTGAAGTCCAATCCCCAAGTGCCCGCAGAGGGGAAGAACTCACCACCGACGAGGAAGAAGGGCCATCGGGCACTGAAGGAGGTTTGAGTGGAGGTGGAGGAGCGATTGCCGAGGAATCTGTCCTATAAAAATGAGGAGAGTTATTATTGGTTTCTGGATCTATGTTCCATAATTGAGTTCATAGTGTTTTTAACATTTTTGATCCATCATTCACGTGTTCTCAAGCTTTACCACACTAATTGTTAGCCTCCTTATATTAATTTCTTATTGAATTCTAAATTTTTGAATATATTGTGCCACATCAATTCCACTTGAACCAGCTAAGGTATGTTCTTAAATGCAAGTAATTCATTCAAATGATATTATGGTAATCATGATTATGTATATGACTATGACTTATTAAATGTAAATGAATGTTTGGTTGAACATTTTTACCACACCTTACATTGTTCATGGAATGTGGAAGAGTGAACCTTATTAATTTTACTTGACTTACATTGTTTTAATTAAAAATTTTGATGCTACATGTCTTTTTAAAATTAAATGAAAGGAAATTCCTAAACCAAGTGAAATTGGTAATTGCATAGTTATCAAATGAAAAAATAATTATAGTGAATTAAATGTAAAATGACTCTTTTTTTCACGTGGAACATAGAATCTTTATACGAAGTCTTGACTTGTTTTAGGTCATGGATACGCAAGGGATTCCTTTGGTACTAGAGGATATCATTCCAATTCAAGGATGTTAGTCTCATTGGGTGAGACATCGCTGAGAACCCGATCCTTATGTCCCTTTGGTTGCTTGGTGTGACAACGTATGATCCCTTAATTATTATTATAGGATTCCTTAGATACACTCCTTGAATCCAAGGTTAAAAAGGTGCCTTGGTTATATCTTTGGGCATAGACACAATTTATCTCCTATTTTACCTTTGTGAAGTCCTTGGAATCAGTTAGAAAAATTATTGTGGGAATTCCTTGGATGATGATCCTTAGATTACACTCTTACCACATAGATAAAATCAGTTACTACTGAGTTATTGAGACCGGAGGTCTAGGTTTCCTTGGTGAATACCATGGAACCACTTCATAATAATTATCATTCATGGTTTCCTTGTTACATATTAGAACCTTAACTATTTATACTATAATAAGGTGATGTTGGTCTTTGAAATTCTTCACATGACTTATTAATATAAATAGGTAATTAATTAATTTATGAACTGGTTACATGTTCAGAAACTAGCTGATTGATGAATAAGGTACTTGAAATTTAGTTACATTGTACTTATTTATTTTATATATACATTATTTCACACTATTAAATTTCCATTACATTAGTCAGATGTTATAGAAACCATTGGTGGTGGCACACTGATATTTATCTCAAACCCTCCCCAGGAACTGTTTGGTACTAGGGGAAGATTACATGTATGTAAGTGTTGATAAAGGGAAGCATAATGCTTTAGACACTTTATTTCTTACTGCGATACGATGGGGCTGGTAGCAGATGATCGAGATATATCTTGGGATTCTGGGGATAGTTTGTGTATTTACTTTTATAAATTTGTTTTTTTTTCTGTATTAATACTTCTTTAAATCCATGTTTTCTATATTTATAGTGACATGACATATATCATCATCAACTATGGTTTTTTATTCCATTTATTTTAGTTATTTTTATCCTTGTCTATATTAGTTGTGCATTCTGTTCACTGATTGGTTCTTACTTTTTTATCTTTGTTTATAATTATCCATTGTGATACTCTATAGTAATTAGGGAATATTCACCACATTGACACAACCTAGGACATCACAACTAGTCGGTAGCCTCTAGAATTTGAGAAGATGCTCTTGAGGCCATGTTGCCCACTAGGCTCAAGGAACCTCCTAAGTGGCATCTCGGTCCGGGACGTCACGTCCTTATAGGAATTTTTATTATTATTTTCAACAAGTAAAGTGTCAAATTTTTTGGTGATTATAAAAACATATATATCTAGTTCTATAACCTATTTAGTGGTGCAAAGTAGCATTTGTGTCCCTCGTACAATTTTTTCCATTATGTCATGTGGAGTTTTTCGTGTTTAACTCATGTGTATCTTGATCCTCAAATTCATCAAATTCTATATTTCTCACAAAACCTCCTTTAGATATGTTCTCCATTTCTAGATATATGGTGTGTTAATTTATATGGCATGTTAAATTCATTAATGTAATCTAATATATACAGAAAATTTATTTTAGAGGTGACATGGTGTGTACCTTTCTATATTAGATTAAATCCATTTATAAAATTTAATTATTACAAGGTCTGTTCTTCAAATAAAGAATCATGTGACATACAAAGTGTACATTTCTTTTAAGGTTGCTTATACTTACATAGAATGCATTCCCACACAACATGCCATGATATACAGGAAATGTTGTTCAGTGGGTCAAGTTGCATAGTTTGTGTGGCATGTATGACCACAATGCATGCCATAAATATATGTGTTTTGTGCCATTTATAATGTGTGTGAAGTAAACGTATGTAACGATGACTATTAAAAATTATATAATTACAGTATTACATGAATAATAATTATTAATTTTTTATACCCACATGACATGTTAAAAATTACTTGTCATGTATAAGGTGTATAACCAGACCAATAAAATGTCCTGTACATTCCACTATAAACCATGTAATTAGGTATTGGATTAATTATCCACATAATGATGTACATGATATACTTATCATAAAATGTCCCCTGTGTGAGTCGACACGTGTTATATGACATATATATCTAGCTAATTATGATATAATTTTCTTCTGGACACCCACACAACACACCTAAAGTCTCAGTGTGAACCATTCCTGGGTTTTTATGTGTTACACTATTTTTGTAAACAAAAAAACATCATGTAGTCCACATATATATTTTTCACATGGTTGGTAGTCAATACACAACATGTACTGAAACCATGTATTTGACTACATGATATGCCACAATTTACATGGGGCCACAATAATGTGGGGTTACATGGAATGTATGCCAACTACATGCCATGTAATCCCTATCAAACAATGTGACATATTAGAGATCAATAAGAATTGTATAATAACACCATATAAAAAACCATATTATGTGTTGTGATTATAATGGACTATCCCTTATGTGGTTGACCAAGGGTACACGATGTGTAATTTACTATTACATTTCATGTATCTATGTCATGCATCCAATGGCCTTGACACTTTCAGATGGGATCTTTGGGAATTGTTCATAGGTTCTTGGCCTATTCTTAGCTGTATGAGTTCATAAATACATGCTATCTCAAATTTTATATTAAGGATTAAAAACTAGAAAAAATACTAACAAATAAACATAAAATTTACTGAAAACATAATAAATAATTATAAATTAAAATGTGACTAGTCTAATACCACTAAAAGGATTCAAAGCAGAGATAAAGTGGTGTTCCGATTCTGAAAAATTAGTTTTCATTAGTTGTAATGGATAATATTTGAAGAAATTTACAGTTTCATTCTTGTAACCTTTAAGATAGGATCTTTAATAATTTATTTATAATTAATTAAAATAAAAATTAGCTCGAACATGATAATTCTCCATGATCAATTTCAATGATTCTATTGTCATGTCATATAAATGGTGGATTCCAAGTAAGGATTATTCTAATTGTATCCACACATGATCTATGAGCCTATGAAAACTGATCTTGGTATTTCATGTACTAGAAAAAATTAACCTAGTGATTTTAATTATTCACTATTGATTACAATGTGAATATTATCTTATTTTTATTAAATATGGGAGAGAGGGGGGATGATTTTCCCTCTTGGGTCTGAGAGAATTTCTAGAGTCTCTCTGTCGTGCATAATAACTCTCATCCTCTAAAATTGTATAAGTTCAAATATATACTTAGGGATAATATTTAATTGTTTCACCAAAATCCTTTATCAAATATTTTTTCTCTATAATTCACCATTTATAATAATAATAATATTATTATTATTATTATATCACTTGACATGGAAATATTTAAATAGAATTTATTAAATAAATCAATAAATATGTAACTAAATGATATTAAATAAAATATATCATTTCTGTTAGGCACTTTACCTGGATCATCAATCCATATCGGAGTTTATCAAACATTTAATAGTAAAATATTTATTTAAATAAATAAATATTATTTTTCAATAAATAAATAAATATTATATTCTTTAAAATTGTGATAAATATTTATTTTAATACTCATGTAACTAAATAAATATTTATATATTAATCAATTCACCAAAACTATAAAATTAATAAATATTTAATTATTACCTTTTAAAGAATAATTAAGAGATAAAATTAAACTCACATATTCTAAACTCTAATATCTAATGATGTAATTTATGTAGTCACTATAACATGAAGAGTTAAATTATCAAAAGTATTGAATAATATCTATTCTTAATATTAAATCCAATATAATTTAATAATATTCTCGATACATTTAGTGTGTGATCCTTTATTCCTCTTTTTATATGGAATTATATGAACTTACCAAAAGGATAAGATCAATGTCCAAGAACAGATCAAGAACCCATATAGAAATAAGTTAATGTCATAATGAAAGAAAGTGTTCTATTTAAATTACAATGAATTATAATCTAGTTCTAGTGATATCACATAAAGGGGGAAGAATACATGTTTTATCATGTTATATGTTTGATTTACCTTTATTTGATTTACCAAAATAAACTCGATTAAAAAATACCATGGAAATGGATTTTATAAGACGTTTTCATTTCAGTCAAAGGGCCCATGATATCATTTTCATAAAACTCAAAAGGGAGAAATCATTTATTGAATTATTCAATTAATGCTATATCACCTATGACACACCCAACACATTCTACCCCACCACAAGAATATGTCATCACTATTTTTTTCTATACATCAAAGCACATGATGCATGATATACATTAATAATAGTCTAAAATATAAGGTCAATAAACACATCCACAAATATGAATATCCAATGGCATAAATATATGAAATTCCTATTGGAGGTTCATTCCTCAAAACCTCCTTACATGGATATTACCAAGTGGGAATTTAATAAGAAGTAGTCTCAATGTCTTCTGAGCCTCCCAGACCTTATAGTAAAATATCATCTATTTATCCCAAGATAGATGATATCAACCATATAATATAAGTTTAAGAATATTTTCATAGAATTTATAGGTTATTATCATATAGTGGAAATTCTATAACCTATCAATACGATTAATAATCTAATTTAATTATCAATTTGATGTTACAAAAATGAAAAATCATCATTTTATAAGATATTTATTAATATTCTGGCAGTGAAAATTACAAAGTTAGCTGGTTCTAGGGATCCAACTCCCACAGGGGAAATTATATCCATATGTGATTGATGATGGTGGGATTTCATTCCCCCTATCATATTATATGGTTTGGATCTTAGTACACCATTCCATCTTGAGATTTTTCATGTGGAAAGGGATATAATGTCTTTTCTTAGTGATATTGTTGGGAAGCGATCCCCTCTTATATATTGACTTGCAGATGCTATGCCCATGGATATGACTATGTTTTCGGGATGTTTTTCCCATGTATCGGTGGTTATTTTACTCCATAGATTTTATACACATTATTCCAAATATGTGATTGGGGTGTAATACCATTGTTATGGAAATTTATCTATGGTGGGACATTATTCCCATTGATTATGACTTGGGATGAGATTCCCAGTCAACAACTATGTGATATTTTTAGAGACACCATAGTACTGAATAAAGTAGGTATTTATCATATAGGGTTATTGATAAATTCTATTGCGGTTGATTTATTTTATTATTGTTTTCTCATACTTATTACTTTTTTTGAGTGCATCACACATTACATGCACTTGTTTATTAGTTAAATTTAGGGACACAATTGGTGGTTTCCTATTAAGTTTTAATTTTACCTTGTGTGAGTGATTGGGAACCCAATATGACATTATGGTTCATGATATAGGTTTGGGAGAGCTCCATTTGGTCAATGGTTGGTCTCGAAGCTTTGTCGTTCATAAGAGATGTGACCAATCATGGACTCAGGACCTATTTGGTGATGGACCATGTATTTTTTGTTATTCATAGACCTCTTTACAGATGAACAACCCATAGCTGTTCTTGTTTATATTTCATATGACCATGTGACATTATAACTACTAATTTTTTTTTATATAATGGTTGTTGTTACTTATTTATTGATTTATTAATGTGGTGATGTATACATTTATACTATCATTACCTTGTTATGGTTTTTTATTTTAATTTATTCCACTATAAGTTTTTATATTTTAAAAAAGAGATTATATTTTTCCCACCTAATACATAAATCCACACCATTGGTAGAAAAATACTAGCATATGGGAATGTATTCTTGATATATGTGGAATCCATTTCAGTCATACTGGAGGTGAAACATATAGAGGATACGATGTGAATTGCATGAAACATGGTGCATACCACATGGCCATAAGTTGTATAGTACACAAGCCAATCCATATAACTACAAATTAGTTTTGAGTGGTCCATTATATGTGACCTTAATCTATGATAATCCCATTATATAAGATCTTAATTATTTCAAGATCCCAACATCTTTTTAGTTTCATTGATCACGGCTATACATGATATCTTCCCAACGTATGGTTTTACTTAACCTATGACATAATACCCCTTTTCAAGAGAATTGTATGGTTTTATTTCTACTCTAATGGTATATGTAACAATTTCCATATCTCTTATCTTTAACCAACTATAAATTTACTCTTCATACCATAACCCATTCATACCATCATTGTATATGTGTTTACCAATTCACATCAAGTATTCATAATCATCCTCACACAAGAAAATTTTATAATACCACTTTTAAGAACTATGTGTAGCTTTATTACTATTACCATAGAATATATAACAATTTTTAGATCCCATATCTCATATCAAATAAAAAGTTTCACTTTTAACATATTATTAAACCATCCTAGTATAGGGGATAACCAAATAATATCGTGGTTTCCTCTATTAATCATAAGCTATGAAAACATATTTTCCCCTTAGATGAACTAAGCGTGTCCTGATTACCATTCTTATAGGTTATATAATTTTTTTTGGATCTCATATTATGTACATTTCCACATATACTCACCTGTATCCATCCCCTATTCAGCACTTCATGTCACCCTGATTTGATTGGATTTGAGCAAGGAAATTTTTAGAAACCATTGAATAATCCCTTTTTGTATGAAACATTTGTACCATGTTTAATTGAATTTACATAAACCTTCCATGGATATTGGTAACAGGTGCATCAAATCCCAGTGGACTACCTTGTTATAGTGATTGTACAATACCCACATACATGTCCCTCCAATACCCATACAGGTGAATATATTTATTACGATAAAAATAATCACTAACCCGATACATATTTAATATAATTATAAATCATCATGAAAATGTGATTAGTGGTCATTATTAGTATGTTTTTGAAATCATTAAAAAAAATTCCATCATTCAAACATAGTTCTTGATAATCCAATCTTATCCATTATTATCCCATGATTTCCAAATTCAAATACTACAAATTATAATTTTCAACACCTATTATCCTTTTTTAGAGATGTGAAAATGATTCTAGTTCTTGAACCCCATCTTTGTTTGTGGGACTTACCTCTTTTTCATAGATTGGTAAGAAGTTAACGAGAAAAAATGAGAAGGCATAAAACTCATCTAGTTAAAAACCATAAAGAGAGGCCTAAGAAAAAATCCATGTCTTTATTCATTAATACTTTCTTTTATGACTTAAAAAATTTAGAGTTTAAAATAAAATACAAAATGAATATAGGTACCAACATATATCCTTAAAAAAGTCAAATTGTGATTTATTTCTCTTTGAACCTAGTAAAAATTTAGATAAAATTTTGGCTCTTCACATGTATTTGACTAGATAATATATACAAAGAGAACAATGATATAACTTTAGGGTACTCAAACTCTTTTTTGAATATTAACTCTTTATTATCCAATCCCTCTTAATGATTTCATATATTTTGAATGATTTTTTCTCTCATATCCAAATGGGATAACCTTGGCCTATGGATAAGTTACATGGGCTATATATATTTCTTACCCATATCCATTCAAGAGTACATGCCTGGGAGGAAATCAATCCTCTCCAAAAACAAATTCCAATAATCCAACCTTGATATATTATAATTGAATATGAAATACAAATATAACCCACCTATACATGAATGAGATCATATTCCATGAGGGATAATTGATTGAAAAAATCATTTCATTATCTACTCCCATTTTTTCAAATACCGACTTAATAAATCCATTATAATTCAATGTTTGGTGCCTAGGAATGGGTGGAGTTACGTGATGGGGGGAGGGGGAGTAAGTTAGTTGTTCCAAATGTTTTACTAAATTCAAAATGATAAATTAATATTTTACCTATGTTGTTATTTAAATATCTATTATTTATTAAGAAAAATGGATCTATTTACTTTAACCAACACACAACATATACATGTAATGTAGAATAGTAAAGTAGAGAGAAGAACATAATATTTTTACATCGTTCAACCTTGATGTGGGAATCATAATTATTTCTATGATACATATTATCTGAGTCATATATTTTTAATTAATAATAATAGAATCAATTAAAAGTGGTTTTGGTTAGGTATCAACCAAAACCCATATTAATTCATCACTTACTCAAAAACCCAATGTATTTTATTGTTTCCCCAAATTTATCAAAATATATTAACCATGATGAAGAATATATATAATATGCTCATAATTTCATTGTATCAACATGAAATGATCTTATTCTTCTCAATAAAATTCTTTGACTACCTTTGGATCTTTAAAAATACCCACATGCAATTTAGTCTTTATTAACAACCCATTTCATAGATCATTATCAAAATCTAATCAACCATTTTCTCAAACATTGAAATCTTCAAAATCTAATGATTATTTTATATAAAATCCTACATGTCATATTTTATCATTTTTTATTTTTCTTTTACCTTATAAATATTCAATATAGAGTATTCTTGATCCTTTATATCTTCATCTTCATCGATGATTTGAATCAAATTCACGTATATATCTTTAGGGTTTTTTCTCTTCTCTTGGAGAGATTAACTATGTATCTTAAGGGGGTTTATTCTTCACATATGAGAGATCTATTTCTCTATCTACCTTTTATTATTCTTCTTGTTCTATTTTATAGTTTCATATCACAAAATATTTTTTTCTATATTTTTAATATTGAATTTTTTTTAAAATCAATACAATGATCCTCCTCTCATTTCGGTAACTTTTTATGCGTGTTTGCTCTAATAATCTCAGTTATTCATTTTTTCATTAAACTACCATATCCTATGAAATTCTATGGAAAACCTTTCTCTTTTCCTTTCTTCTTATATCGTTATAAAATAAGTCGTCCATTTAATTACACTAGTTGTTTTGAGAGTATTATTCTCAATATATCTATAAAAATTAAAAATGATATTTCAAGCTTCATTATTATATTTATATCATTCAAAAAATGTATGTTGTAGTGAATAAATTCTCTTCACATTATGAAAGAATATATAACTACAAAACCTGCTTTAAATTCACTTTCTTACATTAATTTTTCATATCAACTCAATCTTCTCTACATATTTTATTCATCCTAATTCCAAATCCATTTTTTATGCATAGGATAATTAGGATCAATAAATGTGTCATCATATTTTTTATTTTATTTCCACAATTATTTTTTCAATAAGTTACTCATTTTAGATTCATTATTCTTCTCTGAATCACCTTTAGATTTTATATTCTTCTCTAATTCCTAAAGATCATTACATAATTTTTTTCTACAGTCACAAACTAATTATTGTTATGTTTGAATTGATAAACAAGAAATCAAGAATCAACATATTTTATATCCTCTTCATAATATCAATTTTTGAAACATATATTTTCATCCATGAGAATTTTCAAAATATGACAAAGTGTTTTTGTAAAGTCCCTCATACTAAATCTCTCTCACGTGGAAAGACCTAGTTAGTTACTAGTTCTTAAGCGCACCTACATGTATTCCAAAGGCTAGTGACTAATAGTGGGGGTGTAGAGAACACAGTGGGGAGACTATACCTCTTGATACAATATAAAATATAGTGGAAAAAAATAAATACCAGAGTAATGGAAAAAGTGGAAACAATAAAACATACAATATGAAAGACCAGATAATGGAAATCAACTGAACAATCCAAAAATAATAGAATATTATAATGACAGGATAGAAAATAACTAAATGTTAAGCTAAAACTCATATAAATAAAAGACTAAACAATAAACTAGAAAGGCCTTGGTCTCAAACCCCATGCTAGTTCTGTCTCTAAGAGCCAACCCAACTAGTAAGAAAAAAATCGATAACAATGTACCTATCTCTTGTCTAAGATTACATTCATGAAATCTACTTAGGTAACCAATGGATGCCCGAATATGGTGCGAGTAAAAAACAATTGTTTGACAATACCATATCTAAACAAGATATGTCTAATATAAAGTGATTTAAATAAATGGATAATTGGGTATTAGTTAATCAAATAATACCACACATAATATAAACATTAAAAAACTTGGGTTCCAAGTTGACACTAAAGTCCAACAAAATGAATTTTGGCTCCATACCAGATGTATTTTCCACATGGATGATCCTCGTGCATCAGGATTGATCACCTTTACCATGTATAAATAATCAAATTTTGGATCTATGAGAATTACCATACTTGCTTCTACCACATCTTCCTCGGGTGAAATACCATGCCAAGAGGAAAAAAACTATCTCACACTAGACTCCAAGTGAATTCCAATTCTGGACTCACTTATATCTTCCCATGTGAACGCCACAAAGGGATAATCAGATAAAAAGTGGTGGGTTATCTTGTTCCAGGACAAACCACTAGTTCCATGTCCCTCGAGGCAGTGGTCCAATCCCTTAGGAATCCTTTTAGAAAACATATATACAAGGAAACAATGTATACCCTTCATCATCATTCATATAACATGCCTCGTTGTTTAATTTATCTCATTATGTTAAACATAAATATATTATCAATTGGTAGATCCTCCTATCAATGGATAAATCACCACATTCAAACCATTCCAAGTTTCCATTTTTTTCTATTAATTTTCCAATCCATAATTGATCGAAAACTCAATTCACATTGTTATGATAAAACCCAAGTTCAATAATTGATGATTCATTGTAACAAAAAGTGAAGGCTCAAAATGTGGGTGGTTGGAAGCTCAGTATCAGTTAAAATGGACCCAGTATAGTTAATTGGGAGTTACAATTACTAAATTTTCATTAAACATATAATTAATCAAAATTTGGGTCACCATCATGTTGTTCTGGAATGATCACAATTATTGTACATATCTAGATAATTGGAAGTAGACATTATGGAAATGTTATAGACCACTTAGCAAATTTTATTTTCAAAAATGTTTTAAATTAATTTTAATCCCATATTCAAAGAAAATTATTTTGAAAACTTTTTATAAATTAAAAAGTCATTTTCAACGAAAGGATGTTTTCTTTAAGAAATGATCCAAGTGATCTTTCAAGAACCTTATTCATCTAAGATGGAATATTTTGATATAGTTTATGGTTTACAAGGGATACAATCAAAGGAAACCATTAATATTATTTATTTTAAAGGTTAATTTTAATGATGAAAATTTGTTTATGAACCCGTTTAGTTTCTTTGGGTTATCCTGTCATAAAATTCTTATGAAACCTGCTTCCTTCCATGGGTTATTATATGATGAAAGTATTGTGTAACTCGAATATTTTTCATAGGTTATGATATGATGAATTTTTAGGATCATGTAGAATATATATTTATTATTTCACTATATGAAGGCTGGGATTTATATATCCCTCCAATGCATTGGGTAATGAATTATATCTCATGAGATAGACACGGTTGGTATAAGAAGTGAACTCGGTTAAGTGAGATGAAAGGATGGGAAGTGAAATCAATTCTGTAATACAAGGATGGAATGAGGTGTGAACCCAATTTTTTAATACATGGATGGAATATGGAGTGAAAATGGTTTCGTAATATAGAGTTGGAATAAAGAGTGAACATGGTTCAATAATATAGGGCTGGAACAAGAATAATACTCGTTTCAACAATACAGGTCTAGAATGAGTGGTGAACTTGGTTCCACAATACAGGTTTGGAATGGGAAGTTGACCTGGTTTAGTAATATAGGGTTGGAATTAGAAGTTAACTCAGTTAAGTAATATAGGGATGCAAAAAAGAAGTGAACTCAGTTCCATAAAATAATTTTTCCTCTAATATGATATTATGAGTGATACCTAACTAAAAAGATAGTTTAGGGGATGGAACCCATGAAACTAAGATGTCCTTGGTGTTAATACTTGACAATTATGAAAATAATTTTATATGATTATGTGTCTGGCATAATTCCATGTCTTATTCCAATATTACTATTTCATGGATTATTCTCTTGATTCACTTATGATTCATGTAGTATGATCTAAAAATATTTATTCCATGAACCTTCATTATGATCCTTGATATACATGGTATGATCTTATAATGTTATTATCATGTTCTCATACACTTATACTCATGTTATGTTTACATATCTTCCTTGTTTACCCTTATTTGGAAACTGATCTCACCCATTTATTAGGTTTCCTTTCCTCAGGTTATGAAGGTTGTGTGTAGGAGTACTGAATGTGATGATATTTAAGGGATACATTGAAGATCTTTCACCAGGATAAAAGATTATTTATTCATGTTTCTAAATACACTATACTATTATGGTACTCGGGCATGGACTTTCGTAATGTTCTAAGTATTCATAAAATTTTTGTAATATCCATGTATGTTATACCTGGGTCATTATAAATGTATATTCTTGGATCTAAATAGTTTAGTTTAGATCTTATTAATTTTTATAATTAAAAAACCAATATGAAAGAATATTAGTTCGATATTGAGAAGTTAGATCCACATCTACTTCAACATTGATCGTCATCGGTTGAAATTATCATACCCTAATAGTTTCTCAGATCACCCCATCCTTGCGCAAAGCCGATATATAGTTTCCATACCAAAAGAATGATTGTATAACTTGATTTCATAAACTAAAATTTTAAAATCATAAGAAATCTTGTCTTGAACACAGTTTTCAACTCACAATGTTGAGATATGAAAACCAAGATTATCTTTGACTTTGACATAAACATTTTTAGTCAATATTTATTTTTGAGCTCAACATCCTCTTATAATTTGATTCTTGATCAATAGTAACTCTCTATTAAAATTCACCAGTTTCATAGGTGTGTATTAGGTTACTTGATGGAATTCAGGGTGTCTCATCTTGTTTGTATATCTTTAATCTTTCTAATTTATGGTTCCATCATCCTTAATACACACTTCTTCTCCATAGATTCCTATACCTCTTTTGATATCATCGACTACAAAAGGAAACCTTGGAAGACAACCACTACTAGATCTTTATATTACTCTAAATATTGATTCAATGATGTTATACACCCTATGATTCCAAGATTAGTCTCATTCAGAAGTTGGGTATATGAGGAGGGAAAATGGATAACTGGGTAAGGTGTACCCAATTAGATACATGAGCTACATGCATCTTGAACCACCTACATTGAGATTTAGTGGCATTTAAATTCTCCTACATGAAACTATGCATATTTGGTTAGATGAGACCATGGTAAATTTGGGTACATTTAACACCTTAAATGAAAATCATGTGATAATCTTGTTACATGACTACATCATCTTGAAATATCAATTACGCAACCTAGTAAAAGAAATATATTATGTGGATTTCTACTATAACAAAATTATTTTTCAATAAATCCATTAAAAATGTGAATAGAAATTCAAAACCAATAAATTTAAAAAAACTCTACATTATTAATTAAAATAAATTTAAAAAATAATATTAAATTTGAAAAAAAAAGTAAATTCACAAAAAATAAATAAATTGAAATAATTGGAAATTAAATTAAATAAAAATTAATTATAAATAGGAATAAAGATAAAAATAAAAAGTTAAATTTTGTTAATCTTATAGAATAAGACAAAACACTAAAAATTAACATTTAAAAATAAATTTAAAAATAAAACAATTCATAGAATGAAATAATTAATAATTAAGAAATAGAAACTAGTATTTAAGTAGGGAATAAACAAATTTAATTTTCAGTCATTCAATTGAAATAATTCTATAAATAATGAATAAAAATACACATTTTAACACTAAATATATATTTTATTCAACAAAATATATATATAAAAACATATGAAATAAATGCCACTTCAAATTCCCCCACACATAATGTAACACCACAAGATCATGTGATTTTTTGAAATATATTTAATAATTTTTATATTTTACATTACATGAAACACTAAGTTTATATTTCATTAAATTAAATACTTTTTTTGGATTATGTTACGAATAATTTAGATTTTATATTGTGTTACATGCAATGTCAAGTTTAAACCAAACATGACATACTATTTAAATATTATTATTTAATATGTTGTTATCAACTAGACATTGGAGTGGTGGGTATGGATTAGACTAAATAAATTATTAAAATATGTTTTAGACATGTCTATATGATTATTTTGTGACCAATTAATTATAAATTAATGTAAAACCCTATTGAATATAAAAGGAAATATTTTTCCAAAAACAAACTATTTTTATGCGCATAAGAGTGTTTAATATAAATAAATTAACCAAATAACTTTAAGTTAATAATTTTAGTGAAATTTATATTTTATAAATTAAATAAAATTTTTAAATTTTTCTTATATTTTTTTGTACAAGAGATAAAAATAAATCAAATTTTACACTAACAGTTATATTTTAATAAAAATCCATTTTACTGCCTTTTTATGGCACATTTAATTTGAAACCAAAATATTACACTTTTATTAAAAAAATATACAAAAAAAATATTTTTTTAATCATAAAATAAAAATTACCTTAGGGTTAATTTTTTGTATTTTTTGCAAAACGTTAATTTTTTGATGAATAATGTAAAATACGAAATTTTAATTCAAAACATCTTTTTTTCATTTAACTCATTTATAAATAAAAATTATATTTTGAAATTTATTTAAAGTAAAATTTTAAAAAAATTATATAAATTAATCTTATGTACATCATTGTAATCAATTTCCTATTTAATTTTGATGTAAAACCATTTCAAACAATAAAACCTTTTCCCATTAAAAACCCATCATTCTCGTCACGACTTTGAGATTAATTTTTTATTAATTTTTTCCACATAATTTAATGGAATTTAAAATAGTTTATTAATTTTTTTAATAATTCTAATTTATAATATCTAATAAGGTCAACATAATATTTGACCAAAATGAATAGTGAATGCAGTACAAATTAATTACCGTGGTTAAGGTAAGAATGGGTTTACTAGGGCGGTTAAGCTAGAATGATAAGAGTTAAAATGAACTAAAATATTATATTTATTTTATTTTATGAGTCTATTTTATAAATTTACATCACTTTATCTAAAAATTTTCAATTCATTTAAACTTTCCTTTGAATATGACCCATATAATATGTTAAGTAAATAAAAAGACAAAAAATATACTTTTATTAATTTTAATATATATAAATCCTTGGGAATGAAAAAATCCACATATGTTTGGATATATATATATATATATATAATTTTTAAGTATAATTTTTTTTATCATGATAATTTTTTTTATCAAGATAAATTTTTTTATTTTTTTTGAGATTAAATAATTACATCAAATGATTAAGAAACCCTAACATAATAATGATTTAGTTAAAAATAAAATAACATAACTTACACTAATATATAAAAAGTTAAGTAAAATGAATAATTTTTTTTTCTTAAATTAAGTTTATAGATGAATATATCATTTTATATAGGTGTTAAAATAAGATATTATAATTCAATCATTGTATTAATAATTTTTTAAAATAAAATTAAATGAATAATGTAAAAATTAACATTAATTTTATTTTATTATATATGATATTTTATAAAATGATTTAAAATTATTAAAAATCCTATATTAGTCTTAGTGTTTATTAAATTTTATTAAATTTATAACATATTTCATTAATAGAAAATTTTTTATTTTATAATAACTATATTCACCATTAAATAGTAAAAACATAGCTAGAATAATTACAGTTAATGTGATGTTTTTTCACAGTACTTACACTTATGTTAAAATTAATTTATAACACACATTGGATTTATATTTTATAAATTAGATATAATATTTATAATTATTATATCCAAATTATTTAATAAGAATCAGAATAGTTTTTTCTTAAAGGATAAATTCCCAAGGTTAGAAATCAAGTTACCGTAGTGAAAACCCAAAATGGTAAATAAGGGGAAACATAGAAGTTAAGGAATGAAATTTTTAAAAATGTGTTTAAATGTGTGGTTGTGGTTTTTATTGACCATATAATCCCTAAAAACATTTAATTATCAGTTTTGGAGCCACATGATGTAATATTGGCCTCCCAATAGTTAATACTCTTGATTGTTTACAAGAATGCCACTCCTCCTCAACTATAGAATGGAACTCTCTCTCCCAAATTCATCAAACCTATCAATACATTTGGATTGAACGTGATCTGAAAAAAATATTCCTAAATTACATCTTCTCATCCTTGAAGCCTTAGTTTGGATAGAAATCCAACCAATAAAAACTTTAGTGAAATCCTAAGGAGGATAACAAAAAAAGAGGAAACATTGATCAACAAGAATTTTAATTTATGTATCTTTCCATGTCATTTAATTTTTATTATACCATGATTATATAATGAAATAATAATATAAAATATATATATTTTTTAATGTTATTACCTAAAACCACACTAAACTCCCTCAAATGGGTTCTAAAATCATCGTTCTTGTGTACAACAGACTACCACCTTGCGAATCAATGTCATTTATTTTTTCATTAAAGACTGTCAAGATTGGTAATAATGATTTTAATAATATTTATATATTATATTTAGGATATTTATGAGGATATTATGATTCTGGAAATATTATATCACATAGACCTTGATGCTTTCCATTTTATGGGAATATGATATTTTCGTTCGTGTCTATGGATGGCTATCACCTCATGAAGCGATGTTATTTATTCATGATTTACATGTAATTTATTAAATAATGGTTTAACAAACATATTTGATATATATTAAATAAAAATTATACTAGAATTATATTATATATATCATTTACTTTTCTTTCTTTCAATATGATAAGAAAATGAGAACATCATTCATGCGTATGTACGAACTACCATCTCCATGAATGATGTATATCATTTACTTTCAATAAATATTTTGAGACATATATAATAAATATATATGATATTTATATCATTTTTTAAATTATTTATATGATGAATCTATGATCAATGTAAGAGGACAAAAAAATAATAATTCAAAATACATATGAGAAAACAAAGTTGTTATTACTCAAAACAAAACTTTAACATTGGATTTGTTAATAAATGGGTAATAAAAGGTCCTAAAAAATAATATATAGAATGATATATTTGATTATTATTTATAAATAGAAGTATAATAAACTTATATTTATTATACATGAGGTTCAAATGTTTCCGTAGTAATCCAAGACTAAAGGTAAGATAATTTTCATCTCGCTTTTATTTTTTATGAGATATAAGCCATGTCCACCATATAGGTTTTTATTTGGTGTGTATACTACTCAAGAATTTATTTTATTATTCTTATAATCATATTTATTGGTATTTAAATATCAATTTTATGATATCTCTTTTATGGGGTTTACGATTACCAAATCGGAAAATGATTTTTGTCTCAATTCACCTTCTTTGAGACGTAGATTATGTTATGAATCTATATTCCTTTATAAGGTTTATATATATCCCATTTGACATGTAATATCATTAATTTATTTACCCTAATGATATTTTTTGTTTCATTTTATTTTATTCCTTCATGTTGATTATGGTTCAATGTTACAAAAGTACTAAAGATATTATGATAAAATATCATCATTTATTGGGATTTTTTATGATCAATTTTAAAATAATGAAATGTCATATTATAATTCTCATGAATTATCATTAATTTTGTTATCATATGTTTATTCGGGATATATTAAATAAATGGTAATATTTTCCTACTCTTTGTTAGTTAAGATAATTAAAAAAATGTATTTTTTTAAAAAAAATTATTATTTCTATCTTCGATTGGAAAAGTATTTTCATTCAAAAAAATATTTTATAAAAATATTTTCAAAAAGGTTTTTTAATATCTTATGATTTATAAAATTATTCTTTACAATTTTTTGAATTTTACAAAAAAAATTAAAGGAATATTCTTTTCATTTTACAAAAAATATCCAATTTTCCTTTTATGTAAATGTAAAATAACCTCCATTTTATTGTATACAGTAGGAATAAAATTATCTAACATCAGGAAAAATAATTCCTTTGAATCTCATATTATAATTTTCAATATTATTTTCAAATAAAATATTTTTCAGAAGGTCTTCTATTTTAATATTTTTTCTAATAGGAATGTATATTTATTGAAATAAATGTTTTAAAAGATCATTGAAAATTATTTTCCATATAAGATGAAATCTGTTGGTGTTAGTTAATCCATACTGGTGATATGATCCAAGAATAACATTCATATTCTTCTTATGAGTAGTCTATATTTGAGTAGAAAATTTTGATGAAACACATTTCTCTTCCAAATGTTATACCATGATAAATTGATTATGAAACATGATTCTTTTTATGGGTTATGATATGATAAAGTTATTATGAAACCTATCTGTTTTCCATAGGTTATTATGTGATGAAATTTTTATGAAACCATTTCATTACTTGGGTTATGATATGATGAATTTTTATGATCTTGTATCACACATATGTATTATTTCATTATGTGAGGGGTTGGACCATTATCTCCCCACAATATATTGGGAATATATATATATATATAATTTTATGAAAATGAGAAACAAGTTGACAGGATGGATCCACTATGGGAAATATGTGTTTCTCAATCCACCATGTGAAACAAGTGTGTTTGAAACCACTATGGTAAATATGTTCTTCCAGTTCCCCTATATTAATGGTCGTGGTTGTTATACTTGATAGTTGAAATGGCTTTTCTATATATTTATGACGGTGAAATACCATTATGGAATGATCTTATGGTTCAGGATTTATTTATAATGATTTATTGCCCTTTTGAGCCATGTTTTCAAAAATGGCAACGTTTAGTGCCATGAATCATTTTTATGAACTATGAAATATGGTTAATGAACATCATAAGTTATGTTCATGATAAAAAAGAATTATTATTATCTCGTGATTTCGTATGATCATTTACAGATAGCTATTATGTTTACCATTATTGATCATCTAAGCTCGTACGTTCTAGTGTTTCCTTCCCCCATTTTATAAATATTGGTTTTATATAGGGTATTTCTATGAAGAGTACTAAATGAGAATACCATTTTGATAAACATTGAATACATTTCACCATATTATAATATTGTGTTTTAAGTTTCCCAAGGTACTAAACTATTACAGTCCTGAGGCATGCGTTTAGGTAATGTAATGAATATTTATAAAAATGATGTAATATCCATTTATGATAATTCTGAGACTCTATAGTTGGTATCAAAGAAACTGTTTTTAAAAAAATTATACATTAGGATGAGAAAACATCAGTGTGATCCCTAGGTATATTTCTATTTATATTCCTTCGGATGTGTTTAAGGATATGTATAAGGATGTGTCAAAGTATAGTAAATTTTCGTAGAATTTTGTTCAAGGATATGATAATTTTTTTTCAAAGAAATTACATCCCAGTATGGATACTATAAGTGGAAATTGATTTAGAACATATGTAACTATGCCTAACAACTTCAAAACACTGTGTTTTTCTAGACTGTACTGGGAACTAGTGCATGAAAATGAGATTTTCTCAATACCTGGTTTGATAATTATGATGGATATGATTTATAAATTCACAAACTCTTTATGAACCATCCTAATGTATTTCAATATATAATGACTGTGAATGACTTAGGATAATCCTAATGTTTCATAGATTAAATAATAAGGTTTCATTATTTAGACATCTAATAATTTGATTATATGATTATTTGGAATCACATTATGACATGTATTTCTCAAACTATGCATTTTGGTTTTAGTCAATGGAGGTCACTAGAAGGAACTATATTAACATTGAATATGATAGAAAATTTACAAATAATAATTCAAATGGGAAGTTGACAAGATTAAATGATGTTGTGGTTATTCTTAATCATTTTTTATTAGACATGATGAACAATGTGAACCTTAACTAATTCCTAAATCCACTAAATAAGATAAGGATGAAGTTCTCTAAGAGTTTTGGTAATGGAGACAATGGAGGAATGAATATTCAGTTTGATATATATCTATAATGTTGGAAGAAGAGCTCAATAAAATGTCTCTTAGGGGTGAGAAGATTTTTTGAGTGTGGAAAAGGAGGACACAAAACACACAATTACAAATGAAAAATGAAATTTTTGGTAAACAAAATATATTATAATAATGTACTTCCTAAGGTATCATCAACTATGTAATTTTTTAAATGTGTGAATAATAGGAATTATGAAAATCGATTTCCTAAGGGTAAATCTCATGAAGTGAATCAACAAGGTTTTCTAAGAAATTATTTTTATGTTCATAATGAAGAGACTACGTAAGACTTATGAAATGAACGAGTTATTAAGGGATAAGATGATGAAGCCTTATTAATAGTTTGAGAGCTAAGTGGTATGATTGAATTTTTTTTTGTATTAGGATTCAATAATTATGAAATATATAAGGATTGTTCATTATAAGTTTTTTATTATAGATTAGAAATAATATGTTGAATGGTGCTGATTACCAGGAAAGTAGATTTAATAGAAAGGTTAATTTTTAAAGTAAATAGATGATTAAGGGAAGGTGACCCATAATAGTTTCCTAATGTTGAGAGAATAATGTGTATTCTGGATAAAGATATTGTAGTGACTCAAATTTCTCTTGTTTTTAAACAAATTAATTTTGAAAATTGCAAGACCGTGCACTAAGACGACATGAGATTCTGAGGCATGGTGGTACCCAAATAGTTTGATGAAAAATTTTATGTTTTTAACAGTGCAGGTGATTGGGTTTCCTGAAAAAGTTGAAGAACTCTTAAATGGGCGCCTGAATTAGAAATACTAAGTCACCAATGTGTTCAAAAGGAGCCGGAAATGTTGATTCCTCACTCATGAGATAAAGTTATTAAATAATATTTAATATATTATTTTATTAAAAATAATCAAATATCTCCAAAATAGTGCATCATATATGAAATCTGAGACCATCGATGGCTCTAGAATGAGGGTTTTACCATAGATGGGGTATAAAATTTTTATGTATTGGGTGTTTGGACACCTCACAAAAAAAATAAATCTTTTTATTTTATTTTTTTATTTATTCCGATTGTTATATAATAATTCATTAATATGATAGAAACCGTGCATTGTGTGAGAAATATGATACCACTGATAGGGCTGAAATGGGGGGTTTACCCTATGTAGTGTATAATTCTTATACACAATGGACTTATTAGTAATTTCGCCAATTAATAATGTTTTTTTAAATTAAGTAATTAATTAATAAAATGAAGTTATTTTTCATTCGTCTTATCTAACCATCAGAGGGATTTATTTATCCTCCTAAGAATCTAAAAACCTCATTTATTGACCATTTTTACTATAATAATGCATGAAACATCTTCTAGGGGTGAAATAAATCACTCCTAAAAGAACAGGATGAAACAGACCTCAAATGCAGATATTTAATTTAGGGTTTATATTAAAGTTTAAAGGTTCACGGTCACATCACAAATGAACTAATTTTTATGGATCAGGTAAAATATGGTCATTTTAAAAAAAACAGTTTTCAGTTGGGTAGGCCGACGACTCCCTCTTTTTCTATCATAGAAACCCGATGTGCTACCCCCTACAACGTGATTTTCATATGTGCCTCTACCTACTGCGCTTCTAGGTTATTATTTGTTTTTTTTATTTATTTTTAAATATTCTATTATATTTATTTACTATCCTTTGAAATAATTGTTTTAATAAAAAGTTTTCAAAAATAGGAAAAGAAGGATTGTTTTATAAATGATAATTTTATTTTTTTGAAATGATAATTTCATGGATTTTTAAAAGAAATTATTAAAGAATTATTTGATGAAATTATTGTTTAATAATTATTATTTTGTTGTCTTTGTGAAATAATATAATATATAATTATAAATAAATACTATGAATTATTACATGATAATTATATATGATATTATAATAAGATATTTATTAACAGATAACGTGCATTTTTAGGGTGTTTACATATTCATCATTTTCTGCTTGAACTAGACTGAACCATACATAGATTTTTGATTTGATGATCATCATTGTAATAAGGTAGGTAATATGAAATCCAATCCCATATTTTCATTTTTTATGTGTATGAAATTGTACAAATATCATGTCATAATTAATAATTGAGTTTTTATTTTATATTCAATTTATTAGTTGGGTAAATTGATTAATTTTGGTGATTGTGAAATTGTTAATGGAATTGGTTGGTTTAAATAATTATTTGATAAATTAACTAAATGGATTTTTTATGGTGTATTTGGTTAATTAATTTTTTAATTAATTAGTAGTCATCATATGATTAATTAATTTGGTTTTTTTGATTAATTAGTTCGGGAATTAATTAACAGCGATGATGTGATTAATTAATTTTTTTAAATAATTAATTAATGAATTAATTATAAAATGATGGAATGGTAATGTGGACATTAAAATGTGTGTGTTAGTTATGGAAAGGTTACATGGCCATTCAAATGTGTGTGTGTGTGTGTGTTATGGAATGGTAACATGGATATTCAAATCTGTGTGTGGGTTATGGAATGGTAACATAGTCATTCAAATGTCTGTGTGAGTTGTGTAATGGTAACATAATCATTCAAATGTGTGTTTGAGTTATGGAATGGTAACATGAACATTATAATTCATTCATGAGTTATGGAATGGTAAAATGGAAATTGAAAATGTGTGAGTTATGGAATGGTAACATGGTCATTCCAATGGGTGAAATATAAGAATGGTAACATGATCATAATTTTGTGTGGTTGAATAAATGATATTAAATACTATCATGAACTATTTAATTATGCATTATTTGTTTTCTTTATACAACTACATATAATTTCTATTTACTGGATTAGTTTTAGATACTGTTGGGGTGGCCTACTGAGTTATACTCACACCCTACTTGGGTTGCCGGATTGGTACTTCAATATTTTTCATGGATTTAGGATAGGATAAGGGAAAGGGGCATGTGTTAGATGGATATGTTAGGATGAAGCATCATTGAGGGAGCCATACTTGGTTCAGGACCTTCTTGGGAGTCTTTATTATCTTTAATTTCTAGTTTTCATCTTTAGACACTTGATACACATATAATCATTTCATGCATCCTTTCAGTCGAGTATTTTATTTCCTACATTGGTTATTCTTATGAAATTTATATTATTATGATTATATATGATTCCTCTATTTATTATTTAATTCTACTGGTGCTTTACTCTGATCAAAGAGGGTATAGACTCCCCAAAACAAACTTAGAAGACCTTTTCTGCTAGTCAGCAGCCTCTAATGTATGAGAAGATGTTATTGAGGTCATTTGGTGAACTATCTCGGGGCACCGTTGTGTGGAACCTAGGTCGGGATTTTACAAAGTGGTATTAAAATGTGGTTTTGATCCTCCAACCTATGGTTTATGGGCTCACATTCGTTTTATGCAACATGGTCCACCAGGTTTTCCCTAACTGTGTGACCTCATCTATGTCGCCCAGTCAAGGCGTTGATGTGCCACATTTCATGCAGTTGGCCTACCTCCTCTGCCTGGTCCTACAGCCTCATTGCTGCCACAAGTTCCTCCGATGTGGCTTCAAGCCACATCCCAACTCACTATCATGGCCTCCTTACATATCCCTTGGTCACGACTGATGGACTTTGCCGCAATGGGCTCCCACGAGGTCCCACCTTGACCGCGTCCTGCTGCCTCTATCGGCAACCCTGTCATTTCCCATCGCTCTAACGACCCAAGCTTGATGTATATGTACATTAATTTTTTTTTCCGAATACATAATATATTGCACAAATATATTCCAAAAGACCATATTATTTTAGTGTCTTTGGAAACATAGAACATAATCTTCTAACATGGTGAATGATCTTCAACATCTCCCCTAAAGATCTTCCCCTTTTTTCCTACCTAAAACCTTTCTTTATATCTTAGGGAAAAGGAAAAATAAAAATGGTGAGATTAAATTATTAGCAAGGGTAAACCTTGAGAACTTAAAACAAAACATAAAAAAACTAATGTAAAAACATGAACATAAATTTTAAATATCAAAATCTTGAGTCAAGAAGTAAATCTTGGTCGTACATAAGGCATATATCATAAAGGAACATTAACCATGATAAAATATCATTTGAATAAAAAATTGAATTTTGTTAAAAAAAATTATCACATAATATGATTTCCATTATAGCCAATGCATTTTTGTTAAGACCATTATAGTGGACATAGTCCATTACTGAACTGGGTTTACAGGTCATTCCAACCATGTATTACAATACCATATTTACATGTCGTTCCAGCCCTATATTAATGAACTATATTTATTTGTCATTCCAGTCATGTATATATCATGAGATATAATTATTTACCAAATTCATTGGAGTGAGATATAGGTCCCACACATCTCATATGGAAATAATTCTTATAAGTGCCACAAAATATTAATCATTCATCATAGCATGACCTATGAAGTAAAATGGATTTCTTAATCATCATTTTATTATATCATAATCCATATGAAATATTATTATATCATTAACAAAATAAAATCATATTAATAATAGTGATAGAAACATGACCCTATTTAAAGAGCATCATCTTATATGGAAAACAATTTAGATAATATAAACAAACATAATTCTTGAGGAAATTATCATTTCTTCTTCAAAAATGTTTTATTTTTTCAAAATTACATCTAATTTTAAAAGAAAATAATTTAGTTGAAAATAAACTTGAAAATTTTTAAAGTAGTCTTCACTTAAATATGGAGTTATGAAGATTTAAAAATCCATTCATGCTGAATAAGTCCGAAAAAAGTAAAAAAGTACCTTGTATGGAAAATGAAAGAAAACTTCCTTTAATACCATTTAATAAAAATTTACCAAACGTTAAAATTAAATTTCAAAAATAGTATTAGACTATGAATAATATTATATATTTATAAAATATGAATGTGGATGATAAATATACCCCAGTAAATACATATATAACAACAATCTGAAAAAATAACGAGATTGTGAAATTATCCCTTACTATAGGTTCAATATCCTTCGTATCTTTCTGAAAACCATATATAGTGGGTTTAAACATTTTATTAACTTGTAACAGAACCATAATAATATTTATGATATCATATATGATTCACACATGACTTTATAATACCCGTTCATTTATCAATTCCATGTTAAAGCAATATTTTGGGTTGTAATCGTTTTTTTATCATACGTGTTCTGACTTGTTATTCTTGATCTTATTAAATAGATCATGATGTATATACTTCCATAATGTAAAACATTATTTATATCTCATAAATATTCAGTAAATATATATATATAACAAAAATATAAATGAAATGGAATACACCACTCATGGAGATGGTAGACCGTACAGACGCTTGAAATTTGTTTCTGTTTCCTTATTTAATTTAATGGAAGCAAGTAAATGACACACACACACACACATATATATATACATAAATCCAGAAGAATTATTATATAATATATTTCATGAATATTTATTATATATAATTTATAATCATTCTTGAATGGTTAACATGGAGAATGAATCATGTCGTGTTAGCGAGACGGTAAGCCGTATATACGGACGGGCGATGATATCATTCACTTAATGGTTAAATGGTATAGAATTTAATGGTTTATTATTTATAAAAAACAATTTTCATGTTATATTCATTATTTAAATCCATTATAAATATTTATTATACCCATCCCAATTAAGTATTACTGAATAACAAATTACACCACAATTTGGAGACGGTAAGTCATACGCACACACACATGGTGATATTATTATTCATAGGATGGATAAAAGGAGGTATAATATTGAACCATGATTATTATAACATCTCATAATGTATAATATACTGAATTTATTACATTAATATGATAATAACATAAGAAGAGTAAATATAATAAGAAAAGAATTTTGAAAGAGGTGATAAAAAAATACCTATTTTTTTAGAATATCCTTTTGATTTGCACAAAAGGTCTCCCTATGATGGAATTCTTCCCAAAGTGTGTCCCCTAGTAATAATTAATGGATGTTTGGAGCTTATTTGAGTAGGGTCTAGTAGAGCCAAATAGTTTTAAAGGTGTGAGTATGTGAGTAGAGGTGGTGGCCTTTTATAAGGGGGATGATGGGCACTTTAGGAAAGCATTGAAATATTAATTTATTATAAATTGATTTTTGGTTTATAAAGGTCCAAAACTCATTTATTTATAATACAAGATGAATATGGGTCTAAATACTCGAAACTAATGAAATTTAGAGATGTTTTTATTTTATTTTAAACCATATGATTTTTAGTTATCCACATTTAATCATTTTAATTTTATTTGTGGTAATATTTTAAATATTAAATGGTTATAAATATTTACTTATGTGTTGTAAATTTTCCTTAATTTTATAATTTATTTATTTTAAGACTATAATTTTTACTTGGTTATTTTAAAATATTTTTTTTGATTTTTAATGAATTTAATAATATGTGAATTTTATAAAATATCAATAGTGTAAATTTTGACACTATTCATTTATTTGACATTAAAAAAAATATATACAGAATATATATTTGAAAAAATATATTTAATACACTACTGACATGTCATAGTAACCTATAAAATTATTTTATCCCATTACTTAGTCCATATGATATTTATTTTAATATTTTTAATACCATTTATTTGATATTTTTATCAATAAAATAATTTCTACATGACTATATTGTCACCATTAATGTTAAATATTTAATCTCTAAAAATTATAAATAAATTTAAATGATGTAGATAATTTAATTAAATTTTTTGATACTATTTTTTTTTGTTTTTTCATGTTTATCACTATAGTAAAATTATTATACTTATAAGAGATAAGACAGTGATATTTTGTCACTTTCTTTTGTTTTAATTATAATTACATCATTTTCATGGAAAAAAAGTCCATTAAATGAATCAATTCTGACCATTAGATGATATTTGTTGACATTAATTCATAAAACATGATTTTGGAATGTGTTAGGGAAATTTTATTATCTTTAGGGAAATTATATTATCTTTAGGGTAATTTTATTATCTTTATCATATTATTTGTTAACCTAATTCACTCAATTTACCTTAAAACGTGGAAAAACATTTATTGTAGTTACTATTTAAAATATCCAAAAAAATACAAGTAACATATTAACATATTTTGTACCCAATGATTTAAAATATTCTATACAATTTTTAAAATTCAAAACATAGAATTTGCATTAATTAATTTAAAATTAATTCCCATTATCAAAACCAGAAAGCAGATTTTTAATAAATATAAACTATCAAAAGATTGACATGTGCTTATGTCCAACATAAATTTAAAATTACTTCCAATTAAAAAAATTGTATTAAATGATAAAAACAAAATCAAATTACACTTTAAAATATATTATAAAGATAATCCAACCATATAAATAAATTAGAAGAAAAGGCAGTTATGAATTAAAATGCATTATTTTTTACTATTCATTAAAATATGAATTTTATTAGAAAAATTCCAAAAATTAAACCAAAGTATGTTTTGATGTCCTAATTATAAATAAGAGGTTTATTTTTTCAAGTGGAATTTATAAAAGTGGTAAAAACTAGATTTAAAATTGGTGCACCATCAAAAGGTGACAAAACATCATTTTTTGAAAATATTTCTTTTATTCTGAAAAAATTGAATTTTTTATTATATAATTTTCTAGAAAATACATAATATGAATCTTAATGTTATCTGAAATTCAAAATTTGGTTAATAATATTCATAACGACTAGTTTATATTCCATTAAGTAAAAATATTTTAATAATATATCATTGTTTAGTGAAACTAGGTATTGCATACAATGCAAGCTACTGAGGATGGTCACTCTTGCGTGTAATGAAAGCCATGTTAGTGTTGAATTTAGTTCAATATTACTTTGTTGTTCTATATAACATAATCCAAACATATATCTTTTATAAATTGAAAAAAAATTATACTCAGTGTTGCGTTAAAATAATTATATCAAAAAGAACATGAAATTGTGTTCACACAAGCCAAGTATAGTGTTTCATATACTACAAGATAATATATTTTTGTATATAGCACAATAAAATCATGGTGTAGTGTATAACACAAGACATCAAATAAATTAATAAGAATCTATCTCAAAAAATCTTGGGGTGTTACATTATACAACCCTTAAAATGAATTTCTCCCTCAAAATTCATTGGGGTTATAAAAAGTTTACAACTTGAAAGTTTTGTTCATAAAAACCCAGTTCATAAAAAGGAAGACTAAAAATTCATTTTAAATAAAAAATTTAGAATCCTAATGGTTACCCAAAGTAACTCATCACTGGGTTTCCACATAGGAGAACATAAGTGGGAAGTGAAAAAACTGATATGGAAGAAAAAAATATAACCATCATGTTCTGATGGATAATAATGGAGAAAAATTATTGGATAAATTTAACAACCAAAAAGTCATAAATATTTGATGATTTATGGGACCATATGATTCATCATATTAGAAGTTAATAAGATAAAATTTTTAGTTTCCATGATCCTTTCCCTATAGTTGAAGAATTTTTCATGAGAATAAATACATATCTGATTTTTTACAATCTCATAATTATTCATGCCTTGAACAATTTCCACTTCATGTATTATTTATAGAAAATATCTAGAATTTTTCATTCCTAAAGTGTTAGAAAAATCATTCAATAGAATGATAGGTCATTCCATCTGTCTCAAAAAACAGTTATCATAGGTAATCAAATATGCATAAGTCAACCTATAGTGAGATAATAAATTAATCTAATAAACATCAATTGGAAAATTAATTACACTATCCATAAATGGATAACATTAAAATCCTTCCAAAAACTAAAAATATTAAACTTTAGAAATAGGTGAACTAAATTAACATAAATTTTTTCTCTCATATCTCATAAGATAGTTCCTTTTAGTATCATTCCAAATATATGAATACCTTAATCATGTGTTATTTTGAAAACATGATAAAAACATGAATTATCATAGAACCTTAGTGAAAGCATGCATTTTGTCAAAAGTAACACTTTACACACACACAAAAGTCCAAAAAAATCTATATAATCAAACCATGAAATCACTTTTTCCTTGTATAAGTCATGAGGTAATTAATACAACCAACCATCTCATTATCTACTTATCCTTTCATTATGCTAATATCACTTGATTTCCAAAAATATAACAATCACTTACCATATACTTATTGAAAACCAAAATGGACCAACACATATATATTCCAGTATTCTATAATACTATAAAATATATTCTACTACACTATTTTGGAATCCTATTACATAAAAACTTAATCATTCCACCAAATCGTTGTCATAATCAACATATCTAATAGTTATTTCATGAGATTTTCCCTAGTCATTGGCCTTAAGAGGTGTTGATGTCAATAATCATCCATAAACCTTGGATTACGACATTGTTTAGCATAATGCCCCATTTCATTGAAATTTCCACCCTGGTTTTTGGGAGGTGAACTCTTTGTAGATTTCTATTTATTCCCATTACATCAGTAGTAAAATGATTGATGACCTTATTTCCCACACTTAAAAAATTATTAGTCCCCTTAAGACATTTTTTCCATGTTTCCTTTCACACTTTGAGTATAAATAAAATCTAATATTATTTTCTCCATAGTTTTTATAGTTTCTTTTGAATTGAATCCTTCTTTTCTTTTCATAACCATGAGATAGATGAGAAACTGTCATCTCTATTTTTGTATGAAGAATATGAGGAAGGTACATTATGAAATATAAGTTCTTGAACTCATTCAAAACCATGGAGTCAATTTTATCTCGTTGCCTTGTAATCTTGATAAAGTTTCACCAGATATTCACTTTACCTTCCAAGAAATAAGTTCCCAACTTATCATTTTCATGTTTTGAACAATAGAGAATGAAAAATATCATTTCAATGGTCCAAATCCATTTATCATAAACTAAAGGATCTATCATTCCACTAAAATAATATGGATGTTTCCTTAAGAACGATTCAAGAGAATGTTGTTCCCACCTTTGGCAATTTGGAATCCTATAAGGATCTGCGATCATAGAAAAAAGATTCTTTATTTGGGTCCCATAACATTTAGTAGTTTAGGAGGAAAATCATTGCATTTCGCATTGTATCCAGCATTAATGTGGTTCCTTTGGGTTCTGGCCATTGTCTAAAACCAAAAAATAATTGTGTGAGAGGAAAACATCATACTAGGAAAACAACATAATCAAGGGGGGTGATTTCAATATATAACATCATAGGTTTAATCCTAGTTAATTCCTGATCTTTACCATAATTCTAGGACTGTAACCTATAGTTAGACTTACCCTTATGTACAACCCTGGATATACCTTACAAATATTAGTATGGATCTCACTAAAGTTTTCACATCCTAGTTTTCAATGGTTAACTAAACCTTCGCTTAGAAACAAACTCTAGGAAACTAAGATTGATGTATATGGACATTATATTTCTTTTTACACAATACATAATACAATACACAAATATATTCCCTAATACCATATTATTTTAGTGTCTTTGGAAACATGGTACATAATCTTTTATCATGGTAAAAGATCTTCAACATCTTCCATAAAGATGTTCCCCTTTTGTTTTCATAAATAAAACCTTTATTTATATATTGGGGAATAGAAAATATAAAAATGTGAGATCAAATGATTAGTATGGGTAAACATGGATAACATGAAACCAACTATAAACATAAGAATGTAAAAATATGAACATAAAGTTTAAATATCAAAAATTTGAGTCAAGAAATAAATATTGACAGCACGTAAGGAATAGATAATAAAAAGAGCATTAACCAAGATATATTAGTATTGGCATAAAACATGGAATTGTGGAAAAAATATTCTCATAAAATTATTTCCATAGTATCCAAGGCATTTTTTCTAAGACCATCACAGTGGAAAAAGTTCATTACGGAACCGGGTTTACATTCCATTCTAGGTATGTATTATTGAACATGATTTACATGTCTTCCCAACCCTGTATTTCGAAAAAATATTTACATTACATTATAATAATGTCTATCTCATGAGATATAAATCATTACCCATTTAATTGGTTGGATATATAGGTCCCACCCATCTCATAATGAAGTCATTCTTACATATTCCCAAAAACATAAATCATTCATCATAGCATAACCCAAGAAATAAAATGGGTTTCTTAAAAATAATTTTATCATAACATAATCCATATAAAATATCATTACAACATTAACACAATAAAATAATATTAATAATATGGATATGAACATAACCCTATTTTAATAGGATCATCTTAGATGGAAAACAATTTTTCTAAAATACTCAAACTTAATTCTTGAGGAAAATATACTTTCTTCTTCAATCATATTTTATTTTCCCAAAAATTCCATTAAATTTTAAAACAAACTAATTCAGTTGAAAATATATTTTAAATCTTGTTAAGGAATCTTCATGTAAATAAGGCATTATGAAGACGTAAATTTTTTTTCATGTCGTTTATGTTCAGAAAAGTCAAATAAGTACCTTGTATGGAAAATGAAGGAAAGATTCCTTCCAAACCATTTAATAAAAATTTACCAATGCATAAAATTCACGTTAAAAATATTAGAAGAATAGAAATAATATTATTTATTTAGGAAAAAAAATTTAATGATAAATATACCCCAGTAAATACTTATATATAAACAATCTGGGAAAACAATGAGATTGCAAAATTATCCCTTACCTAAGGTCTGATATCAATCATATGTATTTGAACACCCATATATAGTGTGTTGAAACATAATATTAACTTTTAAAAGAACCATAAACATATTTATGATATCATATTTGATTCACTTAAGACTTTATATTAGCCATTCATTTATCACATCCATGTTAAAGCAACATTTTGTGTAATAATTGTTTTATTTATCTTACATGTTTTGACTTGTTATTAATGATCATATTAGTTAGATAGTGATTTAATTACTTTCAGAATGTAAAATATGATTTATATATCATAAATATTCAGTATATATATATATAATAGATAGATAAATGAAATGGAATACATTATTCATGGAGACAGTGGGTCGTACGTACGCATGAACATTGATTTTGTTTTATTATTGAATTGAATGGAAGATATTAAATGACATATATATATACACACACATAAATACAGAAGAATTATTATGTCATATATTTCATTCTTATTTATTATATATAAATTATAATCATTCTAGAATGGTTAACGTGGAGAATGAATCTCATCGCATCATGGAGACGGTAAGCCGTACGTATGCATGAGCGACAATATCATTCGCTTAATGGTTAAATGGTATGGAATTGGGTGGTAAATTAATAATATAAAATAATTACCATGTTATATTTATTATTTAAATCCATTATACTCATCATTATACCTGTATAAATTATGTATTGTTGAATAAAAAATTACACCATAGCGTGGAGTAGGTAAGTCATACGCACAGACACATGGTGATATTTTTATTTGTAGGATGTATAAAAGGTGGTATAAGATTGTCCCATAATTATGATAACATCTCATCATGTAGAGGGTACTATATTTATTACTTTATTATGAGAAGAAAATAAGAAGAGTAAGTATAATAAGAAAATAATTTTGAAAGAGGTGATAAAACAATTACTTCTTTTCGAGTAACTCCTTTTGATTTACACAAAAGGTTGCCCTAGGATGGCTTTCTCCCAATGTGTGGACTCTAGGAGGAAGGGAGGGATGTGGTAAGGTTTTTTGAGAAGAGTTTAGATGATAAAAATGGTTCTAAAGGTGTGATTAAATGAGTAGAGGTGGTGAAATTTTATAAGGGGATGAAGAGGAACTTTAGGAAACACTACTAGAAATCTTACCAATACCAACACATCTATACCAATGGTTTATAAAAACCATTGGAATAAGTATCCTTTCCCAACAGTTTTCCCAAAATGGTTGAGAAAGGGTATGTTGAGACCACTTTTCCCAATTTTTTTCCCAAACCGTTGGGAAAGGGTCCACTTTTCCAAATGGTTTTTCCAAAACCGTTGGGAAAGGGTAATTTGAGACCACCTTTCCCAACAATTTGGGAAAACAATTTGGAAAGGGTACCTTGAGGCCAATTTTTCCAATAGTTTGGGAAAACCATTCGAAAAGGTTCCATTTTTTCCAAAAGTTTTTCCAAAAACATTTGGAGAGGGTACTTTCAGACCACTTTTCCCAATGGTTTCCCCAAACTGATGGGAAAGGTTCCAATTTTCCTAGTGTTTTTTGGAAAACTGTTGGGAAAGGGTACCTTGAGACCACTTTTCCCAATGGTTTGGAAAACCATTGGGAAAGGTTGGGTACCTATCCCAACGGTTTTGAGAACCGTTGGGGTATGTACCCTAATTTTTTATGAATAATTTTTTCAAATATCTTTAAATAAATAAATATATAAATTATATATATATCAAAATATAATAAAAAAAGTAAGTATAGGATAATGGAAAAGTTTTTTATATATAATGTGTAGGTTGTGGGTTCAAACCTATGCTTTAACATCTTTATTCGATTTACCTATCCTAATGGTTTGGGAAAACCTTTGGGAAAGACCTCTCCTAAGGGTTTTCAAACTGTTGGGATAGGTCTTTCCCAAGGGTTTTCAAACCATTGGGATAGGTCTTGCCAAATGGTTTTTGAACCATGAGAATATGTATTTCCCAATAGTTTTCTCCACACTATTGGGATAGGTCTTTACCAACTCCAAATCACCCAACAACTTCTCAAACCGTTTGTATAGGCTATACCAACGCGGTTTGGGGACCTTTACCAATGGTTCCAAACCTCTGGGAAAGGCAATTTTTCCATTAGTGAATGTCTGCAAATATTAATATATTATAAATTCATTATCAATTTATAATGGGCTCAAAATCAATTATTTCGTAGATAAGATTATTATATGTATACATCATCTCAGCCAATAAAATTTAGACATGTTTTTATTTTATTTTAAACCTTATAATTTTGATTTATCCTTATTTAATCTATTCAATTTCATTTGTGGTAATAATATTTTAAATATAAAATTGTTATAAATATTTACTTATGTGTTTAAAATTGTCCATAATAGGATAATTTATGGAATTTTAGACCATATAATTTTAACTTTGTAATTTTTAAATATTTTTTGTGTTTTTAAATTAATTTAAAAAAAATTTATTTTTATAAAATATCAATAATGTAAATTTTGACACTATTCATTTAATTGACTTTAAATAAAATCCAAACAGATGATAAATTTGAAAAAAAAATATTTAATACACTTTTAAAATGGCATAGTCACTTTGAAAATTTGTGGAGCACATTAATTATTTCATATGATATTCATTTTAATATTTCTAAAACCATTTATTTGATATTTTTATCAATAAAATAATTTCTACATCACTATTGAGTCATCCTTAATGGTAATTATTTAATCTATAAAAATTTTAAATAAATTCACATTATGTAGATAATTTAATTGTCATTCTTGAGACTGTTTATTTTTTAAGTTTTATCATGTTTATCAATATATTAACATTATTATACTTATAAGAGATACGAGAGTGACATGTTGTCACTTTCTTTTGTTTTAATTACAATTACATCACTTTTGTGGAAAAAAGTCCATAAAATTCATCAATTCTGTCCCTAATGTGATATTGGTCGACTTTAATTCATCCAAAAGTATTTTAGCATGTTTTAGGGTAATTTTATTTTCTTTATCATATTTTTTTATCCTATTTTACCCAATATACATTTAACTATGGTAAATAAAAATTATCGTAGTTACAATTCAAAATATCAAAAACAAAATACAAGTAACCTATTAAAATATTTTGGACACACTGATTCAAAATATGGAATCAATTTTTCAAAATTCAAAACATATATGTTTCATTAATTTGAGTAAAATTAATTCGTATTGTCAAAATAAAAAAGCTGGTTTTTAAAAACTGAAAACTATCAAAAGATTGACATGTGTTTATGTCCAATTTAAATGTGAAATTACTTACAATGAAAAAATTCCGATTAAATGATAAAAACATAAACTAACTAAAATTTTAAACCAATTAAATAAATAACTTAACTATATAAATAAATTAGATGAAAATGCGGTTTTGAATTAAAATGTTGTTTTTTTCACTATTCATTAAAATATGAATTGTATCAGAAAAATTCAAACAATTCAACCAAAGAATATTTGGATGTCCCAATTCTAAATAAGACATTTATTTTGTCAAATAGAATATATAATAGTGCTAAAAACTGGATTTAAAATTGGTGCACCATCAAAATGCGGCAAAACTGCATTTTTTGAAAGATACTACTTTTATCCAAAAAATTGAATTTGTTATTATATCATGTTCTAGAAAATACATAAGATGAATTTTAATGTAATATAAACTTAAAAAACGGTTAATACTATTCATAAAATCTAGTTTATTTCTCATTAAATAATAATATTTTAATAATATGTCGTTGTTTTGTGAAACTCGGTATTGCGTACAACGCAAGCTATCGAGGAAGGTCACTCTTGCATGTAAGTAAATAAAAGACAGTGTTACATTTAGTGTAAGATTTCTTTTTTTTATGTATAACATAATACAAACATAGTTCTTTTATACATTGAACAAAATCTATACTCTTTATTGCATGAAATGAATTCTATAAAAATAACATGAAATTGTGTATAATAAAAAACAAGTATAGTGTTGCATATACTGCAAGATAATAAATTATATCATATAGAACGATCTAATTATTGTGTATCATAAAACCCAAGAAATAAAATAAATTAAAAATATTTTATCTCATAAAATCTCAGGGATTTACAATCACAGCCTTGCGCTCCCCCTGGACCGGCCCCACCGGCCGTGTCCTGCCCTCACCGTTGGCCACCCCGCTGGAGGTCTATCTTACACCATGGACTTGTGCCTACATAAACCACCACCTCCCCTAAACTCGATCGTGTTTTTGTTTCACTTATGCTATGAATTTTAGGGGTCAAATCCATTAATATCATATCTTTGCACCATGGATCAGGGGAACAACAGTTGATCGTTCACATAAGAGTTTCAAGGGTGAAGAACATGATATATTGAGGGAGGGATAATCCACACAAACTACCAAAGAACAGATCTTGGCCTTATTTGTGTTGTCCTTTATCCATTAATGTTAGAATATTTGACGAATAACAACAATACATAATCACAAAGATCAATATACCCAATTTATACCTCGTAAAAATTTTCATTCCCAAAAGAAGATTCAAACTATGGATCAAATTATTCTTGTGTTGGTTTGAGTTTATCATCTAAATCTAATAAGGTAAAGAAAATCCCCAAGAGATTAACATCCTACCGCATGATGGGATCAGTTGTTGATGAATAACAGTGGTCTGTGTCATCGTCGATTCGCGATTCTCCTACGTTCGTCATTGTGAGAGTTTCCATGCCTTAAAGAAATTCTAGGGTTCGGGTGACAACCCTAAATTTCTAACAAAAGGTTTCATTAACATTAAAAACTATACTATCTCCAATAATATATTTTTATTAAAATATTTTAATGAGACTAACGTCCAAAAACTAACTTTTATCCTAAACTCGAGACAGTCGATATTAGGCTTCACCTAAGGTAATGTGATTATCCTTAACATAGTGGTGCCCTCAAGTTTATGATCCAGCCAACTATTTAGGATTAATTCCACTTTTTTAGGAAACCTTCTCACGTGCACTATTAAAAACACCACATTTCTCATTGAACTATTTTGAGCACACTAGGCCTTGGAATCTCATGTAATCTCAGCACCCAATCTTGAAATTTTACGATTTAATTTATAAAAATAAAACTAAAGAAATAAGATTCATTACATTTTCCCCACCTTTGGACATTACATCCTCAAAATCAAAAATAGGGGATACTCAATAAAAATATGGGGGTACTGAGCATGAATCTGATCCTACCGCTTCCATGTTCTCTCATAGAGATTCACATGCTTCTGAAAAACATGAACTAGAAGAATATACCCACCATGAAGGATCTAATCTTATTGATTCTCGATCTCCATCGGGTACACTGAAAAATTTTCCGCATCATCAATGTCCATCTTACCCCAGTCGATGATGTATGATTGATCATGCACATACCTCCTTAGATGCAACACATGGAATACATCATGCACCTAGTGCAAATATAGGGGTAGAGTTATGTGGTATTAATTCCACATTTCCAACTCTACTCAGAATCTAATAAGGGTTGATGTACCTCGGAGATAACTTGCCAAAATGACAAATCTTTACAATCCCTATTATGGTGAGACCTGAAGGAACACGTGGTCTCCCTCCTCAAACTACAAGGGCCTATGTATCTACTCATAATAAGACTTATTATGGCTATTTTTAGTCTTAATCAGTTCCTGGATGACCTGCACCTTCTCTGTGGTAGATCTCACCAACTCTGGATCCCTGAGTGATGAATCTCCTTGGTCAGTTTAGTAAAGTGGCGACCTACAAGGTTTCCCATAAAATGCCTCAAAATGCGCAACACTGATGGGGGGAGTGGTAGCTATTTTTGGAAGAAAACACCTCCAGGGGCATGTGATCCTCCCATCTATAGACAAAATCTTGTATTCAAGCATGTATCATATCCTTAAGGACCTATATGGTCCACTCTGTTTGGCCATATGTCTGTGGGTGAAATGCTATGCTCAAGCACAGCTGAGTTCCGAATGACTCCTAAAATCCCTTCCACAACAGGGATATAAAATGAGCATCACGATCAGATATGATCATTAATGGAACTCTATGAAGCTGAAGTATCTATTGTATGTAGAGGAATACCAATATCTCTAGTGAACTCTTATCACATATCAGTAGGAAGTGGTTTGACTTGGCGAGTCATTCAATGATCCCCCATATGGTATTGTTCCCCCTGGATGTTCATGTTAAACCCATCTAAATGTCCATAAATATCAAATACCACATCCACCCTAGAACCTCCAAGGTTAGGCCAAGCCTGCTAGAACCTGGTACTCATCCATCACTTACTAGAAAGTGAGGAATCTAGAAACGAACACTGCCACTTCCTTCTTCTTCCCTGGCCACCAGAAATAATGGTAGAGGTCTTGATAAATCTCTTCCAATCCTATATATACCTCCTAAGGTGATGTATGGAACTACCTTGAGACCTCCTCTTTCAATTTCACTTCTACCATTGTGATTCCTCTGAAGATAATGACATGCTTCTTAACTTTCGAATATCCATCAGGGGAATTCCTTATGGAAATACAAACATGAAAAGTCTCAGATTGATTTTCTCTGAGTTGTGGCTCCCAAAATATTTGTAAGAGTGGATGAGTGACAACCATCGTTTGGAGGTAATATAATTAATATCTATCTAGAAAGGATATCTTCAATGTGTCCAACTCTACACACACTTGGCTCAGCATCTAAAAGATAGATCTCCGGCTAAGAGCATCTTCCAACATGTTCCCCTTCCTAGGTGTATAGAAAATCATAAAGTCATAGTCCTGGAAAATTCTATCCATCATCTCTATCTCATGTTCATATCTTTCTAAGGTAATATATAATTTAGAATCTTTTGGTCATACTAGATGATAAACCACTTTCCCATCAGGTAGTGTCACTACATCTTCAATGCGAAGACTACCACTACTAGCTCAAGATCATGGTTCGTGTAGTTATTCGCATGCTTCCTTAACTGGAATAAACCATAGGCAATCACCACTTTCCCTACATCAAGACACTACCAAGATCTGTCCCTAATGCATCGAAAAAAACTACAAACTTGACCCCCATCATTTATAGTCTCATGATGGGAGCACTCTTCAACCTCTGCCTCAACTCTTGAAAGCACTGCTGAAACTTTTATGTCCACATGAAGGGTTAAAAATTCCATGTCAAAGCCATCAAGGCTGGTTCTAATCTGTAAAATTCATGTACAAACCTCCGATAGTAACCATCCACACCAAGGAAACTCCCCACCTCAGAAACACTCTTGGGTGGCTCCCAAGAAAGCATCGCCTCAATATTCACTGGATCCACTATAAATCCAACCTCTAAAATGTCATCTCCCAGAAAGTAGACCTCCCATATCTAGAACTAACAATTCAGAAGCTTCTCATACATCTGGTGCTCTCAGATTGTGTCTAGGACCATCCTCCAGTGTATAATGTGCTCCTCCTCCGACATTGAGTACACTAGGATATCATCAATGAAGACCACAACAAACTAGTCTATGTATGGCTAGAAGATCCTGATCATGAGTCCCATGAACACTATTGGGGTGTTCTTCATGCCAAATGGAATTACAAAGTAATCACAGTGGCTTTACAGACATCTTAAGGCTATCTTCAGTATATACTCATCTCGTACATGATTTTGGTGATAGAAAAACCTCAGGTCAATCTTCGAGAACCACCATGATATATTTAGCTAATCAAAGATGTCATTGATCCTCAGTAGTGGATACCTGTTCTTAATGGTCACTTGGTTTAGGTTAAATAAGTCCGCATATGATCTCAAGCTTCTATTTTCCTTCTTGGAAAACAAAACGGGGGCCGCCTATGGTGAAACAATGAGTTGCAAAAATCCCTTCCCCTTTAGATCCTCTAACTACACCCTCAACTCATGAATCTCAATGGGAGACATCTGATATGCATGTGTAGATACTGGTTCTATTCTAGGGTATAGAACAATACATGAGTCCACCACTATATGGGGACGTAATCTGGGTACATCCTCAGGAAATAAGTCTTCATAATCCACCACCACTTTAGGAAAATGAGGACTCCAAACATCCACTACAATGAGGGTGAGACTAGACAACTGATGATTAATTGGATGTACCCTACTATGAAGGAGCCCATCCTGTACTCATGTGTTTCCTTTTTTCTGACAAAAGAAAACCTAGTCCCATCACTGTAGACATATCACACCCTATGCCTAAAACATTAAATCTGACACTGATCTATGTATAACCAGTCCATTACAAGAATGATGTCGTAAGGCCTCGAAAATACCACCATGAGATCCCACCTAAAACTCTCACCACCTAGAGTAATGGAACACTATTGGAACCAGTGTTTGATTGCTGAATCTTCCCCTGCAAGAGTCTATAAGATTAGGGATCAAGCCAGTGGTTCAACTGGAATCTCAATGTCTCAAACAATGGTTGTGGAAATAAATGAATGACCGGAACATGTGTATTTCAAAATTGTATATAAGGTGGACAAGACATAAATTGTATCTCTAATCTTCCTGGGAGCCTCGGGATCATAATCCCCCATCGCCTAAATCTATAATCATCCATGTCCACTAGTTCCATAAGCCCGTGGTGGACCTCCTAGGGGTGGTGGTGGTAGTATCTCGAACCTCTTACCTACTCTTGCTACCTCCCCTACTCCTATTCCACACCCACCGCCCTGCAGACCACCTTGCTCCTGTCTCTACATCTATCTCAGCGATTCCTTAATCGTCTGCTGATTATTCGTACTGTGAGTTGGGAAATCACTGGCATGGTGTCCCTAACCGCCGCATGAATAACTAAACCCATCTTCCAACTGACTCACTTTTACATGGGATCCCCACATAGTAGATCCCGTATCCTGGGTTCTTCCCCTAGAGTGCTTGACCAACTTGGGTTTCTGCATCTGTTGTCAACTACCTACCACCGAAGACTCAGTTTCCTGGTTCCTACTTGTAGCTTCCACTATTGGAATCTACTTTGCAAGAAATCTCACCAAAAAAGATCTCACTCTATTACCCCAACATATGTAGGGATTCTGAGGGATATTTTCAATAGTTTTATCTCCCACTGTATCCCCTTATCGACGGTTCATGCCCTAATGAACGGGTCCCGCACCATATACATGGAGTAGCGAGAAAGATCCATAAATCTTGTTGAGTAATCCACTACTATCTGACTGCCTTGCTAAAAATCTAGGAGCTCCTATATGCACACTAAGACTAACATCACCAGAAAGAACTCCTCCCTAAAGAGGTTCTCAGAGTCTTCCCAAGATAGAGTCATCTCATCATGCGTCTTGATCACAAAGCTCCACTATTAACCCACTGAGCCCTGAAGAAGTCTTGCGGATAGAACAATCATACGATTAGAAGGTGTCCTTACAAGGTGGAAGACATATGTAACTACCTCCATCCAATCCTTAGTTACCTGTGAGTATGTATCACCTCAAAACCTGGGAGGTAACAACCTCTCAAACTCATGCAATGCACTCAACCTACGTGCATCCTATACCGGTAGAGCTGGTAGTGACTACTACTCGATGGTTGGGGGTATCGATAGTACACTACCCAGAGGTGTTATCATTAGTACTTGTCCTGATATTGATACCTCATCCTTAGGAGGATCAACCTTTTGATCACACATCAGAATCTCGACTAGCCGTCTGTGTGGAGGAATCCGGATCCAAATCAAGATGAACCATGATCAGTAGAGTATACCTAGTGAGATGGCTCAATAAGGACATCAAAACACACCAAATCACTATATGATGCATGTACAAATAATTTCCCCACAAATAGTGTTTTCATGTAATGAGTTGAAAAGAAGAATTCAGAGTCATGGTGTATGGATATGTCAGCCACTACACTAACACTAGATTCCCTAGACTGAAAGACAAACTCAAAACACTTAACACTATTTCCCCAAACCAATCTCCCAAACTCTAGGTCCTTATGTAGAATCAACCACCTTTGATAGAACTCTGTCATGACCCATCCCAAAGGGGCACATTCTATGAATACCCCAAGCCCACCTCTGATAGAATAAGGGCTGGTGACTAGCATCAAGTAGGAATATTCCACAAATTGGAATCATTTTCGTAAGTACCAAGACACACACACACACAATATCCAAACACAAAATACGGAAATCTAAAAACACTGAGTATAAAATGAATGTATACACTATGATAATAACAAAATAGTATGACAATAGGTAACTAGAAAGTAAATAGGTCCAGAATAATATCCCACCAATGAAATATTCTACAACAATGAATGAAAATATTCCTAAAACTCAACCATAAAAACCCCTTCCTAAAGGGTAGGTGTAGAATAGATGACTAAATCCATAGAAGAACACCACATCTGTCCAATAAATCTATGCACCTCCTAGTCCTGGTCCACCTAGAACTTCTCTAAATCATCGATCTTCTGGAAAAGACATGAAATGTGTAGGTAGATCCCATGTCGGGGGTGAGTAAGACAATACACAATAAGACACCCGAAAACCACAAAGGAATACCATTATGAAATACATGAAGAATACCACAATGAAATACATGAATTATAAAATGAATAAATACATGGTATACACCAAAGGAATCATATGATGTATAGTTAGCTCACACGAGTATAAATCTAAAGTGAAAAGGCCGGAGTATCAGTCGTAGTCTACTGAACACCTCGAGTTGATAACAGAAAGAGTGTTGATAACACTAAGAGTATTGATAACACACAGAGTTTTGATAACACACAGAGTTTCGTTAAGTCATGCATCCCCCAAGTCATGTAGTCACCAAGATCACATAGTCTCCAAGATCCCCTAGTCACAATGTCATGTATTCACCAAGACCAATAGTTACAAAGTCATGTAGTCACCTAGATCACATAGTCACAACAATCCCTTTGATTTCATACATAACACACTCATATGGGGAGAACATACTCCTCAAACCATTATCCCTTATTCAAAATTCCAAAATAACTCAATTAGAGTAACTATAAAGGATTTTTTGTTTTAAGGGTCCCAATTCCACAAACGACCCGTCAAAGGGACACACGGTATGAAAGATATAGTCATTTTTTGTAAAAAGGTCTGACTTGACCCAATAGACCTGACCCGAACTGCTGATTGGCCTGACCCAGTCTGGATGACCCAACCCAGCCCAACCAAGTCCAGTCTAGTCTGGCCAAAACTAGGCCTCTATACTGGTTCTAGCCCATTGGGCCACTAGAGAGGCCCTGATACTCTGATCTGGCCTACGTTGTAGGCATGTTTACTCCACCGGACGCGGATCACCCTAGCCACGCCCCTAGTCTACATGGTTTGTCAGGACTATGTGGCCTCCCCCATGTCACCTAGTTAATCTGGTTCCATGATTCATTTCATGTGGTTGGACCGCCTCATCCTCCTGGTCTTGCGGCTTTGCCACCACCACGGGTTCCTCCGATGCAGCTACGAGCTACATCCTAGCTCACTGCCACGACCTCCTACCACAGATACTGGTCAACTCCCGCATCCTCTGCCTCTGTGTGCTCCCATGTGGTCTTTCTTAGATCGTGTTCTACTGTCTCTATCTCACTCTCACCCTGGACTGGCACCATAGGCCATGTCCCACCCTCACTATCAGCCTCCCTACTGGTGGCATGTCTTGCGTTGTATCCTTGTGTTGTCATAAGTTTCCGCCTCTCCTGATCCAGACCATGCTTCCACTGTGCTTCTTCTATGCCTTCACGGGGTTTAATCCTCTGATCTCAGATCATTGCACCATGGATCAAGGTCACAACAATCGATCATTCACAAATGGGTTTCAAGGGTGATGAACACACGAAGAATGTGATTGGTGGAGGGGGGAGATAAAGCACATGAATGCCTAATGAATGGATCTTGGACTTGTTCATTTCAACCTTGACATATTCATGTTTGATGTTTTCATGAAGAACAACAAAAATTAATCACAAAGATTTATCTCCACTTTTTATACCCCGAAAAAAATTATCCATCCTGTAATAACATTCAAACCACATATCAACCAATTCATGGGTCGATCCATGTTCTTCATCTGAATCTAATAAGGGAATGAAAATCCTAAAGGGATCAATATTGTACATAGTGGTTGAATCAATTATTCATGAAGAATGGAGGTATGTGCCGTCATCGATCCTCGATCCACTGGTGTTTGTTATCGAGAGAGTTTCCTTCCACGCATCAAATTAATTCCATGGTTATGGTGATAACCCTAAATTCCTAACAAATGATTCATTAAAAATAAAAAATTTGATGCATCCAATAAAATAATTTTATTAAAATCTTTTAATGATGGTTCCATCCAAAAACTAACTTTTACCTTTGACCCACACTGGTTGAGGTTAGGCCTTGCCTAAGGTAAAATCATTGTCATGAACACAACAGTTCCCTCATACTTCTAATCTGGGAACCCATTAAAGAGTTATTATAATTTTTCAGGGAAGCTGCTCACACGTGCAATTAAAAACATAAAATTTTTCAGAAAACTGTTACGAGCACACCAGGCCTTAGAATCTCAAGTCATCTTAGTGCATAGTCTTAAAAATTTCTAAATTAATTTATAAAAATAAAACTAGGGAAATACGAGTCATTATAGATATGTTGGTTAAGGATAAATTATATTGGATAGTACTGATTACCTTGGAACATATTAATTATTTTTTTTGGACAAAGCGGTTTATCCTATCATGGAGGGAGTTTAAAACATTGTTGGATTTATACAATATATCCAATAATATTTTTTTTATGTAAGGAATGTGGTAGAATTTATTTTTTCAATATGGTTTATAGTAATTTAGGTTATTAAAATGTTTCAAGAGAATACATGATGATGTTATTTAAATTTTTAACATGTGAAAATAATGAGATACTTTATGATGAATGTGGGATTAATGTTAAGTTGATTTTTGAGAAATTTAGTGACCTTATTTATAAATTTTGAATACTAAGAAGATTTCAAGGCTAACCATTTATGGAATGATTTATGTTGAACATTGGATGTGGTTTTAGAGATTAATGTATTACTTCACCATATGAATATTTAACCATATTGGATGACCTGTTCAAACCATTTTGTTATGATGATAACTAAGGATATGTAGAATGAATTCTCGTTATATTTATGGATCATATTATATGTTAGTGCATTTGGAATAATATATTCACCTTCATTTATTTGAGTAAGAGATGATGTTTAAAATTATTAAGTCACAACCAAAGGGAGAGATTGTGCATATGAAATGGAATCAAATCTAGTAAGTATACATTCTCTAGAAAATTATTCAACGTTAGGAAAAGAATATAGAAATAAAATGTTATCATATTATCATCATTTTTGATGGTATCACTTTCTTTTTAACACCTATTTGGGTTTTGGTTTTATGGTCACTAACCTTCTCTAGATCACTTAATTTCTTGTGATCAGTAATCTGTATCACTCTCTATAACTATTTACGCTTTTCTTCTATGCCCAAATATTCACATCCCACCTAAGTTATCCAATATAGAAACCTATAAAAGAGTCAATTTGGGTAACTATTATGTTTCAAAATTTCCATTTTTAAGGAATTTCTTATTATTAATTTTTACAATGTGGGATTGTAAGAAGTAATTTTAAAATTTTAATCCTTTGATGATCCTGATGAATTTTAAGGCCAAAATTCTTTTAAGGGGATTATAATGTACCACCATGATATTTTGTAATTTATTTTAAAAAATATTTAATCTTTACGGTATTTTATGTTACATGAAACACTGAGTTTATCTTTTTTCACATGAAATGCTATGTTTTTCTTTCATTACAAATAATTCTGAGTTTAGCTTGTGTTACACAGGACAACGAGTTAAAACTAAACATGAAAAACTCTTTAAATATTATTATTTAATAAGATAGTTATCAAAAAGATATTAGAATGGAGGGTATTCATAAGACTAAATAAATTATATAATTATGGTTTCAAAATTTTTATATAATTCTTTAATGACAAATTAATTAGAAATGAAAATAAAACCCTTTTGAAAATGAGGGGAAATACTTTTTCCAAAAAAACATTTCTATACCCACAAGTGTGTTTTATATAAATAAATTAATATTTTTTTGGTTAGTTATCTTAATGAAATTTATATATTATATATTCTATAAATATTTTAACATTAATCTGATATTTTTTCTATACAAGAGATAATAATAAATTTAATTTCATGCTTAAAAACTATATTTTTCTAAAAAACAGTTGTGTTTCTTTTTATAACACCCTTAAATTAATTTTTTTACACTTAAACTAATTTTTTCATAAAATATTATAAAAAATATCATCAGTTGATTTTTTTGTATTTTTCTAACTTTTTTATTTTTTTGATCAATACTAAAAATTATTAAATTTTAACTGAAATATTCATTTATGTCTAAATTATTTATAAAGATAGATTATATTTTGAAATGGTTTTAAAGTAAAATTACTTAATTTTTCTATCAATTAATCCAATGTATGTAGTGGTAATGAATTTTATATTGAATTTTGATATAAAAACATTTCAATCATTGAAACTTTTTCTATTTAAAAAAACTACTTTCTCATCATGTCTACAAGATTAATTTTAATTTATTTTTTTTCTAATTATTTGAATTGAATTTTTAGAAATGGACTCAACATTTGGAATTGGTATAATTTATAATCTCTAATTATGCCAACATTATTTTTTGACAAAAATGAATAGTGAATGTAGTAAAAAATTCTTATCATTTTTAAGGTGAAAATGAGTTTACCAGGGGTTAAACAAGAATGATAATAGTTTAAATGACCTATAATAAAATATTAATTTTTTTGTTATGAGTTTATTTAATCCTTTTATATAAAATTATCTAAAATATGGTAATTCATTTCCACTTTCCTTTGAATATTACCCATATAATATATCACGTAAAGACAAAGTCAAAAAGATAATTTTCTTCCTTTTATTATTTATAAAGTCTTAGGATAGGGAAAAAACATATGTTTGGTTATATATGTAATTTTGAAATTTAAATGAATTTTTCTATCAGGATAGTTTATTTTAATTTTTAGAGATGAAATAATTACTTTAAATTCTTAAGAAATTCTAACACAACAATTTTTTACTTAAAAATTAAATAAAATAACTGATATAAAATATAAAATGTTATGTAAATTAAATGAATTATTATCTTAAATTAAATTTTTATATTAATATATAATTTTGTATAGGTTTTAACATAATTAATTCTAATTATATCATTTTATTTATATTTCATTAAAATCATATTAAATGAAAAATATCAAAAATTGAGATTAATATTATTTTATGATAAATGATATTTTATCAAATGATTTAAAATTTTTAAAAATTATATTTTTATGCAGTTGATTTTTAAATGTTAATAAATTTTGATTTTTTTAATTAATGTGCCAATTATTATTTTATAATGACTATATTAAACATTAAATAGTAAAAACTCAATAAGCACGGTTACAATTAAAGCAATGTTTTTGCACGTAACTTTCACTTGTGTTAAAATTAATTTATAAAACAAATAAGATTTATATTTAACAAATTGGATATAATATTTATAATATTTGTGTAAAAATTATATAATAATTATCACCAATATTTATTCTTAATGGGTAAATTACCATGGTTAGGGATCTAGTTATCATAGTGAAAAAACAAAATATTAAAAAATTGTAAACATAGATGTTATGAAATGAAATGTTTAAAATATTTGTATAAATGTGTTATAGAGGTGAGGATTGGCAAAATAATCACTAAAAACGTTAATTGTATGTTTTTTAGCCACTTTAGGTTAGATTTACCATCCAATAGTGAATAAATTTTACTATTTACAGGAATGACACTCTTCATCAACTATAAAAGGGAACTCAGTCTCCCCACATCATCACACCTATCAAGACATTTGTTCCAACCAAGATCTTACCAAATGGATTCCCAATTTTCATCCCCAATTTCTATAAGCCTAATTTTAGATATAAATCCTTCCAAGAAAGGATTTAGTGAAAACCTAAGGAGGATACCTGTAGAAGAGGCAACATTCATCAATGAGTAATTTTAATTTATATCTACCTACACCTCCTTAAATTATTATTATAACATGATTATATACTAAAAATAGAATTTTACTTATAGTTATATCTTTTTATATTGAGGGTATGAACTAATAAAACACACACATCCATTAAATCGGTTACAAATTCATCATTCGTGCGTATGATAGACTATCGCCTTATTAACCAATATCGTTGGTTTTTCTATTACCACCTCTCATGGTCGGGAATAATAATGGTAATAAAATTTATATATTATATTTATGCTACTTATGATGTTATTGTACTTATGGAAATATTATATTACACATAACTTTATTCTTTCCATTTTGTTGGAATATGGTAACATCGTTTGTGTGTACGGTGGACTACCGCCCAACAAAGCAATGTGATTCATTCAAGATTTACCCGTAATTTATTAAGTATGGGTTTAATAAATATATTTTATATGTATGACATAATAATTATACTGTAATGATAATATATATACATATATCATTTACTTTTCATTCTTTAAATACAATAATAAAATAGAAATAATGTTCATGCGTACATACAATATACCATCTCCATGAAAAATGTATATCATTTCCTATCAAAAAATATAATGGAATACTATAAATAGATATATAATGAATATATATGATATTTATATCATGTTTTACATTCTTGAGATGATAAGACTGTGATCAGATTTATAGGAAAAAATTAAACATAGAATAGAAAAGAAAAAATAAAGTGGTTATTAACCATAACGTAACTTTAATATGGAAATGTAAATAAAAGGTTTATAAAAGGTCATAAGAAAGTCACATATGTTATTATATATACGATTGTGGTTTTTTAATAGACTTATAATAAACTAATATTTATTATACATGATTTTTGAATGTGTATGAAGGAATTTAAGATATATAGTAAGGTAATTTCCATCTCACTTTTATTTTCTATGAGACAAAATCCATGTTTACCACCTATTAAATTCTTTATGTGTTTATACATACCATGAATGTATTTTATTATTCTTCTGTTAATAATTATTGTTACTTAAATATACATGTTAAGATCTCTCTTTCACTATGTTTACAGTAAAACAACCCTCCCTTTATTACACATTAATACATGATTTAATACATAAAATAACACATAATAAAACACAAAATATCAAGAACAATAGTTTATTTGGGAATTATATGCATTAAATAACAATTTAAAATATAAAAAAAATATTTATTGAAAAAGTCCTTAATAGGATCACACACTATACTGCATGGGATAACCTATGGACATACATAAGAAATGGGTGAGAATAAATTACAACAAGGTAATAAGAATGGAATAAGGTAATACATGTTATAAAATATTCATATAAATGGTAAATAAAATAAAAATGTATAATAAGGCATTATATAACATAATAATCGTAAAGGAAACATGGGAAATGTGGAAATAACTTAAAACACTACATCATAAACATAGGTCAAGAATAACTACAAAGACATCATGATGGAAAAATTTCAATAAAGTAATAAAGTTTAAGTCATATCCCACTATGACATCTCATGAGACTAAAAATTTCCTAATTTATTGGAGCACGTTTTAATTTCGGGCACACCCATCACTATTATTTAATTCTCATGCCCAAGTATGCCACATAGATCATAAAAATGGATTCATTCACCATCACATTTTATTCCATGAACATGGAGTGTGAAATAAATAAATTAAAGTCCCAATTAAAATAGGTATATGTTTATAAAGGTGAACACCCTTTATAGATAATGTGTTTGGTATTCACTACACAATTGTTTTGATATGGAAAAATCACTGTGAAATTTCAGCAGCATAATGACATCAATTAAATATTAAAAAAATGGGTTTGTGATATAGAAATAGGTCTCTCGTAATTTTGACTTAAAATTTTATGTAATAGGGACATTAAAATACATTTCCCAACATTATGAATAGGAAATGGAAGGCATAAGATAATAAAAAAATTAATAAATAATAGAAGGCGATGATCCCTCACTTGAGTGTGTGACTCCAAATGATTGGTAAGGGATTCTTGAGAGCATAAGGGCACCATTTTAGGACACTATATAGTGGAGGTAAGACTAAGGAAGTTCTCTAATAATTTTTAGTGATGATTAATTGGATATTGGGTGGTTTATACAGGAAACATGTGGGGAATTATTTATTATTTCTCATACATAGGTTTTGGACTCTATATAATGAAACAACCAAAACCAAAAACCATACCATGGTTTATTCCCATTGTTTATACCAAATGGGAGTGTTTTAAATTATTTTATATGTTCATGGGACGAACTTGATAAAATAATACCATTTTTTATGTGGATGTGATTCATACTCTTAAAAGAAATTATTTAAAAACATTAAAATATATTATTTGTTTAGGGGGACTCATAATGGATTTATAAAGTATATCAAATAAAAATATAATCACAAAATTTTAATGAAAAAGTATATATTTGGTCATGGATACCTTTTATAGTATTTATTACTTCACTTTTGGGTCATTATGATTTCATAATACACAATGTGTATTTTTACAGTAGTTAATTTATACCCAAAAATTCTACTATCTCAGAAAATTATGAGAAAATCACCATTGGATAATTTAGAAATTATGATTCCAAAAATAATATACATTTTATCTATTTTATTTTCTAAATATTTTAATTTTCTATTTTAAAATATAATCTCCATTCTTTAAGAAATGTTGTGTTTTTTGAAAATAACAGTTTTTTAACCCTTATAAAAATTACATTTGAATTCATAAAAACTATATGATAATTTTCAAATGATATAAATTATTTAATTATAATATTTTATTAAAATAATATTTATTTCAAAACTTAATTTATTAATCAATATAAATTAATTAATTGAATTTGAATATTAACCAAAAATAATATTTGGGTTTCCTTATATCGAAATAAAAATCAATTATAAAGTAACAATAATATGATGAAGATATATTCCTTATTCTATAAAAAATAATGTACATACACATATTTAAAGGGTTATGATACATATCCATTTAATACACCATCAAACTCCCAAAGAGTAAGGTACGCGAAAGTGATACTTTCATTGTTTGGTTCCGCATACATGGTTTGGGCCATGGTCTCGATGAGCTTGAAATTCTCCAATGAATGGTTTCACCAATGCTTATGTTTTTTGGTTCTCATCTTGGTCTTGTTCAAAGGAAAATACCATTGATTCAATCTTCCTCATATGATCGAATAAATAGGCTTCATTTGTCATGATCCTACTTATTGAGGCCATCACTTCTTTTATCTGGGTCAATTGAATTAGATAAAACCCTTTATTTGTACTATCCATCTAATCATTTTTAAATAAATATTTTATAAATGGTTAATATTATTGATGGTATTTTAAATCATATAAGATATAATAAAACCAAATAAGTGTATTTTATTTCTATAACCAAATTACAAAATAATACATTTAATTAAATCACAAGTGAAAATTTATTTATAATAGTACGGGTCATTAAAATCCCCCCCCCCTTAAAAAATTTAATCATCAAAATTTTCATTTACCACACTAAAATAGATAAGGGTAACTTTGTTTCATAAATCCATTCAGTCCCAAGATAACATATTCAAACTTTCTGTTTCTACACAACACTTTGACCAGGTGCATTGTATTGTTTCTTAAAACATTGTCTCTACGATCAAAGATCTTCACCGAGTTCTCCACACATGAAAGATCATTATAAAATGGTACAAAATTTGTATTGAGTAAATGTGATGGTTATTTTATGTACATTATCAAGAGTGATACATGGAATACATTATTTACTTGAGATAGGTTTGGTGGGAGGGCTAGTCAGTAGGCCACCACTCCAATGCGAGGAAGGATCTCAAAGGGGATAATGTATCTTGGACTAATCTTTCCCTTCTTCCCAAATATCATGAGTTTATTCCATGGAGATATGTGGAGGAATACTATATATCCATCATCAAAATCTTTGTCTCATTGATGATTTTCACCATAGGTCTTTTATCGACTCTTAGAATCCTTGATGTGTTGCCGAATGGTCTTATCCTTTTCCACCATTTCCATGATAATTTCAAGACCTAGTAGTTTTCATTACCCAAATTCATCCCAGCATGCAGATGTTCTGCACCACCTTTGATAAATGGATTCATAGGGATCCATTTGGATGCTAGAGTGGAATCTTTTGGTGTAATATAACTCCACTAGAGGTATATGTTGGTCCCATCCGCCATTGATGTCCATAGAATATGATCGAAACATGTCTTCCAATGTCTAAATAGTCCACTTAGATTGGCCATCAGTTTGAGGATGAGAGGATGTAATGATGATCATCTTAGAATTTATATAATGTTGGATACTTTTCTTGAACATGAGGTTAATCTTGGATGTCAATCAGATAAAATTAGTAGTGGTACTCCATCCAGAATTACCACTTCCATGATGTATATACATGCAATTTTATCTAGTTATAAGTCCCCTAAAACTTTGATAAAGTGATCTATATTTGTATGAAAATCCACAACAACCCATATAGCATTGTTTGACCTATATGTCTTTGAATATTTAGTGAAAAATTATATGGTGATGTTTTGTCATTTATATGATGATATGGGAAATGGTTGCATCATCTTCTTATACTTCTTCATTTCAACCTTCACTTGTTAACATACTAGTAACTTTGATTTATATTCAGTTATAAACTTATTCATATTTTCCTAAAAATAGTTCTCTCAAAAATATTGATATATCTTTGTGTTTCCCATAGTGAATGGAGAACCTTGAACTATGTGAATAATAAAACAATTCTGTATTTAACTCAAGATTTCATGGTACATATAGTATTTAATCAAATCTCACAAATACTTCGTAATTTATATTGAACTCTGAGGATTTAGATTTTCTTATAGTTTCCACTTTCTTATGGATTCCCAAATCACTTCTATGAGCATCATTTATCTATTCTAGAAAGGACAATTGATAAATCATTTGTGAAAGCTGATTTTCCTTCCATTATGATTCCCATGTCCATTCTTTTCACAAAAAATAATATCAGATCCCTATCAATTCCCAACAATTATAGAATTACATTATCCCTTCTACTTAAATAATATTCTACAATATTCTTTTTATGTGGATGGTAGTGAATTGAGATTTCATAGTCCTTAATAATATCTAACTATCTTTATTGGATCATTTTCATCTTTTTCGATGTGAATATATAATTGATAGTTTTCTTATTTGTATATATTTTACACTTAAACCCAAAGAGATAATTACACGATATTTTCAAAGAGAATATTACTGAATCCAACTCCAGATCATGTGTTGGGTAGTTCTATTTCTGAACTTTCAACTGATTCAATGCATAGGTTATCAATTTTTCATTCTTCAAGAACTAACAACTGAATACCTTCTTTGAAACATTGCAGAATACCTCAAAAAGTTCTCTACTTGTGGGTAGTGTGAGAACAAGGGTAGTGATAAGCATCCTTTTCAGTTCCTCAATTGCTTCTATTTTTGATGGGTCCATAGATATCCCATTTCTTATAATGATGTTCTCCAAGAACAAGATTACCTTTAAACATAACACACATTTACTTTACTTTTTATAAATCTTCTCATTTCATAAGGTCTTTAGCACTATGATTAGATGCTCCTCAGGATCCTCCATGGTTTTGGATCATATTAGAATTTATTTATAATGAATACCACAAATTTTTTGAGGTAAAATTTGAAGACTCTATTCATCAAGTATATTAATATTGCTAGAGCATTAGTGACTCTGAATGGAATTAGTATGAACTCATAGTGCCCATACCTTGTATGAAATGTTTTCATGGGTATATCCTCCATCATCATAACATGGTAATATCACGACAATAGATCCACCTTGGATAAGTATTGTGATCTATGTAGAATAAGTCAAAAATCCATAGTGGAGGGTACTTGTACTTTATCATGACCTTTTAGAGCTCACGATAATCCTTAAAAAGGTGAATTTATCCATACTTATTCTTGATGAAAAGGACTACTGAACCCCATAGTAATGAACTTGGGCATGTGAACCCTTTATCCAATTTATCTTATAGTTATTTCTTCATCTCCTCATGTTACAAAACATCAATTCTATAATAATTATAGGATAAGGGAAACACCCTAAGTATAAGATCAATTTAAAATTCAACCTCTCAAATAATAGAAATACCAGGAAATTTCTCAAGAAACACTCCACTGTATTCCCTCACATTGGGCATGTCTTCGAGGATAGTTCTTTCTTTATAGTCAATCATTTGATATAGATACTCCTTTTAATAGGTAAATAATATCTACTCTTGATATGTTGGTACAAAATAAGATTCTTCCTCTTCCTTGAACATGTATAGATTTGTGGGTTTATTTGTAATATGGTGAGTGATTTACTTCTCAAGGAAATTTATATTGGATCTATATAGGGAAATCCAATACAGACCAAATATTTCATTAAATTCCACCAAAGTTAGTATGATAAGGTTCCCTAGAAATTTTATCCCCTAAATTTTTATTTTGGATGAGTTATAAACTTACTATGAAATAATTATGCCATTTTCCATTTTCACCAATAACTCTACTTCTATGTTTTTGGTGGAGTTCGTATAGTTCTACTATACCTTCATGATAAACAAGAATATATTGAACTAGATTAAAAAATTACATTTCTTATTCTTCAATTAATAACTAGAAAACCTTTCACACTTCATTTTTGGGATCCACCTCAGTGTTTGTGATGGAAAATGCTCACACTTTCTACCTTGGAGGATGTTGGCTATCTCTAAAAACTCTTGTCATAGAGAATTGGATTGCAAAGTTCCTTGGTTCCTTGTATTTGGAGAAATAAACAATGAATGGAGGGTTTACTGAATCATTCATTTCCTCCATCACATTGGTTGGGTTACCTTATAAAAATATTTAGGTAGGGCCTATCCTTCCCACACCTAAATAATTTCCTCATTCCACTTAAGAAATTACCAGGGTGCTTCTTTCCGTACCTTTGACAAGTGGAATGTTGAATTTTCTTAGATCCGTTAAATTTATCTATCACACAACCATAATTAAACTCCAATTTCCACTTCCTATCCCTATGTTACCCTTCCAATTCAATGATCTTCATTATGAATTTGAGGGAATATCAAAATATTTCCTCATAGCTATAAAATTCATAGATCGCAAGGGATTTTTATAGACTATGTTTTATCCTACCAAAAAAGTGGTCATCCATGCATTCTTGTTTCATGAAAAATTTAGAGGTGTATCATGTATGTATTTTGAATTTTTCCTTGTATTACCTGATGGATTAGTCATATTTTTTTTTTCTTTAGGGATAGAAAATCCATTTCCATTTAATAATGGAGTGTGTGAGGACAATATTTATCAATGAACTTTTTTATGGAATCAATTCCACCCCATTACATTGATATATTCCTCAAGTTTCGTATTCCTGATCAATTCCCACACCTGGTCTGCATCAACCTCCATATTTTAAACACCTAGGAGAACCTTCTCTTGTACATAACATTTAAATATGGGGAATATCTTCTCAATAGAGTTGATCTATTCCTCCACGATTAAGGTAATAGTTTTTTCATTAGAAGTTGGAGGCCTTTATTTCATAAAGATCCCAATTGTAGCCTATTATTTGTTACGGGGATTTTATCTATCCTCTTAATCAAGGATTCTATTCAAAACCTGAGTCATCTAAGAGAATATCTTCACAATGTTTGTGATTCCCACTTTTATTGGTTGGGGTCGTCATCACATTTCTTGTTGCATTAATAATTTATCTAATTCTTGCTACTTCCAGCCATTGTCTAGAATAAAGGGAAAATTAGGGATGATTATTTCTAAAAAATTAAACACACAAATGGGGATTTAATTACATTACAAGGATAATTTATAACATAAATTTATTTTCATAACTTATTAATTTCTTGTATTCAATCTATGTTATCCATGATATATTTCCTTACATATATTATTATGGGTATTTTCAGTTCCATTAATAATGGTTCATAATGAGATTATGGATTTACCAAAGAATATCCCCAAGGAGTGTCAGACTAGGTGTGTCGTAAGGCTTATTTTCATGTACCAGGTTACACCAAGTCAGGCCCGACACACCTTTTCATAGTTGTTACTCCTAGGTACATCTATTTCAGAACCACATTCACTTTTAGTATCTAAAAAGGGATATATTTTATTGATAATCCAATTTAATATATACTTACTAGAATTTTCATATGTTCTCTTATACATAGTTAAATCCCTAAGGATTTCACTATATCTTTCTACTTCTAATCCCAAAAATTAACTAATATTTCCCATTGATACTATTTGTAACATCTCTTTTATTTATTAATCATTAATACATGATTTATTATATAATATTAAACTTAATAAAACCCTAAATATAATTAATTACAGCATCCTTTAAAATTAGGTACATTTCATAACAATTTGGAATAGCAAAAAGCATCATATTTATTGAAATCTTTTTTAACATGATCACACTTAAAAATGCATGGGATAACCTACAGATGTACATAAGAAAGGGGTGATCTATAAATCCCAGTAAGGGAAAATATATAATGAGGTAATACATATTATAAAATATCCATATCAATGGGGAATAAATGTAACATGAAAAATAAGGCATGATATAGCATGATAATCAAAAAGGAAACATGGGAAAAGTGGAAAAAACCTAAAAACTGGATCATAAACATAGGACAAGGATAACTACCAAGATGTCAAGATGGAAAAATTACCATAAATGAATCTATTTCACTCTCTATCCCAACAAAACATCTCAATAGAATAAACATTATCCAATACATTGGAGCGCTATATAATTCCGGGTGCACCCATCACTTTCATTTCGTTCTCATGATTATGTGTTCTATATCGATCAAACAACATGAATTAATTCATCATCACATTTTGTTCCAAGAATATTAAGTGTGGATGAAATTCATGTAAGTACAAATTCAATGTTTCGTATGTGTATAAAGGTGAACACCCTTGATTGGAAATGTTTATGATATTCACCAAACAATTGTTTAGGCATGGAAAAATCACAGTGGAATTTTGGAAGAACAACGAAGTCAATTAAAAATTCATAAAATGATTTTATTATAGATAAAGCTTTATCTAATAATTTTTACATAAAATTAAATTTAATAGGGACATGTATATACATTTCACAACATTATTAATTGGAAATGGAACACATAATATAATAAAGAAACTTGAATAAAGAGAGAAGGTGTCGATCCCTTATAAGAGTGAGTGACACCAAATTATTGGGATGAGATTCTTGAGAAATTGGGTGTAACACAACAAGCATCCACAATTCACATATTTTTAAATAATTCAATGGCTTGCCTTGTATACAACCCCGAGTTCTAGCACACCACGACCTATCAAAGTAGGCATTTAAAAAAGAAGTTATGAATAGTAATAACCACATTTTGAAAAAATATAAACTTTATTTTTAAAAATAAAATTTATTTTTGAATTCATAGTACCAAAAATTATCTTTGTTTGAAATTTGGTAAATTTTCTAAAAATAATCAATTTTTGATGAATAGTGAAAAATACTACATTTTAATTCAATACTTCATTTTCATATAATTTATTAATATTGTTAGATTGTATTATTAATAGGTTTTAAAGTATAATTGGATTAATATTTTATCATTTAATACAATCATGTTTATTGAAAGTAATTTCACATTTAAATTGTACATAAACACATGTCAATATTTTGATAGATATTACATTTTAAAAACTCGTTTTTAGTTTTGAAAATGATAATTAGTTTAAAATTAATTATTGAAACTTATTTGTTTTGAATTTGAAAAAATGGATTCCATTTTGGGAATCATAAGGTCCAAATTGTGAAAATAGGTACCTTTTATTTTGGGACATTATGAATAGTAGTTTCAGAAATTATTTTATTTACATTGGTTAATGGGTAAAAATTAATATTATAGTAATATTAAACTACCCTAACACATGTACTAATCCTATTGGATGACATATTTCCGACCATGGCCTTCCTTGGGACTCCGATTTGTTTCAGGATGCGCCTCAGCTCCCTCTATCCTCGACGGAGTTCAACTGCGCTGCAGACCTTTGCAAGTTCCCCCTGGTTTCTAGGTTTCGCCATCATCGACCATTAGTTGATGAATTTCATTGTTTTATTTCTGGTTCCTAGATGCTATAGGAGCATGTAGTTGTTGGGATTCTTGATCTCCATCACTTTATGATTCGTTTTCGATCGGAGGAGGGCCTTGTCGTCGCCTGGTCTAGGGAATCCTGAAGATGCAACAAAGATTCTTTCCTTATGTTTCGTTGGTGTTTTGATTTCCATATGTGGAACGACCCATCAACAATCAAAAATTTGGTCAGTATTCTTGGTCTCCCACATTCCTTTCAAAATCCATATATTTTTTGTATTATTGGAAATATGATTGGAAGATATCTCTGTTCTGATCGAAGAAGGGAGGTTTTGTGTCATCCTATTTGTCCAAGAATATGTGTTGAAGTGGATATTGTGAGGCCACCCGTGAATTGGGTTTGGATAACGGATGGGGAAGAATTTCGGTGGAATCGGGAGGTTATCTTTGAATCTTGGATTAATTATTGTGTCAATTGTCATCTCTTTGGTCATCTTGCGATAGTTTGTCGAGGCAAGAATGTGATTGGTAATCCAGAAGCAGTGGAATTGGGAACTGGTGGCTCTGGCAACAATGGGATGGAGCAACTGCTGGTGGAGGTTCAGCCTGTGACTTCTTTGCATGGGATAATGGGTAGCAATATAAATGAGGGGAAGTCTCCATAATCAGAGGTCATGAAGTGTGCTAGAAGGGTGGTTTCATGTGAGCAGGGAGGGAAGGTTGATGGTTTGTCTCATTTGGCAGTGGAAGGTGAAGTTGTATAGACTATAACATTTGCAGTTGTGGTGAAGCCAATTCCACCTACAGTGAATCCCTTTGTGAAGAGAGTGTTTGAAACTCTGAAATCGGATCTTGGCGGCTGGAAGTAGCCCTTGCCTGATGTTAATGGAAGTGGACGATTGCAGATGGCTAATGTTCGCATTCATAGTTAGTTTGAGATATTGGAGACTAAGAGGACTCCTCTCATAGAGGAAGGTTTTCAAAGGTATGAGTCTGAGAATATGCAGCTTTTCCCTTATTCACAACCTGCAATAAGTAAGGTTTCTCTTGGAAAGGAGTCCCAGGATGATTGTTGTAATGAGCTCCCCCTTCAATGCCTCAAGCCGATTAATGTGAAATCGCAGTCGGTGGGAGGAGGATGTTTATATGCTTCAGAGGGTATGCTGATTGGAGGAACTGATGGATGCCAAAATTTTGGTTTCGTGCACATCACTGGAATATGGGGAAATTTCTCTTATAGTGAAAATGAGAATTATAATGATGTTTCCAAAATATCATATAGTGATATTGTTCAAAGCGAAAAGAATGAACTGTCTGCATGTGAAGGTGGTATGAATGCTCCAGCAAAAAGGCGACCGAGAAAAGATTACTCCGACCTACAAAACCCAGTTATCACCGGATCATCCTCCAAGAGGGATAATTTTTTGAGCGTTGTAAATGGTTTGAGGAAGGTAATTCAATCTCCTACGGCGTTTCTCTCGCTGGAAAATCTGAAACTGAGAAGGAAGTATGCTAAGGTTCTGAATCACTACGAAAGCTCAGAGTTGGAATCAGCTTCTGCGAACGAAACTTTTCATCAGGAATATGGTGATGGGGATGATTTCTATGATTTTTATTTGTTTTCCTTGTGGTGATTTTCTTTCTTACTGTACTTTTTCTTTTCATTAATAAATGGTAAGAGGTCTACCAACGGCTGAGCTTTCCTGGTATAACATAAACATACATCTTTAAAAAAAATACATGGGGTTTTATAATTGATCTCTTTGACTATAAATATTAATTAGAAAGATAAAAATATTTCATACATCATGATATTTTGTTTAAAATTTTTATACGTTACATAAATAAATTTAATTATGACACAATGACGATGTAGTGATTGCTTCTTTAATAAAGGATTAAAATAAATGATATTATAAGTGCTAAAAAAATTAATTTGGTTATTTTTAGGTCATTAAATAATTTTTGAGATGATATTGACATATTATCTTTGAGTTAATGCCATTTTTAGAAGTAATAAATTTTTTATGACTTTAAGAAAAATAAATTCCCAAATAATGTCAAAATTTAAATAAATGAGTTTTGAAAACAAACATTATTTTATTAAATGATATAATGGTCCTAAAAATGTAATATTCGGCCAACATACTTATATAATGTTATAAATATCATTAATTATCCACTTATGGATCTTTTTTCATTTTATAGTAAAAATAGTTACATATATTATGAAAATACAAAAAGACATGGTAAGAGTTAATGTTTTTAACTAAGGTTTAAAGCTAAATGATAAGGTTAATTTTGTGACCTAAACTTGTATAAAACCTATTGGTTGAAAGGTTTTCAAACAAAAAGAATATAATATTTTAGATAAATGAGTTTGGGACCATTTGAAATAGAAAATCAATTTATAATAAAATAATATTTCCATACCTTCTTAAAGTGCCCCTCCTCCCTCTTATAAAAGGGCACCACCTCGACCCACTTATTCACACCTCCAAATCCATTTGTATCAGCTGAAACCTACAAAAATACCCTCCCAACTTTCTTAATTTCATCCTAGATGCCACCCTTTTGGCAGAAAATCAACTTAACGGGTCCTTTTGAGCAAATTAAAAGGAGACACCTGAAGAAGAGGTAATCGTTTTATCCCCTTTTAAAAGATCATTTCTTATTCTACTTCCTCTTACTAAGTTGTTACCATAATAAAATATTAACTAAATAATATAATATGTTATATTGTTTTGTTATGATTATTTTACAACCATATTACTCTTTTAATCATCCTATGAAAAACAATATCACTATGTGTGCATACGTATGGATTACCGTCTACACGCCATGGTGTAGACTGTTTTTCATCCATACATTATTTTGATGGGTATAATGATGAATTAAAATGACTTAAATAATATATATAACATGATATTTCTTCTTTAAAATTAATATTAAATCCAAATAAATACCATTAAACCATTAAGGAAATGAAATCATCGCTCGTGTGTACGTACGACTTACTGTATCCACGGCGTGATAAGACTCATATTCCACGTTCACCATCAAAGAATGATTATAAAGATATATATTATGAATAATTATGAAATATGTGAAATAATAATTATAATATAACAATATATATATATATATATGTATTTATGTATTTATGTATATATTTATGTATATATATTTCATTCACTTACCTCCATTCATACGATAAGAAAACAAAAACAACATTCATGCGTACAAATGACCAACCATCTCCATGAACAGTGAATTAATATCTATTATATATATTTATATTATTAATATATATGATATATAAATCCTATTATACATTTTTTAAGTGTGTAAATCATGATCTAAGTAATATGATCAAGAATAACAAGTCCAAACATGTACAATAAAATGAAGCGATTATTACCTGAAATGTTGCATTAACATGGAATTGATAATAAATGGGTAATATAAAGTCATAATGGATCCATATATAATATCATAAATTTTATTATGATTCTAATATAAGTTAATAATACCATCATACAAATGTTTTAGACAAATACAGAGAGTATCAGACATAAGGTAAGATATTTCATCTCAATTTCATTTTATTGAGGGATATTGTAATGTTATACACCTTGTTCCTTTTATATGTTGTATATTCTACCTTTTGACTTGTTATATCATGAATCTCATTAATTTCATGATATTATACTATTTAATTCATTGAAATTATTGATAGATCCATATTACACATTAAATGTGGTAATTTGATAAGGCATGTTATTTATTTGGATTATTGAATTTGAGAAATACATTGGATTAGCAATGATAGGTGGAGCCCAGATTTTATATAGCTCCTAAATGCATCGACAGGTTCTCTTGAGATGAATAAGTTGGCCAAATGGGTTTTTTCCCTTAATTTTAAACCCTCTTGTGAATGGTCTTGATAGTAACATGTTTTATGTGCCTGAGACATGTCATCCTTAAATAAAGTATTTCCTTCATTTAATTTAATTTATTATTTATCCATGAGATTTTGCGTCAACATATCTATGGATGTAGTTCATTATTAGTTTATTGATTTATGGCATATGTTTTTGTTCCTTACATTCCATATTATTTTCTCCTTTTCTAGTTTTTTAAATTAAAAGTGTTCGAAGATATTTACGTTTCTATATAGATTGATTATTGCTTCCGTTGTACATACCCTTACTGAGAATTTGAGATAATCCTTATTTTGTTTCTCTTCCCAGTTTATGAACAAGAGAACATTGATTAATATTTCAAGGATTCACTTCATTTAAATTATTTTGTAGTATGTTTTTTTCCAATGTATTGTGGGTATTATGTATGTAATCTGGGTTTCCAAGATTGTGAAACTGTACGGTCATTCGGGATTTGTTTCCTCATAATAATGCCAATGAAATGTAATATTACACCAGCTTCTAGTGACCTAAACTTGGGGCATTAAAATTGGTATTATGGGATATTTAGAAACAACCTTGGAAACTAAATTTATAGAACATAGATTGTAGAACATACCCTATGATAGACACTGGGAATACACTTACAAAAATTCACCCAATGTAACAAAAGTATATGAATTATGATGTGAAGATCTATTGAAAGAAGAAGGAAGTTTCAATTTTTGAGGAAGATGTATAATCCTTTATCTTCATAGTAGAAACTTCATTACCTGATTCTTATCAAAATTCAACCCCAATATATTTACTGAATTATATTATTGAGGAGGAAGAGAAAAAAACTTCGGTGGATAAAGGAGGTAATCTTAAAATTGAGGATGTACCTATTGTTAATTAATAAATTGATGTTTTTCCTGATGATTTACCTAGAACCTCCCTCCCCCCCCCTTGAGTATGAAGTTAAGGTTTGTAATTATTTAATCCCGGATGCAAGGCCAATATAAAAAGACTCCATATAGAATGACCACTGTGGAATTATTAGATCTTAAAAGAAACATGGAGAGTTGGGTCAAAATGCATTTATCCTCCCTAGTGTTTCTACATGGGGATCCCCTATTCTCTTTTTCAAGAAGTAAGATGGATCCATGAGGTTGTGTATTGATTATCGAGAAATCAATGCAATTAAAATAAAGAACAAGTATCCTCTATGTTGTATCAATGATTTATTTGACCCAATTCAAGGAGCTCAAATATTTTTAAGATTGATCTTTATTCTAGATATCATCAATTATGAGTGAATAAGGAAGATATTCCGAAGACATCTTTTCGGACAAGGTATGTTCATTATGAATTTAAAGTAATGCCTTTTAGATTGAATAATACATCCTCAGTGTTTATGGATCTCATGAATAGAGTTTTCAAAGAATATCTTGATGATTTTTTGGGTATTCATTTTTGATATTTCGATATGTTCTAAAAGATTTAAAGACCATTTGTATCACTTGTGAATCATTTTGAATACTCTTAGGTGAGAAGAATTATATAGTAAATTTAGTATGTGTGAATTATGTCTTCAAGAAATTTCTTTCCTTGGACATATAGTCTCCAAGGATGGAATATCTATTGATCCTTCAATGACAAAGGAAAGTCAATAATTTCAAACATCGACAAGTATAACCAAGGTATGCAATTTTATTCATTTAACATGTTACTATCGGTGTTTCATCTAAAATTTCACTTGATTGGCTAACCCTTTAACCAATATCACATGTAAAGGGGTTAAATTCATTTGTAAAAAAGAGTGAAAAGAATGTTTTGATGAATTAAATAGAAGATTGGTCAATGCTCTTATCTTGAATTTACCATCTAGGAATGATGTGTTTGTTATTTATAGTTATTCTTCAAGGAGAGGACCCGTTTGTGTCTTTATACTGAATTATAGGATTATTACATATGCATCAAGGCAATCAAAAACCCATGAACAAAACAATCCAAGTCATGATCCTGAGTTAGCTACAGCAATATTTTCTATGAACATATAGAGACATTGTCTATATGGTGAAAAAAATGAGATATATATTGATCACAATAGTTTGAAATATACATTCTCATAGAAAGAAATCAACATGAGACAAAGGAGATTGCTAGAGATACTCATGGATCATGATTACATAATACACAACCACCCAAGGAAGGAAAATATGGTGGTGGATGCCTTGAGACGAATGGACCATGGAGTTATAAATAAGATGAGAGCTAAAAGAGATCCTATGTTCTTGGATCTAGTAATAAAGGATATAGGAATTATCATTGCTGGTAAAACATAAGTAATATTTCAAATGGTTTCTATTCCATCTTCACTAGAAAGGATTAAAATTTCTCAGACTGATGATGAGGAGTATCCAAAGAAAATTAAAGCTGTGAATGATGGAAGATTGATTTATTTCATATTTGAAGATGATATTTTGATATTTGGGAAGAGGCTCTGTGTTCCTGTTATACCTAAAATAAAAATAGATTTATTGGATGATGCTCATAGCTCTAAATTCTCTATACTCCCTAATGGAATGAATATTTATAGGGATTTGAAGGAATATTTTTTGTGGGACAACATGAAGAGCGATATTGCTGACTATGTGTTGAAATGTTTGGATTGTCAAAAGGTGAAGGATAGAAGACAACATGCTAGAGGAATCAAAAAACCTCTTCCTATACCTATGTGGAAATGGGATGATATTATGATGGACTTTTTCAAGGGGATACTGAAAACTCCTAGGAGGAATGATGTGATGTGGGTTATTGTTGATCGTCTTACCATGTCAGCACATTTTATTACTATAAGAGAAGATTTACCAATTGAACGTTTATCAAGTCTATATATTAATGAAGTTGTAAGACTTCATGGTGTACCCCTCTCAATTATTTCTGACCATGATCCCTGTTTTACATCAAGATTATGGAAAAGTCTTCATAATGCCATAGATACTGAACTTCATTTGAGCACTACAAACCACCCCCAAACTGATGGAAAATCAAAACGAAAAATTTAAAATTTTGAATACATGTTGAGATCCTGATCACATGAATTTCAAGGTATGTGGGATCAGTATTAAACTCTAGTAGAATTTTCCTATAACCATATCTTCCATTAAAGTATTCGGATGGAATCATATGAAGAGTTATATGGAAATATATTTTGTACACCGACTTGTTGGGATGATGTTGGTGAATGAAAACTTGTAGGTCTAGAACTTTTTGAAGAATCAATGGAGTTCTTGAATTTGATACAAACCCATATCAAAACATCTCAAAGTAGGAAAATGAGCAATGCTGATAACCGAAGGAAGGATTTGGAATTTCAAGTAGGAGATCATGTTTTCTTAAAGGTATCTCTATAGAAGGGTGATATATGATTCAGTAAGAAGGGTACATTAACACCTAGGTACATAAGACCATTTCAAATTCTAGAATTAATATGATCTATAGCTTACCATTTGTAAATGACACCAAGTCTCTCAGAAGTTCATGATATGTTCCACATATCACTGTTAAGGAAATACAAGACAGAACCAATGAATGTACTCAACTATGAAGAAACAGAACTAGAACTAGATATATCTTATTGTGAAGAGAGTATAAATATTATTGATACTATAGAACAAATTTAGAGAAATTGGACATGTCGTATGCTAAATGTAATTTGGAGAAACCATAAAATGGAAGAGGCGACTTGAAAACCTTAAAAAAATATGATGAAGAACCACCCAAATATTTTTATGATGTGACATTATAGAAAATTCAAGGATGAAATTATTTGAATGGGGATAATGTAATGCCATAAGATTCTGTAATATGATTATTTTTAAATAATTCAATGGCTTGCGTTGTATGCAACCCTGAGTTCAAGCACACCACGAACTATCAAAGTAGCCATTTAAAAAGCAGTTATAAATAGTACTAACCACATTTGGAAATTTTATAAACAATATTGTTCAAAACAGACTTCATTTTTGAAATCATAATATTAAAATTATCTTAGGGTAAAATTTGGGTAATTTTCTGAAAAGTTTCAATTTTTGATGAATAGTGAAAAATATTGCATTTAAATTCAATAATGCATTTTCATCTAATTTATTAATAATGATAGAGTTTATTATTAATTGTTTTTAAAGTGTAATTGGATATATATTTTATCATTTAATAAAATTATGGTTATTGGATGTAATTTCACATTTAAATTGTACATAAAAACATGTCAATATTTTGATAGATATTACTTCTTAAAAACCGACTTTTTGGTTTGGGCAATGGGAATTAGTTTTAAATTAATTACTTTAACATATGTGTTTTTAATTTGGAAAAATTGGATTTTATATTTGGAAATAGAGGGTCCAAATTTTTTAAATACGCACCTTTTATTTTTTGACATTATGAATAGTAATTTCAGGAATTATTATTTTTACCATGGTTAAAGGGTAAATCTGGTAAATAAGGGTAAAAAATAATATTATAATAACACTAAACTACCAAAACACATGTACTAATACTATTGGATGAAATATGTCCATATATGGTCTTCCATGGGTCTATTTTGGGACCCCATGAAGTCGCTTGGGTGTGAAAATGACATTTTATAAGAATTAATTAAAAGTATAGACAAATATTACATAAAGATGTATCTTTTAATAAAAAAATTATATGGGATTTTATAATTGATCTATTAGACTATAAATACTAATTATAAAACTAAAAATATATCTTACATCATGATATTTTATTTATAGTTTTTATATATTTCCTAAATAAATTTAATTATGACACAATGATGTTGCAGTGATTGCTTCATCAATAAAGGATTCAAATAAATGATATTATAAATGTAAAAATAAATGAAATTTGTTTATTTTGAAGTCATAAACGAATTTTTTAGATGATATTGACATATTATATTTGCGATAATTCCTTTTTTTGAAGTAATCAATTGTTTATGACTTTAACAAAAATCAATTCCAAAACAGTGTCAAAATTGACATAAATGAGTTTTTAAAACAAATACGATTTTATTAAATAATATAATGGTTCTAAAAATATAATATTCTTCAAAATTGAATTATATATTATTAAAAATGTCATTAATTATACACTTATCATTTTTTTTGGCATTTTATTGTAAATATAGTTACCATATGTTATAAAAATACCAGAAGACATTTTAAGAGTTAATGCTTTTAACTAAGGGTTAAAGCTAAAAAAATAAAGTTAATTTTGTTACCTAAACTTGTTTAAAACCTATTTTTTGAGAGTTTTTAGAACCAAAATCATCTTATATTATAAATAAATTAGTTTTGGACCACTTTAAACAGAAAATAAATTTATAATAAAACAATATTTCAATACCTTCCTAAAGTGCCCCTCCTCCCTCTTATAAAAGGGAACCACCGCTACCCACTTATTCACACATCCAAATACCTTTGGCTCAGTCAAAACCTATCCAGATATTCTTAAAAATTCCTTCACATAATCTTATTTGACACCCTTTGGTCATAAAACCAACATATGCAGTCCTTTTTTGCAAATCAAATGGAGACACCCGGAGAAGAGGTAATCGTTTTATCCCTTCTTTCAAAAGTTCATTTCTTCTTCTACTTCCTATTACTATGTTGTTACCATAATAAAATAATAAATAAAAAAATAAAATATATTCTGAGATGTTTTTATGATTATGGGACACCAATATTCCTCTTTTACTCATCCTATGAAAAATAATATCACCATGCGTGTTTACGTACGACTTACCATCTCCACGTCATGGTGTAAACTATTTTTCATATATACTTTGTTTATATGGGTATAATTATGAATAAAAATGACTTAAATGTTAAATATAACATGATATTACTTTATTAAAATTCATATTCAATCCAAATACATACCATTAAACCATTAATTAGATTATATTTTCACTCGTGTGTACATACAACTTACTGTCTCCACGACGCAATGAGACTCATCTTCCACATTCACCATCCAAGAATGATTATAAAGATATATATATTATGAATAATTATAAAATATTTTACATAATAATGTTACATAAATAATATATATATATATATGTACATATATTTCATTCACTTACTTCCATTCATACGATAAAAAAATGGAAATATCGTTCATGCATACGTACTGCCTACCGTCTCCATGAACAGTGTATTATTATATATTATATATATTTATATTATAAGTATATTTGATATATAAATCATAGTATAAATTTTTGAAGTAATTAAATCATGATCTAAATAATAAGATCAATAATAACAAGTCAAAACATGTACGATAAAACAAAGGGATTATTACACGAAATATTGCATTAACTTGGAATTGATAATAAATGGGTAATATAAAGTCATAAAAGAATCATATATGATATCATAAATATAATTATGATTATAATATAAGTTAATAATACCATCATAAAAGAGTTTCAGACAAATACAATGAGTGTCGGAATTAAGGTAAGGGATTTCATCTCAATTTAATTTCATTGAGGCATATTGTAATGTTATTCACATGGTGTCTTTTAAATGGTGTATATTCTACATGTTGAATTGTTATATCATGAATCTCAATAATTTCATGATATTATATTTTTTTCATGGAAATTATTAATAGATCCATATTAATCATTCAATATTGTTATTTGATAAGACACATTATTTATTTTGAATATTCAATATGAGAAATACTTTGGACTAGAAATGATGGGAGGAGCCCAAACTTTATATAGTTCGTCAATGCATCGATAGGTTCTCATGAGAAAAATAAGTTGGAAAAATGGGTTTCTAACCTTAATTATAAACCATCCTATGAATGGAAATTATGGTAATAGGTTTTCATGTGCGTGAGACAAGATGTCCTTAAATAAAGTATATTCCTCATTTAATTTCAGTTTTTATTTATCCATGTGATTTTGCATCAACATATCAGTGGAAGTAGTTCGATATCCAATTATTTATTTATGAACATATATTAGTTCCTTACTTTCAATGTTATTTATTAGTTATCTAGTTTTTTAAATGGAAAGTGTTCTCAGATATTTACCTTTCCATATAGATTTATTATTGCTTATATTTTACAAACCCTTACTGAGCATTTGGGATCACCCTTATAATGTATTTGTCCCAGGTTATAAAGAATAGAACATTGATTAAGCTTTCAAGGATGAAATTTATTTCAATTATTGTTTAGCATGTTTTATTTTGTTTTCCAAATGTATTATGGGTATCATGTATGTAATCTGGATTTCCAAGGATATTAAACTGTACGATCCTTCAAGATTTGTTTCCTTATAATAATGCCAATGAAATATAATAATGCACCGACTTCAGGTGATCTGTGGTCAGGGAGATACATTGGGGGAATTTTGGGAGGACTCTGGAGATGGGAGGTAAGATTAAGTATGTTCTAAAAGTATTTTTAGTGGAGATAAATTGGATCTTGGGTGAGTTTATATAGGAAATGTGTGGAAATTTTTTTATCATTTCTCAAACTTAGGATTTAGAATCTATAATAAAATAACCAAAACCACAGACATTAACATTATTTTTTATATTGGTTTCTACCATATGGTAGTTTTTTTCATTATTTTATAAGTTCAAGGGACTATATTAATAAAATAACACCCTTTATTATGTGGGAGTGAGTCATACTCTTAAAGAAATGATATAAAAACCATAAAATATATTATATGTTTGGAGGATTCATAATGGATTTATAAAAAAAATTAAACATAAAATTAAATTATTTTAAAATATAAAAAAATATGTTTCCATGTATTTTATTTATAATATTTATTAAATCACTTTTGGTTCATTATATTACATAATACAGAAGGTATATTTATCCGATATTTAATTTTTTTCCCAAAAATTTAACTATCTCAGAATATTATGAGAAGTTAACTAGTGGATAATTTCAACTTTATGATTCAAAAAATAGTATTAATTTTATCTAAATAATTTTATAAAAATTTGAATTTTCACTTTGAAAATTAAATCAGTTTTTTTAAGAAATGATGGGTTTTTTAATAGTACCTATTTTCAAACCCTTATAAAAATTATATTTGGATTCATAAAAATAATTTTATCATTGATAAAAGATAAAAAATATTTAATTATAATAATTTATTAAAATATTATTTACTTAAAAAATAAATTAATTAATCAAAATAAATTCCTTAATTGAATTTGAAAATTAACCAAAAAAATTCTATTTTGTTTTAATGTGTCAAGCTAAAAATAATTTATAAAGTAACAATAATAGGTTGAAAATAAATTCATTATTATATAAAAATGTACATAAAAATATTGAAATAGTCTTGAAAAATAACCCTTTAATTCACCATAAACAGCCCTAAGAGTAAGTTGCACGGTAGTGAGACTTTCAGGTGGTGGTTCAATATACATGGTTTGGGTCGTGATCTCCATCAGCTTGAACTTCTCCCATAAATTATTTTACTCAGGATTAAGTTATTGGATCACAAATTGGGCTTGGTCAAAGGAAAATCCCAAATATTTTATCTCCCTTGGATTCTCAGATAAAGGGGATTCATAGCATATGATCGTAAGGGTTTAGGCCATCACTTCTTTTGTCTCTGTCAATTTGATTTTTTTAAACCTTATATTTATGCAAATCTTGTTATCACTCTTCAATATATATTTTATAAATGATATATATTTTTAATGGTTATTAAAATATAATATGATATAACAAATTCAAATAAGTAAATATTTTTATTAACAACTTAAATAATAAGATAGTTAATTAAATCCAAAGGGAAATTTTATTTATAATAGTTCATGTCATCACATACAGTTACAAAATTGGTAAGGGATTTTTTTTCTCAATTTTCCATCATTGAGAAACACATTATGTTATGAACATATATTTAATTATGAGTAGTATATAAAACTCCTTTTATATTTAAAATCATGAATTTATTTATCCTCATCATATTTTAGGATTCAATTTCCATTATTACTTCATGGGGATTATGATTCAATGCTATCAAAGTGGTAAATATTTTATGTTACAATATAATCATTTATTAGGTTTGTTTATTATTAAGTCTCCAATGATAAAATATCATGTTGTATCTCTCAAAAAATCTCACGAATTTTATCCTACTCTAGTTGTTCATAAAATTTTAAATCAATGGTGCCATTTTCCCATTGTATGGTACTTAAGATAACTATGAAAAATTTTTGTCTTAAAAATATGACTTTCTTTCCTTCTTCAATTTAAAATATGTTTTCCATAAAAACCATGATTTCTAAAAAAAATTAAAAAAATTATTATTACACTCTTATGATTTATAAAATACATTTTAACCAATTTTGGAACTTTTAAAAAAATTATTTCAAAGTAATATTCATGTGCTTTTCCTAAACAATTCTCATTTGGATTTTACCACAAATTTGAATTGAACCATCATTTTAATGTGTATGGAATGAATATAATTTTACAACCTCATGACCGATAATTTCTTTGAATCATAATTTATAAAATTTCAAGGTAATTTTTAAATAAAGATGTTTCAAAAGATTTTAGGTTTTAAAAATAGTTTCTACCAACTGGAATGGATATTTTCCACAAGAAATGAATTAAAAAATCTTTGAAAATTATTTTTCCATGTTTGATGAAATCCATTGGTGTTAAATATTATTTAATGGGGACGTAATCCAATAATACCATTCATATTATTTCTCTAAATGGTTAATGTTTTATTGAAAAATGTTGATGAAACCAATTACTATTAAAAAAGTTATATCATGAAAAAACACTTATGAAACTAACCTGTTTTAATAGGTTATTCTATAATTAAATGATTTACGAAACCTGTCTATCTTCCATCAAATATGATATGATGAAATGTTTATGATACCCTTTTCATTTCATAGGTTATGATATGAATAATGTTTATGATCTTGTGTAACATATATGTATGATTTCATTATGTGAATGGTGGGACTTATATCTCCTTCCAATGAATTGGGTAATGTTTTATATCTCATGAGATAAAAATTGGAAACAAGTTGATGGGCTTGATAAACTATGGGAAATAAGTGTGTACTGATCCACTATGGGAAACATGTATTTCCCAATCCACTATGGGAAACGATTTCATCCTAATCCGCTATGTTAACAGTATTGATAGTTAACCTTGACACATGAAATTTTTATTTTTATATATTTATGATGGTGCCACAACTTTATGACATGATCTCATGGTTCACAATTGATTTATGATTATTTATCAAATTTATGGGTTATGTTTTCAATAATGAAAATGTTTTATTCCATGACTCATGTTTATGATCGGTGATAGATTTTATACAAAAATCACATGTTATTTTCATGGTCACATATATTTATTCATATATGATAATTTCATATGATCATATATTGATATATTTTATTTCTATACTTATTAATAATCTAAGATGAACCATTATTATGTTTCCATTCCCCATGTTACGAAGAATGGTTTTATAGAGGGTATGTCTATGAATATTACTAAATGGGGTGTTCTTTATGAGAAACATTGAAGAAATTTTACCATATTATAAGATTTTGTTCCATGTATACAATGGTACTAAATTATTACAGTAATGTTCTATGATCTCCCTATCTTTAACATTTTCAATTTTGAGCATTGGAGATGTTCATAGGAGGTTACATGAGTTTTCGTTGGAAGTTGGAGGGGCAGCAGGGCTATTGCAAGAAATACTTGTCATGCAAACATTACAGGGCATGAAAGTAGGTTTCATGGATTTTACAGGGATATTTCATGATGTGTATAATTTTGGGGTCAAATAAATAAAATACTAGGAGTTTTGTTTTAGAAAAACTGATCCCTAGGGATTACATAATGCGAAAGAGGATTATAGGTCATGTAAATCACTAATATAGTGAGGTTTTTAAAGTTATTTATGGAAATATTTTCATTCCTTAAAGAATGGATTATTCTTCCTCTCATTTTGTGAAACCATTGGTTCCCTAAGGATTTATTCAATCAATCTTCATCCATCTTTGATCTTTCGTTCCGGGAGGTTGTTCGTTTGAAATCCATGGTAATCCCTTATTTCTTCTGGGATGGTTTTCTACTATTATTCTTTGGTGCTTCACTAAAATGGTATAGTTTGGTTTGGTTTTTGTGTTTGGAATTCATTTTTATGGTCTTTTAGTGTGGTGTACGTATATCAATGGTTTCTTGTGGAATATTTGTGGTTGAGGGCGCTTCTTCTCTGCCCCACAGTTCACAGTGAGTTGGAAAAGATTCTTTGAGGTAGAGATTCCCCCATTTATCTTTAATTTTTATCACGTGGGAGGGGTTTTATTTTTTTTATCTATGGGTTATGGTTGTGTTGGATTAATCCAAGATAAAGAATTTGTTAAATTGAAACTGAAAGGGGTAAATGGGGTCTGATTTTCATGATTTTACACCTTTAATATTATTTGTGATATTGTGGATTGTAGAGGATTGTGGCCCTGCTAAAAACTGGGGCCGTTGGGATATTTATTTTTTTGGATGATATGGTTTGTGACTACTGTGCCTCTTTTGATTATTGTGTTATCACCCTAAAATGTAAATTTATTAACTACTTATATTCGATAAATAAATGGTTTCCCCAAGATTATGTCTTCTATGAAAACACTGCTATAATAAAGTGAAGTGTGATAAAAGATACTTTGTAAATATATAAATGGATCCTGATATATTTTGATGTTTAGTCGTGATTTTGGAATGGAGATGGGTGGTTTGGCGTGTTGGTTTGATGGTTTTTTTCATGATTTTGGTTCGGCGAGGTGGTTTTTGGGGCATGCTTTTGGGGTGGTGAGGTGGTTTATTCACTGGACTCTTAAGGTGGTGAGGTTGTGGTTTCATTATGATATATTCTTGAGTTGTGATGGAAAAAGTGATTTATAATGATTAAATGACATGGGTTTGTTTGGTTAATGGGATTAAAGTGGTTAATGAATAATTAAATTGGGAGTTTTGTGGTTAAACGTGATTGATGCTAAATAATGAAAAGAATGAAATAATTAAATGAAATTGGATAGAAATGTGAATGTGGCTCCTATCTTATTATATAGTGTTATGAATTTATAGATGGTAGAAAAATTGATGGTGTTGTGAGTTGGTTGGTTTATTTTTGAACCCATAGTTTGTGCTTGAGTGTTTGATATTACATGCATAAAATTTTTATATTACCATGTTTTCTATATTCCCCCACCCATATCAAGCACTACGTGTCATCATACGCATAGTCTTACAGGGGGTGTTTTTCAGGACATCTAGTGAGGAGGAATGATGGTTGGGTACCCACTCTTTCCAGCTCTCTTTTTTAGGTGAGGTAGGTATTGCACAAGATGTGACTGATGAAGGTATTTTAGTTCATTATATAGTGTTTGTGATAACCCAGGAGCCTTCGAGTGAGATATGATTGTGCATATAGAGAGGATTCTGTTGGGGGTCGTGCATGGTAGGAGGGAACAATGTTGATGTCCTACATGTTCACGATACCCTACTACTCTAATTTTGGAAGTGTTCATGTTGTGGAATAAGTGTATTCTAGAGAGATATGGTATGGCCATTTTTATGGGGTGGTGAGCACAGGTGTCTTTGGGTGAGGTGTGTTGTGATTGTTCTTTTGAGGAGGTGTGTAATATAGATTGGATGAGAGTACGAAGATGTAAGATGTCGGTGGGGTGATAGAAGAATACCAGTAAGAAAGTTGGTTGGGGTACCCTTATTGATATGCTTCTTGTTATATTATATTACTGGTCCTGGTTATTTGGTGAGAATACCTTGGTGAGGTTGTGTTTGGTTATTATACCTGAATTTCTACAATTGTATCATAGGTTCATTAGCATGTTTCTTTCACATGAGAATGAGGTAGTTTTGTTTTCCCAATGAGTACAATTATATTCTCACCATACATATATAAAACTCTTTTTAGGTATCCATGAGGTTTACATGGTCTATTCTCGACATTACTAGATCATAAATTTGGATAGGTGTTGTGTCATAGCTTTAGCTTTACTTTTGGGCATTTAATTTCGAGACTTTTATTGTATCTATTTCATTTATACATGCATTTTGGGTTGGTTTGGGTTTCTTTTCAAAAAAATTTATTGAGATGATTGTGGTTAATTCATTCTATCTACCAATATTGTTTTCTTATAGAGGGAAATACCTCCCTTATTTGTGAGATTTGTATACCCTCAGTGCTAGTCAGTAACTCGGGGCTTTTGGATGCCGGATTTGGGGGTCATTATATACCTCCCTTCATTTTTTATACATGGTGGGAGGGTTCTTGATATAGTGGTAGCAGACCTAATGATTTATAGATATGGTGGTGTTCGTAGTGTGTCTTAGTGAGGAATGCATGTGTTGGTAAGGAAAAAAATCTAGTTGAACTTGGTGCATGAAATAGGCCAGGGAGATAGGCTATGAAACTGGATTTTAGGCCCCCCTATGATCCAGTGCATGGACTCTGAGCTTATTGAATTCCCAAAAGAGATAGACCTTCTTATATGGTAGAGACATAGAAAAGGTACATGCATCATGATGAATTGTGTTCTTGTTGGAATTTGGTTATTTTGGGATGGTTAAAATGAATAAATTTAATTAAAATGAATTTAAATAAAAATTACATAATACTGGGATTAGTAAGTTCCTTGTATTCCTTATAGCTATGGTTATTGTTGGTCGTTCTCATGTGGATCGGGTAGTTTAGGATAAACATGATGATTTGGTTGATTGTTTTTGAGTTGATTCAGTTAAGGAGGATGATTAGTGTTAGAGCATGTTACTTACTTTCTAGCAGCTGTCTTTTGGGATGTATGAGGGAAGTTTCTCAGAGGTGGATATAGAGAGCTAGCTGGAGGAGTATGAGATCACATTCAGTTTAATCTGGGACCCAAAGGGGTATTGGGTCCCTATGTAATTAAATCTAATGCATGGATCTCTACATCAATTGTGGACAGTGTTTCTAGGAGAGAGGAAGGAGGTATACATTTTTTGGGTCGACTATCAGAATTATTTATGGATATAATTCGTTTCATCGACCATGAAGGAAGTAAAGAGGTAGGATATAATCCACCTTTAGTAGAGAATCATACCTGTGTGGGAGCTTGGGTTCAAGTTCAAGGAACTTCATCACTTTCTCCCATATCTTTTTACTGATGTGGAGTCTCATGTGAGATGTCCTGAGGTGGCACTATGTCCTTCTATCATGTATATAGTTCCTAATTTTTTTTCTTCCAATTCATTTTGAGGTTCAAAATATTATAGATTTTATCGAGTGGATGCACTCATAGGGAGTTTTTCCATGAATGGAGAACTAGTAGGGTTCCTTGAGGACAAAAGATGTTAGTGGAAGGTATCAAGAACTAGGACCTTTGTGTTTTCAACAAGAAGGGATCCAACCCTAGCAGATTCCTTTTCGTCATCATGAGCCCAGTATTTTTCATGTTTTTTCTAGGATCATTGTTCCTATGTTTTTTTGATGTGGGGTTCATTTATATCACTAAAATCAGTTCCCATTTGTTCTCCGAGCCCGGTTTTTGTGATGGTAGATATGTTCCTCACCGACCACAATTGCAGTTTCTAGTGAGGTCAATTCCATAGTAGGGGAAGCATGCTTTTTTTCTACCAAGGGGATATGGAGTAAGTATAATCCATCCTTAGGTTATTACTCATTTTTAGGGACCATGATCCAAGAATGTCCATGGTGGTGTTAGTCAGTATAGAGGTATAGAATCTAGGTGTGGTTAGTTTCACATAGTGGAGGCAACAGTTCAATAGGGGCCAGAGATCGTCAGAGGTACAATCTGTCTGTTTAGTAAAATTTTCCATGCCTTATTTTATTTAGGATATTCTCAATCTTTTGGTGTACCCTATCTGTACCATGGTTCGAGACTATATGTAGAGAGGCTTCCCATTCCCATGGGGTTGAATATGCCATTCTGAGCCCAGACTAGCTTGTTTGATGTGTGATATGGATATAGACCGATGATGTGGTTACATCAGTCACATGGGGATATTTTTTTGATAAATATGTCTCTATAACATGTAATCCATGAAATCGAATAGTCTTATTTAGTACATAATCGTATCTACTACTTCTGAAGGAGAGTCATTTTTTTAGTTGTGGATGGACAATGTGTAGTTTTTGTTGGTGAATGGGGTCTCCAGGTGGGCAGTCTGCGTGTTTTGACCCATCTTTCCTTTTTGGTTGAGTTACAAGTGGAATATGTTGAAAAAGGATCTAAGTGGCTCCCAATGATATTAATTAATTATTGTATGTTTTCCCAGAGGATTTTCTGACACTACCCCCTCGATGTGATGTTGAGTTTGGGATATATTTACAGCTCGGCGCTTCTCTAATTTTGATGGATCCCTACCAGATGGAGCCTTAGGATTTGTGGGTGTTGGGGATTAATATTGATGATCTGATGATGAGGGGATACATATTACCTAGTGTGTCTCCATGGGGTACTCTAATGTTATTCTCTAAGAATGAGGATGTCAGTCAAAGGTTTTGCATAGACTACCAGAGGTTGAACCGATTGATGATCAAGAATTGTTCTCCCATTAAAAGTATTAATGATATTTTTGACCACTTGAGGGAAGATTGAAGGTTCTATAAGAGAAATACTTGGTATAGATATCACCAATTTAGGGTGAAGGTGGGTGATATTCTGAATATTTCCATGAGATGCCGGTATAAGAGATTTTAGTTTTTATTCATGTCATTTGGTGTTATGAAAACACTAGCTATGTTCATGTGTCTTATAAACATGGTGTTCCATGAGTTCTAGGATCAACTCATACTCATATTCATCGATGATTTCATGATCTATTGGAAGTTAGATGAGGAGAAAGTTGAGCATCACAAAACTATCTTGGGCATTCCTTAACACCACTATCTCTATAGAATGTTATCCAAGTGCATTTTATGCATACTTGAGATGAATTTCCTTGTGAATGTGGTGTCACAGTAGGGCCTTTATGTAGACCCATTAAAGGTTGATGATTTTTTTTCTTGGGCATCCCCTATTAATTTGGAAGAAGTTTGCAATTTACTTGTTCTATTAGGGTATTATTAAAAGTTTGTACATAATTTCTCATGATTAATATCCCAATTTAAAACATTAACTAGGAAGTATAATTCTTTTCTATGGACCGATCAATGTTTGAAATAATTCAATTACCCAATGAGAAATCTAGTTAGTGCTCCAATACTTCAGCTACCAATGTAGGGTGTATTGTTTGAGGTTTTTTGTGATGCTTCCAACTAGGGATTGGGGTGCGTTCTAATTCATAATTGGGTGGTGATATATTATAAGTTTAGGAAGTTACATCCCCATTAGTGTAAATATTTAACCCATGATCTAGAGCTAGAAATAGTTGTGTTTTCCATAAAGCTATGGCATCATTACCTAATTAGGGAGTGCTTTACGGTCCTCACATATCCGAAGAGTTTGAGGTATATATTTTCCCATCATGATTTGAACTTTTGGAATAGAATGTTGAGGAATTCTCATTAGAATTTGGATTTTTATATCTCTTATACCTCATGAAAATAGAAGGTTGTGTCTGAATCATTGATCAAGAAGTCGTGGAAGGGTGTTGTTTGGGAATCTAGGGATGATTGGAGAGAAATTTAGGAGTTGATAACCTTGATCTTAGATGAAAAAGTTGATAATGGAATAGTTTCTCTGTTTCAAATGAAGATAAAATATTACTAGATGTATAAAGGGGAGGATTCTCAGTGGTGACACTCATAGGAAGAGGTGATGCATGTTCATTTTTTCTATTGTGATGCTCCATAATAATGATTAGAGGAAGGTCAAAACCATATATTGTTTTTGGTGAGGTTGTTTTTTCCAATATAGATGCCTGGGGGATTCCTTTTTGAGTTTCATAACTCACCTTTGGCGGTACACCCCGGAGATTCCAAGATGTTTTGTGGCTTGACGATGCAATGTTTGTTTCCCAAAATGAAATATACAGTGGCATAATTTGGGGATTAGTGTATGGTTATCCTAGAGTTAAAGGTTATACATCATGTCCCTAGAGGTTTTTTGTTTCCCTTAGATGTTATCAAGTGGAAATGGAATGAAATATCAATGGATTTATTCATAGGGTTTCCCATAGCTCAGGGAGGATGTGATTCCATATGATAGGTCATGGATCGGTTGATGAAATCATTCCACTTATTAGCGATCAAGGAGTGAGTCACAATGGATTATTTGGCTAAGAGGTACATGGATGAGGTGGTCTATTTCATGGAGTTCTAAGGTCCATTATCTCTAATATAGATTCATGTTTTACCTCACGAGTTTGGATGTGAATTTTGCGTTATTTTGGCACTCATTTTTACCTCAGCACTTATTTCCACCATAAAAAAGATGGGAAGACAGAACAAACTATCTAGAAAATGGAGGATATGTTGCGGGCTTGTTGCTTAAATTTCATTGGATCATGGGAAAAACACTTGAACTTAGTAGTTTTATGTAATAATAATAGACATCAATCATCCATTGTCATGGATCCAATTGAGTCATTGTATGGGAGGCTGTTTCATTCTCCGTTATGCTAGATGGAGGTTGGGGATGTAGAATCTCTTAGAACCAATGTGGTGCAAAGCACAGTAGAGATCTGTTAGTAGATTTAAGAGAGGATGAATATGGAACATGACTGTAAAATGTCTTATGATGATCATTGGAGGAGGTACTTGGAGTTTGAATATGGGGACCAAGTGTTCTTGATGTTTCCCCTCAATGTGGGAAGTGGATGTTCAACAATGGAAGTAAGCTCTCCCCCCATTGGGTTGGGTCCATTGTGATGTTGGGGTGAATTCATGGTGTGTATTGCTATTAGGAACTTCTAGCTAAACTGGGTCGGACTCATGATATATCCATGTCTATCTACTCCATCAATAACTTCATGATGACTCCAATGTCATTGAAAGGGGGAGTTGGATATCAAGGATGATGTGAAATTCAAGGAACATTCTATGGAGATCCAAGACCACTGACAAAAGGTTCTATAAGTATATATCATTCCCCTAGTTAAGGTGTTATGGAGACATGATGTCCTAGATGAGACTACATGGGATTGTGAGATGTAGATGCATGCCCAGTACCTAATGTTTTTTTGAGTTTTTCTTTTCTTTGTTTTTCTTTATGATGTGATGATTAGATCTTGTTTTATGAGATGTTATTTTTTTCATATCTTGTGATGTGTGTGATAAATCCTTAACATATAAAAATTGTAGGACATAATTACTAATCGAGATATATTAGCTATGATGCGATTAAACCCTTGTGGGAAAGTCAGTGCCTCTGAGAGATGATTTTATATTGACATGGAAGATTGAATTCCTTGATTCATGTGAACAGAACGGTGCAATTTTTTGGGTGTGATGTTATCGGTTTGGGTTGCATAGAGGTTGAGATGGTCATGCAATTATTTTGAGTTAGTGTGGATGTATGGTAAAAGGTTCATTTTTGTTGTACAATGTGTTTTTATGGTCATTTAGGATGGTGTGATTGGATGGTGATAACGTTTGAGGTATGACAAGATTGTTGAGAGGTATCTCACAGGGTGGTAGTTAAGACACTTTTTTATATTCTGGTCTTGGTTTTGGATTATCTTGGGAGAAAATAATTTTATAGGTATCAGATGTAATGGTGTGTTCTCTCTTGGTCTGTTACTATTCTGGTTTTAAGCATTGGAGATGTTCGTGGGAGGTTCTGAGAGTTTTTTGTGGAAGATAGAGGTGTAACAGGTCTACTATAGGAAATACAAACCATGTAAACATTACATGGTGTGAATATTGGTTTCATAACATGTCCATGGATGGTTCATGATTTTTATATTTTTAGTGTTAAATAATTAAAAGGAGAATAATTTTTTGATAAAACCATACCCTGAAGATTAAACGACGAGAAAGAAGATTACACATCGTGTAAATACTTGATGCAACAATTTTAAAATTTCTTTCCATTTTTTTCATTAATCTAGTTATAACTTCTTCTTCCTCTCAATTTGGGTGAAGTTTAGGTTCCCTATAGATTTCTTCAATCCTGATTCCTCCCTCTTTGATTCACTGGTCCCAGTGGTAATTCGTTGGAAATCCTTGTTAAGGCTTTAATTAACATTGGACGGTTTTCTCCTTTTCTTCTTCGAGGTTTCACTACGATGGTGTGGTTTGGAATGTTTTGGGTGTTTTTTATGTTTTTTATGGTCCTTGGGTGTGGTGTGGGTTGATAAATTGTTTCTTGTGGCATAGTTATGGTTTTGGGTGCTTATTCTTCTCCACACAGTATACAGTGAGTCAGTAAAGATTCTATGAGGAGGGGACTCCCATGTTTCTATTTGATATGTATCATGTGGGAGGCGTTTTATTTTTTTTATCTATGAGTTTTGTTTATGTTGTATTAGTAAAATATAAATAAATGGTTAAATTGAAATTGAATGAGGTAAATGGGTTTTTATTGTCTTGCCTTTACAACATTAATATTATTTGTGATATTGTGGATTATACGGGATTTTGGCACCGCTAAATATTGTGTTTGTTTGGGGATTTGTTTGTGCTTGATGATATGTGCTATGACTGTTGCACCTCTTTTGATTTATGTGCTATCACCATAAAATATAAATTTATTAACCACTTATATTTGTCTAATTAAATGGTTTCCCTAGGATAATAACTTTTTTTATGACACCCTTAAAATATTTTGAAATGTGTTAAAGGCCCTATTTTAATTATATAAAATGATCTTGATTTTTTGTAATGTTTGGTCAGGAATATGGGATAATGATGTGTTATCAGGGTGTGTGGGGAAGATGGTTTGGTGGCCATGCTTTTGGGGCATTGAGGTGCATTGTAGTCCGTCCTTTTAGGGTGATGAGGTGGTTTGTTGGTCGTGGTTTTGGGGCGGATAGGTGGTGGTTTCATTTTTCTTGATGCCTGAGTAGTGATGGATTAAATGATTAATAATGATTGAAGTGGAATGGGTTGGTAAGGATAATGGGATGAAAATGGTTAATGAGCAATCAAATAGTTGGTTGTGTGATTAAATGTGGTCGATACTAAATAATTAAAATAATTAGATGATTAAATGAAATTGGTTAGAAACATGAATGTGGCTGGTGGCATGTTGTATGGTTTTATGCATTTATAGATGGCATCAAAAGTGATAGTTTTGTGAGTTTCATAGTTTCTTTATGAACCCATTGGTTGGCCTTGAGTGTTTTATATTATATGTATATACTTGGATATTAATTTTATTTCTATATGTACCCCACCAATGTCATTCACTACGTGTCGTCACCTGTATAGTCACGCGAGGGTTTTTTTCCAACATATGGTGAAGAGAATGGATAGATGGGTACCTGCCCTTTCCCTCTCTCTCTTAAAGGAAAGGTAAGTATTTCATAGGCTGGGATGGATGGATATTTGTTAGTTCATTAGATTGTGGTTGTGATATACTATCTTTCTTTAGGTGATTTAAGATCATTCGTGTGGGGTGACATCTGGTGGGGGTCATGTGTGGTAGGAGGAGGGCATAAGGATGATGTCATACATGTTCATGATACCCTACTACTCTAGTTTTGGTTGTGGTTGTGTTGTGGACCAGGCGTTTTTAGGTGTGATGTGATGTGGACATGCTTGTGGGTTGGTGATCCCATGGGTCTTTGGGTGAGTTGTGTTATGACCATGCTTGTGGGGTGGTGTGTTATACAGAATGGATGATATCACCATGACATACAACATTGGGAGATTTTTATTTTATTTGTTTCATTTATAGATGAATTGTGGGATTGTTTGGGATTCTTTTTAATAATATTTTTATTGATTTTATAATGGTTAATTCATTCTATCTCCCAATATTGTTTTCTTATATATGGAAATACCCCCCACACTATGAGATTTTTATACCATCAGTGCTAGTTTCCAACCAAGGGCCTACTAGAGGTAGGACACATGGGTTATTATCACTCTTCGAATAATTTGGTATCTTTGGTGGGAGGAGGTCATGCCCATTAAAATATTCAAGAATGAATTTTTTTAATGTAATTAATAGTAATTAGAAATGATCTAATATCCATGTATGATAAGCAAGGGTTTCTATATATAATACATTTGTTATCCCCAAGAAATCGCATAATCAAAATTCAGTGGAGAAAATGAATCTCAAATTGAAAAAATGAAATGAAAAAATGAATTAGATTTCAAAATTATTTTATCAAGTGGATTCTCTTAAGTACAAATTATTTTTACCCTCCCAAAACTAAACATTATTAGGGAAACAGTGGTTACTATTTTACAAAAATGATTGACTTTTAACTTTTTGGAATTGAATTAAAAAAACACTAGTTTTTACTTAATTCTGACATCAAAAAGTCTCTTCACGTCAAAGTGAATATACACACAAAATTTAATTCCTAAACATAATTTAGACACACTAATAGATTATCTAAAATTAATAATCAATTGGATATATTATATAACATATCATGTAGTAAAATGAATAAAATAATTAAATAATGAATGAATTTGAGTCAACCAAGATTTGTATTTTCATTATATATCCCATTTGAAATGAAGATAAAAAAGTATTAAATTTTTATAAAAAAATTACAAATTCAAAGATATTTGTATAAAATTATCCCAAATATACAAAAAAAACATATGATCTTAAGAGGAACATAAAAATGATTTACCCAAGAAACCCAAGAGGTATTAAATATTAATCTCAACAAAATGGTTACACATGATTATAAAATTATAGAAGTTATTACCCAGTAAAAATGCCTAAGTCATACTTAAAAATTAACAATTTGAAAAAATTTAAAGGGAGTAAAAAGGGTTTATTTTAAATCATAGTTAATAAAAAAAATATGAACCTCTTCCCGTACTTACAAATCAACAATTTCCTCATATTTGAACCTTAAAGAGAAAGAAAACATTTTGTAAATTTGGTTCAAAATATTTTTATTCAAGTAGTTTAATGGCCTATTAAAAGTCCTGAATTATATTAAATAATTATTTTCAACCAGCACCTTTCCAAAGAATATATTAAAATATATAGGATTTTTTCTATAAAAAAGAATAAATTTTATATCATATCAAAATAACATTCACATGATATTAGAGTTAATCCATATTCATAGTAAATGATAACTCGTATCTTTCAATTAAAACATCGCATAATATCCCAGTGAAGGTACCTTCAACAGAAAATAGGATGAAACATTATATCCACATTTTAAAATTTTAAATGGTGAGATTGAGTAAATGTGAGAGGAAGTAACAAAGAAGGTTTCATCAATTGAAAAATATTTTTAGGTTTAATTCAATGAGATTGGGATTTGGGGGATTAAAATTTTAATTTGATAGATAAATATGTGAGGTACTTTATCCCCAAATTAATTGAACAAATAAAAATTTTAAACCTTGTGTTTCCTACCATGTAGTCCTAGTTTTAAAGTCCCTAGCCAAACTCCCCCAAAAACTATCCATAGTGAATAGGTTGATGTGGTTTCCAATGTAGGAACCAACACATGTGTTTATTCCATTTATTTTTAAATAGGAATTGATTTCCATGGGCTTCATGAACTCTATAAAAAAAAACTAAAAACATTTTCATCTTAAATATACACCTGAAAAAAACCCCTTCTAGAGTGGAAGATCATGCTAGATAGTTCTGGAAATAATTCAGAATTGGAATTTTTGAATGTTTTTATGAAGATACAATAGGGTATAAAATTTACATAACAGCATAACAAGATCCTCAATAATATCCTTGTCGAGTCAATAAGGTTTCCTTATGAATTTTCCATTCCTTCATGTTTGGTGAGATTGTTGAGTCAATAAGGATTCTTTATGACTTTTCCGTCCCTTCTTGTTTTGAAAATCACAAACACATTATCTTAAGGAAAATTTCATTTTACCCCATGTTTTACATTCATAAGAAAAATTTTCCTTCCCCAAGGAAATTTATCTGTACCATGTTTTTCATTATAAAATTTGGTTTTGTATCCAAAACCCTGGAATCATATAATACTAAGATTTAGAGCATTCTGTTTTCAGGATCCGAATTCAGGTTCCAAGTTCTTTGAATTCACACTATGATCCCTTATGATATCTAATTCCATGTTCTCTAAATTCAGACTCCGAAATCTTATGAGTTCTGACTCCAAGTTCTCTTAATTTAGACTCTGAACCCTTATGAGTTATGACTCTGAATTCTTATGAATTCAGACTCTGAACTTTTTATGTTCAGACTTTGAATTCTATAGAATTATAACTCCAAATTCTTCTGATAAACAGAATCTGAATATACATATATTATAGACTCCAAATAGATTTTTTAGCCTCCGAACTTTCATTTTTTCTTACACTTTGAAAAATGAATTTTCTTAAGTAACCATATTTTTGTTTACTCATGTTTTGGTTATAAAATGATGTCGTGCATTTAGTTTCTAACTAATCATTTATTGAGTGACACATGTATAAGTCCCTACGAAATTCAAGGAAAAATATGACTGTTGAAGTATGGATCTGACAATTGAAGTCATGAATATAAATAGGAGCTCATTTGAACGATCTCAGAACTTTTGCAGACCAACTTTTTATAGAACTTACTTACATGCTATTAAAGTGATTTCTATAGATAGAGGATCTTATAAACTCTTAGGATTCATGCATAAAGTTTGAACGGCATGTTCAAACTTTTATTCATGAAGATTTTCTTTATGCAGAGGTGCAATTTCCTTAAAATCAAAGTCTTTGTGTTGTGAAGTCAGAGGTGTCGATTTCCTTACAAATCGAGGGCTTGCGAGGATATCAAGAAAGATACCGATCTTTGGATTAACGGATTACCTGGGATTGGGTAAGATAGACTTTCTTGAAAGTATAAACAAGGGACCTTTATGCAAGTTTGTTGGATACCCTTCTCTTTGGGTCAAAATATTTTCTACTTGTTACTTGTAGTGTTTCAATCTTGTTTTCCACTGTAATTTTGGTTTTTGAAGAAAGTATAACTATATTATACTTTCTTAGACTTTTACTATGATTAAATAGGATTATATATGCTTTAAGGTATAATCTTTGTTGTTGTAATATTTTGTTAAGTTTCATTTCCGGAATCTTTTTTTCAGAATCACTTTTTCGGAATCAAGCAAATTACTAGAACTTAGAGGTGTTGTGAATTTTTTTATAGAAAATTTCCTTAAGGTTCTTTTAAGTATACAATTCACCCCCCCATATATATTGAGTATCTACACCATAGTTTGATACTACAGTTCGTATCATATATATCTTAAAATTGATTCAACAATTGGTATCAGAGGGTTAGCTAAATCTGAATTAATCTCACGATTAGATTCAGAAGAGAAATATTCTTCTTCATTTTATCGGAATCAGATTTTCGGACTCATAAAGTTAAGATTCATATTTTTCTCAGAGATACTCTAGTTCTATTTTCCTTTCTTAGGATATTTACAAACTTTTATTACTAACAAGTTTGTGTGGAAAGATTTTCTTTAAGATGGAAAGTTTAAGTTTTGGTTTTGTCGAAAATCTAAATCCTACCAGACCTCCTATTTTCGATGGAAATGAAAATGAATACTTGAGATATTGGATGAATACTTTCGTTATAAACACTAGAGATGATAACTACCTAATGCTGATCGGAGACTATAATATTCCTGATAAGGAATTGAGAACTTTTAATAATCAGGAGAAATCAGAATATGAAGAAAATTTCAGAGTTAGAAATACATTGCTATGTTCTATGACTAGGAACATTTATAGTCAAATATCTTCATGTAAAGCTGAAAAAAGTATCTGGAAGAAACTTGAAGTTACACATTTCGGTACTTCTAAAGTTATAGAGACAAGAAGAGCTATGTTGAGAGATTAATACCATGGATTTAACTTTCCTTATGGAGAACCTATAAGAAAAGTTCAGCAAAGTTTTATAACTATTGTGAATAGATTATAGTCTAAGGGAGAAAAATGTTTGGATGATGATTCCCCTATACATAATATCATAGACATCATGCCAAATTAGTGGGAGTCCAAGAGGACAGCAATCGATGAGAATAGTAAAGTCACCCAGATTTCCTTAGATGAGATGTTTGGAACTCTTCTTCAGCATGAGACTAGAATGAAGAGAGATGTTGATAATTTTAAAAAGATGAATGGGAATGGAGGAATTTCTATTATAACTACTTCAAAAAATATGAAATCAAAGACTCCAAAAAGAGTAACTAGATTAAAGTCAATGAAAGTCACTATTCAATCAGAATCTAGGGATATAGAAAAGTCTGAGAATGAATTAGTTAATCTAGCTTAAAGAATGAACAAGATAGTAGCTCAGAAGAACTATCAAAATAAGTTAAAGAAGATAGACTAAAAAGATAAGAATGATGGGTAAGTTACTTGTTATTAATGTAGAAGAATATGTCATATCAGACCATATTTCCCTCTATTTAAAAAGAAGAAAAGAAGGAAAGTAATTTAGAGAGAAACAAGCAAAAGTTCTATCGTTTGAAGCACAAGAAAAGTCTTAAAGAAAATGACACTTGGAGTGCTAGCTGTGGAGACTCTTTGGGAAGTGAATCTTCTGAATATGAATCATTAGAATAGAAAAATATTGGATTCATTGCTACTACTTCTTTCCCAAATACATGTCTTATGGCCAAGGTACGCTCTACTGAGGCTTTAACAAATTTATCTCTTGATAATAATTACTATTCTGAAGATATTACTTCTAATGAAGAAACTACATCTTTAGATAATGAAGAAATACCTTCATATGAAGAAGTATCTAGATTTTCCAAGTTCTTAGAATTAAGAAATTGTAAAATTTCTATGAAACTAGAAAAGGAAAATACTAGGGAAGAATTTATTAAAAAAGATATTTCAGACCTCTCTAGAGATCTTAAAGATAAGGATGAGCTTCTAGAAAAACATTCTAAATACCTTAATAAAGTAAATCCTGAAAAGGAAAAACATTCTAAATATATTAATAATTCAATTTTAAAAATAAAAGTTTTTGAGGAAAAATCTAACTCTAAGGAAATAATTCCTGAGGATAGGAATTTAGTCATAAGACTAAAATCCTAAACATATTCTCTAAAGAAACATCTTGCAAAATTTACTTCTAGTAAGGAAATTTTTGAAAATATGTATTCTCAAATAAAACCTCAAGGAAATAGTACTGGAATAGGTTTTACTCACAGAAAACCTTTTTTCAAAAACAAATATTTTATTCCATCCAGAGCCCCTTTTGTAGTAAATTTCAAAGTGGTGTGCATTGCAAGAAAAATTGTTCCTTGAATAATTTTAAATATCCTGGGTTTTATAAAGATTATTTTTCTAAACAAATGTGGATACCAAAAAATTTATTGTCTAACAATTCCATATCCAATAAAGTTTGGATTCTAAAAGTCTAACATTCTTATTTTCAGGAGAATAAAAATAGTACCAACAGCAATACTTGGTACATGGATAGTGGATATTCCCGGCATATGTCTGGTAACAAAAACATCTTTGAAAATATTATCAAGACGAAAGGAGGAAAAGTAACTTTCGAAGATAATTCTATGGGAGAAAGTATTGGTAAAGGTTGTAAAGACCGGAAAAATTCAAGGAAATTTTTTTCTTAAATTTCTTTGGATTTTTACAAGAACGCAGTTTTAGACGGAACCTGATTCCAAGGCCCGGTGTGCCCGGAATCATTTTCCGAAGTTTGCCTCAGGTACGTTCAGTGAACGGACGAGCGGGTTTTTCTAACTTTTGAACCGGTGCTCAGAATAGAATTCTGATGGCACCGATGGAATCGCAGTGCCTGTATTTTTTTAGAAACGCCTCTTCCGGAGTTGCGTTTGCTCGGGCGTGGTGTTTAATTTTTGGGCTTAATGTTAAGAAATAAAATAATTGGTACGACAAACTTTATTTTACTTCACTTAAATCCACTTGAAAGACACTTAAAGCTGCTTAAGCTGAGTTGATGCAGATAGGGTGTTATCCAAAAATATCCTACCCTCTTGGTAGGATATTTGTGAGCTGGGGCCCGCACGAGCCCCACCATTTCATTTCCGCTAAGTAACGCACCCAAGAAACCCCATAATTATGAAAGTCAACTGACGTGTTTTCTTAATTTCTTAACGCACCAATTAATTGGGCGGTTTTATTAGTTGAATTAATTCTATGAATTAATTTACTTTTTTCTTAACCTGTTTACAATCCGTTGGTGTAATAATAATATAAGACCAACGCACAACTTCTGGAGAAATGCTCGTTGAGAGGTTTTGAAAAATTTTGTGCCTTCATCCTCCTTCGCGAAGAATGCGAAGAACACGAAGAACGCCGTCACCCTCAGAGATTGACGACGGTTCTTCCAAGACGTTCTTCCCCGCAACGATCTCCGATCACCAACTTCTTGAGGTAGGAGATTTTGAGTTTATTTTTTTAAATCTTATTTGTGGTTTATAAAAATATCATGGATTTAATTAATATAATTAAATCTACATGTTCTTGAACCTCGGAGTTCTTCTTCACGACACCGTATTCCGCGACGACGCGACGCTCTTCCGCGACGACGCGACGCCCTTCCGCGACGCGACGATCGCCTCCTTCCGCGGTGATCAATTCCGCGAAGAACGCGCGTGCGACGACTTGATGATGTAGGGGTTTTTTTGTGAAATAATTTATATTCCCATGATTTTTTCTTTTAAAACAAAGATCCCGGATCAAGTTCAAATTTTAATTCTATTAAAATTGTGCCTTTCTTGTTATTCATGTGTTGAATATTTCTTCCCGATTGTTATCACCTAACGCGGAGGGTGCGGGCCAAACAAACACGACCTGACAACCCTCCACAGTTCTTCGTTGATGTTCGGATTGGAGGGCGACGAAAAAACATTCCGCAGGGGTGATTCGTTGATTATGCAGTGAAGAACGGGACCCGGGAGGTGCTACGGCGCAAACGGGAGTGGAATCGGACCACCGGAGCAACTCCGGTGGCCCGCGGAAACCACCGGCGGCGCGGCGGCGCCGGCGGCCGGAGGCGGCAGCGCCCCGTCACGCCGCCGGAAAGAGCCTCCGCAGCTAAAGCCGCGTCGGCGGCGGCACCATCGGACCCGCGTCCGTGCGGGTCCCGCACACACGGGACGTGGCAAGGCCGCGTCCGTTGACCAAGGGCGGCCCCCGCCAGGGGGGGGGGGGGTGTTCACACGCGGCGGCAGCGCGCCCCCACCCCCGGACTCCACTCGCTCGGCCGCTCGGCCGAGACGAGCTGGGCCGAGCCGAACCGCCATCCGGGTCGCGCCCTGGCCAGGCCTGGTCGCGCCCAACCGGGTCGGACCCGGACCCGGGTCGGTCCGGGCCCAAACCCCCCGTCTCCTGACGTTTTCGGTCTTTCGCTCATAACTTGAGCTGCGGGACTCCGAACAACACACTGTCAGTGGCGATGCGATCCTTGGATTGAGACGGTCATTTTGATATATCACACTCAAGGTTTCAGAATACCTTGGGTTCGGCTGGGTTGGTTCGTACACAAATCAATCGGGCCCTCGGAGCGGAAACGCTCATATCTTGTGCTTCGGACGTCCGATCGACGTGCCGTCAACTTTGTTGAATTCCTACAAGTGAGACGGATCTTTTGGCATACTCCGCCCGAGGTTTGGACAAAGGTGTAGTATGGTCGGGTTGGTTTTTCCTTAAAAACAAACCGGGCCCCTGGGACGAAAAAGCCAATAACTCTCAGACCGGGTCTCCAATTGACGCGCCATCTACGACATTGAGTTCATGTTGACGATACAGAACTTTAGGATACATCATCTCTGGACTATGTGTCAGTTGATGTATCATCCCCTCAGCTCGGGGAGCGGACCCTCCCGAACGAGCTTGCTATGTGCGGGAACCCTAGAGCTAGCTGCGACTGCTACTGTGACGAAGACGACTGTGCAGAGATCCTCAGTGGCTTCGACGACGACGACTACAACACTCAGCGATCCAGTGTGGATCAGTGCTACCGATCCTGTGTGGGTCCGATCCTGTGTGGGTCAGCGCTCAGCGGTTCTGTGTGAGCCAGCGCCTACAGGTCCTGTGTGGGCCCAATCCTTTGTGGGTCTTTGTGGGGGTTAGTTACCTATCGATCCTTTGTGGGTCAGATCCTTTGTGGGTCATTGCGGGGGTTAGTACCTATAGATCCTTTATGGGTCCGACGACTTAGATGGATCAGTGATCATCTCTATCGTCATTTGAAGAAGTATACCTGTGTGAGCTGAAACTCTGTTTCACTTTCCTTTGTGGATTGTGTGGTGCTGTCCTGTGTGGATTTACATTTTACATTCCTTTGTGGATTTTGTTGAGCTATCCTGTGTGGATTTCACGTTTTGCTTTCCTGTGTGGACTGGGTTGTACTCAAGCTCGGATGTTTGAGCCAAGAGAGAATTGATGACTTAGGTATATGTATGGGCATATACCTAAGCAGTGTCGGATGATACTTCGTGATTGTATCTTTCCTTTGTGGTTCATCCTTTGTGGATTTTCGGAGACCTTCAGGGGTCTCGGGGTCCATACTGAGTAGCTTATACTCACCCCTACACGGGATATGCCCGCACTACGTTGTGTTGGTTGCAGATGGCGGACAGCGCTGATCGTGGTGGAGGCTTGTGGAGCAGGACGGTACCTGGAGGTGGACCACTGGGCGGGACGTACTCAGAGCGGTCGGCTAGACCCGAGGAGCAGTGGAGGCTTTCTGTACCCACCCTTCAGGTGGGACTTCCAGTCGACAGTTCGACGTTGTGGATTTACTTTTCAGTTGTTGTTTTTCCCCTTTCAGTTGTACTTTACATTTGGGCTTGTATTTCCGGCCCCCTTTACTTTTCCGCACTTACTGTTGTACCCGCTTTTACTTAGTGTTTACCTTTTCCGCTTACTTACTCTGTGGTTATTGTTTACTTTACAAATGCAATGCCTTCCCTTTACTGGGATTTATGTTTTGGTGCTAGTCGCCAGCCCCTGGCCTATGGAAGGCGGGCTTGGGGTAGTAACGGCATGGGCCCCAAGGACGAGTCGTGACAAATTGGTATCAGATGTGGTCAGTTCTACCACAAACTCTGATCTTTCTTCTATGTGAAGCAATAGTGTTTAGCATATTGAGTATGGTTGTCAGTACAGGGAGTCCAGTGTTGGTGTGGCGGCCGACGTATCCGTACACCAGGACCCTGACTTCTGATTTCCGAATTAATACACGAAAACATTGATTGCATGTGTGTTTCAAGTTTTCTTTGTGATTACTTGTATCAGCTCACCAGGTATGTTGTTCTGACCATGGCACACCTGTTTATTTTCAGGATGGCCCCACGAAGGTAGCCATCTTGGGTTCCAAGAGTTGAGCGTGACGACAGCCCGCCGAGCGACGAGGCCTCGGTACATGGCCCTTTGACAGCAGAGGCACTGGCGGTACCTCTACCCGCCGAGCCACCGATGCTTCCAGCACTAGCGGCTAACGATGCACGTCGCCTCAGTACACTGCATGAGTTCCAGCGCCAGCGACCACCCAGGTTCTGTGGGGAGATGGACCCCCAGGCAGCCGAGGACTGGCTGGAGGCAGTTGTACGAGTTTTCAGGCTAGTGAGGACACCAGCAGACCTCATGGTGATCCTCACAGCGAGCCTACTGCACGCAACAGCAGGACGATGGTGGAGCTTGATGCTCCATGTGCACGATGAGGCCTCTCTCATCTGGAAAGACTTTGACGGCCTCTTCTGCTCAGAGTTCTTCCCGGCCACCCTCCGTGCGGTGTGCATCCAGGAGGTTATTCAACTGCGGTAGGGCAGCTTGACGGTCGCCCAGTACTCGGCGAGATTCACCGATCTCTCGCGCTACTCGACCGACATGGTACGGGACCCGTTATTCGAGGCCCGGACCTTTGAGTAGGGATTAATACACAAGATCAGGGCATCACTGATCTCCCTCACCATCCCGACCCAGGAAGGAGTACTGGAGTGAGCCCTTTTGATCGAGAGCGTTCTTGCTGAGACTTCTCCAGTGGCGAGACCTACCGCAGGGCGACACGTAGCAGAGTCTTCCGTAGTAGGCAGTCGACGGATGACTCAGGGGTCCAGGAAGACCAGTCCCTCACGTAGACGGCCTCAGGACACTAGCTCAGCCATGCGGGGCACACAGCGTGGAGCCAATCTTTCGAGAGGCAGACAGTGCTACACATGCGGCAGACAGGGTCACATGGCTCGTGACTGCCCGACCCATCGTGCCGAGGAGCAGCAGACAGTTGAGGGGCCACCCAGGCAGAGGCAGAGGGTCGACTGTGGCGGTCCGCATGGTGGAGGTGGACAAGGCAGAGCAGCTGGCCGAGCAGCAGGTGGTGGGCGACGCTTTGAGGCTCTACCACCACCACCACCAGGAGGCCCGCCCTGACCACAGGGAGCTAGCGGGCAGAGACAGGCATAGCTCCAGGCAGCGGAGGCCTACGACCATGACGCGCCCGAGATGATTCGAGATATGATACATGTCTATTCCAAACTTACTGCAGTTCTTATAGACACATGAGCGAGTCACTCTTTCATAGCCTCTGCCCTTGTTCGGAGCTCGGAGATTCCGACAGAGTCGTTGGCTCGATCCTTATGGCTAGAGACTCCTATGGGAGCTGACTCGATGATTACACACTGGTTCCGGCAGTGTGAGCTTACTCTAGGAGGTGAGAGCTTCGGCTGGGAACTTCTTGTAGCAGCGTCGAGGCCTTACGACGTCATCTTTGGCATGGATTGGTTATCTACAGTCCATGCACAGATTGACTGTATTAGGCGCAAGGTGCGATGTGTACGCACCTACGGGAGCAGGTTCACCTTCACCGGCAAGAGGGGAGCCTTTGCAGCACTGGATGGACTTCCGAATAGGAGAGGACAGCCCATCACTCATCAGTTGGCTAACCTCATCCTAGGAGCTGTTGACGTGCGGAGTCCTAGTTTTCCTGCAGTAGTGGATCAGTACGCGGACGTCTTTCCCGACGACGTTCCAGGGCTACCTCCTCGCAGAGAGGTAGAATTTCATATTGATCTGTACCCCGGGACAACCCCGATATCCACTCCAGCATATCGGATGGACCCCGCTGATCTTCGAGAGCTACAGTTACAGTTGGAGGACTTGCAGGGCAAAGGTTTCATCCGAACCAGTGTTTCACCCTAGGCTTCACCGATATTGTCCACCAAGAAGGCAGACAGGAGCTTGCGACTTTGTTTCGATTATCATCACCTGAACTAGGTGATAGTGAGGAACAAGTATCTGCTACCAAGGATTGATGACTTCTTCGATCAACTCAAGGGAGCACGGTGGTTCTCGAAGATAGACCTCAGGTCAGGCTATCATCAGCTCAGAGTTCGAGACGAGGATGTGCAGAAGACGGCCTTCAGATGTCGGTATGGACACTATGAGTTCTTGGTTATGCAATTCGGCGTAACCAATGCTCCAGCGGTGTTCATGGGCCTCATGAACAGGATATTTCAGCCATACCTCGATCAATTTGTCGTGGTCTTCGTCGACGACATTTTGATATACTCAACGAATGAGGAGGAGCACGCCTACCACTTACAGGTTGTACTAGACATAATCCGAGAGCACCAACTTTATGGCATGCTCTCAAAGTGTCAGTTCTGGATACGTGAGGTCCACATCTTGGGACACGTCATCTCTGAGGCGGGGGTTGCAGTGGATCCTGCGAAGATCGAGGAAATGCTAGCTTGGGAGCCACCCACGAGCGTGACAGAGGTGTGGAGTTTCTTGGGACATGCTAGATACTATCAGAGATTTGTGCCAGACTTCTCCAGAGTTGTGGAACCACTCTGAGCTTTGACGAAGAAGGGGAAACCCTTTGTGTGGTCAGACAGATGTCAGCGGAGCTTCCAGGAGCTGAGACAGAGATTGACCAGTGCACCTATCTTGAGGTTGCTTGAGGAGGGAGTAGGGTACGTAGTCTACTACGATGCATCAGGGACCGGACTCGGATGTGTCCTGATGCAGGTGCAGGCAGTGATCGCCTATGGATCACGTCAGTTGAGGCCGTATGAGCATAACTACACTACCCATGACCTGGAGTTAGCAGCAGCGGTCTTCGCTCTGAAGACATGGCGACACTATCTGATGGGAGAGTGATTTACAGTCTTTTCTGACCATCAGAGTCTCAGGTACATCTTCTCTCAGAAGGACCTGAACCTGAGACAGTGGCGATGGCTCGAGTTTCTCCAGGACTATGACTTTGAGATAGTCTATACTCCTGGGAAGGGGAACGTGGTAGCCAATGCTCTCAGCAGGTGGACGGGCATTCAGCTACTTGAGGAGGCGACAGAGCAGCTAGCCGCTTTGTAGATATCCTTCGTGGAAAGAGATGGAGCATCCTTCCTCTAGTCTCTCACAGTCACCCCTCCACTACTGCAGCGGGTCAGAGAGGCACAGCGTGGGGACGCCGACTGTGAGACGCGGTGTGCGCAGTTATCCTCAGGACAGGCACCTGATGGCTTCTCCTTTGGAGCAGAGCATGACATCCTTTTCAGAGGACGTACCTAGGTACCAGTCGAATTACGAGAGGAGGTGCTGAGAGAGTTTCACACTTCTCCTTTGATGGTACATCCTGGAGTGGCGAAGATATACCAGGACCTCAGAGGATAGCACTGGTGGCCAGGCATGAAGAAGGCTGTGGCAGAGTTTGTTTCTCGATGCCTCACCTTCCAGCAGGTGAAGGCAGAGCATCAGGTACCAGCAGGCATGGTACAACCCTTGGAGGTCCCGGAGTGGAAGTGGGATGGGTTATCTATGGACTTCGTGACTGGACTTCCACGCACTTCCAGAGGTCACAACTCCATCTGGGTGATTGTCGACCAACTCACCAAGTCGGCTCACTTCTTACCCATCAGAGAGTAGGGCTCAATGGAGAGCTTGGGGCGTCTCTACGTCCAGGAGATTGTACGGCTTTACTGTGTTCCATCATCTATCGTCTCTGATCGAGATACTCACTTTACTTCCCAGCTTTGGAAGGGGTTGCAGGAGGCGTTCGGGAAGCAGCTACGTCTGAGCACCGTCTTTCACCCTCAGATGGATGGTCAGACAGAGAGGACCATTCAGACTCTCGAGGATATGCTCCGCGCATGTGTCCTTGACTTTGGTCGCAGCTGGGAGGACCACCTACCCCTGGTGGAGTTCGCATACAACAATAGCTACCACTCAACCATCGGGATGGCACCATACGAGGCATTGTACAGAAGACCTTGCAGATCTCCTTTGTGATGGACAGACCCTGGGGAGTCAGCACTTGTGGGACCAGAGATGGTCCGGGCCACGACAGAGAAGGTCCAGGTCATCCAGGAGCGGATGAGGACAGCTCAGAGCCGGTAGAAGTCTTATGCTGACAGGAGGCGGAGGCCACTGGAGTTCGAGGATGGAGACCACGTATTTTTTCGTGTCTCACCTCGACGTGGATTACAGAGATTTGGCCAAGGCGGCAAGTTATCTCCACGCTTCATTGGACCATTCCAGGTCCTCAGTAGGATTGGCGAGGTGGCTTATCGTCTGGCTCTACCACCTCAGTTGCACCTGGTGCACGACGTCTTCCATGTATCTCAGCTGAGGAGATACGTGCACGACCCAACGCACATCATTGACCATGGGGAGCTAGACGTGGATGATGGGGAAACTTTTGCGGAGGTCCCGGTGGAGATCGAGAATCGACAGGAGTGGGTCCTACGTGAACGATCGGTTCCTCTAGTGCGCATCAGATGGCAGCATGCGAACCTCCAGGAGAGCACTTGGGAGCGGGAGGCTCAGATTCGTGCTCAGTACCCACATTTGTTTCCCAAGTTTATGATGTATCTTTACGGGGACGTAAATCCCTGAGGTGGGAGTGATGTAAAGACCAGAAAAATTCAAGGAAATTTTTTTCTTAATTTTCTTTGGATTTTTACAAGAACTCAATTTCAGACGGCACCTGATTCCGAGGCCCGGTGTGCCCGGAATCATTTTCCGAAGCTTGGCTCGGGTACGTTCAGTGAACGGACGAGTGAGTTTTTCTAAATTTTGAACCGGTGCTCGGAATCGAATTCTGAGGGCACCAATGGAATCACAACCCCAGTATTTTCTTAGAAACGCCTCTTCCGGATTTGCGTTTGCTCGGGTGTGGTTTTTAATTTTTGGGCTTAAAGTTAAGAAATAAAATAATTGGTACGACAAACATTATTTTATTTCACTTAAAGCCACTTGAAAGCCACTTAATGCTACTTAAGAGGAGTTGATGCGGATAGGGTGCAATCCAATAATATCCTACCCTCTTGGTAGGATATTTGTGTGCTGGGGCCCGCACGAGCCCCACCGTTTATTTTCCGCTAAGTAACACACCCGCGAAAACCCATCATTATGAATGACAATTGAACCATTTTCTTAATTTCATAAAGCACCAATTAATTAGGCGGTTTTATTCGTTGAATTAATTCTATGAATTAATTTAATCGTTTCTTAACCTATTCACAATCCGTTGGCGTAATAATAAAATAAGACCAACGCACGACTTCTGGAGAAATGCTCGTTGAGAGGTTTTGACAAATTTTGTACCTTCATCCTCCTTCGCGAAGAACGCGAAGAACGCGAAGAACGCCGTCACCCTCGAAGATTGACGACGCTTCTTCCGAGACGTTCTTCCCTGCAACGATCTCCGATCACCAACTGCTTGAGGTAGGATATTTGGAGTTTCTACTTTTAAATCTTCTTTGTGGTTTATAACAACATCATGGATTTAATTAATATAATTAAATCTACATGTTCTTGAACCTCTGAGTTCGTAGACGCGACATCGTATTCCGCGACGACGCGACACCCTTCTGCGACGATGCAACGCCCTTCCACGACGAAGCGGCGCCCTTCCGCGACACGACGATCACCTCCTTCTGCGGCGATCAATTCCGCGAAGAATGCGCGTGCGACGACTTGACGAGGTAGGGGTTTGTCTGTGAAATAATTTATATTCCCGTGATTGTTTCTTTTAAAAAAAAGAACCCGGATCAAGTTCAATATTAATTCTATTAAAATTGTGCCTTGCATGTTATTCATGTATTGAATATTTCCTCCCGATTGTTATCACATAACGCGGAGGGTGCGGGCCAAACAAACACGGCCCAACAACCCTCCGCAGTTCTTCATTGATGTGCGGACTGGCGGGCGACGACAAAACAAGCCGCAAGGGTGATTCGTTGATTCCGCAGTGAAGAACGGGACCCGGGAGGAGCTACGGCGTAGACGGGAGTGGAATCGGACCACCAGAGCAACTTCGGTGGCCCGCGGAAACCACCGGCGGCGCCGGCGGCCGGAGGCGGTGGTGCCCGGTTGTGCCGCCAGAAAGAGCCGCCGCGGCTGAAGCCGCGGCAGCGTCGGCACCAGCGGACCCGCGGCCTCGCGGGTCTGGCGCACACGGGATGCGGCAAAGCCGTGTCTGTTGACCAAGGGCAGCACCCGCCAGGGGGGGTGTTCATACACGGGGGCAGCGCGCCCCCGCCCCCGGACTCCACTCGCTCGGCTGCTCGGCCGAGCTGAGCCGGGCCGAGCCGACCTGCCGGCCGGGTCGCGCCCAACCGGGTCGGTCCGAGCCCAGACCCCCCGTCTCCGGTCGTTTTCGGTCTTTCGCTCATACATGAGCTGCGAGACTCTGAACGACGCGCCTTCAGCGGTGATGCGATCCTTGGATTGAGACGGTCGTTTTGATATATCACACTCAAGGTTTCAGAATACCTTGGGTTCGACCGGGTTGGTTCGTACACGAAACCAACCGGGCCCTCGGAGCGGAAACGGTCATATATTGAGCTTCGGACGTCCGATCGACGTGTCGTCGACTTTGTTGAATTCCTATAAGTGAGACGGATCTTTTGGAATACTCCGCCCGAGGTTTGGACGCAGGTGGAGTACGGTCGGTTTGGTTTTGCCTTAAACACCAACCGGGCCCCTGGGACGAAAAAGCCAATAACTCTCAGACCGGGCATCCGATTGACGCGCCGTCTGCGACATTGATTTCCTGTTGACGATACAGAACGTTTGGATACATCAACTCTGGACTATGTGTCAGTTGATATATCAACTTCTCGGCTCGTGGAGCGGACCCTCCCGAACGAGCTTGCTGTGTGCGGGAACCCTAAAGCTGGCTGCGACTGCTACTGTGACGACAACGACTGTGCAGAGATCCTCAGTGGATTCGACGACGACGACTACAACACTCATCGATCCTGTGTGGATCAGTGCTACCGATCCTATGTGGGTCTGATCCTGTGTGGGTCAGTGCTCAACGGTTTTGTGTGAGACAGCGCCGACAGGTCCTGTGTGGGCCCGATCCTGTGTGGGTCTTTGCGGGGGTCAGTTACCTATCGATCCTTTGTGGGTCAGATCCTTTGTGGGTCATTGCAGGGGTTAGTACCTATCGATCCTTTGTGGGTCCGATGACTTAGATGGATCAATGATCATCTCTATCATCATTTGAAGAAGTATACCTGTGTGAGCTAAAACTCTGTTTTACTTTCCTTTGTGGATTGTGTTGTGCTATCCTGTGTGGATTTACATTTTACTTTCCTTTGTGGATTGTGTTGAGCTATCCTGTATGGATTTCACGTTTTGCTTTCTTGTGTGGACTGGGTTGTACTCGAGCTCGGATGTTTGAGCCAAGCGAGAATTGATGACATAGGTATATGTATGGGAATATACCTAAGCAGTGTCGGATGTTACTTCGTGATTTTATCTTTCCTTTGTGGTTCATCCTTTGTGGATTTTCGGAGACCTTCGGGGGTATCGGGGTCCCTACTGAGTAGCATATACTCACCCCTGCATGGGCTATGCCCGCACTACGTTGTGTTGGTTACAGACAATGGACAACGCTGATCGTGGTGGAGGCTTGCGGAGCAGGACTGTACCAGGAGGTGGACCACTGGGCGGGATGTACTCGGAGCGGTCGGCTGGACCCGATGAGTAGTGGAGGATTTCTGTACCCACCCTTCAGGTGGGACTTCCAGTGGACGGTTCGACATTGCGGCTTTACTTTTCAGTTGCTGTTTTTCCCCTTTCAGTTGTACTTTACAGTTGGGTTGGTATTTCCATCCCCCTTTACTTTTCCGCACTTACTGTTGTACCCGCTTTTACATAGTGTTTACTTTTTCCGCTTGCTAACTCTGTGGTGCTTATTTACTTTACAAAGGAAATTCCTTCCCTTTACCAGGATTTACGCCTTGGTGCTAGTCGCCAGCCCCTGGCCTATGGAAGGCGGGCTTGGGGTAGTCACGGCACGGGCCCCGAGGATGAGTCGTGACATAGGTAATATCATTCATCTTGGAAAAACATTTATTTCAAATGTCTTATTTGTTAAGGGTATTAAGCACAACCTCATTAGCATAATTCAATTATGTGATTATGTTTACCTTGTGAATTTTAGGAATGACAAGTACTTAGTACACAATTCCAAGGAAGAGTTTATTCTTTCTGCCAATAGGAAAGTGAATGTTTACACACTAAACATAGAAGACCTTAGGAGCCAAGATATACCTTTCCTTGGTGCAATGGAAGATCATTCTTGGTTAGGGAATAGAGGGTTAGGTTACTGTAACCTTAGGAACCTATGAAAACTCTATAAGAAACTACTATCTAAGGATCTACCAGAGCTTAGATTTGATTCTTCGAAAGTTTCTGATCCTTGTTAATATGGAAAGAAACAGAAATCAAGTTTTAAATCAGTCAGTGAAGTCTCAACCACTGATACATTACAGTTGGTGCATATGGATCTTTTTGGTCCAACACAAACTGGAGGCATTGGAGGCGAATATTATATATTTTTCTTAGTTGATGATTACACAAGATTTACGTGGGTTTATTTTCTAGCAAACAAATCTGAAGCTTTTTCTTATTTCAAATGTTTTAGATCTCAAGTTAAAAATGAGAAAAACCTCCTTTGATAAATATTCATAGTGATCATGGAGGATAATTTCAAAATTCTTATTTTGAAACTTTTTGTAGTAAAAGGCATTACTCATAACTTCTCAACACAAAGAACACCTCAACAAAATGATGTTGTTGAAATAAGAAGTAGAATTATTCAAGAGATAACACGAACAATGTTTAGTGAATATTCTATAGCCAAACATTTTTGGGATGAAGCTATAAGAACTGCTTGTTACACTATAAATTGTGTTTTGATTAGCCCTTTTCTTAATAAAACTCTTTACGAGTTATGGAATGGTAGAAAACCTAGAATTTCCTACTTCAAGGTTTTTGGTTGCATGGTATTAATTTTGAATACTAAAGATAACTTACACAAATTTTCACCAAAATCTGATGAATGAATTTTATTAGGCTACTCCACAGCTTCTATGTCTTATAGAGTTTTCAATAAAAACACTTGTGTTGTTGAAGAAATATTACATGTCAAATTTGATGAAACTAATCTATTTTTTTTTTCAAAAAACCCCAACCTACATCTTTGAATGTGTTTTCAAAAACTAATTATCAACCTTTGTTAGAATATCCTTCTAATAAAGAAAATGTTCAAGAATATGTTTTTAAAGCATTTACCCAAGAATATTTCCTACCCTATGTCGATGAACAGGTTTTACAAAACCAAAATCAGTTGTTTCTAAAGAATCATCCCAGTGATAGTATAATTGGTGATATAAATCAACCTGTAAGGACTAGAAGTTCCTTATGTAATGAAGTAGAACATCTAGCATTACTTTCCCAATTAGCACCAAAAATCACCAATGAAGCTTTAGGTGATGATGATTGGATAAAAGCTATGCAAGATGAACTAAATGAATTCGAAAGGAATAAAGTCTGGATCTTGGTTGAATGACCTAAACAAACTTCTGTTATTGGAGTAAAATGGTTCTTCAGAAATAAATGTGATGAAAATGGAATCATAGTAAGAAATAAAGCTAGATTGGTTGTTAAATTCTATAATCAACAAGAAGGAATAGACTATGAAGAAACATATGCTCTAGTAGCTAGACTTGAATCTATTCGTATTCCACTTTCCTTTTTAGCATTCCTCAACTTCAAAATTTTTCAAATGGATGTTAAATGTTCATTCCATAATGGTTTTGTACAAGAGGAGGTTTCTTTAAACAACCTCTTGGTTTTGAATATACAAAACATCCTAAACATGTTTATAAACATACCAAAGCTTTTTATGGACTTAAGAAAGCCCCTCGAGCTTGGTATGATAGTCTTACAAAATTTTTGCTTCAAAATAATTATGTTAAGGGAAATGAAAATCCAACCCTTTTTATAAAGAAAGACAAGAATTTTTTTTGATTGTTCAAATTTATGTTGATGATATTATATTTGGTTCAACTTAGCAATCTTTAACTGATTTATTTGCGGATCTAATGAAATCTGAGTCTGAAATGAGTATGATGGGTGAATTAACATTTTTCCTTGGTTTTGAAATTTCTCAAAAACCAGAAGGAATCTATATATCCCAACATAAGTATATTAAAGATCTTCTTAAAAAGTATGGATATGACAACACTAAGAGTATTAGTACTCCCATTGGTACCTCAAACACACTTGATCTTAATGAAGATGGGAAACCAGTAGATCAAACATCTTTTAGAGGTATGATACAAAGTTTACTTTACTTGATAGCTAGTCGTCCAGACTTAATGTTTTTAGTATGCTTATGTGCAAGATATCAATCCAATCCAAAGGAATCTCATTTAAAGGCAGTGAAAATAATTTTTTTCTATTTAAAGGGAAACATGGATTTAGGACTCTTTTATACTTCTGGAAATGATTTTATATTAAAGTGTTTTTCGGATAGTGACTTTGGTGGATGTATAATGGCTAGAAAAAGTACATATGAAAATTTTTATTTCTTAGGAGATTCATTAGTTTCATGGTCATTCAAGAAGCAACACTCAGTAGCGCTTTCCACTACTGAAGCTGAATATGTAGCAGCTCGAAGTTGTTGTGCTCAAGTGTTGTGCATGCAACACACACTCATAGACTATGGTATGAGTTTTACCAAAACAAAAATTTTGTTTGATAATACTAGTTCCATTTCCCTAAGAAAAAACCTTTCACATCACTCTCATGAAAAAAACATAGATATTAGGCATAAATTTATTAGGGATCACACACAAAAGAGGATATCATTCTTCAATTTATCGAACACAAGATCAACTTGCTGATATTTTCACAAAATCATTACCCTCTGATTGATTTGAATACATTAAACAGAAGTTAAGAATGATAACCATAAGGTAATATTCCTTGTCAAATTTCTGTTGAAAACAACATACTTATAGTAATAAAAAAAAATTCATAGGGGGGGAGGTACATTTTCTTGTTAGTTAGATTAAAATCTTTCATAATGAAAATATTCATAGTCATATTTTTCAAATCTTTCGTAATGAAAATTTTCGTAGTCAGATTTTTCAAATATTTTGTAATGGAAATTTTTATAGCCAGATTTTTCAAATCATTCTTAATGGAAATTTTTGTATCCAAATTTTTCAAATATTTTCTAATGGAAATTTTTGTAGTCGAAATTTTTGCATAGTCTAAAATTTTTTCGTAGCTTTAAAATTTTCGTAATGAAGATTTTCAAAATTTTCAAAATGAAGAATTTCGAAATTTTCGTAATGAAGATTTTCTATGTTTTCATAATGAATATTTTATAAGTTTTCATAATGAATATTTTCTAAATTTTTCATAATGAAGATTTTCTAAATTTTTCGTAATGAATATTTTCTAAAAATTTGTAGTCAGTTTTTCAAAAAAAATTTGTAATAAAAAATTTTCAGAATCTAAAGTTCTTCAAGAATAATTTTCCCCATTACGAATAATATTCCTAGTAATCCAAAAGGTATGTTTCCTTTCCTAGGTTTTTGTAATCATCCATTAATTTCTGGTAGTTTCTTTTGTTTTTAAATTTTTCGGATTCTCTTTTCCTTAAATCTGAATGTTTTTCTTTAAAAACATCAATATATCAGATTCTACCAAGATTTTCTTGCAGCTATCATATCAACCGTCATATCTAATTAGAATGATATTAAGCCATTGGATTCAGTTTGGAATATGAATTTTCACATCAAATGCCTATATAAAGGACCCCCTAAGGTTGTCCCACATTGAATCTCAAGCTCTCGCGTGCTGAAGTTCTGCCCTTCTACATAAGCTTATTCCGGATTTTCAAGGGTTTCTCAATTACGAATACCTGTCAAAGAATCATCCCAGAAAGACATGTCTACTGTCAAGACAATCTTAGAGTGGCCGATCAATAGATAATGGTTGGTTCATCCGAAATTCTTTGCTAAGTATGATTCAATTATCTTGAAGAACATTAAGATGAATGGATGGGAGAGTGTTTGCATATCGATACCAGGTGCTCAATATTTTGTGTATACAGAGTTGCTAATTTAATTTTATGAATCAGTAAGTTTATTTAAGGAAGAAGGCGGAGAAAAGTTTTTATTCAAGAGCTATGGAAAGACTTATTCTCTTTCATATACTAAGGCATCTAATTTGGTTGGTATTCCATACGAAAGGGAAGCTGAGTTCTGTTCTCATAAGTTACCAGATGTTAAAGGATGATTTTTTAAGTTGAAAGCTATGGAGTGTCTTGGTCTTACATATGTAAAGACTCTTAAGATTTCTCTTCTCACTAAAAATCATTGGATTCTCAAATTATGGGTTCAAGGATTCATCATTCCGAGAAAAGGCGACAAAGATACATTGAAGAAGAGTGACATGTATATCTTAGATTTCTTGTTAAATCTAAGGATGAACAATTTGGTTAGGAATATTATCATTAAGATTGAGAATTTTAAGAATGGAAACTTGAAGTCCCAGATAATCATGTATCTAACCATTATCTCCATGTTAATTATCCAGTGCTTAGAATCTTTTAAAATTCTTTGCAGCTCGAATCCAAGGAATTGCAAAGTCATGTTAATCAGTGATGATGCCCTGAAGAGGACGAACATTGGTTTTTCTATAGACTCTGGATAATTTTATGACTTACCAGAGGAAGAAGCTGAAGTTGTTCTGAAAAAACATGAAGTAGCTTAATCGTCCAAAAAGGGAGGAAGTAAGAAGAAGTTGAAGGAAGTAGTAGTGGAAGGAAAAACTGCAGAGCCCAAGGAAATCCAATCCGCACCTCCAAAACCTAAGAATCAAAAATCATATCTGAATGAGGTAGTTGTTAAGTGGAGGGAAGATAAAAAAATAGGAAAGAAGGGGAGCCATGTTTTGGTTTGGATCCTGCTGAAGCAAAAGCCTTAAAATAGAAGACAGCTGATGATCATGAAAAACAAGATAAAGAAAAAAAGATAAAGAAGAAGATGAATGAAGTCGAGATTGTGAAATCACTCCAGAAAGCTACTGGGAAAGAATCTGAGATTATTTCGATACCAAAATCCTTCACGGTACAACCCTTACCTGAAACCCCTAGGAAGAAGTTTGTCACACCGTAAAAAGTCAAATAAAGAGAAGAATAAGTAGTAAAAGAAGTTGAAGAAGAAGTTGAGAGTAGTGGTGACACCAAAGATTTGATTAAGAAAGTGGAATATTTCCATGAGAAAGAAATCCCATCTGAGAAAATCTCAATCCGAACTTCTGAAGTAGAATCCTCAAAGATGGCTACACCTGGGAAAGATGAGAAAGGAGAGGATAAGAAGGGCGAAGATGAAGTGAATAAGCTCTCTAAGGAAGAAAGTTATAATCATGATTTCATACACCCATAGGATGTTGAGGAAGGATCTTAGAAAGAATAAATAGATGAAGATAAAATTTTCCAGCTATCTAACAGTGAACATAAATCTCCAGATGAGGAAGCCATTCCGAAAACTGATAAGGGAAAATAGGTGGTTGTTGATAAACCTACTAAAGTTATTGTAAAGAAGAAGGAAGATGGTGGATCTTCAAAGAGGAAACTTGTTGAGATAAAGAAAGATCCCTCACATAGAAAAGTTTTAGATTTGGAATCATCATCGCTTGGACATGAATTTGTTGTACAGTTATTGAAGAAGCTTGTTGGGACCATTCCGATTTTTCCAAGCATTGATTCGAGATGCCAGATGCTTCAACACACCTTGAACTAGAAATCAGATTCAATTTCCATGGTAATGTATAAGTGTGTAAAGCTTTAGGCTTATTTCAAGAATTTATTCATCAACTATGATGCCAACAAAAGATCTTTTAGGAAAATGGTTAGCTGGTCAAAGAATAAATTTGAAGATATGAGAGATCTTTATGAGTTCCAAGATAGTGTCAAGGAGGATTTTGACATTGAATATGGTAAGATCAAGTATCTCAAAAGTAGTTTTGAAGAAAAGTTGGCTCTGTAACAGAATTATCAGATTCAAGAGGTAACGGATTTGAATGGGAAACTGTATTCAGTATCTCAAAGCTGGAAGAGAGAAAGAGTGCTTCAGATTGAGATAGAAGAAAATCTTGTCAATCAGGAAGAAGACTTGAAGTCTCTCGAAGATAGAATCAAACCCTTAGAGATGAAAGCTGAGGATCAGGATCAGATTCTCAAGCGAGCAGAGGAAGACCACAAGGAGCATAAAAATCTCAAAACAATAGTCAAGAATTTTATGCCCAAGGAAAAGGAAGGATGATCTTGTTTAAATCTGATATTTTGTTGTATTTTCCTTCCTTGTATAAATTTTTCCTATCATAATGAAATGTTTGGTTTCTTGTCTTTTAGATGTGTTGTACTAATATTTCAGGTACCATAATTTCTTTTCCATTCCCTCAAATTCCTTTTTGAAAATCACAAATATGGAGAAAGGAAAAAAGAATACTGAGTAAAGAAGAAATGTCCCTAAGTAATGGGGAGTCCATCAAAGGGGGAGTTTTCATTACAAAGATTTATGTCATCATGATATTTAAAAATCCCATTCCAAAAATCTAGAATACGGTCCTTAGTGTTACAAATCCTAAAGGTGAGTTAGTCGTATTCATCATTGCCCATGCGATAAGGGAGATAAGTTTTGTTTTCAAAGTCTATAAAAATATTTTCTAAGTCCTCATATTATTTTTCGTAAGGATGTTTGTGCTTTCCAAAAAGGGGGAGATTTTTGAGTCAATAAGGTTTCCTTATGACTTTTACATTCCTTCATGTTTGGGGAGATTGTTGAGTCAATAAGGCTTCCTTATGTCTTTTCTATTTCTTTTTGTTTTGAAAATCAGAAACACCTTATCTTAAGGAAAATTTCAGTTTACCCCATGTTTTAATTTCATAAGAAAAAGTTTCCTTCCCCAAGGAAATTTATCTTTACCATGTTTGTAATTATAAAATTAGGTTTCGTATCTAAAAACTCAGAATCATATAATACTTAGATACATAGTATTTGTTTTTAGGATCCGAATTCAGGTTCTGAGTTCTATGAATTCAGACTCCGAACCCTTATGAGCTCTGACTCTGAGTTCTATGAATTCAGACTCTGAACTCTTATGAGTTCTAACTCGGAGTTCTCTGAATTCAGACATTGAACTCTTATGATTTCTGACTCTGAATTCTTATGAATTTAGACTCCAAACAATGTAAGTTTAGACTCTAAATTCTTATAAATTCAGACTCTGAATTTCCTTGAAATTCAGACACCGAATTCTATTGAATTCTAACTCCAAAATCTTCTGATAAATATAATCTGAATATACATGTATTATAGACTCCTAATAGATTTGATTTTGACTGTGAAGTTTCATTTTTGATTACTCTGAAAAATGTATTTTCCTAAGTAACCATATTTTTGTTTCCTCGTGTTTTGGTTATAAAAAGATGTCATTCATTCAGTTACTAACTAACCATTGTTTGAGTGAAACGTATACTGGTCCCTATAAAATTCAAGGAAAAATAATACCATTGAAGGAGGGAGATAACCATTGAAGTCATGCCAATAAATAGGATCTCATTTGAATGAGCTCATAACTTGTGCAGACCAACATTTGGCAGAACATACTTACATTATATTGAAGTGATTTCTAGAGAGAGAAGCTCTTATAAACTCTTCGGCTTCATGCATAAAGTTTGAATGGCTTGTTCAAACTTTTCTTTATGCGGATTTTATTTATGTAGAGGTGCGATTTCCTTAAAATTAGAGACTTCGGGTTGTGAATTCAGAGGTTCCGATTTCCATAAAAATTGAGGGCTTGCGAGGATAGCAAGACAGATACCAATATTTGGATTGAGGGCATACCTGGGTTTGGGTAAGAAAGACTTTCTTGAAAGTGTAAATCAAGGGACCTTTATCCAAGGTTTTTGGATACCCTTCTCTTTGGACTAAAAGATTTACTACTTGTTACTTGTAGTGTTTCAATCTTGTTTTCTGCTGTAATTTTGGTTGTTGAGGAAAGTAGAACTATCTTATACTTCCTTAGACTTGTACTCTGATTAAATAGGATTCTATACACTTTAAGGTAGAATCTTTGTTGTTGTAAACTTTTGTTAAGTTTCATTTCCGGAATGTCTTTTTCAGAATCACTTTTTCGGAATCAAAAAAATTAGTAAAACTTATAGGTCTTGTGAATTTTATTTATATAAAATTTCCTTAAGTGGTTTTTTAAGTATACAATTCACCCACTCCTCTTGTATATTGAGTATCTACAACATAGTTTGATACTACAACCAGTATCATATCTATCTTACAATCAATCCAACACTCATCTATATCGACAACCTCAAAATTCTAAAAAATGGTTCTCCTGGATGAGTTTTAAAAATTAAATTTAGGAAGTGGTCTCTCAATATTATATTGAGTAGATTTTAAACCTTTAATAATAATTTTTTCCCATTTTAATAAAATGTTCGAAGTTAATTAAACTACCCAAAATAGTTGTAGAAAAATCAAAAAACAGGGAATAAATGAATCTTTCTCATCAAGAAAACCTTGATATTTAGGTTTCAAAATAACGATAAATTCTCAAAAATATTCATCAACTATATTCTCATAACCAAAATCCACTACTTGTGAAAAACAGTATATCTTATGTTCAATTAGTTTATGGTTGAATTTTGATTCATGTTCTAAAATATCATTCAAAAATATGAATGAATCTTATTTTGGGTTTTCAAAATCAAACATAGGAAAGGAGAACACCAATTTAGTTAAATAAAAAAACATGAAAATTATAGATTAAGGTAACTTCACCCAATTTGGTCAACATTTTATTCCCATTTATCATTTAACACAAGGTGATACACTTTATCAATGAGTGGTGAAGTGGGAAAATGTTCTTCACTTGTTTTAAAATAGAAATCCACCCCCACTTTCTCTTCATTTAAAATAATTTAGATATTTTTTGGGTTTTTTTATTTTACAATAAGTAAGATCACAATTAATATTGGTTCCAAAAATTTTAGAATCATTGATTTCGAATTTAATTTTCTCTTTATACAAAATTCCAACTTTGAGTTCATGATCATTACTCAAAATTTTAGTAAAATAGTCTGTAGTATTTTAAGAATTTAAAACCTCATTTACCTGATTTTCATCAAAATTAATATACATTGGATCAAAAATATTATATTCAATAGGTTTAGGAGAGAAAAATACAATTGATTAATCTTTATCTAAATCATCCATAGAGACCTACTGGTGGTATTGATGTAGTTTTTGTATAAGAATTTCATCAGAATTGAGTTCTTGTTCACTAATAGTTTTTTCTTAATCAATTTCCTCTACGTTTTCATAATCAGGTTCAAAAATTCATATTATTTACTCTCCATTTAAATTTTAATGTTATGTATTCTATCATTGTGTTATTATTCATAATCATAAAATTTATCAATAAATTTTTATAAAATTTGTGTCAAAACTAATTGATCATTGAGCTTTGGTTCAAAATATCATTGGTTTAATTCATAATGAAAAAATTTTTGTGGTTTATTATAGATACACTGCTAAGTTGTGTGACCATAATAACAAAAAAAAAACAGAATAACACCCTCCTTGTTGATCCCAACCTCAAAAATTAATCCATTTTTTAAAGAACACAAAACAAAAAGATAGAAAAAAATTCAATATTTAGCATAAATATGTAAATGAATCAAAAAATTTATTTAAATTCTATTTTGAAAATTAATTTTTAATATTTTTTTATTTTTTTTAAATACCATATGAAAATATTATTTTCCTTCCTAAAAAATAATACCAAAATTTGATTGCACTGGAGGTTATTATGATTATCAAATTTATAATTTATATTTTCTTACTTTATAAAAAAATGGTGAGAAAGGTCAAACCACATGAAAGGTGGTTGATTAGGATAGTAGTTCTTATTTAAATGTCATTGTCTATTGAAATCAATAACTAAATGGTGAAAAATGGATGAAAAATGTGTGAAAATGAAAGATAAAGTGATAGAGAAGTATTAAAGGAGTAATAGCTGGCCTAAGTTAATGAGAAGAAATATGCTCAAAAAATAGGAATATAATTCTATTAAACTCAGATAAATTAATTAATTATTCTTAAAAAAATATAAAATCCACACAGCTTTTAAAAAACGAATTCATTCACTTAATTCACTCTTTCTCATCAGTGAATGATGAATCAGTTAGTCATACGATTCAATATCTATATTTAATACCCTAGAAAAACAATAAAAAAATTAAAGTGACTCTTTATCACTTGATAGTTCAAATAAAAATAAGAAAAAACATTGAAGTATTGAAGAAAAGAAGATTGGGTTTCATAAATAGAGAAAAAAACACAATCCTGATTTAAATTATCATTTCTACCAAAAAGAAACCCCTCCAAAAACTATGTACAAATCATGTTCAAATTTTTTTTATCATGCATCATGAACTCAAAAAAATAAATAATCAAAGGATTATAGGAAAGAGTGAAATAGAAATTCAACTCTCTTAAGTAAAAGTAAATCTCACTGCAGTCAGTGTCCAATTATCTCCCATATTGAATATATGGCTTGAAATTATAGAAAAATCATCATTCTCTCAAGAGTATATATTTCGTGTTACCTCTATTATTTTCTTCTCTAAAGTAGTGTGTTTTAGATTAACATTCCATGCCCTTCCGAAATAAATATGAATTATTTTTATAAAATTTTCCCACTGACTTCCCAATTTACCCCCAAATTTGGTGAATATCAAATGGAATTGTAAACACTAATACAAAAAATTCCTTTAACAACGCTAATATAGGCCTTTATCTGTGCTAGAAAAGCCCTAACAACCTTAGCACAGTTAAAATTATAAGGTTTTTATCAGTACTAGAAAATCACTGATAAAGGGTATCTTTATTTTCACAAATGAAAGTGTTGATAAAGCATAATTTTATCATCACTTTTAAAAGTGCTAATAAAGACTCCATTTATAAGCACTTTTATTTATTGTTGATAGAGCTACCCTTTATCGGTGCATGTAAAAGTGTTGATAAAGGCCACCTTTATCAGCACATTTAGAAGCACTGATAAAGGTGAAAACTGAAGTGTTGTGTTACAAAACACTAAAACACAAGAAATAGAGATAATGTGATATAATAATAGATAGCATTACTAGAAATAGAATAGAAATGACCAAAATAAGATACAAATATTGAATTCAAATAAATTAAATTTCTAACCCAAATACTAAAAAAACACTATTGTAGAGTATGTCAATTGTTTTTTTACTAAAATTAATGTATATTTTGAATAAAAAGGTACATTTGGAGTCATTCTGGTCACACCATGAGAACAATTGAGGTGTGACTGCTTACTAAATGACATGAATGAAATATGGATCATTTTCATAAAGTAAAAAAAATATGAATGTGTTTTATTGGTTTTGAGTATGTGATTTTCTTTTTGATTAAAATTAATGTCAGTTTTGAGAACATGGAGTCATAACAGTCACAAAATTCATTTTATTAAGGTGTTGGTAATTTCTACACATGAAAAATGTCTTATGGATCATTTTACTAAAGTAATAAAACAATACAAATGTGTTTTCCTAGTTTTGAGTATGTCAGTTTTTTTCCACTAAAATTAATGTCAATTTTGAATAAAAAGACGCACTTAGTGTCATACCAGTCACACAGTTCATTGAATTGAGGTGAATATGATTTATACATGTACCAAATAAAACATGAATTGTTTTCCTAAAGTATCAAAACAGTCAGAATGATTTTACTCTTTTTTGAGTGTGCCACTTGTGTTTTTTTATTAAAATGTCATTTTAAACTGGAAACACTCACTTTGAGCCATACAGGTGGCATCGTGTGAGGGTTTTACATTATACCAATTCATACATGTCAAAAATTATTTACAAATCATTATCTAAAATTATCAATACAATATGGGTGTGTTTTGTCAGTTTTTAGTGAGTGACACTTTTTTGTATTAAAATGTCAATTTTAACTGATAATGGACATTGGGAGTCATACCAGTCACACCGTGTGTAGGATTGAGGAGGGGATGATTATTTCTTGACAAATGTTACTTATATATCATTTTCATAAAGTAAAAAACAAATTCAAATGCGTTTTCTTAGTTTTGAGTATGTCAGTTGTTTTTTTACTAAAATTACTGTCAATTTGTTGAATAAAAATACGCACTTGGAGTCATATCAGTTACATAATATTTCAGATTAAGGTGAGTCTAATTTCTACACATCCCAATAGAATACTTGATCATTTTAATAAAGTATTAACAAATCAGAACATATTTCCTTTATTTTGAGTATGTCACTTGTGTTTTTTTTAATAAAATGTCATTTTAAACTTATAACACACACTCTAAGACATAAAAGTGGAATCATGTGTCTGTTTACATGAGAATAATTCATACACATGAAAAATTAATTAAAAATATTTTTACCAAATTATCAGGACAATCTTAGTATGTTTTATTACATTTCTATGAGTGAAACTTTTTTGTATTAAATTCAAATTTTAAAGTGATAACGGACACTTGGAGTCATACCAGAAACACCATGCATCATAGTAAGGTGAAACTGATTTCTATACATTAAAAATGACTTATGAATCTTTTTCCTAATGTACCAAAATAATATGAAAGTGTTTTCTTGATTTTGAGTATGTCAATTGATTTTTTCTCTAAAATCATTATCATTTTTGAATAAAAAGTCGCACATAGAGTCATACCAGTAATAACATGCATTGGATTGATATTTGATTTATTTTTAAACATACTAAAGGACTCATTGATCATTTTACTAATTTATCAAAATAATAATAATCCATTTCCACTTTTTTGAGCATTCCACTTTTGTTTTTTTTTTAAAATGTCATTTTAAACTCAAAACACACATTTGATCCATACAGGTGGAATTGTGTGTGGGTTTGACATGAGAATGATTTAAATATTTCATAAATAAATTACAATTTTTTTAAAAATTATCATGAAAATCAATGCACATTTTCTTGGTTTTTAGTGAGTTACACTTTTTTGTATAAAAATGTCAATTTAAAAGTCATAACATACACATAGTTCTATACCAGTCACAATGTGTGTCAGATTGAGGTGAGGATAACTCTTACCTATAAAAAATGACTTATAGATCATTCTAAAAATGTTCCAAAATAATCCAAAAGCATTTTCTCTATTTCGATTATGTTAGTTGTTTTTTTTTCACTAAAAATATTTTCAATTTTGAATAAAATGACACACTTTGAGTTATACCAGTCACACTATGTGTTGAATTGAGTTGAAGATGATTTAAAAATATCCCCAATGAATCATGGATCATTTTATTAAATTATCAAAAAAATCAGAACGTGTTTACATTATTTTGAGTACACCACTTTTTTTATACTAAAATTTCATTTTAATGTGGAAACACATAATTTAAGACATATAGGTGGAATCGTGTGTGGGTTTGATACGAGACAGATTCATACAAGTCAAAAATGAAGTATGAATCATTTCCCCAAATTTTGATGATAGTTCGATTTCATTTTCACTTTTCTCAGTGAGTGACACTTTTTTGTATTAAAATTTCAATTTTAAAATGGTACGAAACACTTGGAGTCATACCGGTCACACCGTGTGTCAGATTGAGGTGAGTCTGATTCCTACACATAAAAAATAACTTCTGGATCTTTTTACTAATGTACTAAAACAATCCAAAGGTGTTAGATTGGTCTTGATTATTATAGTTGTCTTTTCAAAAAAAAATTAATTTAAATTTTGAATAAAAATATGCACTTAGAGTCATACCAATCACACCATGTATCGGATTGAGGTGTGGATGATTTTAAAACATCATAAATGACCCATTGAAATTTTTCCTATAGTATCAAAACAATCATAAATCATTCCCTCTACTTTTGAGTATGTAATTTGTGTTTTTAACTAAAATTACATTCTAAACTGGAAACATGCACTTAGATCCATATATGTGGCATTGTGTTTGGATTTTACATGGGACTAATTCATACACATCACAAATGAATTTCAAATAGTTGTCCTAAATTATCAATATAAGTGGTGTAAAACATTATTTCAATAAGTCACCTAAAACACTTCCATAATGGCTCTTATCTTAAGTGAAAATTATTGTTTTCACTTTTAAACAAATTTTCTCAAACACAATCATGGTATGATCCTATTTCTACTTCATTTCCCAAAAATTTTATTGTTTTGAAGAAAAAATTTCTTATCCTCCCCCACCTCGGTCTCCTCCTCAGTCTTCACCTCTCCCTTGTTCTCTACGCTAGTCTCTACCACCGACTCTACGTCTGTCTTCGCCTCCGCCTCTACCTCTGCCTAAACCTATGCCCCCGCCTCCACCTTCATGATTTCCCAAAAAAATTATTGTTTTTATGTTAGAGATTTTAAACAAATTGATTTCAACCATTATACTTCTCCTTGAGAAAGAGATCAAAAATATTATATTAGCATTCTGAAACTAATGCTTCAGACCCCAAATATATATTGAAGGTCATTACTCGTACAAGATCAAAAAAATAGCAGGTAATCACCAATGTTTATTATCAGCATACATTATGACAAAAAGTATGATTCCCACCTGTCTCTAAACAAATTAATTTCTTTTTTTTTGAGTAAATAGGTTGTCAAAAATCTTGATAGTACTGATAAAATATTTACAAAAAAAAATATTATGAATTATATTTAATGAAATTGTAATTACGTTCTGAAATTAGCTATTGGGGGATTCAGTTCATTTCATGTTTTATGATTTCTCTCATAAATTTGAAAACATAATATCCATAATCAGTTTCATTAACGTGATTCAAACACTACAGAATCATTGACCAAAATATGTATTTTTTTGGAAATGTTTAGATACATAAATATTTAGATATATACATTAATTTTTTTCCATTTTTAGTAATTTATAGGATTTAACACATTATAAAATGACTTTGTTCCATGATCTATCATGTATTGGGCAACCAACCTATCATAAAAAAATTATTTATAAAACGATGAATGGACATATAATTAGATGTTTATCTATAATATATTGATTGTAGTGTATTATATATATTCATAACTCAAATCATGTGTGCTTAGTTCATTTCATATCCTTGCATTGGATCCAAAAATTAAATATTTGGGGTGTCCATATTGAATTCTATCAGCATCTAGTGCATCCTAACAATACGAAAACAGTTATGAATTTCAAAAATTAAAAATATATTTTATGTGATTAGATTGTAGAGTTTTTCCTTTTCACTGAAGACATCTAAATGTGTCTGTCATCTGATTCTTCTTTATTAAATGCTTCGACTAGCTGAACTTTTTTCTTATTAATTTATTCATCATTCAATGTAATTTATAACGTATAAATGATATAGGGATTAATTAATCCTATTAAGTTTTCATACAATCTTCCCTTTATAGAGATGTGATATAAATTTATACACAAAATATGAATAGTTATTAAATTTAATAAAAATATTAGCTCAATAATTGGAAAAGGTATTATGAAAATGTACCTTATGCATGTATTCACAACTGAGATGCCCAACCATTCATGCTTGAGAATCTCATTTAGAGTCTCGAGAAAAAATACATCTATAAAAAAATATCCATATATTTCTTCTTCATTTACAATATAAGATGTATTTTTTTTATTAAATTAGGAGTCTCCATGATGTTTTAATGTCAATAAATATTACATTGGAACTGGCGGGGAGAAGGTACTCTTAGAAGGTCGTTTATTTTTCTTGGAAAATTCACTAGATTTTCTTGATTCAGCCTTCCATTTCCCCACTAATTTATCCATATGAAATATCATACCTAACTTCTTACCTTTTATCGTAAATTGTTACATATTTTTCATGTGAAAAAATTTCTTAAATGCATACTACATATATCTTTATATGATTATATGACCATGCTATGAAATCTCCAATAGTGTATTTGACTGTTGTTATATGTGTAATATCAAGTGGAACAGGAAACTTAGCAGATGGATCTTAAGCTACCTAAATCCCCACTCTCATGTGATGTTTTGGAAGGTATTGATTGTGTATACGGTGTCACAGGATAGTATACATTGTACCCATTGTAACACAACGGTACTTGAATGTTCATAAATACAAATCACATACAATTGTACCCTGCAAAATTTTAGTAATATCAAGTTATCAAAAGCTTTTTGAATCACATTTAGGAGAAAGAATAATGAAAAAATTGATTACCTAGGGTAAGGTATGTGGTAGGGGGAAGGACTAGCCTCAAAGATGGTATGATCATTTGGTTCATGTGTGGATATTTACTCCACCTCCAGTTTTCTTTGATCATTTATTATACATTGGTATGCCAAACTAGACTACAAAATAATATCTTATAGTGAGACTATTAATGTCTACAATAATCTCATCATATTATATGTATCGTCATGTGGTTTTATCTTCTCGAAAAATATTCGAGAAGAGACTCCAAAACCTTATCCTCTAACATAACCATACTATTCAGGATGCTTAAAAGCTACTAAAAGTATATTTTCTTCTGGTACGAGCATTGAAAATTATTATGTCTAAACCATATAAAAATATAAATAGGTAATAGATATTTTTATGTAATAATTTTATAATTTAGAACAAATTATAATCATGTCATACTTACACATGATTACCATACATTTTTTTTTCATTTTCATCCACTAATTTACGCTCTTTATTTATAGGATCCTCCTTCAATAGCACATTGCATGGGATGGAAGTGCCTTCAAATTTTTATTCCTCAATCTGCATATAAAAAAATGTACATATTTTGTTTCATATCACATAATTAAACTTTTATTGTTGATTTAAAATATATACCAATTTATTCTCTAACGAATCGTACCCCATCCTTTCATTGTGATAGGGATACACTGGTTTTGATACATGGTCTTTATTTTGAACACTCTTTTGATGTTTCATAAATTAACATTTTTGAACTAAGTTGGATAAAATAAATAATATCAAATAATATAATATCAACTGCAATGCACCTGAAATGATTTCTCATTATGACGATTGATGAAAGTAGTCCATGTTTCCTACTTTATATTGTGTTCATAACTAAGTGGTGGGTGGGGATTTATTTTTCCCATATCAGGACTAATTTTTATCTTTTTAAGAAGTGTCTGGAAGCCTTTATGGGATTTCCCAATGTCCATTAAGAAAATTTTATTATGGAAATATTCTAAAATAGATGATGTCTTTAAGGAATAATGAAAATTAAATCAACATTTCATTATATATTTTTTATGTAGAATTGAGAATGTGTATTATAAAATTACCATTATATCATTACAAAGGATTTCCATTGTTACAGGTTGGACGTGGTGCTATAAATCAGTATCAATTGGCTCCATCATCCTTATTTTCACCCCAAGATAACTAATGAATATTGACTTATTTGGGTCAACATGCTAGCCGAGTTTATTCCAACCAACTTTAAATTTTATACCTTGAACACATGCTGTGATAATCTTATTCAGCACTGTGATGCTGATTTATTGTTTTTTTCATCAAATTGTTGTTGATCCCCTAGTAATTCCGCAGTTTCATCGTCAAAAATCTATTCTTCCTTGGGATTGGTAACATCATTATATATAGAAGACATTATTTGCATGAGTAATAAAACATTTAATTTGTCTTGATACCAATAGTATAATACACTCCATGCATAAAGGTCCACATTTTCATTTATGTTACATGAAAATTGTTATCGTCTTGAACAATGATATAATAAATCAGTACTGAAGTACAAATAACCTTCACAAAATTTATTTAATCCATCCTAAGATGATGATGTTATTACATCTCTTGATGATGGATTGGATTCCCTATTTCAAATTAGCCTTCCTCCCATCATTATGGTTCCAAAGTTCCTTGATGACTTACCTCCCAAATAGTTATTATTTCATTTTGATATTTGATTTTTATGCCTCAATTTTTTTGGATATCTGCCAATGTTTCTTGAACAACTCTAACAAAAATTCATCCCATGATCATTTTTGTATTACTAATACTCAAAGTATTTCAAGAAACATTGAAGATATGAGGGATGATTTTTAATAAAAAAATTCCATAACTATTCAGGATATGAAAGTCATGTTTTTACTGAGTTTAAAAATAACCTAAATTAAATTTTAATTATGAATTCAGACATGTTTTATTTCCAAAATGAAGGAATGAACATTCAAATCAACATTAATTCCACTCTTATTCATTTATTTCTACTCCAACACATTTATAGTTTTCCACATCCGCTGAAATGTTTCTTTTTTGGTAGGGATTAGAGGAGACACAAAACTATGGTGGTATTTATGTGAGGCATATGGGAGATCCTTAAAACCTACCATTTCAATAAGATTCCAAGATAATTTATCCTAAATATGAATTCAAGAATAGGTACATAGAGATCTTCATGGCATTGGAGGAATACCTTTGAGATTCAGATTAGATAACTCATTAGAGTATTATTCTCACCCATGTGTGCTTAATTGTGTAGTCCTAATAGCATCTAATTTGAATGAACTCAAAATAAAAGTAATTTTTTATGAAGTTTTGTCAAAAGTAACTAAGTGAGCTGCATAAGAAAATTCATATCATGAAACCATAAAAATTAATTCATTATGTTATGATAAATTTTTCAGTGTCATTTTTTATTTTCCCTGGAAGTAGTAAATGAGGAGGATGAAAATTTGAAAGAGTTGAAGAATGAGTTGGGAGATGTGATATTCAAATCCATGGTAGTGGCTTTGATGAAGATTAATGAATAAATTCTGTGCGAGAGGTATTTAATCAAGTAAATTTGGATCCACAATGATGGGAAGTATGATAGTTTGAAAGAGTGAGTCCAATCCATCATCAAGAGATGAAACACAATCAAGCATATTAGGATGGATTAAATAAAGGTATATACGGTTAATTTTACTGTAGTATTAGAGTATTATATCTCTATTTAAGATAGTAAGAGTTTTCATGCAAGATGCATGCAATTGTGGTAATTTTTTCAGGGAGTATATTCTATTGTATATCTATCTTACCAAAATGAATCCTTATTTAGAAAAACTTATTTTTGAAACCCATGTTAATTTTTTATGAAAATTTATTTATGTTTCTCACTAATATTATGTATTGTATGCATCAATAACATCAGCTGATGGAGATGCAGTTAAAAGTGATTTCTTGTGAAGTTGGAATGATATTCCAGAGTAGGGGTTGCATTGCTTAGGTATAGGTAAGGGAGAGAGATATATATATAAGATACTCATAAATAAAAGTTACAATGATTAATGATTTTACATATATTTACTTATATATAATATTAATGTTAACGAAACTTTGAATAAGTTCTAATATCAATTAGAGATGAAATATATGATGCTCATAAATAATGAATAGGAAGCTTCTGTGTCTGAAGACCCTCGACAAGAGTGTAATATACTAGGTTTGTACATATCACCATAAAAGAACCCTGTATAGCATCATCCATAGACAACTCATCCATAAATAATATACCATACAAATCTAATGACCCTGCCTATAAGGAATATATCAAATTGACCATTGGAGGTTACCCAACTAACCACATCAATAGAAATATTTTACAGTAATGATTAAATAAGGATTAAAGATTCCAAGAAAACTATACTAATGGAATCACTCAAAAATTATCCTAAATTAAAGAGGAATAGGGATAAATCCACTCTAATGGTCTAGAAGAAATGAATCTCACCCAACCTACCAATGAAATCACTTCAGTCTGCTCAAGGATTCCTTACCTTCCAATTTTGGATATTTTTTAATCCACCATATTCCCAACAATTAGTACCAATTGTCCTGTTGTTCTTGCATTCACATCCAAATACCCATTAAAGTGATTTTCAACACCATTTAAATATTTGAATCTAAATTAATGGGTATAAAAATTGATTCACATCTTTTAGGATGTTAACCAGTCCATTCCCTAAATCAGGTCAAAGATAGACATCTTAAGAACAAATAAATCATATAAACATTTAGCCTTAAGGAAAATTATAGAACATGTTTCATTGTTAAATGATAGAAATTCTCTTTGTAGAACGGGTGTTCATATATTCCACACATGAGGTTTGATTTCAACTGTAATTCCATATGATCCAAAACACAATAATAAATAAAATAGTGAGATTTTTTAGTATTAAACACATATTGTATGAGAGTCGAATTTAACAGAATCATGTCACACACAATCGAAGGACCATATTTATCCTCTATGATCATCACCTTAGAACTATACAGTTTTTTACAATATGTGAATGAAAATTCTATATTGTTTTCTTATGGCTTCAAGGATTGTTGGGGTATCAATGTTATATAAGATTCACCCTGGGCCACTCATTGTATTTTAGTGGCAAGGAGATGAGACGTAGGGTTTTTCATGGTTAAGGAAAATGAAAAAACATAAAACATAGAACCCAAAAAATCAAGCACTAATAGAAGAAAAGAAGAAAATAATATAAATTAGAGTCTATTCTTGATTCATCTAAGGTAATTTAGAGGAATCATGCTGGAAATAGAAGAGTTCCACAAGACCTTGAGAATCGCGAGTGACTAAGTCGCGGTTAGGGATCTTTTAAATAGTTTGGAGATACATTTAATAGAAATTTCATAAAAATGATGATAAATACCACTTTTATCTATGCTAAAATTATTATCACCGATTAAAGATTTATAATTATAATTATTTGAATAAATTTATTATAATTTTATAATTATCTAAATATATATAAATATTAATTTATAATTATAGAAATAATAATTAAAAAAACAGTAAATTTTTTATAATACTTATAAATTTATAAATTTATTAATATAAATAGTAAATATACATTTATTAATATATTTATTTATAAATATTTAGTTACAAATATATTTTTGACATTATTAGTCAGTATATAATCTTAAATACATTCATTTTAAAATTGAGTGAAATTGAATAATTCAAAATGAGTGCACATTAAAAATATTGAAAAGATGGATAAGTTTTATTAATTAAATATAAATTATTAAAAAAATATGGATATATATATATATCAAAAATACTACAACATATTAAATAAATATATATAAATAAATAGTATAAAATGTCCCGAACTGTCCCAGTGGGGCCCATACCGCAGCTCCCCAAGTCTGCCTAAAATAGGCCTAGGGATTGTGACTGGCACCGAGTATGCATATCACAAACATGGGAGGATTTTCCTATGAACCTATACGCACACCCACATCTCGAATCCCACAAACGCTGAAATGTAAAACCACTAAGTAAACCATGCATGAAAAAGACAAAATATATTCCACAACCAAAGTGAAACATGAAAGTAAACTACAGGAAGGTAAATCGGTCCAGAATACAAGCCCAGCAAAATAAAGACTAAAAAAAAGTGAAAGCACAAGATCCTGAAACTCATCTATAGAAAACCCTACAAGAATGGTTGGTTAAGTACAACTACCTAAAGCTGTAGGAGTACACCTCGTCTATCTGACCACACTGGTCACCACCTAGTCCTGGTCTACCTTAGACTCTGTCAAAACATCGATCATATGCACAAGACATAACACTTGTGGGAAAAACCCAAGCAGGGGGGAGTAAAACAATACTCAGTAGGACACCCCAAAACCATAGAGGAAAACCTACAAATGAATGAATAGTCATCTCTACATAGGTATATGCACAAAACAAATATACCAATAATATCCATATATACCTGAAAAGTATTCTAAGACTCAAAGTCTCATCCACTGCTAGCCATATGGTTTTGTTCATATCATGCTTGTTCTAGGTGATCTCACTCCTCAAGCCATATGATAGTAATCATGTAGAACAAGTCTACTAAATGTATCTGAGAGAACAAGTGGTCTTGATATGTCGTAATGTCTCCCTATGACATTTGGTTTCCCTAAGACACGAGGTCTCAATATGACATTCAAACATCAGAAACTAGATTCTACTCGAGGCACGCTCATTCTAGGAGAACTCACTCGTCGACCCTTGATGTCATCAGAGACTCTTACAAAGTGGTCTTTCTAAGTTGGGCGCCACCCAAAGAGAATACATTGGTTAAATGTCAATGTTTACATAGAGGGGATATTTTATAGAGGATACCTACAATCCAAATTTGTATTAGACTAAAATGTATAGGATCCATCTCAAAGGATACTGAAAACCCTACCTATATGGCCCATTGGATAAAGTATTACCACCCTACACTCAGAGGATGCATGAATTACCTCAAAAATCCATCAGTGGTGATATAGGATTAATATAGTTCCATATATGGATTCCGCAACTCTATCTAGGACTCAGCCTCTAGAGGAGATTATTATCCAGTTATGTGGGTGTAATGCCATACTGAACCCCCGATGGATTAACAAAGGGAAACTCCGCACCTACACTAGTACATGATAAAAACCCTCCAAACAATCACAATTGTACTGCCTCATTGTAAGGGTTGCAATGCCATATACGTATCTTCAAATGGACTCATAGTTTGAATGATACAGTCCTTGGGTAAAAAGGACCTGATGGGGTCTGCGTCTAACCTGGTCAGTCTAGGTTGGTCCAAACCGGCCCAGTTCCTCTTTCCCAACCCGCACATGTGGACCAGTTTCTTCCTATTGGGTGTGGTCCACCCTGGTCATGCCCCATCAAGATTATGTGGCCATCAACCGCATCGCCAACTGGTTTCCCAAGGTCATATGGTGCCGGTCTGCACCCATGTGGCCGACCCACCTCCTCGTACATGGTCCCAGACCACATGCTTCCTTTTGGACAATGTTGTGCCCTCCACGTCACCATCTCGCTACCGCCACATCCCACCTAGCCGTATATTTTGGTCTTAGAACGCATTTGTGATTCTATGGGCTCCTCTGCAGCCTGATGTCTTTCCAGTGGTTGCTTCTACCAGCTGGTCGCGCTGCCTGCACCATTGGCAGCAGCCCATCTTCCGTGGGTTTTGACCATCGCCCTATTACTCTGTTTTTTAATACAGAGTCACCCTTGCAATCTTCTAGTCACAACCTTCACTATATTTTCCTTCGGAAATTATTGTTGTCACTCTGGGGGCCTGACCACATTCGAAACCTCCAAAAAACAAACCTTGACCACGAATGTTCACCGACGAAGAATAAAAAAATGGGGACAGAAGAATTCACCAAGAATTCCCAAATAATTAACATTATATATTTTTATTTTGGCCTTTATTCATCCCATTAGATTAAGGTAAAATAATCAAAAGTATTTACATAGATTATTCTCCCTTTAAAACCCCGCAGCAGAATACCCATCCCACAAGAATGATCAAACCAGAGATTAGCCTATTTGTTGGTAGGTCTGTATTCATCATTGTAAAGTATTAATGGTAAATAAATCACATAGAATTAACTGCCTACCTGTATTTTGGATCAATCAGTAAAGAACATTTGTCGTCACTGGGAATATTTCCATGAGTGATCTCGTTTTATCATCTCATCATCATTCTCTAATGAGTAGTTTAGCCAACACTTTTCTTCTCTACAGCTTCCAAGGAATTTCTCTATGATTTTGAATCTAATATTGTATCCTTGTCAAGCTGTTAAATGAAGAAATTGTGTTTCAGTATCGCTGCACTGTTTCAATTATGAAATAAAATGGGTTTCCCTGTCGTGGAATCACATCATCTCTACATCTCTGCAAAACCTCAAAAAGAAATAAACTAATTTTTTTACATTTATTTTATTATCCATTAAAACATCTAAAAATTATATTTCTTAGTTGACCTACACTGATTTATGTTAGGCCTTGCCTATGTAAAACTCCACATTACGAACTAAATGGTGGTCTCAAATTTCCAATCCGAGTCAGTAATCTAGAATAATTATAATTTTAAAATAAATAATGTTATATATTTATTTTATTTATGGTTATGTCATTTTCAGTTTTTTTCACTAAAACTCACACGGACTAAAGTTAAGTCATGCCTTGGATAAGCCTTCCATTCTGAACGCAATGGTTCCCTCTGATTTCTGATCCAAAACCCCATTTAAAACTTATTTAACCTTTTTTAGGAAAACCACTTATTAACTCTATTAAAAACATAACAGTTTTCATCAAACCATTCCAAGAACACCAGGCCTCATAACAACACAACATCTCATCACTTGGTCTCATAAGTTTCCCAATTACTTTATTAAAATAAAACTAGATAAAACAAAAGTCATTATATTCTCACCACCTTTGGGATTTACATCCCCAAAATCCAAAACAAGGGCTACTCAACTAAAATATGGGGATACTAAGTATAAATCTGATCCTCCAAATCCCATGTTCTCTCCTGGAGAATCTCATGTTTCCACCAAACAAGAACAAGAAGAATCAACCACTCATGAAGGATCTACTCTTGTCGATCCTCGATCTCCACTGGGTACTCCACAAAAGTCACCCCATCATCAATTCCCAGCTCTCCCTAGTGGAATACATGTGATGGATCAAGCATATACATCCTTAGCTACAACACGTGAAGGACATCATGTACCTGGTGCATCTATAGGGGCATAGATTGGAAATACTCCATCTCGCCAAATATGCTCAGAATCTGAAAAGTGCCGATGAACCTTGGGGATAACATACCGCCCCGACCAAATCTTTGCAATCCTCATTGAGGAGAAACCCAAAGGAAAACATGGTCTCCCAAATCTAACTCCAAGGTCCTCAGTCTCCTATACGTATAATATTTCAATCTACTATATGTAGTCCTCATCCACTCCTGGATGATCTACACCTTCTTGGTGGTAGCCCACACCAACTCTGGTCCCATGAGTGTTGACTCCCCTAGGTCTTTCTAGTATAGTATTTACCTACATGGTCACTCATAAAGGGCCTCAAACGGTTCCATATCAATGTTAACGTGGTATCTTTTTTTGTACACAAACTTTACTAGAGGTAGGTGATCCTCCCAACTATGTCCAAAGTCATAGATGCAAGCACATAGCATGTCCTCGAGAACCTTAATAGTCTTCTCCATCTTGCCATCCGTATGGAGATGAAATTTTGTTCTCAAGCACAATAGAGTCCCAAATGCCTCTTGTATTCTCTTCCACAACTGGGATTTGAAATGAGAATCACGGTCTGAAATGATCATCAAGGGAACCCTGTGAAGTCAAACTATCTCATGAACGTAGAGGCATCTCAATCCCTTTACCAATCTCTAGTACTAGATAGGTAGGAATGGGGATGACATGGTGAGTTAGTCAATGATCACCTAGATGGTATCTTGTCCCCTGGATGTGCATAGTAACCCTGTTATGAATTCCATCAATGTACCATCCCACTTCCACTCTGTATCTTCTTGTGGCTGAGTCAAGACTTCTAGAACCTGATGCTTGACCTTCACTTGCTGACAAGTGAGGCACTGATAAATTAAATATGCCACCATCTTCTTCATCCCCGAACACTAGAACTAACATCATATATCCTAGCATATATTTGCAACACCCCGGTGTATCACTAAATGGGATGTGTGAAACTCCCCTATAACCTCCTCTTTAATCCCACTAGAACAACTATGTGTCCTCTAAAGAGAATGATGTTCTCCCCACCTATCAAATATCCATCAAGTGCCTGACCTATGGACAATTGATCACGTTGGGTCTCATAGTTGATGTCACCTAGATGTGCCTCCCAAACTTGATGTAAGAGTGGAGGGATGAAAACCATTTATAGAAGGTAAGATTCTCCATCACTATCCAGAAAGGATATATATAGTGCAGCTAACTACTCCGACACCTCACTCAGCAACTGCAAGCTGGATCTTTTACTGATTGCATCTACCAATATGTTCTCCATCCCATGATTATAAATAATCATGAAGTAATAGTCCGGGAGGAACTATAACCACTTCTGTTGTATCATGTGTAGATCCCTCTAAAAAAATATATACTTGAGGACCTTGTGGTCAGAGTAGATGACAAACTACTCCCCTATCAGGTAATGTCACCACTTCTTCAATGCAAAAACTACTACTGCAAGATCAGAATCATTGGTTGCATAGTTGTGCTTAGGTTGTCTCAACTAGAGTGAACCATAGGCAATCACTTCTTACCCCTACATTAGGAAATAACTAAACCTGGTCACTGACGCATCACAAAACACTACATACCTGACACCCTCCACTTGGAGTCGCAAGTTGGGAGCACTTTTCAACCTCTACATTAGCTAATTGAAGTGATCATCGATCCTTGGTAGTGGATAATCATTCTCCACTGTCACTTGGTTAAAGTATCGGTAATCCACACATAACCTCAAACATGGGGTCTTACTAAGACCTTCCTCTGTATATCCTCAAAATATATTCTCAGCTTTCGAAGGTTTATGGAAGCCATCCGATATGTTGATGCTGATATGAGTTACATTATAGGGTGTAAAACAATGCAGAAGTCTATCTCACTGTGGGGAGGAAATCCTATAACATATTCAGGGAAGACATCCTCGTACTCTTCCACTATTTTTGGGGTCTTGAATACTCATAACATCTACTTCTATGAGGATAAGTTTAGCCGAGTCATGTGTTACCGACCCTACCATCCTCTGCATGAGTCCATCCTGTGCAACCTGGGTTTCCTTTTTCACTGACCAAGGAAAACCACATTACCTCTCTACATACATACCTCACCCTTTTCCTAAAATAGTCAATATGAGCATGGAATGTTGATAACCAATCCATTATATGAATGACTTCATAAGGCCTTGACACAGCCCCCAAGAGGTTCCAACTGAAACTCTCACCTCAAGGGTCAGATCCCACTTTTAGTAGTAGTGTGATTATTTTGTCTCCTCCTGTAGGTAGATCCAGACATAAGGGTCAAGTAAATGGTTTAATTGTAAACCCTAGGTCTTGAACAACACATGAGCCTCAGCCCAGTTGGTGAGGACTCGCTAGGTGCATCTAAGAGACCCGAGATCAAATCCGGGTGGAGGAATATTTCAAGTACTGTAGCAGCACTGTAGCAGGCACTGTAGCAGGCACTGTAGCAGGTACTGTTCAATACTATAGCAGCCAGAACTGTTCATCAATCTGGGCCTTCGGGCCACCGGTTTGGTCCTCAGGTCCTGCAAGGCTTTTGGGACACACAAGGCCTTCAGTCCAGTTGATTCTCAAGGCCTTCGGGTCACCTTAAGGCCTTAGGGCCACCCCAAGGCCTTCGGGCCACATGAATGCAGGCCCTAGACACACTAAAAAAGGAGCATCCCTAGAAGAGGATTCAGAGTAGGTGCACCCACCAGATAGAGCCAAATGGACTGTCAGAATGAGAGCGTATGGATATTCCATCGGTACCATCCTGTTCTTGCACATGAAACCTAGCCAAACGATCATGAAAAGATGAAGAGCTACTATCAGGATGCAGATGCTGGTGAGGGGTAGTTCCTTGTAGATACTCTGGTTGAATTCCCTAATACCTTTGGGTCATGTAATCTCCTAAGCCTACGGGCCATGTAATCTCTGAGCTTATGGGCCTTTTAAAGGTTCCCCTCATCCATTTAAATGGGGGTTATCAAAAATCAATAAAAATGAAGGCCTTCGGGCGATTCAGGATAGGTCTTGAACAAGATATATGACATGAAAGAGTGATCAGAGCCTCTGTCTATTAATATTGTAGCTAAAAGTATACACAAACAATACCTATAATAATACCTGGATCCTTTGGTTTATATGCCTCAACCATGTGGAACTGTTCCCCCCTTTTCCTATAGCTCTCTGAGCCTAGTTTGGACCACATGAGGGTGGGGTGGAAACATGTCGAAATGTATACCACCTCCTGCTACTCTACTAGCTCTTCTTCCATGTATGTCACCCTAAAGATCCATCTCCTCCTATCATTGTATCTTCCTTGGTGGCCCATCCACCATTTCCCTACTTGCAGCAAGATGGGTAGGATAATATCTAGTGAGATGTCCCTAGCCATTAAATGAAAATAATTGCCTCTCTTCAGGATGACATGACTGACCCTCTAAACCCTAAGCTATATATCCCCATGAATAAGTAGGAATAAACATAGGAATAATGTTGTCTCAGACATCCCAAAGAACACCTTGCTCAAAAGTGTGAGGCCAGAAGCACCAGATGCATATCATATCCATCGAGTACCTTGAAGGTTCAGTATGCCTCAATGAATACTTAGATACCAACATGTCATCATACTGGAGTTGTAGAAGCTTTGGCACAAGCATGAACCATATCTTATGATGTGAGAAATACTCTTTGAAAAGGTTCTCAAACTTTTTCCATGTAAGAGTCACCTTATCATAATATTGGGTAACCAAACCCCACTATAACTCTACTGATTCACGTAGAAGTATCACTAATAGGACCACTGTATGATCTGATAGTGCCCTGAATGGATGAAAAATCGGTCACCACCTCAAGCTAGTCCTCAGCAACCTGTGGGGTCTCTTTTAATGAAACTCATGAAGTGCATTCTGCTTTCACATCTAATCAACTAGTAATATGGGTTCCATGTGCTACTCTACAAGTGGTGGTATAGTTGGAACATCACCCGGATGTGTTGTTTATCATAAAAAACCTTGTACTGATATCCCATCACCCCATGGATCATCCTTGTTGTCACGTAGTGGAATCATGGATGGCTATATATGTGGAATCATCTTGATGTAAAATAAGATGTACCATGGTCAGTAAATTATATATGGAGATATGACTCATGGAGGACATGGAAAACACAACCCATTCCTATATGATACATTTACTGGTAATTTCCCTACAAGAAGTGTTTTTATGTATCGAGTTGGAAATCAAGTGTCCAGAGTCCTGATGTATGGATATGTCAGCCACCGAATCAATACTGGAGTCCCTGACCTGAAATTCAAACTCAAAGCACTTAACACTATTTCCCCAAAAGAATCTCACAGACTCCGAGTCCCAATGTGGAATAGATCCCCTTTGATACCACTCTATCATGACATGTCCCAGTAGGGACCATACTGTGACTCTCCAAGCCCACCTCCAATAGGCCATGGGTTGAGGACTAACACTGAGTAGGCATATCACTAACATGGTAGGCATTTCCCATGTACCTGTACACACACACACACACTCATATCCATGTCCATAAATGAAAAAATTGAAGAAAAAAAAATAAGTAAACCAGGCATGAAAACCACTAAATATATTCCACAACCAGAGTGAAATAGGAAAGTAAAGTACATAATGGTAAACTGGGCCAGAATAAATGACCACCAAAAAAATACTAAACACAATTAAAAGCACAATCTCCTGAAACTCGTCCGTAGAAAACCCTACCTAAAGGGTAGGTGAAGGAGAACTTCTAGAACCTATAGGAGTACACCTCATCTATCTGATCTCACTGGGCACCACCTGGTCCTTGTCCACCTTGGAATCCATCAAAATGTCAATTGTCTAGAAAAGATAGTACACGTGTGAGAAAAACCTGTTCAAGGGTGAGTAAAACAATACTCAGTAGGACAACCCAAAACCAAAAATGAAAAACCACAAAGGAATGCACAATCAGCTCTACATAGGTATATGCCTAAAAAACATATACCAAAAATATATTGATATACTAAAAAAGGATTCTAAGACTCAAGGTCTCATATACTACCATCCATATGGTTCTGCTTGTAGAACACTCGTTCTGGGAGATCTCACTCCTCGATCCATCTGATAGTAAGCAGGTAGAACAAAACTACTAAAAGTATATGAGAGAACACCTGGTCTCGATAGGTCATGAAGATTCCCTAAGTCCTTTGGTCTCTCTGATACATGGGGTCTTGATATCACAACAAAACATCAGACATAGGATTCTACTCGAGGCATACTCATTCCCGGAGAACTCTCTCCTCGAGCCTTTATTTCATCAAAGACTCTTACAAATAGGTCCCGCTAATTTGTGCCCCGAACAAAGAGAATACATTGTTCAAAGGATAAGTTATACAATGAGGGAATCCTTCTCTGAGGATACCAAAAACCCAAATCTATATTAGCACCAAATTTAAGGGATCCTTCTAAGAGGTTACTGATAACCCTACTGATGTGGCTCATAATTTAGGGGATGCTTCTCAGAGGATACTAAAGACCATATCGATATGACCCATTGGATGTAGAATTAACACTTTGTTCTCAAAGGTCACATTGATTCCCTTAAAAATCCATCAGGGGTGATAGAGGATCACTCGAGTCCTAAGGAGGGATACCACAACTCTTTCTTGGACTCAGCCTCTAGAGGGGATTACTATCCAATGATGTCAACATAATGTCGTATTGATCCCTTGATGAAAGAACAAAGGGAAACCATGAATATACCCTAGTCCATGCTAAAAATCCTCCAAGAAATCTCAAAAGGATCATCTCATCTCTTGGGTCCCAATATTGTATACTTCTCATCAAACATAAACATTGTTTGAACAATAAAATCCTTTTTGTAAAAATTGTCGGTTGGGTCCGAGTTCCACCCGACCTAGGCGGGCCGACCCGACCGGCCCAATTCGGACAACTTGATCTAACCCAGCCAGTTAGGTCTAGTCAAAACCTTCCTGTTGGGATGCATGGTCTAGCCTGTTGGGCCATTGGAGTGGCCTACTTCCTCCAGCTCGACCTGTACGTGTAAGATGATTTCTTCCCATTGGGCGCGGCCCGCCCTAGCCACGCCCCATATGGCCGATGTAGTCGCCAACAATGTCACCGCCTAGTCTCTCGGTGTCACATAGTGTTGGTCTGCATCCATACATCCGTCCCATCTCCTCACACACAGTCTTTGATTTTGTTCTTCCATCTGGTCGACGTAGTGCATGTCGCGTCACTAGCTCTCCACCATCATGGCCCGCCTGGTCGTGGCTCCTAGTCAGCACCCACTACCATGTCTCTGTAGGATCCTCCTTTTCTTGGTGTCCTACCGACGGTCACCTTCCTCTGGTAGCCCATCTTCTATGAGTTTCTACCATCGCCCTGCTGCTCCGTTTTTCGAGATGGAGGCACTGTTGAAATCCTCGGGTCCCAAGCTTCACTTTGGCCTTTGATCCTTCTTGCCATCACTATGGGGGTCTAAACGCGTTTAGAAACTCCTGAAAAATATGTGTCGTTATTCCGGAGGTTCGCCGAAAAATAATGCAAGAATAGGGATAGAATAATTTTCCAAGAATGCCCAATGAATGAACACCGACCTCGTTCATTTCAGTCTTCATTCGTCCCAATAGAAAAAGGTTAAAAAAAGTATTCACATAGATTATTCTCCCTTTATAACCCAATATAAGAATACCCATCCCACAAGAATGATCAACCAGAAGATCACTCTATTTTTGGGTTGGTCCATATTCATTGTTGCAAAGTATGAATGGGAAAGAAATCACACTGAATTAACCTCTTGCCCAGAGTTTGGATTGATTGGTGAATAATGTTCATCATTATCAAAAATCCGTCCATGAGCGATCTCAATCCATCATCTCTTCATCATTCATCGTTCACAAACGAGAGTTTTTGCCAATGCTTATCTTCTCTAGATCTTCAAGGAAATTTCTCTAGGATTGTCAATCTAATATTGTATCCCTATAAAGATGTTAAATAAAGAAAACACATTTCATCATCGCCATACTATTTCAATTATGAAAGAAAAAGGGTTTCCCCATAATGGAGTTGCAACATCACTGCTTCACTATGAAACATCAAAAATAAATAATATAATATTTTTATGTTGGTTTTATTCTTCTTTAAAATGTCCAAAAATTATATTTCACAGTCCACCCTCGTTGGTCGATGTTAGGCCATCCCTAAGTAAAACACCACATTACAAACTCAACAGTGGTCTTAGATTTCCAATCTGAGTCATTGTTAATGAGTTATTAAAATTTTAAAATAAAATAATTTAAATTAATAATTTTATATATAGTTACGTAATTTTCAGGTTTTCTCACTGAAGACCCACATTGACTAAAGTTAAGTCGCACCTATAGTAAACCCAACATCCTGAATACAATAGTGCCCTTAAATTTTGGATTCAAGAACCCATTTATAATTATTCCACTTTTTTAGGAAAACCACTTACCCATGCTATAAAAAACTTAATAGTTTTTGTTGAACTGTTCCGAGCACACCTGACCTCGAAATCGCACTCCGTCTCAGTGCCTGATCTCAGAATTTCCAAATTTAATTTTTTAAAACAAAACTGGAGAATATACGAGTCAATACAGAAAATGATCAAATTCAAAAATAAAAAAATATTAAAAATTAATACCCTAACTATAATATTATTAAAAATAAATAAATAAAATTGACCAATTAAAAACATAATATATCATGATATAATAAAGATTATAAAATATACTAAAATTCAAATAAAGTACATAAATATTAGGTGTATGTGTTTCTATATATTGAGTATATATATTTGGGTGTGTTTCTATATAAAAATTCATTAATTACATATATATGTATTTGAAATCAATGTAACACATGACGTTTGATATAGGTTATATTGAAAAATGAATAAAATTAAAAATTAATAAGCCATTAATATGCTTTTAATTAATATTTTTTTCATTATATATATACATATAAATATATTTAATATATATTATTTATTACTATTTATAATTAATATATATATATATTACTTATTCATTTTTATTGAAAAATGTTTCATTAATACAATTGTAAATAATTTTGTAATTTATTCATTTTTAATTTTTTGTTTAATTATTACAATCTATTCGTTTTATATATCTGTATTTAATATATAATATTTATTAATATTTATAATATATATATATATAATAAATTTATTCATTTTTATCAATAATTATTTATTTAATAAAATATTAAATATTTTTCCATATTTACTCCTTTTAAATTTTTATCTGTTTAATTATTTGATTTTTTCATTTTATATATCTATATATTTAATATATACTATTTATTATTTTTTCAAATTTTTATAGATGTATATTCAATTTCTTCATTTTTAACAATAATTATTTAATTAATGAAATTGTTAATTGTTTTAATTTTATTTTTTTACTTATATCATTTTATTGTGGACCATTATCAATGTTTTATCTTTAGAACTAATAAAGGGTGCCCTTTATCAGTGATAAAAGTAACGTGATGATAATTGGTAACCATTATCGGTGCTAAAATAATGCGTTGGTAAAGATAGAATTTATTAACTAATTTTTCTAGTGATGATAAATGGTAGCGCTCTTTAAGGTGTGTTTTGTAGTTGGGGAATTTGCAATCATTTTTTCATTTCACTATAATTTTAGCTTTTCTGCATAACCAACATCTTCCGTTTGAACAGAAGATAAAATTTCTCCCATGGTGAAAATAAAATTCCAAAGAACAAAAATATAATTATGTCCAATTTTTATCACTTATGCTCAAAAATATTGTCATTAATTTTAATAAATTATACTCAAACATTTAATGAGTTTTTAGTTAGTGAAATTAACAACCATCAACTTTATCCTCCCCAAGATTAAATGTTAAATCTAAATAACTTCAATTAAATGATTTGTTAGTTAATATTCACACAAATTTTCTTCCTCTATATATAGACATATGGTATATTATTTCCCATAACCGTCTCAAGATTCAACTTCCCAACTCACTTGGTTCAACAAAATTGGCCAACATGTTCTTCTTCAATTAATGCACTCAAACTATTGTTTTTTATTGATTCATTAGGTCATCCATAGATTCAGAAATTTTCATAATGATTTTAATCAATCCAAGAATAATTGAGTATCTAGCTCTTTACAAAACATGAATAGTCCATTGATCATATTTTTGTTCTCACATCTTCATCAAGCATATCCTAGAACCAAGGCTTATCTATCACTGAGTCATTCTTTCTTACACCTGGACATAACCTTATTCAATATTAATAGTTATATTAGTTGGGAACCCAAATTACCATATTATTAAACAATTTCAAACATACATGAAAAACCATATAGTGATCAAAATATTTCATCATATTAATTATGACTCCGATGAATGTTGAATTAAAAAACAAGGCTCATGAATCTCCCTAGATCTTGGTGACTTAGTGTCGATCTCATTCAGGGTTCCAATTCAACCTCCAATATCATAAAATCTTATTTTTGGATTGATCTACCTAATCCATGTACTATCCAATATTGATAAGGAAAGGATAAAATTTTCAAACCCTAATCGTTGTTTAAATCACCCTCTCCTTACACAAAGCTGGTACATGGGTCCTATCCAAAAATCTATCTCTTCTCACTTGATTTTATACATTCATCTTCAAAAATCATATAAAATATTGGATTCAACTCAGTTTTTAACTAATGACGTTGATACATAAAAATCATTATTATATGTGAATTTTTAATAATCAGTTTCAATCAATGTGGTTGAGTTGAGATCACCATCCATTCATCATTTACTACTGGGTCAATAGTCAATTTCCATTCATCTTCAATATATTCATAGGTGTGGCATAGGTTAATTGGTTGAGATCATGGAGTATCATTTTGTTGGAAGGTCTAAAATACTATTAATTTTGGGTTCCCTCATCCTCAATCCATATTTTGGCTTGGCCAATCCCACTTCCTCAATCAGTGTATTTGACTATGAAAAGTAAGCTTGGAAGAAAACAACATTTAAATATTTAAATGTATTTGAATATCGATTCAAAGAAGTTATTCATGTAACACTATGATATTTTTGTGAAAGTTTTCATATAAATCTAATATTTTCTATATTTTTCATTACACACCACATTGATTTTAGCTTGTGTGTCATACAATACTAAATTTAGTTTGCATTACATGTAATACTAAGTTTAAAAATACATGAAATATTATTAAAATATTATGATTCTGTCTGATAGTTATCACCTAGTAATGGGAGTGGTTGGTATGAATATGAATTAATAAATTATAAAAATATTTGTTTTAAACAAGTGTATAGAAAAAATTATTTGTTGAAAAATTAATTAAAAATAAAAATAAAGGAAATACTTTTCTAAAAAACTATTTTTATCGAAATAATAAGTTTTACCTCAATAAATTAAACAATGGAAATTTGGTTAATGATTTAAATAAAATTTATACAGTATATATTACATAAAATTATAATCATTCATCTTTTTGCTTTCAATACAATATATAAGAAAACATCAAATTTTATGCTTAAAAATGTATTTTTCTAAAAAGATGTTTTGTCTCCTTTTATGCACACTTAATTTAAAATTAATTTTTGAAAATTTTAAAAACTTTATTTGAAAAAAACTCCAATTTTTAAATAATAATATAAAAATTATATTTCGGTTATTTTTTTTATTTTTCTAAAAGGATTAATTTTTATGACGAATAGTGAAAAATACTGAATTATAATTGAAAAATGACTTCTCATTTAAATAATTTATAAAGTCAAATTATACTTTAAATTTTTTTTAGATTAACATTAGTTAATATATATATATATATTAACCCAAATTATTTCATTGGAATTAATTTAATATTAATATTGGATATAAAAACATTGTAATGTTTTGAACATTTTCTCTTTGAAAACCCCCTTTTTCATTGTGTTTATGAGATTATTTTCAAATCCAAATTTACACTTATATAAACTGATTTTAGAAAAATGGATTCAATATTTATAACCATATTAATTTATATTATATAATAATTGCAACATACATTTTGACCAAAATGATCATTGAAAACATTAAAAATTAATAACCATGGATAAGGTAAAAATGGGTTTACTGGGGGGTTAAAATAAAATGATATAGTTTAAAATGATCTAAAAACATTTCTAAAAACTATTTTATAGAAATATTTGAATCCCATAAGGAATAAATATTAATAATACTCCATTTGGGGCCAATGTTTTAGGAGAGAAACGTGGGTACACATTTTTATTTTCAAATATTATAAGTGTGATACTCGCCTCACTTATAAAAGGCCACCCCTCTCCTCACTTCCACACACATTCAAAACATTTTTTTTGGATAATACCTGACAAAATAACTTCATAAATTCTACACTATTATCATATTATCATTATTTTTATAATAAAACCATACTAGGAGGGCTTTTTGTGATAACCTAAAGAAGACACCAAAAGAAGAGGTAACATTATTTAACGGTAATTTTTATTTTATTTATTCCTCCGCATAAATAAATTATTATTAAACCATTTAGATATAAAAATATGAATATCTAACAGAAAATGAGATTTTTTTTGTTAATTTCATGACCTACAAACATCTCCACTTCAATCAAATGATGTGAGAAATCATGAATCCCATCTACGACAGACTACCGCCCCCACGAACTGGTGTCATTCATTTTTATATTATAACCAATAAAATATGGTTATAATAATATATTAAATGATTTTATATGATATTTTTGATATTATTCTTCTTCTAGAATCATATTATTAGTTGTTCATTTTTACACTTTCTATTCTGTGGGAATATAATAAAATCGTTCATGTGTATGGAAGATTACCACCTCAAGAAGCATTGTGATTCTTTCACACTTTTCATAGAAGGTAATAAGTATGGTATAAATGATAATATTAGATATACATCACATAAATATTATTCTCTAATGTTAATATTTTATTTACCTTTATTTCTTTCTTTCCACCAGGAAGATGGAAACAACGTTTATGCATACATATCACTTAATTTCTCCATGAATGATGTATTTCATTTTCCATATATAAATTGTAAGGATAAATATAAATACATATAATATAAATATATATTATATTTATATCATGGTAAAAATTCTTAATATGGAGTAACCATGTTCAAATTAATAGGATTGAAAATACAAAAATCAAAACATTTATTAAAAACAAAGCAGTTATTATCTAAAACGTCACTTTAATATGAAATTCTTTATGTAATAGATGTATAAATAATATATATTTATAATAAAATAGGTTTGAACATGTACGATGGATGTTTATTCTTATGGTCATATATTTCCTTTCTTTCTTTTATTTCTAGGAAACATATGTAAATTCATCCCTCATTTCTTTTGTGTTGTGTATATATTACACCTTTGAAATGTTATATAATAAATATAATTACTTTTTTGGTATTTAAATATTAATTTTTTGTTATTATTTTTTGTTTCTTATTATTTAAAACATTAATAAATTAGTAAGGTATTTTTTTCCAAATTTTCCTTCTTTGAGACATATTTTATGTTATGCACTTATCTTATTTATGAAGTGTATATAAAACCCCTTTGAAATTTAATATCATGAATTTATTTATACTCTGGATATTTTATGTTTCATTTGAAAATATTCCTTTATGGGGATTAGGTTTTAAAATTACCAATTCGGTAAAAATTTTATGTTATAATCTCATTGTTCATCAAGATTGTTTATTATTATGTTTCTGTTGATATAATATTATGATCCATATCTCAAAAAATTCAATTTTATTCCCTTGTTATTTAATTAGAATATATTTTCCATTAATTATCTTATCTTTATGTATTAAATAATTAAAAAATAATGTTTTTAAGAAAAATCACTTTTTTAGTTGATGTAATTTTGTCTTTTATAGGGATATGAACACAGGATAACATTATTATTATTTCTATGAAGGGATTATTATGACATAATGTTTATAAAACCCATTTATCTTACATGGGTTATACCATAGAAAATGATTATCAAAATAATCAAATTTTCCATGGGTTATGCATTGGTGAGATAAAAAAAATGCTTATGAGACCTTTCTCTTTTAAATAGGTTGTGATATTATGATTTTTTTTTCAAAACCCATATATTTTACATAGGATATGATTGGATTATTTTATGAAATTATTATTAAACCAATTTCTTTTCAACGAATTACGCTATGATGAAGTGTTTTATGAAACCTATTCCTTTTTATGGGTTCTAATATGATGAATGTACTATGATCTTAAAGAACATAAATTTTTGGATTATTTAATTATTGAGACCTATATATCCCTCTAATGAATTGTGTAATGATTTATCTTATATATGCTCAAAGAGTATATGGGAGGTTATCTGAATCCCAAAACAATAGGGTATATGTGTGGTTATCCCATGCTCAAAAACCATATAGTACATGGGAGGTTATCCAAAGATCAAAACAATAGGGCACATGGGATGTTATCCTAATCCTAAAATAAGAGGGTACATAGAATGTTATGAAAATTATAAAGTAGACACTCATGTAATTATCCCAAGCCTAACATGTTATTAATGTATTGGTATAAAACCTTAACATTATATTTTTTATTCACATGTGTATGCCATAATTCTATGTCTTATATAAATGTAATACTCTCATGGATCATATTCATTGGTTTCCTTATGATTCGTATCTTATGATATATTAATCACTATACCATGACTTAAGATCGTGATATTTTATTGGTAGAGTATGGTTTAAAAATGTTATTTTCAAGTTCTCGTACCCTTATGTTCATGTTATGATTACACATCCACCTTGTTTACCCTTACTGATAATCTGAGCTCTCCATTTATTATGCTTTCATTCCATAGTTTATGAATAAATTTTATAAGTAGGTGAACTAAATAGGAATATATTTAGGGGAGAAATTGAAGATATTTTTTGAATTAATATGATCATGTTCCATTTTTACAAAGTCACTAAACTATTACAGTCCTCTAGAGTGTGTTTTTGTAATATAGTGAATATTTATCTAAAAATAGGTGTTATCCATGTGTGATAATATTGGGTCGTTATAGTTGGTTTGAGTGGAAAGGTTTAGTTAACCTTTGGAAACTAGGATGATAAAAAATTAGTGAGATCCATAGGGATGTTTGTAATGATATTTATATGGATGTCTCTAAGGATATGTCTAAGGACGAGTCAAAGTATAGGAAACTGTCCAGGAATTTTGGTGAAGGATAATGAAAGTAGATTTCATGAAATTATATTCCTGTCTCGATACATAAAGTGGATATGTCTCTGTAATAGATTTACCTAGGGGTAATAACTCTTAAAAGTATGCATTTATATGGTCTCTATTGTCCCCTAGTACACAATAATGGGCCATTCTATACACCAAGATTGAAACTCCCAGAGGATATTCTTTGAAAATTAACAAAATATTTATGAACCCTCACGAATGATTTAAATAGATAATGACCATGAATGACCTACATTAATCATAAGGTGTCATATATTAAAATAAAGGTGTCATGATTTCGACACTGTATAAATGATTTTTTAGGATTAAGTTGTTCCCTAATATGCTTTGGGTCTCTCACACTATTATTTTGGTTTTAGTTGATGGATGGAACCTAAAGGAACCATATCAATGATGAGTACAACATAAAATGAAATGGTTTTCCTCCCGGCCAACTAAAAATTTTGGGATCTGGAATAAAAAAACTTGTTCTTATTCTCACACATTTTTCTAAATCTATAAATCAAGTTGTACATTCAAACAAGAAACAGAGGGATCAAAATTCAGTTGAGCCCTTCATGAAGAAAATTATAATATATTTCAATTGTTCTTATGATCCAGTAATTTATGAGAAATATATCCTCACCACTAAAAAAAATTTCCCATACTCTAGTGTTTAGAGCATGATAATATTATTTTGGATATCTACCATTTGGAAGGTGAAATTGATCAATGAAAGACTATTATCAAAAATATGTTCCAATATGATGAAATTGACTCCATTGGTTAGGAAAAGTTCAAGAACATATTTTTCAATATTTAATTTCCTCATATTATATATATTAAGACGAAAAAATGGGTTCCTTGATCTATAAAAAATAATAGTTAATCCATTAATACCTATGAGGAAAATTTTACAAGGGTTGCAAGGTATTATTGTAGTATTATCATCAAACCTAAAGGTAAGGTTGATCAATAATTTACTGTTGTAAAACCATGTCTCTAAAAGTTGATATACATAAGAGAGTTTAGATTCCATGAAGAGATTATTTGATGTGCTATTAAGGTGGAAATGGTTGTTAGAGTTACATATCAATCTCAGGATTTTGATAAGAAGATAAAAAATAATTAAAATGAAAATATAAGAAACATGGAGAGTATAAGATGAGTTTTTCATTATTCATAATGTTTCATAATAAATTAGGAGAGAATTATCTTAAGGGAACTAGTAAATTTTTTTAGTGTGGAAGGTATGGTCATCAGGTAATTGATTTCAAAAGTGACGGTAAGAAGTTAGATAATGATGTGACGAGATATAATGATACATAGAATGATCCAAACACACTCTATTGTTTCAAATGAAAGGATTATGAGAACTATGGTAACTAGTCCCAAATATGAAGGTTAATGTTGAAGATCAACATCAAAAACCTTTTAATACAATAGAAAAATGTAATTATCATGCAATCATTATTTCTGAAAAGGGGTAAAATAACTATGTGGTGAAAGGTACACTACTATCTACTCTAGAAAAACTAATGTATTATTTTACATTTAATATATCCATTATTTAATATATTTATAGTTTTATATTGGTATTAAGTTGCCACCGAAATAATTAGATAAAGAATAAGTAGTGAAACCCCCTAATGGTATGATGACCACATCTCAAGTGTATGATTAATATCCAGTTTTCATTGGTTCTAATGTGATTTAAGAATATAATTTCATTCATCCTGTAGTTTAATTTGATGTTATCTTAGGCCTAGATTGAATTTCTCTATATAAAGGATGTATCAATTGTTGAGGAAGGTATGTCTCATTTTATAATCCAAAAAAACATATGATCATCAATCAATGTGATGATAATTAAATTAATTTGATGGAAATCACATAAATTGTATCGATATTAATTCCCATTAATAAGTAGTATTTATATAAAATGGTTTGGGAGAAACATGAAATCGATGATATGTATACTATGTGGTAAATTGATGATGTACTTTAAGAAGTGTTTTCTATCATTCCGCTGAAATGTGAAGTTGATTTCTCAGTAGAACACATACCTAATGACACACCAATTTCAAATATTCCCTATAGAATTACCATGATTGAGTTGCATGAATTGATGAAGCAACTCTAGGAGAACATTGAGAAGGGATTCATTCATCTAAGTCTGTCACCATGGGGTGTACTTGTTCATTTTGATAAAAAATAAATATGGATCAATGTTACTCTGTATTGTTAACTAAGAGCTGAACAATATTGTAATTATGAAAAAGTATCATATTCCCTATATTTATGACCTGTTTGATCAACTATGGACATCTCAATAATTTTCCAAGATTGACTTTCATTCTGGATATCATCAATTAATTTTCCAGAAGTATGATGTACCAAATACAACATTATTTGTAAGGTGTGGAAACTATGAATATATAGTGATGATATTTGATCTTACTAATTCCACTTACCTCTTTATACATTGAATGAATATAGTATATATATATATATTACATTGATCAATTTATGGTATTCTTTATAGATGATATTATTATCTATTCCAAGAGAAAGGAAGGGCATGATGATCCCTTGAGAATTGTACTGAATACTCTAAGGAAGGAGAAAATGTATGGAAAATTTACAAATTGTTATTTATGGCTAAAAATTGTTTCATTTTAGGGTCATATAATATCATGAGAGGGTATATCAATATATCCATCAAAGATGGAGGTAGTTGGGTGTCGTCCCAGAATAATCATAGTTATTAAAATAAAAATATTTCTTGTTTTATCTAGATATTGTTGATGGTTTATGGATAATTTCTCATGGATATCTAAACCACTAACCTTGTTAACTCGGAAGGGATCCATGTTCCTCTGGAATGATGAATGCGATAAAAATTTCAAGGAACTAAAGAGAAGTTTTGTCCTCGCACCTGATCTTAAATTACCCTATAGTGGAAAAGGGTTTATAATCTATAGTGATGCATATAATAAGGGATTGAGTTTTTTATTATGTATAATTACATGGTTTTATATTATGCCTCATGGAAATTAATGAATCATGAGAAAAATTACCGAACTCATGATTTCCAGTCAGCTACATTATTTTTTTCATTAAATATATTGGGAAATTATATTTGTGGATAAAATTGTGATATATATACCGATAATAAAAATTTTATATATATTTTAAATTATATGTACTTGAATATGTTCCAGATAATATGGTTATAGATGATTAATGATTATGAGAACTTAATACATTACCACCCTGGGAAAGTGAATAAGGGGGTTGATGATTTGTGTCGAATGGTTCATGCTAGTTTGTATATGATGAGGATCAAAAAAGATCCAATATTAATAGATTTTCAAAGGATGAATATGGAAATACTAAATGAAGGCTATACATATTATTTTTATCAATTGAATGTTCAACCATGTATCCTTAAGAATAATAAAGAGGAACAAAAGAAAGGTATGGAGCTACAAAATAAGGTTCAAAATGTTCTAGAGTTTAACCTAGATCATAATGTAATGATATGGTCTAGGAACCATTTATGTGTTCCTTTTTATATGGAATTGAATATGGAGTTTTCAGAGGAAGATCTTAGTAATTAATTCTTTATTTATCCAATATGTATTAAGATGTATAGATATTTAAAATAGTACTTCCAGTGGGATTACATGAAGAGAGATATCACAAAGTTCATATCTCAATGCTTGGTTTGTTATCAAGTTAATGATGATATACAAAAGTATAAGTGGATGTAACATTCATTACCCAAACCAACATTTAAATGGGAAAACATCACCATGGATTTTTCATTGGACTCCCCAAAATATATAAAGGGAATAATTCTATATAGGTTGTAGTCAATCACCCTACAAATACAACACACATTATTACTATCAAAGAATACTTCTTTATAAATTAACTTGCTAGGATATATTTTAATAAAGTGGTATGGTTTTATGGATTAAAAAATTCCATTATATCGGATCATGATCTATGGTTTGCCTTAATGTTTTGGGGAAGTGTTCAACAATTTCTAAATATAGGGTTGAGTTTCAGCATTGAATATAATCCTAAGAAAGATAGTAAATTTTAGAGAACAATTAAAACCATAGAGGATATGTTCAGATATTTTTATTTGGACTTAAATGTTTTTTGGGATCAAAACCATAATATACATTAATTTTCGTACAACAATATATTTAATTTAATCATTTATATGTATTTTTATGAATCCCTATATGGAAATAAGTGTAGTTCTTTAAGGTTATAGAATGAAGTTGGAGATGGAAAGAAATTGGGGCCAGAGATAGTTCAAAAAATGTAAGAGAATTTTATAACCATTCAGTAACACATCATTTTATCTCAGAGTATTCTAAAATTTTATGTTTACAAGAACTGATGTGAACTAGAATTTAAATTTGGTGACAAGGTGTTTCTAAGAATTTCAACATGGAATCAGGTTATTATATTCAAGGGAAAGGGATACAAAGCCCTAGTAATATCAGTCACTTTGAAATTATTGATCATATAGATATGGTAGTGTATTTATTGGAACTTACACCAAACATCTCTAAAGTTTAGGATTTGTTATGTATATGTATCCTGAAGAATTATGTACATGATCCTTCACATATAATGAACTGAGAGGTTATAATGATGGAGTAAGATCTTACTTACGAGGAATTATTACTGAATATTTTGGATCATACAGAGAAGGTTCTATGATAAAATAACACTAAACTAGTCTATGTATTTTTTCCAAACCACTAGTTTGGGGAAGATATATGGGAACATGAAGATATGATGAGGTAGAAGTATCCTCAGTTGTTGGTACTAAAGTGATGAATTCTAAGGGGAAAATTCATTTTGAAGGGGTATAATGTTATATAATTATATTATAAGAAATTTTTTATCTAAATTTAATCATTAATATATTTATCATTACATTATGCACTAATTTTAGCTTATGTGACACACAACACTGAGTTTCTCTTGCGTTATATGCAAAGAAATTTTAAACAACATTTGAACTATTATTTAAATATTATCATTTAATATGATATTAATCACTAAGCTATTGGAATGAAATGTAGGAATAATATTAAATAATTCTTGATAGTATAGGGTTTACACATAAATATATAGATTGAATTTTTCAGTCAACAATTAATTAAAAATGAAAATCAAAAGAATTTGAAAATAAAAGACAATTTTTTTTTCTGAAATTTTTTTTTCTGAAAAAAACACATTTTATCTAAATAAATTAAACAAATAACTTTTTGTGAATAATTATAAGGAAATTTATATATTATTTATTCAATAAATTTATTAAAATTTATCTTATGTATTTTCTAGAACTTAGGTAAGAATACATCCAATTTTATGCTTAAAAGCATTATTTTTCTAAAACGCATGTTTATCTCCTTTTTGTGCACTTATTTTAAATTTTTTTTAAACTTTTAGAAAATTTAATTGAAAAAAACATAATTTTTTAAATAATAAAATAAAAATGACATTATGGACGTTTTTTTGGAATTTTTTTAAAATATTAATTTTCTAAGAAATATTGAAAATTAAAAAAAATTAATTAAAAATAGCATATTTATTTAAATTATTTACAAAGATAAATTATATTTTAAATTGTTTTTAATGTAAAATAAGTTCTATTATATATATATTAATCTAATTTAGTTCCTTATAATAAATTTCATAATTAAATTAGATATTCAAACTTTGTAAACTTTTAAACATTTTCTCCTTGAAAACCCACTTCCTCATCGTGTTTGTGGGATTAATTATAAATTAAAATTTTCTAATTATGAAAATTTAATTTATATAACTGGATTAAATATATTTAATAATAATGATTTATATTATCTAACAAGGTCAAATTAATTTTTTACCAAATTGAATAACTAAAACTGTAAAAATAAATTAATGCAGTTATGGTAAAAATTGATTACCATGTTGTCAAAATAAAAATATAAGGGTTAAAATAACATCAAAATATGTATAATAACTATAATTTTGATATATTTCCCCAATATAACTTCTATTACTTTATAATACTATATTTCTTTATCCTTTTTTCATTATAAAAATGTTGGTACCCTATTTTCTTTTTAAACATTACAAGGGTGCCACTCACCTCACTTATAAAAGGCCACCCCTCTCCTATCTTCCCCACATATTAAAATTATTATAATTTGGTGAATACCTACCCATATAATATCCCAAATTACCTCATATCATTTTAGAGGCCTCATATTTTGTAGTAATCTATCCTATGAATGATTTTTGTACAATCCTATGGAGGATACCTATAAAATAGGTAACATTATTCAATAAGAATTTTCATTTTATTTCTTCTTCCAAGACCATAAATTATTATTAAACAATGGTTTTATAATAAATTGATTATGTTAAATATGTTTATTTTTTTATGTTAATATAATTACCTGCAACCATCTACTATTCCATCAAATGGGCATTGAAATCACCATTCATATGTATGGAAAACTACCACCTTGTAAACCGATGTCATTCATTTTTCCATTACCACCTTACATGGATGGTTATAATTATTTTTATGTTATTATTATTATTTTGGATTCATAATATCACATGATAATTTTTTTACTTTCCATTATGTGGGAATATGATAATGTCATTTGTGTGTATAGTGGATTACATCTTCGCAAAGCGATGCGATTTGTTCACTCTTTAAATTGAAGGTAATAAGGATTTTTTAATGAAAATATATGATATATATGAAATAATAATTATTTTGGTATGTTAATATTTTATTCACATTTATTTTTTTCTTTCCTTCAAGAAAATGGAAACAATGTTCACGCATACGTACAACCTACTGTATCCATAAACAACTATTTTATTTTTTATCTCTTTATTTTAAAGGTCACTATAAATACATATATAATAAATATATATGATATTTATATCATGGATAACATTATATAGATGATTTAACAATGATCAATGTAAGAGTAACAAAAAAAATCAAAATATATAAAAAATAAAGGAGTTATTTCCCAAAATGTGACTTTAACATAGAATTGTTAATAAATAGGTAATAAAAGGACATAACTAATTAATGTATGGTATGATATAAATAAGTTTAATTATATAATATATATAAAATAATTTTATATTTATTATATTGTAGGTTCAAACATGTAAGAAGGAATTCAAGACTTAAGGTAAGGGATTTCTATTCTATCTTTTTTTTCAGAAGACATATGAAAATTCAACACTATTTTATTTTTGTAGTGTATATACTAACCCTTTAAAATGTTATGTCATGAATTTAATTATTATAATTATATTTAATGATTCATTTTATGGTATTATTTATTAGGTACTATGATTCAAAATATTACTAAATATGTAGGGAATTTTGGTTACAATTTTCTTTCTTTGATACATATGTTTTGTTATGAACCTATATTATTTACGTTGTATATATTCAATATATTTGACATGTAATATAATGAATTTATTTATCCTCATGATATATTATAATTCATTTATTTAGATTCTATCATGGGACTTATGTTTCAAAGTTACCAAAGTGGTAATGATTTTATGCTACAATCTCATAATTTTTAAGGATTCTTTATGGTAATGCTTCAGATAATAGAATCTTATGATCCAAATATCAAGAAAATCGTTAATTTTATAGTATTTTTAAAAAGTTATAATAAATTTCCCTTCATTTTCCTCTCTTTATGTACTCATTATTTTAAAAAATAATCGTTTTAAGAAAAACCGTATTTTTATTCCAAAACACTTTTTCTTACAATACCATGTTTTGTAAAAAAATCAAAATTGTTTTTAACTTTTTTAAATGATTTATTATAGAAACTTTTATCAATATTTTTTTAAATTTTTTTAAAAAAATCTCCAGCTTGATTCTAAAAAAATACTAGTTTGGATTTAATCAGAAATTTGAAAGGAATATTGGTTTTAACACGTAGTATTGAATGAAATTTACCATTATAATGAATTTTTTTTTAAGAATAAATTATATTTTTTCAATGTTTTTTTCAAAGAAAAGAATTTTCAATTTTTTTTCTTTAAAAAATTATTTTAAAAGAAATGTTATTTTATAGGGAAATTTTTCAAGTGATATTTGAAAATAATTCTTATTGGTTGGAGTATGACACTCAAGAGGGGGTGAATTGAGTACCTATAAAAATTTATGTTAAAAAGGTTTATTTAAAAGATTCACCCAAATATAAAAAATAATAGTCTAGTTAATTAATGTAATGAATTTATAATAGTTTGACTATTCAACTAGTTTCTCAAAAGATTTATTATACCTCAGTTGTAATAATATGAGATATTGATACAACTTTTGAAACTAATCAAATAATACAAAACAGTTATAAACACTATCCAAGTCTAAATATCAAAGTGAAATTTGGTTTTCTAAAGTTTAGGTAAAAAAATAGAAAACTATATTTGAAAACACATCGAATATAAAATAAGAGGTTTAGTGTCAAGCTGAGACTTAGTCCTCTCCACATGGTGATCACCTACCACTAAGAAATCTATAGATAAAGGTTTTGATTCACACCCTAGATCAGGGTTTACAGAGTAATAAATAGACTATGTAAGTCATAATACCTCTACCAAAGTTCTTTGTGGGAACAAAAATACTACCAGGTCACACATGACCTCTTCACTAGTTCTACATAGGATAAACCGATTTAAAAAGATAATTGTGTGAGGATATCTAGTATCCTCTAGTTCAGTATAGGAAACAATCTGTGTTTTATAGATAGATACATACACTAATAGAAAATGAAATTAAAATTTTAACAATTTTTGCAATAAAGAATAAGATAGGGTTTAGAAGGCTCTGAGGGTTATGATGTTCCACTCTAGACTCTTTAATGTATCATAGTTAAAGCTGGATTCATCTTCTAGAATTACACATTGAAAGAGAGTGTCATAGAGAACTTTGTTATATCTTCTAGGAGGGTGATATATTCTTCTCCTTAGGTTATATTTAATGAAATAGAGAAGATTAAACTTTTATAGAGAACACTCATCTAGTACACAACAAGCAGAAATGAAGATTTCCTCGTGTGTTCTTCCATTTTGCATGTTTCCCGCATAGGTCTGATACTATGTCTTATCGTAACTATTTGTGTATGAGTTATCTTCTTCATGTGATCTTCGTTGTATATTTATATTATTTCAGTTTGATAATGTACGTGTTTTGAGGTATATGATTTACCTCATACTTCATACATCCTTATTTTATATGTCTACAAAAAATCATTAAATTAATCGGTCGCATTAAAACACTCAAAATATGACCGTTAGAAGGAATATGAAAAAAGGAAATTGAATTAGTCTATCACTGATTCCTCTGTCAGTATCCTATTTTTCCAGTGACTTATTCCATCGGTATCTCATTATGTTGGTCTATATATGCATCAGTAATTACGTGAGTTTATAGGTCCTTACGTTGGCATCGGTAGGTCCTTTCATCAGTAGGTCCTTGCATTGGTAGGTCTTTGCATCGGTATTTCATTGCATTGGTAGGTCTTTTCAACTATCAGTGGGACAATCTATCTATTAGTGTGTCGATTGTACTGTCAGTGAGTCCTTTAATTAATATCCCCATGAATTTTTAGCACCATGCATATATAACCCCATGTGTCGGTAAGTCAATTGAGCTTTCGGTGACTCGTTTCAACTATCAGTGTCTCATATCTTCTATCGGTGTCAGTATGACATAATAAGACAAAAATTACATCTGCTTAGACTATACTACAACAAAAATATTAACAAAATGTGTCAAACTTATATGTGATCATAGACAATAATAATTACACATATTGAAACTTAAATAAACATGACTAAAATGATTACACACAATTAATAATATTTAACAAGATTTTTGATTATTAAAACCATTAATACAAGAGAGGGTGGCCAATAGTCTCCAATGGCCCAACAATTCTATATCTAAGATAACACAATTTGGTGTAAATTATGATTTCTAGGTATATGAACGAAGAATAACAATCATAATCTTTCCCTAAATGGTTATATTTGAAAATATGTTTATTAAACCCATTTCTATACCATGGGTTATACCATGAAAAAATAACTATGATACTCATTTCTTTTTCCCCTTATTATTCTTTGATGAGATAATGAAATTACTATGAATCCTGTAACTTTTCCACACGTTATGATATAGTGAAATGTTTATAAAACCCTAATTATTTTAATCGATTATGCTATGATTAAATGATGAAATTATTATGAAACTATTTTTTTCAGGGGTTATGTAATAATGAAATGTTTTTTGAAACCTGTTTCTTTTCATGGGTTCTGATGGGATAAATTTTTAATGATCTTATTGAACATAAATGTATGGATTATTTTATGTGTGGGACCTATTCTCCATATAATTAATTTTTAATTATTTATGTTATATGTACTCAAAGGGTATATGGTAGGTTATCCCAAACCTAAACATAATAGGGTGTGTATGAGGTTCTCCCAAGATCAAATCATGTGGGTACACATGAGGTTATCCCCTACCCAAAACAAGATGGTACATTAGAGATTATCCCAAACCCAAAACAATAGAGAACACCAAATTTTATCTCAAATCCAAAGTAGGTACATAATTGATTATCCCAAGACTAATATGTTATGAATGTCTTGGTATATTTCCATTAAATCATATTTTATATTCTTCTTTGTATGAAATAAATCAGTATATTTTTCCAATGTGATCATATCATGGATCGTGTTATTTTAATTACATATGAGTCATATCATATAAACTACCAATCATTATTTCATGACGCAATATTATGATCTTTGATTTTTAGGGTATGGGTTTAAAATGTTATGTTCAAGTTCTCATACCCTTATGACCATGTTAGGATTACGTATCTCCCTTATTTACCCTTACTAGGTATCTGAGCTCATAATTTCTTGTGATTACTTTTCATATGTTATAAAGAAAGGTTTTGAGTAGGATAATTGAAGGGTAAGATATTTATGGGAGATATTGAAGATCTTGAAATAATTAAGAATATTTTGTTCAATGTTTCCAAAGGAACTAAACTATTATGTCCATCAAACATGTGTAATAATTTAATGATTATTTTACTAATAAGATGTAATATCCATGTATTAAAAACTTGGGTCATTTTAATGCACCCCAAGAGTTCAATATTGGTCTCATTTTGATGTTTGGATATGTGGGGAGGAAGAATTGATAAATGAGAATAGAGTAAGTAATTAGATATCTGGGTTGGATGCAACTTAAAACTCATACATAGAAATATGGATACATCAAAAATCTCCTAATTGAAACTTGGAATATTTGGTTATGTTGGAACTCAGAAAATTTGGGTATGTGGAACACCTCAAATTCATAGTATGTGATAATTTTTTTACATGCCACCATCACCTTGAGTTTATTATTTTGTAACCCAATAAACAAATATCTTATGTGGATTTCTACTACAACAAAATTTAAAGAGAAAATAATTATAAATCCATTGAAAATATAAATAAAAATTTAAAATTAGTAAATTTAATAAAATTATATATTATAAATCAAAATACATTTCAATAATTAGTTAAAGTTACCAAATTAAATAAATATACACAGAATAAATAAAATTAAATAATTGGAAATTAAATTAAAATAACATTAACATCAAATTGATAAAAACAAAAAAAATAAGATGAAATAATTTATTAATATTATAGAATAAAAAATGACACTAAAAATTAACATTTAAAAATAAATTTTAAAATAAAATATTAAAATAACAAAATAATTAATAATTAAAAAATAAAAAATACATTTTAAAAGGAAATTCTTAAATTTAATATTTAAACATCCAGTTGACAAAAAATCTTTAACTAAAGAATTGAATACATGTTTTAGTATTAGATACATAGTTTATTCAATAAAAGATATGTGAAAAAACATCTGAAATAAGGGCCACCTAATTATCACCTATTTTTGATATTGAGGACTATATACCAATCCTCTAAGATAATATATCATGAATCTTCTTATGTTAATAAAATATGAAGGGTCATTTTATTTTATTCTTTCAATGGGTTTATGATTCGAAATTTAGAAAAGTTGTAAGGGTTTATTTTACTATAGTTTCATTATTCAAGATTTTTTATGTTTAAGTCTCTGATAGGGAATTATTTGATCATTATATATTATACCAAATAAATTTTCTTCTAATATATTAATTCATGTAATTTTCTGGTAATAATATACTTTTTCTCAATTGATTATATAAAATGACAGATAATTTTTTGAAAACAAACGTTATTTCCTCTTTTGTATGAAATCCATTTTTTATTCCATATCCATGTTTTCTAAAAAAAGTCCAATTTTTTTTAATATTTTCCTATTATATTTAATTTACTTTTTATCCATGATTTAATTTTTTATATATTATTTGAAAATAAATATTATATTCATTTTCCGAACGATGTACTTTGGACATTTTACCATAAATGTGAAAGGAATATTTCTTTTAAACTACATAACATGAATAGAATTTATCACCATTAATAATTCTCAATTTTTTGAATATTTCATTACAAATTTTCATTATTATTCTCAAAGAAAATATTTTTCTTATTATTCTGAAAATTTTTAGTTTTCAAAAGTAATTTTCAAAGTGAAAAGTGTATTTTTTAAGAATTTTTGTAATGATATTTTAAGGGTATTTATATTCCTTAATGAAAAAATCCTTTATTATAATTATTATTGATAGGAGATATGTTATAATGATACCATACTTATTATTTCTATGAATGGTTTATGATAAATTTCACTGGGGAAAATAATGAAATCCCACATGCTAGTTCTTACAATTCAAACATTTTTTTGATAAATAAGTCACATTGATTAAGATGTACTATTTATTAATATAAATAATTAATTGGAATTATTAAGTGATTGGTGTGGTATAGAATTATATATCCCCTAGATTCATAGATAGGTCTTATGGGAAAAACATGGTGGGTATTTGGACAATGCCTTACCTATTTATATAAGATGTCATAAATGAGACCTTAACCATATATTTATGATGTCTTGATATGAGGCCTCAATGGAATCTTTAAGATGTCCAAAAATAATAATTTCATCATTATAAAATTATTTATTTATATTCGTGTTATTATTTTTATAGTTAAGATATCCATGGAAAAGTTTGAGGATCATATGATTATTTTTATATCATTATTTGACCATCATTTATTACAGCCTTATTATTCAGGCCTTATTTATTCTATAATAGCATTTGCTGTTTAAATTCCCTTACTGTGCATATGAGCTCACCCCTTTATTATGTTTCCTTTTTCCATGATTCCATGATGTGAATTATTATTTATATGAAAGGATATGATTGAGGGAACAATGATGTTCCCAAATAAAATACTATATTGAATTTTATGTTTTAAAATGAAATTTGAGATTAAAGAATGAATATAGTTTACTAATATTTCTCAAATACTTAGTAAATTGGTATGTGATCACTTGTATCTAGTTATGAGGTTATAAAGTAGCCACATTATTTTGGTTTTAGATTCAAGATATTTATATTTGTATTTAGATGATGTTTTAATGAAACTGTGGGTATTAGATTGAGGAAAATATATATTAGGGAAAATAACCCTATGAAAACATTTGAGGATATGTTTAATAATAGGAAAATATAATTAATGTTTTTGGTGAGGTAGATATTATGTTATTTTTCATAGAAATAAATCCATTAATGGATACCACAATTGGATTTGGTTTGAGTACAGATACATCTAAGGGTAATAACCCCGAAAATTCATTGTAGTGTATGTATCATCTATCATTTTAGTGCACAATGAATGATCTCGTACTGTGAACATGGATTGAAACTCTAAAGGGATAAGAATGAGTTAATTTTCATTTTTTCTATGAATCATTTGGATGAATTAGATAATATATGATATGGATACATATGATATTCCATAGAGATATAGGATAAACCTAAAGTGTCTCGGGATGATAAGTATAATATTGATCATATGTGTAATAGAATAGATACCCCTTAGAGGTTTCATGTGATGGTATTTTATCATAATTAAGGATATTTTTGGATACATTAAGTTGAATACAACCCTTTTGTTTATTATATATTTTAGTGAACTGGTTATTTTGGGAATAGAAATATTATATTTTTTGGACATAAGTTTAATGTTGCTCATAACCTTTATGGTAATTATGATCATTGATGTTATGATTATTATGTTTGATTGTGTTAAAAGATATTTTACATTTTGGGAATATATCATATAGATAACCATGGGATTGAAAAGTGATCTGGTGACTAGGTGGTTATTATTATGCACACTATATTGGGAATATTATTTGATTATGGAAAAAATGGGGAATGATGGTTGAGTTAATTTATAGAAGCATATATTATTTTATTATAGCCATACAAGGATTCAGGATATTTATTAAAATTGTTAATATATCTTTTGGAGTATATGATTAGGGTATATACATTTTAGGAATATGTACATGTGAGTGATTGATATCATTTAGAGATAATTTTTTTGTTGATCTTAAAAAAATTGATTAAATATTTTAGTTATTTGGTATTTGAATTTGGTCATACATATTTTAGGGGAATCATATAGTTAAGTTAGGAATTTGGTTTTATTTATATGGTTTTAGGGATTAATTTATTATTTAATCATTGGAATATTTATCAATATTAGATAACATCTATTAAAATTTTCATTTTTTATTAATATCTAAAGTTAAGAGGAAAATCTTCTTATCATTTTTGAGATAACGAGATCCATTAGAAGTTTATTTTTGTTAAATAGTCAAGTAAAATTAATCTTTAATAATCATCATTTAGAGAAAAAGATTATATTATAATGGAGATGATTTATGTGTGAAATTATACATGTAATGTATGTATATTTCCATACATTCTTATTATAGATGGTAAGAGAATTCCTTAGAATTTTGGAAATGATCTTGAAACAAAAATGGTTTCCAATTATATAATTTTAGGATGATTTTATGTTATTTTTCACACCTCATTGATTTATGATTTTTTGATCATGGAATTTCTCAAGACCATTCACTTTCTTATGATCGGTATTTCTGGATTCTCTCTATTATTATTTAGACATTAAATTTTTCCTCCATGTCAACATTTTCAATTTCCAGTAATATTATTCTATTTGGAATTATCATTATGTGTTGTTATAGTTGACCATCATATTTCCATTTACCTATTTTCAAGAAGATGTTTTGTCAAACTTTTTCATGTTATGGGATTTAAATAATTCTATTTTAAAATATCAAACACTTAAATAAGGATTTCAAGTTAAAATTATGGGGATTCATTTTATTTGGTGGGGGATATAACACCTCATAATTTTATAATTTATATTATTTAAATATTATGTTTTTTATTTATTGATATATGAAAAAACAAACTAAAATTATCCATGATACTTTTATTGAAATAAATTCCTATAATTAAAGATAAACCCAAATACATTATGAGGATTCTATATGAAAGAACATAAAGAAAAGTACAAGTGGATTAAATGAACATACATATAAAAATACCAAAAACATAAAATATTTTTCTTTATAGTTATAAATGAAGAATTTAACCCCAAACATAAGTATGGAAATAATTAGAAGAAATAGGAATATAATAGATATGATGAGTAGAAGTAAATGAATAAATATTAGTGAAACATGCTAGACTATATATATAAATGTAATAAGACCATTATATATATTGTCTATATATAAATTATATATATATATATCCATTAGGTATTTAGTTTTTAGTTATATTTAAATTTTATTTTTTTATAAATAATGATAAAATCATTTGAAGGGAAAAGAGATATTTACCATAAAACAATTTTTATTTGAAAATTATATATTTTGCCTTAATGTATTTAATTAATTATTATTTATTAATTAAATTAAAGAAATAATTATATTATATATATATATTAAATTTAATGATTTAACATTCATTTAATTATGTTCATTTGTAGAGGAATGGAAATAAAGTTATTTCATTCTTCAAAAGTAATTTTTCTTAAAAAATAGATTTTATTGATTTTTTGAGTGAATATTATAATTAATTTATAGAAATTTTATATACTTTTTCTAATAAAGGGATATTATTTCTTACTAAATCATTTAAAAATTATCATAGGATGATTTTTTGTGATTTTGTTTAGAAACTATGATTTTTAAATGAATAATTAAAGTAAACGATTTTTATTGAAAATTTGATTTTCTTTCTAAGTAATTACAATGTCACATTATATTTCAGATTAGTTTGAAAATTTTATTAATTTAGGATGAGTTAAATAAATAAAATAAATTTTAATATAATCATTATTATTCTTGAATTTAGTAAAAAAAAATTATAATTAAAAGAGAATTTTTTAGGAAAATTGATTTTCTTCATATTTTGTTGGTTTGATTTTAAATTAAATTATTCCACTAATTTTAATTGAAAATTAAAAATAGAATCAACGTTTATAATAATTATTATTATTATCTAATAAGGTTGAATTAATTTTTGTTTATTATGAATAGTAACCATATTAAATTTTAATCTCCTCAGTAAGGGTAAAATAGGTAAAACACGGTTAAACCCATGATATAAAGTCCCCAAATATATGAAACACTTTAAATTATTTAATTGGGTGGGAAAAATTTGACTATCGCCATTCCATATTTGAAAATATTCCCTTTTTGTTCCATTTTCCCTTGATTTGTGACATATATGTTATTTTAAGAAAAAAATTCCAAAATGCCACTCTATTGACTTTAATATCTTTAAATATTTACCAAAAGATAAAAAAGAGGATAGGTTCAGTTATGAAGTTTTATTTCAAATATTAATTATACTTTTATCATTGTAATTTATTTTATCTTTTCAGGATGAAATAATTACGTTAATTGCTTACACAATGGTGATGCAATGCTTGTGTAAGTAGTAGAAAAATATTGTAATTGATTTTTAAAAATATAGAAGTAATATTGTATGGTTGAAAAAAAATATTGGTTAATAAAACGTATTATAGATTTTTTAAAGATTTATATTTGAATTAAATTTCTAAATTTATGTCTGTAATGTCAAATTAAGTGAATAATGTAAAAAATGGAAGTAATGATATTTTATGAATATAAAAATTTATATAATTATTTCAAAATCATAAAAATATCTAAATAGGATAAGTTTGATGTAAATGGTCAAAAATATCATTAATTTTATATTTATGATGCAATTTTTATATTTTAAATAAAATTATACCCCCTTAAGATTGAAATAGTTGTAGCCTTTGTTAATGTTAAAAATTATTAATAAAGGCCTTAAACAAAATGAGAGGGTTTAAAATGATATATAAACCTTTATAAATTTTATTGGATAATTATATTATGAAAATATGCTCCTTATCCTTTAATACATGTCATTTTGAATCTAGTTATCCTTGAATGTGATTTTTTTATATTTTAATATTTTGAAAAATTAAAAGTGTCCCTCCCCTCACTTATAAAATGGGGCCCCTTGTCTACATATTTATGACATATTTAGAAACATATCTTGACAAAATTTTCTCAATTATCTTCTAAAATAATTTAACCATGAATTGTAAGTTTCTTTCTTCTTAAAATAAAACTCAAAGGGTTCTTAAGAAGAGATCTAATGGAGGCCCCTAGAAAAATAGGTAATCATCCCACCCAACCTCTTTCAAATTATTTTTTCTTTTACCTATTATAAATATATGAAGTAAATCATAAAATAATATATAATGTATAATAAACATACTTAAATATTATTTTGATTATGTAACCATCATTATTCTCCATCTATTCCATCAAATGGGAAGTGAACATATCACACATGCATACGCGTGGACTGTCGCCTCCACATAAGGATACAATTCATTTTCTATCACCCCCATTAATGGATGGTTATTATTATTACTTTAAATTTTTATATTATATTTATGAAATAATTATTTCTCTAAAATATAATATAATTTCTACCTTATTATCTTATCATCTGCTGGAAATTGATAACGTCGGTTGTGCGTACGTGTGGACTATCACCTCTACAAAGCGATGTGATTCATTATCCATTACCAAATTACAAGGATGGTAATGTGGATATATTTAATTTATATAAATTATATAGATGATATCAAAATGACTTTGAAAATCATTATAATTATTTTCCTTTGTTTCGTTTCATTCATTTAAAATTGAAAACAACATTCATGCGTATATACGACCTATTGTCTCCATAAACAGTGTAATTATTTTTTCTGTCTCTACAATTTATGGATTATATATATATACACATATATATGACATTTATATATTTTATAACATTCTAGGTATTATGTAACAATGATAAAAGTATAAGTATGAGGTCTTCTGAACCAAAAGATCGATGCAAAACAAAATAGTTGACACCCCGAAAAGGTAATTTTAAAAGAAATTATTAATAATTGGGTGTCGAAATATTATAATTGGATCATATATGATATTATATGTATGTAAATGATTAATTTATATACTTATAATAATTATATATTTAATATATATAATGTTATAGAATTTGTTAGGCAAGTCAAACTTGAGGTAAGAGTTCTTCATATCAATTTTGTTTCATTGAGAGATATCGGTCGTTATTCACATATTTATGCTTATAAGGTGTACATATTGTTAAATATTTATTATATATCATTAATATACTTATATTTATTATATTTAATGTTTAATTAGTAGTTATTTCTTCATTAGTCTCATGATTCTATAGTTACCAAAGCTATAATGGTTTATTTCACAATCTCATCATTAGTCAAGATTGTTTATTTTTAAGTCTCAAATGGGGGAATTATTTGATCTTTATATATTATATCAAATAAATTTTATCATCCTATATTTATTCATGTAATTTTCATATTATATTAACATTTTTTTATGTTTGGTACTTAAAATGATTGAGATATATTTTAATCAAACACACATTATTTCATCTTTAGTAGAAAATACCTTTTTTCTACCATATCCATGTTTTCAAAAAAAATCAATAATATTTGTAATATTATTCCATATTTTTTTAATTTCAATTTTAATAATTCAAAACTCTTAAATAATTTTTTAAAATAAATCTTCTTATCGTCATTGGAATGATGTACTTTAGATATTTTATGAAAAATGTGAGAGGAAACTTTATTTTAACATACACAACATGAATATAATTTCAATTTTAATGACCCATCAATGTTTTTAATCATAATTTAAATGTTTCATGAATTATTCTCAAAGAAATATTTTCAACAATTTCCAATAAAAATTAATTTTCAAATTTTATTTTCAAATTGATATGGTTATTTGCCTCAAGAATATTGTTTATAATTTGTTTTGGCATTTCTATTCATCAAAAAATAAACCCTTTATTTTAATTTTGATCCATTGGGGGATATGTGGTAATGAAACCATCCTTATTATTTCTCTATAAGGTTTATGATTAGTTTTACTAGGGAAATTATTCACATTCTATATGATAGTCTTACCTATGTGGAAATGTTTTGATTATTAAGGCATTTTGATAAAGTTTTTTATTTATTCATATAGTGAATGCATTGGAGATATTATGTTATGGGTGGGGAACTTAATTATATATAAAATTAATGCATTAATATGTATCAAAATGAAAAATAGGTTGGTTATTTTTCCAATGGATTACCCATGTATGTATGATATATTAGAATAAGACATTGATGGTATGTTTATGATGTCTTGAAACGATCCCTTGATGGTAAGTTGAAGGTGAAAAAAAATTTAAATTCCATTATTATGAAATTATTTTTTTTTATTTTCATGTGATTTTTTTAATAATTATGATATCCATTTATATTCTTCAAAATATTGTCATTATTTATATGGAATTGTTTGATCCGCATTTATTCTCTCCATATTATTCATCCCTTTTTTATTCTGTGATAGATTCCATTGTATGCATTCCCTTATGAGAATCTAATATCACCTCTTTATTATGTTTAATTTCCCCAGGATTACATGATGTGTTTTATTATTTACAATAAAGGATATTATAGTTCAAAAAAATGATTTTTTCAAGGAAAATACTATGTTGTATTTTAAATTTTCAAATGTAATGTCATATTCAAGCATATATCAAGTTTACCAAGAATATTAAACTATTCAGTATTTTTAGATGTGATCCCTTATATCTAGTGACAATGTAATAAACTAAAAACTATCTCTATGTTATTGTAGTCAAGATTCTTATAAAAAGAAAATATAGAGTGATCTTAAATGGGTGGTGAGAGGTCCCTTTTATAAGTGCATGAAATTTTCATTTTTGTAAATACCCATTACATCTCAATGATTGCATAACACTATTCAAGGGTCAATGGATGAAAAAGTGGTACATAAATGATTTGAGAGGTTTTGAATCAATAAATATCAAATAATTAATTTCGACACACATTTTAAACATATTTTGTGTTATTTACCATTAGATTTTTACACTAAACCATTTTGGTTTTTTACTTGGTAACTAGATTTTAACTAAGTAAATATGGTTTTACTAAAAATATAAGACAAACCATATTACCAATTTTTTTTGTGATGATCCTAAAATTATAATTTATTTAATATAATTCAATTTCAAATTATGTTAGAAATAAATTTTAAATTTAAACATATACTATGTAGAAAAACTCTTTTTGTTGAAAAACGATGTTTTCATCATTAATTATTCTGAATATTTATAAAATTAATCACCAATTAAAATTTTGATAATATATTTTTATATGTGTAGAAATAATATCATATTTATTATATATAACATATAAATTATATTTATTAGATAAAAACAAAAAAAACATTAACAAAACAATTCATTTAAAATAACCATTTTACCATTATCATAGTCATTAACAATATTTTTAGTAATCATACAATTATGCATAAAAATTAAATTAAACTCATTAATTATTATTTTCATGTTTCTCTAAAAGTTGATATCCATTTCTTTATATTTTATTTATAAAGCTGGAAAAACAAATTTTTGTTATATGTGAATAAAACAGATTTTTGAGTCAAATATTATTGGCGTTTCCAAAATGATAATCAAGTTTTTCAAAATGAAAACCTAGTGTTTTTAAATTATTTATTTTAATTATAATCATATATATAATATAAAAATGTTAAAAAAATATAATAGATTCTTGAATTAGGATAATGTCATAAAGTGATGATTTTGTTAAAATCGGTACTTGTCACCATTAACCTCAAAACCAACTATTTTTTAAAAATACCCAAAATTAATTATAAAATAATATCGATATTGTAAAACCAAAAATGAATTTAATTTTTTAAAATTAAAATTATAGAGTATATAAATTTAAATTTTATGTAGAAATTTTAAATGTAAATAAAATTCTTTTTAATAAGAAGATGGTTTTTAAGATATTAAATATTATTATTATTATTTCCTTTAAATTAATAGAAATAATAATGTTAATATTTTATACATAATATATTTTATCCATTATATATTAGGTTTCATAAAAATAAATCACATAAAAATAAAATTTTAGAAAAAAACCATAAAATGATCTCGTTAATTTTATTAATGGAATAATAAATAAACATTATTTTTATTTAAAATTTATAATTAATAATGTGTAATTTAAATGTGATAAATTATTCACTAAAATAATAATTAAACGTATTTATAATCTGAATTTGGAGTTACACATCCATTCAATATCTCTTCATATGATTTAAGAATAAGGTATGCTCTGATGGCTGTCACAGGTGGTGATCATGCTTCCATGGACCTCGTGGAAATTTATATAAGATTGAACTTATCTCACATATTATTTTTATTATACAATAATTATTGGATTTTTTCATGGAATTTTCCTAGTTAAAACCCTAGGGAATAATCCACTTTTCTAAGATCTAACAAATGAGCTTCATAAGGGAGACTTCCATTACTTGATGTCATTTCATTACTTTGATGTTTTATAATCATTCTTTTATGTACCTTTGTAATTGTTGCATATATCATTCTGGAAATGAATCATTTAATAAAAACTATATTCGTTTTGTAATAAAATCTATAAATATTCCCTAAGAATATCTATTCAATTCCTATGAAAGTCATCATGTTTGAATGTATATTTAAATATCTATTTAAATCCTCAAAATCAATCAAATTTTAGTCTTTGAATAATTCCTAAAATCTAATAAAACTTCCTTCCTTGAAAATTCAAACATATGAATTTGAATATAGAAATTTCATTCCTAACTTATCTAGATTTTATCTCTTCAAAAATTGTTAATCCCCATTATGGAATAATTAATCTCTTCTCAAATTGGTTTTCATATTCATGGAATTTTTATCATCTTCAAAGTCATGGTCTAGATGAATATTATAAAATTACCAAGTAATAAAGATCATGGTCTAGACACATTAGTCATGGTTTGGGTATCTTAAATATTATTTAAAAACTTTTTCTATCTTCATGATGTGACACATTTCATCATGGAATGATTTCATTAACCTTTAAAATTATTTTGAAATAAACCTTCCTCTATGGAATGGCATCCTTAAAATAAAAAAACAATTATAATTACATATGTCTTACCATGGTGTGATAATATTCATTATAGTAGCAACCAACACATCATCTCAAATGAAAAAGAAATCAAAATTTTCTAAAAATATCTTCCCAAAGAGTATGAGTAAATTTATACAAGCCTTAAAAAATCCAAATTCCACAACATATAAAAAATATTTTCCAGGATCCATAAGTTTCATCACTTATCCATAATTTAAAATACCGAGAATAAAAGAAATATTTAGCATGTAATATATATTTCTATATAATGCCTAATATATTTATTCTCTAAACTATAGATGTATAATATATTCTCTATAGTGAAATTTCCAATTTGTAATATATTTCCTTCATAATATCCTTTACTAAACCTCTAAGATATTTTCATAAGATCCAGTGATCCATAATATATTTTCAATATTATGATGATACCTAAGATCCTTTATAACATATATATTATATTCAGATTAAATTCTAAGGTTTCTAACTTATAGAAAATTCCATAATCCTTATATGTAATATGTTTCTTATGTGTATATATGGAATTCTTCTATGTATAAGATATTATAATTAGGAACATTTCTAGTATTCTCCATATGTAATATATTCTCCAGTATTCTTCATCATATGTAATATTTATATCAGTTATAAATTTTTTTAAATTCATAAATAATGTGAAAATCTTGAAAATATAAATTTTAGACATTGAAAATCATCGAGATATATAAATTAATAAATAATAACCTAAAATAATCAAAGTAAAATATTTATTAAAAAAACAAGGGTATTTTATAGCATCAAAATTCAAATTATATATGTGTATGTTGGATTATAAAATTTTCACAACAACATAGTATAATAATATTTGGACTCTATCATTTTTTAATAATAAATTTTCAACATAAACATAAATTATCACATTAATCACCTGTGTTGAGTAACTAATTATAATATTTTACATGGATCAATTTTAACGATGAATGTTTTCACCTATACCTATGTCATGAATCTATAATTAGTAAAAATAACTTACTGATCTGAACATTATTGAAACTTTTAACATAAAAAAACATTCACTTGTAAAATCTTTCACGCCATCATTCTACATTACAAAATTTTCTAGTTTTCAAATATTGTAATTATACATTTTTATGATCTATATAAATAATTTTTTCAAAAAAATCATTTATTTTCACATGAGAGACTTTATATATAGAATAAATCATAATTATTTTTCTCTAATGCATGGATTTACTTTTCGTAACTGAAGAAACTATAGTTCTATGTCACTCATTAGGAAACAAAATCACACAAATCAGTTACTATCTAATTTAATTTTCTTTGTTTGTTTTTGTTCAATGATTTTTTCCAATTTAATTAATAAAATGTCTAAAATTTATCCATAAACTTCATGAAATACCATGTACTATTGTACCTCACATATCTCTATATTTTTTCATGTTTTTGAGTTAAATCATTAACCTTATTTGAAGACAAATTTTGGTAATCACAAATTTCTCTCTCCTAATAATTTTATGCCTTTTATTAGATTACTCAATTTATATAAATAAATGTGGACTTTGTATAAAAGAGAATAGTTTTTAATATTAAATCCTAATTTTAAATTAAAAACCTTAGAAAATATGAAAATATTTTTTAAAATACACTATTATACTTTTACAAACATACAATACACTAGTAACATGTAATTAATTTATAGATAAAACATTACTCTAAATATCATACAAAACATAACCCATTTAGTTATGAATTAATAAAATTATTTATTTATTTATCCCATGATGTATTGGAAATACATACAATATCCATGGAAATTCAAATGTACAGCCTAATCCAATTAATTAAACCATTAAAATCATGTTTTCATTAAAATCTATAGTAGATAAAAATCTATACAAATTATAGGTCATAAATTAAATATTCATTATAATAACCATTGAGTATAATAATTTATGTTTTATTTTATCTATATATTTTAAATATAATGGTGTGTTAAATCATTCAATGATGGTTAGCAATGTAGGTGTTGTAGCCCTCGATGCACGATGGTGTTCCCAGGGATGTTCTAATGTGATTGATGATATGAGCTTTGTAGTGGGCCCATACTTTTATGATGAAATGAATTAGGGAATGCATAGGTTCATGGGAATTATTATATTATGGAGTCTTCCCCGTCCTATGTAAAAATGGGGGGATCAAGATAGTTTTCTTAGGCTTCCTGGAAAAGTTTTCCCCCTCAAACCAATTTAAAAATGGGTAAATAAAATTAAAATTGATTTTTAAGGTATTTATATATTTAATAATTATTCTTATGTGCTATATTATTGATAATACATTTTGATTTATATTAAATTTTATAACACTCGTGGAATTAAAAATAAATTTACATCAATTTAGAGATTTTGTGACACAATATAGTATTTATATGATAATTATGTTATATAGCACTTAGAAAAATATATAACAAAATTACAAGGAATAGTTTTCAGCCCTTTTAATAATAGATAGGGTATTTTTACAAATTTTTTAAATATAAAAATCATATAAAAATCCCAATATGATCTCGATAATGATAATTAAGGCATATCAAGAAATATTTATCATTCTATGATTCTTTCTGTATGTCAAAATATAGTAGATATATATATATATATATTATATAATTTTATCAGTTCAATTATACATTTAATTATTTTCCACATTTATATAAGAAAATAGAATTGTTATAGAAACTAATTTCACTCAAATTTATAATAGAGTGTCAAAATTATGACACATTTTATACAATGTAGAGATATTATCTTTGTGATTATTCAAATCATTACAAAGAATGTATATAATGTTCTGCTACATTGGATAAGTAGGATTCTTAAAAAATTTAATATGATCAAATTATATATTTTTTCCACCAAAAATAAATTGTAAACATCAATATTAAAAGTTTTATTTAACTTGGAGATGTTATATTTTGATCTTCTTCAGTCCCTAAATTATTAGTTTACACTTTTTTAATTATATAATGAGTATACATCTGATATGAGTGAATCAACACACTATAAATCATTTTATATTCATATAAAACTATTAATTACCTTCAAAATAAGTTGTAATATATTTATTAAAGAATAATGTTTTATATTTCTATATTCAAACCAAGAGAATATTGATACCATATAAATAATGTTGAAATTTTCTATTGTGTTAATTGGTAATTTATATCTTATCATAAATATATTATATGGATTTAGTTATCAATAAGATTATATAATTTTTTAGATATTAGTTGAAGATAAAGGAATATGAAATTATAAAGGATAGTGAAACCATGTGATGACCAATGGTGTATTGGTGATCATGGTGTTATGAGTGAAACAATTGAATAAACATAGGTGTTTAAGATGAAATGGATTGATAAATGAGAATAAATGTGGATTAAAGTTTATATCATTTTAAATTTAAAAAAATCATTATATTTAGTGTTTAAAATAGAATTTGGTAGAATCTTATTTTATGAAAACTCTTTAAAGATGATTCATGTCATTATTTAAGGCATGGTGACTAAAATAAAATGTTGGAAGTCTAGTGAAAATGGGATTTTTAGAATTATTACATTTTGTTGCAATGAATTTTCATGTGGATCGTGAGGGATTTTGGAGAGCAAAATGATTTTTCAAATTCATCAGAAATAATAAACCAAAACTATTTATACAGATTATATTAGCATTAATTTAAGACTAAATAAAATAAATGTATTACACATAGATTTTCACTAATGATTCAATCTATCTAGGAATTATCAATAAGATTTTTTAAAGAATCACTAAAAAGTATCCAATAAAATTATTCTTTTATGGGTGTCCATAGATTGTGTAAATCATAAATATTGGAAATTATTATCTTCTATCTTTGGATTTATTGAAAAATTGTATTAAAGGATAAAGAGAAACAAAAACTAAAGAAATATTCAAACATGGAGTTTGGAGGACTAGATTAATATTACACCATCTCATGGTATTGGACTCATTATATAGTCTTCAAGGGAACACATTGAATATTCTTTCTTCATTCCAAATATTTAATAAATGTTTCAAACTCTGAAACCATTACACAAATTTTTTAAATTTATTTACCATATATAATTTAATATTTAACACCTTAAATATTTAATAGTATTTAATAAAAAACAAATTAAAGCATTATTATATGCTCACAAACTAATTATGATATCTAATATTATGATAAATACATATTTTCACATAATTTATTTACTACTATGAAATAAATCATGACATAGTGACCATCAATACATTGTGTTTTACCCCATCACAAACAATGACATAGTTTATACCACAATATTGTGATTTAAACTTCTTTATATATTTTTTTCAATATCTTTCTTTTATTAAATCCTGAAAAACATAGAATAATTTCACCTAATGCCACATCACATATAATATCTCATGAATCCATATAAAAACTAATTTTGGATATATTAAAAATATTTTTGGAAAATATACTATCCATTTCCACCACACGTTACATCATATGTATGATCTTGTTAAAATCCATCCAAAACCTTTTCTAGATATCCTCCAAAATAATAGTGGGGTAGCTCTCAATGTTATGTTTGAAACACTTTGTAACATAACTTAATACTTCTTCACACAACCATAATGTATAAACCCATGCACCTTCTTTTACATTGACATAAATTATGAATTCTCTAATACATAATATTAAATAATAATTGTCATAAAATAAAGAATCAATAATAATCAAGCTATAAAAGGATATGGTGTAATCTTTATATATGATATGTATCTCAATACTTATGTCAAAAATCATTATCATTTATAACTATATGAAATCATATATTCTATTTATCGAAGACATCAAGTGACCATAAGAAAAAAAGTACATCAATACAATGAAGTCTACACCAATCACTCTCAATTTTTTGAGCATAGGTTGACTAATTGGATGAACATATATTAAATCAAATTTTTCTGGTTGGACTTGGCTAATTTTTTTAATTTTTAGAGCCCTGAGACATCCCTAGGGGAAAAATGGTAAATTAACCCAGGCATACACCCTAATTTATTTTATGATAGTATTGCAGGATCTAGAATATGTGGCTTACCTCTAAGTATAGCTTGTGTGTTAAATCAGGTGTTTATAGAGACTTTTGAAATAAAATAATAATAATATTATATTATTTTTTAGGGTAAAGTGCGTGTTTTTAAAGAAATGATTGTATCTATTATATTGGGCATTATATTTTAAAACTAAGATAACCTTTTTAGTTTGGAATGAGTGGTCTACCCTAGGAAAAAGGTTAATCCAATTGAAATCATAATTTTTAGGTGTTCTCTATCACAAGTAGATTAATTAAATATTTTATTTATTTATTTTAATTTTTTGAAAAACCCTAGAACACATTTATTTAATCCTCTTAGTGAAACCGCTCTAGGGTTAGCTAAATTTTTCATTAAAAACCCATTATAAGAGGAGAGGAGAGGATTGAGGATTGATGATCTGGATCATATCCATTATGATAATGATTGACATATTGTGATGGTGATGAAGAAAAAATATATTTATATAAAAATGGATTATAACATCAATAATTCACCATTTATGTACGTATTTTTTATTGATGGATTTATATTTATTTGACCTTATCACAAATGTGGACTTAATATTCCAAAATAAAATCCATAGTCATGAGTTTTCATATCCCTAACTGACCCTAAAATTTTGTGAAAACCTATAAATTTTATGGCCTTTATTATAGTGATTTCATACCCTCCAATTAACTTTACAACAATGAATGGTGGCCAACATGGATACATAAAAATTTTAATCTTTTTTTTGTTATTATTAATTCCTACCTCCATTCTATATGAATTCATCACCGATATTCATTTGGCCAATGGTTTGACTATAAACATGGATTAAATTAATTGAATAATAAATTATTGGTTTTGAGGATAATTATTATGGGTTTAACATAAAGGAGGTAAACAAGGACTAGGTTTGATGATGATGATGTATGTTTGAGGTAGAATTTGGTGATAAACATTTCATTTTTTAGAGTTTCCAGACAACACCAGGGGTATCAAGGATGTTCATTATAAGGAATGGTGGTTGGAATCCATCAAACAGTAGTGTGATCACCCAATTAACATATATTACATGCAGTTCAGTTAGTAAACATGATAATATTATGGGAGGTGGTGGGAATTTTGGATACACATTAAATTTTTGAAGATTTTTGAAATTTCATGATTAAAAATTATGCAGTTTAGACGAACATGTGTCACAGAGCCTATTTGATTCAATTATAGAGTTTTGATCTATAGTTAAATTTTACATAGTCATTTGATTAACCCACATGTCATGTGGTCCTTGACCAGACTACTTAGTGGGAACTAGTAGTACACACCCATGAGTCATGTGATACCCACAAGACATGCAATATAGGCCACATGACGGGTACCCAAGGTGGAACACAACTTGGCTAGGTGAGGTACATGGAAAGTACCACAGTAGATATGGAACATTTTGTGTCCCCACTATGCAATACATAGTTATAATAAGACATACTATGTGGAACGATAAAACCTAGACAAGTGGAAGAATTTGGAAAACATTTCATGTACCCCTAGGATACTCCATGTACTTACTCTTAGCCTAAGTTAATTTTCTTAAACATTTATTTCCCCCCTCATTTTACCTAGGTGTAAAATGTATTTTCCAGTGGGGATGTTGATCATCCTTTGGATTTAGTATTTTACCCATGAAATCCCAGTACACTGATCCTATATCTACAAAATCAGATTGACTTTATATTTCACCAACTTTATTGGGTAGGGATACTCTATATGTGGAGTTGATATTTCACTAATATATGAAGACTTTATGGGATATAGATCCTCTTATAGAATCGATATTCCACCCATACTAATGGGGCATGAATTTTACATAAACATTATAAAGGAAGTACCATTTAGGTTTCTTGAGAGGTCTAGAAATCAAAATTTATGGAGGGTTTCCATAATCTTTAAAGAGTATGGTCTCTTTATCAAAATTGGTTTTGATAATAATCATCTATGTGTAAATTGGGTCAGAAAATTCCTAACGACAATCATGTCAGGTCAGACATTCCCCATGTACCATGGACATAGGTGCACTGTGCTCTCTAGGATGGTGAGTATACTTGATAGGAGAGAAGAATCCAATTCATGTATAGTGAAATAAATGTGATGATAGTAAGAACATAAGAGTGGGTCCATATGAGAGTCATAACTCCTTATACACTATTGTTAGCCTTCAAGACTCAATAATCAACTAGTTATTTACATAATTCCTATAGAAAATAGAGTTTAATATGTATATTTGATTACTCTCATACAGTTTCCTATGAGAGATGTATATGTGGTGGTTGAGAGTAATTTTTTTCATTTACCTTTGATTTTGAAGAATATTGGGACCCTTGGTGTACTTCTATTTTCTCTTAATCATACCGATATTAATGATATAACCTCTTTTCCTATTTTTCTCATCTATTTTTTGGATCAAGGTTCCATATATTGAGTTTCTTAAACTCTCCCATGCACGAGACTTGTTCCCACACATGTTGTGTTTGTACCATTAGTTCATTGTGTGAATATGGGATTAGTGGAGTTAGACCTATCATGGATTATTCATAGATAATGCATGAAGATTCCTAGGGGTACCTCAGAGAGTATGATGGTTCTATTATAGATGGTGGCAGCTATTGTATTTGGAGTTTAACCTTAGATCTCATATGGTGAGATGGATATTTCTAGGTATTATTTTATTCTTGGTATGAAGATATATTTGATGTATATTTCCCTTACTATTTCTCTTATGGTGTTGTGTTTATACTTGATGTCTCTGGTATGCATTGTATACAGTTATGTTTTTTATGTTATATATATTACTAGTGTTGTTGGTTATTATGTTCAATGGAGATATGTATCTATTTCTGGATGATATAGGCTAAGGTCTCCCATATTGACTAATATTCTTTTTTTGTGTTTCTCACTATCCCTTTTCCTATTGTATGTAGGCCTATAGTGTCACTCTCGGTTTACCTCTAGATCAGGTGGGGCCTTGGTGGGTCATGTCCTAAAAAAGTGGTATTAGAGTCTTATTATCCCAAGGATGGTTCTTTGAGTTAGTATCCATGTGGGGGACGGTTTGGGAACTTAAGGAAACAATGTTAAATGGTATCAAGTTCTGTTAGCAAACTAGGGAGACCAACATAGCTACAGTGACTAATGTATTCATTGGACAAGACTCATATTACATTATAGTCGACCTTGAGTGTTATTATTTCATTTCTGGGAATAACTAAATTTGTTTCATGAATCAAATAGTAGTTATTTTTTATTCCATATCTTTCTAGTTTCAAAAAATCCATATATTCTCAACTTCTTGTGGGATTATTCTATTAATAGTGGGATTTACCCACTTATAGTTAAGTTGCACGTAGAGGTAGATGGGAAATGAAATTATTCTTATTATTGGGACTTACCAATGATATTTTTGTTTTATATGGTATTTCATAGGGGGTCAGGTTGAAATATTACTTTTCCATTTAATCTGAGGCATCTTCTCCCCCCATCATAAATTATGAAGACTTCCCTATGGAGTATATAATAATTTCTGATAGGTGGATTATAATATTCAATAGTTGGGTGTTCCATATGTGCTTTAATTATTGTGGAAGGTAATATCCCAATTTTTTATGGGATAAGGTGGAATCTAGGACTTTTGTTTCAATATTTTTTGGGTGTCCACTAACTAGGCATCAGTTTTATGATTTTAGCTCACTAAGTGACATCATTATCTGATTGGAGTTATTATGTGACCTTTCTCAAACTCGTGAAAATTATGTTTTACTATAATGGGATTTTGATCTAGTTTTAGCCGTGGTGGATTATTAACATAATATTTTCCATTGGGTGGTTTAACTATGTATGAGTGCATCGTGGGACCAATAAATCATTGTGAGATGTCTTTTAGACACTACTTGAAATGGAATTTTTGAGCATAGTGATTCTTGAAAAGACTATTTGGGATCAGGTGAACACGCATTGATATAATTGGAATTATTAGAGGAGATAAACCTCGGTTGTGGGATCAGGTGAGATTTTAACCAAAAGATAGTTGGATTAGTGCCACGAACAAACCATCATGTTGATGATGATGAAGTAGAGACTCTAAAATTAGGACCCTATAAGTTCCTATGTAATTTCAGTTGAATGATATAGTGGTTCAAGAGTAGTTAGGGAAGGATTTCCTATAAATCCACATCAGTTAACACCAACATTAGTTATAATTTATTCTACACTATTTATTAACATGCAGAGTATTTCAATTTATGTATACAAATGATTGGGTAACTGTAAGTTCTCATTGAAGTATGATTTTTTTTCAAAGACCCTCATATTGGTTTTCTTTGGTAATATTTAATCATCCTTCACCATGTACCCAATAGTTGGATATTCTAATGGAACATTATACTATGTCTTCACCAGCTAGAGGACTTCATCTATAGGTGGTTTTAATGCAATAAATATTTCAATAGAAATTAGTTCTACCTAAATGGAAGAATATTAGTATTCTAAAATCTTTATCTTTGTGGTAGAAAGGTTTTGTGGAATTACCCACCTTCATGTCCTTAACTACACATTATGTTTCACTAGGGAGCCTACTTATGACAACAATAGTGACCAAGACTCCTCACTCATGGTAGTTGAGGGTAACCCTGTAGATGTTAAGGCCAGTTTCTCATTAGTTTGTAAGCATGGTTTCAAACATTGGGTGCATGGAGAATGGAATTTATCCTTGTTTATATCAAGGAATGCACATATGATTTTGGAAGGATGCCTATGGATTGATCTTTATGATAGGCTGGTTAATGCAACAACATAAATTTTAGTGGGGCATTTGGGTTCTATTGAAGGAATAATAATCCACTTTTGGTGATTTGTAGAATATGATTGAAACTCTCTTTTAGTGATTCAAGGTATAAATAATCAAGTGTTCATTCATATATCAGGTATTACTATGAGAATAGTAGTAAGCTACCATGGTTTGAGACCTAATTTCATGTGTATATGTTGCTCATTATGTAGCTGAATCTATGGAGGATGAGGAAATCAGAGAAGTGAAATAATGGAATGATTAGGTTTCTTATTATTATAGAAATCTATGTCTAATTGTTGGTATGAGTGTGTTTGAATATATCCTAGATTATTTGTGTCATTCCTTTTGGGGATCATATTATGTATTGTGGCATGCATACTAGAGCACACACTACTCTAGTAGAGCATAGTCCTCGGTATTGTGTTCCTTTAAAATACTTATGGTTGTGTCTATTGAATGGAAAATACTATAATGTGATGGATGAAGAAATTTATTATCAAGATTTTGTGGGTGGTGGTTTCTAAATCAGGTTTTTTCTAGGTTTGAAGCCTATAGAGTATGGATACCTAAAATTTTATGACTATAAACTTTAAATTGTGTTAATGTTGGATACTTTATGAGTTGTGATGTGACGATGAGATTGTAGGGGTGTTTGGAGATGTGATGGATGTGATCGTAAATAGCTTTCACGAATGAGAGAAACCAATCATAACCAAGTAATATCTAACAATGAGTGAAAATATTTTTTAGATCAAGGTTTAGGTAAAGGAACCTCACATGTGGTAGTTCCAAGGTTAGAGGATGAACTGTGATATTCTTTTTCCATGACAAGAATAGATAGTTCCCCTTAATTATTAGAAGAAAGTTTTAATAGATTTTTTTTAAACATCGTTGAGAATGAAACATTGTAATTTTTATAAAGAAAGTATGAAATTCATTAAAATACCATTTTTGTATGGGTTTTATTAGAGGTTTATCTTAGGGATAGAATTTGGAATTCTCATTAAATAGTGGGGAGTTGGGTGATCTAACTAGGGTTTAATTTTTATATTAACCCTCTTTGATGTATGTTGGAGGTTCATAGAAATGTTTTTCCCATGTTGAGGGATTATCTTTGAGTGGTGAAAAGGAAAGTGTGTAAGGATTTATAGGACTCGCATGGGGAATATTCTTAAATTTCATTTGGTTATTACTTCAAGTTGGGATGAAACTGACACTTATGTGAATGAAAAAGTTATTTCTTCCCACGATAGTGGTGTATAAGTTCACCTAAAACTCAAATATTTATAGGATAAGGGTTTACATGTGGTAAAATTTCATTTCTTTGTGGGTTTGTTCTTGAGAATTTCTATTTGGGAAACTCCATTTTTTCTATTTTGAGGAAGAAAAAATATAAGGTGGAGAGAATGTAATAACCATAATTTTTTTGGATATACTTGGAATTTTTTTAACATTTTTGAGTCCTAGGACATTACAAATGGTAAAATAATAAATTTATCCTAGTATATGGCCTCACATATTTTTTAAGTTCCCATTTTATCTAAAATACATGGTTTATGATTTGGTAGAGTCAACATGTGAAATTGACTATCATAGAGCTTCAAAAATAATAGAATAAAAATTATATTTCATTAAGGTGAACATATGAGTTTTTAAATAAATGATAATGTATATAAAGTGAGGCATTAGATGTGATAGTTGAAAACTCTGTTGATTATAGGATATGGTGTTTACCATAGTTGTGTTTCTATTTTAATTCATGTTCAGATTATCGGGTGTTTTCTATTCTGAGTGAATTAATTTAATAATTCTATTTATTTATTTATTTTTTTTCATTTATAGAGAAAAAATGAGTACACACCTATTTATTCATCCTTATTAATACCCTCTAGGGTTAGCCACTTTTTTCATTGAAAACCCCAATATAGAGTAAAGTAGAGTGTTGAATGCGGTGGTAGTGATCATAGATCGGTGCGAATAGATTCATGACGATGTCAATGGATGGATTACAATGGTGATGATAAATGAATATATGTCTATTAAATTGGATTTAATATTTTGTAACTTATTATAAAGAAATGTATTCATTATTATTTAATTTATCTCCATTTTATCTTGTCATAAATATGGATTTAATATTCCAAAATTAAATCTATGATTTTGAGTTTTCAGAGACCCTACTAACCTTAATGATTTGTTGAAAATAATGAATTGCTTGGTTTTTTTATTGAAATTCCACCCCCACCCATTCATTTTCAAACATTGAACAATGGCCACCCCAAACAAAGACAACATTTAATCCTTAGTTTTTGGTTATTATAGATTCATTTATCCTTTCTATGTTTTTTAATCCACATTTTTCATTTCTCCAATGGTTTAACTATTCCCATGGACAAAATTCATTTAACGATATATCATTGGTTCCATGGATCATTATTGTGAGTTCTCTATCATAGACTGAAACAGGGATTGGGTTTAATGATGACGAAGGGAGTCTAAGTAAGGATTAGGTGATTACTATTTCATGAGGTTGGATGAGTGGAAAACATGGGGGCATTAAATAAGCAGTTTCTATGGTTAGTTGGACAAAATATAGCCACCAGCAATGTGGTGGCATTGTAAACAAAAATTATAGGAGTTTTGGGAGGTAGAAATTGTGATATTAGTAGAGGGAAATATAATATAGGTGAGACATTAAATTTTTGAATATTTTGGAAATTTTATGACTACATAACATATAGTTCATAAGATTACAAGTCATGTAGAATATTTGATGCAATAATAGGGTTTCATGCTAGAGTTAAATATCACATGACCATGTGAGTGAATCACATGTTGTGTAACCCTTGACTATCAAGACTGAAATATACTAGTATTACACATCCATGATCCATGTAACCCCCACATTACTTGTGATATGGGTCACATTTCTTGTACCAAAGGTAGTACATGACATGAGTATGTTTGGTACATGATTAGTACCTTTATCGAAATGGAACCCCATGTGGCCCCTCTACACATCATGTAGTAGGATTGAGACACACCATATGAAAATATATGACATGGATAAGTAGATTAAATGGGATAAAAAATTTTGTAATACCTAGGACACACCATGAACATCCCCTTTTCCTAGGATAATTTAGTTATATGCGGATTTTCACATAATTAATCCTTGATGGAGTAGATATTTCCCCTGTTGGGACTTGTATCATATTTTAAGAGTCAGTATTTCACCCACATAAGAATGGGATATAGATCCTCTACCTAAGAAATCATTTAGATTTAGTATTTCAAAAAAAAATCATGGAATGGATCCCCTATATTTAGATTCAGTATTTTTCTCATCTATGGAGCTAGGATTGGAGAATGATATTCCACTGGAGCCAATATTTCAACAATAGATATGTGGAAGGGATCCTTTAACATCATATGAGAAAATGATCACATATGTTACTTGATACTTCTAAAAATTAGAATATAGGGAAAATTTACCAATGTTATAATGAGAAACATACATTTATCTATACTGGATTTGATGAGGGTCCTTAATCTATAAATGTGGTCAGTACTTCCTTGACGAAGACCATGTTAGTACACAAGTTATCAACTTACTATGGACCCAATGGAAATGTGTTCTAGAGGATTGAAATTTTTTTTCTTAATAGGGAAGAATACTCATCATTGATAGTGGATGAAATTCACCAAATGTAGATAGATAAGAGTGAGATTATTTTGGAATCCTGGAACCATAGACACCATAGTTGACCATAAGGAATATGCAATAATTTGGTTATCATCTTTAGGCCTGTGGATCCTCCCATATACCAAGAATCATTGAATTATAAAATATTTTGTCTTTTGAAATATATATCTAATGTGATTGTGAATCCTTATTTTCCTTTAAACTTTTATAATGGATCATATATATAACCTTAGTGTATTTTAAGTTTCTAACACACATACTATGATCATTGATATAACCCCCTTTAATTTTTGATACTTCTCATTTATAGATTGGTGGTTTTTTATTGATTATGTTTATGCACGACCCTGTATGGGCCTTGTTCCAACAGATATTGTGTCTATAGAGTAAAAAAAATGGTTGGAGATAGGCATGGTGGACTTAGAGAGAACATGACTTGCTTGGAGTTGTTTCTTGATGATTCTAAATGATTCATGTTGGAGTATGGTGGTCCTACTATTATTAGTCATGTCCGTTGTAGTTGGAGCTCAACCATGGAGCTCACTTAGTGAGATAAGGATTCCTAGGTATTATGTTCTAATTATTTTTGATACATATTGGGTTAATGTTCCCTATTGTGTTTCCCTTATGGATTTGTGTTTTTACATGATTGATACTGCATGAATTTTATACAATTTAGTTGTTTATATTACATATCATGATCATGTTATTGGTTATTACATGAAATCAAGATATTAATATATTATAGGTTTATATAGGATAAGGATCCCTATATTGATAGATATTCCTATTCGGTGCAAGTCAGCATCCCTTGACTTATTATAGGTGGTCTTGGTGTACTACTCTCGGCTTTCTATCAACTCATGTAGGGCCCCAATGGGTTAAGTCGTGATGAAAAAACATCACATATAATTATTTGACACATATGAAGGCATCACATACCTAACATAATGATAAATAAGTACATCATATTTACCTTATCGTGGTATGTTCACACTGTAACACCCCTAGATTTTATGAAATAGTTTTTCAAAATAAATTTTATTTCTATGATAGCTTGTGTTACATGAAATACCAAATTTTAACAAACCATGATATATTATTAATATTATTATTTAAACATGAATGATATAACTTATAAAATATAAATGAATTTATGAATAATAATTACCAAAATTTGAAAATTTATTATAATGTTTTTATATAAATAAAACAAATTGAAAAAATTACTTAAATTTTCATAAACCCTTTATACACTTTGAAAATACCATTTTTCATATATATATATATATATATATATTTGTGATAAACTAGTAAAAATAATTTTTTTCCACTTTTACCAAATTTATTTGAAAAATAAACATCATTTTTGAAATCTAAATGTAAACATTTTCTTTTGGGTGAATGTTTGAAATTTTTTTACAAAGAATAAATTTTCAATAAACAGTAACATATAGTGATTTTTATTAAAAACTACCTTTTAGTTTAATAAATTTACACATAATATATAATTTTAATAATTTTTTAAAACTTAAATTAGTTAAATGATATTTTTATCAATCAAATATAGGTATTTCTAATCAAATTCATATTGAATTTTGATGTTAAAAAATTATTCACTCTGAAAAACTTTTTCTATGGAAATAAATTTTTTCATCGCATATATAAGATTAATTTTGAATTAAATTATGCCCCTAGTATGAATTTAATTTTTTTAAATGGATTAAATAATTAGGATAAAAAATTTACATTATAAAATAAATTAAAAATTAATATTTTTCCATATAAAATAGTAGAAATGGTAAAAATTAATTACCAATATTAAGGTTAAAATGGGTTTATCGGGTGTTAAACCAAAAGATAAGAGTTTAGTTTCCAGTAACATAGTTTTAAATATAATTTTATGTACATAATAAAACCATATATTATCCCAATATATAATATATATTAATTTTAATGTGTATTTATTGGGTATGTATTTATCATCTTGGATTCCTTTGGGAAATATCTATATAGTTTTCAAGTAGACTCATTTCCCAACTTATGAAGGGAAATCATATATTATCCCCTATTCACACCCAAAAATATATATGTTTTAGCCCATAAAAAAGAAAATCTCTTGATTAATTCCATACCCTCCTCCTAGAGGCCTTATTTTGATTAGGAAACCCACCTACAAATGTTTTATTTATAAACCCTAAGAGGCTCTTAGATGAATGGGTATAACCCCTAACTATGCATTATCAATTTATTTATTCTCCCATATACTTAAAATATTATTAAAATAGGACGATATAATAAAATAATTATCTCACATATATTGAGATATTATTATTTTAGTGGAATGAACTACAACCATATTCTATTCCATCTAATGGGAAACGAAACTGTTGATCCTGTGTATGGAGGACTACCGCCTCACGAGTGATGTAATTTGTTTTCTATAACCACATATAGAGGGTAAATATAATGATGCATTTAAAGTATATATATTATATTAATGAAATATTTATACTTCTATAATTATAATATGTTATCTACCATTGTTTCCGACGCTTTCGCCGGTGCGCGCGCATCCGTCTGTGGTGGACGCGCAGCTGTTGCCCCGCATTCCCGCTTTCCAAAGGCAGGCGAAATTCATTCCTTGTTCAGGTACGTCTGCTCCTTGATCGAAACAGGATGATGGGATGTCGGCTCTTCCTTTCGTGGATTCCTCCTCAGAACTCATCACCTAGTTCGGGTCTCCCTCATAGATTTAATACGTTGTTCGTGAATCTCATTCCCGGTGCCATATGTTCATGGACGCTGGTTAATTACACTAATTCTGTCAAGACTTTCCATAGGGTCCTGACATGGTAGCAACCTTCGGTCGGAGTAGACGGCAATATGAGGCATGTCATGGCATCTCCGGGTGCATGGACATTGGGGAACCTGTATTCATCCTCATGAGAGGGAATCTCAAGGGTGCATAACCCAAGGCATGTATCTGAGGTTTTCCTCAGCTTCCCGTGTTTAGCACAGTGTATGCAGCATGTTTAATGTCTTGCGAAGACGGCTACGCCAATGGCGTTCCGTTCGAGGTTTTCCTCAGGCATCTCATGTTTATCACGAGGTAGGTCACGAGTTTTACGTCTTGCGGAGACAAAATGAGGGTGATCAGAATGTCCCGTAGATACAGATCAGATTGGTATATCCCAAAGGGATAACATCTGGAAGATGGATGGATCAGAACGCCCAATGAGGATGGATCTGAGGTGGTGCACTCCCTAGAGGAGATAAGGGTGATGAATCGGGGTGTACACAGAGGACAACGACACGGAGATATTATGGGGCTTACACGTGGAAAGCTGCCCATGCGCCGCTAGGAGTAGAGAGGAGGTGGATGGCATGATCCCACCGGGATGTGGAGGCCCAGGTGAGAATCAGGATAGGTGATGGATGGATGAATGAAGTGGAGGGGGAATGAAATGGGACCATCGCAGGGGCGACAGTGAAGTTGGGCTTGAGCCTTGAAGAGGCTTCCTACGTATCCATGTGGTAGGGAATCAAAGTCCGCATAGTTCGGGATGGTGCCGGCGAACCGATGTGAAGGTGGACCTTGGCCCGATGGACATCGTCAGCGAACCAACATAAGGGTGGACTTTGGTCCGATGCGTCAGCGAGCCGACGTGAAGGTGGACCTTGGTCCAATGCGTCAACGAACCGACGTGAAGGTGGACCTTGGTCCAATGCGTCACCGAACTGACGTGAAGGTGGACCTTGGTCCAATGCGTCAGCGAACCGACGTGAAGGTGGTCCTTGGTCCAATGGTGGTGGGCTTGAACCTCTGGAAGGCTTCCTACGTACCATGCCTTGACATGGATCAAAGTTCTCGCAGTTCAAAGGGTTTCATCGGTGAACCGACGTGAAAGTAGACCCAGGGTTCCACTAGTGGTGGGCATGAACCTTGGGAAGGTTTCCTATGTACCATGCCTTGACATGGATCAAAGTCCTCGTAGTTCAAAGGATTGACGGAATACAGTTTAACGTCATGCGGGACGGTAGTGAACCCTGACATGAATAAACGACGGGTGGTGGGCTTGAACCTCATGGAGGCTTCCTACATATCATGCCTTGACATGGATCAAAGTCCCCGTAGTTCGGAATGGCGGTGGGTGTCGGCGAACTGACGTAAATGAGGGACCTTGGTCCGATGGGAGTTCTTGAACCTCTAGGAGGCTTCCTACGTACCATGACTTTACATGGATCAAAGTCCTCGTAGTTTGGGTTGAGACAACGGCTTGTTGTCAGGCTGGAATGCAGTTTAACATCGTGCTGGACGTAGGTAGAACTCGATGTGAATTGGGTGACGGGTGGGCTTGAACCTCGTGTAGGATTCCTACGTACCATGCCTTGACATGGATCAAAGACCTTGTAGTTCAAATGGGTGTGCAGTTTAATGTCATGTTGGATGGGGAAATGCAGTTTAACATCATCCTAGACGATGGCATGCAGTTTAACGTCATGCTGGACGAAGGTATTCAGTTTAACGTCATGCTGGACGAGGGCATGTAGTTTAACGTCATGCTAGATGACGGCATGCAGTTTAACGTCATGCTGGACGAAGGCATGCAATTTAACGTCATGCTGGATGAAGTATTTTTCATTTCCAATGCCAACTCTAAGCCCACGTGAGTCATGCTTGGTGTGAGAAACAAGTGGCTGCAAGGGCCTGATGATCACACCGTGAAGGGTGCGTCCGTGTGAAGCGAAGAGGGGCTTACGCATTAGGCGGCCCATGGTGCTGGGACTTACTCCAAGATGGATGCCCGAGGAAAAGGATGACGATAGTTTCAGGCTTGAGCTTTGAAGAGGCTTCCTACGTATCCATGTGGAAGGGAATCAAAGTCCACGTAGTTCTTATGATGACGGATTACCGTCGATCGAGGGTTTCAACGGCTTACAGCTCGAATGGGTCATAACGGATTACCGCTAAATGGGGTTGCAACGGCTTACCACTGGATTGGGTCACAACGGCTTACCGCTGGATAAGGATGTCAACGGCTTGCCACTGAATGGTGTCGCAACAACTTACCGCTGGATTGGGTCATAATGGCTTACCGCTGGATAAGGATGTCAATGGCTTACCGCTTCATAGGGTTGCCAATGGATTACCGCTACAAAGGGATATCAACGGCTTACCACTGATTGGGATCACAATAGTGGATGGGGCTTACACGAGGAAGCTGCTCGGGTGCCACTAAGGAGCGGCAATGGTGAATGGGGCTTACGCTAGGAAGCTGCCCGGGTGCTGCTAAGGAGCGGCAAAGGTGAATGGTGATTATGCAAGGAGATGCCCAGATGCTGCTAATGAGCGGCAACGGTGAATAAGGCTTATGCAAGGAGCTTCCCGGGTGCCGCTATGGAGCGGCAAAGGTGAATGGGGCTTAAGCAAGGATGCTGCCCGGGTGCCGCTATGGAGCGGAAATGGTGAATGGGGCTTAAGCAAGGATGCTGCCCAGGTGCCGCTATGGAGCGGCAATGGAGGATGGGGCTAATGCAAGGAGCTGCCCGGGTGCCGCTATGGAGAGGCATTGGAGGATGGGGCTTATGCAGGGAGCTGCCCGGGTGCTGCTATGGAGAGGCATTGGTGAATGGGGCTTATGAAAGATGTTGCCCGGGTGCCGCTAAGGAGAGGCACAGGTGAATGGGGCTTATGCAAGAAGCTGCCCATAATGTCTTCCTCATGTCAGGCCATGAGAGCATCCCAACTCACTGGTGAGTTGAGGCCTTCACTTATGCACTGGTTCACAAGAGGGAGAATGCCAAGGGGTGTTGGAATTATGTCGTTGTAATTATGGCATTAGGCATCTTATACTTGGAGCATAAGGAATCTCTTATTTGGAGAAAGAGGCATCCTATGTCTGGAACATAGGGATTACTACAGTTTAGAGTCATGTAGAAAGGACTGTTGGCATCTCATGCTTGGAGCATAAGGTATCTCTTTCTTGGAGCAAGAGGCATCCTATGTCTGGAACATAGGGATTACTATAGTTTAGAGTCATGTAGAAAGGACTGTTGGCATCTCATGCTTGGAGCATAAGGAATATCTTTCTTTGAGCAAAGGGAATCCTATCATTTGTTAGATAGGGAGAATACTATAGTTTAGAGTCATGTAGGTAGGACTATTGGCATCTCATGCTTGGAGCATAAGGCATCTCTTGCTTGGAGCATGGGGCATCCTATCATTTGTTAGATTGGGAGAATACTACAGTTTAGAGTCATGTAGGTAGGACTATTGGCATCTCATGCTTGGAGCATAAGGAATCTCTCATATAGGGCAAGAGGCATCCTATTTTTGGAACATAAGGATTACTACAGTTTAGAGTCATGTAGAAAGGACTATTGGCATCTCATGCTCGGAGCATAAGGCATCTCTCGTATAGGGCAAGAGGCATCCTATGTTTGGAACATAAGGATTACTACAGTTTAGAGTCATGTAGAAAGGACTATTGGAATCTCATGCTAGGAGCATAAGGCATCTCTCGTATAGGGCAAGAGGCATCCTATGTTTGGAACATAAGGATTACTACAGTTTAGAGTCATGTAGAAAGGACTGTTGGCATCTCATGCTAGGAGCATAAGGCATCTCTCGTATAGGGAAAGATGCATCCTATGTTTGGAACATAAGGATTACTATAGTTTAGAGTCATGTAGAAAGGACTGTTAGGCAGAAGGTGCCTAGAAATGGTTGGTGTTTGGACTTACTCAAGGGAGGCCCTTTCTGGTTCAACCTGGCATAGGAGCCAAGTGATTGGGTTTGGAGGAGTTGCCTGAGTAATGGTTCAACTCAAGGTACTCGGGGAATTGATGATGAGAATCTCAACTCACGACATGGAATGAAACCCAGAGGAATATGTCAACTCAAGGTGTTTCATGGTGTGTGGAGGAGTATCTCTAATCATGGTATTCCATAGGATAAAGGTGGGAGCGCATAAGGGCGCAATGAAAAATCCCAGGATCCTGGCTCGAAAAGTTCGTGGTGCGACTCTCCATTTTTCATGGGGGTCTATGACAGTAGAGAAGGTTGGATCCTCTCAAAGGATAGGTCTTCGTGAAGTAGCTTCGCAGAGCAACGGTCTCTCGCGGAGCAAAGGGGTGTCGTGGAGCTCGGTCTCGTAGAGCAACATCGCGGAGCATTAGCTCGCGGAGCATGGACTCACAGAGGATGGTCTCACGGAGCAGCATCACAGAGCATTGGCTCACGGAGCATGGACTCACGGAGCCTCAGCTTGTGAATCAGCAATGCAAAGGAAGCTGCTCGTGGAGCAAAGGGGTCTCGCGGAGCTCGGTCTCATGGAGCAGCATCGCGGAGCATTGGATCATGGAGCATGGAATCATGGAGGATGGTCTCGCGGAGTAGCATCACGGAGCATTGGCTCGCGGAGCATAGACTCACAGAGCCTCATCTCACGAAGCAGCAACACAAAGGAAGCTGATCGAGGAGCATGGCCTCACGGATCCGCAATGCGGAGCTCCGCTCTGCTGCCCAAGGGGGCGAAGTGGCCGTGGCCGTCTATGGAGAAGGGGGTGAGCTGGGTATTTATAAGCAAGGGGTTCTGTGAAGCAGAACTCCCGCACCACCTCTGGTGCTTCGTGGCACGCTCTCGAATGTCAAATTCGTTCGCGGAGAGGTACCTCCTCCGGAGCTTCGCGGCGGGCTCGCGAACGTCAAATTCATTCGTGGAGAGTTACGACCTCCAGAGCTTCGCGGGACCACGATGCTCGGGTGCTTCGCATCGGTGATTCACATCAATGCTTCGTGAGGGGTCTTCGCGGCGCATCTCAAATGTCAAATGGGTTCGTGGAGCCTCTCGCCTCATTGCTTCACGGCGGCGCTCCGCGATCACGGAGGGGGCTTCGCGAATGGGCTTCGCGAACCAGATTTCCAGCCCAACTTCAAATGTCCATAACTCCTATTCCATAGCTCCGTTCGGGCCCTGCGATATACTAAATCGAAGCTTAAGAAAATTTCTACGATCTTCGATCATTTATGGAAGCATTTGGAAAATTTCAGGAACGCGTTTTCTGGGGTCTACAACTATCTTACCATCTAATATATTGGATAACTATAACGTCACTCGTGTGTATTTGTAGACTAACACCTCTTTGAAGCGATGTGATTTGTTTTTCAATTAATTTTCACATAGATGGTATTAAGAATATATTTAGTGAATATATATTATATCTATGATATATAAATTAATCTATTAAGTTGAATTAATAGTTTCCTTTCTTTTGTTCCATATGTTGAGAATATAGTAACAGTGTTAATGCATACATAGGACCTACCGTCTCCATAAATAATGGAATTAATTTTCAATATATATCTTTAATGGAATATTATAAATACATATATAATGAATATATATTATTTTTATATCATGTTTATAATTATGGAGATGATTTAAGCATGATCAAAGTAAAAGAAATGAAAATACCAAATCAAAACATTCACGAAATGTACAGAGCTTGTAAAAAAAATAATTTTAACAAGGATTAGTTAATAAATGAGAAATAAAATGGTAATAATTAAATAATATATGGTATTATATACATAATTATATCTATGTAATATATATTTAATTAAGAAATTATTATATAAGACTTTTGAACAAGTACGAAGGAAATCGAGGCTTTTGGTAAGGGATTTTCGTCTCACTTTTATTTCTATGGGACACACGCCATATTCAAAACTTTTTCTTTTGAACAGTGTATATACTATACATTAATATATTTTATAATTTTTATCATGAAAATAATTTTATATAAATATCCATAAAAGGTTTTTTCTTTCATGGGTTTTATGATTCAAAAATTTCCAAAGTGGTAAATGTTTTATGTTAAAATTTCATTGTTTTTCAGGATTGTTTCTCATTAAGTTTTATGATAAAATATAATGATCTACACCGAAATAAACTCATATATTTTATTATCCTATGATCATTTTTAGAGAATAATTGTTTTCCTTTCATTTTACTCTCTTAAATGATTAATGAGACCAAATTAATGTTAAAAAAATGATTTTATTTATCTCTTCAGTTGAAAATACATTTTCTTCCATATAAATATTTTTTAAAAATGTTTTAAATAATATTTTTAATTTTTTAAAATTATTATTTATTTAAATTTTAACTATGTGTGAAATTTTACAAAATACTTTAAATGGAATATTTTTGTTATTTTCTAAAAAATGGAATTTTATAATTTACCGAAAATGTGAAAGTAATATTTGTTTCATCATGTAAGACATGATTGACATTTACCATCATCATGAACAAAACGTGGATAAATCTCATTTTTAATGTTCTCAAGTTTATTTTCAAATTAAATTTCTTTCTTAATATTTTTAAAATTAATATATTTTTTAATGTTATTTCAAAATGCGAAGGATATTTTCCTCTTGATTTTTTAATTATATTTTTTTAGAATTGTTTTTCATCAAAAAAATAACCTTTTGGCGGTTCTTATATTTTAATAGGGATATGGTCCAATGTTATCATCCTAATACATTCTATGAATGGTTTATGTTTATGATTTTGATTAAAATATGTTTACGAAACCCATTCATTTTCTATGGGTCATTACATGAGGAATTAGTGAAATGTTTATAAAAAATATTTCTTTTCCCTGAGTTGTGGAATAATGCAATGTTTATGAAACCCATTTATTTTCATGTGTTCTGATATGAAAAATGTTTCATTATATTGTGCAATATATATGTATTATTTTCATTATGTGATGAGTTGGGCATATATCTCCCTCTAATAAATTTGGTAAATATTGATATCTCGTGACATGAAAGGGAATGGAATTAGTATAACCAGTCTAGTAAGGGAACTTTTCCACTATGATAGTCACGGGAGTGAACCGTAACAACTAAAATAGTTTGGAGGTGTGAACCTAATCCACTATGATAGTCATGGGAGTGAACCTTGAATAATATGATGGTTTGAGGTGTAATCCTAGTTCACTATTATAGTCCTGAAAATGAGCCTTGACTTCTAAGGAATTGATTTTATATTCTTATGTGTATACCATGATTCCATGTCCTATGTCAGTATTATTCTACCATAGCTTATGTTTTTTTTAAAGAGTGAGGGTCAATACCCATTTATTTAACATAATAAAGGAAATCCCTTTTGATAATTGGTTAAATAGGTAACCCATAAAGAGACACATAGGCACATATTTCTTTAATAAACATGACTCGAAGGTCTATACATGATCTCGAATGTCCAGAGGGAAGAAAATATCAACACAAGCACTAAAAATAGTATCTTCTCTCCCTGTAAGATAATTCAATATAGTATTAATTAATGAGAATCTGTCTCTCCCTACCAAGAAGTTTCACCACAATGGAAGAACAAAATAAGGATGAAAACCCCTCCAACCCACATTTATGTGCAGGGGGGATAGGATGATAGGTACCATCACACATATCTCTCTAATGTATTGCACAACCAATGGTGTATCAAGGAACCTGCCACACTATCAATAATAAACTAAATAAAATCACATTGTTAACTCAATGAAATAGTTTTATGGTAGGGTGACCATACTTCCAACACAATGATGATAGATGGATAAATTATGTGTGTTGACACAACCATAAATATTTTGAGGATTCCCACCCAAATTCACAAAAAATAATAAACTAACAACCAAATGCAATAAGATAAGATACAGTTCTCACAGGGATCTCTCCAACCCAACAAACAGTCCTAAGGAATAGGGAAGATTCCTACTGAAACAGGCCTGATAAAAATAAACAAACCTAAAGGAAATTATTATAGATCTTTTCATCATTACGACTAATACTAGTCTTGTGTGTTTTCTCAATGTTCCATGCCCTAAGAAGCCTTCCCCGAACCAACACCACATAGCCCGATGAAGATGTCTCTATATGATAATAACAATACCAACATATTGTTACCAATATGCAAATCCTCCCCAGATTCAAGGGTGGATCTCCCAAGTTTCTTGTACCTATATCTACATAATGAAATAGAAAAATGGAAAGTGAGGTCAAATTTGAAGAGATCTCAGGACATCTTTTTCTGGTCAACACTGAAAAATCCACCCATATAGAGAAATGAAAAATAAACCCCCTAAGTATCCAACAGTAACACAAACACAAAACCTAAATATAGACACAAATCTACAACATAATGCATAGATCTTCCCCATCATGACCAGTCCCACAAGAGTTAAGTGGCCAATTACAAAGACAATAGACAACCACAAGAACATGAACTAAATTAGTGTGATGATGGGTTGCGATGAGAAGAAGATACAGTAATTCTATTATAAAAAGATGGATAGAAAAAAACAATGCACCATAGGAGGATCCACCACCAAGATGAAAATAGGGGAGAAACCCTAGTGAATATCCTAAGTGAGAGAAATCCCTAGAGAAAGAGCACTAAGTGATTATGGAGCCATCCAAATCTATATAATTTAGTTTATATAGATTATATTCTTTGATTCCTTTATTATTAATGACATATTAACTGCCAAGATTTATTCCATGACTCATGTTTAGGATATATAAAATTTTGGGGAATGACTTTTCAAATTTTATTATCATATTCTCATGTCATTATGCTCATGTTTTGATAATATATCCATTATTTATCCTTAATAGGCATCTGATCTCACCCTTTATTTTTTTCATTTTTTATGAAGAATGGTGATATGTATGATATCAGTAAGAAGGGTGCTAGTTATGAATAATCTAAAGGGAGATGATGTAGTTCACTTATGAACCTGTTGTTTATGTATCATGTTTTAAAAGACACAAAACCTTTATAATCCTAAAGAATTTTTATGTAAAATGAAATAAATATTTATCTCTTAAGATGTAATATATAATTATGATATTTTGGATTTTTTTTAGTATCATGGGAAATTATTAGTTAAAATTTTCAGCTAGGATTAGAAAACATTATTCTGGACCATAGAGATAAGACAAAGTATATGTCAATGTCTGGGAAAGTGTCCAAGAATATTTTTAGGGTTAGATATAGTGGTTTCCATGACATTACATCCCAATAATGATAATAAAAGTGGATGTGTCCATGGAACAATTGTACCTAGGGATAAAAAACATAAAAAGGGGGAATTGGGATTTGACTCGACCATAACCTAGTTCATGACAATAGGCCTTTTTGAAAACCTTATCTGACACTCTTAGCGGATATATTTTGGATATTCACACACTCATTACAAACCATCATGAATTATTTGAATAATTACTATAGATGACCTAGTTTAAACCTGAGGTTTCATGTATTCGAATGAAAGTGTCATGATTTAAATATATTATAAATAATTTTTTATTATTGATCACTATAATAAAATATTTCTGACAATCCTACTAACCTTTTTATCTTTTCTAAGGGATTGAATATATACAAATTAAGTGGAGGTGGTAATATGTATTCTAAAATATTTATATAACCTATTTGAGCTTAGTTATATATATTCTTCTATATTAGGAAAAGTGTCAGGGAATGTTATTTCATATCCTTAATTATTAGTGGTTAAATTAATAGTGAAAACAACTAATTGAATGATGATCACATCTCAAGTACATGATTATTATTTAGATGATTTTTGTGAGAATGTGATTCCTATAAATCTATTCATTCTCCCTCTAGTTTAATTCAATGTTATCTTAGGAATAAATATTATTTCTCTATATCCCACATCAATTATTGAAGAATGAAATCCACTTTTTATATTTCATACCATATTATGATCATCTATCAGTAAAATGATAAATATGAAATTATAAAGGATATCAAATCCACTAAATATTTCTTGATTACTATTAAAAATTGATTTTTATCACAAATAGTTCGGGATAAAATCAACATCGATGATATACCAATTGTGAGGGAGTATATTGATTTTATTTTGGAAGTGTTTCATTGTCTTCAACTAAAATATAAAGGTTATTTCTCAAAAGAAATTTTACTTAATGCCACACTTTCATTAAAGAATCCCTATATAATGGCCATGATTGTGTTGTTGGAATTAAATAATAACATCATTGGGAATCTTGATAAGGAATTTATTTTTCCAAATGTGTGACCATAGGGTGCACCTATTATTTTTATTAATAAAAATGATGGATCAATGTGAATTTGAATTTATTATTAGGAACTAAACAATAACATAATAAATAAAAAATATCCTCTACCCCAAATAAATGTCTTGTTGGTGAACTGAAAAATTTCCATACTATTACAAGATTAATCTTTATTTGTGATATCATAAATTGATGTTAATGAAGTTGGATATATCCATTCAAACATTCCATAAAAGGTATGGAAACTATTAACATATAGTTTTGTCAAATTGTTTAACTAATTTCCCAATTACCATCATAGATTTAATGAATAGAGTATTTATATATTAACATGATGAGTTTATGGTAGTCTTTATAGTTAAAATTATAATATATTTAATGATAAAGGAAGATAATTAAGATCATTTGAGGATTTTACTGAAGGACCTGTGGAAGGGGGCACTGTATAAAAAATCTAAAAAGTATGAATTATGGTTATAAAATGTTTCATTTTTTGATAATATAATATCGTAAAATGGTTTATAAGTAGATCTATTAAAGAAGAAGGCTATTGAAAATTAGACCATTCTAACCAAAGTGATTAAGATCTATAGTTTTCTTTGATTAGGTGGATATTATAGACACATTGTGTGAAATTTATCATGTCTGATAAAACCACTTACAAATTTGACTCATAAGTGAACAATGTTCCTTTGGATAGGTAAATTTGATGAAATTTCATGGAACTGATGATAAGGATGTTCAATGAACTTTTTCATAAATTATCCTGTAGTGGATAAGGGTTTATAATCTATAGTGATGCATCAATATAAGGGTTGGGATGTGTCCATAGGTAGAATTATATGGTGATAGATTATGAATCACAAAAATTGAAGGTTTGTGGGAAAAACTACCGAACTCATGATTTTGGAGTTAGTAGTGGTAAATTATGAATTAAAGATGTGGAGGAATTATATTTATAGGGAATGTAGTGATATATATACTGATTATAAAATATTAATGTACATATTAATGAAAAATTATTTGAATATTCTCTAGAGAAAATGTTTGTAATTGATTAATGATTATGTCTACTCGATACATAACCTCCCTCAGAAATCCATGAAGGTGGAAGAGACTTTGAGTCGAAAGGATCCAACTTACATATCTATGGTGAGGATAAATAATGATCCAATATTTATGGATTTTCAAAGGATGTATATGGAAATATTAAATGAATGGTAGAAATATTATCTTTCTCAAATGCACATTCATCCCTTTATCCATGTGAATATTAAATAGCAGTAGAAGAAAGATATAGATCTATAGAAGAAGGTATGAAATTTTCCTAAGTTGAAACATAATTGTGATGGAATAATATGGTTCATTAATCATGTATGTGTTCCATCAATACCATATATGAAGAAGGGTCTATTATAGGTGGATCATAGTTCTTCATTCTATATTTATCATGTAAGTATAAATATGGGTAAATATTTGAATGATTATTTTTGGTGGGATGATACAAAGAGAGATATTGAAAAATATGTATCTCAGTACATGGTATTCCAATAAGTTAAGGATGAGGAAAAAAAGTCTAAGGGGATGTTTTAACCATTACCTATACCATATTTGAAATAGGAAAACATCACTATAGATTTTTTCGTCACACAACCAAAAACATCTAAAGGGAACAATTCTATATAGGTTATAGTTGACCACCTTTCAATATTAGCACACTTCATTTCTAGAAAATATTTATCTCTGGGTCATCATTCCAATATATACAATAAATAAATTTAAATGTTTCATGGAGTACCACATTTTATTGTGTCTAACTGGGATCTAAGGTCTACCTCGAAGTTATGGATAATTATTCAAGAAGATTTTGATACAGGATTGAGTTTAAACACTACATATTATCCTCTTATTGATGACTATTATGATGGAACAATTCAACCCCTATAAGATAATCTATAATATTTTTCAATGTATTTCAATGGTGGTTGGGATCAAAAATTTCCTGTAGTCTAATTTTCATATAATAATAACTTTAAATCAAGCATTTATATGGCTCCATATGAAGTCCTCTATGGAATGAAGTGTTAAACACCCACATGTTGGGTGTGGTTGGAGAAAGAAAACTATTGGGACCCAATCTAAATGAGGAAATTGAAGAGAAAGTTATATTCATTCAACAACACATCATGGTAGTTCAAAGTCAACATAAAAGTTATGCGGACAATCATTAGTGTGATATGGAGTCTGAATTTTGTGAGAAGGTTTTTATATGAATTTCTACATGGAATAAGGTTATTAGATTCGGTATAAAAAGGACATATGTGTACTCAGTATATTGACACCTTCGATATTATTGATTGAATATAGATTTTAGATTATTATATGGTTCTTATATTGAACCACCCTCAAGCCTATAATTTTTTCCTTGTATCTCTCCTGTGGGTGTACATAATTGATCCTTCACATGTATAAAAATAAAAATTTATACTAATAGATCATGATAATTATTATGAATAATTTTTTTTGCACATTTTTTATTGTAGAGATAATGTTCTATAAAACCATACCACTCATCTGGTCAAGATTTTAGAGTGAATCCACCAACTTGGGGAACTAACAAGGGAAACTGAGGATATAATGAGGTAGAAGTAGCCTCAGTTTTTTTATATCAGAGTGATGGAATCTCAATGAAAAAAATTATTTTAAGGGTGCTAGAATTTAACACTAATATTTTATGAAATATTTTCACAATCAAATTTAATTTCTTTGATAACAATCATTACACACAATGCTGTGTTTTAACGAACCATGATATATTATTAACATTATTATTTAAACATGAATAACATAACAAAGATATTAAAATTGATGGTATGAATAGTAATACAAATATTTTTAAAACTAGTTAATTTTTTATATAATTAAAAAATATTGAGAAAAATGTTTTTAATTTTTTTAAAGCCTTTATATAGTACGAAATACCATTTTATCCAAAATATGTTTTTATTAATTTTTATGAAAAAATTGTAAATGTAATTTTTGATAATTTTATAAATTTGATTTGGAAAAATAATATTAATATTTGAAAAATAAATTTCAAACTATCTTTGATTTTCTTTTTGAGAATTATTTTGTAAAGATTAGTTTCTCGAGGAATAGTAAAAAATATTTTTTTTATTAAAAATTTCCTTTTTATTTAATGAATTTACAACATCAATTTTATTTTAATATTTTTTTTAAAAGTAAAATTAGTTCAATTAAATATTTATTATTCAAATTTATTTCATTGTAATCAATTTCATGTTTAATTTTTTTTATTGAATCTTTCTACACTTAAGTAAACGTTTTCTTTAGAAAACTGATTTTTTATGTAATATACGAGATTAATTATAAATTTTTTTTGAAAATTATATGAATTTAATTTGGTAAAATAGATTAAATAGTTTTAATTATCATAATTAAAATTATATTATAGTGATAACTGAATTTTTGGCCCTAATGAATGATAGAAATTATAAAATTAATTACCACGGTTATTTTTAAAATAGGTTTATCGGGGAGGATAAACCCAAAGACTTCTGTATGCTTGGAAATAAAAATATTCAAAATACTAGAATATGGTAATATTACAACCATATAGTATAAAAATTTATAATATTTGGTCATTTTGAATTATTTTTCTTATAGTTGACTTTATCATTTTGTCTTCTTTTTGGAAAATTTGAGCCAATTTCCATGTGTGTTGTTTTCCCCGCTTATAAAAGGACATCTCCTCAACTCACCTGTTAATATTTACATATAAATTTGAATGAAAAAATACCTAAAATAATATTTTCCTTAATTCTATTGTTATTTTTTATAGTTTATATTTTTATTATGAAACCCTCCAAATAATAATTTAGGAATAAACCTAAAGAGTCTCGCTGAGAAGAAGAGGTATAACTCCTAACTATGCATTATTGTTTTATTTATTCTTCCAATTTCCATAAATATTTTTCAACTATGATGATATAATAACATAAATATGTAATATATAATGATATTTTATTATTTTAGTGGAATAAAATACATCCATATACTCTTCTATCAAATGGGAATGAAAATCATCGACTGTGTGTAAGACAAACTACCACCTCACGAACTGATGTAAGTCATTTTCAATCACTGCCTATAATGGGTTGATATAATGATAAATTTTAAATAAATATATTATAATTATGAAATAATCATAATTATATAAATATCATATCATATATACCTTCGTAACGCCCTATCCATTGGAAAACAATAACGTCGCTCGTGTGTACATGGGACTACCACCTCCATGAAGCGATGTGATGTGTTATTAATTTGTTTTTCATATATGGTAATAAGGATAGATTTAGTGAATATATATGATATATATAATATAAAAATTATTCTGTAAATTTGAATTAATATTTTAATTTCTTTCATTCTCAGGTTTAGAAAATGGAAACAATGTTAATGCATACATACGACCTACCATCTCTATGAACGATGTAATTCATTTTTTATCTTTATCTTTAAGGGATTACTCTAAATAGATATATAATAAATATATATTATATTTATATAATGGTAAAAATTATTTATATTATTTTATCATGATCAAAGTAAAATAACCAAAAATACCAAACAAAAGTATACATGAAAAACAAAGCAATTATTACATGAAACATGATTTTAACAAAGAATTTCTAGTAAATAGGTAATAAAAAAGAAAAAAGTAAATCATAAAAGTAAATATATATATATATATATATCTGTGTGTGTGTGGTTATGTAATATATTTATAATAAACCAATATTTATTTTATATAAGTTTCATATGTGTAAGAATTAAGTTGGGATATATGGTAAGAGATTTTTGTATCACTATTATTTCTAGGGAACACATTCCATATTCACCACTAGTTTCATTTTTGAGGTGTGTATACTACAAATTACAAAATTTCATTATTTTTATCATTAAAATTATTGGATATAAACATCCATATAATATTCTCTCCATCATGGGGTTTACTATTTAATACTAACCAAATTGGTAAAAGATTTATGTTACAATATCAATGTATATCTAGATTGTTTATGATTACCTTTATGATGATGAAATATGTTGATATACATATCAAGAAGCTCATTTATTGTATTCTATTTTTTTATTTGTTCAGAATAAATTTTAAACTTTCATTTTACTCTCCTAATTGACTAATGGACCTAATTTATTTTTAAAAAAAACATGAATTTATTCCTCTCTTTGGTTGAAAATCCTTTATCTTCCATATCGAGGATTTAAAAAAAAAAATTGAAGAATATTTTTACTATTATCTAATGATTATTTGAAGATATTTTTACCCATGTTTTAGGTTTTAGAATTTTTTTTGAAATGAATATTATATTAATTTTCAAAACATTTCTCTTTTGGGTTTTTCTAAAAAAATGCAAGAAATATTTGTTTTAATGTGTATGGAATGAATGATATTTCCTGTTATCAAGAAATATAAATGATTTAAAGATTAATTTTTATGTTTTGAAAGTTATTTTAAAATGGAATTTTTCATTAATATTTGTAAAATTTAAGATTATGAAAGGTGATTTGAAAATTTAAATGATATTTTCCTCAAGAATGAATTAATTATATTTTTATGGAATTAATATTCATCAACGAAAACAACCATTGGTGTTTCTATTGTTTTATTGGGGATATGATCGAATTCTATAATCCTTATTCATTTTTGGATGGTTTATTATTATGATTATGATGATAAGATATTTATGATATCCATTTAATTTACATGGGTTATGATAAAGTGATTTAATGAAATTTTTATGAAACCTATTTGTTTTACACGGGTTATGCCTAAGTGAAATGTTTATGTAACCCATTTTTTCATTGGTTTGGATATAATGAAATTTTTATGATATTGTGGAACATATATATATGATTTTTATTATATGATGGGTGATACCTATATCTCTCTCCAATAAATTGGTTAAATAATGATATCTCAGGAGATAAATAGAACTAGAATGTGGAGTGAACCAGTTTAGTAAGGGTCTGTATCTACTATGACAGTCATAGGATCTAACCATGACTACTAAGATGGTTCTAGGAGTGAATCAAATCCACTATGATAATATTTGCAGTGATCATGACTTCTATGATGGTTTAGGGATTTTACCCAATCCACTACGATAGTTTCAACAATGATCCTTGAATTCTACATAAATGATTTTCTTTGATTACACATAATCCATGATTCTATGTTTTATTCTAATGTTATGTTACCATGGAAAATATTATTTGTTTCCTTTATTATTCATATAATATTAACTTCCATGATTTTTTACCATATATCATGTTTATGATCTTTGATATAAATGGTATGGTTTTTTAAATCATATTACCATGTTCTCATACCCTTATTCCCATGTTATATTGATATCTCCCTTGATTACCCATAATAATCATCTAATATCACCCTTCCATATATAAACATTCCCCAGGTTGTGAAGAAAGGTATAAAATATTATATGTCAAAGAAGGGTTCTATTTATGAATAAAATAGTGTGAGATGATGTAGATTACTTATGAACCTGTTGTTTATGCATTTTGTTTCAAAGACACGAAACCTTTATGGTCATTGGGAATATTTATGTATCATGAAATGAATATTAATCTCTTAAGATGTAATATATATGAATGAAAATCATGTGTCATTATTCATGCACTTCCACAGTCTATCTCAATCGTGGAACCTAATTTCATACTCATTAAACTAGAGTAAAAATCCAATATCTGTTAAAACACAGCTGATAACATGATTAAAATCATACCCAACAACCCCTTTATTAGATAAAAATTAAGGATATCATAATAAATGTATTAAAATATAATGTTTCTCATTCTAGTTACTTTTTAAAAATCAGGTAAGATGATTAAATATGAAACATGCATCCTTGTTATAGCAAAGTCATTTTTTTGACACTCCATGTAGTTTTTGTAGTGGGAAATCTATGATATGAAACTTGAATTATGCCTCAATATAGAATTTTTATTTTCTATAAAAAACCTAACTAATAAAAATATTCACATGTCATTGAAACCAACAATAATATTTGATAACTATTGATCAAGGATAACTCATTGTCATACAGTGTGAGGTTAATTATCTTTTCACTTCATGAATATAGAAAACCAACATGAAAAATTTGATAAAGTTGATTCTAATTTTTTTTTAAACATGATACATAATAAGACATCTAGTCACATATCATATAATTTATGGTATAAGATTAATTATCAATAATATAATTTTAGTGTTTTGTAAAATCAATTAAATTTTTATGTAATTTTTATTATATATATATGTTACCAGTTGAAAAATTATTCTACTAAAATCATTAAATGGGAATAATCTATGAAGAAATATCGATTGATTTCTCCTCAGATTATTATTTATAATAATTATTTCATATTTTTAATATAATAATTAAACATTTTTACTTAACCAGATTAATTTTAATAATGTTTCTAACTTATATTTTCTACTTAAAACCCATTCTAATATCATCATTATATTTCTAAAATTTTGATCGAATATTTTCTTTGGGAATATTTTGGTATCAAATATAATGTAACCCTTTATATTATGATCCTTCTTTTCCAACATACCATAAAATGTTTAAAGTTATAACATTACTTTAACTATGAATTGGATTGTTATTATCATTTATTTTTTACATTGTAAACATTTTGATGTCTAAATATACTCCCACTGGTCTCTTTAAATTTATATTTTCTCTTAAATATATTTCTAAAACACAAAAACCTCTACGTTAGGAACATAAATAGATTTATTTTATGAGAATATATAAAAAATAAACTATTAGGAATCATATCTCATATGGAATAATATATGCTGGGATAATTATTCTTAAAGGGATGTTTTATTTTTTAATATATTCCACTATTGGGTGGGGAAAACTCTTGCCTAATATTTGAATAAATAACTTGGGTAAAATAAATTATCCTAGATATTTTTTGATCCTAACATCCTTTTTAAACATGATATATAACATGATAAAATCATAAATGATGTGTATAAAAATCATCATATCATATATTAATAAAATATATTTATTTGTATACAGTTTCTATTATTATATAAGATAAAATAACATAAAAATATTTATCCTTCATTTAGATCCATTTTAGCATGAAATATTTATTCTACATCTAACTAATTTATATAGAAACACTTTTCTCAGTAACTTCAACGAAATATAAAAATTTAATCTATTATTTTCATAAATTTGAACACTTTTGTACTTATAAAATTTAAGAAACATATATTTTGTATGTATACCCTTAAAAATTAAACTCCTTATTTTAATAACTGTAATACGTAACAAGGATACTCTAAGTTGTTCTTTAAACCCATCATGTATCCTAGAAAATTATATTTGTAATGGAATAATTTCTTCTCCTTCTAAACAGTTCCTTTTGGTTTCAATGACCTAGGTTGGGAATTGAACCATCCTCTTTTTCTATATTAAAATTTTACCCACATATATTTTCAACATAGCTCCATAGACTGGACATATTATTCCTAGTTTAGTTATTATCAAGACCTCAAGGAGATTGGATAAATATTTATTCAACATAATCATATTGTTGTACACTTTTTAATAATAACTATAGAATGAATTCAAGTTAGATCATTCCTTTAAAGAGACCTCATCCTCTTCAATTCATTGACAAACTGAATCATATTGATTACAAGAGTAGAGACAAAGGTTCCTTTAGTAAATTTTCATATATATACTTTATTAAAAACATATGTGAAATATATATGTTCTTATCATAATAATTTAGATCCATTTATTAAATAAAATCAATATTTGACAATATAGAAATATGTTTCTCTAACACATAGAATTTCCATTCTGTCTTAAGAACTATTCTTATTTTTTATATCATCCTGTGAAGTTGTTATATTATGCTTCTCATTTTCCTGAATTGATCTCAATGGTATATTTATTGACGAGGAAGTAATTATATATATAAAGTATCTTTTTTTGATGAGTATCAAGTATTACAATAATTTAATAAGGAAAGTTAACAAATTTTATTATACGAAATAATGGCTAATTTATAATATCATTATAACGATTAGTTTCCCGAGATCAATATTTCACTTTATAATGATTTCTATTTTTCATATATCTTGTTACTAGTATATTTATATATATTTTTATTCTATTCCTTTCATATAAGACTCTTGGATAGTTAAATGGAAAACTCCTTTCTCAAATATATAAAATGGAATATCTCAACCCTTTTCTTCTATTATATTTATTTTTTGTGATTTAAAACTAAGTGTATCTAAAATATCATTCCAAATATCATTACCTAATCCTATTAGGGTATCACATAAATTTATTTAATTAATTAAGATAATCCATGGGAACCCTACTTTTCCAGCACCTAAAATGTAGGATGATCAAGTTCTTACATAGTGTATATTTAGAAGGAAAATAACCCTAAATATTTTTTGTGGGATTAAATATCACCATCCTATCTAACGTATTCCATTTATATATTCATTCTTCTAATGATTTAGTTTTTGTATGATGAAATTTAAACAAAATTAATATGTTTAAAACATAAAAATGTTTTAATTCATTTAAACTCTTGATTTTTGTTATATACCAAGAAATAAAATAAAATAATATTGAAAAATATCCTTTTTTATCCCATCTATAAGCTAGATGAAAATATTTCATGTAATTGGTAAGAACCATATAAACCCAAAATCCCTAAAAAGAGAAATTATGGTGTGATAGATAACCAAGCCAAATTTTTAGAATAAAGACTAAGCTTATTATAGATTGTGAATTTTGAATACATTCCCCACTATCTATAGATTAATAATCAAGAGAGTCTCTAATTCCAATTCAAGCCTTACACAAAATATTTATAAATCGTAACTGACCATTACATTCAAGCTCATAACCCATAGAAAATAATTTTCAAGGTTGAACATAACTATATATTATGTCATACCAAATCTATAATGATGTAAATACATAGTTTGTAATTAAAAAAAACTAGTTTAAAACATTAAATTAAATCATATATCCATTAATAATATAAAAATTATATACCAATTAATTAAAAAATAAATGAATAATTCATAAATTTATACATGAGATAAACATTTATTAAAAATTTATAAATTTAAAAAATATAAACACGTTATAATTAAACACACTTTATGGAAATTACATAAATAAAATAAATATTCACAATTCCTATTTATTTTCGAATGAAAAATTTCATATTATTATTTAAATGGAATTTATTATGAACCCCTTCATAATTTAGAATATATTTTTTTTTATTTTTTTACTAAATTAATCTGAGTTATGATTTGGTTTCCTAACCCATATAACCCATAACATTATTATAGAAAAATTAAATATCTATTTTTACATGAGGACTAATGAGCTTACCTCATCTATAAATTGAAATAGAGGAAAAAATACATTCCATCAAATACCCATCATTGAAATGAATTGCATCCAATTTAAAAATAGATCTAGTTCAATACACTGCAACATCATCACATACATTGAAAACCAAAAAATTGGTATACAAAATTTTAATATATTAATTTTATCCAATCAACATAATAAACTACATTTAAGTATGAATAAAGAAACAATATTAAAACCATATATATAATTTATTATAATTATTTTTAATGTTTGAAACAAAATCCAGTAATAGTTTGCATAAAAAATCCATAAGTTTTTAATAGTATAAGAGGTTCCATAGATATCAATGCTTCTCCTTCAGTAACGTTTAATTTTGTTTCATTCCCAATCAAAAAATCTAAACATCCCATCATCTATGAAAATTGCAGTGAAAAAATATTCCAAATAGGTTTCTAATAATTCCAAATCCATTCCCATATCAATCATGACATTAACAATACATTGATTTTAGATATGATATATAATGAAAGTATTTATAAAATTGTTTTCTTCAAAATGTGTTCCAAATAGAACTAAACTTCATATACTTCAAGAGTAACCTTAAATTTATCTATATTTTCTTAGTGCTGATCTATTCCACTAATTACATCCACACATTGTAAGAACTACTTTGTAAATCCATCTTCCACTAACCTACATGGATGAAGTAAATAATCCTCTACTCATGTAAATATTACACCAATATTAGAAACCCTAATTCACCCATGGATATCTTTCATATTTTAGGTCTCCAATAATGAGTCATTCAATATGTATTTGGATCATCAGGGAGTCCATCCTATCATAGTTTTATAAGGTGAAATAATCCCAAAAATTTATAACCTTATTAATATTCTTTCACTGATTAATAGCATTATCCAAATAGTATTGTTGATCAATGTGATATAATTGATTTTTTATTGGCCATCATCCAATAAATATTTTATTATCTGTAAAGAGAGTGAAAAATGTTCATAATAATTCATGTAAAAATAATCACCCAATATTTAATCCTTATATATAAAATATCAACATGATTACTTACTAATGGTAGAATCCACTAGTGACATTTAATTTCAAAAAGAAACCCAAAATAATTCAATAGAGAAAGAGGTCCTATTAGAATCAATACTACTCCATTAAAATCAATGAGATTAATGTTTATTTCTATCCCAGGTTTATGAAACTACAACAACAATCAGTATATTCAAAAAACCATTATTAATAATAATGAGAAGCTTATCCTAAATATTTTCTGCTAGATCAGTGTGAGCATCCCCTAATTAATTTTTATCCTCTATCCATAAAACCATCAATCTATTAATGATAACATGATTTATCTGAGGAGATATCTATGAAGAACCAATCACATTTAAATAATCAATATAATAATGATTAATATATGTAAGGACCTAATATTGTAGTACATGGACATTACATTTATTTTACATAATACTTAATACATTACACAATATATTCCCAAAGACTGTATTAGTTTAGTTTCTTTAGAAAATTGGAACAAAATATTCTAACTTGGTGAAAGATCTTCAACGTCACCTATAATGATCTTCCCCTTTTGTTTTCCTACCTAAAAAATTTCTTTATATCTTGGGGAAAAGTAAACATAAAAAGTGTGAGATCAAATACTCAATAATGGGAAACATTAGTAACATAAAATAAAACATAAACATAAGAATGTAAAATACAAGAACATAATGTTTAAATATCAAAATCATGAGTCATGAAATAAATATTGGCAGTACATAATTCATAGATTGTAAATGAACATTAAGCATGACAAAATAGCATTAGCATAAAACATGGAATTATGAAAAAAATAATGATATAATATGATTTTCAATGTATCCAGGGAATTACTTACAAGACCATAATAGTGGACAAAGTCCATTACTAAACTGGGATTACTTTTCGATCTAGCCATGTATTACTGAACCTGATTTACTTGTCATTCAAGCCATGTATTACTGAACTAGATTTACTTGATATTCCAGTCATATCTATCTCATGAGATATAAATATTTACCAAATGTATTCGAGGGATATATAGGCCCCACCCATATCATAATGAAATAATTCTTAAATTTTCCACAAAAATATAAATCATTCATCATATCATAACCCGAATAAATAAAATGGGTTTCTTAAACATCATTCCATCATAACATAATCCATGTAAAACAAATGGATTTAATAAATATAATTCCGTCATAGACACAATAAAATCATAGTTTTAATAGGAATAAAAACATAACCCTATTTAAATAATGTCATCTAATATGGAAAGTAATATTTATATAACACTTGAAATTAATTCTTGAGGAATCTATCCTTTCTTCATCAAATACATTTTCCTTTCTCAAAACACCATGCAATTTTAAAAGAAAAAAATTTCCATGAAAATAAAGTTGGAAACTTGTAAGTGAAGATTCATGGAAATAAGGCATCATGAACCCATAAAAATACATTCATATTTTATATGTTATAAAAACATTCTTCTTTTACTTTTATTAGAAATTCAAAAAGTACATCGTACTGAAAACGACAAAAGATTCCTTTCATACCGTTTAATAAAAAGTCACCAATAGGTAAAAGTTAATTTAATTTTTTTAAAATAATAGTAATAATATTATATATTAATGAATCATGTAAATGGATGATAAATGTACCCCAGTAAATACTTAAGTATAAACAATCTCAGATAATAATAAGATTGTGAAATTATCCCTTACCTTATGTCTGATTTCATCCGTATGTGTCTGAAACTCATATATAGTGGGTTTAAAAATATTATTAACTAGTAACCAAACCATAATAATATCTATGATATCATATATGATATCATATATGATTCACTTATGACTTTATATTACTTGTTTATTAATCAATTCCATGTTAAAGAAATGTTTTGGGTAATAATCGTTTCATTTATATTACGTATTTTGAAATTTTATTATAGATATTATTACTTATATCATGTTTTACATATTTAAATAATCTAAAAAATGATTTATATATCATAAATATTAAGTATATAAATATATATAGTAGATTGATAATTAAAATGGAATATATCATTCATGGAGACAGTAGGTCGTACATAAGCATGAACTCGGTTCCTTTTTCCTTATTGAATTTAATGGAAGAAAGTAAATGACATATATATATATATAGTAGAATTATTATGTCATATATTTTATTCTTATTTATTATATATACTTTATAATCATTCATTAATGGTTAATGTGGAGAATGAATCACATCACGTCGTGGAGATGATAGGCAGTACATACGCACAAGTGACGATATCATTCATATAATGGTTAAATTTTATGTAATTGGATTTTATAATAATTATAAAAAATAATTATCAAGTTATATTAATTATTTAAATCCATTATACTCATCCTTATACCCATCCAAATTAATTATTGTTGAATAAAAAATTACACTATGACGTGGAGACTGTAAGTCGTACGTATGCACGCATTGTGATATTGTTATTCATAGGATGGATAAAAGTAGGTATAAGGTTTTAATGTTATTATAATAACATATCGTTATGTATAATATAATGGATTATTATGTTATTATGGGAACAATATAAGAAGAGGAATTACAGTATGAAAACAATTTTGAAAGAGGTGATAAAATAATTACCTCTTTTTCTAGTATCCCCTTTTTATTTGCACAAAAGGTCACCCTAGTATGGATTTATTCACAAGGTGTGGCCTCTATGATGGATTTAGGGATGATGGTAGGTGATTTGGGTAGGGTGTGTACGAGCCAAAGGGCTTAGGATGTTGGAATAAAAGGGAGGTAGAGGATCCCTTTTATAGGAGAGGTGATGGGAACTTTAGGAATGTCTTGAAATATAAATTTACTAATAATTATTTTTTGTTTATAATGCCTAAAAATAAATTTTTTTCAATAATAAGATGATGATATCTCGAAATACTCTCAACCAATAGGTTTTATACAAGATTAGGTAACAAAATTAACCTTATCTTTTAGCATTAACCTTTAGATAAAAACATCAACTCTTCCCTTGTATTCTTCTATTTTCATAATACCGGGTTACTATAGTTATTATAAAATTCTAATTGGACCAAAAGTGGATCATAAATGAAATTTATAACATTATATAAGTTATTTTTTCGAATATTATATTTTTAGTACTATTATATCATTTAGTAAAATAGAATTTGTGTTAAAAATTCCTTTATGTCAATTAAGACACTATTTAGTAATTGATTTTTGTTAAAGCCGTAACAACTTGATTAATTTTAAAAAAAATGAATTAAATCATACCCCAAATTTCAATTTCATCTGAAAAATTCATTAATGTCTTCAAAATGTTCAAATTACATTTATTTTAATATTATAATATCATTTATTTGAATATTTATTTAATAAGTTAATCACTAAATCATCATTATGGTAGAAATAAATTTTAAATTTAAGGTATAAAAATATTAAATTAAATAATATGATGTAGGAAGTATTTTTATATTTTTAATTAATATTTATAATCTGGTATATTATTTATATAAACCAAAATAAAATTGTTCTTTTAAAAGATACATGGTTATTTTATATTTCCTTTTACTTTAAATTAATTATTGTCACATGTCCTTTTCACACTGAGGTGGTTCCCAAATGCCAAAATTTCTGCATAGAGATTGTTTTGGCCCAAAATGAATCATCCAATAGGATTTGGAGACATGATGTGGTAGTTTTATATTATTAAAATATCATATTTTTACCCTTATTTTCCTGATTTACCCTTTAACCATGGTAAATAAAAATAATTACTGATGATAATATTAATAATGTCCAAAAATAAAAGGTAATAATTTAAATAATTTTTAAATTAAGATTCCAAAAATGTAATCTATTTTTACAAATTCAAAACACATAATTGGAAGCAATTAATTTAAAATTAGTTCCTGTTGTCAAAACCAGAAACCAGGTTTTAAAGATGTAAAAATTATCAAAAGATTGACATGTATTAGTGTCCAATATAAATGTGAAATTACTTCCCATGACCAAAATTTTATTAACTTATAAAAACATAATACAATTAGACTTCAAAAACATTAAAAAAGATAATTTAAATATATAAATAAATTAGATTAAAAGGCGGTTTTGAATTAAAATTCAATATTTTTCACTATTCATTAAAATATGAATTTTATTATAATAATACTAAAAATTAAACCATAGTAAATTTTTATGTATGCATTCAAAACAATAAATTTATTTTTTCAAATATAATATATAATTGTTAAAAACTAGATTTAAAATTGGTGCACCATCAAAAGGTGGAAAAACTACATTTTTTGAAAAATAATTCCTTTATCCATAAAATCAAATTTTTTCTTATATCATTCATAGAAAATACATAATATGGATGTTACTGTTATATAAAATTCAAATTTTGGTTAATACTATTCATTATAGATAGTTTATATCCTATTAAAGAATAATATATTAATAGTGTATCATTATTTAGTGAAACTCAGTATTGTGTACAATGCAAGCTATCGAGGAAGGTCGTTCTTGTACGTAACGCAAGGCAAGTCGACATTGCATGTAGTGAAATATTCCTTTTGTGTTACGTATAACATAATACAAACATAATTTTTTTATACACTGAACAAAATCTATACTCATTGTTTTGTATATCCTGCACTAACTTGGTGATGTGTGTAACATACGATGTGCCAGTTTAGTGTGAAAGGAATGTTATTCTTAGTAAACTAAATGATATGAATGAAAATTTTAATTTATTTGAAAAACTGTTCCATAAAAAATGGTTTTTTACATTATACCCCCCTTAAAATTAATTTCACCCTAGAAATTCGTCGGGGTTATAAAATTTATACTACTTGAAAGTTTCTTACATGGAAACACACATCGTAAAAAGGAATACTAAATAATTATTTTAAAAAGGAATGTTAGAAACATAAAAGTTACCCAAAGTAACTCATCTCTGGGTTTCCACATGTGAGACCATAGGTGGGAAGTGAAAACATGGATATGGAAGAAAAATCTAACCATCAGGTTCTGATGAATAGTAATATATAACAAGGTTTGTAGAATGATGACAACCAGAAATCCATAATTACGTGATGATTTAAGGGACCATCTGATTCATCAGATTGGAAGGTACTAAGATAATATTTTTTTCAACATATTTTCCCTAATGTTGAATAATTTTTTATGAGAATAAATATGTACTTGATTTTGGTACAATCTCATAGTTGTTCGTGCCTTGAACAATTTCCACTTCATATCTTATTTAAAGAAATCAATTTGAATTTTTCATTCTTGAAGTGTTAGCAGATAATGTTATAGAATGATAGGTCATACAATCTATCTCAACAAAAATGTCAGTATAGGAAATCAAATATGCATAAGTCCACCTATAGTGAGATAATACATGAATCGAACAAACTTCATCCAGAATATAACTGATACTATCCATAAATGGATAAAATTACAGTCCTTCCAAAAAATTAAAATATAAAACTTTAGAAAAAGGTGAACTAAATTGAAATCACATTTATCTCCCATATCTCAAAATTTAGTTCTAGGTTGTCACCTTCCAAACCTGTGAATACCTTAATCATGTATTATCTTGAAACATAATAATAACATGAATTATCGTAGAACATTAGCAAAAACATGAATTATGTTAAAATTAAATCTTTCCACACACCAAAAATACCAAAAATTCTATATACTCTAAAAATGATATCACTTTTTTCTTATATCAGTCATGAGGTCATTAATACCATCAATCATCTCATTATATTCTTATCCCTTAATCATGAACATATCATGTGCTTTACAAAAATATTTCAATCACTTTTCATGGTTACTGGTACCATATACTTATGGAAACCCAAAATGTACCAATACATAGATATTTCAAATTTCATAATACTATGAAAGAGATTCTACAAAACTATTTTGGAATCCTATTATAGAAACACATAATCATTCCACTACTTTGTTTTCATACTCAAATTTGCAAATAGTGATAACTTGTGGTTTTTCTTTTTCATTGGCCTTAAGAGGTTGTTGACATTGATAATCATCTATAACCCTTGGATTAGGGAATTGGTGGGAATAATTACCCATTTCCTTACAGTTGTTGAATTGAAGTGTGGGTGGTGCATTCTCTATAGACATTTCACTATTCACATCATTAGCACCCATTTTCCCATTACTTTGGCACTCAAGTGCTCAATGACCTTATTTTCCACACGAAAAACATTTTCTAGTCCCTTTAATACAATCTACATTGTGATCCTTTACACACTTTGAGCATAAGGAAACATTCATCTTCTTTTGACCATCACATTTAGATTTTACTTTGAAATACAACTTTTTATTCATGTCCAAACCACGAGAATGATATGTAACACCAACTTCCATTTCTACATTGACAGCACAATTCACGATCTCTTCATAGCTACTAAAGTCTATTATAGTTAAGCCCCTTTGAAGAATTTGTTTTATTCCACTAAATAATTGATCAAATTTACTTTTAGGTTGACTGATAAAGCTAGAAGCATAATCTACAAGTGTTGTAAAATTTTCATTTTATGTACCAATAGATTCATCATCATTTTTCTTATGTCAAAGGAACTCCTTATCCATATTTTTTTGAATAATTATAGGAATGTACTTATTGAAAAATAAGTTCTTGAACTTGTCTCATTCCATGGATTCAATTTTATCTTTCTACCTTGTATTCTTTATTAGAGTCCACAACTGGTCTACTTCACCTTCTAAATGATAAATAGAAAAATGATTTTTTTCATGTTACGAAAACTGAAGGATGGAAAATATCATTTCAATGGTATTGATAAATTGTTCAGAAATAAGTGGATCAGAAGGCCAACTGAAATAAGGTGGATGTTTCCTCATGAAAGACTCAATATAATTTTGTCCCATTCTCTGCTCTTTTGTAAGTATAGAATGATTCATATCTTGTATAAGTATTGCAATAAGATTTTTCATTCCATATCCAATAATTTTCTATTGTTCAAGAGGAAAATCAGTGCATTTCCCAGTGCATTGATCATTAACACAGTTCCTTCTGGTTCCAGACATTCTCTAGAACCCTAAAATAATAGTGTGAGAGGAGAAAATCATACTTGGAAGACAACCTAATCAAGGGGGAGTAATTTCAATCTCTAATATGTTAGGTTTAATCCTTGGTTATTAATGATCATTACAATAATTCTAGGACTGTAACCCATAGTTAGACTCACCCTTAGGTACATCCCTAAACATACCATAGAAATATCTCTAGGGATCTCACTAATTTTTTCACATCCTAGTTTCCAATGTCTAACTAAACCTTCACTTTCATACCATCTATAATAGTTTGGAATTATTTCCTGTGAATTAGAATTGACATCTATCAGGGCACTCCATGTGCGGCTACACCCCCTGGGTGGGACACACCACCATCCCCAGTGGAAGACATTTCCTTATGAATCCCTTGGATCGAGAGCCATGCTTTGTTCAATGTTCACACTTGACAGTTCCCAAGGATCAAATTTATTCTATTATTATTTGTTCTAATACCAACTGTAACGAACCAAGATTGACATACATAGACATTACATTTATTTTTTTGGAATACTTAATACATTACAAAAATAGATTCCCAAAGACCATATTAGTTTAGTGTCTTGGGAAACATGGATCATAATCTTCTAACATGGTGAAATATGCTCAAAATCTCCAATAAATTTCTTCCCCTTTTTTTCTACATAAAACCATTTTTTATATTTTGGGGAAAAAAATAAAAAGGGTGAGATAAAAATCTTAGTAAGGGTAAACAATAATAACATAAAATAAACCATAAACATATGATTTTAAAAACATGAACATAAATATTAATTATAAAAATCTTGATTTATGAAATTAATATTGGAATTATGTAAGGCATAGATCATAAAGGAACATTAACCATGATAAAATAGCATTGGAATAAAAAATGGAATTGTGGAAAAAAATAATCACACAATATGATTTCCATAGTATCCACGACATTTCTTCCAAGAGCATCATAATATACAAAGACCGTTACTTAACTAGGTTTATTTGTTGTTCCAGCCATGTATTACTGAACCAGATTTACTTGTTGTTCCAGCCCTGTAGTACTAAACCAATATTAATTTTCATTTCAGTCATGTCTATCTCATGAGATATAAATTATTACCTAATTAATTTTAGGGAGATATAGGTCTCACCCATCTCATAATTAAATCTTTCTTACATATTCCATAAAAACATAAATCATTCATCACAGTATAAAGCAAATAAATAAAATGGGTTTCTTAAAAATCATCCCATCATAACATAATCCATGAAAAACAAATGGATTTATTAAATAGCATTCCATCATAAAAAAATTTAAATCATAGTATTAATAGAAATATAAAAATAACCCCATTTAAATAATTTCATCTTAAATTGAAATTAATTTTGGTATAACACATGAAATTTATTCTTGGGGAAAATATCCTTTATTCTTAAATTATGTTTTCCTTTCTCAAAATTCTATAAAATTAATAATGAAAATAATTTAATTGCAAAAATAATGAAAACTTGTAATGTATGCTTAATGGAAATAAATCATAATGATACTTTAAACATCCATTCATGTCGTATAAGTTAAAAAAAATTATTCTCATACATTTAACGGAAAGTCAAAAAATACAACATACTGAAAAAAAATATTCCTTTCATAACATTTAATAAAAATTAAACCATAGGTAAAATTGACTTTAAAAAATATATATGTGAATATAAATAATATTATATATTTTTAAAACATATACGTGGATGATAAATATACCCTAGTAAATACCTATGTATTAAGAATCTCGTATAATAATGTGATTGTGAAATTATCCCATACCTTAGGTATGATTTCATCTGTATGTGTCCAAAACTCATGTATAAGGGGTTTAAAAATATTATTAACTTGTAACAAAACCATAATAATATCTATTATATCATATATGATTCACTTATGACTTTGCATTACATTTTTATTTATCAATTCCATGTTAAAGTAACATTTCATGTAATAATTATTTTATTTATCATACATGTTTTGACTTGTTATTATTTCTCTTATTACTTAGATCATGATTTAAATACATAAATAGTGTAAAAAATGATTTATATATCATAAATATTATGTATATAAATAGATATTATAGAAATATAAATTAAATGGAATATATCGTTCATGGAGACAGTAGGTTGTACGTATGCATGAACGTTGTTTCCGATTCATTATTAAATTGAATGGAGGAAAGTAAATGACATATATATATACATATATCTTTTATAATTATTATGTAATATATTTAATCCTTATTTATTATATATACTTTATAATCATTCTTGAATGGTTAACATGGAGACTGAATCTCATCGCGTTGTGGAGATGATAGGTTATACATATGCACAAGGGACAATATCATTCACTTAATGGTTAAATGGTATGAAATTTGATGTTATATTAATTATAAAGTAGAAATATCATGTTATATTCATTATTTACATCCATTATACACATTATTATACCCATCCAAATTAAGTTTTGTTGAATAAAAAATTACACCATGGCGTGGAGACGATAAGTCATATGTATGCACACGTGTTGATATTGTTATTCATATGATGGATAAAAGGAGGTATATGGTTTTACCATAATTACAATAATATTTCATCATGTAGAAGATAATGGATTTAATAATTTAGTTTTGGAACAACATAATAAGAGAAAGTATAAGAAGAAAAGATTGTTTAATGAGGTGATAAAAAAATTACCTCTTTTTCGAGTATCGTTTTTGATTTGTAGAAAAAATCTCCCTAGGATGGCTTTATCCCCAAAGTGTGGCCTCTAGGATGCATTTATGGAAGTTGGAAGGAGATTTGGGAAGTTACTAGCTGAGCCAAAGGGCTTTTGAGGTATGAATAAAGGACAATGAAAAATTCCCTTTTATAGGAGAGGTGATGGGCACTTTAAGAAAGTCTTGAAAAATTAATTTACTATATATTTATTTTTGGTTTATAATGGATAAAAAGTTATTTTTTCAAGTATAATATGAGAATAGGTTGATATCCTCTCAACCAATATATTTTATAAATGTTTTGGTTAGAAAATTAACCTTATCTTTTAGCTTTAACCCTTACTTAAAAACATTAACTCTTACCATGTCTTCTTGTATTTTCATAATATATGGTTACTATAGTTACTATAAAATGAATGAGAACCACAAGTAGATAATTAATGACATTTTTAACATTAAATAAGTATGTTTTCAGAATTTTATATTTTTTGGACTATTATATAAATAAAAAAAATATTAGTTTTAAAAACTCATTTATGTCAATTTTGACACTATTTAGTAATTGATTTTTGTTAATGTCATAAAAAAGTTATTACCTTGAAAAAAATGAATTGACTAATCCCTCACATGTAAATTTCATTCAAAAAATTAATGTATGGCATCAAAATTTTCATATTACATTTATTTTAATATTTATAATATCATATATTTGAATATTTCATTAATAAGGTAATCACTACATCATCATTGTTTCATAAATAAATTTATTAACCTAATGTTTAAAAATTATAAATAAAATACCATGATATAGTAAATATTTTTTTATTTCTAATGAATAGTTATATTTTAATATATCATTTATATAAACCAAAATAAAATTGTTTTAGTAGAAACGTACATGATTACATTATATTTCCTTTTACTTTAAATTAATTATTATAACATGTCCTTTCCACACCCAAGTGGTTCTGAAATAATAAAATTGTGGAATAATGATTTTTTTGGTCACCTATAACTCATACAATAGGATTAGGACATTTTTGGGTAGTTTAATATTATTATAATATTACTCATTTACCGTTATTTACCTGATTTACCATTTAACCATGGAAAATAAAAAAAATTAGTGATGTTATTATTCCTAATGTCCAAAAACAAAAGGGACATATTTAAAGGATTTAGAAAATCTGATTCCAAATATGGAATACACTTTTCTAAATTCAAAACATATAATTTTCATAAATTAATGTAAAATTAATTCATGTTGTCAAAACCCAAATGTGTGTTTCTAAGAAGTAAAAACTATCAAAAGATTGACAAGTTTTTATGTCCAATTTAAATTGGAAATTATTTCCAATGAAAAAAATTGTATTAAATGGTAAATACATAAAAAAATTAATATTTAAAACCAATTAAAAATATAATCAAAATATATAAATAAATTATATTAAAATGTATTTTTGAATTAAAATGCAGTATTGTTAAATATTCATTAAAATATGAGTTTTATCAGAAAAATACCAAAAATTAAAACAAAAAAAGTTTAATGTACCAATTCCAAATAAGATGTTTATTTTTTCAAATAAAATATATATATTTTTTAAACAGTATATTTAAAATGGGTTCTCTACTAAAAGGTGGCACAATTGTATTTTTTGAAAAATACTTCTTTTATCTGAAAATTTGAATTTTTTCTTATATCATGTCTATAAGATACATAGGATGAATGTTAATGTTATGTAAAATTTACAATGTGGTTACTAATATTCATAATGGATAATTTATATCACTTTAAAGAGTAATATTTTAATAATATATTGTTGTTTAGTGAAACTCTACATTGCGTACTACACATGCTATTGAGGAAGGTCACTCTTGCATGTAATTCAAGCCAAGTCAGTGTTGCGTGTATTGAAAGCATTATTTGGTGTTACTTATAATAGAATCTAAAAATAATTCTTTTATTCATTGACAAAAACTATATTCAATGTTTTGTGTATCGTACACTAACTCGGTGTTGTGTGTAACATACAACAAGTCTGTTTAGTGTGAAAGGAATGTTTGACTCAGTTCATTGTAAGATATAAATGAAAATTTAATTCCTTCAAAAAACATGGTCCATAAAAACCCGGGGTGTTACAATATCCATTAAAAAAAATAGATAAGCAGGAATTTTTCAATTATTAGCATCATCAATATCAACTCCACGTGTGACTGTAACATCAACGAATAATAAACTATTCCCATGAATGGTAGAGGTAGTCAAATTTGGGATCCTGTACAAATCATAATTAAATTTTATAAAGTTTTTCATCTCTAATTTACAATTATTCATGAGAAGTAGTCTGCCCTATTTGATATCTTTATAAGTTCAGAGTATCAGGATCTTCGATCCATGGATATGGCTCTTCTTTAAGGCCCTTCTTGAAAATTCAATAATTTTTTTAATGCTTGAGATTAACATCCATATTTTCTTCATAAAAGATTTGGAAAGTTTCCTCAACAATATATTCTTATAGAGGAGGGAAAAATTTCACCTAAACATATATCTCCATGAATCTATTGATAATGGTTCTATATAATTTCGAATAATCTTTACACTTCCCTGTATTCTTATGTTGAAGGATAATGAACCCATTCGACACCATAATTGGTTTCTTTACTTTTTTCACACATGAGTTGAAGAAATAGACTTTATCATGAAATGTTTTATGTAAATATTATATGAATTTTTAAGATTGTATAGGGTCCTCCTAATCCCCCACCAGGGTGAGAGAATTAGTTGTACCCCCTAGTGTGATATGAAGAACAAAAAAAAATTCCAAAATGTCTTTTTCCTCATGTGTATGTCCCATATATTGAAAATTAGTCTTATAATTTTCTATATATTTTTTATTATCCTTATCAGGCTTACCATAAACTCCATTCTTTCCTCTAATAGAGTACTGAATTCTAGAAGGACCAATAATGACTATAAGTCTATCATTACTTTTTCTCAGGTATATATTTTTTTCTCTTTTCAACCCTTTCCAATTTAAAATCAGATGAATGAACATCCCTATTTCTAAAATACATATAAGAGTGTACACTATTATGTAAAAAAAACAATAATCAAGATGGTTGTCATATGATACTTATTTAATTAACCCATAATTTAAATTTTCAATCCAAATCTTGGATGATAGTTCTTGGGAAATGAAAATCTCAGAAAAAATAAAGAATTTGAGGGTCTTGAATGATTCCTCGTTATAAATTCTTATCATAATAGATTTCCAATAAGTATTGTAATTAGAAACATGGAAATTATTTTGACCAGGTGAAGCGATAGCCTAGGGAAACCATGACATACAAGAACAATAAAAAATTACATGTAAGGATCATTGTTTGAGGTCCCTTTTAGAACATTGATAGGACAAACCCAAAAAATGCACATGAATTTATACAAAATTATAAAATAATAATTTTTGTTGTGAAAAATACTACATAGGAATAAGTGAACAAACTTATGTGGAAATTTATAAAACAAATTAATTCAAGATATTTCCTTAAAATAATTCACTGATGGTCTACGCCTAATGAATTTTGCAATGTGAAAAAACATAAATCTGAAGAAAGAGATTGAACCACATTTACTGAGATGGAAATTACTAGATGATCTATGTGATGAAAATAAATTATCTCTATGTATAAACTGTAATCTATAATAGAAACCATTCTAGGTATCTTGGTAGGCTATATAAATCTTCTAATGAAAAAATCCAAAAAAGATCATGGTTTTCGGTTTCCAAGTTGACTGCCTAAGGGTGGGTTCTGTAACATATGTGGATCCATATCACCTTACCATCATGTTCATAATAATAATAATGTATAGTATAGGCATGTATGAAAACATTTAAAATCATGTAAATATTTCATATATTAATTTTAATACTTTATATAAATTAAATATTACTTATTTTATAACTAAGCCTTTTTAATTTGAACATTTCATATTATTATTATTGAAATTTTTATAAATAAATATAATTTCATTATATTATGACTTATTTTATAATTTTTAAACAATGTATAAATTATTTGACCGTGAATATATAATTAAAACATTGATTACATCTTCATTAATGTTTTTATATGGTCTAAAGCCCCCTTGGATTAAGTATGGACCATTTGGTCCTACATTGGTTATGGTTTTTCAGAATATTGTCATTAAAATAAAAATACATAACCATTTTAATTATAATCCAAAAATAGGTTGACCCTAAATCAAAACATATGCTAGGGTAAAACAATTAATGTTTATATCTAGTCAACCTATTTCATGTTGAGAATTTAGAAATCCATATTTTGAAACCATGATTTTGTTTCACTCTGGTACATCATGTTTTTATTAAATAAATATCATTTCGATACTAACCAAGATCATTTTACTGATAAACCATGGTTTAGTTTTACCATTTTATGATGCATTATTTTCATGAAATTATTTCAATTCCCATTTTTCTCAAACCATGGAATGATTTATAACCTTTACAAAACCATGCTCATTTTATACTAAAAATGCATCATAGTTAGGAATTTTTTTTAATAATTATAACAATTTTCATAATAACTAGATGTAGTAATGTAAAAAAATCAATTTAAAATGTTTATTTTTTTATAAAAAACATCAATCCAAATGATATGAAAGTGACTTTAACACCATTAAAGGGATTTATAGTGGAAAAAAACATCTAAATGTTACAAAAATAATTAACAACAATAGTTTATTTTATAGGATCTTTCCATTTCATTTGGAATAAATAAAATAAATGAATAAAACATACATTTTATTTGATTATTTGATCCCTCCAAGACTCATCCACAAGATTTAAATAGGGACTACTATAAAGAATCTAACAAAATCATTCCTTATAGTGTGTCCATAGGCTATTTGAAAATCTCAACATCTTAAAGGGACTCTTCAGTCAAAGGTATATTAGAAATATTGTATTAAATGATGAATATAAATGAGATATAAATAGTGCCTCAATATTAGAGTTTTTATGGAAAGAATAATCTCAAACAATCAAATTGTATTGACCTCCTTATAAAGGAATAATGTCACAACCCATCACCTGGGTAATGTTCCACGACTACCACCAACCCGCATTCCATAGGCCAGGGGCTGGTGATTAGTACCAGAAAGGAGAAACCTAGAAATGGGAAGGCATTGCATTTAAAGATGTACACACACAGATAGGGCACACTGTGCACAAGTAAAACAAAACAAAAAAGGGAAAATACAACCACTACTAAAACCATCACTGAGAGTAAGAGTAATTACTGAATGTAAAGGGGCTATTATATAATTCCAACTGGAAAGAATGTACAAAAAAATGGAAAAATGTGCTCTGAAGGTCATCCACTAAGGATCCTACTTGAAGGCTAGGTACAACTCCTCATTTGTCATAACTGCCTCTCACCATGTCTATCAATCACCTCCAAGAACTATCTAGTCCTGGATCCCCATGTCTCAGTCAAGATGTCTGTCATCTGCACAAGACACAACATGGTGTGGGTGAAGCCCTTGTAGGGGTGAGTATAACAACACTCAGTTGGGATGCCAAGACCCCCGATGGTCTCTCATAATTTCACAAAGGAAAAACCACAAATCATGATCTTAATCACAAAAAACAATGTAAAATACAACTCGCAACAATATACAACTTAGAGAATAGGAATAAAGGTGTTTATTCTTAAACTAGATCGTTTTATTATGTTGATAGGTTCTATTACTAATCCACGAGGTTCGCTGAACTGCTAATCCACAAAGGGTCTCTCTACTTTCAATCCATAGATACAGAGGCTCACACTACTACCAATCCACAAAGGGTTTCTTTCATGTCGATCCATGAAGGGTATATTTTATGTTGATCCATGAAGGGTTTCTTTTATGTTGATCCATGAAGGCTAGATTTTATGCCAATCCACAAAGGGCCTCTTTTATGAGGATCCACAAAGGTTCACTTTTATGCCGATCCACGAAGGGTCACTCTTAATTCTTCACATCACAGCTGGCCACTAGATTCCCTCTCTTAGTACACTTTATTTATGGAGGATCCAATCCTCATTACATCATTATTATATCAGTCTCCATGAAGTCCCATGAAGAAGTAACCCAAAGGACCGCCTTTTAATAAGGGTTCTAATGCAACAGACAGCGCGACAATCGAACACCTGATCTGTAAGATATATGCAAAAAGGTAAATAGGTACTAGTTGGATTCAAGTCCGATACAAACCGTCCATACTCCAATATCTTCTCAAACTCATGTGGAGTATCCCAAAAGAACTTCCTCGTCGAAATGGTCCTCACGTCATAGATGGCGCGTCAATCAGACACCTGGTTTGCAAGATACAACAAAATTAGCGAAACAGGGCTGGTCAGGTCCGAGTCAAGTAGGGGTCCCGCCCGATCGGCCCTTCGGGCCCACAGGTCCGGCCCGCCTGGTGAACTCAGCATGGCTGGCGGGTTCGGTCCGCCAAGAAAATTCATCCAACAAGCAGGCCGGTTGTGGGACAGGATGTGGTGTGTCTAGTTCGTCTAGTTGGAGGCGCCAGGGGGTGCCGCCCCTCCTCCCAAAATGGCCTGCTAGAGTCAGCTATTCATATGGAGCTGAGTGACCTGAGCGGGATACTCCTCTCCCATGGGGCACGTCAGCGTTGCGCCTTGCACCCACCGTGGCCTAGCTAAATGCAGCTCTAGCCGTTGTGGTACCTGCGGGCACCACCGTATCCACGCGGCCTGCCGCCATCGCCGTACCGGTGGTGTCACGCTAGTGGTTGCTTTTGTGGGCCACCAGAGATGTACCGGTGGTCCGTTTTCTTTCGTTTATGTGCCTACAAGACTCTTGTGGTTCCACCTTCACTATGAAGCCCACAAAATCGCCTTACTTCCACATTGCTTGGTATCCCACGAAGAACACACAAACCCAATATCGGTTGAGGGTTTGAGTCTTGTTCAGATTGTCTTGTGCCCTTTACATTATAATTTTATCATGGAGAAAGCTTCAATTATCATTTTAAAGAAAGAAATACCCAAAGTGAAACCCTGTAACAACCTCCCACAATAAATAATGAATCGTGGATCAACCCTTTTGTCAGTTGATCCGTGATCATCATATTATTCAAAAAGGGGAAGAAGGGATATAAAACACATAAATACCCTACATATATTTAGTGGAATCCATTGTGAGAAAAGGATGGAATCTGCGTTCGAAGTCATTCATTGATGTCCAGTTCAATTTTTCCAATGGTCATTGATCGATCACCATTCTTCATCGATGGGTGAAGTCATCAATGTTTCGTCAGAGCTTCCTCCCATGGCTTTTGAATTCTCTTCCCAACAGTTTTATTAATAATGGAATTAGTCCTTATGTTGTGTTCATTATTATGATTCATTAATGAATCTTAATTAATGTGCCCATTTAACACATGGGTGTTGTGGTTGCACAAACAATGGGATGAGTCATTAAATGAACCTCATTTATTAACTGTTGTTAAACTATTGTACAGCCAAATTCCACTCAATGGTGGACGAAAAAGTATAAAATAACTTATAGTTATTTTTTTAATTATTTTCCCAAAGTCCAAAAATTAACTTTTTTGTTCGAACCTTGTTAGTCAAAGTTAAACTTTTCCTAAGAGAATCTCGGTGCTGTGAATTCAAATGTGGCCTCTAATTTTCAATCTGAGCACTGGTTCAAAATATAAAAAATCCCACATGCACGTTTACTGAACGTAACTTAAAAAAAGTTCAAAATTCTGTTCTGGTCTCTCTAGGCCTTGAAATCACATTTCATTGATTTTCATAGTCTCGTAATAATCCCATATAATAAAAACAATTATACGGAATTTCTAGGTCTTTAAATTCTCCCCACCTTAGGGATTTACATCCCCGAATTCCGAAAAAAATGAAAAGAAAATAAAAGGGGGAACTAAGCACGAATCTGAGCCTCCCGCTCCCATGTGCTCTCCTAGAGATTCATGTACTGTCATCGAACTCGTCCTAGAGGGATCGACCATCCATGAAGGACTCACTCCTGTCGATCTTTTATTTCCACCGTGATCTCCATAAAAGTCTCCCCATCATCAATGTCCACCTCGCCCCATTTGATAATGTGTGATAGATCATGCACATATCTACTCTACTATGACACATTGAAAACATCATGCACCCAATTCATCTGTGGGGGAAGAGCTGGGTGGTACACCACCTCACCAACTCTACTGAGAATCTATAAAGGTCCTATGAACCTTGGAGATATCTTTCCACCCCGACCAAATCTCCGCAATTCTCATTGGGGTGAGACCTGTAGGAAGACATAGCCTCCCTCCTCAAACTCCAAGGGTATCCATATCCTACCAGAATAAGAATTCTACCTTCTCTATGTAGTCTTCATCTGGTCATGGATAATCTGCACCTTCTTAGTGGTAGCTCGTAACAACTTTGGACCCATAAGTGTGGACTCCCTTGGGTCTATATATCATATAGGTGATCTGCATGGTCACCCATACAAGGACTTAAATGGTTCCATTTCAATGGTGGAGTGATAACTGTTTTTGTATGAAAACTTTACCAGTGGTAGGTGGTCCTCCCAAATACAACAAAAATCATGGACGTAAGCACGAAGAATATCCTAAAGTGTTTGTATTTTCTGCTCCATCTAACCATCTGTCTGAGGGTGAAATGTGGTTCTCAAGCGTAGTGGAGTTCCAAATTCCTCTTATAATCCCTTCCATAATCGGGATTTAAAAAGAGCGTCATGATCTGAAACAATCATCGATGGTACCCTGTGATGTCATATAATCTCATGGACGTAGAGGCATCCCAATCCCTCTACCAAACCCTACTCTTGGATGGGTAGAAAATGGGCCTACTTAGTGAGTCGGTCAATGATCTTCTAGATAGAGTCATGGACCATAAATTTTCATGGTAACACAGTCATAAAGTCCATGGAGATACCATTTCACTTCCATTTCAGTATGTCTAGTCGTTGTTCTAAGACAGCTGGAACCTGATGCTCAGACATCACTTGGTGATAAGTGAGGCATTGTGAAAATGAACTATTCCACAACCTTCTTCATCCCTAGCCACCAGTACTATCATTGAATGTCATGGTACATCTTCAGTACTCCAGGATGTACCGCCAAAAGGGTTTTGTGGAACTTCCCCAACACCTCCTCCAAAAACATCACTGGAACCATGGTGCGTCCTCTAAGAAAGATGAAATGCTCCCCACATATATAAAATCCATCAGGATATGTTCCTAAGGATATCTGGTCATGTTGCGCCTCGTAGTCAACATCCCTAAGTTGTGCCTCCCGAACTCACTGGAGGATTGGGGGAGTGATAATTGTAGACTAGAGGTATGATGTTTCATCACTATCATATAAGGATATCTGCAACGCGGCTAGATTCTATGTCGCCTCACTCAGCAACTATAGACCAGACCTCCTGCTGAGTGTGTCTGCCACTATGTTTCCCTTCCCAAGAGTGTAGACTATATCAAGGACATAGTCTTGGAGGAACTCTGGCCATCATCATTGTCTCATGTTCATGTCCTTCTATGAGAAAATATTCCTGATACTCTCGTGATCGTAGTATACAGTAAACCGTTCACCCATAAAGTTGTGTTGCCACAACTTCAATGCAAAGACCACTACTTCTAACTTTGGGCCATGGTTCATGTATTTTTTCTTGTGTTTCCTCAGTTTTCATGAGATTTAGGTGATCATCGCTCATTCCTGCATCATTACACACCCCATTTTGTTCCCCAATGCATCATAGAAAACTACATACCCAACGCCCTCTCCTGGAAGCCTCAAGATGGGGGGAACTCGTCAGTCTCTAACACAACTCATGGAAACTCTGATGGACTCTATCTAACCATAAAAAGGGTTTTACCTTCTTTCTCAAAGATGATAAGGGTGTTGCGACCCAGGAAAAGTTAGGAAAAAAACTCTGATAGTACCCAACCAATCCTAGAAAACTCCGCACCTCGGTCACACTTCTGGGTGGCTCCCAAGAAAGTGTTGCCTCTATCTTAGACAGATCCACTACAACTCCAAACTCCGAGATAAGGTTCCCCAGAATGTGGACTTCTCGTATCTTGAACTAGCACTTTTAGAGCATTCCATAAAGATGGTGCAATCAGAGATAATCCAGATCTATCGACAAATGCATGGCATGCTCCTCCTCCGATGTCGAGTACACTGAGATGTCATCAATGAAGAACACCACAAAGCGATCGAGTTAAGGATGGAAAATAATATTCATGAGTCCCACGAACACTACCAAAGTGTTTGTAATTCCAAAAGGCATCACCAAGAACATCAAGTGGCCATACCATCATTTGAACACTATCTTCGGTACGTCCTCATCCCTTACACTAAGCTGATGATAGCCTGGTCTAAGGCCCATATCCGAAAACCACCTTTCTCCCTTCTACTGATCGAAGAGATCATCAATCCTCAGTAGAGGATACTTGTACTTCACGGTCACCTAGTTCAGGAACCGATAGTGCAATAGCTCCTAAATACGCACTAAGTGTAATTTTGCGGGTACGAACTCCACCCTGAAGAGGCTCTCGATGTAAAAATAGGAAAGATTCTTTTCCTTGTGTGTCAAGAGCATCAAGATACACCATCTATATGTCGTTCCCTGAAATAGAATATAATCTAAGATTACCATCCGATATGATGCTCTCTCGACCAAGGTGAAAACCCATGCCACAACCTCCAACCATTCCCCAGATGCCTAGGGTTTTGTCTTTCCTTGAAACCTTAGAGGCCTTTGTCTCTATAACTCATGAAATGTGCTCAGTTAGTATGCAGGGTCTACTGGTGGGGCTAGTGGTAACTGCTGACCTATGAGTAGTTGTTCTCCTGGTAGACCACCCAAAGGTTCTATTGCCGTAAGCGGGCCCTGCACTGATTCCTCATCGATCGGTGGGACATCATTGTGACCTCTCACTGGAATCCAGGCTGGCTATCTATGTGGATGCATTCCGAAAAGAAACAAAATGTGCCACAGTTAATAATTTATACCTGGTGAGGTGACTCAAAAGAGATCAAAAGAAAAACAGCATTCTTAAAACACACACAAATAGTGTTTTCATATAATGAGGTAGAAATAGGGATTTAGGGTCCCAGTGTATGGATACATTAGGCACCACACCACCACAGGACTCCCTGAATAGTAATCCAAACACAAAACACTTAACACTATTGTTCCATTGAAAACATAGACTCTTAGTTTTTCTGGTTGAACTGACCGCCATTTGATACCACATTGTCACACCCCGTCTTCCGGGGCCCGTGCTGTGACTTCTCGGAGCCCACCATACATAGGCTAGGGGCTAGTGACTAGCTTCATAAAGAAAAAACCCAAAAATGGGAAGGCATTGTCTTTAAACCTGTACACACAAAAACAAGGCACACTGCGCACAAGTAAAACACGACTGAAAAGGGAAAGTAAAACCACTACTAAAAACCACAACTAAGAGTAAGAGTATGTTATGAAATTAAAGGGGATAGTATACAAGACCAAGTGGAATGAAATTACAATAAAAATGGAAAAAAATGTTCTCCGAAGGTCATCCACCAAAGTTCTAACATGAAGGGTTGGTACAGCTCATCGTCTGTTTTCACTACCATTCACCACGTCTATCAATCACCTCTTAGAACTGTCTAGTACTGGATCCCCAAGTATCAGTCAATATGTGTTTTATCTGTATAAGACACAAAAATGTGTGGTCGATGCCCATGTCGGGGTGAGTATAACAATACTCAGTAGGGACCTCGAGACCCCCGAAGGTCTCTCAAAATTACACAAAGGAAAAATCCCAAATCATGATATCAATCACAAAGAACGAGGTAAAATACAACTCACACCAATATAAAACTTAGAGAATATGAATAAAGTTTCTTAGTCTTAATCTATATCATTTTACTTTGTTGAGAGGTTCATCTACTGATCCACAAAGGTTCGTTGAACTACTGATCCACAAAGGGTCTCTCTACTATCGATCTATAGAGGGTTGCAATACTGTCGATCCAAAGACGGTCACACTGCTATCAATCCATGAAGGGTCACTCCCATGCCTATAAAAAAAGGGTCACTTTTATGTAGATCCACAATGGGTCACTTTTGTTCAATTCCACAAAGGTTTTCTTTTATTCCAATCCACGAAGGGTCGCTTTTATGCTGATCCATGAAGGGCCGCTCTTCATTTTTCACACTACAGCCTACCACCAGATTCCCTCTCTTAGCATGCTTGATTTCTAGAGGATACAATCTTCAAGACATCGGTCGTATCTCAACTTTCATGAAATCCCACAAATAAGTAACCCAAAATAAATAGTTGTCATAATGGTTACAACATGACAAACGGTGCGTCAATCGGACGCCCGGACTGTAAGATATATGCAAAAAGGTAAATAGGGACCAGTTGGATTTGAGTCCGATCCAACCGGTTTGTACTCCAATGTCTATCAAAACTTTTGTGGAGTATTCCAAAAGGACCGCCTCGACGTAAGGTTACTCACACCGCATAAGACGCGTCAATCAGATGCCCGATTTATGAGATATTCCAAAATTAGCAATACGAGGTCAATTGGGTCCATGTCCAATAGGTGTCTGGCCTGGTCGGCCCGTTGGTCATATGGGTTCGGCCTGGATGGTGGACCCTAGACTAACTGGCGAGTCCGGACCACCAAGAAAACCCAGCCCGCAAGCTGACCAGTTGCTGGACCGGGCGTGGTGCGTCAGGTTCGCCCCACTGGCGGCACCACCCCTCCTCCCGAAACAGCCGGCTAGAGATGGTTGTTCACATCTAGTCGAGAAGTCCCATCAGGACACTCCTCTCCTGTGCGGTACATCAGTGCATCGCTTTCCACCCTCCATGGCTCTAGATTCCGTGACACCTATGGGCGCTTCCGCCGGTCGACAGTGGTGTCACACCGACAGTTGCTTCTGTGGGCCACCAGAGAAGCTCTGGTGGTCCCTTTTATTTCCCGTCTATGCCTATGGGCCTCCCGAGTCTCCACCTTCACTGTAAAGACCAAAAAATATCATTTCCACCAAGTTTCTTGGGCGCCAATGAAGAACGCATGAAACCCAAGGGTGGTGGAAGGTTTGGGCCATGTTTGGATTGGCCTGCACCCTCCACGTTAGCGTTTTATTGCGAGGAAAACATCAATCATCATTCAAAAAAAAATGAAATCCCCAAAGTTAAACCCCAAAACAACCACCCACAAAAAAGAATGAATCACAGATCAACCTGTTGGTCGGTTGATCCGTGTTCTTCATATTATTCAATAATGTGGAAAGAGGGTTATAAAACAAATATATCCCCTACCTGGATTCAGAGGAATCTGTTGTGGATGAAGGAAGGACTCCTCGTTCGAAGTCTTTCAACGATGTCCAGTTTGACTTCTCCAATGTTTGTTGATCAATCACTATTCTTCTTCGGTGGGTGATGGCGTCGGCATTTCGTCAGAGCTTCCTCTAGTGGTTTATGAATTTCATTTCCAAACGGTTTGATTAATAAAGAAATTAATCCCCACGTCGTGTTCATTATTAAGATTCATTAATGAATCTCAATTAATGAACCTATTAAACACAAAAGCATAGTGGTTACCCAAACAAAGGGAAGAGTAATTAAATGACCCCTTTTTTTCACCGTCATTATACTGCGGTTATGCCAACTACTATACAACAGTGGAAGAAAAAAATAAAATAAATTATTATTATTTTATTATTATTTTTGTGAAAGTCCCAAAATCAACTATTTCATCCGACCATTTCTAGTCAAAGTTAAGCTTCTCCTAAGTGAATCTCGGTGCTGACAATTCAATGGCACCATCATATTTTGAATCCAACCACTGGTTTGAAAGATAGAAAATCCTGCTCGCATGTTTACTGAACATACATTAAAAAAAGTTCAAAATTCCATTTCAGGATCGCTGGGCCTCTGAATCGCGTTCTATCGATTTTTACAATCTCGTAATAATTTTATATAAGAATAGTAAAAATTATATGGAGTTTTCGAGTCATTAAACTTAAAGTATGATCCTTAATTCCCACTTCATTATTATATTTTTTTAAATATTCAAACTATGAAATCATTTCAAATAATTTTTCACTTATGTTTATAAATAATAAAATGTTCAACGCCCTCAATTTTTTAAAATCCATAATAAAAAACACTTTAATTCATCATCATAAGATGATAAAGAAATCATGATAGTTAATAGTAAGATAAATAAACATTATATCTTAATATATTTTTAACCATGAAATAAACCTCAAAATAATGGCCCTCCTTACATCATAGTTTACTCCATAATAAACAATGAAAATGTTTGTCCTATTACACCATGTTTTAATATATAGTTTATTATTCTAACATATGATTTATATTATCTATGTGTGATTAGGTAAGATCAAAGGAACCACTTCATTTGAGTAAAGTGATTAAGTGATAAACCATAAGGTTATTTTATTACTAATGAAAATGTTCATGGTGATGTTTATATTGATATATCTAAAAATAAATAAACTAGTAGGGAAAATATATTCTTATCATGATTTGAAGGATTGGTTTTTAGAGTCAAAATTTTACTAATAAATGTATTTTTTGGTGAATAATGGATATATTATAACTTATTTATCGATAATGTCATACAAAAAGTCATTATCTTATTTAAAATTGAGAATTATATAGAGATTCATGGAAGATATAACTCAATATTTATGTTTTATTTTACTATGCTATATTGGTTATGACAAATAGAGAATAAGGGATTGATCTTAAGGATTTAGGTAGATCACAACTATTAGTGAGGGTTTTTGATATTTAATAGACAAATTATATTATCTTACACAATAAAAAGAACTTGTGATAGGATATTTTAAAAATCAAGTAATTTCAATATAAGGAATAACAAATGAGAATGTTGTAATGAAAAGGCCAAAAATACTCTTATGGGGTGAATTATGGTGTCAAATATTTCATTTGGAAAACATTTTTCATTTTATCAGCAAGATTTACATAAAATATTTGATTACTATAAAGCATCCATAACATCCAAATATGAAAAATAATTTTGTTGAAACATGGATTTCTAATTAGTTTACCTAAAAGGGATATATCCAAGTAGTATACATTGATTATGTCTTGTTGTATTAAGAGAATCACCGTACACTGTTAATATTTCAAATTTTACGTTAGGATGAATGCCAAAACCAAGGGCCACTCCCTCATTTTAACCTTCCACTCACGTTTTCATGATAGTTTTATATATAAAATTTGAAATATAGGTCACTCATTATAAATATTAAAATAATATTCAAAACACAATGCTAGTATGAGTATGTTTCTTTTTCTTGATATCCAATTTTATATCTTTTATGACGCTCCATTTATCTTATAGTTGTATCTATATCTCATAAAATTCATATGTATAATGGATATACATCTTTTATCAATCATATTATGTATATATCTTAATACAAAAATTTTATTTTATAATCTCTTTAATTCTTGTTCATAAATTATCCTTATTTTAATATCCTGGATCTAGATGCCACTCAAATGTGCCCCATACCTAGTTGGACACATGGAATCAAGTGAAGTAACCCAAATTCTAGAGGCTAACAACTAGAAGTAATGGACTAGGTGTGATAGTGGGGAAACTATGTCCTCATTGGAAGAGTATAACATTGTGGAATAAAATAATAAATCAATAGTTGAAGGAGTTATACCATACAACAAAAGTAAACAGTAGAAGACTGATAATATAAATAACCAGATGTCATAAAATGAAAAATATGTTGTTGCACGTTACATGTTCTATGAAAAATAAAAAACATGTTACACATCATTAATACATTATATAAGTTCCAGAAGTACAAAAAGGAAAGGAGAAACTCAGAAGCATTGCAATCCTCAACTTAGTCCCATGCTTTCCTGCTCCAAACTAGCATATCAAGTACTTGTAGAAGGGATCCTTCCCTTATTGATTCCTAAAAAATATAATCTATTTGGGCCCAAAAACATGACACAAAAAATGTGTGAGAATACATCCCAATTGGAATCCACTCAAGATCTATGCCAATCCTTTAGTGAAAATATATAACTAGTAGTGTATAATAGTGAAAGCAGTAATCTGGGAAGTACTCAAAAGTAAATAGTCCGACAAGAACTAGTTTCCATTTTTAACCATTTCATGTTCTTTAATAGTTCAATTACATTGATTTATATAAGCCTCGATATCTGACATAAGCCTGAATATCCTCCATATAAATTAAACACAATAGATACCTCAAAAGGATATCTGAACAAGCAGTACTGAATAACAAATCCACGATTCGATTTGGCTTGGTAGACGTATCATAAGTCGTTTCATTTCAATATTCATATTATATCATGAGCCCATCCACTACATCTGTGGTTTTCCCACAACTTAAACATGATAAACTCTTGAGTCCATCCATGGAATTCTAATCTAAATCCATGGTTGACCCATGGTATAAGTAAAGGGTATCTTGTAACATATCAGCATTTCCAATTGACCCTGACCATAGCACCCCTCAACAGATGCATGGATTACTAGAAAGTCAAGTGTATCCTACATGAACATGACCACTACATCTTTGGATAGCTCATGTCATAGAATATTACCCACTTTGAGTCCATCCATGGCCTTCTAATTTGAATCCATGTTTCACCCAATGTATAAGGTACAATATTCATATGATAATGACCAGGACTTTTAAACTAAGTCCATGGCTCTACCATTTCTATTTACCCCTTTGATCATTTCATATGAGAAAAAAAACATGGAAGTTAAACTATTTCATGGATATAACATCCAATAACTCATGTGGGAACAATCCTCATAACAATAAACATGTGTAAAATAAACTAATACATGGTTTAACATTAATCATATCACATGGGGAAAATCATATAACAAGCCTATCATGTAATCTAAACCATTACAAGGCCTTAACATATCTAAAATCACATTGAAAGATGCACAATTGGAGAAAAACATTCCAAAATGCTTAAACAATCATAGGCATAACCTGGGGAAAAGGTAAAATCACTTATCCCAAGACTTTAGAAAATTCAATTAAAATTTAAGCACAATTCAAATTCCATTATAAATTCAATTCAATTTTAACCTCCCAATAATGGGAATCAAAGGCATGCCTTATAGGCCTCTTAGTCCAAACATCCATAAATGTTAATCCAAGGGAAACACATCCATGTGGTGGCCCTTAATCAACGTAATCATCATAATTAATGTTTTAAAACACTTATTCAATTACCTAAACAACAATAGAAAATATAAAGGGTTAATTCCAAATCAAGTGTCACTCCAAAAATGGGGGCTCAAAAGTTTGACATATATAAACAAATTTACAATTAATGAAAGGCATGATACCACCTACCTCACACTTGTAAAAATCTACTCATCCATCTTAGACCTCTAATTTTCTCTTGAATGGATAAGATCTACAAAACAAGCATAAATTATCGAGCATTGATAAATTGGATGAGAGAAGAAATCATGAATAATGGATCAAGAGGAATAAAGAACTCACTGAGGGGATTCCAACAGTCCCAATGTTGTTCGAATCAGAGTTCGGACAGAGAAATGGGATAAAAAACAACCCCCTAGTGCTTCTACTAAAAAAATCCCAACATGTGATCTTATGTATTTTTTTTAAAGAAAATGAGGCTAATACCTATTTTATAAAAAAATCATCCAAACAGTACATGATTTATAGGCCGAGTACACAAAATTTACATACCTATTTTTTTGAAACCAAAAGGGTACACATCGTGTACTTCCAGGACACAATATGTACCTAGATAACAGCCAACCTTCATCCTTTTTCTCCCACTTTTCCCCTCAATAAAACAACCATTCCACATCCCAGATTATTGGCTTAGCCAAAAAAAATTAAACAACTTTTAACACAAAACAAAATATATGTACCTCAAGAAATACTCTAGATCTTACAATCTTCCCCCCTTCATGATCATTTCAATGATATGAATGGAATCCCCTCAAAGGAAACATCTACCTATAAATCTACCTCCTTGAGCGGAAAATCACGATATGGGTATGAAATGTAACATTGAAACTATAACACATGGAAGATGTCGTGCATAGCCCGATACCTATGAGGAAACTACAACCGATAGGAAACTGACCTAACCCTCTCCCGAATCTCAAATGAATTGATGTATCTTAGTGAAAGAATATCATATTATGTGAAAAATGTTGGAAAACTTGATCCCCAACCTCTAAATTTAGAGGTTGTCTGCGATGATCGGCATATGGCCTCTAACGAGACTGCATAGTATCCATCCACTTCAGGATCAACTGAACCTATTCTGTGGTTTCCTAGATAGAAAGAGGTCCTAACATAGATACCACTCCTCTCTCCATCCAACACAAGGGTTATTGGAATGGTATACCATAAAAAGACTCATAGGCACCATCTGAATATTAGCATGAAATCCATTATTATAGGAGAACTCAACTAGGGGTATGTGTCTCTCCCAAGAACACCTGAAATATAGGACACATTCCCTTATAATGTCCTCCAGCACTAGAATCATGTGCTCGGATTAGCCAATTGTTTGAGTGCAGTACATCATACACAGATGCACCTGTGTACCCAATGCCCTCTATATACATTTCCAAATACATGAAGTAAATTGATTATCCCTATCTGTAGTGATAGAATGTGGGACACCGTTCATTCTTAAAATCACATAGATGTAAAACCTCCCAATCTCATCAACTCTAAATAATTCTTTGATCGGAAGGAAATGTGGGATCTTTGTAAGATTTTGAAGAACAACTGAGATGACATCGTTACCATGCCACCTCCTCTGTCAGAAAACCCCACAATGCATTCCCTAAATCCTTCTAGAGATGATACCATCTTGATTTTCCTTTAAATGGGTGAACCCAAACACAATTGAGGTTATATGAGTGGCCTCATAGCCAAGAACTGTCGAACCCCTATCAACCACATCAAAATCGGTAAAAAAATATTCCCTCAAAAGCCATTGTGGACATTCACACCACACCCACCTTAAAATAGGGGTGTGTTCAAACTAGTTCACTCGAACTATACATGAGGAACAATAAGGATAACATGTGAAACCATCATTGGATTATTTATCACCGAAAATCCTAGCTTAGGAGGCCAACATGTTACAATAGAAACACAACACCTTATCCCAAGGCACCACGTGTCCACAAAAAACTTTTTCACCAAATCCCATACCTATTTATCAGTTATTATCCTTTGTCAAACAATCCACTTATCATTAAAAAGGGTCATTCCATAGCATAATTAAATGTGAAAACTAGATCCATCCCACTAGAATCATTACCCTGTTTTAGAGAATCACATACATGACCCAATATAATTCTGAGATAACCTAAGATTCATCAACTCATAGTCTAAACAACTCACCAAGGTGGTCCATACTCCCCATTACATGTGATACTTCAGTACAAGGCCAAAATTCTTCAAAATAACATGGAATGAACTAAGAGACGAATCCACATGGAGGTTGTGTCCAAGAAAATGACAGGAATCTAGAATCCATCCAAGGAGTTCCTACAATGAAACCCAAGTATCAATCAGGATTAAAAAATCCTCATTTAATGCCTTGTATCTAATACAAAACCTAGAAATATATTACGAACTAGCCCAAAAACATTCAACAATAGCGATGTGAATAACTGATGCTCTCTTAGTGCATCCAGGATGCCATCAAAATAGGGTACATGCTCATATCTTAAGTAAGAACACACAAAGATAATATCATGTATTACTGGAAAAGGTTATATGATCCACTACTAGCTGGAATCCTAAAATAAACTCAACGTCACTTACCGATGCATCATCATATAACTGACCACAATGCCTTTGTCCAAGGGAATTTCCATGATATATTACGATTAACCACCGATGCCTATCCATGATCATTGGTGCCTCACAAGGGCGTTACAAACAGCCAACCAGATCAATATTCATGCTACCTAGAAAGAATCAACATGAAACAAGACTTGCATGTCTCAATGACATTCGAGAAGAACCTAAAATTTCAAGATGGTCCTTGATTTTGATCCTTATACCTATAAGGACACATTTAAATTGAACCTATGTGATGCTCCCCACCAATGTGTGTCATATACACCAAGAAGAAGGAACAAACACTTTTAAATTCACTAGTTTAGAACCAACATAAATGCACAAGGGTCATACCATGATCCATGATCACCATGTCATATTACATGGCATAAAATCTGAAATTAAACCGATTGGTGTGTCAAAACACCATTGTTCCAAAAAGACCTCTTGAGTAGTGGGTCAAAAATGGTTCCATAATTCTTAGGTCACTCTACTCTAGAGATAACCTAAGAATAGACATGACAGCTCAAAGCTCAATGATTTAACTGTACTCAACAACTCGTTTCAGCATTTAACACTAAACGGGTACCACATATGTCGACATATAATACCCTGAGTTTACAAGAGAAAATAGAAAATTTAGTTTACTATTCATAGGTTTCCCACCTTATTCATCCTAGTACCAGATGGATCATTTAGGAACTAGCTCAAAAACACATCATCTACATAACCATTTATAATGATTTTGATGTACTAAGTAACCCATAATTTAAGGAAATAGAGGATCACACGACATCCTTAGTAGATTTCCATGCCCTAGGTATGTCTAACCTACTAAATTGAGTATTCATAAATGCTCATTCCCATATTAAGGGTCAAGATACAACAATCACCCAAATGAGCAAGGCTGTTCTGTTTAAAACCCCAAACATTTTACATGGGGAAACGACACCTGAGTGGCACCATTTCAGAAATCTCACAAGGGAAAACCGGACAACAAGATCTAAGGGTGCTACCTACCATGGACTATCCCCTTAATAAGCATAAGCATCGACCCCCATCACCAGGTCATGAAGAAACAGATTTACTAGGCTCAAAATCCATAAACATTTGAAATAACATTAAACAAAAACATCATGAATCATTCTACAAAACAAGGCACTTGGAAACCACTTTATCGAACAAATCAATGAAAAAATAGGTAAGTGTCACCAACATCCTTTGAAAAAATTTAAAAACTTTGACATTATATCACAAATGAAAAAATAAAGCATGGTAGTTTCTTCTTAACAAAAAAGGTGACCTACAAGGGTTTTTAGATACAAGAAAAGATCACAGCTCAAAAAAGAATATATTAAAACTACATAGTTCAAAACCTTCCACTGAGCACTCACCCTTCTTCCTACCCCATGGGTCATGTATATGTGTAAAAAAAAGAGATAATTCCAAAATCCCACTACTATGTTCAGTTTTATTTAGGTCAAACACAGAGAGTCATCCTACTTGGGATCCTCTAGGTAACATGATTAATGGAATCCTACTCGGGATCCTTATATGAAAGTAAAAGGAGAAATCCTACATGGGATACTCGAATGATAAAAAATAGAGGCCTCCTACTCAGGGACCCTCCAGGTCGAAACATTTGTAGAGAAGTTCTATAAGGATTCCTCGATAACATCTAGTCTCACAACCTAATATGCTGGAAGGGAAAGTCTTATAAGGGAGATGTCCTCCAAGCATAAGTAAAAAGAGATAACTCACAACTCACCTCAAATAAAAGTTATCAACTTGGTTGGTCCAAACACCCAACCGATCATTCACACCATGGTATCACTCTCAGGAGAAAATAAAAAATGATAATTGGAAGAAGAACCTCTACATTTAGATAGAATCCCCAAAATACCTATTAAGAGTCCTCAGAATGCTTCATAGGTTTCCCCATCATGATCTATGCAGAAAAATACTCAAAAAGGACTACTCACAGGTCCAAAACTAACAAAGGGGGATAAAACAGGAAAAGAACCTCAAAGGGTACCAAAGGATGAGTACATGGCGTGTAGAAACCATACACAGTGTGTACCCTCAATCCCTCACATGGGCATGTAATTTCTCCGGTCTAGTATTGTAACAACCCCAAGTACATGGCGTGTATGTTAGATACACAAACTGTACTCAAGTATCCCCTCCAAACCATGTACTTCTACATGGCCAGAGTCACATGGGGTGTGCATGTGTAAAAGTAAATGATGTTTATCAATATTACATGAAATGCACTTTCAAAAAACCAACATTTTGTGTTCTCTCTCACATGGGAAAACACATGGTCAAAAACCACACGACATGTACACATAGTAAATAGCATGTACTAGAGAAAGGAATTTCTTTCTCAAATAGAAGAACACATGGAATGTGTTCGTATCACCACATGTCGTGTTGTCTGGGTTTCCGAATAGATGACCCATGAAACATCCCCATAACCACTGTTTTTGGAAATTAAACTAATGGTATGCCAAATTCTGATCCGTGAGGGCCCAAATACCCCATGAATCAAATTTTGTCATCCACATATAGCACATCATAAAAAATTTCTATTTAAGAGATCAACATGATCCACCAAATTCTGATCTAAGAGGGACCATACACCTCAGGTATCAATTCTTAGTATCCATCTGTAATATACCATAACATGATTCAATACATAGATGAAACATGATCCACTGAATTCTAATCCAAGAGGGACCATACACCTCAGGGACCAATGTTTGGAATCCATCCAATTTGTACTATAGTACATACCATTATACATATCAAAATAACAGACATGTCTATCACAACACCTATGAGGACAACATACATTCAGTAATTCTCTGTAAATGGCATGGAATGAATGCATGGCCTGTGAATTCTAACAAGTTCCAATATGATTAATGAGATGGAATACCCTCATCTCATCGAGCATCAACAAAATAGAACCACAATAACATCAATAATAACAACACAATACATGTTCATCACCCAAAGATGAAATCAAAAAAATTTATAGCTCAAAACCTAAAAATCACAATTCAATTCGTGGTACTCTGGATTTTCCATGTACATGAGGTAGAAACTCCAGAGAAAAACTTATTACCGAAATCAATTTTATTCCTATCTCTATATAATGTACCCAAAAATTAAGAAAAACTAGAAAAAAATACTTCTATGATACCAATTTGTAATGTATTTTATCTGGATTCCACTCAAAGGTGCTCCATACCTGGTTGGCCACATGGTCTTAGAAACATTCCTCTAAATTCTAGAGGCTACTAACTAGAAGAAAGGGCCTAGGTGTGATACTAGGGAAACTATACCTTCATTGGTAGTGTATAACATAGTAAAATAAAATAATAATTCAATAACAGAAGTAGAAATACCCTATAATAGAAGTAAATAGTAGAAGTATGATAATATAAATTACCAGATTTTGTAAAATGAAAAAGATGATGTTGCATGTTACATGTTCTAGGAAACAACCAAGATAGGTTATATATCAATAATACATGATATAAGTACCAGAATTACAAAAAGGAAAAAATAAACTCTGAAGAATCACAAGCCTCATCTTGTTCCCATGCTTTCCTACGCCAAAGAAGCATATCAAGTACCTGTAGAAGGGATCGTTCCCTTATCAACACCTGCAACAATATAATATATTTGGGCCTAAAAATATGACCCTAATAGGATGTGAGACTAAATCCCAATGGGAAACCACACAATATCTATGTCAATCTGTCAGTGAATATATATAACAGGCAGTGTATAATAGTGAAAGCAGTAAGCTATGAAGTACTCAAAAAAAACTCTTACCAGTACTAGATTCCATTTATAATCATTTTATGTTCTTTAACATTTCAATTACATTGAATTATACAGTTCTGGAGATCTAGAATAATTCTTTTGATCCCCATTTAAATTAAGCACAATAAATACCTCATAAGGATATCTAAATAACTAGTAGTGAAGTCTGAAGGCAAGCTTGTGATTTTTCTTGGAATATGCTTCAAAAGACATTTCATTTCAATATTAAAATTATATCCCGAGCACGTACAATACATCCATGGCTCTCCCAAAACTGAAACATGATAACCTTTTGAGTCCATCCATGAAATTCTAATATGAATACATGGTTCACCTAAGGTATAAGTAAAGTTCATCTCGTGACACATTAGCATTACCAATAGAGCCCGGCCATGGCACCCCTCAATGGAACTATCGATCGCTCAACATTCACGTGTAGACTATATAATCAAAACCACTACTTTTGTGACTCACTCACTGCTAAAATATTACCCTCTTCGAGTCCCTCCATGGAATTCTAATTTGAATCCATGATTCACCTATGGTATAAGGTATAATAGTCATATGATCCTAACCATGCCTTTAACCTGAGTCCATGGATCACCCACTTCTATTTACCCCTTCGATCATTTCATATGTTAAGAACACATGTAAATTAAACTATAACATGGATATAACATCAAATAACTCATGTGGGAACAATCCATGTAACATGAAACACAGGTAAATTAAACTACTAAGAGGTTCAACATTAATCATCTCACGTGGGAAAAAATAATGTTACTAAACTATCATATAATCTAAACAATTATAGGGCCTTAACATAACCAAACTCACATAGGCATGTTCACAACTGGAGAAACAAAATCCTAAATGATTAAAAAGTATAGGCATAACATGGGGAAAAGTGGGAAATCACTAATACCAATCCATTAGTCAATTAAATTACAATTTAAACATAATTAAAATTCCATTATAAATTCAATTCATTATTAACAACCCAAAAATGGGAATCAAATGCATGCCTCATATGCATCATAGTCCAAACAGCCATAAACGTTCATCCAAGGGAAACAATCCAAATGGGTGTCCCTTAATTAAGTTAATCAACATAATTCATGCTTTAAAACACTTATTCAATTACCTACACAACAATAGGACACAATAAGGGTTAATTACAAATTAACTAGAACTTAAAAAATGGGTGTGCAAAACTCCGACATATATAAAAATCCTGAAATTTAATGAAAGACATGAGACTGCCTACCTCAAACTCGTACGACTCTCCTCATCTAGTGTCAGCCTCAAATTCAGCCTAAAATGGAGATGATCTATAAAATAAGATTACACGATCAAGATTAGATAACTTGGAAAAAAGAATAATTCATGAAGAATAGCTCCAGAGGAATAGATAAATCACTATGGGGATTCCAGTGCACCTGAAGGTGTTTGAATCAATGTTCAAGCGGAGAAATGGGAGCAAAAACAACCCTCTGGTGCAGCTACTCAAAAATCTCAGTGGGGGATATTCTATCAATTTTTTATAGAAAATATTTTTACTTCCCATTATTTTTTAAAAAAATGATAGCAAAGTACACGATGTGTAGTCCAAGTACATGATGTGTACTTCCTTGTTTTTTTTCTGAAACTAGAGGGAAAAAATGTCATGATGAGCCAATGCGCATCGTGTACTTCCTTCACATGATTTGTACCTGGACTTTAGCCATCAATAAAAATTTTTCTCCCTATTTACCCCACAATAACCCAACTATCCCATGACCTATCTTTGGGTTTAAGCCAAAAAGGAATGTAAACCACATTTAACCCAGAATAAAAGATTTGTACCTCAATAAAGACCCAGGATCTACACTTATTAAAATTATACTTTTCAAAAAAATATTTTAATTTAGAAACTACCCATAAAGGATGACTAAAATTTCCCCTAAATTATTTTGTATTTCTATAATTTTAATCTCAACTATGTTTTCTAAATCATGATATGCTTCTTAAACCATGGTGCTACCATATCCAATATGGTATGGTTTCTTAGTCAAAATATTTGACTCTGAAAACCTCATCTATGAAATCTATATCTCCTAAATAATATGAATATTTCTATCTATTAAAAATTTATATATGAACAAATCCATTATATGGTACTCTTCAGAATATGACATTTATTGTTTCTCCTCTACTCAAATAGGTTCTAATAAATTTTCTAACAAAACATCAGGTTACATGGACTCAACCATGACTAGTTGACTATTTATCTAAAAAATGGTCTTTAAAAATTACCATAATTTTTCCACGTGATATTTTTATTATTAAATATAGAGTGACCATTTCATTTAAATTCTCATAGCAATTGTGTAATTTTATACAACCCACAAATTTTCAATGATATTAAATAACTTTAACTAGTCTTTACTCAATGAACCATGATAGTACCCCATTTTATACTATACTATAACATCAGACAAGTTTTGGTTTTTTACATCCCATAACTGTAACAACCTGAACTTTTATTAATATTTGTTTCCTAAATTTTGTGTGTTATTTTATTTTTACACTCAAAAAAACTATATTCTTTAACTAATGAAGTGAGTATAATTAAATGAGACTGTTGGGTTTTGACTATTATATGACCATTGGTAAATATGACCATTAGAAGCTAAACTATTAATGTTACAATTTTTTTGTTTATAAATACAGGTGATCTTGGTTAATTAATATAGAAATAAGATTTTATGGCCCCATACAGTAGTATCGAGACGATCAAAGCCCATCTAACGGAACTCAGGAAGGAGGTAGCACCATTGATCTTTGCTCTGGACCAAACCCAAGTCGAACTTCATCATGTGAATCTGGAACGGAATCGCCTTCGCGATAAGTTCAAGCTTATAGAAATCACCACTCGGGCAATGTTGGCCGAACCGCCCCAAGATTCTATCACCTTATCACACCTTACACATAGGTTCTATGCTGGTGTTATAAGAGGCTATGTAACGAGACCTTAGCTGCCATATGTAATCCTTTGATATAAATAAAAATTTCAATTTCTTCGTGGATAAATATAAGATGTATATTATTGATGTTTGAAAAAAAGGATATTTTAAAATAGTTATGTAAACCTTAAATAATTAATAATGTGTAATGATTTTCAAAAAATGGTCTTCTACAGTTATGGTTAGTAAGAAAGTTAGAGTCTAATAAGATCAACATAATTTTTATGAATAGTAAATTATGAATAGTGACATTAAGCTTATGATTAGTAATTTGACAAAATGTATTAAGTAACCTCTCTTAATAAAGTATTGATATAATTTAGGCACCTTGATTAAATAATGTGATTCAATAAAATAGGTAAATAACTGTTTAAAAAATTATTAGTCAAGTATTAGTTTTTTCGAGTGAATATTATTTTTCAATTAAAAATTAAATTAAAATTATTTAAAAAATCTTTTTTATAAAATGGAGTTCATTTTTGAATTTAGAGAATAGATATTAGGTTAATGTAATTTTTGGGGATTTTTCTGAAAAAAATGTATTTTGGTGAATAGTTAAATTACAGTTTTTATCTTCGGGTGTTTAATGACATCATTAAGGATGTAATAATTATGTAATAATTATGTTCTAATTATGAATAGTAAGATAAGGTATGAGGTTTCCCAAGTGGAAAATACCATTGTAAAATATCATGGGAAAGCCCATGGTTTATCCAATACCACCGATGAGGCGTCCCTTGGCCATTAATGACTTGTTCCCTCACTTCCCATATAAATACCAAGACATTACCTCATTCATTTAAATTCCAAATCCTCCTCAACGAATTTCTGGTCTCCTTACCTCCCAAGGAGTCCTCCCAAGGTTCCCTCAAGCTTCTCAAGGTCCTGAACATCAAGCTTTCGAAGTTACTCTTCAAGGTAAGGGATCCTCCTCTTTTTAAGTCATGACTTCCATTATGTTGTGTCTTCTAATTTTCATCTATTTATGTTGGGGGTATGTTCTTATATGTTCTAATTTCTATCTATTTCATGTCTAATTGTTGAGATACCCTTTCCGATCTCATGAATTTGTTTTTTGAATTTTTAAGTGACGTCGTTAGGCTGCCGAATTTCTCATAAAAGAAATCACATCTTCTCTTTTCCTTCATGTTTCATTTTCATGTGTTATGTAATTCAAATATTCATACCATGATCTTATTCAGTACCCATAAAATATTATTAATTATTTATTAGTGGGTGACCCTTGTCCCCTCTCATTTCAATGTTTTCTAAAACCATGTTATATAGCTGTTACGCTGCAGAAATTTCCTCTCAAAATTTCTCTCTTTCTCTCAAGAGATTCTATTGTTTGTTTATGTGAATACCCAGTCCTATTTCGTTTCTATGGGTGCTAATAAATATATAAAAATTATATATTTTATTATGGAATTGACATACATATAACCCTCACTCCCATTCCATGGGTGATAAATGACATAATGATCTCATTTTTAAGTACTTTTTAAACATCACGATTTTGACATGAAACCCATTTATTTTATTCTATTTGGGTTATTTATGAAATGTTTGATTATGATATATGTGGATCACATGGAAGTAAAGAAATATTGAGGTTTCACCCTGATAGCACTCTAATGCATTGGGTAAAGAATTAATCTCTAGAGATGAAAAGTATCACGATAACTTGGTGAATAACCATTGTAATTTTAATAAAACCTTGGGGATGGACCTTGGTGATATGTTTATGAATGTATAAATGAAATGTTCTAGCCACATATTCAAGTTATGTTTCAAGTTCTTTTCATTATGATATTCCTATTCTTTAATTTCTCTTGTCTTTATGTTTTATTCAAGTTCGTATTGATATCACAAGTAAATTGATTCCCTTGTTTACCCTTACTGGGCCTTCGGATCAACCTATCCTTTGAATGTATGTCTCTAGGTTATGAGATACAGTAATTGTACTTAGGGAGAACTTATGATGAAGCCTTAAAAGTGAATTAGAATAATGTTTTATGTTGTATTCAAGTTTTATTTATCCTGATTTCCAAGACACTAGAATTTAAATATCCTCTGTAGGTAAAATGTAATGAAAAGTTATCTATTAAAAAGGCGGGATACCATAGTTGGTATCAAATGATAGTTTAGTTACTTATGGAAATTAGGATATTAAAACATTAGGAAGAACCCTTTATAAAATTTTAAATATAGGAAAACTTCACAAGGGTGGATCCCTTATGTGGAGGGTTCGAAAAGGTCACACAAGAGAATGACATTTAAAAGAAAAAATACATCCTTGTCTAGATACGAGCAGGTAGAGGTGGCTCTAACACAGATGTGCATAGGGGTAAAACCTGAAAACACCACTTTTATCTAGACTCTAATGGGAACTGGTACACGACAACGGACCGTACTGCACTCTTGGTTATGACACTCCTGGGGGATATATTTGGTTAATCATAAGCTTTTTATGAATCATTATGAAGGAATTATAGAGAAATATAATTGTTTAAGCATGAAGTTTTAAGACATAGAATCGTTTATAGTTAAAAGATTCATTAATGAAATAAGTTTCTCACTAATATTTTATTCTTTTAGAAAATAAAGGGCAATAGGAGGAATTGTGCAAATGGTGACCACAATGGAACATGCGCTGACGACCCTCCGATGTAAGCCATAATGGAAACCTTCATACGAATGATGAACCAATTGACTCAAGTTACGGGAAATAACTTGAATCAAGATTAGATACCAATCTCACCATGAAGGGAAAAACATTTTGTTGAGTCCTTTATGCGTCAACAACCACCAACCTTTAGTGGATCGACTGACCCCTTGATTATCGTGCAGTGGATCAGCTCCATCGATAAGATCTTTTCTATGCTCTGCTATTCAGAGAAAGAGAAGGTCACCCTAGCTATCTATCTCTTACAAGGAGAAGTTTATCAGTGGTGGGAACTGATTAAAAACACAAGGACAAGAGTGGAAATTGAAGATATAGAGTGGGAAGAGTTTAGAGGGATCTTTTTCAGTAATTATTTCCCTCGTTCCATGAGAACAAGGATGTAGAAGGAGTTTCTTGATCTGAAGTAGAAGGAGAATGAATCTGTGGAAATATATGAAATGTACTTCATAAGGATTTCATGATATACCTCTAGCTTTTTCATGGATCTAAATGGTAAGGATGATAGATTCTTTGGTGGACTGAGACCTCATCTGCGGAGGAATCTATCCAACCGAGACTATGATAGATATGATGAGATCGTGCGGAGTGCGATGAAAGTTGAGATGGAGTTTGGTGAGACATATTGGTATAATAAATCCAATTACTAGAAGATATTGATGGAGCCCAGCTTAGGGAGGAACTTTGATCAGGGAAGAGGAGGAAAGCAAGTGAAACTTTCCATGTATAATAAATGTGGGAAGAAGCATTTAGGGAACTGCATTCTTGTGAGCTGGAAAAGCTAAAAGTGTGGAAGAGATGGCCATATTACGAGGAACTATCATAGTGAGGTGAATCCTAAAATTCCAAACACTAAGGACAAGGGGAAGATGTTGTATTCCCTACCTGATGTTCAGTGCTTTAAGTGTGGACAACGTGGGCACTTTTCCAATCACTGTCCAAATCTGAGGGCAGTGGAGGGGAAAGACCATCAGCCTCAGTAATGGCCAAGGGATCAAGGTTGTTCTTTTGTTGTCACAAAAGTTGAAGTCGAAGCTCCGAATGATGTGGTATTAGGTACTCTTGTTGTTCTATCAAAGCTAGCAAGTACTTTGTTTGATTCCATTTCTACGCATTCCTTTATTTCCTCCACGTTGGAAAAGAATTTAGAATCAACCCCCAATTTGCTAAAAGTAGAGTTATCAATCAAGAATCCTGGGGGGATTATCCAAGCATCATCAGTGTTTAGAAACTCTATAATTTACATTAGTGAGATCAATCTTATCGCAAATCTAGTAGTCATTCCCATTCTGGAATTCAACATTATAGTAGGGATGGACTGGCTCTCAATGTATAATGCTAAGATCAAATGCATAAGCAAGGAAATATCAGTAGTATTAAATGGAAAACCTATAGTTATCTTCTAAGGAGAGATATCTCAACCTGATATTTGTCTAGAGAAACCCCCTATATCATTCTTTATGGAGTTGATCGGTGAAGAAGAAGAAGGAGATGAGATTTTAAGGATAGAAACCATCCCCATCGTCCAGGAATATGTTGACGTATTTGCTGAGGAGTTTCCTGGACCTCCCCCAGAAAGAGAGGTAGAGTTCTCAATTGAACTCATACATAGATCTCATCTGATATCAAAGACCCCGTATAGGATGGAAAATGTGGAGCTAGAAGAATTAAAGAAACAACTCCAAGATCTTTTGGAGAAGGGGTTTATCCGACCGAGTGTGTCTCCTTGGAGAGCACCAATTCTATTTATAAAGAAGAAGGACGGATCGATGCGGCTATGCATTGATTATAGAGAACTGAACGGGATCACAGTAAAGAACAAATAACCTCTTCCAAGAATTGATGACTTATTTTACCAACTTTGTGGGGATCAATTCTTCTCTAATATTGATCTTCGATCTGGTTATCATCAATTGGGGGTGAAGAAAGAAGATATTCCAAAAACTACCTTCCGGTCAAGATATGGGCATTATGAGTTTGTTGTTATTCCCTTCGGACTGACTAATTCAGCTGCTATTTTTATGGATCTAATGAGTAGAGTCTTTAAGGACTACCTTTATGACTTTGTGGTAGTTTTTATTGATGATATTATGATATATTCCAAAAGTCACAAGGAGCATGAGGCTCATCTAAGAGATATTTTGCAAAATCTATGGAAGGAGAGGATTTTTGGGAAGTTCAAAAATGTGAATTTTGGTTACAACAAGTTTCTTTATTAGGGAACATTGTAACCAATAAAGGAATAACAGTTGACTCTGCAAAGACAAAATTTATATAAGAGTGGCCTCAACCTACAACAATAACTAAGATTCATTGTTTTCTTGGATTATCATAATATTATAGGTGTTTTGTGAAAAACTTTTCATGACATTCTAATCCATTAACAAAGTTAACTCGAAAAGGGGTCAACTTCATCTAGACAAAGGAGTGTGAGGAAAGTTTCCAAGAGCTGAATAAGAGATTAGTTACTGCAGCTGTGTTAACTCTACCCTCAAGTGGATAAGGATTCGTTATTTTTAGTGATGCATCTCTAAAAGGGATTGGGTGTGTCCTCATGAAAAATGACAAGGTCATTGCTTATGAATCTCGACAGTTGAAGACTCATGAGAAGAATTATCCTACGTATGATCTGGAGGCACTATCTTTTTGGGGAGAAATGTGATATATAAACAGACCATCAAAGTTTTAAGTATATTTTCAAACAAAAGGAATTGAACATGAGACAAAAGAGATGGTTGGAACTTCTTAAATACTATGATTATTCAATTCATTATCATACTGGTGGACCAAACAAAGGCACTGATACATTAAGCAGGAAAGACCCAGTTGTTCTTTCCATGATGTGGATTCAAAGAGATCCATTAATCAATGACCTATTAAAGTTGGACATAGGAATTATAATGGAAGGTACGTCATTAACCCTAACCCAAATGATTTCTCAACCATCATTACTATATAAGATCAAGAAAGCACAGAAAGAAGATCCTTTATTATAGAAAAAGTTTGAGGCTATAAAGGATGGGAAGTTTCCTAAGTTCAATATTGATTAAGAGGGTGTACTGAAATTTCATACAAGACTATGTGTTCCATCTATTCCAGAAATATAGAAGGAGTTGATGGATGAAGCTCATAGCTCTACATTCTCTATACATCCTAGAAGCACAAAAATGTATAGGGACCTTTGTGATCATTATTGGTGGGAAAATATAAAAAGGGAGATTGCTCACTACACTTCAAGGTGCCTAGTATGTCAGCAAGTGAAGACAGAGCAACAACTTCCTAAAGGGGTATTGCAACCACTAACCATACCGTCGTGGAAGTGGGAAAATATCACTATGGACTTTATCACTGGTATTCCGAGAACTTCCAAAGGAAACAATGCGATATGGGTTATTGTGGACCATCTCACCAAGAATTCCCATTTTATCTCCATTCGGGAAGATTTCTATCTTGATCAAATTTCCAGGATTTATGTGAAGAAAGTGGTAAGGCTATATGGAGTTCCACTTTCTATCGTATCTGATCATGATCCAAGGTTTACATCAAAATTATGGAGAATTTTTCAACATGATCTGAACACTTAATTGAATTTAAATATGGCCTATCACCCCCAAACTGATGGACAATATGGAATGACTATTTAAACACTCGAGGACATGCTGATAATGTGCTCAATGGAATTTAAGGGTGGATGGGATCAACATCTCCCTTTAGTTGAGTTCTCTTACAACAACATCTTCCACTCGAGCATTCAAATGGAACCCTATGATGCTCTATATGGGAAGTGATGTAGAACTCATGCTTGTTGGGATGAAGCTGGTGAGATAATGCTTCTTGGACCTGACCTTGTGCAAGAGATTATAGAAAAAGTCCATGCCATCCAACAACACATTAAGGCTTCTCAGAGTCGGAAAAAGAGCTATGCCGACAACCGTCTAAGGGACATGGAGTTTGATGTCAGTGACAGGGTATTTATTTTAATTTCTCCTTGGAAAAGATTCATGAGGTTTGGGAAGAAATGGAAGCTCGACCCTAGGTACATTGTCCTCTATGAAATCCTTGATCGTGTGGGAGTAGTGGCATATCGGCTTGCACTTCCTCCAAATATATCAAAAGTTCATGATTTCTTCCACGTATCCCTCTTGAGGAAGTACATACCTAACCCTTCACATGTACTAAACCCATAGGTGGTACAACTGGAACATGACCTCTCTTATGAGGAGCAGCTGGTGGAGATCTCGGATCATAGAGACAAGGTTCTATGCAACATGACTACCCACCTTGTTAAGGTGTGGTGGAGGAACCACAAATATGAAGAAGGCATGTGGGAACCAGAGGAGCCTATGAGGCAGAAGTACCCACACCTTTTCTCCTCTGAGGGTACGAGTTAAAAATTTCGGGGATGAAATTTCTTAATGGGGGAAGAATGTAACGACCCGAAATTTTATTAATATTTGTTTCCTAAATTTTGTGTGTTATTTTATTTTTACAGTCAAGAAAAATATATTCTTTAACTAATGAAGTGAGTATAATTAAATGAGACCATTGGGTTTCGACTGTTATATGACCGTTGGTGAACATGACCGTTGGAAGCTAAACTCTTAACGTTACAATTTTTTTGTTTATAAATACAAGTGATATTGGTTAATTAATACAGAAAGGAGATTCGATGGCCCCATCTAGTAGTCTCGGGCCTATCGAAGCCCATCTGATGGAACTCAGTAAGGAGGTAGCACCATTGGGAATTTCTCTGGACCAAACCCATGCTGAACTTCATTGTGTGAAGCGGGAACAGAATCGCCTTCGCGAGAAGTTCAAGCTGATAGAAATCACCACTTGGGAAATGTTGGACAAGCCGCCCCCAAGATTCTATAATCTTAGCACTCCTTAAACTTAGGTCTTATGCTGGTGTTATAAGGGGCTATGTAACGAGACCTTAGCTGCCTTACGTAATCCTTTGATATAAATAAAAATTGTGATTTCTTCTTATGGTGAAGTTTTTGAATTTTAAAATGTCCGGATAAATTTAGGACGTATATTATTGATGTTTGAAAAAAAGGATATTTTAAAATATTTATCTAAACCTTAAATAATTAATACTGTGTAATGATTTTTAAAAAATGGTCTTCTACGGTTATGTTCAGAAAGAAATTTAGAGTCTAATAAGATCAACATAATTTTTGGTGAATAGTAAATTATGAATACTAATTTATGCTTATGATTAGTAATGTGACCAAATGGATGACCAAATGGATTAAGTAACCTCACTTAAGAAAGTATTGATATAATTTAGGCATCTTCATTAATTAATGTGATTCAGTAAAATAGGTAAATAACTGTTTCAGAAATTTTTAGTCAAGTATTAGTTTTTTCAGGTGAATAGTGTTTTTTTAATTTAAAAATTAAATTAAAAATATTTTGAAAAATATTTTTATAAAATGGAGTTAATTTTTAAATTTAGAGCATCGATATTAGGTTAAGGGGATTTTGGGGGATTTTTCTGAAAAAAAAAAAGAATTTTCAATGAATAGTGAAAATAGATTTTTTAGTTTCAGATGTTTAATGATATCATTAAGGATATAATAATTATGTAATCATTCTGTCCAATTTATGAATAGTAATATAAGGTATGAGGTGTCCCAAGTGGCCAATACCATGTCCAAATACCATGGGAAAACCCATGGGTTTTCTAATACCACCGATGAGGTGTCCCTTGGCCATTAATGACTTGTTCCCTCACTTATCTTATAAATACCAAGCCATTACCTAGATAATTTAATTTAAAAATCCTCCTCAACAAATTTCTACTCTCCTTACCTCTCAAGGAGTCCTCCCAAGGTGCCCTCAATCCTCCCAAGGTCACGAACATCATGATTTCGAAGTTACTCTTCAAGGTAAGGGGTCCTTTCACCCTCCTCTTTTTAAGTCATGACTTCCTTTATGTGGTGTCTTCTAATTTCCATCTCTTTATGTTGAGGGTATATTCTTATATGTTCTCATTTCTGTCCATTTCATGTCTAATTGTTTAGAGGCCCTTTCCACTCTCATCAATTTGTTTTTTGAAATTTTAAGTGACGTCGTTAGGCTGCTGAATTTCTCATAAAAGAAATCACATCGTCTCTTTTCTTTCATGTTTCCTTTTCATGTGGTGTGTCATTGAATTATTCATACCATGATCTTATTCAGTACCCATACTATATTACGAATTGGGTGACCCTTGTCCGCTCTCTTTTCAATTTTTTCTAAAACCATGTTATATAGCTGTTATGCTGTAGAAATTTCATCTCAAAATTTATATCTCTTTCTATCAAGAGATTCTATTGTTTTTTATACGAAACCCAGAACTATTTAGTTTTTATGGGTGTTAATAAATATATAAAAATTATATATTTTATTCTGTAATTTACAAACATATAGCCCTCACTCCCTTTACATGGGTTATAAATCACATAATGATCTCATTTTTTAGTACTTATTAAATGTCATGATTTTCACATGAATCCCATTTCATTAATTCTATTTGGGTTATTTATGAAATTTTTTATTATGATCTATGTGGATCACATGAAAGTAAAGAAATATTAAGGGTGCACCCATATACCGCTCCAATTCATTGGGTAAATAATTAATCTCTAGAGATGACCAGTTTCATGATACCCTGGTGAATAACCTTGGTAATTTTTATGTCACCTTGGGGATAGACCTTGGTGATATGTTCATGAATGTCTAATGAAATGTTGTAGCTACATATTCAAGTTATTTTTTATTTTCTATTCAATATGATATTCCTATTATTTAATTTCTCTTGTCTTTATGTTTTATTCAAGTTTGTATTGATATCACAAGTAAACTGATTCCCTTGTTTACCCTTACCGGGCCTTCTGCTCACCCTTTCCATTGAATGTATGTCTCCAGGTTATGAGATGTCGTAATTTTACTTAAGATTAACTTATGATAAAGCCTTACAAGTGTATTAGAAGAATTTTTTATGTTCTATTCAAGTTTTATTGTTCTTTATATCCAAGACACTAGACATTAAAGATCCTCTATATGTGAAATGTAATGAAAAGTTATGTATTAAAAATGCGTGATGCCATAATAACATCCATTGATTTTATTAAAATTATTTCAAAAAAGTAGCACCCACTATGGTTTGGGTTTTTGTGTTATGATCTATTATGATAAACCATGACATTTTTTCTTTTCATGGTTTCCTATATAACTCATGCTCATCAAAAAACTGCCTATTATATAAAAAATTAATTGAATAATTCCAAAAAACAAATTGGTAATTAGATAACCGTTATGTGATATAATTATTCATTATTACCCACTGGACTCAATTTTCCAAAATTTTATCAATATGATCTATTATTTCACCATAAGTATTCCTCCTAAAATTATATAGGTTTTCGACTAGTGGGGTGGGTCCATGAATAACATTGGATACACTATAACCCCAATATTTGAATCATAAAATAATAGGTAAATATAATAAACATTTATAAACTAATATTCAAATTAAACACAAGAATTTATTGTAAAATACAACCATAAAAATATAGTACTAGTATATTATAATAAAATTAACTCATGGTACCAAGATGACTTACCTAAAAATTAATTTCCCACTTAACTGATCATATTAAACATAATGATAAATATAAATGGGGACATTAACAAACCATCTAATATCCCTCCCTAGTCCCATATATAAAACTCAATAAATATACTCCTTCATATAAGCTATACAAACAGTGTTTTCTAATTTACATACCAATTATAATATTTTTATATCTGTTGAAGTATAAATGTTGGTTTTGAGAAAAAAAATCTAAGTAGAAGACCAATAATGATCCTAAAATATATATCACAATATACTAGGTGCATTTATGAAAAATGTATTAATTAATAACACAAAACATGAAATTAACCAAGTCTAGCCATCTTGTGTTAACCAGACCATCATGAAACCTAGCCTTACCAATCCTATCTTGTGATTCCTAATTTAATTATTCATCCAAAATGAAATTTAGATAGTGTTCTTGATTTATCCAATATATCCATTGATAATACAAATCATGCCATATAGAGTATTGGGTAAAAGTTTAGTTTTTCCATCAATATTTAAAAGCATTCCTGATGGCGTCTTGATACTAATACTAGTTTGTATATTGAAAATATAAGATAATTTTAGATTGACTCCTATTAAATATACTAGTATGACCATTTTTTATATATTATAACACAATATAGTTTTCTTTTCATAAATTTTGTTTATCCATAGATTTTATAAGATCATTCTAGATGAAATCATGATTCTAATACTAGTTTTTTCACTGGTGACATATGATTATGACAGAAGGTATCATGGTCTCAATAATATTTTATAGATTTATGGTAAAAACCATAAGTTATGGATTATAATAAATATTAACTCTTTAGTTATTGACTTCCAACTAGAGATTATATTCTTTTTACAATTATATTATTTCAAATCATAGTTTGAATAATTTAATAAGAAATATGAGCATACCCAATATACCACTAGAACTCACCTAGAAACTAGCTAGTCCCTTACTCTTCATATCTAAAATTTCACAACTTATAGTTAAAACATGCCATACATATCTAAGAATTCTTATTGAAATGAATCATTAACTGTTATGACCTTAGGATAACAATTCTTATACCCTTTTACCCCTAAGTATAGGTAAGATGATCTAAGAAGCTTGAACACTCGACAAAAGGATGAACTTACCACTATAACACCAAATACCTATTCAAATTACCTCTTTGCATTAAAAAGAAGATAAATAACTCACATGGGGGTTTCCAAAACTAAAACCATATCCAGAACCCCCCACAATGGAAAACTAATTTGTGAGACCATCCCCCAGGCTAGAAACTTATCCATATCATGAAGAAGTAACCTTCCTCAACTACTAATTTATACAAGGTATCCCACTCAGGGTATGTGGTTCAATTATTATCACCACACACTCTCTATCTCTATACTCTATAAGTGAAATCTATGTAGTCTAAACTTATCTACTCATATATACAGGGTACCTATTGGTAATATTCTTAATAAACTCAACTTGGTTGACTTCCAAAGGAATAAACTATCATAAAGACATACAATGGCCCCAATGGATTTTTTAATAAATAAAAAACCTAAAATTTAAATTATATATAAGAAGATAATTCTAAATACCACTGGTCATATCCACATTCTTATCAGCCACCCATAAGATAAGTCACTTACTATGAAATCACGAAGATGTTCCCAACAAAGCTAAAAAGTCCGTTGTGGCTACCCATGATTAACCAATTACTTAATCATGTAATAACCATATCATATTGAATTATAAAGCATATAAAGCATATTCAACTCATTTCCAAGGAATCCCATACATTTATGATTACTAAATAATGAAATTTGAGGCCTACCCATACAATACCTCTCAAAATATATTGTGAGAGACCTTGATAAGACACTCATGATTTATCACATGACCAAATCCCTTTTTGGGGCTGTAAAATTAAAATAACCCACAATCCCCTTGTAAATTTGGTTTTTGGGTGATTTTAAAATCATCTAAAAAAGTGCAGAACACTATTTATAGTAATAAAATTATCTTACTATTATTTATCAGGAATTAAAACCCCCTTATTTTTTATACCCTAATCCCTTTTGGGTTATGAAAATAAAAAGTTATTTTAGTTTTGTGAATCCTAGAGTAGGTTTTATTTGAGATTGGAGTTTTAAATTTGAATCCTAATATTTGAATAAACTTATATATATTTTTCAGATACATATTGAGGTCCATGAAGTACATTGAGTGATTAGATGAGTATCATCATCTTCCAGTGGATGAGGATGTTTTTAGAATGGTTTTTAACCTAGAACATATTTAGGGTCACATGTTTTAGGTTAAATAGTTTTACGAAATTTATTAATCCATATTTTCAATTCATCGTAAGCATGAATGGTCAAAAATAATAGTTAAGCTCTACTCTTGAAGATTTTAGAGGACCATGTGAGGTGGTTAGACTTAGGGGCATGGCCCATTGTCACTACATGGTTATAGATAAAAAATGCATGACCAGAATTTTAGGTACATAGGTAATATACATGGTTGTAGCATTTTTTGGCAAACTATTCATCCCAAACATGTGAGTGTGTTATCCTTAGATAGCGAAGACTACATTATTGGAGAAATTTTTTACCAACAATGTTTCTAAACCATGTGACCTTTTAAAAGTAGTGAAATGGCCAATTTTCACCCATGAATTTTTATGATGATAGCCCCACTTATTCTTATCTCATGTGTGCAGGGTATAGATACCTCCTTACCTATTCTTCTATAGACCCCCTTCAATTAGAAATATTCTTGATGATATTTATCAGTGATTAAATTTGAGTATCTCCTTTCATTTTCCTCAGTTATTGGTTCTTATTTTATTATATAAAATTTTTGTTCTCTCAGTTAGGAATTTGATAGATTATTCCATTATATCTTCATATAATCAACCCTATATGATGGGGATTTTGTAAGGATTATCCATTAGATTTCCCAAGATTATGTATGCACACTACTGTAATCCGTTTTAGTGGTGGTAGGTTCCTTTATGAGATTTCATAGGCTTATTAGAAAATTTTGATGAAATGGGTTATAGAAATAGTAGTAATAATTGTGGTCTTTATGTCTATTGGGTTTTAGCACATGTCAAGATTAGACCTCACCTAGTGCTCACAGTTTTGTGGAGTGGATAATTCTAGATGAAATTTTAGAATTATTTCTAGTTTAATTCTAGTGTTTAATTAATTATAAATAATTATAATTAATTAAATTGTATTTTCTAATGTGAGACAAAATCATGGGATATTATGAGACTCTTGGATTATCCTTGGTTGTGATGCTCATGCTGTGGAATAAAAAAGGCTATAACACCAAATTGAGGAAGATGGTCCCTTTAGTCTACCCCTAAGGCATTTTCTATTATTTATACATGTTTGGCATGTTACATGTTCTCCCTCCACAGAAAGTGATTTACCCATTTCATTTAATATGAATTGATAAATTAAAATGAAAGACCTATGAATGTGTTGAACAATGTACTATGGATCTAATAGACTCTTAGGAATTATCTTGATTCCTCATCCATAGATGGACAATGACTATTTTATTAATTTGTTATTTGATATATATGAACCCTAAGGAATGAAAATTAAATGAATTAATTTTTCATAAAAACTGTAGGTATAGTTTCCCTTAATTCCCTCTATGTATAGGTTAGTGGTGACTTTATATGTATATCCAATGGATTTTCCATAGGTTACATTGATATGTATTAAATCATTTTGACTAGTTGAGATGACCATGGGGCTGGTTATCCTCTTCCACTAGGATACGATTACTTAGGCTAGCAGTCCATGTAGAGTTGGATGGATAGGTTGGGTGTGAGGACTAATCTATGGTGACTTCAAAATGGGTTGATATTGAGTACATCCACATTTTTGGTACTGAAACAAGATTTCCTATGTGTCACATGAGGCCATGTGATGATTATGATGATCCGAGGGGAAATTTATTTCCTTTGATTTATGGGTGTTGGAATGAGAGTTGAGAACATGATAGAGGAGCCCAGACGGTGTGTTTTATCTATGATGAGACCTTGGAGACTCTCGAGGTGATAAAAAACTATTTTGATGAATATTTTATTGAAAATAAATGATATAATTTTTTCAAATTGTGCTAAATATATTCATTTATGAAATATTTGGGATTAGATCATTCATTTGAAAATTTGAAGAAAATTCCAGTTTTACGCTTTTAAAATGTACTGTAGTATTTTGAAGATAAATATTTTAATATTTATTATTTGAACTTAATATTTTTTTACCATGTTACTAACACAATTTTATACAACTTTTATTCCGGAAACTAGTGCTAAAGAGTGCATTTGGATGGAGTAAATGGGCCATTAAGTCAACGGTGGGATGGACATGGCAGAATGGACATGGGTTCTATATTTGAGCCATATCTTCTTCATCCATGCTTGGATTGATCCCACATTTTGAGAAAATCTCGGGGACATGATTTTTCATAAATCATCCTTCTAGAAGGCTAGCCAATTAACGCGTTTTGGAGGTCAACTATGCTGTGAAACTTGGAATAAAATATTTCGTCGAGTTTTTCATTTCACACTAAAAAAGATATGTAACCCTAGCCATTAAAAAATATATTTAAAGGGGTTTTTCAATATTTGAGAGGTATGGAATAGGATTTGTAATTGTTTGTCCGAATGGGTGTCTCTTGAGAGCCCCTCACAACTCTTGGAAGAAGTAAGGCTTTGTGAAAACCTCTCCTCTAAAAAGGCTCTCATCTCCCAGCTCCTCTTCGTATATCTTTTCTTTCATGTTTGTATTTTGAATTTTTCATCAAATAATATTATTTTTTATTCCATTTTCTTCTTCTATTAATCTTATTAATTGGGTTGGAATCAATAGTGGAGACGACATTGGGTTCTACCCTTTCAATCCATTGCTCATGCAAAACGTCTCCACGATGACCACACCGCCCATGGAAGAGTAGTTTTTAGTGATCGATCTATCTTCTACCCTATTCATTTAATTATTTTGAATCATTGAGATAATTTAATTCACTTAATATGATCCATGAATTGTGTATTTAAATTTTAAGAAACTAAGCATGCAATTGAATAATTAACAGAAAAACACGCGAGGTCGAGATTTTGTGTAAATTGTGAGAGCGCAATCTTAATCGGTAATACAAGACCACACGGGATAAATTTGTAGAGTTAAAGTATAATACCTAAACCTAATTAATCCTCATTTATAGAATGGATATGTGTGATAATTAACCACTATACATAATCTAACCTTAGAACAACAATCAAAGCAGGGTGCTGCGATTGCGTGTTCCGAAGCTAGCCTAGGGTTTAAGTAATTTCATCTTTGTGGTTAAGTTAACTCTTGTAGGGTTCGAGGGTTAACAAATTAGGGGATCATAATTAAGTGGATATTTATTTAAATTAATATGATTAATAAGTAAATGAATAGGTAGAGTTAGATAGATTATGCATTTTAAAATATTTTCTCAAAAAACATCTTCTTGTTGTGTCTTTTTAATCAAACTTCATTTCAAAATTAAAAACAAAAAAATACAATCTTCTTACAGAAAACTTCTTCTATATTTATAAACTATAAACACCCTCCATACTTTTAAGTAGTATTTTAATTTTATTCTCTTTTATTTTTTGAATACCTTTTAGAAGTTGTTTTAATTTACTTCCTCCTTTGAGAGACCACCTTGGTCAGCCACTCTACTGCACCTAAGTACCCCAAAACCACTAATCATTTGAGGGCACCCATGACATCGCTCTTTAAAATTGGCATCGTTTCTAGTGGGGAAAGTAATTATTTCAACCAATTAGAGGTATTTATTTTATTTTAAATTTTATTCTCTTCCTCTCTTCTATCTTCCTTCTTTACCCAATCTTATTTTTTTTTCTTCTTTTATTTTCTTCTACTTCTTTTTGGACCATCAACTCAAAAATATTATTTTTATTTTTTTAATATGGTCCAATTTCTTTCTTTTCATTTTTTTATTTATGACATGAACTAATCCTGAAGATCTCTTATATCTTGACCCTCAGATTGAACGTAGCCTTAGGGCTCGAATCAGACATTCTCAGTCTACGGGAAGTTTCAACATTCAACCAGTTAGAGAATTAATCCAATATTAGAACATTGAAATTGGAATAAATTCAAATTCAACAATAAAACAAGAACAAATGGCTAAAAATAATGGAAATGAAATTAATAGAACCATTTGAGAATTGGATGCACCTGATATTAACTATCAACCAAATTGTATTGCATACCCAAATCTCAAATCGGACTTTGAACTAAAATCTGGGTTAATTCACTTACTTCCAATGTTTCATGGACTCTCTGGTGAGGATCCTAATAAACATTTGAAATAATTTAATGTGTTTTTCTCAACCCTAAAACCTAGAAATGTCTCTGATGATCAAATCAAATTAAGAGCATTCATATTTTCACTTGATGGAGCTGTAAAGGATTGCATGTACTATTTACAACCTGAAGATGTAATATATTGGAATGATTTGAAAAGTATTTTCTTGAAGAGATTTTCTCTAGAATCTAGGACCACTTCCATTCGTAAGGAGATCTCGGGGATCAAACAAGCACAAGGGGAGTCAATATATGAGTACTGGGAGGGATTCAAGAAGTTTTGTGCAAGCTGTCCACATCACCAAATCAGTGAGCAACTCCTCATTCTGTAATTCTATGATGGAATCAAACCTATCGAGAGGATCATGGTGGATCTTGTATCTAGAGGAGAATTGGTGGAAAAGACACCAGTATCTGCACATGCATTGATCGACAAGATGGCCCAAAACTCCCAACAATTTAGCGACAGAGGTATACCACATGTCATGGGAGTACATCAGGTAAGTCCTTCTTCTCTTGAAAGTCATTTGATTGATACCAATTTGGAAGAATTGAACACTATGGTGAGTCATATTTCTTTGTCTCAAAAGACATCCTAGCCTACTCCTTCAAGGCCTTGTGGTATTTTCACCGAGACAAGCCACCCAACTGACTGTTTCCCATAACTCCAATAAATAGAAAATTGTGCAGCAGTGTTCCCTGGGAGACTATATCAGCAAAAGAAACAACAACCATATCCCCAAAAGAAGTTTGATCCAACATACAACCAAAGGTGGAAGGATCAATCAGACATGAGGTATGGCTCTGGACAACAACAAAGGCCCCATTTTCAACCAAACTTCCAGCAGCCTCCACCTTACCAGCAGGGTTTCCAACAACCCCAAAGGAGATTTGAATCTCAAGCATCAATAAGAAAAAAAAGGAATCCCCCACCCAAGGTAGATTCTAACACTGATGACCTTTTGAAGCAAATTTTTCTTAATCAACAGAATGAGATGAAAAGTCAAGGTTTGGAGCTGAGGGAGTTGAATAATCAAATGATCCATATTTCCACCGCCCTATATGAACTTGTAAGTAAGAATTACAGAAATATACCTTCCCAACCCACTCTAAATACAAAGGGGAATGTCAGTGCTATCACATTGAGAGTTGGGAAGCAAATGAACGATACATCTATACCTACCATTCCACTGGGATTCACCGCAACTCCAGAGAAGCCACATTCCATACCAACTGATGAGCAATCCAATGAGAAAAATAAAGGTAAGAAAAATATTGATGATGTTCCTCCTAAACCCCTTCCTTTTCCAAACAGGGTTGTTCAAACCAAGAAGATGGCTGAAGAAGCAATGAAAAAGGATGTTTTGGACACATTCAAGCGTATGGAGATCAACATTCCTCTACTTGAATCCATTAAGCAAATTCCAAGGTATGCGAAATTCTTAAAAGAACTTTGTACCAATCGAAGAGGGCTCAAGGGAAATGAGAGGATCAATCTTGGAAGGAATGTTTCAGTACTCATTACACCAACTCTAGCAATTCCAACAAAGTACAAGGATCCCGTGACATTCATTATCCCATGCACCATAGGGTAGTTACACTTTTCTAATGCACTTCGTGATTTTGGAGCTTCCATAAATGTGACACCTCACACTGTATTATCTTCTTTTCATGTTGGTGAGCTGAAACCGACGAGAGTAGTGGTGTAGTTGGTGAATAGAGCTACGAAATATCCAGTGGGAGTTCTTGAGGATGTACTTGTCCGGGTAAGAGACATGATCTTTCCAGAATATTTCTACATGCTTAACATGGAGGATGATCAGGTAAGTTCTCATTCTCCCATTATCTTAGGTAGGACCTTCCTCAAAACTGAAAAAACTATCATAAATTTCAATGAGGGTACACTTTCTATAAAATTTGGGGATGAAGTTGTGATATTTAATGTTATGGATTCAATGAAGTACCCCTCAAAGGATCATTCTGCATTTTTTATCTCCAATTTTGAACCACCAAGTAAAAACACCATGGAATTGGATCGTCCTATGCTTAGGTAGATTATGAGTATTGGTTCTAGTTTGATGTCTAAGAGTACATCCACACCCGTTTTTAAGGAACAAGACTCTATAAGATTTGATTTTGAAATGGAATCATATTCTGGTTTTGATCATGTGAACTCTAATTATGACATGACTGTTGAGTATGCTGATGGATTTGATTATTTATTCTCTGATTTTGATGATTTATATTATGACACTGATTCTATTTGTGCACATATTTCAGTTCCTTCTATGACCCCATCCATACACCACCCCCTTACACTGGAAGTCAAGACATTACCACCAAATCTCAAATACTCATACTTGTTAAGTGATGAGAAATTACCTGTTATCATTTATAACAATCTCCCTTTTGAACATAAAGAAAAAAATTTGAATCTTTTGAGGGAGAACATCAGGGAAATCTGGTGGACCTTGGCTGACATATCAGGTATTGGCCCCTCCATTTGCATGTATAGGATTCTTTTGGAGGATGAGGCTAAACCGGTGAGACAACCACAAAGGAGACTCAATCCAACCCTTCTGGAGGTTGTTAAAAAAGAGGTTGAAAAATTTCTCGAGGCACGTATAATCTATCCCATTTCAGATTCTCAGTGGGTAAGTCCTATTCGGGTTGTGCCTAAGAAAAGTGGTGTTACTGTTGTTAAAAATTAGAAAGATGAGTTAGTTCTAATGAGGGTAAAAAATAGTTGGCATGTTTGTATTGATTATAGGAAACTAAATCATTCCAATTGCAATGACCATTTCCCCTCCCATTTATTGATCAGATTCTTGAGAGACTAGATGGGAAGACACACTATTGTTTCTTGGATGGATTTTCTAGATATTTTTAGGTTCCTATAGCTCCGGAGGATCAAGAGAAGACTACATTCACCTGTCCCTTTGGCACATTTTCCTACGGGAGGATACCATTTAGACATTTCAATTCCCTAGGTACCTTCCAGAGATGTATGGTGAGTATTTTTTCTGATATTATTGATACCTACATGGAGGTATTTATGGATGATTTTACAATGTATGGATATTCATATTATGAATGTCTAAATAGTTTGCGAATGGTATTGAATCATTGTATTGAGAAGAATCTGGTCATGAACTTTGAAAAGTGTCATTTCATGGTAGAGCATGGCATTGTCTTAGGTCATGTAGTGTCAAAACATGGGATAGAGGTTGATAGATATAAGATAGAAATTATTTCATCCTTACTATATCCTTCATGTATGTGTGATGTTAGATCTTTCCTAGGGCATGCAGGATTTTATCGGCACTTCATCAAAGATTTTAGTAAGATTTTTCATCCTATGTCACAATTACTTCAAAACGATTCTGATTTTGTGTTTGATCATTATTGCAGGACTTACTTTGATGAGATAAAGAAGTGTCTAACCACTCCACCTATCATACAGCCCCCATGGTGGGAGATTCCTTTTGAGCTTATGTGTGACACCTCCAACTTCGCGGTTTGAGTTGTATTATCTCAGAGGGTGGAGGGACGTTCACATGTGATCGCCTATGCATCGAGGACACTAGATTCAGCCCAATAAAACTACACAACCACAGAAAATGAGTTTTTTGCTATCATATTTTCTTTAGATAAATTCCGTTCATATTTATTGGGCTCTAAAGTAGTTGCTTTTTCTGACCATGCAGCTCTGAGGTACCTCTTGAAGAAGCCAGATGCAAAGCCCAGGCTGATCCGATGGATTCTCCTTCTTCACGAATTTGATATTGAGATAATGGAAAATAGGGGGTCAGAAAACTTAGTGGCAGACCACATGAGTAGGCTTACTCACACACTAGAGGATAACACCTTGGACCAGGTCCCACTTCGGGACACTTTCCCTGATGAGCATCTTTATTCCATCTCAGGTACGCATCCTTGGTATGTAGATTTAGTTAACTACCTTGTTGCCTCTGAAATCCCAGCAAATTTAAAGAAACATCATGTCCAAAAATTAAAAATTGAGTCCTGGTATTATGTTTGGGATGATCCATACCTCTGGCACATGTGTAGTGATCAAGTTATTAGGAGGTGTGTTCCTGATCATGAGTTGGAGTCTGTTTTACATTTTTTTCATACACTTGCTTGTGGTGGACACTTTGGACCCCAACGGACAGCTAGGAATGTTTTAGACTCTGGATAATATTTTCCTAGCTTATTCCATGATGCACTTGTGTTTTTTAAGTCATGCTCTCGTTGCCAACACACTGGGAACATTTCAAGGAGACATGAGATGCCCCAACAACCCATACTATTCTATGAGATTCTTGAGGTATGGGGAATTGATTGTATGGGTCCTTTTCCTTGTTCATTTGGATTTTTATATATTTTGGTTGCTGTTTATTATGTGAGTAAATGGGTGGAGGCTAAGGCCACCAGGACTGATGATTCTCATGTTGTTGTGGACTTTGTCAAAGTGAATTTTTTTTTGCAGGTTTGGAGTATCGAAGGCCATCATCAGTGACCAAGGGACACATTTCGGCAATCATAATATTTCTTCCCTTCTTCGGAAGTATGGGGTGACACACAAAACATCAACACCATACCACCCCCAAAAAAATGGCCAGGCAGAGGTTTAAAATCGTGAGTTGAAACAAATTTTGGAGAAAACTGTGCATCCAAATAGGAAGGATTGGAGCAAGCGCTTGGATGATGAATTGTGGGATTATAGGACAGCATACAAGACACCCATTGGTATGTCCCCATTTCAGATTATTTTTGGGAAATCATGTCATCTCCCTGTGGAAGTTGAGCATCAGGCTTATTGGGCTATAAAGAAATGCAACATGGATTTGGCCCAGGCTGGAATCCAAAGGAAGCTGCAAATTCAAGAGCTTGAGGAGATTCGATTGTCTTCATATGAGAACTCAAGGCTCTATGAGGAAAAATCAAAATAATCTCATGATAGAATGATCCAACAAAAGGAGTTTCAGGTTGGAGATAAAGTCCTTATCTATAGTTCACGACTGAAGCTGATACCTAGTAAGTTGCGTTCTAGATGGTTAGGTCCTTATGTTGTGACTAATATTTTTCCTTATGGTGCAGTGGAGATCACACAAGAGGACACAGGATGAAGCTTTATAGTCAATGGTCAACATTTGAAGAGATACATTGAGGTACTTCCTACTAATGCAGTGGAATTTATCACACTACATGACCCCATCATCACTTGAGCACATCAGGCTGTTCCTAACCCTTTAAATTGGTTATTCATTGTCCTATTTAAAATTATATATTTCATGTGCATATATCATCTCATGGGTTCACATTGAGGACAATGAAATATTTTATGTGTGGGGGAGGGAACCTTTTAGTTTAGTAATTTCAATTGTTTTTCTCATTTAAAAAAACAAAAAAAATGTGTGTTTTTCAAATTTTGTGTGTTTATTTTACAATTTTTGTGTGTTTTTGAAACTTTTGAGCTGAAATTATTCTCATCACCATTTATAAATCCATATCAATAATTGAAACAATTTATCCCTTGAAACTAATCTTAAGTGAATGTTGAAATGAATTTGTTTCAAGTTCAAATATTTAGTAATTTCATGAAAATTACAATGAATTTTGAATCCCATGACACATCTCACAGTCTTTATATTTGAAATCACTTTCTTGTGAGGCTTCTGAACCATTATTTTCATATTATTTACATTCACCTCACTTCTTGAGAGAACCAAACCATGCTTGATTTAACCAGAATTTGATTTATTCCTGTCAAAACTTGAGGGTTTGAGGTACTTATGTTTAAATGATTGAGGAATTTTTTTGGTATTAAAGCCCCTATTTCAAAGAATCCTTTTTTATTATGGCCTAACATGAAAATTTAATCCTTGTATCCCTTAGAATCCATCCATAGCCAGTTAGGTTAGCCACATTACAAGCCAATTTTCCCTATCAAACCTACTCTTGAAGTGAAATTGCATAATCTAGTTGAGCTTATGTGTGGGGGAAGATGTATTGTGTTGTGCTACCACATTTTGTGATACTTCAGATGAAAAATTAAATTATGAAGAGATTTTTTTTCTATTTAAGAAAAACATTATATTGAAATTTTTTCATTTCTGGAGCTTTCATGATAAAAGAAGATGTGCCTTTTGGAGCTTCTAATAGAGGGGGAAATCTGTGCCTATCTGGAGCTTTTAAGAAAATCATGTTCAAGAATATTGACATTTTTACAGCGGAAATGTTGAATGGTGTGAAAATTACTTTATTTTTCATGATGATGTAACTGAATTGATACTATGGGGATTGAGTATAAGACCATATTTAAGTGAAAATTAGATTAATGCAATTTTTCTTCAAAAAGAGTCAAGCCCTCCTCATTCAGCCTCAGAATTTTTCACATCTAAATCCTACCAATCGAAAGCCACAGAACAAACCTAAAAAGTCCTCATGATAAACATATGTCATTGACTCACATCGGGTAGCGATGTAGGAATTTATCTAGCCTATGGTGACCCTTCTATGAGTTTGGATGAGAAAGACATTGCAAAAAAAATTGACATTTGTGTGATAAGAGAAAATTCAAATGTGGTAAGTGTTTTGTGCATGGGAGGATAAATAAAGTGGAAGTATATTGAATGATATAAATTAATAACTTGAAATAATGGTTTTTTATGAGTCATGATATCTCTTTTTTCTTGGTGTGTAATTGTTTTATCTCAAGGATATGTGTTTTAAAATTGGTTTTGATTTGATATTGATGTTTACATGACATGAGATTTTTCCCATGAGTGCAAAAGGGTAGGTGTGGGGGAGTTGATAAAACACTATTTTGTTGAATATTTTATTAATAATAAATGATATAATTTCATCACATTGTGCTAAATATATTCATTTATGAAATATTTTGGATTAGATCATTCATTTGAAAAATTGATGAAAATTCCAGTTTTACCCTTTTAAAATGCACTGTAGTATTTTGAAGATAAATATTTTAATATTTATTATTTGAACTTAATATTTTTTAACCATGTTCCTAACTTATGTTTATACAACTTTTATTAAGGACACTAGAGCTAAAGAGTGAATTTGGATGGAGTAAATGGGCCATTAATTCAACGGTGGTCTGGACTCGGTAGAATGGACATGGGTTCTGTATTTGGGCCATATATTCTTCATCCAGGCTTGGATTGAGCCCAAAATTTTTGGAAACTCGGGGAAATTATTTTTCACAAATAATCCTTCTAGAAGGTTGGAAAATGCATGCATTTTCGAGTTCAAATATGCGGTACAACTTGGAATAAAATATCTGGCCGAGTTTTTCATTTCACACTTAAAACGTTATGTAACCCTAGCCATCACAAACTCTATTTAAAGGTGGTTTTCACTCTTTGAGAGGGATGGTAGAGGCTTATGGAAGGTTTGGACGAAAGGGTGTCTCTTGGTATCCCCTCACAACTCTTTTAAGAAGTAAGGCTTTGTGAAAACCTCTCTTCCAAAAAGGCTCTCCTCTCCAACCTTCTCTTCGTATTTCTTTTCTTTCATGTTTGTATTTTGAATTTTTCTTCAAATAATCTTATGTGTTATTACCTTTTCTTATTCTATTAATATTATTAATTGGGTTGGAATCAAGAGTGGATACTAGATTGGGTTTTACCCTTTCATTCCTTTGCTCATGCAAAATGTCTCCACGATGACCACACTGCCCATGGAAGAGTAGTTTTTAGTGATCGATCAATCTTCTACCCTCTTCATTTAATTATTTTGAATAATTGACCTAATGTAATTCAATTAATATAATCCATGAATTGTGTTTTTAAATTTTAAGAAACTAAGCTATAAATTGAATAATTAACACAAAAACACGTGAGGTTGAGATTTTGTGTAAATTGTGAGAGCGCGATCTTAATCAGTAATACAAGACCACACGAGATAAATTTGTATAGTTAAAATATAATCCCTAGAAACAATTCATCCTCATTTACAGAATGGATTTGTTCTATAATTAACCATGGACCATAATCTAACCTTAGAACAACAATCAAATTAGGGTGCTCTGATTGCGTGTTCCGAAGCTAGCCTAGGGTTTAAGTAATTCGATCTTTGTGGTTAAGTTAACTCTTGTAGGGTTCAAGGGTTAACAAATTAGGGGATCATAATTAAGTGGATATTGATTTAAATGATAATTATTAATAAGTAAATGAATAGTTAGAGTTAGATCGATTACGCCTTTTACAATATTTTCTAAAAAACATCTTCTTGTTGTGTCTTTTTAATCAAACTTCATTTCAAATTTAAAAACAAAAAAAATACAATCTTCTTCTAGAAAACCTATTATATATTTATAAACTATAAAAAACCCCATAATTTTAAGTATTGTTTTAATTCTATTCTATTTTATTTTTGGAATACCTTTTAGAAGTTGTTTTGATTTACTTCCTCCTTTGAGAGACGACCTTGGTCAGCCACTCTATTGCACCTATGTACCCCAAAACCACTAATCATTTGGGGGAGCCCATGAAATCACTCTTTCAGGAGGGTTCCCAATGATAAATATATTGACCCCTATGAGAAGGGATATTGTAATGGGTAGTAATTATCAAGTGGGTCACCTTAGAACTCATATTAATGATGTGAGCCTGATGAGGTAGGGTTGGATATGAATGAGATGGTTTTGGTGTGATACACTTCACACTAAGATATATTGAGATACATGAGATACCTTGGATCCCCTCTGTGAATTTGGACTTCTCGCCTACTAATGGTCTATAATTCCCCAGCATGCACCCTGGATTCATTATGTTATTAGTTTAGAGTACATTAGAATCAGTCATTTGATTATGATGTTCTATTGGTTTTGAATAACATGGAATCAATCATTAGATTCCAATATTCTATTTTTTTCAAATAACTTGTACATGATCCTTGGATTGATTGTGATATCAGTTTTTAATTACTTGGACATGGTCCTTGGATTCAGATATGATATGGTTTATAATTCCTTGGACATGGTCGTCAGATTTAGAAGTGGCAAGGTTTGGAATTACTTGTACATTCTCCTTAGATTATGATATTCTATAATATGGACATTGAGCCTAGTATTGGTCAGTATAATCCCATAAAATTCTTAGAGACACCCCATAATTTGACTAAGTAGGTATAATAAATCTCATATTCCATGTTGGAACCCAAGTATTGGCATTGGTTATTTATTTTTGTTTACGTAGTTTAATTATTTATTCATCATTACATATCACATGCACATAAACTGCATTTATTAGTTATGTACAGAACCATGTGGGTTGTTTCATACTTAGTTGTACTCACACCCTGCTCGGGCTGTCATGGCACTTTGATACCTAAGAAACCTTCATTATTCTCAGGTTCAGGTTTGGTCGAGTCTTGATATGGTATTGTTTAGTATGATTTCTTGGATGGATCGAGAATATCAATTAGATATGGCTCTAGGATGTAGTAGACACGTGAATATTTTTTTATTTTTTTATTTGATCATCCATATGGGAAATTAGTTATTATATGTTTTCTTGACTATGGGTTTGTATGACAATTTTATTCTAAATTACATTTGATATATATATATATATTTTTCTCTTATTTCCTTCATGCACACTAATGTTTATTTTTTGTGGATGATATTTGGTTATTTATTTCTACTGTTATTGCACACTATAATATGGGTGTATATTATTCCAACAAAACACACTAAACCATCACTACCATTGGAAAAGTATAGAGTACAGGGAGAAAAACAAGAGGAATTAGTAATTCTCCAGTCTAATTGATGTAGAGTGGGATGGGGTGAGGATTTGACAAAGATGTATTAAAGTTATTATTTGATGGATATCAAAGATTTTATCTATTTTTTATTTTAATTATGAATTGGGGTTATGCTAGACAAGTGGGGAATGAACGTGTTAATGCATTTGGTCGATATCATATAGTTGTGTCATGAAAAACTTTTCCGCTAGGAATTATTGGTTACCATCGATATGAGATTTATATTTTGGGTTTTTTATTTTACAGTGGTACAATTTCACCTACCATGACACACTTACATTTTCTTGGTATTACGATTTATTAGTTTTGTATCTGGACCCATTGGTAAGAATCCAATATTCATGCATCATGTATGGAATATAAGATTCATATTAAATTTATGTGACTTGTGTGATTGATAACACTAATGAAATGGTTTAGTTTTTTAAAGTGTTAGTAAGAAGTTATATGTAATTTTCCCATACATCTTGTTGGTGGGATTTTCCTAAACTAAACTACAATACATTTACTTCTCATGACATGTCAGGTGTATCTATGGGGAGATGTCATTTGATAATAGTTATGAAGTCCCTTTAGTAAGGGATATATAGTGACCCTAGTAGGTCTATGTAATACTCGATGTTTTTATAAAATATTTTATTTGAATAAATTTAATTTCTTCAACAGCTTTCTCTATATAAAACCCCATGTTTCTACAAAACACGACATACTATTAAAATATTATTATATAATTTGATAGTTATTACCATGATGTTCAAATGAATGGTATGAATAGGATTCAGTAAATTAAGAAAATGTGTTGTTTAAAAATTTATATAAAATGAATTATTTAGTGTCTGGTTAATCAAGAATGAAAATAAGAATCATTTAAAAATAAATGAAATCTTTTTCGGGAAAATCATTTTTTTCAATGCACAAATGAGTTTTGCCTCAATAGATTAAAAAATCACTTTATGTGAATTATTTCAATGAAATTTATATATTATATGTTCAATAAATTTTTTTATATTCAACTTTTATATTTTCTAGTCATTAAATATGAATAAATCCAATTTTATGCTTAAAAATGGTATTGTTCTATAAAGTTTTTTTGTCGCATATTATGAACTTATTTTAGAGTTTATTTTATTTTATTTTTAGAAAATATATTTTGAAAAACGAAAATAATTTTTTTAAATATACTTTTATAAATTATATTAGAATAAATTTTTGATAATTTACTAAAAAGTTAAATTTTTTACTGAATAGTTAAAATAATGGTTTTTTTAAAAAATTCGTCTTTTTATTCGAATAATTTATAAGAATTTTTTTTAATATGGGTTTGAAGTAAAAATTAGTTCAATTATAAATACATTAATCTAAATTATTTTATTTTATACTATTTTATATTTATTTTTTATATAATTTTTTAAACTTTTTAACATTTCTGCTTTAGAAAACCACTTTCTCGTCGTATCTACGGGTTTTATTTTAAAATAAAATTTTCATGTTCTATGAATTAAATTTTTAAAAATGGATTCAATATTTGTAATTATAAAAATTCAAATTATAAAATAATGTGTAGATTATTGTTTTTCAAAAGGAATAATAAAACCAATAAAAATTATTTACTACAGTTATGTTTAAAGCGAGTTTATCGGCGGTTTAACTAAGCATATTAGGGGTAAAATGAACTATAAACTTTTCCAAATTCCATTTTATGGAATTATTTAGTGTTTATAACAAATAATTATTTACATATACAAGTTATAGTGCCTATTTTAATGTTAAAAAACATTGGTAAACTTTATTCTTTTAAACAATTTCATGTGTGTCCTCTCCCCCAATTATAAATTCCACCATCCCCTCTCCTCTTCACACTTACAAAACCCTTTGGTTCAAAAAATAACTAACCAATTATATTAACTAATTACCTCTTAATATACTAGGGTAATTATATTTATTATTAATCCCTCCTATTAATACTTTAAGTGTAAACCTAAAGTAGATCTTCGGAGAATAGCTAAAATTATTAAACTAGTTTTTTTGTTTTATTTCTTATTCCACATCACTAAAATATCATTTAACAATTGTGATATAATAAAAAAAATAACATATACTGATATGTTATTATATTAATGGAATAACTTATATACATCTCTATTTATGTAAAATTATAAAAAAAACTTTCGGTTGTGTCTACGGTGAACTACCGCCTCATGAACCGATGTTATTAATTTTGAATAACCACCCATAATGACTGGATATAATAATGGATTTAATTATTATATATGATATTTATGATTTTATTATACCTATTTAATTAAAATACCACATATAGCATATTAACTCCCAACCCATTGGAAAATAGTATCTTTGCTCATGTGTATATCAGATTATCGCTTCGTGAACCGATGTGATATTTTTTCATTTATGTTTCACTTAGATGGTATTACAGATAGATTAAATAAATAAATATATTATTTTTAACAAAATTAGACTTTTTAAATTGGGATACAAAATATAAATTCATACATTCCATTACATGGGGGACATGATAATGTCGTCCGTGTGTATGTCGGGCTACCACATCACAAATAAATGAGATTCGATTTACACCAATTCATTTCATGGAAGGTAATAAGTGTAAATATAATGTCTATTTGTGATATATATGAAATAAAAATTAGCATATAAAGGTCATATATAATTTAAATTTATTTATTTTATCCATTAAAATAATTGAAACATCATTCATGTGCACGTACAACCTACCATATCCATGAACAATTTTTTTCATTTTATATATATAAATTTTAGGGATTAATATAAATTATTATTTAATGAATATAAATTATATCTATATCATGGTTAAAATAATGAATTTTTTGGATGCATGATCAATATGAAAGGGTTGAAAATACCAAGTTGAAACCTTTAATAAAAAACAAAGCATTTATTACACAAAACATGATTTTAATAAGGAGTTTGTAATAAACGAGTAAAGAAAATGTCATAAGTAAATCACATGTTGTATGATATATATAAATTATGACTATAAATTATATTTATAATAAATATATATTAATTATATATGATGTTTAAAAGTGTATGAAGGAATTCAATACATAGGTAAGTGATCTTTGTCTTAGTTTATCTTCATTGGGACATATGTTATGTTATGCACCTATCATATTTTAGGAGGTGTATATTAAGCCCCTATTTCATGTAATATCATGAATATATTTAATATAAGATATTATATGATTCATTTAATTTTATTTATTCATGGGTCTTATGATTAAAATTTATTAGTGGTATGGATTATTTGTTATAATCCGATTATTTATCTGGATTGTTGATGATTATGATTACAACGATGAAATATTATGATAAATATTACAAGAAACTCGTGTATTTTCTTCTCATATGGTTATTTCTATAGAATAATTTTTTTCCTTTAATTTTACTCTCTTAAATGATTAAATATATCGAAAAAATGTTTTTATGGAAAATTTTCTTTATTTCTCTCATCGATTGAAACCACTTTTTATTCTATATCCATATACTATAAAAATGATTTCATTTTTTTAAAATTCTATGAAGGATTTATTAAAGGCATTTTTTTCTCATGTTCTACTTTTTTAAAAAGTTTTTAAAGAAATCATTATATCATTCTCCAAATAAGTCCCATTTTTATTTTACTAAAAACGTAAAATTAATATTTATTTTAAATGTTATGGAATGATTTTTTTACCAAAATCATGGACACATAATGTTTTAAAACATAATTTATTGGTTTCAATTATTGTTCTCAACAAAAATTATTTTATGAATTTTTTATGTTTTTTTAAAAAAATCAATGTGGAAAGTATATTTTCATATAGAAATGTTTTAAATGATCTGTAGTGATTCATTTATATGTTTACAAGGTTATTCTGTAAGAAAAGTGTTTTGAATGTTTTTTATGTTTTAACAAGTTATTTTTAAATTTTAAATCATATTTTCCACATGAAATGTTTAAGTGATTTTTCAAAATCATTTTCCATCTAAGATGTCAACCTTTAATGTTACTTAAGAATTACTGGAGATACAATCCAATGACACCATCCTCATTATTTATTAGGATGTTTTGTGTTTATGATGACATCATTATTATGAAAACTGCTTCTTTTTCAATGGGTTATCCAATGACTAAATGATGAAAATGATTATAAAACATGTTTCTTTTCTGTATCCTATTCTATGACAAAATTTTTATGAACCCCATTTCTTTTCAAGGGTTAGGATATGAAGAATGTATTTTTGAAGCCCATTTCATTTCATGGGTTCTGATATGATGAATGGTTTATGATCTTGAGCCACATATATCTATGATTTTAATTATGTGATGGGTGGGACCTTTATCCCCCTATTTTTCATTAGTAAAATATTGATATCTCATGAGATAAACATGACTGTAATATATAGTTAACCCAATTTAGTAATGGATTTTTTCCACCATGACAGTCTTGGGAGTGAATTGTGACCACTATAATGGTTTTGGGAGTGAACCCATTCCACTATAATAACCTTGTAAATAAGCCTAAATTACATTTGAAATGATTTTCTATACTTATAATTATGCAAGAATTATATGTCTTATGTCAATGTTATTCTCTCATGCCTCATTCCCTTTTATTTCCTTATGATTTATGTCTTATGAACTGCCATTATTTATTCTATGATTCATGATTTTGATCTTTGATATATAGTGTATGGTTTTTATATGTTATCACCATGTTATCATGTCATTAACCACATGGTATATTCACTTATTTCCCTTGATTACCCTTAAGGAGATTCTGATCTAAACCTTTCTTATTTTTATTTTCCCTAGTATAGGACCCCAACCCGATTTTCCACCCAAACAGTTCTTAGGGCCAAGTTCCACTTGGCCATAATCATGCCTCCCCAAACTCCAAGGGTTACCAACTAATAGAGCGGGGTATAAAGTGGTGTTGGTGGGGAGATTATACCCCTGGTGATGATATAATAATGGTATAAATGTATACAAAAGTGAAAGAAAAGACCAAAATAGATATTGTACCAGTAACCCTCCCATGGGGGAAGCACAATCAATAAAAGAAGACTCAATAATAACCACTAAATAAAAAATAACCATTTAATGAATGACACATCCCAACATGCCATTTTTAGTTACTAAAACAAAACATGAATATATGTTTGGTCATATGTATCAATAAACATAAAGGGTATCCCATGGCTGACAACCAGTACATACATATATAATCATGCTGATACAAAAAGAAAAAAAGGAAACTCCTATTGAGTTAAGAACCCATGGTACCTTGGATTACTCCCATGCTAACATAAGGACTAAGATCCATCTCATAAGCCTTAATATTTACCTGAATTCAATGCTATAATGTTTACATGCATTTTCAAGGGTCTGTGTAGGGTGTGAGAAAGAATCTCAGATGAACACCACCAACGTGTGACTATCTTACATTTGTGCTTAAACGAGTGTGTATAAAATAAATAAAGTAGAATTTTACATAATAATAATAATAACATACTTCCATTATAAAAAACAGCTATAAGGAAGTGATCATCGACTTCATCTAGTGCTGTAATACCAAAGTGGAGAAGATCCTTTGCCTAAGACTAAGGAATCCCTAGATGTAAATCAGACCAGGTGAACCCTCAAGTTCCACCTATAAATAAATCACCCAACACCTTAGTCCAAATAATATTCGACATCCTAAAGGCACACCCCAATAATTAAATACCTAGTCCTATGGACCTCATCTGATATGAAACCCCATCGGATCAAAACATGTTTTCTGAGGCAGAATGATATCTTCCCTTTATGTGATATCATCATTAGATCAATAGTCGATGTGAAGGTACCTGGTCTCGCAATGATAGCTAATGAGCCTTGGATTTGATATTTTTCATCTACATGATGATGGAAGTTATCTTCACTAATGATCCAAACCCCAATATGGTTTGAGGATCTCACATAAATTAAAAGATCACAAAAATAAAATAGTAAACATACCTTCAAAAATCTGAATTCATGGTCGATAGAAACTCATTGTTGGTGATAGTTTCTTAAAGGATCTATTTTAGTATCCTTCTAGACCATCCAAATAGACAACAAAAATCCATGGGAATTCCTATCATTGGATTTCAGGTGCTAGTGTGGTGATCCGATGATTTCTTCGATGTCTTGATGATCACCACATCGAGATACCTTTGATGATTGAGGGAGATCTTGATCTGAGCTCTTTGATCAACTATTTCTCTCTATATGAAGAGGGATTAGAGATAGGATCTGGCTAAAATTCCTTGAATTGTGATAATTTTGAGCCTCTCTCCACTTATTTATAGTGGATGATGAATAACACCCGGTAGGGTTCCCCGGCCGTCAGAAATTTAACATCAACTAAATAATAATCATGATGAACTAAACTGTGCCATTAATATTATTAATAATTTATTACATAAATTTAATATATATAAAATTTATTACATTATAAAACAGAGCCATTTAACTCAACTTGTCTTTCCCACTTAATATTAAACAAGCCTTGAATATTAAAATAATATTCGTTCGAATAATATTTTTTCGTATTTACTTAACCTGTAAATATTTTAAATAAATTCAATCTTGATTATTTATAAATTTAGTAATAATTAATTTATTTAATTATTTGGTGATCGATACTTTAGACAACATGTGGACCCCATGGTGGGGCCCACCATGTCTAATATGCCTATTAAACTGAATAGGGCGAATTCTTGAATATGATATTGTGTGTGACCCTTTAGGACCTCATCTATATAGTAGTGAACAAAATCCATAGACCAAGAGGAGAATCTAGAAACCCATCAAGGCCCCTAAAGAGATAAGTATAATTATAGAAATGACTACCAACCTACAAACACTGACTATGTACTATAATCTTTTGGTCTTTAAATATCTTATAAAGCTGAATGTACACTTGTATCATAATCATTTTATTTCTTTATTATTTATTGATCTATCTAGATGGATTTAACTTTATAATACATTGGACAAATACTTATAAATATAGCACCATCCGGATCAACTAGGCCTGAGATATACAACATCTATAGCCCAGAAGTGACAAATGCTTTCTTGACCATTCAACCAATGTCATACCACCATCGACGCTCCCAACATAAGATACCTTGCCACAATTTCAATATCATTGGTTTTCCCTTTCTTCTAAGTACAGAATCAAATAGTACACACTGATAATGATCTCATGTCAGGAGACCAATATACTTGTCCATAGACAGGAACAACCAATGAAACCCAAAACATGTGGTGTTCCTATTAGCGGGTCTGTACTCATGATCTAAATACTATAGATCAGCAAGTGCTAACTCCATGAGAAGATGTCTTGGTGATTATGATACCACAACACCTGATAGTCTTACATCTACCATGCCCAATATGTAATATGTAACTAGACCTTATGACATATTTAAGATTAATTTCATGATATCTCAAGGTTCTCAGTATATCTTAGGATATTCTATAACCTTTCAATACTACAATTAATCTATGGACATTAACATTAAATAGTGGACTTAGAAATATCTACAATATATTGGTAAGAATACATCATGTAAAACTAACAGTATATATGATATGGTAATAAAAAGTGCTACATAGTTAGGTCTAGGGAACCCACTATTTCAACACTCCCACTTACAGTAGATCCAACTTCCTAACCATGCTTGTTAGCTACTCACATGATAAAAATAATGTTTATATATATTAACGACTTTAGCTTCTGGGTATGCCACATTTCCACCATGTGGCTATTCTACTATATGCAACCTCATCTATGTGAGTAAACCCTCTCAAGAGATTGTATCCCCGAATATATCACTTTTTTTCCACTATCTATACTTGAAATCTTTGCTAGTAAGAATATCATAATTTATATTATGATAATACTTTGCATACTAGGTGTGATTCCATGAACAAGAACAAATCATTGCATTTGATAACTATTTCTTAGCTACCTTAGAAGCTGTAATATACTCAGTATTTGCATGTGTAGCTACCAATGGCTTATATTAGTCTTTATTTCTTTATAACTTAGCCTAACTGCGATACTAGATAATATGGATCTAAGGAAGACAAGTTTGTGTCCCACCATAACTATTATCTGTTCTCCACATACCAGGTACATATCATTTTCACTTTCCCAATTAAAATCAGATAGTGCTGACTGCTTTACTTGTAGTGATACTAGATGTAATTGATATATATTTACTATAAATTATATCCTAGAAATATCAATTATTTTACATATCATGGAATATGTGATTGATCCATCACTGAAGCGTATTAAACTTAAATAACAACTTTAATATCCTCCCATGTTACAAACCTGATAACCTGGAGAGATTATTATATATGACAATGGAAACAATTCATAACATTAATTGTTCCAACTTTTACTTATCAATACCTTGCCACTGTATGTACGATTGATTAGGTCCAAGTAATTGTTAGATCTACCTCAGTAGATCATGTTCCACAGATCGTAGGTTTCTAATTGAAGTCAATCACTGGAGAATTTTTTTTATCTGGGTCTTAACTAACTTTAAGACCGATATCTGTTTTCCATATGTTGAAAAACATATTTATCTTGGGAAACTATAGAACTCCCATAAACCTTTTGCAGACACATGGAAAATATTCATTCCAAATGAATGTTTTAATATCAAGTTTATTACATTAATCCATAACTAGATTTCAGTAACATTCAACCCTTATTGGAATCTTATGATGTCATCATCCCTTTCTGGTTGTGTCTCATAGACACTTTCCATGAAAGATAATCTTGAAATGAAATGGCCAATTTAACGATCTTATAAGTTTATCTGTGATAAGTTAAATTCTAATTGATTTAGGCGTACCAACATCATATTGCCAATAGAGCCTTATTGATACCCCTCTTGTACCTATCATGTATCAACTCACTTGAATACCCACCGTAATATTCAATTTATAAGCCCCTTTGTAATTTGAAACAATGAATATATTATCGAATTTTAATTATTGTTGTAAATCATAGATAATTTCCATATACTACTTACATTTAGGAATTATTATTCTCAAGGAATAATGTATCATCAGTCATGGTGAATATAAAACAATCGCCATGGTTTTAACCTTCCTACGCAGTATATGTCTCTAGATCATTCTTTTTCCACATGTACTTGTGGAACTTGTTCCTATACCAACCATTTGTGGATCTAGATAATTGACTAAACCAAAGTCAATCTTTCTCCCACTATCTCAAGTAGAGATGTTCACCCTTTTATATAAATGTACCCTAACACTTGAATACAAATTTTCTATATTAGGGATTTAGGTAATATCATAAGAAACTGTTAGGATGATTAATTAGATTCACCATGTCTTTATCCTTATGCATGTTTTTTATCTTAACAAATTCATTGCATCTAAACACAGGTCCAATGATATAATGTATTTTCAACATACTATGACTCGTATGATATCCATTTGTCATTTTTAGTTGGAATATTGGTTAAGGTTTTTTTCCATTTTTTTCAAAGCACATCTTGAAATATAATGTAAGTTACTATAAGTTGTAACATTGATAGTACAAAAATTAAAACATTGATGTATACAATGGGAATTTAGGAGTTTCTCCATCATGAATTTTGTTGATCAATATTAACATGAAGTATCTTCATCGATCCTCTTTATTCAAATCAATGCAGTGACGTAGATAAGGTAATGTGCATTTATGAATTAATCCAGGCTACATTATCATGATCGATGAATGCTTGGTCAAGATATTTTTCAGCATGCCAATCCAATACAACTCATATCTTATGAACATTATTTTACTTCACTATCACATTATTTAATAATATAAAGTAATCTTGTGAAGTATCTTTACCGCTAGCATTCCCTTGGAATAGTTCACATTCTCCTATTGAACTAACTCCTTAAGCTTTGTGGAATACCTTTATTTATAATGAATTATTTGTCAAAAGGAAATACATCGATAATACTAGAGGTGTCTAGCTGTACCGAGCCTAAATACCATATCAGTTATATCCTTGATGTATAGTTTTAGTTATTCTTTTAAAAGAATTATCTAGACACAACTGGTAAAATACATCTTACATTTTTATATTCATCACTTATTGCTTATGATTCAAGTACCAAGCAACTACTTGATGATTTTGAGACACCAATAACAAAATTTATTCCTAAATTTGGAATAATGTCTCATTATGTCCATAGGAAACATGAGATAAAGGCTTTGTTTATGCTCAACAACTTGTTCAACTTGAATCAATCACTTAGTAATAAGAAGTTATGTGTTTCTCACCTCTGACTTAGGAATCACCATTTCTCAGCTTTTTAGAGAAGACACCTTACTTATTGTAATTTTTTTATACTTATATGGTTATTTTATTTCAATAAACATATGTGATTATCATACATTATTTTATACAAAATAATTATTTCAGAAACAATACTTTTATTTGATTAATATACCCTGAAGCAGAAGCAGCTACATGCTTCTTAAATTCAGTTCATTTTATTTTAAACATTCATAAATTTATTTCATGTTATGCGATGAAAATAACCACCTATTAAATAACCAACCTATATTCTTAGAATAACATTATAAAGGTTCAATTGGCATGACTTTCATAGTAATTTTTTCATTGTATTCCAATTTATTCACCATAAGAACAAAATATGACGCTTTCTTTAATATTCTTATTGCTTGGAAAACCATACCTAAATGGTAATAAAGCATTTACTATATCATGGTCACTGGTATCATTAAAAAAAACTAGAGTAATTGGGTGAAAAAAGTATAATAATGGGATGTAATGAAAAATTATTAATCACGTTCCTATGTTCCATCGCTTTCTCATTAGAAACTTCTCAGAGATGAGACTACATGTTATTTTCATCCATGTCCAAATGTTGTAACCGAAATTAACATTGGATGTTGATGATAACATTATGACAGAACAATCATATGCTTTATACATCAGTCACCTATAATAAATTTTACACCCTTGCTTCATGAGATGTCTTAACAGGCAGGGACAACAACACCATGAATTTCCAATACAGTAGAAATGTGTTCAAGCATTTATACTACAATTTTGAATTTTGTTCTTGTTTTGACATTAAATTTGTCTAATATATATAATAGTTTTTATCTTCTATTATTTCTGTCCATTTTATACAAATAAAACTTTAAAATATTATTACTTTTATGCTGATTACCAAATTAGACATTATTAATTAATTAATTAAATTGTTAAATGTTCCCCACTATTTTAACAAATTCTAGGAACCCTATGTACTAAAATTGGAATACTCTATTACAGGAGTATTCTAGTGGCAAGGATTTATGAACCTTCTCTTATAGTCTACAAGCTTTGGCTATGCCACTACTCAGAGAGTTCAAGGTAGGCTTTTGGCTGACCAGTCGCATTAACATGTGGTTCCTTGACCAATTTAGTGATGTCCTAGATTAAAAAATATGAACACTATTTACTCAATTCATGGCTCTAAAAAGATATCAAGTTAGCTATGACTAATCCACACTGCCACTTTATTTAATTTGACCCTGCTCTCTCCTAAAAAACTCCCTTGTAGTAAGAGGTACCCTCATCTATGGCCTGACTATCACCTGAAACACCCAGTTTAGTTCAAATTTGAACGATGAAGGAGATTAATGAATTAATATTTCTGTGAGGGTTCTGTGTGTTTTTTATCTCGACGAATGTAATCCATTTCTATTAATATTTTTCATCTATTTTGTTGCGCTCACAATAGAACATTAAAAGAAAAAAACACGTCATTCTTTATGAACAATACTGGAAATAGTATATTTCCCAACAGTTCAGAACCATTGGGATAGGCTGTAGAGTCATTGGTATATATTATACCAACGGTTCTGCCACCCTTAGGGAAGTAAGCTGTTGGGAAAAAGTTTTCCCTATGGTTTATGTAGAACCATTGGGAAAGGGGTTTTTCCAAGGGTTCTCATAGAACCATTGATAAAAACATCCTACAAAATTTATGCCAATGGTTTGAAACCGTTGGCATAGGATATGCTATGAAAATTGCATAGCATCCTGCAATTTGCACAGTAGGGTCTGCAATCCCATTCCTACATGCTGTAATTCTATCCATTGTGTTGTAATTCTCCATTCCCACTCCTTTCCAATTATTTAACATATAATGCATACACATTTAACATTGCACCCTGGAACTATATACATCCAGAATTAAATCATAATTCATAACGCAATTATAATCATACATAATTGATTTATAATTCAATTTAAAACTTAAATGACAATTATATGTTGAATCTGAAATTCAATTCATAATTGAATAAATACATAATTTAATTATCAATTATCAATAAAATACATAAAAAACTGAATAAGTAATTATATGTGTTATACACAATTATGAATACATACAAGTGGTTTTTACTAAAAATGATGTCCATTTTAAACATTATACATAAACTTGGAGTGATACCGGCCACAACGTGTCTCATATTGAGGCAGGGTTGACTCATACACGTCACATATGTCCCATGGATCGTAGTCCTAAAGCATCAACATATTCCGAAAGCGTTTGGTCGGTCACAAAAGAGAGAAACTTTGAGTGGTTACGGACACACCACGCCTCATATTGAGGAAGGGTTTACTTTTGCATGTCACACATGACCCATAGATCGTTTTCCTAAAGTTTCAACAGAATCTGAATGTGTTTGATCAGTTTTCCGTATGCCAAGTGTACTTTTCACTTAAAATATTGTCCATTTAAAATAAAACTGAGACACATCGAGTTGTGCTAGCCACATCGAACCTCAGATATAGTGGGGGTTTACTCGTACAGGTCACATATGACTCGTGGATCGTTGTACTAATGTTTCAATGGAATCCGAATGCGTTTGGTTAGTTTTTCGTATGTTAGTTATTGGTTTCACTTAATATGATGCCCATTTTAAACAAAAGAGAGACACTTTTAGTGTTGCCAGAAACACCACCCCTCATATTGATGCGGGGTTGACTCGGACACATCACAAATGATCCATGGATCGTTTTCCTAATGTTTCAACAGAATCTAAATGTTTTTGGTCAGTTTTACGTATGTCAGTTGTTGTTTTCACTTAAAATAATGTCCATTTTAAACAAAAGAGAGACACTTTGAGTGACTTCGGCCACACCGTGCCTCAGATTGAAGCGGGGTTGACTTGTACACGTAGAATATGGCCCATGGATCATTTTCCTAAAGTTTCAATGGAATCCAAATGCATTTGGTTAGTAATCTGTATGTTAGCTGTTGTTTTCACTTAAAATGATGTCCTTTTGAAAAAAAAGAGACACTTTGAGTGGTGTCGGCCACACCAGGCCTCAGATTGACGTGGTTTTGACTCTTACACATCAAATATGACCCATGTATTGTTTTCCTAGAGCATCAACACATTCCGAATGCGTTTGGTCAGTTTTCCGTATGTCAGTTGTTCTTTTCACTTAAATTCCCGTCCATTTTAAACAAAAGAGACATAGTTAGGGTGCTACCAACCACATCGTGCCTCAGATTGATACGGGGTTGACTCATACATGTCACAAATGTCCCATGGATCTTTTTACTAAAGTTTCACTAGAATAAGAATGCGTTTGGTTGGTTTTCCGTATGTCAGTTGTTGTTTTCACTTAAAATGATGTCCTTTTGAAAGAAAAAAGAGACACTTTGAGTAGTGCCGACCACACTAGGACTCGTATTGAGGAAGGTTTGATTCTTACACATCAAATATGACCCATGTATCATTTTCCTGCTGAATCAACACATTCTGAATGCATTTTCTCAGTTTTTCGTATGTCAGTTGTTCTTTTCACTTAAAATCTCGTCCATTTTAAACAAAAGAGACAAAGTTAGGGTGATACTGGCCACAAGGTGCCTCAGATTGATTCGGGGTAGACTTGTACACATCAAAAATGTCCCATGGATCATTTTACTAAAGTTTCAATGGAATCCGAATGCATTTGGTCAGTGTTCCGTATGTCAACTGTTGTTTTCACTTAAAATGATGTCCTTTTGAAACATAAGAGAGACACATTGAGTGGTGTCGGGCACACTAAGGCTTGGATTGATGCAGGGTTGATTCGTACACGTCAAATATGACCCATTGATCTTTTTACTATAGAATCAACACATTCCAAATGCATTTGGTCGGTTTTCCGTATGTCAGTTGTTCTTTTCGCTTAAAATCCCATCTATTTTAAACAAAAGAGACACATTTCGGGTGATACCGGTCACACCGTGCCTCATATTGATGCGGGGTTGACTCGTAAATGTCACAAATTTCCCATGTATAGTTTTACTAAAGTTTAAATGGAATCTGGATGCGTTTGTTCGGTTTTCCATCTGTCAGTTGTTGTTTTCACTAAAAATGATGTTCTTTTGAAAAAAAAGAGAGACACTTTGAGTGGTTTCGGCAACACCGGGCCTCATATTGAGGTGGAGTTGACTCGTACACATCACATATGACCCAGGGATCGTTTTCCTACAACATCAACACATTCTGAATGTGTTTGGTTGGTTTTCCCTATGTCAGTTGTTGTTTTCACTTAAAATGATGTCCTTTTGAAACAAAAGAGAGACACATTGAGTGGTTTCGGCCACACCGCACCTCATATTGAGGTGGGGTTTACTTTTACACATCACATATTAACCATGGATATTTTTCCTAAAGTTTAAAAAGAATATGAATGCGTTTGGTCTGTTTTCGTATGCCAGTTGTACTTTTCACTTAAAATGTTGTTCATTTCAAATAAAACTGAGACACTTCGAGTTGTGACGGTCACACTGCACCTCTAATTTAGTTGAGGTTGAATATTAAACATCATATATGACCCATGGATCGTTTTTCTAAATTTTCAATGGAATCTGAATGCTTTTGGTCGGCTTTCCGTATATCAGTTGTTGTTTTCACTCAAAATGATGTCCATTTTAAACAAAAGAGAGACACTTTGAGTGGTTCCAGCCACACCGCACCTCTTATTGAGGTAGGGTTGACTTATAAATGTCACATATGACCCATGTATAGTTTTCCTAAAGCATTAACACATTCAGAATGCATTTGGACAGTTTTTTGTATGTCAGTTATTGTTTTCACTTAAAATGTTGTTCATTTCAAAAAAAAAATGAGACACTTCCAGTGGTTCCGGTCACACCATGCCTCGTATTAAGGGTTGAATATTACACATCACATATAACCCATTGATTTTTTTTTCTAAACTTTTAACACATTCCTAATGCATTTGGTCAGTTTTTCATATGCCAGTAGTTGGTTTCAATTAAAATGTTGTCCATTTCAAATAAATGTGAGACACTTTGAGTGGTGTAGACCACACCAGGCCTCATATTGAGGTGTGATTGACTCTTACACGTCAAATATGACCCATGGATCGTTGTGATAATGTTTCAACGGAATCTGAATTCATTTGGTCGGTTTTCTGTATGTCATGAATTGTTTTCACTTAAAATGAAGTCCATTTTAAACGAAAGAGAGACAATTTGAGTGGTTTCGGCCACACTGTGACTCGGATTGAGGAAGGGATGACTCGTACACATCAATAATGACCCATGTATAATTGTACTAAAGTTTCAATAGAATAAGAATGCGTTTGGTTGGTTTTCCGTATGTCAGTTTTACTTTTCACTTAAAACATTGTCCATTTCAAATAAAACTAAGACACTTCAAGTTGTGACGGCCACAATGAACCTCAGATTTAGGTGGGGTTTACTCATAAACATCACATATGACCCATGGATCGTTTTCCTAAAGTTTAAATGGAACATGAATGCGTTTGGTCGGTTTTCCGTATATCAGTTGTTTTTTTCACTTAAAATGATGTCCATTTTAAACAAAAGAGAGACACTTTGATTGGTTCCGGTCACACCGCACCTTGGATTGAGGTGGGGTTGACTTGTACACGTCAAATATGACCCATGTATCATTTTCCTAAAGCATCAACACATACAGAATGCGTCTGGTCAGTTGTTGTTTTCACTTAAAATGTTGTTCATTTCAAAAAAAATGAGACACATTGAGTGGTTCCGTTCACACCATTCCTCGGATTAAAGAGGGGTTGACTCGTACATGTCACATATGACCCATTGATCGTTTTTTTTAAACTTTTAACACATTATGAATGCGTTTGGTCGGTTTTATATATGCCAGTAGTTGTTTTTAATTAAAATGTTGTCCATTTCAATTAAATGTGAGACACTTTGAGTTGTGCCGGCCACACCAGGCCTCAGATTGAGGCGGTGTTGACTCTTACACTTCACATATGACCCATGGATCATTGTATTAAATTTTAAATGGAATCCAAATGCATTTTGTCTATTTTCCGTATGTCATTTATTGTTTTCACTTAAAATGAAGTCCATTTTAAGCAAAAGCGAGACAATTTGAGTGGTTCCGACCACACCGTGCCTTGTATTGATGTGGGATTAACTCGTACACGTCAAAAATGTCCCACGGATCATTGTACCAAAGTTTCAACAAAATCCAAATGTGTTTGGTTGGTTTTTCGTATGTCAGTTGTTGTTTTAACTTAAAATTAAGTCCATTTTAAACTAAAGAGAGACACTTTGAGTGGTGCCGACCACAATGCACCTCGGATTGAGGAGGGGTTGACTCATGCATGTCATATATGACCCATGGATCTTTGTGATAAAGTATCAACAATGTCATAATCTGTTTGGTTAGTTTTCCATATGTACTTAAAATGTTGTCCATTTTAAACAAAAGATAGACACTTAGAGTGATCCCGGACACACTGTGACTCTTATTGAGGTACGGTTGACTCGTACATGTCACATATGACCCATGGATCGTTGTCTTAATGTTTAAATAGAATCCGAATGCGTTTGGTTGGTTTACCATATGTCAGTTGTTGTTTTCAATTAAAATGAAGTCCATTTTAAACTATAGAGAGACACTTCGAGTGATGTCGGCCACTCCGCACCTCAGATTGAGGCTGGGTTGACTCGTACACATAAAAAATGACCCAAGGATCATTTTCCTAAAGTATCGACACAATCTGAATGCGTTTGGTCATTTTCCATATGTCAGTTGTACTTTTCAATTAAAATGATATCCATTTCAAACAAAAGTGAGACACTTTGAATGGTGTCAGCCACACCGCGCCTCGGATTGAGGTGAGGTTGACTCGTAAACGTCACATATGAAACATGGATCGTTGTTCTAAAGTATAAACACAATCAGAATTCATTTAGTTGGTTTTCCATTTGTCAGTTGTTTTTTTCATTTAAAATGTTGACTATTTCAAATAAACCAAAATAATTGAGAACATGGATGAATGATTCTATATATTTTCAACCACAACTTCAGGTTCACAATCAACTCTAGAAATTGAGCTATTGGAGTCATCAAAACAAATAAATGGATTGGTTCCAATGGCACGAGGGAAAGTGTCAATTCCAGCATCACCATCATCAAAATTATGTCTTGAAATTACTTAATCTATGACACCAAATTTAGGTCGAAGTCGATCTTTGACATAAAAAACTTGTTTATCCATTGATGCCAACACATATGGTTCTTTGGTAGCAAGATTGCGAGTCATATTAATTACTCTAAATCCACAACCATCAATAAATGTGATCTATCTCATCATCAAATCAAACCAATGGCATTTCATCATTGTGACTCGTCTATGAGAGTAATAATCCAATATTATTATTCGCTTAACAACTCCATAATAACCCACATTTTCAAATAAAAAAAGGACTAAAAACATCAAACACTTTTTATGTTATCCCACCAAAAAATGATCATGAATGTCCCTATACATTTTCATACTTCCAGAATTTTTAGAGAGTTTATAGTTATGAGCTTCATCCACCCGCACACCCTCCCCACCCCACCTGGACAGCCCTACCCCAACCCTAGTTGGACAACCCAGCTCCCCCCCACCCCACTTGGACAGCCATACCCCCACCCCACTTGGACAGCCCTACCCCCACCCCACTTGGACAACCCAGCCCCCCCACTTGGACAGCCCTACCACCACCCCACTTGGACAACCCGCCCCCCCCCCCCCACCCCACTTGGACAGCCCACCCCCACCCCACTTGGACAACCCACCCCCCCCCCCACTTGGACACCCCCACCCCACATGGACAACCCCCCCCCCCCCACCCCACTTGGAAGGCCCTACCCCCACCCCACTTGGACAACCCAGCACCCCCACCCCACATGGACAATCCAGCACCCCCCCCCCCACCCCACTTGGACAGCCCTACCCCCACCCCACTTGGACAACCCAGCCCCCCCCCACCCCACTTGGACATCCCCCCCCCCACTTGGACAACCTAGCCCCCCCCCCCCCACCCCACTTGGACAGCCCAGCCCCCCCCCCCCCCCACCCCATTTGGACAACCCTACCTCTACCCCACTTGGAAAACCCAGCCCCCCCCCCCTCCCCACCTGGACACCCCTACCCCCCACACCCCACTTGGAAAACCCAGCCACCCCCACCCCCACCCCACCCCACCTGGGCAGCCCTACCGTCACCCCACTTGGACAACCCCCCCCCCCCCCCCCACCTCGACAGCCCCTCCCCCACCCCACCTACACACCCTCCCCACCCCCACTTGGACAACCCTGCCTGGACACCCTCCCCCACCCCACCTGCACACCCTCCCCCACCCCAAACAACCCTACCCCCACCCCATTTGGACAACCCAGCCCCCTCCCCCACCCTACCTAGACAACCCCTCCCCCACCCCACTTGGATAGCCCTCACATCCTCCCCCACCCCATCTGCACACCCTCCCCCACCCCAAATTGAAACAGAAATTCATTCAAATCAAAATCCAATTTTCAATTAAACTAAATTACACCAAAAGAACCATATCACCCCACTAAACAAACCCTATACCATGTTTGAAGGGTAGAACAAAAAACAGAAAACAAATCCATGGGTTCCGTACACAGAAACCCTAATTTAGCCCAAATCAAAACATCAAACACAAAAAAAAAGAATAACACTAAAACTAAGGTAACACTTACTAATTTGAAGTGTGAAATAAAATTTTTTCTGATTGAAGATGGATCTTAGCTAGAAAGAGTCTCGAGGATGAGAAGAATTCAAGAGGAGCTCGATTAGGGTCTGTTTGAAATCAGGCGGAGTGTGGGCTCGGTTGTTCTGTATTTGGGGGAATTCTTTCCCAACGGTTGTTAAAAACCGTTGGGAAAGTCTATATTTACCAATGGTTTAACCAAACCGTTGGTATATGTTAAATAAAATCATGATTTCCCAACGATTTTGGAAAACTGTTGGTAAATCTGAAATTAGTCTACACATTGCCAACGGTTTGTTCAAACTGTTGTCAAAGGTTACCTTCAATACACTATACCAACGGTTTCTTTAAACCGTTTCTATACTACTGTTAGGAAAACTCTAAATTCCAGTAGTGGAATATTATTGTTTGTTATTTTATATATTTTCATGCTGTTATAAAATGCATAAAACAATAAATAAATTAATTAATGTAAACTACTTCTTGATTGGTCTTGAGCATCTAAAACAACGTTGGGACGTCATATCTGAGATGAAGCTTAACTCTTAATGCAACTAACCCCATCATGTATGTCTGCATATCATCTGGAGTATCACCTTGTCCGGGCGGGGTCCACACCATGTCTTGCAATACCACCTCATCTTGATAGGGTCTATGTCACATCTTGCATCGTCTTGGTCAATATAAACCACCACATCTTGGCGGCCTCCATGTTGGACACAGTCTCCTTCCAAAAAACATGGATATTCATGTGCAGGCGATGTGGACTAAGGCTGTAAATGTACATTAGATAAAATTAAGCGTGCATGCCCTTATACGTTTTAACTAAAAATAAAGACGATGCATAGACCTCCTTTTAATTAATTACAATCATCGCACGTAAATAAAATAATTAATTATATCAATACAGAACTACATGAGTCAGTGCTCATGACTAGTAGACGGGTAAAATAATGCGTAATAAAAATTAAGATGCATTAAATAAATTACAAGGGTAAATTAATTAGATTAAATTAATTAAACAATTTAAATACTTTAATTATTCTTTTCTCCACTTATTAATTTAAATTTAACACTTAAAATTACATTTGTTAATTAATATAATTTAATTCAAAAAAATTAAATTAAATTTATTGTCGGGTGTTAATATTTATTTAACCCCAAATTAATATTTAAATCAATATAATTTAATTATAAAATTAAATTATTTAAATATATTAATTTAATATGTTTAGCCCCTCAAAAACCCTCATGGGCCTCACATGAGAGTCATCTGTGGCTGGACTGCCCACTAGTCCAAGCCGAGGGGGTAGCCTATATGATGGCTAGAGGTCTGCCGACCGAGACCACGTGACCGGGATCTGGGGAGGAGGCCGCAACTAGGGCGGAGGTCCGAGAGGGATTTGAACCATATCCAGGAGCAGCAGGCGGTGCTGATCTACACACCCAAGGAAAAGGCGGTGCAAATGAGGTAATTTTGATGGAGAATATGTCGAACCTCGGTCAAGCGGAGGAGGGGTTGGCAGTGGTCGGGTGCAGGAATGGATCAACCATTTTAGCGGGGCTCTAGCTGGTCGTGGAATCCACGCCTGCTGCATGAGGGACGATGGACCGGTGATGCACCCAGATATGGGGTGATGCGGACTGGTTAAGTCAATTCATTCATTTAGTTTGTCAAATCTCCCCATTAATTTTTTTTATTTTTCCCTTAAATTTTCCACAACCCCTTTAATTTTTTTTCCAAAGGCTAATTTTAGCATTTGATTATAATAATAATAAAATATTAGTTTAATATAATAATTTTATTATTATTATAAGTATATTAATATAATTATATTATTAATTATAATAACTATAATTATATATTTTTTTTTTAACAAAAACGGTTCTAATTCAGATGAGGGGAAATTGGGTGAAACATGGGTAGACCGATATTAAAAATAAATAATTGAAAAAATTTAATACTCCACACCAAACCGCAAATTCGATTAGTATCAAAAAATTTAATTGGCCAAAAAATGATCGTTCAAAATTGGATCGGCGCACGGTCTGAACCGTTGAGGCTGATTTTAAACCATATACTAAAGATTAATGCAAAATAATTTATCTCGGTTCAAGAAATCTACACAATTTTTCTGATTCCAATTTGAGGTACTGGGGCCCGCAACCTAAGATGATGAGTCGAGGATTTTTAATTTTTCATTGACGGGATGATGAAACTTGTCGTCACTGACAATCTGAGCACAGGTATTGTCCGAGGATCTCGCATAAATTAAAAAATCACAAAAAACAAAACTGTAAACATACCTTTATAGATCTGAAGGTGTGGTTGATAGAAACTCTTCATCGTCATTTTTTTCTTGAAGGATCCATAGAATGATCCATCTAGATTGCCCAAATTCACAACAATAATCCGTGGGAATGTTGATCGTCGGATTCCGGGTGATAGTGCGGCGATACGATGATGTCATCGACATCCTGACAATCACTACATTGAGATTCCTTCAATGCATGAGGGAGATCTTGATCCAAAATCTTGGATTAGATGCTCCTATCTTTAGGAAGTGGGATGAGAGAGAGGCTTTGGCCAAAATGACATTAATAGTCATAATCTTGATCCTCTATCAACTTATTTTATAGTGACGGATGAATAACACCTGATAAGGTTCCCCAACCCCCAAAAACATGACATCCACTACGTAACGATCACGATGAACTAAAAAACACCATAAATATTATTAATAATTATCACTTACTTTTCATATATATAAAATATATTACGTGATAAAACTGATCTATTTAACTCGACTCATTTTTCCTGCATAATATTAAACGAACATTAAATATTAAAATAACATTCATTCGAATAATATTTTTCCGTATTTACAAAACTTATAAATACTATAAATAAATTCAATCCCAATTATTCATAATATGAATAATAATGAATTTAATATTTTCTTCGTTGATCGATACATTGGACAATAGTTGCACCCCGTGGTGGGGCCCACCATGACTAATATATTTATTTATCAAAATTGGGAGGATTCTTGAATACGCTACTGTGTGTGACCCTAAAGGACCTTATCGCAATAGTAGTGAATTAAATCCATAGATCCAGAGCGGAGTTTAACAACCCATCAATGACCCTAAAGAGATAAGGATAGTCATAGAAACGACTACCAACCTACGAACAATGATTGTATACAATAATCTCTTTGTCTTTAAATATCTCATAATATAGGATGCACACTTGTGTCATCATCCTTTTCTTTCTTTATTATTTGTTGATCTATCTGGATGGATTTACCTTTCAAATTATTTGGCCAAAGACTTATGAAGGAAGCACTATCCTAATCAACTAGGCCTAAGATATACTGCTTCTATAACTCGTAAGCGAAAAATACATTCTTGGCCATTAAACCAATGGCATACCACCAACGACTCACCCAACACAAGCTACCTTTCCACAATTTGAATATCTTGGTTTTTTCATTGCATCAAAGTTCACAATCAAATAGTACACACTGATAATGATCTCAATTCAGGAGACCAATACACATGTCTACAGATAGTAACAACTAACGACACCCAAAACATGTGGTGTTCCTATTAGCGGGTCTTTCCTCATGATTACACTACTCTAGATTACCACGTGCAAACTTTTTGAGAATAAGTCTCAATGCTTATGAGTCCCCAACACCTGATAGTCTTACATATACTGTTTCCAATCAGTAATATGTAACTAGAACGTATGAAATATTTAAGATTAATGTCATGATGTCTCATGGTTCTTATTATAGCCTGAGATTTTCTATAGCATTTTGATATGACAATTAATATATGGAAATTAATATTAAATAGAGGACGCAGAAATATCTACACTATAATGGTTAGAATACATCATGTAAAACTCACTATATACATGATATGGCAATCAAAATTACTTTTTAGTTGGGTCTAGGCCCCCAACTATTTCAAGACAACATCTGGATGAATGATGATTTCTTGAATCCCTAACAATTCCAGGACCAAAAAACTCATGTATAGTGAGCCTCATCCCCAAAAAATAGTCTCAACACTGCCAACTAATAGTTCCACACCACCCCATTGTCATTCTATGACAACCACCTACACCATCATCATAATCCACAACAAACCGAGGCATCTACCCACAAGTGCAGTCTATACAACCTCATTATCTGGGTCATCCTATGTACACACGAATCTAAAGGTCACATTGGCCATCACAAGTGAGTGGAATCTCCAAATAAATCTCTAATACATATCATCTCTCACCTCATGCCCTTATGAATGTGTTTCTTAGCATGATGGTCAAAAACACCTCAAATTACATGGTCTATTCACATATCCTAACATCATTACCACCTCATTTCAATGAGCAAGTCACCCATCCTATGATCAACATCACTCTTAGAATCATGGGCTCACCCAACCTGATGATTACATATCCTTATACCATATGACCAATTCCATCTCAATCCTCAGGTGAAGCCTGTCGCATTCCCACATAACTCAGTAATGCATAATAGTAGAATAATTCAATTCATATAGTTAAAACATTTCACTTTAATTAAATAAGCACACTCGCCCTAACTTCCCAAGTGCTCTTAAGCTCCATAAACAACTCGGTAATGGAGGCAAAGGAAAGGTCATTCATAATAGCATCCCACATGATGTCACAATTAATTTAAAGGTAGGGAGTTATTAAAAGATGGCCCTCTGAATCTACCCAAAGTCATTCTCAAGAATGCACACCAAAAAACTAAAAAATCACCAAAAAAATATGAGAACCAACTACCACATACTAGCAGAAATCCTATCTTCTGATATTAGCCTCAAATTCGATTTAATTTTGAATAAATATGCATTTTAGATGAACACCCTTAAAATAGGGTAAAATTGCATAGAAATTTTTTAAATCTATATGGAGAGATCAAAGAAGAATAGAGGAAAGCAGATTGAAGGTCTTACTGATACTGATCTATAGCCACTAAAGGATTGAAGATGGAACCTCAGGTAGTGGAGAAATCAAGATCCCTAAATGGTATAGGGAGAGGTGTGTGGCTTCTGGGTGTGCCCCATTATATCTATGGGTATGGAGAATAATAAAGGGGTGTAGATCCCCCTTGCATAAAAAAACTTATATTGGAATTTACACACCATTTAAGTTCGATGTTATCTCAAGTCTTCCACAAAACACATGAAATAAAAATTATTAGATGCTATGTAATTGTCCTAAAATCACTTTTGGTAGCCTAGGATATCCGTTCTTCCTCTAGTGTTTTCCAAAACCCCCAATACTTCCAATAAAACATATACCACACCTAAAACAAGGTCTTCAGTTAAAAAAACACCCAGAATGAGGTTTCAAAGATAAAAAAACGTTTGGTCTGACCACTAATGCAAAAGTTAAAATTTACATGGAGCGCTATATAATTCCAAGCGCACTTGTCACATTCAAAAATTCATATTCTTCTATATAATTCTAGGTGCACCCATCACATCATAACATTTACATTGTCATGCATGAAACATTTAAAATATGTCAAACATGAACATAAAAAAATAAACTATGGAAGGAAATGAGTTTTACATAATAAAAAATTCATTCATAAACATTTGGTTCCCAGAATAAATAGGGAATATCATTCTTGACATAGAACTATTAACCTTGAGTGAAGAGTGAAACAATCTTTGAGACGTAAAATGGGGTGTGTTTATTTGAAAGAAGACTTCCTTTGGAAAACATTGTGTTTTTAATTAAATCTATTAGAGAACATGTATATCTCATAAAATGTAATATAGTGATGAATAAGTTATTTCTAAGGCATATCCATACTGAAAATGGGTTGAAGAGGGAAAACCCAAAGAAGGAGAGTTGGGTTCAAGAGTTTCCCCTTACATTATATCTAAACGCTTTCTTCATTGTATTGCCTTGTATCACCACATTAGATTCATTAATGTAAAATTACAGAACCATTTATACATTGATAAAATTCATTATGGTCTTATTATTTTCATTTATTGGTTATTGGATGAGTTATATAGTTTATATTCATTGTTCGAGAATGTCAGTTTTTTTAGTTTTCTTGAACGGTTCACTTGTATTCATGAATGGATGTTCTTTTAAAATGTGAAAAAACATCCAGAATTTTAATTACATGTTATCTATAATGTCACATAACTTGAAATGGTCCTATAAATAATTTTTTTATATACCATGAGAATGAATCATTAGATAAGAGTTTAATGATGATTGTTTGGGTTAATTCGGGCAGTTTTTTGACCACAACAAACATTTTTTGTTTAATCATTTAGTAATATGTAAATAATTTTGTTCTAAAACATTAAAAAGGATATAATAAATATAAAATAATATGGTTCAACCATAAAAATGGTTTAATCACCAGACTTGAAGGCAGTAATGGAAAATGAAAACATGTCACTCTTGAAGGTGATAAATTAACACCTCACGAACAACGTTTTCCTTTCTAAATTAAAAAGAATAGGAGAAGGGGGTTTGATGATATATTATACCATTATTATCATAAAATTACATTATATGTAAAATAATAGAGTTACCATACCATGTGTATGAGTATTGGTGGGGATATATTAAGAAAAGAACTTGAAATTAAAAGGAAATTAAAGGAAAAGAGAGAGAGAGAGAGAGGAATTGCCTCTTGAATCCTCCTTGAGGCACCTTGCATTGGTATTATGATGAGAAAAGAATCTGTTTTGATGAGGGGGAGGAAATAGGGAAGATGTTTGGACAAAGATTAGTCAAGTCTTGATGATTGATATGTGTGAGGAAATGAGAGTGCGAAGGGTGGTATTTATAGTGGAGGGGAGAGGGGTTTTCTCAATATTATATTTATTAATTTATTATTTCCCCACAAGACATGTAATAGTGATGACTCCATTACCATGAATAGTAATAAGTTTATGTGAGTTCGATCCAATTGGTCTTACATCAGAATAACATCATACATGACTCTATAATTAATGTATGTAGCTTATTTTGTAAATTATAACATTTCAATATTCATAAAAAATTCATGTTTTTCAGAAAAAGCCCAAAAAATCACCCTAACCATTTTTTGATGTGCAGAATCCAAAAAATGAACTCTTTTTTTACAAAAATATTTTTCTCAATATGATTAATTAAATATTTAATGAAAATCATCATTTACTTGAAAAATACAGATTTTAAAATTAAAATTAATTTCATAATGCTTTCAAAAATTGTGTAAGTTCTTATAAAATAATCTTAAAATGAGAAGACATAGAATTGGTAATTTTAAAAAACATTTTAGGAAAATAATTTTTTTAAATTAATAAATTAATTATAATTATTTATTTATGGCTTACAAAAATACTAATACTTTTACTATGATCATATTCTCACTTATAAGATGTCTAAATTTTATTTAATCATTCATGGGTGAGGTTACAATTATTTTGGATGATTTAATATTCACAAGGGTCATATTACTATTCATAAGGGTAGGTTACTATTCACCAAAAAAATTATTTTTCCAATTAGACTCAAAAAATAACCCTGAACGCAACCGTGTGTGTCAGATTTTCCAAATTCAAAACATAGAAGTGGCAAAATTATGTTTAATAATCACATAGTATTTAGTATCATGATATTTCATTGTGCTTCCTAATGTGATTATTCTATAATTCATAATTATAAGAAGGGAATTTCCTTGATAAAATGTTGGGTCGTTACATTCTTCCCCCTTATGAAATTTTTCCCTCGAAATTTCATTTTACAGAAACAGGTGAGGGTACTTCTCCTTCATCACCTCCTCTAGTTCCCAAGTTGCTTATTCAATCATATGGTTCCTCCACAACACTTTTACAAGGTGGGTTTTAATTTTTGCATAGAACTTTATCTCCCATGTCTAGAATCTTTACTAGCTTCTCCACGTAAGAGATATCATCTTCCAGCTTTACCACCTCTGAGTTCAGTACATGTGATGGATCTAGTATGTACTTCCTCAGGAGTTATATGTGAAACACATCATGAACTTGATCCATATTTTGTGTATGTGAAAACCGATAGATCATTGATCCTATGTGTCCAGGGATATAAAAGGGGCAAGGTACCTTGGGATTAGCTTCCCTTTCTTTCCAAACCGCATGACTCTCTTCCATGGTGATATTATAAGGAAGAATTTATCTCCAACGTCGAAATCCAAGTACGTTCGCTGGTTTTCAGCATAGCTATTTTGTCGACTCTGAGTATATTTGTTTTGTTTTTGGATTATTTGAACCTTCTCTTTCATCTCTTTCACAAGATCAAGTCCAAGTTTCTTTCTTTCTCCAACTTCATCCAAACAGGTTGGAGTTCTACATTGCTTTCCATAAAAAGCTTCATATGGAGAAATCTTAATACTCGAGTGGAAGCTATTGTTGTATGAGAACTCAACCAAGGGGAGATTCTAATCCCACCCACCTTTTAATTTTAAGTATCAGGATCTTATCATATCTTAATGTGTCTGAATATTCCTTTCATATTGGCCATCAGTTTGAGGGTGATAGGCTGAAATGAAATTTAATTCAATAATCAAATCATGTTGAAGACTCCTCTAGAATTTAGATGTGAACCTTCGATCGTGATCAGAGATAATCAAGAGTGGAACACCATGTAGTCTCACCACTTCCTTCAGATATATCTTTTCAAGTTGTTCAAGTGAGAGATTTTCCTCAATAGTGATAAAATGGGCAGTCTTGGTGAGTCGGTCAACCATAACCCATATGGCATTATTTCTATTGGATGCCTTTGAGAGACCTGTGACAAATCCGTAGTGGCATTCTACCATTTCCACATGGGTATAGGTAATGGTTTCATCATTCCATTGGGATTTTGTCGCTTTGTATTAACTTACTGACATACCAAGCACCTTGAGATATATTCCACAATCACCATCTTCATGTTATACCACCATAAGTGTTCTATAAGATCTCAGTACAACTTGGTGATACCAGGATGGATAGAAAATGTTGAGTTATGTGAATTTTCCAATAGCTACTTCTTTATCCCGAGTGATGAAGGGACACAAATTCGTGTTCCAAAATGAATCACACCATCATCTTCAATATGGAACTCTTGTAGCTCAACATCCTTTACTACATTCACCATCTTTTGTAACTCCAGATCATCCCTTTGTGCCTCCTAAATCTTCTCTTTGATATATGTTTGTGAAATCATTTGGGAAAAGTAGGATGTATCCCCTACCCTTATGATTTCCAAATCCATAATTTAAATATCCAATAAAATAGGGACTTTCTCAATCCATAACATGGTTAGAGTAGAAGGTTCTTTTCTTCTTAGATCATCAATTACCTTGTTTTCCATTCTTGTATGGTAATGAATAGAGAAATTTTAGTCCTTGATTAGATCTAACAATCTCCTTTGACGCATGTTGAGATCATTTTGTGTGAATATATACTTTACGCTCTTGTGGTCAGTGTATATGTCACACTACTCACCATAAATGTAGTGCTTCCAGATTTTCAAGGAAAAAATCATGGTTTCCTTCTCTAGATCATGGGTCGGGTAGTTTTTCTCATGGATCTTTAACTGCCATGAGGCATAGGCTATAACATTATCATTTTACATAAGTACACAACCGAAGACTTTCTTTAAATCATAACTGTATATCACAAAAATCTACACCTTTTGGTAGTGTGAGTACAGGTGAAGTGATCACCCTCCTATTTAGCTCCTTGAAGCTTCCCTCACATTCTTCTATCCATACATACTTTACCCCTTTCCTTGTTAACTTTTCAGCAGGCTTGACAATCATGATATATTTCTCACAAAACATCGGTAGTACCCAACTAATCTAAGAAAACTTTGGATTTATGTTACATTATAGGGTCTGGTCCATTCCTGAATCGCCTTTGTTTTTTGAAGGGTCCACAAAAATTCCCTCACTTATGATCACGAGTCCCATGAACGTGATTTGATTCATCCAAAAGTCACACTTGTTTAACTTTTCATACAACTTCTCCTTTATCAATGTCGCCAACACAAGTCTTAGATGTTCTTCATGTTCCTCATTGATCTTAGAGTATATGATAATAATATAAATAAACACTACCTAAAATATATCAAGGTAATGTCAAAATACTCCATTCATCAAATCCAGGAAGATTGCAGGGGAATTAGTATGTCCGAAGGGAGTCACCAAAAACTCATAGTGACGATACCTTGTATGGAAGGCAGTCTTCCGAATATCTCTCTTGTTCACCTTTAGCTATTGATATCATTTATGGAGATCCACATTTGAGAAGTATTGAGCTCCTTTTAGTTGATCGAACAAGTCATATATCCTTAGAAAAGGATACTTGTTCTTTATTGTTATCTTGTTGAGTTCCCGATAATTGATACATAGACACATTTCTCCACCCTTCTTCTTCACAAAGAGCACTAGAACACCCCAAGGTGATGCACCAAGGAGTATGAACCCTTTGCCCAAATTATATTTTAGCTTCTTCTTTAACTCCTCCAGTTCAATAGGATCTATACTATAGATACACTTTGATATAAGAGTATCTTTGGGTATGAGTTCTATTGAAAACTCTATGTCATGATCTGAGGGAAGTCTGGGTAACTCTTTGGGAAATACATAACTATATTCCCTCACAATGGGAATTTCCAGAAGGTTGGAACTTTCCTTTGACTCAATCATTTGGGTGAGGTATGCTTCTTCATAGGGTATCAACACCCACAATATTGAAAATTTTTACAAATGAGATTCATGATCTTCCTTTATTTTTTAGAGGAGCATGGGATGGTTCAAAATATGAAAATATATTTCCTTTTACCGAAAGTTAATATGTGCTATATATAACGAGATCCAATCCATTCCCATTATAGAGTAGAATTCCACCTAGGGAAGTATTACGAGATTCACTGGAAGAATATTCCCACATATGCCAATATGAGTACTATAAAACAGTTGGGTTAAAATTATGGCACCACTTGGTGTTTTTACAGAAATATCTACTTCATGGTTTTAGGGATTTGATTCCATAGTTCTAGAAAACATACATGATATAAAGGAATGCATCAAACTGAAATCCAATAAGGCTTTTTTCATTCTTGATTGAATAAGAAGTGTACCTTTACGACTTCATTATCTTTCTCCACTTCTGCAGTAGTGATGGCATAAGCCTTCACTTGTTCCTTTGTATTTGGTGGATACTAATGCTGATTACCCCCAAGGACTCTAGGTTTAGTTCATTGTCTTGTATAGTGCCCTTGATCCCTATAGTTTTAGCATTGAGCCATTGGTGGGGCTCTACATTCTTTAACTACATTCTCTTTCATTATCATGTATTTTCGACACTCTTGAGCATGATGTCCTTCTTTCCCACACATGAATCATTTATCCATCCCTTTGAGGCAGTTCCCATGATGCTACTTCTCACATTCTTGGCATGTGGGTCATTGAGTTTTCTTCCCACCTTTATCATTAGATCCTCCAGCTTGAAACTCCATCATTCATTTCTTATCATCACAACCATGGGAATATTCTCCAAACTCCATCTCCACATTGAGGGAACACCGAACCACTTCATCATAACCCCTAATGTCTCAAATTGAATAGAAATTTGAATGTGTTATTTTAATCAACTAAATAATCTATCAATTTTTTATCACATTTGATAACAAAACCCGAAGCGTACCTTGTAATCCTTGTGAAATATTCTTCTTAGGTCAAGATAGATTCTCCTTCATTTTTCTTGAGCTCTATTAATTCTCTCTCCATATTTTTATGAAGATTTCGTGAGAAATAATTGTAACACCATGATATTTTATGAGATAGATTATTTTTAATTTCATTGAAGTCTTTGTTGCATGATACAAAAAATATTAGTTTTCACTATATGCAACACTGTATTAGCTTGCAGTATATGAAACACTATTCTTGTCTTATGTTGCACATAATTTTAAGTTCTTTTGATATAATTCATTTCATGCAACACTGCGTATAGATTTTTTTCAATGTATAAATGAACTAAATTTGGATTATGTCATATGAAACAAAAATGAATATTTAACTACACATAACACTAACTTGTCTTGCGTTACACACAAGAGTGACAATCCTCGATAGCTTGCATTATACACGATACTGAGCTTCACTAAACAATGATATATTATAGAAATATTATTATTTAATGGGATATAAACTTGCGGTTATGAATAAAATTAACCAAATTTTGAATTTTAAAACATTATAATTCATGTTACACATTTTCTATAACATGATATGAGAACAAAATCAATTGTTTCGGATAAAAGAAGTATTTTTCAAAAAATGTAGTTTTACCGCCTTTTGATGGCATGCCCATTTTAAATCTAATTATTGTCATTTTTATATGTTCATTTTGATAAAATATATTTCTTCTTTAGAAACAGAATATCAAAATTTACATTGGATGATATTTTGATATTTTTCTAATAAAATTCATATTATTATGAATAGTGAAAAATACTGTATTTTAATTCAAAATCGCCTTTTCATCTAATTTATTTATACATATAGATTGTACTTCTAATTTGTTTTAAAGTATAATTGGATTATATTTTTATCATTTAATCCAATTTTTTCCATTTTATGTAATTTCACTTTCAAATTGGACATAAACAAATGTCAATCTTTTGATAGTTATTACTTCTTAAAAACCAGCTTTTGGGTTTTGAGAATGTGAATTAATTTTAAATTAATTACTGAAAATTATGAGGTTTGAATATGGAAAAATGGATTCAGAATTTGGAATTAGGAGGTCCAAATTGTTTAAATATATAACCTTTATTTTTAGACATTATGAATAGTAACTTCGGTAATTATTTTATTTACCATGGTTAAAGGGTAAATATGGTAAATAAGGGTAAAAAAATAATATTATAACAATATTAAACTACCCTAAAACATTTACTAATCCTATTGGATAATCTATTTATGACCATGGGAACCCTTGGGTCCATTTTGGGACCCCATGGATTCACATGGATGTGAAAATTATGTTTTATAAGAATTAATTTAATGTAAGGATAATTACAACCTAAACATATATCTTTTACTAAATTGATTTTAATATAGGGTTGTATAACTGATCTATATGTCTATAAATATTCATTAGAAATATACATGGATTTTCTAAATCATGTTATTTTATTTATAATTTTTAGACATTAGATACATATATTTATTTATGACTCAATTATGATGTAATGATTACCTCATTAATAAAATATTCAAATGAATGAATTTATAAATATTAAAGTAAATTTAATTTGAATATTTTGATGTCATCCACAAATTTTATAGATGAAATTGACATGTTAAGGATGGGATAATGCCTTTTTTTCGAAGTAATAATTTTGTTATGAATTTTTTTAAAAAGTAAAGTATGAATATGGTCCAAAATTGACACAATTCATAACTTAAGACATAAAATAGTTTATTAAATGATATTAAATTTATAAAAATATAATATTCCGAAAAAGAGTTAATATAAGTACAAATATATCATAAATAACTTTTTTTGGTGAATTGGACATGATATGGTAATTACATTATCCCATAATGTGTAAATAACAAGATATCACGGTAAGATTAAAAAGGTTAAAAAAAGGATAAAACAAAAAAGGTAAAGATAAAAAAATTCAAAACATGTCAAAAAATTATTTTATGATAGGTATTCGAACCAAATTCATCTTATATTAGAATTAAATATGTTTTCAACCATTTTAAATCGAAATTGAATTTATAATACATTAATATTTTGGAACATTCCTAAAGTGCCCCTCTTCTCTATTATAAAAGGGAACCTCCTCCCTCTCCCCTTTACTCCATTTTGAGCCTTAAATCTCTAAAACCCCTCCCCATTTCTCTTATCAACATCCCTAGTTACATTATATGGGTTCTGGTGTTCTCAAAAGAGCAACTATAGTGCCTTAAGTGGAAATTTAAAGGAGGCATGTTGAGGAAGAGGAAATCTCTTCTACCGATTCTTTCAAATTTATTTCTTCTTCAACATCCTCTTCTTTAGTTGTTTAATTATATAATAATAACATCATAATCACTAAAAAATTTATATTTTATTATATATATTAAACAACCCTATTTCAACCTCTATCCATCTTACGAAAAATGAAATCACCGCGCGTGCATATGTATGGATTATTGTCTCCACGCGGTGGTGTAATCTGTTCGTCACTACAACCTTACATGGATGAGTATAATGGTGTAAATAATAAATATATATGATTATTATAACATGATACAAATTATGAGATATTATACACCATACAGTTCAATACCATTCAACAATTATTGGAATGATATCATCTGTCATGCGTATGTGCAGCTTACCGTCTCCACGGCGCGATGAGATTCATTCTCCACGTTAACAATTCAAGAATGATTATAAAGTATATCTAATAAATAATAATTAAATATATGAAATAATAATTCTATTGGATTAATTTATATATATATATATATATTTCATATACTGACTTCCATTCAAGTTAATAATTAAACTAAAACATCGTTCATGCGTACGCACAACCTACCATCTCCATGAATGGTGTATTCCATTTCATCTATTGATTTATTATATATATTTATATACTGAATATATATGATATATAAATCTTGGTTTATGTTCTGTAAGTATTTAAACCATTATATATGTAATAATATCAAGAATAACAAGTTCAAACATGTACAATAAATAAAATTATTATTACCCAAAATGTTGCTTTAACATTGAATTAACAAATGAACCGTGAATATAAAGTCATAAGTGAATCATATATGATATCATAAATATTATTATGATTCTTTTACAAGTTAATAATATGTTTAAACCCACTATAATTTTTTTATACACGTACGGAAGAAATTGGACCTAAGGTAAGGGAAAACATTTCTAATCTCGTTTTATCCGAGATTGTTTATTCGTAAGTATCTACTAGGTATATATTTATCATCCATGTTTATGTTTTTTTAAAAATATTCTCATAAAATTTGTACTATTATTCTATGTTTGTTTAAATTCATTTTTACCCATTTTTTACTTTTACTACATGGTTTGGAAGGAAACTTTCTTTTGTTTACCATACGAGGTACTTTTTGGCTTTTCCGGAAAAAGTACGAGGATAATGTTTTTTTAACTTATATGACATGAATAGATTTTTATGTATTCTTATCAACTTATTTACATGAATCATCCTCTACAATATTTTAGGTTTATTTTTAACTAAATTATTTTCTTTTAAATTTCTGTGGTATTTTGAGAAAAGAAAATGTTTTTGAAGAAGAAAGGATATTTTCCTCAAGAACAAGTTCAAGCGGTTTATCAAAATTATTTTCCATCTAAGATGACACTCTTTAAAAAGTATTATGTTTATACACCTATTATTACCTTTATTTAATTGTTTTAATGATGAAATGGTATTTTATATGTATTATGTAATGATGGAATGAGGTTTAAGAAACCCATTTTATTTCATGGGTTATGCTATGATGAATGATTTATGTTTTTGTGGAACATGTAAGAATGACTTCAAAATGAGATGGGTGGGACATATATCCACCTCCAATGAATTGAGTAAAGATCTATATCTCATTATATAGACATGACTAGAATGGTAGGTAAATCCGGATCAGTAATACATGGCTGGAACAACAAGTAAACCCAGTTCAGTAATGGACTTTGTCTACTATGATGGTGTTGGACCCAATGCCTTGGCTACTATGGAAATCATAATATGTGATTATTTTTTTTCCACAATTACATGATTATGCCATTAGTATTCTATCGTGGTTACTATTTATTTATGATCTATTCCTTACATATTCCATGATTTATTTCATGGATCATGATTTTTATGCTTAAACATTATGTTCATGTTTTTAGGTTCAAATGTTTATGGTTTGTTTTATCTTCTTCATGTTTAACCTTAGAATTTGAGCACACCCTTTTTATGTTTTATTTTACCCAGGATATAATGAAAGGTATTGTGTCGAAAAAATGGTAATATCTTTACATGAGATGTTTTAGATCTTTCACCATGATTAGAATATTATGTTCCGAGTTTCCGAAGACACTAAACTAATACAATCTTTGGGAATTTGATAGTGTCATGTATTAAGTATTAATCAAATGAAATGTAATGTCCATGTACGTCAAGATTGGGTTTCTATAGTTGGTATCGGAGAAAAGGTTTATTTAACCTTTAGAAACTAGGATGCAAAAACTTTAGTGTTATCCCTAGATATATTTCTAAGGTATGTATAGGGATGTCCCCCAGGTTAAGTATAAGTATAGGTTACAGTCCTAGAATTATGATAACAATCAAGAATAACCTATGATTAAACCTAATATGTTAGAGATTGAATGTACTCCCCCTTGATTATGTTGTTTTCCTAGTATTATTTTTTCCTCTCACACACTCTTTTTGGGTTTAGACAATGGATGGAACCTGAAGGAATCGTGTTAATGATCAATGCACTGGGCAATGAAGTGATTGTCCTCCTGAACAACCAAATGTTATGGGAGAGGGAATGAAAAATCTTATTTCTATACTTACACAAGCTATGAATCATTCTGGACTTCCAAACGAGTAGAGAAGGGAACAATATTCTATTGAGTCCTTAATAAGGCAACACCCACCTTCTTTTAGTGGGTATTTTGATCCACTTGTTTCTGAACAATGGATCAGTACCTTTGAAAAGATATTTTCCATCTTCACTTTTCAGAACATGAAATGTTCATTTTGGTTGTCTATCATTTACAAGGTGAAGCATACCGGTGGTGGACTCTAATTTAGAATACAAGGTAGCAAGATGAAATTGAATCCATGGAATGTGATGAGTTCAAGAACATATTTTTCAATAAGTACTTCCCTATTATTCATAGAACAAATATGGAAAAGGAGTTCATTGAGCTTATGTAAAAGGATGATCAATCTATTGTTACATATAAGGAGAATTTTACAGGTCTTTCTAGGTATGCTTATGGATTTATCATCCAACCTGAAAGTAAATTTGATCGATTCTCCAATGTATTAAAACCAAGTCTTCGAAGGGAATTATATATAATAGACTTCAATAGCTATGAAGAGATTGTGCGTAGTTTTATCAATATAGAACTAGAATTTTTTGTTACATGTCCATCTCATTTTTTTGATAAGAAATGAAAGATGGAGATAAAGTAAAAATCTCAAACCAATGGTGAAAAGAAGATAAATGTTTCCTTGTGCTCAATGTATGGGAAGAATCATGGTGGAAAATGTTTCATGTGTGGAAAATAAGTTCATTGAGTATTTGAGTGCCGAAGTAATGGGGAAAAGGTTACTAATGATGTGAATATAGAAAAGACTACATAGAACAAACCACCAACACTTCAATGCTACATGTTCAAGGAAATTGGGAATTATGCTAACCAATGCCCTAATCCAAGTGTTAATGATGATAGACATACACAACCTCTTAAAGAAAAAGACAAAGGGATGTCACATGCGATCACTATTGGTGATGTTGAGTATGACAACAAAGTGGTGGAATGATTAAGTGTTTATATAATGAGATTTCAAAATAGTGTTATAGAATCTCATTTGTAGTATTATGGAATATTGGAATATCTATGTATTAGTATTTTATGGTTTTACATAATTATATGGTACCGGTGACCATGATAAGTTATTGAAATATTTTTTAAAAGAAGATGATATGCACATAATGAAGGGATAAGGAGAAAATATGATGTTTGATAATATTAAAGAGATCATGAATAATAAAAGGAAAAAGTGATATCATGGTTTGAGTATATAGAATTTTTGGTATATTTGGTGAATGGAAAGAGTTAATTTTGATAGAATAAATGTTTTCACTAATTTTATATGGTAATTCATGATATTATCATATTTCAAGAGAATACATGATTAAGGTATTCAGATTTTTGGAATGTGACAAACAAGAACTACCAAATGAGATATGGGAGACAAATGTTAATTCAATTTAGTTCACCTCCTTCTAATGTTTTTATTTTTAGTTTTTGGAAGGAATGTAATGTTATCCATTTATGGATAGTATAATTTATATTCTGGTTGATGTATCATAGATTAATGTATTATCTCACTATAGGTAGACTTATGAATATTAAAAATTTGTTCTAACTTTTTTGTTGAGACATATGGAATGACCTATCATTCTATTGTATGATCTTCTAACACTTCAAGAATGAAAAATTCAACTTCATTTCCTTAAATAATATATAAAGTGGAAATTTTTTAGGGAAGGTCCAATGGTGATATTACACTGAAATCAAGTAAGTATTTATCCTTATGAAAAAATTATTCAACTTTAGGGAAAGGATATTGAAAAACAAAAATGATATCCTAATACCCTCTTATTCGATGAATCAGATGGTCCCTTAAATCATCAATGATTTATGGCTTTCTGGTAGTTAACTTTATCCAAACCTTATTCTCTATCACTGTCCATCCAAACATGATGGTTAGATTTCTCTTCCATATCCATATTTTCACTTCCCACCTATGTTCTCCTATATAGAAACCCAGTGATGGGTTAATTTGGGTAACCTTTATGTTTAAAACTTTTCTTTTTAAAATGATGTTTTTGTATTCCTTTTTATGATGTGGGTTTCCATGAAAGAATCGTTAAAGTAGAAAACCATTTATAACCCCGATGAATTTTGAAGGAGAAATTCATTTTAAGGGGGGGGTAGAATGTGACACCCCATGAATTTATGAGATTGATTATTTTTAATTTCTTTGATGTCTTGTGATGTACGCTACACCAAGATTATCTTGCTCTACATACAACACCGTATTAGCTTGCAGTATACACAACAATATTCTTGTCTTGTGTTGCACATAACTTTAAGTTCTTTTGATTTAATTCATTTCACGCAACATTGAGTAGAGATTTATTTTGTTCAATGTATAAATGAACTATGTTTGGATTATGACATAAACAACACCAGGGGAATCTTTCACTACATGTAACACTGACTTGCCTTGCGTTACACACAAGAGTGACCTTCCTCGGTAGCTTTCTTTGTACGCGATACCGAGATTCACTAAACAATGATATATTATTAAAATATTATTAATTCATTAGATATAAACTAGCCATTGTGAATAGTATTAACATCATTTTGAATTTTATAACATTAGAATTTATCTTACACATTTTCTAGAACATGATATGTGAAAAAAATAAATTTTTTCAGATAAAAGATGTATTTTTCAAAAAATGCAATTTTACTGCCTTTTGATGGAGTAACCTTTTTAAATCTAGTTTTTGTCACTTTTATATGTTAATTTTGAAAAAGTAAATTTCTTCTTTAGAATAATAAAATAAACATTTACTTTGGATGATATTTTGGTATTTTTATATTAAAATTCATATTTTTATGAATAGTGAAAATACTGTATTTTAATTTGAAACTACCTTTTCATCTAATTTATTAATATAGATATATTTTAATTTGAATTGGTTTTAAATAAAAATTGGGTTATATTTTAATAATTTTATAAAATATTGGTCATTGGAAATAATTTCACATTCAAATTGGACATAAAAATATGTCAATATTTTGATTGTTATTACTTCTTAAAAACCAGCTTTTTGGTTTTGACAACGAGAATTAATTTTAAATTAACTACTGAAAATTATTTGATTTGAATTAGGAAAAAATAATTCCATATTTGAAATCAGGAGGTAAAAATTGTGTAAATAGATACATTTAATTTTTAGACATTATGAATAGTATGTTCAGAAATTATTTTATTTACCATGGTTAAAGGGTAAATATGTTAATAAGGGTTACAAAATAATATTATAATAATATTAAACTACCATAACACATGTCCTAATACTATTTCATAATCTACTTCCGACCATGGAAACCCTTGGGTCGATTTTGGGATCCCATGGGTTCACTTTGATGTGAAAATGACATTTTATAAGAATTAATTTAAAGTAAAGATAATTAAAACCTAAACATATAAATTTTACTAAATAGATTTTAATGTAGGGTTATATAACTGATATATATGCCTATAAATATTTATTTTCAATCTAAGATATTTCCTATATCATGGTATTTTATTTATAATTTTTATACAGTAGATACAAATATTTATTTATTACACAATTATGATGTAATGATTACCTCATTAATGAAAGATTCAAATAAATGAATTTATAAATATTAAAATAAATTTAATTTTAATATTTTTATATCATCCACGAATTTTTTTTAAGACATTAACATATTAGGGATGTTTTAATGACATTATTTATAAGAAATAAGATTATTATGATTTTTTTAAAAAGTCAAGTATGAATAGTGTCCAAAATTGACACAATTCATAATGTAAAACATAAAATAGTTTATTAAATGATATTAAATTTCTAAAAATCTAAGATTCGGTAAAATGCTTAATATAATTCCAAATATGTAATAAATATCTTTTTTGTGGGATTTTAACATGATATGGTAATTACGTTAACCCACAATGTGTAAATAATAAGATATCACAATAAGATTAAAAAGGGTAAAATAAGGGTAAACCAAAAAGATAAGGAAAAAAAATATTCCAAACATGTCATATAATTATTGGATGACGGGTATTCGAACCAAAATCATATTATATTAGAATTAAATTTTTTTTGGATCATTTTAAATCGAAATTTAATTTATAATAAATTAATATTTTGGTACTTTCCCAAAGTTCCCCTCTCATCTCTTATAAAAGGACACCTCCTCCCTCTCATCTTCACTACATTTTGAGCCTTCAGTATCAGAATAAGCCTGAAATTTTCTCTTCTAAACATTCCTAGTTACATTATATAAGTGATGGTCTGGTCAAAAGACCATCTATAGTTCCCTAAGAGTAAATTTAAAGGAGGCACGTCGAGGAAGAGGAAATTTCTTCTACCGATTCTTTCACATTTATTTCTTCTTCTACTTCCTGTTATTTATTTGTTTCATTATAAAGTAATAACATAGGTATCTCTAATATACTTATATGTTATTATAAATATTAAACAAACCAATTTCACCTTTTATCCATCCTACGAAAAACAAAATCACCGTGCGTGCGTACGTACAAATTACCGTCTCCACGCCGTGGTGTAATATGTTTTTCACCACCACCTTACATGGATGTATATAATGGTGTAAATAATAAATATATATTATTATTTTAACATGATAAAAATTCATAGATATTATACACCATACACTTCAATACCATTCATCAATTATGGGAAAAATATTGTCGCTCGTGTGTACGTACGACTTACCATCTCCATGACGCGATGTGATTCATTCTATACGTTAACCATTGAATAATGATTATAAATTATATATAATAAATAATAATGCAATATATGACATAATAATTCTATTGTATTTATGTATATATATATTTCATTTACTTACTTTCAGTCAATTAAATAAGTAAACAAAAATAGTGGTCATGTGTACGTACGACCTACCCTCTCCATGAATGGTGAATTCCATTTCATTTATTGACCTATTATGTATATTTATATACTAAATATATATAATATTTAAATAATTAAATCATGATCTATGTAATTATATCAATAATAAAAAGTCCAAACAAGTATGATAAATAAAATGATTATTACCCAAAACGTTGCTTTAACATGGAATTAACAAATGAATGAGTAATATAAAGTCATGAGTGAATCATATATGATATCATAAATATTATTATGGTTATATTACAAGTTAATAATATTATTAAACCCACTATATAGGAGTTTCGAACATGTACATAAGGAATTGGACCTAAGGTAAGGGATAACTTTTTCAATATCGTTTTATCTGAGATTGTTTATTCGTAAGAATCAACTGGATATATATTTATCATCAATGTCCATGTTTTATAAAAATATATTCATAAAATCTGTACGATTATTCTATGTATGTTTAAAGTAATTTTTACCCATTTTTACTTTTACTACATGGTTTGGAAGGAATGTTTCTTTTGTTTACCACACGAGGTACTTTTTGACTTTTCCAGCAAAAGTACGAGGAAAACGTTTTTTTTACTTATACGACATGAATGGATTTTTATGTCTTATTAACACCTTATTTCCATGAAGCATCATATGGAATATTTCACGTTTATTTTTAACTAAATTATTTTCTTTTAAAATTTTGCGGCATTTTGGGAAAAGAATTTTTTTAAAAAAAGAAAGGATATTTTCCTCAAGAACTAATTTCAAGTGGTTTATCAAACTTATTTTCCATCTATGATGACACTCTTTAAATAGTGTTATGTTTCTATCCTTATTATCACTTTGATTTTATTATTTTAATGATGAAATGTAATTTTATATGGATTATATTATGATGGAATGGTGTTTAAGAAACCCATTTTATTTCATAGGTTATGCTATGAAGAATGATTTATTTTTTTTGGAACATGTAAGAATGATTTAAATATGAGATGGTTGAGACCTATATCTCTCTCCAATTAATTTGGTAAAGATTTATATATCATGAGATATACATGACTGGACCGAAAGGTAAATATGGTTCAATAATACATGGCTGGAACGACAAGTAAACTTGGTTCAATAATTGACTTTGTCCACTATAATAGTCTTGGCATAAATTCCACGGCTAATATGGAAATCATAATATGTTATTACTAGTTTTTCACAATTACATGTTTTATGAAAATTTTATTCTATCATGGTTATTGTTTTTTTATGATCTATGCCTTACGTACTGCCAAGATTTTTTTCATGGCTCAAAATTTTTATTATTTAACATTATATTCATGTTTTTAAGTTCAATTGTTTATGGTTTGTTTTATGTTCTCCATGTTTACCCTTACTGAGCATTTGAGATCATCATTTTTATGTTTTCTTTTCCCCAGGATACAAAGAATGGTTTTAGGTAGGAAAAAAGGGGAAAATCTTTATGGGATATATTGAAGATCTTTCACCATGATTAGAAGATTATGTTTCGAGTTTCCAAAGACACTAAAATAATATCATCTTTAGGAATTTGTTTGTGTCATGTGTTAAGTATTCCACAAAGGAAATGTAATTTCCCCATACATCAAGCTTGAGTCTCTATAATACTTGTTATGAAACATGATCATAAATTCATCCCATTCCATCTCTTGAATTTCATCACTTGGCTTGGTGTTATTAATCAGATCCCACCATTGACCAACCTCTCCATCTAGATAATAAATGTCTACTGTTAAATTCTCTATATCAGAACAGTGAATCATAGAAAAGATCTTCTCCATATAGTTGACCAACTATTCCAAAATTAGTGGATCAGAAGACCCACTAAACGTCGGTGGTAGTTGTCACATAAAACACTAGACAACTGGTTTCTACCTATTAGGTGAAGGAGGTTTTTACCCATTATGCTGGTTATTGTTCATAACCTAAGATATTTGGGTAATAACATCCATGAAGTTTTGAACTCCACATCACAATAAATTGGGTATTTCATTTGGGATATCGTTGCACTGGCCCTCACAGTGGTTATTGGTGTGATTTCTCCTAGTTCCCTCCATTTTCTAAGATAGAAAATGTTAAAACAAAACATAAGAAAAAAATTCATGAATAAATAAATTCCTAATTTGTACAATTTTCACTAAAATAATAAATTATGAGATCCCTATGTAAATTTTTTGTTTGTGAATATTTTCACTTAGTCTCATACTAGAGGTTTTCTCTATGGTTCAATAATCATAATTCCCAAATTAACTAAACCTTGCCTATGATACCAATTATATGGACCCATCATTTTCTTACATTACTATTAAATCATTATAAAGACAAAAATAATAGTATTACACCATAAGGATCCCGAGGCTTAGTGTCTTGGGAAAACTAGGACCAAATATAACATTTACTACATCAAACAAAAAAAAATTATTTAATTTAATCTTTTTACGCTTCTTATTGTCCCTTGAAAACTCTTCAGTAGACATAATCACCTGAGGATATACATCAAAAAGGGGTGAGATAAAATCCATTATGTGGATAGATAAGATAAATATATCATGGGGTGAACATAATCATAACATCATCATTAAAATCATGAGAGGAATAATTAGATAAATTCATGTAATGTGGCAATAAAAAAATGAAAACATCATGTCTTAGTGGTTAACTACCACACAAAGTTGTGAACAAAGATAGAATCGTGTTCACACATCATTTCAATTTACCTCATGATATTAATCACTTTACCCAATTCATTGGATCACTGTATAATTATAATCGCACCCATCACATTCAAAAATTAATATTGCGATATATAATTCTGGGTGCACCCATCATATCACAACATTTACATTTTCATGCATGCCACATTTAAAATATGTCTAACGTGAACATAAAAAAATAATCCATGGAAATAAATGGGTTTCAAATCATAAATCATACATTAATAAACACTTGGTTCCCAAAATAAAGGTGGAATATCATTCTTAACATAGAACTATTAACCTTGAGTGAAGAGTGAAACAATCTTCAAGGAGAAAAAAGGGGTGTCGTTATTTGAAAGAAGAGTTCTTTTGAAAAACATTTGGTTTTTAATAAAATAAATTATAGAACATTTATATCCCATAAAATATAATATATTGATGAATAAATGATTTATAAGGCATATCCATACTGAAAATGGGATGAAGAGAGAAAACCCAAAGAAAGAGAGTTGTGTTCAAGAGTTTCCCCTTACCTTGTATCGGAACAATTTATTAAATTTAATATCTTGCATAACCAAATTATTATTATTAATTAAAAATTACATAACCATTTATAAATTTATAATATTAATTAAGGTCTTATTAAGTTCATTTATGGGTTTTGGAAGATTTATAGAGTTTAAATTCGTTGTTTGGTAATGTTCATTTTTATTGTTTTCTAGAATGGTTCACTTGTACTCATGAATGGAAGTTCATTTAAAATGTGGATAAATGTCCAGAATGGTAATTATATGTTATTAATGATTTTAAAATACTTTAAGTGATCCTATAAATAATTTTTTATATACCATGACAATGAATCATTAGATAAGAGTTTAATGATGATCGTTTGGGTTAATTCGGGCGGTTTTTTGACCACAATGATCTTGTTTTGGTTAATCATTTAGTAATATGTACATAATGTAGTTCTAGAATATTAAATAGGTATAATACATATAAAATAATATGGATCAACCATTCATGTGGTTTCATGACTAGATCTGATTGTGGTAAAGGAAAATGAAAACATGTTGTTCTTAAAGCTGATAAATTAGCACGTCACAAGCAACGTTTTCCATTCTAAAATAAAAAGAAGAGAAGTAAGGGGTTGAATGATATATTATCACATTAGTATCATAAAATTCCTGTATATTTAAAATACCAGAGTTACCATACCATGTGGTTAAGGATAGGTGGGGAGAGACTATGAAAAGAACCTGAAATTGAAACGAAATTAAAGGAAATGAGAGAGAGAGGAATTACATCTTGGATCCTCCTTAAGAAACCCTGGATTAGTATTTTGATGAGACCAGATGATCATTGTACATGGGGTAGGGGATAGGTAAGATGGTTGGATAGAGTTTATATGAGGATTTAATCTTAAGAGGTGTGAGGAAATGAGAGTGTGAAGGGTGGTATTTATAATGGTGGTGATAGGGGTTTTCTCAATATTATATTTATTATTTTATTATTTCTCCACAAGAAAATTTATAGTAATGATTCCATGGCCAAGAATAGTAATAAGTTCATTTGAGTTCAAACCAATTGGGAATACATTATCATAACATCATACATAACTCTATAATTAATGTATTTAGCTTATTTTGTAAATTATAGCATTTCACAATTCATAAAAAATTCAAGTATTTCATAAAAATCCCAAAAATTAACCCTAACCATTATTTGATGTGTAGAATCCAAAAATGAACTCTATTTTTCAAAAATAACTATAAGAATTCGATTAATTTAATTTTTAATTAAAATCACAATTTACATGAAAAATACTGATTTTAAAATTAAAACTAATTTCATAATGCTATAACAAATTTCATAAGATCTTATAAAATTATACTAAAACTAGAAGAAATATAATTGATAATTTATGATATAATTTTAGGAAAATACCTTTTCTTTTAAATTAATTAATTAATTATAAATTAATATTTATGAGTTACAAAAATTCCAATACTTTTACTACGGTCATATTATCACTTATAAGATTCCAAATTTTTATTTAATCATTAATGGGTGAGGTTACTTTTATTTTGGATGATTTTATATTCATAAGGGCCATATTACTATTCATAAGGGTAGGTTACAATTCATAAGGGTAGGTTACTATTAATCAAAAAATATGTTTGTTCTATTAGACTCCAAAAATCACCCAGAACACAACCGTGTAAGTCAGATTTTTAAAATTCAAAAGATAAAAGTGGTAAAATTATGTTTAATGATCACATAGTATTTAGTATCATGATATGTTATTGTGATTATAATGTGATTATAATATAAGTCCTAATTATAATAAGTTAATTCCATTGATGAATCATTGGGTCGTTACATAACCCTATCCAGATCCCCAACTTTCTCAGCACCTTGTAGCTTCAATTCATGCACCTTGCATGAAGACTAACTACCGGAAGCCTGAATTCCCTATGGTGCTAGACCATTCACCAACCACTAACCTCCCTAGTTTGTCCTACTATCCCTACCATGACCTCCTCTTGCAGCTAAATCTTAGATACTAGCTCCTATTACTACTCCCATTCTGACTTTAGAAGCCTAAATCATCTTCAGTCCCTAACTTCTGATTTCCAAACAAGGCTTCCTATAGAACCTCTCGAGATTCCCAACCTATCCATATTCTCAAAAATACTTTGGTGTCTGGTCATAATGCATCCGTACATGTCATAGATTCCCAAACCAAAAGCCCACTTTTTATGAGCCACTCCTTGGGGTATCTCCGAATCCTAGGCCTGACTAACCTTCTGAACTCCTCTCGGCCTCAGGATCTGATATCTAAATCATCACCACTGTAATAACCTGATGCCACCACCTGACTCAACTACTATTGATTCATAAAACTTACATCAGCTATGAGAACATGATTATCCACCTTTGAGGACGGGGACAACCTAAATATGTTTACATGAACCTGAATGGTGTGCCTTAAACCATCCTTGGAACTCCTCACCCCTGGGGATTCATCTATAAACATACATGGTGTGAAATAAGAAAACATGATAAATTTGAATTCATAGTCCATGACAGACACATCTCCCTATTGTATGCTCAAGAAATCTAGATATCTCTCCACACTCAATGTCACTGGGAAGAAGTTCTCAAAGAACCTAGCCTCAAAGCCCTTCTAGGCAAGTCCCTCATGTCTATCTTCCTGGACCTACACGTTCCACCAGCATTTTCCCAATCCCCTGAGCATGAACATTTTTGGACTCACCATACTTCCTTGAGGTGACTCAATCAGCTTGAATATCACCAACATTTAATCTATCTAGTTTTCATCTTCCTGTGGTCCATCTTCACCCTAAAATAGTGATGGGATCTATGAATGGATCTCCCATGTTAGATAGGCCATCAGAGGATCTACTCTATAATCTCCCCTTTTAATAACCTGGATTAAACATTCCAGAATCATACTGATTTTCTCATTAATTCATAAACCAAAATTTCTCAAATATGGTGGTTTCCCCACCTAGTCCTGAGCCTGCACCTATACCTGTACTTGTAGGTCATGATCTGCCTGACCCTTCAGGGCCTCATACCAACCCTCAAGGGTCTAAACCTATGAGTGATCCTATGACACTATATGATCACCCACTTGAATCTCCATTGGATATCGTATAGGTGGAATCCTATTAAATACCAATACATGGTTAGACATCCAAGATAACACACATAAGTATAATATATATTGGGAAAAATTTTTCTGGAAGTGACATCTCACTACCGTTACCCACCCCCATCACAACCAATTTTCTAAAAATCTAACCTCATGGTAACTTACCCACACATATAAGAGTTAGGTGTCACATATGTATCAGGTCATGCCCGTCCTGATGATACATTATTCCTTAACCTAACAACCTCATCATCTAACCTATTTATCAACATCACCTCATATCATTGTCCCTTCCTGATCCTAGAAGAGATACACCTATATATTGGTATCATATATCAAAATAAACTTTACAATGGAATATGTGTACATATTTAAAACATCCTATGTGCCTATTAAAAACATAAAAAATCACCCCCTTTCCATATTAGGACACGGGTCCATATCCTCCTTTGAGATACCAGGCCAAGGTTTATATATCATAAAAGAAAAAATTTCACATCCAAGTACACCACTCAAGGTGGAAATCATATCAACTATAAAAATATCAAAGTATAATAGTAATTCCCTCCCATGGAAACTTGGTTAGTCCCTCATGCATGGGGATGCAGGTACCTAAACATGAGTTCTTAACCGAGTCCTAACAATATCTAAATCTTTGGTATATCATATCCAAAAGAGTATGACACAAAAAGAAGGAAAATTAACTACTATGATACCATTTTCAGTGCCCAGACATGATTTTTCACCCGAACAGTGCTTAGGGATGAGTTCCACATGGCCTTAAGCACACCTCCCCATATGAAAAAGAATAAAGACTAGTAGTAAGTGTGTAAATAGGTGATGATGATATAATTATGCTCAAATAAGATATTAATGTGGAATAAAAGACCAAAAATGACACTGGACTAGTAACCCACCCATAGTGGAAGCACAAGAAATAACAGAAGAATCCATAATAACCACTAACTCAAAATTAACCATTTTCAGAATTAAACATCACAAAATACCATTTGTAGATACTGAATCATAACATGCATACAATTTAGGTCATACATATCAATAAACAGTGAGGGTCGCCCGTGATTGTCCACTTGTACATACATTTACAAATATGCTGATACAAAATACAAAAAAGGAAACTCCAGTTGAAGCAAGAACTCATGTTCCCTCACCTTCCATTCCATGGAAACTCAAGCACTAAGATATTTCTCTTGATCTTGATCATTTACCTGAATGAAAATCCATAATGTATACACACATCCTGAAGTGCCCATATAGGGTTTCAGAAAGAATCTCAGTATGAAACCACCAACATGTTCCTATATTACATTTTTTATTAAGAAGTTATGACTAAGATAAATAATACAACACTTCACACATGGATAATAACAACTCATTTCCCTTTTTCTCAACAACCATAAGTATGTGATCACCTCTTTTGACCAAAACCAAAAAACCATAGTGGAGGGGATCCTTATCCTAAGACTAAATAATCTCATGATGTAAATTATCATAGGAGAACCCTCATGTTCCACATTTAAATAAATCCCTTGGCACCACATGCCAAACAATATCCATCATCCCGAAGGCACTCCTCAATAATAAAATACTCGATCCCACAGAGCTCAACTAATAAGAAACCCATTCAGCTTAAATCATGATATATGAGGAATAATGATGTCTTACCTTTATGTAATATCGTCATTGGCTCAACCATCAACCTCCTGTGAAATGATGTTTTCCGTCCTTCCAAACATGTTTGGGCCCAACAGCCTCCAGTACGGTGGGCCTCAACCCCCAACAGAAAATCTCAAAACTGTTAAACTGTGGATCTACACTATCCCCATGGATTTCTATGACTAACACCTCTATCCATTATCTAAGATGAAACTAACAGAGCACTCTACCCATACAAGAGGTCAATACATCTTAATCATCTAAGTTATCCCATGTGCATACAACTCCCAATGGAACACCAGCCAACATGGGTGAGTGGAAATCACCAAATAGATACGTAATCCGCATTATCCAACACCTCATTACCCTACAACCATGTTTCTTATCCTGATGGTAAACACCACCTCAAATAACTTAGGCCATTCCCATATCCTAATGAGAATGCCACCTTATTTTGACAACCATGTACCCCAAACTGGGATCAACATCACTCGTAGAATATGGGACTCACCCAACTAGATGATTACATCACCCCATACAATATGGAAAATGTCATCTAAATCCTTAGGAAAATACCTTCACATTACCTTGGAACTCAGTAATGAATAACAATAACTTAAAACAATTCATATAGTTAAAACCTGTCACTTTAATAAATTAGCACACCCAAACTTATCACCCATGTGGTCTCAAGCCACATACCCAAATCAGTCATAGATGAAAAGGAAAGGGAATGATTATAATCATCTCACAAGGTCTCATAATTAATTTATAGGCATGGAGTTATTTAAATTAGGTATAACTCATTGCACCAAAAGCCATTCTAAAGAAATCACCCAAAAAAACAAAGAGAAATATGAGAACCATTAGCCTCGTATTGGTTGATGTCCACTCATCTGATATCGACCACTTACTCGATCCGAATCTGAATAAATAAATGTTTTAGATGAACACCCATAAGAAGGGGTAAAATGGTGCACATGGATTTAGTTATTTTTATGAAAAGATAATAGAAGAATAAAGGAAACATGATTGAAGGTCTTATATATACAGATTTGTAATCACCAAAAGATCTAAGATCATTGCTTGGATGACAGAGAAATCAGGATCCCTAGATGGGAGAGGGAGAGGCATGCAGCTCCCAGGTGTTCCCTCTCATATCCTCATAGTAGGAAAAGAATAAGGGGGGGGGGGGGGATATCCTCATTCACCATTAAAAAAAGATAAGGGAATTTACATGTTCTGTAAATATTTACACATCATGAATCTTCATGGGTTCCACTAGTCTTCCCCAAAAACTAAGGAAATAAAAAATTACTACACATTGTGTATTTAATTACACAATTTATAATAGGCCTGTAGTTTCTTTTAGAAAAATGAACCATACCTTATTTCATTGGTGTTTCCTTAATCCCCCCCCAGGAATCCACAAAAAAATATAGCATACCTAAAAATGTCTTTGGTCAAAACAACACCGAAAATGATGTTACAAAAACCAAGAAAAAGCATTGGTCTGATCACCCACATAAAAGTTCAAATTTACCTAGAAAACAATCCATTCAAAAAACCCATGACATTTAACACATGGTATTATGATCGGTATTATGTGTAATATATATAAGGATGGTACAAGTTATGAGGAAATAAGTGTGATACAATTTATAAATCTTATGAACACATTTTTAATTCTTCCATGTTTCCAAATTAATTATAGTATTATGATCTTTGAGTCTATGTTTGTGTAATATAGTGAATATTCATCTAAAAATATGTAATATATATGTATGAAAACACTGGGTCACTATATTTGGAATCATAGGTTAGATTTAGTTAACATTTAGAAACATGGATCATAAAACCTTAGATAGATCCCAATGGATATGTATAAAGATAAATCTATGGATATATATATATAGGAAAATATCTTGGAATATTGGTGAAGGATTTAGTGAGTGGTTTCCATGAAATTATATCCCTTTATGGATAATACAAATGGATGTGGATTTATCACAGATGTTCCTAGGGGTAATAACCATGAAAAAGGAGTGTTGAACTAGAATTGAGTGTTACCTAGTACATGATATTGGGCCTTACTGCATGCCCAGTTTGAAACTCCAAGGTTATATTCTTTTGAAATTCAGGAAATATTAAGGAAAAATTATGATTAATTTAAATAATTTCACTAAATGACCTAGTTTATGACAATAATTTCTTATATTTAAACGAATATTTCATGATTTAGAAAAATTATAAGTGACTTTTCATGATTATGTGGTTTTACACTATGAAAATTGTTCCTCACACTATGATTTTTAATTTTAGTCAATGGTGGAAACCATAAGGAATTGGGTTAATGTTGAATTTGATAGAAAATGTGTTGACGAGAAATCAAATGGGATAAAACCGGAGTGAAGGATGTTTTTATTATTCCTAATCAGTTAACATGTTGTATAATTAACAACATGAACCATAAACAACTCTCAAACTCACAGAAAAAGATAAGGATATAGTTTGTTAAGAGTTTGGGTGGTCAAAACCATAGAGTAAAGAATATTCAATTTCCTATATTTCAAGAATGTGGGAATAAGATATAACTACCCAAAATATGCACTCCTATATTCAATGTTGAAATTGTAAATTTTACATTTATAGCTTTAAGGGTGATAATTGTGAACTAAATTTATTCCATCCAAACCTACCAACATCTAAAGTAAACATTGTATCACTAATATCCTCAAGGACCATTTAGGTTTAGAGTTTTAGATAATTAGTGAAAACTTATACATAAACAATTCACATGACTATAAATGAGAATTTACCCAACCTAATACTAGTTTCCTTTATCACATTAAGACCTCATCATTAATAATATTAAATACATTATAGATATAAAATGTAAAAAATTATTCTTTATAACCTTAGGAAAATGAAACATTATAAGGGTGAGCTCAAATTATTAGTAAGGGAAAACATAGGAATTGGAAAATGTATATCATTAGTGAGTATAAGAACAACATAAGAGTACGATGACAGAATCAAAGTGTATGAGTATAACTTAAGAAAAATCATACCAATAAATACCTAAATCATAAAAAAATAAAATACAGAATAATGATTAAATAATGGAATTAGTCATAAGAATCAATAAACATGATCCATGTGATATTAATCTTGATTAGATGAAACATCATAAGCACATAACTCGAATATATAATATAAGGCCCCAGCCTTAAACATTACTTAATCTTGAGTTACTTCAAGAATACACGTTGAGGATCTTTTTAGGTTTAGAGTTTTAGAAAATTAGATCATAAAACATGCATTACATTCCACATTTAAATAAAGTGGTTTCATAAAAGATAGTACACTTTTTTTCCATCAACGGAAACATATTTAAAATGAAACATGGATTATTTATTGACACTTCATTGACACTATCATCACATCATGTACCTTTCCCTTGACCTATGAAAAACATTTCAAAAACTTGGGATGAGCATAAAAAGCTCAGTAAGGGATATAAAAGTATGAATTGAAAACATTAGTCCATGTATGAAATCATAATTTACTCATAAAACATAAGAAATTTAACATACCTCATCAAATCATGAATAAATCATAGAAATCATAAGACATAAAGGTAACTTGAGGCATTCATAACATTCTTACGTAGGGAGTAACCCTCTTGGTTACATTTGGAATAACCATCACAGTATATTCCCTAAATCTCTTCGGACAAACCTTAATGTTTAACTCATTCGCGTTACCCAATTCATTAGAGATCTATATTGGGCTCACCCGCCCTTAGTTTATCACGGAACCACCCGTCTTAATAATAATGCCAAAAAACCATAACATAATCGTATCACATAAAACATGCATAAAGGAAACATAAAATTTCCACTTTTCAATCACAAGATATCAATACAACACATTGATATAGAAACATTATGAAAATCATTTTCAATACCAAAATAAAATAAAAGTAAAACATGGTATTTATTTTTCATTTAAATAAAAGGTATGACTTGTAGAGGAAGCCACAACTCAAATAATGGTCACAGCGGTGGAGAAGTCGTTGTCGCCACATACATACGAAAAAAAAACATTCCTTTTGTTGTTTAGTAAAACACTTCGTATAGAAAAGATTACTTTTGAATAAATTTAAAATTCAATGGGGTTTATACACCGTATAAAATAAAGTTGTGTATAAAACAAAGTATGCCTCAATGAAAGGAGATTGAGACGAAGTCCCATACCTCGGGTCCGACTTGACTCAATCGTTCTTTAAATTCCTAAATAATAAACTTGAGTTAATTTCTACTTTCCTAAGAACCTTTTTCATGTTCATTATTCCTTTTAAATCACTTATTACCATGTTATGAACACTATTTAATTATTTAAGTTAAAAATGGTCCTTTTGTCGATCATTGGTACTTGAGTCAAAAGTAAACTCTTTATAATTACAAGTTGTTCATGGGGTAAAATATCCATTATATGCAGAATTATATTAAAGATGTAGATATCATATATGTCATATATATCCAGTATATACATGCATTTATAATATTACATAACATTTAGACGTAAGAAATGAAATGCAATGTTCATGGAGATGGTAAGTCGTACGTACGCATGAACGCTACTTCCATTTCTATTTCATATTTAATGAAATTAAAACATAATGATACATAATAGTATTATATTTCTTGTATTTTATCATATATAATATCATTAAATCTATCCTTGATATGTACCACATATGGTATTAATGAATCAAATCACTTTGAGGGGGCGGTAGTCCGCACTTCCTAAAATGAAGATATCGCGTTTAACCATTATGGAAACCATAAAGGTATGACATAAAAGAAAAATAAATAATCTTAAGGAAAACATAAACATATTATATATCATATATAAATATAGTTACATCTTAATGGACACCTTTAAAGTGTTATATGAGTGTTGAACAATCATCGTTTCGTGAGGCAGAAATTCGCCATCCACGAAAATAGTATGTTCATTAACCATTAGATGTAGGTGTGTGTAAGTGTAGCTCGAATACTTATTATAAAATCATCCTAGTATCTTTATGATACTTATTTTTTTATAAAATAAACTAATTAAAAGAGTTTGGGGGGTTGGAGAAGAAAAATAAAACAAAAGAACACAAGAGAAGACACTACCTTTAAAACGGGTAACTCTTTTTGATTTGAGCTCAAAGGCTTCCTTGGGAAGACTTCTGCCTAAAGTGAGGCTTCTAGGAGTAATATAGGGATGTGTAGAGACAAAATGGGCAGGGGTTGGCCGAGAAAAAGGCTTGAGAGGTGTGGGAAAGGTGGTATAGGTGGGGGCCTTTTATAAGAGGAGAGGAGGGGCACTCTTGGAAAGTTATAAACTATTACTTCATTATAAAATGTTTTTAGGATTAAAAAAGTCCCAAAATTATATATTTCTAGGATAAGGTGATAATAGTTCGAAATCCACCCATCCAATAGGTTTTTGACACGTTTAGGTCTTATATTTTACATTATCTTTTCATTTTATTTAAATCGTTAAATAATGAGGTAATCACTGCATCATCATGGTGTCATAAATAATTTAATTTATTTAATGTCTAAAAATTATAAAAAATTATCATGATGTAGGAAATATTTTTAGCTTTCTAATGAATATTTATAGTCAGAAATATGACTTGTATAACCCCATATAAAAATTGTTTTGAAAAAACAACTCATGTTTGTGACATTTTAATTTTAACATTAAATAAAAAGTTATTAATGTCATTTTCCTACCAAAGTGGCTACATTGGGTCCCCAAGTCGAACCATGGATTTTATTGGTCGGCCATGACACATACAATAAGGGTATGACATGTGTTTAGGTCATTTCATATTATTAAAACATTATTTTCACCTTAAATTACACTAATTACCTCTAACCGCGATTAAAAACTTAAAAGTTACTATTCACAAAAAAAATATTTTAATCCCATTGAACCAAATTTTACTCCCTAAAGACAACCATGTATGTCGAAATTTTGAAAATCAAAACACAGAGGTGGTAAAATTTCATTTAAATGAATAATCAGTTTTTTTAAGTACCACTTAGTGGTTTCCCTATTCATAAAAAAATGAAGTTCTTCAGAAAAATACCAAAACATCACCCTAAGCTATATTTGATATTCTGAATTCAAAAATGATGTCTATTTTAAAAAATTAAAAACATATAAGTTACATTAATTAATTTATTAATTAATTCCCGCTTTCAAAGAAAATAGTGTGGTTTTGTGAAACAATAAGTATCAACGGATTGACACTAGTTTAAGTCCAATTTCATAGTGAAATTAATTCCAACGACCAATATTGGATTAAATAGTAAATATATATTCTAATTTCACTTTAAAACCAATTAAAAAGATAATATAATCATATAAATAAATTATATTAAAAATAGGTTTTGAATTAAAATACAACATTTTCACTATTCATTAAAAAATGAACTTTATCGGAAAAATACCAAAAATTTACACAAAGTAAATTTTCATGTCGTGATTCTAAATAAGAATTTTATTTGGTCCAATAGAATGTATAAGAGTGACCAAAACTATATTTATAGATGGTTCGCCATCAAAAGGCGATAAGTCGACCTTTTACTGAATATTAGAGTATCTATGCCTAAAATTGAATTCTTTTCGCATTTTAAGCCTTTTTATTTTGTTGGATAAATATAAAAACATTTAAAAAACATATATAATCATATTTTAGTTATTTTTATTCAACCCCTCCAATACAATGGCTACGTGTTAACTAACATTTAAAACAATATTATTTTATTACTAGTGTGCAACGTAAGATTTCAAAGAAACTCTTTGTTGCCTATCGGGTACGCTATCGAACATAGAAACCCCTTTAATGTAAAATTAATATTTAATTCGAAAATATTAATAAATATGAAAATGCTTTATTCTTTATTTACCTGGGAGGTTACATCCTTCCCCCCTTTAGGGAATTGCGTCCTCGCAATTTTATTCACTTATCAAAATAAGAGGGGGTATTTATCCCTCATAGCATTTTCAGATTCCCATATTGCCTATTCAACCATATGGTTTTTCCATAAAACCTTTACCTGTTGAATTACCTTATTCCTCAACACTTGCTCCCTGTGGTCAAGAATCTGGACCGGTTGTTCCTCATAAGATAGATTCTCTTCCAGCTGAACTACCTCTGGACTCAAAACATGAGATGGATCTGGCATGTACTTTCTCAACATCGAAACATGAAAAACATTGAGTACCTGAGATAAACTCGGAGGTAATTCCACTCGGTATGCAACTGATCCAACTTTCTCCAGAATTTCATATGGTCCAATGAACCGTGGACTCAGCTTTCCTTTCTTACCAAATCGCATCACACTTTTCCATGGTGAAACTTTGAGAAAAACATGATCACTTACCTCGAAAGATAGATCCTTCCTCCAGTTATCCACATAACTCTTCTGCCTGCTCTGAGCTGTTCTAATCTGTTTCTAAATCAACTGAACTTTTTCTGCCATCTCTTCTACCAATTCTGGTCCCATTAACTTCCTTTCACCCACTTCATCCCAGAAAGCTGGAGTTCGACACCGCTTCCCATATAATGCCTCAAATGGTTCCATCTATATACTAGAATGAAAACTGTTATTATAAGAAAACTCAACCGAAGAAAGATGTTGGTCCCAACTTCCCTGATAATCCATCGAACAAGCACGTAGCATATCCTCCAAAGTCTGAATTGTTCGTTCTGACTTCCCATCTGACTGAGGATGAAAAGCTGTACTAAAATTTAATTCAGTACCCAACGACTTCTGAAGGCCTTTACAAAAGTTAGAAGTGAACCTGGGATCACGGTCAGATACAATGGAGAGAGGAACTCCATGTAACCTGACTATCTCTTTAAGATACAAACGAGAAAGTTGATCTAGGGAAAAAGTATCTCGTATAGCAAGGAAATGAGAAGATTTAGTCAAGAGATCAACAATAACCCAGATTGCATTATTACCTTGAGGTGTCTTCGACAATCCCATAACGAAGTCCATGGATATATTCTCCCATATACACTATGGCACTAGTAAAGGCTGAAGCATCCCTTTCGGTAGCTGCTGCTCTGCTTTAACCTGTTGACAAGTCAAACACTTCACAGTAAAATCAGCAATGTCTCTTTTCATTCCGTCCCACCAGTAATACTCCCGAAGATCTCTATACATCTTAGTACTTCCCGGATGAACTGAAAACGGAGAACTATGAGCTTCACATAACAACTCTCTCTTCAACTGTGAATCATAAGGCACACACAATCTCTTCCAAAATCTCAAAACACAATCATTCTTAATGTTGAGTTCAGACAACTTACCCTTCTGAAGCAGCTCTACCTTTTTCTGGAACTCACTGTCTTGATTCTATGCTTGCTTAATTCTATCTGATAGAGAATATTTCACTGATACCTGAAACAAAATAGAAGGACATCCTGCACCAACAAATTCTATGCCAAGTTTCATCAAATCCTTAACCAAAGGATCACGTTCCAAATGCAACATTGTTAATGAAGCATTACTTTTTCGACTCAAAGCATCAGCCACTTTATTTTCTTTTCCCGGATGGTAATGAATTGTACAATAATAATCCTTGATTAATTCTAGTGATATCCTCTGTCTCATGTTCAATTCTTTCTGAGTGAATATATACTTTAAACATTTGTGATCAGTATATATTTCACACTTTACTCCATACAAATGATGCCTCCAAATTTTTAAAGCGAAAACAACAACAGCTAATTCCAAATCATGTGTAGGGTAATTTACCTCATGAGTTTTCAACTATCGTGAAGCATAAGAAATTACCTGATCATTATGCATTAGGATGCAACCAAGTCCTTTCAATGAAGCATCACTTTAGATCACCAAATCCCCATTCCTGGATGGTAGTTCCAAAACTGGAGCATTCACCAATCTTCTTTTCAGTTCCTGAAAACAATCATCACATTATTTTGTCCAGATAAACTTAACACCCTTATGAGTTAGCTTAGTCATTGGACTAGATAACCATGAAAAATTTCTAACAAACCTTCGATAATAGCCTGCCAAACCAAGGAAGCTACGAATCTCAGTTACATTTGTGGGTCTTGGCCATTCTTCCACAACCTTTTTTTTGCAGGATCAACAGTTATCCCATCTTTATAAACAATATGACCAAGGAAAGAAATTTGTTGCAACCAAAACTCACACTTTCTGAATTTACCGTACAATTTCTTTTCTTTTAAGGTTTGTAAAATAACCCTTAAATGTCTTTTATGCTCCTCTTTACATTTATAAAACACCAAAATATCATCAATGAAAACAACTACAAATTTATCCAATAACTAATGGAAAATTCTATTCATTAAGTACATGAATACAACAGGTGCATTGGTTATCCAAAAAGTCATTAATACAAATTCATAATGGCTATTTCTTTTATGAAAAGTGGTCTTCGGAATATCTTCTTTCTTTACCTTCAACTGATGGTACCCCGATCTCAGGTCAATCTTTGAAAAATACTGAGCTCCCTGGAGCTGATAAAAAAAATCATCGATATGAGGCAAAGGATATTTGTTCTTAACAGTGATGTAATTCAAGGCTCTATAATCAATGAAAACTCTCATAGAACCATCTTTCTTTTTAAAAAATAAAATAGGAGCATCCCGTGGTGATGTGCTAGGTCGAATGAAACCTTTCTCTAATAAATCTTTCAATTGCTCCTTCAACTATAAAAGTTCAATTTGAGCCTTCGATAAGGGGGTTTTGCAATTGGCTTAGCATCAGGAACTAAGTCAACAGTAAACTCAACTTCTCGATCTAGTATTATTCCAGGAAACTCATTAGAAAAAACATCAGGATACTCATTTACCACTAGAACATCATTAATCTGAACAGTTCCCTTGATTTCAACAATATGTGCAAGGTAACATTCATTTCCATCTTTTACAATTTTCTCAGCCTCTTGATATGTTATCAACAGTAAGGGTTCATTCTTGTACACAAACTAAAAGTCTTTCTGAAAAGAAACTTCTTTAGCTCTACAGTCAATCTTAGAATGGTAAATAGAGGGCAAATACATACCCATGATAACATAAAACTCTACTAGAGGTAAAACAATAAGGTTTGAAAGTAGGTTCTTTCCACAGATAAGGATAGGAAGATTCTTATAAATTCTTTTTGCCTCAATATTTCCCCCATGTGTTTTTACCACAAGTTCAGGAGTCATTTCTTGAGATGGTATTCCCATTTTACTAGAAATGTTTTCAGAGATGAAAGAATGTGTAGACCCTGAATCAAACAACACACTGGAATAATCTAAAAAAACAAACAAAGTACCTAATACAACTTCATTTGATGTCCCGACACTTGCTAAATTAACTGAAAAGGATTTCACCACTCCTTTCTACTTGTAGTCTAACTGCTTCCCATCACCCGAGCTCTTTGCCGGACACTCGTTTTCATAGTGACCCATCTCATTGCACTTAAAACATTTCACTAACTGTAAAAAAAAGTTGGTCTTACCATCAACCTGATCTTTTTCAGTGCAATCACGAGCCTTATGTCCCATCTTACCACATCAGTAGCACTTTACAGAATTCAGAAGACATTCACCAGCATGCCTTTTACCACATTTATCAAAAACTAGAAACTTAGTTTTCTTACCATCAGACCTTTTTGAAGAATTCTTTCATTTCTCCTGCCACCTCGGTCTCTTCTTCTACTGGTTGTTATAAAACACTTGATCATCAACAAACTCCATTTCCACCTTCTCAGCACAACGAAAAAGCCTTTCATAACTTTTGAACTCACGATAAGCCAATTCCCTTAGATATTTTGGCTTTAATTGTGAGTAAAAACGATTGATTTTATTATCAATGTCTCGGATAAAATTTCGAGCATACCTTTCTAATCGAGTGAACCTCTCTTCATAGGCAGCCACTGAGTCTTCCTCTTGCCTCAATTCCAAGAACTCTTTTTCCATCATAAGTCGAGAAGCCTTAGGAAAATACTTCTCAAGAAACATACCTTTGAATTCATCCTAGTCGAGAGCATCAATCTCATTAGCATCCCTGATATTCTTAACCATCGACCACCATTGATATGCTTCACCCTCCAAACGGTAAATAGTAAGACTAACCTTTTGATTGTCTGGACACCCCATGACATTGAAAATCTTCTCTAGTGATTTAATCCACCCTTCAGCTAGAGTAGGGTCAGATGATCCTCTGAATGATGGGGGATGTTGCCTCATGAAATGTTCCACCACTAACATATTCCTCTGCGGTTTATCTGGCTAATCTCGTGCATGGACACCACCACCATTTATCGCTTGAGTCAACTGCGCCATTACTGCAACAAAATATTCAGTTCCAATGTCGACCATCTTGGGATGCTGATTTGGAAGTTTATTTCCTTCTGTATTCCTTACTAGCACTGCTTCCCTATTTATTCTTCGAAAAACTATTCTGAAGAAACATGTCTTATATGAAGCAACATGGTAATCTTCAAATGCTATATCATTTCAATTTGACCATAAAAAAATTTGGATAATCATTTAATTGAATTATAACTCCTAAAGTTATCTAAACTGCCCTCTGATACCAACTATAAGGCCCTAGCCTTAAACATTACTTAATCTTGAGATAATTCAAGAATACACGTTGAGGATGTTTTCAGGTTTAGAGTTTTAGAGAATTAGATCATAAAACATGCATTACATTCCACATTTAAACAAAGTGGTTACATAAAATATAGTACACATTTTTCCCATAAATAGAAACATATTTAAAATGAAACATTTATTGTTTCTTGACACTTAATTGACACTATCATCACATCATGTACCATTCCCTTGACCCGTGAAAAACATTTCAAAAACATGGGATGAGCATAAAAATCTCAGTAAGGGATATAAAAGTATGAATTGAAAACATTAGTCCATGTATGAAATCATACTTTACTCATAAAACATAAGCACGTTAACATACATCATCAAATCATGAATAAATCATAGAAATCATAATACATAACGGTAACTTGAGGCATTCAAAACATTCTTACATAGGGAGTAACCCTCATGGTTAAGTTTGGAATACCCATCACAGTATGTTTCCTAAATCTCTTCAGAGAATCCTTAACGTTTAACTCCTTCGCGATACCCAATGCATTGGAGAGCTATATTGGGCTCACCCTCCTTTAGTTTATCACAGAACCACCCGTCTTCCTAATAATGCCCAAGAACCATAACATAATCGTATCACATAAAACATGCATAAAGGAAACATAACATTTCCACTTTTCAATCACAAGATATAAATACAACACATTGATATAAAAACATTATGAAAACCATTTTCAATACAAAAATAAAATAAAAGTAAAACATGATATTTATTTTTCATTTAAAAAAGGTATGGCTAGTAGAGGAAGCCGAAACTCAAATAATGGTCACGGCGGCGGAGAAGTCGCTGTCACCGCATATGTACAACAAAAAACATTCCTTTTATCGTTTAGTAAAACACTTCGTATAGAAAATATTCCTTTTGAATAAATGTAAAAGTAAAAGGGGTTTATACACCATATAAGAGAAAGTTGTGTATAAAACAGAGTATGCCTCAATGAAAGGAGATTGAGACGCAGTCCCATACCTCGGGTCTGACTTGACTCGATCTTTCATTAAAGTCCTGAATAATAAAATTGAGTTAATTTATAATTTCTTAAGAACCTTTTTCAAGTTCATTATTCCTTTTATATCACTTATTACCATGTTATGAACACTATGTAATTATTTATGTTAATAATGGTCCTTTTGTCGATCATTGGTACTTGAGTCAAAAGTAAACTCTTTATAAATAAAAGTTGTTCATGGGGTAAAATATCCTTTATATCCAGAATTATATTCAAGATGTAGATATCATATATGTCATATATATCCAGTATATATGTGCATTTATAATATTACATAACATTAAGAGGTAAGAAATGAAATGCACCGTTCATGGAGACGGTAAGCCGTACGTACGCCTGAACGCTACTTCCATTTCTATTTCATATTTAATGGAATTAAAACATAATGATACATAATAGTATTTTAATTCCAGTATTTTATCATATATAATATCATTAAATATATCCTTTATATGTACCACATATGGTATTAACGATTCAAATCACTTTGAGGGGGTGGTAGTCCGCACTTCCTAAAATGAAGATATCGTGTTTACCCATAATGGAAACCATAAAGGTATGACATAAAAGAAAAATACAGAAGCTTGAAGAAAACATAAACATATTATATATCATATATAAATATAGTGACATCTTAATGGCCACCTTTGAAGGTTTTATATGAGTGTTGAACAATCATCGTTTCGTGAGGCAGAAATTCGTCATCCACGGAAACAGTATGTTATTTAACCATTAGATGTATGTGTTTGTAAGTGTAGCTCGAATAATTATTATAAAAACATCCTAGTATATTGAGTATACTGGTGTTGTTACAAAAGAAATGAATAAAAAGAGTTTAGGGAGTTGGAGAAGAAAAATAAAACAAAAGAACACAAGAGAAGACACTACCATTAAAACGGGTAAATCTTTTTTATTTGAGTTTAAAGGCTTCCTTGGGAAGACTTATGCCAAAATTGAGGCTTCTAGGAGTAAGAGAGGGATGTGGAGAGACAAAATGGGTAGGGTTTGGCCGAGAAAAAGGCTTGAGAGGTGTGGGTAAGGTGGTAGAGGTGGGGTCCATTTATAAGAGGAGAGGAGGGGCACTCCTGGAAAGTTATAAACTATTACATTTTTATAAAATGTTTTTCGGATTTAAAAGGTCCCAAAATTATATATTTCTAGGATATGGTGATAATAGTTCTAAATACACCCATACAATAGGTTTTTGACTTGTGTAGGTCTTATATTTTACATTATCTTTTCATTTTATTTAAATCGTTAAATAATGAGGTAATCATTGAATCATCATAGTTTCATAAATAATTTAATTTATTTAATGTCTAAAAATTATAAAAAAATATCATGATGTAGGAAATATTATTAGATTTCTAATGAATATTTATTGTCAAAAATGTGGCTTGTATAACCCCATTTAAAAATTGTTTTGGAAAAACAACTCATGTTTGTGACATTTTAATTTTAACATTAAATAAAAAGTTATTAATGTCATTTTCCTACCAAAGTGGCCCCATGGGGTCCCCAAGTGGACCCATGGATTTTCTTGGTCGTCCATGACACATCCAATAAGGGTAGGACATGTTTATAGGTCATTTCATATTATTAAAACAATATTGTTACCTTAAATTACACTAATTACCTCTAATCGCGATTAAAAACATAAAAGTTACTATTCACCAAAAAAATATTATAATCCCATTGAACCACATTTTACTTCCCAAAGACAACCATGTCTGTCGAATGTTTGAAAATCAAAACATAGAGGTGGTAAAATTTCATTTAAACAAAAAATCAGTTTTTTAAGTACCACTTAGTGGTTTCACTATTCATAAAAAATTGATGTTTTTCATAAAAATACCAAAACTTCAACCTAAGCTATATTTAATTTTCTGAATTCAGAAATGATGTCTATTTTACAAAATTCAAAACATATAAGTTACATTAATTAATTTAATAATTAATTCCCGCTGTCAGAGCAAATAGCGTGTTTTTATGAAACAATAATTATCAAAAGATTGACACTAGTTTATGTCCAATTTCACAGTGAAATTAATTACAACGACCACTATTGGATTAAACGGTAAGAATATATTCTAATTTCACTTTAAAACCAATTCAAAATATAATCTAATCATATAAATAAATTATATTAAAAAGAGGTTTTGAATTAAAATACAACATTTTTCACTATTCATTAAAAAATGAATTTTATTGGAAAAATACCAAAAAATTTACACAAAGTAAATTTTGATGTCCCAATTCAAAAAAAGAATTTTATTTGGTCCAATAGAATGTATAAGAGTGACCAAAACTATATTTATAGATAGTTCTCCATCAAAAGGTGATAAGTCGACCTTTTAGTGAATATTAGAGTTTTTATGCCTAAAATTGAATTCTTTTCGTATTTTAAGCCTTTATATTTTATTGGATAAATATAAAAACATTTAAAAAACATATATAATCATATTTTATTTATTTCTATTCAACCCTGCTAATACAACGGCTATGTGTTAACTAACATTTAAAATAATATTATTTTATTACTAGTGTGCAACATAAGATTTCAAAGAAACTCTTTGTTGCGTATCAGGTACGCTATCGAACATAGAAACCCCTTTAAAGTAAAAATAATATTTAATTCACAAATATTAATAAATATAAAAATGATTTATTCTTTATTTACCTGGGATGTTACAGATAAAACATATTGGTGTCATGTGATATCAACTTCATAGAACAGTTATAAAACCCATTATAAACCATTAAAAAAACCTTTAAAATTGTAGTAACCATATGAATGAATTCAAATATAATTATTTGGAGAAAAAAATCATTACCCAATTCATTGGAGTGATATCTGGGTGAAACCATTGTATAATCTATAACAGGATCAACCAATGCAATCTGGGCACACAGATCAATATAATTTCCAAGAACCAAATCATGAATAAAGTACAAATTGATTTCATTATAAAACTCATATAATAAATCATTATTCCTTTTATAACTTGATTAACAATAGAAAAGCAACAAGTTCCATAATAATCTCCTTGAAACCTAAAACTAGTATAAGAGTCATGAGTTTCATCAAATTCTATTTAAAACAATATTATTCCATCCAGATAATGAATAGGGATGGTATTAATACCAAATATACATAGTTCAGGATAAGTAACAATAATTTTTGATGTTTTTAATTAATAGAAATTCAATTAAAATATCATTATAGTACCTTCTTGAAGAAAATATACTTTTCATTTTGAAACTCAATTTTCAAATCATAAAATATTTTTAAAATCTTTTTCTATAAAAATTATTTCATAGAAAATATGAATTTATATAATAATAAGAAAAAAATTTCATAAAAAATAACCTTGTAAAATTTAAAAGGTATCTCCAAATAAATGATAGTCATGTAAACAAGAAATTCCATATATTTATTATAGATAATTATTTTTTTGCATGGTAAAAATTTTAGAAAAGTTATTTTTCTGTAAAGAAACAAGAAGAATCCTTTAAAGAAATTGTAAAAAGGAAAAACATTGAAAATTTTATTTAATAAATATTTTTGAAAAGGATAAAAATATAAATAATTTTTTTAAAACATGTTTTTGGAATAAAACATATTTCTAACAGGGAAGCACTATTTGAAAAATGAATATGATAACCTTCAACCCAAAGTTGAGAGATAATTGTCAATTTTTTTTTTAAACCTTCCATATATATAACTTTTTTATAAGGACAAAGTTTATATTTCCATGATATCCAAATCCCATACTATTTCTTTTATAATTTCATCCAATATTGACATGACCTCTATCTATATTTTCAAAAGAGTGAACACTAATGATTTGAATGGAAGGTAATAATGGTAAATTTAATGAATATATGTGATATATATGATATAAAATGATTATCTAATGGTAATATATTATTTAACGTTCATTAATTTCATCCATCATGAAAATGGAAACAATATTCTTGCATACGTATGACCTACCATCTCCATGAATAGTGTATTAAATTTTTTATCTAAGAATTTTATGGATTAATATAAATACTTATTGAATGAATGTATATTATATTTTTACCATGTTTAAATTTTTTTAGTTTATGTAACCATGATAAAAATGAAATGATCGATAATACCAAATCAAAACATACACAAAAAACAAAGAAGCTATTACCCGAAATGGGATTTTAAAAAGCAATTGTTAATAAACAAGAAATAAAAGGTCATATGTAAATAATATATTGTATGATATATATATTAATTTTTTTTAATATATTTATAATAAACATATATTTATTATATAGGAGTTTTAAATGTGTATGAAATAATTAGAGACTTAGGTTAAGTGGTTTTTTTTGCAATTTGTCTTCTTTGGAATATACATTATGTTATGCACCTCTCTTATTTTATGAGGTTTATATACAACCCATTTTCATGTAATATCATCAACTTAATTATTCTAATAATATTATATGTAATGGTTTGTGCCTTCCCAGTCTGTTACTTTTCATGTTTTGGTTATTGGAGGTGTTTGGAGGAGGATCAGAGGATGTTTGGAAAAGTTTTGTTGCTAAAGGCTGGATATAAGGAGATTTCACGAAATGTATACATTTTACACGATGTGAAAGAGTGTTTCACATCCTGACCTGTTACATAATGTGAAAGAGGGGTTCATGTAGAGTAATTTTTTGGGGTTTAAAAATAAATAATAAAATGAAAAGGTGATGCATTTAACAGCTGAAACTGAACCCCTGGGATTACATGAAGTGAAAGGGGATTACACATATAGTTATATCCTAATACATTTTAGTTTTAAAATCCTTTTCTTATGAATTATAATTTATTTTGCTTTGGTTTCATCTTCCTCTCATTTTGGGTGAACCCTAGGTTCCCGGAGTTGTTCTTCAAGCACTTATTCCTTCTTATTTAATCTATTGATCCCAGTTGTTAATTTTTATTGATTCATTGTTTATCCATAGTGAGTTATCCTCTCATTATACTTCATTTTCTTCATTTTTTCTCCTAGGGACCTATGGAGGTGGTGTTTCTTTGGTTTGGGGTACATTTGGTTTGTGTTTTGACCATCCTTTGGTGTAATGTAGGTTAACCCATATGTTTCTTATATAATATTGGTTTCCTGATGGGTTCTTCTTCTCCATGTGGTGCGTCATGAGTTTAAAAATATCCTTAAGGTAGGGATTCCCTAAATTATCCTTATTATGTATCATGCTTGGGGGTTTACATTTTCTTATCTTTGGGTTATGATTTTTCCAGCTTAATCAATGATACATGGAAATTGGTTAATTGAATTGGATGGGGAAATTGGGTTTTATTTTCTTACTTTTCAACATTGATATTATTTGTGACATTGTGATTTTTTGGGCCTAATTTACCACCAAAAATTGTAGTTGATGGGGGAATGTTTTTCACTAGATATATCTGTTGTGATTTTTTATTTGGTTGTTATTGTTGTGTATCACCCTAAATGGGAATTCGTTAATTAATTATATTTGGATAATGAAATTGTTTCCCCATAAATTTGGTTTTTGGGATAATTCACCTAAAATAATGTGGAATGTGACAAAACCCCCTTTGTAAAACTATAAATGACCTTTTATGTGTTGTGATTTGAGGTTTTGATTGTGGTATGGTGATATTTGGTTGGGGCATGTGGGGTTGATAGTTTGTGGGTAATGGTTTTGGGGTGGTGAGGTGATATAATATAGGGTTGTTTATGGAATGTGGTTTATTCGTGCTATATTTCCATGTAGTGATGGAATGAGTAAATAATTATTTGATAATGTTTAAAAATGCATGGGTTGGTTTGGATAATGGGATGGAATTTTTTAAATGGATTATTAAATGATGGGTTGTATGGTTAAATGTGGTTGATGCTAAATAAAAAAATGAATGGGTGTTAAAAGTGGAGGAAATGTGGAGCCACAATAGATTATTAGGACTCTTAACCTTCTAAAATGGCTATTGATGTAACGCCCTAACCATAGTTACCTGGAGTCGGTGTATTATTACATAAAATTAGCATGATCACAAGGGATCAAGTCCTGAAAGACCGGTTAGTTTAGTATCCATGGGTGTACTAGATACATACATAAGTTTTACATTACAATATAAAATGAAAAACAACAACAACATTGTCTCCTTTGAACACATTCATATCCCTTTGACTATCCTAGTAGGTTATTCATAATATACTTCTTCGCATCCTATGAAAAATAAAACATTGAAAGGGGTGAGCTTAGGTTCTTAGTAAGGATAACAATATTGAAGAAACATTAATAAATAAGCATAAAAATTTAAGGCAATGTATAATACTAAAACAAAACCCTTTTAAAAATAAACTTCAACATAAATTGGAAAAGATAAATCAAATAATTCCCTTTAATTACTTGGATATTCTACTAGTTTAATAATCACATGTAATATCAATAGTCAATTTCTAAATGATGGAATGTATAATGCCGAACATCATAACAACATAGTCAAGGCCTCGTGCCTAGACTAAAAATAAGATTTTGTCAAGGCCTTGTGCCAAGACACTAGTTTGTCTCATGAGACCTACTGATACATCGAGGAGCAATAGCGGGATCAACCCGTCACTTAATAAGTCCAATGAATTCCTTATATGAAAAGGTCAAAACATAACATAAACATTCATATTAAAAATAGAATACAAAAATGTTAATACTTTAACCATAAACCGTGAATGGTATAAAATATACACATCCACAACCAAACATATCAAAAAACCTTCAATACAATATGGAAGATTGTATCATAATAAATCAACTTCAAACAAGTGTATAATCAATCAAAAGATGTTTGCATTGATGAAATCAAAACTATTTGAGAGAAATATCTCTTTTTATTTTGAAATCATTTAAAATTAATGTATTTTTAAAAGAAAAAATTTATTTTAAAAATATTCTTATAATCTTTTAAGGTAAGCTTCCATGGTTTTACAATAACAGAAAATAGCCGCACCCTCCGAATAAGTTAAAAAAACATTCATTCCTTATTTTTTTTAAAATGGTCGTAAAGGACCTTGTTTGGAAAATAAAAGAAATATTCCTTTATAAACATCTCATAAAAACTCAAACAAGGGTATAAATGACTTTAACCCATAGTCTAGGAAATAGTAAAAATGTTTTGAAATACATTTTTAAGAAACACAGATGTGAAAGATAAAGAGGTCCCAGTAGGTGGTTGAGGGAGAGCTACTTCGGTTCCCTATGATTGTAATTTCAACACCTATGTGGAAGGATTCAATCTTTTTTTGAGAATGTAAAAAATCTGCAATGGTTTCAGACATCTTGAACATAGGTTGAGCTTAGAAAATCATTTGATTATATCTTTTGAAGCCTCCTCTTGTGTTGCTTTTGCAATTAATGGTCTGAGGTCAACTGATTTTGGGTTCCAAATAATCAAGTCTTTTATTGAAGTGAATGCGTGCAGATTGCAATGTGTTTATTACTACATTCTTACTTAGAATTCTTCATGGTCGGTTCAATTTTTGATAGAAAATGTTGACATTTTTTGAGACTCTATTATGTTCTTTGACTCAAGGTGAGGGGCCTAATGTGGGGTGTGGAACCACTTCTGTGGGTTGATGTGGAGAAGACTTCAGGGGGTGTATGATTGGTTGAACTAGTCTGAGGACAAGTGGAGCTTAAGGTTTGGGGGTGACTTGGTTCGGCATTTTGAGGGAGCCTCTGGTTTGGCTTCTTGGGATTTCTTCGGATGGTTGGTGTGGAGCCGACACTTTTTCTGCAGTTTGAGAAGAGAACAATCTGGTTTTTCTTGTTTTGCTGATTCATGTTGGACGTTATTTGAGTTTCACTACATTCAAGTATTTCTATGGATCTTCACTATGTTCTGCATTGGTCTCATTGATTCTATGTGTTCTTTTGAAGTAGTTTTTTTGTGGGTACTTGTCTCTCTCGTTGCATTTTGATGGTGCAGTATTCTGCAGGTACCATTGGGTGGGCGACCTCAAAAGATGGATGGGGTGTTGAAACCCATCATCAGCCATGCGTTATCTCTTGATGGAAAGAAGGCTTATTTTCTGTGATAGTTGCTCAGTGATTTTCATTCTCTGATTGTGTTGCATCCGTTTGACACTGTAGAGACTATTCTCCTGCTTTGTCGGGTTGGCAGATCGAAAGTGAGAAAGGTGTGATGACATCTTTCATCCGTCTCTTCTCAACATTTTTTGATTGGAGAGGTTCTATAACATTTTGTGCCACCATCATGGTGCAAATTCTTGATAGAGGTGGTGACACTTTTTTTGGCTACTTTCATTGGTGCACTATTTGGCGAAGGGGACGATGAGATTTTCTGGTGTACGCTTAGAAATCTGTTTCTTTTGGACTTGTAGGGTATTTTTGGCATGTGCTTCAAGGCTGTGTGCCCTTAGTGTAATGGGTTTCCTCTTTCCTAGACTTAAAGTGGTTTCTCTTTTTCTTCATGATCAATTTAGGGGGCCTGACCCCCAACCTTCTTTAAAAAAAAATACACCACGACATGGAGACGGTAATTTGTATGTACGCACGTATGGCGACTTGTCATTCATAGGATGGATAGAAAAATGGATATAGTTGTACCATATTTAAAATAACATCAAAATATGTATAAGGTACTGGATTTATTATTTTGGTTTGGAAATAACAAAGAAATGGGATGTGGAATAAGACAATAACTTTGAAAGAGGTGGTGAAATTATTACATCTTCTTCGGGTGTTTCCTTTTGAGTTGATCAAAATGGCTCCGTAGGTTGTATTTTTGATCAAATTAATGCCTCTATGTCACATGGAGGGTATTTGGGAGGATATTTGAGTAGGGGTTGGTAGAGCCAAATGGATTGGGAGGTGTGATTTTGAGATAAGGGGAGATACCCTTTTATAAGAGAGGTGAGGGTCACTTTAGGTAAAGCTTGAAATATTATTTTATTATACAATCATATTCAGTTTATAATGGCTCAAAATTGATTTATTTAGAGGATAAGGTAGGTGTGGGTCGAAATGATCTCACCTAATAGGTTTTATATAGGTTTAGGTCACCAAGTTATCCTTATATTTTAGATTTAACTCTTAGTTAAATATTTTAACTTTTACCATGTATTCTTGTATTATTATAATAAATGGCTAATAAACTTACTAAAAAAATCCAAGAAAACCCCAAGTGGTTAATTATTAATATATATAACCTTATATAAGTTATTTTACCAAACCATATATTTTTACGAACATTATATCAATTAATAATATAGTATTTCTTTTAAAAACTCATTTATGTCAATTTTGACACTATTTGGTATTTTGTTTTTTTGAAAGTAATAACAATTTTATCACTTCGAAAAAAGTTTATTTAATCAAACCTAAAATGTAATATTAACCTATAAAATTAGTTTAATTCATCATAAGTCTCAATTTACATTTATTGGCATATTTATAATATCAATTATTTGAATCCTTCATTAATAAGGTAATTACTGCATCATCATTGAGTCTTAAATAAATTTAATTATTTAATGTCTAAAAATTAAAAGGAAAATACAATTATATAGTAAATATTTATTTCTTTCTAATGACTATTTATATTCTAATTTATCTTATGTATAACCCGATATTAAAAATGTTTTAGTTATTAAACTTTGAATTTAACACGTTTAACTCTTCTTTAAATAAAATAATAATAAATGTCCCAATCTAATCCAATTAGACCAAAAGGATCATATTTTATTACTAAGGCTTATTTTGGTTGAAATTCACTTATCCAATATAATTAGGACATGTGTTATGGTAATTATAATATCATTTTTACCTCTAATTACCCTATTTACTTTGAAGCGTGGTAAATAAAAGTCAAAAGTTACTATTCACCAAAAAATTATTTTTATCTTATTGAACCACATTTTACTTACTGATTTCAACCATGTCTCTCAGATTTTTGATATTCTCTTCAAATAAGCGGTGAAATTACGTTTTATGGAAATTTGTAAATGCGCCTAGAAGGTAGGTAAAAGACGGTAAAAAGTTCAATACAATTTTATATATCTAATATTATTATAAAATTAATTCAATGAATTAAATTGAACATATATAGGTATTATGTATCAATTTTTACCTAAATTAAATTTAAAAAAAATAAATAATTATTTAAATAAAAAGTCGGTTTTAAACAATAACGAAGTATCTTTCACTATTCATCAAAAATTGAAGGATTTCAGAAAAATATCAAAAATTCACCCGAAGTTAATTTTGATATTACAAATCCAAAAATGAAGTCCATTTTGAAAAATAAAATTTATAAAATTTCAAAAAGTGTGTATTACTATTCATAATGGCTAGTTTTATTAGTCGTCTTGTGTTAAAACTACACGTTGCTACTACGCAAGCTATTGCATTATTGAAAGGGAAGCGTATCATGGAAGTCTGGGGTGTTACATTATCTTATCTTTCAAATAATTTCATCATAGAAATTTCTATAATATTACCGCATAGAAATATTCTGATGGTTCTTCATCATATGTTCCTCAGGTTCCCACGTTGCATCTTCCGTCTTATGGTTTCTCCATTGAACTTTTACCAGACGAGTCGTTCGGTTTCTCAGCACTTGTTCTCTGGTATCAAGAATTTGGATAGGCTCTTCACAATAAGATAGATTAGGTTCCAGTTCTATTTCTTCATAGGTGAGTACATGAGTTGGGTCATGCATTTATTTTCTTAACATTGATATGTGGAACACATCATGAACTTTAGAGAGAGTTGGCGACATTGCCAAATGATAAGCTACAACTCTAGTTCATTCTAGAATTTTGAAAGGTTTGATATACCTGGGACTTAATTTTCCTTTCTCACTGAATTGTATAACACCCTTCCATATAGATACATTCCAGAAAACATGATCTCCTTCTTGAAATTCCATATCCTTCCTTTGGTTATCAAAAAATATCTTTTTACTACTTTGAGTTGCTTTGATGTGAGTTTGGATAACCTTCACCTTTTACATTATTTCCTCAACAAGTTCCGAGCCTAGGAGTTTTCTTTCACTAACACCATCCCAACAAGTTGGTGCGCGACATCTCATTCCATATAACTCTTCATATGGTGCCATCTAAATACTTGAATGGAAGCTATTGTTAACGGAAAATTCTACCAGGGGTAAATATTGAGCCCACATACCTTGAATGTCAAGTGATAAAGATCTCAACATGTGTTCTAAGGTTTTAATAGTCTATTCTGATTGTCTATCAGTTTGTGGGTGGTAGGCAGTGCTCAAACAAAGTTTAGTATCCACGGCCTTATGAAGACTTTTCCAAAATCTTGACGTAAAAAACGGATCACAATCAGAAATAATCGATAGGGTTACTCCATGAAGTCTTAAAACATCATTAATATATAGTCTTACTAGAAGTTCAAGTGGTAAATCTTCTCTTATAGAAGAAAATGTGATGACTTGGTAAGAAGATCAATAATGACCCATATTACATCATTCCATCTAAGAGTTTTTTTTATCCCAATGAAAAATTCAATCATAATATCATCCAATTTCCACTCAGGTATGGGAAGAGGTTGCATGACTCCTCTAGGATGTTTTCTTCTAACCTTAACCAGTTTACAAACCATACATCTTGACACATAATCAGTAATATTCTTCTTCATGTTGTCCCACAAAAAATGTTCCTTAAAAACATTCTTCCCAATCTTTTTTTCAAACAAATTTTACCACTTTACGTGTGATATTTGTTAATGGGTTAGCCAATCGGGAAAAATTTTGGACAAAATGCCGATAATAACCTGTTAAACCAATAAAACTGCGTACCTCAGTTATACTTGTTGGTGCTGGCCATTCTTGTATTGCTCTTGTCATAGAAGAATCAATAGAGATTCCATCATTAGGGACAATATGGCCAATAAAATAAATCACCTAAAGCCAGAATTCACACTTTCTAAACTTCCCATATAATTCATTTATTCTAAGAGTCTTTAGAATAGTGTGCTAGTGATTTTCATGATCTTTGTAGCTCTTGGAGTAAACCAAGATATCATCAATAAATACCACTATAAAGTCATCAATATATTCCTTGAAAACTCTATTCATTCGATCCATGAAAATAGTGGGTGCATTAGTCAGTCTAAAAGGCATTACTGTAAACTCGTAATGCCCATACCTAGTTCGAAATACTGTTTTTAAAATGTCTTATTTCTTCACACACAACTGATGATATCTAGATCAAAGGTCAATCTTTGAAAAATATTGAGCTCCATGAAGTTGGTCAAATAAATCATCAATGTGAGGTAGGGGATACTTGTTCTCTATATCATTCATCTACATGTAGTCAATTCATATCCACATAGATCCATCTTTCTTCTTAACAAAAAGAACAGGGGATACCCATGGAGAAACACTATGGAGAATAAATCATTTATTAATCAATTCCTATAGTTATTTATTTAGTGCCACTAATTTTGCATTGTCCATTCTATAAAGGGGAATTCAATATGGTCCTTCAACCAGGAATAAAATCAATGGAAAACACAAGTTTTCATTCTGGAGGATGTCCAGGTAAATCCTCTGGAAACACATCACCATATTCTTTTACAATAGGTATTTCCTCTATTAGAACATTATTTTCCTCACCCATAATTATTTCATTCTCTTCCTCCCCAATAATTAAATTTAGTAGAGACACAGGGGGTGGATATAGATTATAATCAGATGATGATGTTTCTGCTCTAAAGATAAGGTACTCCTTATCATTATTGAAAATTGTAACATACTTCTTCAAATAAATTTTCACATCATGGTCCAAAATCCAATCCATACTGAGGATTATATCAAATTTAATCATGGGTATAATGATAATATCAACAAATAAAGAACATTTATTTGACCTAATGGGAATTGATTCAAAAACCTTTGTTGTAATGATACATCCCAAAGGAGTTTTGACTGACAACTCCCTTGTTAAATCAAATTGGAAATATCTAATTTTCTTAGAAAACTATGAAGATATTAAATAATGCGATGATCTAGAATCAAATAAAGCACTGGATAAACTTGAGGAAACCATTAAATTACCTGCCACCACATCTTTCGGAGCTTCAACCTTAGTAGTAGTGATCATATTTGTTTGGCCTTTCTCCATTGACATTTTTTGAGGTAAGTTACCTTGGCACTTAGGACATTCATTTGCATAATTACCCATTTATCTATAATTTTAGAATTCATCATTGACACCCTCTATCTTTCCCTTGAAATCACAATCATGGTTGAATTTTTCACCACACTTATAATAGACTCCCATTACCTTTAGGAATGTATCGGGGTGTTTCTTCCAACATTTAACGTAGGATAGATATTCAACCTTTCCCTTCTTCCCCTAATTTCTATTTCTAGAGTGTTCAACAAATATATTCTTCTCTTACTTTTCTTTAAAGTCATTATACTTAGAGAATTTCTTTTTTATCTTTATAGCACATTAGAAAATATCTTCGTATGATGAGAAGGATTGTAAGACTAATGATTTATGGAGAAATGGTTTTTACCCATCGAAGAATTGATCAATATTACTCCATGGGTTACCTATTAAATCTTCTGCATTCCTTATGAACCTTTTAAAGTTATCTTCAAGATTTGCGACATTCTCATCCTCCTTTTTCCTTAGAATCATAAAATGTCTTTTCATATTTGATTGATGGCCACAGGGAAAGTATTTTTCTATGAAAAGCTCTTTAAACTACGTCCATTCCATATTTGATACTTCTTCATCTTCATTTTTGTTTTTAATTAATGACCACCATTGATCTGCATCTCCTGTAAGGTGATAAATTGACATGATAACTTTTTCCCTTTCACTACAACCCAAAGCATGAAATGTTTTATATAAATAACTTATCCATTTCTCACCTACAAATGGATTTTTATTCCCATTTAATTTAATTGGTTGTTTCCTCATAAAGCGGTATAACATTGATGCTCTTCTTTTTGGATCATGGGGATCCATACAGGTAAGGTTATTATTCATAACCTAATGGAGTTGTCCCAATATGGTGATAAGATGATCAGAACCAATTGCATAACCAGCTCCACTATAATTATCTTAGGTAGGAGGGAAATCCCTTTATGTATTATGTGCATTGATACAGTTTCCATTCCTTTCACTAGGTGCCATTTATAAATAATGGCATACACTAGACTAGTATATGAATTGAAATACATAATTCCAAACTTGTAAAACACTTAACATATATTTAATAGTTTATGGATATAATCCATTATAATAAAAATGTTTTATTTGAGGAGTTAAATACTCAGAAATCCTTTATGATGGTTGTAAGGAAATTACGAATTATCCTAAGAATGTCCCCTAGAGTGTCATTACCAATAGTGCAGCAAGGCCCATTGTTGTGAACCAGGATAACCCGGGTCAAGCTCGAAACTCCTTGTCAGAGTTTTCACTCCTAGGTACATCTATGGCATAGCGGCCTCTACCTGCTCATATCCAGACGGGGATACATTTCTTGTAAAAGACACAAAATCTCTACATTACCAAAATTCTATTATGTTCTTCTATACTAATCATAAATGTCTATCTTAGGGTAATGTTCTCTAATCAGATTTTTTTTAAATCTATATTCCAAGGTTTGTTCTAAACTTCCTCTAATACCAAATGTAATGCCCAACCCCAGTTACCTATAGTAGGTGCATTATTACATAACATTGGCATGATCACAAGGGATCAAATCCTGAAAGGCTGATCAGTTTAGTAGTCATGGAAGTACTAGATACATACATAAGTTTTACATTACATTATAAAATGAAAAACAACAACAAAATTTTATCCTATGAACAAATTCATATCCCTTAGACTATCCCTGCAGGTTAGTCATAATATGCTTCTTTGCATCATGGGAAAAATAAAACATAGAAAGTGGTGAGCTCCGGTGTTATGTAAGGAAAACAATATAGCGGGAACTTTCATTAATAAGAATAAACATTGAAGGAAATGTATAAGAATAAAACAAAAGCCTTTTAAAGATAAAATTCAGCATAATATGGAAAAGATAAATCAAATAATTCCATTTACTTATTCACATGGATATTCTACTAGTCGAATAATCACATGTAATATCAATAGCCAATTTCATAATGGTGGAATGCATAATGTCAAACATTATAACCACACAGTCAAGGCCTCATGCCAAGAATATAAATAATATCTTGTCAAGGCCCTGTTCCAAGACAATTGTTTGACTCATGAGACCTACCAATGTATCAAGGATCTATAGTGGGATCCACCCATCACTTACTAAGTCCAATGAATTCCTCATATGAAAAGGTTGAAACATAACATGGACATTCATCTTAAAACTAGCATATGAAATATTAATACTTTTACCATAAACCATGAATGGTATAAAAATTAAACATCCATATTAAAACATATCACAAAAACATATATTTTATCATAATAAATCAACTTCAAACAAATGTAAAATTCCTCAAATGATGTTGACATAGATGAAATCAAAAATATTTAAGAGAAATATCTCTTTATATTTTGAAATCATTTAAAAGTCATGTAACTTTAAAAGAAAATATTTATTTTGAAAATATTATTATAATATTGTAAGGGATGCTTTCAAGTTTTTACAAATACGGAAAATAGCCACACCCACCGTATAATTTAAAAAACATTCTTTCTTTTAGTTTTGTCGAAAAGGTCGTAAAAGACCTTGTTTGGAAAATGTCTGAAATATTAATTTATAAAAATATCATAAAAATTTAAACAACAGTATAAATTAATTTATCCCATAGTCTAGGAAAGAGTAATTTTTTTTTAAATACATTTTTAAGAAACACAGATGTGGATAAGAAAGAGGTCTCAGTAGATACTCACATTTAAACAACCGCAGATAATCAAGAGGTTGTAGTATTAACCCTTACCATGTACTTTTCCTTGGTCGAGGGTACATTAATCTCATATATAATAGTTAAATAATTTTTATTAAATTATACAAGAACACATACATAAATATGATATCATATATGATCTTCTAATATTGCTTTGTAAATAATATTTTAGTAGTATCATCGTTTTAGGTGTTAAATGATTCATTTTCCTTTATATAATTAGTTACGTATGCCATGTTTTTTATGGGTAGGATGTATTTGATTCATATCCAAAATGATATTAAGTTCTTAAAAATTATTTTTAATCATAAAATAAAAATAATTCTTGAATGGTTATGATGGAGAATGAATTTAATCGCGTTTGTGGAGACAGTAATCCGTATGTATGCACGCGAGACAATATCATTCTTATTGATGGAGAAATCATATGTAATTTGATGGTATATCATATATAAATATTCCTTAACATGTTATATTTATTATTTACATCATTTATACTCATTATTATACCCATCCAAATAATGAAGTGTTTGAATAACAAACTACACCACGAATTGGAGATGGTAATCCGTATGTACGCACGTATGGTGATTTTTCATTCATAGGATGGATAGAATAATGGATATAGTTGTACTATATTTATAATAACATAAAAATATGTATAATTTACTAGAGTTATTATTTTTTTATGTAAACAAAAATAAAGTGGAAGTGGAAAAAGAAAAGAACTTTGAAAGAGGTGGTGAAATTATTACATCTTCTCTAGGTGTTTCCTTTTCAGTTGATCAAAAGGGCTCTATAGGTTAGATTTATTATCCAATTAAGGCCTCTAGGTAAAAGTGAGGGTATTTGGGAGGATATTTGAGCTGGGTTGGGCGAGCCAAATGGCTTTGGAGGTGTGATTTTGAGAGAAGGGGAAGTATCCTTTTATAAGAGAGGTGAGGGTCACTTTAGGTAAAGCTTGAAATATTATTTTATTATACAATCATATTTGGTTTATAATGGCTCAAAAATGATTCCTTTCATAGATATGGTGGATATGGGTCGAAAAAATCTCAACTCATAGGTTTTATATAGGTTTAGGTCACCATATTAGCCTTATCTTTTAAATTTAACTCTTAGTTGAATAGTTTAACTTTTACAATGTATTCTTGTATTAATATAATAAAAGGTTAATAAACATACTATAAGAATACAAGTGAACCCCAAGTGGTTAATTATTAATATATCAAACCTTTTCAAATTAATTTGGCTAAACCTTTTATTTTTAGGAATGTTATATCAATTAATAATATATCATTACTTTTTAAAAACTCATTTATGTCAATTTTGACACTATTTGGTAATTTGTTCTTGTGAAAGTCATACAAATTTTATCACTTAAGGGAAAGTTTATTTAATCAACCCTAACATGTAATATTAACCTATAAATTTAGTGTAATTAATTATAAGTCTAAATTTACATTTGTTTGGATATTAATAATATCAATTATTTTAATCATTCATTAATATGGTAATTAATGCTTCATCAATGTGTCATACATAAATTTTGTTATTTACTATCTAAAAATTATAAATAAAATACCATTCGGTAGAAATGATTTTTATCTTTCTAATTAATATTTATAGTAAAATTTATCTTATGTATAACCCCATATTAAAAATGTTTTAGTTATTGAACTTTAAATTTAACACTTTTAACTCTTCTTTAAATAAAATAATAATAAATGTCCTAATCTAATATAAGTGGAGAAAAAGGATCATATTTTATTCCTAAGGTTGATTTTGGTCGAAATAAATTTATCCAATAGAATTAGGACATGTTTTAGGGTAATTATAATAACATTTTTACCTATAATTACCCTATTTACTTTTAACCGTGGTAAATAAAAGTCAAAATTTACAATTCAACAAAATTTATTTTCATCTTATTGAACCACATTTTACTTACTGATATCAACTGTGTTTCTTGGATTTTTTAAATTCAATTCAAACAATTATTAAAATCACATTTTATGCAAATTTGCAAATGCACCTAGAATGTGGGTACAAGATGGTAAAAAGTTCAATAAAATTTTATACATCTAATATTATTATAAAATGAATCTAATGAATCACATTGAACATATATATTTATTATGTATCTATTTTTACAAAAAATAAATTTAAATAAAATAACTAATTATTTAAATAAAAAGTTAGTTTTAAACAATAACGGAATGTTTTTCACTATTCATCAAAAACTGAAAGATTTCAGAAAAATACCAAAAATTCACCCTAAGATAATTCTGATATTCTGAATCCAAAAATGAAGTCCATTTTGAAAAATAAAATTTATAAAATTTCATAAAGTGGGAATTACTATTCATAACGGCTAGTTTGATTGGTCGTGGTGTGTTAAAACTCCATGTTGCGTACAACGCAAGATATTGCATTATTGAAAGGGAACTATACCATGGAAGCTTGGGGTGTTACGGTTGAAAATACTAATAAATGAATATAGAGGTTTCATCAAAGTTTATGATGTTGTGATGATGTTGTTTGTAAGATAAAACATTGGTTGGGCTTGAGTGTTTGATACTATATATATATATACATTCTTGTGATTTCTATATGCACCCAACCCATGTTGAGCACTATGTGCCGAACACCCACAAAGTCATGTGGGGGGGGGATTCTTTACAAACATACCGGTGGGAGGATGGAAGGCTAGCCACCCTCTCTCCCCTAATCACTCCTCAAATATAGGTAGGTAATGAATAGGTTGTGGTGTCTGAAGGTCTGTTAGTGTATTAGATAATGGTGGTGTATCCCAGGTGTCTTTGGGATATGTCGTGATGCATTATCCCATGTGTATTTGGGATGAGTTTGTATTTGGTGTCCCAAGTGTCTTTGGGATGAGTTGTAATGTTCTTTCATATGTGACTTTTGGATGAGATGTTATGTGATGTGCTATATTGTGAGGCCCAGGAGTGTGTAGGTGGAATGTGTTGTAAGGCCTAGGTGTGTGCGGGAGGGATGTGTTATGAGTCCCAGGTGTGTTCCAGGGGGGATACATTGTGAGGCCTGGGTATGTGTAGGTGGGAAGTGGTGTGGTATATTCGCAAGAGGTGGGAGTTCCAAGATGTTTTTTTTGGGGTGTAAGAGAGGATAATAAGTGCGAAAGTTGTATGTGGTACCCTATCATTGATGTTCTTTACTTTATATTATTTTACATGGCTTTCGTTATTTGGTATGTATTCCTTGGTGAGGTTGGGATAGTTAGTATACTTGAATAGGTGATGTTTGGTTCTATTGTTTTCTCACAGGTGCATTAGTATGGTTTTTTCACAGGTACAGGAGAGACTTGAGTTTTTTCTACTGAGTATGCTTGTATACTCCCCCTATATATATAAAAGTATATTCTGGTTTCCTGGTGGATTTCATGGTAGGTGTCGAACTTTACTAAATCAGATCCTGGAGAGTCACTGTGTTTCTTCTTTAGATATAGATTTGGGTATTTACATTAGTGACTTTTATTTTTTTCAATACAATTTATACATGTAAATAGAATGGTTTGTGTTTCTCTTTTATATAATTTTTTTGGGGTTGTTTCTAGACGATTCATTCTATCTCCCGATCCTATTTATATTATAAGGTAAATACCTCCCATATTGTGTGATTTGTACAACCTTGGTTCTAATCTTCAACTTAGGGCCTACTGGAGGCAGTAATCAGGGTTCATTATCTCTCTCCCTTAATTGAAGTATATTTAGAGGGAGGGGGTCATGACATAGTGGTATTAAAGTTGATGGTTGATAGATATGATGAATTTTAGAGTTAAGCAGAGTGAGGATTACAAGTTTTGGTATGGAAATAGTCTTAGTTGACCTTGGTATGTGACATAGACTAGGGAGACTTGGTAGGACACAAGATTTTAGGCCACCCCCTGTGGTCCAATGCACAGGCTTTGATATTTTTGAACAACCATGTGAGATGGACCTTCTTATAGGATATAGACCTAGGATAGTTACATGCATCATAATGACCTGTATTATTTTTTTAAAAGTGTTTTCTTGGGAATTTTTGAATGGATAAAAGGATGAATAAAATGAGTTAAAACAAGTCATAATAATATTCCACAATAATGGGATTAAGAATTTATTTTTTTTCCTTTCACTTGTGGCTCTTGGTCATATTCATTGTCTATATTAGGTAGTGAAAGTACAATAGGCCGGAAAAATTGATCATTGTAGGGTTGATATGGTTGAGGAGGGTGATCAGTGTAAGAGGCCATTTCACACATTCTAGTGGAAGGATTCAGGTAAGTATGAGGGTAGTGTTTTAGATGTTGAGATAGAGAGATGATTGGAGGAGCTCGAGATCACCTTTGGTTTGATTTGGGACCTAAAAAATAAGTAGGTACCTTTTTTCATTTAGTCAGATGTGAGGAGCTATGTGTTAGTGGTAGATGTTGTATCTGGGAGAGAGGAAGGAGGGGGACATTTTTTGGGTCAACTTCTACTATTTCTTGGAAGAGTTCCTTTTATCAACCATGACGACAGTAAAGAGGTTGTAGCATATTTCTATTTAGTAGGGAAGCATCTTATTATGGATGTTGGGGATCAAGATAAAGGATATTTTTTTCCCACTAGATCTTTTTCTAGTTGAGGAGTATCATGTGAGACATCATGATGAGGAACTTCATCCTTATATCAAGTAACTAGTAAGTCCTTTTATGTTGCGAATAAATCTACAGGTTCAAAAGAAGGTGGAGGTGATTAAAAGGATGCACTCGAGATGAGATTTTCCACAAGAGGGGAACCCGTGGCGTTCTTTGAGGGGTAGTTTTTTAATTGGATGGTCTTAGAAACTAAGACCTTCATAATCTCGACTAGTAGGTATTTGACCTCAATAGCTTCTTTTCTGGCCTTCAGTTTCTAGTGGTTCCATGTTTTTCCTATGAGCTTTATTCCAGTGCATTTTTGTTGTGGGATTCATGGACATCGCCAAAGACAGTTCCCATTGGTTCCTCAATCTCAATTTGGTTGAGGTGGATAGGTTCAACATCATCCTTAGTAGCAATTTCTAGTGAGGTCATTTCAACAGCTCGGGTAGTATGTTTTTTCTCAATCGAGGGGAGATAGAGTTGGTAGAGGCTAAAATATATATGTTCCTCATGTTTTGGTACCATATTCCAATCATTTCCATCGATGTGGTTGTAAACATAGACATAGAGAAGCTAGGCATGGTCAGTTTCACATAGCAGAGGTAATAGTTCCAAATAGGCTAGATATCAATAGAGGTATGATAAATTTATTTAGTACATTTATTTTTTCCTTGTTTGATTCTAGTGATTCACACTCCTTTGTTTCACCAACTATATATAATTTTTTGGGATTAGATGTTGTGTGGATTCCCATACCCCTAGTGTTGACTATGCCAGTCGGAGGCCAAACTAGCTTATTTGATGTGTGCGGGGGGTGTAGTTTGATGATGGGGACGCATTAGTCCCATGGGGAACTTTTTTTTGATTTAGATTAAACCATATCATGTCATCCTCACCAATGACTAGTTTTATTCCATAGTTTCTATTATTGAATGATTCAAGAGGATATTCATGTTTTCAGATGTGGATGGTCAGCACATAGTTTTCATTGGTGGACAAAGTTGTCAGGTGGGAAGTCAGTGTGTAGAGACCCTTCGTTTCTTATTGGATGATTTTGGGATGGAATCAGTGGATTATAGGATGGTAGAGGTTACCATGGTCACTGGGAAGTCCTAGATTTTTTTCCTGAGGTGGTTGTGAGGATAACCCCTTGACATGATGTTGAGTTTGAGATATACTTATAGCCTGGTGCTTCACCGATATCAATGGATCCTTATTAGTTTCCACCTTATGAGTTGTGGGAGATTGAGATTTAGGTAGAATATCTGATGTAGAAGGGTTTTATAAGTCCTAGTGTGTCACTATGGGGTGTTCTAGTGTTGTTTTCAAGGGAGGAAGATGGTAGTTTGAGGCAGTGCATAGACTACTGAAGGTTTAATCAGATGATGGTCAAAACTTGTTACCATATTCTGAGGATTGAATATATTATCAACCAGATAAGAGGGTAGAGTTGGTTTCCTAAGACAAATCTATGGTATGGATATAAGAAGTTTTGGGTGAAGGGGGTGATATCCAGAAGACTTCCTTTAGATGAAGGTATAAGAACATGGAGTTTGTAGTCATGCCATTCAGTGATTCAAATGCACCAGATGTGTTCATGAATCTTATGAACTCTGTGTTCCAAAAGTTCCTAGACTAGTTCTTCATAATTTTCATCAATTATATATTGATCTACATCAATTCAAATGATTATAATACCGAGCATCTTAGAACAATCTTGAAAGATCTTCAACACCAACAGCTTTATGGAATGTTGTCTAAGTGTATATTCTGGAATCTAGAGGTGTATTTAATTAGGCATATAGTGTATCAATAGAATGTGGTTGTATAATAATCGAAGTTTCAAGTAGTTTTTTCATAAAAATAACTGAAGAATATGGCATAGGTTCATAGTTTCCTTGGTCTCATAGGATATTTTTGGAGGTTTGTACCTGATTTATCTTGAGTTGTAGCCCCATTGACAACTTTTACTAGGAAAGAAACAGATTTCATGAGGAGTGATTAGTTCTAGGAAGTTTTTGGTAACCTGAAGGGGAATCCGGCTAGTTCTCCAGTGCCCTGACTTCTTGAGTATGGAGTGATGTTTGAGGTGTTTTTCGACACTACCAATCTAGGATTCTAATGCATGCTGATGCAACACAAGGTTGTGATCTCTTATGGATCTGGGAAGTTATGACCTCAAAAACATAAATATGAAACCCATGATCTAGATATATCCGTAGTAGTGATTTCACTGATGTTGGGGTTGCATTACCTCATTAGGTAGCACTTTGTGTCTTTACAATTCACAAGAGCTTGATGTATATATTTTCCTAGCATGAATTCTACTTGAGGCAGTAGAGGTGGATAATGTTTCATTAGGATTATGATTTTGAGATCACCTACATCTTAGGAAAGGGAATGATGTGTCCAATGCATTGAATAGTAAGTCATGTAAGGGTCTTGTTTAGGAGTTTGCTGATGATTGGAGAGCAATGTAGGATTTCGAATCCTTGCACATAGATGATAGAGTTGATGGTGGTAGAGTGTGGTTTTTTAGATAATGGTGCAGAATTCTCTAATGTAGTTGGTGGAGGAGTATTAATGGGTATACTTAGACATAGACGTGATTCACAATTGTGTTGGGATGGTGATTATTCATATGGCCGGTCGGAGGATGGTTGGAACTAGGTGTTGTTTTTTGGGAGATTGTTTATTCAGGTAGTGATACACAATGGATTCCTTCATGGTATTCTTAGATAACCTTTGGTGGAACAATCGAGAATTTATAAGATGTATCAATGTTTGAGGGTATAGTTTTGTTGGCCCAAGATGAAATGGTTAGTGGCATAGTTTATGGAAAAGTGTTTGGTTTTCTAGTAATTAAAGGCCGATCATCATTCTCATAGTGGTTTGTTTCAGGCCTAGGTTGTTACCTAGTGGAAATGGGATGAAATCTGAATTGATTTTTTCATAGAGTTACCCAAAACTCAGGGAGGTTGCAATGCTATCTAGGTGATCATGGATCAGTTAAAGAAATCATCCTACTTATTAACGGTCCATAAGTTAGGAAAAAAAGATGCATTAGTCAAGAGCTATGTGGATTAGGTGATATGGTGGCATAGAGTTCTGTGGTCCATTGTCCTGAATAAGGATTCAAATTTTACCTTATGAGTTAGAGGGGATTACAATATGCTTCCGGAACATAGTTATGTATCATCACTTCTTTCCACCCTTTTATGAATTGTAAAATTTAATAGACAATAAATAGGTTTGAGGATATGTTGCGTTCATGTATCTTGGACTTCGGTGGATCTTTCGTATGGCACCTAACATTGGTAGATATTTCATATAATAATAGATATCACTATTCCATTGGCATGGAAACATTTTAGGTATTGTATGGAAGAACATTTCTTTTACTATTGTGTTAGACATAGGTGGGGGAGACAATTGTTCTTGGTCCCGATGTGGTATGAAGCATGATAGAGAAAGTTTATCTCATTTTTATGGGAATGAAAGTAGCGAATGAATGGTAGAAGTATTATGAAAATTATAGGATAAGGTCCCTGGAGTTCAAGATTAGGGACCTGGTTTTCTTAAATGTTTCCCCTCAACATAGGAAGTGAAGGTTTAACAAAGGAAGTAAGATTTCTCATTGGGTTTTTAGGACCTTTGAGGTGTTGGGGAAAGTTGAAGAATGGGAATACCAGTTGGAATTTCCACCATAGTTTGAGAGAATCCACACTATCTTCCATGTATCTCAACTTAATTGGTATTTTCATGATGACTCCTATTTCCTTGAATGGGGATAATTGAATATTGATGATGATGTAATGTTTTTGGAGTGGACAGTAGAGATATAAGATCATTAAGGGAAGGCTCAGCATGGACCAAAAATTCTGTTGGTTCATGTGTTGTGGAGGTATGGTGGTCTGGGGGTGATTAATTGGGAGCGGGAGATACAGATGTCTGCCCAATACTCAGAGATTTTTTAGTTTTTTGTTGATATTTTTTCTTTGTAATGTCATTTTTGAACCTTGTTTTATGGAATATTATTTTTCCTTGGTTTGTGCTCTGTGAGGTGGGATGTGTGATAAATTAATGACAAATGAAATGGGGAGGACCTAATTTTTAATCAAGATGCATTAACTGTAATGAGATTAATCCCAAGAGGGAGAGTTTGTGCCACCCATAGTGGATAGTATCTTGACATGGAGAACATAATTCAATGATTTATGTGTTTAGGACAGTGCATTTTTTTGGTATTATCTATTTTTTGATTGGGATTCATAGAGGTTGAGATGGTTGTACAGTGGTTGTGTGGTAGTGTGGTTGTGTGGAAGTGTGGTTGTGTGAGAGGAGATGAGTTTTAGTTTTGGTTTTATATAGATTTGGTTATACAGTGTGTTTGTGGTTGTTTAGTTTGGCGTGCTTGTCTGGTGGTAGCATTTGAGGTATGAAGAGATCCTTGAGAGGTATCTCCCAGGGTGGTTTTTCAGACCCCTTTTTCTTATAGACTTGGTTTTGGATTCTTGAGGGTGAGAATAATTCAAGAGGAATTTTATGTAAAAGTCTGTGTCTTCTTGGTACATTACTTTTATATTTTTAATTGTTTGAGGTGTTTGGAGGAGGATTAGAGGAGGCCTCAAGAAGTTTTGTTGCTAATGGATGGAAGTAGGGAGATTTCATGACGTGTAAACATTTTACATTACATGAAAGAGGGTTTCACATTGTTAAAATTTAAACAACATGAAAGAGGGTTTCAAGATGTTTAATTTATTATGGTTAAAAAAATAATAAAATAAAGAGGCGATGCATTTTTTGGTGTAAACCGAACCCCAAATATTACATGATGTGAAATGGGATTAAATGTAATGTAATCCCTCAATATAGTAAAGATTTAAAATTCTTTTATGCTCAATTACGATTCATTAAGCCATGATTTCTTCTTTCTATCATTTGAGAAAACCCTAGGAACCCCAGGGTGTTCTTAAATCCCTTTTTCTATTTTTGATATGTTTATCCTTGTGGTTGTTTATTGGTAATCCATCTTCAATCTATAGTCAGTTCCCCACTCATTCTACTCCGTTTTCTTCTGGTCTTCTCCAAGGAATCCATTTTGGTGGTGTTTCTTTGGTTTGGGGTCCATTTTGGTTGTGTTTTTACCACACATTAGTGTGGTGTATGCTGATTTGCTTGTTTCTTGTGCAATGATGGTTTCTAGGTGGATTCTTCTTTTCCTATGTGGTGCACAATGAGTTGGAAATATTCTTTGAGGTAGGGATTAAATGAATTCTTCTTATTATGTATCACGTAGGATGGGTTTACTTCTATTTATCTATGGGTTATGGTTTCTCCATCTTATTTGAAGATAAATGGAAATTTATTAATTGAATTTGAAATTTAAATGGGGTTTGATTCACATAATTTTACAACTTTAATGTTATTTTTGATACTTTGATTGTTTGGGCTTGATTCCCCACTAAAAATTGTGGTTGTTGGGGGCTTTGTTTGCACTAGATATATATTTTGTGATTTATTCAGTGATTTGGATTATTTTGATATCACCCTAAATGAAAATGGGTTAATTACATGTATTTGGATAATGAAATGGTTTCCCTATGATTTTTGTTTTTGTGATACCACCCTTAAAATAAAGTGGAATGTGATAAAATCCCCATTGTAAATCTCTAAATGACCCCTGATGTGTTGTTATGTGAGGTTGTTCTTTTGGGACAACGGTGTGTGGTTGGGGAATGTAGGGATGATAGTTTATGGGCCATGCTTTTGGGGCGGCGAGGTGACATAATGTTGAGATATTTGTGGAATGTGGTTGCTTTGTGCTAGATGTGATAGTAGTGATGTAATGAATAAATAATTTTTTATTATTATTTGAAAAGGCATGGGTTGGTTTGGTTAATGGGATGGAAATTTGTTAATGGAAATTTAAATGATAGGTTGTGTGGTTAAATGTTGTTGATGCTAAATTAAAAAATTATTAGGTGTTTAATTTGGAGGAAATGTGAATCTGTATTAGATTATCCGGACTCTTAAACTTCTGATATGACTATTACAGATAATAATAAATTCATTTATAGGTGGTAACAATGGTGATGGTGTTGTGAGTTGGTTTTTTGTACGAGAACCCTTAGGTTTGGATTCATTGTTTGATACCATTTATATATACTTGTACATTCTTTTCATTTCTATATGCACCCCACCCACATTGAGCACTATGTGCCAATCATCACCATAGTCATGTGAGGGGTGTCTTTCCCAATATACTTATGGGAGGTTGGATGGATGGACACTCACTCTTCCCCACTCCCTCTTCTATCCGAGGTAGGTATTTCGCATTATTTGATGGCCATCGGCCTGTTAGTGCATTATATGGGGGTTGTGGTATCCCAAGTGTCTATGGTATGATTTTTGATGAAGTATACTAGGCGTCTCTTATATAAGATGTTATGTGGAGTCCCATGTGTCTTCAGGGTGAGTTGTGATGTACTTTCCCTACTATCTTCATGATATGATGTGACGTGATCTGTTTTATTTTGAGTCCATGTTGTGTGTAGGCAGGATGTGTTCTGAGGACCATGTGTGTGCATTCAGGATGTGTTGTAAGGCCCTAGAGTATGCGAGTGGGATACATTATGAGGACAAGGTGTGTATAGGTAGGATGTGATGTGGTATATTCAGAAGAGGTGGAAGTTCCAAGATGTAAGACATTGGGATTTGAGAGAGGCTAATCAATGGGAAAGTAGTGCGGGGTACCCTATAATCGATATTATTTACTTTATATTTTATTGTATTGCTTGTGTTATTTTATGATCATGCCTTAGTGAGGTTGTGATGGTTAGTGTACCTCTATATGGGCTCTTTCCATTATTTAGTTTCTCAAAGGTGCATTAGTATGGCTCTTTCACATGTTCACGGGAGGCATGCATTTTTCTTATTGAGCATACTCTTATGATCACCCTATGTATAAAAAACTATTTTCAGGTTTCAAGGAGGACATTGAGGACTGTGATGAACTTTACTAGATCACATCCTTGACACTTGCTATTTTAATAATTTAGCTTTAATTTTGTGTAATTACAATGGAGAATTTTATTTATACAAATTCTATTTATACATGTATGTGGTTTTTTTGTGTATTTACTTAAGACATGGGTTGATGTGATTATATATATATATATATATATATATATATATATATATTCACGTGTGCACCTAAATGGAAATGTGATCCTTGAGGTGGTGGATCCTGTATGAATATGTATGAGGAGGGTTAACATGAGATCATGATTCTCGAGGGTGTAGTCACATATGCATATGCCCAGTGAGGACCATTGACCTAGAATGATAAGAATTTCGAATATGATGCATGATATATATATATATATATATATGTATTTATGTTTATATATGGGAACCCTATATGGGTATTTTGGAATTTGAGTTGTCATGTGACATTTGAGATTGGTACTGGGAGATATTTCCCGTTAGATATAACCTAGTGTGATAAAATTTATATGTTAACATGAAGAGGCCCATGTTTTGAAAAAATAGCTCAGGTTATTAGTGAACCTAGTGCTTTTGATGAGATGAGATGTGATATATGAGGGTCGCCAAAGTGAGGGGTCATCCAAGGCTTCTAATTTCATTAAAAAAAATGAGAATTGTAGATATATTCTTAGGGTTATGAGGATGATTCATGTAAGGTGCTACCTGGTACATGGTATAGGAATAGATACTACATGTGATTTCATAATGAAAATCACTTAGTGTTAATTTGGTAATAGAAATTAGTTTTTGTTCTATAATATCCATATAATTTATATCCAAATTTATTTCATCTACAATTCCAAATGAGATAACGGGTTTCAATATTATTGTCGGATATTTGATGATTAGATCACAATTAGATGCTATTAATTATTTGAAAAAACTATTTATAAGGTGATCATAAAATTTAACATGATACAGGTAAGAATCCAAATTTTGAAGAGGAGTTCTGAGGGTGCTCCTGGATAGATGTGATTGAAGTGCTAATAGGGCATGGTCTGTGGTTTGAGAATGTGTTCTTAAGTTTAATGGCACATGAATCATGGGAGATTGAGTCAGTTTTTGTGACTAGGTTTTATTGGAAAATGATCCCATTGATTTGAATGAATTTAAATTTTATACACTCATTAAAAAGCGACCCTAGATTTTAATACCTAGATATTACCTCTTTTTAGATGAATACTATTTAAATTACACAAATGCACACCTATGGATTGTAAATGTATAATGAATTTAGAAACATGGAAACAAAAACAACCGGTTAATAATATTTCTAAATTGTGTCCTAATTAGTTCCTTATAACAAACACCCTTCTTATATATATCACATTTAATACATATCATCGTAACATGGGGAAAATAAACAGGGAAAGGGTGAGATCAGATGCTCAAGAAAGGAAATCAAGGAAAAGAAATAAATAAAATCTGATCATATGGGTATGATAACATGATCATAACATATTAAAAATATAACTTGAATATCAATTATCATAATTTTTAGTCATGGAAAAAATATTTGAAGTTTATAAGACCAAAATCATGAGGAAATCAAGGAAGATGAGCCATGATTACATAAAACGTATATAAGACATGGAATTATAGCATATACATAATCATAGAAAATTAATTAATAGTTTTCAAGGATCATTTTCAAGGCAATAATAGTTTAATGGGTTCACTCCCCAAACCATCATAGTTTTAACGGGTCACAACCAAGACTATCATAGTGTACAAAGTCCCTTACTGAATTGGGTTCACTCCTAATTCTAGACCTATTTATCACATGAGATTACAATATTTGCATAATTCATTACAGAGAGATATAGGCCCCATCTATCACATAATGAAAATTATATATATATGTTCCATAAAATCATAAAATATTCACCATATCATTACCCATGAAATGAAATGGGATTTATAAAAAAATTTATCATATCATAACCCATGAATAAAAATGGGTCTCATAAATATTTCATCAAAACATTACCTTTTGAAATGAAATAGGTTTCATAATAATTTAATCATTTAATTATATCAAAACCCATGGAAAAATAATCTGGTTTCCTAATCATTTAATAATGGTATTACTCATGGAAGAGAAATGGGTTTTATAAACATCTTTCCATAATAAAATTAAACCATTCAGAAAAATAATTATAATGTTATCGTTGGAACATATCACCAGTAAAAAATAATTAACATTAAATTATTTAATCATAAATAGAAAATTATATTTAAACACCAATTATATCATTCCTTTATGAAAATATGTTTTCTAATTTAAAAAATCACTTTTTTAATACATAAATTTTTTGAATTTTATATACCTTGAAAATAACACAGGAAACTTAATAAAGAATCATTAAAGATCATTTAAAAAAAAATTATTTCTAAAAATATCCTTTCTATTTTTGAAAATCACTTCTTATAAAATAATCCAATTTCTAAATCCCTTTCTTCGAAAATATCATTCAAAACCTATAAAGGAATATTTTAAAAAATTTAGAATATTTATTGTGTAAAATTATTTTAATTTGAAATCAATTTTTAAAAATAAAAATACATAAATTATTTTAGGAATCATTTTAAAATAATATAAATTTAAAAATTAAAAAAATAATATTTAACACATTGAGTGGCCATGATGGTGGGGAATTTTTTACGCGTTAATACAAAGTTTTATTTCACATTTTTGGTAAAATTCAAACATGCCTTATTTTGAAAATGACAATAATATTAGTTTATAAAAATTTTATAAAAATTAAAAAAAGGGTAATGGTGAAATTAAATCCTCCAAGAGGAATATTAAAACTTTTTTTAAAACTTTTTTAGAAAACATGGTTATGGAAGAAAAAATGTTTTTGAACGAATTGATAAATAAAGTTTGTTTCAATTAAAAAATTCTTTTGGAATCATGAGTACATAAATTATGGAAAATAAAGGGGAAAATTCATTGTAAATAAATAACCAGAGCCTGATAGACATAATGAGTTTCTCGAGATATATATTTCAATATTTTATAATAGAACGCATAAACATAAATAATCCCGATGATGGATGAGATTGTATCATAAAAACATTACCCCTAAATTAACTATTAATCATAAGTCCCATGAAGGAATAAAATTAAATGAAACATAAAATATCATGAGAATATATAAAATAATCATATTACATGTAAAAGGGGCTATATATACATCACAAAAAATATATATATATATATATATAACATTATTATGTCCCAGAGGTGAAAAATTGAGACAAAAATACCTTACCACTTTGGTAACTTTTGAGCCATAAAACCAATGAAAGATATATTCTATATTGTATATATAAGACCCTATTAGTTTCTGTATAATAATAATAAATTATATTCATGGGAATTATATACACCACATAAAAGGAACATTTGGTAGATATGGTATGTGTCTAAAAAAAGTGAGATAGAAATTCCTTACCTTAAGTCTAGAATTATTTTTACACATTGGAGTATCCTATAAAATAAATATAAGTTTATTAAAAATATGTTAAAGAACAATAATTACATATAACATACTATATATTATTTAATTATTCCCTTTTATTACCTCTTTATTGACAAATCATTGGCAAAATCACATTTCAAGTAATAACTTCTTTGTTTTTTGTGTATATTGTAATTTATTATTTCTGGTCTTATTAATTTAATATTGGTTTAATAATATCAATAATTTTAAAAAAAATATATTAAAATTATGTATATTTATTATATATTTATTTTGGTAAATCTATAAAATTTAGAGGTAGAAAATGAAATACACCATTCACGGAGATGGTAAGTTATACATACACATTATCATTTATTCTATTTTCAAAAAGGATGAAATGAAGGAAAAATTAATAATACATTATCGTTTTATAATAATTTTATGTCATATATATGACATATATTAATTAAATCTATTCTAATTACCTTCCATGAAAATCATTAGTGAAGAAAAACACATCTCATCGGGAGGGGTAGTCCGCCGTACAAATTAGCAATGTTACTGTATCCCACATGGAAATGAAATTAAGAAGGTATATGTGATACCAAACTTAAAAAATTATAAATAGGTTACAAATATCACTTATATTCATTTAATATATCCTTATTACCATCCAAGAATAACAAAAATGATGAACACATCACATCAGTTTATGAGGCGGTAGTCTGCCACACACACAAGCGACGTTGTTGATTTCCAAAGACTTAGGAGGTATGAAAGAATATATTTTATTATAATTACATAGTTTTAAAAATATCATAAAAATAATATATAACATTAAATCCCTCAATATATCCAGCTTTGATAGGTGGTGATGGAAACTAAATAACATCAGTTCATGAGGCGATAGTCTATCATACACATGATCGAAAAGCTCATTTCCATTTGATGGATGAGTAGAAAAATATAGGTTATGAAATTAAAATAATAACATATAATTATATGGTTTATAATATAATTATTATTAAATTATATTTTATTAATATTTCAATGAGTTTGAAGAATAATTAAAGCAAAAAATCCATAGTTTAAAACTTTACGTCTTCTTCGAACAACCTCTTTGGGATTAACCTAAATCCGAGAAATATATAATTTATGAGATCAAATAGTATTATATAATGTGGGGAGTGATTTTGGTAGGTAGTTTACAAACCAAATTTTTTTGGAAGTGTGAAGAGGATAGGAGAGGTGTTTCCCTTTTATATGTGGAGAAGATGACACACATGAAATTATTGAGAAGAATAAAGTGTACAGATGTTTTCATAAGAAAAAGGGTCCAAAATGAGTCATTATCAAATATTGGAGGTTATAATGTCAATATAAGTCCATAAAATGTTTTGTGGAAATGTTTCTTTGTCAATTTACCCCTTATAATCTTGGTTTAACCCCCCATAAACCCGTTTTAACCATAACCGCAATAATTTGTTTTTACCTTTTCTATAATTAATTTTGACCAAAAATAAAGTTATAATTGATATATAATATTAAATATGAAGATTAAAAATATGGAAAATGTTTTTCCAAATACCATTTTAATAAGTGGAAAATATTATTTTAAAATTTACCATGCAGGCGCGACAAGAGAGCGAGTTTCCAAAGAGAAAATGTTCAACAGTTTAAAATAATTGTATATAAAAATTAAATATGAAATTGATTCCAATTAATTATATTGTATTACTATAAATATAAATAAACTAATTTTTATTTTATTATCAACTAAAAATTAAAAATATCATGAAAATTATTTGAGTTAAATAGATGTTTTTACTAAAAAATATTAATTTTCACGATTCACCAAAATAATTCATCTTTTTAGAAAATTAGAAAAATTAATTATAAGATAATTTTAAAAGTATGAGTTAAATAAATAATTTATTTTTTAAGAACATTTTATAAAATAAGATGAAATTAATTTTAAAACAAGTGCATAAAATCCGACAAAACTGATTTTTTGAAAAACTACAGTTTTAAGTGTAAAACTCGATTTATTCTTATCTCATTCACAAACAATGAATAAGATGAATGTTAAATTTTTTATGGAATATATAATATATAAATTTAATTAAAATCATTCAAAAAAAATTATTTATTTAATTTATTGAGATGAAATATATTGGTGAAGATAATTGTTTTTTAGAAAATGATTTCTATTATCTTCATATAGTTTCATTTATTTTAATTTCAAATTAAATGGCTCACCAAAGAATTAATTTACTATACAGGTTTAAACCATATATTTTTACAATTTAGTAAATCCTATTAATTTATTCTATTCTAATGTCTAATATAAAACAATCAAATTACATAATAATTTATTAGTAGTCTATCGCATTACATTAAAACATGATTTTCACTGTAACACAATCTGACAATGAAATTAAATTTATTTGAAAAAAATATTTTATAAAATCTCAGGGTGTTACACTACACCATTAAAAAAATTTCATTATAATTTTAATTTTTTATTTGTGCGTTTGATATTTAAAAATTCTGTCTTAGAAATTCCATATCATAAAAAGAGATAATAAAACTACATCTTGATAAGAGGGAAATTAATTAGAAAGGTAATCATGAATAAAAAATATCTATAATTCAAAATAGAAGAAAATTAATGTGAGTGAAGATACTTACATGGAATGAAAGAATATATAAATATGGATAGTTATAGAGATTAATGATCATAAGAAAGTGAATGAACTAAAAAAATTAATGTTTACAATTAAATAAATATGATATGACTGAAAATACAATTGATTCATAAGAAATGAAGGTACTGGGATAATAATTTTTTTCAAGATCCTTTTTTCTATAGTTGAGTAATTTTTACATGGATATATACCTACTTTATTTCATTCCATTTCATAAAAACAATACCAACCTTTGGTTATACATTGATCAATCTCTAATTCATCTCTCATTCTAAATAAGTGAAGATGAATTTCTTTTCCCTAAAGCACTAATGAATAATAATATCCAAAAAATAATGAAAAGTCAGTCCTTATATTCCTAGTTATCATCAAAGCCAAAATATTTATCCCATTTTATCAGATATATACAAATATTTATATGGTTAAATAATCCATTAATATCTAAAACCTCTTCCAAAATTCAACATAAACCATTCCATAAATGGTTAACTTTATGTTCCTAAATTTTTCTTATCAATTTATAAAGAAGGTATCTAAATTTAAACATAGAATAATCCCCCAAATATCATAAAGTATGTAAATATTGTCACATATATAATGTGAGAATACCTTGGTCATATATTCTCCTAACACATGGTAATAACTATAATTACCATAAAATATAAATTAATTCAAACACAATTCCTCATTCCATAAATAAAACCATTAATATTAAATATATTCTATAAATAAAAAAATGTTTTAAACTCCATCAGTGGAATCATAGCCCTCTTTTTTATAAAATCATTCATCTATTCCATGTTATGTAATTCTTTCAGATTTACTTTATCTATATCAATCATATCTTTATAAAAACATCATTATCTCAATATAAGAAACATATTGAGAGTTTTATTTCCTTTAATCATGTGTATTCCATAAAATATCCCCTTTACATTTAACCACATTTCTAGGTCATCGATACAATAAAAAAAATTATTTCCAATCATTAATACAAAAAATCTATAGTAATCTACTTATATATTTCATAATTCATGAATGAAAATTAATAAACACTTCAATCACTCTACTTCATTCTTAAACCATTTACTAGGATTAACCGTCTTATTAACTAATACCTTCTACCCTTCATAAGTAATTTTTTTCCTCTTAATCATCATCAAAAAGTCTTTTTCTTGTACCACCTTGATGATACTATTTCTGAACATTCCCCTTAGGAAATCGATTTGTATAATTTCCATTATTTCCAAATTTATAACATTATTATATTGATGATGCCTCAGGAAAACCATTATTATCTTGAATTTCATTAATTGTACTTTTCATTTTTACTCATAAATTGCTTAATCTATGCCCTTATTCTCCATACATAAAATATATTCTCTTATTTGGTGATTAAAATAGTTGGTTTAGGTGAAATTTAATAACTATATATTGTGATAACTAATTAGTGATAATCTTGATATACATAAGTATGGTAATAATACCATATAGTTTCTCATCAATGCATTGTCTATAATATTCAACATTTTCTGAGTTCCTTTAGGTTCTTATCATTGAATAAAACTAGAAAGCATGGTGTGTAAAACATTAATCAAAGTCGTAGACCATTTAATCTGGAAAAATAATTTATAGGATGTCTAAAACCTGAAAATTTATTTTATAAATAAGAAACCTTAGGTTTAACATAGGTTATTCATGGTCTTAATCTAATTAAATAATTCATGATGGTTCATAGAGAGTTTGTTAATTTCAAAAGCATATCCCCATGGAGTGTCAAACTAGGCTCATTGTCTTTTACTATATAATGGTAGATTCAGGACCTACATTTGTTTTTCAGTGTTATTACCCCTAATTACATCTTTTATATAACCAAGCAAAATTTTAATATATATGAAGTTATATATTTATTTCTAGAAAACTATTTTCTCTATCCATCACCAATATTAAAGGATATTTTTCAATAAGTAGTTTCATCTTTAGAATTTTCCATAGATATATCCTAAGTGATATCACTAATATTTTGTCATACAAGTTTCCAATGGTTAACTAAACCAATACTTTGATACCAAATGTGGCAACCAAGGATTTTTATACATAGATATTACATCTTTTTAAATGAATATTCATTACATTACACAAAAACATTTCATACTGATAATAAAGTTATAACACCTCTGGAAACATGGAAACATAAAGAAATGGTTCAAAAGAGTTCTACATCATCTACCACTTAGTTCTCCATAAATATCACCCTTTATAGACATATAACATGAAATACCTATTAATATAACTTGTGGAATAGAATCATAAAAATGGGTGAGGTAATATGCTCAGTAAAGTTAAACAAGGTAAATAAATATACATAACATGAGAATAAGGGTTTCAGAACATGGTAATAAAATATTCAAACCATACAATGCATATCAATTATAAAAATATTGATTCATAGAATAATTATTGGTATTTCATAAGACATTAATCATAATGAAATCAAAGAAAATGAGCCATGAGATCATAGAATTGATATAAGACATGAAATTTTTGCATATACATAAACATAGGAAATTATTTCAATAGTATTCAAGGATCATTTCCAAGGCTATCATAGTGGAATAAGGTCACTTCAAAAATCATCATAGTAGTAATGGATCACTCTAAAGACTATCATATTGGGAAAATTACCTTATTGAACAGGGTTTACTCCCTATTTCAATCCTATTTATCTTATGAGATTTCAGTATTTACCCATTGCATTGGCAGGAGATATGGGTCCCACCCCACACAAAATTAAAATTATATATATGTGTACGAAAATATCAAAAAACATTCATCATATATTAACCGCCGAAAATAAATAGAATTCATAAAAAAATCATCATATCATGACCATTGAAAATAAATGGGATTTATAAACATTTTATCATATCATAACCTCTTAAGATTAAATAGTTTTCCTAAACCTTTCATCATTTCATCATATCATCAACCATGGAAAATGTACTAGGTTTTGTAATCATTTTATCAGGTTATAAACCATTAAAGAGAAATGGGTTTCATAAACATCTTGTCATCATAATTATAAAATATTTAGAGAAGGAATAAAAATTGAATCCATGAACAATATCCCCCATAACTCATAAGTAACATCAAATAATGTCATCTTAGATGTAAAATTATTTTTAAATATCACTTGGTACATTAATTTAGGAAAATAGGCTCTCCACTTTGAAAATCACCTTTTAAAACAGAAAATACTTTCTAAATATTATTTTTTGAAAATATTCTTGTAAAAATATATGGAATCATTAAATATTAATAAAGAAGTTTTATGAAGAAAATATCCTTTCTATTTTAAAAAACACTTTGGAAAACATAAATAATTTTTAAAATTGTTTTCATGGAAAATTATATTGATTACTTATAATTTAAGATTAAAAATCATTTAAATAATTTTTTAAGGAAAATAACATTATTTAAAAAAATTAAAAAAATAATAAAAAAATTATGAAATATTTTTCTCTGAAAATTAAATTTTAAACTTCTAAAAGAATATTCAAAACATTGAGTGGTCATAATGGCGAGAAATGTCATACATGTTAAAAAAGGATTCCTTTCACATTTTCAGTAAAAGCTAAACATGTTTTGTTTTGAAAAAGATATGAAGAGTTATTTGGAAAAATTATGTAAAATGTAAAACAAGGGTAATAATGACTATATAAATTCATAGAGGAATATGAAACAAAATTTGAAAACATTTTTACAAATTATTCATATGGAATAAAAAAATTATTTGACCGAAGAGATAAATTAATTTATCCTCCTTTAAGAAAATTCCTTTGAAATCATGAGCACATAATGGGAGGGAATGAAAGGAAAAAACATATGTACTCAATGAATAACCAAATGATAAGAAAATTAAATATTTTGTTATAATATAGATTGTAATATTTCATCCTAGAAGACTAAACATAAACAAACATAACAAATGATGAAATTGTATCATAAAACCCTTACAACTTTGAAAACATTGAATCGTAAGCCCCATGATGGAATATCAATAAATGAAACATAAAAATTTCACAAGAATAAATAAATTCATGATTTCAATGTCCAAGGGGACATATATATACACACCTCGTAAAATAAGATTGTTGTATAACATAACTTATGTCCCAAAGAAGACCAATTGAAACAAAAATCCCTTACCGCTTTGATAACTTTTAAACCATAAACCTCATGAATGATATATCATAAAATGGATATATAAGTCCCCATAATTAGTTGGATATAAATCATAAAATAAATTTTTGGGTAGTATATATGCAGCATCCCAAAATTCTCATACATATATTTTACATCATCTTGATGAATATTCATTACATTATATAAACACAGGCCTGGGGATTTTAATGGTTTAGTTCATTTGGATAGTAGGTGCACAATCATATTATTTAGTGAAATATATTAATCATATCCAATAAATAGATTCTTTTTTACTTCATTTAAACATACCCTACTTAAAAAGCATTCTTCATTATCTGAAAAGGAAATATAAGAATGGGTGAGCTATGATGCCTAGTAAGGGAAAAAAGGGAGATATCAACATATCTTGAGAATAGTGTAATGAGAACATGAAAATAATATCTGAAAAATATTTCATGAATATCATAGATAATAAAATTGTTCTGCAGAATATATCTTGTCATTTTAGAAGACATAAATCATAATGAAATCATAGAACATGATCCATGAGAACATAACAATGGAGTATGGAATATATTTTTAGAATGAACATAAACATAGAAAATTATTTCCATAGTAGTTCAAGGATCACTACCAATACTATAATATTGGAATGTTTTCACTCCCCAAACCACCATTGTAGTCGATGTTCACTCCCAATACTATCATAGTCATTAAAGTCCCCTACTGAACTAGTTTCACTACCCATTCCGGCATTATTTATCTAATGAGATGTTAGTATTTCCCCAATTTATTAGAGGTATATATAGGAACCACCAATTATATATTGATAATAAAACAAATGTTTGCGACAATATCATAAAACATTCATTATATTAGAACCTTTAAAAATAAATGATTTTTATGAACATTTCTCAAAATTCATTTTTTTATTTTCAAGTTAAACCACTTTTATTTAAGTGGGAACCATAAAACATTCCAAATTAATGAACACAACTAATACCCACATTCATTTTTGGAACACTGATTCATAACAAACATAGACAAACAATTCAATTTTAAAATTTTCAAAAACTAGATGAGATGGCATGAAAAAACCAAGAATATTACTTGAGCCTATTGCTGATGTGACCCATGTATGGCTAAATTGTCATCATCCTTGGTACATCCATCATCACTTCATGAAATTCAAAACTGTTGAAAAACTATATCCATAAAGAATGACTACTGGGATGAACACTGGAGATATGTCCCCCACATCCAATTCCAAGACCTCTACAACAAAACAACCACAAAAAACAAAAAAACTAAAAAAAAATGAGAACCACACCAACTATAAGAAACATAGATGTAGAAAAAATATTCATCAAATCAAAATCACCAACATCGAGGGTAAAACACCATGACTCGCTTTCACTGAACCATCCATAATAAGAAAAAATGGAAAAAACTAAAATGAAATCAACAACACCACAAAACCGATTTTCACCAATATAACACCACCATAGAAAAAAAACAAGTAGAACACCATCATCGAACCAGTCACTAAGAAACACCACCACCACCACCACAAGATGATAGCAAAAAGACTATCTTCAAATAGAGAATCCCTAAATTATTCCCCCAGCTGGATCCCAAACTACCAAATCTCCATAACACCTAAACGAATATGGGGTTGTGTATGATGGGTATAGTATTATGTGTATAAGAAGTAAAATAAATAGGTTTCACAATCATTTCTTCATTTCATCATATAAAAAACCCATTTAAATAGAAGTGGGTTTCAAAATAATTTCATCATGTTTTAACCCATGTAAGATTAATAATTACCATAAATATATTTTCATCATAAACATAAACCATTAAATGAAAGAATAATAATGGTATACATGGATCATATCCCTAGTAAATCATAAAAAACATCAAAAGATTCCATATTATATGGAAAATTATGTTGAAAGATCACTGAGAACATTTCATATAGAAAATAACCTTTCCACTTTGAAAAACACTTTTTTAAATCCAATTTTTTTAAATCATTTTATTTAGAAATAATCTTGGAAAAATATAATGGAATATTTAGAAATAATTAAAAAATTTCATGGTGAAATTATCCTTTCCATTTTTAAAATCACTAAATATTAATAAAGTACTATAGAAACACTATTATATAAAATCAAACAATGAAACATATAATCGAATCTTCAAAACATTAGTGTTCATGGTGATAGAAAATACCATTCATGTCACACACCTTAAAAAAATATTACTTTAACATTTTTAGTAAAACCAAAGGAGGAATTATTTGGAAAACTATATAGAGGTTTTGCGAATTTTTTTATAAAAAATTAAAACATGGATAAAAATTTTGGTTAAAAAAATAAATTGTTAACTTGGTTTTGTAAGAAAAAATATTTTTTGGCTGAAGAGAGAAATAAATATGTTTATTCATAGAAACATTATTTTAACTCTTGATTACATTAAGAGCTAAAAATGTAGGGAAAATATATATTATCATTAAATAAACATATTATATTAAAATTCATTAGTTTTTGTAGTGATGGATCATATTATTTCATCATCGGAAACAAAATCAAAAAGATTCTTGATAAATGATGAGATTGTATCAAAAAACCCTTACCTCATTGGTATCATTGAATTATAATCCCCATGAAAGAATAAAATTAAATAAAACCTAAAATCTCTTGAGAATAAAAAAATAATTATATTAAATTGCAATTAGTTTTCAAATATATGTCATAAAGACATGTTCATAACCTAACTTATATGTAGAAGAAGGAAAATTGAGACAAAAATCCCTTACTACTCTGGAATTATTGTAGTCATAAACCCCATGAAAGAGATATCATAAAATGAAAAATAAAATCAAAATAATTTTCTATATAATAACTATATAATACATTCATGGGAATTATATAGACCACATAAATTAAATTGGTGGTTAATATGGCATATTCCTAACAAATGTAAGAAGTGAGAAAAAATATATTACCTTAAGTTTCAAATTATTTCATACATGTTAAACCAGTGATATAATAAATATAATTTTATTATAAATATATTATATAACCATAATTTTATATATAATACCATATATGATATACTTATGACCTTTTATTACCCATTTATTAATAATTCCTTATAAAAAATCACTTTTAGGATAATAGCTCCTTTGTTTTTCGTGTATGTTTGGATTTGTAATTTTTCGATTCACTTTATTTTATCATGGTTCTATAATATCCATAATGTTTAAGATAATATAAATATCATATATATATATATATATATATTTATTTATTTTTAATATTCCATAAAATATAGTGATAAAAAATGAAATACACCGTTCATGGAGACGGTAGACTGTACATTTGAATAAACATTATTTCCATTTTGTCAACGGATTGAAATAAAAATGTTAAATAATATATTAACATTACATAATATTTTTATGTCATAAATATATATCATATATTTTTATTTAAACCTCTCCTTATTACCTTCTATGTAATGCATATGTGATGAACTAATCACAACGCTTCGCGTGGCAGTAGTCCGCCATACACATAAGTGATGTTATCTTATTATCATAAAATAAAATGTTAGGAGTTATATGTGATATAATAATTATGTAACTATATATATATTACCAATAAAATATATATTTATTTAATATATCCTTATTACCATCCATGTAAAATGGAAATGAATAACACATCTCTTCGATTCGTGTGGTGGTATTCCACCATACACAAGAGCAACGATATTATTTTCCAATAGGTTAGTGATAAGAAGGAAAGTGTTTTATTATAATTAAATAGGTATAATTGTATAGTTAATATTATATATAAAAATTAAATAAATAATTATATCTATCTATGAGAGGTGGTGATATAAAAATAATAACATCAGTTCACATTGCGGCAGTCCACCGTACACACGAATGATGATTTCATAACTGATTTGATAGAAGAGGTGAAATATTTAGGTTATAAAACTATCATAATATAATATTATTAAATTTAATATACTGAGGTTATTATATAATAATGTTTTAATAATAATTTAATGTATTGTAAGAAATAATAAAATAAAATGATCAGTTAGAGACGTTACTTATTTTTCAGAAAACTTCATTTGGATTGTACCAAAAGACATCTTATGTTTAATTTCGTACCAAAATAATGCATAAATGATGATTGTATGTAATTAATAAAGTTATTTTTCATACTAAAGGTTTTTTTTTTCTGTGTGAATAGGGTAGTTGGTGTGGGGTCCATTTATAAGAGAGGTGAGCGGCACAATTGTAATTTTTTAAAATAAAAAGGTGTACCCATGTTTTTAATAGGAGAAAGGCTCTAAAATAAATAAATTATTGAACCTTAGAGGTTTGAAGGTATAAATATGTCAATAAAATTGTTTTTGGAAAATTTTCTAATCCTTTTAAACTCTTTTCCATTATGTTTAACACCAGTTAAATCCATATTCACATAAAACACAAGAATTAATTTTTACTACATTTACTATTTATCATGGAAAAAAATTAATTTGAACTTATTAGATAATATAAATTTCTCTTATTCCAAACATGGAATATATTTTTTAAATTCCAATTATATAAGAGGGAAATTTTTACTTAACTTTAATCCTACAGATGCGGTTAGAAAATAGTTTTCCCAATAGAAAATATTCAAATGTTTGCAAATATTTTATATAAAAAATAAATATGAAATTTATTATAATGACCTAAATTGGATATATATGTATATATATATATAATTTTTATAATTTTACTTTTTAAACAAAATTTAAACAATTTTTATGTTTTTAAATGCATTAAACGAAATAAAAATTCTTAATAAAATAAGTATATTTCAGTATTCAATGAAATATTTATCTTCTCAGAAAATTATAAAAAATTACTCCTATGTTAATTGTTTCATTATGTATTTCCAAAATTATTTTAATTTAATAACATATATTTTCTAAAAGTGGGAATAATTAATTTTTCAATAAGTAGAAAAAATGGGAAAAGACAACTTTTTCAAGAAATATTGTTTTTATGAGTAAAATAATTTTTATACTTATCAATGTTTATAGAGAAAAAACAATAAGAATTTTTAAAATCCTATCAAATATATAAAATTTAAATTAAATTAATATCATTCAAAAAAATATATTTTTTTAATTTATTGAGGTAAAACATGTCTTTGTGCATTAAAATATTTTTTTTAAATTGATTTCATTTTTATGTTCAATTTGTTTTTATTTTCATCAATAATTAATTTCTCATAAAATAAATCATTTTATATATATGTGTAAACCATATATATTTATAATTTATTTAATATTATATGTACCCTATATTCCAATGTATAGGTGATATCTATAATAATAAATAATGATATTTTAATAGTATGTCATATTTAGTTTAAACTTGGAGTTGCATGTTATGAAAGGTACACTCAGTGTTGTGTGTAAAAAAAGAAAAAATCATTATTGAGTGTAATTAATCCTAAACATGGTGTTTTTTGTTACAAAACATATCAAAAATATTAAACTTATTTTAAAAAAAATAGACAAAATATAAGGTGTTAAATTACACATTTATAGGAAAACCAGATTGTGAAAAGGGTTAACAAAATATCCTCTTGAAAATAGAGAAAGGTGTGTGTGAAGGTTATATGGAATAACACATAATATATTTCCAAATAAGATAACATAGGTGGGAAGTGAATATTTAGACTTGTAAGAAAATCATAATATCCAACTAATGATGGGGAGTGATAGAGACAATTGAAACCAAGAAAGTGAATGATAATTTGAAAATCAATAAACACCAAACCATAAACTAAATAAGTGTTAAAAAAGTCATTGATATTATCATAAATGATGGTAGTAAGATGAGATTTTATTTCAAGATCAATTTCTTAAATATGGGGATTTTTTCATGAGAAGATACAATAACATTTTTTCATTCCATTTCATAAGAACAATATCATCATTTGGTAGTAATCTAAAAAATAATCACTTAATATATTTACTCTAAGAGTTTAATTTTTAATTAATGAAGCACTAACATATAATAAGATAAATTAAATAATGATAAGTCATTCCTTTTTTCTATAGTTATTATCCAAAATAGAATTGTGAGCATATGATATTCAATGACATCCAAAGATTAATTTAATAACATTCATGAATATTTAACCTTAATGATCCTCCATGTCTGACTAAAATTTAAATCCAAAAATTTATAAATTAGGTCATTAAATTTATGAAATCCACTTATCATTAATCTCCCAAACAATATGATGTAACTATTAATGTCACATACCCAATATGTGAATATATTGAACATATATTTTCAGGAAACATGTTAATAATATGAATTATGATAAAACCTTAATAAAAAACGTAAATAATTCTTCATTCCTTATATAAAATCACACATTATTGAATATATTCCATAAATACAATAATGAATTAAACTCCATCACTGATAACATAAATTTGATTTTTTCAAAAATCAATAATCAATTCCATTTCCATTACTAAAATCTAATCTACATTGTTCATATCCATTATCTATGTATCCCCAAATTTCGATTTAAACATCAAGAATCTATTAAGGGTTATATTTCCATAATCACGTGTTTTCAATAAAATATCACCATTCCATTAAATCAGTTTTCTATATCATCAACATCATTCAACATATTCTTTAAAATCCTTAATGAAAAATTATACTAAAAAATCCTTATATATTTCATAGTTCCCAAATTCCAATACATAATCACGTCAATAATTTTAGTTCATTCTAAAACATTAACTATGCTTCATCATCTTATTCCTTAGTACCAACATCCTTTAATATTTCATTTGTAGTCTCTCCCTCATCATCAAAATAACATTACCTATAGAACCTTTCCCATCCTCCTCTTGATCATTCCTCTTAGGGCATCGATTTTCATAATTCCAATTCCTTCCACATTGTAAAAATTTAATCACCAATGATATATTAGGGAGACCATTATTCCCATACATTGTGTTAACTGAACTTTCCATTTTACCTTGTAATTTTCTTACTTTATATTATTCTTATCCAAACATAAAACACCTTATCATTACTTTGAAACATTCCTTGGAGTACATATTAACACATTATTTACATAAAGGAATTAAATCTCTATTACTACATGGTATTAACCACCTAAAATCATAAATAACATTACCATTATCCTTTTTGCTAAGTACAGAATTCAGTTAAGGTGAAATATTTTAATCATATATCAAGATAAATGATTAGGTATAATAATAATATCCATTAATCTAGTCATCATGCATCTGGTTTCTCATCAACACATTTTAATTCACATTCAATTTCAATACATTTACTTATATTTTCCATCATTGACTAAAACAAAAAATACATAGTTTGAGAAAGAGTATTCAAAATGGGAAATCCAATAATCATGAAAAATAATTTATAAGATGTCTAAATCATGGAAACATTTTTTCAATATTTGATACCTTAGGATAAACCTAGCCCATTCATGGTCATTATCTAAAACCTTCATAATGGTTCATAATGATTATGTTAATTTAAAAAATAATATCTTATGGGAGTGTTAAACTAGGTGTTCAGATAAGCCCGTTGTCATACACTAGGTTATGATCGAGTCTAGATCAATTTTCCATTTTAGATTTATTATGACTAGGTAACTCTATAGTAGGGACACATCAACTTCTTGTATCCATAAAGAGATATAATTACTTGGAAACCATATAGTCTATCCTTTACCAAAATTCTAGGACATTTTCCTATATGTTAACTCATCCAAAGACTTATCCTTCATTGTATCCCTAGAAATATCCTTATAAATATATATAGGGATATCACTAAAATTTTATCATTCTACATTCTAAAATTTAACTATACCTATCATTTAATATAAACTTTAGTAACCCAAACATCTCTTAAATAGATATTACATCATCTAGATAAATATTCATTACATTAAATAAAAATATGAATAAGGATAATAATGGTTTAGTTCCATTATAGAATAGCTACATAATCTTCTTATTTAGAGAATGATATTCAACATATCTCATAAATATCTCCCACTTTTGTACTCTTTATAGACATACCCTACCTAAAATAATTCTTCATAACCTAGTAAAGGAAACACAAGAAAGGGTGTTCTTAAATGATTAGTAAGATTAAAAAATGAGATACCCATATGTCCTTATCATAAGTGTATGTAAACATGATATTAACATTTGAAAAGTATAACATTCATATCCTAGATCATAAAAATGAGTCATGGAATAAATCATAGAATTTTATAAGGCATGAATCATCATTATATCAAATAATAATAATTAAATGAATAAAACATTGGCATAAAGAATAAATATGTTTAATAAAAATAATCATATAAAATAGTTACCTAAGTAGTCCATGTATCATTTATAATATTATCATAGTGAAATGGGGTCACTCTAAAAACCATCTAAGTAATAAAGTTTCACTACCAAGATACTCATAACAGAAAAAGTCCCTTACTAAACTACATTTTCTCACCATTATGATCCTATTTATCTCATGAGATATTAATATTTACCTAATGTGTTGGAAGGATATATAGGTCTCACCCATTACATAATTAAAATCATACATATTTGTGTAAAAAGGTCATAAAACATTCATCATATCATATCACCATGGAAATAAATAGGTTTCATAAACATTTCATCATAGCATAACCTGTGGAAAAGAAATATTTTCCATAACCATTTCATCATTTCATCATAGCATAACCTATAGAAAATGAACCTGATTTCCTAATAATTTTAGTATTTTATAACCTATGGAAGATAATTTTATTTTTAAACCACTTTTCAATATAAAAAAAACCATTTTGATAATGAATAATAATAGAATCCCGAGATTATATCCCTAATAAAGTATAAGTAACATCCATTGATGTCATATTAGATTGAAAATTATTTTTAAAGACTAATTTTAAGATTTATTGATGAAAATATCCTATCCAATTTGAGAAACACATTTCTAAAGTGTAAATCATTTTCAAAAAAAATTTCATTGAAAATAGCCTTAGAAACATATGATTGAATCTTTAAAAATATTTAAATAATTTATTGAGTAAAATTTCCCTTACATTTTGAAAAATATATATATATTTTAAATCATTTTCTATGAAAATATTCTTTGAAACATAGAAAGGAAGGTTTAAACAATTTATGTTAATTATGGTGAAAAATACCATTCATGTAATAACAGTCAAAACCAAGATTCCTTTCAACTTTTCAGTAAAATAAAAATGTGCATTTTTTGGGAAATGACATGAAGATTACTTTCAAAAAACTTCAGAAAAAATTCATAAAATGGTATAAATTAATTTAATAAATAATTTGGATAATTTTAAAAATAATTTTTGAAAAACAGGTTTTGGAATAAAAGTTATTTCGACTAAAGATAAAAATAAAGATGATTTTTTCTTAAAAGTGATATTTTTAAATATTGGGAATATAAAAAGGGGAAAATCAAGGGAAAATGTGTATTCTTAGAAAATAAATAGAGGATAATAAAATTAAAGAGTTTATTGGGATATGGATCATAATATTTCATTGTCGCAAATATAATCATAAATAATCCCACTAAATGATGAGACTATATCATAAAACCCTTACCACTTTGGTAACATTAAATCAAAATCCACATTAAAGTATTAAATTAAATGCAATATAAAATTTCATGAGACTAAAAAAATTAATGATATCAAATTTCAATGCAATTTTATATACACCTCATAGAAAAATAATGGAACATAATATAACATATGTCTCAATGATGACAATTTGAGTAGAAAATATCTGACCACTTTTAAAACTTTCAAATAAAAAACCCAATGAAAGAGAGATTCTAAAATGGACATGAAAATACCAATAATTTTTTAGATAATAATATTAAAATATCTTAATGGGAATTATATAAAACACATAAATGAAATATGTGGTTAATATGGATTGTGTCATACTTGAGTAAAAAGTAATACCTAAATCCATTATCTTAAGTCTCAACTTCTCTTTTACACAATAAAACCCAATGTATAATAAATAGAAATTTATTATAAATATATTATAGAAACATAAACATATATATCATACCATGTATGATTTTACATATGACCTTTTGTTATCAGTTTATAAAAAAATTTTATAAAAAAACCATCTTTGAGATAATAACTAAATTCTCTTTCATGTTGGTTTTGAATTTTTTTTTTCAGTACTATTAGTTTGATCATTGGTTTTCACGTACATAATTATCCATGATATAAAATCCACATATATTAAGTATATATGTATTTTGAGTTATCCATAAAAATATTAATAGAAAATTATATACACCATTCATGGGGATGGTAAGATGTATATACAAATGAAACTATTTCCATTTTATTGAAGGATTTAAAGAAAGAATGGTAAATAATATATTAGCATTTTAATTTTTTTATATAATATATATATATATATATATCAAATATTTTTATTTTAACCTTTCATTATTACCTTCTATGTAAAGCATATGTGGAGAACAAATCATTGCGCTTCACGAGGCTGTAGTCTGTCGTATATATGAGAAATAATAATAATGGTATCCTTGGACCATATCCCCAATAAATCATATATAACATCAAAGGATGTCGTCTTAAATGGAAAATGATTTTAAAATATCACTTGGAACATTTATTTTTGAAAAAATCCTTTACACTTTGAAAAACAATATTTTATATCACAATATTTTTCCAAATCTTTTTGTTTGAAAATAATATTGGTAACTTATAATGGAAGGTTTAAAAATAAATAAAAAATTTCATAAGGAAAATATCCTTTATAATTTGAAAATCACTAATAAATCATAAAATATTTTGGAAATAATATTCTTTAAAAAATAACTTTAAAACTTATCATGTAATCATTAAAACATTAAGTGGTCATGACGATGGAAAATATCATTCATTTCGTACACGATAAAAGAAATATTCCTTTTATATTTTTAATAAAACCCATACAATAATTGTTTCAGAAATTAAATGGAGATTTCATTCAATTTTTTTAGTAAATAGACAAAAAAATGAATATTTTATTTAAAAAATCAACTTTAAAATGTAAAACATATTTCTTAATTATTTTTATAGAACATGGTTTTGGAAGAAAAATAGTTTTTCTGATGAGAAAAATAAAGGTGTTTTTTTATAAAAATGTCCTTTTGAACTCTTGAGTATATAAAGAGTGAAACATTAAGGGAAAAGTTGTATTATCATGTCCTAAATATAGTATATGAAAAGTCAAGAGTTTTTGGTGATATGTATCATATGATTTCATCATCGGAAACGTAATTATAAACATTCTTGATAAACGATGAGACTGTGTCATAAAACCCATACAACTTGGGTGACATTGAATCAAAAGACCCATGAATGAATGAAATTAAATAATACTTAAAATAACATGAGAATAATAGAACTCATGATATAAAATTTCAATGACATTGTATATACACCTCATAAATGATGATAGGTTTATAACATAACATCTATTTCAAAGAAAGATAATTGAGACTAAAATATTTTACAACATTGGAAACTTTTGAGTAATAAAACCCAAGAAAAAGCGATCATAAAATAGAATTGAAAATATCAATAATTTTCAGGATAAGAATCATATAATACATTCATGCGAAGTATATATGCCATATAAATGAAATAGGTGGTGAATGTGGCATGTGTCTCAGAGAGGTAAAAAGTGAGATGGAAATCCATTATCTTAAGCCGATAATTCTTTAGTACACATTATAAACATGTTATAATGAATATAAATATTTTTTTCATATATTATAGGACCATAATTACATAAATAATTCCATAAATAATTTCTATATGACATTTTATTACCAATTTATTATCAATTCCTTGTAAAAAGTCATGTTTCAGAAAATAACTTCTTTGTTTATCATGTATGTTTGGATTTTTTTTTATTTTTGATTATATTAATTTTATCATGTTTATATAATATAATTTTTTTAACCATTATATAAATATCAGATATAATTTTTATATATGTACTGTTATTAATCCATAAAAGTTAGAGACAAAAAATGAAATACACTTTTCAAGGAGACGGTAGGTCGTACATACACATGATTGTTATTTCCATTTTATCAAGGGATTGAAATAAATGAAGGTAAATAAACTATTAAAATTAAATAATATTTTTTATTTCATTTATATATCACATATTTTTGTTTAAATATGTCCTTATTAAATTTCATGTAGTGTGTAAATTAAGAATGAATCAAATCTCTTCATGAGGTGGTAGTCCGCCGTACACATGTGTGATGTTATTGTATTTTCACAACATGGAAATTATAGAGGTATATATGATATATTAATTCTAGAAGTATAAATATAATACCAATATAATATTTATTTATTTAATCTATCTTTATTACCATCCAAGTTAAATTGAAATTAGTAACACATCACTTCGGTTCGCGAGATGGTAGTCTGTCGTACACATGAGTAATTGTATTATTTTCAAAATGAATTTGGTGTCAAGAAGATAAATTTAGTATTATAATTATAGAGGTATAACAATATCATAAATTTTATATATAAACATTAAATACCTCATTATATCCAATAGTGAGAAGTAGTGATGGAAAACGAATATCATCTGTTCATAAGGAAATAGTCCACCATACACATGAATAAATATTTCACATATGATTTTATGGAAGAGAAGAATTATTTAGGTTATTTAATTAAAAATAATAATATATTAGTAAATTTAATTTACTTATGTTATTATATCATCATGGTTTAATAATAATTTAATGTGGTGGAGGAACAAATAAAATAGAATGATCGGTTTGGGATGTTACCTCTTCCTCATACAACTTATTTTGGATTATAAAAAAGGCATAATATGTTTGATTTATAACCAAAATAAAGATTCAAATATGATATAAGGGAATTAATAAATTTATTTTTAAGGTTTTTACAATCCAAAGGCTTTTTTTAGGTGTTAAGAGGAGAGTTGAGGTGGCGTCCTTTTATAAGAGAGGCAAGTTGCACAATTTTAATTTTTAAAAATAATGAGGTATACCCAAGTTTTTCATAAAAAAGAAGGTTCCAAAATACGAAATTATAGAACTTTAGAGTTTATAATGTATAAAAACTTACATAAAATATGTTTTAGAAGTGTTTCAAGGAAATTTTAACCTTTATCCTTTTACATTAGCCCCAGGAAAACCCATTTTCACCAAAACCATGGTTGTTAATTTTTATTGAATTTACTATTCTATATGGGAAAAAAGTAATAGGAACTTATTAGATAATATAAAATATTATTATTCAAAATATTAAATCCATTTTTCTAAATTCTAATCATATAAGTGGAAAAAATAATTTAAAATTAATCCCACATATTCAATGAGAAAATAGTTTTCCAATGCAATTTTTTCAAAAGATTAAAAAGATTTTATATAAAAATTCAATATGAAATTGATTCTAATGAACTAAATTGGACTATTATATATTTAATTGGAAAAATTTTACTTTTTAAACCCAATTAAAATTGTTATGCTTTTAAATGCATTAAAGAAAATCAAATTTATTAATTAGACAATTATTTTTTCACAATTCAATGAAAAATTTATCTTCTCATAAAATTATTAAAAATTACCCCAATAATAATGTCATGACCTATCCTTGGGGACCGTGCCGTGACTACCCCAAGCCCGCCTCCCATAGGCCAGGGGCTGGCAACTAGCACCAAAAGTGTAAATCCTGATAAAAGGGAAGGCATTGCCTTTATAAAAGAAAACAAACACCACAAAGTATGCAAACTGAAGTAAACACTACGTAAACTGCAAACAAAAGTAAGTGCTGAAATGTAAATGGGCCAGTATAAAAACCCAACTAAAAGTGCAGTACGAATGAAAAGATAGCACAACAACTGAAAAGTAAGCAGAAACTACCAAGCCATCCTCCAGAACTCCCACATGAAGGGTGGGTACAAACAGTCTTGTCGGCTCCTCGAGTCCAGCCATCCTCTCCATGTACGTTCCACCAGATAGACCACCTATGGGTATTTTCTTGCTCCTGAAGCCTCAACCACGATCAGCGTTTTCCGTCGTCTGCATCCAACACAACGTAGTGCGGGCGTAGCCCGTGCAGGGGTGAGTATATGATACTCAGTAGGGACCCCGAGACTCCCTAAGGTCTCCAGAATCCACAAAGGATAAACCACAAAGGAAAGATACAAATAAAAGTATCAACCGACTCTACTTAGGTATATGCCCATACATATACCTAATTCATCAATTCCAATTCTGCTCCAACTCACGAGCTCAAGTACAACCCAGTCCACATAGGAAAGTATAGATAAATGCACACAGGAAATTACGTCCCAATCCACACAGGAAAGCAAGTCAATCTTATTGAAGATAAAGATTGAAAGTAAAGACTCAGCTCACACAGCTATACTATTCATGAAGAGGGGTGGAGATGATTGATGTATCCTCTGAATCATCTCCTCTTCCGAACCCACGTAGGATCCAAGTACAGATGTCATCTCTGCCGAACCTATATAGGATCCAAGTACAGTAACCATCGCTGCTGAACCCACATAGGATCTAAGTACAGTCGTCATCACTGTCGAACCCACAGAGGATACAAGTACAATCATTCTCGCTGCTGAACCCACGTAGGATCCATGTACAGCCGTCATCATTGTTGCAGTCGCAGCCAGCTCTAGGGTTCCCGCACACAGCACGCTCAATTCTAGGAGGGTCCGCTCCACGAGCCAAGGGGTCGATACATCAACTATCACTAAGTCTAAAGTTGATGTATCACAAAGTTCCGTCTCGTCAATAGGAACTCAATGTGACAGAAGACGCGTCAATCGGACGCCCCGTCTGAGAGTTATTGGCTTTTTCGTCCCAGGGGCTTGGTTGGATTTTAAGGTAAAACCAACCCGACCGTACTCTAGCTGCGTCCAAACCTCAAGCGGAGTAAGCCAAAAGAACAGTCTCACTAAGAAGAATCCAACAAAGTCGTGGCACGTCAATCGGACGTCTGGAGCTCATGTTATAATCATTTCCGCTCCGAGGGCCCGGTTGGTTTCGTGTTCCAACCAACCCGGCCATACCCAAAGTTCTCCGAAACCTTATGTGTAATATACCGAAACGACTGTCTCGTTCCAAGGATCACAACTCAACTGACGGTGCATCGTTCAGAGGTCTTCATCCCATGTTATGGTCATCTGAATGAATCTGCGCGAAAGTAGGGGATTTGGGCCCGATCCGACCCGACCCAATACCCCTTGGGTCGGACCGAACCGGGTCGACCCGACCCGGGTCCGGGACCGGCCCAACAGGCGCGGCCCCGCCCCGCCGGCGCAGCCCTGCCCGTCGCAGGGGTCCAGCCCAGCGCGGGCGGCCCGGCCCCACGCGGCTGGCCCGGTCCGGCGCGGGTGGCCCGGCCCAGCGTCGGCGGCGGCTCAACTTTCGGCCGAGCGGGATGCAGGGGGGGGGTGTTTCCCCCCTTGATTGAAGAAACGACCGGCCATTATGGCCAGCCTTTAATGTGAACGAGGGACCCGAGGGGAGTCCCGCCTCAAGCTGGTGTCGGCGGCCGGCTCAGTCGGCCGCTCCCCTGAACCGTCGTAGCTCATGCCGGTCCGCTTATGGCCATGACCTCCTTTGGCCTTTCCGGTGCTGCGTGACGGCTCCATGCTCCTCCACTGTGGCCCACTCTGACCATGGTCTTCTTCGTCCCCGTGCGGTGCAACGACACCGCATCTCTTCCGTTCCAAGCCACAATGATGATCAAAAAAGGGGAGGAGGATCAGCCGTGTTTGTGCGGTCTGATCTCCTCCCGTGATATCGATGGCAAGTGGCGAATTAATTTAACGAAGAACGTTAACTCATACTTGAACGAAGAAACAACCCCTACCTCAAAAGAAGTTCGCGGAAGCTAGCGTTGCGAGGGTGGGTTCGATGACGGCGTTGGAGAGTTCCCACATCCAAGGAGGGGACGACGTCTCACACCGGTTGTGAAGAGGGTAAAGAACGAACTGTCGTCTCTCCTTGGTGCCGGCGTTCTTCGTCAAAGTCTTAGCGTTCTTCAACGAAGAAGATGAAGTTCTTTAGAGAAAAGAGCTCTCTCCCCCCAATCCCTTCACACAAAAACTAACCCCAAAAATAAAATAAGACTTGTCTTATTTTATTACTTCAATCCAAGCATTTTAATTTTAAAAATTGAAACACAAATCTCACCTAATTGATTATGTGTGTTGGATTGAATAAAGAGGAGAGAGGGGAGAGTTACAAATTAATGGGATTTGTCAACTTAAAGAGTAGTTAGAGGAATTAGAGGAATTTGAAGGGGTGGGGCTCGTGTGGGCCCCACCTCACTAATATCCTATCAAGACGAGTTAGGATTTTAGTGGGTCCCAACCCAACTCCCATACCTAGGAATAAACCACCTATAAAAGGGAAATAAAATTGTGACACAACTTTATTTCACTTTACACTTAATCCATTTATAAACAACTCCTACCGAGCAAACACAACTCCAATAAAGGTCTTCCTAAGAAATTACTGGTGCTGCGGTTTCATCGGTGCCCTCAGATTTCGATTCTGAGCACCGGTTCAAAAGGTAAAAAAAACCCTGCTCGTTCGTTCACTGAACGTACCTGGGCTAATCCTCAGAAATTGATTCTGGACACACCGGGCCTCGGAATCAGGTGTCGTCAGAAACAGCGTACTCATAAATTCTTAAAGAATTTATGAAAAAAATTTCCTTGAAATTTATGGGACTTTAAAAATAATTCATAAATTATGATTTAAAAAATTAATTTCATTTAGTAAAATATATTTTCTAAAATTGGGAAAGATTATTTTTTAAATAAGTGCACAAAATGTGATAAAACTACTTTTTTTAGAAAAATACTGTTTTAAGAGTAAAATTATTTTTTATAATTATATTTTCACTTGAGTTAGTTTTTATTTTAATTTATAATTAATTAGTCATCAAATAAATCAATTTATATACATGTGTAAAAAAGATATTTTCATAATTTTAATAATCCTATTTATACCCACTATTCTATAAAATATGTGATAAAAATAATATTAAATAATAATATTTTAATAGTATGTGGAGTTTCATTTAAACATAGAGTTTTGTGTAATGGAAGATAAACTTAGTGTTGTGTGTAATGAAATATAAACTCAGTGTTATATGTAATGAAAGTTAAAAATGGTTTTTTGTTAAAAAGAATATAAAAAAGATGTTAGGACCAAAAGGGGCCTAGATACCCTGAGAGGGGGAGGGGTGAATTAGGGTATATATATTCTTTTTCAAAATTCTTCCTGCCCCACTGGATCTTGAACTCTCTATTATTAGGGTCACTTTGTTTGAACTTGTGCATTCATGATGATCACTTATTTTTGACTTTATCTAATTATGATGCTTTAAATGGGATGTAGGGAAGAAAGAAGGTAGACACATAGATTTTTACATGGTTCACCCTCACTGGGATATGTCCAAGGAGCATGCAATGACATTGTGCTGCTGTACCAAATCCACTAAAGCTCACTGCCAATAATGTTTGGGCTAGATCACTTCTATTACCAGGCTTACTTCCTTTACAATGTTTAGGGTTAGATCACCACTTTCCCAAGGGTCACTCCCTATTTATCTCTCTCTGGCTCACTGTTAGTAGAAAGAATAACCTTCTTACACTTCCTTTGCTCACTGCATTTGGAAGGGATCCACTCACAGTTTATAGACCTATAGGTCTCTTTATTTCATGAATACATGAATCCTCAACTATTGATAGATGCTCTGTTAAAGTCCAAATTTCATCCACAGATGAATACCCCTTTGCCTCTGAACACCAGGAAACAACCTTTGGAATTAACTTCGCAAATCACCCTACTTCGCAAAGCTCCCAATTTTGAAAAGCTCAAACAATCCATCGTGAAGCTCCTGCCTTTTCTTGAAGCTCATGCCTTCATAGATCTCAGGCTATTGCAGAGCTGAATTATTTGCAGAGCGACTTCCCTTACAAATATCACTGATCCAATGTGGAGAACCCAATTTTCTCAGAGCTTGAATAGCTACCGTGAAGCTCCTTCCATTCGCAAAGCACACTGCCTTCGTGAAGAACCTTCGTGAGCCGAGAGAAAAAAAAATTCATTGAAAACTCTCTTCATCTTCTGAGGGGGTTGAGGTCTATTTATAGGTGATTCCACCAACCCTCGAACCTTTTGCACAAATTCAATGCCACATCATCACAAATCACGAAGCTCCGAAATTTCCGCCGAAATTATCTCAATATCGTGAAGCACCACAGAAATTTTCCAATCACGGAGCTCATTGTAACCGCAAAGCATTCCGTGAATTACTTCATTCCTTTGCTACGAAGCTCCACTCGTAATGTCGTTCTCCACCACAATGCTCTTCAATGCTTTATTTCACGAAGCTTGTTGTAATCGTGAAGAATCAACATCAATATTTTTTATGCCTTCGTGAAATCTAATCCACGAACCCTATCTTTGCAAAATTCAAGCCTTTTCCATATTTTGATGAGATCTTAAAGGATATCCTCTGTTCATGATGCTCACAAAACTCTAAATTTGGGACAACACAAATTTAGAAAAAACTGGAGAATGATTACACCTTGTATATGTTTTTTTGTACCACCTCCAGATCGTCCATTCCTTTTTCATGGTTCTTTGTCAACATGAATTATCAACAACCTCTTTGGAACATGACAATTCACCATGGAATCCTACATTTTCAACAAATATAAACAACTTAAAAATGCTGCAATGTTACCTTGAGGGATTTTTTCCCAACAAAAGATTAAATTTATTGGAAAAAAATAATTCAAAATTTCTCAAGGTGTTATATTCAACTCCCTTAAATACATTGAAACCTAATAATTTGAAATTTCTCTTAGTAAAAAATGGTTTAAAATTTGAAAATCCCATTACAAGAATACCAAATTATAAAAACGGTTAATTTAACTTCTTCATGAAAATTGAGAAAGGGATGTGTGAAGCTCATATAGAAGAACCCATACTATACTTCTAAATAGTCGAACATAAGTGGGATGTGAAGATTTGGACATAGAAGAAAAGCGTAATTTATGAATAATGATAGGTAGGGACATAGAACATTGATCACAAGAATGTGAATAATATTTTCAAAAAATCATAATACAAATATGTGAGAAAAAGGTTATTAATATTATCATAAATTATGAAAATAGGATAAAGTTTTATTTCATGACATTTTTACAAAATTTGGGGAATTTTCATGAGAAGATAAACTTACTTCATTTCTTTCCATTTCATTAGCACAATTCATCATTTGGTAGTTCCCTGATCAATTTAAACATCATCTATTTACTCTATGAAATGAATTTATCATGTCTAAAGAAGTAATAAATAACGATAAACCTAAAATAATGATATGTCATGCGTTATTTCTCTAGTTATTGTCCAAAATATAATTGTTATCACATGTTATCCAATAACATGAAAAGTTCAACTTAAAACAATTCATTAATAGTTTCCCTTAATCATCCTCCCTATCTAAAAAAAATTGAAATCCAAAAATTTATAAATAATCTCACTAAATTTCTGAAATCAACTTATCATTAGTTTCCCAAACAATATGATGTATATATTAATTTCACAAACCAAATATGTGAATATATTGATCTAATAGTTGAATGAAAGATGTTACTAAAAATAATTATCATAAAAAATTAATAAAAACATAAATAATTCCTCATTCATTGAATAAAAGAAAAAATAATTGAATATATTACATAAATCCAATAATGCATTAAACTCAATCAATGATAACATAAACCACATTTTGAAAAAAAAATCATTAATCAGTTACATGGTCATTAATACTATCTAATTTCATTTATTCATATCTGTTATCTCTATAACCCAACACCATTATCCTAACATTAGGAATATATTATGGGTTATATTACCTTAATAATGTATTTTCTATAAAATATCACATTTCCCTAAAATATATTTTCTATGTCATCAATATAATTCACCATATTCTTAAACATCATTAATGAAAAATTATACCAAAAAATCCTTATATATTTCATAATTCACAAATTTAAATACATAAAAACTTCAATAATTCTAGTTCATTCTAAATTAAATAACTAGGCTTCATCATATTATTCCTTAATACCTCCTTCCTTTCATTTTTCATTTATAGTTCCTCCCTCATCAACAAAAAACATTTACTTATACCCCCTTGCTGGTCCTCTTCTTGACCATTCCCTCAGGATAACTATTTTGATAATTCCCGTAATTTACACATTTTTAACATTCAACCATATACAATATATTAGGGATAACATTATTCCTATCCATTAGGTTAACTTATCTTTTCATTTTATCTTGTATTTTTCATCCTCTATCTCATTCTTCTCTAAACATAAAACATTTTTTCATTCCTTTGAGACATTCCCTAGGGTTCTTGTTCGAATATTATTGACCCAACAAAATATAAATCCCTTTTCCTCCATGATATCTACCACCCTAACTATTAGTGAACACTATCCTTATCTTTTTCAGCTAGTCCAAGAGTTGGTTAAGGTGTATGTTGTTAATCATATTTCATGATAAATGATTAAGTATAATCACAATATCCTTTTCTCCATTCATCATCTCATCTGGTTTCTCATTAACACATTGTCATTCACATTAAATGTTATTCCATTACATTATAGTTCCCACTATTTAATAAAAAAAATAGAGTGTGAGAATCCATATTCATAGTTGGAGACAACTTAATTAAGAAAAATCACTTACAAGATGCCTAAATCATGATGCTATATTTTAAATCTACAACACCTTAGGCTTAACCAAGTTCATTAATGTCCATTATTTAAATCCGCCATGATAGATAATTATTATTTTTCAATTTAAAAATCATATACTATGGGATTTTCAAACTAATTAGAAATAAATGCCTCTTTTTAGAAACTTAGTGATGATCGAGTCCATATAAATGTTCTTTTTTTTTGAGTTATTACCATTAGGACCTCTATGACTGAGAATATTCTACATCTTATATCCAGACTAAGAAGTAATTTCTTAGAAATGACTCTATACTTTACTAAAACTCTATCACATTTTACTATAAATTGAACAATCGATAGACTTATCCTTATATGTACCCCAAGACATATCCTTATAAAGATCTCTCAGGATATCGATAAAATTTTCTCATTTTAGTTTTTTAATGTTCAAGTAAACATATCCTCTAATAGAACCAATAGTGACCCAAAAATCTCATACATAGACAATACATCTTATAGATGAATATTAATTACATTATACAAAAACACATATGAGGATCATAATGGTTTTGTGCCTATGGAGATGTTGTGTCCCTCCCTAAATTCCACTGAACCGGGCCCTGAGTCGGTTGGCCGCAAGACCTCAATCACATCTCCACAAATGACATAGGTTGTTGACTAGTAGTGAGGGCCTTGGGTGAGTCCATGGGGAGACTATTACCTTATAAGATAAGGTATTACATAGTGGTAAATAGTATATTTATCATGTTGTAGAAGCATAGGGAAAAAGAAGACAACAATATAAGCATATAAATTATCCAATAGAATAAATAATATCTACAGAAGCTAAATAGTCATAAAAGACACCACGATGGTGTCAATGTATGATTTCAAGATTAAATAAATAAATGGGATGGGTTATAGGGTACAAGAATAGGCTTCATGCTAACAGAAATTTCCAAAAGGACCAAAAAATACGACTTGACACCTCATGTATAGGCTCAGTCTTCTACCCCCAATGATCCATCCAAAACAGTAATGAAATCATGCATCAGGAGTTCCAAGATTCCATGTATCCATACATACAAGAATAAATTCTACTTAGGTAATAAACAACACCCGAGTAGGGAGTAAGATATAATCATAGTAGGCAGGCACCCATGGTGTCTAAACCATTACATTTCATACTACAAACAAATAACAGTATACCATATGTAATAAATGTGAGGAACATAAATAAATAAAAATAATTGTATCATGGTACAATTCCTATGCAGACACCTTTCCCATACCACCTACTTTAGCACATACTAGGAGTATGAAGGAAATACCTATACAAGGCCGAATATGTATACAAGGAAGAAAAAACACTATAAACCCCAAAAGAGAATACCCCCAAGATTATGTTTTGTCTTGGGGTCTACATCATGTGTCAAAAAATAGGTTCACTAGAATTCATAAAAGAGGTGTCATAAGGAAAAAAGAAAACACTAAATTGTACGAATAAATGAATCACAATAATTTATATTTAAAGAGTTAATTTCATTGGTGGAGTCTGAGCCCATCCGTTACGGATTGCTATGGTACATCCATTTTATTATATCCAATTCCCCAAGCTCGTCCACAGAAATCCTTTCAAGAGTTTGAGTATCACTTGTGGTATAGTAACCATGAGTCCATCTAGGGTTTCACACATATAGAACAGAGTATCAACTAAGGCATAGCGTATATATCTTTCCAACAGGTGCATCATAGGTTTCCCCTTAGGGAACCTATATCACCCAATAGTATAACAAAATGTATGGGGGATCCCTTTACTAGAAAGAATAAAACATCGCTTCCCTGACGTGTCGTGCTGTAACCAATCGACTATGAAGAGTCCATTAGTGGGTTCTTAATACAGGACCCACATTATCTCCTCAACCTAATTTCATTTAAAAAAATAAAGGCATATATATATATATCATAGAATAAGAATTCATGATTGAATCTATTTAATTAACCATTTAATTCCATTTGATTACAAATAGTTAAAGAAAAACAACTACACCCAATAATAACAACACAATATTAAACACAACTGACACTTTATCAGGGAAAGAAAAGTAAACAACATTTTATAATAGCTAGGCATAACATGTCTTATAACAAGAAATTATTTGGGAAAAATCAAATCCATGGTAAGACCAAATTTCATGATTTATGATTCATACTAAATAATTTATTCCAATTAAAACATCAACCCAAATTATCACACATGCACACCTAAATGATAAATTATAGATTCAATGCAAAAGTTAAATAGTCATAATACGTCAGAACACCCAAAGGGGTGACCAAAAACATGGAAACAACCTTGGAAGTGGTTCTCCTTAATTAAGGGTCACAAAGATCAAGGAAAAAAATTAATTAAATTAAAACACATTATTTAGGATTCGCCGGTAGGCATCAACGAGCGACCCAATTGTGAAAGTTGATCAAATAAATGAAACAGTGATAAAGAATATATACAACCTACCTCTTAGTAACAGTATAACCAATTTCCCATGATAACATTTGTTTTTTCATAAAATGGATGAAATAAATGGATTTAACAAAGACCCCAATTTCTGGTAAAACACTTCGTCGGAATATTGTTCAATGGATAAATAATGAACCCATTTTTGATTGGTCTAGATGAAAAGACTTATTTAGAGCTTCCCCAATCTTCTGACGATATTGAAATCAAAAGAGAATTAGAGGTTCGGTGATGATCTGAAGAGGGTGAGGAGGGAGGCATACAACCTCAAGAGGTGTGCGGAGACACATAAGAGGGAGAGGAAGGTGGTGAGAGGAGAGAAAAAAAAGAAAAGAATAGAATGAAAAGAAATAATGAAAACAATAAGAATGATAGAAAATGAATAAATCTAATGAAAATAAATAAGGGAAAAAATAAAATACAAATTCAAATAAAAGCATAGGAGAAAAGAAAATCAATAAAAACGGATTGAGACCATTTTAATTATTTTCACTTTTCACTTAGCTGTTTTTTTATTTTTAGTTATTTTTCATTTCCTTTGATTTATTTAAATTTAAATTTATTTATTTTAATCCTTTTAATTTCATTTATCATGAAACATTACACCAGGGCATGGTGTATTATTTTTTATAAATCCCACAGAACTGTAAAAAGTCTGCTGCTTGGGACCAGCTTCTGGCTGCATGGGCGTGTGCCCTAGGTTGTTTTAAAGAATTAGGCTAAAAATTAAATAGAATATACATTGTTTAATGCCAGGACGTTACAACCTCCTCTCCTTAAGACAACTCGTCCCTGAGATTCTCTTCTGAGGGTAGTGGAACATCATTTTATAAAAGTTTTGACCACTATTCTTGCACATCAGTCTCCCACTCTTAGGTCCCATCCTAAATGATTCTGTGTTTCCATAGAACCTAGACTAGATAAAACCTACCTTATAGAAACTTCATGCTACGATTGATGATACTGATTGAAAGCTCCTCAAAGGATTAATCTGCCTCAATCTTGATGTCGTTAGGGTTATACGAATGAGATGGATATGGATGAAATTAATAAAGTTAAGATACATGGAATACATAATGAATGGAAACATACCTATATGGAAACAAAAATTGATAGGCTACCAGCCAAACCCTCTCTACTATCTCAAACAGACTAACATATCTCAATGATAATTTCCCATGTCTCCATATTCATCTGTGACCCAACCATGATGAAACACACAGAAATACCAAATGTCCCACCTCAAACACTAGGGGTCTATAATTATGATCATTATAAGAAATTTCTCTGGACTGAGTTGTATTCAAACGCTTCTAAATCTACTGGAATTTCTCATAAGTCTCCCAAATGAGATGAGGACCCAAAAGTGCGGCCTCACCTTATTCGAGCCAACATATAGGCCAATGACATGGTCTACTATAGAGTGCCTCATATAGATCCATTTGTATTGTTTCTTGGAACCTTTTATTAACATAACACTCAAATAGTGTAATATTTCACTACCAAAAATCACCAAAATTGACGATAGATGCCCACAACATATCCTCTAACACCCGTATGGTTTGTTCTGACTGCCCATCATTCTGGGGTGATATTCAGTACTCAAAAGAACCTATGAGCCTAATGATTTCTACAACCCTTTCTAGAATCACAATGTGAAATGGGTGTATTAGTTTGACTTGATGGAACATGGCATTCCATGATGTCGAACTATCTCTCAAATATATAGCATCCCTAAAAAATCAATAGAGAAGGTATCCTAGAATGGTAAGAAGTGAGTGACATTGTTAAACCTATCAATGATAACCAATACCGCCTCACTACCTCCAGGAGATATCAGCAAGACTATAATGAAATCTATGGTGATGTCATTCCATTTCCACTATGCAATGAATTGAGTCTATAGGATTCTAGAATGTCTTTGGTGTTATGCCTCCACATACTGATCGATAGAGCACTGGGTAATGAGACCCATTATTGTTTTCTTCATATCTAGCCATAAGTACTGGTGATGCATATCTATTTACATTATGGTATTTCTAGGACGAAATGACTAAATATAGGCATGAGATTCCCTCATCAGCTATTCCCAAATATCCAAAGAGCCCATACATGGCCACGGTTGAACAGAGTTTCACTACCATCAAAACCCTACTAGGAGGTAGGTTCTCCCATGTGATGCTATCCCTCAAAACGATCCCCTCTTGGTTAAATATGTGTCGAATGTGGACTCATTCTAGTGGATAATAATTCACTATATGAGCTTCTATAACTGGTTGTACGCACTTTTCCTAAACCTCCAGATGCATCTCATAAAATAAAGAAATAATCTACCACTCACTAATGGGTTCCTGGAAGGCTTGTGTCTACGTTTTTCAGCTCAAAGTCTCCTCCATGACATTACCCTTACTAGGGGTATAATCAAGCTCAATGACGAAATACTGTCAGTATTCAACCAACATACACTACCTCAAATTTAATTCTCCCTATTTGGAGATATATTTCAAACTTTTAAGATCTGTGTAAACAAATAACCTCTCACCCGAAATGTTGTGTATCAAAAAACACATAGAATGAACCAAAAATAATAATTTGAGGTCATTAATAGGATAGTTCTACTCATGAGGCCTCAGTTGGTGGGATCCATAAGCCATGAATTGATCACCCCACATCAAAACTACACCCAGTCCGACTCCTGACGCATCACAATAAATAATATATCTTTTTTCTAGATGAGGCAGAATCAATATTAGTGCTGATTTGAGCCTTCCCTTTAACTCTTGGAAAGTCTGCTTAGAAACTCTTGACCAGATGAACTATACTCCCTTCTTAGTCAAGGCCATGAGAGGCACTAAAAAGTGGGAGAAGTCATGGATGAAACATCTATAATAGGAAGAAAGACCTATGATTCTATGTATGTCAAATACATTGTAGGGATGCTCCAAAGAAACCATTATGCTCAACTTCTTTGGGTAGATCAATACACATGGATTAGATATGAGATGACCCAAGAAGTGAGCCTTATTAATCAAAAAGAGTCATTTAATTATATTTTCGTATAGATGGTTATCTCGCTCTATAATCAACATGCTCTCAAGATGATTGGCATGGTCATTTCGGTAGCGCGAATACACCAAGATGTTTTCAACTAAGACTACCACAACAAAATCAATGTATGGGTTGAAATCTTGATTCAAAAGAGAAACGAAAACTGATGGTGTGTTTTTCAGACCGAATGACATCACCAAAAACTCATAAAGGTCATACCTTCTCAAAAATGTTTCACATGGTATATATGATGTTTGTACACACACATGACAATAGCCTGACCTTATATTGATCTTTGAGAAAACAGTTCCTCCTCAGATCTAGTTGAAGAGGTATTCTATACGATGTAGAAAATACCAATTATTTAATGTAAGCTGGTTCATTCAATGAAAATCCCCAATAATCTAGGGGTACTATCCTCCTTCTTAGAAAAAAGGACTGGTGAACCCCAATACAATGTTTTTGGTATAATAAAACCCTTAGCCTCAAGTTACTCAAACTGCTTCTTGAGTTTCTATATATTTATAAGTTCCATCCTATATGGAGGAATTTATACTGGTGCTTAACCTATCACTAGCTTGATAGTGAACTCAACTTCCCTCACTAGAGTTATTATTGAGAAATATTCAGGGAATACATCCCTGAAACGATCCACAGGAGGATGGAATTCCATTAACTATGTTTTCTAATCGCTTATAAAGATAATTTGTTGATGAGATATCACTATTCCCAACCCATAACTCTTGGCTCTAGCTTGGTCTTTATGGATATTCAATTCCCCCTTATGTATATTCATGTCTCCATCATGTGTTGGGAAGGATACTTGATGGTGATAGAAATCCACTTGGTCATGATAAAGAATGAGCCATCCTATACTGTGATTTACATCAAAGGCAATCATATCAAAGATGAAGAAATTCCTGAAGAAATGGTTCCCACCTATCTCAAGGGGGGAACTCCTGGCACTGGCATATGCCTTCTTCTCTGACCCCAAAAGGAGTGTCAAGAGACATAAGAACACATAATTAATCGATGAAAAGACCCAAACATTCAACAGTCACATCAGGTATGAAAGAGTTTGAATCACTAGTATCAGAAAGAGAAGGAACTGAAGTAGAGTATACAAGGATAGTACCTATAAATATATAGGGCACTGGACTCTGGTCTACTAGCACTGGTTTCACTGCATACATATGTTCTGATCCTTGACCCTTATATTTCACCTGACTAGCCTAAGCCATTCCACTTTTCTAACACTCGTGTTCTGGAACTTGACTACTTCATCCATGACCTCGACTACCTTAGCCTAATTGGATGGTAGAAGACTAACTCCTAGCCTGACATGGCATCGTAGATCCTATACCTGATGGAGGCGCTGCCGAAGATCCCCTACCAATAGTTGTTGAAGAAAAAAATTAGAATAAATAGTAAATGTGACCCATCTTGCAACAAGATCGTTACTCCATCAGGTTCCTCATGCACTATTTATTATTATGGCCGATCTGTCCAAACGGATGAAATATGATTGTACTGTCACTAAGTGTCATTTGGATGGATTTTCTCCCATGTTCACCCTTGAAATGGTTCTTACTACTATGTGAAGAACCATCAACATACATTGGAACTGAGCTGCACGGGATCACAAGATAATCTTCCATGATATTTTGTTCCATAATTAGGACCTAATTCACAATCTCTATAATGGTCACCAAAATAAATACATTAACATGTTAGAGGATAGAATATCCAAGTCTATACTCAAAGAATTTCACAGGCATCTATGCATCACTGGCCAGAGATAGTGAAAAATGCTGCAGCTTAGTGAAATAATTAGTATACTCTAACACTAACATATAGCCCTTATGAAGATGTGTGAACTCTCTCACATGATATGATCTTATAGTTTTTTTTAATAAGTGATCATATAAATCCATCTATGAGCCTATCCAAACCATGTCTCAGGGTTTCTCTTCCTGAGAAAAGATGTCCCACCAATGCTTAGAGGAGTCACAAAGCATGAAGACAACAAGTTTCACCCTTTTGTCTAGAAGAATATCAATATGGTCAATGATGGATTTCAATGATTCTATCCTGGACTCTTTATAATTGGGGACACCAACCCTGATAAGGTAGGAGGATGTTGTAGTAGAATGCACCATGTAAGCACTTCTATAATCAAGGTAGGCATTGGAACACTCTAGACTGAATGTATAAACTTGAAAAGACTATCCCTGAACTGAGTGTAGACACCCAAAGGATGATTAGGAGGAGTTACAGATAGAGAACTATAGGAGGTACTATTGGTGTAACTATAAGTATTTCTAGACCAACCAACTTTGCAGTGTTCCCATTACTACTCTCCTAGCGTTCTACATGATGTTTGTGTGGTGGAATTACTCTAGAATTTCCAAATGCACACCTTAGACAATATTTTATGGTAGATGAGGTAAACAAGTATATTATCAGTAATAAATGGGTAGGTGAAAGGCCTCCCTGAACATGGCATAGATGGTATGAAAAGAAAATAAAGAGGGTTGTTTCCCAACCTTCCGTTGAGTTTTACACAACAGAAAACCCATAATAAGAGCTAGGTCTAGATAGAAAGATAACATTCTTATAAGGATCACTAAGACACATACAAACTTTATATTTACAAAAAACAAGTATTGTAATATTTTACAACTAAACACAACAACACTTACATGAAAACAAGAATTTTCATGATGAAATTAGATATGGAATTTCAATATGAATGTCATTTTATTCCCCAATGGTGCCTAATATGATGCATGTAAATTCAATTACCTCATGTCATAAGGTTTCAATAATAAAAATAATCATCTCAATAACACCAATACCAGTAATAGCATAAAACAAGTGTGTCATGAAACTGTGAAGTCATATCAACAAAAAATGGTCTAATCAGTAACTGAAATCACCAACCCTAGAAATTTGTGTCTCTACTGTACATGGGTTAGCTATGTCCAATAAAATTATGAATTCCAAATTCATATGTACTTGTCTCTTGTATAACCCAAATAGTAAGAAAAAATGGGAAATAAACCCCTTTGATACCACTTTATAGCATCCTACCCTGAGTGCCACTAAATCTGGCCCCGAGACAGTGGGATACAAGAAATAAAACACATATCCCCAAATGACAAAGGCTTATGACTAGCAGTGAGGGAATTGGGTGAGTATGTGGGGAGACTATGACCACATAGGATAAGGAATTACATAATAGTTAATAATATATGTATCAAGTATAAGAATCATAGTGAAAAGGAAGACAATTTTAGAAGCATATAAATGACCCAATAGAATAAATAATAACTCCGGAAGATGAATAGTGATACATGATACCATGATAATGAAAATGTATGATTCCAAAATTAAATAAATAAAAGTTCAAGGGTATGGGGTACAAACACATAATACATGCTAACATAAACTTCTAAAAGGACTAAATACTTCAACACGACATCTTGATCATAGGCTTAGTACTCTACCCCCAATGCTCTATCCCATATAGCAAAGGAATCAATCCTGAGGAGTGTAATGCTTCCCTGTATCCATACCTATGATCATAAAATGTACTAGGGTACCAAATGACACTTGATTAGGGTGTAAGATATAATAACAATAGGCTGGACCGCATTGTTCTTAAACCTTGCCATTTCATGGGTATACAAATAATAGTGTGCTATATATTACAAATGCGAGGAAATTAAATAAATACAAAACTACAACTTGGTCAGAGTTCTAATGAAGCTATCCATCCCATACCACCTTCTTTATCCTAAGACAAGAGTTTGGAGGAACTACCTATACATGATTGAATATGTATACAATTCCAAACAGGGATTCTACAAAGACCTCAAGTGCATATCCCCAAATTCCAGAGGCTGCCGACTAGTAGTGAGGGCATTGGGTGAGTCTCTGGGGAGACTTTTTGATCATAGGATAAGGTATTACACATCGTTTAATAATATATTTAACATGTAGTTGAAGCATACAGGAAAAGTAGATAGCATAAAAAGCAAGTAAATGACCCAAAAGAAAAAATAATAACTATTGAAGCTGAATAGTCATAATAGATACCATGATGATGTCAACGTATGATGCCAATAGTAAATAAATAAAAGTTAAGGGGTATGGGCTACAAGAAATGACAACATGCTAATAAAAAAAGCCAAAAGGACAAAAAACTATGACACACCATCTCGAGCATAGGATCAGTCCACTTCCCCCAATGCTGCATCCAAAATAGCAAAGAAATCAAGCATCAGGAGAAGCACACTTCCATATATCCATACCCACTTGCATAAAGTTTTCTTAGGTACCAAATAGTGCTCGAGAAGGGTGTGAGATATAATATTAGTAGGTCATCACCCATAGTGTCTATACATTTCCATTTCATGGTGTAGACAAATAATAGTGTTCCATATGTAATAAATGTGAGCAACATAAATATATAAAAATAACTATTACTTTTTCTGGGTTCCTATACATTCACCCGTCTAATACCACCTTCTTCAACCTATACCAAACGTCTGAAGGAAATACTTTTACATGGAAGAATATGTATATAAGGGCCAAATAACACTACCGAACCAAAAAGACCATACCCTTAAGCTTGTGAGTTGTATTTGGTTCTAATTCACATGTCAAAACTAGGCGCTCTAGAAGGAACAAAAGAGGTTTCATAAGGCATAAGGAAACTCTATAATGTATCAATAAAAAAATCTCAAGAATTTATATTTAAACCATTAATTTCAGAGGTTGAGTCAGATCATGTCCCTATGACATCGCTATGGTACATATATTAAAATATATCCAAAACAATGAGCATGTCCAATGCGACACTTTTGAGATCCCAAGTATCACACATGGTATAGTAACCATGAGTCCATCTTAGGTATCACACCTTAGGGACTGAGTATTAACTGAGTCTTGATGTGGCCATCTTTCCAACAGATCCATCCTTGGTTACCCCTTAGGGAACCGCAATCACCCAATAGTATAATAAAAATCCCAAGGAGCCCTTTCCTAGAGAGCCTACAACATTTCTTCCCTGACATGTCGTGTAGTTTCCTATTAGGTACGGAGAGTCCAATTGTGATTTCTTAATATCGGGCCCACATTCTCTCCCTAACAAAATTTCATTTAAAAAAACAAGATACACATATATATATATATATATATATATATCACATAACACACATTCAAGATTTTAGTCCTTTAATTAACCATTTAATGCCACATGCTTACTAATTGTTCAAGACCAATAGACACTACTAATAATAATGAAACAATATTAAACAAAAATGGAACTTTATCAGTGAAAGAAATTGAAACGATTTTTAATAATATCAATTAATGACCAAACATATAACAAAAAATTGTTTAGGAAAAATAAAATCCTAGGGAAGTCCCAATTTCAGGATCTATGATTCATCCTAAATAATTTATTCCATTTAAAACTTTAAACGAAATTATTCCACATGCACACATAAATGATAAATTAAATATTTAAGGAAAAAGGTATATCGGTCAATTATATTGGAACACCCAAAGGGGCGTCCAATGACATAGAAACAACTTATGAAGTGGTTCCCCTTAAACAAGGGTCACAAAGTCCAAGGAAAAAAATTTAATTAAATTAAAAAACATTATTTAGGATTCTCCAGTAGACACCGACGAGAGACACAATGGTGTGAAGTGAATGAATCAATGAATTGATGAGGAAGAACATAGACCCCCTACCTCATAGATATAGTATACCCCACATCCCATGATAACCTATAATTTGACCAAAAACAGAATAAATCATAGGATTTAACAAAAACCCCAATTTAAGGTAAAAAACATCCATGGAATATCACACAAAAGAAAGAGGATGGAACCCAAAATAAATTGCTTCAGATAATAATACATACCAAGATCTTCACTAAACTTATAAAGACATTGAAATTGGAGGATAATCGGAGGTGTGGTGATGATCTAAAGAGGAGGAGGTGAGAGGAACACCTCTTAGAGAGGGTGGGGTGTGATGCACATGAGGGAGAGGAAAGAGATAATAAGAGAAAAAAAAGAAAATAAGGGAAAGGAATGAAAATGAAAAAAGGAGAAAAGAATGAAAATAAAGAAAAGGAATGAAAATAAAAAACTCTAAATACTATAAAATAAATAAAAATAAAAGAGTAGGAGAAAATAAATAACAATAATAATAATAGGTTAATTCCATTTCAATTATTTTCAATTTTCTCCTAACATATTTTTATTTTATTATTTATTTTTATTCATTTTTCATTTATTTTTTATTTATTTCAATTTATTTTTATTTATTTTAATACTTTAATTTCTTTTAACATGAAACATTAAGCTAGGGCACCATGAATTATTTTTCATCAATCCCGTACAACCATAAAATGTCTGCTGCTTGAGACTAGCATCCGGATATGCGGGTGTGTGCCCTAGTTAGCTTTATAAAATTGGACAAAAAATTAAATGGTCTATACCATGGTTAAATTTGGGATGTTATAGTTGTAACACCCCAATATTTCATAGTACGTTATCTCATTAAAGTAATCCAATAGCTTGCGCTACAAGTAACACCAAGTTCGAGCGCACAACAACTTACCACACTAACCATTCAAAAATAATTTATGAATATGATTAACTGAATTTTGAATCTTATATACTCTATAAAATTTCAAAATTCATATTATGTGTTTCTTAGATATAGTATAAGAGCAAATTAATTTTTTGAAGTAAAAGAATTATTTTTCAAAAAATGCAATTTTGCTGCCTTTTAATGGCGATCCTTTTTTATAAACAATATTTTACACTTTTAGATATTAAATTTAATGAAATAAAATTCTTCTTTATATGTGGGACATAAAAATTTAGTTTGGATAAATTTTTGGTACTTTTCTGATAACTTTCATATTTTGATGAATAGTGAAAAATACTATATTTTAATTGAAAACAAAATTTTTAACCGAAATAATTTATAGAGTTAAATTATGTATTTGAATGATTTTTAAGTATAATTAGGTTATATTATTATCATTTAATTCAATTTAGGTCATTATAAGTAATTTAACATTTAAATTTGACATAAACACATGTCAATCTTTTGGTAGTTTTTACTTTTTCAAAAACCCGCTTTTTTGTTTTGAAAACAGGAATTGATTTTAAATTAATAAATTAAACTTATATATTTTTAATTTAGTATAATAAAATAAATTTTTGAATTCAGAATATCAAAATTATCTTACGGTGAATTTTTGGAATTTTTCTGAAAACATTCATTTTTTGATGAATAGTGAAAAACACTCCGTTATTATTTAAAACCGACTTTTTATTTCAATAATTAATTATTTTATTTAAATTTATTTTAAGTAATAATAGATATATAATACCTATATAATTTCAATGTAATTCATTAGAGTCATTTTATAATAAAATTAGATGTATAAAATTTTATTGAACTTTTCAACCTATTTTACCCACCTCCTAGGAGCATTTGCAAATTTGTATAAAACAAAATTTTACCGTTTCTATAAGTTTTATTTTAAAAATATGAGGAACACAGTTAATATCAGTTAGTAAAATGTGGTTCAATAAGATTAAAATAATATTTGGTGAATAGTAACTTTTGACTTTTATTTACCATAGTTAAAAGTAAATAGGGTAATTAAGGGTAAAAATGATATCTTAATTACCATAACACATGTATTAATTCTATTGAATTAGTATAATTCGACCAAAAATAACCTTAGGAATAAAATATGACCCCCTTTGGTCCACATGAAGTAAATTAGGACATTTATTATTATTTTATTTAAAGAAGAGTTAAAAGAGTTAAATTCAATGTTTATTTACTAAAACCTTTTCAATATAGAGTTATACATAATATAAATTCGAATATAAATAATAATTATAAATCTAAAACGATTTCCTACATGATAATATCTTATTTATAATTTTTAGACATTAAATAAGTTAATTTATTTATAACACAATGATGATGCAGTAATTACCTTAATAATGAAATATTAAAATAATTGATATTATAAATATCAAAATAAATGTAATTTGAGACTTTTGATTAATTACACTAATTTTATTTGTTAATATTAAATTTTAGGATTGAACATATAAATTCAGTTCTAAGTAATAAAGTTTTTAGGACTTGAAAAAAATCAATTATTAAATAATGGCAAAATTGACATAATTGGGTTTTTAAAAAAAATACTATATTATCGGTTGATATAATATTCTTAAAAATATAAGTTTCAAACAAAGGGCCTTAAAAATATTATATATGTCAATAATTAACCTATTGGTGTTCTCTTGGAAGTTTATTTTATGTTTATTAGCCATATAATATAAAAATACAAAGAGACATGATAAGTGTCAAACTATTTAACTAATAGTTAAATCTAAAAGATAGGGATAATATGATGACCTAAACCTATCTAAAAACTATTGGTTGATAGGTTTTAGACCCATACACACATTATATTTTAAATAATTCATTTTATATCCATTATAAATCGAAAATTATTTTATTATAAAATAATATTTCAAGCTTTTCCTAAAGTGACTCTCACCTCTCTTATAAAAGGGCACTCCCCCTTCTCTTAATTTCACACTTCCAAAGCCTTTTGGATCAGCTAACCCATTCCCAAATATCCTACCAAATTTCCTCCCTTCATCCTATAGGCCTTACATTGGTCATAAATCCAACCTAAGTATCCCTTTTGATCAAATCAAAAGGAAGAACCTGAAGAAGATGTAAATATTTCCTCATCTCTTTCAAGTTCTTTTCTTCTTCCACTTCCTCTTTATTTGTTGTTTCCATTCTAAAATAATAACTCCAGTATCTTATATATACTGTTATGTTTTTATAAAAATGTTACAACCATATTCATTATTCTATCCATCCTATAAATGACAAAGTCACCATATGTGCGTACGTACGGATTACCGTCCCCACGTCGTGGTGTAGTTTGTTATTTAAACACTTCATTATTTGGATGTGTATAATAACGAGTATAAATTATGTAAATAATAAATATTACATGTTAATTATTCTTTATATATGATATAACATCCAATTACATATGATTTCTCCATCAATACAATGATATTTTCGCTCATGTGTACGTACGGATTATCGTCTCCACGACGCGATGAGATTCATTTCCACATTCACCATTCAACAATGATTATAAAATACATATAATTAATAAGTTTGTAATATATGAAATAATAAATCTAATGGATATATATATATATATATTTATGTACTTACATATATTTTATCCACTTAGTTCCGTTCAATACGATACGGAAACGGAAACAACATTTATGCGTACGTACGACCTACCATCTCCATAAATGGTGTTTTCCATTTCATAAATACATCTATTATAAATATTTATATTATAAATATATATTATATAAAAATCATGTTTTATATTCTGGAAGTATTTAAATCATGATCTAAGTGATACAATAAACAATAACAAGTTAAAACACGTACGATAAAGAAAGTGATTATTACATGATATGTTAATTTAACATGGAAATTATTATTAAATGGGTAGTATAAAGTCATAAATGAATCATGTATAATATCTTAAATATTAATATAGTTCTGTTATAATTTAATAACATACCATGGTCTTTATATATTAGGTTAAATGTACTCTCGAATAATGGAAAGTGTAAGGTAAGGGGTTTCTCATCTCACTTTTAATTCTGTGAGATTTCCATTGTTCGCCACTTATTTATTGCTTGTGGTGTATTTTGTACTACCATTTGATATATATTATCATGATTTTGTTTATATTCATGTTATTATATTAATTATTTGGTGGTTATTAACTTTTGTTCATATGACTCAATTGATTACAACGTGGTAAGGGGATTGCATCTCACTTCTTATTCCTCTGAGATTCACACTGTATTGAAACTATTTCCTTTTTTGTAGTGTATGTACTAGCCATGATATTATTCCTTGTGTAATATAATTTAATATATATGTATTTAAAACTTCATTTTATAATCCTTCTTTCATGGGGTGTATGTTTCGTGAGTTACCAAATCGGTAAGGGTTAATTATTCAATCTATTCATTATCCAAGGTTTTTTATAGGTAATTATCTACCGGGACCTCATTATCATCCACATCCATGTCTTCTTAAAAAATGTATTTCAAAACATTTTTACTATTTACTAGATAATGGGTAAAATTCATTTATACCCTTATTTGAAATTATATGTTTTTAAAGGAATCTTTCCGTCATTTTCCAAACAAGGTACATTATGAACTTTTCGACAAAATTAAGGTAAGAATGTTTTTTTAACTTATATGATGGGTGCAGCTATTTTCCACTGTTATAAAATCATCGAATATTCCCTTAAAATATTATATGAATATTTTCAAAATAAATCTTTTCTTTATAATTATGTGACTCTAAAATGATTTCAAAATAGATAGATATATTTCTCTCAAATAGTTTTGATTTCATCTACATCAACATCCTTTGATAAATTTTACTCTTGTTTGAAGTTAATTTATTATGATACAAATCTGCCATATTGTTTTTAATATTTTGTGATATTTTTGACTGTGGATGATTTATTTTCATGCCATTCATGGTTTATGGTTAATGTATTGACATTTCGTATGATAGTTTTAATATGAATGTTTATGTTATATTTCAACCTCTTCTTAAGATGAATGTGTTAGAATTGTACGTTCCAGGTTGAGGACTGGTAAAATTAAGACCTCTGGGGTGGGGTCCAGTTATAGCAGACCCTCTGGGTTGGAGTTCGGTTACAGAGGCTCTTTGGGTTGGAGTCCGTTTACAGAGGCTCTCTGGCTTGGAGTCCAGTTACAAAGGCTCTCTGGGTTGGGGTCCAATTACAGTTAGCCCCTAGGTCCTTGCATGAGTCCATGACATAGAAATTAATGTCTGGAATTATGGATTCCATCACTATGAAAGTGGCTATTGATATTTCATGTGATTATTATACTAGTAGAATATTCATGTGAATAATTAAATGACATTATTTGATTTTATCTTTTCCATATTATGATAATGTTTATGTTTAAAAGGCTTTTGTTTTGTTCTAATATATTTCCTTACATGTTTATGCTTATTTATGTTTGTTTCCACTATATTTTTATCATTACTAAGAATCTGAGCTCACCCGTTTCTCTGTTTTAGTTTTTCCAAAATGTGAAGAAGTATTTTATGATTGATAAGAAGGTTTAAGCTAAGGGATTAATGGAATTCTCAAAGGATCATTTTTTTGGGTTTTATTTTCTAATGTGTAATGTAATGTTCATGTATAGAATCTATTTTCCAAGACTACTAAACTAATCGGTCTTTAGGGACTTTATTCCTTGTAATAATGCCAATGTATTAGAATAATTCATCAACTCCCATAACTGGGGTCGGGGAATTGCATTTGGTATCAAAGGAAGTTTTTCAATAACCTTGGAAACTAGATTTTTAAAAACTCTGATTAGAGAACACTACCCTAAAATAAAAATTGAAGATTACTATAGAAGAACTTCCTAGAATTTTGGTACTATAGGTATTTTGTGATTTTTGCAATCTATACATACCTATCTAGATAAGAGGAGGTAGAGACGGATCTGGCACAGATGTACCTAGGGGTAGAACCCGAAAATACCACTTTGAGCTAGACTCAAACAGGAACTGGTGCATGACAATGGGCCTTGCAGCACTCTTGTTTACAACACTCCCAGGGGGTATTCTTAGGATAATTCTTGTTTTCATTACAAACCACTATGAAGGGTTTTTGAGTATATAACTCCTCAAAGAAAACATTTTAATGATTATGGATTGTATCCATGAACTGTTAAATTTATGTTAATTTTTTTACATGTTTGGAATTATGCATTGCGATTCATAAACTAACCCAGTGTATTCCATTGTTTAGCAATGATGCCTAATGGATGGAATGAGACCTCCAACAATACACATGATCCAAAGAGTAAGAAGGATAATATCTTTCTTGGTGTTAAGCCAACATTTAGAAATGAAATAGTCTCCCACGTATTATCATCATATGAAGAAATAATATCATGTGTTAATAAGATAAGTAACGAATTTTCTAAGTGTTATGGCTTTTAAGGGAATCCAGAGAAGGAAAAGATGGTAGAGAGAAATATGGATAAAGGGAATAAGGGAAAAGTGGATTTTCCCATATGTGATAACAGTATAAAGAATCACCTTGGTAAATGTTTAAAGGTAATGTGAGTTTGTTATAAGTGTGGAGAAAAAGGATACCAAGTACGTGACTGAAAGGGTAAGAAAAAGGTTTCAAATGTACAATTCTTCATCTGCAAGTATTTGGGACACTACGCAAATCAATGTCCAAATCATCAGATTATACCCCAAATGCTGCTATTGGATAATAATCAAGTCATGATACTACCAAAGATGAAGATGAATTATTAAGAGTTCTTATGTTGTTATTAATGTATTGTGTCATTTGAGTATTGTATTAATGATGTACATGTTATAAGAATTATGGACTATATAAGGATTGTACTGCAGTACTATTTCATTAAGGACTTGAGATTATGTTGAACCAAGAAAAGTGACTCAATGTAAAGTTAAATATTTTGGAAAATACATGGTTGAAGGAAAGACGCAACTTTAATATGGTCCTGATACTGAGGTATTGATTTTGGAATAGGAGATGATTGATTTATTATACTGGATATTATTGAAATCCTTGGAACTGGTTAATGGTTTGTTTATTCTGTCATTGTTGGAGTTTATAACATTTTTTGGATATAATGAGTATATCCAGTATTCTATAAGGAATAAGGAAGCATGAATGCAATCAATATAGTTATATGATAATTCTGGGTGTTATCGTGTTTTAAAAGAATACATGATGAAGGTATTCACATGTTATTATGTGGAAAAAAGGATCTTCATGGAGTTTAACTTCCTTATAAATTTTGGACTGTGAGTTTGGATAGAAGTATTTTTGATAATTCTAAAGGTTGTAATCGATTAATTTTTGAATTGGATAATATTGTCAAGTTATAATCATTTCTTGATATTGTTTTTTAAAAGGAAAACTCCGAGGTCGGGCGACAACCCATCGCGTCCGGCAAGGTCGTGAGACTTGAACCCGCAACTGAAGGGTGACAAGGGTGTATCACCTACCACTGGCTTATGTGATGTCCTGGTTTGTATAATGTAGTTTTTTAAATATTTTGACAAATTAATTATAAATTCATTATTTTTGGAACCCTATACAATTAGGATAAATAGAATATTTTTGAATTCTATTATCTTTTGGGGTGAAAGATGAGTTGTGGTAGGAATTAGTAGAAGCATGAAACTCTACATGTCATGTATATTTTTCCCTCTTATTATATGAATAAATTAATTCATAAACTTTAGGGAAGGGATATTAAAACAGAAAAAGTGTTACCCAAATAACTTATGTTTTGTTGAACCAATGATATTTTAAATCATCATAGATTGAAAACTTTGAGGCTCACAATTGTATACTTGTTTGTGATTGATGACCTCAATAACTCGCTATAAATAATTACTTTTTCCCTCAAATTAAGTGTCTCTAATTTCCACGAGTTTTATCCTAATCGAGATCATAATTTGGTGCTAACTTTTTCATTCCTTTTCCCTCTTATTAAGAATAAATTTTATTAACCCAAATTCCCATGTGGGTTCTCCACAAAGGTAATTTTCTATTTTTAACCATTTATTTTCGAAGAACAATTTCAAATTGTGAGGATGCAATTTATTTAATGAGGGGAGAATGTAAAACCCCAAGATTTCATAGTATGTTATCTCATTTGGGTAATTCAATAGCTTGTGCTACATGCGACACCGAGTTCGAGCGCACCAAAACTTACCACACTAACCATTCAAAAAGCAGTTATGAATAGTATTAACTTCATTTTTAATCTTATATACTCTATATAATTTCAACATTCATATTATGTGTTTCTTATACCTAGTATAAGAACACATTCATTTTTTTAGATAAAAGAAGTATTTTTCAAAAAATTTAATTTTGCCGCCTTTTAATGGTGATCCTTTTTTAAAACCAATAATTGAAACTTTTATATATTAAATTTAATGAAATTAAATTTTTCTTTAGAATTGGGACAAAAAAATTTAGTTTGGATAAATTTTTGGTACTTTTCTGAAAACTTTAATATTTTGATAAATACTGAAAAATACTATGTTTTAATTGAAAACAACTTTTTTAATCAAAAATAATTTATAGAGTTAAATTATGAATTTGAATGGTTTTGAAGTATAATTAGGTTATATTTTTATTATTTAATACAATTAGGTCATTATAAATAATTTCACATTTAAATTTGACATAAACACTTGTCAATATTTTTATAGTTTTTACTTTTTTAAAAACCCGCGTTTTGGTTTTGACAACAAGAATTGATTTTAAATTAATAAATGAAACTTATATGTATTGAATTTTGTAAAATAGACATAATTTTTGAATTCGGAATATCAAAATTATCTTAGGGTGAATATTTGGAATTTTTATGAAAACTTTCAATTTTTAATGTATAGTGAAAAACACTCCGTTATTATTTTAAACTGACTTTTTATTTAAATAATTATTTATTTTATTTTAATTTACATTAAGTAAAAATAGATATATAATACCTATATAAGTTCAATTTAATTCATTTGATTCATTTTATATTAAAATTAGATGTATAAATTTTTATTGAACTTTTAAACCTATTTTACCTGTAAAGACCCGTAAAATTAAAGGGAAATTTTTTCTTAATTTTCATTGGAATTTTACAAGAGCGCAGTTTCTGACGGCACCTGATTCCGAGGCCCGGTGTGCCCGGAATAAATTTCCGAAGTTTGGCTCGGGTACGTTCAGTGCACGAATGAGTGGGAATTTCTAACTTTTGATCTGGTGCTCGGAATTGAAATCTGAGGACACCGATGAACTCGCAGCGCCGATATTCTCTTAAGGAGACCTTTTCCGAGGTTGCGTTTTATGCGGAATGAAAGTTATTTTTGGGAGAAATTATAAGAAGATAAATAAAAATGTGGAAACACTTTTTATTTTAACTTGTTGGTTATTTTCTCCCAAAGGGAGTTAGAGGTGGGAACCACATCCACTAAACCTCCCTTGGGAGGATTAAGTGTGGTGGGGCCCACACGAAGCATAACTCTTCCTCTTCTCTTTTTAAACTCCCAATAACCCCTCTTTAATTAACTTAACAACTTGGTTAAATTAATGGAGTTGAGTTGTTTGAATTTCAAACCATTGAAATTCAAATTGATAATTGTGTGAATAAAATAATCCTTAGCTTATTTTATTTTGGTTGGTCTCATTAACCATCTTGAGAGGTTTTGAAGAATTCTCTCCATCTTCTTCAAACTTCAACGAAGAACGCGAAGAACATTCGGACATCGACGAAGAACGCCACGTTCTCGGGAACCGTCTTCCACGATGCCATACCCGTGACACCAACGACGTCTCCTTCCGCTTCATCTCTTCCGCAACGGTTTCCCGCGACGAAATAACCGTCAAAGAGCTTCGAATCCTCGCTTCACGAAATCGACGTCCTTTTTCCGCGACGCCGACCAACGCGACGCTCGTCTTCCGCGGGTCGTTGACGAACATCGTTCTTGAAACCGAGGTAGGGGTTTGTTGTGGTTTAATTTATTTATTCTCGTTCTTGGTTATAGCATGACAATCTTGAGGATAAATGATTATGTGCTATCATCTAACGAGAGGGGGACTGGACCGCACAAACACGGCCGAAGCCCCCTCCTTTGTTCTTGATTGTTTCTTGCGGATGAAACGTGATGGCTTGGTGCTGTCGCACCAAGCAGTTATCATTCGACAATTATTGTGCGGCGCCGTTGCGCCGCGCCGTGGAAAGATTATCATGAACGCGATGCCTTCGCGCCGCGTCGAAGGAAACTGAAGGCGCCGCGGCCAGTTCCGGGCCGCGGCGGGATGTGATGGCCGGCGGCCAGCCAGGCCGCCGGTGTCGGGTGACGGAAGAAGACCGACCCTTGCCGGTCCTGTTGAGAAGAATCCGGCCGGCCAGGTCGGGCCGGCCGGGATGGTGGAAACTGGGGGAATTTAATTCCCCCGAGTGGTTAATTTGGCCCCCCATAATGTGGGGGGGCCGGTTTCACAAAGGGGGGGCAGGCGCCCCCCCCCGTTTATCTCAAAGGAAGGCCCCCACGTGAGTGGGGGCCGTTTAACCCAAGGCGCGGCAGATTGCCGCGCCGCCAGCAGAGGAAGGCAGGGGCTTTTCCCCCTGTGCATGGCACCCGAACGGCGCCCAGGCCGCGCCGCCGCGCCGGACCGTGCTACCGTGCCGGGTCGGACCCAGGTCGGGTCGACCCGATTCGGGCCGACCCATGGGGGTCGGGCCGGGTCGGCCCGGACCCGGACCCCCATTTTACGAATCGACTTCGGTCTTTTGACCATAACTTGAGTTACGGACCTCCGATTGACGAACCGTCAGTGGAGATGCGATCTTTGGACGAGACGGTCGATTCGGTATATCGCACTCAAAGTTTCAGAATACTTTGAGGTCGTCCGGGTTGGTTCGTACACGAAACCAACCGGGCCCTCAGAGCGGAAACACTCATATCTTGAGCTACGGACGTCCGATTGACGTTCCGGCAGCTTTATTGAGTTCCTCTAAGTGAGACGGATCTTTGGGCATACTCCGCCCGAGGTTTGGACACAGGTGGAGTACGGTCGGGTTGTTTCGTACACAAAACCAACCGGGCCTTCGGAGCGGAAACGCTCATATGTTGAGCTACGGAAGTCTGATTGACGCGCCGTCAGCTTTGTTGAGTTCCTCTAAGTGAGAAGGATCTTTTGGCTCACTACGCCTGAGGTTTGGACGCAGGTGGAGTATGGTAGGGTTGGTTTTGCCTTAAAAACCAACCGGGCCCCTGGGACGAAAAATCCAATAACTCTCAGACCGGGCGTCCGATTGACGCGCTGACTGCGACGTTGAGTTCCTGTTGACGATACGGAAATTTTGGATACATAAACTTCGGAATTTGTGACGGTTGATGTATCGGCCTCTCGGCACGTGAAGCGGACCCTCCCGAACGAGCTTGCCGTGTGCGGGAACCCTAGTGCTGGCTGCGACTTCGACGACGGTGCAGAGATCCTCAGTGGACCGCGACAACAGTTGTGCAGAAATCCTCAGTGGACTGCGACGGTGAAGACAACTGGTCTTGTATCCTATGTGGGTCCTTGTTGTGCTGGTCTTATATCTTATGTGGGTCCCAGCTTAGATGATTCAATACTGGTCTTGTATCCTATGTGGGTCCCAGTATAGTTGAATCAATGAAGACAGCTGGTCTTGTATCCTATGTGGGTCCTAGCTGTGCTGGTCTTGTATCCTATGTGGGTCCCAGCTTAGATGATTCAATACTGGTCTTGTGTCCTATGTGGGTCCCAGTATAGATGAATCATTGAAGACAGCTGGTATTGTATCCTATGTGGGTCCTAGCTGTGCTGGTCTTGTATCCTATGTGGGTCCCAGTATAGATGAATCAATGAAGAGTGCTGGTCTTGTATCCTATGTGGGTCCCAGCTTAGATGACTCAGTGCTGGTCTTGTATCCTATATGGGTCCCAGCCGTGCTGGTCTTGTATCCTATGTGGGTCCCAGCATAAACGAAACAATGAGGACGACTGGTCTTGTATCCTATGTGGGTCCCAGCTTAGATGATTCAGTATCTATGTCTGATCATCTCTTTCACCTTTTCGATGATGTATTCCTGTGTGAGCTGAATCTTCTGTTTACTCTCCTTTGTGGATTGTGTTGAGCTATCACGTGTGGATTTACTGTTTACTCTCCTTGTGGATTGTGTTGTGCTATCCTGTGTGGGTTTACATTTTTCTTTCCTGTGTGGACTGGGTTGTGCTTGGGCTCGGACGTTGGAGCTGAACGGGAATTTATGACTTAGGTATAAGTATGGGCATATACCTAAGCCGTGTCAGATGTTGCTTCGTGATTGTACCATCCCTTTTTGGATTATCCTTTGTGGATTTCGGGAGACCTTTGGGGGTCTCGGGGTCCCTACTGAGTAGCTTATACTCACCCCTTCACGGGCTATGCCCGCACTACATTGTGTTGGTTGCAGACGACGGACAGCGCTGATCGTGGTGGAGGCTTGCGGAGCAGGACAGTACCTGGAGGTGGACCACTGGGCGGGACGTACTCGGAGCGGTCAGGTGGACCCGAGGAGCTGTGGAGGCTCTCTGTACCCACCTTTCAGGTGGGACTTCCAGAGGGCGGCTCAACGTTGTGGCTTTTCCTTTCAGTTGCTGTTTTTCCTTTCAGTTGTACTTTACAGTTGGGCTTGTATTTCTGGCCCCTTTTACTTTCAGCACAGCTTGTACAGTTTTTACTTAGTGTTTAATTTTTCTCTTTCTTACTCTGTGGTGCTAGTCGCCAGCCCCTGGCATATGGAAGGCGGCCTTGGGAAGACACAGCACGGGCCCCGAGGGCGGGTCATGACAAATTGGTATCAGAGGTGGTCGGTTCTACCACAGACTCTGATCTTTCGTCTATGTGAAGCAATAGTGTTTAGCGTATTGGGTGTGGTTATCAGTCGAGGGAGTCCAGTGTTGGTGCGGCGGCCGACGTATCCGTACACCAGGACCCTGACTTCTGATTTCCGACTTAATGCATGAAAACATTGATTGCATGTGTGTTCATGTTTTCTTTGTGATTACTTGTGTCAGCTCACCAGGTATACAGTTCTGACCGTGGCGCACCTGCTTCTTTCAGGATGGCCCCACGACGGCAGCCAGCTAGAGTTCCGAGAGTGGAGCGTGATGACAGCCCACCGAGCGACGAGGCCTCGGTGCAGGGCTCCTTGTCAACAGAGGCACCGGTGGTACCTTTACCCGCCGAGCCACCAATGCTACCAGCCCCAGCCGCTGACGATGCACGTCGCCTTAGCGCGCTGCACGAGTTCCAGCGTCAGCGACCGCCCAGGTTCCGCGGGGAGACGGACCCCCAGGCAGCCGAGGACTGGCTGGAGGCAGTGGTGCGAGTTTTCAGGCTAGTGAGGACACCAGCAGACCTCATGGTGATCCTCGTAGCGAGCCTCCTGCACGCGGTAGCAGGCAGATGGTGGAGCTTGATGCTCCAGGTGCACGACGAGACATCTCTCCTCTGGACGGACTTTGAGAGCATCTTCCACTCCGAGTTCGTCCCAGCCACCCTCCGTGCTGTACGCATACAGGAGCTTCTTCAGCTGCGGCAGAGCAGCTTGACAGTGGCCCAGTACTCGGCAAAATTTACTGATCTCTCGCGCTACTCCACAGATATGGTATGAGACCCGTTCTTCCGATCCCGGACCTTCGAGTAGGGACTGAGGCACGAGATCAGGGCATCGATGATCTCCCTCAACATTCCGACATAGGCGGAGGTGTTGGAGAGAGCCCTTCTAGTGGAAAATTTTCTCGCCGAGTAGGCTCCAGTGACAGGGCCCTCCGCAGGACAGCCCGTAGCAGGGTCTTCTACAGTTGGCAGTAGATAGGTGACGTAGAGGTTCAAACGGGCCAGACCATCATATGGGCAGTCTCAGGATGAAGATTCGGTTGTGCGGGGCACCCGAAGGAGATCCAGCTACGCGAGGAGAAATCATTGCTACACATGCATTGGGCGAGGTCACATGGCTCGAGACTGCCTGACTCGTCTTATAGATGAGAAGCATACGGTAGAGGGACCTCCCAGACAGAGGTTCGGCCACAGTGGTCCGCAGGGTGCAGGCGGACGAGGCAGGGGAGCTGGCCAAGTAGCCAATGGTGGGAGACACTTCGAGGTGTTGCCACCACCACCACCAGGAGGTCCACCCCGACTGCAGGGAGTAGGTGGACATGCGATAGCTCAGCTTCAGGAAGCCGAGGCCTTCGATCATGGAGCTCTGGGAGCAGATGGACAGGAGCGGAACTAGTGGATACGTCTTTTGTACTTCTAGTTCCTTGTTTCTATTGTGTTGTGTCATTGTATTATGAGCTGCAATAATAAAAGACGCATACCTTTGTGATGTTTTCATTCCTGTCCTCTTTTGTGTTGTTACTAAGAGGTTCTAGTTTTGAATGTTGAATTGACCCTCACTTGTGAGACATCTACTGGAGGAGACCCAGTTACCACACACAGATGCCGATAGTGTGACTCAACCCTTAGAGGCGAGCGTAACGGTCGGATCTATTAGTAGTAGCGTCGAGGCCTTACGATGTCATCCTTGGTATGGATTAGTATCATCCATGTCGGGATTGACTGTATTAGGCAAAGAATGTGGTTCATCCAGGGGATGAGACCAGATTTCTCTTATCGGAAAAGAAGAAATCTTAGTAGCTCTTGTGGGGCCGGAGATGGTCCAGGCCACGGTTGAGATGGTCCAGGTCATCCAGGGGAAGATAAGTACAGCTTAGAGCCGGCATAAGTCTTATGCTGACAGGAGGCGGAGGCCACTAGAGTTCGAGGATGGCGACCACGTCTTCTTGCGTGTCTCACCTCGACGTGGTTTGTGGAGTTTTGGCCGAGGCGGCAAGTTGTCTCCATGCTTCATCGGACCCTTCTAGGTCCTCAGCAGGATTGGCGAGGTGGCTTATCGCCTGACTCTACCACCTCAGTTGCACCGGGTGCACGACTTCTTCCACGTATCTCAGCTGAGGAGATACGTGCACGACCCGACGCACATCATTGACCATGGAGAGCTTGACGTTGACGATGGGGCGACTTTTACGGTGGTTCCGGTGGAGATAGAGGATTGACAGGAGCGGGTCCTACGTGGACGGTCGATTCCTCTAGTGCGCATCAGATGGCAGCATGGGAATCTCTAGGAGAGCACTTGGGAGCGGGAGGCTCAGATGCGTGCTCAGTACCCTCATTTGTTTCCCTAGTTTTTGATGTATCTTTACGGGGATGTAAAGCCCTGAGGTGGGAGTAATGTAAAGACCCGTAAAAATCAAGGGAAGTTTTTTCTTAATTTTATTTGGAATTTTACAAGAGCGCGGTTTCTGACGGCACATGATTCCGAGGCCCGGTGTGCCCGGAATAAATTTCCGAAGTTTGGCTCGGGTACGTTCAGTGAATGAACGAACGGGAATTTCTAACTTTTGATCCGATGCTCGGAATTGAAATCTGAGGACACCGATGAACTGGAAGCGCCGATATTCGCTTAAGGAGACCTTTTCCGAGGTTGCGTTTTATGTGGAATGAAAGTTAGTTTTGGGAGAAATTATAAGAAGTTAAATAAAAATGTGGAAACACTTTTTATATTAACTTGTTGGTTATTTTCTCCCAAAGGGAGTTAGAGGTGGGACCCACATCCACTTAACCTCCCTTGGGAGGATTAAGTGTGGTGGGGCCCACACGAAGCATAACTCTTCATCTTCTCTTTTTAAACTCCCAATAACCGCTCTTTAATTAACTTGACAACTTGGTTAAATTAATGGAGTTGAGTTGTTTGAATTTCAAACCTTTGAAATTCAAATTGATAATTGTGTGAATAAAATAAGCCTTAGATTATTTTATTTTTGTTGGTTTCCTTAGCCACCATAAGAGGTTTTGAAGAATTCTCTCCATCTTCTTCAAACTTCGACGAAGAACGCGAAGAAAATTCGGACATCGACGAAGAACGCCACGTTCTTGGGAACCGTCTTCCGCGCCGCCATACCCGCCACACCGACGACGTCTCCTTCCGCGTCATCTCTTCCGCGACGGTTTCCCACGATGAAATAGCCGTCAAAGAGCTTCGAATCCTCGCTTCACGACATCGACGTCATTTATCCGCGACGCCGACCATCGCGACGCTCGTCTTCCGCGGGTCGTTGACGAACATCGTTCTTGAAACCGAGGTAGGGGTTTGTTGTTGTTTAATTTATTTATTCTCATTCTTGGTTCTAGCATGAAAATCTTGAGGATAAATGATGATGTGCTATCATCTAACGAGAGGGGGACTGGACCGCACAAACACAGCCGAACCCCCCTCCTTTTTTCTTGATTGTTTCTTGCGGATGAAACGTGATGGCTTGGTGCCGTCGCACCAAGCAGTTATCATTCGACAATTATTGTGCGGCGCCGTTGCGCCGCGCCGTGGAAAGATTATCATGAACGCGATGCCGTCGCGCCGCGTCGAAGGAAACCGAAGGCGCCGCGGCCGGTTCCAGGCCGCGGCTGAATGTGATGACCGGCGGCCAGCCGGGCCGCCGGTGTCGGGTGACGGAATAGTACCGGCCCTTGCCGGTCCTGTTGAGAAGAAGCCGGACGGCCAGGTCGGGCCGGCCGGGATGGTGGAAACCAGGGGAATTTAATTCCCCCAGGCGGTTAATTTCGCCCCCCATAATGTGGGGGGGCCGGTTTCACAAAGGGGGGGCAGCCCCCCCCCCGTTTATCTCAAAGGAAGGCCCCCACGTGAGTGGGGGCCGTTTATCCCAAGGCGCGGCAGATTGCCGCGCCACCAGCAGAGGAAGGCGGGGGCTTTGCCCCCACGCGTGGCACCCGAGCGGCGCCCAGGCCGCGCCGCCGTGCCCAGGCCGCGCCGCCGCGCCGGACCGTGCTACCGTGCCGGGTCGGCCCGGACCCGGACCCCCCTTTTACGAATCGACTTCGGTCTTTTGACCATAACTTGAGCTACGTACCTCCGATTGACGAACCGTCAGTGGAGATGCGATATTTGGATCGAGACGGTCAATTCAGTATATCGCACTCAAAGTTTCGGAATACTTTGAGGTCGTCCGGGTTGGTTCGTACACGAAACCAACCGGGCCCTCAGAGCGGAAACGCTCATATCTTGAGCTACGGACGTCCGATTGACGTGCCGGCAGCTTTATTGAGTTCCTCGAAGTGAGACGGATCTTTGGGCATACTCTGCCCGAGGTTTGGACACAGGTGGAGTACGGTCGGGTTGTTTCGTACACGAAACCAACCGGGCCTTCGGAGCGGAAACGCTCATATCTTGAGCTACGGAAGTCTGATTGACGCGTTGTCAGCTTTGTTGAGTTCCTTTAAGTGAGAAGGATGTTTTGGATCACTCCGCCTGAGGTTTGGACGCAGGTGGAGTATGGTAGGGTTGGTTTTGCCTTAAAAACCAACCGGGCCCCTGGGACGAAAAATCCAATAACTCTCAGACCGGGCGTCCGATTGACGCGCTGTCTGCGACGTTGAGTTCCTGTTGACGATACGGAACTTTTGGATACATAAAATTCGGACTTTGTGACAGTTGATGTATCGGCCTCTCGGCTCGTGAATCGGACCCTCCCGAACGAGCTTGCTGTGTGCGGGAACCCTAGTGCTGGCTGCGACTTCGACGACGGTGCATAGATCCTCAGTGGACCGTGATGAAAGATGTGCAGAAATCCTCAGTGGACTGCGACGGTGAAGACAGCTGGTCTTGTATCCTATGTGGGTCCTTACTGTGCTGGTCTTATATCCTATGTGGGTCCCAGCTTAGATGATTCAATACTGGTCTTGTATCCTATGTGGGTCCCAGTATAGTTGAATCAATGAAGAGAGCTGGTCTTGTATCCTATGTGGGTCCTAGCTGTGCTGGTCTTGTATCCTATGTGGGTCCCAGATTAGATGATTCAATACTGGTCTTGTATCCTATGTGGGTCCCAGTATAGATGAATCATTGAAGACAGCTGGTATTGTATCCTATGTGGGTCCTAGCTGTGCTGGTCTTGTATCCAATGTGGGTCCCAACTTAGATGATTTAATACTGGTCTTGTATCCTATGTGGGTCCCAGTATAGATGAATCAATGAAGAGTGCTGGTCTTGTATCCTATGTGGGTCCCAGCTTAGATGACTCAGTGCTGGTCTTGTATCCTATGGGGGTCCCAGCCGTGCTGGTCTTGTATCCTATGTGGGTCCCAGCATAAACGAAACAATGAGGACGACTGGTCTTGTATCCTATGTGGGTCCCAGCTTAGATGATTCAGTATCTATGTCTGATCATCTCTTTAACCTTTTCGATGATGTATTCTTGTGTGAGCTGAATCTTCTATTTACTCTCCTCTGTGGATTGTGTTGAGCTATCACGTGTGGATTTACTGTTTACTCTCCTTGTGGATTGTGTTGTGCAATCCTGTGTGGGTTTACGTTTTGCTTTCCTGTGTGGACTGGGTTGTGCTTGGGCTCGGACGTTGGAACCGAACGGGAATTTATGACTTAGGTATATGTATGGGCATATACCTAAGCCGTGTCGGATGTTTCTTCGTGATTGTACCATCCCTTTTTGGATTATCCTTTGTAGATTTCGGGAGACCATTGGGGGTCTCGGGGTCCCTACTGAGTAGCTTATACTCACCCCTGCACGGGCTATGCCCGCACTACATTGTGTTGGTTGCAGACGACGGACAGCGCTGATCGTGGTGGAGGCTTGCGGAGCAGGACAATACCTGGAGGTGGACCACTGGGCGGGACGTACTCGGAGCGGTCAGGTGGACCCGAGGAGCTGTGGAGGCTATATGTACCCACCCTTCAGGTGGGACTTCCAGAGGGCGGCTCAATGTTGTGGCTTTTCCTTTCAGTTGTTGTTTTTCCTTTCAGTTGTACTTTACAGTTGGGCTTGTATTTCTGGCCCCTTTTACTTTCAGCACAACTTGTACAGTTTTTACTTAGTGTTTACTTTTCCGCTTTCTTACTCTGTGGTGCTAGTCGCCAGCCCCTGGCCTATGGAAGGCGGGCTTGGGGTAGTCACGGCACGGGCCCCGAGGGCGGGTCATGACAAATTGGTATCAGAGGTGGTCGGTTCTACCGCAGACTCTGATCTTTCATCTATGTGAAGCAATAGTGTTTAGCGTATTGGGTGTGGTTATCAGTCCAGGGAGTCCAGTGTTGGTGCGGCGGCCGACGTATCCGTACACCAGGACCCTGACTTCTGATTTCCGACTTAATGCACGAAAACATTGATTGCATGTGTGTTCAAGTTTTCTTTGTGATTACTTGTGTCAGCTCACCAGATATACAGTTATGACCGTGGCGCACCTGCTTCTTTCAAGATGGCCCCACGACGGCAGCCATCTAGAGTTACGAGAGTGGAGCGTGATGACAACCCACCGAGCGACGAGGCCTCGGTGCAGGGCTCCTTGTCAACAGAGGCACTGGCGGTACCTTTACCCGCCGAGCCACCGATGCTACCAGCCCCAGCCGCTGACGATGCACGTCGCCTTAGCGCGCTGCACGATTTCCAGCATCAGCGACTGCCCAGGTTCCGCGGGGAGACGGACCCCCAGGCAGCTGAGGACTGGCTGGAGGCAGTGGTGCGAGTTTTCAGGCTAGTGAGGAGACCAACAGACCTCATGGTGATCCTCGCAGCGAGCCTCCTGCACGCGGCAGCAGGCAGATGGTGGAGCTTGATGCTCCAGGTGCACGACGAGACATCTCTGCTCTGGACGGACTTTGAGAGCATCTTCCGCTCCGAGTTCGTCCCAGCCACCCTCCGTGTTGTACGCATACAGGAGCTTCTTCAGCTGCGGCAGGGCAGCTTGACAGTGGCCCAGTACTCGGCAAGATTTACTGATCTCTCGCGCTACTCCACAGATATGGTTTGATACCCGTTCTTCCGATCCCGGACCTTCGAGCAGGGACTGAGGCACGAGATCAGGGCATCGATGATCTCCCTCAACATTCCGACATAGGCGGAGGTGTTGGAGAGAGCCCTTCTAGTGGACAATTTTCTCACCGAGTAGGCTCCAGTGACAGGGCCCTCCGCAGGACGACCCGTAGCAGGGTCTTCTACAGTTGGCAGTAGATAGGTGACGCAGAGGTTCAAACGGGCCAGACCATCAGATGGGCAGTCTCAGGATGGAGATTCGGTTGTGCGGGGCACCCGAAGGAGAGCCAGCTACGCGAGGGGAAAGCATTATTACGCATGCAGTGGGCGAGGTCACATGGCTCGAGACTGCCCGACTTGTCTTATAGATGAGCAGCATACGGTAGAGGGACCTCCCAGACAGAGGTTCGGCCACGGTGGTCCGCAGGGTGCAGGTGGACGAGGCAGGGGAGCTGGCTGAGTAGCCAATGGTGGGAGACACTTCGAGGTGTTGCCACCACCACCACCAGCAGGTCCACCCCGACCGCAGGGAGTAGGTGGACATGCGAGAGCTCAGCTTCAGGCAGCCGAGGCCTTCGATCATGGAGCTCTGGGATCAGATGGACAGGAGCGGAACTAGTGGATACGTCTTTTGTACTTCTAGTTCCTTGTTGCTATTGTGTTGTGTCATTGTATTATGAGATGCAATAATAAAAGACGCATACCTTTGTGATGTTTTCATTCCTGTCCTCTTTTGTGTTGTTACTAAGAGGTTCTTGTTTTGACTGTTGACTTGACCCTCACTTGTGAGACATCTACTGGAGGAGACCCAGTTACCACACACTGATGCCGACAGTGTGACTCAACCCTTGGAGGTGAGAGTAATGGTCGGATATCTTAGTAGTAGCGTCGAGGCCTTACGACGTCATCCTTGGTATGGATTAGTATCATCCTTGTCGGGATTGACTGTATTAGGCAAAGAATGTGGTTCATCCAGGGGATGAGACCAGATTTCTCTTATCAGAAAAGAAGAAATCTTAGCAGCTCTTGTGGGGCCGGAGATGGTCCAGGCCACGGCTGAGATGGTCCAGGTCATCCAGGGGCAGATGAGTACAGCTTAGAGCCGGCAGAAGTCTTATGCTAACAGGAGGCAGAGGCCACTAGAGTTCGAGGATGGCGACCACGTCTTCTTGCGTGTCTCACCTCGACGTGGTTTGTGGAGTTTTGGCCGAGGCGGCAAGTTGTCTCCACGCTTCATCGGACCCTTCCAGGTCCTCAGCAGGATTGGCGAGGTGGCTTATTGCCTGGCTCTACCACCTCAGTTGCACCGGGTGCACGACGTCTTCCACGTATCTCAGCTGAGGAGATACGTGCACGACCCGACGCACATCATTGACCATGGAGAGCTTGACGTTGACGATGGGGCGACTTTTACGGTGGTTCCGGTGGAGATAGAGGATCGACAGGAGCGGGTCCTACGTGGACGGTCGATTCCTCTAGTGCGCATCAGATGGCAGCATGGGAATCTCCAGGAGAGCACTTGGGAGCGGGAGGCTCAGATGCGTGCTCAGTACCCTCATTTGTTTCCCTATTTTTTGATGTATCTTTACGGGGATGTAAAGCCCTGAGGTGGGAGTAATGTAAAGACCCGTAAAAATCAAGGGAAGTTTTTTCTTAATTTTATTTGGAATTTTACAAGAGCGCGTTTTCTGACGGCACATGATTCCGAGGCCCGGTGTGCCCGGAATAAATTTCCGAAGTTTGGCTCGGGTACGTTCAGTGAATGAACGAGCGGGAATTTCTAACTTTTGATCCGGTGCTCGGAATTGAAATCCGAGGACACCGATGAACTCACAGCGCCGATATTCGCTTAAGGAGACCTTTTCCGAGGTTGCGTTTTATGTGGAATGAAAGTTAGTTTTGGGAGAAAATATAAGAAGTTAAATAAAAATGTGGAAACACTTTTTATATTAACTTGTTGGTTATTTTCTCCCGAAGGGAGTTAGAGGTGGGACCCACATCCACTTAACCTCCCTTGGGAGGATTAAGTGTGGTGGGGCCCACATGAAGCATAACTCTTCATCTTCTCTTTTTAAACTCCCAATAACCGCTCTTTAATTAACTTGACAACTTGGTTAAATTAATGGAGTTGAGTTGTTTGAATTTCAAAACTTTGAAATTCAAATTGATAATTGTGTGAATAAAATAAGCCTTAGCTTATTTTATTTTGGTTGGTTTCCTTAGCCATCATGAGAGGTTTTGAGGAATTCTCTCCATCTTCTTCAATCTTCGACGAAGAACGCGAAGAACATTCGGACATCGACGAAGAACGCCACGTTCTTGGGAACCGTCTTCCGCGACGCCATACCGGCGACACCGACGATGTCTCCTTCCGCGTCATCTCTTCCGCGACGGTTTCCCGCGACGAAATAGCCGTCAAAGAGCTTATAATCCTCGCTTGACGACATCGACGTCCGTTTTCCGCTACGCCGACCACCGCGACGCTCGTCTTCCGCTGGTCGTTGACGAACATCGTTCTTGAAACCGAGGTAGGGGTTTGTTGTTGTTTAATTTATTTATTCTCGTTCTTGGTTCTAGCATGTCAATCTTGAGGATAAATGATTATGTTAAATCATCTAACGAGAGGGGGACCGGACTGCACAAACATGGGCGAACCCCCCTCCTTTGTTATTGATTGTTTCTTGCGGATGAAACGTGATGGCTTGGTGTCGTCGCACCAAGCAGTTATCATTCGACAATTATTGCGCGGCGTCGTCGCGCCGCGCCGTGGAAAGATTATCATGAATGCGACGCCGTTGCGCCGCGTCGAAGGAAACCGAAGGCGCCGTAGCCGATTTCGAGCCGCAGCGGGATGTGATGACCGGCGGCCAGCCGGGCCGCCGTTGTCGGGTGACGGAAGAGGACCGGCCCTTGCCGGTCCTGTTGACAAGAAGCCGGCCGGCCAGGTCGGGCCGGCCGGGATGGAGGAAACCGGGGGAATTTAATTCCCCCGAGCGGTTAATTTGGCCCCCCATAATGTGGGGGGGCCGGTTTCACAAAGGGGGGGCAGGCGCCCCCCCGTTTTTCTTAAAGGAAGTCCCCCACGTGAGGGGGTTCTGTTTAACCCAAGGCGCGGCAGATTGTCGCGCCGCCAGCAGAGAAAGGCGGGGGATTTTCCCCCCACTCGTGGCACCCGAGCGGCGCCCAGGCCGCGCCACCGCGCCGCCGCGCCGGGCCAGACCCGGGTCGGGTCGACCCGGTTCGGGCTGACCCAGGGGGGGTCGGGCCGAGTCGGCCCGGACCCGGACCCCCCGTTTACGAATCGACTTTGGTATTTTGACCATAACATGAGCTACGGACCTCCGATTGACAAACCGTCTGCGGCGATGCGATCTTTGGATCGAGACGATCGATTAGTTATATCGCACTCAAAGTTTCGGAATACTTTGAGTTCGGCCGGGTTGGTTGGTACACGAAACCAACCGGGCCTTCGGAGCGGAAACACTCATATCTTGAGCTACGGACGTCCGATTGACGTGCCGTCAACTTTGTTGAGTTCCTCTAAGTGAGATGGATATTTTGGCATACTCTACCCGAGGTTTGGACATAGGTGGAGTACGGCTGGGTTGGTCCGTACATGAAACCAACTGTGCCTTCAGAGCGGAAACGCTCATATCTTGAGCTACGGACGTCTGATTGATGCGCTGTCAGCTTTGTTGAGTTCCTCTAAGTGAGACAGATCTTTTGGATCACTCCGCCTGAGTTTTGGATGCAGGTGAAGTACGGTCCGGTTGGTTTTTCCTTAAAAACCAACCAGGCCCCTGGGACGAAAAAGCCAATAACTCTCAGACCGGGCGTCCGATTGATGCGCCGTCTGCGACGTTGAGTTCATGTTGACGATACAGAACTTTTGGATACATAAACTTCGGACTTTGTGATGGTTGATGTATCGGCCTCTCGGCTCGTGGAGCGGACCCTCCCGAACGAGCTTGCTGTGTGCGGGAACCCTAGTGCTGGCTGCGACTTCGACGACGGTGTAGAGATCCTTAGTGGACCGCGACGACAGTTGTGCAGAAATCCTCAGTGGACTGCGACGGTGTAGACAGCTGGTCTTGTATCCTATGTGGGTCCTAGCTGTGCTGGTCTTGTATCCTATGTGGGTCCCAGCTTAGATGATTAAATACTGGTCTTGTATCCTATGTGGGTCCCAATATAGTTGAATCAATGAAGACAGCTGGTCTTGTATCATATGTGGGTCCTAGTTGTGCTGGTCTTGTATCCAATGTGCGTCCCAGCTTAGATGATTCAATACTGGTCTTGTATCCTATGTGGGTCCCAGTATAGATGAATCAATGAAGACAACTGGTCTTGTATCCTATGTGGGTCCTAGCTGTGCTGGTCTTGTATCCTATGTGGGACCCAGCTTAGATGATTTAATACTGGTCTTTTATCCTATGTGGGTCCCAGTATAGACGAATCAATGAAGAGTGCTGGTATTGTATCCTATGTGGGTCCCAGCTTAGATGACTCAGTGCTGGTCTTGTATCCTATGTGGGTCCCAGCCGTGTTGGTCTTGTATCCTATGTGGGTCCCAGCATAAACGAAACAATGAGGACGGCTGGTCTTGTATCCTATGTTGGTCTCAGCTTAGATGATTCAGTATCTATGTCTGATCATCTCTTTCACCTTTTCGATGATGTATTCCTGTGTTAGTTGAATCTTCTGTTTACTCTCCTTTGTGGATTGTGTTGAGCTATCATGTGTGGATTTACTGTTTACTCTCCTTATGGATTTTGTTGTGCTATCCTGTGTGGGTTTACGTTTTTCTTTCTTATGTGGACTGGGTTGTGCTTGGGCTCAGACGTTGGAGCCGAACAGGAATTGATGACTTAGGTATATGTATGGGCATATACCTAAGCCGTGTCGGATGTTTCTTCGTGATTGTAGCTTCCCTTTGTGGATTATCCTTTGTGGATTTCGGATGACCTTCAGGGGTCTCGGGGTCCCTACTGAGTAGCTTATACTCACCCCTGCACGGGCTATGCCCGCACTACGTTGTGTTGGTTGCAGACGACGGACAGCGCTGATCGTGGTGGAGGCTTGTGGAGCAGGACGGTACCTGGAGGTGGACCACTGGGCGGGACGTACTCGGAGCGGTCAGGTGGACCCGAGGAGCTGTGGAGGCTATCTGTACCCACCCTTCAGGTGGGACTTCCAGAGGGCAGCTCGACGCTGCGGCTTTTCCTTTCAGTTGCTGTGTTTCCTTTCAGTTGTACTTTACAGTTGGACTTGTATTTCCGGCCCCTTTTACTTTCAGCACAGCTTGAACAGTTTTTACTTAGTGTTTACTTTTTCGCTTTCTTACTCTGTGGTGCTAGTCGCTAGCCTCTGGCCTATGGAAGGCGGGCTTGGGGTAGTCACGGCACGGGCCCCGAGGGCGGGTTGTGACATTACCCACCTCCTAGGAGCATTTGCAAATTTGCATAAAACATAATTTTACCGCTTTTTTAAGTTTAATTTCAAAAATTTGAGAGACACTGTTAATATTAGTAAGTTAAATTTGGTACAATAAGATAAAAATATTTTTCTTGTGAATTGTAACTTTTGACTTTTATTTACCATGGTTAAAAGTAAATAGGGTAATTAAGGGTAAAAATGATATCATAATTACTATAACACATGTCCGAATTCTATTGTATTAGTATAATTTGACCAAAAAACCTTATGAATAAAATATGACCCCCTTTGGTCCACTTGGATTAGATTAGGGCATTTATTATTATTTTATTTAAAGAAGAGTTAAAAGAGTTAAATTCATTGTTTAATAACAAACCCATTTTAAAAATAGAGTTATACATAATATAAATTAGACTATAAATATTAATTAGAAAGATAAAAATATTTCCTACAAGATTATATTTTATTTATTATTTTTATACATTAAATAATTTAATTTATTTATGACACAATGATGATGGAGTAATTACCTTAATAATGAAATATTAAAATAATTGATATTATAAATATCCAAATAAATTTAATTTGAGACTTTTGATGAATTTAACTAATTTTATAGGTTAATATGACATGTTAGTATTGCAAATATGAATTTATTTCGAAGTAATAATGTTTTTAGGACTTTAAAAAAATCATTTATTAAATAATGTCAAAATTGACATAATTGAGTTTTTAAAAAAAATACTATATTATTGGCTGATATAATATTCCAAAAAATCTAAGCTTTGGAAAAAGGGCCTCAATAATATTATATATTTCATTAATTAACCTATTGTGGTTCTATTGGAAGTTTATAGTAATTTTATTAACCATATAATATAAAAATACAAAGAGACATGATAAATGTCAAATTATTTAACTAAGAGTTAAATCAAAAAGATAATGTTAATATGATGACCTAAACGTGTCTAAAACCTATTTTTGAGAGGTTTTAGACCCATACCCACCATAGATTTTAAATAATTCATTTTATATCCATTATAGACCTAAAATTATTTTATTATAAAATAATATTTCATGCTTTTCCTAAAGTGAGCCTCACCTCTCTTAAAAAAGGGAACTTACCCTTCTCTTAATTTCACACCAAAAAAGCCTTTTGGATCGGCCAAAACTGGACCAAATATCCTCCCAAATATCCTACCATCATCCTATAGGACTTCATTTGATCATAAATCCAACCTGAGTATCCCTTTTGATCAAATCAAAAGGAAGAACCCTAAGAAGAGGTAAATATTTCATCATCTCTTTCAAGTTCTTTTCTTCTTACACTTCCTCTTTCTTTGTTTTTTCCATTCTAAAATAATAAATCCATTATATTATATATAATGTGATGTTATTATAAAAATTTTACAACCATATTAATTATTCTATCCATTCTATAAATGACAAATTCACCATACGTGCGTACGTACGGATTACCGTCTCCACGTCGTGGTGTAGTTTGTTATTCAAACACTTCATTAATTGGATGAGTATAATTATGAGTATAACTGATGTAAATAATAAATATAAACTTTTCATGATTCAATATATATGATATACCTTCAAATTACATACTATTCCTCCATCAATATAATGATATTGTCACTCGTGCGTACGTACAGATTACCGTCTCCACGACACGATGAGATTCATTTCCACGATCACCATTCAACGATGATTATAAATTATATATCATTAAAAAGTATGTAATATATGACATAATAATTCTAATAGATATATATATATATATATTTACTTACATATATTTTATTCCCTTAGTTCCATTCAGTACGATATGAAAATTGAAACAATGTTTATGCGTACGTACGACCTACTGTCTCCAAAAATGGTGTTTTCCATTTCATATATAAGTCTATTATAAATAGTTATATTCTAAATATATATTACATATAAATCATGTTTTATATTATTAATGTATTTAATTCATTATCTAAGTGATACAATCAAGAGTAATAAGTTAAAACACGTATGATAAAGAAAGCGAATATTACCCGAAATGTTAATTTAACATCGAAATTATTATTAAATGGGTAGTATAAAGTCATAAATGAATCATGTATGATATCATAAATATCAATATGGTTATATTATAATTTAATAAAATACTACAGTCTTTATAAAAAAGGTTAAACGTACCCTCGAATAAAGGAAAGTGCAAGGTAAGGGGTTTCTTATCTCACTTTTAATTCCATGAGATTTCTATTGTTCGCCACTTATTTATTGCTTGTGGTGTATTTTGTACTACCATTTGATATATATTATCATGATTCTCTTTAAATTCATGGTATTCTATGAATGATTTTGTGGGTATTAAATTTTGTTCATATGACTTGATTGATTACAACGTGGTAAAGGGATTTCATCTCACTTCTTATTCCCCTAAGATTCACACTGTATTGCCACTATTTCCTTTTGTGTGGTGCATGTACTGGCCATGATTGTATTCCTTGTTTAATATAATATAATATATGGGTATTTACAACTTCATTAAATAATCCTTTTTTCATGGGGTGTATGTTTTGTGAGTCAGCAAATCAGTAAGGTTTAATTCTATAATATCTTCATTATCTGATATTGTTTATACATAATTATCTACTGGGACCTCCTTATCATCCACATCTGTGTCTTCTTAAAAAATTTATTTAAAAACATTTTTACTATTTTACTAGACAATGGGTTAAAATAATTTATACCCTTATTTGAACTTGTATGTTTTGAAAGGACTCTTTCCGTTGTTTTCCAAACAAGGTACTTTATGACCTTTTCGACAAAATTAAGGTTAGAATGTTTTTTTAACTTATATGTTGGGTGCTGCAATTTTCCACCATTATAACATCATTGAAGCTTACATTAAAATATTATAAGAATATTTTCAAAATAAATGTTTTCTTTATAATTATGTGACTCTTAAATGATTTCAAAATATAAAGAGATATTTCTGTCAAATAGTTTTGATTTCATCTATGTCAACACCCTTTGAAAATTTTTACACTTGTTTGAAGTTTATTTATTGTGATACAATTCTTCCATATTGTATTTAAGGTTTTGTGATATGTTCGAATATGGATGAGTTATTTTTATTCTATTCATGGTTTATGGTTAAAGTATTGACATTTCGTATGCTAGTTTTAATACGAATGTTTATGTTATATTTCAACCTCTTCTTAAGATGAATGTGTTGGACTAGTATGTTTCGAGTTAGGGACCGAAAAAAGTAAGCCCTTCGGGTTGGGTTCCATTTACAGTAGAACCTATGGGTTGTAGTCCAGTTACAGAGGCTCTCCGAGTTGGATTCTAGTTACAGAGGCTTTCCAGGTTGGAGTCCTCTTACAAAGGCTCTTCGGGTTGGGGTCCGGTTACAGTTCTCCCCTAGGTCCTTGAACAAGGCCTTGAAACAGAAATTAAAGCCCGACATTATGCATTCCATCATTATGAGAGTGGATATTAATATTTCATGTGATTATTCGACTAGTAGAATATCCATGTGAATAATTAAATGGCATTATTTGATTTTATCTTTTCCATATTATGCTAATGTTTAAGTTTAAAAGGATTTTGTTTTGTTCTAATACATTGCCTTAAATGTTTATACTTATTAATGAATGTTTTCGCTATATTTTTATCCTTAGTGAGCATCTGAGCTCACCTATTTATATGTTTTATTTTTTCCAGGATGTGAAGAAGTATTTTATGATTGATAAGAAGGGTTAAGCTAAGGGATGAATGGAATTCTCAAAGGATCATTTATGTTGTGTTTTATTTTCTACTGTTTAATGTAATATTCATGTATGTAACCTATTTTCCTAGACTTCTAAACTGATCAGTCTTTTGGGACTTGATTCCTTATAATCATGCCAATTTATTAAAATAATTTATCGACTCCCATAACTGGGGTTGAGGTGTTAAAATAGTAGAATTGGTACACAACCTTCATATTTATACATTGATTTTCATTAAATCCCATAATTATCTTCTACTTTTATACTATTTATAAACTTACCGTACTTAAAGACATTCTTCATAACCTAAGAATGTAAAAACGTAAATGGTGTTTTTATATTATTAGTAAGGTTAAAGAAAGATATATCCATATATTATGAGCATATGTTTTTGGGAAAATGTGAATAACATTTGAAAACTATAAACTCTATATCCTAGAACATAAAATTAAGTCATGGAATTAATTTTTGAAGTTTATAAAATATGAACCATAGTGAAATAAAATAATAGGAATCATGAGAACATAACATTAGAATAAGGTATAAATTTGTGGCATACAAATATGCATAGAAAATAGTTAACTTTGTAGTTCAAGTATCATTTATTAAACAATCATAGTGTAATGGGTTCACTCCACAAACTATCATAGTAGGCAAGGTTCACTCCCAATATACTCATAGTGGTGAATGGTCCTTACTGAACAGGGTTCCCTCACCATTAAATTCATACTTATCTCAAGATATATCAATCCTTACCCAATGAATTGGAGGGAGATATAAGTCTCAACAATCACATAATGAAAATCTTATGATTGAGTAACCCAATATCATAAAAAATTCATCATATAAGAAACCCATAAAAGAAATGGGTTTCATTAATATTTCATCATAACATAACCTGTAGAGAAGAAATATTTTCATAATAACTTCCTCATTTCATCATAGCATAAACTATAGGAAAATAAGTAGGTTTCCTAAGAAATTTATCATGGCATAACCCATGTAAGAGAACTGGGTTTCATAAATATATTTTCATCATAAACAAAAAACTTTTATAGAATTAATTAGAATGGAATACATGGATCATATCCCCAATAAAGTATAAGTGACATAAAATGATGTCATCTTAGATATAAAATTATTTTGAAACTACACTTAGAAATTTTATTGAGGAAAATGGCCTCTACACTATGAAAAATATTTCACTGATGTGAATTTTTTTTTCAAAAACCTTTCCTTTTATAATGAACTTAGAAACATATAATTGAATCCTTAAAAATAATTAAGACATTTCTTAATGAAAATATACTGTAAATTTTTAAAATCACTTAAAATTTAAAAAATATTTTCAAAATAATTTTCATTGAAAATAAAAACTTATCATAAAAAAGAATACTTAAAACATTGAGGGTTCATTATGGTGTAAAATAACATTCATTTCATACATGTAAAAATAATTATTTCTTTTATATTTTTAGTAAAAATAAAAATGAGAATTGTTTGGGAAATTACATGAATATTACATTATGTTTTTTTTAAAAAATTAAATAATTGGTAAAAAATTATTTCATCAATAATTTTATAAATTTTAAATACATTTATTATTTTTTAAAAAAATATTTTTGAATAAAAAGGGATATCAACCGAAGAGATAAATAAAGAAGATTTTTTATGAAAAAATTATTTGAGTAAATAATGGGAGGAAAATAAAGTGAAAATGTATATTATATTGACATTTCCAGAGGATAATAAGATTCAAAAGTTTATTGGGTGAGGGATCATAATATTTCATCTTAAAAAACATAATAATAGAAAATCCCAATAATCGATGAGATTGTATCATAACTCCATTACTAATTTGGTAACATTGAATCAAATACCATATAAAAGAATAAACCTAGATGAAATATAGAATATCATGATAATAAATAAATTCATGATATTTAATGTCTAGGGGATTGTATATAAACCTCATAAAACAATATAGGAATAAAATATAACATATATCTCAATAATGGAAAATTGAGGAAAAATACCTAACCACTTTGGAATACTTCAAATCATAAACCCCATGAAATCGATATCATAAAATGGGAATGAAAATCACAATAATTTTATATATAATCATCATAAAATATATTCCTGGTAATTATATACAACATATAAATGAAATTTATGGTGAATATGGTATGTGTCTCATAGAAGTAAAAAGAAAAACAAAAATTCCTTACCTTCATTCTCAGCTTCTTTCATACACATTAAAACCTACTCTATAATAAATATATGTTTATTATATATATATTTATTATAGAAACATAAATAAATGTATTATACAATAAAATATTCACTTATGACTATTTATTATCTGTTTATTAACAATTCCATGCGAAAAATAATGTTTCAGATACTAATTTTTTTCTTCATGTATGTTTTGATTGGTTCATTTTCAGCCCCCTTACATTGTTCATGGTTCATTAATATCAATAATTTTATCCATGATATAAATATCAGATATATTTATCATATATATATTTTTATTAATACATAAAAGTTAGATATAGAAAGTTAAATACATCGTTCATTGTGACGATATTATGTATGTATTCATAAACACATTTTCCATTTTATTGAAGGATTGAAAGATATAAAGGTAAATAATATAGTATAATTATATAATATTTTTTATTTAATATATATATATCACATTTTTTTATTCCAACATATCATTACTACCTTCTATGTAAAGTGTATGTGATCAAAAAATCACATCGATCAATGAGACGGTACTATTCTGTACACATGAGAAACAATATCATATTTAATTGAATTTATTATAAGGAGGTATATGTGACATAATAATTCCATATGTATAAATGTGTTACCAATACCATATATATGTATTTAATATATCCTTATTACCATCCATGTAAAATGGAAATGAAAAACACAACACATTGGTTCATGAGTTGGTAGTTCTCCGCACACAAGAGCAGTGATATTATTTAGAACAATGTTTGGAGGATGTAATTTAGACGTTTTATTATAAATAAATAGGAATAATAATATCATAATTACTATATAAAGGCATTAAATCCATCATTATATCCAGTTGGGAGAGGTGGTGATGGAAAATGAATAACATCTGTTCATAAGGCGGTAGTTCACAGTGCAGATGAATAATGATTTAGTATCCCATTTGATGGTAGAGGAGAAGGATTTATTCTATTCAATTAAAATAATGAAATATTATTATATGTAATGTACTTATGTTATTATATAATCATTTTTTAATAATAATTAAATATGGTTGAGGATGAAATAAAAAATGTTCTACTAGGGACATGTCCTCTTCTTTAAATGTCATTTTGTTTATACTAAAAGGATTAAGAGGTGAGACATATGAAGAAAATAGGGATTCTTGGATGTGAGGATGAAATTAAAGAGGTGATTTAGTTAGGGATTGTAAAATCCAAATGGATTTTTTACTTGTAAAGAGGATGAGATTTTGGGTGGCCTTTTATATGAGATGTGAGTGGAACACATGAAATTTTTTAAAATAAAATGGGGTATCTATGTTAATAACATGAAAAAGTACCATAAATTTTTATATTATCTAAAAATAAGGGCAATAAGGTATAAATATGTCCATAACATCGGTTTTAAAAAAACATTTATGTCATTTTAACTCTTATATTTTTATATTAACTAGTCAATAAACCCATTTTATCCTTAATCACGATAATTAAACGTTTCATATTTTACTATTAATTATGGTAAAAAATTAACACTTCCACAAATCATGGAATATGTAGCATAGAATATTATCAGGGATAAACATATTGAGTGAATAAAAGATTTACATTTATCATCACTAGCTAAATGCGCAGAAAAAGGTTTACCCTTTATTAGCTCTTTTTTAAGCACCGATAATGGGTGGTCTTCATCAATACCATTCTTAGTGTAGATAAAAACTTTGAAAAAAATATAATATATATATATATATAATTATATTTACCTTCAATTTTTTTAATTATATACATGAATTAAAAAATTCATGTGTATAATTGATATAAACATGATATAATAATATGAAGAAGAAGATGGGGTTTGAGTAGGTTGGGAGGTTCTATTTCTAAAATCATGGAGATTAGGATTAATTACCATGTTGAATTAGATATTTCATTTATATTTTTATTCAGCATAAGATTTAATTGTCTCTTCCAAGGAGTTGGATTATAGATCTGTTTTACATAGTGAAAATCCGTTTGCTGAAGCAAATCGGGGTCCAATAAATTAAAATATTGGTTCCAACTCTTTGAAGAACAAAAATATAGAGAATCATTATTCATTGAAGGTTATCAATGCATTAAATTTTGGGAATGAGTGATTATTTATTCACCCTAGGAGTCATTCATTTATCAGGAAAAATGGAATATCAAGGAATGATGCACTCATATTTGTAGAAAATAATAATAATTTTTTTTAGGAGAGAATTGAAGATTAAAATCACTTGATTATTCAATGTGTCACTCCACAATTGAGAAATTCATGGAATCATGAAGATCTAAGGAAACTATTGCTATAGTCTTGGGGATTTGATAACTGTTACATCCTAATGATTGGTATGGGTTTCTACCATATCACTTTACTTTTACACAATATCATATGAAAGTAATAGAGCTGTAGGTTCATTAATATCAATTCAGATATTCTTGGAATTCAGGAATATGACCCATGGTTTGACCATTCTCTGTCCAAAAACTCTGTTATATAGTCGTGGATTTGGTTCAAGATGATGAATTGGGTTTTATGGAACCCAGGTATCCTTTGGGATGTTTCCCTTGTTATGGGAACTCTAATTAAATTTGAAAAAAGGACCGAGATGGTTAGGTAAGGGAATTATGCTAGAATATTTTTTTGGTTTGATATTTATACACCACTTATGGAAAATGTGTATTTTATTTCTGCTGAATTAAATCTTGTGATTGTAATTGAGTATGAATATGTACTTGAATTTTGTTTCAATTACTTGTGTATTTGGAATGTTAGATAAAAATGTTTTAGAGGTTTGAGATTTTCAAACTAGAAAAATACAAGGTATAAGGGTGAGAAATGTGAATTTAACCTACCAATTGTGGATCAGAATTATTCATTTAGACCACACTCTCCACCTATGGTAGGTAAGATGATGGGGGAGGAGTGGTGGAACTGATGTGGATCCTACTCGAATCAATAAATTCAATTCAATGGGTAATATTTTTTACATACCAGGGAGTCAGAGTTATTTCTGATTTTATAATGTAGTTTTTGGTGTTAATACCAATTTTAGTCATTCAACTGATGCCATTGTTTTTCCTCATTTGGATGATGATATCAGAGATAAGGGTGTGTTGCATGGTGCATGCCCAATATTCACTCAAGTTATGATGATTCCTAAATTTTTTCATTCTGATATATTGGTTCAAGGGGAGGAATAAGTTTAATAATTGCTTGATAAGGAGTGCCATTCTAGTCCAGACAATGAATTCGGTGGAAATTAAGCTATATAACTGGAGGATCAATTTTTTCCAAAATGTAAGTTAGAAACTTTTCAGTCGAAAGGAGATTTCCCTTCCATGATTAATGAGATGGAAAATGATGGGAATTTGAAGTAGAATGATGTAGATTCTACATATGATTAGTGTGAAGATGATGTTGTTGGTATTTCTCTAACACATGGACATACTATAGTTATGGTTAGTCCATCTAATGTTCTAGTGCTAGAGGCCGTAGAGACAGGGGCCCTGCCAAAGTGGATTTTTCATCTGGCTATAATGTACTTGTTATTGGGGATGACAGCATGGGTGTTGCCCCACCTAAATTTTTGGAGATGATGGAATCTATTAATAATTCTGAATTTGATGCGCTCTATATGGATAGTCCTGAATAGAAAGGTACCAAAATCTTGGCAAATTCTGATTATAATGTATCTTCCCCTCATTTGATGATTGCATAGGTTGCCAAAGTGGATCTACATATGGATGGTTCCCTCCATTATGGGCAGGCCTCACCTGCCACCCAAGACATGTAGGGAGATAGGTCCCCTTCTAATGATGCTAAGGAGGACGAGTCAACCTTGGAAGACTCTACATTGATTACAAAAAAATGAATTAACTAGAGTCTAGGATAGTGAGCCTAATGATGAGGAGGGTGAACCATTGGACATAGATTACCGGGATTACAATTAGAAAACACCCAAGTTGTCGAAGAGAGGTAGACATCCGAGAGGTTGAGGTGGAAACCGAGGGTGGTGTGGTAGACATAAAAGAAGATGATTATTGTTTGAAAGTTTTTTTAATTGTCTTTGGGATTGTCACATTTTTACCTTGAAAATTTCTCTTCTCGAGGTTGTGCACTTTCTTTTTAATAATAGATTTTTTACCATGGATTTTAATCCATTGTTGCACCTTTCTGGGTAAATATGTTATATTAATAGTTTCTATAAATAATTCACACATATATATATTGATAAATATTTTTTTTGATAATGAATTTATAAAATTATAAATAAATATGTAGTTATTTAAATATTTTAAAATCTATAATGAATATATTTAAATAAAATTGTATTTTCAAATAATTATAAAATTATAATAAATATATATTTAAAAATTATCAAAGTATAATAAATATTTTTTTCATGATAAATATATTTATTATATTTATAAATATATATATATATCATAATAAATTAATAAATTAATAAATTAGAAAATAATTATAAATATATATATAAATATGTAAATATATTTAATTATATATATATATAATTATACAATAAGAAATAATTATATAACTATATTTATATTTATATAAAAACATTTATAAATATATTTATATATAATTTGAATTATAAATAAATATAAATATATAATTAAATAATTATAAAATTATAATAAATACATTTAAATAATATATTTAATTATTTTATTTATAATTATATATACTTATACATTAATAAATATATATAATTATATATAATTATATAATATATATTATAATTATATTAAAATATTTATTTATTTTTATAATTATATATATGTATTTTAATAGGATTTATATTATAATAAGTATATATATATATAGAAGTAGCATATAAATATGAAATAAAAAACATGTAATAAAAAATGAATCTTATTTTCATACTTATATATATATATATATAGTTAAAAAAATTTATTAGTCAAAATGTTTAATAGTTTATTTATATACATTAATTACAAACTATGTATATAATTAAAATAAATAAAATATTTTATTTAAACAATTACATAATATATAAATTAATATATATATTTAGATTTATATTTATATTTATATTAGATAATTTAAAATATATGTACATGTATAATCAGGTGTATGTTTATGTATGTGTGTATGCAGACACGCGTGTGTTTGTATGTGTGCATATATATATTTGTAATTCGCAAAAATGTTAGTAATTCAATTTATAATATTTCTGTAATTATTTTAATTTAATTTAATTTAATTATTTTTTTCACATATTCATTAAAATGTCAAAAATATATTTAATCATTTTTTAATATTTATTAATACATATATTTTTTTACTATATGTGTAATATTTTCAATATGTGTGTATTTTATATGAAAAATATTATTCATTTTTATGGATTAATTATTAACATTTAAAATATTTTTTATATTTATATTATTAATCTATTTAAATTAATTTTTTTCATAATTTTTAAATGTAAATATTTAATTATAATACTATAAATATATATAATTTTTATATTAAAAAGAATTTAGGAAAGTACTAATTAAGTAAATAAATATTTAAATTAATATAAAAAAATATAATAAAAAAATATAAATAATAAATATATTTATAATATTTATAATTATATATTAATATATATATATATATTAATATTTATGTATAAATAATTTTTAGTTATATTTATTTGTAGTTATTACTATAAATAAATTAATACATATTTAAATAATTATAAAATTACAATATATATACTTAAAAAATAAAAATAATTATTATATTTAAAATTTTATAAATATATATAATAATATAATTATTTATAATTATTTAAATATATATAATTATATAAATATACTTATAATTATATAAAATTTTTTATAAAAAAATAGAAATACTTTTAAATATATATATTTTAAAACATAATTGTAAATATATAAATATATTATTAAAATTAGATATTTATTAATGTTATTTCTAATGCTGATAAATGAAAAACATTATAAATACTAAAAAACGTTAAAAAAACATCAATTTATTAGCATTGATATGTACTCTTTTTATCAGATCTATTTTAGAAATGATAAAGGGGTATCCTTATTAGTGCCAAAAACATGCCGATAAAGAGTAGTTTTATTAGCGCTTTCTATATTAGCCCTGATAAAACAATTCATTTTTAGTGTTTTATTGGAAGCATTTACAAAATCCTAAGGAATTCTTATAAAAGGAATCCCAACAGAGATGTTTTCCCTATTAACATTCAATGTCTCGTGGAACCAGACAGTTTTTCTTCTATTGCTGAAGCCAATCGCTCCCACCACTTGACTTTCTTGATGAATCAATCTAAAAATGTATTGTATGTGTTGATTTATTTTTTAGCCTCTTCAAATCTACTCCTTGATCGTTTATGGAGTTTTATCGTAATTTTATGTTCCATACCACAATGTACCACCCATAATGGCTTCCACAACATTCAAATTCCACATAAAACACATCAAATCCCTTCCCCTCGCCTCCTTATTACTTACCTAATGTTATCCATTCCCTAGTATGTATATAATGACCTAAAACTTTTAATAAAATGTTTTTAAATTGAGTATTCTTATTAAATTTATTTTAATGTCATTGTAAGGGTTTCTCTAGGCATGTTTTGGTGTTTTAGAGTGGTAGATTATGAAAGAGATGGATTTAATGTAGGTTTCTCCATGCATGAATTTTTAAATATAAAATCATGGCTTCTTATTGATTCTAATATTTTTAAAATTATATTATGAATTATATACTGATTAATTATGGGATTTCACCCTATAAAGATAATTTTCCTTGGGTTTTACTTTTATATAAATAGTGTTTCATCACATGTTTTATGATGTAAATCTGGTTTTCAAATACCAAGAACCCATATTGCTTGATTAAATGCCTTATTAGCTCATTAAGTTTCTTTTTCTAAATTATAATTCTTTTTTTGTTCTTTATGATCTAAAAGGGATGTGGATCTTGTTTTTTAGAAAATGTATTGAATAATGGATGAAATATTCATTCTTATATTACCTTATGTGTTAATATTTGTTTGAGGGTTTTTATGGATATTTTTTTTCTTATTTGGATTTGGATATAGTTAATAGTTGTTTTTGAAATAATTTAATTTTTTGAAGGGTTTAATAATTTATTTTTATGTGGTTTTATTTTCATCATTTTTTCCAAATTCCTAGCCGATACATTTACAATGGGGTTTTCTTAAGAATTTTATTTATTGAAATGTGAATTTTTTATATAACTAGTTCATTGTATTTTTATCTATTGATGTGATATTGCACCTATCCACTTGTATTTTGAATCATATTGATTAAAAACATGATACTTCACCTATCGACTAGATTATGTTTTCTTCCTGACTTGTGATGTAAGACATTTCACCTATACTAGGTCAGTTGTCATCCTTGATAGTGACATGATACATCTCCTATCCACTAGTCAATTGTGTTTTGATGACCATTACAATTACACTATTTATTTTTATTAGTTTATTGTGTCACATACCCTATATTTTAACATATTCTTTCTTCTTGAGTGAATATGACTTCTACCTATATTTTCCCAAGTATCTACAACTTTATTGAGTGTTATTGCAACCTATATTTGAATTTTTTTCATGAACTTCATTGGACACTATAACTACCTATATCTAATCATGTTTTTTATTAGTTACATTATCATTATAGTTCTCTCCTAATTTCAAAATATATTATTTTAGTATTCTATTGTGTTCATTAACTTTGTTTATAATGTTTATTTTCTTCAATTAAGTAAAATATAAGAGTATTGTAAATTTGTTATTGGAAACTATTTATTTTTTCCATATATGGAATCTCAAAAAAAAATGATTTAAAAAATTATTTCCATAAATGATTGGATTATTTGAAATGGGTAAAAATAAATTTAAATGATGACCTTATGTGACATGTTTTATGAGAAATTAACATCCTACTTTCATAGTTATATTTTCAAACTAGCATGAAATGGAAATACTTTTAATTTATATCCACGGGTTGAGGGGAGGATACCAACTAGGTTTTTAAAAGAATTACATTTTTAAAATTTAATAATTTACATTAATATTGAACTAATTAAAATAAAAAAAATAAATTCTATATATGGAATATAATTATTTACTTTTAAAAAATAAATATTCTTAAAAAACATTATAGATTCTGACATAGAATTCATATTGTGTGTATTTAGAGAAAGAAACCATGTATTTATAATGAAAATATTATAAATATGGAAAGATAAAAATATACATAAATTTGAGTGGTTCCTGAGTCACTAGAAAAAAATGAATAATTATTTTTGCATGAATTATATGAAACAATATATTTATAACTATTTTTTTAAAAATAAATGGATTAATCGAAACATGAATAAATAAATATAAAAAATTCAAATGTTTAATTGAATCATTATTATAAAAAATAAAATGAAAAAAAATTAAAACAAACCTTCATGTGGTTGTAAAATTATCCCATTTTTGTGACCTCTTTGAATAATGTAGCTCTTGTAGAAAAAGTTGTAATGTTAGATAATATATATCAAAAAAAATTAAATATTAAAATAGAGGAAAACATCAATTAAAAGTAGAATTTGAGGATATTCTATTTTTCTGAAGCATTAATTCAAATTTAATTGTAATGAGCAGTTCATGTAAATGATTGAAAAAAGAGCCATAATATTTCACATCATCAATAACAGATTTTCAATGGATCAAAATCAAGTAATTAATTTCCATTTCCTCATCGCACTATCCTTAAAATATATGTTAAAAGTTGAGTGGTATATTTATTTATAAATTTAATGGTAGGAGTGGAATATATATTTATAAATTAGTACATGCGTATGGAAAAAGGGTGATATATATATATATATAACCATATTAACTTTAGAGACCTCGAAGATACAAAAAATCTCACCTCTTAAATAATATATATTGATAATAACTATAATGTCTTGGATCCGGATACCACTAAATCAGTGCCCCATACCTGGTTGGCCACATGGCCTCAAGCGTATTTCCCCAAATGCGAGAGGGTGCCAACTATCAGCAAGGTCCTAGGGTGTGATAGTGGGGAAACTATACCCTCATTCATAGAGTGTAACACAATAGAATCAGTAATAATACAATATCAGAAATATTAAACCATATACAACTGAAATAAAAAGAGGAATACTGATAATATAAATAACCAGGCATCCTTCCATATGAAAGATGATGAAGCATGTCACATGTTTTAGTAAATCATCCAAAATAGGATACACAATTGTCAGATACAAGATACAATACTAAGGTACAAAAATACAAAAGAAAACACAGAGGCATCTCAATCCTCATCTTGGTCCCATTCTCTCCTGCACCTAACAATAATCAAGTACATGTAGAAGAGAAATTTCACTTATCGACACCTGTAACAGTATAATCTATTTGGGACGAAAAACATGATGCAAATAGGGTGTGAGAAATAAATTCCTATAGGTAACCTGCAAAGAACTGTTCCAGTCTACCAGCAAGTATATGCTACAACAATGTACAATAGTGAAAAGAATAACTAGGAAGTAATAAAAAATAAACAATCCTACGGGCAATATATTTCCTCTACATTCGTCTCAAATTCTTTAATTAATTAACTTACACTGAATTATATAAGTCTCAGGATCCGATCTAGGCCCCACAATCCCCAATATAAAGAAACCAGAAAAGATGCCTTAATAGGCAATCTATATTGAATGAAGTGAAGACATAATCCAATATTTTAATTTGGCTTGACATACGCGTCATAATTCATTCCATTTCAATATGTCTTAGGGCCAAACCTGATGTATAATCATTTCAAAACATTTCAAACGGAGATGATCCTAGTATATTAGTATTTCAACATGTGTTAGGGTAAAACCTAGTATAAAAGTATTTTAGCATGTTTCAATTAGGGGCAAGCCAGTATATCATCATTTCAGCATGTTTTAGGGTGAAAACCCAGTTTATCAGCATTTCATCATATTTCAATTAGGGAAGAGCCTAGTATATCAACATTTTATCATAAAAAACACATGTACATTACACAATTACATGGTTAACAAATTAACAACTCACATAGGAAAAACTCATGTCACAAGCCTACCATGAAACCTAACCATTACCAATATTAATAGTCATAATCTCACATTTGGTATCCATATCACAATTCTAACATGTATTCTAAAAATTAGAAGGCTTAAAGAAATATACTCACATGGGTTGTTTATATATAACAAGCAAACATGTGAATTAAACTCTCAGAAGGATTAAAAAATTTTCATATCATGTGGGAAACATTAAATTAACCAATTTCAATTTAAAAAACCCTAAAAATATAACCCAAGTCATTCCCATAGGAATCCTAGTCCGAATGGCTAAACAATGGTCATCCGAGGGAAACACACCCACAGGGTGGCCCTTAATCAAAAAAAATCTCAACCATGCTTAAATTAATTTAATCCAGGACCAAATCATCATTAGGAAAAAACAAGGGAAAATTTCCATTCAAGGTTAAACCCTCAACATGGGATAATGGAAGTACAACACATATAAACAACTTGTCATTGAGTGAAAGGCACAAGACAACCTACCTTATTCTCATGTGACTATCCTCACCAAGAATCAACTTCTAATTGAAGCTAGGACGAAGTAGATCTACAAAATGAGGTAAAAACCTCAAGGTATAATAACTTTGTTTCGAGAAAAAATCATGAATAAGGAATCAAGTGGAATTGAGAGATTACTAAATGGGTTCAAATGCCTCTAACAGCGATCTAATCAGAGTTCGAATGGAGATTCGGGAGCCAAAAATGATCTCAGTGCTGCATGTTCTTCAAACTCGAGAGAGCCACTGTCTTGGACAAGAAAACAAGGATACTGCCCATTTTAATGAAAAAACCAAAATACATGATGTGCAATAGGAAATAAATGTTATGTATAAGGAAATTTTTCCTTTCTTTCTCCGCCCTCCTTTACACATCATTAAAAAGCACACCGACTTTCTTCTATGGTGTGTATATTAAAATACACAGCGTGTAACCACTATGTCTAACTGTGTAATGTTTGGAAACAAAATTTAACCTCATTTATTCCTTTTCCATAAGTATAAACCAAAAAGGAATGATTCATACCTGAAAAAAAGAATTAGTTTCTTACAAACTCCCCCCATAAATAAATTCATCCCCGAATTTCCTTTCCAAGGGTGGTGAAGAAATATTTGAGAATGACACCGGCGAATGTGGTTATACATCGGACCCCTCTCCTAAGTATCATCTTTCACTCAACCGTACTACCGTAACACCCATACTAATGGAATAGACTAGCCATGGAGAACCTTCAAGATGCGATTCACAATTCGAATAGGGTTCTCCTTAAAATACCCATATACCTGCAACTCAACCTCATTAGGATGAAAAGTATGAGACAAGTCTAAAACGTTACACCAAAATTGAGAAATGTGGAGGGAATTGCACATATACAGTACCTATGAGATGACTATAACCGATGGGAAACCAGCCTAACCCCTTCCAGAATCTCAAACTCCCTAACATATCTCTGTGAAAGCTTACCCTATCTCCTAATCCTCTTGTCTCCCAACCTCCATGAAAAACACTGTAAACCCAATCATTGACATTGAAATCTAGAGGTTGTTAGGGGCGATTGACATAAGATTTATGAAGAGACTTCATAATATTCATCCTATTCTGAATCAACTAGACCTTCTCAGAAGTCACTTGCATGGGACATGGTTCTATTAATGCCGCCTCACCATCCTCCAACTAGAAAAAGGGTGATTGGCATTTACTACTTTACCAAGCCTCATAAGGTTCCATCTATATTATCACCAGGAAACTGTTATTCTATGAAAATTAAACCATGGGGATATGATTTTCCCAAGAGCTCACAAAGTCTAGGACGCATGCTCATATCATCTCCTACTTCACATGAATCATATTCTCTGACTGTCCATCAATATAAGGGTTGTATACTATTCTCATAGGTACTAATGTACCTAGAACCCTATAAAAAATCTAACAAAAACGAGACCTTAAGAGGGTGTCCCTATCTAAAATGATAGAATGAGGAACCCAATTAAGTCATACCACCTCATGAATATATAGTTTCCCAAGCTCATCAACACTAAAGGTCTCCTTGATCGGAAAGAAGTGAGCAACCTTCATTAGTCTGTCAACCACTACACACACAACGTCATTACCTCAGGGTGACCTTGGTGACCCAGTCATGAAATCCATCGCAACATCATCCCATTTACACTCCAGAATAGGTAACTAATGTAAAAGAATGACGGGCTCCAAATTCCCAACATCACTTGCTAATAGGTGGAACACCTTGTAATAAAACCAACCAACTCTCTTCATACATAGTCACCAGTACTAATGGTGCATGTCATGGTACATCTTGGTAACTCAAGGATGCACTTCCAAAGTTGAAGCATGAAAATCCTACATCACCTCCTCATGTATTTCCACTGGAACACATCCACATCCATGGATACACAAGATGTCATCATAACATACCATCCAACCTGAAGGTGGATCCTCACATGCTATTCTCTACCACAGGACGAGGCCCTTAGAATCTGATAGCTACCTTATCCTCACTCTGTCCCGGTGGGTAGATGTCACAACTAAAGAGGAAAGGATATTCTGTCCATGACTATCATGCACCTCCAAATGCATATCATAAAACAAGGAAATAACCTTCCACTCACCACTGGCCAACTGTAATGCCTGTATCTAAGTCCTCCTTCTCAATTCATCAGCCACTACATTTCCATTCTCATGCATGTAGGAAAGATCAAAATCGAAGGATTAAATGTATCCCACCCACCATCGCTGTCTAAAATCCAGGTCAGACTGAGTAAAGATGTATTGAGGGTTTTTTGGTCTATGTACACAAAATGAATCCCTCCATGTAAATAGTGTATCCAACAACACAATTCATATACAATAGAAGATAACTACAAATCTTGTATAGGGAAATTCTTCTTATGAGGCCTCAACTACCAAGACCTGTATGCCATGACTCGATATCCCTCTATCAGCACTGCCTCCGACCCAATACCTGAAGCATCACAATAGACTGTATAACTCATTGAATTCTCTAGAAGTATCAGGATTGATGCTGATGTCAGTTTCCCCTTCAACTCTTGAAAGGTCGTCTGACAAGAATTTTACCACACAAACATTACACCCTTCTTAGTCAAGACCTTCAATGGCACTACTAAGTATGAGATGTACTATGTAAAATTCTTGTAGAGCCCAGCTATCTATAAGAAGATCTGCATGTCAAACACTTTCTTGGGTTTTTTCCAGGAAACTACTGCCCTCAAATTCTCTAGGTCCACTAACACTCCTGTCTCCGAGATAATGTGACCCGGGAAGTGAATCATGTCTGTCCAAAAGTAAAACTTTGTGAGCATAACATATAGCTGATTCTCTCTCTGTGTATTCAAAATTTTCTCAAGATTGTTGTGATGGTCATGTAAATTTTATGAATACACCAATATATCATCCATGAAAACCACCACAAAAGAATGCATGAAATGATGGAAAACTTGGTTAATTAGAACCGTGAAAACTGATGGTGCATTCTTGAGACTGAATGGCATAAATAGATATTCATATAGACCATACCTACTACGAAACTCGATATGAGGTATGTTTTCAGGTTAAACACGTAGTTGGTGATATCCTGACCTCATTTCAATTTTTGAGAACACCTGGGCTCCTCGATGCAGATCAAATAGGTTATCTATCTGTGGTAGGGGATATCGGGTTTTTACCATCAGATGGATCAGTTTCCGATAGTCCATGGATATCCTGAGAGTACCATCCATCTTTTTCAAAAAAAGGACTGGTGAACCCCACCTAGAAGTATTGGACTGGATAAATCCCTTTGCCCATAGACCATCTAGCTTCCTCCTGAGCTCATGTAGTTCCATCGTAGCCATCCTGTAAAGAGGTATGGATATAAGTGTAGCTCCTAACAGGAGCTCGATCATGAACTCCACCTATATCATCATATGTAAATATAAGAATTCATCTAGAAAAAAATTCCTTAAATGATTAAACATTGACGGGAAATATATCTTACAAGTCCCCTGGTCATCCAGATATAGACATAAAATCTAGGCTGTCACTCCACCCAACCCATGATGTTGGGGTCCAACTCTACCTACTTGGAAATCCCATTCACCTTTGTGTCAAAATGATCTGCCATCTAGTTACATGAAACTCACCATATGGAAATAACAACTGAAAAAAGTGTGAATAGGAACCAACTAGTCCATTCCAAGAATGAAATCAATGTCTGTCATCACTATGAAATATCGATCTCCTAAAAAGTGACACCCTCCATCCTCATGGGGGAACTCCTTACATTGATGCACACCTCCCGTTCTTATCCCTAATGGAGTGTCTATAATCATAACATCATCAGAAGATAAAACACATAGCCCAATGAAATCAACAACGGGAAAAAAATAAAACTATGCAATTCACATGTATCAAAGAGTGCAGAAGACACAATGAAGGCAACTAGAATAGTTCCTCTAATTGTGGAATGTCTTGGATCCTACTTATCTTTGGTCCGTTGTAATAGATATTTATGACCTTTACTAGGGTCCTAAGACACTTCCTGGATACCCTGAGCTGACTCTCCCTACTATCATTGTGATCCTAGGGTCTGTCTACTATGGACATGACCACTACCTTGGACTTAATGGCTTGACATATTCTAGTTCCCTGATTGGTAAGAATCTACTAACCCTGCTCCTGAACATGGAGTTTGTGAAGAACCTCTCTCACTAGTTACTAGTTGAAACTTCCTTCCCAAACATTGTAAATGGACCATCTTTCCATAAGCTTGGGACTCAACTAGGTCCATCGGGCACTGATGTTTTTTATGCCCATCCTTTGCACACTAGTAGTACCTCACCTAGAAAATATAAGATACAGTCTAACTGCTACTGTCACCTCAATAAAACTCCCAATAATTCGTCTTCTTGCTGGTCAAAATAGTATTAGATCTCAATGACGAACCGCCCTGGCACACACCTCTAGTCTCCCATAGTTTGGACTTGGTAATCTATTCCTGATTCACAATAGAAGATACAAAAGGAAACATGAAGACATTCACTGGTGATTAGATGTTGAACCTAATACCATCCTAAAATCATCTAGATTTCGATATGTCCTCACCCATCAGAATAGGTGAGAATCACCGAAGATCAGTAAACTAGGTAGAATAGTCCATAATTGACATCATGCCCTACTCCAGGTGCTTAAAATCCCAGGCTCAGTCAGCCCTCAACATCTTTGAAAAATAATAATAATAGAAGAACATCAAAAACTATTCCCATGTAAAATCCTGATGATTCCATGCCAGAGAGATAATATCCCACCATCTCTTGGTAGAATCACGTAGCATATACGTCGCGAGCTTTACCCTCATCGTGGGAGTCATCTATAAATGCTCTAGGATTGTTAGCATGGAATCTAACCATGAATCTGTAGCCTATGCTCTATCATCCCCAAAAAATGTGGGCGGATGCTGCTATTGGAACACTCAAATCAGTTATTCCATATATGTGGTAGTCTATGGTGCTCCCTGAAATCTTTGCATGAACATCATAAATCCTTCACAGAACTATGCATCAGCACCTATGTCTGATATAATAACTGGTGCTGAAACTGGCATTAATAGAGGATCCACTGGTAGGCCATGGCCTACCACATATAGGGTATGATCATATTCACTCTCCTTGCATACAACTAGATGTCATCAAGGAGGCATGGATCTACAAGGTCAAGCACACACCTTAGTTCATGTTGTAATCATGGTTTACACTTCAAGAGTGCAATAACTAAATAAGAGTAGAAAAACCTCAAAATTTTCCAAAAGATGAGTACAAGACATGTAGAGACTATACATGGCATGTACACTTAAGCTATAACATAGTTGTTTTCATGACCCATCCCCCAAGGTCCATACTTTGACTACCCCAAGCCCGCATTCCATAGGCCAGGGGCTGACGACTAGCACCGAAAGGCTTATTACCTAAAAACTGGGAAGGCATTGCCTTTATAACCTTTAAACACACACAACCAAGCACCCAGAAAGGTAAGAACACAATTAAACTATATAGTAAAAACAATGTGTACAGTAAAAAAAGGTGGTAGAATACAAGCCCAACTAGAAAGTACAAGAAAACTGAAATGTACAAGTAAACTGAAACATCTCATGTGAACTCCCACAAGGACCCTACCGGAAGGGTAGGTACAGATCTCGAACGGTTGTCTCTATGGTACGCCTCATTTAATGTGTACCTCTGAGATACCTACAATCCTGGTACTCTCGTCCTCAGTCAGCATTGTCCATCATCTGCACCAAACACAACAAGGTGTGGGCATAACCCATGTAGGGATGAGTATAACGATACTTAGTAGGGACCCCAAGACCCTCGAAGATCTTAAAAAACCCACAAAGGGTAAAACAAATGGCATGAAAACATCGGACAACCCTACTTAGGTATATGACCATACATATACCTAAGTTATCAATTATACCCATCTCATTCATGGGGAAACACAAGGCCTAAATATTAGACAAGGTACAAGTGTCCCACGTAGGAAAGAATATCACTAAGGTAACACCAAAAGGGTAAGTACCACAAAGGTAACACCACACAGAAGAATACCACAAAGGTAAGTACCACAAAGGTACGCCACACAGAAGAATACCACAAAGGCATCACCACGAATGTAAGTACCACAAATGTACACCACAAATAAGAATACCACAAAGTTATTACCATGAAGGTAATGACTCAGGTCACACTTGGTATAACATATGTATGGTAGTAAGATGATTAGATGTAACTACTGAATCATCTTACTCTATTAAGAGATAGACGCACATAGGATCCTAAATCATCAGACCCACGTAGGATTCTAATAAAGCAGACCCACATAGGATCCTAGAGTAGTCCCACGTGGATTTACTAGAGCAGACCCAACTAGGACTCTCGAACATAGACCCACGTAGGATCCCAAAGCACATACCTACATAGGATCCCAAATTACAGACCCACATAGGATCCCTTTATCGTGTTACAGCCAGCTAAGGGGTTACCACACTAAGCTTTATTGATTTAAGGAGAATCCGCCATTCAATCCATATGTCGATACTCCAACTTCCATGAAGTCTCACGAAGAAGTATCCCAATGGACCTCCATGTGATAGGGGTCTCAATGCAACAGATGGTGCATCAATCAGACACCCGTTCTATAAGTTATTGGCCTTTTAGTCCCGAGGTCCCGGTTTGATTCGTGTCCGATCCCACCCAGCTGTAACCCAAATGTATCCAAAAACCATGTAGGGTATAAAAAATTATCATTTGATCCAAGGTTTCTAGTGTTGTAGACGGTTCATCAAAATAACGCCCATAGCTCAAGATATGGCCGAAAGAGCGAAAAAGGTCGAAACTGGTCCGGGTCCGGTCTGACCCGGATAGACTAACCTAGCCCAACCCGACCTAGGCTGCCCCGACCCGGCTCGGGTCAACCCGGCCCGACCCGGGTCTGACCCTGGGTCCGACTCGGCCCAATTTGTCTGGCCCGGTCTGCGGTGCAGTCTGCTAGGGCGGACATCTCAACTCCTTGGCTGGCCGAATGTCCAGCCTCCTCCGCATGGCGCGGTCGCACGCCACGCCAGCACCGGGGGCCGGCAGCGAGCCGACTGCCCCTCCACCATCACCTCAGCCTTGTGCCATGACACCTTCACATCAGGCGGTGCAGATGTGCACTGCCGCCCCTTCATGAGGTCGGCCACCGACCTTGCTCCACCGTGGCCGACGGGCCACAAACCTTCTCTATTAGCGTGGTCCGCCGCCACCATCATCGTGGCCAGCCATGGTGCCAACCTCCGCTCATGAGTCCCACTAGTGCCAATCACTGACACCGGTCACCATCCACCATCGTGAAGAACGCATCAAAAACCACAAAGGTTGCAGAGTGGTTAGGCCGTGTTCGTTATTCCTGCACCCTCCGTATTAGAGCGGTAGCAAGCGGCTTAAATATTTTTGAATCATGTAGAATGACAAGAATGGGGTAAGGGGGGTATTCAAACAACAATAAACCCTACCTTTTCATTCATTGAAGATGAGGTTGGCGAAGGAGGAAAGACGGACTTCGGTCCCTTTTCATTGAAGACGTTCCTCATTGAAGAGGGAATTCTTCGTTGGAGATGGCGTGTTCTTCATTGGAGAAAGCGTTCTTCATTGGAAAAAGATGTTCCTCCAATGTTCTCCCCTTTATCCAACAATTCCCCCCCCCCAATTCCACAAAAATTAAATAGCCAACTTATTAAATTATATTTTAATAATCTAATTAGAGTTGTCCATTAATTAAGTTGATGTTGGCATAATAAATTAATGGAAGGTGTCAGAATTAATTAGGAGAGAACCAAGAGTCACCTCCCTCATTAAAGGGGGAGTTCAAGGGTTAGGTGGTCCCCAACATTAATTTCAAATTAGGGGGTTTTCCAGCTCCGGTGTTCCCCACCAATGAGCATTCAAGTGGATGGTTAAAAATAAAATAGAACTTTGTTCTTTATTTTATTTTTATTTCCACAAAAAAACACAAAACTAACATTCACCCTCGTCATACTGCGGTCAAGGTGAAAGTCTCCTTAAGTGAATAACAGCGTTGCAAGTTCAACGGTGTCCTCAGATTTCAATTCTAAGCACCAATTCAAAAGTTACAAAAACCCGCTTGCACGTTTATTGAACGTACCTAAAAAAATGTTCAGAAATTTATTTCGGGCACACCGGGCCTCAGAATCACATGCCATCAATTTTCACGGACTCATAAAATTCCCATATAAATAAAAAAAATTATATGGAATTTTCCAGGTCTTTACATTCTCCCAACCTCAAGGATTTTCATCCTCTAAATCCAAAACACAAACTAGGAAAACACATGGGGGTACTGAGCACAAATCTGAGCCTCCCACTCCCATGTGCTCTCCTGGAGGTTCCTGTGCTGCCAACGTACGCACACTAAAGGTATCGACCACCCACGAAGGACCATATCCTATCGATCCTCATTATCTACTGGAACCTTCGTAAATGTCACCCCTTCATCAATGTACAGATCCCCATGGTCGATGATGTGGGAAGCGTCGTGCACATATCTCCTCAGCTGGTATACGTGGAAAACGTCATGCACCCAGTGCAACTCAGGGGGAAGTTCTAAGTAGTAATCCACCTCACCAACTCTACTGAGGACCTAGAAGGGTCTATTGAACCTTGGGGATAACTTTCCACCCCTACCAAATCTCCACAAACCTCGTCGGGGTGAGGCCCGTAGAAATATGTGGTCACCATTCTAAAACTCTAGAGGTCTCCGTCTCCTCTCGGAATAAGACTTCTTCTTGCTCTGTGTAGTCTTCATCCACTCCTGGATAATCATCACCCTCTTTGTGGTAGCCCATTCCATATCTATTCCCATGAGTGCTGACTCCTCTGGGTTAGTCCAACACAAAGGTGACCTGCATGGTTGGCCGTATAGAGCCTCAAAAGGTTCCATACCAATGGTGTAGTGATATATCGTGGTGTATGCAAACTCCTCCAAGGGAAAGTGATCCTCCTAGCTGCAACTGAAGTCGAGGACGCAATCACACAACATGTCCTCGAGGGTTTGAATGGTCCACTCAGTCTGGCCATCCATCTAAGGATGGAAGGCGGTGCTCAAATGAAGCTGCATCTCGAAAGCCTCCTACAACCCCTTCCATAGTTGTGAAGTGAAACATGCATCACTATCAGAGACAATTGTTGAGGGTAATCCATGTAGCTGCAAAATCTTCTGCACATATAGGCAACCCATGCTCTCTACGGAACCCTTCTTTCAGATTGGTAGGAAGGGGGCTGACTTGGTGAGTCGGTAGACGATCAACTAGATAGAATCATGACCCCTGGATATACGAGGATGTCTTGTCAGTAAGTCCATGGATATCCCATTCCACTTCCACTCTGGGACCACTAAAGGATGAACTAATCCAGCTGGTACCTGATGCTCTGCCTTCACTTGCTGACAAGTGAGGAATCGAGAGACAAACTCGTTTACTACTTTCTTCATTCCTGGCCACCAGTGCTATCATCGAAGATCCTGGTACATCTTCACCACCCCTGGATGTACCACTAGAGGGGATGTGTGGAAATCCCTCAAAACTTCCCCCGAAAAGACACGGGTACCAAGGTACATCCTCTAAAGAGGATGGCGTGCTCCCCACCTTCATAAAATACATCAAGTTCCTATCATGTGGATATCTGAGCTCATCGATCCTCGCAGTCAGTTTCCCCATGCTAAGCCTCCCAGACATGCTGAAGAAGTGGGGGAATGACAGTAAGAGACTGAAGAAAGGCTACTCCATATCGATCCACAAAGGATATCTGCAAAGCGGCCAACTACTCCATCGCCTCACATAGCAGCTGTATACTAGATCTCCTAATGAGTGCATCCGCTACAACATTCCCCTTCCCATGAGTATAAACTATCTTGAAGTCATATTCTTAGAGGAACTCAAGAAAATGCCGCTATCTCAGGTTCAGGTCCTTCTGAGAGAAGATATATCTAAGACTCTTGTGATCAGAGTAGACTGTAAAACATTCTCCCATCAAGTAATGTCGCCACATCTTCAAGGTGTAGACCACTACTGCTAACTCCAGGTCATGGGTAGCATAGTTTTCCTCATTCTGTCTTAGTTTCTGAGAACCATATGCGATAAATGCTTGCTCCTGCATCAGGAAAAATCTGAGCCCGGTCCTTAATGCATCGCAGTAGACTACGTACCCAACGCCCTCCTTCGGAAGCCTCATGATGGGGGCACTAGTCAGCCTCTTCCTCTTCTTCTGAAAAATCCACTGGCATCTTGCCGACCACACGAAGGGTATCCCCTTCTTCTTCAATGCTGATAAAGGTGATGCAATTCTAGAGAAATCTGGAAAAAATATCTGGTAGTATCTGGCCAAACCCAGGAAACTCCGTACCTCCGTCACACTCCTGGGTGGCTCCCAAGCAAGTACCAACTCAATATTTGTTGGATCCACCGCAACTCTAGCCTCCGATATGACATGTCCCAGAAAGTGAACCTCTCAGATCCAAAACTGGCACTTCGAGATATTACCATAAAGCTGGTGCTCTCGGAGTGTGTCCAGAACTACCTGCAAATGATAGGCATGCTCCTCCTCAGTATCTGAGTAGATCATAATGTCATCGATGAATACTAATACAAAGAAATAACGGTATGGTTGAAATATCCTATTCATGAGTCCCATGAACACTACTAGAGTTTTGGTCATGCTGAATGGAATAACCAAGAACTTATAGTTGCCATACTGACTTCTGAAACCCTTCTTCTACACATCCTCATCTCTTACTCTGAGCTGGTGATAGCCTGACCTGAGGTCTATCTTCGAGAACCACCATGCTCCCTTCAACTGATAAAAGAGGTCGTCAATCCTCGGGAGTGGGTACTTGTTCATCACGGTCACCTGGTTCAGGCGCCGATAGTCAACACAAAGTCTGAAGGTCCCATCCACCTTCTTGGTGAAAAAAATCGTGGCTGCCCAGGGAGAAACCCTGGTCCGGATGAATCCCTTCCACTACAAGTCCTCTAGCTGTACCCACATCTCATGGAGCTTCACATGAGCCATCTGATACGCTGTTGTAGATATTGGTGTCGTCCCGGGGTACAATTCAATGTAAAAGTCCACCTCTCTACATGGAGGTAGACCTAAAACATCATCAGGGAAGACATCTGTGTACTATTCCACCACTACAGGATAGTTTAGACTCTTCACATCAACTACTTCGAGGGTAAGTCTAGCCAACTGATTTGCTATCGGTTGCAATCTCCTCTGGGTAAGTCCTTCTTATGCTGAAAATTCTCCCTTATCACCGGTGAAGGTAAAACTTGTCCCTTAATTGCAGATAAACCACACTTTGTGCCTAATACATTCAATATGAGCATGAACTATAGATAACCCGTCCATACCCAAGATGACATCGTAAGGCCTCGACGCCGCAACTAGGAGATCCCAGCCGAAGCTCTCACCTCCTAGAGTAAGCTCACACTGCAAGAACCAGTGTGTAATCATCAAATCCTCTCCAGTAGGAGTCTCTAGCTGTAAAGATCGAGCCAACAGCTCTGTCAGAATATCCAAGCTCTGAACAAGGGCGGTGGTAATAAAATAATGACTAGCACCTTTGTCTACAAGTACTGCAAATAAGGTAGATTAGACAGAGATCGTACATTGTATTATCTTCGGAGTACTCTGGCCATAGGCCTCAGCTGCCTGGAGCTGAGATCACCCCTACCCACCTGCTCCCTATGGTCGGGGTGGACCACCTGGTGGTGGATGCAGCAACATCTCGAATTGTTTCCCACTGCCAACTGCACGGCCAGCTCCTCAGCCACATCTGCCTGCTCCCTATAGACCTCCTCGGTCGAACATCTGTCTTTGTTTGGGCGGTTCTTCAACCGTATACTGATCATCCATATGGTGGGTCAGATAGTCATGAGCCATGTGACCCTGCCCGCCGCATGCGTAACACTTCCTGCTCCTCACATGACTGGCTCTCTCCCCAGTGCCCTGCACAACTGAACCTGAATCCTGTGGTTGTCCACCAGTAGGTCTGGTCCTCTTGGACCTCAATGACATCTGTCTATTGACATCTGTAGAAGAATCCACTATGTGACGCCCAGTGGTGGGTCTCGCTGCTGGTTACTGCTCATCAAGAAAACACTCTACCAAGAGGGCTCGCTCTAACACCCTCGCCTACCTCGGGATGTTGAGAGAAATCATCTGAGCCCTGATCTCCCACCTTAGTCCCTGCTCGAAGGTTTGGGCCCTGAATAATGGGTCCCACACCATATCAGTGGAGTAGTGTGAGAGATCAGTGAACCTCATTGATTACTGAGACATAGTCATGGTGCCTGTAGAAGACTGGCGAAAAGGATCACCATGAGATCGGCTGGTGTCCCTACAAGTCAGAACACTCTCACCACGGTCTCCAACCAATCCTCAACCGCTTGTGGGTCCGTCTCACCCTTGAACCTGGGTGGCCTCTAGTGCTGGAACTCGTGCAATGAACTCATCCAATGTGCACCCTCTGCTACTAGGGCTGGTGGCATCGGTGGACCAACAGGTAATGGTACTGCTGGTGCCTCTGCTGGTGCCTCTATTGATAAAGGGCCCTACACCGAGGCCTCGTCGCTCTGTGGGCTATCCTCACATACTATACTTGGAACCCTAGTTGGCTGTCTGAATGGAGGCATGCTGAAAAGAAACAGGTGTTCCACGGTGAATATGTTATAACTGGTGAGCCGACTCAAAGAGTTCACAAATAAAACTTTTCAAGACACTCATGAAATCAGTGTTTTCGTGCACTGAGTCAGAAATCAAAATTCAGGGTCCTGTTGTATGGATATGTCAGCCGCCACACCAACACTGGATTACCTAAACTGATAACCACACTCACTATGCTTAACACTATTTTCGTTAAAGAGATCAGAGTCCAATGTTCTACGGTAGAACCTACTCCTCTGATACCAATTTTTCATGACCCGTCCCCCGGGGGCCATGTCGCGACTACCCCAAGCCCACCTTCCATAGGCCAGTGGCTAGAAACTAGTACCGAAAGGCGTATTCCCTAAAAACTAGGAAGGAATTTCCTTTATAAACAATAAAAAAAATCAACCAAGCACATAGGAAGATACGAACACATGTAAACTGTATAGTAAAAAGAGTGTGTACACAAAGAAAACGGGCTAGAATTAAAGCCCAACTGGAAAGTACATGAAAACTAAAATGTACAAGTAAACTGAAACATATCATGTGAACTCTAGCCAAGGAACCTACCTGAAGGGTAGGTATAACTCTCGAATGATCGTCTCTGTGGTACACCTCATCTAATGTCCACCTCCGAGCTACCTCCAGTCCTGGTATTATCATCCTCAGTCAGCGTTGTCCATCGTTTTCACCAAACACAATAAGGTGTGAGCAAAACCCGTGCAGGGGTGAGTATAAATATACTATGTAGGGACCCCAATACCCTCAAAGGTCTCACAAAACCCACAATGGATAAACCAATAAGTATTAAAACATTTGAAAACCATACTTAGGTATATGCCCATATATATACCTATGTTATCAAGTATACCCATCTCATTAATGAAGAAACACAAGGCCCAACTCTTAGCCAAGGTACAACTGTTCCAAGAAGGAAATAATACCATGAAGGTAAAACCACCAGGGTAAGTACCACAAAGGTAACACCTCACATAAGAATACCATGAAGGTATCACCACGAAGGTAAGTACCACAAAGGTACGCCACACAGAAGAATACCACAAACGTATCACCACGAAGGTAAGTACCACAAAGGTATTCCACACAGAATAATACCACAAAGGTATTACCATGAAGGTAAGGACTCAGCTCACACTAGGTATAACTTAGTTACAGTAGTAAGATGATTAGATGTAACTACTGAATCATCTTACTCTATTAATAGGTAGACCCACGTTGGATCCTAAATCATTAGTCCCACGTAGGATCCTAATACAGTAGACCCACGTAGGATCCTAGAGTAGTCCCATGTGGATTTCCTAGAGTGGACCCAAGTGGGACTCTCGAACATAGAACCATGTAGGATCCCAAAGCACAAACCCACATAGGATCCCAAAGCACAGACCCACATAGGATCCATTTCTCATGTTACAACCAACTATAGGGTACCCTCACTATGCTCGCTTGATTCTGGGAGAATCTGATCTTCACGCACATGTTGATTCTCCAACTAACATGAAGTCCAACGAAGAAGTATCCCAAAGGACCTCCATGTGAAAAGGGTCTCAACTCAATAGACGGTGCATCAATCAGATGCTTGGTCTGTATGTTATTGGCCTTTTAGTCCCAAGGGCCAGGTTGGAATCGTGTTTGATCCAACCTAGATATACCCCAACTTTATCCAAAACCTAAGTGGGGTATACCAAAAGTACCATCTCGATCCAATGTTTTTAGTGCCGTAGATGGTTCGTCAAACAGAAACCTGTAGCACAAGATATGGCCGAAAGAGAAAAAAGGGTCGAAACTGGTCCGAGTCCGGTCCGACTCGGCCCGACCCGGATCTGGCACTGGGTCTGGCCCAGCCCGCTGGATGGCCTGCGGTACAGCCCGCAGTGGCGGCTTGCAGTGCGGTTCGCAGTGTGGTTTGCAAGGGAGGACCGCTCGGCTCCCCGGCTGGCCGGATGGCCAGCCTCATTCGCACGGCGTGGTCGCATGTCGCACCATCATCGGCGGCCGATAGTGAGCCGGCCGCCCCTCCACCACCGTCGCGGCCTTGCGCCGCTGCACCTCCACGACGGGTCGTGCGGACGAATGCCGTAGACCCTTCGTGTGGCCGGCCTCCAGCCCTTCGCGTGGCCGGCCGCCGCAGACCACCGCCCTTGCTCCACCGGGGCCCTTCTCCGGTTGCGCGGTCTACCACTTCCATCACTACGATCGACAGTGGTACCAGCTACCACTCTTGAGTCCCACCGGTGATAATCTCCTACATTGGTTGATGTCCTCCTCTATCATGAAGAACACATCAAAAACCAAAAAGGTTGGAGAGTGGTCGGGCCATGTTCGTTTGTCCTGCACCCTCAGCGTTAGAGCGGTAGCAAACAGATTAAATATTCTTGAATCATGAATAACGAAAAGAACGGGGTAGGGGGGTATTCAAAAAAAAATAAACCCTACCTTTTCGTTCATTGAATATGATGTCGTTGAAGGAGGAAAGACGGGCGTTGGTCCCTTTTCATTGAAGACGTTCCTCGTAAGAGAGCGCTTTCTCCATTGGAGATGGCATATTCTTCATAGGAGAAAGCATTCTTCGTTGGAGAAAGGTGTTTCTCCAAAGTTCTCCCCTTTTTACAAAACTTCCCCCCAATTCCACCAAAATGAAATATCTGACTTATTAAATTAAGTTTTATTAATCTAATTATAGTTGGATATTAATTAAGTTGATGTTGGCATAATAAATTAATGGAAGGTGGCACAATTAGTTAGGAGAGAACCAAGAGTCACCTCCCTCATTAAAGGGGGAGTTCAATGGTCAGGTGGTCCCCACCATAAATTTAAAATTGGGGGGTTTTACAGCTCGGGTGGTCCCCACCACCAAGCATTAAAATTAGAGGTTAAAAATAAAATTATAGTTTGTTCTTTATTTTATTTTTATTTCCACAAAAAACATGAAAACTAACATTCACCCTCATCCTCCTGCGGTTGAGGTGAAAGTCTCCTTAAGAGAATATTAGTGTTGTGAGTTCAACGGTGTCTCTGGTTTTCAATTCCGAGCACTGGTTCAAAAGTTACAAAAACCCACTCGCACGTTTACTGAACATACCTAAAAAAGTCCAAAAATTCATTTCGGGCACATCAGGCCTCAGAATCACTCACTGTTAATATTTTCGGACTCATAAAATTCCCATATAATAAAAACAATATGGAATTTTTCAGGTCTTTACAGTTGTGTACTTCCTATGGCCTTGGCGGGTAAACACCCCATGTAAACAATGTCTTAGTTGGGAACACAGTGTGTACACAAGTCCCCCTATATATGTTCTTGTACATGGCCAGATTCACATGGGGTCTGACTGAGTAAGCCCACACAGTGTGTGCCAAAAGTACATCAGCATGTACTAGTGAAACCCACAATCCTATGTTCCTTATACCATAGTTGAAGATATGATCACTTTCTACACATCATGTACTATGAGTACACGATGTGTAACCAAAAAAATAAATCCTATTTCCCCAAACAGGAAGAACACACGACATGTTAGGCTAAACTAAATTCTGTGTAAACTGGGGTTTTCAAGACAAAAACTCCAGATTTCATATAAAACCACTATTCTATTTACAAAAACAACTATTGGTATACCATATTCTGATCCGTAAGGGCCCATACTCCCCACAAATTAATTTTTTGCACCTAAGAATAACATATCATAATAAAATTCTATACAAAAGGCTGAAACAAGATCCACAAAATTCTAATACAAGAGGGACCATACACCTCAATGATCAAATCTTGGTGTCCATCCAATTAGAACAATAGAACTTATCAATAAACCTTTCATAACAATGTATATTTATCATGGTACCTATCAAAATATCATGAATCTCTTTCACAACATCAATCAAAAGATCATGAAATCTGTAATTCTATCTAAATGTAATGGTAGGAATTCATAGAATGTGATTTCTATATAGTTCTTATATGATGCACAAGATGGAATACCCTCATTTCATCGGGTTTCAACAAAATATAACTACAATGATACCTATAATAATAACATAAAACAATGAGTCATCAATCGGTGAAATTGAATCAACTTTAAAACTCAAAATCCAAAAAAAAAAATCAGTTCGAGGCAATTGTCCTTTTACCTGTACACATGGTTTCTAATCCTTGGTAGAGTTTAGTAAAAATTTTGATTTATTTTCTATCCTTGTCTAATGTCACTAAAAAGTAAGGCAAAAAAACATCCGTTGATGCCACATTGTAACGTCCTAGATCCGGATTCCACTCAACTAGTGCCATATACTGAGTTTTCCACATGTCTTTAATATCATTTCCCCAAATGCTAGAGGCTACTGACTAGCAGTAAGGGCCAATGGTGTGATAGTGGGGAAACTACGCCCTCATTTTCAGAGTGTAGGAAAATGGAATCCATAATAATACAATATTGGAAATAGTAAGCCACATACAATTGATATAAACAACTGAATACTAATATGATAAATAACAAGGCATCATTCCATACAAAAGACGATGAAACATGTCACCTGTTATAGGAAATTATCCAAAATAGGATACACTATAGTCAAATACAAGATAAAATACCATGGTATATAAATAGAAAATAAAACTCAAAATCATTACAAGACTTGACTTGGTCTCATGCTCTCATACACATAACAGTAATCAAGTACCTATATAAGGGAACTTTACCTTATCGACACCTATAATAATATAATCAGTTTGGGGCCCAAAAACGTGACCCAAACAGGGTGTGAGAAATAAATCCCTATAGGAAACCTCCCATGATCTATGCCAGTATGTCAGTGAGTATATGCAACAACAATGTATAATAGTGAAAACAGTAACTAGGAAGTAAAAAAAAGTAAACAAACATACGCGTACTGTCATTCTTTTACATTCATCTCATGTTCTGTAATTAATTCAATTACATTGAATTATATAAGTCTCCGGATCCAACATAGACCCATCAATCCCCTTTATAATGTAAGAACAAAATATGCTTTAACAAGCTATTTAAATACAAAAGAGTCAAGACTGAATCCAAACATATGCATTGGCTTGGCAGATGCATTATAAGTCATTCCATTTCAATATGTCTCAAGGCCATGCCTAATGTATAATCATTTCATTATATTTCAAATAGTTATGAGACTGTTATGTCATTATTTCTGCATGTGTCAGGGTAAAACCTAGTATATAAGCATTTCATCAGGTTTTAATCAGGGACAAACTCGACATATATGAATTTCAACATGTGTGAGGGTCAAAACAGAGTATATAAGCATTTTAGCCTGTTTAAATCCAGGAAGAGCCCAGTATATCAGCATTTCAGTGTCAAAAAATGCATGTAAATTACACTATTACATGGTTAACATATTAACAACTCATGTGGCCAACAATCATTTACAAGCCTGTCACGTAATCTGACCATTACCATGATTAACAATTATAATCTAACATGGGAAATCCATATCCCAATCCTAACATATAATCTAAAAATTATATGGAATAAACAAATATACTCACATGGATAGTTTATATATAACAAGAAAACATGTGTATTAAACTATCACAAGGTTTAAGAAATTTTCATCTCATTTTGGAAACATTCAATTAACCAATTTCATCTTAAAAACCCCTAAAAGAGAAATAAAGGCATTCCCATGGGCATCTTAGGCCAAACGGCTAAACAATGGTCATCTGAGGGAAAAATGCCCACGGAGTGGCCCTTAATGAAATCAATGAAGCTAAAACAAGCTTAAATTAATTTAATCCATGATTTAATCATAATTATGCAATAAAAAGGATCGATTTCAATTCAAGGTTACACCATAAAATGGGAAAACGACACTAAGAGACATATAAACAACTCGACATTGAACGAAAGGAACAAGACCACCTACCTTGTCCTCATTTAACTCTCCTCATCTAGAGTTAACTTCTAATTGAAGCTAAAATGATGTTGATCTACAAAACAAGGTAAAATTATCAATGTATGATAAATTTTTTGAGAGAAAATTCCCAAATAATAGCTCAAGAGGAATCGAGAGTTTATCGATGGAGTTCAAACAACTCCGATGATAATCAAATTGGAGTTCAGAGAGAGATTTGGGAGCCAAAAATGATCTCGATGTTGTATGTTCTTCAAACATAGGAGAGCCAGTGTCTAGAACAAGAAAATGAGGCTACTTCCCATTTTAATAAAAAACAAAAATAAACAGAGTGTGATAAGAATGAAAAGTCGTTTATTTATCAACCTTCCTTTACACATCATTAAAAAGCTTACCGACTTTCTTAAATAGTGTGTATATGAAAATACGGGGCCTGTAACCACTAATTATAACCGTTTAATGTTTGGAAACAAAATTTGACCTCAATTTGTTTCCCTTAAGTATAAACCAAAAAGTAATGATCCATACCTGAAAAGATGAACCACTTTCTTACAATAACTCCATTACAAGGTCATGTCGCTAACTCTATCCAACCCATTGTATATCCATCCTATCCCCACTCCCAAAACCTTATCCTTATAGAAATCTATTCTCTCCTGAAATTTATTCCTCAAAAAAAAATCATTTTCCTTTTCAGGGAGTAGTTGAAGGCCTTCTATTAAATGTTGAAATAGTAGAGGCTCTCTCAGCATGAGTGCATTTAAGACCATACAGTCGTGCCTTCTCATGGCCAGACCAATCAAAGAGCCCCTTAAAGGGATCATGTTGATGTTAATTCTTTTTTCATCTTTAGATATCAATCTAATAAATGTTTTCAGGTGCTTCACCAATTCACCATCCCAAGAATATCTAGATTTAATAAGACATCTGTCATCCTCATAAACTTCATCTCCCGAATAGTTATTGTTGGATTTTTTTTCTCATACTCATCACCCATATCTTCTAGACATTCACTTATGTTTCTTGAACTACCTTGAGTATTTTTCATCCTATACTAGATACTGGTGATCATTGTTGATGAATTCATAAGATAAAACATACAACTAGGGGAGTAATTATTTTCCTAAATCAAATTAACCATTTTCTTCAAATCATGTTAAAACAATTTGAAACATTTAAATTTTTTCCTCCCCTTATTTTAAATTCCCCTTTTTGTGTATTTTTTTATATTAATATTTCCAAATAAAAAAGGGTTTATATGAATAAAAAATATACGAATTCCAATTTTATAACAAAATAGTAGGAAAATTGTATAAAAGAGTTCATCTTTATTGAAAAAACCATGCATATGACCCCTCTCAAATCCTTTTTCAATATTTATGCTATTTTTATTCATGACTAATATTCCTAAGGATTTTGAAGAAAACATGGTGTATCGTTGAATAGATCAAATTTATAAATTTTGGACTAAACATGGGGGAGAAGTAAATGTTTCCAGTGACTCAGATAACACTTAATTTTATGGATCATCTGATATGATTATATGTTTGAAAAATGAAGAAGACCATATTGAGGATGTGATTATAGGAGAGAACGATGATGAAGATCATATTGAGGAACATAAAAAGATATTTGAAGATGAACATCATGATTGCACAAAATTGATTGAGATGTTCTAGTGTTGTGAAAAGTATCAATTGCATGATGGTTTTACAAAATATAAAATATTTTCAATCATACATAAGATGTATAATTTAAAATCTTGGAATATATGGAGTGATGTATGTTTTACTAAAAAAACTATCTCACAGGAATGATCTGATCCTAGAAGATAATGATATTCATAACCTAACATATGATGCCAAATATTATTCTACATCTAATGGGTATGATCCCTAAAATAATACAATTCTATCAAAATGATCATATATTATTTCTTAAGGACCACAAATAATATAAATAATGGAAAACAGGCCATGATTCTTAATTTAAAAAATATTAATTGGGTCCTATGATAGTTTTTTGGTACTCTATAATCATTACATATTATGGAAACCTATATTGATGTTAGGAGATTAAAAGGAAATTTATGTGGCACTGAGATTCTAGAAATAAATATTCAAAAATTCCCAACCCATTAAACTCTCCTCAATGGAACATGATTAATCTCAAGTTTCTTAAATCTTAAAACTATTTAAGAATCCTTCATATTGCGCTATCTATGGATGAAATTAATTCTTCCAGTTTTCATTGCATAAATCATAGTACACTGTAAATTATGTTGCTAAATTATACATTTCCACTATGGTTATGCATGAAATGAAAATACACTGTTATTTATGCTTATATAAGGACCAAAACAACTAGGTGATGATATTAATGTTTATTTGGGTCCATTGATAAAAGATTCCAAATTGTTGTGGGATTCAGGTGTTACATAGTATGGTGCTTACAGAAATGATGATTTCACATTGAGATATATGTTGTATGGGATTCTAAATGAAATTATTAATTATAGAAATTTATCAAGATTTATAATTAAATGAACTCATTGATGTCCCATTTGTGAACAAGGTACATAGTAAATTATGTTGAAACAATTATTAATGATTGTGTTTCTTGGACATCTTAGATTTCTACCCTGGTGAAATAAGTACCGGTCAAGGATGACATAATTTGATGGGAGTTTAGATTAATGTATAACACTATATCCACAAATAGATGATCTATTATTTGAGAAAATAAAGGGAATTAACAATAGTTTTGGCAAAACATTTTTAGAAAACATTATGAAAACCAATTTAAAAAATATATCATTTTTGGAACTACCTTATTGAAATTGTTTATAAGTCAAAAAATATCTTCATGTTATGCATATTGAAAAAAATTTATGTGATAATGTCATTGTAACTTTAATAAATTCACTAAAAAATCAATAAATTGAATTAAGGATATATTTGAATTTGTTGATATGGTAATAAAAGAATAGTTGATTCCAATGAAGGGTGTAAAACCCACTTTTCATCCTCTAGCTACTCACACTCTTTATACAAAGGAGGAATATTTGATTGGAAACTTCTTGAATGCTGTAAAGATTCCAATGGTATATTCATCAAATAAAAAAATATCATAGAAATGAATGATTTAACGTTAAAGTGTCTAAAATTACATGTCTATCATGTTTTGATGCAAGATCTAATTCCTATATCATTTTTTTTCCAATAATGTCCTACATATAGTAAGCAATATTTATTTCTTTGTCAATTCTATATTCATCATTGTTATAGACCTAGAAAAATTTCTAACATTGGAAAAGGAAATTGCCTCTATATTATGATAACTATAAATTTTTATCTATCCTATATTCATTGATATGATGGTTCAATTTATAATTGAGTTAAGATAATGCGGTCCTGTATATTATAGATAGATATACCCCATTGAAAGATAAATGAATATTTTGAATGGGTATTTCAAAAATTTAAGTCGTCCAGAAGGTTGTGTTGAAAATTTACATATTACTGGGGAAGCTCTTGTATTCTGTTCCAACTACCTATATCATGTGTAAAGAATTGGTCTACTGAATTATTATCTTACAAGGAAGCTTTTGGGTGAAGGAATTTATGGAATAGATGCAACCAAAAAACTGTTATATATCAGGAGTGGGTCCACCTTTATCCTTTTCATAACAATTTAGAGGATTCCACATATTTTAAAATCAAAAATAAATAATTAGGCATTTTAATCACTTAAGGAATGAAATATGTATAAAAAATGCACATAATCAACAGTTTATTGGTTAGTTTTGAGACCATATTTTTAAGGTGTCAAATTAAAATCAGGATTCAATTTTAGAGCGACATTGATAGATATATATAGGTACAAGTGAATATGTATTATATTATAATGGTTATGTAATTGATGGTTATATATTCTATACAAATCAATACGATGATGGCAGTGCCATGAAAAATAGTGGATTTACACATGTTTTGAAAGGAATTCATGTATCTGGTACCATGTAATGAAATTAAATTTATTTGAATATGTAATAATTTGGAATAATTAAACAAAAAATTGAGTTGGATTATACAATGTTCCATTTGATGATCTTCCATTGAACGTTGGTTGATAATATGAGTGCAATTAAAATAGATGAATTGTTATTCATGAAAGCGTATTTCAGTATGGATGAGTACAAAGACAAACCATTTATAATGGAATCACATAAATTATATGTATCTTATGTTCTATATCCCACTAACAAAATGTGTTCAATTATTCTATTATAAATAAAATACCATTGAAGTGTTATGTGAAATTTCAACTGCAGATGTGCATTTAATTTTGACGTTGAAGTCATTTCACTATGGTTCCTATATAGGGAGGGTATTTTACATTAGAGGAAACTATAATGAAGGGATTTTGATACTTGATAGAAGTGTAAAATATCTTTCCCCATTAAAAATGAGTGTTCAATAATCATGTTATATTTTGTTGTGTAATACGCATTTTGTTAGTTCATACTATTATTTGTTCACTACTACATTTATGTTATCTATATTAAATGATGAACCAATTTTATAGATAATGACTTTTCCACATGTTGGTGCTCATAATATTGATGAAAAACAAGTTTCTATACCTGTTAGTACTCCCAATACATAAGAATCATAACCTTAATCACATTACAATGATAACAATCCATATGAACAACTTATTAAAGATGTTGAACCTATAGAAATGGTAGATGGTGAAGAACTGTTGTCCATGAAAAAAATAGGATCTATTTATCATGAAATTATTAGAAAAAATTATTAATGTGAAAAACAAATTCATCAAATTCAAAGTTAGATGGAATTGGAGTGGATAGCCTATTAACCCCATCAAGGAAATTTTTAATAGTTTCAATGGCCTCACCACTATGTAGTGTTTTTCGATTGATGTAGTTTCATGGAACCATGTTGTGCTAATTATCAATACATAGATTTTGGAAGATATTACGGTAACACTATGATACAATTTCTTTATTTTAATAAAAAATGAAATAATAAAACATTTAAATATCTTCATTATACCTAGTAGAGTGAATTTATAGTATATTAATCCTTAATGAAATTTTTATTAATTCTAGGTAGATTGGATCACAGTGGATTTTAAAAAAATATAGTGAGGCTTCATATAAATGATGATAAAGGTAAAAAAATCCTTCACCCACTACATATGTATACACACATGATAATCCATGATGAGTGGGATGCATTTACTCACCATCGTGAGGAGAAAACATTTCAGGCACATTATGGTTGGTAAAAAATTGTTTGACAATATGTGTTTTAACCACTTTGATTATGAATTGTTTTTTATGAAATAGAAACTAAGTGATAAAAATAAACAATGGATAGTACAACCAACATACCCCTACCATAAAACAATCATGTTGTGTAATTCACTTTAAAAATACTAGGACATATTTTAAATTTACTGTAATACTTTTATGTGTAATGAAACCACAACATTATTATATTCTTCTATTTATATGCAGATTGATGAATCCAAATAAAATTCCACATACATCCCATGTCATGTGCTAGGGAAGTAATCACATTTAAATAAATATGGGATTATAATAGATGAAAATCCACAAATTTTTTTGGAATAATGTTTATGTGTGATATAATAAATTTTTTCTTTAAATATCTATTACATTACATTAATTAATTATTTGACAATATTTATTACTGACTTAGACATATGAATCATCATAATTTTTACCAAATAAACATTTAATATCATTAGAATTTAATTAGCCATAAATATATGTCCACATTAGAGGTGTGGGTTTTGGGGTTACACCCTGAATTTTTTTTGAGAAAAAAAATAAAAGGGGAATAAATATAAAAAAAATGGAGGAGATTAAAGCACTATTAACTACTCTTGAAGAGACATTTCATTTGGAAGTATTATTTTATATAAAATTTAATGGGGTTAGTAAAAAATAGAAGAAAAAACTCAAGAAAAACTGTTATGCAAAGATCCCCCCACCCCTACTAGATTTTAGGAGAGACATACCCCTCAAAAAGTTGTCTTAGTTAAGGTAATTAGTTTTTTGATAATTTTTTATAGGAAATTTGAATGAGAATGATACTAATACCATTAATATAATGATATTTTATAGGGTGAATGTATTTTTGATTTATATCTATCAACACTATCACATTACCTTGTTGTGAGGGATACCATGTTCAATATCCAAGAATTTACTTTACACAACAGACATCATAGAACATGTCAAGTGAGAGTGGGGATTAGTTATCTCATGAGCCGAGCGTCGAGCTACCTATTCCATTTGTTGACAAATATGTTCATATTATTGATAATGATATTTAAACATCTATAAAATTTATGTTAGATCATGTATAAGAGATGTCGATAAATTCATATCCATTTACAATTTATTTTTCATGTTGAACCTTTGATAATTAATTAAAAATGGTCTGAATTGATGAATTTTATTACAAACAGAAAAAGATAAGGTGTGAAATGAAATGTCAAGTTAAAATTAACCAAAGGTTCTACCTACAAATATAAAAGATCTTATAAAATCACCATTACCCCACCCATTCAATATCTGCATCTACTAATATTGATGTTTCTTGAAAATACAAGGTTATAAGATAGTTTTAATTTCATAATTGACTTTGAAGAAAAAATGAATGTGGTGGTCATTATTGACTACATTGTTCCCGAGAATGTAAATTAAATCCTTAAGTACGATTGGTTAGGAGTCTAAGTAGTAAATTTAAACATGAAGAGGGTTTCTTATATATTTTTTACAATAACTGATCTACTGTGTTTATTATGACTAAATACAACTCATATTTTTTGTAGGAGACTATATAAATACTATTTGAAGGGAAAACCCAACGATCATAAATATGGGATAATTATTCCTCACATAATTTCTACATAAAAAACCTCATTTGAATCTGATCAAATTATTGAAATAGTGGAAAAACTATTTGTATTGTTTGAATAAAACCTTATAGACAATATAATATATTATTACCAATAATTCAAGGGAAAAAATCTACAATTTAATCATACCACATATATTTTTGATCTATTCACTACTTATTACTTTTAGTTTTTTATGGAAAATTTGGATACTCATTGTACTCAATTTGGATACTCCAATGATTTATTTTTAAGATTCACTATATTGATATTGAAAAAACTAACCACACATGTATTCATTTTTAAAATTTTAATACACAGCATCCAACATTTTTAGAAAAAAAAATTAAGTTATATTTTTTATATTTTGTTTTAATGAGAATTATGTTATGATAGGGCCATGTTTAAATATCATGAAAATCATGTCATGATGATAACACATGAGTAAAAGTAGCATGTTGAATTTTAAATGTGGATAATTATTATGGAATATACAATATGATTTCACTATCAAAATACATATGAAATAAAATTACTTATTTTTATCAATGTTTTGGTGGTGTCCAAAAAAATAGAAAGTATTTTGGTTATTATTTTTGAAAATTTATGAGACATATCATATACCATCAACAAACTAGCATCCCCAAAGAGGTATTTTCAATGACCATTACTATTTCATTTAAAATATTTTTTAATACTTTTAATATCTATATTTTTTACTACAGTTACTATTGAAAGTCATCTTATTCAAAAGATGAAATATATTTTTTAGAATATCAGAATGTATACATATATCATGAAGATATGATTTCCTACTACTTATTCTGTTTATTTTTTCACCATTTTATTGAGTTTTTTCGCTAATTTCCCCATCTTTTTTATTGCATAATTATTTTGTTATTTTTACCAAATATCATGAAGATGTTACTTATTCAATAAGTATGATTCACTATATACTATTATCATGCACTATAGGATATATAGACACAGTGGAATCAACCATACCTTAATCAAATTCACGGTATACTTGGTATGAATCAAATTGTGTAGTTTCATTTTAAAACTGACATTTTATTTATATATTTTTTAATATTTATGTTTAATTTATTTTTAATAGTATTAATATCATAATAGTTGTTTTTATATAGGTGGATTCATTTTCTCGGGTTGGGGTGGTTTGTTTGAAGCTTCTCATGCTCTTAAGAGATTCGACTTTGAGCCTGCAACTAAGATTATGGAAATAAGGAAATGTTTCAAGAGTGTATATAGACATAATGAAAAGGTAAATTCCTACTACTTATTTAGTTATTTTATTCAAAATTTTATCTACAATTTTTATTTTAATTTATTTATCATTTTTGTCTAATAATTATTTAGTTTTCTTTCATAGATTTTTTAGGAAGTTATATTTTGATTTCTATGATCTACAGCAAGCTAGAAAATAGAAATATTCTCTATTTTCTATCTTGGATTATACAGTTTATAGGAAGTCACACATCACATACCCAATTAACTATAGCTCAATTAAATACACAACATGCTTGGTATGATTTGAAATATAGGTTTTTAATTTATAATTTATATTTTGGTTCAAAACACACATACCAGACTCATAACTAAAAGAAAACATTCATATTGTTTTATAATTTAAGAAAAAAATCCATATGTCCTTTAAGACATGTAGTAATTAGCCTCACCTCAATCATCCAAAGGGTGTGACAAGTATGACTCCAATTGTGTCTTTTCATGTAATATTGTCATTAATTTTAGTAAAAAATAATGTGACTTCCTCAAAATAAAGAAAGTGAATTCAAATTGATTTGATAAATTATTATAATGATCCATATTTCATTTTTTACATGTTGGAATTAGTCGCACCGTAATATGATGCATGGTTTGACCGGTCTATCTCAAAGTATATCATTTTATTTTAAATTGACATTAATTTTATCAAAAAAATCTATTTAAATACTCAAAACTATGAAAAAGCATTAAATGTCACGATGTCATCCCCAAAATGGGTAACCCTCATGGTCTAGTAATGGTAGAAGAGAGATAACAACCCCCCTAGTCCCACCATCTATAGGCCCTGAGTTGTAAATTAGCACTAAGGGTATAATAAATATCTAGAAGAGAGGAATTACCCTCTAAGAGAAACACATGCCTAAGAGAGATATAAGATATAAACAAACCAACTACCACTTATACTACAATATAAAAGAAAACCCATGTAATCAAATGTACTTTCCTAAAAGAAATACTACAAATGAAAAAGAAAATACTAGTACTAAAAGAAAGTAAGGATGAAAATGACCATAAAACCCAAACACCTCTTGCAACCCAAAATCTAATAGTAACCTGCAAGATCTCAAACCTACTCCAACAAAACTGAAAAATAGTTTATATATATGTAGGGTGAGTATAACATTATACACAATAGGATCCTCCCCTGATCCTATCATGCAAAAGTAAAGAAATCATGCTAAATCACAATGAACAACAAGTGAAAATAACTCATCACCTAAAAAATTATACTTTGTTTGCATCCTCACCATGGATACTCTCACCAAGAATTTCATATAAGAGAATTTAATGTAATAAAGAATATAAAGGGTACCCTTCCACTACACCACCACTGGTTTGCAGCTCTTCCCCAACATTGCACGCCCTGAGCATCTCTCTCAAAAAAGGATAACCCAAAGACACCTTGGTGAAGCACCACAACATGAACATTATGCAATACACCACCATTTACATATATCCAAAATTAACCGGGTAATTTCATGAAGCCAACACACATCACATAACTTGTATCATTCATCAAGTATTGTACCTCAAGCCATCAAAACCCATACACTGAGTAAGGATTGACAAGCCCTTCCAGCCTATAAATGTTATACCTATAGAATTAATTATGAAACTATATCTAGAATACATGTGTTTGAAATAACCATAGGCCATTACACCCCCTACAAACATATATTGGTAAAAATAAATGATGTGAAATCTAGTACAAGTAACTACCAAGTGAATAGAGAAGGGTCAAAGGGGGAAGTCATCCATTCACCCTCCTATTAGGATGTTGGGGAATATACCCCCTAGGGATTAGAATTCTTGAGGTGTTAGTATCCCTAAATGATATGTTGAAGTATAATATAGAAACAAAAAATGTACAAGATATAATATAGCTCACAACCACACTTTGGAAAAAACATATTATCAAAATTTACTGCAGCTAATATCTCTCGGGCTCTTAAATGCCACTACTAAGACCAGATATCCAATAAGAATAAAACCACTTAAAGATCTACATTAGATTACTTTATCCCTTTTTATCTGTTTCACTTTATGTTAATTAATTATTTTACCATTAATTAACCATTATCATTTCTATATTACATCAAATTACTATTTCAAAAAATATCCATTCCCTCTATTTATAAGCAATCCATGTCCATGACTTCTTATAATTTCAACCTCAATATTGCATCCCAGCAAGTTCCAACCCCATGGGTTAATAATTTATTCATTTATTTAACAACATTATATTCCATATCAATAGGTGCTCTAGGAAAATGTTTTAATCTCCCTAGACACATGAGGCTTAACACGATGAGTAGATGAACTACTTGTTGAGTCTTTTACACTAATTGCAAGAGAGTAAACTCATCCAACCATGAGGAACTGACCAATGAAATCATGTGGAATACCCCACACATCTACACCTCCCATGGAAAGAGACAACCAAACACATCTGTCTACCTCAAGGAGTGGGGAAAAGAAATTAGATAAACAATAACCTAGAAACCAACCAAACAATAGATTCAACAAGCATCCAGCTTTCCTAAAAATGGGTATGCCTAGATTTAACCAGTTCCATCACCTCTATGGTTCTCCTCGACACCCAATTGCATAAATAGATGCATCTAACCACTCTAGGAATCAACTTCTTCCACAATAATCTGGACTCACGACCCCACGTACCAAAACAAATATCAAGGTTCATCTATCGCAGTCTAATGTCACATATGGGCCTCTATACCCCACAAACCACCACAACACTTCTGGGTCAACCATATCACCAGAAGCAAGAAACAAACACCACAATAGGGAACTTGTACCTAAATTAAGGCATTCGACCTTTACACACAACAAGCTCTCACAGCTTCAAAACATAAGGCACCTCCACATTACAAGTAATTAGGAAACTTCAGCCCTACAAAGTCATTATCCTTATAACACAACTAGTTCTTATTCCATCTTGAGTTAACCAATTAATTATTCATAGGTTCTAAATATAGGAAACCTAAGAAAAATTCTATCAATAATTAATTAAACAATTAACGTAACATGTATTTAATTATTTTATCAATAAGAATCATCATAATTCAGGATCATTAACCAATTCAATTAATCATGAATGTCTACATCAATTTGATTATCATCAAATTTCTACAATAAAAACAGGATTAAATAAACATGAATCTTTTACTATTTATCCAATTAATTATCAATTAATTCCAGAATTACATTATTCAAAAATTTACATCAATAGAAACATGATAAACAATGAAAGGCATAGATATCACACTATATAAAAAATCAAGAGGCAAACCATTATCATGGTATAAAGCAACAACATCTCTCTGAGATTGATTCGAATTATTTAATCTGGTTCATTTATTTAATTAGTTAAATATCATTTCAAAACAAGGGTATTAACCATGATAACTCAATGATTAAACATAATTAAATAGGGAAGAAATGAATCCCATATCTCAAAAGTTCATCGACGTTCTTCACATGAGAATGGACCACACATTGAATCATCTATCACCACTTCTATAATAGATTCTTCCAACTGAGGACTCCATGACACAACCACACCAACAAAAACTGAGAGAAACCATATTAGAACCATATTAATGAAACCTATATATCATGTTGAGAAGATAAAAGAGGAAACAAGATCAAAACCGTGAGAAACCTCTAGAAAATGAAGGAAAGACGCACCTTTGATCAAGCCAGGTTACTATAGATCAATGATCAAGGCCCAATATCGATTCACATCAAAGTGGTCTCAAAACATGACATAGGGGACATTAAGGTCACCTAGAACAAGTGGGAGGGAATCTGTAGCCATAGGGTTTGAAAAATAAATTGGCTATAACGTTTTAAAACATTACAACATTGGGGGATTGCATGATGTGTAATCTCCATTCAGGTCATGTATTTCCTCGAGGATGATTTCTGCAAAAAAAGCTATTGCCTTTCAATTTTATTTTATTTTTTAATGTTAGAAATATTACATTATTTGAATTAATATTTCATTTTTTGAAATTATTCTACAAGGTCTGATCCCGACTTTCTTAATGTGAAAGTTACATGCTTCTAATTTTCAACACATGAGTCCCTCCAGACTTCCTCTAATCCTCCTACAAGCGTCCCAAGCCTTAGGGACAAAGAAAGGGTCGATCCATGAGGATCTGTGTCCTTACATTAGATACCTCTCAAAACATTATCATCCTAGATAATTCAAAACCAACTCATAATGGAAATAAAATGGGTCCATCTAAATAGCCACCCCGTGAGATACCTCTCAAAGTTCTCATCACCACAAGTGCTCACCACCTCACTAGGGGAACACAAAAATCCATGAAGTAACAACAACCATCTCCTAAAAATATTTCCATGGAAGATACCTCTCAAAAAGTAGCAAGACACAACAAAAAAGGGATATCCATCTCTCAACCACAAAATGAACAATATTACATGATAAGAGATAAACAAAAAATATCCCCATGTATTGAGTTTGTATCTATGAATCGTGATCCTAAGTTCTCTCCTCATTTCCACTGTGCTTCCACATGACATGTCAAAAGGGGATAACATTCACATGTAACACTTTCTCTAGGCGGTCCTTGATCTCTATAGGCTGCTCCTAAAATGACGTGTCATCGTCAACATCAATCTCCCTCAAATTGATGATGTGAGAGTCATCATGATGTTAATAATAGAGATACAACATGAGAAAAATTTTGTGTAACCATATCATTTGCTGGGAATGTGCTATCCAATATTCCACAACTCCAACACGAGACAACTACTAGAATGTCCCAAAAGAAACAGGGACAAATCCTACTCCCATGACCAAACCTTCACTGTCTATGATGGGGAGACACCTTTAGGAACACATGATACCTAACATTCAACTCCATAGGTCTCCTACTAGGATTTATATAGGATTTCTGATGATCCTGTACTACTTTCATCCTCTTTTGAATCACCTAAACCACATCTATCGTATTCTGTACCAGTTCTGTTTCAAGAATTTCAGAATCTCCAATCCCAGTCTAGCACAATGGAGAATAGAAAGGTAAGACATACAAGGCTCAAAATATTGACATACTGATGGTGGAGTGAAATCTATTGTTTTTTTGAACACTTTGAAGGGAAAGTTCCTTATCCACGAACCTCCAAAATTCTGGACACAAGATAGAAACATGTACTCTAGATTCTATATGGTCTTCTCTATTTGACCATCTGTCTATGGATGAAAAGTAGTGATAAGGCATAGCTAATAATAAAAATAATTTTGGAGACCTCTCCACACCCTAGAACTAAAATGTGGATCCTGATTCTAAATGACCATCCTTGGGAATCAATGGATTCTCACCACCTCCTCTAGATACTGCCTGAATAAAACATCCACTAAGCATGAATACTTGATCATTATAAAGTGATATGATTTATTAAAAAAATCAACTAACACCCATATGAAATCATAACCTCCTTGATATTGAGGTAAAATAGTAACAACATCCATTGATATGTCCTCCCACTTACACCGAGTAACATCTAACATTTGGAGCAAACCACTGAAAACACGGTGCTTGACTATCACATTCTGAAAGACCAAACACTGAGACAAAAACTATGAAAATGAACACTTCAAACCATACCACCAAAAATTACCTTTCAAGGATAGGTACATATTTTTAACTCCATGATGTAATATTAAATGATATTTACATAACACTTTGTGAACCATCTCACACATTTCCAAGGGAATGAAAAGAATTCCCTAGAACAACAGTTGGTGTTGTTTAACCTCAGGCCAACCATCAAGGTCCTCGCCACAGGCAACATAGTCTCTCCAGAACTCCACCTCAACATCCCCCAACTAGGATTCCTCCACCCACTTCACTAGATATGACTACCCCTTCATCTGAAAAAGAAAACCTCTTCCCCTCGATATCTCCCATCTCTAGATGAAATGATGAAAGTTCTTCCATTACTCTATAGGAATCACCTGATTTAAGAACTACATAACTACATGACTTCTTACACAATTCATCATTTAAAAAATTTCCAATTATATGAATATACAAAATAATGAATTCATAATCCTGTAAAAACTCCATACACCAATACTGGTGAAAGTTCAAGTCACATTGGGAGAAAATTTACCTCAAGATCTTATGATCATTCAATACAAAAAAGAACTCACTGATGAGGTAATGTCTCCACAATTTCTTGTAAAAAATCACTACCACCAACTATGAATCTTGGGTTTCATAGTTACGCTCACAGGGAAGTAACTTTAGAATCCCATAAGAAACAAATGAACTCTTCTGAATTAGAGTACAACCCAAACCAAGATGAAAAGAATAAAAAAACATCAATCTAAACTCCTTCTGTTGGAAGAAAAAGAACTGAATCACTGACCAACTTCTCCTTTAGTTACTCAAAAGGTTCCTAACACTGATTAGTAGACAAGAATTAGTAGTCCTTTCTAGTCAATGATGTCAGAGGAGTCATAAGTGAAGAAAAATTGGCTATTTACCTCCTGTAATAGCCTGCATTTCCAAGGAAACATCACACCTCTGATTATGTCTTGGGGGATTCCCAAGAAACAACCTCTTCTATCTTTAATGGATCCATAGCTACTCCCTACAGAGATACCATAGACCCTACAAAACTGACATATCGAGCCCAAAATTCTCACTTTAGCAGCTTACCAAATATCTTCCCAAAGTGAAGAACTCTAATAATGGAACGTAGAAATGCCTTGATGTAGCTCTATACTAAACTCGATCTCCTGTTAAGGGGGTAATGTTAGAACCTTCTCTGAAAATAAATTTGGGTACTCTTCTATGACACTAGGAAATGCCAACTACTAAACCTCTAATGAACTAAAAATCATCTCATCCATAAAAAAAGACAAGGATGGAACATGACTCTATCCCATGTAAGGGTTTAGCTCACCAACAAACAATACTGGCTCTCTATCAGCATCAAATAACAACACCAGCCTCCTAGAGAAATCCCCGATTTCTGAAACAAAAAACAACCTATACATTCCAAGGATTATTTCATGTGGTTTTATTCATAAAGATAGGAAATTACCAAATGATTAGTGTTTCCCCACCCCTAGCTCACAATTTTTACATAATTCAAACATCTCATCTCAACCTCCAACTGGTATAGTTAACACAAAGGGAATTGGAAGCATCTCTAACTAGAGTCCCAAAGCACGGAAAAGGCCAGGTGATATGAAGGAGTCTGTCACTCTTGGATCAAAAAAATCCTAGAACTATGTAGAAAACAAGAAAAGGGTATCTCAAATGATAATTGGATCACCTAGCATTGGAAATGATAATTCATGAACCTGACCATGATCTACACTACATCCTCTCAAGCCATACTGATGACCACCTCTATGGCCATGCTTTTCTCTCGAAGGACAAGGAGAACCCTAAGGATATTATCTTCTTTCCCTATCTACTCTATATTTATCCCAGACTTGAGAGACATTATACTTATACATCTCATAGAATTACCTCAATGGAGGAACCTGAAGTCGAACAATTGGTGCACGCTAACTACTAATAATGGTTGGGCACTCTCACTGCTAATGACCTTGGACTCTATAGAAAAAACAAGTGTTTGATCCCATAGGATAGGTCTGAGAGACTCCAAACCTAGAGAAAATAGACATTGAGGGCTGGGACCTACCCTCGGCTGATCAGAAGTTCTTATTTCCTATGAAATGGGAACCCTAGAGCACAACTATGATTCATATGAAATATTGACGACTACCCTATCATGAAATTAGATTTCTTCTTATATTGTGCTTATACAATATATTGAATGAATAAAAAAAATTATTGAATATATTACATATTTATTAAATTAATATCACTCAACAATTTATTATAATTTAATTTTATAGGGTAATAAATCTTTGGGACAATAAAAATAATAATATTACCTTTTTTATTCAATCATCTTTTATATTCATTTATAAATAATTGGTATCCAATTAATTAATTTTATACTATGTCAACTATAAATTTTCATAAATTAGTTATTACTATTCATAACATATTATTTAACTTTTAGGTTATATCATTATATATTAAATAATAACATTGTAATGATATACTATTGTTCAGTAAAAATCAGTCATGCATGTTACACAAGCCATCAAGGAAATTTATTATTGCATGTAACACAATCTAACCTAGGTATCCAATATTGAGAAAACATAAATTTATATTTCTTGTAGTGCATGATTAACTAGGTGTTTTATATAATGAAATCCCAACATAGTTATTACATATAAAATAAATTATTTTCTATGTTATGTGAATTGAAAAATATCACAATGGTTAAATTAATTTGAAAGAAAATAAATCACAAAATCTCAGGGTGATGCATTCTACACCTTAAATAAATTTATCCCTTGAAATTAAATAGGGTTATTATTGGTTTAATAATTTAATGTTTCATTCATATATAACCTCATCTTAAAAATGGATACTCAAACTACCCTTAAAAAAGGGAAATTTAGAACCATAACGGTTAACCAAATTAACATATGACTAGGTTTCCACATATTAGAACATAGGTTGGATGTGAATATTGGACATGTAGGAAAAGAATATATATTTAGAGGGAGTTATTGACGTCAATACCACAAAAATTGAATCATGAATGAAAAGATAGAGGCCTCAATGTTATAAATATATGATTATTTAAAAGGCCATAAATTCAACAAAATTATGGTATTATGACAATCAAATTCCCTATTGATCATTATCCTAACATTGAGTAATTATTTAATAAGGAAACATACTTAATTTATATATTACTATAAAATATATTCATTATTTTTTTGTTCTTTAATAAACTCCCAATTAATTCATTACATCAAGAAATGGATGTATAGAAATTAACATTGATGCTCAAAGCACTAAATTCAACATTTCGAAGACATTAAGTCCCATAAAATAATGAAAAATATAGCTAGTTATCTATAAATATTCTTAAAAATAAATATTGTTAATAAATTAGTCTCTAAATATAAAAAGAAACCCTACCGTTTGATCATAAATAATCATTTATAAAAAATAATAATACATTAACCCGGACATCACATATGCTAATGGTAAGAGTGAAACACTTATCATCATTTGGTCATTGTTTCAAGACCTGTATCCTTTTTGAAAATGAATTGTTTTCACACAACATAAATTCTCTACTTTTCTAAAACTCTTCTATTATAATTTCCAATATACATAATATGGACATTCTTGAATAAAGGTTAATAAATAAATAGCATTTTAACGAAGTTTTTCAGTACTAACACGGTGCATGAATACTTCCTCCAAATCTTAATTTAAAATTTTCATGAATGGTTATCCTTATAACCATTATAAATGATTAAAATACAATACTCTAGAAATAATTTAATGTAATTAGATTAACATTGATTCCCATATATATCCGAATGCAGCTCTTGGTTGTCATATTCCAGACATGTGACTACTCCCATCATATATTCTCTTGAAACATGGTAGTAAACATAGTTACCATAAATCATTATTGAAAACATGAATTATTACTTATTCAATGTATATTGGATTTATTCAATAAATCTAAAAATGTTCTAAACTACTTCAATTATAGAATAAACCACATGTAAACAAGTCCTAAATTAGTTTCAAGGTAATAAGTACCCTCTAATTTACATATTCATATGACACATATCTTTAAAAAAAAAAATTTACTAATATTAGAAACCTATTAATTTTTTACTTTCCCTAAGTCATATTTTTTCCATGGACATCATGTTTCCATTATATGACATTTCAAACCCATCAGACCGATTCAACCTGTTATTTTAAATCCATTGTGAAAAACATAAAATAAATAATCCTTATATATTTCAACTTTCATAAAAATTACTTCTGGAATCCAAATAAATAAAATATTTTAATATTACACTTCATACATATTCCATTATCAAGGATACATCATCCTATTTCATAATACTTTATTCCTTTCACATTTCATCTATTTTCTCTTCATCATCAACATTGCAACCATCACTTGTACCACCTTACTAATCCTCTATAGGAGGTTTCCACTTTGGACATTGATTTTAATATTTACCATTTATTACACACATAAAACACATAACCTTATATAATTCATTAGGTAGGACTATATTCTCATCTATTTCATTAAAAAACTCTTCATTTTCCTCTATAGTCACTTTCTTCGTGTCCTTCTTTACCACATTCAAAACATCTTCATCTTCTTGTAAGAAATTATCTTAGGTGATTATTTCCACATTCTTGAAAAAAGGAAAATGAATCTTCTTTCCTTCTTGGTCTCCATAAGCTGAACTCTCAGTAAACTCCTTCTTTCTCTTCCTTAGTAAGTCTGAGAGTTTGTTAAGGTATACGTTGTTAATCATGTTTTGTGAAAACTAACTAGGTATGATCAAAACATCTCTCACTCTAATTATCATCCCGCTTGACTCATCATCATCAAATCATCCATCACATTCAATGTTAATCTATATCATTTCAGTTCCCACCATTTTCTAAAATAGTATCATAGTGCGAGCATCACTTATCATAGAAAAAACAAGATAGTCATAAAATGATTTACTTATAAAATGTCTAAATCATGCCACATTCCTTAATCTATGAGAACCTATGTTCATAATAGGTTATTCATATCTAAATTATATTTAAATCCTTAATGATGGTTTGTGAAGAGTTTTTTAATTTCCAAATCATATCCCCTAGGAGTGTCAATGTAGTTGTATAGAAAGGCCCTTTGTTGTGTACCAGATTACCCTGAGTCAGGCCCATAACATATTGTCAGAGTTTTTACCCCTCATTACATCTTTTCCAGAGCCAAAATTTCTTGGAGTATATATATAGGGATTTATTTATTGGAAACCACTCACTCTATAATTTACCAAAACTCATGGACATTTTCATAAATGTTAACTTATCCTTATACTTATCCTTATATATATCCCAAGACATATCATTCTAAATATACATAAGTATCTCACTAATGTTTTATAATCCAAGTTTCTAATGGTTGACTAAAAAATTCCTTTGATACCAACTATAGTGACCCATTATTAACATACATGGATATTACATCATTTTAGATGAATACTCAATACATTACAAAAATACATGCTTGAGGGCCATAATAGTTTAGTGTATTTGGAAACGTGGGAACAAAATCTTCTATCCTGGTGTAATATCTTCTACATTTCTCATCAAGATATCATCCTTTAGTACATCTACCTGAAACTCTTATTCATAACATGGGGAATGGAAACATAAGAAAGGGGTGAGCTCATATTCTCAGTAAGTTAAATATAAGAAATGAATAATCATAACATTATAAAAAGGGTATAGAACTTGAGAATAACATTGGAATATTGTACCCTTCTAATTAGATATCTTAATAAAAATTTGGAGTTTATTAGTAATGAATCATTAAAAAATTATGAACATATTAGTTGAAATCATAACATAGTAATATAACATAGAATTGTGGCAGATACAGAAGCATAAAATACGATTTCCATAATATCCAAGTCATCACTTCCAAGCCCATCTTAGTAGAATGGGTTCACTCCTCATACCATATTGGTAGTCATGGTTCACTACCATGGACATCTTAAAATCATTATATCACTTCTCATACCATCTTCTTAGTCATGGTTCACTCCCATGGCCATATTAGTAGACAATGTTTACTCCAAAGACCATCTTATTTTATCTCTTGAGATATAGATCTTTACTAAATCCATTTGAGGGATATATATGTATCATCTATATCATAATGAAATCATATATAGATATTCCACAAGATTATAAATAATCATATCATACCCCATGAAATGAAATTGGTAATATAAACATGTAATCATATCACAATCTATGGAAAAAAGAAATGTTTCATAATCATCTCATCAAAATCATAAACTTTGATAGAGAAAATAATTTCATAAACATAAAACCCATGAAATAGAAATCGGTTTCATAAAGAGAATGATATTAAGGATACCCTTTCATAGAAATAATATGAATATAACCTTTAGGTCATCCCTAAGAAGGGAAATTATAACATCAACATATGTTATATTAGATGAAAAATAAATATGAAATGTCTTTCAAAATTTTTTCTTCAGGAAAATGTCATTTCTTCTTTGAGAATGGTGTTTTAATATATATAAACTTTTGAAAATAATTCTCTAAAAAAATATCTTCAAAACATATAAATATGACTTTAAATCAATTTGAAAAATCATTTCCTTGAAAAATTATAAAGTAAGATTCAAATAATTTTATAAACCAATTTCAATGAAAACACGTGGAAAAAATATAAATAAGTATTTAATATTTTTTGAAAACATTTTTAACTAAAAACATATGACTGGATCTTGAAAATTATTTGAAACCCATTTCTTTGAAAATACTTTGAAAACATATAAATAATGATTTAAATTGTTTGGAAAACCTATTTACATAAAAAACTATGAAATAAAATTGATTTTTTTGAAAACCATTTATTTGGAAATACTTTGAATACATATTAAGAATGATTTAAAACAATTTGAAATCCATTTTACTTGGAAACATATCAAAGGATCTTGAAGTTGTTTTGAAAACCATTTTTTGTGAATACTTTAAAAACATAAAAATAATTCTTGAAAACATTTTGAATACAATTTACCTTGAAATTAAATTTTAAAAACATCACCTTAAAAATTAAATTTTAAAAATGAAAATAAGTATTCCAATAATTGATGGCAGGTAAATATGTACAAGTTGTATGAGGTAAAAAGGAGAATCACTTTTCCATGGTAAAATGGTTTGAAAAAAATCCTTATTTAGAAAGAGATTAGAATATTACATTGAAGATATTGGTAAAAGGAAAAAAGGATAAAAATTAATTTTAAATATTTATTTAGAATAGTACAATATTCTTTGAAACCCTTTTTAGAAAATATTGTTTTGAAGGAACATAGATTTTAGACTAAAGAGAGGGTAAAGTCATGATTTCATAAAAAACACTTTATTAAATATCTTATGTACCAAAGAGTAGAAGAAATTGTAAAAATATATGAATAAATCTTGAATAATTGAAGAATATAAAAATTCATTAATTCTTTTAAGAGATGTATCATAAAATTTCTTAAATGTGAGCATAAATAAAAATAGTCTAGAAATGCATTGTGATTGTTTAAATAAACATTTATAACATAGTCATTTGGGATCATAATCCCCATGTATGAAAGGGGAATTAAATTAAACATAAAATATCATGAAGATAATGAAATTAAAGATATTATATGTAAAATGGAAGTATATACACCTCAAAAGTTAATTTAGGTGCATAAGAAAACATGAGTCTCAAATAAGGCCAATTGAGACAAAACTATTTCATTGATTTGGTAAATTTTGAAATATAACCCCCAAGAAATAAATATCCTAAAATGGATATTTTAATATTCATAAATTTAAGTATAAGATACATAGAATAAAATCATGGAAAGTACACACACCACACAAAAGGAAAGAGTGACGAACATAACATGTATCTCATGGTAATAAAAAGTGATATGCAATCCCATTACCTAGTGTCTTGAATCTCATCACACTCTTTCAAACCACCTGTATAATAAATATTTATTTATTATAAATATTTTAAATAAGAATATTCTAATATATAATACAATATATGGTTTTATTATGATCTTATATTACCTGCTTTTTAACCATTCTATGTAAAGGTGTCCCTTCAGATAATATTTCATTTGTTCTTCGCTTGTATCTTAATTTGTAATATACTTGGTACTTATACTTATATCATGATTACATAATTTTAACCATGATATAAATTTAATTCATATTAGTTATATGTTTATTATAATAATATATACAATATATAATTATGGAATGAAATACACTATTCAAAGAGATGGTAAGACATATGTATTCATGAACGTTGTTTCTATTTTTATTATCACATTGAAAGAATGAAAGAAAGTGGAATATATATATATAATATCATTGAAGTAAAATTATATTTTTATATATATAATACATTTCCACTAAACTCAACGTTAATATATTCAATGTAGTGTGTGAATGAATCATATCACTTTGAGGGGGTGGTAGTCCAAAGTTTCTCAAATGAAAATATCATATTTACAGTAAATAGAGAGTAAAAAGATGTGTGTTGTAAAATAAATAAATAAAACATAAGACATAATAAATATAATATATAATATTTAAAAATATATTTTTCATCATATTATCCACCATGATAGGTGGTAAGGAAAATTGAACAATCATCGTTTTGTGGGGCGAATGTTCGTTGTACCCATAATCTGTATGTTCGTTACCCATTAGATTGGGGTGTGTGTAAGGGTAGGTAGAATCCTCATCATAAAAAATCATATTATATTAATGATATATAATTTTTTATAAATTAATGCAATAAAGAGAGTGGAGAAGTAGAGAAGAAAAATAAAAGAAAGGAGCTTGAGAGAAGGCATGACCTCTTAACCAGGTAACACCTTTTGGTTTATGTCGAAAGGATTCCTTGGAATACTTTATGAAAAAAGGGAGGCTTAAAGGAGGAATTTAAGTATTTTTTTAAGTGTATTTGGCTTATATTGGATGAAATATTGTGGTTTTATAGGTGTGAATAAGAGGGAGAGGTGGTGGCCTTTTATAGGGAAGGTGGAGTGGCACCCCTTTGAATAATTTAAGAGAGAATTCAACCCACCTTTTTCATATTTAATGTGGATCCAATAATGAGTAAAAGTAGAAAAAAGATATTATTATATCTATATATAGTGATAAAAGGTATTTTGGAAATGTTTATAGGTCATTTTGGGCCTTAAGTCTATGTTTTAATCCCTTAATAAGCTTAATTTAACCTTAATCAATATAATTAATTCTATATAGTTTGATTAATTTATTGAGTAAAAAACTAAGTTCAAATTATTAGACATTATAAATTATTCTTATTCAAAACATGAAATCTATTTTTCCAAATTCCAATCATATAAGTGTCAAAACTTAATTTAAAAGTAACCTGCAGTTGTGTCAATAATGCATGGTTTTAAGTTAAAATCATTCAAGTGTTTTCTATGTTTTAATCTAATTTCATTGTGAAATTGGTACTAATATACTAAATTGGATTAATTGAAAAAATATTATCCAATTAAAATTTTAAACCAATTTAAATTTTAATCTATTTTTATAAATAAATTAAATGATAAAGTAGTTTTGAATTAAAATCCAGTATTTTTAACTATTAATTAAATAAACTAACCCTTAAAAAAACCAAAAAAAGATACTAACATAATTATTATGATTAAATTCAAATATAAATTTTATTTTGAAATATTAAATCTATAAAATTTCAAAAAATTGGATTTTAAATGGTTTCTCTGTTAAAAGGCATTAAAACTACCTTAAAAAAATATTGGGCTTTATGCATACAATCAGGTTTGTTTTCTTCTTATGTCCATATAATACATTGGATGAATAAGAAAAATACTTGATTGAAAATACAACATATATTTTATATTAATGTCACTAAAAAATTGTATTTAATTTAATTTGTTAGGGTAAAACAACTTTTGAGCATAAAAATGTTAACATTACCTTGTTTATTCAATTTCCTTTCATATTCATTTATAATTAATTGGTAACAAGGGATTTCTTATTTTATTTTGTAAACCATATAATTTAATAAAATTATTAATACTATTTATAATGAATAATTTAATATCTAGGTTATATCTTGATATATTAAATAATAACATTTTACTAATATACTATTGTTCGATATAAATCGGTCTTACGTGTTACACAAGCAATAAAGAAAATTCATTATTGTGTGTAACACACACTAAAATCAGTGTTACATGTAGTGTAAGATAAAATTTATGTTGTAGGTAGTGCATGATTAATTAGGTTTTTCATATAACACAATCCAAACTGACTTATTTAATATAAAATAATCTATTTTCACTGTTTTGTGAAATGAAAAATATCATAAAGGTTAAATTAATTTGAAAAAAATTACTCACTAAATCAGAGGGTGTTATATGAAATGAATGTAATAAAAACCTGTAAATTTTTTGGAATAAAGTATATAATTAACATAAGTTTATTATTCAGTAATATTGAGAAAATTCATGATAAATCATACTTGAGGTAACGGATTTTTGCCTCACTTTTACATTCATGTGGCATACACCATAATCACCACTTACTTATTTTGTACGGTGTCTATAATTCCAATTTTGATATATTATATCATTTGTTTATTTATTTTCATGGTATTTCAATGTTTCATTTTATTATTTTTACTTTTATGGATTCTAATTCTGATTTTTCCATAATTTTAATGGGATTTCTAGCCGCACCATTATTTCTATGAGATTTATTCAATGTTCACCACTTATTTTTTTATGGTGTATCAACTTCCCATGAATGTATTTCATTATTCTTATACTTAAATTTATGATGATCTAAATATAATTATTATGATCTATCATTCATGGGGTTTATGGTTTTGAAGTTACCAAAGTAGTAATAGACTTTTTTCACCATTTTACTTCTTTGAGACATTTGACAAATTACACACCCTTATTCTTCTACAAGGTGTATATAATTCTCCTTTGACATGTTATAACATGAACATGATTAATCTCATGAAATTATATGTTCTATTTATTGTTATTACACTCATTGGGTTAATGGTTTAAATGTTTCAATGTGTTATGGGACACTATGGAATGTTTAAATATTATTTCCTCAAGAATGGTTTAATGTTCTTTTAATGGTACATCCATTCATCAAAATAAAAAATAATTATTTTTCTTATCCTACAATGGGTATATTTTGAATTGATATATTCCCCATTAATTATTTAGATGGATTATCCTCATTTTAAAGATATTGTTATTTAAACCATTTCTTTTCCTTGGGTTTATCATGTTTCTAAGAGATTATTTTTTGACCCATTTCTTTTCCATGGGTTGATAATGTTTCAAAGATATTTTTTAGAACCCATTTCCTTTATATGGGTTACCGATGTTTCAAAGATATTTTTTTTAACACATCAATTTTCTATGGTTTAATCATGCTTCATAGAGATTATTTTGGAACTCATTTCCTTTCCATGGGTTATTCATTTTTACAATAGATTATTATGGATACCATATCCTTTACATGGGTTATTCATATACCAAAGAGATTGTTATTGAGCCCATTTATTTTCCATGGTTAATAATGTTTAAAAGAGATTATTATTAAAACCATTTATTTTATATGGGCTAATTATGTGTGATTATTTTTCAATGGTACTAGGACATTTGATGGGTGGTTATGTTATAAACTAAATACAGGTGGTTCTATGATAGACCATGGATGGGTAGGTCCATGATATCCCTATAACGTATTGGGTATGCAAGTCATCAGTATGGCTATTCCATTTGTAAGAGTTTTATAACTGGAAGTAGGCCACATTGTTATTCTATTTATAAGAGTGAAAATTATAATGATTTACCAAGATATCTTTATGTGTTTTCCATTCTTTCTATGAGATTATAATGATTGAATGGATTAAGATTAATATGAAATGGCTTTTGACTATTGATTCTGATGACTCTTTAATTTTCCATGTTTTCATATTTGATATTCCAAGTATTTGTGGGTATGGTTTCATTTATTATTAACTCATGAACCTCATTATATAGTAATACCCTCATGCACTCTTATGTTAAATAATTAAATTAATTTGTAAATTAATATTATTACACTTACTTCATTGTTGAGCACACTCCTATGTTTTTACCGAGTTTTAAAGGTTGATGTTGGATGATTTATTTCAAATAAATGATTTAACAGGGATGATGATGATGACCTATTTTGAAATAAGAATATTTGGGTTAAATTGGCGAAATTAATTTTTGATGACTTATGTGTGAAAGTTGATATGAGTTATTTATGTAAGTGTTTTTCATAATTCTCTAAAACTATAAACCAAAAAGGCCTCTAGAATTTAAGTGATAAAAGATTTCATTTTCATGTTGTACGGTTTTGATGAAAAAATTTGGGTCATAATTATCATTATCATAGATAGAAATGTAAAGTTATATATTTCAGCATATGATTAGAGAGTGTGGGTTCTGAGATGTTATAGTTTGTATCAATGTTAAGTTTAGATAACTTTAGAGATTATGATGTTTTAGCATGAGGTTATTTTATAATTTATAGATACCATCAAAGGTCTATAATCATAATGATGTTCATATATTCAATGTATTAGACACCCCATTTAGGTTTTAAGAGATGCAATATTAAAATTATTCATGGAGATGTTTTTTTTGGATGAGGAATTTTTAATCCCTAGGATCAAAATGAAGTGTTTTAGGGAGGATTTAGTTTTCAGTATTAAATAAAAAAGCATAATACTTAATCCGGATGACAACCCATCACATTAGGAAATTACAAGAGGATTGAAACCAAAATAGAAGGGAAATAAGTGTGTGACGTCTACCACTGGCCTACATTATGTCTTGGTTAGTATGAAAATTTTTACAGGGTAAGATTTGGTTTATTTTGGAAACATTTGGGATATTATTTGAGGAATAATTATTGATTTATCTTGTAATAAAATATGATCAAATCCTTCTAATATTTAGGTTTTAAATATAGTTAGGAAGTGTTTGAATAATTTAATAGATAGTTATTTATGGTATAATTTAGTTTTAACTTTGGGTATTACAATTTAATTTTGAATATTAGTGAATAATTTAATGGATTACTCCTTTTGGGAATTTATATTCTCATTTTCAAAATAAAATTATATGGTTAATATTCAATGATAATAGGAATAACTTTTCATCCCCTTCACGATAATGTGCCCATTTATATTTGAATTTAGTAGTTCAGGTTTGAGAAAAATTCCTCTGGAATACTCATCGTTTGGAGAAAAATATGAGACTATGGTGAAGGATTAAATTCTACACGTCAATTAAGTATATTTATTATTTTCTCACAAGTTATAGATGGTCGGATAATTATTTAACATTAGGAAACAGATATTATCATAAAATGTTATCCTATTACCATTTATTTCCGATGAAACCAACGGAATTTTCCAAAACTATTTGTCTTGAGGTGTTTTCATTGTTTTTTCCTCTTGACTATGTTCTCAATAATTCTATATTAGTCCATGGTAATTAGTTTTTATACCCAAATAAATTGTATAATTTCCCACAAATGTTCCCCAAATGTTGAACACTGGTTATGCATAAATTCTCATAAATTTATGTTTCCCATATTCTATTTTTAAGAAGATGTTTTATTAATCATTTTTTACTATGTGGGTTTTAATAAAGGAATTCGAGAAATGTTAATCATTTTATTACCAAGACTAATTTCTAGGGAGAAATTAATTTAAGGGGGTAGGATGTAACATCCCGTGATCTTAAGAAATATCTTCTTTTAAATTAATTTAAATTACTTTATAGATTTTGTTACACACATATCATAATTTATCATGAATTGAATGAAAAACTAATTTTCTCTTCAGTTTCATAAAACATCATGTTCCTTTGATGACTTGTGTTATATGAAAGGTCGCGTCTTACTGAATAATAATATATTATTGATATTATAATTTAATATAGATGTTATAGAATTTTCATTATATTAATTAGAGTGAATAAGAATAACAATATCAAACAAGTTTATTAAATATTTTAACATTCATTCAAAATTGTTGAAAAGTTTAAGATGAGAATAACTAAAATTTTAAGCATAAATATTTTATATATTTAATGGGTTGTTCGGAAACCTTTTAATAGAGAACCTATTTTAAATATATTTTTAACATTTTTATAATTTTAATATTAACAAATAAACATCAATAATGAAATAATAATATCAAATTTTACATTGGGTGACTATTTTATATTTCATTGAGAAGATTCGTTTTTTTAATGAATAGTGAAAAAAGAAAAATTTTAGTTGAGAACTTATTTTTTCATTTAAATAATAATTTATCGTATATTATATTTTAACAAATATTAAAAAAATGGTTTCATTATAAATTTATTAATGCAATTTATGATATTTTATTTAATTATATATCTAATATAGTTAAAAAAATATTAATTATCTATTGAAAATTTTCTGTTAAAAAACATGCTTTCTCACCACATCTGCTGGATGAGCATTGAATTTAATTTTCCCACTTTTGTTAATTAAATTTTGACTATTGGACATAAAAGGTTGTAATAATTATAATATATATTTTCTAATAATATCAACATAGGTTTTTACCAAAAATATTATTGAAATTAATTAAAATTAAATTCACTAATTAAGGTAAAATTAAGCTTAACAGGGACAAAATTTACATCTTATGGGCCAAAATGAGCTAAAAAGATAGAAAAAATATATTTGCTACCATTAGTTTGACAGAATACCATAATGATTCTAATTTTATTAGTTACTCGGATAGTATTCCAATCAAGTGACATATATGATAAGTTATGTAATGAAAAAACAAAAAAAGATCATTCCTTATCTTTAGAATTTGTAAATATTTAGAGTATAGAATAAGCTACAATGTTTTGGTTATAAACATTATCGTGAAATATTAATGTGTTTTTATCAGGGTAATATACATTTATTTTTTAGAGATGATATAATTACATTAAATCCTTAACAAACACTGACACATGGATTAATTAGTTATAATTTAATAAAATTAATGATTCTAAAAACATTAAATGTAAAGTAAATTTAATGATTTATTGGGTAAAATTAATTTTTTAGATGAATATTTAATGTTAAACATATGTTAACTTAATATATTTTAATTCCATTAATGTTTTTATATTTGAAAATTAAAATTAAATAAATAACTTCAAAATTTCCATCAATGTTATTTTAAAATAAATGTCATTTTATTAAAAGACTAATAATTTCCAAAAATCACATATTGTAAAAATTTATTTTCAAATGTTATTAAATATAAAAAATTTTCCAATAATGGAAAAATGTATCTTTTATAATTAACATGTTGACTGATATATTGTAAAAACATCATTATCATGGTTTTGGATAAAGAAGTGTTTTTTCACATTGCATACCCTTATTTAAAAATTAATTTCCAAAAAATGGTTGTATGTTTTTCAAATTAGATAAAATATTTATAATTAAGTGGGTATATATTTTCTAATAATACCCAATTTTATTTATACATAATTTATGAATTAAACAATTAAGTAAAATAGTTACCTAAAGGAAAAACCAAATTTAAAAATTTAAAGGAAATTAATGTCTAATGAATAAAATTAAAAAAATTCATTTATTTTTGTTTGGTAGAGATATTTATGGACCATAATTTATCATTAATAAATTATTTTTCCATTTTTGTAGCACCTTATGTAAGGGAGACTTCGCAATAGATTTTTCCTTTTGGTATTTACAAGAATGTCACTTCTCCTCCACTATAAAAAGACATTCACTCTTACACTTCCTCACATCTCTCAATAAAATTTGGATAATCCAAAATCCTACCAAATATTCTCTGAAAATCCACCCCTTAAACATATAATTATAAATAGTTGAATAATTGATTCTATAAAATTCCATTGGTGAAAACAAAAATGAGTTACCCAAAAAAGACGTAACTTTTTTCAATGATTAATTTTGTGTTTTATCATTAAAAAACCATTAAATTTTTATTATTATAAGATTAAATAATTAAATAATTATGATATATATACTTATATGTTGTTATGTAAAGTGTTTTACCTACACATTCACACACATCCATCAAATGGGAAATGAATTTACCATTCATGTGTATGGAAGACAACCACTTCATGAAACGATGTCCTTACTTTTTTTACCATATTTCATGGTTTGGAAATATGACAGAAAAACATTTTTTATATTATATATATATGATATTTTATTCTTAGGAATTATGTAATTTTTATATAACACATATCATTATTCGTTCCATTTCATGTTAGTATGATAACATCATTTTTAGACGTGTCAATTATCGCCTGCTCAAAGCGATGTGATACATTCACACATTACATGGTATTTGTTAAGGATGAGTTTTAATGAAAATGTGTGAAATAAGTTAAATATGTATTATATTTATGAAATAATTAACTTTATATAAATCTAATATATCATTTTCATTATTACATTTTTTCACACAATAAAAAAGTGATAACGTCATTTGTGGATGTGTTAACTACCACCTCCTCAACATGATGTGAATCCTTTTAAATAAAAATAATTTTATATATATGTATATATGATTAAATAAAAAGTTATTTATGATATAATTATCATTATTTAATGATAAAATTCTACTTACCTTGTTTACATAATATCTTGGGGAAATGGGAACGTTACTCAAGCATACGTACGACCTTCCATCTCTATGATTGTAATGTTGGTTCATTTTTCAGAAAAATAATTCATGATTGGTTTTGAATAAAAATTCATATATAAATATGATAATTATATCATGATTATTATTCTGTGCATGTTTATATAAAGACCCCTTTGACCAGATTTTACCTACCAATGTCATTTTTTTGATTATAAATAAAATTTGGTCAAATCATGTGATGTAAAGACAATTGTTTAAGTAGTTGTATCAAACATTGTAATAATTATAATTAAAAAAATAATAATACTAGAAACAAATAATAAGTACCTAAATTATTAAAATATGATTATAATTCAAGAATATAATGATCAATAATGGGAAATCATACTTGAGGTAATGGATTCATGTTTCACCTTTACTTTAGTGAGGCATACGCCGATGTCACAACTAATTTATTTTGTGTGGTGTATATACTAACCCATTTGATAAATTATATGATGAATTATTTTATTTTCATTTTATTTAAACTGTTAATTTGATTATTATTACTTTATTGGTTTCCAATTCCAATGTTACCATAGTTGTAGGGGATTTCTAGTTTCAATTTTATATCTGGGATTCATATTCCATGTTAACCTCATATTTTTGTTATTTTGTGTATCTACTAACCCATGAATAAATTTGATTATTATTATTATAATTAAATTTATGTAGTTTTAGAAATACTTTTTATGATTTATCTTTCTCAGGGTTTATGATTTCAATGTTTCCAAAGCGATAATGGACTTTTGTCACAATTTCTCTTCTTTGAGAGATTCAATATATTATACAACAACCTTATTTTATGTGTTTTATATACAAATAATTAGACATGTTATAGCATCAATATCCTTATTATCATGATATACTAGATTTATTTATTTTTATTCCATTGACAGGGTAAATGGTTCAAATTTTTCAAAGTGGTATGGGATGATTTGGAATGTTTAAAGATTATTTTTCTTAAGAATGATTTAATTATATATTAATGGTATTTATATTAATCAACAAAAAATCCATTGTTGTTAATCATCCTCAACTGTGGATATTTTGTATTTATGTCATCCTCATTCATTTTTAAGGTATTATGTTATTTTGAAAGTGATTTCTATTTAACCCATTTACTGTCAATGGATTACTAATGTTTCAAAGATAATGTTATTTGAACCATTTTTTACATGGGTTAATCATGATTTAAATAGATTTATTTGGAAAAAATTTACATTAAATGGGTTACTCTTGTTTTAAATATATTTTAATATAATTCATTTCTTTTACATGGGTTAGTCATGTTTCAATGCGATTTTTTTGGAACCCATTTCATTTCCAAGAGTAATTCATGTTTCCAAAAGATTTTTATGGAACCCATTTCATTTACATATGTTATTCATTATTCAAAGAGATGGTTATTGAAACTATTTATTTTACATGGGTAAGAATGTTTGTAAGGTAATTTTATTAACCCCAATTAGTTTCCATGGTTGAATTATGTGTGATGATTTTTAGTGGTACTTGGACATTTGATGGGTGGTTACATTATAAACTAATGAAGGGTGGGTTAGTTATATTCATCCAATGCATTGGGAATGCAATTAGGTCATATATATATATTCTGTTTTTATGAGTGACATGTGTGTAATTCGATCACTTGGTTATTCCATTTATAATAGCGAAAAGTATAATGGAATACCAAGATAGCTTTTTCTGTTTTATATAATTTATATAAGTTTATAATGTTTCTAATGATTAATATTAATATTATAGGGATTTTGACTATTTATCCTGATGAATCTTGATGTTTCTATATTTTAATATTTTGTATTCCATGTATTGGTGGGTAAGAGTTCTTTTTTGATTCACTTATATACATGATTACATCACCATAAACTAAGTCACTCTTAAAATCATTTATGACATTTCATTTTTAATGAATTTTCTTATGCTTTCTATGAATTGGAGATCATGATTATTATTTTTAATTTTCCTTGAGTTTTAAATAATTATGTTGAATTATTTATTTCGAAAATGAATTTCACAAGGATTATATTTTTTCCCTTTTGCGAAATAAGAAAAGATGGGTTAATTCGTAGAAATGTTCTTTTGAAAACTTATGAGTCCATGTTCACATAAGTTTTTTAAGTAATAATTATTCTTAATTATGTAAAAACCAAAAACAAGTTCATCTACTATTAATGTGACCAATTTTTTTTTATGATGAAAGGTTTTGATGAAAAATTGTGATTCAAAATTTTCGTCATCATAGATGGAAATGTAATGTTATTTATTTTAGCACATGATCTAGTGGTGTGGGTTGAGTGATGTGATAAAGTAATTATAATTATATATATATAAACATTAAATACATCATTAAATATATATATGATAAGAAAATGTGAATAAATAATTACATCGGTTCATGAGGTGGTATTCCACCATACACACAATCAATGGTTTCATTTCCCATTTATGGGAGTAGGAGATAGTTGTATGAAATTTTCATAACATAATAATATATTATTAAATGTAAGATAATATTTATATTATATCATCATGCTTTAATCATATTTTAATGATCTGTAAGAAGAAATAAAATAAAATTCTCAGTTAATTACATTACCTCTTTATCAAAAAAACATCATTCAGTTTGCACCAAAAGAATTTATAAGTTGGATTTGTAATCCTAATAAGATTATCAGACATGGGGATAGAATTAATGAGGCGATTTGGGAATGTATTGGTTGATGCAATGGGGCTTTGAATTGTAAATAGGAGAGGATATGGTGTGGCCTTTTATAAGAGGGGGATATGACACACTTAGAGTGTTCAAAAAGATAGAAATACACCCATGATTTTACCATGAAAAAAGGCTAAACATTATACAATTTTAAAACCTTATGAGATAAAAGGTCTATATATGACTATAAAATATTAATTAGAGATGTTTTTTCTCATTTATAACCATTATCCTTTTAGTTTAACTCATGGTAAACATGTTTTTAACTTAACTGCGGAAAATAATATTTACTTTTTTTACTATTTATCATGTTCGTAATTTAATTTTACCATATTATAAATTATAAATTATTATTATTCCAAACATGGAATCCGTTTTACCAAATTAAACTCACTTAATCAGTTTAATTTAATTTAATATTAATCCTATAGATGTTTTGAAAAAAGATTTTTCCTGAAATGAATTTTTTAAGGAAAAGATGATATCATATTAACTATGTGGAAAGAAATAAAAATTTAAGGAATATAAATTCAAATTTACAGAAATATAACATATAAAATATATTTAAATCATTACTAATTATGAATTAGTTTAATTATTTAAAATGGATAAACATTATAAACATTACATTTTTAAAAAAAAAGTGTTTCAAAGATGAAAAATAAACTCATAATAAAATCAAATATAACTTTGATAAAATTATAGTTAATCTGATAAAATATAACTAGATAATAATTATAATATTATATTAACAATGAGACATTCAAATTACTTTAATTTAACCAAATTAATGATAATTTTATAAAAATTTTAATTTTTCAGTATTCACAAAAAATTAATATTTTCAAAAAAATAACGTAATTTCAAAATATGTTAATATATATATGTTTTCTAAAAAATTATTTTACTCAAAATAAATAAAATTTATAAAATTCGCATTAAGTAATTATAATATTTTCTCATAGGATCAATAAAAATCAATTTTGAAAAAATGTTTTTATTAAAAAAATGATTTTTTATTCGTAAGTGGTTATAAATACATTTATGTTAGCTGTGACCGTTATATACATTTATTAAAGTATCTAATCTTATTCATAACTACAAATTTATAGTATTGTTTTATATGATCATTATATACAATAATATTTTAATAAAATTTCATGGGATTCTAAGACATAGTGTTGTGTGTCACATAAGCTATCAAACATATTTTACCTTTTAAAAATTCAGAGTACTACACTACTATAAATCCCAATTAAAATGTTGTAGTTTAATATATCCCAAAAATTTATCAATTTTTTATTACACTCAATCCAAAAACTCAAAAAAAACACAAAACACCTCAATACATGAAAAATTAGGCTATTACCACATCTAACAAACACATGTTCAAAATTTTCCCAACAATAATTCCATTGGGGTAAGGCATATCTACAAATTATATTGACCTATAATTATATGGTTTTTTATAATACTGATATTTTTATTCTATAATAAAAAAGGTCAATTTCAATTTTCCTATGATAGATTTATTCCCCATATTCTTTACATGATCACATTTCAAATATTAACGTAAATTACCAACCATTTATAATAACATAAATAACTTTTAACATTGATTCAATGAGAAAAACATTATTAATCATCATTAAATATTTACTAATTTAGTTTACAATATATAAATAATTACCTTATATCATAATGGAAAAAATAGCTTCTAGATGATATGAATATAAAAATATTATTCATAATGAAATAAATATAAATAAAAACACTATATGTAGTTTTTTATAATTGATACATTGATACTTTCATTTTATAAAATTAATGGAAACTATTTTGGGAATATTATCACAAAAATTGTATAAATATAGAAGAAATGGTATTGATCCTTTGTTTTGGAAGTTATCCAACACAAAAAAATTGTAATCATAATATTATATTACTTATTTTTTAGTGTAATAACCATAATTCATTTTTATTTTCATTTTACAGTTCTAATATGGTAAACTAATTAAAAAAATATGTATAATATTTTTATTTTACTATATAGATGCTATACTCCTGTATTTTTCTAACAAAATATATTAATACTTGTAACGTGGGAAAAAGGTACAATTGATGCTATTTTGGAGAATATTATTCCAAGATTTAATCCCTATATCTTGGTATTTAGGGTCTTTTTCATAAAAAGTGTTATAAAAAATTAAATATTCATTCCTGGGTAATATTTTATCTAAATTTAATTAGATATAAAACATTCATGTTTTAGATAATACTATGATTAAAAAGGTAATACACATATTTTTTTGGAATAATTATCTAATATGGATGAATTAGATGATATCACATAAACTAACGTTTATATTGATTGTTTGTTAAATTATTATACAAGAAATTATTATTAATGATATGATAGAGGTTTAAGGAATTGATTAAAGGGTAAATTAATATATATAGTTTAAAATGATTAAAACGTACTATCAATATCTCTATCATGAACTATTTACTTAAAGGTTCAATGTTTTACTTCCACAACGGGAACATAGGGAATTTTTTTCAATATTTTAAAGGTATGTAAAAATTAAAATGAGCTATTATTCATGTCTTATAAAATATTATGACTTGATAATGTTTTCAAAAAAATATGATAATGTATTTTTTATTAGGTTCATTGAGGTGGTTATATTGATGAGAGGACTTAGCTAAAAAATAAAGGATTCTGAAATTGTTAAAAAAAAGAAGTCTTTCCAAATTTTTATAATTATTTGGATTTAATGATAAAAAAATGTTATTAGAGAAAATTTACACTTATTGGATTTTAATACAACTTAGATTCCTATGATTCGAGAATGAATTTCGAGGTAATATCAATGTATTAATATATATATATTTTTTCATAGAAATGATAATATTAGATTTAAAATAAGAATATGATGATAAATTTGTTATGAATCAACATGAATAATTTATTTTATTTGAATTTTAAAGATTAAAGGCTACTCATGAGGTTAAGTAACATTGTAATATTTTAAATGTAGTAAAGTAGGTCATTGAGCTCTAATATGTCTCAAAGGGGAAAAACTAAGAAATATTTTATATTTAGTTCTAATTGAAAAGGAAAATAAATATTTTTATAAGGAATAAAAATAAATATTGATATGTTATAAAAGTAGGGAACATGAATCATTAGAGGATAAACTATATGAGTAATGTTGATGATGATAAACAATAGTCCATTGGAGAAGTATATTCCAAACATAAAGTACAATCTTGAAAAAAATATTAAGATTAATGAGACAATTTTATTGATCAAGAATTAGATCATTACTTTTATTTTAAGAAACTAAAAATTAAATGAAATAAGAATAAAAACATTTATAGTGTGATAAAGGGATCAAATTATTATATTGATGAATTGAAAGATGGAATTACTAATCATGAATAAGTTGTTGATAAATATTCATTTAGTCAATTTAATTTTAAATTATTTTTTGTTTTTAAAAAATATAAAAAATAAAAAGTTTAGATAAACAATGATATTGATACTTATTTTGGATAATTAGAAAATATAACTGAATTTATTTAATATTAATTCGTTATAGTTAATATGAAGGTTGAATTTTATTCAAAGGATAAAATGGTTTAAAATTAGATTTAATTTGGAAACCAAAATGGGGTACTGACTTAAGAAAATCCAGAATAATTATTAAGAAAACTCCATTAATGATTGAGGAGTAAAACCCATTATTATGTGAAAAATTAGACTTGGGAATGAATGAGAATCATCTAATGAAAAAATAGAAAATTAAAAACTAGTGGAATCAATAGATAATGATATTAAATATATTAAAAGAAATTTTACTAGAAAATCCCTTGTAATATTACAAATTGTTTCATAATTAATAAATTAAAATTTTATAAAAAACCAATAAGACATTGTCATTGATGATTTGACCATTTTTTGTATGCTTTGGATATACAATGACATATTGAAATGGGGAACCAATATACAAATTAGGTGAAGATTTTGGAAGGGAACAATAGAGAAAAAAATCATAACAGACACAATAAAGGATAAATACCATTGATGAGTATTTTAAAAAAATTAATAAGGAATTTGAATATAGGGTAAGAAGAACTTTAACTAAAACTATTAATTCAATGACTTAAATTAAAATATAAAACCTAGATTTTATTCTATTAAAAAATAAATTATATATATTTAAAGAGTTAGATGTTATTTATATTTTTTTAATTTAATTAGTTAGGACCAAACACATTTCAATTCATCAATGTATTTCATAGGAGAATAAAATGATAGAAGAGAAGGAATTTTTTTTGATGTTGTATTGGAGGAATGAAAGAAAAATGGAACATGAATCCTTAATAGTTTCTTTTTGTCTCCGATAAAAGGAAACATAGGATCTCTAAATATTTAGATGAATCACGTAGATTGTATGGTATATTTTTAATGTGATAGAGCATTAATGAATAAATATATTACTATAATTTAAATATATAAATAGGTGTTTACAAATATGATCTAGTTTTCTAGATAGACTATGTTTAAATCTCTTGAGTTTGAATCAATTTTGGTACTCCATTTGTAATGTCTCATTGAACATGAGGTGATTATTATTTAAAAATTAAAATGGATGTTATTTTATCCAAGTTCAATGCACTAATCATAACTTTTATTATGTGGATAACAAATAGAAAATATGTTATCCCACTATACAATAAGTGAAAAAGTGAAATTGATTACATATGAAAATATATTAATAATTATTGGAGTATATTTCAATGATTAATTATGAATATTATAATTTTATTTTGAAGGGGAAATGGTAGAAAAAATTATATGAATGTATAAAAGGAAATATTTTTCATAATATATGGAATTCATAGATTATGAGAGCCACACATTTTTTTATTGGTATTATTTATATATTTTTTCTCCCATGATACAAATGGGAGCCACGAGAGAAATTTAATGAATTTTCTTATTTATTATAGAATGTTATCATGCATTATGATCATGAATTCAAAGAAAAAATTGATACATTGAAGAAATATGAATCATTGACATGGAAAAAATGACTGTCAAAGAATAATAAGAAATTTTAGTTGTAGAATGGAACAAAATTTACACCCATAAAGTGGTTAATTACATAAAAAATTATATAATGTATTATGAATATTAGTGAAGATTATATCATAAAATAGTGTTTTTGAGAGAAAAAAATTTGAAGAATAACACAGAGAAGAATTTTCTCATTCAAATATATATTCCAATGTAGTAAAAAAAATGAATTTCTTAATTGGTGGGTAATTTAAAACATAAGGTTTTAACTATTTTATGAGAGAAGGTAACAACTTATGGTATATGGTATTAAAATATAAAAATATAAAAAACTTTATATTATTTATAAATAAGTTCTTTATAAATATCAAATAATGTAGTGAAGCGAAATTGGGATATACCTTAAGTAAAGATATTTTAATTTGATATTATACCAAGATCTGGTCTTACAAGTGTTTCTAAAATAGTTTCAATTGAATTATTAAAATAAAATACATGAAGGTGATTGAATATATGTCGAGAAATATTTTATTCTTCTCATAATTATAGATAATTTATGAAAATAGATAATAACATGATTTTGAATTTAAAGAGCCACATTGTATATATAATTTGAAGGATTCTAAAATTTAATCATTTTATAAATATAGATTTCATGCGAACCACTCAACATAAAATTGGAATTAAATTAAAAAAATAAAATGTATATAAATACAAAATATTATCTAAAAAATAGTAATTATATAGACTGAAATCATAAAGAGAAATGAGAGGATTCCATTTTTATCTCTTGTAATTCTGAAATTTTTTAAATGGTAGTATAATATAAATCCAATATAAAATTGATGAATGAATAAATTATTCATATAAGAAAATAAAATACTTTTGAACATTTAAAATAGTCATATGAACATAATTTCATTAGAGAAAGTGGGTATTTAAGAACAAATTTGATAAGAATGACAAAGTAATTAGAAATAAGGCTCAACGTGTATTCAAATGTGATAATAAAATTGAGTGTATCAGTATTGAAGAAAAATTTTCCCAGGTGGAATGTCTGGAATCAATATTATCATCTTGGGTGGTGTAAATTTTTAGGATATTCATATAATAAAAAAATAGATGTGTGTTTTTATGTTTATATCCCACACATATGTCTCGTACATTATAAAGAAAATGTGTTAAAATAATGCCTGAATCAAAATTGATAGAATTTGTGGTTTAATCATTTCATAGGGATGTTTTCATATTATAAGAATATCTTATGAATTAATGATTATTCATAAAATATTTCATGAATCCGTCATTGTGGATGTCTATTAATTTTTCTTATTGAATCATTAATGACAATACCTTCAATTAAAGGTTACAAGTAATATTCATGTGCAATAAATGATACTAATAATAAAATATTCTGGAAATTTTTGAATAGGAAATCTTCTATTAGAAAAAAATACGACTTCAAGAATCATAAGGTGGTATTCTAGGTTTCTATGTTATGTGGTAGACATTATATAATTTAAATCCATCTAAGAATGTTATCCTGTATTTTAAATCTATACAGATGGAACTCCATGATTTAAACACCATAGGAATGTTGTGAAGGTTATTTTTGAGTTTAAAACCATTATAGGGAACTTTGAAACAGAAAACTAAAATGGATGGTTTCTATGGTCCTTTTTGAGTTTAAAGCTTCTCGAATATTATAATTGTTAATATGGTTTTGAAAACCAACCAAGAAAGTAATGCAATTTTTTATAATTTTTAGATTCATGTTAGAATAACTGTATTCTCACATTACTTTTTAAATTCACCAAAAAATGTAAAAAAAATATATGGTGTAAAGTATTCAATGAACAATATTATTGTTAAATTATCTTTTAGAGTCATTAAATACATATATTGAGTTTTCTATACAGTTAAAATTTATATTTTATGTCTATGATGATAATTTCTGATTTTAGATCCATCCATGAAGGTGACATAGTTTTCTATATAGCTTAAATTTCTATAGTAGCACTACGAAGTAAACTTTGGTTTACAAAGACTTCTGAGAATGATATGATGACATAATTTGTGAAATATAAGAGGAAGGTTACATATTTTAGAGATAATCTAGGAAACGAGAGAATTTACATTGAATAATGCTTATGGATGATATGACAAGAGAAATAATGGATGAAAATATACTTCGTATTGAAAATTAAAGGGGATTTATACATATCTAATTAATAGAATCAATACCCATGTTTCTCAATGAAGTATATATAGTTTAAATACATGTATCAATAAATGATAATAGTCCTTAAAAAATAAAATTTTTAGCTTTATTCTACATTAGAAGTAAATAACTCACAGTTTATAGCAATCACTATAAGAAAAATGGTATTTAACGTCTCTTTATACAACCAAAAAATTGATTTCAGATGCTTTCAATAAACCACAATGAATTCATACATAATGATTCTTTTAATGGATGATTTTTATTTATTGATGATTTTTATTTTATTTACTAATTATTTAATAGTTATCATAGGCCATAAAAGCCTAGGAACACCACACCCGAGGCCCACTACGCCCAGGTCCACCAAGACCCACCCTGAAAAATCAAACATATATATTTGTGTATGGTGTGATTCGAACCCTTTACCACTTCGTTATTCTGGAAGACATTTTTCAATCCACTAATCTTGTCATATGGTGATTAAAAACTCATTTAATATAAATATATGCATAGGTGTATACATCAAAATAAAAATATATCTGCACATATATTAAATCATTATTAAAAAATACATAGTCATAAAAAATTAATTACACATAAATAAACATACAGATATATTGACTTAATATATGTTAACATATATAAATGTATATTAATATATATAAATATTTACAAATTTATATAAATATATATAAATATAAATAATTTTACATAAATATATATAAATACATATTAACACACACATATAATATAAATATATATTCCCATATAATATATATATATGAAAATAAATATAAATAAATACAAATAAATACAAATATAAAGAAAATTATATAAATATATGTAAATGTATATAATTATAAAAATTTTATTTATATATATATATATTTAGATATAATTATATATAAATATAAAAAAATATATTTTAAAATATATAAAAATCATATAAAGATATATAAACACACATACACGAACTCATATATATATAAGTGTGTGTGTGTGTGTGTACGAACATATTATAGATAAGTATACATAAATTTATATTAGTACATATAAGTTTATATAAATATATGTGACTATTATTATATTTATGTATATATATATATAAATACACACATGATGGGGCAGTACAATGCAATATTTGATATTAAGGGGGCATCATAGTGAGAATACTGAGATCATGATGCGAATCCTGACTGTTCAAATTAGGCCTTTGGGTAATGAGGCCCTTGGGAAACCAAAAAAATTATAGTGGGATTCTGAGCCACTAGGTCTTTAGGTCATGTAAGGGTTACGTCTAAACCCTTTTGAAAAGAGGATTATCTTTCATTAATAAAATACTGGGCCTTTCCCCAAACTTGAATATATATATATGTATATATGTATTTAATTGAACACAATTATAAATAAATATTAATATAAATATAAACATATATATATATATACATATATGAATAATTATTATAAATAACAGGAATTTTCAAGTAATTTTTTTTCTTGATTTTTTGGAATTTTATGAATCTGTAGCTTCTAAAGACACTTGATTTCGAGGCCCGGTGTTCCCGGAATCAATTTCCAAAGTTTTTTTCGGGTACGTTCAGTAAACGTACGTACGGGTTTTTATATATTTTGAATTGGTACTCGGAATTGAAATTTGAGGACACAGATGATGTCACAACGCCGGTTATTTCTTAAGGGGAACTTAAGCACAGTTGCATTTTATCGTATGTGGTAGTTAAATTTTGGGGATTCGATAAGACTTAAATACATTGTTGTGTTATAATTTATTTTAAGTGGAAGTTAATTCCTCCATAGGGAAGTTGGAGGTGGGGCCACACCCCACCTAACTTCCCATGGGAGGGTATGACTAAGGGTGGTGGGGCCCGCACGAAACCCCAACCCTTCACCTCCCCTTTAACTTCCAAGAACCCCCCATTTAACTCCCTTGGTATTTAATTATTAACTCTCTTCAACTCCCCCTTTAATTGAACAACCCTTCACCTCCCTCTCTCCCTAATTAATATTCCAACACCTCTTAGTTAATTAACTGATTTACAATTAATAAATTAATTCAAGAGTTTGAATGTAGAAATGGCATAACTTATCTATTTAAATTGGGGAGCCTTCACTTAATTTTGGTTTGGAAATTTTGTGGTGGGAAACCTATGGAGAAATTAAAAGATAGATTTAAACCTCCGACGAAGAACAGTTCTCCAATAACGGGCCTTCCAAGATCTTCGACGAGGAAAAATCCTTCAATGGAGATCGGATTGCGATTAGTCTCCGACGCTCAAGCTCGGATATGAAGTGCAAGGCAAACACAATAATCGACGTCAACTCCACCCTCTTTCTGTGATGTCGTAAAAAAACTTCATAATTGAGGTAGGGGTTTATTTTGAGTATGTTTATATTCCCATGTTCTTTCCTTCTAAAACAAAGAATGCGGATCGACTCATTATCAATTTGATCCGCGAATGTTTTATTTTGCGGGTTGGGAATAGTTATTTGCAGGGGAATTTTAGGGTGGATTGCTTCAATTTTATTTGAATAAAATTTTTATTCATTCTACATGAAACCATTATTAACCTTGGCTAACTGATAACACCTAACACGGAGGGCACGGGCCGAACAAACATGGACCGATGACCCTCCGCTAGTTGGTCGTTTGTGCTCGGATTGACGGGCGACGACGAAATGGGACCTCAACGGCTATTTGAAGCCTTCACAGTGAAGAGGAGGTCCCAGGAGAGCCGTAGGCACAGACGGTGAGTGAATCGGATCACCGGAGCACGTCCAGTGGTCCGCAGAAGGCAGTGTCGGTGCGCCGCCGGAACAGACTGCCTCGACTGATCCGCGACAGTGGACGAAACTGGAACGGCTCAGCCATTCCGGATATGTGGGGCGCGACATTAAGCCACGCCAGCTGGCCGAAGCCAACGCCTACCCCCTGCCGGGCCGGGGCGGGCCACACGGGCCGGGCCACGCTGGCCGGGACAGACCGCACCCAACTAGGCAGGACCCGGACTCGAGTCGGGTCAACCTGGTTCAGGCCGACCCAGGGGGGGGGGGTTGGGCCGTGTCGGTCCAGGCCCAGACCCCCCTTTTTCAGACCGTTTTTGGTTAAATGGACATAACTTGAGCTACAGAACTCCGATCGACACACCGTTAGTTGGGTAGGATTCCTTAGATCGATATGGTCTATTCATTATAATACACTTAAGGTTTCAGTGATGTTTGGGTATAGCCGGGTTGGTTTCAACCTGAAACCAACTGGGCCCTCAGAGCGGAAACACTTATAACTTAAGGACCAGGCATCCGATTGACGTGCCGTCAACTACGTTAGTTTCATTTTGATAATATGTATCTTTTGGAATAATAAACTTGAGGTTGGATTCAGTTGGAGTATGATCGGGTTGGTTTACCTTAGAAACCAACCGGGCCCCTAGAACGGAAAAGCCAATGACTCTCAGACCGGACGTCTGTTTGACGATCCGTCAGCGGCATTGGTAGTCTCGTTGAGAAACGGTTCCTTTGAGTATACCCCATGGGAGTTGGGGGTATAGTTGAGATATGATCGGGTTGGTTCATAGACGAAACCAACTGGGCCCCAGGATTAAAAAGCTAATAACTCACAGACCGGGCGTCCGATTGACGCGCTATCTGTTGCGTTGAGATCCCAATGACTTGACAGATCTTTGAGATACTTATTCTTGGGAATTCATGACACTTGGAAGTATCGACCAGTAGCTCATGGAGGAGATCCTCCCAGAGATGAGCGTACATAGTATGGAGAACTTGCTGCTGGCTGAGACCTGATGACTGCTTGTCTGATTCGATTCGGAGTGACTTGACTAGCCCAGTGGGGAGCACTACTGTGTTGGGGTGGAAGACACATGGTAGAGGAGCACTACTGTGTTGGGGTATCAGACCCACGGTACTCGACAAAAGGAGTATCTCTATAGGCTCTAAGGGGGTGCGCTTGGTTGTAGCAGCAGACCCATGGCAGGGAATCACTACTGTGTTAGGGAGACAGACCCAAGGTACTCGAAAGAGGAGGATTACCTCAGCAGTCTAAGGTTAGTGAGAATCACCTTGGAGTAGTGACATGACTACAGTGCTCAACAGAGGAGGATTTCCCCGCAGCTGTGTTTTTGACATCATGCATAAAATCCTGGTTTGAGCTGAGTCAATGACCTTTTTGTTTTCCTCATGATTGAGATGGGTTACTTGATAACTTTGGTATATGTATGGGCATATACCTAAGTAAATTTCATCTGTTGAGATATTTATTTGTGGTTTATCCTTGTTGTATTTTGTGAGACTTTGAGGGTTGCGGGGTCCCTACTGAGTATCGTTATACTCACCCCTGGACAGGCTATGCCCGCACCTCGTTGTGTTGGATGCAGACGACGAACAGTGGTGACCAAGGAAGAGTGTATGAGGACTGGACGGTACCCAGATGTGGACACTCAGCGTGACGACACACAGAGCGGACCGTTAGAAGCGGTGTGCTGAGGAGGACATATGTACCTAGCCTTCAGTTAGGAACCTGGAGGACGATCTAGGAGCTGCTTCACCAATCAACTATTTGTCTTTTCAGTTGTACTTTCTTTCAGTTGTAGCTATACCTTTAAGTTGGGATTGTATTTCTAACCCCTTGTACTTTCAGCACGCTTCTTATACTGCTTTACTTAGTTTTTTCTTTCACTTGTTCTCTAGTTGTGTGAGTTTACATTTTATAAAAGCAGTGCCTTCCCAGTTTTAGGGATTTACGCCTTTGGTGCTAGTCGCCATCCCCTGGCCTTTGGAAGGCGGGCCTGGGGTACTTACGACACGAGCCCCAGGGGATGGGTTGTGAAAAATTGGTATCAGATGAGTCAGTTCTACCACATAACATAGGACTCTTATATTTTCTTTTCTGTGAAGCAATAATGTTAAAGGTACCAAGGGTGGTTTTCAGTTCAGGGAGTCCAGTGTTGGTGCGGCGGCCGACGTATCCATACACCAGGACCCTGACTACTGCTTTCCGACTCAGTGCATGAAAACACTGACTGCGTGTGTATTTTCAAATGTTTCTTTATGTTAGATCGACTAGGTCAGCTCAGCAGGTTTAAATCGTTTGACCATGTCGCATCTGTTCAGGTTGTCTCCACGCAGACAGTCAGTTGGAGTTCCGAGAGAGTACACGATGATGGCCCACCGAGCGACGAGGCTCCAGTACAGGGCCCTCTAGCTATGTTGGAACCTTCAGGTGGTGTACCAGTATCACAACCACATGTTGGGCAGCAGATGCCACCAGCTGTACTAGCGGACAGTTCATGCTGACAGAGCTTGTTGCATGATTTCCGGCAGCAGAGGCCTCCGAGGTTACGAGGCGAGATAGATTCCCAGGCAGTAGTGGACTAGCTGGTGGATATTTCTAGAGTTCTACACCTAGTTTAGACACTATTAGAGAATATGGTGATCTTTGCTACTAGTGTTTTCCAGTGAGTGACCATGAGGTTGGTCCGCATAGTGATGAGGCTTCGGTACATGGACCGATGCCTGGGTTAGTACCTTTGTGTAGTGTGCTAGCTATATCACTTCCTGTTGGTCAATAGTTACAACTGTTAGTACCGATAGATGACACATGTAGGCTTAACGCCTTACATGTGTTTCAACATCAGACACCCCTCAGGTTCCGAGGCGAGCCCGACTCACAGGCGGCTGCGGACTGGCTTGAGGAGGTGGCTGAGAGTTTTCTAGAGCTTATACATCTTTGGCAGGATGACATGTCGGTAGTTGAGTATTCATCGAGGCGTACTGATCGTTCCTGGTACTTGATGACTACAATTAGATCAGTGCCTTAGATCTTAGACCTCTGAGTGAGGTGTGTCTTAATGAAATCTGATCCAACACTTTTCCTCTATGCATTCCTACTTATGTTAGGGTGATAGAGAGAACCTTTGTGGTTGAATGTTCTTTGGATAAGTGGATACATCCAGTGAATGTTAGCAGTGGAAAAACAGGAAACTGGCACCAATCTCAGAGACTTGGGTGTGTAAAATGTTTCATGAAAAGGAATTGTTAAGGATAGATGAATCTCCAGAGCAACAGACGTGGAAGCAGATCTAGGAGAGCAGCATGAGGTGGTGTACTTTTCGACATGTTACAACCACCAACCTTTGTTGTCCCTTCCAGGACCAGGGAGCTAGAGGGAAGGGGAAGAGAATAGATGCTTGCGGTCAAGAAGTGTGATCGAAGGGCTCTAGGAATGATTTGAGGTACGATATGTGTCCACTACTAGCTACCGTAACAAAAAACATTGATATGAATCATTCCTTCCTTCCATGAATCTTGTACCGGACCTAGAGTTTCGGGTTAATCCATTGACTTGACCCTCACGTCAGGAGATACCTTTGGGAGGAGACTCGATAATCACACTTACACTGATAGTGTGATCTGAACCTTGAGGTGAGAGTTTCGGTTGGAACCTCTTGGTGGTAGTGTCGAGGCCTTACAACGTCAGTTTGGGTATGGACTAAGCAACCACAATTCATACATAGATTGAATGTATTAGGAAAAAAGGTTGTGGTTTCTATAAAAAATTTGGATGGGTTTTCCTTGTCGGCAAAAAGGAAACCCTAGGCAGCACAGGATGGAATCATGCATAAGTGGTTGCAGTCAATCACTCATGAGTCATCCAGACTTAGATTTGTGCTAGACTTCACCAGAGGTGATGCACTTCTTTTAGCTTTAATGAAGAAGGGGAAAACTCTTCGAGTGGTCAGAGAGATTCCAACAGAGCTTTTCAGGAGCTGAGGTAGAGGTTGACCAACGCGCTCATCTTGAGGCTACCAGAGAAGGTGAATATCATCCAAGAGCGGATGAAGACTGCATAGAGTAGATATAAGTCCTATGCTGAAAGAAGACAGAGACCACCGGAGTTCGAGGATGGCGATCATGTTTTCTTACGGGTCTCACCTCGACGAGGTCTATAGAGATTAGGCCAGGACAAAAAGAAATCTCTGCGTTTCATCATACCTTTTTAGTTCATCAGCAGAGTAGATGAGGTGGATTATCACCTTTCCCTTCAACCTTAGTTTCACTGGGTGCATGTCATCATTCACATATCTCAGCTGAGGAGATACGTGCACGACCCTTCCCACATTATCGATCACAGGGAGCTGTACATCGATGACGGGGCAACATTCATGGAGCTTCCAGTGGAGTTTGAGGATCGACTTGAGCGGGTCCTATGTGAATGGTTGATTCCTTTTGTGCGCATTCGCTGGAGGCACAGGAACCTCCAGGGAAGCACATGGGAGCTAGAGGCTCAGATGCATTCTCAGTAGCACTTTAGTTTCCCTAGTGCATGTTGTAGCTTTACAAGGACGTAAATATCTGAGGTTGGAGTAATGTAAAGACCTGGAATTTTCAAGGAAATTTTTTTCTTGATTCTTTGTAATTTTATGAGCCTGTAGCTTCTGACGACACTGGATTCCAAGGCCCGATGTACCCGGAATCAATTTCCGAAGTTCTGTTCAGGTACGTTCCGTAAACGTACGTGCATGTTTTTCTATCTTTTGAACCGGTGCTCAGAATTGAAATCTGAGGATACTGATGATCTCGCAATGCCAGTAATTGCGTATGGGGACCTTAAGAGCAGTTTTGTTTTATCGTATGTGGTAGTTAAATTTTGTGGATTCGATAAGACTTAAATAAATTGTTGTGTTACAATTTATTTTATGTGGAAGTTAATTCCTCCATAGGGAAGTTGGAGGTGGGGCCACACCCCACCTAACATCCCATGGGAGGGTATGACTAAGGGTGGTGGGGCCCGCACGAAACCCCAACCCTTCACCTCCCCTTTAACTCCCATGAGCCCCCCATTTAACTCCTCTTGTATTTAATTCTTAACTCTCTTCAACTCCCCCTTTAATTGAACAACCCTTCACCTCCCTCTCTCCCTAATTAATATTTCAACACCTATTTGATAATTAATTGATAAAAAATTAATAAATTAATTCAAGAGTTTGAATATAGAAATGGAATGACTTATCTTTTTAAATTAGGGAGACTTCACTTAATTTTGGATTGGCAATTTTGTGGTGGGAAACCTCTGGAGAAATTAAAAGAGATATTTAAACCTCTGACGAAGAACTGATCTCTAACAACGGGCCTTCCAAGATCTTTGACGAAGAAAAATCCTTCAACGGAGATCGGATTGCAACGAGTCTCTGATGCTCAAGCTCGGATATGAAGTGCGAGGCGGACGCAATAATCGACGTCAACTCCATCCTCTTTCTGCGATGTTATCAACAAACGTCATAATCAAGGTAGGGGTTTATTTTGAGAGTGTTTATATTCCCTTGTTCTTCCCTTCTAAAACAAAGAATGTGGATCAAAACATTTTCATGTTGACCCGCGGATGTTTTCTTTTGTGGGTTGGTAATAGTAATTTACGGGGGAATTGTAGGGTGGATTGCTTCAATTTTATTTCAATAAAAGTTTTATTCGTACTCCGTGAAACCATGATTAACCTTTTCCATTTGATAACACCTAACACGGAGGGTTCATGTTGAACAAAAATGGCATGACGACCCTTCTCAGGTTGTTTGTCTATGCACGGATTGATAAGCAACAATGAAATGCGACTGCAATTGCGATTTGAAGTCGTCGCAGTGAAGAGTCGGTCCCGGGAGAGCCGTAGGCGCAGACGATGAGTGAATCGGATCACCAGAGCGTGTCTGGTGGTCCGCGGAAGGTGGAAGCGGAGTGCCGCCAGAACAGACCATCGCGGCTGATCTACAGCGGTAGACGAAACTGGAACGACTTATCTGTTCCGGATATGTGGGGCACGACATAAAGCCGAGCCAGCTGGCCGAAGCCAGCGCCTCCCCCCCGGCCGGGCCGAGGTGGGCCACGTGGGTCTGGCCACCCTGGCCGGGCCGCACCGGCTGGGCTGGGCTGGGCCGCGCCCAACCGGGCCAGACTCGGACCCGAGTCGGGTCCACCCATTTTAGGCTGACCCATGATGGGTTGGGCCGGGTCGGTCTGGGCCCAGACCCCCATTTTTCGGACTGTTTTCAATTAAATGGCCATAACTTGAGCTACAGACCTCCGATCGACGCACCATCAGTTGCGTAGGATTCCTTGGATCGAGACAGTCATTTTGGTATACTACACTCAAGGTTTCGGTGAAGTTTGTGTACGTCCGGGTTGGTTCGAACCCAAAACCAACCTGGAACTCGGAGCGAAAACACTTATAACTTAAGGATCAGACGTCTGATTGACGTGCCGTCAACTACGTTAGTTTCATTTTAATGCGACAGAACTTTTTTCATACTCCACTTGAGGTTTGTACACATTTGGACTGTGTTCGGGTTGGTTTACCTTAGACACCAACTAGGCCCCTGGAAAGGAAAAGCCAATAACTCTCATACCGGACGTCCATTTGACGATCCGTCAGCGGCTTTGGTAATATCGTTGGGAAACAGTTCCTTTGAGTATACCCCATGGGAGTTCAGGGTACATTTGATATATGGTTGGGTTGATTCATACACGAAACCAACTGGCCCCCTGGGATTAAAAGGCTAATAACTCACAGACCGGGCGTCCGATTGACACGATGTCTGTTGCGTTGAGATCCCTATGACTTGACGGATATTTGAGATATTTATTCATGGGACTTAGTGACATTTGGAATTATCGACCAGTAGCTCGTGGAGCGGATCTTCCGAGAGACGAGCGTACAGAGTACGGAGACCTTGTAGCTGGCTGAGACTAGATTACTGCTTGTCCGATTCAATTCAGAGTGACTTGACTAGCCTAGTGGGGAGAACTGCTGTGTTGGGGTGGTAGACCCATGAAGTAGGAGTGATACTGTGTTGGGGCAGCAGACCCACGGTACTCGACATAAGGATTACCTCTGTAGGCTATGAGGGGGTGCGCTTGGTTGTAGCGGCAGACCCATGGCAGGGAATCACTACTATGTTGCGGAGACAAACCTGCGATACTCAATAGAGGAGGAGTACCTTAGTAGTCTATGGTTAGTGAGTAGCACCTAAGAGTCGTGACAGGATTACTATTCTAGATATAGGAGGAGTTCCCAGTAGCCGTGTTTTCAACATCATGCATATAATCCTGGTTTGAGCTAAGTCAATGACCTTTGTGTTTTCCTCATGATTGAGATGAGTTACATGATAACATAGGTATATGTATGGAAATATACCTATGTAAAGGTTATCTGTTGAGATATTTCATTGTGGTTTATCCTTGTTGGATTTTGTGAGACTTTGAGGGTCTCAGGGTCCCTAATGAGTATCGTTATACTCACCCCTACATGAGCTATGCCCGCACCTTGTTGTGTTGGATGCAGACGACAGACAACGCTGACCAAGGAAGAGTGTATGAGATCTGGATGGTACCCAGAGGTGGACACTCGGACTGATAGACGCGGAGTCCTGATGAGGTCATCTGTACCTACCCTTCAGGTAGGAACTCGGAGGACGATCCAGGAGCTTCTTCCCCAATTAGCTGTTTGTCTTTTCAGTTGTACTTTCTTTCAGTTGTAGCTGTACCTTTATGTTGGGCTTGTATTTCTGCCCCTTTGTACTTTAGGCATGATTTTTATACTTCTTTACTTAGTGCTTGCTTCCACTTGTTCTCTAGTTGTGTGAGTTTACATTTTATAAAGGCAATGCCTTCCCAGTTTTAGGGATTTATGCCTTTGGTGCTAGTCGCCATCCCCTGGCCTTTGGAAGGTGGGCTTGGGGTAGTTAGGACACGGGCCCCGGGGGACTGGTCGTGACAATTATCAATATATATAAGCACATTCACTGATATAATAAATATAAATATAGATAAATATATTAAAATATACCCAAATACAAGTAAATATAAATAAATTCATATAAATATCTATAAATTTCTATAAATACACATATATATAATTAAATTTTATTATTTAAACAAAATATATATTTATATATATATTTATAAGTATATTTTTGGGTATATAAATGTAAATATAAAAATATATAAATAATTAATAATTAATAATTAATAACTAGCACATAAATAATAAATAATAAATAATAAATACTAAATAATAAATAATAAAAAATAAATAAAAAATAATAAATAAAAAATAAAAAATAAAAAACAATAAATAATAAATAATAAATAATATATAATAAATAATAAATAATAAATAATATATAATATATAATAAATAATAAATAATAAATAATAAACTTTTAAAATTTTAAATATAATAAATAAAAATTAATAAATAAAAAGGAAAAATAAAAAAGGAAAAATAAAAAATAACTACTAATATGTAATTAAATTTTAATTTAGTTATTAATAATAAATAACTTCTATTAAATTTATAATGAGTTTGTAAAAACCATTGAAAAATAAATAAGTTAAATGTTAGAAATAATGATGGGTTTAATCACTACTATAATTATTCCATTAAATAATAGTTATTTTTTCATAAAAAAATCAAATTAGCGGTTATTTTATAAATTATTGCTAAATAAATATTTATGTAATATTTAGGGGTAGTTTTTTAAAACTATAGATAAATACTGTTTTTATTATAGTACATGTTATTATGGGATAACACATATCATAGAGAAATGAGGATTACAATTTTGAGACATTGACGAATTTTATGAAACCCCCACATTAAATAAATCCTTGTAGTATAAATCAATAAATGTATGTATTCCATGAAATTTAAAATTTGTAGAGGATGAGAAGATGATGCTTATGGATAGGTGGTATGAACCCTTGTCCTAATAGATTTCACAATATTGTTATTGGAATGAAACTTTTGATTGATTTTTTTCAAAGATTGGGACCCATTCATGATCTTAGAGAATGTAACCGGAGTGTTTTATACAACTTAATATAGATGAAGTTAGAAGATTGAGGCTATACGGATCTGTAGATAAATAAGGTAATGATGTTATACTAATTGAATGTAGATCAAAAAATTACTAAACCATTGTATGATAATGTACTTGTATATGACCATGAAGTGTAATAAAACAACCTAAAATAAGAGGACTAGCCACAATTAATGGGGAATAATTCTAGTGCATGCAAGGTGGAGGCTTCATTAATTTGACTGATGGCCAATAAAACATAGGAAACTTGTTTCTCTAAAAATCATCATTGTATTATTGAGAAAATGTTTTCCCTTTGGGAAGGGTTCATGGTTTATAAATTGAGTGAGTTTTATAAGCTTGAGATATATAAAAGTAACTATAGCTTAAGGGGGATTATGAGAGGTTTTTCATGATGTAATCCACTTTATGAACTACCCATTTAATATAACCTTTATAGAGTTTTATAATTTCAACCTACATGAAAGGGCCTCCAGAATTTTTATTGTAATAACATTCATGAATCTCTTATTTAAAGGAATTCCTTAAAATTGAAATTAGGAATTCACTTATTTAAATTTATCTTTTCTTGATAATGCTTGAATTTATTTTTCATATTTGTTAGATACACTTTAAATTACTCTTTATATATTTACAATTTTCTCACTAACATTTCAGCCTATATATATAGTATGATAGTGTGGGGTTATAAATAACTACATAATATCTTAGGTTGTGATATCAAAATGATTTTGAATTACTCAATCATACATGTTGATTGCTATCTATATACACTAGTTGAACTTCCGCAAATTTTGGTCTATGAATCAAATTTTATATAAACTTTTTCATTATCCTTTTCATGATATGTAAAATTCATTACTAGACCCTAAATATGCATTCCTTAAAATTGGATTCATTCAATATGAAATAATATCAATTTATAATGAAAAATAAATGGGTTCCTCATATATCTTTTTGTTTATAGACTTAAAAATCATTAATATAGATGAAAAACACATTCTTATGAATTTTAGAATTAAAATGGAGTATTACATGCATAAAATAGTTCACTAAGACACAAATTTATTTAATTTAATATAAATGAAAATCTTTTTCACATGATAATAGTTTAAAGGGGGTATAAAAACATTTCCTTATAATAAAATTTATGTATAATTTAAAATTTCATAAATATAACTAAATGATTCATTTTTTTTATTTTTTAAGATAATTATCAATACTTTAATCTTAATCAACCATCCAAAAACTTTTATATCAATTTTATTTTCTTATAAAAATATATACTACTGAATTCTAACATATCATACCTTATGATTTTATCAAAATTTATATATTGAATATTATCAATGATGATTTCGAATTTCACCCATAGATCGATCATTGTCATTGACCTGTTTTAACCTATATGAGAGAAAATCTTGAAATATAACCATTAATTAGAAAAAATCCATTTTGAAAACTCAATATTTTTTGTGATAAACAAATTCTTGTATCATATAATAAGTTTACAACTAAATGGTTCACATATAGGATAGTTATAACAAAATCCAACATATCATTCACTGGATAATTTATTAAAGATGAAAAATTTAGTGAGGAATATATCCCATGGAACTATCTTATGAATATATGACATAACCCTCATGCATGTGAACAAAAAACGTATAACTACCATCCATATTTTCTCCAAAATAGGTAAATACTGGAAGGGATGAATCCCTTTTTCCAATATCTACAATAGAGGATATTTTGGAATGGAATTGGAAGTGGTATACATAGTCAATTAGATCCACTCAAGATTTGAATAATATATGATTTTTTGGTTATAAAAATCAATCTATACTACTCAATTTTTTTGATTACTTATACATAAATATTATCATATAAATTTTGAGAAAATGGTGGAATGAAACTAAAACATTTTATTTGATGTTTAAAGAAGTGTGGATCATCCTCTTGGGTATCTCCTTTATAATATAAAACAATATTTCAAGGGATATTTATACCATATTCTACCCCCCTAAATTTCATAGGATGATGAGGTATATACCGTAATCCTAGAAATAATATTGCAATATGAAACATTGGAAAAAGTGGATGTGGTTTATCATCACTTACATGATATAACTTTTGTTAATTGGGTAGAGATATTTTTTAAATGACTATAGGTTTATTCTAGATGCGAAGAGAAAAAAATGATGTATAGAATGAAATAGTCATGGTATCAATGATGCGTAAATTCTAATCATATAAAAGTGATAGTTTGCAGAGGTGCGTTAGAGTTGTTAACTATGGGTCATAAAAAAACTTTTCCCTTTGTACGTCCTTACAATATTTCATTGTAGGTGGTTTTTATCAGTCCAAAAAAATAAAAGGGGTTAAGAAAAGTTTTTTTCATGGAGGAAGGAATGGAATGAGGAAATATAATCATCCCTGATGTATTAGTTCTATAAATAATTTATTATATATTGGATCACATTTATTATATGAAATATTTTCATTAGATTTGTTTTTTATTTCAGTTTTTATAGGGTTTTGTTATGGAAAATTGATTATTTAAATTCTAAAATCTTAATTATATTCATCATTTATGATTTTGGATAATTATTTTAATAATTGATATGGTTTATAAAGTGCTTATAAATAATGACCTGACTTTCACTTTGGCATGATATTAAAAGTTCTCTTGTATCATTTATAAAGTTAAATTAGAATAATAATAAATGATGGAAACATAATATATAATAAATATTATTTTGTAATTCCATTATAGGATAAGTTTTTAGTGACATTAATTGATTGAGATACATGATCCATTCAGTCCTTATAGTTGTTCTTGCAACTTTCACTATTTTTTGAAGATGATCCTTACAAATTAATGAGAATTTTATCACGGGAATCATCCATTGGTTATAAGAAAAATTTGGACACTGTAGAAATTTATGTATAAACATGTTGAAATTTATTTTCCTTATGTAATTGATCTTACTATATTGTTTCTTATCAATCCTATAACTTGGTTACAATTTTAATCAATTGGTATGAAAAAGAATTTTTTGCCTTAAATTTGAGGGAAACAAAATACTAGAGGATAAATGATCGAGTAAAGGTCTATAATGAGGTAGAAAAGAGTGACTCAATTTAAAATTTATGAAAGATATTTAACTTTATTGAAATAAGGGATAGTAAAACATATGGTTTTTTCTAACCCAATTCCCTTTACCATATTTAATGCAGATCATCCAAAAATTACTAAATCATATAGTTTCTTAGATTCCTAGGAGAATTGGTTCTAATTGAGTGGTAATTTCTACCTCTAGGAATGGTGAAGTATCCTCTATGTTAGGTAGTATATTATTATATTTAGTTTTGATTATATTATTATCATTTTTGATTTGATATAAACCCTATCAGATTAACAGTGATTTCTATAAATTAGGTGCTCTAATCCATTCCATCGATGATTAGAGTATATTAACTAATTGAGTTTTGAAACTCTATTAAATATAAATGAAGGATATTGATGAATCTAGAAAAGATGAATTGGATTATTAATACATGGATAATGATTAAATTAAAATGTCTAATGAGAACCATTTTTTGGGAGGTATTATTATTTTTTGCATATACTACACAGTGTATTCATATTTTTACTCATCTTACATTCTCAATCATCCTTAGAAGCTTGTATATATACACATAATAATGTTTTATATAATGTACACACTGGGTAAGGACCTATCCTATGAAATTACCAAATTTTATGGTTTTTGTGATAATAAAACATTCTTTTTCAATTCACACAATTTGATATATTCATGAAAAATCCTCCTAGGTGTTTTTAGGTCCATCGCGAATGGTTAAAGAGATGCAGTTTTTATCAAGTGACATCAATATTTATGAAAAAATGTAATAACCATCTATTTATGGGATATCCTACTATATTTATGAAAAACAAAAGTTTTACTAGTAATTTATTATTGTAATTTTTTTAATTTATTGATTTTTTATTATATAGTTGAAAATTATACGCAGAGAGTCCTCTATCACTCGTTAGGTAAACCACCAATTACCCATGTGGAGTCTATAGATCTTGATGTTGACATTATATAGAAGATATATGACCATGTAAAGAAGTTATAATATCTATCATTGGCATATAATCTATATTAAAAACTCATACTAACATGAACCCATGTTAAATTGTAGCATTGAAGCATTTAAATTTAGAGGGAACTAAAGAAATATATCCATTTTATCAAGAAGATTCCTCCATAATTCCTAAGGATCCATATGTTGAGGATATATGAATGGTAATGAACCTAATAATGGTTTGAAATACTTGAACTCAATATTTAAATGACTCTAAAAAAATTTATAATAAAAATTTAGTAATGATTATGGACCCTATGACCATAATAGCCTAGGATGGTGTGATAATAGAAATTGATGGTATGGTATCAGAGATATAACTACAAATCCACATTAATAATTTAAGAGGGAATAATCTCCATTCTATAAGTTTTAATATTTCATTCCTTAGTAATGGATAACGATCATTTTCCTTTATGATGATTTCATTATTTTATACTATTGAGGGAACAACTCCACAAGAGTAAGAATCCATTCTACCTTTTCCAATAGATGATAATATAGTTAGCACCCCTAACCGAAGAGAGAAAATAAAGGGAACAATTGCCACAATGACTTTCTCCACATTGATTGTTAGGACAAATGATGTGTAATATATTGGCAGTATTGGAAATGATATAAAATATGAATATATTTTCTTCCCATAAATAACATGTAAGTAGATAAAATTATTTCTCTATTATTATCTTATATTTATAGTGTTAGGAATATCTTTCCTGAAATCTCTTCCTACTACTATAAATAGTAAAATACATAAACCTATATATTTTTTAATATATGATGAAATAATCATAATAATTATAATAGTAGAACAATAACATTCTTGGAGTAAATTTTTTTAATAGTGTGATATAGTTCCAAAATATAAATCAGATTGAGATACATAAGCTACAATATTTAACTAGGTTACATGTTATAGGTAATGGTTCCAAATTAATGTGCTATTTAATATATGACACAAATGGGTCACATTTTATAACTTTTTACATCCTTAATAGTTTGAGGTTTAACCTTACATGACCTCTATATTTTGGTCATGTACATGATTATCACATGAGTGAAAATTGAGGAATGGTCAATATATTTTTTAAGAGATAATTTTAAAGATCACAATGAAAAATCAATTTAGATAACCATACAATAATTAGTCCAAGAAGATATAGAGATAAATCATCAATTGGATATGATTTCAAATATGAAATTTGATACATAAAAACGCCATCAACAAATGAAGGTTTCTAAGATTTATTTTTCAAAGGTTTTATCAATGGAATAAGATATTAGGATAACGATAATGGATTATGATGTAAAATATGATCATATACACTTGGGGTAAAATTATGATACCTTTCACTTGGAATATCTATGTTGGAGAGTTTAATTTTCATTCAATTTATTGATATTTTTAAGGAATTCATCAGAGCTATCATAGTCATAGTCATGTTAATCATGAATTTATATCCCTATTTATATAATACTTCATAAGATTTTATCTAAATTACTAAATACATTCCATTTTTAGGATTAGTAACATGATTAGGGTTATTTTATTATATTTTTTTATATCACCAATAAACACACAAACTACGATAATAGGTTAGGGTGAAATTTCAAAAGAAGGGGTTTCTAACATGAAATAAATATTGTGTTAAAAACATGATTAATATGATCATAAATTAAATCATGTAATAAAGTGAAAAATATTACTTTAAATGAAATAATTAATTGGTCAAAGTGTTCTTATCAGGATGGAATGAGTTTTTATAGGTCATTGTTAACATATATTAGGCTTATTTGTGTAGAGAAAATATGGGAAAATAAGATTTTTTTGGTTTCTATCTGATCATATTAGTAATAATATGAGGTGGTGGTGGTGGTAGGTGGGGGGTGAATCAGTATTACAAACTAATTTTGAATTACTTTTCAAAGAAACATTGTTTACTCTTTAAAGTTTAAACCTACCAAATAATAATATTTCTCACTCAACTGTATGATAAAAAACATGAACACAAATAGAAAACATTAATTTTACATTTTTTACATTTAATGTTAATGATGTTGGGTTTTGATGTGTTAGATCCTTTTTATTTATGTTATGGAATTTCTAAAACAAGTTTTTCTATAATTAGACTTTACATAATTAGGTGGAGAAATGATCACCATCACCATGGATACCCTGTTTTAAGTAAGGGGAAGTAACCACAATTGAAATGGTGTTTATATGTTGAAATATAGAAGATAAATGTCTGGATGCACAAACATAGGGAAAAACCTCATTATGGATGGATGGTCGTAGAGTAATTATATTATGAATATGGAACATAAGTTCCGATGGAATTAATAATTTTAATAATTTTTTTGGATAAGTGTATGAAAATATAGATCACATATAAATCACTTTGATGAACTTATTTATAGTTTATTTTAGGTTTGAAAAGGAAATTTAAGAAACATTAGAAGGTTTTATATTCTGAAATATCAGTGTTCACTAGAAGGGGAAATTGAGGAAGTGATTCTCATTTAATGTCCTTGACTAAATGGATTGTCACCCATAATGTTCAGACTGTGGTGAAACCAGAATAAATGACCATATGATGTGATAGAGATCTATTAATAGAGGTATCACGTTCTTTATGTGTAGTGAAACAAAATCAAAAAATAATTTATTTGGAATGATTTAGAGTGGTTTCCATCCCCATGGGGGTTTCCCTATAAAAAGTATTTCTATGGAAATAATCCATCAATGTTATTTCTGAGAGGTTCATTGACTAGGGAGTTTCAAAAGTGACCCTTATAAATTGATTTGGGTAGGTTTTCTTATAGGAGGTGTACTATGTAACTCATCTTCTCTCATAATTAAATATATATATTTTTCCTCTAAAGAGTATGAATTAGTCCAAAATATATAATTTTTTGTATTGTGCTTCTTCTCTATGTGTCATGTTTTTTTCATGATTTTTTTTTTACATAATATCTTATCAAAGACCATGGAGTAACTATAAGAAATTAGTGTAAATGGTAGATAAGAATGATTTCTAGGGAACCAAGTATTCCATCTTCAGAATATTGAGTTCATATGGGTGTTTTGTGGTGTTTGAAACCATTAATGTGTCTTTTTTGTAAGTTGAGGTCTGAAAATGACTACCAATTTTAGGAAGTTACCTAGTTCTAATTCATTGGTTCCCCTTCCATGGAAGTGGTATGGGATTCATGAGATACAAATGAAGGTATCATGTAATTTTTTTTCCAAACAAGTGATGTTATAGTTGGATATATTCATACGTCTATGACCACATCAGGTGGTATTAAAGCATAGTTGCAAATGAATTATGAACAAATTATCATGATTTATAAGTAGATCTCTGTTGGAAGACATCCATGAATTTTTGGTTGAGTGGTTTACTATGTTATTAGTGGGATTTCATTGGTAATATAGTAGTAGTACCTTGTTTTTTTTGGAATGTAAAATATCCTCTTAATATTGGTTGTGTTGAGGGATTTTCTATTATTGAGGTAGAATTTGGATCTTGGATGGTAGACAGTTGAACACTTTTGTATGGATGTATAAATCCATTATGCTATATATATTTTTTGAGAGATTTCTATTTTTGGAAAATATTTTTGCAATGAGGTAACAATTGGGTGATGTTTGATGGTTTAAGATTTATATTTTAGAGTATACTAGATTGATACATCTAGATTGTTTGAATGTTTCATTGATGGTGAACCATTTAGATTCAATATTTTTACCGAAACAATAAACCATGAGAAGAAATTATAAAAGTGAATGATCCATATGGTGTATCCAATTGAGATGGAGGATGACCTTAATGGAAAACATAATCATTGTGACCCGATTAAATATATGGAAGAATGATTCAATGTTTTAAGGATGGTGAAATAGTTCTATATCTTGAATTATAAATTATATGAATATTACAGTAGGATTTATAAGACAAAAAATGTCTATTCCAGAAGGATAATTTTCAATGGTTCTAAAAATTAGATAGCTGAGAGTGGGTTGATATTTTTCCTACTATGATTTATCCCTCCCTCTTGAACCATGCCATTTTATGTGTGTAATTTTCTCATTTCTTAATATTTAAGAATGGGATTAGGTGATTAATTTTTAATATTTTATTAGATGATATCTTTAGAATTTTAGAGATGTGGTGGTTTCATCTGGTTTATGAATGGAATAAATGAGTATGAATTTTTCCCAGTCTTATGAATGTTTTTTTTATATTTCGTTATATGGGGGAGAATATTTCTAAAATTAAGTTTGAATATGGAATGAGATACGTCCATGGGGATTAATAGTTATGGAAAAGTGTGAGGAGGTGAAAGCCCATGGTTATTAAAACATTTAATGGAACTCTGATACAAAGAGTTTTAGAATATAGGGATTGTAATCTTTAAAGGAATCAAAATTTGTTCCTCCATTAGAAGGAGAGACATGGGTGAATCAGAATCTTTTTCATTTTTTTAATATCATAGGGACATTGTACTATGTACCTTCATCAATGATGTGGAACAAAAGTGAGGGTGTTTTCTTCCCAAAGTACATGTTTGAGGTGTTTTTTAGAATATATTTTTTGATGAACCCCAGTGTATAATATATTTAAATTAATCAATGGATATTGAGTTTCTAATATGAAGAATGATAGTTCACAAGTACTATGTGTTTAAGATGATATCTGGGTATATTTTTTCTATTGTTTGTGGATGCTAAACTAGGAACATTGGAAGAACTCACTATGAAAACGACACAAAATTTGGGATATGTTCTTTTATAGGTACACTATATATAGAAGTAGGTTGTTTTTATTTTTATCTCATCTATAAAGTATTTGAATAGTATACCATGACTATATTGGTTCTTTAAGTGGGATAACACTTGTCCTGAGCAAGTTTCTTTTCAAAGGAGTGTCATTTAAGTCTTTGGTGTTTCCTGATATATGAATATATATTTCAAAAGGTCATTAGAGTTCCAGAATTTCTACTAATGTGAGTATAATATGTTTATAATCTATAATTTAGATAGAATATAGTTGGAGTCAAGGACTAGTGTTTTCATTTGTTGCAGTGTGATGTGGGGACCGAAATGGTATTGGGTTATTTCAGTGGACGTTCATCAGTCCTATGATAATAGATATTCACGATTTAAATTTTTTAGATAGTGGTTGGTTTTGATGGTAATTTGGGTAAATTTTGAATAAATTAAGATCTTTTTTGTCATTGGTTTTAAAAAAATCATAATACACTTCATTAAGGTTCTAATGTATGTTTGAGTTTGTTTCCTTAGTTTTTTTCAAAATAAACTTATTGTATAATAATATATTGTGAATATCTAAGCTGAATAATATATATACCAAAGAAAAATGAAGCACTAAAATGTAATGCACAATAGAAACCTGTGATGGAATATGAATTACTCATCAGAAGATGTTGGAAAAAATATAAGCCTCAGAATATGGTTTCTTGTGTCTGATGTTGTTTCAAATGTAACCAATGATATTTGGATACCATTGGATATTGTTACAATAGATTCTATAAATTAGATCAAGGACATCCTGGGCTATAGTTATAGAAATAAAATTGACTTTCATGAGGTTTTATTGTTGATTTTGTTATCTTAGTATTTTTATCATTTCAAATTGAAATGATTCTTTCAGTTGGTTGTTTCAATGAACTACCATTGTGTGAGGTGTCTTTTTGAATCTTTATGAATTCCTTGTAATGGTTATTTATTTGATAATTGATTTTGATAACATTTTAGTGTAACATATATGTTACTTTTTATATGTTTAGAGTCAAGGAATTATAGGTATTGTATTTTCTTCTAATTGGGGAGATCAAAGAGTAGATCAAGGAAAGAGTGCCAAGGTGAAATTTTGGATTTAGATATTGATACCTTCTAATTGGTTTACATTCATAGACCTTAATGAGGGATGTGGATATCATGGTTTTAGTTATCAAACCACTATCTAATTTAGATTAAAATTTAAGACTTTATTTTTTGGATTTTTTTGGTAATCATATACATTTAGGTGTTTATGGATTTTTATCCTCAGCTCTATGTATTTCATTACATTATTGTCATAGTTTACAATCCTTTATTTTTTTATCAGGTAGTGTGTATATTCTAAGAAGTATACTTTCCACTTCTCACAACAATTTTTCCTTTGATTGTTACATGTTTAACTTTTCAAAATTTATTTTCCACTTCATTTAATTTTTCACTTTAATTTGTTTAGAAATGGAAACTTTTGATCAACTCAAAACTCAAGTGGAAGAAACATTGTGTGCCAGTTTTTGAATTATATTCACCCTATATTATATTTATATATCACTCCTCATCAAGGAATTTTTTTTTCAAATATTTTCTCTTAATTTTTTTTATGATACATTTTTTATCATATAAAGTCTATATGTATAATTATATCTCAATATTTTACATATTTTTTAAAATTTTCATGTATTTTTTTTAGAATTTATAAATATCCATATAGAAACCATTTAAAGGATGGAAGATAATTTATTTTGATTTAATAAGACATCTAGTTAGAACCACTGAGTATCAAAATACTTGTTGTTCATCGATCTTTGATAATACATACATTTAATATTGGCATGATAGGGTGTTTACTCATGTTATCAATATTTTTGTTGATCATTTTATTATGATTATTGGAAATTATATAATTATTGAGAAAGAAATATCTATGATTACATGAGAGGAAAATATTGAATATAAATATATTTACAATGTTATTAATACTTTTATAATCTTTATGAATAGTGATCTATGTAGTTTGATTTCATAATTTGACAAATTGAATGAAATTTTGAAAAATATAGAGATTAAACAAATTGAAAAATATAATTTATTTGAGATTTCATGTGTTATAATCTGATGATTATCAAAACATTGAATTTATACCTAGAGAATTAGTGGTTTGAATGAGTCCATATTTTATGATAGTTGATAATAGAATTTAATAATTAAGTGAAAAGAAAATTACAAATGAAAAACTTGTAGGAAAGTTTATAGAAATTATTCTGAAGGAATGGGAGTCAAAATAGATAAAGAAAGATGATACTAAGCATATGAAAAATCATTGTATTAATGATATTATTAGGAATCTAATGTATTATGATGATCATCATATGATATATAGTGGTAAGGATAAGAGAAATAAGGGAGATTCATTCAATTCAACTTCCAATTTCGTAACATACAGTGATTCAAATTTTAGTTTAAAAACTGTAAATTCAACTACCATTTTGAAGAAGAAACCAAAACATCAATTAGGTATTAGTTTTTCAGAATATATTGAATGAGAGATTACAAAACTTATGAGATATATGATTGAGATTATTAGAAAGAAGAACTTTAGATAACTATGAAATGAAAATAAAAATCAATTATATGAAAATGGAATATCAAGACACTATCTGTTGTGAGTTTAAGAAACCAGGTTAGATTATACTTGGTTATCAAATGTTGAAGAAAAATGTTATAGACGTAAAATATTTCAATAGAAAAGAGAGAAAAGGATTCAGATCAAAAAATGATTTGTGGAGTGCCTGAGAGGATCCTTTGTAAAGACCGTAAAATTCAAGGGAAATTTTTTATTAATTTTCTTTGGATTTTTACAAGAGCGCGGTTTCAGACGGCACCTGATTCCGAGGCCCGGAGTGCCCGGAATTAATTTCCGAAGTTTGGCTCGGGTACGTTCAGTGAACGAACGAGCGGGAATTCCTAACTTTTGATCCGGTGCTCGGAATTGAAATCCGAGGGCACCGATGAACTCGCAGCGCCGATATTCGCTTAATGAGACCTTTTCGGGAGTTGCGTTTGTTGCGGGTTGAAAGTTACGTTTTGGGGTTTTTCAGTTAAGTTAAATAAAATTGTGTAAAACAAATTTTATTTTAACTTATTTAAAAACCTATCAAAAGAGGTTGGGAGTGGGACCCACACCCACTTAACCTCCCTTGGGAGGATTAAGTGTGGTGGGGCCCACACGAACCCCTTTTCTTTTCAAATTCTCTCAACGTACTAAACCCCCTCTTTATGGGCTTAGGTTACTCTTAATTAATTTTGGGAGTCAACTCTTTTGAATTTCAAACATTTGAAATTCTTTTGAGTTGTGTGTTAATAAAATAAGATGTAATCTTATTTGTTTTTGGGTTGTTAGTTTTTCCTTGAGAACTTTTGAGAGCTCCTCTTCATCTTCAAGCTCTGACGAAGAACGAAGAACGCTCAAGCTCTGACGAAGAACGAAGAACGCTCAAACTCCGACGAAGAACGACGCCCCTCTTCTTCGTCCTCGGTGTCAACAAGAAGGAACGCCGCACCCTCCTCGGACCTTCTTCGTCGGCAAACGAAGATCCGCCAACGACGTGTCTCTTCGGGCATAACTCTTCGTCAACGGATTTGACGAACGACGACCGCGACACCCGACCTCCGCGACGCCGTCTTCCGCGGAGCGTAGCTGAACCTTTGAATCTTAAACCCGAGGTAGGGGTTGTCGTTTTCTTTTGGTTTCCTTAATTTATTCTTGATCGTGAATCTATCAAGACTAACGTGTAACTTGATTTATTTTAAGTTGCGTTTTTAATTTAACGTGAGGGGGGCCGGACCGCACGAACACGGCCGAATTCCCCCCTCCATCGTTCATGTTTGTTTATGCGGGTGGAAGCAAGTAGCGTGGTGCCGTCGCACCACGCGGATGATCGTTCATTTATTTTTATGCAACGCCGTCGCGCTTCGCCGAGGAGAGTCTTCAAGAACGCGACGCCGTCGCGCCGCGTTGGAAGGATTCATGGCACGGCGAAAGGGGCGCGGTGCCGTCGCACCGCGCCGGACGACAAACACCGCGGCCGGTTCCGGGCCGCGGCGGGACGAGAAGACCGCGGCCGGTTCCGGGCCGCGGCGGGACGAGGAGACCGCGGCCGGTTCCGGGCCGCGGCGGAAGGAAAGACCGGCGGCCGGGCCGCCGGCGTCGGAAGTTGAGGGCGGGACCGGAATTTCCGGTCCCGTTGGTAAAAACCGGCCGGCCAGCGGGCCGGCCGGATGTCATAAAACCGGGGGATTAAACCCCCGGCCGGTTCTTCAAACCCCCCTCTTAATGAGGGGGGCTGTTCAATTAAAGGAGGGGGGGGGGGGGGGCAAAGCCCCCCCGGTTCGTCCAGCCGGCCCCCACTTGCGGGGGCCGTTTTTTGGCAAAGGCACGGCTCAAAGCCGTGCCGCCTTGATCAATCAGCGGGGGCAATCAAGCCCCCCGCGTGACCACCCCGTGCGGCGCCCGCCGCCGCCAGCGCGGCCCGCCGCCGCCGCCAGCGCGGCCCGCCGCCGCCGCCGCCGCGCGGCCCGCCGCCGCCGCCGCCGCCGCCGCGCCGCCCGCCGCCGCCGCCCGCCGCCGCCGTCCGCCGCCGCCGCCGCCGGCCGCCGCGCCGCCGCCGCCGGCCGCCGCGCCGCCGCCGCCGGCCGCCGCGCCGCCGCCGCCGGCCGCCGCGCCGCCGCCGCACCGCCCCGGGGGGGGGGGGGGGGGTCGGGCCGGGTCGGCCCGGACCCGGACCCCCCGTTTCGAACCTGATTTGGTTTTTGGCTCATAACTTGAGCCTCGGACCTCCGAATGACGAACCGTCTGCGGCAACGCGATCCTTGGATCGAAACGGTCGTTTCGATATATCGCACTCAAGGTTTCGGGTTACTTTGAGTTCGGCCGGGTTGGTTCGTTCACGAAACCAACCGGGCCTTCGGAGCGGAAATGCTCATATCTTGAGCCACGAACGTCCGATTGACGCGCCGTCAGTCGCGTTGTGTTCCTCTTAGTGAATCGGATCTTTTGGCATACTCCGCCCGAGGTTTGGACGTAGGTGGAGTACGGTCGGGTTGGTTTTTCCTTAAAAAACCAACCGGGCCCCGGAGACGAAATGCCAATAACTCACAGACCGGGCGTCCGATTGACGCGCCGTCTGTTTCGTTGACTTCCTCTTGATGAGACGGAACTTTTGACATACTCCGCCCGAGTTTTGGATGCAGTCGGAGTATGGCCGGGTTGGATTGTTCCCGAAATCCAACCGGGCCCCTGGAACGGGAAAGCTGATATCTTTCAGACAGGACGTCCGCTTGACGAGCCGTCAGCGGCGTTGGTGGTTACGTTGAGTAACGGTCCCTTTGAGTTTACCCTATGGGAGTTCGGGGTACAGTTGAGATACGGCCGGGATTGGTTCGCACTCGAAACCAACCGGGCCCCTGGAACGAAAAGACTATTAACTCACAGACCGGGCGTCCGATCGACGCGCCGTCTGTTGCGTTGAGACCCCTGTGACGAGACGGACCTTTGAGGCACTTCTTCGTGGGACTTTGTGATACTTGGAGTATCGACCAGTAGCTCGTGGAGCGGACCCTCCCGGAGACGAGCGTGCAGAGTACGGAGACCGTGTAGCCGGCTGAGACCTGACGACTGCTTGACCGACTCGACTTGGAGTGAGTCGACTAGCCCAGTGGACGGAGCGCCCGGTACTTGGCGGCAGACCCACGGCAGACGGAGCGCCTGGTAGTTGGCAGCAGACCCGCGGTACTCGACAGGAGGAGTACCTCAGTAGGCTATCTGGGTAGCGCCCGGTATTTGGTAGCAGACCCTCAGCGGACGGAGCGCCTGGTAGTTGGCAGCAGACCCGCAGTACTCGACAGGAGGAGTACTTCAGCAGTCCTAGGTTAGTGAGCGGCAGCCTCGGAGTCGTGACAGGACCACTGTACACTCTAGAGACGGAGCTCTTCAGCAGTTACGGTTTCGATAATGAAAATCCTGGTTTGAGCTGAGACTTTTGACCTTGTGTTTACTTCATGATTGAGATGGATCACTTGCTAACTTTGGTATATGTATGGGCATATACCCGGGTAGTGGTTATCCGTCGATTTCACAATCCTTGTGTTTCCTCATGATTGAGATGGGTTACTTGATAACTTAGGTATATGTATGGGTATATACCTAAGTAGGGTTTATCTGTTGAGATCTTCTTGTGTTTATCCTTGTTGGTTTTAGTGAGACCTTGAGGGTCTCGGGGTCCCTACTGAGTATCGTTATACTCACCCCTGCACGGGCTATGCCCGCACCTCGTTGTGTTGGTTGCAGACGACAGCCAGTACTGGCAGAGGCCGAGTGTTCGAGGACTGGACGGTACCTGGAGGTGGACTATACGACGAGGCGGTACCCAGAGGCAGACCACTGGGCGGGTCATACTTGGAGCAGACGGCGGGACCCGAGGAGCAGAAGAGCTATCTGTACCCACCCTTCAGGTGGGATTTCCAGTGGACATCTCAGCGTAGCAGCTTTACTTTTCAGTCGCTGTTTTCCCTTTCGAGTTGTACTTTACAGTTGGGCTTGTATTTCCGGCCCCTTTTACTTTTCAGCTCTTCTTTTTGTACTTAGTGTTTTACTTCCGCTTGTACTCTGTGGTGCTTGTTTTCTTTATAAAGGCAATGCCTTCCCAGTTATCGGGATTTTACGCCTTGGGTGCTAGTCGCCAACCCCTGGCCTATGGAAGGCGGGCTTGGGGTAGTCACGACACGGGCCCCGAGGACGGGTCGTGACAAATTGGTATCAGAGGAGTTCGGTTCTACCGCAGAACTTATAACTCTGATCTTTCTTTCTGTGAAGCGATAGTGTTAAGAGTACCGAGTGTGGTTTTCAGTTCAGGGAGTCCAGTGTTGGTGCGGGCAGCCGACGTATCCATACACCAGGACCCTGACAACTGATTTCCGACTTTGTGCACGAAAACACTGATTGCGTGTGTGTTTTCAAAGGTTTTTCCCCTTAAAACAGCTCAAACCAGGTCATCTCACCAGGTATAATCGTTTGATCGTGTTACGTTGTTTCTTTCAGGATGTCTTTTCTCAGACGATCAGCTAGAGCCCGGAGGGATGAGCGTGCTGACAGTCTGTCGAGCGACGAGGCTTCGGTACAGGGCCCTCTTGCAGTTGAGGCACCAGCGGAGACACCAGCAGTAGGCGATGCACGATGCTTGAGCGCGCTGCACGAGTTCCAGCGCCAGAGGCCACCCAGGTTCCGGGGAGAGACGGACCCGCAGGCGGCTGAGTTTTGGCTGGAGGCTGTGGTGAGAGTCTTCAGGCTAGTGGGGACGCCGGCAGACTTCCTGGTGATCTTTGCTACCAGCCTCCTTCAGGCAGCAGCAGGTAGGTGGTGCAGGCACTTGTTTCAGTTCTGCGATGAGATGAACTTCGCATGGGAAGACTTCGAGACCTTCTTCAGGGTGGAGTTTGTGCCAGTATCTCTACACCCTGAGCGTGTACAGGAGATTCTGCCTTTACCGCGTGTTTTTCGATCAGAAGCCGAGTCATCTGTGGGCAGTAGACAGATGATGCAGAGGTCCAGGAGGACCAGACCATCAGTTGGGCGATCTCGGGTTTTAGGACCAGTGGTGCAGGGCACCCGGAGTGGGAACAGAGTTAGCCGTGCAAGGAGCAGGTTGTGTTACTCATGCCGCGAAAAGGGACATCTGGCACGTGACTGTCCGACTCCCGATCCGCAGGCTTTGGGAGAGCCACCGAGATAGAGGCAGCGACAAATGCTTGAGCAACAGTAAAGCAGGTGGACAGGGGAGGAACTAGTGGATACGTCTTTTGTACTTCTAGTTCCATGTTGATGTTGCTTTTATGTAGCGTCTTGTATTATGATCTGCAATAATAAAAGACGCATACTTTTGTGATGTTTTCTTTCCTGTCCTCTTTTGTGATGTTACTAAGAGGTTCCAGTTGACTGTTGACTTGACCCTCACTTGTGAGACATCTACTGGAGGAGACCAGTTACCACACACTGATGCCGACAGTGTGACTCAACCCTTGGAGGCGAGAGTAACGGTTGGATCTCTTAGTAGTAGCGTCGAGGCCTTACGACGTCATCCTTGGTATGGATTAGTATCATCCATGTTAGGATTGACTGTTTTAGGCAAAGAATGTGGTTCATCCAGGGGATGAGACCAGGTTTCTCTTATCGGCAAAGAAGAAATCTCGTAGCTCTTGTGGGACCAGAGATGGTCCGGGCCACGTCAGAGGAGGTCCATGTCATCCAGGAGCGGATGAGGACAGCACAGAGCCGGCAGAAGTCATACGCTGACAGGAGGCGGAGGCCACTAGAGTTCGAGGATGGTGACCACGTCTTCTTGCGGGTCTCACCTCGACGTGGTATTCGGAGATTTGGCCGAGGCGGCAAAATATCTCCGCGCTTCAACAGACCCTTCCAGGTCCTCAACAGGGTTGGTGAGGTGGCTTATCGCCTGGCTCTACCACCTCAGTTGCACCGGGTGCACGACGTCTTCCACGTATCTCTGCTGAGGAGATACGTGCACGACCCAACGCACATCCTTGACCATGGGGAGCTTGACGTTGACAATGGGGCGACTTTTTCGGAGGTCCCGGTGGAGATAGAGGATCGACAGGAGCGGGTCCTACATGGGCGATCGATTCCTCTTGTGCGCAACAGATGGCGGCACGGGAATCTCCAGGAGAGCATATGGGAGCGGGAGGCTCTGATGCGTGCTCAGTACCCTCTTTTGTTCCCCTAGTTTTTGATGTATCTTTACGGGGACGTAAAGCCCTGAGTTGGGAGTAATGTAAAGACCGTAAAATTCAAGGGAAATTTTTTCTTAATTTTCTTTGGATTTTTACAAGAGCGCGGTTTCAGACGGCACCTGATTCCGAGGCCCGGAGTGCCCGGAATTAATTTCCGAAGTTTGGCTCGGGTACGTTCAGTGAACGAACGAGCGGGAATTCCTAACTTTTGATCCGGTGCTCGGAATTGAAATCTGAGGGCACCGATGAACTCGCAGCGCCGATATTCGCTTAATGAGACCTTTTCGGGAGTTGCGTTTGTTGCGGGTTGAAAGTTACGTTTTGGGGTTTTTCAGTTAAGTTAAATAAAATTGTGTAAAACAAATTTTATTTTAACTTATTTAAAAACCTATCAAAAGAGGTTGGGAGTGGGACCCACACCCACTTAACCTCCCTTGGGAGGATTAAGTGTGGTGGGGCCCACACGAACCCCTTTTCTTTTCAAATTCTCTCAACGTACTAAACCCCCTCTTTATTGGCTTAGGTTACTCTTAATTAATTTTGGGAGTCAACTCTTTTGAATTTCAAACATTTGAAATTCTTTTGAGTTGTGTGTTAATAAAATAAGATGTAATCTTATTTGTTTTTGGGTTGTTAGTTTTTCCTTGAGAACTTTTGAGAGCTCCTCTTCATCTTCAAGCTCTGACGAAGAACGAAGAACGCTCAAGCTCTGACGAAGAACGAAGAACGCTCAAACTCCGACGAAGAACGACGCCCCTCTTCTTCGTCCTCGGTGTCAACAAGAAGGAACGCCGCACCCTCCTCGGACCTTCTTCGTCGGCAAACGAAGATCCGCCAACGACGTGTCTCTTCGGGCATAACTCTTCGTCAACGGATTTGACGAACGACGACCGCGACACCCGACCTCCGCGACGCCGTCTTCCGCGGAGCGTAGCTGAACCTTTGAATCTTAAACCCGAGGTAGGGGTTGTCGTTTTCTTTTGGTTTCCTTAATTTATTCTTGATCGTGAATCTATCAAGACTAACGTGTAACTTGATTTATTTTAAGTTGCGTTTTTAATTTAACGTGAGGGGGGCCGGACCGCACGAACACGGCCGAATTCCCCCCTCCATCGTTCATGTTTGTTTATGCGGGTGGAAGCAAGTAGCGTGGTGCCGTCGCACCACGCGGATGATCGTTCATTTATTTTTATGCAACGCCGTCGCGCTTCGCCGAGGAGAGTCTTCAAGAACGCGACGCCGTCGCGCCGCGTTGGAAGGATTCATGGCACGGCGAAAGGGGCGCGGTGCCGTCGCACCGCGCCGGACGACAAACACCGCGGCCGGTTCCGGGCCGCGGCGGGACGAGAAGACCGCGGCCGGTTCCGGGCCGCGGCGGGACGAGGAGACCGCGGCCGGTTCCGGGCCGCGGCGGAAGGAAAGACCGGCGGCCGGGCCGCCGGCGTCGGAAGTCGAGGGCGGGACCGGAATTTCCGGTCCCGTTGGTAAAAACCGGCCGGCCAGCGGGCCGGCCGGATGTCATAAAACCGGGGGATTAAACCCCCGACCGGTTCTTCAAAACCCCTCTTAATGAGGGGGGCGGTTCAATTAAAGGAGGGGGGGGCAAAGCCCCCCCGGTTCGTCCAGCTGGCCCCCACTTGCGGGGGCCGTTTTTTGGCAAAGGCACGGCTCAAAGCCGTGCCGCCTTGATCAATCAGCGGGGGCAATCAAGCCCCCCGCGTGACCACCCCGTGCGGCGCCCGCCGCCGCCAGCGCGGCCCGCCGCCGCCGCCGCGCCGTTCGCCGCCGCCGCCCGCCGCCGCCGTCCGCCGCCGCCGCCGCCGGCCGCCGCGCCGCCGCCGCACCGCCCCGGGGGGGGGGGGGGGGGTCGGGCCGGGTCGGCCCGGACCCGGACCCCCCGTTTCGAACCTGATTTGGTTTTTGGCTCATAACTTGAGCCTCGGACCTCCGAATGACGAACCGTCTGTGGCAACGCGATCCTTGGATCGAGACGGTCGTTTCGATATATCGCACTCAAGGTTTTGGGTTACTTTGAGTTCGGCCGGGTTGGTTCGTTCACGAAACCAACCGGGCCTTCGGAGCGGAAACGCTCATATCTTGAGCCACGAACGTCCGATTGACGCGCCGTCAGTCGCGTTGTGTTCCTCTTAGTGAATCGGATCTTTTGGCATACTCCGCCCGAGGTTTGGACGCAGGTGGAGTACGGTCGGGTTGGTTTTTCCTTAAAAAACCAACCGGGCCCCGGAGACGAAAATGCCAATAACTCACAGACCGGGCGTCCGATTGACGCGCCGTCTGTTTCGTTGACTTCCTCTTGATGAGACGGAACTTTTGACATACTCCGCCCGAGTTTTGGATGAAGTCGGAGTATGGCCGGGTTGGATTGTTCCCGAAATCCAACCGGGCCCCTGGAACGGGAAAACTGATATCTTTCAGACAGGACGTCCGCTTGACGAGCCGTCAGCGGCGTTGGTGGTTACGTTGAGTAACGGTCCCTTTGAGTTTACCCTATGGGAGTTCGGGGTACAGTTGAGATACGACCGGGATTGGTTCGCACTCGAAACCAACCGGGCCCCTGGAACGAAAAGACTATTAACTCACAGACCGGGCGTCCGATCGACGCGCCGTCTGTTGCGTTGAGACCCCTGTGACGAGACGGACCTTTGAGGCACTTCTTCGTGGGACTTTGTGATACTTGGAGTATCGACCAGTAGCTCGTGGAGCGGACCCTCCCGGAGACGAGCGTGCAGAGTACGGAGACCGTGTAGCCGGCTGAGACCTGACGACTGCTTGACCGACTCGACTTGGAGTGAGTCGACTAGCCCAGTGGACGGAGCGCCCGGTACTTGGCGGCAGACCCACGGCGGACGGAGCGCCTGGTAGTTGGCAGCAGACCCGCGGTACTCGACAGGAGGAGTACCTCAGTAGGCTATCTGGGTAGCGCCCGGTATTTGGCAGCAGACCCTCAGCGGACGGAGCGCCTGGTAGTTGGCAGCAGACCCGCAGTACTCGACAGGAGGAGTACTTCAGCAGTCCTAGGTTAGTGAGCGGCAGCCTCGGAGTCGTGACAGGACCACTGTACACTCTAGAGACGGAGCTCTTCAGCAGTTACGGTTTCGATAATGAAAATCCTGGTTTGAGCTGAGACTTTTGACCTTGTGTTTACTTCATGATTGAGATGGATCACTTGCTAACTTTGGTATATGTATGGGCATATACCCGGGTAGTGGTTATCCGTCGATTTCACAATCCTTGTGTTTCCTCATGATTGAGATGGGTTACTTGATAACTTAGGTATATGTATGGGTATATACCTAAGTAGGGTTTATCTGTTGAGATCTTCTTGTGTTTATCCTTGTTGGTTTTAGTGAGACCTTGAGGGTCTCGGGGTCCCTACTGAGTATCGTTATACTCACCCCTGCACGGGCTATGCCCGCACCTCGTTGTGTTGGTTGCAGACGACGGCCAGTACTGGCAGAGGCCGAGTGTTCGAGGACTGGACGGTACCTGGAGGTGGACTATACGACGAGGCGGTACCCAGAGGCAGACCACTGGGCGGGTCATACTTGGAGCAGACGGCGGGACCCGAGGAGCAGAAGAGCTATCTGTACCCACCCTTCAGGTGGGATTTCCAGTGGACATCTCAGCGTAGCAGCTTTACTTTTCAGTCGCTGTTTTCCCTTTCGAGTTGTACTTTACAGTTGGGCTTGTATTTCCGACCCCTTTTACTTTTCAGCTCTTCTTTTTGTACTTAGTGTTTTACTTCCGCTTGTACTCTGTGGTGCTTGTTTTCTTTATAAAGGCAATGCCTTCCCAGTTATCGGGATTTTACGCCTTGGGTGCTAGTCGCCAACCCCTGGCCTATGGAAGGCGGGCTTGGGGTAGTCACGACACGGGCCCCGAGGACGGGTCGTGACATCCTTATTCTGAAAGTAGTAGTAATAAAAAGTGTGATGATAGTTGAAATATTATCAGTTTTCTAAAAATATTCCTTAGAATTATCTATGTTTTATGGTTAAGATAAACCATTACTCACCTTAATAGTTTTTTAATATGTTAGTTTTTTATTTAAATTAGATATTTTGAGTATTTCATCAGCATCTGAAGATAATGAGGACATTCAAATATTTAAGGAAACAGTTTGATATATGACTTTATTAGAGAATAAAAACAAAACATTTAAGAAATACCTTGATAAAAACAAGGAAAAGTTTTATAAAGTGGATTATTGGATCTCTATGATTACCATTAAAATTTATAAACCTACTTATGAGTTAGATAATAAACCTATTTTTTATCCAATGAGGATATAAAATAAGTATTCGAACTAAAATATAATGTTAGTAGTTTAAATAATCTACTATCTTATTTTTCTTTTAATAGGGATAAAATTGATAAGATTTTCAAATAGGTGAAACCCAATTTTAAATTTTCTAAAATTGGTTTTACGTTCAAAAATTTACATTTCCAATAATATTATTTTTTTTCTAAAAAATTCACTCGTGTATACTAAATGTTTTATATAAGTACATTATTAAAGAAATTATACTTTGAAAAAAGATAAATCATTTGAAACTGATAAGGAATACATTTATTTAGAACTAAAATATTTTCAACTCCATATGGTTAGACTTCTGTGGGTTCCAAGGGATCATTTTTCTAATATTTATGGACCCAAATATATGTGGGTAAAAAATATTATTTATATATATTTTTATTTTATAAAGGTAAGATTTTAAAAAGAACACAAAAAATATTTGTACATGGATAATGGTTATTATTGATACATGATTAAAGTTAAGTGTACTTTTGGGAACATAAATAATGTAAAATGTGGAAGATTTACATTTAGAGGAAATTCACAAATGTTAAATTGTTATTATAAGAGCCATTATCTCTTTGGTAAGACTTTAATGTTCATTGTATTTTATGGTTTAGCACTAAACTATCTTCAGATTTAAATTACATGATTAAGGTTAATATAAGAACATTGGGAATGAAAAAAATACCACAAAAATTTCTGAAGGATTCTTTATATTTTCTACTATTAATGGAGAAAATCCTCACACAATAGAAATAGATGGCCTTAATCTTCAAAATTTACCATGAAATATTTTGGTTGAAGAATATTCATGGATTTTTTCATCGGAGTCTATGAAACTCTAATGTATGGATCCTAGTTAATCTTTCTTTAGAGAAACTATTGAGGGAAGTTCTAGAATATATGTTTAATTCTACCCAAGTTTGTGACTCTTTCCAATATGGTAATAAACACAATTAGAGTTTCAAAAATACTTGCTAAGTATCAACAAAATAATCATTACATTTTATTCACATGGATATTTTTAGACCTAAAAAAATGTGAGTCTTAGAGGAAATCATTATATGTATATCATAGTTAATTATTACACTACATATACATGAACATACATTAATTAACTAAAATTATAATAAATATCTGTTTTATAATTTGTTTATTCTTTTACAAAATTTGAAAAAACTACATGTTGTCACTATCTAGAGTGACCACAATGGATAGTTTCAAAATACAAATTTTGAAACCCATTTTAGTCATTATGATACAACTCATAATTTATTTTCACTAAGAACATGAAAAAAATTGTGCGATTGAATTATGAAATTAAAAAGTTACGAAATGAACAAGTCTGTTCTATTTGAATATAAAATAGATAAATATACTTTGGATAAAGTTATTAGTCTAACCTATAAAATTATAAATTTAGTTTTTCATTATTTCTTTTTAGGGAATATCTTTTTTGAAATATTGAATGGTAGGAAGCCTAAAATTTCTTACTTTGGAGTCTTTTGATGAAGAATATTACTCATGAAAATAAATATCATCTTCATAAATTTGATCAGATTTATGATATTGTATTTTTTTGTGGTTAATCCATTTCTACTAAGGATTATCACATTTATAATAAATGAACACATACATTTAAATAAATGTCAAATGTTTTTTTGATGATATTTTCCTTTATATGAATTTATAACTTCCTGAAATTAATTATCTTGATTGTATTTTTGAAACCACTCATGTTTTAATACTGATAGATATATTTGATTCATATTAAATTGATACAAAAAATTCTATATTAATAGAATCTAGACTACCTTAATTTTTCCTAATGAATATCAATCAACAATAATATGTGGATCTAATTTCCCTTTTACTTAAAAAATTGACAATCATAATGAATCATCCTAGTGATAAAATCATCAGAGATGACAATATTTTAGATAAAAGTCAAAGTTTCATAAGAAATTAATATAATTATTATTATTGTTTTATAAATTTGAACCTAAAAAGGAAGATGATGCATTGGTTGATCAATATAGGATCGTTTTTATGCAAGAAGTACCAAATGAAATCAATCAAAAGAATGTTTTCTCTTTGGTTGATCGACGTAAGAAAAATTTGGCATTAAGAGTCAAATGATTTTTCTAAAACAAGTGCGATGAAAATGGTATTATATTTCATAATAAGTATGTATTAGTTCCTAATATTAATAACCATTAATTGGGAATAAATAATAAAAATTATTTTCATTGGTTTCAAGGTTCTAGCCCTTCCCAATTTCACTAGCCCGCACAAAGCACCACAACCATAATCTATTTAAATGCATGTAAATAGTTACTTCCTTAATTTAATTTTTAGGTTGATGATCAAATAGATAAAAACTGGTTTCAAACAAAAATAATTCTTGTAACATGTGTTATGAATTACCAAATATGTCATTGGATATAAACAAGATCCATGAACCTGGTATGATTGACTATTCATATTATTACTGTAATGGTTTTTTATGTAATAATGAAATATAAATATATTTTAAAAAATAATTTTTTTAAATTTACTTGAATTTTAAAAATCTATTCCAATGATGTCAATTTTTGTTCATCCTAAAAAACTCTAATCGACAATTTTTCAAACCTTTGTGATTTTGAGATGAGTATGATAGGTGAAATTAATTGCATTATTTTTATTAAAATAACATAGAAACTAGAAGGATCTATAAAAATTTAAAATAATTATATAATAGATATACATTGATGATTTATTTCTCATAAAGCATCAAGTTTTTTTAATCCTACAGGTATATTGAGTAAACATTATCTTGAATAATTTTGGAAATCAGTTGATTAAGAAATTACATAGGGATGTTCAACTGCATACGTTACATAAAAACTAGTTAAAAAATAGTATATACTTTGTGTACCTATATATGAGGATCCAAGATAATTCAAAGTAATCCCATCTTTTGTAAGTCAAATAAATTTTCTATTACATTAAATAGATAGTTGAAATTGGACTTTTTAATTCCACTAGAACTGAGTTAATTATTAAGAGTTGTTATGAATATAAATTTAGTGTCTATAGAGTCGAATAGAGTATCAGATTTAGAAAATATGAATTTAATGGTGAATCCATAGTTTCATGGTCCATCAAAAAATGAAATTTATTTCAACTTAACACTATTTTAGATGTATATCTTGAACCTTGTAGTCGTTTCAGTAAATTATTCACGATGTAGTACATGCTCACAATTTTTTTAGTTTCACTCAATATATGATTCTTTATAATAAAAAAAGTTATATTTATTTATCCTGAAACCCAACACATTATTTAAGAGCTAAGAAATAGAAATATAAAAACAGATTAATTTAGATATCATATAAAAATGATGTATTATTAATATGTTTATCCAAAAAAATAATCAAATGGATAATATTTTAACTAAACACATAAATATTTTAATAGATTTAAATATATTAAAAAAACCTTTGGTAAAATCAACTCAAAGTGACAATAAGTTTTTCTTGTTGATTTACTATATAATGTAATGGAAACTAAATAATAATGGGATATTAAATTCCCTATTTATAATTGTGCTAAATTTTCATGAAGGTACATTAAATTATTTAAATGATCTTTAAAAAACACGCATCATGAGTACATTAATCTTCTACAGAAACTGATCCTAATATAAGTAACATTAATAGGTGTGTTTAATGATAGATAACATTTGTGAGGAATATTTAACATTATTTTTTTCTAATTTAAAAACATCCCATTTAAATCAGTTAAGATTATATTAATCATTTAAATGAAATAATCAAATTTCTTATATATTCTTTATGAATATATGTAACAGAATTTTTTTAATATTTTCCGTCAATACTAAGATAATGATAAATATATTATATATTATTAATGTTTCAATACTTCTTAATTTGAGAAAATTAGATATATATATATATATATATATCTAATTAACCCTCGAGAAAGGGATAGTTTTTGTAATTTATATTTACACAAGAATAAATTCATTATTTATATAGATGTTAAGGGAACTTTTTTTTAACATTCTCAAAAACCATCCTCATTAGAAGAAGAACATCTTTAGGAATAAGAAGATAACTCTTGGAAGGTTCACCCCTTTTACTATTATTATCCATTAATCATTATAATTAAAAAATATTTTATTTTTACTAAATCTAAAGGTAGAAAAGGGATTCCAAAAAATATGATTATTTAGTAAGGAAAAAACTAAATTTCATTAAAATAATGGATAGAAGAGAAATTTACTCTTATTAATTCATTTTACATGTTAACATTGAGTAAATATATAGGTTACCTCCATTAGAGATCACATATTATAGTTTATTTTGACTAAAATTCACCATATTGAAATACCAAAAATCATTATGATGTATAGTTTTAAGAAGGTAGGTCTTGAACCTAATATAAAAAAACCATATATTACAATGTGGTCACATATTTTCATTATCCATTTTCCCATAAATTTAAACTTTTAAAAGAAAATACTATTTTTGTCATGAAAAATCATGATGTCTTTCAGCATTACTTCTTCTTATTTCATACCCATCCTAGAAACATATGAAAAACATTTTAATATGTTGTATGAGCCCAAAAATATCTGTAGGGGAGATTAAAATGTAGAATGAAATGTGATATTTCATTTTGAAAACCATGTGATCAAAATGGGAGCTTTCCATTAACATAATAAAAATTGAGCTCAAATAATATTTTAATTCCCCATTAAGGCTGAAATGACTATGTAATGGGATCCCTCTTCACAGAATAATAATAGAGTGCCTTCGTTTCAACACCCTAAAATTGAATAATCATTTTACTAAAAAAATGATTATAATACCACCTTTTTAAATGATATTACTTTTATAAAAACTCATTTCAATAATAGAAAAATAATTTAGATTCTTTGGAATATCATATTTATAGAACCCTTAAAATAATCTATAGAAATAAAAATAACAAAATATTCAACTTTATACATAATTGTTTGAAAAAATAATCATTACCCAATAAATTGGAACACTATCAGGGTGAACCCATCATATAAGATATATCAGGATTGAACTTATTAAAGATCTACATTGATATCTCCTATTATCATAAATAATATCCAAGGACCATAAATAAAAAATTAATTTAGAGAGTCTAATGTTTAATCATATATAATTTGGAAAACTCTTTTAAACTTGTTTGCAAAACACTTCTAGATATGAAAATTTTAAGATCCCGCATCTTTTTCCAGGTATGTTTTCTTTCTTCTGGTCGTTTTTTAGGAAAAGGGGAATTTCTGGAAATTTCGAAAGTAAACATTCTGTACATTATGAGTAAACTGCATGTATTGGGTTGCCGCAAGAGGCCGTGTGCTGGTCGTGTGATGGACACACACACGACCATGTGGGGGTAACCTAGAGGCCGCCTAAAGAAGAGTACAGAAATGTAAAGTACACTCCATGTACTTCCAAAGTACAAGACCTGTATTTTTTTCATTAAACATACTGGGGTTGCGTCTAATCGCCAGAAACACCTCCTTCTCAACCTAGTTTGTCTAAGAGCTCCTGTATGGCTGTGATCTTCCTCCAAGCCCCTAACCGACCATCCGATCTCCGATTAGACTATTGTCGATTGCATTGGGATCGCCTCAATAATCTCTCTCTTCTTATTGATCTTCATTTCCCAATACCTAATCCTTCTAAAGTTATCATCTATTGAACGTTTTAGACATTTTTGTAGATCTTTGGCATTCTAAGGTGATTCATGCCCTGAGAATCAAGTATATTGGTATTCCAATGCCAAGGTAGGTGGTCTGTGCCTTTTTATTGATTGTCTTTGAGTTTTATGTTCAAAATTGCGAATACCCATGAATGGGGTATTGCGTGTTAACTATTTCATCCCTATTGTTGTACTGCTATTCTTGTATTCTTGATTAGAGGTTAATTGAATGTGCATAGGGTCAATTTCTATGATTTAGAATTCTTTTCCCATTCATGATTGCCTTTTTTGACCGTTGGGTCTTGTTTTCCTATTAGGAAGTTGTTTACCTTCCATGCATAGTATATTAGGATGGGGTGTTTGTATCTATACATGTTTTTATTCTATAGACTTCTAGACATGTAGTTATTGAGGTTTTCTTTGTCGGATATGAGTTTCTATACCTACATGACTTATACATGGCCGTGAGAACCTGGTGTAGTAGGCCATAGGAAGAATGGACATAAGGGCTTCTCCAGAGTGTCTGTTTTACTTACGATTCGAGACCATATGAGGAATTGAAGTAAGTGCATCTTCAGAGAGTTTGTAGTTCCTCGACGGGGGCCACAGAGGGAATATGACTTAAGTTCTTCCCTAGAGCGCCTTTAGTTACCAATATGAAACTATAGGAGGAATTGATTGTTAGTGCATCCTTAGAGAGTCTATGATTAAGATGAACTAGAGGGGTTAAACCGAGTGTACTTCCCAGAGGATTGTTTTTTTGGTAACTAGGACAAAAGGAGATAGGTTGTGAGTACTTTTAAGAGGGTTAACTTTTGTGTTTACATGATTTCTTGTGTTGCTAGGTAGGACCAGAGGGAATAGTCTATGAGTACTTCCCAGAGGGTTACCTGTTTGTGATTACCTATTTGTGATTACCTGTTTTTATTAGCTGTTTATTGATATATGAAACTGAATGCATTGAAACTATGGATTATTTACTACTTCCTATACTTATTACCTAACATATATTCACATATTTCTAGGCACAGATCCTGTGGTGGTTGCCTATTGGGATTTAGTCTCACGCCCTATTTGGGTCATTCTTTTGGGCCAAAATAGATTATATTGGTGCAGGTATAGATAAGGGCAAGTTCCCTTCTACTTTGGGTACTTGATTTGCTGTGGAGCTGGAGATCATGGGACCAAGCTATAACTTGCGATGCTGAGCAGTTGTTTACTAGATTTATTTTGTACTTTGATTTTTTAATTTTGTACTCCAGCATTGTTATTTGTTTAGATGCTTTCCTAGACATATGTGTCATATGTTATTCATATATATATGTATATATGTGGGTGCTCCCGTTTATTACTTCCATTCTTTTGGTGTTTAATTTTGCATGGACTATTTCTACTTCCGCTATTGTTATTTTCTTAACTTCTATTGCGTTACTCTGCCAATGAGGGCATAGTTTCCCCAGTATCACACTCAAGGCCCTCACCACTAGTTAGCAGCCTCTAGTGTTTGGTGAAATTCTCTTGAGGCCATGTGACCAACTGGGTATGGGGCGCCTTTGGGTGGATTCCAGAACTGGGACGTTACAAAGTGGTATCAGAGGGTATTCTTTTCTCTTTACTTACTTATTAGAGCCAATATCCAGGGATAGGACGGAATAGGTACTTGGTAATAAGTTTTGCACAGGAGTAGCAAACTTGTGTACATGGAAAAGCCAATCCACCTCGTTATTTTAATTTGTCTGGTTTTAGAATTATTATAGTTGATTTTATTTCACCTTGAGTGATTCACATTTTTTTCTGTTATTGTTGATGTTATTGAGGTTCTATTTCTGTTGCAACCCAATGAGATGAGGGTATTCCATCTCATGCATCAAATAGTAACTTGATAGGAATCACATGTCAAGCATTATTGCCATGACATTTAGGGTGTATTAGCAATTTCATGTTGTTGTGATAGATGTTGTGCTAGATATGCATGTTGTTGTGATATATTCTTTGATAGAATACCTATTGTTTGATAGTGTATTAATTTGTGTAAGGATTTGTATGAATGAATGCGAATCATTGGTTCTTAAGGTGTTATGGGCTCTCATGAATCAGAATTTGGTGGATCATTGACTTGTTTACCTTGTTTTGAAATGTATAAGATGCCAAGATTTGATTCGCGGGGAGTATGGGCCCTCATGGATCGGAATTTGGGACTTTGAGGTTTGTTATAGTGTTTTCGGGGTTCCAGAGTATTTCTGAGGCTTACTGTTTGGAAAAACCCAAAATACAAGGCGTGTAATGTTAACTACATGCCATGTGTTCTACTGTTTGTGAAGAAACTATTTTTCCTAAGTACACACCGTGTACTGTATGTACACACCGTGTAGTATCTAACCGTGTCTCAAACTGTGTGGGCAGGGACACGGGGCTTGGAATCATTGGTGTGACACATCGTGTAGAGGATGCCCATGTGGTGTTATAGAACCATGTAACAGGCCATGTCACTGACAACACAGCTCAGAAAAATATTGTTAGTATACACCATGTTTGTTTGGAACATGCCGTGTGGTGTAAACCAGGTACTCGACCATGTAACCAATAACACGAGTCAATGTTATCCTTTCTCGTAAACACCGTGTCTGCCTGGAACATGCTTTATAGTGTGAGCAGTGTGACTGACTATGCATCTAACAACACAGGTCGGTGAGGTTTTCCTAGTACACGACCTGTTTGGAACTAACACACCGTGTAGTCTTGTTCTAAGGAGAATTGTGTGGATTAGCCATGTATAAGGACTCGAACAGGGGAAGAGGATTAAAGTATACGTTGTGTGTTAGGTGAACACACCATGTGTATGGTGTGTTACACAACCAGTTCTGGTAGGAGTACACACCCATGATGAAGACCTTTCAGGGAGCACCACCTCCTGCTCGGCATCTAGAGTTAGTATTCCTCCTATTGACAGTAGGAAACAGCATAGGGATTCTATGTGTGGATATAAAATGGGGAAATATACTTATTTTGGTAGTCAGGTGTTGTGCTACCAATGTGGGAAGAGAGGGAATATGAGGCCACACTTCTAGAGAGACCTAGTGGAGTGTCGCTCTTGCAGCAATATGGGTCATCTTTAGTGATTCTGTCAGATCTTCTCACCAGCAGCCGGTGATAGGGGTTCTTCTATGACTCCTCGTTCAGGAGGAACACCACCAGTTTCTCACCAATATGGAAACTATTGTTCTTCTGTCCGTTCAGGACGAGTTGGAGGTCGTGGCCATGGTAGCCAGTCACCCGGTTTTCAGCGACAACAGGGTGGATTAGCTCAAGGTGTCTAGACAGGGTCACAAGGCCATGGTGTAGTTCAGACATTTTCAGTGGAGCATACCATATAGGAACATGATCCTAGACCCTCTATAGTGCGAGGTATGATCTTAGTAGCGTCATTTTTAGCTTCTTTTCTTTTCGATATAGGGGATTCTCATTGCTTTATATCTATTATGGTTGTGGAGAGCCTTGGGCTCCACATCATTTCTTCTGCTAATATCTTGACACTAGACACTCTGTTGGGGACTATAACGGCAAGTGTACGTCAGTTCAAGGAGTGACCTCTATAGGTTGGTGGGTGTTACTTTTTATGGGACCTCTATGTCCTAGAGATAACATGCTATGATGTCATTCTCTGAATTAACTGGCTAGTTCAGTTCTAGGTAGTCGTCAACTATTATTTCTGCAGGGTGAGTTTCATATAACCAGAGGGTGGATCTTTTCTTCAAAAGGGTGAGTGGGATGTACATGAGAGTAGAGCGGGACCTGAGCATCATGGGCTAGGAGGAGTTACAGCCCAAATTTCTAGTCTATATATGGATGACCAGAGGATTTCACAGATGGAATTTCCTCTAGTGGTGGATCATTTTAGAGATGTCTTTTTAGAAGACTTTTTAGGTTTACCTCCGGAGTGTGAGGTAGACTTTTCTATTGAGCATGTTCCTGGAGCGGCACCAGTGTCCATTATTCCTTATTGGATGGATACAGTAGACTTGCTGGAGCTCAAGAAGCAGTTGGAGGAGTTTTAAGAAAATAGTTTCATCCGACCCAGTACTTCTCCTTGGGGTTCTCCTGTCCTGTTTGTGGATTATCAGATGTTGAACCAGTTGACAGTCGAGAACTAATATCCATTACTGAGCATTGATGATCTCTTTGATCAGCTTCGAAGAGAATGAGTGTTCTCTTTTATTCAATTGAGGACCAGTTACCATCATTTTCACATTAGACCATCAAATATACCTCTTACAGCCTTTCAGAGCAGGTATGGTCTATACAAGTATATAATTATGTCATTCGGTCTCATGACCGCACTTGCAGTTTTCATGGAACTAATGAACCGAGTGTTCCATACATACATGGATTCCTTCATGGTGGTTATCATGGATGATATCTTGGTGTACTCTCACACTCGACATGACCATTCCACGCATCATGAGATCATTTTGAGTACACTGAGAGAGCATCAGTTATATGATAAGCTATCAAAATGCCACTTTTGGATGGATCCGATTCACTTCTTGGGTAATGTTATCTCTGAGACATGAGTGTCAGTAGACCCAGAAAAAGTGAGATTAGTAGTTTCCTAGAAGTAGTCTAAGAACTTCATTGAGTTACAAAGTTTTCTAGGGCTAGCTGGATACTACAGAAGTGTCATACCAGACTTTTCTCTCTTAGAAGCGCCACTAACGAGCCTGACTAAGAAGGGTGTAATGTTCTTGTGGTCCTATTATTTTGATTCATCCTTTCAGGAGCTAAAAGGTACGTTGACTTCAACACCGATAATAGTGTTCGTAGAGTTGGGAGAGAGATATAAAGTGTACTGTGATGCTTCATGTATTAGGCTGGGAGTTGTGCTTATGCAGGGAGAAGGATTCGTTGCGTATGAGTCTTTGCAGTTTCGGCCACATGAGAAGAATTACCCAACACACTATCTCGATTTGGATGCAGTTTTTATGCCTTACACTGTTGGAGACATTGCCTTCTAGGAGAGAATTTTGTTGTTTTCACCGACCACAAGAGTCTCAAGTACATCTCCACTCAGCATGATCTGAATTTGAGACAGTGAAGGTTGGTTGAGTACCTTCAGTCTTTTGACATTGATCTTGCCTATACGCCTGGAAAAGGTAGTGCAGTATCTGATGCGTTGAGTAGGAGGACTAAGATACAGGTAGTTCAGGAGGCCAACAATGAGTGGCAGCTTATGGATATATTCTCTAATATGAATTTGGAGGTGCACGACAGATAGGGGCATAGGTTTCTTTCTTATGTAGCTGTTACCTCTACCCTTCTTGATCGAGTGCGAATGAGGCAGATATCAAACTCAGAAGGCCTTGTACTATAGGAGAGTGTGTCAGGAGAGGAACCTTTTTTGGTATGGACCATTGGTGAGGATGAGATCTTTCATTTCCAGGGGAGCGTATGGGTGCTAGCAGACATACACAAGGAGCTGATGAGGGACTTCATTCCACAGTTTGGGAAGTTAATCATGGTGTAACCAAGATGTATCATGATCTACATCATCATTATTGGTGGCCAGGTACGAAGAGAGAAGTTTCTAGTTTCATCATGAGGTGTTCCACCTGTCAGCAGGTGAAGGCGAAGCATCCGTGGAATGCAGGGCTTTTACAACAGATACCCATTCTTGAGTGGAAGTGGAATGATTTCATGATAGATTTTGTGATAGGTTTACCGAGGTCTCCTTGAGGGAATGATGTAGTTTGGGTTTTCATTGACAAACTCACAATGGTTTCTCACTTCTTGTCGATCAAGGAGAATTTCAGTGTTGATGAGCTGAGGCGGTTGTATATCTGAGAGATTGTACATTTTCATGGAGTTCCACACTCCATTGTTTCAGAAAAAGATGAACGTTTTACTTCTTGGGTCATGGAGGGTATTCAGAAGGCTTTGGGTACACATGTACTTTTGTGTACAACTTACCATCCCCAGACAGATGGCCAGTTCGAGCATACGATTCAGGTGCTTGAGGACATGCTATGAGAATGAATTCTGTATTTTAGAGGTTATTTGGAGAATCACATACCACTTGTGGAGTTTTACTATAATAATATTTTTCAAGAAACTATTCAGATGGAACCTTATGAGGCTTTGTACGGTAGGCCATGCTGACCACCCTTATGTTGGCTAGAGGCAGGAGAGGCATTTCTGATGGGACCTCATCTTGTCTAGGAGACCACATAGAAGATAGAGTTGATTCAGAAGAGGATGACTACTGCAAATTCTCAACATAAGTCTTATGCTGATCGATGGAGATGATCTCTGGAGTTCGAGGTCGGGGATCATGTTTTTCGATGTGTCACACTGAGGTTAGGAAATAAGAGGATTAGGAGATAGGGTAATATTTCACTGAGAATGGTCAGGCCATTTGAGGTTTTGAAGAGATTTGGGCCGGTTTCCTATCAGTTGTAGTTACCTCAGAGGTACCGGGCTATGCACGACGTCTTTGACATTTCTCATCTTCGACGTTACTTCTTAGACCCATCTCATTTCTTCCAACCTGAGGAGGTTGAATTAGAATTGGATGCATCTTTTGAGGAGAATCCTATCCAGATTGTCCATCGAAGCAGGAAGGTTTTCCATGGCCGGTCTGTTTCTCTAGTATAAGTGCTATGGAAGTACGAGTGAGTACAGGACCAGACTTGGGAGAGGGACGTGGATGTACGATTGTAGTGGCCAGAGCTGTTCATGTATTCTTCTTCTACGATGCCTTTCTAGGGAAATTTGTGGAAAATTTTTTTTAAGGGGGGAAGTTTGTAAGAGATTTGATATTATTTCAGGTATGTTTTCTTTGTTTTGGTCATCTTTTTGTGAAAAAAGGTGAATTTATGGAAATTTATGAAGTACCCACCATGTACTTTATGAGTATACACCATGTACTAGGTCACCGCAGGAGGTCGTGTGCTGGCTGTGTGTTGGCCACACACATAACCATGTGGGGGTGACATGGAGGCCACCTAATGTGGAGTATGTAAATATCAAGTACACGCCGTGTACTTCCAATGTACATGTCGTGTATTTTCTTTTTTTTCATTAAATGTACTGGGGTCACGTCTAGTCGCCAGAAACACCTCCTTCTCAACCAAGTTCGTCCAAGAGCTCCCATATGGCCACGATATTCCTCTGAGCCCCTGACCAAGCATCCAATATCCAATTAGACCATCATCAATTGCATTGGGATCACCTCGGTAAGCTCTCTCTTCTTCTTGAGATTCATTTCCCAATTCCTCCTCCCTCTCATGTTATCCTCTATTGAATGTTTTAGACCTTTTTGTATATCATTGGAGTTCTAAGGTGATTTAAGCCCTGAGACTCAAGTATATTGTTCTTCCAATGCCGAGGTAGTTGGTTGGTGCCTTTTCGTTGAAGGTATTTGAGTTATATGTGCAAAATCGCCAATACCCATGAATGGGGTATGGTGCGTTTACTATTTCAGCCCTATTGTCTACTTGCTATGCTTGTATGCTTTATTAAAGGTTAATTGAATTTGAATAGGGTCAATTTATATGCTTTGGAAGTGTTTTCCCGTGAATGATTGTCTGTTTTGACCATTGGGTTTGGTTTTCCAATTAGGCTGTTGTTTACCTTCCATACCTCGTATAGTAGGATGGGGTGTTTGTATCTTTACATGTAGTTATGTTGTAGACTACTAGCCAAGTAGTTCTTGTGGTTTACTTTTGATGATACACGTTGTTATATATGATTGATTTACATATGGCCATGAGAACTTGGTGTAGTAGACCATAGGGAGAATGGAAGTAAGGGCATCTCCAGAGTGTCTGTTTTACTTAATATGAGAGACCATAGGGGGGATTGACGTATGTTATTCCTCGGAGAGTCTCTAATTACTCGACACGGGACACAGAGGGAATGTGACGTAAGTGTTTCCCTAGAGCGCCTTTAGTTACTGATACAAAACTAAAGGAGGAATTGATGGTGAGTGATTTCGGAGAGAGTCTATGCTTAAGATGAACCAGAGGGGTTAGACTGAGTGTACTGCCCAGAGGGTTTCTTGTGTTGCTATGTAGGACCATAGGGGATAGGCTATGAGTACTTACGAGAGGGTTACCTTTTGTGTTTAGCTGCTTGCTTGTGTTGCTAGGTAGGACCAAAAGGGATAGTCTGTGAGTACTTCCCAGAGGGTTACCTATTTGTGATTACATGTTTGTGATTACCTATTTGGATTAGCTATTGCATGATATATGAAACTGAATGCATTGAAATAGTGGGTTTTTTACTTCTTTCTGTACTTATTACCTGCCATATATTCACTGGCTGTTAGAAACAGATCTTGTGGGGGTTACCTACTAGGATTTAGTCTCACACCCTATTTGGGCCATGCTTTTGGGCAAAAACAGATTATATTGTTGCTGCTATAGATATGGGAAAACACCCTTCTACATTAGGTACTTGATTTACTATGGAGTTGGAGAGCATGGGACCAAGATATGGCTTGCAATGATGAGGAGTTGTTTACATTGATTCTTTTGTACATTGGTTTAGTACTATCATATTACAGAATTGTGATTTTTTTGGCCACTTTCCTAGTCATATGTGTCATGCGTCATTCATATATATATATATATATATATATAAATGTTCTCCAGTTTATAATTTTTAGTATCCTACTGTTTACTTTTGTATGGATTATTCATACTTTTTCTATTGCTATTTGTTTTACTTCCACTGTGTTACTCTACTAATGAGGGCATAGTTTCCCCACTCTCACAACCAACGGCCTCACTGCTATTCGACATCCTCTGGAGTACGGGGAAATGCGATTGAGTCCATGTGACCAATCGGGTATGGGGCACCTCTGGGTGGCTTCCGGAACCAGGACATTACAAAAATACACATTAATTTTAAAACACCATTTTCATTAAAAATAATACTTAGAAAAAAAGGAATGGGGTTCTTATATAATTAAAACAATAAGTATTTTAAAGGAATAAATAAAAATAAAATAATAGTTATTTTAGTGGGAAAACATTTTTTCTCCACATACAATAATATAAACCATTACAGTTTTCATATATAGAGAAATTAAAAAGATTTTTTTTAAAATATCCCTTTTGAAAAACATTGTCATATAGTCCAAATAAGATTGAAATTTACTTTATTATTCATTTATTTTCATATAATTAATATATAAAATTATATAAAAATCATGGACATGGAATGAAAATATTTTAAAGGGAAACATTAAAATATATTTCTTTATAAAATCCCCTTACCTTATGTCTGGATCATCATGTATGTATTTTTTATTTCTAAAAAAATTATCTAAATTATATTCTTTTATAAGAAAATTTTCCTCATTTATCATTAAATTTTATTTTTTTATTTCCATCACATATTCAATTTATTATTCTAGTGTGTTTATGTGAGTTGTTTTGATGATATTCAAGTCAAATGTATGAAAAAAATTTGATAAGTTGACTATGGCCCAATAAGAAATTAATTCATCACCAAATGAATAATAATATGAAATAATTATAATTTTTATTCAATATTTATTCTTATAAAACTAATCATGAGACATGGTTATAAAAAATGAACTATGTTACAATCATGTAGACATTGTGACATATGGACATATGAGTAACATTTTGATTTTTCATTGGACATTATGAAAAGAAGGTTTGTTTTATTTTATATTTACACCCAAATATTTTTATAATAAATACCACATTATTTATTTATATATTATTATTTATATATTCAAAGTGATTTGATGATGAAAAACAAATCTCATTATTTCATGGATGTTGTACTCCACACAAACACATGAAAGATGTTATCATTTTTCATTGAATGGAAAGGTAATAAATTAAATGGTATTTCATATTAATATAATGAAAGATATTTCATGAATAATATATATATATATATATATATTTAATCCATCATTATAACTAGACGTAAGAGGAGGGGATGGAAAATTAATTACACTGGTTCACAAGGTAGTTTTCCGCCATACACATGAATGACATTTTTGTTTCCCATTTGATAGAAGATAAGATATATTTAGGTGATTATATTAACATAATAAAATATTAGTACATTTAATATAATATATTTTTTATTTCTTCATTGTTTAAGAATATTTTATGAATTTATAAGAAGGGAAAAAATGAAAAAGAATGGTTAAAAACTATACCACTTCTTCTGAAAACCACGTAGGATTTATATAAAAATAATATATAGGTTTATTTTATGAAAAATAGGAATACATGACTAGATTAAGAATGTAAGGAAGGTATTTGGATATTTATTGGATGAGAAAAAATTATTTCAAATGTGTATAAAAGTGGATAGGATGTTCTATATTACAAGAGATAGGATGGGAGCTCTTAGAATTTCTTAAAGTCTTAAAATTATATAAATTAAATTTCCTAGTGAAATGGCTCTAATTTTTTTAATATTTGACGATGATATGAGTATGAGTCTAAAAAATATCATAAAATAAAAATTTTACATCTATATATAATGTTTTCACCCATATCGTTTTGTGTTAACTCATGTTAACCATTTTGTCAATTGCTACGGTATTAATGATTTTACTCCTTTGGGGTAAATATTGTAACAATAAAATGAATATTGGACCATAAATGAACCATGATTGATATTTTAAATAATCTTCCAATCACTATACCAAAAATAGGAATTTTTATCTTTTAAATAATTTAATAAAATATTATTTATTAAAAAATAACATCAACATCAATTTTTAAACTATTAATTTATTTTAAATTATAAAAGGAAAAGAAAAAAATGGAATTATAATATAATGAATTTAAACCTCAATAATAAGTATTTTTTATTTATGAAAATCAAGGAAACAAATAATTCATTCAAATCATATTACTTTTATATTTTTTAAAATTATTTATTTAATTTTCCTATTATTTTACTAAATACTATATCAGGATTGTTTAAGAATTTAATGTAATTATTTGATCAGTTAAAATTTTAAATAAATATACTTAACAAATAACAATAATATATATTTAAAATAAATATATATAATTGAACATAATTTCATTTTATCCTTATTTAAAAAATATAAAGGTAATAAAACAAAGAGAATGAATTTTTTGATATTTCTATAGATAAAATATTTTAAAGGTAAAAATCTTGGAAAAATTTGAAATGAGGACATATATTCATTGTTTTGATGATTATGAAAGAAATAAACTCATAAAATAAAATTTATTCATGTCTAAGGGTAATATTACATTCCTTATAACATTATTTCTAAACCTAACTAACTCATTTTACCTTTATTGTGGTAACAAAATTTAATGTGAAAACTATTCAAAATGACTAAAATTCAAAGGGGAATATTTAATTTTTTTATAAAAAATTATTCAAATTAATGAATCTATTTTTTCATGATTAAAATCATATATTGTATGATTTTAATTTAAAATTATACCCTCAAAACACCATAAAAAACTATTTTCCCAAAAAAACCTTTTTAAGTAAAAAATTGTTTTTATACTAAATTCAAAAATAAAATTAACTCCAAAGACAATAATTATATTATTTTTGTTGAAAATTAAATATTTTAAATTTAAAACCATTTTAAAATATAATTTTATAGTATAATTACATTAAATGAAAATACAATTTTCAATAAAAATAAATATTTTTTCGAATCATTGAGAAATAAAACATTTATAAAAAAACTCAAAATTTCACCTCAAGATATTTTTGATATTTTGATTTCATAAATTATATCCTTTTTTAAAATAAAATTTTAGAATTTTCAGATACTAATTATAATATTAGTTCACAAAATTCCACATATACCATTTATGAAGAAAACACTATTTCAAAGAATAAAATTTCCTCTAAATATTGAGTGCCCATTTCCGAAACATTAGTAAATATATTTTTATTAATATGGAAATTTATATATATTTAATTATTTGGTTAACATTTTTCATAACAACTATTTTAATGACTTGTTTATAACACTAATATTTAAATAAAAATATTTCATGGTTCATTTAACCTCGGTGTTGTCTGTCATACATGTTATGAATCATAATGTCATTATTTTAAAATATAAGGGTGTTAAATTCTATCTTAATTTTAAAAAATTAAATCCTCACAATTTTATAATGATGTTGGTATTCAATGGTTACCATCTAAAAATTCCATTATTGAAATCGCACATCATAAAATGGGGCAATAAAACAACCTTTTGAAAAGAGGGAAAGGGAAATACAAACGTCATTGAGAAAAAAAATGTTTAAAAATATTAAAATATTATTGGGAAGTGAAATTATGAACCTGAAGGAAAATAATAATGTTCAAATAATGATAGATAGTGATATAGATCATTTATCACATTAATTTTAATGACCATAAAAAAATTAATAACCACAAAACCATAAACCAAAGAGATGTTAAAAAGTCTATTGATTCATAAAAAATGAAGGTAAAATGATAATATTTTTGTTTCAAAATAATTTTACTAGTGTTTAAAAATTCCATTAGCATATTGAATTAGAAAAAAATAAAATATTCTTAATTTATAAGTACAATTCAATCCATTAATCATATTTTACTATAATATCTTCTTTTACTCCGAACGTTGAGTATTAAAGATGATTTTTTTGGTATGATGAAATAAATTCAACTTCCATTAGATCATATACATCCAAAAAAGTATAAAAATATATTCATAATATGTACCCAAAACCCAAATTGTTAGGAAAAGGTAATATAATTATCAAAATAATTAAACTTTCATATAATCAAACAATATATTTTCTCCAAAATTCAAAAATATCACAAATGGTTAAATGTATATTATTTCATAAATTACTATCCTAAAATATCATCAAATTATTCCTAACTAATATTGAATTCCAATGATTGCAATGAATTGATCTCCTATTCTTCCAAGAGAAATTTGAAATCTATCACCATATAACATCAATCACTTTTATTATATCATACTAAAAAGTTATATTATATAGTTATATAATCTCCAAGATATGTTATTTTTTCTATAAAAAACCTTAATAATTATAATTCTTCTAATATATTGTTTAACATTTATTCCCTAAAGAATCCCATATTATACAAAAATATTTCTATATACCATAATCAAATAAGGTTCCCCAAATAATGGACTTCTTCCAAAATAACATAAAACACTTAATCACCAAATCAATTTTCATTCCCATGGTTATATATACTATAAAACATATCTTCCAAACATCAACATAATATTTTTTTTCATGTCCATTATGTAATATAATACTATCCAGGAACTCATATATTCTATTGGTAGGAATTTCAACCTTTTATCAATTTCATTATAGGTTCAATCCCTACAGCCACGCCGTATGAAATATGTTGTTACCCGGCTATGGGGTTGCCCTTTTACCTATTCAATATTAATATAATTCCGATAAAATTCCAAAAAAAATATAACGAACATACATAAAAATACCATTAATAATAAAATAACTATTTAACCTCTATGTATTTTTACGCACCCCCTTTTTATAGAAAATCATTTTTTTAACATCAATCACATATTAACCCGAACATTTATTCTATTTATCATGTATCCTTAAATGATTATCATTAAAAATAGTTACCTTTTCACTACAAAAATTTTCAATGGTAATTATTCTATCTAACATATGGTTGTATATTTTTATGACAAAATATAATATAGAATATTCCATTAGTTATTCATTATTATCATAATATTTATAATATATTATAATATAATTGATAAATACTTCTGTCCTTAAAGTAACTTCATAAAAATTTTAAACTTATTTTTCATCTCATTATTTAATGCATTATTCAGAAAAATCAATGATATGAAATATTTCCTTATGATTAGTCAACATCAACATAATCAGGATTCATACTTATAACATAAGAAAATGATCCATGCATTCAATATAGATTTCAATGTCTTATTTTCTGTTATCGACATCCCCATTACCTTGTAGAAATAATTCTATATGTCCAAAAAATATAAATTCAAATCTGTGATGGTATTACCCATGCTGAATGAGATAGATGAGTTTAATTTTTGAAATCAAATAATGAACGTACCATGATCTATAGAAATTCTCATGAGGTAAAAAGGTTTTGGATAGATCAAAAAAGAATTATTACTCGTTATTTTGAGGTTAAAAACCCGTTCGATATCGTTTGAAAAATATTTTTCCATGATAGCGATGATTAAATAATTTGGAAGGGATAATAAGATCATTTGAGATCCTATTTATTTCATCTTGGTAAACAATATTTAATCTGTAGAAATTAACATCATTAAAAAATTGAATGAATTATTGAATGTTAAAATGAAAATGGTCCTTGTAAAGACAATACATATATATATATATATATTAGAATACACGAATCTTAAAATAATAGAACCTAACCATAATAACATCAAAATTAAATAATGTTTCAACCTATATGGTTATCTCATATCATTTTTCTTATATCCTTCAATATAAAATTATTATTTTGAAATAATCATTCTCATTAAACTTAAGTATTATATATACCTCATCCCAATAATATGTCTCCAAAAAATATCATTAATATAATTAAAATACCACCTAATAAAACATTAGAATGGCTATATTATACTTTGAAATTATGATCAGACGTATACACATATACCCTACATGAAACTCACAATTCTTAAGATAACCTCCTAGGATAACAAACTAATCTACAAATATATATAGACCTTTTCTCGAATAAAAAATATAAGTGTCTAGAAATATTAATAGTGGGATATAAGTTATACCAATCAGACCACACCATTATTAGATACACCTCTTAGTTAGGGCTCTTACCACCATCACTAGTGGATTCCCTTTTTCTCAAGATGGTCATGTGTGGAGACACATGTTTCCCCAATGTTCACCCATGAGTGTTCCCAAGGATCAAATTCCTTCCTATTTATACAAACCAACTATAAGGTCCAAAACTTAATGATTGTATATATTATTATTATTATAATATAATTCAGATTATCTCATTCCAAAAATATTTATTGTTTATAGTTTCAGAGAGTTATTCCATAACCCTTACATAAAAAGAATATATTAAAAAGTTGAAACTTCTATTCAATATCCAATTTTACAAAAAACAAAACATTTAAAAAGAAACATTTCTTTCATGATAAATCATTACAACTTTTAATATTTCTTCTTCTTAATTCTTTCTAATAATTAATTCATATAAAAAAACAGTTTAGAAGATGGTATGAGAACAAAACGATCATTAAAGGACATAAAAAATAATTTTAAAATATTTATTTAAATCCATTTAAAAAACAATGAGATAAAAAGGGAGTTTCCATTTAACATCATAAAACCTAATCTCAAATAATCATTTACATAGACATGAAAAAAACATTTCTACCAATTTGTTTTTCATAAAATAAATTATAAGAAAAAATAATAGAAAATGATAATAAATTTATTTCTTAAAAAACATGAGAACCCATGATCACATTTTCTGAAAAACTAATCTTTTTTATCCTAAAAAGTAATAATACTTATTTTAAACAAATGATTATTAACTTATATTTTGAAATCAAATAATATCAACAAAAAATCAATAGAATAAATCTAAAATTCATATAGGTTTCTATTAACATCATCTTCAAAGAAACCACACAATAAACCTTATTATTTTAATAACCATATGGTTTTATTCCAACATAATAATATTGAAAACATAATCATTAGCCCATCCAATGGAGCATTATCTGGGCGCACCCATTGTATAAGATACATTAGTATCACCCATATTCATGAGCTATATCAGGGTAAAAAATTATCAAAAACAATTTTGAAGGAACATTTTCGGAATAAAACATTTTACACTAATATCATTTTATCATAAAACCTTGAAAAACACAATGAAACCCATAAAAAACACTTTTTGATATTGAAATAACCTATCTTTTTAAGAAAATATTTTTGATACTAGAATAACAATGAAAAAGGGAACAAGGGTATTTTATTAGAATGAAACATCAAATATTGTAAAAGAATATGAAAAATAAAATAACAGTTATGGTAGCCAGAAATGTTGTTGTCGTTGAATATATTAAAATATAATATCCCTTTTGAAATTTGTAATGAAAGTATAAACATTCCATAAGAAGATCAATATTGAATAAATTTTAATGAAGATAAATAGAGGCATGAAATTTACATTATAATTAATTATATACATCTAAATACATCTATAAACAAAATCTAAAAATATTTAACTAGAACAAAAAGATTAGGAAGGGAAATTTTAAAAGGGGAATTTTTAAAAATGAAGTTCCACCATATTTAGTCGGACTCGTCACTTTATTTATCGTCCATGATAGTTAACTTATTTTAATTAATTATAATTTTATGAACATTTTTAAATTTTATTATTCCATTTTTTATTTTTTATTAATTTTTTATATTAAATAACTAATAAATAATGTTTTTGTATTATGTTTTGATGAAATTTAGATCATATGTCCAATATGACTTTGATTGGTTGACTATGATCAAATAAGTCATTATTAAGTCATCTACAAAATAATAATCATGATATAATTTTCATTTTAATCCATTAATTATTCTTTTAAAATTAGTCTTTAAATATGGTTATAAAAAATAAACTACGATACAAACATGAAAATGGTAGGTCATATGTACACCTAAGTAATGTTTCAATTTCCAATGATCATTATAGAAAGAAGATAAATATTATTTTATCTTTTAATAATTATAATTATTTCATAAATATCATATTATTTCTTTAAATATTCATATATAAATATCATCGATGTAGAACCCCCTAGTTTGAGGTAATTAACCATTATATTATGTATTTTATGTATATAAGGTGTTTGGGTTATGTTAGGGAATGTTTGAAGAAATTTTGGAGTTTTTTGGGTATTTTCTACAGGTGAAGAGTTCGTGCATAGTTTGGAAAAAATATGCGAAACCAATAAGAAATTATGAATAATGAGACATGGGATAATGGGATGGTGCTTCTGTTACACACGGTTTGTGAAAACTATGTAGAATCCTAGGAGAAACCATGGTATGTTGGACAATGGACTTTGGCATGGTTGGTGCATGGTTTGAATACAGTGTGATAAAACCCTATGAGGTCCACCCTAGAGGCACCAGCTAATTCCTAGTTAGAATATGATTTTCCTAACCAATATAAGAACGTGTATGGGTTAAATGAAATGACCTAAAATTTGGGATCTCACTGGTTTTAACCACTAACTCCCTCATTTTCCCCCTTATGTGGGACAAACTCAATATTATCTCTTCCCAAAGGTAATGGAAGGTTCTCCCATTGATCTGAAGGCAATACAAAGTCTTCACTAGGTGATTATAATCTAAATTATCATGGAATGTGATCATTCTTGGTTCTTCGTGGTATTTTTCTTAGATCTAATACACCCCTCTCTCAAATTCATAGATCTAAGACCATTGTGGGTATATCTAAGGTTGTGGAGGGAAATATGATTATATATGTCTTGTTTTATGATAGGTTAAGAGATATATAATGGTTTTTAAGAGGATTAACTTTGTTTTGTTTGTGTTTATCGTGTCATTTATCTAATTTTCCAAAACTCTTAATATAGGTGGATTAACTCTCAATCCTATTTTTAAATTTAAGGAATAGTTTCATATATATTTAATTGCTTCATTTTGATTTTGGCATTATGGTCAAAGCATGTTATAAGTCTTCTTTAGTGGATATTTATGGTTTTTTTGAAATAGTGGAATCGTGGTAATTGGTTGTGAAAGGTCATTTGGTTTATTTATATTAAAATTTTCATGTTAAAATATGGAATTTATGGATTTTTGGAATGGCTTATTGGAAAGTATTTAATAAAATTTATATTTTATTGATAGTAAATGAAATGGTTTGGTAGAATTTTGTGTTCCATACATGGTTTTTGTTTGAGATTATGTTCGAAGATCCACTAAATAAGGGACATGTACTAGTGGGGAATAAGGTTTGTAACCCTAGATCAGGGGCCAGTGTTAGTGGGACATAAGGTGATTGGTTGAGTGGTCTTTCACGAGTATAAAACTATCAAAAAAGAATGCATGTTTGGGTGTTTTGTGAACCAATTAATGTGTATACCAATATAGAATGTTAAATGATTTAAATAATTGTTTATGCACTTTAATTGGAAAACTATTTACAGGGAATTTCATTTATATTTTGATATTAACTATATTAGAAGTTGTTTTATAAAATGATTCTAACATGTTCTATCATAATGGTGTGAGTAGGGTAGTAATTAGGAAAAAATCAATTGAGTTTCATTACTCGCCACTACTTCAGAACATTGGTTATTTTTCAGATATTTTCTATCAGGATACTTGAAAAGGTAACATGTCACATATATTTAGGATTACTTCATGATACATGGGCTATTTGGTGGAGTTGGATTTTGGAGCATGTGGAGCTTTGGAGTCATGCGATTGTCATGAGTTTTATTAGTTTGTTTTCCACAATTTACATTGATTATATTTCTCTTCTTTTGTCGTACATTTTGGTTAGATTTTATATAAATGAAATGTTTGAGTTGTTTTTAATTATTAACATTAATCATGTAGTGTTTTATCTGGTTATGGTTTTTTGTTGATTATTAATCAAATAACAGAATTCTTCCCCCACCTCTATTTAAGCTATTCATAATTTATTTCTAGACTTTGGTTTGTGGGGGATATTTCATAAGGCCAAGTAATGCATAACCACCATCTCAAGACAATGTGAAGGGACAAGACATTACATGTGGAATCAATTTTGATCAATCCAAAAAAATTAGTTTTGGATAGTTTGAACTAGCTTGGGCCTTCATTATTGGAACACATGGACTTTGACTAAGTATTGGTTGACCATCTTGGAGTTGAATTTATTCTTGTATATTCATTGATTTGGGGTCATATAAAGGACTAGGATTGTATGGACATGAAATATAGAGCACAAAAATAATTATCATGACTTTTTATGCAAAAATTCATGTTACAAGGGAGACGGGAACATAAGTGTTTTGGAGACACGTATAGTATTGGAATATCATTATGACGGGTTTAGAAAATTAGATGAACATGACATGTATTGGAATATGAAATCCCACTAGGAGTGCACAATTTTTTATCAATGATATATGATTTGGTGCAATGTGAAATAATTTTTTAAAAAAGTTTTTTTAAATGAAAGAAATTAAAATAGAATGATTATGGTATTTTGAAAGTGGTTTGATTTTCAAAACCATGTTTAAATTATTATAAAATGGTTGAAAATGTAAAAGGATGATTTTGGAAATAATTTTTGGGATAACACGATGTGGTATAATTTTAAATTGTTAATAATTTAGTCAATAGAGAGTGAGATTTATTATGGGATTTCCATATATAGAAAGGCATCGGATAACCATCGTAGAAACTAACTGGAAGATTCTATAGAGAACCTGGTTGCTCCTGAGCCCAAGGTGAACCAAAATCAGGTTTAGAGTATCATCAAGCCTTTGAGGGTGTGGACATATGGAACTAGAGGGATGAGTTAATACAATTGGATCATTTTGTCCAGTTTCAGAAGCTGAATCCATCCATATTTAAGGGTGATTTAGAACCAGAAAGAGTGGATATGTGACTAAATAGGTTTAATTGTATTATCGATTTCATCAGCACACTAGTAGAGATGAAAGTCAATCTAGTGACTTATATGCTAGAGGATATTGTATATTAGTGGTGAGACCTAGTTGTGTCTGATAAATTGGTGGAAGGCCTTTTTCAAGAAAATTTTGAATAATTATTCATCAAAAAATTCTATCCTCACATGTTCAGGATTCAAATAAAGATGAAATTATTTATTTTGAAGAAAGAAAACCAATATGTCAGGGATTATGTGCCTAAATTCATGAATTTACTTCATTTTAACATTAGGATGCTACTAGTGTGTCCTTTAAAGAACACATCAATGAATTGAGGTTGAGATAAGAGATTACATCAAATATAGTTGTGATCTATATTATGGACTATAGAAATATAGTCAATTGAGTGACAAGGGATGAATGAGACAACTCAGGATCTTGGAGAGGAGGAGGTTGATTGATACCCCTGGGAAACATTTGGAACTCTAATTCTAGGAGAATATGATAGAGGGACACCTATTTCCCAAGTGGGAACCTGATCCAAAATCAAATGGATGGACCAGTGAACCTTTTACCAAAGTGAAAAGAAGGATGTTTCCAATATGGTTCTCTTAACCATATAAAAAGATAGTGTATTTCACAACCTATAGTATGGTAGATCTTCAATAAGATTGTGAATCTTCAGTGTTATTTTTGAATCTCTCTAAGTTAAGTGATTGGAAAAAGTTTTAGGTGTCATAGATATCATATTCTTAATTACAGAGAGGGAAGTAGAATCAATCTCTTTTGAAATACATTGAATTCCAGGGTGATTCTAGGAATACCATGGATCCTCTGGAAGGGAAATATCTACATGGAAACAACATGACGAATTTTTGGAGAAAGAAATTATAAAATGCTAAACAGGTTATAGTGGATGATCAGTCTGGACCATCTTTGGTGAGAGGTATGCTTATTTTAAGTTATACCATTATGAATATTCTATTTGATACTAGTGCATCTCAATCCTATATTTATTCTCAAACTATTGATTTACTATTTTTAAAACATGAGGTGATGCCTTATGTTATAAAACATAAAACTCCACTTAGTCAAAGAGAGTGTCAGGCCTTCATGTATAGAGCATGTTATATAACTATTGATGGACCTCTGTTGAAATTGGATTTCTATGTGCTTTATATAGATGTCTTTGATGTAATCCTAGGTATGTATTGGTGGAAAACATTTAGTGCTAACATTGTCTACTATAAAAGAATAATGATATTTTCTATTGAGGATGGGGTTGAGTATCTCTTTATAGGAGAAAAGAATGTAAAGGAAAGTGAAACAAGATTTTTTGACACCAAAAACTAGAATGATCTCTTACCAGTTGGCGGTGTTGAATTTGGCATAAAAAAAGATCGAGAATAGAAATTTTCCAACATTCAAGGATTGGTTATTGGAATTCTTTCCTGATAATTTCTATTGGTGTCTAATTATAAGGGAAAGGGAGTTTACAATTGATCTCCATCTAGGAACTAGTCCTATATCAATTTCATCTTCTCTAATATAAAAAATATAATTATGTTAGTTGAAAGTGAAGTTGTATGAGCTGGAAATGAAGGGTTTCAATTGACAAAGCACATCCCCATAGTCAATATAGATATTTCTTGTGAAAAGGATGTTGGAAATCTATGAATATCTATTTATTATCATAGGAAAAATCAAGTTATGATAAATATTAGGTATCCACTCTCACTCCTTGATGACGTATTTGATCTATTTAGGAGATCTCATTGGTTTAATATGATTGACTTCTGATCAAAATATCATCAGTTGCATGTTCGGAAGGAGGATATTCCCAAAATAGAGTCCAGAAGTACATATAGATATTATGAATATGTTGTAATTCCTTTTATTCTTATGAATTTATGAGTGGTTTTTATGTAATTGATGATTCTGATATTTTAGAAATATCTAGTTATTTTGTAATTGTGTTTTTGGAGGACATATTGGTGTATTTATAGACATGGGATGAGAATGTGAAACCCATAATGACAGAGTAGGAAATTTTAATAGATCATTTGTTGTAGGCCAAAAATTTAAAATGATATTTTTGGATATAATAGGTACACATTGTTGGCCATGTAATTTATAAATGAGGTGTTTCAGTGGATTTGAATATGATATAAGTTGTTATATCTTGTAAACATCTGAAGAATGTATTTTTGAAATGATATTTTCATGGTCTACTAGGCTATTACTGACTCTTTTTTAGTTGCATATCATGAAAATCTTCAACTATGAAAACTTTTGACAAATAATAACATCCCACTCCAATGGAGAAAGGAATGGCATAAATCTTTTCAAGAGCTAATGTTTCACATTACATCCTCACCAAGAATGCTTTTTACAGAATCAGGACTAGGGTATGTGATTTTTTAAGAGGATTTAGGATATAGGATGGGGTGTGTTTTCATGAAAGGAGGCCATATTTATTCTTATGGTTCAATGATTTTGTAATTTCCTAATAATAATTACACAACACATTATTTGGAGTTAGTTACAGTCATCCATGCGTTGAAGAGTTGACATCGTTACCTATTCAATGATAAATTAATTGTGATTATGCATCATAAGAGTTTGAAGAATATTTTCACACAAATGGATTTCAATATGAGATAAGGAATATAGATTTTGTAACTAAAAATAGTTGAATTTGATTTAATTTAAAACACAGGGAAATGTAATATAGTGGTCGATGCATTAAGTAGGAATTCATATATTTAGTTGGAAAAAGATGATTTAGATGAGTGGTAGATGATGTCAGTCCTAGCCGACATGAGTTTGTAATGTGAATATCAAGGTAATGTTTCAGTTTTCTTCCCATTTCTTCAATTCTTGATTTAGTGAAGATGGTTAAAGAGGCATAATCATCACATTAAAAATATGTTATGATGAGTTCAAAACACAATCTATGGGAGGATATTGAGGGATGTAAGATGAATGAGAGTTCAATGTTATGGTTCATCAATTATATGGTTGTACCTGGGTATTGTTATGAACAACTACTTAAGGCATACCACCATTCAATATTGGTTGTTAATCTAGGAATATAGAATATGTACAAGGAGTTTAAAGTGAAGTTTTGGTTGATCGATATGAAACAGAAGGTGGCAGAGTTTTTTTCAGGGTTTTTTACATGTTAGAATGTTAAGGAAGAGAATCAGCGACCAGTAGGTATATTACAATAATAACCCATCCTTATTTGGAAATGGGAGATGATTGATTTGGATTTGGTAGTAGGCCTCCCATGGACGGTTCCGAAACACGATGCCATATGGGAGATGGTGGACCAGCTCACAAAGTCTCCTCATTTAATTCATATTCCAAAATATTATACAATGGAATTTTTTTAAAATATATATATCTATGAAGTTATAAAGAGGCATAGAATACTACTTTTATTGTATCAGAAAATGATCAGAGGATTATGTATCTTGTTTAAAAATACATATAGAAGGGCCATGGGACTCAGCTGATAATGAGAATAGTGTATCATCCTCCGACAGATTGGAAATTTGAAAGGAAGATACACATTTTTAAAGACATGTTTCAGGATTGTGTAATTGATTTTTGTAGATCATGGGATGAGCACACACCATTAGTGGAGTTCTTGTATACAAATTGTTATTAGGACTCAAAAAAAATCACTCCATTTGAATCATTATATGGTCATCCATATCATTCACCACTATGCTGGGAGTAATTAGGTGAGACATCACTAGTTCAACCGAGCCTCATCCATGAAACAATAGTGAAGATTTATTTAAACTGGAAATGGATGGAAACCAGAATGATTCCACAAAAATTTTATGCAGTACAACATCGACGGTCGTTGTCATTCACTGTGATTGATCATGTGTTCTTAAATATCTCTCTAAGGTTTATACACTATCATTTTAGTAAATATGGAATGTTATTTCCCCGATACAAATAATGTTATGATATACTGGAATGTGTTAGAGTGGTGTAATATCATTTTGAATTGCCACCATGGTTCGGTGTTATACATAATGTGTTCAATGTATCACTGAAGAAAATGTATCACCCTGATCCTAACCTTTTGATCAAATGGTATCATATTGACATAAATATGGATGCTTCATTGGTGCACATTCCATTATAGATTTTGGATAGGTAAGAGAAATTATTTCTTGAAAAAGTATCATTATAGTCTGGGTTTTTTATAAATATTGTCAGATTTTGGAAGAGGCTTGGGAAAAATAAAAAGAAATGAAAGAGAAATTTCCAAAACTATTTAACATCAATGATGACTTCATAAATTTGGAAGACGGAAAGACAAATGGTAGAGAGAATTCATCGCCCTCATTTTATGGAAATTAAGCCTTATATTATGTATGTTAAGTAAATAAAGTGTTTGGGTTATGATGGGAAGGTTTGATGAATTTTTGGAGTGTTTTTTGGGACTCTCTATAGGTGCACAGTTTGGGAACACCATACGACACATACATGATACCGTGAAAAATGAGAAAGGAGCTAAATGGAAGGTGCATGAGCTACACATGGTTTGTTAAAACTATATGGAAACCTAGGATAAAGCATGGTATTTTGGAAAATTGGATTTTACATGACTTGAAGAATATTTGGAAACCATGTGATCCAACCATGAAAGGTCCACACTTTAGGAAATGACTGAAAAATGGTTAGTAGAAAGCATTCCTAACCATTCAACTAACTGTTCAAGGGTTAAAATTGAGATCCTAAATTTTTTTATCTTACAAATTTTACACTCTAACTCCATCATTTTCTATTATAGTCACCCTAATCTCTATACTCTCTCTTCATAAATGTCATGTATGTTTATATAATCGATCGGGAGGTGATCTGAATGATTCCCTTGGTGATCTATAAGATTCCCTTGGTGATTTGAAGTCGTATTCTCATGGCACGTGATCATTTTTGGTTTTTTCTTGGTAGTTTTGTTAGATCTACATCACCCTCTCTCTCTCATATTCTTAGATATATGTAATTTATGTGTATGTATAATGTTGTGGATACTAATTATTATTATATTTATCTTTTTTCATGAAAGGGGATGAGATCTATGACTGTTTCATGGAGATTTATCCCTCTTCCATTTTAATTTATCATGTAGTTTATTGATTTTTTCCAAAACTCTCAAGGTAGTTGTATTCAATCTCAGTTCCTCTAATAAGATAAAGATGTATTAGATTGAAATTAGTTTAATTTCTTCATTTGGATCATGAAATTGTGTTGCAATACACGTTATAAATCCTATTTAGTGATGATTTATGATTTTTCCTTAAATTATGGAATTGTGGTAATTGGTTGTGTAATGTATTTTGGTTTCAGGATTTGTAAATTTTTTATTTTAAAATTTGGTTTTGGTAGATTTTTAAAACATCTTGTTGGAAAGTTTTTAAATAAAAGCCATGATTTATTGAAATGGTTTGGTTGAAATGGGTTTGGAATACATGTTTTTGTGCGAGTTCATGTTCAACATGCCCCTGAATAAGGGATGTGTATCAGTGGGGTACATGGGAGATGATCCTAGATTGGATGTGTGTGTTAATGGGACATAAGGTGATTGGAATATAGACTACTCATGAGTATGAAATATTAAAATAAGAAAGCATGTGTTGCTATGTTTTGAACCATGGAATGTGTATTCCAAAATAGAATGTTAAAATGTTTAAAGAATTGTTTGTGTGCTTGAAATGTAATTTTTTTATTGTGGATTTCATTAATAAAGTGATAAAAATTTTCTAGAAATTATTTTATATAAATTATTCTAACATGTTCTATACTAGTGGAATGAGTAAAAAAGTCATTAGTGAAAAACTACTGAGTTTTATTACTCACCCCTACATTGGATATTTAGTGTTTTTATAGATGTCATCTTTTGGGATACGAGAAAAGGTAATGTATAACAAATATTTATCACTAATTCATGATACTTGGGATGTTTGATGGAGTTGGATCTTGGTGAATGTGGATCTTTGGATTCATGTGGTAATCTTTATTTTTGTTTTTTTTCTTCCACTATTTACATTGTTGTTAGTAGTCTTTTTCTGTTGTACTATTATTTTGATATAAATGAAATGTTTGAGATTTATTTAATTATTATCATGAATCATATATTGTTTTAACTGGTTATGGTTTTTGGTTGTTTATTTCTAAAAAAAGACAAATTTTCACCTACCTTTATTAAATCCCTTTGACATTTATTTCTAGCCTTTTGCATCTTGGGGATGTTGCTTAAGGCCATGCAACATCTCACCATCATATCAATCCAAAAAAATGGGAAGGGTGTTATAATCCATGTTATGTGGTGATGAAAAATAATAATCATATCACTTCACAGAGGTGGTAGTCCACAGGTACATTAGGACAACATTATCATTTTTTGTGAATGTATTGGTATGAAGGTAAATTATATATTATAATTTAAGAATGATAACTATACTATTAATAACACAAAAATTTATACAAAAAACCAAAAAAAACACACACACACACACATATATATATATATAGATTAAATCAGTCATTATAATAAATAGTAAGGGGTGGGGAAAAAAATAAATCTACACCAGTTTGTGAGGCGATAGTCCACTGTACACACAAAATAAGTTTTCATTTCCTACTTGATGGATGTGGAGATATATATTTGTGATGAAATTAATATAAAATCATCTCATTATATGGAATACATTGGTTATATTATTTTATCCTGGATGAAGAATATTTTAATAAGTTATATAAAGAAGAAAATGAAAATGATTTGTTAAGAACTATACATTATTCTCAGACAACCTCAGAACATTTATACAAAAATCCTTCCTAGGTTGGTCTTGTGTTCATAACAATAATATAAATTTGGTTTTGGAATCTGTGGAATATATTACAAGGTATTAGCTAAACCAAAAGGATTTTAAAGAGTAATGAAAAAATGGTGGGAGGTTCCCCTTTATAATAGAGTGGAGGGGAACTCTTTAAATTTCTTAATGTGTAAAATTAATATAAAATTATTTTTATAATATAATGGAAAAAATCAATAAAATGGGATTATAAGATACGTATCATTCAAAATAATATCATATAATAAAAAATCCACATCTTTAGATGATGTTTTCACCCTTGTTTTGTTTGTCATAATATGTGTTAACTTGTTAGACAATTTCCCTGATATTAATGGTTTTAGTCATTAGGGGTAAATATTGATAATGAAATAGAAAAAATTAGACCATAAATGGAAAATGGATGATATTTAAAATCACATAAAAATCAATTTTCTGAACATAGTATTTTTTGTAGTTTTAAATTAATTCACAATATACTACTTATTATAAAATAATATTAATATAAATTTGGAATCTATTCATTTAATTTAACATTTAAAACCATAATGAAACAATGTAATTCGAATATAATGCATTATCACCAATTTAATATGTCATGTTAATCTAAAAAATATTGTAACAAATAAATTAATTCATATATTATTACTTTTAAATTTTTTAAAATCATTTATATTATTTTTAAATTATTATATAAATATTATACCATTATTAATTTGGGATTTAATGTAATTATTAAAATAGTAAAAAGAGAAAATAAAATACCTTGATAAAAAAATCATTCATATTTAAAATGAATATTTATAAGAAAAAATATATTATTTTTATCACTATGTGAATAATTTAAGGAAAATAAAACAAAGATAATGATCGTTTTGAATTTTCACTTCAAAAAATATTATAATGGATAAAATCATGGCAAAATGAGGAGAATGGAAAAATATTTATTTTTGGGTTATTATGGATGAAATATAATAATAAAATAAAATTAATTAAAGTGATACGTTTACTTTCTAGTCTTTATTTCATTATTTTTACCCTTAATTAACACATTTTTCCTTTACCATGGTATCAAAATTTACTGTGATTACTTTTCATAATGAATAAAAATAAAAGAGAAATATTTAAGAAATTTTTTCATCCTAAAAAAATATATGAAATAAAATTTTAAATATTCATTTCAAATAAAGTGGAATAGTTTTATTTAAAAATAAACCCATAAAATGTGAAGAAAAACAGTTTTTTTAAAAGAATATATTTTTTAGTATAAAGAAGTTTATATTCTAAATTAATGTTTAAAATTTATTCCAAAGACTATAATGGGATTATATTTAATAAAGAGGAAACAATTATATTTAAAAACTAATATGAAATAGATGTTGGTACTATATATACTTTAGAGAAATTAATTATTTCAATAAAACATATATTTTGTCAATATTCATTGAAGAATAAAAATTTCCAAAAGATATCAAAATTTCACTATAAGATTATTTTTATACGTTGATTTAGAAAATGATATCTTTTTTATCAAATGAAATTCAAAATAAAATCATGAATTAATTATTATAATCTTGGACAAAAATCTATAAATACAATTTTTGAATAATATGCATTTTCATAGAATAAAATTTAATTTCTAAAAATTGATTTCATATTTCGCAAGAATAAGTCAATAAATTTTTATGGATTGAGACCTTAATATATATTTAATAATTTGTATAATCCTATTCATACCTTCCAATTAAATGTCTAGGTTATACCATTCATAATTAAATAATAATATTTCACGGTTTATTTAAGATCCCTATTGTGTGTCATACACATTATCAATCATAATATCGTTATTTTAAATTATAAAGGCATTAAAAAATCTCATGAAGGATACAATGAATTTTACTATATAATTTATTATTATTTATCTAGCTATAATATGTTTTATTGAAATTATTTCTCAATGAGTCTTCTTGGATTTTTTTCATTTTTCCATCACAACAGGGGATATTTTAGGAATTGGTTGGTGGAAGGTGTTAGTATCTTTTTTATAAGAGGGATAATAATTTTATATTGGGATATTGGATAATATTGTGAGATTTATTTTCTATAAACTAGTTTTTTTCTTAATGGATAATTTTTTTTTCTCAGATTTTATATCCTGGGGATACTTATCAAAAAGTAAATGAAGTTTTATTTCTAAAATAATTATCAAACATACCATTAATAGAGTTTTCATTTGAGAAGTAGGATTATAAAAAAGGAGGATATTTTTCTAGATATTATTTTTTCAATCATCTGGTTTTTTATCATCATTTTTAAAAGATAACTATACACTTCAATAAGGTTTTTAGTTTACTAAGAGTTAATTTTATGAGTTTTATTGTATGAAAACATATTTTATAACCATATGATTTGATGAAATGATCCAAAAATCCATCTGTTGTAACATAATTAATAACATTAATGGAATTCCCAATAGAATAATGAGATGGTGTGTCAATTTCTCATTAGATGATAGAGCCAAAACAACCTCCATTAGAAGATGATTTGTTTTAACTGATGTTGTTTAAATCATATTCAAATATCTCAGAATTTGAACGTTGATGTTTTTTACAATGGATACTATAAATTAGATAGCTGAATTTATGAGATATAGATAATAAACTAATATGATCATTCTTTCAATCATGTCAAAGTTTCCATTTTCTCGATACCTTGAGAATTTCTGTTTTTTTATTATTCTTTGATTGTATTTTATTATTATATATATCATTGTGTGATGTATATTTGTAATAATTTTATATTCCAAATAGTTTTTCTTTAACTAATAACTTAGTTTATATATTATGCATAGTTTATATTTTACCTTCCGATATGTTTACATTTGTAGAGGTCTGGGGGAATGGGCATGTTTCCAATTGAAGAGACCAATAATGTGATTGGGGATAGAGTTCCTGGTGAAGTTCCACATATAGACCCTGATACCCTATTGAAATTTTAGTGTTAAAGACGTTACTTAGGGACATGAATATCACTTTTTTTATTGAACCACATAGCAATTTTGTTTAAAATTAAAAACATGGATACATTAGTTCTTGTTATATATATTTTTTAGTTTATTATTTTTATTGGATAGTGTGATTCTTATGATAGGGCTATCTACCACTGATCAAGGTAATAATTCATATATTAGTTGAAATTTTAAATTTGTACCTTTTATTTTGTATTGCATTCAATTTTTGTACCCTAATTTTATTAAAAATCATAACGAACAATGAAATGGAAACTCATAATTTTTTCTCTAATTTTTTCACCCCCTCTTATTGTTCAATATTACTGTTAATCATGGAAAACAATTTACTACGTTGTTATCGATGAACTAATATAATTTTTATTATTTAATCCATGTGGAAGTGTTTTGGAAGAATAATATTTTAGAAGGAGTTAGGCTATGAAAATTGTGCACTGGTTTTCTTGATTATGTAACTTCAATTGTTTTTTATTTATCTCAGGTCTATTTTTATTAGAGGTAATCCCAATGAGAAATTGAGGATGTTTATATTGAATGAAACGAGGGGTCATATTATAGAATAAGTGGTAATATTTGTCTTATCGGGATTATAAGATTATGGTCTTAGTGCGGAACCATGGTGACACTAAAACGAAAGAAATTAAAAATATGTTTTCCAAAAGTTTTCTAGTATAATTTCAGAGTTTCCTTGATAATTTCGTTGGAGTGGGATATTATTGGGATTAAAATATGAAAAAAAATCTAAAGTCGGATTTTTATAGGTTTTAATGGGATAAATGTTTTTTGGGTAAGTCTTATTTGTTTTAGAATATATATATCTACAATTAAACTTGGTAAAACTAGGTGGAGACTTATTCACCTTCATAATATATGTCTTTCTTCTTGAAAATGAAATAATAAACCAAAAAATGGTGTTCAAGTGAAGGAATATATAAGGATTAAATTTAATACTTGGGAACATATGTGATTAAACACATTCTATATAGAGTGATGTTGAGGAAGGATATTTTGGTTATGGCATAGATATTCTAAAGGAAGTGGTGATTTTAGAAGCAATTATTTCGAGATGATGGAAGTGTATAAGTAATCCTCATATAGGAATAAATTTAAAGGACATGGGTAAGGTTTACATGTAGTTTTAAATGGACATATAAGAATATTATTTTTTTATTAAAAGAATTCAATTTTCATTGAAAGGGACTGTTATGATGATTATTCCAAGTCGGTTTCCTTTTCAAAATAGAGGGTCATCCACTACATCAATATTGGGGAATAACCAAAATCACAAATAGAAACTACGGTACACCTCAATAAATAGAGAGTGTAGGATCACATAGAATGTTGTGATGTGATCGAGTGAGAGACAATATTAAAGGATTAGGAGTATTATCCATCATCACTGGGGGGATCTTTTATACAGAAGTGGTTATAGCAAAAAAAGGAACTAAAATCATTTCTAGAATATTCTTGGGGTATATTCTCTTGAAGGAGTCCCTTATATATTATAATGGGTATTATTTATGGTAAAATATAACAATTTTAACTCCATTTTCCCATTAATTATAGATATATTTTTTTCCCATGTAGAGAAAGAAATTTTTTGAACCACATAATTTTGGTGTGTTGTGGTTCTTCTATTTATATCATGTGTTTTCTATTTCCCTTATATTTTTTATGAAAGATCATATGGAATAAGATGATGTTACCTGAAGAAGATATAGTGAAGGGTGGATCAATATGGTGTATAGGGTTCCACAACTTACTAGTTCTATAATTTTAATTCACATGGATTTTTAGGGAATCTCATACCCTTCTTGGGGTGTTGTTTCATATGATGAGGTCTATAAATAACTTATTTTCAGATGTATTTGGGTATTCCTTTTTAATTGGTTGTATTTCACTAGATACAATTTTGGATTTAAGAGATATATATTCAATTATTATAGCTAAATTTTCCCAATAGATGATTAAATCTTGGCATTTTTGCCATCAATTCATAGGCACATATGTATCACTAAAATAATAAAGTGATTACAATGAGGGATGTTATCATAATTAACAAAAAAAGGTTGTTATGCAATAAATAATAATATCTATTTTTATTTATATTGGATTATATCCAGTTTATAATAGTGTCCAAAATATAAATAAAACGACCTTTATTAATCTCTAGGATTCTTAAACACCAATAAAAATAAATTATCTTGAGCCTTCAAAATATCCAGAATGATTTCAAACTCAATCTTGATTAAAGATATTTGATATCCAAAATAATAAGGAAGAACCGATGATATGACTTCTTGTAATTATCATATCATACTTCTATTTTAATTACTATCTCAAATTGAAATATCATAAGAATAATTAAGATATCTTTCAATTACTAAACATGGAAGATCCCATGAAAAATCTGACATCTTAATCATTGTCATCGAAACTACTGAAGTGATAATAATGAAATATTCCATCTTAAATAATAATAAATATTTTCATTGTTTTAGTTTTGAATATATATAACTATTACATGAGGATCCCAACATGGTCTTTTTTAATATAAATATATAAATCTCTTAAAAATTTAGCTTGTAGATTCTACAAATACTGTATATTCTTTTTACACATCTACATGATGACATGGAAGAATAATTTTAATGCAATGAATAGATGTAAATATTAGACTTATATTTCCAATATTAGATCCATAATATTGAAATTGAATAATTTATTATCATATAAAATTGAGATATTTAAAATAATTAATATAAAAATAATAAGAAGATTCCAATCTTACTTTACCTAAGAAAAAAATATTTAATCTTTTTTCCCCCCAAAGGATCTTATGCATCCCCTGTTAAAATAGATTTTTATTCCATAACTTAATCTAATTATACATAAAATAAAAATATTAATAGTTAATATTTTGTATCACTAGAATATTTTTAAATAAATAACGTGTTACTGTCTTGTATCTCCAGAATTATTCTTACATTCACATTACATTACCATTCCTGTAGGTCTTACATTCCCTATTATAGATTTTATGATTTCTTTTGAAATATAGAGTTTTTATTGGAAATTGGAATGCTTATTTTACTTACCTGTCTAATTTTTAATAATTTCATTCTCTTCTCATAATTTAATTTCTTTTATACATCCATTTAAAATCATATATTAACAATTCTTTGTCATATCTTGATTATAAATTTAATAGAGCCAAACTATTGGAACTATTAATATTTTTGAGGTAATTCCATCCCTCAATGATATAACTTTATAAATTATGAATTAGTTTATCTTACCCTTAATCAACTTATAAAATTTATCATATATGTATAACAAAACTAGAAATGTATTCATAAATACATCTATAAAATATATATTTTTCAATTTCTCTCTCTTTAATAATAGAATAAGAATAATTATGGGGCCTTGCGAAAACTTTTTTCTTAATTGGTAAATGAAAAACATAAATTTCATCCTTAAATATTTTAATATGTTCCGTGATGTTTCAATTAATTTTTTTAATTTGGAAAATATGGATATATATTCCATCCCCATATAATCATTTTTAACATTCTCCTTGATGAAATGACATTTAATATCATTATTATTGGATATGAATTGATTAAAACAAAATTTTCATAAATAATTTCAATTTGATTATTACATCCAATTATAAAAGTTATTTCAATTATCATCATTAAATGTTTCAAATAAATCTTGATCCTAAATATTTCTGTACATACTAAAGTATTATAAATATATTCAGCCTCTATAAAACATAACGTAATTTATTTATACTTTTTATAGTTTTAACTCACATTACTTTCTAGAAGAAGGATGCTTCCAAGAGATATTGATTTATTTTTATCCCCATCCATAATTCAATAAATATCAATGTAAAAATAATATTATAGCTTCTCACTACATTGGTACATCAATTGATAACTCACTTTTCCTTTAATATATCTGATTATCATTTTGATGGCCTTCATGTGAAACTCTTTTGAATCAATATAATATATTTCACAAAAGAATAAAACAAAAAAAATATTGTGTAGAAATAGTTAAATAAATTTAAATTTAAATAAACCTTATGAATTATCTTCAATTAACCCGCTATAATTTCATATTTGTACTCAGATATTATTTACTAGCTATAAGTGTAGAATTTGGTATAGAGTATTACTTTTAAAATTTCTTCAGAAATTCCTTGGAATATTTTTCAAAAACTGTAACCCATGAAATAATTCATCACACCTAGTATAGTAATATAAAAATACCTATTGGGTTTCCTTATAATATGTTTGTAATCATAATATATTTAACATAAAAATTTTATTTCATAGTGAAAAACAATATCAATGAGAGTAATAGTGGTCAACTCTTTCACTTGTTTGTTTCTATCAGCCATTACTTTTATGAATATCATTTCCATGAAGTAGCTATAAATCATTGCTTTCCAGGATCAAGGGTCTTGTTTTAATCTACAATGATCCTAATTATTATCTCTCATTAAATATTCATAGATCTAGATTTTTATTATTCATTAAGAATTAGGTGCCAGTTAATTTAAAATATTTCACCAAACTCTTCTTATAATGACCCATACTTTACATACATTGTTATTACTTCAGAATTGAATCATAATTATTTCAACATATGACAAAACCATCGTATAACCTTATAATTATAGTGTCTTTAGAAACTTGGAAACATAAACAACTGGTTCATAAAGCTTCTACATTGTCTCCCATTTATTTCATCATATCTAGAGTCCCTTTTGACATAACCTACTTAGTACCCTTCTTCCTGACCTGGGGAAATGAAAACATACAAAAGGGTGAGATAAAATTCTCATTAATGGCAAAAAAAAGAAATATCAATCATATCAGATTCATAAGAACATAAGATTTTTAAAATATTAACTTGCAAAAGAGATCATAATATCATAACATGGGATAAATCATAGTAGTGAAATTTAATCCCAATAATCATAACTTAAACCATGAATCATTGTTTCATACACACATAATCATAGAAAATCATTTCTTATTAGTCAAGACTCATTTCCAAGACTATCATAGTGGAAAAATCCCATTTCTAAACCGAGTTCACTCCTCATTCCCGTCCTGTATCACTGAACCTGTTTAACTTGCCGTTCCAGCCATGTCTATCTCAGGAGATATAAATCTTTACCCAATGCATTGGAGGGATATATAGGTCCCACCCATCTCATAATGAAACCATTCTTATGTGTTCCACAAAATCATAAATCATACATCATAGCATAACCCATGTAATAAAAATGGGATTCTTAAACATCATGACATCATAAAACAATTCATATAAGACAAAGGACTTCATAAAAATAATTCCATCAAAACATAATCAAATAAATGTAATAATAGGGATAGAAAAAGAACCCTATATTATCTTATATGGAAAATAATTTTGATAAAACTCTTGAACACCATTCTTGAGAAAAATATCCTTTCTACATCAAAAACATTCTTCCTTTCTTAACATGTCATAAAATTTTAAGCTAAAAGAAGTTAATTAAAAATAAACATGAAAATTTGTAAAGGAAGATTCATGGAAATAATGTTTTATAGAAATCATAAAAATCCATTCATGTCATATAAGTTAAAAAAACAATATTCTCATTCTTTGGCCGAAAAATCAAAAAGTGTCTCGTACTGAAAATGACAAAAGATTCCTTTCATATATTATACTAAAAATTCACCGATCGGTAAAATTGGATTTAAAAAATTGTAGGAGGATATAAATAATATTACATATTGAGGAAACATGGATATGGATGATAAATATTCCCCAGTAAATTCTAAAGTATAAACAATCTTGGATAAAAATTAGATTGCGAGATTTTCCCTTACCTTAGGTCCGATATGCTTTGTACGTATCCTAAACTCCTGTATAATGATTTAAGAAATGTATTTGAATTATACCAGAATCATATTCATTGTTATGATATCATATATGGTCATATTATTATTTTCTTATTAGTAATATTTCATTGCTACTTGTTATTCGGGTGTTTATTGCTTTATGTTCTTATGCATGTTTTGTTTAATAAATTCTTATTCTTCCTTTTAGGTTATAGATAACTCATTTCCAGAATGTTATCAGTGTAATATATATCATATTTATTCATTAAATTTATTTATATAATCATTATTCAATGAAGATCATGTAGAATGAGTCGCATCACATCGTGGAGTCGGTAGGCCGTACGTACGCACGAGCGATGATATCGTTTCCCATGATCGTGGAATTGTATTGAAGTGTATGTATACTATTTCAGAATAATTATCACTTTACAATAATAATATATAGTCATTCTTGATACCATTATACCCATCCAAGTAAGTTGGTGGTGGAAAACAGATTACACCACGACGTGGAGACGGTATTCCGTACGTACGCACGCGTGGTGATTTCGTTTTCCGTAGGATGGATAGAAGTTGAAATAGGGTTGTTTCATATTTATAATAACATATCAATATATGAGTGATACTTATGTTATTACTTCATAATAAAACAAATAAATAAGAGGAAGTTGAAGAAGAAATAAATTTCAAAGAATCGGTAACCGATATTACCTCCTGTTCGACATGCCTCTTTGAAACCTCCTCTTAGGGAACTAATGTTGGTCTTTGAAGAAGAAAAGGACCTCTATAATATTACTAGGGGTGTTGAGGAGAGTATTGTTCAGGGGTTTGATGAGCTTGAAGGCTCAAAGTTGTGTAAATAGGAGAGGGAGGAGGTTCCCTTTTATAAGGGAGGAGAGGGGAACCTATGGAAAGTATGAAAATAATATTTTATTATAAACTTATCTTGATTTTCAAAAGGTCAAAAAATCATTAAAGATGAAGACAAGATGACTCATGGTAGAAATAAAATCATCCAATCATAATTGGAAGTGTTTTGGATAATATTTTAATCATTATAATCTTATTTATTTAAATCATTTATTAATGAGGTAAATACTGCATCATTATTGGGTCATAAATAATTTAATTTATTTGATGTCTAAAAATTATTTAAAAACCAACATGTAGGAAATATTTTTGTATTTAAAATTAATATTTATAGTCGAAATGATAATTTATATAACTCCTTATAAAAATTAATTACTAAAATATTTTTGTTAATGTCAATTTTGTCTTTAAATTAAATTAATTAATCCAAATTGTCATTATCACTACCAAGTAGCTCAATGGGTTTCCAAAATCGACCCAAGGATGAATATGGTCGGCCACTACTCATAAAATAAGGTTAGGACAAGTGTTAAGGTAATTTTGAATTATTATAATATTTTTTTAACCTTGAATTACCCTATTTACCTTTAACCGCAGTAAATAAAAGTCAAAAGTTACTATTCACCAAAAATTATTTTCACCTTATTGAACCACATTTTAATTCTTGATAACAATCATGTATGTCAATTTTTTTGAAATTCAATTCACAGAAGTGGTAAAATTTCATTTAAATGAAAGAGTCAGTTTTTTAACTACCACTAAGTGGTTTCACTATTCATCTAAAATAGAAGTTTTTCAGAAAAATACCAAAAATTCAGCCTACTATATATTTGATATATCCGAATTCAAAAATGATCTCTATTTTTCCAAATTCAAAACATATCAGTGGAATTAATTAATTTTAAAAGTAATTCCCATTATCAAAACAAATAGCTTGTTTTTAAGAAACAATAACTATCAAAAGATCGACACTTGTTTATGTCCAATTTCCAAGTGAAATTAATTCCATTGACGACAATTGTATTTAAATTGTAAAAATATATTCTAATTACACTTTAAAACCAATTAAAAAGATATTCTAACAATATAAATTATTGAGCTGAAAAAATTTGTTTTTAATTAAAATATAGCGTGTTTTTACTATTCATTAAAATATAAAAGTTATCAGAATAATATGATAAAATTTATCCAAATTAAATTTTTATATCCTGATTCCATGGAAGAATTTTATTTTGTCAAATTGAACTTATAAACATGTCAAAAACTAGATTTAATGTGGGTGAACCATCAAAAGGCGGCAAAACTACATTTTTTGATAACTACTTATTTTACCCGAAAAAATTATTTTTTTCTCATACCATGTTCTAGAAAATGTGTAAGATGAATAATAATGTTATAAAATTCAAAATGTAGTTAATACGATTCATAAAGTCCAGTCCATAATAATATTATAACAATATATCGTTGTTTATTGAAACTCGATATTGCGTACAACACACGCTATCGAAGAAGGTTGCTCTTGTGTGTAATGCAAGCCAAGCTAGTGTTGTGTGTAGTGAAAGATTACTTTGATTTTGAGTATAACATAAGACATAAATAAATACTTCTCATAAAATATCAGGGTGTTACATTCTACCCCCCTAAAAATGAATTTTCCCTCGAAATTCGTCACTTCTTAACAAACAGATGAGGATAGATCTCCCTCATAATATCCTCAAGCTCCCATGTAGCTTCTTCTAATTGGTGGTTCCTCCATTAAACTTTCACCAAGAGAGTGGTCTTTTTCCGTAGAACATTTTCTCTACGATCCAGAATCTCTATCGGCTGTTCTTCATAAGAAAGATCTTGCTCCAACGGTACAACTTCTGAGCTTATTATATGTGAAGGATAATGTATGTACTTTCTCAAGAGAGATACATAGAACACATCGTGAACTTGAGATAGATTCAGTGGAAGATCCAATCGGTAATATAACTTCCCATAGCGATCCCGTATTTTGAAAGGACCGATAAACCTAGGGCTCAGCTTTCCCTTCTTTCCAAATCTCAATACTCTCTTCCAAGGAGATATTCGTAAGAACACTTTATTACTCACTTCAAACTCTAGGTCTTTTCTTCGGTTGTCGGCATAACTTCTTTGTTCACTCTGAGGTTCTCTTATGTGTTGTTGAATAGATCTAACCTTTTCTTTCATCTCATCAACAAGATCAGGTCCTAATAGATTTCTTTCCCCAACTTCATCCCAGCAAGTTGGAGTCCAGCATTTCTTTCCATAGAGAGCTTCATAAGGAGCCATCTGAATACTGGAGTGAAAGCTATTATTATAAGAAAATTACACCAATGGTAGGTGTTGATCCCAACCACCTTTCAAATCCATAGAGCAAGCTCTTAACATGTCTTCTAGAGTTTGAATTGTTCTCTCAGACTGATTCTCTGTCTGAGGATGATAAGTAGTGCTGAAACTCAACTCTGTATCTAGAGTATGCTAAAGACTTCGCTGAAACATCGAGGTAAACCTCAGATCCCGATCTGATATAATGGAAAGTGGTACTCCATGAAATCTTACCACTTCCTCCTCATATATCTTGGCAAGCTGATCTAGAGAGAAATATTCAATAATAGGAATGAAGTGTACCGACATCGTAAGAAGCTAAACTATAACTCAGATAGCATTATTGCCTTTGGATGTTTTAGAAAGTCCAGTGACAAAGTCCATAGTGATGTTTTCCCATTTCCATTCTGGTATGGGTAATGGTTGTAACATCCCCTTTGACTTCTGTCTCTCAGCTTTAACTTGCTGACAAACCAAGCTTTGAGAGACATATTCAGCAACATCTCTTTTCATGCCATACCACCAGAAGTACTCTTTCAGGTCCCTATAAATCGTTGTGCTTCCAGGATGAATAAATAATGAAGAACTATGAGCCTCATAAAGTATCTCCTTATTTAATTCTAGGATGGGAGGAACAGAAACCTGATTTATGAACCTTATTATCTCATCACAATCCAATTTGAATTCAGTAACATTTCTCACCTTCTTTTGTAACTATACATCTTCTTTTTGTGCCTCTTTAATCTTCACATGTATAGATGGTTGAACATTCATTTGAGAAAGATAATATTTTTCCCCTTCCATTATAATTCCAAGATCCATCCTTTGAAAATCCATAAATATTGGATCTGTTGTGATCCTCATCATGGATAAGCTAGCATGGTCTTATCGACTTAATGCATCTACCACCTTGTTTTATTTCCCATGGTGATAATGAAATTAGCAGTCGCAATCCTTAATCAACTCCAACCGTCTTCTTTTTTGGATATTCCACTCCTTTTGTGTGAAAATATACTTTAAACTTTTATGAGCAGTAAAATTATCACACCTTTCACCACAAAGGTAATGCCTCCAAATCTTTAAGTCAATGATTATCGCAACTAACACCAAATCATGAGTTGGGTAATTTTGATTGAGGATTTTCAAGTGTCGTGAGGCATAAGCTATCACCATATCATTTTTCATGAGAACACACCCCAATCCCTTCTTGGATGCATCACTGTAGATCACAAACCTTTCTCCACTAAAAGGCAGTGTGAGCACATGTGCACTGGATAACCTTTTTTTTAACTCCTTGAAATTTTCTTCACACTCCTCCGTCCAAACGAACTTAACTCTTTTTCGAGTCAACCTAGTGAAAGGATTAGATAACCATGAAAAAACTTTCACAAAGCGTCAATAATATCCAGCCAAGCCAAGAAAACTTTAGATCTCAGTTACTGTTGTCGGTCTTGACCATCTTTCGATAACTTCTGTTTTTGCTGGATCCACAGATATCCCCTCTTTTGAGATTATGTGACCCAAAAATGACACTTTTTGAAGCCAAAATTAACACTTGGTAAATTTGGCATAAATATTATCCTTTCTTAGGGTCTTTAATACAATTATCATGTGATCTTCATGTTCTTCATTTCTCTTTGAATAGACAAGAATATCTTCTATAAAGACTACCACAAACTAATCAAGATAGTTTCTAAAGACTATATTCATTAGATCCATGAAGATAACAGGGTAATTAGTAAGACCAAATGGAATCACTATAAATTTATAGTGTCCATACCTTGTACAGAAATCCGTCTTTGGTATATCCTCCTTTTTGACCCTTAATTGATGATACCCTGAATGAAGATCAATCATGGAAATGTATTGAACTCCACGTTGTTGGTCAAATAAGTCATCAATTCATGGGAGATGATATTTGTTCTTTATAGTGATATTTTTAAGTTGTCGATAATCAATGAAAATTCTCATTGATCCATCTTTCTTCTTAACACACAGAATAGGTGCTCCCCAAGGTGATGCACTAGGGCATATGAATCCCTTATCAAGATTCTCTTGGAGTTTCTTCTTCAATTCCTGATATTCAATTGGGGCCATTCTATAAGGTGTCATTGAAATGGGCATAGCACCCGGTATGAGTTCTATTGAAAACTCAACTTCACGATTTGGTGGAAGACCAGGAAATTCCTCCAGAAAGACATCAGAAAACTCTCGTATAATGAGTATATTCTTAATCGTGAGTTTCTCTCCAACTGTTTGAGATAAATAACCTTCATTTATTGGAATAAAGACCCATATGATGGAATAAATTTCCACTGGAAGGTTATATTCATCCTTGTATTGATAGATGATAGTAGATTGATCAAGAATATTAAATGTGATTTCCATTCCTTGGAAATTGATATGAGCTCCATATAAAGAAAGCCAATCCATGCCAAGAATAACATCATATTCCACTATAGGAAGGATCACAAGATTTACAGGAAGAACTATCCCACAAACTTCAATTAGAGAAGAATTATAAACTTTTTATGCAACCATTGTGCCATTAGAATTTGTCACTTTTAACTCAACATATAATTGTTGAGGTAATATGGAGATACCCTTAGAAAATTCTTCAGAAATAAATGAGTGGCTGGATTCAGAATCAAATAAAACATTTTCTACTTTAGAGTGGATGGTAAGTGTACCTTTCACCACTTTGTTATCATACTCACATCGCCGATAAAAATTGCATGTTACTTTCATTTATATTTGGATGTAATTGTTTGTTGACGTCGATCATCATTAACAACCCTTGGATTAGGGAATTTATTAGCATAATTCCCCATTTCCTTGCACTTGAATCATTGAAGTGTAGAAGGGGAATTTTGTGTATCCCTTTATTTTTTCGCATCATTAGACATATTATTCCCATTATTTTGACATTCAACTACACGATGAACTTCTTTTCCACACTTAAAACATTTAATTGTCCCCTTAAGACAATTCCCTCCATGTTTCTTTCAACACTTTGAGCATAAGGGAAAACTCATCTTCTTTTCATTGTGCTCTTTAGATTTCCCTTTGAATTTCATTTTCCTCTTCTTATCAAACCCATATGACTGATGGATTACTCCAACCTCCATCTCAACCTTGAGAGCACATCGAACAATTTCCTCGTAGCTATTGAAGTCCCCTATGGATAATTCCCTTCGAAGACTTGGTTTTAAGCCACTAAAGAATCGATCAATCTTACTCTCAGGTTGGATAATAATTCTGGAAGCGTACCTTGCAAGTCTTGTAATATTTTCTTCCTAGATACCAACCGATTCATCATCCTTTTGCTTCAGTTCAAGAAACTCATTATCCATCATTGTTCGAAGAATACTAGGGATGTACTTATTGAAAAATAAGTTCTTGAACTCGTCCCATTCCATGGACAAAATTTCATCCATTTTCCTCGTATTCTTAATAAGATTCCACCATTGATCAGATTCACCTTCCAAACAATATACTGCTAAGATGACTTTATCATGTTCAGAACATTGTAGAACTGAAAATATATTTTCAGTGGTACTGATCCATTATTCTTCCACTAATGGATCAGAAGACCCGCTGAATGAAGGTGGACGCTGCCTCATGAAGGATTCAACAGAATGTTTCTCCTTCCTTTGCTCGTTTGGAAGTACAACATGATTCATAGCTTGAGAAATTTTTGTGATAATGGCTAAAATATTTTGCATTCCAGCTCCCATAACGTTTGGTTTCTCAGGGGGACAATCATTGCATTGCCCGTCGCATTCAACATTAACACGGTTCCTTCGAGTTCCAGCCATTGACTAAAACCAAGAAGCATAGTGTGAGAAACACTAATCATAATAGAAAAAACACATAATCAAGAATAAAGTTTCACACTTTAAGTCTTATCATAATTTGTTCATGTCCATTTATAAAATACTAAGATTATGTTCTATGGTTAGACATGTCCCTAGGGTTCTTACTAAGGCTTTCACATCGTAGTTTCCAAAGGTTTACTATACCTTTCCTCTGATAACAACTATAACAACCCATATTTCACATACATTATTATTACTTTAGAATTGAAGCATAATTATTACAACATATAACAAAACCATGGTAGGACCGTATAGGTATATTGTTTTTAGAAACTAGAAAACATAAACAACTGGTTCATAAAGCATCTACATTGTCTCCCATTTATTTCATCATATCTAGAGTCCCTTTTGGACTATCCTGCTTAGTACCCTTGTTCCTGTCCTGGGGAAAAGAAAACATACAAAAGGGTGAGCTCAAATGATCAGTAAGGGTAAAAAAAATAAATATCAATCATATCATATTCATAAGAACATAACATTTTGAAAATATTAACCTGTAAAAGAGATCATAATATCATAACATGGGATAAATAATAGTAGTGAAATTTATTCCCAATAAACATAACATAAAACATGAAACATTTTTTCATAAAACAATATTCATATAAAATCATTTCTTTTTAGTCAAGACTCATTTCCAAGACTATCATAGTGGACAAAGTCCATTTCTGAACCGAGTTCACTCCTCCTTTAAGTCCTGTATCACTAAACCGGTTTAACATTCAGTTCCAGCCATGTATATCTCATGAGATATAAATATTTACCCAATTCATTGGAGGGAGATATAGGTCCCACCCATCTCATAATGAAACCATTCTTATGTGTTCCACAAAATCATAAATCATACATCATAGCATAACCCATGTAATAAAAATGGGATTCTTAAACATCGTGACATAATAAAAAAATTCATATAAGATGAAGGACTTCATAAAAATAATTCCATCACCACATAATCAAATCAATGTTATAATTGGGATAGAAACAAAACCCTATATTATCTTAGATGGAAAATAATTTTGATAAAACACTTAAACTCCATTCTTTAGAAAAATATCCTTTCTACTTCAAAAACAATTTTCCTTTCTTAACATGTCACAACATTTTAAACTAAAAGAAGTTAATTAAAAATAAACTTGAAAATTTGTAAAGGAAGATTCATGGAAATAATGTTCTTTGGAAATCATAAAAATCCATTCATGCCGTATATGTTAAAAAACATTATTCTCATACTTTGGCTGAAAAAGGTCAAAAAGTATCTCGTACTGAAAATGACAAAAGATTCCTTTCATACCTTTTACTAAAAATTCACCAATAGGTTAAATTGGATTTAAAAAATTGTAGGAGGATATAAATAATATTAAATATTGAGGAAACATGGATATGTATGATACATATTCCCCAGTAAATTCTAAAGTATAAACAATCTCGGATAAAAATGAGATTGTGAGATTTTCCCTTACCTTGGGTCCGATATGCTTTGTACGTATCCAAACCTCCTGTATAATGATTTAATCAATGTCATTGACTTATTACATAATCATATTCAATGTTATGATATCATATGTGGTCATATTCTTATTTTATTATTAGTAATATGTCATTGCTACTTGTTATTCGAGTGTTTATTACTTTATGTTCTTATGCATGTTTTGTCGAATAAATTATTATTATTTTTTTAGGTTATAGATACCTCATTTAAATAATGTTATTAGTGTAATATATATCATATTTTTTCATTAAATTTATTTATATAATCATTATTCAATTAAGATCATGGAGAATGGGTCGCATCACATCGTGGAGACGGTAGGCCGTACATACGCACGAGCGATGATATGGTTTCCCATGATCGTGGAATTGTATTGAAGTGTATGTATACTATTTAAGAATAAATATCACTTTACAATAATCATATATAGTTATTCTTGATACCATTATACACATCCATGTAATGTGGTGGTGGAAAAAATATTAAACCACAGCGTGGATACGGTATTCCGTACGTACGCACGTGCAGTGATTTAGTTTTCCGTAGGATGGATAGAAGGTGAAATATGGTTGTTTAATATTTATAATAAAATTTCAGTGTATGAGTGATACTGATGTTATTACTTCATAATTAAAAAACTAATGAAGAGGAAGTATAAGAAGACATAAATTTGAAAGAATCTGTAACAGATATTACCTCTTCTTCGACACGCCTCTTTGAAACCACCTCTTAGGGCACTAATGTTGTTCTTTGAAGAAGACCATGACCTCTAGAATATTAATAGGGGTTTTGAGAAGAGTAATGTTGAGGGGTTGGATGATCTTGAAGGCTAAAATTTGTGTAAAGTGGAGAGGTAGGAGGTGCCCTTTTATAAGGGAGGAGAGGGTCACCTTTGGAAGGTGTGAAAATATTATTTTATTATAAACTTATATTCAGTTTCAAAAGGTTCAAAAATCATTAATGATGAAGATAAGATGACTCATGGTCGAAATAAAATAATCCAATCATAATTGGACATGTTTTGGATAATATTATAATCATTATAATCTTATTTATTTAAATCATTTATTAATGAGGTAAATACTACATCATTATTGTGTCATAAATAATTTAATTTATTTGGTGTCTAGAAATTATAAAAAACCAACAAGTAGGAAATTGTTCTATATTTCCAATGAATATTTATAGTCGAAAAGATAATTTATATAACTCCTTATAAAAATTAATTACAAAAAGGTTTTTAATGTCAATTTTGTCATTACATTAAATTAATTAATCCAAATTGTCATTATCACTACCAAGTTGCTCCATGGGGTCCCAAAATCGACCCAAGGATTCCCATGGTCGTCCACTACTCATCCAATAAGGTTATGACAAGTGTTAAGGTAATTTTGAATTATTATAATATTCTTTTAACCTTGAATTACACTATTTACATTTAACCGCAATAAATAAAATTCAAAAGTTACTATTCACCAAAAAGTATTTTCATCTTATTGAACCACATTTTACTTCTTGATAAAAAACTTGTATGTTGGATTTTTTGAAATTCAATTCACATAAGTGGTAAATTTTCATATAAATGAAAGAGTCAGTTTTTTAACTACCACTAAGTGGTTTCACTATTCATCAAAAATTGACGTTTTTCAGAAAAATACCAAAAATTCAGCCTAAGATATATTTGATATTCCAAATTCAAAAATGATGTCTATTTTTCCAAATTCAAAAAAAGGTGTAATTAATTAATTTTAAATGTAATTCCCGTTATCAAAACAAATAGCGTGTTTTTATGAAACAATAACTATCAAAAGATCGACACTTGCTTATGTCCAATTTCAAAGTGAAATTAATTCCAATGACCAAAATTGGATTAAAATGGTAAAAATATATTCTAATTAAACTTTAAAACCAATTAAAAAGATAATCTAACTATAAATTATTGCAATTAAAAAAGTTGTTTTTAATTAAAATATAGCGTGTTTTTACTATTCATTAAAATATGAAAGTTATCAGAATAATATAATAAATTTATCCAAATTAAATTTTTATGTCTCGATTCCAAGGAAGAATTTTATTTTGTCAAATTGAACTTATAAACAGGTCAAAAACTATATTTATTGTGGGTGCGCCATCAAAAGGTGGCAAAACTGCATTTTTTGAAAAATACTTATTTTACCCAAAAAATTTATTTTTTTCTCATACCATATTATAGAAAATGTTTAAGATGAATAATAATGTTATAAAATTCAAAATTTAGTTAATACTATTCATAATGGCTAGTCCATAATAATATTATAACAATATATCATTGTTTAGTGATACTTGATATTGCGTACAACACACGCTATCGAGGAAGGTTGCTCTTCCGTATAATGAAATCCAAGCTAGTGTTGTGTGTAGTGAATGATTCCTTTGATGTTGAGTATAACAGAAGACATAAAAGAATATACTTCTCATAAAATATTAGGGTGTTACACTTCTTCCTGAACCACAATTTTATTTAGTATTATTAGATCTAATACCCATCATGCATTTATTATATATATATATATAGCAATTGAAATAACTTCTATAAAAAATAACTAATTGAGTATAAATTCATCCATCATCGATCATACCATATCCTGAAGGATTCTTTTCTTCCTCAAATGAACTCAATTATTCTATGTTGTGAAAGGGATATTAAATTCATGTCTGGATCCATGTTTAAGGATGTATACATAAAATTTACTACTAGTGTACTTTATACCATTATAAATTCTCATTTTTTGACACATACCTCATCTCAAAATAAATAATTCTTCTAAATTTTTTGAATTTCTCAAAAAATCATATTTGTGTCTCATAAATATCACATTTGTATCTTATAAAAATAATGAACGCAATGAATTAATATAACCATTAGTGGAGTGATGTCTCATTAGCCCAAATAAACATGAATTATTTAATTCAACTATCCTAGTTGATTATATTTCCACTTTCTCACGACTTCCTTGTATCATGTTCCCTTTTTAAATGTTTCAAAAATAGTTTTCCTCCCCTTTTTTCATTTGTTAAAATCTCTTATAGATTCTTATTTGGATATTATGATCATAAAACAATGTCAAACATTATCCAACCTTCTTTTACATATATAATTATCATACATTGTACTAAAATAACTCGAGTCACTTGTGTTTCTAATCTGAAATAAATTACCATTGGTTCTTCTTCCATTAGTGATAACTCTTCCACCCTTCTTGTTTGTTTGATGATGCAAGAATTTATAATGAACAATAAATTACATAAATACTCAAATAAATATATAAAACTAAAAATATAATGTTCATTTTTATAAGAAAATATTATTTTTAAATATTAATATTGAGCTTTAATATCATCTTTACAAAATCAAATAATTTTTAAGGCACTATTATTTCCTAATTTAATCAAACTTCCATCATGTCCATCATTGTTATTTAAGATTATACTACCTCAAATCATGTGGGATAAAATAAAATTTATTATCTATTTATTAAACCTTTTGTATCATTGATGGAAACAAAAAAATATGTGACTTAAATGTCTTTACATATCCTTGAAATTTATAAAATTCAACATCTTTAAGTGCTTATATATGTAGAGTATTCATGCATTCTTCTATATAATTTCCCTATTGATAATATGTTTTTAAAATTTATTCCAAATTATCAAATCATTATAAATTTTTCCCCATCATGAATTTTGGTTCACAAAATAATTTTTATTAGTATTACATCTCATATTAATAGGATGGGTCTCCCTCCATATTTCCTTCTACGACTCCAAGGAAATGAAATGGTGTACTGGTACACAAAGGATTTATTACAATAGATACTAAAACACTAAATTTTATCTTTAATTCATTATCTTCCATGATAATATAAATTCTATTCATGAAATATGTATTGAGATATGTGTATATTTTGAATTTATTTTTTCCATTATTTTGGGGATGTATTTATTTTCCAATTTCATTTAACTATATTTGATGTAAGAGTAGATTTTTAATGAATTTTACCAGTCCAAACATACCCATTATAGATTTCATTACCATAAATGTTAATAATTAAAGAGTTAATGAATTTATGAATGATAAGAGTCAATGTTACATTTTTATACAGGATAATCACCTCAATAGATTATGAGGTTTAAGCATATACATCAATATTTTTATTATATTATTCTATAAATTTTTTATTAATTATTTAAATATTTATTAACCTTTACAAATCCTTTTTAATATACCAGTCCATTTAATTATATTTTTCATTAATATATTTTATCTTTTTTTCTTATTTAAGAATTCTCACATTGGAAAAATTGAGTAATTCTACGAAATCAACTTCTAGTGTGAGTAACTTATGTTAAATTCACTTATTATTGTCAGCCATATTAGTAGATATAATTATATATAAAATATTTATATGAAATAATCATATTTTTATTTTAAAATGTGATAAATAAATCATTCTCGATCATACTCATTATTACTCGATCTTATATCATGTTATTAACCAGATCAATGTATTTTTTTTACTCTACAGTGGTTACATGATATTGTAAATAACTACTATAGGAATATATTTTATCAAATTATGTTTTCAGTAGATTTTTTCTATTTCTTCATTAAAGAATAAATTACTTATACATAGAAATTTTCTATTTGTTTTATTTCTTCTCAAGAACAAAATTTTATTATTTATCATGTTCACTATAACCATTTATCTTCCTTTGAAAATAAATTAATAAATTTTCAATTCCATAATAATTAAGTAATTTCAAGGTATTTTTAACCTTTTAATACACTCTTACTTTTATAATGTTTTATGAAATCAGAGACAAAATATCCCCTAACTCCACACTATAATCATTAAGATTTTCAAAATCATAAAGGAATTGTTCTTTATTATCCAGGATTTTAAGATGATTTATGTATTTAAATTCCATATGAATCTCCACCTTGATCTTATATTCTGAAAACATGAGACCTTTTAATTTCATAATAAACATGAATTTTTTAGAACTCATCAAGGGGAAAACTCTTTAAGTCAATATCTTATAAGGTAATTTTATTTGCATCAAATCTATTTAGAATGTTTCTTAATAATTTATTAACTATTATTAAACATCTAATGTGACTCCAAAACCCACAATATTTATAAAAATATCATTTTTAATTTGAATATTTCATAAAAAGACACATCATAAACCATAATCACAATATCAAAATTTTCTCATTAAATCTAAAGCATGTATTTCATTACATTAACATTTCCATCAGAGATATTTTCATGTTTATCCCAGATTTATTTATATGTTTTGTGTACTATACCTATTTAATGAAATGACCTGATTACACAGTGTGAATATATATTATACAACTTTATGTTTTTATAAAGGGTTAATTTCACTCAAGGCGACATGAATTTTGGTGTACTCATAAATTTAGAATTTCACACTATGTAATATATTTACAAACCATGTATTTGTCACTTTCATCAGTTATATGCCTTTTTGTGAACATATGTTTTCATTTATCTTGTGCATAGCCCAAATCTCTGATGATCTTGGAAATATCTAGGATATTTTGGTTCACCTTCTCCTCTTTTAAATTTCCAAATAAATCGATCAATCTTCGATGAATTTGTTTTCTTATATTTTCATCTATTTTATTTTTCTCTCTTTCATGGTTGTGGAATTTCTAACAGCGGTTGTTTGTTTATTTGATATTGGTTGTTTGTGATATAGGGTTATTATTGAGATATTACATGGATTAATTTTTGATGGCATTACATGTTGTAAGTGTTTCATTGATCAATAGTAAAAGGTTGGTGGCCCAAATCTAATCCATTTTTATCTGATTTTATTATCCATAGTATATGTGATATATGAAATCATGTTGGAAGGCCACATGTGAGACCAAATAAATTGAATAATCTTTGTTTTTAGACTATTCATTAGATCTCATTGAGTCCATCAGCTTGGAGAAGAAGAACTGTGACCACATTATAGGAGTTCCATCCTTGGATCATGATGCAAATCGGGCTTACTAACATTAGATTCGAGTGAGAAATTAGAAAAAATTGATTAATTTTTGACTTAATCATATAAATTGATATAACTTATATATTGTGTGATTTCGTAATGTATAATAATTTTAGCTATATTTTTTTAAAGTATATGATAAGGTCCTTATGGTTAATTGATAAATTGAATATATTTTATATAAATATGAGGATAATTGGTAACCAAAATTAATGATATATTCACCGATGGAAAAATGATAATTTGATAAATTGATCATTTTTTATTATTGTTATATATATAGAATGTGTGTTTTGGGCCTTGTGATTTTTCATTCTTATATTTTGAGCTTATGTGACATCGATTTGATTGATACCTAAAACATGTGATGATTATTGGAACGTTGAGTTTTTCTTGATATGACCCATGATTTATGTTGACGCCTGAAGGATTAGTGATTGTTTTGTATACCTCTCTAAGGGATATGAACACTAGTACTAGATTCCTGAGGGAAGAGTATATGAATATATCATATGTTTGAGGATCAAAAGCATAGTCTTATTATGCCCGAGGGAGATATTCTAGTGCACTTGAGGGGGAGATTCTATCTTTCCAGAGGGAAGATTACATTTTTATGTCATTTTATTAGCGATTCATCACTGAAATGTGAATATTACACAATTTGGGTGATCCATCGTGATGTAGAAGAATCAAAATTTAGATTTAGGTATCTTTCAGGGCATCTAAGCTTGTTTTGGGATGGCCCAAGGTGTTACCCTAGAACATGAGGATAATAATTTCCATTTCATATGTATTATTAACATATTAAATTAACACACTATTATTTTCTTTATTAAAAAAAATATATTTCTCAAAATGTATATGTTTAGAAATAGTGTTTTCAACCAATTATGTTATACTCAAACCCTTTATGGGATGCAATTTGGTACCTTTAATGGTTTCATGTATATAGGTTTGGACAAGGGAATAGGGCCCCATTGTAGATTTTGGGCTTCTGTAATGTGTTAGATCTTAGAGACCTGACTGAAATGGGGTTTGAGACAAAGCTATTTGGATTCAATATTTGATCCTTCTTAGTATTTTATCATTATGATTTCCAAATTTTCATTTAGTCTAATTCATATTTTCAATACATTATTATTTATTATTTGGATTTATTCAGTTTTTTCTTTCATAGCTTCTATTTTCTGATTATTTATTCATAATATTTCTAATATTTATACTAATCTATTATTATTTTCATATTTCATTGAAACTATTTACCAGAGGTTATATTATCCACACTATATTCGTTTTAACCTCACTACTATTCAGAAGCCTCTGGAATATGAGGAGGTGCGCCTGAGGTCACATAGCTAGATAACGCTTTCGCATGAGGGAGCACTAGACCAGGGACATTACAAGTTGGTATCATAGGATCATGTTTCTTTCATTGTTTATTTTAAAATTGGAAAAGTTAGAAAGGGGGATAGGATATGTCAGGACTTGGTAAGGATCTTTTTCTTTGGATTAGATAACCCATGATCTAAGGAAAATCTGAGTTCCCAAGGATGGGATTGTTGCTCATGATGTTCACGTGTAAGGTTTTATGCTATTTCACCTTTATAGATTCACACTTTATTTGATGAAAATATATTTTTATATTTAAAATCATCACATGGTATGGTATGAGATGTGTATGCATGAACCATTGTTGGAACATAGGTATATTTTTTAAAATTCATTATTCATAATAGGGAAATATTAATTTCATCTGATATATCATTCCTACATGAGCTGTGAATGAGGTATATATTATATCTAATGAAAAACCAATTAAATGAAATAGTATGTCATTTAAATTTAATAATTAACCAATATATAGAGATACCATGATCTAGTGTTTCTTTGTTTCTTTCACATGTTGAGGTTCAAATTGTTGTTATCTAGTGTTCTATGGAGTGTGTTTATATTTGAGAGAAAATGCCTCATCGTCATCATTGTACAGAGAACCCGGAGAGATGAAATCAATATGAATTTAATATAGTTGATCCATATATTCAATTATATTCTGAGAATCATATGGATGCTATACATCATGAAATCTTCTTGAGGGTCATGTGATCAATTGAAAGGGAGATAATTTGTGTTATGCCTTTGATGTGTGAGTTCATGAGAGATTTCATTTGTAGCATCCACCTACATTCAACAGGGAAAGAGGACCCCATGTAGTTGTGTTCTTGATCAACTCAGTCATGGTGGTCTTCAAATACATTAATATACCCATATATAGGAGGGTGATTCTTTCTATAGACTTGCTTCAAAGACCTGACAAGTGTTAGTGGGACATTCTAGAGCAATCCGGATTGGAAGATGAGTTTTCTTGGAAGGACATGGATGGGTTGTTTCTAAGAAACTTCTATCATTAGTTGTTGATGGATGAGATGGATCATGAGTTCGTGCACCCGAAACTTGAGATATTTTTAGTGATGAACAATAATAGATAATTCACCATCCTATAATTAATTTCTCCAACCTTATAAGTGGACTAGATATCAAGGTAAATAAGTTTTTAAGATGACGTTTTCTATGAAATTAGGTCATAGGTTAATGTATTTATCTTGCATATCCTTTTGTATCTTATGAATCATTCTATCACCACATAATGTAATATAATATAAGACCCTATTTTTAGAAAGAAAATTTCATTAGGGTAATGCTATAACTCTTTCTCTTATGGTATCAAGTTCTACTATGCAAGTTATCTTCAAGAAGTATCTGGAAGAGTAATCAATGGAGTAGAATATTTCCTCAGGACCTTTGTTTGGTGTAGTTAGGATAGTCTATAAGTTCCCACAGTTTCCTCAACCTATAGTGGAGGGTTGTTTATATGGTAGGTTTGTTCATATTCAGATGTTATTTGGAAACCATCCATAACAGAGTAGTGGAAGAGGATTAGGATAGGAACTTGAGTCTAGGAGGGGTTCTGCTACCCCTCATCAAAATGGTAGCTAGAGTTCCACTTTATATTAATGTTGAGGTAGGTGACATGGTACCCCAATTTAAGAGAGGCTGCAAAACTGAGATGGAATCATACATGGGATTCATATTGGAGACCCAAGAAGAGGGGTGATCCGGTTTCATGCTATATAGTCTTCTCTGAATGATTTGGATACATGAAAACTTTCCATCAGAGGTACGATTTTTATATCATCTACCTTATCTTTTTGTTTTTTGTATAGGAGTGTCACAATCATTTCTATCTTCTTTTTTTTCACTTATATTTACATTGTCTTTAGAGAGTATTAATTGGTTCATGACCATTAAAAGAGTTTTGGGATTGTGGTCAATGGGTATTGAGTGCTAAAAAGCGAATTCTATTGAAATTCATAGCCAAAATTTCTATTGGGATGATTTTGTACTGGAAATGACAGGATTTTATTTTCTTATTTTTATGGAATGGATAGTTCTATAACATGCCCATATAATCTTTTATTATAGGATATTTACATTTCTATTTGGATATGGGGGTAGCTATACTCACCATGGTGAGTGATGCCTTTTCCATGGTCATGTAGGACCAATTAGATGTAGGTTATGATTGTATCACACTTTGAATATAAATCCTTATTATGAAGGATGGTTGAATTAAATATGATTATTCTCCCCCAGTAGTAAACTATTTTCATGAATTTTATCAAAAGTGTTCAATATATCACTACCTGAGTGGGAGATTTAGTTCACGATCAAGATGTTCTCATGTGTTGATTGAGTTTCTATTCTGCTCTATAGAATGGACCCATAAGAACATCATGAGTATAGAGTTTAGTTCGATGATCTGGTAGCCAAGGGATTCATATAACCCAGAATATATCGATGTGGTTCTCAATTTATTTTCTCCAAGATATATAATGTAAAATTATGTGTATGTGTGGATTATTAGGGATTGAACCAAATTATGACAATGAATCGATGTCCAATTACACACATTTATGATAACCTTAATTATCTGAGAGGATATAGGATTTTTTCTATGATCGACTTGAGGTTAGGATACCACCATTTGAGGGAGATACTACGATGACCTATCCTTAAACAACACATAATCTTGTAAATTACTTTATAATTCACTTCTTTACATTCCCTAAGATTTTTTCTGAATAATATTTTTTAAAAAATTAGGACATGATTCATACATATAAAACCACAATCATATAATGTGGGTACAAATAATAAAAAAATACATTTTTTTCATAATAAAAACGTTTTTAATAAAAACATGAATTATTTTCATGAAAACACTTCACAAAATTCATCTTGTCTTCTTATTTTCTCTTAAACATCATTAAACCCTATGAATTGATTTTTTAAAACTTGGGGTGAGCACAAAAATCTCAATAAGGGATCTAAAAATAAGGGGATAAACCATTAGTACATGAATACTTATAGATAAATGAAGTCATATTAAAAAATATATAATTATCACCAAAGAAGTATCACATAATTATAATGTTAAATCATGATATTTCTATAAATCATAAAAAACATATAGGAATCTTGTGGAATTACGTACTTAATATTGTAACCCTTACAACTACCTTATGATTTTTAACACTCACGACTACATTATGGTGTAACCGTCATAGTTACAGTTGGAATTAACATAATGCTAACCTCTAACGTAAACATACACAATTAATTTGAAGGAGTTATTGGTACCACCGTTAATCATGAAAAACTCCCAAGAACTAGAAATAAATCATAAAAAAGGAATAATTTCATAAAAAATGCTTTTTTATTTTTGTAAAACAAAAATTTAAAAGAGGTTTCTAAAGAAAATTCCCTTAAAAATAAATTATAATTGAATTACTAATTAATATAACAGATGGGACATATGTATTCAATGTAAATCCACATAATAAAACATTATATTCATAAATAATTTTATTTCATCCGAATTAATGATGTATAAGGTGAACCCAATGAATGGAAATTGGTTTCAGAATTCCCTTACCTTGAGTTTTTTTTACTTAAATGTGTTCAAACCTTATATATAATAGTTTATAGAGTGTTTATATTGTTTGAAAGAACCATATTTCTATTTAAAATTACATATATTATATTTTTATTACATCATTCCACCCATTTATTTATAAATTTTTTCTATATTAATTTTTTGGGTGCATTTATTTCATGATTTCCCCGGTATGTTCATTATGAAATTTCTTGTCTAATGGAAAAAAATCTATAAGTGAAATGATATATTTTTAATATTTTTCCATATTTTCAAATTATTCCACAAATCATTTTTATGATATTAAGATGAATACTTCAATTAAACAGTAATGAAAATGATTTATTTTTTTGGTGGTTTTTATGACCATCAAGAACTTATACCATTTTATTCAATATAATGTTTATATATTGGTTCCAAAAAATTAAATAACTTATAATATTTATAATAAAATATTATTTAACCATATTAATGATTTTTTGAACATATTTGAAGAACATAAGGGATATTTAATGTGTATCATCCACGATGGTGGTAAAACGACACATTAGAGATGATGTTCTCATTTTTAGAATAAAAGGGAGAGGAGAATAAGATTGATGATGATATATTCAATAAACATGATATTATTATAGTATATATATGATAATTAAGTTTTCATTATACCTAGATAAGGGTACATTGGGAGAGAATAATAAATGAAAAGGAATTGAAAAGAATGTAAATGAAAATGAAAGAGGATTTTACCTCTTGAATTATCCTCCTTGAGAACCTACTTAAGGCCCATGGTTTTGGTATTTTGGTGAGGTAGAGGGACATGGATTTGGGGAATAGGATAGGTAAGGGAAGTGTTTAGAAATTATTCAATATACATGTCTTTGATGTGTGAGGATAATAGGTGGTATTTATAGTGGAAGAGAGGGGTGTTTTCTAATTATTATATTCATTAATTTATTAATTTAGCTCAATAAAACAAATAGTTCAAGAATTATCATAAAATATAGTAAGTAAATGAAGTTATGTTCTAGATTATGGTTCTTAAATTATTCAGGACTCATGAAATAGTTTATTTTTCTTATAATGTACATATACTCAAAATGACCACATTTTAATATTAAAAAAAATTCAAGTATTTTAGAAAAATCCAAAAAAATCCCCACAACCATTTTTTGACATGTAGAATTCAAAAATGAAATCCATTTTCTGAAAATAAATTATAATATTTTAGAAATATAATTTTTAATTAAAATGCTAATTTATTGAAAAATACCTATTTTAAAATTATAACTAATATTAGAACACATTGAAAAAATAATTAATGTCTCATAAAATTATATTTTAATCATAATAAGACAAAACAATAATTTATAAATTTTTTTATGAAAAAAATTATACCCTTAAATTCATTATAAAATTGTAATTAAATATTTATGACATAAAAAATACCACAAAATAATTTATCATTTGAAAAACATTTAATTAATTATTTTATGATTTAAATATACCACGATTGCATATATAAGTTACAAAAAATTTGTATATACTCTCATAGGTATGGTTACAAATATATTTTCCAAGTTACTATTCCTAGTAGTCATGTTACTATTCCTAATTCCATGTTACTAATCCGTCAATTTAAATTCCTTAATTTCTATAAATATTTATTATTTCATTGAAAATTTATAACGAAATTAAATATTTATATCTAGAATGAAAAAATTATCTTATAAGTACCTGAGCTTTTAAATTCTCCCCACCTTCATGAAATTTCATCCTCACAATTTTTATTCAGTTATTAAATAAGTGAGGATACCTTTCCATCATAGAATTTTTGGATTACCATGTTTCTTTATCAACCATGTTGTTTCTACACAAAACCTTAACATGGTGTATTACCTTTTTAAGAAATAATTTCTCTCAACAATCAAGTATCTGAATAGGTTTCTATTTATAAGAAATGATATCTTCCAACTAAACTACTTATAGGTTTAAAACATGAGATTAATTTGGCACATACTTTCTCAACAAATAAAACATGAAAAACATTCATTACCTAAGATAAACATGGAGGAAATTCTATTTTATAGGTTAATGGTCAATCTTTCTCTAAGATTTTATACGTTCTAATGAACCATATACTTAACTTTGCTTTCTTACCAAAACACATAAATCTTTTCCATGGTGAGATTCTAATAAAAACATGATCTGCTAGGTTTAATGAAATGTATTCCCCTATTATCTACATATCCATTCTACCAGGTCAAATATATCCTCATACGTTTATAGATCATCTTCACTTTCTTAACTAATTCCTCTACTAATTCTAGTCCCAACAAATATCTTTCCATGGATTCATTCCAAAAAGCAGGAGTTTGACACCACTTTCCATATAATGACTCAAAATGTTCCATCTGTATACTAGAATGAAAGCTGTTATTATTAGAAAACAAAACTAAAGAAAATATTTTGATCCCAACATCCAAGGTAGTCCATTTAATAAGATAGAAACATATCCTTAAATTATTGAATGATTATATCAATCTATCCATCAGATTGAGGATCAAAATAAGTGATGAAATTTAATTCAGTACCCAATTGCTTTTGAAGGCCTATACAAATGTGAGAGGTGAAACTAGGATCACAATCAGATAAAATGGGAATAGGAAATCCATGTAACATTACAAACACTTTGAGGTATAATTGATAATTTTGATCTAATGACATAGTATTTCGAATTGGAAGGAAACATGAAAATTTAGTTATTCGGTGAACAATTACCCAAATTGTATTGTTACCAAATGAGGTATTTGGTAGTCCCTGCATGAATTACATTGATATATTTTCTCATTTCCACTATAGAACTAGAAAAGGCTAAATAATCCCCTTGGGTAATTTTCACATTTTTTAACTAGTAGAAAATTCAATCATTTCATGGTAAAATATTCAATATATATTTTCATTTAATCCCACCTGTAATACTTTTGAAGGTATCTGTACATATTTGTGCAATAATGATTAACAAAAAACAAAGAACTATGAGCTTCACTTAACCACTCTTTCATAAACTATGAATAAAAAGATTAACATAATATTTTCCAGAATATCAAAAAACTATCTTTATAAACCATATATTTTGGAATCATACCCTTTCTCACCAAATTAACCTTTTTTGTAACTCATAATTTTCCTTCCATGAATTCATAATTCTATGTGACAAAGCAAACTTTACTAAAACATGAAACAAAATAGATGAATTTCCTCCACCAAAAACCTCCAAGACAAAATTCATCATGTCATTAATCAAGGGGTCTTGTTCCAAACATAACAAGGTTAATGATGCATGTTGTTTCTAACTCCAGTCACCTACCACATGATTTACCATTATAATATGGTTATTGATATTGAAATCATAATCTTTTATTAGTTAATTCCATATTCTCTACCTCATTTTTAATTCCTTCTAAGTGAATATATACTTCATACTTTTATAGTCAGTATATATTTCATATTTGGATCTGTATAAATTATGCCTCCAAATTTTAAAAGACAAAAACACGGATGGTAATTCCAAATCATGTGTGGGTTAAATTAACTCATGAGACTTCAGTTGTCTTGAACCCTAATCAATTACCAGATCATTTGGTATCAAAAAACAACAAAGTCCCTTCAATGAAGTATCATTGTAGATGAACAAGTCACCATTTTTGAAAGTTTTTTCCAAAACTATAGCATTCATGAATCCATTCTTCAACTCTTGAAATCAAACATCACAGTCTTCTATAAAAAAACCCTTTTCCTGTTAACATTGTTAGTGGGCCAGATAACCATGAAATGTTTTTATTAAACCATCAGTAATAACCTGGTAATTCTAAAAAATAAAAATCATTGTAACATTTTTAGAAATTGGATATTCATCAATCACTTTTGTTTTGATAGGATCAACTTTTATTACATGGATAATTACATTATTCCCAAAAAATGATACATTTTTCAACTAAAATCACTATTGATAAATTTTCCAAATAACTTATTATCTTTGAGAGTTTTTAATACAATACTTAAATGTTTTTCATTAACCTCATAAAATTTTGAGAAGAAGAAAATGTCATCAATAAAAAAACACAAACTTATCCAAATATTCATGGAATATTCTATTCATAATATACATGATTATATCTAGATAATTTTTCATACCAATGGTTATAAAAACATATTAATAATTCCCATATCTTGTATGAAAGTAAATATTCATGATTTAATCCTACTTTACCATTAAATTATAATACTTGGATTTCATGTCAATATTGGAAAAATATTGAGCTCCCTAGAGATGATCAAACAAGTCATCTATATGAGGAAAACGATAATTATTCTTAACAATAATTTTATTCAAATATTTATAATAAATGAAAAATATCATGAAACAATCATTCTTTTTAATGAAAAAATCAGGGCATCCCATGATGAAGTTCTAGGATGAATGAAGCCTTTATCTACAGACTCCGACAAATGAGTTTTCAATTCCAAAAGTTCCACTTGAACTATTTGGTAAGGGTGTTTTAAAATTTCCTTAGTATCCAAAACTAATACAATATTAAATTCAACTTCCGGATCAGGTATAACATGGGGTAACTCATCTAGAAAAACATTAAGGTATTCATTAACTACTAGAACATCACTAATCTGAAAAATTATCCCATTTTAAAAAATATGAGAAAGATAAATATCATTTCCATATTTTAACATATTCATAGTTTCCTTATATGTTTTCAAGGGTATGAGATCATTTATGTATATAAACTGAAACACTTTATAAAAAAATCATTGTTATTTCTACAAAAAATCTTATCCTGATAAACAATAGTTGACACCTACACCAAATAATATCAAACTCTACTATGGGAAAGACAAAAAGGTTGGCATATAATGTCTTTCAAAAGAAAACAATAGAAAGATTCATATAATTCCTTTTATTATATAATATTTTCCCTATTTTTTGACCATATGTTCTAGTCTCATTTATTAAGGTGAAATTTCCAATATTCCTAAAACATTATCAGAAATAAAAGAATGTGTAGACCCATATCAAACAAAAAATTACCAAAATATGAGTAAATAAACAAAGTAACAGACACTGCTCCCTTGGTTGGCCCAACATCTACTGGGGTAGTCACAAAGGATATCACTTCACATATCATCTTATAATATGGATGATTTCTGTAATTCAGATCATTCATGGGGAGGGTATTTTAATAATGAACCATATCAGCACATTTAAAACACATTATATTTTGCTTATCAGAATAATCATAAGATCCATTTCATTATATTCTCAGGCCATATGTAAAAATATTCCACATCAAAAACAATTCATAGTTTTGTTATGGAATTCCTTAGGTTTCATTTTATAGAACTTTTCAAAAACTAGAAACTAGAATTTTTTACTTTAAAATGTCATTGATTGATTATTACCCATCACTTTTTGTGCAAACCTCATTTTTTATTAACATACAAATGATCATTAGAAAACTCAAATTCTACCATCTCAGCACATTAGAAATGTTTCTCACAACATTTATATTCAAGGTAAGGCAACACCCTTCTATATGTTCAATTCAATTATGAGTAAAAATGTTTTAATTTTCTTTTAATACCCAAATAATAATTGGAGTGTAAATTTCCAATTGGGTGTAGTTTTATTCATACATTACCGCTGAATCTTCTTCCTTTTATTTAAATTCAAGGCATTTCTATTCCATCCTATGTTGAACCACCATAAGAAAATATTTTTCAAGGAAAATATTTTTTTAAATTCATCCCAGACCAAGGCATCAATCTCCTCACTATCCCATATATTATTGACCTTTGAACAACACTAGTCAGCTTCACCATCAAAATAAACAATGGAAAGACTAACCATTTGATTTTCTAAATATCCCATAACATCAAATATATTTTCAAGTGATTCAATCCATCCTTCAACTGTAACTGGGTAAAAATACAACTAAAAGCATGAGGGTGTTGCTCATAAAATGGTCCACTATCATCATGTTCCATTATGGTAGCTTTAATTGTTCTCTTTCATGTATTCCAACACCATTTATATCCTTCCTCAAAATATTCATTACATTAAAAAAAAATTTAGTTCTAATTACCACAAATCCAGGTTGTGGATTCTGAAAGATGTCATCCTATAAGTCCCTTCATACTTAAGCTTCCCAGTTTCTTCTATGGAAAACTATTTTGAATAAGCATTTATTAGAAGAAGAAACATATAAATATTCAAATTATATATCATTTCATCATTAAAATAAGGTAAAAATCATTTATTGTATTTTATTAACATCATCCTAGCCCCTAATGTTAACTAAATGGTGCCTTGATACCAACTATAAAGGCCCCACCTTAAACATTACATCATCATGTAAATTCATTTATAATATATGTCTTTACATTCCAAAATATATTTTCACTTTAGAGTTTTAGAACATTATGACCCAATTTATATATATCAATCCACAATCATTTAAAGAAGGAATAATTAAAAAAATATCCATTTTTCATATTTAAATTGTTTTTAATAAAAAAATTAAATATTTTCATAAAAATTCATCAAAAAATTTGTATAACCTTATCTATTTCTATTACCCATACATAATATTTTTTTAAAACATTTTAAAACAAGGTATGATCACCAAAAAGATCAGTATGGGATATAAAAAGATGGAGAGAATCTATTAGTACATGATCACTTATAAACATATGAAGTAATTTTTACATAGAAATTCTCACCCACGAAGTATCATATAGATACTTTGTGAAAACAAGATATTTCCATAAAACATTAATAAAACATTTAGGTAAAAATATATATTTTGTAATTTTGTAACCCTCACTGCTACCTTACAATGTAACCCTCATGACTACCTTATGGTGTAACCATTGTAGTTACATTTGGAGTAACCATATGACCAACCTCGGAAATAAACATATCCAATGCATTTGAGGGAGATATATTTCTCAACCTTCTTCATAAAAAATTCCCATGAACCAGAACATAATCATAAAATATTATTAATTGTATAAAAATATATATTTTTTAAATTTTTAAAATATAAATTTAAAGGAGGATTTTTAAATAAAAGTCCCTTAAAAATATAATTTATTTGAATTGATAATTAATATAATGACATGAATATTTATATAAATTATAAATCCATATAATAAAACATAATTTTCAAAAATAATAATATGACAACATATTAATGATATAGAAGGTTATCCTAAGGAATTAAAATTGGGTTAAGAATTCCCTTTACCTCGGGTTCATCTTACTTCAACATGTTCAAACCTATTGTATACTAGTTTAAAGAGAATTATTAATATAATATCGAACCATATTTATATTTATATTTACATATAAGATATTATTACAACCTCATTCCACCCATTTTTTAATTATATTTTGTTATTTTTATTGTTTAGGCTGCATTTATTTCATGGTTTCCATGGTAGGTTCATAATGTAATTTATTATAGAATGGAAGAAAAACTCATGAAGTTGGATGAAATGGTGTTAATATGTTTCCATAATTTTAAATAATGGCATATATCATTTTGTTTTATTATATTAAGATGAATCATAAGATAAAACATTAATAAAATTGAATTAATTTATTTTTGTGGGTTTTATGACCATCCCGATATCATATCATTTTATTCAATATCATGTTTATGTATTGGTTCTAGAAAATTAAATAACACAACATATATATTATAAAATATTATTTATCCATATTAGTGGTCTTATTACTTGAGTTGATGGTTGTAAAGGAAAATTAAATTGTATCATCAATGATGGCGGTAAATTGACACATCAAAGATGATGTTCACATTTTTAGAATAAAAGAGAGTGGAGAAGATTATTTATGATGAATATTTCCATCCACATGATAAAGTAATACTATATATAATATAATAATGTTTTCATACAACTTGAATAGTGGTATATGAGGAGAGAAAAATAAATAAAATGAAATTGAAAAGAAATTAAATGAAAATAAATGAGGATTTTACCTTATGAATTATGTTCGTTGAGAACCTCCTTAAGAAACATGGTCTTGGCCTTGGGCTATGATGGAATGACATTAATGTGGGAAAAAGTATTGGTAAGGGAATTTGATATGATATAATCATTCTATAAGGCCATGAAGTGTGAGGAGGACATGTGGTGAGGGGTGGTATTTATAGTGAAGGAGAGAGGTGTTTTCTCATTAGTATATTCATTAATATATTAATTTGGATCAAGAATATGAATAGTTTTAAAATTATCATAAAATATATTAAATTAATTAAGGGAAGTTTGGGAATATGGTGCATACATAATTCATGACTCAAGGAATTGTGTATTTATCTTATATTGTATATACACTATAAATTACTATATTTTACTACTCCCCAAAAATTCAATTATTTTAGAAGAATCCCAAAAATTCACCCCTAAATTTTTTGACGTTTAGAATTCCAAAATGAACCCCATTTTTGGATATAATTTTATAAATATGAGGAATTTAAGTTTTAATTTAAATCATACTTTATTCAAAAAATACCATTTTTAAAATTATATCTAACTTTTTAACACTTTGAATAATTAATTAGTCTCCCAAAATTATCTTATAACCATAAGAAAAAGAAATAATAATTTATGAATCTATTATTTGAAAATAAGTTTCCTTTTAAAAATTTATATTAATTATATAATTTTATTTAAATATTTATGGCTTACAAAAATACTAACTGTTAATTTATTATTCCCAAAGCATTTATTTACTTATTTGATGACATAAATATATCATGATTGCCCACATAAGATACATAAATTTTATTAATATTCTCATAGGTGTGGTTACTATTATATTTGAAGAAATTCTATTCTTAATGTTAATGTTAATATTCCTAAGAAAAAGTTACTATTCCATTAGTAGAAATTCCTTAATTTCTATAAATATCAATTACATCATTATAAATTTATAATGAATTTAAATATTTAATTATACAATGAAAAAAAATATTTTATAAGTACCAAGGTTATTATTACAGAGACCATCACACATACCCTATTTTGATTTTAGAATTAGGTATGGCTTATAAGAGTTCAAAGTGATTCCATTCAGTTTTTTGAATGAACCATATGTATTCATGGACTTGATGAATCATATCATTCTTCCTTTACATGGTTTTTTTAGTTTGTATCAATAATGCATTATTTTATTCCTGGTCTATAGATGATGATGCTCAACATCTTAACATCATCCTGAGTACACTAAGAGAGAATTGTTTTTACACCATGCTATACAAATTTTATTTATAGATTGATAGAGGGAACTTCTTGGGACATATTATCACAGAGGATATAGTTTCAGTGGATCTAGAAAAGGTTGCAGATGTGGTTTCTTGGGAGATACCCACGAATTTAATTGCAATTTAGAGGTTTCTTGGTCTAGCTGTTTATTACCTGTGATTCATCCGGGGCTTCTATCTAGAAGCATCGATGTCTAGGATGACCAAGAAGGTGGATTTGATTTTTAATTATATTCTTGTAAGAGAGATTTCCATTATCAGAAATAATGTATGAAATCACCACCGATCCTCACTTTTCATGTGCTGGGAAATCTATATACCATGTACTTTGATGCATCCAGAGTTGGAGTCAGATAAACTTTGATGGAGGAGGGTTGAGTGCTTTTTTATGGTTCTAGACATTTGAAACTACATGCTAGGAATTATCCTATTGATGATCTGGTGTTATCTGTAGTGGTAATCACCCTCAAATTCCAAGGAAAATATATTTTGGGTGAGAGTTTTGGGTTTTAAATAGACTACAAGAGACTCAAGTACATCATTTCCCTCTGATACCTGATTCATCATTAGAGGAGGTGAGTTGAGTATCTTATGTCTTTAAACATTTCTCTATATCATACACCATGAATGGGAAACATCATTTATGATTAATTAATATGGAGGACATAGATAGAGGAAGTATATGAGTATTAAAATGAACTGAAGAAGATAAAACTCTTTACATATATGCATCTAGATGTTCCGGAGTACCAGGTATAAGTAGCTATGGCTTCATGATCTTTTATACCCATTCTTCATAAACAGATCCAGAAAGGGATATTATCTAACCACGATGGATTATTTTTAAGGGATAAATTATAATGGGAGAGTCACCTGCAATATATTCTCTTGGAATACAAAATTATCTTCCTTTTTTTGGTTTAATATCAGTACCTATGGATTTTAATGATGTGCTGATGTTAGAGTTTCATACTTCTAGATGGGAAATACACCATGGATTGACAAATATGTTTCATTATCTCTATAAAAATAACTGGTGGTCAGTAATTAAGAAGGAAGTAATGAGATTTATAGAAAAACATTTCACCTATCAGTAGGTGAATGTTGAGCATCAGAGGCCAAATGTCAGTTTTCTACCTCTTCCCATTCTTGAGTGGAAATGGGATGATGCCTATTTGTATTTTGTGATAGGATTACTCAGGAAACCCTATAAGAGAAACATAGTACGCATGATCATGGATAGACTTAAGAGGGTATCCTACTTCATTCATATTAGGGATAACCTCACCATTGATGATCTGGGAATTCTTTAGGTGTGTGAGATAGTTTAGTTGAACGATGTTATGAAGATAATTGTTTCTATTTGAGATAATAATTTTAGGTATTAGTTATGGAAGGGTCTTCAGAAGGATTTTGGACCATGAATATCTCTTTATATTCCCTATCATAATCTGACTGATAGTCAATTTGAACTGACTATTTATATTCTAGAGGACATGTTAAGAGAATTTGTTTAAGATTTTAGTGGTTCATAGGGGAATTATATGGAACTTTTGGAGTTTTATTATAATATATTCTTCATGGAATCAATATACATGGAACCGTTAGAGGATTTTTGTGGTACATCATACAATATTTCTATTTGTTGAGTAGAGGAATGTGTTTTGGTCCTTGTTGGACCCAGTCTCATAGAGGATATGGATGAGAATGTTTAGCTAACCCATAAGTAGTTGGTGACCATGAAGAGAGGGCCGAAATCAAATGTTTACCATTAGAGAAAACATATGGAATTCTATTTTGACTATTGTTTTTTTCTTGAGTTGTCAACTATACATGGGAAATACCATATTAGAATGAAAGGGTAGCTATCAACCTAGTTTTTTGAGCTGTTCAAGATAATGTCAAGGGATGGACCTAGGGATTACCAATTGGCCCTTCCACAACACTAATGTACCATGATTGATGTGTTTCACATGTTTTAACATTATAGATGATATCACTACAATTCTCATGAGGTAGAAATAAAGGATTTAGAGATATGTGTAGATATTTACTTTTAGGATAATTAGATATGTATGATGTAGTGTAGTGAGATTTATTTCCAGGGAAATACCATACCGTTTGTTTGAGTGCAGAGGTATCATGGGTGTTTTCAGTAGGTGACCAGTGACAGGAAGTCTGATATGAGAGAATAGTGTCAAAATATTTTCATCAATAACCATAAATAATTCTTGGTGAATCTCATAGACAATATGTTATATGTTAGGGAGGTTTTAATAACCCTTCATTCTCTATGTACATCCTTCTTTGAGTTTTTTTTGAACCTCTATCATTTGGGATTTCTTTTGTCTTTTAACCTTAGAGGTTGAGTCTCATTCAGAGACCAAGATCTTTTAATGGAGAAAATAACCTAAATTCCAAGGATGTTTATATATTTTTGATCTAATGGGGTCTGGGTTTAAACATTTGAAATGATTAATGAGGATTTTCCATGAGTTTATATAGTTTTGGAGGTGGATCAAGATCCACTACGTAATTTTTTTTTAAAGATTAATGCATGAACTTTACAAACCATATATATTTATTACATGATGTGTAACTATCACCAAGAGGATTCCATTAAAATAATATTGGCCCTAAAATACTTCATGATGTGAACTCACTAAAAATAGTAATACATGTCAAAAAACATTTAATTTTCAAGGAGGATTAATTTCCACTAGGGAAACATGAATTGAAAAAAAACTTCTAAATTTATCATTTCATGTCATGTAATAAAATCGCATATTGTTTATTTCATCAGATAAAGGGTTATATGACTTGAAATGTGCTTATGTTTTCTTTCCCCTTGTAACCATCCCTCCTCTCTCAGTCCCTAGGTGATTTCTAGTTGATTGTGGAGGGCCTTCCTCAAATCCAAATGTCCCAATCATGTGATCAATCTATAGTGAGTTGTTTTTATTAGGTTTCCTCTCATTTCTGTTTATCTTCATCGTGGAGGTGGAATATTTTTGCCTTGGTTTTTTGAAGTTTTTATATGGTTCATTTGTGATATATCATTGTTCTTAAGATACTTTTACCTATTTTTATCAATGGTGGTACCCATTAGTAGCATTGTATTGATCTATGTTTAAAGGTGGGTTCCTCAAAACAGATCAATTTTCATATGATTTTATTATCCATAGTATATGTGATATATGTGATCATGCCATAATTCCTTATTTGTGACCAAATAAATTGTATAATCCATATTAAATTTTAATAATTATTATTATATTATACATTTTATACCATTGGGTCCATAGGCATTTACATAGTGACCTGTTCCAACCCAATAGTTGTTCCATTCTTGGATCTTATTGCGAATTGGTCTATTTAAAATTAGTGAACTATAATAAATTGAAAAAAAACTGTTTAATTTTTGGATTAATCATATAAATTGGAATAACGCGCATATTTTGTGATTTCTTATACTAGAATCATCTCTTAAAATTTTATTTAATGGATTTTTTTAATTATCCTTAGGTTAAATGATAAGTTAAATAGGTTTGATATAATTATGATGATAATTTTAATCCTTACCAGATGAAATATACATAAATGAAAAAATGATAATTTTAAAAATTGACATTATTTCTTAAGATATTATTTATAAAATATACATTTTTATCCTTTCTATTTTTCTTACTTATCTTTTTAGATTATGTGAAATTGATGTGATTGATACCTAGGGGTGGGTTGCTTATTGGAAATTTTAGAGTGTCTGGATACGACACATGATTTATGTAGACGATTAAGGGATCAATGTATATTTTTTCATATCGCATGAGGTTTAGGAACACTAGTACTAGATGCCATAGGGTAGAGTATATGAATATATATAATTTATAAGGACCATATGCATATTCACATGATGCATGGAGGTGAGATTGTTGTATACAAGACTGTGAGATTCTGGTTTTCCCGACGGAAGATTCTATTTGTTTACGTTATTTAATGAGTGATTCATCCTTTGATGGAGATTTTTCCTACATTTGTTTGATACATACTTTTATACGGGGATCCACCATTAGATAGAGATATTTGGTATGGTGCTAATACAGGTTTTGGGATGGCCCTTGGGGTCACCATAAAACATGAAAATCACCATGTTTATTTCAACTCCATTATTAATTTATGAAATTAAAAAGATATTATTCTCTTCATTGGATTTGTTATATTTCACATATTGGATATGTTGTGAGATGGTGTTGTCAACCTACTCAATTCTACTCATAAACTGGATGGACCACAATTTAGTACCCTGATATATTTCATATATGCATGTTTGGACAAGGTAAAGGGACCCAATTTTGGATTTGTGGATTTCAGGATGTGTTGGATCATAGAGGCATGATCAACATGGTGTTCATGAAAGGGATATTTGGTGTATTTATTTAAGTCATCCAAGTCTTTTATCTACATGATTTATAGGTTTTCATTTAGTTTCATTCTGATTTTCATTAAATATTCTTATATTATTGAGATTCATTCAGCTGGTCCTTACATCGATTTGATTGTTTGATTGTTTATTCATATTTTTCTAATATTCATTCTATTATAATATTATTTTTGGTTTTATTTGCAACTCTTTACTAGATTTTATAGTATCTCCATTTTATTATTTATAACTACATTTCTAGTTGTAAGACTCTGGCATATGGGGAGGCACACCTCGGGTTATGCTGTCATCCAACTCGATCTCTTGAGGGATCACTGAGTCATGGAAATTTCACCATGCCCTATTGAAAAAAATCATATTGTATGAAAAAAACCATTAATATCAAACAATAGATAAACACATAATCTAAACATTACTATAACATGATTTAATAATATAATATACTTACATGAAACTTTTATATATACATCTTCAAATTAATAAACACTATAAAATAATCTACAAATAATCATTAATGGTGGTTTACATTCTCTATTGAATATGATAAAATATCATCCAAAACCAAAACCAAATTTATAAAAGATGCAATAAAACATATTGGTTTTAAAATTAATAATTGTAATGGAACAAATATTATGAATATATATGGATGTTACGGTCATGATAATCCCAAAAATGAATCATAAAAAATAATGACATTCAACAATTGCACTTTTATGGGGACATTTCGATTATGAAACAATAATTCCAAAATAAGGAAAATTTATCTATATGTAATAAAAAACAAGTATTAACTAAATTAAAAGTTATAAAACTCAACCCAAAACTAAAGATTGTATTTTTTTTATTAGAAAATAAACACTATTTAAAAACGTCTATGAAATATTTTATTCTCACATATTAATTACCAAAAAAATTATATGAAAAATATAATATTAAATAAATAATAGGGTATAATAAAATATACAAATTCAATAAATCATTAAACCATTATTGCACATCACTGATAATGTGAATAATCAATGTACTATGAATTCATGTGGGAATAATACACATAACACCCAATGTAAATTAAAATAAAAAAATGTTCACCATGAATGAAATTATAATGAATAATGGTTCATTATTATATATTTCTTATTACCTATCATGGAAACGATGAGACCAACACTTAATCATCTTATTTTATAAATTTTCCGATAAATACTGAATTATAGTACGTTTACTTAGGTATTTTATAACCATTGAAATGTTTTATTGATCCATTAAACCATACATGAAGGTGATCCCATTTTATATACAAAGTGTGTGTCAAAAAATAATAAATAATTAATAAACTAAATATAAATAAGTTATATTTACCTAATAAATATTTGATTCTAGTAGGACTCCTTAGGTATTTCAAAATTAATGAATTTTTTTTTGATCCATTAAACCATAAATGAATGTGCTCTCATTTTATATAAAATTATGTGCATATATATAATTAGATAAGTAATAAATCTAATTACTATAAGTTATATTTACCTAATGAAACTAAAATTGAAATTGAAAGTTAAAAAAATATAAAACAACTAAAACATGGTTACCAAGATCTCATCCACAATAAAAAAATCATTGATTACATTTTTAAATATTCTTATCATATAGTCTACCCCATATATTTCAATTCTCAACCAGAAATCATAAAAATTACTAAATATAAAATAATTCACTTTAAATTTGTTTGACCCTTGAGTCTCCTAAGAAGTATCTGGTTTTCGAAAAAAAATTCTTTTTAAATGATTCATTAGATTTATGTTACTACTATATATGTTCAATGTATGTAATAATAATATGAATATTTAAATAGAAAGTAATATTTTTTTGAAAAAATACATACCTCATATATCAATTGATGAACAAAGGGTGTTTTGACAGAGAAAAAATTTCCCATACTATATCTAATTGAGGCCACCTCCTTAATAGAGAGCGAAAATGAAGTAGATGGATCAATAATACCATTTTTTGTTAATATTACATGATACAACAACATAATATAATTATGTACATATTCCCAAGGTTATGTATGATTCCATATGATACCATATGAAAATGGGGTTCCCCAACTTGAAAATTACAATACAGATTCATGTATGAATGAGGAGTTAGAGGATATTGATTAAAAGATTTTGTAGAATACATCTCTCCAGTCATTTAAATAAACATAGATTTTATATATAATTTATTCAACTTATATATTAACTAAATTAATCTCTTAAATATCACCCTACAAGGAATATATTTCTCCCTTCATCACCATTTAATAATTTTAGAGGGGGAAATATCACATAATTACACAATATCAACAACATCCTCATCACACAAATATATTTGTTTCACTTGTAAAATAGAATACCACTAATAATTTGGTGGGTTGATAACTTAAGATATTTATTTCATATATAGTTTCTTGATTAATGGTTCCTGTTTTCCAAAAACTATTTTCAAATCAATAGATAAAAATCCACAATCAACATATCTCACACCACTATTACAAAAAAATGGTTTCACGTAGACATTGGTTAATGTAATTCAGTGAAAAAAATTCCCATATATCCTCGGGAACACCAAAAAAAATTTACGTAGAAATAATGTTTTTTTTCATTAATCTAATTCTTGTCTTAAATAAAGTCAAATACTACACTATTTGGAATGATATTTTTGTTTTCATATTTTTTTATAAAATATATGGCCATTAAAGTAAAAACTATAACATGTTATCACATTAACACATGGTATTTTAAGTAAAATTATCAAGGATTGTGATGGAGATGAATAAGTGTTTTCATTCTCCTTAAACGGTGAAGAAAATGTGTTTTTATACATATTCACGAACCATATTTCATTATGTTTTAGATACCTTACATTAAATCATTAAATATTTGATGATATGTATCATTGAGCCACACCTATGTTATTTAAAAAGTATAAATATCCCTACATCACTTCACTACATGATAATAGCATTACATTTATTCCACAAATCTCCTTAACATCACTATTTAATAAAAGATACTGATATATAGGGAGACCAACATGCTCAAATTAAAATAAGTAGTCAATATATAAATCAATCACCTCTTTTAATATATTTTTTCAGGTTCAAGGCATCTAGTCAATATGACTTTTTGACATATCCGTCTTTAATTTTCATATATTGTTAAAAAGGATACATCTAAAATATATATACATACCCATATATAATTATGTATTACAAAAAATAAATAACCATGTGAAACATAATAATAAAATTATTTTTTGGAAAATATATCTCCAGAAAAAATAAGGAATAAAAAATCATTCTCAGTTACCTTTAACAAATTTTGATTCATGTAATTAACTAATGATGGAAATGGAAATTTTTTAAAACATGATGTTATAATTTCTGACAGCCATTAGAAATATGTTGTGTAATTAAATCCATAGTAGTGGTTTCTTCAATACATAGAGGTAATGATATTTAATTCCAATTAACATCAACTCCTTCAATAATACTAGATTTTTTACACTTTATTAATCCCCAATAAGTAATTTAATACAATGTTGACCTTGATGTAAATTCATCTTTTCAATCTTTTTTAGTGTGTGAAAATTCATAGGGAAATATGTTCTTTTTTTCTTTTACAATGGTAGATTAATCAAAAAAAATTCCCATATATATTACGTCAAATATTTCAGGAAATCCATCTTTTGGATTTCCTTTTATATCTAACAATATTCAAATCAAACTATAAAATATGTTTGTCTCTATATTCATATCATATCTATTGTGTTTTACATCAAAAATCGCCAAATTTGACACAGATAAGTTCAACTTTGTGTAATATTCTTCAATTGAAAAAGGATGTGGGGAAAACATACTATTTCACACCATTAAATACCTATTTTAATACACAATATAGGTGACCCATTCAAAAAAATCATTAATGAACTATGTACGAAGTCTTTATACCATTATTTAATAGATGACATAGATTCCATTCTTTTCAAAATTATATAGTAATTATATTCCTTAACACAATATTTATATTGGTTTATATTTAAAATACAATCACTTATAGTGATCAATAACAGATAATTCAAAAAAATGATCTTTCTTACATGTTTCAAAAACATTAACACCTTTCTCTAATTGAATTTTAAAATCATCAATCAATGGTGATAGATAAATATCTATATAATTTCTAAGATGATTTGGTCTAGAAATAATTGTTCTCATCATGAAATATTTTTTCTTCCTAAATATATGTGGGGATTGTTTGTGTACTTGCATTATAATTAACAATGAAATATGATAAATATTAAGGCTCTGATATGGAATCATTCCATCTTTGAGCAGTACCATTGTGAAATTTATAAATTCACATCCAAAACTATGAAATTATTGGAAAAAATATATTTTGTTATGGTGAATCACTTGGGAGATATTGGTTTCCATCAATGATTCACTCATCTATATTCCATCTCAAACTCTTTACATCATTTAAATTTGAACTTTTCTTAAATTTGAATTATTAGAAGATACTATATTATAATATCATGATGTTTGGTGTATGTAAATATATTTTTTACATTATAATTGGAATATGGAAAGTCATTATCTTTTAGAAATAACCCTTTAAAAAGTTCAAGAAATTCAAAGAAACTTTTATCACACCAGAAATCAATTTATTTTATATTTAACAATCTCTTTACATATGATAATACATTAAATTTAGTAAAATATATAAATTGTTGGTTCTCATTATGTTTATATAATCATTCAACACCTTCTATTTTTTCAATGGTATTGATGCATATTTAAGTAATTTTTCCATCAAGGTGATCATATATCTCATAGTAAATTTCACCATCAATGTTTTATATTGAATTATTTATCTCATCACTATGGAAGATCTAGTGTGTATAACTATGATTAAAACCATATAAAATTAGATGGTCGTTGTTTTTTATGAACCCTAAATTTCTCATATTCAAACACATAATTTAATGGAAAAAAATATTTCTATGCATTAAATATTCCTTTGAAAAAACTATATGAAATCAAAAAAATTTCCCATATTCATCATTATTTATTTGCACATTTATCCAATTATGACCAATTAGTCAGAAAAAAATTAAATTTTGAATATATTAATACATATAAATAGGTAGTTATGTATATTTATAAACAAAATTAAAACTTGTAAACATGGAAATATAAAAAGTATAAATCTAAAACATATAAATATGTAAAAAGATAAAAATATAAGAAAATATAAATCTAAAATATATAGATTAAAATTATATATATACTTTAAAAATTAAAATAAATACATTTATAATGTTATTAATATAATATGTATAGATAAATATAATTTCAAATTTAAACATATAAATTTAAAAATATAGATATAAAAACATATAAATATAAATTTTGAACATATAAATAATACATATATATACACACACATATATAAAATTAAAATGAATAAATAATTTATTGTATAAACATATAAATATATAGATATATTAAATTAAAAAAATAAAAATTTAAAACTTATAAACAAATTACTACAAAAACATATAAATATAAATTTATATCATATAGATATAAATATCTAACATATAAATTACAACTTATAACTTATAAATCCTAAAAATATAAATTAAAAACATGTAAATATATAGTAATGTATATATAAATTATATATGAAGCAAACAAAACATATATATAAATATATGTACATAGTGTATAAAGAATAAACACACACACACACATATATAATTATATATATATATATATATATATATATATATTTGTACACATATTTAAAATTTATCCATAAATTTGAAAATATAAAAATATAATCATATAGATATAGTTAAATATATATAAACATATAAAAAAATGTAAACATATAAACATCTTATCATATATTCCAAAACATATGAAATTAATGACACATAGAATCGATTGATTTTTCACTAAAAATGAAATTGATTTTTCTTAAATCAGAATATAACTATGAATATATTAAACATATAAAAGAAATAAAATTATTATTCAATTTTAAGAATAAAATTAGTATAAAATCAAAACTAATAATCAACGAATCAAAAAATGAATTTAATATATACTAATATATATACAAACACACACACAAACAAATATTTAATCATGTATTCATATATATCAAAAATTATATCTTAATAAAATATATATTCAAAATAAATTAATATTTTTGGAAAAGAAAATAAAAATTTTATACTTATAAAAAATGGGGTTATAATTAATAAATTTATGACTAGGTTAGATATAAAATAAAAGAAAAATGAAATATTTCACACGAGAGATGAAGTGTTTGGTAAAATGAGTTGGTAGGTGGCCAATAGGGGAAGATAGAAAAAAACACTATACAACAGCTAAGGGAGTCAGAATGGATCCAAAGGAAGAAGAATTTAGTAGTATAATTAATCAAAATGAATAATAGGGAGAGGTATTTCAAGTTGAAGGGCTTGAGGGTTCAAAAAAACTCATCGTTAAAATGAGGAGAAATGAAATTCCAAATGACTTTATTTTTTTTAAAAATGTTTTTACATGGATTAATGTTAAACCAATTTAAAAAGTTACCTTTCACATGAGTCTCACATTAATCAACTTTAAAATCATTCTTGGTGAAAATTTTGACATTGATTATATAATAACCAATATTAATAGTGTTTTATTGGTAGGGATGACAATTAATACTATTGGTGGTGGGGGTGGTGAATATTTTTCTTTAAAAAAGTGATAAAATAAGTATAATCATTATAAAATATATTATCATCAGATTTTTGTTTAATATATGAAATGCATTTGAAATAAAAATAAATAACATAGATTTATATACTAGATAAGATCACCAATATACTAATCCACTTCTCAACCTTATTTAATCCATGAGAAGATCAGTACACACTAATGAACTCAATTTTAAATGTGAGATAAGCTGTTATGGAATCATTCTTTTATAAATACTTAGAGGCACAAATAATATTTTTTATAGGAGCCTTGAAGCTAGTCTATGACAAAGATTTTTATTGGGAGTCAAAACCCAAACATCCTTTAAGTGGTAGAATATCTAAAATAAAACAATTCTACTTTGGAGGTGTAAAATAATAAATCGTACATGAAAAGAATAAAAAATCAAAAAAAAATATTTATATGAAAAAAACAATGAAAACCCAACAAAAATATCATAAGATGAGGATAATGAGGTTCAATTATATGTGACACTATAGTGGATGAAATTCAAATATTTATTTCCTTCTATAATCATAGAAAAGGAAGAGAAGTTACATAAGTTTCTTGATCATATTAGAGTATCAATAATTTTGTAACTCCATTTTGTCAAAATTAATTTTCAATTGATCTATATTTATTTTATTTTCCGTGATAATATCTCTAACAAATTTATCCATATTCATTGAATTTAGTAATTTTCCTGTAGCCTCAAATAAACCAATCCCTTCATGGTACCTGTTACTAAATAAAATTAAATGAAATTTTACCATCACATGTAATTTGTAAAAGTGTAGCTCAATGATAATGTGTTTTCACATTCTTCTATTTATTCAAGAACCATGCTAAAAAGAATTATAATATAATTTTTAACGAAAATGAGTGTTTTCAAATAATTTAAAAAATAAAATTTCTCTCATAAATTTGTAGAAAAATAATAATTCATACATTACATAAAAAATAACATTAAATGAATAACATTAAAATAATATTGTTTACATGAATATAAAACATAAATTAAATTCTGCAGATTATAAACAATTTATAACAATATATAATTACTTTATAAAAGAACTAAGTTGTTAAAAAAAATTAATAAAAGTTTTAGAAAGTATATATATATATATATAAATTACTCAATAATAGATTTTTTAAAAAACATTCCATTTTAATAAAAATATACTATTTGTTGAACTAACCATATATGGTACATGCCTGATGGATAATATGCTAATAGTCCATATCATAATCAATATAATGAACATAAATGCATGATCACTTGAAAAAAATATGTTGTTTGTTAAATGATATTATGCATGGTGTGGGTAGAACAAATATACCTATGGTATGATCACCTTCGTAATCATGGTAAAAATTAAATGAAATATGGTAAAGAAAAAGCTGATGGTGTCATCGGCCATCCGAATGGGGATCGTTCTGCGACTCCCGAAGCTCACCTCCAAAAGGACTGGGGATGACGACTATCACTGGGTATGCCTATAAATAAGAGGAAACGACATAGCCTATGTTCCTACATAGAAACAATCATCTCTCATACAATTCTAGAATGTAAAAACAACATAATAACCCTTCATTCAAACATCTAAATCCCATGACCAGAGTATGAAATATGTAAAGGATAGTAGACCGAGCCAAATACATTCCCATTGAAAAGTCTCTAAAAAAATTCAATCATGAATGTAATTATAGGGATTTATATTAAGATGATGCAGGGAAACACCTCAGTTTGTACAGTCTCTCTATGTACCACCTAGTCAACGACCCACTAGGACCCTGTCAAAGGGTTGATCATCTGCACAATACATGACTTGGTAGGTAAAATCCCATGCAGTGGTGAGTATAAAAATCTCCAACAAGAAACACCAAAACAAAAATTCATACAATAATGAAATTATAGTCATCTCTATATATGTGTATGTATATAACACATATAATAAGAATATGTAGATATACTCAATAATGGAAAACAATCTCAATGTAAAGTCACATCCATAATACCATCCTAGGATTCCAGCTCGAATGTTCCACATAGAACTCTTTTGAGAGAACACACTATAAGATTCATATAGAACTAATGTAATCCCAATAAGATGTAGGGACCATCTAGTGTATTTGTTGAATTATATGATGAATTATGAAGAGATATGAGGCAAATATTAAGTTCACTCCAAATACCATGGTTTATACTAAGAAGTAATATGAAACAACCTAAGAACTAAAGGATTTTAGCCTGTGTAGTGTTTGTCACAATGACATCATGAACCCCACCTAGTATAAGAAGATAATATAGGATCTCACTTCGGGTCACACAGAAGGATTACATCAACTATATCTATGATATCCTGATGAAGAGATCACTGCCCTATATATAAGAGGTGATTCCATACTAAACATCAATGGAAGGATATGGGGAATGTACCCTAATGAAACATGTCCATGATATAAAGGATAAGGACTCCGAGAAAATATTTAAGGTGTAAAAAACATGAATTGGGGTTACGCTCTATGTCCCTTATACGGTAGGTCATACCCATGTAGACGCCTCATGTATGTGCCTAGTTCAATGTAATAGTACACTGCATGTGACTCCTCATGTACTTATACCCATGTACCCATACTCAATGTCACCCATGTACAACCAGACTATCCATATCTCTATGGGAGTACAGGGTATGATTGTGTAACACACCAAGCTTCCACGGTACACTTCTCTTTTAAAAATACAATAGCGTGTGTTGTACGCAACTTCGAGTTCTAACACACCACAACCAATGAAACTAGCCATTATGAATAGTAATACCCACTTTTTGAAATTTTATAAATATTATCTTTCAAAATGGACCTCATTTTTGGATTCGTAATATCAAAATTACCCTATGGTGAATTTATAGTATTTTTCTGAAAACATTCAATTTTTGTTGAATAGTGAAAAACACTCAGTTATAGTTTAAAAACGAATTTTAATATTAATAATTATTTATTTTATTTAGATTTATTTAAGTTAAAAATGGATACATAATACCTATATAATTTCAATATTATTCATTGGAGTCGGTTTATAATAATTTTAGATATATATAAATTTTATTGATGTTTTTACCGTCTTTTACCCACCTCCTAGGAGTATTTGCAAATTTACATAGAAATTATTTTTTCCGCTTCTGTGAGTTGAATTTCAAAAATCATAGAGATGTGGTTTATATCAGTAAGTAAAATGTTGTTCAATAAGATGACAATAATCTTTGGTGAATAGTAACTTTTTACATTTATTTACCACAATTAAAAGTAAATAGGGTAATTAAGGGTAAAAATGATATTATTATTACTCTAACACATTTACTAATTATATTGGATAAGTATAATTCGACCAAAAAAATCTTTGGAATAAAATATGAACCTCTTCGTTCCACTTGGATTAGATTAGGACATTTATTATTATTTAATTCAAAGAAGAGTTAAATGAGTTAAAAATCAAAGTTTAACAACTAAAACATTTATAATATAGGGTTACACATAAGATAGATTAGAATATAAATATTCATTATAAAGCTAAAAATATTTCCTACATAATGGTAGTTTATTTATATTTTTTAGACATTAAATAATCTAATTTACTTATGGCACAATGATGATGCAGTAATAACCAAAATAATGAAATATTAAAATAATTGATACTATAAATATCCAAATAAATTTAATTTGAGACTTTTTATGAATTAAACTAATTTTATAGGATAATATTACATATAAGGGTTGGTTAGATGTATTTTTTTCGCAGTAATAATGCTATTATGAATTTAGAAAAAACAAAATACCTAATAGTGTCAAAATTGACATAAAAGAGTTTTTAAAACAAATATTATATTATTAATTGATATTCTATTCCTAAAAATCTAGGGATTTGAAAAAAGACTAATATAATGATAGGTGTATCATTAATGAACAACTTGGGGTTCTTTTGGAATTATATAGTATGTTTATTAACCATATAATATAAAAATACAAAGAGACATGGTAAATGTCAAACTATTGAACTAAGAGTTAAATCTAAAAGATAAAGTTAATATATTGACCCAAAACTATCTAAAACCTATTGATTGAGAATTTTTCAACCCATACCCACGTTATCCTTTAAATAATATATTTTTGAGCCACTATAAACCTAAAATTAATTTATTATAAAATAATATTTCTAGCTTTTCCTTAGGTACCCCTCAGCCCTCTTATAAAAGGGAACTCCCCCTTCCCTCTAATTCACACCTTCAAACCCATTTGATTCTACCAAACCCTTCCCAAATACCCTCTAAACTGTCCTAAATTCATCATATAGGCCTTCCTTTAATCATAAAGCCAACCTAAGGAGTCCTTTTGATAAAATCAAAACGAAGAACCCATAGAAGAAGAAATTATTTCATCACCTCTTTCAAGATCCTTTCTTCTTCCACTTCCTCTTTCATTGTTTTTTCCATTCTAAAATAATAACTCTAGTATAATCTATATATAATGATGTTATTATAAATATGTTAAAACCATATTCATTATTCTATCCATCCTTTGAATGACATGTCACCATATGTGTGTACGTACAACTTGTTGTCTCCACGTCATGGTATAATAGTTATTCAATACATTATTATTTGGATGGGTATAATAATGATGTTTAATTGATGTAAATAATAAATATAACATGATAATGATTCGGTATATATGATATACCATCCAATTATATATTATTTTAATATCAAAAGAATGATATTATCGCTCGTGTGTACGCACGGATTACCGTCTCCACGAAGACGATGAGATTCATTCCCCATCATATTTATTCAAGACTAATTTCCATTTGATGATTAAAAATAATTTTTAAATACTAGATATAATTCTGTATATGACTAAGATACATCCCATCCATAAAAAATATCACTCACATAACAAATAATAAAAAGGAAAACGAATCTGTTAACACCCGAAACGACGATATTACTAAGATATTATTAACACAGCAATGTTAAAAGATCATATATGATATAATATTAATGTATATGATTCTTCTATAATTTAATAATAATTATTTCACCATTATACAGGAGGATAACCTACCCTTGTCCAAGTAAATGTACAAGCTAAGGGTTAATTTCACAATCTCTTTATTATCCAAGGTTGTTTTTACGTAAGTATCTACCGGGACATATTTATTATCCATGTCCAAGTTTCAGGAAAGAGTTTTCAAATAGATTCTTTTAAGGGACTTTTTTACTAAAATATCATCTAAAATTTTTTAAACATTTATTCTTCTAAATCATCCTCATTAATGTACGTGTTTTCAAAATGGTTTTTAAGGATTTAATTATAAGGACATGAATGTTTTTAAAATGTTAATTCTAGTCAAAATTTTCAAAGTCGTATGGAACACTATGATTCAAAAAATTACTTCAAATGTATTCCTTTCAAAATTTTGTGACCTTAAAATGTTTTCATGGAAAAGGGGTATTTATCTCAAAGTGTTTTACAAATAATTTTCATCTAGGTCAACATCCTTTGATGGATTTTAAAATTGTTTGAAGTTGATTTTTTGTGATACAAATCTTCCATATTGTATTGAAGGTTTTGTGATATGTTTGACTATGGATGTGTTATTTTTATACCATTCATGGTTTATGGATAAAGTATGGACATTTTGTATGCTAGTTTTAATACGAATGTTTATGTTATGTTTAAACCTTTTCATATGAGGAATTAATTGGACTTAGTAAGTGATGGGTGGAGCCCGCTATAGATGCTTGATGCATCGATAGGTCTCATGAGACAAACTGGTGTCTTGGCACAAGACCATGAAATAATATTATTTGTATTCTTGGCACAAGGCCTTGACTATGTGGTTATGAAAGTCTAGAATTATGCATTCCAAAATTATGAAAGTGGATATTGATATTTCATGTGATTATTTGACAAGTATAATATCCATGTGAGTAAGAAAATGGAATTATTTTGATTTAAATTTTCTATATTATGATGAAGTTTATGTTGAAAAGGATTTTTTTTAGTTTTATACATTTCCTTAAATGTTTATGCTTATTTATGAAAGCTTCCACTATATTGTTATCCTTACTGGGCATCTGAGGTTACCCCTTTCTATGTTTTATTTTTTCCCAGGATGCAATGAAGTATATTATGACTAATTTTTAGGTATAGTCTATGGGATCTCAGTGTTTTATATGGAAACAATGTTGTTGTAGTTTTCCATTTTATGATGTAATCTAAACCTTATGAATTTATCTAGTACTTTCAAGGCTACTAAAATAATCGGCCTTTTGTGACTTGATCTTTTATGATCATTCCAATGATATGTAATAATGCACCGACTCTGTGATTCTGGGTTCGGGGTGTTACAGTTGGTATTAGAGGAAGTTTAGTACAAACCTTGGAAACTAGATTTAGATAAAATCTGATTAGAGCACATAACCCTAAGATAGAATTTGAGGACTAGTATATAAGAACTTACTATAATTTTTCTATTGTAGAGATATTTTGAGTTTTAAAAGAAATACATCCATGTATGAATATGAGAAGGTAGAGGCGGATCTGGCACATATGTACCTAGGGGTAGAACCCAGAAACACCGCTTTGAGCTAGACTCGAATGGGAACTGGTGCACGACAAAGGGCCTTGCTGAAATATTGGTTACAACACTCTCGAGGTATATGATTTGGATAATTCTCATTTTATTTTCAGACCATTAAGAAGGGTTTATGAGTATATACTTACTCAAAGAAAACATTTTATTATTATTATGGATTATATCCATAAACTGTTCAATTTATGTTATGTGTTTTACATGTTTGGAATTATGTATTTCGATTCATAAACTAATCTTGTTTATGACATTGTTTAGAAATGGAACCTAGTGGAAGGAATGGAAATCGTATCAATGCACGCACTCCATGTAAGGATTTCCCTCCTACTCAAGATAATTATAGTAGAGCGGGTGATGCAACTGGTGTTGATCAACAAATCACCATACTGGGAAAACACACTCATATTATGAATAATAACCTTACCCGTATAAAGGACCCTAATCCACAGGGTGGATGATCAATGTTATATCGCTTCATGATACAACAACCACCAACATTCAATGGGGGTACAAATCCATAGGTAGATGAGCAGTGGATAAGTTCCTTAGATAAAATATTTCATGCTTTGTGGAGTAGTGAAAGGGAAAAAGTTGTCATGGCAGTTTACTACCTCACTAGAGATGCTGATCAATGGTGGTAATTGATTCAAAACACAAGGGAAGATGATGAAATATAAAATATGGAATGGAGGGAGTTTAAAAATATTTTCATAGAAAAATACTTTCCTCATGACCATCGAGTGGATATGGAAAGACAATTTATGAGTCTGAGGCAAAAGGAGGATGATAATTTAGCAAAGTATGAAGCTAACTTTACAAGGTTAGCTAGGCATGCAGAAGATTATATACATAACCCAAAAAGTAATATTGATCATTTCTTTGATGGGTTAAAACTATTTCTCCATCGAGCATTAGTCTCACAATCCTTCTCTTCATACGAATACATTGTCTCATGCGTTATGAAGATAGAAAATGAATTTTCTAAGTCTTACGACTTTAAAGCAAAGAAAGAGGAGAAGAGAACTACTGAAAACACTAGAAATTGAAATAAGGAGAATAAGGGAAAATTTGAATATCCATCCTGCAGTAAATGTGGGATGAAACACCATGCTACATTCCTGAATGGAATGAGAGTCTGTTACAAGTGTGGTTAAAAAGGCCACCAAGATCATGATTATTAGAGGAAGAAATAGGTTCTCGATGTTGAATTCTACAATTGTAGAGAAAAAGGGAATTATGAAAATAAATTTCCTAAGCATAAGGGGAACTTACCTCAGAAAAGGAAAAGGGATCAAGGCCAAGCTTATGCTATCACTACTGCAGAGGTTGAAGCTCCGAAAGACGCGGTGGCAGGGAATTTAATGGTTCCCTCAAGTTTAGAAAATGGTTTATTTTATTCAAGATCATCAAATTGTTTCATATCTTTCTAGTTTGCTAAGAAAAATAGATATTTACAATTTGATTTAACAACGGATTTGTCAGTCAAAACTCATAAGGGAATTATCATTGCAACAAAGTTTTGTGAATCAGTTTCCATTAAGTCATATAAATGTTATATATCTGTTGATCTCATCATCATACCCATGATTTAATTTGATATAATCCTCGGTATGGATTAGATTTCGGACCATGATGCGAAAAGTTATTGTAAGAAGAAGGTGGTAACAATTTTTTATGATGATAAGGAGTACCTTATCTTTAGGGAAGAAACGTCACCACCTAATTCTTATCTAGATCCACCCCTAGAATCTCAACAAAATTCAATTATTGGGGAGGAAGAGAATTAATTAACTATGGGTGAGGAAAGGAATGTTCAAATAGAGAATGTACTTATTGTGAAATAATATGTTGATGTGTTTCTAGACGATTTACCTAGACATCCTCCAAAATGAGAAATAGAGTTTTCCATTGATTTAATTCCAGGTTCAAGTCCAATATCGAAGACCCCTTGTAGAATAGAGACTGTAGAATTAGTGGAAATAAAAAAATAACTAGAGGAATTAAGTAATATGGAATTTATTCACCCTAGTTTTTCTCCATGGGGATCCCTTTTTCTTTTTGTTATGAAGAAATATATATCTATGAGGATGTGCATTGACTACAGGGAGATCAATGTTATAACAATACATAACAAGTATCCCCTACCTCGCATTAATGATTTATTCGACCAAATTCATGGAGCTCAATACTTTTCAAAGATTGAACTTCGATCTGGATATCATCAGTTGTGTGTGAAGAAGGAAGAAATTCTAAAAACAGCATTTCGAACCAGGTACGGGCATTACGAGTTTACAGTAATTCCTTTTGGATTGACTAATGGACCCTCTTTCGTCATGGATCTAATGAATTGAGTTTTCAAGGAATATCTTGATGAATTTGTAGTGGTCTTTGTTGATGATATCTTGGTATACTCCAAAATCTACGAAGATCATGAAAATCACTTGAGAATTATCCTGAAGACTCTTAGAAGACACGAATTATATGTGAAGTTTAACAAGTGTGAATTATGGCTTCAAGATATTTCTTTTTATGCCCATATTGTCTATAAGGATGGAATCTCTGTTGATCCTTCTACGAACAAGGCAATCCAAGAATGTCCAGCACTAACGAGTATAACTGAGGTACACAATTTTATTGGTTTAGCAGGTTATTATCGGCGTTTCGTTTAGAATTTTTCCAGGTTGGCTAACCCATTAACAAAGCTCACAAGAAATGGGGTTAAATTTTTATAGAAAAAAGAGTGTGAATAATGTTTTGAAGAATTGAAGAAAAGATTAGTCAATGCTCCTATCTTGACTCTACCATTGGGGAATGATGGGTTTGTTATTTATAGGGATGCATCGAAGAAAGGACATGGTTGTGTCCTTATGCAGAATGATAGAGTTATTTCCTATGCATCAACTAAAAATTCATGAGCAAAACTATCCTACTCATGATTTTGAGTTAGCAGCTGTAATATTTGTTTTGATGATTTGGAGACACTATCTCTATGGTGAAAAAAATGTGAGATTTATACTAATCACAAGAGTTTGAAGTATATTTTCTCATAGAAAGAACTCAACATTAGGAAAAAAAGATGGATTGAACTACTCAAGGATTATGATTGCACAATACACTACCACCCAGGGAAGGTAAATAAGGTGGAATATGATTTGAGTAGAAAATATCATGGAGTTTTGAACAAGATGAGAGTTGAAAAGGATCTTATATACAAGGATCTAGTAAATATGGATATGGGAATAACCATGGATGGTGAAACATCAATGATTTTTCCAATGGTTTCCAAACCATCTTCACTAGAAAGGATAAAAAGATGTCAGGCTGATGATGAGAAGTTTCAAAAGAAGATTAAAGATGTGAATAATGGGAGATTGAGTGACTTCGTATATGAAGATGGAATTTTGAAATTTGGGAAGAGAATTTGTGTTTCCAATATACCTGATCTAAAAAGAGAATTGATGGATGACGCTCATAGCTCCAATTTCTCTATACACCATGGGAGCACCAAATGTATAAATATTTGAAGGAACAATTTTCGTGGGACAACATGAAGAGGGAGATTTATGATTTTTTGTCAATATGTATGGGTTTTCAACAAGTGAAAGCTGGAAGGCAATAGCCTGAAGGAGTCATGCAACCTCTTCCCATACCTGAGCGGAAATGGGATAATTTTACGACAGACTTTGTCATGGGACTACCAAAGACTCCAAGAAGGAACGATGCAATATGGGTCATTGTTGATCATCTTACCAAGTCAACACATTTTCATGATATAAGAGAAGATTTACCACTTAAACGTTTATCAGGAAAATATATTAATGAATTTTTAAGACTACATGGAGTAACACTATTGATTGTTTCTGATCGTGTTCCAGGTTTTACATCAAGATTCTGGAAAAGTCTTCAGAAAGCCCTGGATACTGATCTTCGTTTGAGAATTGCCTACCACCCAAAAACTGATGGACAATCAGAACAGACTATTCAAACCTAATAAGACATGTTTAGATAATTATCACTTGACTTTCAAGGTATATGGGATCAATATTTACCTATGGTAGAATTTTCCTATAACAATAACATCCATTCAAGTATTCAGATGGCACCATATGAAGTGTTATATGAAAAGAGTTTTCACACACCAACCTGTTGGGATGATGTTGGTGAAACAAAACTCATAGGCCCAGAACATGTGGAGGAAATGATGGAAAAGGAGAAGGTAATCCAAACCCACATCAAAGTAGCTCAAAGTAAGAAGTAGAGCTATGCCGATAACTGAAGGAAGGATTTGGATTTTCAGGTAGCAGATCATGTTTTCCTGAAGGTATCTCCATGTAAGGGTGTTATACATTTCAGTAAGAAGGATAAATTGAGTCCCAGGTACATCGGACCTTTCGAAATTCTAGAACAAATTGGGGTTGTAGCTTACCATTGGGAAATGCTGCCAAGTCTCTCCAATGTTCATGATGTATTCCACGTATCACTGTTGAGAAAATACATTCCTGAACCAATGCATGTACTCACCTATGAGGAATTAGAACTGGAACCAGATCTGTCTTATTGCGAAGGGAATGTCAAGGTTCTTGATACAAGAGAACAAGTGTTGAGAAACCGGACGACTCATCCGGTAAAAGTTCTATGGAGAAACCATAAGATGGAAGAGGCAACGTGGGAACCCAAGTATCTTATGATGAAGAACCACCCAAGTCATTTAAGGCAGTAATACACTAGAAATTTCGAGGAAGAAATTATTTGAATGAGGGGAGAATGTAACACCCCATGCTTCCATGGTATGCTTCTCTTTGAATAATACAATAGCCTGTGTTATACGCAAATTCGAGTTCTAACACACCACCACCAATCAAACTAGCCATTATGAATAGTAATACCCACTTTTTAAAGTTTTATAAATTTTATCTTAAAAAATGGACTTCATTTTTTGATTCGGAATATTGAAATTAACTTAGGGTGAATTTTTAGTTTTTTCTGAAAACATTCAATTTTAGATGAATTGTGAAAAACACTGAGTTGTAGTTTAAAACCGAATTTTTATTTAAATAATTATTTATTTTATTTAAATTTATTTTAGTTCAAAATATATACATAATACCTATATATTTTCAATATAATTCTTTGGATTTGGTTTGATAATTTAAGATATATAAAAATTTAATTTAACTTTTTACCGCCTTTTACCCACCTCATAGGAGTATTTGAAAATTTACATAGAACTTAATTTTACCGCTTCTGTGAGTTGAATTTCAAAAATATGATATACACAGTTGATATAAGTAAGTAAAATGTGGTTCAACAAGTTGAAAATAATTTTTTGTGAATAGTAACTTTTTTACTTTTATTTTCCACGGTTAAAAGTAAATAAGGTAATTAAGGGTAAAAATGATATTATTATTACCATAACACATGTAATAATTCTATTGGATAAGTATAATTCAACCAAAAAAACCATAGAAATAAAATATGAACCTATTTGGTCCACTTTGATTAGATTATGACATTTATTATTATTTAATTCAACGAAGAGTTAAAAGTGTTAAAATCAAATTTTAATAACTAAAACATTTTTAATATAAGGTTACACATAAGATAAATTTGACAATAAATATGCATTAGAAATATAAAAATATTTCGTTCATAATGGTATTTTATTTATATTATTTAGACATTAAATAATTTAATTAATTTATGACATAATGATGATGTAGTAATTACCTAATTAATGAAATATTAAAATAATTGATACTATAAATATCCAAATAAATGTAATTTTTGACTTTTTATAAATTACACTAATTTTATAGGTTCATATGACATATTAGGGTTGGTTAGATTAATTGTTTTTGAAGTAATAGTTCTGTTATGAATTTAGAAAAAACAAAATACCAAATAGTGTCAAAATTGACATTAAAGAGTTTTTAAAACAAATATTATATTATTAATTGATATTCTACTCCTAAAAATCTATGGTTCAGAAAAAAAGACTTATATAATGATATATGTATCATTAATTAACCACTTTGGGTTCTCTTGGATGTATATAGTATGTTTATTAACCATATAATATAAAAATACAAAGAGACATGTTAAATGTCTAACTATTTAACTAAGAGTTAAATATAAAAGACAAAGTTAATATAGTGACCCAAACCTATCTAAAACCTATTGGTTGAGTGGTTTTCTGTCCATACCCACCTAATCCTTTAAATAAAACATTTTTGAGCCATTAGAATCAGAAAATTATTTTATTATAAAATAACATTTCTATCTTTTCCTAAGGTGCCCCTCACCCCTCTTATAAAAGGGCACTCCCCCTTCTCTCTAATTAACACCTTCAAAGCCATATGCACTAGTGCAGAAAACGTTTTTAATGTCACCATTTTTTACGTCAGTTATATATAACTGATTTGATAATCTGTGAAATGTTGTTTTTTAGGTCGGTTTTTTTATAACTGACATAAAAAATGCAGAGAGTAAATTTTTAACGTCGGTTATTTTAATAACTGACGTTAAAAATCGCGCACGTTTGTTTTTTACATCGGTTATAAATTAAACAACGTAAAAAAACAAAGCGCGGTGTTTTTTACGTCTGTTATCAAATAACCGACGTAAAAAACGAGGTATCTACGAATTTTTTATGTCGGTTATAAAATAGTCGACGTAAAAAAAGCGGCTTTTAAGGGCTTTTTGAGGACGGTTATTTGATAACCGACGTAACAAACCAACTCGCATAATTTTTTTACGTCAGTTATATTATAACCAATGTAAAAAAATGTGATTTCGGATGTATTTTTTTATGTCGGTTAGTCTATAACCGACGTAAAAAATCCATCACGCAGATTTTTTATGTCAGTTATAAAATAACCGACGTAAAAGAAGCCATATATGATACATTTATAACGTCAGTTTTTATAATAACCGACATTATAAATGTAATAAAATATTTTATAACCTCGGTTATTAAATAAACGACGTTATAAAACATTTAAAAAATAAACACGCCCCATGGATTGTCATTTAAGATTATTCGATCGACAGTCCAGCGACTCGTCTCTCTCGCGCGGAAAACCCTAATCGACTCATAGATCTAGTCGCGTTAAACTCATTTTTCCATCATATTTTATCATCTTAACTCTCCCCGGATCTATCATCTCAACTATCAACACTCAGGTAATCCTCCCACGACTTTATTTCATTCTTTTTTTCCCGGATAGTATATATTTACGTTTTGCGATTTTTTTGTTTAAACTAGGTAAGATTCATCAATTTTAAACCCTCTTACCTCATTTTTCCATCATCATCTTATTTATTATCCCCAGATCTATTAGATCGACTCGAAATATTCACGTAATCCTCACCTACTTCTATTTCGTTTGTTTTTGTTTCGCGAATGCCCGACATTGATGGTAATTTTTGTTGTCATTGACAACTAATGATCTCATTCACCTATATTACTGCAATTAATTTATCAATAATTTTGATACACCCATTTTGTGTACAAGTATGATTTATTATATAAGTATATATATGGTTTTTTATGGAGGAATGTTTGTTTTGGATCCTTGGTTGTTTCTATTTTGGGTATCACTTTTTTTTGTTCCATAATCTATTTACGTCGCTTATTTTACTGGACTATTATAAGCCTTTATATGCTATTAAAATATGATTCATTGCAAAATAGAGAATTTTAGACTACTAGGAGATACAATTCATGGTTATCATTTTGAATAATGGGATGATACAAAAACTAGTAGCTTGAGGTTAAAATCTCTAGATATGCCAAAACTAGTAGCTTGAGGATAAAATCCCATGGTTTTGGGGGGCCGTTAAGAGGGTTGGTGGGTGTCCAGGGGGTTGGGGGCGGTCCAGGGTGTCCATGGAGGTGGGGGGGGGGGGAGTCCGGGGTGTGTGTGTGGGGGGGGGGGGGGGTCCAAGGGGGTGGGGGTGGGTGGGGGGGTGGGGGTGGGGGGTGTCCAAGGGGGTGGGGGCCTATCCAGAGGGTTTGGGGGGTTTCCTGGGGGTGGGGGCAGTCCAGAGGGTTGGGGGTGTCCAGGGGGTGTCCAAGGGGGTAGGGTGTGGGGGTGGTGTCTAGGAGGGGTGGGGTGTGGTGTCTAGAGGGGTGGGGGATGTCCAGGGGGTGGGGGGTTGTCCAGAGGGTTGGAGGGTGTCTAGGAGGTGTCCAAGGGGTAGGGGGTGGTGTCCATGAGGGGTTGGGGGTGCTGTACAGAGGGTTGGGGGGGGGGGGGGGCTGTCCAGGGGGTGGGGGGCTGTCCAGAGGGTTGGGGGTGCCCAGGGGGGTGTCCAATGGGGTGGGTGGGTGGGGGGGGGGGGTGTCCAAGGGGGTGGGGGACTATCCAGAGGGTTCGAGGGGTTGTCCGGGGGGGGGGGGGTTGGGGGCTATCTAGAGGGTTGGGGGGTGTCCAGGGGGTTTCCAAGGGGGTAGGGGGTGGGGGTGGTGTCCAGGATGGGTGGGGGGTGCTGTCTACAGGGGTGGGGCGTTGTCCAGGTGGTGGGGCACTATCAAGAGGGTTGGGGGTTTCCAGGGGGTGTCCAAGGGGGTAGGGGGTGGGGGTGCTGTATAGAGTGGTGGGGTGATGTCCAGGGGGTGTCCAAGGGGGTAGGGGTTGGGGTGGTGTCCAGGAGGGGTGGGGGTGCTGTCTAGAGGGGTGGGGGCTATCCAAGGGGTGGGGGCTGTCCAAGGGTGTGGTGGTGTCCATGGGGTTTCCAAGGGGGTGGGGGTAGTTTCCAGGGGTGGGGCTCTACAATGGGGTGGTGGTGTCCAGGGGGTGTCCAAGGGGGTGGGGGATAAGTTTCAGCTGGGATTGACTACTGCATTGTGGTTTCTGAGATTATGACATGATGATTGTGCTGTGATGATTGGATTTACATTGTGATTTTCTCCATCTGAATTTTTATTTTAAATTTGTTTGGATCCTCAGGTTTACACCATTTTCTCCAATTTTCTATCAGCCATTGTAGGCCCCATGGTTTTCTTTGATTCAATGGAATTTAAAAATGTTATATCTCACAATATTTTGTTTTTAAAATAATATTCAAGCATATTTTCTTAAATACGCATAGATTTGTTTTATATTTCAAAATTGTTTTACATTCAAATTATGATTTTTTCGTATAAAAATATATTTGTCTTATCTTAAAAATATATATTTTTTTGATATTTGTTATAGGTAATAATGAGTCGATGATTGATTATGGCACATCGAATGAGAAATGAACATGAGGAAGGTATTGATGCCTTTTTGTAATTTGCTAAACGAAATGTTCCAAGTAGTGACATTTTTCTCTGTCCATGCCTGCAATGTTTGAATATGAAGAAGTTGAAAGGTAGAGAGATAAAAGATCATCTGATTTATCATGGTTTTAATACAAGTTACAGCCCTTGGATTTGGCATGGTGAAACTCGATGGAATGTCACTGAAGATGATGATTCGCAAGATGGTAACTCTGATGGAATTGAAGAAATGATTCGCGATATTGTAGTAGAACAAATTGAGATAGAATCTACATTTTCACGTCTATATGGTGATGCTAAAAAACCATTAAATCATGGTTGTACAGATTTTACAGTTTTTTCAGCGGTGTTAATATTGATTAACCTAAGGGAAAAACATGGATGGAGTGACAAAAGTTTTACAGAGCTGCTACAATTGATGAAAGAGATTATTCCAAAAGATAATTATATTCCATTTTCACATTATAAGGCCAAGAAAATATTATGCCCGATGGGATTGGGATACAAGAAAATACATGCCAGTCTGAATGACTGCATTATATATAGGAAGGAATTTTAAATTTTTGTGAGAGTGTCCTAAATGTGGGACATCATGGTATAAGGTGAAATAAAAATCACAGGTTGATGTAGATAATACAAATATCCCTTCAAATATATTTTGGTATCTTCCTATAATTGATCGTTTCAAAAGTTTGTTTTCTAATTCACATGATGCAAAAAGGTTAAGATGGCATTCTGATGAGCGGGTATGTGATGGAAAAATACTTCTTCTAGCTGATTGTCCACAATGGAAGAAAATTGTTGCGCATTATTCCACATTTGGAAATGAAATTAGAAATCTCATACTAGGGTTATGCACAGATGGAATGAATCCATACCGAACCCTCAGTAGCACACACAGTTCATGGCCTATTTTATTGGTAATTTACAACTTATCTCCTAAAGTTTGTATGAAGCGCAAATATTTCATGTTGAGTATAATGATATCTGGTCCAAAGCAACCCGTCAATGATATTAATGTTTACTTGTCACCGTTGATTGATGATTTGAAACTGTTATTTTCTAATGGTATTAGGGTGTATGATTCTTATAAAATGAAATATTTTCAACTCCATGCAGTGCTTCTGTTCACTATAAATGACTTCCCAGCGTATGGAAATTTGTATGGATATAGTGTTAAAGGGCATAAAGCATGTACAATTTGCGAACAAAAGACGTCATATTGTCAATTGCATCATTGGAGGAAAACAGTGTACATGGGTTATCGAATGTTTTTGCCTATGGATCACCCTTATAGAAGACTAAAAAAAGGAATTCAATGGGTCACAAGAATTTGATACTTCTCCAAAACCATTATCCACTGATTTATTTTTGAGAGGGTGAAAAACCTTGATGTGACATTGGGAAAGACATAGAAATCTGGTAATTATTGACATATTTGGAAGAAAAGGTCAATATTTTTTGAGCTACCATATTGGAGGTATCATGAAGTTAAAAATAATATTGATGTCATGAACGTGGAGAAGAATATCTGTGATTGTTTTATTGGAACATTGTTAGATATTAATGGAAAGAAAAAAGATGGGTTGAATGCTAGATTAGACTAACTATCAATGGGAATACGTTTGGAGTTAGCTCCCACTCTTAAAGGAAGATGAACATTTCTTCCCCAGACTTTTCATACATAACCGAAGAGGGATAAAATTAGCTTTAGTTAGTGTCTTCATGATATCAAAGTGCCTCAAGGATATTCTTCAAATGTAAAAAATTTTGTCTCATTGAAGGACTTGATGTTGATAGGTATGAAATCACATGATTGTCACGTCATGATGCAACAAATTCTACCAGTTTTATTCCGTGGAATATTTCCCATATGTTTCAGAAAGACTATAATGAAATTGTGTTATTTTTTCAATTCAATTTGTAACAAGGTGATTGATGTGAATGCTTTAAACATTTTGGAAAAGGATGCAATTTTTATACTTTTTCAATTGGAAATGTATTTTCCGCCAACTTTTTTTGATATAATGGTGCATTTAATGATTTATCTGGTTCGAGAAATAATGCTTTTTGGACCTGTATATCTTTGTTGGATGTATCCTTTTGAAAGGTATATGAAAATATTAAAGGGGTATTTTAAAAATCCATATCAACCTGAAGCCTCCATTATTGAAAAGTATATTTCTAAGGAGGTAGTAGAGTTTTGTACGAGATACTTGGCTATGGATCAACACATAGGTTTGCCTCCATCTCGCCATGAATGAGTTAATAATGAGGGAAAGGGGATTTGTGGCTTGAAAGTCAAATCATTGTCAGCGAAACAGATGAATAAGTTAGAATAATACATATCGAATATCATAGCTGATGCTCAACCGTATATCACATTGCATATTAATGAGTTGAAACAATGTCATCCAATGAAGAAAGAAATGTGGATTTTGAATGAGCACAACAAAACATTTTTGTCATGGTATAAAAAGACCTTGCTTGGTAGATCAGATGTACCAGAGACATTAAAATGGTTAGTGGGTGTTCCAGGTTTAAATGTGATAACATGGCCCGGTTATGAAATTAATGGCTATACATTTCATACGAAAGCTCAAGAAAACAGAGGTGTAGTTCAGAATAGTGGTGTATTGGTGTTTGCAGAAGCAATGCATTTTTCAATTGATAAGGACAAAAACCCAATTTCTGCATCAACTGTATATTATGGAGTGATTGAAGACATATTGGAGGCTGATTACTTTAAAATTAAAGTTCATGTTTTTAATTGTAAATGGTTTTTCAGTAACAAGAGTGTCAGACATGATGAATTTGGAATGACACTTGTTAATCTGAATAGATTAGAAGACACAACTGATTCTTTTATAATGGAAACACATGCAAAACAAATTTTCTATGTAGTAGATCAATCAGATATACAGTGGGTTGTTGTTTTATAAGGGAAAAACAATATGTTGGAGAGGATGAACTTGATGAAGATGCTGATTTATGTGAGATCCCTACTTCCATGGAAATATTAACAGAACATAATGATGATCATGTTGAAGACATGGTTTGTGCCATAGGGAACGATCACGACGAAGGAATTTGGGAAAACAATCCATTTGTACATTCCTAAAATTACAGGTAACATATGTTTATTTCTTGTTTACATTTATTTTTTCATAAAATGTTAGATATTGTATGTTTTTTCTTTATTAAAACATTTATTAAAACAAAATAAGTATAAGTTTTTGTTTGTTTTATGTTTGTTTAGTATACTTTATCATGCTTATCATTACAAGAATTATATATATATATATATATTATTTTTGTTCAGTGAGAATTAATTTACCATGTTTACCAGGTTTACCATGTTTACCATGTTTACCATCTTGACCATCGTGACCGTATTTACCATTGTTTAACATTCTTACCTTATTAACAATGTTTACTATTACGTAACATATTACAATTTTCTATTTTCTGATTGTAGTAGTATTAAAATATTTTAATTTGTATATTTGTGAACTAATGATTGTTTTATTGACTTGAAGGATAATGAAAGATCATTCAGTTGATCAACCACATGATTCTGGAGATGATAATATTGGTCATACCTCTGGGGAGGAACATTCACATGCTCTTCTTGATGTTCCCCAATCTTCCTCATATGCTCCTATTAAAACAAAGAGTTCAAAGGTTGGTAAACGTGGGTGCACACATTTACCAAAATTATCACTTGCTCATACGTAGGATCAGAGGATACTCATTGAGTTTGATGATGATGATATTCCTAGAGGTCCAAATGTAAAATATTTTAAGAGTTTTGTATCAAGTCAGGCTAAGAGAAAAGTAAGCATTCTGTATGATTAATGGATAAGTGTGGATAAAGCTATAATCTCTCAGTTGTGGGAGAGGATTTTGGTAAGATATTTTTCTATTGTTTTACTATTCCTTAAATGTTTCTAGTATATATAATATGTTTAACCTCTTCTTTATCAGATGAAATTTGATATTACTGACACTGGAGGTGTGAGGAATAAATTATTGTCATTGGCTTCTAGGAGATGGAGGGATTTCAAATCAAACCTCTCATCTGATCTCATTTATGGTCATATGAGTCATGACAATCCATGTCATATATATCCTTTTATAGATGAAGACACATGGAGACAATTTTTTGAAAGTAGAAGAAAAGAGTCATTTTTGGCAAGGGTAATATAATCTTTTATAATATTTCTTACATAAATGATCTTATTAATGTTTTGTTAATGATTTGTTATTCTTAATTTTAAGCAAACAAGGAATGCTCATCAATTGATCCAATCTAAAAATGTGTACCCTCATAGTTTATCTCGGGGAGGGTATGCATTTTTGGAAGAACAAATGATGGCGGAAAAATTTCAACAACTAAGAGATGAGTCATCAAGATCTGGAGAGGTGACACCTCCATCCCCTCCATCTAGACATGAAAAATGGAAGAGATCTCGGATGGGAAAAAAGGGAAATAACTTTCAGAAGAATTGAGAATCGTAGCTGAGAGGATTGTAAGATATCTATATTATTTATTTAAGTTAAATATTTTCTTCATATAATTTCAATCATCACAGAAATGTTCAATTAATTAATACTGGACTCTCTTGAGGAGCAGAGTTCACAAGGGATATTTACAACTATTGGGAGGCAAGATATTTTATCTGTAGAATTGGGAAAGCCCGAACATCCTGGTCATGTAAGAGGATATCAGGCAGGTGTATCAGTAAGAAAAGTGTTTCCACGTTCATCAACTTCTAACATTGAGGGGGTTTATAAAAAAATAGAATCCTTGGAGGCTGATTTTCATAATATTAATGTGACGATGGAGGAAAAATTAGAGCGTCGATACAGTATATGTTTGCAGACAAGCAAAGACAATTTCAGACTGTAGCTCACACTCCTCCACCTCCCCCTACAGACCCCATTATTTTTCCTCCACCTCCGCCAGTAGCTCCCACTCCCCCACCTCAGCCTGCGGACCCCATTTTTTGTCCTACTCTTCCGCTACAACTTCCTACTTAATATGAGTTGCAAATTGATGATCCTCAACATCATATTGTTTCATATGGGTTGGTATATTTTATAGGAGATACAGTTCATCATCAAAAATTAGAGGTAGAGAATCATAGGGTCACTGTACATGATATTATAGATAGATCAGCTCGAGTACCATTACCTACAGATGAGGTGACGACACTTGGACATAGTATAGGCCATTTTTTAATTTGTCCATCCAGACTTCTTTGACTCATTACCATAGAGGTATGAATGTTATATCTTTTATTTTATTTTTTTATTAACGTTGTTTTATCATTTCAAAACTAATATATTTTTCTATTTATTTTTACAGGAATACATCAAAGGTAAAGAAATGATGTATAGACAACAACAAAGACAAATGGATATGAAATCAGATAAAAATTCTAGTAGTCTTGATAGATTGTCAAGATATTCAAATTTGTTGGTGGGTCATTATGAGTTTCCAATGGAAGCTCATGTTTGTGGAATTTAAATAACTGTGGGGATTATTAAAACTGGTATCATGGAGCATGTTAATGGAGATAAGTTGGGCATCAACGTGATGAATTTTTTTCCATGTAAGTCTTAAAACATTTTCCCTGCATTATATTTATTATAAATGTATACTTATGTCTGTTTTGTATTAGGTATCTTTATGAAATTTGTGAGAGGAATGAGCTGACAGATGTATATAGATTCATGGACTCGCAATTGATTTCCCCTAAAGCATGTGCATTGGATGAGGAACAAAGAATTCTTTATATTGCTGAATGACTTGAAAAGAATATAGTCACACAATGTTGGATGATGCGTTTCTATGAGAGGTATGAAACACATCTCACTCTCAAATATTTCATTATATTTTAACATAAAAAACCACTAACCTTAAATTTCCTTTTTTTCAGGGATCATTGGATGTTAGGGTTTTTTGACCAAGGGAGAAATCACTTTACTGGATATGCTCTCTCCATGATGATGTGCAGGAAAGTTTTAAGAACATATTGGAAAAGTAAGTTTCAATTTTTCAATAGTTTTATATATTATAATGAATTTTAAATTTACCCCATTTGTATTATTTTCTAACAGGGCATGAGTATACTTTCTAAAAGACACAAAGAAAAGGAGTGAAAAGATCAAATATGTAAATGCGAAGGTAAATATCCATTTATAATATGTACTTTTTGATTTATTACATAAAAATAATATATTGAATTTACACTCATTCAAACAGAATTTTCATGACCAACAAGGTGTCATCGAATGCGGATATTATATGTTAATATTTATGTATGAAATAATAACAACTGGGAAAATTGTGCATTTTGACCTGGTAAGATTTACTCTTAAAATTTGCCCTAATATTTCAATTTGATTAATTCATTATACACGTTAACTACTATCCTTTTCATTTGTAGCTTTTTTATGACCCTAAAACCTATACTTATAAAGTCATCAAACACTTATAGGTGGAGTGGTCAAATTATTTTACAGGTTTGATTGAATTTTATTCATTTGTAATGTAAAATGTAATTTTGAATATTTTCATTGTAATTGTGTATTTGGTAGTAGTATAGGTTGAATTTAGTTTTTTTTAAGTTGATAGTGCAGGTTTTGAATGTTATATATGTGATTTTTTAATTTTTCTATACTTCTTGCTTTGGTATACTTATGATGGTTTTTTTGGTATGGATTCTAGTCTGGGGGAGGGGTTACAAGGGTGTGGGGGGGGGGGGTGTTCAGTGGTGTGGGGGTGTCCAGGGGTCTGGGAGGGATGTCTGGTGGGGTGGGGGGTCCTGGGTGTCCATTAGAGTGGGGGGTAGTCCAGGGGGTGGGAGCGTTTCTAGGAGGGTGGAAGGGCTGTCTAGGGGAGCAGGAGGCTGTCCAGGGGGTGTGTCCCGGGGTGTGGGGGAGTCTTGTGGGGTGATGGGGGTTTCTAGGAGTGGGGGGTGTCCAGTGGGGGGGGGGGGGGGTCCAGGGTGTCCATGGGGATGGGAGGGGGGGCAGTCCAAGGGTGTGGTGGGGGTTGTCTAGTGGGTTGAGGGGGTTCTGGTCTGTTTTTGGTAACTTTTTGGTCTGTTTCAAGGGTGTGGGAGGGCTGGCCATGGATGTGGGAGTGCTTTCCAGGGGTAGGGGGTCTACAGGAGGGTGGGGGATGTCTAGGGGTGGTGTTGATGTCCAGGGGTGTGGGGGGGAGTGTCCAGGGGTGTGGTGGGGGCAGTCTAGTTGGGTGAGGGGGTTCTCATTTGTTTTTGGTAACTTTTTGGTCTGTTTCAGGGGTGTGGGAGGGCTATCCATGGGTGTGGAAGTGTTGTCCAGGGGTTGGGGGGTATACATGAGGGTGGGGGGTTGTCCAGGGGTGTTTGGGGCTATCCAGGGGGACAGGGGGCAGTCCAGGGGTGTGGTGGGGGCTGTCCAGTGGGGTGGGGGAGGGCTGTCCAGGGTGTGGGGGGGGGGGGTCTACATGAGGGTGGGGGGTTATCCCGGGGTGTTTGGGGCTATCCAGGGAGTCGAGGGGCAGTCCAGGGGTGTGGTGGGGCTGTCAAGTGGGGTGTGGGGGTGCTGTTCAGGTGGTGGTGGGAGGACTATCTGGTGGGGTATGTTTTATATGTTATCAATGTAAATACTTAATTTTGCTTTAGTTCTTGTTTTGATCTACTTATGTTTTTGTGGTACAAATTATTGATTTGGTTTCTGGTTGTTTTTGCGGGAGAGCAGAGGACTGCATTCTATTTTTTTAAAAAAAACTGTCTTCCACGTCGTTATTTTATTACTGACGTGATAAAGAAACCGGGAAGGGTTTATCACGTTAGTTTTTTGAATAACTGACGTGATAAACACCTGTGGAATAGTTTATCACATCGGTTATTTAATAATCGATGTGATAAACCCCCCCTGGACTAGTTTATCACATCAGTTATTATATAATCGACGTGATAAACCATTTCCCAGGTGTTTATCACGTTGGTTATTAAATAACCGATGTAATAAACATCCCCTGCACGGGTTTATCACATCGGTTATATAATAACCGACGTGATAAACCCCCCTGGTTTATCATGGTGGTTAGATAATAACTGTTGTTATAACCCCCCCCCCCCATTTTTTTCACGTTGGTTATTAATTAACCGACGTAATAAACACCGCAATGTTATATTTTTTACGTTGGTTTTTAAATAACTGACGTAAAAAACGTTATTTATAACGTCGTCCGTATTAACATCGGCTAAAAACCGACGTAAAAAATGAAAAATAACCATCTTAAATAACGTTTTCTACACTAGTATTGGATCGGCCAAAACCTACCTAAATACCCAATCAACTGCCCTCCCTTCATCCTAGAGGCCTTACTTTAGTCAGAAATACAACCTAACGAGTCCTTTTGATCCAATCAAAAGGAAGAACCCGAAGAAGAGGTAAATATATCGTCACCTCTTTCAAGTTCCTTTCTTCTTCCAATTCCTCTTCATTTGTTTTTTCTATTATAAAATAATAACTCCACCGTCTTCTATACACTGTGATGTTATTATAAATATGGTACAACCATATTAATTATTCTATCCGTCCTTTGAATTACATGTCACCATATGTGCGTACGTACGACTTACCGTCTCCATGTCGTGGTGTAATTGTTATTTAATACATTATTATTTGGATGGGTATAATAATGATTTTTAATTGATGTAAATAATAAATATAAAAAGATAATGATTTTGTAGATATGATATACCATCCAATTATATATTATTTTAATATCAAAAGAATGATATTGTCGCTCGTGTGTACGTACTGATTACCGTCTCCACGAAAGCGATGAGATTCATTCCCCATTGTATCCATTCAAGACTAACTTTCATTTTATGATTAAAAATAATGTTTAAAGACTTGATATCATTCTGGATATGAATAAGATACATCCCATCCATAACAAATATGACTCACATAACAAAGAATATAACGGAAAACGAATCCGTTAACACCCGAAACGACGATAATACTAAGATATTATTAACAAAACAATGTTAAAAGATCATATATGATATCATATAAATGTAAATTATTCTTGTATAATTTAATAAAAATTATTTCACCATTATACAAGAGGTTAACCTACCCTCGACCAAGGAAAAGTACATGGTAAGGGTTAATTTCACAATATCGTTATTATCCGAGGTTGTTTTTGCGTAAGTATCTACTTGGACATATTTATTATCCATGTCCATGTTTCATGAAAGAGTTTTCAAATGGATTATTTTAAGGGGATTTTTTACTAAAACATCATTTTAAATGTTTTAAATATTTATTCTTCAAAATCATTCTCATTAATGTCCATGTTTTCAAAATGGTTTTTAATGATTTATTTATATGGACATGAATGTTTTTAAAATGTTAATTCCTTTGAAAAGATTAAAAGTGGTATGGAACAATTTGATTAAAAAATGAATTTAAATATTTATCCTTTATAAATTGTGTAACTTTTAAATGTTTTCATGAAAAAGGGATATTTCTGACAAATAGTTTTACAGTTAATTTTCATCTATGTCAACAGCCTTTGATGGATTTTAAACTTGTTTGAAGTTGATTTATTATGATTCAAATCTTCCATATTTTATTGAAGGTTTTGTGAAATGTTCGACTGTGGATGTGTTATTTTTATACCATTTATGGTTTATGGATAATGTATTAACATTGTGTATGCTAGTTTTAATACGAATTTTTATGTTATGTTTAAACCATTTTATATGAGGAATGCACTGGTCTTAGTAAGTGACTGGGGGAGCCCACTCTAGCTCCTCGATGCATCAGAAGGTCCCATGAGACAAACTAGTGTCTTGGCACAAGGCCTTGACAAAATCTTATTTTTAGTCTTGGCACAAGGCATTGACTATGTGGTTTTGAAATTCTGGCATTATGCATTCCATCATTATGAAAGTGGATATAGATGTTGCATGTGATTATTTGACTAGTAGAATATCCATGTGAGTAAGTAAATGAAATTATTTTGATTTATATTTTCCATATTATGATGAATTTTATGTTGAAAAGGATTTTGTTTTAGATTTATACATTGCCTTAAATGATTATGCTTATTTATAAAAGCTTCAGCTATATTGTTATCCTTACTGAGCATCTGAGCTCACCCCTTTCTATGTTTTATTTTTTCCCAGGATGAGAAGAATTATATTATGACTGACTTTTTGGGATAGAGTATGGGATCTCAGTGTTATCTATGGAAACAATTTTGTTGTAGTTTTCCATTTCATGATGTAATGAAAGCCTTTGAATGTATCTAGTACTTCCAAGGCTACTAATCTAATTGGTCTTTCGAGACATGATCTTTTGTGATCATGCCAATGATATGTAATAGTGCACCAACTCTGGGCTTCTGGGGTATGGGTGTTACAGATTGTGCCTCTGTACTCCATTCCAATTACATGTCCCATCCAAGGTACATGCCTTGATTTGGGGGAGGTCTTACATGACATGTGACATGGTCATACACTTTGTGATACTTTTTTTCATCTGAAAACCCTATCCACCACTAGGAGGGACTCACACAACATGTATATATTAAGTACATGATTTTTGGAAAATATTTTTCCTGGAACACTAAAAATTCCTTCTTTAAAATCTCACACCATTTTCTCCTTGAGAATAGGCCTTGAACACACTAGAAAAAAATATAAATATTCCATTCGAACCTCACCGTAGCCTCTTATCTGAATTCAGCCTTCAGTATTGTTTAGTAAATTAGCATTATTTGTTACTATCATCATTCTCATGCCAATATTGAATTGAGGAACTCAAATCTGGTCTAATCTGAATTCCACTACTATCATCACACAATCCTCTCTCCATACAAAGTCTAGATCTATGAAATCAAATTATTGCACTATGAAATCGGGATAAAATGATCAATTCATTGGTATTTGGGTCGAGTCATAAGAAAATAAAGAACATCCATGAAAAAAGAAAATCTTGTCAGATATGGACAATGAATAATCATATGGAAAATACCTTGTTTGATGTTTCTATCATCCTCGATTAATTTCTATTAGAATGATTGTAACACCCCGACCACAGTTACCTAGAGTTGGTGCATTATTTTAATACATTGGTATGATTACAAGGAATCATGTCCCGAAGGACCGATCAGTTTAGCAGTCTTGGAAACACTAGATACATTCATAATGTTTACATTACATCATAAAAATGAAAGCTACAACAACATAGTCTCCATAGTCCACACTCATATCCCCACATACTTTCCATGCAGGTCATTCATAAATTACTTCTTCACATCCTGGGAAAAATAAAAAATTGAAAGGGGTGAGCTCAGATGCTCAGTAAGGATAACAATATAGCAGAGACTTTCATAAATAAAAATAAACATTTAAGGCAATGTATAACTAAAACAAAAGCCTTTTAAACTTGAAATTAAGCATAATATGGAAAAGATAAAATGAAATAATTCTATTTACTTATTCACATGGATATTCTACTAGTTGAATAATCACATGCAATATCAATAACTAATTTCATAATGACGGAATGCATAATGCCAGATTATCATCACCACATAGCCAAGGCCTCATGCCAAGACTAAAAATAAGATTTTTGTCAAGGCCTCGTGCCAATACACTAGTTTGTCTCAGGATACATACCGATGCATCGAGGAGCTATAGTGGTATCCACCCGTCACTTACTAAGTCCAATGCATTCCTCATATGAAAAGGTCTAAATATAACATAATAATTTGTATTAAAACTAGAATACAAAATTTCAATACATTAACCATAAACCATGAATGGTATAAAAATAACACATCCATAGTAAAACATATCACAAAACCTTCAACACAATATGGAAGATTTTTATCATGATAAATCAACTTCAAAAAAAAAATTAAAATCTATTAAATGATTTTGACGTTGATGAAAATGAGTTGTAAAACTCTTTTGAGAGAAATACCCATTTTCATGAAATCATTTAAAAGTCACACAATTTGGAAAAGAAGTCATTTAAATACATTTTTGAATCAAACTGTACCATACCACTTTGAAACTTTTGAATTTAAATAACATTTTAAAAACATTCATGTCCATATAAATAAATCCTTTAAAACCATTTTGATGACATGGACATTAATGAGAAAGTTTTAGAAGAATAAATATTTAAAACATTTTAAATGATGTTTTAGTAAAAAAGTCCCTTAAAATAATACCTTTTAAAACTATTTCATAAAACATGGACATGGATGATAAAAATGTCCCAGTAGATACTTACACATAAACAATCTCAGATAATAATGAGATTGAGGAATTAACCCTTACTAATTTGGTAACTTACGAAACATACACCCCATGAAAGAGGTATCATACAATGAATATGTAAATACACATAAATTAAAGTTTATTACATAAAGAATACAATTATGGGTAGTATATACACCACACAAAAGGTAATAGTGGAAATATGGCACGAATCTCACGGGAATAAAGAGTGAGATGAAAACCCCTTACCTTGAAATTTTCCTTAGTCGATGGTATGTTAACATACTGTATAATAGTTAAATCATTGGTATTAAATTATTCAAGAATAAAGTACAAAAATATGATATCATATATGATCGTTTAATATTTCTTTGTTAATAATATTTTAGTATTATCGTCGTTTAAGGTGTTGACTGATTCGTTTTCCTTTATATGCTTCATTACGTAAGCCGTGTTTGTTATGGATAGGTTGTATCTTATTCATATCTATAATGATAACAAGTCCTTAAAAATTACTTTTAATCATCAAACGATAATTATTCTTGAATGGATATGATGGGGAAATGAATCTCATCGCGTTCATGGAGACGGTAATCTGTACGTACGCACGAACTCTACTTCCATATAATTTTTCATTTTAAAAGGAATAAAAACCAAATGATAAATAGGTTTACAATTATTCCAGTATAATATAATATATTATATGTGTTACTTATTTTCATTAACACCATCCTTTATATGTTCCATGTATGGTATGAACGAGTCATAGCACTTTGAGGGGGCGGTAGTCCGCACTTCCTCAAATGAAATTATCGTATATATATACAACATGAAATGAATAATGGAATGATATAAAATGGAATTAAAAAATCTCATATATAAAATAAATATCATAAATATCATATTTAATTATAGTTCCATCATAATGGCCACCATGAGAGGTGGTAAGAGATAATTGAACAATCATCGCTTCGTGAGGTGTTTGGTTTCCATCCACAGAAATATTATGTTCTTCACCCATTAGATGGATGTGTGTGTAATTGTAGTTATAATACTTCTAATAACAATATCCTAGTATATTTTGGATACTGGTTTTGTTAAAAAAGAAAATAATAAGAAGATTTTATGGGTTGGAGAAGTAAAATAAAAGAGAAGAAGCTAAGATAAATCGTTACCTTTAATTTGGGTAACTCCCTTTGGTTTGAACCAAAAAGGACTATTGAGGTGTCTTATACCTAAGTTAAGGCTTCTAAGAGGAGGCGAGGGATGTAGGGATATTAATTTGGCAGAGTTTGGACCAGGAAAAAGGCTTGAGAGGTGTGTGGATTTGGTTAGAAGTGGTGTCCTTTTATAAGGGGGAGGAGGGGCTCTTTAGGAAAATCAAGAAATCTTATTTTATAATAAATTCATATTCGGTTACTAATGGCTCCAAAGTGGAATATTTAAATTTTAAGGTGGGTATGGGTCTAAAACCACTCAAAAAATAGAATTTATATAGGTTTGGGTAATTATATTAACCTTATATTTTAGTTTTAACTCTTAGTTAATTAGTTTGACACTTACCATGTCACTTTTTATTTTTATATTATATAGTTAATAAACTTACTATATACCTCCAAGTGACCCCCAAGTGGTACATTAATGATACACGTATCATGATATAAGTCTCTTGGCTGAACCTTATATTTTTAGGAATATAATATAAATTAATAATATAATATATTTTTTAAAAACTCATTTATGTCAATTTTAACACTACTCAATAATTGATTTTTTTTAATGTCTTAAAAACTTTATTAATTCGAAAAAAATTCATTTAAGAATTCCTACCATGTCATATTAACCAATTAAATTCGTGTATGTCATCAAAACATTCAAATTATATTTATTTTAACATTTATAATATCAATTATTTGATTCTTTCATTAATAAGGAAAATACTACATCATTATTGTGTCACATATATTTTTTCATTTTTAATGTATAAAAATTATAAATAAAATACCATTATGTATGAAATTTATTTTAGCTTTATAATGAATATTTATAATCGAAAATATAACATATATTACCCTATGTAAAAAGGGTTTTTCTAAAAGATATAACCTTTTGTCATTTTTGTATTCACTTTAACTTAATTAATATAAAGTGTCCCTATCACCTACAAGTGGCTCCATGGGGTCCCAAAATCGACCCGAAGATGCCCATGGTCGGAAATGTATCCACCAATAAGGTTATGAAACGTTTTAGGGTAATTTATTACTATTATAATATTATTTTTAACTTTTATTTAATGAATTTACCCTTTAACCATGATAAATAAAATATTTACCGAAGTAATTATTCAAAATGTATAAAAATAAAAGTTATCAATTTACACAATTTGGACATCCTGATTCCAAATATGGAATCCATTTTTCCAAATTCAAAACACATAAGTGGCATAAATTTATTTAAAATTAATTCCCGCTGTCAAAACAAAATACGTGTTTTTAAGATATAATAACTATCAAGAGATTGCCACTTGTTTATGTCCGGTTTAATTGTGAAATTATGTCCAATGACCAACATTGTATTAAATTGTAAAAATATATTCTAAATTTACTTTAAAACCACTCAAATTAATAATTTATCACTATTAATTATTTTGATTAAAAATGTTGTTTTTAATTAAAATTTAGTAATTTTCACTATTCATAAAAATATAAATGTTATCAGAAAAGTACCAAAAATTCACCCTGAGCTAATTTCAATATTCTGAATCCAAAAATTGAGTCCATTTTGAAATATAAAATGTATAAAATTTCAAAAGGTGGGTATTAATATTCATAACAACTAGTTTGATTGGTTGTGGTGTGTGTTAGAACTTAAAGTTGCGTATAACACACACTACTGGATTATTCAAAGTGAAGCGTATTGTGGAAGCTTGGGGTGTTACAATGATGAACGAGGAGAAAAAAATTAATCATGAGAAAGATATCCAAATTCCAAAATAAATCTATCCCATCCCATAATGCACATGATCCAAAGATCAAACTGTTGGATTATTAGTTAATGTTTGTAATAGGAATATTAATGGGGGAAAGAATACAATCAATACAACATCCTACTGCGAGATAGGTCGATCAATGATAGAGAAAAATCTTGTGTTGTTGTGTTAGGTGATATCTCCAAATACTTTTGTCCATTTATCATTGATCTATGACCTTGTTGTCATTCATCTGAGAGAGATCTACCAACACCACCTCCAATGACCTTCCAACTACTTCATGGTTATAAGGATAACACTATAATTTGTTCATAATAGTGCATAAAAGGACACTTCAGTCACTTCATCAATGAATTAAAATGAGCTAATTTAATTAATTATTTATTTAATTTCATTTTTAAATTGGCATGACCACAAACTCCACACAATGACAATGGTATTGTTGTTTATAGGGTAAAAACCTCAATTTGAACTCAAAAGTTCCCTCATATTTCTAAATAATTTTCCCTTCTAGTATTTATTCAAATGATTCCTGAAAACTGCACGTGCATGATATTTAATATATTTAATATATTTATATAATTTATTTTGGGATGATTGGGCCTCTTAATTTCATTCCATCTGTATAATTGGTGTAAAGATAATCCACACAACATAAGCAAATAATATATGTGAAATCCAAGTGTTTACATTTTTCCCACCTTGGGGTTTTACATCCAAAAAATCCAAGACGTGGGATATACCAAGAGGTGTGGGTACTAAGAATGAATCTAAGCCTCGTACTTCCATATTATCTTCTAAATATTCCCTTACATTCACCATTAATACAATAATATAATCAATTTCCATGAAGGATCCTCTCATACCTATCCTCAATCTCCAATTGGTAGTCAACAATGGCATCTCCATTCTCGATGTACATCTTTCCCCAGCTGATAATGTGAGATGGGTGATGCACATAGAAACTCATATGTGACAAATGGAGGATGTCTTGTACCTAATATAATTGTGGGGTAGTTCTAAGATGCATTCCACCTCACCCAATGTACACAGTATTTGGAACAGGATAATGAATCTCAAAGATATCTTCCCACCCCAGAAAACTCTCTATAGACCACATCAAGATAAAATACATTGGAACACGTGGCCTCCCTCATCAAACCCCAAAGGCCTATATAATATATCCTGATAATGATTTTTATGCATTTGTACAATCCTATTGTACTCCTATATGATCTAAATATTATTGGAAATAGCTTGCACCAACTCTAGGCCAATACACACCTAATGTCCTGGTTGATTCCATCAAGGTGGGGATCTATAGGGTTTCTCATTCAAAGCATCGAATGGTTCCCTAAAAAGTGTAGAAGGGTGGGTTTCATTGTTGTAAAAATCAATTAATGGTAGGTGAAACACCATACTATGGCCAATGTCAACCATTCTTTGGAAAAACATGTCCTCTAGAACTTGAATGGTCCACTTAGTCTGGTCTTCATTATAGTAGTGAAAAGCTATGCTAACATAGAATAGAGTTCCCAAATCCTCCTATATTAACTTTGAAAATCGATATGTGAATCGATAATTATAGTTGTAAATTATTTTTATGGAAACTCCATGGTGTTAGTATAATTCCTTTATGTAGAGGTATCCCAATATATTTACTTAACATTTCTCTCTAATATCTAGGTTGTTAGCCAACTAGTTTAGTCAGTCGAAAAACACAAAGATGGAATTGTGTCCCCATAACATATTTTTAAATACCATCATGATTTCCGAGGATATAACATCACTATATAACATCAACATATGAAGGGGTTCATCTAAAACAACTGGAACTTGGTGGTTAGCCTTCACTTTTTGAAAAGTTAGGCATTGAAAGAAAAACCCCACAACTCCCTCTTTTATCCTTGGTCACTAAAACAAATGTTATAGGTCCTAGTTCATCATTACCAAACTAATATGTACTAACAAAGGATATGTATAAAAATCTAATAAATCCTCCTCCCAAATGTCATTAGTACCACGTGCATCCTCTGAAAATAATGACATGATCCCCACCATCAAAAAATTTATCAGGAGCACATATAGTGGATATCTATGTACGTAGGGTCTCATATTAGGTATCCCCAAGTTGTGCCTCCCTGACTCACAATAATATAATAGGGGTAAAACCCATAATCTAGAGGTAATCTACACCATCTTCATCCATAAAGGATATCTGCAATGTGGTCAACTACTCTGACAAATAGTTCATGAACTTCAAACAATATCATTTACTATGATCAACATTTACCATGATCCCCTTTCTAGGATTTTGGAAAATCACAAATTCATATTCTAGGAAGAACTGTACTCATCACCTCTATCTCAAGTAACAGTATTTCATTGAGATGATACACTTGAGAATATTATGGGTAGAATTGATGATAAACCGCTTAGCCATTAGGGGTTATCTCGACATCATTATTGTAAAGACTACTAAATCTATCCCTAGATAATAGGTTACATAGTTATACTAATGTGGTCTCGTCTTATGAGAACCATAGGAAATTAATGCCTTCCTCTACATTAGAACACAACCAATCCAAGTTCACGTTTCATTATAGAACACTATGCACCTGACACCCTCGTTTGGAAATATCAAGATGAGGGCGATTTTCAATATCTACCTCAACTTATGAATGTCATGTTAGAACCTTTACATCCACATGAATGGATACCCATTCATGTCAATGTTATCATGGGTGATGATACACTATATAAATAAGGTATGAATCTCTATTAGTAGCATAAATACCCAAGGAAGCTTTACACCTCTAGAACACTCTTCGGTGGCTCATAAGCTTACACTACATTGACCAAGACTAGGTCCACTACCACTCCATCTACTGAGATAAAATTTTGGAAATATCAAGATGGTAATGATTTTCAATCTCTCCCTAAACTTTTTAATGTCATGTTAGAACCTTTACATCCACAAGAAAGGATACGCTTTCATGTTAATGTTATCATGGTTGATGATAAACTGAAGAAATCAGGTATGAATCTCTAGTAATAGCCTAAAAACCCATGGAAGCTTCACACCTCTAAGAAACTCTTGGGTGGCTCACAAGCTTACACTACCTTGACCATGGTTGGGTCCACTACCATTCCATCTATAGAGATAACATTTGGCAGAAAGTGGACATCCTAAATCTTGAACTAAAAATTTAATGTGCTTCTCATAAATATGGTTTTTTCAAAGAACGTAGTGAAAAATCCTCAATTATCTCATGTGATACTCCTTGGATTCCATGTAAAAAAGGATATCACCAATTAAGACCACCATGAACCCTCTAAGAAGGGGAAGAACACCTGGTTCATGAGTCCCATGAACACTGCTGGGGTGTTTGTTACACTAAAGAGAATCTCCAAGTACATAGTGACCATAATGTAATCTGAATACCCTCTTCAGTATATCCTCATCCGGCACTCACAACTAGTGATACCCTGAACAAAGGTCAACTTTTTAGAACCCTCATTCCCCTATTACCAATTAAAAGTGGTCATTGATCCTCGGTATAGGATACTTTTTCTTCACGTTCACCTGGTTCATGAAATGTAAATCCACACATAACCTCATGTTCCCATCATCCTTCTTGGAGAACAAAAACAGGGATGCCTAGGTTAAAACAGTAGGACTAACAATGATCTCCCTCTGAATGTCCTATAATTGTACCATTTTCTCTTAATTATCGATTGCGGGAATCTGATATTATGGCACAAATATCAGTGTCATCCATGGGTGTAGATAAATGTAGAAGTATATCTATTGGAAATAAGGTAATTTGGAACATATTCAGGGATGATATCATAATACACCTCCCCCACTATAGTAAACTAGAAACTAATATCATCTACAACACCAAGGGCCATGCTATCGAACTGATGAGTAATATATTATATCCTCTTATGCAAGAGTACATCCCATAATGCATGGGTTTACTTTTAACCCACAAAATGAATCCTAGTCCCATTACTATAGAAAAACCACATCTTCCACCTAAAAAATCTTTCTATGAATGATCTATAGATAACCGGTCAATACCTATGATGTAATCATAATGCCTCCAGGATTATACAAAGGGATCCAAATATAAACTCTCTCCCCTATGATCCATTCCAAATTATTTTCACAATTATGTGATAGTATAGTTATCACTAGTAAGAGTCTCCAAGTACAATGGTCGATCCATGAGATTAACTTGAATCTCTATGTATCTGGCCATATAGGTGGGAATAAAGGAATGACTAATATCTATGTCTATTAATACTAAAACTATGCTATAAAAGACATAGATCATACCATAAATCATTCATGAATCATCTGGGAAGTAATCTTGGACCACCTTCAACTATCTCCGCCCTTGTCCTCTTGCACCCTCATTCTAAAGGGGATCACTTGGGGCTGGTGGTGGTAACATATCAAATGTTCTACCACCTATAACTGCTCTACCAGCTCCCCTACCAAGTCCTCCACACTATGGATTAGTGTTATCCTACTACTGTCACTACCTCAATTCCCCATCCATGATATAACTTTTATCTATATGATAGGTTGTAAAATATCATGTAAGATTCCCCCTACCATCCAAAATGTAGCACCGCCTTTTTCTTGGATGACAGGAACCATCATGTGATCCTTAAACGATAGAACCATAGTTGTGGAATATCATTTAGAATCATATCACACATCTAGGTCATTAAGATAGAAATCAGCTTCCCACTACTGAGGTCTCCACTATTATAGAACTACTTCCATCAACAACAATCTTTTTCTACTATTCCAGGAATATTTAAACAACCAAATCATTCAATAATACCCATAAAAAAGTAATAATGCACAAAGGTATAACACTGACTCATATGTATCTAAGAATTCTTCATTCAAAGGCCCGAGCATAGATTAACAGAGAACAAAATATATCAATTGTGAACATAGATAGGTTTGTGAACTTTAATGAATAGAAAAATTATTCCATTATTCCCTACATGTGTTTCAAGGGAACATGGAAACATACAATCCATAGCATAGAAATAGAGAAATACTCTCTAAAAAGGGACTCAAGATCCGACCATGAAAGAGTCTCCTCATCATAAGAATGGGTCACTAACCCCCACCATCATCTTACTTGGACATAGAGAAGGCTCACTTCTAGAATAACTATTTAATATTCTGGTGTCCTTACAAGATAGAAAACTAATGTCACCACCTCAAGAGATTCCTCAACCACCTGTGGGTTTGGACCACCTCAGAACCTATGAGGAAGATTCAAAAAAATGTCATGAAGTGTGCTCATCCTACACAACTCATCTTATGTTAATTTAGGTTCCATATTATTCTCAATAAGTGGTGGTATTTTTGGTACAACACCTTGAGGTATCATCTCTAGAACTATTCTCTATAATGATGCATCACCACTGAGGTGATCATACTCATGATCCTAATGCTGAATCCTATATGGCTTATATCATGGAGTTGTCCTAAAATAAAAACATGTACCACGATCAGTGAGTATATCTATAGCGATAACTCAAGAATGACATGGAAACCACAAACCATTCCTATAATATACACATACCATTATTTTACCCACAACTAATGTTCTCAAGTATCTGGTTGGAAATAAGATGATCAAAGTCGCAGTGTATGGATATGTTGGCCGCTGCACCAATGTTGGAGTCCCTTTCCTGAATTTTGATCTCAAACCACTTGACATTATCACCCTAAAAAAATATCACAGACACTGTTCCTAATTTAGAATTGATTCCTTTGATACAACTTTTTCCCCACCTATCCTAATGGGTACTGTTCCATGACTTCCCAATCCCACATTCAAGAATCCATGGGATGGAGACTATCTTTGAGTAGGCATATCACTATCAAGGGAGGGAATAGCCTAAGCACTTGTATGCATATAGTGAGCTCTAAGCCCATATGATACTGAATTGTAAAAACATATGGAAAAACCTACATGAATACATCTAAACCCCACAACTAGTTTACAAAATATGTAAAGTAAATTACATAGTTCTAAGTACAATATCACCAAAAAGACTATTAAAAACATCCAACTTAAATTTAAGGATATGGACTACTGTCTAGATTCCACAAGAACATGTTGTGGTCCGTACGGTCTCACTATTCTCGATATATTCATGGTCCCACTAGGGCTCTATCAAATGGTCAATCATCTTCATAATACAAAATACATTCTGAAAATCCCACATAAGGGTGAGTATAACAATTATCTATAGGACAACTCAAAATAACATTGCATAAAAAAGGAGTAACAATCCTTTCTAAAGAGGAATATGTTTACATAACATATAATAATAAAATACAAATACACTCAACTAGGAAAGCCATTCTCAAGGTAATTTCACATTCATACTAATAACCTATGATTCAAACTTGATGTTTATTCATGACACTCATATGTGAGAACACACTCAATGAGTCAAATAGAAATGATGATGTCCACCCTAGAGGTAGTTCTCATAGAATCACATTATAGAAGAATTTGGTGAAGTCAAAAGTGATACGATACACATTAGAGGATTACTACCAAGGACATGGGGTATACCAAAATTCAATTAGGAACAACCTAATGAGTAAATGATTTGTGCCTATGTAGTGTTGGACCTGTAGATACCAAGATCTCCACCTTGGTTAAGAAGATGATCGAGGATCTCACTCCGAAACTCATTGTAGTATTCCCAAAAGAATATCCAAAAAGTCTTAATAAAGAGATCATTTCATAATGTATAGGAGTTCATTACACTCTAAAACTCACGGAATAGATACAGGGAACAAATCCTAAAGTAATTGGTCCATGATATAGATTAAAATGGCTCCATGACAACATTTGGGGTGTATACAACTTGTAGTATAGTTACACACCAATTTCCATTGACTCAGGGTTCTATCCGTGTAAATTTCCCATGTCTGTGTCTATGTATGTGTAACTGTACATGATGTGTGGTTTCCATTGTACTTATTTTTGTGTACTACTACATGTAATAATTGGTGAACATCCACGATAACCGTGTACATGTGGGAGTATGTGGCATGATATTGACCATGTAGTCTAGCCTATGTCCGTTTACCCTCTATGGTACATGCCAATCCCTCAGGGAGTGGTCTCATGATGTGTGACATGGTTAAAGGCTCTGGGATACTTATCTTCATCCCAAACCCTTGACTCCACTATGAGGTACACACAAGGAATGTAGCTCCTATGTACATGCTTTGTTGATCATGTTTTTCTAGAAACTGTGGTTCTTCCTTCTGCGTAAACTCATGTTGATACAACCATAGAAATTATCCTTGATCTCATAGTAAAAAGTGGATCTAATCCATTCTACCCACTCTATGGATGATCGTTATAATCTGGTATTTGAAACCATTCAAGAACAATCGTCATAGGTTCCTAATGTCGTTCACATGCCCTGCTCAAATCGGGGGTCTCAAATTTAGTGTGATATGCACATTACTACCATAATTGAACAATACTCATTATATAGTGAGTCCAGATATATGATATATGTTCATTGCTCCATGAAATGGGTGTGAAATGATCGATTACTTGAGATTTGGGTTAAACCACAGGACAATGAAGAACAATTCCCATTAATGAAGTATCTCGGGAGAAAATCATAGGGAACAATCCAGAGGAATGAACCTCATTTGATGTTCTTCTTGACCTCAATTCATTATAGTTATAATGAAAAATGAATGGGTAACATTTAATCATGAACATATTCTCCCAATTCTAAAATGAAACAATCCCTTCCTATAATATGAATGATATGTAGATCAACCTATTTTCTGATTGATTCGTTTTCAACATAAAAATAGAAAACCGATAAAGAATCCAATCAAAACAAAGTGCTGCCTAAATATAGATTAATCTCTTATTACAGAAAATCAATCATTATTTTCATCATTTGGATATCTGAATCCCAATTTCCAAATATCATCATTCTATGACTCAGTTTTCATTTGTCTAAGAGTGATCCTCCAACAACTATCCAACAACTCCTTGGTTATGAGGATGACCTTGTAATATTTTCTTAATAGTCTACTTAAACACACATAAGTCACTACATCAATGATTTAAAAATTGAATAATTTATTTAATTATTTTAATCATTTCAAACCCATGATGTATTTTCCACAAACACCCCACATCAACAATGTTTATGGGGTGACTAGGTAAAAACTCTTTCTCTGAACTCAACTGTTCCATCAAATTTCTTATTCGGACCCTTTTTTTGGAGTTATTACAATTTTTTCAGGAAACATTCACATACATGAAATTTTATATTTAATATATTTTAAAAAATTATTCTGGGCACATTGGGCCTCAGAATTTCACTCCATATCAGTGCCTAGTCTTTTAAATAATCTATATAATTTCCAAAAATAATAGAAGGTCACCTTGACAATAGGTAATATAGACACATGGTAACTTACCATGGCAGGTTCACTCTGTATCTCATTAAAATCTAGACTCTACCTTTATCATAGGTATTCCATTAAGATTCATGATAATGTAACATACCACCTCATGGTAAGTATACATACCACCTCGCTGTTTGTTGTGGATCCTCTTTATGTGAAAATAAATGCATGATATTTAATTATTAGAAGTTTTGGACTTATCCAAGAGTTTTAGATAATCATATAGATGAATAAATTTTTTTTCATTCAAAAGTGGAATTATCATTATTTATTTCATTCAAACAATGTTTTATGAACATTTGATCCTATTTTTATTTCAAAGATGATAAAATTGACATGATTTTAGTAGTTCGGTTCGATTACATTGACTTGGAAACCAAGAACTCATTGAATTTCAGCCTCTAAAAATAAATGTATAAGAATATAATGAGATGTTGAGAATGGATAAATCAAATTACTTTTATCAAATGATTTTGATTATATGCATAATATTTTAAGGTGGATGAATAGTATATCATGCTCTTTTGTCCCAAATCAGAAATGTGGTTTGGAGATCCATCTCAATTAGAATTAATCTCTCCCACTACTCCTTTGAGCTGGAAATGGGGGATCAACAACCATCACATATCCACACACACATATGGACTTTGGAAAAATGAGACTATTAGTTCCATCTCCATACACTCATGTGGGGGCACTCTATAAATTTACTTATATGTGGTCCCATTACTACCATTGTGTTTTTCCATTAGGCTTTCAATCCCATGGGTTTAACCTCAATGGTCACCTATATGGTAGAGGATCAGATCGGGATAACCATGGATGGTCCTTAATTTTGTACTATACTCCACCAAGAAATGAGAGAGGAGATAAAAATGAAAATCATTGAAAATATATATTTTAACAAAACAGAAATCATTAAAACATATAAATAAGAAATCACCATTTTCCTAAAAAAAATTAATTTAATATGATGTAGGAGATACTAATTTATCAAAACAAAGCTACTAAATAAATGATACAGAGATTCATACTCTAACAATAACTCTCTTTTTGTAAATTATGAAGTACAAAATTTGTTAAATTTTCCGAATCATTCTCCCCCATTTTGAAATTTATTTTCAAAGTACCTTAAAATAAAAAATTTCTATATAAAAATTAACAATATTAACCACACATTACATGAATTTTAAAATAAGTATACATGTAAACATAAATTTGAAAAATATCCATATTTAAAACATGTAGTAATTATCATATTAAAAAACATTATACATAATTCAAACTTCATTATCTTAAATTTGATAGAATATAATGGTTTAGTGAAATGTTTAGATAAATGTGTTTCACAAGGAAAAAATTCTAAACCTATATATATATGATTTTCATTATCCCTTATAAGATGAGCTGACATCTATTTCTTTTTTTCTAGAGTGTTGGAAAGGGTTTTTAGAAATTGAAATTCCACTATAATGATCACAAATGATTATAATTTTATTAAAAATAATGAACATCACATAATGGTTTTATATCATTACAAATTCAAAAAACAAATAGTTTCAAAAACATATTCATCCTCAGCTGTAGACATTGGTGCTAATAGATGTTTCCTATAATTCCATGAAATTGGACTTTTACCCAAAAAGTTGCTCATAACAATTGTAGTTTTTTAGAAAAACCTACATTCTCCAATTTTAGAATTATAAAAAAATAATAAATCAATACAATTTTGATTTGAATAAAACAAACAGGTGCTACTAATAAACGTGATATGTCTAATTTCACTTACAACATCATTAATGTTTCTTCTTGAAGGGGTTAACTGAAATATGTTACGTAAACAAAAAAAAGAATTTTTTTTATAGATAAAGTTGGATAAGATAAACTACCTGTCATTAATATATAGAGTTTAGTATCGACTATCATTAAAAATTCATCATAGTCTAATGTGGAATTGTTACTCATTGGTGTTTTCAATGTCTTAAAATAATGAATCCCAAATCATTTTATGAGATCATTATCATACTTAGCATGATGTAATAAAATATAATATTTTCATTGATTATTTTTAAAATGAATGAAAACATTAATTCTCTTATTATGATCATATATAATTCACAAGTCATTAGTTTATAAAAATTGTTACTTAGAGAATTTTAGTCCAAATATTATATCAACAACATGAATAGTTATAATTAGTATATGATTTAGAACACTATTTTAAAGATCTATTTCCATTAACAAAATAATTTTGAATTTAAAATATAGTGGTTCTTAAAAATCTAGATCAAGGACTTTTCTTAAGTCCAAATAAAGAATAATTTATTTTAAAAACATCATTTCGAAATTTTTCATTTTCAAGTCTAGGGGGTTGTTTAATATAAACATCATCATAATTTATTCCATTACAGAAATAATTTCTTTACACACATTTGAAAAAATTTATATTTTGAAAAAAAGAAAAGTATAATTGAATTACAATTTATTCGATAAAAGTAACATGATAAATAGAATTTTCAATATAAATACCACCTTATTGGGAAGAGCCTTGAGCCACTAGTCTTGCTTTATTTTAAACAATGTATCCAACTTCATCAATATTTTCATGGAAAATAAATTAATTCCTATAATCGGTTTATGTAATTAAAAATCAATCAAATTCTACACTTGATTCACATTAAATTGATTTAATTAATCATACATGGAATTAATATAATTTATATAAATTAATGTATTATCAATGATAATTATAAAAATCAATAATAAAATAAGAATATTAATAGTAAAATAAAAAATATTTTTCGGTTAATATACCAAATTCTACATTATTAATTACTTTTTCCATTGCATGATCATTAAGAGTTTTGTATTGTTTAAGATTAGTTTGAGAGAATATGCCCTATCCCTCAACTGATGAATTATCATTTTCTTGGTCATTACCTTCACAAAAATTAAATTTCTTAAAATCAACAGTATATATTTTAAAACATTATTTTTCATGTAATTTCTATTTTAATTAAACTTAACATGTGCATTATCTTCAAAAACTAATGTTTTATTATTTTAAAATTCTTATGATTTGATGTGATTAGAATATCTTCAAAATATGCATTCATCCATTTTAGAATCAAAATTTTCAAAATTTCCATTTGAATTTAATATAAAGAAATTTCAACTAATTACCCTAAAACACCCAACATAAGGATTAAACCCTTTAAATGGATCACAAGGGGACTTATTTAAAAATAGTCTAACAAACACTCTATATAAAAAATTACAATATGTATTTTTATATACTGCCCAAAAAAATCTTGGTATAATTAATTCTATAAGAATTTATCTAGACATTAAATATATATATATTCATTATTTTAGCCACACTAGTCTATTGTGGTGTTTTAGTGGCTGAAAAATAATGCGCATGTCAATTTTCTTCACATAATTTATCAAATTCTAAATTGGAAAATTAAACACCTCTATGAATTCTAGTAGAGATGATTAAAAAATTATTAATGTTTTGAATAAGTTTATAGAAATAAAATAACATATATAATGTTTCATTTTTATCTGAAAAGAAATAAATATTGATAAATTCACTGTAATCATATACAAATACAAATAAAAATACATTATTCTTATCAAAAAACCTAACATGTTGTATATGTCCAAATAATTATAAATGAAATATTTATAAACATATATAAGTACCAAAACCACTTAAATATTTAAATAATTCTTTTTTTAATTCATATATATTATATAGTAATCACAAATAAATACTAACATGAATTAAATATTAAAAATTATAGAAATTGATAACGATTTGACTATTTTTGAAAGATTTCAATGTTATTATTTCAAATCCTAATATTCCAAATAATTTCATCATCTATTACATCATTCAAAAAAATATCCTTCTGGTTTTTTATATTAGATAAATCAATTGTTTAAACATTCTATTTTCTATTTGTTGAAAGTAAAACAGATTTTTTTTCTAAATAGAACATTTATCATTTTAGAAGATAAAATTTAGTCCATAATAACAAACCTATCATATACATGTTATATTTAATTTTTAAAATTTTAAAAATAAAATTTTTTAAGTAATAACACTTATGGAAAAACCAAATTCACCAATACCCTTAATAGGACATTTATAGTTATCTCTGAATGTGACAAATCCATTATAACCTAAATTAAAGGATATGAAATTAGAAATATCACTTGGCATGTTCCATCAGAAGATACTATATGAATACCAATATTCATTGATACATATATGGATTATTTTAGGAAAATAAAAAACCTGATAGACTATTTTGGTACCCATGTTAACTTGGGACAAAAATGATTAGTAGCTAAAAATTTGGGAACATATAATGATTTTAAACATTCATTAGTAGACTATTTAGAAAATAAATCTTTTTTAATGAGATTATTTCTCTTCCAAATTTATATTTTAAATATTATAGAACATTCATTTGAATAATGACCTTTCATTATGTATTTAAAACATGTTACACTTAAAATATATCCTTTTTAAATTTTAACAGTGGTAGTCCTACATAACCATAAAGTAAAACTATTATAACCAAAACCAATCTTAGTTTTGATTAGTTTCTTAAAGAAATAAATTTATCATAATTTTTTACCGTAATTATATATAGATAATTCTATTTTATATTGAAAAATTCATTTTTAGAATTCATATTCTCTTATTGAATAGACTCAAAATTTGTATAATAAATCATATTTGATCCAAAATATATGTTTCATCATTGATTATTTTCTTGAATAAGTTTATGAAAATCATATTCAAATTTAATTAAAACATCTAGAACTAAATTAAATTTTATTTCATTATCTTTATCATTCACTTATAGAATGTTTATAACTCTTTCATTTTTTTCTTTGTGTTTTAACAACTCATAAAAAAATTATGTTCAGATTAATCATTCTAGAAATCCCAAAATTTCATATCTTCAAATTTTATTTATATTTTCTCATTTTCATTAATCAAATAAATAATTTAAAAATATTATGTCATTATATATTTCAATTTTCCAAAATATGTCATTTCTTCATTATTCATTTTTTATTTTCATTATTTTAACTTTGGAATTCACAGAATTAAATTCAGAACATGAATCTTAATAAATTTATTTTCAATTTTATAATAAATAATATTTATATAAATTATATTGAGTAATTAATTTAATTGAAATAAATTCAGTAACCTCAAATTTTACACCCATCATAGTAAGGTTCCTTGTCTATTGTTCACTTCTATAATCACTAAATGAGCCAGAACTGTCAGAATATCCCATACTCTAATCATATATTGTATTTTTGTTGTCTACTTTTGTGATTTTATTTATTTTTATGATTGATTTTGAGGTATTGTATCCCAATATGATTTTTTTGGCACTCATAACTTTTTAATTTTGAAACAACATTATTATTGCCGGAATTGCAATTATTGTAATCATTTTTGAACAACATAATGAAAATCATGTTACCACCTTTGTTTTTCATGAATTTGATTTTTTTTCAAAAGTGACCAAACTATTTTTCACCCCCATAAAACTCATATTTATAAGTGTTAGATATTTCATTATTATTATAATTTAATGAAATACCATATCTCTAAGAAGACTCCTCTTCATCATTTTTTTCAACTCTAACTCATACTGCAACAACATAACTATTTTTTCATCTATGGTGCACACTTTAATATTGTCACTTTAATTAATATACAACTTATTTTTATGCCAAATTTTTTAATGAGATATCCATTATATTTCAACTTGAGATGTTTTTTCCATAAATTCAAAAATATCACTTATACTATTTGTAATTATTGTAAACCAATCAAAAAACTGGATGTTGATTCATCATCTCCAATCATGTAGTCCTCGTATTATACTCAAAGAATTTGTATTTTGGTTCTCTTGAGTTAATCATCCCTATAGCAATTCACTTGATGTAATATCCATATATCATTGTTTGTATTGCAATATGATACAAGTAAATAATAGTGTATACTTAAAGGACAATATAAAAAATATTTGCATCGTTATAATAGAAAACATATTTTACAATGTCATTACCTAGAAGTGTCTCAAAATCAACATTGGGTACCTCATATGGCTTATTCATGATAGTCCAGTGTCCACACTATGATTTTTTAGGTATCCATGCATTCTATATTTCTAATTGTTGTAGTCACTTCCATCGAAGAGTGAGGTTTTTTGTGTGGAATCCCTTCATCATTCTCATTGACACATACCATCATAAGAGTAAATTTTTTTATTCCTTAGAATTATATATATATATGATATCATGTTATCATGAAGATAAAAATAAATAATAACAACAATAAAAGACTTAAAATATAATTTTAAATAATAAACTTCTCTCATAACATTTTTTGGATCGTAGGCGATAGAGATTATGACTAGAGGTGATGGGTAAATATTTATTAAGAAAATGGGACAAAAAATAAAGGTTTTAGTAATTAATGATTATATAGGGATATCATTGTTTAAAATATTCAATGTAGTGGAAATAAATATAAATAAAACCAATAATTATAGTGGTACAAATCAACAAGATCATGTTCCACTCCATACCCTTCCTTACAATGTGATTAGATTGGTACCCACAATGAAACTCACTTTTAATGGTGTGAGGACATGTTTCCAAAAATGTATTTTAAATTTACACCAAGGTAAAACCCAAAATTTTTATATAATCCAAGGACATAGATCATGACATGAAATATTACTGATATTCCCAAACTAGATATCCTTTTAAGTGGTATAAAAATGAAAAAAAGACCTTCATTTGATTGGGAATAGTATAAACCATCCATAAATAAATTACAAAAAATAAATATAATAATAATATATTTAAAAATATAAATATAGCCAAGTAGAAATATCTAAAGATGAGTTTGATGGGATTCCCTGATCTTTGGTCACTCAATAGAATAATTTTCAATATTTATGTTCCTCTGTGGTCATAGAAAAGGAATATAGGACACAAACATTTCTCGATTTTTTTAGTAGAATGAACAGTGTAACACAATTATAGAAAATGTAATTTGGAATTGAACTATAAATAGATTATTTATATTTATGATGTAGTGACCTGGACCACAGTAACTAGGAGCTAGTTTCATATTTATTACATTGTCATAAAATTCAAGGAATAAAATCCCTAAGGATTTAATATTCTATTATTCTTGGTAAACTAGGTAAATACGTGAGTATTAAAATACATTTTAATAAAAAAAATTAAACATTATTTTTCTTGATAATAACATTATTTCCTCAAGAATATCCTTGATTATAAAACATAAAAACACTTCATTTATTCTTTATAAAGGAAAAGAATAAGCGTGACCTCCAATGCTCAGTAAGGGTTAAGTACAACAGAAACTATCATGATTCAAAAATAAAAAATAAATATGGAAAGGTAAATAAATGAAAAAACATTCCATTTCAAAAATAATATGATATTGAAACACTTACATATATAATATCATTTTTAGAATATAATGGATAATAATAACTAAAATATTAAGGAAGGAAATACTTAATTATTGGATGTCATGTATCTGGAACATGACACCTCAACTATCAAGATCTTTCACAAGAATAAAAAAACTACTTGGTAAAAAGCAATTAGATTTAGCCAACTATGTCACCACTATCACGACCATCATAATAAAGTCTAAAAACATTGTTAAAAATCATAGAATTTCTCCAACTAATTTAATTTTAATGTCTTATCAATGCATCGATAGTCTATATTATGTTCAAGCCCCCACAACCTTTTATTCTATATCTTATAATCAATATCACATTAATTAATTAAAACACATTTATATTCATTATCCACATTCAATTTACCATGCATGATAATATTGTAATAGTAAGAGAGTTGGAGTTACAACATTAAATCACCTTTTTTCTACAAATCCTTAACTATTTGTTATAAAATTATCATTTGGTTGAGTTTCGAGCCTTTTGGGAATATAGATCATTTTTTGTGGAAAATGAACTAAAGTTTAGTGATGAATTTTTTTTGAATTAATTGAATATTTGAATAAATGGGATAAAGAAATTTTTTTCCATCAGGATATTTCTGGGAGATTCCTATAGAGGTATTGATTTATTACTACCTATAAGAGATATTTACACTATAAATTTCGAGATTATGGCGTATGTTTAGCTCCATGTACATGCCATGAAAGTGATTTAGAAAGAAAAACCTTTTAATAAATAAAATTTTTTATTCCATAAAACCCATACTTACAGCATTAAATCATCACTTTGTATAATTTAATTATAGGACACTCTTTTTTTATATGTGTCATGGAAAATTTTCAATGTATGTCTGAGATTGACTCCATACTTCCCACTTTCCCTGTGTTTTTTGTTCACATCTCATGTAACTCCATTCTATTTAATGATGCATCCATCTACCACTATCCCTAGGTATATTCCAGATTCAATTAGAGTTTTTCATTCTCTCCATATTATTTTCTTGGTGCAGTTTTTCACTACAGGTGTGGGATGTATTCCTTAAGGTATGTATGATATCCCTATACTATTTTTGATTTGTGGGTCTCTGTTTGGAATCATTGTGTGTGATAATGTTTTTGAGATTTGATAACATTAATTTGATCTTCATTGATCCTTTTTTATTTAACCTCATCATTTTCTTTTAGATATTGATCTTTTTTTCCAAATATCTATTGTAAAAGGCAAAGAGGTTTCCTCTGTTCTTGAGGTAGGTTTCTCGAAATAAGGGATTAATTAATGAATTTGTATATGTTCTTGAAAATTCCTAGAGAGTGTTGAATTAATTTTCATGATGTAATATTTTGAATGACTTGTTGGAAGAGATATATGATTTGAAATGAGTTTTATTTAAAAAAGGATATTACTCAACAAGAGTTTGATTAAATGATTTTAATAGTGGTTTTGTTTTCGAAATTGGTTTTTAATCCTGGAATATGAATTTTTTAGGTGTAAATTGTTTATTATATATGATAATGTTTATAAAATGGATTTTGAAAAAAAAAACACTTTGGGTAGTTGGTGGTTCTTTAGGAATAAACTTTTCACTTTTTGTGTGTCTAATGACACAAGATGTGTTATGTCACTCTTTGTGTTTTTAATTCCACAAGAGGTTTATTCTCACTTTAGTGTGTGTAATTCCACAAGAGGTTATACTGTATGGATCCAACTGATAACTATATTAAGGATTTTATTTTATGTATAGAATTTATACTAATAGGTTAGAGTCCAAATTGTGTGCTTTGTCATTTAGATTTGACTAGTAACATGATGATAATTTCATTATTGTTTCCTCATAGGTTTATCTTATAGTTTATCCATGTTTTATTAAGGGTTTAATTTTCCTTACTTTACATATTACACAATTTGGTGAATATTTTATGATTTTATTAAAAAATTAATATTTTATAAAATGGGTTTACATTATGTAAATTATTTATAAACCACATTATGTTTAAAGCGAGCACTTATTCATTCCTTATATTATACCATGTATAGATTCTTTGGTGGTATCAAAATTTCATTATTTTCACACCCATTATTTTTTAGGTGGGTAGTTGTATAAGTTGGTTGTTAAGGAAATTGTTAAAGGGAAGGTCAAATTGTAGCATTATGGTTTCTCTTGTAGTCATCATTTTCATGGCGGGATATTTAGGTGGTGATAAATGGTCACACATTGAATTGTTTTATCATTATTGGTTTGGGTTATTAGGCTTGAAATTGTGTGTCTCATGGTTATGTTCCCTTTCTTCAGCATTATACCCTATTGGTTTTCCATGTATAGGATTATTGTGGGATAAGATGCTTCTAGATTTTTGAGCATCACCATGTCGCGGACCACCTTGGGTGACTTGTTTAGTTCACATGGATTGGAACTTTGAAAATTTGTATCAGAGGGAATACCTAAACTGAAGTGTTTTGATACCTCGTAGTTTTTTCAGGTGTCTTGGTATACCAAAGTTAATACCAATGGAATTTTCATATTATGAGTGGAACGAGGGCCTAGTCATCTCAACTTCATGAAAAAATCCACGTTACCCTATGTGATTAGATATTTTTACCAATATTGGGGCATGGTAGTTAAGTCTAATTGAATGAACCAGATATGGGGTTTATTTAAATGATATTTTTCATTAATTTGATAATTTTTTTTATGAAATCCATAAATAATTTAAATTGTTTTAATTTAAAATGATTTATAGGTATGCATTAATATTGATGTATGATTTTGGAATTATCTCATGACTTTTTGGTTTTTATCTTCTAATTATTATCCAATACATCATAGAAGATATATTTTGAATCTAATAGAGGATTATTATTGGATGGTTATGTAGGAGATTCCTTTTGTGGAGGATTAGAAGATTTAACTTTCACTATTTAGACTCTAGGTCTAGTTGATGTTGGGAACTCGAGATGAGTGGTGGACCATGGATCAAAATTTATTAAGTATAATCCACCCATATTTAATTTTGAAAAGGAACCCAAAAATATAAGGAGTTACTTGAGTATATCGAGATGGTATTAAAGAATATATTCAACCAATAGTTGTATCCTAATAGGTTACATATGGAAAATACCTAGTGTTTCTACCCAGAGATTAGGGGAGAATGCCATTTTGGATTATTCAACTATCTTTTCTAGGTGGATGCACTTGGCACTAGAGCATGTTACCAATGACTACCTGAATGATTATGGATTTGAAATCTGGATTAGGAAATATATTCAATCAATACTGGTTCACATATGCCATTCAAATTTGATGGAGGTGGTTAATAAAGCAGCTTTAATAGATGTATAAATTTTCTAGAGAATATGTTTTAGGGGGGCTTTAGTAGGTGCAGTTAACATATAGGGCTTATCGTCTTGCTAGAAAATGAAGTGAAAAGGTAGTAATCTATCTATAAGACCCTTTTTAGGATATTTATTAGTGCAATGACCTAGAATTTTGAGTAATATTTTTTTATGAAATTTGTGTGTTATTTCATTTTTTACTCCACAAACTATATCCTTTAATTAATAAAGTTATACCATTGGGTTTCGACTGTTATATGAATATAATTCAATATGACCATCGGAAACTAAACTCTTATTGTTATAGTTATTTTTTATAAATACAAGCGATCTTGGTTAATTAATACGGAAAGAAGAGTCGATGGCTTCATCCAACAGAATCGGACAGTACGAAGCCCAACTGTCAGAGCTTGAGAGGAGGTAACATCTCTGGGATTTGCTCTAGACCAAGCCCAAGGTGAGATTCAACATGTGAAGCTTTAATGGAATCACATAAGTGAGAAGTTAAAGCTGATAGAAATCACCACTTAGTCAATGTTGTCTGAGTCTCCCCATGATTCTATCACCATAGCACACCATACACTTCTATCCTATGTAGGTTTTATAAGGGGATATGTAATCAGGCCTTAGATTATTTTTGTAATTCCTTGGGGTATATAAAACTGTTATTTTTATTATGGTAAAATTTTTGATTTTAAAATGACCAGTTAAATATAGGATGAATATTATTGACGAATTTTGCAGAAATGGTATTTTAAATATTCATGTAAACTTTAAAAAATTAATAAGGTGAAATGATTTTCAAAAAATGGTCTTTTAAAGTTGTGATCGGTAACAAATTTAGATTCAAATAAGATCAACTTGTATTTTTGTGAATAGTAAAGTATGAATAGTAACAAACCCATATGAATAGTAATGAATAGTATATCATCCCAAAAATTGAAACATCACCTATGAATGTATAAATACAATTTAGACATCATAAAAGTGAAAAAACATTAATATGATAAGTTTTGTTATTTTTTTAGGTCATAAATATATTGTTTACAATTTTATAATTAATTTTATAAATTAAAATGGAAATTTATTTTCATAAAATTTAATCATAAATAGTTAAATTCTTGTCTTATAGTGATATGATAATTTTATGGGACCATGATTACTTTATCAAGGTGTTACAAAATAATTTATTGTTATAGAGTTTTTTTTAATAAATAATTATTTTATTTAAAAATTAAAATTAAAATATTTAAACACAATAATTTATAAAAATGGAGGTCATTTTTGAATTCAGAGTGTCGATATTAGGTTAGGCTTTTTTTTTTGATTTTTCTGAAATAGTTGAAATTTCGGTGAATTGTAAAAATACAGTTTTCAGTTTTGGGTGTTTAATGACATCATTGATGATGCAATCATTATGTAACAAATCTGGTAAACTTGTGAATATTAGATATATTATGAGGTGTCCCAAGTGGACAATACCATGGGACAATACCATGGGCAGGCCCATGGTTTTGCAAATACCACTGATGAGGTGTCCCTTGGAAATTACTTAAATATTCCCTCATTTTCCCTATAAATACCAAGCCATTCCCTCTTTAATTTTTTTTTCTAAAATCCCTCTTAAAAAAGTTATAGTATTTTTACCTCCCAAGGAGTCCTCCAAATGTGGCCCCAAGCCCCCGAAGGTCCCAACCTTCATGCTTTCGATGTTACTCATCAAGGTATGGGAACCTTCCACCCTCTTCTTTTAGTATGGATTTCCTGTAAGTTATGTCTTCCAATTTCCTTATTATTTTGTGGGGGTTTATTCTTATATATTATTATTACATTCCATTTAATGTCAAAATGATTAAATAACCATTATTCTCTCATCAATTTATTTTCTGAATTTTTATGTGATGACATTAGGCTGCCAAATTTTAGTAAAAGAAATCACATTTTATCTTTTATTTCGAGTTTCCTTTTCAAGTGGTGTGTCATTACACACCATGATCGTATTTCTTTTTATTCTGTACCTCTACTGTAAATGACTCATTTATTTATGGGATACCCTTGTCCCCTCTCTTTTTATCCTTTTATAAAACCATGTTATATAGTTGTTATGGTGTAGAAATTTTGTCTCAAAATATATCTCTATTTTTCTCAAAAAATTATCTTGTTTTATTTACCTAAATACCCAAATAAATTTTAATTTCAAGAGGTATTCATCAATAGATAAAATTTATCTATCTGATTTTATAATTGACATAGAAGAAAACCTCTTTCCTATTCCAAGGGTTAAAAAAGACACAATGATCATGTTTTTAAGCACTTTTAAAACGTCACAATTTTGAAGTGAAACCTGTTACATTTACTCTCTATGGGTTATTTATATTTTTTTTGATTATGATACATGTGGATTACATGAAAATAAGGACATATTAAGGGTATTCGTTAATAGCTCTCCCGTTCATTGGTTAAGGAATTTAATCTCAAGAGATGACATGTTTCATGATACCCTGATGAATAATGTTGATAATGTTTTTATGAAACCTTGGGGATGAACCTTTGTGATATATTCATGAATGTATAATTTAAATACTGTAGAATCATATTCATGTTATTATTCAAGTTATTTTCATTATGAAATGCCTCTACTTCCAGTTCCCATGTCTTTATTTTTTTTATCAAGTTCTAACTAGTAAACTGATTCCCTTATTTTCCTTACTGGGTATTCTTCTCACCCTTTCCTTTGATGTATGTCTCCAGGTTATGAGATGAAATAATTTTATATAGGAAGAACTTATGATGATGCCCTACAATTTTATTAGTATAATGTTTTATGTTTTCGTGTTTTGTGATTCTATTTTCCAAGACACTAGATTTTAAAGATCCGCTGTTTTTAATATTTAATGAAAAGTTATGTAATAGAAATACATGATGCCATAGTTGGTATCAAAATAATGTTTAGTTATTTATGGAAATTTAGCTTTGAAAACATTAAGAAGAACCCTTTGGAAATGTTTAAATATAGGAATACAAAATTGTATTTTGGTGATTATTGAGTAAGTGTATTAACAAGATAATACCTCCCTATCTAGATACGAGCAGGTAGAGGCGGCTCTGGAACAGATGTACCTAGGGGTGAAAACACTGAAAATGAGTTTTGGGCTTGACCTAGTGTATCCTGGTACACAACAACATGCCTTTCTACAATCTTGGTTACGACCCTCCCAGGGGATATGTTTGGTTAATCATAGGATTTTTTTGAATCATAATAAAGGATTTATAGAGAAATGTAATTATTTAAAGCATGAATCTTTAAGACATAAAATCATTTATAGTTAAAAGAGTCATAAATTAAATAATCTTCTCACTAAGGTTTTAATCATTTATAAAATGGATGGAAATATGAGGAATTGTGTAAATGGTGACCGTAACAGACCATGCGTTAACGACCCTCTGATAGAAGCCGGAAAACATTCATGCGAATGATGAACCAACATACTCAAGGTATGGGAAATAACTTGATTGAAGCCGATAGACCGATCTCATCGTGATGAGAACACATTTCTATTGAATCCTTTATGCATCAATGACCACTAACCTTTAGTTGATCTACCAACCCATTGATTGGTGAAAAGTGGACCAGCTCTATCGAGAAGATCTTTTCTGTGCTCTGCTATTCTGAACAAGAGAAGGCTACCTTGGCTATTTATCAGATAGAGGGAGAAGCTGAATAGTGGTGGGAACTGCTTAAAAACAAAAGTCCATGAGTGGAAGTTGAAGCTATCGAGTGAGAAGTGTTCAGAGGGATATTTTTCAATATGTATTTCCCTTGATCAACGAGAACAAGAATGGAGAAGAAGTTTCTCAAGAAGAATCACATGGAGAATGAATATATGGGAAGCTGTGAGATGAAATTCACAAGCCTTTCACATTACAACTCCATCTTTGTCATGGATCCAAATGGAAATTTTGATAGATTCTTTGGTGGACTGAGACCACATCTGTGGAATAATCTAGACAACTAATATTATGATAGATATTAGGAGATCATGTGAATTGTTATGAAAGTCGAATTCGAGTATGGTGATACAAAATGGTCTCATAAATCCAATGACATGAAAAGATTGATGGAGCCAAGAATGGGGATGAGCTTTGATTCGGGAATAGGGGGAACGCATGTACAACGTCCCATATGTAATAAATGTGGGATGAAGCAATCGGGGAACTGCCTGCTCGAGAGCGGGAAGTGCTACAAATATGGTAGAGATGGCCACATTGCGCAGAATTGTCGCTGTGAGCTGAAGCCACAACTTCCCACCACTAACGACATAGGGAAGACAGTGAATGCCCTAACTGATGTCCAATTCAATATGTGTGGAAATCTTTGGCAGTTTTCCAATCCCTGTCCAAATCCGAGGGAAGTGGAGGGGAATCACCATCAGCCTCACCAACAGTCAAGGGAACAAGGTCGTACCTTGGAAATCAATACAGATGAAGTTGAAGCTTCAAATGATGTGGTGGTAGGTACTCCTTTGTTTTCTCAAAGCTAGCAAGTACTATGTTTGATTTTGGTTCTACGCATTACTTTATTTCATCCATGATTGCAATGAATTTAGAATCAACCCCCAATTTGATAAAATTAGAGTTATCAGTCAAGACACCCAGTGGGATTATCCAAGAATCCTCAGTGTTTATAAACTCTATTATTTACTTTTGTTAGAAAAATATTATTTCAAATATATAAGTCATTCCCATGATAGAATTGTACAATATACTAGGGATAGACTGGTTCTCAAGGTATAATGATATGATTAATTAAAAAAGTAAGGAAATCTCAGGTTTCTTGAATGGAAAACCTATAGTTATCTTCCAAGGAGATATATGTTACCCTAATATTTTTCTAGAAGAACCTTATATATCCTTCTTTATGGAGTTAATCGGTGAAGAAGAATATGGAAATGAGAGTTTGAAGATATAAAATGTCCCCATCGTCCAGAAATACATTGACATTTTTCATGGGGAGTTACCCAGACATCCCCCTGAAAGAGTGGCAGATTTATTCATTGAACTCATATCAGGATCCCATATGATATCAAAGACACCATATAGGATAGAAAATGTGGAGCTGGAGGAGTTAAAGAAACAAACACAAGCTATTTTGGATAAGGGTTTCATCCAACTGAGTGTTCTCCTTGGGGAGCAATAGTTCTATTTGTGAAGAAGAAGGATGGATCGATGCGGATATGCATAGATTATAGAGAACTGAACGAGATCACAGTAAAGAAAAAATACCCTCCTATATGAATTGATGACTTATTTTTCCAACTTCATTTGGCTCAATTATTCTCTAAGATTAATTTTCATTCTGGTTATCATCAATTGAGGGTGAATAATGATGATAATATGAAAACTACCTTCCGATCAAGATATGGGCATTATGAGTTTGTTGTTATGCACTTCGGATAGACTAATGCACATTCTATTTTTATGAATTTGATTAATAGAGTCTTTAAGGACTACCTTGATAAATCTATGGTAGTTTTTATTGATGATATTATAATATATTCCAAATTTTGTGAGGAGCATGTGGATTATCAAAGGTTTATTTTTCAAACTCTACTGAAGGAGAGGCTTTTTGGGAAGTTTAGTATATGTGAATTCTGGTTACAAGAAGTTCTTTCTTGGGGAATATTCTTACCAATAATGGAATCACAGTTGACCCTGCAATGACAATAGTTATAGAGGAGTGGCCTCATCCTACAAAGATAACATAGATTTTTAGATTCCCTGGATTAGTGGGATATTATAGGAGGTTTGTGAAAAACATTTCACGATATTATAATCCATTAACCATGTTAACTCGAAAAGGGGTCAAGTTAATCTGAAAAAAAGGAATGTGAGGAATTATTCTACGTGCTGAAGAAGAGATTTGTTACTGCACCCATGTTAACTCTGCCCACCAGTGGAGAAAGATTCATTTCATAGCGATGCATCTCAGAAAGGTCTTAGGTGTGACCTCATGAAAAATGACAAAGTCATTCTCGACATTTTAAGACTCATGAGCAGAACTATCTGATGCATGATCGAGAGCAATTTGCTGTCATTTTCTCTGTAAAGATATGGAGCCACTATCATTAATGGGAGAAATGTGATATATACATAGACCACCAAAGTTTGAAGAATATTTTCACACAAAAGTAATTGAACATGAGACAAAGGAGATGGTTGGAACTTCTAAAATACTATGATTATTCAATTCATTATCTTCCCGGAAAAGTAAACAAAGTCACAGATGCGTTATGCAGGAATGACCTAGTTGTTGTTTCCATGAGGAGGATTTAAAGAGATCCTTCGACCAATGACCTCGTAAAGCTGGACATGGGAATTATAAGGGAAGGGACATCATAAACCCTAACCCAAATGATTTTTCAACTGTCATTACAAGAGGAGATCAATAATCCTCAGAATGAATATCCTTTATTATGGAAGATGTTTGAGGCAGTGAAGGACGTGAAGCTTCCAGAATTCAATATTGATCAAGAAGGTGTACTAAAATTTCATACAAGATTATGTGTTACCTCTATTCTAGAAATAAAGAATGATCTGATGAATGAAGCTCAGATCTCTACTTTCTCTATACATTCATAAAGCACAAAAATGTATTGGGACATTCGTGATCATTATTGGTGGTATAATTTGAAAGGGGAGATTGTAAACTACACTTTCAGGTTCCTGGTATGTCAGCAAGTGAAGGAAGAGCGGTAAATTTCAAAAGGGGTATTGCAACCAATTCTCATACAAGCATGGAAGTGGGACAATATCACTATGTACTTCATCACAGGTCTCCAAAAAACATTCAATGGAAATAATGCGATATGGGTTATTGTGGATAGTCTCAGCAAGACTGCCCATTTTACCTCCATTCAGGAAGATTTCTCTCTAGATCATATTGCCAGGATTTTCATTTAAAAAGTGGTAAGGCACATGGAGTTCCACTTTCTGTCATATCTGATCGTGATCCAAGGCTCACATCCAAATTTTGGAGTAGTCTTCAACATGATCTGAGTACTGATTTGAATTTTAGTATGTCCTATCACACTGAAACTGATGGACAATCTGAACAGACTATTCAAACACTCGAGGATATACTGAAAACATGATCAATGAAATTTAAGAGTGGATGGTATCAACATCTCCCATTAATTGAGTTCTCTTACAACAACAGCTTCCACTCGAGCATTAAAATGGCACCTTATGAAGCTCTATATGGTAAGGGATGTAGAACTCCTACTTTTTGGCATGAAGCGGGTGAGAGAAAGCTTCTTGGGAATGATCTTGTGAAAGATATGATAGAAAAGATCCATTCCATCCAACAACACATTAAGGATACTCAAATTAAGAAAAAGAACTATGCTGAAAACTGTCGAAGGGACATGTATTTTGATGTTGGGGGCAAACTCTTTCTTCTAATTTCACCTTGTAAGAGAGTCATGAGGTTTGGGATGAAAGATAAGCTCATCCCTAGGTACATTAACACCTATGAAATCCTTGATCATATAGGAGTAGTGGCCTATCATCTTTCACTTCTTCAAAATCTAGCATGAGTTTATGATGTCTTCCACATATCCCTCTTGAAAAATTATATACCCGACCCTTCACAGGTATTAAATCTTGAGGTGGTACAACTGGAACATGACCTCTTTTATGAGGAGCATCTGGTGGGATCATGGATCGTAGAGACAAGGTTCTACACAACCATACTATTAACCTTATTAAGGTGTTATGGGGGAACCACAAATGAGAAGAAGCCATGTGGTAGCTGTAACAGCCCGAGATTTTATGAAAAATATTCTTTCTTATTTTACTAATGTCTTGTGTTATACGCTACACCAAAAGGAGCTTGCACAACACGCATCCTTGACTTGCCTTGCATTACATGCAATCGCAACCTTCCTCGATAGAGTGTGTGGTACGTAATCCTGAGTTTCACGAAACAATGATATGCTATTAAAATATTATTAAAACTAGCCGTTATGAATAGTAATAACCACTTTTTAAATTTTAGAAATTTTAACTCTCAAAATGGACTTCATTTTTGGATTCGGAGTATCGAATTTAGCCTAAGGTGAAATTTTGGTACTTTTCGGATAACTTTCATATTCTGATGAATAGTGAAAATTACTAAATTATAATTAAAAACAACTTTTTTAATCGAAATAATTAATAGTGATAAATCATTGATTTGAGTGGTTTTAAAGTATATTTAGAATATATTTTTACAATTTAATACAATGTTGGTCATTGGATGTAGTTTCACATTTAAACTAGACATAAACAAGTGTCAATCTTTTGATAGATATTGTTTCTTAAAAACACGCTATTTGTTTTAACAGCGGGATTTAATTATAAAATTAATTAATGCAACTTTTATGTTATGAATTTGGTAAAATAGACTTCATTTTTGAATTCGGAATATGAAATATAGCTTGGGATGAAATTTTGGCATTGTTCTGAAAAACATCAATTTTTGATGAATAGTGAAACTACTAAGTGGTAGGTTAAAAACTGAATTTTGCATAAAACTTAATTTTACCGCTTCTGTGAATGGAATTTCGAAAATCCGAGAGACACGGTTAATATCAAGGACTAAAATGTGGTTCAATGAGATGAAAATAATTTTTTGGTAAATAGTAACTTTTTACTTTTATTTACCACGGTTAATAGTAAATAAGGTAACTAAGGGTAAATATGATATTAATATTATCCTAACACATGTCCTAATTCTATTGGACAAGTGTAATTCGACCAAAAACAAACTTAGGAATAAAATATGACCATTTAGGCCCACTTGGATTAGATTAGGACATTTATTATTAATTTATTTAAAGAAGGGTTAAAATAGTTAAAATCAAAGTTTAATAAGTAAATCATTTTTAATATGGGGTTATACATAAGATAAATTCGACTATAAATATTCATTAGAAAGCTAAAAAGCTTTCCTACATGATGGTATTTTATTTGTAATTTTTAGACATCAAATAATATAATTTATTTATGACACAAAAATGATGCAGTAATTATCTTATTAATGAAATATTGACATAATTGATAATATAAATACAAAAATAAATGTAATTTAAGACTTTTTATGAATTCCACTAATTTTCTAGGTTAATATGATATATTAGTGTTGATTTAATCAACTTGGTTCGAACATATAATTCTGTTATGACTTTCACAAAAATCGTATATCAAATAGTGTCAAAATTGACACAAAATAGTTTTTAAATCAAATATTATATTATTAATTGTTATTTTATTCCTAAAAATCTAAGGTTCGGCCAAATGACTTAGATAAGGATATATATATTAATAATAAACAATTTGGGGTTCGTTTTGCATGTTATAGTAAGTGTATTAACCATATAGTGAAAGAAAACAAAAAGACACGGTAAAAGTTAAATTAATTAACTTAGAGTTAAATCTAATTGATAAGGTTAAAATAATATCTCAAACTTGTCTAAATTCTATTGGTTGATAGGATTTCGACCCATCCTTACTTTAGCTTCGAAATAAGACCCTTTGGAACCATTATAAACCGATTTTGACTTTAATAAAAAATAATATTTTGAGATATTCCTAAGGTGCCCCTCTCCTCCCCTATAAAAGGACACCTCCTCCCCCTCCTCCTCACACCAATTTGAGCACTCAAGCTCGGCCAAACCCTGCCAATTTCTCCTCTCCACTTCCCTAGAAACATCCTAGAGGTTCTGGTCTTCCTCAAAGACCAATTTTAGTGCCCTAAGAGGAGGTCTCAAAGAGGCACTTCAAAGAAGAGGTAATTACCGTTACCAATTCTTTCATCTTTATTTCTTCTTCCACTTCTTCTTCTTAGGTTGTTTCATTATGAAGTAATAACATCAGTATCACTCATATACTGATATGTTATTATAAGTATGAAACAACCCTATTTCACCATCTATCCATCCTACGGAAAAAGAAATCACCGCGCGTGCGTACGTACGGAATACCGTCTCCACGCCGTGGTGTAATCTATTTTCCACCACCACCTTACATGGATGGGTATAATGGTGTAAAGAATAACTATACATAGTTATTACAACATCATATTGATTCTGATATATTGTATAATCCACTCCAATTCAATTCAATATTTATAGAAATGATATCATCGCTCATGCGTACGTACGGACTACCGTCTCCACGACGCGATGAGATTCATTCTCCATGTTAACCATTTAAGAATGATTATAATGTATATATAAGAAATAATAATGAAATATATGACATTATAAAGCTACTGGATTTATGTATATATATACATATGTATGTAATCTACTTACTTCCATTTCAAGACAATAAGGAAAGGAAAACAGCGTTCATGCGTACGTACGGACTACCGTCTCCATGAACGGTGTTTTTCATTTTATTTATCTACCTATTATATATATATATATACTGAATATATATGATATATAAATCATATTTTATATTCTGGAAGTAAGTAAATCATGATATAATTAATAAGGATGTCAAGAACAACAAGTCAAAACACCTACGATAAATGAAACGATTTTACCCAAAACGCTTCTTTAACATGGAGTTTACAAAAGAACGGGTAATATAATGTCATAAGTGAACCATATATGATATCATAACAATGAATATGATTCTGTAATAAGTCAATAACATGATTTAAATCATTATACAGGAGGTTCGGACACTTACAAAGCAAGTCGGACCTAAGGTAAGGGAAATATCACAATCTCATTTTTATCCGAGATTGTTTATTCGTAAGTATTTACTGGGGTTTATTTTATCATCCACATCCATGTTTCCTCAATATGTAATATTATTTCCATCCAACTACAATGGTTTAAATCCAATTTTACCCTTTGGTTAGTTTTTAGTAAAAGATATGAAAGGAATCTTTTGTCGTTTATCGTACGAGGTACATTTTGACTTTTTCGACAAAAGTACAAAGAATGTTTTTTTAACTTATACGGCACGAACGGATTTCTACTGTTTTATAAAGCCTTATTTTCATGAAGCTTCCTCTAAAATATTTCATGACTATTTTCAATAAAATCTCTTTCTTTTAAAATTGCATGATGTTTTGTGAAAAGAAATTGATTTTGAAGAAGAAAGGATATTTTCCTCAAGAATTCAATTCAAGTGTTTTATCAAAATTATTTTCCATCTAAGATAATAAAGGGTTCTGTTTCTATCCATATTTTTACATTGATTTGACTATGTTGAGATGGAATTATGTTTATGAATTCCTTTATCTTATATGAATTGATTTATGATGTCATGATGTTTCAAGAATCCCATTTTTATTACATGGGTTATGCGATGATGTATGATTTATGATTTTGTGGCACACATAAGAAAGGATTCATTAAGAGATGGGTGGGACCTATATCTCCCTCCAATGCATTGGGTAAAGATTTTATATCTCATGAGATAGACATGGCTGGAATGGTAGGTTATACCGGTTCAGTGAAACAGGACTGAAACGAGGATTACTCGATTCAGAAAGGGACTTTGTCCACTAAGATAGTCTTGGCAATGAGTCTTGACTAACAAGAAATGATTCTCTATGATGATGTGTGTATGCCACAAATTTCCATGTTTTATGTTATGATTATTGTGATTACATTTCACTGCCATGATTTATCCCATGTTATGAAATTATGCTCTCTTTTGCAGGTTATGATTTCCAAAATGTTATGTTCTTATGAATATGATGTGATTGATATTTCTTTTGTTTACCCTTACTGAGCATTTGAGCTCACCCTTTTATGTTTTCTTTTCCCCAGGATATAAAGAAAGGTTTTAGGTAAAAAAAAAAGGAAGATCTTTATGGGAGATGTTGAAGATCTTTCACCACGATTAGAAGATTATAGTCCGAGTTTCCAAAGACACTAAACTATTACGGTCCTTGTGTGTGTGTTTTTGTAATGTACTAAGTATTCCGCAAAAGTAATGTAAAGTCCATGTATGTCAGGCTTCGGGTCTCTACAGTTGGTATTAGAGGAAAGGTTTAGTCAACCTTTGGAAACTAGGATGCGAAAACGTTAGTGAGATCCCTAGAGATATTTCTAAGGTATGTCTAGGGATGTCCCTAGGGATAAGTATACGTATAGGTTATAGTAATAGAATTACGCTAACGATCATAGAATTAAACCTAAGATGTTGGATATTGAAGGTACTCCCCCTTTATTATGTAGTTTTCCCTAGCATGATTTTTGCCTCTCACACTATTCTTTATGGGTTTTAGACGATGGCTGGAACCCGAAGGAACCGTGTTGATCAATGCAATGGACAAGGCAATGATTGCCCTCCTGAACAAACAAATGTTATGGGAGATGGAGTGCAAAATCTTATTGCTATACTTACACAAGCTATGAATCATTCTGGACTTCCAAATGAGCAGAGAAGGGAACAATATTCTATTGAGTCCTTCATGAGGCAACATCCACCTTCTTTCAGTGGGTCTACTGATCCATTAGTTTCTGAACAATGGATTGGTACTACTGAAAAGATATTTTCAGTTCTTCAATGTTCTGAACATGATAAAGTCATCTTAGCAGTATATCGTTTGGAAGGTGAAGCTGATCAATGGTGGAATCTTATCAAGAATACGAGGCCAAGAGATGAAATTGAGTCCATGGAATGGGACGAGTTCAAGAACTTGTTTTTCAGTAAGTACTTCCCTCGTATTCTTCGAACAAAGATGGAGAAAGAGTTTCTTGAACTAAAGCAAAGGGATCATGAATCTGTTGGTACCTATGAAGCAAATTTTACAAGACTTGCAAGGTATGCTTCTGGAATTATCATCCAACCTGAAAGTAAAGTTGATCGATTTTTCAGTGGCTTAAAACCAAGTCTTCGAAGGGCATTAGCTATAAGAGACTTCAGTAGCTATGAAGAAATTGTGCGTTGTGCTATCAAGGTAGAAATGGAAGTTGGTGTTACATATCCATCTCATGGTTTTGACAAGAAATGAAAGATGGAGTTCAAGGAGAAATCTCAGAATAATGGTGAAAAGAAGATGAATGTTTCCTTATGCACAAAGTGTGGAAAGAAGCACGGTGGAGATTGTCTAAAAGGGACTAGAAAATGTTTTAAGTGTGGAAAAGAAGGTCATCGAGCAGCTGAGTGTCGAAGTAATGGAAAAAGGGTTTCTAATGATGTGAATAAATCAAACACTGCAGAGAACGCACCGCCAACACTTCAATGCTTCAAGTGCAAGGAAATGGGGCATTATGCTAATAATTGCCCTAATCCAAGGGTTAGTGATGATCAACATGAGCAACCACTTAAGGCAAAGGACAAAGGGAAGTCACATGCGATCACTATTGGCGATGCTGAATATGACAATGATGTGGTGGAATGATTAAGTGTTTATGTAATGGGATTCCAAAATAATGTTGTATCATGGAATATTGGAATATTTATGTATTGGTCTAATGTGGTATTCAAAGTGATTGAGTTATTATGCGCATAATGAAGGGAAAATGAGAAAATGAAATGTTTAATAGTATTCATGAGCTCATGATTGATATAAGGACTAAGTGATATCATGGTTTGAGTATATAGAATTTTGAGGATTTTGGTATGTGGAAAGTGTTAACTTTTAACTGCACTCATGTTTTCACTAAGGTATTCAAGAGAATACACGATTAAGGACTTTGAATGTTTGGAATGTGACCAACAAGACATATCTTATGATATGTGAGGATCAACGACAGTATTAAATCTCTGGTAATCGTTGTCACTATATTATGAGAGTGGACTGCAGTATTATAAGCCCAAAGATTAGACTGGATTATGTTGGACATAAGTTAGTATTGTTTAAGGATAGAAGATTTTCGATATTATTGATGGGATGTTATAGTAACGTAGTTTTAGAAAAAGGGACAACCTGCAGGACGGGCGACAGCCCATCGCTTCGGACAAGGCTGTAGGAATCGAACCCACAACCAAAGTGCGACTGGCCTTTATCGCCTACCACTGGCCTACAGGAAGTCCCTGTTTAGTAGAAACTAGTTTTATTATATTAAGCAGTATGATATATGAAGTATAAGTCCATTTTAGGAACTATATATGATTAATCTCACTATAGAATGACTTATGTATATTTAATAACTTTTGCTTACCTTTTGTTTGAGACAGATGGAATGACCCGTCATTATATCACATGATCTGCTAACACTTCACGAATAACAAATTCAACTTCATTTATTTAAGAGATGAAGTGGAAATTGTTCAAGGCACGAACAACAGTGATATTGTATCAAAATAAAGTAAGTATTTATTCTAATTCAAATTTTCAACTTTAGGGAAATGATCTTGAAAACCAAAAATGTTGTCCTAGTGATCTTATACCTGATGAATCAGATGGTACCTTAGATCGTCACAAATTTATGGATTTGTGATTACTGGATTTTCCATAGCCATGTTCTCTACCACTCTCCATCAGAACATGATGGTTAGATTTCTCTTCCATATCCATATTTTCACCTATGTGGAAACCCAGTGATTAGTTTCTTTGGGTAATCGTTACATTTCATACTTTAGTTTTTAAAGCCAAGTTTTGGTATTCCCTTTTACGATGTGGGTTTCTATTAAAGAAACTTTCGAATAGTAAACCATTTATAACCCCGACGAATTTCGAGGGCGAAATTCATTTTAAGGGGGGTAGAATGTAACAGCCCGAGATTTTATGAAAAATATTCTTTCTTATTTTACTAATGTCTTGTGTTATACGCTACACCAAAAGGAGCTTGCACAACACGCATCCTTGACTTGCCTTGCATTACACGCAATCACAACCTTCCTCGATAGCGTGTGTGGTACGTAATCCTGAGTTTCACGAAACAATGATATGCTATTAAAATATTATTAAAACTAGCCATTATGAATAGTAATAACCACTTTTTAAATTTTAGAAATTTTAACTCTCAAAATGGACTTCATTTTTGGATTCGGAGTATCGAATTTAGCCTAAGGTGAAATTTTGGTACTTTTCGGATAACTTTCATATTCTGATGAATAGTGAAAATTACTAAATTATAATTAAAAACAACTTTTTTAATCGAAATAATTAATAGTGATAAATCATTGATTTGAGTGGTTTTAAAGTATATTTAGAATATATTTTTACAATTTAATACAATGTTGGTCATTGGATGTAGTTTCACATTTAAACTAGACATAAACAAGTGTCAATCTTTTGATAGATATTGTTTCTTAAAAACACGCTATTTGTTTTAACAGCGGGATTTAATTATAAAATTAATTAATGCAACTTTTATGTTATGAATTTGGTAAAATAGACTTCATTTTTGAATTCGGAATATGAAATATAGCTTGGGATGAAATTTTGGCATTGTTCTGAAAAACATCAATTTTTGATGAATAGTGAAACTACTAAGTGGTAGGTTAAAAACTGAATTTTGCATAAAACTTAATTTTACCGCTTCTGTGAATGGAATTTCGAAAATCCGAGAGACACGGTTAATATCAAGGACTAAAATGTGGTTCAATGAGATGAAAATAATTTTTTGGTGAATAGTAACTTTTTACTTTTTTTACCACGGTTAATAGTAAATAAGGTAACTAAGGGTAAATATGATATTAATATTACCCTAACACATGTCCTAATTCTATTGGACAAGTGTAATTCGACCAAAAACAAACTTAGGAATAAAATATGACCATTTAGGCCCACTTGGATTAGATTAGGACATTTATTATTAATTTATTTAAAGAAGGGTTAAAATAGTTAAAATCAAAGTTTAATAAGTAAATCATTTTTAATATGGGGTTATACATAAGATAAATTCGACTATAAATATTCATTAGAAAGCTAAAAGGATTTACTACATGATGGTATTTTATTTGTAATTTTTAGACATCAAATAATATAATTTATTTATGACACAAAAATGATGCAGTAATTATCTTATTAATGAAATATTGACATAATTGATAATATAAATACCAAAATAAATGTAATTTAAGACTTTTTATGAATTCCACTAATTTTCTATGTTACTATGATATATTAGTGTTGATTTAATCAACTTGGTTCGAACATATAATTCTGTTATGACTTTCACAAAAATCATATATCAAATAGTGTCAAAATTGACACAAAATAGTTTTTAAATCAAATATTATATTATTAATTGTTATTTTATTCCTAAAAATCTAAGGTTCGTCCAAATGACTTAGATAAGGATATATATATTAATAATAAACAATTTGGGGTTCGTTTTGCATGTTATAGTAAGTGTATTAACCATATAGTGAAAGAAAACAAAAAGACATGGTAAAAGTTAAATTAATTAACTTAGAGTTAAATCTAATTGATAAGGTTAAAATAATATCTCAAACTTGTCTAAAGTCTATTGTTTGATAGTATTTCGACCCATCCTTACTTTATCTTCGAAATAAGACCCTTTGGAACCATTATAAACCGATTTTGACTTTAATAAAAAATAATATTTTGAGATATTCCTAAGGTGCCCCTCTCCTCCCCTATAAAAGGACACCTCCTCCCCCTCCTCCTCACACCAATTTGAGCACTCAAGCTCGGCCAACCCCTGCCAATTTCTCCTCTCCACTTCCCTAGCAACATCCTAGAGGTTCTGGTCTTCCTCAAAGACCAATTTTAGTGCCCTAAGAGGAGGTCTCAAAGAGGCACTTCAAAGAAGAGGTAATTACCGTTACCAATTCTTTCATCTTTATTTCTTCTTCCACTTCTTCTTCTTAGGTTGTTTCATTATGAAGTAATAACATCAGTATCACTCATATACTGATATGTTATTATAAGTATGAAACAACCCTATTTCACCATCTATCCATCCTACGGAAAAAGAAATCACCGCGCGTGCGTACGTACGGAATACCGTCTCCACGCCGTGGTGTAATCTATTTTCCACCACCACCTTACATGGATGGGTATAATGGTGTAAAGAATAACTATACATAGTTATTACAACATCATATTGATTCTGATATATTGTATAATCCACTCCAATTCAATTCAATATTTATAGAAATGATATCATCGCTCGTGCGTACGTACGGACTACCGTCTCCACGACGCGATGAGATTCATTCTCCATGTTAACCATTTAAGAATGATTATAATGTATATATAAGAAATAATAATGAAATATATGACATTATAAAGCTACTGGATTTATGTATATATATACATATGTATGTAATCTACTTACTTCCATTTCAAGACAATAAGGAAAGGAAAACAGCGTTCATGCGTACGTACGGACTACCGTCTCCATGAACGGTGTTTTTCATTTTATTTATCTACCTATTATATATATATATATACTGAATATATATGATATATAAATCATATTTTATATTCTGGAAGTAAGTAAATCATGATATAAGTAATAATGATTTCAAGAACAACAAGTCAAAACACCTACGATAAATGAAACGATTTTACCCAAAACGCTTCTTTAACATGGAGTTTACAAAAGAACGGGTAATATAATGTCATAAGTGAACCATATATGATATCATAACAATGAATATGATTCTGTAATAAGTCAATAACATGATTTAAATCATTATACAGGAGGTTCGGACACTTACAAAGCAAGTCGGACCTAAGGTAAGGGAAATATCACAATCTCATTTTTATCCGAGATTGTTTATTCGTAAGTATTTACTGGGGTTTATTTTATCATCCACATCCATGTTTCCTCAATATGTAATATTATTTCCATCCAACTACAATGGTTTAAATCCAATTTTACCCTTTGGTTAGTTTTTAGTAAAAGATATGAAAGGAATCTTTTGTCGTTTATCGTACGAGGTACATTTTGACTTTTTCGACAAAAGTACAAAGAATGTTTTTTTAACTTATACGGCACCAACGGATTTCTACTGTTTTATAAAGCCTTATTTTCATGAAGCTTCCTCTAAAATATTTCATGACTATTTTCAATAAAATCTCTTTCTTTTAAAATTGCATGATGTTTTGTGAAAAGAAATTGATTTTGAAGAAGAAAGGATATTTTTCTCAAGAATTCAATTCAAGTGTTTTATCAAAATTATTTTCCATCTAAGATAATAAAGGGTTCTGTTTCTATCCATATTTTTACATTGATTTGACTATGTTGAGATGGAATTATGTTTATGAATTCCTTTATCTTATATGAATTGATTTATGATGTCATGATGTTTCAAGAATCCCATTTTTATTACATGGGTTATGCGATGATGTATGATTTATGATTTTGTGGCACACATAAGAAAGGATTCATTAAGAGATGGGTGGGACCTATATCTCCCTCCAATGCATTGGGTAAAGATTTTATATCTCATGAGATAGACATGGCTGGAATGGTAGGTTATACCGGTTCAGTGAAACAGGACTGAAACGAGGATTACTCGATTCAGAAAGGGACTTTGTCCACTAAGATAGTCTTGGCAATGAGTCTTGACTAACAAGAAATGATTCTCTATGATTATGTGTGTATGCCACAAATTTCCATGTTTTATGTTATGATTATTGTGATTACATTTCACTGCCATGATTTATCCCATGTTATGAAATTATGCTCTCTTTTGCAGGTTATGATTTCCAAAATGTTATGTTCTTATGAATATGATGTGATTGATATTTCTTTTGTTTACCCTTACTGAGCATTTGAGCTCACCCTTTTATGTTTTCTTTTCCCCAGGATATAAAGAAAGGTTTTAGGTAAAAAAAAAAGGAAGATCTTTATGGGACATGTTGAAGATCTTTCACCACGATTAGAAGATTATAGTCCGAGTTTCCAAAGACACTAAACTATTACGGTCCTTGTGTGTGTGTTTTTGTAATGTACTAAGTATTCCGCAAAAGTAATGTAAAGTCCATGTATGTCAGGCTTCGGGTCTCTACAGTAGCCAGGGGAGTCTATGAGGTAGAAGTACCCATATATTTTCTCTTCTTAGGGTATGAGTTAAAATTTCGGGGACAAAATTTCTTAAGGGGGGAAGAATTTAACAACCCAAACTTTTGAATAATATTTATTTCCTAAATTTGTGTGTTATTTCATTTTATACTCCACAGACTATATCCTTTAATTAATGAATTGATACCGTAGGGTTTAGACTGTTATATGGCTGTTGGTCAATATGACCATTGGAAAATAAAATCACAACGTTATAGTTGTTGATTATAAATACAAGTGATCTTGGTTAATTAATTCAGAAAGAAGAGTTGATGGCCTCATCCAGAAGACTCGGGTCGTACGAAGCCCATATGTCAGATCATGGGAAGAAGGTAACATCTCTGTGCTTTGCTCTAGACTAACCCCATGATGAGCTTCCACATGTGAAGCTTGAATGAAATCGCCTAAGAGATAAGTTCAAGCTGATAGAAATCACCACTCAGGAAATGTTGTCTGAGCTGCCCCAAGATTCTATCACCATAGCACACCTTACACTTAGGTCCTATGAAAGTGTTATAAGGGGATATGTAACAAGGCCTTATATATTTTTTCATAATCCATTGGTATAAATAAAATTTTTATTTCTTATTATGGAAAATTTTTTTATTTTCAAATTTTTGGATAAATATAGGATTAACAATTTTAATGAATTTTAGAAAATGGGTATTTAAAAATATTCATGTAAACTATAAATTATTAATAATGTGAAATGATTTTAAAAAAAAATGTTCTTCTACAGTTGTGATCAGTAAGAAATTTAAAGTCTAATAAGATCAACTTGATTTTTTTGAATAGTAAAGTATGAATAGTAATGTACCTTTATGAACAGTAATAAATAGAAACGAATAGTAAATCTTCCAAAAAAATAGAAACATCAGCCATGAATGTATAAATACAATTAAGATATCTTAAAAGTGAAAAAATGATCATAGAATAAGTTTTGTTATTTTTTAGGTCACAAATATCTTATTTAAAATTTTATAATAAATTTAATAATTTAAAATTAAAATTTATTTTAATAGAATTTAATCATAAATTGTTACTTTATTGTATTATGGTTATACGATAATTTTATGAGACCTCGATTACTTTTTCAAGGTGTTACAAAATATGTTATAGTTTTAGAGTAGTTTTTTTGAATAAATAATGATTTTATTTATATATTAATTTTAAAATATTTTTTAACAATTTATTATCGTAATATGGAGCTCATTTTTCAATTCAGATCATCGATATTAGGTTAGTGTAATTTTTTGGGATTTTTCTGAAATAGTTGAATTTTCGGTGAATAGTAAAAATAAAATTTTGAGTTTCGGGTGCTTAATGACATCATTGATGATGTAATCATTATGTAATTATTTTGGTCGTCTTGTAAGTAGTATTATATGTTATTAGGGGTCCCCAGAGGACAATACCATGGGAAAAAAACCATGGTCAAGCCCATGGTTTTGCTAATACCACCGATGAGGAGTCCCTTGAAAGTTAATTAAATATTCCCTCACTTTTCCTATAAATACCAGGCCATTCCCTCAGTAATTTTATTCCAAAATCCATATCAATGGATTTCATAAAATTTTACCTCCCAAGGAGTCCTCCCAAGGTGCCCTCAAGCCCCCCAAGGTCGCAACCTTCAGGCTTCTGAAGTTACTCTTCAAGGCAAGGAAACCTTCCACCCTCCTCTTTTAGTGATGATTTATTTTAAGTTATATCATACAATTTCCTTATTCTATTGTTGGGGTATGTTCTTATATATTATACTTACTTTCCATATTATGTCCAAATTATGAGAGACCCTTTCTTCTCTCATTGATTTATTTTCTGAATTTTTAAGCGACACTGTTATGCTTCCAAATTTTCATAAAAGAAATCCCATTTTCTCTTTCATTTCAAATTTCCTGTTCTTATGGTGTGTCATTAAACACCTTGATATTATTTATTTTTATTCTATACCTCTACTATAAATTACCCATTTAATTATGTTAGACCTTTTTCCCAGATCTTTTTATTGTTTTCTAAAACCATGTTATATAGTCGTTATGCTGTAGAAATGTTGTCTCAAAATATCACTCTCTTTTTCTAAAGAAATTATCTTGATTTATTTATCTGAAAACCCAAATATATTTTCAAGTTCATAGATACTCATCAAGACATAAAATTGATCTATTTTATTCTAGAATAGATATTTAAGAAACACTCTGTCCTTTTCCAAGTGTTATAAAAGACATAATGATCATGTTTTTAAGCACTTTTAAAACGTCACAATTTTGAAGTGAAACCCATTAATTTAACTCTATACAGGTTATTTGTGGAATGTTTGATTATCATATAGGTGAATCACATGAAAATAAAGAAATATTAAGGGGTCTCCCTGATATATCTCCAATTAATTGGGTAAAGAATTTAATCTCTAGAGATGACAAGTGTCAAGATACCTTGGGGAATAACCTTGGTAATGTTTTAATGATGCCATGGGGATGGACCTTGGTGATAGGTTCATTATTGTCTAAAATAAATGTTCTAGACTCATATTCATGTTATTATTCAATTTATTTTCATTGTGAAATTCCTCTACATCTATTTTTCATCTCTGTACGTTTTTTATCAAGTTCAAACAAGTAAACTGATTCCCTGATTTTCCTTATTGGTCCTTCAGCTCACCCTTTCCTTTGATGTATGTATTTAGGTTTTGTGATGAAATAATTTTAATTAGTAAGAACTTATGATGAATCCCTACATGTGGATTCAAACAATGTTTTATGTTTTTATGTTTTATGTTACTGATTTCCAAGACACTATACTTTAATGATCCTCTCTTTCTAAAATTTAATGAAAAGTTATGTAATAGAAAGCCAGGATGCCATAATTAGAATAACAGAATGTTTTATTATTTTAGTGGTGAAGTCCTAGTCATACCAATTTTAACTGTATGAAGGTCTAAAATCCTTTTCATCACACTGGACAATAAATCCATATGAGGTGTTATTGTGAAAAAATGTCCCAAGGCAGTAAGGAGGGATCCACTTTCACCAAGTGTTAATAGGTTTGCATAGATGGTTCCAAGTGTGGTGGGTCTTATCCTATGGACAAGGGGTATTTTAAAGATCCAATTAAATCACAGAGAGGATTTGACACCTTAAATATTTATTCAGTTGAGTATGCACGACAATAGTCTGAAGTAGGGCTATTAACTGTTATAGGGAATTACTTTATTTCATCTCCTATGTTGCTAGATTTGTTTGAAACATGTTTTTCTCATTCATTTATATCTTAAAATTTTGATGATGTGTTGGTATTATTTTAAGATATAATTTCATTATTTTTTTATATTTCCATGTCTTTGGGAATGAATTCTGAATAATGTTTTAAGTTTCAATCATGTCGAGTGATGATAACCGACCTTAAGGTGGAGGGGGTCTTCTTGGTGAATAACCTTGATATATTATACCTTATTATTATAATGAATTAGATGATCAGTTTAATGTACAATAATAACTATTATCTTCATTGAGTTCAGTTTTTATCTCTAGAGGGAGTCACTCATGACATCCACAGTGAGTGGGATTCTAGGTCTCTGTGTTCGGGTTCTACTATTCCTTATGCTGGGGTGATCTGATGTCAGTTTTCAATTATGTCTCTTGACAATAATAATCCTTATCTCAGTATTCCACTTCATTATATGGTGTGTGCATACCCATGGTCTTTCTAGATGACTTTTCTAGTTTACCTATTTAGAGAGAGGTTTATTTTATAATTTACTTTCTCCCTGATATGCCCATCTCTATTCCATCTTGTCGTATGAAACCATATGATTTAGTGGATCTTATAGTCTATTTTTTATAACTCAAGGATAAGGTATTTACTCATCCTAACATTTCATAGTGTGATTAACCTATCCAAGTTTATTATGTTAGATGAGATCCTTAAAATTTGAAAGCATTATCAAATATTAAATCAGGTGACCATTATGAAAAAATATACCTTCCCTTGGATTAGAGTTTTTTATCATATTAGAGTGGATCGTTTGGTTTCAAAGATTTATGTCTGTTCAAGGGAACCTCCAATAGTGTTTGTGAGAGGAGGATATACCTATGAATGTGTTTAGTATCCGGTATTGGGATTTAGTGTTTATAGTTACATCATTCTATCTCACTAATGCATCTACAAAATATATGGATTTTAAAAACCAGATATTTCTTCAATTTATGGAATTTTTTGTTTTTGGTTTCATGGATGATATATTGGTTTACCCCATGTTAGATGAGGAGCACATTCATGATTTAGATATAATTCTTATAACCTCGATGAAACATCACTTTTATGATATTATTTTCATGTTTTAATTATGGATTTAGGAATTAAAATTTATTGGTTATATTTTATCTATAAGGGGAATCTAGTGAATCATAAAAATATTCATGAAGTTATGCATTGGTAATATCCCAATAATGTGTTTGAGATCCAAAGCTACTTGTGTTTGAATAGTTTTTATAGGCACTTCATTCAATATTTCTCTATGATTTCATCTCTAGTGATAGATTTAATCTATACTCATGTAAAGAATAGGTGGAATAAAAAATGTGAGGGATATTTTAAATAAATGAAGTTGTGGTTGAATAAAAATATAGTTTTAATTCTTTTGGAACTGGGTTTCAGTTATGTTGTTTTCAATAATGTTTTTGGTATGTGTTTTGGGTGTGACTTGATGTATGTGAGATATGTGGTGGGGTATGGATCTCGCCAGTTATGTAGTATAGAGAAGAACTACCCTACCCACACTCATGTGTTGGTAGAGGATACTAATTCACTTAAAATATAGACTCACTACTTTATTGGGTATTAGTTTATGGTATATTCTTATCATAAAATCTTGAAGTACATTTTTTTACGTAGAGGGATCTGAACATGGGACATAGATGCTGGGTTGAATATTTTCAATCATTAAAATTTCATATTGATTTTACAGTTGGGGCTGGGAATGTGGTCATCGATTAACTGAGAAGGATATTTATAACATAACCATTGAAGGAATATGTGGAAGAGTGGTCTATGATGAGTCTGTTTTTTTAAGATGATATCGGGAGCGGAAGAAGCCAGTGGTCAAGTGTAAGTCTCTTTAGTAAGGGTGTAATCATAATTTTATGATAGGATTTATCTTGAGAATGTAAAAAAATTGAGTGGTTGTGCTTTAGTGATATCCTAATTGGTGGGGAGACGTCAAGTTACTTGAAATGGTCTCCTAGTAGAACATTGTGTTTTCAATGGATGTTATTAATTCCCATTTCATTGAGTCCATATTTATTTGAAATTATTCACCATTTTTTTCATTCATGAACCCTAGGAAAACCAAGATGCCTATTTTCATGAGACAATTGTATTGGTGGTCGAGGATAATAAATATATTTTATTTTTATGTCTCATAGTGTCCTAAAAGTAAGATAATTAAGGTAGATCTGTAGTGACATTCTAGTTATTTGGAACCCTCGCATATTATGTTATGGGAGGTGGGTGATATTTCCTTATACTTCATTTTTTTACCATGCACTCCTTGTGGTAATGATGTAATTTGGTTGATCATTGATTGAATAAAAAAATCAAATAATTTCTTTCCTATCAAAGAGATAATGAAAATGGAATAGATTAGAGTCTTTTATATTCAAGATGTTGTATACATCCTAGCATTCCTTATGAAATTATTTCTATTAAGGTCTGGTAGTTCACTTATTGGTTTTTAGAAGGTTCAAAAGAGGTGATGGGTTCCCATTTGAAATTGAACACTGTATATCATCAACCTATAGATGGAAATATTGATAGAGTTATCCTATCTCTGTAGTATATGACATAGAAATGTTTGCTTGATTATAGTGGTTATTGGGAAATGAATTTTCCTCTTGGTGAGTTTTTCTATAACAGTAGTTTTTACGCCTAATTTGGACGGAACCTTTTGAGGCATTGTAAGGTAGGATATATAAATCTCCCTTGTAATAGGTAGTGTTAGGAGATAGTTTCATTGTTGGGATGACTCTTGTTTATGAAATGATAGAAAATATGGATTTTATTTAAAAATGTTTCTTACAACATATAGTAAATAGATATATTTGAGATCTATCGGTAGTTTCCACTAGAGTTTGAGGTTGGTGATCATGTCTTCATAAGAGTTTCCCCTTTATTGGGACATCATCGGTTGGGTAGATATTGTATGTTGGCAATGAGGTTAGTTGAACCCTATGAGACTATGGAGGACATGGATAAGCGGAATATCATTTATACATACCATGTTTTTTGACATTGATTCTTGAGATGTTTCCTATTTACAAAATGAGGAAGTATCAACCAGATCTTTAACATTTTATTTAGCAGGTATATGTTGATATTGATACCAACACCACAATGGTTGAGTAAAAAGTGAAAATTATTGATCTATGTGATGAGTTACTACATGGTAGAATAATTCCCTTCATCTATACACTATGGATGTGTGAACACGATATCCAAGAGATGAGGGAGAAGGATCTTTTAATATGGCAATAGTTTCCTCCACTTTTTGTGAGTCCATGATCTTGAGGACATTTTTGGCATAAAAATATTGAATGGTGGGATGATTGTAACATTTTTTCACTATCATTAAGGTACATTATGACTATTTTTTGTTCCCATTTTTGTTTGGTTCATTTAATGAATTTTGTGGATGAATATACTTTTTTGAGGAAAATAACCTATTTTCATAAATTTATGTTTGTTTCAATTAGTGGACTCTCGTTTTAAATGTTTTTAAGAATTTATAATATATGGGGATGTCATTGGGAGTTTATTTCTGGGGTATGTATTTTATAGTTCAACTAAGAGATATTTACACCGTAATGTCTTGATTATAGTGTAAGGTCACCATTGCACACAAGATCTAGAGGGACTTCAAGCAGTAACTAATTTTATGATATAAAATTATTTTTTAGAATAAAATCCATTCTTACAATGCAAAGTCATCACTTGGGGAAATTTATCTTGAGGTGACAGGATTTTTAGTGTACATGTTCTATGAGATATTTTGGGTATAATATTGATATTTACACAATAAATACCCCATTCCCTAAGGGGTTTTACACCTCATAAAACACCCTTATATTTCTTGGTGAATCCATATCTCTCAAGCCCTATTTTACTTCCTCAAGAATTTGGAGTGTTTTATATCCCCTAAATCATTTTTCTTGGTGTTTTTGATCACCAGTTTCGTGGGTTTTCCTTATTTTAGGTATGTGTGATCTGCATATCCCTATTTAGGTTATTAAGACTCCATTTAGTAGTAGTGTGTCTGATATTTTTTGCATGGAATGATAAGTGTAATGAAATCTAGAGTCATTATTTTTAGTTTTCCCTTATGTTTTTTAGAGACTGATCTTATTTCTTATAACCACCATTTGTTGATGGTGACTGGGTTTCAAGTGTTCTCAAGGAATGTGTAAATATAAAACAATTTAATTATTTAATTATTTATTTTTCATGTCAACACAATTGGATTGTTCAATGAAATAGAATGAATTTATATTATTTTGAAATAGTTTGATGTGATACATGTTTTGAAGGATTTTTATTTAAAACATATTTTCACACTAAGAGATTGATTAAATTCATTGAATGGTGGTTTTTTTTTGAAAATGGTCTTTAAAACCATAAATGGTAAGGATTTATTGTGAAATATTTTATAAAATGTGACAATTTTTTTAAAAATTATTTTTTATAGAATTATCACATTGGGTAACCTTTGGTGTTTCAGGAATATAGTTGTCACTCTTTGTGAGTGTAATGAAACATGAGGTTTTATGTCCTTATTTAATTCTGTAATTCGACACAAGTTTTATCATTAATGTAGTTTATTTAATGAAATTACAGAATATATTGTTTGGATTCATTTTAGGATTGAATTTGTGAATTTTTATTATTCTTAGAATGTATACAAATAAGTTAATGCCTAAATGGTTTACTTTGTAAATTATTTTTGGTTAATCAAATGATGATATTTTGATTGTTATATTCTCATTTGTATATAAAATTTTGTATCCATGGTTACTTACCTATTTTAATTAAAAGCTAAAATATCCATACATTGATTAATATGGTATAATTTTATGAAAAAAATTGAATGTTTTATAAAATGTTTTTAAATTATGAAATTTCATTGTAAAATGGTTTTTTAAATATAGATTTGATGCATTCATGATATTATATCTTTCATAGATAATTTGGTGTTATCCTACAGAGCTGTATACTCACACCATAATTTTCCCTTTGGGTGGATATAGATGTTTTTTTAGTAATTGGGTAAAGGAATGGAGATTATTTAGCATTCAAGTTTATCTTTTTGACTAAAATTTCATAAAAGTATGGTTTGGTGGTGATGGATGGTCGCACATGAATTTTTTTTAGTCTCTTCATTTTTTATATTTCTTCTTTTGATAGTTTTTATGGATATTGTATATTAATGGTTATGTTCTCTTGCTTCCATGTTATACCATATTGCTCTTCCTTATTCTAGTTTTTCATGAGACGATTTTCTTCTAATTTTATGTACTTCACCAAGTGGTGGAACCCCTTGGGTGACTAGTGTAGTTGACCTGGGCAAGTTCTTCATAGGGAAAATAAATGTGAACCAGTTTTACAAAATGTTTTTACTTTTGGTTTCCTATGTTAATATTATAATTGCTTATTTGGTTATTATGAATGGATATGTAATATTCACCATCACCTTCACGTCATATGCAGTATCAGAATAATTTTTATCACAACACAAATGTTTTTACAAGGTTCAATCCTAATATTGTTATCTACTCCATACAATTATTGGGTTGAGTCCAAGACATATATTTTATCACTAATACAAAACTTATTAAAAGATAATGGAATATGTATCTATTAAAACATTTGGGGACTTATATATGATTACTAGTGAAGGCTAAAATACTTCGTTGAATATTGAAATTAATTGTGGAAGATTATGTGAGGAGGGTAGAATAATTCCTTGACTCTAATGGATCCATAACCTAACATCAGAAATCTAAAAAAATACTTTTTATAGAATATCACCATATTAAAATGGGGTTGCCTAAAAAATAGAATAATATATTCAGATGAACACTAGGATGTAACAAGATAACCACATATGAACTTTTCCCTCACCTCTAAACACTTCTTCTATATGGATTTGATCAACAAAAATTCATGAACATTATCATTATTTTAAATATTCTTTTATGATCAATGTGTGATTGGGAACATGTATGAAAATATTTTATTTTTCATAAACATTCATAGATCCATTTTATGATCTTTAACAATATTAGCTCCTCAATCTTCAATATTCTTGAAAAACCTGATTATCAACAAATTTTATTTTCAGTCTCTATCTTACTATCCCTTATTTCTAATTTCCACCATTTATTTAATATATATAATGTTATAAAATGTGAATATTCTACAATTTTAAATGGTGAATTCACCTTTAATTATAGAAATATAATCCTTTAATTAGAATTGGTCAAAATATCCCCTGATGAAATCATCAGTTTTAAAAATCAATAACGATATCAAATCATCATGTTTGAAATCCATATATTACCATACCAAGATCCAATAAATTTATTTTAATCAAATTTTCGTTCTAACTGAAAAAATGACAAGTAAATCCCCATCATGTGAGATTTTGTAAATTTATAACAGGATAGAATAATATGTTTCTATTACCTTGAAATGTCATATTTTAGGAAAATATAAACCTTATATAAAAATAAAATTTCTTACAAATCAATTTTGTGAGATCAAAATATGTTACACATTGTTAAGAATATATTTCATATTCTCATGATAATCTTACATATTCCTAATAATATGTTATACCGTCCTTTGTTTATATTAAAAATTGGGAATAATATATTAAATATCACTACTTGTATGATATATTGATAGTTTTCATCTCTTTAATATCCAATGATTCGATGGTTTTATAATACATATGATCCAAATACACTATATACCGTAGTGTTTATTTTCTATTCCATCATTTTATTAGACATTAGTACATATGTCCTGTATGAAATGGGTATATTAATCATCAACAAGAATATCATACATACTATATAAAACATGTTATGTATTATAGTGTAAACTCCCATGAACATTTCTAATTAATAAGCTTCTATACAGTGTGAATTATCTTCCTTATCATATGATATTCATAAAAATGTATTAGTAATTTTTAACATCAAAATATAAATCTTGAGTTTATTTGAAATATCTCATAAATATTCACACATTATCATGGAATATCCAATCACTCTAATTAAAATCACCAGAACATAAATGAATTTAGAGTTATCTAAAAATTATCAAAAACTCTTCACAAAAATTCTAAAATAATATGAAAAAATATTTAATGAAATATTATGATATTTTAGAATATATTTTCCATTGATGTAAATTTTATGTGTTTCAAAGATCACTTTATACATAACCTTGATCTTAAATGAACAATGATATACTAGTGAAAATTATTATTAAATATGATGGATATTGCCTAGTTATTTAATTTTTGGGTATGAATAAGAAAAAATAAATTAAAAAAATATGGATAAATGTTTACCATAATTCATTACTTAATTCAGAGTAAATTTTAAATATGATTAATAAAATTATTTTATATTAAAAGATAATTTTTTCTATGTTTCATATTTTTATGTATATTATTTACCCCCATCACTAGTAAAAAAATATTTTTATTGAATTCATTGTTATTTAATTTTAAAAATTAAAAAATAATTCATAAATTGATAATCAAATCATTAGTAGTTATAAAATATTCATTTGATGGGAAAATGGGTTAATTTTAAAAAAATCTATTTCTATTTACACAATTGTTTTATATTAATAAATTTGATTAATCAATATTTATGAATATTTTAATGAATTATTTAAATAGTATATTCACAATAATATATTAGTATTCATATAATGTTTTTTAATAGGAATAAAATGGGGAAAAATCATTTTTATTCTTAAAAATAAATTTTCACCAAAAATGGGCTTTACTCATTTCTTGTGATGATATTAGAAGTAATTTATACCACCTAAAGTAAAAAAATGTTTTAAAATGGATTCCATATATTGAATAATGATAATTGATAATATGTAATATGGTTAACATAGCTTTTTTTCATAATGAATAGTTACCATGGAAAAAATCTTGTTCCCATGGTAAGGGCTAAAAGTAATAGAAGAGGGGTTAAACAAAAAAATAATAATTAAAATATCACAAAAACAGTTATCTAACATTATTAGTTGATTGGATTTATATTTTTCCCTTATTATGTTCTAAAATTTAGTAATTTGGTGTTACTTTACTTGAGTAATACTTATATTACATAATACTATTTCAAGTATTTTCAAATTTTCCACCCACATCACATTTAAAAGGGAACATCCCCTTTCAACTCATTCACACCTCATGAACCTTTTATCATAACCTATATCTATAAAAATAAACACTAAAAATCCTTATCCATGATGTTGAGGTTTTTTCTTCCCAGAATACCCATCCAAGAAACCTTATGTTGGGTTTCAAAGGACGATACCCTAAGTAGAGGCATGTGTACTTACTAATCATTTTCAAGGTTATTATAGCCTAAGAATCCATTAAATCATCTATAACCATTATAAAATTATGAAATTTTTATCTTTAATATACATAAATGTTTTTATCCGAATTCTATTTCAATTTTCTATCATTTTTCAACTAATGATAAATGAAAACATCGCTAATGTGTACCCCACGACTACCCTCTCCATGAAGAAATGTATGTTATTTTTCATCACTATAATTAATTAATTTTTATATATATAAATACAATTGATTTATATAATTTCTGTAACATAATTATTATTTTAAAATTTAAGATATTACTTCCCTTCTTACCCTTTAATCCGTTGGAAAAAGATAATGTTTCTCATGCGTACTTGTGGACAACCACCTCCATGAAGTGAAGCGATTAAATATAAATTTATACATTACATGGCTCATATTATAAATTGATTTATTGAATATATATTTTATTTATGATTGAATTATTATTTTGGAAAGGTTAATTTCATTCCATCCATTTAAAAGTGTTGAACTCAATCGTACGTACATAAGGACCATATTCTTCACAATGTGATGCACATAAATTTTCATCACCACCATATATATATAGTTAAAACATTGTATATAATGAAAACATATTTTATTAATGAAACTATTAACATTTTTTAAATAATTAGTCCATGAAAAATGTGCAAATACCATAACCATATAACTGAATCATGCAAGAAGAAAACCAATTTTCAGCCAAATAATAACCTTAATGATGTATTTTCAATAAGGGAATAATTTGAAATTACATGGGAATTCTACATAGTATGATATATATGGATATGATTCTAATATATATATATATATATATAATAAATTTAAATATATTATACTTGATGTTTGGACACATACAAGGAAAGAAGAGACTTTAAGAAAGAGTTTATGTTATAATCATATTTTTTAGGATTACCTAAGATAAATTTTCATCATGGGATATTATAAAATCCATATATTTTAAAAAATTTATATATTTTTAAAATATTATTATTGTATATTTTTCAATAATTTTAACTAATATCCTCTCTTCGGTACTCAAAATGATCAGGGAATTGTTTTTAAGAAAAGTGGTCTAATTTTATTAATGGATTTTTGTATGGATCATTTTACACTTTTTATAAAAGATTGAAAGGAATGATCTTTTATTGTATATGGAATGAATTTATTTCAGAACCATCATGTCATTTCTTCTTTAAAAATATGAATTTACACATATCAAATTTTTTCGAAGAAAATCTTATACTGAATTCTCTAGGAATTTTATTTTTTACATTTCATAAAATAAAAAAGGGTTTCCTTGTGATTTCAATAATTTTTTTAAAATGAATTTATAAAAGATATTTTTCATCTATTTTATCATCCATTAATTATTTTTATGATTTATCATGGATATGATCAAATTATATAATCCAAATTATTTCCCTATATTTCAAATGATTATTTTTTTCTAAATGGAGATTCCATGAAAATCACTAGTTTCCCTTCGTTAAATTAGGTTATATTAAAATATTTATGAAACCCATTTATTTTCTATGGGTTATTCTACAACAAATGTTTATTAGATATTGTGGGACATTCATGTATGGTTTTAATTATGTGTTATGTGGGATCAAAATTATATAACCCTCCAACAAATTGGGTATAAATTTATATATAAGGATATAATAAGAACTATAATGGGGATTGAACATAGTTTAGTAAGTGACTCCATCTACCATGATAATATTATTAGTAAACCTTTCTTAATTGAATAATGGAATTGATAGGGAAACCATTTCTTAATGGGAAATTTTACATTTTGATTGTATGGTTAGTGAGGTTTTACTAAAGATTTTTTTGTATACATTTATGTAAGGAATAGAATTATGTCATATAATTATGATATGTTCTTAGGGATAATGACTGATTATTAATGATTACACTATATTTTGACTTTAATATTTTTTTATGTGGATGAATTATTCCATAAATCAAGAATAATTATCTTGGATCTATTAGGTATGACATGCATAATTTATGATCCCATTATCATACCCTATACTAATATTATTATCATATATTATCAATGATGGATGTTAGATCATGGTTTTTCCCATGAGGTATGGATCCAATAACTTTTAAGAATAAATTTTTCATTCCATTATAATTATTCTGAATATGTTATTATGGGAATATTCTTAGTTCCCAGTTCATGTTTGGAGTCCATAAATATGATTTTTGGAAGAAACAAGTTAGGTGCATGGTTGGAACATTTTAAGTGCTAATTTCATATGTCAATCCTGTGGGATATATGTGGTTCCACAAGGTTATCTTAAAAAGTAAATATTGGTCGCATGATCATGTGAAACACTATATAAATGTATCATACTGGAATTACATGGTGTGGGAACAATTGTATATAATATGTACAAACCATGAGAGGGGGTGTTCTATATGGATAGAGGTGGTGGACGATTATTGCATGGTTTGTAAAAAAATATGTCCATATTATGAACCCTTTAAAAATGGATGAAATTTACATTTTCTTCAAGCTCCATTTATGAACATAAACCTCATTTCCATTCCAATCAATACACTATAACCCTCTTTCATTTAATATATCCTCCAGCTCTGCTCCACAAATTTGAGGGATCTCTTCCATACGTTGTTAGAAACCCTCACCATTGGTGTCATTGGACCCATATGTATTTTTTATTTCACCTCCTTGAATATTTTAATCAATTATCTAACAATAAAAAATGATAATAACATTCATGCTAATAAACCCTGTTTTTAGGGAATTTTTCAATTTCATTGATTTCTCCAGTTCTATCCTAGCGTGGAGGTATATACTGGATGATGAGTCGACTATATGTCTACGGTAGGTGGTCTAGTACTTTTCTATAATACATTTTTCATTTATATCATTCACCTGTTTGAAGAGAAAATGGATCCTCAAAACACTTCCATAAAAATGAGTGACATACATTGAAATAATGACCCCTTTCTAGAAATACTATCAGATACCCTTCATGTCATTGATGGTTGTCTACCTCAACATCTAACATCATAGGGGTTTTTCATTACATACTATTGAGACTCATAAATGGTATTATGATACAAAATAACAAATAATTATGTTTGGTTAACTATAAATTTAATTTTTTAGATTGTATTAATTGAAATTGAAAATGATAACACCATACAACAATTTTACCTTGTTGAATTAAGAGTGATGTCGATGACAAAGAGGGATTAAATGATAAGTGATTTTGACATGTATATGTTTTTTGTAAATTTTTATGGTATTAAATGATATGATTATTTATTATTATTATTATTATTATAATGTTGATATTTTAGTTTTGAAATATCTAAGGGAATTATTGATTATGATTATTTTTTCTCCCTACACAATTGATGTCAAACAATAAATATCAAATTGGTTACTAAGCTATTGATCATGATTCTTCACACTCCATTGAAATTTGATGTTGAACTTGTTGTTTCAATTCATTTATTTAATCATTGGAAAGGAGGTTTCTTTCTTCTTATATTATGATGGAGAGTGTAATGGCTCTTCTCATTGACTTGTCCTTTTTAGAGATGATGTTTCGTATCCCTGGATGAATGCAGGGCGGATACCACTATATATAGTATGAGACTTTTATAATTATGTATAGACACCAAGGTTATACACCACAGGTCCTATATGTTACTATAAATATATTGGTGTTATTACTAATATATTTACATATATATAACTATAAATATGTGATATAATATGTTTTAATACATCCTAGCTTGGGCCGAAGCTGGTTTAGTCAGACCAAATCCCTGGGGAACGTAATCCTGTTGCGTTTATTTTATCTTACATATTTCATTTATCATTATACTTGAACACTTATTAAGTATATACCCTATGTAGAATCATAATATAAATCACTGGTGGTGTACTATTGAGTATTACTCAAACCCTATTTGCTATACTTTTTGGTACTTATGATTACATTATTGATATAGGTAGGGGAAAAGGAAAGATCCGAACTATATATTCTTGAATTTCTATAATATTATAGAGTATGAGAGAAGATTTCCAAGATATTTCTCATGATTTTATTTAATTTATCCATTTTTTCATTTTTTTTTAATTTTTTTATACATGTATTGTATCCCTACCTACTCCCAATTATGCATGCCTCATTTTTTTAACACCATGATTTCATCACCATTTATATATGACCATGATATTATTCATGATTAATTATTAGTGTATATATGTTATATTTCCACATTTTATTCTATATCTCTCTTCTATTGATATATTTTTTTCACCAATGCAACAAATTAATCATGAGGGTATAGTCTCCTCATCGCACCATCACAGACCCTTGTTGCTAGTGGGAGGACTCTATCATGCGTGGAGGCACACATGAGAACATGTGGCCAACCAATTTTAGTTAAATATGATATAACTGGGTCTATGATGTCACAAAATAGAATTAGGGAATTTATTATCCCTTTGTATTAATATTTTGCGATAGTATATAGAAGATTAGTCTTGTGTTTGAATTTTTCAATGTGCCAATATTGGGATTAGGAAACCCACATATAGATAAATTCCATGTTTCATAGGACATATCAATTTGGTCTAATTTTTTCATAATATAGTTTTAATTATTTCACTAAGGGGTGATTCACCTGAATTATTAAATTTAATAATATTATTTTTATGGTTTCTATTTTTTCTCTTGTCCGATTATGGAAAAAAGGTTCTGATCATGCATCATTATTGGAACCTGGGAATTCACATGACATGAATACTTCGTCCCATATTTTTTTCATTGCCTGAATTACCTATTGTAACACCCCACGCTTCCACGAAACATTTCGCTTGGAATAATACAATAGCTTGTGTTGTACGCAACTTTGAGTTCAAACACACCGCAACCAATCAAACTAGCCATTGTGAATAGAAATAACAACTTCTTGAAATATTATAAATTTTATCTTTAAAAATCGACTTCATTTTTGGATTCGAAATATCGAAATTATCTTAGGGTGATTTTTTGGAATTTTTCTAAAAACATTGAATTTTTAATGAATAGTGGAAAAACACTGTGTTATTAGTTAAAACCGAATTTTTATTTAAATAATTAGTTATGTTATTTTAATTTATTTAAGATAAAAATAGATACATAATACCTGTATATGTTCAATTTAATTCATTAGGGTCATTTTATAATAAGTTTAGATATATAAAATTTTATTGAACTTTTTTACCGTCATTTACCCACCTCCTATGAGTATTTGAAATTTCGCATAACAAAATAATTTTACTACTTATGTGAGTGAAATTTCAAAAATATGAGAAACATGATTGATATTAGTAAGAAAAATGTGGTTCAATAAGATGAAAATAAATTTTGGTGAATAGTAAATTTTACTTTTATTTACCACAGTTACAAGTAAATAGGGAATTTAATGGTGAAAATGATATTATTATTACCCTAACACATGTCTTAATTCTATTGGATAAGTGTAATTTGACCAAAAAACCATAGTAATAAAATATGATCCTTTAGGTCAACTTGGATTAGATTAGGACATTTATTATTATTGTATTTAAAGAAGAGTTTTAAGAGTTAAATTCAATGATTAATAACTAAACCATTTTTAATATAGGGTTATACACAAGATAAATTCGACTATAAATTTTCATTATAAAGCTAAAAATATTTCGTACACAATGGTATTTTATTTACAAATTTTTAGACATTAAATAATTAAATTTATTTATGACACAATTCTGATGCAGTAATTACCGTATTAATGAAAGATTAAAATAATTGAAATTATAAATATAAAAATAAATCTAATTTGAGACTTTAATTGAATTACAATAATTTTTTATGTTAATATGACATTTTAGGGTTGATTAAATGAATTTGGTTCAAATTAATAATTCTTTTATTAATTAAAAAAACAAAATACCAAATATTTTCAAAATTGACACAAAAGTGTTTTTAAAAAAGATATTATATTATTAATTGATATTCTATTCCTAAAAATATATAGCTCAGAAAAAAGGCTTCAATAATATTCTATATGTCATGAATTTACCCCTTGAGGTTCTCATGGATGTTTATAGTATGTTTATTAACCATGTAATATAAAAAAACAATGAGACATGCTAAATGTCAAACTATTTAACCAAGAGTTAAATCTACAAGATAAGGTTAATATGAAGACCTAAAACTATCTAAAACCTATTGGTTGAGAGGTTTTTGACCCATTCCCACCTTATCCTTTAAATAATTCATTTTGGAGACATTAGAAACTAAAAATTATTTTATTATAAAATAATATTTAATGCTTTTCCTAAAGTGACCCTAACCACTCTTTTAAAAGGGAACATCCCATTAACTCATATTAACACCTTAAAATCCATTTGGATCGACCAAACCCAGACCAAATATCCTCTAAAATATCCTATCTTAATCCTAGAGGATTTCTTTACTCAAAATTCCACCCTAAGGATCCCTATTGATCAAATTAAAAGGAAGAACCTGAAGATGAGCTAAATATTCCATCACCTCTTTAAAGGTATTTTCTTATTCCACTTCTTCTTTCTCTATTGTTTCCATTATAAAATAATAACTCTAGTATCTTCTGTATACTATGATATTATTATAAAAATTGAACAACCATATTCATTATTTTATCCATCCTATAAATGGAAAATTCAACATACCTGCGTACTCACGGATTACAGTCTCCATGTTGTGGTATTGTTTTTATTCAAACACTACATCATTTGAATGGGTATAATAATGAGTATAAATGATGTAAATAATAAATATAACATGATAAATATTCTTTATATATGATATACCAACCAATTATGTACGATTTTAATATCAAAAGAATGATATTATCACTTGTGTGCATGTACGGATTAACATCTCCACGAACGCGATGAGATTCACTCCCCCTCGTATCCATTCAAGAATACTTTTCATTTGATGATTAAAACATAATTTTTAAAGAATTAATATCATTATAAATATGAATAATATACATCCTATCATTAATAAACATTACTTACGTAACAAAGCATATAAAGAAAAACAAATCAGTTAACACCTCAAATGATGATACTACTGAAATATCATCAACAAAGTAACATTCAAATATCATTTATGATATCATATTAATGTATATGGTTCTTGTATAATTTAATAACAATTATTTCAACATTATACAGGATGTTAAGCTACCCTCAACCAAGGAAAAGTACAAGGTAAGTGTTAATTTCAAAATATCTTTATTATCCGAGGTTGTTTTTACATAAGTATCTCTTCGGACCACTTTATCACCCACATCTGTGTTTTTTTAAAAATGTATTTCAAGAAATTATTACTAGTTACTATAAAGTGGGTTAAAGTAATTTATACACTTGTTTTACCTTATATATTTTGAAAGGAATCATTCTGTTGTTTTCCAAACCTGGTACATTATGACCTTTTCGACAAAATTAAAGTAAGAATGTCTTTTTTTACCTTATACGGCAGGTGAGGCTATTTTCTGCCCTTATAATATTGTCGAAGATTCTCATAAAATCTTATAATAATATTTTCAAAAGGAATGTTTTCTTTTGTAATTATATTAATTTTAAATGATTTCAAAATAGAATGACATATTTCTCTAAAAAAAGTTTTGATTTCATCTATGTCAACATCCTTTGATGGATTGTGAGCTTATTTGAATTTGGTTTATTATGATACAAAAATTACATATTATATGGAATTTTTTGTGGTATGTTTTACTATGTATGTGTTATTTTTATACCATTCATGGTTTATGGATAAATTATTGATATTTCATATGCCAGTTTTAGTACGAATGTTTATGTTATGTTTAAAACTTTTCATTTGAGGAATGCATTCGACTTAATAAGTGATGGGTGGAGCCTTCTATAGGTCCTCAATGCATCGGTAGGTCTCATGAAACAAACTACTGTCCTGGCCCAAGGACTTTACAAAATATTATTATTATTCTTGGCATAAGGCCTTAACTATGTGGTTATAAAGTCTGGCATTATGCATTCCACCATTATGAATGTGGCTATTGATATTGCATGTGATTATTCAACTAGTAGAATATCCATGTGAATAAGTTAATGAAATTATTTTATTTTTTTTATTTTCTATATTATGATGAAGTTCAAGTTTAAAAGTCATTTTTTAGTTTTACATTTCCTTAAATGTTTATACTTATTTATGAAAGTTTTCGCTATATTGTTATCCTTACTGAGCATCTGAGATCACCCCTTTCTATGTTTTATTTTTTCCAGGATGTGAAGATGTATATTATGACTGGCCTATAGGGATATTCTAAGGGATATGAGTGTGGCCTATGGAGACTATTTTTTTTATTTTTTCATTTTTTAATGTAATGTAAAACTTATGAATGTATCTAATATTTCCAAGGCTACTAAACTAATCAGTATTTCGAGAGATAATCTTTTGTGATCATTCCAATGTTATGTAATAATGCACTGAATCTGGGTAAATAGGGTCAGGTCATTATAGTTGGATTCATAGGATGTTTAGTACAAACCATGGATGCTAGATTCATAATAACTCTGATTAGAGAACATTAACCTATGATAGACATTGAGGATTAGTATAGAAGAACTTCGTAGAACTTTGGTACTATAGATATTTTGTGAGTTTTCTAAGAAATACATCTCTGACTAGATACGAGAAGGTAAAGGTGGCTCTGGCATAGATTTACCTTGGGGTAAAACCCAAAAATACCGCTTTGAGCTAGACACGAATGTGAACTTGTGCATGACAACGAGCCTTGATGCACTCTTGGTTACGACACTCTCTAGGGATATGATTAGGATAATTCCCATTTTATTTACAAACCATTATAAAGGGTTTATGAGTATATGCTTCCTCAAATATTTTTTTATGAATATGGATTATATCCATAAATTGTCTACTTTATGATAACTGTTTTACAAGTTTGGAATTATGTATTTCAATTCATAAACTAATCTAGTGTATGCCATTGTTTATAAACGGCGCATAGTGGAAGGAATGGAAACCGTATCAATGCACATAATACATCTAGGCATTTCCATATACTGAAAATAATTATTTTGGATCTAGTGAAAAAACTGGTGTTGATCATCTTATCACCATACCAGGACAACTCACTCAGGATATAAATAGTAAAATTACCCGTATGGAGCACCCTGATCCACAAACCGAGGATCAATGTCAGAAAGATTCATGAGGAAACAAACACAAAAATTAAATAGGAGTATAAATCCATTAGTATATGAGAAATGGATAAATTCCTTAGAGAAAATATTTCAGGCTTTGCGGAGCAATGAAAGGGAAAAGTTGTAATGATAGTTTATCACCTCAAGGGAGATGCAGATCAATGGTGGTGATTGATTCAAAACACAATGGAAGATGATGAAGTATCAAATATGTAATGGAGGGAGTTTAAAGAGATTTTCTTAAAAAAATATGTTCCCCATGACCATCGAGCGGATATGGAAAGACAATTTCTGAGTTTGAGGAAAAAAGGGGATGAGAATGTTGCAAAGTATGAGGCTAACTTTAAAAGGTTGTCAAGGCTTGCTGTAGATTATATACGTAACCCATGAAGTATGATTTATTGTTTCTTTTATGGGTTAAAACCGTTTCTCCATCCAGCATTAGTCTCACAATCCTTATCATCGAACAAAGATATTTTCTCATGTACTATCAAGTCTGAAAAATAATTCTCTAAGTCATACGAATTTAAAGTAAAGTAGGAGAAGAATAGATCTACTGAACACTCTAGAAATGGAAATATTGGGAATAAGGTAAAATATGTATATCCATAATGTGGTAAATTTGGGAAGAAAAACCCTGGTACTTGCCTGAAGGGAATGAGAGTCTGGTACAGGTGCGGTGAAAAAGGACACCAAGCTTGTGATTTCAAGGGGAAGAAAGAGGCTGTCAATGTTGAATGCTATAATTAGAGAGAAAGGGGGAATTATGCAAATGAATGTTCTAAGTGCCAAGGATACTTACCTCAGAAAAGGCCAAGGGATCACGACCAAGTTTATGATATTACTACTGCTAAGGTTGAAGCTCTGAAAGACATGGTGACAGGTAATTTAATGGTTTCCTCAAGTTTAGAAAATGATTTATTTGATTCACGATCATCACATTATTTTTTATCTTCCCAATTTTCTATGTTAAATTTTTTTTAAGAAGAAGGATGTTACAATTTTTGATGATGATAAAGAGTACGTTATCTTTAGATCAGAAATGTCACCATATGATTCTTATCTAGATCCACCCCTAGTAGCTCAACTAAGTTCAATTATTGGGTAGGAAGAGAAGGAAATAACTATGGGTGAGGAAAGGAATGTTCAAATAGAGTACGTACCTATTGTGAAAGAATATTTTGAGGTGTTTCTTAAAGATTAACCTCGACATCCTCGAGAATGAGAAATTAAGTTTTCCTTTGATTTAATTCCAGGTTCAAGGCCCTTATCAAATACCCCTTATAGAATGCCATTTTTGGAATTAGTGGAACTAAATAAACAACTAAATGAACTATGTAATAAGGGATTTATTTGCCCTAGGGTTTCTCCATGGGGAGCCCCTGTCCTTTTTGTTAAAAAAAGAAGTACCGATGACGTTTTACATTGACTACAGGGAGATCAATGCTATAACAATAAAGAACAAGTATCCCCTACCTCGCATTGATGATTTAATCAACCAACTTCATGGAGCTAAATATTTTTCAAATATTGACCAACGATTTGGATATCATCAATTGTGTGTGAAGAAGGAAGAAATTCCAAAAATAGCACTTCGAACCAGGTACGGGCATTACGAGTTTACAGAAATGCTTTTTTGATTGAATAATGCACCCAATGTTTTCATGGATCTAATGAACAAATTTTTCAAGTAATATCATGATTACTTTCTAGTGTTATTTATTGATGATATCTTGGTATACTCAAAAAGCTATAAAGATCATGAAAATCACTTGAGTACCATTCTGAAAACCCTCAAAAGAAATGAATTATATGGGAAGTTTAGCAAGTGTGAATTCTAGCTTGAAGAGATTTCTTTTCTTAGCCATATATTCTCTAAGGATGGAATCTCTGTTGATCCTTCAAAGAACAATGTAATCTAATAATGGCCACCACCGATGAGTATAACCGAGGAATGAAGTTTTATTGGTTTAGTAGGTTATTATCGATGTTTCGTCTAGAATTTTTCCCGATTGGCTAACTCGCTATCCAAGCTCACACAAAAAGGGGGTAAATTTGTTTGGAAAAAAGAGTGTAAATAATGTTTTGAAGAATTGAAGAGAATATTAGTAAATTCTAAAATCTTGAATCTACCATCGAGGAATGATGGGTTTTCTATTTATAGTGATACATCATAGAAAGGGCTTGGATGTGTCCTTATGATGAATCATAGGGTTTTTGCCTATGCATCACGATAGAAAAAAATTCATGAGAAAAACTATCATACTCATGATAATGAGTTAGCAGTTGTAATATTTGATTTGAAGATATGGAGACATTATCTCTATGGGGAATAATGTGAGATATATACCGATCAAAAGATTTTGAAGTATATATTCTCAGAAAAATAATTCAATATGGCGCATAGGCGATGGCTTGAATTACTCAAGGATTATGATTTCATAATACACTACCATCTAGGGAAGACAAATATGGTGGCAGATGCGTTGAGAAGGAAGGATCATGGAGTTTTAAACAATATGAGAGTTTAAAGGGATCCTATTTTCATGGATCTAGTGAAAATCGATACGGGAATAATCATGGATGGTGAATCATCAATACCTTTTCAAATGGTTTTCAAACTATCTTTACTAGAAAGGATAAAAAGTTCTCAGGATGATGAAGATGAGTTTCAAAAGAAGATTAAAGCTGTGAATGATGGGAGATTGAGTGACCTCATATATGAAGATGGGATTTTGAAATTTTGGAAGAGACATTATGTTTCCGATATACTGTATCTAAAAAGGGAATTGTCAGATGATGCTCATAGCTTTAATTTTTCTATACACCCTGGTAGCACCAAGATGTATAGAGATTTGGAGGAACATTTTTTGTGGGATGAAATGAAGAGGGAGTTTTCTGATTTTGTGTTAAGATTTATGGTTTTTCAGCAAGTGAATGTTGGAAGGTAATAGCCTGGAAGAGTCATGAAACCTCTTCCCATACTTGAGTGGAAATCAGATAATAATTCAATGGACTTTGTCAAGGGACTACCAAAGACTCCTAGAAGGAATGATGCAATATGGGTCATTATTGATCGTCTCACCAAGTCAGCACATTTTCATTCTATAAGAGAAGATTTACCACCAGAACATCTCGAAAGACAATATATTAATGAAGATGTAAGACTTCATGGAGTACCCTTATCGATTGTTTCTGATCGTGATCCTCATTTTACATCATGATTCTAGAAAATTCTTCAGAAATCCCTAGATACTAAATTTCATTTGAGCACTGCCTACCACCCTCAAACTGATGGACAATCAGAACAGACTATTGAAACCTTAGAAGACATGTTGATATCATTCTCATTTGACATTCATGTTATGTGGGATCAATATATACCTCTGGTAGAATCTTCCTATTACTATATCTTCAATTCAAGTATTCAGATGGCACCATATGTAGCGTTATATGGAAAGAGATGTCACACACCAACTTATTGGGATGATTTTGGTGAAAGAAAACTTGTTGGCCCAGAATTTGTTGAGGAAATAATGGAAAAGGCGAAGCTTATCAAAACCCACATCAAAGCTGCCCAAAGTAAGAAAAAGAGCTATGCCGATAACCAAAAGAAGGATTTGGAATTTCAGGTAGGAGATCATGTTTTCTTAAAGGTATCTCTAGGGATGGGAGTTATATGTTTCGGGCAGAAGGGTAAATTGAGTCCCAGGTACGTTGGGCCTTTCGAAATTCTAGAATGAATTGGAGTTTTGGCTTATCGTTTATAAATGCATCCATGTCTCTCCAAAGTTCCCGATGTATTCCATGTATCACTATTAAGAAAATACAAGCCTGAACCAAAGCATGTACTCACCTGTGAGGAAATTTAACTAGAACCTGATATGTCTTATTGTGAAGATCTTGTCAAAATTCTTGATACCAGAGAACAGTTGTTGAGAAACCGGACGACTCGTCTGGTGAAAGTTCTATGGAGAAACCATAAGATGGAAGAGGCAACGTGGGAACCTAAGGAAGTTATGATAATGAAACCACTGAATCTTTTTATGCATTAACATTTTAGAAATTTCGAGGATGAAATTATTTTAAGGAGGGGAGAATGTGACACCCCAAGCTTCCATGGTATGTTTTCCTTTGAATAATACAATAGCTTGTGTTGTACACAACATCAAGTTCAAATAGACCACAATAAATCAAACTAGCCGTTTTGAATAGTAATACCTACTTTTTGAAATTTTAAAAATTTTATGTTTCAAAATGGTCTTCATTTTTGGATTTGGAATATCAAAACTAGCTTAGGGTGAATTTTTGGAATTTTTCTGAAAAAATTCAATTTTTGATGAATAGTGGAAAACACTACGTTATTGGTTAAAACCGAATTTTTTATTTAATTAATTTGTTATTTTATTTTAATTAATTTTATGTAAAAATAGATACATAATATATATATATATATTCAACATAATTCATTTGAGTCATTTTATAATAAAATTAGTTATATAAAATTTTATCAAACTCTTTACCGTCTTTTACCCACCTCCTACGAGCATTTGAAAATTCGCATAAAACATAATTTTTTCACTTTTACGAGTGAAATTTAAAAAATATGAGAGTCATGGTTGACATCAGTAAAAAAATTTGGTTCAATAAGATGAAAATAATTTTTGGTGAATAGTAACTTTTTACATTTATTTACCACAGTTAAAAGTAAAGAGGGTAATTAAGGGTTGAAATGATATTATTATTACCCTAAAACATGTCCTAATTCTATTGGATAAGTTTAATTTGAGAAAAAATAATTTTATAAAAAAAATATGATCCTTTAGGTACACTTGGATTAGATTAGGACATTTATTATTATTTTATTTGAAGAAGACTTAAAAGAGTTAAATTCAATGTTTAATAAATAAAACAGTTTTTAATATAGGGTTATACATAATATAAATTTGACTATAAATATTAATTATAAAGCTAAAAATATTTCCTACATAATGTTATTTTATTTATAATTTTTAGACATTAAATAATTAAATTTATTTATGACACAATGATGATGTAGTAATTACCTTATTAATAAAATATCAAAATAACTGATATTATAAATATCCAAATAAATCTAATTTGACACTTTTAATGAATTAAAATTAAGCTATTGGTTAACATTACATGTTAGGGTTGATTAAATGAATTTTTTCAGGTAATAATGCTGTTAATAATTTAACAAATACAAAATACCAAATATTGTCAAAATTGACATAAAAGAGTTTTTAAAACAAATATTATATTATTAATTGATATTATATTCCTAAAACTCTAAGGATCGTATAAAGGGATTAAATAATATTATATATTTCATTAATGAACCACTTAAGGTTCTCTTAGAATTTTATCGTATGTTTATTAACCAGATAATATAAAAATACAAAGAGAAATGGTAAATGTCAAACTATTTAACTAAGAGTTAAATCTTCAAGATAAGGTTAATATGATGACATAAACCTATATAAAACATATTGGATGAGATTTTTCAGACCCCTACCCACCTTATAATTTAAATAATTCCTTCTGCATCCATTAGAAACCTAAAATGATTTTATTATAAAATAATATTTCAAGATTTTCCTAAAGTGACAATCACCTCTCTTATAAAAGGGCACTTCCCCTTATCTCAAATTCACTCCTTAAAAGACATTTGGCTCGGCCAAACCCTGACCAAATATCCTATCAACTTTACTCAATTTATCCTATAGTCCTTCCTTTAGTCAGAAACCCTACTTATGGAGCCCTTTTGATCAAATAAAAAGGAAGAACCCAACGAAGAGGTAAATATTTCATCACCTCTTTCAAGTTATTGGCTTCTTCCACCTACTATTTCATTGTTGTTTCCATTCTAAAATAATAAATCCAGTATCTTATATATAATTTTATGTTATTATAAAAATTTCACAACCATATACATTATTTATCCATCATATAAATGACAATTTCACCATACATGCATACGTATGGATTATTGTCTCCACGTCGTGGTGTAGTTTGTTAGTCAAACACTTCATCATTTAGATGGGTATAATAATGACAATAAATGAATTAAATAATAAATATAACATGATAATGATTCTTTATATATTATATAACATCAAATTATATACGATTTTAATATTAAAAGAATGATATTGTCACTCGTGCATATGTACGGATTACCGTCTCAATAAACACGATGAGATTCATTCCCCATCGTATCAATTAAATACTAATTTTCATTTGATGATTCAAAAAATAATGTTTAAGGACTTAATATAATTATTAATATGAATAAAATACATCCTATCCAAAACAAACATTACTTACGTAACAAATCATATGAAGGAAAACGAATCAGTTAACACCCGAAACGATGATACTACTGAAATATCATTAACAAAGCAATATTAGAAGATCATATATGATATCATATTAATTTATATGGTTCTTTTATAATTTAATAACAATTATTTCACCATTATATATGTGTTTAAACTACCCATGACCACGGAAAAGTACAAGGTAAGGGTTAATTTCACAATCTATTTATTATCTGATGTTGTTTTTACATAAGTATCTATTGGGACCTCTTTATCATCCACATATGTGTTTTATTAAAAATTTATTTCAAAACATTTTTTCTATTTACTATACTATGGTTTAAAGTCATTTATACCCTTATTTGGCCTTATATGTTTTGAATGGAACCTTTCTAGAATTTTCCAAACAAGGTACTTTATGACATTTTCGACAAAATTAAGGTAAGAATGTCTTTTTTTAACTTATACGGCGGTTGCGGCTATTTTCTATCGTTATAACATCATCGAAGATTTCCAAACAATCTTATAAGAATAATTTCAAAATAAAATTTTTATTATATAATTATATACTTTTAAATGATTTCAAAATAGAAAGACATATTTATCTAAAAAGAAGTTTTGATTCCATCTATGTCAACAACCTTTGATGGATTGTGAGCATATTTAAATTTGATCTAATATGATACAAAGAATCCATATTATACTAAAGGTTTTGTTATATGTTTGACCATGGACGTGTTATTTTTATACCATTCAGGGTTTATGGATAATGTATTGACATTTCGTATGCGAGTTTTAATATGAATGTTTATGCTATGTTTAATCCTTTTCATATGAGGAATGCATTTGACTTAGGAAGTGATAGGTGGAGCCCGCTATAGCTCCTTGATGCATCGCTAGGTCTCATGAGACAAACTACTGTCTTGGAACAAGGCCTTGACAAACTCTTATTAGTAGTCTTGGAACAATACCATGACTATGTGGTTATGAAGTTTGGCATTATGCATTCCATCATTATGAATGTGGCCATTGATATTGCATGTGATTATTCGACTAGTAGAATATCCATGTGAATAAGTAAATGGAATTATTTGATTTTATCTTTTCCATATTATGCTGAAGTACAAGTTTAAAAGGCTTTTTTTTAGTCTTACATTGCCTTAAATGTTTATGTTTATTTATGAAAGTTTCTTCTATATAGTTATCCTTACTTAGCATCTGAGCTTACCCCTTTCTGTGTTGTATTTTTCCTAGGATGCGAAGAAATATATTATGACTGACCTACAGGGATAGTCTAAGGGATATGAGTGTGGCCTATAGAGACTATGTTTTTATAGTTTTTAATTTTATAATGTAATGTAAAACTTATAAATTTATCTAGTATTTCCAAGGATACTAAACAAATCGGTCTTTAGAGTCTTGATCTTTTGTGATCATGAAAATTTTATGTAACAATGCACCTACTCTGGGTAATTAGGGTCGGGGAGTTACACCTACATTACACCATATATGCCTTTATTTCTATATTTGGAAATGTGATCACATTTCTTTAATGGAAAGAAATAATTGGTAACATAACGAGCCAACGTCAAAATAAATTGTGTTTTATTGAATATCATAAAAGTGAAACCTTAACTAATTAATTATCACCCCCTTGACCAATGAACCATTGGTTTCGGTAGTTAAAACATTGGTTGTTTAATATAAATGGATTTAAATTTAAAACTATAAAGTGTGGACCTTTATAAATTGGAAATGGTGATCCATATTACTAAACCATCAAAATATTACGGGTAAAGTTCCATGAGATGGAAATTTAAACTTATAAAGTGTATAACTTAATGAAATTGGAATGTAAGTCTCATATAACTAGATTATGACATAATTATAACTAAAAATGATAATTTGAAATTCAAAAATGACATGGTTTCTATTAAATGGGTATTTCAATTGAAATAGAAATAGTATTTAATATATAATTATAAATTGAAACTCCATATACAAGAACCTCTGAACTGAAACCGAGATCCTTCCACTAACCTATCCATAGTAGTTAGAAGTGGGGAGTGGCTCTTTTTATCCTTCATGATCTTCTATAGCAGAAAGACTGGGATTTAGGAGTAGGTAATGGCATATTGACTCTAATATATAGAGGCATGCAATTTTCCTATTCGTATATCTATGATCATTTCCTTTATTTAATATCATTTCTGTGTGTTTTCTCATCGTTTTCGATTTATGGATTCTTGAAGACCACGAGTTATGTTGTAATAAGGTATAAAATACCATGACATAGAGGTAGTGGGCCCTAAGTCACCAGTATTACCTACAATAGTTCCACTTGAAGTTCATCCTTATTTTCCAGAAAAAGGCTCCCATTCTCAATTTTGAGACGGTTTCATAAGCATATTAGAGTCTATAGAGGGAGATCCACTACATTACCCTAATAAGGAATAGTTGAATATGTTGTTATAAAAAACCACCATATTTTCTTTTTGAGGGATGGTGGCCCCTCGGATGTTGAGTCTTGGGTAATTTACATTATATATTTCATTGAGCATCATGATATGCCTCAAGGAGGGAGTTTTGAGCTCAAGAAATTAGATTCTATATGATTATTCTTTATGTGGGTGGTATATTATTTCCTAGTAAGATTATCCTCAGGATATGGTATGGAGGGACATTCAGATGGCCTTCTATGGATATTTTTTTCTATAAATGTTGAGGTATTACCAATCTAGGGATATTATGATCTCATCGCATGGGTTTATTTCAATGTTATATTATTTTACTCATTTCATAGATCTCCAACATTTCATGCCAAATATATCTAGTGATGAGCTGATGACATCAATATGGATTAAAGATGGAATCATGTATTCCATTTGATCTCATGATAACATGTTCTGATTGACTATTATTTCTATGATAGTTAAATAGACACTCACAATCAAGCACAATCTTAGAAAAGATGATGGTGTGGGATAAAGTGGTTCAATACCTGAGATAGGTAAGAGGTCTATCTAGTGGAAGAGAGTGATTCATGTAATTTTCTCATGGGGGTAATATAAGTCAGATGATAAGAATTCACATTTATTTGGTACATCATTGGTGTGGGATGCGTGGTTAGACAAAACCTTAGTGAAACATTGACTTTGTTGAGTAGTGTTTCTTGAGAAACATTCCTCCAATTCCGACTGAAAGAGGATCTTCACTGACTTCATGTTTTAGATCAAGATCAGTAGCTCCACATCAAGAATGGTGCTGAAGTACTATAGACCACACATGATAATTAGGTGGATGATATCGAGATATCTAGATTCATGATATCTGTGCTAGTAGAGAATACCTACACATTCTAGTCAGGTTATAGCTCATGGTGGTGGATTAGGCTAGTTACATGCTATGAAATCAACTCACAAGGAGTAGAATTATAGTGCGTCCATTATACGAGGAATGATCTAAGTAGACTATACTATAGTTTATTCATTACATGACACATGAGATTCAAATTTTTTAATTCCTTCCTCTATTATGGAAGGTACTTTCATCGATATTGTTTATTTATCTTGAGTGAAGAATCTAGATACACCATTAAGAATTTGGATGGAGAGTTTACATCAATGTAAGTTATTTTCCCACAACATAGGTGGATATGATGTCATATAAAATATTTTTATCCTAAACATAATGAGATTTTATATCATTCTAGGGATAGAATAGTTTGTACCTTATCACACTCATGTTGATTTCTATATTTAGAGGATGCCTTTCACATATCCCTATGGTTAATGAAATATTCATAAATGAGAAACAGATGTCAATGAAGTATGAGCTTGACCAAAGCATCATGGGATAGGGGAATTATCTTTCTAGTCTACTACTATTTTACTATTTTATTAGTGAACACTTCAGATATAATTTCCTCAAGTAGCATATCACTTCTAGTATTTATTACATAATGACATTTTAGGATTACCTCCAATAATATAGGTAAAGTTTACTATTGAGATAGTTCTACGAGTGGAATAAATATCTATTACAACCTACATAATCGCTCCAAATGAGCTTTAGGAACTCAAAATATTGTTTGATTACTTGGAATCTAAGGATTTTATTTGACCCCATACATCACCTTGGGGTTCATTTGTCATTTTTTCCCAGAAGGTGGATGGTACCCTTAGGCATCTCATGGATTAACATCAGTTGAATCCACTTATAATTATCAAATACTATCTACTTCCATGTATAAATGACCTATTCAACTATTTATATGGAGTGATGCATTTCAAAAAATGTTATTTGAGGTTAGGCTATAACAATAAATGTGTCAGACCTACATACATACCACATACAACATTCCATTGTAGATATCAATTTTATGAGTATTTGGTTATGTCATATCTCATGAACATGCTTAATGTTTTTATGGATCTTAAGAATCATGTTTCTACATGTATTTGGATTCAGTTGTGGTAGTCTACATGGACGATATCTTGGTGTAATCACAAAGTCTCCATGATCATTCAAAACACCTTGATATCTTTTTGAGTATGATATGATAGCACCATTTTTACACAATGATATAATAATCCCACTTTTTAATCTATAATATTCACTTCCGGGAACATATTATATCAAAATTGTGAGGATCATGGACCTAGTGAAGGTTAGAACTCTAGGTTCTTAAAAGAATCCAAGGAATATATTTGATATTAAAAATTTTAGTGGGATGAAATGATATTATAGAAACTTTATTCATGGAATTTCACACCTAGAAACACATCTTATAAGATTGAATATGATGGGTTTTATGATTACCTAGTTAGAAGTGTCTGAGGTATACTTTTTAGAGATTAAGGATGTTTGACCTTAGCACTGATCCTAATTGTACCATAGATGGGTAGAATCGAAATGGTTATTTTGATTCATCATGCATCAAGATTATAGTAGTTCTAATATTGGGTGAGTGAGTCATGTAATTTGAGTATTTTCAATTATGGATTCAGGAGTGTAAATAATTTATACATAACCTCGAGAAAGATGCAGTTTTTTAATTCCTTGGGTTTTTTGGAGGCACTACCTATTTTTAGAAAGAGGTTTTGTATAAACAAACCATAAAATCCATAAATAAATATTAACATAAAATGACTTCAATCTTAGATATTAAATGTGGGTTAAAATTGTATAATATTTTGATATTGATCATGGTTAAAAACATGGAATAGAAATTGTATGGTTGGTTCTTTAATCATGGTGACTTAGAAAAAGTAGTTTAGTAGGGCAGAATATAGTGATAGTCGATGTATATAATATCTGAGATACATATTGAGATTTAAGAGTGTCATGGTAATGGTGTTATTATGTATTTTTAGGGACCTATTCAATTATAGATCATGTGATTATTATACATCATTCTGATCCTGAGGGATTGGTCATAAGGGATGGAAATTTGGGTGAGGACTCATCACCAGGTTTTTTTGGCAATGGTGATGATATCTTGAACATTCCTAGATTCATTTTTGAACCATCATAAATATGAGACAGATTTATAGGTGAATCTATTTCCTCTTTTTCAGAACTATATCTTAGACATGGAAAGGTATTCCCTGAGTTATAATGCCCGTTTTGGTTGCCTGGTGTGAGAATGGTGACAATAGTTTTTGTTTCTCACTGTTCCACCTATCAGTAAGTGAAGGAATAACACTAAAGACAAATGGGTATTTTACAGCTATTTCCCATTCTATAGTGTAAATGGGATGAAATAACTATGGATTTTATGTGAGGATTACTATGATCCCCTTGAGGCAGTGATGTGATATGTGTAATCATTGATATGATGATAAAGATTACCCACTTCCTATCTATTATAAAGAAAATCATTGTGGGTGAGAATGGGTGGAATTACATATGAGATATTATATATCCTCATGGTATTATGTTTACTATTTTACCATATAAGGACACTCATGATACATCATGATTCAAGAAGGGGTTACATAAGGCTTAGTGGTTATAAGTGTTCTCGAGCAAAACCTATTACCCTCATACTGACAGTCAATCCAAGCATATGATATAGGTATAAGATGAAATTAATTTACTACGAATCCATTATTTGGGATGTTTGGGTAAGAAAAATATAACTTTAAATGAATTATCTTACAATAAAAGTTTTTATGTTACAATACTAATGGCTACATTTGAGTACCTATATGGCTGGTCGTGATGTTCACCCTTGTACTTATTATCTGTAGGATCGATAACTCTACTAGGACCTTATCCCATTTAGGATACCTTAGAGTAGGTATACATTATTAGGATGTGAGTAGATACATATGAGTCTAGGAATACGTGTTATGGTGATCATTATAATCGATATCTTGAGTTTGATGTGGGAAATGAAGATTTCTTATTTGTTTCTCTTAGTCTTGGTCATTAATGGATCAAATGATATAGTAATCTACCACCTCAATTCATCAAAAATTTTGAGTTTATTGAGAGGTTAAGACCAAATGATTTTTATATAACCACCCATAATAGATAATGGGGGTATAAATTATGTTTTTTTTCACATTTTCACATTACTTTATTATCTTTAAGACCTTTCTCATATCATTCAACCCGATGAGGTTGAGTTTGATGTTGATTCTTCTTTTGAAGAGTATTCTATACTTATCATTAAAAAGAGAATAATGGCTCTCTTAGAATGATAGTTCCTTTAGTATGAGTGTTATGAATTCTTGATTTTTCATAGAAAAATAATTTGGAGTGAGAGTCCAAATACATGATTTCTATTGATAGTTATTCCAAGATGATGATCAACCATCTAAATAAGGAAACACAAGGATTTATTCCATTATGAAGGAATGTTTTTTATGATCAATGCATTTTACATGAGGTGGGGACCCAATAAAAAATTATTTTAAATATTTCTTAGATTTATAAAGAATGTTCCAAAGGGATTAATGGATGATTCAAGAGTGTCTGGATATTTTTCATACTCTAGAACTATGAAATTTTTAGGAAATAAGTGAAGTACATATTTTGTTTAAATAGTTCACCTCAACCATCTAGGATGTAGGTGGTTCGACATGGTTAGTTTAATAATTAATTGTTGGCTCATGGTCATGCGAAAAAATATATATTTAGTATTTATATGGGAATAACATGATTTTCACATGGTTTTTCAAACAACAAAAAAACCATGTAAGGGGGTGATCTACATGGATAAGGGTGTCACAAATTTTGGATACCTCTATTGAAAACCATGTTCTCTTTAAAAATTATTGAAATTACAATTACCCCATGCGTTCACTAACAAATGAGACCTATTTTCTTTTATTATACATGAAAAATATCCATACCGTGTTTGATACCTACCCCTCCCCTCATAGTCATTTAGGGATCTCTTACACACAACATTAGAATCACTCTCTACCCGTTTCATTGCACATATATTTATATGTATTCCAAATATCTAAAACCTTTTATTATTTTATCTCTCCGTGTGGAATGATAAACCCATTTTATGTAATGTTCCATATTTTTAGGGAATTTTTCTATTTATATGATTTCTCTTGAAAAATCTAGGATTGGAGGATGACATTTGTTATGAATAAACAACCAAGCCATGCTTGGTAGTCTATTTATTTACCCAAAAATGTATATATAATGTGTCACTAAGTTCCACACCGTACCCTCCATGGTTTTATTAATAATGAGATAATTCCATTAAATTAATTATAACTTATTATAAGTACTACCATAGACCATTGTTGTTATCTGACGTTATCTAACTCAACTAGTACCACCCTAGGGATGTGTCGATTGCAAACTCTTGAGAATCATAATTGGATTCATGACCCAAACCACCATATAAGAGGGTTTGGTTTATTAAAAATTTAATTGGTTAAAGTGAATTAATTTAAATGGTAAATCATAACACCGGGTAAATTGGGAACTTATTAAAATCAGAGTTACACCCATGAAATAAAGGGATTAATAGAGAAGTGATTTCGACATGTATATTTATTGTTTCCTTTGTTACAGAATTGAATGAATTTTTTTATTACTATTTTACCATGGGTACTAGTGGTTTTTAAAATGGTTAAAGGAATATTTTATCATTATTATCTATTATTTCATTATGTTTTATTTTGTACATTCCATTTCACATCTTTTATTAGGCCATTAATCATGATGATTCATTCTTCCTTGATGTTCAATGTCGAACAAGATGTTACACATCATTTACAATGTCATTAGATGTAACACTTCTTGCACCTTGGGTTATGATATTGACCATGAAGACTCACATCATTGATAGAGACTTTTCAGAAATGACCTTTCATATCCCTAGAAGAAAGTAAGGATGATTCCCTTATTTATAGTATGAGACACTTATGATAATGCATGGATTCCTTGGTTTCCATCATCTAGTTATGGCTATTACTACCTATATATGTATATGTGTGTTCATTTTGATTTGTGTTTGTATTTAATCATATATATATACACATGTAGATATACCTAATTTATGGAACGTTCACATACATTCCATCTTGGGCCTAATAAATTAGTGTATGAAATGGGTCCTTGGGGAACCCGAACCGACAATGTTTAGTTTTAATTACATAATTCATTTATTATAATAGCATGACACTAATATTTTTTATACGTTGTTTGGAAAAATACTAGGAACCATTGGTAGTGTAATACTGTGTTTTACTGACACCCTATTCGGACCCTAGTACCATACCATGGAAGACATTATGGATGCAAGTAGGGAAAAAGTAAATAAGCCAACTATGGATGTGTGATGTTCTATAATATAATGAAGTAAAAGAGAAGTGGGATGAGCTTGTTCTCTTGATGATATTGGATCTATCCTTTTTAGTCTATAGTTATTTTTATATATTTAAATTATTCTTGTCTACTACCATGTATTCCTTATTCATTTTTATATAATCAGGAATTAATCATATTTTTTTATATGAAATTGGAAATTATTTAAGCTGGATTATTACTATCTAGATTTTAAAATTGAACAATTTCTTCTAACTCAGTTCAATTGATTTATCTTTCTTACACCACTACACCACTATAATAATTATTGTATAATCTCTCCACCATACCAATATAGACCCTCAGTGATATTTAACCACCACTTTCCATAGGGTAGGTTCTCTTAAGGCCACATGGTAAACTGGGATTGGTTAGAGAATAGTGAATCAGTTCTAGGACGTAAAAATTGAAATCTCATATGTTTTCCCCTTTTGAGAGTCTATACAACAAAATGAATGAACCATAGGGTATGGAATGGAGTGATACAAGATCTCACACATGCCTCTCCATACACAAGATTCTTCCTCCTAGTAGTGGGGGTATGTATGTTTACATGGAGATATTATACCCTTAGATACAATTTACAAATATAAAAAATTTATAAAGTCATAAATAAACATTCTGGTACAACATAAATTAAACAAAATTTATATATTGATTCTATAATTAATGAAATCCGGATCATTAAATTTATAAAAAAACCCTAATGTTTTATGTCATCAAATGTTTGATAACCAAATATTATAAACTAAGAAAACTAAAGAAAAATTCTATATTCCATTATAATAATGGAAATATCCTCAAATATCCACCTACTCAACACCAAAAAAATGAACTTTAATTTAGAAGTATCATTGACTATGAAATCTATATTCACATAAAAATTCTTGTATAGGGTGTGAGTATTACATTGTTATACACTACTAATATATCGATAACAAAAATTGAAAATTAGAATAAATATGTTTTCCATGATGATAAGTAAATGAAAAAACATGAAACCAATTATATGTCGGGAACTCATTCCCTAACTAGACATCCAAGATACCGAAATGTACTTGCTTTAGGTCTATATTGAAAATAATAGATTGTACTCTAGAACATGTCAGATTAATATGGAAGGCCCACACATGTCTCTAAACAAGGTTCATAGACAATAATGTTCTGGGTCAGGCCATAAGGCCATTTTACCCTTGAATCATCCTCATTTTAGGTCATAAGTCCATCATCCCCTTACATCTATTGGTTTTAGATAAATGACCATTTTATCATATACTCTATCCTAATCCAAGGATCATGTTTTTCATACCCAATCTCCAATATTAGGTTTGGAACCAAGGCCATGTAACTCATACTCTATCTATTGGTCCATTCTCCGTCATCAATACAGTGTCTCACAAACACATGCTCCCCCTGTAGTGGATTACCATGCCACAAAAATCAACATTTCATCATATTACTAGTTAAAAAACTCAACCAGACAAGAACTCACATGTAACAGGGAATAACATAGATGGGAACAATAATAACACACAATGAATAGGTCTCACATGACAAGGATTCACACTATATTCAAAACACAAGAACAATATATCACACAATGGTTCTCACAACTACACATTCATAGACATTCAAATCATGCCAACTTGAATTATAAAAATACCCTTTTTGTTAAGAAATTAATTCATTAATCCATTGAATAAAAAAAATGAACATGAGAAGATTTGAGATAAAGATTGATAGAAGGATCATCCAAATAGACATTCAGATGAATAGAGGAAACCTGGACTATCTTTCCAATATCACCTAGTTATTATTCCCTTGATGGGATATTAAAATAATCCAAATGGTTTACCATGTATTTTAATGGACCATCCTACCTCATGAGAATAGGAGGTGTAAGGATTATAATGGGAGTGATTGACTCAAAAACATATTAATAACTCCCTGAATTAATCCCACATAGTTTCTACGTTAATATAAAATGATCCCATAATTTTATCTACCAAATTCACTAGATTAAAACTTTTAGATGGACAAAAGCACCCCATGGTGATCTCACCATAACCATAGTTCCATAAATCTCACAATGTCTAGTAAGATCTATTATAATGAACCAAAATGGTGTAAGATTAAGGAATTCTTCATTATTATGATACCATAACTTATACTCAGGTGTGGGGAGGCCACTCAATCTATAATCCATAGAGAGATTCATTATTCCACATGAATGAGACTATGAACAAACATTGGAAATGTTGGTTTTTAAATTTCACATGGGATTACCGAAGATATAATATAGCTTTATTCACATCATGGTCCTTCCTATTGTGCACCCCTAAACACCAAATTTCCATGGAAAGCCACAAAGGAAAATCCCACATATCACAAAAAAAAATTTAACTATCTTAATGAAAAATATTTCTTATCTTAAAATTACATGATATTACATATCTCTCTATTTAATGACTTCTCAACATCATTAAGTGTCCCTATTGTTGTGATTTAATATATTTTCCCACTAAGCCTACCAACATGATTAATAATCACATGTCTTCTCTTGGATACATGCACCCTACAATTGAACTCAAAAATTTTCTATGTCTTTCACTGGAAAACATTCTCACATAAGTTGAAAACCAAAAAAAAACCCACTACACTAATGTCACATCATGTTCTAACTCAACATCCTCTCCATCAATAAAATTTATATGTTTATGATTGTACATTTGAAGCTGGGATACAAGAATCATGTTATTCTTACCTCGATATCACTGTGGAAGGTTAAAATAATATGCCCCTATTTTGATATAAATTATGATCTCAAACATTACAACAAACTAGAACACCAACTATCCCAAATTTCACAATCATTGATTTTACAAATGAGGTGACACCCATAATATAACCCTTTCACTCATAATGAACTATAGTGGTTTTATCCTTCTGTTGTGATATGGTCTCTGCCTACATTTAGTGGTAACCAACCACTTTGGAATAAACTAGACTCGATCGGAGGTCTCATTCACCATTCTTTACACAATAGTTGGTAAGTCACATTCCTAATTCCAAATAAATAGTACAAAACACAACTGAGAAAAAAAAACCTCGAACGATGCCATCTAAATTAAACAATGTAAGTAATATTTTATGGAAACTCTACGATAGAAATATGATAATATAATAATACACAATAGTTTAGGAACAATTCCTAAATCATATTCTCTGATATTTGGATCATACTATAGAACTCCCATTGGTCAGAGAATTATAATATTTACTCAACTTTGATTGATCACCGATCATTATTTTATAGCCTTAGAAAAATAAAGATGTAAAATGTCCAACGTGTTCTGATAAAATACTTGAAGGAACTCTATAAAGCCATAAAATAAAACAAACATACATTTATTCAACAAATATATGGAATGAGTTTGAAATATCATAAAAAATGTGCCACATGTTTCATCCAATAAACCACGAACCACAACTTATCTCAATATAGAAGTGTCATTGGAAACCCCTTAATAATTTCCAATGTTACCTCATCCAACATCTGCATAGGCATGGGAAGAGACAAAATCAGTCAACCTGGTCACTAATGAACAATATTTTTCTTATAACTCATTTGAAAATGTGGAAAAAATAGTGATGTTCTTCTTCATACCTTGCTACATTATCCTTCATATGATATCATGACACATAATCATTGGTCTTGGTTAAACATCACACTATGAAGCCTGATATTCTCTCATTAGATATTATCTCATAGATGTTGGAACCATAACTCTCCCATGATAATAGATTGATAAATAACTATTTTAATACCATTATAAAACAAGATCATTACCTACTAACCAGTCCCACATCACTGAACACACAGAATCCAACTTCGATATGGCTTCCCATGGTCCACCATAGTAGTTGTGATAAATAAGGGGGTACATGTCATCACCCCTTGATCATAAAATTCACCCACCATCAATTTATTCTATTATATAATTAATCTCCATTCCTTATTATATGGTCATTCTCCATGATACATCATTTCATACAATGAAAATATACAATAAAATTACCTTTTTTGGGATACAATACTTCTCAAAATAAAATTTATATATAGACTCAACCCAATAGCCCAATGAGAAAATTGTCTCTCATTAAGAGCTATATAACACAAGATCATGTGGTAAATATAGATTTATAATATCCCAATAGAAATAAATTTATTCCAAAATTTCAGGGAATTAAACACATTAACCTAGTCTAGATTTGGAGTTGGTTATTTCTTCTCATGGGGCTACAACCGATGAGACCCATAAGCGACTATCTAATCAATCTACATCAAAAAAAATCCCAAACCAAAATCTAGGTATTTATTTTAAAATACATATCTAATAAAAAGATAAGGTAAGATGAAATTATAATCTCTAGTCAATATAATTTTCAAATATAAGACTCCTCTTCAGACAATTCTGTCCATTCAAACACCACCAACATATTAATGGGTTCTACTATGTAGGAGATTTCATTAATGAAAATTATGTATTACCCTCCCAATACTAGGAAAATCTTGATATTAAATACATTTTTATGATGTAATCAATACAACATTTCCCCATATTTTTATAAATTAACTAAAATTCCCATCTTTAATATTATATTAAAATGGATGTGCAAATCTTATAACCTAAAGTGAGACTTTGAAATATTAGAATAAAGATGATATTATAAAATTTCACATAACCAGATCTCAAGTTTTATGTCTTGAATCATTGATGACATTGATTATATTACGATATCATCCATGAATATAATGATGAAATATTCAAGATAGAGATAGATGATCCCATTCATGAGAGCCATGAACACCACTGAAGAATTATATCACATAAATGTTCTAAAAAGATTCTCATATTGTAATGTCCCAGTTTTGGGTGTTGCCCAAAGGTACCCCATACCTAGTTGGTCACATGGTCTCATGTGAATTTTTTAGAATGCCAGAGGTTGACGACTAGCAACGAGGGCCTTAGGTGTGATAGTGGAGAAACTATGACCACATTGGAAGAGGATACACAATGGAATTCGAAATAATAATCAGTATCAGAAACAATAATACCATATGACAAGAAAACAATAGAAGACTGAAATTAAATAAAAAACTGAAGAACATATATTAAAAATATGCATGACACATATGTCTAGTAAAACATCCAAACAAGTCACAATTATGGATGTAAAGTACTAAACTATGTGAAAATGAAAACAAGTAAACTCTAGCAGCATCAGAAGACTCATCTTGGTCCCATGATCTCCATCTTAACAACAATCATGTACCTGAAGATGAAGGGTGCTTTCCCTTATCTATACCTTCAACCATATAATCTATTTTGGTCTAAAAACTTGACCCAAATATAGTGTGAGGAGAATCCTAGTAGGAAACCAGCAAAAGATCAGTGCCTAACTATTAGTGAGTATATATAAAAGGTAATAATGGAAATGCAACAAATAAACTATGACTACAAAAAAGTAACCAATCCTACAGTTTCCATTTACATTCATTATCATTTAATGTTCAATATTTAATCAAGAAAGTATCACCAATAGGTATCTCTATAGACTACCTAAATGCACTGAATTCAAGATTTTTCTTTGGCTGGGTAGACATATCACAAAAATTCAATATTTATGTCAACCCTCAATATGGCTCACACAATCTAACCCCTCTAGAAAGGTAATGTAATAAAAAGCAAAGACACTCTGAAGAATCACTCAATAGCAATTCCCCTGATGGTCTTTCACAATAACTAATGGCTCTTGGGGGAAGCACTAAACATCAATTCCCCTTGGTCTCATAATTTAAACTATAGAAACTATGTGGGAAAACTCAATGTCAATCCCCCATGTGGTCACGTAGTGTGAAATATAACAGACACTCTGAGGAACCACTCAATGTCAATTATCACTATGGTCTAACAACACGAGGATCTCACATCCCTTTTTAATCCAATCTTGCATCTACGATATCAAATATCCCAAAGTAATCTCAACTACTACATGTTTAAAAAATTCCAATTCATATGACAAGAATTTAATAAGCTGCAATAAGTAGTGAGTTCAATCCTATAAAGCAAGGCAATGAAACAAGGTCTGCCTCATAAGCAACCACAACCAAACAAACCTAATCATTAAATCAAGAAAATGAACCCTTGGGGTGTTTATTTTATATGGAATTTCACATAATTCCAGAACAAAAAACCCTTAATCCAACAATCAATATAAGGTGGATAAAAAAGGGTTTAATTTCCTTAACCCGAGATACCTGAAACATGGGTAATTGGTACATTTACATATAAACTTAAAGACACCAAATGAAAGGAAACAAACCACCTACCTCGATGATGTACAATCAATATACTCTAGATTTGACCCTTGAATCAGCCTATAATGATTTATATCTACAAAAATGTCAAAGATATTCAACATCAAATAACTCTCAAATAAGGAAGAATCTAGAAAAAGGGCTTTAGGAGAAGGAATTACTCACTAATGCGATTCCAATGAAAATGATAGTTTTTGATTTAGGGAAAGGATGGTGGATTAGTGTCTCAGAGAATAATTGAAAATTCTGTATGCTCCTTTGCAATGAATGGCCAAAAGAAGATTAATATATTGGTTAGATGCAACCCCAGTCCAATATGTCAATTAAAAGAAAAAGTACACGACATGTACTTTTAATGAACACACAGTGTATTTGCCTCAACCAGTCCCTGATATTAGAAGTTTGCCATGTCAACCCACATGGCCTTGTCTCGGCTATTACATGCCCAAGACATGGCTGTACTTAGTAACAGGGTACATGACATGTACTCAGAAGGACACAACGTGTACCTAGAAATTTTCTAATTCATCCCCTTTTACAAAAAAATGAAAAAAAGATCCATACCTAAAATTATGATCCATGTTCTTACAGAATTCCCCCATTAAATAAAATTTTCCCTGAATTTCCCTAACAAGGTGCTGATGAAGAATCCTCGAATAGCTCCGACAACTACGATCGAACATCGGCCTCCTTCTCCCATGTCTCGTCCAATACTCACCCATACCGCCATAACACTCATAAAATAGGAATATAATGGCCATAGAGAACCTTCATAATTCAATTCACAATTCAGATAATATGATCCTCAAAGGATGAATCCACCTCAAACTCAACCTCATTGGGTTGAAAAATATGATACACGTATGAGATGTAACATCGTAGCTGAGAAATGTGGAAGACATCGTGTATAGCCCAGTACATCTATTGTAACTACAACTGATAGGCAACCTGCTTGACTCTATGTAAAACCTCAAAAGGCCTGACATATGTTGGTGACATATTTATCGGTCTCTCGATCCTCCTGTGTCCCAACCTCGGTGTGAAACGTAGGAAAACCAGATATCTGACCTCGAACTCCAGAGGTTATCTCTGTCGATCAACATAAGACTTATGTTATGACTGTCCAGTATCCATCCTCTTCTTAATCAAATCCACCTTCTCTGTGGTCTCCTAGACAATATGAGGTCATAAAAAAACTGCCACTATTACCTCCAGCCATCATAGGGGTGCGCATCATGGCCTACCATACAAAGCTTCATATGGTACCATCTGAATCGTTGGTTGAAAACTATTATTGTAAGCAAACTCCACCAGAGGTATGCTCTTCTCCCAATAAACTCTAATATCTAGGATGCATGCTCGAAGAATGTCCTCCAACACCATAATAGTGTGCTTTGACTTGCTATATGTATAGGGATGGTAAGCTGCACTCAGACATTCTTGTGTACCCAAAGACTTCTGTAGTCCCTTCCATACATGAGAAGTAAAACAAGAATCTATGTATATAACGATAGAGCGTGGAACCCCTGGAAACATTAAAATATCTTGGATGTACATCCATCTAATATTATCAACACTAAATTTATCCTTGATTGGTAAAAAGTGTGCAACCTTTGTGAGTCTATAAATGACAACCCAAACTGCATCATTCCCTTGAGGTGAACTCGGTAAACCAGTCACGAAATCCATCATGACATCATTACCCTTTATCTCGAGAATGGGTAACTGCTGTAAAATCCCCACTAGTCATTGATGCTCTGACTTCACCTGTGGATAGGTGGAACATCTCATCACAAAACCAGGAACATGTCTCTTCATACCTGGAAACAAATAATGACGGTGTCGATCTCGATACAACTTGGTGACACCAGAGTGAACTACCCATGCTGACGTATGAAAGTCTTGCAAGAGCTCCTCACGTATGTCTACTGACACCTATATGCATCTATGAAAGCGTAAGACCTCATCCTCGCATATGGTCCAACCATGGGTATAGTCCTCTCCATACACACCCTTCCATTGGATGAGGCCTTCAGAATATGATAGCTACCTCAATCGCACTCGATCAAGTAGAGTAGAGGTAATAACTATAGAAAAAATAAACGTCTTCCCCTGTCTCTCATGCACCTCCAAATGCATTTCAAAGAACAGATCCATGACCTACCACTCACTTCTAGATTGTTGATCTACCTATATCAGAGTCCTCCAACTCAACGAATTATCCACCACATTGCCTTTCCCTGGTATTTATGAAAGCTCAAAGACAAAGGTCTAAAGGTACTCAGCCGACCATCGTTGTCTCAAATTTTGGTCATGCTGTGTAAAGATACACATGAGACTTTTGTGGTCATTGTACACCACAAAATTCTTTCCCAGAAGGTAATGTCTCCAACAGTGCATGGAATGTACAACTGCAGCCAACTCAAGATCATGCATTAGGTAATTCCTCTAATGTGGCCTCAACTACTAAGACCAGTACACAACAAAACCTCCCCCTACATAAGAACTTATCTCAGCCTGATACCTGATGCATCATAGTAAACAATGTAACTCTTTCCAAACTATAGAAAAACATGTTTGGGTGGTGAATCCAACCATCCCTTCAGTTCATGAAATTCTAACTCACACGAATATGACCACAAGTACTTCACAACCTTATTAGTCGAGCCATTCAGTGGAACTAATAAGAGTTAAAATCCATATATAAAACATATGTTGTCGCCATCCAAGCCCATAAAACTCTGTACCTCAAATAAGTTCTTCAAATAATGCTAGGAAAATACCACTCTCACTTACTCTGGGTCTACTGATACTCCTTTATCTGAGATAACATGACCCAAGAAGTGAATCTAGTCCACCCAAAAGTGACATTTTGAGAGTTTAGCATATATCTGATGCTCTCTAGGTGTAATCAAAACCATATCCAGATGGATTTCATGGTCTTGTTGAGTGTGAGAGTACACAAATATATCTTCCTTGAAAACCTCCACAATGGAGTCCATGTGTGGATTGAACCCTCTGTTAATTAGTGTCATAAAAATTTCAGCTGAATTCGTGAGACTGAACGACATTACCACATACTAGTATGAACAATACCTGCTCTGAAAAGTTGTAAGAGGTATATCTGATGGTCTAACGCACAACTGATGATAACCAGATCTCATGTAAATCATCAAGAACACTCGGGCTCCTTGAAGCTAATCAAAGAGATCATCAAACCCCAGTAAGGGATATCAATTCATATTAGTCAACTAGTTCAGCTTCTGATAATCCATGTAAAGTCTACGGGTACCATCTGCCTTCTTTGCAAGTAGAACAGGTGAACCCCAAGGAAAAGTACTAGGTTGGGTGAATCCATTTTCCTGTAACTCCTCAAACTACTTCTTGATCTCCTACAACTCTGGTGTATCCATCCTATAAGAAGGAATGTACACCGGTCCATCCTGTGGCATAGATAAATTGAAAATTTGAACTCTCGCTCTAGAGGAAAACATGCACAGTCATTTGGAAATACATCTGAAAAATGATCGACCACAAGAGGCAATACATTCTGTGAAGTCCCCTTCTCTTCCAGATACAGAGTATCAAAGTTGGTTATAACTCCTCCCAACACATTATTCTCGGGTCTCGCTCTACTCTCCTGGAAATCCCATTTTCCCTTGTGTAGAAAATACCCACCCTATGGTGACATGAAACACACCTTACGAAGATAACAGTCAACAAAGGTCTGGAATAAGACTAACCAGTCCATTCCAAGAATGACGTTATAGCCTGTCATCTCTAAGACATAAAGTCCACATAATAAGTGAAACCCACCAACATCAAGTGGGAACTCCATTCACTGACGTACACTAGCCATTCAAAGCTCCAATAGTGTGTCTAGTTCCATGATATCAGATGAGATAAAGAAAAAAAATCCTAAGGCACTCCAAAAAAAAATATATATAAAGACATGGGAATAACCTGTATCAAAAAGATAAAAAGATAAAACTGAGAAACCAAAATAGTACCTAGAACCGTAGAGGGTTTGGTATCCTAATTTTATTCGATCTTCTCTAGCACAATATCCTAACCTATGACATGGCCATGTGAAGCTGTTTGAGATCCTTGAGTTGATCCACCCTACAACTATCAAAATCCATATGTTTAACCACTATGGCCATGACCACCACCTCATCATGAATGGCCTAAAGAACTCTTTCCCCAGTCTAATTTGGGATTGGTGGTCCTACTCCTGTATGAGGAGTCTAAACAAATCCTACCTCACAAGCTACTAGAAGGTGGGAGTTGTAGAAACACTGATGATGTCCCATATTACAATAAAATTTACACTCAACTAGGTCTATTTGGTACAAAGTTTTCTTATGTATCCCTTTCCAACACTGGTGGCACACCACCTGACTACCAGAAGGAAAATCCCTCCTACTCGGATCTCCACGCGTAGAGTCCCTGCAGTGCTTCCTGCAATCAGATGGGATGGTACCAACTCTGGATACTGAACCACCCTATCCCCCAGCTCTAGAATCCCTCAGGTTGTTCTTGATGATCATTTCTTAGTTTACTAAAAAATATTTTGAAGTCAATCTGAAGATGTTCACTTGAGATCAAATTTCCTGCCTGAGACCTTCTTCAAAAATTCTCACCAGAAATAACTCATTAACCATAAGAATGGGTGTGAAGCGCTACAACCCTATGTAGAGAGAATAATAATCCATGACTGTGAGAGTACCCTGCTCAAAACTCATGAACTCTTGGGAACGATTGGACCTCAAGGTATCCATGTATAAGTCGTCATAAAAGGAGCGGTGGGAGTCCTTCCAATCCATAACATGATGGCATCACACCGGTGATATCACATCCCACTATCTCTTGGAGGAATCATGTAGCATGTACATAGAGAGCTTCATCCTCCTATCTGGAGGCATCTTAAGATGATCTAATATAGACAACATTGCTTCTAACCATGACTCTGCAACCTGATGTCCTCCATCCCCTGATAATGTGGGAGGATGATGTTGCTGAAAAACCTACATCAAATCATCCATAGACGGGGTAGGATGCAGTTCTACCTAGAATGCATGCATCATCCTCATGAAGCCTTCTCGGAACTCTGAATTGGAACCTATATCCAAAATTACGGATAGTTCCTTGAATGACACGATGGGAGGGTCGACTTTTAGTCCTTGATCTACAATTTCTGGTGTCTGATCATCACCCCGAACCTGGTGTACAATTGGAGGACCTCTCGATTGCATGACTCTGCAAGGTCAAACGCACACCTTAGTTCAATATTATCATGGACTGAAACATAGAAGTTCAAGAGATCAGTAGGTGAAGAAAACAATCATGTTTAACCCAATAAGGGGAACACAACATGTATAACCCCTACACGGTGTGTTCCCTTAGGATTTAAACAGATTGTGTACCTCTTCCAAACCTGCTCATATAACAACCACACATATAGCATGTTCTCTTTGAGACATGGTGTGTACATGAATTCCCCCCCTTCCCAATTACTTTTACAAGGATTGAACTACATAGTTTTCATAGAACAAAACTTCACAACAATTATATGATAGAACCTACATGTACTAGAAGGATTTCACTAACCCAGGTCATTGGCCACATGGCTAGATACACAGATCACCAAAACATGGTGTGTATGCCTAGTGCACAGCTTTTTCAAGAAAATATTTCCATCCAATATCTCTGCCCATAGAGTTGGTCACATAGTAAATAGATACACAGTGTGTTCATTGCATACACAACATATCCTACAAAAGGTTCCCCATTACCATGCCTCTACTCACACGACCAGTCACATAATCATTATCTACACGACGTCTAGAACAATTACATGGCATGTACTTAAGAAAAACATTTTATTCCGGAATAGAAGGGTGCATGGCATGTATTCATCGTCACACATCATGTATTCAGGGTTTTTCTAGATATTAAGCCTCAGAAACTACTATAAAACCCCATAAAAACACTAAAACAAGAATTGAAGTTCCAAAATATGATCTGTGGGGGCCCATACTCACTACCAATCAAATATTGGCATAATATTAACATCTATAAAAAATTATAACAATGAAATAAATCATATGATCCACCAAATTCTGATCATGAGGGACCATAACACCTTAGGGGAAAAAATTGCTGCCCATTAAAATGAAGCATTAAATTTTACAATACCCTATCAAAATAGCAGGTATAACATCTAGCATAACAACAAGAATATCTAGAAAAACATTTATGACAATAAAATTCAATCATTAATCCATTCTAAAAGGCATGAAAAATGCATGACATGAGATCTCTAGAATGTTCCTATATGATGCATGAGATGGAATAACCTCATCTCATCGAGATTCAACAGAAATAGAACCTCAATGATATGAATCCTAACATCAAAAATCATGTGAATCACCCAATGGTGAAATAAAATCGACTATAATAATTGAAAAAAATAGAAAAAATGATATAATCGAGGAAAATTGGATTTTCCCTATACACGAGTTAGAAACTCTTAGACACAGCTTATTACCAACTACATATTCCTTCCAATCCCTATCAATATTCTGAAAACTATAAGACAAAGTAGAAAATAATCTCCTTTGATACCACATTGTAACGTCCCAGTTCTGGGTGTCATCCAATAGTGCCCCGTATCTAGTTGGTCACATGGACTCAAGTACATTTTTCTGAAGACCGATTGTCGCTGACTAGAAGTGAGGGTCTTGGATGTGATAGTGGGGAAAATGTGCCCTCATTGGAAGAGTATGCACCTTGGAAAAAAATAATAAATAGTATCAGAAACATTAATACCATATGAAAAGTAAACAACAGAAGACTGAAATTAAATAAACAAATAAAGCACATATATATAAATGATGAATGGCACATATGTCTAGTAAAATAGACAATCAATTCACAATGCTCTAAATACATTACTAATCCAAGTGAAAAATAAAAAAAGTAAACTCCAACAGCATCGCAAGCCTCATCTTGGCACCATTCTCTCTAGATCCACAACAATCATTTACATGAAGACGAAGGAATCCTTCCCATATCTATACCTACAACAATATAATCTTATTGCGTCCAAAATCATAACCCAAACAATGTGTGAGACGAATCCTAGTAGGTAACCACCACAAGATCTATGCCAATCTGTCAGTGAGTATATATAGTAGGTATTAATGGAAATACATCAATGAAACTACGAGTACACAAATGTAACCACTCCTATAGTATCCATTTATATACATTAGCATTTAATGTTTAACTTTTAATCAAGTAAGTATCACAAACAGGTATCTCTGAAGAATACCTAACTAGACTAAATCCATTCTTGTGCTTTAGCTTGAAAGATGCATTACCAACATTCAATATTTATGTTAACTCTATGGTCAGATCACATTGTCTAACCCCTTTGGCCATGTAGTGCAATAAAATGTCAAAAGTACTCTGAGGAAGCACTCACTGTAAATTCCCCCTATGGTCTTTCACAATATCCATAGACACTCTGGAAAATAACTCAACTTTAATTCCCCACATGGTCTCATAATGTAAATTATAGACATGCTATTGGAGCACTCAAAATTAATCCCCCTTGTGGCCTCATAGCATGAAATATAACAGGCACTCTAAGGAAGCACTCAACGTCAATTCCCCATGTGGTCTAACTACACTAGGTTCTCACATCCCTGTGTAATTCAATTATGCATATACGATATAAATATATATCCTAATGTAATCTCAAATATTTCATTGCTAATCAATTCCAATGAATATCATAAGCATTTATCATGCAAAAAAAGATAGTCAGTTCCATCCTATCATGAAAGGGAAGGAATCAACGTCTGCCTCATAGGAAACCTAGACCAAACTACCCAAAACATTTAAACAAGGAAATGAACCCATGAGGTGTTCCTTAAACATGAAATTTCACATAATTACACAATAAAAAACCCTTAATCCAATAATCAATCTATGACAGATTAAACGAGGTTTAATTTCCATAACTGGAAATACCCCAAACATGGGTAATCATAACTTTAGAATATAAACTCCAAAAAAAATAAGGAATGTCAAAAAACACCTACCCTGACGATGTATGATCGATATACTCTGGATTAGGCCCTTGAATCTGCTTAGAATGATGGAGATCTACAAAAACATCCAAAACGTTCGACCTCTAATAACTCTCAAACAAGGAAGAATCAAGAAAAAGGGACCAAGAAGAAACAAGAACTCACCAAGGAAATTCCAATGAAATCGACATTGTTTGGTTTCGACAACAGATGATGGATTTGTGGCTCAGAGAGGAATCAACAATTCTGTATGCTCCTTCACGAGGAATGTCTAGAAGAGGCTGAATATGAGGGTTTGATGCGACCCTAGTGAGATATGACAATTAAAGGAATAAGTACACAACATGTACTATTAATGAACACACAATGTATTTTCCTCAACTAGCCCTCGACCTTATCAGTCTGCCATGTCACCCCACATGACCATGTCTTGGCCATTACATGACCAAGACACGGTTGTACACAGTAACAGGGTACACATCATGTATTTAAAAAATTTCCAACTCTTCCTTTTTTCCACAAAGACAACCGAAAATAATAACCATACCTAAAATGAAGATATGGGTTCTTACACATACAGTATATACTCTCTCCTAAACACTATCTTAGGTATAACCCCAACATTGAAATAATGCTGATGGTAGAAAGATTCCAACTAATTCATGGGGAAACATAAGGCTCCCCTCAACTAATCAAAAAAATAAAAAATAATCCACAAAAGTTAAACATTATTCATCCTGATCTAATTTAGATTTCGGTATTCCATGTCAAATCAGAATATTTATTCCATCTTATCAAAAATACTTGGGCATTCCAAGGATAAATTTTTGGTCTAATAAATTCCTTTACCTCTAAATCCTTAAGAATCAACTTCAATTCCTTTTACATAGATGGTTCCAAAAATAACAAAGGGTTTGTTATTGGATATGTTAGGATTGAATTCAATCCTAAATTTAATTCTTTTATGAAGATAATTCCCTAGGAATTCAAATAAAAATAAATCTTGGTAGCCCAACTCTGGTGGAAAAGATGATGTAGATACTTCCTAGTAATCCATAAAAACCATGCATACAACCTGTGCAATAATAGACCCAATATAACTTATGTTAGGACCCCATCATCCTACTCAAATATCCCATTACCTTGTCAAAAAAATTTCTTTCCATATGGTGTAGTAAAATATACTCATCTCTGGTAAATATTAATGTGCACCTGATAACTAGAAACAAGTCCTTATGAAAATCACATTCGAGCTAGTAATATCTATGATCATAAAATACCATCATCATCTGTAAACAACAAATACTATATGACACTTTGAATTTTTTTGGATATGGTTTATCTTCTTACCCATGGGTGTGTCAAGAGTTTACATAAACAATATGTCTAACCCAATAATGAAATAATATGATATAAAATAACGGGAAGCTCTTGTATCAACCAAAGTATTATAAAGTAATCAGGAATTAAAAACTACCAATATAACTATGCCTCTCCACCATTATCTTGATCCTAGTCCAAAACAACCCCTCTATAATGACCATGATCCCAGTATCTTGCCTTCGATGCCTTACCTTACTACATTTTTTGATTATAGGTAATTGAATCCGGAATTAAAGAATTGTTAAGTTGTTTTGGAATACTAGTTAAAACCCAAATTGTCACATTAGATCATGAAATGAAATAAAACAATGTAACACCAATAGAAACACCCCTATTATTCAGGATTATCCCTCCATGTCAATCATAATATACATCTTAGTATCCTGGTGAAAAATAAAACATTTTAATGGGGTGATATATGATGCTATGTAAGGGTATACATATAGAGGAATATTATAAAAAATAAACATAAACAATAAATCAAGGGTGATAAGTGAAAAAACATTCCATTATAACATAATAATGAGAAAAACATGGATATAATACAAAAAGGTCAAATAATTCCATATAAATAATCACATGAGAATGAAACATAAACATGGATATTCTACTATCCTAATAATCACATGGATTATCAATAACTAATATCATAATGAGTGAATGAATAATTTGGGACATCATAAACAAAACATCAAGGCCTCAGCCAGGATGTCTATATAAATGGGTAAGTTCTCATCCAAAATATGGACTAGTTTGTCTTATGAGACATACCAAAGAATCAAGGGGCAATAGAAATTACCAACTATAAACTAATAATTCCAATTGATTGTTAGTATTAATGAATTGAAACATAATCAACATATACATTCATATTGAAACTAGAATATAAAATTAATTTTACATAACAATAAACATAATCCTAAACCATCCAATGTAATATAATGAGTGGTATCAAAACCACCAATCCAATGTGAAACTGATCATAAAAAATTTCAAAAAAATAGATGTAATAATAAGATATAAAACACAATTAATAATAATACCTAAAAAACTATTTTAACATGGATTAAAATTCTCTAATAAAATCATTAAGAAATTCTGGAGAGAAATATAACATTACATTGAAATTATTTAATTAAAAATATGCACAACTATAAAATAAAAAAATTCCATTTAAAAAATATTAAACTTGTGAAAGATCCCCCAATACATTATGGCATCAGGGAAGTGGGAAAATCCAGTCATGTCATATAAGTTTAAGAAAACATTCCTCTTAAATTTTGAAAAAGAGGCATTTAAAAGAAACTTTTTGATAGAATGTCTGATCTCTAACCAAATTAATTGCTTCTGTGTATTACGGGTAAATCCCCCAAATAAGTCTAAATACAACACAAGATAATGAAATTTATTTTATTACAACATCATTTCATGTCATAATAAATTAAGTATAATTATAACCAAACTAATAGAATTTACTTTTAGAATTCCCTTATCACTTTGTAAACAAACAAACCGTATGCCCCAAAAAATTAATGACCATGAAATGAAAAATATAATACCATGAAGATAAATATATTCATGATATGATATATAACATGGAATTATAAATACAATACATAGAATAAATAAGTGGTGAATAAGGCATATCTCACAGAAACATATATAAATAAGAAACCCATATCTTATCCCGGAAGGCATTCTGAACTTGTACATAACAACCTTGATTATAAAATTATATTAATTAATTACATAGTTTAGAACCAATTCAAAAAATATTTAATTTATTACAATCTTATAAAGTTCATTTATGAGAATTTTGATGAGTTACAATGTTTAATTTTGTTGTTTTAGGAGTGTTGGTTTTATAGATTTATGGTCGATTCCAATATGCATAATTATGGGAGTTATTATCAAATGGATGAAAAATTAAAGAAATAAAATTATTTATTATTAATTTATTTAAATAATTTTAAATCTTATCATATATCATTCGTTTATATGGAATGATGAATATTCATTAGATAAAACATTTATGAAAATGCCTTAATTTATTTTTGTGGTTTTTACAACCATGATGAACTATTATTGTTTTATTTAATACTCCAATAGTGCAGACCATGGAAGACTCCATGATCCCAAAAATTTATTAAATAAAATGTATATGAAGAGAAATATAGAGAGTTCATGGTAAGAGTTTTAAAAAACTCTAGGAAAATAGTACTAGGTTATCATGTGTTTCTACCACCCACCAACGAAATTTTCCATGAACTCCGGTGTGTCACCCTCGTCTCCAATGCTTTGGGGTCTTCCAATCACCATATATTTATTATGTATCCATATCATTAGCCACTATATTGCAATTCCCATAAAACTATTTATCCTTAGTACAGTCCTTTCCGTCCATAGAGTCACCAAATAAAGGTCTCTCAGACTACATCTCCTTCATCCCCTCCTATGTAGATGAAGAAGAGACATTATCCATAACAGATGAGGATATTTTGGTACCTTTTAGGTCCTAGATCTATTTTTAAATAACATAAAATTCCATATAATTGATGGAATATAGAGTCACGAAGAATTTATTCTTCCCATAAGTATGGTTAGATGAAGTAACAATTACACTATGATCATTGGTGTTCACCACCACGTCTTCAGAAACAGATCTAGGGGCATGTGAGAGCTCATGCCCCTTAGAATAGAAGAGACTTGATGATCGATATTCCATTAAAATAAAAAAATTAAAGTATATGTATGATAATAAATCTACCATTTCACTTATTATAGGGGATGTGATGTAAGGATAAGAAAAGAAAATAAAATAAAGGAGAAAGATGAAGGGTTTTACAAATTGAGTGTCGCCTACTTGAGAACCTCCATAAAGAAGTTGGAAATGGTTTTTGGTGAGAAAATGAATACTTGAATGATGGGAAGAGGTTTGGGAGTATAATTTCATATAAAATAATAAATATCCAAATATTATAAGGTGTGAGGATAAGGGGTGGTGAGGAGTTTTATTTTCAGTGGAGGAGAGGGGGAGTTTTGGATTATATTATTCACTAGTATATTATTTTGGATCAACACTATCGAAATTATTGAATCTCATGACTAAATTTAGAAACTATAGAATGTGAGAATGGAACAATAGGTTAATAACACATCCATTAATCAAACATGAATCAATGATTCATTTATTTACATATACTGTTAAATAGTATAAATTATTGTATTTCACTAGTCATAAAAAATAACTTATTTTAGAAACATCCCAGGAATTCCCCCAAACAATTTTTCATCATGTAAATTTCAAAAATGAACAGAATTTATTTATATTATTTTATAAATATATGATTTTTTAAATAAAATAATCCATTAATATAAAAATACCAATTATAATATTATAACAAATTTTTGGACACTTGAAAAAATCTATTATAATATCATTGAATTATCATATAATTATAAAGAAAAAATATATTAATTTATCAATCTGTTTTTTGAAAATATTTTTTTTCTTTTAAATCATTTTAGTTATTATAAAATTGTAAATAAACCGTTATGTTTCACAATTACATAAACACTTAATTTATCAATTTTATGACAATTATTTACTTATTACATGATATATATATGTATATATATATATATCATATTTTAATTAATGATATACCTAAATTTTATTTATACATAAATAGATGAGCTTATAATTTTAATAGAAATATTACTACTCATAATGATCACATTATAATTCTAATGGCCATGTGAATATCTAATAGTATATCGTGGTTCGTTTAGGCATGGAGTTTCATGAAACATAAACTATTGAAGATGTAAAATTTAAAAATAGACATACCATAAAATCACGGGCTGTAACATTCTCTCATCCTTAAATAAATTACATCCTTGAAATTTAAACGGTTGATTCGTAATAAAAGAGATTTCATTTTAAAATAACTATGTTTAAATCCCACATCATCAAAAGTGTTAATAATACATTTTCGTAAATGGAGTGAAGGGACAATGTCTTGGTCACCCCAAAACTAGGTTTCCCTATAGGAGAAAATTAATGGGATGTGGAAACATGGGATGTAAAATGAATTTTAACAATAAATTACTGATGGAGAGATATATATTACATGGTTATTATAATGTGTACCATAAAAAACCATAATTTATTGTTCTGTTAAAATACCATTGATTTATGCGTATGAAAAGTACACATATATTATTTTTCAAGAATCTATTTCCCAGAGTTTAGGGATTCCTTTACTATATAGATAATTACATTATAAAATAAACTTAGTTTATTACATTACAAGTAATCACCATATTCACATCATTTTGTGTTTATTTTATCAATCTCTAATTAATTTCTAAAATCGAATGATGGATATTCAAGATGAGTTTTTATTGCTGAAGAACATTTATCAAATGATCCATAAGTTATTATTTCATCCATTATATTTTTATCGAAACCAAAATAGATAGAACATGTTATCCAATATTATAAATAAGAAATTAATCTTTATCAATAAAATCCCTTATTTATTCTATTAGTAGTTAACCTGAAGAATTATCAAAAAATATTTCTATCCAAATTCAAAGAAAAAAAATTTAAAAGGATGGTTTGTAAATTTCAAAAATCATCATAACATAAGCGTTTCCCAAATAATGTATATCTCGTTGTCACATACTAAATATATTAATTCCTTATTCTCCCTTAAACCAATATGAATCAAGTATTATTCTAAGAGTGAAATATCATGTTGTAGAATATATTCTTCAAATCCAAACATCTAATAATTCCATTATAACAAAAACCATCAAATCACTAAAAACCTTCATGGCCCCCAATACTATCCCATGAAGATCTATTGATTATTATTTCAACATTAAACACATATTTATGTTTAACTATCCCAATTCATCTTCTTATAACAGAATCACTAATTTTTATTATCGATTCTATTCATCAAATGCTTCCCATTTCATAAAGAATATGTGTTATAGTACAATACATATATATCTGACAATTATTATAACTATAATATCATTTTTAAAAAATACTTTTAAGACATAATTATTGAATATACGAACACTAATACATTAATTCTTCTACTCCTAGTATATTAAAAGCATAATCCTGACCTTGATCCCTTTGCTTCTTCTACGATTTACTCCCTCCATGCTTGGTAAATTCATTTGAATAGTGCCCCATATCATTATAGTTAATGCATTAGATTAATTGTTTCTTTCCTTAATAATCATTATCCTGGTGTTCCATTTATCCATAATTATAGAAATTCACCATTCCATTCATGCAATTACTAGGTTGTGTTCTTCATCTATTATCACATGTGGGAAAATACGTCTTTCTTTTCTTCTCCTAATCCATTTTTTACTCTTCTATAATTATATTACCTCATTTATCCTTATAATAATAAGACATTGAGGGTTAATTTTCTATAATGATAAAACAAGTTACTACATTCTTAGATGTTGAGAATGTCTAGGAGACTAGATCACTTTGGAGGATTGGTTTAAGATCATCAAAGAAACAATCAATCTTACTATTTAGAATAAGTACATAGTCTGCAACATGCTCGGATAACTTTATAAAACTATATTCAAACATAGAAATATTTTCTAATTCCATTTTTCGTAGACACATGGATTGTCTCTCCATATCTACTTTTTTTAATCTGGGAAAAAAAATTCCAAGAAATTTTCCTTAAAATCCTTACATTACATGTTTTCAATTTCCTATTACTCTTTAGTGTTTTGAATCAATTACCACCATTGATATGAATATCCTAAGAGACGATGAACTACTTTGTAAACATTCTCCATTTCGTTACATCCCAAAGAAAGAAATATCTCCTCTAGGAAACATATCCATTTCTCTCATTCAAATGTGTTTTTAGTCCCATTCAATAAAGGTGGTTGTTGTCACATGAAGAATTCTAAAATTATTGTACCATGTGGTGGATTTGGATTCTCCATACAAGTAATGTTATTACTCATAACCTGATTATGTTTTCCAAGTATAATTATAATTTATACAGCTCAAACTATAGTTCTATCACCATTCTCATTATCATCCATAGGAGTGTAATCCCATCATAGATTATGTGAATTGACATTGGTTTCATTCCTTCAACTATGATCATTTTCTAAATAATTTTATATACTATATTAGATCATAACATTATGAAACATAATGTATCATATAAAACTAATGAAACACTCAATTTAAATTAAATTTTTGTTATAATTAATCTCTAATTAAAAATATTAGTTACTTTGAGAGTATTATCAATGTCAGTTATATGGTTATATTAGCCTAATTCATGCTTTCATAAATCTAGATCCAATGTTTTCTACATAACTTCCTAAGATAGAAACTGTAACCACCTAAACACTAGTATCCCATATTCACTACCTTACTTTTTTACATTTGTAAGGTTACACGGAATCAAATCAAAAAATAACTAATAGTTCAGTAGTTTTGAAAAAATAGATACAAAAAAAGGTGTTACAATACAACATGAAATGAAATGAAATATAATAACTCCATTGGAGACACCCCAATTCTCCTAGACTATACCTTCATGTCAATAAAATTATACATATTATCATCCAGGGGAAAAATATATCCTAAGAAAGGGGTGTGTTCAGATTCTCATTATGTGTAACTACACAACATAAGTTTATCAAAAATAAATATAAATAGCTAGGAAATGTGAATAACTAAAAACACATGACATTAAAACGTAACCTTAAGTATAATATTGTAGGAATAAAACATGATAAAATAATTCCTTATAAATAGTCACATAAGAGTCTATCTTAACCATGGATATTATACTAGTTGAATAATCACATGTATTATCAATAAAAAATCTTATAATGAGGAAATTCATAATGAGTTACATCGTAAACATACCATCAAGGCCATTTCCAATAATCCAACATAAATTAGTAATGCCTTGACCAAAACCATGTTTAGATTGATTCATGAAACCTACTGATTCTTCAAGAGGATATAGAAGGACTCACCCATAACATACTATATCCAATTCATTTTCATATATAAGGGTAGAAATGTAGTTAATATTTACCATCATTTTAAAATTAGTCTATAATGTAACCTTTTCCAATTAATAAACAAAATCTCGAACCATCTAATATATTATTATGAGTTCTGTTAATATACCACATCAAAAGTGAAAACTGGTCATAAAAAAATTCAATAATGTATGTTAGATGGTATAAAATGAGATCATACTCAATTAACAATATTATCTAAAAAAGGGTGTTTATATATATTAAAATACTCTTATAAATTCATTATGAAATTCTATATTGAAATACTACTTTAGTTACAAATAATGTATTCTTAAAGTTAAAAAATTATCAAAGAAAAACTTTTATTTGAAAATAATTTTGTAAACATTTAATGTATTCCTCAAGAAAATAATGCATTGTGACTCAAGGAAAATCCACTGAGGATATATAATTTAAAAAATAATTTCTTTTAAATTTTCAAAAATATGCATTTAAGAAAGATTTTTAAATGAACGTGTGAGCATCAAACAAATGAATAAATTATGATTATAATATATAAATCGACATAAAAGTGGAAATATGACATTAAATTGTAAAAATTAGTTTCACATATTATCATTTCGTTTCTTAATTAATGGAAAAGATGTTGAACCCAAAGAATGAAAATTGGGTTAAGAATTTTTTTTACCAAATTGTAAACAGTCGAACTGAATGTCCCATAAAATTAATGATCATAAAATGAAACATTTAGTAATATAAATATATATTTTTTTATGATGTGATATAGATGAGGTAAGTATACATACACTACAGAAAAATAAGTGGTGCATAAGGAATATCTCTTTGAAATAAAAGTGAGTTGAGAAACCCATACCTTTTGTTTGAAAGGATTATACACTTTTACTTAATGAACTAGATAATATAATTACATTAATTAATTTCAAAAATCATAACCACTTAATCATATATTTTATTTATTATAATTTTTTTATGTTAATTTATGAATATTCTGATGAGTTACAATCATTAAATTTTTTCATTGACTTTTCATTTCATGGTTTTATGGTCGGTTCAACTTTGTCTAATTATTGGAGTTCTATTCAAATGGAATAAAAACTCTATAATTAAAAAATAATTATTACTAATGATATTTAAAAATTTTAAATATCCCATTTTAACATTTGGTGATATGGTATTAGGATTATTCGTTTGATGAAATGTTTATGGAAATTTCTTTAAATGTTTTTGTGTTTTTACGACCACTATGAACAAGTTTTGTTTTATTTGATATTATTTTTATATACTATTTTAGGAGAATTAAATATGATTTAACACTCATATTATAATTTTTTTTGACCATAAGCATGGTTTTAAGGCCAGACTTGAATGCTGTTGTGAAAAATGAGAACTCGTCAACCACGAAGGCAGGGAATCGACATTTCACAAATGTTGTTTTCATTTTAAGAATAAAATGAGAAGAGAAGAGAATTTATGTTAGATATTAAATTAGAATAAAAAAATTACTGTATATATATTATACTAGAGTTACCATGTCACTTTTAATAGTGGAGGTGAGGGAAGTAATAGAAAAGAAAACAAATTAAAAGAGGATGGATGGTTTTACCTATTGAGTGTCTTCTCCTTCAGATTCTCCTTATAGAACATGGAAATGGTATCTTGGTGAGACTTTAAATACCAGAACATGTAGACGAGATTATTTATAGAAATTTATGAGAATATAATAAATATACACATCTAATAAGGTGTCAGGAGAGGGGGTAGTGAGAGGTGGTATTTATAGTGTAGGAGAGGGGTGTTTTTGATTATTTTATTGATTAGTTTATTATTTTTTCTCAAGACTATCAATATCATTGATCCCCATGAAATAATATATTAACTAGGGAATTTTTTCGAACCATGGGTGATTACCTCATCTATATATCATATATCTCTCAATAATTCATTTATTTACTAATAATGTTAAATATCGCAAATTGTTATATTTCACTATTCATCAAATGTTCATCTGTTTCAGAAAAATTAAAAACATTCATCCTAACCATTTTCAAAATTTATATTTTAAAATATTAATCCATTTTATGAAAATTATTTTATAAATATATGAACATTAAATTTTCAGTGAAATCGTCATTTATTTGAAAAATAACGATTTTAATATTATAACATATTTTTCGACACATTGAAAAAACATTGATGGTATCATAAACATTTATTGTAATTATAATTAAAAAAATATTAATTTAGTAATATATTTTATGAAAAAATAACATTCTTTTAAATCATTATATAAACTCTAAAAATTTAAATAGAAATTTAGTTTTCACAAAAATACCAACTCTTAATTTATAATTTTAAAAACATTTATTAACTTATTCAATGATATAAATATATATCATATTTTAATTTACTAGATACCTAAATTTTATTTAAAAATTCATAGGTGCAGTTTTTATTCTAATGGTGATATTGCTAATCCTAACAATTACATTACTATTCCAATATTCAGCTTAATATAAAATAGTATATCATTGTATGTTTATGATCACTATTGCATGAAACATGAACTATTACAGATGTTAAATTTAAAAAGAGACATATCATAAAATCCTAGGGTTTTATATTCTAAAATCATTCAAAAAATTATATCCTCTCAAATTAATCTTTTTATTGGTAATAATTTATTTTCCATATCCAAATACCCTGATAGAAATCCCACATCATCAATAGGGTTAATTAAATTTCATCTAAAATGGATCAAAAGAAAAATGTGATGGTCAGTATGGAACTAGATTTTCCTATGGGAGAATATTTGTGGGAAGTGAAAACATATACATGGAAATGAAATATAATTATCATTTTATGATGGGGTTTGATATATTACATGGTCATTATAAATCCATCCATTTCAAAAACACGAATTTGGGTCTAGTTAGAAGGCCATTGATTTCTCAGTAAGAAAAGTAAATGTAAAATGTTTTTGTTCCACAATAATTTTTCTAATGTTGAGGAATTATATTACCCAATAGATAAATACTTTATAAAAAAAACTTACGTGATTAATTTCCATTTCATAAGAATAATCTAATCCTTTGGTTGTGATTATATCCTTATCAATGTCATTTATTAAAATAAAATATGGATATTTCGGATGAATTTTTATTCCAGAAAAACTTTTAGGAAATGATACTTATGTCATTCCTTATACCATTAAATATTTTCCAAAACCAAAATTCATATCACATGTTATCTAATATGATCAGTCAAACAGTAATCTTAATCAATAATAGTCTTAATCATTTCCATGAGTGGTTAGAATTAAGACTCATCCAAAATATGTGTGTCCAAATTTAAAGAAAAAAATTAAGAAGGAAGGAAAATAAATTTTGAAAATCAATATAACATATATTTTCCCCAAATAATGTATCTCTTATTGTCACATAACAAATATATGAATACCTTAATCTCTTTAATCATTTGAGAAATATGCATTTTTCAAAGAGTACAATCTTATGTTGTAAAATATATCCTTTGAAGCCAAACAACTAATAATTTCGGCATAACATAATCCATAAAATAACTGACCACCTTCATGGTCACTAATACTTTATAATAAACATCTCTTTATTATTATCACAACAATATGGATATATTAAGGGTTATCTTTCCAAAGTCATATTATTAGAACAAAATCACTTCTCTTGATTACTAGTGTAATTCATCACATACTCCAAATTTTTTAAAGAAGAAGTACCATAGCATTATCCCTATATGTATATCATGATTATGATAATTATAATATAATTTATTAAATAATTATGAAACATAATTCATGAATCCAAAATATCTAATATTTTAATTATTCCACTTCTATTATGTGACAACATATGCTAGACAATGATACATCTTCTTATTTTGATCTATATTCCCCTAACTCTTGGGACATTCATTTTCATAGTTCCCCATCTCCATACAGTTGAAGTATTACATTGCTTCATTATTTCCTTTTATATAACGATCTCGGTGGTTCTTACCTCCACACTTGTAGAAAAATCCCATTCCCTTTAAGAAATTACCATGTTGTTTTCTTCCACAATTACCACATTTGGGGAAATCCTTCATTCTGTTCACACCTTTTTCCCTTTTTCATTTTACACCATCTTCTTCTCTTCATTACCTTCAGAACCATAAGGCATGGGGAATTAAATACGTTTTAATACACATATTATAAACTTTTTATCTTTAAAAAGGTTTTTTGAATATCCCTAAATAATATAATGAAAAACGAAAACTCATCATCCATGAATGCAGTGAATGGACACTTCAGGGAGTATGTTTTCATTTTTAGAATCAAATGAGAAGAGAAGAGACTTGATGAACGATATTACATTAATAAAATAATATTGAAATATATTTCTTATATTTGAGTTACCATGTCACTTTGGATAGGGTAGCTGAGGGAAGTATAAGAAATTAAATGAAATTGAAAGAGAAAGAGAGAGGTTTTTACCTCTTTAGTGTCATCTCCTTGAGAACCACTTAAGGCAATTGGAAATAGTTATTTTGATAATAACTATCCAAAATATGAGGAAGAGTTTTGGGAGAGGAATTATGTATAATATAAGAAATTTTCACATTCTTATATGGTGTTAGAAGGAAGGGTTGGGAGGGGTGGTATTTATAGTGAATGAGAGGGGTGTTATATATTTATTTTATTCAATAGTTATTTTTTTGGCTCAAGAATATCAATATTATTGATTTTAATGAAAATGTTAAGTAACGAGAATATGTTTGTTCCAAACATTTGGTTCTTACCTCATTCATACATCATCCATGTCTTAATAATTCATTTAGTTACATATAATTTTATGTTAGGACCCGTCCCCCAGGGCACGTGTCGTGACTACCCCAATCCCGCCTTCAATAGGCTCGGGGCTGGAGACTAGCACTAAAGGCGTAATTCCCTAAAACCGGGAAAGCATTGCCTATATAAACTATAAGGCACACAACAGAGCACACAGCTGGATACAAAACACTAAGTAAATTGTATAACAATAGTGTGCTAAAAAGTAAAAGGGGCTGGAAATACAAGACCAACTGTAAAGTACAAGGAACTGGAAGAACAAATACTACTGATAAAAGGAAAAAAAGCTGCTGGGTTGTCCTCCGGGATTCCTACCTGAAGGGTAGGTACATATAGCCTCCTCAAAACTCTACATCCTTTGGTATCCTCCATGTACCGACTCGTCGTAAGGCCCACCTATGGGTATCGTCCAGTACGGGTACTCTCAGCCTCAGTCAGCATTGTCCGTCGTCTGCATCCAACACAATGAGGTACTGGCATATCTCGTGCAGGGGTGAGTATAACCATACTCATTAGGGACCCATAGACCATCAAGGTCTCACAAAATCCAAAATGGATAAACCAAAAAGTAAGAAATCTACATATAACCCCACTTAGGTATATGTCCATACATATATTTAAGTTATCATGTAATCCATCTCAATCATGGGGAAGACACAAAAGTTACTGGCTCAGCTCACATAGGTATACAACTTTTTAGAGAGTTAGTGATGATTAGATGTAGCCACTAAATCATCTATTCTATCAAACCCACATAGGATCCTGGTACAAAAATCAGAGCTGTCGAACCCACGTAGGATCCTGGAACAGTAGTCAGAGCTATCTAACCCATGTAGGATCCTGGAATAGTAGTCAGATTTGTCGAACCCACGTAGGATCCTGGAATAGTAGTCCGAGCTGTCGAACCCACGTAGGATCCTGGAATAGAAGTTAGAGCTGTCAAACCCACGTAGGATCCTGGAACAGTAGTCATTCTTATCGAACCCACGTATGATCCTCGAATAGTAGTTATCCTTATTGAACCCACACAGGATCCCTTTATCACAAAGCATCCAACCGCAGGGTTCCACATATAGCACGCTTTATTTCAGGAGGGCCTGCTCCTCAATCCAAGTTTCTATACATCATCTTCCATGAATTCCCAAGTTGATGTATCCAAAAGATCCTTCCTTCCATAAGATACCCAACATGACAAACAACGTGTCAATCAGATTCCTGGTCTGAGTGTTATTGTTATTTCCATTCTAAGGGCCCGACATGATATACGTTCGATCCAACCTATCCATACCACAACTATGTCCAAAACACTAGTGGGGTATACCAAAATAACCATCTCCCTCCAAGGTTTCCGTAGCTGCAGACGGTTCGTCGATCAGACGCCCGTATCTAATGTTACGAGAGAAGGAGTGGAAACAGGTCAAAGAAATTATGTGTCTGATCCGGCCCAATCAGACCAACCCGGCCCGATCCATATTGATCCGGGTCTGGACTGGGGTCCGACTGGGTCCGTGGGTCCAACCAAGTCCGCGGGTCCGACTCGGTCCGTGGGTTCGACCTGGTCCGCGGGGTCGACCTGGTCCGCGGGGGCGGCCCAACCCACAGGGGCAGCCCGACCCGCGAGGGGTATGACCCACACTGGGCTTGGCCCACGCGAGTCCCACGGCTGGTGGCCCATGGGGTCCTCCCTAGCCACGTATAGGGGGAGTCAGTGCTCCCTGGAATCCTGAACGACTTATCCATTCGGGGGGGTTCAAAGCTGGTGCCACGTGGCGCTGGTCTCTATCATGAAGGACACACACAGTGGAGTCCCACTATTCACGGCTGGTATTGTGGCCAGCCGCCTCCTGTGTGGCACGGTTGCACCACACCTCCTCTGGCGACCGGCAGAGCGGGCCTCTCATCCCACACCGACACGACCAAGGTCGCGGCCTGCTCATCCTCCGCGCCTTCCCGGCAACCAGGCGGCCCATGCGGCCAGTTCCTCTCGCGGCCAGCCTTGAGCCAGCCACCGCTGGTCCAAAGCACCCGGTTGGCAGTGATCTGCTCCTCCAGTGGTGAGGTTGTGTCGCCGTTGTCTACGCGGCTGGCAGCCCTTCCCTTCGTCCCGCTGGCGACGTTCTTCGATTCCGACCGCCGACGAACGTTCCGCGGGACACCAGACAAGTTCCGGGTGCCCAATTCTCATTACAGAAGTAGTCGCGCACTCCTCAGGAAGTCTCCTTCAATCCACAAGCATTTTTGACAAAAATCACTCATCCCAAACTTGTTCCCTATTTAGTGTTATATTCCACAAAGTAAGGCAGAGGGGTCGGGTCGTGTTCTTTCGGCATGCACCCTCCGTGTTAGAGTGATAACATGAGGCTTCGAATAATAATCCTTGATGGAAAACAAAGAATGAGAAACAAAAAAAAAGTTTGAACCCATACCATTTCTCATTGTTCATTGACGCAGTCACGGGGAAGAAGATAGTGTTGTCATCATTCATCATGTATGTCCCACTCTTCCAATCCCGAGCTCATGTGTCGGTTAGTTGACAACGATGAGGAGGGAAGGTTGTTTGAAGACATACCATGTCGGTATGAGTCTATGGATAAATGTTGAATGAGATCATTCTTCATAGTCTAAGGCGTTCTTCGATGGGATCATCCTTCATCGGTGAGAGATTTTATTTCTAAGCTCTTTATTCTCCAATGTTTCACCCAAAAACAAATTCCAAGGAAAAATTATAATATCCTATTAAATCGTTGGCATAATATTCAAAATGGGTGAATTAAATTAGGCTGGGTCCAATTAACTAATGTGGAGGATTTGGAAAAAAATAAGTTTAGGGGAGTTAAAGAGGATTCCCTACACTTAATAGAAGGTGGAGGGTTTCTCCCCATTAAATGGGAGTTTCAAGTCGGTTTAACCTGAAGTGGTCCCCACCACAATAAACAAGAAGAGGAGGTTTAGACCTATGGTGGTCCCCACCACCATAACCTCTTATGGGAGGTTAAGGTGTGGTGGTCCCCACCTCCAACTTCCACATGGAGGTTTTTAACCAACAAATAAAAATAAAGATTCACATATTTATTTTTATTTTGTTAATTAAATAGAATCCCAAAAACTATCTTTCACTCTTGACCCACTACCATTGAGGTGAAAGTCTTCTTAAGTGAATATCGGCACTGTGAGTTCAATAGTACCCTCAGATTTAAATACCGTGCACCGGTACAAAAGTTATAAAACCCCGCTCGTATGTTTACTGAACGTACGTAAAAAAACATCAGAAATTGATTTCGGGCAGATCGAGCCTCAAAATCATGCAGCGTAAATTTTCAAAGACTCGTAAAATTCCCATTTAATTAAAAACATTACATGGAAATTATTGGTATTTACATTCTCCCCACCTCAGGGCTTTACATCCCCGTAAGCTAAAACTCGAACAAAGGGAACAAATGGTGTTACAGAGCACACATCTGAGCCCCCCGCTCCTATTTTCTCTCCTAGAGGTTTCCGTGCTGCCATAAAATTCGCACTAGAGGTATCAACCGTACTCGTAGAACCCACTCTTGTCCAACCTCATTCTCCACTAGATCATAGTAAAATATTCCCCATCATCGACGTCTAGCTCCCCATGGTCAATGATGGGAGAAGGTTCATGCATGTATCTCTTTAGCTTGGATACTTGGAACACGTCATGCACCCGGTGCTACTGAGGTGGAAGGGATCAGCAGTATGCCACCTCGCCAACTCTGCTGAGGACCTGAAAAGGTCCAATGAATCTCGGAGATAACTGTATGACTGGGGAAAATCTCTGTAAACCTCATCGAGATGAGACCCGTAGAAAGATGTGTTCGCCATCCATGAACTCCAGAGGTCTCCGTCTCCTATCAGCATATGACTCATGCCTACTCTGAGAAGTTTTCATCCACTCTTGGATGATTTTCACCGTCTTCTTGGTAGCTCGTACCATCTCTGGTCCCACCAGTGCTGATTCCCCTAGGTCAGTCCAGCACAAGAGTGATCTGCCAGGTCGCCCATATAACGCCTCAAATGGTGTCATCCCTATGGTGGAGTGATAACTACTATTGTTTGTAAACTCCACCAAAGGTAAGTGATCCTCCCAGCTGCGACTGAAGTCGAGGACACAAGCACAAAGATTGTCCTTGAGGGTATGAATGGTCTGCATAGTCTGTCCATCCATCTTAGGATGGAAGGCGGTGCTCAGACGAAGATGCATCCTGAAAGCCTCCTGAAACCCCTTCCATAGTTGGGAAGTAAACCATGTGTCATGATTTGAGACAATAGAATAAGGTACTCCATGTAGCCGCACAATATCCTGTACATAGAGGCGTTTGATGCTCTCTACTGAACCCTTCTCTCTGATTGGTAGAAAGTTGGCTGACTCAGTGAGTCGGTCAACGATCACCAAAATCGAGTCATGACCCCTTGATGTACGTGGAATTACTGTCACGAAGTCCATGGATATCCCATCCCACTTCTACTCTGGGTCCTCTAAAGGCCGAACCAAGCCCGTGGGTACCTGATGCACTACCTTCACTTGATGACAAGTGAGACATCATGAGACGAACTCTACTATTACTTTCTTCATTCCCGGCCACCAGTGCTATCGTCATAGATCTTGGTACATATTCACCACTCCTGGATGTACCTCTAGAGGAGATGTTTGGAAATCCCCCAACACTTCCTCCTAAAGTGGCAATGGTACCACAGTTCATCCTCTGAAGAGGATGACGTGCTCCCCAAATTCATAAAATCCATCAAGTGTCTACCTTGTGGATATCTGAGCACATCGGGTCTCTCAGTCAGTGTCCCCACGCTGCGCCTCCCTGATTCGCTGAAGAAGTGGGGGAGTGACTGTAAGAGACTGGAGGAAGGCTGTTTCATCTCTATCCACAAAGGATATCTGTAAAGAAGCCAACTGCTCTGTCGCCTCGCCTAGCAGTTGTATACCAGTTCTCCTACTAAGTGCATCTACAACAACATTCCCCTTCCCAGAAGTATAGACTATCTTGAAATCAAATTCCTGGAGGAACCCAAGAAAACACTGTTGTCTTAGGTTCAGGTACTTCTGAGAGAAGATATACCTGAGAATCTTGTGATCAGATTACACGGTAAAATGCTCGCCCATCAGATAGTGTCTCCACATCTTCAAGGAGAAGACCACTGTGGATAACTCTAGGTCATGGGTATCATATCTCTGCTCATGCTGTCTTAGCTTTCATAAACCATAAGCGATCACTGCTCCCTCCTACATCAAGACACATCTGAGTCCGGTCCCTGATGCGTCATAGTAGACTACGTACCCAACGCCTTCCTCTGCAAGCCTCAAGATGGGGGAACTAGTACACCTCTGCCTCAGCTCCTAAAAGCTCTACTGAAATCTCTATGACCACACAAAGGGGTACCCCTTCTTCATCAAGGCTGATAGTGGTGATGCAACTCTGGAGAAAACTGGCACAAACCTCCGGTAATAACCAGCCAAACCCAGGAAACTCCGTACCTCAGTCACACTCCTAGGTCGCTCCCAAGAAAGTACCGCCTCAATCTTCACTGGATCTACTACAACTCTAGCCTCTGATATAACATGTCCCAAAAAGTAAACCTATCGGATCCAAAATGGTCACTTCAAGAGATTACCATAAAGATGGTTCTCTTAGAGTGTGTCCAGTACTACATGAAAATGGTAGGCATGATCCTCCTCAGTAGTCGAGTAGATCAGAATGTTTTTGATGAAGACTACGACAAAGCAATTGAGGTATGGATTGAAAATCATGTTCATGAGTCCCATGAACACTGCTGGAGCATTTTTTATGCCTAATGGTATAACCAAGAACTCTTAGTGGTCGTACTGACCTCTAAAGGCCATATTCTACAAATCCTCATCTCAAAATCTGAGCGGGTGATAGCTTGATCTGAGGTCTATCTTCGAGAACCACCATGATCCCATCATCTGATCAAAGAGGCCATCAATCCTCATGAGTGCACTACTGGAATGTGGGTTTTTCCCCACAGTTACATACCAACGGTTTTATAGAACCGTTGGTAAAGGAGGTTTTTCCCAACGGTTCATTAGAACCGTTGGCATAGATGTTCCCTGGGAGGTTTTTTCCCAACGGTTCATGAGAACCGTTGGGATAAATGCCTTTTACCAGGTTTTTGCCAACAGTTCATCAGAACCGTTGGGATAGATAGCTTTTCCCAACGGTTCATGAGAACCGTTGGGATAGAGGTATGCTTTGGGGAGGTTTTTCCCAACGGTTCTAGAGAACCGTTGGGATAGATATGCATATGCCAACGGTTTTAAAAAACCATTGGAAAAGGTTCTCCCCAAATTCCCAGCCACCTGTTCTCTCCCCCATTCATGATACACAACCCTAAAACGAGAGCAGCAGCCGATTTAGGCGATTTTGGAGGTACTGACAGCCGGACCTTGAATCTTCCAGCTCTTCTTCAGGTTATTATTCTTCTTTATCTGAAAATGTATTCAAATTTTTGGATAGTATTTAAACGTATTTTCATTTTTCCCATCATTTTAGGCGATTTTGGAGCTACTGCCGGCCGGAACTGCCTAAGGGTGAGTTTTCTTGAAAATTCCTTTTTGGATTTTACCCCTTGAACATGGGATGTCATTTGTGAAAGGTTATATAAATCGAATTGATTGTTCGATTTCTGAATTGAATTGTAAATTAAAATAATTAAGGATATTTTATGGTTTGCATTCCCCTTTTAACACATGAATGCCAATTATTTTTTAACACATGTTTTAATTGTATTGCCTTGCCAATGTGAGTAAAGTAGAGACTATGCTATGAATCTATGAAATTGGATTAAATTTATCTTATATTTTATGTTACCATGTTAGATATATTATAACTAATGCATGTGATATCTTTATAGTCTTGTTAGGAGTGTTCTATTAAAAATTCCCATGTGAGTTCTTGAATTTTCATTGAATTGCTAGACATTATGAGTTATGTTGAGACCATGATATGGAATTGATTGATTAAGCAAGGGAATCTCATTATCTTTTCATTACAACATGAGTAAATGAAGCTTCATTCTTTTCAGGTTATTATTTGATTGAGTCGCCATTTTGAGGTGAGTTGTATTAAATACCTTTTTTTTGACCTTGGTATGTTTAATGAATTGTTTAAATGAAATGGAATTCATTAAATGATTAATAGTAAATAGTGATACCTGAATTCTATTAGGATGATAGGTATATAATCTTGTTTCTATTAACTTATACGCTTTATGTGATAAATGGATTCACATTGTAATTCCACGGATAGACTCATTTCTTTGAATATTGATTAAGCCATGGGTGATACATGGATCCAAGGGAGGGATTCCATAGATAGACTTATTGAATGTAGAATTATATTCCAATTGATACATGGATTCTTATGATAATTCCATAGATAGACTTATTGAATGTAGAATTATATTCCAATGCTACGCATATTGTGTGGTGGTGGTGTGGTTTATGTGTTTTATGGTAGTAGTGAAGTGTGTGATTATGTAGTTAATGTGAACCCATAGGTTGAGTATTTTGTTCTATCTATATATCATGTATTTTTATGTTATTTCTACACATTCCCAACCAGAGTTGGATAAACTTACCAACGATCAGAGGTTTTGAGTTATGAGTATTTTTTCTAATATCTAGGATGGTGGTTATATATTTGGATAGCTACCATGTCTTCCCTACTCTTCCTTCAAAAGTGATTGACCATGTGTTTTTAGGCAAGATGCGATGTGATTGTCCATGTGTCTTCAGGTGAGATGTACTATGATTTCCCTAGTGTTTTTCGGTGAGGTGTGATGTGATAAGGCTATAATAAGATGTGGCATGTGGTTGGGGTCATGTAGGGTAGGAGGATGGCACAAGGTTGATGTTATTCATGTTCATGATACCCTACTAATATGGTTATGGGATGAGTCATGCTGTTATGTGATATAACACATTAAGTTCTTGTTGGTTTTACATTTTTTCAATAACACATTTGTATGTTTTTTTTACATGTGTAGTTGATACCTTGATTATTTTCTTCCTTTATCGTTTACTTAAATGTATTTTCTATTATAGTTAATGCCTATTGAATTGTTTATGACAAAATGATGTATATAAATTCTTTTTACAGAATGGACAGAAGTTGGATGTATGAAACCGATCGGATCTCAGACGATTTTCAAAACAATTTGGAGAGCTTTATAGATTTTGCATTTCACAATGATTCGGATAGTGGTCGCATACACTGCCCATGTTCCAATTGTGTTGGTAGACCTTGGTTGAGCCATGAAGAAGTCAGCTACCACATAACCAAAAATGGGTTTCAAGCAAACTACTTTCTGTGGTATCACAATGGGGAGAAAACGAAATCTCAAATTGGTGATGATCGAAATGAAAAGACTGGAATGGAGAAATTGTTAGATGATCGGTTTCCATTTATTCGTCATCATGAAAAAGAAAGGATTTCGACTCAAGAAGACTTCGATATGAGGACAGCTGATGCATCTAGTGAAAATGATGATATTGATAGGGTGAAAAAATTGAATGATGCTGCCACGACTCCAGTATATCGACAATGCGATAAAATGAAAAAGCTGGAATTTTTAATCCGATTATTTCATGGGAAAACTATGTATGGGATTTCTAATACAGCAATCGATTACATTCTTACCCTCTTGAAGGATTTACTTCCAGATGATGCAGATATTCCCTCAAATCACTATATGGCATGGAAGTTAGTTGAGGAACTTGGATTTTCAAGAAACAAAATTCATGCTTGCCCGAAAGATTGCAGTTTATTCTGGGAGGAAACCGCTGAACGAAATGAATGTATAAAATGTGGCACATCCTGCTGGAAGTGAAAATCTGATGGAACACCATCTCGCATTCCACATAAAGTAATGTGGCACTTTCCATTGATCCCCAGACTCTAGAATCTTTTTATTTCTGATTACATATCAATAAAAATGAGATGGCATGATACCGAGAGAAAGAAGACTGATGATGAGTTGGTTCATCCTGCAGATGGATTTGCATGGAAGAGATTAGATGCTCGACATCCTGATTTTGCAGCTGACGTGCGTAATGTGAGGCTGGGTCTTTCATGCGACGGTTTTAATCCGTTTGTGCAGATTCTTACTTCACACAACACATGGCCAGTTTTTATACACATTTATAATCTTCCCCCATGGTTGTGTATGAAAAAATCTTTCACTTTCATGAGTATACTCATATCTAGTCCTTCTGATCCCGGCATTGATATTGATTTATACATGCAACCTTTAATAAAAGAGTTGAAACTTCTTTGGGATGTGGGTGTGCGCACATACGATGCATGTTCGAATGACATATTTCAGATGCGCGCTGCGGTTATGTGGACAATCAATGATTTTCCGGCTTATGCAATGATGTCTGGATGGAGCACGAAGGGAAAACTATCATGTCCAGTTTGTATGAAGAATACACGATCCAGAAGACTGAAACATCGTTGCAGTTTCAGTTTTATGGGACATCGACGATTTTTGCCAAAGGATCATCCATATAGAATGAATCGTCGAAGATTTGATAATACTATAGAGACCGATGATCCACCTCAGCGTATGTCTGGAACAGATGTGCTTAATGAATTGAAAGATTTCAGTTTTTCGTTCGGGAAGGGTTAAATGAAATCTGGAAAGAGAAAGAATGTTTCCACAGAAACCTGTTACAATTGGAGGAAGAGGAGTATCTTTTTTGATTTTCCTTATTGGTCAACCAATTTGCTATGTCATTGCTTAGACGTAATGCATATTGAAAAGAATATATGTGAAATTTTGCTTTCAGTTCTTATAAATGTCAAGGGGAAGACAAAAGATGAATTACGATCTCGACGTGACTTGGTGGATTGGGGCATCAGACCAGAATTGCATCCTGTGCGTATCAGTGAAAATAAATGGCAACTTCCATGTGCTTCTTATGTGATGACACCTACTGAAAAAAAAACAATTTTTGGAAGTATTAGAGACTATTAGAGTTCCTGATGGCTATTCAAGCAACATATCTAAACGGGTCAACATAAGAGAGTTGAAGCTAAAATCTTTGAAGACTCATGATTATCACGTTCTACTGCATGAGTTGCTTCCAATAGCAACCCGTCATCTTTTGTCCAATAATGTAAGGGTGGGTGTTATTCGGTTGTGCCATTTGTTTAGAGATATTTGTGCTAAGAAGTTGTCCAAGTCTTTCTTGCAAAAAATGTTGACAGATGCCCCATTAATTTTGTGTGAGTTGGAGAAAATATTTCCCCCATAATTTTTCACATGCATGCTGCATCTGACTGTCCATATTCCAACTGAAATACTTCTCGGAGGACCTGTTTCTTTTCGTTGGATGTATCCAACTGAAAGAAATATGTTCACATTAAAGTCTTATGTTCGAAACAAGAATCATCCCGAAGGTTCTATCGTGAACGGTTACTTAGCTCAAGAATGTATGGATTTCTGTTCAATGTATTTGTCTGATCTTACCACAAGAATGAACAGACCAATGAGAAATGAAGAAGAACAATATGAGAAAATTGAACCCAGTTTTCCATCACTTCCTCAAACAGGAGGAATTCTTGGATCATATACATTGAAGACATTAATCCATGAAGAGCGGGAGATGGCACATCGCACAGTTTTGTTCAACTGTGATTTGTTCGATGACTATATCAGGTAAAAAAATTGAATATGTATATCTTACATATATATTTGTTAAACTATTCATATTTTTTTATCTACAGGGAACATAAAACAATGATAAATAGGAAGCATCGTTCTTTATCTTTGAGAAGGAGAGAGACTTTGCATAGCAAAGAGTTTTCTGCTTGGTTAAAATTGAAGGTAAAAATATTACTGTTTAAATTAATTATTTCAATATTTACTTAAGTTTAACTGTCATTTATATTGCAGGTATTGAGTTTTTCTGTTGACTCTATCTCTGAGGAAATAAGAGCTTTGGATTTTGGTCCTAATACCGTGGTTCGTGACTGTAAATCAATTGTTATCAATGGGTACAGATTTATTGTCACTAAACGAGCCAAAAACATGAGAACACAACATGATGGTATTATGGTTACTGCCACAACAGATTGTTATGCCAGTGCATCAGATAATAGACCGCGACTTGAAAATGTGGGTTATTATGGAGTCGTTGAGAAAATAATAATATTGGATTATTACTCTCATGGACGAGTCACAATGATGAAATGCCATTGGTTTGATTCGATGACGGGACATGGCACATTTATTGATGATTGTGGATTTCGAGTAATTAATATGACCCGCACTCTTGCAACCGAAGAACCATATGTGTTGGCATCAATGGCTAAACAAGTTTTTTATGTCAAAGATCAACTTCAACCTGAATTTGGTGTCATAGTTGAAGTAATTCCAAGACATATTTTTGATGATGTTGATGATGGAATTGACACTGTCCCTATTGCCATTGGAACCAATCCATTTATATCTTTTGATGACTCCAATAGCTCAATTGTCAGAGTTGATTGTGAACCTGAAGTTGTGGTTAAAAATATATAGAATCATTTATCCATGTTCTCAATTCTTTTGGTTTACCTCGATTTGGGTTGTTAAGGTTGGTAATATTCATATTTATTTAGTATTGATCACAAATATGTTTTAGCTGACTTGACCGTTATGTGAATTTTCAATGTTTATTGGTTACTGTTTTATTTGAATTGCATTTTCTAATTTGGAATTGAACTGTATTCAAACAAAATCAAACAATATTTCTAACTTGGTGAACATTACAACTTGTATGTTTTATTAAATTCATTCAAGATCTTCTAAAACAATTGATAGCTAAATTACCAATGAATCCCCTCATTCCCTCATATATTTAGTTTTTTGGTTTACACATTAATTTTCTTTTTCTAATTAATTACATATTTGTTTTCCAATGCAGGAAATGAAGCCAACTGAAGAGAGACGAAGAAAAAAAATGGCGGAGAACAATCGTCGGATGGAGGAGATGGGAATTACACCATTAGTTCCTATAGTGAGTACTTTATTTCAAATATATATATATATATATATATTTACAGAATATATAATGTCATGTGATTAATTTTTTTTGTAAACTTTTTTGTAGGATCCACCATTACGTCGACAGTTATTCGACGAGGAGCCTAGTACTGGTCCTAGTACTCAGGCCGGTGGTACGAGGAGGGTTCGTACCAGAGGTGGACGTAGAGCTGCACATGCCCGACTAGACCCTGCCCCTCCCACTGACATTTCAGCCTTCCCACATTCTGATCCCGATGTGTCGTTAGGGACACATGGGATATTTAGACCTCCCATGTTTTCGCTACCTTCTGCATCTTCTGCCCCATCATTTTCACATCCCATGATGATTCCCACTCCCCAGTCAGCATCAGGTCATACAGCTGTTCCATCTTCTTTTCCTTCTACTTCTGTCTCTCTGAGCTTTTATATTCCATCGTCTTCGACTCCTGTTCCACCAGAGGGTGTTCCATCAGGTTCTGTGGATCCGACGCCACTCATTGATCAGACTAGCACATGTATATTTATAAAACCCAAACAAATTTTTATATCAATATTTATTTTCATTAGAACGTGTTTTGATAAAATATTTGTTTTTCTTTCATGACAGATACATCTACTGACAGGAGGCGGGGGCGGGGCCGTACACGCATGCATTTGGTGTGGAACCGTCACACACAGGTTATGGTGGAATATAATGAAGACAATCAGATGGTTGAGAAAACAGGGCAGCAATGTCGGAGTTTTATGGCGACGCTTGCCAAATACTCCGACATCATTCCCGTCAGCCCGCTGTCGTGGAGATATTTGCCACATGAGGTCAAAGATAGAGCTTGGGCAGAGATATGGGTAAAAAAATATGTTGTATTTAATGCCATGAATTATTTTTGTATTTATATGAATTAATATTTTTATTTCAGCTTCGATTTAATTTTCCTGATGGTGAGGGTGCACGACTGGAACGTCTAAAGGATTTAGGCGAGCTTTGGCGAGCCTACAAGCATGAGCTATATATTGGTTGGCGTGCTAGAGTTGGCACTGAGTTAGAGGCGGTACCAGTCGTGGATGATTGTCCTATAGAGCAGTATCGTCAGATGATTACTCATTGGACGAGTACCCAGTTTAAGGTATGAATTACATTTGAGGTATTTAAATAATAACTTTCAAATTTTTCATTAATATTGTTTTTTGCATTATCGAATTTTATTTAGGAATCATCTGGAAAAAATAAAAAAAACATTGATGCAAAAAAATACCTCCATACACTAGGACGCACGACGATGTCAGATCATGAGAGGCAGCAGGTATGAAAATTGTTTATAAGTTTTCTTTACGACTGACATTTTCTTCTGTTTCCTCAATTATTTAATCATTTGCTAAAATTTTTATATAACTTTTGTTTTCAATGTCATTGTAGAGGCAAGTACAAAATATTGAAGGACGTGTGCCTCGAGCAAAACTGTTTTGCTCGAGTAGACGAAAAAAGGATGGAAGTGCTGTCAATGAAGCGACTCAGCAGCAGATTGTAAGTTTTAATCTGTTGATTTTATATTTTAATATCTATTTCGTAACTTAATAATATATTTATATTTGCAACAGGATTCTTTAGAGGCCCTCGATGCCCAAGAAGCAGACAATTTTGGGCCATCTGATCACTTACATCAGGTGTTGGGAGATGATCATTCTGGCAGAGTACGCTGCCGACCTAGGATAGCCCCGACGAGGTATTGGCCTGCCTCAGGTACGAGTTGTAGTGCCACCGAGCTGCAGCAAGTTAGGGCACAGGCAGAACAGGCTGAGAAAAGGGCCACAGAGACGGCAGAACAGTCTGCTAGGGCAAACAGTGCATTTATGAAATTTATTGAAGTTCTACGTCCAACACTTCCAGCAGAGGCCAGCCCAGCGATTGATTAATACATGTCGTCGATACATTCTATATATGGTGCACCAGGTGGCAATTTCAGTAGTGGTCAGGCCGATGTCCAGCTTGAAGATGATGATGGCGAGGAGTCTGATGCGGAAGAGGAGGGAGATGAGGAGGGCGAGGAGGAGGGCGAAGGCGAGGAGGAAGGCGTTGTGGAGGGTGAGGACGATGAGGAGGACGATGACGAGGGTGATGACGATGATGGTGATGGTGATGATGATGTGGGACATATTGATCCGTTACATTTTTGACTTATATTTCTGAGATTTGATGTTTAATCTATTCAAGTTGTTGGTTTTATCTAGACTCGTAGTATAGTATTGGAGTTGAGTTATTTTTATATATTGTCTATTTTTATGGATGTTGTTTTCTTTTAGTGGTTGTGTGTTTGAGAACTCCCTGGACAACCCCCCTCATTCTTTGACCCTAGACAACCCCCCTCCCCCTTAGACCCCGAACACCCCCCAAACACCCCCCGGACAGCCCCGCGGACAACCCCCTGGACAGCCCCCCGTACAGCCCCCAACCCTCCACCCTGGACCCCGGATAGCCCCCCGGACAGCCCCCCAGACAACCCCCCCACCCTCCCCCTTGGACCCCGGACAACCCCCCAAACACCCCCCGGACAACCCCCTGAACAACCCCGGACAACCCCCTGAACAACCCCTGAACAACCCCCTGAACAACCACCGGACAGCCCCCTAAACAACCCCGGACAACCCCCTGAACAACCCTCAAACACCCCCCGGACAGACCCCGCACAGCCCCCCCACCCTCCTCCTTGGTCCCCAGACAGCCCCCCGGACACACACCGGACAGCCCCCGCGGACAGCCCCCGCGGACAGCCCCCTGGATGGCCCCCCGTACAGCCCCCCGTACAGCCCCCCGTACAGCCCCCACCGGACAGCCCCCGCGGACAGCCCCCTGGATAGCCCCCCGGACAACCCCCCAACCCCCCCCCCCCTTGGACCCCGGACAACCCCCCAAACACCCCTCGGACAGCCTCCTGAACACCGCCGGACAACCCCCTGAACAACCCCCAGAACAACCCCCGGACAGCCCCCTAAACAACCCCGGACAACCCCCTGAACAACCCCCAAACACCCCCCAGACAAACCCCGCACAGCCCCCCACCCTCCTCCTTGGTCCCCGGACAGCCCCCCTGGACACCCACCAGACAGCCCCCCCGGACAGCCCCTCCACCTTCCTTAATTTCATTATCTCTGAAATGTTTCATAGCACGATCAACTAAAATCTAATCCATACTAAATATGATATAAAAATATTCTATATGAATTTCCATAAGATTTTAAGTGAAAACAAAAAGTGACATACGAAAAACTGACCAAATGCATTCGAAATGTGTTGATGCTTTAGGAAAACGATCCATGGGTCATATGTGACGTGTAGGAATCAACCCTGCCTCAATCCGAGTCGCGGTGTGGCGGGGATCAGTCTAAGTGGCTCTCTTTTGATTAAAATGGACATCATTTTAAGTACATACGGAAAACTGACCAAACGCATTCGGTTTCCATTGAGAACGATCCATGGGTCATATGTGAGGTGTACGAATCATCCCCGCCTCAATCCGAGGCGCGGTGTGGCCAGCACCGCTCTAACTGTGTCTGTTTTGTTTAAAATGGGTAGGATTATAAGTGAAAAGAACTGGCATACGCAAAACCGACCAAACGCATTCGGTTTCCATTGAAACTTTAGGAGAACGATCCATGGGTCATATGTGACGTGTACCAATCAACCCCGCCTCAATCCGAGGCGCGGTGTGGTCGGAACAACTCAAACTGTATGTCTTTTGTTTCAAAAGGACATCATTTTAAGTGAAAAACATCAACTGGCATACGGAAAACCGGCCAAACGCATTCGGATTGTGTTGATACTTTAAGACAACGATCCATGGGTCATTTGAGACGTGTACGAGTAAACCCCGCCTCAATCCGAGGTCGTCCGCTATGAATTTGACCGTTTATGACACCAGAACTGCGTTGTCGGTCACCGCGCGCACACGGCACGTCCGATTGATGTGCCGTCTGCTCGAACACTTCATAAATCACTGACCCATATTTTTCGTCTGATTTCAGGCCATTCTGAAATCGTTCGGCCTGTTTGGACCCCCCTCACGCGCGTTTACGAAGCGCGCGCATCACTTAAAACACGAATATGGAGCCGTACCGCGCAAAACGCACGTCTGATTGACGTGCCGTCTGTGCGTGCACGTCACGAATAATAATTAGAATGTTTCCTGGTGATTTCAGGTCAATCCGAGGTCGGCCGCTATGAATTTGACCGTTGGACGCCCGTTTTGGCCGTTTATGACACCAGAACTGCGTTGTCGGTCACCGCAGGCACACGGCACGTCCGATTGACGTGCCGTCTACTCGAACACTTCAGAAATCACTGTCCCGTATTTGTCGTCTGATTTCAGGCCATTCTGACTTCGTTCGGCCCGTTTGGACCCCCCTCACGCGCGTTTACGAAGCGCGCGCATCACTTAAAACACGAATATTGAGTCGTACCGCGCAAAAACGCACGTCCGATTGACCTTCTGTCTGTGCGTACACGTCAAAAATAATAATTAGAATGTTTCTCGGTGGTTTCAGCTCAATCCGAGGTTGTCCGCTATGAATTTGACCGTTGGACGCCCGTTTTGGCCGTTTATGACACCAAAACTGCGTTGTCGGTCAACGCGGGCACACGGCACGTCCGATTGACGTGTCGTCTGCTCGACCACTTCAGAAATCACTCACCCGTATTTTTCGTTTGATTTCATGTCATTCCGACTTCGTTCGTCCCATTTGGACCCACCTCACGCGCGTTTACAAAGCGCGCGCATCACTTAAAACACGAATATTGAGCCGTACCACTCAAACCGCACATCCAATTGACGTTCCGCATGCGCGTACACGTCACGAATAATAATTAGAATGTTGCACGGTGGTTTCATATCAATCCGGAGACGCGGTGTGGCCGGAACCACTCAAAGTGTCCGTCTTTTGTTTCAAAAGGACGTCATTTGAAGTGAAAAGCATCAACTGGCATACGGAAAACCAACCAAACGCATTCCGAATCTGTTGATAATTTATCCCAACAATACATGGGTCATATGTGACGTGTACGAGCCAATCCGGGATGAATCCGAGTCGCGGTGTGGCCGGGATAAGTCTAAGTGGCTCTCTTTTGTTTAAAATGAACACCATTTTAAGTACATACGGAAAAACGACCAAACGGATTCGGTTTCCGTTGAAACTTTAGGAGAACGATCCATGGGTCATATGTGACGTGTACGAATCAACCCCGCCACAATCGGAGACGCGGTGTGGCCGACACCAATCAGAGTGTCGGTATTTTGTTTCAAAAAGACGTCATTTTAAGTGAAAATCATCAGTTGACATACAAAAAACCGACCAAAGGCATTTGGACTGTGTCGATACTTTAGCACAAGGATCCATGGGTCGTATGTGACGTGTACGAGTCAATCCCTCCTCAATCCGGGGAGCGGTGTGGCCGACACCATTCTAACTGTGTATCTTTTGTTTAAAATGGACAGGATTATAAGTGAAAAGAACAACTGGCATAAACAAAACTGACCAAACGCATTCCGAATCTGTTTATAATTTATCACAATGATCCATCAGTCATATGTGACATGTACGAGCCCACTCGGGCTCAATCCGAGTCGCGGTGTGGCCGGGATCAGTCTAAGTGGATCTCTTTTGATTAAAATGGACATCATTTTAAGTACTTACGGAAAACCGACCAAACGCATTCGGTTTCCGTTGAAACTTTAGGAGAACGATCCATGGGTCATATGTGAGGTGTACGAATCATCCTCGCCTCAATCCGAGGCGCGGTGTGGCCAACACCGCTCTAACTGTGTCTGTTTTGTTTAAAATGGGTAGGATTATAAGTGAAAAGAACTGGCATACGCAAAACCGACCAAACGCATTCGGATTCCATTGAAACTTTAGGAGAACGATCCATGGGTCAAATGTGACGTGTACCTATCATCCCCGCCTCAATCCGAGGTGCGGTGTGGTCGGAACAACTCAAAGTGTATGTCTTTTGTTTCAAAAGGATATCATTTTAAGTGAAAAACATCAACTCGCATACGGAAAACCGGCCAAACGCATTCGGATTGTGTTGATACTTTAAGACAACGATTCATGGGTCATTTGAGACGTGTACGAGTCAACCCCGCATCAATTAGAGGTCGTCCGCTATGAACTTGGCCGTTTGACGCCCGTTTTGGCCGTTTATGACACCAGAACTGCGTTGTCGGTCACCGCGCGCACACGGTACGTCCAATTGACGTGCCGTCTACTCGACCACTTCATAAATCACTCACCTGTATTTTTCGTCTGATTTCAGGCCATTCTGAAATCGTTCGGCCCATTTGGACCCCCCTCACGCGCGTTTACGAAGCGCGCGCATCACTTAAAACACGAATATTGAGCCGTACCGCGAAAACCACATGTCCGATTGATGTGTCGTCTGCGCGTACACGTCACGAATAATAATTAGAATGTTTCTCGGTGGTTTCAGCTCAATCCGAGGTCGTCCACTATGAATTTGACCATTGGACGCCCGTTTTGGCCGTTTATGACACCAGAACTGCGTTGTCGGTCACCGCGGGCACACGGCACGTCCGATTGACGTGCCGTCTGCTCGACCACTTCAGAAATCACTCACTTGTAGTTTTCATCTGATTTCATGTCATTCCGACTTCGTTCGTCCCGTTTGGACCCACCTCACGCGCGTTTACGAAGCGCGCGCATCACTTAAAAAACGAATATTGAGCTGTACCGCTCAAACCGCACGTCCGATTGACGTGCCGTATGCGCGTACACGTCACGAATAATAATTAGAATGTTGCACGGTGGTTTCATCTCAATCCGGAGATGCGGTGTGGCCGGAACCACTCAAAGTGTCCGTCTTTTTTTTTCAAAAGGACGTCATTTTAAGTGAAAAGCATCAACTGGCATACGGAAAACCGACCAAACACATTCCGAATCTGTTGATAATGTATCCCAACAATCCATGGGTCATATGTGACGTGTACGAGCCAACCCGGGATTAATCCGAGTCGCGGTGTGGCCGAGATAAGTCTAAGTGGCTCTTTTTTGTTTAAAATGAACACCATTTTAAGTACATACGGAAAAACGACCAAACGGATTCGGTTTCCGTTGAAACTTTAGGAGAACGATCCATGGGTCATATGTGACGTGTATGAATCAACCCCGCCACAATAGGAGACGCGGTGTGGCCGACACCACTCAAAGTGTCGGTCTTTTGTTTCAAAAAGACGTCATTTTAAGTGAAAATCATCAAGTGACATACGAAAAACCGACCAAAGGCATTCGGACTGTGTCGATACTTTAGCACAAGGATCCATGGGTCGTATGTGACGTGTACGAGTCAATCCCGCCTCAATCCGAGGAGCGGTGTGGCCGACACCATTCTAACTGTGTATCTTTTGTTTAAAATGGACAGGATTATAAGTGAAAAGAACAACTGGCATACGAAAAACCGACCAAACGCATTCCGAATCTGTTGATAATTTATCACAACGATCCATCAGTCATATGTGACATGTACGAGTCCACTCGGGCTCAATCCGAGTCGCGGTGTGGCCGGGATCAGTCTAAGTGACTCTCTTTTGATTAAAATGGACATCATTTTAAGTACATACGGAAAACCGACCAAACGCATTCGGTTTCCGTTGAAACGTTAGGAGAACGATCCATGGGTCATATGTGAGGTGTACGAATCATCCTCGCCTCAATCCGAGGCGCGGTGTGGCCAACACTGCTCTAACTGTGTCTGTTTTGTTTAAAATGGGTAGGATTATAAGTGAAAAGAACTGGCATATGAAAAACCGACCAAACGCATTCGGTTTCCATTGAAACTTTAGGATAATGATCCATGGGTCATATGTGACGTGTACCAATCATCCCCGGCTCAATCCGAGGCGCGGTGTGGTCGGAACAACTCAAAGTGTATGTCTTTTGTTTCAAAAGGACATCATTTTAAGTGAAAAACATCAACTGGCATACGGAAAACCGGCCAAACGCATTCGGATTGTGTTGATACTTTAAGAAAACTATTAATGGGTCATTTGAGATGTGTACGAGTCAACCCCGCCTCAATCCGAGGTGGTCCGCTATGAATTTGACCGTTTGACGCCCGTTTTGGCCGTTTATGACACCAGAACTACGTTGTCGGTCACCGCGCACACACGGCATGTCCGATTGACGTTCCGTCTACTCGACCACTTCATAAATCACTCACCCATATTTTTCGTCTGATTTCAGGCCATTCTGAAATCGTTCGGCCCATTTGGACCCCCCTCACGCGCGTTTACGAAGCGCGCGCATCACTTAAAACACGAATATTGAGCCGTACCGCGCAAACCGCACGTCCGATTGACGTTCCGTCTGCGCATACACATCAAGAATAATAATTAGAATGTTTCCCGGTGGTTTCAGGTCAATCCGAGGTCGGCCGCTATGAATTTGACCGTTGGACGTCCGTTTTGGCCGTTTATGACACCAGAACTGCGTTGTCGGTCACCGCGAGCACATGGCACGTCCGATTGACGTGCCGTCTGCTCTAACACTTCATAAATCACTGTCCCGTATTTTTCATCTGATTTCAGGCCATTCCGACTTCATTCGGCCCGTTTGGACCCCCCTCACGCGCGTTTACGAAGCGCGCGCATCACATAAAACACGAATATTGAGCCGTACCGCGCAAACCACAGGTCCGATTGACGTGTCGTCTGCGCGTACACGTCACGAATAATAATTAGAATGTTTCCCGGTGGTTTCAGCTCAATCCGAAGTCATCCGCTATGAATTTGACCGTTGGACGCCCATTTTGGCCGTTTATGACAACAGAACTGCGTTGTCGGTCACCGCGGGCACATGACACGTCCGATTGACGTGCCGTCTGCTCGACCACTTCAGAAATCACTCACCCGTATTTTTCGTCTGATTTCATGTCATTCCGACTTCGTTAGTGCCGTTTGGACCCACCTCACGCGCGTTTACGAAGCGCGCGCATCACATAAAACATGAATATTGAGCCGTACCGCTCAAACCGCATGTCCGATTGACGTTCCGTATGCGCGTACATGTCACGAATAATAATTAGAATGTTGCACGGTGGTTTCATCTCAATCCGGAGACGCGGTGTCGCCGGCACCACTCAAAGTGCCCGTCTTTTGTTTCAACAGGACGTCATTTTAAGTGAAAAGCATCAACTGGCATACGGAAAACCGACCAAACGCATTCCGAATCTGTTGATAATTTATCCCAACAATCCATGGGTCATATGTGACATGTACGAGCCAACTCGGGATGAATCCAAGCCGCGGTGAGGCCAGGATAAGTCTAAGTGGCTCTCTTTTGTTTAAAATGAACACCATTTTAAGTACATATGGAAAAACGACCAAACGGATTCGGTTTCCGTTGAAACTTTAGGAGAACGATCCATGGGTCATATGTGATGTGTACGAATCAACCCCTCCACAATCAGAGACGCGGTGTGGCCGACACCACTCAAAGTGTCGGTCTTTTGTTTCAAAAAGACATCATTTTAAGTGAAAATCATCAAGTGACATACGAAAAACTGACCAAAGGCATTCAGACTGTGTCGATACTTTAGCAAAAGGATCCATGGGTCGTATGTGACATGTACGAGTCAATCCCGCCTCAATCTGGGGAGCAGTGTGGCCGACACCATTCTAACTGTGTATCTTTTGTTTAGAATGGACATGATTATAAGTGAAAAGAACAACTGGCATACACAAAACCGACCAAATGCATTCTGAATCTATTGATAATTTATCACAATGATCCATCAGTCATATGTGACATGTACGAGCCCACTCGGGCTCAATCCAAGTCGCGGTGTGGCCGGGATCAGTCTAAGTGGCTATCTTTTGATTAAAATGGACATCATTTTAAGTACAAACGGAAAACCGACCAAACGCATTCGGTTTCCGTTGAAACTTTAGGAGAACGATCCATGGGTCATATGTGAGGTGTAAGAATCATCCCCGCCTCAATACGAGGTGCGGTGTGGCCCACACCGCACTAACATTGTTTGTTTTGTTTAAAATGGGTAGGATTATAAGTGAAAAGAACTGGCATACGCAAAACCGACCAAACACATTCGTTTTCCATTGAAACTTTAGGAGAATGATCCATGGGTCATATGTGACGTGTACCAATCATCCCCGCCTCAATCAGATTCCACATATAATTGTCATCTAAATTTTAAATTGAATTATATATGAATTATGTATGTTTATGAATTGTAATTTAATTATGGATGTGTATAGTTTCAGGATCCATTATATGTTAAATGTGTATGAATTTGTTCGTAATTGTATATGTATGTTTTATTTTATTACAGGTACAATAGTTGGATCGAAAATGAGGTGAAAATGAGGCCTGATGAGATGAGAGGTGCCTGATGTACAGGGGAGAGGGTCTGTGCAAATTGCAGGCCGCTGCAATTTGCAGCATAGGGTATGCCAACGGTTTTAAACCGTTGGCATATAATCCTAAATAAGTTTTTACCAACGGTTAAATGAACCATTGGTAAATATCTCTTTTCCCAACGGTTTAGAACCGTTGGGAAAGAGTTCACCCATGGAAAACTATCCCAACGGTTCTTCAAAACTGTTGGGATAGTTAAGGTATATTTGGTTTTCCCAACAGTTTGGGAGAAACCGTTGGGAAAAACTATCCCAACGGTTCACCAAACCGTTGGGATAGAGTGCCTTCTGTTAGCCTACCCCAACGGTTTCCAGCAAACCGTTGGGAAAGGTTTTCCCCACGGCTTGCTTCCCTACGGTTGGGAGAACTGTTGGTATATCATATACCAACGGTTTGAGGGGCTTTCCCAATGGTTGTGAACCGTTGGGAAATAGTGTATTTCCAGTAGTGGTGGGTACATGTTCTTCATGGTCACCTGGTTCAGGAGACGATAGTTGACACAAATCCTCAAGCTCCCATATGCCTTCTTGGCGAATAGAATCGGGGCTGCCCAGGGAGAAACACTGGGCCGTATGAATCCCTTCCCCTTCACATCCTCTAGCAGTACCCACAGCTCGCGAAGCTCCATGAGAGCCATCTGATACACTGGTGTAGATATCAGTGCCGTCCCAGGGTACATGTCAATGTAGAAGTCCACCACTCTACGAGGAGGTAGACCTGGTACATCATCAGGGAAAACATCAGCGTACTGGTCCACCACTATAAGAAAGCTCAAACTCTCCACATCAATTTCTTTGAGGGTAAGGCATGCCAACAGATGAGTGATCGTCTGAAGTCTCCTCTGAGTAAGTCTGTCCTATGCTGGAAAGGCTTCCTTCTCATCGGTGAATGTAAACCTGGTCCCATACATGTAGACACACTTCACTTTGCACCTAATACAGTCAATCTGAGCATGGACTATAGATAACCAGTCCATACCCAAGATGACGTCGTAAGGCTTCGAAGCCGCTACATGGAGATCCCACCCGAATCTCTCACCTCCTTGAGTAATCTCACATTGCCGGAACTAGTGCGTAATCGTCGAATCTGCTCCTGTAGGAGTCTCTAGAGATAAGGATCGAGCCAACAACTCCATCGGCATCTCCGAGCTCCGAACGAGGGCAGTGGAAATGAAAGAGTAACCAGCTCCTATGTCTATAAGAACTGAAAATATGGTGGTTTAGACGTAGATCGTACCTCGAATCATTTCTAGAGTTCCATGATTGTAAGAATCAGCAACCTGGAGCTGATCTCTCGCCTGTCCTCCTACTCCCTGCTGTCGGGGTGGACCTCTTGGTGGTGGTGGTGGTGGAATCACCTCCTAATGTCATCCACCTCCAGCTGCATGGCCAGATCCTCTACCACGTCCTCATATGCTCTCTAGACCGCCTCGATCGATCCTCTTCCTCTACCTGAGAGGTCCCTCAACTGTCTGCTGATCATATGCACGGTAGTTCATGCCCTCTCGAGCCATGTGACCCTACCTGTATCACGCGTAGCACAACCTGTTCCTCGTATGACTAGCTTTGTCTCGGGTGCCTTGCACAACCGAACCCGTGTCCTGAGGTTGTCCACCGGATTGTCTGGTCCACTTGGATCTTTGTGACATCTATCTGCTACCAGCTGTAGAAGACTCCACTACATGATGCGCGGTGGAGGCTCTCGCTGCTGGTGACTACTCAACATGGAAACTCTCCACTAAGAAGGATATCTCTAGCACCCCCTCCTGCATCGGGATGCTGAGTGAGATCATCAAAGCCCTGATCTCTCACCTGAGCCCCTTCTCGAAGGTCCAGGCCCTAAAAAATGGGTCCCACACCATATCTGTGGAGTAGCGTGAGAGGTCGGCGAACCTCGCTGAGTACTATTCCATCAACATATTTCCCTACTGCAGATGAAGTAGCTCCTGTATCTGTACTGTACGAAGGGTGTCTAGGAGAAATTCCACCTGAAACAGGCTCTCGAAGTCTTCCCAATGAATTGTCACGTCGTCATGCACCTAGAAAAATCAGGCTCCACCATCTTCCTACTTCTTCCTGAAGGAGACTCGCATAAAGGATCACCATAAGGTTGCCTGGTGTCCCTTATAGTATAAAGACTCCCACCACAGCCTCCAGCGAATCCTCAGATGCCTTCAGGTCTGTCTCACCCCAAAACTTGGGAAGCCTCTAGTGCTAAAACTCATGCAACGCGCTCAGGCAGTGTGCACTCTCTGCTGCTAGGGCTGGTGGCATCGGTGGCCCAAAACGTGTAGTGGTACCGCTGGTGCCTCTGCTGTGATAGGGCCCTACACCGAGGCCTCGTCAATCAGTGGCCTGCCATCTCATACAAATCCTGGAACCCTAGCTGGCTGTCTGTGTGGGGCCATCCTAAAAAGAAACAGGTGCACCATGGTCAAAAAATTTTAGCTGGTGAGCTGACTCAAAGAATTCACAAAGATGACTCTTGAAAACACATATTCAATCAGTGTATTTGTGCACTATGTCTGAAATCAGAAGTCTGGGTCCTGGTGTTTGGATACGTCAGCCACTACACCAAAATTAGACTCCATAAACTGAAAACCACACTCACTACACTTAACACTATTTATTCATAGAAAATATCAGATTCCTAAGTTCTATGGTAGAACCGACTCCTCTGATACCAATTTTTCATGACCTGTCCCCTTGGGCCTGTGCTGTGTCAACCTCAAGATGGCCTTCCATAGGTCAAGGGCTGGAGACTAGCACCAAAGGCGTAATTACCTAATACTAGGAATTCATTGCCTTTATAACATGTAACACACACAACAGAGCACAAAACGGCATACAAAACACTAATTAAATTGTATAAAAAAAGAGTGCTGAAAATTAAAAGGGTCTAGAAATACAATCCCAACTGTAAAGTACAAGTAACTGGAAGTAAAAATACAACTGATGAAAGGAAAAACAGCTACTAAGTCATCCTATGGAATTCCTACCAGAAGGGTAGGTACAGATAGCCTCCTCAGCACTCCACGTACGTCGGTCTCCTCCGTTTATCGAACCGTCATAAGGTCCACCTCCGGGTTACCATCCAGTGCTAGTACTCTCAGCCTTAGTCAGCACTATCATTCGTTTGTATCCAACACAATGAGGTGTGGGTATAGCCCGTACAGGGGTGAGTATAACGATACTCAGTAGGGACCCTAAAACCCTCAAGGTCTTACAAAATCCAACAAGGATAAACCAAAAAGTATGAAATCAAAAAATAACCCCACATAGGTATATTCCCATAAATATACCTATGTTATCAAGTATTCCATCTCAATCATGAGGAAAACACAAAAGTTACAGACTCAGCTCACACAGGTATACAACTTTTGTAGAGAGTTAGAGATGATTAGATGCATCCAGAAAATCAACTATTCTGTTGAACCCACGTAGGATCCTGGTACAAAAATCAGAGCTATCTAACCCACGTAGGATCCCAGAATAGTAGTTAGAGATTTTGAACCCACGTAGGATCCTGGAATAGTAGTCAGTGTTTTCAAACCCACATAGGATCCTTGAATAGTAGTCAGAGCTGTCAAACCCACATAGGATCCTGGAATAGTAGTCAGAGTTGTGGAACCCACATAGGATCCTGGAGCAGTAGTCAGTCTTATCAAACCCACACAGGATCCTAGAATAGTAGTCTGTCTTATCGATTCCACATAGGATCCCTTTATCACAAAGAAGCCATCCACAGGGTTCCGCCCATAGCACGCTTGATTTCGGGAGGGTCCGATCTGGAAGCCAAGTGTCTATACATTAACTTCCACAAATTCCCAAGATGATGTATCCAAAAGATCCGTCCTGTCATAAGATACCAAACGCCAAAGATGGGGCGTCAATTGGACGCTCGGTCTGAGATTTATTGGCATTTCCATTTCGAGGTCCCTGTTGGATTTAAGTTCAATCCAATCCAGCCAAAACACAACTATGTCCAAACCTGAAGTGGGGTATACCAAAAGAACCATCACCATCGATGTTTTCTGTTACCGTAAACGGTTCGTCAATCAGATGCCACAAGCTCATGTTATGGGCAAAAGATTAGAAATAGGTCAGAGGAGGACCAGGTCCGATCCAGACTGACCCGGCCCGACTTAGCCTGATCCGGGTCCCTACTGGGCTCCGACCCGGTCTACGAGTATGGCCCGGTCCACAGGTTTGACCCGGTCCGGGGGTTCGACCCGGTTCATGGGTCCGACACGGTCCGCGGGTCCAACCCGATCCGTGGGGGCTGCCCGGTCCCTGCTGGGCTCGGCCCGCGTGAGGCCCGCGGCTGGCGGCCCGTGGGGTCTTCCCTAGATGTTTCCAAGGGGGAGGCCACACCCCCTGAAATCCCAAATAGCTTAGCCATTGGGGGGGTTCAAAATAGGCGCCACATTGCCTGGGTCCGTGTCACACTGGACCCATGCGGTGGGGTCCTGCTCTTCCCGGCTGGCCGAGCGGCCATCTGCCCACTGCGGGGCACAGTTGTGCCATGCCTCCTCTAGTGAATGGCAGAGCCAGCTAGCCATCCCATGCCGTCGTGGCCAAGGCCACGACCTTCTCCTCCACCACGCGACGCATGCTACGCCACCCCTTCCCCAGAAACCCGGCTGCCCGTGCCGCCGGTTCTTCTCGTGGCCAACCTTACACCGGCCACCGCTACTCCACTGCGCCCCGTTGGATGCGGTATGCTCCACCGGTAGTGCGGTGGTGCCGCCACTATCCACGTGGCAGGCCGGAGTGCCGACCGCCCTTCCCGTCATCCCAATGGTGACGTTCTTCAGTTCCGACTGCCGGTGAACATTCCGTGGGTCATCGGACGAGTTCTGGTGGACCAATTCTCGTTCCGGAAGTAGCCGCACACTCCTCCAGACGTCGCCTTTGATCTGCAACCATTATTGATGAAAATCACTCATCCTAGACTCGTGCCACGTTTAGCGTCAAATTCCACAATTTAAGGCGGAGGGGTCGAGTCATGTTAATTTGGCCCGCACCCTCCATGATAGAGTTATAGCATGAGGCTTTGAATAATAATAATCGAATGAAAACGAAGAATGAGAAACAAAAACAAAGTTCAAACCCCTACCTTTTCTCATTGTTCTTTGACGGAGTCACAGGGAAGAAGACGGTGTTGTCGTCATTCGTTGTGTCTGCCGCACTCTTCCAATCCTGAGCACATGCGTCGGTTCGTTGAAGACGATGAGGAGGGAAGGTCGGTCGAAGGCGTCCCATGTCGGTAGGAGTCTGTGGATGAAGGTTGAAGGAGATTATTCTTATTAGTCGAAGGCATTCTTTGTTGGCGAGAGCTTTTCTTCCCAAGCTCTCTCTTCTCCAAAGTTTCACACAAAAACAAATGCCGAGGAAAAATTATAATATCTTATTAAATCGTTGGCATAATATTCAAAATGGGTGAATTAAATTAGGTTGGCTCCACTTAATTATTGTGGAGGAATTGGAAAAAATTATGTGTTGGGAAGTTGAAGAGGCTCCCCTACACATAATTGAAGGTGGAGGGTTTCTCCCCATTAAAGTGGAGTTTCAAGGGGGTTTAACCCCGAGTGGTCCCCACCACAATAAACAAGAAGAGGAGGTTTAGACCTTGGGTGGCCCCACCACCATAACCTCTCATGGGAGGTTAAGGTGTGGTGGTCCCCACCTCCGACTTCCACATGGAGTTTTTTAATAAACAAATAAAAATAAAGCTTCACATCTTTATTTTTATTTTATTCATTCACTAAAAACCCAAAAACTATCTTTCACTCTCAACCCACTACCGTCGAGTTGAAAGTCTCCTTAAGAAAATACAAGCGCTGTGAGTTCAATGGTTCCCTCATATTTCAATTCCGAGAATCGGTTCAAAAAAACCCACTCGTACGTTTACTGAACATACCCAAACAAAACATCAGAAATTGATTCTGGGCACATTGGGACTCAGAATCATGCATCGTAAATTTTCGCGGACTTGTAAAATTTCAATTTAATTAAAAAAAATTACATGGAAATTCCGGGTCTTTACATGTTATATACTTTAAATTACCATGTTTTATTATTCATAAAAAATTCAACTATTTTAAAAAAATATTGAACATTCACCATAATTTATTTTCAAAATTTATTCTTATAATGTGTAATCCATGTTATCATAATAATTTTCAAAATATTAGAAATTTAGTTTTTAAATAAAAACATTGTAACGCCCTAACCCCAGTTACCCAGAGTAGGTGCATTATTTTAATACATTGGCATGATTACAAGGAATCATGTCCTGAAGGACCAATCGGTTTAACAGTCTTGTAAAATAGATTATATACATGAATGTTACATTACACTTAATAACATACAAAACAACATAAATAATCCTTTATGAACGCCGTTATTCCCTTGTCTTAATCCTGCATATCAATCACAATACACTTCTTATAATCCTGGGAAAAATAAAACATAGAAAGGGGTGATATCAGATGCCCAATAAGGATAATAATATAGCAGAAACACTCATAAATAAACAATAAACATTTAAGGAAATGTATAACTAAATAAAAAGACTTTTAAACTTGATCTTTAGCATAATATGGCAAAGATAAAATGAAATAATTCCATTTACTTATTCACATGGATATTATACTAGTCGAATAATCATATGCAATATCAATAACCACTTTCATAACGATGGAATGAATAATGCCGAACTTTAATTTCTGTGTCATGCCCTTGTGCCAAGACCTAAGGGATAACTATAACTAGAACCCAACCCGGAGAGCCTCTGTAACCGGACTCCATCCCGGAGAGCCTCTATAACCTGACTCCAACCCGGAGTGCCTCTAATAACCAGACACCAACCCGAAGTGCCTCTAATAACCGAACACCAACCTGGAGTGCCTCTAATAACCGGACACCAACCCGAAGGGCTTATTTTTACCAGTCCCCAACCCATAACATACTAGTCCAACACATTCATCTTAAGAAGATGATTAAATATTGAATAAAAATTCGTATTAAAAATATCATATGGATTGCCAAAAAATTAATCAAAAACCATTAATGTCATAAAAATAACTCATCCATAGTCAAACATATCACAAAACCTTAAATACAATATGGATGATTTTTATCATAATAAATCGACTTCAAACAAGTGTAAAATTTATCAAAGGATGTTGACATAGATGAAATCAAAACTATTTGAGAGAAATATCTCTTTTTTGAAATCATTTAAAAGTCACATAATTATGGAGAAAACCTTTATTTTGAAAACATTATTATAAGCTTTTAAGGGAAGATTCGATGATTTTATAATGGCAGAAAATAGCTGCACCCACCGTATAAGTTAAAAAACATTCTTACCTTAATTTTTTCGAAAAGGTTAAAAAGGACCTTGTTTGGAAAACAAAGGAAAGATTCCTTTATAAACATCTTATAGAAAGTCAAAAAGGATAAAAATGACTTTAACCCATATTCTTTAAAATAGTAAGAATGTTTTGAAATACATTTTTAAGAAACATGGATGTATATGATAAGGATGCCCCAGTAGATAATTACGTATAACCAACCTCGGATAATGAAGAGATTGTGAAATAAACCCTTACCAATTTGGTAAATTACAAAACATACCCCCCCATGAAAGAGTATCATACAATTAATATGTAAATACACATAAAATAATGTTTATTACACAAAGGATACCATTATGGGCAGTACATACACCACACAAAAGGTAATAGTGGCAATATGACATGAATCTCAAGGGAATAAGGAGTGAGATGAAAACCCCTTACCTTGTACTTTTCCATTGTCGAATGTAAGGTAATCTCCTATATAACGGTTAAATTATTGTTACTAAATTATAAAAGATTAATATAAATTAATATGATATCATATATGATCTTTTAACATTTCTTTGTTAATAATATCTTAGTAGTCTTGTTGTTTCGGGTGTTAACTTACTCGTTTTATTTTATATGTTTTGTTACATAAGCCATGTTTGTTATGGATAGGTTGTATCTTATACATATCTAAAATGATATGAAGTCCTTAAAAATTATTTTTAATCATAAAATGAGAATTATACTTGAATGGATATGATGAATAATGAATCGCATCGCGTTCGTGGAGACAGTAGTCCGTACGTACACACGAACGCTAATTCCATTTCATTTTTCATTTTAAATGGAATAAAAACCACATAATAAATAGGTATATTTTTATTAAAGTATAATATAATATCTTATATGTGTTAATTAAGTTCATTAATATCATCCTTTATAAGTTCCATGTATGGTATAAACGAGTCATATCACTTTGAGGGGGTGGTAGTCCGCACTTCCTCAAATGAAATTATCGTATATATATACAACATTAAACAAAAAATGGTATGATATAAAATGGAATTACAGAAGCTTACATATAAAATAAATATAATTAATATCATATTTAATTATAGTTCCATCATAATGGCCACCATGCGAGGCGGTAGAAGATAATTGAACAGTAATTGTTTCGTGAGGTGTTTGGTTGCCATCCACAGAAACATTATGTTCTTCACCCATTAGATGGAGGTGTGTGTATGTGTAGTAAGAATAATTCTCATAAAAATATCCTAGTATATTTATGATACTGTTTTTGTTACAAAATAAAAGAATGAGAAGATTTTAGGTGTTTGAGAAGTAAAATAAAAGAAAAGAAGCTAAGAGAAATCGTTGCCTTTAATTGGGGTAACTCCCTTTGGTTTGAACCAAAAATGACTCTTGAAGTGCCTTCTTCCTAAGGTGAGTCTTATAGGAGGAGGAGAGGGATGCAGTGAGCTTAATTGGGAAGCATTTGGACAAGCCAAATGGCTTGAATGGTGTGAGGAATTGGTTAAAAGTGGTGTCCTTTTATAAGGGGGAGGAGGGGCTATTTAGGAATAACTTAAAGTATTAATTTATAATAAATTCATATTCGGTTTATAATGGATAAAAAGTGGACTATTCAAATACTATGGTGGTTATGGATCGAAATCCTTTTAACCAATAGATTTTAGACAGGTTTGGGTCAATATATTAACCTTATCTTTTAGTTTTAACTCTTGGTTAATTAGTTTGACACTTACCATGTCACTTTGTATTTTTATATTATATAGTAAATAAACTTACTATATACCTCCAAGATACTCCCAAGTGGTCCATTAATGATACACATATCATGATAAAAGTCCTTTGGCCGAACCTTAAATTTTGAGGAATTTAATATCAATTAATAATATAATATATGTTTTAAAAACTCTTATATCTCAATTTTGACACTATTTGGTATTTGATTTTTGTGGAAATCATAACCACATTATTACTTCTAAAAACATTAATTAAATCAATCCTAACATGTCATAGTAACCTATAAAATTCATTTAATTCATTAAAAGTTTCAAATTATATTTATTTGGGTATTTATAATATCAATTATTTTAATATTTCACTAATAAGGTAATTACTACATCATCATTGTGTCATAAATAAGTTAAATTATTTGATGTCTAAAAATTATAATTAAACTACCATTATGTAGGAAATATTTTAGCTTTCTAATGAATATTTATAATCGAAATTATCTTATCTATAACCCTATATTAAAAATTGTTTATTTATTAAACTTTGATTTTCACTATTTTAACTCTTCTTTGAATTAAATTATAATAAATGTCCTAATCTAATCCAAGTGGACCTAAAGGGTCATATTTTATTCCTAAGGTTGTTTTTGGTAGAATTAAATTTATCCAATAGAATTAGGACATGTGTTAGGGTAATAATAATATCATTTTTACCTTTAATTACCCTATTTACTTTTTACCGTGGTAAATAAAAGCAACAAGTTACTATTCACAAAAAAAAAATTTTATCTTATTGAACCAAATTATACTCCTTGATATTAACCATGTATCTTGGATTTTCGAAATTCCACTCACAGAAGTGGTAAAATTAAGTTTTATGTGAATTTACAAGTTCTCCTAGGAGGTGGGTAAAAGACGGTGAAAAAGTTCAATAACATTTTTATATATTTAAATTATTATAAACTGCCTCCAATGAATTACATTGAATTTATATAGGCGATATGTATCTATTTTGACCTAAAATAAATTTAAATAATATAAATAATTTTTTAAATAAAAAGCCGGTTTTAAACAGTAACTCAATGTTTTTCACTACTCATCAAAATTTGAATGTTTTCAGAAAAATACATAAAATTTACCCTAAGCTAATTTTGATATTACGAATTCAATAATGAAGTCTATTTTTTCAAATTAAAAACATAGAAGTTTCATTTATTAATTTAAAATTAATTCCCGCTGTTAAAACAATATTCGTGTTTTAAGAAACAATAACTATCAAAAGACTGACACTTATTTATTCCAGTTTAAATGTGAAATTATGTCCAATGACCAAAATTGGATTAAATGGTAAAAATATATTATAAATATAATTTAAAGCCACTAAAATTCATTATTTATCACTATTAATTATTTTTATTAAAAAAAGTTGTTTTTAATTAAAATTTAGTAATTTTCACTATTCATCTAAATATGAAAGTTATCCAAAAAGTACCAAAATTTCACCCTTGGATAATTTAAATATTCCGAATCCAAAAATGAAGTCCATTTTGAGGGATTAAATTTATAAAAGTGGGTATTACTGTTTATAACGGCTACTTTGATTGGTCGTGGTGTGTGTTAGAACACGAAATTGCGAACAACACACGCTACTGTATTATTCAAATAGAAGCATACCATAGAAGCATAGGGTGTTACATTCTCCCCTCCTTTAATAAATTGCGTCCTCGCAATTTATGCTCGGTATTGGAAACTTGGGGTTGACATTTCAAAATATCTTAGTTGAAATCCCACATCGAAAAATGGATTAATGAGGCATCTTTTGAAAATAAAGAGTGCTAAGTATGAAGGTTACCAAAAATAACACATACTAGGGTTCCATGTAGGAAAATATGGATATAGAAGAGAAATCTAATCATCAATATCTGATGGAGAGTGGTAGAGAACATGGCTATGAAAAGGCCAACAATCCCAAAGCCATAAATTTCTGATGATCTAAGGTACCATCTTGGACAACATTTTTGTTCTAAGTTCCTTTTATTAATGTTGATGAATTTATTTATGAGATTGGATAAGATCATAAAAAGATATACTTACTTTATAATTAGAGTATTATCCATTAATAAATTTATACCACAAACTCATATTTCACCCCAAAACATAATATAACTCAAAATTACTCTATTTATCCTAATTGTATAGGGTTCCAAATATAATAAATTTATAATTCACATATTAGACTTTTAAAAAAAAGAAACAACCTTATACCATCTAAGAACATCACATAGTCCAGTGGTAGGCGATAAATCCCAATTACACTATGGTTGTGGGTTTGATTCCCACAGCTTTGTCTGACACGACGGGTCGTCACACGGTCTGCGTGTTGTCCTTTTATAAAAATCCAAAAATAACCTTTCAAACATAATACCTTCCAACCTTTATACTTATCCAAAATACTTCTGTAAACTCTCAGTCCAAAATTTATATGAAAGGTAAACATAATGTAGATCCTTTTTACCCTGTAATAGCATGTGAATACCTTCATCATGTATTCTTTTCAAACACTGAAACATCCTGAATTACCATAAAACTTTATTGATTACATTCATTATCCCTTATTCCTTATAGAATACTGGATATACTTCATCCATCCAAAAATGTTGTAAACTCCAACAATGATGGACTATACAAATCTTTAATCAGTTTCAAGGTAGTCAAGAATATCCAATATAATTTACCCAAATGAACCATATCTTATTTCAAAATCAGTACCTCAATATTAGGACCATATTAAGGTTTATCTTTCCTTCAACCATGTAATTTCCAAAAAAGATTAACTCGCTGTAGAGTCACTTTTCTTTGTACCATAAAATCTCAAATCCTAAATGAAATAGTACTGCAGTACAATCCTTATTTATTTCCAGTACATCATTGATACGACACTTCAATGAAATAATTCCAAGATAAAAACATAAGAACACTAATCATTCCTCTTCATATGTGGTAGTATCATAACTTTATTATTATCCAATACCATCATTTTCGGCATAGTCTGATGACTGGGACATTGGTTCACGTAGTTTCTAAACTCCTTGGAGATAAAGCATTGTACATTTGAAACCTTTTTCTTACCCTTGAAGTCACGTACTTGGTGTCCTTTTTCTCCACACTTTTAACATACTCTCATTTACTTCAAGCATTTTCCAAGGTGATTCTTTCTAAAGTAATCACATATGGGAAAATCATTCTTTACCTTATTCCCTTTATTTGTCCTTCTCTCTACCATCATTTCCTTCTCTGGCTTCCCTTAAAAGTCATAGGACTCTGAGAATTCTTTACTTATCATATCAGCACATGATATTATTTATTCATATCACGATTGTCACGACTCGTCCTCAGGGCCCATGCCGTGACTACCCCAATCCCACCTTCCATAGGCCAGGGGCTGGCGACTAGCACCAAAGGCATAAATCCCGATAATGGGGAAGGAATTTCCTATATAATAGTAAACAAAACACCACATAATATAAGAGGAAGTAAAACACTAAGTAAAACTGAAACAAGCTATGTTGAAAGTAAAGGGGCCAGAAATGCAAGCCCAACTGTAAAGTACAAGGAAAAAGATAAAATAGCCGGAAGGTGACAAGCAGCTCCTGGATCGTCCACCAAGGATCCTACCTGAAGGGTAGGTACAGATAGCGCAGCTCCTGGATCGTCCACCATGGATCCTACCTGAAGGTTAGGTACAGATATCCTCCACAATGCTCTCGCCCGTCAACCTCCTCCGAGTGTCGCCTCTTCGTTTAGTCCACCACCGGATACTGTCTCATCCTCAAACACTCGGCCTTTGTCTGCGCTGCCCGTCGTCTGCAACCAACACAACGAGGTGCGGGCATAGCCCGTGCAGGGGTGAGTATAACGATACTCAGTAGGGACCCCAAGACCCTCAAGGTCTCACTAAATCCAACAAGGATAACCACAAGAAGATCTCAATAGATAACCTCTACTTAGGTATATGCTCATACATATATCCATGTTATCAAGAAACCCATCTCAATCATGAGGAAAGACATCGATTATGAAATAAACGGATAACCACTACCTAGGTATATGCCCATACATATACCTATGATATCAAGTGACCCATCTCAATCAAGAGGAAACACAAAGATTATAGACTCAGCTCAACTAGGATTTTTTTCATGATGTCAAAACCACGGCTGCTGGATGATTCCTCCTCTGTCGAGTACAGTGGGCCTACTGCTACAACCAAGCGCGCCCCACTAACCTTGGACTACTGTATTACTCCACCTGTCGAGTACTGTGGGCCAGCTGCTACAACCAAGCACTTCCCACCATGGGTCTGCCGCTACAACCAAGCGCTCCCCCTCATAGGCTCCAGAGGTACTCATTCTGTTGAGTACCGCGGGTCTGCCGCTACAACCAAGTGCTCCTCCGCTGTGGGTCTGCCGCTACAACCAAGCTCTCCCCCTCATTTCCTCCATAGGTACTCCTTCTATTGAGTACCGTGGTTCTTCCACTACTACCAAGTGCTCCTCCGTCGTGGGTCTGCTGCTACAACCAAGCGCTCCCCACTAGGCTATCCGAAACACACCGAGTCGATCGATCAGCAGTCATCAAGTCTCAGCCAGCTCTAGGGTTTCCGCACACAGCATGCTCGTTCTAAGAGGGTCCACTCCACGAGCCAAGAGTTTGATACTCCAATTATAAAAAAGTTCCACGAATAAGTATCTCAAGGGACCGCCTCGTCATATGGGTCTCAACACAATAGACGGCGCGTCAATCGGACGCCCAGTCTGTGAGTTATTAGCATTTTCATCCCAGGGGCCCGGTTGGTTTCGTGTGCGAACCAACCCGGCCATATCTCGACTATACCCCTAAATCTCATAGGGTATGCTCAAAGGGACCATTTCTCAACGTGATCACCAACACCGCTTACGGTTCGTCAAACGGACGTCCGGTCTGAAAGTTATCAGCTTTTCCGTTCCAGGGGCCCGGTTGGATTTCGGGTTCAATCCAACCCGGCTACTGTCCAACTACGTCCAAAACTCTGGGAAAGAATGCTATAAGTTTCTTCTCATCAATAGGAATCCATCAAAGTCGACGACACGTCAATCAGACATCCGGTGCTCGAGATATAAGTGTTTCCGTTCCGAGGGCCCGGTTGGATTCGTATCCGAACCAACCCGGTTGTACTCAAAGTTCTCCAAATCCTTGAGTGTAATATACCGAAATGACCGCGTCGATCCAAGGATCGTATCGCAACTGAAATTGCGTCGATCGGGGGTCCGTAGCCCATGATACGGGCGTTTGAATGAAAACAGCATGAGAATAGGGGGTTTGGGCCCAGACCGACCCGGCCCGAGACCCCCCCCCCCCAAGTCGGGCCGAACCGGGCCCGGGTCCAGCCCAATAGGGCACGGCCTGGCCGGTTGGCCTACCGCGCTGGCGTGGCCACGTGGCCGCTCGGCTATCCGACTGAGCAGAACAGGTGGTGCGGTCGCCCCCTTGAATGAAGCTGCGGCCCCGCGTTGGGGCTGCTCCCTGCCAGCGGCGCGGCGGCCAGCGCCGCGTCTCCCCTTGGTCCCGCGCGGCCACGGGACCAGCAGCCTGCCGCAGCGGCTTCATCCGTGGCGGCCCTTTCAGGTGGCACACCGGGCGCCACCACCGGACGCCGGCGCTGCCTTGCCGGCATGGCGCGCCGACAGAATCTTCAGCGGACCACCGGACACGCTCCGGTGGTCCATTTCGCCTGCCGTCTTCACCAGCAGTCCTCTCGGGATATGCCCTTCACTGCGAAGACCTCATAATTCCTTTGTGTCCTACTTCGTCATCGCCCGTTGATCCACGAGAAATGATCAACCCGCTATTTCTTCGAATCGCCTCCACGGCCCCGACTCCGGTCGCGGTTTCGTTCGGCCTCAACGGCGCGGGGTGACAGCGCCGCGCTTCTTTGTCGCGTTTTTCCTTGTTTCCGCGCGGTACCCTTGCACCGCGCCGCCTTTGTTCGTGCCACAATGAACAAAACAACAAAGGGGGAGGAGAGTCAGCCGTGTTCTTGCGGTCTGACCTCCTCCTGTTAAGTTGATAAAAAGCGACTTAAAATACGAAGAACTACAAGGATTTTTCACGAACAAAAAGTAATCAACCCCTACCTCGAGTGTAATCTTCGAACGAGGTTGTCGCGGAAAGGGACTTCACGAAATTGATCGCCGCGGAAGAAGGAGGATCGTCGCGTCATGGAGGAACGGTGTCTCCCTTCCTTTGACTCGGAAAGAAAGAACGAGGTGATGCGCGTCGGGTTGTCGATCTCCGAGAAAGGTGTCTCTCATCGTCGTCCGTTGTCGGAGGTCGGTGTTCTTCGCATTCTTCATCGAGGAGGAAGAACTTCAAGAACTTGAGCGAATTCTCCCAGGCCTCTCACAACCCAACAACCCTTAATAAAATAAAAGTTGTCTTATTTTATTTCTCAAGCCATGTGTTTGAAATTAAAAAACAAAACAATCAATTAAAATGAATTAATTGCAACGTTTTAACCATCCAAATTAATTTAAGCGTTTCTTAAACAGAAAACGCAAGGGTTGGCTTCCACTTAATGGGGGGTACGGGTGCATTACCTTATTAAAGTAGGGGGTTTAGGAAGAAAATAAATGGTGGGGCTCGTGTGGGCCCCACCTCACAAATATCCTACCAAGTGGGTAGGATATTGTGGGTCCTACTCCAATCACTAATCTAAGGTTAAACAACTTTAAGTAAAATAAACATTAGTCGCACCATTTTTATTTTATTCTTTTACTTAACCCAAAAAAAATTAAAAACCACTCCCGAGAAAAAGAAACTCTGCAAAGGTGTTTCTACACAATTACTGGTGCTGCGATTCCATCGGTGCCCTCGGAATTCGATTCAGAGAACCGGTTTAAAAGTTAGAAAAACCTGCTCTTTCGTTCACTAAACTTACCCAAGCTAAACTTCGGAAAATGATTTCGGGCACACCGGGCCTTGAAATCACGTGCCGTCAGAAACTGAGTTCTTGTAAAATCCCAAAAAAAATTAAGAAAAAATTTCCATTGAATTTTACAGGTCTTTACATTACTCTCACCTCAGGGCTTTACATCCCCGTAAAGCTTTAACACTGACAAGGGATACAAAAGTGGTACTGAGCATGCATCTGAGCCTTCCGCTCCCATGTGATCACCTGGAGGTTCTCATACTGCCAGTAAAAGTGCACCCAAGGAATCTACCGTCCTTGTAGGATCCGCTTTTGTCATTCCTTGATCCCCACTGGAACCTCCGTGAGGTTCACCTCATTGCCCAATTCCAGCTCCTCATGGTCAATGAAAATCGATGGGTCGAGCTCATATCTCCTCTGTTGAGATACATGGAAGTCGTTGTGCACTTGGTGAAACTGAGGTGGGTGGGTCAAGCGGTAAACCACCTCGCATACCCTGCCGAGGTCCTAGAATGGTCCGTTGAACCTCAGAGGTAACTTGTCACCTCGGCCACATCTTCGTAACTCACGTCGAGGTGAGAACTATAGGGAAACGTGGTCGCCATCCTCGAACTCTAGTGGTCTCCACCACCTGTTAGAACAAGACATTTGTCGGCTCTGAGCTGTCCTCATCCACTCTTGGATGACTTGGACCTTTCTGGTCCTATAAGAGCTGCTGAGATTTCTTCTTTGCCGATAAGAGAAATCCGGTCTCATCCCCTAGATGAACCACGTTCTTAGCCTAATACAGCCAATCCCGACATGGAACATACTAATCCATACCAAGGATGACGTAGTAAGGCCTCGACGCTACTACCAAGAGATCCAACCGTTACTCTCGCCTCCAAGGGTTGAGTCACACTGTCGGCATTAGTGTGTGGTCACTGGGTCTCCTCTAGTAGGTATCTCAATGTGAGGGTCAAGTCAACGGTTTTTAAATCGGAATCTCACAGTAACAACATAAAGAGAGGACAGGAAGGTAAAATCCACAAGAAATGTGTCTTTTATCACTGCAACTCAAAGTACCAAGACACAAAGAATCTACAAACAAACATCAACAAAGCTAGAAGCAACATGAACAAAAGTCTCCAGGTCTGGAGCTAGTTCCGCTCCTATCCATATGCTCCCAGAGCTCCATGATCGTAGGACTGAGCTACCTGAAGCTGAGCTCTCCCATGTCCACCTTTTCCCTGCGGTCGGGGTGGACCTCCTAGTGGTGGTGGGGGCAACACTTCGAAGCGTCGTCCACCTCCAGCTGCATGGCCAACTCCCCTGCCATGGTCTCCTGCTCCATGTGGTCCACCTTGATCGAACCTCTACCTCTACCTGGGAGGTTCTTCGTTCATCTATTGGTCATCTTTATGGCGGTTGGGACAGTCACGAGCTATGTGACCAACCCCACCGCAGGAATAACACTGTCCGCGCATGGTAAGTAGTTCTCCTCCCCGGGTGCCTCGCACAAACGATCATGTGTCATGAGGTCGACCACCAGTAGGTCTAGTCCTCTTGGACCTCCACGTCATCTGTCTACTGCCCACTGCAGAAGACTCTGCAGGATGCTGGCTAGTGGTGGGTCCTTCTGCTGGAGACTGCTCAGCAAGGAACCTCTCCACTAAGAGGGCTCGCTCCAACACCCCTGTATGTGTCAGAATGCTGTGAGAAACAACTGAAGCTCTGATCTATCTCCTGAGCCCCTACTCGAAGGTTCGGTCCCTGAAGAATGGGTCTCGTACCATGTCCTTGGAATAGCGTGAGAGATCGGTAAACCTCGCAGCATACTGGGATACTATCATGCTGCCCTGCCACAACTGTAGTAGCTCCTGGATGCGCACCACACGGAGGGTGGATGGGATGAAATCTGAGCAGAAAAGGATCTCAAAATCCTTCCAAAGGAGAGATGCCTCGTTGTGCACCTGGAGAATCAAGCTCCACCATATTCCTGCTGCCGCGTGTAGAAGGCTCACTGAAAGGACCACCATAAGGTCAGATGGTGTCCCTACCAAACGGAAAACACATACAACTGCCTCCAGCCAGCCCTCGGCTACCTGAGGGTCCGTCTCCCCACGGAACCTGGGCGGTCGTTGACGCTGAAACTCGTGTAGTGCACTAAGGAGACATGCACCGTCAGCGGCTGGGGCTGGTAGCATCAGTGGCTCGGCAGGTAGAGGTACCGCTGGTGCTTGTTCTGTCAAAGGGCCCTGCACCGAGGCCTCGTCGCTCGGTGGGCTGTCGTCCCGCACAACGCTCGGAACCCTAGCTGGCTGCCGTTGTGGGGCCATCCGGAAAAGAAACAGGCGCTCCAGGGTTAATACAGTATACCTGGTGAGCTGACACAAAGTAATCACAATGAAAACATTTAAAACACACATTCAATCAATGTTTTCGTGTATTGAGTCGGAAATCAGAATTCAGGGTCCTGGTGTATGGATACGTCAGCCGCCGCACCAACACTGGACTCCTTGGACTGATAACCACACTCAATACTCTTAACACTATTGCTTCACATAGAAAAATATCAGAGTCCTGAGTTTTGCAGTGGAATCGAACTCCTATGATACCAATTTCCCACAACCCGTCCTCAGGGCCCATTCCGTGACTACCCCAAGCCCGCCTTCCATATGCCAATGGCAGGCGACTAGCACCAAAGGCGTAAATCCCGGTAACTGGGAAGGCATTACCTTTATAAAATTAAACAAAACACCACAGAGAACAAACAGAAGTAAAACACTAAGTAAAACTGAAACAAGCTATGCTGAAAGTAAAGGGGACGGAAATACAAGCCCAACTGTAAAGTACAATGAAAAACATAAAACAACCGGAAGGTGACCAGAAGCTCCTGGATCGTCCACCAAGGATCCTACCTGAAGGGTAGGTATAGATAGAGTAGCTCCTGGATCGTCCAACACGGATCCTACCAGAAGGGTAGGTACAGATAGCCTCCACAACACTCTCGCCCATCAACCTCCTCCGAGTGTCGCCTTGTCGTGAAGTCCACCACCCGATACTGTCTCATCCTCAAACACTCGGCCTTTGTCTGTGCTGCCCGTCATCTGCAACCAACACAACGAGGTGTGGGCATAGCCCGTGTAGGGGTGAGTATAATGATACTCAGTATGGACCCCAAGACCCTAAAGGTCTCACTAAATCCAACAAGGATAACCATAAGAAGATCTCGACAGATAACCTCTACTTAGGTATATGCCCATAGATATACCTATGTTATCAAGTAACCCATTTCAATCATGAGGAAACACATAGATTATGAAATCAACAGATAACCACTACCCAGGTACATGCCTATACATATACCTAAGTTGTCAAGTTCCCCATCTCAATCATGCGGAAACACAAAGATTATAGACTCAGCTCAACCAGGATTTTATTCATGATGTCCAAACCACGGCTGCTGGAGGACTCCTCCTCTGTCGAGTACAGTGGGCCTGCCGCTACAACCAAGCGTGCCCCACTAACCTTGGACTGCTATAGTACTCCACCTGTCGAGTACTGTGGGCCTGCTGCTACAACCAAGCGCTTCACACCATGAGTCTACCGCAACAACCAAGCGCTCCCCCTCATAGGCTCCAGAGGTACTCTTTCTGTTGAGTACCGCGGGTCTTCCGCTACAACCAAGCGCTCCTCCGCCATGGGTCTACCTCTACAACCAAGCGCTCCCCCTCATAGGCTCTAGAGGTAATCCTTCTGTTGAGTAACACCTGTTTGCAGCTACTACCAAGCGCTCCTCCGCCATGGGTCTGTCGCTACAATCAAGCGCTCCCCACTGGGCTATCCGAAATACACCGAGTCGATCGATCAGCAGTCGTCAAGTCTCAGCCAGCTCTAGGGTTTCCGCACACAGCATGCTCGTTCCGAGAGGTTCCACTCCACGAGCCAAGATTTCAATACTCCAAGTATCACAAAGTTCCACAAATATGTATCTCAAGGGACCACCTCGTCATATGGGTCTCAACACAACAGACGACATGTCAATCGGACGCCCGGTCTGTGAGTTATTAGCCTTTTCGTCTCAGGGGCCCAGTTGGTTTCGTGTGCGAACCAACCCGGCCATATCTAGACTGTACCCCGAACTCTCATAGGGTATGCTCAAAGTTACCATTTCTCAACGTGATCACCAACGCCGCTGACGGTTCGTCAAACGGACGTCCGGTCTGAAAGTTATCAGCTTTTCCGTTCCAGGGGCCAGGTTGGATTCTGGGTTCAATCCAACCCGGCTACTATCCAACTGCGTAAAAATCTTAGGCAATGCATTCTAATAGTTTCATCTCATCAAGAGGAATCCAACAAAGTCGACAGCACATCAATCGGACGTCCGGAGATCAAGATATAAGCGTTTCCGCTCCGAGGGCCCGGTTGGTTTCGTATCCGAACCAACCAGGCCGTACTCAAAGTTCTCCTAAACATTGAGTGTAATATACCGAAACGACCGTCTCAATCCAATGATTGCATCTCAACCGACGGTGCGTTGATCGGGGGTCCATATCCCACGATATGTTTGTTTGAACGAAAACAGCCCGAGAATAGGGGTTCGGGCCCGGACCAACCCGGCCCGAGACCCCCTTGGGTCGGCCTGAACCGGGTCGACCCAAACCAGGTCTGGGTCTAGCCCAAAAGGGTGCGTCCCAGCCTGGTGGGCGCGGCTGTGTGGCCGCTCGGCTGCCCGGCTGAGCGGAAGAGGGGGGTGCGGTCGCCCCCTTGATTGAAGCCGTGGCCCCGCGTGGGGGCCGCTCCCTGCCAGCGACGCGGCGGCAAGCGCCGCGTCTATCCTTGGTCCTGCGCGGCCGTGGGACGAACCGCCTGCCGCGGCGGCCCTTCCTGGAGGCGCGCCGGGTGCTTCCGCCTCCTGGAGGTCGGACGGTGCTGGCCGCCGCCTTCGTGGCGCGCAAACAGAATCTTCTGCGGACCACCGAACGCGCTCCGGTGGTCCGTTTGGCCTGCCGTCTTCACCAGCGGTCCTTCCGGGATCAGACCATCACTGCGAATACCTCATAATGCCTTTGTGGCCTGATTCGTCATCACCCGTCGATCCATGCACAACGATCAACCAGCGGAGTCTTCGAATCGCCTCCGCGGCCCCGACTCCGGCCGCGATATCGTTCGGCCTCAACGGCACGGCGCGACGGCACCACACTTCTTCGTCATGTTCTTCCTTGTTTCCGCATGGTGCCCTTGAACCACGCTTCCTTTGTTCGTGCCGAAATGAATAAAACAACAAAGGTGGAGGGGAGTCGGTCGTGTTCGTGCAGTCCGACCTCCTCCCGTTAAGTTGATAACAAGCGGCTTAAAAGAGGAAGAACGACAAGGATTTTTCACGAACAAAAAGTAATCAACCCCTACCTCGAGCATAGTCTTCGAATGAGGTTTTCACAGAAAGGGACCTCACAGAGTTGATCACCACGGAATAAGTCGGATCGTCGCGTCGCGGAGGAACATTGTCTCCCTTCCTTTGACGCGGAAAGAAAGAACGAGGTGATGCGCATCGGGTCGTCGATCTCCGAGAAAGGCGTCTCTCACTATCGTCTGTCGTCAGAGGTCGGTGTTATTCGCATTCTTCATCGAGGAGGAAGAACTTCAAGAACATGAGAAAATTCTCCCAAGCCTCTCACAACCCAACAACCCTTAATAAAATAAGAGTTGTCTTATTTTATTTCTCAAGCCATGCGTTTGAAATTCAAAAATGAAACAATCAATTAAAAAGAATTAATTGCAACGTTTTAACTGTCCAAATTAAATGAGGGTTTTCTTAAATAGAAAAACACAAGGGTTGACTTTCACTTAATGGGGGGTGCGGGTGCGTTACCTTATTAAAGGAGAGGGTTTAGGAATAAAAGAAATGGTGGGGCTCATGTGGGCCCCACCTCACAAATATCCTACCAAGTGGGAAGGATATTGTGGGTCCCATTCCAATCACTAATCTTAGGTTAAACAACATTAAGTAAAATAAAAATTGGTCGCACCATTTTTATTTTATTCTTTTACTTAACACAAAAAAAAAATCAAAAACCACACCCGAGCAAACGCAAATCCGTAAAAGGTGTTTCTAAGAAATTACTGGCGCTGCGATTCCATCGGTGCCCTCAGAATTCGATTCTGAGCACCAGTTCAAAATTTAGAAAAACCCGCTTGTTTGTTCACTGAACGTTCCCGAGCTAAACTTTGGAAAATGATTCCGGGCACATCAGGCCTCAGAATCAGGTGCCGTCAGAAACTGCGTTCTTGTAAAATCCCAAATGAAATTAAGAAAAAAAATTCCCTTGAATTTTACGGGTCATTACAATGGTAATACGTGGGAGACTATTTCACTTCTAAATTCTGGCTTCAGACCATGAAAGATATGATCTTTCTTACTCTTTGGATCATGCATATTACTAGAGTTCTCATTCCTTCTACTGGGCGCCATTTCTAAACAATGGCATAAACTAGATTAGTTTATGAATAGAAATACCTAATCCCAAACATTTAAAACACTTGACATAAATTAAACAATTTATGGATGTAATCCATAATCACAGAAATGTTTACTTTGAGGAGGTATATACTCATAAACCCTTCATAGCGGTTTGTAAAGAAAATGAGAATTATCATAAGCATATCCCCCGGGAGTGTCGTAACCAAGAGTGAAGAAAGGCCCATTGTCGTGCACCAGTTCCTGTTCGAGTCTAGATCAAAGAGGTGTTTTCCGGTTTTACCCCTAGGTACATATGTGCCTGAGCCGCCTCTACCTGCTCGTATCCAGACAAGGAAGTATTTCTCAGAAAACTCAAAAAATCTCTACAATAACAAGATTCTAGGATGTTCTTCTATAATAATCCTCAAATTATATCTTAGGGTAATGTGCTCTAATCAGATTTTATCTAAATCTACTTTCCAAGGTTATTGCTAAACTTCCTCTGATACCAACTATAACACCTCGACCCTAGTTACCCAGAGTCGGTGCATTATTTTAATACATTGGCTTGATTACAAGGAATCAAGTCCTGAAGGACCGATCGGTTTAGCAGTCTTGGAAAATAGATTACATACATGAATTTTACATTACACTTAATAACATACAAAACAACATAAATAATCGTTCATGAACACCATTATTACATTGTCTTAATCATGCATATCAATCACAATACACTTCTTGGAATCCAGGGAAAAATAAAACATAGAAAGGGGTGAGCTTAGATGCTCAGTAATGATAATAATATAGCGGAAACATTCATAAATAAACATAAACATTTAAGGCAATTTATAACTAAAACAAAAGCCTTTTAAACTTGAACTTCAGTATAATATGGAAAAGATAAAATGAAATAATTCCATTTAAATATTCACATTGATAGTCTACTAGTCGAATAATCATATGAAATATCAATAACCACTTTCATAACGATGGAATTCATAATGCCGAAATTTAATTTCTCTGTCAAGCCCTTGTGCCAAGACCTAAGGGATAACTGTAACCGGAACCCAACCCAGAGAGCCTCTGTAACTAGACTCAATCCCGGAGAGCCTTTGTAATCGGACTCCAACCCGGAGTGCCTCTGATAACTAGACCAACCCGGAGTGCCTCTAATAACCGGACACCAACCCGTAGTGCCTCTAATAACCAGACACCAACCCGGAGGACTTACTTTTACCAGTCCCCAACCTAAAACATAGTAGTCCAACACATTCATCTTAAGATGAGGATGAAATATAACATAAACATTCATATTAAAACTAGCATACAGAATGCCAAAACATTTAATCATAAACCATTAATGGCATAAAAATAACTCATCCATAGTCAAAAAGATCACAAAACCTTAAATACAATAACGATGATTTGTATCATAATAAATCAACTTCAAACAAGTGTAAAATTTATCAATGGATGTCGACATAGATGAAATCAAAACTATTTGAGAGAAATATCTCTTTTTTTGAAATCATTTTAAAGTCACATAATTATAGAGAGAAAATTTATTTTGAAAACATTCTTATATTCTTTTAAGGGAAGCTTCGACGATTTTATAATGGTGGAAAATAGCAGCACATGCCCTATAAGTTAAAATAACATTCTTACCTTAATTTTGTCGAAAAGGTTAAAAAGGACCTTGTTTGGAAAATTATGGAAATATTCCTTTATAAACATCTTACAAAAAGTCAAAAATGGTAAACATGACTTTAACCCATATTCTGTGAAATAGTAATAATGTTTTGAAATACATTTTTAAGAAACATGGATGTATATTATAAAGAGGTCCCAATAGATAATTACGTATAAACAACCTTGGATAATGAAGAGATTGTGAAATAAACCCTTACCAATTTGGTAAATTATGAAAAATACACCTAATGAAAGAGGTATCATACAATTAATTTGTAAATACACATAAATTAAAGTGTATTACACAACGGATACAATTATTGGAAGTACATACGCCACACAAATGGTAATAGTGGCAATATGGCATGAATCTCACAGGAATAAGGAGTGAGATGAAAACCCCTTACCTTTTACTTTTCCTTTGTCGAAGGTATGGTAATCACATGTATAATGGATAAATGATTGTTATTAAATTATAAAAGAATAATATACATTAATATGATATCATATATGATCATTTAACATTACTTTGTTAATAATATCTTAGTATTATCGTCGTTTCGGGTGTTAACTTTCTCGTTTTATTTTAGATGTTTTGTTACATAAGCCGTGTTTGTTATGGATAGGTTGTTCTTATACATATCTAGAATTATATGAAGTCCTTAAATTTTTTTTTAATCATAAAATGAGAATTATACTTCAATGGATACTATGGGGAATGAATCTCATCACGTTCGTGGAGACGGTAGTCCGTACATATGCACGAACACTACTTCCATTTCATTTTTCATTTTAAAATGAATAAAAAACAAATAATAAATAGATATATTTTTATTATAGTATAATATAATATATTTTATGTGTTACTTATGTTCATTAATACAATCCTTTATTTCTTCCATGTATGGTATAATCGAGTAATATCACTTTGAGGGGGCGGTAGTCCGCACTTCCTCAAATGAAACTATCGTATATATATAACATGAAACGAATAATGGTATGATATAAAATGGAATTACAGAATATTATATATAAAATAAATATAATTAATATCATATTTAATTATAGTGCAATCATAATGGCCACCATGAGATGCGGTAGGAGATAATTGAACAATCATCGTTTCGTGAGGCGTTTGGTTTCCATCCACAGAAACATTATGTTCTTCACCCATTAGAAGGAGGTGTGTGTAAGAGTAGTTAGAATACTTCTCATAAAAATATCCTAGTATATTTAGGATACTTATTTTGTTACAAAAGAAATGAATGAGAATATTTTAGGGGTTGGAGAAGTAAAATAAAAGAAAATAAGTTAAGAGAAATTGTTACCTTTAATTGGGGAAACTCCCTTTGGTTTGAACCAAAACGGACTCTTGAAGATCCTTATGCCTAAGGTGAGGCATCTAGGAGGAGGAGAGGGATGTAGGGAGATTAATTGGGGAGAGTATGGATGAGCCAAAAGGCTTTGAAGTTTTGAGGAATTGGTTTGAAGTTGTGTCCTTTTATAAGGGGGAGGAGGGGCTCTTTAGGAGTAACCTAAAGTATTAATTTATAATAAATTCATATTCAGTTTCTAATGGATCAAAAGTGGATTATTAAAATCCTATGGTGGGGATGGGTTTAAATCCTTTCAACCAATATATTTTAGATAGGTTTTTGTCATTATATTATCCTTATCGTTTAGTTTTAACTCTTGGTTAATTAGTTTGGCACTTACCATGTCACATTGTATTTTTATATTATATAGTTAATAAACATACTATATACCTCCAAGAGACACCAAAATGATCCATTAATGATAAACCTATCATGATAAAATTCCTTTTTCTGAACCTTAGATTTTTAAGAATTTAATATCAATTAATAATATAATATATGTTTTAAATACTCTTATATCTCAATTTTGACACTATTTGGTATTTGATTTTTGTGGAAATCATAACAGCATGATTACTTTGAAAAACGTTTATTAAATCAATCCTAACATGTCATATTATACAATAAAATTCTTTTAATTCATTAAAAGTCTCAAATTATATTTATTTGGGTATTTCTAATATTAATTATTTTAATATTTCACTAATAAGGTAATTACTGCATCATCATTGTGTCATAAATAAATTAAATTATTTGATATATAAAAATTATAATTAAAATAATATTATGTAGGAAATCGTTTTATATTTATAATTAATATTTATAATCTAATTTATCTTATGTATAACCCTATTTTAAAAATGTTTTATTTATCAAACATCGATTTTAACTCTTTTAACTGTTCTTTGAATTAAATAATAGTAAATGTCCTAATATAATACAAGTGGACCTAAAGGGTTATATGTTATTCCTAAGGTTGTTTTTGGTCGAATTAAACTTATCAAATAGTATTAGGACATTTTTTAGGGTAATAGTAATATCATTTTTACCCTTAATTACCCTATTTACTTTTTACAGTGGTAAATAAAAGTAAAAAGATACCATAAACCAAAAATTATTTTTATCTTATTGAACCAACTTTTACTCCTTGATATTAACTATGTCTCTCGGATTTTCTAAATTCAACTCACAGAAGCGGTAAAATTTTGTTTTATGTGAATTTACATGTTCTCCTAGGAGGTGGGTAAAAGACGTTGAAAAAGATCAATAAATTTTTATATATTTAAATTATTATAAACTGCCTCCAATGAATTACATTGAATTTATATAGGTGTTATGTATCTATTTTTACATAAAATAAATTTAAATAATATAAATAATTATTTAAATAAAATTCTGGTTTTAAACAGAAACTCAGTGTTTTTCACTATTCATCAAAAATTAAATGTTTTCAGAAAAATACCAAAAATTTAACCTAAGATAATTTTGATATTACGAATTCAATAATGAACTCTATTTTACCAAATTAAAAACATTGAAGTTTCATTTATTAATTTAAAATTAATTCCCGCTGTTAAAACAAAATGCGTGTTTTTTAGAAACAATAACAATTAAAAGATTGGCACTTGTTTATGTTCGGTTTAAATATGAAATTATGTCCAATGACCAAAATTGAATTAAAGGGTCAAAATATATTCTAAATATAATTTAAAACAACTAAAATTAATTATTTATCACTATTAATTAGTTTTATTAAAAAAAGTTGTTTTTAATTAAAATTTAGTAATTTTCACTATTCATCAAAATATGAAAGTTATCCGAAAAGTACAAAATGTTCACCCTTGGCTAATTTCGATATTCTAAATCAAAAAATGAAGTCCATTTTGAGAGTTAAAATTTATAAAATTTCAAAAAGTGGGTATTACTATTTATAACTACTACTTTGATTGGCCGTGGTGTGTGTTAGAACTCAAAATTGCGTACAACACACGCTACTGTATTATTCAAAGAGAAGCGTACCGTAGAAGCTTGGGGTGTTACAAACATCTTTTATATGAAAAATAATAATTTTAATATTAAAAACTATTTTTCAACACTTTGAAAAATAAATTATGGTCTCATAAAATTATCATATAATTATAATGAACCATAATATTAATTTAGAAAAACATTGCATGAAAATAAATTTCATTTTTAATAATTTTATTATTATAAAATATCATAAATGAAGCTTCAGGTTTCACAAAAATACCAATACTTAATTTATCATTTAAAAACATATTTACTTGTTCCATGATATAAATATAAAATATTTTCATTTACAAGATAACTAAATATTATTCATACTTTCATAGGTAAGGTAACCATTCTAAATGCCATATTACTATTCCTAACCATCACATTACTATGGAATCTATTTTGTTAATATCAAATAGTATATCCTAGTTCGTTTATTCTCAGTGTTTTATGTAATATAAAATATTGATTATATAAAATTTAAAAAGATACCTACCATAAAATTAGGCGGTGTTAGAACTTCTTCATACACTGGTACAATGAATCTATTATTGAGAAATCTAGTTTCATTGAGTCAACAACCCCAATGGAATCTATGTTTTCAACTAAGATCCTATATCAATCCCATGAATCACATCACATGTGTACCCAAAAACCCCATGGAGACCCCTTTGTAGTTCCATAAAAAATTCTAGAGATTTACAATACTTCCACATCAATAATAACTGTTTTGATATTCAAGTAAAAACATATGATATTGTCTTTTATGCTTTAAATAAAATCCTAGGGTGACACAACCCTCCTCTGTGGGTCTGAAAGGAAACCCACTCCACTACGACTACCTACTATCACCCTACCACACCTCCTCATCCTTCCTCTTCATACTATTATAAAATGTTCTCAGTACATCTATAAGAGTCCAACTCTTCAATTCATAAGGGTATAAAATATAATTTTCAACATTTTCCTCCTCTTGACCATTTTCAATATTTAATTCCATTTATAACAGCTCAAATTATGTAATGTAGTCTGGTCTCCTAACCTGGTAATGAATCTCTAGTTAAAGGTTGATGTAAAAATTTTAGGAATTGTGTGCCTCATTCTATACAAAAAAGGGACAAGTGAAGAAGATCCCTGGAATCAGTAAAATAGGAAGATACTAACGTCATCCCTTATTGATGATATATAAACACATAATATCGATATAGATTTAGTGTGTTTGAAGTAAAATCCTCAAAAAATCAGTCCCAGTTGTTCCCTAGAGTTAGAACCTCATGTCTTACCAAGTAGTTCATAACACCCAAAAATCCTCTTGAGGGTCCGTGAAGAATTAAACATGCTAAAATAACCCATAAATCCTCTTGAGCCTCTACAAGATCAAATATTTTCCTGAAGATATCAATATAATCCTTAGAATCTTAGGGTCTCCCTGTACCATAGAAGGATGGGGGTGCTGAAGCTTGAAAACCTAATAATAATTGACCATTTCTCTATGATATCATCCTCCATGATGATTAAATATCTAAAAAAATCCATGATTATGTGGTTACCATTCTTGAACCACTATTGTGAGTGTGGAACAATTCATAATTTCCTCCACTACCATATATGATAGTAATATTGAAATTTACCCTCCAACATGGGTGTTATAACAATTATGGAAGTTTGATCACATGATATTTCTCCTAGGTTATATTTCTAAAGTGAAAAAATTTACACTTACAAACACTTAAAATATCTCATATAATGCCAATCAGTTATAGCTACACATAAGGGCTTTTTTATGGAATACCAATTAGATGAGGATACCTTCATCCTCGTGGCATAAAAAAATAGTACTACCCTAGTCCTAACCATTTCTGCAGTACATTCATGTTAGTCACAATCATATATATATATATATAAACATATAATTCTCCCTTAAATAAAATATACTGATATTATAGATATATCACAGACGAATAAAACAACGATTACTAATGGATTTTAACTAATTGAAATAATATATATAAAAATAAATCATATACCTGAAATGTGATCATAGGTGCCTACCCTTGATTCATAAATACACCAAAATAATCTAGAATCTAATAACAAAATAGGTAAATGAAATCCAATCACAAAAACTTAGAGGTCTATTATATAAGTGGTAGACGTAAACTAACAAGACAATCATGTTGGATTTCCAAATATCTTAACTATTTATACCTTACCATACACATTGTAAAGGATCAAATAAAAGGGGAAAATCCTATGATTTTAATTTCTAACATGACGACCTAAATCACTTGGTCTAGCCCAAAATTCTATAATACCTCATGCACACATCACCATATCTAAGAGGCTACCGATTAGTGATGATGGGCCAATTGGTTCCCTGGGGAGACATTACCCTATGAAAAATATTTATACACTAGAATTACAACAAGGTATAAATAATCATATAGGAGAAACACAACGAAAACTAAAGGAACATCATCATTATATAATAAATTGAATCCATCTATATAATACAATTAATACAAAAATACCCCAAATGTGGTGGATCAAAAAAGTATTATAACCATTGAAAATAAAATAAAAAACAGAAAACCTGTATAGAGTCTGTTCTGATACCAAATTCATCATCCAAGAAACACTAGCTCAACTCCTTGACACAATGACCATACCCTTACCTAGATCCATGATCCTTTAATATACATGATCATAAATATTCTTAAGAAGGGTGTGATTATAACAATATATTCCACCACCAATTCATTCAAAACATTATGATCCAATGAATATATAGGCATATTCCATGATGAAATTTAAATGAAAAATATAAGAAAACAATCAAATGTCAGACTATCATGCTCTAAATTTACCTTTAGGAGCCCCAAACACCCTTTATTTGGTATCATAATAGATTTAATATCTCATAAATCACCACATATCAGATTGGGATGAATATCCAACACATGTATCAGATGATGGAATATATCCAATCAAGTCCCATGACCTTCCAAAAGGCTTCAACACCCCTAGATCATCATCAAATCAGGATTCAAGGATATCATTCCCTTGATCTTACTAGATTATTTCAAAAGATCATCATATACTATACTTATCCTAGGCCATCCCACAAGGCCGCCACACCTGATCCCCTATCCTAGATCAGGCCACAAGATCATCATACCTCTACCCTGTCTCGATGCCCCATCTCCATCATCGACACCACATATCACAAGAACATGATCCTCTATAGTGGATAACTAATCCATAAAAATCCACCTATCACATTGATATTGGAATAAATAGAATATAATTTAATGGTAAAATAATATAACACATGGAATATGTATCTATTTACACTCAAACAAAATATTCTAAAAAAATATGTACTATATCATGCAATGGTATACATTACAATTCCCCCCACATAAATACATGCATATCATGTCGATCATATTTTGGTGTACGGATGAATATTGACTTCCAATTGAAATAAATTTCTTTATATGGGACATACTATATATTCATGGGGGATATTTATCTCAACTAGATAGAGATAAACTAAACATTGAATATATGCCTATTTATTAGGATTTTGATAATGTATTTCAGTAGTATTTTCATAGACATACCATGAATTAAGAACATGAGTTTTAAATTTTACTCAAACAAGGATCTAAATGTATTTCCACGAAAACTTGTAGAATATAACCAATTTAGTTACATGAATTAAATAATAAAGATAATGAAAATCTATAAAAAGGATACATATTCCTGAGTGCATCACCATGTGGTGAACCTGTAATTCGTGTAAAGAAGAATCATGGGTCAATGCATAATTAAGTTTTTATATAATGATATTAAGAAGATCAATACTAATAAAAAGTATCATATACCCATATTTAAGACTTGTTTGATCAATGAAATATATCTCAATAAAATTATAATATTGAGCATCCTATCCGATATTATCATTTGAGGTTAAATAAGGAAGATATTCCCATGATAAGATTCCTAATGAGATATGGTTAATGTGAAGTTATAGTGATATCATTTGGACATAAAAATTACCATACTATATTTATGGATCTAATGAATACAGTCCTTTGATATTCAATTGATATATTTTTGGTAGTTTATATATATGGTATTATTATATATTTAATAAGAAATCAAGATCGTGAAGCTAATTTTAGGATTTTTTACGGCCTGAATGATGTATAAAATGTATTCCCAGTTTATTGAGTTTGAATTTTGTCCATAAAATTTTCATTCTTTTATCGTATAGTCTCATGTGAAGGTATATTAGTGGATACATCAATGAGGGATTTTATTTATGAGATGAATAGACTAACCTCAATGATTATGATTTGTATTTTTCATAAGATGATTTTGTACTACTGAAACTTTTTTAGAAACTTATCATATCCATCTAATAAAATATCTATGTTGATATGAAGAGGGTTTATATTCTATTGGATATTGGAATGTGTGGAAAATTTCATGGAGCTAAAAAGATTGTTGGTCGATGCACCTATACTCACAGTACCCAATATTTGAGAAGTGATTGAAATCTATAGTAACGCACCAATGAAGGTTCTAATACGTATTATTATATATATTTTCATTGTAGATGAATATTCCTCACATTAATTAAAGGTTCATGAGGAAAATTACAGAAATCATGATTTTTATCTTATAGTGGTAATTTTTCATTGAAAATATTTTTACATTATCTATATCATAATTTTTTTTGATATATATATATTGATATTAAAATATTGAATAAAATAATAAAATATAATGTGATCAATATACACCAACAGAGATGAGTGGAGTTGATTAAATATAAAAAATTCTCAACAAAACCACCATGGGATGGAGACCAAGGTAGATGATAACCTATTTTGGTAGGACCATGCATGAATGTCCATCATGGGGACTGAAATAGAACCAATACTAAGGATTTGTAGAACATTGAACATTATATAATGAGTAAATGGGATATATCATATCTTTCTTAGATGAATGTTCAACCATCCATCCATGTAAGGATTAAATAGGAATAGAAGGAGGACATGAAATTGTAGAATATGGTGAGAAATATTCGTGTGTTTAGCCATGATTATGATATAATGATCAGGTTTAGGAATCTTTTATGTATCCCATAAATACCATTCATGTAAGAATTATATTGGTTGAACCTCATAGTTCATTATTCTCTACCCATATTGGATGTATGATGTGTATAGACATATGAAAGAGTATTTTTATTGTTACAATATTATAAGTGATATTTTAGAATATTTATCCTCATACCTGGTTTGAAACAAATATATGGTTTATATATATATATATATATATAATGGGATGTTACAACCATTACCTATACCAGGATTAAAATTGGAAAAAATCATTACGGATTTCATCATTGGACACCCTAAAACATATAAAGGCTATAATTATAATTGTTTTGTAGTTGTTCACCATGAAAATTAATAACATTTATTTTTATTAAAGAATATTTATTTCTTTATTAATAGGATATACATTATAAAAGAACCAAGGTTTCACGGGGTATAAATTTTTATTATATCAAATAGGGATATGAGGTTTATTTAAATGTAATAGCATGGTCCTCTACTAAAATTAAATTAAGTGTTTAGACTTCTCATTTTATATCATCTATAAACATATGTTTATCTTGAAAGTAAAAATTAAAACTAAATAATATATCTTTTTATGTTTTTCAATATATTTCAATGTTGGCTGGGATTAACACCATCTTCTAGTTTAATTTTCCATCAATAATAGTCTTCACTTATAAAATGAGATGGATACTTATAAATCCATTTATAGGAGGAACTTCTTCACAATAATGTTTTTTTATAAATTAGTATAAATAAAGTATTTTGGTAATTAGATAGGTGAGTAAATGTAAGACGAGGTTATAAACATTCACCAACACATCAATATTGATTAGAGTCAATAGAAAAGTTATATTGACAATAGATAGTGATATATAGAGTTTGAAGTTTGTGAAAAAATATTCCTAGAAATATTTTATTGGAATAGGATTATGAGTTTTTTAATGAAGGGATACATGCTTGGTATATATATATCATACACTAAAACATTATTGATCACATCAGGATGGTTTCTTATCCCTTTTTTCTTCCACTGAATTTCTATCAAGCATATTATGTGTTCCACATATTGATTTTGAGGAAGTATATACTATATACTTCACATGGGTAGAGATTTTACTAATGGTGATTGAATTTTCCTATAAGGAAAAACTTTTAATAATTATTTATCAAATAGATAATGTTCTGTAGAAGGATACTACTCGCTTGGTCAATGTTTTTTTGGAGAGAACCTAAATTTATGGAATCTATGTGGGATCCTGAGGATGCAATGGTGTATAAGTATCCTCACTTGTAAGTATTAGATGAATATAATTTAGAGGGTGAAAATTTTATATGGGGGTAGAATTTGACACCCCTATAATTTGTAATTTATTTCCCATTTATATAAATTTAAAATTTTTTATAGCATGCATTATAAAAAACCTTGATCTTAAACAAATCAAGATATACAATTAAAATATTATTATTATATTTTTTTTATTAAATAGATGTTATATCAGTGTGAATGATAAAGAAGAATTGAATAATTAAAAATAATTATAATAGTTTTCTTTCATTTATTTAAAATTAGTACCAAATTTAAAATGTGAAAAATAAAATAACTTTATATTTAAAGATCAATTTCTTTATGTATTTTATTTTTCTATAAATTATATACCATTCTAACAAATGAATTATCATTTTTAAAGAAATCTGTTCCCATTTAATTTTGAGAAATGAATAATTATTTAAACAATTATTATCAATTAGTTGTAAGTAAAGATAAAATAATTTGATGGTAAAAACAATTATTTTTCATAAAAACATTATTCTATTGAAAATGTATTTTTATCAAGATTAATTGTATTAATCACCAATTATGAATGATTTTAATGAAACATGTATATAATATTCGTTAAAATATATAAATTTAATCAAATGTATTTCACAAGGAAAATAATGGTAACGGAATCATTTTTATGCATAAAAAACATTTTCCCTAAATATAGTTTTTACGTGATTGCAAACAGATATTTGAACTGATTTCTAAAATTTCTAGGAATTTTTCTCATAAAATAGATTCCTTTTTGGGTAATTATTATAAATAATTTTATTTTATATGTTGAACTTCTATTTTACCCTAATTAACAATCACTATTGTAAAAATATTGTTACCACGGTTGAGTTAATACGATTAAAAGAGGTGTTCAGTTAAGAGATAAGGTCTAATATATCAAAACACACTTGATTTAATCTTATTTATTTATTTATTTTAAACCTAATCCTTATTATATTGGATTTTTTTGATATTTTGAGTATCTTTATTTAATTTTTTCATAATTTATATCATTATGTTTTAATTTTTCATAGTTTTTTCACCCAACTCACTTATAATTGGTAAGATCATTTTCTCACTTATTTACACTTCTTAGTCCCTTTATCTATATTAATATCCTCTTAAATAGAATCATAAAAAAATTATACATGATCATGAGTTAATGGTATTCCCATAATACCCATCCAAGAAGCCACCAATCTCTTTTCAAAGGAGTATACTCAAAGAATGGGTCTATGTTCATACCAACATTTTTCATGTTTCATTATTTTTAAACCTCATTAATGTAATCAAAAAACATACTAACATAATTAAATTAGTAACTTTTCTATAATTAAATTTTAATATAAATATTGTATCCATTTTCTATCTCATTTCCATCAAATGAGAAATGAAAATTCCTCTTCGGTGTACGTACGAACTACACCCTCTATGATGTTTTAGAATTTATTTTTCATAATTATCTCTATTGAATTATCCTTTTGATAAAATAAATTGATATATATCATTTTTTCAATAATTAAAATTATTTAATTTTAATATATTATCATCCTTAATACTCTTCTATCCATTGATATATGACATTGCCGCTTATGTGTACTTGTGGACTACGACATCCACTTAGTGATATTAATTGATTTTCATTTTCAATTTCATTGATGGTAATAAGGATAAATGTAATAAATATATATTATATTTATGATATAATAATTTTTATGGAAAGGTGAATTATTATTTACATTTATTTCATTTCTTCTATTGAAAAGTGGAACCATCACTCGTGTTATGTATAGTTTACAAAATCCATAATGTGATGCAATTCATTTTCTTCCCCACCCTATATGGATTATTATTAAATTTTATATAATAAATTAATTTTAAATTAATGAAAATATTTATATTTATTCTATGATTAAACTATGAACAAGGTACACAAACCATAATCTTTGAACTAAAATATACATAAAATATGGACTTTTTTCCAAACGAATAATTATTTAAAATATTAATTGTTAACTAACATGTAGTTGGAAATTATAATGGAATAATAAAAAGTAATACATATATTAATATTATATTTAATATATGTCTAATAAATAATTATTTATCATAAATTATTTTTGGAAATGTATGAAGAAAGATAATACTTGAGATAAGGGTTTATGTTACAATCTTAATTTATTACACGATTATATATCTTAAGTTTCAATTGAGAGAAATTATCTGAAAATTATCTTTAAAAATATGTATTTCCATATCTTATAGTTATTTAAATGTTTTTAATTATTTTTACCATTATCCACTATTTTTTACTGAAAATGATGGATATTGTTTTAATGAAAAACTGACCCTGTTTCTTCTTTTTTAGTCGAGAATATTTCTCTTCCATGTCTATGTTCTTTATAATGATTAATGAATGTTATTATATATATATATAAATGATTGATGAATATTATTTTCACCACTTATAAAATTATTTATCAATTATTAAAATGAATATTTTGAATGGTTCCTTATGACCTAGTTTTTAGTTTTTTCAAAAGAGAAAAAATATAGTTTTCTTTTAATGTATATTGATGAACAGATTTTATCACTATCACGTCATTCCTTAATAAAGAAACTTCCATTAAAATTTTCAAAATATTTACCCTGAAAATTATATTCCCAATTATATGGTAATTTTTATAGTTTATATGAAATGATAATGAAATTTTTATCTTAATTTTCAAAGTGTATTATAAATGATTTTATAAAAGTTATTTTTCTTCAATGTCAACATCATTTATGTAATTTTATGATTAACTTGAGATATGATATTATGATAAAATACACATTATTTCCTTAGATATATATTAAAGATGATGTTTTAAGGATGATTCCATGAATCTAATTTCTTTTTAGTATGTTAATTATGTTCTGATGAAATATTCATACAAACACTTTTTTCCACGAGTAATGATATTATAGATGTCTTAATGATCTTGTGGTACAATTATGTATGGTTTTCATTACGTGAAATGGGGTAATATAATTATATATACATATAATTAAGGAGTTAAAAATTGATATGTTATTAGATAATATGAAGTTTAATTGAGAGTGAGCATATACTTATAAGGGAGTATTTCCACTTGTATAGTTTTTCATGCTTGAATATGGAAATAATGGATTGAGGAGTGAACCCAATCCACATTGGGCCTTTTTAAACTAATGTATAATATCTAGTGAAAAATTTAAAAGACAATTTCTTTCTAGGAATATGTTTATACGAAAATCTTATGCCTTATACTTATGATATATTCTCATTGTTCATGAATGATTATTGAGGATTCCACAATATTGTGACTTATGTATTTTGTAATGTCAAATCATTATTCCATAATCATGATTAATGATATTTGAATTATTGGTGATTAAATTCCTATGTTATTATCATATTATGAATCATAATTCATATGATCACTTAGGATTATTGATTGATAAATACATTATTTTCACTCACTGAGCATCTGAGATCGCCCTTTATTCTTTTTCAATTTACCCATATTATGAAGAAATATCTTATATAGGATATGTCTAAGATGGGTAATGTGTTAGAGTATCATTCTTTGATATATTTAAGATCATTAAAGAAACAAGTTGAACATGTATCTAGTATCCAAATTCACAAAACCTTTATAGTTTTGGGGTTCATATAGTTAGGATATGTATTGAATATATTTATAAAATAATGTAATATATAGGTATGTAATGCTTGGTTCACCTAATGTAAACCCCATATACGTAATTTATTTATATATCAGAATAACTCAGCAATTATAACTTCAATCTCATCACTCTTCAACAATAATACAAATGATATATTTAAATTTTTATTATAGAATTCATTCTTGATATTCCAAGAATGGATTCCCACAGATATTCTCATTCTTAATTATTCTCTAACACAACCATCTCTTCATATTCTATAATAACCTCATGTAGATAGTTATCTATAAATCCAACCTTTTGGTAATTTTTATAATCCCATTAAAATATCATAAAAATAATTTACGTTATGATATATTATTAAATGTATATATATAATAATTCTAAAAAACATCATCTCCTTATACCTTGAAAACCATAAAAATGGGGAGAAATCAATTAAGATCCTTTTAAAAAATATAAATGGATAAAAAAAAAATTAATATGGAAATAATATTGTATATATATGATGAATATAAATTTCATGTTGTATACTGCACATATTTAACAAGATATTAAATATTCTCATTTTTAGTACACTCAAAATCAGGTAAAAGGTACATCAATCTCTCTTACCATTTCACTATTCATTATCACCCATCACATATTGATATCACATATAATTTATATTTTAAAAAAAAAATACAACACACTTAACCAAATACTATTTTGGAACATCAATCTCCCCTTTAGATTTGATACCAATCTATATTTCAATTCTAATATCAATATCATTCTCCACATTTTTTGACAAAAATTTCAAAGGTATAGACAAAAGGGGATATCATAATAAACTAAAAAATGAAGACTAATTTTGAGCTTTCATCTTCTCCATATATTGAAAAGTGAAACTAAATTTTCATGTGATAAGTGTGTAGTTAAATTTATTTATAAAACATGACATAAATCAATCCAATGTAAATCTACATGATTCATCGCTATGTGGAGAATAAAAGGGATTAATCTTGGAATAAACACTTCCAATGAAACTATTCCAAATTTAATACCCCAAAAATTATATCAGTAAATGTGAGGTTTATTCCATTTTTTAAAATAATTTATCACATATACTCAATTAAACAACTACATAAAAAAAACTAAACTTAATGGAGTTTTCTCCACATTCAAGACTATTTTTTGATAATCATCATAACATATTTCCCAAATTTTAAATTTTTTTAAAACAATTAAATCTATGGATGGAATAATTTATTATTATATCTCAATATTATAATTATATATATATAATATATTCAAATTAAATAATTATATTCTATAAACATCATTACATAGATCCCCATAATTAGAATTCTCTATCAATATTCATCATGGATGGTCTTATTTAAAATGAACTACAAGAATGCTTTTTGAAGTCATTAAATGTATTTCGATGATATATCTCAGTAACAGTAATCTCATTCCATGATATCTAACACTTCATGCTACAAAATGTTCCCGTTTTTTATCATTTTCTCCCAATATATACATCACCTATAATTAGATACACCAAAAACAAATAAACAAATTTATATGAATGTGGATCCTCTATAGATCTTAAATGAAATTAAAATGTCTATGATTTTCATCCCAACCTAGAAATTTATCTCCTCTCATATAGAGTTTGGTGAGATATATTAATGTTTTATGAATTGATTTTCTAGGCATGGGAGTTTACGTGAACCATTGTATTGATTATATCTATAGAATTATCCATATTTGGAATTGGGAATTTCATATCCTCTAGAAAGTATATTGAAATTTTTTGTGCATGATTAATTTTTCATGATATAAATAAAATTTGAAGGCATAGAATCATGTATTACTTTTTAAAACACAATAATTTATTAAATCTTCTACATGAATACTCAAGAGTCCTTGGATTACAAATTATTGGAAACCTATTATGAAATATAGATTCATATTCCTAGATGTATTCCACTAAGCCATTATAATAATTTATTTATTCAATTTATTTTTAATTATTTAATCAAACATATTATATATTAATGGAATATTATAAAAGGATTATGATTTGGATTTTTTTCAAATTAAATGAAAGTTTTAATTAGTGTAACATATTTTTCAATATTCTTTGGTATATTTTGTTTGTAAGGTTTCATTTGTATACAAACCATGAGTGTGAACCTTCATTATTCTGTTAATATTTCCTTAAATTTTGTATTATTGTTACCTTTAAATCGCATTATTCATTCTTGGTAGGTTTATTCTTGTATTCATTTTCACAATGATGATTATATATTCATTTTCCACACAAATACTCAATCATTCATATATTTTTTAGTGAAAATATATAACATATTTTGTGTTCACTTCCACCATATTAATTTTCTCCATTTAAATTTAGACCTTCTATAATATTGAGAAATTTAATATTTATTCCAGTATTTAATTAAAATGTGTAAAAAACTTCTACAACATCAATAGTGACCAATAAATCTTTTTATGAATCATCTTACAGTATAGTAAGATTGTGAACCTTATAGTTTTAATACTAAAGATATTTTATTTTGAGGTTTCATGGAGGGTAAATTTTTTTCATCATTAGTAAATAAACCTATGAGGTGGAAATGAGTTTATTATTAATTTTAACACATAATTTTCTAAAATTTTAATTGTAACCTTCACTTTTTTTCGGTCAATATTATCAGTGTAAACATATTTTTTTAGAACAAGGGTTACCTGCTTCATTGAAAATCAATTGTATTTATCTTCAGATGATTTCAAGATTCTTCATCCACCAGGATGAGTAATTTTCGAGATAATAAACTTATTAAAAGAATTCATGGAAGCTCATATTTTCTCACTAAATTAGGATGGTTCAACATGTGCACTTTGTGATATGAAAATTTGAATTACAGTAAAAGGAAATTCATATTGGGAATATTTTAGTCAACATAAAATGATCTTTACATTTATTTTAATTATATAATTATCATCTAAATATCCACATAATTATTACTCTCTACATGCAATAAATTATCATGATTATTTATCCTTTTATATTTAATCCCTAATTGAGTAATGTTGACATCAATAGAGAACTTTCTTTTTCTTATTGTGCATCGATATTATATTAACTAATTTTTCATCCATAATATTTATAATCAATAATATTTTATATTAATTTTCCATGATTGGGTAATTTTTATTTATTAATTATTAATCATTTTTCCTTATCTTTCACTTCTTTTAAGAGAGTGTTAAAATTTTTCCACTTCTCACCCAATTTTATTTCAATTTCATCACCCTCCAAATAATGTTTTGTTTTATAATCCTTTATCCCCATGGAAAAAATTATGGTATACCTAAAATAATAAATATATAAAATTTTCAAATATTCTTTTATTTTGGAGAGAAAACCCAAAAGTGACTAAATGTCCACATACTCATCACATCTTGAATATGAATCTTTTAGCGGAAATTATTGAATAGATATTGTATATATGTTAGTCTAGGTAATATGGAGGGAAGTTGGGGGGGGGGGGTAGGTGAAATTCATTTTAGAAACAAAATCTAAATATTTGGTAAAAATTTATAATTTTGTGATAAAATAAAATAATCAATTTAAGAAAAATAAAACGATAAGTAGTTTTAAATTAAAAAGTCAAAGTATAGAATAAAAAAGAGTAATGAAATAAAATGATGTTTTGGGATTAAATTTTTAGAGGATTAAATGATTGATTAAATAAACTACAAATTTAATAAATAAATGAAATTGAATAGTAAATAAAATATGTGGGACGTAAATAAAGAATATTATATATTACAGAAGTTAGAAAATAGCTCAATAAGAACCCTATGTATCCCACAGAAATGGAATGATGATTTGGGAATATATATTCGCCATTAATTTACAAATTTCCATGAAACATGAAAATAACACAAACCCTTGGTTTTAGCGGTTACCAATAGACCCAAGAAAAGAAAATTTGTTTTAGCGATTTCTAAATAACCTAAAGAAAAACAATCATTCATTTTAGTGGTTTAAAAATAACTTGAAGAGAATGAAAAATATAGATTTACTTAGGGAAAAATAATTTGAATAAAACTATTGAATTATATAGAATGATAAAGAGGTTTAATTTTAACTAATTAGAGATTAAGATATAAATATAATATAATTATATGAAGTAAATAAAAAGAAATCTCCATAATAATCATAACGAGAGAATAAAAGTAACCAAGGATTTTGGTCGATTTCCATGGATTATTGTAGTTTGAGACTGTTTCATTCAAAGACTCCCATGATTGGTATTTATAGCTATTGAGGGATCAAGGATTCATTTGGATGGGTTAATGTGTCAATGAATTCAATGAAGGCCACTATAAATGTATCCTTGACATGCTAACTTCGTACCATAGGAAATTTGTTTGATGGGACATGATAGTTGGTGGACATGTTGTAAGATTCCTGACTACTATAGCATCTATTGGGTAGCTGCTAGCTTCAACCAAATAGCTGGTGAGATACTTATAGAATGAGAGGTTTTATTCAGTTCCATCTGGTTTTCGGTGACATTACAACAGGTATTCAGTGGACATATAATTTCCTTGGTGCTTCTTTCAGTGTCAAAGACTACCCAGTGATAACCCACTAGGTAACCAATGGTGATAGACTATAAGAGATCCTACCTTGGTTTTCATTATCAAATTTGAGGCCTTCTTTGGATCCTTTTTCAAATTAATTTCATTCATAAATATAAACTCTAATATACACTCAATTGAAAAACTTATAACAACAAAAGGTTTTTTTGATCATTAAAAAATATATAAGAGGTAGATTCATAATAGTATCCCACATTTTTTTTATCATGAATTCATGGAATAAACCAAATAAAATTTCAAAAATTAATTTCAATATTTCATAATAAAATTAAAATGAGATGATATATTTCATTATTAAATTTAAATGGGAAGAAAAATTCATTTTCAATACCCAATATAGATTAATATAATGAATATTATAATGGTACCTCAAAATTATCCATTAATTTAAAATAGATTACAAATAATTAATTTCTCCCCTATGTGATTATCTAAAAAATAAATTAAAAATTGTATTAGAGAAAATAAAAATAATAGAAGTTACTATTAATTAATTTTATTTTGAGATAGAAAGAAATTTGTTTTATGTTATTATAGAAACTAAGAAGTATTTTAATTTTCTAAAAATAAACAAAGGATATTTTTTAATTAAAATTAAATACTTTAATGTTTTCTTTTAAAAGTAGATAAAAAGTATACATAATAAGAACATAAAAGCATACAATTTCAAACATAAAAACAAAAAAAAATTTGAAATAAAACTTTGAATCATTTTCATAATATGCTCAATAATGTAATAGGTTTCCTTCTCAAGGACCATGTTAGTATTAATAATCTTAGATCCACCCATATTGGTGAATTTAATATATAGAGAGGCATAAAAATAATAATAAAGATAAATGGAAAAAACAGTCAATGATTAAGAAATTATTTCAACTCTATCATTTTGTTTTGTAAATGTTTTATGAATAATCCAAATTATATTCCCTATTATTGTCATAATAGGTGTTCAACAAATGCCCAGTTCTTGTTCCCATGGTGACGAAAATATTTTAAATGCAACCATATATTTTCTAGGTTTTAACCTATGGGTAAATATGTGTTAAACCCATATCTACACTATAAATACATACATGAATTTATTTCCGAGAAATATTTCTCTCACCTTACCAAAATTATGGATTTATAATGTCTGAAAATATTGTGATTTTTAATGTGAAATCTACAAACTGATTAAAATATTTAAAAAAACAGAATAAACATAATCATTGAAAATTAAATGAATAATTTTCATAAAAATTCGTACATAAATCTCCATAATGAAATGAAAAATAATCAAAATTAAGGTTTTTAGTGAATACATTGGATTATTGAATATTAGTGCTAATGGTCTCCTGAAATATATAAAATCTTTGGAAGTTACTGCTCACAAATTATTATCTAAGGTCAGTGTTCATAGGACAATATTATTGGATTATATTTCAATAAATACTAATGAACTAGTATTGTCACAAATGATTGGGAAAAATTGTAACATATATTATAATCTACGAGTATGTGTTTCATCTAAATAATTTTTTAGAAACAAGTCCCAATGTCTATATATTCATCCTCCACCGTAGAATGTAAAATTTAGTTTCACTTCTTATTACTCTAATAGTCAATCCATTTCCCAAGTAGGTTAGAATTATGATGTTTAATTTTCCAATATAATTTATATCCACAAAAATTATCATTTTAAAAACATGAATGTTAAAAAGAGATGTATTTTAGATAAAATAAACAATTACTTTATACACTTTTAGATATTTATTTTTTAAATATCTTGAAAATGTGATTATTTTGTATTTTATTTAAATTTAGAACAATTGAATATAATAAACATAATTTATTAGTACCCATTCATACCTCCATTAAGATTATTTTCAAATTGTTTACCACCTTCATCCAATATTATCTTATAAGAAGCAATCATAGGTGTACTTATATCCTGTAAAAGATCATTATGAACATGTTTTAAAACATCATCATAGTATTTATTTTGACATATAAAAAGTACATCTTTTTTTGATATCTCTAAACATTAATAAAAAATATGTTGTACCATAAAACACGTTTCTAATTTTTTCTTCATTTAATTAAAAAAATCAATAGAAATAAATTATTTAGTAGAACTAAAAATAAAATCATCAAAATAAATTTATACAAATAACAAATTATTTGAAATAGATTTTAAAAAGAACATAGAATCTCACTTTCCAATTATAGAATCATTTTATAAAAGATATTTATTAAAACATTAATACCATGCCAATGGAGCTTGTTTTATTCCATAAAGTGCATTGGTTAACAAAAAAACATGATTTAGATATTTTTAATCCGTAAAAATAAGAGTTTGTTCAATACAAACATTTGTGGAAATATATATATATATATATATATATTCACATCCACATAAAAATCCATAAAATCCAAATGAATGGTGAATGATAATAAGAATAAAATCGATTATATTCTATACATGGGGGAAATGGTATCACCTTAACTGATTCATTCTTCTTTATTATATACTGTTGTAATAAGTATAAGTTTGTTATGGGTGATGTAGAAATTCTTATCTAAGTTAGTTCTAAAAACCCATCTACACACAATAATAAGATGACTATTGTGTCTTTCTAAAATAGTCCTAATGTTTTTCCTATTGATTTTTTTTAATTTCTATTACATAAAAATTAAAAGAATATCATCATTAATGGAATCATCAATATTTCAGGATTTTAGATCTGAAACAAAATCATGATATTTAACATCATTTAAAAATGTCCTTTTAGAATGAGTAACAGATTGAAAATCAACTTGAACATATTCTAAGGGGGCCTTTATATTTTACACATTACACGAGAATTGTATAAACGATGGTTTATCAAAATCTATAATTTCATTAGAATTATGCGTAATATTTAAGGTCAAATATTCATGGTCAAGATCAATATCATAAATATTTTGATAACATATTGACATGTTATTATAAAATTTGATGTCAATTGGTTCTTATAAAATCATCGTCATTTTATTAAAGAATCAGTATTCTCTTACCTGATATTTTTATCGATTAAAAACGCACTCCATAGATTTTGTGTTAAACATTAGTAGATTTTATTTTGTATTAAAAATATATTATTTACACACAAAAACATTAAAAAATACAACATTATTTTTTCCCAAATTTAATTGAATTATTTTTATGGTAGGGTCTTATAAGAACATATTTAAAGTTATAAAATGTGCTACAAACTGTGTAAGACCAAAAATATTTTGGGATTTTAAATCCATTTTAGAGATATAAATAATATACAATAAGGGTTCTATTATATCTCTATACCAACCAATTTATTATGCAATGTAGGTAGTGGGAAAAGAATGATAATAATCTAGTGATTTACAATTTTAATGAAAATATTTATATGAAATAATACAATATAATAACTATGAATGGGTATTATCTATATCATATTTATTTTTCATCCTTCTTATAATATTTAAAAAAGAATTTACATGCATACTTTTGTTAAGATATGATGTTAACCCATGTAAATATTATGTAATCATCTATAATTATAAAACCGCATCAACATTTTTTGAAAAATAATTAATGATGAATATGGTCAATAGAAGTATATGAGAATACATTATTTTAATATTTAAAGGATTTTTTTTTGTTTCTTACCAATTTTTAATGGTTCACAAATAATGTTAGTTTTTATAATCAATTTCAATAAATCTTATACATAGTGATTTTATATATTTTTGTAAAGTGTGTGTGTACTACAATGAAAGAGGAACCTATAAAAATCAGTGACTTACTATATTATTAACTTAATCCTTTAACATTTTCACTTTAACGAAATTTTAAATCTATAATATAAAAATTTAGAAAATGAGATGTTGAAAATAAAATTTTCCCTTTGGAATTTTGATGCTGGACATTTGTTTCCAAAAAAGAGAATTTAAAAATCATATAACAATAAAATTGATCTAAGAATGGGGTAGAAGTAAAAAAAAAATACACAGACACATGCAGTAATTTGGGGAGACTCTAACCTTAGACCTCCCCAACACCCTACAGTGACACTCCCACAAATCTGCGCCATGGGGGAAAAACTATTATATCATAATTTAAAAATACTTAGTAATTTATGATTTAAAAAATTAATATATAAAATATCATTAATAAAAAAAAAATTAAAATTAAATATTACCTATATTGATGATCTCATTCCCCAATTCATCACTAAACATGATGTGGATTCCATCTATCATTTCAATATGAATGATCCTATAGTTTTCAAAACACATGTGTCTTGAGTACCCACTATCTATGTACAATATAACTCCTTGAGTTTTTTAGAACTTCTCTATACATAATATTTAAGATACTATAGATATTCATACCCATAATTTGGGTGCACATATGTTTGGATAAATTGATTTTGGAATCCATAATCGTTTAAGATATGATTTTTCATAATAATTGCGAAGTAAAGTTTAAAAAAAAGTTACGAATAAACTTATGCCTACCATAATGAGATATTTTTCTGTAAAATTAATAAATAATATGTCCAGTTTTTCTATAATAATCACAAAATTTTTCTTATGGTTTCCCATTTACAAAATTATTAGTATTTTATGAGGGGATTACATGATTTAAAAAAAGAAACTGATTCTTTATATTTCATTGAGATCCCAATATATTATTTACTCTTTTCTCATCTTTGGTGAATTTATTAATAGAATTCATGAGGTCCTAAATAGTTTATTCTTGTTTCTTAACATTGGGTTTCTCTTTTATAATCAAAGATAACACATCATTTTCATTATAAAGATGATTATTTTTTTAAAATAAAATTCTTATATTAATTGTTTGTTCTTTAAATATTTGTTAATTTCAAAGGAAAAACTATTTTCGAATTATCCATAGTCTATTTTTATTTCTCAATAAGAATAGGTAAAATGATCAAAAGTAGAAGAAGTGGGAGAATTAACCATATCAAATACCAAAATCCCATATTTGGGACATTAAAAAGAATCCATCACTAGAGTTGGAAGAGTAAATAGATTCATCACTTAAAATCAAATCAGAAATTGGGATGGAATAATTTCCTCTCTTAATTAGCATTTTAAAAATAGGTTAATCATGTTATTTGGGACCCTTTTTATTAATATTAAAAAATTTATGTTAGATTCTATTAGTCGATTCAACTTTTTTTATTACAGTGTAATGTTCCCTTTTTCATTTTTAATATGTTTAATTTCATGGGTAGATGTTACATATCTGTTTCACTTATAGAAGAGAAAATATTTATTTCATTAAGAAATGTTTTCATATGTTGATCCTTTTTCATCATGTCTTTTCATGGTGATTTCTTAGGAAATTAGAGTACCAATGTGTTATTCAACAACCATTATCATTATATCTTCCATATATTTTATTATAGTGACCTTTTGTTACCCATTATAAATAATGCACCAAATTATTTTCATCAAAAGTAATCTGTACTATGTGTAACACAAAGGGAAATTATTTTATTTCATATATCAGAAAAAAATAAACATTTTCATAATTTATTACTTTTTACACAAAATAAAACATTCAATATATTATCTGTACATAAAAAATCTAGTATCATTCACATTTTTAGTAGCATCATGAGTAAAATAATGTAATTTAAATATCTCATGAGCATTTTTTCATGAAAAAAAACATGATTAAATTAATGTCAATATAAACTATAATGATTAGTATTCATGTAATTACCACCAATTTATATTGATTCAATGTCATCTTGGGTCCATTTTCCTCTAATTCTTTAGTAGGAGTGTAATCATGACTTATTATTTTCCAAATGGTATATCTAATGCTTATTCAAAAATTAGTCTAGTATGTTTTCCAATAATAATAGTCAGTTCCATCAATTTAAAAGGTTAAAATTATTGAATGTACTTTGAGATAACATTGAGTGTTATAAGAATAATCCTTGTTTAAAAGATCATTGGTTGATTTCAATTAATATTCGTATATTATAATTTTTGAAGATAGTATAATAAAATAGAACAATTTGTAATTTTTTATTTATTTATAGGCCTCATATGATATAATTTTTTTGGTCATAGTATGATAGAATGTGGGGAGGGGTTAACTTAATTTTAAAACGTAAAATGATATATGTGATTCAAATAAGAAATTGAGTTATAATTATCATTATTCATAATATGTGTTATGGAAGGATATGATTTTACAAATTCAAAAATAAAAGTGTAGAAAAATAAAATAATGATAAAGTTAGAGAATGATTTTAACAGATTAAAAAATTTATGGATTAAATTATTAGATGATTAAAAAATTAAAGTTATTAATAAATAAAATATATAGAATGAAAAAATGGATGAATTTTTTTTTTTGAAAGAGCTCAATATGTTCTCCCACATCACCCACCATAATGGCTTAATGATTTATGAATATTTAAATAACTTGAATTTATTAGTATCCAATAAAAATGAATCCAAAAAACTTGGTTTTAGTAGTTTTGAAGCTACCCTGAAAATAAACATAGTTTTAATGATTTAGTAAGAACAAAAAGACAAGGTTCCCATAGTTTTTACAGTCTACAAAAAAAATAGAGAGAAAAATAGGTTTTCATTGGAATAAATCCATTAATTAAATCCCATCGATTCCCAAAAAATTTAGAGAATATGATTTTTAGAGAATAGGGTGGAGAAGGTCAGAAATCAATGAACTAGAAGAAGGAAATACAATGATATATCAATAGGAAGAATGATAGATGAAAAAACGTAATAAAATAATATTATTGATTTATAGGGATCGTTATAGTTAGATATTGATTATTTAAAAGCATCTGAGGGGTGGTATTTAATGCCTCTTGGTGTCCAAGGGTTGAGTTGGAGGTTTAGGTTGGTCAATGTATCCATTTTGGACATCAATAAATTCACATTGTAACTTTATGATTCTACACCACCAACAAGTAGCCAAATTCCACTAAATAGTTGGTTAAAATACTTCAAATTTTTTAAATACTATATCCTACACTTAGTAGTCGATAACTACCATAGGGTACATGGTGAGAAACCTACTATTGTAATGGTTCTTCCAAGTTCCTGCGACATTCCGATGACTCCCCCAATGGTATCCATTTGATTTCTTATTTCATTTACGTTTATGTAAGTTTCGTTAGCTAGTTTTTAACACCCCCACTCGGTATCTAGTTATGACACACTATGGTATATCCCCACTTTTATTATTCATCCAATTTTAGGATTCCATTTGATCCATTATCAACCTATCTTCATTATCAAACATAAATACCTAATTACACTCTATAGTAAATCTCAGAACACCAATAGGTGTTTTTATCATAATAATACAAATAATAGAGTGAGTTACACCATGATAAACTACCACTTTTATTACCAACATTATCTGTGTACCCTATTTTTCAATTAAGACCTTCATTAATTTCTCCGCTCCATTATTTTTCCTATTCATAATGTTTTTGAATGAGAACAACATATATTAACTAAAATTTATAGGAACTGTACTTTTAATAAGTGTAAAAATTGATCAATCATCAAATATATTCATCATATATAAATATAAACATAAATATATATATATATATATATAATTGAACAAATATATCCATTTGGAGGGTACTTGGATTAGCTCTCATTCCACTTGAAGTATACTAGTAGGATTGTGTAGTAACACTAATATATGGGGGGGAGTGAATCAATGCGAAGGAAATTTAGAATTTTTTTTTCATTTTACCTTCATTATGTTTTAACCATTATATCAGTTAATATAAATTTATCTTGTATGTTTGAAAATAATTCACTTCAGATGAAAGGCTGAAATTCAGTAGAGAACAACATAATGTATATTTATATGGTTTGATCCCAATGAGGATATCACATATTTTCTATATTTATTTCGAGTATGAGATATATATATTTTCACTAATAAACAATTTCTTAGACAATAAGGGGATATGTCATCTTTTATTTTTTAGAGTACATATTTTTGATTATTATATATGGATTGAGTATATTTGTTACTCTTTTAAATACCCTTGAGTGATTAGGAGACAATGGTTGATTAACAACATAAATATGCTAATATTAATTGCTTATATCCTAATATTTATTTGTCTCAATGTCCAAGAACACAAATTTTAGTCCAATTCATAAATTGAACATCACTTCACTTCATTGTGAAATTCAGGTTTAAGGTGTCAATTTGAAAAAAATTAATAATCTACTTGTGTAATAAATTATATTAATTATAGTAATTTTATATTTTGGGATTTAATTTCTAACATTTTTGGGATAATTTTATCTTTTAGTATTGATGGATGAATCCCAAAGAAGATGGAGATTTTTGGGCATGAATACAGAAATGTTCGGGACAAAGTATAAAGAGCCTTATGACTATAATTAAAATGTAGGGCCCACAATCTATTCCCAATGAATGTCAACATTTAAATTTATAAATATATATTTATAGAATTCATTTCACTCAACTATGACCACAACAAATTATGATGTTTTAATAGAGATAAAGGGAGCCCAAGATGACATTTAAATTGTCGGCCGAAGTTAAATGGACATAAAAACATCCCACCCTTTCAAGCATAAGATCCAAAAGAATAATCCAATTTCATTGAAATTATGATATAAATTATATGAATCCTAGGTAAATATATTTATCTTATATTACTACACATTATTAGGCTACATGAAGTGTAAAAATCACTCAAAAAGAGAAATGAATCTTGGTGATTTTGCTTGTCAAAATTGAAACGTCCAATTTATATTTATTCTTAACCCTACTTTTGAGTCTCCAATTTTATCACGAAGGAATGTATTGATTTGGTATTTACCCTAGGACCATCATATGACTATATAAGTAATTTTTGGTGACGTTAATTGGAAACCATGTTTTTCATTCAATTTTAATTGTATGCTTTCATTTTGTAATCGCATCATCAATTTCACTCAAGTGAGTTTTTCATTCACATTCATTTATTAATAAATGTTCTTCTCATTATTATCCTTCATTTCATTATTTCATTTTACATAACATTTTGATACTGTTGAATCAAGTTGTTAATTTATTTACATAAAAAAATCTGAAATTCCTCACATAATGGTGGAGTGTTCATTTTTCTAAATTTTTTTCATCATAAATATTTATTCTTTAAGTAAACTTCATACATCCAATGATATAATATCATAAATATAGGGATAAAATTTTATGATTTGGTCATAAGGAGTTAAATAGGATGTATTGAATGTTATTTTATAATATTTAATTCTTTAATTAGTTAATTATTTTAAGTGTTCACTTCATTGACATATCTTCTCCTTTGTCTTCATTGAATTTAACTACTACACATTATGAGTGTTTGTATAATCCAATACCATGGAGTTATCAAAAAACTGATCCTCTAATTCAATTGATGATGAACCATGGCATTTTTCATGGAATAAATCATAGAATGATAATAGGTGGGTTTCTCATTTATTTGATACCTCTTGAACTATTTAATGGAAAATTCATAAGAAAAAAAGACATCTAATACACCTCAAGAAAAAAACTTAGATAAAATCGTCACAATATAAATTTTTGGACCCTGTAATTGTTTGTTTTTTGTTTTTAGTGAAATTATATTATTATTTATTCCATTATAATCAATACCAATACTGGACACTTCATAGCCAATCCAACGTAAAATCACAGTGTCTTTAGTTTTATTCATTTGGCATTGAGGATTTCATAACCCATGTAGTAATATAAGTGAACAATTACACCATATAACTAGGGTAAATTTTGGATAAAACAAATTTTAGTGCCATTTCTTGGGACCCAAGTATGTTATCTTAGACACTCACGTACTTTTCTCATCCAAAATAATTTTTTCTCACCACCATTTCTCTTATCATTACCATTTTATTCACTATGAATCATAATTTCAATCTACACTAATATAATATAATCCAAAATACCACAATAAAAACCCAAGATATAATAAAATGGAAAAAAAATATTGGGAATCAAAAAAAAAATTTAAATTTCATTTATCAAAACTTAAATGAAAACATCTCACATGATGTGATGTAGAATAAATGGGATGACTGATGTTTTAAGGATAAATATTAATCCCTTTAAATGATGGTTAATGAGATAAAAAATTATTAATTCTATGATTTCTAAACTCTAATCTACCCTAATCACCAAAAAATTCTTGATTTTTTTTTTTGAAAAAATGTTAAAAATAAATTTTAATGAATCATCATTAAAATTTGAACAACAAAGAGTTTAAAAGATTATGAAACCCATTCCCACTCAGGATTTCCTTTCTTCACCCCTCATATAAGAATAATTTATCCCACAATCCTCTCATTGATTTTCAAAATAACTATGTTTTTTAATTTTTATTACTAAATAATATCAAGGAAAATTTTAAGGGTATTTATATCAAGAGGAAATTGAGTTTTTGGATTCCAAATAGGAAAATTTGAAATCATGGATTTAAATTCTAAATTATAACACCATTGATGAATTTCTAGAAACACAAATTAGTGAAACACTGGATGAGATCACAAACATTGCGTCCATAAACACTCCTGACATTCAATGAATCACTTTGGGGATGAACAATATATTTATAAGAAACCAATTTTTTAAAAATAAATTGGAGAAGAAAATGATATTGATTCAAATTTCAAATCTTCCTTAAGAAATTTAAATCAAACCAAACTCAAAATATTTGTTCTTATATCCCCACTCGAGTATCGTTTCATTGGTGATAACCATGACCTTGATATTTTCATTCATTCATCTTAGGAAATCCGAATATGGGGGTTGATCCTTGATGTACTATGAAATACTACAGAATAGAACTTATCAACCACTTCTCATATTCCTTGGATTTCTTTTTCATTTTTTTTGAATTTGATTTTATATGATACTATATTCAAAAAATGACATAATCACAATATGATAGAATACATGAACAGTGGGGTCATAAAAATGTTTATTTTTTCATATTGGATAAATTTGATTGGGGGGGGGGGTTCATGTCTATCTAAATACTTTAACTTATGTGCTTTCTTAGAGGCAACCCAACTTCGAATTTTTTCTTATTTTTTCTGTGTTTTTTGTGTTTTTTTCAAGGGAACCCAATCAGGATTCTAATTTGATCTAATGTTTTTTATGATATTAAATAGTCAAATAAATTTAGTATTTTCAAATAATACTCATGACATCACAATTTCAAACCAGATCCATAATCATTCTGATAGAGTCTATATGTTACATGAATCCAAATTGATTAATTGATTATTGAAGGGTAATCAACATAAAAATATGTTATTTTAGTCCAAAAATTAATTTCAATCCCCCTTCCCCCCTCTTTCATACCAATTACAATCTATCTCTTCTCATTACCTTCAAAACTGAGGGCAGTTTCATTCTAAGTCGGGTGGAGTGAAAATATGGGAGTTTGAAATATGATATTGTAATTTTTGGGTAAAAAATTCAATTTAAAAAACCAATTAATCATCCTTTCATGATTTAATTCAAACATTGAAACAGAAAAAATGAAGGTCAAATGATTTGGAATGCCTCGATTATGATATTAATTCTTGATTGTGTTCATAAGCATAGTTTTGGAAAATTATGGTTTTCCGGTGTGATTATTCAAAGATTACATTTTCATCCTTTGAATTAAAATTCCAAAATTCACATCCATTAGATTTTGGGTGTTAGTTAGAGTTCTTAATACCCTTTCATCTTAACATGGGGTTTGGGGCTACTTTTAGTTTCATTTGAGTATCCAACAAAAATTGAAAAAAAATTACCACATAGATCAATGTGTAATCTAAAGGAGAGGCGTTAGGAACATGAGAATCCTGACTCTTTTTTTGTCTTGTCCAGATTTTGGCCTTACATATGTGTTTTAGTTCATGGAATTGACAAAATGTGTGGTGTTAAGCACTTGGGGAGCGTGATTCTATAGTTTTTCTCGAGAGTATGTATTTTTATGTAAATTGTGGTTAAGAAAAAAACAAAAAACAAAACAAAATAAAATAAAAATGTAAAAAAATTGTATATTCATATTACGGTTTAATGTGATTCCCACCTAAAGATATCATTTTCCCCTTAAACAAGAAAATGGGCCACGTGTCTTTTGTGATGCAAGAAACTTTACCATGATTAATTGAAATTGGATGAAATGTGGAAATGAATATGAACAATGGAATGAGATTGGGCATGGGTTATGCTTGTGAACCTAGCTTGTGTGGAAATATTTTTAACGATTCATGATTTTTTGGCAATATTTCTTTTGATGATCATTTCATGTTAAAAGGTTTTTCCAAAATGGATTTCATCTTCATATTTTTGAGATTATTTTTTCCTTGGGACTGGAAAATATAATGGTGGGGGTTGTGATTAGCCAGTGAAATATTATAATATTCAATATTTTTATATTAATATTGATGTTTTTCAGTGTTTATGAACACCAATTTTAGTCCAATTCATAAATTGAACTTCATTTCACATTATTGTGAAATTCATGTATAAATTGTCAATTTGGACCTAATTAATCATCTTCTTGTGGTATAAATTATATGTATTATTTTAATTTTATATTTTGTTATATGATTTATCACTTTTTTTGGAATAATTGATCTTTTAGGATTGATGGAAGAATCGTAAGAGAGGATATATATTTTTTGAAATTAATTGAGAACTTTTCTAGAAAAGAAAAATTGGCCTTAGGCCCATCAAGGAAAAGTGGGGCCAAAATACAAGCCCATTGAAGATAAAACATTATCTATAGAAATATAAAATTCTGGGGATCCTATCTTTAGGCTTTGGTCGGAGCTATTTCTCATATTTTCATAGTCATAATGGGCTTCTAATTTGACATTTAAATTGTTGGCTAGAGTTAAATGACCATAAAAATATCCCACCATTCCAAGAATAACATACAAAAGGATAATCCAATTGGCCTGAAATATTGATATATTTTATAGGACACCATGAACAAGCTATCTGTCTTCTATGAAATTCCATCATTCAGCCATATGGGGTTTTAGATTCACCCATAAAAAATGAAATGAATCTTGATAATTTTGTTGGTCAATCTTGAATCATCCAATTTCCTTTTATTTCTCACCCTAGATTTGAATCTCCAAATTTATATGGAAATAATATATTGATAGGATATGGACCCTAGACTACTCATTTTCCTATATAAGTATCTGGTGGGGAAGGGAATTTTCATCCATGTTTTCCTTTCAATTATAATTTTACGCTTTCATTTTGTAATCACATCGTTAATTTCTATCATGTTTGTATTTCATTCATGTTCATTTATTAATAAAAGTAATAATTATTCTTATTATTATTCTTTTACTTATTTCATTTTCCTCAACATGTTGTTCCCATTGAATTAATTCATGAATTTTTTCACCAGGGTTTTTTACATTCCTCACACAATGGTTGAGTGTTCATTTTTCATAATGTATTTCTTCTTGAATCCTACTTAATTAAGTCAACATCTTATTTACATTAATATAATAGCATCAATGGAAGGATAAAAGTTTATATTTTGGTCCGAAATAGTGGTATAAGGTTGATTTAAAGTTATTTTGGATCTTAAATTATTTAAATAGTTCATTATTTTAAGAGTTTCATTCATTGACATATATTCTTCTTTGTCTTCACTGAATTTAATGAAAACACATTATGAGTTCTAATATGATCTAATTAGTTAGAGTGAACAGGAAAATGATCCTATATATGAACTGGTGATTAGTTTTGGTATTTCACCTAGGATAAATTAGATAATGATATTGGGGAGTAATCTCATTGATTGGATACCTCTTGAAATATTTAACAAATAAGTCATAAGAAAGAAAATACATCCAATCCACCCGAAGAAACAACCTAGGATTAAATAATCATAATTAATTGTTTTAGACCAAGTAATTGTATATTTTTTTTATCTAAATTAAATAGTTAGTTCTTAAATTACAATCAACACACATGTTTTCCACTTCATAGCCAATCCTCCATCAAATCGTAGTGTCTACATGTTTCTTCTTTTTTCTCTCTGGATTTGATAACCCAAGTTGTACTACAAGATACCACTTACATAATATAACTTTGGTAAATTTTAGTGTAACCAATGATATAATTAATCCTCATTTCCATAATTCAGTCTCCCAAAAATCGTAATCCTATCATTGATATTTTACTTGATCCCACAATATTATAACGGGTTTCCTCCAAAATGTCTAAGAAATTATTCAAATGAACTCCAATATTCAGTGGAATCGAAAAATAATATCTTCTTACCCAATTATATGAACATAAAAATATAGTATTTTATTTTTATAACTGAATTCACATCATCCTCCATCTAAAAATTCCAAAATGAATTTTTTTATGTGAACATGTTATAATACATTGTCTTATTGCTCATATCTATTCGTGAATTCTTATAATCCTCAATTGTAGAAGATCCTAAATATTTATGTGTCATGACACAAATGATGACCAATAAAAATTTATTTCAGTAGCTATCTCACAAAATTTAATTTTTAATTTACACCATTAATCTTTAATTTATCCATTTTTATAACATATTAATATTAAAAAAAATGGAAATGCCTCCTTTAATTAATGTAGCATAATCCATTATTTGAAAATAGTAAAATATCAACTAATCAAATATCTTGTTTTAAACATCAATAATGATTTCAAATATTTATATTTGAAATAAAATAATTTTCATGATAATATACTCTAAACATAATTGATTATAATACTACATTCCACTCATTTATAATCGTGGATCAATCAAATTAATCTGTAATTTGATTATTGTAGAACATGATAACTTCATCTGAGTTGATTCGATAGAAAATTAATATTTTACAAAACAATCAAATCATAGATAAGAAATTTAATTTATTACCTATCAATTCTATATGTCTGAATATAATACACATGATTTAGGATGTCTTATATATTTTAAGTAGAGTCTTAGAAATTCTAAAAAATATCATACACATAACTTCTCCTATATTCCATGTCACGTAGAATATATTAGGTATCACTGTATGTTTAACATATTTCAAATTATATTTTATAAAATTTCTTATATTTGAACAATAATATTGTTTATATTATCCAAATATATTAAAAATTATAGTGATATCTCTTTCTTTGATACATTTCAACATTCAATTTAGCACATATACTCCATCTTATAGAAATCAATTTTTTTAATTGTCTAAATATCCCCTTTTAAAATTTTCCTTGGAAACCCAATAAAACCATCCATTAACTGAGGGTAGTAAGGAACACATGTAAACACCCTCTTCTAATTGGAAGGGAGATAAACCAAAACTCCTGAGAAACCATGTTACTAGATAGAACCTTGGATTAATTCCACCACCACAAGAGTGAAAAGTTCGATCCCAAATCAACTGTGATGTAGACGAACATGACTAGAATGAGTTAATGAGGGATTGTTTAAGATAATAGGGTAGCGTAAGAATAATTAAAAATAAAATGTTAAATCAAGGAATCAGAAAAACCAAAACACTACACTATGGACTTGATATTGTTAAAGTATGTCTAATAGAATCCATTTTAGGCGGAAATCTAGGACCCAGATAATAGAAAAAATATGAACCATCAAAGATTTATTAAATATGGTTTAGAATTCATAAATAGGGATCCCAAAGAAGGAACCAAAGGATATTAAAGCCATGAATATCACTACCCAATAATGTGACAAAAAACTGAACCCAAAAACCATTGAATAACCAAGAAGTTACAACAAAACCACAGTCATTGATGACCACCAATTAAAATCAAACCAAACTCAACTATAGTGAACACCACATGAATAATGGTTTTATAGATTGAAGATATATAGAAGTTAGGGTTTGGGAAACCATATGTGAAGGCAAAGAATAGAAATGACGTGCATCAATAAGTTATGAAGAAGGACCAGGAAACAAAGATAGATGCATCACTCAATCAAACCGAAGAGAATCTAGAAGGCCAGAAAATAGTCGCATTAAATAACCTATGAAAAAGAACACTCCAGTAATGGGAACTTCAATGGAGAGGTGACTAAAATCATCTCAAATGTTAATAAATGGGAAAACCATAATAAACACCTATATATAGAGTAGTAAAATAATATGTGAAGGAAATAAGAATCCCAAAAATTAATGATGGGCCACTACAGAAAAAATTAATGACTAAAATAAGGACATCGAACAACTCATTATAATATGCTAGGGATGCATGGGTCCAAAATATTGGACCAGGTTGATCAATTGAGGGATAATGTGAGAACACAGATATGAGACCTTTGTGACCATTCATATACCTAGGAATCTATTCTAAATAGCTATATTGTAATTCCCCAACCCTAGTTACCTAGATTCGGTGCATTATTACATAACATTGGGATGATCACAAGGAAATCATGTCTCAAAAGACCTATCAATTTAGTTTTATTGGAAACAAAATTCATACATAAGTTCAACTTTACAGCTTGAAGAGAAATACAACAAAAATATATTTTATTAGAAACATCCAAGCCTCATAGATTATGCCTGAATGTCACTCATAAATAACTTCTTCATATCCTGGGAAAATGAAACATAAAAAAGGGGTAAGCTCAAAATCTCAGTAAGGGTAAGTAATACAATGGATAATGACATAAATATTAAGCATGGTAAAAAACTAAAACCACATGGCTTTACCAATAATAAACATGAATAATTTTATGGAAACAATATGAGCTGAGTAAATAATTCCACAATAAAACATAATCATGGGTATTCTACTAGTCGAATGACCACATGAACCATCAATATTATTTCCAGAATGAGGGAATTTATAATACCAGAAATTCTAAAACATTTTGTCAAGTCCTCAGCCAAGACATCTAAAAATGATTAAGGCCTCAACCAAAACCATAAATCAAATTGGGAAAGGTCCTCGGCCAATTCCACGTCTAGTTGTCTAATGAGACCTACCGATGCATCGAGGAGCTATATCGGGCTCCACCCGTTACTTACTAATTCCAATACATTCCTCATATTAAAAGGTTTAAACATATCATAAACATTCGTATTAAAACAAGCATATGAAATATCAATACTTTAACCATAAATAATGAAAGGTATAAAAATATCACATCAATAGTCAAACATATCACCAAACCTTCAACACAATATGGAAGTTGTGTATCATAATAAATCAACACCAAATAACCTTAAAATACATCAAAGGATGTTGACATAGATGAAATAAAAACCATTTTTAGAGAAATATCTCTTTCAATTTTAAAATCATTTAAGAGTCACATAATTATAAAATAAAACATTTACTTTGAAAATATTCTTATAAGCTTGTAAGGGAAGCTTCGACGAGTTTATAACGGTAGAAAATAACCACACCTGTATTATAAGTTAAAAAAGACATTCTAACCTTAATTTTGTCGAAAAGGTTAAAAAGGGCATTGTTTGGAAAATGAATGAATGATTCCTTTATAAACATCTTATAAAACGTAAACAAGGATATAAATGACTTTAACCCATAGTCTATAAAATAGTAATAGTGTTTTGAAAAACATTTTTAAGAAACATGGATGTGGATGATAAAGAGGTCCCAGTAGATAATTACGTATAAACAAACATGGATAATGAAGAGATTGTAAAATAAACCATTACCTTATAATTTTCCTTGGTTGATGGTAGGTTGAACTCATGTATAATGTTGAAAAAATTGTTATTAAATTATACAAGAAACATATACATTAATATGATATCATATATGATCTTTTAACATTGCTTTGTTAGTATTATCGTCGTTTCAGGTGTTAACTTACTCATTTTCTTTTATATATTTTGTTACATAAACCATGTTTTTTATGGATATGTTGTCTATTATTCATATCCATAATTATATCAAGTCCTTAAAAATTATTTCTAATAATCAAATGAGAATTATAATTGCATGGATACGATGGGGAATGAATCTCATCGCGTTCGTGGAGACGGTAGTTCGTACGTACGCACGAGTGACAAATCATTCTTTTGATATTAAAATAATATATAATTGGATGGTATATCATATATAAATAATCATTATCATGTTATATTTATTATTTAAATCCATTACACATCATTATCATACCCATCCAAAATAATAATATTTTGAATAATAATTACACCACGACGTGGAGACCGTAAGCTGTACGTACACACATATATTGACTTGTCATTCAAAGGATGGATAGAAAACTGAATATGGTTGTACCATATTTATAACAACATCATAGTATATAGAATATACTGGAGTTATTATTTTAGAAAGCAAATTACAAAGTAAGAAGAAGTTGAAGAAGAAAGGAACTTCAAGAAGGGTGGTGAAAACATTACCTCTTCTTCGGGTTTTTCCTTTTGATTTGATCAAAAGGGCTCTTTAGGATGGCTTTCTGACTAAAGAAATGCCTCTAGGATTAATGGAGGATATTTTAGATGGTATTTGGGAAGTTTTTGTTCGAACCCCAAGGATTTGAAGGTATGAATAATTGGTTAGAAGTGGTGTCCTTTTATAAGGGGGAGGAGGGGCTCTTTAGGAAAAACAAAAAATATTACTTTATAATAAATTAATATTCGGTTTATAATAGCTCCAAAGTGGACTGTTCAAATTATAAGGTGGGTATGGGTCGAAATAATTTTATCCAATAGATTTTAGACAAGTTTGGGTCATTATATTAACCTTATCTTTTTGTTTTAACTCTTAGTTAATTAGTTTGACATTTACCATGTCACTTTGTATTTTTATATTATATAGTTAATAAACTTACTATATACATCCAAGATACCCCAATGTGGTCCATTAATGATAAACCTATCATTATAAAAGTCCTTTTTTCGAACCGTAGATTTTTTAGGAATAGAATATCAATTAATAATATAATACTTGTTTTAAAAACTCATTTATGTCAATTTTGACAATATTTAATAATTGATTTTTGTTAAAGTCTTAAAAACTTTATTAATTCGAAGAAAATTTATTTAAGAAATAATAACATGTCATATTAATCAATAAAATTCGTGGAGGACATATAAAATTTCAAATTATATTTTTTTAACTTTTATAATACCAATTATTTTATTATTTAAATAATAAGTAAAATACTGCAACCCTATTGTGTCATAAATAAATAAATTTATTAAATGTATAAAAATTATAAATAAAATACCATTATGTAGGAAATAGTTTTATCATTCTAATGAATATTTATAGTAAAAAATTTAACACATATAACCCTATGTAAAAATTGTTTTACTAAAAGATATATGCTTATGTCATTTTTGTATTTACTTTAACTTAATTAATATAAAGTGTCCTTATCACCTACAAGTGGCTCCATGGGGTCCCAAAATCGACCCAAAGATTCCTATGGTCAGAAATGTATCAAAAAATAATGTTAAGATACGTTTTAGGTTAATTTATAATTATTATAAAATTATTTATTACCCTTATTTACCGGATTTACCCTTTAACCATGGTAAATAAAATATTTACCGAAGTTATTATTCAAAATGTCTAAAAATAAATGTTACCTATTTACACAATTTGTAACTCATGATTCTAAATATAGAATCAATTTTTATAAATTCAAAACACATAAGTGGCAGAAATTAGTTTAAAATTAATTCCTGTTGTTAAAACCAAAATCGTGTTTTTAAGAGATAATAACTATCAAAAGATTGACACTTGTTTATGTCTGGTTTAAATGTAAAATTATGCCTAATGATGATAATTGTATTAAATGGTAAAAATATATTATAAATATAATTTAAAACCACTCAAATTATTAATTTATTAATATTAATCATTTTTGTTAAAAAAGTTGTTTTTAATTAAAATTTAGTAATTTTCACAATTCATCAAAATATTAAAGTTATCCGAAAAGTACCAAAATTTTACCCTAGGCTAATTTTGATATTCAGATTCCAAAAATGAAGTCCATTTTGAGAGATAAAATTTATAAAATTTCAAAAAGTGGGTATTTCTATTCATAACTACTACTTTGAATGGTCGTAGTGTGTTAGAATCTCGAAGTTGCGTACAACACACGCTACTGTATTATTCAAAGAGAATTGAACCATGGAATCTTGGGGTGTTACATACATCATGGACCCATAAATATGAAAAATATTCCATAGATGATTCAATATAACATATATCAATAGATATTTCTTCTAATATAGGATTGATGTGTTAAAAAATTATTTTCTGAAATGATCCCCGTGGACACCATACAATGCATCCTTCATTTCTATAACATCTCCAATGATTAATAATTCAGAAACTATCCCCCATTAATATGATTCCAATATTTTTAATAACATCAACCCTACTTGAAAAAATAACACCTTCACCCTTTTGGAAATGATTCAGAATACCACTTCTCCATAATTTCACATAAGATATGTTGAAATTCACACACAAGGGAAATCATACCTTTAACTAAAAAGTAATTACCATGGGAGAGTAGGAGTATCCAGCTCCAAACCAATTGTAGTTATGTATTTTTTTACACATTAATATCCAAACGATGACATTGGAAATCCACCTTGGGTTATTCTATGGTCTTAATACCGACAACATGATCTTTAGTGGAAACATACTCAAATCACACAAACTATTACTCAAAATTCCCCTTAATGAAATTATATTTAATTTTAATGTGTTTGGGCCTATAATGATGAAATTTATTTTTTCCATTATTTATAAATATCAAATTTTAGAACATGATTAGAATATAATATTCACCTTCAAATCCAATGTATTTAAGTTCTTGTCTCATCCATATAATATAGGTAAAATCATGATTGGATACTAAAAATTTAAAATCCAATTCTCTTAATGAAATATAATTTTTATACTAGATTATATATAAAATTAAATAGTTTCTAGGATAGGAAGAACCACCTGAAGTATATTTTTAGTCATCCACTAAATCTTCATAGTCATCCTATGCAAATCCCAAGAGTTTCAATGCTGCTTTTTTGTAATAAAATAGAATAATGTTCACATTATGATTTACATTTCAATGAATTTTTATTAGATAATATAAATTTCATTGTTCATTATTCCATTGATTATATGAATATTTTTATATGTAAAATAATATTTTTTATCAGGTTGGTTTTAATAAAATTAGAAATCGAATTATTATCCTAAAAATAATTGTATTAACCTCCTTGACATCCCCACAATTTGAAAAATTCTATTAGGTGGCCAGTAGAATTTTTATTGGGATTGAATCATCATATTAAAAGCACTTTTTCAAATTCTTATCATATTTTATTTGGGAAATAAAAGTACTATACTCTCTCATATGGAAATTCAAGACATTGAAAAATAATAAATAAAAAATTAGAGCCATATCATATTGCAACTTTTTGAGTTTTTAAAACAAATACATTTATAATCATGAAAGCCTCCAAATATGATTTCATATATACATGTATAAATGCAATAAAATTCACTAATATTTCACTTTCTTGATGTAAAGTATATCATCAATATCTCCTCATTGAATGGATCTAGATGAAACCATCACACTTTTTCAGGGAACTAATGTTGAAAAGAAAGTCTGCTCAACGGAATAAGATCTAAGAAGAGTATCCAAGGGGTGCACAATGGTTTATACTCCATAAACAATGAGTCTAGTTTTTAGGAGAGGAGGGGTATCATAGTGGTGGTGGATACCCTACCCTCCCAAGAAGAAGATATTCTTAAGAGAGATATCATGACCCCTTACAAAATTAAATAAGGATTATAGGATATGAACGCTAGAAAACCACTAAGGATGTGATTAGGTGTTTGTGTTTATGTTTTCATTTCTAGAACATGCATAAATTTTATAGTTTATTTAAAAAAGGTGTTAAATATCTAAAAACAAAAACAACAATACACCAAAGTGATATTTATATAATGGTAAAATATCAATACAGTTACATCCCCTCACTATGAAACATAAGAAGATGAAATAAGGAACAAAAATTAAAGTGAATTCTATGTTTATCATTCCAAATACATGGATGAATCTAGATACACTATAGAACATTTCCTAAAAACTCTTAACATGAATTTATATAAATTTTCATAATATACAATAAAAATTATTCCCCTAAAAACAATATTAGTTTTTTACATATTCTCTTAATATGCAAACTAAATATAATATGGCATGCTGAAATGAGAAACTAGTACCACAAATTGCTCCTAATTTTAAAAAAACATAAGAGCTTTTTTAAAAGCATAGTGTAATAGATCTAGTATTATATTTGTATCAATTATATTCAAAAGAATAATACAACAATTGCAAATTCATTTCGTAGAATTTAATATCTCTACGTCTGTGTGTTGGATTCCTAGAAATATGTGCAGAATTGTTTTTCTTCATAGGGGAAACCCGAAAAATGGGGAAAATCATCAATATCACAAAAAAACTAAGTCTAACATAATGTTTGAAGGTTAATAAAATCCCACATCCTATGTAAATCGGAATAATAAGTAATGTGAATGAGTTATTTTAAAAAATTAAAATAACTTGATTTTTTCTAAATATTGATTTTCACCACTCAGATAAATGATCATACACACATTAAAAAATGTCAGGGTTATACGTTTACACTAATTTGAAAATATGAAATGTCAGATAACTTCTTTAGAATTTATGGGAATGAATAGAACTGAATAGAATTTTAAAAAAATAACAATTTGTGAAGATCAACAGGATGCCTGGATCTATAAACATCAGTCACTAGAGAGAGTAATGAGAATAAAAATTAAAACAATAACAATGATGAATGGATTGACAAATATATCAAAGAAATTATAATTAATAGAAAATTCCATAAAATGTAATAACCACAAGATTGAACATCCCAAAGCCCATAACAGCGGCTTAGTCTCCCTAGTCCATCCCTTTTTCATTTGTTGTTCGAATCACTATTTAGAGTGAGAGCACCGAGTTAGGGACCATGGCGGGGGAGGTTATAATAGAGGATATGGTGGTGTAGTTAGAGAAGGAGACAAAGGTGGAGGCAGAGGTAGAGGTGGGGACCCAAGAAGTGGCAAGGACCGAGGACGAGGCAGAGGAAGAGGCAAAGACCCTGGTGAATGAAGAAATGAAGGTGGATGAGATTGATATATATTATAATAGTTTGAAGGGATGGATTCAGTGGATATGGGTTGAATCAGGGGAGAAAAAATAAAGAATTGGGATCGTGGGGGAGAAACAATATTATGGATTATGAGGGATTCTAAAAGAGTGGAGACAAGTAAAAATAAGGAAAATGTATATGGAGATGACACATGGGATGAAATGGAACAATATTTAGTATATATAATATACATTTAAATACTCTTTTAAATTTAGTTTTCATCTATGTTGACATCCACTAATATTTCTTATGATTCACTGGGGACATGATCTGATGATTCAATCCATGTTTTTCTCTATATGACATGTGATTATGTGATGATGATATTTTAATTAAAATTATATCTTTCTTAAGTGTTATGAAATGTTGAATGGATTAATGTCTTATGATCCTTCTGCATATATAAAAATGGTATCCCTTATGTGAGGAGTGGGTCTATTAAATCAATTCAATACATTGGATAATGAAAAATATCTCATGTGATAATATGGATTAAAATGGGAATTGATGTCAGTTTAGTATGTGAATATGAATAATATTAAATCCTTATGAGTGAACCTTGTCTAAGTAAATAATTGAAAAGGAGTGAACATAATCCATTATGGGACTTTATCAAATGATATAGTATTGGTAGTGAGCCTTGACCAGTGAAATGATTTTATATTCTTCTAATAGTTCCAAAAAATCAAATGAAATGATTTTATTTTTATTATATTATCTAATAAATCATTATGGATTATTGATTATTCAACACACATATTACTCATGAATTTTTATATAACAAAGCATTATTCCTTGAATCACCTATACTGTTCTATGATTTATTGGTTATGAACTTTATAATTTATAATCATGATATCGTACCATTATGCATATCTCATTTGTTCATATGATCATCGATTGATATCTCCCATTTTTACCCTTAGTGGAAATATGAGGTCACCCTATATTTGTTTCCATTTTCACTATTTTATGAATAATGTATTTATGAATTAAATTACATAGAAGGGTACCCTGAGAGAATAAATATTTAGGAGATATTTAATATCCTTCATTAAATATATTGACTATGTGTGTAGTCTCTTTAGAATCTAAAACATTATGGTTTTGGTAAATTAATTATAATGAAATGTAATAAATATTCATTTAAAATGATGAGATATTTATGAATTTAATAGTCAAGTTTCCATATTCAGTATCAGAATGAGGTTTATTTATTATTTATTTATTGATTATTAGGAAAATGAGGATAAATCTTAATCTATCCAATAAAGAATAGAAATTGATATTTACTGAATGAAAATGTATCATTGGGTGACAAGAAGGTGTCATCATTTATGATATCTCATTAATTATTTTCATGATCATGTGATTGATTTGTATAATTATTGTAGATTAATGCATAATCTATTAATTTTTTTTCAATATATTACTGAAGGTGTAATCATATTGAAAACGAATGTGGAGGATAATTCAATGACATTACTCTAAAGAGGGTAATTGACAGAAGAGTTGGATTGAAAAATATTTTTTCTATGCTAAATCGAATCTCAATATACATGGGTTGTACTAATGTTTCAAAACATGAATATATGGACCTATTTTCCATTGAATATTCATTCGTAAAATATAAATTTTTTAATTGGATCCTATGATACGAAAACGATTATGAAATTGATTAGTACCATTGAAAACACATTTTATATTATCCATTTTACATAACATGAAAAAATTTACAAGTATTGTTTAATTTTTATGGAAATTAAGAAAAATGGTGGAATTCTATAAAAAATAAAATCGAAGATAATGTAATTGACTCTAGAGAATGATACTTGTTTTGGAAGGTATTTTACAATATTTACTTTCCTGAACTCCTTTCATGAATGTTGAAACATATTTCATTAAGAATAAGTAGAAAGATAATAAATATATTGGTATATATGATGAAATTATATATGAATTGCAGGGTAAAAAAATTATTTTATCCTAAAACTTCATAAAAAAATTGGTTAGTTCATCAACGTGTTAAGAACAAGTCTATATGAATTTATATCCATAAGGGAGTTTATGAGATATGATTAAATCAATTGATTCTATATAAATGTAGTAATATAGATAATATATTACCATCATTCTCATGACTCTTATAATATTAAAAAAATAGATTTTTGAGTAAATAATAATAATAAAACCCATGGGCAAAATAAAATGAATCTAACTTTACTCTAGATGAGTGAAATTAATCATGAAGAAAATTCAATCTAAGGAGCATGTAAATATTACTTGAATGGAAATGAAGGAAATCTAGCTGGTGAATGATGAAGTGATATAATGATGTGGGATAATGAAAATAATGGGGATACTATTATTTTTTTTCTCCACCCAAACTCAAATGCTACATCTATAAGATGTATGGTAATTATTCCAATCGATTTAAGAATTTAAGGGTTAATGAAAACTATCAGTGCAATTTATATGTTAACAAAATATATAATGTGAAATCATATATGATCACAATTTCTAAATTAGGTCATAATAATGAAGTGGTAAAAAGTACACTTTTCTACCACTGTAGAAATAAAATTGTCTAGTTTCATTTTGGTTCAACCCACTCATTTATATCTAAATAGTTTTATAAAGGGATCACAAAAACACCTCAATTAATAGATGTTTAATTATTTATGGTAATTACTAATTTTACAATTATCTCATTTCTAGTATCTCTCTCCTTTCTAGTTAAATTTTTTGGCAATGTGCTTCAAACAAACATTTGATTCTCACTATAATCGAATTTGATACGATTTTTGGTCTGGATTGGATCTTAATATAAAATCTCATATCAATTACCATGGTAGATAATTAATGTATGATATTCTAAATATAACCATGATTATCTATTGGATGGAGGATTAATAATAACTTCAAATTGAAAATACTTCCATTAAATGGGTTTTGTTACATATTCATGAGGGGTATCTATCTCCAATGGTAGTGTAGAAAAAAACAATGATGTTTTCATAATGAGTATGAATATTCAAATTTATTTATCGAATATTTTCCCATAATTACCCAAATAATGATGTTGTGTTTTTAATGTAACACTTACGTGGTGCAATTACAATTTCATAGAATCCTTATATAATAGAACATAATGATTTAAAAATTCTATGAGAATCTGGATTTTGGATTAATTTCACTTTGTTTTTCACTATGGGGTAAAAAAATTATTTTCATAATGATGGAAGATGGGTTAGTGTATCTTTTCATTCATTATCACGAACATAAAAAGATTACCACCAATAAAAAGTATCATCTACCAAGTAATGATAATTTTATCGATTAATAGAATTTAGGTGTTTACTTCTTAAACATTTTACTCTAATATGGATATCCCAAGTTGAGGGTCAAAAAGGAGTAAGTATCCAAGATATATTTCCATAATGAGTATAAATACTATAAATTTATTATTATTTTACTTAGAATTAGCAATGCCCATAATATCTTCATGTATTTAAAGAATAAAGTCTATAGATATTAGATTGATCCATTTTTGGTAGTCCTTATAGATGATATTCTTATATATTCGATGAGAAATGAAGAGAATGAAAATAATTTTAGGTTTGTATTGAATAACTTGAGGATATATATGTTTTATGATAAATTTAGTAATTGTAAATTTTATTAATGAAAAGTATCATTATTGGATCATGTAATTGAAATTGATAGTGTATTAGTGGATCCATTAAAGGAAAATGATACTGAAACATTTCCCATATCAATATTGGTTACTGAAATCTACAGTTTTCATGTTTCGATATGACAGTATCGATGATTGGTTTGTGGAATTTATCATTTATATAAAATATTCTAAAAATATAATAGTGGAACAGATTTATGTAATTATAGATAATTGAATTTTATGGAATGTTTATGGATCTAAAAGGAAGGTTGGTCAGCACACCTATACTTATTATACCCTGTAGCGGAGAAGGAATTATGATATATATTGATGAGTGAAATAAGGCTATGGGATGTTTTCTCATGAATAATTAAATGGTAGTAAATTATGCTACAAAAAAATCAAACACTCGTGAGAAAAATTACTCGACTCATGATTTGTAATTGTCAGCGATTTGTTTTATTTAAATATATTGATGCATTATATTTATGGTAAAAGGTGTTATATATATACAAAACATAAAATATTATTTTATATATTTGTATATAAATAGTTTAATATTCATTATAGGATATGTTTAGAAGCTATTAATGAGTAAGAATACTCGATACATTACCACCCAGGGAAGGAGATCAAGCTTGATGATGGTCTAAGTAAGAATTTCCATGAATGTTTATATATTATTAGAAATGATATAGATCAAATATTTATGTTTTTATAGAGGATATGTCATGAAATCATAAAGATATAAAGAATTCTGTAGTTATTAGATAAATTTTCATCCATCTATTATGGTGAATATTAAGATATGTAAAAGGAATATGTGGATCTACAAACAAATATAAGGAATTTTTTTAAGTCAAATAATTATAGTGATTTAATGATTATTTTCAGTTACATAGTATGTGTCCTATCAATACCCATATTGAATGAAGATATTAGATGAATCTCACTATTACTAATTCACTACTCATCCTGGATGTAAGGAGATATATAGAGATTGTAAAGAGAATTTATGGTGGGATAAAATTATGAGAAATATTTTAGATTATATATATCAATGCTTGGTATGCCTGTATGTTAAGTATATGGGAGATAAGTTAAATGGAATGTCCCAACCATTACTATTACCTAAGTGGAAATAGGAAAATATCCATATGGATTTCAACATGAGACTCCCCAATTTATATAAATAAAATAATTATATTTAGGTTGTAGTTGATAAAATTATGATATATATACATTTCATTACTTTCAAGACCATTTCTCGCATAAATATCTTTCAATGTTATATATTAAGAATGGGGAAATTTTTATATTATTACTACTAGAAATCATATATGGGAAATATCCAATGTTAATCTCAATATTATTGATATCAATTCATCAATCCTTGAATATAGAGTTGAGATTTATCAGTACATATCATCCCCAGATAGATGGTCAGTTTGAGAGGGACATTTAATCCTAAAATGACATGGTAAGATCTTCCTATGATGACTTCAAAAGAGTTTGGGATCAACACTTTCCTTTGGATGACCTTATTTTCTAAAATATATTTCATTTGAGCATTCATATAGATCATTATAAATCCCTATCTAGAAATAAGTGGACAAATGTAAAATACTATTATAATGTTGGGTAACAAATTCTATTGAGACCTCAGATATCTGATTTAATGTAATGGATGGTTAGATCCATACAAAAACACATCAGGGTAAATCAGAGTTAATTTAAATTTTATGATGATAATCTATAATAATATATTGAATTAAATGTTAATGATAAGGTGTTCCTCAAATATTTCATTGGAATAATTTTATTACATTTGGAAATTAGGGAATGATAAGCCCCATATATGTTAGTCCCTATGAGACTATTGACTAAATAGATATAGAGGATTATCAGTTGATTATTCATCTAAATCACACCAAAGTTCACTATGTGTTCCTTGTATCACTTTTGAAAATTTTTATACCTTATCATTCACATGAAACAAAATCATAGAACATTTTATTATATTATGTTCATTCAAATGAATATTAACATGTAAATATCATGGATCGCAGAGATATAGTAATAAAAAACAAGAAAAATCACCAATTTATAGTTATCTAAATGAATCATAAAATTAAGGATTCTATCTTGGAACCTAGGAATGTGGTGAGAAAAATTAAACCTATATTTGATAATTCACAATGACATAATTTGGAGTTTGAAACTGAGTGTGGTAGAATAAAAAACCCTGAGATTTTAGAAATTATTTTCCTTTAATAAAAAATATAGTCTATAGCTTGTAAAGAAAACAAAACCGAACATATGTTAATAATTATTATATATAATAACATTATATTATATTTATAAAAAAATTCACATAATTTTTAATTCATTTAAGAAATACTATTGATTCTAAATAACTTTTTCTAAGTATTTTGATTAAGAACATTGTTTTTGACATATATGTTTTGAATAAAAAATAATAATGTAAATAAAATGGATGATAATTTTTTTAGGTATATGTAGATTGAATTAATTATTTACCATTTGGTTATAAATAAAAATAGCAACAATTAAAGGTAAGAAGTGATGTTTTCCTGAAAAAATTCATTTATGGGAACAATATGTTTTTTGTTGATAAATTAAATTATTCACACTAGATGAATGATATTAATTAATATTTTATCTAACATATTCCATAAAATATTTGAAAATTAATTAAATGGTTTTTTAAATGACCGGAATTGTAAAAATTCTATATTATCCTTAGAAATGAATTTATTTAAAAACCTTTTCACTAAATTTTGTGGGATTCATTCAAAATTAATTTAATAAAATGTAAGGAATTTAATTTAATTATAATATTTTACAAAAATTTTATTATAATATAAAAATTTTGTATGAGGCTTATTAAATTTTTTCATAATGAATAGTAACTATGTAAAATTTGTTTTACCAAAGTTAATGTTAAATTGGACTTACTAGGGGAATAAATTAAAAGAAATGGTTTAAAATATCATTATAATGGTATAAATCTAATTGTATGATTATATTAATACATTAAAATATATTATCCAATTAAAATTTTCCTATTTTTTCTAATTTATATTTATTATGATAGTATAATATTTTAATTTTTTACTTATTCACAAGAATCTCTCCCACCACACTTATAGAAGTACATCTTATCCCACTAACTGAATAAATTTTTTTGAGCCACAAACCTTTGCCAATATATGCCCAAAAACCTTATTAAATTCCCTCTATATTTACTAGAGATTTTGATATTCCCAAGTTATCTACCATTGAAGGCATAATGATTATAAGGAAGGAGGTTTCCTAAAAAAATATGTAAACACCTTTATTGATCATTTATTATATTATTTAATCATTAACCTCATCCAGATATTCTATGAAAAACTTTACATAATGAAATATGAATAGATAAAAAAATTATTTTTTTTATTTGGTATAACCATCTTCTAAATCTATTCTACCCTATGAGAAATTAAAACATAATTTATTCTTATGTGTGGAATTCCACTTCCACAAAGTGATTTTATTGTTTTTCATGTACAGAATAAATATGCAGGTTTCTGGATAATTTTAATGATTATATATGATATTTATGATATTATCTTTATTTTAAATGATATATTATTATTTGTCATCATTTATTTAAATTATTTGAAAAATGGAAAAATTACTCATGGTACATACAAACAACCATATTCAAAAAGTGATGTAATTCATATTTCATAATTTAATTATATGATTTTTTTTAAATAGAGTAGTATAAATAAATTTTATAATAAACCATTATTAATTTTTTTGAGATGATAAAACCATGACCATGGCGAAAAGACAACAATATTTGAACCAAATTATATTCACCCAAATGTTGATTTTAATGAAAAAATTTTAGTAAATGGGAATTTGAAAATTATAATTGAAATCATTATTACTATAAAATTATGAATATTTTTGTATTATATATATATATATAATAAAGAAAAATTTAGTATATGTAAAGACCCGAAAATTTCAAGGAATTTTTTTTAATTTTCTTTGGAATTTTACAAGAATGCAGTTTCTGACAGCGCCTGATTCCGAGGCCCAGTGTTCCCAAAATCAATTTCTAAAGTTTATCTCTGGTACGTTCAGTGAACGAACGAGCGGGTTTTTCTAAATTTTGAACCGGTGCTCGAAATCGAATTCCGAGGGCACCGATGGATTCACAGCGCCGATAATTGCTTAAGAAGATCTTTTTCAGAGTTGCGTTTTCACGGGAGGAGTTGTTAAAAATTTGTGGAAGATAAAATAAAAAATGAGTTACAATTTTTATTTCTTTAAAGTAGTAATATCCTTTGAGTGGAAGTTAGGGAACTACCCTTGAGAGGATTAAGGTGGGGTGGGGCCCACACGAGCCCAACCCCTCACCTTCCCCTAACTTCATAACTTTTCAACACTAAAATTTTGTAACTCTAGAAAAGAAACTCCTTTTTTTAAATAAATTCAACTCCTTAATTGTGTAGGTTTTTCATGTAATTAATTCTTGGATTCGTTTGAATTTTAAATGAATTCCTATGATTGTGTGTTAATTAAATAAGACTAAGTCTTATTTCGTGGGAGAATAGTTGATGGTGTGAAAGGATTTGAAGAGAAAGCTTTAAGCTTTGTAGAACTTCTTCTTTCACGAAGAACGCAATTCTCCGAAGAAGAACGCTTCATCTCCTTGTTGTAGAACGTGAAGAACACTGAAGCTTCGATGAAGAACGTCGTCTCATCTGGCACCTTCTCTCCACGTCGAAGGAAGCGAGATGCTACATTTTTTATCGGGCGATCACCGACGGCGTGCCTTCTCCTCTTCTTCCTCCGCGTCAAAGGGAGGAGACACCACCGCGGGGACCGTCGCCATTGACGACAACTCACCCGACGACGTCAACGGAATCAGCACCGATCTTCCGTGATGTACGATCATCACGACGCTTGTCTCTTCCACGACTCGACGACATGTAACAACTTTGCAAGGTAGGGGTTTATTGCTTTTTGTTCGTGAAACATCCATTGTCATTCCTCGTCTTATATTTTTGTGCCACTTTTTATCATATTAACGGGAGGAGGTCGGACCACATAAACATGGCCGACCCTCCTCCCCCTTTTTTGTTGTGTTGTTGCGGTTCGGAAGATGGAGGCATGGTGCGACGACACCGCGCGGGAACCAGGAGGAATGCGACAAGGATGCGCGGTGCCGTTGCGCCGCGCCATCGAGGCCAAACCAAAGTGTGGTCGTAATTGGGACTGCAAAGGCGAACAGAAGACTCCGCAGTTTTATCTTTTGATGTGCGGAACGACGGGCATTGACAGAATGGGCCGCAGAGACGAGTCGATGTTTGCGCAGTGAATAACGGGACCCGTGATGAGCATCGCCGCAGATAGAATTGAAAACGGACAACCGGAGAAACTCTGGTGGCCCGCGGACACCACCGGCGGTGTGGGCCGCCGGCGCGGCAGCACCGGCCGACCGCCCGGAGGCGGAGGCGCCCCAGCGCGCCGCCTGGAGAAACCGCAGTGACTGAAGCCGCGGTGGCGAGCGAGTGGATCCTGCGGCCGCGCGGGATCCGGGGGGACGCGGCGCGAGCCGCATCCGCGGAGCCCCAGCACGCTGGCTGAGCCAGCCAGCTGCCCGGCCTAGCCAGGCCGGCTTGGACGGACCGGGCCGGGCCGCGCCCAGCCGGTCCAGGTCAGGTCGACCCGGTTCGGGCCGACCCAGGGGGGTTGGGTTGGGTCAGACCGGGCCCAGACCCCCCATTTTCGGATCACTTTCGGTCATTTGCCCATATCATGGGCTATAGACCTCCAATCGACGCACCGTCAGTTGCGTAGCGATCCTTGGATCGAGATAGTCTTTTCGGTATATTACACTCAAGGTTTCGGAGAACATTGGGTTCGGCCGGGTTGGTTCGGATTCGAAACCAACCGGGCCCTCAGAGCGGAAACACTTATATCTTGACCTCCGGACGCCCGATTGACGTGCCGTCGACTATGTTGGATTTCTCTTGATGGGACAGAACTTTTGGCCAACTCAGCTCGATTTTTTGATTCCGTTAGAGTGTGGTCGGGTTGGTTCGCTCACGAAACCAACCGGGCCCCTAGAACGAAAAAGCCAATAACTCACAGACCGGGCGTCCGATTGATGCGCCGTCTGTCTCGTTGATTTCCTTTTGATGAGATGGAACTTTTGGTATACTTAGCTTGAGTTTTGGATGTAGTTGGATAGTGTCCGGGTTGGATTGCACCCAAAATCCAACCGGGCCCCTAGAACGGAAAAGCTGATAACTTTCAGACTGGACGTCCGTTTGAAGAACCATCAGCGGCGTTGTTGATCACGTGGAGAAACGGTCCCTATGAGTTTACCCTATGAGAGTTAGGGGTACAGTTGAGATACGACCGGATTGGTTCACAGAAAAAACCAACCGGGCCCCGAGGACAAAAACGCTTGTAACACACAGACCGGGCGTCTGATTGACGCGCCATCTGTTGTGTTGAGACCCCTGTGACAAGCCGGTCCTTAGAGATACTTCTCCGTGGAACTTTGTGATACTTGTATTATCGACCAGTAGCTCATGGAGCAGACGCTCACGGAGATGAGCGTGCGGAGTACAGAGACCGTGTAGCCGGCTGAGACCTGACGACTGCTTGACCGATCGACTTGGTGTGTTTCGGATAGCCTAGTTGGGAGCTCTTGGTTGTAGCAGCAGACCCACGGTGGAGGAGCACTTGGTTGTAGTGGCAGACCCACGGTACTCAATAGAAGGAGTACCTATGGAGGCTGTGAGGGGTAGCTCTTAGTTGTAGCGGCATACCCACGGCGGAGGAGCACTTTGTTGTAGTGGCAGACCCACGATACTCAACAGAAGAAGTACCTTTGGATGCTATAAGGGGAGCTCTTGGTTGTAGCAGCAGACCCATGGTGGGAAGTGCTTGGTTGTAGCAGCAGGCCCACAATACTCGACATGAGGAGTACCTCAGCAGTCTTAGGTTAGTGAGCAGTACCTTGGAGTCATGATAGGACCACTGTACACTCCAGAGACGAGACTCTTCAGCAGTAACGGTTTTTGATAATGAAAATCCCAGTTTGAGCTAAGCCTAAGACCTTTGTTCTTACCTCATGATTGATATGGGTTACTTGATAACATAGGTATATGTATGGGCATATACCTGGGTAGTGGTTATCCGTTGATTTTTCATAATCTTGTGTTTCCTCATGATAGATATGGGTTACTTGATAACTTGGGTATAAGTATGAGCATATACCTAAGTAGAGGTTATCTGTTGGGATCTTCTTGTGGTTATCCTTGTTGTATTTAGTGAGACCTTGAGAGTCTTGGGGTCCCTACTGAGTATCGTTATACTCACCCCTACACGGGCTATGCCCGCACCTCGTTGTGTTGGTTGCAGATGACGGACAACACATACAGAGGCCGAGTGTTCGAGGACTGGACGGTACTCGGGGGTGGACCTCACGATGAGACATTACCCTGTAGTGGAAAACACGACGAGGTGACGCTCGGAGGAGGTTGACAGGCGAGATCATTGTAGAGGCTATCTATATCTACAATTCAGGTAGGATCCGTGGTGGATGATCGAGGAGTTGCACTATCTGTACCTACCCTTCAGGTAGGATCTGAGGAGGACGACCCAGGATCTCCTTCCTTTCTTCCAGCTGTTGTCTTTGTTGTAATTTCTTTCAATTGTAGATGATCTTTCATTTTGTTTTTTATTCTGGCCCATTTAATTTTCAGAGCTTCCTTTTTTTGTACTTGCTGTTTTACTTCCGCTTGTACTCGGTGGTGTTTTGTTACTTTTATAAAGGCAATGCCTTCCCAGTTATCAGGATTTACGCCTTTGGTGCTAGTTGCAAGCCCCTGGCCTATGGAAGGTGAGCTTGGGGTAGTCACGACATGGGCCCCAAGGACGGGTCATGACAAATTGGTATCAGAGGAGTCGGTTCTACTATAGAACTTATAACTCTGATATTTTCTTTCTGTGAAGCAATAGTGTTAAGGGTACCGAGTTTGGTCTTCAGTTCAGGGAGTCCAGTGTTAGTGCGGGCGGTCGACGTATCCATACACCAGGACCCTGACAACTGATTTCCGACTTTGTGAACGAAAACACTGATTGCGTGTGTGTTTTCAATGGTTTTCCCTAAAAACAGCGCAAACCAAGTCAGCTCACCAGGTATAATCGTTCGACCATGTCACGTTGTTTCTTTCAGGATTCCTTTTCACGGACGACCATCTAGATCACATTGGGATGTGCGTTCTGACAGCCTGTCGAGTGATAAAGCTTTGCTAGAGGGCCCTCTTGTAGTTGAGGCACCAGCGGAGGCACCAGCGGTATTACCATACATTGGTACAATGATGCCACCGGCCCTAGCAGTAGGCGATGCAAACCACTTGAGCGCGCTGCACATGTTCCAGCGCCAGAGGCCATCCAGGTTCTGGGGAGAGATGGACCCGCAGGCGGCTGAGGTTTGGCTGGAGGTTGTGGTGAAAGTCTTCAGGCTAGTGGGGACGCCAGCAGACTTCATGGTGATATTTGCTGCCAGCCTTCTTCAGGAAGCAGTAGGCAGGTGGTGAAACCACTTGTTCCAGTTTTGCGATGATATGATCATCACATGGGAAGACTTCGAGACCTTCTTCAGGGTGGAGTTTATGCCAGTCGCTCTACACCCCTAGCGTGTACAAGAGCTGCTGACTTTGTCGTAGGATTTTAGATCAGTAGCCGAGTCATTTGTGGGCAGTAGACAGATGATGAAGAGGACCAAGAGGACCAGAAGCAGCCGTACGAGGAGCAGTAAGTGTTATGAATGCGGCAGGAAGGGTCACCTGGCACGTGACTGTCTGACCCCCGCACAGTCGATCCTTAGGCCTTAGAGGATACACCGAGGTGGAAGCAGCGGTAGGTGCTTGAGCAACAGCCGAGTAGTGGACAAGGCAGTAGAGCTCCGGGAGTAGGTGGACAGGAGCAGAACTAGTGGATACGTCCATTGTACTTCTAGTTCCATGTTGAAATTGTTTTCGTGTCTTTGTACTATGAGCTGTAATAATAAAATGACACTTATGTTTGTTTGCTTTCTTGTCCTTTTGTTTGGTTAATACTGAGTGGTCCTGCTTAAGACTGTTGACTTGACCCTCACTTTCGATATTTCTACTGGAGGAGACCCAGTTACCTCACACTGATGCCGACAGTGTGACTCGAACCTTGGAGGCGAGAGTGACAGTTGGATCTCTTGATAGTTACGTCGAGGCCTTACGACGTCATCCATGGAATGAATGCATCATTCATGTTAGGATTGATTGTATTAGTAAATGGGCATGGTTCATCCAGAGGATGAGACCGAGTTTCTCTTTTCGGAAAAAGAGAAATTTTAGCAGCTCTTTCAGATCGTAGGCAAGGAAGGTGCAAATCATCCAGGAGTAGATGCAGATTGCACCGTGCAGTAAGAAATGGGAAACCGGTGCCAGTCTTAGAGACTCGGGCGTGTTAAATGATTCAATAAGAGGAAGCTTAAAGGAGAGATGATTCTGAGAAGCAGCAGACGTGGAGGCAGAGCTATGAGAGCATCATGAGGTGGTGTACGTTTTAACATGCTATAACCACCCACCATAGTTGTCCCCACCAGGCTCAGGGAGCTGGAGGGCGGGGGGGAAAAGAGTAGCTACATGCGGTCAGGGAGAGTGACCCAATGGCTCTAAAAACGATTCGAGGGATAGTCTATGTTCACTACTAGCTGCCGTAGTAACAGACGTTGATACAAATCATTCCTTCCTTCCACGAATCTTGTCCCGGACATAGAGTTTCCGGTAAGTCGTAGTCTTGACCCTCACGTCTATATATAACTTGGGAGAAGACTTGATAATCACACTTACGCCGATAGTGTGGTCAGAACCTTGAGGTGAGAGTTTCGGTTGGAATATCTTGGTGGCAGCGTCGAGGCCTTACGACGTTGGTTTGAGTTTGGACTGGGCAATCACAGTTCATACACAGATTGACGGTATTAGGAAAAAAGGTTGTGGTTTATCTACGATGTCGGGGTGAGTTTTCCTTGGTCAGCGAAAAGGAAACCCCAGGAAGCACAGGATAAAGTCATGCACAGGAGGGTGTGACCGATCAATCTTGAGTCAGTCAACCTTACCCTCGTGGCAGCAGTCGTTTTGAGTTTCAGTTCTAATAGGAATTGGAGACCTCTAGAGTTCGAGGATGATGATCACGTCCGTATACGGGTCTCACCTTGGCGAGGTTTACGGAGATGTGGTCGAGGAGACAAGTTATCTCTGATGTTCAATGAACCTTTCTAGGTCCTCAGCTGGGTAGGTGAGGTAGTTTACTGCTTGACCGATCCACCTCAGTTGCACCAGGTGCATGATGACTTCCACGTATCTCAACTGAGGAGATACATGTGAGATCCTTCAAAAATCATCAACCATGGGGAGCTGGTCTTTGGCGAGGGGGTGACTTTCACAGAGGTTCCAGTAGGAATCGAGGATCGACAGGAGTGGATTCTACGAGGATAGTCCATTCCTCAGGTGTGCTTTCACTGGCAGTACGAGAACCTCCAAATGAACACATGGGAGCAGAAGGTTCAGATGCGTGCTCAGTACTGCGTTTGTATCCCTAGTTTTTGTTAAAGCTTTACGGGGACGTAAAGCCCTGATGTGGGAGTAATGTAAAGGCCCAGGAATTTCAAGGAAATTTTTTTCTTAATTTTCTTTGGAATTTTACAAGAACGCAGTTTCTAAAGGCACCTAATTCCGAAGCCCAGTGTGCCCGGAATCAATTTCCCAAGATTAGCTTGGGTACATTCAGTGAACGAATGAGCGGGTTTTTCTAACTTTTGAACCGGTGCTCAAAATCGAATTCCGAGGCCACCGATGGATTCACAACGCCGGTAATTGCTTAAGAAGATCTTTTTCGGAGTAGCGTTTTCAAGGGAGGAGTTGTTAAAAATTTGTGTAAGATAAAATAAAAATTGAGTTACAATTTTTATTTCTTTAAAGTAGTTATATCCTTTGAGTGTAAGTTATGGAACTACCCTTGAGAGGATTAAGGTGGGGTGGGGCCCACACGAGCCCAACCCCACACCTTTCCCTAACTTCATAACTTTTCCACTCTTAAATTTTGTAACTCTAAAAAAGAAACTCCTTTTTTTAAATAAAGTCAACTCCTTAATTGTGTAGGTTTTTCGTGTAATTGATTCTTGGATTCGTTTGAATTTGAAATGAATTCCTTGGCTTGTGTGTTAATTAAATAAGACTAAGTCTTATTTCGTGGGAGAATAGTTGATGGTGCGAAAGGATTTGAAGAGAAATATTTAAGCTTTGAAGAACTTCTTCCTTCATGAAGAATGCAATTCTTCGAAGAAGAACGCTTCATCTCCTTGTTGAAGAACGTGAAGAACACCGAAGCATCGACGAAGAACGTCATCTCATCTTGCACCTTATCTCCACGTCAAAGGAAGCGAGATTCCACATTTTTCATCGGGCGATCACCGACGGCGTGCCTTCTCCTCTTCTTCCTCCGCATCAAAGGGAGGAGACACCACCGTGGGGACCGTCTCCATTGACGATGACTCACCCGCCGACGACAACGGAATCGGCACCGATCTTCCGCGATGTCCGATCATCGCAACGCTTGTCTCTTCCAAGACTCGACAACATGTGACGTCTTTTCAAGGTAGGGGTTTATTTCTTCTTGTTCGTGAAACATCCTTTTTCATTCCTCATTTTATATTTTTGGGCCGCTTGTTATCATCTTAACGGGAGGAGGTCGGACCACACGAACACGGCCGAACCTCCTCCCCCTTTGTTGTTGTGTTGTTGCGGTTCGGAAGATGGTGGCATGGTGCGAAGGCACCGTGCGAAAACATGGAGGAATGCAACAAGGATGCGTGGCGCCGTCCCGCCGCGCCGTCGAGGCCGAACGAAAGTGTGGTCGTAATTGGGATGGCGAAGGCGAACATAAGACTCTACAGTTTGTTCTTTTGACATGCGGAATGATGGGCATCGACGGAACGGGCCGCAGAGACGATTTGATGTTTCCGCAGTGAAGAACGGGACCCAGGATGAGCATTGGCACAGACGGAATTGAAAACAGACCACCGGAGCAACTCAAGTGGCCCACGGACACCACCGGCGGCATGGGTCGCCGGCGCGGCAGCACCGACGGCCGGAGTCGGTGGCGCCACAGCGCGCCACCTAGAGAAACCACCTCGGTTGAAGTTGCGGTGGTGAGCGAATGGATCCCACGGCCGTGCGGGATCCAGGGTGAGGCAGCGCATGCCGCGTCTGCGGAGCGCCAGCTCGCTGGTCGAGCCAGCGAGCCGACCGGCCGAGCCCGGCTGGCTTGGGCAGACCTGGTCGGGCTGCGCCTAGCCGGGCCGGGTCGCGCCCTGCCAGGTCGGACCTAGGTTGGGTCGACCCGGTTCGGGCCGACCCAGGGTGGGTTGGGCCGGGTCAGACCGAGCCCAGACCCTCCATTTTTGGATCACTTTCGGTGTTTTGCCCATATCTTGGGCTACCGACCTCCGATCGACGCACCTTCAGTTGTGTAGCGATTCTTGAATCGATACGGTCGTTTCGGTATATTACACTCATGGTTTCGGAGAAAATTGGGTTCGGATACGAAACCAACCGGGCCCTCATAGCGGAAACACTTATATCTTGAGCTTCAGACGTCCGATTGATGTTAAGTTAACTTTTTTGAATTCCTCTTGATGAGAAGGAACTTTTGGCTTACTCCGATTGAGGTTTGGATGCGGTCGGAGTGCGGTCGGGTTGGTTCGCTCACAAAAACAACCGGGCCCCTTGAACGAAAAAGCCAATAACTCACAGATTGGGCGTCCGATTGACGTACCATCGGTCTGGTTGATTTACTCTTGATGAGACGGAACTTTTGGCATACTTCATTTGAATTTTTGATGTCGTTGGATAGTGACCGGGTTGGATTTCTCCCGAAATCCAACCGGGCCCCTAGAACGTAAAAGCTGATAACATTCAGACTGGATGTCCGTTTGACGAACTGTCAGTGGCGTTGGTGATCACGTGGAGAAACGGTCCTTATGAGTTTACCCTATGAGAGTTCAGGGGACATTTGAGATACGGTCGGATTCCTTCGCACACGAAACCAACCAGGCCCCGGGGACGAAAAGGCTAGTAACACATAGACCGGGCGTCCGATTGACGCGTCGTCTGTTGCGTTGAGACCCCTGTAACGAGGCGGTCCTTTGAGATAATTCTTCAGGGAACATTGTGATAATTGTACTATCGACCAGTAGTTCATGGAGCGGACCCTCAAGGAGACTAGCATGCGGAGTACAAAGACCATGTAGCTGGATGAGACCTGACGACTGCTTGACCGATCGACTCAGTGTGTTTCAGATAGCCCAGTGGGGAGCGCTTGGTTGTAGCGGCAGACCCACGGTGGATGAGCGCTTGGTTGTAGCGGCAGACCCATGGTACTCAACAGAAGGAGTAACTCTGGAGGCTATAAGGGGGAGCGCTTGGTTGTAGCGGAAGACCCACGGTGTAGGAGCGCTTGGTTGTAGCGGCAGACCCGCGGTACTCAACAGAAGGAGTACCTATGAAGGCTATGAGGGGGAGCGCTTGGTTGTAGCGGCAGACCCATGGTGGGAAGCGCTTGGTTGTAGCAGCAGGCCCACAGTACTCGACAGGAGGAGTACCTCAGCAGTCTTAGGTTAGAGGGCAGTACCTCGAACTCGTGACAGGACCACTGTACACTCCAGAGACGGGGCTCTTCAGCAGTTACAGTTTCGATAATGAAAATCCTGGTTTGAGCTGAGTCTAAGTCCTTTCTGCTTACCTCATGATTGAGATGGGTTACTTGATAACTTAGTTATATGTATGGGCATATACCTGGGTGGTGGTTATCAATTGATTTTTCATAATCTTGTGTTTCCTCATGATTGAGATGGGTTACTTGATAACTTGGGTATAAGTATGAGCTTATACCTAATTAGAGGTTATCTGTTGGGATCTTCTTGTGGTTATCCTTGTTAGATTTAGTGAGACCTTGAGGGTATCAGGGTCACTACTGAGTATCGTTATACTAACCCCTACATGGGCTATGCCCGCACCTCGTTGTGTTGGTTGTAGACGACAGACAGTGCAGAAAGAGGCCGAGTTTTTGAGGACTGGACGGTACTCATGGGTGGACCTCATGACGAGACAGTACCCGGTGGTGGAAAACATGATGAGGAGATTCTCGGAGGAGGTTGATGGGTGAGAGCATTATAGAGGCTATCTGTACCTACCATTCAGGTAGGATCTGTGGTGGACGATCCAGGAAATGCACTATCTGTACCTACCCTTCAGGTAGGATCTGAGGAGGACGACCCAGGAGCTGCTTCCTTTCTTCACGTTGTTGTCTTTTTTGTACTTTGTTTCAGTTGTAGTTGTTCTTTCTTTTGGGTTTGTATTCTGGCCCATTTACTTTTTAGCACTTCCTTTTTTGTACATGGTGTTTTACTTCCACTTGTAGTCTATGGTGTTTTGTTACTTTTGTAAAGGCAATGCCTTCCCAGTTATCGGGATTTACGCCTTTGGTGCTAGTCACCAGCCCCTGGCCTATGGAAGGAAGTCTTAGGGTAGTCACAGCACGGGCCCCAAGGATGGGTCGTGACAGTATATTTGGTCTTGAGAACATGTATGATGAAGAATATGACTTAATTTAAGGTTTTATGTTACAGTCTCATTTCATTCCTGGATTTTCTATGTTAAATTTCTATTATGAGAAATTATATAATCATTATTTTTTAAATGTGATATATTTTATAATAGTTTTATTATATCTATAATGATCAATATTTAGTATAATTTTACACAATTTTTAATTAAATTTATTGTGAAAATGTTTTAGGAGAAATCCAACTTGATTTCTTATTTGGTCAATGATCATTTTTTTGTCCATATTATTTAAAATGATTTTAATAATGTTATTTTATATTATAGAATGATTATATGTTTTAATTTTCATCTAAATTAATTATCAGCTAATAATTTGGAATAAGAATATTCTTTTAGTTTTCTATAAGAGGTACTTATGTAACTTTTACATAATGTGAGAAATACATATTTATTTTAGTGCTAGTCACCCAATTCTGTTCCATATATAATAATTTCTATTTTCATTGAAGAATTATTGAAATGTTTCCATGATGATTGTCAAATTAAAAATTTATTCGGAATACTTTTTTAACTTTTTCTATTTTTATGATCACAGTGAAAAGTAAATTTTCTTATATTTTTAATCAAATGTAAAAATTATCATTTGAAAGTAATTTTAATCTATTTAAAAATATTTTAATGTTTCTTATACATCACTAGGGATATTATTTAATTATTCCATCCATGTTTTTTTCCATGGTAGATTGTTATTATGTGATGATGAAATATTTATGAATCCAATCTCTTTTCTACAAGTTAGGGTATGATGAATTAATGAGTGTTATTTCAATCTTATAAAACACATATATAATGTTTTCATTATATGATGGGTGGGTCCTTAAAATTACTCCAATTATTTGGTTAATGATTGATATCTTATGGGGTAATATGTAATAGATTAAGGATTGATCCTAGTACCATAAGGGACTCTCTCCAATATGATCATCTTGGGAGTGAACCGTGACCAAGGAAATGATGTTATGTGGATTAAACCTAAATAAATATTAGAATTTTTCCATTAGAATATTATTTGTAATGATCCTTGAACAATGAAATTATTTTTAATGCTTTTTATTATGCCAAATATTTTATATGATATGTTCTTATGGTAATGATATGATCTAATGGATCAGGATTACTTAATGATGATTCCTCACTCTTATGAATCATATATTTTGAAATGATAAATAATTATTCAATGAATTTTTTTATGATATATGAAATATTTTGTGTGAAATTAGTATGTTATAATCATTAAATATTCCCTTTATATATATATATAATGATAATATATGTTCATTGATTGATATCTCACAAATTTACCCTTATTGAGAATCTGTGCTCAACCATTCTTATGTTTTTATTTTACCTAGGTTCTGAAGAATATTTTTATATTATAAATATTTAAAAGCGGTAATATGAGATCAAAACTATTTTAGAAGTTTAATATCATTCATGAAATAAGTTTATTGACTATCTAGTATTTAGAGACACTAAACCCTTATAGTTATGAGGAATGTATGTAAGGCCACAACCTGGAACATTACATAATCTTGAATTAAGTTAATAATTACTATTGAGGATCTTTTAAGGTACAAAGTTTTGGAGAATTATGATATAAACATTAAATTACATCGCTAATATTACAAATTGGAAACTTCTAATCATTATACATTTTTTTCATAAAATAAAAAATTCTTCAAAGAAAACAATAATTATTTTCTTGATATAAATCTCCTTGAATTCTTCCTTTCTCTTACCCTGCCTTATACACTATGAATAATATTTCAAAAAAATTGGATGAGCATAAATATCTCTGTATGGTTTATAAAATAAAGAAAGAAATAATTAGTCCATAAATACATACCAAACATAAGCTCTTTAACATATATCATGAAATCATAATATTTATGAATAACACAGAGAAATCGTAAATCATAAATGTAGCTTGTGTCATACACAACATACTTACATTGTATCTTTCATAGCTACGTAGGGAGTTAAATTTGGAATACACATAACATTATATTCCCTAAATGTTTTAGGAGAAACATTAACAATTACCTCTGTCACATTACCCAATGCATTGGAGAGATATCTCAGGCTCACCTGCCCTAGGATTATCACGGAACCATCAGTTTACGTAAACAGTTCCCAATAACCATAACATAATCATAACACATGAACAAGCATAAAGATAAGATAACATTTCCACATTTAATGAAATTACAATATATTGACATAATAAATCCATTCTCAAAACCATTTTCAATAAAAAAATATGTAAAAAGAGTATACACAAATTATTTTCCTTTTAAAAGCACTACGTTTTGTAGAGGAAGCCAAATATCAAATAATTCTCACGGTGGTGGAATGGTTGTTGTCACCACTTACGTTAAATAGTGACATTATTTTATTCATTTAGTAAAAAAATTTGTAGAGAAATGATTCCCTTTGAATGTAATTAAAAGTAAAAGGGCATTATACATCATATAAAGGAAAGTCATGTATAAATAAAAGTATTTCACAATGAAAGGAGACTCCGACAGAGTCCATTACACCGATCATTTTTTAAATAAAATAGATTGATTATATGAATTACCTATAGAACACAGAAGCAATATACAAATACAATAGAGGACATCCAAATTAATTTTTCACATAATCATATAATGACACAATCAAGAAGATGAAAATCAACTGAAAGAATGGAAATTGGGCTAAAACTTCCCTTACCTCGTGTCTGACATGACTCGTTTGTTCTTTAATATTTTGAATAAAAAAACTAAAGTTAATCTATACATTCTTATGAACCTTTATCTCATTCATTATTACTTTTATATTACTTATTACCGCATTATAAACATTACATAATCAATTAAGTTAATAACGATAGTTTTGTTGTTATTTGGTACATGAGTCAAAAATGAACTTCTTATAATTATAAGTTATCTACGCGGTCAAAAGTCCATTATCTTCAGAATGATATACATTATTTAGAAATCACATATATCATATATATCCAATATATATATATATATATTAAAAAATTGTAAATAAAATTTTGAGATAAGAAATGAAATTCATCGTTCATGGAGACGTTAAGCCGTACATACGTATGAACACTACTTTATATTATATTTCATATTTAATGGAATGAAATCATAATGATAAATAGGTATATTATAATTACAGTATAATATCATATATATAATTTCATTAATTCCATCCTTTATACGTTCTACACAAGGCAAGAACGATTCATTTCACTATGAGAGGAGGTAGTCCATACTTCCTCTAATGAAATTATCTTATTTACCCATTATGGAAACAATATTGTTAAGATATAAATGAAAAATAAAGAAGCATATATACAATATAAATATAATATATATCACATATAAATATTGTTTCATCTTAATGGACACCATAAGAGGTGGTAGGAGATAATTGAACAATCATCATTTTGTGAGGCAGTAGTTCACCATCCACAGAAACCGTATGTTCATATCCATTATATAGAGGTGTGTGGAAGTGTAGTTCAAAAACATTTCAAAAACATATCCTAGTATATTTAGGATACTATTTTCATTATAAATGAATGGAATAAAGAGAGTTTGGGTGGTTAGAGAGGGAAAATAAATGAAAATAACTTGAGAGAAGACATTACTTTTAAATTGGGTAACTCCCTTTGGTTTGAACCAAAAGTCTTTCTTGAAGTGCCTTCTTCCAAAGTTAAGGATTCTAGGTGGAAGAGTGAGATGATGGGAGCTATGTTGGGACAGTGTTTGGATGAGCCAAGGGGGCATGAGAGGTGTTAGTAAGGGATAAAAGAGATGGATTTTTATAAGGTGGAGGAGTGGCTCTTTAGGAATGTTTGAAAATATTATTTTATTATAATATGGTTTTTAGTTTCAGAAGGTCCAAAACTCATTAAATTTTAAGATATGATGAATATAATTCGAAATAAAATTCTCCAATAAAAATTGGACATGTTTTTGATATTTTGTAATCCTCATCTTTTTTATTTAACCCTTTGTAAACTTATTTAAATTTTTCAATGTATTCTTGTATATTAATACTATATGGTTAAAATATTTACTATAAAATGAATAGAAATGAAAAATGAATCATTAATGACAGTTCTAACAACATATATGAAATTTGGCCAAATCATATATTTTTAGGCCTATTTTATCATTTAATAAAATATTAATAATTTTAAAAAACATTTATGTCAATTTTTTACACTATTTATATGATGACCTTTTAAAAAATCCAAAACCACTTGATTATTTCAATAAAACTTCATTAATTAAAATATAAAAAGTCATCCTCATATGTGGAATTTTTGGATGGGATAAAAGTATTCAAAATAAATTTATTTTAATATTTATAATCTAATTTATTTAAAACATTCAGCAATGAGGTTATGATTACATCATCACTATGTCATAAATAAATTTATTTATATGGTGTCTAAAAATTATAAATAAAAAAACATGTTTTAAGAAATATTTTTAGGTTTTTAATGACTATTTATAGTCGAAGATATCAATTATATAACCCCACATTAATATTGGTTTGGAAAAACATTACCAGTTTATGATATTTTTATTTTTACTTTAAATAAAAAGTTATTAATGGCATTATATTTCAAAAATGACTTTCAAAGGCTAATAGTTCTAACCAAGGATTATATTGGTCTGCCCTGACTCATCAAATAAGGTTTGTAAAAGTTTGAAGATAATTTTTTATTATTATAATATTATTTGTACCTTGAATTTCCATATTTACCATTAACCATTGTAAATAAAAATAAAAATTTATATTGAACATAAATTTTCATCATCTTGTTAAACCACATTTTACTTACCTATTAAAACCATGTATGTTGGATTTTTGAACATCAATTCACAAATTCAGTAAAATTACATTGAAATGAAATTATTTTTTAACTACTAAGCATTGTTTTCACTATTCATCCAAAATTGAACGTTTTCAGAAAAAATCCAAAAATTCACAAAAATCTAATTTTTATATTACGAATTCAAATATGATGTCTATTTTAACAAATTTAAAACATTGAACATGACTACAATAATTGTCAAGGGAAGTTCCACCTTTTATCATTGCTAAGAAAAAAGCGCTGATAAAGGTAACGCTTTATCAGTGCTTATTAAAATCCCTAATAAAGGGTAACATTATCAGTGCTAGAGAAGAAATGATAAAACCATAGTCCCATTTTATAAAATTACTTGCACAGTGCCCTCGGTTTATCACACCCATAAGCTATCGCCGGACTGTACCCCTACGACAAATCCCCTCACCCCATCTTCCCATTGTCATCCCCCTCCATTGTCACTCCACCGACTCTGCCACTTTGCCCGCACCACTGCCACTCCACCACCGCTACCACTCCATCATTTCCGTTGCCACTCTGCCGCCGCCGCCACTCTGATGCCGCTACCCTACTCCGCCGCCGCTAGCCCTACTCCGCTGCCGCTGCCCTACTCCGCCATCTTGGATCCTCCTCCTTGTGAAACCTTATTCTCATCCTCCCCACTGGACCCTACTCTCTGCAAACCCTACATCAAGTGAATGAGATTCCTTTCGATGAGGATAGATTCTCAGCTTCCCATCCAAGATCTTTGGTGATTTCTTTGATCATCCGCATCTATTACCTTTTTTTCTTATTCTAATATTCATTGTGGTGTACTTTTATTTATTTAAATGATCAGGTTTTAGTTGATAAAATTTTGAGATGTGCTGAGTTTGGTTTGAGAGTCTAGGGATGATTATGTCTTCAATTATTGACCTCATACATTTGTTAACCAATACCTTCTTTCAATTGAAATTAAATATTTATTAGAATTATTTTCAATGGAATTATTTATCTCTCTTTACTTCAAATTCCTGTGAAAATATCAATTTTATTGAGTTGGTTAGTGTGTTTGTCCAAATTTAATGATTCATAAGAAAAAAGAAAGCATATTTATATTTTACCTAAATGGAGGAATATTTTTCTAATATAATGGTCATGTGATTAGAAATGTATCTACTATATTAGTTTTCTTATAAAAAATTTATCATTGTTTTCATTTTATTTGAGTTTGGTCACTAGTTTTGGGCTACTTAATGTGGTTATTTAATTTTGAATGAGGTGTCTAGTAGTGGTGGTTAAAAGGATGTTTAATGATTTTCTGCAAGGGTGGTGGGTTCTAGGAATATTGGTAAGGGGCTGGAAAGTGTGTTGATTTTGATGGGGGGGGGGGGTCTATCGTGGTTCTATTGATTTACAAAAATTCATTGGAAATGGTTAGGATCTATTAATCTCTATTTTTAAAAGTGGGTTTCTTTTACTATTTTTGGAAGTCTTGTTTTGTGTATTTGAATTATAAAAAATAATATTTCAGATTCAAATAGGATAGGGATAATAAAGATTTAAAGGATGCTAATCGCTTGACAATAGAGTATGAGAATGGAGTGAAAGAGTTCATCATGTTTGAAATGGATCATGAAAAGGATCCATCTGAGATCCTTTTTTCATGTTTATGTTGTTTTTATTCAAGAATTATTACTCCAGAGGAGTTGGAAGAGCATTTGATATGTCACGGAATAGACTAGAGTTGTAAATTTTGGATTAAACAGAGAGAAAAAGTGAGTGTAGCTACTGGATGGGATAAAACTGCGTTATATGGATCATCAATGATTACAAATATGGATAATGAAGAAGACCGTATGGAGGAAGTGATTTCATATGTTAATGATGATGATGATTTTATTAAGGAAATGAGAAGGATAGTTGTAGATTAACTTTGTGAGTGCCCAAAATTGTTTGAAAAGTGAAATAGTTGTGTAAATACACCATTGTATGCTGGTGTCACAAAATATACAGCATTTTCAGCTATAATGAAGTTTTATGAATTCAAAGAAGACAAAAAATGGAGTGATTTCAGTTTTACGGAACTACTTGCTATCTAGAATGGAATGCTCTCGAAAGTTAATGAGCTCCCAAGAAAGACATATGATGATAAACTATTGCTACGCTCGATGGGTATGATTTCTGGTAGAATACATGCCAGACTAAAAAATTGTATATTGTTTCGCAAAGAGAAAAAATCACTTACAGAATTCCCAAAGTGTGGTGCTTCCCGATATAATAAAGATGAATCGAGTACTACGAAAGTTGTATAGTACTTTCCAATCATTCCATGGTTTATGCATCTATATTGAAGTGGAGAAACTGCAAGACAATTGTCGTGGAATGCAAAGGAAAGAAATAAAGATGGGAAATTACGTCATCGGTCGACTCTCCTCAATGGAAAAGAATTGATCATGAGTATCCTGAATTTCGAAATGAGCCGAGAAACATTCGTCATGCATTAACTACAGATTGGGTGAATCCTTTTGGTTTTCAAAACAGGACTCATAGTACATGGCCTGTTATGTTGGAAAAATATAACATAAAACCCTGGTTATACATGAAACAAATATTCATCATGTTATCTATTCTTATATCAGGACCAAAACTAACAGGTAATGATATCGATGTTCATTTGGCACCTTTGATCAAGGATTTGATGTTATTGTGGGATTTTGGTGTTATGTTGTATGATGCTTATAAAAGTGAATACATAACATTGAGAGCAATGTTGTATGTGGAAATAAATGATATCCCTGCTTATGGAAATTTTTCAGGCTATAGAATTAAATGAACTCAAGGGTGACCTGTGTGCGAAGAATATACGGAATCAATTAGGTTGAAACATTCATCGTAATCCGTGTTTCTAGGACACTATAGATTTCTACCTCATCAGGATAAGTGCCGATCGTGGATGACTTCATTCAATGGAAGTTCAGAACAACACAAAACACAGTCTCCACTAATAGGTGATCAGCTATTTGAGAAATTAAAATATTTGAACACTGTTTTTGGTAAAGAATTTTTGAAAAGCCTTACGAAAATCAGTTGGAAAAAGAGATATGTTTTTTTGAATTACCATACTCGAATTGTATGTACGTCAGACATTTTCTTGATGTGATGCATGTGGAAAGAAATGTTTGTTACAGTGTTATCGGAACATTAATAAATACCCATGGGAAAAACAAAGGATGGAATTAAGGCAATGTTGGACATCGTTGACATGGGAATACGATACGAGTTGGCTCCCGTGAAGGGTGAAAATCAGTTGTTTCTTCCTCCGATTACTGACAGTCTTTCCAAGGAGGAGAGATATCAGTATTTCAAATTCTTTAATAATGTAAAGGTTGCCTAGGGGTATTCATAAAATATCAAGAACATTGTGTCAATGAATGATTTGAAGTTAAAAGGTTTGAAATCACATGGCTTCCATGTTTTGATGAAAGATTCAATTTCTATTGCTTTACGATGTATTTTTCCCAATAATTTTCATTATATGTTAACCAAACATTGTTTCTTTTTCAAAGCAATATGCAGCAAAGTTTTAGACCTAGAGAAACTTCCAGCTATGGAAAGAGAAATTTTCATCATATAATGTGAATTAGAAATGTTCTTTCCACCATTATTCTTTGATATGATGGTTCATTTGATAGTTCACTTGGTGGGAGAGATTAAACTTTGTGGTCCTATGCAATATAGATGGATTTACCCCATTGAACGGTATATGAAGATTTTGAAAGGGTATTTCAAAATTCAAAGTTGGCTAGAGGGTTGTATTGTGGAGTGATATATTGTCGAGGAAGCCATTGAATTCTGTACCGAATACTTATCTAATGTGAAAATCCCGGGTCTCCTGATATATCATCACATTAGATGTATTGAGGGTGAGGTAATTTCTAGAAGAGATGTTGTGACAATCAATATTACAGATCGGGAGCAGGCCCACCTATATGTTTTTTATAACATTTGGGAGGATTCTCCATATATTGAACCTACAATGAAATTCTTAGGCATTTTAATCCATCAAGGCATGAAAAATGTATATCAAACACACATAATCACCAATTTATAGTATGGTCTCAGGATCATATTTTTAAAGAGTTAACTGAAAATATGAATTCAATTTCAGAACGACTTAGATGGCTAGCCGCTAGACCAAGTGTGTATGTATTATCTTACAATGATTATGTTATTAATTGTTATAAGTTCTATACAGATGAACATGATGAAGATAGTACCATGCAAAATAGTGGAGTTACACTTGTGGCTGAAGCAATGCATGTTTTTGATAGTAAGGACATAAATCCAATTTTAGTGAAAATGTCATACTTTGGCATTATCAAAAAAATATGGGAGTTGGATTATACGACATTCCAATTGCCTTTTTTCCAATGTAAATGGGTTGATAACAACTGTGGTCTTAAAATAGATGAATTGGGATTTGTGAAAGTTGATTTTAGTAAATAAGGGTACAAAGATGAATAGTTTATAATGGAATCTCATGCGGTACAAGTATATTATGTTCCAGGTCCTGCAAATTGAAATTGGTCGATTGATCAGTTATCATCCAAAACTACTGAAGGGTCCGATGAAAATTCAGGTGAGGGTGATCCATTCAGAGGTACGTCATAATCATTTTGCAGCGGTCCCAATGTAGATGATGTTTTGTATGTTAGAGGAGACCACAATTAAGGGATCTTAATAATCTATAGAGGTTTCAAATCTCTTTATCCTTTGAAAAAATGAATGGAAGTTCAATAAACGGGTTATTTTTTGTTTGTAATATAGATCTTGTTATCTCATGTTATTATGTTATCATTACTGAATTTATGAAAATCTAAATTAACTATTCAACCACTTATATATATAATGACTTCTGTACATTCTGGTGCTCCTATCATCGAGGCTGAACAAGTCTCTCAAGCAGTAGCAGCAGCAACTACTGCTCACTGTGCAGAGCAACAACAAGTTTCGGAACCTATTGCTGCTTCTAGTGTTAAGGTCCAACAACCATAATCACATGAATAATATTCACTAGACGATATATATTTGTTCATAAATGAGTGGTCCACATACATAATGGATGATTGTACTCATATAGCATGAAGATCTAACATGGGGTCATGTACAAATGGTGACCATTTTTAAGAGGGGATAAAGAGATCAAAAGTTGAAACATTATTGTATGTAAATGTTCACAGGAAAATTGTAATTGTTATTAAATAAAACATCCTTTCTCCCTTGGTTCATTTGTCCAGTTTAACATTTTTTATGCACTAGCAACATGAAAGAATGATGAACCACTTTTCTTTGGACTTTGGATAAGAAAAACCAGTAGAATATCCAAAATAACTTTATATCGATCCAAACAAACTATAATTGTGATGATAATTTCGGAGAACGATCCATGGGTCATGTGTGACACTTATGAGTAAACCCTGCCTCAATATGAGGCCCGGTGTGGCCTATATCATTCAAAGTGTCTCTCTATTGTTTAAAATTGAGATAATTTTAAGTGAAAACACCAACTAAATTATGGAAAACCAACTAAATGCATTCGGATTGTGTTTAAAATTTAGGAGAAAGATCCACGGGTCATGTGTGATGTGTGAGAGTTAACCCTGCCTCAATTTAAGGCACGATGTGGCCAGTATAACTCAAAATGTCTCTCTTTTGTTTAAAATGGACTAAATTTTAAGTGAAAACAAAAACTCATGTATGGAAAACCAAAAAAAATTAATTATAATTGTGTTTATACTTTAGGAGAACGATCCATGGGTCGTGTGAGATGTTTACGAGTCAACCCTACTTCAGTCTGAGGCACAGTGGATCCGGTATCACTCAAAGGGTCTCTCTATTGTTTAAAATGGATAAAATTTTAAGTGAAAAAAATAACTGATGTACGAAAAAAATGAACAAACACATTTAGATTGTGTTAATAAATTAGGATAATGATCCATGGGTCATGTGTGATTTCTAAGATTCAACCTCTCCTTAAATCGAGTTACGGTGTGGAAAATATCTCTCAAAGTGCCTCTATTTTGTTTAAAATTGACCGAATTTTAAGTGAAAACAACAACTGAAGAATGAAAATCCAACCAAACACATTTGGATTGTGTTGATACTTTATGAGAACGATACATGGGTCATTTTTGATGTGTAAAATTCAACCCCAATGCAATATGAGGCATGGTGTGGATGGTATCACTCAATGTGTCTTTCTTTTGTTTAAAATTGACTGAATTTTAAGTGAAAACAACAACTAACGTATGAGAAACTAACCAAAAACATTCATATTGTATTGAAACATTAGAAAAAAGATCTACAAGTCATTTATTATGTGTAAGAGTCAACCCCGCCTCAATAAGAGGGACATAGTGGCCAATATCACTAAAAGTTTCTCTCTTTTGTTTAAAATGGGCATAATTTTAACTGAAAACAAAAACAGATGTATAGAAAACCAACCAAATGAATTCAGATTTTTGTTGAAACATTAGTATAATGATCCATGGTAAAGGTTTGATGTGTACAAGTCCTACTCGCCTCAATCCGAAGAATGGTGTGGCTGGTATCACTGAATGTATCTCTATTTTGTTTAAAATGGACAGAATTTTAAGTGAAAACAACAACTGATATACGGAAAACCAAACAAACACATTAGTATTGTGTTGATACATCTTTATAATAATACATGTGTCATGTGTGATGTGCACAAGTCAACCCAGCATCAATCTGAGGTACGGTGAGGCCGACATCACTCAAAGTGTCTCTCTTTTGTTTAAAATGGACATAATTTTAAGTGAAAACAACAACTGACATACGGAAAACTGACCCAATGCATTAGGATTTTGTTGATACTTCAGGGTAACGATCCATGGGTCATGTGTGATGTTTATGATTCAACCCCGCCACAATATGAGGCATAGTGTTGTCAGTATCACTCAAAGTGTCTTTCTTTTGTTTAAAATGGAAAGAGGTTTAAGTGAAAACAAAAACTGTTGTACGGAAAACTGACCAAACACATTTGAATTGTGTTGATACATTAGGAGAATGATCTACAGGTCACGGTTGACATGTAAAAGTCAAACCCGCCTCAATCTGAGGCACAGTGTGGCTGATATCACTCAAAGTGACACTCTTCTGTTTAAAATGGAGAGAATTTTAAGTAAAAATAGAAACTGATGTACGGGAAACCCCCTTCCTACCATACACACCTAAAGCATTCATTGTTTCCTAATTAATCACATACTATTGAAATAAAATGTATTCCAAAACCATTTAAAAAATACCAATGATCCCAAAATCCATGAAATTCATTCCATTAAAACTATTAAAGCCCCCCACCCTTGGACACCACCCCACCCTCCCTGGACACCGCACCACCCCCTATACAACCCCAGGGACACCCCCCACCACCATGGATAGCCTCACCACCCCTTGGATGACCCCCACACCTTGGACAGCCCCCACCCCTCCTAGACACCACCCCACTACCTGGAAACACCCACCCCTTGGACACCACCACCCCTAGAATTCCCCCCAACCCCATGCACACCACCCAACACCCTGGACAGCCCCCCAAAAAGCCACACCCCCTGGACACCCCCCTCCCACCCAATGACCCCCACACCCTTGACACCCCCTACCCCCTTGGACAGCCACCCCAAACCCCCGCACAGCCCCCAACCCCATGAATTCTGAATTGAATTCATTATGTATTTAATTAACTTGTTAATTATGTGTTAATGGTGTATGGGTATACTTGTTTTATGGGTTTTATTGGTATACATGATGTATGTGCATACATGCTGTAATTACATTATGAATTATGTGCTAAATTTGTATGGGTATAATTGATGATATGCATATTTTTTTGTAGGCCTTGTTTGGGTGTGCTCTGACATAATTTTATGTTACAACAGGCAAGGCATTTAACAATTCTTAAAAATCATTGATAAATGATCCCTTTATCAGTGCTTTTTTAGCGCTTATAAAGGATCCCTTTATCAGTGCTTTATTATAGCTGATAAAGGGGACCCCCCTATCAGTGTTGATCATTACAACACTTTTTTGGCAATGTTAAAGCCCATTTTGAGAACTGATAAAGACTGTTTTTATTATAGTGGAATTTTAATTAATTAATTTAAAATTAATTTATGTTTTCAAATATTGAAAGCATGTTTTTTATAAGTAAAAACTACAAAAATATGGACATGTGTTTATGCCTAATTTCGAAGTGAAATTACTTCTGATGATCAACATTGAATTAAATGGTAAAAATATAATCCAATTACATTTTAAATCCTTTTAAAAATATAATCTATCCATATAAATAAATCAGATAAAATTAAATTTTTGACATAAAATGCATTATTTTTTCACTATTTATTAAAAATGATCATTATCCAAAAAATAAAAAAAAAATTACCCAAAGAAAATTTTGATGACCCGCTTTTATAGAAGAAGATTATTTTTTCAAATGAAACATATGAAATTGACAAAAACTGATTTAAAAATGGTTTACCATCAAAATGTGGTAAAACTACCTTTTAAAAATATTAGAGCATTAATGCATAAAATTGGATTCATTCACATTTTAAGCCTCTATATTTTATTGGAAAAATGTAAATCCATTTAAGAAAAATGTATAATCATAATATGGTTAGTTCTTTATGTTCCTACCAATAAAATGTCTAGGCATTATCTTCCATTTAAAAAAATATTATATTGTTATTATTTTCAATATGGCTCAGCATTGTGTGACACATAAGACTTCGGAGAAACCCATTATTGCGTGTTTTCTATGTCATTGAACATAGAATCCCCATCAAAAATAAAATTAATATTTAATTCACAAATATTAATAAAAATGAAAATATCATATTCTTTATTTACCTGGGATGCTACATCCCTCCCTCCTTTTAGAAATTGCATCCCTACAATTTTAAAACTGGGATTGAAAACTTCATTGAAAGTACCAAATTGGAAATGAGTAAATAAAACTATCACATTAAAAGAATGAAAGATATGTAAAAAGGTCACCCAAGATAACCCATACTAGGATTCCATGTAAAAATTGATATAGAGGAGAAACTAAGTGTCATATTTTCAAGGATAGTGATAGAAAACATGATTCGGAGAAAGTTAAAAATCTAAAAACTATAAAATTGTGATGGGTTAAATAGTTTTTGTTTCCCCATTAGGAAATGTAAACTAAAAACATATTTGTTTTCTGTTCCTTTTCATAAATTTTAGAAATTTATTTAAGAGTTTGATTAAGAACATATGGAATCATACATACTTATCATATAGTATTTCATCCATTACTAAGTTTCTAACACAAACTCATATTTTCTCCAAACGATGAGTATTCAAGATGTCTTGGTCACATCAAAAGCGCAAGAATAAACATCTAGAGAATCACATAATCCACTAAATATGAACTACATATTTACCCTATCTATATAAATCAACCAAAACCAAACTAGTTACTACAAGATCAGTTAATCACAAAATGTATAATCATTTATAAAAATAAATACTACTCTTAATCTCCAAAATTCAACAAACAGTACCCAAAGTTCAAAAACAACCATTCAATACACCATTTCTCCTTAAAAATATTCAAAATAATCCAAACTCAGTCTGAAACCCAAAATATAGATGGAGTTGATCACATAGTCTTCCATGGTAAATCTTAAAATTTATCACCAAATAACATCAACTGATCTTAAAATCAAATTTTGAAAAGTAATTAAAATAATCACATATTATCAATGATGGGTTAATCATTTCTATAACAAACCCAAATCGTAATATGTCCACTATAATATCATAGATTCGTCCAAAATAATATTTCAACCATCACCCCACAAATTAAATCCCATAGTATTTTATTTTCTTTATTTATATAGTGTTCCCAAATGAGCATATTTATTTCAAAATAACCTTTATCACGAAATAACCAAATCATTTTCCTATACTAAGGATATCCATTTGATAAATCATAAGTTCCCAAAATCAACTTAATCTTGATCCATAAAATCATCTAAGTAAAAAAAATAATTCATACTAACCCAGGAATTCATGTAGTCCTATGGTAGGTGATAAATCACAATTGCACTTTGGTTGTGGGTTCAATTCCCACCGCTTTTTACAACGTGATGGGTTGTCACACGGTTTTCATGTTGTCTTTTTTCAAAAACTATATAATTTTATGACATTCCAAAAAAGGATATAAATACATTAAAAATAACCATAACTTATTTTAACCACAAATTTTATCTCATGCCTCGCATTTTCATCCTATAAAGTAATAACATTTTATTTCCTTAAAAAAGTTGATATGAACCCCTAAGCTTATCCATTATGTCCAAACAAGAAAATATAACAGTTTCTTGAATAAAATTTTCACATATCAAACATCAGGGTTACACATACATGAAAATGTCTTCAAAAGTAATCCCATTATCAAAAGATCCTTAATACATTTGAGAATTTAATCATCCTAAAATGTACCATATATCTTGAATCCCTTATATGTAGACTTTTTACTCATTCAACAATCTTCACGATCCATTTTCCATTATTTTTCCAACATATTTTGTAATACATAATTCTATTCATTGTTCATTATCACTTTCCTTATCTTTAATTGTAATGTAATTTGGAATTTGTAAACATATATTTGTACGATCATGATGATCACATTCTTGATCAATCTTTGTAGGACATATATTTTTATAATGACTCTGAACACCACATTTAAAACATTCAATTGATTTTTTAGAAGTAACATTGTTCTATTTCCCAGAGTCAACTAGATGGTTCATTTTTCCATGTAATGTTCTTTCTTTAAGACCATCATTACCACATCGATAGGATCTTCCTGTCCATCTGAAGCATTTTCCTATGTGTTTCATTCCACATCCTTGACACATAGGTTTTTTAATATACATACCTTTATGATTATTACCTAAACTTTTGTAGTTATTTTTTCATTCATATACGATGCTTTATAAAAATCACCGTGGTTCATGTGGTCGATCATTACTTTATATAGTTGGTTGAGAATAACCACAAGAGTTCTCATTGTATCTACAATTTCATTCAGTTTCTTATTGAGAAAACCCTCACATTCTTATTCACATCCATTATTACTTTGGTGGCTACTAGTTCCTGCCATTTCCTAAAACTAAAAACATCAGTGTGATTATATAAGTAAAATCATCATTTAATATCTTATGAGTAGGGTAAACACAATGATATACTTATTCATGTTATCTTAAACCCATTAAATTTATCTAAAATTACTACGACTCTTTATAATATGCTAACCATTATGGTTATGTCACTTTTTCTTAAATAAAATCTTAACCTATAAGGATATCTAATCCGACCTATGATACCAACTATAAGGCCCCAACATTAAATATTACATAATCATGAATTAAGTTAATAATTACCATTGAGTATCTTTTCATGTTTAGAGTTTTAGAGAATTAGACCATAACTATTAGATTACATCTCAAATATCACAAAGTATAACCATCAATTATGTATCCATTTTTTTATAAAATAAATATTCATAAAGGAAAACAATAATTCTTTTCATGATAGAAATCTTCTTGAATTATTACTTTCTCTTACCCTTCCTTATACTTTGTGAAAAACATTTCAAAAACTTGGGATGAGCATAAAAAGATCTGTAAGGTTTATAAAATAAAGAAATTTATCATTAGTCCATCAATATATACAAAACATAAGATCATTAACATGCCTCATGGAATCATAATATTTATAAATAACACATGGAAATCATAAATCCTAACTATAACTTGTGGCATCCATATCATTATTATGTTGTAGCTTTCACAGATTCATAGGGAGTTACATTTGTAATACCCATCATATTATTTTCCCTAAATCTCTTAGGAGGAACATTAACGTTTACCTCTATCACATTACCTAATGCATATGAGAGCTATCTCGGGATCACCCACCCAAGGTTTATCCCGGAACCATCCTTATATGTAAACAATGTCCAAGAAACATAACATAATAATAACACATGAATATGCATAATGGAAAGATAACATTTCCACATTGAAATAACATTTAAATATAATTACAAAATGTATCGATTATCAAAACCATTTTCAATACTAAAATACGTCAAAAATAGTATAACATATTTATATTCATTTTAAAAACACTACAACTTCTAGAGCATGAAAAATATCGAATAATGCACGCGATATAGGAAAAGTCATTGCCATCATGTATATTAAAATGAAACATTATTTCTGTCATTTAGAAAAATTATTCTTAGAGAAAATATTACTATTTAATGAAAAAGTAAAAGGGGTTTATACACCATATAATGTAATGTCATGAATGAATAATAATATGCCTCAATGAAAGATGATTGAGACGAAGTGCCTTACAAAGATCATTTTGAAAATAAAATACATTGATTTTGTGTATTCACTGTAGGTACACATTTATAATGTAAAAATAAAATACTAGACATAAAATTTTATTTGTCACATAATCATATCACGACATAATTGATAAGAATAAGATCAACCCAAAGAATAAAAATTGGGTTAATAAGTTCCCTTACCTCGGGTCCGACTTGACTCATTCGTTCTTTAATATCATAAATAATAAAATAAAGTTAATTTCTACTTTCATAAGAACCATTTTCAAGTTTATTATTCCTTTTATTTTACTTATTTATATGTTATGAACATTACATAATAGTTTATGTTAATAATGGATGTTTTGTCGATATTTGGTACTTGAGTCAAAAATGAACTTCATATAATTACAAGTTGTCCATGAGTTTAAAATTATATTATCTACAAAATGATATTACTGATTTAGATATCATATATATCATATATATACATTATATATATATATATATATATTTATAACAGTACATAAAATTTGGAGATTATAAATGAAATGCACCGTTCATGGAGATTGTAAGTCGTACGTAAGCATGAACACTACTTTCATTTCTATTTCATGTTTAATGGAATGAAAACATAATTATACATAAGTATATTATAATTCAAGTATAATATCTTATATAATTTCATTAACTCCATCCTTTCTATATTCCACGCATGTCATGAATGAGTCATATCACTTTGAGTGGCAGTAGTCCACACTTCCTAAAATGAAATTATCGTATCTACCCATTTTGGAATCCATAAAGGTATACTATAATTGAGAAATAAAGAAGAATAGAGAAAATATAAATATAATATATATCAAATATAAATACATTTACATCATAATGTCTACTATAAGAGGTGGTATGAGATAATTGAACAATAGTCATTTCGTGAGGCAGTAGTTCGCAGTCTAGAGAAACATTATGTTTGTATCCATTAAGAGGAGCTGTGTGGAAGTGTAGTTCAAATAATTCTCATAAAAAATCCTATTATATTTAGGATAATGTTTTAGTTATAAAATAATGGAATAAAGTGAGTTTAGGGGGTTAGAGAAGGAAAATAAAGGAATAGAACTTGAGAGAAGACGTTACCTTTAAATAGGGTAACTCCAATTGGTTTGAACCAAAAGGCATTCTTGAAGTGACTTATGCATATGTTAAGGATTCTAGGTGGAATATAGGAATGATGGGAGATTATTTGGGCAGAGGTTGGTCAATACAAGGACGATTGAGAGGTGTGAGTAAGGGTTTGAGTAAATGACATTTTGCAATGGGAAGGTGGGGCCTTTTAAGAATGTTTGAAAATATTATTTTATTATAATATGAATGTTGGTTTAAGAAGGTCCAAAACTCATTAAATATTAAGATAAGATGGATTTAAGTCTAAATAAAATCATCTAACAATAATTGTAATGGTTTTAGATAGTTTTTTAATCCTTATCTCTTTTATTTAATGTATTGTAAAATTATTTAACTTTTACTGTGTCTTCTTGTATATTTATACTATACATTTAATATATTTAATATAAAATGTAAAGAGACCCAAAATGGATAATTAATTACATTTTGAACATAATATATTTAATTTGGACAAATATTATATTTTGAGGACTATTTTATCATTTAATAAAATATTAATTGATTTAAAAACTCATTTATGTCAATTTTTATACTATTCAAATCATGGCATTTTAAAAAATACAACCCAAAATTATTATTTAGAAAAAATTTCAGTAATTTAAATATAACAAGGAATAATAATATCTAAAATTCATGTATGGCATAAAAATTTTCAATATAAATTTATTTTAATATTTGTAATCTAATTTATTTAAAACATTCATTAATGAGGTAATCATTACATAATCATTGTGTTGTAAATAAATTTATTAATATGAGTCTGAAAATTATAAATAAAATAAAAAGATGTAGGAAATATTTTTATATTTTTAATGAATATTTATAGTCAATGATATAAATTATATAATCCCACATTAAAATTGTATTGGAAAACAATACATGTCTATGATATTTTTAATTTTAATTTAAATAAAAAGTTATTATTGTAATTATCTCATCCCAATGGATTTTAAATTCCAATATTTCTACCTAAGTATTGTGTTGGTAGACCTTGACTCATCTAATAATTTTAAGAAATATGTTATGGTAATTTGTCATTATTATAATATTATTTTTACCTTGAATTGTCCTATTTAACTTTAACCTTGGTAAATAAAAACCAAATGTTACTATTCACTAACAATTATTTGCATCCTATTGAACAAAATTTTACATAATTATGAAAAAAATATAGGTTTTATTTTTTAAATTCAATTCACCGAAGCGGTAAAATTTCATTTAAATGAAAAAGTCGGATTTTTTAACTACTACATAGTGTTTTCTCTATTCATCAAAAAATTTAATGTTTTAAGAAAAATACAAAAAAATCACCCAACACTAATTCTGATATTCCGAATTCAAAAATGATTTATATTTGATAAAATTCAAAAAATATAATTTTCATTAATTAATTTAAATTTAATTTCTGTTGTCGAAACTAGAAACAACGTTTTTATGAAGTCAAAACTACCAAAGGATTGGCATGTGTTTATTTCCTGTTTCAATGTAATATAACTTCCAATGAAAAAAATTGGATTAAATGGTAAAAATATAATCCAATTATACTTTAACACCATTTAAAAATATATTCTAACAATATAATTAAATAAGATGAAATGACAGTTTTGACTTAAAATGCAGTATTTTTCACTATTCATTAAAAAATGATCATTATCAGAAACATACGAAAAAATTAATAAAATTAAATTTTGATAAACCTATTCTAAAGAAGAAGTTTATTTTTTTAAATGAAACATATAAAAGTGTCAAATAAATAGATTTCAAAATGGTTCTCCTTCAAAAGTCGGTAAAAACTACCTTTTAAAAATATTAGAGTGTTTATACTTAAAATTGGAATCATTCACATTTTAAGCCTATAAATTTTATTGGATAAAGGTAAATACATTTATCGAACATGTATAATCATAATATGGTTAGTTATGTACATTCTCAAAAATAAAACTGCAAGGTGTTAGCTAACATTTAATATAATAATAATATATTATCATTCTCAATATGACTCAGCATTGTGTGCAACATAAGATTTCAGAGAAACCCTTTATTGCGTGTCTGGAAATCCATTGAACATAGAATACCCTTTAAAAATAAAATTAAAATTTAATTCACCATTATTAATTAATTTTATAATTTCATTTTCTTTATTTATTTGGGATGTTATAATGTATTACAATGAAATATATTTAATATATCTCTAAAATGATGCAATATTTATGTATGTTATTCCCTAGTATCCATAATTACTGCTTATGGTGTTAGTGTGTGGTATTATCATATATAAATATATTCTATTTATTAATTGGGATATATTGAATATATATATATATATATACATTTTATTCTAAAAAGGATGTTCATTTATTAATAATTACTATTTGATAGAAATTTTGTATATTATCAATTCCTTCAATGATGAATGAATTGCACATAATTAGAAATGGATGAGTCTCAGTTATATATAGACACTTTATGAATCTATAGGTCTGATGAGAAAACATATATTGGTCATTTTTGGGTATGCCTGCATAGATAAACAATTACCTTGACAATGGGCCTTCATTGTAATAATAATAGGTCTATGATCATAATGAGATAGATTATGGAATGAAACTAGTTGTCCGAAATTAATTATTTTATTTAAAGGAACCATTTTTTTATCTTTTTGATATTTTTATTCCATTGTTTCTATAGATATATTATTATTTAATTTTTATTTAATTATGTAAATATATTTAGTTATATTTTTCCTATAATATTACTTATGCTCATCTTATTCTCAGTTGTGATATTTGATTATTGTCTCTTATATTTGCCATTTGGTTTATTTGATATCAAAATTATTATGTTTTAATTTACCTAGGTTATGAAGAAAATTATTACACATGATATTCCTAATAGAATAGATTTTGTGTTGATTTTTTTGGGAGATTTTAGTGAATTATTATAAACTAAATAGTTTATTATATAGTAGATAAATATCCATTTGAAGAGAAATACATGAGAAATTTCAGTAAAAATATTTTCTTATCTATCTAAATATTGAGAACAAAAATTTCCCCTCAATATCTGTCACAATATATTATATGGTGATGTTATTAATATTTTTGAATTAAATTGTGTTGTTTGAGTTAATTTGAAATATAGTATGTAAATTATATGTTTTTATTATCTGATCATGGTGTGTCGGTGTAGGTCACTATGTTATTCCCATTATCATATTCCATATGATGAGTACAAAGATTAAAAGGACCTTTTTTAGGAGTCTAATGTGTTGGTTAGAGATGAATATCTATAGTTCATTCATCTTTGATAGTAATTCTACCACAAAGTCACTATAATGAGATATGTAGTATGTATTCCACTTAAAACCCTATATATGATTTTTTTTAAAATCCTTATATTGTTAGAGTCACTATCACATTATCTTCTAAAATAATGTTTTATTTATTTTATAAATATTATTTAATTTTAATTTTTTTAAATAAACTTTTCTTGAATATTTAATATAAAGAGGAAACTATATATTTATAAATGAGCCGCAACACTACTTTTGGAAAAAGGATATAACTGGATAGAGGGTGTCCAAACTATGCATTATTTGTGGTATGTTTTATATACCTATATCATATTAGGGTTAATTATGGGGAAAACATTGATGTAATTATGTTAATGAATTCGTTTACTAAATTTAAATCAAGTATATACTATTACTAAAGAATATTTCCTTCCAAATCCACTAAAATTATTTGACACACACATCATGGAGAGTAGAGTTACAATATAATCAATTATGGAATGATAAAGGAAATGTATATGTTTTCATAGTAGAGATGGATTTTCTTGTTTTTGGATTAATCAATAAAAATGAAGATGATAGTTTTTTCATCTCATGGGGTACATTTGTCTGGATGTGTTTTATAAATACATTTCATTGATTCATTCTATGTGATAGGTGGAATTTATCAACATATTGGTTCCCAGAATAGAAAAAATCTCAATTAATCCATGTCAAATGGATCTAACATAATTTTCGGTATACAAGATCAATTTATAAGATATTTATTTTAATGGATTTTGTAGATTGATCACATTACCATAGGGTGTGTTGATCCTTAAAATTATCAATGTTGTTGGGATTCAAAACATTGATTCAAACTATCTGATTTTGAACCACCTTACTGTCATCGACCAACACCCTGTTCCTATATTTAATGATTTGATCAATAAATAAATGGGAGTGACGTGTTTCTCCAATATTGAACATCATTCTGGTTTCAACTAGCTTCGAGTTAGGCTAATGGACATTACAAAAATACATTTCTAAAGATGGTATGGACATTAAGAATATCTAGTGATGTAGTTTTTCTTAAAATAATCATTTTGTGTTTATGGACTCAATTAAATAGATTTTCCATTCTTTTTTTGGACACCATAATGACTATGAACAAGTTGATATCCTCATTTACTCTAAGCCTCATGCTGAGTCTAGAAAAAATGTCATCATCATTCCGGATACCATAATTGAATATCAGTTTATTCCATAGTATATAAATTTCACATATGAATCTAAGTGGTAAAATTCAATATAACTTTTTTTAAGATTTTTGGGGTTTTATTGACCCTGAGAACGAAGTGTGGGCGATGTCTTGTAATTTTTTAATATTTTTATGTCATGTTTCGTGTTTACATAGAGTCATTGTGTATAACCATGAAATTATCCAGTACATTTGAAAGATTGATAATCTAATTAATGAACACTTAAACTAAGAAGGAATCCAAATTAATTGGGTTGTTCAATGATATTTTACTTTTAATGAGAAGAATAATTCCCTGAACTCATCTCCATTTCATATTCTAACTTTGTCAGCTACAGGTTTTGAGGTTTATTGAGATTATTCAATAGTAGGCCTCAAATTCAACCTTTTTAAGGATCACTATTTAAATAGATATGGTTCCATATAGCTATGTTTACATGAATGGAACTACCAAACCAATGTTATAGAGTTGGATACTAAGGTATATACTTTATGGTGTAAGTGTCACTACCTAGAAGACATGTGATCATGGGTTTTTATGGACCATATATATCTAAAAAATATCTATTCAAAAAGATACTTGAATATAATGTAATTTTACTAGGTGAAGTTCCAACAATCATTCTATTTTTATATTCAACACACTCCTAGAAAGGAAAACATTGTATAATATTCCCTTAGCCAGAATGATCTCCCTCAAAAGGTGATGGATGTAAAAAAGAATGTGGAATGATGTCACTAACGGATATCCTACACCTCTATTTGTTTGATGATTATTTTGTAATTTACTTATTCTATATCAATCTTGAATCTTCACTCAGGGGGTAATTCATGTTTTCATAGATGTTAGATCCCAATTTTACAATTATTCAGGAGACACAGTTATAAGGATATCCTATATGGGCTGTTCCTATATTTATTATCATTATTCTATATTAATTGAAAACTGGTATTCCAAAGAGTATGATAGGGTAGTGAAAAAGTATAATAAAACATCCCATTTGGCTATATATTATAATATAATAATTATGTATCACGATGTTCATCTCTAATTCTATTTTCTTGGTGGAAACGTGTGATTGTGGAGTCCATTCCTAGATTCCTTACCTATCAGCATGTTATGTATGATCCTAAATTTCCAATAAGGAATCCCTAACCATATATATATTCACTATTGATATGGGATGAAGTAACTAATTATTTCATAACTTATCTACCAAAAAATGTCATGTTATAGAGATGTGTTTTATGGGATTATAGATTTTTAAACAATGATGGATCACTTATATATAATTAATTAATATTATTCTATTGATGAGATTAAAAAAATATATGTCAAGGAGAATTTTAATAATTATTGTGTACTTGTTATAATGTTCTCTAATAAGGATATACGATTTACTTCATATTTCATTAGAGTAATGCAATGGGTTTTGGGTTCATGGTAAAATCTAACTACATTATTGCAACCATAGAATATTGAAAGTCTTCATGGACCATTTACATTGTAGAAGATATTATTATAGACCAAATCCATGATTTCAGTGGTTCATGGAAAAATCACCTCTATTTATTATAATTATTTTAATTTACTAACTATTCTACATCAATTTAGATGTAATTGGTTTAAGAATGACATGAGAAACTTCTTCTTTCTTTATTTTACTGGGTGGATATTAGAAAATCCCCTATGATCAAGCTTAACATCATCCAAAAAATGAATGTGTTGGTGAAAGTGATCTAGAACTGGCTCATAACAAATCAATGTCACCATAAGTCATTTGAATATAATCATAGGAGACCCTTTGAATTCAAATATGGTGACAACATAATTCTTAAGGTTTCAACATGATTGGGTCACCAATGAATGGGAATATAGGAGAAACTTGGTATTCTATTTATAAGGCATTTAATTTTTTTACTTGAGATTGATATAAAACATATTGAATGTCTATTCCTCCAATATTTAGTTTCATGGATTTAACTTTTCATGTTTCTCAACTGGGGTTGTATGTTCTTAACCATTCAAGAATGATGTAGTATGAAAATGTTGATCCAAAACCTATTGTTTCATATATGAATAATCCTATCATCATTATTAACAAAATTCAGAAGGTCTTTCCAATAATTTTCATTCAAATTGTTATGGTATTCGGGAAGAATAAGAAGCTCAATAATGAAATATTGGATTCCAAGAAAAAATTATGGATCAGTGGTATATCTTATTTCCTCTAGAAGGTTGCAGCTTCATGTCTAGGATGAGAAGCCAGATATTAAGAATGTTGTAAAAAAACCAACATATTTCATGTGATTTATTAATTTATTTATTTTAAAACCATTTATTATTTTTTTTGTTGATGGAGGATTTAGAGTATTTTTGGTGGAGTTGTAGGGAAAAGGCTAACCAAGAATTCTATAATAAGAACTGGGTACCGATTGCTTAGTATTGGGTAATCGTTCAACTTATACATGAAATTCTAGTTAAAACAGTCATTTTTTACTTTTACCCCTTAAATATTACCCAATCTAGAAGGGGTGTGATTTTTTCTTTATTCAACTAATTTGGGTTCCCTCATAGATTCCCCATTTCTATCGACACCAAAAAGTGGATTCCTTATTTATCGTTGATCCAAGGGGTTATTCTAACTCACAAGATATCATCCCTATAGGTTATGTTTTCATCCTCATCTAGATTCACTCATTCTTCTAATTAATTCTATTAGTGGATGTAAATCAATACCTCTATAATCTAGGGTTTATGAAATCCTTGAAATCTCAATGATTTATTTCATGTTAGCAATTGTGAAGGATATTCATAGATAAATCTAAAGTGGGAATTTTCAAAATTACTACCCTCAAATAAAAATTGGGTTGACCTAACTCTATACCTCTCATTATGTGGTTTTATTTGGATTTTAAGGCATCACTTCTCTTATATAAACCTAAAAGATATAGTATATAAACAAATTAGTTGGTGTATCCCTTTTTAATTTCATACTTATAGGGATTTATTTTGGAATAAAATGGGTGACACATAAAACTAATTAAAAAAAGTGTTTCACAGAAATAATGATGTCCTTAAATATTAATATAATTAAAAAAATATAAATATACCACTCTAGGTTATATTATTTTATGATTATTATATTTAATTAATTGAGTAATTTTTCTCAATTTCATACAATATTAACATATATATTTCAATAATTTAATTACTATTAAATGATAATAGTGGATTACATTCATTGGATACGTTACTATAATGATAAAATTTAATTCGTTGTGGTATCTCATGAAATATTTGGTAAGCATATTGGAAATGGTTTGTATTCACATTATCCTCCACACTGGATTTGTGGAATATATATATATATATATATTATTGTATATGGGCTAGTAAACGTACTGTTCCTAAATGTGTATAGGTTTAAAAAAATGATAGAGGGTGGTCTCTAAATTAATATACCAATTGATGGATCGGTGTAGGCTCGTGATTTCTTGAGTCATTATTCCCATTCCCTTATTCCCTAGGGGAATGTAATATTTTGTGGTCTTAATATGCATAGTTTTTTTCTGCTTTGATAAGTCACTAATTCCCTAACTATTTTGAAAAAACATATCCATATGTTTTGATTAATATGTGAAAATGTGTGAGATAATCACATGAAATTATTTTTACTCACATAAGGGATTTCCTTATCATATTGGATCATATTTTAAACTATGGATTGATGCAGTTATTCATGTATGGACTCTCCCATTTTTTGGAGTAAAATGAAATTAATATGAATATTTATGTAGTATGTCTTCTCATATGTGACTGTGTTTTATCTATTACACTTCATTTTTACAATTTCATCAACAGATTATAGTTTATAACTAATTGGGGGGGGGGAGGGTGATGGTAAAATACTATGTTTTCATACTCACACCATATATGGGGACTAATGGGTTATTTTGTTTCTATTTTATACTTTATCCAACCAAGGGGATGGTACTTTTCTCTAGGATCTAGTCACATGCTTTATGTGATGACTATAGGGGGGGTCATCTTTCGGTTTTTTCTACACAGTCTGGAGAGTGGTATATGGGTTTCCCCAATTGTGTTTTTCTAAGTGGATCGAATCATATAAACACTACCATGAGTTCTTATGCATCATTTGGATTATAAATTTATGTATATATGTGTTTTAGGATTATTCTCACATTGATCATATTTATATTTCTTTGAACCATTATGTATAATGTTGAATACACATGTCACATTATGTTTGGTTGATTTATTTTTTTGTTAAACATTATTTCATTAATAAATGATTACTCATTTTCAATATCAACAACTTGAGTAGGTCATGTATCTTTTATTTATGAGGATATTTTTTACATAACATATGTAAGGGGTAAATACTCCACCAAAATATGTGTTTCTTATCCCTTGAAATTTAGATCAACCTCAATTAGTAGAGAGGTGAAACCAAGGTATTTTGGTGACATGATACTGGTACAATTATGGTATTTAGGCCATATACATTACACGAATGACCCTGTGAAAAATATTTCTATTCCCTATGGCTATATAATTAGTGGGTATTTATTCAACCAAAATATATTTGTGATTTTAATATTATATATAAATGAATAAATTAAAATATTTGATTAAATTTATTAAATAACACACCCTACTTTTTAATTTTAATATTATAATATTTCTTTAGTTTTGAATTATTTCTGTAGTTATAATTGATAGTATGATTCTCATGGGTAGCTAATAGGAGAAATACAACATTCATTCATCCTTATTTACCTTTATCTTATGTTGAATTTATTGTTTTCATATTTATTTTCATTATATGGTCATGAAGATTTGTTTATATTTATTCATATCCTTCAAGAATATTTTAGAAACAACTTTAGTGTGATATTTTATGTAAACCATGTTATTCAATACATTTATATTATTGAATGAAAATTCACAATATAATACAGGGTGTCATATTTCCCCCTAAACCAGCCTCAAAATTCCATTACACTAATGAAATTAGATGAGGGTGATTTTATCCTGTCACATCATCAGGATCACAAGTTTCGTCGTTAATTATATTCTTTTTTCAATGAAAATTGTAAATATGAGTGGTCAGGTTTTTTTATTAATTTGTCTTTATATTCCCTGATCACCACCAGTTTCCAATCTTTTGAGACGCTATACTTTGTCTCTATGAATATTTGTTTAGTACATGTTATTCTTCAAGTATTTAATTCTATATAAGTGATACATGGGATACATTTTGAACTTATATATGGTTAAGTGGAAGTGTTATTTGGAAATATATAGTTCAAACAAGATCATGAATAATTAAGGTTATGATGAATATATGTCTTAAATTTCTATTAATCATAAATATCATGTACAAAATACAATTGGAGAAATAATATTCATCAAACATTATCATCTATATCTAATCATTTATTATTAAAATACATCTTTTATCTACATTTTGTTGATTTAATATATTATGGATTTTCTTAAAAAAAATTTCATTTCTAAAGTAAGAGATGAAATGAATAGCTTTATTTCTCCAAAATCATCAAAACATGTAATAGTTCATCATCACTTTCCAATGGTTCCATTTTAATAATTAAAAGGACACTATTGTAATATGGGAACCGTACCAGTGGATGTTATTGACCACAAAATTTCTTCAAATCTATCGATAAATATCTCAACATATCTTCCAAATTCTAAATTTTAATTTTGGTCATGACATCATTTTGTGGAAGACAATTAGTGTAAAACATCAATTCCATATTTAATTTTTGTTAAGGGGTATTCCATAAAATTTAGGTGAATCATGGATATTTATCAATTAAAGATGATAGTGTTACTCTATATAGCCTTGTCAATTTCATTATGTGTATCTCTAAAGGATGATAAAGAGATAAATCCTGTATAATTTAAATCAATTTAAATAATTTTATATTTTGATCAATAATAAATCAATCAGAATCAATTCCTTTATATGTATTTCGATTACCTATGAAAAAATAATTTGTAATGTTCTCCAATTTTTATATTGGTATATCTAATTGTTGCATCATCCCCTTATATTTAAAATGATCAAGCATAACATTATAGTATACTATGAATCATTATGTATAATTTTCATCATCCATTATTATGTTTTCACAGTATAGTTATAACTAGGTATATTTCTCAATCTCTCTAAATATATATATATTGAATAATTCAATGTGAATCGAAAATGATGAGTTCTTCACATCATCCAAAATATCATTAATTAGTTATATGTTGGAAGGTACACATAATAATTTCTGAAATATTAAAACTCAATATTTTTTAATATTTAAAATTATAATATTTCCCAACATATTTTATAGCTCAATATCATATTTTTTTACAATGTTAGGCGTAAAATGGATAAATGGATAAGAAATCAGTTAGTTAAGGTATGCATTCATCAACTCTTCTATGATTTCCTTGTCTTCATTTTTTATATCAATTAAAAATGGGCCTGTTTAAATACATATAATGTATAATATAGAATTATTCATTCTACTTGGATATTAAAAAAATTAATTTTCTTTCACATGGTTGTAATGTATTCAATATTACAATATAGTATCAATTCCAAAAATCTGCTTTTATATATATTAAACTCATTATATGTGAACATAATATTAAATAATTTTGTGACTAATATGTATATCATAGTTCTAACCATTAATCTAAAGTATAATAATAATTAATTCAAATATTAGTGCTTCTAACTCTCTATAACTCTATGGGTAATTTTTATCATAGATCAATAATTGACATGAGGCATAAAAAACCACCTTATCCATTATATTAGAAAAACACAGAAGACCTTATTTGGAGAGTTAATGTAAATAAAAAGACATACTCCACTAAAATATTGTGTGGACTAAGGTGAAATGATCATCCTCTTAAAACACCTTGAAACTATCTTCACATTCTATTATCTAGTGAAACCATAATCACTTATGAGTTAAATGAACTAGTGGATTAAAAAATAATATAAAATTTTAAGAAGAAATTACATAAAAAAAAATGAAATAAAACTATGGATATTATATATATCAAGTGATCTGTCTCATTCATCAAAAACAATTATATTATAAGGTCTATATTAATAAAATAATCTTGGAATATATGAGCCCTAAATGATAGTTTTTATATATAATTTTTCTATAAATTTGAGAAACAATGTCATGATTTATAAGGACATCAAAGAATTCTTAAAATACTCATAATGTTATTCCTAAATGCTGAAATATATTACAATTTAAACGATAAATAAAACAATCAAATTAAAAAGGTATTATCTAACATAATTATAAATCAAACCCAAAGAGATTACTAAGGAATTTGTAATTCCAAATTGAATAGCTATGAATTAATAGCGTCAATGTATTTTATAGACAGTTGGTTGAAATAAATCCTACCGTTCCACCCTAAATTGGAAATATGAAGATCAATTGTCCCCCTTTTCAAAATTATGATTTTCTGTGATTTTGAATGAAAAATACATCATTATGATGAAATGATAGTATTCCTGGAAAAAGATCCTATTAAACATAGGATAATAAACAAAATGATTTATCATAATGTCCTTATTATTAAGAAATATGATTTCAATACAACTCAATGAAATAGTTGGGTTTATTAAAAACATATAATAATTATGTTATAGTGGGTTCCTTAATTATTACAATTCAATATGTCTCATCTACAAATACACGTTTATATTGTAAATGAAACATGAATGAATTCAATTATAATCTCAAAATAATATTTTAGGGAATACCAGATAACCGAAATACAAATATTCCCACACAATAATACTATAATCAATATAATGTTTCTACCTAACCATTTAAGTCAAATATCCCACATAATTGGTTATTTGGACCCATATTTAGGAAAGAATTTTCGTATGAAGTTCATAATAATTGTTGGATTTATTTAAGATCATATATTGATTTCAGATATGAAAAAAAATTATATAAGAAAAATTGATATTAGATCTATGATGGGAGAGACAAGAGAAGCCTAATATCACATAAAATTTTATAAAAGGTATAACGAAATGATTTAAGGAATGTATATTACAATAAACCTTAGTAAAATAAGTGTTATATATGTGCAAGGAATTCATAACCCCACTTAGTTAATTCACCAATAATTCAAAATTTTATTTTTATAATGGAAAATCAATAGTCGTAGAACACATATAACATATATATGAATAATTATTTTTAAAATAAAAAAATATATTATTATTATTTGTGTGGGTAAAATTTATACCATTCACCACTTCATCATTATGATCCACTTCATCAGTAATGACCAAATATTCTTTTCCTTTCTCCATTAGTTTTAGAGATTGTTGATGTCACTCATTCCAACTATCCCATATATTTGTGATTTTATTTTTATAGTGATAAAAATAATTTCATTTACACTTATAAAAACTATATTTTTCTACATAATTTTATTTATATCCATTGTGTTGTTATGTTTTTAATGACCTTAAGAAACATGAAAAATATTTTAGTTAATTATATTAATTCTTCAGTTGTGTTATTCATATATTCTCATGTTTATAATTGCATTGTCTTTCATCATTTGTATTATCATCCATGTTTCTAGGAAACTCAATTTTTCATTATTTATCATTAAAATCAAAACCATAGTGAGATAATATAATTTCGATTTTATCCATAATAGAAAAACAAAAAAAACATTATATTTATAATAATGTATCTTATCACTCATTAATTTTGATGATTTTTTTTACAACACAAATAAATTATTCTATTTTATATTATAGATTAATAATAATAAAATTGCAATAAATTATAATATTACAGTTTTTTCATCAAAATAACTAATATATTTTTCCAATTTTATATTCACCTCTAGGAATTACCACTATATTCTAATGCATATATTTTGGAGAAAATATTTTATTAAAATAAAATTGTAAACTCTCATCTGATAGTTTCAATTTAGTCCCTTTTATTTATATTTATCATTTGTTTCTACCATTGATCTATCACACCTTCTAAAAAATATTATTTTAATGAACTTTTCTTTCTGAAATAATTGAATAAATAGAAATATGTTTTTTTATTTTTATGAACCATTTTTCATAATTTAGTAGATCAAAAAAACTAAAGGATAGTTTTCATTATCACTTGAAGAACACAATACTATTTTTTTCTTTAGTTTATTTTGGAGTATAATATGGATTAAATTATTTTTTATTACCAGAGATTATTGAGTGATTATAATGATAATATTATACATAAAATCTCCCATACGATTTGGTATATCAATTTGATAAATATTAAATGGGATATCATAACAATTTTTCACTCAATTACAGATAGAACCATCCATTGATTTAAAACGAAAATGGTTGGTTTGTTAAATAAAAGAAAATATATCTTGTAAATAATTATATAGATAAAAAAATAAACACTAATTTTCATAACCATTGGCAACTTCATCTTGACATCTAACTCTTTCAGATCCACCTTTTTTGATTTATTTTCTATCTTCTCAGTACTCATATCATTATCCCAAATATTAATGTTATTGCACGTTGATATTAACTAAGATGACCAATACATAACTTACACATATTTTTTATTACATTAATTCATTATAAATTATAACTCAAAAATAAATCACTCTTTATAAACCCAAGGTATAATTTCCTTCAATAATTAACTATATATCCATATTATTACATAAGTAAACATAAATTTATCATGTAATATTATTGGTGCGTGATTCATAACATCCTACATCATTACATAGAAAATGGGAATTATTATAAATTAGTGATCTCATATTCCTTGTAAAAGTATGATATATGAGACATCAATATGAAAATCATAGGTTATGATAAGGATTAACATAATTTAATGAACATAATATGAATATATTATCCTGAAAACGTTATCAAGGTAAATTAAAATGATATAAAAATAGAACCAAATGAAATATAATAAATAGATCAAAAGAATTAATCATAACATAAGGATATGACACAAATATAATTATAATATATTTTATGTAAAGGATAATAACCAAAACCATTATAATATAGAGTATTTAATTTACTCCTCGTGCCCTATAAATATGATGGATTGGGTTCTATGTTCAAATGTTTTATATATTATTGGTTTTTTTAAATCTCCATGTCTTATAAACATTATAAAATAATGAGATGTAAAACATTACACTTTTCATTTTAGAGATATCAAAATAAATGCTCACCCATAATATAAAAATATTCTCACACATTTGTACACAATAAATAGGAAAATAATCCTAAATTCTTAAATATGTAAAAATAATTAACTAATTAAAATAAAATGGCCTACACAATTTTTTTCATGAGGTATAAAATTATATTATCAAAATAATTAATGCACATGATATGATGAATGAATACATCCAGTGAAAATATGAATGTTTAAATGAGTATAATGAAAACGGATATTTAAATATATGAGACATACATGAGAATAATATAAGAAATTAGATTAATATTTATGAACACATATTCATTATATTATGAAATATTTTTATAAAAAATGATTGTATAAATTAATTATTTCAAAAGGCAGGGTAAATTAAATAAAAAGTAATTTAATGGACGATAGAATAATAATAATTCATAAGAATTTTTAATAAAAATCTATAATAATTATCTGGGAGAGAAAGTTTAATTGAGAAACATAAAGGATGATAGACATATTAATTCAATTCCAACCTTCCTATGTATTTTATAATCACTAGAACGATAATGTATGAAATCATAAAAATAGAATTATCTATAGTGAATAATTCCATGTTATAATATAAGAATATAGAAATGGAAGATAAATATTCAATCCAAATATAGAGATAATGAAATTATACCCTTACCGTAAATCCTAAATTATCTAAACCAGCTTTATCACTAAAGAATAACATTGGATTTCCTCTAAAAATGTATCTTTTTTGGATTACTTATATAGATTTCTGGTGACCAGGGGATCCTAAATAGCGTATAAATAATAATTGGATAGCATTTTTCTAGGTTAAGGATTGATAATGTAAAATTTGGCTTTGATTAAAATTGATTGAGGGAAATTCCTTTTATATATGAGAATGAGTGGAATTGTTTAACTATGGATTCCTTAATATTTATACAATTTAATTTTTTAGTGGAAATAATCCCATAAGTTGGTGTGATTTTTGGGTCTGGATTGGATCTTTATATATAGATCTCATATAAATTACCACAGAAAATAATTCTTGTTTTATATTCTAAATATAACTATGATTATCTATTGGTTTTTGGATTGATAATAATGTCAAATGGAAAATAATTCCATTATATGGGTCTTGTTACCTATTCATGAGGGGTATGTATCTCTAATGGTTATGTAGAAACTCAAAAATGAGTTATTCATGATGTGTATGAATATTTTAATGTATTTATTGAAGAGTTTCCTAGAATTACCTGAATCATGATATTGGATTTTTAATTGAACTCATTCCCGGTGCAATTCCAATTTCATAGAATACTTATAGAATGGCACACATTGAGTTAGAAATTCAATGATAATATTGATTTTGGATTAATTTCACTATGTGTTTCACAATGGGGAGAACATTTTCTAATTATATTCACGGAATATGGGTATCTGGATATTTTCATTCATTATCGAGAACATAACAATATTACTATCAATAAAAATTATAAACTACCATGTATTGATTATTTTGATGATTAATAGAAAGTATATGATTACTTCATAAAGATTTAACTGTGATATGGATATTAATATTTGAGTGTGAAATAACAGAACATATCTTGGATATGTTTCCATAAAATTTATAAACACAATAAATTTATTGTTATTTTCATTGGAATTACCAATCACCATAATATGTTCATGGATTTAATGAATAAATTGTTTAGATATTACATCGATCCGTTTTTAGCAAACTTTATAGATGATTTTGTTATATAATTAATGAGAAAAGAAGATAGTGATTATAATTTTTTGTTTGTATTGACTACCTTGAGGATAGAGAAGTTTTATGATAAATTTAGTAAATCTGAATTCAAGTCATGAATAATATCATTATTAGAGCATGTAATTAAAAAGTATAGGGTATCAGTGGATCCATTAAAGGAAAATGTTACTGAACAATTTCCCAAATCATGAATGGTGACTAAAATCTACAGTTTTCAAGGGAATAAAGGATAATATTGATGCTTTTTTTGATAAAACTATCATTTATATCTAATATTCCAAAAAAATAAGTGTGGAATAGATCTATGATATAATGGATAAATGAATTTTATGGAATGTTTATGGAACTAAAAGGATGGTTGGTCAGTGAATCTATACTCATTACACACTATAGTGGAAATCGTATTTTGATCTATAGTGATGCATGAAATAATGGTATGGGATGTGTTCTAATGAATAATTAAATGGTAGTAACTTATGCCCCAAAATAATTAATGAATCCTAAGAAAATTTACCCGACTCAGGATTTAGAAATGTCTATGATTTTTTTTCATTATGTATATTTATGCATTATCTTTATGGTAAAATTTGTGACATATATATATATACAGATAATAAAATATTTTATTATATATTCACATATAAAGAGTTGAATATGGGTCATAAGGGACAGTGAGAAGCTATTAAGGATTATGAATACTTGGTACATTACCACCTTGGGAAGGAGATCAATGTAGATGATGCTCTAAGTAGGAACTCCCATAGATGTTTATATATGATTAAAATTGATATAGATAAAATATTTATGTATTTATAGATTATATGTCAGGATAACCTATGAAGAGAGGAAGAATACTATAGTTATTAGATAAATGTACAACCATCAAATCTTGTGAATATTAAAGAGATATAGAAAGAATTTGTGAAGATAAAAAAATTGATATGGAATTTTCCTAAGTGGAATCATTATAATGACTGAATGATTAGTCTCATGGAAATAGTATGTGTCCTATCAATATCCGAAATGAAGAAGATATTAGAAGAATATCATTGTTTGTAATTCAATATTCCCCATGGATGTAAGGAAATATGTAGAGATCATAATGAGAATTTATGGTGGAAATAAAATATAAGAAATATTTTAGATTATATATCTCAGTTCTTGGTATGATAGTATGTTATGTATATTAGAGAGAAGTTAAAGGGAATATTGCAATGATTACCATTACCTGGTTGGAAATGAGAAAAAATCTATATGGATTTAAACATGGGACACCCCAAAGAATATAGAAGAAATGATTATATTTGGGTTTTAGTTGATAAAATTATGATATATATATATTTAATTAACGTCAATGAAACTTACTCTCATTAATATCATTGTTTTTTTATGTTAAGGAAGTTGTAATTTTTAACGTATTACCACTCTCAATCATATATGACCAATATCCAAACTAAATATCAATATTATTGATATCTATTCCACAATCCATGAATACAGAGTTGAGAATTACCAGTACATCTCATCCTTAGAAAGATGGTCAGCCTGAGAGGACTATTTAATCCTACCAATATATGCTATGAGCATGCTATGATGATTTCAAAAGAATGTGAGATAAATAACTTCGTTTGGATGAATTTATTTTCAAAAATGTATTTCATTTGAGAATTTATATGGATCATTATGAACCACTATGAGTAAATAAGCAAAAAATATAAAATATTGGGATAATGTTGGGGAAAAAGTTCTATTGAGGCCTTAGCTAGCTAAGGAAATGGAATGAAAGGGTCAATCCATTCAACAACACATCAGGGTATCTTAGAGTTAATTGACATTTTATGATGATAATATTTAATAATATATAGAATTAAATTTTAATTATAAGTTGTTATTAAAATATGTCATTGGAATAATTATTTTACATTTTGAAATATGGGAATGATGAGACCAATATATATTGGTTCATATGAGATTATTGATCAAATAGATATGGAATATTATCAGCTGATTCTTCCTCTGAATCACACCTAGGTTCAAAATGTGGTCCTTATATCACTTTTGAGAACATATATACCTGATATGTAAAATTCCTCAAACTCATAGGACATTTTATTAGATCATGATCTTTTGAATGAAAACAAACATGTACAAATCCTAGATTGTTGAGATATTATAACAAAATACATGAAAATCACCTGTTTATAGTTCTCTAGATGGATCATAAATTTATCGGAAGTTATCTTGGATCATGGGATGTGGTGAGAAAAACGTAACCTATATTAATTATTTCACAATGGAATTATTTTGAGTGAGAAATTATTATAGGGGTGGTAGAATAAAAAAACCTATGATTTTATAATATATTTTTCTTTAATAAAAAAATCATTTGATTTCTAGTAAAGCACACAACCTCGAACATATGTTAATAATTATTATATAAAATAAAATGAAGCCCATTATATTATATTTAAAAAAATTATGGAAAAAAATATTTAATTCATTAAGGAAATAATATTGATTCTATATATAACTGTTTTGAACTATTTTGTTAATAAACATTATTTTTGACATATGTGTTCTATAAAAAAATTAATTTATAGTATAAAACTAATGTGAATTTTTTTGGCCTATATAAAATATATTAAATTTTCATCAGATGGTTATAAATTAAAATAGATTCATTTGAGGGTAAGATGTGATGTTATTCGTAAAAACATCTTTTATGTGCAGAATGCGTATTTTTTTAAACAATAAAAATAATCACTTAGGATAAATGATATTAATTAAATATATAGATAATATATTAAATAAAATATGATAAAATAAATTTAATGTTTTTTACAATGAAAAGTATTGGAATAAATTTAGTGTTATACTTAAAAATGAATTTATTTAAAAAAAATTCACTGCATTTTGTATTCTAATATCAAAATTAATTTAACAAAATATTATGAATTTAATTTAATTAAAGAGATTAAATATTTTTTATTGTAATATAAAAATTTTGTTTGAGGCTACTTATATTATTTTCATAATGAATAGTAATTATGTTAACTTTTTTTATGTTAGTTAATGTTTATATGGGATAACCAGGGGAATAAATTAGAAGAAATGGATTAAAATATCACAAGAATGGTATAAACGTAATTGGATAAAGATAGTAATACCTTAATATATATTATCTTAGTAAAAATATCCTGTTTTTTCTACTTTCAATTTAATATGATAGTATTATATTTTAATTTTTTAATTATTTGCAAGCATCTCACCCACCAGACTTATAATACGTGATCTTATCCCACTCACTCCTTAAAAAATTTTTATCCACACATATTATCCAAAACATTCCCTAAAACCATTTTAACTTCCCTCTTAATTTTCTAGTGATTTTTTTATTCCCAAATTATGTTCCTTTGAAGGCTTAAGGATTACGATGAATGAGGTTTCCTAAACCATAGGTACACACCATTATTGGTCAATATTTAGATTATTTCATCATTAACCACGTCCAAATATTCTACAAACTACTTTACATAATGAAATAAGTATATATAATAAATTAAAATGTTTCAATTTGGTACAACCATCTTTTACATCCTTTCCATCATATGAGAAATGACTACATCATTTATACATAGGTGTGGACTACCACCCCCATAATGTGATTTGACTTACTTTCATCTCCAGCATAAATAGGTGGTTGTTTGGATAATTTTAATGATTATATATGACAATTATGATATTTTTATGAATTTTAAATTATATATTATTATTTATCTCTATTTATATAAATTATTTTAAAAATGAAAACATTGCTCATGCATACATATGGACTACCATATTTAATAAGTGATGTAATTCATATTTCATAATATAAATACATGAAATTTTATAAATTGAATACTAAATATAAATTTGGTAATAAACCATGATTAATATTTTTGAGATGATAAAACAACTACAAGGGATAAAATACTACAACCTATAACCCATAACATGCATAGGAAACGTACCCATATTCACCCAAATGTTTATTTTAATGAAAAAAATTAGTAAATGGGAAATTAGAAATTATAATTTAATTATATGTTGCTCAAAAGGTTTGAATATGATTATATTATAGATTTATATTAAATAAAAAATTAGTATATTTGTTCTTAAGAACATGTATAACAAATCACCTGACATAAGGTAAGGGTTTATGTTACAATCTCATTTAATTTCTATATTGTCTATATTTAATTTATATTAAAAAATTTATATGATATTTTTAATTTAAATGAGGTATATTTTATAATAATGTAACGGCCCAATCAATGACTTATTAAATAGTTTTCTAAAAACTAAGTTCCATCAAATGGTTCCACAGAAACGGTGGCACTAGTCATGGTGGCCCCAGTCATGGTGGCACCATTCACGGTGGCATCAATCATGGTGGAACCAGTCATGGTGGCACCAGTCATGGTGGCACCAGTCATGGTGGCACCGATCACCATCGCACACTAAAACGGTGGCACAGCTTACAGTGCTCCACTGTATTGGTGGCACCTTGATAGTGGAACCGTAGTGGTCGCACCATCACCATCTCACAACGAAATAGTGGCACTGTGATGGTGGCACTGTGGTAGTGGAATTTGGAGGGTGTAACTATGACGGTCACACCGTGAAGGTCACACCCCGAAATGGTGGCACTACTGATGGTGGCATCGTGACCATGGCACCACTTACAGTGTCAAACCAAATGTTGTCCCTCCCTTGTTTCTTTTTCTAGTTCTTCTCCGGAAACGTATCTTATGATGTAAAAGTGTTTCAGTACCCTTTTAAAATCCATTAAATTCCTATAAATGATATCTAAAATCCCCAAAGTGTCGGGCGACCCTTGACTTACCAAAATGTGTGTCTTTTTCCCCTAAGTCACACCCTATTCCCGTACATTCCAGTTGTACCCATGTTACACATTTCCCCTCTGTTTAAAGGAAACCCCTTAATCTTACAACCATTATGGCCACCTCTCTGATGATAATTATTAAATAATAATTAATTCTATCATGTGAAACCGTCCAATCGCATGTTGAATCCACAATTCTACTTTCAATCCGTTCAAAATTCATATCTCGTTACTCCCAGATCTCACCTTTTATCACACAAGATCCATTCTTCTTCTTCATTGGCTGGTCAATTTTTATTTCCTTGATTTATTTTGAGTCCCCTTCCCAAGGATAGGTGTGAGCCTATTTTGGAGCCTTTCCTGCTCAGTCTTGCAATCCCCAGAGTTCCTCCCACACAATTTTCACATCCCCAGTTCTTGGCACGTGGAGAAAAACCCCGACTATTGATCATCTAGGAAGGTTTCATTCATCATCTCTTTTTACTGGGTATCATGTGGGGTGGGTATACTAATGTTTCTCTGGGGATGGATGAAACCAAACAGTAATGAAGATAATAAATGGTCTTTTAAATAATGAAGGGGATTGTTTGATGACATTGTTGTACTATTTTACCCTTGCTTATGTTGGGAAGTGAACGAGATTCTTTCCACTGAAAATCATGGTAGTTGGAGGTCTTTACATTCATAATAATGGACCCCTACATTATGTGATTATTAAATGGATGTAACATGGAAATTGGTTAATCACCTAAACTCGATTGATTATATGAATGTCCAGTGTACAATAATCCTCATGTGATCACCTCAGTTAACCAAATAGAAAGAAGGAACTCAATTAATGGTGTGTTTGAATCTAGGAACTCCCTTGCTCTTTCATGATAATATGTGTTGTTGTTCTTCTTGATTCATGAGGGGTAAATTGGATATGGATGGGATCCCCTATTGTGATTCTATTGTTCGTTTGTGGATCTGAGGTCGTGTTGGGCCATATGGTGGGGCATGGTTTGGTTCCAGTACTTCATGGGATCTCACATATCCCTTTTTTTTGTAAAATTACCATATAACTAGGTGTGAAAGATTAATTTGGTGCTTGAATTTGTTTTTCCATCCTTCAATTAGGGCTATGCGAGTTAGTTTCTATCCAGTGAAGAATTATTTAAATAGAATCACTTGAATATGAAATAAAGGATGTGCTCAATGGGGAATTGTTTTCCATGAATGATTTGTGACATTGTTGTGGTTGTAGTGCTTCTTATGAATGAATAGTAATGAGGGTTTTTGTGTATGGGACAGTTTTAGGACACCTAGTTTTGGAATAGTTCTTTTTTACCTTTATGTATAATTTTGTTCTTATTTTTCTTATTCATTCCCCACCCATGTTGAGCACTTCGTGCCGAACACCCCCATTTCATGGGGGAGGGTGTTTTTTCCACAACTCCTATGAGTGGCTGGTTATTAGATCCTTTTACACTCCCTTTCTCAAGTAGCCCATGATTATTTTGGTACGATGTGATGACCTGATGTCCATTATAGCCCAAGATTCTTCGGGAAAAGTATGTTGTGGTTGTTCACCCAGATGTGTGTGGGAAGGTTGTTTCCCAAGTTTCATCGAGATGAGGCCCAAGTGTCTTTGGGTGTGGCAATAGTTTTCCTGGACTAGGTGTCTTCGGGAGTAGAAGTAGTTTTTATGACCTACGTGTATGTGGGAATGGCTATGTGTGGTTATTGAGGCCCAGGTATTTGTGGGTGGGATGTGTGGTTGTATATCCTAGGTGTGTGCGGGCGGGTGGATGGCAGTGGGACTGCAGCGAGAATGGTGGGAGAGGTCTGACACACATGATGTCTTTAATAACCACTGGGAAAGTGGTATGGGATACAAAAACATCAATGTTTTATTACTATTACTTTACTTTACTTGAATTATTTTGGGGGTGAGCCTTGGTGTGTTTTGGGAGGATAGATTCCTTGCTATGTGATTTGGTTATCTACTTTGATTACAAGGAATTATAATGCATCCGCACTTTTGAATGATAGATTTTTGTTTTTACCTACTCATTATATATGTATACTCAACCTACATATATAAAATTTCTTTTAGGTTCTGAGGAGGACCATAGAGATAGTGCAAGACCATACTTGCTCGGACGTTGAGAAAATTGTAGTTTCTGGTTTTATTTTCATTGGTACATTCCTTTGTAGATTTCTAGTACATTTTTTTCAATTTATTATTAGAACAAGCATTTGGGAATGAATAGTTTAATCTTTACTCTTACTTCCAGCTTTGGGGTTGTTTGAGATTTACTCTCTTATCCCCTGATTATACTAAACAAAAAGTGTAATGCCTTTAATATTACAGGTGATTCTATACCCTTGGTGTTATTCTCCACTCTGGGGCCTATTGAAGGTGGGTCTTGGGAGACATTATCTCTCTATAAACTTATAGAAGTATGGGTTTGGTAATCTGTTGTCCCATCCCTCATATTGGTGATGGTGAGTCATGATAGAATGGTATTAGAGGGGAGGTTGAGATATAGGATTGAGTTAGAGTTATGCACAGTAAGGGATACATGCGAAGGTAGGGAAATAGTGTTAGGAAATCTTGGTGAGTGAAATAGACTAGGTAAGAACGACTATGACACATGATTTTAGGGCCCTCTATGATCCGATGCAAGGACTCTGGACCTACCAAATGACCATGTGAGGCTACACTGATTGCAAGGTATAGATCCTAGGAAAGGTACACATATCACAATGACTTGTTTTCTTGTGTGTATTGGGTATTTTGGGGATTTAAAATAAAGAAAGTGTCTAAGAATGATTTAAAATAAATATGCTACAGTACTTGGGAATAGGCATTCCTAGTTTACCTTGCAGCTATGGCACCTGGATGACGAAGATGAGTAGTGCGGTCGATTAAGGTGCAGGTGGCAGATTTGACTGATCAGAAGTGGGATGATTGGGAGGAGGAGGATGACCAGTGGTAGAGGACACTTCATACAATTCAGTGGTATACCCTCGATAAGTACAAGGGAAGCATCTCAAACATGGAGATATAGATATGGTTCAAGGATCTAGTGAAATATTTTCGCTTGATATAGGCTCCGATGGATTACTAGGTTCCTATAGCTTACCATATGCAGGGATTACTACGTCAGTGGTGGACGCTCTATCTTGGTTGAAAGAGGGAGGATGAGGTTTCGTTGACTGTCTATGAGATGGAGTTTTGGGTGGAATTCCATTCTTCCACGATAAAGGCTAATAAGAATTTGGAGCTACTCTCCCTTTAGTAGGGGAGTCTGTATCTGAGGGAGAGGTGAATCATGTTCAAGGATCTCCATTGGTTTGTTCCAGAACAATTTTCGGATGAGGATTCTCGGGTGAGGCATTTATTGGAGGCACTCTGACCATCTCTTTAGTATGTTGTTACTCCCTTCACTCTACCAACATACATGGAGGTCCAGAGGAAGGCCAAAGTGGGGGAGAGGATTCACACACTGGGAGGTAATCCACAATAAGGGATTCAGTTGGGATAATCAAAGGGGAATGTCATTAGTAGCAGGCCTCCAGTGTCATGGACTTATAGGTTTCGGCTAGTGGGGGTAGGCCCCAGCAGTTACAGTTTTGATATCCTTATCCTTAGCCCTTCATTGTGCGAATATGACCGATATTCTTCATCTGTGGTAGTCATGGGAATCTTCATAATTAGTGCTCGGAATGAGTGCAGTTCAGTGGTGGTAGGCAGGTTCAGCACCCACCTCACCAGCATATTTTTTAGCCAAACCCTTTTAGCAGTAATAGGGACAGGATAATTCTTCTCATCCGAGAGAAGATGTTGGAGGAGGAGTCTGACCTTAGGGAATGCCTTAGGTACATTGACCAGGGCATGGTCGTGGAGATGAATGACAGATGAGAGGCAGAGGAGCTGAGCATGGGTAGTTTTATGCCATAGAGGCAATAGTTCTAGCTGGGCCAAAAGTTGCCCAAGATAAGATCAGCTTCTTTAGTACAGTTGTGTGCGCCTTGATTGATTCACGAGCTTCACACTCCTTTTCTTCACCCCTTCTAGCTCATCCTTTGGGTCTAGATGTGGAGAGGCTTCCCGTTCCCCAGGTTTTGAGTACGCGAGTTAGAGGTCTGACCAGTTTGTCTCACGTTTTCTGGGGATATAGACTGATGTTGGGAACACATAAGTCAAGTGGGGACCTTCCTTTACTACAGGTGCCACAATATTGTGCCATTATAGGAATAAACTAGTTGTTCTTTTTATGTTCCGTTATATACTTCTTCTGAAGAAGGACCTTGTTTTCAGATATGGGCGGCCAACGTGTAGCTTTCATCAGTGAGCGAGGTTCCCAAAATAGCATCCGGTGACTGGAGTCCCTTATTTCCTTATTAGCAGAGCTATCAGAAGATTTAGCAGATATAGGGATGGTGGATGTCTTAGGGATTTTCAGTGAGGTCATGGACATCTTCCCTGAAGAGGTGGTGATTGTACCCCCTCGAAGTGAAGTTAAATTCGGGATAGACTTGCAACCTAGTGACTACCCAATTTTGATGGTTCCCTATAATATGGAGCCTTCTGAGCTATAGGAGATACAAATATAGTTTTATGATCCGATAAAGAGGGGTTTTTTTGACCAAGCGAATCACCATGGGGTTCTCCAGTCTTGTTCTCAAAGAAGGCAGATGGTGGTCTCAGGATGAGCATAGACTCTAGGAGAATGAATCTTGTAACGATTGAGAAATGTTACCCTCTCTTTAGGATAGATGACCATTTTGATCTGTTGAAGGGGGCATGATGTTTCTACAATATCGAACTTCTATTAGGATGTCACCTGTTGAGGGTGAATGAGGGAAAGATCTTGGATACTACCTTCAGGTGTAGGTATGGGAACTTTGAGTTCGTAGTCATTCTCTTCGGGGTTACTAACGTTCTAGCCGTGTTCATGGGACTCATGAGCCCCATATTCCGGGAATATATAGACATGTTTGTAGTCATGTTTATTTATGACATCCTGATCTACTCAAGATTAGAGGCGGACCACGCTAAGAATCCGAGGATGGTTTTAGGGGTCCTTCGACACCACCGACACTACAGAATGTTTCCCTAGTGAAATTTCTGGATGTGATAAGTGCACTTCCTTGGACACGAGGTGTCCGAACAGGGGATAGAAGTAGACCCATTAAAGGTCGAGGCAATTATCTCTTGGGTAGCACCCAATAAGTTCGAAGAGGTTCACTATTTCTTGGAAATAACATGTTACTATTAGAGATTCATGCCCAACTTTTCTCGAGTTACAGTGCCCTCAACATCCTTGAACATGAAAGACATGGCTTTTATATGGAGTGTTCAGTGCCAGGAAGCCTTAGTTATCCGATGGGAAAACTGCTTAGTTCCCCATTACTGAGGTTTCTAGAAGAGGGATAGGCGTTAGAGGTGTTTTGTGATGCTTTAGGCCAACCCTTGGGGTGTGTGATGATGAAATAGTATGGGTGATCTCTTATGTGTCTTGGTAGTTACATCCCCCTGAGAGTAACTATTCAACCCACGATATAGAGCTTGCAACGACCGTGTTCCCACTAAATTTGGGGTGGCATTACCTCATTGGGGAGCACATCGTGGTATTCACGAATCACAAGATCTGGAGATATATCATCCCCCAGTGGGATCAGAACATGCTCCAGTAGATGTTCATGAAGGTCTCCCCTTGGAATGGAAAAAAATGGGTTGGCAGGGGGAGTAAGCTTTCTCCCAGGTTCGTCTGACACTTTGAGGTGTTGCGGTGGGTCGGAAAAGTGGCTTATCAGCTGGGGCTACCATCACCACTACTGAGGGTGAACAACATCTTCCATCTATCTCAACTCCATCGGTATCTACACGATGCGAAAAATGTTGAGATACCAGTGAGGATTGAGGATAATGAGGAGAAGGATCTTCGTGGACAAACTATTCCCTTGGTTCGTGTGTTGTGGATGCATGTTGGCCTCGAGGAGAGTACCTGGGAATGGGAGTCACAAATACACGCTCAGTACCCAGAGTTGTTTTGAGTTTTTTTTTCCGGTTTCGTACTTGTCTATGATGTAGAGTTTGACCATTTTAACTATGAAATGGAATGTTTTCCATGATCTCTGGATGTGTGTGAAGATTCTTTACAATGGGGAGGGGAGGACCTGAACCCTAATCGAGACCCATTAAAGTGGATGCGGTTGAACCCATGCGGGTGAGTCAGTGCCTCCCAAAGAAGATAGTATCTTGAAATGTTGGAACAGACTCCCAAATTCATATGTCTGGATGGTATGAAATTTATTTTTTCATACAGATTCTTGAGGGAGAGTTGTTTCAAGATGTTGAGGAGGTTTACTCGGGAGAGGTATCATTCGAGGTGGTTGTTCGGACCCATATCTTTTCTTTGGATCTAGTTTTGATTCCCATGGGTGAGAATATATTGAGAGGTATCTCATATAATGGCATGGTCATTGAATCATTTTGGAGTTTTCTATAAACTCGGATCCATCGAATGGATCCACCAAAAAGGTAGCACCGGTCATGGTCACACGCCGAAAAGGTGGCACCACTTATGATGTTCCACCATGATGGCATCACCATCATGGTCACACACTAAATTAGTGGCACTACTTATGGTGGCACTGTGATAGTGGCACTGTGACCATGGCAGCACTTACGGTGTCTCACCAAATGGTGTCCTGCCCTTGTGTATTTTTCCATTTCCACACCCTTAATGTATCGTTTGTCATAAAAGTGTTTTAATACCCTTTTAAAAGTCATTAAAAGACCATAAATGATATCTGAATTTCCCAAGGAGCCGGGGGACACTTGACTTACTAAAATTTGTGTCTTTTTCCTCGAGATCACACCCTTTTCCCCTACTTTCTAGTTCCACCCCTGTTACGTGTTTCCCCTCTGTTTCAATGAAACACTTCAAACTAACAACTGTTATGGACACCTCTTTGATGAGAATTATTAAATAACAGTTAATTATATTATGTTTAATCATCCAACCGCATGGTGAAACCATGATCAACCTTTTATGCCATTAAAAATTCATATCTTGAAACACCAGGATCTCACCTTTTATCGCACATGATTCATTATTCTTCTTCATTGGCTGGGTCTCTTTTTATTTCATAGATGCATTTAGAGTCCCCCATCCCAAGGTTTGTTGTGTGCCTATGCTGGACCCTTTCATGGTCCATATTGGAATCCCTATAGTTCTTCCCCTGTAAGTCTTGCTTCCCTATTTCTTGGCGCATGGAGAAAAACCTTGACCATGGATCATACAAATAGGGTTCTACCTTCGTCTCTCATAACTATGTATAATGTGGTGTTAGTACAAATATATCTCCACAGGGATGGATGAAACCAAGCCATAACGAAAATAATAAATAGACCTTTAATGAAATATGGGGTGTGTTTGACGATGCTACTATACCCCTTTACCCTTGATTATGTTTTGTATTGTATGGTCTTCTGTCCACTGAAAATCAGGGATGTTGGTGGTATTTCCTTGTGCAATAATGGAACCATATATTTTATGATGATTAAATGTATGTAACATGTAAATTGGTAAATCATTTAAACTCAGGTTATTAAATGCATGTCCATTGAACAAGAATCCTCATGTGATCACCCCAGTTAACCAAACAGAGAGAAGAAACTCAATGAATGGTCTGATTGAATCTGGGAACTCCCTTGCTCTGTCTTGGTAATATGAGTGGTTGTTCTGCTTGATTCTTATGGGGTGACATAGATGGGGATGGGATACCCCGTTGTGGTGGTGTTGTTGGTTTGTGGATCTAAGGTTGTGTGGTGTCATATGGTGGTGTTTGGTTTGGTTCCAATACTTCGAGGGATCTCGTAGATCTCTTTTGTTGTTGTGACATTACAAGAGAACTTGGTGTAAATGCTTAATTTAGTGCTTAGTAGTGTTTTTCCTTCCTTGTCTTGTGGCTATGCCTGTTAGTTGCCCAGTAGTGAAGAATTATTTAAATGGATTCACTTGAATATGAAAAAAAGGATGGTTTTAACGGGGAATTATTTTCCGTGAATGAGTAGTGACTTGGTTGTGGCTGTGGTGTTTCTCAAGAATGAATAGTAACAAGGGTGTTTGTGTGTGGGCTGGTTTTGGAAATGCTAGGTTGGGAATAGTGATTTTTTACCTATATGTATAATTTATTTCTTATGTTTCTTATTCGTGCCACACCCAAGAGGAGATGTTTGTGCCGATCACCCCCATTTCATAGGGGAGGGTGTTTTTTCCAACACTCCTATGAGTGGCTGGTTATTAGTTTCTTTTATACTCCCTTTCCCGAGTAGAACTAGTGTCTTCGGACATTTTGTAATATCCTGAGGTCCATTATAGCCCAATATTGTTTTGGCAGAGTATGTTGTGGTGGTTGGCCCTAGTGTGTGTGGAAAGGTTGTTTCCCAAGTGTCATCGGGATTAGCCCCAGGTGCCATTGGGAATGGAAATAGTTGTTCTGGACTAGGATTCTTTGGGAACAGCGGTAGTTGTTCTGGACAATGTGTCGGAAGGCATGGTTACATGTGGTTGTTGAGGACCCATAGTTTATAGGTGGGATGTGTGGTTGTATTGCCCAGGTGTGTGCGGGTGGGGGGATGGCACCCGGACTGCGGTGAGAATAGAGGGAGTGGATTGACACGTAGGATGTCATTAATATCCAGTGGGAAAGTGGTGTAGGGTTCCCGATGATCGATGTGTTATTACAATTACATTACTTGACTAGCGTTATTTGGGGAGTGTTCCTTTGTGAGGTTTGGAAAAATAGTTTCTTTGCTAGGTTTATTGGTTATCTCTTTTTCTCATAGGGCATTATACTGCCTCCACCCTTTTTCATGAGAGATTTTGGTTTTAACCTAATGAGTATATTTGTATACTCACCATATGTATATAAAAATTATTTTCGGTTTCTTGGAGGACCTCGTGGAATGTGAAGGATTGTACTGACTCAGATGTTGAGATAGTTTTGGTTTCTATTTTTATTTTCTTTTGTACAAACCTTTGGATTTTTCTTATATATTTTTATAACTTTATTATTGGAACACACATATGGGAATGGATTGTTTTTTCTTTACATTTACTTCCATCATTGCTGTTGTTTGGGATTTACTATCTTATCTCCTGATCCTACAAAACTAAAAGGGCAATGCCTTCTATATAACATATGATTATACACCTATGGTGCTTGTCTCCACTCTATGGTCTACTGGTGTCGGGTTTGGGGAGTCATTATCTATCTTTCAACACGAGGAAGGAAGGGTTTGGATATCTGTTATCCTTTCCTTCATCTTTGGGAATGTTGGTGATGACAAATACTTTTGTTATATCTATATTTATCAATAATTAGAACCATTTTGATCACTTTTTTACATAAAATTATTATGAAAATGTTTTAGAAGAAATCCAAATTGATTTATTATTTGGTAAATGATCATTTTGTTCTTTTTCAATATTCTTTAAAATGATTTCAAGAATGTTATTTTCTATGGAAGAATGATTATTTTATGTAGTTTTCATCAATATTTAACTTCATCAAATAATTTTAAATAGGAATGTTCTTTTCATTTTCTATATGAGGTAATTATGGAATTATTACATAATGTGAGAAATAAATATTTATTTTAGTGTTGTACACACAAATGTTTTTCCGTATTTCATATTTATTTTTTCATTGAAAAATTATTTAAAAATTTCATTGTTTATTTTCATCGAAAACATTTTTTCTTAATTTTATAATTTTTTCTATTTTAATTATCCTAATTAACATGATATTTTCGTATATTTTTAATCAAATGTTAAAATTATCATTTGAATGTAATTTTAATCTATTTAAAAATACTTTAATATTTCTTTTACTTCACTAGGGATATGATATAATTATTTGATCCATGTTCCTTTAAATGGTGGATTATTATTATTTGATGAAAAAAATTTATGAAACCTATATCTTTTCTACAAGTTAGTGTTTGGTGAATTGATGAATGTTATTAAAATATTATATAACACATATATAGAGTTTTCATTATATGATGGGTTGGTCCATAAAATTACTCCAATGATTTGGGTAATTATTGATATCTTATGTGATAATATGTAATGGAATAGGGAGCGGTCCAAGTACCACTAGGTACTCTCTCCGCTATAATCGTCTAGGGAGTAAACCTTGGTAATGGAAATAATGATATGTTGATTTAATGTATTAAAATATTAAATTTTTTCGATTAGAATAGTATTGGTATTTAACCATGAATAATGAATTTTTTTTCAAATCTTATGATCATGCCACAGATTTTATATTACATGTTCATATGTTAATGAAATGATCTAATGGTTTATGATTACTTAATGATGATTCATCAATCTTATGAATCCTATATTTTGAAATGATAATTAATTATTCCCTGACTCTTGTTTTGTGATATAATATATATTTTGTATGAAATTATTTTGTTATAATCATGGTATATTATTTTTATATGTATATATATTATTCTAATTGATGTTCAACAATTGATATCTCACAAATTTACCCTTATTGAGTGTATGTGCTCACCCATTCTTATGTTTTCCTTTTCCATGGGATATGAAGAATATTTTTATTTAATAAATATATAATTGAAGTAATACGAGAATAATCTATATTTGATATTTAGTATCATTCATGAAATATGTTTATAACATATCTAGTGTTTAGAGACACTAAACCGTTACAGTTTTGGGGAATGTATTGCTGTGAAATATATTAAATATTTATCTAACATGATGAATTATTTATGTATGTTATTCCCTAGTACCCAAAATTACTAAACATGGTGTTAGTGTGATGTATTCTTACATAGAAATATATTATATTTATTAATTGTATATATATTGAAAAAATATATATTTAAACATATTATTATAAAAGTGATTCTTACTAATTACTAATTAACGGTTTCTAGAAATTTTATTTCTTATTCATTCATTAAATAATGAATGAATTGTACGAAATTAGAAATGGGTGAGGCTCGGTTATATATAGACACGTTATGCATCAATAGGCCCCATTAGACACCATATCTTGGGATTTTTGGTGTATGCCTACATAAATAAAAAATTACCTTGACAAAGGGCCTTGATTATAATAACATTAGGTCTAAGATCTTGATGTGTTAGATTGTGGAATGGAACTACTTATCCAGAATTCTGTTTTTCATTATTAAAGACCATTTTATTCTCATCGTTTGGATATTTTTACTCCATTTTTTCAATTGATATATTATGATTTAATTTCTTTAATTATTTAATTTTTTTAGTTATTTATTCTTTCAAAATTATATATGCTCAGCTGATATTTAGTTTCGATCTATAATGGATGTCTCTTCTGATTATGCTTATAGAGTATTTTATGTCGCTGATATTATGTTTTAATATAGCTAGGTAATGTTGAAAATTAGTACACATGATATGTCTAAAAGAATATCTTTTGTAATGTTTTCGAAATATTTTAAAGAATTATTATGAATTAAATTGTTTCTTATATACTAGAAATTTGTTTTGATGTGGAAGACACAAGAATTGTTAGTTAAAAGTTTTTCTTTACTATCTAAATATCAAATACTAAATAGTCCTATAAATATATATTGCTCTATATTTTATAGTGATATTAATAATATTGATGGTTTAAATTGGGGTTTTTCAGTGAATTTGAAAATGTTTTTTGTAATGTAAGAGTTTTCAGTATCCGATCCTAGATTGTATGTCCATGTCACTAAATTATTCCCATTATCCTATTCCAAATGATGAGAATAAAGATTGAATATAACTTCATGTTTAAGATTCCAGTGTGGTGGTTAGTGTTTAATAGAAACAACTTATTAATCAGTGATAGGATTTGTTCCACAAAGTTAGTGTGAAGAGAAATGGTATATATATTCCACTTAAAAAATAATATAAGATTACTAATTTGATCCTTATATTATTATATTCACTATCATAGTATCGTCTTAATTACTATTTTATTTATTTTATATAGATTATTTACATTTAGATTTTTAAAATATTATTTTCTTGTATCTTCAATATAAAGTGGAAAATATGGATTTGTAAATGACCCTTAACCCTTATTTTGGAATGAGGATATAACTAAATAGATGGTGTCTAATCTATGAATTGGTAGTGGCATTTTGAATATATATATATTGTATTAGGGTTCTTTATGTGGATTCCATTGAAGAAATTATGTGAATGGAATAGTTAACTCAATTTAAATCAACTATATACTATTACTAAAGATGATTTCCTTCAAAATCCCCTTAAATTAATCAACGCACACATCATGGATAGTGGGACATACAATATAATAAATTAGGTCATGATGAAGTAAAATTTTATGCTTTCATAGTAGTGATGGAATTTCAATTTATTGGTTTAATCAATAAAAAATAAGAAGATATTTTTACATCTAATGGAGAACATGTATCTTTATGTGCTCCATAAATACATTTCATGGTTTCATTCTATGTGATATGTTGAATTTACCAACATATTAGTTACTAGAATATAATCAAACTCAATTAATCCATATCAAATGGATTTAATATAATTTATGGTATTTAATAAGTATTTAGAAGACCATGATTTTAAAGGATTATGTAGATTGATCATATTACCTTACGGTGTGTTGATTCATAAAACGAAGAATGTTTTTGGGATTCGATACATCTATATAGACTATCTGATGATAAACCACATTATAGTCAATAAACAATACCCTTTCCCTATATTCAATTACTTAATCAATAAATAAATGGGGGTGCAGTGGTTCTCAATGATTGCACATCATTATGGTTTCCACCAGCTTTGAGATAGGATGAATGACATAAAAAAATTACATTTTTATAGTTGGTATGAACATTATGAATATATAGTGATGTATTTTGTCCTAACAAACAATACTTTTGTGATTATTGATTCAATTAATAGGGGTTTCCATGCCTTTTTGGACACCATCATGATAGTGAATTTAGAAGACATCCTCATTTATTCTATGTCTCATGTTGAGTCTAGAAAACATCTATTCATTATTCTAGATACCATAATAGAATATTTTTTTGTTACATGGTATCCTAATTTCACTTATGGATCCAAGAGTTCAAATTCCATGGAATGTTTTTATGATGTTGGGGTTTTTCTAGATATGAATAATGTAGAGTGAGTGATGTCTTGTAATTGTCAAATAAATTTATTCTAGGTTCCAAGTTTTCAGAGGGTCATGGTGTATTACCATGACATTATCAAGTACTTTTCAAATGTTGATACTCTAATGACCACATAATCTAAGAAGTAATCCAATGTAATTGGTATTATCAATGTCATTTAAATTTTAAAGAGATTACTACTTCCTTAACCTCATATATTTTTCATATTCTTCCTTAATTAGGTGTGGGTTTTTATGATTATTGTGAATATTCAATAGTATTCATGAAATTCAAACTTTTTAAGGATCACAATTTAGTTACATATGGTTCCATATAGCTATGTTTTCCTGAATTTAACCACCAATCATTTGATATAGAGTTGGATACTAAGGTATATACTTTAAGGTGCTTATGGGACTACCTACAAGACATGTTATTTTGGTTTTTTGGTGGAACATAAATAACTAAAATATATATTTTCAAAATTTCCATTGAGTATAATGCAATCCAATTGGGTGTAATTCCTACACTTATTATATTTTTATATTCAACACACCCCTGGAAAGGAAAAAATAGTAGAAGATACCCTTATCAAGAATGATTTCCCTTAAAAGGTGATGGAAGAAAATAATAATAGAAATTTATGTCTCTTATAGATATCCTACACCTCTATTTTTTTATTATTCTATAATTTACATATTCCATATAAAACATTATTCTCCACTCAGGGGGTAATTCAAGGTTTCATAGATGATAGATCACGATTTTATAATTATTCAAGAGACTAAGTTTTAGGGATATCCAATATGGGTTGTTCCATTATTTTTCATAATTATTCTATATAAGTTGAAAAATAGTTTTTACAAATATTATAAAGGGGGAGTTATAATGTATTGTCACATGTACAAGTTGGCTATTTATTATAATATTATAACGATGTATCTTGATGTTCACCACAAATTCTATTTTTATGGAGGAATGATGAGATTGTGGGGTTCATTACAATATTACTTACCTATCAAAAATAAATGTAAGAGCCCTAAAATCCAATAGAGAATCCCCAACCATATAAATATTAATAATTGATGAGGGATGACGAAACTAGAGATTTCATAACTTACATGCAAAAAAACATCAAGTGATAGAGATGTGTTCTAAGTGATTGTATATTTTTAAACCAAGATGGATCTCTTCGATAAAATCAATTAAACCACTTCTATTGAGGAGATTAAAAATATATATATTTCATGTAGAATTGTAATCTTCATTGTGTATTTTTTATAATTTTTTCAAATGATGATCTTAGATTTACATCAGATTTTTTTAAAGGAACACAATGGGCTTTGGGTTCATGGGAAAATATATGAACTTTATTTCATCCTAAGACTAATGAAAAGTCATCATGGACAATTTACATTATATAAGATATTATTATATAATGAATAGACGATTTCAATGGTTCATAAACAAATCAACTATATTTATTTTAATTCTATCAATATTCCAACTATTCAACTTTAATTTAGGTGAAACCCATTAATAATTATATGAGAAACCATTTACTTTTTTCATTTAATGGGTAGAGATAATATAATACTCTTTGGTCAGGTTTAACATCATACACAAAATTATAGAGTTCATTAAATTAATCTTGAAGTGTCTCATAACAAGTTAATGCCACCATAATTGATTTGTAGATCATCATATAAGACCCTTGGAATTAAAATATGGTGTTGATATAATTCTTATGGTTTTAACATGATTAGGTCACCATGAATGGGAATGTTGTAGAAACTAGGTATGTGATTTATAATACCTTTAATGTTTTTAATTGATACTGTGATAATATATATTGAATATCTCTACCTCTAATATTTAGTTCCATGGATTTAGACTTTCATGTTTCCCAATGAGGGGAGTATGTTCTTAACAATTAACAAGTGATTTTGTTTGAAAATGTTGATCCCGAACCCATTGTGTCATATATAGATAATAATATAATCCTTATCAACCAAATTAAAATGGTGTTTCATGTAATGTTCATTAAAATGATTCAGGTAATTGGGAAGAATAGGATTCCCAATGATGAAATCGTGGATTCAAAGAAAAAAAGTAATGATAAATGGTACATATTATTTCCTCTGGACAGTAGTAGAAGCTTGTCTTGGATGAGAATAAAAATATTATGGAGTATGTAAAACACCTAACCTAGTTTATGTGATTTATTAATTTATATATTTTAATTGCAGTTTTGTTTTTTATGGAGGATTTAGAGTATTTTGGGTGGAGATGGAGGGAAAAGGTTAACCAAGAAATATATAACAAGAACTGGGTAAGTGATTGCTTAGTACTGGGTATCAGTCAACTTATGGGTGCATTTCTAGTTAAAAAGGTCATTTTTACCTTTTACCCCTTTAAATAATACCCAATTTGGAGTGTGTGGGATTTTAGTTTAATTTACATAATTTATGTTCCCTCCAAATATTCCCCTCTTTTTTCAACCCCTACAAATCGATTCCTTATTTATCATTGATCCAAGGGGTTATTTTGACTCATATTATATAATCCATATAGGTTAAGTTGATATCCTCATCTAGTTTCCCATATTATTCTAATTAATGGTATCAATGAATGTAAATCAACATCTCTAGAATCTAGGGTTTATGAAATCCATGAAATCTCATAGATTTATTTCATGTTATCTATTATGAGGGATATTATTAGATGGATCTAAAGTATGAAAGGTTTTTTTATCAAAATTACTACCCTCAAATAAATATAGGGTTGACCTAATTATAATCCTCTCAATATTTGTTTTTTATGGATTTTGGTTCAAAACATATCTTATATAATCCTTGAAGAGATATTCTATAAAAAAAATTTATAGGTGTATCCCTTTTTAATTTTTTACTTATAGAGAGTTCGTCTGGAAAAACATTGGGGACATGATAAAACAATTAAAACTAAGCGTTTAAAACTAATAAAGGCATCACAAAATATTAACGTAAATAAAAAATATAATTATACTACTCTATGTTATATTTTTTTAGGATTATTATATGTAAGAAATTTTGTGATGGTTATCAATTTCACACAATATTAACAGGTCTATTTATTTATATTAAATACTGTTAAATGATAAGAGTGGATTAAATTTCTTCGATACTATCTTAAAATTGTAACATTTAATTCGTAGTGGTATCTCATGAATTATTTGTCAAGAAAAATAATGTCTACATACACCCAAGGGGTTTAATTAGGATGTGAGACTAAGCCTAATAGGATACCAACCAATGATTCCAAATATCATGGAATATAATTAGAAAAAATAAGTACTTTAAAAACACAAAGAAAAGCAGTGATAAATTCCAAGAAATACAACTTTTAATTAAAAATAGTTTTCAAGATACAATTATTAGAACATTCACACATTTAAATAGAAATGTTAACAACTGAAATGTACTTCTAAATACACCCCAATACAATATCAAATACCAAAAACAAAATGAGAAACAAAATCAAAACACCCCAAGCACTAGATTGTTTTGGCACCATGAACCTCATACCTCGGTGTTAAGTAACCATTGTAAAATCTATTTTCATGCTTGAGCCACTAGTAGGGAACATACCCATTACATAGTGGTACCTAATCATCATCCACATAGTTTATTTAGAGTTTTTGTAATCTATATTCTAGGTAGGACAGGGACAAAACCTGTCTGGTCCATTAGCCGTACTAGTACACATCTGTGCCACCTAGGTACCTGGGCTTCCCCGTTTGAGCTGAAATAATTTCATCATGAAACACATGTCCATTTTTAGGTAAAACAATACTAATGGTCACATAAACCATGTAGCATATAAATATCATTTTAAACCACTTAAAACACACAAAAAACACATTTATTTTTAATGAAACAATTACTCAAAATCTAGTATTAGTTTGCACACAAAACCTATTAAGAACCCCACTTGTACACTATAAGAACACTTTTAAGATACAGAAACTGTATCTTCAACCCAATACATTTGAATGAAATAAAAAAACTATTTTTGGGTAGCCCCATGTTAAACATGAAGTGAAAACTTTGTAAAACCTGTATTTTCACACAAATGTTGCTCCAAAACTTCACCTTCATTAAAAACACCATTAAAACCCATTTTCGAAGCAACAAACAAGGAGGATAAACATTCGAAATAATATTTTAATCCATAATACAGTTCAATAATATCAACTAAATAGCTATAGGACATCCCTTAATGAACCAATAAATTATTTATTTGAAAAAACCCCCAATTTCACAAAATATTTGCACTTAAAATTCATTTGCAATATAATTGCCACTAAAACCAATTTTTTGCATCAACATTCAAATGAAATCGACATGAAAATACCATAATAATATTATCTAGTTCACAATGATTTGATACCAAAAGGAATTTCCTACCAAATCAAAGGGAACCCTTAAATCACCATGCAAAAAATCATGTCACACCACCGCCACACTAAGAGGGACATAGATAAAATCTAAAACTCTAAGAATTAACCATGAAAACCCAAGGATAAACCATAGGTTTTATACCCTACCCCATGGTCAATCGTAACTTCAATTGAATTTAATGAAACATCATGGAAATATGAGAAACTAAGGAGTAGAGACACTTACTTGATATTATTTGAAGTTCCTCCACCAAATACACCTTCAAATGGGGTTTGAAAAAGGTTTTGAGCAAATGGGAGGGCTGCCAGAGATTTTAGGTTCAAATAAGAGGAGGAAGAATCGAATTAAAATCTTTAATGGAGGAAAAAGATTAATAATTGAGAGAGTTAAGAAGGAAATAAGTTACCTCTTCAAATATGGTTGATTTGAGAAAACTTATGATGTTATGCACTAAATCGTGATGAATACTAGCTCCAAAGAGATAGGAAAGAGGATGACTGCATGGATGGGTTCAGTGGGATTGGTTTAGAGGTGGAATCACTGAAAATCCCTAAAATTGAATAGGTTATTAGTTAAACAATTTTTTTAAAACTGGAGATTGGCTTTTGGTCTGGCCCAACTCTATGAATAAATACCGAAATCCACCATTAGTATGAATTCCCAAAGGGACCAAATTGAAATGTTGGTGTTAATAGGTCATGTTATGCCATTTAGAAATTGGAATGGGTGAAAAATAATAAATAATGAAATAATTTTAAAATAAAAAAATTGGTTTTTAAATCTAGAAATGGGCTCATGGCTTGGCCCAAATCATGAAAAATCACAATTTCCTCCAAAAAATATTGGGACACCCCCAAAAAAATCATGAATGTAAACTAAATGAAATTAACCTTTAAAATAAGTCATGTATGTTACATAGTTAATAAAAAATATCCTTCAAGGATAGAAGGGAATCATTATTTCAAAGAGTATACTGAATGACTGTGAAAGAGACATTGGTGTTTAAAACCATCAATAAATTAGATAAACTATTCCTTAATGTTTAATTTATTATAGTACAATTATAAAGGTTATTTTAGATTTTAAATAACTCTAGGAAGTATATAAATAATTCATTATTTTTTATTTTTATATATAAATGTTCAGAAAATATCGTAGAATTTGGAGTTCATCCACTATGGTGATAAAATATAATATATGATTTAATGATTTCTAGGATGGATATGAATGGTAATTTGGTGTTTAATGATATCCAAGAAGGATATTATTACATTATATGTAGTCATATCATTGTATACTGATGTTTATTGGATATCATCATGGGAATGATAGAATAATATTTGGTGAATTAAAAATGGGTATTTGATGAGAGAAATAAGGGGAATAACAATGATGGGATTGAAACTCAAATTTGATTCCATTATGTCATAGTGAACTGAATGAAAACATATATCATTTTAAAAGCGTATTCATACAGTTCAAATACTTATAGAAATTCAGGGTAATCAACCTTCAAAAATGATCCTTTCACTTTTTATCCATAGAAAATGTTTTTAGCATGATGTTGAAATCCATCTAGGGAATATATAACACATTTCCTCTAAATCAGGATTTATAGTTTAAATTGACATGATAAAGTATTGAAAACTCCAATTTTTTGATTCATTATAATTTTAAACTGTAAAATTCATTCCATATATATTAATATATTACAGAGATGATTAAATAAATTAGTTTATAATTCTGTTAGATGAATCTTTACTTTACAATCTAGGATATATTTATGAACATGGTAATCATAGATGAACAACACAAAGAAAAGATCTTGGACAGTAAATCATGACCAATGTTATAGTATTGATGTCATATTTTCCTGTATATGAATTATTTAAAAAAGTTATAATAATGAAAAATTAGCATTGAATGTTATCAATCCCCTATGAATCATCTAATTTAGGTACACAAAAGATGAAGAATGTGGATATGTTAAGTAATAGAAAATATCATCTTGGTTTGGAACCTTCAGGTTTGTACATCGGGTAAGGCGTTATATAAATTTTTTGAACCACTATCTCTTGAATAAAATATTATTTTCAAGATCAAAACACGATTTTTGAACAAATATTAAGCCCGTATGAGAGACTTATGTTTTTTATAATGAGGTAAGTTTCAAGAATGATAGATTTCTATTGAAATATAGGTCTAAATTATGGGGGTTTTTGTGGTTTATATAAGATAAAAATCTTTATTATTTAATTCCATAATGTGAGTTTTATGAAAAATCAATGTTTCATCTAAAATGAATGGGAATATTAGAAAAATATAGATAAAAGGAATTGCATGAGGATCATTTTTATGATAATGAATTCAATTTAAAATTAATAATTTCATGTTATGATGTTCTTTTTTCCTTGAAGAATTTCATTGTTATTTCATATATAGGATTAAATCACTCTAAATCCTGCTAACTGTCTAATAAAATAATGGAAACATTGTTAATTTGTAAAAAATTTAAAACTATTCATCATAAAAAACTTATTTATTTCTATAGGATAGAAAATAATGAATCATGAAAATTAAATTACTATTTACATTAAATGTTCTTCTATAACAAAAATGAAATTATATGTATAACTCATTTACAATAAATTTTTGTAATCTTCTTCTTGACTATTATCTCAAATTTTTAATCATGTTTGTAGTAACTAAAAAATAAACAAAAAATTATTAAATAATTTTTTCATGGAAGTGGTAAATATTTTACAAATATTTATATTCAAACATGATAATGATGATTACATGGTTTGGTATCTGAATGAAACATTATTTATATTGTGGTGCCATTAATATCTTCGTTTACATGTTTGGATTCAAACATAAAGAAATCATTACTAATGATTGTTAGTGTTAAATAATTGTTAATTAAAATGGTATTGTTGAAAATAATTTATACATGAAGATAAAAAAGGGAATAAAAATTCATTGTAGTAATCTATGATGATGATATAATATTTTTTTTATTTAAAATGAAATTATTTAATATAGTTGAAAACTATATGAGATTAAGGTTTCTGTTTTTAATTATTTGATAACTCAATTACCTAATTTTCATATAATTATATCAATATAATGATAATACATTTACTTATAAATTATATTATTTATATGAGTTATTGAATAAATTAGGATTTCATGACAAAAAATAAATTACTATATCAATTATGGTTGGATGAATAATAGAAAGAATTAGGAAAAAAATAATATATATCTAATAAAATTTCAAAAAATAGAATATTTTTTTGTTGAAGGAATCACCCTTGAGTATATTTTTTGAACTTATGCAGTGTCTCAGTTTTCGTATACTCCATTAGATGAAAACCTCATAGAAATTTAGAGGATAATAAATAATGTTAAATGGATTCATAGTCTTGAAAATTTTTATATATTATGAAATAATTTTTTTTACTATATGAAGTTTAATAAAATAGTAAATAGTTTATATGGGTGGAAACTAATAAATTTTATAAAAATTACATTAGAAGGAAATCAGTATGATAGTTGAGAAATAAATATGAAATTCCTTCAATATGTTTTACATATGTGGATTTAATTATGATTGAAATATAATTTTCCCAATTGATTGGGATGATGCAATAAACCAGGTACCCTAGTGAAGTATAGAATATTGTTGTTGAGATATTTTGTGGTGATCAATTAATTAAACTTATAAAAAATTTGGTGTAACTCTTATAAAAAATTCACGATGAGATCTGGTATAACATCGTTAAAGAAAATGTAGGTAAATTTGTTTTTATAGTCTAACATATTGATATAAATGAAAACTTGTAAATTATTGCAAAAAACAACTAGTTTGTAAAATAGTTGAGAAATTTCATTTGATGTTGAGGTACAACAATGTCTCTAAACTAATGGAGGTAGTTAAATATTCCATCTTTTATATTTTTTATCTTTATATAAGTGACATCTTATTTTTAAGTTTAGATAAAAATATACTTTGGGAGTAGTTTTCATTTGTTTTTTAAAAAATGGAATAAAAATTGTGAATTAGAGACGGGGTGTGTTTGCTAAAGTGCATATTAGTATCATTTGATTTCTGAAAGAATAATTTTATATTCTATATTTATGTGGTGATAATTCAACATTTAATTAATAAAATATAATTTCTTAAAAATTTATAGATTATGTATAATGTTATTTCAGATATCTACATTTAAATACCTTTTTACCTTGGGATATCTTGTCATGTTTTCTTGGAATTTGGGTCATGTAAGGGATCCACCTCATCCTAGTTAAAAAATCATATCTAAAAATAGAAAATATATAATTAATATGACTTGATATGGATGAAAACTATTGATAATTTATATCAAAATGAAATGGAGATAATTTTTGAACTATATTAATTTTTAGAATGTATGAGGAATATTGAAAATTTGGACGGTATTTATTATAATTTCATATATTATTATTTAGGATCTTATATGGTTGGAATTGAATTAATGTTTAGTTAGTTATTCTAAATATATATTGATGGTAGATAGAGATAAAATTATTAAGGATGACCAAACCAGATTATGAGAGTGGGTATTTTAGTGGTTATTGTTTTTTGAGAGATAAATCAAGAAGAACAATATGTATTTTTTATGAAACATATTTAATAGAGTTTAACACACAATTATTGAATTTTTATGATATTTTAAACTTATACACATCATGACATTAATATTTATTTTGAGTTGTTGGTATAAATATACTCTATTAAATGTCCAGTGAGTGGATTCAGACTATGTTTTATATCATAGAAAACAAATGAGGTGATGATCCTCTAGATGAAATATGATGTTTTTAATGTTATTTTCCCAAAGAAAGTCATTTTAATGAATATATATAAATTCTCAATGATTCATGGGTATATCAGACGGGCTTTTTCATTTTATCAAATGGATTACAAGAAATATTAAAAACCATGTCATAGTTATCATAATAATTTTCATCCTAATATTTACATGGATAAATTTAAAAATAATGAATTAATTAATTAAATTTAATGGTGATCATAAATTGGGTCATACTTTTTTTATTCAAATTTGGTGAATAAAAATATTTTGTTTTGAGCAATTGATAAACCAGAATATAAGTACCGATTGTTCAAAATAAAATTATTTATGTAGTTTTATTTTGGAAATGTAAAAAAGATTAATTATAGGGTCAAAAATATATTTTTTGAATATTTTTTTCTTCTCATCAATATATAAGAGATATTGACAAAATGTAAAAGATCTAGTGGATTATAAGAGACCCTTATTGTATATATGTTATAGAAGAGATTTATTTGTAAATGTATAATGTCTTGGATTATATGATGGATTGATAGTGTGGCCTGGTAAAAATAAATATTATTTAGAGAAGGTGGATAGATGGTAAATTTATAAGATTTTATGATATTGAGATACAAAATAAGATTATCATTTATTTATGATGAACCAAAGATAAACTTTATCACCATATAAATTTTCCGATAATCTATAATTTGATAATTTTATCATATAGAATGTATTAAAATATTTTTTTCAATATTTTATAAAATTATTTGAGTGGATAGATAATAATTGGGATTAATAATTGGTGTTGGAGGAAAATAATAATAAAACAATCATAGTTAAAATTTATAACTATTGTTTTTTTGTGAATTATCACTTTTTTGGTGTCCTCCTGGATAATATTTATTAGTTGAATAATGAAATAATCCATGTGTTAATGTGAATTATCCTTTGTTACATAGTTTATTTACTCACTTTTTCAATTAATAGATTTATTGTTACTCTAATCATAAAAACATGATCCAATTGAATATGTTTGTTGAAAAGAAATTACATCATAATTTATCCACTCTCATAGTGTTCAGGGCACATTATATAAGATGTAATTTAATTATTTATAATATATTTTACATTATATTATATTTTTCTATTCAATATTTTTATATATTTAATATATGAGGAATTTTATACAATGACTTGTATATTTATTAAATTTGTGGTAGAGATTTCATTAAATGGTAATAAAATTATAATATCTTATGTTATAAAAATAAATATGAAGTTATTTGATAACATGAATATTTTTCTTATTTAAATGTTTTTATTTTTTATTCATATTATTATTGTTTTGCATTGAAATTTTAGATAATTAGACAATGTTTTTTTCGTAATTCATATATGAATGGAGAATTTATATATAAAAGTTCCCTCATAGAATATATAGACAGTGCTATAATCATAAATGAAAAATAGAAAAATAGTAATTCTCTAACAATCCACCATACTACTCATATTTATTACACAAACTAACACTGATAAACAAAAAAATAACAAAGTGTCCGCCATGCATTACCTCTCTACCCAAATTGATACTTCTTGTCCTCCTATTTAGTGCCCTTTCTCCATCTTCTTCTTAATCATGGAACACTATGTTTTACTTATAAGATTATTTACCTATTCCCTTACTGACTCTATATACATTTTGTACACAACTAAGTACATCTCATATTTGTTTTTATGCTCCTAATCCTTAACCATGAAGGGATGTTTTTCAACATTGATCATGTACATAAATTTCTCTCTACAAGATTTACCCAACACTAATTTAGTTTTTACAGGGATTTTTTTTCATTGAACTACTTTAAGAAATATTACCTGAATATTAAGAACAAATTGGTAGACCACATTTCCATGTTAGGGTCCTTCACTTTATTTCCTTTACATGCCACCACCTTCAGGGTAGAACTTTTCATCACAACCAACATTTTGTTGACATATTTGTATCTTAATATCCCAAATTACATGGTGTAAACTCAACCATTCAGTTGATAGAAGGGGGTAGAGGTATTTATGTGTTCAGGGGACCAGTATACACATTTTCACATAATATAGGATTCCTAGATGGATATATATTCTTTTATAATAAAGAAAATATTTTTATAAAATAAATTATGTAAATAAATAAACATGAAGATTGAAATTCTATTTCACAATAATATTTAAATTTATAAATAAATTATTAATATTATACAAGACACCGAAGACAAATTTCATATAATAAATAAAAATAAAAATCATGAATAAATGAAAAAATTCACCAGGTTTTAATTCAATGAATGATATCATAATTTAAATAATCATGGTCAGAGTAAAAAACTATATAATCCTTAAAAAAACATTTATAGAAATAAATTAAATGGGTGAATGAGAATACTCATGGGAATGTATCAATTTAGTAGGAATATATATTGATAGGTTACATTAAATCAGCAATAAAAATATTTAGTATAGACACTAGAAATTTAATATGGCCTTTAGACATAACATCCATTTAACTAAAACAATTTTCTTTCTGAATATATTTAATAAATAAATATACCATATTTAAATGATTAGTTTGATAAAACTTATATTAAATTTGGAATGAATGATTCAAATTTAGGTAATAGAGAATCTTTAATAATTTTTAGAGACAAATAAATTTGGGGATAATATTAAAATATAATAAACATATAAAATTTTTTATGTGATATATATATTAATAAATTGAAATTTTGAAATTATATATCTTTTTCATGATATACTCTTTATAGTATTTTATAAAATATATTTTCATAAAATCTGTTTCTCATCCTGTCAATGATTATGCAATTTCTAAATAAATACAACATATATTATTCTATATATTATTTTTTGGATTCCTTTCCATGTATTGTTTATTTTTTATAATTTATATTGTATAATAAAAGTTTTAATGCCAAAAAAATAAAATCAATTTTCATGATCTATTAGTAAGAAAATGTGTCTTGGAAATCATTTGTGAATATTTAAATGAAAATATTTTGATACAGTGTTTCTAAAGATACGATAAACATGTGTTATTTTATTTTATAGGTTTTTCTCTAAATAGAACCCCCTCCATCTCATTCTCCTCACTATAAATCTCATTCATTAGGTTATTCTATAATTTAATATCTTAAAAATATTCTCAATAATTAATTAATACTTCAAGTGTTCTATCTCATGTTCATGGAAATCATTTGTAAAATATAAATTTTTGTCTAATTCTCAATATTTGTGCATTTATTTCTCATTTTTAATATGATATTTTATTTTTTTCTACTTATTTATACATCTATATCACATATATTGAATTTTATTTACGTACTATTCATTATTTCAGAACCCTTTTATCAAAATTATTTCATTAGTCCCTAGTGACACTAGAATAAATTCATAACATTATATAATGGAACATTGATATATTAATTTTAAATCACTATGATTATAATATATATTTTTCATTATGGATATTAATTTTTTAAGAGAGGAAATTAATCATTGGAGAGATATGATATATCTAGTTAGTGATTTATCATGACCAAAAAGAGTATATTCCTTATATTTCCATAATTGATCATTCAATGTTGATACAGAAAAAAAGATTATTTCATTATTGATTTCAATTGTTTATCTAATGTGGAACAAATAAAAAAAATTTCAAACATTTATTTTGAGAGGGTATTTATCCAAAATATCTATTTTATTTACTTACTAGAGTCCACATTAATTTATTTATAAATATAACATTTTTTAATGATTTAATGTATTATTCTTCACATTTATGGTAATATCATATCAAAAAAATTCCTTGATTCCTGGGATTAAATTTAAAATTATTTTCCATTTTATGAATTGTTATAAATATAGTGGTAATATTTTCAAAACGTAATCATTCTATCATTGAATATTTAAATAAAAGGAAGACCATCCATATTTATTTTTATTCTACCTTAACAAAAAATACCATGTGATCAATGTTTTATATTAGGTGATCATGTGTGTAATTTCTTCCTAATATTACACAATATATTATGACTATTTTGTGATGGGTGTGACTCAAATTATATATCCACCAATTCATTGGGAATAATTTCCCCTATAATGATACTATACATGAGGAAATATAATAGTATTGTTACATTTTAATGCTTCATTATCAAAAGATAAAATGTTAATAGTCTGAAACTTGTTGGTAGATGTGGAATTTATGTATTAAGGAACAAAAATTTATATAACTATGATATTTATAAGTAAAACATTCATCATAGGTCCCATGACATCATATTTATGATTACTGAGTATCATCAATTAATTATATTATCATTACATATATTCAATGATGAATAATTGTGTTTCGTGATGAATAAATTTGTTCCATGATGAATCCTTATGTTAAATGAATATTTATTTCCACTGATGATTCCTTTATTAATTAATTGTATTTATAATTTATTATTAATCACATTATTGCGCACATATAATTATGAAAACCAAATTTTATGGAGGATTCTGTATATAGAGATACAACGTTATAATTAAACCATTAATAGTATTTTTTAATTAACCACTCCATTTATATAAAATCCCCTTTAAAGAGAGAAAATTATGAAAGGTAGATAAATTATAGTTCATTGATATCTTTAAAATATGAAAAAATAAATATTTTAGTAACATTGTACCATATATTATATGAATTGTTCCCAAACATGAATATCATAACATTTTTTGGTTTAATAAATACGTTAAAGTTTTATATTATGTGTGAAATGATGTAACATTATGACACCATATCCACATAAATGTTTTTGAGGAAACCAATATACTATCATAGATATGTCTAGATATTTTAAAAGTTAGGGCAAAGAAATAAATAATTGTTACTCTTATTTATTGATAACTTGTTTAAATATATGTATTTTTAATACATAATGTTATTATTCTAACTCTATTTATGTAGAGTTATATTATTAACACTAACCAGTTTTTTTTAAAATTTTAATGATGGAGGGAGGATTCTTTTCCATGATTAATAATTTCAACAATGATGGTGAAATTATTAATAATATTTTTTCTAATTTTAAATATAACATCATGGATTTTATAATTTAATATATCATGGGTATATTATTATAAATGATAAAATCAATGGTTATTAACCAAAAAAATATGGGAAAACATATTGACTACATCATTCCCCAATGATTATTAATAATTTACTAAGTAATGTACTCTTCTATTTGGTGGGTAAATGGAATCCCATTTCACTATAGCGAACCTGAATTTTCATACATTATCATTAAATCACATTTTCAGAATGAATAATATATTACATAATCAGATGATCGATGACCTTGTTAATCTAGTGCCTATGGAAACATAGAATAAGAAATTTTCAACTTAAGGAAATATCATCAATATTTCCCAAAAATATCCTCCAGCATAGTAATTATGTTTAAAAAAGCTCTCTTCATAACCAGGGTAAGGGGGAAATTAAAAAATGGGTGAGCTCAAATGCTTAGTAAGGGTAAATAAATGAAGTTCATAAGCATATCATGAACATAAGGGTATGATAATTTTATCATGAACATTATAAGATCATTAATTTCATATATAATATAATAATGATTAATGAAAGAATAAATATTTTAGTTCAAAATACATTAATCATAAATAAATCAAGACAATAATCCAAGAAATAATAATATTAGAATAATACATGGAATTCTTGTATACACATAAGCATATAAAAAACCAATGTCAAGGCATCCTACCAATAATTCTTAATATGTTAGGCTTGGGATAATCACTTGTGAACCTTCATCGATCTTGGGATACTCACTAGTGTACCCTCTTATTTCCAGTATTTGGATTCCATCCCATGTACCCTCTTTTTTTATTCATTGTATGTCCTCCTATGAACCCTCTTGTTTTAGGCATGGGAAACCGTCTTGTTTACCCAGCTGTTTCGAGCTTCATATTCCATCATGTGTACAATTTCAAATCATAAAAAAACTATCCTTACTTAATAGATTAGAGTATGATATAGGTCCCACACATATCACAGTAATACAATACATAGATATCCACATGATAATAAAACTGTACAATATAATGATCCATAAAAATAGATGGGTTTCATAATATTTTTATTAAAACCCATGAAAAGAAATTGTTATCATAAAAATTTAATCATATCCTAACCTATAGAAAATATATAGGGTTTATAATCATTTTTTCCCATAATAATCCATGAATGGAAGAGGTTTCAATAAGCATCTATCATGGTATAAACCATTTAACATGATTAGGATTCATAAGCAGATAACCCATGAAAGATAAATGAGTTTAAAAAAAATATCTGATGAAAGAGAAAAAAGTATTCATAAAAATCATTCCATAAATACATAAACCATTCATAAAATTAATTTCAATGGAAACTTTGGATCATTTTCACAAAGGAATAAGTAATATTAATGAATGTTATCTTATATGGAAAATAATTTTGAAGTATATTTCAAAAACATTTCTTCGATGAAATAACATTTCTTAATTAGAAAATTATTTTTAAAACATAAAACATTTAGAAAATAATTTTATATGGAAAAATATAGAAATAATATAAATAATTCTTGAAATCGTAATGAGAAAATATTCCTTGAAAACTTATAAAATAAAGATTAAATAATTATAAAGATCATTTTCCTTGAAACATTTTAAAGAATCATAATAAAATTTTGAAAAAAAATTCTACGCAAAAAATATAAAATAATATTGATTTTTTTATAAAAAATGTATTTTAAAATAATTTGAGAACTTATAAAATATTCTTTTAAATATTTTAAATATATTTAATTAAAAAACATTTTGATAACATAAAACATTGTTTTGAAAATAATTTAAAAATGTATAAAATATAAAACATGTTAAAAAATCATATTAAAAAAGTTTTCCATTATATTGGAAAACATTTTCCTTAAAAAAATTAATTTTTAAATATTGTAAATGAAGTTCCATGGGAATAAAGGTCATGACTACTGGTAAATCTATACACGTCGAATGTTAATTTTTCAATGTAAAAACATAAAAAGTTCCTCGAATGGAAAATGATATTATGATTCATTTTTAAAAACTGTTTTTCAATATAATCATGCATTAATAAATATTTTAATGATCATAAGTTAATATTAGAAAATATTGGGTATCATATTTAGAAGACATGGTTTTGAAGGAACACAAATTTCTTACTAAAAGGAGAGGCAAAGTCAGACTTTCATAAAAATTCATTCGTGGTCATATTATGTAAAAAAGTGTGTAAAAATGGAACAATATTATTTATTTGACCTGAATAAACATAGGGTAATTATAATCATTAGAGTTATTGAGATATGTATCATTAAATTTCTTCAATGGAAGCATAATAATAAATATTCTCGATAAACGATGAGATTGTTTAAATAAACTCTTATCGGTGGATAACATTGAATCATATATCCCATTTAAGAAAATTAAATTACATGGAGAACAAAATATCATGAAAAATAAGGATATTAATAACATATTATGTTAATTAGAAGTATATACACATCATAAAATAAAATAGGTTCATAAAAAAGCATTTGTCTCAAATAAGGAATATTGAGACAAAATTAATTTACATATTTGGTAACAGTTGAAACATAATAAAAATTGAATAAATATGAAAAAATAGATATAAAAAACATATATGTAGAGACTCGAAGCTTGACATACATAGATATTACATTAATTTTGTAGAATACTAAATTAATAACAAAAATAGCCACACAGGGACCGTAATGGTTTAGTGTCTTTGGAAACATGGAACGTTATCTTCTAATCGTGGTGAAAGATCTTCAACATCTCCCATAAAGATCATCAAAATTTTGTTTCCTTACCTAAAACCTTTCATTATTTCCTGGGGAAAATAAAACATAAAAATGGTCAGCTCAAATGCTCAGTAAGGGAAAACATAGAGTACATAAAACAATCCATAAAAATTTGAAAGCAAAAACTTGATCATGAAATCTAAACATTAAAACCTTGAGCAAAGACATAAATCTTGGAAGTACGTAAGGCATATATCATAAAGGAACATAAATCACGATAAAATAGCATGGGAATAAAACATGTAATTGTGGCAACCATTCATCACTTGTTATGATTTCCATAGCAGCCAAGGCATTGCTGCCAAGACCATCTTAGTGGACAAAGTCCCTTTCTAAATCAAGTTCACTCTTCATTTCAGTCTTGTAACACTGAACCAGATTAACTTACCGTTCTAGCCATGTCTATCTCCTGAGATATAAATCTTTACCCAATTCATTGGTGGGAGATATAGGTCCCACCCATCTCATAATGAAATAATTCTTACTTGTGCCACGAAATAAACTTAAAACATTCATCATAACCCAAAGAATAAAATGGGTTTCATAAACATCATCCCATCATCAAATAATCCATATAAAACAAATGCATATTTAATTATAAGAAAAAAGAAACCATTTAAATCATAGAGACATTAAACTTGAAACATACACATATGAAATAATTTCATCTTAGATGGAAAATGGTTTTGAAAAAACACTTGAAATGAATTCATGAGGAAAATATCATTTCTCATTTAAAATCATTTTCTTTTCACAAAATGGAATGCATTTTTAAAAGAAAGAGATTTTTTTTGGAAATTGTCCTGAAATATTTTGGAGTAAGCTTCATGAAAATAAGGCTTTATAAAACCGTAAAAATCCTTTCATGCCGTATATGTTAAAAAAACATTCTTCTCGTACTTTTTCCAGAAAAGTCAAAAACGTTCCTCGTAACGTAAACAAAAGAATGATTCCTTACATACCATGTAGTAAAACTAAAAAATGTTTAAAAAGGACTTTAAACATACATGAAAACTTTCTTAGAAATCAGGGACACTGATAATTAATATAACCACAGTAAATACTTACGAATAAACAATCTCGAATAAGAATGAGATTGGAATAATTATCCCTTACCTTATGTCTGATAAGATTTGTATGTGTCTGAACATCCTATATAATGATTCAAATAATGTCATTGAATTATTACATAATCATATTTATTGTTATGATATCATATGTGGTTCACTTATGACTTTATATTACCCGTTCTTTTTTAAATTCCATGTTAAAGCAGCATTTTGGGTAAAATCGTTTCATTTATCGTACGTGTTTCCCCTTGTTGTTCTTGAAATTATTACTTATATACTGATTTACAAAATTCCAGAATGTGAAACATGATTTATATATAATATATATTCAGAATATACACATATATATGATAGATCCGTAAATGGAATGAAATACACCGTTCATGGAGACGGTAGGTCGTACGTACGCATGAACGCTGTTTTCGTTTCCTTATTGAATTGAATGGAATTAAGTAGATGACATACATATACATATACATAAATCCATTATCATTATTATTTCATATATTTAATTATTATTCATTATGTATACTTTATAATCATTCATGAATGGTTAACATGGAGAATGAATCTCATCACGTCATGGAGACCGTAATCCGTACGTAGGCATGAGCGATGATATCGTTCCCATAATTATTGAATAGAATTGGAGTGGATGGTATAATATATCAGAATCAGTATGAGGTTATAATAACCATATATAGTGATTCTTTACACCGTTATACCCATCCATGTAAGGTGTTGGTGGAAAAATAGATTACACTACAACATGGAGATGATATTTCGTACGTACACACGCGTGGTGGCTTCATTTTCCATAGGATGGATAGAAGGTGAAATGGGGTAGTTTCATATTTATAATAATACATCAGTATATTAGTCATACTTATCTTATTAGAATATAATTAAACAACTAATGAATAGGAGGCAGAAGAAGAAATAAATTTGAATGAATCGATAACAGATATTACCCCTTCTTCGATACGCCTCTTTGAAACCACCTCTTAGGGCACTAAGATTGGACTTTGAAGTAGACAAGGACCTCTAGGATGTTTATAGGGAAGTTTATAAGATAAATTGATAGTGGTGGGACGAGCTTGAAGGCTCAAAGTGGTGTGAGGTGGAGAGGGAGTATGTGCCCTTTTATAAGGGAAGAGAGGGGCACCTTTGGAATCCTAAAAAATATTATTTTAATATAAATTTAAACCCCACATAATAACATCGAAAAATGACTCAATTATGAGATTAGATGAGATAGGGTTGTAATATCATCAAGAAATAAAATTTAGACATGTAGGGAATTTATTTTAAACATTATCAACTTGATTTATCCTTATTTAATCTATTAAATTTTATTTGTGGTAATAAGATTCTAAATTTTAAATTATTATGAATAAATACTTATGTGCTGTGAATTATCCACAATTAGATAATTAATGACATTTTAGACTATATAAAATTAAATTTATAATTTTTAAATATTTCTGTGATTTTTAAACAATTTAATAATATGTTATTTTTATAAAATAACAATAGTGTAAATTTTGACACTATTCATTTATTTGAATTTAAATTAAATCCACACTAAGGATATATTCAAAATAAAATATTTAATAGGTTCCTAACATGTCATAGTAATCTAGAAAATTAGTGGAGTACATTAAATAGTTTTTATAATATTTATTTTAATATTTTTAAAACCATTTATTTGGTATATCTCTTAATAAAATAATTAGTACCACATTTTTGTATATTTATTTAATATACTTTATTTTTTCATAAAATTTAAAAATAAAATCCCTTGATGAATATAAATATCAATTATTTTATAATAATAATTTTACTCGAATTTATCATCTTAAAATAACCACATGTAAATTGTTATCTTTATTAAATTATGAAGGTGGAAACTTGGGAATCATTTAAAAAAAATATTATAAGTGTCATAATCTCCTTAATAAGGATCCAAATGGTCAAAAATTCGGCCAGTGGATTATTAGGGTTTATATATACACTACTAATAAGTTTTGTGCAGATTGTTTGGGCCTTTTGACATGTATTACTATTTCAATAAAAACTATATTATTGATTTTTCACTAAATAAATAATTTCTGCGTCATTAATGTATAAGATAATAAGGTAAGTAAATAAATATTAAAAATTAAAAATAAATTAAAATGATAAATAAAAACATTTTATCTTTCAAATGAGTATTTATAACCGAATTTATATTATGCATAAACTTATATTAAAAATACTTTAATTTTTAAAGTTGATTGAGACATATTTCACTTTCCTTTAAATAAAATAAACTAAAGGACTTAGTCACCTCCAAGTGGGTTCCAATGAATTCTATTTCGACCCAAATATGCCTTAGAACTAAATATAAGAATCCAATTATATTAATACAAGTGTTAGGGTAATTTTATAATGTTATATTTACCCTTAATTACCCGATTTATCTTTTACTATGGTAAATAAAATTTACCGTAGTTACTATCCATAATGCCCAAAAATAAAAAGTATCTTATTAACATAATTTGGACCCACTAATTCCAAATATGGAATCCATTTTTCTAAATTCAATACACAAAAGTTTCAGAAATTAATTTAAAATTAATCTCGTTGTTAAGAAAACGTGTTTTAAAAGTAAAAACATTGCAAAAGATTGAAATGTTTTTACCTGTGAATTCAATGTAAAATTAATGTTAATGAGATAAATTATATTAAATGGTAAAAATATATTCTATTTATACTTTAAAACCACTCAATATTATATTTTAACCATATAAATTATTGCGATGAAAAAATTTGTTTTTAATTAAAATATAGCGTGTTTTTACTATTTATCAAAATATGAAAGTTACCAGAATAATATGAATAATTTATCCAAAGTAAATTTTTATTTCCTGATTCTAAAGAAGAATTTTATTTTGTCAAATTGAACTTATAAACATGTTAAAAACTAGATTTAATGTGGGTGTTCCATTAAAAGGTGGAAAAACTGAATTTTTTGAAAAATACTTATTTTACCTGAAAAGTTTATTTTGTTCGCATACCATCTTCTAGAAAATATATAAGATGGATAATAATGTTATAAAATAAAAAATTTAGTTAATACTATTCATAACGGCTAGTCCATAATAATATTATAACAATATATCGTTGTTTTGTGAAACCCAGTATTGCGTACTACACACGCTATCGAGAAAGGTCGTGATTGCATGTAATGAAAGCCATGTTAGGGTTGCGTATACTGCAAGCTAATACGATGTTGCATATAACGCAAGATAATCTTGGTTTAGCATAAAACAGAAGACATCAATTAAATTAAAAAGAATATTTTTCATAAAATCTCGGGGTATTACATTTTTCGCCCCTTAAAATTAATTTCGCCCTTGAAATTCGTCGGGGTTATAAATGGTTTACTACTCGAAAGTTTATTTAATAGAAACCAACATCGTAAAAAGGAATACCAAAAACAATATTTAAAAAATAAAGTATGAAACATAATGGTTACCCAAAGAAACTCATCACTAGGTTTCCATATAGGAGAACATAGGTGAAAATATTGATATGGAAGAAAAATATAACCATCAAGTTCTAATAGAGAGTGCTAGAGAACATGACTATGAAAAATCCAACAATCACAAAGCCATAGATTTTTGATGATCTATGTTACCATCTGATTCATCGGATATAAGAGCAATATGACCATATTTGTGGTTTTAATATCATTTCCCTAAAGTTGTAAATTTTTAATTAGATGAAATACTTGCTTGACTTTTGTAAAATCTCATTATTGTCTATGATTTGAACAACTTCCACTTCATATCTTAATGAAATGAAGTTGAATTTGTTATTCGTGAAGATTTAGCAGATCATGTGACAGAATGATGGGTCATTCCATCTGTTTCAAACAAATGGTTAGAAAAAGTTATCTAATATACATAAATCCATCTATGGTGAGGTTAATCATATACGATTCCAAAAATGAACTTATACTTCATATATCATATCGCTTAATAAAATAAAACTAGTTTATACTAACCAGAGACATCCTGTAGGCCAGTGGTAGGTGATAAAGGGCAGTCGCACTTCGGTTGTGGGTTCGATTACCACAGCCTTGTCCGACGCGATGGGTTGTCGCCCATCCTGCAGGTTGTCCTTTTTCTAAAACTACATTACTATAACATCCCATCAATAATATCGAAAAACGTTCTATCCTTAAACAATACTAACTTATGTCCAACATAATCCATTCCAATCTTTAGGCTTATCTAAAATACTTTGGTCCAAGCTCATAGTATAAAGATAACAATTACTAGAAAGGTTATCTACCAAGAATGTGAATACAAGCATTTATCCCGCATATATCATAAGATATATCTTGTTTTTTTCATTCCAAACACATGAATACCTTAGTCATATATTCTCTTGAAATATAAATTACCATAGAACCTTAGTGAAAACATGAATACTGTCAAAATGTAACTCTTTCCACATACCAAAATCCCAAAAAATCAATATAATCAAACCATAATATCACTTAGTTCTTATATCAGTCATGACCTCATGAATACAATCAAGCATCTCATTATCTTCTTATCCCTTCATTATGCGCATATCATCTACTTTCCAAAAATATTTCAATCACCTTTTCATGGTTACCAGTACCATATAATTATTGAAAACCAATACAAAGATATTCCAAAATTCCACAATACCATAAATGAGATTCCATGATACTATTTTGAAATCCCAATAATAAACACTTAATCACTACACAACATCATTTTCATACTCAACATCACAAATAGTGATCACGTGAGACTTCCCTTTATCCTTTTCCTTAAGAGGTTGCTGACGTTGATCATCACTAACCTATGGATTATAGCATTTATTAGTATAATGCCCCATTTCCTTACAGTTGATGTATTGAAGTGTTGGTGGAGAGTTCTATATAGTCTTTTCTCTATTCACATCATTAGAAACCTTTTTCCCATTAATTCAACAATCAACTGCTCGGTGACCTTATATTCCACACTTAAAACAATTTCTAGTACCTTTTAGGCAATCTCCACCATTCTTCATTCCACACTTTGAGCACAAAGAAACATTCATCTTCTTTTCACCATTGTTCTGAGATTTCTCCTTGAACTCCATCTTTCGTTTCTTGTCAAAACCATGAGATGGATATGTTACACCAAATTCCAGTTCTACCTTGATAGCATAACACACAATTGCTTCATAGCTAGTGAAGTCTCTTATAGCCAATGCCCTTCGAAGATTTGGTTTTAAGCCACTGAAAAATCGATCAACTTTACTTTCAAGTTGGATGATAAAGCTAGATTCATATCTTTAAAGTCTTGTAAAATTCGCTTCGTATATACCAACCGATTCATCATCCGTCTGATTAAGCTCAAGAAACTCCTTTTACATCTTTGTTCGAAGAAGACGAGGGAAGTACTTACTGAAAAACAAGTTCTTGAACTCGCCCCATTCCATGGACTCAATTTCATCTCTTTTCCTCGTATTCTTGATAAGTTTCTACCATTGATCAACATCACCTTCCAAACGATATACTGATAAGATGAATTTATCATTCTTATAACATTGTAGAACTGAAAATATCTTTTCAGTAGTACCGATCCATTGTTCAGCCAATAAGGGATCATAAGACCCACTGAATGAAGGAGGACGCTGCCTCATGAAGGATTCAACAGAATGTTGCTCCTTTCTCTGCTCATTTTGAAATCCAGAATGATTCATAGCTTGTTTAAGTAAAGAAATAAGATTGTGCACTCCATATCCCATTAAATTGGTTTGGTCAGGAGGACAATCACTGCATTGTCCATTACATTGATCAACACTGTTCCTTCGGGTTCTAGGCATCGTCTAAAACCCAAAAATATTAGTGTGAGAGGAAAATATCATGCTAGGGAAAAAAACGTAATAAAGGGGGAGTACCTTCAATATATAACATCTTAGTTTTAATTCTAATATCGTTAGCGCTATTCTAGGACTATAACCTATACGTATACTTAACCTTAGAGACATCCCTAAACATACCGTAGAAATATCTCTGGGGATCTCACTAAAGTTTTCACATCCTAGATTCCAATGGTTGACTAAACCGTTCCTCTCATACCAATTGTAGAGACCCAAATCATGACATACATGGATATTACATTACTTTTTTGGAATACTTAATAAATAACAAAAACAGACACACAAGTACCGTAATAGTTTATTGTCTTTGGAAACATGGAACGTAATCTTCAAATCGTGGTGAAAGATCTTCAACATCTCCCATAAAGATCATCCACTTTTTGTTTCCTTGCCTAAAAACTTTATTTATTTCCTGGGGAAAATAAAACATAAAAAGGGTGAGCTCAAATGCTCAGTAAGGGAAAACATAGAGAACATAAAACAATCCATAAACATTTGAAAGCAAAAACATGAACATGAAATCTAAACATTAAAACCTTGAGCAAAGACATAAATCGTGGAAGTACATAAGGCATATATCATAAAGGAACATCAATCACGATAAAATAACATGGGAATAAAACATGTAATTGTGGAAACCATTCAGCACTTGTTATGATTTCCATAGTATCCATGTCATTGCTTCCAAGACCATCTTAGTGGACAAAGTCTCATTCTGAATCGAGTTCACTCCTAATTTCAGTCCTGTAACACTGAACCAGATTAACTTACCATTCCAGCCTTGTCTATCTCCGGAGATATAAATCTTTACCCAAATAATTGGATGGAGATATAGGTACCACCCATCTCATAATGAAATCATTCTTACTTGTTCCACAAAATAAACTTAAAACATTCATCATAACCCAATGAATAAAATGGGTTTCATAAACATCATCCCATCATCACATAATCCATTTAAAACAATGGGATATTTCATCATAAGAAAAGTGAAACCATGTAAATCATAGAGACAATAAACATGAAACATACACATATAAAATAAGTCATCTTAGATGGAAAATGGTTTTGATAAAACACTTGAAATGAGTTCTTGAGGAAAATATCCTTTCTTATTTAAAATCATTTTCTTTTCACAAAATGTCATGCATTTTTAAAATAAAGATATTTTTTTGGAAATAGTGATGAAATATTTTGGAGGAAGCTTCATGAAAATAAGGCTTTATAAAACCATAAAAATCTTTTCATGCCGTATAAGTTAAAAAAACATTCTTCTCGTACTTTTGCCAGAAAAGTCAAAAATGTTCCTCGTAACATAAACAAAAGAAAGATTCCTTACATACCATGTAGTAAAAGTAAAAAATGGGTAAAAGGGAATTTAAACATACATGAAAACATTCTTATAAATCAGGGACATTTATGATAAATATAACACCGGTAAATACTTAAGAATAAATAATCTCGGATAAGAATGAGATTGGAATAAGTATCCCTTACCTTATGTCCGATAAGCTTTTTACGTGTCCGAACCTCCTGTATAATGATTTAAATAATGTCATTGACTTATTATAGAATCATATTCATTGTTATGATATCATATATGGTTCACTTATGACTTTACATTACCTGTTCTTTGGTAAATTCCATGTTAAAGCAGCATTTTGGGTAAAATCGTTTCATTTATCATACGTGTTTTGACTTGTTGTTCTTGATATTATTACTTATATATTGATTTTAAAAATTACAGAATGTAAAAAAAGATTTATATATAATATATATTCAGCATATACATATATATATATATATGATAGATCGATAAATGGAATGAAATATACCGTTCATGGAGACGGTAGGCCATACGTACGCGTGAACGCTATTTTCGTTTCCTTATTTAATTGAATGGAATTAAGTAGATGACATACATATATATATACATAAATCCAGTATCATTATTATGTCATATATTTCATTATTATTAATTATTTATACTTTATAATCATTCATGAATGGTTAACATGGAGAATGAATCTCATCACGTCATGGAGACGGTGATCTGTACGTACGCACGAGCGATGATATCGTTCCCATAATTATTGAATAGAATTGGAGTGGATGGTATAATATATAAGAATAAGTATGATGTTATAATAACAATATATAGTTATTCTTTACACCATTATACCCATTCATGTAAGGTGTTGGTGGAAAAACAGATTACACCACGGCGTTGAGACGATATTCCGTACGTACGCACGCGTGGTGATTTTGTTTTCTGTAGGATGGATATAAGGTGAAATGGGGTCGTTTCATATTTATAATAACATATCAGTATATTAGTGATACTGATGTTATTACAATATAATGAAACAACTAAATAATAGGAGGTATAAGAAGAAATAAATTTGAATGAATCGATAACGGATATTACTTCTTCTTCGATACGCCTCTTTGAAACCTCCCCTTAGGGCACTAAGATTGGTCTTTGATGTAGACCAGGACCTCTAGGATGTTTATAGGGAAGTGGAGAAGTTAAATTGATAGGGTTTGGCCGAGCTTGAAGGATCAATGTGGTGTGAGGAGGAGAGGGAGGATGTGCCCTTTTATAAGGGAGGAGAGGGGCACCTTTGGAATCCTCAAAAATATTAGTTTAATATAAATTTAAACCCCCCCCAAAAAATCTGCAAAAATTACTCAATTTGAATATTAGATGAGATAGGGTTGTAATATCATCAACCAATAAAATTTAGACTTGTAGGGACATTATCAACTTGATTTATCGTTATTTAATCTATTAAATTTTATTTATGGTAATAAGATTCTAAATTTTAAATTGTTATAAATAATTACTTATGTGATGTGAATTATCCACAATTAGATAATTTATGACGTTTTGGACTATATAAATTTCAATTTATAATTTTTAAATATTTCTGTGATTTTTAAACAATTTAATAATATGTTATTTTTATAAAATAACAATAGTGTCAATTTTGACACTATTCATTTATTTGAATTTAAATTAAATCCACAAAAAAGATATATTCAAAATAAAATATTTAATAGGTTCCTAACATGTCAGAGTAATCTATAAAATTAGTGGAGTACATTAAATAGTTCATATAATATTTATTTTAATATTTTTAAAACCATTTATTTGGTATATCTCTTAATAAAATAATTAGTACAATATTTTTGTATAATTATTTAATATACCTATTTTTTGTATAAAAATTAAAAATAAAATCCTTTGATGAATATAAATATCAAATATTTTATAATAATAATTTTAATTGAATTTATAATCTTAAAATAACAACATGTAAATTGTTATCTTTATTAAATTATGATGGTGACAACATTGGAATCATTTAAAATAAAATATTATAACTGTCATAATCGCCCTAATAAGGATCCAAATGGTCCAAAATAAGGAAAGTGGATGATTAGGGTTTATATATACACTACTAATAATTTTTGTTCAATTTTTGGGCCTTTTGACATGTATTACTGTTTCAATAAAAACTATATTATTTATTTTCACTAAATAAATAATTTCTGCATCATTAATGTATAAGATAAAAAGGTAATTAAATAAATCTTCAAAATTACAAATAAATTACCATGATAAAGAAAAATATTTTATCTTTAAAATTTTTATTTATAACCTAATTTATATTCTGTATAAAATTATATTAAAAATACTTTAAATATTAAAGTTGAGTGAGACATATTTCACTTTCTTTTAAATAAAATAAACTGAAGGACTTAATCACCTCCAAGTGGGTTCTAATGAATTCTATTTCGACCCAAATATTCCGTAGGAAGAAATATAATCATAAAATTATATTAATACAAGTGTTAGAGTAATTTTATAATGTTATATTTACCCTTAATTACCCGATTTATCTTTTACTATGGTAAATAAAATTTACCGTAGATACTATTCATAATGCCCACAAATAAAAAGTATCTTATAAACATAATTTGGACCCACTGATTCCAAATATGGAATCCATTTTTCTAAATTCAATACACAAAATTTTCAGAAATTAATTTAATATTAACCCCGTTTTTAAAAAAATGTGTGTTAAAAGTAAAAACATTGCAAAAGATTAAAATGTTTTTACCCATGAATTCAATGTAAAATTAATGTTAATGACATAAATTATATTAAATGGAAAAAATATATTCTATTTAAACATTAAAACCATTAAATATTATAATTTAACCATATTAATTATTGCGATGAAAAAAGTAGTTTTTAATTAAAATATAGCGCGTTTTTACTATTCATCAAAATATGAAAGTTACCAGAATAATATTAATAATTTATCCAAGTAAATTTTTATTTCCTAATTCTAAAGAAGATTTTTATTTTTTCAAATTGATCTTATAAACATTTCATAAACTATATTTAAAGTGGGTAAGCCATCAAAATACGACAAAACTGTATTTTTTGAAAAATTCTTATTTTGCCCGAAAAATTTATTTTGATCTCATACCATGTTCTAGAAAATATGTAAGTTGAATAATAATGTTATAAAATTAAAAAATTATTTTACACTATTCCTAACGGCTAGTCCATAATATTATTATAACAATATATCGTTGTTTTGTGAAACCCGGTATTGTGTACTACACATGCTATCGAGAAAGGTCGCGATTGCGTGTAATGAAAGACAAGTTAGGGTTGCGTATACTGCAAGCTAATACAGTGTTGTGTATAACGCATGATAATATTGGTGTAGCATACAACAGAAGACATCAATGAAATTAAAAAGAATATTTTTCATAAAATATCGGGGTGTTACAATAAAATTCTTTATAATAATCATAAAATAAATTCATGGGATATATATACACCACACAAAAAGAAATGGGAGTTGACTAAGGAATGTTTTGCACATAATTAAAAAGTTAGATGAAAATCCATTACCTTATGTCTTTACCCTCATTGTACTCATAGAAACCTCATGTATAATAAATATATGTCTACTATACATACTTTAAATAACCATATTCTTATATCTATTATATTATATGGTTTTACTATGACATTATAGTTCATTCTTATTAACAATTCCATGTTTAGGTTTCACCTCAGATAATATCCGATTGGTTATTCCCATGTGTCTTAATTTGTTTTTTATCTTCATATTTAAATTATAATTTAAAAATATAAAATATGATATAAATATCTTTTAAATTCTTTATATAGGTATTTGTAATAATCTATTGAATATTGAATTATTAAATGGAATACATCCTTCATGGAGATGGTAGGCTGCAATGTCTACATGAATGTTGTTTCAAATTTTCATTACAATTTTGAATAAATGAAATAAAATGACATATATGTATATATATCATATAATTAAAGTTTTATAATTTTATCAATTATATCATATATGTTCTCTAAACCCATCCTTGATACATTCCATGTAGTGTGTGAATGAAATACATCACTTTGAGTAGGTAGTTGTCCACACTCCCCCAAATTAAATTACCATATTTTCACATAATGGAAAGCATGATGATATGTGTTATATAATAATTAATGAATCATAAATACAGAGTATATATCATATATAACATATAAAAATATTTTTATCCATCATAATTCCCACCGATGAGAGGTGGAAATGATAAAATTAACAACATTTTTCATGAGGGGGTTGTTCGCCGTACAAAAAAATGGTAACTTTGTTACCCATTAGATGGATCATTTTGTAAATACATGTATAAAACTTAACATAAAAAAATTTCATGTTATTGATGATAAATATTCTTTTATTTTTCCAGTGAATAAGATTAATTTAGGTGGGGGAAAAAGAAAAAAATGAAAGGAGCTTGAGGGAGGATGTTACCTATTTCTTGGGTAGCTCCTTTTGGTTAGAACCAGAGGGATTATTTGGATGTATTTCATCCGAAATGGAGGATTTAATAACTAAGGTATAGATTTTGTGAAGTCTATTGGGAATATCATGGCCGATCCAATGTGGTTTCAGATGATTGTGGAAGGTATGGAGTTGGTGGCCTTTTATAGGGTAGGGAAATGACACACTTGGAATTTTTGAAAACATGTTAGGTGTACACAAGTTATTATCAAAAAAGGTAATATAATACCAACCAAAATGAATAATGGAATATTTTTTGCAATAATATGTCCATAAAAAGGTTCTTGGATAAGTGGATAGGTGTTTTTTGAACTGATGATTAATGGTTTAGTCCATTATTAAAAATAATTTTTACATTAATCATTGTAATTAATTTTAATCTGTTTAACAAATATTTTTCATAAAAAATTATTTTTATATTATTTGAATATAAATAATATAATGGTTAAAACCATTTTTTTAATTTTTTATAAATTTAATTTTTAAATGTAGAAAAATTTAGTTTAATGTGAATCTCATAGATGTACTGAGAATCAGGGTTTTAAAGTCAGAATGTTCGAAATTTCACTAAACTTTTTTACAAATATATAACATAAAAATGTTGAAAATTAAATAAATTGGATTAATATATGTATATTTTAGCTATTTGGACTTTAAATAAAATTTAAATAAAATTTAACTATATAAAATAAATTTGATAGAAAACAAATTTTGAATTAAAATTCAGTATTTTTCACTATTCACCAAAAAATGATGCTTATCATAAAAATCAGTAAAATTAAACCTAATCCAATTTATAAATTATGAATTAAAAAAAATTATTTATTTATTGAAATTCAATTTCTAAATGTGTGTAAAATAAATTTTCTTATTGTTCAATGAAGGACATAAAAATCATTTTTAAAAAAATATTACTTTCAATAATATAAAGAAATTAAGACAATATTAAATTATTTATCATAATTATGTTTTATTTTTATAGAATCATTATAAATTATACTTTAAAATTGTTAATTACTATTCATATAATTGTTTTTATCTTCAATTTTATAATTATATCTTTTAATTGATTATAAAAAATGTTGCTTCGTTGACAGTTTGGTTTATTGTAAAATAATCCATGTCAGTGTTTTTTATATAAAAAATATATATTTTGGTGTATCCTATAATGAAAAAATATCATGGTGTAGCATAAAAATCATGAATAACATCATTATTTAATATAACAAAAGCTATATTTAGTGTTTTGTGAACTAAAAAAATATCAAAAGTTTTATTAATTCAAGAGAAAAATAAAGATTTCACAAGAACTCTGAGTGTCACATTATACCCCCATAAAATTAATTTCTCACTATAAATTCATATGGTTTATCAATGGATTAATAACTATATATCCTTTTAATAGAAACACACATCGTAAATATGAAAAATTAAACATCCATTAAAAGGGAATTTTGTGACCATAATAGTTACACAAAGTAACTAATAGTTGGGATTCCATGCAGGATATCAAAGGTCTAATATGAATATATGGGCTCCTACATGAAATAAGACAATTAATTTATGATGGATATTGATAGAGATCATTTATTAGCATAAGTGGGTAATCACAAAATCATAAATCTACGACCATCTAAGGAACCACATAATTCATGAAAAAAATTATTCTAGGATAAATTTATTTCAATATCCTTTTCATATATTAGAGGAATTATTTTACTATCAAGGTATATAATGAAATAATTTAACATGATATCATTTCTTTTCATCAATAAAATCTCACCCATTGGTTTTTCATTGATCAATTCAAACATCATCTCTTACTCCATGGAATAGTGGTTAATTATTCATTCCTGAAGAACTAAAAGATCATAAGATACATAAATAGAATGATAAGTTATTCCATACAAATTTAACAAAAATCATTTATAAATGGTTAGGATAGTTTATCCAATATTCTCAAATCCTCATTTAGTGAAATATTACGTTAATCCTACAAAATTCATCAAAATTTTATTTTAATCCAATCTATAAATGGATAACCTTCTCAATATACTAGAAGATGCAAATAAAAAATAGTATAAATAATTTCATGAAAATAAAAAACCATTGTTCCCCCATATATCTTAATATAGATCATGGTTGTCACATTCTAATCATATCAGTTCCATCATCTTATATTCCCCTTAAAAATTTCTACATGCAGAATTTAAATAAATTATTTTTGAAAAGATACATGCTTTCCTATTCCAATTAATAATTGATATATACCTTAAATAGAATATATTTCAAACATTATCTATAATGTCGTAGAATACCTTGTCAAAATATTACTATTTGGTTTATCTATGCTACCGACCTTCTGTTGAGTTGTCTTAGGATTGTTTACAAGCACTATCTTATTTAGCGTGGATTAGTCTTTGATTGGGATTTATCTCAGGGTGTGTTTGGGTGCAATTTTTATGAAACAATTTTTAAAGAGTTATATGAAAATTTGGTGCATGGTTAGGAAAAATAATTCTCCATAGACCAGGAAGGTGTGTAACCCTAGACAGTGGGGGATTTATATGGTTGGTGCACATTTTCACTAACCATGCACCCAATTTGGATTAAATGTGTACCCCTATAAAATAGGTCCACGGTTTAGTCACACGGTTATGGTAAACTATGAAGCCCTCTCAGGAAACCCTAAACATGAAAATAATTAGGCCCAAAAATTTGTTTTGATAATTTATGATCCCCCATTTGAATTCCTAGTTGGCCCCCATTGGTTCCTAGGTTAAATATATCGATGTTGGACATATAGAGATAAATTCTAATACTTCCTAACCAATATTCATTGTAATTAGAAGCCTAGATCATAGATATACACCCCTCCTAGAATGTAGATTCTATTTTGTGGGCTTCTCGACCATCCTCCTTTTTTTCTCCCATCATTAAATGGATTAATTTTCTTCTAGTTTGGATTAGAACAAGATCAAATATTTTGGGTCCAAATCTAGGATTATAGATCTAGATCTTAATTTATGTGATATTGATTTAGTTTTGGATCTCATTCTACATTTTTATTCTACATAATTTTTTGGTATTTTACATTGGCTGATATTTTATCAAATAATTGAGGTAGGTGGTCTATAATTAAAATACAATAATTTTTATTAAAATTATAATAAATGATATTGTTCGATTCATGTTAGGAATTTTGCAACTATGTTATTGATTTATATATATTAGTTTTGTATGTTGAATAATTAACAAGATATAAATTAGGGATTTTTAAAATTAAAGATTTGGAGATAATTAATTATATAATTAATTTGGATATATTGATATTTATTGGATGTAATATGATGATTAATTAATAAATAGGAGTTGGGATTGAGAATTTAGGTCATTAATTTTTCTATTAATTATGGGATTTTGGAGTAGTATTTTTTATGAATTAATTGATTGGTTAATTAATGTGTTTGAAATAATTAATTAATTAGGGGTTAATTAAGTGGGATTTGTGTTTATTTAATTGTTGAGTAAACTAATGGTCAATATTTTTTTTAACTAATTGTTTAATTTTAAATGGAATTGATGTGGATAATTGATTATTTAATTAATTATGTCCTGAATGGTGATGTGTTCATTTATTTATGAAGGAAATAATGATAACATTTTCATTATATTGTGATAGGTATTAATGGCAACATTGTTATTCAAGGGAGACATAGAGAATGGTAACATGGTCCTTTATATTTATGTGGTATGAATGGTAACACAGTCATTTAGTTGTGAATTAAAGAATGGTAACATGGTCATTCTATTATGTAATGTATGAATGGAATCATGTGAATGAAAGTATGATTTTAAAAAATCAATGAAATGGTTCTTTGAGATATAACATCAATTAGGAATACTCTAGTCAATGGCATGATCTGAAGTAAGGATTGAGGTATGTGTGTCTATAGAAACCTAGTGTTTATGTTGGTAAATAGAGATTAATTGATAGTGTGTTAATTGTTTATGTATTCATTGTAATTATTTTCTATAAAGAACTTCATACACGTTTATTTGACTCTATATGGGTTTTAACTGCTTCTGTGATGTCCTATTGAGTTGTGTTGACACCCTAATTAGGCTTCCAGATCGGCACTAGAATAGACTATGTGTTTTCTGGACAAGATAAATAAAAATACCCTATGTTAAATGGATGATTTTTCATGAAAAATGGATGAGGTAACCTTGGGTGGTTCATTACCTAATTGGTAGTTGTTAGTGTCTTTACTTTTGAGTATTCATTTTAGACACTGAACGCATACTTTAGAAAGAAATTTTATATTTCATTAGTTTTGTTATGGAATTTTCAGTTTTTGTTATCACCTGATATTATTATTTCTCATGATTATATGTTATTCTATTATGGTTGTTTTATTTTCACCGTTGTTTTATATTGATAGAATAGGTTTTAGTCTTACCATAATTAATATATCAGACTCTTTCACCTAGTCAGAAGCCTCTGGTATACAAGGAGGTGAGATTGAGGTCCCGTGACTGACCGGCTTGGGGAACTGGTGTGTTGAACCTGGGATGGGATATTAAATTTATAATTCTATTAACACTATAAAATTAACAATATCAAAATTACCCACCCCTTATCCAATCTAATCACACTCATCTCAACATCTTCATTACATTAAGGGAAACCTTCCCTTAATCAAAATATCACTTTTCTAAGTCTTTATCACCATTAAATATATCATTCTTCAATCCTTGATGAAAACTTTTAAGATAAATGCTTATATATTTCATGATCCATATTACATAATCATTTAATTCCAAATCAAAATTACTACATTCATCCAACATTATTCTCAAACCATTACATTGGATTTATCATCTTATTCCTTAATAACTATTTCCTAGAATATGAAATATGATTCATGTATTAAAGATCGTCAACCTCAATATAATCATGCATTATATTATTAATGTTAAATTTATTGGGTGATCACCCCATACCTTCCAAATGACATTTGAGGTACCTCTATATTCTGCAGTAAAACCATTACCCGTATATCCTTTCTGATTCTATTTATGTGATGTATACTTTAAATATCCATTTTCATAATTCCCATACATTCCACATCTAAAAAAGTAATTTTTTTCCATTATCCATCTAGTTCAATCCATTGACTAAAACCCGAAAGAATAGGGTGACAGACACAGGTCACTGGTGAAAACCATGTAATCATAAAAAATTACTTATAGGATGTCTAAATTATTACACATTTCTTAATCTATTATCCAGAAGTTTTATTCTACTCTATTCATGGGAAAAGTATTTTTAAATCCATTAGGATGGTTTGTGAATTTTTTTCAATTACAAATGAATATCCTTTAGAAGTATCAATCTAGGTTTGCAACAAGGTTTGTTATCAAATACCATGTTATGTTATGTCAACATTGACTGTCATTGTTGGAGTTCAATCCCCTAGGTACATCTATTATAGATCCAAAATAACCTAAAATATGTTGACATAGACGTATTTCTTCGAATGCAATCACTATATCCTTTACCAAAATTCTATGACATTTTCCAATATTTTTTCTCATTCATAATCACATCCTTATAGACATCCCCTGTCACATCCCTAGATATATTCTTATATATAACACTAACTTTTTTCTCATTCATGTTTCAAAAGGTGGATGAATAATTCATTCTGATACCTAATATAACAACCCTCATTTTTCATAAATTAAAATTACATCACCTTGGTAGAAAATATAACACATTACCCAAATAGATGTCCAAAAACGTATTAGTTTAGTTCCTTTGGAAACATGGAACAAAATATTCTAACTTAATTAAATATTTTCAATGTTTCCAATAAAGATATTCCCTGAGAGAAATTATACATAAAAACCGTTCATTATATCTAGAGGAAGGAAAACATAAGAAAGTAGTGAGTTCATATGATCATTATGTTTCAAAAAAGGATATTCATAATTTTATCAAGAATATAAGGGTATAGGAATGTGGTCATCATGATTAGAAGATTATACATAACATATAATATATCATGAACATGAATTGAGGCATAACTATTTATAGTTCATAAAAAATGATTCATAGTGAAATCAAGAGCATTAAACATGAAATTATAACCTAGGAATAAGACATTGAAGTGTGGAATACACACAATAATATAAAAACCCTATGATAAGGATTCCTAGAACTACCATCGTAACATGTTAGGATTCATCTAACCGCTAATTTACCCACATTGGGATTAGGATGAACTCTCATGTACACTTGAATTAGGTCTTGGTATTCCCTTCCATGCACACTATTGTTTCAAGCTTAGTATTCCATCCCATGTACCCTCTTTTTTCGAGCAAGGGATGTCCTCCTGTTTACCCTCTTGTTTTAGGTGTGGTTTTCCCCTAGTGTGATTTTTCATATCATAAAACATAATTCATTATCCAATTCATTGGAGGGAGATATTGGTCCCAACCATAACATAATAAAATTATACAAACATGTGTTACGTGATAAAAATACATGAACCATAACATGACCCATAATAATAGATGTGATTCATAAACACCATTCCATAACCCATGAAATGAAATGTGTGTCATAAAAATTTAATCATATCAGAACATATGTAAAATAAATTAGGTTCAAATTAATATCATCTTATAATATCCCACGAAAGGAAGTGGTTTTCCAAATAATTTATCCTGGTATAAATTATTTAATGGAAAAAAGTTTCATATGAATATAAACCTTGAAATAGGAACAAGGTTCATAAAAATATAACTCGTGAAAGAGAAATGAGTTTTCATAATCAGCATGCTTTCAAAACATAATCCATTTAGAAGGATAATTTGAATGGAAATTTTAGATTATTTCTTAAAATGGAATGAGTAACATCAAAAGATTTCATATTAGATGTAAAATAATTTTGAGATATTTTTTTAAAAACATATCTTGAGTGAAATATCATTTTTTTCATTGAAAATGTTTTTTAAATATCCAAAACTTTTGAGTACAATTTATTTTTTCAAATACTTTGAAATCATCTAATGAAGTCTTCGAATCATTTATAAAAAATTTCCCATGAAAACATAGAAAATAAACTTAAAATAATTTTGAAAATCATTTTCATTGAATAATTATATAAGATTCATAAAAATATTATGAAAACCATTTTACTCAAAAACTAATAAAATAATCATGAAAAAAAATTGAAAAAAATTAAATCAATTTTTTTTTAAAACTTATAAATAAATATTCAAATTCATTGAACTAATATTAAGTGAAAAAAACCTTTTTAAAACTTATAAAGGATGTTTTGAAAAAAATTAAAAAATATTAAAATAATAAAAAATAATTAAATAATTCTTTGAAAAAAAAATTATAATAAATAAAATACATAATAATAGAAAAAACAATATTTTAAAAATATTAGTATCTAATACATTAAAATAATCATAAAGGGAAGGATGGTCATGATTTCAGGTAAATCAGTACATATCAAACATTTCTTCTACACCCTCAACTATTTAAAAATGTTCCTCGACCGAAAAAATGACAAGAATATTACTTTTTATAATTTTTTAATTAAAATGGAAAAACATGTGTAAAAGTTATTTTAAATAACATTGGGTAATTGTATAATAACTTGGGATTTTTTCTTCAGAAAACATAGATTTTCAGGAACATGGATTTCAAACTGAAAAGAGAGTTGAATCCGGACATTATTAATAACACTTTATTTATCATATTATTTAAAAAAGAGTGAGAAAATGATAAAATTAATTTGATATAATATGAATAATCATATTTTGAGAATACTCTTGAAGTTCATGAGATATGGATCACAAAATATCATCAATTAAAGCACAATCATACACAATCTCAATAAATAATGTGATTATTTCAATAAAATCATACCACATGGAAACTTTGAACCATACTCCCCATGTTAGAAAAAATACATATACCCTAAAATATCCTGAAAAATGAGTATATTATTGATATAACATGTCAATTGGATGCCTATACACGTTATAATAAATATAGGTGTGTAAGAAAAATTTTTCTCCAAGAAAGAAAATTGAGGCAAAATTACATTTCCAATTTGATAAATTTTGAACCATAAAACCCATGAAATAAAGATAATTAAATGGATATTAAAACAGAAAAAAATTTATTCAATCAAATCATAGAATTAATTCAAGGTTATTATATTCACCACAAAAAATAAGGTAGTGGTGAATAAGGCATTTTTTCTTCGAGAAATTTCTACTTTGTTTTTCGTAAGTGTCTTATTTCATTATTTTTTCAGTCTTTATTATTATATAATGATTTAATTAATATAAAAAATGATATAAATATAATATAAATAAATTGTAAATGTTTTTCTAAAACCTATATAATATATATATATGAAACGGACTACACTTCTATTGGAGATGGTCAGCCATACATTCGCATGAACGTTGTTTCCATTTTTTGTAATATTAAAAGAATGAAATTAAATCACATATATAGAGTAAAATAAAATTATAATTAATATTTCATCGATATCATAATATTTCAAAAAACCTAACCGCAATACAATCCATTTAGTGTGTGAATGAATCACATCAATTTGAGGAGGTGGTAGTCCACACATCCCTAATAGAAATTATCATACTTAGACAAAATGTAAAGCATGAAGGTATGTGTTACATAACAATTACAAAATAATAAATAAATAATATCAATAATATATATAATATGAATATATATTTTCAATAATTCCCAACTATGTGACGTGTAAAGTTAAAATGAACAACATAGTTTTGTGAGGCTGTAGTACACCATACACAAGAACAGTAACTTCTTTACCCTTTAGATAGATGTGTGTATATGTTCCGGTCAATACCGTAACAAAAAAAATATAGGTATATTTATTATAATAAGGCTATTATTTGTACATCTAATGATATTAATTTATGTGGTGGAGAAATAAAATAAATTAATTGAGTGTGAGGATAGATGTAACCTCTTCTTTGGGAAACTCAATTGTGTTTTCACTAATGGGATTCATTGGATGGATTTTATCCTAAATAGAAATATAAAGTAGTAATGGAAAGATATTTTGAGGTGGAATGGTATGAAATTTTCTAATACTATGTGGGTTTATTGGTGTGATGAAGTGGAAGAGTAGGTGGCCATTTATAGGGGATAGAAATGACAAACTTTGCATTTTTGAAATCGTGTTAGGTGTACCCATGTTCTTACCTATCAAAAATCATCAAAAAAACCTAAATAAATAATGGAAGGTTAATTAAAAAAAATATGTCAGTGATATGCGTTTTTTGAAATATGATAGGAAATGTTTCTAAAAAATAATAAGTGTTAGTCCCTTTATAATCTTAATTTTACCCTAATTGTTGTAAATTTTTTTAATCATTTTCACTTATATTTTTGGTTAAAAATTAAATTGATCACACTATAATATAAATATTATTATTATTATTATAAAATTTTATTAAAAATTTTCTAAATTCAATTCAAATTATTGGTAATATTATGTTTAATAGTAATCATAGAAACGTGGTGAGAAAGCGTGTTTTTAAAAGAAGAATGGTTAAAAGTTCATAAAGCTATTTTTTCTAATTTTAACATAAAAATGAATATAATGAGATAAATTTCATTAATAAATGTATTATTTTTTATTTTTACTTTAAATCAAACATACAATATAATTAAATTTTATAAATAAATTATACAAAACATCAATTATTAAATAATATTTAATATTTTCATTATTCTTCCAAAAAAGGAAGTTTCATAGAAAAATCCAAAAAAATCACACTAATAATATTTAAACACTATAAATAAATAAAATTATATTTATTTTAAAAAAAATTATTATTAATATTGTTAAAAATTAATTTTATTATTGTTCACATAAGAACATAAAATGTAGTTCCGTTATGAGAATAGTACTTTCAGACATATAAGGATTTTACTAAATCTTATATCTGTTATCATAATTGTGTTTTATTTATCTAAAACCATTATAAATAATATTTAAAAATCGATTATTAATATTATTAATATTATTTTTTATTACTATCTAATGTAACTAATTATAATAAATAATATAGTTTAATAAAAACTCAGTAATGCATGTAATGTAAGCCAAATCGGTATTGAATATAGAAAAACATATATTTGGGTATTATATAACCAAATATTATCAGGGTGTACTTTCAAAATCAATAATAACATGGTTCTATTGTGTAACAAAAAAAATATTTCTTGTTGTATGAAATGAAAAATATTAAAAGGTTAAATTAATTCTAGAAAAAAAATATTTCACAAAAACTCAGGGTGTTACAATCACTATATATATGATATTTATTAAAATAAAAATTTAATTTATGCTTAAAAGTTTTCAAAAAGTAAAAAATATTTTGGGGGATGTGGTTTAATGGAATTTTGAAATTAATTTCAAGAATTTAGAGGAAATATGATCCATTCAATAGGATTATTTATTTATTAATTTTTTATAAATATTTTCCTCTAACTAAAATAGAGTGAAAATTTATTAATCTAAATGAAATGGATGACGAGACAAATTTAAATACATGAAGATAAATTTTCTCGATTATAAATATATGTCATAATATTCCCTATAACCCAACATGTAAAATTTTATATTTTTCTAATGGAATAAAATTCTTCATTATATATATCAATCAATATTGGAGTTTTTAATCCATAAGGACATTCAATGACATTTCATTTATGATTTTAAATGAAATTTTGTTAAAAACTTTATTCAGTTGACTGAAGATATAACGAACCTACCTTATTACATTACATAATATAAAATTTTAGTATTGAAATAATTTCCTTTCATATTAATTATCTTTTAATGTATATTGTTTTTGTGAATTGAGATAAAATAAAAACATAACATTCCACATTCCTAAACAAAAGATACCCCAAAAACAGTATCTATTACTTCCAAAAAAACATTTTTTCTTTGAAAAATAATAATTACATTTTACTAGGATTCCATATTTTTAATACACATCCTTATAACTAGTTAAAATCATTTATAAACATCAGATGTGCTGAAAAATATATTTATGGTATATAAAAGAAGTAATGAAAACATTAGTCCATTAATACTTGTAACGTATGACATCATTTTAAAAAAAAAGACATACTTTTTACCCATGTAATCATACTTTGGGAAACATGATATATCCATGAGATTTACACAAAACATATAGAACATATATAGAACCATAATGGTATCTTGGGGAATTATATACATAATCTTGTAACCCTCTTGGGTACCTTATAATTTGTAATCCTCAATGTTACCTTAAAATTTGTGAAACCATCACAGTTACACGTGGAGTAACCATATGGATGATCTTGAAATTAAACATATACAATGAATTTAAGTGAGATATAGGTCCCCCACTTAATCAATATCAATTACCAATAACCATTATACAATCATACAATATGAATAATTTCATAAATACAATAGTTTTGAATTATGTAAAATAGAATTTTGAAATTTGTTTTTAAAAGGAATGTCCCTTATAAATGTCATATAATTGATTTGAGAAATAATTAAGTTAATGGAATATGTATATACATTGTAAAAAAGAATAACTCTGAATCATATAATCAAAATTAATCTCATAGAATATTTTAATACCACATAAATAATGAAGCAAAATGTTAACCCAAAGAATGTAAAATGGGTTATGAATTCCCTTACCTTACGTTTTTATTACATAAAACACGTATAAAACTCAATTATAATGGTTAAAATGGTGTTATTAATATCTTAAAGAAATATATTTATGTTTATAATACATTATATGATCATTTCATTATAGCATTTCTCCCTTTAATTGTTAGTATTTTGTTCCTTCTATTATTTTAGGTGAATTTTTCACATGATTTCCATGTTAGGTTCATGATAGATAATCTTTTCAATTATAAGATTAGATGAATATTTGGAATGGGATTGTATTTACATATTTATAGAACAATAAATTATACCATTTATAATTTTTAATTCTGACATGAATATGATTCATAAGTTAAAACATTAATAATGTTTATTTAGGTCATTTTGGCGATTCTTTGATTGTAATGAACTCATTTGGTTTTATTAATTAATAACATGTGTAAAAAATGATTCCATTACCTTATATAAGATATAATATATAAATAATAAGTTGGTGCAACCAAAAAAATGCTTTTATGACCAATCTTCAATGAATTAAAATAAATATAAATCATATAGTCCACAATGTCTGTAAATCGACACATCAAAGACATTGGATTAATTTATGAATAACTTGGAGATGAGAAGAAGAATAAGGGTTAGTATTCCATACACATGATTAATTGTAGAATATGTAAGAAACTGGATCATTTATACCTCATGGATTAGGGGATGTGAGGAAAGAAGAAGAATAGAAAAGTAAAGAAAGCAAAAAAAATTCCATTTAACTCATGATCTCTTCTCCCTGAGATCCTTCTTAAGGCCCTTGGTTTTGGAATCTTAGAGAGTCTGTAATGTCATATATATGGGTAATGGTCTTGGAAGGATTATTGGACATAACTTAAGCGATGATCAAGGTTTCATAGGTGTGGGGGGAAGAGGAGAATTAGGGTGGTATTAACATTGGAGGAGAGGAAATATTTTATATTATTTTAATCATTATTATAATATTTTTACTTACGACTATAAATAATCTTGATTCAAATTACCCCAAATAGTAATAATTTCATTATAGTTAATAATATATGGTCTTAAATCATCTAGACAGACCTATGATCTAGTCAAACAAGTATTTAGCATTTATCACATTTTATCGTATTTTACAGTTAATCAAAAAATTCAAGAATTTATAAAAAATACCAAAAATTCACCCTAACCATTTTCGATATGTAGAATAAAAAAATGAGCTCCATTTTCTGAATTTTTTTCTAGATATTCTTAATTTTAATTTAAATTAGAATAATAATTTATTCAAAAATAAAAATTTAAAATCTATTACTCATTTTTTGACACCTTAAGAAATTAATCAACATCTCATTATCTTATATCATTAAGAGAAGAAACATATAACATGGTTTAATTTTCATATGTTTCATATTACTATTAATATTACTATTCATAAGGATATATTACTATTCTCCGGAAAAACAAGTTGGTTCATCAACCAAGTGGTTTCTCCAAAAAACCATAACCTGGAGGACTACCTTATTCTGCAATACATTTTCCCTTCGATCAAGAATCTGAATAGGTTTCTCATTTAAATAATGGTTCTCTTATAGATTAACAGGTTATGGGCTCAAAACATGAGATGAATTTGAAACATACATTATCATTGTCGAAACCTGAAAACCTTATGTACCTAATATAAAATTGAAGGTAAAGCTACCTGGTAGTCTATTGGTCCACCTTTGTCCATAATTTCATAAGGACCATTGAAAGATGGATTTATCCTTCCATTCATACCAAAATACATAATAACTCTCCATTGTGAGATTTTATGAAAAATATGATCACCTACCTTAAATTAAAATTCTTTCCTCTTTTTGTCTGTATAACACTTCTACCTACAACGAGATATCCTCATGTGTTGTTGGACCATATTCACTTTCTGAGCCACTTCCTCTACTAATTCTGATCCCATCAACTTAGTTTCCCTGTCTTTATCCCATGAAACTAGAGTTCTACACCGCTTCCCATACAATTCATTGAAAGGTTCCATCTGTATTTTGGAATGAAAATAGTTATTAAAAGAAAACTCAATAATAAAAGATGATGTTTCCAAATTCGCTGGTATTCAATTGAACAAGATCAAATCATATCCTCCAATGTTTGAATCATTCGTTCTGACTACCTATCTAATTGAGGTTGAAAAGATGTACCAAAATTTAATTTTGTGCCCACCGACCATGCAAGTCCCTTCCAAATGTTAGAGGTGGACCTAGGTTCCTGGACAGACACAATGGAAAGAGGAACTCCATTTATCCTAACAATTTTGTTGATATATATTCTAGTAATAGGATCTAAATACATTTTATCTCAAATAGAAATAAAATGTGCATATTTTTTCAGCAGATCAACAAAAACCAAAATCACCTGGTTACCTCAAAAAGTTTTGGGTAGTCCCACCACAAAGTCCATGGATATATTCTCTCATTTCCACTTTGGAACTGGAAAAGCTGAAACATCCCCTTCATAAACTTTTGATCTACTTTAACATGTCTACATGTCAAAAAGATCATAGTAAAATCTTCAATATCTCTTTTCAATCCATCCCACATGTGATATTCATGAACAACTCTATACATATTAGTTCTTCCAGGATGGAATGAAAATGGAGAACTATTATCTTCACAAAATATATATTTCTTCAACAGTGATTCAAAGGGCACACAAAATCTTTTAGCATATCCTAAAACACAATCTTTATCAAGGTTAAATTCTTGAAACATTCCCATTTTAACAAATTATTCCTTTTTCTATAGCTCATATTCTTATTTCTACTCTTTTGTAATTATATCTAATAATTATTACTACAATAAAACCAAATACTAAATAGAGATATTTACAACACATATAACTTCTATTCCAAAAATCATCAAACTATTAATTAAGTGATCATGTTAAAAAGGTATAATGATTAATGATACATGATGATTTTGACTCAAAGAATTGTCCACATTATTTTCTTTTAATGGATGAAAATTGATCGTGAAATCATAATATTTAATCAATTCAACCCATATTCTCGACCTCATGTTTAATTACTTTAGAGTGAATATATACTCCAAGATTTTATGTTCAGTAGAATTTGACATTTGGAACTGTATAAATGATTCCACCAAATTTTCAAATAAAAAACCACAGTTTACAATTTGAATTCATGTGTGGGATAATTTAACTCATGAGGATTTAGTTGTCTTGAAGCATAAGAAATTACCAAATCATTTTGCCACAATAAAAAACCAATACCTTTCAAGGAATCATCATTGTAGATGAAAAAATCAACATTTCGGGAAGACAAGGCCAAAACCAGAGCATTCACAAATATTTTCATTAGTTTCTAAAAATAAAAGTCACATCATTCTATCTAAACAAATTTAACCGCTTTTGTGTTAACATAGTTAGTGGGCTAGATAACCATGAAATTTTTTTAAACAATCCATCTATAATAACCTAATAATAAAAGAAAAATATGAATCTCTGTAAAATTTGTAGGTCTTGGCCACTCCTCGACCACTTTTGTTTTGGCAGGATCAACTGTTATTCCATCTTTATTTACAATCTACCCAAGAAATTAATTATAGTGCAACCAAAAATCACACTTTCTGAATTTTCCATACATTTTCATTTCTGTTATGTTTTTCAAAACAACCCTTATATGTTTTTCATGCTACTCTTTATTACTAGAAAATACCAAAATGTCAGTAATAAACACAACCACAATGTTTTCCAAGAACTCATGAAAAATTATTTTCATAAGATCCATGAATACAACGGCTACATTAGTTTACCAAAATGGAATAAAATAAAATTCATAATGCCCATATAAAGTATAAAAATAATTTTTTGGAATGTAATCCTCCTTAAACTTTAGCATATGGTATCCGAAACCCATCTCAATCTTAGAAAAGTACTGATCTCCAGTGAGATGTTAAAAAAATAATCAATATGAGGTAAATGGAACAAGTTTTTAAGAACGATGTTATAAAATTATCTATAATCAATGAAAAATCTCAAGGAACCATCAGTATTTTTATTGTAAAACTAGGAGCAACCCATGGTGATGTGTTAGGTAAAATGAATCTTTTATCGAGAAACCCCATCAACAAATTTCTCAATTCAATTCAATCCATTTGCGAAATTTGATAGGGGGTTTTGAAATTGTATTAACATTAGGAACTATGTCAATTAAGAATTTAGCTTCCCAATTTGGTATAACACTGAGTAAATCATAAGTAAACACATCAAGATATTCATTTACCACTGGCAAATCATTTATCTAAACAGTTCCCCTTTTTTCAAAAATATGAGAAACATAACTTTCATTTACATATTTCAATAGTTTCTTAGCTTCTGAATACGTTATCTTTTGTATGGATTCATTCTTGAACACAGAATGATACACATTCTGAAAAAAAAACTTCTTTAGATCTAAAGTCAATTTTTTTTATGATAAATAGAAAGACAATCCATTCCTATAATGACATCAAACACTAAAATTGAAAAAAAATGGTGTTGCTGGTATTGTCTTTCCACAAACCACAATAAAAAGATTCTTACAATTCGTCTTTGCTGTAATATTTCTCCCTTATGTTTTAACAATATATTTTAATCTCATTTGCTGAGGGGATATTTCTAATTTCCTAGAAAATTCCTCAGAAATAATAGAATGTGTAGAGATAGTATCAAAAAAACTATAGGAAAATATATTTAATCAAATAAGGTACCTCATAAAACTTCATTGGATAGCCCTACATTTGCTGACTTAGTTGAAAAGGATCTCACTACACCATTCAGATTATATTATGGCTTCTTTGAATCATTCAGATATCTTTTTGGGCTTGAATTTTCATAATGACCCATCTCAACACATTTAAAACACATTACAGATTGATTATCATGATTATTATTAGGATGATTTTCATTACAATCTCATGCCATATATCCAAACTTACAACATTAAAAACACATCCCTGTTTTTGTTAGTCTTTCCCTAGGGAACTTTTTTCCACTCATTTCACAAACTCGAAACTGGACTTTTTTACCATCATATTTATTTGATTGATTTTTACCCATAAAAAATTATATGGAACTCTTCTTCTCATTTTTTTCAATGTTCACATTATAATTATCAAAATCCATATTTACCCTCTCATCACATCAAAAAAGTTTCTTATAACTTCATAATTCACAGGAGGTTGATGCCCTTTAATACCTTTGTGTTAATCCTTGGTAATTTGTTTTTATCATGCTCCAGAATAAGATTTTCCGAATGCATTTCTAGTTGAGAGAAGTTCTCTTTATACATTTCCACTGAATATTCTTCCTTTTGTTTTAGTTCAAGGAATTGATTCTCCTTCCAAATTCGCACCACCTTAGGGATATTATATTTCATGAAAAGTTATTTAAATTCATCCCACTTTGAGGCATCATTCTACTCTATATCCTTAATATTTTTGACCATTAACCTTCACTGATCAGATTGACGTTCAAAATGATAAATGGAAAAAATTATCTTTTGATAATCTGAACATCCCATAATAAAGAATATCTTTTCATGTTCTTTAATCCATCTTTCACCAATACTGGGTCAATATATCCATTGAAAATAGGAGGGTGTTGTCTCATAAAATGTTCTCATATCATCATGTTCTTATGTTTTACCTATAGTTGTTCCCTTTCATGGATTCCACCACCATTTATTCCCTACATCAGCTGATCCATTACAATTATAAACTTCAGTATTCAACTCCCTACCATTCTTGGATGCAGATTCAGAAGGATATAACTCTATCGGTTCCTCTACTCTTCATCTTCCCTATTACTTATGTGGGAAATAATTTAGAAAAAAACTTATCTTAATTGATGAAACATGTAAATATTTATATGCTATATAATTTAAAATTAACAATATAGTAAAAATAATTTATGATATTCTATTAACATAATCATAGCCCCTAAAGTTATATAAATAATCTTCTGATACCAACTATAAAGACCCGACCTTATTGCAATACATAATATTGAATTTTAGTTATGAACTATCTTCCATTCATATTGAGTATCTTTTCTAGTTTATTGTTTTACAGAATTGGGATATAATACATACATTACATTCCACATTCATAATGATTAAATACCACAAAAAATGTATCAATTTTAATAAAAAATAGAACATATTTTCTTTAACAAATATTCATAACATTTAACGTGGATTCATTTTTTACATACAAATCCTTATAACCTATGAAAATATTATAAAAACAAGTTATAAACACAAAAAGTATATTAAGGGATAAAAAAAGGAAATTAAACATTAGTTCATGAATACTTGTAACGTATGAAATTATTTTCAATGAATGACATACTTGTTACCCATATAAACTTACTTTTTGAAACATGATATTTCTAAAAGATTTCTAGAAAAAATATATAACATAAAAGGAATCCTAATGTTATCTTGGGAAATTAATTACATAATCTTGTAACCCTCTCGACTACCTTATAATTTGTAACCCTCATAGAGACCTTACAATTTCTACAACCATTGCAATTACACATGGAGTAACCATATAGTCGACCTCCAACTTACAAAAAAACAAATACATAAGAAGGAGATATCATTCCCAACCATCATTTTAAAAAATTCCCAAAAACTAGAACACTTTCATAAAACAAAAACAATTTCATAAAAATGATTCTCGGGGATTTCATAAAAATAAATTTTAAAAGAAGTTTTTAAAAGATAATCTTCCTATAAATATCCTATATTTTAATTGAGACTTAATAGAATTGGTGGAATATGTAAATCTACAGTAAATACAGATAATTAATAATAATATAAACAAAATTCATCACACAAAAAATTTTAATAACACATAAATAATTAAGTAGAATGTGAACCCAAAGAATGGAAATCGGGTTATGAATTCCATTATCTCCTGGTTTTCTTACTTCAAACTCATTTTGACCTCAGTTATAATGGTTAAAACATGTTATTGATATTAAAAAAAACATATTAATGTTTATTCTACATTATATTATTATTTCATTACATCATTTCTCCCTTTAATTGTAACACCCCAGGTAAATAAAGAATATGAAATTTTTATATATATCCCTATTTGTGAAAAAAATATTAATATTACTTTAAAGGGAACACTATGCTCGATGGCGTACCCAATACGCGACAACATGTTCCTTTGAAATCTTACATTGCAATCTAATAATAAAATAATATTACGCCTATCCATTATAATGGCGGGAAAGAACGAAATTAACTACAAAATGATTATATATGTTTGTCAAATATTGTTGCTTTTTACAATAAATGTTAGAGGATTAAAAATGCGAATGAATCCAATTTTAAGTGTAAACATTCTAATATTCTTTAAAATGTCGATTAAACACCTTTTGATGGAGAACCTCTTTTAAATCCACTTTTTGACAATTTTATATGTTATATTTCACAAGATAAAATTCTTCTTTAGAATCGGGACATCAAAATTTACTTTGTGTAAATTTTTGGTATTTTTCCGATAAAGTTCATTTTTTAATGAATAGTGAAGAATGTTGTATTTTAATTCAAAACCTATTTTTAATCTAATTTATTTATATGATTAAATTTTTTTTTGAAATGGTTTTAAATTGAAATTAGAATACATTTTTACCATTTAATCCAATGGTGGTCATTGTAATTAATTTCACTTTTTAATTGGACTTAAACTAGTGTCAATCTTTTGATACATATTGTTTCTTAAAAACATGCTATTTGATTTGACAGCGGAAATTAACTATTAAATTGATTAATGCAACTTATATGTTTTGAATTTCGTAAAATAGAAATCATTTTTAAATTCGGAATATCAAATAGAGCTTACGGTGAGGTTTTGGTATTTTTCTAAAAAACCTTAATTTTTGATGAATAGTGAAACCGCAAAGTGGTAGTTACAAAAACTGATTTTTAGTTTAAATGGAACTTTACCACTTCTGTGATTTGAATTTCAAAAAACCAATATAAATTATTTTCATTATTATGTAAAATGTGTTTCAAGGGGATGAAAATAATTTTTAATGAAAAGTAACTTTTAAGTTTTATTAATCACGAAAAAAGGTAATTAATGTGATTTAAGGTAAAAATGATATTATAATAAAATGAAAATATCATGAAACTTTTCCTAAACCTATTGGATGAGTCATGGAAGACCAAGAAAACCCATGGGTCGATTTTTTGGACCCCATGGAGCCACTTGTGTATGATAATGACATTAATGCCTTTTATTTAAAGTAAAAGTAAAAATGACACAAACATGTATTGTTTTACTAAAAAAATTTTTACATGGGGTTATAAAAGTCAGATTTTTGACAATATATAGTCATTGGAAATATAAAATGATTTCCGAAATCATAGTATTTGTTTTATAATTTTTAATCATTAAATAAAGTAAATTATTTATGACACCATGATGATAAAGCGATTACCTCATTATTTAACGATTTAAATAAAATGGAATGATAATGTAAACTCTAAGATGTACACATGTCAAAAACCTATTATATGGGTGTATTTAGAACTATTATCACCTTATCCTCGAAAAAAATCATTTTGGGACCATTAAAATTCGAAACTCATTTGAAAATAAAGTAACATTTTATACCATTCAAAGAGTGCCCCTCCTCTCCTCTTATGAAATTCCCCCACCTCTACCTCCTTACCCACACTTCTAAAGCTTTTAGATCTTCCAATATATGATCATTTTGTGTCTCCGCATCCTTCTACTCATCCTAGAAGCCTTAACATAGGCATTAATCTCTTCAAGAAACCCTTTTGGTTCAAACCAAAGGGAGGTACCCTATTTTAAGGTAAAGTCTTCTCTAATGTTATTTTGTTTTATTTTGCTTCTACAACCCTCTAAACTCATTTTATTCCTTTATTTTGTAACAACACCAGAATCTTCAATATAATAGGATGTTTTTATGCTATGGATTCTATCTACACTTACACACACCTTCTTCTAATTGTTAAAGAACATACTGTTACTGTGGATGGCGAATTTCTGCCTCACAAAACGATGATTGTTCAATCTTCTCTTAACACATTTCATGGTGGCCATTATGATGTCACTATATTTTATATATGATATATATGGTGTTTATGTTTTCTATATTCTTCTGATTTTTATATTTAAAACATTACTTTATGCTTTTCATGTTGTAAAAATGCGATAATTTCATACGAGGAAGTGTGGACTACCACCCCCTCAAGTGATGTGACTCATTCCTGCAATCCATGGAATGTACAAAAAATGAAATTAATGAACATATGTGACCTATATAACATATATATTATACTTTAATTATAATATATATATCTCTCAAGTATTTTTAATTCCATTAATATGACAAAGAAATGAAAGTAGCGTTTATGCGAACGTATGGCCTACCGTCTCCATGAACGGTGCATTTCATTTATTTTTGACTCCAAATGTTATAGAGTAGTATAAAATGAATATGTACTGGATATATATGATATTTAAATCATTAATACTATTCTGGAGTTGATTTAATTATAACTACATGGACAATGATTTTCATACAAGTTCATTTTTGACTCATGTACAAAACATCGACCGAAACGTCTGATATGAACTCACATTATTAACCAATTATTATAACATTATAATATGTGATATGAACTGAATAATAATATTTAAAATAGGTCCTTAATAAATTATAAATTGACCAAAGTTTATTATTCAGGAATATAAATAAACAAAAAAGACAAGTCAGACTTGAGGGAAGGGATCCGACCTCTCTCTTTCTTTTTAAGCACTTTCTTGTATGTCATTTCTTTTAAGCTCATATTTCTTATGATTGGGATGTTATTTTACATTAATCATACTTTAATTTTTATTTTCATATGATTATAGACCCTATTTTCTCTCATCAATCCATTTTGGATGTTTTGAGTGGTGCCGTTAGGCTGCCGAATTTTCGTAAGAGATCCAACCTCTCTCTTTCTTTTTAAGTACTCTCCTTTATGTCACTTCTTTTATGATACTATTTGTTATGTTTGGGTATGTTATTTTATATTACTCTTTCTGTAAATTTTATTTTAATATTATTAGATACCCTATTTTATCTCATCAATCCATTTTTGGAAGTTTTAAGTGGCGTCATTAGGCTGCTGAGTTTTCGTAAGAGATTTTTCATCTCACTTTTATTCTCATGACATTTATGCTACATTTTCCACCATTTACTTTGAGTGGTGTATGTACTGCACATTATTATATTATTTTTTTAGTATAACTTCAATTATGCATATTTACATCTTCATTGTATGACCCTTCTTCCATGGGGTTTACGTTTCGAAAGTTACCCAAGTCGGTAAGGGAACCTTTCACCCTCCTCTTTTTAAAAGACTTCTTTTGTTATGTCTTTTAATTCACATAATATTATGTTGGGATATGTTCTTCTATATCCTTATTGATGTAAAATTTATTTCCAAGTGATTAGATACCCTTTTTGTCTGATCAACTCATTTTCTGAATTTTAAAGTGACGACGTTCGGCTGTCGAATTTTTACAAGGGAACGTCTTAACCCAATTTTGATTTCATTGGGTTCAACTTGTAATTCTTGAACATGACATCCTATGAATATGTGTGAATGACCTATGATTGTTTCACACTAAATATACACTTATATTGGGTGTATTTATATTTCTCATATATAATTATGTGATAGATTTATCCTTAATTTATGGATACCATCTTTATAGTGGATTTCATATCAATTTACATTTCCATTGAGACTTCATTGTTGTTATGCACCAATTCACTCTTATATGGTGTATATACTGTCCTTTGACATATTATATCATGAATATCTTTATTCTCATGATATTATAATATTCTGATTAAATGTTATTCTGCAATTATTTGCATTCAAGAGTCTCTCATTTCTTTAATAACTCTTTAACAAAAATATCGTTTTAAATGTTTTAAAGATGTATTATTCTAAATCTATATATTTAATGTCTATGTTTTCAAAATGGTTTTCAGTATTTATTTATATGGACATTAATGTTTTAAAAATATAATTCCATTAAAATCATCAAAGTGGTATGGGACACTTTGATTCAAAAATATCTTTTAAATGGTTTTTGAAAATGGATTGATTAATTCAATATCATGGAATTACTTATTGTGATTAAAAATGGAATTTTGTTATTTAAATGTTTATATTTTCAATATATTATGTGTAATGATGGTACTTGGACATTTTACTGGTGGTTACGTGATAAACCATATGACAGGTGGTGCCGTGAATACCAGGACGAGTGGTTACGTTATAACCTCCAATGCATTGGGTATGGAAGTCAGCCGTATGGATATTCCATTAAGAATGTGTGGAAGTCGACCGTATGGTTATTCCATTTAAGTATGTTTATGTCCCAAGTTACCTTTATATGTTATTTGTTCTTTATATGGGTTTTATGGTAAGAGTTTGGTTACAAAAGGTTAAGTAATGGTCTTTTAGTCAGTGAAGAGTTTTTACTACTTCATAAAGGTGAAAAGTATTACTTTGGTAAAGTATTCATGGTTTAATTGTTGTTTTCAAAAACTAACAGTTTTCTTTCTTTGTGTATCCTTTACTTGGATTTTTATGCTCAACCCAAGTTTTTGAAATGTTTTCCACAGGTTTTAAAGATGAATAGGGTCATGTATGGAATCAAGGAAAGACATGCTATCTAAATCATGGAACTAGACATGTTTCTTTTTAACTGTTTTCTTTTATTTTATGGAATCTTAGTAGAAGTATCTACTATGTAATATTTTGAGATGTAATATTTATGACCTAATTCTCTAAAACTCTAAACCTGAAATGATCCTCAATGTGAATTATTCATTTAATTAAATATTAAGTAAGGTTTAAGTTCGGGGCCTTATAGTTGGTATCAATGGTCAGTTTAGATAACATTAGAGGTTAGGGTATTCTCTAAGCATAAGTGACACTACCATAATGGTTAGGATTTCAGAAAGAGTCCAAGTTTTAGATAAAGTGAATGAGTAAGTATATCGTAGTGTTTATCTTCCTCATTAGTAAATGATGGTTTTGTTGATATACTCACACAGACCTTTTTGGTTTTAGTAATTGGCTGGACCTAGCAGGCACCAAAGTAACAGTGGATGTGAAGGAAACTATGACAGTTTTCTGTGCGAGAAACTGAATGATATGGGAGATGCAATGATAACTCTTGTGTTTATCCTCAACCATCTATTTGGAGTCATGATTGACCACCTAATCCTTGGTGATTTCTATGAGGCATCATATATGCGAGAAACAAATCCCTACGGAACTACAGGTAATAATCAAAAAGGTATGTCTATTCAAAAACATATGTGTCAAAGATGTGGAAAGAAACACCTAGGAAAATGTTTCAAAGAGACAGAAATATGCTATATATGTGGAAATGAAGGTCATAAAGCAAGAACCTTCCATGGAAAAAGGAAGCATCCAGTTGACTCGAGGAAAGGGAATGAATTTCTTTCTGAGGGATCAATTGAATGTTTTAAATGTGGTTTGTATGGTCATTATGAAAACACATGTCCTATGAAAAAGTTTCAGGATTGGGATCACCAAGATCGTACAAATATTCATTTACCAATACCTAATTCCATTCCGATTGAGGATGAAGATACTAACAATGACCAATCAAAGGTATGGATTATTTCTTAAAATTTGTTTTCCTATTTTGGAATCTTAGGATATGATTCCTGATTTTGTTTGTAGGAAAGAAGTATTTCAGAATAAGTTGGAAAGGAATGGTTAATGGATCATAAATAATGTTTAATGAGTAATACGTCAACATATAAGGGCTTTAAGAGTTATTGTCAAATTATTAAGAGTATTAAGTCTCTTTTGATGATGGGGTTACATTAGAAGGCTTTTTATAGTATATGTAACCTTACTGTTTGATATATGAAAATTTTATTCAAGGAATAGTTATCTGTTATTTTGTGGACAGAGTTATAAAGAACCATTTCGGTTTATATGATCCTTACTTTTGAGGTAATTATGGGTTACTATATGTTATTATGGAAAGTAAAATGCATGAGATAAAATTGAGGTTAATTTATGTTATGGTTATTTTTGATGATTTTATCTCTTTTTAGGGAAGTATGAGTTTGTGTAAGAAATCTAGTAAATGTTGAAAGTCAACATGACAAGTAAGTATGTTTCCTTAAGATCAAAAATAAATTCCTCAATGAAAAGTAACTTAAAAAAATTTTCTGTTAACTTTTCCTACTGGGGAATTGAATACCGTTTTACCCACCACAAGTTTGTGATTTTCTTGAGGTTAACTTTCTCCAAAACATGTTTTCTATCACTATCCCTCAGAACATGACCCTTTGCTTTTTCTTCCATATCCATGTTTTCCTATATGTAATCCTATTATGGGTTAGCTTGGGTGACCTATCTACTTCTCTTTCTTTCATTTAAAGTGATTGTTTTACCGACTCTTGTTCCGATGTGGGACTTTCAATGATGTTTCCAAGCCCAATTTTAAAATTGAGAGGACATAATTCCCAAAAGGGGGGAAGGATGTAACACCCAAGGTAAATAAAGAATATGACATTTTTATATTTATCACTATTTTTGAAAAAAAATTTAATATTACTTTAAAGGGAACGCTATGCTCGATGGAGTACCCAATACACCACAACAAGTTCCTTTGAAATCTTACGTTGTACTCTAATAATAAAATAATATTATGCCTAGCCATTGTAATGGCGGTAAAGAACGGAACTAACTACAAAATGATTATATATGTTTGTCAAATATTTTTACTTTTTACAATAAATTTTAGAGGATTAAAAATTCGAATGAATCCAATTTTAAGCGTAAACATTCTAATATTCATTAAAAGGTCGATTAACCGCCTTTTGATGGAGAACCTCTTTTAAAGCCACTTTTTTAAAATTTTATGTGTTATATTTGACAAAATAAAATTCTTCTTTAGAATCGGGACATAAAAATTTACATTGTGTAAATTTTTGGTATTTTTCCGATAATGTTCATTTTTTAATGAATTGTGAAAAATGTTGTATTTTAATTCAAAACCTCTTTCTAATATAATTTATTTATATGATTAGATTGTTTTTTTAATTGGTTTTAAATTTCAATTAGAATATATTTTAACCATTTAATCCAATGGTGGTCATTTGAATTAATTTCACTTTGATATTGTACTTAAACTAGTGTCAATCTTTTGTTACATATTGTTTCTTAAAAACACGCTATTTGATTTGACAGCGGGAATTAATTATTAAATTAATTAATGAAACCTATATGTTTTTAATTTGATAATGTATAAATAATTTTTAAATTTGTAATATCAAATATATATTAGGGTGAAGTTTTGGTATTTTTCTGAAAAACCTTAATTTTTGATGAATAGTAAAACCACAAAGTGGTAGTTACAAAAACTGATGTTTCGTTTAAATGAAACTTTACCACTTCTGTGATTTTAATTTCAAACATTCAATATAAATGATTTTAATTATTAAGTAAAATGTTGTCCAATGCGATGAAAATAATTTTTGATGAAAATTAACTTTTAAGTTTTATTAATCGCGATTAAAGGTAATTACTGTGATTTAAGGTAAAAATGATATTATAATAAAATGAAAATATCTTGACACTTGTCCTAACTCTATTTTATGAGTCATGGGCGACCAAGAAAACCCATGGTTCGATTTTTGGGACCCCATGGAGACACTTTGGTAAGATGATGACATTAATGCCTTTTATTTAAAGTAAAAGTAAAAATGACACAAACATGTATTGTTTTATGAAAACAATTTTTAGATGGGGTTATACAAGTAATATTTATGACTATAAATATTCTTTTAAATCTAAAAATATATCCTAAATAATATTATTATTTTTTTATAATTTTTATACATTAAATAAATTAAATTATTTATGACATCATGATGATGCATCGATTACCTCATTATTTAACGATTTAAATAAAATGGAATGATAATGTAAAATCTAAGAAATACACATGTCAAAAACCTATTGGATGGGTGGATTTATAACTCTTATCACTTTAACATCGAAACACATCATTGTGGGACCATTAAAATCTAAAACGCATTTGAAAATAAAGTAACATTTAATACCTTTCCAAGAGTGCCCCTCCTCTCCTCTTATAAAAGGCCCCCACCTCTACCTCCATACGCACACTTCTCAAGACATTGGCTCGGCCACGCTTTGATATTCTTGTATCTCCACATTCCTCTCCTCATCCTAGAAGCCTTACCATAGGCAGGAAGCTCTTAAAGAAACCCTTTTGTTTCAAACCAAAGGGAGTTACCTGATTTTAAGGTAAAGTCTTCTCTAATGATCTTTTGTTTCATTTTGCTTCTCCAAACCTCTAAACTATTTTTATTACTTTCTTTTGTAACAACACCAGTATCTTCAATATAATAGGATGTTTTTATGTGATTTATTTGAGCTAAACTTACACACACCGTCTTCTAATGGTTAAAGAACATACTGTTTCTGTGGATGGCGAATTTCTGCCTCACGAAACGATGATTGTTCAATATTCTATTAACAGCTTTCATGGTGGCCATTATGATGTCACTATATTTTCTATATTATATATATGGTATTTATGTTTTCTATATGCTTCTGAATTTTATATTTAAAACACGCCTTTATGCTTTTCATGTTGTGCAAATGCGATAATTTCATACGAGGAAGTGTGGACTACTGCCCCCTCAAGTGATGTGACTCGTTCATGCAATACATGTAATGTATAAAGAATGAAATTAATGAACATATGTGACCTATATAACATATATATTATACTGTAATTATAATATATATCTCTCTCAATTATTTTTAATTCCATTAATATGACAAAGAAATGAAATTAGCGTTCATGCGTACGTACAGCCTACCGTCTCCATGAACAGTGAATTTCATTTATTTTTGTCTCCAAATTTTATGGAGTAGTATAAAATGAATATTTACTGTATATATATTATATTTAAATCATTAATACAATTCTGGGTATGATTTACTTATAACTACATGGACAATCATTTTCATACAAGTTCTTTTTTGACTCATGTACCAAACATCAACAAAAACGTCTGATATGAACTCACATTATTAACCAATTATTATAACATTATTATATGTGATATGAACTGAATAATAATCTCTAAAAGAGTTCCTTAAGAAATTATAAATTTACAAAAGTTTGCTATTCTGGAATATAAGGAAACAAACAAGACAAGTCAGACTTGAGGTAGGGGATCCGACCTCTCTCTTTCTTTTTAAGTACTCTCTTTTATGTAATTTCTTTTAAGCTCATATTTCTTATTATTGGGATGTTATTTTACATTAATATTACTGTACTTTTTATGTTCATATGATGATAGACCCTATTTTCTCTCATCAATCCATTTTGGATGTTTTGAGTGACGTCGTTAGGCTGCTGAATTTTCATAAGAGATCCAACCTCTCTCTTTCTTTTTAAGTACTCTCCTTTATGTCACTTCATTTACTCTCCTATTTGTCATGTTGATGGATGTTATTTTATATTATTCTTGTTGTAAATTTTATTTTAATATGATTAGAGACCCTATTTGATATCATCAATCCATTTTTGGAAGTTTTATGTGGCGTCGTTAGGCTGCCGAGTTTTCGTAAGAGATTTTTCATCTCACTTTTATTCCCGTGACATTTATGCTACGGTTGCCACCATTTCCTTTGATTGGTGTATGTACTTCACATTATTATAATCTTTTTGTATTATAATATCAATTATGGGTTTTTACATATTCATTTTATGAACCTTCTTCCATGGGGTTTACGTTTCGAAAGTTACCCAAGCCAGTAAGGGAACCTTTCACCCTCCTCTTTTTAAAAGAATTCTTTTGTTATGTCTTTTAATTCACATACTATTATGTTGGGATATGTTCTTATATATCCTTATTGATGTAAAATTTATTTCCAAGTGATGAGATACCCTTTTTGTCTCATCAACTCATTTTCTGAATTTTAAAGTGATGCCGTTAGGCTGTCGAATTTTTACAAGGAAACATCCTAACCCAATTTCTATTTCTTTGGGTTCAACTTGTAATTATTGAACATGTCATCCTATGAATATGTTTGAATTACCTCTCATTGTTTCACACTTAATATCCACTTATATTGGGTGTATTTATATTTCTCACATATAATTATGTGATAGATTTATCCTTAATTTAAGGATACCATCTTTATAATGGATTTCATATCAATTTACATTTCCATTGAGACTTTATTGTTGTTATGCACCAATTCACTCTTATATTGTGTATATACTTCCATTTGACATATTATATCATGAATATTTTTATTCTCATGATATTATAAAGTTCTGATTAAATGTTATTCTGCAATTATTTGTATTCAAGAGTCTATCATTTTGTTAAAAACTCTTTAACAAAAATATCATTTTAAATGTTTTAAAGATTTATTATTCGAAATCGTTATCTTTAATATCCATGTTTCCAAAATGTTTTTCAGTATTTATTTATATGGACATTAAGGTTTTAAAATTATAATTCCATTAAAATCTTCAAAGTGGTATTGGACACTTTGATTCAAAAATCTATTTTAAATGGTTTTTGAAAATGGATTGATTAATTCAATATCTTGGAATTACTTTTAGTGATTTCAAATGAAATGTTGTTATTGAAATGTTTATATTTGCAATATTTTATGTTTAATGATGGTACATGGAAATTTAATGGGTTGTTATGTGATAATCCATATGACGGGTGGTGCCGTGAATACCAGGATGGGTGGTTACGTTATAACCTCTAATGAATTGGGTATGGAAGTTGACCGTATGGATATTCCATTAAGTATATGTGGATTTCAACCGTATGGTTATTCCATTTAAGTATTCTTATGTCCCAAGTTACCTTTATATGTTATGTGTTCTTTATATGGGTTTTATGGTAATCGTTTGGTTACAAGAGGGTATGTAATGGTCTTTTTGTCTGTGAAGAGTTTTTACTACTTCATAAAGGTGAAAAGTAATACTTTGGTAAAGTATTCATGGTTTACTTGTTGTTTTGAAAAACTAACAGTTTTCCTTCTTTGTGTATCCTTTACTGGGCTTTTTATGCTCATCCCAAGTTTTTGAAATGTTTTCCACATGACTTAAAGATGAATAGGGACAAGGATGGGATCAAGGAAAGACATGCTATCTAAAACATGGAACTAGAGATGTTTCTTTTTAAGTGTTCTTTTTTATTTTATGGAAACTTAGTAGAAGTGTCTACTATGTAATCTTTTGAGATGTAATAGTTATGACCTAATTCTCTAAAACTCTAAACCAGAAAAGATCCTCCATGTGAATTATTCATTTATTTAAATATTATGTAAGGTTTAAGGCTGAGGCCTTACATTAATTGTTAGTATTTTGTTCTTTCCATTGTTTTGGGTGCCTTCGTTAAATTATTTCCATGATCGGTTCATAATGGATATGTATATTGATTTGAAGTGAATCACTAGAATTGGAATGGGATGGTATTTTAATTTTTATAAAACAATAAATTATAAAATATATAATTTATAATTCTATCATTAGGATGATTCATAAGTTATAACATTATTTATGTTTGTTTCAGTCATTTTGGAAATTCTTCAATTGTGATGAACTCATTTTTCCTAAAAAATTAATAACATGTGTAAAAAATGATTCCAGAAACATTTATATGATAAAATACATTAATTATTATCTGGTTCAACCAGAAAAATTGTTTCATGACCAGTCTTGAAGAATGTAAAAGAAATTTAAATCACAGCGTCCACGATGTCGGTAACTTGACACATCACAAATAGTGTTTTAATTTCTTGAATAAGTGGGAGAGGAGAATTAGATTAAGAGAGAATCTTCCAAAAACATGATGAAATATAAAATATGTAAGACACTGGATCATTCAGGCCTCATAGATAAGTGGAGGTGAGGAATGTACAAGAATAGAAAAAAAAGAGTGAAAACAAAAGAGGATGTTTACCTCTTGATCTCTTCTCCTTGAGATCCTTCATAAGGCCCTTGGTTATGGCATTTTGGTGAGACCATAAGGTCCTGTCCATTGGGAAGGGTATTGGGAGGAGTATTGGGATGAACATATGCATGGATCATGGCTTGAGAGGTGTGGGAGAAAAAGGGGAATGAGGGTGGTATTTATAGTGGATGAGAGAAGATATTTAAAATTATTTTAATCATAATTATAATATTTTTCCCCAAGACAACGAATAGTCTTGATTCATGGGACCCCAAATAGTAATAATTTTATTTGAGTTAGAAACATGTGGGATTAAATCAACCATAAATCTCCTATGATTCAGTAAAACAAGTATTTATCATTTATCCAATATTATGGTATTTTACTATTCATTAAAAAATCACGATTTTCAAAAAAAATCAGAAAATTAACCCTAAATTTTTTTCATTGAGAAGAATTTAAAAATGGACTACATTTTTTGAAAATAAGTTTCTAAATATTATTAATTTAATTTTAAAAAAAATCATAATTTTTTTAAAAATAAAATATTTAATCCAGTAACGCATTTTTTAACACCATAAAAAATTAATCTACATCTAATTATCATATATCTATAAGAAAAAATAAAATAATAAAATGATTTACTATTTCTATTTTTCATATTACTATTCATATTACTATTCATAAGTTTATTTTACTATTTAAAAAAAGTTGGTTCTATTTGACTCCAAATAACATACTGATCTCAACTGTAGATGACCATTTTTTGAAATTCAAAACATAAAAGCAGAAAAATTATTTTTAAAAGTTAGTTATAAATATATAATTAAAACAATGGTTCATTCATTTCAATTTATTTTTTAAAACCTTGGGGTTATTTAGAAAATGAGTCTTCATTATAATAAAGAATGGTGGAACGGAAAATGTAAAAGGTAAAAAATGTATTATCTATAATTAATTTGGAAATTATATTATAAAATTCCCTAATAGAAAACGTATAATATATATCAATAACCCCAACATCATAATCCTTATTTTCAATCTCATCCATATATCACCATGTATGCTGAGAGATACAAAAACAATGGTTTGTTCAAATGTAGTATTTTTATTTTTTCAAGAATCGAATATATCATATTAAATTGGAATTCATACATTTAATTATATTTTAATAGATCACAGTGAACACGAATTATTCATTTCAAAGTCCAAATGCAAATTTATTAATAAAAACTATAAATATTGTGCCAAATTTTCCAATGATATTTAAAAATTGAACTAACTCTTATTTTGGAAAATTTTAACAAAACATAAATTAAATTACATTAATGTAATTTTTGTATATTGTTCACATGGAATGAAAATCATCATATATTAATACTATTAATGTTCATCCTGATATGGGTATATTTAATCTCTTTAATCATTAATGTTTTTGTATAATGTTTTTTGGAGAGAATGTAATTTTTTTAATATCTTCTTTTAAAATGGAATGATTATGTTCATAAGATGGGTATGGATTTATTACAGTAATAATGGAACTAATATATGGATTGAGGAATATATATATTCCCATTTCACTTGATCTAGTGGATAACATTCTAGGGGAGATTTTTAGACCTCTCTCATACTAATAAGTAGATTCATCTATTTAATTCTGCCATGGGTCTGAACATATATCAAAATAAAAATCATAAATTGTTCTAATTGGGATTCCTGAATTATATTAAACATTATAATATCATAAATACAAAGGGATATTTCATCATAGTTTATTACATGGGTTTGATTTTTCATTATTTATGAATAATATTATTAGTATAATGGGACTACATGTTGAATACACATATTATGAAATAATAAAAATTATCAATAAATATTATATACTATGAATTAAAAATTTCTTTTATCAACCTGATAATGGTAAATAATTTTTGATATTGTGATTTGATTATTATATCAGAAGATCACATAAGGGAAGTAAAATTTATGAAATCTGAAATATTGAAATGTTTATTAGATTTATTGGTTTTTAATAATTTTCTTTGGTATGGGGAATGTATCAAAATTTTTAATAGATTTAATGAGTAAAATCATTAAATATTATCTCCCTAGGTATTAGTTTGTATTTAAAATGATATTTTTATGTACATTAAAATTTATATCGAGAATGAATATCTTAAAATGGATATTTTTTTCATAATTTTAGAAGGCACAAGTTGTAATACGACTTCAGTTTATATAGATTATTGTTAGTATAAGTGGAATTTAATGGGTATATTTTATTAGGTGAAGGCTTTTGGTAAATATTTACTAGATAAAGGTCATTGATTAATGGTCTAGATTTCCAATGGTGAAAGTGTTCATTGCATTGGATGTGTAATATTTTTGTCTCTTGAGAAATATTTCAGGAATAATTAACTAAGAAACCATGTTAACATGAATTGAATTATGTTTGAATTGTCCCAATTGTGTGAGAGAATTTCAGAAGAGGTCAAGAAGTGACTTCATAAGGAACATGTTATGATCTTATATTTTAAATCAGATTCTTTTCTAATATATATATATATATATTGATTCTACAATGAATGATATTATTTTTATAATTATGTTGAATATAATGTGATAGTATATACACTGTTCTTGAGGATGATTCCTATGTAAAATTATATTACAAATTTATTAAATATGATATAAATTATCTTTTCATTATATATAAGATATCAGTATCTCTCTAAAGTGAAATATGATATATATTCAAAATATAAAATGAAAAAAACTATATTTACATAAATAGCGTTGAATAAGAGGAGAATATATGGTTAGATGTATTGATGGATTTTGAATGGGACATTTATTTTCATCATGGGACAATTGACCAGGGGGATGATGATTTAATTATAAATGATCACTATAACTGATGGTTAATAGTATTTTAAAATTATCCACTGAAAAAATATCATATAAATTAAGAAATCCAAATTATTTGGAATTCAATATCATTATATTTTTCTTATGTGGTTGTTCAACCGTCATTACTAAAGACGATAATGATATGATGCTGGTTTCCAAAAAAGAGATGATGAAGTTGAAGATAAAAAGCTACCCATGTTCAAAATTGGTTAGGAGGAAAACATGTTTTTTTAAATATATTATATATTACTTAAATAAATTAGTTAATGAAATAACTACATGATAAAACTAAGTGTTTATCTTTGTCCTAACTTCTTTGGAATAACTATTGGCAGAATGATATTCTATAAAATACTTTCAAATGAAAACGCCAGGTTTGAGGTAAATAATTATTCATTACAGAATATTCTATGTCTATAGTTAAAATTTAATAGGATTATATTCATTAGAATGATGGAATTATTTCCTATTGCATTATGGTAACAGGATAATATTATAATGTTTCTCCATCATGGAATATTTAATGACATTAATGCGTAAAATATAAAATGGGGTTTTGGGTATTATATAAAATAATCCAAAAAAATTATTTACATAGATGAAATTTTATAGTGTGATTATCATTATAAGTTATATACATTGAAAACATTAAGGGTTTATAGTGATAAAAAATCTACGATCTTTAGTTGTGATATAAGATTCACATGAAATTTTTAGAGAAACATTTGTTGAGACATAAGTAAATAGATACATTCGAACACTTATTATCATCCTTATAGTGATAGACCATTCAAATAGAGAATGTAAAAATTAAAGGATATTATATTTAATTTATTACATGATTTCATAGAAATTATTGATTAACAACTTTTGACTATGGAATTAAAATACAATAATTGTAACCATTTATGTATAAAGATGAATGTTTATAAGAATTTATAGTAGAAATGTTAAATATTAATATTTTTGTGATGATGTTGCTGAGAAGAATTTATATTCACCAGATTTTATTCAAGAGAAAATATATAAGGTGGTGATATTTCAAACAAATGTCAATGAAACTCAGAGGAGATAAAACATTAATATAGATGATATATAAAAATATTTTGTGATTGTTACTGTTGATGAAGTATATTAAAGATCTATTCATGGAAGTGTATCCTGAAATAAATAAAATAGAAATTTGAGTCATATATATATTTTTCCCATTGATATATTTAATTAAGATAACATAGAATTGTAACTTCTTAGATATAAATAACCCTAGATATGAAAATATTTACTTCTTGAATATCCAAAATAAATAATAAGTTATTTAATTTATAACCCATTGAAGAAAAAAATTTGTTCATTAATTTGGTATTCTCATTATAATGTAATGTATCATTCAAGAAATGAGTTGGTGGAAAATTGAACTTAGTGAGTCTCATTAACAATACACAAGAATATTTCCTCAGGTGGAAAGTGTGTATCTATCACAATATGTTATTCGAATAAATTAGATTAATTTAAAATAAGAATGTATCATGATTAATTGGATTCATTATTGGATAAATATATTTAAAATTCACAAAAAAACTATGTTTACATAGATTTAATAAAATATGAACTGACTATATATGGGGAAATTATATAGTGTCTTGGTAATTAGAAATGGTTAAAGGATATGAGCTATGAATTTAGATCTGTATATATAAATAAAGACCGAAAAATGATTGAACCACATAATTGTGTATGATGAAAATATTTTAAGTATTTTTAATAGAACAAAAAATTACCTAGATTATGAAATATCGGTATATAAATATCACTTAGTGAAAAATGTTATTAAAAAATTTGTAGTATAAAAAAAATAAAGAAACATTTTTACTAGTAATGGTAATAATGACCATTTTTTATCACTATAAATGAATATTAAAAATATGATATGTAAAATATTTAATTAAAATTCAGCTTCCTTAATTTCAATCACTTTAACATTGTGTATATAATATAAACAAAATTTTTTAATGATTCAAATTGTTTTTATTTGATGTCAATGTTATAATAGTCTATTTGTAGTTTGAATGAATCATATAATTGTTATAATATTCATTTTAATGTTTTAATAAAATATTTTAGTTTCAAATTAATGGAGGTACATATTATATTTATTAGAATATTAATGGGTACACTATAATATTTTTAATATTTTATAAGGATAAAATACTACCCATTAAAATGGATAACTTTTTAATGTCCATAATGGATGGATTTAGAAAATTATTCACAATTAGATACATAGGTAATGCAATGTATAAAAATGTTATGATGTCTTATATACAAATTTTAGAGGATTTTTTAATGGTTCAAAACACAAACATATAAATTTATAAATAGTTTTAGAATATAGATATCAGCTCTCTAAATCCATATTATTGAAGTTACAATATGAAAATTTGTGGTTATGTGGGAACCCAATATATGAAAACAAATTAACCAATAGGTATGCCAAATTGAAATCAGTGGATCATCAATATTAATCATGTCTAATGAAATAAGGAGGTTACTAGTATTTTTATAATAAATATGTTTAGGAATATTTTGGAATATTTATAGCATTATCTTAAAAATATAAAAAATGAAAAAAAAAATTATCTAAGGCTATCATCATAGGTGAAACTATATAATTATATTCTTACAAAGATTGCTTCAGCCGATATGTCTTAAGAGTATATAAACTCAACATTTAGGCCTTACTGAATAGTTTAATAATTCTTTAGATGATCCAATAGAGATAAATTATAATGGGGTTCTTTGATATTTTATACCCCACCTTTATCTATTGATGACGTTACAAAAAATAATAAATGAATTTCATTATTTTAGAGAAATGTGAAGGAATTGAAAATTATACTAAGGATTAAATTTCTTTAAGTCTATATTAAATAATGGTGGTATATTCCTCTAGATTATAATACATGGGTTCTTATTCCATGTTCGCTTATGATGTAAATTATTTATGTTCCTTATAAGACTCATGAATATTATCATTTAAATAATTTTATTTACCCATAATACTAGAAATCAACGGGTTTAATAAGTTGGAGTACTCATTATGCATTTTTTTTCTTCTATGGGGATATTTTTAATCCTTTAACATTAAAATTTCAATTTTCCAGTTATATTTACCAAAATGAAAATATGTTTCTTTTAGTGTATCCTACTAAATTTATGAAAAACACTTAAATTAAGAATTAATATATAAAACATCATTGATGAACTAATCATTATTTTTCCCCAAATAACTATAGGATCTTAAGTCATTATTAGATAGTTAATCATGAATATGCTTATTCAACTTCCTAGAACCTATATATTTCCACCCTTATTTCTAATCTAAATAATATTCCCATGACTCGTTCAACCGATTCAAAAGATTAACATAGATATAATTTTCATTATTGAGGAAAAAAATCTTTGATATCCCTAAACAATAATAATTAAATGGTTATATTGAATACATTTTATCATTCCCCTAATATCATGTTTTCACCTTTATACACTTTTTTAGATCCAAAAACAATTTTCCCACTTAAACGTCTTCATTATAAGTTGTCATCCATATAGGTCTCATATAATGAGGAAATAACCTATCATGACGTCATTCTAGAGGTTTAGAAGGAAAATTCGCTAAATTTATTCCTTTTGATTTAGAAATATAGTCAATAATGCATTTTATGTTATATACATGATTTTATTTCTCATCTGAATTAAGTATCGATAGTAGTTACTAAAAAAATCATGGAGTATATAAACCCTCTATTTTTCATACATTAAAATTTCCTTACTTATGTGGAATACATAATACATTACACAAATAGACACACAAATAAAATATTAGTTTTGTGCCTTTAGAAACAGGGAAATAAAAACATTGGTACATAAGTGAGCTACATTATCTCAATAAAGATTATTCTTAACAAGAAACCTTATTATACAGATCATATATAATACATATTATCAAAAATTGGGTAATGGAAACATAAAAAGGGTGATCTCATATGCTCTATAATGCTAAACAAGGGAAATATATAAGAATATCACAAGTATAAGGGTACAAGAACTTTATCGTGGAAATAGAAGATCATATCATGCATATTAGAGATCATAAAAAATAGTCATTCTATAAATATTGGATGTTTATAATACCGGAATCATAAGGCAATTAAGATAATAATCCACTATATGAAAACATAAGAATATGAAATGAATTTGTTGGTCGACACATAAACATGTAATATCATTCCCTATAAGGTAGGGTGAATTTCCAAAACATAATAGGATGCTTTATGGGGACTACACCTACAGGGTGGGACACACCACCATCCCAAGTCATAGTCCATTCCTTATAAGGTATTAGAATCCCACATTATCCCATAGTGGATCAATTTTTCCCATCTTCCATATTGGATCATGCTAATTGACTTGATACCCTTAATTTTCTCATGATATAATAAAATATTCCCAATTAATTAAAGGGAAATATTGGTCCAACCATTCGCATAATTAAAACCATATATATGTGTTCCATAATAACATATATGATTCATCACAACATAACCCATCGAATGAAATGGGTTTTATAAACATCCTTCAAGCATAACAAAACCGATTGAAAAAATATGGTTCATGACTATCATTTCTTCATAAACATAAATCATTCATATAAAGGAATTCATGATGTTCAGCACCTTTATTTTTTTATATGGTTTTTATAAAACCTTTTGATTCCTTATATCATTAATTATTATATTCCGATTATATTTAATGTTCTTATAATTGAATTCTATAATGATATTTACTCATGTGTTTCCTATGTGGAAAAGAATTTCCCAACCTCGCTTTTTTCAATTCAAGTTCACTTTTATGGGGTATTACTTTCAAGATTCCATAATATGTTATTATTTATAATTTATTCTATCCCTATACAGTATAATGGGTCATTTATTAATGGGATACCCCTTTTCACCATATTTGTATTTTTATTAACCATGTTGCATAGCCTTTAGGTTGTCGAATTTCATCTCAAAATATCACCCTTTTTCTCAAAAAAATCACTTTTTTTATTTATGAGAATACCCAAAAATATTTCATTTCTATTGTTTTTAATAAAAACATAAAAATGATATATCTTATTCTGGAACTGACATACATAAAGCCCTCTTTCACTTTTCATGGGTAGTAAATGACACAATGATCATGTTTTTATGCACTTCTTAAAACGTCACGATTTTGATATGAAACCCAAATATTTTTTTCCCATTGGATTATTTATGAAATGTTTTATAATGGTATTTGTGGTTAACATGAAAATAAAGACATATTAAGGGCGCCCCCTGATATCTCTTCAATGCACTGGGTAATGAAATTATTTTAAAGATATTACATATTTTACAATACGTTGGTGAATATCTTTAGTAATGTTTACAATACCTCGGTGAATAAAATTTTAATTTTTATGATAATTTGGTGAATAAACATTGTAATGATTACAATACCTTGTTGAATAAATTTGGTAATTTTTTTTGACATCCTGCGGATGGACCTGGGTGATATGACACCTTGGGGATGAACCACATTGATATGATTATGAATGTCTAAATTAAATGTTGTATCCACATATTCAAATTATAATCCATGTTCTAATATTTATGATATTCCTCTTCCCCATTACTTTAATAAAGTCCTCATGTTATTATTTATATCTCTCAATGTCACAAGAAATCTATTTACCTTGTCTTCCCTTTTTGAAATTTTTGTGCTCATCCCTTGTTTTTAAATGATTTTCACAGGACATATGATTGGTATGAACAAATGAGATGCGATAATAAAAGTATTTGATTAATTTTCTACAAAAGAGACCATGTGTCTTTTTAATAATTTTTTTCATAGAAATTGGGTATGGCGTGTAGGCTTATCTACATTGCAATATTGAATGTTAATGTAATAATTTATCATAATTCTCTAAAACTATAATCCTAAAAGATATTTGGGAATGAATGAAAATAATGTATAGTCAAAAGTAACTAGATTACATTATTTTTAAGGGTGTGTCTTTATAATTATATCTCAAGAGACCTTCCCCGTGATTTTAGTTTTATATTTATATGAGATTTTCTTGGATTGAATTGATTCAGACCTCCCAGATCATTATTGTTTTTTTAGAATAAATAGATATATTTGAGTGATCATTTAGTAACCACAACATTGGAAACCTATTTGTATCAGATTGATTTTACAGTGATGATAATACATGCATATTTTGTATAAGGTGACACTCCCATTAGGAAGAGCCTAGTTCATCCACTCACAGAAAAGGTGCTGTTACCTGGAATTTTTGAACCATTGAGAATGGTGGGCTAAATCATTGATTATATTTAAAAAAATTCACATTAATTAAACCCAAGAACCATTTTTTAGACATTATCGTAATAAAAAATATATACCTCAACAAAAAAATGTATTAATTTTTAGGAACATAAATAAATGAACACATGATTAACAAGGTTCACCCCTAGTGTTGTGACTACATCTATTCAATGGAGACTCATGTTAGTATATGGGAATTCACTATTTCATGAATTCATTATAAATATGAAAACTATATTTATACATCTTCTATCTATCAATATATATTTAAAATATCATCTATATTTTATTAATTTTTTTTACAATTTGATCCAAATAAAATTAATAAATTTTTACTATTAAATTATAGAAACTTCATCTTCAATGTATCTATCAGATACACTCTATATTGTGCACCACTATATTCATCTGGTATAACACAGTCGAGTGTTCCTAAATTTTTTTGCCTATACCTCAGCTTTATACACCTTAAAAAACTATTCCTATATCTGTTATTACTATATGATGAATATCTATATATTTCACCTCTGTAAAACAAACCTATTTAGGCTACCTCTTTCTAGTATAACTTTTATCTAGATCCTATTTGTACTACCTCTTTATCCATATGATGAATAATTGGATGGAAACTCTTGTAGATTTTATTATAAAGAATCATCACTTTAGCACCATCTATATCTCTCTCTATCATAAATAAATAAGGATATTTAATATATTTATACAGTTGTTGTACATAATTATATATGTGTGCACCCAAAAGAAAATGTGAGAACTAAAATGTTTTCCAATCTTAAATCTATATCAACAATCAAATCATCCCACTTGAAATAACGTCATTGGAAGATTTTCTAACCATATTGAATGTCATTTTAGTTTTGGAAAAACTTTCCTTTGTTAATTTGTTTAATTTCATGATAAATATTAATTTAAGAATCGACTTACCATAATCATTTTCTTAGACATTAAATTGTTTTGTGAAGCTTATCAAAACATCATTTGGTGAATGCTTGTCTGACAATGTCATTAATAACATCACCATTTAAAACCAATCCTTACAACTTATCCATTTTTTGTCTACACTGGAAAAATAAATAAATCCATTAAAATTAATATTTCTCTATACAGTGCACTTCACATACCTCCATTGTCTTTTGAAAATCATAAAATCTCTTCTAAAATGATTTTTCGAATGAGATGGTATGTCTCTATATAGTTGAACACATAATAGTTCCATCAATGGAATTTTTACAGTTATCTGTGCATTTCTATGAAATATTTTTGTATAGTTCATAGCTCAAAAGACATAGTCTAGTATATCTTCAAAGAATTTTATATCTAATCAAATTATTTTTTAATGGGTGATGCTTATTTTTCTGTTGAAATGTTGATTGGTCATCTTGACATGATAAACACATCCTACCATCTTCAATGTTCATCCACTATCTCTAAAAAATTAAATTTAAAATCCAATGATTATTAGATCATTTATAACTATCCATACGATAAAAATTAAATTCATCCCATGTTTTATACTACCTTTATCAGAACAAGACATCACATATTCCTATAACAACTAGAACATCATATTTCTATAATAGATATGAATTCTGGAAATTATTCTCTAGTATAAATTTTTAGAAAATCATCTAATGTAACGTAATATTATCAAAATGAAAAGTGGCAATAATTCCTATAACTTTTTTAGAACATCACTTTAATGATTGAAAGAAACCATTCATCTACATTCATTAAAACTATGTACTTGTCTATCTTGTAAACATTATACAACATCAACTGATCATCATTTCACATTTCCATTTTATGATCTTTCTAAAAACATTCCGATGATCTAAAAAACATTCCCCCCATTATGTTTATAATGAATATATAATATAAAACATGGTCTGATAAATTTTTTTTGATGAAATCAATCTGTTAGGTCTCATACGGAGGAGACATCTTTGGTTTTCAATCAACATTCATTATAGTACATTTGACATAAAAACAATACAATATAAACTTTCCACAATATATATGTTTCTTATCGAGAAATTCCATCCTTAAATTTAATCAAATACAAAAGAAACATCATAGAAATAACATTGAATTCTCTCTCCTTGTAAAATCTCATAAAATCATGTCTATGATCAGGATTATCATCATAATAATAGGAACATGAAGAACAATATGACATCATAATACATTGTTATGTAATATTATTAAAAAAATTGATAGAAAAACACAAGGAATTTTTCTTAAGTTGTACCAATATTTCTTTAATAACATTGGTAAAAAAATATTCAATTATAAGATGTGGAAAAATATAAAAATCTCTTTAAAAACTGAAGGATCTTCAATACCGACATTATATTTGTAGAAAAAATTTGAAATATTCATATAAATATTTTCAAAAACAATTTTATAAAAATAATATAAACACAAACCATCTCTATAGAGAGTATCCAACCACCAAAATATTGGATAACGAAATGTTTTTATGGAATTCCATACCTTGGTGATAAGAAAATTTTAATCCATGATAAAAAAATCCAATAAATCTTCTATTATCAAAATGTTTATGTTAAAATTTTCATTAAATTCACAAAATATAGATTTAATATTTTTTAATTCATCTAAAAAATGTGTTCTTATTCTCTTATATTAACAACATAATGAAAAGTATCATTGTTGTTCTTCCATAAAAACATTATAATTTCATTTGTGGAGGATGGAAATTTATTTTAATCTTCTATTACCAAATTCATTCCCTTGGAATAAAATTATTGAAAACATGAAATTTTTTTAATTTTGTTGAAATATTTTCAAGTATAAATTCTACACAAGAAAATTCCATATTTCATAAATGATAATTAATAAAAAAATTATTTGATCTGGTATGTTGAAAATAATTTATAGAATGTTAAATGGAACTATGAATTATAAGAAATAATATTAAATGATTTACTAAAATTCACTATTATATCATCCATAGGATCTATCAAAAAAAATTTGGGGAAAAGATTTTCCTGATAAAATATATTCGACTTCCATTTCGGTCTTATTAACATAACCTTTTTTAATTTTTATTCTAGCTCAGAAAAATTTCCCCAAAGAGGAAATTTCCTCTTACTGAAATTTTTTATATCATTACAGTCTCTATCCCAATTAGAATTAGTGATCCAAATAATGATCAACTCATTAATTATTTTATACATGAATCCGTGATTTTATGTTCCTTTAGGTTATATGAGTATTAATTTAGATTACAATCTATGGGATTCCCCTAGATTACTTAGATATCTTTCATATAAGGTAATAACATATTTTTTTTGTATTGATTTATTATGATAGAGTAAGATTCCTATAAAATTACAGAAGTCTTTATGATTCACACATTTCCCAGACTAATCTATAAACTACATTATACAAACATAGATAGTTGTAGAATCAGTTTCTGAACCTATCATTCCAAACTGTTTTAAAAGCTTATTAGAAAACATTAATTGATATATGATGATGTATCTCCAATTTTTTTGTACTTATAAAAATATAATGTATCTTAACTCACCATGAATTGGTATTTCAATGTTCATATTCATTTTCTAAGGAAATGTTTCAAAATTTATATCATAGTATTCTTAAAAAATTATTTTAGAAACAAAAATATTGAATATTAGCATATATTTTAACAATTCATTTACATATATATAGTTTTTAAATTTTCCTTTATAAAAGTGTAAATACATTAAAGAACTATTTTTCTTGTACTAGGCTCGAGGGGCCTTTTTCGGCCTTTTGAAATAATTCTTTTGTACATAAACCATGGATCTATATTTCTCATGTATAAACCTATTAGGGTTATTAATATAAATGTAATATTGTATTCTGGTATTAAAAAATGTAGAGTTAACATCAATATGATAGAATGTTTAATTTCAATGTGTAGTAATGGTGAAGAATATTTTAATATTTTCAGGTCTTATAGAAGGGGATATTGTTTTGGCCAAAAATGAAAAATTCCACTAATGAGAATCCTTTGGAAATAAGATGAACATTGTTTATTGATATTTCTCAATGGTCATTAAGATTGTTTAAAAAATCAACTTGTTTATTATAATATTATTTTCTCCCAGTTGTGGAAACATATTTTGGGTTTCATTCTTCTAAATTTAATCATAATCTCTATTAATATAATTTTAAAAATTATTATATTAAAAAATCTGTAAAACTAACTATGGTTCCACCTATGAGTTAAGAGTTGTTTCATTCTCTAATCTAAATTTTGGTCTTGTATAAATAGGAGCATTCTTTTAACACTAATATATTTGGTGAATTTATTTCCTTCGAATAAATATTATATTTTGATATTTTCACTTCATGTTACACCAAATATATATTTTTTGTCTTATATAAAATCTCTATGTTTTGATTATGTTATATATAACACCAAATAATGATTGTAGTATACGCAACAGTAACTTGTCTTGTATTACACACAACACTGAGTTTTTGGGAACCAACACATTACTATAAAAATTATTTTTATGAGATTGTTATGAAATTTAAATTAAACATTTTAATATGAATATTAATAAATAATTCTTGAATAGTTTCACATAAATAAAACATATTTATAATGAAATGTGTATTTTTTTTGGTAAAAGAATTATACATTTAGAAAAAATATTTTCTTAAAGGAACTACTTTTCATGTCCTTCCAAAAATTATAATAAAATTATTTTTGTACTCTTTTAGAAATTTAATATTTTAAAATAAAATTCATTTTTCATTTTCAAATGTCAAATTTAACTTAGGGTGTTTTTTAGTATTTTTTAGAGATGATTAATTATTGGGGGAATAGTTATAATACTACATTGTAATTAAAAACTTACATTTTAATTTAAATAAATACATTATCTTAAAATGATTTTATAGTAAAAATAGTACAGTTATTAAAATGTTAATCTAATAGAGTTAATATGAATCATTTTGAAATATATATTAGATATAAAAACTTATTGATCTTTTAAATGACTCTTTTACCCACCTTCTCACAAAAAATATGAGATTATTTTTAATCTTAATTTAGACACTTCTATGAATATAATATAATAAAATTTAAATACATGGTTGTAATCATAATTAAAATTGTGGTATAATAGTATTAATTTAATTTTTGGTGAATAATAACTAGAGTATTTTTATTTACCATTGTTAAGTGTACATCAGGTAAATAAAGATAAAAATAATATTATAATATTATAAAATTACCCTAATACTTGTCCTCGTTTCATTAGATGGGTGAGATTAGTTTATAATAAAACATAGGATAAAACTATAGCAATTTAATTCCATATGGGTATTAATATGACATTTATTATATTTTATTTAAATATAAGTTAAAATTTTCAAACTCATAATTTTAATGAGTAATTCATTTTTAATATATCATTATATAAAATATAAGTTCATCATTAAATTATCCTGTGGGAGATAATAAATTTATATTAATCTGGATTATTTATTTTTAATGTTTAGAGATGAAATAATTTAATTAATGTCTTTCATAAGGATGATGCAATAATTTTTTTATGAATAGAAATATCAAATAAATGATTATAAAAGTATTTAATTAAAAATAATTTAACATCATTAATGACATACATGTATTTTCTATATATAATTGACATATATTTTGAGTTCTTTGAAGGGTGTTTTATGTGTTATCTTGTTAATATGATATTTTTAATAGACAAATAATTAATAGTACCAAAATAGACATAAATGATAATTTAAAATATATAATATTTTATTAAATGATATAAAATTCATAAAAATATATAATTCAGTAAATAAGTTTTATAAGGTAAAAAATATATTCAATGATCCATTTTGGGTTCTTTATAATTTATTGTAAATATGTAAATCCTAAAGATTAAAAATCCAAATTGTCATGTAAGAGGTTAATGGGTTTAACTATGGGTTAAATCCAAAAGATATGGTTAATACTATGACATAAACATATGTTTAAATCATTTTTTGAGAGGATTTAAACCCATAATGATTTTATATTTTAAATAACTGAATTTAAAGATAATTTAAATCATAAATAAATTTCTATTAATTTTATATTTTAAGAGTTTTCCAAAGTGCCACTCACCTCAATTTTATAAGGGAACCTCCTCCCCTCACTTATTCAAATCAAATGGAGGCTTAAAAATTTGACAAACCCTAAATATTTACCTTATAAAAATTCCAAGTAACATTCTAGTGGTTTATTATAATTATAATACCAACTCTAGTATCCTTAATTGGATATCAAAAGGGTGATCATCGAAGAAGAGGAAATCTCTATTCTGACACTTCCGAAATTGATTCTTATTTGACTTCCTCTTCATTTGTTGAAAATATTATAATGTAATAAATTCAGTCTCACCTATATTTTGAGATGTTATAATGATTAAATAAAAACCATATTACATATTTAATTCATCCTATGAAGAACAAAAGTACCACAAAAGCGTATGTACGACTTACCATCTCCAAGCCATTGTGTAATATATTTTTCATCACTGTATTATTTTTATTGGTATAGTGATGGATGTAATGGATAAAAATAATAAAAATGTCATTATAATTTTTGATGTATTATTAATATACCATCTAATTTCTCATCCTTTTACCATGATGATAATGATTTTTTTCACTTGTGCGTACATACGGCCTATTATCTCCATGATGAAATGAGATCAATCATCCACATTGACCACTTCATGAATGATTATAGAAAATATTATAAAAAACAAATATTAAATATCCGACATAATTATTCTAATTTAATAATATATATACATATATGTCTTTTAAGTTCATACATTCGGTATAATATGAAAATGGAATCATCATTCATGTGTACATAGGACTTACTGTCTCCATGAATAGTGTATTACAATTCATATATATATATATATGTTTATTATTTATTTATTTTCTAAATATATATTATATATAAATATTTTTTACATTATTTATGTAATTAAATTATTATCTAATTAATGGGATCATGAATAGAAATTCAAAACACGTATGACAAAAAAAGAATATATTTCCCAAAATGCTGCTTCAACATGGAATTGTTAATAAAAAGGTGATTTAATGTCATAAATGAATCATATATGATATCATAAATATTTAATAGTAATATTCTATAAGATAATAATATAATTAAAACAACTACACGATATTGTTTTCTACTTCATTAATACATTATTTTATAGGTATTTACATATCTATTTTATTATATATACTTCATTAGATTTTACAGTTCAAAAGTTACCAAATGAGTAATGTAGTTTTGTCTCAATTTTCATTATTTGATATACATGTTCTGTTATGCACTTATGTTATTTTATGGGGTGTATATACTGCCAATTAACCTGTTATTTTTAGAATATAATTCTTTTAATGACATTTTAATCATATATTAATGTTATTATTTCATGTGTATAATGATTCAAATGTTTCAATGTGGTGTGGGACACCCTGAAATGTTGGATGTTTGTTCACCATAATTTTTTTTTTTCAGAAGATCTCTCTAGTTCATTTTCAGGGAAATGGATTCTAATTAAAATTTTTATGTTTTTTTTCAAATCTATGATTATAATTTTTCAAATATATTTTGAATGAAAAATGGTTAATTTTAAAATATCATTCCTTTCTAAGATTTTCTATACATAAGTATTTATTAGGGTATATTTATCATCCATGTTTCTTAAAAATGTTTTTGAGAATCTTTTTACTATTATTTTCAATTTTTTAAATAAATTTTCATAATTTTTTTAGATTTTATAAATCACTTTTCAAGCAATTTTATGTATTTTTCCTAAATAGGTACTTTTTCATTTACAAAAAAATGAGAAGAATGTTTTATTGAATTATATGACATACTTATATTTTTACGATTGCACGATTCCTTATTACCCTGTAACTTCTTTTGTAAGCTTACAATTAAAATTATAAAATGTATTCTATTAATGTTTCATGGAATTATATGGAAGGAATAGGATTTCAATGAATAAAGGTTATTTTCCTCAAGAATTTTTTTAAATGATTTTCCATGATATGTTTTCCATTAATTTTCAATGAAAAGAGTTTTGAAGATTTTTTATGATTTAAATTTTAATTTGTATGGAAAATTTATTTTCTAAGAAATCATCCAAAATCACATCCCACCTAACATGAAATTCTTTGTTATAGTTCAATAATTCCATTAATATTATTTATCTAAATGGTATCTATTTTGATGACATGATTTTTAAGAATCCCGCTTCTTTTTATGAGTTATGATTTTGTTGAAATTAATATGAAACGTGTATCAGTTGACCATATTGTGAAATTTTTACATGTTTATGATACCCATATCATTTATTGGGTGGTTGTATGATTATTTATGATTATATGGACCATTTATTTATGATTTCATTACAATATGGGTGGGACATATAACTCCCTCTAATGCATTGGGTAATGATTTATATCTAATGAGATATGCATGAAGGGCCTTGTTGTCTAAAATGGTCTTGGGAGTGAACCTTGAATACCAAGGATGATTATGGGAGTGAACCATGACTACAATGATGGTTATGGGAGTGAACCATTATTAAGAATATGGTAGGTTAGTGAACACCTACTACAAGATGACCTTGGAAATTTTTCCTTGACTACTATGGAAATCAATATTATATGACTCTATGTCTTTAATAATTACATGTTTTATTCATATGTTTTGTTATCATGGATCATGTTTTTATTCCATTATGATTATTATCTTATGAACAATAAATTTTTGTTCCATTATTCATGTTTACGATCTTTTATATGCATGGTATGATATTCTAATTTTATGATCATGTCATAATACCCTTATTGCTCCAGATTATGTTTAATCAAATCCCTTGTAAACCCAAAAATAAGTATATGATCTCACCATTTTATTTGATTTATTTTCCCCAGGTTATATAGATAGTTTTAATTTGGGTGGGGGGTACTAAATGAGAATATAATTATGGAAGATATTGTAGATATTTCACTAAATTATGATAACGTGTTAAAACATTCCCTAGGCAGTAAAATAATATCGTTTTTGGGCATGATTTTGTGTAATGAATTATGTATTCCACAGAAGTGATATATTTTAACAGTATAAAATATGAGGGGCACTATAGTTGGTACTAGAGTGAATTTTTATTAAACCTTTAGAAAATAGGATGAAAAATCCATATTGATATTCGAAGGGTTATTTCTAAGGATATATATATTAATGTCTCAAAGGAGAAGTCTAAGGATGAATAAAAATATTGGAAAATGTACAATATTTTTGGTAAAGGATGGAGTTTGTGTATTCTGAGAAATAAATCAATCTCTGGATACTTCAGGTGGATGTGGCTCCGGAAAAAATGTACATAGAAGTAAAAAACCTGACAAGGTGCATCAAGACAACTCAATGTAAACCAATAGATGAAAACATGCCTTTTATTACACATAGTCTAACACTCCTAGGTGAAATTCTTTGAAAATTAAAAACCATTTTACAGACCATAAAAAATATTTATATAGAACTTTATTATGAATATCCTAGTATAAACCTATGTTTTCATAGATTAAAGATATCTGATTCATGATTTAGACAACATATTTGTTATTTTTCATGATTATGCGGTTTCTATTATGATAAAAAATTCTTAAACTATACTTCCTGGGTTTATCCAATGGAGGGAACCAAAAATAATTGGTTTGACATTGAATCTAATCAAAAAATTAGTGACTCTGAGAAACACCATTGGGTAATGACTAGAGGGAATGATATTGTGATTATATAGAATCTTGTATCATGATATATGATTAACAAACTGATATTTGGTAGTATTCTGAAGACAAAAAGTATAGGAATGGCTACTTTGAGGTATTTTCACATGGTAAGGAACATTGTTGAAATTGGATTACGCTTCATATATGTAATGAATAAGGGAAGAATAACCATAAATAATACCTTAAATAGAGGGGATGATGCTATATGTGATGGAAAGAATGTCCCTGGAGTGATGAACTATCATAGATTAAAATTTATTATGTGTGGAGAACATGAGAATTATCTAAATCAATTCCCTGACAAATAAATTTACATCTAAAACAAGGAAGGACCTATTCCATGCAAATCATTGATAAGGAAAATTGATGTTTTTAGGAATTTTGATTTTGGAATTATGAAATATATAATGATTGTTTGGTTTATGTTTCTTGTGACACTTTACATGATTATATTGAATGGTTCAGATGAACTAGAAATGTGATTTAATAGATATGTGACATTTTTTCTAAGGGAATATTTCAAATAATATGTCCCTTATGTTAAAATAATTTATCTTAGTTAATGATATGTTGGATATAAATAAGTAAATTGGATTGTATTGATTTCTTAGGATCTGATTAATTATTTTTTGAAATGTGATTTATGATATCATTGATGACGTTTATATCATTTTGGTCTTAATCAATATATCCCGCAAAATTTAAAATAAGGAAACATTATTTTTTCAATAAGTATTTATTTTATTTCAGGTTATTACTAGGTATTATGAATACTTGTTGATGGTATTCAGATGATTGGAAGTTTATAACCAATATCTTACTTTTGATATATGAAGGATAAATGATTAGCTAATTTAGAAATATATTTTTTACCGTTATTTATTTTCATCATTCCGAAGGACTATAAGGTTACCCATTTATGTAATGTATAATTTTAAATTATGACGATTTTTTTAGATTTAAGTATTATCTAACTATAGGTTGTCTTATGAATATATGATAAATTTTTGTGATAATGATGGATGGAATGAAATATCATTCTATTTATTTTTATCATGATCTACTAACTCTTTAGGATCGATAAATTCATCTTCATGTCGTGGAATAAGTGATGAAGTGTAAATTAATTAAGGTATGATAATAGGTGAAATAATGTTGATATCAGGTATGTATATCGTTAAAAAATTATTCAACTATAGGAAAAAGGATATTGAAAAAAATTTCATCCTAGTACCTTCAATTTCAATTAATCAAAATTTCCCTTAAATCATCCTAGATTTAAGGATTTCTGATTATTAACATCATCATGACTACGTTCTCTATTACTATCCATTAGAAAATGATTATAATATTTCTATTCTATTTCATTGTTTTCACTCAATACCTATGTTCTTTTATGTGGGAACCTAGTTATGTGTTACCTTGGGTAACCATTATTTTTCTAATGTTCCTTTTTTATAGGAAGTCTTAGTATTCATTTTTATCAATGTTGCATTCTATGAGCATGAAATTAATGTATTAATATATTGATATTCAAGAATAATATTGTGGGTGAAATTCATTTTATGGGGGGTATAATGTAACACCACAAGATTTTGTGAATTTTTTTTGAATTAACTATTTCCTTTAATATTTTCACTTCACGCATTACTGAATATAGATTTTGTTTGTTATATAAAATCACTATGCTAATATCATTTTTTTCATAACTCCCCTTATTAAAGATGAAGTAGTTCTCATGACCATAATTCTTCAAGGTTGGTAAATTTGCACAACCCTCCTTCTTCGTGATGAAGAAATAAAGATAATGACCCCCTGAGTCCCGCATCTAGTGGTCCCCGAGGTGACAGCTAGCACCATGGGTGTAGAATCTACCAAAATGGATGTAATTTCCCTTTAATGGGAATCATGGTCGGCAGATAACACAGTCGATCCCATCAAAATTCCAAGAACTATATATAAAATAAAGATACAATACATTTCATATGACTGTTTAAAATTAAACTATTACAAAATACAATAATGCTACAATATTCGTACCAAAAGTTAGGCTATACTGTGAGACAAAAACTATCCCAAAGTCTGAGCTAGTGATTCCCAACATAGTACAAATATTCATCCTCGAATAATGAATGTAGTTTTATATATGTAGGGTGAGCATACAAGTACACTCACAAGGACAAACTAAGGCCTCTTGTGTATTGTTGGAGGAAACATACTAAATCACCTATGAGAAATCAACAAAACTCATCAACACCTATCAATGTAAACTGACCACCCCAACCTCACCAAGGAACATACACCAAGTAAAAAAAGTCATGTAAAGTAATATAGTCAGTACATTGATGATTTGGGTTCCCTACCCCACTTCCCACTGATTGGTTTCTCATAGTGTAACGGAAAATTACCTAGCACTCATACCTCTTACACAAGCCCCATGTAACAACCTCCCAGCACACACATGAAAAGAACAAACCACTTCACATCCCACCGAAAGACACCTGGTCTCCAAAAATAGTCTGAACAGTTTGGGAAAGATATGATCACATCATTCCCATAGACACCTAGTCCACATATCACATCACATACAACCCACAAACCCATGGGCCAAAACAACACCTCATACCGAAGACACTTGGGAAAGAAAAAAACATATTGTCTCAAAATTACACAGGAAAGAACAACCCACTAAAAAAACTTGGGCCTCATGAACCACACCACAAACTACCTGAAAAATCATGGAATATAAATTCCTAGAGGAGGGTTCATAAAAGAGAATGTAACTAGCCATCCATCCTCCCAATGGGATGTTGGGAAAAGACACCCTCCCCTGTGTTGATGGGGGCATTTAACAAATAGTTCCCAACATGGGTGTGGGGAATATTGAAATGACAATGAAAATATATGTAATAAAAATAAATACCAAACACTCATCCCAACATATGGGTTCTTAAACAATAACCAAACAACAATACAACCAAATTTGATAAAACCTTTAAATGACCAACCAAATAGCAAGCCACAACTCATTTCATACCCCCATCCAATTATATTAAGATGTTATAATTATTTTTTTAATAAATTTCTTTATACATTCAGACCCTACATTTAAACAACTAACCAAAACGTATGTGAATCCATATTGAAAAATTCATACAGAGGGAGAAGATCCATGGTTAAATTAACCCACTTCATTATCCTTCTTCAAAGTCATCACTCCCAATCCATAAACCAAACTAAAAAAACTACAAATTGACTACCACTCCATGAAAATCCATTAATCACAACCATTATAATCATCCCCAATACAAAATGACCCTTCACTCATATACACAAAACCACACAATCCATACACAATCTTGCTCTATAACACCTCTCATCCATCCCACAATGAATCAATCAAATAAACAAAAAATATATAAACATTAGATTCCATTACACTACTTGAACCACCCCTCATAGAGTAGTGTTATCAAATTCATCACTAGACTTCCACATATGTCCAAAATTTCTAGATTTAATAAGCCATCCATTATTTAGTTATGATTGATAATTCAGTTGTCATCACAGAACATATTTTATCCTGGGGAATCCATTTATTTACCCATGTATACATTGTTAATCAATTTTACATATACAACCATTCCAAAGAAGATCATATACATGGTTTCACAACAAAAACACATACAAAAACAAAGGCCGCCATCAAACATGGTTTTTATAGGTCATACATCCCACAAAATTCAAGACATGGATCAGAAAAACATTATGCATAATCTTGAATAACAGTCCACATCCCCTATTTTTTAAATTGAAATAGATTCAATTATCATTATTCAAATTGGATTCAAATTTATTCACAAAAAGACATTCATACACCCACCCCACATGATACCTAATTTAGAGTGATGAAGGGATCCCAATCTCAAAGAACAGATGATCAACACCTACTTATTGCACCATGAAAGAGGGTGAAAATTCTATAGAAAAACAAGACAAAAAATGTGATCCAAGCCCCCAGCAACAACACACGAGTCCTTGGGAAGAAAGGTTCTATGGAAAATATTGTATGAAGAGAAAAGGGAATCTTCTAGAGAAGGATTCTCAAATTTCTAAATGTTAGGTCCTATAGAAACGAGAATAATGGTTACAAAATCCTTCAATGATGAATCTTTTTCAAGACCACACCGTTTAGATATTTGGTTATCTCCATGACTTTTATGAAAACAATGATATGATCTTTAACCCTTGAAATGGCTTCAAAAACAGTGTAATATGGTCCAAAAATCATTTTACATCAAAAGGGTGAAACTGGGAAAACCAGAAAAAACTAGAATTCTAAAAAACTACAAGAAAAGAGTAATGGGTGTATGAGTCCTCAGTGTGAGTTATCAGTGAATGAATCAAAATTGGGTGACTCACTGTTTGATGAGATAATAGTGGATGAGTCACTATTGGGTGAATCGCCATTTACGACTTACCAGTGGATGAGTTATCATTAGGTAAATCATTACTGGTGACCTATCGGTGGATGTGTCACTATTGGGCGACTCACCACTCGAGACCTACCAGTGGATGAGTCACCATTTAGTGACTCACCATTGGAATCCTACCCGTATGACCTACTTTCAGCAACTCACCATTACGAGTGAGAACTTCAAGTTACCGTTATGACTCATCAGTCTTAACTCACCATAACGAATCACCGTTTTGACCTACCGTCTCAACCTACCAGTCCTGACTCACCATTGGACAAAATTTATTTTTGAAAGCTCTTTAAATGAACCAACGTGACCGCCCAAAACAATCCATATACCTGATTTTCTAAAATTAATGCACTAGAGAGGTCTAGTCCATTACATGAGATTCCCCTCAAACTATTCAATCCATCAAGAATTAGAAACAAAAACCAGAAGAAAAAGAGGGGCCTAAAAACCATCCCCGTGAGATACCTCTCATGGATCTCATTACACTTGAAACACCACTATTGTTGTCAATGTTTATGATAAACCACCCTGGGTTGTTCGAAATCTCAATTGAAACCTCAACAGCCCAGAACACCTCCTCTTACATCTGTTATCCCAACCTACTGAAAGACACCCCACACAAGCATAACAACCACACTATCATGAACACACAAATCATGGAATTCCTCCCTCTATGTCAATATACCATCCTTTATGGGAAACACTAACTCTCTATAATGGGTTTAATAACATCTTAATTAATGTGTCTTGATTTGGAATCAGGTCCTTCCTTTTCAACATGCCAGGATGTCATCACACATTACAGAACAATGAACAAAATAATCTCTCTTCAATCGAGGTTCAATAATTAGATTTCATGGATAAACATAACAAGGAATAACTCAAAACAGCTCTTGGTACTTGAAAGACATTTGTGATTCTCGCTCCCAAGGTCTCTCCTCTAGCACCCCATGCCACCACAATATGTGAACCACAGGAAAAGTCAGCCCATGAAGCACCTTCTCCTGATGTTATTGGATCTTTACTAGTCACTCTAGCCATAGTACATCTTGGGAACTCCTAGGTGTAATACAAAGGTTGTGTTGTGATGCGCACAAATAACTCCATCATGCATCACCACTTGAAAAAATTTCCTTTCATTAACAACATCCAATTCTGTCTATTTTCTGACCATCCCTCTCGAGGATAACCATGGGTAACGTGGTCACTCATCGCACCAACATCTTAGCCTCACCACTGGGAAACCACTAGAAACCACATCAGGGAATACTACACTATCATTTGAGACAAAAAACCTCAACCACCATCCATTCCAGCATCCAAGTGATAGGCTTCCAACTCATCCATCTCCTTCCAAACAAACACATATTCTCGAACAACCTCATTATGTGACTCCCTTCTCAATGCATAAGCCACAAAATTTCCATTCCATGAGGTGTATGATATCTCAAAAGTCATCATATAAAATAAAATCCATTAACCTCAACTATCACATGTTCAAATCTCACAGTGAAAAGATATATATCATGTTATTGTGATCTGTGAATACCAAAAAGTGCTCCCAAATGAGGTAATGTCGCCACAACTTCAGCAGAAAATCTATTGCTACAATCTCTTAATCGAGGGTGTAATACTTATATTTTTGGGGATGTTACTACGTATACCCATAAGACATCACTTATCTATAGTTCATTAACATGAACCCAAAACCAAGATAGAAAGCATCAAAAAATACCTTAGACATCACCCATTCCTCTCGAAACAGGAGCACCGAACAACTTCCCCTACCGATAGATGAACAATACCATGAACTACTCTCTCCACAGAAAATCCTAGTTCATTCTGGTCATATCTATCAGTAAAGATTCCACTCAAGTGTAATTTTGTACCAATCTCTAGTAATATCCTTCCAGAGCAAGAAAAGTACAATCATTTACCTCATTACAGGGTGCTTCCTAATAAATATCTTCCTATAACTTCAAAGGGTCCACTGATAAACGCTTTTGTGGCACCACATTCCCATGGAAATGTACCTTCTATTTCAAAAACAATAACGTAGACAACATTCCATAGAGATGGTGGCGTTAAAGTACATGCAATATAGTCTAGAGATGCTCGCTATGCTCATCCTATAAACTCATATTGATCAAGATTTTTTCGATAAATTCAATAATTAACTGGTCTATGAAATCATGGAATACAGATTTAATGATCCCCATGAACACAGCTGATGCATTCATTGAACTAAACATCCTGACTAGAAACTCTACGTTCACATACCTTCACATGAAAGTTGGAACCACCCTCTTTCCCCCTCAAGTAGTGATATCTAGACCACAAGTAGATCATTGAGATCAAAATTTCTATTATTAGTTGGTTGAAAAGGATATATATCATATGAAGAGGGTAATTATTCTTCACTGTCACCTAGTTCAATATATGGTGGTCTATGAAAAACCTTAGAGTACTATCCCACGTATTCACAAGAATTAATGCACCACCCTACGGTGACCCACTAGGCCGGGTAAATCTTTTCTTCATTATGTTATCAATCTGAATCCTCAACTACCACTACTCAGAAGGTTCCATCTGATAAAAAGACATCTAAATTTAGAAAACATCAGTCTATAAGACTATTCTGAATTCATCATAATGTTTAGGGAGCACAGCCACATCCACTTATGGGAAGAACATCAATGAACTACCCAAAAACTCTAGCAACCAATACCTACTCATTATCCACTGATCCTATAGATAGTTCAGATAACAAGAAAAGAAGAGGATCCACACACCGACTACCCACATGACAGCTCCACCCACCAACAAAAGTCACACACTATTCATCTGTGTTTATAAACATGACTATTCTACGAAATCATTCGATAATAGAATTCATGGAATACAACTAGTCAATGTCACAAAATAAATCATATTGATTAATTTTTAGCAATAAAATATCTCTATGGGTCTGATGTTTTCAAATCATATGTCTACAACCTCGGTATACATCCAACAAAAAATTATAACCTTTGATAGGCATACTCATCACCCAGGTATTAGGTAGCCTATCTACATCTAGTCTCAAAGGATGGACTGTACTGGGTGCAATAATGTGATGTGAAGATGTGGAATCAAACAAAGCACAAGAAATGGTATTAAACAACCAAATCATTCTTATGACTATCTCTAGATCTATTAGAACTACAACCTATACTGCGTGTAACACTCCATAACAAGATCTTCAACCACTCCAATGATGATCTTATCCTCAACCATGCTCGATTTGAGGTCCCTAAGAAACACCATAAGGTCATCCTATACCAGTTCCGCCATCTCTCTATGGATCATGTGCTTGTTTTCCCTACTACATGATCATCTCTACAGGAAACTTCTATAGAGGAGGGCACATAATCGGCCCACCTCCCCCATACTAAGCTCGAACGACCTTTAAGATGTAACTATGAATATTCCCATGTGTTCCGCAGGTGAAACACCTCATTCCTATATTCACAAAAAAGGTATGAGAGATATATGGTCGAAGAGGAAACTTCTGAGATCGATTCACCCAAGGATAGAATACTAAAGGACCTAGAGTTGACAGATTATACTGATAACCTTGCCTATAGAAGAACCCTACTATCTCCCCTCTCATGGTAGAACTCTTCATGGTTTAATCCACTCATTCACATTCTCCTTCTATTGAACTTCCAAAGTATGTTGGAAACATAAAGGGGGAGACCATGTATATGATAGAAGGACGAATTGAGTCCTCTAGGCATCCCGCATGAGACTCCTCATCTGAAAAGAGATCCACGTAATGTGATAGAGATCTCGAAACAAGATCCCTAACTCATGTACCATCATACCCCCTTCTGGAGGGAGATTAAATCTTTCCTCTTCTAAGCCTTTATAGTCGATGAAATTAATTCGGCTTGGAACACCTCAAAATCAACCCACAAAATGAGAAACTCAATCATATACCCCAGGTGCAGTGTCCATCGTTGTCATGTATCTCCCTACATTCGACTCACCACTAAATGTACCCAGTACACTGTTAGAGCTCTGATCAACTAGAACCTGATCTCATGGTCTTTAAGCTATTTCTTTGTCTCCACGTCTGAAAAATTACCCCATACATTCCCAAAGCTTATTCATAGAAAGAACATACTGTTATCTTCAACTGGACATCCTCCTCCACTAGAACAACCATCCACTTATCATATAGATAAGCCTTTTGGGCCTCCACTACTCAAGCCAAACATTCATGAAGAATGGGTACCATAGACAAAAATGGTAAACATGGAACTCCTAAGATCGATTAAAATGAAATTTTATTTAAGATTCTTTTTAACTCATTACTTATTTCAATTTTTTTCCAAAACATAGAATTCTGACAAGAACACAAGTCATTATGATGCATGTACCTTTCCTAGGGTCTTGACCCTACAAATGGTGAGGTGTCATTCGGTAATTTGGTAGGATCACATTCCTTGATACAAATCACAAGGGACCCAAAATCCATTTTCCTTGATTGTATTCTCTGACCTAGGTCATGCAACAACCCATTCAATCCTTATTATGTCCAACTCCAAACTCCATCTTATCTCTCAACCATCACCTTTGATACAAGTATGTCCTAACCCCCATATTCAAGATGAAGTAAGTGTCCTGACCCTCCTTCTTCATGGTGGATAATTTGTTGTGACACTCTTTCATTAAGATGAATAAAAAATATAATGACCCCCAGAGTCCTTCCTCCAATTTCCCTTGGGGTGGTGACAAGCATGAAGGTGTAGAATCTGAAATAATTGAAGGAATTAACCTTTTTTAGGTAAACATGATAGGGAGATAAAACGGTCTATCCCAAAACAACACAATGATATATATATATATATAAGGAATAAAAAATCCTTTCCAGATGCATTCTTAAAATAAAACTATTATAAAATAAATCGAAGCACCAAAATTAGTTCCAAATTTATGGTTAGGCAGTCACACATCAGTTGTCCCAATGTCTAAGATAGTAATATCTAGAACTGCTCATGTAGTTCTATTGGAAACCTAAAAGATGTATTATATACATTGGGTGTGAATTTGAGTGTACTCAGTAGGAAAATCCAAAGTCTCTCATTCAAATGATGAGGAACCATACTAATGCCACTATGTGAAAACAAAAAAACCCAACAACACCTATCAAGGTATAACAGTCACCACTACCTCACTAAGGCTCACTCAAAAAGTAACGCAAGTTAATTAAGGTAATCTAGTAAGAACATCGATGATTTGGGTACCCTACACCACTTACAATTGATTGTATTTTCATAGCCTAATCGAAAACATCAAGGCGCTCCTACCTCTTCGACAATCCCAAGGTCACAAACTACTGACTCACACCTTGGCCATACAAACCATATCAAATCCCACATGTGAACAACATGTCCCCATAACTAGTACGATAACCTAGTAAAACAAAGCTAATAACATCCCACTAGTAGAAACCTGGGCCACGTACCACATCACATCCCACCTCAAAACACATGAGCCCTAACCACACCTAATCCCAAAGACAGTGGGAATAGAACAACACAACGTATCTGAAAAAACATAGCAAAGAACAACACTCCTACAGACACCTAGTGCTCATGAACCACACCACATCCTACCAAATGAATCTTGGTATAACAATTCCTAGATGATGGGTAAGGGAATAGAATGTAACCAACCATCCATACAACCACTAGGATGTTTGGAAAAGATACCCTCATAACGATGGGGGTGTTTGGAACATAATTCTCAACTAGGGTGGGGTGCATATAGAAATCATAAAAAAATAATGGTAATACATATCAATACCAATCACTTGACCCAACCTATTGGTTCTCAAACAACAACCATCCAAAAATAATGCCAACAATGATTCATCCTATACATGAACAACAAAATGACATGAAACAACAGATTTCATACCCCCGACCAATTCATTTAACAACATCTCATTCTTCATTAAAAAATTTTAATACTCATTTTATCCCTACTCAAGTAACTACTAAATACAACACCTGTAATTTCACACAGAAAAAGGAACAAAAGGGGGAGGAACCATGGTAAAATTAACCCACCTCATCATCCTTATTCAAAGTCATACTTCCCAATCCACCAACAAAAAGAGAACAACTGCACACCCACAAACACTCCCAACATAACCTTTTATCACAACCATTATCAGCATCACTGTTGCATAACCACATTGCACCCATCAACACATAACCATACAACCAAAACACAATCCCATTATATAATCCCTCCCATCCATCCAAAAAACATAAAAAATAAAATAAAATACCTCAACCTGATATTCAATTACACCACCCGAACCACCCCACACAAAGTCATGATATCAACCTCATCACTAGAAAACCACATAGGGAAACAATTTCTAGATTTGATAAGTAATCCCTTATATAGTTCTGATTGATAATTCATGGGTTATAACAGAACATGTTTTATCATTTGGAATCCATTTATTTAACCAAATATTCATGTTTAATTGAATTAATATATTAATATTTTCCACGCATCATCAAAGACACGGATTTACAACCAATATAGGTACACAAACAAAGACCACCAACATGTATGATTTTCAACAGTCATACAACCAATAAAATTCACAAGATGGATCAAAATAAAAATAAAAAATAAACATTCTTAACTTTTCCCATCCCCTCTATATTTTGTTAAAAAAATCGATTATCTTTATTTAATTTGTATTCAAATTTATTCACCACAAGACATTCATACAACCACCCCCTATGATACATAATTTAGAGAGATGAAGGGATCCCTACCTAGATTAATAAATGATCAAAACCTCCTTATTATGCCAAGATAGGGGTGCACAGGTAGTAGGTAGTCTTCAAAGAAAATGAGATCCAATATCACAACAAAGACACACGTCTCCTTTGGAAGAAAGGGTCTAGGGAATGGCTCGCCTCAAGAAAAAAGGGAAACACATAGAGAAGGAGTCACAGCTTTTGAAAGGCCAGATCATATATCAAGGGGAAGAATGGTTTTAAAACCTATTAAAGTTGGATCTAGACCATGACCACATGATTTGTCCATTTAGATGTCTACTTGACTTCTGGGAATTAATTTTATGAAACAAATACCCCTGTTTCTGACGCTTTCGCTAGGGCGCACCTATCCATCTGTGGAGGACGTGCAACTATTTTTTACCCCGAATTACAACTTTCCAACGGTGGGTGACATCCATTCCTTGTCCAGGGACATTTTCTCCTTAATCGAAATTGGATGATGGGATGTCAGTTCTTCCTTCCATTGATTCCTCCTTAGAAATCATCACCTAATCTGGGTATCCATTATAGACATAAGACATTGTTCATTAAACTCTTGCTTGTGCCATATCATCATGTACACTAGTTAATTATTGTACTTCTATCAGGACATTCCTAGGGGTCTGGTTAGGGAAGCAACCTTCTGTCAAGGGAGTAGCCATGTTGGATATCACTGGCATGTTTGGATGCTGGGATGCTGGTGTGTCTGGGTTTATTCCCCTTATTATAGGGCTTCCCGAGGGTGTCGAGCCCAAGGAATACCACATCTAATGAGGGAAATTATATTCCATAGGCATGTATCAGAGGTTTTCCTCAACTTTCTATGTTTATCATAGGGTATGCTGCAAGGTTTAGCGTCTAGCAGAGAGGGATCAGACTGATCGGAACACTGACTAGAGCGGATCAGGTGAGTGAATCCCCTAGAGGGAACACCGATGCTGGGGAGAACACATGGTTAGATACCTGATTATTGTTAAAGGGAATTAGGAATGAGGTGTCATGATCCCACATGGATGTGGCAGTCCAGGTAATAACCAAAATGGATGGCAGATGGTTAAGTGATGTGGGTGGAGAATGAGATGAAGTCGACTTAAGGATGACATTGATGTTGGGATTGAGTCTCGAAGTGACCTCCTACATATCCCAGTGACAAGTAATCAATGTTCTTTTAGGTCACCTGACAATGGTTTATCATCGATTGAGGACTTCAACAGCTTACTGCCGAATGTGATTGACAACAGTTTACCATTGAATTAGGGTCACAACAACTTACTACTAGATGAGGTCATAATGGAATACCACTGGATGGGGTCACAACGGCTTACATTTAGATAGGGTCACAAAGAATTATAGCTTCATGGGGTCACAATGGCTTACCGCTTGATGGGGTCACAATAGCTTACCGCTGGATGGGGTCATAATGGCTTAACACTGGATGGGGTCACAACGACTTACCAATGGATAGCGTTGGACCTAAAGGAGGGTTCCTACGTAGCATAACTAGGCTACAAGGATCAAAACACACATAGTTTAGGATGTTCTATGCAGTTTAATGTCATACAGGATGACGGTGGTCCAGTGTGAAGATGGATGGGACCAATAGGGTGTTGGGCTTGAACCTTAGGAAGACTTCATACGTACCTTGCCTTGGAAAAATTCAAAGTCCCCTTAGTTCAGGAGGTTTGTGGTGAACTGACATTAAGGGAGTCGAGACCAATGGTTGTTGGTATTGAACCTCAATGAGGCTTCCTACATACCTTGCCTTGGCAAGGATCAAAGGCAATGTAGTTCAGGCAGTGTTCTGTTGAGCCGGCGTGAAGATAGTCGGGACTAATGTTTGGTGGGCTTGAACCTTGGAGAGGCTTCGATCATACCTTGCCTTGGCAAGGATCAAATACCACATAGTTTAGATGGTGTGGAGATTACACTCTAGGCTTCCCATAGACGATTTCATGGTCGATGCTTACTCTAAGCCCACGTGATTTGTGCTCGTATTGAGAAATATGAGGCATCAAGGACCTGAAGATCATGGAGCAACGGTGCATCCATGAAGGTGGTGAATGGGGGATATGTAAGGAAGCTGCTCGGGTGCCGCTATGGAGGGGCTTTGGTGAATGGGGCTTACACAAGGAAGCTGCCCCCGGAGCCTCTATGGAGCGGGAATGGGGGATGGGGTGTACGCAAGGAAGATGTCAGGGTGATGCTATGGAGCATCAATGGTGGATAGGGTTTACACAGTGAAGCAGTCTGAGTGCTGCAACAACATTACAATGTGGAATGGGGCATACACAAAGTAGATGCCCAGGTGCCGCTATGGAGAAGCAATGGTGAATAGAATTTAGGCATGAATGCCGCCCGGGTGATGCTATGGAGCAGCAATGGTGAAAGGGGAATACACAAGGAAGCTGTCCGAAGGTCTTCCTTATGTCTGGCTATGTGTGCATCCCAACAAAGTGGTGGGTCGAGACCTTCAGTTATGCGCTAGTACACAAGAAAATTAACACCAAGGGGCATTGGAATCAGTCTGAACAAATGGAGTTGAAATGTGTGGACCACATTCCCGATAATTGGAACACAATGAGGGTGGCGTGGCAATGGAGGATAACTGTTTACCGTGTTCAAAACATAGCATCCATATCATGGTCGCCTAAATTGGGGACAAGAAAATGAGGTTTGACTACTGACCATGTCCGAAACACAGAACCTGACACGAAGTGTTGTACAATGTATTATAGAGCATTGGCCCAGGATGGTAGGTGAGACGATGCGGCATGGTACTAGGCCATTAGGGGGTCCCTTTAGACATTTAAGTGGATGAAGATACAAATGAAAGACACACAATGCGTGATGTGGAGTGATGGAATGTTTTAATGGATTCCAATGGTCAAGAAATTGTGCCACTATAATCATGGAATTAGGCATGTTATTCTTGGAGCATAAAGCGTCTCTTGTTTGCAACAAGAGGCATACTATGTTTAGAACATAGGGTGAAATATAGTTTATAGTCATGTAGATAGGAATGTTGGAATATTATTCTTGGATCAGAAGGAATCTCTGGTTTAGAGCCGAAGGCATCCTATGTTTGGAACATAGGGTGCACTATAGTTTATAGTCATGCAGATAAGATTGTTGGCATCTTATGCTTAGAGAATAAGGCATTTCTTGTTTGGCGCAAGAGGCATCCTATGTTTGGAACACATGGTGCACTACAGTTTAAATTCATATAGATAGGAATGTTGGCATCTTTTTCATGGAGCATACAACATCTCTTGTCTGGATCCAGAGGTATCATATGTTTTTCATATGGGGATTACTATAGTTTAAAGACAAGTAGATAGGACTATTAGGAATAAGGATCCAAGAAATGGATGGTGTTGGGACATACACAAGGGCGGCCTTTTCTAGTTCAACCTGGTATAGAAGCCAGTTTATTGGGTGTGGATGAGTTACTTGAGAAATGGTTCGACTCAAGGTACTCGGGAAATTGATGATGAGAATCTCAACTCACGACATGTGAAAGGGACCAAGATGAATATGTCAACTAAAAGTATTTGATGGTGTTTGGAATAGTATATCAAATCATGGTATTCCATATGTGGAAGGCGGCTACACATAAGATGTTCTATGAGCAAGATCGAATGATTGGGCACAAGAGGTAATGTTTGCGAGCAAGACGGAAGGGTTGCGCGAAAGAGGGATTTTTTGCGCTCAAAAGGAGCCGGTCTCATGAAATATTGGAATGGGCGGCATATGTGCGCGCTGGATTCAGAACCTTGGTACAGTTGCATGTAGGACTGAAGTCTTGCACGCAAGATTGAAGTCTATAATGCATGATTGGAAGTTTGGGTGCAATATTGGTATTTTTTTCACAAGAATGGAATATTGCGTGCACCAGACTTAGGTAGAAAACATGCTAGGCGAGGATCAAATCACTGTGGGCCCGCATGAAGGCAGACACATATGGGACCTGTTTCAAAAGATATCACATGGAGGGTTCCATTCTTCCATGCGGGCGCGAAAGAGGCGGTCTTATGCACAGCAGAGCTGTGGCCGAACTATGGGTCCCTCCCCCCAAGTGGTGGGGGTTTCAATTTTATTTATCGTTGAACCTAGGAGTAGTTGAGTGTAAGATTCCGGGTGTGGAAGTAATCTTATGTGCACCATGTGGCGGGTGTGCACGTAAAGGTTCATTTGACGTTGCCTTGGGCATGTAAGAATCTTGTGTGCGGATGCTAATCTTGTGTGCAACCTGTGGTGGGTGTGCATGAAAAGGGGCATTTTATGTCACCTTGGGCATGTAAGAATCTTGCATGCAGATGCTAATCTTGCAAGCACCCAGTGGTGGGTGTGCGTGCAGAGGGGAGTTTGACATCATCTTGGGCGCATAAGAATCTTGTGCGCACCCTACTACAGTGTACACACAAAAGGGCAACTGACGTTGCCTTGGTCGCGTAAGAATATTGTGTGCAGATTCTAATCTTGTGTGCACCTCTAAAATCTTGCACGCACCATCCTTAGACTTTTTTCGGGTGGCCTGGGCAGAAGATGACATCTCATTGGACACGTAAAAGGTTTGCGCGACATGCCGGCCACAAGATTTTACTATTTCGCGCAAGATTCCATACATACGCACAAAAACTCCATTATTGCGTGAAATATTTCTCTTCTTGCATATAAAACCGTCATTATTGGGGTGAAAGATTTCATTTATAGTGTGTGAAACTGTACATTTCCCCAAAATCAACCTGGATGTCCATTTCTAGCAGCCTGACTTCGAACGACCATAACTTTTGATCCATAACGTTGTTCAGGCTCCACGACCAGTCAAATCAAAGCTTTTGGAATGATCTACGCTCTGGGATCATGCATGAAAACATTATTTGAATTACATAGATGTTTTTTCTGGTTCCAAAAACCATCAAATGGCTTCAAACCCCATTAAATATGGTCTTAAACTCATTTTACATTAATGGGGTGAAACTGGGAAGACATGAGAAAACTAGATTTTTGAAAAAATGTTCGAAAAGAGTCACTAGTCGATGAGTAACTAGTGCGAGCTACCGGTGATGAGCTACAAGTGGACGAGTCACCATTCGGTGATGAACTTTTAGATGAACTACAAGTGGATGAGTCACTATTGGGTGACTCGCCGCTAGTGACCTACCCGTGGATGAGTCACCATTGGGTTACACACTGCGGGTGACCTACCTATTGACGAGCCACTATTGGGTGAATCGCCAATTTAGACCTATTGGTGGATGAGTCAGTGTTGGGTGACGCACCACTGGTGACCTCACGTTGAATGATTCATCATTGGGTGAGTCACCTCTGGCAACCTACTATCACATCCTACCATCAAGACCTACCATCAGCGACTCACCAGTTTGAGTTTCCAGTTCATGTTACCATTATGACTCACCAGTCCTTACTCACCATTGTGAGTCACCATTTCGACCTACTGTCTCCACATAAGTTTCCCAACTCACCAATAACAAAAGTATTTTTGACAACACTTGAAATGAGCCACATTGTCCTTACAGAGCACTCCAAACACACAATTTTCACAAAGTAACGACCTAGAGAGGATTGGTTCATTATATATGTTATTCACATCACTATGGTAAGCTTTCAATAAAAGAAACACTGACTTGGATTTCTTTACACACAGGATTGAGTTTCTATGAAATAAAACTATACATTTATAATTATTCAAATGAGATATTTATAACATAAATACTAAATAATGTAATATGAATAGTAATAACCTATTTTTAATGGGTTTTTCATAAATTTAACATATTTATAACGAAATGTATAATTTTTTTAAAGCATTATTATTTAAAAATTCAATTTTCTTAAAACACATGTTTTAACGTCCTTCAATGAATACAAATAAAATCAGTATTAGAAAAATTTAAAAATTGAATGTGATAAATTACAAAAAAATTTGAATTTGGATTGTCAAAATTTACTTAGGGAGAAGTTTTAGTATTTTTCTATAAAGTTTCATTTTTTGATGAATATTGAAAATACTGCACTGTAGTTAAAAGATCCATTTTCATTAAAATATTTAATCTGTTTTAAATTTATTCTAAAGTCACAATAGATCAATTAAACATATATAAATACAATTTAGTTCAAATAAACATTTTTTCATTTAAATCAGATAAAAAAACATATTTAACTTTGGAATATCCCTTTTACCTGTCTTCTCACCACATCTGCATGATCTCTTTTAAAATCGATTTAGTTACTACAATTAAATTAATTTAAAAATATGGAACTAAATTTTTGTAATCATTATGAGATATTTGGTCTATTAGGTTCAACATAAATTTTTTGAATAGTGAGGTTTTGTATTTTTTTAACATAATTTAGTGTAAATCTGGTAATTAAAGTCAAAAATAATATTATAATATTATAAAATTTTCCTAAGACTTATCTTAATTTATTTGGATTAGTTATTTTTTTCAATATTAAACATTAGCCCTAAATTATAACCTTTTTAAGCCAATTAGTTAAGAATATGTCATTTATTATCTTTTATATAAAGATATGTTTAAAATGTCATTCTATCAATTTTAAAAAGTAAATAATTAATAATATTGAGTTATATAGATGATAAATTAGATTATAAAAATTAATTTGAAATGAAATAAATATTTATTCATAATGATATTTTATTATTAATTTTTAGAGATGAAAAAATTTAACTAATACATTCCCAAATGATGGTGTAGTAATTATTGTACTAATGGAAATATAAAATAACTAATATTAAAAATATTAAAATAAATATAATTTAACATAATTAATTACATCCTAGAATTATTTAAAAAATATTGAAATTTTTTTGGGATATAATATCTATTTTTATAAATTATCATTTTAATATAGTAATTATTAAAATACAAATAATGAATAGAATCAAAATAGACATTGATGATACATTAAAATAATGAACATTTAATTAAATGATATAAAAATCATAAAAATATAGAATTCGTCCAAATAAATATAATAATGTTAAAAAGATAATCAATGACCCTTTTATATTTATTTTTTATTTTTATAGAAACTATATTTATTAAAGTGTAAAAATATAAATAGTCGTGGTAAAAGATAAGGGACATCTATAAGGATAATGACAAAACATAAGGTCATTATTTTGATCTAAACATGTCTAAAAATAATGTTTTTGGAGTATTTTAACCAATAAGAATTTTATATTTTATATAAATCACTTTATATCTCATTAAAATCAAAAATCAATTTATATTAATTTAATATTTTTAGAGTTTCCTATAGTTCTCCTCATCTCAATTATAATACAGAACATACTCCCACAATTATTCACATCACTATTAGCCTTTATGATAATTCCTACCCTTAAAATAGTATATACAAACATTACTTGTAACAATACAGTGTTTTTGGTATTCTGAGAAGACAAAATCTAGTATCCATAATAGGATATCTAGAGGTATAATGTCCCTGATGATGTAATCTCACTACCCACTCTTTCAAAATTGTTCCTTCTTCTACTTCTTATTCATGTTTTAATACAACTATAATTTAATTAAATTAGTATCAATGATATGATTAAATGGTATTATGATTATGGAACAACCATTTTCCATATGTTAATCAATCTATGTAAAATGAATGTACCACGCCTGTATTCGTATAGCTTACCTTCTCCACGCTGTGGTTTTGTCATATTTTCATAACTACATTATTAGGATTGGTATAATGATGGAAATAATGGATATAAATAATAAAAATTAAATTATATTTTTTTATGTTATTAATATACCATCTAATTCCCCAAACATTAACCATTAATAGAATGATATCATTTCTTCTACGTATGTATGACCTAGCATCTCCACGACGCAGTGAGATTCATCTTGGACATTATCCATTTCAAAAATGATTACTTATATAATAAATAAGTATGAAATATATGAAATAATCATTTCAATTTATTAATATATTTAAATATATAAATATATTTCATTTTTATGTTTTCATTAAATACGATAAGAAACCCGAAATAACAGTCATGCGTACGTACAGATTATCGTCTCCACGAACAGTGTCTTCCATTTCATATATCAATATTGTATATATGTATATAGTAAATATATATTATTTATAAATCATGTTCTAAATTATTTAGTAAAGTACGTCATGATCTATGTAATATGATTGCGAATAACAAGTGAAAACTCGTATGATAAACCAAGTGGTTATTACCCAAAATATTGACTTACCTTCGAATTAATGATAAACAAGAAATTTAAATTACCAAATGAATCATATATGATATTATAAATATTTAATTTGATTCTGGTACAATTTAATAACATGTTTAAAATTATTATACATGGGTTTTACACATGTACAAAGGGAATCATATCCAATGTAAGGGAATTTCATCTCAATTTTTATTTCTATGAGATATATACTTTATTCAACACTCATTTATATTATGGGGTTTAAAAAACATCCCTGAATATATTATAGTAATTTCATAATTAATTTATTTTTATTTACGCAACCATTTAATGAAATCTATTTTATGGTGTTTTACACTTCACAATTTACCAAATCCGTAATGTAGTTTAGTCTATATTTCCCTTCATTGAGAAACATGTTTTTTTATGACCCTATAATATTTTATGAGGAGTGTATACATCCATTTGACATGTTATTTTTGGAATAAAATTCCTTTAATGATATATTACACTTATTTTAATGTTATTATTTCATAGGGATTATGATTCAATTGTTTTAAATTTGTATGGGACACCTCAAAATGTTTAAAGATTATTGTCCTAAAAAATGTTTTGAAAATATATACTAAGATTATTTTCAAGGAAAATGAGTATACGTAAATGTTTTGTGTTTTAATGTGTTTCCATTGAAATATAAATTTTAATGTTCAAAAATCAAATTTAAAATTAGAAGGATTTATTTCACATTCCCATTACCTTATGAGATTGTTTATAAGATGGTATTTTCTAGGGTATATTAATGAAAAAAGTTCCTTAAAATTATTTTTGAGAATATGTTTACTATTATTACACAATTTTTTAAATACATTTTTACTAATGTATGATTTTTATTAAATGTTCTAAGAGGAATATTTTTTTTCCATATGAGTTACTTTTTGGATTTTCCATCACAATTATGATAAGAATGTGCTTTTTTATGTTATATGACTAAAAATAATTTTTATGCATTCATGATGACTTATTACGATTATGCTTTCATAGAATGTTGATAAGGTTATTTTAAAAAAAAAATTATTTTAAAATTTCCCACCATTTTAAGAAAATAAAATGATTTCAACAAAGAAAGTTGATTTTCGTCAAAAAATATTTTCAATTATTTTTCATGATTTGTTTTAAAATTAGTTTCAATGAAAATTGTTTTGAAAATTTATTATGTTTTAGAAAGTGATTTTAAGGAAAACTAATGTCCCAATTAATATTCCAAAATCCCTCCCCACCTAAGATGACATAAATAGTAATAGTTCATGATTAAACTTTATATTCATTATTTTAATGGTTTATGTTTTTCTAAGACGATGTCTGAGAACCTTACTTCATTCAACTGGTTGTGATTTTGATCAAATGAATATGAATCATCTATCTTTTCCATAGGTTATAATATTATCACATGTTTATGATTCCCATTTCTTTTCTTGGATTATGATATGATTATTTATTATCTTCTTTCATATGTATGTATTATTTCATTATGAGATGGGTGGGACCTATACCTCTCCCTCATGCATAGGGTAAATATATATATCTCATGAGATAGAGATGGATGACCTACTAAACTATGATAGTCTGGGGAGTGAACCTTTAATTCCAATGATGCTTATAGGATTGAACATTGACTACCCAGATGGTTGTAGGATTTAACCAGGAGAACCATGATGGTATGGGAGGTGAACCCATTCTACTAATATGGCCTTGGAAATAAACTCATGACTACTATGGAAATAATTATTTTATTCTTACATGTCTTCTATAATTCCATGTTTTATTACTATGTTATGCTTTCATGGGTCTTGTTATTAGTTTACTTTTGAATCATTTCTTATGAACTATCAATTTTTCATCCATTATTCATGTTTATTATTTGTGATATTCAAGGAATGGTCTTCTATTTTTAGGATCTAGTTCTCATACCCTCATTTTCATGATTATGTTTACATGACTTCATTATTTACCATGTCAGAGCATCTGTTCTTAACCTATATCTTATATTTTCTATTCCCCATGTTATAATTAATGGTTTTAGTTATGGGTTCTAAATGGGAATAGTTTAATGGGATTTGGTGAGGCTAATTCATAAAATTAGAAGAATGTGATCCAGGTTTCCAAGGGTACTAAACTAATATAGTCGTTGGGTGTGTTTTTGTGAAATGTATTATATATTATACTAATTTGAATCAAATTATATGTAGGACAAGAGTGGGTCCTTAAAAATCAAATTTCGGATGATGTCATGAAATTCATCATCATTTTTTAATGTTCTAATCCTTAGTGATTTTATTTCATTTTTTACTTTCCTCATTTATAGATGGATCTAAATAAAATTATACAACATTAGGCTCATAAGCCACATTTTTCTAATTATATTAATTAAAAATCCACTTTATATCCTTCATAAACCTTCCTAATCATCATAAAAATATTTTTTAAGAATGTATGTTTTTCAATGAATTTCTGTCATAGGAATAATCAAACGTTTTTCATATTCATTCCAACACTTGATAATTTTTTTCATTGGACGAATATCCCATTCTAATCCCAACATCATCATTTTAATTATACATTTATACATCCATAGTTATCATCATTAGTATGTTGAGAATATAAAAATAGAAAAATTAGTAACATATTTGATTTTTCATATAATACATCTCATATAGAGTCAATTTATATTTCATCCATATCAAACAACTAGTTTGTACATGAATAGTTCAAATTTATACAACTCTATAGAAGAATATAGAGTGTTATTATTCAATACCTATGTGTCTTCCCATTTGGAAAACTCAAATATTTTTTACATTCTACTACTTTATTTAATTAAAGAGTGTAGGGAGAAATGATTTATTATTTTCTTCCATGTTTTTTATAATGGAATAGAATGATTGACTTAGGTAAAATTTTATATTGGTTTTCCTCTTCAATAATAAATATAAACCCATTTTTTTCTCAACATACCTATGTAAATTATAAATAACATTATATCCTCTATTTTTTGTTTAAAAAATATTATGTTTTTCATCTGAGAGAATTTTTCAATTAATTTAATAAATTAAAAATAACCTTTTGTTGAATAATGTTACATCAGACAAAAAATATTTGAGTATATGAGATCAAGAGGTTCAGTGGATTTGTTTTCAACATTCATATGTTTTCTCATAACCATTATTCTTTTTTTGTAATGATTTAAAAACAACACATTATTTATTTTTTTGGTTTGGGTATGTTTATTATATTATCTTCCATAAAAAGACTTATCATATATTTTAGTCTGATAGTTCAAAATATTCATTTCCATAAAATTTTTTCATCATAAAAATGTACATAAAATGTGTTATAAGGAATTAAAATGTGGAATAGATTATCACAAGGTCACTCCCCTTTAATAAATAATTTCCATATTTCATGTATTGGATGATACAAAAATATTTTCAGAAGTTAATTTTTTTAACAATATCATAATGTGTGTTAACTTTCAAGAAGTTTCTCTTAATCCCATTAATATAAAAAACATCAATCAATTTTTCTATTAATTCATCAATATCAATTATTCATATGCCATTAATTTTGTTGTTACTATCTTTTTTGAATTTGTAATAATTTGGATTTTTTCCATATTTATTTATTAAATAATTGAAAAATTTTCAAGACTAGGAATTGAGAAAACAAAACATTTAGTGGCCCAGTGTAACCAGAATAAACCATTTAATATAGTCCAATCATTAATTAATAATGCCCAGTCTACTATCTTCTAACAATAATAACTCTTAAGTGGGTCCCTGGATCAAAAATCAGAGGGCACCATTACATTCAGAATTGTGACTTTACCCTTGGTGGGGCCTAACCTGGAACAATACAGATCGGGGGGAAAACATAATTTTTTGGACATTTTAATGAATAATAAAATAAACAAAAAGTGGTTTATTTTATTTCTTTTTGAAAGTCTCACAGTGAATCAACAATGATGAGTCAGCCTACTTTCCTTCATAAATATATGATTATGGAAATTAAGAACTACTAAAATGTATTATCTCTATTTAATGGATTAGTAGGGATATGGGATTAGATTCATAACCTTGGAGATAATTCCATAGAATATTCTAAAGAGGTATGCCATTATTGGAACCCCTCATCGTTGGGTGATGATAAATTTCAGCATATCAATGATTTAATTTGGAGTAGACATCAGTGGATTGGCGAACAACGAACACATGACTCACTCTTTATCAGCGATTGATCCAATCTATGAAGTAGGGGTTTTATTTCTATGTAATTTCCCTTTCCCTTTTCATTTTTCTAAACAAAAAATGCAGATCAACCCACTAATAGGTTCATCCACTAGTCAATCATTCATAAAGGATGGGAGTTATCTTGTGGGGATTAAATAGGAATTAGATCCAAGTAATTATTAGTTTTTTTTCATCATGGTTCTAAAAATAATTTAGAACTATGACCGACATGAAAAAGGTCTGGTTCATTATTTTGGTGTTGTTGTAATTATCCTTTTCCACCTTTCTTCACATTCTTCATGATCTTGAGAGAGATCAGTTTTTTTACCTTCAATTCATGAATAATCAACAAAAAACTGAGAATCTAACTTCCAAATGATGCCATGGATGTGAGGAATAAGTCATTACATTAGATGAGGCAATGGGTGGAGTGACTGGCGGTCGAAGCGGCATCGGCCCGGTGGCTCTACCAGGCCTGGAGGATGGCAGCCAGTATGGAAGTCGCCCTGGTGGCGACCCATGGTCTAGGTAGACCACAATGATAGGGAAATAGTTGGTAGGGTACCAAGGGTGGCGGCAGCCTAGCCACGGGCTGTTACGGGAGCTGTGAATAGGGCGGGCGGTGGTGGTGCAGACCAGTTATGCAGAAGGGAACAACATTGTCTTGCTGGAATGTAGTCTTGTGGACCACATTTTGATGTAGATAACAACTCATCACATGGCCATGTTGGCGAGGCATGACACAACATCCACCACACCTATGTGGACTGAACTGGCTCGCATCCGGTGTGCCAGGACAATAGTGGTCCAGGATGGTAGAACTGGTTAGGCCTAGCAATGGGGGAGTGGGGTAGTGGGTCAAGTTGGTCCGACTAGGTCAAACCATATTTGGCCCCAACTGTCCCCTTTATACTAAAAATATTTCAATATCAACACAATATGTTTTTCTGATGAACCTTTTGTGAAATTGGGATCCTCATAACGAGGTTGTCCTTTTGAGGTACTCTAAAAGTGTTTTTATGGAAATTTACTTCAGTTCATTTGGTTGAAGGGTATGTTCTCAATGAACAAGAACATTTAAAGAGGAATCATAAGGTTTTCTATGAAAAAGAGACTATGAGACTTGAATAATATATGACATGAAGTCTATGTGCTTACTTGGGACTGGGTGTTTCATTGGGACTATGTGTTTCACCACGAAAAAGTGTCTCATAAGCACTGAGTGTCTCATTTTGACTGAGTGTTTCATCAAGACAAAGTATCACATTGATATTGGGTTTTTTGTGTATTGTGTCTGAAAATATTGGTTTTAGTGTCATAAATTTACACCTTTGTGAACTAGAAATACATCAAGTAAAATTTTCATTATGGTACTTTGTTTGTGGTTTTGGGGAATCCTATAGAGTACTGTTTTACTCACCACAAAACAACCTTTGTTCACATGCATCATGTCTTTTACAAATAAACAAAAATTTGATAGAGACATATGTGTTCTAGGTCTCGGGTTACCTAGTTAGATCTGAAAGATGAGGCATACTACTACGAATTTAGGTAGTTTCCCTTCACCTACCCTTCAGGTGGGGTTTTCTGCCAATGATATTCTAGTGACTAGTGTACATTATTTTTTACATATTTTCTTTTGATGGGGTTGTATACAGGACCCATTTTCTATTAGTTTGGTACAATTATTCTCAATGGTTGTGTTAGTGGAATGCATGTTTTACTTAGTGTTTTACATTTTAGAATTTTATGTGCTTGGAGATGTGTGTGTGCATACAGGTACATAGAAAATGCCACCCATGTTAGTGATATTCCTTTTTAGTGCAAGTCAATAGCCACTGGCCTATTGGATGTGGGATTGGTGAGTCACGGCATGGATCCTTCTAGGAAGTGTCATGACATAGTGTTATTAGATATGTTTGGTTCCACATTGGGACCATGAGTCTGTTAGATTGGTTTGGGGAAATGGTGTTAACTGTTTAATGTTAATATTTTAGGCTAAGGACTCTAGTGTTGGTGTGGCAGCTGACCTTTCAATACATCCAGACTTTAGACACCTGCTTTCTAATATGGTATATGAATACATTGGTTGCAGGGACGTAAATGGTAGATTCATCATATTTTATTTTTGATTGTGCCCAATGTCTTTATTGAGTTATATAACCATGTATATTCTGCTGAACATTTTGATGCTGATTTTTTTAGGATTCCTCAATGAAGATAGCCATCCAAGATTCCATTCCATGACTAAGTGTATTGTAATCCATGCGATGAGGAATCTGTAAAGGGACTAGTTCGAGAGATAGACCGACTAGGTGGTGTACGAGTGATACCACCACCCATCGACCAATAGTTTCTACCATCACTACCAGTAGAGGATGTACGCAGGATCAGTGCATTACATGAGTTCTATAGGCATATAAATCCCATGTTAAGGGTTGATATTGACAAGCAAGTAGATGAGGATAGGATAGAGGAAGTAATACATGTTTTCCACCTTGTGAGGACACTTCCCAAAAAGATGGCAGTCCTAATTGAAAGCCATCACCCGGGATTAGTGGGATGGTGGTTGATCATAATAATCCAGACGCATGATGAGACGACCATCTCATGGGAAGATGTTAACTGAATCTTTAGTGAGGATTATTTCTCAGATACATTACACTCAGTATATATATATAATCTCCTACACCTACCGTAGGGAATCCAGATGGTAGAAGAGTACTCAGAGAGATTCACGAACTTCTCTCGCAACTCCACAAATAAGGTGTGAGGACCCTTCATCAGGGATCATACCATTTGGTAAGGGCTATTACAGGAGATCTTGGCATCAATGATATCCCATAGCATACCTACTTATGATTGGGTATTGGAGTGAGCTCTACACATGGAGATATTTCTGGTGGAGGAGGCACTAGTTGTGGGTGCTACCAGTAGACACCAGATAGACGAATCTTCGGTAGTGGGTGGCCAATAGTAGTTGTAGGGGAAAAAGTGGATCATGAACTCCAGAGTATATCCCCATGACATATGGTAGTAATACTAGGATTTTAGGGAATAGGGAGTCAGGTAAATGATAAGTAGTGCATCACATGCTACAATTGGGGAAACATGGTTCGTGATTTTTAGACTCGCCACACAGATGATCAACAGACGGTCGAGGGACCATCGAGGTAGAGGAATATGTTCAGGTAGGGTGTTCTATAGGGTGGGAGACATGGACGGAGGGAAGGTAGAGCATCATGAGGTTGTTGGAGGTTTGAGTTATTATTACCACCACACCCAAGTGGTCAACCATAGGCTCTGGAAGCTGGTGGACATGGGAAGCCCTGACTTCAGGAAATAGAATCTTATAATCCTGATGCACCAAATATGATTAGAGTTGTGAACTATGTCTTCTAAACCCTAGATTCAGTTCTCATAGAGAAATTTTCCATTCACACTTTCCTTCCGACTGACTTTTTTCAGAGCTTAGAGATTCCGGTGGAGCTATTTGCTTGAACCTTATGTTTAGTAACCCTTATTGGAGGAGAATCGATGATCACACACTACTTTAGGTAGTGGAAGCTTTATCTTAGAGGGGAGAGAATTATTTAGAATATCATATTAGTTCCATTAAGGCTTTATGATGTCATTTTTTGTATGGAATATTTATCAATAGTCCATGCTCGGGATGACAATTTTAGTCGTAGAGTGTGGTGTGTCCATGGAGTTGGGGAATGGTTTTCCATTACCTACAAATGGAAATTCATGCAATATGGGCTGGAATTTCTAAGAGGAGGGTGTGGCCGATTAATCATCAGTTGTCCTATCTTACCCTTAGTGTGGTGGATGAGATGAGTTCTCAATTTTTTTAGCGGTGGACGAGTATGAGGGAATCATCTCCAAGGAGGTTCTAGGATTACCTCCATGTAAGGAGGTTGACTTCCCCAATGACCAATACCCCAAGATGACACCAATACCTCCCCAAACATATCAGATGGTACCCATGGAGCTTTTTGAGTTGAGGGTACACTTAGAGGACCTGTAGTGGAAGGGCTATTTGAGTCCCACGGTTTCACCCTAGGTGTCCCCAATATAGTTTTCCAAGAAGGAATATGGGAACCTGAGGATGTGAATTGACAACCAGAGCGTGAATCACATGGACGTGATGAAAAAATATCATCTACTGAGAATTTGAGACATCTACGATTAGATCAAGGAATCTAGGTGGTTCATGAATATATACCATATTTTTTGCTATCATCAGCTTAATGTACAAGATCATGATGTACCGAAGACATCCATTAGATGCCAGTTTGACACTATGAGTACATGGTGAAGTCATTGGGCATGATCAACAACCCATCAGTATTCATGGGTCTCTAGAATAGGATCTCAAACCCTTATCTTGGCCAATTTACCATGGAATTAATTGATGGAATCCTAGTTTACTCAGAATATTAGGGGGATCACACGAAACATATGAGGATGGTTCTGGATACACTCTTAGAGAACCGACTATATGATAATATCTCGATGTGTCAGTTCTAGATTCAAAAGGTCCACATTCTGGGACATTTCTCTTTGGATGATGGAGTTGTAGGGGATCTAGTGAAGATAGAGTCTATTCATTCTTGGGAGCCACCCAGCAACTTGAACAAGCTGCATAGTTTCTTTGGTTTAGCAGGATACTATCAGATATTCATACACAACCTTTTCCAGGGATGATGCACCATTATCCATTTTGATGTGAAATTGAAATCCCCTTTTTTGGACATAGATTTTTCAGCAAAGAATCCAAGTGTTGAGGAGGGGTTGATGAGAACCCCCATCTTGATATGACTAGAGGAGGGTGATGGTAATATAGTGATTTGCGATGCATTAGGGACTGGACTAGGTTTTGACCTGATGTAGGGGTAAATGGTGATTACCTACGATTCATGAAAGTTGAAGAAACATGAATAGAACTATGCAAACCAGGATCTTAAGCTAGAAGAATAGGTTCTCACATAGAATTTTTTTTTCACAAATTCATGGGTGTGTTGTTTAATATCTACGTCCTCCACAAAGGTATCAATAATATCTTCTTCAAGAAGGACCTGAACATAAGATAGAGTTAGTGCCTAGATTTCCTCTAATATTTTATATTTTATATTTTCTATACTTTGGGGAAGGGGAACATGGTGGTGGAAGCACTCAGTAGATGATCCATCTTGTTATTACTGAGTGAGTAATTATAGTAGTTAATTTTGAAGAAAATATCCTTCATGGATGGTGCTGGAGCATATTTCCTCCAATAGACAGTTGTCTCTCCTCTACTCTTATAGAATGTTAGGGAGACACAACTTGGGGATTTCAACTGTGAGACCCAACATGATTAGTTATGAAAATGGAAAGCCCTAGATGGATATTCAATAGTTTAATACCTCATCATTATTTTTAGAGGGTGCACCATTATACCAAAGTCATTTTGAAATGAGTTATTGAGGGAGTTTCACACAACCCCATTGGAAGTGTAACTGAATTTGTAAATGATGTACCAGGACCATCGTCGTTAGTTCATGTGTCTAGGGATGAAGAAGGTAGTGGCCGATTTCATTTCACAGTGCCTCACATTTCAGTAAGTGAAGGTAGAACATCGGGTTTTAGCAGGCCTGGCATAGCCACTTGAGGTGCAAGAGTGTATGTGAGATGGAATATCGATAGACATCATGATGGGTTTACCACATATTTCAAGGTGACATGATACCATATAAGTGAGCATTAAATGACTCACTATGTTGGCCAAATTCATATCGATCTATGAGAAGGGTTCAGTAGAGGGCTTTAGATGCCTATACATTCATGAGATAGTTCATCATCATGGGGTACCTTCGATGAGAATTTCAGACTATGATGTTTTATTTAAATCTTGAATATGGAGGGCATTCCAGGAGAATTTCGAGACTCATTTTCACTTGATTATAGCGTTTCTTCCCTAAAAGGGTGGAAAGACAGAGAGAACCATCCATGTTCATGAGGACATGATACATGCTTACATCTCGTACTTGGGTCATAGTTGGAAGGACAACATACCTCTAGTGGAGTTTGTGTATAATAATTACTACCACTACACCATTGGTATGGAACTGCTCGAGGTGTTGTATTGGAAACCATGTAGGTCTCATCTATTTTGGAAAATCCCAGGGATGTATGCACTCATGGGCCTAGAGTTGGTATGGGATTCCAATGAGAAGGTTTTGATCATCCAATAACAGATGATGACTATATAGAGAAGTCAGGAATCATATGAGGATAGGGTAAAAATCCACTTTTTGTTGTATGAGGGATACCATGTGTTACTTCGGGTATCACCTCGAGGGGGATTGTGGATATTTGGATGGGGAGACAGGTTATTTATGATATTAGTTTTCCCTTTTTAGATTCCAAGATGAGTTTGCGAGGTGGTGCACTACCTAGAAATACCCCCAAAGAATCATCAGGTGCAGGATTTCTTTCACCTTCCACGAATGAGGGAGTGTGTGCATGATCCATCCCACGTCATTGACTAGGTCAAGCTGGAAATTGATGATTGGATGACGTTTGGGGAGTTCTTGGTGGAGATAGAGGATCGACATGAGTGGATCCTTCCTGGGTAATAAATTCCTCAGGTGCACTTTTGGTGGAAGCACATGAATCTCCATGAGATCACTTGGGAATGGGAGTCTCATATTCGTTCCCAATAACCTCACAATTTGGTTGAGTATCCCTTTAGTTTTCTTTCAGAGATGTCAATCACTAAGGTGGAGAGAATATAATTACTCAATATTTTCACTTAATTTTTTAAAATTAATTTAGAAAACTCTATGACCCTGAGATGTGATGATATTATATTCCAAGGATTGGTGTTCCTAGAATAAATCATTTAATAAAGTACATTTTATAATTTAAAAAAATTTTGGGCGACTAAAATTGAACATTAGTAAGTTCTAAATATGTACCCAGATCGAAAATTTGAGGGCACCATTTCATTTGAAACAGTGCCTTTATATTAAGTGGGGCCTATCATTGTCCTACGCGAGTCAGGGGTAAAAGTTAATTTTTTATGATTTAGAAAAAAATAAAATAATCATAATGATGTTTATTTTTTAATTTTTGAATGTCTTGTAGTGATGCATCAATGCAGCTACCCAACGATGAGTCATCCTATTTTCATACATAAATGAAAGACAATGGTGACACTAAATTTTTAAAATGGGTTTTCTCCATTTAATGTATTAATAGGTATACGGGGTTAGATTAAAAAATCTGGAGAAAATTCCCTGGATGTCTCTAAATTGGGAAGTCGTTGGTGAAACTCCTCATTGGCGAGTGATGGATAAAGTTGGTGGATCAACGATCAAATTCGGAGCATGCATCAGTAGATTGAAAAAAAAAAATTTAGGTCTCACTCTTCATCCAATATAGATCTAATCCTGGAGGTGGGGGTTTTATTTCTATGTACTGTTTCTTTCCCCTTTCTTTTTTAATGAAAAATAAACACATATCATCCAACTAACAAGTTTATCCATGAGAGATCATCCATGTGTGATATGAGTTATATTTTCGGGTATTTCTTGGGAATTATATCCTTGTGATTATTATTTTCATTCATCGTGGTCCTACTAATAAGAATGAACTAAGGCTAACTTGAAAAAAGGTATGTATCATTCATCAGGTGTTCATGTGCTTCTCCTTTTTCTCTCATTCCTCAAATTCTTTTTGGTCTTGAGAGAGAGTAGTTGTTGGGCCTTCAACTCATGGTTGAACAATATGAAACCAAGAATCTAATTCCCAAACAATGTTGCATAGGTGTGATGAAAGGCATGACGTGAGATGAGGAACTCGAAGGAGTTATCGATGGTGGACGCGGCATCGGCCCGATGGCATGGTCGGGTCGGGCAGATGGCCACTGACAGGGAATCCAGAGGTGGGAGTGACCCACTATACAATGGGACCATGGCGGTGGGACATCCTGCGGTTGGGGGACACATGTAGTAGTGAATATGGCTGCCGAATCAACTATGGGCGGCAGTGTGGTCGCGGGAGGTGATGAGAGCCACATCCAGGGCAGACTATGATGGTGTAGACTAACAATGCGGCAAGGAACCACATCTTCTAGTTGGCACATAGTCCTTCATAACACATGCATGAGGAGTGGATGACTCATATACCAGCTACTTTGGTGAGGTGGGATTTGGCATTGGGTGTGACTCGGTGGACTGAACTGGTCCGCATCGGGCGGGGTTGGTTGGAGTTGGTGGGATGGGCCGACAGAATGGGATTAGACCAATGGTTCATGTTGGACTTGGTGGGTTGGGATGAAAGACCCTAATTTGTGTCGGTCTAACCGGTTTGGATTGGACTGGAACCCAACATACCCCTTTTTATTAAAATACCCATTTTTTCGAATTGTTTTACTATTTGATGAGTGTTGGGACCCTCAAAATGATGTTACCTATTTGAGATACTTAATTTTTTTCTGTGGAAATTTACTTACAACCATTGACTTGAGGAGTACTTACTCCCATATCAAATGCATTAAAAGCATAATCTTTTTCTTGGTCGTGTGGAAGAAAATATGTGACAAGAAGTATATGTAACATGAAGGATACATGATATTTACTCTATTTATCTATTCAGGAATGGATGTCTCACAGGTACTAAGTGCTTCATTATAACTAAGTTTCTCGTTATGATAGAGAGTCTCATTCAGATTAAGTGTCTTATCAATACTAGGTGCTTTGTTGACTGTGTCCGACAATCTTGATTTTAGTGTAATAGATTAAATATAGCGGGAACTGACAATACATCATGTGGAATTTTCATTGTGGTCACTCCTTTTTGGTTTCAAGGCATCCAACTGGGTACTTTTTCACTCACCCCTATATGGTCTCTACTTGCATGTGTCGTGACTCTCCCATAGATCATTCTTATTTATAAGGAGACGCAAATTTTAAAAAAATATATATATATTATTCCCATATATATCCAACACCAAAATATATCCACTAAACATCATTCTTCTATAGAAAGTAGTTCTCTCCTTTGATGAGTTTCTTGAGGTTTAACACTTTTATAGTATCAGAATCACATTGGTAAATGAAATCAATATTACTAAGTTTATTTTAATATTTAATAATTATGATTTTTTTTCACATCCTTTAACAACCCAAACATTCTATATTTTATTCTTTAACATTCATGGTTAGAATATCTAGATTTTCATTTATGTTTAGTCAGTGTAGTTTTCACTAGATTATTAGGATGAGTTATTTCAATTTCTTGAGTTGATTCAAACTTCACATTTGAATATTTATTGAAATTCTATGTCATATTATTTATGGTACATTCATCCTCAACAAATATTGATTGAGTTTTATAAATCTCTTCCTCCATAACATTTATTTTCCTACCTGGATTAGCCAATATCATTCCTTGTTCCAGAATATTCTGATTGAGGTTAGTAATCTCCTAGATATATCCATATTCCCTTTTATGAAATTATTCCTTTCATTCATTCTTTTTCTCAAATTATTTCTTCAATTATATGACCTTTATCTATTATTTGGTATGTTTCTCATGAAATATCACATTTTATAATATCATCTAATATTCCATATATATTTCATCACTTTATTCTTCTTCAATATTTGAATAATATTCATTATTTATTCAATATCAAGGAATGCATGAAACTTCGACCACTTCTAACTTAGAATGAATAGTTTTAAGTATATTTTTGGAGAATGAGATGAAAAATGAAATTAATGAATGTGATACACTATAATTTGATCATGAAAGCCCCCAAAATGATGACTCAACCCATAAATATACACATAACATAAAATTAATGACAATGTAAACACATAAAATCCATCTACACGCAAAAACATGATGTTCTCATAAAATTATATTTCGAGTGGAAGGCATATTTTTGAATATGTAACATGAAATATTTACTAAACATATTTGGAAATTCATTTATTTTTTGGATATACTATGTTTTATATAATAGGGGATCCAAGGATTACATGGGATATCCAATGATGTTCCGTAGTAATTTTAATGAAATTTATTGCACTCCTACGATTAGAAAAAAGAAAGACAATACATCTAGTTTACACAAAATATATAATATTCTCTTAAGATTGTTATATAATTATGAAGAATTTTAAAAAATAATATTTGAATCCCCTCATGATGGTAAAAATTACTTGTGTGGGTGGTCATGCGAATGTATTTTGAAAATTATTCAAACTCATAAAAATGTTATGACAATCAAATTAACAGAAAAATCCTTCATTCCAACAATAATAGAAAAACATTTGTTAAAAAATTATGAATATTTTCATAAAATTAGTTGAACTATAAAAAATTAATCTGATATTTATATATGTTTAAATATTCCTAAAAAACAACCAAAAAATAATAAAAAATATTTAAACCCCATTAATATGTGAGACATTTTCCTACGCACTCATATCTTACATCCCTTCATTAATGTTCATGCAATGAAAGATATTGAGTATATATGGTACATGAACATGGGAGATAATTTGTGGAAATGTTTTAGCATGGGAGATAATTTCCTCTTTTCTACATTTTACTATCTACAATAAATATAGAATAGGAATGATATATTTATTCAAAAATAAAATAAAAAATATATGTGGGGAAATAGAGTGAGAAAATTTCCATAGGTCATCAATTAATGTGTGAATTGTTTCAGATGCCTATAACATACGATTATAAGATTATTAAAATAAACCTTAAGTATGGTAAGGTTTCCATAAATAGAATCAGGAAATATTGTTTCTCCTAATGTATATTAGTAATCATTAAAAGTGAATACCCCAAAAAATAAATAAAATCCACCCACCACTCATATGAATTAACAGTTGTATGTGGATAGAGGAATGGAAAAATAATTTTCTATAAATATTTATTATTTTATAACCCTTTATATGCTGTTCATTTTTTCTATCATGGAGTTATGTCTTCACCTTGGATACTATTATCTCAATGTAAAAATCCAACCATTCTTCTATAGTGGAATTTCCATTATGTTCATCACTTTAAATGGCATGGAATTTTTCAAAAAAATATATAACATATATATATAATTATATAGATTAAATTTATATTGACTAATAATTAAAGTAAATTGATTTTAATGAAATTCTATGTCCATTAATTGGTTCACCTATAATATTTTCTACTTCAGTATATTGATATTGATGGAACTCTAAGATGTGTTAGTGGAAATTTATTATGAGTGATTCTACAATTTCCTAAATATATTATTGAGAAATGAATATATTATGTGGTCAATAATATTATATTTTTGATAACCATGTCGCACTTATTCTTAGGGAGTGGAATCTATCATGTATATTATATCCTTCATTTCATTGATATAATATTATTTCTATCTTAATTATAAGTACAATTGTAGTGTATTGGTGAATACCATCAGTAAATCATTTTTTGTTAGTTAATTTTCATATTTTTTGAATATGAATGTAATATTTATTAGTTTTATTGCAATAATAGAATTAATTCCCCTATACAGTAGTGTACACCTCAGGTTTCTCATGCCAAGTACATTGTAATTTCACGTCCAGTTCATTTGGATAGAGGGAGTTGTCGGTGTTTAACTATTTATCCATGAATAATAATACGAAATTAGTGGTTATATCATCCACTTACAAGAACAATTAATACAATTTGTTATACATTATTAATGAATGATATTATAATAAAATTTATCCCATATTGGAGAACCATAGGAAAATAGAATAGAATGAACTAAAACATAAAAAATGAATAAAACTGTAAATATTTTCAAGTTTAATTATATGTATATAAGAAATTAAATTTCCCTAAAATATTTGTAAATTGATAAAGGATCATGTTTATATGTCCTTCACAAAATAATTTAAAATCATAGTTAAGCTATGGAGATGTATAAGCTCATCTCACTTGAGGAGATTCACCATTAAGCTCACGACAATTTTTCAATTGTTTTCATTTTTCAATTTTTATTATATGTTATAGAAATTAAATAATGGTGGTGGTTCATCAATGAGAATTCATGAACTTAATATAATGAAAATAATAAAGAATGATAGCTTGAAAATGGAATTATCCATGGATGGATACATGTTCCATCAACTTTTTTCTTTGTTTGAAAATTCATCTCAATAATCTATTCATAAAAAACCATTTAATACTTCTTCTATTTGAATTATAGGAATTTAATTAATCAATATATTATTATTAGTTACCCACTCTATTTAAATGTCATGAATTATCATATTGGAAAACTATAAATGAATAAAGAACCCAACATCATGTATAGTGAGGAAATAATAAGAACTACTCGAATGTGGTATTCACCATCCAGACACCATGATCTACCATATTCCTCTAATAAATTAATTAAAAAAATTACTACATAAAAATTTTAGAGAGAGAAAATATTTTTTTAAGGATTGATATATGATAGAGTGTGAGTGGGAATGTGAGAAGTGAATTGTGATAAAATACTAACCTAAACCATTACAAGCACACATACTATAATGAGAATGAATAAAACATTGTATAAATGAAATAATATGACTCAGTTAATCCAAATAAACTCCAATAATCAAATACATAGGTAGTTTCTTATTAACATTGATATAAAGAAGCTATGGTTTGAGAAAATTAAGAAATATTTGTTGAATTAGTCGTTTATATAATATTAAAATTAATGAAATAATTATAGAATAAAAACTTATATTAATTTTTTGATATGAAATGGTTTCTAGGAGTGATAAATCTATAAAATTTTTTATGAGAACAATTTAAATTATAAATGGTGTTCTCTTAATTAGGAATGTATAGTTTCTCCAATGAAATGTTAGTGTAGATAATTCCTTGTAAAAAAGTTATTTTTTCAATATTTTGTCAATTATTCCTCCTTGATCCACTATTAATGATTTATTATGGGTGAGTTACATAATTAATAAATAATTGGTGAATTATTATTTTGACTAAGATTATCATATGGGAGTATCCCATTATGTGGGAGGTCCCTTTCTTGTCTGCCACATGGAACATATGGAGTTAGGTAGCTAACCTGGGTCATCTCACTTGGGGAACATTAAAAATAAAAGCATTATTAATTTTCAAAAAATTATATTTTTTTTAAATTTTATTATAGTAATGAAACGAAATGTTATGATGTTTGGGGAATGTTAGAATTCATGAAATTGAAATAAAAAAGAGGATACACAATGTTATAGGTAAAAGGGAATGATCTATGGTTTGATACTATTTTGTTTATGGATATGTTTAGATTTTTAAATTCATTCATTTAATAATTCATAACTAACTATTAAATACTATAAATATATAAATTATAAAAAATAACACATTGGAAAAACCTCCACACATATTAAGACACACCTCGTCTATAGTGAGATGTTGTGGACCCTACTCAATCAAGGTATTCACTTTCATAACACCCAACTCTACCATACATCATTTATCTCATTATTCATACAGGATCATTAAATGAAGTATATATTGAAATAAGTGAGAGAAATATGTTATTGAGTAATGAGTGACAGTGATAATGAAATATGTGAACGGTGACAAAATGCATACCAGAACACTCAGAATAAGACATTGTTATCAAATTCTATTAATATGGACCCTCGATAATTTCCAAAAAATATATATATTTTGAATATATAGTGTGATAAAAAATAGTGGTTTAATAAATATAAACAACTTTTCTTAATTTTTTATATGAAATTAAAAATGAAAACCTACAGTACATTATATCTATGACCAAGAGTCATTTAGTAAAAACTATTTGTAATGATGGTGTTGATGTATTTAAATAAGTAAGGGTGAAATTATAATTGGGTATGAAAGGATTATATTAATAAATTAGTGATAATATGATTCCACATGTAAATATTCATGATCCATATTCATCTTTTTGGCTATCACATAATGATCCCCAATAGATGATTTATTTGGGATTAATAACATTGGGAATGGATATGACGTTATTTCCCAATTTGGAGAAGAAGATCATTTGAGAACATGTAATATTTATAGAAATGAATTTAAAATTGTGAACATGTGTTTTGAATTATGTCTAGGGTTATATTGGATCATTATAGAGGTTATCTGAGCATTCAGATGTGTCAAAATATGTGGTTTATCTTTTTAGAAATATTTTAATAGTGATCGAGAAATCATGATAGTGTAAAGATTGAGCAATAATAACTGACACCAATTTCTATGTTTTAATCACATTAAGTATCTTAAAATAATCATATAGAGTGATTGTAAGGATGAAATGCATTCAAGGTATGATAATGGTTGTGGTTCAGTCATTAGAGGTGATATGATTCAAATAATATCACTAGAATTATTCTTATATGACACATGGAATACCAATTATAGTTAGATAAATAATTCTATTAACCATACAAAAGTTTTTATTTATCTGATACGACCTTTAAAAACTCTATTTAATTACACACCAGTCTTGTGTGGCCCTGTTTAATCCTACATAGAAAAATTCTAGTTAAGATAATCATTCATAATAGTTTACACCACAAAGGATAATCTTGCATAATACCTCTACCATGAGATTAATATGAGAAAATTTATATTCCTTATAGTTTATCTTATGTGGGTGAAAATTTAATCCCACATTTTGACTAAAATAATATGAGTTTATCATAATTATCATATATTATAGTCATCTTAAATTAATAGTAGCTTTTATTTTTCTACATTTTACTCCAACAAGGTTGATGGAGATAATGTTTTTATGATGTATTATTAGTTAATCACAAGCCCATCAGAATTCTGATTTAATATTTTATGACCATAAAACACATTTTTAATCAACCATAGAACTTTGAAACATGAAAAAACCTTCCCAAATCCATTTGAATTCAATAAATCCATGCATTAATTATACCAAATAAAATGAAAATAAAATAAAAAATTATAATTATTAATTATTAATTTAAGAAATTTAAAATTTAATTCATTTTATTTTATCAAATTGTATTTTTTATTAATTCATAAAAATATTAAATTTATTTTAATTTAAAATAATTATACTCAATAATTTTTTTTATGTTTGATTCTCTCATTAATGAGGAGGGGGTTCACCATTGGGGTTGATATTCCACCAAACTAAGGTCTTTTCAGTGAGTCATATGTCACCCATTACTACAACTATGATGTGATGATGTTAATGTGTCAGAATGATAGAGTTTTGGAACCTTGTATCTAATGAGTATTAAATAATTCCATTTCCTTATGATTCAATATTGAATCAGATGTATTTATTACAATCATTATACAGTTATATTTCTTCATTAAATGAATTAATGCATGAATAATATCCTTAGAATTCAAGGATTTTTTGATTAAATATGTTTATATGGATACAAATGATATGTAATCAACCATAGAGTAGATAATTCAAGAATTTAAATATTCATTTACAATTGTTCACATGCTTTTATAGCATATCAGTTTAAATAGAAATATTTTATCTATTCCCTTGGACATGTGTCTGAGTTAATAATGGTTCTAACTTTACAGAAAGATTTTTGTGTATCCATGTAATGGACCGGACCTCCCAGGTCCATTAAATTGTTATAATATAGTGTTTTAGGTGTTTTCAGTGGGGGTTAATGTGAATTATTCCAACACTATGAGAAAAATTTACAACTTGGAATGGTAGGTTAGTATTGTTTGGTCAGGATTATTATGTTAAGATTGGTAGGCCAGGATCAACATGTTTTGATTGGTAGATTAGGACCGGTAGGTAATGATCAGTAGGTCAGGATTAGTAGGTCCGGAATGGTGAGTCACTAACAGTACGATTCAATGGTGAGTTAGGATCAATAGGTGATAATGGTGAGTCAGAATAAGTGTGTCACAATGGTGAGTCAGGATCAGTATGTCACAACTATGAGTGAGGATCAGTATGTAACAAATGTGAGTTAGGATTAGTAGTTTGCAACACTGAGTCAGGATTTATAGGTCACGATGGTGAGTCAGGATCGATTGGTAGAAATGGGGAGTTAAGATTGGTCAGTCACAATGGTAGTTCCAATTGTGATTCATTCCAACAGTATTCCAAATTTATAAAATTATCTATATTTCTCTAGTTTTTCTCTTTAGACAGCCGCTTTAATGTAAAGTGAGTTTAAAGGCATATTTAATTGTGGTTGAATCTATTTCGAGGGCTATAAATCTTATATTTTATTTTTATAAATATTGTGTGAATTTTAATTGGGTAAAAACAATGGGTAAACATGATCCACCTAAATGAAAATTCTAATCCTTTTCAGATATCATGAGTTTCAGATCTATTCCTTCAAAGTCATAGGACTTCCCTAAGTTCATTCCAACTCATTTCTCTTGATGTGGGAAATTCAAAATTCTTCTTCTCATAGGATCTATGGGCCAGGTTGTAGCAATTGGTTCAACATTTCATAGAGGTTATCCTACTACATGCGCTCCCCTATTTTGGTGAATCTAGGAATTTTCGATAGCTTCTTCTTCTAAGAATGGATACCATCATTACTATATTATTTGTGTCTCATGTAGGGTGGCTATATAAATTCATCCCATGTGAAAGCAGTTGAATCCAAGTTTATTAAAGATCATTAGATCATCTTTAAACATATAAATAGGGGCATGAGGAAAGTGACACATGATTTTTTTCCTCGTTTATTGAAACTTTGATCTATATGGGCTATATTTCTACTGAATATCATGTTCGTTGGTGGCCTTTTTTTGTGCACTCAGGATAACTAGTGATGTATTTTTGTCAATCATGTATTGAATTGTTGTATATATGCAATTCATTAACAACATATATTCAATTAAAAAAGTGGATGTCCCACGATTGAACATGTTCTATGCAAACCCCTGAATTATCAAAGTGTAATTAAATAATGATTGTTTACTAAATCTAAATGCACCTTGTTTTTTTGGTGTGGCTTTGTGCTATGTTTGTTTTCAATTTGTCTTGTTCCATTTGTGGTATTTTGGTGCTGAGGTTTAGATTAGGGCTATAAGGTGGGGTAGTTTGGGTGTTTTATTGGATTCATAGGTTGAAATATTGATTGATTGTGGAATGAACTTGAAGTGTTTGATCAAAGAGGATATATGTTTCTGATGTTCTATGTTTATATTCCTGGTTGTGGTGGGTGTGTTGTTATTATATAGTGGGGATGTTGGGATTGGTTCTGATGAGATGTTTTGTGAGGTCTGGTTGTGTGTAGCAGTTTTCCTTAATGATATGGTTGATTGGGAAGAATTAATTTGAAGAATTATGATAGTAGTGAATGGTATGGGTGTTAAATGGAGTGGAAATCTGAACCTAGTTTCTCTATTATGGTTATTTTTCCTCTCTATGGTTTATTCTATATTGATTATTGAGACATGTGGTTGGTAGTATCCTAAGTAGGGATGGAATGAATAAATAATTACATTATTAAAAAATGATAATTAGTAAATTGAGTTGGTTGGGGATATGCCTGAGTTGTGGCCTGTTGTGGATGGTTTTCATTTATCAAACTCTGAAGTGAATATTGATGGTGTTAAAAAATGTATTTCAAGGTAGAAGTAGAGTTGGAAATATTATAATTTGATTTATTGTTTTAAGGAGAACCAATTGGTTTGGAATGAGTGTTACATAATATATATACATACTTTTATTTTTATTTTGTTTTATATACAAACCCAACCATGGTTGAACACCATATATCGAACACCCCCATTATCATGAGGGAGGATGTCATTCCCAAACATCCTTGTGGGATGAATGATGAATGGCCTCCCACTCTTCCATTCTCCTTCTTCCAAGAGGTGATATTCAAAATTCTTCGAGCAGGAAGGGTTTTTTGGATTCTAGGTGTGTGTAGGCGAGTTTTGTTTTCCCTTGTGTCTTCATGATGTTATGTAACGTGGTATGGGGCCAAGGTGTTTGTGGTTGGGGCATGGTTTTTGGCCCAGGAGTGTGCATATGAGATGTGATGGTCACAGTTTTCCCATGTTATAGGACTACCTATGAGGAACTAGAGACTTTGGGTAGGATTTGATGTTGTACTTTTAGAAGAGGTGAAAGCACCATTACATTTTCTGTTAGGGTGTGAGAGAGTATAATCAGTGGGATAGTGGTTTGGGGTACACTATCTCCTATATACTTTTTATATTAGATTACTTTACTAGCATTATTTTTTGTGTTTGCCTTGGTGGGGTTGGGATGGTTAGTATAACTTTTTAGGATTGTTGTGGGTTTACATCTTTCACCGGGGTGAAGTAGTATGTTCTTTTCACATGTGTAAGGGGGACATTGGTTTTCCTACTGAGTATACATATATGCTAACACTAAATATATAAAAACCATTTCCAGGTTTCTAGGATGACGTTGTGGACCATGAAAAATATTTCTAATTAAATTGTTTGGAGCTATCACTATGTGACAACATTATATTTTATTCATTTTGGGAATTCTTTTGGAGGATTTTATATGTATTAGTTTTTATTTATAAATGAAATGTGGGATGGTTTGTATTTCATTTATCATATTTCATGGTGTTGGTTGTAGTTTACTAATCTTATCTCCTGATATTGTTTTCTTATAAAGGGGAATTCCTCCAATTTTGTGTGAACATTGAACCCTGGGTTATAGTTTCCAAATAGAGGCCTACTATAGGTGGGAGTTTGGGGTCATTATCTCCCTTTCATCATCACCATCCCAGAAGGGGTATCATTAGAGGGAGGGATTCATGACAGAATGGTATCAGAGGGCAGGGTATAGAGATAGAATGGTGTTTGGAGTTAGGTAGAATGAGGTTTTCATGGGTTGGTAGGGAAAACAATTTAGGTAACTATAGGGTGTGACGTAGTCCAGGGAATATTAACTATGATAGGGGATTTTAGGGCATCATGTGATTTGATGCAAGGAATATGAGCCTACTGAATGACCAAGTGAGGTAGCACTGCTTGTAGGGTAGAGACCAAGGAGTGGTAAATGTTTCATAATGACTTCTGTTCTTATTCAAATTAGTTGATTTTGTGAATTTTGGATGATTTAAATGAATCATGATATTTTTTATGTGTTTCTTTGACTTTTCTCATGGTTTCAATACTAATATAATTCATCATTTTTTGAATCATTCGTATAAGAAAGACTAATGTGTATTGTGATAGTTAACAGGATTTAATTGTTTATTTGAAACCTTATTAAGTATTGAATGTGTTTCTTCCTCTCTTGATATAACATGATTCTTGATAAATTGAATTTTTCTTCCTTTGCTATAAATGTAATCCATTCCATCTAGTCTTCCTAATGTTTTAAATTTATAGAGAATCATTCTTAATGTATTTTCTTGTGATCAACTATTTAAATTTGGAAAACCATTATGAAAAATATAAACTTGATGTATATTCCGTACTATCATGATAAAATAAATTATTTTGAATTATTGTTACAATGTGAGTTAATACTCCATGCATTTTCATTACATTTTTATCATAATCATGTGTTTTTTAGTTGTTATAAAATGATTATTTAGACATTTATATTTCAAAATTCATGATAACATAATTTTTAATTATTGAAAATCCCTTCAAATTTATAAACCTTGACAAGAAGAAAATGAACATTATTTTTGAATTATTGTTGATTTATAGTATTGATATAACAATATGTTTTAGTCATGTGTTACGGTGGAAATTAATTTGACATTTATTTAGATAATGATATGAATTACTTGTGTTTAATTGGTGAGACATAAAACATTTGATGTAATTATCGATATTATGTTATTACTGAAATGAACTTTTATGTATTAATAAATCCTTACCGCCAAATTTAATTCATGAGTAGTTAGTCATGGGGATATTGTTTGAAGGTGAAATAATTTATATGGAACTTGGTATATTCTAATATGAAATATTTGTACATGTATCAGGTTTAATATGATATGTATGTAGAATCATGTTACTCTTATTTCATTATAAAATAATATATTCCTGAACAATGATTTAATTTATCAATGTTTAGCTTGATCACTATAAAGCTTGATATTTACTAATATAACATGTGTATATTTAATATTGTTGTCTGAAATAATGTTTTTTGGTGTAATGAAATGATTAAATAATATTTTTAATGAGCATAATAAATCATGAAACATAGCAATACAATATGTTTAGTTCAAGTTTTTTTGATTGAAATCATGATTTTCTTCGATGAATATGATAACATGTTTATGTAATATAGTACTTAAATTAAACACTAGAACATATCAAGCATAGTTATTTCTAATCAAGTAGGATGTATTTTTCCTTAATAACAAGATGAACCTGTGATGTATTGTTTAAGAATAATAAACAGGGTGTGCGAGTTAACATGTGTAAAATTTTGTCCTTAACATGGAAGCATGTTAATAATATTTAAAAATTAATACAAAATATTTCACTTGAAGTAACCTAGGTATGTTTAGTATTTTTTTGTGGTTTCATTGTTACCATTTCATAGATGCATTGATATTCCTTTCTAAAAAATAGTAGTTGTTGGATAAAATGTTGTATTATGATTTTTTTAGACAATGAGACATTCAGTGTGACTGCATGTTTAAACACTCCATGTATTAGAAGTATAATAACTTATATGTGTCTATTTAACTAATTCCCCATGAGAAATATAAATTTTTTTGAATGTAACGTTGCTAAATAATGAAATTAAGTATTATAAACTGATAGATTTTTATAGAAGATGATATGTCATGATGCTATGTGTGATTTTTCTTGATTTAATTTCCTTGTGTGACATGTCATTTAAAAACCTTGAAGTATAAAAAAATTGGGAATCCCTACCTAATATTTCTAATACCTTGATGATATTAAATCTATGAGGGTGAGTTAGTGCCACATAGAGTGGATAATATGTATACGTGGGATAGGGGATTTCTCGATTTTTGTGTGTGGAGCCTTGTAGGTGTTGATAATTGGGGTATCTAGTTGGGACTATGTAGAGAATGAGATGGAGTGGGTTATGGGTTGGAAATGGTATTTTACTATGGATTATTAATTGGTGCGGTGATGTGGTTGTGTGAAATTTCTGACATGGTTTTGTTGGTTGGGATGTTTTTCCAATTGTTGTGTTGTCTAGTGATGTTTAATTGTAGTGGTAGGGATGTTTGGTTATTTTCGTAAGAATTCTGTTTTTGTGTTGGATTGGGTAGTGATTATGTTGATGGAATCCCTCACCTCTCTAAAATAGATTTATCACATTAATTTTTTAATATTGTAAACCTGTTGATTTGGAGGTTAAGAAACCAATAGTTGTGGGATTTCCTCCCAATACTAAATGTTTTATAAAGAGAGTGATGGAAATGTTTGGCTACTAACTTATTGGTTGATATTGATCTGTTTGATCATATATGGATAGTGCATGATATGAACTCAAACATGTGAAGAAAGGGAATCACTCTCACCACATCAAGACACATTATATTATGACACATTTTAAAATTATGTGGCCTGGTCAGTGCCGTACATTGTGGACAATATCATGGTGTAGTGGATGGATCCCTTCATTTTGTAGGCTTCTTGTAGCCCTATCTATATTAAAATATGTTTTTGGGTTGGTGTGTGAATGCTATTTTAATCTCCTTCATGTAATGACATACGACTATGAAAATATATAGAGATTCAAAATATTGAACCCCTTGTTGTTTCTAAATATGTATGTTCATGGTAATTATTATATTGATGAAAAACCTAGAAAAAATTTTAATCTTGGATAAGGAGGAACATTTTAAACTCATGTAATAATTTTTGATGCATGAAATATGTTAAATTCATGTTTTCTAAAAATTTTATTAACATTATCTTGGTAAAGATCATGATAGAGCTCTTTTGGTATAAGATGATTAAATTTTGTGAGTGTATGATCCCATCCAATATATGTATTTCATCACGTGTAACATGATAAAGAGTGGTGGATTTATTAAATTGGTTGAAAATTATTTCACAAAGAGTATTTGGATAAATATGAGGCACTAAAAAGGGAATCTAAATGATTTTGGAATTAAATTTATTTTCTTTTCCTAAAAAATTAAATTTAATTTACCTTGAAATGATTTCATAAAAATGTTTTCAAACATAACATTATTTGAAATGAAATTTTAAGATACATTTTAATAAAGTAATAATTGTTTTACTGGATCATGGTATTCCATTTCTTTACCTTTTGTTAAACATTAAATGATATAAATGTATGAAATATAATTTTTTTGTATTAAAAAATGATGAAAATTCATGTATATATATTTCCATTCAATAGAATGATTATGTTAATTTTTTAATATTAAATTAATAACTTCATTTTTTATGTTTTCAATGTATCACTTACATTTGAAATAATGTTAACATGTTGATTTAATATTACCCCTTCCGTGGTGTTATTGTGGTTGTTTAATTGTTTTCTATTACATACTAGACATGTTATACCTATCTATGTGGTCATGTTCCTGTTTGAGAGGTATATCCCCAATATATTGTGTTTACTATAGTGTAGATTTGACCCTCATTCCCAAGAGGTTGTTGTGTTCAAAATATATCAAGAAACATGATAGTTATCTCAAGGGAGGGATTTTTAGATCCTTCCCCCCATTTTATTCGGCTTGGATTTGAATTCTCGATGATGATAATTTTTTGACAGGTGTCTTATGTAATGTCTTGGACCTCCCCGGTACATTTCATTATAAATATATGGTGTATGAGGTGTTTTGTAGGGTCTGGGTGACTTATTTATACCATTTTATAAATTTTCCTGCTCACAACGGTAGGTCAGGAATGGTAGGTTGGGACTGGTAAGTTAGGTCTTGTTGGTCATGGTTGGTATGTTAGCATTATTATGCTAGGATTGGAAATTCTAGACCAATGAGTCACTAACTATCGGCCAAAATTTTGATCCATGATTGATAGGTCTCAATGGTGAGTCATGAATGGTAATTCACAATAGTTACTCATGATTGGTATCTCAAAATAGTGATTCATGAATGTTAGGTCAAAATAGAGGGTCAGGATTAATATGGTGCAATATTTAGTTACTATCGGTAGGTCATAGTGGTGAGTCAATATCGGTTGGTTGCAATGTTGAGTCATGATCAGTAAGCCGAAATGGTATGTTCAGTAGTGATCCATTCCAATAATTTTCAAGATTTTTCTATTTTTTCCCTTTTGATGACCCTTTTGACAAAAAATAAATGTAATTATATATTTATGTGGGGTTGAATATGTTTCGAGGGATGTAAATAATATCATTGATTGATCTAATTATCCGAAGAAATTTATTTGGTCAAACTACATTGTTTAGGGTGATCTGTCTTAATTATAATTCTATACTATTTCAAATATATTTAGTTTTGAATCTAATCATTCAAAGCTAGAGACTGTTGCTTAGTTTATTCGTTATCCATTCTCTAAATAATGCTCATTTGAAATTCTTCTTCCTGTAGGAGTTGTGCGACCTGGCTATAAGAGTTGGTTCAATTTACTAGAATATTTTAAGGATTCATGCATGCCCATGTTTTAGTCTGTCCATGAAGTACTGATTGTATCTTCTTCCATGTAGGGATCCCTTCATCTCTTTTTTATTTTTGTATCATGTGGGGTGTGTTCATGAATTTATACCATGTGAAGGAAGTTGAATATGTGTTTAATAAATATAATTGGATCAAATTTAAAACAATAAACAGAGGATAAGGAATGTGACATATGATTTTGTTTCATTATTGATTGATATTCTGATCTATATGGGCAATATTCCTACTAAAAATCATGGTCGAGGGTGCAATTTGTTTTTTCACATTGGTGGACTTATGATTGATTGTTATTGATCATGCGTCGAACAACTGTATATATATAATTGATTAACTACGTATATTTGGTTAAATAAATGGATTCCCTAATATTGATCATGTTATGTGATAACACCTAATTTATCAAAGTAGAATTAAAGATCAAGTGTTTCCTAAATCTAAATACCACCTACCTTGTTTTGTCTGTCTATTTTTTGTGTGTGGTTTTTTCTATCTTGTACTTTGTTTGGCTTTATGGTGCTGAGGTTGAGGGAATGACTGTGTGGTGGGGTGTTATTGGTGGTGTAATTGGATCTTAGGTTGAGTGACTGACTGATTGTAGAATGGGTGGGAAGGGGGGGTCGTGGTCCACATAGACTATAGCAGCATGACCCCATGGAAACTGATAAATGGTGGTCACATGGAGGACCACTGCATCAAATACAGGGGCTACCACATGTTGATCAGATAGGGATACGGTGCCTACCATCTCCCAGGTGGAGCGAACTGGCCCTGGCCCAGCAGGAGATGACATGCAAGGGGGTCCTGTTGGACCCGGTGGTTTTGATCGGGTGGGTCTAACAGGGTTGGATCGAACCGAAACCCAATCATAACCCTTTTACTAAATTTCCCATAACATTCTAACAATGTGTCCACTTAAAGAGACGTTTTCATCATTGGGAATCACATGATGAGTGGGTAAGTTTGAGATACTCTATGTGGGTTTTAGTGGTGGTTTACATACATCCTATGACAAGTGGAGTAGGTTCTCTTGGAATAAGCATTCTATGAGTGGAATCTATAGCCAGTTGTGATTCAGAGACTATGTGACTTGAGGAATACATGAATTTAAGACTATGCATGTCTAGGTCTATGTGTCTCATCGGGTTAAGTGACTTACCAAGTCTATGTGACTGATCTGGTGTAGGTGACTTATTGGGTCTATGTGACTCAACGGGGTTGAGAGTCTCATCGGGAGTATGTGCCTTATCAATAATGAGTGTTCTTTGATTACATTTAGAAATTTTTCTTTTCATTTTTCAATCTATACCTGTTTGAGCTAACTAGAATTCTCATGTGATTTCCTTTATGGTATTTCCTTTGTGGTTTTAGGGCATCATACTGAGTACTATTTTTGTCACCCCTACATGGGATTTTCCAGCATGGGTCGTGTCTTCTACAAATGACTGATGTTTTGACAGAGACCTTGGTTTTTATGGACCGGGTGGTTCCGAATGATATCCTATATATGTGGTGTACTATTATGGCTTCAGGAAGTAACCCTTAACCAACACATCATGTAGGGATTCATGTAGAAAAGCTTTAGTATTTGTGTTAATGGCTCCTCCTTTTGGGGGGGCTTGTATTCCGGCACGGGTCACCCAATTGTACTTTATATATTTGTTGCATTTTATTTATTTTATAATTAGTGGTTTGTATTCATGGTATGCTTAGTTTTTTACTTTCATCATTGTGTGAATTCCTACAGGTACATGTTAGTGACATTCCTACTAGATTCTAGTCACCATCCCTTCACATATTGGATGTTAGCTTAGGGTGTAGTGGCATAGACCCCGATAAGATGGGTTGTGACAAAATTTCCCAATGGTTTAGGGTTTTAGATCACAATTCTTGTTGGTAACATCATTATTTTTGTCATATAAATAGTTTGTGGTAAAAAATTAGACATCATTATGGAAATCTAAAATTTCCTATTGATGTTATTTGTAGTAATGAATTCAACTTTCTGATTATGTGACTCTGGGATTTTATTTATATATATTGATTAAATACACTATCATTTTGAATAAAATGGATGTAGATAATATTTAGAGTTTATAGGGATCTATCCCCTCTTGAGTTAGGAGATCAAATATTAAAAAATATGTCCTTGAGGGAATAGTATCCATATAAGTGGTATGGTGGTTACTGTACACTAGTATTTTCATCAAGATTGTTGATGTGGTCTAAATGGCTATGTAGAATCCAAGTGGTAATTAGTTCTCCATCACAGAGTGTTGTTCTTAGTGAATGTTGGTTAAATATTATGATGCTAACATGGTTAGATTATTTTCGATGATAGATGATATTTTTTTTTAAGAGACGATGACCCACTCACCTCAATGAATTTGGAATGTCCAATATGGGAGTTTAGTTATGAGATAATGTGTATTTGGGTATTTCCACATAGTTCAAAAAAAATTACATTAATGGAGGGGAGTATGTAATCCTGCATCTATAGTTGTGTACCTTAAATCACATCTCAGTTGTTGTGATGAAGTATTGTGAATTTCGTTCCCCAATTGAGTATGGATCCATGGTGGTGAATGTGTAGTCGATCATTTGTTTTCATTATCTAAAATTATGAGATACAATGTGAGGGATGTATCTCTTTATATTTTGGATTTAATCACAATAGTTTGGTATGTGTTATCATTGGTATTGAAGCTGGAATATTAGGTCTTTTTTAATGATTAGGACCATCTGATTTTGAATATAGCAAAATGGGTCACCATAGAGAAGTGTGTTTATTTCACAACATTATAAGGATATTTACATAATGTCATGTTTTTCATATTAGGCACATTCAAATTGATAATCTGAAACCAAATGAAGTGATATTTGATAATGGATATTATCTAAGAGGGAATTAGAGGAGCAGTACTGTGTTACCGTTATTGGATTTTATATTAATTTATAAATGTTTGAATCCTAATGTTATTTCCATTTTGAAAATGATAATGATCCATTTTCTATATCATGTTCATGGTATGTAGTTTTTTATCATTCTATGGGGACTGTTACTTTGTGAAGGAAAAGTATTTGATGTTGAATCTATGGAGGTGTTACATATTGTTTTATTACCCCTTCTCTAAGGATTTATTGATATAAACATGAGAATGATGTTTCTTATCAATATATGAATGATAATTCATTGAATATGTATATTTTTTGGGTCTATATATGGATTTAATTATTGGATGAAATTAATATGCATGTGGAGAGATTATATTTAGTGTGAGGTTTCTTAGAAAACTTATCCATTTAACAGCTCTTGTTATTTTTTCTTTGGGGAAGAAATGATTTATATGTGGGAAATATATAATCACCCAGGTTTCCAAAGGTTGAATGTAGCTCATATTTTAGCTTAAAATCTCAAGATTCAGAAATAGGGTTAAATGGAGAATTTAACCTATTCAAATAACTTATTTTTTTATTGGTTCATTGTTTATCGAATGTGCTCTTTACCCATATGTTAAATTTTTATAATTTTCCATGGTTGATGAATTTTAATTTATATTTAATATTTATTAAATAAAATTAATATATATATATATATATATATATCAGGAGTGTGGATATTGATATTTCATAAAAATGATCTCACTCGAAAATTACTACCATAAGGTTTTGTGCGGAGAATAATGTTTTTTTATGTGAGTTGTATGTTGTCCAATTTACAATGGTTTGGGATCAATGATTTATAAGGATTATTTAAATAATTAAAGAAATATAATTTTTTAATAATTGATTTTACCAAATAAAGATAAATTATTATATTTATTTTGTTGATATAGAAATGTGGAATTGATATTGCACATCGATGTTAACTTATAATTTTATAGATTTTATAGGGTTGAAATATGTTAGTATTCTATGTATTTTTGAGATGATTCAATTATGGGATTTATTAGGGGAAATATTATGGTGAATTATTTTCTCGTTTTCTGGATGGTGATTGTGGATACGTATTTTCCACAATCTCTATTTTTTAAATTTAAAATTATGTGATATATCCAAATTTCTTATCATTGGTGGAACACACTAGAGAATATATATATTTATATCGATGAATTTAATAAATGATACTTTGGAACTTCAAAATATTATTCTTGGGACAATAATTATAGAGGAACATGATGTTATGATTAAGAGACAACAATTCAATGTAGAGGTAGAAAATGTTTCTTATTTAGTACCTTGATTCATCCATGTGATCTGAAACACTTTTTTTCTCATGAAAAGATCACATATATTTCTATTTCAATGATATGATAAATATATTAAAATATATTAACTATTAAAATTAACCAAAAATTTGATAGTAAATTAATCATTGATATTTATAAATTATATTTGGATGAAAATTATATGATAATGAAAACAAATTATAAATAATTTTCATAATTAGGACTGTATTTTTGAAAAAAAACATATACAATTATATTGATGTGAATTATTTTCTAGAATATAAGTAATTTTTTTGGGATTACTATTATTCCCCATATAAAATTTTTATTCCATAAATTTTTTTTTCTATTGTAGAACATGATGGATAATTTTTGGAGATGATAATATGATTACTGAATTTAATATATTGGATTAACATTTTAATCTTTTATGAGGATTATTCTCAATGATTAAAAATCATTTTGCTTTTCCTTATGTAAGGATCATAAATAAGTTCTATATTTTTTAATAAGATGAATAATATTGGAAACAATATATTTGAATGAATTAATAATACAGGTCTTCACCATGTCACATAAATAATTGATTGAAAACATAAAATATATTATTTTATCATTTTTTCATGAAAATTTTGTAATTAATATACTTTACCATGGGATTGACATGTCGATGAATCCAACATGTTTATCTAATGTTTCTACTCTATGAACATTCCATATATGTCATTTCTAACATCTTTTTTCTATATTGGGGGACCATTGTCCTATATTGATAATTTTATTAATTATTAGAGATATGATTAATATTTCTTAATAATCAAGAAAATAATTTATTCCCCTTCTTGAATTCTTTATTTATCATTGGATCTTTTTAGAAATCCATTTTTAATTGTTGGTTTTTTTCCTTTACCACCACTATCAACTTTCTTTATCCCTATCCTTATAAAATAATTCTCTACTAGTTTTGTGGAACTATAACAATTAATGTAAGACTTATAGTCTTATAAAAGGTTGATATGATGTTATATTTGGATAATGGTGAAGGAAAAAATGACATTTAAAGCTCAAAATTGAATATTTTGGTATTAGGTTGATTTTATTATAACATGGGGTATAGTCCTCACTCCAATTCCATGTATGATTCTATTTACAATTACAGAATTGTTATTAATTACAAACAACAAGTACCCATTTGAAACCAAATGTGTATAATTAAAAATATGATATCTAGGGTTTTGTTGAGAACAAAACATCACATTCCATGTGAATATGAGTAACACTTCATGTATCATGGGACCATGATCCTTTGTGTGTACTCTGTATACACAACAATTCCACACATCAGACACATATATCGTGTGACATTCCATACAGACCATGTATTTAAAAAACATCATATTGAAATTTATAGGATATACCCACCTAGTTATCATGTGTTCCCACACATAGGGTACTTCATAGAGACATCATGTAAAAATTTCTAGGTGATTCAATATGTATCTAGAATACCATAACAACCAAATATAACTATATTTGTATTTTACTTAATTTATATAATATAAACATTAAAAATCATAAATCATACAAGAATACCAACAATGAAAGGTTTAGTGTCTATATTTACAATTAATTAATGAAAATTATTCTAGAACAGTTGCGAAAAATAATCAATAATATCACCACACCAGTCTCCATTTTAGATTGTCTATAAGTTATTATAATCTTTATAACCTATGGAATAGAAACATAAAAATGTTATAAGCTCAAATTATTATTATGTGAAAAAATTTCATCCTTTATCCATGATTAGATAATATGGTAATGAAAAAACAAGAGAATTGGAGAAATATATTATTAAAAGACAAGGTAACCATAAGAGCTGAATGCCAGTCAGTACAGGAGGACATAAAAGGGAAACATATAGCACGTAAAAACTGTCTTGTATAATGACATAAAAAACAAGATCCATGTTGCATAATAATATTGTTATGGAATGTAAATGTAACATTCCCATGATACATATAAGAATAAATAACACTGTAAAAAAGTGGTAGGGAATTTATAAAATGGTGGTTAAAATTTTTTCAATCATTTTTGTTTTGAATAAAAAACAATTGCATGATTCATGTTGTGAACAAGAAAAATAGCAATGCGTCATGTTGCAATAAAATGAAAATTACATACATAACATCCTTATCTCAAGAGATATAAATATGTAACCAATGTGTGGTTTTCCAACATAGAACCTCATATATTAATAATTTATACATATGCATGTCACTTGAAATTAATCATTCATCATATCATAAAGATTTTGTATTCAGTGCCCTAAAACCAAATTCTGTATACATCGTGATAAAATATATTCATATTTTTTTAATATTAATATACTCATTATAACATCGTGATTGTTTTTTTCATAACATTTATGTGATAATGTATTAAGAGTAGTTGTCAAACTAAATGGTCTTAAAAGTTACTTATTATGATGAGTACATAAAAGTTCCAGGACAGAATTATTAAAATATATATATATCCTCTATATATAGATGAAATTATTTTAAGGACATTTATGATTTAGGATATCATGGTTGGGGAATTTTACAACATTGAGTCACCTTCTCATGGTGTAAACCGTTGGTAATATTTAGTGACTGATATTATTAGAATGATACCCTCTAGTAGGATATCCTCATATATATATATATGTGTGTGTGTAATTTCATGTTCCTATCCTTGGATGTCTGTATTGATCTGTAGAATTTAGTATTATTATTAATGAGTCTTATATGTCTCAAACTATGACTTATTGATAAAAATTGTAAAGATATATGTTTATAGTGAGGTAGAATGCATTAGGTTCATTGTGAGTAATATTTCATTAATAAATAATGCGAGAAAGAATTTTTTCCATATATTATTTAATTAAAATACATATATTAGAACCTTTAATGGAAATGATATATAGAAATTAAATCAATTTCCATGTAGTTAAAAAATAATTTTTATAAGGAAAACATTTAGAAAGATATATCATGAATTATAGTTGATTGCAGTATATTTTAACCAACTTGATATAAAATAATATTTGAAGGAGGTTATATTACATACTAAGAATTGGTATAGGGTATTAGGTCAATAGGACATTAGCTTAATTCTCTGTGGGTTTCATGGTATTTTTCTAGATGCTATCCTTGGATATTAGGCAGCTTCACCTAATGTCGTTATGAATGAGGCTTAGAGGGTAACACACTGAGTGTATATCAAATCTATGTTAAATAATATATTATTTATTTATTATATAAAAACTTTAATAAAATATTATTCTTTCACATCATTAAATAATTATTCATGTTTTCTTGACCACATATATTAAAAATATTGTTATTCTAAAGAATATTATATGATCGGGCTATTTAATAAACATTCATTTTATATTTAGTGAGTATTATACTTGTTTATTTCTTGGTAAATAATCTTTTAATATTTTTTTTATAAATTAATATTAATTATTCAAGGCCCGAAAAATAATGTGGTGGAATGGAAGACAATGTGTAATGTTCTAATGGAAAATAATTTATGTTGAATGACAATTGATTAAATAATATTTAATATTATTCATGAGTTTATCACATGTTTAACCATTAGTTAAACATTAGTTATTGATTAGAAATTACTCAATTAATATTTAATCATTATCTAAAAATTACTTAATCATTAGTTTACCATTAGGTAGATATTTCTTAACCATTAGTTAAACATTGTTTAACCATTAGTTGATCATTCCATAACTATTCCTTAATCATTCTTTAATCATACCTTAACCATTCTTTAATCATATATGCATCATTCATTAATCACTAATTAATTATATATTAATCATTAATTAATTATTAATTAATCATTACATAATATTTATTTAATCATTACTTAGTTATTTTTTAATAATTATGTAATCCCCAGTTAATCATTACTTATTCAATAGTTGTTCACTAATTATTCATTCATTCATTAATAAATCTTTAGTAATTAAATTATCTTAATTTAATCCAAATTTAATCAATACATAATCATTAACTAATCATTACTAAATCATTACATCAACATTCAATAATCATTAGTTAACAATTTGCCAGTCCTTAATTAATTATGCCTTAACAAAATGTTAATCATATCATATTCATTAGTTAATTGTAATTAAATAGTAATTATATGTAATCATTATTCAATCCTACGTTATTTATTAGTTAATCTATACAAAAAAATTCAAATACAAAAAAATTATTTATAAACTATATATAAGTAACTAATCAACATAAAACAATATTTTGAATTAATTAAAAATAATTAAAATAAATAAATAAATAACATTAAATTAAATAATAATAAATTCCACTAAATGAACTTCTCAATTAATGGGGACTTGTTTATTTCCATTAGATTCCCCACATAAGAAGAATAATTCTTCTAGAGAGAAGTAGAGAGTTATGAATGTTGAGATAATAGTGGGTTTTCATGTGAGAATGATGGGGTGATTTTAGAAGAAGTTTTGAAAAATATGGTGGGGGAGGTATTTTCTAGTACATTTGGTGTACGATGTCCCCCAGATTCATTTTTCATTATATTTAGGCAAAAGTAACAGGCCCCCTTCCAACATTCATAAAAAAATGTAAAAGCTTTACTTACAAATATTTAAAAGGATCTAAATAAACATAAAAACTCAATTTTAAAGGGATTAAATAAATAATAAAGGGACATCTATAATTATTTATTTTTAACTATTACCACATATCAACCCAATTATAATATTATTTAATAAACACAATTCGTTTTTTGGTCTATAATTAAATCTATAGGTTCCTCTCAAAGCCAAAGTGAGCCCCCGTCTCTGAGACCACTACCAAAAATAGAGAGTGTTCATCCTCTAACTTCCACTTTTTTATCCATATAGGCCAAAAAGATTCCATCGCAGTCAATGCATGGGGTGAGAAGTGGAGAATGATGCAAGAAATATCATCTTTTATTCTAGCACCAGAAGATTCTGACAATGATGATCAAAGAATAGTGTTACATGTTTGGATTTCTATAAGGGATAATATATTCTTTATTACTAATGCACAAAAATGTAAATACTTATATCTATTATAAGATCCATCAAAAAAAGACAAAAAATTCTTAGAAGATAATTTTATAATTTATTAATTTTTTTATAAATACAATATGCTGATCTTGTGGTGTGTTTCTGGTGCTTTATCCATTTTATTTATTCATTAATCAATTTAATTAATCTTGGTTTTCATTACCATTTTAATATTGGACTTATCATCAATAAATAAAAAAATAACAGTTTTTCATGACCCATTAAATGTTTATTCAACACCTGAAACCATCAAAATAAAACCATGGAAATAGAAAGGGGTTGGTAACATTTCCATACAGAGTCACAAATAAAAAATTCATGAATTTTAATGGTTAATAACATAATTTCATACTCTCTAAATAAATAATTCATAATTTCATATTATGATTATTCATAAAACATAACACCATAGGATTATGATCTTTCAAATTGGAAAATGTAATCAAATCTACAAGAAATAGATTTTATAAAACATTTAATAACATCATTGCGAATAGAATAAATTTAAAATAACATGGAAATAATTTCTCAATAAGATAATATGAAAAAATATTAAGCAAAACTGTTTAATAAATTGAATCAATGTATTCTTGAAAAATACCTAAACATTTTCACATACGAAATGTGGAGGGGAATATATAAATATGAACATGAAATGAAAAAACCATCTATCATTTTGAAAACAATTTCAATGAAATCCATGACATTAAAAGAGTGGTAATTTTTTCATATGAAAATAGGAAATCCTAAATATAGCGATGAACTGAAATAAAGAATATTTTTTTAAAAATAGTGTTTTATTACATTTAGAGGAAGGGAGAATATAGAAATAGAAGAAAAATGATTATTTAGAGAGAATGAGAATTATTCTTAACATCATTTAATTTAATTAATAATGAAATTCATCAATGTAATTCACTAGAAAATATACGGAATGAAATTATAATAAAATCATTAAATACGGGGAAATCATCTTATAACAACTATAGCCAAAAAATATCATTATGACTTGAGAAAAGATGTTGAGTCAAGATATACCTTTACCTTAAAAAATGTTTATTCAAACATTACATAAAATATTATATATAAAATTAACTATATGAATAATTTGTTTTATAACCTTATCCATAACTATTAAATTTTATAAAAATCATTTATTTCAAACTTAATAGTGACTAATTTTTTATAATCATCAATGCTTGTCATTTGAGTCAATTATTTTCATAATTTTTATTTTATAGTGGTGTTTTTGACTATTGTTTATATAATAAAATATTAATATTCTAAAATCAATATTGGTAATATAATAGTTTTTTATAATCATTTATAAGTTTCTAGTTTTATTTCTTATGTATTTTGGTTTTTAATTGTGATTATGATGTTAGTGATGAACTAAAATGTTTATAATATTAATAATTTTATTAATAGTATAAAATTTATAGAACCATAAGACCGAAAATATTTCCACATTTATGTATAATAAAACCAATATATAATTCTATATTGTCACTCATGATAGAATATTGTAGTATTGTTCTTGTAGGTGGTTCAAATGACCCAAAAATAACAATTCCTTAATTAGTAGATGTGTATGGTTATGAATGTTGATTATTATGGATTTATATGACTACAATTGATAAAAATTAAAATTATTTATATATATTTAGTTTTTTAAATCATATTTCAATATTATTAATAAATAATATAGAAAAAAGATTAAAAATTTGATTTGATACTTTTGGGTAGTGGTAGTCCACAATTGTATACGGGCTAATTACATTTTTCATAATGGAAATTGGGAAAGATGGTGAATATTTATTCACACAGTGTTAAAAAATAAAAAATAAAAACAATAATGATTTATTTATATAGGGCCTATATATTTATATTTGTGGGAGTATGATATAAAATAATTTTTTTCAAAGAAGAACTATAATTCATGTTTAGGACTTGAATTTTCTATTAGATGGCTCCTTGGAAATTGATGGCATTGAAAATAATAATGGGACTATAATCTAAGGGATGTGATATGGGATTCTATGGGAATGAAAATATGTGTAGATTTTTTAGAGAAAAAAAATTTAGTGAGGTCTTGAAGGGGTGATGATAGATAACTTTTATAGGTTTAGGGAATGACATTGGTTAATTAATTCAACATAATATAAATATAAAACATTTTTAAAATGTTAAGAAATCCAAAAATTTGAATTTAATGTAGTTGATATATGTTTTATTTTATAATGACCCCAATAATTTAATTATAAACATGTATTATCATCATATGCTTTTTACCCCATTAGATATCTCTTTTTATTGTTTTCTTCTTTTTCTATGGGAACTCATTTTTACACATGTAATCATTTTGTTATCATGAAATATAAAATATATATTATAACATAATTTTGACCCATATATTTATAAAAATTAATCTATTTCATATGTTAATATTTCTCAATCTATGAAAAATAAATTTTATCATCAGTAAATGTATCGTATAAAAAATGTAATTCAGGAAAAATGATTTTAATAAATGCGTATTTATATAATTATGACTAATATTAATTAAAATAACATAATGTTTTTTTATTATTAGGAAAATAATTTTTTTCCGTTAAAAAATTTCCAAAACCATCTATTAAATTAATATTTTTTAAATAAAATAAAATTCTAAAAATTATTTTAAATTTGTAATGAAATGTTACAAATGTATTGAATCTTAAATACACGTTTTTTACGTTCAAAAAAATACTAAATATGAATATTTTTTCAATTAATGAAATATTTTTTAAAATAAATTTTTTTGATATATAAATATCTTTATTATAATGTTATTTAATGTATATTATTAGTAAAAACATTATTTTCACAAGTCACTAAAGAATTAAATATTTTAGAAAAGAAAAAAATAAAATAATCAGATAATTTTTTCCTTATGACTTAAAAAATAAATTTCCATTTTAAAAAATAAAAATTCAATATTTAATACAGTCATTTTGTTATTTTAAAAATTAAATATATAATGAAAATTAGTTCTGATGAAATAATGAACTATTTATGATTTTAGTGTCATGGGTCATACTTTATAGTTATTTATAATATATTTTTATATTTTTATATAATGTAAATTCAAAATTGTTCTAATGGTCTTATCTAATATTTCATGGATTATTTTAGTTTTGTTTTTCATATAGGACTTGCAACTCAACATAATTTTAGAAAATTTATTTACTAAAATTACGGGTTATTACAAATACACATATTTAAATATGAGTATTCCAGAATACCATGCGATTCCACTAAAAATTATGCATAAATTATCTTCACATGTTTTGGGAGATAAATATTTATAGCCAGCGCAACCGAGTGGATCCATACATTAAAATAAATTCTTTTTGGAAGATTATTGTACTATTTTAATCTTCCTTTTAGAGATAAATAATTCAACACATGAGTAATTCATACATTCTTTCCCCGTATAACATGATGGTATGCACATTTTATTCGTCATAGGATTATATTCAATTCATTATAGAATATGAAGAATTGATTCTATTTAGATATGGTAAAATTGTGGGATAATGATTGAATAGAATCAATCAGGTTAGAACTCTTTGCTAAGCATATTGAATTATAGGTGTGGGTCATATATGTATATAGTCAATTACGTTACTCTTTCATAATGATGTGGTTTGGATTTTCAACTAATGTAGTAGATAACCCTCATTGTTAATGAAAAATATACATGATGGGGAACAAATCCTCCAAAGGGGTTTATAACCATGTCAATTATGGTGTATTTCATTGAGGTGTATGTCCCATATGAATTTTTATAATGATGAATTATATGGATGTGAGAAAAACCATATAGTTTGGGTACTACTGTCCTGATGATGATTTACCACATTCCCCTCTTGGATGCCTCTTCCATGATGTTAGGCTTTAAAAGAAAATCTCTATATCCTCAGTTTCATTTACAATATGACTTGTAATAGTGTATTGTCATTGTGATAAAAAATTCAAATTATCTGAGCATCAATAGGAGAAAATGATATATTATTTTTAAATGAGCCATGATATAAAAAACAATTTTCTTTTATTCCATGAGTTGACATGATTTTACCGAATGAGTATTCCTGAATGAATTCTTACAAAATCACTAGGACACAGGTTTGAGGAGGAAATTTAATCTATATTTACTGTATTATTTATTTAATTTAATACTAGAATATATATAGTCACCCCATCCTAGGACTAATACCAAAATGTGTTCAATATTTTAACACACTAATTAGATGAGCATTGATGATTGATTACAAAGATTGGGTTGAGCGAAAGTATTTTTGATGAAAATTATAGATAAAGGGGATTGTTTATGGTTGAATTTTATTTACGAGACCATGCATCCATGTGGTGTAATATCATTATCTGATTTATTATAACATATATTTATATGTCTTCAATATTTTTATTTCCATTTTTTGTTTAACCGTAATGGCATTAAAATGAACAACTATTATATCATGAATGCATTAGTTTAATGATAAATTTTCAATATATATTTTATATTTTTGATGATTATTACTATTTATTATAGATTATATTATATTATTACTTAATATATTTTATGGTCTTCTATGTGTTTTATTCCTTCTTAATAGCATTTTCCATTCCATGACTTATTGGAGCGATGCTTTGGTTAAAAAACTCAGTTTACCGCATTCCTTAGTGTTTTAGAACCATTAGATTTTATAATATAAACTTCATATACAATATAATGTATGACATGAAACAACAAGTAATTAATGGAAAATTATAACTTCGAAATTAATTATATATTTATTCTCCTTGGCAGCATTCAATTTATACAACACCGGTTTGAATGAAACATGATACTCTATTAAAATATAAACATTTGATCATTTAAATTGATAATTATCCATTAAATTGTAGGATATGATTAAAAATTTCTATATTAATAAAATTCATTAGTATAAATATGTATAAAAAATTGGACATATATTTATTAGATATATAATTATAACTGTTTGAGAAATGTATTGTTTTCAGAAAAAAATTGTATTTTTATAAAAGGCAGTTTAGTCACACATTGAGAACATAATTTATAATTAGTGTTTACCACTGTTATAATATTTATTAGATTTAAAAACATTAGTTTTGAAATCAGAAAATAAGAATTTTAATTTTGTGAATTTCAAGATTATTCTTAAAATTTTAATTTTTTATTCAGTAGTGATAAATACTAAAATTTAATTGAAACCCATATTTTTATTTGAAATAATTATAAGGATATATTATATTTTAAATTAGATTTATTGTAATATTAGTTAAATAATATTTTTATTATTCTATATTATTTCATTTTAATTATATTCAAATTTAATTTTTTTATAAAAAATTGCTAAACAATTGAACATTTTCTCTTTGAAAAAATTAATTAACATCATGTCTATTAGATTAATTTGAAATTATATTTTTCCACTAATTTGATATTATTTTTTTAAAAAAAGGATAAATATTTGAAATCAATATAATTTATATTATATAATAAGTCCATCATAATTTTCTAAAATAATTAATAGTGAAAATAGTAAAAATTATTTACTCCAAATAAGGTAAATATGGGTTTACCGCGGTGATAAACTAAGAATATTAGGGTAAAAATTACATAAAAACATATCAATATCATATTTTCCATCCATATATCAAAATTATCATAATTTTTTAGTTGAACATAATGTGATTTGGGAACTTTTTTCTTGTGAACGATTTTTCCATTTTAGACACTTTTTTGGAAATTTCCATGTAATTTCCCAAAGGGTTATTGTTACCCACTTATAGAAGGGCACTCTATCCATTCAGTTATCAAATAATCCAAATCTTGTCATATCTTCAAAAATATTAAAAAATATCTCCCTAACATGATAATTAGTATTCTAGTGATACTTTTCCTCCCAAAACACCACCCCTTTGGTCCATAAGGGGATATCTGAATGAGGTTTCACATCGAGAAGGTAATTATCTTATCAAAGATCTCTCTTTTATTTATTTTTCTTCCACCATAAATTATATTATAAAAAATAAAATATATTTTAAAAATATTTATGAAATAAATATTTTTTAATATTTTTATGGAATAATATTTATGAATCTACAATTTTATCAAATGAGATGTGAAATCATCAATCATTAATACAGTGTACTACCACATCGAGAACTGATTTAGTTCATTTTCCATCACCACCATTAAAGGATGAATATAAAAATTTATTTAGAATTTTTATATTATAAATATGATATAATTATGATTACATAATTTTAATATCACATATAACTACTTATATTTCATTTCTTTTCCTATCTGATATTGTCGCTCATGTATACAATGGACAACCTCCTCACAGAGCGATGTGGTTAATTTTTCAGTTACTCAATATATGGACTATAAAAAGTGTATTATTAATTTATTATATATATATATATAATAAATTATACTGATTCTATAAAATTAATTTATCAACCACTTGGTTACCATTTTAGTCATTAAGGGAACGATATCGTCACTCGTGTGTATGTACGACTCACTGTCTCCTCAAAACAATGTGATTTATTTTCTAGTTCAAAATTTCGTAAATATTTCTAAATTTTTTTCTAATGAGTGATTGTGATATTTATAAAAATTTTATCATTATTTGTATGATATATATATATATCTTATTTATAGGAACCATAACATTTATTAAAAAACATGTATGAGAAAATGAGGCAATTAATACACAACACAATGAAAAGAATGAAATAATATTAAGAAAATTGTGGTAAAATGTTATTAGAGGATAATATATTCTATAAAAATCTAATTATGGAAATATTATAAATTTATAACAATTTAAGATCCATTATACATGAATAATGAACATGTATAGTAGAAATCAGTCCTTGGGTAAGGTTTTATCATTTAACATTTTCTTCATTGAAACACATTTAATATTCTCAAATTTTATATTTTATATAATGCATATACTACACATTTTTTTATTTTATAACAAAAATTAATTTTTCTTTAGGCTATATAAATTTTCAATTGATTTTATTTCATTCTTGGGGATTATGATTCAGATGCTACCAAAGTGGTAAGGGTTTTTTTTCACAAACTCATCATTATTTGAGATTTTTTTAACTCTCCATTTTTGAAATTATATAACATTTCAATATTACAATCAATATATTTTCATCAAATCAGGTTATTCGTGAACTTTTTCAAGAAATTACACTATTTTTACACTCTTTTCCACTTAATTGTTTTGAAATATATTTTTAATAATTTCGGAATTTATTTATCACATTAGTAGGAAATCCCTTTTCAGTAAAACCCATGTTTTCTAAAAAAAAATTCATAAATAAATTTAAAATTTAAAGTTTTATTTATTAATCCAGTTTATACATATTTAATATTTTTTAACGTTTTTTGAAATTAATATTCAAATCATTTTCAAAAAAATTCCAATTAGGCTTTTACTAAAAATGTGAAAGGTATCTTTATCTAACATGTACCACATGAAAATAAATTTATGTTTACATGACCAATGAATATTTATATGACTATTTTAAATTTCATAAAATTTTATTTCCAAATTGAATTATTTTAATATTTTTTTGTGATATTTATATTTTGAAAGGTGATATCTAAATTGAAAAGTTTATTTTCGTCGAAATTGTTTTTAATGACTTTGTTATGGAACATATGTTTATCAATGACCCTTATCCTTTTATTATTGATAATTTCAACTAGGGAAATGATGTATTTAAATAGTACTTATTAGTTATATATTTTTTATTTATTAGTTTGATTTAATTGTTTTAAATTATTAGATTGATTTAGCTTGTAATGGTTTGATACAATTTGTATTACTATGGATGGTTTATGTTTATGTTTTTTGATGGGGTTAATTGTTAACATTTTTGATGAATTCATTCCAATATGATTTTCCACGATTATTATTCATGAAACTATTTATATGTGTACTTAATTGGTCATAATATGTGATGGTTAGGGCCCAATATAGCTCCTTGATGCATTTGTCGGCCTCATGAGACAAACTAGATTAAGATCTGGTTGTGGCCTTACACATTTATTTAGATTTTGTAGAACAAGGAATCAAAAATGATATATATCATGGGACAAAGCTTCAATGGTAGGTTATAAATCTCGAGAATTATGCATTACATCATTATTTATTCAGTTATTTATACCCCATTTTATTATTGGTTATTTATAATATCCATGGATATGATTAATTCAATGTGATTGTTGATAACACCGTATTTGATCATTATTTTCTACTTGTAATATTATGATTAAGTTGTTGTTTAAAGGTATTGGTATTCACTTATTTAACGAAAAACCATAATTATGACATATTTTGTCAATGATTATACTATTATCTTACCCTTACTTAGCATCTGATCTCATCTGTTTCTTATGTAATATTTTCTTTAAGATACCTGAAAGTTCTTTGTGATTGATATTCAAGTATACTCTATAGGGAATAATATATCCCCCCAAAAAATAAATTTTTGGTTTTATGTTTTCAATTATATGAAATAATTATATTTATGTATGATGTTTACCTAGAATATTAAACTATTCATTAGTTCAGTATGTGATTCCATGTATCTTAGTCCAATGTAATTAAGGAGACTCCATTGAAAAGCTAATTGGGTCATGGGTGCTACAAATGATATGGGAGGAAGAATATTAGAAACATTGTAAACTAGATTTTGGAAAATCATGAATTGTGATTGACCCCATCATCACTTGGTGCACCAAAATAGGACTCACTATACACCTAGATTGATACTCTCAAGGGATATTCTTGGGATAATTAAAATTTTCATTAAAAACCATTAATTAGGATTTGAAAATAATAATATCCCTAAAGGAACCATGTTCATTATTATGGGATTAACTATGCACAAAAGTTTCAATTTATACTTATTCTTTCACTAGTTTATGGATTATAAATCATATATAATAAACATATAATCGAATAATGTGTATTCAAATTTTTAGAAAAATCACCTAATTAAATTAATGGGAACCCTATCATTGCACATACTCTATGTATTGATCTCCTTCAATGGTAAGACAATGAAGGTGGAGATGAAGAAGTAAGTGGATCTGATCAAATTATAAGCATATTGGAGTAGCTGACTCATTTTATTTGTTATAATCCTTCATTTATAGATAATATTTTTGATCTACCACATGGTGTTAGAATGTTATAATTCTGTATGCATCACAAAATTTTGATCATTAAATAGTTTAAAAATATATATTTTTAGCTGAGTAATGCATATATTCTGTAAAAAAGATATTTCTTACTCTGGGAAGTAGTAAAAGGAATACTTTTTTCATGGTAGTTTATCATCTCCCTGAAGATGTATACCAGTGGTGGTCATTTATTAAATAACAATAAGTATTATTTTTAAATATTGAACATGTAATGTAATGATATCTAGGTACTCTTCTCATAAATATATTTTTCTTTCAGAGAAATGAGATGATATAGAAAGAAAATTCATGTGATTCAGACAGAAAGAAGTGGAAAATTTATCTAATTAAGAATCCCACATTAAAATATTAGAAGGTTGTTGTGTGGGGTACATTCAAATTCAAAAGAGAAATATTGTTCATTTAAATAATTGGATTAAGAAAATATTATACGGGAAGTAGTCTTCAAAAAATTCTCATCATATGCAGATATATTAACCTATTCTATAACGATAGAGAAGGAATTATCATGCTCATATGAATTTAAATGTATTTTAGAGAAGAATAGGGAAGTATATAAATAATGGATAAAGGGAATAAAGGAAAAATTATTTTTTATCATGCAATAGTTTTGGAATGAAGCACCATGGTTTATGATTAAAAGTAATTTTGTTCTTCCTTTATGGAGATCAAGGCCATCATGCTTCTGATTTCAAGGGCATGAATGAATCTACCAATGTGAAGCGATTCCACAAGAAGTAGATGGAGAACTAGACAAATTAATTACACTTGAATCGAGTATAATGATTCCAAAATTTCAAGGAATTTTTTTTCCTTTAATACTTTGGAATTTTACAAGTCTGCTGTTTCTGACGACACCTGATTCCGAGGTCTGGTGTGCCCGGAATCAATTTTTAAAGTTTTTTTCAGTTAGGTTTAGTAAACGTACGAGCGTGTTTTTCTATCTTTGGAACTGGTGCTCAGAATTGAAATCTGAGGGCACCGATGAACTTGCAGCACCTGTATTCTCTTAAGGGGACTTTTACCGTAGCTGCGCTTTATGCGAGTTGAAAGTTATAATCTGGGAATTTATCTTAAATTAAATAAAATTGTGGTGATACACAATTTTATTTCTAGAGGTGGTTAATTCCTCCAAGAGGAAGTTAGTGGTGGGGCCCACACCCCACATAACCTCCCATGTGAGGATTTAGTGTGGTGGGTTCCACACGAACCCAAACCCTTTCACCTCCCCTCAACTACCTTAAACCCCCCATGAACACCCCCTTTATTTATTTTGACAACACCCCTCATTTATTATGGTGGAGCCACTCCACCTCCCTCTCATTAAGTATGCCAACGCAATTAATTAATGACTTCATTAATTAATTTTTGGGTACACAATTCATTTGAATTGTTTTGAATTTGATGGGAATTATATTTTATTTGGGAAGCCTTTCTAAATTATTTGGTTGGAAAATATTTGGTGGTGGAGCCTTTGGAGATTTGGAGGAGAGCTTCGTCCGTCACCAACGAAGAATAGGATGAACGATATCCTCTCGACAACCAAGGAAATAACGTGAGGCGATGTTCACGAGGAATGCCATAATTCTTTTACTTCCTCCACTTCAAGGGAGGAGAAACCATCTGCGAGGAAACATTGGCTACGCTTCTACCTCGGACACCCCCTGACGTCAACGAATCGATGTTGACTTCGGATCCTATTCCCGTAACTCAGACAAGTGAGAATCAGAATCAAGGTATGGGGTTTGATATAATTTTAAGTGAATGAAATTACATCCCGTCCTTGGTGAAGGCTTGATTTTTCTTCGGCCAATTGATATCTCCTAACGCAGAGGGCACGGGCCGAACGAACACGGCCCAAAGACCCTCCAATGGTACTTGAATATTTATTTTAGTGGTGGAAACAGGAGGCAGGGGCGACCGGAGGAAGTGGCGGTCATGTTCCGGCCTCGACGCGAAGAATCGAGGCCTGCATCTGCGGGCCACTCAGCCAATGAAGAACTGACCGGTCGTAGCTAGCCGGGCTGGAGAACCGCGGTGCCTCTCAGGCGACGCGCCACGAACAACTGATGCCCGTGCTCCGCGGGATGCTTCATCGGCGAACTGGCCGGCCACCTGACGGCCGGGTTGAAGGATGCCACGACTCCCGCAGGTGCCGTGCAGGAGAACCGCGACCTGCTCGTGTGTGCCGCTCGCGCCAGGAAGATGGTCGTCCGGATTGGAGGGGCGGCACTGCATAGTGCCACTGGTTTGGGAAACCGGGGGGCCTCGCCCCCCTTCATCTCTTGACCAGCCGGGTCGCGCCGCGGGCTGAGCCGCGCCATGCCAGGCCGGGACAACCCCCCTGCCGGGTCAGACGTGCCAAATCGGGTCGGGCCGACCCGCAAGCCCACTGGGCTTGACGGGCTGGGCCCGATTCACTTAAACATGAAAAACATTAAGATCGCGCGTCCAATCGACACGCCGTCTACTACACTGGGACCCTCGTGATGAGGCGGTCCTTTTGTGATACTCTAAGTGAGTTTTGGAAGTCTTTGGGAAATGTCTTGGTTTGGAATGAGTATATTTCCAACCAGGGCCCTGGAACGAAAATGCTAATAACTCTCAGACCTGACGTCCGATTGATGCACTGTCGGCCGCTTTGGGTTTCATTTGACAAGACGGAACATCGAGATACATCAAATATGGACTTCATGATAGTAGATGTATCAACCCCTTGGCTCAAGGAGCGGACCGTCTCGGAATTGAGCGTGTTGTGTGCGGGAACCCTAGAGTTGGATGCAACTGTGATGACTACTGTACTGGAATCCTCTATAGGTTCGACGATGAAACAAAATGTACTAGAATCCTCCGTGGGTTCGAAAGCATTGACTACTGTACTTGTATCCTAAGTGGGTCCGACAGTTTGACTTCTATACTTGTATCCTGAGTGGGTCCGACAGAGTAGCTGGTCTAGTATCCTACTTGGGTCTGACATCTTAGCTAGTCTAGTATCCTATGTGGGTCTGACAGCTTAGACGAATCAGTGACTACATCTGATCATCTCTATCGCTATGAGAAATGCGTATACCTGTGTGAGATGTGTCTTGAATTTCAATCATTATCATCGATGTGATTGACTTCTTTCCTGTGTTGACAGGGTTGTTCTTGGGCTTGAGAGTTGGAGCCGAACTGGGTTTGATAACATAGGTATATGTATGGGAATATAACTAAGTAGAGATGGTTGATACATCATGATTGTATGTTTATTCTGTGGTTTATCCTTCATGGATTCTGGAACACCTTCGGGGGTCTCGAGGTCCCTATTGAGTATCCTATACTAACCTCTGCACGGACTATTCCCGCACTACGTTGTGTTGGATGCAGACGTTGGACAACACTAATCGAGGAGGAGAGTTGTGGAGATGGAAGGTACCCGGAGGTGGACCACATGGCGAGACGTACACGGAGTGATCGGATGGACTTAGGGTGATGAGGAGGCCTTCTGTACCCACACTTCAGGTGGGAATCCTGAAGGATGACTTAGTGGTTGTTTTTTTACATTACTACAGTTGTAATATCTTTTTAGTTGTACTATACTTACTGTTGGACTTGTATTTCCGGCACCATTTCCTTTCAGCATTTACTTTTTTATACAGTATTGCTTAGTGCTTACATCCATTTCATACTCTGTTGGTTTTGTTACTTTTATAAAGGAAATAACTTCTCAGTATAGGGATTTATTCCTTTGGTTCTAGTCGCCAGCCACTGGCCTATGGAAGGCGGGCTTGGGTTAGTCATGGCATGGGCCCCGAGGACGGGTCGCGACAAATTAATATTAGAGGATTCGGTTCTACCATAGAACTCAAGACTCTGATCATTCTTTTCTGTGAAGAAATAGTGTTATGAGTATTGAGTGTGGTTTTCAGTCCAGGTAGTCCAGTGTTGGTGCAGTAGTCGACTTATCCATACACCCGGACCCTGACCTCTGATTTCTGACACAGTGCATGAAAACACTGATTGCATGTGTGTTTCAAAATTTTTCATTGTGATTACTTTGTGTCAGCTCCCCAGGTATACTGTTTGACTGTGGCACACCTGTTTCTTTTCAGGATGGCCCCACGAAGGCAGCTAGCTATGGTTCCGAGTTACGTAAGAGATGGTATCCCACCGAGCGATGAGGCCTTAGTGCAGTGCCCCATCACAGCGAAGGCACCAACGGTATCACTACCCGCTAGGCCACCGATACCACCAGCCCTAGCAGCAGATAGTGCACGCCGTCTAAGTGCATTACATGAGTTCCAGCGACAGAGGACACCAAAGTTCCATGGAGATCCAGACCCACAGGCATCTAAGGATTGGCTGGAGGCTATCATCAGAGTTTTTAGATTGGTAGGAACACTAGCCAACATTATGGTGATCCTTTCCGCGATTCTCCTACACACAGTAGTAGGTAGATGGTGGAGCTTGATGCTCTAAGCACATGACGAGGCATTTTTACTCTGTATGTACTTAAAGAGTCTCTTCCACTCAGAGTTTGTTCCAGCCACCCATCAAGTTGTGCATATTCAGGAGTTACTTCATCTACAGCTAGGAAGCATAACAGTAGCTCAGTACTCAGCGAGGTTCACCAACCTCTCACGCTACTCCACAGACAAGGTACAAGACCCATTCTTCAGGGCAAGGACCTTTGAGTAGGGAATCAAACATGAGATTAAGGATTCGATGATCTCTCTCAGTATTCTAATGCAGGCAGGAGTACTGGAGAGAGCCCTTCTTGTGGAGACCTTTCTTACTGAGCTGACACCGGCTGCGAGACCCACCGTAGGATGACACATAGCGGAGACTTCTGCAGCCACCAGTTGATAGTTAATTCAGAGGTCCAATCAAACCACGCCATCAGGTGGGAGACCTCGGGATACAGGTTCGGTTGTGCGGGGCACACGGAATAGAGCCAGCTCTTCGAGGAGTAGGCAGTGCTATGAATGCGGCGGGCATGGTTATCTGGCTCGAGACTGGCTAACCCGCCATGTAGATGAGCATCAGATGGTAGAGGGACATCCCATGAAAAGGCATAGGTTTGACCATGGTGGTCCATCGGGGGCAGGCAGACAAGGCAGAGGAGCTGGCTGAGCAGCGGGAGGTGGATGACATTTCGAGGCTATACCACCAACACCAATAGGGGGTCCACCACGACCATAGGGAGCAGGCGGACAGAGGCAGGCTCAGCTCTAGGATGTCGAGGCCTACGACCATGGTTCACCTGATATGATATGAGGTACTATCTGTGTCTACTCCTCCCTTTCTATAGTGATTATATAAAAAGGTGTGAGTCATTCTTTTATTTCTGATTCCCTTGTTTGGAGCTGAAATATTTTGATGGAGCTCTTGGATGGATCTTTACAGCTAGAGACTCCTACGGGAGCAGACTCAACGATTACACACTGGTGCCGTCAGTGTGAGCTTATGCTAGAAAGTGAGAGCTTCAACTAGGATCTTTTTGTAGCGGCGTCGAGGCCTTACGACATCATCTTGGTTATGGAATGGTTATCTACAGTTCATGCTCAGATCGATGGTATTTGGCGCAATGTGTGGTGTGTCTGCACGGATGGGAGCAGGTTTACCTTCATTGGCGAGAAGAGAGCCTTTGCAGTGCAGGATGGACATATGCATATGAGAGGGTATCCGATCACACATCAGTTGGCTTGTCTCATCCTTGGAGCGGTTGATGTGTGGAGTTTGAGTTTTCCTGTTTTGGTGGATAAGTACGCAGAAGTATTTCCTGACAACGTTCCAGGACTACCTCCTCGCATAGAGGTAGACTTCTACATTGAACTGTACCCCAGGACAACACCGATATCTACTTCATCATATCGGAGGGCTCCTGCTAAGTGTCGTGAGCTGGGGGTATAGCTGGAGGACTTACAGGGGAAGGGATTTATCTGACCCAGTGTTTCACATTGGGCTTCTCCGATTTTTTTCACCAAGAAGGCGAATGGGTGCCTGTGACTATATGTCAAATACCTTCACCTGAATCAGTTGATCATGAAGAACAAGTACCAACTTCTGAGGATTGAAAACCTCTTTGATCAGCTCAAGGGAGCACGATGGATCTTGAAGATAGACCTCAGGTCAAGCTATCACCAGCTCGGAGTTTGAGACAATGATGTGCAGAAGACGGACTTCTGGTGTCGGTGTGGCCACTACGAGTTCTTGGATATGCCCTTCGGCATAACCAATTCTCCAGCGGTGTTCATGAGTCTCATGAAAAGGATCTTCCAGCCTTACCTCAATCTATTTGTTGTAGTCTTCATCGACGACATACTGATTTACTCAACTACTGAGGAAGAGAACGCCTACCACTTTGCGGGTTGTACTGGATACACACCGAGAGCACCCACTTTATGGTAAGAACTTGATGTTCAAATTTTGTATTTGAGATGTTCACTTCTTGGGACACGTCACCTCGGAGGCTGGAGTTGCAGTGGATCATGAGAAGATCAGGGAAGTACTTTCTTGGGAGCCACCCAGGAGTGTGACAGAGGTGCGGAGTTTCCTCGGTCTGGCTGGGTACTATTCGAGATTTGATCTAGACTTCTCGAGAGTTGCAGCACTACTTTCAACATTGAATAAGAAGCGGAAACCCTTCGTGTGGTCAAATAGATGCCAACAGAGCTTTCAGGAGCTGAGATAGAGATTGACAAGTGCGCCCATCTTGAGGCTACCGAAGGAGGGCGTTGGGTACGTTGTTTACTGAGATGCATCAGGGACCGTACGCGGGTATGTCCTGATTCCAGAGCGAGCGGTGATCGCATATGGTTTGCGGCAGTTGAGACAGCATGACCAGAAATACACTACCCATGACCCGGAGTTAGTAGCAGTGGTCTTCTCCTTGAAGATATGGCGGCACTATCTAATGGCCGAGAGCTTTACAGTCTACTCTGACCACCAGATTCTCAGTTACATCTTCTCGCATAAGGACTTGAACCTAAGATAGCGGCGATGGCTCGAGTTCTTCCAGGACAATGACGTTGAGATAATATATACTCTTGGGAAGGGGAACGTTGTCGCTAATTCTCTCAGCAGGATATCGAGCATTTAGCTGCTATGAGAGGCGACATAGCAGCTAGCCGTGTTGCTGATATCCTTGGTCGATATAGATGGACCAGCCTTTCTTCAGTCCCTCATAGTCACTCCTCCACTTCTTCAGTGAATCGGGGAGTCATAGTGTGTGGATGTTGACTATGAGATGCGATGTGCTCAGATATCCATAGGGCAGGCACCTGATGGATTTTCTGAAACATGGGAGCATGTCATCCTCTTTAGATGACGTACCATGGTACCAGTTTCACTATAGGAGGAGGTGCTGAGGGAGTTCCACACTTCCCCTCTAGTGGTACATCCAGGAGTGGCGAAGATGTATCAGGACCTCATACAAAATCACTGGTGGCTAGGCATGAAGAAGGTAGTAGCAGAGTTTGTTTCACTATGCATCACTTTTCAGTAGGTGAAGGTGGAGCACCAAGTACCCGCATGCTTGGTACAACCCATAGAGGTCCTAGAGTGGAAGTGGGATAGGATATCTATGGATTTTGTGACAGGGCTTCCACGTATATCTAGAGGACACGACTCTATCTGGGTGATCATAGACCAACTCACCAAGTCGGCCCACTTCCTACCGATCTGAGAGCATGGCTCAGTAGAGAGCTTGGGACGCCTTTACATTCATGAGAACATATGGATTCATGGTGTGCCACCAAATATCATCTCCGACCAAGATGCTCATTTCACTTCCTGGCTATGGAAGGGGTCACATGAGGCTTTTGGGATGCAACTACGTCTTTGCACCACCTTCCATCCTCAGACAGATGACCAGATATAGAGGACCATTCAGACTCTCGTGGACATGCTTCGTTCATGTGTCCTTGACTTTGGTCGCAGCTGGGAGGATCACCTACCCTTAGTGGAGTTTGCGTACAACAACAGCTACCACTCCACTATCGGGAGGGCCCCTTATGAGGAATTTTATGGCCGACCTTGCAGTTCACCTCTGTGCTGGACTGACCCAGTGGAGTCACCACATGTAGGTCCAGAGATGGTTCAGGCTATGACAGAGAAGCTGCAGATCATCTAGGAGCGGATGAAGACTGCACAGAGGAGATAGAATTCATATGCTGATAGGAGACGGAGACCACTGTAGTTCGAGGATGGTGACCATGTTTTCCACTGGGTCTCACGTCGACGAGGTCTACAGAGTTTTGGCTGGGGTGGCAAGTTATCTCCGCTTTTCATCAGGCCCTTCCAGGTCCTCAGTAGTGTAGGCGAGGTGGCTTACCGCCAGGCCCTTCCACCTCAGTTGCACTAGGTGCATGACTTGTTCCATGTATCTCAGCTGAGGAGATACGTGCATGACCCATCCCACATCATCGATCATGGGGAGCTAGACATCGATGACAGGACGACATTCACGGAGGTTCTGGTGGAGATCAAGGATCAACAGAAGTTGGTCCTACGTGGATGGTCGATTCCTCTAGTGTTCATTCTCTGGCAGCACGAGAACCTCTAGGAGAGCACTTGAAAGCAGTAGGCTCATATGCGAGCTCGGTACCCCCATTTGTTCCCCTAGTGTGTGTTGTAGCTTTATGGGGACATAAATCCCTGAGGTGGGGGTAATGTAATGACCCAGAAATTTCAAGGAATTTTTTTTCATAATTACTTAGGAATTTTACGAGTCTGCGGTTTCTGACGGCACCTAATCCTGAGTTGTGGTGTGCCTGGAATCAATTTTTAATGTTTCGTTCAGGTAAATTCAGTAAACGTACAAGCATGTTTTTCTATCTAATGAACCGGTGCTCAGAATTGAAATCCGAGGACACCGATGAACTCGCAGCGTAGATATTCACTTTAGGGGACCTTTAACAAAGTTGCATTTTATGCGAGTTGAAAGTTATAATTTGGTGATTTATCTAAAATTAAATAAAATTGTGGTGATACACAATTTTATTTCAATAGGTGGTTAATTCCTCCAAGAGGAAGTTAGGGGTGGGGCCCAAACCCCACATAACCTCCCATGTGACTATTTAGTGTGGTGGGGCCCACACGAACCCAAACCCTTTAACCTCCCATCATCTCCCTTTTACCCCCCCATTAACACCTCCTTTATTTATTTTGACAACACACCTCATTTATTATGTGGGAGCCCCTCCACCTACCTCTCATTAAGTATACCAGCACAATTAATTAATGACATCATTAATTAATTTGTGGGTAAAAAATTTATTTGAATTGTTTTGAATTGCATGGAAATTCTATTTTATTGGGGAATCCTTTATAAAATATTTGGTGGAGGAGCCTTTGGAGAATTGGAGGAGAGCTTCATCCCTCAGCAACGAAGAACACGAGGAGCAATATCCTCTCGAAGACCGAGGCAAGAACGTGAGGCGATGCCCATGAGGAACACTGTCATTCTTCTTCTTCCTCTGCATAAAGGGAGGATATTCCGTCCACGAGGAAACACCGACTCCGCTTCCTCCTTAGACTCACCCCAACATCAACGAATCGACGTCGACTTCAGATCCACTTCCCGCAACACTGACAAGTGAGCATCAAAATCAAGGTAGGGGGTTTGATATAATTTGAAGTGAATGAAATTATATCCCATACTTGGTGAATGCTTTATTTGTCTTCGTCCAATTGATATCACATAACGCAGAGGATGCGGGTCGAAAGAACACGGCCTGGTGACCCTCCAATGGTACTTCAATATTTATTTTAGAGGAGGCAATGAGAGGAAGTGGCGATGGAGGAAGTGGCGGCTGTTTGTCGGCCGCACCGTGAAGAACCATGGCCTTCATCCTCAGACCGGTTGGCCAAAGAAGAACTGACCGGCGGTAGCTGGCCGGGCAGGAGAACTGCAGCACCTCTAAGGAACCGCACCACAAAGAACCACGGCCATCTCTCTGCGGGCCGCTTCGGCGGTGAAGCAGCCGGCCGCCTGGAGGCTGGGTAGAAGTAAGTCGCGGCACCTGCAGGTGCCGCGCGAGAGCATTGTGGCCTGCCAGTGTGGGCAGCTTGCACCGGGAAGACCGGCCAACTTCGGCCGATAGGAAAAGAGGGGCGGCGCCGCCGGTTCAAGAAACCCCCCCCCCCCCCCCCCCGTGTTTCTCAGCCGGCCGTAGGTCGGGCCGCTCTCCACCAGGCCGGGCTGACCCCCCTATCGGGTCAGACCCGCCAAATTGGGTCGGGCCGACCCGCCAACACAATGGGCATGACGGGCCGGGCCCGATTCACTTAAACATGAATAACTTTAAGATTGTGTGTCTGATCGATGCGTCCTCTATGGTATTGGGACCCTCACGACGAAGGAGTAATTTTGAGATACTCTAAGTGAGTTTTGGATGACTTTGGAAAACGGCTGGGTTTGGAACGAGTGTATTTCCAACCTGGCCCTAGGAATGAAAATGCTAATAACTCTAAGATCGGGCATCCGATTGACGCGCCATCTGTCGCATTGTGTTTCTTTTGATGAGACGGAACATCAGGATAAATAAACTCTGGACTTCGTGATAGTTGATGTATCATCCCCTTGGCTCGAGGAGTGGACCCTCCCAGAATCGAGCGTGTTGTGTGCGGGAACCCTAGAGCTGGCTGCGACTGTGACAACTACCATACTAGAATCCTCCATGGGTTTGACGACGACAAAAACTATACTGGAATCCTCCATGGGTTCGACATCGATGACTACTGTACTTGAATTCTAAGTGGGTCCGACAGTTTGACATCTGTACTTGTATCTTGAGTGGGTCTGACAGAGTAGCTAGTCTTGTATGCTACGTGGGTCCAACAGGTTATCTGGTCTAGTATCCTACATGGGTCCGACAACTTAGATAAATCAGTGACTAAAATTCATCATCTATATCACTATATGAAAGACGTACACCTGTGTGAGCTGAGTCTTGACTTTCAATCATTATCATCGATGTGATTGACTTCTTTCTGGTGTGGACTGGGTTGGGCTTGGGCTCGAGATTTGTAGCCGAACTGGGATTGATAACTTAGGTATATGTAAGTGCGTATACCTAAGAAGAGATGGTTGGTACTTCATGATTGTATCTTTCTTTTGTGGTTTATCCTTTGTGGATTCAGGGAGTCCTTTCGGGGTCTCGGGGTCACTAATGAGTATTGTAAACTAACCCCTACACAGGCAATGCCCGCACAACATTGTGTTGGATGCAGACGACAGACATCACTGATCAAGGAGGAGACATGTGGTGATGGATAGTACCCGGAGGTGGACCTCTTGGCGAGACGTACACAGAGTGGACGGACAGACTTGGGGTGCTGAGGAGGCTGTCTGTACCCACAGTTTAGGTGGGATTCCCAAAGGGTGACTCAATGGTTGCTGTTTTACTTTACTATAGTTGTACTATCTTTTCAGTTTTATTGTACTTACTGTTGGGCTTGTATTTCTAGCCCCTTTTCCTTTCAGCATTTACATTTGTATACCGTATTACTTAGTGCATAAATTAGTTGCGTACTCTATTGTGTTTGCTATATTTCTAAAGGGAATGCCTTCCTAGTATAGGGATTTACACTTTTGGTGCTAGTTTCCAGCCCTTGGCCTATGGAAGGCGGGCTTTGGGTAGTCACGGAATGGGCCCTGAGGACGGGTCGTGACAAAGAAGGAATATACCTTAGAAAAAGATGAGGAATCACAATTATGATTATGATATTGATACAGTCATGGTGGAATAATTACAGTTCATGTGTATTTGAATCAGCGAAAAAATTTCTAAAAGTATTTTATAAATTACATTATAATTAGATGAATCCTGAAATGTACAATGATTATACTATAGTGAAATTTATTAAAGGATTTTAGGGAATATGTTGAATCGAATTGATTACCAAGAAGTGTAATTTAGGGACACATTGGACAACTTGGAAGAAACATGATTGAGGGATGATAACAATTAGTATATTCCTGATGTTGAGATAATAATAATAAAGTGTTTATTATGTTGGTATTGGTAACCATAATGTGTTATCTAATTTTATCTACTGAGGTATTACTGAGTTATTAAAATTTTTTAACATTAGAAGAACTATATTTATATCCTATTATAAGAAGATAATTTTCATTCTAGTTTACAACTCATTGCATCTAAAAAGGATACAGGGCATGAATTGACATCCATTGGATGAAAAGATCATTGTTCCCAATATTAAACTACATAAATTTTTTGTTAATATTGAATCATTTTAATTAAATTATTTGATGAATAAATATTATCTTTTAACCATTGGGATTTTAATTTATGTATATACATTAATGTGTTATGTTGGATAAATTGTTCTAGCCATTTTGGTTTGGGGAAATATTTATAAATAGATGGAATGACACTTCACTATTTTAGGGATCTTATAATCAGTTTTAAGTTAATTTTAGTGATTCAAGCATAAAATATTCATCATGGATATTGATTTCATAATTTAAGATATGAATTAGGAATTGATAAAACCACATACAGAGGATTTGTTTGGGCCTATAGAAAAATCTCATGTCCCAATATTTTCATATAACCTCTTTATATAGGGTAAAATAATTTATCATCTTTAGGAAAATGATATTAAATCAAAATTATATCACAAAAACATCATTTATGTAGAACTTATGGTATGTTAAATCATTATATATTTATGGGGTTGTGTTCCATAAAATTATATTGATCATTCAATTTCTAGTGAAAAATATCCTCTATAACTCTATTATTATTTACACGTTTAATCCATGCCCATATAGGCCCTTTTAACCAATGTTCTCTTAGCTAGAAACCATGTTATTTATTACTCCATATGAATTTAATATTTATATTCTATCTTATAAAGATGATTTTTTAACATTTATAATGATCTGGGATTTCAACAAAGGTATTTTCAAATGAAAAACTATTGACTACCAAAATCATGAATAAATAAAAATGATATAATTTATTGAAGATGGTAAAATGTAACCCCACATGATATTAAAATATAGACTTCAAATTTTATAATTTTTATGACATGCAACCAATTGTATATGGAAATTTAAAATCCACACACATTATGATATATTTATTTTCTTCTAAATAATTTATTATTGAAAACACTATGTTTGAATGAAACAACATATATTATTAAAATATTACTATTTAAACAATACCATTATAACTTAGGTATTTAATTGGAGTTTATAAATATGGAAAAAATAATTATTAAAATTTTATTTTTTATAAATGTATTTATTAAAAAATGGATATCTATCAATTGTCGATAAACTTAGAACCATTTGAAAGAAAATAAATGTTTCCTGCAAAACTATAATTGGGTAAAAGTTGGTTTAGTTTTCCATTGCGCACACAAATTATAATACCCTAGGATTCTGTTAATTTCTTTTCAATTAATTTAATCATTTTTATATTTTCCATTACCCGCATCACTAATAATTTTTTATTTTTCAAGAACTATGTTTTGATTATGTTATACAGAAATCAGTGATAATCATGCACTATACACAAAATAAATTTAATCTTTCCCTACACAGAACAGCCAGGGTATCATTCATTACATGAAACAATGAATTTCCTCGATGGATTACATAACATGTATAACCAATTTTTACAAAACTATAATATAATAATATAATAATATTATTAAATATAATAGGATATTACTTACGCATTAAATTAGCAGTTATGAATAGAATAATTTTTTTTATAAAAATATATATTTTACAAAAATATAATATGAATTCATAGGTTACCAATTAATTAGAAATGAATATTAAAATGGATTGAATATAACAGAAAATATTATTTTTTCATGGTCGAAAAGCCCATTTAAACTAAAAATTTCAATAAATTAAAATTATTGAATTATATTAATAGAATGTATATGTAATATATTCGGAAAAATATTTTTTTATATTCATCCAATATATTCAATTTACATAATATAAGAACAAACACAATTTTATCCACAAAAAACTATATTTTTTATGAAGGTAGTTTTATATCCTTTTTATATATAACACATTATAAAACAATTAATGGAACTATTATAAATTAAATATTTAAAAATTAATATAATAATTTTAATATAAACAAAAAAATTAATTTTGAAAAAGTTATTTTTAGTTTTTTTATGGTTTCATATTGATATAAATAGTAAAAAATGATTGATTTTAAATCAAAACTTATTTTCATCTAATTTAGTTATAATATTAAATAATATTTTAAAATGGATATAAATTTTAATTTGATTATAATATTTTCATTTAATATAGTGTGCATAAATTTAAAAAAACTTCTAATTAAATTTGATATAAACACATAGCAAAACATTGACAATTGGTACTTTGAACCCTCGTAGTGTCGCCCCATCAACAAGATAAATTTTAAATTAATTTAATCCATTTATATGATATTAATTTGGGAAAATTAATTCCATATTTGAAATTAGAATAATTTATTATGTCTAATATGTTAAACTTTTTTTTGACCAATATTATAAATGAATGTAATTATAATTAACTACATAAATTAAGGAAAAATTTAGATCAAGTAATGAATAATCATTAAATTTAGGACCCAAGACAAAATATAAATCTTTCCCAGATCCTTTGGATTGAATTATTTAGATCTTATAATCCTTTTTTCTATATTTTATCATGATTGGATCCACATGCACCATGAAAAAAATGTTTGGAATTATCTCTTCCGAAATATTACAAGAGTACCACTCCTCCACCATTATAAAAAAAGTCCTCCACTCCTCTCACTTAATCATACATATAATGCCCACTGTATCAAACAAAATATGATAAAATAATATCCCAATAAAACTACCCTACTTATAAAATATTATTATTTTTCATTAATAAATCAATGTAATCTTTTTGGAACAAACAGTCATGAGTTACTCATTTAAGAGGTACTGTTTTCTGTCTAGATGATTTCATTTATTTTATTTCCCTACCCATACAAATTAATTATTCTATTATTGAATAAAAACAACAATATACCCGTCATACTAGTATGTTTTTTCGATATGTTTTCATCCTAAACTTACACGAACCTCCATCTAATGGGCAACAGACATTCTGTTTATGTGTACAACGAACTATCATCTCACTAAATGAGGATTGTTCATTTTTCCTTTAGTATCTCTCATGGGGGAAAATATTATGAAAAATATTATTATATATGTAATATATTATATTTATTATGTATTGAAATGTATGTATTACTTCTAAAAAACCTTTATTTTTTACTTTCCATTTAGTTTAAATTGGATAATTTTGTTTGAGGAAGTGTGTACTACCACCCCTCAATGCAATGTGATTCATTGAAACACTACATGGAAAATATTAATAATGGGTTTAGTGAAATTATATGATATATATAAAAATATAATGAAAATGTAATGAAATTATATACATATATACATTTATTTAATTTTCACTCATCCATTCAATACAATAACTAAAATAGAAATAATGTTCACGTGTATGTATAACTTACAGTCTCCTTGAATAGTGTATTACATTTAATACATCTATATTTTATAGATTATTATAATAAAAATATATTTAATTTACATAATATTTTTATCATTGATCAAATTTTGTAATCATGATATTAGTATATGGATTGAGGATATAAAAAATTAAGGAACATGCATGGAGGAAATCCTATCCCAATGGGAATCTGTGACATATGATTGATAAAAAGAGGGTAATATAAGGTCATAATAAAACCACATATGGTATTAGATATAATAATATATTTCGTTAAAATATGTATAACAAATTTATTTTTATTACACGTTTGGGTTCACGGAGTACATTGAGCGTGCAGACATAAGGTAAGGGAAATTTTATCTCACATATATTTCTGTGAGATGCATGATGTATTCACCACTCACTTCCTTTGTGTGGTGTATATACATCCCATGTATGTATTATATGTATCTTATATATATATTTATGTGTATTTACATATCCATTTTATGAACTTTCTTTCATGGGGTTTATGTTTTAAATGATACTAAATCAGTAAGATAGTATTATCTTAATTTCCTTTCCTTAAGACTCATGTTTTATAATTCACCTAAATTAATTTTTGATGTGTATATACATCAATTTTAAATTTTATATCAGGAATATAAAAAACATCATGATATATTATGATTCATTTAAATTTTTCTTTCATGGAAATTTTTATCTATAGTTACTAAGTAGTACAATTTTATTTTAAATAATCTCATCATTTTTTGAGATTGTTAATGATTTCAATTCCTTTGAGGAAATCTTCTAAACCATATCTCATGGATTCTCATGACCATTCATATCATATTTTATTTCATGATTTATAAATTAACTAGTACGATTATTAAATTCTTTTCTACACAATATATTTTAGAATTTTTTGTTGAAGAATACCCGAAATTACCCTATCTTCGGTCATTAATTTGTGTTCTATCAAAATCATGTCTCTTGAAAAGCGGTTAAAACAATATTATATCAAACTCCTATAAAAATTAAAATAATTATTTCGCCTTTTTTATTTTAACTATTTCTTCAATTGAATCTTCTAGTATCTTTATAAACAAGTCATTTTCTACCATTTTTACCAGGAGAAAGGAAGATTCTTTTTACCTCATAATAAATGTAAATATTTACCTGTCATCATTCGTGTGAAGATTCCATTGCCTGTTTAAAATGAATTTTTTTAAGAAAATGGTTTTAAATTTTAATTTCAATGCAATCGGTTTAAAAACGTTTTCATTATATCATTATAAGTATTCAAAGTAGTTTTGAAGAAAGTTTTTTACAAATGGTTTTTTAGATTATTTTATAATTATATAAGAAAAAGACATTTCAATATATTTTGACCAATTTTTTATAATTTGTTAATGAAAATATTTTTCAAAATATTTTAAAGAATTTTTTATAGGTTTTCATGTAACATTGGTTTCAAAATGATTTCATTATTTATTTATAATCATGGAATGTATTTTGAACAAAATATTATAAAATATATTTTGATGCTAGTTTTATATGGATTGGTGGAATTTTTTTTAAAAATTATTTCATATCTCATATATATGTTTTCAATATATTTTAAATGGAAATTTTATTCAGAATGTTTTTTGTTTTAAAGATAATTTTTGGAAGAAGAAAGTATATTTTCCTCATGAAATGTTTTCAAAATATCATTTAATGTAATTTTTCTTTTATTTTGTCATCCTATGATATTACTCATTAAATTATAGGAAATAATTCAACGGATACATTCATTTCCTTTCATAAATAGTTAATGTTATGGTGAAATGATTCTTATGACACCATTTCTTCTTTCATAGTTTATATTCTTTTGAAACCCACTTCATTTCTTGTGTTATGCTTATGGTGAATTGATTCTGAAACATGTATCGTTCTCCACATTATATGATATAATTAAAATTTTATGATACATATTTCATTTCATTGGTTATGATATGATTTTTTATGAATTTTTTACACTTGTATGTATGATTTAACTATAAAATGGGTTGGACATATATCTCCCTCCAATGAATTTGGTAGTGATTTATATCTCATGAGATATACATGGATGAAGGAGAAATGAACTCAGTTCAATATTGCAAGCATGTATTGAGAAATAAACTCAGTTTTGTATTATAGGAATGAAAGAGGAGTGAACCAAGTTCATTAATACATGGATGTAATGGGGAGTGAACTCCGTTTAGTAAAGCACTTTATCCACTAAGATGGAATTAAGAAAATTTTATTGAGTACTATGGAAATAATTACATATGATTATATGTCTTCCATAATTTTGTGTTTTATTTCCATGTTGTGATTTCATGAATTATTCTACTAATTATACTATGATCTATGTCCTATGAATTTACAATCGTTATTATTATCTCTAATATGTAGGGTATGATATTAAAATGTAATTATCATGTTCTATATCCTTATTTAATATTATTCTTAAGAATTTCCTTTATTAACCATTACTGATCATCAATGTGCACCCATTCATATACTTACCTTCCACATTCTAAGGCGTATGGTTTTAGGTAGAAGTACTAGGTATATATCTTTATGGGATATGAAGAATGTATTTCACCATGGTAAATGATTGTGTTTCCATGTTTTCAATGAAACTAAATAATTATAGTCCTTGGGAATATATTATTGTTATAAAATGAATATTCATCTAAAATTATGTAATATCCATGTATGTTAATCATATGTCTCTATAGTTGGTATCAACATAAAGGTTTAGTCATCCTCTAAAAACAAGGATGAGAAAACATTAGTGAGATTCAGGGGTATTTTTCTAAGGATCTATTTAAGGATGTCTCTAAGGATAAGTGTATGGAATAGGCAACAATTAGGAAACTCTATTGGAATTTTGGTAAAGGATAGAGTAATTGTTTTCCTAGAAATATATCCCTATATGGATACTACATGTGGTTATGGATCTAGAAAAATGTATCATGGGTAAAAACTATGGAATGTTGTTCGGGGTATGACTCGGGGTAATCTGGTACATGACAACGAGCCTTGCTGCACAGTTGGTTTGACTCTCAATGGGTACATGGTTTGGGAATTCAAAAAACTCTTCATAAACCATCATTATAGATTTAAATATATGTTGTATATTAATATCCTAGGACAGACCTAGTGTTTCACATAATAAGTAAGGTTTCATTATTTAAATGTAATATAAGTAACTATTTTCATGACTATGTGATTTTTTACTATGATATGTACATATCACACCATGATTCAGGTTTGAGACAATAGTGGGAACCAGAAGGAACTAGATTTAGGTTGAATGTGATGGAATATTATCCAATGAGTAGCCATGTGGGATGATCAATGGAGTGAAATATGTTGTGATCATGCCTCATCAATTTTTACAAAACATGATTAACATCATGTATCTTAACCAACTCTCATACTCACCAAGGAAGAGAAATAAGGCATTCAATGGGATTTTGGGTAATTGGGACCATGTATGAATGTAGATTCAGTTTCCTAAGGATCTATAATGTGGAAATAATACCCTATTTTATTGTCTTAACAGAACAATAAGCTGTGTTGAATTTGAAAAAAAGGTCACAAAGAAAGTAAATGCATGGAAAAAATAAAGAGTTTAGTTAACAAAATGGATGTAGATATTGTCCTCTCTAATACATAATCTATGATTAATTATTTAATGTGTGGAATAAACAATCATTATGAAACACAATGTACTAAGAATAAAGGTCCAAAAGTGGATCAGAATAGTTGTGCATGTAATGGATACATTTCTTATGAATAAAAGACAACATATGAAATGTAAAATGAAAGAGGTATTATGTAATAGGATTAGGTAGCCTAGTTAATGGCTTGATGGTGAATTTATAGAAGATAGTATGTATTGGATTCAAAAATTATGAATCGTGAAATATGCAAGGATTCTTCAGTTTATGTTTTCCTCAAAAGATATAAAATCATATATTGAATGTTTCTAATGGACTAGAATGTGACTTAATGAAAATGATAAATTAATTGAAAACACTTGTCTAAGGGAAATAAAACCCTAATTTTTTTGGATAATAGACATGTTGGATATAAAAAAGTAAATTGGACAGTACTGATTACCGTGGATCTGATTTCTGATTGTTTGAAATTGCGGTCTATATCATCATGGATGATTTTTAAAACATCTCAAATTTAATAAATATAACTATTGACCATTGGAATAAGGAATCATTCAAGTTTTCCAAAATTATTTATGTAAAATATGGTTATTACCGTGTTTCAAGAGAATACATGAAGAGGGAATTCACAAGATTTTAATGTGATGACCAATACATACTTTCTGGTATACGAGGGAATAAATGTTAAGATTATTTCATGAAATTATTTCTAACATTATATATTTTCATCATTAAGATGTATTATATGGTAAAATATTAATGAAAATTTTATGTTAATCTTTATAGTATGTATTTATGCATTGATTTTGATAGAAATAATTAGTTAAAAGGGTAATTATGATTAACCACTTTTCAAGGTTATACATCTTATTTATATTTGAAATTATATTTCCATTCTTTAATAAAATGAAATAATTTATGTTGGGTGGAAAAAAATCTTGTTTGTAATGGTTTTGGGTGTTAAACCCATGAAAAATGGACATTAAGGGTCTCATGCCTACCACGGCCTAAAAAATGTCCAGGTTAATGTGTAATTATCTATGTTGAGTAATTATTAATGATAAATTAGTGGAGTTACATTTTATGTATATAGATTAATGTATTAAACATTTTTTTATGAATAGTTAGATAAAAATAAATTAATTTTTCATTATTTTATATGTCTTACAATATACTAATTTTTTTTTCAGTACATCATGCATCAAAATTAATTTTTGGACATCCATTTCATGAAGTAATGAATGAATTAGGTATACATATAAGCACAACTAAAAAAAGAATTTTTGTTATAGAAATATATAAATTAAGTATAATTTCATACATTTCGAGTGAATAAAATAATTATTCAATGTTAGGATATTGATCAAAAGAAAATGGTTAGTCTTAATACAATAATTTTGTTAAACTAATGGCCTTATAAATCATCAAATATTTCTATGTTTAAGGCCCAATTTTTTTCATAGATCATTAAATTTTTTTTGATTGATGAACAAAATCCAACCCTATAAATATTTACACATTTCCTCTATGTCCAATCTTCACAACAAAGTTTTTTTCTCCTATATGGAAACCTAATTATATGATACTTTGGGTAACTGGTATGGTTTAACATTCCATTTTTAAGTGAAGGGTTATTATTCATCTTTATAATATGGGTTTCTATGAATGAATCATTCAGGTAATTAACCATTAGTTACCCATATTGATTTTAAAGGAAAAAAACCATTTTTCAGGGGGGATAATGTAACTCAGTGAGATTTTGTGAATTATTATTTTTTGAATTAATTTAATCCTTTTGATATTTTTCATGTAACGCAACATTGTAAATAGTTTATTTTATATCAAGTCACTATGTTTGATATATATTATATGGAAATCCAAGCCAATAATGCACTACTCACAATTAAAATTGTATCTTACCCTACACAAATCACCAATGTTATAATTTTTTAGACACAAAATTTAACTTCTTTGACGGCTTGCGTAACATGTGTAATCGTGGTTTACCGAACAATAATATATTATTAAAATACTATTATTAATATAAAAAGATATAATGTAGAAATTAAATTATTCGTTATTAATTGTATAAACTAACATATGAAAATTTATAGTTAACAAAAATAGAATATTAATTCATAGGTTACAAAATAATTATAAATGATTATGAATACTGATTGAATATACAATGAAATATTAGTAGTTTTATGGTCACAAAGATATTTTACACTAATAAATAAAATTAGTTATAATTATAGAGATATATTAATTTAATATATATGTTATATGTTTAATAAAATATTTTTCTATATTCATCAAATAGATTTGATTCACAAAAGATAAGACCAAGAAAAATTTTTTTATAAAAAGACTATATTTTGTTATAAATGTATTTTTACCAACTTTTAATGATGAACCCATTTTATATAAATTTTTAGAAAATTTATAGATTTAATATCTCAGAATAAAAATTATATTTTTATGTGGAAAATAAAAATTAGGTTATGATAAATGTTTTGTATTTTACTGTAATGTTTCAGTTTTTATTGAACAGTTAAAAATAATGGATTATAATTCAAAACTGATTCTTCATCTAATTTATTTATAATTATAAATAATATTATAAATATTTTTAATGTATTAATTAGATAATATTTTTATCAATCAATCTAATTTAGGTAATTTTAACCAATATTACATAGAAATTTGATATTAAAACATAGAAAACGTTTGATAATATTTACCTTAAAATCCTTTTAGTGCCTTCCTGTCAACATGATCCGTTTTAAATTAATTTCATCCACATATGTGATTAGAATATGGAAAAATGTATTCCGTATTTGGAATAAGACTAATTTATAATTTATAGTAGGGTCAAAAAAATTTACCAAATAATAATAGTGAATGTAATTTAAATTAATTATAACATTTAAGGTAAAATTATGCTTAACAAAGGACTAAACCATATATTTATGACCTAGAACGACCTATAACCTTGTTAAAGACACATTTTATGGAAATATTATGAGCTTATACACCCTTTAATCTAATTAGTGTTATTATTGGATCAAACTGCAACATGAAAAGCATGGTTGGAATTCTCTTTTCAAAATATTACACGAGTGACACTCCTCCTCCACTATAAAAAGCCCTTATCTCCTCCCACTTCCTCACACCTATAAATCCTATTTTATCACCCAAAATATGATAAAATAATCTTTCAAAATCCTTTACTTTTTATAATCCTCTTCATGGGAATAAGGAAATCCAACGATTACTTTTCGCAGGAACCAAAAGTTGTTACCCTATTAATAGGTAACATTTTCCATCAAGATCATTTATTTTATTTTCTTTCTCCACCCTCTCCAATATCATTATTACATTCATTTATAACAACCCTAATATCATCAATATATTATTAATTTTTACTCTAATTTTTCTAGTTACACTTACACACACATCCCTCTAATGGGTAACAAACACATTGTTTACATATATGGTGAACTACCACCTCACAATATAAGGATTCTTCTTATTTCCTTCACCACCTCTCATGGAAATCAATATGATTAAAAATATTTTTTAATATGTCATATATTATATTTTTAATTTATTTAACCTTATTTATTCCATTTAAAACACAGATATTATTATATCCAATTTGGTGTAAATTCAATAATTTCTCTTGAAGAAGTGTGGATTACCACCAACTCAAAGCAATGTGATTCGTTCACACACGAAATAGAATATATTACAAATGGGTTTTGTGAAATTATATGATATATATAACAATATTATTTTAAAATAATGAAAATATTTTAATATATAAATATTTTTCATTTTCTTTCTTTCAATACGATAATAAAAGTAGAAACAACGTTTATGCATTCGTACAACTTACCATCTCCATTAACGGTGTATTACATTTCGTAGATATATATTATATATATTATTAAAATATAAATATATTTAATATAAATTATTTTTATATATTGGATTAAATTATGGAATCATGATATAAATATAAGGACCGAAGATAAAACAAATTAAGACAATTGTGAAGAAAAAAGAAGATATTACCAGAAGTGAAACCATGTCATGGGGTTTTTATCAAGGGGGTAATATATTGTGATAATAAAACCATATATGATATTAGATATATTAATATAATTTTTTAAAAGAGTTATAATAGATTTATATTAATTATACAGGTGGTTTTAACAAGAACGATGAGATCTAGGACACAAGGTAAAGAAAATTTCATCTCACTTTTATTTCTGTTTCATATATACCTTATTCACCACTCACTTATTTTTTGAGTTCTATATAATTCAAATTTTTTTATTATATGTATATTATACATAAATTTATGGATATTTACATATATTTTTTTGAACTTCCCTTAATTGTGTTTAAGTATCAGAATTTATCAAATCGTTAATAATGTATTTTCTCAACTTGCCTTCATTGAGACTCATGTTTTGTTATTCACCTAAATTATTTTCTATGCTGTATATTTGTCCATTTTACTATCCATGTCATGAATAAACATATTTTAATAACATTTTATGATTAATTTAATTTATTTTTATTATATGTAGATTTTGATCCCAAAAGACTATGTAGTAAGAGTTTATTGAAAATTTCTCATTATTTTTTGAGATTATTAATGATTATTCTTACTATGATGAATTCTTGTGAAACAATATCTCTATAAATCTCACGAGTCTAATTATCCTATAGTATTTAATGATATTTTAATTTACTTGAACCATTATTATACTATTTGGTACATAATATTTTAATAATTTTTTGTTTAAGATAACTCGACTTCGTCTTCTATTCTGTTTAAAATTGGTGTCCATAAAAACATTTTTTCTAAAACTAGTTTACAAGAATATTTTTAAATTCTACAATAATCACTAAAAGTAATTTCTTCATTTTCTCCTTTTACAGATGATTTCAAACGAATCTTCATATCGCTTTCTGAATATGGAAATTTTCTACCCTTTACCCTGAATAAGGAATGTTATTATTACCTTATATAGAATGTATGGATTTACCCACCGTCATTACATTGAAGTATAATTTACTTTTTAAAAGGTTAATTTTTATGAAATTTTTTCAATATTTGTTTTCAAATAAATGGTTTTTAATATGTCTTGATGATTCCCTTCAAAGAATTAAATATATTTTTTCAACTATTTTTATGATAATTTAATAAGTTTTTAAGGAAATTTTCTTTCAAAATAATTTCACTTATATTTAATAAGTTTTAATTGAAAAGGTTTTCAAAATTTTTTAAATAATATTTTATAAGTTTTATGGAAAACGGTAATCGAAATTACTTCAATCCATATTTATATGTTTGGAATGTAATTTCAACGAAATGGTTTTCAAAATGTTTCAATCTTATTTTATATGTTATAAAGGAGAATTATTTTCAAAATGATTTCAGGTCTTTTTTCTATGTTTATAGAATTTTAAAAGGAAATTTTTTTAAAAATGATTTATTTTTAATAATGAATTTTTCAAATAATAAATGATATATTCGTCCAGCATTTTTTCAAAATATCCTTCCAAGTTATTTTCTACATAAGAAGAGATCTATTGATATTACATAACAATTTCTAGGATATAATCCAAGTGTATGATTCTTATTATTTCATGAATGGTTTTTTATGGAATGTTGATTATGAAAACCATTTGAATTTCCTAGGCAATATTATTTTGAAACCCAATTCTCTTCACAGATTATTCTTACGGTGAAATGATTATGAATCTTTGTTTCAATTTTTAATAGGTTATGATATCCTTAAATGACTATGATATCAATTTCATTTCATGGGATATTATATGATTCTTTATGATTTTTCAGAACAAGTATATTTTATTTAACTATGATATGGGTGGGAACTATATATCCATCCATTACATTGTGTAAAGATTGTTATCTCATGATATATTAATTATCAAAATGAGGAGTGGAAATGGTTATGTATTATAGGGATGGAATGAGGATTGGACTTAGTTCAGTATTACAGGGCTAGAATTTGGAGTGAAATAAGTTTAGTAATACTGGGCTACAATTTTGTGTGAACCGAGATTAGTAAAAGACTTTCTCCACGAATATATCCTCAATTCAAATGAATTAACTTATATGGAAATAATTAGACAAGCTTATGTTTCTACCACAATTACTTGTTTTATTACTAGGTGGGAATTTCGGGAATAATGCTATTAATTATATTATGATCCATGTTTTATGAATTTCCAATCATTATTATGATCTCATATATGAAGGGTATGATCCTAAAATTTTTTTATCAAGTTTCATACCCTTTTTTCACGTATTCTTATATAATTCCTTTATTTACCCTTACTAAGAATTTGAGCACACACCTTCTAATGTTTCTTTTCCCAAGGTTATGATGTTTTGTTTTAGTTTTAAGTACTGAAGGTAGAGTTCTTAATGTAATATATTGAATATCTATCCCCAATCTAGAATATTTTTTCCATTTTCTAAATACTTTATACTATTATGGTCCTTGGGCGTGTATTACTATAATGTGCTTAATATTCATTAAAAATGGTGTAATATCCATGTAATACAATCTTGGGTCACTATAAAAATAATAATTAATTTTATTTGAACTTTTATAATATTTAATTTTATAAACAATATACATCTGTTAAAACATGTTATTCAAATTATCTTATGGTGGATTTTTGGGATTTACAAGAAATGATCCATTTTTTCATTATATTGATGAATGCTGAATTTTAATTGATTGATACTGTATCATTTAATTTTTGTAAACATAAATTACATTTTATATAGTTTTCAATGTAAAATTAGTTGAATAATATATATATATATCCTATTTAGGACCTTAAAATCATTTTCTTATTGAATTTTGATACAAAAACATTGATAACTTTTGACCATTTTCTCTTTGAAAAACATCATTCTCTCTACCTCTACAACATTAATATAAAATTATATTTTTCCACATCAATTAATTGAATTAGGAAAAATATATTTCATATTTGGAATCACAATAATATATATTATATGATATTGTGAAATTTAATTTTTTATCAAAATTAATATCAAAGAAACTAAAATATATTTATTCTCATTATGGTAAAAATGGGTTTACCATGAGGTTAAACTATTAAGATATGTGTCAAAATAAAATATGAACTATTAAAAATACTATTTTATAACCATTTTTACATATTATAATATCAAAACACATGACCTACGATTATTTGGAAGTTATTACCTGGTTAATTACTTTATCAATTTGGATTTTTTTTGAAATTTCCATGTAATTTTCACGTTGTTTACCTTTCCCCATGTATAAAAGGTAACTACCTATGTTAACATATTAAATCCTCCCAATCCAATTGACAATAAAAAATATTCCAAAATAAATCCCTAATATCCATATAAATATTTTTGATTTTATATTTCTCCCAAAAGTCCATACCTAGGGTCCTTATGTTGAGCACCAAATGATTTTCAATTGGAGTTGGTGATTTCAATGATTAATTATTCTACTTATTCCTTTTTGACATTTAATTACATCTTAAAACATCCAAAAATTTTACTCCAATATATACCATATGATGATATGTTATTATGTATATGAAGTAATATTATCCATTCCCACTTCTATCATATGGGAAACTAAATCACTAATCATGTTTATGATGGACTACCACCTAACGAACTAATGTAGTTCATTTTCCATCAGCAACATTCAAGGATGAATATAATGATGGAATTAAAACATGTATAATATATTAATGGTTTTATTATCATTATGGATTATTAATAATACATATACCTTTTTATGTTATGTTATATTTCAAATATGATAATGTTTCTCGTGTGTACTGTGAACTACCTCCTCGCAATGTGATGTGATTAGTTTTTCGCTTATTATATTAATGGATTCCAATAATTATTGAATTAAAGAATATATATTATATATATGAGATTATATTGATTATATAAAATTAATATAACACACTATATTTTTCACCTTTAATCTTTAAGTGAATGATATCGTCCTCATACGTACGTTCTACCTACCATCTCCATAAAGCGATGCATTTTTTTGCCAGTAAAACATTCATAAATTGTTAAAACAATTATGTAATATGAAAATAATAAATATATAATATTTTTATAATTTTTGGGATTATAAATATATATATAATTTTTTCATGATATACATGAGGAAATTATGAAATGAACACTCAAAAAATTGCAAATAATGAAATATTAGTATCGAAAATGTGATAAAATTTTATTTGAGCATAATATAAGATATTATAAATATTAATAGTGTTTTTTTATATTTTAAAAACATGATTTAATCCATAATATAATATTTATGGTCTCATATAATGGAAATCAGTCCTTAGTTAAGGGTTTATCATCTCACTTTTGCTTCCTTGATAAATTCACCTTATTTACCAATTATTTCATTTGTGAGGTGCATATAATACTATTTTTTATGATATACCAAGAATTAATTTATCATAATTTTATTTAAATTTTCAACTATAATTAGTTCTTTCATGGGAATTATGATTCAAATTTCACTAAATTTGTATGGGTTAATTTCACAATCATATCATTTTTTGGGATTATTTTTTTCTAACTTTTCCTTTAGAAAATTATTTAATATTTATATATTAAAATAAAACAAAATATTTCACCACAATTAATTATTAAATTTTTATATAATTCTTCCATTTTTATCCACATTGATACTAAATATTAATGATAAAAATATTTTATAAAAATATTACATTATTTATCTATTCTGTTTGAAATCCTTTTTCATCAATACCCACGTATTCTAATATTGTCTTAAAAAATGTTTTTATCTTATTAAAATGTTTATTAATAGAATTTATTCCAATTTTTATATTTTATTACTTAATTTTAATGGAATAATCAATTAATTTAAAAAACTATCATTTGGATTTTATTAAATATTTAAAATGAATCGTTATTTTAATGTATGTGTCATGAAAGAAAATTTCATACATCATAACAACTGAATCGATTAATGTTTTTTTACAAGTTATAAAAGGTTTTTTATGAAAATATTTATTTATTTATTTTTTTAACTTTTTTGGTTTCAAAATTTTTATTAAAAAAGTGAAAACTTTATTATAAATATTATTTTTTGTAATGACATTTTTTGAGAGTTATAATTAATAATTGACTATTACCCTTTTACTATAATTATTTTAACTGGAAATATATTGTATATAAATCATATTTATTTATTATATGGTTTCTTGATGATTACTTTTATTTATGAATCACCAGTTATATACAAATATTATTACACTTGATGGTTTTATGTTTTTTTGTTGATTAGTGGTAATTGTCATAATTTAATATGATAGTTTTTATATATGAATGATTATGTTTAATATGTTTCTAAAAATTAATATGAGGAATTTTTTTGACTTATTAATTTAGGGTTGGAGCCTGTTAAATCCCCTTGATGATTTGATTGGTCTCATGAGACAAACTAGATTGGGATTTGACCGAGGAAAATCCAATTTATTTTGATATCTTGGGGCTAGGATATAATGGTATCATATTTCCTGGAGAAAGCCTCAAAGGTATGTTTTAGATCTCCAAAATTATGCATTCATTGATTATGAATTAGGTTATTGATATTCCATTTGATTATGTTATTAGTTATAATATCTATAGTTAAGTTTCATGACCATGTGTTTCATTATAAGGAATTATTTTATAATTATTTATTCCTAACATATTATGATCATGTTTTTTATTAAATGGGTCATGTTTCATTTATTAACCTTCCTATATTAATAATGTATTATTTATTCATAAAATCTTTTATGAACTAAACACTATTGTACATCTGATCTCAATTGTTTCTTATGTTTTAATTGCTATAGGATTCGAGAATGAGTTTTTTGATTGATATAAATGGATTGATTAATAGAAATAATGGATTATTCAATGAAAAAACATTTTGAATTTTATTTGTCCAATTATAATAATAATTTCAATTATATATCTAGTTTACCAATACAACTAAACTATTATATCCATTAGGATTTGATTGCTTGTATCTTATGAAAATGTGATAATGTAGACATTATCTATGAGATAATTAGTTAGGGATGATACAAGTGGGCCCTATTGGGTTGATTTAGGCCATGCATAATATAATGATGAATATATAATGTTAATATACCCTTAATGGAGAAAACATTTCATAGTCAGTATCTTGATTCATAACGGTGGAATTTATATTCATTGTACTTTTATAGTTTAAAAATTAATTCATACGCCTTTATTGCAGTGTTAAATTAATCAAAATATAGAATATTATTTATTTATATTGAATTATATATTATATATGAAGTATAATCCATATTTTTTTATTTTATTTCAAATATAAATATGAATATGAATATTGATTTATTTGGGATAATGGAATTTAGAACCAATATATTTTATATATTTTTCATATCTTTCTCTTATGTTAGCATTAGTACTGTTAGATTTAGGGTTATAAATATCAATTAGACATTTATAAATGAATTTTTTGTTAAAATTACATGTCGCTAAAAAGTAAAAATACAAGTATCTAATAGTCATTGGAATCACAAACATGGAAAAATAAGTTTTATTGAAAACTGAAACAAATATAAAATTTAGAAATTCTTAATATTGGAGAATCATCACATTAAAATGTGTTAGGTAAATATATGACTCAAAAAAATATTTCTCTATTCTATATATAGAAGGAACGGTAATTCAATTATAACCTTCAAAAAACCAACATAGATAATATCGATGTAGCGACCATGGACCTGACATTTTTACCCTACTAAACTGAATAAATTATTTTGTATCACAACATTACTCATAGATAAACCTACCAACTATGTAACACCTAATTTTTTATTTCAACACATAATTTACAATTAAATGTTATTTTTTTAATTGGATTTTTAATTTTTAATTTTTGAAATTCTTTAAGGAAACCTTATTTTGATGAAGTATTTTACATTCGTGACACTAACCATATTTGTAACATTTTGATTTAAAAATGATTTATAATCATGTAATTTCACATCATAATTGATTTTAAATCAAAAAAATTAATTAATGGGTATACATCAATGGTTATGTGATTAATTTCAGTTATATGTGTGGATTTTAAGGATTTTGGATATGTTTTTGATGGAATATAATTTATCGAATGAATTATTATGATTAATTTCTATATGTATTATTTTTATGTGATTATATCACTAAGTGGATCCCACCTTTCTTCTTCCCACTATATCATAACTTAAACACCCTGGGTGGAATTCTTACCGTACAGAATGACTACTCATCCAATGGAAGTGGATCTTTAGCTAGATAAGTCGTTCTCTATATTTTCATTATTCCTTTTCATTATTATATCATAATCCTATTTCAATGGATGATTTTTTTTATAATTTTTAGTATTTTTTTAATTTATGGGATCATCATTATATATTTAAATAGTCAATATACATGGGTATTTCAAAACTAGGTTTCTATAAATGATCGTGAACTATGAATATAGTTTACTAAAAACTATTACACTATTACTTCATCAATATTCGGATACCATTAAGTATTTTTCAATTTCAATATTTATAAAACCTATTAAATGAAGGTTTTTTGACCCACGGTTCTAGGTACAAAGTTGTTTTTTATTCTTTTTATATGGTTATATTAATTATTTTAATTTTTTGTAGGAGATCAGAGGGTTAATGTAATGGTGTCTAAATTCTATCTATGGGAACAATTCACTATTTTAATAGTTATTAATGATGTGAATGTGTTCTATTTAGGAACTAAGAATTTATTTTTTTTATGAATATTTTTTGTGTTGACTCATTTCATAGAATAGGATCTGATCATTTTTTGAATGGGGTATGGTGATTTTTAATACAAGGTAATGATAATTTTGGAGTATGAAACCTCTTGAAGATTCATTATATGAACTCTATTTTCATACAACAAATCTGGTCATGCCTAACCAATTTTAATCCTTCATATTCCTATAAATCCTTATTTGGGTCTCATTTTCTTCCACTTGTATTCCTGAGATTCCTCTTGGTGATTTTTGATGATGCATGAACTATGGACTCCATTTTAATATTTTCATCCAATTTATTGTCTTTTGTAATAATAGTATAGACACCATTAATTATTTCATCTATATATTTTGTCATTTTGTGTTGAATAAAACCATATTCTAGGTGTTTTATTCTCGAATCCATTGGTTAATAAAATTTTGAATGGGTTTTTTTTTTATTTATCAGATGACTAAAAAAATTAATCATAGATCTATATATTCTCAAATATTATTGAGATGAATGTATAAGAGATATGAGTATTTTTAATCATTATAATTTTCTTAAAATAAATAGGATATTAAGGTTTTTAAAATAATTATATAAATCGTTTAAATGGATTTACCCATCTTAATGTCTTATGAATGTATCATTAACTTGTTGTTTTTTGAAAATAGTTCTTTCCGACAACATGATTAGTAAATTGTCTAAATGGACATTCTTAATATAAATTTAGATAGAAAGGAGTTTATGACACAATTGGTTTGTGGATGATAAATGTAATTTCAAATTGTTAGTTTGGGTGAATGATATTAATTATCCAAGGTATTATAAAAAAAATATGTAGTGTTTAGTGCTGATGAGAATGATATGATAAGAAATTTCCACCGTGTAATGGATTTCTGGAAGTCATATCACTTCTCATGAGTAGATGAATTCCATACATCATGAATAGGTGTCTGTATAATAGAACATAGATGTTAATTCTAAATTGGAATATACAAACAACTAGTACTACTATAAAGGGAAGTCATATTTGGTTAAACAAATTTTAGAAATAATATTCTTATATAATATATTATATTTCAAAAACCATATTATATACTTTGAAAATCTTATTACTCATTTTATATTCTCATGAGATAACATATCTTTATTCATAGTGTGGTGTTTGAAAAGCCTATAGTAGTTTCCTACTGAGTGTTTATACTCATTTCTTAATATGTAACCTGGTTCACATATAGATTTTTTTATGGTACAAAAAATGGGCAGGTATTACACCTCAGAAGTGGATCACCATTATAGTTGTTGACAAATTTGGCAGGGATGGAGCTTCAAGCTTTCCATGTCTTATTCTAGAGTGGTCCACCTTTTTTATAGAGTATTTTTTACATTATAATTTTATATTTCATTTACACCGTTCTATAGTAGATCTTATAACTACTCATTTATATTTGTTTTGTTTTTGTTTTTTACATATTTATTATTATTTAGATTTAGTTCGTGATACAAACACATGCACATATATATATATATGTATCTTGTTTTATCTAAGATTTTCTTGTTATGTGTGTGTTTATTATGTTCATTTAGAAATGTTAAATAATTAAATTATTTCTTAAGGGTAAAATACATTGACATGTTTTCAATAATTTGGTGTTAGATGAATTCCAATAATGGTAGTGGCACCACACCACTTCGCAAACCAATGAGTTGAGGTCGGATGTTACATATTCTATCAGTTTTAATGGTCCTTCATGCTAGCACTATAATAATAAGATATGATTATTGATGACATGACATGTATATCATGAAAATATGTACGTAATCATTTTATGAAGAAATTCAATTTACGAGCATTGTGTAGGTACAAAAAGGGTTGTTAATAAAATTTAGGTCCGCCTTCAATGCATTTTAATGGGTTTATTGGGAGATTGTTCTATATTATGCAGTTTTAATGAGACTTCCCACAAGAACATCATTTTTAGTTGGTTATTTTAATTTTGATATTGGTTTTGTTGTTTTTTACATATAAAATTTATCATTTAAATGACGAAAAATAATAGTAAATTAGGTAAATGGTTTTTAGTATGAAAATATCACTAGTATAGAGAATAAGAAACCTATTTGTGGGAGAAAATAGCTATAGTTGAATCATAGGTGAACTTGGATTGGGTTCATATTATTGTTCCTTCCTTTACAACTGATAATAAGGTACCTAGGAAATAAGAACACCATCAAGTGAATCACTAAATAAAAATAATAATGCAGAACTGATAGATGTACTTTGGTGATTCTAAATCCAAGAAAAAAAAGATATTGATTAATAAGATGAATATTATTTTTTTTATTCTTATGAACATTGTACAAAATGAATGTAATTCTAGAACAATTTATTATTGAGGAACTAACACTAGCATAGGGGAACATAGTTTTTTATTAAAATTTGGATCATGAACTCTCAATGAATATATTTATAGAATTTTTTAATAAAAAAATATTTCAAAAAACCTAACAAGTAGAAATGATGATAGAAATAATTCAACTAGAAAAAGTAAAAAAGGTTGAGACTGTAAATTTTTCTAAATTTATTGAACATTTCACTTTAAACAGGTTGTAACTAAAATAGAGATGATACAAGATCAAACCTTTAAAGAGGGTATCTCACATGAAATTTAATAAAATTGGAAAATATTCAATAATATTGACAATAAATTTTTTTTAAATAATTCCAATGTTAGAGGGGGAGACCTTCCATGTTATCTGAGGGGAGGGAAAACAATTTTGAATACAAGAGATGGTGGGAATTTTATAACATGAAAGAAATGAAAGTGGGAGATTTAATCCCAGGGTAATGAGGTAATATAAAATGATTATACCATATTTGTCTCTTATCTACCAGAAAAAATAATGAATGAATCTATTTCCAATTCTACAAGAACACATATAAAAAGAAAGAACACACCACACGAACAAGAATTTTCAATCACTGTAGAATGAAATTGGATTTAAAAGGGTTTTGTAGTGAATATTTAAAATATGCTAGTGAAAATGGCTTGATAAATCCACAATAATCATATTTTAGGAACATATATTAAAATACTACAAGTAATCATCCATATACCAAGGTAAACTATGTCACTATAATTCCCTAAACCTTGTATCCCTGAGAAGATTCCTTACTTTACTACATTCTCATGATTAAAATGTATTATATTATGAAGGAATGTCCAATTTTTTAGTATTTGAAACCATATAAATACATGACACCAATTTAATTTTGGAATAAAGAAAGTAAAACATATTTCATAAATGGTTAATATATTTCATCCTTGAAACTCATTAAAAATCATTTCTTCGTAACATAGTAATGAAAACAAAATAAGGTTGATAAAAAACGCTCTGTAAAGGTAAAATAAACTAGAATACATAATTAATCAATGCGAATAATTAAAATGGAACTATAATTAACTGAATAATTGTTTCCTTTAATCAATAAACTATGAATAATGTGCAGTTAAAAAAATTTTGTTGTAAAAATCCTCTGGATAATAATACCGAAATGATTGTAATTATTAAATTTTAGATGTTATGATTCCCAAGAACATGAATCATTTTCTATAAAAAAAATTTCCACAAGATTGTTTAAAACATAACGATTATAAACCAATTCAGTTTGGACATCAATAATTCTAATTTAAATACATTCCATAAGACAATTTGAAACATACTTGTTATAAAAGTGAATGGGTTGCCCCATGAAATTCTCCCGAGGAGACTATTGATGCTTCAAGGGGGGATACATGTAGTATTCCACAACCCATGTCATGAGAGTACAAGTAATTCTTCACATATCAAAAAATAAATTAAAATTAATGAAAAACAAGTTGTATAATAAAATATCCCTATTGAGTGAAAGTTATAAATTATTCATTTTATCAAAATTGAAAAAATAATTTATCAAGTGAACAATGTAAGTAAAAAATAGTAAATCGTATACGAAATAATTATATATATTTCAAGAGAATATAGATATTTGTGAAAAATTTAATTTATAATAAAACTTTTCATATGGAAGTGATTGTTTCAATGGAATGATAATAATCACAAAAGAATGAGATATAACAAAGATAATTGTTACTACAATGTAATTTTCAATTCAAAACTCCATGGATGAGATAGTTCATAGTGAAATTTATAATACCATGATGTTTTAGTGATGAATGATATTAAATGAAATAGAGGTAATATATACAACACATTAATGTTAATTTATTCATAATAAAAAATAATTGTCAATAAAATTTAAATTAACATGAAATCCATTACAATTGGGTTAACATCTATATCCAAAACAAAAAAATTATTAATCCCCACACGAAATTTTCAAATATGATGAATATAAAATAATTCATTATTTAATTCATCAATATTGGAAGTGGATATACCACCCAAAATATGTAAGTTGTGAATTTGACATTTATCACATATATTTAAAAACTGAGATGAAAATCTCTTACCTTGTATTTCCTTATCGTTGAAAAATACTTAAACTCATGTATAATGGTTCTAGGAAATCTATAAAATTAAAATATTACAATATTATTAGCTATAATATCATATATTTTCCTTTTATTAAATATTTTATCAAATTCATTAAATATATTTCATCATTGTCATCATTTTGGGTGTAAATTTCCTTTTTTCGAGTATATCTTCACTTGTTATTTTTGTTTCTAAAATTAGGTAATGATTTAATAATCACAATATTATAAAACCTGATATAAATATAAAATATATTACTTATTTTAGTATTTATAATAGTCAACGAAATTTGGAGATAAAAATAAAATGCACCATTTATGGAGATAGTAGGTCATATGTACGGATGAACGATACTTACCTTTTTCAAATTTTACAGTAAGAGATAGAGATTTATATATATGTGCATATTATCATTAAAATATCATATTTATTCCATATATGTAACATATATTTACTAAAACCATCCTTAATACATTCCATGTATATAGTGAATGAATCACATTTCTTTGAGGAGGCTGGAGTCCACATTACCACAAATGGAGTTTTTGTGTTCCCCCCAAAAGGAAAGCATACTGGTATGTGATATATAATTATTTCAAAAGAATAAATACATAATAAATATAATATATATCATATATAAACTAATAATACATCATTATTACCATCATCTAATGGTGGTAATGGAAGAACGAGTGACATCTACTCGTGAGGTGGTAGTCCGACATACACAGGAATGATGATTGTGCTTCACCATTGAATGAAGTATGTGTCATTTTTAGGATAATAAAATTTATATTAAAAAATTTAATTATATTTATGATAAATATTTTATTTTATAAATAATATATAATAATAATTTAACAGGTAGATAATTAAATTGAAAAAAAAATTGTATGTTGAAGAATGTTACATCTTCTTCAGGTTACTCTTTTTGGATCAAACCAAAAGACATATGTGGTTAGATTTGTGCCCAAATTTATGTTTTTAGGATGAGGGAATTGATTTTGGGATATTAATTGTGTATTTTTGGGATAATCCAAATTTCATGAGAGGTGTCATGGAGTGGGAGGGATGAGTTCCTATTATAGTGGAGGGGGGGTGTCATTCTTGAAAATATCATAAGATAAACAGTATTGAAATATGTACCTTACATAATGTTCATCCAATAATGAAAAAATTTATATTAAAGGGTTGATATATTTGTAATATGTCTATAAAATGGATTTTAGAGAATTCTATTGGCCTATTTTCCCATAAATTTATGTTTTACTGTGATATTTGGTTAATTTTTATCCTAATCTAGGTAATTAATTTCTATTATATACTAAAAATTTTTCCAAAATATTTTTTACCTAATGATAAATTATAAATCATTCTAATTACACATATGGAATTCATTTTTTTTAATAATAGTTATTGAAGTTGAAAAAATTATATTAAATTTAATCCCACATATGGGATGCCAATGCATGTTTTTAAAGTGAATATGTACAAAAGAATTACATGTCTTTATAGAAAATTTTAATGTAAAATTTATTAAAAATATCTAAACTGATTTAAATGGCATAAAGTCATACTTATTATATTTTAAAACCAAATAAAAACATAATTTAACAATATAAATAAACTTCATGAAAATGAGTCTTTCAAGTAAATTCTAATATTTTCCATCATTCATTAAAACATTAATCTTCATAGAAGAATTCCATCAATTCAAACAAAATTTAATTTCAATGTAATTATTTTAAAAATAATATTTATTTTTACATATAAAATTCATAAAATTTCAATAACTATTTTAAAATAGGTGCACTGCATAAACAAGGAAAAGTTATCTTTCTGTTAAAATACAATTTTTTATCATAAAATTGGATTTATACTTATCTTATACCAATAAAATAAATTTTTTGATAATAAAAAATATTTGATTGAATATAAAAAATATCTGTATTTAATTTATATAATTCACAAATAGTAATTAATTTAATTTATTATGATAAATCACTTGTGCTGCTAAACAACAGTTTTTATAAAAATATATCCTTCATATTTTGTTGCTTCGTATATTCATTAATAATTAATTGGTAGAAATTTAATTCTATCATATATACTCATATGTTAGTTTATCATATTCATAACCTCTAATTTAATGGATAAATTATACCTTCTTATATTAAATATTAACACTTTAATAATATAATTTTTTCAGGTAGAACATGATTTTGTGTGTAACCGAAACTATCAAAAAATTCTTTTTTGTCATAATGTAAGGTAACTCAGTGTTGGACGCATTACAAGGAACATATTTTATTTACATAAAATATTAAATATATCATAAATTCTCAAAATGTTTTATTCTCTTTAATTATTTTCATTACATGTCAGATATGTTCTAAAATACAATGTTCTTACTTTAAAATTTATAGGTTTTATTCTCTTCCCACCTAAATTAAATTTCATATTCAAAATATAAAATTGATCCTAGTAATCAAGGTAATGATATTTGAATGTAAATTATCTTTCAAAAATGGACATCGTAAATAGATTTAATAACACATCTTCCTAATTGGAGGTAAACTGAAATGTGAACGACATCATGGTACTTGTTTTTTGAATTAGGGGACATTAGTAAAAACATCAATATATAAGAGAAATTTAATCATCATTTTCTGATGGAGAGTGACCGAGAACATTTTCATGAGAATGGTATTAACAAAAATACCATAAACCAGAGGTGTGAATAATGGTTTTTGATATCATAAAAACTGATGATTATTGGATTTTTTTGTTTCAAGAACATTTTTCCTATAGTTAAATAATTCAGTCATTGTATATGATTATATATAAATATATATAATTGATACATTTCCTTAAGAACAATCTTATCTATTAATCTTCATTGAACTATTTCATCATATCATCTTAGTATATATTTTGTCATATGTTGAATTAATATAATAATCACTAAAAACTCATCCAATGTTCATCTTAAACTATTTAATAATTGGATTACCATTTATCACGTCTTAGTATTATTATCCAAAAAAATTAGGTATATTTTAATTGTAGTTAGTACAATCCAATTTAATTTATCCATTCAAATCATCTCTTTATACAAAAATTATTGTCTCAACATCAGGAATATATTAAGGGTTATCTAAACCTCTCCATGTGTTTCCCAAAGATGGATATACTTTCTCCTGAATGACTTTTCATGGTACCATTAAAAATATGATCTCAAAAAAATAATTAAATAGTATTGAAATACAATCGTTAAATATTAAAAAAATTCATTTAACTAGGATATCATTGATAACAACCTCATATAAAATTTTATTTGATACAATTATAGTAGAAAAATAACCATCCCCCTTAAGCTATATCAATAGATTAATCTTGGGCATCTCCCCTTAGACTATTCTATGATAGAATTCGATTAATTTTGTGGAATTAATTGCAATAGTTCCCCATATCATTGTCATTTTATCACAAAATAGCAGAACATTCCTTCATCCCATTGCATTATTTTTCTTGGTGACCCTTTTCTACACACTTATAACAATCTCAATTCCATTTAAATTATTTACCAAGGCAATTCATTCCAAATTTATCATATGTGGGAAAATAATTCTTTTCCTTCCTCCCTTTATTTGTTATATTATCTTAAAATATCATCTTATATGTATTCACATTGAATCCATAAGAGATGGAGACATGTTTCTCTATCTTGATAGAATATAAAACTATTTGATATTATTAAGAGTGTTTTTGAGACACCAACCCCCTTTAGTGACATTGTTTAATCACTTAAAATAAGTAATCAATCTTGAATTCACTATTCCATGTGAAATCTAAAGCATAATATGCTTTCCATGTAAAGGAATTTAAAAAATCTCCATTAATTTCTTCCACATTTTTCATTAATATAACGAAATTTATATTCATCAAAATTTTCTACACATGAGGGGAATTATTTAAAATGAATGTATCCTTATAAACATTATATTCCATGAGTTATATTTCCAATTCATTTCTAGTGTCCTGGATCAATGAGCACTACTGATGATCATCACCATTGTGACAATAAAATGAATGCTTAAAATTTACTTTTTCACCATATCCCAATTCGTTTAGTATCTTATCCAAAGAAATAATCCATTTATGAAACTCCATTGGGTCAGTAATCCTAATAAATAATTGGGGCCAATGTCACATAATGTGATCCAACATCATATAATCTCATTGTGGAATTGGGTTCCCCATCTAAGAAAGTTTATGTTTCATGACCTGATTAACATTCCATAATATATACATAACATTTTCTCTTAAAGTACTATTTATATTAGTTTTTTAGTATGAAAACATGTACATTGTCTATGAGTGTTGATACCATTATTCATTCCAGCTGATTTTTTAAAACAAATAAATATACTAGATCAGTTCATAGGATTATGAAAAATGATGTATAATGCCAAAAATAATAAAAAAAATTATTATTAATTGATAAAAATCAATAATTAATATCAGAAAAATAAACATCGTTTAGTTGGGGATATATTTACTTTCAAATCCTTCACAATTAATTCTATTGAAATTGCGAGTCATCCTAAGACTATTCATAGTGAGTGAAAAACCTTGTGTTTAATCAGGAACGTTTTAATGTACCATGTTACAATCAAGTCCAACCGAACATTCCTTTTTAGATTTGATGCCCCTAGGTGCATCTTTTCCATAAAAACATCCACTTGTAGTACCCAAACATATCTGTTTTTCTAGGAATATCTACATAATCTATACATTTTTAATATTATATTATTATCTTAAATACCTATCCTTAATATCTATCTTAGGGTTATGTTATTTAATTTATGTTTTCTAATTACAATTTCAAGGTATCTATTAATATTCCTTTGATACCAACTCTAGAACACCGACCATATTAATCCTAGAACCAATGTCTAATATTATTATATTGGAATGATTTCCATGAATCAAATACTGAATTACTAATAATTTTTTCATTTTTTTCAAATCATATACATACATGATACCCATTTTACATCGTGAAATAAAAAATAATACATAACACTTTTAAAGTCTAATAAACTACAGCATTGAAACTCATTTGAAGAACATTTTCCCAAAATATATATAATGGGAAAAACTAAGGGTGAACTCAAATTATCAGTAAGGGAAAACTAAAATGGAGTAAATAATGAATCAATGATATTAATCAATACAGATAAGTATATAACTGAGAAAACATACCATTTAATAAATAATCTGAGAATGGAATGCATCCATAGATTTTTTCATAGTGAAAATCTTCATGGTAACAATAAATGAAATGGATGATATTATTAAATATTAAAAATAATTTTTCATTTTAACTTGAACCATTTACTATTGAGACCTCTCACAATACATTTAAAAACATATGGGGTAAAAATTAATTTGGTTTCTCAACAATAAATCCAATATCGAAGCCTCTCACCAGATAGTTTAAAACATATAGGTTTCAAATGTAAAAGGTTTTCTAAACTGAATTTGTCCCTGAAACCAATAATGTAATACAAGGCATATTTTAAATATTTCCTAACACAAAGTAATATTTTTTGTTTTCAACCGAATGAAAAAGCGTAGGAAATTATGTTTTCTGTGAGGTGGGTAGTCCAATTTTTAAATCTATCATCAGAACATTTTTTCTTTTATAGAGTTAAATTTATGATGTGTGTTTTAATTAAATATATTTAACTAATTATATTAAATTTGAAATAAAAAATAAATTAAATTATAATTAAATGGGGAAAATAAAAATAAAGGTTTTAATATTAATAATAATTTAATTATTATTAGGATTACTATTATAATTATAATTATCATTATTTACTATTATATTCATTATTTTTTATTATTAGATGTTTATTTAGTTTCAAATTATGGTTTATTAGTCTTTTTTTAGTTTTTTAGAAAATAGTAATCGGGAAATATCACCCCCTTATATAATAAAGGTTTTAAATTAGGGTTTATTAGAGATTATTTAGTTTAAAATTAGGGGTTATTAGGTTTTTTTAGTTTTTTTGTGTTTTTTAGAAAATAGACTATTCATTGAATAATGAAAAATAATGTTTTCTATAAAACATATATTTTTCAATTAATTAATTAATTTAAGTTAAAATATATTAAAATATTTTATTTATGTAAAATAAGTATTATTTATTCTTATTTCTTATTTTTGTGTTTTAATTTTAAAAATGTTAGTATAATATTTTTGTATGTTTAAAAATATGTTTCTTTAAAAAATAGGAATTTTAAAATTCGTAATGTTTCTCCATTTTAATAAATTAAAATTATTCCAAATGAGGAATATTTTAAATGAACATTATATGGTATATATTAGAAAATTTGAACTTAGTTTCATGAAATTATTATTATTAGTCATGATGTTAATATAAAATCATATTTTTTTGTCAAAAAAACTAGGTTTGAAAAACCGGCTTTTCGTTCTGTCTATGGGTATTGTTTTAAATAAAATTCATAAACATATATTAGATTAATTAGATAAAATGATTTAAATAGTTTTAGTTAGAATAATTTATATTATATAATATGGTCAACCTAAGTATTGAACAAAATTATTAGTGAAAATAGTTAAAAATATTTACATTGATTAAGTTTCAAATTGGGATTTTGGAATTACAAGCATCAGTGTCAAAATTAATATTCCACACACAAAATATTTTAATTTAAGAAATTATATTTAAATTAATGAAAAATTAGTTAAAATTAAATATAAAACTCATTTTAATGTTTTTATCAATGGATATCTTACCCAGGAAATTAAAAATATACATGTTATGGTGGAAAATACAGATAGGGTAAAATTGAGTAAACATAAAGACTATGTAATTACATGATAGAAATATGATAATTTTATATGGTGGAGGTTTTTCTCAACTATATATACCCTCTCGTGAATTATTACTCAATTTTTAGCCACATTAGGTGACGATGACCTCCTATTATTAACTAAATCTGATTATTTACAAAAAATGTCACTCATCTTCAATTATAAAATTTCACCACTATCAAATATTCATCTCCACTTAAAACAATTTTTTCATTGAAAAAAACCACCCAAATAACATATTTAATTCCCTAATATTTTTATTTAACCCTTCTTCTTATAAAAATATTACCATTAAGGTGTTTGTTAAAACCAAAATAAGTTACCTAAAAAAGAGGTAATGTTCTCTAATGAGCGTTTTTATTTTATTTCTTCCACGTACCCCTTAAATATTATTTAAAAATTATTTTATAATATTGTTGGTATCTTAAATAATATATTAAGTTATTATTTAAATTTAATAATATAAAAAAAATTCCCTCTTCCACCAAATGTGTTACGAAATCATCATTCGTGTGTACGTAGTACTACCACCTCATGAATCGATGTCATTCGTTTTTCAATTACCAGATCTCACCATTGGATATGATTATGGATATATATTATTTATGTATAATATTTATAACCTAATTATAACTCTTATGTAATTATATCATATATACCTTTTTTACATTCCATTCCTCATGGGATACTATAATGTCGCTCATATGTAAGACTGACTACCCACTAATGAATTAATAAGAATATTTTTTAACTAACACATCCCAAGGAAGTTATTATGGGTAAATATAATTAATATAAGTGATATAAATGAAATATTTATTTTATTAATGACATATTTATAATTATATGAATATAAAAAATCATTTTATTTCTTACGTTTTCACACTCTTCAAAAGGTGACAACGTCGTTCATGTATGTGTGGAACTCCAACTTCATGAACTAATTTGAATCTATTTTCTTCACTAGAAAATATTAATGATATATATAATTAAATAATATATAGTTATTAAAATATTATCTTTTTGAAAATATATCATTTTACATACTTTATATCTATAATGATCATTGAAAAATGGAGATGCTATTAATGTGTGTGTCGGACCAACGATCTCTAAGATCAAAAAATTAGTTAATTTTACAAAACCATCATTCATTATTAATTTTAAAATTACAATATATATATATATATATATGATAAATACTTTATGATCATTATTCGTTATATGCATAAATAGTTACCTCTTTGGTCATATTCAACCTCCCAATGTCATTTCTGATAAATACACTAAATATGGTCAAGACATCTAGCTTAAAATTAATTGATTATGTTATTGTATATAGTTTCTAAATAAGTGAAATAAAAATAATAATAAAATTGATATATGTTCTCTAGAAAGTAAATAAATAACATAATTTTATTATCAAGTAATATCAAATCACATCTGACTAGTAAGAATTAAGGTGATTGTATTCGTTTCAATTTATTTACGTTGATGAAATTTTTTTTATGTTATGAAACTCTTTTACATTATGAGTTATATATGTATATAATTTGATATATTATATCAATAATTTATCTAGTATCTTTTTATTAAATGTTTTATTAATATTTTTCAATCTTAGGGATTAATATACCAACATTTCCAATGTAATAGGGTATATTTCTACTAAAAACACAGTTTTATTTTTTTCCATCAAAATATATTTCTCTTATGTTTCCATGTTTTTAAAATAATTTTCGATATATTTTTTCTCAGACAGAAAATATTTATAATGTTCATTTCATATCCTTTTTTAATTCAAATGGTTTCAAAAGGGTTCATTTTATGTTTTTTAAATGATATTTTTTTAAAAAATTATAAATTTAATTTTCTATTTTTAAATAATATAATGAAAATTAATATTTCTTTCACCATGTGTTTTACTTGATTCGTATCCTCACTTTCAAGATTTCATGTTTTATAAAATGAAAACCCACTTTTAATTTTTGGTTACTTTGTTTTTTAAAATGGGGATTTCAAAAGAAATTTTTATTTTGTACTAAAAATGGATTTTGAAATAAAATAAAACTTTAATAAGTGAATGTGAATTTCATATGAGTAAAAAAGTTTATTTTGAAATGATAATATTCCATATTGTTGTTGTAGTTTTTGGACATTATATATAATGCGTCCACCCGTATTTCACTCTGTAATCCCATTATATCTTAAATGATGTGTGACCTAGATTGCACTGCAATTTATTTGTAATAATTGTAGTATATATATAATTATAGAGGAATTTGGTCCTATGGTTAGTCCCAATTTGAGGATTTTATCGGGGTTGTATAAGGGATCATTGAGATGATGTCCTAAGGAATATTGATGACTTTTCTAGGCATTATTATGAGTTCTCATTGAAATATTTTGGTTAAAAAAGTTTAAATAAATGAATCCTTTTAAAACATTATGGTAAAATTTATGGGAAATAAGAGATTTTTTTACGAAAAGGGTTTTCATTTTATAAAATATTCTAACAACTTGCATTGTTTTCCCTTTCTAAGCTATTTTTGCACATCAATCAATTTTAACATTATTTAATAGGATTTAAGGATAGGTAAGGAAATGTAAGATGTCATGTTGAATGTAATAAAAGTATTCATGAAAATAAATAATGTTTTTTAAATTATAATATGTTTGGAAAAGTAGATATTGATTAGATGTGTAATCATTTTATTATATTTTTTTTATATATGTGTTATGGTATAATTATCTAAAACAATCAAACAAAAAAGATCCTAAAATGAAAATAATGAATTCCTGACCCCAAAATCATGATTATGTAGTATTTAAGGAATATTCCTTATAGTTGGAATAGAATTACGGTTTAGATAAATATAAATGATAGGATAGAGAATATCAAATGATATTGGTATATTTTATCAAATGATAATGTTAAAATGATATGTAATTTTATGATTAAATTATTGCATCATCTACATAATCTCAGTACAAAATATTTTCCTACAAAGAAACAAGGAATCTCTAGAGGGATGTAACAAAGTGTAAAATATCCTTCAAAGTCAGCTTCTCGGGATGATTATAATTGGAATAAATTGGTTGGTTTCAATAATTGTCCAGTTTACTCAAGATATAAATATTAGTGGGGTCGAAGGTATAGATGAAACTATCATATCATGAATTAATATTTTAATAGTGGAGCATTTTATATCGAATCTACCATCCTCATTAAGTGGGTTATCGGTCTGAGTGGTAGAAGAAGGATCAATCAATACTTTGTAGAAGTTATTTGATACCATAAGATGTTTAAAACATTAAAAGGTATTTATTTTCATTTCTAATTTAGAATATGATGATGATCGATGGTGAATGTTTATTTGAAAAAATGAATAGAAATATTATCTTTATACAATGTAATGGGAAAAATTTAATAATATTTTCTTTATCCAATATTTTCCTATCGATGCTTGAAACTGGTTGGAAAATGAATTCCTATAATTCGGGAATACATGAAGATTATATGTATTTATATGTAGATAAATTCATAATATTACCTAGGTTTTTTCTTGAATATATTCGATAATATAATAGTAAAATTAATAGATTATACTTAGGATTGAACCAAATTCTATGAAGTCCTATGGACACATGATTATTTTTAATCTAGGAAAAAAAATTCTATGGTCTAAAAAAGTGGATATGGATTCCTTTAACACTTATACCACTTTATTAGATGTATTTAAGAAGTTTTCAGTATGGCAGGAAATGGGGAAATATACAACAATAAAATAAAAGTGTTTGATAATGATATTCTCATATTGTGTTATGTGTGGTAAAAATAACCGAGTAGAATTTCTTATGAATTTAGGGATTTCATACAAATTTGGAACATTTTCACATAAGATTAGTGTTTTCTAGGGAAAAAATCTGGAAGAATCATAGAATGCGGTAACCAAAAACTATCCAATGGTTTGATTTGATAGATTCAACTAGATGGGTCATTGTGATAATTTTTGCACGAAGCTAGGAACATGGGATGGAAATCATAAATATTTGAATCAAAAGGGTATGAAAAGATATATTTAAACTATTATGGTCCATGTTTTGTTATCAAATAATATGATGAAATGTATGTTATTTGTGTATTAAAATTAATCAAATTCCCTTTTTCACTCTGGTTCATTATATTTCATAATTTATTGTAAATTTTCGTGAAAATTTATAACATAACCTAATTAAAGTATGATTGATATTTTCGTCAAAAATGTATTTGTAAATTGTAATGAAATAATGATTTATATTAGTATTCTTATTTTTATTAGTAGGGAGACTTTTCCTGTACATTTTATATTTATATCCAAATTTGACTTTGATATCATTATTAGAATGGATTAGCATTTAATTTATCATGATTAGATATATTGTAGTGATATGAATGATTTTTTAATTATTCCATGACTTTGATAACAAACATAGAATATTAGAAATTGATTAGAGGTATAAATGAATGTTACTTACCTTATATTTTTGATGGGAATAAAATTTTTCAAATTAGTGATGTGCTAGTTGTGAAAAAATATTTATTTTTTAGGATGATTTTATAGGTTTAATTCCTGATCTGGATGATGAGATTAATGTTAAATTAGTAAGTGATGGAAATCCTCTTTATAAACCCCCTTATCAAATGTCCAAATTAGAACATATTTATTTGATAAAAAATTATTGGAATTATTAAATAAATGTTTCAATGAGACTTTTAATTGACTATATCATTGTTAATAACATTAATATTGAGAACATGTTTCCTTTTCCTCATATTATTGATTTATTTAATTTATATATGGAGAAAAATATTTATTTATGGTTTATCCAAGGTGTGGGTAACATTATTTTAAGTTTAATGATGATTGCATTCCAAAGAATACATTTCAGACTAGATATGTTTAATAAGAGATTATAGTTGTGTGGTTGGGGTTATCTATTAAACAATTCATATTTATTGAAATTATGAATAATTTTTATCATGATTTCATATAACAAATTTGATTATTTATTAAATTCTTAAATAATATAATATCCAATAAGAACTTTAATATAACCTTTATATTATTTTGGAAATCTTAAATTAATGAAAACATTATGGGAAATGGAGTAAGTGTGAAATCTGGATACAAAAAATTTCGTTCCATTGACATATTCTTTAAAAATATAGCATAAATATTTAACACACCAATTTTTTTAATGAATTTATGTGACCCAAAAATATAACAAATTTTAAATTTTCCATGGAATAGTTGGTTAATACTAGGGTTTATTGAAAAAAATTCTCTTTTTTTCCCCATTGATTAAGCTAACTCAAAAAATATTCAAATTAATCTAGATAAATGAGTTTAATTATTTTTTATGATTAAAAATGTAAATTTCTAGACTATAATGTTTTGAACTTGAATTCTAGAAATAGATAATTTTTCATTTAAAATTTATATTTTTTAAAGTACTAAGTTATGTCCAAATACTAAATGATAAGGTAATTTAATATGCATTATGCCAATTCAAAACTCATCATTTAGATAAATTTAAAAATTATTTTGACATAGAAGTTATAGTATTTTCTTTAAAAATTTGGTGTCATAATTTTTATGGAGTAGAGAGTGAAATATATAAAAAAAGAATTATTTTATGTATATATTCACTTAGAATGAATTTATGAAGTTACAGAGAAGATGGTTATAACTGATTATGGATTATGATTTCATGATTAATTACAATACTATAAAATATAAAAAAATCTAGATGATTCTCTGAATTATAAAACTAATTATATATTAATGATGTTAAATTTCTATTATGACCCTTTGGTTCGCGATTTTATTAATTTTTTCCTAGAAGTTATTGATAAAGGAACATACTAAATTTTATTTTAGGATTTATTTTAGTCAACATTGGTAGAAATAATTAACCAAGATCATAAAGTGGACCAATAATTTTAAGACAATGTATAATCAATTAATAAGGGTAATTTTACAAATTTTAATATTGGTGAATATGGTGTTATACAATTTGAAAAAAATAAATTTTCTCCCTTATGATTCCTAGTTGATGAAAGAGTCATTAAATTAAGCTTTTAGTTCTCTATTTTCTATTCATTAGGGTAAAACTATAATGTATAGAGACCTTTCATATTATTACTAGTCGGAATGAATGAAAAGTGATATTACAGCCTTCAAGATGAAGCATTTCACTTTTTAGGTTGATACAGAGGAATGATAGTTACTGAAGGAAATACTTAAACCTTTTCAAGTGCAAGCGTGGAAATAGAAAAATATATTAATTGATCTCATTCAAGGGTATAGAAATACTTCATGATATAAAAATGTGATTTTTGGCCATTATTGATTGGTAAACTAGATATTCACATTTCCTTCGTATTCAAGATGGAATGTATTTAGATCGGATTAATCATTTATATATAATGGATATAGTAATTTTACTTAGAGTTCCTCTATCCACTGTATTTGACCATGGAGAATATTTCAAATCTAATTTCTGGAAAGGACCTTAGAAGATGATGGGTACAAAATTATGTTTTAGTATAGATTTTAATCAACAATCTGATGGATGGTCTCAGTGAAAATTTCAAACCATGGATGATATGATTATTTCAGGATAAATGTATTACCAGGGAAGTAGTGGTAAATATATATAAATATATTTTTTTTTGAGATTTATTTTTATAATAGTTTTAATTCAAGTATATTTATGGTTCCACGTGATTTATTATATAGAAAGCGATGTCGAACACTAGCTATACACGAAGATATGGGATAAATAATGTTGATGGAATAAGATTTTGTTGAGGAAATTGTGGGGAATTTTTTGTAGATTTTGTGAAATATGAGTACATATCCAAGCAGACATATATTTTTTTACAGATAACAAGAAGAAATGACTTCTCTTTGAGGTGGGCGATCAGGTATTTCTCAATTTTTCTACATGGATAAGTGTTTTTTGTTTTGTTAATAAGGGGAAACTAAATCCTCAGTTTATTATAGTGTATGAAATCATGGAGAACATTTGATCATTATCTTACCAAATAGTCATTCTTATGAGTTTATCCCTAGTAAAAAATGTCTTTTAGGTCTCAATGTTAATGAAATATGTGTTAGAATAACCTCAGGTTTTTTTTCTTGAAGTAGTAAAGATAATATTTTCTATGGGGAACAAAGATATCATATTATTGACCATAGAGGTTGTGGAATAAGGTGATTAAATTGGTTAAGGGTTTATGAAAAAATGGTATGATTGAAGAGGCAACATGGGAACAATAAAATGCTATGAGGTAAGGATATCATCACTTGATTAACAAATGAATAAAATTGTGTGGATGGAATTTCGAAAAGTTTGGAATAATTAAAAAACACAACTACTAATATAATATTTCAATTTCATATTTATTAATACGAGTAAGATAGATATATAATTTATAAATATATTTAGTTATTTTTAATTGAAAATGGAAAAAGTTTTAAATAAAATATTTCCTTATAAGATTTTAATTAAGAGAATAATTTATAAATTTTGGTATTTTAATTTATAAAAATGAATATTATTTTTGGATTAGAATATTAAAATTTACCAATGGTGAAATTTTGGTATTTTGTTTCAGAAAGTATTTATTTTTTAGTCAATAGTGGAAATGGAAATTTTTTAATATATTCTTTTATTTTCAGTAAACTATGTAATTTAAAATCCCAGATATATTTTTAGGATTTTTTCAACTAACAAAATTTCCATTTATTCTCTTTAATTAATTTATAATTGAAATTTAATTTTTTATAAAATGTTTGATTTTGGGAATAAAAATGGTGTTTTCTAAAAAACTATTTTAAATAGAATAATATTTCTCAATATCAATTATTTAAAATAAACCATAATGGGGAATGTTTTTATTTATCTTTATAAAGTATATATCATTTTATTAAATTTTAGTTTCATAAAATTCTATTTATTAGTTATTGACTTAATATAAAACCAAAATTTTCTCAATAATACTCTTCTTGAAAACCTTCTTTTTCATCCCATATGAATGTTTTGTATTATGTTAAATTATTAAAATTATTTGAGTTGAATTTGAAAAAATTAATTAAATAAGTGATATTAGGATAATATATATTATATAATATTGTTAAATAAATATTTTAACAGAGTGATTAGTGAAAACAGTTAGATTTAATTACCACGATTAAATATAAAACACTTGTTTGCACATTACATGCATTTGGGTCAAAATTATTTATCCACACACATAATATTTTTTGCTAAATTATATTTAAAATAATTAGGGATAAATTATCTAGTAAATAACATTTTACTATTATCCTTATTGGATAAATTACATATGAAAAAACAAGATACATGTTACCATTGTATAAACTAAATGGGTTCAATTGAGTGAACATAATGTCTAAAATAATAACATGATTAAAATGTTATTATTTTTCTATGGTATAGTTTTTTCATTACAACATAAACCATATCCATTGTTATTAATAATTTTTTTCAGTGACATGAGGTGAGAGTGATGTCCCATTATTAAATACATTTTTAATTTACAAAAAGGTCACTCCACCAGAACAATAAGAGACACCCCTATAATTTCATATTAACCACATAAAACAAATTTTTATCATCCCCTAACTAAAAAAACACATATATAATTCTCTTATCCTATACATGAAGCCCTATTGTTGGTATAAATCTAACCAAAGAAGGAATTTGGTGAAATCTAGAAGATGTTAAAGAAAGAAGTTCTAACGTTTTCTAATGAGGTTTTAATCTTATTTCTCCATCCACCCCATTAAACCCATAAATACAATCAATATATAAAAAAATTAAATATACTAAGATGTTATTATGTTAAAATTTTTACATAAATCATCTCCCTATACTATGAAATGGGTTACGAAGTCATCATTTATATGTATGACGGTTTACTGCCTTGCATCCCAATATCATTTTTTCTATTACCACCACTTATGGTGGGGTGTGATGACATAAATAATGTATATAAATGATATTTAGATATTTAATATACCTATTTAATCAACATATACTATATATAGTTTTACAATCTATTCTGTATGGAATACGGCCACATCGATCATGTTTACAACAGACTACCACTTTACGGAGATATTTGATTCTTTTTTCACGAAAATTATACACATAAGGTAATATGGGTATTGATACTGAATATATATGATATAAATGAAATATTAATAATATTCAAGTTATATTTTTTATTATCCAAATATAATATATCATTTTAAATCTAACAATTTTCAAAACTAAATAAAGATATAACATCATTCTTGTATATGTGGACTACCGCCTCCATGAAATGATGTTACATTATTTTCTTGACCAATACACATGTATAATATATATATATTTATATTTATATTTATAGAATTAAATAATATTTTATTTATGGTATAAAAATAATTATTGTAATGACTGGGATTTTCCCCATTTTTTGAAATTATTTGAAAAAATTTCAAGACATGGCACTTAGACAAAATGTGATTCCACATCCCAGTTTTCTTGGAACAATTCATACAAAAATGTTTTTCTTTTGATTGATCCTAAATATGGATTTTTTGAAATTGTGTAATAAATTCTACCAGCGTGCGCAAATCAGAAATCTGAGCAGACCATTGAGCTCATAATGGTGGTTTTACCCTAAGCGTGACATAATATTATTCTATGTTGGTCAACTAAATGAAATAGTCACAGAGGATTTATCCATAAATAAAATAATTAAAAAACTATTTTATTCAGAAGTACTAATAAATTATGAATGGTGACTCAGATTGGAAATTCAATACTACCATTGAGTTGAAATGTGTTGTTTTCCCAAGGCAAGGCCTAACATCGACCAACGTAGTCCTATTGTGAAAAATTGTTTTTGAACACATTAATGAATAAAATAAACTACGATTTTATTTTGTTTTTACAATACATTGATATAGATATATAGTTTCTTTTAATTGAGTCTCTATGAAGGTATTTAGGGTTAGGCTCATATCTATGTAAAATCCTTGGATGCCCTGGTGGGAATCCTTAGTGAATTCGCTCGACAGTGAAAACAAATACTAGGCACATAGATCATTCTTGATGGATCACCACTGGAAATAAATCGTCAATTGTTAATGATCCATATCCCCAGAATGGAATTTTATTTCTAATTTCATTTCCCCATTCTATATTTCCATAGTGAACACAGTTTAATCCACAAACAAAATGACCGGTGGTTTGATCGTTATTGCGGAATTAGTTATTGTTGTTGGATTATTTGGATATTAGTTTGTCCTCATTATTTATCCTTCTAAATAGAAAATATAGATGCTTATAATTTTTTTTCAAGTTTTATTAATCCATAATTATTGTGCTTTATATCCCCCTTTCTTGTCAATCTTCACCATGGATCCTCTTGTTCACGACTCAAATTGTCATGAGGCTCCGAATGTGATCAAAATCCCAGATTAGAGGTATGATGAAATAGAGGATATATCAGTGTATCTAGACAACATAGGGTTATATATGTGTTTTAATTTTTGATATTGGAAAAGAAGAGGAAGAACGGTGGACCACAGAATAATGGGTTCCAATAGTCGGTGTTGTAGTGCGTCCGGTGCAATGTGGTATGCTAGAGTCATGTGAAATGGAGGGTTGGTTATGTAGAATGGTGGTGATCATTGTGGGAGACCAGTTGAGTAGTCCAACAAGGAAAAGAGCCAGGTCAGGTGAGCGGGTCGGGCCCGCATTCTAGGTTGTGACGGAGAGGTGGGTTGGGCCCAGTAGCAGCGGGCTAGGTCGGACCTGACGGGTCGTGTCTGACCCGACGACTCAGGGAAGACCCGGTCTGTCTTGGGTGGTTGGACCAGGCCATTGCAGACGGACTTCTATGGGTTAGTCAACTGTGGCGGCAGTGGGACCCAGTGGTTGACCGCAGCACGACATCCACATTTGGCCAATGGCCTACTGAACCCCCATCTCAAATTTTCAAATGGATTTAATATTTATATCGGATGCCCATTTTGATGATCTATATGTGGTGTTGGGAACCTAATGATTATATGGTAATTTTGAGATATCCTAAGTGATTTTTTGTGGGATTTTTCATGACTTAATGTCTTGAGGTTTTATTTCTCCTAGAATGAGCATGCGTTGAGCAATAATATCTATGGTTGGGTATGAGCTATATATTTTGTGTCTTATAGAGACTGTGTGTCTTATGGAGACTATGTGTCTTATAAAGACTATTTTTTTATAGAGATTATGTTTCTTATTGAGACTGTGTATCTTATTGGATTGTGTATATACGGATGTTCTTGATATAATTGTTGTAGACATATATCTATGTGGAGCTGACTATGAATTCCTTTGTGGTATTCCTTCATAGTATTTCCTTTGAGGTATTTTTCATGGAAATCTCTTCGTGGTTTTATATTGTGTTATTTACATTATGGTATTCCTTTGTCGAATTACTTTTTGGCAGTCCTTTATGGAATTCCATTGTGTTATTCCTTGGTGTCATTCTTCATTGTATCTCCTTTGTGATATTGCTTCATGGTATTTACATTACCAAATTCCATTGTGGTATTTACATTGTGGTATTTGCTTTTTGGTATTTCATTTGTGGTATTCCTTTCTTGTTTTGGGGTGTCCTACTGAGTATTATTTTACTCACCCATACATGGGATTTTCCATCACATGTCATGTATTGTGAAGACTGACGTCTCTTCAATGGAGTTACATGAAGATAAGGACTCGGTGACGCCTTGTGTGACCGGATTTTCCAATGTGTGTTCCAAAAGAATTTCTGATGAATGTTCCAGTACATTGTATTACAGGTTAGACATGTGGATGCATAATCTTTTCTTTTGGTGGGCTTGATTATGCCCTATTTACATACCACTAATTTCACAATTTTACTATGGTTGTGGGATATAGTGGTTTCCATTCATGTTTTTTACTTGGTACTTATACATTTTAGCATCTGTGGATTGTACATACGGGTTTGTGAAAACATGTACTTGTCAAATTTCCCCCATTGTTGGGATATTCCTACTTGGTGATTGGAATTATCCCATGAATGATTAGAGGCAGGATTGGGGTTTTCATGAAATAGGTCCCTTAGGGATATGATGTGATATAGTAGTATTAGAGTAGGTAATTTCAACATTAGGATCAAGAGTTTATGAGGCTATTTTTGGGAAAATATGTTATGTGTATTAAGGTCATAATTTAGGCCATATATTCTAGTGTTTGTGCGACAACCGATGTATCTTTACAACAAGACATTGGGCACCATATTTTCAACCTGGTATATGAAAACCCTTGTTTTAGGGAAAATAATAGTTAATGCATCATAGAGTAATGGGTTATCTCTTCCTTGAACATCTTGATTCACCTCTCAAGATATACTCTATTGACTGTGTTACATCATTTTTTGTTACAGGATGCTTCCACACAGACATCCAGATGGGATTCTATTGTGTGACCATGAGAATGATATTCCTAGAAACAAGGAATCAATATCGTTCCCAACATTGGATATAGAACCTTTGATTGGATTACCTACAATACCATCACCCATCGAGTAGATGTTACAACCATCATTACCTGTTGGGAATTCAAGAAAACCAATCACATTGACTGAGTTTTAGAGGAAGAAAACACCTTGTTTCGGGGTGACCCAGACCCCCAGGTAGTTGAGGAATTGCTGGAGGCATTTACCACTATCTTCCACCTTTTGAGGATTCCTTTTGACCAGTTGGATGTCCTTATCAGGAGTCTTTTTCAGGGATTTATAGTGAGATGGTGGAGCATAATGATCGAGATATATGAGAAGACTACAATCTCATGGGAGTAATGAATCATCTCTATGTAGAGCAGTTATTTAAAAATATGTTGTGGTCAGTACACATACCAGAGATTCAGTATCTACATAAGGGAATTAATACTTTGGTGGAGTATTCGATGATATTTTCAGATCTTTCACTCTACTCCATAGATATAGTACGAGACCCATTCATCAGGGCATTGACCATCAAGTTGGGAGTTCACTGGGAGATCATTCAATCAATGATATCCATTACAATTCCTACTTATGAAGATGTAATTGAGTGAACCCCACTATTGAACAGCTTTGTAGTGGAGCAGGACCTAACAGAGGGACATTCCAGCATGCAATAAGTAGATGAGACCTCAACAATAGGCAGCTGACGACATTCGTAGGGACCCAATCCGGTCAGGATCATTGACAGAAGATCCCAGAACAATTGATTAGTGGTAAGTGGCTCACCGGGTAGCTCAAGTCAGATGAGGGATGAGCTGTGTAACTCGTTCACATGTCGGGGACATCTGGCATGGTATTTCCTAAACCATTGTATGAACTATCATTAGATGATCGAGGGGCCTCCAAGGTAGAGTGTAATGTGACAACAATGATCAGACTAGGTATTCCATTGGTGTTGAAATGGAAATGTATGCAGCATAGGATAGACTCATATGGTGTAGATGAGCATTCATCAGTTGTCTAGCCTAGCCCATAATGAAAGGGATTATTTGAGTACATAGTTACATGCAATGGCAGTGGATTAGGAGGACATCATTTATAAGGATGTTCTAGGATTACCTTCCCACATGGGCATTAGACTTATGCATTGATATATACCCTATAATGATGTCGATATCTACACCTTCATATCAAAGGGATCTTGTAGATCTTCTTGAGATGAGGTTGCAGTTGGAAGACTAGTAGACGAACGGCATCATGAGACCCATTGTTTCATCCTAGGCTTCAAAAGTTTTGTTTTCCATGAAAGGAATATTGGAGCTTGAGTTCATGCCTAGACATCCAGTTCTTGAACCAGGTGATAGTGAATAATATGTATCCACTACTGAGGATTTATTAACTCTATATAATATTAAATGGGTGTGGTGGTTATTGAAGATTAGCCTGTGATCTCGCGATCAGCAACTACGAGTATGAGATTATGATATACTGAAGATGACCATCATTTTTCGTTACTACCACTGTGATTACATAGTGATTCCTTTTTTCATGAAGAACTACCCATTAGTGTTCATGGGACTCATTAACCAGATCTATCATCCTTTTTTGGACTAGTTTATGTTGTTCTTTATTGATGACATCATAATGTACTCAGCTTCCCAAGAGGAGAATGAAACACACTTGATGATGGTCTTATACACACTATGAGAGAATTATAATATCATAATGCTCTCAAATATTCATTTCTAGAATCAAGAGGTCCATTTTCAAGGACACTTCACTACTGAGGATATAGTATCAATAGACCCTATGAAGATTGAGGTGGTGCTTTATTGGTAAGCACCTAAGAGTGTAACTGAGGTGCAGTGTTTCCTTGGTTTTGTGGGGGTACTATTGATGTTTTGTACCCAAACTTTACAAATTGGTAGAACCTTTGAGGGTTGTGAAATGAAATAGACAACCATTTATGTGGATGAAGATGTTACAAGAGAGTTTCTAGTAGAGGAGATAGAGATTGATGAGCACTCCCATTTCCAAGAGAGGGTACCAAGCATGTAGTGCTCCACAATGCATCATGAACCCGACATACATGTGTCATGATGAAGGGTCTAGAGTTTAATTCTTATGGTTCAATCCATTTGAGGTTACATGAGAATAACTAAGTGACATGTCATCTTACCTTAGCAGTGGTAGTCTTCGCTTTGATGATGTTGTGAAACAACCTTATGGTGAGTAGTTTATCATATAAATTGACCAAAAGAGTCTAAAATATAAATTCTCTCACAAGGATCTAAACATGAGAGAAATGAGAAGGATAGAGTTCTTCTAGGACTGTGGCTTTAATATTATTAAAACTCCATATAAGGGGAACGTGGTTGTAGATGCTGTCAACAAATTATCTACTTCGTAGTTTTTGAATGAGGTATCAAAGTGGTTAGACTCATTGCAGATATCATTAGTGGAAGGGGATGGAGAATCTTACCTCTAGTCAATGGTTGTTACCCATATACTCATATAACAAGTCAGGTAGGCGCAACATGGGGATACTGACTTCGAGACATTATGTTCTCAAATTTCCCCAAGGCATGCACTTAATGGATATTTAGAAGGTGGATAGAACATCATTCTTTTCAAGGGGAATGCAGTAGCACCAGTGTCATTGTGGGAGGAGGGTTTGAAGGAGTTCCATATATCCCATTCAGTGGTACATATAGTTGTGTTGAAGATGTAATAAGACCTCCGACATTAGTTTTGGTGGATAGGCCTGAAGGAGGGAGTTTCAATGTTTTTTTCCCTATGCCTCAAGTTTCAGAAGGTGAAGGCTGAGAACTAGGATCAAGCATCTCTGAATAAACCCATTAAGGTTCCAGAATGGAAGTGGCTTGAAATATCAATAGACATTGTGGCAGGTCATCCACATACATCTAGGGTAATGATACCATTTGGGTGATCATTGACTATCTCACCAAGTCTTCCAACTTCCTAGCTCTTCCAATTCAATGTTTAATAGATAACATAAGACACCTATATGTGCATGAGATAGTTTTAATCCTTAGAGTTCTATAGATGATAGTCATAAATCTTGGTGCTCACTTTATATCTCAATTTTGGAAGCGATTGGATGAGACATTTGGGACTCAGTTAATCTTGAGCACATCATTTCTCCCTTATATAGACATCTAGATAGAGCGCACCATACATGTTATATATCACATCCGATGAGATTCAATGTAATAATTTGTCTATAGTTGGGAGGGTCATCTACCCCTGGTGGTGTTTTCATACAATAATAGTTACCATTCCACAACTAATATGGAACTGTTAGAGGCCTTTTAAGTGATACCCTGCAGGTCACCACATTGTTGGATAGACCATGGAGAGTCAGCACTCACTAGCCCTAAGATGGTACATGTGACAATAGATAATGTAAAGATCATATAGGATTAGATGAAAACCACATAGATCCATCATATGTTTTATGAAGATAGATTATGGAGGCCTTTTTTGTTCAAGGATGAGGACCGTGTGTTCCATAGGTTTTCACCTCAACTTGGATTAATGTTATTTGTAAAGGGAAGTAAGCTATATATGATGTTTGTAATATATTGTGTGATACTAAGTAGACTTGGAGTGGTGGTGTATAGCTTGGATATACTTCTATAGTTAGAGCAGGTACACGACATCTTACCCATGCCTAATATAAATAGGTATGTGCATGAACCCTCACACATCATTGACTGGGGTGAACTAGACCTCGATGATGGTGAGACTTTTATTGAGTACCTAATAAAGATTTATGATCACCAAGATAAGATCCTTTCTAGGTGGTTAATTCCAATAGTATGTGTCCAGCGGTAGCATGATAATATCCAGGACAACACATGGGAGAGGGAGGCTCATATTCATGTTTAGTACACTCATTTTTATGAGTATCCCTTGTTTTAATTTTTAAGTGTGTAAATCCATATTGTGGGGAGAATGTAAGAACATTAATTTTCATGATTTTATTTTTAGAAATTATTTGGGAAAATTTAATGATAATGAACTAAGATGATGTGTGATTCTAAGGCCTTGAGTTACTAGAAAAAATATTTGAAAAATATTATGTTTTTTATAGAACACTTGTCCAACATTACATAAAAATTTGTAGGAAATTTAAATGTGTTCTTGAATTATAAATTTGAGGGCACTGTTAGGATCAGAATGGCGGATTTACCCTAGGTACGACCAAACATTGGGCATCATGTGTCATTTAAATAAAAATTAAACAAGGTTGTAACCATAAATAAAATAAATAAATATTATTATTTTAGATTAAAAAACTAACAACACATGAATGATTAATCAGAATGGAAATATATACCACAATTTAGTTTTAATGTAGTATTTTCCATTGTTGAGGAATAACATTGGACGATGCACGTTAGCTATGAAGAAACAAATTTTGTAATTTTTAATAAATAAATCAATCCCTGTTTTTATTCTATTTTAACGTTATTTTAACACAGTGACACTATTTCTTTTAAATGATGAGCTATGAAGGGACCCCTAGTGCGGCTCATAATATTATAAATTCTCTAGAGGCTCTAAAGAGAATCATTAATTAATTATATCTATAGCGATTCCAAAAAATGAGTTTATAGATCGTTCAATAAGGATTTTCAATGACAGTCAATCCTTGAATGAAAATGATCCATATCCTATGTATGGCGTTTGATTTCTGATTTTATTTCCCCATTCACTATTTCCAAGATGAACGCATATCAATCTACAAATAGATTGATCTGTGGTTCGATATCCATTGTTGGATGAGTTATTATTACTGCATTATGAAGAGATTAGTTTACACTCTTTATTTTTCATTCTAATGAGAATGAATGATGGCCTCATTGAACAAAGGACATGTTTTTTTATTTAGGTGTTCTTCTTCTTTCACTCTCCTTTCCTTGTCTTTCTTAACTCATGGATCCTCGTGATCACAACATAAATTTTTGAGAGGCTATGCACCTGATCAGGCCATAGTGTTTGTGGAATGATGAAATAGAGGCTAGAACAGTGTACCTTGAGACTTCAAGGTCATAGAGGTTTTTACCTTTCGGAGATTGGAGAACAAGAGGAAGAACTTCGTACTGTGGAAGTAAGGAAGATGGTAGTCAGCATAGGCAGCAACAACTGTCAATGTATGACATTTCACAATGATATGTGGGAAATACTAGGGTGGGTGCATGGAATAATGATAATCGTCGTATGTAGTCACCAAGATTGGTCTCCATTGGAAAATGTGTGAGTGGACTGACTCCACCCCAGTGGGTCGCGTCGTCCTAGCAGACTGGGTCGAACATAGTTAGTTGGGTCAGACCCCGTGGTTCGGGGCTGAACTGGGTGCTGAGACTAGGCCACATTTGACCGACCAACCATGGAATATGGGGCATAGTCGACTGAAACAATAGAATGAGCTCTTATGGGGTGGTATACTACCCTAGTCGGTCCATATCCCAATGTACCCCCTTCTATAATTTTAAAATGGCCATAATATTCAATACGAGCATATGTTTTATGAGACTTGTGTGGATTTCAAACCATTATAACAGGAAAAGAAATTTTTGAGATAACCTAAGTTGGTTTTGTGGAACTTTTCAAACGAAATAATGGCTTGAGAAGTGAGTTCTCCCAAAAAAACGGTTGTTTCGGTCAATCATTTCTTTTGTGTATGTGACATAGAGGCAATGTGTCTTATACAGACTGTGTGTCTTATAGATATTGTGTGTATTATAGAGACTGTATGTGTTATGGATACTATGTGTATTATGGAGACTTTGTGTCTTGTTGAGAATACGTGTCTTATTGGACTAAGTATATCTAGATTTTCATGATATATTTTCTATAGACATATATCTTTGTGGAGATGACTATGAAATCCTTTGTGGTATTCTTTCATGGTATATCTTTTTTGGTATTAATTCATGGTATATCATTTGTTGTAGTCCATCATGGTATTTACTTTGTGGTATTCCATTATGGTATTCATCTATGGAATTCTTTTTTGGAATTCATTTGTGGTATTCTGTTGTGGTTTTATTTAATGGTATATATTTTGTGGTATTTCTTCATGGTATTTCCATTTTGTATTCTTTAGAGGTATTTACAATGTGGTATTTCCTTCGTGGTATTGCTTTGTGGTTTTGGGGTTTTATACTAATCATTATTTAAATCACCCCTACATGTGATTTTCCTACACGTGTTGTGTCTTGTGTAGATGATTGAATCTTAGAAGGACATCTTGGAAGACAAGGACAAGGTAGTTCCTTGTGAGACAAGATAGTCTTTGGTGTGTTCTTATATATTTTTCTAAATAGTCCTAATAAATATTTTTAAAGGTAGAAATTATGTACGTGGATTTTTTCTATTAATGGGATTGTTTTTCCAAATTCATTGTTGTATAGTGGTTGTGGGATATAGTGGTTATAATATGTTTTTACTTAGTGCATTTACATTCCATCACTATTTGTTGGATATGTCATTGTGCATATATGTACATGGAAAAATGCATCCCATTTGTGGGATATGCCTACCTAGTGCTAGTCACCATCCCCTGGACTATTGTTGGAAAGCATGGGGTAGTTATGGCATGAGACTCTCTGGGATGGGCCATAATAGCTATTTAAATATAAAATATTAATTACCTTAGTTATATAATGATTATTGAAAAACTAATATGTTCCCCTTTATATGTATAACATACCATCTCCATGATCAGAAAACTATTTTTTTAATAACCATAAATCATGATATGTTTTAAATGTATTAATAAGGTATATATAATGTAATTAAGTAATTTTTATTATTTTTGAGATATTTAAATGGTGACCTCTATGAGATTAATAAACCTACCAAAATCATATTTGAAACAGAAACGGAATATGGTAAAAATATCTGACCTAAACATAATTGATTTTTTAATTGTATATAATTTTTTAATAAGAGAAATAAAATCCATAATGATCTTCGAAAAGGCTCTCAAGAAATTAAATAAATAACATATGTTTATTTTTCAGTATGATAATTACACATGGAACAATTCTGAGTCAAGGTATGTGATATCATCTAAATTCACATTCATTGTGACATATCATGATTATGTGTGCCTATGTACATTTATGAGGTTTATATACAACCCAATTAACATTTTATATCATGAATTTATCTATTAAATTGTTCTTTGATGTTTTTAATTTTATTATAATATGGTGATTATGATTAAAATATTTATAATGTAATAAGTTGATTTTGCTTTAAATGAATTCCCTATTAATCATCACTGTTGTAATCAATTTATCCTCTATGTAGAAGTTTAAAAATGATTTTAAAAATGATTGTATAAGAAAATGAATGATTTATAATGTTCATTTTATGTCTCTTTAACTTTACATAAAATATTTTAAAAGGAATATTTTTACGTGTTTTTAATGAGACATTTTACAAAAACACAAATTTAATGTTCTATTATTAATGAATATGTCAAAAAATCCAATGACCATGGGATTTATATGATTTTTATATTTCATTTCATGATTAAAATTCATCATACCAGAAAAAAGTCTTTCCCTTTTCTGGTTATTTCTTATTGAAAATGATATCTTCAAAAATAATTTTTATTCTAAGTTGAAAATTTTATTTTTAATGAAAATTCCTTTATAATATCCAAAATAGATTTTTATAAGAGTTTAAAACTATTTTTCTAATGGTTTTTTTAAAACGTTGTTGTTGTTCTTCGATATTATATACAATGAGTGAGACCAGATAACACTAAGTGATCTTGTTATATCTTAAACATTGGGTGCACCCAAATAACATGCCAATCAATTTTTTTAATGATTATTTTCTACCAATAATTATATTAGATTTTTAAAATATGATTTTTCCAATTTATATGGTTTTTATAAGGATTCAATAAGGGTTCAATGAGATGTTGTATCAATGTACCTAAATGACTTTCCAATGCTTTCAAATGAGTTTTCATGGAAATAATTTTTTTTATAATGTTGATATAAAAAATATTATAAAGGAATGATAATTCCCTTTTAGGTTAAAAAAATAATGTTTTTTTCACTGCATATTTCTCACTATACTAATGGTTTTATTCTTTCTAGGCCCCTTATTGAGCTTTTTTCCACACAATTTGGAATCTTTTTTACAGTGTATATGAATGTGTAATGGAATGAAAGAGGACATGTTGTATGCCGGGAAGTATTTTCATGAATAAAAATAATTTTTTATGAAGTATTATATTTTAGGAAAAATAGATAATCATCATAAGTGTCGAAATCTTATTATATTGTCTTTTTATTTTGGGGTTATAGATTAATTATCTAAAATTATAATCCTTAAAATATCATCAAATATATAAGAATGAATTATTAAAATAAAACTCATGATTATGTAATGTATAAGGTTAGTTCTTTATTGGAAGGTTAATATTGGTTGTTAATGGTGTAATTCCCTAGGAATGATTCCCCTTTGACAATAATGATGGGAAAATTGTATTCATTTACCAAGACTAAGCAGTTCAAAAAGCCTTTAGGAGTTGATGGTTAGGATGACTAGTGCTCCAATTTTTAGGATACTGGAGGTTTTTATGGAGTATGTAGTATATTGAAATTCCATTATAGTGCGGCTCAATAATTTAATGATGTAAATTTTGGTGATGATCTTATATGGGTCGAGGAAGTTGAGACCACTAGAGAAACTCTATATGAAACATGACATGGGGTTGGAAATAGTGGTCTTCTTTCTGAGGATAAGGATGCACTATCTTCTAGTATAGAAAATTGGCTTTTACTCAAAAAATTTAAGACGTAGGTATTTATTCTCATAAGGAGACATTAAAATGAGTAATATGTTCTAGTTTTAGTTCCCAGTAGACTATTACTTTGGGATATTCTATACTCATAGTATGGGAAACATGTTAGAAAATTCAATTATTTGGAATTCTCATTCCCATTTTTTTGATGAGGCTTCTCTGTTTTTGGATTCCTTAGAGCTATCCCTAGTGTAGAATAAGTGTTAAATTTATTTTTAATTAATGTTATTGAATTATCCACCACTTCAACATGAAAGGTAGGATCTTTTGGGTGAAATAGGCTTTACATTTCCCCAAGAAATGATTTTATCGGTTTATTAAATAGATGTACACTATTAAGGGGTGAATAAAATCATCTTTTTTCCTCGATGTATGGTGGTTCTAATCATTATGTGAGGGGAGGTGATGATAGAGTTTTACACTTCTTCGTTGGTTGTACATATCAATGAAGGATTATAGGTAGGAGTGGTGGATTTGGGGACCTGAGATCAGAGGTGGCGATAAGTGCAGCGTGTATGGTTTTCGGGACATGCTACTGGATTCCTACAGAGGGATAGATTTTTATTTCCATCTACCAAAGGGACATAAGAGTCAGATAGAGGTGTTTTTTCATTTATTTATTATGGTAAAAATATATAATTCGTAGGTGGGGGAAGGGAATATGGAATCCGAGTATTGAATGTGGGGTTCTTAAAAATTCTTGACTATATGGTACGTACTAAGATGAACACATTCCTTATATTTACCTAGATGTGAAATATGGTGTTTAAGGAAAAAGTTAAATATCACATTTCATGTGGATGAGACGCACACCATTTGACCTCTCTATAAGTCTAGGGCATGTGATAGATGTACACCCCTTGAACCCCTTATGAGAGGGCATTCCATATACTCTAGAAGTACACCAACCTGACTTGATGGACACAAGCATAACCATGAGAATCCATCTTATCCCTTGGTGGCTGAGACACACCATGTTTTAATAAATTTACCATGAGACGTGTATTGGTGAGGACATTTCTAGGAATATTTTGGACATCACACCACATGTCGACCCCCCATACACGTTCTATACTTGTTATTGAAACATCCACCACTCATATATCATTAATTTTAACATAGATCATGGATAAAGAGTATCATGTACTATGTGTTATTCAACCCAAAACATGATTTCATCCTTCAATGTGACTCTTCATATATGATTATAGATTTTATGGGAAATAAATATATTATTAGACTGTAGAAAATGACAATGATTATGATAGATCATTATAGAGAGGCATGATTGGTACCCCTGAAGCACTAGGGAATGAGTCCTCAATCTAGCTACTGATTGGTTCCCCCATGAAAGAGAAGGGAATGGTTCCCTACTTATTTAGTTTTACTTCCCTGATATATTTGGATTTGGGAATCTACCTACTTAGTTGTAGCCATCTCCAGAGAAGGGAACTGTCCCATCACTTTGGATAGGGACCCCCGTACATAATATGGCATGGGTATTCTATCTTTTATGTGGTTCCACGTGATAAAATAAAGAATCGGTTCTCTTACTATGGATTGGTACCCCCAGAGGTACTTGGAAGTATTTCTTCTACCTACTGAGTAGTACCCCACTAGACAGACTAAGGTTTGGGTCCTCTATCTACTTATTTGAACACCCTGTCAGGAGTGGGCATGAAACCTATATATTTCATATATGTGTATCCCATTTATTATATATATGTGTAGGTACTACATCGGGATATTATTCTCCCTCAACAATGTGGAATAGTTTTTAGGTGTGGGTACCCTACATGGTTACATCTTATTGAAGACAAGTGAGATGCATGGCATTGATGATGGACCATAAGGGTTATAACTAGACTAATTATCCTATGATGGGCTATGAGGTGAAGATTTATTTCTCTATAATTAGGGTTTCTTAAATGTATATATATATATATATATTGGGTTTCATTTCCCACATTATTTTGGGAATGTAGAATAATTCTCAATTGACTCCAATTACTCCCCCTTTTATTATATAGGTGTCTTATTAGGTATTCATATAATCATCCTTTAATTGGAATTTATCATATGAGTTATGAAATATTCTGATGAAAAATAATTAAAATATGATATTATTGGAGTATATGTATTTTTGGGTGAATAGACCATGAATGTTGGTCGTCTTTGGGACATTGAGCCATGCCCTCTAAATATTTCATCTCTAGTTGTTGTCAGGATTTGACATACTTTAGGGTGGGTGTGTATTTTTCTATTTTCACTTTCATTTAATCTATCACACTACTTTTAATTTCACATAAATTATTACATCCATGGTTCATACTCTATATTTGACTATCATTTATTATTATTTCTCTGTAATTTTTTCTAGAAATGGTTGGTTGTGTGCATAAAATCTTCTTAGTGAAATCCCTCCCATTTTTATTATGTATTTCAGTGATTGTCTTCATCACCTTGACTATGTTAGTCTTCTTGCGGTAGTTTGAGATCGACCTTCTAACCGATAGGTGGGATCCGATAGGTCTATCCATGATAGAATATAACTCCATGAGTTTTTAAAAAAATCCTTATGTCTTATAATGTACATAACATGCATCAATGAGCATACATAAATAGTGAAATATAATTATTTAATTGATATATTCATTGCCTGGAAATAAAATTAGAAAGTGTGAATATGATTAATGAAATTATTAAATATATTTTATGGTCGTAATCTTTTAAAATATATTGATCAATTATTAAGAAATAATCACATAATTTTAATGAAGTAATTTAATTCTTCAAAAATAAGTTTCCTTGAGAAAAGTGGTTTTTTGTGAAAATATAATTTTTTTTATATTTATTTGAAATATATTTGGTAAAATATTATTCATTTTTTAAATAATCTTATCAAAAAAATAAGGGTGAAATTTTGTGATTTCTCTAAAAAGTTTTATTATTCATTGAATTGTGAAAACAATGTTTAATATACGTATTTCGTTAAAATTCATTCATATTAATTTAGGTGTATCATTATTATATTAATTTTACATTAAATTAACATACATATCATTTATTTATGGATACTATAATTATTTATATATGAATCTTCCTTATACAAGATTTTTTTATAAGCCTATTTTGGACATAAAAATAAAAGTTTATAGAAACTGTTTTCATTGGATTTTATACAATTATATTTATAGTAATTTCTATCACTAATTCAAATTATATTTTACAAAATTATTATTTTTTTGGATTTAGATAGTCTTTTTTATCCTAGTATGACTTTTTGATATATTTATGAATATGTTGAATTTTTATAGAATAGTATGAAAAGATTGTTTTTATGAAATATGTTATCTTTTTTCTATCCACATGACTTAAATATAATATAAAAACTTACTAACATAAAGGAATAAATTTCATAGTATAATATACAAAAATATAGTATAATAATAATTAAAAAAATAATTATTATAATTTATTCGATGATAAATATGATTATCAAATTCAGTGCCAATTTAGTGCTTGGAAAATAATGAAAAAGTAATGGTCGGTATCATAATGACAATAACAGATAATTAAGAGTCTTTGTTAAACATGGATATTCAATATTAACTGTAAATAATTGTTTTACTAATATACTCAATCACTATTGATATAAAAGAATAATATTATCCAAATTATTTTGAATTTCATGTGTATGGATAAAATTTTGAACTCACGTAAGAAAATAGTTTTCCTGAAATTGACTTGGGTGCATATATATATTAATCGAATATACTTTTTTTTGAAAGTAAATGTTTTTTATGATTTTAATTACATTTTAATGTTATTTGATTAAATAATTACCATAAATACATACAAAATTCCTATATAGTTATTGTTACTACACTTGAAAAATAAAATGTATTACATTAAAAACATTATAAATAATTTATTTTGGTAATTTAATGTTTCCCAAGATTTTTTTCAATAAATATAACATACTATGGATGAATAAACTGTTTAGATTAAAATTTAATCCCAATTATATTTTTTAAAAATTAATATTATTTAATATATTCAAATATGTCATCGATGATATTTTATAAATAACATTATTTTATTAAATAATTAAAATTTTCTAATAATCATATTTTCACCCATGTGAATGGGATATTTTTTAAAAATATAAAAAATGGTCCATTTATGAAATTAATATTAAATAGTTAATTTGATAGGAATATTTTATATATTATCATAACTTGTAATTTATATATTAAACTATATGGATCAAATTTTTCTTTATTTCTTGGTGTTAAAAAAATAAATGTAATGAATAGTATAAAAATTTGACAAATTATGAAATACTATAACAAGTAACAATTTATTAAATTATATAAAGATCATTAAAATCAAATACTTAGCCATGTGATTTGTATCTGGTTAATAATACAACCCATAGTCCATTTATGTGTCACATATACATTTATATAAATTATAATGTCTCCCAAATAGTATAAATCCTTGTTTTCATGGTTATTGTGGACATGGTTAATGCTGGAATAATGAATAAAAGATAAGGTTTAAAACATTACTAAAAAAATAAAAAACTAATTATTTTATGGTATTATTTAAACCAATTTTTTATATTCTATATAAACAGTTTTGGGAGATGTCTAATTAAAAATTAATTTATATTTTTTTAATGTGTTGTGAAATTCCCTGAGTCCGCCTCCCCTCTCTTATAAATGGGAATCTCAAATCCTATTTTAATAACATATAAATGACCATTTTATTTAGAATATAAATTACCATGTAACTTCCTTGTACCCCTAACCTAATTCTAGTGATATTTTTTGGGTAGAATACCAACCACAATGGTATAAATGTGTTAATAAAGGAGGGATTTGAAAGACAAAGTGTACTTGCTAGTAGCCTAATTTATTATTATTTCATATTATACTTCCTTAAAGTATTCCATAATTATGTTCTGATAAAAAAATATTATTCAATATAAACAGGTTTTTTATTCTAATGTAACTACATATATACGTCTCCTCTACCATAAAATGGTAAAGGAAACCATTATTTGTGTATATGGTGGAGTACAGCTTGGCAAACCAATGTAATTAATTTTACATCACCATCGATAATGGATGGATTTTTATGATGTAATTAATGTTCATATATGATACTTGTTACATATTTATCATAATAAAAATAAAATATATCATTTAACATGTTATCACTAAATTCACTAAAAGATGATAATGTCATTATTGCGTACATGTGCACTACCTCATTCACAATGCGACGACATTCGTTGTTCATAACCAAATAACATGGATTCTATGTAATATTATAAATACTTAATTAATAATATAATTATGATGTTATAATCATTATGGAATTATACATTAATTCTTACCATTTTTTCATAATTATCATTGAAAAGTGGAAATGGTTTTCATCCGTACATAAGCCCAAACGTCTCTATGGTTGTCACATAATACATATATCATATTATGATTTAATTATTAGTTTAAAATTTATATTTGAGGAATAAAAATTATTTTTATTTACTGATTACTAATCTATAGATAATGGAATAATAAACTATTTGGCTATATTCATCCTGGTAATGTGATTTTGGACTTATAAACCCAATATCATCAAGGCTTATGACATGAAATTGTATTATTAAGTAATTATATATTAATAGTTAATAAAATAAAATAAATGGAATAAATATCTCTAAAAAAAGAACCATCAATGTAAATAATTAACATGATTTCATTATTTAAAGAAGAAAAATAACATAAGTGATTAGTCAGACTTATGAAAAGGGTAATTCTTTTAATAATTATATTTTAATGAATATATTAAAATTTACTTTTTCTTCCATATAAATATTTTGAAGTTATTTTATAGATGTTTTATATATAAATAAAACATTTATATAGTCAATATTTTATATCTTTTTAATTTCTATCGAAGGTTTTTAAAATGAGTCCTTTTATCCAATGTTTTACTTATATTACAAAAAGAAATAAAATGAATGTTTTCTTTTAGAATATATGGAGATAACATATTTTTTCACCACCATAAAATATATTTATTGTTTTGGTTCCAGTATCATAATACATGTGTCATTAAAATAAAAACTGTGTTACCCTTTTTTCTTGAAATTATGGTATAAAAATCATGTTTTTAAGAAATAATTGGTATTTTGATGTCTCAAATGTTTTCCACATGGGTTTATAAGGGCCTTTAAAATTTTTAATCATGATATAGTCCTTTGAAATTGTTTACAAATGTGTGATACACATTATAGGTCATGGGTGATCCCCATATAGCATATAGTGTGGTTGTACCCAAATTTTACTCCAATTCATTGGGTAAAGATTATTTTTTATAGATAATTATATTGGATTTTGTACAAATGGTTATTTTAATTTATATCATTTTTAGGTGTTTTGAGATGATGATGTCAAAATAAACTAACATGAATTTTTAGTTAATGGTATTTATCTTTTATGGAAATATTTTAATTTCAAATTTTATCATAATGTACTTTTTAAATGAAATATGATTCTCTTTTCCGATAAAAAAGTATTTTTATGGAAAATATATTTCATGGGTCCTCATGTTCAGGACTAGACTAAAATATTTATTATTTTTATGGCCTTTAATAGGATATTTTTAGTCATACAAATTTTTAATGTTTTTTCATTGGGAATTAATGTTTATTAGGGACAATAATGAGTCCAAGATTTTATTTTATATCATATATCCAAAATATAAATCATTTATATTTTTGTTTTTTTGTGGAAAATGGATATTTAGTTTTAATTTACACTTTATAATATATTTAATTATTATGTAAGACTTATGAAATAATTCTCTATTACAATAAAATGAAATAATCAACAAAAAATGTAATTTATTTAAATCAAGTTTAAAGAAACTAGAGTATGCACTGTTTAATGTTTGGTCCTTATTATTTTTATCAGAGGAAAGCTATAGATAAATTTATGTGTTAGGATAATGATAAAAGAATAAACTTAATTGTTTTACAAAATTTTTTTATTGACACGATATAGAATCAAAATATTATCATGTTTCATCAAATAAAATTTGTTTTTTATAATGGTTTTCTACATAGGAAACATTGAGGATGTAGAAGGAAGGTTATAAGGGGATGACACCCTTCCAAATCAGCAATCCAACGTTTTCGGAAAGGGAAATGATTTTTTTTCTCTATGATGGATCAGTTGATTCCTATTATTAATGGGATTGGAATCTATTATAAAATGAAGACAGATCTAGAAAAATAACATTATAAAATTTTAGCATTTTTTAAGACAAAAATTCGCCAATATTTAGTGGATATCCTATCCTATTTCTATATTAAGGATTGATGAATTCCCTATAGAATATATTTGTTTTCTAGAGAATTTAGAATGAAAAAAGTTAACACAATATATTTATCATTTTGATATAGAATCTAATGAATTGTGGCCTTATGGTGATAAAAAACCAATCAAGATTTGATATCCATTCTAGGTAATGGGTCAAATTTTAAAAAAAATTACTTGAGAAATACTTCCATATGGTTCATCACCTCCTTATAGAGAAACATTTATTTAAATTAATGAAAAAAAATAAAAAGTATACATATTTTAGTCAATAATATTTTAATATATTACCCAAATATGTATATTATTTTTTGAATTATCTTGATAGTGATATTAGATGGTTTTACATTATTTGGAAATCGATATATCAAAGGGAATTTGATTCCTATTAATTGGAAGGATATGAGAAACTTGTTGGATTTTCTAGTAATTTTTAGATGGAGTTATCCGTTAACCATGTATTCCATGATAATAAGTAGTAAAAAGGTGTAAATGGAATTAAATGGGGAATAATTTTTCAAACACACCAATAGGTAATATAGTTTAGTTCAAATCAGTTTTATTTATTTTTTAAAAATAATCTTCAGGAATGTATAGTAAATTTTGGAATTTGTTACTGGTGTGGTATGTTTTGTCAAATGGATGGTGACTAAAAAAAATAGTGTCCTAAACAATCAATGAATTGGGTAACTAATAGAAATTGTGAGTGAGATGATTTATTTTAATTGGGTTGGGTCATTTTATTAACAATTTGTTGAAGTTAGTTGTATAGGACATAAATCATCATAACATAAATAAGAAACATGTCTGTTATTATTTTCACCTAAAATGATCTTTTTAGGGCCATCATATGATGTTGGGAGAGGTATGTTACATGTGAACTCAAATTATTCCAATAACATGTTAGATAATAGATCTTAACGGTCAGTCATTTCTTAGAAATATTCAAGTGTACAAAGAATGTTATGTCATGAATGTATGATTTAACATTCATTTACATCATTGTGTTGAAAATTAAATCCAACATGATTTATTAGAGTCTTCATAATATTATATATGGAATGGTCTTTCTTGAAAGTCTTGGTGGACTTCCCACAGTAGATATTGATATTATTCTAGGTATGTATTAGTTGTTATTTTATCATGATATGATAGATTATAGAGACAAACAAGTTTTTTTCAATGATTTAATACATTTGATAACCTATCATGATGATGGGTAATTAATTATAATTGGTATTGGATGTAATGTAGTAATTTTTGTTGAGAGACAAAAACCAAATTTTTACTAATATACTCATAGTGAATGAATTTGTGAATGTTTTACGTGATGATTTCGTAGGTTTTATTAATGGACGGGATGTTGAGTTTACTGTAGACTTAGAACCTGATACTTAAATAATTTAAAAACTCCCTAAAAATATAGCTCAATTAAAAATTTTGAAACTAAAAAAGGAATTATAGGAGTGTCCATATAAATGTTTTATTTTACCATGTACTTTACATTCAGGTTCATCTATTTTGTATTATGAAATTCATGATCGTTCTATTAGGGTTCTAATTTATTATTGATCATTAAATAAAATAAAAATTAAGAATACATAAACTTTTCCATCATATAAATTAATTTTTATGAACCATAGAAAGTGCCAAATTTTTTGAAGATTAATCTGAGGCCAGGGTACCATTATTTTAAGGTAAAGAATGAAGATATTCAAAAATTACATTTCACACTATATATGGGCACTATGAGTTTGTAGTTATTTCAATGGGGTTATCTAATACACAAGGTTTATTTATAAATTCTATGAATATAGTCCTCCATGAATATTTTAATATTTTTTGGTTTTATTTATTGTTGATGTATTTGTTTATTTTAAAAGTCATGATGATCATGGAAGACAACTAAGATTATTTTTCAAACCATAATAAAAAAGAAATAGTATGTAAAATTTATTATGTGGGAATAATGGTTTAAATAGATTTATTTATATGGTAAAATGTTTTTAAATTTGGAATTACTATTTAAACAAATTAAATTAAATTTGTAGATGAGTGAACATAATAAAAAAATCATTGATATTTACAGCTATATTGGGTTAGCATGTTTCAACTAGGGGTTTTATTAAAATATAACTCAGATTTTTAGTTAACTTACTATGTTAAGTAAAAAAGACGGTAAATTTATGAGTAAATAAGAATTTTATGATTGTTTTAAAGAAAAGAAAATTATGAATTCTCTAGTTTTGGAATTTCACTCTAGAGGTTGTGATGTCTTCTTTTATAATGATGCTTAGTTATGGGGACATGGATGCATTCTAATATAGAATTATTAGGTAATTATGAATAATTAATTATAAATAAAACTTCTTGAGTAAAATTATCCTCTACATTCTAAAAAAACTATTGTGGATTTTTATTTAATCAGTTAGAGGCATCGTTTATATAGATACAAATTTGAAATATATACTAATAACAAAAGATTGAAGTCTTTATACACCCCTAAATATTATAACATGAGATATAAAAGATGGTAGGAACTTATTACATATTATTATTTCTCAATTCATTATAGGCCTAGAAAGTTATGAAATGTACCCAAATCATTGATTTTTAAAAATAATTTTTCATTTACCATGATATTTTTAGAACATGACCTATTATTTAATGATTTATGGATTTTTTTGTAGATTTTCCACATTTCCAAAATTATTCTATTATGTTCTAATATTTAGTGTAGATGAATTTAATATATAAAATTGAATATGATTATAAGTAAGAACATGGTTTATAGGATATGGAGGAATAATTTAATAAAGATAAGGTTCCTAAGTTTAATTTATAAATAGAAAGCATTTTTATATTTTTAAATAGATAATGTTTTCCTTTTTGAATCCTATTTTTAGTGAATTTTTTTTATTGAAGATCAAAGTTTCACATTTTCCATTCATACTGCTACCACTATAATGTATAGAGAACTAATAGAGTATTAATGGTTAAATTGAAGTAAATAGATATTGGTGAATTTACAAATAAATGTTTTACCTCTCAATTGGTAAAATAAGAACTATTTCTCCCAAAGAGGATGCTTTATCCTTTTTTTGTCCTGGGATTGAAATGGGAAAGTGAATCCCTTAATTTACTTTTAGGATTTGGAAACTCATCTTGAGGTAAGTACACGATTTCATTTATTATTGATCAATTAACTAAATATATTCAATTCCATTGTATTTGAGATACTATGTCATTCGGTCAACATTAGTGATAGTATCTCACGGAGATAATCTTGTAGCATGGAGTTACCCTCTCTATTGTATCTGACCATGAGCACGAGTTCACCTTAAATTTTGGGAGTGAACTATAAAATTAAATTGGTAGTTAATTTATTTTCATAATGTATTTTCATCCTAAATAGAATGGAAATTATGGACAAATAATTTAGACCATGGAAGTCATGCTTCATTATTGTTTCGTGGATTACCAATAAGGTTAGGATTATAATCTATATTTAGCTAATTTTTCATTCAATAATAGTTTATATTCCAATATAAAAATGGAGAATTTAAGGTCATTTTATGGAACTAAATGTCGGAGTTAATCATTATTAGATGAATTAGGATAAATGAAAATTATGGAACCAAATTTGTTAGAGGAAATGGTAGAGAAGATGAAGGTAATTCAACCAAATACAAGGATATATTAGAACATACAAATAAGTTATGATGATAAGTGAGGGAATGATAATTCATTCAATGTAGGTCTTTATGTTTCCCTTAATGTATCTTCACAAAAATAAATAAATCAATTTGGTAAAAAATGGATTCTAACACCATGTTTTTTTGAACATATGAAATCCAAGATAAATCCGGATATGTTTAATACTATTAAAATTTTGCTCTTATTTTATCCCAAGTACATAGTCTTTCTCGTGATTTGATATTAAGAAAATATGTTCCGCAGAAATCTCATGTTTTGATCCCAATTGTTTTTTAGTTAGAAGAGAACCTTTTTACGTGGAATAACCTATTCATATTACTGAATCCAAAGATAATGTATTTTGGAACAGGGTATTTCTCAATGTAATGGTTATCTAGAAAATATATATGGTTGAAAAAGAAACATGGGAGTCTAAAAATTTAATGACGAAAAGGAATCCCCACATGTTTAATAAGAATATAAAATTACGTGGTCACATTTTAAAAATGGGGGATGAATGTGATATCTTAGTTAATGGTAGATTAAATAATTATAATAACATATTTATATTCATTATTTATATATTATAAGATTATTTTCATTATAATAATGTTAAATAGTATTATTTTTACAATTGAAATAGATATACTGAACTATATTATTATAATTTTTTATTTAAAACTAATAAATTTAAAATAATTGAATTTTAATTTGTAAATATTAGTTTCATTTTTGAAATATTTATGTCAAAATTATATTAATATGAATTATTTATAATTTCATAAAATTAATTATTTTTAGATAAAATTTTTACGGTCTTAACTTGAGTTCCATATACCAGTGTCCCATGTTGGTTCACCGCATGAATGAAAGCACATATCCCTATTTTCTAGAGGATGTGAATCAACAGAAAGAGTTTAATGTCAATCATGGGGAGACTATACACTCTTTTATCAGAGTAATAAATTAGTATAATTAATTAAATAATAAAAACTATATAACCAAATGATACCATAACTAGATCAATACCAATATAACAAGATAACCAAAACTGGAAATAAAATTTCAAAATTAAATAGTAAATTTGACTTGAAAAAATAAATGTAATGTTTATAAATAAATACTAATACTTAATACTCCAATGAATCCCAATAGGGTCCCAACAACATCTATATACATTATCCACGATTTATCCCAAATAACTACCTAACACATAGACTTTTACCTCATCTTTTTCTATATTCAATAAATATATTTTTGTCCTCATCAGGTAGCCCAAGTATTGTGTGAGTATAACTCAGTCGTCTACAACCAGTAGTTTCAAAAACAATATATATTCAAAAAAAATGTCTGAAATTGTATATTGAAATATGAATAATAAATAAATAAAAAATATCACATTATCAAATTTTTCTTTTCCCATCACATAAACTCCTCATATTTCAATGCACTCTGTAACATCATTTCCTTCTTCAGCTCATATCAAAAGCTACACTATCTCCAAGGGATATTATTTCTTAGAATTACACTTTTACCATTCTATATCTCATGGAATATCTCATAATACCATTATACCAATACTATATTTCATGTCATATCCCAGAATATATTTTTTTTTCTATTCTAGATATAAATTATCATAACAAAACCATAGGTATGATTCATAATTTTATTATCATTATATAAATTAATTAATCAGTTAATTAGTAATCTCAGTTCTATTAATTAACTAATAAATTACTCAATCTTCACAATCATATTAATAAACTAGAAAATTAATTAATCTTATGAATCAACTTAATTATCGTATCATTTAATTAATAATATCAATCCAATTAATTAACTCAACAATTATTTAATTATTTAAATCCCATTAATTAACTCAATAATCAATTAATCTTTTAAAAAAAATTAATTAATTAAACAATTAATTAATCATGTTAATTTTACTACTAAATTTAAAATTATTTGACCACTGAAATTAGCTTAATTAATTTTAAAACTAATTAAAAAACTCATTCATCACAAAAATAAATTTTTAAATTTTTAAATTAATCATTCAATTACAAAACACATTATCATATAATGAATTAATCAATTATTTATTCACATTCACAATCACACTATCCTATAATTAATTAATTAATTGTTAATTTTAATTTAAAATATGAAAATCCTATAATAAATTAATTAATTAATAATTCTTATGTCACAATCCCAAGAAATCAATAATTAATTTATCAATTAATTATCCATATTCTGAAATCACATTAATCAATCAAATATCCAACCGCTTCATTATTTAATTTACCAATTTTTTAAATTCAATTTATGAATTTCCAACTAAAAAATGAATACTAGAAATTATAAAATTATATACTATTAAATTAAATCTATAATATTGAATTTGATTAATAAGAATCATACCTCAATTAATTAAAAGAAAATCACCCAATGGAAATCCCCATAATTTTGGTAGCACAATGATGTATAATGAGATTTGATTCTAGCACTCTAATTTATGATTGAACAAATAATAATTTCTTAAACATAGATATAGATATATAATCCTATAACTAGATCTGATATACTTGATATAGATCTAATCAAAATATGGAGGAAACGCCTTTTATAATGGGAGAAGAGAGAAGGGGGAATGTGAAACCAATAGGGACATGATTTTATTAATTAAAGAGGGGTAGATATTTGATCCAGACATTGAATCATGAAGAAATATGGGTGGAATGGACAAAAATATACTTAATGGGATCAAAAATCATGAAATAAATGATAGTGTCTAATAGGTGATGGTTTTGGAATAAAATGGTTGATTGGAAAAAATTACAATAATATATCTGGTGAATTAAAATGTCACACATAGTTTACTGTGGTAGGGTGCATATTTTCCCCAAACCATGAACCTTAACTATGTTTCTCTCTTAATAAATTCATGATTTATCCTTTTAGGGTGCATGTTTTTATAATCCATCCACCAATTATGAAAAACCAAGATTTTCAATGTTGCACAGTTTTCTTGGCTAGTCCTCTCACATTGGGAAAACCATGCAATAATTGTACATTTCCCCTCATCGTCCACTATTATAAAAATTTAACCTAAAAAATCCCAACGATAAATTCAAAATGAAAATTACTCCACAGTAAGAGAAATATTACTTTTAATCAATTTCAAGACATCTTCAGAAAAGGTTGAGTTCTTACAATATCCTGACATTATAATAACACATCCTCGAACTGCACTCCCAAGTATATCTATGATTCTGAGTAAAACAGATTGTGATAGTGAGTCCTCATATTTGATTCTATCTCTTATGAATCCTCCTTATCATACCAATGTATCAAAAACATTAGAACCATCAACCCACTCATTCCCACCAAAACATTCTCACTGTGATCCTAAATATTTGTTATATTCTTATCAAAGGAAGCATCTATCTCAATCTCAATATCATTAACACATAGGACATGACATGTGTCAGTGTGATACCTTTGAAGCTGTAACACATGAAAAATTACATGCCCAATTTTTTATATCTCTAGATGAACACATCAGTATTCCACTGGCCGGATTCTAAACAAAAACCTCAAACAGTCCAATGAACATGGGTGCTATTTTTCCCTATCTATGTACCCTTCGGTGACCCAACCATAGTGATACTAGAAGGAATAAAAATTAAGTATTTGTAAACTATAGGGAGTGTCTCTATCTATCATCATATTTCTTATTCATACTATTATATGTTTCCATATATTTCCAAACAATGTGTATCTCCTCTGATAACTCCTATATGAGACTTGGTCATATCAACTCTTAGTCACCCGCCTCCTTCTAGAAAAAAGTTGATCATCATGTCTTGGTATTAAGATCCCCATATTGTTCGTTGTGAATCATAGTCTGATTAATGTGCTTATAAGAAAAACAAACCAATTTTGGGTGCTTCTTCAAAGACCCACTGAAGTCCATGAAGCATTCCCAATATATAACATCCAGCACCAGTATTGTACGCTCCAAATACCAATATCTATGTGGATAGAATTTCATACTGATTAAAAACTGGATACACAGTAATTTTTGTAAGACCTACCATATGTAATATGTAAAAAAGATTCATGATAAAAATTGTAATCTATGTGACTCTGTATAGATAGACTATATCCTGAAACATAAATATATCCTTGAGGGACCACTGAGAAAGTCTCTCTACGAGGCAAGAAATGTTATTCCTCCGTCAGTATGTCAACAGTCACCCAATTAGTTTCAATATTCTCATACATTCATTGAAGACCCATGCCAAAGTCCATATTCACGTCGTCCTATTTCATCTATATAATAAGAATTTTTTATATCAAAGATGTAAGTCATTGATTATTTCCCTTCACCAAAGGATATGTGTATCATCGTTTCATGATCACTACTATCTCTTATTTCATGAACTATAATTAAAACTATCATCGTAGGTTATTGTATATTTTGGTCAAACCTGGATGCACCGTCCACTTTGAGGAATGATATTCCAACATCAACTCTATAACAACCCTACTCTTTATTTCACAATAATGATTTATTAATTAAATTAAACTATACATAATAATTCTAGGTTGATTGAGAATTCATGATTCATAATGAAATTGTTACATTACATAACAATATAAAATAGGGAATATAAAAAACTTTACTTATTACATAATTAACATGATCAAAATACACCTATTAACCAAAAATTTCATGGGATAACCTGGGAACATAGATAATAATTGGGTGAGAAATTAATACCAGTAAGGGAATAAACATGGAATAGGTGATACATGTTAGACAATAGTATTATCAATTATGAATAAAATGAAAATGGATAATAATGCATGATATAGAATGATAATCATAACATGGAAAATGCGGAAACAACATAAAATACTGAATCATAAACACATGTCAAGGATAAACCCACTAAGACTTCAAGATGGATAAAGTACCATAAATGAATTAGGTTCACTCCCATTCCCAACATGACGGATTATGATAATAAACATTACCCATTTCAGTGGAGTGTTATATTGGTGAACCCATCTTATTCATTTCATTTTCATTCTTATGTGATCAAATTAGATCATGCAATAGGGATACATTTGTCATCATAATTTATTACAAGATCATGGAATTTGGAATAAATACATTTATGTACCCAATAAATAAGTATATTTGCATAAAAGTGAATAACATAGATATAAAAAGTGGTATGTTATTCACTACAAAAAAAAATTCATTGATAAACTTGTGGGGAAATATTGGCAGCAAAAAAATGTTACTTAAAAATTCATCACATGGACTGATGACAGTGAAAGGGGTATATCATCTTATGGAAATCACATAGATTGTAAATATGATATGTAATAACACATCCCATCTTTAGGAAGTGAATATAAAATTCATATTGTTTAGAAGATACTTTAATAAAGAAGAGAGGTAAAAGATCTATTAATTCATTTAAGCATGGTAACAGGTGTACATAAAGGATCAGATGAGGCTCAATGAGAGTAAAATTAGGGATTTCATCAATTATAAATTAAATTTACAATAAAGGGTTATATATAATAAAATATTCCAATAAAATAAAATTTAATTTAATAGACATTGCATAAAATGAGGCCATGAATTAAAATGTGAAGAGAGAAATCCCTTACGGAATATTGGCCTAGTAATGGCTTAGGTGAAGGTCAAAATGAGATATAAAAAATGATTCCTCATTCAAAAACAACTATTGGAATTTATGGGATGTTTATAAAAAAATTAAATTATAAAATTTTCAATTAAGAAGACAAATTTCTAAGAATGTTATTGAATTGATAGGTGGAGATAAATGAGGGGATCCCATACCTGAGTGTGTGACTTAAAAATATTGGGAATAGATTATAGAGATACTATAGGTGCCATAAGAGGAAAATAGAGAGTATAGTAAATAGTATGGTCGTTTTCCAAAGAGTTTGATTGAAGATAAATGGGTTCTGGGGGAGTTTATATCTGGAAAGTGTGGGATTTCGTTATTATATAGGTTTTGGACTCTATGAAATAAAATATCTATAAACACAAACCATACCATATTTTTCCCATATTTTCATCAAAATAGGAGTATTTTAAATTATTTAATAATTTAAAGTGATGATATAAATTAAATAATTTATTTTATTTTGTCTAGGTTATTCATACTCCTAGTGAAATTATTTTCAAACCACCAATATATTACATATTTGGGAGGGTTCATAATGTATTTAAAAAATAAATAAAATATAATAAAAAAATATTATTTTAAATTTATAACACTTATTTGGTCCTGGATAATATTTATATAAATTATTCTATATCTATTGGGTCATTATGATGTAATAAAACACAAAGTACATTTATACGATATTTAACTTTTACATGAAAATTGTATTGTCTCATTAAATTATAAAAAATAATAGAGAGATAATATTTAAATTCGAATTAAAAAATGATATTTATTTTATCTAAATAATTTGAATTTTTTTTGAATATTCTAATTTAATATAATGTCCAATATTTATAGAAAATGGCTAGTTTTTTTACTATAAAAATTTATTGAACCATTAAAAAAATACATTTGACTTCAGAAAAATATATATGATAATTTATATATTATATAAATAAATAATAATAATATTTTATTAAGATATTATTTAATTAAATAATAATTTAATTCTTCAAAATACATTCTTTAATAGGAATTTAATATTAACCAAAAATAATTTTTTTTCAATAAAAAAATAAATTAACAATAATAGTATGAAAATATATATATTATCATATAAAAAATAATTTATATACTCATATTCATATGTTATTGTTACATATACAATAAATATAGTAGAAAATCCCGAATGAGTAATGTGTGCCATGGTGGGACATTCATCGGTGGGTTCGGTGAAAATGGTTTGGGGCATGAGGTTGTTGAGCTTGACTATCTTCATTAAACTATTTTTCCGGGTCTTATGTTATTGGTTCTTATAATATTATTAGTAAAGGGAAAAAAAATCCATCTCCCTCAGAAGCTCTGATAATTGGGCTTCATTGGGTACGATCATCTTGGTTTAGCCCATCACTTCCTTTGTCAATGTCAATTTGATTTGTTAAAACCATCTTTTTATAATAATCACTTGATCAATTTTTAAGGACTATATTATCAAAGGTAAATATATTTAATGACCTCTTAAATCCAATTGGTTATAATAAATTAATATATGTCTATGTGTTTTCTACATCCATATTTGATAATGAAATATTTATATAAATCAAAGGGGAATTTTTTTAAAGTAGTTTGGGTCATTAAAATATTCCCACACTAAAAAATTTAATCCTTGATATTTTAGATTTCAAATATAAAACAAATGAGGGTAACTCTGTATCATCACATTATCTGGTTCCCACATTAATTCTTCAAATTAATTGTTTCACCACAACAAATTAATATTGTTCTTTGTCTTATTTAGTAAATCTTTTTCTATACGATCTAAGATCATAACCGACTGGTCTTCATAGAAGAGATCATTCACCAAGGGTACCCCTATTTATTTAGTACATGTGAGGGGTCTGGTATATACTTCCTATCAAGGGATAGCTAGAATACATCATGTAATTGAGATAGGAACATTGAGAATGCTAGTAGATAGGCCATCACACAAATGTGATCAATGATCTCCAAGGGGCCAATGTATCATGGACTAAGAATTCCCTTATTCAAAAATCTCATCACTTTATTCCATGTAGATATACAGAGGAATATCATGTATTCAATATCAATCTCTAGGACTTTGTCAATTATTGTCATCATTTCTCTTCTATCGATTATGAGTAGCCTTATTGTGATGTTGAATGGTCTTAACCATTTCAACCATTTCCTCAACTATTTCAGGAAATACCAGTTTTCTTTCCCAAAAATCATCCAAACATGTAGGTGTTATTCACTTCTTCCCATAAAGGTCTTTATAGGGATGTATTTTAATTATTTATTGTACACAGTTGCTGAATTAGAACTGGAACAAAAGAAGATATTGGTCACAAACTTCTTTTATGTCCATTAAATATGCTCGCAGTATGCCTTCCATTATTTAAATAGTGTTTTCAGATTGGAAATTACTTTGAGGATGATAGTTCATAATGATATTTAGATCAATTTTTAGATAATATAATAGCATTTTCCAAAACATATAATAAATATCATATCTCGACCCGATAAAATCGTTAGTGGAACTCCATGAAGCCTGGCCTCTTTTAGGATGCATATCTATGAAATTCGATCTAATGAGAAGTCCTCTCCAATTTTGATTAAGTGATTTGTCTTTATAATTTTATCCAAAAAAATCCAAATATCAATATTTCCATTAGATGTATTGGTAATTCTAGTGTCAACTGCCATGATGTTGGTCTCCCATTTTTGTGTCAGTATGGGAAATGGTTTCATCAACCCCTTAGACATATTCCTTTCAGCCTTCACTCACTAGAATATTAGAGGAATTGATGTATATTTAGATATATCATTCTTCATATTATCTCACCAATTTTGCTCATGGAAATTTTTATACATCTTTGTGATTCCTCATAGAATGGAGATAGTCATACTGTCTGTTTCATCTGTTATCTCCTTCTTCAGTTTTAGATTTTATGGAATATATATTCAAGACCTAAATCGCCCAATTACTTATTATTTTACTATGAACCCATAGGATCTCCCAATAATTATATTTTCCACATTTTTAATAATTCCCCAATCATCCATTTAATATTCTTTTAACATGTCAAGAAGAAATGGTTTGGAAATCATTTTCGAATGGATTGATGATGTTCCTTCATTTATCATTCCTATGACAATATTTTCCAAATCATAGAATATAAATCCCTCCAAATTCTAATAAATGATAAAAATAACTAGATCCTTTCTATATATAGAATCTACTAATTTTTTCTCTTTCCCATTATATGGGTGAATTGAGAAGTCATAGTGTTTTATCAGATCTAACCATATTCATTAGCATATATTCATCTCTTTATATATGTAAATATAGTTGAGACATTTTTATCCATATATATTTAACACTTCTCCAAAAATAAATAATTATTCCAAATTATAAAATATTATATCACTACACAAAACCCCGGATCATGTATTGGATAGTTCTACTAATTAATGTTCAAGTTCATTGAATCATAGGCTAAAAAAGTTTCCTTATTCATTAACACAAACCCAATACATTAATTAAATAAAAACTGAATATTATGAAGAGTTATCCACATTTAGGTAGGGTCTTAACAAGGGAAGTGGTAAGACTCTTTTTTCACTCATTGAATCTCTCTTCACATTCATCATTCAAAAAAACCTGACCCCTTTATGAGTTATCTTGGTATGAGTGTTTTGAAATCATATGAAATTTCCTAAAAATCAAAGATAATACATAGCTAACCTTTGGAATCAATAGATATCATTTTATATGTTGTCATTAGATACATCAATATCCCATTTCTAGTGATTATATTCCATAGTAAAGACAATTACTTGAACTAGAACATACAATTTTTGTATACGGTGTTAATAATCTCCTTTTTAGGGTCTTTATCACAGTGTTCAAAAGCTCCCAATGCTTCTCCTTTCATTAGAGGGATATTAGAATACCATATAAAAATAGTACATAAATTTTTTTGATCTAATATATAAATAATATATTCCTGAATACCATGAATATTTCTAGAGAATTGGTGAGACCAAAGGCAACCCTATGAGCACATAGTGCCCGTACATTGTACAAAAATTATTCTTGGTGATGTCCAACTTCTCTACCCTAACATGGTAATATCCCAACCATATAAAACTTTCAAAAGTATTATTATCCATGTATATAATTATTAAATTCACTAATCCATGGAAGATGACCAATTTTCATTATCGTAATCTTGTTGATATCACGATATTCAATGAAAAGGAGCATTGGCCCATCCTTCTTCTTGTAGAATTGGACTAGCACACCCCATAGTGAATCCCATGGGAATATAAACTATTCATCCAAATTGGAATGTATTCAAGGATGGTTCCATCTATATAATTAATTACATGATCATGATATTCTTTCTCATAGGGTAATAATATTCTTCATATAGATGATGGTTCAAAAAAAGATTTATCCTCCTCCTTGAACATGTAATGAATCGAGGTTTGTTTTTAATATTGATACATATGGAGTTATCACAATGATTTTGGTTGGATCTATATTGGAATAGACAATCATTTTCTCAAAATTTCATTAAATCCCACCAAAGGAAGTATGACAAGGTTTATTGGGATGTTCAGTCCACAAACATTGATAGTGGAAGATTTATATACATGGGATGCTATAATTCACCAATTTATGATTTCACCAACAGATTTAATCTTTCCACTGTGATGATGTTTGAATAGTTCTACTAAACATTCATGATATGAATGAATGTATATAACCCTAACTGAAAAGTATGTTATCTTTGTTTAATTAATAACTTTTTAAATTATCACAACTACATTTTTGGGAACCACCTCAATAGTTGTGTTCAAAAAATATCATCCTTTATACCTTTCATGTTGTAGGTTTTCATCGAAAATCCTTTACATGGGGAATTAAATTGTAATTTTCCATATTTACATGTAATTGAATCAATGAGATATCTACTAAGAGTTTATAGGAGAATTATTTTACTTTAACACATTAGTGGGATTTTACTGTCAGTAAACATTAGTTAGGTGTCCTGCTTTCTAAAACCAAAATAATTTATTCATTACCATTATGGAATAATCATGGTGCTTATTTATGTACCTATTAAATAAGGGATGATGAAATTTCATCTAACTTTTAGATTTCTCCATTGAACTGGAAAAATTAAACTCCACTTTCTTCTTCTTATCCTTAGAACACCCCTTGGATTCTCGGATCTCTATTTCAACTTTGATAAAACCTGAGACAATTTCTTCCAAGAAATCAATGTCATAGATCACAGAGGATTTTCATATACTATGATTTATCTAACCAAATATATGGTCAACATTCCACTCAGGGGTAATGAAAAAGGAAATGATTTATCATGAAAGTCTTGTGAAGTTTTACTCATATGCTTTGTATATTCATCATCACATCTTCATGAGGGTAAGAAAAACACGTTACATTTTATGTTGAAGTGTGTGAGAAAAATATTTTTCAAAAAAAAATCCATAATTACTTTCACTTTTTAAATTCAATATCATCATGAGGATTCATATTCTAGATAAATTTCCATCATTGATCTGATTATCCATCCATATAATATATAGATATTTGAACCATCTATTGTATAGAAAATTGAAGGACAGAGACGATTTTTTCAAGGGAGTTGACCAAATTTTATATGATTAAGGGATCATGTAATCCATTGAATGTCTAAGGTATTTATAAAATAAATATAGAAATATTTTCTGGTTCATTCTTAGGGGGATTTGGATTCTCCTCCTCATCTATTTTATATTTAGAACCTGAGTTATTTGAGTGATTATCATCATAATTTTTTTGTTTCCTATTCCTATCGGATTTGATATCTTGTTGGTATATTCATTGCATTTGCCATCACACGAACTTGTTAACCAATTTCTCATATTTCCAAAGAGTGGATAAAAAAAGAAAATTAGAGATGATTATTTTATACATTTAAAAACATAAAGGGGAATCTAATGATATTTATTGGAAAACATATTAGATATATTTATTTAGCTAACATATGAATTCCTAGGCTTATGTAAATATTTACAACGGTATATTTACAATCATATATTATTATCATTTCTCCCCATAATAATGGTTTATAATGTTAATTTTAATTTTCCAAAGCAAATTCTCTTGGATTGTGAAACTTGGTGTGTATTAAGGACCATTATTGCATACTAGGGTACACAAAGTCAGACCTGGAATGAATTTTCCAGTTGTTACTCCTATATATATTTGTTCCAAAATCACATCCACTTGTATTAACCAAAATGATATGTATTTTACGGATAAAAAAATTACTCTATAATCACCAATATTTAGTGATTTTTCCTTACAATCAGTCTTATTCATAATGATTTATCGAGAGTTCTCTTATCATAATCCCAAAAATAATTAAACCTCCCTGTGATACCAAATATAACTACCATACTATTTATTTAAGAATAGCACATAATTTATTACATAAAACTACACTTAATTTAACATTGATGATCTATATGTATAGTTTATTTGGGAAATAGGTATATTATATGACAACATAAAACAAGAAATACAACATCTTCATTGAAAAATATCTAACATGATCAAAGTACTCCTTCAAACCTTGAACACCAACGGATAACCTGGGGACATACATAATAAAGGGGAGAGATATAAATCTATTTATTGGAATAAATGTGAAATTGCTGATACATGTTGTAAAATAGTAATATCAATAAGTTATAAAAGTTACATTAATAATATGAAATTATATTTTATGATAATCATAGTATAGGAAATGTGGAAAGAACATAAAGCACTGAATCCTAAAAATAGGTTAAGGATAAACCAACAAATGCTTTAGGTTTGAAAAATTAAAAAAAAAAGGAATCATGTTCACTAATTTCCCCAACATTAAATATAATTATACTAAACATTACCAAATGCATTGGAGCTCTCTCTTGGTGAACTCATCATATTAATTTCCATAACATGTTTGTGTATGCGATAGAGATCAAACATCAAGGGTTCATTCATATTCATTGTTTATTCCACCATTATAGAATGTAGAATATATAGAAGTATTTCCCCATTAAAAAATTCAATGTGCTTAAATATTAATATATTAGATATAAAAATGGGTATTTTATTCACTATAAAATTTTTTTCAGGGAAAAATAATAATGAAAATTAGGCAGTATAACGACATTGCATAGATATTCATTAAAGGGATTGATGAGAGTTAAAGTGGTATCCTATCATTTATAAATAAATTTTAATCTATGGGTATATTTAATGACATATCACATTATTATTAAATGTTCGTAAAATACATAGGTTATAGAATACATATAGAAAGAGGAAAAAAGAAAACATCCCTTTAAAAATTTTGGCAAGGTAATAAGTGTACATAATGGATCATGGGAGGGATAATGATAGTAAAAATTGATCTCTAATAACATATAAATTAGGTTAATAATAAAGGTAATATGTAAGAATATATTCTAACAATATAAAATGGAATATAATAGATATAACATAAAATGATTTCTTGAATGGAAATTAGAAAAGAGAAACTCTTTAAAGAATATCTGCATAGTAATGACATAGGTGATGGTCAAAATGAGAAATAATAAATTATACCATATAAAAATAATGGTCATTTTACATTATTTTATGTTTATAAATAAATTACATCATAAAAAATTTCATTTAATATTAAAAATTCCATATACTATTCTTGAATTGAAATGTGGGGAGGAAGTTGTCGATCTTTATTTGATTGTGTAACATCAAAAGCATGGGAGGGGATACCTGGGAGGTTGGTTGTGACTTAGAAGGACTATAGATACTGTAAGGTAGGGTTTTTTTGAGGTACATGTATTTTTAGTAAATACAAATGGGATCCTAGGTTGGTTTATTAATGAAAAGCGGGGATTTTGTTTTTATTTAGTTTTTTGACTCTATATAATAAAATTTCTAAAACCAAAAACAATCCCTTTTTATTTTCTCAAGGATTCTAAAAAATAGTGTTTGTCTAAAATATTTTATAATTTAAAGGTCCTAGATAAATAATATAATTCCCTTGCACATGTGGTGTTTAGTCATAATCCTAATGAAATAATTTTAAAACCATAAAATATATTACATGTTTTGAAGGATTCATAATTGATTTATAAAATGAATAAAAAAATTCAAAGAAAATATTTTTAATGAAAGGAATTCATGTGGTCATGGATACCGTTTATAATAATTAATATATCACTTTTTACAACATAATTTCATATATCATAATTTATATATATACAATATTTATTTTCAAACTGAAAATTCCACTACCTTAGAAAATTATGAAAAATTTTGGGTTTGATAATATCAAATTTCTGATTCCAAAAATAAAAATTATCTTATATAAAAAAATAAAAATATTTTAATTTTTCTTTTAAGATAATAACCATCATTTATTGGACATGATTGGTTTTTTTTAAATAGTAGTTTTCCAAACCCATATAAAATAATATTAGACTTCATAAAAATGATATGATAATTTAAATTTAATAGTCATTATATAATCATAATACTGTATTGAAATATTATTTATTTAAAAAACCCATTAATTAATCTAAATATATTCTTTAATTATATTATAATATTAACAAAAAATATTATTTTTTGTTTTTTTGAATGAAAATAAGAATCATTCAAAAAGTGATAATAATATGATGAAAATATATTCATTGTTTTATAAAAAATAATGTACATACTCATATTTATAGGGTATTGATACATATCCCATTAAAAACCCAAAAAACACTTTATGAGAATGGTGAAGGATGGTGGGACATTCATGGGGTGGTTCAGTGAAAATGGTTTGGTAGTGATCTTAATGAACATGAACTTATTCCATAAATGGTTTTGATCATGCTTAAATTAGTGGATTTTAGATTGGGCTTCATCAACTATAAATCCATGAAATATTATATCCTTCATATGATCACATAAATGGGCTTCATAGGGAATAATCCTACTATTTGGGGCCATCTAAACCATTGTTTGTGTGATTTGGAAGTGATAAATCCTTATATTTATAATAACCACTTTGTCGTTGATTACAGACTATATTATCAATGATAAAGATAATTCATGGTGTTTTAAACCCAATTGGGTATAATAATATATAATAGTTGAATTAATTTTCTATATCCATATTTCATGATAAAACATATAAAAAATATAAAAGGTGAATTGTATATATAATATTATGGGTTATTAAAAACTCTTACCAAAAGCTCAAAAGAGAAAATAACCCTATTTTTGTTGATGATCTCATCATAATGTAACAACAAGTCGGATGATCTCTTCACACATTAAATAATTTATCTCAAAGATAAACATTACATATCCTTATACTACGTATCCCTAATCAGACTCAAAATTTTATACTCTACTGAATCTGATACCTAAGTAATCTTCTCCAGATTCTCTTGAACCCCCACATGCATCTTAGCAATAAAATTCATCATATCCCGCTCATCAGTAGAATCATGAATATCCTAAGTATGAATTTTCTTATTCAAATAATCAACCATGATGTTTCCCTTCTTATGCATATATATCAACTCAAAATAAAAGGAATTCATATACGCAGTCCATATCTACTACTGAATATTAAAATCTCATATCGAGAAGATATAACATTTTCACTTGTGAAGCTTAATCATGGTAAAAAACTCACCCGAATTATATTTCCGCAAAAAATTCAATGAATAATCAACTTCTTCAATCTCAAGGTCTTGTTTAGGGTATTTCCATATAGGTGGTCTCAACTACTAAGACACATGTGCCACAAATTGATCTCCCCTCATATAATTTTCTCAGAAACCTATCCCAGAAACATAAAAAAGTGTACTCCTCATTATTCTTTTGTAGGATCCAAATTGGACACAATAACAGAAACTTATTCATCTTTTGGAATGAAACATCTGATGATCCATACCATTAAAAATTTATCATCTTCTTTATTAAGAATGAAAGTGGTTCTGTAACAGCCTAAAATTTTGAATGAATTTTTGTTTCCTAATTTTGTTTGTTATTTTTGTTTATACTAAACAAAACTATATTATTTAATTAATGAAGTGAGTATAATTAAAATGAAACTTTTGGGTTTCGACTATTATATGACAGTTGGTCAATATGACCATTGGAAACAAAATGTTGCGATTGTTGTCTCAAAATACATGTGATCTTGGTTAATTAATATAGAAACATGATCTGATGGCCTCTTCTTGTACACACGGGCCGTTCGAATCCCATCTGATGGAACTCGAGAAGGAGGTAGCACCTTTGGGATTTTCTCTAGACCAAACCCTAGCCGAACTTCATCGTGTAAAGCTGGAGCGGAATCGCCTTCAAGAAAAGTTCAAGCTTATAGAAATTACTACTCGGGCAATGTCAGTCGATCCACCCTCGGATTCTCTCACCTTAGAACAGCTTACACTTAGGTCCTATGTTGGGGTTATAAGGGGATATGTAACGATACCGTAGCTACTATGTGTAATCCTTTGAGATAAATATAATTGTGATTTATTCCTATGGTGAAGTTTGTATTTTTTTTTCAGATATTAGAATAAATATAGGATGTATATTGATGAATTTTGGAAAAAGGGGATATTTTAAAATATTTATGTAATCCTTAAATAATTAAGTATGTGTAATGATTTTCAAAAAATGGTCTTCTAGAAATGCGTTCAGTAAGAAATATAGAATCTAATAAGATCAACATAATTTTATATGAATAGTAAATTATGAATAGTTATTTTATGCTTAGGATTAGTAATGTGACCAAATCAATTAGTAATCTCACTTAATTAATGTATTAATATAATTTATGCACCTTGATTAAGTAATGTGATTCAGTAAAATAGCTAAATAACTGTTTAAGAAATTATTAGTAAAGTATTGGTTTTTTTAGGTGAATAGTGTTTTTAATTAAAAATTTAAGTTAACATATTTGTAAAATTATTTTTATAAAATGGAATTCATTTTTTAATTCAGAGCATTGATATTAGGTTAAGGTGATTTTTGGGGATTTTTTCAAAAAAAATGAATTTTCGGTGAATAGTGAAAATACAGTTTTTAGTTTCGGGTGTTTAATAACATCATTAAGGATGTAATAATTATGTAATCATTCTAGTAGACTTATTAATAGTAAGATAAGGTATGAGGTGTCCCATGTGTCCAATTCCATGGGCAAGCCCGTGGTTTTTCCAATACCACCAATGAGGTGTCCCTTGGCCTTTAATGACTTGTCCCATCACTTCTCATATAAATATCAAGCCTTTCCATCAATATTTTCATTTTTGAATCCTTTAAATCGATGTTTTGGTCTCTTTACCTTCCATGGAGTCCTCTCAAGGTTCCCTCAAGCCTCCAATGGTCCTAAACTTCATGTTTTCGAAGTTACAATTCAAGGTAAGGGATCCTTTCACCATCCTTTAAAGTCGTGACATCCTTTATGTTGTGTCTTATATTTTCCATATATTTGTGTTGAGGTTATATTCTTATATGTTCTTATTACTGTACATTTTATGTACAAATTTTGAGAGACCCTTTCTTCTCTCATCAATTTTTTTTCTGGATTTTTAAGTGACGCTGTTTGGCTGCCGAATTTCTCGTAAAAGGAATCACGTATTCTCTTTTCTTTAAGGTTTCTATTTCATGTGGTATGTCATTCAAATTTCCATACCATGTTCTTAAATCCATGTTGTTCTATATTTATACTTTATTATATGTTATGTATGAGTGGGTGACCCTTTTCCTCTCTCTTTTCAATATTTTCTAAAACCATGTTATATAGTTGTTATGCTGCAGAAATTGCGTCTCAAAATTTCTATCTCTTTCTCTCAAAAAATTCCCTTTTTTATCTATGTGAATACCCTGACCTATTTCATTTCTATGGGTGTTCAAAAATTTATAAATATGATATATTTTATTCTATAATTGACATACATATAACCCTCACTCCCTTTTCATGGGTTATAAATGATATAATGATCTTATTTTTTAAGAGCTTTTAAAACGTCCTGATTTTGAAATAAAACTCATTTTTTTATTCTCTATGGGTTATTCATGAAATGTTTGAATATGATCTATGTGGGTGACAAGTAAGTAAATACATATTAACGGTGTTCCCTGATATCTCTCCAATGCATTGGGTAAAGAATTAATCTCTAGGGATGTCAAGTTTCACGATATCTTGGTAAATAACAATGGTATGTTTTATGACACCTTGGGGATGAACCTTGGTGATATGGTCATGAATGTAGAAATGAAATGTTTTAACCACATATTCATGTTATGTTTATTGTTATTTTCTTTGTAATATTCCTATAATTCCATTGCTCATATCTTTATGATGTTATTCATGTTCTTATTGATATCACAAGTACATTAATTCCCTTGTTTACCCTTATTGGGCCTTCTGTTCACCCTTTCCTTTGATGTATGTCTCCAAGATATGAAAGGAAGTAATTTTACTTAGGATGATCTTATGAAGAATCCTTACAAGTGGATTAGTAAAATGTCTTATATTGTATTTAAGTATTATTGTTCCTTATTTTCAAGACACTAGACTTTAAAGATCCTCTATATGTAAAATGTAATGAAAAGTTATGTATTAAAAAGGCGGGATTCCATAGTTGATATCAAAGGATAGTTTAGTTATTTATGGAAATTAGGCTATGAAAACTTTATGAAGAACCCAATAGAAAAGTTTAAATATAAGGATAGCATCCAAGTATTTTGGTGAGTATTGAGTAAGTGGTTTATCAATCAAATACATCCATGTCTGGATACGAGCAGGTATAGGTGGATCTGGCACAGATCTACATAGGTGTAAAACCTGAAAACACCACTTTGAGCTATTCTTGAAAGGGAACCGGTGCATGAAAATGGGCCATGCTGCACTGTTGGTTACGACACTCCCGGGGGATATGTTTGGTTAATCTCAAGATTTTTATGAATCATTATGAAGGAATTATAGAGAAATATAATTGTTTAAGAATAATGTTTTAAGACGTAAAATCATTTATAGTTAAAAGATTCGTAATTTAAACAAGTTTCTCGCTAGGATTTTATTCTTTTAGAAAATTCTGTGCAAAAGGAGGAACTGTGCAAATGGTGACCGCAATGGACCATGCGCTGACAGACCTCTGATGGAAGCCGGAATGGAAACATTCATGAAAATGATAAAACAACTGACTCAAGTTATAAGTAATAACTTGAATCAAGATGAGAGGCTGATCTCACCACTAATGGAACAACATTCTATTGAGTCCTTTATAAACCAACGACCACAAACCTTCAGTGGATCAACTGACCCATTGATTGCTGATCAATGTACCAGCTCTATAGAGAATATCTTTTCTGTGCTACGTTGTTCAGAGCAAGAGAAGGTCACCCTGTATATCTATCGCTTAGAGGGAGAAGATGATAAGTGGTGGGAACTGATAAAAACATGAGGAAAATAGTGGAAGTTGAAGCTATTGAGTGGGAAGAGTTCAGAGGGATTTTTTCAGCATGCATTTCCCTCGTTCCATGAGAAAAAAAATGGAGAAGGAGTTTCTTGAGATGAAGCAGAAGGAGAATGAATCTGTGGGAAGCTACGAGATAAACATCACAAGTCTTTCATGATATACCTCTATCTTTGTCATGTATCCAAACAGTAAGGTTTATAGATTCTTCGGTGGACTGAGACCTCATCTGCGGAAAAATCTATCCAACCGAGATTATGATCGCTATGAGGAGATCGTGCAGAGTGTGATGAAAGTCGAGCTAGAGTTTGGTGAGATGTAGTGGTCTCATAAATCCAATGACAAGAATAGATCGATGGAACCCAGATTAGGGAGGACATTTGATCAGGGAAGAGTAGGAAAGAAAATGCAACATCCCATGTTTAATAAATGTCGGAAGAAGCATTCGGGAACTTCCTTCTTGGGAGTGGGATGTGTTATGCTTATGGCAGAGATGGCCACATTGCAAGGAATTGTCATGGTGAGGAGAAACCTCAACTTCCAAACACAAATGACAAGGGGAAGATGGTGCAGGCCCTACCTGATGTCTAGTGCTTCAAGTGTGGACAACATGTGCACTTTTCTAATCATTATACAAATCTAAGGGTAGTGGAAGGGAACTGTAATCATCCCTAGAAAAGGCTAAGGGATCAAGGTCGTTCTTTTTCAATTGCAACAGCTGAAGTCGATGCTCCGAATTATGTGGTAGCATGTACTCTTGTAGTCCTCTAAAATCTAGCAAGTACTTTTTTTGATTCTGGTTCTACGCATTTCTTTATTTATTCCATGTTTTCAAGGAATTTAAAATAAACCCCTGAATTCCTAAAAGTTGATTTGTTAGTCAAGAATACTTGTGGGACTATACATGCATCGCCAGTGTTTATAAACTCTAGTATTTACTTTAGTGAGCACAATATTATCGGAAATCTAGTATTCATCCCTATGATGGATTTGACATTATACTATGGATGGACTGGATCTCAATGTATAATCCTAATATCAAATAAAAAAGCTAGGAAATATCAGTAGTCTTGAATGGACAACCTACAATTATCTTCCCAGGAGAGATATCTCAACCTCATCTTTGTCTAAAAGAACCCCCTATATCCTTCTTTATGGAGTGTATCGGTGAATAAGAATAAGTAGATGAGATTTTTATGATAGAAAATGTCCCCATCGTCTAGGAATATGTTGATATATTCCGGAGGAGTTGCCTGGACCTCCCCTAGAAAGAGAGGTGAAGTTGTCCGTCGAACTCGTACCTAGATCTCATCGAATATCAATGACCCCGTATAGGATAGAAAATGTGGATCTGGATTAATTAAAGAAACATCTCCAAGATATTTTGGAGAAGGGATTTATCCGACCAAGTGTGTCTCCATGGGAAGCATCTGATCTATTTGTGAAGAAGAAGGATGGATCGATGCGGCTATGAATTGATTATAGAGAACGGAATGAGATCCCAGGGAAGAAAAAATACTATCTTCCAAGAATTGATGACTTATTTAACAAACTTCATGGGGATCAATTCTTCTCTAAGATTGATCATCAATCTGGTTATCATCAATTGAGGTTGAAGAAAGAAGATATTCCAAAAACTGCCTTCTGATCCAAATATGGGCATTATTAGTATGTATTTATTCCCTTCGGACTGACTATTGCACCTACTATTTTTATGAATTTTTTGAATAATGTCTTTAAGGACTACCTTTTTAACTTTATGGTAGTTTGTATTGATGATATTCTAATATATTCCAAAAGTCACGAGGACCCAGAAGATCATCTAAGGGTTATTTTGAAAACTCTGGGGAGGGAGAAGATTTTTGGAATGTTTAGTAAATGTGAATTCTTGTTACAATAAGTCACTTTCTTAGGACACATTGTAACCAATGAAGGAATCATGGTTGACCCTTCAAAGACAAATGTTGTGGAGGAGTGGCTTCAACCAGCAACAATAACTGACATTCGTAGTTTTCTTGGATTAGACGGATATTATAGGAGGTTTGTGAAAAAACAATTCATGAATTTCTAATCCATTAAGCAAGTTAACTCGAAAAGGGGTCAAGTTTATCTAGAAAAAGTCGTGTGAGGAAAGTTTCCATGATCTGAAGAAGATATTGGTTACTACACCTATGTAAACTCTACCCTCAAGTGGAGAAGGCTTCATTATTTTTAGTGATTTGCCTCTAAAAGGGCTTGGGTGTGTCCTCATGAAAAACGATAAGGTCATTGATTATACATATCGAGAGTTGAAGATTCATAAGTAGTATTATCCTACGCATGATCTGGAGCTGGCGGCTATCATTTTTGATATGAAGATATGGAGGAACTAGATTTATGGGGAGAAATTTTATATATACACAGACCATAAATTATTGAAGTATATTTTCACACAAAATGAATTGGACATGAGACAAAGGAGATGGTTGGAACTTCTTAAATACTATGATTGTTCAATTCATTATCACCCTAGAAGAGCAAACAATGTTGCTGATGCATTAAGCAGGAAAGACCCAGTTGTTCTTTCCAAGATGAGGATTCAAAATAAACCTTTGATCAATGACCTAGTAAAGATGGACATGGGAATTATATGGAAAGGGAAATCATCAACCCTAACCCAAAGGATTTCTCAACTATCATTACTAGAGAAGATCAAGAAGGCTAAGAAAGAAGATCCATTGATAAAAGAGAAGTTTGAGGCCATAAAGGATAGACTGTTTCCTGAGTTCAATATTGATGAAGAAGGTGTACTAAGATTTCGTACAAGGCTATGTGTTCCATCTGTTCCAGGCATACATAATGAGCTGATAGATGATGCTCATAGCTCTACTTTATCTATACATCCTAGAAGTAAAAAAATGTATAGGGACCTTCATGATAATTATTGGTTGGATAATATGAAAAGGGAGATTTCTGAATACACTTCAAGGTGCCTAGTATGTCAGCAAGTGAAGGTAGAGTGACAAATTCTTAAAGGGGTATTGCAACCACTACCAATAACAGCTTGGAAGTGGAAAAATATCACTATGGACTTCGTCACTGGTCATCCGAGAACTTCCAAAGGAAACAATGTGATATGGGATATTATGGACAGTCTCACCAAGACTATCCATTTTATCTCTATCTGGGATGATTTCTCTCTTGATCAACATGCAAGGATTTACGTGAAGGAAGTGGTAAGGCATCATGGAGTTCCACTTTCTATCATATCTGATCGTGATCGAAGGTTCACATAATAATTATGGAGAAGTATTCAACAATATTTGAGCATTGAATTGAATTTCAGTACCACCTATCACCCCCAAACTGATGGCCAATTTGGAAAAACTATTCAAAAACTTGAGGACATGCTGATAACATGATCAATGGAATTTAAGGGGGGACGGTATCAACATCTCCCTTTATCTAAGTTCTCTTACAACAACAGCTTCCACTCGAGCACTCAAATGGCACCCTACGAAGGTGACCACCCAAGGATTATTATTCACTGGGAATCCATTTAATCAACTATGATTACGTGATTAACCTGTTTCCATGCTACAACCATTCAACCACATGATTATCTAGAAGAACATAGTTTCTTTTGTGCACCGGGAAGGACCACCAACAGACAAGATTTTTAGTTTTCATAAGCCCATACAATTCACAACACAAAAAATATAAAATTATAATGCAACATCATCATTATTTAAAACCCTTCATTCTTTAATGTTACACTTATTATCTTTGTTTCGGTTTGGATTCATCCACATCCCAAGGTTAACATTATCAAACCCACCTCACATTGTCCACAATAAATAGATACGAAGAAAAACCCATACATTGATTATCAATGCTTAATGTTTTATCCACATGCCAAGAACTTGGGATATGTGACTTGTAGAGGAAGAACTATGAGGACTCCACAACTGAGCGGGAAGGGCTCCTGCATGGGCGCATGGTTTGTCTCAAAAGGAAGTCCCCAAAATCACTAATAGAAACTAAAAGGAAAAGAATAAATGATATGATCTTAAGAGGAGGCCCGATCCTAGAATATGCGAGATGATTTTAAAGTGCATAAATGTCAGATCATGGATCGACCACGTGGTTGGGAGGTTTCACACATTGGGATTAATTGAGATTTAATAATTCTCTTCAAATATAGTGATAATAACTACTGTTGGTCAATATATTTCCATTAAATGGGGGAAAATGATTACAAAGGAAGAACTATAATCAAAATATAACAAATTTTTAACACCAACGAAGAATTAAAATACTAAGGTAACTTAAGGGTCACCTGAATCTTGAAGGTTTTAAACAACTTTTACGGGGCAAAAAATTATTTGAATGGGGTAATAAAAACTTTTATAACAAAAGATACATTACTGAGGGAAAAATGGAATGTCAGGGAAAACTTGTAAGGACTAGACATTAGGTGAGTCACTGTCACCCTTGGAACTATCTCCCTAGCACCGTCGCCCAGGAACTTTCTCCCTATCACCGTTGCACTGGCATCATCTACCTCACAACATCACCCTCACATTGTCATCCCCGCACCGTCGCCCTGGTACCATCACCTTGGCACCGTCCCCATGGCACCGTCACCCTGGAACTGAGGCTAATAAATTTTACAGATGACCCATAAGTTCCACAGACGCCCATCGGTGCCACTAACACACATAAGTGCCACTAAATCCCATCAGAGCCCTTGATGACCATTAGTACCACTGACCCTGATCAGTTCCTCCATCCGCTCAACCAAACACTTGTAAAAATCCTTAATGAATCCCGGATGGACCTCAGGATACCCCAAACACCATAAATTAGCAATGTAATCGACCATGAGGGTCAATTCCATTTCATCAAATACCTCTCATACCATTCTCACCATTGAGAACTTAATAGTAAACACAAAGAAGAGAGAGGGGTCTAAACAACCACCTCGTAAGAATCCTCTTACTGACAAACCACCCTAGTGTGGATTGAATGCAAGAACAAACATTGATATCCAAGAACACCTATCCATCATCTATCTCATAAACAACTACAGATAAAATACTAACCTCCCCCCCAGGTACCCATACAAACATATAAAGGTCACACCATCCATATATATAGGTTTGGGAGTACCTTCCCTCATGTTAAGATAATATCTGCTTTGGGTGTCACTAACTCGCCTGCATGGGTTTAATCGCATCCACATTCATTCATCTTGATTAAGGATTAGGTACTCCACTCCCTACAATGTGTACTTTCACACATATTCATAGAAGAATGAAAAAAATCATGTTTCATTGTTAACAAAGTCGAGTATTACATTACACCAAAGTAAAAAACAAACACAAAACAAATCTCTAAATAACTCTTGGTACTGGGAATGTATATATTCCTCCAACTACTAGGTATTATACTTTTGGCCACTCTGCCTCCCCAACACATGAACCCAGGGAATGGTTCATCCACAAAGCACCTTCTCCTAATGGTCATTGATTTTCACTGATCACTCAAAAATGTCACATCGTCCACGATGTACAACTCTCTCTAGTCGAGGACTTGTGAGTCATCATGTAGATACTGACACATGGAAGGAATTGTGGACCCTCTAGAGTAGTGGTGGTAGTTCCAACTGATATGCCACCTCTCCAACTTGTCACAAAACCTTGAAGGGTCTGATTAACCTGGGAGAATGATAACCCCCCTTCCAAACCTCCACTTACCATGACTAGGGGATATATTTAGGAACACAAAGTCCCCAACATCGTACTTAAAGAGTCTCCTCCTATGATCAGAATATAACTTCTTCCAGTCTTGAGCCGCCTTCATCCTATCATGCACAAGATGAACCTTTTTTCGTATTCTACACCACCTCTAGGCCTTGAAAACCTCTGCCCCATCCTTTTTCTAGTAATCGGGAAAATGACATGGTCTTACATACAAGGTTTCAAATGGTACCATGCCATTGGTAGAGTGATATGTATAGTTGTTGGAAAAATATATCCCTGGCAAGTGTCATTCCCACGATCTGATGAAGTCCAAAATGAATGCCCACAACATATCCTCCAACATCTGGATGGTCCTCTCTATATGCCCATCCTTCAGAGGGTGGAAAGAAGTGAAAAGGCATTCCAGGGTGCCAAAAGCATATTGTAATCCCCTCCAGACATGTGAAGTAATGTGTGTATCCTAGTCCATGATGATAGTTCTGGGAACTCCATAGAGCTGCAAAACATCACCTACATACTTCTATGCAAAGGAATCTACTATGGTCGACTCAATAATTGCTTATAAGTGATCTGATTTCTTTAACCAATCCACCACTACCCATATGGAATCACCACCTCCCTCACCTATGGGTAGCCCTATGATGAAATCCATCGAGTGGCATTCCAACATACACTCACGAACATCTATGGGATACAAAAGACCACTAGGAACACTGTGTTCAACCTTCACTTGTTGAAACAAGAGGTTGTTAACCTCAAACTCCACCACTACCCGCTTCACCCTCAGCCACCAAAACTGACCCATCCAGACCTGATACATCTTGTAAGCTCCTAAGTGGACCATAATGTGTGATTTATGGAACTTACTGGGAAAAAGCTCTCACACTACCTCTAGGGAATATTGCTTTCCCTGAAAAACCATCTGATTCTAACCATCTTCTGACCATCCATCCAGAGAATTTCCCTATAAAACACAATCACACATCACTACAACCTCTTTGTCTCCCCACTGATACTCCACAACTTTTTGTACCAAAGAATAATACACTTTCATCTGAAACCAACATCCTCTATCATCCTCCACTCTCATGCTGAAATGTAATGCATCAAACTCATTTATTTCTTTCCAAGCATCTGCTGACTCTCGAACTACATCTCTCTTTGACATCCAACTCAATGCATTTGAAACCACATTCCCTTTTCCTGAGGTGTAGGAGATCTAGATGTATTAGTCATAGAGAAAATCTATCCACCTTCACTGCCTCATGTTCATGTCTTTCTGGGAGAAGACATGACTCAAGATATTATGATCTGTAAAGACCACAATGTGTTCCCCGATGCGGTAATGATACCAAAACTTCATTACGAACAAACCTTCTAAAATCTATAGATCGTGGGTGGAATAGTTACATTTGGGAGGATGTAACTTCTTGGTCCCATAAAAGATCAATCATCGCTTCTGTATTAGCACACATCCCATGTTTAGCCTGGAATAATCATAAAACACTTCAAACGTTACTCCTTCCATTGTCAACCTCAATATAGGGGCACTAACCAGTTTCCCCTTTAGATAACTGAATTTTGTATGGAATTTCTCACTCTATATGAAATCCTAGTCTTTTTTGGTTGAGGCCGTCAGAGGTTCTGTAACCCAAGAGAAGTTGGGTATGAACCTCTGCTAGTAACCTACCAGCCCTGAGAAGTGATGAACCTCTTCCTAGTTCATGGGTGTTTCATAATAAAAAACTTCTTCAAAATTCGATGAGACTAATGTTATTCCTTGTTAGGGACCATGTGTCCAAGGAGTTCCACCTCTCGTGTCCAGAACATGCACATGGACAACATCACATAGAGATGTTGGTGTTAGAGGACTTCCAAAAATATCCTCAGATTCTCAGTGTGATCCTCTTCTGATCATCAAAAAATCTTGATTTCATAGATGAACAACACTATGAATCGGTCCATATATTTGTGTAAAATGGAGTTTATGAACCCCATAAATGCTGATGTTGCATTCATAATGGAAAAATGACATAAATATTAACTCAGTGAGCCGATATTTGAATCTAAAAGAATTATTCAAGATATAAACCTCTTTCACCATCAATATGTGATCCCTTAACTTTAGCTCGATCTTAGAGAACCAACATTCTCCCTTTAACAGGTCAAAAAGTTGTTTGATCCTCGATTGGGGGTAGCAGTTCTTGATAGTTACCTGATTTATCCTTCGATAGTCTATGCACAGCCTGAGACCACCATCCGCCCTATTCTAGAACAAGACTGGAGTACCCCCATGGTGATGCTCTTGGCCGGTAAATCATTTCTTCACTAGGACATCATCCCGAATCCGGAACTATCACAACTCTGAAGGTTCCATCTGATAGGGAGCCACTAAAATTGGATGGGCACTGGGTTGTAAGCCTATACTAAATTCAACATCATATCAAGGGTCTAGAGTCACCAACTCTTTATGGAAGACATCTAAGACTTCATTGATGATCCCCCGGAACACCAACTATCTCTATGTCCATTTATCACATTGACAACTCGGCAAGCACAAAAAGAAGGGGCACCACATAATGATTGTCCTCCTAGAAACCCTACTCTCCAACAAAATCTAGACACTGGCATCCCATATCATAGAACCAGAAACTTCCCTAAAAGCATTAAATAATAGAGTGTATGGAGAATAGCCAGTTGATGAGGAGTATGACATCGTATAGTAGAATTTATAGACAAAAGAGATCCTCACTAGACTGATGCGGCCCCAACATTAGTCTGCTTCTTTGTCCATCGTCAAACAGACTTGTCTAACACCCAATTGGAATAATTAGCACCAGGGAAATAGAGAATCTATCTATATATATTCCCAAGGAATGGGATATAATACGAGTAAAAAAGGATTGTTAATCTCTTGAATAAAACATTGAATGGGAATGAGTGATAAAAAAACTGATCTTAACATGAATGACCTCCAGCCCTTGCGGAACTGCTACCCCGAAGATGTGAAATTTCCCACACCCATCTCCTCTTTCCCATTGGTTGTAGACCACCACCCTTACCATGCCCTGGTTGAGTTCACTAAGGAGCAGACTGACGTCAGCCACCTCTGGCATTGTCTACCCTTGGTGGAGCAAGAGCTCGGTGCCCCTACTACTGCTGTTGCAGAAATGGTCTAGCTGTAAACTGCAACTACTTAGGAGGGCGTTGAACGTTCCAACATCCACTGTACTACACTTGATCTGGGTACTGATTCTGAATATACACATGGATACCACATATAAATAACCTCATTATTAGGCTCATGTATAATGTGTGTCTTTCTATGAGATCAAAAATGGAACAGCTTGGGCTTGCTCTACACTGGATGAAACCTGGAAGGCACTAATGATGGAGGCCTACTGCAAACGGGTTTCCCCATCGATGAGATCAATGTGATCCACTCACATGGAACACCTCCCTGCATGTGCATCCTATCCACCACATTAGCCTTCTTCTGAACCTCCAAGTACATCGGTAGAGTGAAGGGAGTAACAACGTACTCCAGGAAAGGCTAGAGTGCCTCCTCTAAGCGTCTTTCCATCGATTCCTCATCTGGGAAGAGGTATTGAGTGGAAAAAAAGAGATCCTTGACCTTTATCCCCAATTCCCTCACCTTAAAACACCATTTTCTAGAGGGAATGTAATTGTTGTCTCTTTTTATCCTTCATTGTGGAAGAATAGAATTCCGCCTAAAACTCCTTCTCAAAGACATTCCATGAAACCACATATTCCCTCTTCTCCCCGAGATATAGTTTTCACCATTAATGTTTCACTCCTCGCATTGTGATTACATCCAGAGGAACCCAATAATCTGTCGGAGCATAGATCAAGATGAAAGATATCACCAGCTCTTTGATCTAGCTCTCTGTCTCCATGTTTGAAATGCTACCCTCATACTCTCTGAGGGTCTTCTACTGAAAGGCACGAAGCACCTTCTATCACTAGATGTCCTCCTCCTTTTAGTCAATAATCAACTAAACAACCACATCATCCAATTGGTCCTTGATCACCCATACTACTCATGGATGTTTTCTGGGTTCCATAGCTACAAGGTAAACAAGGAATGCCTAAGCCTGAGTAGTGTGGAAGACTTATTTTAAATTTCTCTTAAACTATTTATTTATTTAAAGCTCCCAAAACACCCAGAATACACAAGAACAAAAGTAATTAAGAGGAATGTACCTTCCCTAGGGTCTCTACCCTATAATCAATGTATCCTAACTTGGTTATTGGGTAGGTCCATAGTCCTTTCATCATATCATGGGGTCCCTAAAATAAAGTGCCTTATCTAGTCTTCCCTGACCAATTTCATGAACCAAGATTTCCTAACATTGTTTCCCTGCCATCTCATTCAAAACACTTTGTTACTAACCACGAGATTTGTCCTATCTGTCAACCATTACCCTCTGATTCCATTCGGTCATAACCCACATTCACTAAGATGAGGGAAAGGATTCCAAACTGCCAGACCCTTCCTTCATCGACTTGAAGGAGAAATAGTGACCCCCTGATGTCTCCCCTTCAATAGGCCTCAAAGTGGTGACCATACCCAAGGGTATAGAATCTCACATGAAATGGATGGAATTTACATTTTTATATAACAATATCAGAAGATAATATGGTAAATCCCAAAAAAACTAAAAAATTAGTAATTAAACATAAATCCAAAATCCATTACAATTTTCTTTTCCAAATTAAACTGATACAATGTAAATGAAAACTCCAATGGAATGTACCAAACGAAATAAATGCATCAAGGACAACCCCCAAAGCCCGAGCTAGTAAGGTCCCACAGGTTCCTCCATGTCCTCCTATAAATTTGAAAGTTGTTTTATATATGTGGGGTTAGTATATAGTTATACTTATCAAGGAATCCAAAATCTCTCGTGCACAAGTGGGGATGAATTATAATGCCTCGTGAGAAAGTAGAGTTATCAAAAACACTCAGCAAGGAAAACGGTCCACCCAGCCAAACCAAGGCACACTCCCCAAATAACACATGTCCAGTAAAGTAATAGTAATATCACATCGATATCTGGGTACACTACACCCCTTTCCCAATATTTATTTAGTACATCCTACATCCCATACCTCCCCCAAAAGATCAACTATAGTCCCACTGTCGTACCAAAAAAATTATGGTACATAATAACCATGAAACCCCACGATTGTAGACACTTGGCCCCCCACAACAACACATCACCATAGCCGCTGACACATGGGACACAACAACCACACATAAACATTCCCGCAGACACTTGGGTCCCAAAAACTATAAATCACCAATCTCATATATGCCTGGGCCACAAGAACCACTACCATTCCCAAAGACACCTAGGACTCATCCCGAAGGCATGTGGGAAACTAACCTACCAGCCCACACCTAGGAAAACCTCTAGCACACCCTACCTAAAGAGTCTTGGGCTACCCAAGAGAGGGAGAAGAAAGATCCTAATAACATCTACTCATGAGAATGTTGCAGAAAACACCCTCCCCCATGAAATGGGTGTGTTCAGCAAAAAGTTATCAACATGGGTGGGGTGCATATAATAATCACACGAACTAAATTTTATACATATTGGTAAATAAGCACTCATCCCAACCTAAGGGTTACGAAATAGACAACCAGCTCGTACACAACCAATCATGCTGCTATCCATACATGCACTAATACAAAACCACCACAACAAGTGCACAACCCAGTTCTTGGAAAAAATCCTCCATTATACCAATTCCCTTTTCATGATCAAGCGACTCTGATGAAAGTAATTCTCCACTACCAAGAAACTAATTGAAACAACCATAAGCCAAATCAAAACTGGAATGAAGAATTAAACAGCCATGCATCAATTTAAGCATTCACACTAGGTTCTCATGTAAATCCACTTCAACAAAAGTAATATGTGAGATCCCTTGATGTATTGGAACCAAACCAAGCCCCTACATACAAATCCACATGGCCTCAAGTTTATAAACCGACAACCCATCAACCAATGATTCCATTATAGTCTATTCACTCAACACAACATCAAATTGAGAAACAATATATACCCCTAGAATAGAGTAAGGGAGTTTTCAATTTAACCACAACATTCATTAAGTTCCTTCATTTGGTTAACTTAATCGGGGTGATCAAACAAGGATTCATATTCATTAGGAATTCATTTAATCAACTGAGTTAACCTGATTAACTAGTTTCCACGTTACATCCATTCAACAATAAGATTATATAAAAAAAATTCATTAGTGAGCTAGGATGGACCACCAAAAGTCAAGAATTTAATTTGGAATAAGCCTACACAATTCACAATATAATAAATGATAAAATAATTCCAAAACAACATCAACATTTAAACCCATTAAATCTTTAATATTGTTTTTATTATCTTAGTTATGGTTTTTTTTCATCCACATCCTGACAGAAACATTTTCACACTGACCCTTCATGATGCAGAGTGAATAGAGATGAAGGAAAGACCCATACTTCGATGATCAATGATCAAAGTTTTCTCTGAGTGCCAAAAACTGGGGATGCATAAATTTCTGAGGAATAAATGAGAGGATTCTAATGCTAAGTCGGAAGTGCTCCAATAGTGTAGCGTGATTCCTCTCAAAAGGAAGTCTCTAGGTGAACTAAGAGAATTTGAAAGGAAAAGAACAGAGGATCTCGACTTAAGAAGAGGCTAGATCCTAACATCAGGGAGACAATTTCGAAGTACATAAATGTCAGATCGTGGATCAACCACATGGTTGGGTAGTTTCACACATTATAACTAATTGATATTTTATAATTCTCCTTCGAGATGGTGGAGATAACTGTTCTGGGTTAATATATATCCTTTAAACGAAGAAAAATGTGTAAAAGGGGAAAAATAGTAAAACAAATACAGCAATGTTGTGACACTGAGGAAGAAGGAACCTATTTTGGTAACTCAAGGTTATCCCAACTCTTATAGGTTTAAAAAATATTTAATGGGCCTAAAAAGTCTTTCAAAGAAGTAATGAAACACTTTTATGTCAAACAATACGTTACAAGGGAAAAATGAAAAGTTTGGAAAAAATGGGATGGACTTTCTGCTAGGTGAGTCACCATCACCCAAGCATTATCTCCTTGTCACCATCACCCTAGAAATGCCACCCTATCTTCATCGCCCTATCACCAATACCAATTGGCACTACAGATGTCCCATTCATGACAATGTTAACAATCAGTGAACTGATTCCCATCAATGTCGTCGATGCCCATCAGTTCCACCAAATCCCAATGGTTCCACCGATGCTAATCAGTGCCACTGAAGCCCAACAACGCCACGGATGCCTATCAGTGCCACTGATATTGATCAGTGCAACTTTTCATTCAACCTGAAACTTGGAAAACTCTTTAATGAGTAACCTATATTCCCCATGATACCCAAAACAATAGAATTTGGAAAGGTAATAGACCATGAGGTTCTGGGATATTACATTATACCATTGTAGAATCTATTAATAATCATTGAATATGGAGCCTCATCCTTTATAACTAATTTTTATAAAATATTAGTCATACTTGTGAATGATAGAAAAATATTTTGACATTAGAAGGATTTATTCTCAAGAGAACATACAATATAGAACAATAATATATATTAATATATATCTGAAGAATAACAGTTTTTCATGAACTACTTATCATTTATTATATCCATAACCAATCCCTTTATAAGGTTCCTGAAAATACACCATTATATATGATAGTTTTCAAAGCATAATCCCAAGCTTCAATGAACAGAAAATGGTGGGTTTAATGGCATCACCATTCGATATCAAGAGAAGATTGAATATCAAAAATCATTTTCTTCAAATATCTAAATCTCCACTTACTCACACCATTGATTCCTTATTTTACAAGAGTAAAAAATGAATATGATTTCATTTATGATATATTTTTCCATAATAATCAACCTGGAAACTCTATCAATAGTTATACATTATAGAATACATTATTATCCACATTTGATATTCATATTTAATTGTATTTATCATTGAGTCATCACACTCTTCTCTTAACCCAAAAAATGGTACTATATCATAAGTCAAGTCAATATTTATTTCAATAAATCCACAATGGAACCAATCGACTTTGGGGACAACAATATATTCAATTTACAAAAAATCCAATATGCACATATGTTCAAAATATATCCAAACAAGTATTAACTAATTTGTCACATCATCCTTGGATATAATTAATCTTTATCTTTATGAATGTTATGGGAATATAATATGTGAACTATTTTTTAACCCAATAAGTACTAAGTTATTTCTACTTAGGATGGATGGTGGTACCAATATGTTTTATTAGTGGTAAAATACATATTTATAAAATTTATTAATTAGATTTCACATTATTTGATATTTTTTAAACATGAATAACATTGTGAAAAAATAATAATTCTTATATTTTTGATATGGATCATGATATTTTAATCAAAAAAAATAAATCTATAACATTATAATTATAATGATCTATGGAATTTGTAAAAAAATCATAAAACATGGTTATTTTGAGTTATATATATTAAAGGAGTTGATGGTGTTGAGGAGCTATAGTTTTTATAATTTGGAATTTTTTAGATGAAATTTTAGTAAAAGTGTTAGGTTACACCATAATAGGAATGATTTTGTCTTATTTATTGGATTTAGAATATTTATGTTTTCAATCTAGTGTTTTTTAACACCACATAATATTAGTTTCTTTATGAAGTATTAATTTTATGGATGGGATTGTTCCATGATGTAATTGACTACATATGAGTACATGGATCTGTATTTGTTGTGCCATCATAGAAGGGATATTTTTCTATGAAATAAAGGGTCATATTGTAATACAAGCATAAGTTGGGGTGGGTGTGATTTTTTAGTTTTATACTCAAATGATGTGTTGTTTTATAGGGAAAATCCACTAAAAACTATATTTATTTCTTTGTTCAGATGTCCCATTTATGATTAGTTTCACCATTACCATTATTTTCATGCTCAAATATTCCCTTTTGCAGTTATTTGGACTCTCATGGTTGTGGCGTTGTGTCAAATGTGATGAATCACATGCAAATAATCCTCTATTAGGGTTTTAAAGTGGAAGGGTCTGAAAAAATGTATATCCCATCATTTGTATTATGTCTCAATTGGCTATAATGATACTTTAAAAGTCCAATTATCCCCACATTTTCACCATCAACCTCCCTTGATCTATGGAATCCATGTGGTATTTCATTAGTGATGGAGCAAGGTTATTATAACATCCTTCCCCTAAAATCATTATATTTATCTTAACAATGATTTTTTTGATTATTAAATTTGGATTATAATACTAAATCCATTGAATCATAGTTTAATACATTCATAGATATGTTAATTATATGGTGTATGGATAAAAGTGTCTCTGAGGAGGGTAAAACATGTGGTTTTTTGACAATTTCATTGGTGGTAAACTACTGAGATGAATAATTTATCATTTCCATCAATATATAATTAATTTTATTGATTCTTGGATATAGATATTTGAGAAAGATATTTTGGAATTTCATGGTAGTGGAATGTGGAGTGTGCTAGGATTTATCCACTCAAAGATTTATGAGGTATTTGGTATGGCTAATCCTTTGGGTAAGATATTTGTAATTTTTTAGTCACATAATTGTTTTTATTTTTAATTATGAAGTATGTTATTTAAATTTTTTTAATTTTTAATTTTACCTTTTTAGATTATATTGTTAATATTTGGTGTTTTATTATCAAAAATGGATAATCCAAATCCTATAGTGCACCAAGTCATGGACAAGGTGCCACTAATCCATGGTTGGAATTTAATATGGGAAGAACACCTATTAATTTAACACAATATCACAATGTTCCTTGGGCCATGGATTTACATTTTTTATCCATATCACATAGATCTATATTCCATGTTTCTCCCTGTGGAATGTTGGGGGATCTTAATCCAATATGTTTGGGTCACACCACACTGTGGTTTGACCATAGTCACTATATTAGCTTGTATAATGCACAACACACAATTGAGAGTTTTCTACATCTCATAATGTCAATTTTTTCTATTATTTCATGTTTTAAAAAGAAGGAACCCTCATATAGAGAGGGTTTTCCTTTACCTAGTGAGGTATTATGTACAATATTTGTAATGATGGTAGAAAAATAATTTTCTCATTCAGGACTTTACACTTAATTCACCATTTCTCTCCTCACTCAATCAAGGAACCCTCATCTCTCACACTAACTCCTCCACCACTCTCATTAGATTAATTTAAAATGATGTTTATAATATATTCCTTAGAAACCCCTATGTTAATGTCTTCATATTATTTATTTGGGTTTTTTAACAACATGTTAATGATTTTAGTTTGACCGTGTGGTCATGGAGACCTCAGGTTCATGATGGACAAACCAAATGATCAGTTTTTTCTGGAATCCCATTTTATATCATTATTGTATTCCCACTATTAGAGATCAGTTTATCATTATTAAGGAATTTGGATTCTTATGTCTCAATTATTTCATTAACCAAAATTATTTCATAATTTAACATAATTATAAATGTTATTTTTCATCTTGATTTATGATGACTAAGATCATATATATATATATATATTCTATATATTCTTAGAAAATTTTTACCTATGGGTTTGGTCATTAAATTTTTATTGAAGGCCATAAATTATGGGGAATCTTATGTTATGTATTCAAAAATGAAATTATAAATCGGATATTTTTTATTGATAAAAACATTATTATTTATTAAGGGGAAAACATATTGGATCTTCAATAATTATGTGTGAGGACTGACATATGGACAATAGGGTATAGAACACCCTTCCTGGAATTAAGCCCATGAAAAAATTATAAAAAATCCTTATTAAATTCTTTGAGAGTAAGTTTTTATGATGGATCCTTCCAATTGGGACTTCATATTAATTTCCCTATAAATTAGAGGACAATTTTTTTTGGTTCATTCAATCATCTAGTTGATTTGTGTGACAAACATATATTTCCCATTTCATAGATTCCATAATGATTTCACACAGTGCTAATTTTCATGATATTTGATTAATGAGATTGTATATATATTTTAATCAATTTTAAAACCTCTATAATTTTTTCCATAATCATAAAAAATACTGAATTCAAATAATTTATTTCCAATAAGTAATTCTTTTTATTATTTTAAAGGACTTTTTATGCAACACATGAAGGGATCATAATGTTTCTATTATTACCCAACACTATATGCACTAAATTGGGGTTTATAGAACATTTTTATATTAAATATATATTAATTAATGGTAATTTATCATGAGAGTGGTTCCTGTTGTTATTTGGGTTGGAATAATTTGTAGTGACATGTTGGTGACTAACATCCATTTCACATAATTATGGCTAGATCTATTTTATTTTATTTATTATTTTTAAAAATTAATTTAATAGTACTAACTAGTTGGATCCCCATCCCATCCCTTTTGTTTATTATCTAGTTTTATCTATTTTTTTGTCATCTTATTGTTTGATTTTATCTTATTTAAAATCAATTTTATTATGATTTTTTGATTTTTTATATTCAATAATTTTTATTGTTATTGTTGGCCATATTGGTTTGATTGATTAACTCACAAATGATTGGAGAAGTCTTTTTTGGTTATTGTTTCAAACCCACATAATGAAATTAACGGGTAAAGCTATTCAATTGTTGCATTAATTTTGACCGTGATATAGCGTCATGGTAGTGGGGATCAATAATTCTCTTTTTCATTTTTTTCAAATTTTAATTTATACCTTAGTTAGGGGTATTCTGATCACATTATAAAAGTATTTCATTAATCCATGTTTCTGTTATTTTCTATTTCATGTGATAGGTGGTCCAAATATATAATTTCCATGTATCTAGTATGATAAATAAAAGAGTCTTTGTAAATAATTCTTATTCCCCTCCCATCAGTTTTGTGTAATTTTTGGAATGTGGTTTGTTTTTTTAATTGTTTTACGCTCTATAATATGAATGGATAATGAACTCAAAACTATGCATGAATACCATGTATTCTGGAAGTATTTTATCTTTTATATATTCTTTTTAATTATTTTCATGGTGATTTAATATTTTTTTTGTTTTTATTGATGATTGATTAATTATATTAATGGTTCTATTTTCTATAATTTCGTTTTATATAGAAACACATCATCATAAAAGAATCCCATAAATCATAAAAAGGATGATATAAATAAATTTTAATAAGAAGATATATAGGTGGATAATAATCTTACCAAATAATTTGTTCAAATTGTTTAGGATATTAAACTAGGATAGATCCCCATCCAAGCATAAGGTAACAAAGCTAGTTTACACTCATGTTGATTAAGGAATCATGCTTAGAAAATTCTTATTTATATAAATTTAAGATTCTTTGTATCAACTTATACCCATGAATAAATTATTATAATTATAATATCAAGTCATTATTGGAATTTATTTTGATCATTAATGTTTTGAAGGTAATGTGTGATGCCTTTATAATTTATGATCTCAACCAAAAGTGGTGGGATATGGTGATTCAGAAAAAAATAATGAGAACATGGATTAGATGTTAATAAAGGTTATCATCAACTCATGGTAAGTGAGAATGATATTCATAAGTTTCATTAAGGGAGAAAGTATGTACATTTATAATATATGGAGATTTATTTGGGGTTAACAGATGTTTATGTAGTCTATATAAAAATCATGAATCTAATATTGCATTGATAACATGACACATTCATTGTGGTATTAATTTATTTTATTGTTGTGTATTCCATGTTAGTGGAGGATCATAAGAATAATTTGAGAGTTTTTTATGGAACACTCCATTAAAATAAAAATTATGTATTAATATCAAAGTGTTTATTCAATATATGAGAAGTAATACTCAATGGGTATATGGTATCTTAAAAATTATTTTTGATCATTCTTAATAAAGTGATTGTAGTTATTTCTTGTGGTGATCTAATGAAAATATTCAAAATGAATAAATTTTTTATTTAGAGGTATGTTATCAATTATTCATGAAGGATTTATCCAAGGTTGCATAACCACTGATTTCTCTTATAAATAATGTGGTTGAATTCATATAGATCCTGGAGAACTAAGAATCCATTAGGGTGTTAAATTTTTTGTTTCCCTTAAATACTATCTTGAATTTACACATGCCAATCCATTGGTATTTTTTTAGTATGAAACATCATATATGGGTTTTGGGTATCTTTTTGTGTAGAATGACCACATAGAGAATAATGATCATTGAAAATTTAACTACATGAAATAAAATTCCCAACCAAAAAAATAAAATCATGAGTATCATGATTGACCTAAAATAATGGAGTTATAATTTGAAATGATTGATTCATAGTATTTTATAATCAATATAATTTTTTAAAAAAATAATTTCTAATAAATAAATGTTCCTCATACAAAGATTGTGGTAGAGTAGCAATGAAAATTAAATATTAACTTCTGCTACATAATAGGAATGGATCCTATTAACCATTACTCGCAACCAAATGTTTCCTACTAAGGATTTTTAATAATCTAGTGATTAATATAACCTCTTATTCCACCTTAGTCAAAAGGATTTTTTTTATGGAGGTGATGGAAAATATGTATATTACTAGTGTTTAGTTGTAATATTCTCTCCATATCATATCCTACTAGAGGATCCCTTAGACGAGGGTTTACAACATATATGGTGGATCATAAATAATGGGGATACCATTAATGTTTTGTATCTATATTTATTGGGGATGAATTATTTAAATATTATATATAAATATCCTTTGTCAATGGGGATTGTATGATGTATTTTTTTAACCTTTTTAGTTGGATTTCCACCTTGGTAAAGTTAAGATGTATTATGACATGAAAACAAAATTTTGTCTCGATATTATAAATGATATAATAAATTATATGTCACAGTATTTTACCAATCAAAAGGACAAAACTAATCATCAAACACCCTCTATATTACTAAAACTTATATTAGTTCCAATAGATATGTAGAATGTTATATCAAAATAATTTATCATTGTATTACTTTTACCCCTCAAAGTAAGAATTAAATTAATCTTTTTATCAATATAACAATTAAATCAACAAATATTTATTATAATATAATACATTAAGGTCATGTTTTTGGGAAAATTGTACATGTTGATGGGTGATAATTTGGATGCAATTCTATATTCCACCATTGTGAATAGAGATACCAATTTCACATCTCTTATTAATGAATTACTCTATGTGGTTATCAGTTATCATGAAAAGATGAACATGAGATACAATGAATATAATAATTTTCAAATGTAGTGTCCAATCTAAATTTTATATAATATTCTCAGTGTTTTAATCTTACACATAAAAGTTTTATTGGAAAACAATTTTGGATAGGATTAGTTTTCCTTTAATAAATGTTAATAGAAATTTTTTAGGTTTCTATTTATAGACATATATTGGGATCCATGTTTTCTTATTTATTTTCCACGTGGATAGTGAAAAAAAAATTATGGGATTGATTATTATCTAGGAGATGAAAAGAAATATCAATTTAATTTGATAGGTACTGGATATGGAATGTAATTCCATATATATTTTCTGTACCATCATGGTTTTCCTTTGGAATTATGGTTTGTGATAATGTTTTTTCAATGTTTTCTCCTCGATTTGGCCATAGAATACATGAATTGTTGGGTAATATTTCTACTAGATATGTGGGGAATTTTTAGATAATTATTTGAATATAATAGTTTCATATTGATATGATTTATTAATCATTTAACATTAATACATAATTTGTTATACAATTTATAACATTCCCATGTTATGAATTTTCCAGTGTTATAGCTGGACCTCAATTTTTCAATGACTAAGATGGGTGTTCAGATTTTTGAATCCTAATATAATGTTTTTATTGAATGAATATCTCATTACTACAAGTGTTAAGGAAACACATGAATAATTCCCATGAGACTTGGTAGTTATAATAATTTCTATGGAAGATGTGGAAACACCTCTTTATCGATCAACTGACATTGAACTGACACTATGAGGATACAAAGTTTCATAGAGTAGAGAAATTTCAAATCCAAAAATCCATTTCCTGAATTTTTTTTATTAAATATAGAATTTATATTTTCAATTATTGTACTTTTTCACCCAAATTGAGATGTATGGGTGTTATGTAACATATATATGTGGAATATTCTACAAATAGAACACCACAATGTGATCAAGATCCCATATGGGTTTGTGAGTTTTATTTTTAAGAAAATAAATATGAGGGAGGGAAATAAATAATTGCGTGTTGTGGCCCTCTATTGTGGCCAATTTTGATAGACCATAAGGAAAAACACATAGTGGAGCTCCACAAGGAAATTTTTTGGTATATAATAAAATAGCGAGGTGGCACCATGGCATGGTGCAAGCCAAATTTTCATTTTAGTTGGAATTACACATATTAAAACAATATCAAGGTAACTCCATTCTATGTGGATTATTTCTTTATCATTTTGCATATCCCAAAAGGGAGGTCACCATTTGTTGGAAATTTTTTCAGGTTACCTGATGGGGTTGTGTCCAGAAATATCAAAAGATAGAAAAATATTTATTTTCAATTTCATATTTAAAACATTTTCCACCATTTTCTCCTCACTCAATAAATGTGCCTCTACCTACAATAATAATCCATTAACCCTCTCCATGGATAATTTTTATAGTATTTCTCACTTCATTTATATAGTAAAACCTCAAATAAGTTCCTTCCTTTTTATTCCCTTAGTCTTATAACACCTTTTTCTTGATTTTAATTATACATGAATGTTTTTGAGACCTCATTATTATGAGATATAAACCTAATTATAATGACCCAGTCATAATGTACATAGAAATTACATAACAGTTGTCAAATTTTTAAAACATTATACAAAAAGATGCTCAAAGACAATATTAATTTAGTGCCCTTGGAAATATGTAAATATAAACAATGATAAATGATGAAGTTTCATTATCTACCACTAGGTTCTCCAAGAATTAAACCCCTTATATAAATATCATAGATTAAATATATCTTCATAAAATATGGAAGGAATGATAAAAATGTGTGATATAATATTCCTAGTAAGGGTAATCAAGGGATACTTGTAAGAGAAAAAAATGAGCGTAGGGGTATGAGAGCACAAGCATAACATTATATGATCATTCCATAAATATCAAAGATCATAAAAATTAATCATTTCTTAAATCACTAATCTTTATAAGTAATGAATCATAAGGAAATAACGAACATAAACCATGAAATACTAACATTGGAATTGGAAATAGGATATGTCGTATACACATAAATATATAAAATAATATCTCAAGGCCATATACCAATACCTTCATAACATGTAAGGATTAGACTAAGGTAGATGTAACTACTTGTTATTGGGAATGAGATATAACTTGTGTACCCTCTTACATTCAGTCTTAGACTACTACCAATATACCATCGTTCTTTTTGGCCAGGGAAACAACCTGTGTACCCACATACTATTAAGCTTAGGCTACACCACATATACCTTCTTCTTTTTTGGGAATTGGCTAAAAGTCATGAAATCATTGATATCATATGAAAATTATCATTAACCAATGAATGTGAGGGAAATTTAGGTCACATACCTCTCTTAATGAAAGTAACCTTACATGTTCCATAATATAAAAATAATTCATCAAATCATGACCCATTAAAAGAAATCGTATCATTACCCATTTAATGGAATCTGTATCATAAACATTTAATCATATCATTATCTATGAAAAATATATAGGTTTCATAATCATTAAATACAATAATAATAACCCATGAAAGGAAGAGGGTTTCAAAAGAATTTTTCATGGCACAAACCATTTAATTGAAATCTTTTTTATAGGCATATCTCCAATGCAGTAGGAATGAATTTAATAAATATATAACATTGGAAATATATTAAGGTTTTCATAAATATCATTCCATAAATAAATTACAAACATTATTTGAATCGAACCATTGGATAATTCCCCATAATGGAATGAGTAACATCAACAAATGTCATGTTAGATGGAAAATAATTTTGAGATATCTTTTAATGTAATATATTGTGGAATATATCTTTTCATCTTTGAAGATGTATTTTTAAAGTGGAAATCCTTTTTAAAACCATTTAATTTGAAAATACCATGAAAACATGATAATATGTCTTGAAATAATATTTTAAAAAAATTTCCATGAAAACTTATAATATATGATTTAAAACCTTTAGAAATAAGTTTTCTTTTAAAATAGATTTATAACATAGAAATAATTCACGAAATCATTTTGATAATCAGTTCAGTGAAAACAATTCCAAAACATATAAAGAATGATTGAAAATGTTTTGAAAACCATTTTGGTAGGAAAAATATATTAAATTAAAGTGAAAATATATATTTAACCATTTCATTTAAAATATAAAAAAATATAAAAAATTATTAAAAATGATTTTAGAAAACATGGTTTGAAAGAATATGGATTTACGACCGAAGAGAGAGTTATGTCAGACAATATTCAAAACACAATTTTAACTATCATATGTAGCAATGAGTGAAAAAATTGTATAAATACATGAATATATCATTTATGTCCAAAGGATAATAAAATTCATGACTGTTCTTGATAGAAGTATTATAATATTACATAAAAGGAAGCATAATCAAAAGCAAATCAATGATATTTTCCCAATAAACTCTTACCACATGGTAACATTAAACCATACTACAATTTTAGGGGAAAAAATTTCATGAAGCTTAAAATATCATTAAATGAATAAGATTATTGATATATCAACTCAATGGACTTATATAAACCTAATGAAAATATATAAGTGTGTAACATGACATGTGTCACAAAGAATGAAAACTGATACAAAATTACATTACAAACATGGTAAATTTTGAAACATAACGAAAATAAAATAAATATAATTAAATGTATATTATAATAATAATAAATTTAATTATAATAATCAAATAATTCAACCATGGTAAGTATATATACCACTAAAAAGGAATTGGTGGTGAATAAGGCATGTATCATAGTGAAATAAAATGTGAGATGAAATTTTGTAACCCTGTGTATTGATTCCTATTGTAATCATAAAAATTCCGATATAATAAATATAACTTTATTATAAATCTAAAAAATAACAATATTATTATATCTAATATCATATATGGAATTATTATTACTTAATATTACCGATAATTAACAATTATATGTTAAGGTTTCACTTTCTGGTAATATCTCCTTTGTTATTGGTTGTTTCATAATTTATTAGATAGGCGGACCTTATAAATATATAATTATTTAAATAATTAAAGTAATGATATAAATTTCATTTATATATATTATAATTTTATTATAATAATCTATAAAATATAAAAGTATGAAATTGATAACATCGTTCATATGGAGAGTTGGTCGTATGTATGAATTATAGTTGTCTCCATTTTTATTATCTTTTTGACAGAAATAATGGAAAATAAATATATGTATATAATATCATTATAGTATCATTATCATGTGATATATAAAATATTAGTTCTCTAAAACAATCATTCGTACATTCCATGTAGTGTGTGAATGAACCACATCACTTTTATAGGGTGCTATTTCACACTTCCTCAAATGAAATAATTGAATTTTCAGAAAAAGTAATGTATAATGATATGTGTTGTGAAAAAATTAATGAAGAAAAAAGACAATGTGAATATCATATATATTATATTTCTTTTTATATCGTTAATATTACCATGGGAGGTGGTAATGGAAAAAAGAACTACAATTGTTTCCTGAGGAGGTACTACACCGGACACATAAACAGTATGTTCGTTGAATATTAAACTGATGTGTTTGTTATTTTAGTCAAAAAAAATTTATAAAAACTTCTAGGTATATGTATTATATTGTATTTATTTTAAAATAATAAATTGAGTATAATATTGAGGGTGGATAATTAAAATAAAATAATTGAACATAGGTAAGAATGTTACCTCTTCATCGGGTAACTCTTTTTGTATTGCACCATCAGGATTTCATATTTTTTTCCATACCAAGTTGAGGCATATATAATTATGGGGTTTATTTTTTGGAATTATTTGGGTAGATATTCATAGATCTAATATTCCTTTATGGGTGTGAGGAATATGAAAGAGGGGAGGCATTTTTATAGTGTAGGGGGAGTGTCACTCTTGTAAATATTTGGAGAAGGAAATCCACTGACATTTTCTCTTGTCATGTGGATCCCATAATTGTAATAAATAGGTTCATGGGATAATTTTGTTCATATATGGCCATAAAAATAAATTTGGACATTTTTGTAGGTTGTTTCAGGTTAAAAGTTTAAGGTTTAGTCCTTTGTTATGAAATTTTTTCTTTTAATCTTTATAATTAATTATAATTATGTTCACTAATATATTTTTTCAAAAAATTATTTTTAAAAAATAGAAATTATAAATTTTCATGATAAAAAATATTCAATCAATTTTTCAAAACTCTAATCATATTAGTGTCAGAAATTAATTTAAATTCAATCCCACAAACTGGATGATAATATGGGTTTTCAAAGTAAAAGCATTCAATGATTTTCAATGTTTTTATATTAAATTTCAATGTAAAAATGAATAAAATGAACTAAATTAGATCATATGATAAAAAATTAATCTAATTTAAATTTCAAACTAATGAAAAATATTTTTTCACCACATAAATAAATTAGATTAAAAATCAGTTTCAAATTAAAATTTAATATTTTTCATTATTCATCAAAATATAAAACTTCATATAATGACACAAACAATTATCCCAAACTTAATTTTCTATGTTTTTCATTAAATGATTAAATTTATTTCTACATATAACCTTTATTAAAGATCCAAAATTAGATCTAAAATATGTTTTTCCATTAAAAGGAATTAAAATATCCTTAATAAAAATATATGTGTTTCTTTGTGAAATTGATTTTGTTCTTATCTTATGGTTATTAGATCTATTGGATGGATATCCAAAAAAAATTGATGTAAAATATATCCATTACATTAATATTACTAACTAATTGTAATTAATTAAATTTATTTGTATATAATATAATTGTGAGAATAAAAATACTTTTCTATAAAAATTCTCTTCATGTTAAATTGGTTATAATATCAATTTTTAATTAATTTGTATTTATAGAATTCAATAATGTATTTTAATAAATTACTAAATATTATTCAAAAATTTCCAATTAAATACTATGTTATATCTTATTATATTAAATAGTAATAGTTTTATTAGTATATTATTATTCGGTAATACTTATTCTTATGTGTTACACAAACTATTAATTAAAGTCAGTGTTTCATGTAGTGTAAGATTACATCAGTGTTCCTTATAATGAAATATAAAATTTATGTTGTGTATATTGCATGGTTAACATCATTGTTTGTATAAAATAAGAGAAACGCATTATTTTAATATGAAATATACTATTTCCTAGGTTTCATGAAATTAAATATAATAAAAATATTTAATTAATTAAATAAAAATACAAAATATCTAGGGATGTTACATTCTACCCACATAAAAATGAATGTCACCCTCAAAATTCTTCTGTTTTATTAAAGGTCTAACCATTCAAAGATACTTTCATAGAAATTAACATCATAAAAATGAATCCTAATACATCCTTTAAAAAGGGAAGCATGGAAACAAAATGGTTACCGAAACAAACATATGTCTCGATTTCCACATATATGAACATAGGTGTAAATTAAAAACATGGACATGGAGGAAAAGTGTAAAATTTTATAGAGAGAAATTTAGGTCTTCAATCAAATTCCAATTAATGATTTATTAAATTTTGGGGGACTCAATATCATAAATATGTGATGATATAAATGGAAATGAGTTAATAATAATATAAAGTATTTGGAAAACATTATTTTATTTATTAGTTTCCTAACATTGTTAAATTAATTTATTGACCAAGAATATATGGAAACATAATACTTGATATAATTCAATAATAAAAATTTCATTATTTTATTACACATCTCAATATATAATTCATCTATTACATTAGGAATTCGATGTTCAGAAATTAACTACAATGGATGATGTTTCAATATACACATTTATTATATCTTAAGGCCCTTAAAATAGAATGTTTAACAATATGTCTCTAACTATTGAGAAATTTATACTTTTTAATACATTAATCGATAAACATAAAAATTAATTTTACTAGTTCATCATTAATAATTTTTCATTAATAATAATTACACTTTAACGAGGACCTCAAATCGGTTAGGGGTTTGAGTGAAACACTTATTATTCTTTGGTCATGTGTACAAGACATTCAACCTTGCTAGATGTGATTGGTTGTCACCCAAAAAACATGATGTCCTTATCTAAACAACCCAAATATAATTTGAAAAATAAATCTTATGTAAATCTAAGAAATAAGGTTAATCACTAAAAGTACTATTAACCTAGGGTTTCAATACAATCTCAACAAATAAACAGTTTCTCTAAAGTTTAACATAATATTTTCATAGATTGTGTTACCTTATAACCGTCATGAAAGATGAAAAACCAAAATATTAGAAAGGGTTTCATGAAATCAGCTAAGCATTGATCACCTAAATATCACAATGTCACCCTTGGTTGTTACATTCCCATCATTTGAATACCATCATCAAGACTTCTCTTCAAACATTATAATGAACTGAATTACGATAAATACATATTAAAAGTGTGTATGTTTCTTTATTCCAAAGTATATTGGATCCATTCCATAAATCAAAAAATGTTGTAATGTTCATCAACAAATGAAAAAATTAATTCCAATCAAGACATTAATTAGTTACCAAGTAATTAGCTTCTCCCAAATTACTTATATATATCCCACATATTTTTATCCAAAAAAATTATCCTAACATAAAGGAAAAATAATGTGTTACATTCCCTTAATCAAAAAATCACATTATCATTAATCACATTAACAATAAACTAGAAATAGTAAACATAATCATTTAATTCTATAACAAAAAACATAAATTTCATTATCATTGAATACATCACCATTTATATAAAATAATTTATGAATAAAAATATATAAAAAATTTGATTATTCCACTTCATCCATAAGCCATAAGATTTCAACCTCATCTTATTACAAAATATGTTTTTCCTTTAACATTTCATCTATATTATCATCAGCAGCAGCAACTTAACCATTACCCATTCCACCTTGATGATTTTCATTGTGAGATTTGAACATGGGAAAAATATTTTATTAATTAAAATTATTTCAACACCTAAAACATTTGACCTTTGATTATGTCTTAGAGAGGAAAATATTATCATCAAATTCATCAACTAAACTATTCATTCTTTCATTATAGTCACTTTTTTTATGTCCTCCACTTAAACATTAAAAACATATTGTTTTTCCATTAATACATTCACTTATGTTATTATTCATGAATTTTTTGACACAATGAAAACATATTATTATTTCTTGTATGTTCTCTATTTCCATAACTCATACCAAAATCCTTCCATCTCTTCTTTGGTGAGTCTGAAAGTTGGATAAGGTACACATTGTAAGTAATGTTTGATGAAAAATGACTAGGCATGATCAAAATATCCTTCACTCTAGTGATCATCTAACTTGAATTCCCATTAGAAAACTCTTCATCACATTCAATATTAACCCAGCTCCTTTTGAGTCCCACCATTGGCTAAAACAATAAATTATAGTGTGAGAAACACTTATCATGGTGGAAAACCATGTAATCTAAATAAGAACTACAAATAAGATTATGAAATTATGACGCCTTTGTTAAAATATGACACCTCATGTTTATCATAGGTTATTCATGTCAAACATCAATTTAAATTCTTCATGATGTTCCATAGAGTGTTTTTGAATTCCAAATGCATATACCCTAGGAGAGTTAAACTAGGTGTGTATCAAGGCCTGTTTTCTGGTACTAGGTTTCACCAAGTCATCCCCAATACACCTTGTTATAGTTTTTACTCCAACATAAATTTGTGCCAAAGCCACAGCCACATGTAGTATCTAGATATAAATATATTTCTAGGAAATAAATCCCTCTATCCTTCACCAATATTCTTGTATATTTACCTAAAAATTAACTTATCATTATATGTATCCTTATAGTCATCCCTCGAAAAATTCTTAGAAATATACATAGGGATCCCACTAAAGTTTTATAATCCGATTTTCAAAATATTGACTAAAACTTTACTCTAATAACATCTATAATGACTCAGTATTAAGATACATTGATATTATATATGTTTTTTAGAATACTTAAAACATTATACAAATGGATTCTAAAAGGCTCAATTAGTTTAGTTCGTTTCTAAACAATGAAACTTAAACACCACTACATGATCGAGCTATATTATGCCCCATTATTCTATCCAAGACAACAAAACCTATTAGAAATATCATAATAGAAATATATATTTATAATCTAGAAATGGAATCATATAAAGGGCTAATTTTATATTCTTAGTAAGTGTAAATAAGGGAGACATTTAAGAATTAATATGATCATAGGGGTATGAGAACGTAATCATAACTTTATAAGATCACTCCTTGAAAATCAATGTTCATAAACATGAATCAGGGAATAATTATTGGCAGGTCAAATGAAAAAAAAATCATAATGGAATAAGTAACATAATCCATGATAGAATAAAATAGTAATTAGACATGTTATTTGTTGAATACACATAAAAATATAATATTTTATTTCAAGGATATTAACCAATAACTTCACATCATGTTAGACTTGTGCTACGACCTATGTGCCTTCTTGTTTTTTGGGTTTTGGTTACAAACCGTGTACCTGATTACTTTTAGGATTGGTCTAGAATCTATGTACCTTATTTTTTGGGGATTGGGATACAACTAATGTATCGCCTTAGTTTCATTCTTGGGATACAACCCATGAACTGTCTTTTTGTTAGGCTTGTCCTACAACCCATGTACAATTAAAGATAATATAAAAAATATCATTACCCAATGAATTTGAGAGAGATATAGGTCTCATCCATGTCATAATGAAATCATAAATTCAAGTTCCACATGATAAAAAAAATTACTTGTATCTTGACTCATGATAGGAGATCACACTGTAACCCATGAAATAAAATGGTTATCATAAACATTTAATCTTATGTTAACTTATTGAAAATTTAAATATATCATAATCATTTCATCCTATAATAAGTCAAAAAAATCTATAAGGTTTCATAATCCATTATTAAGTCATAACTCATTGAATAGAAATGGACATTGTAGGCATATAACCCAAGGAAGTGGAATGCGTTCAATAACATATATCCCATGAAAGGTAAATGGGTTTTCGTAAATATCATTCCATCAAAAAAACCATTAAGGTAAATAATATGAATATCACACTAGGATCATTTCCCATAAATTCATTAGTAACATTAATAGATGTCATCATATATGGAAAATAATTTCAAGATATTAAATAAAAACATTTCTTGAGGAAAATATCCTCTCTTCTATGGAAATGGATTTTTTAAAAAAAAAATTAATTGAAAATACATTGAAAAAATTGAATGATTGATTGATATAATAATGAAACAAATTCCATGAAAATTTATAAGAAAATATTAAAAACCTTTTGAAAAAAGTTTTCTTTTTTAATATATTAAAAAAATAATTCTTGAATCATATTTGAAACCATTTATTTCAAAACATTTTGAAAAATATAAAGAAAGAGTAAAAATAATTAAAATGATTTCATTGAATATAATTAAAAAATATAAATAAATTAGAATTTTTTTAGAAAAAATTATTTCATAAAACATGGATTACTGCCCAGAGAAAGGGTAATTTCTGGATTTAGTAAAAACACATTCAAAAAAATCATATGTACCATATAGTGAAAAATCGGTACCAATAAATTAGTATATCATGAATAACTATTGGAGAATAAAATTCATAAGTGATCTTGAGAGATGGATCATAAGATTTCATCTCACAAATCATAATCATAAATAATATCAAAAATAGATGATATTGTTTCAATAAACTCTTACCACATGGTTACATTAAACCATACTCACTATTTAATAAAAACTTTCATCATGTTTAAAATATCACAAAAATAATTAGATTAATGATGTAACATTTCAAAGGCAGTATATACACCTCATGGAAGAATATAGCTTCATAACATGGAATGTGTCTCAAAGATGGAAAATTAAAAAAAATTACTCTATAGACATGGTATATTTGAAAACATAAACCCCATGAAATAAATATCATAGAATGGATATATAAATATCAATAAGTTTAATTATAATAATAATATAATTCATCAATGAGAATTATACACACAATTGAAAAGTAATGTGGGGTGACGAAATCATGTATCTCAAAAAAATAAAATCTTAGATGAAAGTCCCTTACATTGTTTATTGATTCTTATTGTACTCTTAAAAACAACTTTAATAATAAATAAAATTTTACAATGAATACCTAAAAAATGATATTTGAATATCTAATACCATATATGGTTTTATTATGACTATATATTAGCCACTAGTTAAAATTTTTATGTTAAGGTTTCACATCGCGTAATATTATCATTCTTCTTCTCATGTGTCTTAATTTGTTATATGTTTGGTCCTTAATTATATTTCATAATTTTCATATTTTAAACCATTTAATAAATATAATTTATATTAAGTATATTATAATAATAATAATCTATAGAATATAGATTTATGAAAGGGAATACACCGTTAATGGAGAATATAAGTCATACGCTGGCATGAATGTCGTATCCTTTTATATTATTGTATTTAATGAAATAAAAAATGTTATATATGTATATAATATCATTAAAATATCTTTATCATGTTATATATATAATATAATTTCACTAAAACCATAATTACTACATTCTATGTGTTGTCTGAATAAATCACATTGATTTGATGGGGTCGTAGTCTGCACTTACTCAAATGAAATTTATCATATTTAAAAAAAATAAAGATATGTGTTATAAAAAATTAAATAATAATAAAGGCATTATTAATATCATATAAATTATATATAAATATGGTATCAATCAAAATGTACACCATTATAGGTGGTAATGGAAAAACAATCAATCATTGTCTCATGAGGTAGTAGTTCTCCGCAAACATCAAAAGTAGCGTTGTTACCCATTAGATGGATGTTTCTGCATTTTTAGGTAAAAAACAAGAGTTTAAAAAATTCTCTGTAAATTTAGGATTATTTTTTGTTCTATAATCATAGAATAAGTGGTTTTTAGTGGTGGATATTCAAAAATAATATAATGGTGCCTCGAGAAGGATGTTACCTCTTCTTTGGGTATCCTCTTTGGGTTTTCACCAATCTGATTCAATCGTTTACATTCTTCAAAAGGGTAGGATTCAAGGATTAAAGGAGTTAACTGGGGGAACTGTTTTGGAAAATATTGGTTGGTCAAAAGTCTCTTGATAGGTCTGAGGAAGTGGGACGAGATGATGCCTTTTTATAGTGGATGAGGAGTGGCAATTTTATAAATCAATGAAAATGGATTCTATCCATGTTTTTTCCATGTCATTTGGATTCAATAATGGTAAAAAGTAAATTGATGTGATTATGGGGTAAAACTATTTCTATTCAATGGATTTTGGATAGTTTTATAGGTTTTTTTGGTTCTTGAGATTATGTTGTATTCCTTTGTTATGTTAATTTTTCTCATAACGATTTTAATTAATTTTAATTACATTCTAAAAATATTTTTGAGAAAATTGAGATTTTACCTTATTATACATTATAAATAATTATGATACCATGTATATAATCAATGTTTACAAACTCCAATTACATAATTGGTAGAAATTAATTAAAATTTAATCCTGCATATGGGACGATAACGTAGGTTTCAAAAGTAAAATAACCCAAAAGCATGTTATGTTTTTATATTAAATTTCAATGTGAAATTTGTTCCAATATCCATCATTGAATTATTTAATAAAAATTAAAATAATAATTTTTTATAAAAATTAAAAAAATAATTTAACCATATAAATTAATTAAATGAAAAAGAATATTTGAATTAATATTCTGTATTTTCCAATATTAATCAAAATATAAAAATTCATAAAAACTTACTGAAAATTCACCTTAACCAAAGATATAGGTTTTTATTTAAACCATAATGTTTTATCGTATATATATATATATATATTCATTATAAAATCAGAAAAAATTGCAATTAAAATAGATTCTACATTGAAAGGCTAAAAAAGCAAATTAATTGAAATATAGAGTTTTATGTGTGAAACTGGGTTTGTTCATATATTATGTTAATAAAATCTGTTGGATGAATATCATATTTATTTTATTATATAATATATATATATATATTAAATTAATATCCCTCACTAATTTTAATTAATTTAATTTATTAGGATAATATAGCATTTTGAGCATAAATATAGTTTTATATGAAAAAATACTTTTATATTCAATTGGTTCTTATAACATTTTTTAATTAATTTATAAATAATGAAAATGACCATGTATTTTTATAAGTTACTTAATCCTATTCATTAAAGTCCACTTTATTGTTCGGTTATATCATATAATATTAAATTATAACAATTTAAAATATATATCACTATATAGTAAAACTCAATATTTTGTGTTACATGAGCCGTCAAGGAAGGGTAGTCTCACCTATAACATAATCCAATAACATAAAACCCTCCCAATCCCCCATGAACCCGACCCCACCGACCAATGACCCCATGAAACCCAAACACCCTCATGAGACCGAGACCCCACCCTGTCATCGGTGTCGTTCTCCCCCTCCCCTCTATCTTCCTCTACATCACTGTTTCCCCCACCCCACCAACATGTTACCCCTCTCACCTCATCCTTTGATGCCAAAAAACCCAAGGCCCATCACATAGTCCCCCTTCTCCCCCTCACTACCTGCTTCCTACTCCGTCACCATCCCCTTCACACCCCCACCGCTGCCAACCCCCTTCTCCCCTTCACTTCTAACTTCCTACTTCGTCGTCTTCCCCTTTAATCCCCCTTACACTGACTCCTTCTCCCTATCAAATCTATTTGAGAGTGTTTTCTCTTCGTACTTTTTATTTATCATATATAATGTTATGATTAATGTTTCAAGATGAATTATTGAGTGATCGCTGATATGAGTGTTGATTAAACATTATGTTGGTGTTTTTTTCCAACATTTCGGAAATATCAATATAACCCACATGGATGGCTAAAAACTATTTGATTAATGGGGTGTGGAATTAATGACCTTGTCAGGATCAATTATTTTTTTCAATATTATATATTTATTTATTATATTTTTCTACTAGTGTTTTTATATTTAATTGAATGTGATTTTTTATAGTTGATATTTTACTCTTACAAATTTGGGTGATAATATTTATTCACCCTACACTCCATCATGTTCATATACATTGAAATGGATTAGGTTTTGTTGTAATGTGTTGGGTGATCACTGCTATCTGTTTTGATCCCACATTGGGTTCGTGTTATATTTTTTGTCAACAAACTTTGGATATCAATGTGGATTGATGAAAATTTCAAATGAATAATAATTTCTCCCAACTGAGATAAATATACCTAGCATGTTGAAATGAATTTAGATCTCTAGAAAGATTCAATTTATACTATGGTTTGTATATATTTGGAACAAACAAAATGAAATATCATTTTAAATTAATGGAGAAAAAAATCATGAAGGTCATCAGTTGTTTTTTAAGTATTTGGATCTCCTACATAATTTTTTAACTAATAAATGATTTAGATATGAGTACATGTTCTAGTAGCTCAATGTCTCTATATTAACCATGATGTGAGAGGTGAATCTGGTTGAATCTGAAACTATGTGAAAAATTACATTATCTTTTATAATCCAGTAATGCAATGTGATAAATAATTTTACGAATTTATTTGGAATGACAAGTAGTGATGAATCATTGGAGTGTTATATAGAAAAAGTAAAGGATTATTAAAAAATATATTTACCATAAATTTGGACTAACAAGGGAATTGATAATTAAGTTCTTTTATTAACATCATACTACTGATGTGAACTTCACATGATCACATATAGAGATAAATATAGATATGGGATTGACTACTATGAAATAATATGGTGAAATAATGTATTATGATAATATGTGTGAAAAGTATGATCAGGAATAGTTCGACATTATGATGAAATACAATATGATATTCATTCCATTTTTCAACATTTTAAGATGGTTTAATATGAATTTTTTGGTTATTTTATTGGTACTAGAAATGATGACAATTTTTTAAAATATGAAATGATTTTTATTCAACTATATTTTGCTAACATTGTTTGAAATCTTGGGGTGTTTTAAACACTCTTTATCACAACAAAAATAATAAAATTGATTCCAACTATCGATTGATAGAATTTAAATGTAAAATAATATAGAAAATTTACATAGGATATACTATGATCTCAATTCACCTAAACTGAACTTCCTTATTTGTTTCAATTGTGAAAAGTGATGAGATATTTGTAAACATTTGGGATGAGATTTTAAAGAGGACATTTTTTCTTTCCTATCATGTTACATGGTGATCTGTACCCAAGAGTCCTATTTATAGGCCTCCGTTTCTATACAACCCTACATTACCAATCTTACCATCTATCCATTTATTAGGATATAAAAACTCACCTTTATAAATTAATTGAAATGTCATATTATGGTGGTTGTTATAAAGAATAGAAATAATCGATGCATATTATTTATTGAATTAATATATAACATCGTGGGTCAGTAATGAAAATAATTTATGTTATGATAGTGAACAATAAAATGATGAAGGTATATTGTATTAGATGAAATGGGAAAGTCCACACATGGTAATAATTATTGTATGAACAACATTATAAGTTTTGTTCTTTTTTGTCACATCTCTAACATTATCAATATTGTTTTTATGTCACATATGTTGGGTAATTTAGAAAACACTATAGTTGGGTTTAGATGTACCATTTTTAAATAAGGAAAAATATAATGTTATATACATAAATATAATCTCTAATATCACCATTAGAAATAATATCCATGATTGATTTCATTTTGTTTAATTTGACTTTTTTATTACTTATTTTACTATTAATGATACCAATTGGCTTCGGTTTTTTCACTTCCATTTGTATCTTTTCCTATATTGTAATAATTATGTTTTCAAAATTTTTATTTGTGTAGGAACAATGTGATAGGGATAAAAGATAGGTTACATTACCAAGGAACACACCTCAGTATTCTAAGGGTTTAGAGGAGTTATTATATTTTTAAATTTACAATCTATCCGTTTATGGTAGAATAAGTTGTAAATTTCCAAAATGTGTAATTAGAAGATGGTTCACGAGGGTTGATGTTTAGGAACAATTTATATTGATGTAATAACCTTCTCAATATTTGTGTGAGATTTGGCAGGAGGAATCAAATATTACAGAAAGATTGATTACTGATGTCAATCAGAAGAATGAGTTCCTACATTATCGACAATGAAAAATGAAATAAAAACCATTATCAATGATGTATTCAGCATCAAATAACACCAACATAAATATCAAAACATTTCATTACAACCAATTTATGGTTCTATAAATAAAAACATTACATGTGATGTTTTCGAGACAATAGGACAACCAGATTATAAATGTAACATATCATTGTATCCTATTATTTATTCTTTGGAAAATAATGCAATAGAAAACACCATTGAGATGAAAAATTAGATTCATGGTATTATTGATAATGGAAACAAAGAGTAATTTATTGGATTTTGGAAATATTCAAAACTTTCATGTCTCCTGAAGTTGTACCATATAAAATTCCTATGTGGAATTACAAATAAGGTGATGTCCATGGTACTGGAATTGTTTAATGATGCATTTCATAAATAACATATCCCTCACACATTTTATGATATAAATAATGTTTTTAACAAACACGGTCAAAATTATACAAAAATACATATGTTTCTCAATGAGTGTATGATTTATTGAATTGAGGATTCAAGTAGACCTGATTTTAAAAAAATTCTCTTCTTCAAGATGGAAGTAAATGGGTGACATTGGAAGACTAAATACAAAATCTACTAGGAAGGGGAAGAAAATAAACACACCCAAAATGGTTTTTTGTAAATTTATATTAAATATTCTGTTATAAAGATTATTCATGCCATAAAAACCCTCTAAACACAAGATGTGGTATTCCATAAATAATAAAAATAATGGGTTAATTTGATATCCATGTGATTCAAAATCGTGGAATACATTTGACTCATTACATTAATATTTATCGTCATATTCTATGAATGATTGGTTTGGATTGGCTAGAGAAAAATTCAACCCGTTTGGGATGTTGAGGACAAGTTATAGCATTTGGTAGGTTTTCTTGATCCCTTACAGTCATCAAATATGGTTTTTTATGCAGCAAACATATTTTATAATATCAATGTTTATTCCTAGAAAAAAAATTCATGAAAATGATATTGATGAATAATTTTAGACTTTAATTGAATAATTACCTGAGTTATGGAGGAAAATTGTTGATACATATGATATATATTCAAGATCAATGATCAAAATGAATGTTGCTAAAATTTGGACCATTGGTTACTTCCTTGGACTTGTGAATTTAGTTGGTTGGAACACATACATTAGTGTATATTTTCATCTTCGTAATTGTAAAGACCCAAAAATTTAAAGGAAAAATTTTTCTTAAAAATATTGTAATTTTACGAGTCTGCGGTTTCTGACGGCACTTGATTCTGAGGCCTGGTGTGCCCGGAATTAATTTATGATGTTTTGTTCGGGTACGTTCAGTGAACGTACGAGCGGGGTTTTCTATATTTTGAACAAGTGCTCATAATTGAAATCTTAGGGCACCGATAAACTCGCAGCACCAGTATTCTCTTAAGGGGACCTTCACCGCAGTTGCGTTTTATGCGGGTTGAGAGTTAATTTTTGGGGAAATTGGAATTAATTAAATAGAATTGTAGAACACAAATTTTATTTATCTATGGTAGTTATATCCTACAAAGGAGAAGTTATTGGTGGGGCCCACACCCACATTACCTCCCATGGGAGGATAATGTGAGGTGGTGCCCACACGAACCCCTAACCTTTTATCTCCCTTTAACACCCCATTAATTTCCACGTATTTAATTTGATAACTCCCCTTTATTTAGGTGATCTCTTCACCACCCACTCTCCCTTTTTAATTTTTCACAACTTTTTTAATTAATGAATTGATCTCTAATTAATTAATTAAAGAGTTTGAATTTGGAATTACTTGAGTTAATAAAATAATATCCTTAGCTATTATTTTATTTTGGTACTTGTCGTGTTGGGAGAACCTTGAGGAAGCTCTGGAGAAATAGTGAAGAGTTTCTTCTCTCAATGAAGAACACATTTCTTCCAACGAGGAACCGCCGAGGAAAGTCGATCATCACCTTTGTTCTTCGGCCAAACCAAAGTAGAAGAAGCCACCTTCCAGGAACCTGACTACACGCCATCCTCGGCCCCTTCGTTCCTGACGTCAACGAGTTGACGCCATCTCCCCGCAACGCCGTTTTCCACGATGCTCGACTACCATGAACCTTATTTCAAGGTAGGAGTTTGTTTCAATTTTAATTGAATAAAATAGTTCTTCATCCTTCGTTGCAGCCATGTATTACCTTTTTCCATTTGATACCACCTAACGCGGAGGGCGTGGGCCGAATGAACATGGCCTGACGACCCTCTGATTTTTCTTGGATACTTTGGCGGCCACAACGAGAGGTGGTGGTGACGAATGGAAGCGGCGGTCGTACGCCGGCCACATGTGGAAGAACCGCGGACCGCAACCGCGGGCCCCTCATCCGAAGAAGAAACGGTCGGCTAATGCCCACTGGGCCAAAGGAATACTACGTCGCCACAAGGGGTGTCGCGCTGCGGAGGACTGCGGCCCGTGATTTGGGGGCCGTTTCAGCAGCGAACCGGCCGGCTCATCAACCGGCAAGGTGAAGGAGTCGGGGCACCCAAAGGTGTCGTGCAGTAGGACCGCGGACCACCTGAGCAGGATGCTTTCACCAGGAAGACGGTTCGGCTTCAGCCGGCTGGATTGAAGGGCAGCGCCACTCGGCACCCCCGGTTCGGGAAAGTGGGGGTCCCCCCCCCCCCTCGGACTGCCAGGCCTGCCGGCCGAGCCACATTCCTCCAGGCCGCGCCCTGCTAGGCTGCACCACACCGAGCTAGTCCGGGCCATGCCCCGAGCTGGTCCGGGCATTGCTGAGCTGGTCTGGGCCACACCGAGCTGGTCTGGTCCGTGCCGCGCTCGGCCGGGCCGCGCCCCGTTGGGTCGGGCCGCACCTTGTCGGGCTGGGCCGCACCCCTTCGTGTTGGGCCGCACCCCTCGGGTTGGGCTACGCGATTCACTGGGCTGGTTTGATCCTATGCCGGGTAAAACCCACCAAAACCGGGTTGACCTGACCCGACGGCCCACAGGGCTTAACAGGCCGGGCCCGTTTCCACTTAAATGCGAATTACTTTAAGACCACACGTCTGATCGACGCTCCGTCTGCGGCACTTGGACCCTCACGATGAAGCAGTCCTTTGGGTTACTCTAAGTGAGTTTTGGACGATTTTGGATAATGGATGGGTTTGGAACGAGCGTATTTCCAACTGGGCCCCTGGAACGGAAAAACCAATATCTCTCAAACAGGGCGTCTGATTGATGTGTCGTCTGTCGCATCGGGTTCCTTTTGATGAGACAGAACTTCAGGATACATAAACTCTAGAATTCATGACAGTTGATGTATCAAACCCTTTTCTCATAGAGCATACCCTCCCGAATTCGAGCGTGCTGTGTTTGGAAACCCTAGAGCTGGTTGCGACTGCAATGACTACCGTACTGGAATCCTCTGTGGGTTCGGCGACGACGACTTCCATACTGGAATCCTATATGGGTTCAACGACGATGGTTACTATTCTTGTATCCTACATGGGTCTGACAGAGTAGCTGGTCTAGTATCCTACGTGGGTCCGACAGCTCAGCTGGTCTAGAATCCTACGTGGGTCCGACAGCTTAGATGAATCGGTTACTACATCTGATCATCTTTATCACTTTACGAAAGATGTATACCTGTGTGAGCTGAGACATGACTTTCAATCATTACCATCAGTTTGATTGACTTTTTTCTTATGTGGATTGGGTTTTTCTTGGGATTGAGAGTTAGAGCCGAATTGGAATTGATGTCTTAGGTATATGTATGGGCATATACCTAAGTAGTGTTGGTTGATACTTCGTGATTGTATCTTTCCTTTTGTGGTTTATCCTACGTGGATTTTGGGAGACCTTTGGGGGTCTCAGGGTCACTACTTAGTATTGTATACTCACCCTACACTTGTTATGCCTGCACTCCGTTGTGTAGGATGCTGACGACGGACAACACTGATCGAGGTGGAGGCTTGTGGAACTGGACGGTACCCAGAGGAGGACCACATGGCGGGGCGTACACGGAGTCGGCGGCTAGACCCAAGGTGCTGAGAAGGTCATCTATACCCACCCTTCAGGTGGGATTCCTAGAGGAAGACTCAGTGGTTGTCGTTTCACTTTACTGTTGTTGTACAAGTTTTTCAATTGTACTGTACTTTCAGATGGGTTTGTATACTGGCCCATTTACTTTTCAGCACTTACTTATGTACTCAGTTTACTTAATTCTTTCTTCAGTTGCATACTCTATTATGTTTGATTAATTTTATAACTCCAATTCCTTCCCAGTATAGGGATTTATGCCTTTGGTGCTAGTCGCTAGCTCCTGGCCTATGCAAGGCGGGCCTGGGGTAGTCACACCACGGGCCCCAAGAATGGGACGTGACAAATTGGTATCAAATTGAGGTTCTACCGCAGAACATACAACTCTGATATTTCTTTTCTGTGAAGAAATATTGTTAAGAGTATTGAGTGTGGTTATCAGTCTATGGAGTCCAGTGTTGGTGCGGCGGCCGACGTATCCATACACCAGGACCCTGACCTCTGATTTCTGACTCAGTGCACGAAAACACTGATTGCATGTGTGTTTCCTTTGAATAGTTTTATTTGTGATTACTTTGTGTCATCTCTATAGGTATAATCTTTTGACTGTGGCGCACCTATTTATTTTCAGGATGGACCCACAAAGGCATCCATATAGGGTTCCGAGTTACATGCGAGATGGTATCCCACCCAGCGACGAGGCCTCGGTGTAGGGCCCCATCACAGCAAAGGCACCAGTGGTACCACTATCCACTGAGCCAGCGATACTACCGGCCCCAGCAGTAGAGAGTGCACGCTGCCTGAGTGTTTTGCATGAGTTTCAGTGACAGAGGCCGCCCAGGCTCCGCGGAGAGACGGACCCTCTGGCAGCTGAGGATTGGCTGGAGGCTATCTTCAGAGTCTTTAGATTGGTAAGGACACCAACCGAACTTATGGTGATCCTTGTCATGAGTCTCCTGCACGCAATAGTAGGTAGATGGTGGAGAATTATGCTCCAGGTGCATGACATGGAGTCTCTACATTGGGAAGTCTTCGAGAGTCTCTTTCGCTTTGAGTTTGTTTCATCCACCCTTCGTGTGGTGCAGATTCAGGAGTTACTTCACCTACGGCAGGGTAACATTACAGTAGCTCAGTACTCAGTGAGGATTACTGACCTCTCTCACTACTCCATAGATATAGTATAGAACCCATTCTTTAGGACCCAAACATTTGAGCAGGGACTGAGGCACGAGATGAGGGCTTTGATGATCTCCCTCGGCATTCTGATGCAGGCGGGAGTGTTGTAGCGAGCCGTTCTTGTGGAGAGCTTTCTCGCAGAGCCGACACCAACAGCAAGACCCATCGCAGGGCGACACATAGCGGAGTCTTCTACAGCCGGAAGTAGACAGATTTCGCAGAGGTCCAAGCGGACCATGCCATCATGAGAACGACCGCTGGAGATAGTTTCGGTTTTGCGGGGCACCTGAAATAGAGCCAACTATACGAGGATCAGGCAGTGCTATGCATGAGGCGGGCGGGGTCACATGGCTCGAGACTACCCGACCCACCGTATATATGAGAAGAAGATAGTGGAGGGACCTCCTAGGTAGAGGCATAGTTTCAATCGTGGTGGTCCGTAGGGAGCAGGCGGATGGGGCGGAGGATCTGGCCGCACATCGGGTGGTGGGCGACGTTTTGAGGCTCTACCACCACCACCACCAGGAGGTCCACCCTAACCACAGGGAGCTAGACGACAGAGGTAGGCTCATCTCCAGCCAGTGGAGGCTTATGACCACGGCGCACCTGAGATGATTTGAGGTACTATATATGTCTACTCCACCCTTGCTGCACTAATTATAGACACAGGTGAGAGTCATTATTTCATTTCTCCTGCCCTTGTTCGGAGCTCTGAGATTCTGACAGAGCCTTTGTCTTGATCCTTATGATTAGAGACTCCTACGAGAGCAGACTTGAAGATTATGCACTAGTGCCAGCAGTGTGAGCTTACTATAGGACGCGAGATATTTGGTTGGGATCTTCCTGTAGCGGCGTTGAGGCCTTACGACGTCATCTTGGGTATGGACCAGTTATCTATAGTCCATGCCCAGATCGACTACATTAGGTGCAAGGTACGGTGTGTCCACATGGATGGGAGCAAGTTCACCTTCACCGGCGATAAGGGAGCCTTTGCAGTGCAGGATGGACTTTCGCAGAGGTGAGCACAGCTGATCACACATCAGTTGGATAGTCTCATCCTGGGAGCTGTTGATGTGTGGAGTTCTAGTTTTCCTATTGTGGTGGATCAGTATGCAGACATTTTTCCGGTCGAAGTTCCAGGGCAACCTCCTCACAGAGAGGTAGACTTCTATATTGACCTATACCCAGGGAAAACACTGATATCTACTCCAGTATATCAGATGGCTCCCTCTGAGCTTCATGAGCTGCGGGTACAGCTAGAGGACTTGGAGGGAAAGGGATTCATCTGACCTAGTGTTTCACCCTGGGATTCTCCTATTTTGTTCGCCAAGAAGGTGGATGGGAGCTTGCGACTGTGTGTCGCCTACCGTCACCTGAATCGGGTTACCCTAAAGAATAAGTACCCACTCTTGAGGATTGACGACCTCTTTGATCAGATAAAGGGAGCACGATGGTTCTCGAAGATAGACCTCAGGTCAACCTATCACCAGCCCAGAGTTCGATACGAGGATGTTCAGAAGATGGCCTTCAGGTGTCGGTATGGCTACTACGAGTTCTTGGTTATTCCCCTCGGAATAGACAATGATCAAGTAGTGTTCATGAGTGTCATAAACATGATCTTCTAGCCTTACCTTGATAGTTTTGTTGTACTCTTCATCTACGAAATACTGATTTACTCAACTAATGAAGAGGAGCACACCTAACACTTGTGGGTTGTACTGGATACACTCCGAGAGCACCATCTTTATGTTAAGATCTCTAAGTGCAAGTTCTGGATTCAAGAGGTTCACTTCATAGGACATGTCATCTCAGAGGTGGGAGTTTTAGTGGATCCAGGGAAGATCGAGGCAGTGCTTTCATGGGATCCACCCAGGAGCATGACGAAGGTGCAAAGTTTCCTAGGTCTAGTTGTGTACTATTAGAGATTTTTTCCATACTTATCCAGAGTTGCATCACCGCTTTCAGCTTTGACTAAGTATGAGAAACCCTTCGTGTGGTCAGAGAGATTCCAGCAGAGCTTTCAGAAGATGAGGTAGAGATTGACTAGTGCGCCCATCTTGAGGCTACCAGAGGATGGTGTTGGGTACGTAGTATACTACGATGCATCAGGGACCAGACTTAGGTGTGTCCTGATGTAGGAGCGAGTAGTGATCACGTATGGTTCACAGCAGTTGAGACAACATGAGCAGAACTACGGTACCCAGAACCTAGAGTTAGGAGCAGTGGTCTTCACCATGAATATGTGGTTACACTATCTGATTGGTGAGCGGTTTACAGTCTACTCTGACCACCAGAATCTCAGGTACATATTCTCTTAGAAGGACCTGAACCTGAGATAGAGGTGATGGCTCGAGTTCCTCCATGACTATAACTTTGAGATAGTCTATACTCCTTGGAAGGGGAACATTGTAACTGATGCTCTCAGCAGGAGATCGTGCATTCAGCAACTAGGAGAGGTGACGGAGCAGCTAGCCTTGTTGCATATATCCTTTGTGGATAGAGATGGAGCATCCTTTCTACAGTCTCTCATAGTCACTCCTCCACTCCTTCAGCCAGTTTGAGAGGCACAGTGAGGGGACGTTGACTTGGAGACACGACGTGCTCAGATATCCTCAGGGATTGCACCCGATGGATTTTATGAAGGAGGGTAGCACATCATCCTCTTCAGGGGAAATACTGTGGTACCAGTTGCGTTACAGGAGGAGGTGCTGAGGGAGTTCCACACATCCCCTGTTGTAGTACATCCAGGAGTGGTGAAGATGTATCAGGACCTCACACGATAGCACAGGTGGCTGAGTATGAAAATAGATATAGCAAATTTAATTTCACATTTCCTCACTTTTCAGAAAGTGAAGGTGGAGCACCAGGTTCTAGCAGGATTGGTTCAGCCCTTAGAGGTCTCGGAGTGGAAGTTGGATGGGATAACCATGTATTCTGCGATGGGGCTTCCATGTACATCCTGAGGGCACGACTCTATCTGGGTGATCATTGAATGACTCACCAATTCGGCCCACTTCCTTCCGATCAGAGAGAAGGGCTCAGTAGAGAGCTTGGGATGCATCTAAATTCAAGAGATCGTAAGGATTCATGGTGTTCCTTCTTCTATTGTTTCCATTCGAGATGCTCGATTCACTTCACGGCTATGGAAGGGGTTACAGGAGGCTTTTGGGACGCATCTATGTCTGAGCACCACCTTCCATCCTCAGATGAACGACCAGATAGAGAGGACCATTCAGACTCTCGAGGACATACTCTGTGCATATGTCCTTGAATTTGGTCTTATCTAGGAGGGTCACCTACCCTTGGTGGAGTTTACATACAACAATAGTTACCACTCCACCTTTAGGATGGCACCATATGAGGCACTGTACGACCGACCTTGCAGATCACCCCTGTGCTGGACTGACCCTAGGGAGTAAGCACTTGTAGGACCAGAGATGGTTCATGAAACAATGGAGAAGGTGCAGATCATCCAGGAGCAGATGAAGACTGCACAGAGTAGACATAAGTCCTATGCCGATAGGAGACAGTGACCACTACAGCTCAAGGATGGAGACCATGCTTTCTTATGAGTCTCACCTTGACGAGGTCTACGGAGATTTTTCCGGGGTGACAAGATATCTCTATGCTTCATCGGACCTTTCCAGGTCCTCAGTAGAGTAGGCGAGGTGGCTTACCACCTGTCCCTTCCACCTCAGTTCCACCGAGTGCATGACGTCTTCCATGTATCTCAGCTGAGGAGATATGTGCACGAATCGTCCCACATCATCGACCACGGGGAGCTGGACATCGATGACGGGGTGAAATTTACGGATGTCCCGGTGGAGATCGAGGATTGATAAGAGTAGGTCCTATGTGGGCGGTCAATTCCTCTGGTGCGCATTCGCTGGCAGCTCAGGAACCTCCAAGAGAGCACATGGGAGTGGGAGGCTAATATGCGAGCTCAGTGCCCCAATTCTTTTCCCTAGTGTGTGTTGTAGCTTTACGATGATGTAAATACCTGAGGTGGGAGTAATTTAATGACCCAAAAATTTCAAGGAAAATTTTTTCATAAAAACTTTGGAATTTTATGAGTCTGTGGTTTCTAAAGGCACTTGATTCTGAGGCCAGGTGTGCCCGAAATTAATTTCTGAAGTTTTTTTCGGGTACGTTCAGTGAACGTACGAGCGGGTTTTTCTATCTTTTAAACCTGTGCTAGGAATTTAAATCTGAGGGTACCGAAGAAATTGTAGCACTAGTATTCTCTTAACGGGACCATTACCGCAGTTGCATTTTATGCGGGGTGAGAGTTAATTTTTGTGGAAATTGGAATTAATTAAATAAAATTGTAGAACACAAATTTTATTTATCTATGGTAGTTATATCCTACAAATGAGATGTTGTTGGTGGGGCCCACACCCACATAACCTCCAATGGGAGAACAATGTGAGTTGGGGACCACACGAACCCCTAACCTTTCATCTCCCTTTATCTCCCCATTAATTTCTCTTATTTAATTTGAAAACACCCCTTTATTTTTTTGATCTCTTCACCTCCCACTCTCCCTTTTTAATTTTTTCCCACTCTTTTAATTAATTAATTGAGCTCTAGTTAATTAATTAAAGAGTTTGAATTTTGAATTACTTGTGTTAATAAAATAATAGCCTTAGCTATTATTTTATTTTGGCACTTGTTGTGTTAGGAGAACCTTGAGGAAGCTCGGGAGAAATAAAGAAGTTTGTTCTTCTCTCAACGAAAACACCTTTCTTCCAACGAGGAACCATCAAGGAACATCGATCATCACCTTCGATCTTCGGCCAAAACAATGGAGAAGGAGCCACCATCATGGAACGCTGACAACATGCCATCCTCAGCCCCTTATTTCCCGACATCAACGAGTTGATGCCGTCTCCCTGTGATGTCGTTTTTTGCGACGCTCGACTACAGCGAACCTTATTTCAAGGTAGGGTTTTGTTTCAATTTTAATTGAATAAAATTGTTCTTAATCCCTCATTGAAACGATGTCTAACCTTTGGCCATTTGATACCGCCTAACACGAAGGGCACGGTCCGAAAAAACATGGCCTGATGACCCTCTGATTGTTCTTGGATACTTTGGCGGCGTCAACGAGAGTCGGTGGAAACGAACGGAAGCGGTGGCCATACGCCGGCCGCGTGCGGAAGAACCACGGCCCGCAACCACAGGCTGCTCTGCTAAAGAATAATCGGTTGTCTAGAGTCAGCCGGGTTGAAGGAAGACCGCGGCCCCAAAAGGGGCGCCGCACTGTAGAGGAAAGCAGCCCGTGCTCGGTGGGCCATTTTAGCGGTGAACCAGATGGCTCATCATCTGGCGGGGTGAAGGAGCCTTGGCACCCAAAGGTTCCGCACAGCAGGACCACAGCCCGCCCGAGCGGGCCGCTTGCACCGGGAAGACCGGCCGGCTTCGGCCTACCAGATTAGAGGGTGGTGCCGCTCGGTGCCCACGATTCGGGAAAGTGGGGGGTCGCGTCCCCCCTTGGACTGCTCGGCCTCCCGGGATGAGCTGCTCGGCCAGCCGGTCAGCGCCCTTTCGGGTCGGGCCGTGCCGAGCAGGTCCGGGCCATGCCCTGCCGGGCTGGGCCACGTGATTCACTGGGCCGGTCCGACCCTCTTCCGGGTCGAACCCACCAAAACAAGGTTGACCTGACCTGTAGGCCCAATGGTCTTAACGGGCCAGGCCCCTTTCCACTTAAAAGTGAATAACTTTAATACTGCACGTCCGATCGACACGCTGTCTGTGGCACTGTGTGCCTCGCGATGAATCAGTCCTTTTTCCTTACTCTAGGCGAGTTTTGGTCGACTTTGGATAATGTCCAGGTTTGGAATGATCGTATTTTCTATCAGGACCCCGGAACAAAAAATCCAATATCTCTCATACTGGGCGTCTGATTGACACCTCGTCTATCGCGTCGAGTTCCTTTTGGCGAGATGGAAATTTGGGATACATGAAATCTAGACTTCTTGACAGTTGATGTATGGACCCCTTTGCTCGAGGAGAGGACCCTTCCGGGTTCAAGCATGTTGTGTGCAGGAACCCTATAGCTGGCTGCGACTTCAACGACTACCGTACTGGAATCCTCCGTGGGTTCGGTGACGACGAATACCTTACTGGAATCCTCCGTAGATTCGATGGCGATGGTTAATGTTCTTGTATCCTACGTGGGTATGATAGAGTAGTCGGTCTAGTAACCTACGTGGGTCCAATAGCTTAGCTGGTCTAGTATCCAACGTGGGTCTGACAACTTAGATGAATCAGTGACTAAATTTGATCCCCATTATCACTTTACGAAAGATGTATACCTGTGTGATATGAGTCTTGACTTTCAATCATTACCATCATTTTGATTGACTTATTTCATTTATATAATAGGTTGTGCCTGGGATCAAGAGTTGGAGCCGAACTAGAATTGATGACTTAGGTATATATATGATCATATATACCAAAGTAGTGTTGGTTGATACTTCGTGATTGTATCTTTCCTTTTGTGGTTTATCCTACGTGAATTCTGGGAGAACTTTGGGGAACTCGGGGTCCCTACTAAGTATCATATACTCACCCTTGCACGGGTTATGCCCGCACTACACTGTGTTTGATGCAGATGAAGGACAACACTGATCGAGGTGAAGGCATGTGGAACTGGATGGTACCCGGAGGTGGACCACTTGGCGGGACATGCACAGAGCGGACGACCGGACCCAAGGTACTGAGGAGGCCATATGTACCCACCCTTCAGGTGGTATTCCCAGAGGACGACTCAGTGGTAGCTGTTTTACTATGCTGTTGTTGTATTAGTTTTTCAGTTGTACTTTACTTTCAGTTGGGTTTGTATACTGGACCATTTACTTTTCTGCACTTACTTTTGTACTCATTTTACTTAGTGCTTTTTTCAGTTGTGTACTCTATTGTGTTTGATTACTTTTATAAAGGTAATGCCTTCCTAGTATAGGGATTTACGCCATTGGTGCTAGTCGCCAGCCCCTGGCCTATGGAAGGTGGGTTTGGGGTAGTCACGGCACGAGTCCCGAGGACAGGTCATGACAGTAACATTTTTTCATCCAGAATTATTACCTAATATTATAAAATGGTACTTAGTCATAGAATATCTCTCAATGCATCTCATATATTTCGATTGAAAAAGTCAAAATTCAATAGTTCTATTGTTCATAGACAAACTCTAATGTTTTTAACAAGTTCTAAAATATGGGAACTAATTGGAAATGTTGAAATATAATTTTATAAGTAGCATCATTTGGAAGATATTGGAAAATGATTTTGAAGTGAATAGTCATGTGAAAACGGAAAGCAACGATGGAAGAGAAAAATGTATTCTTCAAAATTTTGTATTGGGAATTTTTTTGTGGAAAAATAATCATGATTTGATGCATATTGAGAATAATTTGTGTGAAAATTTGATGTTGAAATATCTTATTTGGCAGGGAAAATTGAAGTATAATCTCAATGCTTGGAAAGACTTATAAGAAACGAAATGAAGAATGATCTCCTACTATATGAGAATGGAAGGTATGCTCTGACAATTTTTTACAATGAAAAATAGGGATAAAGATACATTACTTTGAATATGAAAACAAATAAATGCATCTGACGGGTATTAAAGTAACATATCATGGTCAATTGATATAAACCGTTAGAGGTTACAATGACTAAAAATTCACAAGTCAAATATTTTTTAATACTAGTTACTACAATTGGCATTGCATATATTATTTCCTAAAAAGGCTACTAATGTAATAATATAAGTTTTCAAATTATTTTGAAAACAATGTGAGAAACATCAACAACAATTGGACCATGAAATCCTTCAGGAAGGATTTGTATTGACATGTTGAGAAATGGAGACGATCTTTCCTCTATTTTTTTAAGATCATGATTTATTTAACTATGAATTTGGATGAGGAAGCTAAATTAGGGTGCTTTACATTTTTGAGGGATGTATCCAGTTGAGTGGTACTTTATTTATATGTTTTTCATTTATATAAACTGTTATTTTCACATTATTAAATAAAAAATAATGAATTTCTTGTTTTATTTCATAGATCTATAGAGAATTTGAAATCACACGTGAAGTACAATTCTCAGCATGATGGCTCTATTTCTGAAATCTATTTGGTATAAGAGTCTATTACCTATTTTTCTAGATATTTGGATTATATTAGGACACGATTCAATCGATTTTTACATGATGATGACAAATTGAATCAATCTCAACTACATGGGAAATCAAAAATCATTCCCACTTTCAGATAATTAGTTATTAGGATCTTAAATGTTATACTAACAGAAATGGAATTATCACAAGTCCATAGATATGTGGTGATGAATAGTGAAATTTTAGATCCATTTATTGAAGTGTTAAGGATAAAAACCTAGAGAAAGATGAGAGGTCTAGCACGAAATGAGAATAATATAACGAATGATATTAATAAAGAGTATTTTCAATACTTTTTTTAATGTATAAATTCGTAAATTTTTCAATAAATATAGATATTAGGTTCAAACATATATTTTGTAAATATAATAATACATATTATTTTTTTCAGATAATTAATACTAATAATTGAGTTGATTTTACACTGTATGTGGGGATTCTTTATTGAGGTCCTATAAAACTTGATATAATGTTGGATGCTAACTATGTGAATGCCTTTAAATATTGAACATTCAGTTAAGAAGAGGGTTTGAAAACACATAATAGATTTATTTTTTTATTTTACTAAGTGGGATTCTATGGAAGGTTGACTGATATTATTGAATTAAAATACAATGGTAATTTTTAGATATTTTATTCAAATTCAATTACGTTGATTTTATATGGGTTCTAAAATAGGTTACATGCAGCTAACTTCAGTGATCTTCTCACTCTTTATGGATTATGGTGACTTTTAATTACATGATCCATATATAATATCATTGCATGAAAAATTGATATATAATATGTGGATGATATCATAGATGAAGGATGGAGTGTAGGTACTCACATAAAACAATGATACTTTTATGATATGAGTGATAAAGTGGAAGAATTGTCCAATTACTATAAATCCCTTATGTAGCAAGAGTTGAAATTATTTTTTCTTCATGATATTGAAAATATTAGTCTTTCAAGGGTAGAAGAACAGTATGAATTAATGATGTAGTAGTAAAATGACATGACTATAGGGGAAAATGATTGTATGTGAAGTTATCCATTAATTTATCAACCACATATGTCATTTGTGTATTAATTAATTATCATAGTTATATATTATTATTTGGTTGGTATTGTTCATCTTTTATCATTTGTATTTTATTTTTTACATGATGTTTTTGAAATATATATTCTGAAGTTAATTTTCTTTGATTAAATGAGATGAATGCAAAGGAGTAAGTGTTATATTTATACAAGTCGATACTCAGTCGATGTTACCTCGACCATACCTACATATGATAATCCAAATGTATCCCACCCTACAGCATCTGAGACACAATCTTCTTTCCCCCTATAACCATCTCTCGAACCCTCTGTAAACATCCCATCTATATTTCCGTCGACTCCTCCATATTCAACAACCTCTGTAGTGAAGTAGCAGGGCACTCCTAGTTGTCCATGGTTATCTTGTATTATGACTATTGTAGGTTAAAATTTTAATATGCAAAATGTTTTTGTAGTTTTTTATAATTATAACTATTATTTGTAAAATATGGAAAGAATGCTTCTATAGAGAAAAATATTAAATGTTCAGATGTTTGGAATGTGAGAAGACTATTGATAGTTGTCCCATTTGATTGATATAGGGTACCTATGGCTGAATCAGTATCATTATTTACTTATATTCAAGGCCAACTAGTAGAGGATCCAATTACCATTTTGATTATGTACGATAATGGGAGGAACATGTCTTTATCATAGAAAAAATGATTCCCTTGATTCACTAATAATTGTAATTTTAATACATTATGGTGTAATTGAATTTCATTATGATATTAAATTCGAATAATTTCAAAATAAATCTTATTTTAGAGAGATTTGGTTGATTTATGTCACAGGATTAACGAATCTATCCCTGGGGATAGTGCATTCATAACTGGTGGTGAGAAGGTAAATCACAGAAGTTAAAAATCATTTTGGTCACAATCATTTATCAACATTAAATTTAAATATAAATATAAAACACTTTTTAATTTTTGAATAATTTTTTATGGGTTCTAGTAGGTGGAAGTAGAGACGAAGATGGAGATAGATATTGATAGGTTGATAAGAATATTTCATCTGGTAGTTATTAGTGGTGATTTTTATTTCTTGGACTAATATGGAATGTGAGTGGTTGTTGATGCATCATTTATGACAAAGAGAATAACTGATTTTTGGTTTGATGTAAATTAATATATTGGTTTGTTCATTCCTTATTTGTTATATATGTGTGATTTTATATTCTTCATATTGCCATTTTGGGTTCCCTTGATATCCAATACACTTGGATAAAAAAAATTAGAGTAGTTCTAGGGATGGAAAATATAAAGCTAGCATTTTTTGGTAAATAATCATTTAACAGTGGTTTAAACCACTGGTAATTATGGAATATTTTTATTCACAGTGGTGAAAACTTCCACTATGAGGTCAATGTTTTTTTTGGAAGTCAAAAATACTATTAAATATGACGTACTATTATATAGTTTTGGAATCAATAGTTTTATGCTAGTTTTGTGTGGGAATATTTTTTGGGATTTATTGGTGGTTTTAACCAATTTGAATGTCTCTATATTTTTTTCCCCAAGAAATTGCAGCTAAAACAAAATTATTCACTACTAAATTTTATTTCTATGACACATACCAAACCCCTCCAGTAAATGTAAAAAATAATTGTGTTTTGGATCCTGACACCAGATTTACGATGGTTATTGGAAACTTTCATAGAACCATGTAATGGCAGTTTAAATCACTGCCAAATCAAAAAAAAAATACTACCGCTACTCGGTGATTTTTTATAGGGATTTTTTACAATATGGTTTTCTTTAGACTATGGTAATATCTTTCCAATATAGTATTTGCTGATGGAGGCATGTATTAACCATTAATTTGGATTGATGAGTACCCATTGTGGAAACAAGTGTATTCATGTGATCTTAAGACAGAATTGTTGTCTAGAACACAAATACACACATATTTACTATTTTTTATTATGCAAATTGATCAATTTCGAAAAAATAGTTTTATTTTCACATCATGAATGGGGTAATTTCATAATATTTAGAACATATGATTTGTATGAATTGTTGGGATATGGATTGGGATCATTTGTTTGTATTGTGAGAGTTCAAAAAGATTATAGACATAATTCTATAATGATAATGAGTATATTTGATGTGTCTCATGGACATTAATTTTTAGTTTTCACTCTGATACATTCACTCCCTTTAGGTAATCTCGCATATATTCAATAACTGTGTAACTTTATTTTATATATTTCTATAATATTTTTATATTATTATTATATGATTTTTATAATAATTTCAAACAAAAAATAGGATTTTATAACTCTTATGAATGTTTTTAATGATTTAATTTATTTTTTGTGAGGACACTTTAGGTAATAGTTTTCATATGTGATTTATTAGTGAAATATTACTAGTTAACATACTCTTGATGTAGAGTGGGTCACCTTTGGTCATGTGTCACCATCAGTCTATTATGGTTCGAGTAGTTTGAGATAGGGATGTAGAAAAAGGGTATAATCGAGAAACCAAGCATTAGATGTTCACATAGATATTATGCATGAAAATAACATAAATTAAATAACCATGGATTCCTTAAATAAAATAAATATAAAGATATTGAGTATCGATATTTAAAATAAAATTATTTTAGATGCCACTACTTTTAAAAAATAATGGAAATGATTATTTCATTTATTACAATATAATAGGATGAACTATATAATATTTATTAATATAAATAATAGTAAATGTAGGGCATGATTTATGTTCTATGAAATAAATTAAAATATTTGAATATAGACATTAAAGTTGAATGTTATAAAAAATTAATTAAATAATCTGAATAGTGGGATTAATTTGAGGACCCCAAGAAAAGAGTTGATGTTTTTTAGTTGTAAAAAATATTATAAACATGATTTTTAATCATTAATATTTAAGGGTATACTTAATATGTAAAATTGATATCTACTAAATTAAAATAATTTTCTTTTAATTAAATTTTGTATCATACAAAATTTTTATCTACCCAATTGTGATGTGACTTGATTTGAATAATACTACAAAATTTAAATATATATATTTTATTTAATTTAATTAAAAATATGTGGGAGATATTTTTATTAGATATATTAAATAAATCATAATACATGATGTGGTGAAATTATCCATATGATGTTCCCAATTATTTATTGGTTTTAGATTCACAATATATTGTTCATGATGAATAATATGAGACATCAATTGAATAATAGCCCTTATTTTTTATAAAAATTTTTATTATGAGAATTCACATGAAGATCTATTGATTATTACCTTAACAGTAATATATTTTAAAATGTATCTAATTTAAGGATTTATACATTTTATCTGTTAAAAGATATGAAATCCTAGAGTTTGATTTTTCCATAATGTATAAAACATACGAAAATATTGTGTCTCAGACATTTAGTGATATGATCTCTTTATAAGGATTTAAAAATGACATATAAATGATTTTACATTTGCCTCAAAAAATTTAAATAAATATTTTTTCTATTATTTTCCTTAACCAAGGTGTTTTAGTGACTTTAAAATTATTTTTGAATACAACATATATAAGTGTTTGATGATTACATTCAAACATTAGATAACAGTGATAGTGTGTTTATCACTATTTTCATTAATAGGTATCCATGAAAGACATTAATTAAGTAGGAATGAGGATCTATTAAAAGGTATTATTTGTTAATTTTTTATCTTTTTTGTGATCTATGTATAAAAATATCATGTAGTTTTTTTCTTATTAAACATTATTTTGCCATATTGAATTCCTACAAAACCCATTAAATTAATTATGAAAAGAAATCATGAAGGTCATTAGTTGGTTTTTGAGTATTTGGAGCTTCTAAATAAATTTTTTTACAAATAAATGATTTATATATGAGTACATGTTCTAGTAGCTCAATATCTCTATATTAACCATGATGTATGAGGTGAATCTGGTTGAATCTGAAACTATGTTCATAATTACATTATCTTATATAATCCAGTAATTCAATTTGATAAAATGATTTTATGACTTTATTTGCAATGACACGTAGTGATGAGTCATTGGAGTTTTATATAGAAAAAGTAAGGGATTTTTTAAAAATATATTGACCACGAATTTTGACTAACAAGGGAATTGATAAAGAAATTATTTTATTAACATCATACTACTGATGTGAACTTCACATAATCACATGTAGAGATAAATATAGTAATGGGATTGACTACTATGTAATAATAATGTGAAATAATGTATTATGAGAATATGTGTGAAAAATATGATCAGGAATAGTTCTACATTATGATGACATACAATACGATATTCATTCCCTTTTTCAACATTTTCAGATGGTTTAATATGAATCTTTTGGTAATTTTAGTGTTACTATAAATGATGACAATTTTTTAAAATATTAAAATATTTTAATTCAACTAGATTTTTAGAACATTGTTTGAAATCTAGGGGTGTTTTAAACACTCTTTATCACAACAAAAATAATAAAATTGATTTCAACTATCGATTGATAGAAATTCAAATGAAAAAATAATATAGAAAATTTACATATGATATATTATGATCACAATTCTCCAAAATTGAACTTCCGTCTTCATTTCAGTTGTGAAAAGTGATGAGATCTTTGTAAACATGTGGGATGATATTTTAAAGAAGACATTTTTTCTTTCCTTTCATGTTACATGGTGATCTGTAACCATGAGTTCTATTTATAGGCCTCCATTTCTATACACACCCAACATTACCAATCCTACCATCAATCCATTTATTGGGATATAAAAACACACCTTTATAAATTAAATGTAATGTTAGATTATGGTGGATGTTTTAAAGAATAGAAATCATCTATGCATATTATTGATTGAGTGAATATATAACATTATGGGTCAGTAATGACTATAATTTTATGTTATGATACTGAACTATGAAATGATGAAGGTCGCTTGTATTAGATCAAATGGGAAAGTCCACACATGGTAATAATGATTGTATAAACAACATTATATGTTTACTTTTTATGTCACATCGTTAACATTTTCAATCTTGTTTTTATGTCACATATGTTGGGTAATTTAGAAAACACTCTAGTTGGTTTTAGATGTACCATTTTTAAATAAGGAAAAATATAATGTGACATACAAAAATAGAATCTTTAATATCACCACTAGAAATAATATCCATGATTTATTTCATTTAGTTTAATTTGACTTTTTCATTACCTATTTTACTATTCGTAAAAATAATTGGGTTGGGTTTTTTTCACATCCATTTGAATATTTTCCTATATAGTAATAATTAAGTTTTCTAATTTTTTAAATTGTGTAGGAACAATGTGATATGGATAAAAGGTAGGTCGCATTACCAAGGAACACACCTCAATATGCTAAGGGTTTATAGGAGTTATTATATTTTTCAATTTCTAATCTATCCGTTTATGGAATAATAAGATGTAAATTTCCTGAATGTGTAATTACAAGATGGTTGACAAGGGTTGATTTTTAGGAACAAATTATATTGATGTAATAACCTTTTCAATATTTGTGGTTGATTTGGCATGAGGAATAAAATATTACAGAAAGATTGATCACTGATGTTAATCAACAAAATGAGTTCCCTACATTGTTTACAATGAAAAAAAGAAATAAAACCCCTTATGAATGATTAATTCAGCATATAATGACACCAACATCAACATAAAAACATGTAATAACAACCAATTTTGGGTTCTATAAATAAAAACATCACATGATATGTTTTTTAGACAATAGGACAACCAGATTATAAAGGTAACATATCATTGTATCCTCCTATTTATTCTTTGGAGACTAATGTAATAGAAAACACCATTGAGATGAAAAATTAGATTCATGGTATTATTGATAATGTAAATAAATAGTTATATATTGGATTTTGGAAATATTCAAAACATTCATGTTTACTGAAGTTGTACCATATAAAGTTCCTATGTGGAATTACAAAAAAGGTGATGTCCATGGTACTGGATTTTTTTATTGATGCATTTTATAAATAATATATCCCTCACACATTTTATGATATATATAATTTTTTTAACAAACTTCTTCAAAATTATACAAAAATACTTAAGTGTCCAAATGAGTGTATGGTTTATTTAATTTTGGATTCAAGTAGACATGATTTTAAAAAAATTATCTTCTTCTAGATGGAAGTCAAGCGGTGACATTGGAAGTCAGAATCCAAAAACTACTAGGAAGGAGATGTAAATGAACACACCTGAAAAGGTTTTCTGTAACTTTATATTAAATCTTCTATTTTAAGGATTATTCAGGTCATTAAAAACATCAAAACACATCATTTGGTATTCTATAAATAATAAAAATAATGGTTTAATGTGATATCCAAGTGATTCTCAATCGTGGAATACATTTGACTCGTTACATTAATATTTATCATCATATTCTAGGAATGATTGATTTGGATTGGATAGAGATAGATTCAACCTGTTTGGGATGTTGAGAACAAGTTATAGCATTTGGTAGGATTTTTTGATCCCTTACAATCATCAAATATAGTTGTGTATGCAGAAAATGATTTTTATAATTTCAATGTTTATTCCTAGAAAAACAATTCATGAAAATGATATTGATTAATAATTTTAGAATATAGTTGAATAATTACATGAGTTATGAAGGAAAAGTGTTGATACATATGATATATATTCAAGAACAATGATCAAAATGAGTGTTGCTAAAATGTGGACCACTGGTTACTTCCTTGGATTTGGGAATTTAGTTGGTCGGAACACATACATTGGTTTTCATTTTCCTATTTGTAACATTTTTTTGATCCAAAATGATTACTTAATAGTAGAAAATGGTAATTATTCATCAAATATTTTCTCAATGCATCTCATATATTTCGATTGAACATGTCAAAATTCAATAGTTCTATTGATTGTAGAAAAACTCTAATGTTTGTAACAAGTTCTAAAATATGAGAACTAATTGAAAATGTTGAAATATAATTTTAGGAGCATCATTTGAATGATATTTGGAAATGACTTTGAAGTGAATAGTCATGTGAAAACGGAAGGCAACAATGGAAGAGAAAAACATATTCTTCAATATTATCTATTGGTAATTTTTTTGCGGAAAAATAACCATTATGTGATGCGTATTGAGAAACATTTGTGTGAAAATTCGACCATAAAATACCTTATTGGGCATGGAAAATTAAAGGATAATCTCAATGCTCGGAAAGACTTATAAGAAAAAAAATGAAGCATGATCTCCTACAATATGATAATCGATGGTATGATCTGACAATTTTTCCAATGAAAAATATGGATAAAGATACATTCCTTTAAATATGAAAAAATATGAAGGTATCTGACGGGTATTAAAGTAACATATAAAGGTCAATTGACAAAAACTGTCATAGTTTACAATGACTAAAAATTCACCAGTCAGTTAATTTATTATACTAGTTACTACAATTGGAAATGAATTCATTATTAGATAAAAAGGTTACTAATGTAGTAATATATGTTTTTACATTATTTTGAAAACAATGTGAGAGAAATCGACCACAATTTGACCTTGAAATCCTTCTGGAAATATTTCTATTGACACATTGTGCAATGGAGATGATCTTTCCTCTATTGTTTTTACTGACATGATTTATTTAACTATGCATTTTGAAGAAGAAGCTAAATTAGGGGGATTTACATTTTTGAGGGATGTATCCAGTTGAGTGGTACTTTATTTATATGTTTTTCATTTAGATAAACTATTATTTTCACATTATTAAATAAAAAATAATGAATTTATTGTTTTATTTCATAGATATATAGGGAATTTTAAAATCATACGTGAAATATAAATCTCAACATGGTGGCTCTATTTCTGAAGGATATTTTGTATAGGAGTGTCTTACCTATTGTTCTCGATATTTTGATTATATAAAGAAATGATTCAATAGATTTGTACATGATGATGAAAAATTGAATCAATCTCAACTACATGGGAAATCAAACCTCATTACCACTTTTGGCTAATTAGTTTGGAGGAGCTTAAATGTTAAACTAACAGAAATGGATTTATCACAAGCCCATAGATATGTGGTGCTGAATAGTGAAATTTCAGATCTATTTATTGAAGTGTTAAGGATAAAAAGATAGAGAAAAATGAAATGTCGAGCACAAAATGAGAATCATATAATGAATGATATTAATAAAGAGGATTTTCAGTAGTTTTTGTAACATTTAAGTTCATAAATATTTCAATAAATATAAATATTAGGTTCAAACATATATTTTGTAGACATAAAAATATATATTATGTTTTTTAGATAATTAATACTGATAATTGAGTTGAGTTTTCATTGTATTTGAGGATTCAATATTGAGGTCATCTAAAACAAGCTATAATGTTGGATGTTAACTATGTGAATGGCTTTAAATATTGAACATTCAGTTAGGAAGAGGGTTTGAAGACACATAATAGTTATATTTTTACATTTTCCGGTGTGGGATACTATGGAAGGTTGACTGATATTATCGAATTAAAATACCATGGGAATTTTAAGTTGTTTTATTCATATGAAATTTGGTTGATTTTATATGGGTTGTTAAAAGAGATTCCATGCAACTATCTTCGGTGATATTATCACGCTTGACAGATTATGGTGACTGTGAATTACATGATCCATATATAATATCATCGCATGAAAAAATTATATATAATGCGTGGAAGATATCATCGATGAAAGATGGAGTGTAGTTACTGACATAAAAAACAATAATACTTTTATGATATGTGTGATAATGTGGACGATTTGTCCAATGAATGTAAATTCATTATGTAGCAAGAGTTGAAATTATTTTTCCTTCATGATATTGAAAATATTAGTCTTTCAAGGGTAGATGAAAAATATAAAGTAATGATGGAGTAGTAAAGTGACATCACTAAAGGGGAAATGAGTGTATATGCAGTTATCCATTAATTTATCAACCACTTATGTCATTTGTGCATTAATTCATTATCATAGTAATATATTATTTTTTTGTTAGTATTGTTCATCTGTTTTAATTTCTAATTTATTTGTTACTTGATGTTTTTGAAATATATATTCTAAAGTTAATTTTATTAGATTAAATGAGACGAATGCAAAGTAGTAAGTGTTATATCTATACAAGTCGATAATCAGTCATTGTTACCTCGACAATACCTACGTATGATGATCCAAATGTATCCCTCCCAACAGCATCAGAGGCACAATCTTCTTTCCCCCCAAAACCATCTCTCGAACCCTCTTTCAACATCCCATCTGTATTTCAGTCAACTCCTCCACATTCAATAATCTCTAAAGTGAGGTAGCAGGGAACTCCTAGTTTTCCATGGGTATATTGTATTGTGACTATTGTAGGTTAAAATTTTTATATGAAAAATATTGTTGTAGTTTTTTATAATTCTAACTCTTTTTCATAAAATATGGAAACAATGCTACTATAGAGAAAAATATGAAATGTTGATGTGTTTGGAATGTGGGAAGATTATTGGTAGTTGTACCATTTGATTGCTATGGGGTACCTATGGCTGAATCAGTATGATTATTTAGCTATATTCAAGGCCAAATGGTAGAGTATCCAATTACTATTATGATTATATATGATAATGGGTTGAATATGTCTTTATCATAGAAAAAATTATGCCTTTGATTCACTAATAACAGTAATTTTAAAACATTATGGTGTAATTCAATTTAATTATGTAATTAAATTCTAATAATTTCAAAATAAATATTTTTTCAGAGAGATTTGGTTGATTTATGTCACAAGATTACTGAATCTATCCCTACTGAAAGTGCATTGATGACTGGTAGTGAGCAGGTAAATCACAGAAGTTAAAAATCATTTTAGTCACAAAAATTTATTGACTTTATATTTAAATATAAATATACAACACTTTTTAATTTTCAAAATAATTTTCATGTGGGTTCTAGTAGGAGGAAGTAGAGATGGAGATGGAGATAGAGATGGAGAGGTTGATGAGAATAATGCATCTGGTAGTGATTAGTGGTGTTTTTGATTTCTTCAGCTAATATAAAATGTGAGGGGTTGTTGATGCATCATTTATGACAAAGAAAATAACTGATTTTTGGTTTAATGTAAATTAATATATTGGTTTGTTCAATCCATATTTTTTATATATGTGTGATTTTCTATTCTTTAGATTGCGATTTTGGGTGCCCTTGATAGTCGATACACATGGATAGAATTTTTTTAGAGTAGTTACAAGAATGCTGAAAATAAAGCTAGAATTTTTTTTTGAAAAATAATCACTCAACAATGGTTTAAACCACTGGTAAATATTGAATACTTTTATTCACTATGGTTAAAACTTCTACTACGAGGTCAATGTTTTTTTTTGGAAGTAAAAAAAATACTATTAAATATTAGGTACTATTATATAGTTTTGGAATCAATAGTTTCATGAAGGTTTTGTGTGGGAATATTTTTTTGGGATTTAGTGGCAGTTTTAACCAATTTGAATGTCTCTTTATTTTTTTCCGTAGAAATTTCTGCTAAAACAAAATTATTCACTGCTAAATTTTATTTCTATGACACATACCAAACCCTACCACTAAATGTAAAAAATAATTGGGTTTTGGATCCTGACACCAGATTTAATTATGGTTATTGGAAACCGTCATAGAACTACGTAGTGGCAGTTTGAATAACATCCAAATCAAAAAAATAACTACCGATACTCACTGATTTTTTATAGTGATTGTTTACAATATGGTTTTCTTTAGACTAGGGTAATATCTTTTCAATATAGTATTTGTTGAAGGATGCATGTATCAACCATTAATTTGTAATGATGAGTACCCACTGTGGAAACAAGTGTATTCATGTGATGTTAAGACAAAATTGTCGTCTAGAACACAAATACCCACATATTTACTATTTTTATAATGGAAATTTATCATTGTCGCATAAATAGTTTTATGTTCAAATCATGAATGGGGTAATTTCAGAATTTTTAGAACATAGGATTGGTAGGAATAGTTGGGATATGGATTGGGATCATTTGTTTGTGTTGTGAGAGTTCAACGAGATTATAGATATAATTCTATAGTGATGATGAGGATATTGGATGTGTCTCATAGAAATTAATTTTTAGTTTTCCCTCTGATATATTGAATCCATTTAGGCAATCTCGAATATATTCAATAACTGTGTATCTTTATTTAATATATTTCTTTAATATTTTTATATTATTATTATATGATTTCTATAATAATTTCAAACAAAAAATAGGAGATGATAACTGTTATCGATGTTTTTAATGAATTCATTTATTTTTTGTGAGGACACATTAGGTAAATAGTATACATATGTGATTTATAGTTAAATATTACTATTTAACATACTATAGTATGTAGAGTGGGGAACCTTAGGTCATGTGTCACCATCAGTCTATTATGGTTCGGGTAGTTTGAGATAGGGATATTGAAAAGGGTATAATTGAGAAACAAAGGATTAGATGTTCACATAGATATTATGCATGAAAATAAAATAAACTAAAAAATCATGGATTCCTTATATAAAATATATATGAAGATATTGAGTATCGATATTAAAAATAACATTATTTTAGATACCACTACTTTTAAAAAATAATTGTAATGATTTTTCATTTTTTAAAATATAATATGGCTGAACTATATAATATTTATTAATATAAATAATAGTAAAAGTAAGGCATGACTTATGTTCTATGAAATAAATTAAACTATTTGAATATAGACATTAAAGGTGAATGTTATAAAAAATTAATTAAATAATATGTATAACGGGATTAATTTGAGGACTCTAAGAACAAATTTGATGCTTTTTAATTTTAAAAAATATTCTAAAGATGATTTTGGATCATTAATATTTAAGGATATACATAATATATAAAATTGATATCTATTAAATTAAAATTATTTTCTTTTAATTAAATTTGGTTTCATACAAAATTTTCTTCTACCCAAATGTGATGTGATTTGATTTGAATAATGATACAAAATTTAAATATTTATATTTTATTTAATTTAATTAAAAATATATGGGAGATATTTATATTAGATATATTAAATAAATCATCATACATTATGTGGTGAAATTAACCATATGAGGTTCCCAATTATTGATTGGTTTTAGATTCACAATATATTGTTCATGATGAATAATATGAGATATCAATCGAACAATAGCCCTTATTTTTTATAAAATATTTTATTATGAGATTTTACATGAATTTTTATTGATTATTACCGTAATGGTAATATATTTTTAAAAGTATCTATTTTAATGAGTTATACATTTTATCTATTAAAAAATATGAAATCCCAGAGTTTGATTTTTTCATAATGTATAAAAAATATGAAAATATTGTGTCTACTTCATTTAGTGATTATGATATATTTATAAGGATTTAAAAACAACATTTAAATGATTTTACATTTACCTCAAACAATTTAAATAAATATTTGTTCTATTATTTTCTGTTTTCATGGTGTTTTAGTGACTTTAATATTGTTTTAGAATACGACATGTAATGTTCTTGATGATTACATTCAAACATTTGATAACTGTGATAGTGTGTTTATCACTATTTTCACTAATAGGTATCCATGAAACACATTCATTAATTTGGAATGAGGATCTATTAAAAGGTATTATTTGTTAATTTTGTATCTTTATTGTGATCTATGTATAAAAATATCATGTAGTTTGTCTCTTATTTAACATTAATTTTCCATGCTGAATTCCTAAAAAACCCATTAAATTAATGATGAAAATAAATCCCGAAGATCATCAGTTGGTTTTTGAGTATTTGGAGCTCAAACAAAAAAAATTTAACTAATAAATGATTTAGATATGAGTACATGTTCTAGTAGCTCAATGTCTCTATATTAACCATGATGTATGGGGTTAATCTTGTTGAATCTGAAACTATGTGCATAATTACATTATCTTATATAATCCAGTAATTGAATGTGATAAAATAATTTTAAGACTATATTTGGAATGAAAAGTAGTGATGAATCATTGGAGTGTTATATAGAAAAAGTAATGGATTATTAAAAAATATATTAACCATGAATTTAGAATAACAAAGTAATTGATAATGAAATTATTTTATTAACATCATACTACTGATGTTAACTTCACATAATCACATGTAGAGATAAATATAGTAATGTGATTGATTACATTGTAATAATAAGGTGAAATAATGTATTATGAGAATATGTGTGAAAAATATGATCAGGAATAGTTCAACATTAAGATGACATACAATACGATATTCATTCCCTTTTTCAACATTTTATGATGGTTAAATATGAATTTTTTGGTTATTTTAGTGGTACTAGAAATGATGATAATTTTTTAAAATATGAAAAGATTTTAATTCAACTAGATTTTGATAACATTGTTTGAAATATAGGGGTGTTTTAAATACTCTTTATCACAAATAAATAATAATAAAATTGATTTCAACTGTCGATTGAAATAAATTTAAATGGAAAAATAATATATAAATATTTCATAGGATATATTATGATCTCAATTCTCCAAAACCGAACTTATTCCTTCTTTTCTATTGTGAAAAGTGATGAGATCTTTGTAAACATGTGGGATGAGATTTTAAAAGAAGACATTTTTCTTTCCTGTCATGTTACATGGTGATCTGTACCAAAGATTCCTATTTATAGGCCTCCATTTCAATACAAACACCACATTATCAATCTTACCATCTATCCATTTATTGGGATATAAATACTCACCTTTATAAATTAATTGTAATTTCATATTATTGTGGATGTTATAAAGCATAGAAATTACCTATACATATTATTGATTGAATGAATATATAACATCATGGGTCTGTATTGACAATAATTTTATGTTATGATAGTGAACTATGAAATGATGAAGGTTTCTTGTATTAGATCAAATGGGCACGTCCACACATGGTAATAATGATTTTATAAACAACATTATATGTTTTGTTTTTATGTCACATCTCTAATATTATAAATCCAGTTTTTATGTCACATATGTTGGGTAATTTTGAAAACACTCTAGTTGGTCTTAGATGTACCATTTGTAAATAAGGGGAAATATAATGTGACATAAATAAATAGAATCTCTAATATCACCACTAGAAATAATATTCAGGATTGATTTTATTTTTTTTAATTTCACGTTTTTATTACTTATTTTACTATTTGTAAAATTAATTGGGCTGGGATTTTTTAACTTCTATTTGTATCTTTTCCTATATAGTAATAATTATGTGTTCTAATTTTTTTAATTGTGTAGGAACAATGTGATATGGATAAAAGTTAGGTCACATTACCAAGGAACACTCCTCACTATTCTAATGGTTTAGAGGAGTTATTATATTTTTCAATTTCCAATCTATCCGTTTATGGAAGAATAAGTTTTAAATTTCCTAAATGTGTAATTATAAGATCGTTGAAGAGGTTTTATGTTTAGGAACAATTTATATTGATGTAATAATCTTCTCAATATTAGTGTTTGATTTGGAACGAGCAATCAAATATTACAGAAAGATTTATCACTGATGCCAATCCACAGAATGAGTTCCCTACATTTTTGACAATGGAAAATGAAATAAAAACCTTTATGAATGACGATTTCGGCATCGAATGACACCAAAATCAACATCAAAACATGTCATAACATCCAATTTTGGGTTCTTTAAATAAAAAAATCACATGTGATGTTTTTTGGACCATAGGAAAACCAGATTATAATTGTAACATATCTTTGTATCCTTATATTTATACTTTGGAGAATAATGTAATAGAAAACACCATTGAGCTGAAAAATTAGATTCATGGTGTTATTTTTAATGGATATGAAGATTTATATATTGGATTTTGGAAATATTCAAAAATTTCATGTCTGCTGAAGTTGTACCATATAAACTTCCTATGTGGAATTACAAATAAGGCGATGGCCATGGTACTATACTTGTTTAATGATTCATTTCATAAGTAATATATCCCTAAAAAATTTATGATATAAATAATGTTGTTAAAAACTTGGTCAAAATTAAAACAAAATACATAAGTGTCCCAATGATTGTGTGATTTATTGAATTGAGGATTCAAGTAGACGTGATTTTAAAAAAAATTCTTCTAGATGTAAGTCAATTTGTAACATTGGAAGTCTGAATCCACAAACTACTATAAATGAGAAGAAAATAAACACACGTGAAAAGGTTTTGTGTACCTTTCTATTAAATCTTCTATTATAAAGATTATTCATGTCCTAAATAACCTATATACACATGATGTGGTATTCTATAAATAATAAAAATAGTGGGTTAATGTGATATCCAAGTGATTCATAATCGTGTAATACATTTCACTCATTACATTAATATTTATCTTCATATTCTAGGAATGATTTATTTGGATTGGCTAGAGATATATTCCACCCATTTGGGATGTTGAGAACAAGTTATTGCATTTTGTAAGTTTTTTTTGTCCCTTACAATCATCAAATATGGTTGTGTATACAGCATATGCCTTTTATAATTCCGATGTTTATTCCTAGAAAAAAAATTATTGAAAATGATATTAATGAATACTTTTAGACTTTAATTGACTAATAACATGAGTTATAGAGGAAAAGTGTTGATAAATATGATATATATTCAACAAAAATTATCAAAATGAATGTTGCTAAAATGTGGACCATTGGTTACTTCCTTGGACTTGTGAATTTAGTTGGTTGGAACACATACATTGGTGTTGATTTTCCTGTTTATAACATTTTTTCTAATCCAGAATGATTACTAAATAATATAAAATGGTACTTAGTCATAAAATATTTCTCAACGCACCACATTGATTTTGATTTAACAAGTTAAAATTCAATATTTCTATTGATCTTAGAGAAACTCTAAAGTTTATAAAAAGTTTTAAAATTGGGAACTAATTGAAAATTTTGAAATATAATTTTATAAGGAGAATCATTTGAATGATATTTGGAAATTATTTTTAAGTGAATAGCCATGTGAAAATATAATGCAATAATGGAAGAGAAAAAGTATATTCTTCAAAATTATGTATTTGGAATTTTTTCTGAGGAAAAATAATCATGATGTGATGCATATTGAGAAGAATTTGTGTTACAATATGATCTCTAAATATCTTATTGGGCATAGAAAATTGAAGGATAATCTCAATTCTTGGAAAGACTTATAAGAAACAAAATCAAGCATGATCACCTACAATATGAGAATGAAAGGGATGATCTGACAATTTTTCCAATGAATAATAGGGATAAAGATACATTCCTTTGAATATTAAAACATACGAAGTTATCTTACGAGTATTAAATTAACATATCATGGCCAATTGACATAAGACGTCATATGTTACAATTACTAAAAAGTCACGAGTCAAATATTTTTTTATACTAGTTACTACAATTGGCACTGCATACATTATTACTATAAAAGGTTACAAATGTAGTACTATATGTTTTCACATTATTTAGAAAACAATTTGAGAAAAATCTACAATAATTTGACCTTGAAATCTTTCAGGAGAGATTTGTATTGACATGTTGTTCAATGGAGATGATCTTTCCTCTATTATGTTTACTTTCATGATTTATTTAACTATGCATTTGGATGAGGAAGCTAAATTGGGGGGATTTACATTTTGGAGGGATGTATCCAGTTGAGTGGTACATTATTTATATGTTTTTCATTTAGATGAACTATTATTTTCACATTATTAAGTATAAAATAATTAATTTCTTGTTTTATTTCATAGATATATAGGGAATTTGTAGTCATACGTGAAATATAAAGCTCTACATGGTGGCTATATTTCTAAAGGCTATTTGGTATAGGAGGGTCATACCTATTGTTCTAGATATTTTTCTTATATTAGGACACAATTCAATCGTTTTGTACATGTTGATGACAAATTGAATCAATCTCAACTACATGGGAAATCAAAAATCATTCCCACTTTTAGCTAATTAGTTTAGAGGGGATTAAATGTTAAACAAACAGAAATGGAATTATAACAAGCCCATAGATATGTGTTGTTGAAGAGTGAAATTTCAGATCCATTTATTGAAGTGTTAAGGATAAAAACATATAGAAAAATGATAGGTCAAGCACGAAATGAGAATCATATAATGAATGATATTAATAAATAGAATTTTCAATCTTTTTTATAACGTGTAAGTTCATAAGTTTTTCAATAAATATAGATATTAGGTTCAAACATATATTTTGTAAATATAATAATATATATTATATTTTTTTGATAATTAATACTGATAATTTAGTTGAGTTGTCATTGTATTTGAGGATTTTTTATTGAGGTCCTCTAAAACAGGCTATAATGTTGGATGCTAACTATGTGAATGGCTTTAAATATTGAACATTCAATTAGTAAGAGGGTTTGAAAACACATAATAGTATTATTTTTACATTTTCTGAATTGGGATACTATGTAAGGTTGACTGATATTATCGAATTAAAATACCATGGTAATTTTTTGTTATTTTATTCAAATGCAATTGGGTTGATTTTATATGGGTTTTAAAAAAAGATTCTATGCAACTAACTTCAGTGATCTTCTCACGATTGATGGATTATGGTGACTGTGAATTACATGATCCATATATAATATCATCGCATGAAAAAATGATATATAATATGTGGAATATATCATCGATGAATGATTGAGTGTATTTAATCCCATAAAAAAACAATACTTTTATGATATGTGTGATAAAGTGGAAGATTTGTCCAATGACTTTATGTAAAGACCCGTAAAATTCATGGGAAATTTCTTTTCTAAATTTTCTTTGGGATTTTACAATAACACAGTTTTTGACAGCACCTGATTCCGAGGCCCGGTGTGCCCGGAATTAATTTTCAAAGTTTATCTCGGGTACGTTCAGTAAACGAACGAGCGGGTTTTCCTAACTTTGGAACCAGTGCTCGGAATCAAATTCTGAGGGCACCGATGGAATCGCAGCACCGGTAATTGCTTAAGAACACCTTTTCTAAAGTTGTGTTTGCTCAGGTAAGGTTATTAATTAATTGGTTTAACTAAGAATAAAAATAAAATATTGTGCTATAATTTTATTTTTATTCTAAGAAATGATAACCTATGCTTGGTGGTTAGAGTGGGACCCACTAATATCCTAACTCCACTAGGTAGGATATTAGTGAGGTGGGGCCCACACGAGCCCCACCCCCTTTATTTCCTTTTACCTCCCACGTTCATTTAATTTGGTAACTCACCTGCACCCCCCCCCATCTTTAATGTCAAGTCAACTCTCGCATTTAATTGGATTATTAAACGCCTCATTAATTGGTCAACGCACTTTAATTAAATCGTTTTTTAATTTTTGACTTTCAAATAAGGGATGACATGAGTAATAAAATAAGGAAACGCCTTATTTTATTTTTTGTTGTTTCGTTGTGCGAGAAGGATTGGAGGGGATTTTCTCAAAGCCTTCGAATCATCATCTTCTTCATTGGAGAATGCGAAGAACGACGAAGAATGCCGGCCTCTGACGGAAGATGACGAAGAACACTAGTTCCCCGGAGATCAACAATTTGACTTCGTGTACCGCGATGCCGACGATCCTCTTCTCGGCGACGCCGACGAATCCTCGTCTCCGCGACACTGTGTACCGCGACGCCGACGACGCTTACGGAGCCTTCGTCCGCGACATCCTTTTTCCCACTACGAACCTTCGTTCAACAACGCTTGAGGTAGGGGGTTCGGTTTAAATTAATTTATGTGGATTATATCCTCATCAGGTGTTTAAATTGTTGAAAGTCGTTGAAACCACTAACGCGGTGGGTGCGGACCAACGAATAAGTCTGAACCCACCGTTTCTCTGTTCTTGATGCGCGGAACATTGGGCAATGATGAAACAGGACCATTGAGCGATTGGAGGCCGTCGCAGTAATCTACGGGTCCCGAGATGACCCCAGGAGCAGACGGGAGCAAGAACGGACCACCGGAGTGGCTCCGGTGGCCCATGGACTTCACCGACGGTGTCCCGGCGTACCGCCAGGAAGGACCGCCGCGGCGGCAGGCGACCGGTCACACGGCCGCGCGGGACCTGGGGGAGACTCGGCTCCTAGCAATGCGTCCGCTGGCAAGGGATCATCCCCCCATGTGGGGTTGCGGCTTCAATCAAGGGGGGCAGCCCCCCCCCCCCTTTCGCTCAGTTCGGTGCTGGCCAAGCTCACCAGGCGGGTCGCGCGCGCGCCCCAGGCCAACCGCCCACCCAGGCCAGGCCGGGCCGCGCCGACTGTGCCGGGTCGCGCCCAAATGGCCCGGACCTGAACCCTTTTTGGGTCGCCCGGTTCGGGCCGACCCAGGGGATCTCGGTCCGGGTCGGTCCGGGCCCAAAACCCCCTAAAACCGGACAGGTTCGTTCTTTTGCCGATCTCTTGGGCTACTGACCTCCGATCGACGCACCATCAGTTGAGTAGGGATCCTTGGATCAAGATGTTATTTTCAGTATATTACACTCAAGGTTTTGGAGAACTTTGGGTACAGCCGGGTTGGTTCGAACACAAAACCAATCGGGGCCTCGGAGCGGAAACGCTTATAACTTGAGCTCCGGACGTCCGATTTACGTGTCGTCGACTTTGTTGGATTCCTTTCAGTGAGACAGACCTTTTTAATTACTCCACTCGATATTTGGAAGTATTAGGAGTGCGGTTGGGTTGGTTTTGACTTAAAAACCAACCGGGCCCCTGGAACGAAAAAGCCAATAACTCTCAGACCGGGCGTCCGATTGACGTGTCGTCTGTCGCGTTGAGTTCCTTTTGTTGAGATAGAACTTTGGGACACATCAAATCCAGAATACGTGTCATTTGATGTATCGACCCCCTTTGGCTCGTGGAGCGGTCCCTCCCAGAAACGAGCATTCTTTTTGTGGGAACCCTAGAGCTGGCTGCGACAGCAACTGTGACGACTGCACTGAAATCCTATGTGGGTTCGGCAGTGATGAAGACCGTACTGAAATCCTCCGTGGGTTCTATGGCGATGAAGACTGCACTGAAATCCTATGTGGTCTCGGCAGCGATGAAGACCGTATGGAAATCCTCCATGGGTTCGACGGTTATGAAGACTGCACTGAAATCCTATGCGGGTTCGGCAGCGACGAAGACCGTACTGAAATCCTCTGTGGGTTCGACGGCGATGAAGACTGCACTGAAATCCTCTGTGGGTTCGGCAGCAATGAAGACCGTACTGAAATCCTCCATCGGTTCGACGACAATGACTACTGTTCTTGTATCCTACGTGGGTCTGGCAGTGTCTGACTCTGTTCTTGCTATCCTACGTGGGTCTGGCAGAGTAGCTGGTATGTATCCTATGTGGGTCCGACAACTTAGCTGGTTTAGTATCCTACGTGGGTCCCAACTTAGATGAATCAGGGGATATATCGGATCATCTCTATCACCTTACGAAGAAGTATACCAATATGAGCTGAGTCTTGACTTTCAATCATTATCGTCGATATGATTAACTTGCTTTCCTATGTGGATTGGGGTTGTGTTATCCTGTGTGGATTGGTTTGTACTCCTATGTGGATGTGATCGAACATGGGCTCGGATGTTGTAGTCGAACGGGAATTGATGAATTAGGTATATTTATGGGCATATACCTAAGTAGTGTTGGTTGTTACTTTATGAGTGTATCTTTCCTTTGTGGATTATCCTTTGTGATTCTGGGAGACCTTCAGGGGTCTTGGGGTCCCCACTGAGTAGCGTATACTCACCCCTGCACGGGCTATACCCACACTACGTTGTGTTGGATGCAGACGACGGACAACGCTGATCGTGGTTGAGGCTTGTGGAGCAAGTCGGTACCTGGAGGTGGACCACTGGGTGGAACGTACATAGACCAGACGGCTAAACCTGAGGGGCTGAGGAGGCTATCTATACCCACCCTTCAGGTGGGACTTCCAGTGGATGGCTTGACGTTGCTTCTTTACTTTCAGTTGTTTTAATTTCTTTCCAGTTGTACTTTACTTTCAGTTTGGGTTTGTATTCTGGCCCACTTACTTTTCCATACTACTTTTTGTACCCTGTTTTACTTAGTGTTTACTTCTACTTGCTTACTGTGTGGTGTTTGTTTACTTATAAAGGCAATGCCTTCCCCTTTTTTCGGGATTTATGCCTTGGTGCTAGTCGCCAGCCCCTGGCCTATGGGAGGCGGGCTTGGGGTAGTCACGGCATGGGTCCCAGGGACGGGTCGTGACAAACTAGTATCAAAGGAGTTTGGTTCTACCGCAGAACTCCGGACTCTGATCTTTCTTCTATGTGAGGCAATAGTGTTAAGGGTATTGAGTGTGGTTATTAGTCCAGGGAGTCCAGTGTTGGTGCGGTGGCCAACGTATCCGTACACCAGGACCCTGACTTCTGATTTTCCGACTCAATGCACAAAAACATTGACTGCATGTGTCTTACAAAAGTTTTATTTGTGATTCCTTTGTGTCAGCTCACCATGTATACTGTTTTGACTGTGGCTCACCTGTTTCATTTCAGGATGGCCCAACAACGGCAGCCATCTAGGGTTCTGAGCTTTGAGCGAGACGACATCCCACCGAGCGACGAGGTCTCGGTGCAGGTCCCTTTGACCGCGGAGGCACCGGCGGTACCTCTACCCGTCGAGCCACTGATTCTACCAGCCCCAGCCGCTGATAGTGCACATAACCTTAGTGCACTGCACGAGTTTCAGTGTCAGAGACTGCCCATGTTCTGCGGGGAGACAGAACCTCAGGCAGCCGAGGATTGGCTAGAGGCGGTTGTGTAAGTTTTCAACTTAGTGGGGACACTAGCAGACCTCATGGTGATCCTCGTAGCGAGCCTCCTGCATGCGGCAGTAGGCAGATGGTGGAACTTGATGCTCCAGGTGAACGAAGAGGCATCACTCTTCTGGACAGACTTTGAGATCCTCTTCCGCTCAGAGTTCGTCCAAGCCACCCTCGGTGAGGTGTGCATCTAGGAGCTACTACATCTGCGGCAGGGCAGCATGACGGTCGCCCAGTACTCGGTGAGATTTACTGATCTCTCACGCTATTCGACAGACATGGTACGGGACAAATTCTTCCGGGCCCGGACCTTCGAGCAAGGACTGAGGGATGATATCAGGGCATCGATGATCTCCCTCAGGATTCTGATGCAGGCAGGAGTACTGGAGCGAGCCCTTCTCATAGAGAGTTTTCTTACTGAGCCTACGCCAGCAGCGAGACCTACCGCAGGGCAGCACATAGCAGAGTCGTCTGCAGCTGGCAGTCGACAGATGTCACAGGGGTCCAGGCAGATCGGACCATCAGGCAGATGACCTCAGGACATTGGCTCAGAGGTGCGGGGCACACGGTGCAGAGCCAGCCTTCCGAGGAGCAGGCAGTGCTACGCATGTGGTGGGCAGGGCCACATGGCTCGTGACTGCCCGGCCTATTGTGAAGAGGAGCAGCAGACGGTTGAGGGACCACCAAGGCAGAGGCAGAGGGTCAATCGTGGCGGTCCTCCGGGAGTAGGAGGATGAGGTGGGGGAGCTGGCCGAGTAGCAGGTGGTGGGTGACGCTTTGAGGCTTTACCACCACCACCACCAGGAGGTCCACCCCGACCACAGGGATCTGGCGGGCAGAGACAGGCTCAGCTTCAGGCAGCAGAGGCCTATGACCACGACACACCAGAGATGATTTGAGGTACTATCTGTGCCTACACCACCCTTGCTGCAGTTCTTATAGACGTAGGAGCGAGTCATTTATTTATTGTCGCTGCCCTTGTTCGGTGCTCAGAGATTACGACAGAGCCGTTGGCTCGATCCTTACGACTAGAGACTCTTACGGGAGCAGACTCAACAATTACGCACTAGTGCCAGCAGTTTGATCATACTCTAGGAGGCGAGAGCTTCGGTTGGGATCTTCTTGTAGCAGCGTCGAGGCCTTACGACATCATCTTGGGCATGGATTGGTTATCGACAGTCTATGCTCAGATCGACTGTTTTAGGTGAAAGGTGCGGTGTGTTCGCACCGATGGGACCAGGTTCACCTTCACCAGCGAGAAGGGAGCCTTTGCAACATAGGATGGACTCACACAGAGTAGAGGACAGACCATCACTCATCAGTTGTCTAGCCTCATCCTAGGAGCAGTTGACGTGCAGAGTCCTAGTTTTCCTGTAGTGGTGGATCAGTATGTGGACGTTTTCCTTGACGACGTTCCAGGACTACCTCCTCAAAAAGAGGTAGACATTTATATTGCCATGTACCCTTGGACAGCCCCGATATCCACTCCAGTATATTAGATTTCCCCCGCTGAGCTTTGAGAGCTATGGTTACAGTTGGAGGACTTGCAGGGCAAGGGATTCATCCGAACCAGTGTTTCACCCTGAGCTTCCCCGATATTGTTCGCCAAGAAGGCGGATGGGAGCTTGCGACTGTGTGTCGACTATCGTCGCCCGAACCAGGTGACCGTCAGGAACAAGTATCCTCTTCCAGGGATTGACGACCTCTTTGATCATCTCAAGGGAGCACGGTGGTTCTCAAAGATAGACTTTAGATCAGGCTACCATCAGCTCAGAGTTCGAGACGAGGACGTGCAGAATATGGCCTTCAGATGTCGGTATGGCCACTATGAGTTCTTAGTTATACCTTTCGATGTAACCAACGCTCTAGTAGTGTTCATGGGTCTCATGAACAGGATCTTTTAGCCATACCTCGATCAATTTTTCATGGTCTTCGTCGACGACATATTGATATACTCGACTACTGAGGAGGTGCATGCCTACCACATGCGGGTTGTACTAGACACACTCCGAGAGAACCATCTTTATGGCAAGCTCTCGAAGTGTATGTTTAGGTTACATGAGGTACACTTCTTGGGACACGTCATCTCAGAGGCGGGAGTTGTGGTGGATCCTATGAAGATCGAGGCAATGGTAGCTTGGGAGCCACCCAGGAGTGTGGCGAAGGTGCGGAGTTTCTTGGGGCTAGCTGGGTACTACAAGATATTTGTTCTAGACTTTTCCATAGTTGCGACACCACTCTCACATTTGACGAAGAAGGGGAAACCATTCATGTAGTCAGACAGATGTCAGCAGAGCTTCTAAGAGCTAAGACAGAGATTGACCAGCGCGCCTATCTTGAGGCTACCGGAGGAGGGAGTAGGGTACATAGTCTACTGTGATGCATCAGGGACCGGACTCGGCTGATGCAGGAGTGGGCCATGATCGCCTATGGATCACGTCAGTTGGGGTAGAATGAGCAGAACTACGCTACCCATGACCTGGAGTTAGCAGCAGTGGTCATCACTCTGAAAATGTGGCAACACTATCTGATGGGCGAGCGCTTTACTGTCTACTCTGACCACCAGAGTCTTAGGTACATCTTCTCGCAGAAGGACATGAATCTAAGACATCAGCGATGGATCGAGTTCCTCCCGTATTATGACTTTTAGATAGTCTATACTCCAGGAAAGGGGAACGTGGTAGCCGATGCCCTCAGCAGGAGGACGGGCATTCAGCTACTCGGTGAGGCGACGGAGCAGCTAGCCTCTTTGTAGATATCCTTCATGGATAGAGATGGAGTAGCCTTTCATCAGTCACTCACAGTCACTCCTCCACTACTACAGTGGGTCAGGGAGGCACAGCGTGGGGATACTGACTGTGAGACGTGGCATGCGTAGATATCCTCAGGACAAGAACCTGATGGATTCTCTGTAGGAGGAGATCACGTCATCCTTTTCTGAGGACGTAACATGGTAGCAGTTGCTTTAAAGGAGGAGGTGTTGAGAGAGTTTCACACTTACCCTTTAGTGGTACATCCAGGAGTGGCGAAGATGTACTAGGATCTCAGACGACAACACTGGTGGTCGGGTATAAAGAATGTTGTGGCTGAGTTTGTTTCTCAATGCCTCACTTGTTAGCAGTTGAAGGTGGAGTACCAGGTACCAGCAGGCTTGGTGCAGCCCTTGGAGGTCCCGGAGTGGAAGTGGGACGGGATATCTATGGATTTTGTGACTAGACTTCCACGTACTTCCAGAGGTCACGACTCCATTTGGGTGATTGTCGACTGACTCACCAAGTCGGCCCACTTCTTACCCATCAGAGAGCAGGGCTCAGTAGAGAGCTTGGGACGTCTCTACGTTCAGGAGATTGTAAACCTTCATGGTGTTCCATCATCTATCGTTTCCGATCGAGATGCTCGCTTTACTTCTCATCTTTGGAAGGGGTTGCAGGAGGCATTCGGGACGTAGCTACGTCTGAGCACCACCTTTCACCCTCAGACGGAAGGTCGGATGGAGAGGACCATTAAGACTCTCGAGGACATGCTCTATGCATGTGTCCTCGACTTTGGTCGCAGTTGGGAGGACCACCTACCCTTGGTGGAGTTCGCATAAAACAACAGCTACCACTCCACCATCAGGATGGCACTATACAAGGCATTGTACGATCGACATTGCAGATCACCTTTGTGCTGGATAGACCCTGGGGAATCAGCACTTGTTGGACCGGAGATGGTCCAGGCCACAACAGAGAAGGTCCAGGTCATCCAGGAGCAGATGAGGACCGCTCAGAGCCGGCAGAAGTCTTATGCTGACAGGAGGCGGAGGTCATTGGAGTTGGATGATGGTGACCATGTCTTCTTGCGGGTCTCACCTTGACATGGATTACGGAGATTTGGTCAGGGCGGAAAGTTATCTCTGCACTTCATCGGACCATTCCAGGTCCTCAGAAGGATAGGTGAGGTGGCTTATCGCCTGGATCTACCACCACAGTTGCACCAGGTGCACGACGTCTTCCACGTATCTCAGCTGAAGAGATACGTGCATGACCGGACGCATATCATCGACCATGGGTAGTTAGACATTGACGATGGGGAGACTTTTGTGGAAGTCCCGGTGGAGATCGAGGATTGACAGGAGCAAGTCTTACATGGACGGTCTATACCTCTAGTGTGCATCAGATGGCATCACGGGAACCTCCAAGAGAGCACTTGGGAGCAGGAGGCTTAGATGCGTGCATAATACCCACATTTGTTCCCTAGTTTATGATGTATCTTTACAGGGACGTAATGCCCTGAGGTGGGAGTAATGTAAAGACCCGTAAAATTCATGAGAATTTTTTTTTTCTCAATTTTCTTTGGGATTTTACAAGAACACAGTTTCTGATGGCACCTGATTCTGAGGCCCGGTGTTCCTGGAATCAATTTCCAATGTTTAGCTCGGGTACGTTCAGTGAACAAACGAGCGGGTTATCCTAAATTTTGAACGGGTGCTCAGAATCAAATTATGAGGGCACTGATGGAATCGCAACGCCGGTAATTGCTTAAGAACACCTTTTCCGGAGTTGCATTTGCTCAGGTGAGATTATTAATTAATTGGGTTAAATAAAGAATAAAAATAAAATATTGTGCTACAATTTTATTTTTATTCTAAGTAATGATAACCTATGCTTGGTAGTTGGAGTGGGACCCACTAATATCCTAACTCCACTAGGTAGGATATTAGTGAGGTGGGGCCCACATGAGCCTCAACCCATTTATTTCCTTTTACCTCCCACGTGCATTTAATTTGGTAACTCAGTCGCACCCCCCCTCTTTAATGCCAAGTCAACTCTCGCGTTTAATTGGATTATTAAATGCCTCATTAATTTTTCAACGCACGGTAATTAAATCGTGTTTTAATTTTTTTACATTCAAATAAGCGATGACATGAGTAATAAATTAAGGCAACGCTTTATTTTATTTTTTTTAATTCATTGTGCGAGAATGATTGGAGAGGATTTTCTCAAAGCCTTCGAATCTTCATCTTCTTTGTTGGAGAACGCGAAGAACGACGAAGAACGCTGGCCTCCGATGGAAGATGACGAAGAATTATAGTTCCCCAGAGATCGAGGATGCGATGCCATATACCACAATGCCGATGATCCTCTTCTCTGCGATGCTGACGAATCCTCTTCTCCGCGACGTCGTGTACCACGACGACGACGACGCTTACGGAGCCTTCTTCCGCGATGTCCTTTTTCCCGCGACGAACCTTCGTTCAATAACACTTGAGGTAGGGGGTTTGGTTTAAATTAATTTATGTGGATTATATCCTTTTCATGTGTTTAAATTGTTGAAATTCGTTGAAACCACTAACGCGGTGGGTGCGGACCAACGAACAAGTCTGAACCCGCCGTTTCTTTGTTCTTAATGCACGGAACGTTGGGCGACAATGAAATAGGACCGTTGAGCGATTGGAGGTCTTCGCAATAATCTACGGGTCCCAAGATGACCCCAGGAGTAGACGAGAGCTAGAACGGACCACCGGAGTGGCTCTGGTGGCCCGCAAACTTCACCGGCAGCGCTGGCGGCCGGAGGCGACGGCGGGCACCAGCCGGCCGCCTGGAGGCGGCGGCGTCCCGTTGCGCCGCCAGGAGGGACCGGCATGGCTGATTCCGCGGCGGCAGGCGACCAGTCCCGCAGCCGCATGGGACCCGGGGGAGACGCGGCGCCCAGCGCCGCATTTGCTGGCAAGGGAGAGGCCCCCCAAATGGGGTCACGGCATCAATCAAGGGGGCAGCCCCCCCCCCCCCCGTTCTGCTCAGCTCGGCGTTGGCCGAGCTGCCCACGCGGGCCGCGCGCGTGAGCCAAGCCAACTGGCCACCCAGGCCAGACCGGGCTGTGCCCTAATGGGCTAGACCCGGACCCGGTTCGGGCAGACCCAGGGGGTCTCGGGCCGAGTCGGTCCGGGCCCAAAACCCCCTAAAACCGGAGAGGTTCGTTCATTTGCCCATATCTTGGGATACTGACCTCCGATCAACGCACTGTAAGTTGCGTAGCGATCCTTTGATCAAGACTATCGTTTCGGTATATTACACTCAAGGTTTCAGAGAACTTTGGGAATGACCGGGTTGTTTCGAACACGAAACCAACCGGGCCCTCGGAGCGGAAACACTTACAACTTGAGCTACGGACGTCCGATTGACGTGTCTTCAACTTTGTTGGACTCATCTTAGTGAGGCAGACCTTTTTTATTACTTCTCTCAAGGTTTGGATGCAGTTGGAGTGCATTCGGGTTGGTTTTGACATAAAAACTAACCGGTCCCTTGGAAAGAAAAATCTATAACTCTCAGACCGGGCGTTCGACTGACGCATCGTCTGTCGCGTTGAGTTTCTTTTTTTGAGACGGAACATTGGGATACATCAACTCCAGACTATGTGTCAGTTGATGTATCCACCCACTTTGGATCATGGAGCGGACCCTCCCAAAAACGACCATGCTGTGTGCGGCAACCCTAGAGCTGGCTGCGACTGTGACTGTGATGACTGCACTGAAATCCTATGTGGATTCAGCAGCGATGAAGACCATACTGAAATCCTCCAAGGGTTCGATGTCAATGAAGACTGAACTAAAATCCAATGTGGGTTCGGTAGTGATAAAGACCATACTGAAATCCTCTGTGGGTTCAATGGCGATGAAGACTACACTGAAATCCAATGTGGGTTCGGCAGCGATGAAGACCGTACTGAAATCCTTTGTGGGTTCGATGGCGATGAAGACTACACTAAAATCCTCCGTGGGTTTGGCAGAAATGAATACCATATTTAAATCCTCTGTGGGTTCAACGACAATGACTATTGTTCTTGTATCCTACGTGGGTCTTGCAGTGTCTGACTCTGTTCTTGCTATCCTACATGAGTCTGGCAGAGTAGCTGGTCTGTATCCTATGTGGGTCCGACAGCTTAGCTGGTTCAGTATCCTACCTGGGTCCTAGCTTAGATGAATCAGTGGCTGTATCTGATCATCTCTATAACCTTACGAAGAAGTATACCTATGTGATCTAAGTCTTGACTTTCAATCATTATCTTTGATATGATTGACTTTCTTTCCTATGTGGAATGCGGTTGTGTTATCCTATGTGGATTGGGTTGTACTCCTATGTGGACGTGATCAAACTTGGGCTCGGATGTTGGAGCCGATCGGTAATTGATGACTTAGGTATATGTATGGTCATATACCTAAGTAGTGTTGGTTGTTACTTCGTGACTGTATCTTTCCTTTGTGGATTATCCTTTGTGGATTCTGGGAGACCTTCGGGGGTCTCGGGGTCCCTACTGAGTAGCGTATACTCACCCCTGCACAGGCTATGCCCGCACTATGTTGTCTTGGATGTAGAAGATGGACATCTCTGATCATGGTTGAGGCTTGGGGAGCAAGTTGGTACATGGAGGTGGACCACCGGGCAGAACGTACACGGATCAGACGGCTGGACCCGAGGGGCTGATGAGGCTATCTGTACCCACCCTTCAGGTGGGACTTCCAGTGGACGTCTCGACATTGCTGCTTTACTTTCAGTTGTTGTACTTTCTTTCCAGTTGTACTTTACTTTCAGTTTGGGTTTGTATTCTAGCCCACTTACTTTTCCGCACTACTTTTTTTACCCAGTTTTACTTAGTGTTTACTTCTGGTTTCTTACTCTATGTTGTTTGTTTACCTATAAAGGAAATGCCTTCCCCTTTTTTCGGGATTTACGCATTGGTGCTAGTCACCATCCCCTGGCCTCTGGGAGGCGGGCTTGGGGTAGTCACGGAACGGGTCCTGAGGACGGGTCGTGACACTTTAAGTCCCTTATGTAGCATGAGTTGAAATTATTTTTCCTTCATGGTATTGAAAATATTAGTCTTTCAAGGGTAGATGAACAATATGAAGTAATGATGGAGTAGTAAAATGACATGACTAAAGGGGTAAATTATTGTATGTGCAGTTAGCCATTAATTTATCAACCACTTATGTCATTTGTGCATTAATTCATTATCATAATTATATATATATATTTTGGTTGGTATTGTTCATCTATTATCATTTCTATTTTACTTTTGAAATGATGTTTTTGAAATATATATTCTGAAGTTAATTTTGTTTGATTAAATTAGAAGAATGAAAAGAAGTAATTGTTATATCTATACAAGTCGATACTCAGTCGATGTTTCCTTGACCATACCTACATATGATTATCTAAATGTATCCCTCACTACAGCATCTGATACACAATCTTCTTTCCCCCTAGAACCATCTCTCAAACCCTCTATCAACATCCCATCTGTATTTTAGTCGACTCCTCCATATTCAACAACCTCTGCAGTGAGGTAGCAGGGCACTTCTAGTTGTACATGGGAATATTCGATTGTAACTATTGTAGGATAAAATTTTAATTTGAAGAATGTTGTTTTATTTTTTTATAATTCTAACTTTTTTTTAATAAAATATGGAAACAATGTTACTATAGAGAAAAATATGAAATGTTCAGATGTTTGGAATGTGAGTAGACTATAGATAGTTGTCCCATTTGATTGCTATGGGGTCCTTATGGCTGAATCAGTATGATTATTTAGCTATATTCATGGCCAACTGATAGAGGATCCAATTATCATTATTATTATGTATGATAATGGTAGGAATATGTCGTTATCATAGAAAAACATGATTCCTTTGATTCACTAATTACAGTAATTTTTATACATTATGCTGTAATTGAATTTCATTATGTTATTAAATTATAAAAATTTCAAAATAAATGTTTTTGGAGAGAGATTTGGTTGATTTATGTCAAAAGATTACCGAATCTATCTCGGGTGATAGTGCATCGATGACCGGTGGTGAGCATGTAAATCATAGAAGTTAAAAATCATTTTGGTCACAAACATTTATCGAAATTCATTTTAAATATAAATATACAACACTTTTTAATTTTCAAATAAAAATTCATAAGGGTTCTAGTAGGAGGAAGATGAGATGGATATGGAGATTGAGATGGAGATGTTGATGAGATGATTTCATCTGGTAGTGATTAGTGGTGTTTTTGATTTCATGGACTAATATGGAATGTGAGGGGTTGTTGATGCATCATTTATGACAAAGAGAATAAATTATTTTTGGTTTGATATAAATTAATTTATTGGTTATTTCATTCCATATTTGTTATATATGTGTGATTTTATATTCTTCTGATTAGGATTTTGGGTGCCCTTGATAGCCGATACACTTGGATATAATTCTTTAGGGTAGTTCTAGGGATTCAGAATATAAAGCTAGTATTTTTTGACAAATAATCATTTAGTATAGGTTTAAACCACTGGTAAATATGGAATATTTTTATTCACAGTGGTTAAAACATCCACTATGAGGTCAATGTTTTTTTGGAAGTCAAAAATACTATTAAATATGATGTACTATTATATAGTTTTGGAATCAATAGTTTCCTGTTGGGTTTGTGTGCGAATGTTTTTTGGGATTTAATAGTGGTTTTAACCAATTTGAATGTCTCTTTATTTTTTCACTAGAAATTGCTGCTAAAACAAAATTATTCACCGTTATATTTGATTTCTATGACCCTTACCAAACCCATCCACTAAATTTAAAAAATAATTGTGTTTTGGATCTTGACACCAAATTTAATTATGGTTATTGGAAACCATCATAGAACCATGTAGTGGCGGTTTAAATCAGTTCAAAATCAAAAAAAAATAACTACCGCTACTCAGTTATTTTTTATAGTGATTATTTACAATATGGTTTTCTTTAGACAATGGTAATATCTTTCCAATATAGTATTTTCTAAAGGAGGCATATATCAACCATTAATTTGGATTGACGAGTACCCACTATCGAAACAAGTGTATTCATCTGATGTTAAGACACAATTGTCATCTAGAACACAAATACACACATATTTACTATTTTTTTAATGGATATTTATCATTGTCGCACAAATAGTTTAATGTTCCAATCATGAATGGGGTAATTTCAGAATTTTTAGAACATAATATTGGTATGAATAGTTGGGATATGGATTGGGATCATTTGTTTGTGTTGTGAGAGTTCAACGAGATTATAGATATAATTATATAGTGATGATGAGGATATTGAATGTGTCTTATAGACATTAATTTTTAGTTTTCCCTCTGATATATTGACTCTCTTTAGTCAATCTTTCATATATTCAATAACTATGAAACTTTATTTTATATATTTCAATAATATTATTATATTATTAGTATTATATGATTTCTATAATAATTTCAAATAAAAAATAGGATTTGATAACTCTTATGGATTTTTTTAATGATTTCATTTATTTTTTGTGAGGATACTTTAGGTAATAGTATTCATATGTGATTTATTAGTGAAATTTTACTAGTTAACATACTCTAGTATGTAGAGTGGGGCACCTTAGGTCATGTGTCACCATCAGTCTATTATGGTTTGGGTAGTTTGAGATAGGGATGTTGAAAAGGGTATAATTGAGAAACCAATAATATGATGTTCACATAGATATTGTGCATGAAAATAACATAAATTAAAAAACCATGGATTCCTTATATAAAATATATATGAAGATATTGAGTATGGATATTAAAAATAAGATTATTTTAGGTACCACTAGTTTTAAAAAATAATAATAATGATTTTTCATTTATTAAAATATAATATGGATGAACTATATAGTATTAATTAATATAAATAATAGTAAAAGGAAGGCATCATTTATGTTCTATGAAATAAATTAAATTATTTTAATATAGACATTAAAGATGAATGTTATAAAAAAAATTAATTAAATAATATGTATAGTGGGATTAATTTGAGGACCCCAAGAAAATGTTTGATATTTTTTAATTGTAAAAAATATTTTAAAGAAGATTGTGAATAATTGATATTTAAGGGTATAAGTAATATATAATATTGATATCTATTAAATTAAAATTATTTTCTTTTAATTAAATTTGGTGTCATACAAAATTGTCATCTACCCCAATGTGATGTGATTTGATTTGAATAATGCAACAAAATTTAAATATATATATTTTATTTAATTTAATTAAAAATATGTGGGAGGTATTTTTATTAGATATATTAAATAAATCATAATATATGATGTGGTGAAATTAACCATATGATGTTCCCAATTATTGATTGGTTTTATATTCACAATATATTTTTCATGATGTATAATATGAGATTTCAATTGAATAACAAACATTATTTTTTTTATAAAATCCTTTATTATGAGATTTCACATTAAGATCTATTGATTATTACCTTAATTGTAATATATTTTAACAAGTATCTAATTTAATGAGTTATAAATTTTATCTTTTAAAAAATATGAAATCCTAGAGTTTGATTTTTACATAATGTATAAAATATATGAAAATATGCTATATCCTTCATTTAGTGATTATGAACCTTTATACAGATTTAAAAACAACATTTAAATGATTTTACATTTACTTCAAACAATTTGAATAAATATTTGTTCTACTATTTTCCTTAAACATGGTGTTTTCGTGACTTTAAAATAGTTTTATAAAATGACCTGAATAAGTGTTTTATGATTACATTCAAACATTAGATAACTTTGATAGCGTGTTTATCACTATTTTCACAAATACGTTTCCATAAAACACATTCATTAAGAAAGAATGAGGATCTATTTAAAGGTATTATTTTTTAATTTTTATCATTTTTGTGATCTATGTATAAAAATATCATGTAGTTTGTTTCTTATTATACTTTAATTTTCCATATTGAATTTCTACAAAATCCTTTCAATTTTATATATCATCCTACCAATATTGTAATCTACATAAAAATAATTTTTTGTCTAAAAACCCATTTTATTGATTATAATGTAGAAAATGTGATCATAAATCTATAATTTTTCCTAAAAACTAACATATAATAGGATGAGATTTAATTTTCTAAAATATTGTGAAACAAATTTAAAAAAATTAAATCAATTGGAGAACAAGTTAGTAGAAAAAAATGAGATAAATTCAAAGAAAAAATTATTAGCGTAGTGATGATGATGATATATAATCCTAAAATAAAGTGGAAGTGAATAAATTGAAAAAATATATGAAATATGAGTCGGTTTTAATTGTTCATAAAATAGAAAATGTTATTGAAATTAAAAATAAAAAAGCTAGTGTGTTTGAATTAATGTTTAACAATTAGTGAAATCCTAAACTATTTGATATGCAATGGATGAAAATGTAAAATGAAATATATGTTTATGGAATAAACATAATATTTTTGAGATCATGGGAATGTTATTAGTGGAATAATAATAACAATTAATGAAACATCTAAATTTAATGATGACACTAAAAATATGTCGTCATTTAAATTTTTTTTGATATATCTAAGTAATATTATTTAAAATAACAATGTTTTTATTTAATAACAAATATGATATTTGTTTTACATACACATAAAGTAATAAGATTGTGATGAATAATACAATATAGATAAAAACTATAAAAAATTTGATGTTCTGATATTTTTGGTCTCAGGAAGTGAAATAAATAATGGAACAATTTAAATTAGATGTATTTTAACAAAAAAACATTTATATGATTAATGGAATTGTATATGATTATTAATAATATGATGATGTAAATTTAAAAGATAAATCCATCACATTAATGACAAATTGTATGAAAATATTTGAAGGAATATTCAATTAAATGTAATCTTATATTCTAAAAAATTTGGATAATATTTTAATAAATTCTTGGTGATTATAAAATGGGTATAGAATTATGGAATTTAAATTTTTGGATACATGGGAGACAATATGAAATATTTCAATAAAGTAAGATGTAATTAAAAATATGAAATTTTTTGGAAGAATAGTAAAATAAAAAATAGAACATATCCAACTCATTGATGAAAAAATAAATTTCATGGGTATTTTATAGGTTTAGTAAATATTATTTTAGGGTATATGAATAATGGTTCATGATGATTTTATTAAAAAGAATTATACTATAAAAAATTTACAACATAATATTTTTTATGAAAAATTATTAATTTTATTATTTCTTATAAATAAGGATAATAATGATAATATTCCTTTATAAATAATAAATGTAGATTTAATATATTCATAATAAATGAATTTATATTTTTAAGAATATGTAAATGTATTTATAAATCTATATTAGTAGAATTAAGACCAAATTAAGTCAATGAAAGTATACTATGATATATTAATGTGGATATTTTATATTATAGTTAATAATGATCAATGATGTCACATTTCTATTTGTGGGTAAATCAATGTCAAATAGATTTAGAAAAAATTTTATATTTTCATTTCCACTCTAAATATTTTAACCTCTATAGAAATTAGGATGAATGAATTTGCATTTGATATATAAAAAACCACACAACATACAATGTTGTATAAAATTAACAAAAAATGTACAATGATTTCCCACAATTTTGGCATCTATGGCCTTATTATGTTCATATAATGTTTCTAGGGTTTTGAATTTATAACATTTTTCAGGATAATATTATTATTCTACTAGAAAAATATATTCCTAGGGTATACATTAGGATGTAATGTGTGTGTTTTATGGAAGAAACTTTGACAGATTTAAGATTTCAGATGATGGATGGATGAAAACTATTCATATTGTATTGCTAAATGGTGTAGTTACACGATACCATAAGATGATATGATTAGATAGTAAAGATACAAGTAGTATTTAAATGTTATATATAATCACACATCTTAATAATCCTACATTAAAATTATTTTTTCGATAGAATTAATATTTTTGAGATATTTAAAACATGCATAGTAGTCTAATTGGATTAAATGAGGTGGTGGATGTATTTGAACAAACTGAGGGTTCATCCATAGATATTTGTCTTGGAGGTCTTCATTCTAGGATGATTAAATGACAATAACTAAATTAATCTTTGGTTGAGTCCAACTATATTTTAAAGGGGTGAATTTATTTTTATGTGAATAACATAAGTGACTATAATGATGCTCTGTTTAACTAAATAAAACAAGTTATATTGTCCCCCATATTGATTAGAAGACATGTTTTAACTACATAAATTTATTTCTTATTCATTACCTTTATTTAATTGGATATTTTTATTCCAATAATGATGTTTTTTTCATTAAAATAGTTTTTCAATTTAGATAGCTGATTTGTGTGTGTTTTTCATTAATTTTATAGACCTCATAGTATAGTGTCATTACTAGTACCTTTTTTATTTCCATTAGTGTATTTTTTGGTATTTTGTTTTTTGGTTTTACCAGATAGTAACTATGAGACATAAAAGTGGTTACAAATCATGGTTTGGAGTGTTTTGGTTAATTAGACCATAATAAAGATTTCTTAGTACTTTGTTCAATTACATCATTCTCCCCTTTTATTTTTTAGATGAATATTTAGAAATAGTTCATAATAATTCATTAACATTAACAAGAATTTACTGTGTGTCCATAATTTATTAAGGGATTAAAATTCAAGAGGGTATGGTCAAGGTGGATAAGTTCTAGAAATTATATTTTTAGTTCTGTAAGATAAAGTTCAATGATTTTCTGCAACTAAATGTCATTAATCTACAATTGACTAGTACAGATATAGATGTGATGAAAAAGAAATAACTACATTGGATATAGAATAATGAATCAATCTTAATATTTATATCCTTTTCAGGATACATGGACTTTAATATGAAATATGTGAACAGAAAAAATTATATAATGAAGCTGATTACTAAAATTTATGACACGAATTAAGTGATGGATATTTTTTTCATCTAATTAGAATATTCACTAAGTGAATTTTAAATAAGGAGTGTAAATCCAATCATATTAATGATGTGAACAATGTAATTAGTGGATTTCATTTAGTGTACATAAAATTTTTAGATTCATAATGGGAACTATTTTACGCTTACCACTCCCTAAATCTTTGGATTCCATGGTCAACAAAATGAAGAACTAGAGTAAAATTAATGACCTCTTGTCTATGGAAGAACATGAATTGATATGGAATAGTAATCCTTTCATGAAGGATATATGTGTATAATTCTAAAGTTTATAAAGTACCGATGTTAGTGGGTGATCCAAAACATGATAGGGAAATAATAAAAGTAATATAGGGATAAGATGGAGAGGGAGTGTCTCAGTTGATTATTTTTAATTGCATTATAATGATGGGTATAAGGGTCATCACTGAATTCCTCAATGAGAATAGAGATAAGTCAAGATCATATACTTTTAGGAGTGGATAATTAAATCAAATATCAATAGATAGTAGTGGCCCAATTATAAGTATAAAAAAACCATGTTAGTCACATTTCACAGAGTTCTCTGTTTCACTCAAAATTAGAGAGAAGAAGTATGAAGAAGTGTATATTTGAATGCTTTGGTAGGGTACATCCTGTGGATGATAAGATTAAATATTATTTCATTGTGATATGATTCTATGAAAATATAGAATTGAATAATTTTGTATATTAAAGTATCATGAAACATCCTCATATTAAGGAATAACTTATTTTTTTTAATATTAGAGAATAGGGGATTTGGTACTATATTCACAGACAGAAAATGGAAGATTTCATATAGCCATATTTCTCTATAACTAATTTAAGTATCATACGGTGTGGTGAATTTTAGAAATGTAACATATATGATATTTTTTTATTAAGGTTTGGATTCACTAAGAGAAAATGGGTTGAAAATCAAGGTTGATAAAGGGATTGTAAAGGAAACAAATAAAGAAGTATTCAACCAGGGAGGAATAAATTTGGAGGATGAAGTGGAAAATTTTCCCCAGATAGGAATGTAATGTGATGAATAATTATATGTTATAGTTGGATAATATATACTTTTTGGGTTTATGCATATTTTATTCTCCTATAGAATCATTATAAAATATAGCATTAATTGATGATGAAATATTTCATGTACGGTGTTCATTTTTAGAGACAAGTCCATGGTATTTTTAAAACATATTATGGATAATGATTTTGTAAATAGATTCCAAATGAAAAGTAAAATGATTATGGCCACACATTAGTGGAAGTATGAAAGTAAATTTTTTAAGATGATCTAATGGAGGAATGTAATTCGGTTTTGATATTTATATGCTTGGAACTGTGAAAAATAATTTACTTTTAGATATTTTAAAGAGTGTTCTGGTTGAAAAATGAAGTAACATTAGAATTAATTAGTTCTTTACTATGTTTTTCTAGGTGAAAGTAGGAAATTTCATGGTGTACATTTTCAACTACAGTTTGTCTTCATTATTGGGTGAGGAACATCCAGAATCCTATTTTCCTTGATGGATGGTTCACTTAACCAATCTCAAATTACATGGTTCATTCTCCTATATTATCATTTATACTATGAATTGGGAAAATAATGATGCCAATTCCTCATCATGACACCTTTTGGTATACTAAAATAAAGATTTTGGTTTTTGACTATGTGAAAACAATCTTTTGAAGGTGGTCAAAAGTTGAAATTTAGTCTTCCATGAAGAGAACCATTTTAATGATCAAATCATCATGGTTTTATTATGATGGTGGAATGTATTATCACATAATGATGTTTGTTTGAATAGGTTTCTGAATATTATTTATATTATAGAGAAGTGAGAAATTACATTAGTACAAAAATTTACATGAATTCATCGATGATGTTATAGAAGAAATTCAAATTCTATTTTTTTCAATGTCTTCATGTTCAAAATAGATTAAATACTTCAAAATATTAATATTATTTTTGATGAAATTATTATATAATTCATAGAATTTTAGTGATCAAAACTTCAATGTATGTTAATGAGATATACCCAAGAATATTCACATGTATTGTGTAGTATGAGAGTGACTTTCATTGATTTATTTTAATAGTCGACAGTAATCCCATGAGTCTAGTGGAGGATTCATGAATCAAATACAAAAAGTATTCTGAGTTACCCCATTTTTGTGAGAATTATTCCATCATTGTGTCATAAATATGTTAGATGAATGAAAAACATTTTAGTAATAATTTAAATGAAAAATTATCTACAAAAAAATAATTATATGGTCAGATCAGATAAATGACATGGATAATAATAATGGATTTGTAATAAAAAAATACAGTAATTTATCAAAAACTATTTGACCGGTAGTTCATTATATTACTATTCAGATAGAGGTGATTATAGTTTAAATGAAAAAACAACATTTAAAGTAGTTTAATGCAAATAAATAATTTATCCATGAAGGAATAGATGTTGAAATTTACAGGCATAATATGGTTGGTTTTGAGGATTAGTATATCTAGGATATTGTGTACAATATCAGCCAAATCCATTATGGTGTTGGGATACAACCAAGGAATTGGAATCATAAATTCATATACATAAGGATAGAAATAATGTTTATATACCTTAATTAACAATATTTATATTACTTAATTGTGTTTCATGATCAGAGATTCATCATCATGATCCACTATATTAATGAAATTCTGTATAACACACTAAGTATTTATATATATTGGTTTCTCCTTCTGACTATTTTTATTTCTTTTTTAGGCATATAAAATAGTTTAAACACTTGTAGATCATTATGATTAATTTAATGAAATGATAAAAGTTTGATTTTAGGATAAAAATAGACATTTGAATTGAAAACCTTACATCAGTTAAATGAATTGAAAAAAAATTAAAATTTCAAGAGTAGGAAATTTTGTGTCATCTTGTTCCTAACGAATGATCACATTTATGGAAAAGAAGCAAAAAATTGGGAGAAAAAATCAATATTCTATAGTCATTTTAGAAATGATTAATATAGAAGATCAATTAGAATTTAGTTGAATATTTAATGAATAAAGGAAGTGGTATTTATTTGAGTTAATATTATAATTAGATTAGTTTGATGATCAATAAGAATAGAAACCAAACTGTAGAAATAGTTAATAGACATCAAAAATAGTACATTTTCTTAAAATAATACTTATCTTCACTAATTTTGGGTGAAATATATATTTTAATTCCATAGAATAAATATCATGATTAAAAACTAAAAGATATTATAAAGACATTTTTTATGTACTATATTTTAATTTATTTCATAAAAAATAATAATTTTAATGTTAATAATTATAATTACCTATGTTAGAAAATTATTTTTTAAATTGATTATAATTTTTTGAATTGGCATATGAAATAATATAATGGTGATTTTTTAGAAAAATTATACAAAAAATGGTTTCTTGATTATTGAGTATATAGTACTTTTATAACCCATATGTTTTAAATTACATCATCTATAAGGTAATAATGACATAACTATATCAATAATTTTAGGAACACAAAAAAACTTGTTTTTATATTAATTAATTATTTAAATTAATATTCAAATACTCAAAATTATTTTCCAACTTCTATAATATAATGTATTCCCTTAAAAACATTAAATTTTTTCACTTCCACATTTAATAAATAATTAATTCCCTTTTTGAAGGGTTTGAAAATATCAAAAAAATATATAAAATTTATTAAATAAAACTCATAATTTAAAAAATATAACTATTACAAGGTTTACCATGAAAGTATCTTTTATTTCATATTTTATCCTAAAAACATCACACTCCTCAAGTATAAATTCAACCTCTTTCACCCCTTGGAGACCCACATCCCGTGGAAATATCACATAAAAAACTCTAACAAAAATTACCCTACAAACACCCATATCATAATTATGGAAATTATATTTTAATATAATAAAAATAATTCAGTAATATTAGGGTCTTATTAAGAGAACAACACATCAGAGGTAAGATTCCATTATGTTTTACCTTTCATTTTTCTCTTATCTTCCACAATACATATATTTATTTCTTTCACAAAACCCAAAAAAAATTAATTAATTACTACCTTTGAATCATATTCATGACTATATACAATGATTTATTTTGAATCATATTTATATGTCTTAAATCTACCAACTCCCCACTGGCAATGTCCCATTAACGGTCGATTATACACCAATGAGGACATTTCCAATTCTCTTATTATTGAAACCCTTATTAATGATTACAATAAATTATTTATAATACCTAATTATATATGTTTATGTATTTATAATATTATTTACATAATCTTATTAATGAATAAGTAAAAATAATACAATATCATTATATCAAGAAATATGGTATATTTGAAGAAAAATATAATATCAAAACCTTTCATAAATAAAAAAGGATATTTATAAATTAAGTTGACTTAACAAATCTAAAAAATACTAAAAAAATATTTATTATTCAGTTATGGTTTCTTGAATTATTAAACATTTAATCTTTATAAAGGATGTGAAAATTAATGATATATATCAACATATAATTTAAGTATTACCATGAACCCAACTACTTCATTTCTAGGTTTATTGAATATTTCACTTTATTTTAAATTTGAAATCATCTCAATTCAACCAATGAATGTAGTTCACTCTTCATTCCCTTTTTTTCATGGGTATATGTGTTCATTATCTTAAAAGAGGATATTTTAAATCTACCTGTAATGATTTTAAAAAAGACCTCGTTTACTAAAATCTCACTATGGTTTCTTTTAAAATGTTTTTCTTTATCAATGAGACATTGATATTTTATGAAAATATTTTATATCCAAAAATATATTTTAAATTTTATATTGGGAATCATAATGAATATTTTTTATATGTGATTCATGAATCACTTATGAATCCCATTATCATTTTGTGCGTTCAATATTATTCTATCATTAAATATTTTTAATCTATTTCTATCATGCATGATTATATTCATATTATAATTTTACCAGTGGGTCTCAAATTAAATAGACCTCCAATGAATTTTGTAATCTGAAATATATATACATATATATATATCATGATATTTTCAGTATTATGCATGCACATGATATTATATTTGATCATAATTATAATTTTTTCATTTAGCCTCATATGTTATACATGAAAATTGGGATATATGTTTTCACAACCAATTTTTTGTACATGATCACTTTGTTATGATTTTTCATTATTACATATATTCCACATTCCATTCCATTTTCAAATTATACGCCCATATATGTGATTATGAACCTATGATTATGATATTAGGATGATTATTATACTCACCCATGTACTATTGATTCATGTATGTTACTGTTTATTATTCCTACCTATATTGGGAGTTTTCTTCACCCCATTCATTTATGTATATCCTCCAGTGAATAAAATGTTCTATGGAAAACACGAGGCCGTTTAGGATGACTATTAAGATTAATTTCAATAATGTTTTTGTTAAATTATATACACATGATTTATAAAAAAATTCAATTATAAAAGCATTCAATTTTGGAATCCATTTATATCATTTTCTTTATCTAAAATATGATTTAATTTTCATGTTAGAAAACACCTAGTAATATAGTTCATATCAATAAATAGTTTAGTTAATTTGGAAAATAAGATGGGAAAAACTAGTGAAAGAATTAAGGATGATATTATATATTAGAAGACATAATAAATATTGATAAAGAGTTTGATATCTATGAAATGGCATCATTGTGTGGATATTACATGCGGATGTGTCCTTTGAGTAGAAGAACCTAGGGGTAATAACCCAAAAATTTAATGGATGGGTATTAATCTAGTCTTTACTCGAGGAAAGAGTAATGGAACTTGTTGCACACAAAGTATAACTCTATCTAGCTATATTGTTTAGTTGTCCACAATCTCTTTTTAAACCATTATGAATGATATATAACAAAATAAAATATTCCACATTAATAGAGATAATAATTGATGAACATGATCCTATAATTATGATTTTATATGTAGTGTAAACAAATGAACCCCATAAAAGAAAAATTTAGATTTTATTTTCAGAAGAAAATTAATTATTTACTCATACATTATTGGCATATATTTTTTCCAAGAAATTTTATACAAAATCATAGTAATAATGAGAAACCAGAACAACAATATTTTTTATGGTTAATCTACTTCTTTATAAAACAATATTCTCTATGTAATCGGAGGTGCAGTTCCAAGAATCATGGTTGTACTCACAAAGTTTTGTCTATATTTGAATAATTACATGAACTATATGTAATTTCCTTCATTAGGAAACCGGAAAAAAATTACACTTAAATTATATATTAACCAATAAAAAATAATGAGTTGATCTATCGATATACTTATAAAAAATCCATCAGATAACAAAATGGAAATAAAAATTTTGTACCGTATTTTTATGAGAAATAAATTTTCTCTATTCATCTGTCATTTAGATGTCAAATCATATCAATATTAGAAATTGATTAGGAATATGAATGGAAAATAAGAAATAGAGGAAATGGAGTGAAAATAATTTAAGAACATATTTATTAATAAGTATATCACATAAAATATTTACAAAAATAAGGAGAGATAATTATAATAAATTAATGAAAAGGAGACAAAATTTTTCACAACCTATATAGAAAATTTCACATGGATCTTAAGAAAAAAATTGATATTTGTTATCAGTGGTATTAGAATAACAGATAGATTGTTTATTGGTATAAAAACACATCTCCAAAATTCACTATATGTCCTACAATATAGATGTTATTAATATGAGTTTTGATGTGCTATAAATCTTTACATGGATTTTATAGAATGTTTATATGAATGGGGATATAAGTAGATAATATTGGATTTTCACTATGGGGGGTTACATGATAAAGGAGGTTACAATACCTTACCACCCACATGCCAATGATGTGGAAAACAATCATGGGAACTCTCTAGAAGGGATCCTGATATTCTTTAATTGTGGTATATAAGGTAATCAATAACATTAATTTTGAATATAAAATTTTATGTAGACAGTTGTGATGGAGGAATGAACAGAACCACCAAATTCAACACACTAGGTTCAATGTTTCAATTATATAATTAGAGGGAACTATTCAAGATAATGAACATAATATATAGTTTTAAAGGGAAAACAACATTTGCAATATGAAAATATGAGGGTGGAAGTAATTGTTATTCAATCACCACTACTATGGTGGATTATGAATGTAATTTCATATAACGTATAACTCCTTTAAAAAAAATTAAAAAACAATATTTATTTTATTATAGTTCTATCGAATCTTATATATGTTGCATGTTTTTAATAACCATTTTATCAAAACTTTGGTACAATTATGTGCAGATATACTAAAAAATCATAGTGGTGTAATAATTTTAACCCATGTGTTGTAAAAATTTCCTATTAGCTTATGTGATAACATTCTTCCATAAAATCATAAAATCATTTCATTCGTGGAATTTGATGATATAGTAGGATAGGATTTTCCATTGTTATGTACTGAGAGATCCACTCATGGGAAAACAATATCTCATTATATATTATATATTATGATATTCAATTGTAAAATTTTAAGGAATATCATTATTTTCATTTAAAAAATCCCTCATTGGTGTGGCTATTGATACCTAGTGAATAAGAGTATCATTCACAATTTTTTTCTTAGAGAGTAAAATAAAACATTAAGAAATTCCAATTGTGGGGGGACATACTGATTTATTTCACAATGAATAACCCTGATTTCCCCAAGATCATGAGTTAGAGTTCTTATTATAACTAATACCTAGAGTCACATTTATCTCAAATTCCACTTTTGGAAGGAATAGATAGAATAGTAGCAGTTAATAGTGTAACTACAATAGAATTTGAAAAAAAAGTTTTATATTCCTTCTTGCATCATTATGTGGGGTGATGGTTATCCTTTTCAAGAATAAATAATTAATAATTATGTTGTGCATTGATTACTAAGATCATAATGATATCATCATAAGGAGAATGTTTACCCTACTAAGGATTGATGAATTTTTAAATCTACTTCTGAGAGTTTAGTATATCTCCGAGTTGGATATTAATTCTAGATATCCTCAACAAATGGATATTTGGAATAAATCATTCAATACATGATATAATAACTATGTGTTCATATTGACTCCCTTAAAAAATACTAATACACATTAAATATTCATTGATTTAATTAATGTTGTCTTTATATACTAGGTGAAAATTATTTTTATAATGACTGCTTAAAACATTTTTCATTTAGTCCATGAGAATGTATGATCATCTAGAGAATATAAGTAATGTGATTGATAGATTTAATAAGTCAAAGTATAACATAATTATACCATGTGTTTTATTTTTATAAATCATACACATTCTTGGGGAAAGTGATTACTAGTGAAGAAATTTCTATAGACGCCTCAATGTACAATTTGATTTTTGAATGTATCAGATCATCAAGTTTCATAGAAATATATAGTCTTTTTTTTATTACATGTTTAATACTAATGGTTTTTGAGAGACTACCCACACTCGCTTTTCCAACTATCTATGTTAGAATAAATGGGGTAACGTATATAGCTATAATAAATAAAAATATTGTATTAATGAGTTAAAAAAAGGAAAATAATTGTTCCCATATTCACATTACCCTAATGTATGTAGGGGATTGTGATAAAAATCGTTTCATCAAAGAAAGGATGATATTGTTTACTCATGAAAAATGATAATGTGATAGCCTATAACTCATGACTGATGAGGATCTAGGGGAAAAAACATGATACAAAATTTTATGTTAGTCTCTATGATATTTTAATTCAATATTTAGAAGAACTAATTATATACTCTAAAATTTGACATATGTATATATATATATATATAAAGATTCTAAAGAATATATTCATATAGAAAGAGGTCAATATGTGATAATGAAGAAATATAGAGCTGATCAGTGACTATAATTTGTCATTTTAGTACCATCCATGAAAATCAAATGTGGTATTTGATATTATTTGTATAAAATAGCTAGATAAAATATCCATGATGTGAATGTAGAATGTATTCATATTTAGGGATATGAAATGTATATAAAATGCAATCATAATGGAATGGAAGATATTCAACCATAACAAATGATTGTGTAACCTTCTATCCCAGATATAATCAAGGAGGCACAAATGGATTGTTTAGAGATTAAAAGGTAGGTAATTGATTAATATTAAGGGAAATTTCATGATTATAGCATTGATAAAAAAACTCAATTAGTTTTAAACTAGACTCCATGTACTGTAATCTAATTACATAAATAAAGAGATATCAGATAATGCTTATAGATCATCCTTCCCTATCCAACATGGAAGTACCTAGGTTTATTGAGTTATTTTAGAGAACTTATGGTGGGACAATAATATTAACAAGATTTATAAATAAATCTAAAATATATCAATATATCAATATGTCTATATAAATTAATAATTATTTAAATGGATGATGCAACCATTACCCATACCAACCTAGATATATGAGAATGTCACAATAGTATTTGCCACTGGAACCCAAAATATATCCAAAGTATGTATAGTGATAAGGGTCATGGGGGATAACATCACAAATAATTCCCAATTCATTTCAATTTATGATTATTAATCCATTAATAAACATTCCATGATATATATAATGGATAATGTGTGGCTGCATGGTTAACTATATTAAATTTTTTCTAATTGTGTTCAAACAGTCACCTATAAATTCTAGACATGTATTAAAATTCTATTAATATTAAACTGATCATTATTATAACTAAACACCCCTAGAACCATGGATAATTAGAATGGAAAATTTGGACACTTGAGGACTGGATGAGTGATTCCAAAATGTAATTTAATGGAAGATGGGATAAAGATCCCTCATTCATTGAGTTCTCATATAAAATTAACTTCTACTTGTTTATTAAACTGTCCTAATTAAAATCATTAAATTTGAAGTGATATATAAATCCAACAATTTAATAAGACATTCTATAATGAAATAAAATTTATCCTGATCATGTTTACAAAATAACTTTTATAGATTAAGAAATTTAGTGACATAATAAATATTGTTATATTAAAAAAAGTGTTATGATAGAAATTTTTTAAGTGACTTTGAGTTTAATGTTATAGAAATATAATACATTGAATATCACCATGGAAGAGATTTAAGGGGTTTGGATTAGTGTAAAATAATTACCTTTTGTAAACTATCCACTTTGAGATCTTTGATTGAAACATTGTTGGGGGATTTTAGCTACAACTTCCTATAAACATGGATCATGTTAATGAAGATCCCTATGTATCACTACTAATAAAATTTATAACTGATTGGTCACAAGTATTGAATCTAGGGTGGTATAAATAGAGAATGAACACTTATATTAGGATAATGTGATGAATATGTTAGTATATATATATAAATTAGTACACAAATAATACAACATAAAATGCTATTTTTCAATATCAGTGTCAAAATAAAGATAAAGAAACATGAGAACCAAAGGTGGGAATGAATAAAAGCACCCTTATCTATTCACATCCATGTGTATGAGTTGGAATTTTTGGGATGGAATTTCTAATGGGGGATGGAATGTATTATCCAAAACACACACACAGACACAGATATATATATATATAATAAAATTCCAATCATGATAAATTATGTTGTCCATAGTTAATTATATAATACAGTTTAAACACATGGAATAAATAATGATTTATTTAATGAAATAATAACATTGTGCTCACTAAATAAACATATATATGGGATGTAAAAACATTCAATGGCCACGTAAATATAAAAAATTAATTGAATACGAAATGTTTAATTAACTGGATCCCCATAATTCACTATAGTAATTGTCATCACTATCATAAATTGAAAAACATCAGTAATATAATTAAATTTTTAGAAATGATGAATATATAACCATTACAAGATTTTCGATGAATATTACAAGAATTAATTAATAGGTAAACATATCTGTTAATATGAACATTATAATTGTAATATGATGATTATTAGTTTTAACCGGATCACTAGGAATAGGAACCTAACTATTATGAATGGAAGCCTAGATGTTGGAATAGTAAATTTTCCTCAAAATTTAAAATTATTGTAATAATATTATTTATCCAAAATTATTTCTGAAAATATAAATATCAATATTCTATAAAATATATAATTTCTAAAAACTAAAAGAAATTATAAGGGTGTTTATTATGAACTGAATTTTGATGTATTTTGTAAAAAAGTCAGTATTTTTATGTTACTAATATAAATTAAATTTATACAAAAAATATTTTGTTAAAAATAACTTCCTAGAGTCAAATAATCCAAATTTTCTAATGGTAAATGTTTTGATAATTTTCAAGAAACCTTAATTTTTAGTCAAATAGAAAAAATCTATTTTTTTCATAACTGGTCTGTTTTAAATAAATATAATTCATGATGTAATAATAATATAATGAATTAAAATTTTTTATTATTGAAAAAAATGAAAAATATGTTAAATAATTCATGAAATTAAAATTCCATATTAACATAGTGTTTTTAATGTCTAATTTATAATGTCTTCCATTATTTCATTTGTCCAATTTTATTATTAATAAACTAACGAATTCAGACAATAAAGGGTCTCGTAGTATTAAAAATATATATTTTTAGTTTAATATAATTCATTATTTCAATAATATCAATATTAAAATACTTTCTATCGAAATTATATTCCATTCAATATATAATCCTATAATTCCCCATCCTCAACTATAAATACTCGCTCTTCCACTCATTAGAAAACGACTTATCTAAAAATAATCAACTCAAAACCACATCCAAAATTACCTATATTATGACCCTCATCGTTCAGCATTATTTTTGACGTAATAAAATGAAAATATTTTAATTTTTGGGGTCATCAAATAGGGTAAATATAATGAAGTTTGTAATATTCTTTATGATTTTATCTTTCATTTTCATCTTCTCTTCCCCAATCCTTATTTTTTTCATTCCCAAACCTCCCAAAATAAGTTATTTTGTACATTTATAACCTATTTATAACCCTATATAATTATATATTTATTAATTTTTTTATATATTATAAATCTCTCACAACCGATTGGGAGAAAGACTCATTAATGGTCAGGTAACCGCCAATGAGGATGTTTTTAATTATTATCTTATAACGACAATTAGGGCTGATTTATAAAAAATTATTTATTATATATAAATATAATTATTTTTAATAATATACTGTTAATATTATTATGTTATAAGTATAAATATATTAATATAATTTAATTTATGTAATTTGAGATATTTTATTAAAAATAAAATATCTATAGGTTTTACCATTAACCGATAATTGTTTTTCAAAATCATTCTAATAACATATTAATAAGAATACAATTAAAATAATTCACTTATATTATAATGTTTTAACAATCATATATTCTTTATAGAGAAGATATAAATGTTTTTAAATAAATTAGGTTCTATTATAAAGGAATCTGCGATCCAAACACCTTCTTTTTTGAGATCATCTCTTCTTTATCATTATTTTCAAATTGGAATATTCTAAATTCCATCAATTAATTAATTATTGTATTATTTCTAATTTTAATATGGATATTAATTAATCCATTCATTATATTATATTTCAATTTCACCTCATATTATTTTCCAAATATGCCTTTTTTAAACATCTCATTTATTCCTTTTATATTTGTTTTCATTATCACCATGAAACATGACAATTTATTGAAAGAATTAACTCCTAAAACTTGGTTTTTCAATCATCATTTTGGATCCCCAAATGAAATAAACAAATATGTTATTCAGGAAACCATTATGAAACATATTATCATTCCGTGGTTTTAATTCATTTCAATAATTACAATATGTTTTCTTTATATGGGAGTGCTTGAATATGATAATTTTATGTTGTGATGGGTGAACCTAAAATTACATTTCCCTACTATTCGTTGTGTACTGAGATATACATTACTAGATCATGTATATTATTTGTGATACTGATATTATCTTTTTTCAAAATAATATTGTTATATTATATATATATATATAATTGGTATGCATGGACATGAAAAAAAAAATTCATAAATTATGTGTGGTATTTGACCACTATGTTATAATGATTTCTTATTAGGAATATGCCACAATACATTAATTTTTCATATGATTCCATCATGCACATAAAGAATATTCTATTATTATGATATGATGATGGTGGTTATTTTCACCCATGTACATTTGATTCTATTCACTTATTCCTTCCATGTTATTCATCGCCTTAATATGATTTTACACGAACCCACTCATTGATTAATATTCCCAATTGAGTTAATATAATAAGTTGACTATGAGACATTTATGGAAAACAATAACGAAGGATTGAAATAATGATTATGTTTTTTTATGTATCATGTTGGGAAAATATATTTTACCCGTGATAATTACATTTTATATTAATGAATGTATTAATATTATATTTTTTTTGTAAATATGTTTAAATAGTAATGTATGAATATATTGGGTCAATTTAGGCTAATTATATATACGAAAAAGGAGCGATTCAATGAGATGAATGTTATATTTTTTGGTAGTTTGGAGATATTGGACATTTTTCTAATATTGTAGATTTTAGGGATTTATATTCTAAGAGAAATATGTATTGATGATTTTTAACTGATGAACTGTGATATTTTAGGGATGGTGGTTGACAAAATTAGCATGGGTGAGGAAAAATCATGGCCATAACCTTGGCCAAAGATTGCATGACATGAAAGGAGAAAACACCCTTAACCAATTTAGATTCCATGAACATGGAAATGATTAAATATAAGCTTTCTTTGAGAATATTGATTTATTCCTTGAGTGTTACAAATCCCTATATTTCTCATGTTGTAATTGTTGTGAGTAGATATATATAGAACACTAAAATAAAATATTAGCAAGATATTAAAAAGGATTCTATTGTAATTAAATGGCTTGAAATGAATTTATATTTTCCATGGAAGGAATAAGTTTTTATACGGGATTACAGACTCCATATTCTGATGAGATAGTGTATCCTAGTAATTACTAACTAAATATGTTTCCATGTTTGGAATAAAGGATGATAATTGGTTATTAATGAGTTAATAGGTAGTTACAGTCATTAATATAGAAGGTGAGTATAACCTACTGATGAAATATATGAATGATTTGATTTAGATTAATGGGATTTTGGTTGATCTAGGATAGAGGAATGATGGTATCCTCCATTTATGCGATTACAAATGATATATTTACTTATCTATGAAGATGAATATTTATTATATGACGAACAATATTTAGTTTCAGTATCACTTCATAAATAAGTTTTGGTGGATAATCTGCTGGATGTTTAGAAGTTATAAGGGACTTGAAATCTTGTTGTATGTTGAATTAAATTGTTTTCCAAGATATTTTCAGGAAATAATGCACTTAAATTGGGATTAGATTTCTAGAGACCATGTCAGTGGATCCATGCTAACATAAAGAATTGTTTCATAATACCAAAAAAGTGTCACTAAAAAAATAGTGAACCTAGTGGTGAATTCATATAAAATGAAACTCGAGTGTCATGAACCCCTCTACTAAATGTGTACCCTCATTGGCTAGAAATAATATAAGATATATATTGACACCCAATCCATATATCCAGTAGTCATTGGGTTAGAGACTAGCAAAGAGGGAATAGTAAATACTAAAATGGGAGGCATTACCCTCTAAGAGAACGCATGAAAAAAAGATAGAAATGAATGACTCCAACCAAAACCTTCATAGACTACAAGAAAAAATAAAAATGAACCACATGTATTTAATTTCATGAAAAAATACTACAACTAAAAGGGATAACTTCATATACAAAAAGAAAGTAAAATGACAGCGACCACAAATACCTAAAATCACCTGCAACCCCAAGCTTGTAGTAACAAGACTGATCTACAACCTTCTCCAATAGGCCTAAAAATAGTTAAAATATATGTAGGGTGAGTGTAACAGTATACTGAGTATTGAACTCCCTGTATCCTCTCTTGTAAATGTAAAAAAAAGTATTCTAAAGAACAATGTACAATATGTGATACTAACTCGTCAACTAAATAGTTATACTATATTCCCCGCCTCACCATGGATACTCTCACAAATTATTTCATACATGAATATATTATATAATATTGTATATCGATGGTACAAAACATTCAATTCCCACAAATTTGTGGCCTTGCCCCAATGTCGCATGTCCTAAGAATCTATCTCCAAAAAGGATTGCTCAAAATTCCTGGGTGATGCACCACAACATGCACCTTATGCTGCATAGCCGCCATGTCCGTGTAACCAAAATAAATAGATTGTTTTATGAAGTTACCACAACACTCATAACATTTATCATATTTAAGTTATTATAACTCAAACCATTACATCATGTATTCTTAGAGAGGATCCTCAATCCCTAACAACCTATACATGTTGTGCCTATAATAGTCCATAGGTAACTATATCATGAATATATGTACGTGAATAACCACAAGCCATTACATCCTTATACACACATCTATGGGGAGAACTAACTGACAAGAATACTAGCACAAGTAACTTCAAGAGAAGTGAGAGGGGCCAAATGGGGTAGTCAACCATCCATCCTCCCACCAAAATGATGGGGAAAACACACTACATGAAGGATTATAATTATTAGGGTCTCAGTCGCCCAAACCAAAATGTTGGGGAAGTGTATAGAAACAAAAAATTATAGGATATAATATGGTTCACAACAATAATATGGAAATAACCTAGTAATATATTCAACATCAGCTAATGTCCCTCAGACTCCCAACTGCAACTAGTGAAACTATATATCCTTTAAGCACAAACCCATTTAAAGAGATGTATTAAATCATCTTATACCTTTTAATCAGTTTCAAATTACGTTTATTAATTATTTAACCATTAATTAACAATTTTATATTCCACATTAGATTTCATTAGCTTCACAACAATGTACCTTACCCTCTAGGAATAACCAACCAAGTCCACAGTTCCATGAAATAGTAACCTTAGCACTGCATCAATGAAATCCATAACCAAATTTATTAAAATAATTTATTCAATTAGTTATTAACAACATTAACACATTCATATATTACTAGAAATTATAGAAAAACATTCTAAGCTACCAAACAAAAGGGGTTCAACATGATTAGTAGATGAACTACCTATCAGTTCTCTTCAACCTATAGCTAGAGCATAGGACCATCCACCCTCGAGGAGCTAAACACAGAAATTAAATGGCATACCCCATGCATATTTCCCTCTTTCAGAAGTAAAGTAAGTATGACCAACCTCCTCATATAGTGTGGAATGTAATTTTGACAAAAAAACCACAAGATTCAACAAGCATCCAACATTCACATCCATATTATTCCATCATCTCCAGTTTCCTCCCTGAAACCCAAAAGCCTAAACCTACGCATATCTCCACTCTAGCCATTAACTAATTCCACCACAAGCACTGGGACATTGTTCCCCCACATACCACAACAGACCTGTAGGCTCTTCCATCACAATCTCACACCACAACACATGCAGTAGGAAGCAAACAATACAGTTACTAGGATCTTGGACATAAATAATGCATTCATCCATCACACACAACGATCACTCAAAACCTCAAAGAATAAGGTGCAAGGCCATTAAAAGAAATAGGGAAACATAGAACCCATTGAGGCATCAAATTTATTTAAAAAAACCAGTTCTTTATTCCATATTGAATTTATAAATTCAATTAATCATGCATAAATACATCCATTTGTTTTTTCACCAAAGCAAAACAATAAGAACCATATCTATTAAACATTCCACTTAATCTATATCCAATTAATTTGTAATTATTTTCTGATTTTCATTCTTTACCAATTAAATCAAAAAGACATGCTAGATAAGAAAAGTAATAAATATAAAACAATCTAGAAATAAAGAGGAAAACCATTATCACAGTATAAATAAATAACATATGATATATTCCAATTCATTAATCTAGTTCAAATATTTATTATGTCAATTTCATTGTGATCTAGTGTCTAAATCATGCTAACTCTTTGACAACAAATAAAATAATATATAATCCACGAATCCCCTTCCTTGAAATATTTCTATTGTTTTTTTCAAGAGAATGTGCCAACATAAATGATCATGATCACCTCTCCCACAATAACTACATCCACCCGAGGACTCCGCGATGCAACCTTATAATACCAATGCCAATAAAGGTCCAATAGAAACATATAGATCACGTTCAGTATCATGGAAAGGATAACTAGAGGAAACAAATAGAGGAACCCATAATAACAGAGTTTTTACATACCTAAGATCTAAAACAGATTAACACTTTATGGTCGCACCAAGATAGAGGATGCCCATATAGTAAGAATAACTCTAGGGAAAAAACTATACAAAGTACACACCACATTCAAAAAACTCCTTAGTAAAGAGAGGTTATGAGTCCCTCATTCCATGTGGATGGATAATAAATGATAAAAGGGTAGGCCTCTACAATAGATGGATTATATTTGAGACTCATGAAATGTAAAACAGTTGAATTTTGATTGAATTTGGATCACAATATCGCACACAATTTGACCATGTAAGAACCTTGGGACCCATAGAGAATTAATGATTGGAGTTATGGTCTTTGAATAGGCCTTAAATCCCATAAAATGTTTCTTCAAATGTGTTTAATGTTAAAAAATGTTAAAAGAAAACCACAAATGGGAGAAACTATAGGAAGTTGTATACAATGTTCACTAGTTGATCTAGAAGCACTATAACTCGTAACAACTGATGACTCGCCCACAGATGACCTTCCAATAGATGAATCACAAAAAAAAAAGACTCACTGAAAGATTACTCACCAAAAGTAGAATCACTGACAGAGGACACACTAATAGATGGATCAACAAAAGATCACTCACCGATAGATGACTCCCCGACAAATGACTCAATGACAGATGACTCCCTGACAGATGACTGACCGAGAGATAAATCCCCAATTGGTGAATACCCTATAAATGACTTACTAACATATGAATCCCTAACAATTGACTCCCCAACAGATGATTCAGTGACAGATGACTCACCGAAATATGAATCACCGACATATGACTCACAGACATATGACTCAACGACAGATGACTTTCTGAAAGATGAGTAGCTACTAGAAAACTCCCAAACAGATGACTCCCCAATATAAGACTCACTGAAAGGTGAATCATTGAAAGATGGCTCAGAAAAAGATAGATCACTGACAAATGACTCATAGATAAATGATTCACTGACAGATGACTCACTGATAGTCATCTAACAGACATAAGACTAACCAACAGATGACTCACAGATAGATGACTCACTGACAACCCTATTCACATTTGTCTCTTCAAAAACACTATAGACGAAACATTCAACACTAATCAATGAGCTATAAATTTGGAAATGTTTTGGGAATAAGTCATCTTGAAATCGCTGGACACCTCAAACACTATATTAATGAAAATAAATTGATTGGAGAGATCTGGTAAATTACATCAGATACCTCTCAAAACATTCTCATCCCCGGGAATCCAAAACCAAACCAGAGATGAAATAGAAAAAAGGTCCAAAAAACCACCATCTGAGTTATGACTCAAGGCTCTCGCCACTAATGGATCACAACGACTTCCTCAAAAGAAAAACACAACACAATTCGAAATTATAAATAGATCCTAATTACTCTCCCAGGGGAGACACCAATCAAAAGATAGAAAGCTACAAAAACAACATGATAAATTCATATCATAAACATGAATGGTCTACAATAACAAAATGAACATTTTCACAAAAAAATAGATATACATCAAATATCTTAGGGTACTAAGAATGTATCTGCAGCTCACGTTCCAAGGTACAATCTTCAGTGCCATTGTAAAGCCACAAGACACGAACAAATGGGATTATAGGTCCACAAAACACCTTCTCTTTATGGTCCTAGATCTCTACAGGTCGCTCCTCTATGGTCACATCATCATCACTATTGTTGTCAGCCCAATTGATGATATGACAGTCATCATGAAGATAATGATGGAGTTGTGACATGTGAAAAACATCATATATCATTCTCATCTATGGGGGTGTGTTATTTGATACACCATTCCTCCTATACAAGACAACACCTTGAAAATCCCCACAAACCAGGGAGAAATCTTACTCCCTTGACTAAACCATCATTATCCACTATGTGGAGTTAACTTCATAAACACATGATCCCCAACATCATACTCCAAAGGTATCCTCCTATGATTAGAATATGACTTATGACCATCTTGTGCTGCCTTCATCCTCTTGCAAATTACTTGAACCATCTTTTTCGTATTCTATACCAGTTTTGGCGTGATAATTGCTGACTCTCTAACCATAGTCTAGCACATAAAATAATGGAAAGGTCATACATACAAGGTTTAAAATTCATTGTACCAAAGGTGGAGTGGAAACTATTGTTGTAGGAGAACTCTACCAAGGGTTTGTTCCTCATCCACAAACCTCCAAAATCCAACACACAAGAGAGAAACAAGTCTTCATGAGTCTGGATGTTCTTCTCTATCTTACCATCCATCTATGGATAAAAAGTAGTGCTAAGGAATAATTAAGACCAAAAAGCATGATAGAGACCTCTTCACACCCTAGAGGTAAAACGGGGATCTCGATCAGAAATATTCATCATAGGGACCTCGTTGTGTCTCACCACGTCTTCCGGATGATTCCTCAAAAAACCAAAATTGAGAATGAATCCTTGATTGATATAATGTGGGATGAGTAAATCAAATGACCCAAAACTATGTATATCACATCATATTCTCCCTGAGCCTATGGTAAACTGGTAACGAAGTCCATCGATATGTCCTCCCACTTCAATTGAGGAACAACTAATGATTGGATCAACAGACAGATAACATGGTGCATGGATTTCAAATTCTGGCATACAAAACACCAAGACACAAACTCTCTAACAGCATATTTCTACCCATGACACCAAAATAGTCTACTCAATGCTTGGTAAATTATTTTCAAGCCTGAATGTTTCTCAAAGGGAGAACCATGGATCCCTCGGAGAACAATCTAACACAACACCAATGGAACAAAAATCCTTCCCAAAAAACACCCAATATTATTCATTTTTTGAGCTGACATCAAGGGCCTCAACATTGACTACTCGGTCTCTCCAGGCCTCCACCTCAAGGAACCTCAACTAGGAATATTCCATCTAATACATAAAAAATGATTGCACTATCATCTGAAAAAGTCATCATGTTCCCCCAACATCTCCCATATAGTGATGTAATACTGATTGTTCTTCAACTACTCTCCTGGAATCACCTTATTAACAAACAACATCATTATGCACCTTCATACTCAGCACATCAGCTAAAAAATTCCCTTCACTATGTGATATGATATTTTAATGTTTTAGTCCTGTAAGAACTACATCCACTAACATCGTCCCAAGTTCAAGTCACACAAGGTGAAAACATACCTCAAAATTTTTTTATTTCTAAAGTCCACAAAGTTCTCTCCAATGAGGTAATGTCGCTACAACATTAGTGTAATCACTACTGCAACCAGCTCTATATTGCGGCTAGAATAGTTAATCTCATTGGATTGTAATTACTGAGAACCATAAGAACCGACTAATATCTGATTCATTTGAACACAACCTAACCCAAAATGTGATGAATCAGAGAAAACATAAAACTGAACTCTTTCTGCTAGTGGAAAAAGAATTGGAACATCGAACAATATCCCCTTCAGATACTCTAAATCCTTCTGACACTGACCAGTCCATATGACAACCAAATCCTTTTTGGCCAATGTGGTAAAATGAGTTCCAAACCAAGATAAATTGTCTATGAACATACAATAATATCCTAGAAGACCAAAGAAATTTCACACCTCTTCCATTTACTAGGGGGATTCCCAAGACAAAACTGCTTCTATCTTCAACAAATATGAATCTAACACCATCTAGGATACAACATCCCCAATGAAATTGACTACTTGATCACAAAACTGACACTTCGACAATGTCCCAAATAAATGATGTTGATGATGAACTGCCAAAAATTCATGAATATGCTCTACATTATCCTCCTCAGATGTGGAGTAAAGAATGAATTAATTGAAGAATACAATGATGATCGTATCTAGGAACTCATGGAATATAGATTTCATCAACCCCATGAACACATATATAGTATTATTCACACAAAACATCATCACAACAAACTTATAATGGCTATGACAATAACAGAAAGTTGTCATTGGTAAATCCTCATGCTTCACATTCATATGCTGATATCCTGATGACATGTCGATCTTGGAGAGCCACCTTGTTCCCTTCAGTTGATCAAAAAAATCATCAATTTATAGAATATGATAGTTATTATTTACTCTCTATTTGTTCAATCGATGATAATCAATACACAACAGCAAACATTCATCATCCTTCTTCATGAAAAAAACTAGTGTTCCCCACAATGACACATTTAGCCAAACAAAACCACACTACAATAGACTATCATTATATATACAAAAATCTCGTAACTCAAAATGTGCCATCCTATATGGAGATATCAATATAAGAGAAGAACCTATCTATAGCTCAATCCCAAACTCAATCTCTCATTAAAGAGGTAATACTACAACCTATTCTAGAAATACATTTGGGTACTCTTCCAAGACCAATGAAAACACCAACTACTTAACCTCCAATGAACTCAACATCCACATATACATCATGGATGTCAAGGATGGAATGCACCTTAGACCCATCTAAGGGTGCCGCTCCCAATCAAACACCATTGTCTCTCTATCATCATCGAATAACAACACATTCCCCCTGAAGAAATCTATGATATCCAACACTAAATATATGAAATCCATTCTGAGGATCACATCGTATTATTATATTCATAAATATTAGAAATCTCCACTAGAGCAGTGCTGCACCAGCACTCGCTCACAGTCTCTACATACTTCAAATAAGTTAGCTCGACCACCAACTAGAATAGCCAATTCCTTTGGAACTGGAAGCCTTTATACCTCATCTCCCAAGGCATGAAAAAGCATAGGTGATATGATGGAGTGTGTTTCTCCTAAATAAAACAAGGAATACACCCAAGTAGAAAACAAATAATGGGTACCATGAATGATGTATTGCTCACCCGACCTAGGAAACGATGATGAATGAAGTGGTCCACGTCCTCCTCCACATCCTTTATAACGCTGCTGAGGAATACCACTATAACTGCACTATGATCACTGAGGAAGGGGAGAATCATGGTGTTGTCCTCTGCTATCCCAATCTACTCTCTACTAATCCAAAACTGGGGCACCCCTTTACAGCTCCCTCAGCTGAAACTACTTCAATTGAGGAACATGAAGTAGAACAACTATCACATACTAACTTCTCAGAAAGGTTGGGAACTCTTGCTATTGATGACCATTAACTCCATAAGAATAAAAATTTCCTGATTCCATTGCATAGTTCTGAGAGACGCTTCCTGAATGAAATGAGATACTAAGGGATGAGACCTAACATCAGCCAAACGAAAGCACTTCCTTCTTGAAAACTGAGAACCTCAGACCACAGATCTAGTTCATGGGGATTTTTAAAGACCCCCCTCTCTTGATGATCTAGTTCTGGATAACATCCACTCAATAAAAATTGCCCTCACTAGCACCTCAAGATATTTCTTCAACATACACTGGGTGACCTAGCGCTGGATAATTAGATAAAAATCCTTCTCAAAATTCCTTATCAAGGCCACCTCATCTTGAAACAGGTCTGAAGAATATCATAAAAGGGTCCTAAAAAGGATTCAAAAATCAAACACACAAATTGTCCCCTATAAATGGGTACAAATATCTTGGAGACTAGATGCCTTTGTGGGTGAAGAACAAAACTCAACTCTAAACAAGTCTCAGAACTCCCCCAAATAGACTACCAACTCCTTAAATTTCCTAAGGAACATGAACCACCACTTACTCTATATCCCACAAAAAATTTTCACAACCAATGATAGACAGTACTCCATCTACGCATGGATCAAACTGAACGATATCTCAACTTCCTCCAACAATTTTCTTAAGAATGCATCTGAAAAGTGGAACTCAATATTATGCAGACTCTGGCACTAAATCTCTTAGAGTTTCTGCCTCCATGTCTCATCATCTTCAACCACTACTATGTGGAAATTCAAGGGCATAGTCTGCTAAATAACTTATGCATGAACCTGGCTAGAACGTCGACCTAGATCCATACCTAAAAAATAACAAACAGTTACAGCTCATAATCCATGAATATGGATGAATTATAATTAATTTTTTAATTTTTTTCTTCATTTCATTATATGTTAACCTTTCCCATGTTCTACCCATTCAATCATAGGTCCAATGAATAATGATTCATGTCATTTCCTTGGTCTTTACCCAGCAACAAGCATCACCTCATTTTCTAGCCATTGTAAACATATAGGATCATGAGTCAAATCACAGGGGTTCATAATAACCCATGTCTCAAAGATTATTTGTTTTTATAGTTATATGTAATCATCGAACACATATTTTCCCTACCTAGCTATGAAACCTCAACTGCGCCTGACTTCAAACTCCATCCTATCACCCCCAACTCATTTTTAGATGACTCTATCACCCCCCCCCTCCCCCCTCAATGTGTTCCCATCCATAGATAGGAATGAGAGGATAGATATTGTTAACCTCTAAGTCCCTCCTCCAGTAGGCTCTGGGTTGGCCGGTATCAATGAGGTTATAGTAAAAACCCAAATGTGTGGCATTTCCCTCTAAGAGAACTCATGAAAAAGATAACGATAAGATAAAAACCAACCCAATCCTCCACAGACTACAATATAAATGAAATCCCATGTAAACATATGTAATGTCACACAAGAACTACCAAAATTAATGGGAAAACATCAAGTACCAACAGAAAGTAATATAGAAATGACGACAAATTCTGAACAATCCATAAATCCCCAAGCTAGTAGTATCAGTCCTGATCTCCAAACTTCTCCAAGTGATGTGAAAAATAGTTTAAATATACATAGGTTGAGTATAATTTTATACCCAGTTAGATACTCCTCCGATCCTATTTTTCAAAATTAATGAAACCATTCTCAAGCACAGTGAACCACAAGTGAAACTAAATCGTTAGATCAACTGGTATACTATGTTCCTAGACTCAATATGGATACTCTTACCACATATTACATACAATAGTTTATAATATAATAATTTATATAAATATTAATTTTCTACCACTTCCCCACAGGGTTGACACTTTCCCCAACATCACACGTCATAAGAATATCTCTCAAAAAAAGCATGGTCATAGACACCTGGGCGAAGCACCACAATATCAACCTCTTTTCATACAACCACCACTTCTATGTAACCAATGAAACTAGGAAGTTTCCTATACCCCACAAAAACATTCATAACATCTATGATAGGTTAGGTTTTATACCTCAGGCCATTACAAATCATATACTGAGTAAGGATCCTCAGGCCATCAAAGCCTATACACGTTACACATACAGTAGTCCATTTGAAACTATATCTAGAATAAATGTTTGTGAATAAAAAAAGTCATTACATCCCTCTAAACATATATAAGGAAAAACTCATTTTTGTGCACTCCATCAGAAGTAACAACCAAGATAAGAGAGTAGGGACAAATGGGTAGTTACCTACACATCCTCCCACCTAAACGTTGGGGAAAACACCCCTTATGCATCAGAATCTCCAGGGTATCAGTCTCCCTAAACAAAATGGTGGGGTAGCATATTGAAACAAAAATACATGATATTATATAGCTCAAAACCACATTATGGCCATCAAATATTTTTAGATGAAACTACATCTATCATTACTCAGACTCCTAACTGCCACTTTTACACTATATATCCTATAATCACACAACCATTTAAAGAGATTTATTTAATCATATTATCCATTTTAATCTGAATCAATTTACATTTATTAATTAATTAACCATTAATTAACCATTATAAATTACACAATAGATTTAATTAAAATCCCAATAATGTTTCATTCCCTCTAGGCATAACAAACAAATTACATAGATCCTTTAAATAGTAACCTCATCATTGCATCCCAGTAAACTCCCTGATCATGGGATAACATCATTTATTCAATAATTTATTAATAACATTATAACTTTTCTATATTCCAAGTCAGTCAACAAAATAATTATAAGCTTCCAATCCCAAGAGGCTCAACATAATGACTATATGTACTACCCATCATGTCATTTCCATGTATTGCTAGATCGTAGGCCAGTCCACCCTCTTGATGCTAAACATGGAAAGCACCTGGAATACACCACACATCTTTGAATCTTTTTTATAGAACATATGCAAGACCGTCCAGCTCATGTAGTTGGGAAAGTAACCACAATTAATAAATAATAAGTCTCTACAAGAATCCAACATCCACATCCAATCTATTTCATCATCTTTGTTGTCCTCTCTGACACCCACATGCATAAATCGATACATCTCACCACTCTATGAATTAACTGTTTCCACCAAAACTATTGGACCTCCATTTATCCAAATACCAAAACAACTCGCCAGGTTCGGCCATCCAAGGCTCACCGCATAATACAAGAAGCATAATATAAACAAAATGACAACTGGTAACTTTATCCTAAACAATTCATTCTTCCATCACATACAACGAGCACTAATATCTTAGATGAATAAGGTGCATATTAATTAAAATAAATAAGGTATCTCATAATCATTATTTGATTTATCATTCTCACACTACCGGTATGTTATTCCATATTGAAATAATAGATTCAATAAAACACGCATTACTTCATCCATTTGATTTATCATCAAGCCCAACAATAAGAACCAGATTCATTAAACATGATTCTGTATCTTTAGCCTAATTATTTACAATTAATCCCAGATTCAAATTCATTACAAATTACATCAAGAATAACATGTTAAATGAGATAATTATAGATATAACATGATCTTGAAATTAGGAGGCAAACTGTTATCGTTGTATAATGTAATGACATACGATATATTGTAATTATTTAATCATGTTAAAATATTTATTATGTAAATTTCATTGTGATCCAGTGGATAAGACAAGATAACTAAATTTATAAGTGTAAAATAATATAGAATCCATGAATCCCTTACCACAATATCATTTTGATTTTCTTTGCTTGATAAGATGCCAAAAAAATTGGATCATGATCACCTCTCCCGCAATGACTCCATCCACCATAGGATGCCACATCACAACCGCATCAACCAAAACCCATGAATGGTTCATTAGATTAATGGAAATCTCCTGTCATAACATGGAAATTATAAAAGGATGAAATAGAACAAGGATCCCTGATGAATGGTGGTATAACATCCCTTATATCGAATACAGATCAAACCATCCTGGTTCACTAAGACAAGGGGTGTTCATGAAGCATTAATTACTCCAGGGAAAACACAATTCATGTTATACTCCACAATTACAAATCTCCTTGAAAATGAAAGGTTCTGGGTGATTTGTTCTTCGAGGAAGGAGTATAAACATACAAAGGGAAGGATGCCAGTTTAGAAGGATCAGATCCAAGACTCCCAGAATGTGAAATGGTTGAATTTCAATTCATGTCAGATCTAAATAACCCACATGGTTTGACCACGTAAAACCCTTGGGACACTTAGGTATTTAATTATAGTAGTTATTGGATTTTAATAAGATCTAAATCACGTAAAAAAGGTTTTTAATGTGCTTAATGTCAAAGAAAACATTAAAGAGGTGATACTATAGGAAGATGGATACATAATTCAACAGTTGATCTAGAAACACTTTATTAGCTACCAACAGAATAATCACTGACATGTGACTCTCCGACAAATGACTAATTGAAAAATGACTCACTAAAAAACAAATCATCAACAGATAACTCACTGAAAAATGAGTCATTGACAGATAACTAACAGATAGATGACTCATTGATAGATTACTCACTAACAGATTACTCACTGAAATATGATGTAATCAAGGATGACTCCCCAATATATTACTCATCAATAGATTACTCACCGACTGATAACTCACCTATAAATGACACCCCAACAAATGAATCCCTGAAAGATGACTCATCTATTACATTATTGATATCTATATCACCAATAACATTGTCCAAAAAACTTGTCAGACTATTCACAAAACTAGAAATTTGGAAAAGTGATGGGAATAATTCATATATACAACCTAAAACATGTAATATATGGGATTAAAACAAAGTAATATAATGGAGAGGTCTGGGACATTACACCCGGTGGTAGATTATTTTCATTTAGATGTTAAAAATATTCTTCATGGCAACAAAATATGCCTATATGAGAATGAAGAAACCTGCATTTAATTTCTAATGGACTATATGTGGATGTGAAGATCATAAATGGACGGAAAAGTAGTTTTAATTGTGGATAAAAAAAATCTATGTATACTAGATTACCTAATAATGTAGTTTGATAATACCGTAAGAAGGATTGATTTGAAATTACAACTATAACTTGTTGATGGAAGCTATTTATGATAACACATCTCTGAGATAGTGATGAAAAAAGAATTTTTTTTAGTCAATTATAAATATATGACTTTTGAAACATGTTCTATAGATCAATAGTTAGATTTTATATCATATATTTCTTTGAAAAAATATAGGTTTCATCTAGAGAGTTCGTGAATGGTTTAATATATCCCCTAAATATTAGATGATGGTGACCTCCATACATGACATCTATATCGGAATATATTGTAGTGGGTTATATAAATTGTTTTTGTAAATAGAATTAGTGATTTACATCTTCCATTGAAATGAACCAAAATTGTATAACAAAATTTAAAATTGAAATTTATTTAAATTAATTAAAATATATTTTTGATATGGAAAAAATGACTTATTTGGATTCATTATATCCAATCATATTTAAAATTCCATTAAATATAATAACAATTATAATATATCCTCTGAACATTGATCATATGTATAGTATGGTTCTTAACAAATCCAATTGGCTTAGATGGAATGTGATGACTTGAACAAGTACGATCGTGCACTATGATTCCAATTTATCAAATATTCCAATAGGATATAACATCAATACGATTTACACATGAACAATTTCAACTCGAAATCCAATAACATAAAAATGTGAGAAATTGTTTATAGGAGAAGTTATAGATCATTGAAATCATGATTCAAACCTAGTATACCAAACAACCCCATGAAATTTTCACCATCACACACATTACTCTTTTGGTGTTTTATATTTTATTTAATGGATATGTATCAATAAACTAATTATAGAAACCCTTCTATCTCAATCATTGATATTACATCATTTTAAATATAAAAAATCATAAAATTTTTACTAAACGAGAATCCAATGGTTTAGGGTCATGGTAAAATTAGGACCGAAAGTAACTTTGAAAAAATAAAACATACACATTTATTTGATTCATAATTTTAAAGATTCATAGAGGAATTTACGCTCTCATCACTAAAAATATCACGTAATCAAAATGGGGTGAGATAAAATACAAGTAAGAGAGTAGATGAGAACATGAAACAACATAACATGGGGTGCATAATAATTACAATTATGACATAGGAAAATGATCCAAATCATTATATGAAGTTTAATAAAAGGCATGTAATGTGGAAATGCATAAAAATGAAAGATCATTTTTTTTATTCTACAACCACACATAATTGTGAACAAATATATCATCATATTCACCAATATTTCACTTTTATTTTGAGATAAATCACATAACCAAATTCGATAGATCAATACATTATTTTGGGCCCACTCATCACAATAATAAATTTACATTTCACTATACAATTCTGGATTCACCCATCACATCATAACATTTACATTATCATATCTTCCACATAAAACATATATCAAAAATGAACATAAAATAACCCATGGAAAGGATTGTGTTTCAATTCAAATTTATAAAATCATTAGTGTTAGGTTCCCAAATGAATGAGATAATTAAATACACATTCTAATAATCATTAGCCTTATGTGAATAATAAATAAACTTGAGAAGTAAATGGTTATTTTTTTGAATGAAGAGTGCTTTGGGAAAAATTATGTTTGTCGTAAAATATTATCGAAAACATTTATATAGTAGAAAATGTAATGTAAGGATGAGGAAAATATACATATGGAATATTCATACTAAAAATGTGGTGAACGAGGGAAAAAATGAATGATAGTTGGGTTCAAGAATCACCCCTACATTATGTCTGAATGAAGTCTTCAATATAATATCCTATATAATCACTTTACTTTAATTACTTTAAATTCTATAACCTTTTAGAAATTAATTGGATTTATTATGGTTTTATAGAATTCATTTATGGACATTTTATTCAGTTATATTGTTGAATTTCATCCCTCATGAGTGTTCTTTTTCTCTGTTTTCATGAATGGTTCACATGTATACATGAATGGAAGTTTATGTAAAATGAAGTTAAAGATCAGAAATTGTTATTATACAATATTAATGATACTCATAAGAATAAATTATCTTATAATGAATTGGGTTATATGATATGTGGATGGATCATTAGATAAAAGTTAATGATGATTGTTTAAGGTTAATTTTGGTGGGTTTTCAATCTCAAATAATTCATTTTGTTTTATCATTTATTATTATGTATAAATGTTACTCAAAAAACATTAAAAGGGTTAAATAAGAAAACCTAGAATCTTTTTACAACCATTCAATGTTTTTATTAACATCTTTGAAGTTTTTAATGGAAAATTAATGGGAATCACCCATGATGTCGGTAAATTGACACATAGTGGGAGACCATTTAACTTTCAGATTAAAAGTGTGGAAAAAAAGTTTTCTGATGGAAATTACAATAAAATTATATAATTCTATTATATCAAAAATAATAGAGTTATCATGAATTTTGTATAATACAAGATGAGTAGAATATAAGATAAGAAATGAAATTTTAATGAAATTAAAACAAAAAGGATGAGGATTTCACCACATAAATATCTCTTCCATGAAAAGCCTCATAGGGTAATGATTTTGGTATTTTTAAGAGACCATGATCTTATATACGTGGTATAAGGTCTTGGGTTGTGGTTTTGGAAAAATTTGGACAAGTATAAATGTTTTAGAGGTGTGAGGATAAGAGGGATTGGGGTGTAGTATAGGATATATGTGTTTTCTCATCATTTAATTCGTTAATTAATTATTTCTCTTAAGAAAATCAATAGTTTTCATTTTGGAGACTAAATACAATATTTAGAACATGTGGGTTTAAACCAATGGTTTGTTCCTCATCCATAACTCTCAGAATAGTATATTTATCATAATATATATATATATGTAAATATATATATATATATATTTCAAATTAACATATTTTACTATTTACTAAAAATCCATGTATTTCTGAAAAATACAAATAATTCACCCTAATCATTTTTTAACATACATAATTCAAAATTGAACTCAATTTTTTCACAAATAATGTACTAAATCTGAGTATTTGTTTATTTAAAATCATCATTTACTTGGATAATATATATTTCAAAATTATAACTAATTTTACAACTATTTTAAAAATTAATTATGGTCTCAAAAGATTACCTTAAAAACCTAATACAAAAATAAATAAATTTATAAATATATTTTAAGAAAATTATATTTTCTATTAAATTATTAAATTAATAAAAAAATTATAAATAAATATTTGTGGCTTACATAAATTTCTGCACATAGTTAATAACTTTTAAATTATTTATTTACATTAACTACGATTTAATTAAATAATATTTTCATGTATAAAATGGTTAAATTTAATATATATGTTCATTGGTGATGTTAATATTGAATTATCTTTTTTACTATTCATAAGGATTATATTACTATTCCAATGGTTTACATACTACTTCCTCACTATTGGATCCTCACCTTCAAGAAATACATCTTATTTTATTAATTCATTAATTATAAATTCATTATTATGGTCTATAAGTGAATTTATGTGATTTATTGAACTTGAAATTTTTATAAGAATGGATAAATTACTTTTATAAATGTTTTGGTTGTTACATTTTCCCCCCTTTTGAAATTTCTCCACTGAAATTTTTTTTACCAAAACCAGTGAGGGTAATTATCCTTCATTGCCTCCACCGGTTCCCAAGTTTCATCTTCATACAAATGGTACCTCCACACCAAATTGACATGGTGGGTTATCTTATTATGTAGAACCATATTCTCTTTTTCTATAAAAATTATAGGATTCTCCACAAAAGAGATATCATCTTACATCTTTACCGCCTCCAACTTCAGTACATGTGAGAGATTTGGCGTGTACTTACTCAAGAGTGATATATAGAAAACATCATGAACTTCAGTCATATTCTATGGAATAAAAAATAGTTAGGTCACAAAATCAATGATATTAAGGATCTCAGTGGGGATAATGTTCCTTGGTAATAGCTTCCATTTCATTCTGAACCGCATGACTCTCTTCTATAGGGATATTTAAAGGACAAAGTTATCCCCTATGTAGAACTCAAAGTCCCTATAACTTTTGTCAGCATTGTTCTATTATGGAATATTAGAATATTTGATATGTTATTGGATATCATGAACCATTTATATAATCTCTTTCACATGATCTGGTCTAGGATGCTTTCTTTCACCAACATCATCCAAAAATATTTGAGTTCAACATCACATTCCATATAGAGAATCATATGGAGCCATACTAAAAGTTGAGTGGAAGAAATTGTTGTATGAGAAATCAAAAAATGATATACGAAGATCACATCCATCATTTAATTATAAAGAGAAGGATTTTAGCATATATTCGAGTACTTAAATAGTCCTTTCAAATTGGCCAATAGTATTGTTGCGATTGGACTTTATGAAATTTAATTCATTACTCAAAGAATACAGAAAACTCCTCTAGAATTTAGATGTGAATCTAGGATCACAATGAGAGAAAATTGAGTCTGGAACTCCATTATTTCTCACCACTTCCTTCATATATGACATTTCATTATTTTCAAGAGGGATGACCTATCTAATAGAGATAAATTGGGAAGCCCTGGTGAGTTGGTCCAACACAACCCATATCACATTATTTCTATTGGATGTCTTCTAGAGACCTATGATAATATCCATAATGGAATTCTCCCATTTTCACATGGGTATTGTAAATTTATGAATCATCCCTTTTTTACTTCTATTTCTCATATTTAACATGATGACATATCAAGCACCATGAGATAGAATCTCCAATGCTCATTTTTATGTTGTCCTACCATAAGATATTTCAGAAATAATGGTATCTCATGGTAATCCGATGATTGATAGAGAAATTATAGCTATGTGAATTATCCAATATCTCATTCTTTATCCCCAGTAATGAAGGCACACAAATCCTTTTCCAAACTAAATCACATCATCATCCATTATATGGAACTGTTGCAGCTTCCCTTTCATTTCAACATTCATCTTCTTTTGTAACCACATATCTTGAATTTGTGCCTCTTGATATTCTCTTAGATAGATGATTTGGAAATAATTTGGTCAAGGAATTATTAATTCCCCACCATTATGATTTCCAAATCTATCCTTTGTATATCCTTGAATATATGGTCATTCTCAGTCCGCAACATGGATATAGTAGTGGGTACTTTTCAACTAAGAGAATTAGCTACCTTGTTATCCATTCAAGGGTGATTTGGAATAGAGAAATCATAGTCATTTATTAGCTCTATCAAAATCGTTTTTTTCATATTGATATCCTTTTGTGTTAATATATATTTTAGGCTCCTATGATCGGTATATTTGTCACACAACTCACCATATAGGATGTAAAACCATATTTTCAATGAAAAAAATTTGAGCTGCTAGCTCTAGATCATGTGTGGTGTGGTTGTACATCTGGATCATGAACTGCAATAAATCATAAGATATTTCATTATCATTTTTCATTAGTACAGAACTGAATCATTTTTTTGAAGCATTAAATTATATATACAAAACATTCTCTAGTTTTTGGTAATGTGTGTACACATGTTGTGATCATCCGCATATTTAGATTCTTTAGTGTTTCCCCACATTCTTCTGTTCAGACATACCTTACCCCATTCTTTGTTAACATAATTAACATGCAATTCATTCTTGAGAAAATTCTCTCAAAACATCATTAGTAACCTATTAGGTCATGGAAACTATAGATTTTTGTGAAACTAGAGGGTTTGGGCCATTCCAAAATTGCCATTTATTTTTATGGGCCAATAGAAATTCCCTCAACTGTGATCATATATCCCAATAAACGGGACTTACTGAATCAAAATGTTAGACTTTGTGAACCTGGAATAAAAATTATCATTCATTAATTTCACCAACATGAGACATATATGATATTCATGTTACTCCATGCTCTTGGTGTATATGAGAAAATTATCATCATGAAATTCCATATATAAAGCCAAAAGGTTTGAGAGATAGGAAGAAACCTGCTCCCAACAAACTATTATAAAAAATTAAATTCCATATATATTGTCTATGTAATTTCTAAAGACCATATTCATCAAATCTATGATGATTTCATTGGAATTATTAAGTCCAAAAGGCCTCACAAAAACCACTTAGTGCCCATATTTAGTATGGAAGGAAGTAATTATAATGTATTTCTTCTTCACCTTAAGCAGATGTAATCCACAATGAATATCCACTATTGGGAAGTACTTCTCTCTTCATAGATGATCAAACAAGTCATCATTCATTGGAAAATGATACTTTTTCTTTATGGTGATCTTATTGAGTTCTCAATAATCGATACATAAACACATTAATATATCCTTGTTCTTGAAAAAAGTGAACTAACACACCCTATGGTGATGTACCAGGGAGTATGAAGCCTTTTCCCCACTAATCTTTATGCCACTTCATTAAATATTCTTGTTTAATAGGATCCATAATATTGGGACACTTTGAGGTTGGAGTATCTCTGGGTATGAGTTCTATTGATAACTCTTCCTCATGATCTGGGGGGATTTTGGGTAACTATTCAAGAAATACATAATTTTGTTCCCTCATGATGTTTACTTCTCCTAGGATGATAAATTCATTTGACCCATCCATTTGAGAGAGCCAGGCATATTCCTATGGAATTAATAGCAATCCCATTGATGGATTTTTATAAGGAGATTCATGATCTTCTTCTCATTTTTAGAGGATCATAGTACGGCTTAGAATATGAAATGTTATTTACATTTCCCGATAGTTGATATATTCTCTTTATAATTAGATCTAATCTATCCCCAATAAAGAGTTTAATTCCACCATGTAAGGTATTATGATATTATCATCATGAATCATTGGACATACACCAATAGGAGAAGGGTCCAACAATTTATTTGAAATGATTTCATCACTAAGTGTTTTTATAGATATCTCTAATTCATGGTTTTGATGATTTGATTAAATATTTTAATAAATATTTTAATACATGAATGAAATCATAAAAAAATAATCAAATTAGACTATTCAAATCTTGAGTAAATAAGAATTATACCTTTTACGACTTCTTCTTGAAGCTCCAATTATGTATTAGTGATGGAATAATCAATGAATTTATCATTTGGCTTTGTTGGTTTCTAACTTTAATTACTCTCAAATACTCAAGTTTTAGTGCACTATCATTCATGGTTCCCTTGATCCCTACACTTGTAAAGTTATACCATGTGTGGTGCTTTCCATTCCTCTACCAAATTTCCCAAATTCCTCATTTCTTTTTGACATTCTTGATCTTGGTTGAATTTTCTCCACCACTTGTACAATTTCCCCATAACATTATGGAAGTTCATATGATGCTTCTTCCCATATTTTTTATATTTGGGTGGTATATTTTTCTTTCCATCATTCTCATGAGATACTCTATCTTAACCCTCAATATTTCTTTTGTTATCAGTATAGCTAAGGGACAAATCTCCAAACTACATCTCAACATTGAGAGCCATAAAAAACATCTTCATAAATACAACAATCTATAATTAAAATATAAATTAAATGTTTTTCGTTTTAAACACTAAATAATAAATAAATTTTATTAATTTTTGAAAACAAAAATAGAAGCATACCTTTAAATACTTGTGAAATATTCTTCGTATGCCAAGACAGATTTTCCATCCTTTTACAGCACTATGAATTCTCCCTCAATCTTTTCAAAATGATTTTTCACTAAATACTTGTTATGAAACATTATCTAAATCTCTTCCCACTCCATCTCTAAAATTTCATCCTTCAGCTTGGTGTTCATAATCAAATACTACCATTGATTGGCATCTCCAACTAGATGATAATCAACATGATTCACCCTCTCCATATAAGAAAAGTGATGAATAGAAAATATATTATCCATATAGTTGACCCACTTTTCCAAAAATAGTGGATCATAAAATCAACTAATCATCAATGGTTGTTTCTATATAAAACACTGGATAGGCAGTTTTTAATTCGTAGGAGAAGGAGGACATTCCAACGTATTCTGGTTATTATTCATTTTCTGAGACTACAAGGTAATAATCACCATAAAGTTTTAACTCCACCTCCCAAATCATTGGGTTTTTTGTTTAGGCAATTACTATATTGTCCTTTGTAGGGTTTTTCATACTGGTTCCTCATAGTTCCGACAATTTTCTAAAATATAAATGGTTTGAACAAAAATATATATTTATAATTTATTCCTTTGTTAAATTATGTATAAAGGAATATTAGGTGGGATCCCAACATTTTTCATTTTATAAAACAATTATTATTGGGTAAATATTTTATTTTTAGTCACATATTATGGTTTTTCACAAAAGATCTCTATTCCTAATTCCCAAATTAATTAAATCATGCTCTAATAACAACTATTGCGACCCTGCTTTTTCTTACATAGATATTACAACATTTTTAAGATAAAAAACATATATTAATTAAAAAAAGGATACAAAGGTCTAGTGTCTTTGGAAAATTATGACCATAAATAACATTTAAAAATTTAAAAATTTGCATTTATTTAATTCCCTCTTCTCTAGCTTCTAAGTGGTATTCACATTCTCCCATTTAAAGGTAATCACATGAGGATATAAATAAACATTAGGTAAAGTACAATCCTAGTAAGAGGGTGGATAAAAAAATTAAACAATATAAAATGGGGTGATATTAATCAATATCATCATATAATAGGCATATGATCATAATCTAGAGTGGAATAATTAAAAAAAAGTCAACAAATGTTATAATTCATAAAAAAGAATCATCATGTCTTAGTAGTCAACTACAACACATAGTGGTGAAACAATATAGCATCATGTTCACCCATATTTAAATTTTCTAATGAGATAAATAAAATTAACTAATTCATTGTAGCTCTATATATTCTCGGGTGCTCCTGTCACATCAAAAAATTTACATTGCGCTAAATAATTCCACACACACTCGTTACATCATAACTTTTACATTATCATTCATGCAATAGAAAATATTTATCTATATTTAACATAAAAGAACCCATGTACAGGAATAGGTTTCATTTAATAACCATAAATTATTAAAAATTTTGTTCCCAATTGAAAATAGGAATAATATATTTGATATCGGAATCGTCAACCTTGAGTGAAGAAGAAACACTCTCGAGAAGTAAAATTAATTTTTTTTTAAATAAGTGTTTATTTCAAAAAAAAATCATATACTCAAGAAAAAAACATGTAAATATGAGTGTATTTTAATTAATAATGGTGAAATTTTATTTAAGATTTATCTACACTGAAAAAGGGGTGAATGAGGGAAAATAAAAAAGAGAGTTGGGTTCAAGAATTCCCCTTACTTTATGTCTGAATGAGTTTTTCACATTAATATCTTGTATAATCCCCTTATATTCAATAATAAACATTCAAGATCCTTTTTACATTAATTTTATTCTTAATGGTTTTATTAATTTCATTTATCGGATTTTCTATGAGTTATATTTTTTAATATCATCGTTCAGGAGTGTTCATTTTAAAATTTTTGAGGACAAGTTAACTAGTATACCAGAATGGAAGTCTGTGTAATATGAGGATAAATGCTTAAATTTTTATTATATGATAATATTGATATTACTTAATAATAAAAATATCATATAATTAATTTTACTATTTTTTTGAGGATGATTCATTAGATAATATTAATAATGATTCTTTTGGGTTAATTTTGGTTGGTTTTCGATCAGAATGAATTTGTTTTGTTTTATCATTTGGTATATGTATGAATGATAATTCAAAAACATAAAAGTCTATAAGATAAAATTTATAATATTTTTAAAAAAAATTAATTATTTAATAAACATTTGTGAAGGCATTAATGGAATATAGAAATGCATCACCCAGAATATCAGTAAATTGAAACATCATATGTGGTGATTTCATTTTTATCATTTCGTATATGTATGAATGTTCATTAAAAAAAATAAAAGGGTTATAAGATAAAATTTATAATATTTTTTAAAAAAATTAATTATTTAATAATCATTTGTGAAGGCGTTAATGGAATATGGAAATATATCACCCAAAATATTAGAAAATTGAAACATCATATGCGTAGATTTCATTTTTAGAATAAAATATATAAAGAAAATATTTTGATGATGGATCTTATAGTAACATGATTTCTTTAATGTATGTCTAATATAATATTCTTATAATTCCTTTTGGATATGATAAGGGGAGGATAAGAGAAGAAAAAAGTGAAATTTAAAAGTAATTTAAAGAAAAATAAGATGATTTTTCCTCTTAAATCACTCCTCCTTGAGAACCTCCTTAGGGAAATGTATTTTATTTGGCTGGGACCAAGAGACCATGTATTTTGGAGAGGGACTTGGTGAGTGGTTTAGAAAGAATATAGACAAGGATAAAATCTCCAGATGTGTGAGGAGAAGAGGGAGTGAGGGTGGTATTCATAAATTTCACGTCGTCCTTGATGTCCAGCTTTCCCTAGTCGTGGACGTGTGAATAGTCATGTAGATACCATCGGAGGTGAGACACATGGAATACATCGTGCAGTCTCAACAGCGGCAGTGGTAGCACTAGCTGATAAGCCACTTCAGTGACCCACTGCAGCACTTCGAACGGTCCAACGAACCTGGGAGAAAGCTTACTCCCCCTGCCGAACCTACACTGTCCATGCCTGGGGGAGACCTTCAAGAATACGTGGTCCCTGACCTTGAACTCCAAGGGTATCTTCCTATTATTGGCATATGACTTTTGTCAGTCCTGAGCCACCTTCTTCCTCTCCCCTATAATCTGAACCTTCTCTGTCGTTCTCTACACCACCTCCGGGCCAAGAACACCGACTTCCCCAACCTCAGTCCAGCACACGGGTGAGCGACATGGCCTCCCGTATAAAGATTCAAATAGAGCCATGCCAATGGTAGAGTGATAGGTTTTATTGTAGGAAAACTATACCAGAGGAAAGTGTCGCTCGCATGATCCCCCAAATTCCAACACACATGCTCGTAGCATATCCTCCACCGTTTGGATGGTGCGCTCTGTCTTCCCATCTGTATGGGGGTTGTAGGTAGTGCTAAGTCGTGGCTGAGTTCCAAAAGCATGTTTTAATCCCCTCCAGACTTGTTAGTTAAACCGTGCATCTCAATCTGAGACTATGGACCTCAGAACTCCATGAAACCACACCACCTCATCCACGTAACTTTGTGATAAGGCATCCACTGCACCTGACTCTTTGATTTCCAGAAAGTGATCCGATTTCGTCAACCGGTCCACCACTACCCATATAGTTTCATAGCCTCCATGAACCTTGGGTAGACCTATGAAGAAATACATTGAGATGTCATCCCACTTCCACTCAGGGACGTCTAAAGGCTGCAACAAGCTGCCTGGAACACGGTGTTCAACATTCACCTGCATACACTTTAGGCATCTGGCCTAGAACTCTGCCACTGCCCGCAACACTACGGGCCACCAGAACTATCTCCTCAGACCCTGGTACATCTTGGAAACTCCTGGGTGCACTTCTAGGGGTGAGTTGTGGAACTCACCCAGAACCCTCTCATGCATCGCCTCAGGGACAAAAATCTTCCCTCGGAAAAGAATATGATTCTGACCATCCTCCGACCATCCTTCCAGAGCATTGCCTTGGTTAGCCCTATTGCGCATCACTTCAGTCTCTACTTTTCCCCACTATGACTCCACCACCTGCCGTAGTAAAGAGGACTGCACTGTCATCTGAAACAAACAACCTCTACCACCATCCTCCCATACATCCAGGTTTTGGGATGCCAACTCCTCCATCGTTGTCCAGGCATCTGTCGATTCTCGAACCGCATCCTTCTGTGACTTCCTGCTCAAATCATCAGCCACCACATTCCCTTTTCCTGAGGTTTAGGAAATCTCGAAGTCGTATTCCTAAAGGAACTACTTCCACCTTCGCTGTCATAAGTTTAGGTTCCGCTGGGAGAAGATATACTTCAAGATTTTGTGATACGTGAAGACCATGAAGTGCTCCCCGATGAGGTAATTCCGCCACAACATTAGTACGAACACAACCTCTACAAGATCTAGATCATGGGTGGCATAATTACGCTCACCAGGACACAACTATCTAGACCCATAAGCGATCACCCCTTGTCATCGCATCAGCACACACCCAAGGCCTTGTCCTGGAGCATCACAGAACACCTCATACACCTCCCCTTCTTCTAGAAACCTCAACACTGGGGAACTTGCCAACTTCTCCTTCAGATAGCTGAAGGCTGCCTCACATTACCCATTCGACAAGAAAGACTGGTCCTTCTTGGTCAAAGAAGTCAATGGTGTTTCAACTCGGGTGAAGTTGGGCACGAACCTCCGAATGTAACCTGCCAGTCCAAGGAAACTACAAACCTCTGCCACGTCCTGGGGTGCTGCCCAAAAAATAACCACCTCGACCTTTGATGGGTCCACCTCTATTCCCTTCTCGGACACCACGTTCCCAAGGAAGTTCACTTCTCACGTCCAGAACATTCACTTGGACAGATTCCCATAGAGTTCGTGGTGTTGTAGGACCTCCAAAACCATTCTCAGGTGCTCAGGGTGATCTTACTCTGACCATGAGTAGATCAGGATGTCGTCAATAAACATGACTACGAACCGATCTAGTTATTCCTAGAATATTGAGTTCATGAGCCCCATGAACACAGCTAGAGCATTCGTAATGCCGAACAACATGACCACAAACTCAAAGTCTTGATATCTGCACCTGAAGGCAGTCTTTGAGATGTCTCCCTCCTTCACTCTCAACTGGTGATATCCCGACTGCAGGTCAATCTTGGAGAACCACCCTGCATCTTTTAAATGGTCGAAAAGGTTGTATATCCTCGGGAGAGGGTAACAGTTCTTGACCGTTACCTGATTCAGTCTTTGATAGTCTATGCACAGCTTGAGACCACCATCTGCCTTGTCTACGAACAAGACGGGAGCACCCCATGGTGATGCACTTGGTCAAACAAAACCCTTCTTCATTAGATCATCAATATGAATCTACCACTCCTTCAACTCAGAAGGTGTCATTCGGTAAGTATCCATCGAGATCAGACGGGCACCATGTTGCAAGTATATCCCAAAATCAACATCACGCCTAGGGGGTAGAGTCGCCACCTCTTCAGGGAAGATGTACATAAACTAACTGATGATCCCTAGGACTTAAATAATTTCTGCATCCACCAACTCCATAGATAGTTCATCTAACAATGAAATGAAGGGATCCTCTCGTCTGCTGCTTTTCTGGCAACCCCACTCATCGATGAAAGTTACACGTTGGCTACCCAAATCTAAAAAACACGATCCTTCCTCAGAAGTAATCAATAATTTCAAATACAGAGAACATTCACTCAATTCCTAGGATGACATCGTATGGATGTATCCACAACAGTACAATATCCTTGATAGACTGATGTGGCCCTATCATTAGTCTACACTCTCTAGAAACACAAAACAAGTCGGTCTGACCTCCGACTGGTATACTCAACACTATGGGTACTGGAAGTCTCTCAACATCTAGACCCAGAGCATGGGCCATACTAGGAACAACAATGGAGTGAGAAGCTCTTGTATCGAACAAGGCATAGGCAAGAGTACTAAACAAGATGATCATACATTGAACGACATTGGCCCTGCTGGAACTGCTGCCTCGGCGGCGTGCAACTTCCCACGCCCAGCTCTTCTACCTCGCGGCTGTCGGACACCTCCCCGACCACACCCTGGTCGAGGTCCTTGAAGAGCACCCTGAGGCTGGCCTCCTCCCTCAACGCATGCCCTCAGGAGAGCAGGAGCTTGCGTCCCCTGCTTCTACGGCTGAATGGGCCTAGCTGGAAACTGCTCCTGCTGAGGTGGGCGTTGAACCTGCCCACCCCGCTATACTGCACTCTATCCAGGCACTGATTCTGAAGGTTCCCATGGCATCCACAGACAAAGCCTCTCATTCCTAGGCCTGAACGGAAAGGGTGAGGGTCGGGAGATCAGAACTGGAACTGCTGAGTCATGCTCCCTACTGGTCGTAACATAGAGGGCCCTGATGTTGGAGGCCTACTGCTGAAGGCTTTCCCAATCGATGAGCCCAACTGGATTCCCTCTCATGATACACCTCCCAGCATGTGAATCCTTTCCACCACTTCAGCCATCTTATGGACCTCCAAGTATGTAGGTAGGGTGAAGGGAGTAACAACATACTGCAGAGATAGTCGAAGTACCTCCTCCAAGCGTCTCGCCCGAGACTCCTAATCCGGAAAGAGGTAGGTAGCAAAGCGAAGGAGATCCTTGAACTTGACCCCCAACTCTTGTACTGACATACTCCCCTACTGGAGGGAGAGTAGTTCCTGCCTCTTCTTAGCCTTCATCGTGGAAGAGAGGAATTCCACCTGGAACCCCTTCTCGAAGTCAGTCCACGTCACCTCAGCCTCCCTCTTCTGCCCAAGATAGAGTGTCCACCACTTATGCGCTACACCCTACGTCTGGCTTACAGCCAGAGGAACCCAGTACTCCGTCAAAACCTAGATTAAGCTGAAAGCTATAACCTTATCCTCTAGCCAACTTCATGTCTCCATGTCTTAGATGTTACCCTCTTACTTCCTGAGGGTCTATCGCTGAAAGGAACAAAACATCTTCCGTCACTGATTGTCCTCCTCCTCTCGGTCAGTCCTCTGCCGATCGGGCAAGTCAACATCATGGGCCTCGATCACCCGCACTACTGATGGTCATCTCCTAGGCACCATAGCTGCAAGGTAAAAAAGGAATGCATAAGCCCGTGTAGTGTATATTATTGTTCTTAAATTTTCTTAGACTTCTTATTCATTTTAAATCCCAAAATACCCATGAAACACATGAACACAAGTCATTATGATGCATGTAACTTTCCTAGGGTCTCTACCCTACAATCAGTGTAGCTTTACTTGGTCATTCGGTAGGCCTAGAGTCCTTGAATCGGATCATGGTGGTCCCTAAAATCCCATGTCCTAGCTAGTCTTCCCTAGCCTATTTCTCACACCAAGATCACCCAACACTGTTTCCCTACCATCCCATGCAATCCTCACTATGCCTAACCCCAAACTTCATCCTATCTCTCAACCTCTCCTTTGATACCATTCTATCACGACCCGCCTTCACCTAGATGAGAGAAGGGACAAGAGATTGACATACCCTTCCTTCTTGAAGTTGAAAGAGAGATAATGACCCCGGAGACCCACCTTCAATAAGTCCCGGAGTGGCGACTAGCACCAAGGGTATAGAATCACACACAAGATGGAAGGCATTACCATTTTTCTTTAATAGGATCGGAAGATAAGATAGTAAACCCCAACAACACCAAAACCAGGGGTAAAATTAAAGCCAAGGAAACCATTCCCATATGCATGTTACAAAAGTAAAATACATAAGGTACAAGGAGACTACAAAGGTTAAGTACCAAAGAAAGAAAAACAGCAACTGCAACTGTCCCAACGTCCGAGCTAGTATGGCCATGCACGGTCCCTGAAGTCCTCCTGGAAACCTGAAAGCAGTTTTATATACGTAGGGTGAGCATACAAGTATACTCAGTAGGGAAAACCAAAGACTCTCATGCACAAGTTTGGATGCATTCTAGTTCCCCATGGAAAAAGAGATATCCAAAGAACCTAGGAAGGAGAACTATCCACCCAAGCCTCACCAAGGCACACTCCCCAAATAACACAAGTCTAGTAATGTATAGTAATATCACATAGATATTTGGGTGCCTCGTGCCACTTTCCTATGGGTTATTGAAGACATCATATGCATCGAACCTCTCCCTCCATTCTTACTGCAGTCCCACTACCACACCACTCTCGCACACACCTAGGCCACAACCACACATCCTGCCTACAAACACCTGGGCCACAACTACCATCCCGCCCGCAAACACCTGGGCCACAACCACCATGTGTAACCATGCCCACAAACACCTGGTCCAGAACAACTACTTCCATGCCCAAAGACACATGGGCCTCATCCCGAAGACTCTTTGGAATCAACATTCCTGCACACACCTGGGACAACCACCACAACTACCCTTCCCGAAGAACCATGGGATATAATGGACCTCATTCCATCACAGCCTACTTAAAGAGTCTTGGGATATTCTGTAAAGGGAGTAGAAAAGGATCTAATAACCATCTACTCAAAGGAGTGTTGGGAAAAACACCCTCCCCCATGAAATGGGGGTGTTCGGCACTAAGTGCTCAACTTGGGTGGGATACGTATAAGAAACATAAGAACTAAAATTATATGTATAGGTAACAAGAACTCGTCCCAACATAGGGTTTCCAAAGACAGCCTAATCACAAACACCCTCATTAATAGTCATTCATAAAATAACGGCAAGCACTCACGACCAAGTCACAACTCATTCCCAAAATCAATTCCCCATTTAAACCACTCTTGTTTTCATGTTCAAGTGATCCCATTGAGGGGAATTCTATAGTAATAGGAAACTAACCAGCATAACCACAAGCCAGAGAAAGAGAAACATCCAAACAACAATTTAAGCATTCACTCCCGGTTCTCTTGTGAAGTATCAACAACAACAAAGGGATTTGTGAGATACCTCAAAGTACTGGAACCAAACCAATCCTCGTGATATAGCACCAAATAGCTCCATATTCACAACCAATAACCATTCCACAATAGAGAATCCCATCCCCATCCACATCACCCCATAAGTATCAACCAGAACAACACACCGATTACCAAAAAAGAGTACGAAAACTTCCAGGTTCAAGCACAAAATTCATTAGGTTCTTCATTTCATTTGTTAACTGGGGTGACCATATAAGGATTAATGTTCACTGGGTATCCATTTAACCAACCGAGTTTATGTGATTAACCAATTTACAGGTTATGGTTATTTAATCATCACAGAAGAGAAGGGTTCATTAGTGTGCAAGTAAAGACCACCAACGACCATGATTTTCAGTGAGCATAAGCCCATACAGTTCACAATATACAGAAATTATAAAAGTGTATAGCATAATTGGAAAACGCACCCCATCATTCTTTGAAAGTCTGTTTATTATCTTTGTTATGTTTTGGTTTCATCCATTCCCATAGAAATAGTAGCATACCCACCCTGCATGATACACAGTAAGGAGAAACGAAGTAAAATCCCTACATGGTTAATCAAGGATCGACGTTCTTCTCCACGCTCCAAGAACTGGGGATGCACAGCTTGCAAGGGAGGAACTCCAGGGACTCCAAGGACGAGTAGAAAAACTCCAACACAGGCTCACCACAAGCCTCGGGAAGGAGGGACTCCATGCGCACTAAGAAGAAGAAATAAATCCATCCAAGAAGGGGAAGGAAGAAACTCTAGCATGATATAAAGATGAGATCCTATTGTTACGGGATATGGAAATTTGAACGACTTTAAAGTCGGATCGTGGTTCTCCAAATCGTTGGGAAGTTACGCATGATGGAATTAATATTCATTTAACAATTATCCTAGGAGGGGTGGTCATAACAACTATGTGTTAAATAGTTTTCTTTTATAATAAGGAAACATGTATTAGGGGCGGAACTGGAAGGCACAGGGAAGGGCGTGACACCGAGGAAAAACCACATGTTCTGGTAAGTTAAGTGTGCCCGACTCTTAGGGTATTTTAGATATTATTTATGGGCTTTAAATGACATAGAAAGGAGTCATTAGATAATCTTTACGTCAAAAGATATGTTGTGGGAGCAGAAAATTTTGGAATTGGAAAAATAACGAAGACCGCTCTATGAGGACACGGTGCCACCCTCACGGTGCCACTGCCATGGTGTCACCCTTAAGGTGCCACCGTCACGGTGTCACACATACGGTGCCACCTTGACCGGTGGGCGACTGTCATGGTGCCACCCTCACGGTGCCACCATGACCGGTGCCACCCTCACGATTCTATCGTGACTGGTGTGCGTCTGTCACGGTGTCATCGTAATCGGTGCCACCATGAATGGTGCCAACATTTCGTTGGAGCCATGTTTTGGAAAAGTAATGGACCTGGTGGGTCAGGGTCATTACAAGATTCATTCTCCACATTAACAATACAAGAATGATTATAAAATTTATATCATCAGTGAAAATAATAATTATGATGTTAATTTAATTATGTAATTGAATTAAATACATCCTAATCATAACAAACATGACCAACATTGAAAAATGGAATGGGAAAATAAAGTAGTTAACACACGAAATAATGGAAATATTGACACGCTATTAACAAAATGATATAATAGGATCATATATGATATCAAAAATATAAATATTGTTTTTTTCATAATATAATAACGTTATTTAACCATTATATATTATATTTGGATACAAATTAAGTATATCAAACCTAATGTAAGGAATAATTTCGCAATATCATTCTAATTTGAGATTATTTATATATAAGTATTTACTATGGTATATTTATCATCAACATACATGTTTACTAAATATGTAGTATTATTTTTATTCTTCTATAATTTTTTGAATTCAATTTTATCCATTGGAAAATTTTATTAAATAGTATGGAAGGAATCGTTTGGCATTTTTTGATAAGAGGTTCTCTTTTGACTTTTCAGATAAAAGTAAGAAGAGAATGACTTTCAAACATATATAACATGAATGGATTTTTACATTTTCATAATGACTTATTTCCAAGAGGATTCCTATAAAAATTTCATTTTAATTTTAATCAAAATACTTTTATTTTAAAATTCATTGTCATTTTCATAAGTAAAAATGTTTTTGAAGAAGAAATGATATTTTCACCAAGAATTAAATTCACGTGTTTTATCAAAATAATTCTCCATCAATGATGACATAGTTTTATGTTTCTATACATATTATTACATTAATTTTAAATCGTGAATGATGGAATTATTTTTATGAAGTCAATTTATTTTTTAAGGATTATGATGGAATGATATTTAAGAAAACCATTTTATTTCCTTAGTTATGCTATGACTAATGATTTATTTTTTCTTTAAACATGTAAGAATGATTTCCTTATGATATGGGTGGGATGTATATATCCCTCCAATTCCTTGGGTAATGATTTATATCTCATGATATATACATGACTGGAACAACAAGTAAATATAGTCCAATAATATAGGGTTGGAATGACAAGTTAACCTGATCCAGTAACGAACATTGTCTGCTATGACGTTCTTGGCTATGATCCATGGCTAGTATAGAAATAATTTTCTATTATTAAGTGTATGAAATAATACATCATATATTATGTTATGAGTTTTGGGATTATTTCCATTAAATCTTATGAAATTTTTTCTCACGACATGATATCATGATATTTCATATGAAGAATAAGATTATATAATGTTATGTTCTTATGTATTGTGATTGTGTTATGATTGATATTTCCTTTTCATGTCCTAACTAAGCATTTGAGCTCACTCATTCATATGTTTCCCTTTTTAGAGACCCTTCTTTTTCCTTGTAAATCTTTGGAATATTTCAAAATATTAGTCCAAAGTTAGGCGCTTAGATGATGTGTGATTTCGAGGCCCGATGTTCCCAAAATTAATTTTATAAATGTATTAAGTTTTTTTATATTACACATGCACAATTAATTAATGAAAACTAGGTAAATCTTAAATGGTTGATCATACTGGAAATTTGAAACCATGGATGTGTCTGAAACTCGGGTTTTACCCTAGGCGCGACATATAATTATTCGGTGTGGGGCGTTCAGATGGCTCTCTTGTTGACAGTATGAAAAAAAGATGAATTAAATTATTAATTTACTCATCCAATATCTCAAACCCAAATAACTCATAGACAGAGATGAAAATGATGAATCTGAGGACACTGTTGAGTTTAGAATGTGGGTTTTTCCCTAGGCATGGTATATCCTTCATCAGGGTATGTAGGTTGGCTTATATGCCAGCATGGAAGATTAATTAAATAATTAAAGAATTATTAACCTAATTATTTTATTAATTTATTTAAACATTATTAGAGGATATAAATTAATTATTTAGAGTGGTTGGCCTCATAATTTAGTTTGGCTAATGATGAAAACTCATCTCTTGTTCTCCCCATTGACGAAAGATTAATGAATAACAACAACACCTTAGATCTAGGTGAATCGAAGGGCGATGAACACAACAACTTCTTCTGATCATTTCTCAAGCATGATCTTCATCAACGAAAATGGATACAATCTAGGTAGGATTTATCTTTTTGGATCCCTTATCTCGGTTGAATTTTTATGAAGAACTAGAAATAAAATTATTTGAATGAATTAATTTGTGGATCAAAAAACAATTAGTTAAATCAATTTCTTATTTTTTATCATGAAATTAAAATTCATAAAGCATGATAAATATTTATTTTCCAATTCCACCTGATCATGATTCTCAATGATGATTTCCAAACGAAATGGTCAATGATCCGAACATATATCATGATCTTTTATATTTCATTCTTTGTGCGTTCATCACGCATTATTCATCGCTAAATAATTAAGCACCTAAAAAACACAGTAATTCATTCAGAATGGAATTCACACAGAGAGACCTCGACATGAGGATCATGGATCCTTTTTCATCTCTTAATTTTGTGTTATCTCTAAGCTGGAATGGTGTGCGTAAGGATTCCACGGTGCGAGTCCATTGAGGGTTATGGAAGTTCAAGGCAGCAGTTCTGGTAAGGCAAGTAGGTCTTCGTGGCAGTAGGTTGAGGCAGCTCCGGTGGCATTTGAGCTGGTTAACAGTCCTTGGGGAGACAACCAGTGGTGTCTAGGCATGGAAACAACTTGAGGAGGTGTGGTTGTCTGATGGGTGAGGCCGGCGGAAGCTGTAGGTGTGGGCTGTGCTGAGAAGCCGCGTGAAGTAGATGGTGCTGCAGGTGTCAGCGCATCCGGGTTTTCCAGTGAGGGTAGCAGTAGTGTCGGTGGTCTTTGGTGACTGTGTGCAAGGTCATCCAAGGACGGGCGAGTAGGTGTGTCTAGTGGAAGGAAATATTGGTGGACAACTGGAAGGCGATGTCCAGGCGGTGCAAGGGCACCATGATTGTCGGGATGTTGTTAGGAGCTATGATGTGTGCACAACGGCAGAGGAAAATTTGGGTTATAGGGAGAGGTCGTCTGGATTCATGGGAGAAGATGTTTATTGAAGATATTAATTAATAGATATTAATTACAATAAAAAATGAAAAATAAATTATAAAGGTAGATGAAATCATGGGGCTTGTGTGTGGAACATTGTTAAAAAATTGGATTGAGTGATAGATTCCCCTGGAAAATTAATTGTCATTAAAAAAATAAAAATAATATAATAATGTTATTATTATGGTCATTTGGAAAATTTTGTTTTCATAGTCACTTATTTGTGAGACCTCAGTTTCCCAAACCATTCATGTATGTTTGACCCTAACATTAAGATGGACATTCCGAGTCCAATATTGGATGTCTTTTATAGGTTTGTGGATCAGGTACCCAAAAATATCAAATAATAATAATATAATATTATTATTAAATACTTAACCCACTCTAACTCTTACATGTGATTCCTGATTGACATTCTGTCATTAGTGACATGAACTTGTCTTTAGGACTGTTGATTCAAGTCCGATGTTCATTATTAAATTATGGTTCATAGCTCATGTCCTTGAAACACCAAATTATAATCATATTATTATTGTTGTGGAATCTAGAATATGTCATAACTATTCTATACTAAATTAAATTGGAAAGCCTTCTGTGGAATTTTAACCCTGAAATTGAGGCGGAATTTTCAAGAAAAAATTTAGGTGATTAAATTGGGATCGATGTATGGGCCCCACAAGTCTCGACTCGCACGCATTGTGGTGAAATGCTCCTTTTCACCGGGTATCAATTCTAGGATAATGGGGCATCAATGTCGTGTGTTTTTTTTGTGAGGATCGCAATGCCGTGATCCATATAATTTTTTTTAGGACCAAGGCATAGGACCCACATGACATTATTGAAGTGCAATGCGATGATATGCGGCATTTACATCAGATTTCTATTCAGGGATAATGAAAAGTCAATATTGTGCGCTTTTTTCCAAGGATCACAATGGTGTGGTACATTTTATTATGTAGTTCCTTTTAAGGAGGCGTTCCAGTAAATATACAATTTTCCCTTTGGTTTAACAATGAACAATGCACGCTCGTCCACTTTTTGGAACGAGATATCATGTACTATAAGAGTACACTAGCACCCCAAGGGTTACTTGATTTGCAGTTTAGTACAATATTATGAAAAATTACATTGTCGGGCGAAGAGGTAGGGCCACACAATGCGTGGGACCCACTCACATCGCGTACCACTTTATGAATCTTCTAACTCTCTTATCTACTAGTTTTAGACTCAGAATTTGTCATATGAGTAACCTACCCTGAGTGTTTTTCAACATAGAATGTGATGGTGCCCTCCGTAATGGATTATGAGATACGATGAGAGATGTTCCAGGTGTGATGCCTACCTGGGGATACACCCGATGTTTGTAGTGGTGTTTTTTTGAGAGGTACCATCCAACATGGATGAATATATTTCATCGATGCCTTTTCCGAGAACTACCATCATATTGGGATGATCAGAGTTCCTAGACACTTTTTTTGAGAGCTACCATCTAGTAAGGATGATCAAAGTTCCTTAATGCTTTTTTGGAGAGTTACCATTAAGCATGAATGATCAATGGTCCTTGATGATTTTTACGAGATGTGTCATCCAACAAGGATGATCAGTGTTCCTCGGTGCTTTTTGAGAGGTACTATCCAGCAGGGATTTTCAGTCATCGTTTGGGATTTCTAAGAGGCACCATCCTGTTGGGATTACTAGTACAGTTTCATGATGGCCCTCCCACTAGGCTAGGGTGCGTAGTCCTTGAGGAGTTATTAGGCATACATTCATGTTAGGTTGGGTAGAATTTTCCCCTATAAGATATCGGTCTGACCCTTCCTACAGGTCGGGTAGCCTAGTCCTCGAAGAGATATCGGGCTGACCCAAAGTGTAGTCCCTGAGGATATATTGGGTTGACTCACTGGGTCATGTAGAGTAGTCTCTGATGGTTTAGAGAAGACCATTGACTATTCGGCACAGTGGTGAGGTATGGTTTGATTTAGATATAGATACACAATAATGAGGGGGGGTTTTCCAACTGATAAAAGTTCTTGTGACATGACCTAAAACTGTGTAGGTGAGTCAGTTCCCCCAAAGTGGATAGTATCAATGTGTGGTGATTTGTGCCCCATTGACTTTGGCTTCCATGGAATATGAGACGCAGTTTTGGGAATTGAATATGGATTTATGGGAAACTATTGGCTACTCAATTTCTTGGGATGAGCTGTGAGATATAGATTCCCTTACACTCTTGTTTGGGATTCCTTGAGAGAGCATATATATTATTTTTTGGAGTTATAATCATTTTGTTCACTCTTGTTGTACCTCGTTCTCTCTTACTGAACCCCTCATCAATACCTCTCTTACTGCTCCCTCGAGCCTTCAGGGAATCCTACTAAATATTCATACACTAACACCTACTTGGGATTTTCCCACATTTGGTTTTCCCTTGCAGATGATGGACTGGATGATCTTGGTATTAGAGGAGTATAGAGATACAGGGTTCTTAGACCGCGTTCAGTGTTCATTGCATGGGATTCAAGAGTTGGACTCTCCCATTTGTTTTACTTTTTCACCTGGTGTCGGGTTGTTTCACATTTCTAGTAGAGTGTGTTTTCCCCCTATACCTTTTATGTTTAATTTTCATATAAATTACTATTGAGAGGTCGATGCATATATGTTTAGTTTCTATTTTATAATAGTTTTTTATCTTTTTTATTTTCCTCTACACTATTTCTTTGAGTTTTTTTGGTCAGTGTGTATAGTTTTGTAGGAAAAGGCCTCCCCTAGATTAGTGTTCCTTCAGTGCTAGTTGACAACTCATGTCATATAGAGGCAAGCTTGGGGTAGTTTTGGATCGATCCCCAGAACAGTACATGTCATGAAAAAGTTTTATCAAAGTTGGTTCAACCGTTGGGATGTTGTTTGGACGTTTCTCTAAAAAGGTTTTGGTTGAGTTTATGGAAACAATGTAAAAATGTCTTGAGGGTGGATCTTAGGCTGTGGAGTCCCATGATAGTACGATCAGCCGATGTATCCATTCACTGAGAGCCTGATTACCCACTTATCGACTTGGAAACCTGAGACACTTGTTGCAGGGAACAATGATACATGCATTATATAAAATTGATCATTTTATAATCTTTCTTGGGTCACCTCCCCATTTTCGTTGATGTATATATATATATATATTCCATTTAACTGTGGTACTCCTTAAATACATTCAAGAAGTCTCCATGATGATAGCTAGCAATTATACAAGCTACATTTCATGATTAAGATCATGTGTGCGACGAGGCCTCAGTTTAGGACCCATCATGCAAGCCCCTTTCTCCAGGTGGACAGGAAGCATCCCCCTACCTCTTGAGCAACAGGCATCCCCAGTAGAGTAGTATGAGGAGGTTTATAGGTTGAGCGCTCATTGTTATCCCATGCGTGAGATACCGCTGAGGTTCCACGGTGAGAAAGACCCTCATACATTGACAATCTGTCCATTGTTGGTGGCCTGACTCTTCAGTCATGTAAGAACACTGGAAGATTATATGGTGTCTTTAGAATCTGACATTTTTCCATGGAGCAACTAGACATTGGTGGAACTTGGTTACTTAGCTCTATTATGAGTTTGAACTATCATGGGATGACTTCTAGAAGCTATTTTGTGATGGTTTCTACCCCTTCATGTGCTCTATTCGACTTTATGAGAACCTCCAGTTATGACAGAGAGGGAATAATGGTGAATGAATATGCGACTATGTTCACATACCATGAACATTACTCTATGGAAATGATTTATAATTGTTACTTTCAATAACGGATGTTCATGGTGGGACTCTACATAGAGATCCACACAATCATTGTACCCTTTTTCTTCCCCACCATTGTCGGGGTAATGGAAAAGGAATCGAAGACAGAACAATTTTGGTCAAAAGAACACCTTATAGCTAGCTTTTTCAGTGATCACAACAAAGTTGAGATTTCTGCTACAACTAGAAGATTCCATATGATGAGATATCAACATTGGAGATCTTCTCATGATCAATATTAGGAATTTGCTCATATGGGGACCAAATAGAACAGTGGATGCATGGTGTAAAATTCCCTCTGACATGAACACTCGAGACACAGTTGTGTAATAGATGCCCTTAGCAGGAAGATGGGAATGTCCAAGTCTCTCCTACTACGGGAATATTTGGAGTAGTTAACTTCCCTACACCTGACCATTTTGGAGTAGTAGGGTACAACTTTTCTTTAGTCGAAGGTGTTGATTAGTTATCTACTCGGGTGTGCAATAGAATCATAGTTGTGATTTACCAACTGTGAAATAATGTGGGACCAAATATCATTAGTTGTTTAACCATATGGATATTTTGAAGGAGGTAATCCCAAGACCCTGTTCTAGTGACAAATAGTGATTCCAGTTGTGACATGGGATGTAGAGGTTAGTCCCGGGAACAAAACTATCCCCCATGTTCAATCAGGTAATTCATGAATGTGCAATGAGATGGCAAGGTTGCTTACTACCTTGAATTACCCCAAATTATTGTAGTAGTTACATGATGTATTTCTTGTGTCACAACTGAGTAGATATGTGTGTGTTCCTACACCTGTCATCAACTGAAGAAACCCTTATGAGGGTGGACCAACCCTTTGGTCTAAATTCTATGGAATCACATAAATGTAATGGGTTCCCTAATAGTGGGAGAGCTATGTGCGGGATCGGTATCCCGAGTTGTTTCCAAATTTTTTATTTTTGGAGACAAAAATATTAGAGGAGGGAATAATTTAGTGACTCATTGTTGGCCTAATAAAACTATATAATATTTCAAAATATTATTCCAAAGCCAGGAACTGAGAAAACGTGTGATTTTGTGGCTCGGTGTGCCCTGCATTATTATTTTTTAAAATATTATGTGTTTATATTTTACGCCCACACGGTTAAATAAAAAAAATTGGATAACTATAACATGGTTGATCAGATCAAAAATCTGAGACCAATGTTGGTTCCAAAATGTGGTGTTTCCCATAAGCGCGACATAAAATGAGTCAGCGTAGGACATTCGGATCCCTCGCTCGTTGGCGTTATGTTAAAACAAAAAATTAAATTGTTAATTTATTCATCATATATATCAAACCTGAATAACTCACAAACGGAGACTCTAATGAGGAATCAGAGGTCACATTTTAGTTTAGAACATGGGTTTTACCATGGGCATGGTATAACTTTCATCGATGTGTGGAGGATAGATTATATGACAGCATGGATGATTAATTTAATAAATAAACAATTATATATTTAATTATTTGAGTAATTTAATTTAACCAAATGATATATTATACATTTATTTTTTAGAGGAGTTAGACTCATTATTCTGTTTGGATAGTTATGATAACTTCTATCTTCTCCTCTCCCCTTCTACCCTCCACGTTGACAGACAACAAACGAAGAACAATGAATCCTTGGATCCAGGAGAATCAAAGCCCGATGAACAAAAAAACTTCTTCTAATCATTTTGCATTCATGATAGTCATCAAAGACAATGGATCTAATCAAGGTAGGATTTATCTTTGTGGATTTTTTAACCTAGTTGAATTTTCATGAAGAACATGTATTAAAATTGTTTGAAGAAATTAATTCACTGATTGAAATAAATTGGTTATATCAATTTATTTTTATTTATCTTGATAATGAAATTCTTGAAGCATGATAAATATTTATTTTACAATTCCTCTTGTTCATGATAATCAATGATGATGGAAAATAAAACATGATCATCGATCCGCACATTGACCATGATATTCAATATTTCATTCTTCATGCATTCTTGAAATGTTCTTCATCGCCAAATATTTATGCGCTTCAAAAACTCAATTTTTCATTGAGAGCAGCATACAGACATTGATATCTCAACCTAAGGATTGCAGATTCACATTCATCTCTTAATTATATGTTAGCTCAATTGTACAATGGCATGCCGAAGGATTCCATGATGTGGGTCCGGTGAGGGTTCTGACGGTTCATGGCAGCAGTTCCGGTGAGGCGAGTAGGTGACCATGACGGCTGGGTGAGGTGGCTCCGATGGCATGTGAGGTAGTCAGCGGTTCGTGGGGAACTAGCTTGTGCTGTCCAGGAAAAGGCAGCTGCTCATGGAGGCCTGTAGGTCTAACATGTGAGGCAGTTCGAGTCCGTAGGTGGGGGTCATATGGAGCAGCAGCGTGAGGTAGCTGGTGCAGCGGGAGCCTATGCATCAGGGTTTTCCAGAGAGGGTAGTAGCGGTGTTGGTGGTCCATAGGTATGGTGTGTGAGGTGGTCTAATAATTCTCAATAAGGTGTGTCCAGTGGTAGGTGGTGATAGAAAACAACTGGAAGGCATCCTCTAGGTGGTGTAGGGGAAGCTTGATTTTTTGGATACCGTTCGGAGCCCAAATGTGCATGCAATGACAGATGATAATTAGGGTTACAGGGAGAATCCATGGTGAATCATGGGGGATGTTGGGGATTTTAGAGAGAAATTAGAATATATTAATGATAATAAAAAAGATAATTAAATTTTATAGGGGGAAGAAATCGTTGGATTTAAATCGCTTTATTTTTTACGCCGAAAACTGACGGTCGGGTTGGCTGCTGGATGATTGCCATGTCATTTTAGTCCATCTGAACTATTAAAACACCCAAAAAAATTAATGAAATATCCTAATGGAATGTAAAGAGAAAAGTGTTCTATAAAGTACTTCCCAAGAAAACAAGGGTGACAGAAACTTTCGACGGCTGAGGCAACACTAGATCAGCTAACTTCGGGATTCTCTGAGGGTCAGATTTAGGATTTTCTGGTCACAGCTACATCTTATACAGTCTATCTATTGGGGGCGGGTATACGCATGCAGGTTCCTCACAATTATAGGTAACATAATACTTAAAATCGACATCTTCAGGCACTTTTTGCATGTCTCATTCACAGGGGATGAAAATAGACCATGCACGTTTGGGGAGTTCTGAAGGTTCGTTCACATGGATTTTTTGATGAAACATTTGCAGGATTCATTTTCATAAAGCCTTTCCTAGACTGTGAAAATTTTCAGGATGCATTCCCATCAAGGTTTCTGATTCTATTAGTCCCTTTTTCTATTAGAAATAACATCATTAAATCAATGTTCAAATTATGAACATACATCTCTACTACAAAATTTCACTATTAATTGAAAATTGAAATTCCATTTTCAATTTCACAAAATATTCAAAAGAAGATAACTGGGTTTTTTTAATTCATTTAAACTGAAAATATCATTTTGTTATTTTCTAACCAAAAATAATATTGATATTAAGTCAAACATTAAACTTGAATTTTCATTCAAAAAATCAGTGGAATTTTCAAATGGTAATTTCCAATGAGAATTTCCAATGGGAATGTTTGATGGGATTTTCCATTAGAAAATTTCTAGTGAGAATTTGTTGTTTTAATTTCCAATGGGAATTACTAATCTGGATTACAAGCTACAATTTCAAATGGTAATTTCAAGTAATAATTATTTTTGCGAATCTCCAATGTGAATTTCTTGTGTGATTTTCAGTGTGAATTAGCAGTGTGATTTTGCAGTGAGAACTTGAATTGGGAATTTGAAGTCGGAATATCCAATGGGAATTATTTGTTTGAATCTGCAACTGCAATTTCCACTGGGAATTTCCACTATATCCTAATGGAACACCATTAAAAAAATTAAAAACAACTATGATCTATCACTTTGTGCAAAAAAAAGTGCACATAACAGAATGACAACAAGAGACCTGAATCTGAAAGCCCTAAAAGATACATAGGTTATAAATTCATTTGTATTAAATAATATTTAAAAAATATCTAACTTATATGTGAGGGAGTATAGAAGCGAGGACAATACAAACTCAAAGAGTAGTGTAGAAATTAGGATCAACGGAGACAAAGTCCCAAATTCAGAAGAAATAACCCCATGAGAAAAATTTTCTAAAGAAATATGTGCATGGAGACCAATTATTAAGATCGATTTTAAATTAGATTCAGATGCTTAGTCATTTTATGTGGCTTATGGAGGGATTGTTGGTTTGAGTGTATAGAAAAAATATGTCAACAAAAATAAAAATGAATAATGCTTGGTAATATACACATTGCATTAATGTAGCAAATAAGGATGATGAAGAGAATACAAACATGATGTCCATGACAAATAGACACTAGTAGAAAAAAGAACTAATTTCCTATCATGAATGTGAGTTTTTTACATGTCTAATAACCAGTATCAGTGCACACAATTTGTTGAGGAGAATAACCTTTTGTTACATTCTCCCAAGACCATGAATTTTATGAGGTAACAAAGACGCATTAGTGATGCACACGGTGCCAAGATGGATGTTAAAGAAAAATCTGGTTGGAAGTCCGATGATTCGTTTTCACTTGGATCCATTATTACTGGTGGCCCCGCATGTCTTGGATATACATGGTTTGACCAACTAAATTATATATTGTCCAAAATTAAAAGGGAGTTGAAGCTATGTGAGGCTGATGGTATGTTACAATATCTTGAGAACGAATCAAGAGATAACATGTCATTTTTATACTATGTGCAACTTGACATGTGCGGTCAAAAGAGCAACATTTTTTAGATTGACCTCAGAATGAAGGTTGTTTATGAGAATTTTGGAGATGTCATCGTTTTTGACACTACCTTAAACACAAACATGTATTCAATTCATTTGGGAGTATTTTTAGGTATAAATTTCCATATAGAGATTGAATTTTTTTTGTCTATCATTTTTATTTGATGAGACTAGAGACTCATTTAGATGGTTGTTTTTTAGATTTTTTTATTTTCATTGGGGAAAATCCGGAGACAATTTTCACCGATCATGGTGAAGATTGGTCTAAAGATGTTGGGTTAACACTACTTAAATACAAACATGGCATATGAACTTTGAACCTAAGGAAACATTTAATGAAACATTTGGCCCATGTAATGAAAGATGACTCGATAGTGATGGGGAAATTGAAAAAATGTTGTTATGGAATTGTAGAGATTTCAAAATTTGAAACAATATGGAATGAAATATGACTACATTTAGTGATACAAATTCAATATGGATAGATGATATGTACAATGTCAATGAAAAATGGGCCCATTGTTTTATGAAAACTAAATATAAATTAGGAATTTGAAGCACATAGTTAAGTGGAAGTTTCAAATTTTTATTAAAGGATTTTTTGGATCATAAGCTCAGTGTCTTGGAATTATTCCAACAATTTGAGTGTGTGTCAGAGAAGAATCAGTATTAATAGATGAAAGGTGAATTTGAGGGAAGATAAAAACTCACACATAATCATTTTCCATAAAATCTGATCATGGTTCAAGCATGTCAACTATACAATAAAACAAATATTTGATCTTCCTTAGCTTGAACAACAACTATGTGGTGATTGTTTCAATAAGTCATGTAATGAAACTCTTTCCCCAAAATGTTATTTTGTGGAAAATAATTGTTTTTCAAATGAATTTATAGTTGAAGTGTACCACCCATCACCTATTAAAATTGGTTGTAATTTTCTGAAATTTTAGTGTTATGGAAATTGTAATTGTCATGCACTGAAAATATTAGAAAGGTTGGACATGAAGTCCTTGCCAGAGTTGTATATCCATAATAGATGGACTTGAAAAGCCCGAGACATCTAGTTGGCAGAAATAATAGTTAATCACGTTGAAGAGGATATGGTAGCAAGAAAATCACAATGTTACCAGTAGTTGGTATGAATGGAAATAAAGCTTTAAACAGAATAATGTGAGTTTGAACAATGATATAGAAGTGGAATGTCAAATTTGAACAATTATGCCAAGGAATTGCAGGATGCAAAAAACAAATTTACCCTCATAATGTATTCAATTATTATCTAACAAGAAAGGTGGAAAAAGTCTAAAACATCATTCAGGAACAGAGATAAAAGGAAAGGAGGTGGCAGGATGAAAAGTTGTCTAGAGTAGAAAACAAAATGCAAGAAAACTTGATGAAAATCAGAAATCAAGTAACCGAAAAACTAATATTGCATTATTATTACATACTTATGTTATTGGACTAATTGTTTTTGTTCTCATGTACAAGTATTGATATAATGTAATAGTAGGGAACAACTATAGAATCACCAAATAGTGGTTGTAATGGACATCCTATCACATATGTCAATGTAAGTACATTAAATTATGATACAAAACATTTGATATTCTAACCCACATCATAGCAGTTCATATAATGTGATATTTAAAATCTTATACAGTATAAATGGTTATGTGTAACTATTAGTGGTGGATTCAAGGTTGGATGCTCCATAAATAACTATAACATATTGATAGTAAAATATGGAACTACTAGAAAAATCAAACACTCCACATCCAAGCCCACTAGCCACACAGTAGAGTCCCCAAATAATAATAAAAAATAGAAACATGTCAATATAATTTTTAATAACTCTACATTATAGACATTACATAACATCATGGGGTCCTAAATCATAATAAATTTAATTTTTTTGTCACAATATCATTTATTCACCCTCTATCGCATAGACAAGGTACCATGACACAACATTGATATCATTTGGTATTTTCGAATTTCACCATTAGTTAATGATGCAAGGAAGAAATTACTATTTAAAATATGGGCTAAAAACCTTAATCCATGTTTTATTCCCCTCTCCTCTATTTTCACATCATTTTACTATACTTTCCTAGAGGCATTTTAGAAATTATTTCAAGGTATCTAACGTGGTTCACATCCCTGTTCCATCCTTTTTGATTCCTCAACTCCACTACATTCCCTATTTTTTATATCGTCTTCCTCATCAACATATTAATATTTGTACCCCTTTATTCCAAAACCACAACATCTATTACAAGATACCTTCCATTATTTTTAAAATACTTCACCACATTGGGTGTTTTGTACACCATGGAATTTAATTTCAACCATTCCTTGGGTAATAAATGAATGAACACCCTATCCTAGACCCACTATTGTATCCAAAACATAGTTTGAATCCACCTAGACAGCCTATGGTGCTTCCCAATATTCTTACTCTTTTATCCCCAATTATTCCCCCAACCCACTCATGTCACATAAACCATCTAAAATCAAATAACAAATCTCTACAATACTAGCCTAGTAGACCATGTTCCAAACATTAAACCACCGCTTAGAGAACATTAAAACCCACATCATATCAATACATATAATGTGATATTTAAAACCATATACAGAAGTTATAATATTATTTTATTATGTTATTGAACTATTTCATTCAATGCGATCATGAATAAATAATGTTATAAAATAATTTTTGGGAAATTAAACATAACTGTTGAATGATGGATACCATGCTGATACTATCAAAAATCCCAATTAATGTATATATAGCTCTATATCTTTAAAACCAAAAAATTTAAACATAGTTCATAGAAATGGATATATTTTTCCAATTTGAAATATTATGCAACACTATTTTTAGTTATCATTGTAGTTGTTAATATATGGTTATTGATGTAATTAGGAACCAAAAAAGAGGTATTTTCCACCATTGATACTGCAAGATTCAACAATAGCTGTAAATGGGAATGACATCATAAATCTTAGGACCGAGAACTCATTGAAATTATTTTAGAATTCAATTGATACACACCTTCAACTGTAGATTTCATCACAATATGAATCTTCTATTGAAAATTAGTTTTTATAATAGATTTTCTTGCATCGGATAGGGAAATTTTAAATAGAATCATGTACATAATAAATGTGAAATGTTCCCCTTCCATTTTGCAATGAAAATGTCTAGTGGAAAGATTCAAACTTGAATTCCCTATTTCAATTTGTATGGACAACAAGTTACCATCTAACTGACAGTAGAGAGTTCAAATAAAAATGACACTATAACACATATAATAACATATAATATAAATGAAATATCACCATTACCAAAATTTGGATCTGAATTATAAAATAATTATTTCCACCCATATGTACCACCCAATAAAATGATGTAAACGAAACTAAAAAATTCCACACATAGTTTGGAGTGGGAGTTCCCACTGGAAATTCTGAGTTAGAATTTCTATGCATAATATTTTTCTGTTAAAATAACATACCCCCAGTTTATAGTAGGAAATTCCCCAAATAATTTCCTATGAAAATTACCATTTGGAATGTATTTTCATAGACAATTGACATTGAAACAATTGACCCAAATTAACAGTTCAAATTTACAATGGGAATTTCCAATTCAAATTTCCAATTTGAATTTTTATGCCCAACTGATTTCTATTGAAAGAAGTGACACTGGAGACTACAGGAAGAAATACTATTTAAAACCCTTCATACTGTTAAATATTAAATCAATATAAGATATATAAATATGGTACTCTGGTTAATGAAAGTACCATTTTCACCTTATGTAACACCCAAAAAATTGATGAAAACCAAGCTGAAAATTTCTATCCACAGTTTATAGTGAGAGTTTCTAAAGGAATTTTTGAATGAGAATTCCCTACAAATAATTCTATACTGAATAATATTCCATGTAATTAAAATAAAAAAATTCATAATAAAAAGACAACGAACAAAGAAACAACCATCATAAAACCAATGATTTTTCTTCCTAAAAATAAATTACCCATTTCCACACACCAATCACCATACACCATCATCGGAATTTATAATAGTATTTTCAGTTATAGGAAAAATCTCTGAACCAACAAACAACCAAAAATTTGGGAACAACTAAACCCCTAATCCCACTACCACCCAAATCCACCACCAACCCAAACCGCCATAATAACTGTGATTAGTTATGTTTTTACAACAACAACCTAAATATTAGTCTCACTGAGAAACTCTTATGTTTCATAAAATTAATTTTTAAGCAACCAAATAAATCCTACTCTTAGCATCGACCACCAACATACTCTTTTCATGTTTATTTAAGAAATAATTCACCAAAAAAACCTCAACTCAACAAATTATTTCTCTGTCAAACTCTCCTCCACAATAACACCTGTATCCAATCACTCCATCACATTAAAAATAATCTCACCACTATCCAATCTGTAGTCTCCCTATTGTGGGGTCGTCTCAGTAGTCATTTTCCAATTACTATACTACACTTTTATAACATGATCTCCACATTACAAGTCTTCCATATATGATTTCTACAAATAAAAACATTCATCACAACATCTTTCAATGTATTTTGAATTTTCATTCACATTCTATAAGACCATTCCATACAATCTATGTCTTTTATAAACAGATCACTTTATATGGTTTCTCTAATTGGTTCCATGGGGTTTTAATATCTAAACACCCAATTTTTCAAATCCATAACTGACAATGTTCCATTAATGTTATCAGATTTTACTGGAATAAGTAACAAATCAGTGTTCTTCATATTCTCGAACTGCTACCTACTTCAAAAAGGCCCTATTTAGATTTTCATTTGATGAATAAAGAACTCCCTATATGCCAATAACAAAACATAATATATGAATGTACTCGTGGTTTGCTTCAAACATAGAATAAATAAAATTAAAATATAGAAAAATATATTCTCTTAGTTAAGAAAAAACAATCAACAATTTTACAGTTAATGTTCTTGATATGATGGAAAAACATATCAACACTCCAATTCCATCCATAATATGAAGGTGATATTTTTCTTGAATAATAATGGTATATGCATTAATAACCTGTGCCAAAAAAAAATAACTCATAAAAAAAACCTAAACAGTAAATGTGATTAAAAATTTAATATAATGCATAACATACTACAAGATAACCTATTTTTTAAAAAATCAATAATATTTTTCATATTGTTCTGATACGAGTTTTCAACAGATTTCCAGACAACACCACAATAATCCTTGAAAGTAATTTCAATTTTTAGTAATAGTTAAATATGATACAATATATTCAAAATATAGTAAATAAATAATAGTACCTCTCTCCATAAACATCAAGGAGCATGGAATGCATCCTTATATCAAGAGATGTCACTATATTATACTGCTTCACCAACTAAGGAAATAAGTGGGATAGTTTAGCGGTCATTATCAGCCACATCTTGGCAGTATGTTGTGAATATATGTAAGGAGATTGACGCTTCGACTTCCTTGCTCTACTCTTCACACCTCTAACTAATGAGTTTTGTATATTGGAGGCAGAAAAAGATGCAGTAGGCTGGAAAAAACATTTTATTTCATTCTTATGAAGTTATTCATTCACATACTCCTCCCCCTCAGTGAAATCTACACTACCCACTTCCTTCATCTGATATATAGTACATTCCTCAATGTTTCCCTCAATATAAGCTTCTACATTCGTGTTATTTTCAACTTAAATATCATGAATCTGAATATTCTCTAACACAGTTTCTCCCCCCGCAAAAAAAATTACTTTCATCTCATCCATCTCCATTATCTTTTGCCTTCCTACCAGAACAAAAATCTGTTTTTTCTTCACTTTTAATTATGCCTATAGTTTTTTAACCTTCTTTTTTAACATAAAATTATCCAAATACAGTCAGATAGTCTCCTCTTTTGACAAATTTTCAGCTTCAGCTTCCATAAATATATGAATTTGTTTCCTTCATCAACCTGCTAAAAATGTTCTTTTCCCTTACATGGGCTTGGCTACATCCTTCAACTCTTTCTCGGGGTCCTTTGATTCTAAAATGAATATTGAAAACAAAAATACAGATTTAATAAATTAATATGAAAATAATGGGATAATTGATAAATTAAAATAGTAGAAATACCTTGGTACTATCCTATACAGCTATAACAATATCTTGCAAACTCCACCGGTCGAAAAATAGTATACCATCTCATTTGGGAAGAACATTCGCAGATTTTTTAGAAAACCAAAACTATAAGATTTAACATTATTAGGAAATAGTCAAACAATATAAGAAAATTAATCATTTAAATTATGTTGAAGACCTTAAAAGTAAACAAACGACACAACCAACAACTTTTAAGGGTGTTCTGAAAAAAAAAGCAGTGATGTGAGGAGATGTTCATGAACAGTAACATCCCAACCATAACTTTTCACTTTTTATACATCATAAAATATGTATAAAAATTAAATCCAAAATATGAAACAGAATTAGTGAAAAATAACATCACACACACACAAAATCATAAGAAAACAAGCCACATATGAGAAGTCTTTCTCCTTAGATGCATCAACAGCCATGAGAATTTCTCTCCAAAGAACACCTTGGGACAATAGACATAAAACATTAGAAAACCTCCTCATCAACAATTCAGAACTATTAGGCTATAATTTATAGAAATCTAAAACACATATGTCACCATCTTGAATCCTGAATAAATGTGAAATGTTAGCAACTCTTAAATCCATCATCCTAAAAGCTATGTCAAAAATTTTAAAATCTACATTAATCCTCTGTTGAAACAATAACAAATAACCATCAATTTTCATACAATAATCTAATGGTTGTAGGTTATCAAAAATAACATTATACAACTGCCTAAATGGTAACATTTGAAGATATTTAATGTGATTGTCTTTAATATTATGCCTAATTTCAATAAAAAGTTTCAGTAGCTCAGTCATTGAAGAACAATAGTGGTTTGTAGCTGATGTTGACACTTCTTCTGTGACAAAAAAAATATACCAAAAAATTTTCATTAATAAAATATGAATATGAATATAATTCATAAATGTTGAAACAAAAAATTGAAACTAAATATTTCAACTGGAGAAATGCAACATGACATTGAATCAATACATTGAAATAAGTGGAACAAAAAAATTCAATATTATAATCAAAGAAGAAATTTGTAGTGTCACATACATGACATATTTTAAAGGTATTTTTTCATTTAATTTGAATCATTGCTTTGTTTTGGGGGTTTACCTAGGTTTTAGGGAGGAATAGATGAGTATTCATGAATTGGGCCAAACCGTGAGCCCAATTTCAGATTAAAAAATAAATTTTGTATCTTCTATAACTTTTTCATTTTTCAACATGTTTCATCCATTAAAATTCCTACTTGACCTCCCTTAACCTATTAACACCACCAAGGTAATTTGGAGCTTTTAGAAATCCATAACCAGGGTTTATTTGGGTTTTTATCTAAGAGGTTGGGCCTGCCCGAAAGCCCAATTCCTGTTTTAAAAATAAATATTGATTATGTTATATCTTATTCATTTTTGGGGATTTTTCGGTGATTCCAAGTGTAACCCAAGACCACTGAACCCAGACGCGCGACCCATCTCTCTCCCCCCTCTTTAGATCTCTGGTTAATCGTGATTTGGTGCCGAACTTCATAGGCTTCCTCAAATCGTCCATATTTGAAGAGGTAAGTTCATTCCTTAATATATCTCTCCATTTTTACTCTTTTTCCCCCATTAGAATTCATAAATGATATCCATATCCTTTTTAGAAACTCCCTTAAAAGTTTAAGTATTTTTAAAATCAGATACTGGTATTTTTGGGGGAGATTTCTACAAGATAGTTTAAGTAAGTTGTTCTCCTTCTTTCTTCTTTCAATTTGTTTAGGGTTACATCCAATTTACGTAGGTTTTATTGCCTTATCATTGAGGTTTATAATGTACAGGGATTAGTGTTTAAAAATTAGGGTTTTATCTTGTGTTTCATGGTCTAAAATTCGGGTTTTAGGTCTGGTTTACCTTCCTTGAGGTGCGGAGGTGGTGCGTTTGAGTTTTCGCACAAAGGGTTCAAGGGTTTCCTTGGTTTTGGTAGGTGATTCCATTTTGTGTGAAATTTTTGTGAATTAGCATGCTGTTTTCATGGTAACTTAATGTTTATTTCCCTTGAATGTCTCTGTAAAAAAAATTTTTAGTTGCATTTATAATGAAAATGAATTTTAAGTTCCAATTTTTTGTGAAATTGGGGGTTTTTCATTCAAATATTTCATTGGTTCATTTTGGGCTCACCTATAATTACTTAGTTGATTTTATTGAACTTTATTATGACTGAAAATCATGTTTTTAATGTTTATTCTTTTTTTTTGTTGCTGTGAAAGTTTTCTTAAATGGTGTTTGGGAAGAAAATGGGCTTTAAGTGCCATGTTTGTGTGAAAATGGTGGTTTTTAAAAGATATAACTTCTTGGTTCACATTGGGCTTCCCCATAACTGAATTGTTGGTTTCATTAAAGGGTATTGAACTGAAATTTTGTTTTAATGACTTAAAAGTGTTCACATAGTGTTCAAAGTGGATACCTTAAAGAGATTTGGGTGCAAAACAATGTGATGTTTTGAGAGGTTATTTAATTGAAAATATAATTATTTTATTGTGTGTTTTAAATGGTATAAAATGTGTGTAGATACTGTACTATTTTTTTGTGATCAGTAGTGAAATTTTATATGCAAAAGGATTTTTGTTGTTTGCGGAAATTTTTTGAGCACAAAAGGGGAATCCAGGGTACCTAGGTGGGGTGGATTTGTACTAGTACAGCTAGTGGATCAGATGGGTTTTGTCTCTGTTCCACTTAGCATTTGGATAATGACAACTCTAAATAAAATATGTGGATGATGATTGGGGACCACTAGGTTATGGTTATGTTCCCTACTAGTGTCTCTTGCACGAGAACATATTTTTCTATGGTTACTCTACACTGAGGTACGAGGTACATTGGGCCCGAGACAACCTAGTGCTTAGGGGTGTTCCCGATTTTGATGCTCATTGGATTTTTGGTATTTACCCTTGTTGTGGGGTGTTTTGGCAGTAATTTACAGTATCTCACATGTCTATTTAATGTGTTAACATACTGGAATTCTTGTATTGAAAACTTTTTTCATTTTAAAGTTTCATTTCATTGAATTTTAACACTATTTCACCTTGTGTATTAAAATTGCTTGTTTTGTTCACATTGTATTGCATGCTCTTTGGAATCATCTGGTGGTATCCTATTGGGCTTAGTCTCACACCCTACTTACACCCCTTGGGTGTAAGTAGACCTGCTTTTGCTTGACTCAGGTAAAGGGAAGGCTAAGGGTGATGGCGGTTCAGGGTGTTAGTCCCCATCGTTGGGGCGGAGTTGCGGAGAAGGCTTGTGGGTGATGACCCCATTGTCATGTGGAGTCCATGGGGATGTCTTTATGTTGTCATTATATGTTTTTAGACCACTTTTAGTGTCTTTAAAAATATGTATTCATTTCTTGTTTTTTTAAACATAGTTTTGTTTACATTTTTCAGATTCAGTTTATTGATTGTTTTTAATGTTTTATGCCTTCATATTCAGGTAAATCGTTCCCAAACAAAAATAAATGATACCCGGGAACTTGTTCCAGCCCGTGGGGATAGGGAACGTCTTTCGGGTCATGTCACGGGCTAGTTTTGGTGCCGGTTTTGGTGGCGACCAGATTCGGTTCGTGACAAAATGGTATCAGAGGAGGTTCGCTCCTTGGGTCATGCTATTTTGGGAAGAGTCAGCATAGTCTGGAGCTAGGATTTTTGGGACATGAAATTTCAGTCATGGGTAGTGTGCATGGCCAGCACACCTCATGATGGGATTCAAGTCACCATGGGTAGTATGGATTTATTTGAGTCCTTTGGTTTTCTTGGTTTAATGATGACTATGGGAAATGAAAACAGAGTTGGGCGAATAATCTCAGTGAGCTCACAGGGCCTGGCAAGCCATGTGGAGCCATGGATATTTCCCTAGAATACTCTCTGTGATGGTGAAGTGATTGGAATATGGCTGCCAACCATATGTCCAAGTCACCCACTGAAACTAGTTTCCTCTCACATTATCTTATGTCTCTTTGTTTTGGAATCTTGGAAACTTGGTTTTTTTAAGAAAAAAAAATGACTTCACTTTAAGGAGTTTGAATTTTTGTGAAGTTATTTTATAGTAAATTGAAAATGGTTTTATGTTTTTTTTAATGCCTATAAATGACATTTCAGAATTATTTCAAAAGGGTAAATTATATGTTTACACCTCTTTTGAAATTATGAACTATGTTAATTGTGTTTTGAAAATATGTTTCTAATGGAATTTTTTTTAAACCGTGGAAAAGTGTTTTGGATTGAATTATGTGTTCTAGAATTTTTGTGTGGGAGTTGAAGATGGATTTTGGTTTTGGTGACTACTGAACAAAAAAAACTTATGAACTTTTAGAACCTTTTCTTGAAATGAGAAGAGTAGAGTTCTTAATTAAATGGAGATTTATGAAATGGTGTTTTTCATGAAATTAGATTTGTTTTGAAATGGGTTGAAATGTTTTGAAACAATTGTGAAAGGCATGAATATGTTCTTTTATTGAATTATAGATTATTTTCTAAATTGTTTTGTGAGATGAAAAATTGGGTTTTGATATTATGGATATTGTTTTTGAGAAAGGGAAAGTGCGGTTAAAAGTTTTGATTTTAAAAAGAGGAAAGGTTTGATTTTTGGTAATTGGTGCTCTCAAGGGTGACCACATGAATAGGTTTATTTGGGAATATGGATGGATATGTGGTGGGTTCCCAGTGTGGCATGTAAACATGCATGTGTGTGGCTCATGAGATACCATTGGTAAATACACAACCCACCAACACTGTTTTTTTTAAATAATTTTTTTTAAGGAAAGTGTTGTGTTTTGATAATGTATGGTTGGGAGGTATGGATTATGTGTTTCAGGATTATTATCGTGGGATGTTTCGATTTCAATAACCCATCTTGTTTGAACGATGTTTTGTTTTGGTGTTTCATTGATAAGTTGGAATGAAGTGTTGGCCAGTGGTCTCTTTTGAGGAAAAGTTTGGGAGGCCAATGTGGTGGATCCCATCATGTGTTCGGTTCAAGTTTGGGGTATTTTGTGACCATATGACCAGATTGGTTGGGTCCTTGGGTTTTCATGTAGGCTAGGGTAATCCCCCATAAAGTTTTAATGTATGAATCATGTTTGGCCTATGGTGATTCACTGTTGGATGATCCTCCAGTTGATCAACATAAGGACTTTTTTCTTGAGGTTTGGAGATTGAGTTTACCCATCTTCTTTTTCAATTATGTGGATCCCCCTATATTGGGAGAGTGTTTGTGGGAGGTCTAAATAAACCTTAGTTTCTTATTTTTCTTAATTTGATGAAGGTCAATGAAGTTCATGGTTGTCATTGTAGAATGATGTCTTAAAGGGCCTTTGGGTCTTTCGTCAGTATCATTGAAGCAAGAGTTCATGGTAGGCCACCAGTGTGCAAGATTTGGCCAAGAGTGGCTATTATGGACACTTGCTAGAATCATGTGATGTTTGGGACTCAGTACAAGGTCCCTCTCCTTGTGTTTTATTTTATCCACAATGTTCATGTTCGGCGATGCATTGCAATGTCATGTGTTCATTTGACTATAAGGGTGAAGATTGTGCAATCTTATAAGAGTCTCTATTTTGTTGGATGTGTGTCTCCCTATAGGGAATTCTAAATCCTATGTTCTAGAGGAATGTGTTTCCATATGTCCTTTCATTCCGTTGTTTAGCATCCGAAGAAAAAAAGGGGCGATGAGTGTGCATCTTCTACGTTCTTGTTTTGGTAAAATGATGGGTTGTGGAAAACCGGGTTTGAAGTGTATCATGTCTCAATGAGACCATATGAGATTACAGTATAATTGTTTTTGGCACTGGAAGAAGATGTTCAGTTTAGGGGTTTCCAAATCCTAACTGCGAGGCCGAAGATGCTTCAATCCATTGAGCTCCAGCCATTGGCCCCGGAGAGAAGCTGGCACGTAGTTAGGGGAAATCCTAGAGTCGTTCAAACTTTTGGTCAAGGTCATATCCTCAATATGAAAGATAGGAATAGTTTAAACCTCTGGTGTCGTCGTCTTGTTCCAATTTCTCACATTTGGTGGAAATAGGTGTGAGTACCTTGTTCCCATGTCATACCCTGAGTTGATTTTTTTCCCCTTTGGGTTCCCTTGTGTTTTTGGAGAAAAGGTTAAAATTTGGGTTAGGCAGGTTGAAGTGAATAGTTTGTGCGCGGTTAGCAGTAACCATGTGCCAACCTAGGGGACCATGTGATAAGAGACAGTAGATACCTCATGGTCTCTGCACGTCCATGATCCTAGGCAAAGGAAACTGTGTGAAGTTTCCTCTTTGGACAGAATGATCTGCACAGTTAACTCGCTGTTTCCCAAACCGTGTGAACCAACCATGCGGCCATGCCACCTCCTTAAAATTCTGTTGTTTGTGTTGTTTTTATCCCATACTATTTAGTTAAGATGGTTGGGTTTTGTTTGGGTTATACCCACAATGGGACTCATTTAAGTTTCATTGGAATAATTCTGATATTAATCTACCCCTAATGCTAGGAATTCCGTTCGAGGCCCCCTGTTAGTGTCTTGATTTTGTCTTAAGGAAAGTTGTGTTCATTATTATGGGGGCGAGACCCATCATGGGTATCATGTATGTTCTCTTGGAAAATGAATATTTTTAGTTTAACCCTTATGATGGGGAGACCGTTCGTTCCTTCCCCAATTGTTATCCTTATTCTATCTAAGAAAATTAAGTTGTCCCTGGTGGTGGGATGTCCAGATTGGGTCACCCCGTACTAGTGACTTAGTTTTCTCCTTGGTGTATTATAGGTAGGAGGTAGTATCGTTCAAGTCTATCTATCCACAAATTTGTTTCTTGGGTAATTTTGGGGTTGGAGAACACCCAATGGTTTTGTTTACGTAATGTTGTGGTAGCATTATTCGAGTTCATTGTTCGTTTCAAATGGATTGCTTGAGCGTCGTCTTGTAGTGTTTAAGGTGTTTTGTTTTGGGATGTGTTTTTAATTTTTTTCATAATTTTATGTAAGTGGGGTACTTTTTGGTTGGTGATAGTATTATCTTCCTTCGTTTGATCAACTGGAGATGTTCGTCCTTTTTCAAGCGGGTGAAAACGTGGCAAGGAAGTTTGTCTTGGTGTGTCGTTTGGGCTTTGCTTTTGCATCTGGTGTTGTTGTGGCATTCCGGGGGTGGAATTATTTATGGTGGGGAGAATTTTCACATCCATGAAAAATTTTAAAGGTATTTTTTTCATTTAATTTGCATCCTTTCTGTGTTTTTGGGGTTCACCTAGGTTGTAGGGAGGAATAGATGAGTATTCATGAATTGGGCCAAACCGTGAGCCCAATTTCAGATTAAAAAATAAATTTTGTATCTTCTATAACTTTTTCATTTTTCAACATTTTTTATCCATTCAAATTCCTACTTGACCTCCCTTAACCTATTAACACCACCATGGTAATTTGGAGCTTTTAGAAATCCATAACCAGGGTTTATTTGGGTTTTTGTCTAAGGGGTTGGGCCTGCCCGAAAGCCCAATTCCTGTTTTAGAAATAAATCTTGATTATGTTATATCTTATTCATTTTTTGGGATTTGTCAGAGATTCCAAGTGGATCCCAAGCCCACGGAACCCAGCCGCGCGACCCTTCTCTCTCCCCCCTCTTTGGAGCTCTTGTTAATCGCGATTTGGTGCCGAACTTCATATGCTTCATCAAATCGTCCAGATTTGAAGAGGTAAGTTCATTCCTTCATATCTCTCTCAATTGTTACTATTTTTACCCCATTCAAATTCTTAAATGATCTCCATATCCTTGTTCGTACCTCCCTTAAAGAATTGAGTATTTTTAAAATCAGATACTAGTATTTTTGGGGGAGATTTCTACAAGATATTTTAAGTAAGTTGTTCTCCTTCTTTCTTCTTTCAATTTGTTTAGGGTTACATCCAATTTACTTAGGGTTCATTCCCTTATCATTGAGGTTTCTAATGTCCAGGGATTAGGGTTTAAGAATTATGGTTTTATCTTGTGTTTCATGGTCTGAAATTCTGGTTATAGGTCTTGTTTACCTTCCTTGAGGTGCGGCGGTGGTGCGTTTTAGTTTTCGCACAAAGGGTTCAAGGGTTTCCTTGGTTTTGGTAGGTGATTCCATTTTGTGTGAAATTTTAGTGAATTAGCATGCCGTTTTCATGGTACCTTAATGTTTATTTCCCTTGAATGTCTCTGTAAAAATTGGTTTGAGTTTCATTTATAATGAAAATGAATTTTAAGTTCCAATTTTTGGTGAAATTGGGGGTTTTTCATTCAAATCTTTCATTGGTTCATTTTGGGCTGACCTATAATTACTTAGTTGATTTTATTGAACTTTATTATGACTGAAAATCATGTTTTTAATGTTTATTCTTTTTTTTTTGTTGCTGTGAAAGTTTGCTTAAATGGTTTTTGGGAAGCAAATGGGCTTTAAGTGCCATGTTTGTGTGAAAATGGTGGTTTTTAAAAGATATAACTTTTTTGTTCACATTGGGCTTCCCCATAACTGAGTTGTTGGTTACATTAAAGGGTATTGAACTGAAATTTTTTTTTAATGACTTACAAGTGTTCACATAGTGTGAAAAGTGGATTCCTTAAAGAGATTTGGGTGCAAAACAATGTGATGTTTTGGGAGGTTATTTTATTGAAAATAACATTATTTTACTGTGTGTATTAAATGGTATAAAATGTGTGTAGATACTGTATTATTTTTTTGTGACCAGAAGTGAAATTTTATATGAAAAAGGATGTGTGCTGTTTGCTAAAATTGTTTGAGCACAAAAGGGGAAGCCCGGGTACCTAGGTGGGGCGGATTTGTACTAGTACGGCTAGTGGATCGGATGGGTTTTTTCCCTGTTCCACTTAGCATTTGGATAACGACAACTCTAAATAAAATATGTGGATGATGATTGGGGACCACTAGATTATGGTTATGTTCCCTACTAGTGGCTCGTTCATGAGAATGGATTTTTCTATGGTTACTCTACATTGAGGTACGAGGTACATAGGGCCCGAGACAACCTAGTGCTTAGGGGTGTTCCCGATTTTGATGCTCATTGGATTTGTAGTATTTACCATTGTTGTGGGGTGTTTTGGCAGTACTTTACAGTATCTCACATGTCTATTTAATGTGTTAACATAATGTAATTCTTGTATTAAAAATTGTTTTCATTTGAAAGTTGCATTTCTTTGACTTTTAACACTATTTCACCTTGTGTATTAAAATTGCTTGTTTTGTTCACATTGTATTGAATGCTCTTTGGAATCATCTGGTGGTATCCTATTGGGCTTAGGATCACACCCTACTTACACCCCTTGGGTGTAAGTAGACCTGCTTTTGCTTGACTCAGGTAAAGGGAAGGCTAAGGGTGATGGCGGTTCAGGGTGTTAGTCCCCATCGCTGGGGTGGAGTTGTGGAGAAGGCTTGCGGGTGATGACCCCATTGTCGTGTGGAGTCCATAGGGATGTCTTTATGTTTTCATTATTTGTTTTTAGACATCTTTTACTGTCTTTAAAAATATGTATTCAGTTCTGGTTTTTTTTAAACATAGTTTTTTTTACATTTTTCATATTCAGCTTATTGATTGTTTTTAATGTTTTATGACTTCATATTCAGGTAAACTGCTCCCAAACACAAATAAATGATACCTGGGCACTTGTTCCAGCCCGTGGAAATAGGTAACTCCCTTCGGGTCATGTCACGGGATAGTTTTGGTGCCGGTTTTGGCGGCGACCAGATTCGGTTCGTGACAGGTAGTGCAATCTAATGCTAAAAATCATACTACAAATCATTCTTCAAATTATAATCAAATAACAGATCTAATTTATCTTAATATTAGTTTTTTCAAGTGAAAACATACAATGGGAATTCCCCATGGAATTTTCCAAGTGGAATTTCCAGGGAATTTTTACTAGAAAATTCCATTGGAGATTTTCAGTGGGGCTTTCCCTTAGAGATTTACAATGGAAATTTATAGATTGGATTTACAGTGGTCATTTCTGTTGGATATTTCCATGGTTGATTTCGAGTAGGGATTTCCAATGGGGATTTACATTGGGAATTTCTTGTGGGGAATTATACAGGGAATTTTAATTGGGGAGTTATAGTGGAAATTTCTAGTGGGCATTTACTTTGGGGATTTCCACTGGTGATTTATAGTTAGAGAATTTATAGTGGGATTTTATTGTGGGGTTTTTTAGTTGGGATTTCCAATAGGAATTTACAGTTGTAATTTTGAGTGGGGATTTCCAGTGGGTTAATTTTGAGTGGGGATATCCAGTGAGACAATCTCCAGTGATCATTTTGAGTGGTAATTTCCAGTGGGGATTTCTAGTGGGGATTTCTAGTGGGAATTTCTAGTGGTAATTTCTAGCGGGAATTTATATTTTTAATTTCTAGTGGGAATTTATATTGTAAATTTCTATTCTGAATTTCCAATGGTAATTTCTAGTTTGAATTTCTGGTATGAGTTTACTGTGGGAATTTCCTATGTGAATACCATTGGGAATTTCCACTAGAAAAATTACCACTTGGACATTCTAGTGGCTATTTCAGTGGGAATTACCATGGGAAGTTGGAAGTGGGAATTTGAACACTCAATTACCACTACCAAATCCCAATTTGAATATAAATTTGTAATCTAAGGCACAAGTCATAATTATAGCTGTACAATTTTAATACAATCTGAAATTGTTATGATGTTTCAAATTATAATTATATTGGAATATGAGTTTCTGGTATGACATTCTAGTTGATATTTATATTGGAAATTTCTAGTGGGAATTACAAGTGGGAATTCCCACTGGATATTTCAGGTGTAAATTCCCTCTGTGAATTCAGAGTTTGAATATTGAGTCATAATTACGAACCTAGAACTCATAATTGTAGCTCTATAAGTTGAAAAAATTCTATAATGTGTTACGTCTTCCCAAATTACAATTACATAGCAATATGTTTTTCCTCAGGAAAATTCTAGTAGAAAATTCATGTGGAAATTCACAGTGGGAATTTCCAGTGGGTATTCCAATTGGATGTTGCAATTGGGAATTCCCATAAAGAATTTCAAGTGTAAATTTCATGTGAGAATTCCTAGGTGAAATATCTAGTGGTAATTTTCAACACATAAGTTAGAAATATTTCTCTTCAATTTTAGTAGATTCCATAAATTTTTATGTAATTCCAGATTATAATTGTATGGATATTCCACTTCATAGTGGGAATTTCCAGTGGAATGTCCAGTGACAATTCATAGTGGGAATTCACACCGCCACTAGGAATTTATATTTAAAATATGTACTAGAAATTTCAACTGTGAATTCAAGACCAAATAAATATAAATTATATCCAATATTACAAGTGATATAAAAGACACAATCTGAGAAAAAAATTAGAAATTACACTCAAATATTCCATTCTAGAAATTACTGGAATGCAAAACTAAGATTCCACTTTAATATTAAAACCTCATCATTACATATTAAATAAACCAAAAAATTAAATTTATACTATTATAATAACTCAAACAAACAAAATTGAACAGATAAAAATTTTAATGAAACTATATCCCTATCTTTTTATGTTCTAGAAGCAATGAAATACCAAAATGTCCCAAACATTGTAAAAAAACAGCCAAGAAACAAAATGAAATCACATAAACCACCTATCATCTACAATCATTAGTAGTATAAAACTATTGTTCACTGAGATATTAACCGATGTATTCACCAAAAATTTGGATCATATTAGAAGATGGATGCTCGAATGACTGGATGGGGATTTCTTCATGATGGTGATGGACCTATCGGTGTGTTGGCCCTCATGTTTCTCGTGATGGCCTCAATAAGGATTCCCTTTGAGTTTCACGGAGAGGTTCACTGAGACCATCACTAATAGACATGACTTGAATCATATTGTATGAGGGATTAAGAAAGGTTTTAAGGGATGGTTTCATCATAGACGGATCTTCCAACATGGTCACCGAGGTTTCCCACTAACTGCCTCAATTAGGATTTTCTTCAAGTCTTGGTGATAGGTTCATCTCAGATGAAGCCAAAAACTTCACCATGGGATTCCATGACCATATTTGCATAGAAATCTAACCTATGTGTTTTTTCAAATGTTGACAGAATGCCCCTCACAGTTTAGAGAACCCATTTCTAATTGAAGGGCCATAAAATGCTCTCAACACGTGTCAGGCATCCAAAGGTCAAACTGAGGGTTGGGTTGATGATCGAACATGACTTGAAAATTTTTAGAAATCGTGGGGCTTGTGTGCTGAACATGTGGAAAGAAATGTATTGAGCGATAGATTCCCTTGTTAAATAAATAGGGATTAAATAAAAATAATCAAAATATAATAATGTTATTATTATTTTCATTGGGAAACCCATGTTTTGATCATAACTTATTTGTGCGACCATGGATTCACAAACCATCAGTGAATGAGCAACCCTAACTCTGAGATAGTAATTTTTTGTCCAATATGGGATTTCTTTTTGGGGTTTGTGGATCGAGAACATGAATCACTCAAATAATAATAATATATTATAATTAAATCTTTCAACCACCCTAATTCCAATGTGTCATGTCCGATTGACATGACATTAGTGGTGACCTAACCCTATCATTAAGATGGTAAATTCATGTCCAATGTTGAAAATTAAATTTTTTTGTTGTTCGAGTCCTTGAAATTCCTAATAATAATCATATTATCATAGTCGCAGAATCATAAATTTAATGTAACTCATTCATACGACATTGGATTCTCAAGCCATCAACGATGTTGTGGCCCTAAAATTTAGGTGGAATTTTCAAGACCAAATTTAGGTTTTTAAATCGAGATCGAGGGATGTGCCGCATGAGGCATAGCACGCATGTGTTGTAATGAAATGAAGTTATTCCACCGGGTGTCCATTCTGGGTGAATGGGTAGTATGTCTCTTGTGTTTTACCATGAGGATCGTAATGGTGTGATCCATACAATTTGTCGTAGGAACAAGGCGTGGGACCCATGTGGCCTCATTCAAGAGTAATGCGGTGATATGTGACTTTTTCATCGGATGACCTTTAAGGGAGAATGAATAGTTGATCTTGTGTGTTTTTTTCATGGATCACAACATTGTGGTGTGTTTGTTTATCTTGTTCCATTTGAGGTGGTATGATAGTAAAACAACATTTTCACCCTTCTATTTAACAACGAGCATTGCACTCTCCTCATCTTTTTTTCTAGAGATATCATGTACTCTAGGAGTACACTAACATGACTTGGGGTAAATTATTTTTAGTTTAGTACCCAAGTGTGGAAAGGAACCCATCTATGTGAAGAGGCAGGGACACACAATGTGTGGGCCCCCACACACTATTTACCACATTATGAATCTTCTTCCTCTCATATCTCTTTCTATTAGTCATAAAAGTTGGCATATGTGTAGCCTATCCTAAGTGTTTTTTCACGTAGAAAGTGATGGTTCCCTCTATAGTGGCTAATGAGTTATGATGCGAGAAGTTTGGGGTGTGACGCCTACTCAGGGTGGCACCTGATGACTGCAACATAGTTTTTTTGAGAGTTTTTATCCACTTGGGATGATCAAGGTTCCTCGATGCTTTTCTAGGAAGTACCATCCACCAAGGATGTTCATAGTTCCTCGATGTTTTTTGAGAGCTACCATCCAGTAGGGTCGATCAGTGTTCATCGATGATTTTTCCAAGAGGTACCTTCCAACAGGGATGATCATTGTTCCTCGATGATTTTTTCTAAGAGGTACCAACCAATAGGGATGATAAGTATTCCACAATGATTTTTGAGAGGTAAGATTTATCCGGGATGAATAGTGATCCTCAGTGGTTTTTTAGTAGTACCATCCCGCCGAGATGACCAGTGCAGTTCCAGACTAACCCTCCTGCTGGGCTTCGTAGCATAGTCCCAAAGGTGATATTGGGCTTACCCTTCTGTCAGGCCATGCAGTTTAGTCACCAAGGAGATATCGGGTTTACCCTCCCTCTAGGATGGGGTGTGTAGTCCCGAAGGAGACACCAAGCTAACCTAGACTGTAGTCCCTTAAAAGATATCGGGATGACCATCCCACTATGTTGGATAGCGTATTCCCTAATTATTTAGAGAAGACCCTCGAATGTGAGACATAGTGTAGATGCGTGGAATGTTTTACCTAAAGACTCACGAGAAGGAGGGGAGATTTTTTCACTAAGATGAATTCTTGTGATGCGACCTAAAATCGTGCGGGCGAGTCAGTGCCGCCCAAAGAGGATAGTATCAAAGTGTGGTGATTTGTACCATATGAATTGGGATTCCTATGAACATGTAATGCCATGTTGATAATTTTAGATGGATTTACATGGATCTCTTGGCGACTAACTTTCTTGGGTAGAGCTATGAGATGGAATTGTAGAGACCCCAAACTTGACGTACATGGACATTACATTAATTTTTCAAAATACATAATACATAAAAAAAACCAACACTCAAGGACCGTAATAGTTTATTGTCTTTGGAAATTCTGAACAAAGTCTTCTAATAATGGTCAAAGATATTGGACATCTCTCATAAAGATCTTCCCCTTTTGTTTTCTTACCTGAATCTATTCTTTATATCCTGGGGAAAAGAAAAAATATAAAGGGTGAGATCAAATTATCAGTAAGTGTAAGCATGGTGAAAATAAAACAAACCATATACATTTGAACTTAAAAACATGAACATAATGTTTAAACATCAAAATCATGAGCAATGAAATAAAACATGGCAGTACGTAAGGCATAGATCAAAATGGAAAATCAATCATGACAGAATATCATGGGAATAAAACATGTAATTTTGTAAACCATTAATCATATTTTATTATTTCCATATTAGCCAAGGAATTATTTCTAAGACCATATTAGTGGACAAAGTCCCTTTCTGATTCGAGTTCACTCATCGTTCCAATCATGTATCACTAAACCATATTAACTTGTCATTCCAGACATGTTTATCTCATGAGATATAAATCGTTACCCAATGCATTTGAGGTAGATATAGGTCCCACCCATCTCATATTGAAATCGTTCTTACGTGTGACACAACACAATCATAAAACATGCATCATAACCCAAAGAATAAAATGGGTTTCATAAACATCATCCCATCTTAACATAATCCATATAAAACAAATGGATATCATGTCATCATACAAAAAATAAAACCATGAAAATAATAGATACATTATTCTTGATACATAAACATACTATATAATTTCTTCTTAGATTGGAAATAATTTTGAATAAACACTTGAAATTATTCTTGAGGAAAATTTCCATTCTTCTTCAAAATCATTTTCCTTTCTCAAAATGTCGTGCGATTTTAAAAGAAAAGAATTTTGTTGAAAATAGTCATGAAATATTTTATATTATGATTCATGTATATAAGGATTTATGAAACTATAAAAATCCATTCATGCCGTATATGTTAAAAAAATTTCTCTCATACTTTTGTAGGAAAAGTCAAAAATTACCTCGTATGGTAAAAAAAGAAAGATTCCTTCCATGACACAATGTAAAATTCAAATAGGGGTAAACACGACTTTAAAAATACATGGAAGATTATTAAACACTTTATGAAAAACATTTTTATGGACATGGATGAAAAATATAACCCCAGTAAATACTTAAGTATAAGCAATCTCGGATAAAAATGAGATTTGCAAAAATATCCCTTACCTTATGTCTGATATGCTTCATATGTATCTGAACCTCCTTTATAATGATTTAAATAATTTCATTGACTTATTAAAGAATCATATTCATTTTTATGATATCATATATGGTTCAATTATGAATTTATATTACCCGTTCTTTTGTAAATTCCATGTTAAAACAGTTTTTTCGGTAAAATCGTTTCATTTATCGTACGTGTTTGGACTTGTTGTTCTTGATATTATTATTACTTATATCATGATTTAATAACTTCCAGAAATTAAAACATGGTTTATATATCATATATATTAATCATATATATATATATATATATATAACAGATAGATAAATGAAATGAAACACACCATTCATGGAGACGGTAGGTCGTACGTACGCATGAACGCTGTTTTCCTTTCCTTATTGACTTGAATGGAAGTAAGTAAACATCATATAAAAATATCCAGTAGAATTATTGTGTTTTATATAGAATTTTTATTCATTATATAAACTCTATAATCATCCTTAATGGTTAACATGGAGATTAAATCTCATCGCGTCGTGGAGACGGTAATCTGTGCGTACGCACGAGCAATGATATCGTTCCCATAATTATTGAATGGAATTGGAGTGGATGATATAATATCTTAGAATCAGTATGATGTTATTATATCCATATATTGTTATTATTTACACCATTATACCCATCCACTTATGGTGGTGGTGGAAAAACATATTACACCACAGCGTGGAGGCGGTATTCCGTACGTATGCACGCACGCTGATTCCGTTTTCCATAGGATGGATAGAAGGTGAAATGGGGTTGTTTCATATTTATAATAACATATGAGTATATTATTGATACTAATGTTATTACTTTATAATGAAACAACTAAAGAAGAATAAGTTGAAGAATAATGAAACTTCAAAGAATCGGTAGAAGAGATTACCTTTCTTCGGTGCACCACTTTTAAGCTTCCTCTTAAGGGACTAGAGTTAGTCTATTGAGAGAACCAGAACCTCCAGAATGTTTCTAGGAAGTGGAGAAGAGAATTGGGCAAGGGTTTTCTGATCTAGAAGGCTCAAAGTGGTTTGAGGAGGAGAGGGAGGAGGTTCCCTTTTATAAGGGAGGAGAGGGGCACCTTTTGAAACCTCAAAAATATTAATTTATAATAAATCATTCCCCACTTAAAAACCTCCAAAAATGACTCATATTCAAATATTAGATGCGACAGGGTTGTAATATTATCAACCAATAAAATTTAGACATGTTGTAAATTTATTGTAAACCCTATCAACTTGATCTATCCTTATTTAATTTATTTAATCTTATTTGTGGTAATAAGATTCTAAATTTTAAATTGTTATAAATAATTACTTATGTGTTGTGAATTGTCCATAATTGGATAATTTATGAAATTTTCAACAATATAAATTTTAATCTATAATTTTTAAATATTTTTTGTGATTTTTAAACAATTTTATATTATGTTATTTTTATAAAATAACAATATTGTCAATTTTGACACTATTCATTTATTTGAATATAAATAAAATACACATAGAATATATGTTTGAACTAAAATATTTAATAGATTCATAACATGTCCTATTTATCTAGAAAATTCGTGGAGCATATTAAATTGTTCATACATTATTTATTTTAATATTTTTAAAACCATTTATTTGAAATTTCAATCAAAAAAATAATTTCAACATCACTATTGTGTCACCTTTAATGATAATTATTTAATCCCTAAAAATTCTAAATAAATTCACATGAAGTAGATAATGTTATTAGTTTTCTGGAAAATAGTCATTTTCGAGGTTTCATGATCTTTATCACAAAATTAAAATTATTTTACTTATAATATTTAAGAGAGTGACATGTTGTCACTTTCTATGGTTTTAAAAATAATTAAATTATTTTCATGGTGAAAAGTCCATAAAATGAATATATTCCAACCCATAGGTGATATGGGTAGACTTTTTGTCATCCAATAGAATTTTGGCTGGTGTTAGGGTAATTTTATATTCTTATTTTTATCCTTATTTACCTGATTTACCTTTAACAACAGTAAATCAAAATTACCATAGTTACTATTCATAATATCATAAAAATAAAAGTAACCTATTAACATAATTTGGACCCACTAAATTCAAATATGGAATCCATTTTTCAAAATTCAAAACATATAAGTTGCAGTAATTAATTAAAAATTTATCTCATTGTTAAGAAAACAGGTTTTAAAAGTTAAAACATTGCCAAAGATTGAAATGTTTTTACCTTTGAATTCAATGTAAAATTATTGGAAATAACAAACATTATATTAAATGGTAAAAATATATTTTATTTATAATTTAAAACTATTTAATATTATAATTATTCCATATAAATTATTGTGATGAAAAAGGTTGTTTTTAATTAAAATATAGCATGTTTTTACTATACATTAAAATATGAAAGTTATCAGAATAATATGAAAAACATATCCAAAGTAAATTTTTATATCTTTATTTTAATAAGAATTTAATTTTTTCAAATTCAAATTATAAACCTATCAAGAACTAGATTTATGGTGGGTGCACCATCAAAAGGTGGCAAAACTGCATTTTTTTTAAAAATACTAATTTTACCCGAAAAAAATATTTTGTTCACATACCATGTTTTAGAAAATGTGTAAGATGAATAATAATCTTATGAAATTCAAAATGTAGTTAATACTAATCATAACGGGTAGTCCATAATAATACTATAACAATATATCATTGTTTAAGAAAAATGTGGTATTGTGTACTACACATACTATCGAGGATGGTTGTGATTGCGTGTAACGCAAGCCCAGAATTGTGTTTGTGTATAATATAAGATAAAACGATGTTGTGTATATCACAATATAATTTTGGTGTAACTTACAAAATAAGACATCAATGAATTTAAAAGAGTATTTTTCATAAAATCTCGAGGTGTTACAGATATCCCCTTTCTCCCTCGTTTGGGTTTCTTTGTGTGATCATGTCGATTATTGAGTGGAGCTATACTCTTTCAATTATCTATTATTATAAATTGTTCTCTATTACAATTCCTCTCTTAAGTACCTCTCTTGTTGTCCCTCAAGCCTTCAGGGCATCCTATTGCACATTATTATACTCACCAATTCTTGGTATTTTCTTTCATTTTGAGTGACCTTGCAGATGACAGATAGGTTGATCGTGATATTATAAGTGCTTAGGGATACGATAATCTTGGACCACATGCAGTGGTCGTAGATTAGGATTCAATAGTAGGACTTTCCCATTTGTTCTACTTTTCACATGTTACTGGGTTGTGGCACTTTTCTTGTTGAGTGTGTATTTTTTTCCTTTCCCTTTCAGCTATAATTTTCTTGTACTTGTGTTGTTTAGAGTTCGATGCATATATTTTTGGTTTCCTTTATATAGTAGTTTTATATCCTTATTTCATTTCCTTGGTACTTTTTAATTGATTTAGTTGTGCATGTGTGGGTGTATAGTATCTTTGGAAAAGTCCACCCCTAGTTTTTTGTTCCTTTGGTGCTAGTTGCCAGCCCCTGGCCTATAGAGGTGGGAAAGGGGTAGTTGTGGATCGATCCCCAGTACAGGTTAGGTCATCACACTCTTCCCCAAGTCATGATGAAGTTTATTTAATATGTTATTTCAGAAAAGATTCTACATATGGTTAAATATCATGGATACAACGTAGATTGTTTATAATCCAGTTATCTAAGTTTCCAAGTTCCTATAGACACGTAACATGTACGGTACTGTCATGGATTTATTATATATTGTAATGAATGTACATCAATTTTTATGTAATATCAATATGTAAAGTAGGGGTCTTTATAGTTGGTTTTAGATGGAGGAAATAGTTATTTTTTGGAAACTTGGACGAAAATGCCTTTGTAAGATCTCTAAGGATATGTCTAAATATATGTTACAATCATAGTGTTTTAGGAATGACCATGAATAACCTTTGATAAAACCTTATGTGTCCTAATTTGAAATTTTATTCTTGATTAAGTTGTTTTCTTGTTATTATTAGTGTTTCTCACACTATTCTTCTCTGTTTTTGTCAATGGATGGAGCCTGAAGGAACCGCATTAATGCTGAATGTGACAGGAAATGCAATGATTTTGCACACATAAATAAAATGATATAGGATCTGGAATGAAAAATTGTGCAGCCATGATCACCCAACTGTCTCATGCTATGAATCATGCATGAATTCCAATCAGGAAAATGATGGATAAACATTATGTTGAGTCCTTCATACGGCATCATCCACCTACATTTAGTGGGTCTTCTGATCCATTAGAGGATGAACAATGGATCAGTACAACAGAAAATATATTTTTAGTAATACAATGTACTTAACATGTTAAATTCCTTTAAGTTATATATCATTTAGATAGTAATGAAAATTAATGGTAGATATTATCAAGAATATGAGGAAAATAGATGAATTTGAGTCCATGAAATGGGGTGAGTTCAATAACATATATTTCAATATGCACATTCCTTATATTGTTGGAACATATATGGAGAAGGAGGTCCTTGAACATAAGAAATTGGTTTATGAATTTGTTGGTTCCCATGAAGTAAATTTTACATTACATGCATGGTATGATTTTGGAATTATTATCCAACATGAGAGTAAAATTGATCGATTCATTCGTGGCATAAAACCAAATTTCTGAAGGTCATTGTCTATAAGGGACATTAATATATAAAATTAAATTGTTTTAGGTGATCTCATTATTGAGATGGAGATTGAAGTAACCCATCATTCCTATGGTTTTGACATGAATAGTAAAATGAAATCAAAGTAAAATATAAAGACCACACTGGAAATAATATGAGTTTTCCCTTAATCTCAATGTGTGGAAAAACATGGAGGTTATATTATTAAAGGGACTAGTAATTTTTTTTTAAGTGTGGAAAAGGTCGCATGGAAGATGAATTTTGAAGTGAGGGAAAAAAGTCTAATGATGTGAAAAAAAAGAAAGTCTACATAGAATGCACCTATTATACATCAATTTCATAAGTAAAATGAAATGGGGAATTATTCCAATCAATTCTGTTATCCAAGGTTTATTGATTATGATCGATGTCAACAAACTTTTAAGTAAATGACAAAGGAAAGTCACATTTAATCACTATCATCAATGTGGTGTATGATAATGAATATTTGAAAGGTACTATTACCATCCACTCAAAAATACAAAATGTTTTATTTTATTATGGATCCACCAACTCATTTATTTCTAAATAATTTTGTTAGGGTATCACTGTATTACCTTAAAAAATAAATTTTGAGTTATATGTGATGAATCCTAATGGAATAATATTCACATAAAAAGTTTACAATTCTTCTTTGGTTTAATCTTGTAGGGATGTGCTTCCTTAAATTCTTATGATCCTTCATATAGTGGAACATGATGTTATTCATAGTATGTATCAGCATTCTCTATATGGAGATCATTTCAATTTCTATGGAATGAAATCCAAATTTTATATTCTAGATAAATATATGATCATCTATCTATGATTGGTTGAATATATTATCCAAATAAAATTTTATTCCATAATATGGGTTTTGATTCCTATAAATTAAGGTTATATATCTCAAATGGTTGGGGAGAAACACACGATTAATAATACGCCCATTGTTTGAGAGTTTAATTGTGTATTTCTAGAAGAATATCCTTATCTTTCACCAAATCATGATGTTCAGTTTCCAATAGAACTCTTTCCTGGTGTTATGTCAGTTTCAAAAACACCATATAGAATAGGCCCAATTGAGTTGCAGGAATTGAAGAAAAAACTCCCCAAGAGACCGGATAATGGATTCATATTCCATAGTGTGTCACATTGGGGGTTACCTATTCTTTTTCTTAAGAAGAAATAATGGTCAATGTGACTATTAATTAATTATGTAGAACTTTAAAAGGTCACTATCATGAACCAATATCTTCTTCCCTATATTGATGACTTATTCGATCAAGTATGTGGAGCTTAGTACTTCTCCATGAATGAATATCATCTAGGATATCATCAATTAAGGTTCATGAAGGATGATATGCCAAAGAAGATATTTTGTACAATTTATGGACAATATGAATTTATATTGAATCCTTTTGGACTGAATAATATCCCAACTATCATTATGGATCTAATAAATAGAGTCTTTAGAGAAAATATTGATCAATTTTTTGTAGTCTTTATAGACAATATTCTTGTGTATTTTTAGAAAAAGGAAGAACATGAAGTATACATGAGAATTGTTGTGAAGAAACTGAGCAAATAGATGCTTTATGAAAAATTTACAAATTGTGAATTTTGGCTTCAAAAAGATTCATTTTTGGGTCACATGATATCACGAGATGACATATCTACATATCCACCAAAAACAGATGTCGTTGAATGGTGGATGAGTCCACAAATTGTAACTATGATCCGAATTTTTATTTTTTTTACTAGATATTATTGATATTTTTGGGAATTATTTTTCACTATAATCTAATACACTAACCATGTTTACTTGGAAAAAGGTTAGGTTTCTATAGATGGAAGAATTTGAAGATAATTTCAATGGTCTAAATAGAATTTTATCTAGTTCCCCTAAGCTCACACTACCTTGTAGTGGAGATAGGATTGTGATCTACAGTAAGGCATCCAAGAATGGGTTGGGATGTGTTCTAATGAAAAATGATATGTTGATAGCTTATGCCTCATATAATTTTAAAATCCATGAGCAAAATTACCTGAATAATGATTTAGAGTTAGCTGCGGTATTTTTTGAATTTAAGATATGGAGGCGTTATCATTAAGGTGAACAGTGTGACATTTATACTGATCATAAAATATTAATGTATATTTTCAAACAAAAGGAGTTAAATATTCTCCAAATAAGATGGTTGGAGTTTATTAATGATTATAACTTATCAATAAATTACCACCCTAAGGTGTGAACAATGTGGTAGATGCTTTGAGTTGATAAGACCATGCTAGCCTATCCATGATAAGGATCACAAAATTTATAATATTTATGGATTTTGAAAGGACGGAATTAGAAATTTCAATGTAAGGTTGGAAATATTATCTTTCTCAAATGAATTTTCAACCATCTATACAAGTAAAGATTAAGAAGTCATGGAAGATATATGTTGAGCTATAATAGAAGGTGTTAAATGTTCATGAATTAAACCTTGATTCTTATGAAATAATACGGTTTCGAAACTGGGTTTTAATTGATTCCATACCAGAATTAAAGAAGGATCTATTGGATGAGGCTCATAGTTCTTTATTATTTATTCACCATAGAATAAAAATTATGTACATTGATATGAAATAGTATTTGTAGTTAGATGTCATAAAAAGATTTGTCTCCAAATTTCTCTCTCGATGCATTGTTTTTAAACATGTTACGGTTGAGAGATAGATATCTAAGGGGATGTTACAACCATTACCCATACCAGAATGGAAATGGGAAATCATCACTATGGTCTTTGTCATCAGACTTCTGAAAACAACCAAAGGCAATAATAATACCAAAGTTATAGTTGATTGTCTTACAAATTTTGCACACTTCATTTATATTAGAGATGATTTCTCTCATAATAATATTTCTAGGTTATATGTAATGGAAGTTGTAAGTTTTCATGGAGTACATCATTCCATTATATATGATCGAGATTCGAGGATTACCTCGAGGTTCTGGGAAAGACGTCATCATTCTTTGGATAGAGAGTTAAGCTTCAGCACTATATATAATCTTCAGACAGATAGTCAGTCGGTGAGGACAATTCAATCTCTATAAGATATGTTGAGAGCTTTATCTATGGATTTCAAAGGTGGTGGGTATAAACACCTACATTTGGTGGAATTTTCAGACAACAATATCATTCAATAAAATATTAAGATGGCTCTTTATGAAACCATCTATGGAAAGAAGTGAAAAAATCTAATATATGGGGATGATGTTAGGGAAATAACGATATTAGGACCTTTTCATGTTGATGAAATAGCAGAAAATGACTGATCTATTCAACAACACATTAGAAAATCTCATATTTAAAAAAAGATATAATAACAACTAAATAAAATACCTATTATTTGAATTGGTTGATAAGGTGTTTTAAAAAAATATCCCTAGAAGAGGGTATTGTGATTTAGAATTAAGGGCAAGCATAGCCCTAGGTATATCGGTCCTTTTGAAATTTTTCACCGTGTTTGGAATGTATTTTACTAATTAGCGCTCCCAAAAAATATATTTCAATTTCATGATGTGTTCCATGTACCAATATTGATAAAGTACATAACATATCCTTATCATGTACTAAACACAGAAGTTATACCACTGTAGAAAGATCATACTTATAAAGAACAACTGTTAGGGATTCTGTATCATAGGGAAAATGTTCTATGAAACAAGTCCACTTGGTTAGTTAATGTTTTATGACAGAACCACTAATTTGAAGAAGATACAAGGGAAACTGTGGATATGACAAGGGTGCGGTATCCTCATATTTTTTTCCAAGTGGGGAATTTTGAGGGTGAAATTCATTTTAAGGGGGAAAAATGTTACACCTAGATGTTTTTATGAAATATTTTCTTTAAATAATATATAATATCATCTATTGCATAAAATCACAAGTTTAAATGAACCATGAATCACACGTAGTATAAAAATACCATTATATCCTATCTGTTACGTTAGCAGGAATAATTATAAAAAACTTGTGAAAATGCATTGTGAATTCATTTGCTATCAATTATTTATGAAAATTTAAAATCAATTTGATATTTTTACTATTGTGTGAATTATATTTGATAATGGAATTAATGATATTCATATATATATATTATACTAAATAAAATATTTTTCGTCTTCATCTAATGTATTTTTTATTCATAGGGTATGAATAAACCCTATTTGATATATAAAAACCTATATTTTTTTTAAAAGGTAATTCTATGCCTTTGAATGGAGAGCCCCTTTCAAATTAATATTTTGACACATTAATTATTTTTATATGAAAACATAAATATGTTATTTTTGAAGAAGGATATAAAAAATTACCTAGGATAAATTTTTGATATTTTTCTGATAACATTCATATTTTGATGAATAGCACAAATACACTAAAATTTAAGATAAAACTAACTTTTTCATCGAATATAATTTATTTGGTTAATTATAATATAGAATTATGTTAAATTATAAATAGAATATATTTTTATCGTTTGATATAATTTATGTCATTATCATTAATTTTACATTGAATTCATAATAAATAAATATTTCAGATTTTTGCATTGTTTTCACTTTTAAAAACTCGTTATCTCATTCCGACAATGGGATTGATTTAAAATTAATTACTACAACTTATGGGTTTTGAATTTTAAAAAATAAGCTCCATATTGGGAGTCACTTTGTCCAAATTATGTTAATATCCTACTTTTAGTTTTGGGCATTATGAATAGTAACATTGGTAATTATTTTTATTACAATGGTTGAAAGTAAATTAGGTAATTAAAGGTGAAAATAATATTATAAAATTACCTTAACACCTATAGAAATATTATTGGATGAGTAAATTGGAATTTTATCATCTATGTTTAGAAATGGATTCACTTAATGGCCACATTCCCTTGAATATAAAATTAATTTTATTAAAATCAATAAATGTGAGAAAGTGTCTCACATTATTTTTATATATGTATATTAATTTTTTTATATGGATTCCTAAGAGATAGTATTGACTATAGATAGTTTATAGAAATATAATATAATTTCCTACATAATATAAATTTATATACAATTTTTAGAAATTAAATAATTACTCTTAAAGAGGACACAATACAGATGCGAAAATTATTTTATAAATAGAAATATCAAATAAAATATTTTAAAAATATTAAAAGAAATATAATTTTAAATAATTAAGATTATAAATGTTTTTTTGGTGATTTTGACATGTTCAAATTATATTGTATTTTTTTGTTGATTTTATCATCCCTACTGATTTTATTTCAAATCAATGAAAGGAATAGTGTCAAAATTGACAGTAATGATATTTTATAAAAATATGATTTTATTATTTTTTTTTAAAAAATAATTAAATTAATTAAAATTTAAAAATTTATAATTATAGGGTATAAAATATAATTAAATATTAATTTTTTATCAATTAACACCATTTAAGTAAATATTTATATCCATTCAATATTTATAATATAATATCACACTTAAAATTAAATAGAGTAAATAAGGGAAAATTAAAAGGATTTGTTTTAAAATAAATTCAAAATATGTCTAAATATTATTGGATAAGAGGATTTGTAACCCTTTCCATCTAATATTATAAATATTCCACTTTTAAGGAATTTTAATTTAAAAATAAATTTATATAAATTTAATAGTTTAAGTATTTCAAAAGGTGATCCTCTCATCTTATACAACAACACATATCATTATCTTTCAATCATGCCTAAAAATCATTTTTTCTAAAACAACATCTTCCCATTTATTCCCCTAACTTCTCTCACTTCATCCTAGGGGCCACACATTGGGAATAAATTCATCCTAAAATTAATTACATTGTTGTTAATAATAGAAATATTAGAAATATTAAAAATATTGTTAATATTCTCACAATAATAATAATAATAATAATATTCATAAATAAATTTATCATCATTATTATTAAAACAATTCCTTTAATATATTTTTACATTTTTAGTATTTTCCTTTGTTTTCATATAAATTTTATTTTTGAATCCAATTACTTTCATATTTACTTCAAATACATGGCATGTCGAACGGTGGCCCGAGCGATGCCGCAGAACTTCCAAAACATGATCTACCTTTGAGATAGATACAGCTAATCCCGAAGCACATGATTTTCATTAAAAATTAAAAATATTAAAAAATATTAAACAGGAACTATTAAATTATAATTAAAATAAAAAACAAAATAATTTTAAAACAAATAGGTTTTAAAATTCTCCCCACCATAACGCTTTTCACCCCTTGAAAGACACAATAAGTCACGACCCCAATGTAAAAATGAACAACCCTTCATAGTCCAATGGGATTCCCCAATAAAATACGTACAAGGAAATTCTATAACACAATCAGAAAAGAATATACAAACAAATAAAACTCAAGAGACTCGAATGGGACTCAACACCAACTGTCAATTGTCCCCAAAAGTAAAACCACCTCCAATTGATCGATCAATAGGAAAGTGATCCCCAAAATGCACTTTCCAACCCCTTATTTCGTGCACCCCAAACATCACTAAATGAGTCCTACAATTCAAGCCTGAAATGGGAAACAAGAATCAAAACCCAACCAGATGAAGACACCCATGATTTTATTTTAATTAAACCATTGGTTGTGACCCAATCGTATGTCAACACCAATCACCATGTCGACACATAGAACATAATTGAATTACTGACTTAGGGAGGCCTGAATGGACTCCCCACCATAATAATACCCAAAACCCAAGACGGAGTTAGAGGACCAACATAGGGAGGCTCAAACGACCTCCTTATCATAACTAAGTGTCTAACATTGATTTACTCATGGGGAATTTCAATGAGACCCATGGTGGGTCTCCACACTGTAAAGATCAACCATCCAAACTAATTGTAAAAAACCAACCAAAGAACATGACATGGGATAACCTTGGAGCTTCCCGCACAAACTAATACCATATCGCAAGGGACCTGATTATAGAAACTGCAAATCAAACAGCAGACACTACATGGTTCCCCACTCCCATAGGCATCACCACCTTTGAATGATCCTAGCCAGAATCGATGTTTAAACATAAATACAAGGTTGTTTGCACAAGGACATCTACATGGAGATTCACACCCAAAAGTGTATAATAACTATGGATCTAGAAAAGGAGTCAACAAAACCTCTTTATAACCAAGAAGGAACTATTCATCCCAAACAACACTCAACAATGAAATAGGGTCCTGATGTTTTTTTATAAAATGATTTTTTCAGAATGAGATAGATATGCATGATTTTTATACTGTTTTAATTTTCTCATATTGAAATAAGTTACTAGACCAAGGTCCTTTACACCACTAGGGGGTTCCTTACAATATGCTAGCATCATTCTAGGGTCAATTCAAGTTTCCATAATGTTAGATGTATCTCATACTTCATAGTCACGCATTGAGGAATCCTGAAAGGAAATCTACTTCTAGTGCCACACACAACCACATTCCAATAAGACAACACCAACAAAATACACATATCTAAAGACTCACTATTTTTCATTATGATACTTCACCGCGATGAGAAATTAAATGATCATACCTTTCACCCCGAATAAGATACAATGAAAGAAGGGTTACCTAGAAGGAACCTTCATTTAAAATAGTGTATTTTAGGAATGTGAGGAAGAAGAATATGCTCCTTGTTAATAAATAAGCTGTCAAAAGTTTATCTACCATCCATCTATTCATCCAAATGAAATCATAACTCTGAAAGAGGCCACTGGCCATGAACCTTGGAACTGATAGAAACATCACATGGAAAGGGATGAAAATCCAAGTCCCAAGTAGTAGAGGCATCCAGAAAACAAAAATAATATCCCCATACGACCATTATTTCTACATTGGTGGCCTAACATGAAATTTTTCTTAAATGGAACCAATGAATGTCCTAGAGGAACCTTAAAATAGCAACCCACATTGACAAATCTATATTTCGTCCAACATTCCTCACTGTAATTTCATTCATTACCTCTAAGGGGTTCATCAAATTTGGAGATTTGAAACATAACCTTTGATCGTTAGCTAACTCAAGTAAAACAATGCTTTATTTAACACTTATCGAACCCACTAAATTTCTCTGATAGGATCATCCTGTCCAAAAAAGAATAAGAAGACTCTATTATAAAATCCCAGAAGCAACACCTTACAATAATAAAATGGTGGGTCTTCCATCAGTGGATCACCCATGTCCGCACATTGAATATACAATAATTTCATTATGGGGTAACACACTGGAGAGAATGGAAATTCCAAGGACCCAATCAAACTGGTCCATTGGACAAAACATACTATAAGCTACACCAATTGCACAGAAAGGGAACCCTCTCAAAGGAATCCAAAATTGTTTTTTTAGAAAAACCAATTAACCATTATCTTAAACCAACTCATCAATGAAACACAAACAGTCATGATTACTTAAAGAATAGGGGTTTTCAAATTGAATAAACCTACAAAAAATTTCCAAAATGTAAAAAAGACACATCACAAAATCACCAGTTATCAAAACAACAGATGTTCCATAAAAATAATTTGAAAAAATAAACTATGTAGATGGGTTCCACATTCACCCTTGGTGTCCCAAGAGCCTCACAAACACAAGTTCATATGCCAACCGGGCACAAATTTCACATCCATCATATAACTCATACATATGTTCACCCTTGAAAATACAAAAGGATAAAACAATTCTATCCATTTTTCAGAACAAACATTTGACCAACATCCTCAACATTCCCATTTCAAATTTCACAAAATCACTTCAAAACACATCCAGTTTCACTATAAACCCATTTTTATAATTTTTCTTTTAAATTAGAATTTATTTGTTCCCATTTAGTGAAATCTTCCAATCAAATTTTCAAAAGGAATTTCCTTTTTCTAAAACAACAAATTTTTTAATAAACAAAAAAATTGATTATTAAAACACAATCTCCATGGAACCATTCACCTTTTTATAGAAAAAAATCATTTTATAAAAGTCCTCCATTTTCTAACCTCATTCGAAAAATTCTAAAACCCGATTTTCCCATCCTTTTAAAATAAACCCATTTACACTTTAAAATCTAGGTTTCTAAAATTTTCAAATGAATGTTTTCATATTAATATTTTGGACACAAGGAGACACAAAAATAAGGCATGTTAAAATTAGTGCTAGTTGGTTACATACACATATGGTTGGCGACCATATGCCAATCACTCCACTGTTACATAGTGAGTTTTAAGACAATGTCTCCATATCCCAATGGAATTCCATGCCATGTGAGATCACTATGATCTTTGAACCAACTTCCATTTCATTTCCCAATCAAATAATCTCCACAATGATCAAATGAATCAAATTAAACCTGACTTCTCTTGGTAACATGAGTCTCATCACATGGTGAGCTGGCTAGGAACCCTATTCATAATCATAATGCCATGTACCAAATATCCTAGCACTGGTCTCCACAAATTCTTCCCCATGGAACAATACTCCATTGTGAAGGACCTCCTATGATACCATTATTTCATGAACCAGCCAAGTTTGACCCCGAACAGGTGACCTGAGTTGATCTGCGACATGGCCTAAAGGGTTTTACTAATCCCCATGGGCTGGATACTAGTGATAGAAATCCAAATAAATCTGTTTGGAATGATTTATCCTAGAATGGGAGAACAAAAAAGTTAATAAAATGAACAAACATTCATTGGAAATAAATATAAACTATGATGTGAAACATACCTCTAGTGAAGTAGTTGATAACCATGGGACACAAAACCTCACTCTCACCAAGAGAGACCAAAACTAGAAGAACCTAAAATAGAAAAATAATGTAGTTATGAGAACTAATATGTATATTGGGATAGACTATAAATAACAAATACATATTCCCTTACCTTTTAAAATAAACCCAAATCATGCTAGTTTGAAAATACAACAACTTAAAAATAATATTTTCTATCATTTCAAATTTAATTTACAAGATTCCATCTAAATAAAATTCTTTTCCTTTTCCATCACATTTTGAAAAAAATTCACAATCACATATGGTCCATTTAAAATAAATGTTAAATAGTTTATATTTATATCATATACTATTACAATGGAAAAAATGAGTTTAAAACAACAAAATGGAAACCATTCCATAAATACTATGTCATAAATGAGCACCATGGTCAATCCCTAATGGTTACTAGAACAACTGGGACCCTAAGAACTTCATACCTCAGTTAAATGAGTTATAGAAACAACAACCTACTTCATTATCATGAACGATTCACTGGTAGGGTACACCCTTATTACTTAGTGGTATCCCATGATCATTATCATTTTGTGGGTGTTTTAATCATCAATCATGCCAGATGAACCTAGATGAACCACATCTATTTAATCTAGAAAACTATTCCTAGTATACACACCTAGGAACCCCAGTAATCCCATGATATCTATTTTAAGTGGTGGTGTGTTTTAAAAAAACTAACAAACATGAACATATCATTCTATTTATTGAAAAACACACTCATCCAATCCCTACTGATCTCCCTCCTTGAGCACATCCCCCCTTTTCCATCACACAAAAATGCACAATCCTCTCCACTTGGAACATATCAAAATACACATATTTAACATACACATAATTTTCTAAATCAATGGTGGCATGCGTCAAGAGGGGTTTTCCTTTTGGAAAATGTATTCATAAATATCCAATTTTTCTTTATTATTTAAAAGGAGTACATTTAATTTTAGAACACATAATCAACAATAAATTTTAATATTCCAAATTCATTTAAAATATCAATTTAATAATTTATGTACTAAAAAATAATAAATAATTATCATAAACCCATTATTAAAATGATTCTATTTTTTTAGGAATGTCTAACAACCATTTGACCCTGAGTTCACTCCAAAACTCATCTTTGGAAGTAACTTGGGGAATTTTATGAAAACCAAAAATGTCATTTCACATTGATAACTAAACTATAAAAAATTTCTAACACCTTTGTAAATAAGCAATACCAATTCAAAGCCACTTAGTAAATCACTTTTTTGAAAAGTCACATAAGACCAAATGGATGTTAAAAATACATTTCATTTTACAAAATAATAGAATAATTATCTCCAGAATCCCAAACTATCTTCCATAGCAAGTGTATATTTCATAAATATAAACATGTATTAAAATAAAGAAAACAATAATGGTATTCAAGTAATGGGTATTGAAAAAAGGGACCTACCTCAAACATGACGCTCCTTGATGACGACCTCCCAAAATAAAACATCACACCTACATGCACATGCATGTATACATATATATATATATATATATATATATATATATACCACGAGCTACAATACACATATTAACCACACTATGAGGGAATATGTACAAATAGGACATATATATATGCCTTACCTATGAAAGTACATAAAGGAGTTCTCGACACCCGCTTCCCAAAAAAACTGAAGTGAGGTACAATAAACACTAAAAACATTTCCAGTGAGTCAAATATCACAAAAAACCTAAATTAAAATTTAACCAAAGTGGAAAAATTAAATACCCTTATTGAAATTTAGGAAAATATAACTTCCTTTAACAACCATGGCCTAAAAGATCACAAATGAGACAAAAATTCCTAATTCTTTATGAATCAACCAAAAAACCCCTAAAATACATTTGGATTCGGTTATGAAATGTACACCAATTGAAAGAGAATAATATTAAGAAATTGAAAGAGAAAATAAAATAGAAGAAGAATCGTGTAACTCCTAGACCTAGTTATGGGAGTTGGTGAATTATTTTAAAACATTGGCATGATTACAAGGAATCATGTCCCAAAAGACCGGCTAGTTTAGAAGTATTTGAAAATAGATTACATACATGAACATTAAATTAAAAATAATAAAATAAAACACAACAGAAATGATACTTTGATAACTCCATTAATCACTTAGCTTATCCCTTCTTATCTATCATAAAATATGTCTACACATCCTGGAAAAAGTAAAACATAGAAAGGGGTAAGCTCAGATGCTCAGTAAGGATAACAATATCACAGAAACTTTCATAAATAAGCATAAACATTAAAGGCAATGTATTATACTAAAAAAATAATTTTAATGATAAACTTCAGAATAATATGGAAAAGAAAAAATCAAATAATGACATTTACTTATTCGAATGGATATTCTACTAGTCGAATAATCGCATGCTATATCAATAGCCACATTCATAATGATGGAATGCATAAATCCAGGAATCATAACCACATATTCAAGGCCTTGTGCCAAGAATACAAATATGATTTTTTCAAGGACTTATTCCAAGACACAAGTTTGTCTCATGAGACATACCGATGAATCAAGGATCTATAGCAGGTTCCACCCATCACTTACTAAGTCTAATGCATTCCTCAAATGAAAAGTTTTAAACATAACATAAACATTTGTATTAAAACTTACATATGAAATATCAATCATTTATCCATAAACCATGTATGGTATAAAAATAACACATCCATAGTTAAACATATCACAAAACCTTCAATACAATATGAATTACTTTTATCATAATAAATCAATTTCAAACAAGATTAAAATATATCAACGAATGCTGATATAGGTGAAAATGATTTGTAAAAAACATTTAGTGGAATATACCTTTTTCAAAAAGACATTTAAATGTCACATGATTTAGAAAGGAAGAAATTTAAGGTAAATTTTGAATCAATGTTTCCCATAACACTTTGAAACTTTTGAAAGGAATTCACATTTTAAAAAACATTAATGCTTATATAAATAAATCCTTCAAAACCATTTTGAAAAGATATACATTAATGAGAATGACTTAGAAGAATAAACATTTTAAACATTTAAAATTATGTTTTAGTAAAAAAGTCCCTTTAAAATAATCCCTTTAAAAATATTTTATTAAACATCGACATGGATAATAAATAGGTCCCGTTAGATACTTATGTAAAAACAACCTTGGATAATAAAGAGATTGTGAAATTAACCATTACCTTGCACTTTCCTTTAGTCGAGTGTACGTTTAACCTACAGTATAAAGACCATGGTATGGTATTAAATTATACCAGAACCATATTAATATGTATGATATCATACATGATTCATTTATGAATTTATACTAACCATTTTATAATAATATCTTTGTCAAATTAACATTTCGGGTAATAATTTCTTTCTTTATTGTACGTGTTTTAACTTGTTACTCTTGATTGTATCCCATAGATCATGATTTAAATACATCCAGAAAATAATAAATGATTTATATATAATATATATTTAGAATATAAATATTTATAATATATGTATATATGAAATGGAAAATACCATTTATGGAGACAGTAGGCCATACATACGCATAAAATCTGTTTCCATTTTGATATCGTATTGAACGGAACTAAGTGAATAAGATATATGTACGTATATATATATATATATATCTAGTAGAATTATTATTTCATATATTACATAATTATTAATGAAATATATTTTGTTATCATCATTGAATGGTGAAGGTGGAAATGAATTTCATCATGTCGTGGAGACAGTGATCCGTAAGTACGCACGAGCGGCAATATCATAATATTGATGGTGAAATTTTATATAATTGGATGATATATCATATATACCGAATCATTAACATGTTTTATTTAATATTTAAATCAGTAATACTCATTATTATACCCATAAAAATAATTATGTCTTTGAATAACAAACTACACCACGACGTAGATACTGCAATCTGTACGTACGCACGCATGGTGAATTTGTCATTTATATGATGGATAGAATAATTAATATGTTTATAAAAGAATTTATAATAACATCACAGTATATATTATATACTAGATTTATTATTTTAGACTGTAAACAATAATGAAATATGAAGTGGAAGAAGAAAAGAACTTGAAAGAGGTGATGAAATATTTAACTCTTCTTCGGGTTCTTCCTTTTGATTTGATCAAAGGGGATCCATAGGATGGCTTTATGACAAAAGGAATGCCTCTAGGATGAATTTAAGAAATATGGGAGGATATTGGGGTAGGGTTTGGACGAGCCTATAGGATTTTGTGGTGTGAAATTAAGAGAAGGGGAAGTGCCCATTTATAAAGGAGGTGAGGGTCACTTTTGGAAAAGCTTGAAATATTATTTTATAATAAAATAATTTTCACTTTCTAATTGACCCAAAACTATTTATTTAAATTAAATGGTGGGGATGGGTCGACAAACGCTCAACAGATAGGTTTTAAATAGGTTTAGGTCATCATATTAACCTTATCTTATAGATTTAACTCTTAGTTAAATAGTTTGACATTTACCATGTCTCTTTTTATTTTTATATTATATAGTTAACAAACATACGATAAAATTAATAGAGAACCCTAATAGGTTCAATAATGAAATATATAATATTATTAATGCCCTTTGGTTGAACATTAGATTTTTTGGAATATTATATCAACCAAAAATATAGTATTTGCTTTAAATACTCAATTATGTCAATTTTGACATTATTTAATAAATGATTTTTATTCAAGTCCTAAATACATTATTACTTAGAACTAAATTCATATTTTCAATAATATTATGTCATATTGACCTAGAAAATTATTTTAATTAATCAAAAGTCTCATATTACATTTATTTGTATATTTATAATATAAACTATTTTAGTATTTCATTATTTAGGTAATTACTACGTCATCATTGTGTCATAAATAAATTAAATTATTTAATTTATAAAAATTATAATTAAAATATAATTATTTAGGAAATCATTTTACATTTAGAATGAATATTTATAGTCGAATTTATATTATGTAAAACCCTATATTAAAATTTTTTGGTTATTAATGTTTAAATTTAACTCTTTTAACTCTTCTTTAAATTAAATAATAATAAATGTCCTAATCTAATCCAAGTGAAACAAAGAGAATCATATTTTATTACTAAGGTTGTTTTAGTTCGAATTATACAAATCCAATAGAATTATTACATGTGTTATGGTAATTATGATATCATTTTTACCCTCAATTACCCAATTTACTTTTAACCATTGTAAATAAAAGTCAAAAGATACTATTCATCAAAAATTATTTTCATCTTATTGAACAAAAATTTAGTTACTTATATTAACCATGTTTCTCATATTTTTGAAATTCAACTCACCGAAGCGGTAAAATAAAGTTTTATACAAATTTGCAAATGCTCCTTGAAGGTGGGTAAAAGACAGTAAAATGTTCGATAAACTTTTATATATATAAACTTATTATATAAAGACTCCAATGTATTTCGTTGAACATATATAGGTATTATGTTTCAATTTTGACATAAAATATATTAAAATAAATTTACTAATTATTTAAATAAAAACTCAGTTTTATATAATAATGTAGTGTTTTCACTATACATCAAAAATTGAATGTTTTTAGAAAAATACCAAAAATTTACAATAAGATAAATTTCATATTCCAAATTAAAAAATTATTTCTATGTTAAAAAATTCAAAACATAAAAGTTTAATTTATTAATTTATAATTATTTTCCATTTTCAAAACCAAAAAGCGGGTTTTTAAAAAGTAAAAACTATCAAAAGATTGACATGTGTTTATGTGAAATTTAAAAACGAAATTACTTATAATGACCTACATTGTATTAAATGATAAATATATTATCTAATTATAATTACAAACAATTCAAATGCATAATTTATCACTATATATTATTTTTATTAAAAAAAGTTGTTTTCAATTAAAACATTGTATTTTTCACTATTCATCAAAATATGACAGTTATCAGAAAAGTGCCAACAATTTATCTAAACTAAAATTTTATGTCCCATTAATAAATAAAAATATAATTTCATTAAATTTAATACATAAAATTGTCAAATATTGGTTTTAAAAAGGGTTCTCCATTAAAAGGCGATAATATTGAATTTTTTAAAAAATACTTCTTTTATCTGAAAACATGAATTGGTTCTTATATCATGTCTGAGAAACACATAATATTAATTATAAAATTATATTGAGTATAGAAGATTCAAAATGAAGTTAATACTATTTAGAACTTCTTTTTGAATGGTTAGTGTGGTAAGTTGTGGTGCTTTCAAACTCGGTGTTGGGTGTAGCACAAGCTATTGAATTACTTTAATGAGAAAACATACTATGAAATCTTGAGGTGTTACATTCTCCCCTACTTCAATAAATGGAATCCTCGCAATTAAAAATTATTCTTTGAAAATAAGTGGTTAAAAATAGAAAATTACCTTTTTGGAAAACCCACATCGGAAATTGGGTTAATAAAATTTATTCTTAATATGGGGGAAATGTAAATGAAAAAGTCACCACCAAATTGTGATCATGATTAGGAGAACATTTGTGGAAATTAGAGACACATAATTAAAGGAAAAATGTAACTATTTGTATGGATTTATTGAGGTCATAAATCACAAACAAGTGTGGAATTGAGGACCTCATAGCCATCAATCTATGATGTTGTTAATTATCATCCATTCAACAATACATATGGTATTAGGGTAACAAATTTTTGGTTGTAAGATCCCTTAACTAATGTTTTTGAATTAATTTATTCATCTTATAAGAGGAATATATAATATATATATATATACTTGACAAGTAGAGTTTCATCCTTCAACTAATTCCTACAACAAACGCATATTTCACTCCAAAAGATAAAAGAATTCAAAAAATATTCTATTTATCCTAATCGAATAGGGTTCCAAAAATAATGAACTTATATTTCATTTTTCATAATATTTAAAAAAAACTATATTATACAAATTAGGACATCGTTTAGGTAAGTGGTAGGTGATTCACCCTTTTCACCCTTCGGTAGCATGTTCAAGTCTCGTGGCCTTGCCGGACGCGGCGAGTTGTCATCCGACCTCCGGGTTTTCATTTTTATGACAATACAAAAATAATATCAGGAAATGATTTAACCTTAACAATAGTATCCAATGTCAAACTTAATCGATTCCAAACTTTAGACTTATCCCAAATACTTCTGTCCAAACTCACAGTACAAAATTTATAAGGAAGGTAGAAACAATGAAAATCCTTTTTTCCACATAATAACATGTGAATACTTTCATCATGTTTTCTTTTAATACATGGTAGCACCCTGAATTATTATATAAGCTTATTGATTACATTCATGCTCCCTTATTCATTATATAAAACTGGATATACTCCTTATATAAAATAATGTTGTAAACTCCAACAATTATGGAATAAACAAATCATTAACTAGTTCCAAGGATGTCAATAATATCAAATATAATTAATCCAAATCAATCATCTCTAATTCTAAAATAAATACAACAATATCAGGACCATATTAATGTTTTTTCATTCCCTCAACCATGTATTTTCCAAGAGGTTTAACATTCCATTGAGTAACTTTTCTTGGTTCCACTAATCTCATGTCCTTAATGATATTGTACTGCATTACAATCCTTATATACTCTATAATTAATATTACATGTAAATAATTAATACAATACTCAAATGACACTACACTTTATTAAGAAAATAAGAACTCTTAATCATTCCTCTTCATCTTTGGTAGTATCATTTCTTGATTATTACCCAATAGAAGCATTTGAGGTATACTCTGATGATTTGGACATTGATTTTCATAGTGTCCCAACTCTCTATAGAATAAGCATTGTACATTTGAAACATTTTTCTCACACCTGAAAATAAGTACTTGGTGTCCTTTATCTCCACACTTATAAGAAACCCCCATTCCCTTCAAGAATTTACCAAGGTGATTTTTTCCACAATTATTACATATGGGAAAATCATTCATTCCCTTATTCCCTTTATCCATATTTCACTCTACCATATTTTTATTCTTTGGCTTACCTTCAAAGACATATGACTCAAAAAATTATTTACTTACACATGATACTATTTCCTCATATGATGATAATTTTTTGGAGACTATTTCCTTTGTAAATGTTGGCTTAACACAATGAAAGATATGATCCTTCTTACTATTTGGATCATGCGTATTGCTGGAGGACTGATTCCATCTACTGGAAGCCATTTCTAAACAATTGAATACAATAGGTTAAATTATGAATTGCAATGCATAATTCCAAACATGTAAAACAGTTATCATAAATTGAATAGTTCATGGATATAATCCTTAATCATAAATTTTTTTTAAAGGTATATACTCATAAACCCTTCATAGTGGATTGTAAAGAAAATGAGAACTATCTTTAGCATATCCCCCGGGAGTGTCGTAACCAAGAGTGTCACAAGGCCCATTATCGTGCACCATTTCCCATTCGAGTTTAGCTCAAAGAGGTGATTTTGGGTTTCACCCCTAGGTACATCTATGCCAGAGCTGCCTCTACCTGCTCGTATCTAAACATGGATGTATTTATTGGAAAACACATAAAATATCTATAGTACCAAAATTCTAGGAATTTCTTCTATAATAATCCCCAAAGTCTATCTTAGGGTAGTTTTATCTAATCAGAGTATTTCTAAATCTAGTTTCCAAGGATATTTCTAAACTTCCTCTAATACAAACTATTACGCCCTGACCCCAGTTATGGGAGTTGGCACATTATTTTAATACATTGCCAAGATTACAAGGAATCAAGTCCAGAAATACCGATCAGTTTTGTAGTCTTGGAAAATATATTACACACATGAACATTACATTACACAGTATAAAATAAAACACAACATAAATTATCCTTTTACAATTCCATTAATCCCTTATATTAACCCTTATTATCAATCATAAAATACTTCTTCACATCCTGGAAAAATAAAACATAGAAAGGGGTGATCTCAGATTCCCATTAAGGATAACAATATAGCGGACTCATTCATAAAAAAGCATAAAAATTTAAGGCAATGTATTAGAATAAAAAAAAGCCTTTTAGTCTTAAACATCAACATAATATGGAAAAGATAAAATCAAATAATTCCATATACTTATTCTTATGGATATTCTACTAGTCGAATAATCACATGAAATATAAATAACCACTTTCATAATGATGGAATGCATAATGCCAGACATCATAACCACATAGTTAAGTCCTTGTGCCAATACTACAAATAACATTTCGTGAATGCCATGTGCCAAGACACTAGTTTGTCTCATGAGACCTAATGATGCAATGAGGAGCTGTAGTGGGATCCACCTGTCACTTACTAAGTCCAATTCATTCCTAATATTAAAAGGTTTAAACTAACATAAACATTCATATGAAAACAAGCATATGAAGGTCAATAATTTATCCATAAAACATGAATGGTATGAAAATAACTCATCCATAATAAAAAATATCACAAAATCATCAATAAAATATTGATGATTTGTATCATAATAAATCAACTTCAAACAAGTTTAAAATCCATAAATAGATGTTGATATAGATGAAAATGATTTTTGAAAATCCTTGATTGAAATATCCTTTTTTAATAAAAACATTTAAAAGTGAAAAAAATTATAAAGGAATACATTTAAAGTAATTTTTGAAAAAAAGTGTCCCATACCACTTTGAAACTTTTGAAAGGAATAAACATTTTTTAAAAATTCATTTCCATGTAAATAAATCCTTAAAACCATTTTCAAAACATGGACATTAATAAGAATGATTTAGAAGAATAAATATTTAAAACATTTAAAATGAAGATTTAGTAAAAAATCCCCTTAAAAATAATCCCTTTAAAAACTCTTTTATGAAACATGGACATGAATAATAAAAATTTCCCAGTAGATACTTACGTAAAAACAACCTTGGATAATAATGACATTGTGAAATTAACCCATACCTTGCACTTTCCTTTAGTCGAGGGTACATTTAACCTCTTGTATAAAGAACGTAGTATGTTATTAAATTACACCAGAACCATATTAATATTTATGATATCATACATGATTAATTTATGACATTATACTACCCATTGAATAATAATTTCTATGTTAAATTTACATTTCGGGTAACATTCGCTATCATTATCATACATGTTTTAACTTGTTACTCATGATTGTATCACATAGATAATTATTTAAATACATCCATAATATAAAATATAATTTATATATCATATATATTTATAATAAAAATATTTTAACAGACGAATATTTGAAATGGAAAGCACTATTTATGGAGACGGTAGGCCGAACGTATGCTTAAACGTTGTTTCTGTTTTCATATCTTATTGAACCGAACTAAGTGAATAAGATATATTTAAGTACATAAATAAATATATATATATACATATATATATATATATATATTTAAAATAGAATTATTATTTCATATATTACATACATATTGACAATATATATTTTATAATCATCTTTGAAAGGTGAACGTGGAAATTAATATCATCGTGTCGTGGAGACGGTAATCTGTACGTACGCACGAGTAACAATATCATTATATAGATTGAGTAATAATATGTAATTGGATGTTATATAATATATAAAGAATAATTAACATGTTATATTTATTATTTACATCAGTTATAGTAATTATCATACCCAGCCAAATAATGATGTGTTTGAATAACAAACTACAACAGGACGTCGAGATGGTAATCCGTACGTACGTACATAAGGTGATTTTTTAATTTATAGGATCGATGAAAAAATTAATATGGATTTAGAAATTTTATAATAACATAACATTATATTTAAGATACTTGAGTTATTATTTTAGAATAGAAACAACAATGAAAAAGGAAGTGGATTAATAAAAGAACTTGAAAGAGGAGATGAAATATTTTCCTCTACTCTTCAGGTTATTTATTTCGATTTGATTTAGTGGGATCCATTGGTTGGTCTTATGACCAAATTAAAGCCTCTAGTATTAAGGGAGTAATGTTTCGAGGATATTTGGTATGGGTTTGACCGAGCCAAATGGCTTTGGAGGTGTGAAATTTAGGGAAGGGCAAGTTCCCTTTTATAAGAAATGTGAGGGTCACTTTACGAAAAGCTTGAAATATTATTTTATAATATATTAATTTTCGGTTTCTAATGGCTAAAAATGAATTATTTAAAATATAATGTGGGTATGGTTGGAAAACCTCTCAAAAAATAGGTTTTATACAGGTTTTGGTCATCATATTAACCATATCGTTTAGGTTTAACTCTTAGTTACATAGTTTGACATTTACCATGCCTCTTTGTTTTTTATATTATATGGATAATTAATTTACTATAATCATCCAAGAGAACCCAAATAGTTTTTCTAATTACCTATATAATATTATTAAGTCCATTTGGCTGAACATTATATTTTTAGAAATATTATATCTTCTTATAATATAGTATTTGTGTTAAAAACTCAATTATGTCAATTTTGACATTATTTAATAAATGATTTTTTTTAAAGTCCTAAAAACACTATTACATAGAATTAAATTCATATGCTCTATCCTAACATGTCATATTACCCTATAAAAGTAGTTTAATTCATCTAAAGCCTCAAATTACATTTATGTTTATATTTATAATTTCAATTATATTAATATTTCATTATTACGGTAATTACTGCGTCATCATTGTGTCATAAATAAATTAAATTATATAATGTCTAAAATTTATAAATAAAATATAATTATATAGGAAATATTTTTAAATTTCGATTGAATATTTATAGTCGAATTTATATTATGTATAACCCTATATTAAAAATGGATTAATTATTAAACATTGAATTTAACTCTTTTAACTCTTCTTTAAATAAAATAATAATAAATGTCCTAATCTAATACAAGTTCACCAAATAGGATAAAATTTTATTCATAAGGTTGTTTTTGGTCGAATTATACTTATACAATAGAATTAGGACATGTGTTGGGGTAAATACGATATCATTTTTAACCTTAATTACCATATTTACTTTTAATCATGGTAAATAAAAGTCAAAAGTTACAATTCACCAAAAATTATTTTATTCATATTGAAACTCATTTTACATATTGATATTAACCTTTTATCTCAGATTTTTTAAATTCAACTCATATAATAAATAAAATTAAGTTTTATACAAATTTTCAAATGCTCTTAAAAGGTGGGTAAAAGACGGTAAAATGTTTGATAAAATTATATATATATAAACTTATTATAAAATGACTCCAATTAATTAACTTGAAAATATATAGGTATTATGTATCTATTTTGAAGTAAAATAAATTAAAATAAAATAACTAATTATTAAAATAAAAAGTCAGTTTTATATAATAACGTAGTGTTTTTCAATATTCATCAAATATTTAATGTTTTTAGAAAAATACAAAAAATTTACCCTATGCTAATTTTGATATTAAAAATTAAGTAATGAATAATATTTTACCAAATTCAAAACATATAAGTTTCATTTATTAACATAAATTTAATTCCCATTGTGAAAACCAAAAAGTTGGTTTTTAAGAAGTTAAAACTATTAAAAGATTTACATGTGTTTACGTCAAATTTAATTATGAAATTACTTACAATGACCTACATTGTATTAAATGATAAAAATATAATGTAATTATACTTCCAAACCATTCAAATGCATAATTTATCACTATAAATTATTTCTATTTAAAAAATTTATTTTCAATTAAAACATAGTATTTTTCAGTATACATCAATATATGAAAGTTATCCAAAAAGTACCAAAAAATTATCTAAACAAACTTTTTATGTACCAATTCAAAATAAAAATTTAATTTCATTAAATTTAATATATAAAAGTGTCAAATAATGGTTTTAAAAAGGGTTCTCCATTAAAAGGTGGTAAATTTTCATTATTTGGAAAATACATCTTTTATCTGAAAACATGAATTTCTTATTATATTATGTCTAAGAAACAAATAATATGAATGTTAAAATTATATATTGTATATAAGATTCAAAATTCAGTTAATACTATTCATAAATGCTTTTTGAACGGTTAGTGTGGTAAGTTGTGGTGCGCTTGAACATGGTGTTGCGTGTAGCCCAAGCTATTTTATTACTTTAATCAGATAACGTAATTTGAAATATTGGGGTGTTTCAAATCGGCATAGAAGATTGATGCTAGAAGGAGAGGTGAGGATATGGTGGGGTGTTGCTGGGAGCATTGACTGAGGAGAAGGGGGATCACACGTGAGACAGGGAGAGGGAAGGGAGGAAGGTGCATTGTGCGATGAAGAGCCTCTAAAGGGAGGCTCGTCGGTAGAGAGTTGGAAGTTTCTTTACTAGTTTGGGGGATTGTGCCTGAGGGAAACGAAAGGGTGAACAAGTAGGTGAGAGGGAAACGCGAGGGAGTTCTAGGCACTCGAGAAGGCTGCACCGGTAAAGTTCTCTCTATAGGCTAAGGATTTGGAATGGGAGGGTCGACCAAGGGTGGTGTGTATAGTGAGGTGTGGGGAGGGGGGCGATGTGATGGAATATGGGGGGCACGACCAAACCCTAACAAAAATATTAAGTAAATAAATATATAAAATTAAAATGAACTTATAATAATAACATCATAATCATAAAAATGATAATAATAGGCGTAAAAATAATTACATTCTAAATGACAGTTATATGATTTATAATAGTAATAAAAATATTAACATTCTAACACAGATAATAATAATAAAAAAATAATAATATTATTATTAAAAATTAATAATTTTTTTATTTTTATTATAACATTTCCATTATTTTTATATTAACAATTTCATAATTTCCTTTATTTTCATTTTAAATTCATTTTACTATCCATGTAATTTATTATTTTGTTCAAATATCGAGCATGCCACATGGTGACTTGAGCAAGGCTATAGGGCTTCCAAACTATGCTATACCCATGCACCAGATTTTGCCGAGCCTAAAACACATGTTTTTTATTAAAAACTGAAAAATGTGAACTGGTCTTCAACTGTAACATTCCAATGCCAAGAAAATTAGTAAAATAAAATTATATAAAAATTGATGGTTGTGAAATTTTTGGAATCATATCATTGAAATTTTCCAATGGTGAAATTTCTATAATTCTATGAGATATTAAAATTGTTTGGTAAAAAGTAAATTTGGTATAAATATGTGGTGTGTATTATGACATCGCGATGATGGAAAAATGAAGTATTAAAAATTAGAAAGGGTATCCATGACCAAAACTATGTTATAAATTTAAAATTACTTAATATTATTATTATTTGCTTAATTTTATAATTCCCTATTGAATCCTATAGAAATATAATATAATTTTTTTGGTTTTAAAATCATTTCATTATACACATGACTCACTTTCACATCAATATGGGAATTATTTTAATAATTTCCTTCCATTTCCAAAAAAAATAATTAAAACCACCCCTATCGGACATAATATATGGGAAGGTTTTTGGTTTTTTTATTTTTTTTATATATATCCTATATCCAATGTATGATAAATAATAATGATTCACCCACTCATTTTCTATAATAACCCACCCCAAATCACATTTTTCTTCAAAAAATCATTAGAGAATTCCATTTATCTACAATCCAATATCTAGATTCCCCGAAATGTGCTCCAAAGCTCTCATTAAGCTCTTCTTATGCATTAATAATCACCATCTCGAGGTAAGTGATCCCATCCTTCACCTATTTATTAAATCATATCAATTTTCATATGTCATTTATCCCTGTTTCCTAATGTTGGGATATTTTTTCATGTATCTCCTTTATAGACCTTATGATTCCTTAATGATTCTATACCCCTTTATCTACCATCCATCTCTTCCATAGACATTTATATGCCTCAATTAAGAGGAAAATGTTTCTATATGATTTTCCTTACAATCAATGTTTTAGTGAACACCTGTACTCATTTATTATCAAGGATGTTCATTATTATGAACATATATTTATTTGTTTGGGTATATAAATGTTTTCATTCAACATTCCATGATCATTGAATAAAATATAATGATAACTTATTCCATTATTATGATATATTATAGACACTTAAATTTGAGAATGTAGTGAAAGTGATGGGTCTGTGAAGAATTATAGTGCTTTAATGCATTGGGTAATATATTATCCTCATGACACATCATGAACGAGATTAGAGAGTGAACCTAAAATACCAGTTAATGTTTTCCCCATGATATCTTCCAATTTATCTTTTGTCTATGTTTATGATGCATTGTTTTATATTGTTTCCATATTTTAGGTGCTACCTTTATGTTATCACGATATATATTTCCTTATTATTCATCTTTTTGATTGTCACTCCTTTTTTGCCCATTGATTTTTTATAATTTATAACATGAATCATTTTTATCTTGTTATTACGTGTTTATTCCCATACTGGGTTTTATAGATGACCCATTTTATATATATATATATATATCCCCATTTTATCCAATGTAATTTTATGTAAAATGGAATAATATGAGCATGTAAAAGAAGTTTTCAATAGTTTTGTCATATCTTGTGATTTATAATGTTTGATAATGTACCTAATTCATAAATAAAATATAATTATTTCTCATTGAGTCTTTATTATATGTAATATTATGTAATAAATCATGAATTAATATGTAATTATGTGATGGGTTGTCATAGTTGGTAATAAAGGAAAGGTATATTTATTTTTGGGGTGCGAACATGAAAACTCTAGTGAAAGACATAGGCAAAAAAGTATGTTCAAGAAAAAGCCACTAATTTTTATAATGTATTGAGTATATTGGTTATATAGAAAATTCATACCTCTCTAGATTCTATAAATGGATATGGATGTGGATCTGTACCATTTTTACAGAAGGTTAAAAACTGAAAGAACGAGGTTGAGCTAGACTCCAAGGGGAACTGGTGAACGATAATTGGAAATGCAACACAACTAATATGAAACACCAAGGGGAAATGATTTGGTTGCTTCACAAGATCATTATGAAGCATTATTAAGTGAATAAATTTCTATATGTGTATATAGTAGTAAATACCTAATGGATAACACATATTGGAGCCTATAAATTACTAATATATGGAATAAATGTCATTTATATGTTATCCCTTTAATGTAATTGGATTACTAATTATGCGTTTAATAGTTAAAAACATTATGATACCTGACATTCCATTTATTATTTCCACTATCCTAAAATTGGGGAAATATGGAAACCAATTTGAAGGTAAATTTGATGAAATCTAAAAGGAGATTCCCAACCCGATCGAAGTGGTAATACCATACATTTTAGTGGGACTTTATCATCTGAATCAGGTTCTGAATAGAATCTTAGATAAAGAAGATGAACCAAATACACCTATGAAATTCCAAGAATAAATTGAGACTATTATACGAAAATTTCCTTCAAATTTTTTTGGATCATATGATTCGTTAATGATAGAATAATTCATCAAATCCAATGATAAGATATTGTCCAAACATTAATGTTTTGACCAAGAGTATGTTCTATTGTATTTTTATTGTATGGAGGATAAGTTTATTAGTGGTGTACATTAATCAATAATATATAGCCCAAGGAAGAGATTAATGTGATGGGGTTTAAGGAATGTTGGAAAATATTTTACTCAAACATTGCAACATTAAATGAAAATGGTTTTCAATTCTCTCAAGAATTAATTTAAAAAATCTACCAGGACTACAAGAAAAACATTTCAAAACAAGCATGATATACTTCTAGTTTTTTCGTTTCCCCTGAATCATGGTGGAAAACTTATTTGGTGGGATAAAAGATATACTATTAAAAATCATAGTGATCAAATGCATTAATAACTACAAATAAACTGTATGATCTTCCATCGAAGTTGAAATGGAGATCAGGGAATATCAAGGGTATCATTGGATTAGAAGAGGAAAGTGGAGTTTCATTCGGGTGATGTGATGAAAAAATAAAATAGTTCTATGAAATTTCATCATCATAACCACAAAATCGTTGTATGAATAACCCTAAAAATTGCATAAGGTGGACGATTAAGTGATTTAAGTTTGATAAAGAATGACGCATAGTAAACGATTGTCAATTAGAGAATCCTAATAATTAATGTGACCAAAGGAATACTCTAATCTAGCATCAGTGCATTTTTCATTGTTTTAGAAATAAGGTATTATGGAATGATTTAAATTGATTCACTAATACATGGGTTTTCACTGTCATCCCACTGTCATCAATCCAGAAAGGATGTTCTTATGCAATCACAACCTCAATTGTGGATCTTGGAACCAATGTGGTGTAATTTACACTATTTATTCTTAAAACAATATTGAATGTACTTTTTGATTATGGTTCTATACATTATTTTATATCATACGTGTTTAGTTAGAAAATAAAAAAACCACCATAATGAATGGATGTAGAGTTGTCGGAGAAAAATGAAATTGGGTAAATTGTTGTATGCTAAGTGTAGAACTCCTAAAATATTGAAATTTATTGGATGAACATCCCAATGAATCTTCTAATAGTCCCTTCAGGTGATTTTGTTGAAATACTAGGCCTATATTATCTTTACCTATATAGATCAAAAATTAATTGTCATGAGATGGAATTCACTCTCTATATCATGAAAATTCCCCAAATTCTGTACAATTTCATGGAGATAGATAATTCTTCCTTAGCACCAACAACTCAATCATGGATATTTTTCCTCTATAATAAATCTTATCTAGCTCAAATTATTGAGTCTATGTAAAATGTTGTCCTTGTAGACATTCCCATTGTGATATAAGACATTGACACATTTCCTGAATAATTTATTGGTCTTCCACCTAGCCAAGACCTTGAATTTACAATAATGCTTATAGTTGGGTCATTTTCATTATTGAAGACTCTGAATAGAATATATGTTGTGGAACATTAGGAGGTGATGAAACAAAAATATTATAATCTAGATAAAGGGTTCATTCACTCAAGTTCCTCACCTTGGGGTTCACAAGTCCTCTTCATCAGGAAGATGGACTGGCCAATGTGCCCTTGCAATGATTATCGTGTTCTCTATAAGATCAAAATAAAGAACATGTATAATATATATTAAAATATTATATTGATAAATCATCTATGTGTAGAACAATACTTTTCCATGGTTGATATTTGTCAATATATTATCAAATAAGGGTGTAGATGTAGCATATCCCCATCACCACATTCTGTACAAGGTATGTACACTCTGATTTCCTAGTAATGCTAAACCGACTCACTAATGTGGCATAAACCATCAGGAAGTTGATGAGTAGAGTCATTATTGAGTACATAATAATTTTTATGGTATTATTTAAAGATGATATTATAATATATACTGAAAAATCCTAGGAGATATTGAGGAGTATCTGAGTTTCATGCTAACAACCTTACAAAAGTATATTTATTATATAAATTACAAAAAATGTGAGTTTTGGTTGAATGATGTTTTACTAATGGGTAATATTAATAGAAGTAATGAGATATTTATGAAAACATAAATTAGAGAATAAATTTAGGGATAGGTGAGGCCATCATTTGTGATATAAATCTTTAGTTTTATTGGGATAGCTACATACTATCATCTATTTTAGAGAAATTTATCATTCTGGCCAAATATTATAACCAGTCAAAATAAAAATGGATTCAACATTATCTGGATCAGTTAATGTGAAGAGAGCATCAAGGTGTTTAAAAAGGGGCTTATCAATGGTCATATACATATGCTACCCATATGTGGGGAACATTTCGTAGCATAAAATGATTCTTCTAAAAAGGATTAGGCTATGTGTTAATGCAGAATGAATATTACATAGCCTATTCTTAATGGAATTGGAATGTTCATGAACAAAACTATCAGACAAATGATCAAGAGTTGGTTTTCAAGATCATTACATTTGAAATATGGTGGAATTGTCTCTTTGTAGAGAAGTATGATATATATGGGGATCAAAAGAGGCTCAATTACATATTCACACATAAAGAGGTTAATATGTTCCAATGATGATGTTAGAGATGATCAAAGAATATGACATCAAAATCCACTAAAATTTTAAGAAATTAATTAAAGACGTGCATGATTTAAGTATAATGTATCCAGTAATATTATCTTTGAGGATATTTTTGATGGATTGGAATTTATTTAACTTGAAAAGGATGATCATGAGAATCATAAATTAAATATTCTCATCAATCCTTTCACGAATTATTTATAAACCATCCTTTCTAGATATGATATGGAATTATCAACAACATGATATAGGATTTCAAGAAAAAAGTGAAATCAATATGGAAAGGTATGTCTTCAGAGTTCAATTTTAATGAAGAAGTAGTTGTGATATTTGGTTCAAGACTATGTGTACCCGAAAATCATGAGTTAAATAAGGATCTATTGGATGATGCCCACAGGTCTACCTTCCCTATCCATCTAGAATGTACAATGATGTATCGAGAACTCTAAGAGCACAATGGGTTTGAAAATTTGAACATGTATATTTCATAATATAAATCAGGATGTCTTATATGATTGAATGTGAAGGCAGAATGTAAGAAGTCAAAGGGGGTGATGTAACCATTATCAATACATACATAGTAATGGAAAACATCACCATGGACTTTTTCACTGATCTTCCTACAAAATCAAGAGGAAAAAATTCTATAGGGATGTGGTTGATCTTATTCTAATTATGAAATACCTCAATCAAATATGCTAGTATATACAAAATATAAGTCAGTAAGATCCATGGGAAACCAATTTAAATTATATTTGATCAAGAACAAAGATGTTCCTCAATGTTTTGGAAGTGTCTATAACATGATCTGAAAAATAATTGTATCTTCATCATGGGTAATCACCATCAAACTAACGGCCAATATGGGAGAACTATCCATAATCATGAGGACATGTTGAGAGAATTTTCATTTGAATTCAAAGAAGTATGAGGTCAATATATTTATCTGGTCGAGTTATCATACAAAAATAGTTTACACTCAAGAATCCAAATGGATCCCTATGAAGCGCTTTATGTGATGTGATGAAAAGACCATCATGTTGGGATGATGTTGGGGAAGGAAAACATCCAGGTTATGAAATAGCAGAGGAAATGGTGGAAAAGGTCAAGACTATTATATAGTATGTCAATTTATTTCATTGTTTAATAAAGTCATATGTTGATAATTATAGAAGAGACCATGATACTGTGGTTAGAAGAATAAATTTCCTCTGTATATCTACATGGAATTATTTCATGAGACTTGGGTATAATTGAAATATTAGTCCTAGATACATCAGTCTATTTGAGATCCTTTATCGCAACAGAGTAGTGTCCTATTGTCTAACACTCCTACCTGAATTGTATCATGTACATGATATATTATATATATCACTATTAAGTAAGTACATAACAGACCCCACACTGGTACACTTTACATCGGTGGTTGAACTGGGGAATGATCTATCATATGAGGAATCACTGATGTAGATATTATATTATAGAGACATTATTATACCGAATAAGAAAATGCACATGGTCATAGTGTAGTGGAGGAACCACGTGTTTAATGAAGCAATGTGGGAACTAGAGTTAGTAATGAATCGTAACAAAACTCATATTTTTTAGTTTGTGAAATTAAAATTTCGACAGATAAATTTTTGAATGGTGAAATATTGGAATGAAATGAACATTTATAAAAAAACTTTTACATAAAATTTAATTAGATTCATTAATATATATTATGGATATGGAAAATACATGCGCATAATTTGGATCATTTAATAATATTTTATATTAATTACCATTATGTATCATTACCCTTGATATTATATATTTTCAACAATTATCATATTATTAGTATAAATATATGGTTTTAATTTATGAAATTGATACATACAGAGGAAGTGATGGAACTAATTAGTAGTATTGTACCCTTTGAATTCCATTTATCAATGATTCCATGGTAGATAACATCACCGGGATTTTTCTATGATGAAGCCCAACCTGAGATCAGTCAACATATGCATGATAAAAAAATGTTAATAGGAGAAGTATAATCTCATCGAGATCATGACCTCAACCATGTATACCAAACAACTACATGAAAGTATCACCATCAGACACTAAACTCTTTGTCAGTTTCATGATTTATTAGATGGATATTTATCCTGACACTAATTATATGAATATTTTTTTATAGGATAATGAATATATTTTCATCTTTTTATTTTTACATTATATTATTTTTTTATTAAACAGAAAAAAATATTTTTACTAATATTCAAATTAAATTTATGAATTTATGAATTCATGAAATTTTTAAATAGAAAATATTTTATTAAAATATTGTCTTAAATTATTTATTACCAAATATAAATGATAATATAATTTTTAGGAAAGAATATATAGTTTTTATAGAAGTTATATAACTATAGTTTAAAAAACTCGGGATTTCTCGATAAATATCGAATATTATATTAAAATGTAAAATTAATATATATAAAAAAATTAGATAAAAGAAATATTATTTTCTGAATAATAATGTTAAAATTATACAATGGTTAATTTTTCATTATTTTGTTAGACAATCAAATTTTTAGGTAAATAATAAATACGATATAAATATATGATTTATATTATAACATAATGGAAACCCAAAAATTATGTAAAAAATAATAAAAAGGATATCTATGAAATAAAATATAATTTCTCTTTAATATAATTTAATATAAAGTTTATTTTATTATACAAATTATTCCATTATTAATTCTCCAAAATTTATAATATATCTAATGGTTTTAAAATAATTTCTTTATAAACATTACTCAATTCAACAACAACATTTTTATTATATTAATATATCCAAACCCGAGAAAAATTTAGAAATTAAAACTACCCCTCATTGGTATAATCCATGGGGGAAACATAGAATTGTTTTTTTGTTATTTTAATATATATAGTCCAAAATCTATGTTTTATAAACAAAGAATTCGCTACAAATTTCATATATAATCCCACTAAAAATGCCATTTTTCTTCACTGAATCACCTATAAGCATTTAATTAATCTTACCTATACTCTCAAGTGTCCTCCCACGGTTTCTGAATGTTATTAAGAAACTCCTCCAAATCATTTGGATTCCCCCTCTCAAGGTAAGAGATCCTCTCTTCTCCACTTTATTCAATCATATCAATTTTCTTATATCATTTATCTCTATTTCATTATTTTCGTATATGCACTCCCATATCCACATTACTGCACCAATTATGTATAAATTATTATAAATCCCTTCCAAAATCATATTAAATTAAATTATTATTTATAGTTCCTTGTTATATTGTCTAAATATATCTGTTATTTTTCATTCAAAAAACTTTTGGAGTGAATACTGATAACCATTTCCTATCATGTGTGTTTACATTTATCCTACTATACATATTCTATTGGAAACATTAATTTGTCTATTACCCAATCCTTGATCATGTAATATAATGTGATGATAAAGAATTTTGTGTTTTAGGTTCTTTGTGACAAACTTAAGATTTAGAATAAAATGAAAGTGCCCGGTGGACAAAGAATTATATAGATCTACAATAAATGAGGTTATATTTTTGTCCAATGAGATATTATAAAAGTGATTAAGAAGTTAACCTAATCCAATGTAGGAAATTTTCCATCATGATTTCTTGGAATTTATCATTTTACTTTGTTTTTGATATAATTATTTTTGTTCTTTCAACATTTATAATGTTAGATCATGCCTAATTATTCATGTTTATGATTCTCACTCCTTTAATGCCACATTAATAGGAATATTAGCTAAAATTTGTTACTTTATTCATGTTGTACCATGTTTATTCTCTTAGAGGTATTTATAGCTCACCTTTATATTATTTATATTCTTAGGCTATCATGTATTTTTATGTATTATTGAATAATTTGATCATGTTATGAAATGTTTGAATAATATGTTTGTATCTCATGTTTTAAGCTGTTATTTATTGTATCTAATTCTCAAATACACTAGACTTATCAATCATGAAAGCTGATTTATGTGTAATAACGTGTAATAAATCATTAATTAATGTTTTATAAAAGGAATGTGATTTATATCATAATTTTAAGTGAATTAATATATTTGTATTCCATCTATAGATTATGAAACTTGTTAGAACCACATAAAACATTGTTTTGTTATTTTACTTACATTATTTCACTCATCGATGAATGATAATCATATATTTTTTTTATTTTACAGAGGTCATATATTGTATGGTATTAAGTAGAATAACCACAATTTATTCATCCTTATTAACTTATTTTTCTTCTTCCTTAATGTATATGGTAATTAATTTTAGTATTCAGTTATATTCTCTAAAAAATATATCTAATTATTAAATATGTTGGATCATAAGATTTATTATTTTATGAAATTCTTCTATAAAAATAATACTCCTTCACTTATTATTCTTCTTCTTCTCCTCCTTTTTAAATTCAGACCCTTAACAAATATTTTTGTTTTTTTCAAATATTTTATATCTATAACCAATCATGTGGGGAGGTTACCCACAACTGCATCACATTCCCACCCTTTTAAAATTTCTCAAATTATGTTCCAAAAAATACCAATAATAAATATCATATTCCATTTGAATATGATCATAAAAAAATATTATGAATTAATTATCCTTTTAAATGACTTAAATATATACAATGATAAAAGATCTAGTTTTTAGGATCATTTTTTAATTGCTAAATTTGAAATCATATAATTATTAAACCAATACCCTATTTATATTCCACATTTAGTTGAAAACCCCTATTAATTCACTTGACAATTGATACCTATTTATTATTTCAACATGGTAAAATTTCGTTAGTGTGAAATGTAAAATTTTAAGTCCCAATATTATTCTCAAAACCATCTCACTAGTATCATTTTGTTCTATCACAACTCAATAACCATCATCATGATATTTATGGATTTTAAATAATACTAATATTGTTATTATTTATCCTATTTAGTTCAGATATTGTTGAAAAAAATATCATATAAGAAATTATAAACCTTTTATATCACTTCAGTGATATCAAAAAACATAAGCATCAGCGGAATGATCATTCACATGCTTATATTTATCTAATGAATTATAAAGTTCATTTGAGTAAATTTTATATACCATTTGTATTGTATTATATATCATATTAGAAATATTCTATATTTCTTTGATTACCTTACGTATCATAGGGAAAACCTTATATATTTATGTGAATGATTTGATTTTCCACATCATATTATTGTGTTAATATTTATGTTCTATATTCAAAGAGGCATGTTACATATCTGTAAAAAAAACATAATATACCCTATGAAACTGTGTTTTATATCCATGTGTGACTACAAAATGTACCTATATCAATAGGATATTATGAATATCTATGATATCTTGTAATTTTATAAATTGATGTAGTGAGGGATCATAAATATTCCATTGTGAATTCAAAATACCCTTTTTTTATTCCATAAAAAATTCAAGTTTGCTCAAAACGTATACAAATATATTCCAATAGATTCTATAAAAACTCCAATTCATTTAAAGTAAACAAAATTGAAATTTTCAATGTATTATAATATTTTAATATAACTTTAAATACATTCAAAAAAATATAAATGTATTATTTTTTATGAATTTTATATTAATGAATTCTCACCATCTCAATGAATATTTATTTATTTTCAAAACATATTATGAGAATTAGTGTAGAAATTAATTACTAATAATTTCATTAACTAATTTATCATCAAACTCATCATTCCCAAACTGAAATCCTTGAATTCCAATAAATATAAACAATATCCACATTTCATAGTAACTAAGGGTTGGTTACTTACATCAATTAATATAAATCTATTCTTTAAAACTCAACATCTATTCAAGATTCTTTAATTTCAGATTAAAAAATATATAATTATCTCATATAATATTGTTCTTTCATCATCCATAAATAATTTTCATTTGTTCCACATAATTATAATTATATAATAACCAATATATATTATATTTTACTTTAAGACTACATTTACAAATACATAAAGAAGAAACTTATTATTTTCATATATTAATTCTTAATGGAAGCTTCAAATCCTCTTGAAAAACAATTTAATAAATTAAAAACAATATATATTAGAATATATTCAGTTTTAGTTTCTTGATTCACCCTATATACATGATACTACAGTGTCACCCAACTTATATTAACATTAAAAAAATATAAACTAATTCCAATATCATTGATTATAAATACATAAATTACATCTATTGATATCTTTAGTCATATATGATGTATTAATTGATATTATTAAAAAATATGAGTCTCCAATTAAAATACAATTTTACAATGGGAGTTTGGATGTCTTGAATGTAAATATTAGTAAAATAGTTTAAAATTTCATGAGAATATTTACAAAAATGTATTGTTCTAATTTTGAATTTAATTTTTAATATTTTTTCAACTATGAGTCAATAATGTGGCTCTAGAAACATAGAATCATTTTAATATAGGATATTGATTATAAAAAGAAAATATATAGGATTATTATATCAATGATGTTAAAATATATACATCATTTACCATTTGGATATCAAAAGAAATATAGGTTTCTTACTTATGTAAAATGGTATAGATTATGGAATCAATGGTTTGGAAATATTCATAGAATAATTATTGAAAATTCAATTAATATAAAGGTAGTTATTGATTTCATATTTCACATGATACGGGTATATAATACATGTGAAATATTTAAGATATGAAATATTTTAATAAATCCCTATAATTAAAATAGTAGTGTAGTGTGAAATCTATTTCATTTAGTAAACATATATATATTTGATCAAATGAATAAAAATCAGATACAATAGATAAGTTATTAAAATAAATTTTATTGATAATTATATTATGATGGCGGAATTATTTCTGTGTTCTCATAAATGAAAATAATTTGAAGCATCAATAGACATCAAAATCATGTTGAAAATTATTATTAAATAATTATCAATGCATTTTAATAAAATACTTAGAAATTATTCAATTCCAAAAGAATATTAATTGAATAAAAATATAATGAAACATGATATCTATTTTTTTTAATATCAAGCTAATCAATTGAATAAAATTTAATTTAATTGTTAACAATTTGTTAAAGGTATTACATATTATGATTTATTTTCTTTTATGTTTAATTCAATGAATTTATTTAAACTAGTTTTTTATTTATATAAAATATCCTCACTTTTCCCTAGTGAAAAAGTAACTCCCCAAAAGATATATTATAACATGTTTAAAACTTCATATTAGGTTAATGTTTTGGGAATAAATTTGGTATAAATAAAGAGGGTGATGATTATGGTAATTATATATATATATATAAAGGAATAATTATTTGTCATAGGTAATTTTCATTGAGTTTTTTGTAAAAATTATTGATCCATATAATTAATAAAATTAGTAGTTATTTATTTAATGTTTGTGGAATTATAATAGAATAATCATCTATTTTGATGTGAATTTGTGAATAAATAATATGAAAAACAAAAGGAATAATATTCATCACCACACAATAGTAACAACATTTTTTTAAAAAAAATTTAATTTTATGAAGTGTTCAACAATATTTATCATCATTAGAATTAATAAAATATAAAAACTGAGATAAAGTTGATAAATCAAAGATTGATGTTAATAAATCAGAATTTATTTGATCCTATATGTTAGGGTAAATTACTAGGATAAAACTGTACTTCTATGTTGATCCAAAACATGTTAATTTGTAATGAGAGATGAATAAAATATCATGTAATGGAATGAAAAACATGATAAAATAATAAAATCATACATTAGAGAAATAATATGATAAAATTGGTCCATTTATAATAAACAGATCAAACAATAAAATGAATTGGGTAGAAATTATAACATTTATGAACCAATTTATTCCAATGTGATGATATTTATATCAAGAAAATTATTTCATCAAAAACTCTATTATAATAAAATTTATAATTTTTATTTACAGAATCTTCATTGAAATTAATGATATATATAATAGATTGTATAATGTATAATAAAAATAATATCATCACAGTGTAATTATATATCAAACAACTATATATATTTTATCCACAAAATAATTATAATAATGTACATCATATGAATATTAATCATTAGAGACCAAATAAATTCTATTAGCCATGGAATCAAAGGCATGCAATTATTCTGGGAAATCAGAATTGTTGAAGTGTGTCTTGTCTGCAATTATTACATTATGAAAAAAGGTATGATCAATTCATGAAACACAATTATGATAATGATAAAATTGTTATAATAGGAAATTTGATAATTAAGGTATATTTTAAATTACATATATCTAAATTTATAATTTCAATGATTGGGTAACTTACTTACGTTCAAGAATTTTTAAGTAAATCAATGTGAAATTTCATTAATTTTCTTATTCTAAAGGATCAAAATTTTGGTCAAAATATATCTTGGATGATAGAAAAATTATTTTGAAGAACAATATTGTTGGAATAAAAAAAGGAAATATATATTCTAAAAATTTATTAGATTCTTCACTCTTCTATTGGTTGTTTTTATGTTTAGATTTTTCAAAAATCACTCTATTGAACGTAATATAAGAAAAAAAAATTCATTCAATTTGTAAGAGTTATCAAATATAAGTGCTAATAATGATAGTATTGGGTTTAGTGGGGTATGTAAACAGTATTTTTTATTGTTACCTATTTTACCTAAAAATAAATATGAATTAATTAATTTACATTAATGATGTAGACTAGGATAGGTATGAATTTAGTAAAAATCCATAAATATAGGGGAAATGTATGTTATATAAATGGGTAATAGATGTATATGATTGATATAGAAAATTATTTATCTTATCATTGTAATATAAGAGTCTATAATAGATATTATTTCATGTACTCAAGTAATTTGGATTAATAAATTTTTGAAGGATCATGTAGAAGATATAAATATTCTTATGGTGATTTAAAATGTGATTTTTTAACTATACTACTATTGAATTTGGTAACGCATTATTATAAAAACCATATTGATAATTTTTACGACTTTATTAAAGATAATATAAAAATATATTTTTTAAAAGTTGCATTAAATTCAATAAATGTCCATGTTATAGATATATTTATGTGTCTATATTGAAAAAAAGTATTTGAGAAAAATCAATTTTTACAAGAATATCACATACAACTGTTATCTTAAGGATATTTATTGTCCCCTATTAAATTTATAATTTTATTATGGAAAATTTTCATTAAAATTTTGATTTTAATTTGTCCTTTAGGTTTCTGTGATACTTTTGTGATGAAATATTGATTACTTTATATTATTCAATGATATAATATAGAATATTTATATAAATTTTATTTTTATAAAAGTGATTAATATTTAGTTATAGAATAGAATATATGAATTAACAAGTTATATATTTATGAGTATATATAATCAATAAATTATTTCATATATATCTCTTGAATCTATAGGATATTTATTGATGATGACATTTCCATGGATAATTTTAACATTTATATGTTTCTTATTGAATATTTAAAAAGTAATTATAATAAATATATAAGGATATAATATGAAAAATAGCTTTGGTATTGATAGTAAATTATTGAATTATATTTGAAAATTAGTAAAAAGGATGTTAATGAAAAGTTGAAGGTTGACATATTTGATCAAATTATTAAATTATATAACAAGTAAATATTTAATAAAACACATAGTGATGGTTAATGAATAAATTATTGATATAAATAAGATATAATGAAATTTTTATTTAAGGTAAGAATATATATATAGTGGTTGAATTAAATTTTTGTTATTATTCATTTAGATGGAAATAATGAGACATTACAAATAAGGTGTCTATCATATAGGTTATTAAATGAAAGGGACATAAAATTTAGAGGAGATATATAAAATTTCCAAAACCATATTTCTTTTTACACAAAACCATGCTAGTTATTTATGGGTTTTTACTCTAAATATATATTATATTTTCCTTATATTATATAATTAAATTAAAAATATTTACAATAAAATATAAATGGTAAATTATGTATAAAAATTATCGTAAAACCACTATTTTTTCCATAAATGTTTTAAAAATGTTAATAATGTAATCCTTATATGAAAAATAAAAAAAAATAGATTTAATCATAGTGTTATAAGTTACATTGATGGAATTTTTTTTCTCAATGTGAAATGGGCATTGAATGAGAATCATGATTTTGGTAATGAATTTGTTTGGATATTAAATGGAATATGAATAAAATAATGTATTTTTATGAGACATTAATCTAAAATAATGAACGATGACACAATATAAAAAATTTTATTGCGGTATAAAAGAATGTTTTCATTTTTTCCATATCTAAATGAATGTTTTACTATTAAAATAGGGAAATTATTTAGAGAATTTATAGATATATAATTTTAATTTGATGATATAAAGTTGTCTAAATATTAAAATGAGTAGGCCTATGTTATCACATCATTTCATAAAAATAAAATAATAAAATATCCAATTTTATGATCTATTACAATGAAATATATATTGAAATTTATAGTGAATCATATTTATCATAATGGATTTCTCATTTGAACACGCTCTACATGTGTCATGTTTTTTCAAAAAAGATGATTGTTGATCCTACATCGACTACGCCGAGGTTGGAGGCAATCCCTATGATGTTGGTTCCCTTTGCCCCTCTAGTGCAGCTAGTTATTCCACCTATTGATGCTCCCCCTTTCGGAATTCCCTCCCTTGTGGATGCTAGTGGGGGTTCCCCTCAGTCAAGGATGATATTATTTGGATGCCTCATCCACCTCCCTATGGTTTTCCTATATTTTTGGAGGTTCCCCTAGAACCTATCTAGCTAGAGTTTTAAATTGGGTTTTTGTTTCTCTCTTTCATAGAGGATTCCTTTTTTTCAACCTCGACAATTCACCAATGGACACTTGTAGCCAACATTAGATAGGATGAACCACCAATCCCCTACTTCTAGAATTTGGTGACTTGGTGGAAGCTGGATGGACTATGATGGTCTATCCCTCCTGAGATTCCACCTCCCCCCTTCCCTATATGGGGCCCTCCCTCTAATACTACATCATACATAGCCATGGGTGTGTTCAGGCCCCCAGTGCATGTTTCTCTAAGCATGTCCCCTCCTCCTAGCAGCAGACTACCATCCTCTGGGGACAAGAAGGCCCCCATCTCCCTACCTCCCACTTCGGGTGAATTGTCCTAGCTCCTCATGTATCTCCTCCCTCCCATTATCTAATAATTTTCTATATCTCTTTGTTACTCCTCCATGTTATCCAAAAAGGGACCTATAATTCTCTTCAATTTCATGAATCTCCCACTCCTCATGTGGGATGCCTACTAGATTATAGTATAAGAACCTTCAGGTTTCCAAATCCATTATTAAAATTTCCACCTTAGTAGATACCACCACCAACCCCACCACAAGAATGACTTTCCACCTCCCTTTTAATTCCAAGAGCCTCAGGGATCAGGTCAAAACTAAATTCCATTCTCATGAACTTGGCCATCACAACCATTCCATGATTATAATTTGTGAGCCAAATCAAACCTCCTACTATATCATGGAGTAGTATCAAGGGATTATGGTGCACCACTTATCGCATGATGACCCCAATAATCATATTATTTTGTTCTTATGGCATTCTACCATATTTGACCTCTTTCTATGTGACACTAATCAATTCATTAATATCAACGTTTCTATGTGTAATTGGCAACTCTTTAAGACATTTTTCTATGATAAATGTGAGAGTCCTTCTTGGGAAATCCTCTCATGAGACCATTAGTCCATTGATCCGGGGGATGTGCCATGGATCATGGGACACATCATCAATGTTATAGTTGATCCATTTGAATATAGTGGAGGCGATGTTTTCTCAAGGACTGCGAGTACTGAATTTTATTTATTCCTCCTTAAAAATGGTTTACATGATTTGGGTTATTATGGAGTCCATTTTACATGGTGAAACTAACAATGGTGGGAATCCTGTGCTTGTAGTATACTCGAATGCTTCTTTTCCAAGATCAATACCATTTCTCCCTTCTTAGATGACAATGTGATGCACCTTTATTGTGTTGTTTGTGACAATTCAAAAAATCGGGTGACCCTGTATCGAGATGATAATTGAGGGGACAACTTCATCTTTTTGCATAGATGGATCACTAACCAGTGTTTTCTCAACATGGTCACTGTGTGATGGTCTGATCCGATTTAGGGTAACCAAGTGATCAGTATCCATAACAGGTTGAGGCACTATTGAAGTGATCTCCAAGCATGGAGAAAGATCCTGTCTCCCCATCTTGGTAACGTGGATTGATTTTGTTTTGAATTTGACCAGTTAGAAATGAATCATTATTATTGCTGGGATAATGAGAAATTTAGTCTCTTGATCTCAATGAAGAAATATATGGTGGTGCACCTTCCTGAATAGGAACATCTATCTTGGGAATGTTCGTGTATTAAATGTATTTCGGAGTCGGAAACTCCTAGTTTTTTCATGGAATAATTAGGGAGATAAACCACCTTGTCATGCCTAACATAATATGTGATGATGTATCCTTTGTGACTAGTCATTTTAAAGTTTGTGGCCTTCATATTGCCAACTCATATTCCCTGTTACCCAATACAAACCCCTACATACCCAACGGGTACCCAAGGGCCACTCTGATCTCTTCAATACCACCCCTATCTTGTTTCAAAGAAGACTAGTAGGGTGCTTGAGCGAGTTCTCGAAGATCATGAAATTTCTTTGATGCCAAGAAAGAATTTCCGGAACTAATTGCTTATCAGGGTCATTTTTTTTCTTCATAGGATCCGTTTAATTAATCCATTATTTACATGGTGTAAGACGTTTTCTGTGGCGACATCCTCCCTAATATTTCTAGTTCTACATCATTGGTGGTCATGCAAAGGTGGAAAGACCCTTCCACTCAAAAGAAATATAGGCCAATAATCATGAGAAACTACATGTATAAAATTCTGGCCATTATTATTAATAGAATGATTTCCTTGAAATTTCATAGCTATATTTCAGATGAGCTACATGCTTTCATCAATGGAAGTTCCACCGAGGGCGCTATTGGCCTTTCTCATGAAATGATGAGTGATTAAACTCTAAAATCTCATGGGTTGAACATAGTTTTGAATATCTAAATGGAAAAAATAATCGATCTCATGGAGTGTTCTTTAATTATAAATGTTATCCAGAGCATGGGTTTCTCTAACCACCTAATTGATATTATGTTTCATTTTTTTTCATCAACATGCATTACAATTTTGCTTATAGGAAAGACCTATTGGTTCTTCAAGTCATATAGGGGACTTCCCTAGGGAGATCCTCTATATCCCACTTATTTCATTATGATGCATAATTCCTTTAGCGGGTATATTAACATGAATATACAAAATCAAAATACCATCCCATTTTGATGCTCAAATCACCTGCAAGTCCACTACCTCATCATGTACGAAGACAACACCATCCCCTTAATTAATGGAATTTTATGAACTATATGTGGCCTCAGTGGTGTGATTTATATCTATTACATCTAGGGTGGGTAGTTCTATAATCACAGATAGATTATCATCATTTTTTCCAACCATTGTAGTGAGGGGAGAACGAGACTCATGAAAATTTCATTTAGATTTTGCAAGAAGTGAATAGCCATGGAATACATTGGTGTACCAATATATTTAGTGGATATTTTTTTCTAGAACAATGATAAAGTTGTGAGAAACCTACCTAAACTCATCATGAACTATAAAAATAACTACTTTCCATTTGGGGTATTGATAGCATTGATGAAAAGTGTACATTACTCTTCTATCTTTCATTTATTTTCAATTAGAAAGGACATAAAAATGGTTATCTCTATCCTTGAGAGGATTATGTGAAGCTTTCTATGGGATGCCTATCTCGAGGGGAAGAGCCACTGAGCCTCATGGGTAAAAATAACAAGGCTTGTTAAGGAGGGACGAACTGGAATCCGTATAATTTCTAACACTATACAGGGGATTTATGCGTAGCTCGCCTAGGAGTGCAAGGAGGGATATCCCCTCTAGGGAAGATTTACGACCACCAAATATGGAACCATCAATCATCTTAACTGGAATGTCTATACTCTCTAGTGCATATTCGGTCCTTTGATTTCTATGTTCATGAATAATGTGAGATGGATTGTTGGGAGGGGAGATATCAGTTTTGTGTTTCACAACTAGAGTGGTAAGACCCTCGGTTTCCAATGGTTGTCCAACCACGTGCATCTCATTCATCAAATCCCATATATTTCTTATTCTAATTAATGGTGTGCTGGATAATGATAAATGTGGAATCTTCAACTCCATTGAGCCCTCAATGAATAGGGATTTCAGAATTTTCATTGGATCAATGTCTGGATCCTTATTTGTTAGATACTACGCTAATATGACTCACCCACCATGGGACTAGGATAGTTGGAGCGAGCGGTTGTGGTGAAAATTTATACCCTCCAAACTCAACATAATTTTTTGGTGCATTATAAATAATTCCCTTCTAACTGATGAAAACATAAAAAACTTGGGAAACCCAATCATATTCTGGTGTCACTACTACAACACTCATAGTGTGAACTTTGTGCATCATATCTTCATAGAATGTCAGTGGGATATGTGGTTGTGGTCTAGTCGGGGAAGCATCACAGGTGTAGGGTCTCAACCCATCCCACGAAATGATTTATATTCTATCTGCATCTAAGGGGTAGGTGGCAACTGATCTGAAGGAAAATAGAGAGCATGCATCCTTGATGTTGGTTGATAGTGCCTTTGTTCTACTCGAAACAAGGCCCAATTTTTTGGCATCAAAGGCTCACTAATTGTTATTTATCTCCACACTAAAGGATTATTGGTTGATCTGATTCCAAAATTCTATTATTGGGCCTCTTCACCTTCTGTAAGTGACCTTCATTTTCTAAGCCCTCATGATACCGCTTCTGGAACTATTCCCCTTGTGCTCCAGATACGCGTACACCCTAGGTCACTGCCCTTTAGATAAACACCTACAACTCATGTGTTGTGGGTGCTATGTGGGGTGGATGTCCAATTCCTGATAGAAAAGGATCATTTATTATCATGTTCACAGTCATATTTGGTCTGGGTGACTCACTACCTGATCAGTAAAATGAATTTCTCACTATCATTTCCATTTGTAAAGAGGAGAACATCAAGCATGATGCGACTGAAACTAATTCCATACTCATTTTCTACTCATCATATGTCATTAAATCATCTCCATAGACAATCACCTAACAGCTCCATCGGTGCAATAATATTAGTCATGCATGCTCATGCATTACTAACCCATTGAGGGAGGGTAATAAAGCTGCTAATTTACATGCCTCTTAAGATTCATCCTATATTCCTGTTTCAGTTTCAATTTTTTATATGGGCTTAGTCTCACATGATGGTACTATTTTTTACTAATGAATCTTTTGGTATTCACTATTATAGACCCCCATGAGTCACTGACTCCTTCCTAACCCCGGTCTGTGGTTCTATGTCCTCTCCCCTTAATTAAATATTAATTTTATTGCGGTGTTATATCATATTTATCAAAAATAGTGATTTTTACAATGTTTTAATGGATATACTATTCTAATAAATCTTCAAAAAAGTATAAACAGTAATGTCCCCAGACACACATGATAATTTATGATTATTTAAAATTGAGTACAAATTCATATGTAGAAACATAGAATGTATAAATGATGTATAGTTAAATAGAATAAATAAAGGGATATATATCATTATATTAATTATTTATTGGAAATTTTTATAAATATTTTCTACATCGAAGAGTTTAAATAATTGTTCACAAAGATGTTGACATAATGTGAAAAATGTTATTTTTTATATATTGGTACACTAATTTAAAATTTTCAATACACATCATACATAATATTTTCACACAATATTAAAGTAATTAATTTAGATTATGAAGGCGGTAATAACACCATGATTCAATAATAAATCATTAATTAATATTTAGATTCATAGAATGGGTTTTATCGATTCAAGTATTTAAATGAATTCATATGTATATTCCACTAAGATTAAACAATCATTAATGGAGGTCAAACTATATAAAATATGTTTATACCAATTATGTATTTTATTTATTCATATTATGAGTTTATATATTTGTCAATGACATGTTATATTGTTCTTATTAATTATAGAAAGAGATCAAAATATTAGGATTTCATTGAATTATTTTATTATTTAATCGTCGTCCAAATTCTCCCAACGACTCTTATGGTATTTATAATCGATTAGAAGTTAGTGGAAAAATATTTTTTATTAAAGTTAAATTCTTATAACTAATTCCTATAATATACCATTAATTATAAATGTATTTCCAAATATTATTTTTAGTGTTATTATTAAAACATTATCAATGTGATATTCAAATACCACCTCTTATTGATACATGTCGTTTTAACATGTTTTATCTTTGAGTGGTATCTTAATATTATGTTTAAAATATGTGAAGTCATAAATAAAATATTTGTAGCTATATAAACAACTATATGGTCTATATAAGGTTATAACATTAGGTATTCTTTAAGTGATGGAATGTATAATGATTAATATAAGAATAACATTTTATATTTTCATTAATAATAGAGTAAAAAATATTTTCATAGTAGGAATTATAAATAATATCACAATGAATGTGCGTGAAGTATTTTTCAATGAGAATGTTGTATTGTTTGGAGAGAAATAATGTGAACAATATTTTCTACTTTGTTTCATTTTAAAGAATGTATACAAATTTATTGTTTTAAAAAATGTGCTAAAAATTTATATAATTATTATAAATAGTGAATATTCTTTATTAAAATCAACTAAATTTTGAGTATATTATTATAAATTTAACATCATTGTGGTATATTTAGTAACATAAATCAACCATTATATAACCACTATTATCAATGATTTTTTGGAACCTCGTGGGAAATGGTTTTACTAATTTTACACATGTTAGTAATATCTCCCTGTTTTTACTACGTGAATGTTAAAATAAATGAAATTAACTTTCAAAGAATAATAATATTAGTAAACACACCACAGATCAACTTATAAAGACACATATTCAATGTGAACACAATGTCAATATATATTAAAATGAGGATTTGTAGATGCGTAAGAGAATTATACTGAAATATAACATTACATATAATCTTCCCAATTATATTTCCAACTCTATTGGTGTATATATGTATTATAAAAAATATAATAAATGGTAGAAATTTTAATTTTTAAATATTACAAAAATCAAACAAAGAAAAAAAGTCAACTATAAAATAATTAAAAATTATGAAAGCAATGTTAAGGATTGTTATTCTACTGATTATTTAATATGAATACAGAACAAAACACTATTTTATTATATTAAAATAGATTAATCATGAAAAAATAAAATAAATTTCCCATGATATATGTTTCTAAAAACGTTAAATGTTTTTAAAGGAATTAAAAAAATATTTTAATAGTAAGGTTTTATCCCCCCCTCCCCCTGAAAATTTTCCTACAAAAGTTAATTCAATACCAACATTTGTGTTATTTTCTTCATCCCTAAGTAGTTAATATTCAAGGTAATATTAAAAATATAAGTATTGATAAAACTATTATGTAATTAAATCAATCCTTGATGAACCAAATATCTTGGATAAACCCATAATAGAATATATAATTGTGTATTTTGATTATTTGGATATTTGTGTCAGAAGTTTTAATGGTATGAATTGGTAAAATAATTACTATATAAATATAATAAATTTTTTGAAAAAATTATTATTATAATTTCCTATTCTTATTAATAATATATACATTTCAATGAAAGTAAGTAGTTGGATCAACATCATTAGTTAAAACATTTCAAAAAATGTAGATAAATTCATTAAACTAATTAAGAAATAAAATGAAATTTTTATAAAATAATGAATATTTAGATAAAAAAATTTAGTTGGAAACACAAGTTACACACAATAATGCTTATTTGATAACAACGTTGACTTTTAAGAAAACAAAACGAAACACCTATCTCTAGATTTCTTTTGAATTTGTTTAGAACAATGGGGTATTGTGTTAGCTTGTATTCATTGAACAAAAAAACAATGATTTATAATAAAAATAACATTAGTATAAATATCTATCCTTTCTCAAACAAAATATAATCAAAACCATCTTGATTGAAACATTTATATGGAATACATTATTTGGAAAAAAATGGGTATCTAAATATGTAATTTATTTACATGTTCTGATGATTTTACAAGTACCACATGATATAACATATAATATATAGATATTATCTTATTTTATCACAATACAACTGGAAAATAAAACATCTAAAACATTTTAAAATCCATTGTTTTACATTATTCTTTTTTAGACAACAATAAAGGATGGATAACATGTAATTGAGATGTAGCTAACAATGTAAATCATTAATATCAAAATTTTAATATATTAATGATGTAAATTTATAACTCATCATAATAATTCACTTATTTAATAATTTATACTCCTTAAAAATTGTCCAATAAAAGTATACTCTAACCAACAAACGTGGAGTAATAATATATTGTTCCAATTATAAAAAAGAAAATATATAAGAAAAATATATTTGAAAAAACATTTATTAATATTAATGTCCTTGGTTCACATAAAAATAACTATAATATAGAATCCTAGAAAAATGTAACATTTAAAACATGACAAAAAAATCCATAGAATTAATGAATAATAAAAACTTATGTATAACAATTTTAAATATTTTAATGACTTCTAATCCAAAAATATTGTATATATATTTTTAAATAGATGAATCAAGTATATTCATCCATGCCTCCATAATTCATACAATTGGATCCATTTGGTCGTTCATAAAATTAAAAATATAGGGTAAAATAATATTTATGTAATTATTGATGGTTATTTCCCTTATCATTTTCATTATTTTTTAAAAAAAATTGAAATCCTTTTTCTTTTTAAAAATAATTCAGTGAAATTAAAAATTTTAATTTTATTATAATCCTATACAGTTTTCATAATAGTGAATTTTATAATATAAATTTTTAATCTTTTTTTTTGTAATGATTACATTATTTTTAATCGTAATAAAATAAATTATAATATGATATATTTTGATGGACTATTGAAACCCTCTAGATGTATTGAATGAAATTATTAAGGGAAAAAATTTAATAGTACTTATTCATTCGGGTCTTTCAGGTATATTTTAAAAAAATTGATATTGTTTTTATTTTCCAAAAAAGGAAAAAATAACCAATTAAAAGTGGAATTTTAAAAACCATGTATTAGATACATCCATATTATTAAAATAATACATTTAATCATGAACACCACTGATTAATAAGAAAAACTAAATTATAAATAATATAATAGAATATATTTTTCCTTAGTCCTTTCTATAAGACATACTAATTCATTAATAATAGATAAAACATCACAAAATAAGTAGTATATATAGAATTTTAGAATATAAATCCTTTATATTATTTTCTAAAACACTAAAGGATGACTCTATTAAAGTGTTTTCCTATTGTAAACTGCATTATTTTTGTCAAAAATTTAATGGTTTCATCTTCATAATAGTGAATGTGAACAAAATAAAGGTGAATCATTCATATGTGATAAAAACTAATTTTAACTATATAATTGATAATATTAAAGAATCATTCAATTAACAACATCTCATTAATAATCAATATTTAATAATGATTTTTCATTCTCCTCCATAGTAAATATAAACTATATGATTTATAATATAAATTTAGTCCTATAAATGAATATGAATCCATTAGTAATTATAACGGGACAATATTCCTGAATAACAAACTAATTTGAAAAATGAAATACGGTTTCAATCTATAAAAAAATAAAGGATTATATATAACTTATAATTAGATAACATTTCTATAAAATATTTTATAGAAAAGGGAAAATCCTTTAGGATAAGTCTATGGTTATTTCTAAAGAATCTAACTGGGAAGAAATGATTGATTATAGAAAAATATTTATTTCAGTGTATATGATAGAATCTAACTAAATATTTTATTCCTTTAATGATTATATAATTATATATTTTTTTAAAATAATGTTTTAATGTTATATTTTCAGAACAGACTTTATAGTAAGAATATTATGTTTCAGAACAACTAGGTTTTTTAAATAGAAAATTTTTAATCCATATTATTTAATAAAGTATCTTTAATCATTATTTTAATTTATATTACAATCATTTAAGAAACATATTTCATTGAAATTAATTTTCAATGAAAGCATATGATTGTACTATTTTTGTGAAAATATTATCCCTGGATACTCTAATTTTTAGATCTATTTCAATAATATTACTTTTGGTTCATTTATAATGTATTCATATTAATGTTTTTCAAATGTTACACTAATTGAGTTTAAAATGCATGTGAATTGTGAAAAAAACAACATTCTTAGTTTTTAAACATTTAATATTATTTAATGAAATATTTTTAATTAATGAATTTATAAAATATATTTAATGATAAAAGTTAGAAGTAAAAAAGTTTAATGTATTAAAACCATGCTAAAAAATATTATATCATTTTACAAGATGAATCCAACAATCATTTATTACATTATTTATATATAATAATAATTTATAGTTCATAATTGATAATAAAAATATTATAATATAATATATGTTATTATTTATTTGATCTCATTTTTTAAGAAATCCAATTAATCCACCTTCAAAATTTATTTTAATATTATATTTAAAATAAAATATAACATGAAATATTAATATATTTTATTCCTTTAATAGATCCTTTAATTTTTTTTATATTTTAAAATTATCATGTGTGTGATATGTGAAAAGTGAACATCAAAAATATTTTAATTTTAGATCTTTTTTCTATTATTATATATGATACAATAATTGATATGATTTAATTATTTTAAAACTAAATGTATCAACTAAATGTTTTCCTCATAATTATAATGAATGAAACAAATACTCAAATTATATTAATTCATTTATAAACATGTGTAATTATGTACTGTAATGCTATAGTTATTAGTTAAAAATTAAAACTACGACATCACCCTTGGGAATATAATGTTTATGTATGAAATAATATTCAATATGATCACAAAAAAGAATAAGATATCACCAAATACATTATAGGAATGGATAAAAATATTAAACATACCCGATTATGAGATAATTAATATAAAAATATATATTCTCTATTGAACTCAAAAATATTTTTAAATTATTATAGATAATCATTATAATTTTAAAAAATATTTCAATTCCAATTTTTTGAAGATAATCTGGAACTCAGAATAAAAAATAAAATATCAATTAAAATTATATTGAGGGATATTAATTACCTTATAATAGTATTAATAGTTTTTAAGAAGATTTTTAGATTTTCTATAACCATTTGTATAATATTTTATCAATAGTTACTCAGAGGATAGGGAAATAGAAATGTCAAAGACATCATTAATAAAACCATTGATAAAACATCAATATACTCCCTCTATTTTATTGATAATATTTGTTACATGAAATATTTTATGAATAAAAATATTCTAGTAGATTCAATAAAAAAATAGTAATTTAAAATAATTTGAACATAATGTACATTGATCCTTTTCCATGATCACTAATAATATACATATATGTAAGCCTTTATTATGAATAAGAATATAATAATAAAAATGTGGAGTAGAAATAAATCTACAAAAATTTGTTAACACACTATTATTATTTGATGAATAAAATTAAAAGAAACACAATGTTCCCAAAACTAATGATTATAAATTATAGTAAATGAAATTCAATTTATTCTCTTATGAATATAAATCCTTTATTTAATTTTTTCACTTCATATAAAACAATTATTACCATAACAACAAATTTTCATTCATTAGACTAATTTCGTTAAATTTTTATCATTTCTTGAAAAAAATTAATGACGATAAATAAGGAGGGATATAGTATACAGATCAAGTGGTTGTATATATATATTCTATAATTTACTTACTCATAAATACACACCCCAACCAATAATAATATATAATCCTATCAACCATCAACATCATACCATATAAATTCTACGCATGACCACATAGTCACACTAGGAGTGGGGGAGTGGTGAATCTGTGTTAAACAATTTTACTAAATTCATTACACTTTTAATTTCCCATATTAGTATTTAATCATGTTTATCATTTAAAATCAATGGATCTAGTTTTTAATTTCCCCCAAACAAAATCTCATGAAAATTCATAAAAAATAGATAAAATAAGATGTTATTTTACATGTTTATATCTCAATGTGTGAAATGATGCCTTCCTTTTTTTGGGTCTGGTTTGAGACATAAATTTTCCAATATTTTTAAAATTGATTAAATGATTTTTGTTTTGGAATAATCCAAAACATAAGAGGATATAACTTTAAATGGTTCTAAATATCTATCAATTGTTAACATTCTTTTGAATGGTTCTTATATTGGATCCCATATGTTTATAGTGGGACCTCCCAAACATAATCCTGCTAAATATTAACAATCTGTTATAGAATGTCACTATATCAAATGATAATTTCCTTACAATGAATTCATTTTTTTGATATAAAATATATTTTTATAGAATTTCATACACATCAGTCACCTCATCTCAACCCCATTTTATTTTACTACATTAACCATCTCAACACACAATATATATATTTTTGTGTGTTTTTTGTGTGTTTGTAACATCAATGTTAACCTTAGATAAATCATATCATATTCATTATTTTCCTTATCATTTCTTCTCTACATATTATGGTGATAATTGGGCATGTAACAGTAACATCATGTCAGCCTCATCAATCATGTCATCTTATTCTACCTCAATATATAAAGTGCTTAATTGAATAAAGTATCTATTTCCCCACTTTTATTTTTTCTCATCCAAACATATCATTTCATTCAGTTGATCTTCTCTGTTATGTCCTTAGAATAATAATAATATAATATCAATATTTTTACTTTATAATTTATATAATTTGTTTCACCCTTGTGTTCCCCATATTCTCATTTAATCTCTTAATATTATCAATTATTCTAACTCTGAGTGACATAAAATATTATTTTACTTCTAAAAACTAGTACCAACTAATATTCCATAAAAAAAAGACCCTAAAATGAAACTATCCCAAATCATCCAAATTTTATTTTCATAAATATTTTTAACAATGCCATTTAAAATCTTAGAATGTTCACACAAATATACTATCAATTTATTCTTATTTATTTATAAATATAAAACACCCCGAATCACATCTCAATAAAGTTGTTTTTTCGATTAAAATTATTTGTAACATCCCAAGAAAATAACGAATATGAAATTATCATATTTATTAATATTTTTGAATTAAATATTAAATTTATTTTGAAGGGGATTATATATTCATGGGTGTACCTGAAAAAAATAATGGGTTTCTCTGAAATCTTATGATGCACAAAATGTTGAGTCATACAGAAAAGTAATAATATATTATTATTTTAAATGGTAGTTAATACCTAGCCTTTGTAATGGAAGGAATTAACCGAACCAACTACAATATGATTATACATTTTTGATAAATGTTTTTACATTTAACAAATAATAGTTTTAGGCTTAAAATATGAATGAATCTAAATTTAGGTATAAATACTCAATTTTTTGTTAAAAGGTCAATTTTTTGCCATTTGATGGAGAACCCTTTTTAAATCTAGTTTTGGTCACATTTATATGTTCTATTTGAAAAATTAAAAATATTCTTTAGAATAGGGACCTCAACATTTTCTTTGTGTAAATTTTTGGTATTGTTCTGATAATGTTCAATTTGTAATGAATAGTAAAAATACAGCATTTTAATCCAAAACTGCCTTTTTATCTAATTTATTTATATGTTTATATTATCTTTCTAAATGGTATTAAAGTGTTATTAGATTATATTTTTTCCATTTAATCCAAATGTGGTCTTTACATGTATTTTCACTTTGAAATTGGATAACAACAAGTGTAATTATTTTGATAGTTCTTATTTCATGAAAACGTGTTTTTTGTTTTGATAATAGGAATTAATTTTAAATTAATTAAGGAAAATTCTTTGTTTTGAATTTGTTAAAATAGACATCATTTTTGAATTCGGAATATTAAAAATTGCTGAGGCAAAATTTTTGGTATTTTTATAAAAACTGTCAATTTTTTATGAATAGTGAAAACACTTAGTAGTTGTTAAAAACTGACTTTTCAATTAAATGAAATTTTACCTCTTTTGTGAATTGAATTTTAATATTACATCATACACGGTTGTTATCAGAAAGTTAAATTTTGTTAATAAGAGGAAAATAATTTTTGGTGAATAGTAACTTTTGACTTTTTTTACAACGGTTAAAGGTAAATAGAGTAATTCAAGGTAAAACTAATTTTATTATTATATAAAATTACATTAAAAATGTACTAATCATATTGGATGATTAATTTATGAAAATTAGAATCCTTGGGTAATACTTTGGGACTTTGAAATCCATTTGGGTAAGATAATGTCATTAATAACTTTTTATTTAATGTAAAAATAATAATATCTTTAACATGTATTTTTTTCTAAAACAATTTTATTGTGGGGTTATATAATTGATATATTTTACTATAAATTTTCAATATAAAATAAAAACATATTCAACATCATGGTATTATATTTATATTATTTAGACATCAAATAAATAATAATATTTATGACACAATAATGATGTAGTGTTTACCTAATTAATGAGTTATTTAAATAAATAAGATTATAAAAATAAAACAAAATATCCCAAACCTGTCCAATTTTTATTGGAAGATTTTATTTCAAACAAAAGTCAAATTATCTTATAATTAATTATGTTTTGGACTTTTAGAAACTGAAAATCATTATATAATAAAATATTATTTTCCAACATTCCTAAAGAGAAGATCCTCCCCTTATAAAAATCCCACTCCACTAACCCATTACTCACACATCTCAAGCCCCTTGGATCATCCATTATTGACCCAAAAAATCTATCAAGATCCCTATCTTCCACATAGAGGCCTTACCTTATGTAGAAGGCACTTCAAGTAATCCTTTTGGTTCAAACCAAAGGGAGTTGCCTGATTTAACGTAACAACTTCACTTATGTTATTTTATTTTATTTTATTTCTCAAACCCCCTAAACTTATTGTATTCCTCTATTTTATAACAACACCAGTATCCTCAATATACTAGTTTGATTTTATGATAATCATTATAACTACACTTAAACACACCTCTGTCAAATTGGTAAAGAACATATTGTTTCTGTAGACGACGAACTATTGTCTCATGAAACAATGATTGTTCAATAATATCCTAAAACCTCTTATGGTGGATATTATGATGGAACAGTATTTATATGTGACATATATTATATTTATAGTGTCTATATTCTTTTGTATTTTTCATTTATAGGATACATTTATGGTTTCCGTAATGGGTGAACACAATAATTTTTTTTGAGGTAGTGGTGACTACCATCCCCTCAATGTGATATGACTTGTGCATGACATACATGGAACATTCAAAGGATTGAGTTAACGAAATTATATATGATATTATAATATAATTATAATATATTGTTTTAACATTATCTTCTCATTCCACTAAATATAAAATTAAAATGAATGTAGCGTTCATGCATACGTACTGCTTACCGTCTCCACAGACAGTGCATTTCATTTCTTATCTCCAAATGTTATGTAATATTATAAATAAATATAAATTATTGATATATATTATATATATGATATCTATATCAGGAATATCATTTAGGGGATAATGGACTTTTGACCACCTGAACAACATGTAATTATAAGAAGTTCATTTTTTACTCAAGTACCAAATATCAACAAAATGACAACTATTGACATAAATGGTTGAATAATGATTATAAGATGGAAATAATTTACATAAAAGAAATAATAAACATGAAAATGGTTTATAATAAATAATAAATTAACTTTAGTTTATTATTCATGAGATTAACGAATGAACGGGTCAAGTCGGACACGAGGAAAGGGGTTTCTTATCTAACTTTTAATATCGTGATATTTCCATTCTTCACCACATATTTATTGTATGTGGTGTATTATGTACTAAAATTTGATATATAAAATCATAATTAAATTTATATTCATGGTATTACGTTATTAATTTGGTTGTTTTTAACCTTTTGTCTTATGACTCAATTGATTACAATGTGGTAAGGGGGTTTCATCTCAATTTTTATTCCCGTGTGATTCTTGCTTTATTTTACACTATTTCCTTTGATGTGGTGTTTGTTCTTTCCAGTATTTTACTATTTGTGTAATATACTTTAATTTATGGTAATTTACATCTTCATTTTATGACCTTTCATTCTTGTGGTGTATGTTTCATATGTTACCAAAACGGTAAGGGAACTTTGTAACCAATTTTACATTCATGGGGTTAATATTATAATTAATAATTATCTCATGCTATGATTAGGTCTGGAATCACTGTTTATTTATTTAGGTTGTAATTTCCACTCCACATTGTGTTTATATACTTTTTATTCACATAATCACTCCATTGAAAAATTCTCATGTCATTGATATAAAATTGATAAGGGTAATATTAACTCAATTTTTATTCATTAATTTAGACATACAAGTCATTTGTTTTGTTTTAAAAATAACATGTATGTATATCCTCAGATAGATTTACACTGAATATCCAATCATATTGAGTGTATTTATAATTTTTACACATTATTGTGCAAGTGATTTATCCTTATTCTATGCATATAGTTTTAATAAGGGATTTTGTCTCAACTTACATTCCATTGAGACCTCATTTTTTTTATTCACCAATTCACTTTTATATTTTATTAATACTTTCCATTGGCTTATTATATCATGAATCCATTTATTTTTAGGATATTATAATATTTTGATTAATTTTATTCATCAATTATTGGTATTCAAGCGTCTCCCATTTGGTGAAAAACTATTTAACTAAAGAATTAATTTAATGCTTTATTCTTCAAAATATTTGTCATTAATATCCATTTTTTAAAAAATGTTTTAAGGATTTATATATATGGTTATTAATGTGGGAAATTAAAATTCTTTTTTAATGTTTTAAAGTGGTATGTGACACTTTGATTCAAATATATCATTATTAAATGTTTTAAATTATTTTGAAAATGGTTTAATAAATCATTGATTATGTCAATATGTTGAAATGATATATTGTGATTACAATGCGTAAATGTTGGTTTTCCTTTATAGTTATTTTATATGTTATGAATATGTTATGGTTATTGGCAATTCTTCACGTATACATGTGGTTTGATGATAAACCTAGGGTGAGTGAGCCCGAGATGTCTCTCCAATGCATCGGGTAACGTGATAGAGGTAAACATTTATGTTCTTCCAAATATATTTAGGGAATATCCTATGATTGGTATTCCAAACATAACTCCCTACATAGCTGTGAAAGCTACACCATAAGTTTGTTATGGATTCAACATGATACCTTTATGATTTATGATTTCTGTGTGTCATCCATAAATCTTATCATTTCTTAAGGTATGTTATGATTGAAAATTATGGTTTCGTTGATTAGTATTTATTTATGGGATAATGTTTTATTTCTTTATTTTTTAACCCTTATTGAGAATTTTATTCCCATCCAAATTGTTGAAATGTTTTTCACAATTCATAAATATTGATAGAGTCAAGGATGGGATCAAGGATACTTCATTCCATCTAGAACACAGAACTATACAAGTTTCTTTTTTAGAGTTTTGATTTTATAAAAAAATTGATGCTGATAAGAAGTGTCTACTTTGTAATTTTTGAGATGTAATAGTTATGGAATAATTCTCTAAATATCTAAACCTAAAAAGATCCTCAATTTGAAATATTCACTTAATGAAATATTATTTAATGTTTAAGGTTGGGTACTTATAGTGGGTATCAGAGTTCGGTTTAGATAAAATTAGAGGTAAGGGTTCTATTTAAGCATAAGTGACATAACCACAATGGATATCATATTAGAATGAGTCATAGTTATTTTAGAGGTGTTAAATGGTTATTACATTTTGGGGTGAAAAATTAAAGGTATTAGTTAACCATTGAGGATAAAATATGTTATGTTTATTTTTGAGTAATTTGTCTCATTTCTTTGGAATATTATGAAATTGTATAGTTTTTTAAAAAGGACAACAGACAGATTGTGTGACAACCCATCACATTGGACTAAGCTGTAGGAATCAAACCCAGAACCAAAGTGCGATTGGGATTTTTTGTAATGGCACGGACCCCTCCGGCCCATTACTTTGTGAAAATGTGGTGTTGGAGGTGTTCCGGGAGGTCAAGGTGAATTATCCCCGAAACTTTTCCAAATTTCTAGTTCTGTGAACAATGTTTCCAGTTTTATAAATAGTAAAAGTAGGTGTATAGTGTTTCATAGAGCGGTTTCACAGATTGGTTTCAGAGATCAGTTTCACAGATCCGTTTCACAGATCGGTTTGACAGATCGATTTCACATATCGGTTTCACAGATCGGTTTCAGAGATCAGTTTCACAGATCGGTTTTAGAGATCGGTTTCATAGATCGGTTTCATAGATCGGATTCATAGATTGGTTTCACAGATCGGTTTTAAAGATCAGTTTCACAGATCGGTTTCACAGATCGGTTTCAAAGATCGGTTTAACATATCGGTTTCAAAGATCGGTTTCAGAGATCGGTTTCACAGATCCGTTTTACATATTAGTTTCACAGATCGGTTTCATAGATTGGTTTCACAGATCAGTTTCACAGATCGGTTTTAGAGATCGGTTTCATGGATCAGTTTCACAGATCGGTGTCACGGATCGGTTTCATAGATCGATTTCACAGATCGGTTTCACAGATCGGTTTCACAAATCGGTTTCATAGATCGGTTTCACAGATAGGTTTCACGGATCGGTTTCATAGATCATTTTCACTGATCGGTTTCACAGATCGGTTTCATAGATCGGTTTCACAGATCGGTTTCACAGATCAGTTTCACAGATCTGTAGGTGTACAGTAACAGTAGGTGAACATTGTTTCCAGCTTCCTATAGTTTTACCCCTTTTGATGTTTCCTTTGACGTAAAATACATTTAAATCCTTATTTTAAGGATTATTAAGGCTGATCCAAATGCCATAAATCATATATTAATTATTCCTAAGGCTGAGATGTTTTTACATGGTCAAACCACCTGGGTTAATGCGATCCATTTTTAATGGAGAATTAATCAGATCTTAAACTGTCGCCTCATTAAATCTTCAAAAGGGACAACATATCATCCTCTTTTGTTCTTCCTCTTTGTCCTCTCCTATGAGATGCTAGAACCTTTCAATCCTCCCAACAAGAGTTTCACAATCAAACATCACTCCTCGGATCGGTTCCGCTCTATTTTGATGCAACCAAGCTGTATTGATCAATATTCGATATAAGGTATGTTTTTATCATCGTTCCTTTTGGATCATCTTCCCTTGTATATCCTTACATCTTATATCATGTAATATCCATGCTTCTAATGGTGTTTTCTTGGGTTTTGGTTGGTGTGGACATACCGTGGCATCCTCAGGTGGATGCAGTTGTCACGAGAGGAGGATTGTGACACATTGTGTGGATAAAGAACGTCAAGAACTCTTCAAGGTAGGGGATTTGTGTCTTCTCTAATTGTTTATGTGAAATCATAGAGTAATCATGATTTATCCCTTTTTATCACAATGAAATTAACCTAATTAAATACTTGAACCAGATTAAAAGAATTGTTTTGATCGCATGTTGTTCCCTTGTACCGTGATAACGGTTTGCCTCATGTTTTTCTAGATAGAGTGATATCTATGCTTGCTTTGATTATTTATTCATTATTGATGGAAATTGATAAAGAACGTATAGTCGTAATTAATTGATAATTAAATGGCTAAAGATAAAGATGCATGTAACTGAATCCGGTTGTTACCGTTGGTGTAGTTGTTCTAATTTGATGATAATCAAATTGGCATAGTAAACATGTTAAATCTGTTATGACAGCTTACTGATTAGGATTCCCAGAATTGGAACCTACGAATTGAATCTGTTAATTCAAGAGGGATTAAAGATATGGTTTTTTGATAAAAGATAACACCATGTAGGGTTCTTAGTTACCCTCTTTTTCGTAAGGTCGAGTGACTTTTGATTTAGATCCATGATTGCTCATTATGTATGAAGTCTGGATGCCTTGATAAAGGGCCAAGATCCCATTTGATGTGATTTTTGATTTCCTACTACTTTTGTTGTTATGTGACCCTAGAGGGGTGTTGTGATATGTGGAGGCAGGGAGGCCTTGTGGTTGTGGCAGTAAGTGATTCCTAGAGTGGCGAGATGCATCAGTTTATGCATGTGGGTGTCGGGGTGGACACCAGTGATGATGGAATGGGATGGATGTATTTGTTGGATGTCTGTTGATTCTTGGTTTCTTATCTCCTTTACTTTTCCCCAGTGCTCAAGGTAGTTGGCCTTTCTTAACCTTCTTCCGAAAGAGGCGAAGACACGCGGGGTATGCCACGTGCTTTCCGTGTTTATCTTGTCAAGGAAGGATGGATCTAGGCTCTTGCTATAGGCGGCAATGACTCGACGGGTAGTACAACTAATCAACATGTTGATCCCCTTTGTGTTTAGTAGCATATAATTATTTTCTAGAATTATTGGGAATATGGGGAAGTAATTCTGTAATGAATAATTGAATAAATGGTGTTAAATCATGGGGTTGGAGTTTCTGGAACATAATGACAAGGTTGTAATTTGGAAGGTATGGTGGATTTTGGGTATGATTCTAATGAAGTTTAATGTTAAATTGTTCATGGTTAATTAATGTTTTAAATATTTAATTAACGTATAGTGGAACTGATAAAAAGGGAATGAAGTAATATAATAATGCTCTTTTAATGGTTGGGTGCTTATAGGATACCTAGAATTAGAAGTAGAAGCCCAAATTCTGAGGGATGTTAGCTGTAGTTGTGTCTAAGACGAGGTTATGCACATAGTGTGGTTGTGAGATATAGTATATTCTATACTTTTTGTTTTTCTATACGCTACTCCACCCTGTCGGTAAGGGAAACTGACACCCAGGTGATTCTGACCCAGGGGGTGTTTTCCCTAACATTCCGGTGGGAGGATGAATGGCTGACTACCCCCTTTAACCCTACTCTCTTCTTTTGGAAGATACTAGTTCCATTAGGCACAGAGGTTAGTTTTCCCCATATATGTGTGTAGAGGGATGTAATGGCTTGTGGTTATTCACACACATATATTATGGATATAGTATCTTGTGGACTACTATAGGTGTAACGTGTATAGGCTGTGATGGCTTGAGGATCTTTAGTCGGTGTATGGGCTGTAATGTCTTGAGGTATAATACCCAATGTATGATACACGTTATGCGAGTTGTGGAGGCTCCCGGGAACAACCTGGTAACTTTTGGTTGTGAGGATGATGTGGTGCTTCACCCATGTGTCTGCGGGAAAGCCTTTGTGGTGTACATGGTGAAGATTGTGGATCTTAGCCCAGGTTTCTGCAGGCAAGCCTTTGAAGAGAGATGCACAGGACATATGTCATTTGGGAAAAGCGGAAAACTAGTGGCGAAGTAGTAGTGGGGTACCCTTGATATGGATGCAGCTGGCGTTGATATGTCTGGTCATATTGGGAATGGGGGAATGGGTGAGGCTGTTAGGGATCCTACTATCCTGATACAGGAGGAACCAAGTGAGGGATGTGGTGAGCCACAGACGTGTGAATTTTTTAACCTGGTAAATGAGATTCCTGAAGCTGAAGTTGGAAAACTTTCAGAGGAAGTGTTGAATGAAAATGATACTCTAGAGCAGCAGAATGTCAGGAAGATACCTTTGAATAGGCAGGAATGCTTATAGGGAAGCTATAAAAATCAGAATAATGGGGACCACTCTCTGTGTTTGACACCTATAGATGTTAACAAGGATTCTTCCCAGGCCACACCCTCCTTGGTGCATGAGGGATCTCTAAGGGTGTCTGAGGGGAAGGAGAACCAAGGAGGCATATCAAATTGTATTATGAAGGAATCATAAAGTGACATTCTCAGGAAAGTGGGGAAAAGGAACGAGAGTTATGGAGCTTCCACTGCTCCACCAAAGAGGAAACCCAAAAAATATTACTCCAACATGTTGAGGACCATATCCACCAAGTCATCTACCAAAAATGAAAAGATGAAAGAATCGGATCAAAAGAAGGGACAACATAACAAGGATCCCATGTCCCTAGTGAAGTTATGTCTGAGGGATAAATATATCCAAATGCTAAGTCAATATTCTCCACAATCTGAATGGGAGTTGGCTGATCCAGATGAGTTCTCAGAAGGTGATGGTGGTGACGTGTTTGATGCTTTTTAATTTATGAGGTTTGTGAGGTACGCTGTTTTAATTTCTTTCTCTCCTCTTCTCTTTGTAATATCTTTTTTATTAATAAATTTTTACGGGAGTAGGAATTCGGCCTAGTCTTTCACCTTCCTTGCTAGTATGTGTTACTTGGTGAGAGTAGCCATGGTGAGGTTGGGGACTTAGTATACCTGTTTAGGTGACGAGTTAGTTTCACTTGTTGTTCACTAGGATTTAGCATGCTTCCTTTACTTTTGCACGAGATGCTTCGGGGAGGATTCTACTGAGTATACTGTTACACTCACCCTATATATATAAACTATTTTTCAGGTCACTTGGAGAAGGTTGGAGGTCAAGCTGGTTACTACTAGCTTGTGGTTGGAGGAGCTATTCGGGCTTGTGGTCACTACCGTTTTACTTTATTTTGGATACTTGTAGTTTTCCAATTCAGTTTTAGTACTTTCTCATGGAATATCATATGTGTACTTGGTTTTTAGTTTATATTTCAGTCTGAGTTGGAGTTGATTCGTGTCTATCTTATCTCTCTCTTCCGCATGTGTTCTCCTAGAGGGTAATGCTTCCCATTTGTGTGTTTACTATATCCTCGGTGCTAGTCGCCAACCCGGAGCCTAATGGAGGCGGGACTCGGAGGTCATCCTATCCCTTCTCACATTGCCGGCCCAGGAGGGGTACACTTTTTTGGGAGGGGTTCATGATATTTTTCCCCTACCACTGGACTATGTGAAGTCCCTAGATAATATAACAAATTATTTTTATTTAAATTATTTTAAGGATAATGAATAAGTTTATTTGGGATCTAATGGTTTATAAAATGAACATACTTAGTATAAGAAAATTATTTGGTGATTATGTGATAAATTTGATTTTGGAAGACATTATCTCTTTTGGGAACACAATTTTCTTAAGGAAAATAGAATACTATGGGATTTGATTTGTGGAGTAATGGTTGAAATATTATTTTGGAAGCCTCTATGTTTTTATTGTTTATTTAAAGTGATTTGGGTTATTTATAGAAATGATTAACCTATCATAGAGAATATGTGATTAGGTTAATTACACTTCAGTAGGAGACTTTCAGAGTTGTCGAGGTTTTTGGAGATAAATGTTTAGATTTACTATGGAATCCAATATGACTAAACCATCTGAGTTTTTGGATTCAATGTTAGATTGGATGATTTTGAATAATTTTAAGTACAATTTTATATTTAATGTTCTTTCTTGAACATTGGGTTCTTTTTGTTTGATTTTGGATATTAAGAGTAGTATTTATTTTTATAAAGGATTATCCTTTTAGAGATTATCGGATCTCGTACTAACCAATTTTTGTTTTGGATAGTGTATAAAGATTGGAGAAATATATGGTTCTTATTTTTTGGATCAGGTTATTCTCTTGATGTAGATTTTAGTGCTTTTTTTGTATCCAATTCAACTTGAATACTCATCGTTTGAAGGAGGGAAGAGTTTGTGGTAGAAATTTATTAAAGGATGAATGTCCACATGACATGTAAGTATGTTTCCTTATGTTCATTTCCAATATCATAAATAAATTCCTCAAATTTATGAAAAAGGAATATAAAAAACGTTTTCTATTTAATTTTTCTACTTGGAAACCAATGATAGTTTAACCCATCATAAATTTGTGTTTTTCTTGTTGTTAACCTTCTCCTTATCATGTTTTCTATCACTCTGCATTAGAACATGACACTTAGTTTCTCCTCTATATCCATGTATTTGTGGAATCCAAGTATGTTTTATCTGGAGTGACATTTGTACTCATCTTTATTTCTTTTATTTGTGATAGTTTTATTTACTCTTTTTGCGATGTGGGACTTTTAGTGAAGATTCCAAACCTAATTTTAATATTACGAGGACACAATTTCCAAGAAATAGGGGAAAGATGTAACGTCCCAGGAAAATATAGAATATGGAATTTTCATATTTACTAATATTTTTGAATTAAATATCAATTTTATTCTAATGGGGATGTTATATTCAAAGGAGTACCTGACATGAAACAATGGGTTTCTCCGAAATCTTCTGTTGCACAAATTACTGAGACATATAGAAAAATAATAATATATTATTATGTTAAATGGTAGTTAATGCCTAGTCATAATAATGAAAAGAATTAACATAACTAGCTACAATATGATTATAGTAGTTTGTTATATGTTTTTACATTTATCCAATAAATGATAGAGGCTCAATATGTCAATGAATATAATTTTAAGTATAAGTATTCTAATATTCTTTAAAAGGTCGATTTACCACATTTTGATGGAAAACCATATTTAAATATAGTTTTCGTCAATTTTATATGTTCTATTTGAATTGATAAAATTATTTTTTAGAATTGGGACCATAAAAATTTACATTGGGTAAATTTTTGGTATTTTTCAGATAATGTTAAATTTTTTAAAGATTAGAAAAAAATACAGAATTTTAATTCAAAACTGCCTTTTAATCTAATTTATTTATATAGTTAAAATATCTTTTTAAATTTTTTTAAGTATAAATATATTATATTTTAACCATTTAATCAAATTTTGGTCATTAGAAGTAATCTCACTTTGAAATTGGACCAAACAAGTGTAAGTACATCGATGGTTATTATTTCGTAAAAACAAGCTTTTTGTTTTAACAAAGGGAATTAATTTAAAAAAATTTAGTGAAACTTCTATGTTTAGAATTTTTTTAAAATTGAAATCATTTTCGAATTTGCAATATCAAATATAGATTAGGCAGATTTTTTTTTATTTTTCTGAAAATCATAAATTTTTTATGAATAGTGAAAACACATAGTAGTAGTTAAAAACCGAATTTTTCATTTAAATGAAATGTTACCACTTCTGTTAATGAAATTTTGAAAATCCGAGATACAAGTTTTTTTTCAATAATTAAAATGAGGTTCATTAAGATGAAAATAATTTTTGATAAAAAGTAACTTTTGACTTTTTTACCGCATATAAAGGTAAATTGGGTAATTCATGGTAAAAATTATATTATAATAATATAAAATTACCTTAACAATTGTTATAACCATATAGGATTAGTAATTAATTACCTAGAAAATACATTGGTAAAAATTTTTGCATTTGAAATCCATTTGGGTAAGATAACGACATTATTAACTTTCTATTTAAAGTGAAAATAAAAATATCATAAACATGTATAGTTTTTCAAAAGAAAATTAATGTTGGTTTATATAATTGATATATTTGATTATAAATATTCATTATAAATATAAAAAACTTACTACATCATGGTATTTTAGTTGTAATTTTTATATATCAAATAAATGAAATTATTTATTAAACAATAATGATGCAATGTTTTTCTCATTAACGAATGATTTAAATAAATATGATTATAAAAATTAAAAAATATCTCAAACCTGTCAAATTATTATTTGATGATTTTATTTCTAACAAGATTATGTTATCTTTTACTTTATTATGTTTTGGACCTTTAGAAACTGATAATAATTATATAGTAAAATAATATTTTCAAACTTCCCGAAAGAGCCCCTCCTCCCCTTAACAAAACCCCTCACCTCAAACACATTACTCACACCTATAAATCCCCTTATCCATCTATCCTCTTCCCAAATAATCTCTCAATATCCCTCTATACCTCTTAATTCCTTACCTAAGTCATAAGGAACTTCACAAATTCATTTTGGTTCAATCCAAAAGGAGTTACATGATTTAAATGTAACATCTTCTCTTAAGTTCATTTCTTTTATTTAATTTATTTAAACCCCTATATACTTATTATTATTTTATTTTTTAAAAACACCAGTATCCTCAATATACTAAGTTTTTCTTCTGAAAGTTATTCAAAACACATTTATAGACACCTCCATCTAATGGGTAATGAATATAATGTTTCTGTGGACGGCAGACTACTGCCTCACGAAACGATGATTATTAAATATTCTCCTACCACCTCATATGGTGGAAATTATGATGGAAATGTATTTATATGTGATATATATTATATTTATATTGTCTATATACTTCTTTATTTTTCACTTATGTGATACCTGTATGTTTTCCATAATGGGTAAACGCAATAATTTCATTTGAGGAAGTGAAAACTACCGCCCCCTCAAAGTGAAATGACTCGTTCATGTCATACATGGAACATACAAAGGATGGAGTTAATGAAATTATATATGATATTATACTATAATTATATTATACCTATTTATCATTATGTTTTCATTCCATTAAATATGAAATATAAATGAATGTATAGTTCATTCGTACGTACGGCTTACCGTCTCCATGAACGGTGCTTTTCATTTCTTATCTCCAAATGTTACGTAATCTTATAAATACAAATATATAATGTATATATATTATATATATGATATCTAAATCATTAATATCATTCTGGAGATATTGTAATTTTGACAACAATATCAATTGGTAATTTTAAGAAGTTCATTTTTTGACTCAAGTTCCAAATATCATCAAAATGACCATTATTGACTTAAATGATTAAATAATGATTTTAACATGGAAATAAGTCATATAAAAGAAATAATAAAATATAAAAAGGTTCTTTATAAAGTATGTAATAACTTTAGTTTATTATTTTGTATATTAATGAATAAACAGGTCATGTCAGACACGTTGTAATGGGTTTCTAATATCACTTTTAATTTTATGAGATTTCCATTATTCGCCACTTATATATGGAATGTGGTGTACTTTGTACTTCCATTTGATATATATTATCATGATTATATTTATATTCATGGTATTTTTTTATTCATTTTGTGTTTATTAATGTTTGGTCTTACAACTCGTTTGATTACAATGTGGTAAGGGGTTTCCATCTAACTTTTTATTCCTATGAGATTCATGATAAATTTTCCTCAATTTCCTTTTGTGTGCTGTATGTACTTACCATGATTGAATTCATTACGTAATATACATTAATTTATGGGTATTTACATCTTCATTATATGATCCTTCTTTCATTTGGTGTATGTTTTGTAAGTTACCAAATCAGTGAGGGAACTTTTTAACCTACTTTCGATTCCTTTGGTTAATCTTCTAATTCATAATTATGTCAAGCTATGATTATGTGTGGAATCACTATTTATTTTTTCATGTTTTAATTTACACACCCCTTTATGAGTATATAATGTTGATACACATAATCACTCCTTTTGATAAATTCTCATGTCATTTATATGAACTTGATAATGTTAATCTTAACTCAATTTGTATTCATTGAGTTGAACATCCAAGTAATCGGTTTTGTTTTAAAAATAACATGTGTGATTGTACTCAAATTGATTTACAATGAATATCCATTAATATTGAGTGTATTTATATTTGTTACACATTATTATGTAATTGTTTTATCCTTAATCTCACGATACAATTTTTATAAGGGATTTCATCTCAATATACATTCCATTGAGACATCATTGTTGTTGTGAACCAATTATGTTTTATATAGTGTTAATAATGTTCTTTTTCATATTATATCATGAATCCCATTATTTTCATGATATTATAATGTTTTGAATAATTTTATTCCTCGATTATTTGTATTCAAGAATCTTTCATTTGGTTAAGAACTCCTTAACTAAAGTATTATTTTAAAGAGTTATTCTTGCAAATCATTCCCATTAATATCTATGTTTTAAAAAAAGGTTATAAAGATTAATTTATATGGATATGAATTTTGGAAATTTAAATTCTTTTTAAAAGTTTCAAAGTGGTATGGGACACTTTGATTCAACAATATCTTTGTTAAATGTTTTAAAAGGTTTTGAAAATGGTTTGATAAAGCATTGATTATGTCAAAATCATGAAATGATATATTGTTATTACAATGTGGAAATGTTATCTTTCCATTATTTCATTATGTTTTTTGTGTTCTTTTATGGTTATTGGCCATTTTTCACGTATACGGATGGTTCTTTGATAATCCTATGGAAGGTGACCCTGAGATAGCTCTCCAATGCATTGAGTAACGTGACAGAGGTAATCACTAATGTTTCTCCTAAGAGATTTAGGGAATATACTGTGATGGGTATTCCAAACAAAATTCCCTATGTAGTTGTGAATACTACAATGTAAGTATGTTATGGATTCCATAGGATACATTTATGATTTATGATTTCTATTTGTTATTCATAAATATTATGATTTCATAAGTTATGGTATGATTGAAAAGTATGGTTTCATTGATTTGAATTTTTTGATGGGATAATGTTTTCATTCCTTATTTTATAACCCAAACTGAGCATTTTATGCCCATACCATTTTTTGAAACGTTTTTCACAGGACATAATGATGAGTATTATCAAGGATGAGATCCAGGAAAATTCATGCCATCAAAAACCTAATACTTTACAAGTTTAATTTTTCAAAGAGTTTTTATTTTATAATAAAATGGAAACTAAGCAGAAGTGTCTACTTTTTAATTTTTGAGATGTAATATTTATGTCATAATTCTCTAAATCTCTAAACTTGAAATGATCCTCAATGAGAATTATTCACTTAATTCAAGATTATGTAATGTTTAAGGCCGAGTCCTTATAATAATTAAACCTAATATGAAATTAATATCTATAATCCTTTGAATTTTTTCAACTAATAAAATTATATAAATAATGGAATATAAAATATATAAATGTTAAGAGATCCAATATATTTTTCAAGCTGAAGAATGCCTTCTATACCCGGCATAATATATTTTAAATTATTGGAGTTTTGATACTATTCCAATTTTCCCTTCATTATATCATACATTCCATCATCAAAATGTTACTTATCATGTAGAAGATATTATGTCTCACTCGAAAAATGTTCTATATACTAAAATATCTTATGTATCAATATAAGATAATTATTTTCAAAATTTCAATATAAACATTTAAAAATATCACTAATAGATTTTGAGATATGTTATATATCGAAATAATATATTAAATGATATATGAAATATGTTACGTATCACAATGTGAATCCAAACCTTTATTATTTATTCATAGTAATATCATCCACATATCATTGTGATCTAGAATTTTTCTCAATATATTATCTGAGGGATCTATATAATTCCTTGGAAAAGTTTTTACCACCAAAAATTAAATATATATATTCTTAAAATCTACTCAAAAAATGGTCTGAATTCCAAGGGAACATCTAATCACTTCAATTCAGCGTAGAAAAAAATAAATTAGTTTGTAATTTATAAAAAAACACAGTATTATTAAAACTATTTCTTATCAAATATTAGAAAATTGATTAATATTTATGAGTATTTGAATATATTTACACTTCCTCATCCATTCCATTTTCAAGATATATATTCATAAAAAATAATCTAACTAATATTCATCAGTTATTATAGTAACATAAATTATTTATAATATAAGGATATATTTTGAAAAAAATTATCTAGATTGATTCTTCATCAACATTTATATATTTTCCAACTCATCAATAACCTATATTTATAATTTATATATTAATCCTAAAACATGTCATTGATTAATTTAAATCTATTCCCCACAATCATTATATATAAGGATTTGGAATTCCACACATTCAATGATTTTTATAATAATTCTCCCCATCTTTAATCCCCTTTAAACATATCCGGAATATGTAGAAGAAAATTCCATTATCACCTACCATTTTGAAGTCATCATGAATCCATTATAATATCAGTACTACAGTTTTATGATATAAATGATTCATTTCAAAGTACATTAAAATAATATACATTTCCCCATTGTCTAGGGTAGTATGGGAAGTTCATAAAAATTCACATTCACTAAAAATTAATTAATTGATCTCAATCAACATGTAACCTTTTAAATATTTTCAATTCTTATGTTTTATAAGAACATCCATGTGTTTTTTATATGTATCAAATTTTGTATTAAATATCCTTATTTTATAGATAATTATCATTATTTATGTAGAACATCATACTCTTGAATAATTTAGCTAACCCTTCATTTGTTAACTTTAGAACATACTGGAATCAATCCATATTGATATATTGAAAAATCTATATTTATCAAAATTCATTTGGCGACACTATTCAGCTAATTTTTATTTATTTTCAATAAAAAATTTTAATTTTTATGTTAAAATAATTTACCCCATATTTATAATTAATGAAAATTTGACATGGTATATGAAAATCATACTCATATAACTCTTCTCCAATAATTAAAATTTCATCTTTTACCCATTTTTAAAACATGATCCACATGAGGAATGGAAGGAATCAAATTTCCCTTCATAAAATATTTATTAATTAATGAACTCTTTGTAAATGGGATAGATTTATATAAAACATATTATTGAAAATTTATACAGAGAGTATATCTATAAACAAATTTAATATGTGATACCAAATAATATATATATTTCATTATATGTTCAATAAAATATTAAAATAATTTAGCACCAACATTAATCTCAAAAAATGGAGAAAAAAGAATTCAAGTATTAGAATCCTTTCCCCTATCATGTTTCTTCCCTTCCTTTAATATCTAAGCACATAATTCCTTGTTAAAATTAAAACGATTCAATAAATATGGAAGTGAAAAATTTTAATTATCACACCTCAAAAATATATCTATCCTTATATCATAATTCTTTTAAAATAACATAATATTGATTCTAGGATATAATTTCACTCCCACAGAGGGATAAACTCGAACATTGTAATTCAAGGATGGTTTTGATCAAAATAAATTCTATTATTCATTTAATGAAACTTTTTATTCTGGAAGTTAGAAATATAATACAAGTTAAAGTATTCCATGATGTAAAACACTCCATTCTACAATACCTACATAATTGTACATCCCCCATACGAACCACTATTTATTCCATATAAAAATAAACATAATCAAACAAATATATGTTAATACGGTTTTTTATTAATTTCATTCTTTATTGTCATGGAATGTCAGTGTGGTTCTATTGTTGTGAATCCCCATGCCCGCCTCCAATAGGGTAGGTATAAGGCCCCAGCCTTAAACCTTACTTAATCTTGAGTTACTTCAAGAATACATGTTGAGGATCTTTTCAGGTTTAGAGTTTTAGAGAATTAGATCATAAAACATGCACTACATTCCACATTTAAACAAAGTGGTTACATAAAAGATAGTACTCATTTTTCCTATCAACGGAAACATATTTAAAATAAAACATGGATTCTTTCTTGACACTTCCTTGACACTATCATCACATCACGTACCTTTCTCTTGACCTCTGAAAAACATTTCAAAAACTTGGGATGAGCATAAAAAGATATTAAGTGATATAAAAGTACAAAATGAAAACATTATTCCATGCATGAAATCATACTTTACTCATAAAAAATAATCCCATACCTCATCAAATCATGAATAAATCATATAAATCATAAGACATAAAGCTAACTTGAGGCATTCATAACATTCTTACGTAGGGAGTAACCCTCTTGGTTACGTTTGGAATACCCATCACAGTATATTCCCTAAATCTCTTCGGAGAAACCTTAATGTTTAACTCCTTTGCGTAACCCAATGCATTGGAGAGCTATATCCAGCTCACCCACCCTTAGTTTATCACGAAACCACCTGTCTTCATAATAATTCCCAAGAACCATAACATAATTGTACCACATAAAACATGCATAAAGGAAACATAACATTTCCACTTTTCAATCACAAGATATCAATACAACACATTGATATAAAAACATTATGAAAACCATTTTCAATACCAAAATAAAATAAAATAAAAACATGGTATTTATTTTTCATTCAAAAAAAAGTAATGGCTTGTAGAGGAAGCCGAAACTCAAATAACGGTCACGGTGGCGGAGAAGTCGTTGTCGCCGCATACGTACGACTAAAAAACATTCCCTTTTGTCATTTAGTAAACACTTTGTATAAAAAGATTCCTTTTGAATAAACATAAAATTCAAAGTGTTTTATACACCATATAAAATATATTTGTTTATAAAACAAAATATGCCTCAATGAAAGGAGATTGAGAATATGTCCCATACAATGACGGTATCCTTGGATTAAGGATAAATCAATTACATAATTATGTGTGAAAAACGAATACACAAAATATAAGTGGATATTAAGTTTAAAAAAATCAGATTTAATTCACACATATTCATAGAACGACATATTCAAGGAGTACAGGTTTATCCCAAAGAATAAAAATTGGGTTAAGAAGTTCCATTGCAAAAAATCGACAGCCTAACGGCATCACTTAAAACTTCAGAAAATGAGTTTATGAGAGATAAAAAGGGTATCTCATCACTTGGAAAAAAAATTACATCAATAAGGATATATAAAAACATATCCCAACATTACAATATGTAAATTAAAATACCCAATAAATAAAGTCTTTTAAAAAGAGGAGGTTGAAAAGTTCCCTTACCGACTTGGGTATCTTTCAAAACATTCACCCCATGAAAGAAAGACAATACAACATTGATGTAAATACTCATAAACGAAAGTATATTACACAAATAGTAGAAAAATGGGTAGTACATATACCACTCAAAGGAAATTATGGAAAATCTAGCATAAATCTCACAGGAATAAAAGTGAGACGAAAAAAATACCTTACGAAAACTCGGCAGCCTAACAGTGCCACTTAAAACAACCAAAAATGGATTGATGAGATCAAATAGGGTCTCTCATAATATTAACATAAAATTTACAGAAATATTAATATAAAATAACATCCCCCATCATAACAAATAGGAGCTTAAAATAAGTGACATAAAGGAGAGTACTTAAAAAGTAAGAGAGAGGTTGGATCTCTTACGAAACATTCAGTAGCCTAATGGCGCCACTCAAAACTTCCAAAATAAATTGATGACAGAAAATAGGGTCTCTTCATCATATGAACATAAAATTTACAGTAATATTAATATAAAAGAACATCCCAATCATAATAAATATGAGCTTCAAATGAATTACATAAAAGAGTGTAGTTAAAAAGAAAGAGAGGGGTAGGATCCCTTACCTCGTATCCGACTTGACTCGATCGTTATTTAATCTCCTGAATAATAAACTTGAGTTAATTTATAGTTTCTTAAAAACCTTTTTAAAGTTCATTATTCCTTTTATATCACTTATTACCATTCCATGAACACTATTTAATTATTTAAGTTAAGAAGGGTTGTTTTAACGATCATTGCTACTTGAGTCAAAAATAAACTCTTTATAATTACAAGTTTGTTCATGGGGTAAAATATCCATTATATACAGAATTATATTCATTATTTAGATATCATATATATCATATATATCCATTATATACATGCATTTATAATATTACATAACATTTAGAGGTAAGAAATGAAATGCACCGTTCATGGAGACGGTAAGCCGTACGTACGCATGAACGCTACTTCAATTTCTATTTCATATTTAATGGAATTAAAACATAATGATAAATAATATTATTATAATTCCAGTATTTTATAATATATAATATCATTAAATCTATCCTTTATACGTACCACATATGGTATTAACAAGTCAAATCACATTGAGGGGGCGGTAGTCCGCACATCCTAAAATGAAGATATCATGTTTAACCATAATGGAAACCATAAAGGTATTCCATAAATGAAAAATACAGAAGATTAAGGAAAACATAAACATATTATATATCATATATAAATATAGTGACATATTAATGGCCACCTTTGAAGGTTTTAAAAGAATATTGAACAATCATCGTTTCGTGAGGCAGAAATTCACCATCCACAGAAACAGTATGTTCTTAAACCATTAGATGTAGGTGTGTGTAAGTGTAGCTCGAATCCTTTTTATAACAACATCATAGTATATGGAAGATACTGGTGTTTTTACAAAAGAAATGAATAAAAAGAGTTTAGGGGGTTGGCGATGCAAAATAAAACAAAAGATCACAAGTGAAGATGTTACCTTAAAATCAGGTAACTCCCTATTGTTTGAACCAAAAGGGCTTCTTGAAGAGCTTCATGACTAAGGTAAGGCTTCTAGGATGAGTAGAGGGATGTGGAGAGATAAAATGATCAGATCTTGGCCGATCCAAAGTCTTGAGATGTGTGTATAAGGTGGTAGAGGTGGGGTCCTTTTATAAGAGGAGAGGAGGGCACTCTTGGAAAGGTGTAAAATGTTACTTTATTTTCAAATGTGTTTCGGATTTTAAAGGTCCCACATTGATTTATTTCGAGGATAAGGTGATAAGAGTTCTAAATCCACACATCCAATAGTTTTTTGACATGTTTAGGTTTTATAATTTACATTATCGTTTCATTTTATTTAAATCGTTAAATAATGAGGTAATCATTGCATCATCATGATGTCATAAATAATTTAATTTATTTAATGTCTAAAAATTATAAAAAAATAATATGATGTAGGAAATCATTTTATCTTTCCAATGACAATTTATGGTCAAAAATATGACTTGAATAACCCCATGTAAAAATTGTTTTAGTAAAACAATACATGTTTGTGTCATTTTTACTTTTACATTAAATAAAAGGCATAAATGTCATTATCTTACCCAAGTGGCTCCATGGGGTCCCAAAAATCTAACCATGGGTTTTATTGGTCGACCATGACTCATCCAATAGGGTTAGGACAAGTTTCAAGATATTTTAATTTTATTATAATATCATTTTTACCTTAAATCACACTAATTACCTTTAATCGTGATTAATAAAACTTAAAAGTTACTTTTCATCAAAAATTATTTTCATCCCATTGAACCAAATTTTAATTAATAATGAAAATAATTTATATTGGATTTTTTAAATTCAAATCACAAAAGTGGTAAAGTTCCTTTTAAACGAAAAATTAGTTTTTGTAACTACCACTTAGTGGTTTCACTATTCATCAAATATTAAGGTTTTTCAGAAAAATACCAAAAATTCTCCCTAAGATATATTTGATATTCCAAATTCAAAAAAGTTACTTTTTTACCAAATTCATAACATAGAAGTTGCATTAATTAATTTTATAATTAAATCCCGCTGTCAAATCAAATAGTGTGTTTTTAAGAAATAATATTTATCAAAAGATTGACACTCGTTTATGTCCAATCTCAAAGTAATATTAATTCCAATGACCACCATTGGATTAAAAGGTAAAAAAATATTCTAATTTCACTTTTAAACAAATTAAAAAGTATAATATAATCATATGAATAGATTAGATTAAAAATTGGTTTTGAATTAAAATACAACATTTTTCACTATTCATTAAAAATTGAACTTTATTGGACAAATTCCAAAAATTTACACAAAGTAAATTTTGATGTCCCGATTGTAAATAAGAATTTTATTTTGTCAAATATATCACATAAAATAGTCAAAAAGTGGATTTAAAAGAGGTTCTCCATCAAAAGGCGGTTAATCGACCTTTTAAAGTATATTAGAATGTTTATGCTTAAAATTGGATTCATTCGCATTTTTAATCCTCTAACATTTTTTTTAAAAAGTAAAAATATTTGACAAACATATATAATCATTTTGTAGTTAGTTCTGTTCATTCCCATAATTACAATGGCTAGGTGTTAACTTCTATTTAAAATAAAATTATTTTATTATTAGAGTGCAACGTAAGATTTCAAAGGAACTCGTTGTTGCATATTGTGTTAGCCATCGAGCATAGCGTTCCCTTTAAATTAATATTAACATTTTATTCACAAATAGGGATAAATATAAAAATGTCATATTCTTTATTTACCTGGGGTGTTACATCCTTCCCCCCTTTTGGGAATTGCGTCCTCACAATTTTAAAATTGGGCTCAGAAACATCATTTAAAGTACAACATCGGAACAAGAGTCGGTAAAACAATCGCTTGACCCATACTATGATTCCATGTAGGAAAACATGGATATGGAATAAAAAGAAAAGGTTCATGTTCTGAGGGAGAGTGATAGAAAACATGTTTAGGATAAATTTAACCACAAGAAAATCACAAACTTGTGGTGGGTTAAATGGTATTCGATTCCCCAGTAGGAAAAGTTAATAGAAAACATTTTTGTTTTAAGTTACTTTTCATTGAGGAATTTATTTTTGATCTTAAGGAAACATACTTACTTGTCATGTTGACTTTCAACTTTTACTATATTTCTTACACAAACTCATACTTTCTCCAAAAGACGAGTATTTAAGAAGACTTGTTCACATTAAGAGTACTATAATCAACTTCTTGAGAATCACCTAATCCAAAAAAGAAAACTATATATATCCCGTGTATTTAGACCTTAACCAAAACCAAATATTGTTAGTACAAGATCAGATAATACCCAAAAAGGAAAATCCTTTATAAAAAGAAAAACTAATCTTAATCTCCAGAATTTGTCAAACAATACCCAAAGTTCAACAAAGACTATTCAATAAGCATCTACCCATAAAATTCTTCCAAGTAATCCAAACTAATATTGAAACCCAAATCTCTGAACTATTTAATCACATAGTCTTCCAAGGTAAATCTTAACATTTATCTCCAAATAACATCAGTTACTCTTAAAGTATCATATTGAAAAGTAATTAACTTAATCACATATCCTCCATGATTGGTTAATCATTTTCATAGATAACCCAAATTCATATAAGTCCATAATAAAAACATAGATTCTTCCAAAATAAAATTCCACCGTTTCTCCTCAATTGAAAACTCAAATAATTCTACTTTCTATAGGCATATATTATTTCCATGAAATAGAGAACATCTTCCAAAATAATAGTTATTACCTGATCACCAAATCATTTTCATACACTAAGGATATCCATTTGATAAAACATAAGTTCCCAAAATCAACTTCTTCTTGATCCGTAAAGTCATTTAACCAAAAAGAATAAGTCATACTAACCAGGGACTTCACGTAGGCTAGTGTTAGGCTATGAACCGTTGTCACCCTTCGGTTGTGGGTTCAATTCATGTGGCATTGCCGAACGCGGCGGGTTTTCACCCATCTTATGGTTTTTTAAAAAAAATCAAAAATAACCCTAACATGTTTTAACCTCAATGGTTTCCTTATACCACCCATTTTCATCCAAATTAATTATGATCCCAGCATCATATTTCTTGAAGTCTTACTTCACCATCATAAGATAAAATAAATCCATCCCCAAAAAGAAGAACATCATACCTTGATATTGGTGTCCATTGGGTTTTATCGTCATCTTGTTCACGTAGGTAGAAGGTCCATGCATCGCAATAATGATTTAGATATCCTTCAAAATCATTTTCTTCCTCCATCTAAATACACCTTGTACAACATGGGTCATATGGGTGTTCACAAAAAAACAGTTTTGGAAAATAATCATGTATGACATATAATTTCAAAACATCTGATAAAACATGATTTCTATAAAATAGTCAGACCAAAATTGAGTTGAAACTTTAAATTAATGGTCATTTTAAAATACCATAGGTATGTGCTGAGAGAATATATTTTAAAAGCAAATATAAATAGGTTTCACAAGGGTCTCCTTCTTTAGAACCATTTTTAAAATCATAATATGCCTCAAAATCTTGTGATAAGGTAAAATATCTGAAAATTCCTTGATAATATTTACATTTCTTGAAAATATGAGAATATTGTGAAAATAGGATTTGATTAAATACAACCCATGATCCACGATGATATCTAGGTATAGTGGAGGTGTTTTATATCTCAAACAACTGCTTGCAAGTGAGTTGTATGCTAGATAAAGTTTCACAATCATCCAAACATGACTTTGCAATAATTATTGCAAGCATGTCATCAGGAAGAGATAGGAATGTCATTTGAGATCCTCCTCCTCCCATTTTTAACTGACTTTCCTTGATCTGAAAAAGATATAAAACAAGGATATAACTGAAATAATAGACCTAGAGACTAACCATGTGTTTAACAAAAACTCCTAATCGCTAAAGTTGTCTAAACCGACCTTTGATACCAACTATAAGGACCCAGACTTAAACCTTACTTAATCTTGAGTTACATCAATAATACACTTTGAGGATATTTTCAGGTTTAGAGTTTTAGAGAATTAGATCATAAAACATGCACTATATTCCACATTTAAACAAAGTGGTTACATAAAATATAGTACTCATTTTTCCCATCAACGGAAACATATTTAAAATAAAACTTGGATTCTTTCTTGACACTTCATTGACACTATCATCACATCATGTACCTTTCCCTTGACATGTGAAAAACATTTAAAAAACATGGGATGAGCATAAACAGCTCAGTAAGGGATATAAAAGTATGAAATGAAAACATTATTCCTTGCTTGAAATCATACTTTACTCATAAAACATAATCACATACCTCATAAAATCCTGAATAAATCATAGAAATAATAAGACATAAAGGTAACTTGAGGAATTCATAACATTATTATGTAGGGAGTAACCCTCTTGGTTATGTTTGGAATACCCATTATAGTATATTCCCTAAATCTATTCGGAGAAACCTTAACGTTTAACTCCTTCGCGTTACCCAATTCATTGGAGAGATATATCAGGCTCACCCGCCCTTAGTTTATCACGGAACCACCCGTCTTCATAACAATTCCCAAGAACCATAACATAATTGTACCACATAAAACATGTATAAAGGAAACATAACATTTCCACTTTTCAATAACAAGATATCAATACAACACATTGATATAAAAACATTATTAAAACCATTTTCAATAGCAAAATAAAAGAAAAGAAAAACATGGTATTTATTTTTCATTCAAAAAAAAGTTATGGCTTGTAGAGGAAGCCGAAACTCAAATAATGGTCACAGCGGCGGAGAAGTCATTGTCGTCGCATACGTACGAAAAAAAACATTCCCTTTTTTCATTTAGTAAATGGTTCGTATAAAAAGATTCCTTTTTAATAAATGTAAAAGTAAAAGGGGTTTATACACCATATAAAAGATAGTTGTGTATAAAACAAAATATGCCTCAATGAAAGGAGATTGAGACGATGTCCCATACAAAGATGGTATCCTTGGATTAAGGATAAATCAATTACATAATTATGTGTGACAAAAGAATACACAAAATATAAGTGTATATTAAGTGTAAAACAATCAGAGGTCATTCACACATATTCATAGAATGAAATATTCAAGGAGTACAAGTTTATCCCAAAGAATCAAAATTGTGTTAAGAAGTTCCCTTGCAAAAATTCGACAGCCTAACGGCATCACTTCAAACATCAGAAAATGAGTTGATGAGAGATAAAAATGGTATGTCATCACTTTGACATAAAATTTACATCAATAAGGATATATAATAACATATTCCAAGATTACAATATGTAAATTAAAAGACCCAATAAATGAAGTCTTTTAAAAAGAGGAGGGTGAAAAGTTCCCTTACCGACTTGGGTATCATTCGAAACATTCACCCCATGAAAGAAGGATAATAAAAAATTGATTTAAATACTCATAAACAAAATTATATTACACAAAGAGTATAATAATGGGTAGTACATATACCACTCAAAGGAAATTGTGGAAAATTTAGCATAAATCTCACGGGAATAAAAGTGAGACGAAAAAAATACCTTATGAAAACTCGTTAGCCTAATGGCGCCACTTAAAACATCCAAAAATGGATTGGTGAGATAAAATAGGGTCTCTCATCATATTAACATAAAATTTACAGAAAGAGGAATTTAAAATAACATCCCCCAACATAACAAATAGGAGCTTAAAAGAAGTGACATAAAGGAGAGTACTTAAAAAGAAAGAGAGAGGTTGGATCTCTTACGAAAAATTCGGCAGCCTAACGGCACCACTCAAAACATCCAAAACGGATTTATGAGAGAAAATAGGGTCTCTTCATCATATGAAAATAAAAATTACAGTAATATTAATATAAAAGAACATACAAATCATAAGAAATATGAACTCAAAAGGAATGACATAGAAGAGTATACTTAAAAAGAAAGAGAGGGGTAGGATCCCTTACCTCGTATCCGACTTGACTCGATCGTTTTTTAATCTCCTGAATAATAAACTTGAGTTAATTTATACTTGCTTAAAAACCTTTTTAAATTTAATTATTCCTTTTATATCACTTATTAACATTTCATGAACACTGTGTAATTATTTAAGTTAATAACGGTCGTTTTAACGATCATTGCTACTTGAGTCAAAAATAAACTCTTTATAATTACAATTTTTTTCATGGGGTAAAATATCCATTATATCCAGAATTATATTCACTATCTTGATATCATATATATCATATATATACATTATATACAAGCATTTATAATATTATATAACATTTAGAGGTAAGAAATGAAATGCACCGTTCATGGAGACGGTAAGTCGTACGTACGCATGAACGCTACTTCCATTTCTATTTCATATTTAATGTAATTAAAACATAATGATACATAAAAGTATTATAATTCTAGTATGGTATCATACATAATATCATTAAATCTATCCTTTATACGTACCACATATGATATTAACGAATCAAATCACTTTGAGGGGGCGGTAGTCCCCACTTTCTAAAATAAAGATATCATGTTTACCCATAATGGAAACCATAAAGGTATGACATAAATGAAAAATAAAGAAGATTAAGTAAAACATAAAAATATTATATATCATATATAAATATATTTACATCTTAATGGAAACCTTTGAAGGTGTTAAAAGAATATTGAGCAATCATCGTTCCGTGAGGCAGAAATTCACCATCCACAGAAACAGTATGTTCTTTAACCATTAGATGTAGGTGTGTGTAAGTGTAGCTCTAATAATTCTTATAAAAACATCATAGTATATGTACGATACTGGTTTTGTTACAAAATAAATGAATAAAAAGAGTTTACAGGGTTGGAGAAGAAAAATAATACAAAAGAGCACAAGTGAAGATGTTACCTTAAAATCGGGTAACTCCCTTTCGTTTGAACCAAAATGGATTCTTGAAGATCCTCATGCCTAAGTAAATGATTCTAGGATGAGGAGAGGGATGTGGAGAGACAAAAGGATCAGATCATGGCCGATCCAAATTCTTGAGACGTGTGGGTAAGGTGGTAGAGGTGGGGGCCTTTTATAAGAGGAGAGGAGGACACTCTTGGAAATGTATAAAATGATACATTATTTTCAAATGTGTTTCGGATTTTAAAGATCCCACATTGATGTATTTCGAGGATAAGGTGATAAGAGTTCTAAATCTACCCATCCAATAGGTTTTTGACATGTGTAGGTCTTAGATTTTACATTATCTTTTCATTTTATTTAAATCATTAAATAATAAGGTAATCGCTGCATCATCATGATGTCATAAATAATTTAATTTATTTAATGTATAAAAATTAAAAAACAAATACTATGATGTAAGAAATCTTTTTAGCTTTCCAATGAATATTTATAGTCAAACGTATGACTTGTATTACCCCATGTAAAAATTGTTTTAGTAAAACAATACATGTTTGTGTCATTTTTACTTTTACTTTAAATAAAAGGCATAAATGTCATTATCATACCCAAGTGGCTACATGGGGTCCCAAAAATAGACCCATGGGTTGTTTTGGTCGACCATGACTCATAAAATAGGGTTAGGACAAGTTTCAAGATATTTTCATTTTATTATAATATCATTTTTACCTTAAATCACACTAATTACCTTTAATCGTGATTAATAAAACATAAAAGTTACTTTTCATCAAAAATTATTTTCATCCCATTAAACCACATTTTACTTAATAATGAAAATCATTTATATTGTATTTTTAAAATTCAAATCATAGAAGTGGTAAAGTTCCATTTAAACGAAAAATCAGTTTTTGTAACTACCACTTTGTGGTTTCACTATTCATCAAAAATTAAGGTTTTTCAGAAAAATACCAAAAATTCACCCTAAGCTATATTTGATATTCCGAATTCAAAAATGATGTCTTTTTTACCAAATTCATAACATAGAAGTTGCATTAATTAATTTTATAATTAAATCCTGCTGTCAAATCAAATAGCGTGTTTTTAAGAAACAATATCTATCAAAAGATTGACACTCATTTATGTCCAATATCAAAGTGATATTAATTCCAATTACCACCATTGGATTAAATGTTAAAAATATATTATAATTTCACTTTAAAACCAATTAAAAAGATAATATTATCATATAAGTAAATTAGATTAAAAAGAGGTTTTGAATTAAAATACAACATTTTTCCCTATTCATTAAAAATTAAACTTTATTAGACAAATACCAAAATTTTACACGAAGTAAATTTTGATGTCCTGATTCTAAAGAAGAATTTTATTTTTTCAAATATAACACATAAAATTGTCAAAAATTGGATTTAAAAAAGGTTCTCCCTCAAAAGGCGGTTAATCGACCTTTTAAAGAATATTAGAATGTTTACGCTTAAAATTGGATTCATTCGCATTTATAATCCTCTAATTTTTTTTGTAAAAAGTAAAAATATTTTACAAACATATATAATCATTTTTTAGTTAGTTCTATTCATTCCCGTCATTATAATGGCTAGGTGTTAACTTCCATTTAAAATAAAATTATTTTATTATTAGAGTGCAACGTAAGATTTCAAAGGAACTCGTTGTTGCGTATTGGGTTAGCCATCGAGAATAGCGTTACCTTTAAATTAATATTAACATTTTTTTCACAAATTAGAATAAATATACAAATTACATATTCTTTATTTACCTGGGGTGTTACAGTAGGGGCTCGTGACTAGCACTAAGTTGGAATATAACTAACATTTTAGGCATTGACTATATACCTATATAAATCCACACATCTCCGAGCCCACAAAATACTAAAATATAATAACCACTAAGTAAACATTTCATGCATAAACCTAAATCCCCCAACTAGAGTGCACAAAAAATTAACATAATGTATATAGGCTTAGAATACAAGCCCACCAAAATAAATCTGTAACTACATGTCCAACTTGTATGAAAAAGTTTATGGGACTATTGTCAGTAGCTACAAGACCATACATCGGTCTGTCATGTCACACAAAAAACTATCTAGTTCTGATCTCCTTATGAATATGTAAGAGTTTCAATCATCTACACAATAAAATAATCATCCAGGAAAATAACTTGCATGATAAAGAGTAACAATACTCAGTATGACACCCCAAAACCAAAAACCAATATAAAAGGAAAGGTAAAGTCATTTCTACATATGTATATATACACAACACATATAATAATGATATCATGGTATAATAAATCATGAAACATAGTCTATATGTATACCACAACCACTACACACCAACCATCAGAATTATGCTCGATGATTCCATGAAGGACTCATCTGGGAGAACAAACTCTTGAGTGTAATAGGACTGATGGCGTCTTTCCAAGAGTTACTACTTGTTGGGTATCTCAATGGGAGAGATACACTAATAGATCTGAAGATACATATATCACAATAGATGAGGATCACTTTCTGGTCTATGGGGTGATTCCGACAACTCATTCTAGATTTACCCACCATGTATAGTATCAATGCCTGCAGAGGGTTGGTCACATCAATACTGAGAACACTCTTTAGGGAATGAAGAATTAACATTTGATCATACTCCAGGCCTCTTGGGGGATTTTAGAAACTCTATACACAAATTCTTGTTGAAGGTATCGTAGTCCAATGATTTGGAAACGATTCATACATACCTTCAGGGAAATGATAATGGAAACATACCCAAGAAGAATGTGTCCATGATACTGAGGATAAGAGAATAAATCCATGAATAAACGTGTACACAGAATGTAGTAGGGTCACACATTGTGCCCCTTGACCCCGGGTATTGCACGAGTATAATGGAATGTGTCATTCCAAACTGTGTCATGTAGAAGATGAGTACACGATGTGTAGAAGGATTTACACGCCATCTCTGTCGATCTGAGGTCTTCTAATGTGCTCTATATTTGTTCCATAAATGGTGTCTTCTTGTGTAACCTTTCTCATTTACCATTACATGGGGTATTCCATGTAACCGGTTCAGTCCAGGCCATGTGGAGAAGTATACACCATGTGTGCAACTTGTGCTCCCACCCCATCTCCGAGTACATCCCATTTACAAGCCGAGAGTTCCAACGATGAACGCATTCCACATAACTAGGACTACAGGTCGCGTGTATCATGTTTTCATGAACTCTTAGTATCCCTTTTTCTCACCTCATCCAATCGCTCAGGTTCTTCTTTAGTGCTCAGTTTACCTAGAAACCAGATATTAAAGGTTGTCTGGTAATTCTAACACCATGGTGATGGGATATGGGCCCTCAAACAGCTTGGAAAACAAGAACATATGCATTCTTTATCATTACTAAAGAATGCAGATTCATCACCCACCATCATTCGATATGTCACTACACCCACCATCACCCCTCTGTCAAGTCGTCTCGATGTTAGGTCTCTCTTTTTTGATTATTGTACTAACATTCGAAGGCATAATGATCAATTATTCAAAATTTAGGGGGAAGAATGAAGAATGCATGTCAAGAAATATAGAAATCAAGTGCGAAAAAATGCATAAAGAATTATCCCAATGTACAAACCTTGTCCATTGTTCATTCTAGGGTCGATCTGTTCCAGTATGAATGAATAAAAATAAAGAAATCCATCTCTTGGAATGAATCCCATCAAACCCCTCAAATATCATTCATTCCAACATATACGATCAATCTCTAGGATAATCTATTTGTGTACTAGTTCTTGTTTTTTTTTCAGGAATCATGAAAAGGATATGTGAACAGAAATAAAGCATCCTACCAAGATTTTGGATCATTCATTGAGGAATATTTGTCTTCACGTCATCATCGTTGGAGGGATCCATAATGAATGGAGTTCATCAATCATTGATCCAAGGTTTTTTCATCACCTACCAAGATAATTATCTAGAGGTTTCTCCAAGAATCTCTAGATAATTATAGGGTTACGATAGAAACCATGTATCTCTTCTATATAAATTATTTAAAGAATCAATATCGCAACATTAATGCATTTATTAAATAAATTAAATAAATTTATAATTTATTTTATTTATTTAATACGCCTGTGATGAATATCGACAACTAACCTACACCGACCGTATTAGGTTGCTCCTAGGGTAAATTCATTGTTCTTAACTCAATGATGCCATCATATTTCTGACCCAGGAACTGATTTAGTAGTTATTCCACTTTTTTCTTATAAAACATCATGGGTGTGCAATTTAAGATTTTAATATATTTAGAAAAAAAATTCAGGCACATCGGGCCTCAAAATAGCTCGTTGTTTCATTGCCTGGTCTCAAAATTATTCAACATAATATATTAAAAAAATACATGGAAAATATGGGACATTACATTCTCCCCACCTTGGGGGTCCACATAAATGAAAATCCAAAACAACGTATACTCAAAAATATGTGGGTACCGGGCATGTATATGAGACTCCCACTCCTATGTGCTCTCATTGAGATTCTTGTGCTTCCATTAGAAACACATCAATGGAATCAATAACCCATGAATTATCCTCTCCTAACGATCCCTGATTTCTTCATGGTTCCAAGTAAAATTCACTCCATCGTTGACGTCCATCTCACCCATATTGATTATTTGGGATGGTTCATGAGCATACCTCCTCATCTGTGATAGGTATAAGATGTTATGTACCTTGTATAACTCTACATGTAGATCTATACAGTAATCAATGTCACCAAATCTACGTATTATTTGAAAACGGCCGATAATCCTCAGAGATAACTTATCACCCTAGAAAAATCTATGTAATCCATGTCAGGGTGAAACTTTAAGGAATGCATGGTCTTAATTCTCAAACATCAATGGCCTTCATTGTTTGTTATAATAAAACTCAAGGTAAATCGTTTCTATCCTAATCTACTCCTTGATGATCTACACCTTCTCATTCATATCTCACAACAACACTGGGCCAATGAGTGCATACTCCCCTGGGTTAGTCCGGAAAAGTGGGGACCTGTTGGGTTACTCATAAAACCCTTGAATGGTACCATATGAGTGGTGGAATTGTAGTGATTTTGTACACAAACTCTACCAGTGGTTGGTTATCCTATGAACTAAGAATGAATCCTAACATGATATCCCAAAACATGTCCTCTAAAACAAGGATGGTCCTCTCTCATTGGTCATATGTTTGTGGGTGAAATGATATTATCACTCACAACTTGGTCCCAAATACATCATGTAATCCCTTAAACAACTAAGATGTGTGCTGGGAATCATGATCCGAAACAATCATAAATGGAACTCCATGGATTCAAACTATCACCTACATATAGAGGCATCCCAATCTCATTACTAAATTCTTGTCTCTGATAGCTAAGAAGTGGTCTAACATGGTGATTAATTCAAAGATAACCTAGATGGTATCATGTCTTGTAGGCATACGTGGAAAAATTTTCATGATTTTCATAAATATACCATGAAACATCTAATCAATAACCTCATGGGGTTGATCAAAACACATTGTAATTGGTTTCTCATCCTTCACTAGACGACATGGAAGGCATTGAGAAAAAAACTCTTCCACTACTCGGCATCCCTAGCTACCAAAATTAATGTTGGAGACCCTTGTACATAAATTAGAGACAAGGATGTTCCACCAAAGGGGATGTATGAAACTCCCTCATAACCTCCTCCTAAAATTCCACTGGTACTACAAAAAATCCTCTGAAAATAAAGACGCGCTCCCCAACATTATAATATCTTTCAAGAGCATGCTCTGTGGACATTTGGGCATGTAGTGTCTCACAATAAATATTTGTAATTTGTACCTACCTGAATCTCTATAAGAATGGGTGGGGGGCTAACAACAATCAACAAGAGGTAATATTATCCATCTCCATATGCGAATAATATTCCCAATGAGGCCAGCTACTGTAATGCCTCGTTCAGCAACTGTCAATTAGATCTCCGGTGGAGAGAATCCTCCACCACATTCCCCTTCCACAGAATATAGAAAATATCAAATTCATAGCCCTATAGGAACACTATCCATCTTCTCTATGTCATGTTTATATCCTTCTGATAGAATATATACATGAGACACTTATGATCATTGTACTTGATAAACATCTAAACCATCCGGTTGTGCCACTACATCTTAAACGTGAAGACTATCTTTGTTAAATCAAGATCATGCATCATGTAGTTATTATCATTTTGTCTCATATAGAAAAATCCATTATCAATCACTGGTTTCCTATACATCATGACACAACCATGACTAGTTCATATTTCATCCAAGAACACTACATATTGGACACCCTCATCCAACAATCTCATGTTTAGAGAACGCGTCAAACTCTACATTAGCTAATGAAAAGATTGTTTAAACTACTCATTCCAATAGAAAGGATTACCATTTCAATACAAAGATGGAATAGGTGATAATATCATGGATAAATCATGTATGAATCTATGATAATAGCCTACTATACCAAATAATCTTCACACCATCATCACATTCTTGTTGGATCCCATGCTAACACTGCCTCATCCTTGGACGAGTACATTGATCTCAATTCCTTGAGATAACGTGTCCAAAAAAGTGGACCGCCTGAATCCAAAACTGGAACATTGAGAGTTTCTAATATAGATGGTGATCTCAGAGTTTTTCTAGAACTATCATTATATGTCTCTTGTGTTCCTCCTCCAAAGCTGAGTACACAAGGATGTTATTGATGAAGACGACCATGAATTGGTCTGTGTAAGGATGAATGATTTGTTAAATGATTCTCATGAACACTATTCAAGAGTTCCTCAAGCTAATGGGTGTCACTATGTAATAAAAATGATAGTAATAACATCTTATTTACATATTAGGTTTATCCGCATCTTTTACTAGAAGTTGGTTATAACATGATCTGAGGTCAAATTTCTTGAATCGTCCTACCCATTTCAACTTATCAAAGAGGTCATAAATTCTCGACAGTGGATAAATATTCTTTATAGTCACTTCTTTCATGCACTGGTATTACACAAACAATCTCTAGCTCCAGTATTCCTTTTTGTAAAACAATACTACAGCTGACCATGTTGAAACACTGGGTCTCATGAAGCCCTTCCTCGATAAGTCCACTTACTACACCCTCATCTCTCAAAACATTGTGCTATACATATGATAAATTAGTGTATATATCAATTCAATCCGGAGGTGTAAATGACTTCATATGTATATCCCCTAGAGTGGAGTTAATGCTATAATATATTTAGGAAATACATTCTCATACTCTACCACCGATACTATAAATAAGAAGATCAAAAAATCCAGTGAACTGAAGGTTAGTCTAGAAAAATTACGAGAAATTGTATTCATCCGCTTATATATGAGTCCATCTTATGCTTCATAGGATTAATTTTCACCAAAAAGGTAAATCTTGTACCATCACTAGGGACAAACCACACCATTCACCTATAATAGTCAATATGGTCATGGACTCTATGATAACTAATCCATGCCATGAATGATGTCATAAGGCCACAATGCTTCCATAAATAGGTTCCATAAAAAATCTCTCCTTCATCATCCAGGTCTCACTATCAACACAACTTTGTGATCACTGAGAATTTTTCAGTAGTGGTCTCTAAGAAGAAAATTTGAGTCAATGGTTCAACCAGAATATATAGGTCTCAAATAAGATATGTAGTGAGATAGTAATGAGTATAACACACATTTAACAAATACTAACACTAGAGTATAAAATATACAGATCATATTGTGAATCATTTTATATGCCTCGAATGCATGCAGTTATCCACTCCCTTTCCCTCGAACTCCCTCAGCCTGGCATGGACCGCCTATGGGGTGGTGGTAGCAAGTCGAAATGTTACCCACATCTTGCAGCTCATACAGCACCTCTTCCATGTCCTCCATCATGAATATCTTCCGGATCTTATCATTGTCTCTGCCTCGGTGGTCTGTCAACATTATCCCTTTTAGTAGTATGTCTAGATGGAAAATCTTTAGTGAGATGACCCCTGGCATCACATTAATGGAATCTCCTCCCTCTAGGCTGACTGGACCCACCCTGTGAGCCCTGAAGAGTATATCCTATTTCCTTGGACATACTCCTAAAACATCTCCCATGTCTATGTCCTTGGGAGTGACGTCATCTCCCTACTGGTGAGGTCTCTCCTCCAACTCTTCCACTACTGAAAATCACTGACTATATATCTCAGCCATGAATAATTAAACCACAAAAGCTTTACCAAGCACCATATCTTAAGTAGGAATGAATATATGGATAATACTATCTTGGATGTCTCTTTGTAGACATCTCTCAATGGTCTGTGATTTAAATTACTGATCTCTATCCATTTCCATTGATTACCCGGAGTGGTTGGTAATCTGAAATAAATAATCATCCATTGTCATGGTACCCTACTGGAGGTGAAGAAGCTCTTATATACACCCATATCTCAGTGTAACGAGTGAGAAATCATCTTTAAAGAGACGCTTAAACTATATCCATGAAATAGTGCACTCATTGTGAGTCTGGAAAGAAAAACTCCATCATCATCTAATTGATTTGTGTAGTTTACTAGCCACTAGGACCACCATATGATCTGTTGGTTTCCTGACTAGACAGAAAACCTGGGTCAGCACATCAGCCAGTCCTCAGCCTCCTAGGGGTCGGGCTCGCCTTGGAACATAAGGGGTCTCTGTTGATAAAAATTATGAATCACACTTAGCATGCGTGTAACATCCCAAGTAAGTAATGAATAATAGATATATTTATCTTTATCTATTTATGAATTAGATAGTGTTTTAGAGGCTTAAAACAAGAATAAATCCAATCTTAAGCATGGAATACACTAGTATTTTTAAAAGATTGTTTTACTGCCTTTTGGTGAAAAACCTTTTTTAAATCAAACTTTTGACAATTTTATAAGCTCTATTTGTCAAAATAAACTTATTATTTATGATTGGGACATTTAAATTTACTTTGGGTAAATATTTGGTATTTTTCTGATAAAGTTTATTTTTTTATTGAATAGTGAAAAATGTTGTATTTTAATTCAAAACCTCTTTTTCATCTAATTTATTTATATTATTAGATTATATATTTAATTTGTTTTAAAGTGAAATTAAAATATATTTTTACCATTTAATCCAATAGTGGTTTGTTGGAATTAATTTCACCTTGAAATTGGACTTAAACTAGTGTCAATCTTTTGATACTTATTGTTTCATAAAAACACGCTATTTGTTCTGACAGCGGGAATTAATTATTAAATTAATTAATGTAACTTATATGTTTTGAATTTTGTGAAATAGACATCATTTTTGAATTCGGAATATCAAATATAGCTTAGGGTCATGTTTTGGTATTTTTCTGAAAAACATCAATTTTTGATGAATAGTGAAACCACTAAGTGGTACTTAAAAAACTGATTTTTCGTTTAAATGAAATTTTACCACCTCTGTGTTTTGAATTTCAAAAATCCGACATTCATGGTTGTCATTAAGAATTAAAATGTGGTTCAATGGAATTAAATTAATTTTTTGGTGAATAGTAACTTTTAAGTTTTTAATTGCGATTATAGGTAATTAGTGTAGTTTAAGGTAAAAATAATGTTTTAATAATATGAAATGACCTAGAAACATTTCCTACCCTTATTGGATGTGTCATGTCCGACCAAGAAAATTCATGGGTAAACTTGGGGACCCCATGGAGCCACTTTTGTAAGAAAATGACATTAATATCTTTTAATTTAATGTTAAATTAAAAATGACACAAATATGAGTTATTTTACTAAAACAATTTTTACATGGGGTTATACAAGTTAGATGTTTGACTATAAATAGTCATTGGAAAGCTAAAAAGATTTCCTAAATCATAGTATTTTTTTATAATTTTTAGACCTTAAATAAATTAAATTATTTATGACATCATGATGATGCAGCGATTACCTCATTAATAAAGGATTTAAATAAAATGAAAAGATAATGTTAAAACAATAACTTACATGTAACACCCCAAGATTTTATGAAAAATATTTTTTATTAATGTCTTGTGTTATACGCTACACTAAAGGGAGCTTTCACAACATTCATCCTTGACTTGCCTTGAATTACACGCAACCGCGGCCTTCCTCAATAGCTTGCGTCGTACGCAATACCGAGTTTCACTAAACAACGATATGCTATTAAAATATTATTAAAACTAGCCATTATGAATAGTGATAACCACTTTTTGAAATTTTTTAAATTTTATTTTTCAAAATGGACTTCATTTTTGGATTCGGAATATCGAAATTAGCTTAGGGTGAAATTTTTGTACTTTTCAGAAAACTTTCATATTCTGATGAATAGTGAAAATTACTAACTTTTAATTAAAAACAACTTTTTATATAGAAATAATTAATAGTGATAAATTATTAATTTGAGTGGTTTTAAAGTATATTTAGAATATATTTTTACCATTCAATACAATGTTGGTCATTGGATGTAATTTCACATTTAAACAAGACATAAACAAGTGTCAATCTTTTGATAGTTATTATCTCTTAAAAACACGCTATTTGTTTTGACGACGAGAATTATTTTTTAAATTAATTAATGCAACAGATATGTTTTGAATTTGGTAAAATAAACATCATTTTTTAATTCATAATATCAAATATATGTTAGGCCTAATTTTTGGTATTTTTCTAGAAACTTTCATTTTTTTGATGAATAGTAAAACCACTAAGTGGTAGTTAAAAAAACTGAATTTTTCATAAAACATAATTTTACCGCTTATGTGAGTGGAATTTCGAAAATCCTAAAGACACGATTAATATCAAGGACTAAAATTTGGTTCAATTAGATGAAAATATTGTTTGGTGAATAGTAACTTTTTACTTTTATTTACCACGGTTTAAAGTAAATAGGATAATTAAGGGTAAAAATGATATTATTATGATCCTAAAACATGTCCTAATTCTATTGGATAAGATTAATTCGACCAATAACAACCTTAGGAATAACATATGACCATTTAGGCCCACTTGGATTAGATTAGGACATTTATTATTAATTTATTTAAATAAGGGTTAAAATAGTTAAAATCAAAGTTTAATAAGTAAATCATTTTTAATATAGGGTTATACATAAGATAAATTCGACTATAAATATTCATTAGAAAGATAAAAATATTTCCTATATAATTTTATTTTATTTATAATTTTCAGACATTAAATAATCTAATTTATTTATGACACAAAGATGAAGCAGTAATTATCTTATTAATGAAATATTGACATAATTGATGTTATAAATACCCAAATAAATGTAATTTGAGACTTTTTATGAATTAAACTAATTTTATAGGTTAATATGACATGTTAATATTGATTTAAGTAACTTTTTTCGATCTAATCATTCTGTTATGATTTTCACAAAAATCAATTACTAAATAGTTTCAAAATTGACATAGAATAGTTTTTAAAACAAATATTATATTATTAATTGTTATTTTATTCCTAAAAATCTAAGGTTCAGCAAAATGACTTAGATAAGGTTATATATATTAATAATAAAAAACTTGGGGTTCGTTTGGCTTGTTATAGTAAGTTTATTAACCTTATAGTGTAAGAACACAAAAAGACACGGTAAAAGTAAAATTATCTAACTTAAAGTTAAATATAAATGATAAGGTTAAAATAGGAACCTAAACTTGTATAAATTCTATTGGATGAGAGGATTTCGACCCATCCCCACCATATCATCGAAATAAATCAATTTTGAGCTATTTAAAACAGAAATTGGCGTTATAATAAAATAATATTTTTAGTTTTTCCAAAGGAGACCCTCTCCTCCCTTATAAAAGGGCACCTCCTCCCCCTATTCCTCACACCACATTGAGCCTTCATGCTCGGACAAACGCTGCCAAATTCTCTTCTTCACTTCCCCAGAAACATCCTAGAGGTCCTGGTCGTCTTAAAAGACCAATTTTTGTTCCCTAAGAGGAGGACTCAAAGAGGCGCTTCAAAGAAGAGGTAATGTCCGTTACCGATTCTTTCAAATTTATTTCTTCTTCCACTTATTCTTATTAGGTTGTTTCATTATGAAGTAATAACATCAGTATCACTCATATACTGATATCTTATTATAAGTATTAAACAACCCTATTTCACCATCTATCCATCCTACGGAAAACAAAATCATCACACGTGCGTACGTACGGAATACCGTCTCCACGCCGTGGTGTAATCTATTTTCCACCACCACCTTACTTGGATGGGTATAATGGTGTATATAATAACTATATGTGTTTATTTTAAAGTGATATTGATTCTGAAATAGTATACACACACTCCAATACAATTCCACGATCATGAGAACGATATCATCGCTCGTGCGTACGTACGGACTACCGTCTCCACGACGCGATGAGATTCATTCTCCACATTAACCATTCATGAATGATTATAAAGTATATTTAATAAGTAATCATGAAAAATATTTCATAATAATGATACTATATTTATGTGTATATATATGTATGTCACCTACTTAATTCCATTCAACTCAATAAGGAAATGAAAACAGCGTTCATGCGTACGTACGGCCTACCGTCTCCATGAACGGTGTATTTCTTTCCATTTACTGGTCTATTATATATATGTATATTATGAATATATATTATATATAAATCATGTTAAATATTCTTTAATTAAGTAATCATGATCTAATTAATCATATGAATAATTACAAGTCAAAACACAGACGACAAATGAAACGATTTTACCCAAAACGCCACTTTAACATGAATTTACAAAAGAACGAGTAATATAAAGTCATAAGTGAACCATATATGATATAATAACAATGAATATGATTCTGTAATAATTCAATGACATTATTTAAATCATTATACAGGAGGTTCAGACACTTACGAAGCAAATCGGACCTAAGGTAAGGGAAATATCACAATCTCATTTTTATCCGAGATTGTTTGTACTTTGGTATTTACTGGGGTGTATTTTATCATCCACGTCCATGTTTCCTCAATATGTAATATTATTTTCATCCACATAAAGTTGTTTAAATACATTTTTACCCTTTGGTGAGATTATAGTAAAAGATATGAAATGAATCTTTTGTTGTTTTTCGTACGAGGTACTTTTTGACTTTTCCAACAAAAGTACGAGAAGAATGTTTTCTTTTAACTTATACGGCATGAATGGATTTTTAAAACACTATTTCCAAGAATCTTTCCTCACAAGTTTTCAAGTTTATTTTTAATCAACTTATTTTAGTTTAGAATTGTATGACATGTTAAGAAAGGAAAAGTGTTTTTGAAGTAGAAAGGATATTTTCCTCAAGAATGGAGTTCAAGTGTTTTATCAAAATTATTTTCCATCTAAGATAATAAAGGGTTCTGTTTTTATCCCTATTATTACATTGATTTGATTATGTTTTGATGGAATTATTTTTATGAATTCCTTTATCTTATATGAATTGTTTTATGATGTCACGATGTTTAAGATTCCCATTTTTATTACATTTTTATGCTATGATGTATGGTTTATGATTTTGTGGCACACATAAGAATGGTATCATTATGAGATGGGTGGGACCTATATCTCCCTCCAATGCATTGGGTAAAGATTTTATATCTCATGAGATAGACATGGACGGAACGGCAGGTTAAACCGGTTCAGTGAAACGGGACTGAAATGAGGAGTGAACTCAGTTCAGAAATGGACTTTGTCCACTAAGATAGTCTTGGAAATGAGTCTTGACTAATAAGAAATGATTCTCTATTATTATGTGTGTATGAAACAAAGTTTCATGTTTTAAGTTATGATTATGGGGATTACATTTCACTACTATGATTTATCCCATGTTATGATATTATGATCTCTTTTGCAGGTTAAGATTTCCAAAATGTTATGTTCTTATGAATATGATGTGATTGATATTTCTTTTGTTTACCCTTACTGAGCATTTGATCTCACCATTTTATGTTTTCTTTTCCCCAGGATATAAAGAACGGTTTTAGATAAAAAAAGGAAGATCTTTATGGGAGATGTCGAAGATCTTTCGCCACGATTATAAGATTATATTCCGAGTTTCCAAAGACACTAAACTATTACGGTCCTTGTGTGTATGTTTTTGTTATGTACTAAGTATTCTGCAAAAGTAATGTAATGTCCATGTACGTTAAGCTTCAGGTCTCTACAGTTGGTATCAGAGGAAAGGTTTAGTCAACCTTTGGAAACTAGGATGCGAGAACTTTAGTGAGATCCCTAGAGATATTTCTAAGGTATGTCTAGAGATGTCCCTAAGGTTAAGTATAAGTATAGGTTATAGTCCTAGAATTATGGTAACGATATTATAATTAAACCTAAGATGTTAGATGTCAAAGGTACTCTCCCTTGATTATGTTATTTTCCTTTTATGATTTTTTCCTCTCACAGAATTCTTTTTGTGTTTTAGTCAACGGAGGGAACCAGAAGGAATTCGGTTAACATTGAATCCAATGGAAAAATTGGTGACTATGAGCAACAAAATTGCGTAATTCCTCGAGAGAAAGATATTGTGATTATTCCAAATCATTCATCATGATATATGATTAACAAGGTGAAATTTAGTGGTATGCATAATTCATCAAATAAGAGGAAGATAGACTTTTATGCATGTTCGCATGTTGAGGAGCATAAAGAAAGGAAGATTGAGATTTCTAAAGAAGGGAAGAAGAACCTTGAGTAAAACCTCAAATGGAGGGACATATATTATCTTTGTGGAGAAAAGGGACATAGAGTGACAGACTGTTATGGAGTTCAATGTCTTATTTGTGGAGAACATGGTCATTACCCAACTCAATGCCCTGACCTAAAAAGTTACTTCTAAATCAAGGAAGGACTTATTCCAGGAAAATCATTGAAGAGGATGGATTGAAGTGCTTATGTATTGGTATTCAAGAATAATGTTATTGAGGTACTTTTATGGTGTATTAGAATATTTCTGTATTAGTCTATTGTGGATTTCAATAATTTTATGGTACCGGTAACCATGAAAAGTGATTCAAATATTTTGGAAAGCAGATGATATGCGCATAATGAAGGGATAAGGAGGAAATTAAATGTTTGACATTATTCATGAGCACATAATTGTTATAAGACTAAGTGATATCATAGTTTGAGTATACAGAATTTTGGAATTTTGGTATGTGGAAAGAGTTAACTTTTGACAGCACTCATGTTTTCACTAAGGTTTAATGGGTATTCATTTTTCAAGAGAATACATGATTAAGGCCTTCGAATGTTTGGAATGTGACCAACAAGACATATCTCATGATATATGGGGATCAACAATGGTATTAACATACTAGTTGTATGAACTCTTTGGTAATCGTTTTCACTATAATATGAGATTAGACAACATTATTTTGGATAAGCCTAAAGATTGCAATGGATTATGTTGGACATAAGTTAGTATTGTTTAAGGATAGAACTTTTTTTGATATTATTGATGGGATGTTATAGTAATGTAGTTTTAGAAAAAGGAAAACCTGCAGGACGGGCGACAGCCCATCGCGTCAGACAAGGCTGTGGGAATCGAACCCACAACCGAAGTGTGATGGGCCTTTATCACCTACCACTGGCCTACAGGAAGTCCCTGTTTAGTAGAAACTAGTTTTATTATATTAAGCAATATGATATATGAAGTATAAGTCCATTTTAGGAACCATATATGATTAATCTCACTACAGATGGACTTATGTATTTTTTTTTTGATAACTTTTCTAACCTTTTGTTTGAGACAGATGGAATGAACCATCATTCTATCACATGATCTTCTAACACATCACGAATGAAAAATTCAACTTCATTTATTTAAGAGATGAAGTGGAAATTTTCCAAATAATGACCAACGGTGAGACTGTACCAAAATCACAAAAGTATTTCTTCTAATTGCAATTTCATCAACTTTAAGGAAATGATCTTGAAAACAAAAAATGTTGTCCTAGTGCTCTTATATCCGATGAATCAGATGGTACCTTAGATCATCACAAATTTATGGCTTTGTGATTGATGGATTTTTCATATCCATGTTCTCTACCACTCTTCATCAGAACTTTATGGTTAGATTTTTCTTCCATATCCATATTTTCACCTATGTTCTCCTACGTGGAAACCCAGTGATGAGTTAATTTGGGTAACCGTTACATTTCAGACTTTATTTTTTAAAGACAAGTATTTTTATTCCTTTTTACGATGTGGTTTTCTATTAATGAAACTTTCGAGTAGTAAACCATTTATAACCCTGACGAATTTCGAGGGCGAAATTCATTTTAAGGGCGGTAGAATGTAACACCCCGAGATTTTATAAAAAATATTCTTTTTAATTTCATTAATGTCTTGTGTTATACGCTACACCAAAAGGAGCTTGCACAACATACATCCTTGACTTGCCTTGCATTACACGCAACCGCGTCCTTCCTCAATAGCTTGCGTCGTACGCAATACTGAGTTTCACTAAACAATGATATGCTATTAAAATATTATTAAAACTAGCTGTTATGAATAGTGATAACCACTTTTTGAAATTTTGTAAATTTTATTTTTCAAAATGGACTTCATTTTTGGATTTGGAATATCGAAATTAGCTTAAGGTGAAATTTTGGTACTTTTTGGATAACTTTCATATTCTGATGAATAGTGAAAATTACTAAATTTTAATTAAAAATCTTTTTTAATTGAAATAATTAATAGTGATAAATTATTAATTTCAGTGGTTTTAAAGTATATTTAGAATATATTTTTACCATTTAATAAAATTTTGGTCATTGGATGTAATTTTATATTTAAACAAGACATAAACAAGTGTCAATCTTTTGATAGTTATTATCTCTTAAAAACACGCTATTTATTTTGACGACGAGAATTAATTTTTAAATTAATTAATGAAACTGATATGTTTTGAATTTGGTAAAATAGACATCATTTTTGAATTCATAATATCAAATATATCTTAGGCCTAATTTTTGGTATTTTTCTAGAAACATTCTTTTTTTTTATGAATAGTGAAACCACCAAGTGGTAGTTAAAAAACTGAATTTTTCATAAAACATAATTTTACTGCTTCTGTGAGTGGCATTTCGAAAATCCGAGAGACACGGTAAATATCAAGGACTAAAATGTGGTTCAATGAGATGAAAATATTTTTTGGTGAATAGTAACTTTTTACTTTTATTTACCACGGTTAAAATTAAATAGGATAATTAAGGGTAAAAATGATATTATTATGACCCTAACACATCTCCTAATTCTATTGGATAAGATTAATTCGACCAAAAAAACCTTAGGAATAAAATATGACCATTTAGGCCCACTTGGATTAGATTAGGACATTTATTATTAATTTATTTAAAGAAGGGTTAAAATAGTTAAAATCAAAGTTTAATAAGTAAATCATTTTTAATATAGGGTTATACATAGGATAAATTCGACTATAAATATTCATTAGAAATATAAAAAGATTTTATACATAATGGTATTTTATTTATAATTTTTAGACATTAAATAATCTAATTTATTTATGACACAAAGATGATGCAGTAATTATCTTATTAATGAAATATTGACATAATTGATGTTATAAATACCCAAATAAATGTAATTTGAGACTTTTTATGAATTCCACTAATTTTATAGGTTAATATGACATGTTAATATTGATTTAAGTAACTTTTTTCGAACTATTCATTCTGTTATGATTTTCACAAAAATCAATTACTAAATAGTGTCAAAATTGACATAAAATAGTTTTTAAAAAAAATATTATATTATTAATTGTTATTTTATTCTTAAAAATCTAAGGTTTGACAAAATGACTTAGATAAGGTATATATATTAATAATAAACAACTTGGGGTTCGTTTGGATTGTTATAATAAGTTTATTAACCTTATAGTGTAAGGACACAAAAAGACACGGTAAAAGTAAAATTATCTAACTTAAAGTTAAATATAAATGATAAGGTTAAAATAGGAACCTAAACTTGTCTAAATTCTATTGGATGAGAGGATTTCGACCCATCCCCAAATTATCTTCGAAATAAATCAATTTGGAGCTATTTAAAACCTAATTTGGCTTTATAATAAAATAATATTTTTAGTTTTTCCAAAGGAGCCCCTCTCCTCCCTTATAAAAGGGCACCTCCTCCCCCTCTTCCTCACACCACTTTGAGCCTTCACGCTCGGCCAAACCCTGCCAAATTATATTCTTAACTTCCCTAGGAACATCCTAGAGGTCCTTTTCTTCTTAAAATACCAATTTTAGTTCCCTAAGATGAGGACTCAAAGAGGCGCTTCAAAGAAGAGGTAATGTCTGTTACCGATTCTTTCAACTTTATTTCTTCTCCCACTTCTTCTTCTTAGGTTGTTTCATTATGAAGTAATAACATCAATATCACTCATATACTGATATGTTATTATAATTATGAAACAAACCTATTTCACCATCTATCCATCCTACGGAAAACGAAATCACTACGCATGCGTACGTATGGAATACCGTCTCCACGCCATGGTGTAATCTATTTTCCACCACCACCTTACTTGGATGGGTATAATGGTGTACATAATAACTATATATGATTATTGTAAATTGATATTGATTCTAAAATAGTATACATACACTACAATGAAATTCCACGATCATGAGAACGATATCATCGCTCGTGCGTACGTACGGACTACCGTCTCCACGACGCGATGAGAATCATTCTCCACGTTAACCATTCATGATGATTATAAAGTATATATAATAAGTAATCATGAAATATATGACATAATAATGATACTGTATTTATGTGTATATATATGTATGTCATCTACTTAATTCCATTCAACTCAATAAGGAAATGAAAATAGTGTTCATGCGTACGTACGACCTACCATCTCCATGAAAGGTGTATTTATTTCCATTTACTGAACTATTATATATATGTATATTATGAATATATATTATATATAAATCATGTTTTATATTCTGGAATTAAGTAATCATGATCTAAGTAATCATATGAATAATTACAAGTCAAAACACGGACGACAAATGAAACGATTTTACCCAAAACGCTACTTTAACATGAATTTACAAAAGAATGAGTAATATAAAGTCCTAAGTGAACCATATATGATATAATAACAATGAATATGATTCTGTAATAAGTAAAGGACATTATTTAAATCATTATACAGGAGGTTTGGACACTTACGAAGCAAATCGGACCTAAGGTATGGGAAATATCACAACCCCATTTTTATTCGAGATTGTTTATACTTTGGTATTTACTGGGGTGTATTTTATCATCCACATACATGTTTCCTCAATATGTAATATTATTTACATCCACATACAATTTTTTAGATCCATTTTTACCCTTTGGTGAGTTTATAGTAAAATATATGAAAGGAATATTTTGTCGTTTTTCATACGAGGTACTTTTTGACTTTTCCTACAAAAGTACGAGAAGAATGTTTTCTTTTAACTTATACGGCATGAATGGATTTTTAAAAAATTATTTCCAAGAATCTTCCCTCACAAGTTTTCAAGTTTATTTTTAATCAAATTCTTTTATTTTAGAATTGTATGACATGTTAAGAATGGAAAAGTGTTTTTAAGTAGAAAGGATATCTTCCTCAAGAATGGAGTTCAAGTGTTTTATCAAAATTATTTTCCATCTAAGATAATAAAGGGTTCTTTTTTTATCCGTATTATTACATTGATTTTATTATGTTGTGATGGAATTATTTTTATAAATTCTTTTATCTTATATGAATTTTTTTATGATGTCACCATGATTAGGATTCCCATTTTTATTACATGGGTTATGATATGATGTATGGTTTATGATTTTGTGGCACACAAAATAATGGTATCATTATGAGATGGGTGGGACCTATATCACCCTCCAATTAATTGGGTAAAGATTTTATATCTCATGAGATATACATGGCTGGAACGGCAGGTTAAACCGGTTCTGTGAAACAGGACTGAAATGAGGAGTGAACTCGGTTCAGAAATGGACTTTGTCCACTAAGATAGTCTTGGCAATGAGTCTTGGCTAATAAGAAATTATTCTCTATGATTATGTGTATATGCCACAATGTTTCATGTTTTAAGTTATGATTATTGGGATTATATTTCAATACTATGATTTATCCCATGTTATGATATTATAATCTCTTTTGCTGGTTAAGATTTCCAAAAGGTTATGTTCTTATGAATATGATGTGATTGATATTTCTTTTGTTTACCCTTACTGAGCATTTGAGCTCACCCTTTTATGTTTTCTTTTCCCCAGGATATAAAGAAAGGTTTTAGGTAAAAAAAGTAAGATCTTTATGGAAGATGTTGAAGATCTTTCGCCATGATTAGAATATTATATTCCGAGTTTCCAAAGACACTAAACTATTACGGTCCTTGTGTGTGTGTTTTTGTTATGTACTAATTATTCCGCAAAATTAATGTAATGTCCATGTACGTTAAGCTTTGGGTCTCAACATTATACTTGTCAAAAACATATTGGATGGGTGTATTTCGAACCCTTATCACCTTATCCTCGAATTATATCAATGTGGGACCTTTTAAATCAGAAACTCATTTTAAAATAATGTAACATTTCTTTACTTTCCAAGAGTTCCCCTCCTCTCCTCTTATAAAAGGCCCCCACCTATACCTCTTTAACCACACCTCTCAAGCCTTTGGTTCAGCCCAGCTCTGCCCATTTTGTCTCTCCACATCCCTCTCTTACTCCTAGAAGCCTCACTTTGGGCAGAAGTCTTCCCAAGGAAGCCTTTGAGCTCAAACCAAAGGGAGTTACCCAATTTTAAGGTAATGTCTTCACTTGAGTCCTTTTGTTTTATTTTACTTCTACAACCCCCTAAACTATTTTTATTCATTTCTTTTGTAAAAACGCCAGTATCTTCCATATACTAGGATTTTTTTATAAGAAGGATTCGAGCTACACTTACACACACCTACATCTAATGGTTAAAGAACATATTGTTTCTGTGGATGGCGAATTTCTGCCTCACGAAACGATGATTGTTCAAAAATCATATAACACCTTCAAAGGTGGCCATTAAGATGTCACTATATTTATATATGATATATAATATGTTTATTTTTTCTTTAAGATTCTACATTTTTCATTTATGGCATAACTTTATGGCTTCCATTATGGGTATACGTGATATCTTCATTTTAGGAAGTGCGGACTACCGCCCCCTCAAGTGATTTGATTCGTTAATTCAATATATGGGATGTATAAAGGATGGATTTAAATTTATTATATATGATGTTATACTGGAATTATAATATACCTTTATATAATTATTATTTCTTTCCATAAAATTATGAGATAAAAATGAAAGTAGTGTTCATGCGTACGTACGGCTTACCGTCTCCATGAACGGTGCATTTCATTTCTTATCCCCAAATGTAATGTACTATTATAAGTACATATATATAATGGATATATATGATTTATGTTACATCTAAATGATGAATATAATTCTGTAATTAAAATATACATAACTCTCATTTAGTTTTAATTCCATTAATATGACATAGAAATGAAAGTAGCGTTCATGCGTACGTATGGCTTACCATCTCCATAAACGGTGAATTTAATTTCTTACCTCTAAATGATTATGAAATACTATAAATACATGTATATTCTGGATATATATGATATATATGATATCCAAATCATGAATATCATTCTGGATATAATGAACCTTTGACCACACGAACAACATGTAATTCTAAGAAGTCCACTTTCGACTTAAGAACCAAATATCGACAAAACAAACATTATTAACATAAATGATTACATAATGTTTATAACATGGTAATAAGTGATATAAAAGTAATAATGAACTTGAAAAAGGTTCTTAAGAAAGTAAAATTAACTCAAGTTTATTATTCAGGACGTTAAAGAACGATCGAGTCAAGTCGGACCCGAGGTAAAGGACTTCGTCTCAATCTCCATTCATTGAGGAATATTTTGTTTTATACACAACCTTCTTTTATACGGTGTATAAACCCCTTTTACTTTTACGTTTATTCAAAAGGAATCTTTTTTATACGAAGCGTTTACTAAATGACAAAATGGAATGTTTTTGTCGTACGTATGCGGAAACAACAACTTCTCCACCGCCATGACCATTATTTGAGTTTCGGCTTCCTCTACAAGCCATACCGTTTTTTAAAAGAAAAATAAATAAAATTTTTTACTTTTATTTTATTTTGGTATTGAAAATGGTTTTCATAATGTTTTTTATATCAATGTGTTTTATTGATATCTTTTGATTGAAATGTGGAAATGTCATGTTTCCTTTATGCATGTATTATGTGGTATGATTATGTTATGGTTATTGGACATTGTTATGAAGACGGGTGGTTCCGTGATAAACTAAGGTCGGGTGAGCCCGTTATAGCACTCCAATTCATTGGGTAACACGAAGGGGTTAAACGTTGAGGTTTCTTCGAAGAGATTTAGGGAATATACTGTGATGGGTATTCCAAACGTAACCAAGAGGGTTATTCCCTATGTAAGAATGTTATGAATGCCTCAAGTTACCTTTATGTCTTGAGATTTTTATGTTTTATTCACGATTTGATGAGGTATGTTAAAGTGCTTATGTTTTATGGGTAAATTATGATTTCATTCTTCTGTATATATGTACTCATATTTCCTTTCGATATTTTTATATCCCTTACTGAGCTTTTTTATGGTCATCCAAAGTTTTTGAAATGTTTTTCACAGGTCAAGGGAAAGGTACATGATATGATGATAGTGTCAAGGAAGTGTTAAGAAAGAATCCATGTTTTATTTTAAATATGTTTTCATTGATGGGAAAAAATAATACTTTCTTTTATGTAACCACTTTGTTTAAATGTGGAATGTAATTCATGTTTTATGATATAATTCTCTAAAACTCTAAACCTGAAAAGATCCTCAATGTGTAATCTTGTAATAACTCAATAGTATGTAAGGTTTAAGGCTGGGGGCTTGTAGTTGGTATCAGAGGTCGGTTTAGATAACTTTAGGATTTATAATTCTATTAAATGATTATCCAAAAATATTTTTTTAAATGATATAGCATTTGATGATTACCATGTTTCTTCATCTAAGACATGTTTTTTCAGAATGGTTTTCCGTAGAGGAAATAGGGAAGCAGTGCTAGGAAGGCATACAGAAGGAAATAACCTTCCGAATCAGCATCCTTAGATGGCCAGAATTGGAACTGAACAGTTTGTTGTAGTAATGGCGCAGTTGACTCAAGCGATAAATGGTGGTGGTATCCATGCATGAGATCAGCCAGATCAACCGCAGAGGAACATGTCAGTGGTGGAACATTTCATGGGGAAACATCCCCCATCATTTAGAGGATAATCTGACCCTGTGCTAGCTGAAGGGTGGATTAAAGCACTGGAGAATATTTTCGATGTCATGGGGTGTTCAGAAAATCAAAAGGTTAGTCTTGATATTTACTGTTTGGAGGGTGAAGCAGATAAATGGTGGTCGATGGTTAAAAATATCAGGGACGCTGATGAGATTTATGCTCTCGACTGGGATGAATTTAAAGGTATGTTTCTTGAGAAGTATTTTCCTAAGGTTTTTTGACTTAGGATGGAAAATAAATTCTTGGAATTGAGGCAAGAGGAAGAATCAGTGGCTGCCTATGAAGAAAGGTTCACTCGATTGGCAAGGTATGCTCCAAATTTTATCCGAGACTTTGATAGTAAAATCAATCGTTTTTACTCAGGATTAAAGGCAAAATATCGAAGGTCTTTAAATTCTCGTGAGTTAAAAAGTTATGAAAAGCTTTTTAGATGTGCTAAGAAGTTGGAAATGGAGTTTTTCGATGATCAAGTGTTCTATAACAACCAGCAGAAGAAGAGACTGAGGTGGCAGGAGAAAGGGAATAATTCTTAAAAAAAGTCTGATGGTAAGAAAACTAAGTTTCTAGTTTTTGATAAATGTGGTAAAATGAATACTGGGGAATTTCTTATGAATTCTGGAAAGTGCTACCGGTGTGGTAAGATGGGACATAAGGCTCGTGATTGCACTGAAAAAGATCAAGGTGATGGTATGTCCAAATTTGATTTATAGTTAGTGAAATGTTTTAAGTGCAATGAGATGGGTCACTATGAAAACGAGTGTCCGACAAAGATCTTGAGTGATGGGAAGTAGTTAGACTACAAGCAGAAAGGGGTGGTGAAATCCTTTGCAACTACTTCAGCAGATTTCGGGCCATCAAATGAAGTTATATCAGGTACTTTTTTTGTTTTTCAGATTATGCCAGTGTGTTTTTTGATTCGAGGTCTACACATTCTTTCATCTCTGAAACCTTTTCTAATAAAATGGGAATACCATCTTAAGAAATGACTCCTGAACTTGTGGTAAAAACACCTGGGTGAAATATTTAGGCAAAAAGAATTTATAAGAATCTTCCTATTCTTATCCGTGGAAAGAACCTACTTATGAACCTTATTGTTTTACCTCTAGTAGAGTTTGATATTATCCGGGGTATGGATTGGCTCTCTATTTACCATGCTAAGATTGACTATAGAGCTAAAGAATTTTATTTTCAGAAAGACTTTCAGTTTGTGTACAATAATGAACCCTTACTGTTGATAACTTATCAAGAGGCCGAGAAACTTGTAAAAGATGGAAATGAATGTTACCTTGCACATATTGTTGAAAACAAAGGATCTGTTTAGATTAATGATGTTCCAGTGGTAAATGAGTATCCTGATGATTTTCTTGATGAGTTTCCTAAAATAATACCAGATCGAGAAGTTGAATTTACTATTGACTTACTTCCTAAAGCTAAGCCAATTTCAAAACCCCCTTATCGAATGGCTCAAATTGAACTTTTAGAGTTGAAGGAGAAATTTCAAGATTTATTAGAGAAAGGTTTCATTCGACCTAGCACATCACCATGGGGTGATCCTGTTTTATTTGTTAAAAAGAAATATGGTTTTATGCGACTTTACATTGATTATAGAGCCTTGAATAACATCATTTTTAAGAACAAATATCATTTGCCTCATATCGATGATTTGTTTGATCAGCTCCAGGGAGCTCAGTATTTTTCAAAGATTGACCTGAGATCGGGGTACCATCAGTTGAAGGTAAAGGAAGCAGATGTTCCGAAGACCGTGTTCCGTACAAGATATGGCCATTATGAATTTTTAGTAATGCCTTTTGGGCTAACCAATGCACCTGCTATATTCATGGACTTAATGAATAGAATTTTCCCTGAGTTCTTGGATAAGTTTGTGGTGGTTTTCATTGATGATATTTTGGTGTTTTCTAAAAGTAAAAAAGAGCATGAAAGACATTTAAGGTTTATTTTGTAAACCTTAAAAGAAAAGAAATTGTATGGGAAATTCAGCAAGTATGAGTTTTGATTGCAAAAAATTTCTTTCCTTGGTCACATTGTTTCTAAAGATGGGATAATCGTTGATCCTACAAAAACAAACGTTGTTGAAGAATGGCCAAGACCCAAAAATGTAACAGAGATTAGTAGTTTCCTTGGTTCGGCAGGATATTACAGAAGGTTTGTTAGAAATTGTTCACAATTATCTAGTCCAATGACTAAGCTAACTCGAAAGGGTGTTAAGTTTATGTGGAGAAAAGAATGTGATGATTGTTTTGAGTAATTGAAAAAAGATTGGTGAATGATCCAGTTTTGGCACTACCATCCAGGAATGGGGAGTTTGTTATCTACAGTGATGCTTCATTGAAAGGACTTGGTTGCTTCCTAATGCAGAATGATCAGATAATTTCTTATGCTTCATGATATTTGAAAACTCATGAGGTAAATTATCCTACACATGATTTGGAATTAGTTGTTGTTGTTTTCTCTTTAAAAATTTGGAGGCATCATTTGTATGGAGTAAAGTGTGAAATATATACCGATCACAAAAGTTTAAAGTATATATTCACTCAGAAATAATTGAACATGAGACAAAGGAGATGGCTAGAATTAATCAAGGATTATGATTGTACAATTCATTACCATCCGGGAAAATCAAATAAAGTGGCTGATGCTTTGAGTTGAAAAGGTAATGCTTCATTAACAATGTTGTGTTTGGAATGTGATCATTTGGTTAAGGATTTGATGAACTTTGGAATAGAAGTTGTTGGGGCAGGATGTTCTTCTGTTTTGTTTCAGGTATCAGTGAAATATTATCTATCAGACAGAATCAAGCAAGCACAGAAGAAAGATAGCGAGTTTCAGAAAAAGAGAGAGCTGGTTCAGAAGGGTAAGTTGCCTGAATTCAATATTGATAATGATTTTGTTTTGAGATTTGGGAAGAGATTGTGTGTGACTTGTGATTCACATTTGAAGAGAGAGTTGTTATGTGAAGCTCATAGTTCTCTGTTTTCAGTTCATCCTGGCAGTACTAAGATGTACAGAGATCTGTGGGAGTATTACTAGTGGGATGGAATGAAAAGAGATATTGCTGATTTTACAGTGAAGTGTTTGACTTGTAAACAGGTTAAAGTAGAGCAGAAGTTACCGAAAGGGATGCTTCAGCCTTTACCAGTACCAGAATGGAAATGGGAGAATATATCCATGGACTTCGTTGTGGGATTGCCGAAGACACCTCGAGGTAATAATGCAATCTGGGTTATTGTTGATCGCTTGACTAAATCTGCTCATTTCCTTGCTATACGAGATAATTTTTCCCTAGATCAACTTTCCCGTTTGTATCTTAAAGAGATAGTCGGGTTACATGGAGTTCCTCTCTCCATTGTATCTGATCGTGATCCCAAGTTCACTTCTATCTTTTGGAAAGGCCTTCAGAAGTCGTTGGGTACTGAATTAAATTTTAGTATAGCTTTTCATCCTCAATCAGATGGGCAATCAGAACGAACAATTAAGACTTTGGAAGATATGCTAATGCTTGTTCGATGGATTATTAGGGAAGTTGGGACCAACATATTTCTTTGGTTGAGTTTTCATATAATAACAGTTTTCATTCTAGTATACAGATGGCACCATTTGAGGCATTATATGGGAAGCGGTGTCGAACTCCATCTTTCTGGGATGAAGTGGGTGAAAGGAAGCTGATGGGACCATAATTGGTAGAAGATTTGGCAGAAAAAGTTCAGCTGATACAGAAACACATGAGAACAGCTCAGAGCAGGCAGAAGAGTTATGCGGACAATAGGAGGAAGGGTCTCTCTTTTGAGGTAGGTGATCATGTTTTTCTTGAAGTATCACCATGGAAAAGTGTGATGTGATTTGGTAAGAAAGGAAAGCCGAGTCCAAGGTTCATTGGACCATATGAAATTATGGAGAGAGTTGGACCAGTTTCATACCAAGTGTCTTTACCTCCGAATTTATCTCAGGTACACAATGTTTTTCATGTTTCAATGTTAAGGAGGTACATGCCAGATCCATCTCATGTTTTGAGTCCAGAGGTAGTTCAACTGGAAGAGAACCTATCTTATGAGGAACAACCGGTCTAGATTCTTGACCACAGGGAGCAAGTGTTACGGAATATGGTGATTCATCAGGTAAAGGTTTTGTGTAAAAACCACATGATTGAAGAGGCAACATGGGAATCTGGAAATGCAATGAGGGATAAATACCCCCACTTATTCGATAAGTAAATAAATTGTGGGGACGCAATTTTATAAAGGGGGGAAGGATGTAACATCCCAAGTAAGTAATGAATAATAGATATAGTTATCTTTATCTATTTATGAATTAGATAGTGTTTTAGAGGCTTAAAACAAGAATAAATCCAATCTTAAGCATGGAATACACTAGTATTTTTAAAAGATTGTTTTACTGCCTTTTGGTGGAAAACCTTTTTTAAATCAAACTTTTGACACTTTTATAAGCTCTATTTTTCAAAATAAACTTATTCTTTTTGATTGGTACATGGAAATTTACTTTGGGTAAATTTTTGGTATTTTTCTGATAAAGTTCATTTTTTTAATGAATAGTGAAAAATGTTGTATTTTAATCAAAACCTCTTTTTAATCTAATTTATTTATATGATTAGATTATATTTTGAATTGGGTTTAAAGTGAAATTAGAATATATTTTTACCATTTAATCCAATAGTGGTCATTGGAATTAATTTCACCTTGAAATTGGACTTAAACTAGTGTCAATCTTTTGATACTTATCGTTTCATAAAAACACGCTATTTGTTCTGACAGCAGGAATTAATTATTAAATTAATTAATGTAACTTATATTTTTTGAATTTTGTGAAATAGACATCATTTTTGAATTCATAATATCAAATATAGCTTAGGGTGAAGTTTTGGTATTTTTCTGAAAAACTTCAATTTTTGATGAATAGTGAAACCACTAACTGGTACTTAAAAAACTAATTTTTCATTTAAATAAAATTTTACCACCTCTGTGTTTTGAATTTCAAAAATCCGACATACATGGTTGTCATTGAGAAGTAAAATTCGGTTCAATGGGATTAAAATAATTTTTTGGTGAATAGTAACTTTTAAGTTTTTAATCGCGATTAGAGGTAATTAGTGTAGTTTAAGGTAAAAATAATGTTTTAATAATATGAAATGACTTAGAAACATGTCCTACCCTTATTGGATGTGTCATGGCCGACCCAGACAATCCATGGGTCAACTTGGGGACCCCATGGAGCCACTTTGGTAGGAAAATGACATTAATATCTTTTAATTTAATGTTAAAGTAAAAATGACACAAACATGAGTTATTTTACTAAACCAATTTTTACATGGGGTTATACAAGTCAGATTTTTTACTATAAATAGTCATTGGAAAGATAAAAATATTTCCTACATCATATTATTCTTTTTATAATTTTTAGACCTTAGATAAATTAAATTATTTATGACACCATGATGATGCAGTGATTACCTCATTAATAAAGGATTTAAATAAAATGAAAATATAATGTTAAAACTATAACTTACACTTGTCAAAAAACTATTGGATGGGTGGATTTCGAACCCTTATCACCTTAGCCTCGAATTATATCAATGTGGGACCTTTTAAATCTGAAACTCATTTTAAAATAAAGTAACATTTCTTTACTTTCCAAGAGTGCCCCTCCTCTCCTCTTATAAAAGGCCCCCACCTCTACCTCCTTACCCACACCTCTCAAGCCTTTGTTTCGGCCAATCTATACCCATTTTTTCTCTCCACATCCCTATATTACTCCTATAAGCCTCAATTTGTGTAGAAGTCTTCCCATGGAAGCCTTTGAGCTCAAACCAAAGGGAGTTAACCGATTTTAAGGTAATGTCTTCACTTGAGTCCTTTTGTTTTATTTTTCTTATACAACCCCCTAATATCTTTTTATTCATTTATTTTGTAACAAAACCAGTATCTTCCATATAATAGGATGTTGTTATAAGAAGGATTCGAGCTACACTTACACACACCTACATCTAATGGTTAAATAACATACTGTTTCTGTGGATGGAGAATTTCTGGCTCACGAAACGATGATTGTTCAACACTCATATAACACTTTCAAATGTGTCCATTAAGATGTCACTATATTTATATATGATATATAATATGTTTATGTTTTCCTTAAGCTTCTGTATTTTTCATTTATGGTATACCTTTATGGCTTCCATTATGGGTATACGCGATATCTTCATTTTAGGAAGTGCGGACTACCGCCCCCTCAAAGTGATTTGATTCGTTAATGCCATATGTGGGAAGTATAAAGGATGGATTTAAATTTATTATATATGATGTTATACTGGAATTATAATATACCTTTATATCATTATTATTTCTTTCTGTTAAATTATGAGATAGAAATGAAAGTAGCGTTCATGCGTACGTACGGCTTACCATCTCCATGAACGTTGCATTTCATTTCTTATCCCCAAATGTAATGTACTCTTATAAGTACATATATATAATGGATATATATGATGTATGTTAAATCTAAATGATGAATATAATTCTTTAATTAAAATATACATAACTCTCATTTAGTTTTAATTCCATTAATATGACATAGAAATGAAAGTAGTGTTCATGCGTACGTACGGCTTACCGTCTCCATGAACGGTGCATTTCATTTCTTACCTCTAAATGATTATGAAATACTATAAATACACATATATTCTGGATAGATATGATATATATGATATCCAAATCATGAATATAATTCTGGATATAATGAACCTTTGACCACACGAACAACATGTAATTGTAAGAAGTCCACTTTCGACTTAAGAACCAAATATCGACAAAACAAAGATTATTAACTTAAATGATTGCATAATGTTTATAACATGGTAATAATTGATATAAAATTAATAATGAACTTGAAAAAGATTATTAAGAAAGTAGAAATTAACTCTAGTTTATTATTCAGGACGTTAAAGAACGATCGAGTCAAGTCGGACCCGAGGTAAGGGACTTCATCTCAATCTCCATTCATTGAGGCATATTTTGTTTTATACACAACCTTGTTTTATACGGTGTATAAGACCATTTGACTTTTAAGTTTATTCAAAAGGAATCTTTTTTATACGAAGCATTTACTAAATGAAAAAAGGGAATGTTTTTTTCGTACGTATGCAGCGACAACAACTTCTCCGCTGTCGTGACCATTATTTGAGTTTCGGCTCCCTCTACAAGACATACCGTTTTTTTAGAAGAAAAATAAATAGCATGTTTTACTTTTCTTATATTTTGGTATTGAAATTGGTTTTCATAATGTTTTTTATATCAATGTGTTTTATTGATATCTTGTGATTGAAATGTGGAAATGTTATGTTTCCTTTATGCATGTATTATGTGGTACGATTAGGTTATGGTTCTTGGGCATTGTTATGAAGACGGGTGGTTCCGTGATAAACTAAGGGTGGGTGAGCCCGTTATAGCTCTCCAAAGCATTGGGTAACGCGAAGGGGTTAAATTTTTAGGTTTCTCCAAAGATATTTAGGGAATATACTGTGATGGGTATTCCAAACGTAACCTAGAGGGTTACTCCCTACGTAATAATGTTATGAATGCCTCAAGTTACCTTTATGTCTTGTGATTTTTATGTTTCATTCATTATTTGATGAGGTATGTTAAAGTGCTTATGTTTTATGGGTAAAGTATGATTTCATTCTTATGTATATATGTACTCATGTTTCCTTTCCATATTTTTATATCCCTTACCGAGCTTTTTATGCTCATCCCATGTTTTTGAAATGTTTTTCACAGGTCAAGGGAAAGGTACATGATATGATGATAGTGTCAAGGAAGTGTCAAGAAAGAATCCATGTTTTATTTTAAATATGTTTCCGTTGATGGGAAAAATGAATACTATCTTTTATGTAACCACTTTGTTTAAATGTGCAATGTAATGCATGTTTTATGATCTAATTCTCTAAAACTCTAAACCTGAAAAGATCCTCAATGTGTAATCTTGTAATAACTCAAGATTAAGTTAGGTTTAAGGTCGGGGCCTTATAATGCGCTTTTGAACCGCTGGTACTTCTGGTACCACATGATTCTTTATAGGTGTTCGTATAGATGGTAAAGAACCCAGAGTTGACATATAGGGATCTAGTCCCTGTATCTAATATTCTTCACTAAGGTGGGTATCATCGTGATTGGGACGCTAAATCGTAGTTTGTATACGTCATAGAGGTATCATGAAACAAAAAAGATATACAATAGATAATGTGTATATCAAGAAATATGAGTTAATAATGAAATGGAAACCCAAACCCATTCCTATATGATTCATGTATAATTGTTTTCCTTAAAACTAGTGTTTTCAAATACCAAGACAAAATGAAGGTTATCAAATCCTTGGAGTATGGATACATCATCCGCCACACCAACACTAAATTAATTAGCTTGAAATATTAACACAAAACATATAACATCATTTCCCAAAACCAATCTCATAGAATCTCGGTCCAAATGTAGAACTGACCACCTAAGATACCACTCTATCATGACTTATCTTAGTGGGGCAAGTGTCGTGACTCCCCTAGTCCACCTCCAATATGCTTGGGGAAGGTGACTTGCACCAAGTAGGCATCTCACTAACATTGGAGTCATTTCCAATGTATATGTACGCACACACACATCTCCAGGCCCACAAATCACAAAAAATGTAAAAACCACTATGAATAATTGCATGACTACCAATAAATCATAGAACCAGAGTACGACAAAATGTTATGTAATGTAAATAGGGAAATAATACAATCCCACTAAATATTTCATATAACCACAAATATAACATTTATGAAAAATGTATTATGACTTCTATCTATAGCCGCAAGAACATACATCATTCAATCTAGCCTAAAAAATTATCATGTTGTTCTAGTCCTCCTAGGACTCTGTTAATGGGTCGATCATTTACCTAATACATGACGCGTTTCGGCAATGACTATGCTAGGGTGAGTATAAAAAATCATTATAGGACACCCCAAAACCAAAATGAAATATAAAAAAAAGAAAGGTACAGTCAGCACTACATAGTTATATGTATACATCACATATTAGAATAATACACAGATATACTCAATCAAGAAACATAGTCCAGAGGTAAGTCCAAACCACATTATACACACCAAATGAATTAATCTCAATGATTAATTGAGGAAATCATCTTTATGATCACTGTAACAACCCAATATTTTATAAGATATATTCTTTTAATTTATTTCAAATCTTCTGTTGTACGCTACACCAAGATTATCTTACGCTATACGCAACACCATATTAGCTTGCAGTATACGCAACACTAATCTTGGATCGTGTTACACACAATTTCAAATTTGTTTGATAGTAGTTATTCTACACAACATTGAGTGTGTGTATATATATATATTAAATGTATAAAAGAAATATGGTTGGATTTTGTTATATGAAACAACAAAGGAGTCTTTTACTACACGCAACTCTAACTTGGCTTGCATTACACACAACCGTGACCTTCTTCAATAGCGTGTGTTGTACGCAATACCGGGATTCACTAAACAACGATATGTGGTTATAATATTATTATAAATTAGCCGTTATAAATAGTAGTAAATACATTTTGAATTTTATGAAATTATAATTCATCTTACACATTTTATAGAACATGGTATGAGAACAAAATTAATATTTTGGGTAAAATAAGTATTTTTCAAAAAATGCATTTTTGCCGCCTTTTGATGGCGCACCCATTTTAAATATAATTTTTGACAATTTTATAAGTTAAATTTTACAAAATAAACTTATTTTTTTGAATCATGATATAAAAATTTACATTGGATAAAGTTTTGATATTTTTCTGATAACTTTCATATTTTAATGAATAGTAAAAACACGCTATATTTTAATTAAAAACAACTATTTTCATCGCAATAATTTATATGGTTAAATTAAAATATTGAATGGTTTAAAAGTATAAATAGAATATATTTTTACCATTTAATATAATTTATGTCATTAGGAATGATTTTACATTGAATTCATAGGTAAAACTGTTTCAATCTATTTCAATGTTTTAACTTTTAAAACTAATTTTCTTAACAATGAGATTAATTTTAAATTAATTTCTGAAACATTTGTGTATTGAATCTAAAAAAATGGATTCCATATTTTGAATCATTGGGTCCAAATTATGTTCATAGGCTAATTTTTTTTTGGGCATTATTAATAATAACTATGGTAAATTTTATTTACCATAGTAAAAGGTAAATCGGGTAATTAAGGGTAAATATAATATTATAAAATTACCCTAACACTTGTCTTAATATAATTGGATGTCTATATTTCGTCCTAAGGAATATTTGGGTCGAAATGGAATCTATTGGAACCCACTTGGAGGTGATTAAGACCTTTAGTTTATTTTATTTAATGGAAAGTGAAATATGTCTCACTCAACTTTAATAATTAAAGTATTCTTAATATAAGTTTATACAGAATATAAATTCGGATATAAATACTCATTTGAAAGATAAAATGTCTTTATATATCATGGTAATTTATTTATAATTCGTAATAGATATTTAATTACCTTAATAGCTTATACATTAATGATACATAAATTATTTAGTTAGTGAAAAATAAGTAATATAGTTTTTATTGAAATAATAATACCAATTAAAAGGTTCAAAAACCTCACCAAAACTTATTTTTAGGGTATATATACACCATAAGAATAAAATAACCTAATATTTGACTTTTTGGAGTCTTATAAAATTTATTATGACACTTATATTTTTTTATTTTATATGATGTCAAAGTTGTCACCTTCATAATTTAATAAATATAAAATTTTAAAATTTGGGTGTTTTAGAAGATAAATCTGACTAAATGTATTATTATGAAAGATATAAGATTTATCTTAATCCTAGTATTTTATTTTTAAATTTTATGCCACAAATAAGTATATTTAATAATTATACAAAAATGTTGTACGAATTATTTTATTAAGAGAAATATCAAACAAATGGTTTTACAAAGAGTAAAATAAATATTATATGAACTATTTAATATTCTCCACCAATTTTCAAGATTAATATGAAACTTTAGGAACCTATTAAATATTTTATTTAGAATATATCCTCGGTTTGGATTTTATTTAAATTCAAATAAATGAATAGTGTCAAAATTGACACTATTGTTATTTTATAAAAATAACATATTATTAAATTGTTTAAAAATCAAAAAAATATTTAAAAATTATAAATTGAAATTTATATAGTCTAAAATGTCATATATTATATAATTATGGATAATTCACTTCAAATAAGTAATTATGTATAACAATTTTAAATTTAGAATCTTACTACCACAAATAAAATTAAATAGATTAAATAAGGATAAATCAAGTTGATAATGTTTAAAATAAATTCCATACATGTCTAAATTTTATTGGTTGATGATATTACAACCATATATAATATAATATTCCAATATGAGTCATTTTTGGAGGTTTTTTGGTGGGGTTAGATTAATTATAAATTAATATTTTTAAGATTTCCAAAGGTGCCCCTCTCCTCCCATATAAAAAAGGAACCCCTTACCACTTCTCTTCACACCATTTTGAGCATTGAATATCGGCCAACACCTTCCCATTTAACTTTCCCACTTCCCTAGAAACCTTATAGAGGTACTGGTCTTCTCAAAATACCATCTCTAGTGCCCTAAGAGGATGTTCAATGGAGGCACTTCGAGGAAGAGGAAATACCTCCTACCGATTCTTTCATGATTCTTTATTATTCTACTTCCTCTTATTTATTGGTTTCATTATGAATTAATAACTTAAGTATCCCTAATATAATGATATGTTATTATAAATATTAAACAAACCCATTTTATTTTCTTTCCATCCTACGTAAAATGAAATCACTACGCGTGCGTACGTACGGAATACCGTCTCCACGCCGTGGTGTAATCTGTTTTCCCCCACCACCTTACGTGGATGGGTATAATGATGTAATGAATTAATACGTATGATTATTATAAAATCATACTTATTCTAAGAGATTATATCATTCACTCCGATTCCATTCAATAAATATGGGAAGGATATCATCGTTTGGGCATACGTACGGATTGTCGTCTCCACGACGCGATGAGATTCATCTTCCATGTTAAAAATTAAAGAATTATTATAAAGTATATATAATAAGTAATAATGAAATATATTACATAATAATGCTACTGGATTTATGTGTATATATATATATGTATTTCATCTATTTAATTCCTTTCAATTCAATAAGGAAACGAAAACAGCGTTCATGCGTACGTATGGCCTACTGTCTCCATGAACGGTGTATTTCATTCCATTTATCAATCTATCACATATATGTATATGCTGAATATTAATTATATATAAATCATGTTTTACATTATGAAATTAATGAAATCAGGATATAATTAATAATATCAAGAACAGCAAGACGAAACGCGTACGATAAATGAAATGATTTTACCCAAAACACCGCTTTAACCTGGATGTACAAAAGACCGGGTAATATAAAGTCATAAGTGAACCATATATGATATCATAACAGTGAATATGATTCTTTAATAAGCCAATGACATTATTTAAATCATTATACAGGAGTTTTAGATACGTACTAATCATATCAGAACTAAGGTAAGGGATAATGTTGCAATCTCAATTGTTTTCTATCCGAGATTGCTTATACGTAAGTATTTACTGGGGTTATATTTATCATCCATGTCCAAATTTTATAAAGAAAATTTCATGTATGTTTAAAGTCCTTTTTAACCATTTTTTACTTTTACTATATGGTATGTAAGGAATCTTTTTTTTACCATACGAGGTACTTTTTGACATTTCTAACAAAAGTTCGAGGATAATGTTATTTTTAACATATACGGGGGAAGGGATTTTTATGGTTTCAGAACGCCTCATTTTTAGGAATATTCCTATAAAATATTTCATGATTATTTTCAAAAAAACCCTTTTCTTTAATATTGCATGGAATTTTGTGAAAAGAAAATGATTTTGAAGAAGAAAGGATATTTTCCTCAAGAATTCATTTCAGGTGTTTTATCCAAATTATTTTCTATCTAAGATAATATAGGATTCTGTTTATATACCTATTATTTCATTTATTTGATTATGTTGTGATGGAATTATTTTTATGAAGTCCTTTATCTTATATGAATTTTTTTATGATTTCATGATGTTTAAGAATCCCATTTTTATTACATGGGTTATGCTATGATGTATGAATTATAATTTTGTTGCACACATAAAATGGTTTCATTATGAGATGGGTGGGACCTATATCTCTCTCCAATGCATTGGGTAAAGATTTATATCTCATGAGATAGACATGGTTGGAATGGTTAGTTAATCTGGTTTAGTAATGCAGGACTGGAATGAGGAGTGAACTTGATTCAGAAAGGGACTTTGTCCACTAAGATGGTCTTGGCAGCAATGCCTTGGCTACTATGGAAATCATATCATGTGATTAATGGTTTCCACAATCACATGTTTTATTCCCATGCTATTTTATCATGATTAATGTTTCTTTATGATCTATGCCTTATGTACTGCCATGTTTTATGTCATTGCCCAAGATTTTGATGTTTAAACATTATGTTCATGTTTTTAAGTTCAAATATATATGGTTTGTTCTATTTTCTCCATGCTTACCCTTACTGAGAATTTGAGCTCACCCTTTTTATTTTTTCTTTTCCCCCAAGATTAAAAGAAAGGTTTTAGGTAAGGAAACAAAAAGGGGAAGATCGTTATGGGAGATGTTGAAGATCTTTCAACATTATTAGAAGATTATATTACAGGTTTCCAAAGACACTAAACTATTATGGTCCTTGAGTGTTTGTTTTTGTTATGTATTAGATATTCCACAAGAGTAATGTAATGTCTATGTATGTCAAGATTTGGGCCTCTACAGTTGGTATCAGAGGAGAGATTTAGTTAACCTTTGGAAACTAGGACGCGAATACTTTAGTGAGATACCTAGAGATATTTCTAAGGTATGTATAGGGATGTCCTTAAGGTTAAGTATACGTATAGGTTAGAGTCCTAGAATTATGTTGACGATCATGAATAACCTACGGTGAACTTAAGGTTTCATGGATTAAAGAAATTTTAATAAGTTAGACATCCCATAAGTGACTTTTTATTATTATGTGGTTCCTTATAATTTTAATTGTTTCTTACACTATGGTTTCTGGTCTTAGTCAATGGAGGGAACGAGAAGGAATTCAATTAACATTGATTCCAATGGACAAATTTTTGACTATGATCAACGAAATTTTGTAATGCCTGGATAGAATGATATTGTGATTATGCTGAATCATTCATCTCGATATATGATTAACAAGGTAAACTTTAGTTGCATTCCTAACTCATCAAATAAGAGGAAGATGGAATTTTATGTATGTTGGCATGGTGAGGAGCACAAGGAATGGAAGATTGAGATTTCTAAAGAAGGGAAGAATAACCTTGAGGAATACCTCAAATGGAGGGGAAGATGTTATCTATGTGGAGAAAAGGGTCATAGAGTGACCGACTGTTATGGAGTCCAATGTCTTATCTGTGGAGAACATGGGCATTACCCAACTCAATGCTATGACCTAAGAGGTTACTTCTAAATCAAGGAATTACTTATTTCATGGAAATCATTTAAGAGGATGGATTAAAGTGTTTATGTATTGGTATTCATGAATAATGTTGTTGAGATACTTTTGTGGTATATTGGAATATCTATGTATTGGTCCATTGTGGTTTTCCATATAAATATGGCATCCATAACCATGAAAAATGATTCAAATATTTTTGTAAGGTAGATTATATGCGCATAATGAATGGATAAGGCGAAATTAATATGTTTGATAGTATTCATAATCCCATGATTGATATAAGGACTAAGTGATATCATGGTTCGAGTATATAGAATTTTTGGGATTTTGGTATGTGGAAAGAGTTACCTTTTAACTGTATTCATGTTTTCACTAAGGTTCAATGGGTATTCATTTTTCAAGATAATACATGATTAAGGCATTCGAATGTTTGGAATGTGACCAACAAGACATATCTTATAATATATGGGGGTAAATGACTGTATTTACATGCTTGGTAGATTACCTATTAATCAATCCATTTCCTTATACTGTGAGTTTGGGTAAGCCTAAATATTGGAATAAATTAATTTAGACATCATATAGTATTGTTTAAGGCTATAAATTTTGATATTATTTTTGAATGTTATAATAGTGTTGTTTTAGAAAAAGGGACAACCTGCAGGACGGGCGACAACTCATCGCATCGGACAAGGTTGTGGGTATCGAACCCACAAACAAAGTGCGACAGGCCTTTATCACCAACCATTGGCCTACAAGGAGTCCCTTGTTAGTAGAAACTAGTTTTATTTTATTAAGTGGTATGATCGATGAAGTATAAGTCCATTTTTGGAATCATATGTGATTAACACACAATAGATGGACTTATGTATATTTGATAACTTTTTCTAACCTTTTTGTTTGAAACAGATGGAATGACTCATCATTCTATCACATGATCTGATAACACTTCATGAATGACAAATTCAACTTCATTTCTTTAAGAGATGAAGTGGAAATTGTTCAAGGCACGAACAACGGTGAGATTCTACCAAAATCAAGTATGTATTTATTTTGATTTGAAAATTCTTCAATATTAGGGAAATGATCTTGAAAACCAAAAATGTGGTCCTAGTGCCCTCATATCTTATGAATTAGATGGTACATTAAAACATCACAAATTTATGGCTTTGTGATTGTTGGCTTTTGCATAGCCATGTTCTCTACCACTCTCCATCAGAACTTGATGGTTAGATTTTTCTTCCATATCCATATTTTCACCTATGTTTTCCTATATGGAAACCTAGTGATGAGTTACTTTGGGTAATCATTACGTTTCATACTTTAGTTTTTAAAATTATGTTTTAGTATTCCTTTTTAAGATAAGGGTTTCTATGAATAGTAAACTATTTATAACCCCGACGAATTTCGAGGGAGAAATTCATTTTAAGGGGGGTAGAATGTAACAACCTGAAATTTTATAAGATATATTCTTTTAATTTCTTTTATATCTTCTGTTGTACTCTACACCAAGATTATCTTGCGGTATACGCAACACCGTATTAGCTTACAGTATACGCAACACTAATCTTGGATCGTGTTACACACAATTTCAAATTTGTTTGATAGTAGTTATTCTGTGCAACAATGAGTGTATATATATATATATATTCAATGTATAAATGAAATATGGTTGGATTTTGTTATACACAACAACAAAGGAGTATTTCACTACATGCAACCCTGACTTGTCTTGCATTACACGCAATCACAACCTTCCTCAATAGCGTGTGTTGTAGACAATATTGGGTTTCACTAAACAACGATATATGGTTATAATATTATTATAAACTAGCCGTTATGAATAGTAGTAAATAAATTTTGAGTTTTATGACATTATAATTCATCTTACACATTTTATAGAACTTGGTATGAGAACAAAATAAGTATTTCGGGTAAAATAAGTATTTTTCAAAAAATGCATTTTTGCCGCCTTCTGATGGCGCACACATTTTAAATATAATTTTTGACAATTTTATGAGTTAAATTTTTCAAACTAAACTTATTATTTTGAATCAGGATATAAAAATTTACATTGGATATAGTTTTGATATTTTTCTGATAACTTTCATATTTTAATGAATAGTGAAAACACGATATATTTTAATTAAAAACGACTTTTGTCATCGTAATAATTTTTATGGTTAAATTATAATATTTAATGTTTTTAAAGTATATATAGAATATATTTTTACCATTTAATATAATTTATGAAATTAGAAATGATTTTACATTGAATTCATAGGTAAAATAATTTCAATCTTTTGTAATGTTTTAACTTTTAAAACTCATTTTCTTAATAACGGGATTAATTTTAATTTAATTTCTGAAAATTTTGTGTATTGAATTTATAAAAATGGATTCCATATTTGGAATTAGTGGGTCCAAATTATGTTAATAGGCTACTTTTTATTTTTGAGCATTATAAATAGTAACTACGGTAAATTTTATTTACCATATTAAAAGGTAAATCGGGTAATTAAGGGTAAATATAATATTATAAAATTACCCTAACACTTGTCTTAATATAATTGGATGCTTATATTTCGTCCTAAAGAATATTTGGGTCGAAATGGAATCCATTGGAACCCACTTGGAGGTGATTAAGACCTTTAGTATATTTTATTTAAATAAAAGTGAAATATGTCTCACTCAACTTTAATAATTAAAGTATTTTTAATATAAGTTTATACATAATATAAATTCGGTTACAAATATTCATTTGAAAGATAAAATGTTTTATTTTATCATGGTAATTTATTTATAATCCATAAGAGATATTTAATTACCTTAATATCTTATACATTAATGATGCAGAAATTATTTATTTAGTGAAAAATAAGTAATATAGTTTTTATTGAAATACTAATACCCATTAAAAGGCTCACAAACCTCACCAAAACATGTTATGAGTGTACATATACATCATAATCATAAAATTACAGAATATATGACTTTTTTGAGTCTTATCAAAGTGATTATGACACTTATATTATTTTATTTTATATGTTGTCAAAGTTGTCACCTTCATAATTTAATAAATATAACATTTTGGAATTTGGGTATTTTTGAAGTTAAATCAAACTAAATGTATTATTATGAAATATATAAGATTTATATTCATACTAGTATTTTATTTTTAATTTTTATGCAACAAATAAGTATATTTAATAATTATACAAAAATGTGGTAGTAATTATTTTATTAAGAGAAATATCAAATAAATTGTTTTACAAATAGTAAAATAAATATTATATGAACTATTTAATGTTCTAAACTAATTTTATATAATACTATAACATGTTATGAACCTATTAAATATTTTATTTCTAATATATCCTATGTTTTTATTTTATTTAAATTCAAATAAATGAATAGTGTAAAAATTGACCCTATTGTAATTTTATAAAAATAAGATATTATTAAATTGTTTAAAAATCACAAAAATATTTAAAAATTATAAAATCAAATTTATATAGTCAAAAATGTCATATATTATCTAATTATGGATAATTCATAGCACATAAGTAATTATGTATAACAATTTTAAATTTAGAATCTTATTACCACAAATAAAATTTAATAGATTAAATAAGGATAAATCAAGTTGATAATGTTTAAAATAAATTACATACATGTATAAATTTTATTGGATGATGGGATTACAAACCAATCTCATATAATATTCTAATATTAGTCATTTTTTGAGGTTTTTAAATGGGGTTATATTTATTATATATTAATATTTTTAATATTTCCAAAGGTGCCCATCTCCTCCATTATAAAAAAGGAACCTCTTCCCACTTCTCTTCACACCATTTTTAGCCTTTAAGCTCATCAAACCCCAGAAAATTTCACTTAACCTCTTCCATATAAACCTTATATAGGTACTGGTTTTCTCAAAAGACCAACTCTAGTGCCCTAAGAGGAAGTTCAAAGGAGGCACTTCAAGGAAGAGGTAATACCTTCTACGGATTCTTTCAAGTTTCATTCTTCTTCTACTTACTCTTCTTTAGTGGTTTCTTTATGAAGTAATAACATAATTATCCCTCATATAATGATATTTTATTATAAATATGAAACAAACCCATTTCACCTTCTACACATCCTATGGAAAATGAAATCACCGTGCGTGCGTACGTACGGAATATCATCTCCACCCCGTGGTGTAATCTGTTTTTCCACCACCACCTTACTTGGATGCATATAATGGTGTAAATAATAACTAAATATTATTATTATAAAATCATAATGATTCTAATATATTATATAATTCACTCCAATTCCATTCAATAAATATGGGAATGATATCATCGCTTGTGCGTACGTACGAATTACCGTCTCCACGACGCGATAAGATTCATCTTCCATGTTAAAAATTCAAGAATGATTATAATGTATATATAATAAGTAATCATGAAATATATGACATAATAATTATACTGGATTTATGTATATATATATGTATGTCATCTGTTTAATTCCATTCAATTCATTAAGGAAACGAAAACAGCGTTCATGCGTACGTACGGCCTACCGTCTCCATGAATGGTGTATTTCATTCCATTTATCAATCTATCATATATATTTATATTCTGAATATTTATTATATATAAATCATGTTTTAAAATCTTAAATTAAGGAAATCAGGATATAAGTAATAATATCAAGAACAACAAGTCAAAACACGTATGATAAATGAAACGATTTTACCCAAAACGTTGCTTTAAAATGGATTTACAAAAGAATGGGTAATATAAAGTTATAAGTGAACCATATATGATATCATAACAATGAATATTATTATGTAATAATTCAATGACATTATTTAAATCATTATACAGGAGGTTCGGATACATACGAATCATATCGGAACTAAGGTAAGGGATAATGTTTCAATCTCAATTCTTTTATATCCGAGATTGCTTATACATAAGTATTTACTCGGGTTATATTTATCATCAATGTCCAAGTTTTATAAAAAACAAATCATGTATTTTTAAAGTCCTTTTTACCCATTTTTAACTTTTACTACATGGTATATAAGGAATCTTTTTTTTTGTTTACCATACGAGGTACTTTTTGACTTTTTTGAAAAAAGTTCGCGGAGAATGTTATTTTTAACTTATATGGGTGAACGGATTTTTACTGTTTCATAATGCCTCATTTTCATGAATCTTCCTATACAAGATTGCATGATTATTTTCAACAAAACCCTTCTCTTTTAAGATTTCATGGAATTTTGTGAAAAGAAAATGATTTTTAAGAAGAAAGGATATTTTCCTCAAAAATTCATTTCAAGTGTTTTATCAAAATTATTTTCCATCTAGGAAAATATAGGATTCTGTTTATATCCCTATTACTACCTTGATTTGATTATGTTGTGATGGAATTATTTTTATGAAGTCCTTTATCTTATATGAATTGTTTTTTGATGTCACGTTGTAAAATAATCCCATTTTTTATTACATGGGTTATGCTATGATGTATGAATTATGATTTTGTGGCACACATAAGAATGGTTTCATTATGAGATGGGTGGGACCTATATCTCCCTAAAATTCATTGGGTAAAGATTTATATCTCATGAGATAGACATGGCTGGAATGGTAAGTTAATCTGGTTCAGTAATACAGGACTGGAACGAGGAGTGAACTCGATTCAGAAGGGGACTTTGTCCACTAAGATGGTCTTGGCAGAAATGCCTTGGATACTATGGAAATCATATCATGTTATTAATGGTTTCCACAATCACATGTTTTATTCCCATGCTATTTTATCATGATTAATGTTTCTTTATGATATATTCCTTATGTACTACCATGTTTTATGTCATTGCCCAAGATTTTGATGATTAAACATTATGTTCGTGTTTTTAAGTTCAAATATATATGGTTTGTTTTATTTTCTCCATTATTACCCTTAATGAGCATTTGAGCTCACCCTTTTTATGTTTTCTTTTCCCCCAGGATTAAAATAAAGGTTTTAGGTAAGGAAACAAAAAGAGGAAGATCGTTATGGGAGATGTTTGAGATCTTTCAACATGATTAGAAGATTATATTCCAAGTTTCCAAAGACACTAAACTATTACGGTCCTTGAGTGTTTGTTTTTGTTATGTATTAGATATTCTGCAAAAGTAATGTAATATCTATGTACGTCAAGCTTTAAGTCTCTACAATCACACTCTTTAGTCTGATGATGACGTCCTTCCCATAGGTACTACTCATCATTTATCTTCATGAGAGAGATGTGTTTATAGATCTGAATTGAAATATGGTATAATAGAGGATGATCATATCCGGGTCTATATGGTGTTACTTAAAATGCAATATAGATTAACCCACCAGGTAGAGGGCTGGAACCCATGTCGTGTTAGTCACTTTGATACCAAGAACACAACCTAGGGAACAAGAAATGAATAGATGATCCAACTCTAGGCCTCCAAAGGGATTCCACCAACTCTTTCCAGGAAGTCAGTATAATGGGATCATAGTCCTATGAGTAGGAAATTATTCATACCAACCATCAATGAAAAAATAATGGGACGAACCATAGTGGGACACGTCCAAGATACGAAGGATAGTAGAATAAAGTCATATAGAATGGGGTAAACAACATGTAGTTGGGTCACACTCTATTTCCCTTTACCCTAGGTACTGCCCGAGTACAATGGCCCATGTCATTCCAACCCGTGTCATGTAGAAGATGTGTTCATGGCATGTAGAATGAGTCATATGCGATGTCTATCCATTCAGGGTCTACCATATTCTATGGTTTTGTGCTGGTACACAATGTCAACCCATGTAACCTTTATTTTTAACCAATTCATGGGGTAATTCATGTAACCAATTCATGAAATGTTGTGTGGGGGATTACATGACATGTAACAAACCCATGGACTCTACCCAATGACTGCATGATTCCCATGTACAACCTATGTGGTCCAATAATGAAGAGATGTCATGTAGCCAGGAATAAATGATCTGTGTATTAGGTTTCCCATAACCTATCTTCTTCCTCTTCCTCACATCAACTGATCTCCTAGGATCCTCTCTAGTGCTCATTTTACCTTGAAACTCAAGATCTAAGGTCATCTAGTAACTATAAAATAGAATCAATGGGATTTGTGACCCCAAACGGCTCGAAAAACATGTTCATAGGCATTAATTAAAGTTTCTATAGAACATAGATTTATCACCCACCATCGTTAAATATGCTACCACACCCACTATCACTCTTATGCCGAGTCCTCCTGATGGCAGATCTATCATTTTGTATCATTTCACCAAGAATCAAAGATGAAATGATCAATTATTAAAATTTTTGTGTATGAAATAAGAACACATTTCATGAACACTATAAATTAGAGGGAAAATGAACCAGGAACAATTATGGGGAACAATCCTCGACCATAGTTACATCTAGCCATGATATGTTCCTGTAAGAACAATAATAAAATCATGAAACAAATTTCTAAGAAAAAATTCCAATAATCCTAAAATATATCATCCCATCCCATATATATGATCAATCTTCACGGTATTCTATTTGTGGAGTAGTCTGCTTTCATTATAGGAATATTGAACTAGAATTATATATCAAAACAACCCATGATACATTGATTTTCTATTTCTCACTAATGAAGATTAGTCCACGGGTCATCACTGTCAGAAAGATTAATCAAAGATAATTTTCATCATTATTTCACCCAAGTTTCAATTGTCACCTGCCAAGAGAATTCTCTAGAGGATCCTCCCAGCATCTCTATAGAATTATAGGGTTATGATAGTATCCATGGTTCTTTTTCAAAAGGATTATTTAAAAGAAAATATTTCACTATGTTACTGCTTTGACAAAATAAATTAAAATTAAAATTTCTAATTTATTTTATTAATTTAAAATACCCAAGACTATTTTCCATAACTGCCCTTTTTTAACCACTGATTGGTAGCTCACAGGTTAATGTTTCTATTTTTAATGTAGAGATGCCCTCATCTTTATGATCTAAGGACCTGTTTTTTTATTAGTCTAATTTTTCAAGAAACATGTGTGTGGGGTATATTTAATATTATAATATTCTTGAAACTATTATTCGTGGAACAATAGGCCATAGAATAGCATCCAATATCAGGACCTATTATTGAACATAATATATATAATAATTAAAAAAATACAAAGAATATCATGGACATTATACTTATTGAATGAAATATGGTTATTATTTTGTTCCCTATTGAGAAACTCCATTAATAGCATCTATATTTTTATATAAAGACAAAATTGTTATTCTTCTATTGATTTTATAGAATGAAATCTCCAATGGATGAATTGTAGTATTTCACCATCAACAATATTTTAGTATTGATTTAGATATTGGACAGTTTATAGGCATTTATAATCATTACTTTTTTTGATCCAAAATCTTCTCAATTTTCAACTATGCTGACCATATATTCATGAATTTATTAGGAACATAATCATATTTCTACTTATGTGGGTAACCCATCATTATCATCTAATCCTACATTAAAATAAATTTCATTCATTTTTTAGTATTTTGATTATATTTTTTCTGAAAGGTACAAAAATTCTCATTAATCTTTGAGACACTCTTATTTGGTAAACAACAATTTTTTCAAAGATGTATTCCAAAAAATTATCCTTTTTTATTACATAGATTGATAGAATTATTTTTTAATCATTATTCCTCCATGTTTTATTTTCATGGAATTAATAGAATGGTATATTTTTTTAATTACCTTCCACACCCTTTAAATTTTCATATTGGGGTAGCATCATTCACAATGTTCTTCAATGGTGTGAATTATTTGATATTATTCTTTTATTTTCACCCTAATTTAGAATCATTTTCATTTATCGATTTTTTATTTTATTTACTGTGGTTTTATTTAATTAAAATGAATTATTTCATTCTTGATTGACTCATACCTGCACACTTCATCATTTTATCATCCTTTGAAGTAGTTTTTATAGATATCGTGAAGATTTTTAAACCAGTTTGAAGTGAAACAAATTCACAACTTTTTAGAATTTTACATTTCAATGGATAGATTTATTTTAACATTAAATCTAATACCCCTTTTTATTACCCTCATTTTTAATTCCTTGACAGAAATATTTTATATATAATTTTTATTAATCCTTCCACAACACAAGAAATAAAAATTATTCCCTCTTTATTTTAATTTAGTTGAAGCATAAACATGTTTTGAAAATTTCTATTTTTTCTAAATACATATTATTTTTATTATGACTTGAAGAATATTTATATTTTATATAAGTACATCTACCCATGATTACGTGGTAGGTTTATCATAATTTTTTTCCAATATATACATTTAAAAATTTTAATTTATATATTGTAATAGAAATTGGAACAACTTTTGTAAAATATAGTTATTTAAACTAAGGGGTTAATATTAAATTTAGATCACAATAGATAATATATTAGATTATATGATGAACATATTGACAGTAGAAAAATAAATTTTATAATTAATAAAATTATCATTATCCTCAATGGATCCAAATATAATATTAGATGTTTGGGGAGTATCAAGTTGTTTCATTTCAAAATTTCTCTCTTTTATTAAGGACTGAAGAAATATTATATTGAAGATATTTTTTGGAAATATAATATAATTGATTATTTCTTATTAATATTTATTCATGTTCTCAACATGTAATTCATGATTCTAACTAATTTATTATAGATAGTTTTCAATCCCCTTTACTATTTTTCATTTCTTCCATCTATATTAATTTAACATTTATATTAGATTAATATATTCCTTTGAGTAAATGGAAATATTCATTTTGTATCTTACAAAAATGTTATTCCTCACAATATATAATTGTTAACTATTATTTAAATATGTATTAGTTTTATGTATAATGAGATGTGTTTCTTTTGTGGGGATTTAACAAGTAGGGATAATGTTTTAATTTATAGATACACAACAATATGTAATTTTTTGAAAACACATATATTTTTTAAATAATTAATTTTTAATCATTGTGTTACCTAAAAAAATTAACTATATAAGTTTCAAATTAAATATTAACCTTCATTATGAAATATTTAGTATCAATGTGTGGTATTTGATTGAATTAAAATACTCATACTAATCACAATCTATCCCTAATTCATTAAGATGATCAATCTCAACATATTTCAATGTTAAAAAAACTATTACCATAATGTATTGGGGCTCACTGAATCTCCATTTATGTCAATGTTTATTTTATTACTTATATATTTTTCTGATTTTCTTTATCAATATGACCTATATAATTGTATGATGAAGGATTTAAAATTAATTCTATATCTATGAAAACCTTGAATATTTATAAAATCTTCAAATAATGTATAACTAATAATAATAATAGGTAGATAAATTTATCTAATCATAAGTAACAAATTTTATCATTAATACAACATGAAATTCCCTAATATTATCTTATAGTCCCATGGAGAGTGGGATTAGGATTAGTATGAAAAAAATTTATCAAATTCATCACTTTTTTAATTTCACTTCTTAATATATGAAACTCATCACCATTTATGATAAATGAATATACTTATGAATTCATCACAATGTTAAACCACATGAAAATTGATAAATAAAAATTAAAAAACAATTAGTTTACAATGATTGATCTCAATGTGAGAATTTTCTACATGTTGTTTTCTGGTCTAGTCTAAGACACAATTTTCTACACTATTATGAATAATGATTATAAGTTAAGTGTGATTAAATCATACTCAAATATTGAGGTTATCTCACAAAAAAATCATTTCACTATATCTCAATAGATAGTTGTATCCCAATATGTTATTTATATTATATATTTCAACATTATATTTGGTCCTCCCAAATATACTCTATATACTAATCATTAATCTAAAAAAGGATGTAACTACCTCAAATGGAATACGCTTATTTATCAATAAGAGTATTTGAATTTAAAATTATAATCTGTTATAATAATTTTCATATTTATCTCATCATCCCTACTAAATCTTTTCCAACTATTTCATGATTTATAGCACAATATATATATATATATATATATATATATATTATAGAACATTCATCCTTACTCAACTATGATCATCTTATTTTTTATTAGATTTTTTTTTATTAACTTCATGGATACTCGGGCATGAACCTGTACCTCCATATCGACCTCATCCTCCTTCTAAAATTGATATACAACAACAATTAACAACATATTGTGTATAATATAATATTTTTTTCTCTATTTAACTATATCAATCATTACTATTAACATTTCATTCACCTAAAATACTCTCTTGTATTCTCTAAGTGTTTTGAATATTATTTCATTATTTTGAATAGTTATATTTTATATTATATGGCAGATATATTTTCACAAAATTAACATTTAATTATAAATTCATCCAATTTTACTTTCTCCCTATGAACCCAATGTATTAAATTCTTTCTAATAAAAATTTTCATCTCTTATTCAATAAAAACCCATTAACTCATTTATAATGGCCTAAAATATACCTTTTTAATCTTTATAATTTATTAAAACAAACCATTTTAAATCCATTAATGTTGACACATTGATGGGATTATTTTATTCTCATTTTTTCTCCTTCTAAATTAGATACCATCAGAGCTAAATCATGATATTTATTAATTGAAGAAAAACACTATATCATTCGATTTTAATCTCCATAATATTTTATTAAAATAAATTAATCTTATAGAAAAAATAGAATATCCTATGTATCACATAAGGTATCTCTAAAATCATACACAAATTGAATAATATTAAAACATCGTGACTCTTTTTTATGTATATTTCATAAATCTCTTCATTTACAACATTACATGGGTGTGTGTTGGGACTCCCAAGGATAAAGAAAATTTTCTTTTAAAAATGACTTAATGATTCAAAATGTATGTTTGATTGAATTAATGGAGTATGGGTATTACTATGTTAATGGCTTTATGGGGTTCACTCATAGTTCATTGACTACTAGATTCATTTGGTGATTTTGAACTAAATATTTTATTTTCTCAAAATACAGGAAGAATAATGATGTTTATTGTGTTTTTATGCCATTTTTTGGTCATCAGGAAGACGTTCTGAACTCAGTTAAGTCCATGAAAATATTACACATCATGAGATGTTTATAAGACTTTTAATGTTTTCACGTCTCATTTATTTGGTGCTTGAATGATGACACGAAATGTTAATGTGGATGAGGATTACATTTCATGAATATATATTACATGTCACGTAATTGTAAAACCATGATTTTAAACATAATGTAATTAGTATTTGACATATTTGAGTTTCTTTGAATAAATGATGAGAAAAGGAATTACACACCATGTAATCCACCTGGTTTTTTCTTCTAGCGACCATAAAAAATGATGTGTTTTTTATTCTTCCATTTTATTCTTCCCTCTCATCCTAGGTATTATCCTAGGTGATTTTGGAAAGCATCCATCCCACCACATTATGATATTTAGTAATTTATCACCATTGTCATTTCAATTCATTTCTTTAGGTGAGTAATCCTAATATTTTTTCCATTAATCACAATTTAACCATTTTTTATTATTTAATATATTGATTTTTTATCATAATATCCTAGATTAATTCTAGATATAATTATTGATATTTTTCTAAAGGCTGGCCCTTTTTTTGGTTTTGGAGTGTCATGAGATTTTATATAAGTATGTTTGGATCTATCCTCTTCACCAAACATTTTTTCTTGTTGAATAGATTTTAAAGTGTGTTGATTGATTTTAGGTCCTCCATTATTATTTTTCATTATTTCGTTTATTCGGATTCTATTTAGGGCATGTGCAACCCGTGTTTTAGATATGTGGTTTCATCTCTAGACTATGTGGGATGAACTGCATTGCTCTAGTTTTATAGGTTTTTTATAAATGAAATATAACACAATATTGGTTTGTTTATGTGTGTAAAAAATGAATTTTGGACAATAGATATTTCCCCCTTTTTAATAAATTAAAAATGAATTTTTAATGAATATTAAAATATATTTATGAAATTTTTATCATTGAATTATTTTAATCATATGGTTTGGATAACATATAATATTTGAATCCATGGATACTTAGGTGGAAGGTGTATCTTATGTATCTTATCCATGTATTTTGGGGGTTTTACATAGGGGGTTTTCCTATTCACCCTATGCCCATTATTCTAGGTAAATGATATTGACATTATTGGGGAATTCATTAATGAGGTTTCTCTCTATTTATAGGCTTAGATTCTATGGTTGTAGGTGAAAATTAGTCAATAATTTTGGTACATGAAGACTACTATTATGAATTATAGTGTTCCATGTAATAATTTATCATATTATTTTATATTTTAATATTTTTATCATTTATTAAAAAAATTTAAGGAATGTAATACATTCTATTATTTGATTTGACATATGCACTTTGATATAAGTGAAATTCATTGAAATAGTTTTAACTGTATTATTTTGGGAATGTGTAAAAATAGAAAATTTTAATTTTAACCCTGATTTTAACTTAAAAATGAATAACTATTTATCAATCCTTGTTTTCATTAAAGTTTAGCATGATCACATTTTTTTATTGAGACTTGAAATTGAACACCTGGGTGGGATCCTACTGATACTATTATATCTAAACCTATAGACCACATCAGTGGTCCATAGACCATTGTATGTATTAATATGAAGGTAAGCGAATAGAGCTGGAGTGAGGAAGTGTGGTTTTTAACATCCGTGTTAGGGTGCCAAAGTGTGATATGGTGGGAGTTTTCCAATTATATCACATTGATTTGAGAGTTTTTTTGTTTAATATGTTCTTTGATGATAAGATTCTATATTAGGATGTTATGTACATTTTTGAGATATATCTCTTTGAAAACCATCCCTCAATCGTAGAGTATGATTGTCTCATCTCATGTTTTACTCTATTGTATATATACTTATATATTCCACATCGTCACTTCAATTTTTGAGAAATAATTACCTTTGGATATATTTCGATTCACGGATGCTATTTTTCAACCTATGGGGATCAGGGATGACCTTTGGGTGTGTGTAAATTATGGTTTTGTACTAGTTTGGGAGGGTATTTGGGTTGTGTTTATGATAGTTTTGTATCAAAGGAATTTCATCAATATTCCTCATATTGGGATGTATGGTAGACTAGAGATATGATTTTTGAGACCTGAGAGGGTTGTTTAGGTTATTTTCTGACAAGATCATTTTGTGATGAGGCTCAAATTTCCATGGGATATGAAGATGTGTATCTCTTGTTTTGAGTTCATGATATTATTTCAGATCAATCTTGTGTAATATGGTTTGAACTGATATTATCTTGTTTCTTATAATTTCTTCAATTTTGATGTACAGTTGTTTTCCTACAAGATATGTTTCATGGGTTACTTATGATGGTGTAGTGGATGCTCCTCGTGGGAATCCTAATATAGATTATATACTTGTTGAGATTATCATATGAGATTTTAATTTTGTTGATCTAAATTCACCTCAAAACTAGAATTCATTTTTTTAGGAAGTACAAGATGATAAGGGAGAATGGTATAAATCATAGGAATTCAGGAACTGGAATCCAGTATCCATTAATGGTACGAATAAAAATAATGATGTGGAGGAATTCATGGACAAGATCAATCCGAAATTTTACTTCTTGAACCCACCTGAGAGAGAATAAAGATGATATATGTAGTGTTCAAACATTATGGTCCCAAAATCTATTTTGGGATTCCATTATATAAGAGGATAGACATGTGGGATTTGATTTAAAGGGTTTCCAAAACAAATACTTTCAAAAAAATTAACTATAGTCTCTAGTAAAAGTGAAATCACTAGAGTTTCCCTCATTTCAAAATATATAGTGTTCTATGATGGAGTACAAAAATCTTTTGTTTATATAGATGTTTGGTTTCATAGTTAGTAAATAAGGATCAGCTGATCCCTACAGGGTTTGTGACTAGATATCATATCACATGTATTTAAGATAATAAATTAGGCTTATGAAAATATGGGAGACATATAAATGATTGATGATATGGATACATTAAAACATTTGGGTTTTCCACCATTTTTAATCCACCCAGTGGAAACAGTGGTGGCACAGAAGGGAAAATGTAAATTTTCAAGATCATTATAAGAGTGTTGGAGGTGGTTTCTATTGGAATACATCCTCTACACTCTTATATATAGCTGAAAATGTGCCTTTAACATTATATTATGGATGATAGGTTGGACACACACATTGTTTGTCTCCATCACATAGGAATTTGTATAATAATTGTGGATGTTATGGTTTTATTTAGCATTATTGTATGTCTATGTATACAATTCATTATGGTCAGGGAATGTTAGCTCTAATGGTTATTTCATCACATAAAAGTTACTAGAAGACTAGAGTGATCTATTCAAAATCCTAATGAGTAAATAAAATTCATGCAATATTAATTTTTCCAATGGAGGTAGAAACTGGTTCAATGATAGTGAAAGGTACCATTTTTATTGCATCATAAATATCGATTTCCTTATTTGATATAGGATCATGTCACTCATTTATATGAGTATTATTTTTTATATCAATAAACATAAATTGGATCTCATTTCCTTTGTTATGTATCTAATGAAAACTATTGGGATGTGGAATGTTCAGGGGTTTTAGTTTCTTTCTTATTCTCTATAAATAGATGATGCCTAGTTAGTCTGATATTTCATAGTTCTTGATCTTGATTTGTTTGACATCATCATCAAGATGGATTAGATTGTCACTCATCATGATAAGGATTATTTTTATCGTCAATGTGTCTCATTTATTGCAGTTGATGGTACATCACATATGTTTCAGAGAAGGTTTGATATGAGGTATGGTCATGTAGGACCATCCCGGATAGAGATCAGAAGTTTGTTAGCTACTATAAAAACTGAACCTGATTACATTTCTTCTATGTTGGATCTTTCAAATGTTATCTAGGACTTTTCTAACATTTTACCAAATAATTTTTTTGGCCTTTATCTAGAGAGGAAGGTAGAGTAAACAATTGGCATGGATCTAGGTACAAATTAGATTTTGATACGTGCTTGTCATATATCATCTTCTTAATGGAATGATAATATGATTTAGTTGTATGATCAGATGATGAATGATTTTTTCCCCATATTGTACCTCCTTAGGGATCCCATGTGCTATTATACAATGATGAAAATGGTTTACTTGGATTTTTTTTTTTGGAAAATCAAGAGTTGAAGATGATAATGGTTAATAAAAAGTATCATTTGACTCATGCAGAGGCTTTTTTTGATTAGTTGAAGGGAGAAAATAGGGTTTCAAATAATATTCCTTCAATTGGTTATCATTATCATAGAATTCAAGAGTTTGATATAACAATGATGTATATCATGTGTTGATATGAACAATAAAAATATATTTTGATGATATTGGGTCTAAATAATGACCCTTCATTTTTTTCATTAATGAATTAGATAATCAATGATTTTATATATATGTTTTATGTAGTGTTCATTGATCAAATCCTAGTTTTTTCCAGATCAATGCACACCCACAAGAACCATTTGAGTATGGTTATTGATATATTGAGGAGTCACTATTTTTATAAAATGATTTCAAAAATAAATTTATAGATATAAGAACTTATGATCATGGGGAATGTGATTTTTGATAATGACTTTCTAGATGATCCTAATAAATAGAATGTAATTTTTTCTTGGTAATAGCCATTAAATGTCTTTGACCTTCATAGATTCATTGGAAATGCTAGACCCCATAAAACGCTCATCATGGTTGTCTCAATGTTTGTATCACCTATAACTACACATAATAAGAATGAGATTAAATTCATAGTTGTAGTAAAATTTTATTCCACTATCAACAAGATGAAATACCTTTTGAAATTAGCTCCAATCCTGATCTTACCTGAGCCCTATAATTGATATTATTATTTTTATTCTTCTAGTGTTATTTTGGTTTTGATGAATATGTGGGACGATAATGTGGTGGCTTATGAATCACTCTATCTTTGTGCACATGGGAATAATGTGAAAATCATTACTTTGATGTATATACTATTATTCATGTTATTATATGTTATTGATACTATATTTTTTGGGAGTTGTTCAAAGAATTTACTATAAATAAGAGTATATTATATATCATTTCCTAGAATTAATTGAATCATAGATTGAGGTGATGGGTGGAATACCATCATAAATTTCACTTTTACATCACCTATATCCTAGGGATTGAAAATGTTTTCATATATTATCAAAGTAGTTAAGTACTATTGTAGGCTATTCTGGGGTCGAAGGAAGAGTAGAACCATATGGGGTTGTTCACTCAGTTTCACCTAGATTCTCAAGATGGTGTTTCAATATTGGTTCTTGTTAGACTTTAGTTATCATCATATCCCCTTGATTATATCTTATTTAGTCAATAGATTGATTAAAAATTTACAGTAAATTGAAAAATCCATTTATAGTGGGGTGGCTATTTATTTTTAGTCTTTCTATTCAAATGGTATTCTCCATTTTGATTATCGGGTTTTCATCTCAACATTGGTATGGAGAAAAAAAATTACTGAAAATTTTCATTATAAGTAATTCATCCAGGCAGTGAGAAGATGTGTAATGATAAGAGATGAAAATTCTAGAGTCTGGGTATGAACCATGACATTGTAGAAAATGTGTCCTTCTATTTCACCTTCAAAAATATAAAGGAGTAGAAAATGAAGACTTATTGTTTTATTAAGACTATTTAGAAAATGGTATAGAAATTTGAAGAGGTGTACCTCGATAGAGTTTCATGGTTACTATGGACTCACAAAGGGATGAATGAAATTTGGGAGGTGATTGATCAGTTGACAATGTTAGAACAGTTCATTCCGATCAAGGAAACCCCTAATGATGAATATCTATATTTTTTGTCTGTGCATGAGATCGTGAGGTTCCACAATGTTACTTAAATAGTACTTTTTGATAGTGTTCTTTAGTTTTATATGAGTTTTTGGAGTATTCCAAAATAGGTTATGAAGACTCAGGTTAGATCGAGTACATGTTATTATCAAAAGATAGATAGTCAAAAATAGTGTGATAATTAGATCATGGATGATATTCTCTATGCATGTGTCTTGTGTTGTACCTCTCGTATCCCCTCGTGGTTTAATTTTCATGATCACAATCACTTTCATGTTTATCTAACATTGTTTGAAGTGTTTTTGATTGAAAGGCACAAGGTTGCCAAGAAGTTGGCCCAAGAATGGACATCAAATGGACTGAAATTCAGTCCACCGGCCAACCGGTGTGATAGCACCGGCCAGCCGGTGGAACTGGCAGAGGGATTGCCCACTGCCAGGTTCCACCGGTCGACCGGTGGCTCTTTCATCGGTCGACCTGTGGCACCCAGCCCAAATAGTATTTGCTACTGTCTTGCCACCGGCCAGCCGGTGGCTCCTCCACCGGTCGACCGGTAGAGCCTGGATCAAGACTCTTCTTCTCTACCAAGGCACCGGCCAGCCGGTGGAGATGTACCGGTCAGCCGGTGGCCCCTGGACAAGAATCCTATGCCTTTTTGCACACACCGGCCAGCCGGTGGGACTGTACCGGCCAGCCGGTGGATCCAGTCAAACTAGCCGTTGGAGCTTTGACCAGGCTGCTCCACTTGCCTCCCAACGGCTCCGAAAGCCTTTCCAACGGCTCCAAAGGCCTCCAACGGCCATATGAGGGTTCCCCCTCTATAATTAAAGGACCTTGAAGCCCCGGAACAATTGCCGGACCATAATTAAGCATTGTGAAGCCAACAAACACAATTCTCCTCATTTGGCAAACCTCCGGCGGATTGCTCCAAGGGAACCACAACTGCTCCAATCCATTTTCAATCCAAGGAGCACCACCATAGAAGCTTGGGAGTGCACGTCTTCAACTCCATTCAACCTTTGGCGCCCAAGGCTTCTCAACAATACGGTTTTTATTGTTTTATCTTTTTGAGCTTTAATTTTGGGTTTGTGACTACAAACCCCAACACCTTTTCTCTTCCCCCTTTCTTTTGGGTTATCACACCACCATTAAGGTGTGAAGAGGTTTCTTCAAGCCTTTCCTTTTAAAAGGCTTGTGTTTCGGTGAGCTAGCCTTCACCCGTTAAAAAGGCTAGTGGGTTCTTGCTATTCCATTGAAAGCAAGTGGGTTCTTGCTTAACCATCAAAAAGCAAGCTGTAATAGGTCCTAGTGCTACCTCAAAGCCTAGTGGGTTTCTTGCTAAAACCATTGAAAAGCAAGTGGTAGAATCTCTCAACGGTTGAGTTGGGAGCGGAGACGTAGGCCGGGTTTTGGCCGAACTCCGTTATCAATTTCTTGTGTCTTGCCTCTTTATTTCCGCTGCACTTTACTTTGTTTTTTAATTTGTTAATCAATTTTTTAAAAAAGGCAATTCACCCCCCCCCCCTCTTGCCATCATTCCCTTTTTGTTCCGACCCAACAATTGGTATCAAAGGGGTAATTTGAGTAATACCTTAAAAGGTTTCAAATTCAAAGATCCATTAAGATGGCATCAACCTCTTTCGCCCCCGAGGGCCTCTCATTGGGTCGGGCTCCATTTTTTGATGGGACCGACTATAATTATTGGAAAACCCGCATGACCACTTTTTTGAGAAGTATAGGATATCCCATTTACAAAATAGTCATGCAAGGTTACACTTTGTCTACCCCCGACGAATCCAAATGGACCCAAGCCGACATTAGAAATTTTGAGCTTGATGGCAAAGCCATGAATGCTCTTCATTGCGGCCTTGACCGAAACGAGTTCAATCGAGTTTCCACATGCACCTCCGCACATGAAATCTGGAAACTTTTGGAGGTTACCCATGAGGGGACCAACAAAGTAAAGGATACTCGATTGGACATGTACCGTCAGGATTTTGAGTCTTTTTTCATGCACCCAAATGAATCAATTTCTGAAATGTTTACACGATTTACTGACGTGTGCAATGGGAGAAAGTCCCTTGGTGATGATGTTTCAGCTGAAGCAATGGTCAAGAAGATCCTATGGGTCCTTCCGAGCTCATGGGCACCTAAAGTGACGGCAATCCAAGAAGCTAAGGATGTCAAGAACATGCCGGTAGAGGAGCTCATCGGATCTCTCATGACTTATGAGATCACGATGAGGAGGCAAGCTCAAAAGGAGGGCACACCAATCAAGACACCAAAAAACATTGCCCTCAAGGTACAAAAGGAAGTAAGCTCCTCCTCATCTTCTTCCTCATCTCCTTCCTCATCTTCCTCATCATCAAGCGGCGACTCGGAAATGGAGAATCTCGCCCGCCAAATGCACAAATTTATGAAGAAGCACAAGAAGAAGAAGAAATCTCGCAAGGCGCGAAAGCAAGAACCCGACAAAAGATCGGAGCCCAAGGTAAAATGCTACGGGTGCGGCCAAAAAGGGCATTACAAGCCCGATTGCCCACTCAACAAAAAACGGGCCACGCCAAAGGAAAAAGGAAAGAAAAAGGTCCTCAAGGCGACATGGAGTGACACCTCCTCATTATCCTCCTCCTCCTCCTCCTCGAGCGACCAAGGTACAAAATGCCTAATGGCATTCCATGAGGTAACATCTTCCGACTCCTCCTCTTGTTCTTCAAATTCCAATTCTTTAAATCATTTATCTTATGAAGAACTCTCTCACGCTAGAGACCAACTTGAAAAAGGTTTTCATACTTTATCGTCAAAATTTGTTGCTTTGAAAAAGTCTTTCAAAAAACTCTCTTCCGAAAAAGAACAACTTCTTAAAGAGAAGGAAGAGTTGACCCTTAAAATCCAAAATTTTCCAAATGTTGATTCTTTGGAATCAACCATCAAAGACCTAAGGGAGACCCTAGCTAGGTTCACCCAAGGGGAACAAAATTTGAACAATTTGCTTGGTTCTCAAAGGGTTTCTAGGACCACTCAAGGACTTGGCTATACCAACCAAGCTTCCTCCTCCCATGCTCCAACTGTTTTTGTAAGGGGGAGCTCTAGTTATAAATTTTGTAACTATTGTAAAAAACTCGGGCACCTTATTTATGAATGTAATTGTAAAAATGCCCGGTACGGCCAACCCAAATCTATTTTCTATTCCGATGAGTTTTATAGGAGAAGACCCGCTATGAGACAAGTTTGGATTGAAAAATCCCTTCTTGCGAGTCTCTCCGGGCCAAAAATAGTTTCCTTTCCCCGGTGATTTATTGTTTTTATTTAGGGGGAGTTAGGATTGATTAAGCTTTTCATTTTCAAATTTTATTCAAACTTTCAATTTCAACAATTGGGTCTGTTTAAGCTTTTTGTTTCAATTCAAACTTTCAATTTCAAATTAAGCCCTTTTGATTTCTTTTTCAAAATTTTCAATTCAAACCTTCAATTTCAACTCTTGGTTTCAAATTTCAAAATTCAATTGGTTTTTGATTCAAAACTTTCAATTCAAACTGTTATTCAATTTTTGATTCAAATCTTTCAATTTCCAAAATTTCAATTGATTTTCAAATCCCATCTCTTGTTTTTCAAAATTTCCCTCAATCAAGTTTTATGCCCCATTCTATTTTGATAATCACAAAGGGGGAGAAATTCCTTGATTGATTGGGGGAGAGTCTTCTCTATCATGCTTTGATTTATTTTCAAATTATCCTTTAAGAATGTCTTTAATTTCAGTATTTTACTTTGATTGTTTCGGTGATTGTGATCATCAAAATAGGGGGAGATTGTTGTACCTCTCGTATCCCCTCGTGGTTTAATTTTCATGATCACAATCACTTTCATGTTTATCTAACATTGTTTGAAGTGTTTTTGATTGAAAGGCACAAGGTTGCCAAGAAGTTGGCCCAAGAATGGACATCAAATGGACTGAAATTCAGTCCACCGGCCAACCGGTGTGATAGCACCGGCCAGCCGGTGGAACTGGCAGAGGGATTGCCCACTGCCAGGTTCCACCGGTCGACCGGTGGCTCTTTCACCGGTCGACCTGTGGCACCCAGCCCAAATAGTATTTGCTACTGTCTTGCCACCGGCCAGCCGGTGGCTCCTCCACCGGTCGACCGGTAGAGCCTGGATCAAGACTCTTCTTCTCTACCAAGGCACCGGCCAGCCGGTGGAGATGTACCGGTCAGTCGGTGGCCCCTGGACAAGAATCCTATGCCTTTTTGCACACACCGGCCAGCCGGTGGGACTGTACCGGCCAGCCGGTGGATCCAGTCAAACTAGCCGTTGGAGCTTTGACCAGGCTGCTCCACTTGCCTCCCAACGGCTCCGAAAGCCTTTCCAACGGCTCCAAAGGCCTCCAACGGCCATATGAGGGTTCCCCCTCTATAATTAAAGGACCTTGAAGCCCCGGAACAATTGCCGGACCATAATTTAGCATTGTGAAGCCAACGAACACAATTCTCCTCATTTGGCAAACCTCCGGCGGATTGCTCCAAGGGAACCACAACTGCTCCAATCCATTTTCAATCCAAGGAGCACCACCATAGAAGCTTGGGAGTGCACGTCTTCAACTCCAATCAACCTTTGGCGCCCAAGGCTTCTCAACAATACGGTTTTTATTGTTTTATCTTTTTGAGCTTTAATTTTGGGTTTGTGACTACAAACCCCAACACCTTTTCTCTTCCCCCTTTCTTTTGGGTTATCACACCACCATTAAGGTGTGAAGAGGTTTCTTCAAGCCTTTCCTTTTAAAAGGCTTGTGTTTCGGTGAGCTAGCCTTCACCCGTTAAAAAGGCTAGTGGGTTCTTGCTATTCCATTGAAAGCAAGTGGGTTCTTGCTTAACCATCAAAAAGCAAGCTGTAATAGGTCCTAGTGCTACCTCAAAGCCTAGTGGGTTTCTTGCTAAAACCATTGAAAAGCAAGCGGTAGAATCTCTCAATGGTTGAGTTGGGAGCGGAGACGTAGGCCGGGTTTTGGCCGAACTCCGTTATCAATTTCTTGTGTCTTGCCTCTTTATTTCCGCTACACTTTACTTTGTTTTTTAATTTGTTAATCAATTTTTTAAAAAAGGCAATTCACCCCCCCTCTTGCCATCATTCCCTTTTTGTTCCGACCCAACATCTTGTTTATCAGTGGATCATGGAAAAGTCGTCTAGGACTAGTTTAGTATACATATTAAAACAGTTATAATTCATCGTTCAAAATGGATGCTTTTGAGGCATTTTATGGTCTCCCATATAAATCACCACATAGTTGGGAAGTGGTGGGTGACACCTCTTTAGTGGGAAAAAGTCATTATTAGTGGATATCAATGAGGATTCAAATATACATCAGCATGTGGTTATAAATAAGAGTTGACAGAAATAAAATTATGATTTTTTACGTTCCAAATATCTTATGTATCACTAAAAAATAGTTCATTTTAGTCATTACAATATATTTCATAGTATATATATTTCATATTCTTTGAGTTTTGTTTTGTTCCAAAAAGTAATCTTATAGACCATTTTAAATAAGTTATTTATCACACTGTGACTCCCATAAAATCATATATATTCTCATGAATATCTTACAGGTCTTGAGGAGGTATTCTTCTTTTACAATTTTCTACTTTCTACATTCTTTTGAATGAATTTCCAAATTTTCACAATCAATTAATAATTATGAAACATATTATAATCATATCATAACCTCTTCAATCATTCTCATGCACTCTCCAGTCACACCAATCCATCTCAAAACAACTTAATATGGAAAAATTATTTAATAATAACATTTAAAAACACATCATGAAAATTCCAAAAGAATATTTATGCATATAAATACTCTTCGTAGGTGTTTCAATATATTTCCAAAACCACATAAACCCTAGAATTTGGAATTGTATTCTACAAACACTATTAAAGTGATATTATATTTTTATTTTATTTTCTTTGATACTTGATATTACAGGGATGGAATCACACAAGATTTATCTTGATTTATTATTCTCCAATATAACTGTATCATCAACCTCATAAGAACCTGATGTAGATAATACTATCATCATCGAAAAAACCATTTTGTTCATTAAAATAATGTCAATATTATAAATTAAAAGAGTTTATATGTGTGAGCCCTCATAAATTATCTTCTAAAAATATTATTCTAAAAATCCTTGTTAGCATCAATCTCCATTAAACATAGACCAAATAAATGTAAAAAAATTATTCAATAATAAAATATCCATCATTTATTATTAATCAATTAAATCCTCAAAACTATTATCATCAGATATCATGGTTTCTTCCAAAACATTTTGTAGTACCAAACCATGCTCTATAATCCAGGGAAGTAAGAGTCATTTTTAAATATTTATGTTTACAGTAATCTTAGAAATAAAATAGTATCTGAATGAAAAATCAAAAATAAATTTAATACATTTGATTAACATGATATTCAAAATTGTATACCACACTTCTCGAACGTGATCTTAAATCTCCATCTTTCCCCAGTACTCTAAATAAATTACGGGCTTCTTTAGGATATTGACACAATTATCTCTTCCATTATATCTAAAATTCACCCAAAATTAACCTTATATCTTGTTTAAATAATCCAAGATATAAATTAATGTTTCAAAAAATATATTTATGAAAATATAACTCAATCACAATGTAATATAACTAACCATTCTACTACTTAATCTATTATTCTACTAATTTTCTATACAATCATCACACCCAAAAATATAACCATGTGTATATAATTAATTTATTAAAAATATTAGAATAATTAACATATAAATATATAAATTTATTATATTATTTATTTACAAATATAGTTCGATCATTTTTCAAAAACCTATATTTCCATTGTCTCCCCAAAAAACACAAGACTAATATAAAGTCTCATTAGAATATTATTTACAGTAAAATCATTTCTGTAAAATAAAACATTGTCAAGGATTCATTTCTGTTTAATATCTATTATATTGTAATTTTATGTAAATAAATTAATCTAGGAATATAAATAAGTGAACTAAACCTTTATTTAACACATCAGTACTATTTGGTATATAACATATAATGGGTTTGATTATGTAAAATTCATCCAGTGTTTGAAGGATAATTTTTTTCCAATTAATTAAATTATTTCTTTTTATTTGAAATATAGTTTATTTATTTTAGTGAATATAATATTTATGTTTATAAATTTTTTATTCTGATTTTTTTCTTGATATCTTAATATTATTTTCCAAGGTGATAGATAGCACTTTTTTATGTATAGAAGGAAAATAACATCAATAATTATATATTTATATAATGATTTTGGGGAAATATTATTAATCTAATTGAATAAAATTTTGGGGTTAAATTTTAAATGGTAAGTGTGAGGAAACATTTCATAATGTCGTTTTCTCACTAATTATTTTTATTAATTTTCTATACATTATCATAAATTCTATTATTTTTCCATCCTTTATTTAAACATATGTTTATGTATATTCCATTTATGATTTAAAAATAAAAATAAAAATTATTTTATTTGATTATTTGATTTAAATTATATTTCTATTCATCATATAAAAGGTTATATTGTTGAGTTATATGAAAAACGTCTCTACCAAATCCAATTGGTTTGGTAACAATGATATAAATGTTTAAACTACACAAAAAATATATTTTTTAGTAAATCATTGCCATATTTTGATAAACTACTTAAAATAATAATTTGAACATATATTATTATCTATATATATATTTTTGAATAAACTGGACATAATAAAAAAACTACAAAATATATATAGTAATTCAAAATAAAAAACAATGAGAGTCCAATAATTTAATAAATAAATACTTATATTTCCACCAAAAAACACTACAAACATCAAAAATATTGGAATTCCATAATGGGATTTAGAATTTAAATCATTTAATAAACATTTACTGAAGTTATACTTTTAAATCATCAAATATCCCTTAACTATATACAAAATATCATAATATGAAATTCACTAATGGAAAAATGGAATGAAATTATCAAGTTTTATAATAAAATTATTTCTAATTTAATGACATTTTTTATGTATTAGAATTATCAATATATATTTACTATGAACAATGATTTAAAATGAAAAAATTTAAAATATTAATTAATAAAAAAATAAGAAGGATTGTTGTTGTAAGGGTCTGAACGTTTCTATCCAATTAATTATCATGTGTTGGATTTAGAGGTGTTATGGGGAGGTTTCCAGAGTCTTTAGTGGAGGATGGCCCTGTCGAAGATCTACTACCTGATTTTCACATCATATATTGTATACATGATATTAAATTTGATTCATAGCTAGTGAAGATGACAAGTTCAAGGATTATTCGCTGTTATATGGGGAATCCATGAACTGGATTACTCATTTTATATGTTTAATTTAGAATATGCTATAATCATAGTCTAAGGTTATATTATTCTTGAAGAAAGATGGAAATTTATGAAAACCAGTGGATTACACATTGTGTAATGGTCACAGGATGAAAACCCTATAGGATTACAGGTTTTATGTTCTTTACATGGATGAATTTACTATTATTTAGAAGATCCATCCATTTGTTAATTTGGATGATCCCTAGCTATGTTGGGAAGATCTTAAAACACCCTTCATCCTACATTGATTTTTTGTATCCAGTGGATCCCTATTGGTAATACATGGTGTTTTCATCTTCCTTATTATTGATATTCTCCTCTTTTAATTTTGGGACCATTCTATTGTAAGGTTATGGGACTCCGCAGCGGAATCCTGTGGGTTGGGATTTTAAATTTTTCTGCTTCACTAGAGTGACATAACCTTGTCAGCACTGGTGATCGTGTCCCGGCTTGGTCCGAGAATCTCGCAAGGTTCTTTAGGAGCACAAAAATAAACTTGAACATTTACCTTGTTCAGAATTGACGTGCAGGACGACGACGATCGTTGCTCGAAGACTCTGACGACGAAGCCCTCTAGATCTTCCACACATGCCATGCAAATCTGCATGTGCGCCGTTCGTCAAGATCCGGGTGCTAGCGCGGATCTTTGACGCACACTTCGACGCAGCGATGATCACCACAAAACTAGCATCTTCGATCCGTGAAGGCGGAACTTGAAGAACTTGCTAGTTTGAGAGAGTGTCTCTCTAGAACTCAAGAGGAGAGAGAGTCTCTCAATTCCAATGGATGAATAGTCTTGAGGGGAGAGCCACTCTTTAAATATATATAGGGAATATATATTATACGCGGTAAGGGTTCCCGGCCCCCGTGTATTAAACATTCACTATATATATATATATATATATATATTATAAATAATTATTTACGATAAATTAAATTATGCCATAAATAATATTTATTATTTATCACTGAACTGCAATATATATAATTATATATATATATATATTACATGATAAACATGTGTCTAACTCGGCCCACACCTCCTGATAATATTAATCAAACCCAAGACATAAATATCTGTCTGATTAACATTTATCTATGTATTTACTTAATAACTCGTAAATACATGTTATAAATAAATTCATCAAATTATTCCAAACTTGAATAATAAAAGAATTTATTTATTACTTGGTGATCGATAGGACTTGGATAATACCCGGACCCCGTGGTGGGGCCCACCAAACCCTATAATCCTATTCATCAGAATAGGGCAGATTGTCAAAGCGCTGTTGTGTGTGACCCTCTAGGCCCTTATCTCAATAGTAGTGAATAATATCACTGACCTAGAGCGGGGTCTAGCAACCCATCGAGGCCCCTATAGAGATAAGGCAAAGTCAAAGCAACGACTGCCTTCCCACGAACACAGTCTATGTAATCTAATCTCTTCGTCATCGATATCTCAATAAAGCAGAATGCATACTCAATGTCATCATTCTTCATTTTCTTTACTTTGTTTGTTGATTTGTCCGGACGGTCTTACCTTCCATTACCATGGCCATGGATTTAATGAAGGTGCAACCATCCTAATAAACCAGGCCCGAGATATCTCTTCCTAAACTCGGAAGTGACAAATCCTTTCTCGATCATTCAATCAATGCCATGCCATTAATGATGTACCCGATATAAACTACCCCACCACGACTTGTTGCCATGGTTTCGCCTTATATCAAATGTACGTAATTAAATGAGATTCACTAATAATAATCTCAAGTCAGGAGACCATTACACATTTCCGTGGATAGGAACGACCAATGACACCAGAAACATGTGGTGTTCCTATTAAGCAGGTCTGTCCTCATGATCTCGTTAGCTAGAGATCATCAAGTGCGAACTTCATGAGATGAAGTCTCAATGCTTATGATCCCCCAGCACCTGATGGTCACACGTCATCTGTGTCCTTCCAGAATGTTTTAACTGGACCATAGGTCATTACTTTAAGATTACTATCATGGAATTTCAAGGTTCTCATTATAGCCTGGGGCCTGCTATAACCATTTGATGTGACAGGTAATATAAGGACATTGCCATTAATAAAGTGGATGCAGAAGTACTTACACTATCATGGAAAGATAAATACATGTATAAAACAAACTGAATACTTGTAGCATTAATCAAAGTACAAAACAAGTTGGGTCTAGGGCACACACTTTCAACACTCCCACTTGCACTAGAGCCAACTGCTAACAGGTTTCAATCCGCTAGCTCTCACATGTGAATCATGCTTCTGCTGAGAAATGGATTTAGTCAGGGGTGTTCCACGTTGTCCTCTGTGGCTACTCTGCTAACTGTCACTTCACCTCTTTGAGTAAAATCCCTCAAGAGATGGAACTTCCGAAGAATATGCTTTGTCCTCTGGTGAGACCTGGGCTCCTTGGAAAGCACCACTGCAGCAGTATTGTCACAATATACTGGAACATAGTCTGCACTGCTAGGTACAACACCAATGTCTAAGATAAAGCTACGTATCCAGACCTTATTCTTTGTTGCATCGGAAGCTGTAATATATTCAGACATTGCTGTAGAATCAGCAACCACAGCTTTCTTTGAGCTTCTCCAGCTCACTGCACCACCATTCAAGAAAAAGATGTATCCTGACTATGATTTCATATCATCATGATCTGTCTGGAAACTAGCAGCATTGTATCCCCTCACAACAAGTTCCTCATCTCCTCCGTACACCAGGAACATATCCTTATTACGCCTCAAGTACTTAAGGATAGTTTTAACAGTTGTCTAGTGCAGCTCTCCTGGATTGGCTTGATATCTACCCACCATGCTTAAAGCAAAGGCAACATCAAACCTAGTACATAGCATGGCATACATGATAAAACCCACTACCGAAGCATAAGGGACTCTACTCATTCTTTCAATCTCCTCCTGTGTTTGTGGACACATTTTCTTGGAGATATTTACACCATGTGACATAGGTAACAATCCTCTTTTGGATTGTTCCATATTGTACCTTTTGAGTACCTTATCAATATATGTACTTTGACTTAGGCCAAGAATCCTTTCAGGTCTATCTCGATATATCTTGATCCCTAGGATGTAGGCTGCTTCACCTAAGTCTTTCATGGAGAAGCATTCATTTAACCAAGTCTTAACTGACTGTAAGACTTGAACCTTGTTTCCCATGATTAATATGTCGTCAACATATAAAACTAGGAAAACGATAGCATTCTCTTCAACCTTTTTATAAGCACAAGGCTCACTTTCATTTTTGAGAAAACCAAAATCTCGTATGGCCTCATCAAATCGTACATTCCATGATCTTGATTCCTGCTTCAATCCATAAATGGATCTCTGTAACTTCCATACTTTATTGGCATTTTTTGACTTAACAAACCCTTCGGGTTGAGTCATATAGACGTCTTCAACCAACTTCCCATTTAGAAAAGTAGTTTTGACATCCATTTTCCATATTTCATAATCATGAAAGGCTGCTATTGCTTGCAATATTCTGATGGATTTAAGCATTTCCACTGGTGAGAAGGTTTCTTCATAATCAATGCCTTGACGTTGTATGAAACCCTTTGCAACCAGTCTTGCTTTAAAGGTATTAACCTTACCATCCATGTCCAGCTTTTTCTTGAATACCCATTTACAACCAATGGGATTTACATCAGCTGGAGGGTCTACCAAAATCCAAACTTGATTTTGGTACATGGACTCCATCTCAGAATTCATGGATTCTTGCCATGTTGCAGCTTCTTTGCCTTGTAATGCTTCCTTGTAGGTCAGAGGTTCATCATCCTCAAGGATTATTGTGTCACCTGACTCGGTGACAAGAAAACCATAATGCTCTGGTTCTCTAACCTCTCGCGTAGACCTACGCAGTATCTGTATCTCAGGAACAATTTCTTCTTCCACTTGTTCTTGTAGAGATTGTTCCTCTACCAACTCTTGTGCATATGGAGCATTGACTTCATCGAAGTCAATCTTGCTCCCACTATTTCCAGTAGAAATGTGATCCCTTTCTAGAAATGTGGCGTATCTTGCCACAATAACTTTTCTATCTAAAGGGTTATATAGGTTGTATCCTCTAGTTTCCTTAGGATAACCTACAAAGATGCACTTAGTGATTCTGGATGTTAATTTGTCACTTGGTAAAGTCTTGACAAATTCCTCGCACCCCCACACAGGCATGTGTGTCAGATTGGGTTTCTTTACAAACCATAACTGATATGGAATCCCATCTGTGGCTTTAGTTGGTACTCGGTTAATGGTATATGTTGTTGTCTATAAGGCGTCTCCCCAAAAGGATAATGGAAGAGTTGTATGACTCATCATTGATCTGACCATGTCAAGAAAGGTCTTATTCCTCCTTTCACTAACACCATTCCATTGTGGTGTATAAGGAGGAGTTATTTGAGATACTATCCCACACTCCTTCAAATGATCAATGAAATCTTGGTTAAGATATTCTCCGCCTCGGTCTGAGCGAAGGGCTTTTATCTTCTTACCAAGTTGGTTTTCTACATCATTTTGGTATTCCTTAAAGAAACGAAAGGAATCTGACTTATGCCTCATTAAGTAGATATATCCATACCTACTATAATCATCGGTAAAAGTGATGAAGTATAGAAAACCACCCCTTGCCTCTACTAGAAATGGTCCACATACATCGGTATGTATTAATTCCAGTACTGCATTGGCTCTTTCTCCCTTTCCTGAGAAAGGTGCTTTGGTCATCTTTCCTTGTAAACAAGCTTGACATATATCTAAGGGTTCTAACCGTACCGAGTCTAGATACCCTTCTTGATGTAATTTTTGTAATCGCTTCTCGTTTACATGACCAAGCCTGAAGTTCCATAGGCGGGTGTTATTTGAGTCATGTTGGTTATTTTTGTCATTGATAGCCATTACTGAGTTTTCTAGTTCTAGTATATATAAACAATTGTTAAGATGTGTCATACCATAACATATGTTATCCCTATAAAAGAGACAACTTTTATTTCCAAACTTGAAATAAAAACCCTTAGTGTCTAGACATGACACAGAGATAATGTTTCTGGTAACAAACGGTACATAATAGCAATTGTTTAAAACAAGAACCAAACCAGTTGGTAAAGTCAAGTGATAGTCTACCACTGCCAAGGCCGCCAAACATGCACCATTTGTAGCTCGAAGATCCACTTGACCTTTTTCAATCTTCTCAAACCTACTTGGTTCCTGTATATGAATACAAATGTGTGAGCCACATGCCGTATCCAATACCCAACTTATAGATAATGATAGATTGCATTCAATGACAAAAATACCTGAAGCAGAAGCGTCAGCTTTCTTCTTCTTCCCAGCTCTGCAATTCTTTTTCTAGTGGCCTTTCTTTCCACATCCAAAACAGACAGCTTCCTGCTCATTACTCTGCCTCTGAATCATTGGCTTCTTGGCAGGACGATGCATTGGTGTCTTTGGCCTTGACTTGGCTTTAGACCCCTTTGCCTTGCCCTTGTTTTTCTTGTTCACCATAAGGACAGATGTATTGGTGTTTTTCATGTCCTTATCAGCTTGGCGAACTAAAGACAGAAGATCTGGGAGCGACTTTGTCATATCATTCATATTATAATTGACAATGAAAGTCGAGAAGCTTGACGGTAAAGAGGCAAGAATGAGATCCACTGCTAGTTCTGGTTTCAGTTTGAACCCAAGGGCTTCAAGCCTCTCAATATACCCAATCATTTTGAGTACGTGAGGACCATCTTGGTGCCCTTCTACTAGCCCGCACTTATAAAGCGCACTTGAGATTTCATACCTTTCTTGCCTAGCCCTCTCCTAATATAGTTCTTGGAGATGTGAAAGCATCTTATAGGCGTCCTCTTCCTCATGCATTCTTTGCAATTGGATGGACATGGATGACAACATGATGCAATGTACATCAAGCGCATCGTCTACATGATTTTTCCACTTATCTTTTTCCATCTTGCTTGCTCCTTGAGGAGGCTCAACAAGAATTGGGGATTCCAGCAGATATAACTTCCTTTCTTGGCGTAGTACTATGCACAAGCGCCTGTACCACTCTTGGAAGTTATTACTGGTCAGGATATTTTCTTTATCCAAGATTGATCGCAGTGATAAAGTTCTAGTGGTGTTGGTGATTGCCATTTTGAATCTACATCAGATAAAAATTTAGCAGTTAGTACTTTGTCTTGATTACCTTTTGATATTTTATGATTAATAAAATATCATTTAATGTCTCCCACTATTTTAACGAACCTTAATATCCCTCACCATTAGATTCGGAATACTCTATCGCTTGAGCATTCTAGTGGCAAGGATCCTTTGAAACCCCTTTCATAATCTACAAGATAGGGCTACGACATTACTTGAAGGGTTTCAAGGTAGGCTCTACGCTGGCCAACCACTTGTTCTTGTGGTTCCTTGTATAGTTGAGTAAAGTCCCAGCTTTTTGAATCTGTACTTGATTCCCTCAACCTCTCGCCTCTAAAGTGATATCAATTAAGCTAAGGGTAATCCATGACTACTCACTTTAGTTAAGTCGACCCATTTCTCACATGGAAATGCCCCGGTAGTAAGAGGCACTCTCAACTGAGGCTGATGAGCACCCAAACAGCCGGTTTTGTTTAGATATGAGAAATGGGAGGCATTATGACTTAATATATCTTTGAGGGGTTTTTAAATTATTAATTGACGAATATAATCCCTTTTCTATTTATTATGTTCAAACTGGGTTGTTGTGCTCACAACTGAACATTCAAAAGAGTATTTATTCGTCACAACTTTATGCATTTTCTCTTGTTTACTATCCTATGTGATCATGCAATAATCATGCAGTCGCATAAAAATTAATAAACTGTGCATAAAGTAAATCAAGCATTCTGATTGGTCTTGAGAATTCTATAATGATTGATCAATAACTGATCAATCATCACCTAGGGGCACCCGTACTTGAGTCAATACAAGACTAGTGTCGCTGCTGGCCCCAGTGAAAAGCGTCCAACTCTTGTCTGGACTACCGCCTCATTTTGGCGAGCTCTGCCTCTCGGATCGTCATCGAACAAATACAAATATACTCGCACGCAGGCGAGGGGGTCTGGGGTACAAAATACAAGTGGTGCAATGGAAACGCAGGCCCTTATACATATTTGAATTAAAAGACGATTCGCAGACCATCATTTATCTAATTAAATATTACAATCATCGCACGCATTGAATAAATAATTAAATAAATACATACATGCCAAACATACACAGGTCGGTCAAAAGCTCAAGACCAGTCGGGGTAAAAGTGAAATAAAAATTAAATTTCAATAACTTTAAATTATGCGAGGGTGTTCTAATAAATTAAATGAATTTGATTAAATTCAAATAATTTATTTTTATCGGTTCTATTTGTTTAATTTCATTTTAATTACAAAATTAAATTAAATTAAACCATTAATTTAATTCTAAACTTAAATTAAATTAATATTCTTGGATTAAAATAATCTAAACCCCTCAATTAATTCCAATTAATTTAATTTAAAAAACTAAATTAATTAAAATTAATTCAGTGCAGGTTACCTCTAACGGGAGAGGAGTCCGGCGAGTCTACGTACCGTCGCGGGATGTCATCCTGGAACCGCGGCGTGACCGCGGCGCGACCGTGGCATGACCGTAGGGTGACCTCGGCGTGACCGCGGTGTGACCGCGACATCCAACGCTTCCAGCGACGGTTTCATCTCCCGACAGCCTGATGCTCCGGTGATGGTTCGGGGCGGCCGGACGGAGCCGGTCCGGCGTGGCCCGGTGGAAGTCCGGTGAGGGGGTGGGGAGCGGGCTGTCCAAAAGGTTCCGACAGGGAGATCCCTGGCGTGGCGGGCGGCTGCCGGTAGGAGCCGGTCCGACGCGGACTACGTCCAACGAAAGGGAGGCCGGCGCGAGGGCTGTCCGGCGAAGGAGAGGCCGACGTGAGGGCTGTCCGGCGAAGGGATGGCCGGCACGAGGTCGGTCCAGCAAGGGGAGGCCTGCATGAGGTGCGGTCCCGCGCGAGGAGCGGTCCGGTGCGGGGAGGTCCAGCGCTAGGTCGGTCCGCCGCGGGGAAGGTCGGCGCTGGTGCCCCATGGTGCTGGACTGCTAGAGGAGGGGAGGCCTAGGGTTTCGGCCTCCCCTGGTGCGCCGTGGGAGAGAAGACCCGTAATGGTCATCCTCCCCACTTCCCCTTTTTTAAAAACAAATGTCCAGCCCATTTTTTTGTTTTTTATAAAACAAAAAGGAGAAGACCCCATTTTGGGGTCTTTTCCACTCCCCTTTTTTTTATAAACAAATGGAGGAAGAACCCAAGTCTTGGTCTCCCTTTTTTTATTATAAAAAGTTTTCCACACACTTTTGTGGAAAAATATTTTATATATTTTATTATAATAAAATTTATTATAAAATATAATAAAATATTTATTATAAAATTATAATAAAATATATTTTTGATGTTTATCTCAATTTGATAAATAACATCAAACGAACAAGAACTTGTGACGTTGATCCGATTAAAATTTTCAAATGATCGTATCTTGATCATTCGAAATAGAAATGTCATGTGGTCGAATCTGAATGAACCATTTTAACGCCACGCAATTAAATTTAATGCAATTTAATATTTTTTGACTCAGAAAAATCTTGTGCTTCCTCTGATACCACTGTAAGGTTTCGAGACTCCGTAGTGGAAGCCTGTGGGCCGGGATTTTAAATTTTTCTGCTTCACCGGAGTGAAATAACCTTGTCAGCTCCTGTGATCATGTCCCAGCTTGGTCCGAGAATCTCGCAAGGTTATTTAGGAGCAAAAAAATAAACTTGAACATTTACCTTGTTCAGAATTGACGTGCAGGACGCCGGTGATCGTTGCTCGAAGACTCCGACGACGAAGCCCTCTAGATCGTCCACACACGCCTTGCAAATCTGCACGCGTGTCGTTCGTCAAAATCCGGGTGCTAGCGCGGATCTTCGACGCACACTTCGACGCAGCGATGATCACCACAAAACTAGCATCTTCGATCCATGAAGGCGGAACTTGAAGAACTTGCTAGTTTGAGAGAGTCTCTCTCTAGAACCCAAGAGGAGAGAGAGGCTCTCAATTCCAACGGATGAATAGTCTTGAGGGGAGAGCCACTCTTTAAATATATATAGGGAATATCTATTATACGCGGTAAGGGTTCCCGACCCCCGTGTATTAAACATTCACTATATATATATATTATAAATAATTATTTATGACAAATTAAATTATTCCATAAATAATATTTATTATTTATCACTGAACTGCAATATATATAATTATATATATATATATATATTATGTGATAAACATGAGTCTAACTCGTCCCGCACCTCCTGATAATATTAATCAAACCCAAGACATAAATATCTGTCCGATTAACATTTATCTATGTATTTACTTAATCACTTGTAAATACATGTTATAAATAAATTCATCAAATTATTCCAAACTTGAATAATCAAAGAATTTATTTATTACTTGGTGATCGATAGGACTTGGATAATACCTGGACCCCGTGGTGGGCCCCACCAGACCCTATAATCCTATTCATCATAATAGGGCAGATTGTTAAAGCGCTATTGTGTGTGACCCTCTAGGCCCTTATCTCAATAGTAGTGAATAATATCACCGACCTAGAGCGGGGTCTAGCAATGCATCGAGGCCCCTATAGAGATAAGTTAAAGTCAAAGCAACGACTGCCTTCCCACGAACACAGTCTGTGTAATCTAATATCTTCGTCATCGATATCTCAATAAAGCAGAATGCATACTCCGTGTCATCATTATTCATTTTCTTTACTTTGTTGATTTGTCTGGACGGTCTTACCTTCCACTACCATGGCCATGGATTTAATGAAGGTGCAATCATCCTAATCAACCAGGCCTGAGATATCTCTTCCTAATCTCGGAAGTGACAAATCCTTTCTCGATCATTCAATAAATGTCATGCCATTAATGACGTACCCGATATAAACTACCTCACCATGACTTGTCGCCATGGTTTTCACCTTATATCAAATGTACGTAATTAAATGACATTCACTAATAATAATCTCAAGTCAGGAGACCATTACACATGTCCGTGGATAGGAACGACCAATGACACCAGAAACATGTGGTGTTCCTATTAAGTGGGTCTGTCCTCATGATCTCCTTAGCTAGAGATCATCAAGTGAGAACTTTATGAGATGAAGTCTCAATGCTTATGAGCCCCTAGCACCTGATGGTCACACATCATCTGTGTCCTTTCAGAATGATGTAACTGGACCATAGGATGTTACTTTAAGATTACTGTCATGGCATTTCAGGGTTCTCATTATAGCCTGGGACCTGCTATAACCATTTGATGTGACAGGTAATCTAAGTAAATTTCCATTAATAAAGTGGATGCAGAAGTATCTACACTATCATGGCAAGATAAATACATGTATAAAACAAACTGAATACATGTAGCAGTAATCAAAGTACAAAACAACTTGGGTCTAGGGCACCCACTTTCAACATCTATGATAATGAAGTTTTGTTTCTGGGAATGAGTTGGGATGTGTTTTCAGGATCCATGAGTGTAGTGATGTTTGATCCATGATTTTGTAGTGCATTTGTAGTTTTTACACATTTCTCCTTTTCCTTGTGGTGAGGAATAAGATTTGAAATCATTTTTGAGGAAGGGAATCCCTGATTTCTCATTATTTTGTATCATGGGTGATGGTTTTACATATTTTTCTATGGGGTATAGTTTTTATAGAATAAATAAATATGAATAATTGTTTAATTGAAATTATATGGGAAAAAAATAATGATTGTGACTCTTTTACTTCATTTTTTTCTTTTCTGATTGAATGGGATCAATTCTCCACTAATAATTGGGGCCCATTAGGGATTTTTGAACATGATGATATGTGTTGTGACTACTATGTCTATATTTATTCCTATGATATCTCCTTATTATTAATATAGTCTATCCACATATATTTGGGTAATGAAATAATTCCCCAAGAGTATGGTTGGTGTCATATGTCCACTAAAATAATGTCTATTATGATTAAAGTGTTGTTGTTTAATATATGAGAGGATCTTTGATGTGCAATTTGTGCGGCCATGATATGTGGTGATGACATGTAGTTGATGTTTCGTTAGGGCATATGGTGATGATGGTTTTATGGTTCTATACTTTGGGAAGTGAGGTGGTTGATGTTTGGTCATACTTTTGGGATGGTGAGGTGGTTATTTTATTGTCATTCATATAGGAGGATGTGATGGTTGATGGCTGGTAATTAATTTTTTACTATGAGTTGGTTGATGTTTTTTGGCATTTGGAGTAGTGAATTGGTGGTTTTTAGTCTTTTCCTTTTGTGGGACAATGTTGTTGTTGATTGGTCACGCATTTTAGGTGGTGAGGGGTTTTTTTCCATTCTTCTAAGGTGGAGAAGATATGGCATTATGGGGATAATAATTCACATGTGAAGTGTGGTTTCATTATAGTAAATTCCCAATTAGTTATGTAATAATAATTTAAAAATGATTGAAATGGTTGGGGACTGACTTGGTTAATGGGATGGAAATAGTTAATGAAAAAATAAATGATGGGTTATTTTGTTTAATTTATATTATCCATAACAATGGAATAAGTAATTTTTATAATTAAATTGATTTGTGGTGTGATGCGTCTAGTGGTTTTTGTAGTTTTATGAGTTTAGTTGTATAAGAAAATGTGATAATGTTGTGATTTTTTTATTCTTTTGGTTGTGAACCCAAATGTTGGGCCCAACTGTGGGCTATGTATATAATTGAATAATCATTATGATTTCAACACAAACCCCAACCACATTGAGAAGTAATCCATGTATCTAATATTTATATGAATCTATGATATCTGAAGGTATGATAGTTCACTATATGGTGGTGGTGATGGCCCTGGTATCTTTGAGCGAGATTTGATGCCGATGATCATGTGAGGTAGTGAGATGAGTTATTTTTATGTAATATCTGTTTTCAGCTAGGTGTCTTCAGGTAGGATGAGATTGGATAAAGTTGATTATAATGGTTTTTATTATTAGTAGGAGGAGGGAACAAGGTTGATGTGCTTCAGGTTCATGGTACAATACTGCTTTGGTTAGGGTTGAGGATGTGCTGTGGCCCATATGTTTTTAGGAGAGACGTGATGAGGCTATGCTTGTGGGTTGGTGAGACAATTTTTGACCATTCTTATGTGGTGGTTTAGTATTCAAAATAGATGGAAGTACTAGGAAATACAAAGTTGGTGTGTGAGGGCTGAATAACAGAAAGAAACTGGTTTAGGGAACCCTTTTATTATAGTAAATTATGTTATATTGTATTATATGGATGATTTTAATTGGATATGATGCCTTTGTGTGGTTGGGATGTTTATTTAATTTGTTTAGGTTCATTTTGTTCATTTGTATTCACACAGGTGCATTAAAATTTTTCATTCACATGTGAATAATAGACTTTAGCTTTCATAAATTGTATACTTATAAGACCTCCCTATTCTTTTAAAAAAAATCAGTTTTCTAGGATGATTATTTGGAAAATTATAGTCATTACTAGTTTGAAAATTTGATATCTAATGTGTCTCTAATTTATAATTTATTTTTCATTAATTATTTGGAGTTTTTTTCCCAATAATAGTTTTAATTATAAATGTATTATGGGATTTATTTTGTGGCTTTTTTGCTATGTAATCTAGTTTCATGTGGTTTATTCATGTTATATCCGGAATAAATTTTATTATAGATGGTAATGCCACATATTTAATTAGATCCTCAAAAGATCATTTCTAGTCGCCAACCTAGGGTCGACGTGGGCTTGGAACCAGGAGGGTCATTATATCACTCCCCTAATTGTGGTTTCCTTGGAGGAAGGGGTTCATGATATAATTGTGTCATAGGTGATGTTTGGGAGATATGTTGTATTTTTTTTTTTTTGAGTTTTTCATAGTGCGGATTATATGTGTTAGTTTAGAAACACTACAAGATTACATAGGTCTATAACATAGGCTAGTGAGGAAGGCTAGGACATATAATTTTGTTTCCTCTCATTATCCAATGAATAGAATCTCAACTCATCAAATGAACAAGGATAGTAGAACTGCTTATAGATTAGATACCTAGGAGAGTTAAATGCATCCTGATAACTTTTTTATTTTTTAATGGGGTCAGTTTGGGAAGGATAAATTTAATAAAATGAATTTAAATGGATATAAATAATACTCTAAACAATTGGGGCATAACACAATCATGTTTTCATTTCAGTAATGGATCATATTTATTATCTGTGTGTGGTTTATAAAATTAAGATTCAATATAATGATCTGGATGATATCCATAGGGTTTATGTGGTCTAAGAGGATGTATATTAGAAGAGGGTGTCTCTTGATTTTCAGTAGAATTATTTTGGGAAGTACGATGTCAGAATTTAAAATGTAAAGATAGAGTTCTTGCAGGAGGATCTTGAGTTAATTTTAGTTTTATCTAGTACTTTATGAGACATTGTGTTATAATTTTCAATTAGATAGATTTATGAAGATATGCATCAGTGGTGGGTTATATAATTGGTGGAGTGGAAGGATACATATGTTTCATAGGGCAAATTTCATAATGTATTTTTGATGGAGTTCGTTTATTCAACCATGAATGTAGTAAATAGGCTAGATTTTCTTTCTATTCAGGATGTATGTGTGACAGTATAGGAGTTTTGAATTAGGATCATGGACCTCGTTCACTTTTCCTCATATCTTTCTCAAGTCGAGGAGTCTTATGTGAAACTCCTTGAAGAAGAAGAACTCCATCATTTTATCCCATATGAAGTAATTCATTTTAAATTTATAACATATGGATAATTTCATATGAAGGGTTAGGTAACTGAGATGATGAAATATTTAATGTTTTTTTGTAAGAGGGGAACAAGAATGGTTCCTCTAGGATAATAGTTGTCAGTTGAAGGTCTTATGAACTAGAAATATCATTGTTTCAACCATCATTGATTCAAAATTAACACCCTCCATTATGGAATTATATGGCTAGTTATTTTTGTGATCTTCATGGGGGATTTTTTCTAGTAGGATTTGTTTGTGGTGTTTATAGACAATGTCAGAACTAGAGTCCAATTATTCTTCATGCTCAGTTTGGTGGAGTTTTACATTTTTAGTTCCATCCTCAGTATAAGTTTCCAATTTGACCATTTTATTAGAAGTAGAAATAGAGTTATGATCCACTTATGGGAGAGGTCTCATAAAGGTGAAGAAAAAAAGAAGTTTATCATGTTCATGGACCATATCCCAAGCATGGTCATGGAGGTGTTCTTCCGAAAAGTGGTAGAAGATATTGGAGTACTCAGTTGCATGCATTGGAAATGGTAGTACCTTAAGGGAAATAATTATCAATGGTAGGATATGATTAATTAGTAACATTTTTTTACTTTTTTGATTCAATGGCTTCATAACCCTTTATTACAACTATGGTATTTCATTCCATTGGACAAGATATAGAGATGATTCTTTTTCCCCTGGTATTGACAATGCAAATCAGATTCCAGAATATCATGTTTGATGTGTGCTTGGGGTATAGACTGATGATGGGAACATATCAGTTATTGTGGATATTTTCATACAATACATGCCTCTATAAAATATCATCATTAGAATAAAATGTTTTGATTCCATTTATGTTGTTATCAACTACATCAAGGGGATTGGAAATTTCAAAAATTTGGATAAACAACATGCGGATATCATTAGTGAGTGAGTTTATCATGTATGAAGTTGTTATGTTGAGGCCCTTATTTTTTTATTTGATGATTTTTTTGTAGATTCAGTATGGGATAGTATAGTGGAGTTCCCTATGTTTGTTGGGTAGTTTCATTAATTTTCCACTGAGTAGGTTGTGATGCTACCCCTCTTTAAGATGTTGAGTTCTAGATCGAATTGTACCCAAGAGAACCTCTGATTTAAATGGATCTTTATCATATTGAACCATATGATTTTTGATATATGATTATTTAAGTAGATGATCTGGTGGAGAAGAATTTTATCCACAGTAGTGTGTTTCAATGGTGTGGTCCAGTGTTATTCTATATAAAAGAATATGAAAGTTTTCAATTGTGCATAGACTAATGGACAATAAATTAGGTGAACAATAATCTTTACCCTTTAAAAAGGATAAAGGACTTCTTAAACCATTTGATAGGGGTGATTTGGTTTTATAAGATAAATATATGGTTTTTAATTCACTATATGATGCTGAAAGTGTGTGATATCCCAAATATTCCATCCGATGTAGATATGTTCACATCATGTTTATTATCATGTTGTTTGGTGCTGTAAACACAGAAGTAATGTTCTTGGTCCTTATAAACTATGTTTTCTAGGATTCCCAAAAAATCAACATCATATTCATAGACGATATATTAACCCACTCAATCATAGAGGATAAGCATGTCCATCATCATATGGTTTCCCTATATGTCATTTTAACTATTAACATTATGGAATGTTTCCTAGTTGTATGTTTTGGATATCATAAGATCATTTCCTCTAGAACATGGTGTCTTGGATGGGTGTTCCAATAGACCCATCAATGGTTTAGGTAGTTTTTTCTTGGAAATCACCAATGAACAAGACATGGGTTCATATATTCCTTAATCTCATCAGCTATTATCAAAATTATGTTCATGATTTATCTCGAGTACCAGCCCAAATGACAGCATTGAATAGTAATTACCATGATATTTAGTGGACTAATCCGTTTCTTATAGAATTCAGTTTCCTAAAGAGGATGTTGGTTTACTATCCAGTACATTAGATTCCAAAATAAGGGGTGATGTCTGAGGTGATTTTTGATGATTCCCATCTTGGATTGGGATGTCTGTTAATTTAGTTGATGGTAGGGATCCATTATGGGTCTATATATTAATGACCCCATGATTGTAATTGTACCACCGATGAATTGGATCTAAAATTGGGTGTGTGTGTGTGAAAAAATTATAGATACATTACCTCTTTTGGGGTCACATTGTGGTATCCAAGGATCACAAGAGTATGAGGTATATTATATCTATAAATGATCTGAAATTATAATAGCATTGGTGGATGGAGTATATTCAAGATTATACTTTTGAAATATTTTACACATTAGGAAAAGGTAATATTTTTGTTGATATTTATTGAAGTAATTTTGGGAAGGATGATGTACGAGGTTCTATGGAATCTTTGATGTAAATAGAGTATTTGTTATCCTTTTACATAGATTAAAGTGTGTATGATGTTACTGGATTTTTGTTTCACTGTACAATGTTGTCATATATTAATTGGATGGAAAATGAGTCTTAAAATAGAGACTCATAGGTAGAGGTGATACACAGTTGTGTTGGCTGTGCAGATGATTTGGAGGGATGGTTAGGGGATAGTCAAATCTAGATGTTGTTATTTTGGATTTTGATGTTTTGGTTGTGATACATGACAGATTCCATTTGTGAGTTTCATATATCACCATTTTCTATAAACCTATGATTTTAGAAGATATATCATGAATTGTTTTTGCAATTATGGAAGCCTATGATGAAACATGTTATAGTAGAGATTTTGGTTATGTATTTGTTTTTTGGTAAGCATAGGTTGATAGTCATGTTCAAGGATATTTTTTATAGAATTGTTTTGTTCTCGAGTTGAAATGGGAAGTCATTTCGAAGGACAACGTCAAAGTGTAACCCCATAAGTGGGGTTTTGGTGATTCATTCGGGGTAATGGTCGACTGAATGATGTAAATGGCCTATATATTGGTGATCAAGGATATATGAGATGTTGATGATTTAGATTAGATATATATGGATGGGTTGGTGTGGTTTCAATGAGTTTTGGGGTCTATTTTATTAGATTGGGACACATGATTTTCTTAGTGAGTCTATGGGGTATTAAAGTATGCTTTTGGCACACGTTTGTAACTTAATAGCGCTTTCCATCCCCATATGGAAAAGAAGATATAGTGGAATTCATAGATTATGGAAGATATATTATGGTCATGCATCCTGATATTTGGTGGATCATTGGTATTAAACTTTTAATTTTTTAGTTTTCTTATTACAAAATATATCTATAATCAATTATTATGGCTCTATTTGAGTAACTTAATAAGAGACCAAGTAATTTTACATTATGATATAAAGTGGTTAGGTAGGTATCCATCTTCACTCTAATGTGATGTAGATCCTGATAATGTGTGTTTATCTTGTTCATAATTGGATGATTGTAGCATAGAAATGATATAAGTATATTGTCGATCACAAGAGGAAGACATTAGAGTTATATATGGGGAACAATGTTTCATTGAAGGGTTATGTATGATGTGGTATGTGGTGGTATAGCAAGTGGATTATTCTCTATCCCTTGGGTTTTGAATCCTTTGAGGTTCTTGGGTGAATTGGAATTTTTTCATCTTACTTGTTGATTCCACTATGGCTATAGAGGATCCATGAAATCATCCACATCTCTCATCTTCATTAGTATCACTACTATGAATACGATTTCATTTAATAGCGAGTGTTGGATATCGAGGACGATGAGATCATCATGGATTAACTAGTGGAGATCCAGGATCACGAGGAAAAGGCATATTGTGGAGGGGAAATTTCATAGGATCATGTGTTGAGGAGGCATAATTTCATAGAGGAAAGTAACTGCGAGTGAGAGATTCCGATACATGCCTATTAATAAGAGCTGTTTAGAGTTTTACATTTATTTACTATTTATTGTGATATGATGATTGAAGCTATATTTTCTTATTTGATGTGAATTTTTCCTTGATGTATGATATGTGATAAATTTAAAACCTATGAAAAATGGATGACCTAATTCCTAATTGATATGAATTAACTGAAATATGATTAAACATATTAGAACCATTCAGTTCGACCCCTATATGATAGTATCAAGACATGTTGGATGGAATTCCTTAATTCATAGGTTTGAGGTTGTGCAGTTTATTAGATATGAAATTTTATAGTTTTGGAAATGTATTGGTTTTGTGGTTCTGGTTACGTGGATGTGTGGTGATGAGGTTCTGAGAGTTGTTTTTGGTCTATTTGGGTGGCTGAATTTGGATCAATATAACCTTTTTAAAATGAATAGATCCTTAAGATATATCTCATGGGTGGTTGTTAAGTCCTCATTCTTTTGGGGGATGGATTTATATTTTTGAGGGAAGAGTCATTTTAGATGTATTTGATTTAATGGAATGTGATATCCAAGAATTTTACAATGCATGTTTTTTTAGTTGGAGGTGTCACAGGGAGGTTCAAATATATTTGGTAGGATTATGGAGCTATAATAGATCTATTGAAGGAAGTTTTCATCAATTATTGTTTACACAATAGATAATGTTGATTCCTAGACTGTTAAACCAGTTGGTACACATATTGTTTGTGGGAAGAGGGAGAATCCATGAGATTAATTACACATACGATATGTGGAATTGATGATATGTAATGATTAAAGGATGAGGTGACCTGGGATTCAATGAAAGAAATAATTTTTTTGAAATTGTATAGTTAAATTCCATTACATGTCTACACAATGTGAAACATGCATGAATATAGGTCTTATGATATTTTCTTAGGTGATGATCCATTCATTAGTCCACTCCCTCCAAATATAATTTTGGCAGAGCCAAATGTTCATTGAGAGGATATTATATCACCCTCCACCCTCATTGACTCACTTGATTTGGTGGATCATCATTCAAACTCATTGATTTTGTCTTTTCCCTTCTTGGTTGTTCTCTCCTATTATTATTTTGGGAAACCACTATGGAGGTGCATTTTTGGTTTAAATCATGAGGTGGGATTTTTTTAGGAACCTTGGGAGATTTGTAGGATGATATTTGATCTCGTGGCGTGGTTTAGGTCTTTGGGTGTTTCCTCTCCACCTTACGATATTTAGAGAGTCAAAAATGGTTCTTTGATGTTTGGAACCCATCATTTCACATTAATTTTTTTATGTGGGATGAGTTTACAGTCATTTAACTGTATTTAATGGTTGTTCTATTACAACAATTGTTAATTAATAGGTAAATTGAAATTATGTGGGACAAATGAGTAATGATTCAAATAATATTACAATATTGACATTATTATTATATAGCGATTGTATGAACATGATGCCCTACTAAAAAATTTATTCATTAGAGGATTTTTTTTGTTAGATGATATGTGTTATGACTGATCTATATTTTTATATTTTTTTAATATCACAACAAAAATAAATTTAGATGAAAATTTATATTTTGATAATTAAATTGTTTCCCAATGAATGCGGTTTGTGTGATAAAAAACCTAAAATAAAGGGGAATCGTAAAAAATCCCCCATTTTAAATATGTAAAATAACAATTTCTGTTATGTGTGTGATTTCATGATTTATGATAGTGATGTGTGATTTATGTGTGGCTAGAGAATATTGGGCCTATGGTTTGATGGTCGTACTTATGTAGTGGTGGGGTCGCATTGTTTGGATAGGGTTTTTGGATAGTGAGGTAGTTGATGTGGGGATATGATTTTGGGATAGTTAGGTGGTAAATTATTGGCTATGATTTTTGGATAGTGAGGTGGTTTATGTTTTAGAATGCATTTGGGGTGGTGAGGTGGTGATATTTTTCTAATATTTGGGGCTGGTGAGGAGGGTGTTGTTGGACCGTTCTTTTCGGGGAAGTGAATTTGTTTATTTTTAGTGATTTTGGGGTGGTGGGGTGATAGTATGATGTGAATTATGGGTTTCAAGTGATTTTTCGTTGATTGGTTCATTATTTCCTTGTATTTATCGAATAATTATTTAATGTTGATTGAAATGGATGTGTAGTTGGCTTTTCTAATTCCATGGAAATATTTAATTAACCAATAAATAATAGTATATCTCTTTAAATTTGGATGGTGCATAACAATTAAAATAATGGTTTGGATAATATACTTTTTTTCAGTGTGATGTGGACAATGGTATATGTGATATTATATATTTAGAGGTGGAAAGAAAAGTGATGATATTGTGAGTTGTTTTTATTTTTGGTTGTGAAACAATTGGTTGGACTTCTGTATGGATATATGTATAAACTTGAATAATCAATTACATTTATATGTTTATCCAACATACATTGAGTAGTAATTTCCCATAATCATAGTTATATGGGTTTGTTTTTTCCAACATATTGTGAGGTGGATGGATAGCTGGGTGACCGAGCTTTCTGGCTCTCTCATCCAGGTGATATAGGTATTATACATGATGTCATGGATGAGGGTATGATAGTGAACTATATAGTGTTTTTGATGGCCTATGTGACATATGGAGAGATGTGATGTGGCCATGTTAGTGCAGTGGTGATACCAGTTATCCTAAGGTGGTATGTGACATAGGCCAGATGTCACTGGGTAAGAGGACATTATATTTGGTGGATTAGGGTGGGGGACATGCATTATATGAGGAGGATATTATTTTTATGTCATTCTTGTTATTGATACCCTACTACTATAGTTATGGTTGAAAATGTGTCATTCCAATAGTGGATCCAGGAGAGTTGTTATGTTTCCAGGCATTTTGGAATGGTGAAATCAAGTGTGTACGGGCATGGTGTGATGTGATATTGATTGTGGGGTGAGATAAATACATAATCGATGGAAAGAAATGGGGGTATGAATTTATTTTTGTAACTCATTCTATATTATATTACGTGGATTGGGTTTTTTTATTCCCATTCTTAGTTAGTTAGGGATGGAAATTTTACTAGTTTTGGCATTTTTTAGATCTTCTATTTTTTCACAAGTGTATTATTAATATATATTAACATTTTATTGAGATAAATTGGTTTTCCTACTTAGTATACTTGTATGGTCATTCTATGTTTTAATAATTATTCTCATTTTTATAGGAGGACTACATGATTGGTGATGAGGATTACTAGTTCAAACAATGGATAGATGTTGTGTCACTACTCTAACAATGCATTTGGGTATTAACATATGGGAGTTTAGTAAAAACAAAGGAAAAATAGATTAATTGTTTTTATCATATTATTATTATTAAATAAAATAGTAAAATGAATTACGTTATGTAATTATTAAAATAAATAATTTATTTTAAGTTAAATAATTTTAATAAATGAAATTAGTACAATGTTATAATTAAATAATTAATTTTAAAATTTTTGAATTTTAATTCAATTAATTTCATTTATTTTTTTGAATTTAACATGTTGAAATTGTCTTAGTATGATTTATTGAGAAATATTTGGAAAAGATTTATTTTATTTTGAAAAGTAAAAAAATTATGTTTTTTAAAATACGATATATTTTATGATACCGACAATGGATAATAAGGATTTGAAATTAAGTAAAATTATGGAATAAATAACCTATGATATTATAATATAAAATTTTTGTAGAAATAATTCATAACAAATGAATTATAGTTTTTCCACAATAAGTATAAAATCATTATCATTAACGATGTACTCCCTGCGTTGTTCTAACAATGTCAAAATTGGTTCCTTATAGATAATAATTGATTGTTAAAAATTATTTCCTTTATTTTTTTTCTAATTATTTGTAATTGATGTCAGGGATGATATTTCATAATTGACAAGCTATATAACATGAATCATATTCAAATGAATATGCAGTGCTTGCACATGGAAAATTTTCAAATAAAGAGACCAAATAAGTAGTCTTGAAATTGATATGATAAAATATAATTTATAAAAGAATATAAATGTTCATATTGATCCTAATTAATTTATTTTAGTGATTGTATTTTTATAATTTTTTTATATGAAATAATTATGTTTAATTTATATTCAATGAAAATGTAGTGCTTCTGTGAGTAGAACTAAAATCAATAAAAAAAATTTATTAAAAACATGTGAAGTAATAAATGACACAAAAATGGGGCTAAATCATATTTTCATATTATATATCAACCATAATATAATAAGAATATATTTAATGATAATTTGTGTTCATATACATTATAAATTCCATTTATAATATTTTATTTAAAATAGAGTCATTTTGTTCACACAATAGTTTTTAATTTATATAATATTTCAATATATTTTTTTCAAAAAGATTTTTTTCAAATAAAATAAATATATCTTATTCATTGAATACAATTTTTTGTTTTTGAGGCAACATATATATACCTGAATGTCTTTCACAATGATTATATAATAAATATTTAATTAATGATAAAATAAAAAAATGACCATAAAATTTAAAAATAAAAATAATTAAAAAAATTAAAGTAATCAATGAATTATATAGATAACAATTACCTGTAAAGGATATTAGAAAACAATTATGAATTTTTTTTAAAAAAATTTTATTAATGTAATAGTTAAGAATGATGTTTAATTTGAAAAATAAATTCTTGAATAAAATATTTTATTAAATTATTAAAAAATCAAAAAAAATATTAAATAAGGACAGATATGACAATATAATGTAAAATATGTTATCTGCATTGATTTTTAGGAATTTTTTATGCTTTTTCCCCAATATTAGACTTATTATATTTTAATCTTGTATGTAATTCCTGAATTTCCCCTCATTTTGATTATAAATAGAGGCAATATCCTTTAATTAATCAAATAACCACAATACTTATTTTTGAACTTTTATCTATATATTTAGATTCTCTGCTTCCATCCTAACATTATAAAGGGAATATTTTAGTCATAACACCAACCATTGTGGTCTTATGTTGTTATGAAAAATGATTTTCCAAAATAGATGGAGATAATGAAAATGTTATGATGAGTTAGACTCAAAGTAAGAAGATTATTTTGAATGAAATATTTTTATTATGGAATATTATACTTAAAAGGAACTATTTTATTTTAATAAATTATTATAGATATATCCACATTATATAAATTATTATGATTTAGTATTAATTTTTGAAAAGATTTTTATTTTAATTTCCAAAGTTTTTATGGTCATGTCTTTTAAATGTATGTAAATATTTTTTAGAAAATAAATTTTCCATAGAATGTTACTTTTTTCAATATTAGAGGAATGTAATTTATTTAATTCAGTGAAAATAGTTTATGTATGGGATTTAATTGTTTTTTGAATATTATTTAGAAATGAAGGACCATTAAAAATGTTTTCTAAAATTATGGCACTTGAGTATCGAATCAAATGATGTGGATCAGGTAGTAAACCAATAAACTATAGGGAATATGTCTCACGTCTGATATGGATATGTGGATTTATGATTGTCCACTATCCTACTATGAATCCTTTTTAATCCATAAGAATTAATATTTTCAGATGGATAAATCCAAATTAGTATTTGAAAATAAATATTATGTTGAATATATATGGTTTCTAATGTATTATTCAATTTTTAGGGATATTTAAGAAATTTTTGGAATCCCATTTTAAATTTTTTTTAAAAAAAAATAATATATTTGATAAAAATTTTCAATGTTATTTCTAGTTTTGGAAGATGGGAAATTTCAAATGATATTAAAACCCCTTATTGGGAAAACAAATGATAACCCTATAGTTTAAAAATATTTTTTGCTACTTTAGTATAATTTTAATTTTTCATGTATTTCATATATGGAGGAAACAAATGTGAATCAATTTATCTAAATTTTAGTAAAATATTGTTAGATGTTATTTTATTTTTCTAATTCTCCAAAACATGGACTGAAAAAGAACAACAATCGTATAAATCGTTGTGTATTTTTCAATTTTATTTTATTAATAAAATATACAACATTTTTTTATAACTAAATCTAGAAGTGAGGGTTTTGGGATATAAATTTTGAATTAGATTAATGGCCTATTAAAATTTGTATAATATGATATGTTGATTACAAAAATCCACTAGGTATTTAAATTCTCTTATATGTTCAAGAATTTCATTTTTCTATTTATCAAAATACAGAATTTTATATATGAAGAATGAATTGCGAAGAGGTAATTCATTTAATTGGGTGGGGTGGGGAATATAATTACCTGGTAAAAATGGAAAAAAATTCTTATTAGTTTTATTGAATTGAATATTTAAATTCATTATTTTAATTATTTTTTAAAATAAATAATTTCATTTAAAGTAATAATTTTTTAAACTAATTATATAAATATATATAAGGATTATTTTTCAAATTATAGAATTTTAATTCCAAAAACTAATTTCATTTTTGAAATTAACATGTTTATAATATCATATTTGGTTTTTTGATATTTCTCTTAGAAAGTCTTATTTATGATGAATATTAAAAAATACAATTTTATTAAATACATTATCTTTTGTAATACCTCCATTACATAATAATGATATAAACTTCACTAAACTTATGGAATGAATAAATAAGATATTTGAATATAAATATTGTAAAGAGATATTTCATAACATGTATATTATATAAATATGTTCATGATAAGCATAAAATCAATATTAGAAATGATATCATGCTTGTTCATCACTAACAAAGTAAAAATTGGTAATTTATAGATAAAAATTGAGTTCAAAATTTTTTTACATGACTTATTTTATTAATTATTATTTATAATTGATATTTTTGGAAGATATTTTCTAATTTTTGAGTTAAGTGATATAAATCATATCCAATTTCTTGAGTAATGACTGTGCAAGGTAACCAATGTCAAATTATCAAATTAAAGATGTTTTTTGACATATATATGATTAAATATACTTAATGAATGAATATAAATATTACTCTTGTACAAGATTACCATATTTATATGATAGTAATTTATTTTTAATTTTTATATATGAAAATATAAACATTAGTTCTCATGCAACACTGATACAGTGCTTCTCCAAGCATAAGGAAAATCAATAAAATGACTTCAATAAAAAATTTAAGAACCATGGAATTAGAAAAAAAAATGCGGTTATATCTTATTGGTTGATTATATCTCCAAAATATTTTTCCAAGGGTCTACATAAAGAATATTTGGATCCACTTGGTCAAGATTAAGACTGTTTATATTATTTCATTTTAATGAGATTCAAGTTGTTCATAGTATAATATTTAAATATATTTATTTATTGAATACATCATTATAATAAATAAAATTTTGAAATATAATAAATTTATCTCAATCATGAAAATTAATTTTATTTTATAGCCAAAAAATACTTTAATGTAGTGAACAACAATGATGCATAAATTATTTAATTAATGAAAAATATAACATAAATGTTAATAAAAATATTAAAATAAAAATAATTTGAAAATTTTAAACTATTCCATGAACTATATAGATAAATATTACATGTATCGAATATAATAAAAAAATATTATAATTTTATGCGTTTGAAAGTGGTTTTAATGACATATTTATGAATAGTGTTTAATTTGAAAAATTGTTTTTTCATGAATAAAATATCTTATTAAATTATATTAAATTCAAATAAATATTGAATATAGCCCAATAAGATATTATTATTATTAAATTTTTATATCATATGATTTTTTATTCCATTCAGATATCTTTACTACTATATTAGACTTGTTATATTTGAATATTTTAAGTAATTTGTAAATTTTCCCTCACCTCGATTATAAAAAGGGACTCATTACTTCACTCAATTTCATCACCATAAGCCATTTCTATTAAATAAACTGTGTAAAATTATCCAATACACATCCCCCTTATTTTAGAGGACTTATTCTAAGAATAACACCATCTTTTGTGGACTTAAGGTTTTAAAAAAATCATTTTTCCAAAGAAGACGATGAAAAAGAATCCTATTTGATGAGATAGACTTAAGGTAAGTGGATTATTTTGAAATAATCATTTTTATTATAGAATCATATATTTTAAAGGAAATATTTTACTTTAATTCATGACTATAGATATGGCCATTATCTATAACTTTTATTTTCATTTTCTGTATTTTATAGTAGGTTTTGTATTACTTTCAAAATGTTTATGTTATTGTATATTAAATGTATGTAATTATTTTTTGGAAAATGTATTTTTACAAAAAATAAGAATTTTTTTCAATATTAGTGGTTATTAAAATAATTTATTCTATGAAGATAAATCATATTTGTATTTCATTTGTTTTTTGGTTATGAGTGATAACCAATAGAATATTTAATTGTTTTTCTAAAATTAGTTCACTAGATTATCAAATGGTATAATTTGCTATGGGAAGAAAAAAAATGACCTTAAAGGGATACATTGTTACATGTTAAAGAGAAAATCAGAGTTATGGTCTTCCTATTTAATACTGAGTATCATGATTAATCCAAAAAAATATTATTTTCCAATGGATAAATCCAATGTAGTATTTCAAACTAATAATTATTTAGAATATATATGGTATTTAAAGTAATATAAACAATTTATGGATCATTAGGAACTTTTTAAACCATTTTCAATATATCATTTTTATCAAAAAGTTTATTTAATTAATATTTTGAAATAGATTTATAGTTTTGAACGATGTGTGTTTCAAAATGATTTTAAAACCACATACTGTGGAATTTAATTATCATTCCCTATTTAATATATATTTTTCCCAAGATTAGTATAATTTCATATTGTTAATTATTTCATATATGAAGGTATTTCATGTGATGGAAAACGTCAAAAATTATTTTACAACTTAGTTAAATTATAGTGTATTTTTATAATTCTACAAAACCAAAATCGGAAAAGTTCCTTAATTGTAAATGTAACTATTTATTTTTCAGTTTATTTTATAAAAAAATACATGTTATTTTTGTATCACTGAACCTAAAATAGTGGTTCGAATCCATTACATGTTTTATCTATATTATTTAAAACATACATTTTAGTATGGTTTTGGTTTTATTTATACAATTTCATGGAGTTTCTTATGGTTGATTCATCATATCTCTGGGTGATATATGATTATATAGTGAAATGACTCTTATTTAATTATATTTCTAGACCTTTGGTACAACATGAAAATTCAAATCCAAATGGGGGTGGAATTCATGGGGTCATTATCTATCTATACTAATTTCGGTATATTTGGAGGTCGAGGTCTGGAAAAGTTAATGAATGATATAAATTAATGAAATATATCTATATCTGTTAAAAAAAATATAGATTTGTTGTGAAAACAAGGGATACAATATATTTTTATAATTATTCTAGAAAATTTATAAAAACCTAAAACTCAATAGTAAAAAATTATATAAAAATAAAAATATATTTTTCAAACAATATATTTAGAGAGAATGGATATAATGAAATTATTTATTCAACATGTAAATAAAGAAAATAATTTATTTGAAAAAATATGTAATAACATGGACAAGATTTATATGTTTTTAATAATATGGGGAAATCATTAATATGACTAGACTACTTAAATTCAATTCAATTAACAATTAAAATGTAAGAAAATTACATCAAATATTATTATATATGATATGGATTAATTTTTATAGATGTTTACAACACATATATATTGAAATTTTGATTTTTTTTCATTCAAAAATCTGATTTAAATCATAAATAAAGGATTTTGGCTCATTCATAGTGGGAATTATAATATGTTCCATATTTGAATGAAAATGAATCGTTTCAGGGTTTAATTTTCAAAATATTCCTTACATTTAATTCCATATTTGTTAATAAAAATATATCAAATGTTTTTTATGAAAACAAAAATTGATCAATTTTTAATGTAGTTTTGAGAGAGATATAACATTTAAAGTTAATATTACTAATTTAAAAAATATTTATCAATAATATCAATTTTAGGAAAAAAAATTGAATACATTTCATATAATTGAAATTTCATTTTTCAATTAAATAAAATATTTAATTTTATATCTAAAATTAATAATTTATTAAAGTGATGAATTTTCCAGGATTATGAAGATGTATAATATAATTTTTCATATTTCAATGATAGGTAAGAATATGTTTTTATAGTAATACTATTTCAAGAGAAGTGATGTGTTTGATGATGACCTTTGAAAATGAATGTGATATGTAATAAATAGTTTCTATTGAGAATTTAAAATGTGAAATATTAATTTCAAATGAATTTTACACATAATAAGATGGCCTTTTCCCATTTTTGGAAACCCCATCAACTAGATCATCCTTAATAATACCCTCATTTTACTATGAATCGTGTTAATATTATTTTTTTAAATCTTTTTTTGAATCCAAGTGGATCTCTATTTTGGAGAAATCTAAATATTTGATGTTTTCCCAAACCAGGGATTATGCTAGCTCCTTGTAAACCAAAAGGAAGAATATTCAAGAATGGATGTTCATGGTGGAGATTGAATGAACCCTAGAATAATGGATTTGAAGAGAGGATTTTATCCACATTAATTAGTAAAATACACTTGGGGTGTTACCCACTTCATTAATTAATAGGATTAAAACAATGATGGAAATGAATAAACTATTTTTCCATGAATAAGATGATACTTTAGATGATACAATCCATGTTTGTATAATGTTAATCAGATGTACAGTGAGGCTGACTAAGGATAAATGATTAAACAAAAGGATTCAAGATGTGTCTTATTTTCTCAAAAGAACTTGACCGACATTTTCTAATCATAAGAGCTCAATCATTTATGTTTAGGGAATCATGATTGTGGATTAATGATGAAGACTCACTAATATGGGGATGTTAATATGAATATGGGATGATGATGTGTCGATCAATGAAGACTGAGGAATATAAGAAAAAAATTTAGGAATAAAATCCTTTTTATCTTCATCATTTCAATTTCAGTGCATCAAACTAAAATGTGCGAATTTATTAAATGATGAATAATATATACTGATTTTCTTATGAAGTGGAATCATAGAGAAAGGCAATTTTTATTCATTTCTCTTTTTGTATCTCTAGGTTCGAAATTAATGTAGTGGATGAGAGTTGATTAAATGGTTGATCATTCATGAAGAAAATTAACATCACAAAATGACTAAAATTTTAAATTCCTCAATGATTAATGAATTTGAAGAAAATCTTGGTTTGATGATGAATTGTTGAGGGTCATGATTTTTGGATAAAGTATTTTATGTGACTAAACAATGATGAAACAAATGAATCTACTTTCCAATGTTCATGAAATATATATTAACACTAAAATATATATTCTGGGGTATTTTATTTAATTTTTTAGGGAAATAAATTGGAAATGCTTTTTTGAAGATGTTCTTGAGGAAAAAGCATCATCATTGAGCATGTACTATGATTTACATTTTCTTTATTAAATTGAGTTTGATTCTTGGTCGAGTATAAGTATCATGAGAGAATATGGGTGGTCGGTGTTCAATGATTTTAACTAATTTTGAGCAATTTTAATTATCATAATACAGTTTAAAAATGTAATATTTTCCCCTTGATCAAAAAATGACTTCATGATATATAGAGACAACCTAAATTTAAGAGAACTAGCCATGTGCCTATGGTGGTGGAAGTATAGGATGGGTTTATTATTACATAAAACTAATCATAATCACTTTACTGTTGCAAAATTTGTAAATTTGTTTGAAAAAGTGAGTAAATAAAAATTTAACATACTGACATAAATTTTTATTTATGAGGATAATAAAAAGTAAATCACATGCGCATTTTATAAGGAATATTTCAAATTTTTTTAGGGAAATGATCTATGGTACAAGTCAAAATGATATAAGAATACCTATATTACAAAATTTCTTGCAGGGATATGTATTTATTATTAGAAAAAATTAATAGAAAATTATACTCTTATTATTTTATATATTTTATGTTTCATGAAATTGTAATGGAAAATTTCTCAATGAAACAAGTTTTATATGCCTTCTGAACATACGTACTTGGGGGAAATTGATTTTCTTTGAGCTATATTTCTTACATAATTTCATCCATTTTTTCTAGGTTACTACAGTTTTACATTATCATTAATAATTATACATTCATATACATTCATGATTCAATGATATATTACAATGATTGAAATATAATGATATGATAAGAAAAAGTCTTCCTTAAATCAATAGATGATATTTTTTTTGAATACTTGAAGAGATTATAACCAAATATGAAGGAAAATTTGATTTTTTTTTAAATCATTTAATAGATTATTTATATTTCATTGTGTGGTTCAATAACAATATATCCTTATTATATAAAATTTTAACCCTTTAATAGAAGTATCATTTCACTTAAAGTGGCCAATGTACAAATAATTTAACAAAAAAAATTATAAATTTTCGTGTTCATGAAATATAATTTTTCTACTTATTTGTTAATAAATTTTTTTCCTTATCTATATAAAATGATATATTTTTTTCAAACTATATCACATTCTAGTTTCACTAATATTATATCATTAAAAACATGTTACATCAATATTATTCTTACCATTTCTGTCATCCTATTTTTTTTATTTTTTCATTGATTTTTTGTTCATTTTTTGATTCATCGCACACATTAAATGAGGATTAAAAACATTTTACCATATTACTATGGATTATAGGAAATAAATTAAAAAATAAATTTTTTATTAACAACCTCTCATCAAAATTTCGGTACCCTTTCTGAGGATGTATTCATCATACCAAAAAACATATAGAAATATAAAAAACAATTAACAAATAGAAAAATATAAATTTATTTTTAAAAAATATGGATTTTTATTATTTTTGTAATATATATGAATATCATAAAAAATATACCCCTAGTCCCTGTGATGGAATAAAATTTATGTTCTTTACAAAAAAATGTCATATTAAAAATCATTATCTAGTAGTGGAACACGATCAGATGGTCATTCCACCTATCCATTGAAGCAATATAATATTTGGACCTAGTCTTACTAAGTTCTCAATAACGACTATAACTAAAAAATGGAATTGGTTAAATCTTGGGTCTATGATCTATAAAATAGAATAGTACATAATTTTTATTCTACGACTCCAAAATGGTTTTCTTAATGATGAATCTCTAGAATCGAATATGAATATTTATAGTGTGGTGAAACAACATTCCATGCATATAATGTTCAGTAAGAGTTGAATCCTAGATCCATTACAATATAGAATAATATATAATCTTTGATCATGTTCAATAAACATTATGTTTTGATATTTTATACATGTGACCTGTTTTTCAGTGTTCTTGTAATGAAATTTTATGACAACAAATGTAAGTCATGAAATTACTAGTATTTCCCAGAATGATAGATTAAAATACCAAAAAACATAGGATAGGTTTAGAGAAATTATTTGGTTGTTTTGGTAACATATTTATATTTAATGAATTTTTAAAATTAATATAATTTTATTGATTTTTTCTTAACACATCACATCAATATTTAATCGAACTTTGTTATGCTATAAAACTATTATTATATTAATGATACATTAATAATCTATCCATTAACATTTTCAGTGTGAATGGGAATAAAAAAATTTAAATAATTATTTAAATGTTTTATATATTTCAAATTAATTGAATTATTATTTTTAAATATCTACATAATTTTTATTAATGAAATTTTTTCATTAAAATATATTTTATTTAATGATGGTTTTTATAGAATTTTGTGCACATGTATTATAACAAATTTATATGGGTTTTACATATTTATATGATGAAATGGTTATATTTTTTATTTAAAATTACCAATTTATCATAGGGATATTTTTTCTAATTTTTATAAAATAGTTAATTTTTGGGTAAATAGTAAAAAATACAAGTTTTTTTCAGAATACTGTCTCATTAAAGACATTAATATGATTCAAGAAGCACTTAATTATTTATTGAATATTTAGGTTAACCAAAAACATGATAATAGAGTTAAATAATTTATTTTCAAATGTTATTTTTAATTTGGGAACCAAATATTTTATTTTGTTAATATATGATATATTTTCTTCATATTTAAAAATATTTTTGTCTTTTCATTGTTTGTTATGTTTGGTCGATTATATTTGGTTTTATCTTGATAAAAAAGTCCAAAAATTATTTCTTTTTAATCAAAAAGTACTTAAGAAAACCAATTATTTTATTTATTCCATGATGAAATTTTTTAACTCGTAAATTAGGTATTTTCCTAAAATGATTTTTGATGCATTTTTTGAATTTATACTATTCCTAAATTCATCCACTAAAAATATGAATATTAAATGTTAGTTTCAAAATTTGAAATTCAGTTTTCTTGAAATTTTATAATTACAATTTTATTATTGTTTATGTAATTTATATTATTATGGTAGATATTCATGTTTTCACTATTAATGAGAAAATTGGTTTAAAGTGATCTGACAAAATGATATGGCATAAAATGTATGCAGAAGATGTCTAGATTTTTTTGGTTTAATTTATTTTCAATGTTATCACTTCTTATATTATAATTTTTGGTTCTTATATGTTAATAGACAGTATTATGATATATATATATATATATATATTTAAAAAAATTATGTAATTAAATGTACATCATTTCCCACAATTGTAAAAGGGGATATCAGCTCATAATTTTTCACAAATATAGAGAACTCTTTATCATATAATACAAACTCTAATACAATATTTTATACATTCTACACATACTAGATCAACTTAAATTTCAAAAATACCATCCTTTCGAGTCTTAATGAGTATGCCAACGGGGGTTTCTCAATGAAGTGGAAATACTCTTAACTAACCAGTTTAAATTTTATTTCTTATTCTACTTCTTATAATTTAATTGGATATAAATTAACATTATTAATATAGTATAACATATATAATATTATATTATTATAGTATTGAGAAAAAATAAATTAACAACTTTTCAATCCTATGGGAAAAAGAAAACAATGCTCAGAAGTACAAGTGGACCACCACCACCACAAAGTCATGCGTTTTGGATTTCATCACCACTTCATATTATTGGTTATAATAGAGGATTTAATGAATATTTAATATATTAATGATAATATTATTTTTCATATAAATCTGAATTATTATTTACTTCTCATTCATTCAATCCTCTGAAATGGGGAATCATCACCCATAAGTTTGAATAGGCTAAACTTTCCATGAAGTGATATATTTCAATTTTGAACGATGTCTTTTTATTAATAGTAATAAAAATATATAAAATTATTTTATATCATAATCTTGCTATTATTAAAATTATATAGATTATGGAACCATGATAAATGTATAATGACCCAGACTGACGAACTGAAACATGTATGAATAATGAAGGTTTTATTACCCAAAACATTATTTTTAGCAAATAATATCCCATAAATTCTTGATAATATGTTATAAGTAAATATAAAATAGAATAATATACATTATTATGGTTCCTTAATATATATATATATAATACAAATATATTTATTATGCAGTTTTATTGATGACATAAGAAAATATATATGAGTTATGGTAGGGGATGTATTTTATAGTGTCATTTTAATCTATATTGTTTATGCTTGAATTTATATTAAGGGAAATTATAAGATCCTTATATGATAAAATAAATAATTTTATTATACTCTCATTATTCATTGAATTTCTATGCAATAATACCATTTTTATTTCTTTAGTATTCAAAATAATTGGGAAAAGTATTTTAAGAAAACCCATATTTATTTCTACTTCTGTCAGGAATATATTTCATATATGTCCTTGTTTTATTTGATAAATTTACAAAAATGAATTTAAAATAATATTTTTATTTTCAATTTTATTTCAATATATATATTAATTTTTTAAAAAAAATTATCAATGTAATTTTATTATCATTTTCAAAATGAGCTGCTTTTGAGTTTTACAATAAAATGTGAAAGGAATCTATGTTTTAACAAACTCGATATGAAAGGAATTTACCACCCAAAATAATTGGAAATTATTTTTATAATAATTTACTTATTTCTGATTTTATTTTCACTTAAAAAATTTCCTATTTTTTCTAAAATTATTTATTTTAAATAAATTATTTCAAATTAAAAAGTTTATTTTCCTAAAAGAATATTATGGTTTTATTTTAAAACAATTGTTAATCTATTATTTCATCCATTGAATTTAATTATGAATTTATTGTGAAATGATCCAATGATATCATATTTATTAAATTATTGTATTCTTTAAGGCAATGATTTTGAGATTATTATGAAACGAAATCATTATCCATGGGTATTGCTAGGATAAAATAATTATTAAAGGATGTGGTTGAGTCTATTGTTTACTAAGGAAATCATTCACTACATTTAACTACATGAATAGGAAACCGTTAAATTACATGAAGTCCTAGAGGACCATATGGAAAGTACAATATAAAACATAAATGGGCATGTGTCTTGAAATCCTTTTTTTAATTTCTTAAAGGTCCATTCTAAAAATAGTACTCTTATAATACCCAAAAACACTATAATAATTTCTATAGTACAACCATCAGTACTGTACTAATCGATAGAAGGTTTCCACACATATATAGTATTGATAAAATACCTACAAATGTGTATGTAAAATATTTTGTGAAAAAACTGATTAATTAATTTTTATAGGGAGTTGAACCCCTAATTGTATGAAATGTTATAATTTGTCTGAAACTTATTTCCTTTACATGGGTAATAATATGTTGATGTTCTGTTTTTTTGTGATATTGTTTTACATATACTTATTATTTTTCTTATGTGATAATAAATTCAATAATTATAATACCCATCAATACATTGGGAAGATATATATTTCTAATGTGATAATTGGGACTAGAATGGGGAGAGGAACTGACTAAAAAAATAACTCTATCCACAATGATATTCTTTAGAGTGATAAATGAATTAGGATAGGATATAATGGGGTGTGAACCAAATACACTATTATAAGATTTATATAAATGTATGAGAATATATTTTCACTACTAGTGGTATCATATAAAGGATTTGTTATTTTTTTAAAACTAATATGATTAAAATTTATTGATAATTTTAAGTATAATATCATGTATTGGAGTGCATATTTTGTAATGGAAAGTGAAAGTGTTTGGATTTTATCAAAAAAAACATATGATTTTAGATACTAGTTAGGGTATATAGTAGTGCAATAGATGAACATATGTTTAAAAATAATAAATATGGTGGATTGTGTATTAACACAAAAAACATTTGTGCACAATGAGTGGGCCTAACATTTCAAACCTGGCTAGACACTACTTGTGGTCAAGAATGGTTTATTTCACATCTTCTTTATGGTCTATTATGATGGATTTGAATATATAATGATCATGAATGACTTATGATTAACCTAATGTTACATATAATTAAATAATTTTTCATTATTTAAAATTCCAATGAATAATTATTTATGATTATATAATATGTCATTGTGATTATTATTATCGACACTGTGAGTATTTTATTTATTTAGTTTTTATAATATTAGGGAACCACTGTAAAACATAATGTGATGTATAATGAAATGATTTTACTCCTAAGAAAAAAATAATATTAGAAAAATAATGAAAGATTAATTTTATGTACTCATAATTCATTATCAACCTATGTGTCTTGCTGAGATTCCAAATGAGAAAGAGATGGAACAATATTTTTTTTATAATTTTCATAAGGTAAAACAATATTCTTTTATTAATTCAACTAATCCATTGGTATTTGGCCAATGTATTTCTACCATATAATTTTTTTCACCATCATATATTGTTTTGAACACGATAATGTTATTTTAGGTGTTTAAAATTTCCAAGACATAGAAAATCAATGGTTTACTATTATAAACAAATGATGAAATTATAATGAATTGACTCTATAGAGTGGAGTGAGTTTATTGGGTTATAATTCAACATGAAATTTTCTTATATTTTTCTAATTATGATGGAGAATGAAATCCTTAAGATGAAACCGAATTGTGATTATGAAATTAGTATCATTATGTAAAATATTACATGACTTATGAGTTACACTTATGTAATTATATGCATACATAACATTTATACAGATCGATTCTCAATTAGGTCAAAACCATGTCAATATTGTGAGATATCCATAATAGAAATCAGTAGATAAGTGGAAATTGTTATATGTTCTATTATGGTGGAAATAGTAAATGGAGTTACCCATTAAACATGTGGTTTTGATAAAAATATAATCATGTAATTAAATGTATATTTTAATAAAAAAACATGCATATAAAAAGATGATATTTCCTTTATACTCAATGTGTGGAAGGAAAATGGGTGTAAATTATCATAAATAGACTGATTATTTCATAAAATTTAGAGTGTAAGGTCATTAGGAAATTGAAGTAATATGTGATTGGAAGAAGAAGTTAGATAATGGAGTAAATATAGGGAAATAAGCATATAAATAATCTTCAATACTCGAGTGTTTCAAATTTAATAATAATGGTATTATATAAACAAGTGAACAAATATGAGGTTTAATTATAATGATCGACTTCAAATACCTTTAAATAAATGTGATAATGGAAAACATAATGCTATAACAATTTCAAATGTGTTTTACAATAACTCTGTGGTGAAATGTTCAATTACCATCCACTATAGAAAAAATAATTCCTTTTTTTCATAATCTATCAACTATTTTATATTTATTAAATTTTATATTTGTAAAAAATAATAACTAAATAATTAAATGTTGATGTAGTTGTGAAATATAAAAATGGATTAATGATCAAATTCCAAGTTACTGATATTCTTTTGTTGATGATTGTGAGAATGTGCATACTAAAAATCACATTTTTCACCATATAATTATTTTTTTGATATTTCTCGAATTCAATGGATTCATTCATATATATACTAAATAAATGTTTAAATAATGGACGTCAAAGTTTATATTTTAAATAATACTTTGATTTTATATCAGTGAGATGGTAAATATAATCTCTCTAAAAATATATTCAATGAATGAGTCCAGATACCTATTAAAAAGAGATTTTTCTGTAATATTTTCTTAATGAAACTAAACATCTAGGGTGGTCCTATTGTAAAAGGATATTGTTAATGTATTTCTATAACAGATTATTAGTATTCCACTGAATTGTGAAGTTCATATTTCAATAGAAATCACACTTGGTTCTACTCATATTTCAAAGAGTCTATAGAGAATGAACCAAATTAAGTTGAAGGAACTTGAAATATAAATTCAAGATTAACTGGATAAGGAATTAATTCATCCATGTGAGTCATTATAGGGTGAAAATATTCATTTTGTTAACATGGATTTTGGTTTGATGTTACTAATCATAATTACTGAGAAGTAATCATGATCAAAATCATGAATAAGTATCATCTACCACATATTAATTATTTGTTCTATAAATTACGAGGATCATAATATTTTGTTCTGAATGATATTTCATTTCTATACTCTCAATTGGTGCCAAAGAGGAGACATAAAAATGAATATATTATTTATGAGGTATTTATAAAATAAAAAATATGGATTTCATATTTTCGTACTAATTACAACACAAAATTCATTGAATTAATCTATAAAATCCATAGAAATTACATTGAATAATTTTTTGTTGTATTTATAGATGTTATTATTCTATATTCTATCAGTAAGTAAGAGAATAGATATAACATGAGGATTGTACAAATGAGTATATGGATGGATAAGATAAATGTAAAATTTACCATGTGTATATTTTTGAAATAAATTGCTTAATATTTTTTAAACTAATATCATGTGAAGGTGTATCAGTGGATCTACCAATGATGGATGTTTTGAACATTGACCTAGACATTCAAAAGTATTGTGATCTATAGTATCCTTTAATTATCTTGATATTATTGATTACTGTCGATAATTTCTTATGAATATCTAATCCACTGACCTAATTACATGTGTTGGAATAATGTTACATGGGGAAGATAATTTTGTGGAATATTTCAAGGAAATGTAGAGAAGGTTAGTCATCAAAAAAATTCTTATATATACATAAAATAGAGAATTGTTCATGATATATAGTGATTTGTGAAACAATATACTTGAATCCACCATCATGTAGTATGACATAGTGATAGGTCATGGTCCATGATATTTTCCATTTTAGAGGAAAAACTACCCAATCCAAGATTTGTATATAACTTTATTAATTATTATATTAATGATTTTTAGGTAGTATCATTTTTGGGAAAGGTGTGACATATATAGAGATGATAAATGATTAATTTATATGTTCACCAAGAAATAGAGGTGTATGAAAAGATTAATTTTGTTATATTTGATTAATGATTAGGAATGTTCAATACATTACCACCTTGGAAAAGTGAATAGGGTGAGAGATACTCTAATTGGAAAAGATCATGATCATTTATATATTATTTAGATCATAATGTATCAAAAAACTTAGGATTTTTATAGGATTGAATAATAAATATAAATGTAAGGGTATAAATATTATATTTATCAAATAATATATAAAATATCTATCCATTTAATATTATTGTTCCAAAAAATGATGATATAGAGTTGTAATGGAATTGAAGAAATGATACTATGATAAACATTGATTATGAATGAATGATAAGGGTTATGATCTTTTTAGGTTTCATTTGTATACTCTATTTTAAGAATGATAAATTAGATGAAGCTCATATTTCCCCATTCTATATTCATCCTAGAAGTAGGATGATGATTATTGATATAAGAGAGTATTTATTAAGGGAAAAATTAATGGAGAAGATAATGATAATACAACTCAATGTTTGGTATTTTTTAATGTAACAGATTATTGATAGAAGTCCAATTGGATATTACATCCATTATGCACACAAAATTTGAAATGGGAAACATTACCATGTATTTCATCATCAAACACTATAAAAATTGTAAATTATATTATATTATTTTAATTTTTGTCAGTATACTTTGAAATTTTGCAAACATAATTTCTATTAGAGAAGATTCCTAGATTTATCATATTTTCCACAATAAATATTCAGAATGTGTAGAAATTTCATAGAGGATCACTCATAGTTGTATTAGACTGATATCTAATGTTTAACATGATGTTTTTGGAAAATTCATCAAGAATATTTTTATATGAAGTTTAATTTTAGTACTTCTTATCATCCTCATAGATATTATCCTTATTATGGGATCATTTAGGCCCTATAGTAAATCTTGAGATATTTTTCTATGGATTTCAAATTATTTTGGGGTCCAAACCATCCTAAAAAATTATTTTATAATAATATATCTCATTTTAGTATTCATATTGATTTATTTGGATAGTTTTATAGGGGGTATAGTGGGGGTGTCTTTATTTTTCTTTATCTGTGTGTGTTTCCTTTGGGATTTATCTATTCTTCCATCATTTTGATGTTTATTTCATGTGATTCTCCCAATTTCCTTTTGATGGTGAAGATGTGTGAGGATCCAACTATTGTTGACAATGAATCTAGTTAGAGTTAACATCTGAGGTGAAATGATGATATTGAGTTGGATTTTCCAACATTGATGGTGTATTTAAGTAGTAAAGGGAAGTGATATGATGGTTTTATGGTGGAAACGATTATGTTCTCAGCGGTGGCAAGAAATTAGTGTTTAGACGATGGATGTTGAATGAATCTTCTATTTTTATTTCATTAGTCATCATCTTCAATGATTATAGATGGTGATGATGGTAATTATGTACCCATGATGATCATTGTATATAGAAGGATACATGACTTGGGTGACTCTTGGATCAAGGCCCCTTAGGTTCAGAATTTTTTTAATGTTGTAATTCCATTTACGGATGTTATATTTTGGATTCTCAAATGATGCTAGTCTCTGTTTACCACTCATCATTAAAGTGGTTTCTGAATATCAATATACTGTATATTTTTCTAATAAGGCATCTCAAAGATGATTGAAATTTTACACTAACCATAATTCCAGAAATTAGGAATCTAAGGTTTTTTAGAAGGTATTCATTTTAATTTCACCATGAAAGAGGGTACTGGGATTGATAAAAGAATGGAAAGTCGATCTATATGTATGTTGGAACATAAGATATTATTTTTTGAGTAGATAATATTTTAATTTTCAATAATACATGATATGTTTTATATGTAATTTTTATTCATTATTTACATCATTATAAACATCATTCTATGTTGTAAATGAAAAATGAATCACATTGCATCATGTAGGTGGTATTGTGAATATATGAATTGACTAAATTATAAATTTATGATGGATGGAAAGGGTAAAAATCTAAGTAATATATTAATATTCTGAAAGAAAATTATGTCATAAATATCGTACATATTAATTTTTTCTAAAATTTTACCATCCATACGATCATATGGTAAAACAAAATGCATCAAATATAGAGTTAGTATTTCACAAATACATAGAAGTGATGTTTTTATTTCCCATATTATTTAAAACGAGAAGAAAAAAGGATGAATAACATCAAAATAAATTTATTTATATAGTATATAATTATTTTGTTATATCATCATGGTGAAAAAAGTTTTTAATATTTTGGAAGAAGGAAAAAATATGGAACAGTATGTTAATATTACACAGCTTCTTTGGATATCCTCATTTGAATTACAAATTAGTCCTTCTAGAATTATTATTTTTTTGAGACCATAATGTATATGATTTGGTGAAGGATGTCTAGTATATAAATTTTATACATTTTCTAATCTAGTGTTCTCAAAAAATGTGATGGAGGTTAGGTGGTTCCTTTCTATATATAAGGGGAGTGGAACTCTTATAATTATTAAAGTTTTTAATTAACCAATTTCACCCTTTTATAATGCGGCCACATTTTTTCCTTGATGACTGATATAATTTAAAAATATTAAAATTGAAATAATTAATAAATATGAACCCAATGTTTAAAAATATCTAGTTGATTTTGAAATATTAAATTTTGAGAGTGAAAGACAATACATTTAATAAAATTTAAAAAACACAATGATTTATTTTAGAAAAATGTGTTTTTGATTAAAAAATGACCTTACATGAAAATAAAATATATTTTTTATTTCTATTTATTTATTTTCATTATATTAAATAAAATTTATCTAATGTAAAATTAAACACAAATCCAATATATAAATGAAAATCCAAATAAACAATTTTATGAAAATATATGATGGTTTTTTGCGATAATTAGTATTCGTTATTCACTGAAAAATAATTCTTTTAATAAAGATCCCAAAAATCAATCATAATATATTTTTTCTCTATTTATGGAATAAATTATGTCTCTTTATTTATATAATTATACTTATAAAAATATTAAAAATATATTTGAAATAATATAATTTAATTCAGAGATACAATTTATTTGAATAACTTTATTCATTTTCCATTGAAAACATTTATAAAAATATTTATAAACCTATGATGAATATAAATCTATAATATGAATCCATATAAATGATATTATTTATTTATTTCAAGGATTTAATTTTATTTTAATCTCAACCAATATTATGAAATTAAATCCTCATAATTTTAATCATTATATAAACATGTTTGGGTATTCATCCATCATAGCATATTTTGATTTCCATGTTCCTTCCAAAATAATGTGAATATTTCATAAAACCATTTAACGGTTAGAAACCCTATTTTAAAATATATGATGGTTTTTAATGATAATTAGTATTCACTATTCATTGAAAAATAATTATTTTAATAAATATCCCAAAAATCAATCATAATATATTTTTTCTATATTTATAGAATAAATTATGTCTCCTTATTTATATAATTATATTTATAAAAATATTTTAAATATATTTTAAATAAAATAATTTAATTCATAGAAACAATTTATTTGAATAACTTTATTCATTTTCCATTGAAAACATTTATAAAAATATTTATAAACTTATGATGAATATAAATCCATAATATGAGTCCATATAAAGGATATTATTTATTTATTTCAGGGATTTAATTTTATTTTAATCTCAACCAATATTATTTAATTAAATCCTTATAATTTTAATCATTATATAAACATGTTTGGGTATTCATCCTTCGTAGCATATTTGGATTTCCATGTTCCATCCAAAATAATGTGAATATTTCAAAAAACCATTTAACAGTTAGAAACCCTATTTTACAATATGTGTTACTAGGGATCAATAATCTGAATTACCCTTTCATTATACCTGATATTCTCCTCTAACAATACCACATTAGGGATTACAACTTTTGGTGAATTAGGTATACACATCCCTAGAAAATAGAAATTTATGATATCTTTTCCTAGAGATAAACTACGATGTAAATATTAATTGTAATGAAATGATACTATATTGTTTATAATTCAAATAGACCAATAAAATATGGACTAATCATTTCATTTCACTTCCAAATAATAAAACTCTTTTTCATTGATATACTTTATGAAAAAAATGATGTCCTACCACAAACAAGATATCTTTCATTCTATGATCTATAACAATATTCTTCCTATTAGGATTGTTCATCATGTGCTACTAAATTATATTTACATTATCTTCTATTTACTCTACCAGTTGTTGTCACAATATAGTCCCTTAATTTACATCATCCCAAAATGATAGTGTTCAACAATGCTTTCTATATTTTACGTTGAATGTTAAAATCTATATAATTAGTTCAAAACAATTATAATAGAAATATCCAGTTAATGGAAGATGCTAAAAACATCCCTGATAATATGAAAGGCATCATTCAAGACTTTCCTCTAATGAATAAATCATTCACTCTGACTGTACAATATATTGAGTATGAAAATTATTTCTAAAATTCAATTCAATACCCAATGAAATTTGACGAAATTTCAAAAATATTTGTGTAAATATATGGACACAATAAGAATAAATAGAGTTATGGATGCCATGTAATCTTATTATATCTTAATTATAAACTCTATCATATCGATCCAAAGAAAAATGATAATAGATAGTTAAAAATGATACATGTTTAGTAAAATTATAAAAAATATCCAAATGACATAATTACTTTGATATATCTGGGGTAATCTTATCACATAATCCCTGTATATATTCTACATTATCAATTCAGGAAAAGTAAAAATCTAAATAATCCACTTTTAGTGATTCTAATCATTTCTAACATATCAACATGTAAAAAAAGTAATGTTAAATTCATTAAACATTTTTTTTCATATGTTAAAACTAATAATAATCATAAAGGGATCTGTAAGAATAAGTACTTACAGGATGAATGGAAAATATATATTTATGAGCTTCACTTAATAATACTATATTCCACTATGGATCACTCTGAACCCATGATGTCATTATAAATCTAGAAACACCTTCCTTATAAAAATTAATCTTATGAAACATACATTTTTTACCCATTATACTCTTTATTATGAAATAAGATTATTAATTTAACCCATAATATTTTTTATAACAATAATTATTGTATTTACATTTGAACAATAATAGGGTTGAAGTTCCTACATGGCTATTTTTTTCGATAACATTCATTAGATCATTAACTAAAAAATAACATTCCAAACATACCATGGTTTATTCTGAATAAAATATTTATCTAATTCAATAATCTTATAAAACCATGATAATTTAAATTAGTAATATTATATTCAATAATGTATATGACACAAAACATTGAGCTTAAATGAAAAATAAAATATTTTTTTAAAATATGTCCATTATAAAATATCCTATAAATTAGTGGGAATAAATATGAATAGCCATGTTATAAAAAATATATATCAATCTATTTCTCAAAAATAATATATTTAATAATTTTTATGAAATATGAATTCAATTTTTATATATGTTATATTATGATTACAAAATACATTTTATTAAATAATTATTTTTAATTTGTTTTACTGAGAAAATATTACAATATTTTTTTTATTTTTTATATAATAAAATAAATTTCATTTATTAAATCATCAAGTAACAATAATCCTAGACTAAATTGTTTTGATATTTTTTAAAATAATAATTATCCAAGGAACAGTGAATAAAATATTCCCTTTATTCAAACTTATATTTTTTTCAAGCATGTAAAAAGATCAACTTTATTTTTTAAAAAATTAATGTGAATTAGTAATGTTATATAGTTAATAAGATAATTATTCTAATAAAAATAAATTTTATGGTTGAATTTTGTTTAAAATTAATTTTTTACTTTAATGGAATTTTTATAAAAAAACATTTTTTCATTAAATTTTTTATTTTTATCATAAATTATTTCAATCAACATTTGGATATTAAATTTATAAAAATTGACTATATAATTTGAATTATGGGGTTATATTAGGTAAATAATCTTATTTTAATTTTTTAATAGGAATAATAACCATAGAAAATGTCAATCACCTTGATAAGGTGAAAACAGGTAAACTAGGGTTAATACATTGGTATATGAATTTAAAATTTATGTAACACTTTACATTATCAAATTTGGTGAGTGTAGTTCACTTTTTTCATAAATATTTTATATATAATGTCACATGATCATATAAGTTTTTGAATATGTCCATTATATTAATTTAAATAATTAATGCATACAAAATGTCACTCTCTTGATTTAAATATTTGTAAATTTATTTCACATGTATAGAAATAGTCTATTCTATGGTATAAAAATTTATTTTAGGTATTAATAACATGGTTTTGTCATGGTAATTTATTTTTTGTTTTTATTGATTGAATAATTATCTTAAATTCAACGACAACACCAATAAAGCATGTATTCTATTAATGTAAAACTTTAATAAATGATTTTAAAAAAATTGAAACTAATAAAATTATTGTTAATTAGCATGTTTCATTAATTTATTTGATAAATATAAAATTGTAGATAGTTTTTAATGTTTTATATTCCATGTTCATCCTTGTATTGGTGTCTTTACAATAATAAAATTGAATTGTGTCAAAAAAGACAATATAAAAATTTAATGAAAATAATATTAAATTAAATTATTTAAATTCATAATGATATTAAATAATAGAGAGTGGGATTATTTATTTCCTATAATGTTAATATTTTTTCTGTTATGTTTCATTTTTCACCCAAAAAGTAAATATATAAACCATAAACATTCAAATTTGTTTACTACAGTAATGGTAAAAATTGGTTAAGCATGGGATAAAACAAAATAATAATGATTAAAATGGAACCAAAAAAATACAAAAATTTCATTGAGTGTTGAAATTTTATCCATATGTTCTTTTTTAAAATCATATTCCATATTGAATTGTTTTTCTCTAGAATGAAATAATAATATTGTAATCAATTTTATAATTCCATGTTTGTCCATTCCCTCCCTTATAAAAGGACATCACTTATATATATTTTTTACAACAAATTTATCCATAAATGTCTATAATTAACTACTCTAATATGATTATATAATTCTTAACTTCAATGTAGAGCTTAATTTTTTTTCCTAAATACCATTTTTCCTATCATTATGTGTAATCCATCTAGGGTTAATCAATGGAGATGTATAACTCTTAATTGCATGTTTGGAATTTAAGTTCTTATTGTAACCCTTCTAAAAATATGATATCTGTTATATAATAATATATTATTTATATTTATAATACATAATTTCTATTGTGTTAATGTGTCAAAAGGTTTCCGTCTCAGTTCCATTGTATGCAAAATGCACGCATTGCTCATGTGTGTGTACTACTATGTTTCTCCCCATAGAAGTGTTATAATTTTTTTGTCACCATCATTAATGTATGGTTATAATATTTAATTTAATATTTATATATTAAATTTATTATATAATTATTATTATATAATTATAATATCTAATATACCATTTAACCATTCCATTCATTGGAAAATGATAATATTGCTCAAGAGTACGTGTGGACTACCACCCTTACGATGCGATGCGATTCATTTTCCATTTTATTTTTATATAGATATAAATAAGATTATATTTCATGATTATATATGATATTTATGATATAATTATCTTCCGATAATAGTTAATTGATATTTTTAATTATTTTTACAATCTATTGAAAAATCAATACAATGATCATGTGTATGTATAACACAACGTCTCCAAGAACAATGTCATTCATTTTTTCAAGTAATATATGATACTTATGAATATAAATAAATATATAGTGAATATATATTATATTAATATCATTATAAACATCAGGTATATTCTTTAACAATGATCAATGTACAAGCACTGGGGTTTTAGAATCAAAACATCCATGAAACTGAACCAGTTATGACAAAAAAAATTGATTCTAATGAAAAATTGTTAATATATGGGTGATAAGATGAAATAAGTAGATAATATGCCGTATAATATAAATTAGTATTTTTTTAATAATTTATTAATTAATCTATACTTATTTTATTAGAACCTAATATTTTTATGAATAAATACGAGAGTTGTGGTTATGGATTTCTAGTCTCACTTTTATTTTTGTGAGATTAGTAACACATTATAATCTTGTTTAATTTATGGGATGAATATACTACAAATTTGAAATTTTTATATATATTATTATACATATATTTAAAATATTTAATCTAGAATTGGTTTTTATTATATCATGGTAAATATTATTTAAATGATTACAAATTTTTATGTGTTTTATGTTATAATTTAATAGCCTATTACGATGATTTATGATTATGTTTTTGACGAAGAAATATTATGATATAGCTCAAAATATAATAATTACTTCTAAGCTCTAATGATCATTTATGTTGGTTATATGTTTTCCTTTAATTTACTTATATTTATGTACTCAAGAGATCATTGTAATATTGTTAAGGAAAATTGAATTTATTTCTCCATTTGGTTGAAATTATATAATTTTTATATCTAGTTTTTAGAAACGTTATTTAAAAAATATATTAATTATTATTCTATGAATTTTTATAATAATTTTTATCCATAATTAATTTTTTTAGTATGGTTTAAAAGGAATATTCATTCCATTATCATGATGAGGTTATTTTATTTATAAAATTATAAAATTAAATATTTTTATCTTGTATTCCATGAAGAAAATTTACCACCATCATGACCCATAAAATTTTTGTACAATCCTTCGCTTGTTTTTTAGGATCTTTTTAAAAAAATTCCCTTAATAATTGGTAATTTTTAAATTTTTTATTTATTGATTTGAAAAGGAAATTTTGAATGTACAATTAAAATATTATAGATAATTTTAAGTAAATATTCATCTATGATAACAACATTTGATATTAAATATGTTTTACATGAGATATGATCTAATAATACAATCCTTATTTATTTTTTGGAAATTCACATTATTATTTTGATTACTTTTTTATGAAATAAATTTATTTTTATTTGGTAATCCAATGATGATATTAATATATTTTATGACCATATGACATTTATATAATAGAATTATGATTTTCTGATGATTGAGTATGTTATAGCTCTATAATGCATTAGATAATGTGAAAATGATATATAATGAGATGACTATGAAAAGTGTGGACATGGTTGTGAATAGTTATGTTCAAGTGTTATTGTGTTTTTATGATTTATAAGTATCATGCTTTCACAAAATTCATGGACATGATTACAAAAAACATTGTTCAAATTTTTATATATGAGTAACATCACCTTCAAGATTGGCATAAAAGATTATTTTTGGACATGATTATATTTTTAAATGATAAAAATATTATGATTTCTTATGTTTAATATTCCATATTCCTATATTACGAGTTATGGATATTCATAATGATTTGACAGTCTTATAAATCCAAATTATTTGTGTTAATTTATTTCAATGACTATGATCATTGTTTTTTGTGGTATGAATACTTTATACTATGAACATTTACATGAATATTTTAACATACCCTTATAACCATCTCAAACTAAAATGATTAATATATCCCATTTTTACCCTTATAGATCATTGAAGATTATATTTTATTTTTTTTAAATTCTCTAGGTTATGAAGAATTATTTTATATTGGGAATGTATAAGAAGAGTACCATGTGGTCATATAATTGTATGAGATTTTAAATATACTTCATTAAGCAAGAAAATTGTATATCTAGTCTCTCATGACACTAAACAATTACGATCCTCATGAATTTATTACTATGAAATATATTGAATATTAATATAAAATGATGTAATATTTATATAAATTATTCTTGGATCACATTAATAGGAATTATAGTATAGGATCAATCAATATATGGTGGTCATAATTAATTGTTTTGTAAATAATCGCTGAACATTTAAACATATGATTCCATCAATAATTTTAATCATGATATTAAATGGATTTCTAAGATATAAAAGCCTTTCTAGATACTACATGATGATGAGGATTCTCGGTAGATATATATTGGGGAAATTACAAAAAAAATGAGTTGGTTGAGTACATATTGACCCAATTTTGGTGCATGATTAGTGTTCTATTAGTGTGCACTTGGTTTGAGACTACAATGAGATATAATTTGGTTAATTCAAATTTTTTCATATGATTCCCCATTATGATTTTGAATTGATGATGATCATATATGACATATATTAAACCTATTTTGTCATACATTGAATATTTTTTCACAATTTAGACATCCAATAAATCATTTAAACGATAATGTGATTTCTGGGAATGATTATTGTTTTGCACACAACAATTTTGGGTTATATTCAATGGTTTGAACTAGAAGGAATGATTTATAATTGAATTTTATATACAGTAGAATGATTTTCCTCATAAGATACCTTGTGAAATGAGATTTTTAATGAAAAACATTGTGATTATTCTTCTTCATCCATCTCATTTTTTAAATAATAACTTTTACATAGGTTAGATTCATGAAAAATAGAATAATAAAACAATATTGGATCTCAAAGACCATGGATGAAAAAAAATATTTTTCTTACTAAATTATAAGAAATTTGGAAGAAATACTCATTATAATGTTAAAGAGGAATTGGGAGACGTTTGGGTTTTAAAAATAAGGACATAATGTATGTTAAATTCCAATAGAAATTAAATGTTATGTTAATTCAATTAATGTGATTGGTGGGTTCCTTAAGGAATCGTGGATGTTTAAATTTATTATAAGTGGAACTTATTGGATCTATACAATTCATTTACTAAGGGTAATGAAAAAGTAGAGGATAAGAAATTTTTTATGTATTATGGTATTTTTATTGATAAATAAGAGACTAAAAATTAATTTGAACTGATTAATGTATTGATGAATATTATAATGAATAATATTAAATTTCTAGTGGAATAATTGGAGTGATGGAGGTGTTTTGGTAATGTGATTCTAGAATTGTGTTATAAAAGTATTTTTTATTGATGGTATTCTTGTTATATGAATCATCATACATATAAGGAATGTTTGGAAGACGTATTTTATTTTTTATTCTCAATAATTTGATGAATGATAATAATATCCCAAAACATTAATTAAATAGAGAGGTTATATATTATATAAAACACATCATTGAGGAAACTATAACCCCAAATATGTTTATCTTGTGAATATTATAATTATTAGTTGGGATAAAAAATTAATTATTATTGGTTATGTATATGATATAATATTAATAATAATGGAAGTAATTTGTAATTTTATTAGCACAATGTTTATATTATATTGGATAGTAATTATATGATATTTTATTTATGGAATATATTTTTTATTATATGTCAAAAACCTTCCCATGTTCCCTAGTAAACCAATAATCGAGCGACCCTGACATAGACCGATGTGTGTTCATGATCCCCATGGGTCGACGACTAGAACCTGGAACCATACAACATGAATGTGGGAATGAGTTTTCTATAAAAATATGTTGATTTAAAAGAAACAAGATAGTAAAAATAAAAAAAGAAACTCAACTGGGAGTAATGTACATGAATTCAATAGGGAATTAAATCCCAATACCAAATATAAAAAATACCCTACTCCCTAAAGACACATCTCACTGAGTCCAATGATCAATAGCTGGATCCTCCTTTATGAGATCCTATCAACATTCTCAAACCAAGAATGAAAACATATACAAGCACCTGATGGCACATGCAGGGTGTGAGCTAAAAATCTGGGTAGGGTCTCACTATGGATTACATAATAAATTCCAATAATATCTTATCCAACAAGATATGATTTCAATTTTAAAATAAAAAACTTGGGCATTTAAAATCATATTTAACAAATCATGTTGTACTATTCAGATGATCGGAAACTATTTTAAGGATTGTCTATTAAAGTGATTGAATATTAATCAAATAATGTCTTAGATAATATAGTTACATAAAATAGTTTATGTAAATTTAAATGGTGTAAGAACTTGGACCTTATTTTCAGGTATGTTTTCCTTTTCTGGTCGTTTTAAGGGAAAAAGTGGAGAATATAGAAATTTTCCAAGTACACTTCGTGTACTTTGTTGTTGCGCAAGGCCGTGTGCTGGCCGTGTCCGGGACACACACACGGAGTGTAGGGGTGAAGTGGATGCCGCTTAATGCAGTGTACGGAAATGCCTAGTACATATTGTGTACTCTAAAAGTACACGTCGTGTAGTTTTCTTTTTATTTCATTAAACAGACCAGTGTCGCGTCTAATCCCTTTTCCCATCTTCTTCTTCACCTAATTATGTACTGAGCGTCCGAGGAGGCCGAATCTTCTCTGATCCGCTGATCTATCACCAATTATGCAAATCGAACGCCATCAGTTGCAATAGAATCGCAGCAGTGAGTCCTTGGTTCTTCCTTGGCCATGTTTCCTGATTCTTTATCTTATGAGATTTGTCTAAGGTTGAATGTTTTAGATGTTTTTGTATATCTTCTTCATTCTAGGACAATTCACAGGCCTAGGTTCAAGTATATCGATCTCCTAGGATCGCGGTAGGTGTTTAGTCGCCCTATGTTGAATGACATTGAGTTTTTTTTACAAAAAGTGCTGGATTCCCATGTATTGGGTATCTTGGGTTAGGGTTTTGAACCTGTATTATTGTTTTCCTTAGATTTCTTGTATAATTTAGGTTATTATATGATTAATGATTGCTTGTTTTCATGTTTTGGGATCACCTAATGGGTGTTATCCTTGATTGGTTGTTTATCGTCGTTTGACACAGTTGCCTGAAAGGCAAACCCTATTGTAATTGCTAGTTTTCTTGTTATAATTGATTGTATGTATTGCCTTATATTTATATTCTTTGATGCATTTTTGCTTTTATCCAAGTAGTTATTGAACTTACTTAGGTCTGCTGACAGTCGATTATGCACGACTAGACTTCTCAGGGCTGTGTGAACCATGTGTGGTAGACTAAATAGGGAATTGATGATTAAGGTCTTCCCTAGAGTGTATGTTATAAATTAGTATCGTTCGAAGAACGAATAGGAATTGGACTTTGTGCATCCTTAGAGTGTCCTTAGTTACGTATCAAGACTATAGGGGGAATTAGACATAAGTGCTTCCTCAGAGAGTTTATACCTATCATTGCAAGACCACATGGGAAATGACGGTGATTGCTTCCCAGAGTGTCTATGCCTTTGTATGGTTACTTGACTATAGGGGTCTTCCAGTATGAGCCACCCATAGATTCAGTGTAAATATTGTTTGGTTGTTTGTGACGAGTCCACCAAGACAAAGAACAAGCTTGTGTTTTGTACTGCATGTAGTTTAGGTAGTCTGCTGAGATACCAGTTGTGTTACTTTCTAGGCTTTGGGAATATAGTGCAGTTTCTAGATTCCTTGGGTAATAAGTAAATGACTAAATTAAATTACTAAATAAATGAAATGGAGATTAGTAGGATTGTTTACTTTAGTGTACTCATGTTTTTCTGCTGTATTTATTTCATTTACTTCATTTATACTACTCACTGACAGTAGAGCATAGATCTTGTTGTGGTTTCCTACTGGGATTAGTCTCACGCTATGTTTGTATCTTGCTTTTCGGCCCAAAAAGTTTATATGGTTTCAGGTGTGGTTAGGGATTGTGGCCCTTCTACTTCAGGTACATGATTACTGGTTGGAGCCGGAGAGCATAGGACCGAGCGTAGGCATGCGATCCTGCTAGAGTTGTTGTTTACTTTTAGTACTTTTTTCACAGTAGTATTTCAGCATGTTGTTTTGTTTGATGCTTTCCTTAGATATTTGTACCTGCTTCGTCATTATCATCATTATTATATTATACACTATTTCCGCTGTTTAGTTTCAATTGTTGTTTGTTGTTTACTGCTTTCGATGTTGGCTGTTATTTCCTTTTCTTTGTATACCTTACCAAATGAGGGAATAGTTTCCCCAATGACTCAACAAGGCCCTCACCACTAGGCGACAGCCTCTGGTATTTGGGGAAATGCGTTTGAGGTCATGTGGTGAACCGGGTACGGGGCACGAGTTGAGTGGCTCTGGATTCGGGTCGTTACAAAGTGGTATCAAAGTATTTCTTTCCTTTTCTATTCACTTACTGTTTAGTGACATTAGACATGGATAGGACGGAATAAGTAAATGGTAAATAGCTGTGCCCGGGTGTTCTAGAACCTATGTACAGGGAAAGATCCAAATTACCTCGAACATTTCAATTTTCAAGTTTTGAAAATGTTACGGTTTACTTGATTTCACCGTTGGGTGGTACACTTTTTTTGTGACGTTAGTGTTTATATAATTGTGGTCCTATTTTGTTGCAACCCGATGAGATTAGGGTATGCCATCTCATGCATCATATGGGCCATTTTAAGAAAATCACATGTCATGCATTTTCCATGCCATCTAGATTGCATCAAAATTTGCATGCTGTTGTGATAGAATTTGTGATAGACCATGCATTCTATTGTGATAAATACTGTGATAGAATACTTGCTATGTTGATAGGGTATATTTTGATTAGAGCTTCTTTATCATGGACGCAAAACTTTGGTCGTGGAGGTGTTATGGGCCCTCAAGGATCGAAATTTGGTGGATCATGAGTTTGTTATATTGTTTACTTGTTGTATGCATTTTTATGATGTCATGATTTGATTTTTGGGGAGTATGGGCCCCCATGGATCGGAATTTGGCATAGTAATGCTTGTTTTTTTGTGTTTTATGGGCTTCGGTGTAGTTCTGAGGCCACTGTCTGGAAAAACCCAGAATACACGGCGTGTACATTATGAATACACACCGTGTAGTTTTTAGCCATGTCACGGACTATGTGGGAATGGGCACGGGGTTGATAAAGTTCTTGTAGGAACACGCCGAGTACCATTTTACATGCCGTGTAGTATGAATTGGGTATCTAGCCATGTCACGAACAACACGGGCCGGGGATTTCCTTCAAGTTCACATTGTGTCCCTCTGGAACACGCAGTGTATATTTAACTTGGGATCCGACCATCTAGGTAACAACACGGGTTGATGTTACTTTTCTCGTACACGATGTGCTCGTCAGGAACACGTCGTGTAGTGTCGGCCGTGTGTCAGGCTGTGTCGCTAAGAACACAGGCTGGGTAAGGAATGTCTAGTACATGTCGTTTCATCCTTGAACACGTCGTGTAGTTTTGTCTTAGAGGAGTCGTGTGACCTATCCTTGTAGCTGAATACATGGGTTGAGAAATCCGCCAGGAAACACGTAGTGTACCATGTAGACACGCCGTGTAGAAGTGGTATGCGTACCAGTCCGTGTGGCTAACGACATGGATACGGGAAGAATCATAATGACATGTCGTGTAGTGGAAAAACACGATGTGTAGTTTCCTGCTGGGACAGTCTATGTTCCTTTCTATGTGAGAGTAATCGGGCACGAAGAAAAATGGGTTAGTACACGCTGTGTAGTTTGAGAACAGGCCATGTAGCCTGGTTGTTAACACATCCATGCATGTCCAAGGTACATGCCCAGGGTAAAATTTCCAGAAAACACGCCATGTAGTGTGACTAACACGCCGTGTAAGTCATGTTTTTCCATAATTTTATATTTTTTCTCTCTTTTTACATTTTAATATCTTAAGTTGAAACTGTGTTCATTTTTAATAAAGGTGTGCTTTTGACTTTTCAGAGCTATCGCACCAAGACGTACTCCCGTTGCATGTCAGGAACCAGGCAGTGACCGTACGCCTGATATAACAAACCAGGGACTACCAGTAGTTCCAACTATCATTCTGGACAAGGAACCTGCTATGATTCCACACACTAGTGTCGACGCTTAGTTCAGAGAGGGTTTCATGAGGTTCATGCAGACCTTCCAAGGAGCTCAGCATCCTACCCCGTCTATGGCAGAGCTGACGCGGGTTTTTCAGTAGAAGCATCATCCCACGTTCACATGGGAGTGAGGACCGCAGGATACGAAGTCATGGATAGAAGCCATTCTATCCATATTTGATCACTTGGAGACTCCTTTTGAGAGGAGAGTGAATCTCACGACTTATATGCTGCGAGATTCCGCCAAGAGATGGTGGGATGTGGTTTCACAAGAAGGGCGCCAACAGGCTATGGCTTGGGATGAGTTCTAGTGTACGTTTTACGACTACTTCTACCCGGTGATGATGAGGGCTGACCGAGCCAAATAGTTCATGAACCTGCAGTAGGGTACTCTCACAGTTATGGAGTATTCCTCTCGCTTCATAGATTTACGGTGTTTTACTCTCGTTCTGGGGAATGACGAGATTTTTTTAGCAAGGAAGATTGAGGAAGGCCTTAGACCGAACATCAGATCACAGGTGAACGTCTTCCAGTTGAATTCTATTACTCTTATAGTCAACAGGTAGCTTATCAAAGTGAGAAACATGAGGGAGACTGGAGCTGTGGACCAGGGTAGTTCAGCTTCCATGGCTGAATCTTTTCAGGTAGATGGAAAGAAGCACCACCAAGAGTCTACATGAGGTGAATCGAGGAAGCGAGGCATTCCATCTGGCAGACGATATCTTCTTTCTGGAAACCAAGTGGTGTGCTATCATTATGGTAAAAATGGGAATAAGAAGCCTCAATACTCGAGAGACCCAGTGGAGTGCTAATTATGGAGCAAGATGGGTCATTTGCAGCATTTCTGCAAGGTTCTTCTTCTAGCAGCCAGTTAAAAAGGATCAGTTTTGACTCCGCGCACAGGAGCATGATTACCAGTTCCCCAGAAGACTGGGTGATGGAGTTCTTCGGGTCGTTCAGGCTAGGGTAGAGGCCATGGACGCAGTGGTCAGGCTCAGGGAGGGTCAACTCAGGGATCTCAGGTTCTTACACAGGGTTGCGGTGCAGGCCAGACTTTTGCAGTATAGAAAATTCATCAGGATCAAGATCCTGGACCTTCTATAGTTTGAGGTACAATTTTAGTAGCCTCATTTTTATCCTCTACACTTTTCGATACAAGAGCTTCTCATAACATTATTTCTGTGTATACCGTGGAAAGCCTTAGACTTACTATTTATAATTATGAGGATATGATGACGCTAGACACTCCTTTGGGAATGAGAACTGCTAGCATGCATCAGTGCTTAGACTACCCCCTTGAGGTTGGTGGGTGTCGTTTTTCGTGGAGACTCTATGTTTTAGAGATTACAGGTTATGATGTCATTCTCGGAATGGACTGGTTAGTTCCCTTCCAGGCCTTTGTCGATTGTTATCACCATAGGGTGAGTTTCACATCACCAGATGGTGGATCTTTTCACCACAAGGGATAATGGGATGTCCAGGTGAGTAGAGATAGACCAGAGCATCATGGGTTGGGTGGTGTTACGGTCTAGATTTCTAACATATATCTAGATGTCCTGGGGACTTCTCAGATAGATTTTCCTCCAGTGGTTAGTCGCTTTCCAGATGCCTTTCCAGAAGACTTTTCAGGTTTTCCTCCCAAGCATAAGGTGGAATTTTCTATTGATCTTGTGCCAAGAGTGGCACCAGTGTCCATTACTCCTTATTGGACGGCTACACCTGAGTTTTAGGATCCCAAGAAGCAATTGGAGGAGCTGTAGACAAAGGGTTTTATCTGACCCAATACTTCTCCTTAGGGTTCGCCCGTTCTATTTTCAAAGAAGGCAGATTGTACTTTATGGCTTTGTGTGGACTATCGGAAGCTAAACCAGTTGACCATCAAGAACCGATATCCATTACCGTGGATAGATGATCTCTTTGATCATCTTTGAGGAGACACAGTGTTCTTGATGATTGACTTGAGATTCGGCTACCACCAGCTGCGTGTCAGACTATCTAATATACATGTTACAGCCTTTTAGAGTATGTATGGTATGTATGAGTATTTAGTTATGTCGTTCGGTATCACAAACACCCCAGCAGTTTTCATGGATCTGATGAACATATTTTTTCATCCTTACTTGGGTTCATTCGTGGTGGTTTTCGTGGATGATATCTTGGTGTACTCTCAAACACGAAACGACCCTGATACCCATCTTGAGATCATTCTGAGTACACTGAGAGAGCATTAGTTATATGCTAAGATCTCGAAGTGCCACTTTTGGATGGACGAGATTCACATCCTGGGTCATGTAATCTCAGAGACTAGAGTTTTAGTATACCCAGCGAAGGTGAGAGCAGTAGTTACCTGGGAGCAGCTGAAGAATGTCTTCAAGGTACGGAGTTTCTAAGGGTTGGCTGGTAACTACAGGCGGTTTATACAGGACTTCTCACGCATAGCAGCACCGCTTAAGAGGTTGACTAAGAAGGGGGTGAAGTATGTTTGGTCAAAAGCCTATGATTTAGACTTTCATGAGTTGAAGGGGAGATTTCCTTCAGCACTGATTCTAGTTTTACTGGAGCCGGGCTAGAGTTATACAGTTTTCTATGATGCATCTGGCATTGGGCTCGTAGCAGTTCTTATGCAAGAGGATCGTGTTGTTGCGTAAAAATATCGACATTTGAGGCCACATGAGAGGAACTATTCTACACACGACCTGTAGTTGGCTGCAGTCATTCATGCCTTTCATTTTTGGAGACATTATCTTCTGGGAGAGAATTTTGTGCTATATACTGACCACAAGAGCCTCAAGTATATCTTCACACTGCGTGACTTGAATCTGAGACTGCAGAGGTGGGTTGAGTACCTACAGTCTTTCGATTTCGAGATAGCTTATATGCCTGGGAAAGGCAACGCTATGGCATATGCACTGAGCAGGAGGACATAGATACAGATAGTTTTGGAGGCTAGCAGCGAGTGGCATATTATGGTTCTGTTTATTGAAATGCATATGGAGGTGAACGACAGACAGGGTCAGACCTTTCTTTCATCTATAGTTGTTACCTCTACCCTTCTTGATCGAGTTCAAATGAGGAAACTTTCAGATTCTAAAGGCCTAGTCCTACTGGAAATCATGTCAGGAGAGGACCCTCTTCCTGGATGGATCAAAGGAGAGGATGAGATATTGTGTTTCCAGGGACGTGTATGGGTGTCAGCAGATATATGTGAGGAGATGATGCGAGACTTTCATTCCTCAGTTTGGGCAGTTCATCTTGGCGTAACCAAGATGTATCATGATCTTCACCGCCAGTATTGGTGGCTAGGTATGAAGAGAGATGTTGCACGTTTTATCATGAGATGTTCCACCTATCAGCAGGTTAAGGCAGAGCACCAGCGACTAGCAGGGATTTTACAGTAGCTACCTATTCTTGAGTGGAAGTGTAATGATGTCGAGATAGACTTCGTGACAGGGTTACCAAGATCGCCACGAGGGAATGACGCGGTATGTATTGTCATTGACAGACTCACAAAGGTTGCTCACTTCTTTCCGGTTAAGGATACCTTTGGTGTTGATGAGCTTGGACGGTTTTATATCCGTGAGATTGTACTCTTTCATGGGGTTCTGAGTATTATCATTTCAGATAGTGACGCTTGCATTACGTGGCATTTCTGGCAAGGGCTACAGAGGGATTTGGGTACACAGGTACTTTTGAGTACAACTTACCATCCTCAGATAGATGGCTAGTCAGAGCGCATGATACAGGTGCTATAGGACATGCTACGAGCATGGGTCCTCGATTTTGGAGGCTCTTGGGAGAAACATATACCTCTAGTGGAGTTTTCCTACAATAATAGTTTTCAAGAAACTATTAAGATGGCACCTTACGAGGCTTTGTACAGTAGGTCGTGTCGATCACCCTGGTGTTGGTTGGAGGTAGGAGAGGCATCTATGTTGGGACCTCGTCTTATTCAGGAGACCACAGAACAGGTGGATTTGATTTGGGAGAGGATGGCTACTACATAGTCTCAGCAAAAATCTAATGCTGATCAGCCGAGACGACCTTTGGATTTCAAGGTAAGAGATCAGGTTATCCTACCTGTTACCCCAAGGTTTGGACACAAGAGGATCAAGAGACATGGTAAGCTTTCACTGAGATATGTTGGGCTGTTTGATGTCCTGGATAGAGTCGGGCTGGTTGCTGATAGTTTTTAGTTACCTCAGAGGTACCAGGCTATGCACGACGTCTTCCATGTTTCTCAACTTCGACGTTATTTCTAAAACTCGTCTCTTGTTTTTCAACTCGAGGAGGTTGAGCTGGAGCAGGAAGCATCATTCGAGGAGCATCCTATCAAGATTTTTGATCATAGTGAAAAGGTACTCCGTGGCAGATTTGTTCTTCTGGTACGGGTGCTATGGCAGCACGACTGAGTACATGAAGAGACTTGGGAGAGGGAGGCCGATATGCGATCACAATGGCCAGAGCTATTCGAGGTTTCTTCATCGCCACCCTTTTAGGGAAATTCTGGGACAGATTTCATTAAGGGGGAAGCTTGTAAGAACCCAGACCTTCTTTTCAGGTATGTTTTCCTTTTCTAGTTGTTTTTGGGAAAAAAGAGGAGAATCTGGAAATTTTCCAAGTACACGTCGTGTACTTTGTTTCCGCGCAAGGCCATGTGATGGCTGTGTCCGGGCCACACACACGGTGTGTAGGGGTGAAGTAGAGGCTGCTTAATGTGGTGTACGGAAAAGCCTAGTACAAGCCATGTACTCTAAAATTACACGTTGTGTACTTTTATTTTTATTTCATTAAACGTACTGAGGTTGCATCTAATCCCTTTTTCTGTATTATTCTTCACCTAATTACGTCCAGAGCATCCGAGGAGGCCGAAACTTCTTTGAGCCACTGATCTGTCATCAGTTATCTGAATCGAATGCCATCAGTTGCAATAGAATCGCATCGGTGAGTTCTTGGTTCTTACTTGGCCACGTTTCCTGATTCTTTCTCTTATGAGAGTTATCTATGGTTGAACATTTTAGAAGTTTTTTCAAATCTTCTCCATTCTAGGCCGATTCACAGGCCGAGGATTAAGTATATCAATCTCCTGGGATTGATGTAGCTGGTTTGTTTCCCTAAGTTGAATGTCTTTAATTTTTTGTGCAAAAATTGTAGGATTCCCATGCATCAGGTATCTCGGGTTAGAGTTTTGAACCTGTATTATTGTCCTCCTTAGATTTCATGTATTCAAGAGGTTATTAGGTGATTAATTATTGGTTTTTAGAATGTTTTAGGATCACCCCATGGGTGTTATCCTTGTTTGGATGTTTATCGCCATTTGGCACAGTTTCCTGGAAGGAAACCCCTATTGCAATTGCTAGTTTTTTTGTTATAATTTATTGCATGTATTGGCTTCTGTTTATATGCTTTGATGCATTGTATATTTTATCCAAGTAGATGTTGAACTTACTTAGGGCTGGTGACATTTGATTACGCATGACTAGACTACTCAGGGTTGTGTGAACCTGATGTGGTAGACTAAATAGGGAATTGATGATTAAGGCCTTCCATTGAGAGTTTTTTATAAATTAGTATCGTTCGAAGGACCTATAAGAATTGGAATTTGTGCTTCCTCAGAGTGTCCTTAGTATGTATCTAGACTATAGGGGGAATTATATGTAAGTTGTTCCTTATAGAGTCTATACTTATCATTGTAAGACCACAGGGGAATTGACAGTGAGTGCTTCCGAGAGTGTTTGTGTCTTTGTATGATTACTTGAATATAGGGTTCTTCCAGTATGAGCCACCCAGAGAGTCAATGTGAATATTGTTTGGTTTTTTGTGATGACTCCACCATGCCAAAGAACAAGATTTTGTTTTTTACTACATGTAGTTTAGGTAGTCTCTTGAGATACCTATTGTGTTACTTTCTACGCTTTGGGAATATAGAGCTATTGCTAGATTTCTTGTGTAATAGGTAAATTACTAAATTTAATTACTAAATAAATGAAATGGAGATTAGTAGGATTGTTTACTTTAGTGTACTCTTGTTTCTCAGCTATATTTATTTCATTTACTTTTGCTATATTTCTCACTGACTGTAGGGCACAGATCTTGTGGTGGTTGCCTACTGGGATTAGTCTCAAACCCTGTTTGGTTCTTTCTTTTCAGACTAAATAGGTTATATGGTTGCAAATGTGGATAGGGATTGTGTCCCTTCTACTTCAGGTAAATGATTATGGGTTGGAGCTGGAGAGAATATGACCGAGCCTAGGCTTGTGATGTTACTGGAGTTGTTGTTTACTTTTAGTAATTTTTCCTCAGTTGTATTTCATAACGTTGTTGTGTTTTTTCTTTCCTTAGATACTTGTACCTACTGCATCCTTATCATCATTATTATATTATACATTGTTTCTACTGTTTAGTTTCAGTTTTTGTATGATGTTTGCTGCTTCCACTATTGACTGTTATTTCCTTTTCTTTGTATACCTTACCAAATGAGGGAATAGTTTCCCCAATGACTCAACAAGGCCCTCGCTACTAGTCAGCAGCCTCTGGAATTTGGGGAAACACTCTTGAGGTCATGTGGCAATCCGGGTATGGGGAACTAGTTGAGTGGCTCTAGATTTGGGTTATTACAATAGGAATGTAATGAAATAAAAAAATTGCATACATTTATATATCCATTATATAATAAGAGAGAAACATGGTCATTTATGAAAAGATATTATAGTATTTCCACCTATTGGACTTTGTTCTCTCTATGTGATCTCAAAAATATGTGTATACACACATCCCCATGACATTATATAAAGGTGACTAGTCACTCTCTCTTCTAGGATATGACCCACTGCATATATGTTTTAGAATGTGGTAATAGCATACATTTTTTTCAAATTACTCACCAACTACCTAAGGCTTCCAGGCACTCTTACAAAATCAATGATGTATATTTCCTTCAATATTGATTAAAATACAATTAAATCCAATTATTCCATTTAAATGAAAACATTCCATTTAAAACAATTTTTTTAAATAAAAACATTCCACTTTTGAAACATAATACAACTGGGATTCATCAACACATTTTAAATCCATTTTCACAATTTAACAAATTTCATCAATTTTGTTTCAATGAAAAAATAATAATTCATTTTCAAAAATTACATTCAACAATGTAATTGAAACTATTTTCATTGAATATATGATTTATATTTTAAAATTTCAATCAACCAATTTCCATAAACAAGCCCCAATTCAATAGAATTGATATGTTTTCCCAATTTCTGTATCCAAACCATTTCAAGTCCCCCAATTAACCAAAATTAGTTTTTATTAAATCAATTGATATCAGTTTTGATAAATATAATTTTAATGAAAAGCTCAAAAAAATCATGTGATACTAGATTAAAGAATTTTGACATGTAGGATTGAACCACATATGTTTTCTTGAAATGCAACACTCACAACGACACCGTTCAATGAGAACGAAGGTGTAGAAGACCTCAAAACTCCACATATAAATGATAATAAACATTAAGGAGTATAGATAAAACAATATTAGTATTATCTATTAAAATCCTGAAGGAGGAGAAACATAGAAAATTCATGAACATAAGAGACACCTTACATGGTAATAGCTCTGCAAGAACAACGATAATAGAACACCTAAAAATAGGTGTGTAGGGGGTAGAGAGATTCAAGAACACATTTGGAAGGATTTAAGTCATGGGAGTTCAAACATAAGAGGATTAATTAAAAGATATCATCCATTATCCCCACTTAAATAAGCAATGTCAGGGTATTTTATTATATATAATACAATTTCATGTTGTGAATTAATTAATATTCTAAACCATCGAAAAATGTGTCACCTAAAATTAAAAATGTCCCAATAAATAGAAAAAATGTGTAAAGGCCAGTCACTACATGTAACCATCACAATTAAAATAATTTCATGGTCTGTATCTTTAAATTCATACCTGTCATATAACCTGGTTACACGGAATGTAACCCTCATGCATCATACAGAAAATGTTGTTTAAATATGAGAATCTAAAAAAACTATAACATCACCATTATAGGTATCCTATCCATTAATTCCCAACCCCAAATAGTCAATAAAAATGAAAAGGCATGACCAGGTTAAAGGAATACATATCAGATCGGTAATGGGATTTTACAACCTCCCCCACATAAAAATTTCCTATCCTAAGAATTCCTATGAAAAAGATTCCATGGAAAAAATATGAATCTAGTTCTCTCTCATCAGTGTATCATATTACCAAATCACCTGATTATCAGAACCATGCTTTCATTTCACATAAACCAAAGGTATGTTCCTCCCATGAAGTACATTGGTCATATAATCAACTATCCTAACTAGTCGTTGTATCATAGATAAATCAGGTTCTATCTATATATCACTCCATCTCAAAAAATTATAAATATTTGATAAACACGTTATTAGCTAAAATACATGGAATATAGTACATATAAATGTCATCTATGTTGGAAGTGAGAAATGATATTGAAATTTCCAAACATGATCAACAACATCAAAAGGTCCAACTAAACTGGGAGAAATATTCCATTTATTCCCTAGATATCGATGAAATAACTAGGGAGAAACTATCAATATCACTTGGTCACTATTTGAAAACTATTAAGGTCAACAGTTATGATAAATATATAACATATATCAAATATGTGCTATCAACATTCTACGTTGAATCAACTGAATCTTAGTTGTTTTCTCTTAGTCCAAACAAGGTCCAACTAAGGAATATTCATCAAGATTCGACCAAAACCACATAGATTAACAAGGATAGCCAAACAGGTCCTCAAAAGGATCCAGTTGGATTGTATATTTGTAACTATTGTTATATGTGAACTCAAAAAACCCCAAATGATCATCCCATGCCCCACCATTGTCAAGAACACAACCGTGGAGCATATCCCCAGGAATATTTATATATCTCTATGTCTGGACACCCTTCTGTGTATGGTTGGTTGAGCTCAAATGGACTCGATGTCCCTTTTCCACCTAAAGGCCTCACAAAAAGAGAGAATTGTACTAAGGATCCCTATCAAATAATATACAATATCGAACTCCTTGTAAACAAACAATCTATTTCACAAATATATTTCCCACCTCTTAAACCTTGGATGTATCATGATTGGGTATGATGTGAGAAGAATTGGCTTATCCATCGATCACAACTCATATTACATTTTTATTTCTCTATGTATGAGGTATCCTAACCACTCATTCTGTAGGGATTTCATCCCACATCCAAGTAGGGGCTGGATGTGTATGAAGTAATCCTAAAAGTATCTATGACTTTACTATTACCTTCTAGCCAATATAATAGTGGGAAACTAACATATAAATACCCTATCCCATACCTATCCACCAGTACTACCACTACATGTCATAGAATATCATAGTGATTCTTGGTTGTATAGAACTCTAGGAATTATGAAAATCCACCTAAACAATATTCCCTATCAATAATGTAATAAAAAAAGAAATTCTGATAAAAATAACATGCTCTTTGGAGAACGAATACTTGGAAACTATCTCCCCACCATTAATAGAGTCTATAATGATATATAATCCATCATCAAGATCTTTATCATGACGAATAATCTCAAGAATAGTGGGTTTCTACTAAATGCTGGATAAGAAAACATTATCCCCTTTCTCCAGAACTCCTATATGATTATAAAAAAAGAGAGACCAAATTCCACACAATTGAGTATTCTTTCACTACCTAGGTTAGAGGTTTCTGGCACAATGAATCTCCAATGACATTCCCTTTCCACTGGGTATTGGTGATGTAATAGTCAAATGATTTTTGGCACTCTACCCAATGCCTCTGATGAATATTCAAATATTTTAAAGAGATGACATCACTCAAGATTTTTTTTTTCTAAAGACACAGTATAATTTTATATGAAAAATAAGTGAAGCCAACTTATAAGAACATGCATAACAACTTCATGTTCAAGGTCATGGGTAGGATAATTCTTCTCCTCTGGACTAAGATGATGAGATCCAAAAGCTATTACATGTTTGAAATTTAAAAGAATGCATCCTAGTCCAGAACCTGATGCATAACAAAATACCATACAACCTTGTCCGTATTATTTAAGATTATACACTAGTGAAGTAGTCTAAATCCTTTTTATCTCAACAAAAGAACTTGATAATTTATCACTCTTAGAAAAATTCACCACATTCCGAGTCAAAACAATCATCATAAAATCTGACATTTATAATTCCTTCAAAAACCTTCAATAATATACTCTTATTCCCATGATGGTTCTTATATCGATTACATTACGTGGTTTATACAAAGTCATAATAGCCTTCACTATATTATGATAAACTAATATTCCATGTTTTGACACTCTATGTCCCTTAAATTTCACTTTTTGAATCCATAAGTAACAATTTGAAAGCATGAAAAAATGTTGGTGAATTTTCAGTGGACTCATTAATATTCTCAGATGATGCAAATGATCCTCCTCACACTTGGAGTAAATGGGGATGTGATCCCCAATGAATACAAAAAAATTATATAGATACTCATGGAAAACCCACTTCATTAGAGACATGAAAAATGCATGATATTTTCTCGGACTTAATGGAATAACAAAGTAATCATAAATATCACACCTACTCTAAATGGAGGTTTTTATAATTGAAGATTATTTTATACTCAACTGATGTTAACTACATCGATGATCAATCATTGAAAACAAATACATCCACTTTAAGTGATCTAAAAAATAATCAATCCATGTAAATTCAAACATTTTCTTTACCGTAACATGAGTGAGATCCAGATAGTCAACACATAAGAGAAGAGAACCATCAACATTATTTGATAAGAGATCTAGCTCTACCCATGTTGAAAAACATGGGTGTATAAAGCCTTTCACAAGAATATTTTCCTTGTGGGACTTCATGTCATTCATTTCAGTCAGGTCTGTATGGTAACATGGTTTGGAAATTGGTTATGTACAAGGAACTAAGTCAATGGAATACTAAACTTCCCTTACTGTAGGAAGATCATAGAAATAATAAGGAAACACGTTTAGAAGTTTGGTGATAATTGGATGGATATCACCGACAAAAGATTCCAACTCAAAATAAAAAAAACAATGATATTACCTTCACTAACTCTGGATATAAATGCTTAGACCATCCCTACATTGGGTCTCATTCTCCATGAATGATAATAGACACACCACTGGGTGTTGTAAGGTAGAGCCATAGATTATAACAATCAATCAAGGATTTATTGAAAATGATCCAATCCATCCCAAATATGATGTTATGAGGGTTCATATAGAGCATTAGAATAATCCAAGATAGGTTTAAATCTGATGGAGAGGAGAAAAAACTAGGAATACATATACCCATCTCTCTCTTTTCAACAAGGGTTGTAGTAATATCTATTATAGAAGATAAAATATCCATATAAATATTAAACAGATTAAAAATAAAAGTTGAAATAAATGAGTTACATGCACCAATATCATATAGAGTAGTCACTAATGAAAAATATATAGTAATGGTACCTCTCACAGTTATTGGACCCATGTATGCATCCTCTTGAGAGTCTTCCAATACAAGAAATGGATTCGTTATAGATACATGTGGTTGGAACCGTTTTATATGTGAATAATGTGATTTACACATAATTTTAGGGGGAGATGATAATCATGTTCTACTATTTGGAGCAGAAAATTTGAGGATGAATCTTTCTAAGTGTCCTGAACGTCCGCATGAGCTACATTTTTTGAGTGCCTTAGTGAAAACCCTCCTATAATATCATATCCTTCCCTATTGGTAGAAAATAAAAGGACATAATACTACCATTATTGGAGATTTGGAATGAATCTACTATCATGGGATTCCATTAGAATCATAATTATTCGAGTTTCCATCAAAGAAACTCACACTGCCACTTGGAGAATAACGGACTCCAGATAACCCTGACTTCCCAGCCAGGTCCATCTCGACCATCATCACCTTATCCATCACATTAGTATATGTGGGAAGCATCAACAGAAATATTATAATGATGAATATATTATCAATGTCCCAAATAAAACTAGTGAGCCTTCATCTTCACATTAGATACAATCTTTGGTGGAAAATGCACCAGCACAGTAATGCGATTTGATACTCAGTCATGGCTCTATTAGCCTTCTCAAGCATGAATAACTCAATAGCCTTGGAAAACAACATTGAATATAGATATAATTTTATGGTGTAAATTACCTTAAATTACTTCCACTATAATCCCTCATGTTTCTTCACCATCACCATCATTTCCCACCAACTCAAAATCTGTATTTCCAGTATGAAGGTGTCACTGTTCAACTTGATCATAACTTGTGTCTATAAGAACTCAAACATTCAATCTATATTGCCCAAATCTTCTTCAGTATGATGAGGATCAGTTTATCTTTTGAAAACTGAAAGATTATAATGAAGGAACTCATAAGAATGATTTTTTAGAACACCCCATCAAGATCTCCAACTGGATCATGAACGAGGACTAGGGGTGGTGCCTATCCTAGAGCATTGACATTGTGTACAACCACCTCAACTATATTATGGTTCAATAGGAGATTCTACCATTGTGGTTTAGTAGAATCATCCAAATGGATCTGATTTACATGGATTCTTGGAGGAATGATTATACCTAACATCATTAGACAAAAAGTAATATAATTAATCAACACTAAAACTGAAGAAATAAGGTAAATTATTCTCATAAGAAGGAAAAATGAGATTTGGATTCCTCTCTAACTAAATCATAATAGTAAAGGGACTAAAACTAATAAACACAACATCCTTCCCAACCACCATTGGAGGAATATGGTTCATTGTAGTGAGATCTATCCAGATAGTTAACCAGAACTACCCCCTAAGTATTGATAAAATTTCACATCTACATACTAAATTTAATATGAAAGCTCAACATCTTACACTAATACCAATTTTTCATGAGCCAGTCTGGGTACCATGGTAAAATGATAACATAGATACCTATGACATATCCTGAATGGAATTCACAATCCTAGTGGGTTGATGACTAGCACCCAGAACAATACAACATGAATATGGGAATGAATTTTCCGCAACAATGTGGTAGAAAAAAAAAAGACATTATGTATAACAAAAGAAACTCAACATGGAGTAATGTACCTGAATTTAATAATTTATTAAACACAAAATTACTACATCGAATTTCTCAAAAATGGAATACCTCAAATTTACCTATGGGCACAACTCACCAAGACCAAAGTTTAAATGTTGGATCCACCACCCAGTGATCCTCTCCCATTTCCCAAAACTGGAATGAGATAATCTATAAACTCTTGACGGAAAACATAGGGCGTGAGCTACAATTTCCTCTATGGTATCACCAAGGAAACCATAACAGATTCCAAAAATATATAAACCCACATAAATTCTTTTGATTTTTAAATAATCATATTTTTCATTTAAAAGATTATTTAATGAATCGTGATATTAAATTCATATGAGGGAAAAATACTTTACACAAAGGATTTACAAGTGATGTAATATTTCTAAAATAAAGGATTCGATAAAATAGTTACACAAAACAGTTTATGTAAATTCCATAGGCAAGTAAATTAGTTTTAGAAAATTGGAATACATTTATATCCCATATATAAAATAGGTGAGCAACATGGTCATCAGCCAAATAGGTGCGATTGTATTTATGACAATAATACTTTACACTCTCTATGTATTCTCATTAATGTTTATGTAAAAAGGTCCCCCTGAGACTTGCCAGTGGTAACTCGTCACCGTCCCATTGGGGATGTGACCCACTTCCTGTATATTTTATAACATTGTATCAACATATATTCTGTCAAAATAACTTACCAAATACCAAATACATTTAGGCACTCTTACATAATAAATGATGGGAAATTTATTTTATGATGTTTTAAAATATAATTTAATCCCATTCATCCACCTAGACTCTAATTTTTCATTTAAAACCAAATCAAGTTTTAATTAAAAACGTGTCTATTTAACAAGATAATAACACTCAATTTTTATCAAAACATTTTAAATCCATCTTCACAATTTAATAAATTCCATCAAATCCATTTTGAAGATAAAATTCACCAATTCATTAACTCAATTTAATTAAAAAACTTAATTTAAATTATTACCATCAAATCTATATTTTAAATTTACTAATTTGAATCAACTAATTTCTATAAAAACACCCTAATTCAAAGGAATTGGGGGTTTCCAAATTTTAGTTCAAAAACCAATCCAAATTTCCCAATTCACTAGAATTTTATTTTATCATGTCAATTGAATGAATGTTTGAGAAACTGATTTTAAATCTATAATTGAAATAAATATAACAATACTAGGTTAATCAATTTGGATAATTGGGATATAAACACCTACCTATTCTCAAAACACAACATTAACACAACACCCATAAATGAGAAAAATGGTGTTGATGGAAAAAAAATTAACCAAGAAATGTGATCCAACATAACAAGGAATAGATCAATCAATTTTAGGATGATCTATTTAAATCACAAATAAGTAGTAAAAGAGATAGGTGAACAATATCAGATAGGTCCTATCATGGACTGACACCATAAGAAAAATGATGATCAAAATTCAGTTCCAATGGATATAAAATGGTTGGAGAGCTTAATGGTATCCTAAGGAAGGATTTAGGTTGATTTGAAATAGAATTGGGTGAAAGATAATATCCCAGTCATGATTTATATTTAATAAAACATAGTTGGGGTATTTCATGTTGTGTAATAAAATTTCATGTCATAAAATAGTTATTCTTCAAAACTATAGAAAAAATGCATCCCCTCGAGTTAAAACTGATCCACTAAATATCTCTCGATGTGTAATAGATAGTCATGATGTTTAAAATTCATAGTTTGAATATTTTTAGGACTTGCATCCATATACCTTAATTATTTTGTAACCTTATTACACAGCATGTAATCGTCCTAAAGATGAAATAAAAGGGTGGTTAAAGTAGATAATCCAAAAAATATCAATCTTCATCATTATAGGTATCCTTCACATTCATTTCCAATAAAACCTAGTCTATGAAATGAAAAAACCTTGACATGGTTAACAAAATAACTTTCAGATCAGTAAAGTTGTGTTAGAGTATTTTATTTTATTTATAGAATTAGTATTCATATAAATTATGGATGAATATAAGTTTTCTAAATTTTTATATGTTGATTCAGATTAAAATCATGTTTTATGAGAAATAATTTAATTCACATGTTTAGTATTTGACATTGCCAGGAACTAACCTTAAACATTACATAATCTTGATTTATTAGTCAAGAATTTATTTTACAGTATTACACAAGACAATATAGGTTTATATTTTTAGACGTATACATAATCAAAATTACAAAAATAGCATTTATATCACAATGTGGACACACCAACATAGTATCTTCCATTCCCATAAAAAACACATATGATATAAGTAGTTGACATTTCGTGAAATATATTCGAAATTTTATTATTTACCTTAGCCTTGTACTAACTAAAACACATAACCCTATAATTTAAATTATAAAATGTTGTAAGAGTAAAAAAATATCTATAAGGGGCGTAAAAAATAAGTATATTGACCAATATTCCAACAAAAAATTAAAAAAATTGACTTTTTTAAATATTCAATCATTTTAAAATAATCCTTTTTCTCACGGTAGAAATTAAATTCTCATCCCAAATCATTTTACTAAACAATTCATATTAATTTTCAAAGATAAAACATATTTAATTCTAATTATGAAAATTTATTAATACATTTTTCACAATATGAATCATTTCCCATATATGATGTGAAAAATAGTTTCTTCAAAGCATAAATTCATTAACATTCCATAATTAATGATAAGAAAACAAAAAAAATCCATAATTATAATAGATAAATTCTATATTAACCTTGATGAATAATTTTTTTAAAACTCTTATATATGAGGTAAACCGTTTAGTTATATATAGAATAATACTCATGGTCACACAAAGAATAATTGATAAAAGTTTGAACTTTTCCAAAATATTTTTATCTCCCATAAGAATACATTCCCTTATATTGAAATATTCATTCCATTTTAAAAACTTTTTTAAAAATTATTATAATATATGGAAGGAGGGATTTATGTTTAAAAATTATGTCATCTTATAATGTGTATAAAATATCATAAAATATTAATTGTGGTGGGAAAAATCACTATCTCCATATACATTAAAATATAAAAATTATTTTACCTTTTAAAGAGAAGAATGAACATTCTGCATTAAATATGTAATAATATTCCTTATTAAAAACATTGATTGAATATAAAAAATGTCATAAAATTACATTATAATTAATTTATGTCAATATAAATACATAAATAAAATAATTATAATAATATTTATGTGGATGAAAAAGGGTTTGAAAGAAAAAATTAAATATGGATTTTTTTAAAGATAGCCCTTTACATTTAGTTTGAACTGTCACGTTTGTTCATTATATTCTAGAATAGTGTAAATTTGTTAATTTTTCTAATTAATAATAAAATTTTATCTTTTTATTATTCATTTTTATTTTATTATAACCATTTTATTTTCAATAACATAATCAATTAATTGTATGTCCATCATTTCAATTATATTCCTCCTATATGTACTAAATGACTTCAATAGGTTGACTAAAGTCAAAGTAGTTATTATTACATTATATTTAGAATTATAATGATGAAATTATTATTATTTTTATACGTCCGTTATAATTTATAATCCATCCATGATTGTAGTTTATGAAAAATGACATACACTACAATCCTCGAGGGATACACATTATATACACATGAGTAATGTTTTAATTTTTCTATGATAATTTTAGAAAGAAATTAAGAATTTTTTTGATCCCATAATGATCATTAAATCATAAATATAATATTAATTCATCAAATATACCTAATCATGTATCTAATGTGGTGATGAATATGTATTATACCCCATTATAGAGGTGGTAGTTCAGTATTCACCTGAATAATGTTATAAATATTAGTTAATTGAATTGAAATAAAGTATATGATATATATATATATGTATATAATATTTTATAAAAAAATAAATATTTAATTAATATCATTTATATTTACATTATATCCACCACTAAATAAACCCTTAATAGTAGGTGATAGAAGATGCATTTTATCTGTTTGTATGGTGGTAGTGCGTTGTACACATGAATGATTATTTCAATTCTCAATTAAAATACAAGAGAAGATGGATATAGGTTATACCATTAAAACAATAACATCTCACTATATGGAATATACCAGTTCTATTATTTCATCATGGATGAAGAATATATTAATGAGGATAAAGGAGAAATAAAATGATCAGGCTTGGTTAAGGACTATACCTCAAATTCGGACAACCTCTGATGGTTTTCATCAAAAATAATTCATATATTGGTTTTATGATCATAGAATGAACTATATTACCTAGGTAGATGTACAATGAAAGGATTTTTTAAAAAAAAATATGAGGTAAAATGTTTTTCTTGAAGTGTGAACTATAGAGAAGAAGTATTCATTTTTAGAATATAGTGGAGGGTCACTCATTAAATTTATTAAAATATTTTATTAATATAATTTTTTTCATATAATTTTTTTTCCAAATTCAAAAAAATTATATATTAAATGAGGTCTAGTCGATATGCACTCATAGAGAAAATATTGTACAGTTATATCTGGTGTTTTCCAAATTTTCTTTTCTTAATCCGATATTAATAGTTTTTGACAATTACATTGATAAAAAAGATTTAACTCTTTAGGGGTTTATATGATTGCAATAAAATAAAAAAATATTACAAATAAATGCATCAAGGATTATACTTTCAACCAAATCAAAATATGTTATTTGAAAAATGTGTTGTTAATGGTTTTATCTATTTAATAAAATATTATTTATTATAAAATAATGTAAATGTCAATTTTGGGTCAATTCAATGAATTTTGACTTATATAACTACATAATAAATATCTAATTAAAATATAAGGGATGAAGAAAATAATATGTATTTTATATCTACATAAATTTTGGGGAATAGTTATTCACTAATATAATAACAATTTAATCATTTCTAAAATAATTTTTATTCTTATATTAATTGAATAAATATTGTATTAGCATTTCATATGAATTTAAGGAAATTACTTCCTCCTTAAAAATACGAATTAAATTTCCAGGATAAAAAAATTAATTTCTTTCTAAAAATAACTTTTATAACTAAACATACCTTATTTTCACCCTATATTAAAAAAATTATATAATAAATCAAAGTGAATGAAATTTTGTAGTTTTGATTACTTTAATTATTATAATGTAAAAAATCATCGATATATAAAAAAATAACATATATTATAATTTTGGATGATTATGGAATATATTTGACAATCCCTTAAAATTGAGGCATGTGTTTGGGTTATATTATAATCGTCATCACGTTATTTTTACCGTTAATTAACCCATTTTACCATTTCCTTTGTACAAAACATTGAATTTGATTACTATTCATAATGACTAGAAATAACAGGGAAATATTTTAAATATATGTAAATATTAATATGAAATAATAAATTAATTTCTCTTGATTCATAACTTATAAGTGACATATCATAATTAAAAAAAATGTTGCTAACCACATTAGAAATTTTTTTTAATAATATTTCCATTTATGTACAGAATTGTTTTTATACTAAATTATAGAACAACATTACTAAAACAATATTATTTTATTTTTTTAATATAAAGTACCCAATGAAATTTTAAATCAAATATAAATGTAAATTTTACATTATATGTATATAAAATAGAAATACAACTTTTAAAAAAATACTTATTTTTTAAAATTCCTTGAAAACTAAATTTTTATTGAAAAAACTCAAAATTTAAACATAATGTAGTTTTGATATGGTTATTTATAAAATTATATACTATTTTTAAAAAAAATTATTATAAATTATATATAATATTCACTCATAATAAAAAATAGATTAAATTTTTAAAAAACATATTTTTGAATAATTTATTTCTTTTTCTAAAAAAATGATATTATTTTCTAGTAATTTATTAATTTTCTTATTTATTAAGACCATTTTTTATATTAAAAATTATCTCTGGTCATATTCATACAATCCAATTAAATGACTATGTTATTGCTGACATATTTATATAATAATATTATGTGGTTTGATTATGGTCAGTGTTGCGCGTCGCAGATGTTATTAAACATAGTGTACAATCATTAAAACCATAGAGTGTTACATTCTCCATCCATTTTTAAAAAACACGTCTTATAACATTGAACATGATCTCCAAAACTTTTTTGAAATCTAATATCATAACAATAGTTTATAAATAATCCTTTTAAAAGAGATATATAGAAATACAAAGGTCATCCGGAGTAACACAAAAATATTTTTTTGAATAGGAGAACAGTAGTTGTTGGTGCAAAATATTATTATATGAGAAATTAATAATGTAAAAATTAATAGTGGAGACTGAAAAATATCACTTACCACAAGGATTTGACTCATCATGATAATGATAATAACCAAAAAACCTTTAACCAAAAGGGTGTGAAAAAGATAACAAATTTCTCTATAATATGGGTAATATGATAACATTTTTTCTTCAAGATCCTTTTCAATATGCTATGGTATTCAACTATCATTATTAAGATGATCGCAACGAAATATACTTATTAAAAAATTATTATTTCATCCATTAATAAATATCCACCATGATCAAATATTTTATTCTAAGTGATGATGATTAGAGATGATGTTTTTATGAATAAAGCTGTAAAATAAAAATACATCAACTCATATACAACTACAATTGGATAAAATGATATTTCTCCATTCATTATATATTTACCAAAAAAATGATTATTCAGAGGTATGATAATTCCAAAAATGGATAAACCTCTATTAATTAAATAATACATTAATCTAAAAAATTAAATATTATGAAAATTGATGAAACTATGTAAATAATTAAATAATTATACTTAAAATTTTTCAAAATATTCTTGACTAGTATTGAACCCAAATACTAGATTGATTTGATCACATATTCTTCCAAGAATAGTTTAACATTTATATTCATCTATCATCAATCACATTTAATGACTTATACTAGAAATGTATATAATATAATCATATAATATCAAAAATATACTAATTTTATCATCTATCTTCATCTCATTATATTGGGTAGGTGGTGGAATATTACAGTCCCTTATGTGACATCCCTAAGATGCCAAATCATGGAAATAAATTCAAAGGTATTGAGTAACAGTCGTGGGATGATTTTGCCATTGAAAATTACACAATGAACTAACCCTTTCATAACCAAATAAACCAATATATGATGCGTGATATTAATGAAAGACAACTCAACATCTCATTAATTAAACCAAAATAAAACTATATACGATAGGGGTTGAATATAATATCATTGTACAAAATAGAATACAAACTAATAAAACTCAATGTCTCTAGATTCATAGCTCCAAAATTCAACTCCATGATCAAGAATCATGAAGTACCACTAGTTTAGTTAAACTCCTTAACATTAGACATGATCCAATAAAATAAATCTACAATATCACCAACATTCCAAATAAGTTGTGAGTAATAAAACTGAACGGATTTTTTATAATGACTTCCTTACTCAAGCCACTAGGTTCGAATAATTTTGAAAAAGTTATAAAACAATTTTTATATATAAACATGATATAATTTATCATGAAAAAAAACTAATTCTAAAAAATTATATTTTGGAACTTAAAATTTTTTTATGAAGAAACCAAGAATGTTCTCATAACCATTCCATAATTCCATTTTTTAATACCCCATTCTGAACAACATATCAATATATCTACCCATCTAAATATTCATGCATCATTATGATAGTTCCATACTAATGGGAGGTTTCACATCATTATTCTATATCACCACAAGTTAATTAAATCCAAAGTTCCATTACACATTTTTCACTGAGAACATGGTAAAATTTATATAAATCCACATAATTCAAAATTAACACACACCACCAATTATTCACCAAAACATTTCAATCCCAAAAAAAATCAATTTCAAAACCACTTCAATTAAAAAAATAATAAAAAAATAGAAATTCTTGTTGAAAACCATTCCAAAAAATTATTTCCATAATACCAAACATTAATTTGATACACTATATCATGAAATGAAATCCCAAAATCCAAATTAAAAATAATAATTTTAGAAACACTTAATGATGAATCTTCCACAATAATTCACAATTCCAAAAAAAATCCTCTAACCACCTCAAATGTAGGTTTCTGCCATTATTTTCATACCATTTTCAAATACAATTTCAATGAATTTAATAAATTTGAAACTAATAAATCAAGTTATGAATATAGGAGTCTAGATTAAATCCACCTACCTCGATTTTTATGATGAAAATGAAGAACATCATGAAAATGCCCATGAAACCAGGTTGAATATTCAAAAACATTCCTTATATATCTTCCCCTATCATCATAAAAGACAAATATAATCATATTTGGAATCATATATCTTATATATAACCACACATTAAGTATTACTATCAAAATTGTTGAGATATAGAAGTAGATATAAGGAAACTTATCAAGAACTACAAATAATGAAGGCTTTCTACAAGAATATGGATTTAAATTACCAATAAAATAATATTGATTGATTATAGATTTATGGGATAATGTTATATAGCCTTTGTTAGTATAGAATCTATACTTATGGACATATAAAATGAAAAATAATGGATTTAGAGGCTAAAACATGTGATATAAAAAAAATTCATCTTACATTTAACCTGTGCATAGTTAGTCACATGGTTAGGAAAGCCATGCACAAACCGTGTGAAGGACATTGGGTCAAGGGTGAACCATTCATGGTTTCCTTGCATGTTTAACAAACCATACAACAACATTGAAAAATCCCAATCTATTAGAATTCATTATTTTCCTAATAAATTTTCACGGTTTTGAAAATCAATGCGCCACCATTGCACCTTATCCTTAACCCATGTAAAATAGTGAATGAATTCTTATAGCAGTTTCAAGGATTCTTAAAATTTGAACCAACCATAAACATATTGAAAATCCTCAAAAACAATCCAAACATTTTCCATACTCTCTCAAAAATTATCCATATACATTGCATATTATTCATTCGTAATGAATTAGTTACATGAAAATGGGGGTCCAACGTTCTCCCCAATTATGATGTTTCAATCGTAGTTAACTATAAAACACACATCTTAAAGAAAGAGTTTTTCTAGTTAATCTTTCATTTATTTCTCCCATTACCATGTATCTTCCAAAATTTGACCATGTTTACATGAAACTTGTAATAGACCTATTCTTTTCTACACAAGATATTCTCTTTTATATAAAAAATCAACATCAGGATGTGTATTATTGAAGCATTTGGTATCAGTTTAACATGATCACATTAAATCATCTGTTCAAGATCAAGATGATACTTTTTAAATTAAGAATCATTGAACACATTATGCATCACACAAAACTATCGTGGAAATGACATAAAATATTCCTCCTCTCCAATTCATTCAAATATCTAAAATCTACCTTTTTATCACATAGATAACATGCTAAGCTTCCGAAAATGATGATGTATAAGCCTTGGAGAGATCCTCAAAATCTCATGATCACTCAATGATAATTACAAAGGACATTTATGATGTTCATAAAATGATTCATGATGACTCTAATCAATATACCTCCATTTACAGATCAACATATTTATATCCACTCATTCATAGAGAAGACTCGGCCCATCTAGTGAAGTCTGACCTATTTCCAACAAAAAAAGTGGAGAATGAAAATTATGCCCATACAATGCTTCAAACAAAAACATTTTTATCATGTATTTATAAATTTTTTTATATGATAACTCCACTAATGGAACATGTTTTTTCTATGAGCCACCAAAATTCATTACAAAAGCCTGCTGATTGTCTTCCCAAGACAGTATCATCCAATCATATTTCACATCCATTTGAATATGATACATTATACTCACGATCAACTAAGTGCCATGGGATTTCTTTATGTATTTATAGAAATGATATGTAAACCTCTAATATCATTATAACACTATATAAATTTGAATTCAATGTCTGTTTAAAACATCCCAGATATGTATTTTTAAAAATTCCTCCACCATATGAATTTCAAGAAAAGGAATGAAATGAGATTAATTTTTGTATTGAGAAACTATCACCCATTTGGCCTCATGTTCCCATAACATTAGTGGGATATCAATTGAAAAATTCTTATATAGATGTTCTCAGTTCCAAATTTAAATAGTTAAAGACTTCATCATGCATGTTGGTTGCTGACATAATACCTTAAATGATGGAAAAGTTGAGAATCTCGATATTAAATCAGCCATCTTCAATTTCATGTCGACCCAGAAAAACAATACTTTCAACTCATTATACATATTCTATATTCTTGGATAAAAATACCATATTTAATGATGTAATGTATAAATAAGTTATTACTAACTAGACATTGGTACGATTATCTGAATTTTGAACCACAAAACCAAAGTTCCATCTAGTATCAATCCCCTAATAGTGTCCCCACAATTGAGTTTTTAACTCATTGACACAAATTTTCTTTCACATGTCTATGCCTTCTTAACCATCCATATCATCTCATAAACCATTGAAACTAGAAATAAAACCTCAACATTACCTCTGTATTCACAATCAACATTCATGTTATCTATCACTAACATCAACAACCAACGATTTGAATCTTATTATTCCCACTGATCATATCAATTTTTTTATTAATTCATCTTTTTACCAGTTAATTTTACGTGGTTTATACAATAATATATATTAAAACAATTATTATACTCAAATAATATTCATTACCTTAGATTCAAATTATATTGTTAGAAAATATGAATCATGATTTTTTGATCCTTGAAGACTTTAAATTTATCCCTAAAGATATAATGATGTCATGTCTTTAATGCATGGACTATAACATGTAACTCCAAATATTGTATTGGTTAGTTTTCTCATGATCTCGTAACTTCCTTTATCCATAAAAAACTACATGATATAAATTCCCAAGATCACATCCTAACCCTGATCCCAAAGAAACACAATAAACCATGTAACATTTTCTTAATTCTTAAAAAATCATGATTTCAATTGATGTAAAATTAAATTTTACCATTAAAAAAATACTTATAGATTTTTTTTGTTTCATAGGAAAGGAACATTTTTCTTTATAAAATCTAGAATTGGTGAATCTATTTCTAAAAATTCACATATTTATCATTGATAAAAACCAAATAGTCTAATTAAACTACATATCTCAAAGATGTTCATTATTAGTTTCCAAGAGATCACAGCCTTGATCATTTCTAGATCCATAGAAACTCCTCTCTCATAAAATAGATGTTTAAGAAAATATACTTCTTTTATACACAAACCATAATTTGATAATATAGAATATATACGATGATCCTTTAAGGAATGCAATATTTTCCCCAAGTGTCACTCATGCTCGGCCCTTTTCTTTGAATATACCCATATATCATCATAAAAATCACTATGATAGAATATATATATCACTAAAATATCTGATTAAACTATTCTATAATGACCAATGGTGTATTCGTAAGACAAAAATGCATTACTACTTATTCATAATGTCCATATATACTATTGAATGTTGTCCTTAGAATATCTTCGTACAAAATTAGAAATTAGTGAAATCATGATCTCAATAGAATATTAAAGAACCCCTAAGAAAATATTATTTATCAAATATATAATCAATTTCTGGAATTGAATATTGATTCATTATCATAACATGGTTAAACTTATTAAAATCTACACATAGCCGTAGCGTTCAATATTCCATTTTGAAAATCAAGAGTGGTGCTACCCATGAAGATATGCCAAGTCAAATGAGCCATTTTCTTTCCATCTCATCCCACTTCCCATTGACCTCCATTAACACTTTTGGTTCCATTATATATGATGGTAGGGAAATATGACAGGTCCCTGGAAGGTGATTAACCATATTCTCCACTTCTCTCATATATAGAACCACTGAGAAATTATTAGCAAACATATATGGAAACTAATCTACCACTGGTAGAAAAGTGTTCATCTAAATCATGCTTATCAATTCCAAATTCATCCCTACCAACTGGTACGAGATCATTCCAAATTTTGTTGTGAATAATCCCATTGTACTAGCCCTTAATTTATGGTCCCCTTGAATAATATGCTCAACACCATATTATGTTCTAAAACTCTATATTCAACTATAGTAGATGATGTCATCCTTGAAAATTCTAAAGAAATCCATATATAAGATTATATCATAATAATTGATCCCAATCATAGTAAAATCCCCTGTAAACTAAAATCTATAAATAGTTATAGAACATTCTCTACACACATAATCTAGACAATATCAATGACTGAGAAGAGTTTAATGTTTTATCATAGAAGGAATCATCTCAACTATTATACTCTGATAATCAACTATATGAGAATCAATAAAGGAATGTGATTCACCATTATCAAACAAATCATGAATAAGGGTATAATTCAAAATAATTTTATATCTCACATTCAATGGTCCACACTGATTATCCACTATATCCATCTCAACTACATATAATTTCTTTATCACTATAATTTTTTACTACTAATTTCTCGAGATTTCACTTGCTGAGATATCATGGAATTACTAGAATCACCTAGTCTAGCATTGATAATCATACAAGAATTATTCTTCTACCCTCATATTGTTAATTCAGATGATGTCAGCGATATACGGGGAGCATCTCGAACACTCGATCTTGGAGAAATATAAAAATAGCACTGATGATTATCCATAAAACATCCATCATTGGTCATAGATATTATACGATGTTTAATTGATTTTGTGATTTGATTATGTTGTGTTACAACTATGTGATAAAAAAATTTCCTCTTCCTCTTGCCCATAATTTTAGAGTTCACACATTATCTTATGAAGACAACAATAATTCCTCTACATAGACTTTCATTAGTGACTGGTATTGTAACAAGAGTATTTAGTTTTAGACTGGGATCCATAGTTTGAAAATCTCGAGCAATAATTTAGACAAACTATTGGTTTACCTATGGCTTGGGGGGAACCACATTCTCAACGACCTCTTCTCATCGGTTCCTATGACACATACTAGATGAAATTTTCTAGAAACAAAACACACACCGTAAGTTCAAATCTATATTAACTAAAGTCTTAAAATTTCAAATTCTTCCACACCTTACTACCACAATAGTGTTATCCCAAATCAACCATTTTAAACATCAACTATTTTTTAGAAATCTATTCTTTAATTTTAAAATAAATACATTTTTATAATACTAAAAAAATTCTATTTTTAAATATATATTATTTAAAAATTCATTAACATATTTCTAAAATCAACAAATTGCCTCAAATTATTAATCAAAGTGAATTATTCAATCCTTGTGGGAATTCATTTCTATAATGCATGTAATGATTTTCTCATTAGAAAACCCAAGATAATGAGATTCCAAATTATATAAGTTTCTCTGAAACACTTTTGTACCCAACTCCCTAGAAATGTGATGTTCGTCATAAATTTTTATCTACATATTTCTATGATCAACATTTAATGTCATGATAATCCTACTCTTTTCTAAAATCCCAACCAAAGGAATTTAAAAAACTAATTTTAAATCCAAAACAGGAAACTTATACCATGTTGTAGACCAACCATGACAATTGTGACTTGTTCCAGATTATATTATGAAGGACCATGTTTATACCACATGTAACTTCCCTTTTATTCTTATAAGATTGCGATAGATACAGAATGTTGCATGGCCTTAGGTGACATCCCTGAGATGTAAAATACTAGATAAAAATTACATCATCTTCATTAATAGTTGGGGTATTAATTCCACTTTGGAAATAACACAACCAACTAAAAATTTCCTAACTAAATAAACTGATATATGATTCATGATAAAAATGAAAATAACTCAATTTATTTTCCTAAAAAAACTAAAACCATGTACAATAGAAGTATACAACTTCATCAAATTACACAACAAAAGAAATACTATAAAAACTCATATAATCTTAAGGCAGAGTTCGAAACTCTAACTCCAAGCTCCAAATTGTCGTAGTACCACTAGATAAGTGAAATGCCTAACCTTTACTAGTTTACTGTTAAAGTTAATTGAAGAAGAACCAACATAGAAAATAAGGGTTGAGTTGGGAAACACAGAAGATTTTCTCCCAATTAATTACTTAAATACACATCGAGGATATTAATATCTTACTAGTTTTATAAAAAAAAATTAAAATGATTTATTTAAAACAACCTAATACAATTTATCACACAAAAAATAATACTTCTATTAAAATAGTTTTCCAAACTAAATCTAGTTACCATAAAGAAAGAGAGAATGTTCTAAAACCCATTCCAAATATCTATTTCTAGAATACACCATTCCAAACCACATATCCACATATCCACACATCTATACTTGCATGCTTCGTGATGAGTTTTCTTTAATCCTGAGCAATTTCTCTTTGATCTAAAAAGTCATCACAAGGTAATTAAATCCTATTTTCCAATAAAACATAGGAACTGAGAACATGTTTATGTTTTATCCAATCCTCTTAATTAAATATGAACAATCTCAAAATGTATTATGAAAACACTATAAAATTTCAAACCACTTAATTGACAAAACCATTATAACAAAACACACATTTTTATTGAAATACATTCCAAAGAAACATTTCAATAAAATAATAATTTTCATGAAAAATAATCATTGTGAAATTAAAACCAAACAACCATTTTTAAAATATACATTTTAATCCCACTTAATAAACCATCATTTACTACAATTCACAATTCCACAAAAATCCACAAACCATTACTAAAGAAGGATTCTACAATTATTTGCACACTACTTTCGGAATAAATTTAAATAAATTTAACAAAATATAAGAAAAATACATCATTTTTAAAATATATATTTCTTGATTGAATCAATCAACATCATATATTATGTCAAAAATGAAGAACATCATGAAAACACCACTGAAGATAAGATGAATCTCCAAAAACCCATCTTAGTTCACTTCCCCTATCAACCAAAAAGACAAATATAATCACCTTAGGAATAAATATATTATATATGACAACAATTGATGTATATATATGAATCCTATAGAGATATAGAATTATATATAAGTAAAATCATTATGAACAATATAAAAAAATTCATAACATAAGAATCAATCTCCAAATCACTAAGAGAAGCCTTTAGATCACCTCACGATTGGTGACAGAAGTTACTTAAACTTTAAGGAATAGTGAATATTAGGTTAAGGATATATAAGATATGGGAAAATGGAGTTAGAGACCAAAAAATGGGAGATCCACAGTTTTAGAATCTATCTTTTTAACTGTAAATGGTTGGTCACACAATTTAGAAAATAGTGTGTCAGACAATGCCTTAAGGATGAAACTCACATAGTAGAAAAAATATGTGTCACCTATGAATATTTTCCTTGTCCCATTTCTGATAGACCATGACTTCCTTAATGTGTTTCTTCTTTTTCCCAAATCATGCACCAATCACACACCTATTGAAAATATCATAAAACACACCAAAAGTATTCCAAAATTTACCAAAATATACCCATATGCCTTACATACCTAAAAAGAATAAAACATTATTTTTTACATAAATTAGGGGGTTCTACACTAATAAAAACTATAAATATCTTTAATAAAAATAATTCACCTTTAAGATTATATATTCTATCATGAGATAATTAAATCATTATACCTAAAAAAATAATCCCGTAATGTTATTTTTACATTAAACATAGATGATTACAACATTACTAAAATTTTCTATAAATAACATTAATAACCTAATAACCAATTTTGGGGTTATATATTTATATATGATAAAATACTTGTTTCCTAAACAAAAAAATATTTTTTTAGATTATCAATTTTTTAAAAATAAATATCATTCTAATTGAGAAATATTGGAGTCTCATGGTATACATTGCACCCTTCTCTCCCATAAATTGTGTGTTCATGCCTCAAAATTTTTCTGAATCTATTTTTATTTTACTGAATTATATAAATATATTTCCAATATGATTCCCAAAAATATGATTAACAAACTAAAAAAAATCATCTTAGATCATATAAACCCTGTTGGTTTTAAATAACCCTATACTTAAGTCCACAAAGTGAAAGACAATTCTTCCCATAATAATTTATCACATGTTGACCTTATGGTTTATATATAGATCATACCACTATCAAAATACAATAAATATATACCAATGTAAATATATCACACAAAAAGTTTAAAATATTACTAAGGCTGTAAGACATACGATAATCATTTAACTGTTAATCCCTCAAAAATATATATAACTCAAATATTAATATCCCAAGTGAAAATCCAAATATCAAAACTTTTCTAATATTGATATAGATTATGTCATTAATATAATAAAATATATATATCGGCAATAATAGTTTCATTATTTAATAATAGTCTAAGATGAAAATAATGAAAGGTTTAGTTAAAAACTATAACACTTCTTTACACATCCTTTTAGGATTTACAAAAATAAAAGATTTCATATTATGGTTTTGTGATCAAATAAAGGCCTCTAGTACAGGATGGTGGATGTTTAATAGGTATTTGTTTCACTTATGGCCCAAAAAATTGTTTTTATGTGTTAATATTATAGGAGAAGTGGTTCCATTTTTTAAGAGAGGAATGTAGGACTCTTCGAATTCAATAAATTATTAAATTAATTTCCATATTAAAATTAATCCATAATTATAATATTATAAAATAAGATTATTTTGAGTCTAATTATTATCTGAATATAAATATTGTAAAATTTTAATGGATTTTTTACCTATTAAATTTTTGTTTTAACCTATTTAAAACCTTTTGAGAATTATAGTGATAATGATGTCTTTACTACATAGGGATCAACATATTTTATATAAAATAAAAATTGGATTATAAAATAGGCATTGTATTTAATTTATATTATATAAAAATATATTGTTCAAACATATGTTTTTTGTGTTTTTATTAATTTAATATGATATTATTTATTTTAATGAAACTTTAATGTTAATTTTGGAACAATTCATTTTATTTGATAGTTAATTCAACAGGATAATGATGTTATTAAAATACATTAAAATATATACTCTCAAATATATCATGATTATCTAAAAAATCCTAAAACCCAATAAATAATTTAATTAAAAATTTTAATCATTTTTAGAATCATTTATTATATTTTTATAGTTATTTTATAAATATTTTATTATACTATTATATGCATTTATGGTAATTAATTATCAGAAAAATTTTAAATAAATTACCATGATATATAAAAAATATATATTTAAAATATATATTTATAAAAAAAATATCAATTCCTTTTACCTATATTTAAAAATAATAATTATAATAAATAAAATATTATTATATTTTTTAATTTTCATTACATCAAATATTAATAAGGTCCTAATTCTGAAATTGCCAAAAACAATCATATATTATTCATTTAGATGATTATCTATGAATTATAATCATCCAAATAAGATAAAATTTGTGTCAAAGATACATACTAGTCATTATCAGATTATTTTTACACAATTTTATCCCATTTTACCTTTACAATGGATACAATATTTAATATATATAAGTATTCATTATGAATAATATTATAATGAAAGTATTTTAAAAATATTTCTATCCTAAATCTAAATATTGAATTAATTTTTGATCAGTTAAAATATAGAAGTTTAATAATTTTATTTAAGATTAAACTCACTAAACGCCATGAATATCTAGTTTTCTGAAAAATGATATTTTATGTATAAATATATTTTTGTATGGAAAACAATTATAATATTAATTTAAAATAATAAATTCATTTTTAATTTTAATCCCATGTTGATGATGAATTTTTTAAACTAATCAAAAACTGATTTTTACTCCATAAATACATTAAAAGGACATACATTTTTCCATAAAAATGAATATTTTTGTCTCTAAATTTTAAAATTATCTTATTTTGGGAATATATAGAAATATAATCATAAAATTTTTTGTGTATATTTATATATTACATCCTATTTTTAAAAAAAATTATAAATGCTTCATAAATATTTTGTATTATTCTCTAAAAGAAATATTTTTTTACAAAATATAATATTTCTTAGTAAAATTTATTTTGTAAAATATGAGTTCTTATTTCCTTAAATTAATATATAAAATTTATTTTTATTAGGAAGATCATATATATTTCCCAATTATTTTAATATTATTCATACATGTTAATTTAATGGTTGGGTTACAACCTTCAAATTTAAATGACAAGATTTTCTGTTTCATTAAATCTCGGTGGTTTTTGTGATAATAATTATTGAACATAATGTCAATATATTTAAATCACACGATATTGTAGATATTAAGAGAAAAAAAATATTTTTTAATGGAGAATAATTTTATGTTGATTTTTTAAAGTTAGTAACCATATTTCAATTTTTATTGATTTTTATTTTGGAAAACCATTTTTTTGAAAGGTCTTATGTTTAGTAATTTGTGGAATGTATTAAGATGAAATCAGGTTATTACCATTAGGTATTTATATATTAATTTTTTTTCAAAATTTGAAAAAAAATTCATTAAATTTTGGTTTTGTAAAATATGTAGAGAGATAGACAATACCATATGGGTCATATGCTCTATTAAATGTTAATTTTTGGTTATTAAGAATTAAAAAAAATTATCATCATTTCACAAAATAAGAGATAATCTTGAAATTAGTAAAAATATAATGAAATATTAAATTTAATCTTATGAAATGTAATTAAATCAATTATATTTATTTTCTCATGTTTCATGTCTTCATAGTAAAATAATACATCGACTATTTTAAATAAATATTAAAATTTAAAATTTAATGCTTTACCCTAATTTAAGAGAATTTATGTCCCCTCAACTATCACTGATATTATGATTAATGGCCTTATAATTTCTCCTAAAAATGTTTTATATCACTCTATATGAATTTATGGACGATAATTTTCTATTATATATATGATTTTTAAATTCCCATTAATTTCATCCCTATTTGGGAACAAGAAAATGTGTTTCTTCTGAAAACATTATGTTTCTCGCATTAAAAAAATTTAGTATGATTTCTTCACCCTTTTTAAAATGAGATATTTCATCAAAGGAACATTAAAATCAAAAACCCATGATTACTAATCAGATGTTAAATTCTATAATTTTTAATTTGTTTGGTTGTGGACTGTCAAAGCACAGTATTTAAAAATAATAAAAATGCATTCAATAGAATATATGAAAAACCAATCAAGGATAATGTAAATATAAAATATTATTACATAAAAATGTATATTAAAATATATCCATTGAATTAGAAGGTATGTATGGGAATAAACACAATATAAAAACTATATATAAATTTCATTTAAATAAATAATTATTGACTAATACTTCTGAAATTTGAATTCAAATTTTACTAAATTTACATCACTCTAAAAATTAAATTTCATTCAAAAAGATATTATATTATTTTATGTGATAATATTACATTTAATCCCTTAAAATTTTATAAAATTTATTTTATATACTAAACATAATTTTTTAAATCATTATATTAAAATAATATAATGTTGAAATTTTCATATTTCTTTGAAAATACTGATTTTTTAGTGAATTGTAAAAAATACAGTTTTTGTGAAAAAATTATTAATTTAAACCATTTAATAAATAATTAATTTTTATTCAAAATAATTTTAGGGTTATATGTGGTCTATTATGTTATGAATAATCCAAATATGTTAATTGCAATATATTTAATGGTTTATTTTGGTAAAAAAAATAACAAACAGAAAAGGAAATATTCAGAAATATGTTTTTCATTACATTTTTTGTTTTTTGAAAAAATAAATTTTTATTACATATTCAGACAGAGTTATGAAAAATGGATACCATATTTATAATTATGCCATTTATGATTGGGAAATTGGTACCTTTTTTCTATATGAATTGTTATTGTATTAAATTTTTGACAACTTGATAATGTTTGAACAAGTTAAATATGATGAAATGTTAGGTAAAGGATATATAATTTATATAAATTTTATTTTTTCATATGTGATTTGTTAATTTAATATACATAAATCTTTAAATCTAAAATATTTTATATTTTTTCATCATTTCATTTAATATAACCTCAATATTTACATTATATATGAATAAATACACAATATCACTCTCTTGATGTTAAGAAATCTATCATTTTTTATAAGGATAAAAGAGTTCATCTTCAATTTTAATTGTTTATTTTATGTATTAATATTTTTCTTATCAGTCAAATTTATCTTTCATTTTTAATTATTTAATAATTATCTTAATCATATACGCAATACTAAAATAATATTTTTTTCAATTCAAATAAAAATAATATAAATTATTTTACCAATATTTGAAGAAATACAATTTTGAAGAATTATTATATTACTAGAATTTTTTTTATATTTATAAAACCTAACAGTAAATTTTAATGTACTATATTCTAATTACATACTTTACAAAATGTATTTAAAATTAAATTAATTTAATTGTTTGAAAATTGCAATTAATAAAATTTGGTAAAAATACTATATTATTAAAGGATTTAGAAAATATAAAAATCATGAAAAATTACATTTTTTTATTTTATAAGTTTTATAATTTCATCCATATTCCATTTTGAATACATAATTCACATTTAAGGTCAACTTATAAAACATTAATTTTGAAAAAATTTGTTACTATAATAAAGGTCACAATTTGATAACAAAGGTGTTAGAGAAAATGATTAAGGTAAAAATGACACAAAAAAATCTCTAAATATTAATTTATGATGTTATTTCTACCTTATCAACTTTTTTGTAAATCTTGATCCATTTAGAAGAATTCATAATTTGGATAAGTTAATTACATTTAATTCATTTTTTGTAATTCCATTTGTGTCTATTCACTCCCATATAATAATAATCTCGTATATTTTTTCCCTTAAATAAAATTCACCCTTCAATCATGGATAATAACTACACTAATATTATTCTATTACCCATATTGATGTCCTAAAACATCATTTATATCAAAAAAAATCATCCATTCATGGATTAAGGTGTAATACAATACGAGTTTCTCAAAGAAGAGTTTAAACTCATAAATAAGTGTTTTCAGTTTCATTTATTACTATACTTAATTTAATAAATGTAATACATTCTGATAATGAATTTAATAATTAAATAAGAGTAATTTTAATTATTATTATGATAAAAACATTTTCCTCCTCTTTTCAATCTTCTAAAAATAAAAAATATCCCTCTTGTGTACCTATGCCTTACCGTGCCCACATAATAGTGCAATTTTTTTTTCAACACCATCATTAGTGAATTGCTATAATGAGGGATTTAATATTCAAATATCATATGAATGAAATATTTTTTATTATTAAATTATAATTACATATCTAGTTTCTAAACATTCAATCCGTTGGAAAATTATAATGTCGCTCATCTGTACAGGTGGAATAAACCTCCACACTGTGATGTAATTCATTTTCTCATTTTGTTTTGAAATAGATGGTTATAAGGATAGATGTAATTAATATTATATAATATTTAATATTAAATTATTATGTGTTATTTTGTATTATTTTATTCCATCGATCTAAATGTTGAAACAATGTTCATATATACGTTCATCTTACCATCTCTAATAATGTTCTAACTCATTTTATATCTCTATATTTTATAGATAAATATAAATATATAAATATATTAAATTAATATATAATATAATTATATCATTTTTATTACTATGGTGATGATTTCACAATCATTAAAAAACAATGGTTGTGACTGCTGAACAGAAACACGCATGAAAAATGAAGAATTTATCACCTAAATAATGATTTCAGAAAAAAAATGTATCATTACATTAGTGATAAGATTTCATAAAAAATAATATATGTTATTATATATATGAGTATGATTCTATAATTCAAGTATAATAAATTTATTTTTATTTTATAGGATATTAGAAATCGAGTAACCATAGACAATGCTTGATGTATAGGATTTCAATTGTAACATTTATTTCTGGGAATCATATTCCATATTCAACACTCATTTTTGTTTTTGGTTTATATAATTCCACTTTAAAATATTATAAAATTAATATATTTTTTTAGTTATATTAACTATTCCATTTTATGTAATTTTATCACAGAGTTTAGGATTTAAAAGTTACTATATTGGTAAGGGTTTTATGTTACAATCTAAATCATTATTGGGTTCAGTTATGATTATGTTTATGATAATGAAATCTAATGATACTCTAAAAATTACATATTTTTAGTACCTTATAAATATGAAGTTTTTTCTTATTTGTTTTCACACTTTATTAATTAAAGATAACAAATGAATATTTGTAAGGAAACAATCATTATTTTGTTCCGTGGGTAGAAAGTACATTTTATTCCTTATCCAGGTATTCTAAGAATTCGTTCATGAATATTTTTTATAATCTCCAATAATTTTGAAAATCAATCTTAACCATGATTAAATTTTAAAATATTTTTTAAAATTAATATTTATTTCATTTTTAGAACGAGGCCCTTTTTGATTTTTTTCTAAAACACATAATCAAATGTTTTATTTTAAATTTATATCATGAAAAACATTTACCTTAATTTGGAACACGTAATGAATTATGTAATTATTCAAATTTGATTATTTTTTCTTCAAATAAAACATTTTACTAAATATTTTGGAAATTTTTATATTTTAATTAAGTGATTTAAAAATGAGAATCTTATTCTCCTCGAGAAATTTTGAATAATGTTTAAAGGATATTAATTATATGTTACTCTCCTTAAATGTTAAAAACGTTTTACTGGGTATATGATCCAATTATAATATCATTACTATTTATTAGAATGTAATATAATTATGATACTTATACTTGAATGAAATTATTTTATTTTCTACGAGAAATTATATGATGATATGAAGTATGTTTTATGATCTTGTGAAATTTACATGAATAATGTTTTATTATTTTATGATTTTTTCCTTTATATACCTCCAATTCAATGGATAAAGTTATATTAATATCTAATTATATTATAATAATTATCTTGGAAATTATTTTAAAAATATTATTTCACTTAATGATGCATGTATATGATTTATTTCCAGAAATACAAGCAGAAAATTTAATGGATGTGATTGAAAATTGAGATGACCAAATTTTTAATATGAGTTTGATTATATTCTATCTACAATAAAAATGTTTTTAATTTACATGAATTTATATATCTATGTTCAAAATACTATTATTTCTTATTTTTATGATTATAGAAGCCTATATAATGAATGTGGTATTTTGTTTATCTTTATCATCATTATTAATAATGATTCAAGATAAAAATTGATTTTATTGCTTATGATCAATATCTATTTGGGTATGAATATTTCATTCTTATAAAATTCACTCTAATATGTCATCATATAGTTATGATCATCATATTCTCTAAGGATTGATATTTTACCTCATAGATTTACTGAGAAGTTTATATCACTTATTCCTAGCTTTTAATTCAATATGTTATGATAAACGGTTCTCAGTATGGTATATCAATAAAGTGTACTATGTAGAAGATCTTTGTGGGGGATATTGATGATATTTTATTAAATAATATTATTATGTATATAGTCTTCAAATAAACTAATATATTAAAATCCATGGGTGTGTATAATTGTGAGATTATTAGAATATTCATTTAATTTGATGAAATATGTATATATGTTTTCCTTGGGTCATCACATAACTACCATGTTTGTTTTATATATACGATTGTGAATTATATAATAATAATATTTTATATGTTCTTACCATATTCTCTACTTCATACTCTACTCTTATTGTTTGAATATATAGTTTATGATTTTTTCATCATTATATATTTCACATTTTACCCCATATAAATGATGTGTCTAAATTTATTACGGAAAAACCATATCTAAAAATAGAGTACATGTATTAGAAAATTTTCATTATATAGTTTGAATTTATGTGTAGAATATGCAATTAACCAGTCATTTTACATTACTACACAATGATGGACATTCAAAGAAACATAATTGTAAATATAAATTTCACTATTTATATTTAGAATGTATAAAACATGTGAATTTAATATTCATATGTTTGAAGTTCCCAATTAGGATCCAAGTATCACATAGAGGGGGAGGGGTGAATTAGTGATATATTTTTATTTTTAATTATCCCCTTTTTTGAATCAACCTTCGAATCCTATTAAAGAGTTTCTACCCTGATGAACACACACAACCATAGGAACACAAGATTTACAAGGTTCACTACTCAACAAGAGTAGCTACGTCCTTGGTATTGTACGGAAACAATATAGTACCACACAATCCACTAGAAAACAATCCTTTGATGTTGAATACAATGAGTAGGATATACCCTTACCCTCGTATAGCACTTTGAAAACAATCCAATAGTGAGTGTGCTCCCTCTTAGAACAAGTAGGGTAATGTAATGATTCTTTTCTTCTTAATTAACTTTCACAAATCAAATCTTTCAAAACAATTCTTCACTTTCTTTCCCAGAAGCTGGTAAGAACCTCCTGGTGCAGACAGCTTGCACGCCACTCCCTACTTGCGCGCCTCCCTAATTACACGCTACTCAGCTTGCGCACCACCTTCTTGCACATCACTCAGCTTGCGCACCACTAACTACTTGCGCGCCACTATTGTGCACAGCTCACAACTTGCATTCCACCTTGGACTTCTACAAAACACACTTCTTAAAAGCACCTCCCAGCTTGCACACCTCTTGAAACTTGTGCGCCACAACTTGCATGCCAAAACTTGTACGCCAAGACTTTCACGCCAAAACATGCTCACCTTAAGAATACCTCTCATCTTGCACGCCACTTCAGTTTTCACCCCATATTCTAAACTTGCGCTATCAGAGCTCAAATTATTCTCTTAAGTGTTGAGCATTAAAAAACGAGGAGTCCAGTCGTCTATTTATAGGAATTTTGGTGACTTGCGTGCCGCATACACTTGCACACCAATACTTTCACGTCGCTCCATCACTTGCGCGCTGCTCCATTACTTGTGCGCCGCACTATCACTTGCGCGCCTCTGTATCACTTGCATGCCATTTCTTTCCTTTGTCATATTTTGATATGAAGATGTTGGAAAATGACTTGCACGCAACATTCACTTGCACGCCACTTATACTTGCACGCCACACATGCATGCCACATATACTTGCGCGCCACTTATACTTGCAGGCCACTTTTGGCTTGCGCGCCATTCTTTAACTTGCACGCCATTTTATTTACATTGTCAAATTTTGATGTGATGATCTTGAAATATGACTTGCGTTCCACTTACACTTGTACGCCAATACTTGCACGCCAATATTTGCGTGATAATCTTCACTTGTGCGCCACCATAAACTGTTCTTTTGTGCCGCCTCTAGATGGTTTATTCCTTTGTCATTTCTCACTTCACTACTTCCCATAACCATTCATCAGCTTTCATCATTAACTCTGATATCGTGATATATATCTTTTGATAGATCAGTATTATCATTGTCATGGTTACAATGGGAAGTACACAAACTTCCTTATCTTCAAGTAACATCATTATTTACAATCAAAAACTATATATGACTGGCATCATCATTTCTCCCCCTTTCCTTCATAAGGATCGCATCACAAGTTCTCCTAACTTATGATATTTTTGAAATACATATCAGCAAATAATTCTCTGGTTTCTGGTCCTTTTACAAAGTGAATTGATTTATCTTCATTGACAACAAAATACAATACTCTACAAATGAAAACTCTTCAAACATACTTCTCAATCCAACTTGGTCCCAACAATGTTTAATTCCAAAAATCATTCACCAAATTAATTTTCCATTATAATTTGGACTCCCTTTCGTTTTATGATAGATTATGGGATTGATAACTGAGAACCTTTCTCAAACAACCATTAGTAATAATCCCTAATCCATCAAAAATTCTAATATTATCGAATTTTTTGTGTTATGGACATTATTTAACCCCTTTTGTTTTATATGTATAAAAAATTATTCCATATTGAGACACAAAATTATCATAAAAATAAATCAATCCCAGTCAAAATTCATAATTGATAATTTTTACAAGTATTGTATTTTATTTCAATATATATATATATATATATATATATATTGATATTTCTTGTGTTCCTCATAGAACATGTAATGGAACATCATTTGACTAATGAAAACCACAAAAAAAATCAACGTACACATGGAATACTCTCTTCATAAGATACATAAATACATTGGGTTAATTTATTAACCGAAAAGTAAAAACCATAGACTCACTATGACCATATCATATAGAACATTATATCACGATAATTTCCTCCACCTTAACCATTAACTAATGATAAATGAACCTAATATCATCCTTTTGAAAACAATGATCTCCCTAGTGCTGAGAAAAAATCCCCAATATTTGGAAAAAATACATAATCATATGAAAGGAATTATTTATTTCCCAATAATCAGTTAAATTCCTCATGAATTCGTCATATTTTTTGTATAAAAATAATAAGAGGACCCTATTGAGATATTCTACGGTTGATGAAAACCTTATCATGTAAATCATGTAAATTCATTTTAAATTTTATAAAATCACATAATGAAATTGGATACGTGTGTTTTTAAGTTGTCTTAACATCTAGAACTACGTTCACATAAAAATAAAATTATTTATTAGGAATTAAAATAGGAAAATAATCATGAAAGACAATGTTATATTCTTTCACAACCCAAACATAAATAATTTTAATAGTTTATTTCAGTTCAATTACATTTATAATATAATATTTACATCCATAATTCATTATTTTAGCAATACCATGATATGTTATAAAAGGTATGAAATCATTCTAATATTGAAATTAAAATAGATTTTTAAAACTATATTATTTAACTCTACCATTTATCTTGTAGTGATAAATTCAAATCCATCCCGCACCTTTAATAATAACATATTCTTTAATGGGAATGGAAATATGGTTCCATGAAAATACCACCCAATATAAGATAATAGGAAGTTATATTAAAATTTTTATTTCCTTCTTAACACACACTATATTTTATACCATGATTTTTCATATCATTTAATAAGATTTTATATCCATTCAAATTATTAATTTTTCAGAAATAATGAATCTGTGGTTATTTAATCACATAAGTCATTGTAATAAGTTGAATAATCATGGAATGTTCCTAAACCAACATAATAAGATGGTCCAAAATCATCTCTAGTAGTAGAGAAAGAAATTTTCATACCTTTAAAAAATCAACCTTGATTATTACCTCTTTGATTAACTATCCTCAGACATGCATTGAAATAATGAAAAAACATGTTACAACTAAAAATTTTCACTACTATCTGGATATCTATATTACCATTAATGTTCAAATTATAACTCCTTTCCATTTATTTATAAGCCAAATGACAGAGATTACTATATCTGTAACGTTATCATGATCATACCAAACATTATATAAATTGTTCTTCTAACACATTGGGTACACATTGGGGGCTTATCTCAAGTTTGTTTTGTTGAATACCTCTTTATTGTTTCCACCTATATTTATTAATGATTTTTTCATCATGAAGTACATAATTGGGGTGAAATTTAATCAAAACTTTCTCAGAAAAAAAATACAAATTCGATACAACATTTATTTTAATGAGAGGTAAAATTGCATTAAAATTCAGTTTATACATATGTAAAATATATAAATTTTAATCACATAATTTAGAAGAAAATTAATTACCAGACTTTCCAGTTTTGTAAAATAGTTTACATAATATGTCACTAAAACTTTTTCCATTTTATTCAACTCTATAAATATCATTCAAATTATTTGTAGTTAAAATTTAGAGAAAAAAATATCAAAGAAACTATCATTAATCCATATAAAACTCTGAAATATATATCATTATGTTCTTTATTATTCTTACTCGTGGAAAACCACATATAAGAATTACCATCATAATTATAAATAAAATATTTTACTTTTAATGGTTTTTATATCAGAAAATATGGAATATATTTTCATATAATTTTTAAATCCTTCATCATTCACTGAGTCCAATGATCCACTAAAATCTAAATGGATTATTTTGAATAAATTATAAACTAAAAACATGTACCTATGAAAAAAATGGTATATCGCATTCGTGGGTTTACCATTTAATATCATACATCAATTGAGTTAACACTTCCACATACAACGCAATTCCAATAATTTCATGTTTCTAATGTATAATATTAATATCCCCATGATTTTTTCTACATCAAATAATAGGATTTTTATGATGAATGAATTTATGATTATTAATGGAAGAGATGATAAAAATGTAATTCATGAAAAGATAAATCAAAATATTATGACCAAAAATTATAGTACCTTTAATGTTTATATTTAAATTCTCACAATATCTAATTATATATGAACCATTCCCATGAATCCAACTATAATATCAACAAACATAAACAATCCATAATTACATGGTTAATATCGATAGTTTTACATTCATATATATTGAGGACCATTTTGTTTTATAGTTATAAATTATTTATAAAAACATTATATTTGAATGTAGAAACATTAAAATAGTGTACAGTTTTTCATAAAAATAGTATAGTATGTTTAAAAGAATATTTCACTCAACAAACCTATTATTTATTAGGAAAAGTCACCATATAATAAATATTGATCTTCATAAAATGTCTACCGGTTCATATATCATATGAGAAAATTGAAAATGTGCTAGGTGAAAGAAATATTTATCTGGGTATAAGAATAAATGAATCCTAGTATTCAGGTGAAAAATATGAAAATATATGATATATATTATCTTTTTTCATAAAAAGTAATTTCTAAAATAATTATAACATTTCCACATGAGAAAACAATTCTTTTAAAAATAAGTTCGTTTAATCCCATTAAAATTTATAAAAACCAAATAAGGATTCCAGTTGCAGTATGTATGTCATGAAAACATAAAAAAAAAATCCATTGACCATAAACATCTTTTAGATCATAACATAAAAATATTTCCATAATATCCATTTTGGTGAATATTTTAGGTGTCTTGGACCATCATATTTAAATCTAATAGACACATCTTTTTAACTCAAGTTATAATAATTGAATTCCATTTAATTATATAGTAGAAAAAACATTGTTATCTCCAATATTTATCAGTTATGAATAATAATCATTACCAAATTCATTATAGGAATATAAAAGTTTCTCCGATCATCCGAAGAAATATCAGGATTACTCTTTATCGTTTTCAATTTTAATATACAACATAATGAATAAAGAAATTATAATAATTCTCATTATCACAATTAAACCCTTATAAAACACATTATAACCCTTTATCAGGACACTTTTTATATATTCATAATCATTGGGTTAAATATAAATTTTAATAGAAATATAAAAAAATGAAAAATCCCCCAATACAAAGGGAATTTAATTTAAATTATAATTCTTTAAATGTATGAATTGTAATCAGTATATCAATTAAAATATATGATTAAAAAAATTATCTCAGGACATATGTGTTAAAAATCATTATTTATTTACACTAGTAAAAAATTATCCAAATGACGTATATAGTAAACTATAAAAAATAATTTTTTGATCATTTTAAATTGATGTAAAATGTAGTTTAAAATTAAATTTAGAAATCTTTTATATATATGTGGAAATTGTTTAAATATTTAAAAGAAAATTTATTTGATAGAGAAATATTTTAAAACAAATAAAATGAAAATTTAATTGAATATCAACGATAACTTTAGAAACATTTGAATAAACAGAACATTGAAGTGTGGAAATTGTAAACGATTTAAATAAAAATAGAATTTAAGTATAATATTGTCAAAATAAATCCATATTTCTGTAAATAAACAACAAAGAAACTAGTTCATTTCATATTTATTATTATAACTATTTAATTTATCATTATTATGTTGAAGTTATTAAAATGGTTATTTTCACATTGGATGTTCTATGGTCATTTGATTTATATCCTCAAAATATATTGGTGCATTGAATGTGGAAAAATGGTTTGTGTTTCCATTAATTATGGAATCTTATTCATGTTATAGTTATCATATTTATAAGTTAAATAACCTTTTTATACTAGTTTTAAGTAGGATTTAAAAAAATGAACCAAAACCATTCATTGATATGGTAGTCCATATGTCTACCTAAATGACATGTTTATTATTAAAATGAATGATAAAGATATAAATTAAACAACAAATTTATTTTAAATAATTCATTTTTTATTGCTTAATTGTTCATTTTTTCAATACCTATAACTATCCTTATATGGTTGAAATTAAAAATGAATCACATTGTGTCATTGAGGAGGTGATATAAAAGTATCCACAAATGACATTTTTAAATTATAATGTATTAAAATAGTAAGGAGGTAATTATAGATACCCATGACTAATATGCGTTGATATTTAATCATTTTAGATTAAAATTAGGAACATTAAAAAATATATTGTTGAGAATAAAAATTTGTTATTGTATATTGAAATAGGGAAACACAATCATTTATCTTGGTGAATGATCTTCAAAATCACACATAAAGATCATCTCCTTGAGTACTCCCATATAAATCCATTCTTCATAACATGAGGGAATGTAAGTTTGAAAGGGGTGAGCTCATATTATCAATAAGGTTAAAAAGGTTGATATGTAAGCATTACAAGTTCATCAGTGTATGAGAAAATGATTTTTTAAAAAAATAGCATTCTGTTACTTTTTAGGGAACTTATTGGGGGCTACAACTCTAGGGAAATATACACCACCATCCCCAATCACAAACATTTACTTATAATGGATCATTTTATTCCTTTTTCCTATAGTGGATCATGGAAGTTGAGTTTTTTTCCCATAAATATATTGTAATAAATAAAAAAATACCTAATTCATTTGTGTTATATATGGGCCACCCCATCATGTAAGATAATATGAGTTACCCGATGGAATCTAGGCCACCGAATAATATAAGTCATAATGGGATTAATCAAAACTCTAGGACTAACCCATATTATATTAATTAATTGGATTAATTGGCACTATCTGTGATATCACATCATATATGTTGTAATGGGCTTACCAAACACTATCTATCCCCCCATCATATAATTTATATCGTGTTTACATGGGGCTATTTAGTCCACCACATCATATAAGAAATATATGTTAACCCCAACATGAATAAATTAAGAAAGAGACTTCATATCATTATAATAACACTTCATACAATAACCCTTTTTTAACATTACTAATAAATGGAAAATAAATGGGTTTCATATCAATATCACTGAAACATGATTTTTATTTTAAAAATATAGGTTCCAAACACCTCATTCAATCAAAACATAAACCATTCAGAAAAATAATATGAATGAAATTATTGGATATTATACATAGAAAAGAATAAACTATATCAAAGGATTTCATCTTAGATGGATATTATGTTCCTTGAAAACCACAATGATATCATATGATGTATTCTTTAGAAATAATTTTTATCATTTCTTGAGGAAAATACCCATTCCACAATAAAAAAATAATTTCAAAACATAAAAACTTTTAAAAAAATTATTCTTATGAAATAACCATGAAATTTTTTTTACATAGGATTTCATAAAATATTTTTTATGATTGATGATAAATCTATATAATATGAAATTAATTTTTTCACCATAATAGTATTAGAAAATTTTCACAATCCGAAAAATTAAAGAATATTCATTTTTCAAAAATATTTTTCTAAAATTGTAAAAAATGGTAATAATTTATTTTATTAAACATAGGATAATACTATAAGATATATAAAAACATTTTTAGAAATCATTATTTTGAATGAACATGGTTTTTTGACCGTTAGGAGAGATATAATTGGATTTTTTTTAATAACAATTTAATAATTATATAAAGTAAAAAAGAGTATAAAAATCAAACCATTACATGAATATATAATGAATAAAATATGAGAATAAAACTAATGTGGTTTATTGAGGTATGTATCATAATATTTCATCAATGGAATCTTATCATAAATAATACTAATAAATTGTGACATTGAAGAAATAAACTATTAGCAATTTGGTAACAGTGAATCATAATCCACATCAAATAATAAGTTTACATAAAGCATAAAATATATTTAAAATAATGATATTGATGATATATCATTTCATATATAATTATATACGTCTCAAATAAAAATATAAGAAAATATCATGGAATGTGTCTCAAAAACGGAAAATTGAAACTAAATTACTTTAATGATTTGATTACATTTGAACCATAAACCCTAAGAAAGAGAGTTAATAAATTGGATATGTAAATACCCACAAATAGAATTATAATAATAATAAAATACATTCAGGGGATGTATATACTATAGTTAAATTATACTAGTGTTGAATATGTCATTATAATTGAAGAAACAAAAGTTAGACTTCAAGTCCCCTAACTACTTGAGAAATTTTTAATTTGATATTTTCATGAAAAAACACATAAACTAAAACATTTAATATAATTTAATAAATCAAAATCATGATATAACATGTTATAATTATTTATATACATCACACAATAAGAATAAGTTATTAGTATACCATATATCACATATAACTAAAAGAGAGACAAAAACCCCTTACCTCAAGTATTGTTTTTCATCAGTAACATTAAAAACTACATTATAATAACTATATGTTTCTTATAAATCATGATGAGAATAATATAATTATATTTCATACAATATATTACTTTATTATGACTTTATATTATCCACTTATTAAAAATTTCATTTTAAAGTTACGTTTATGTAATAACCTCTTGGTTTTTTAAATATTTATTGAATTCTTATTCATGGTCATTTTTATTTGATAATTATTTCCATATATTAATAATTTAAAACATGTTATAAATATAATATATATTATGTATATATTTATTTATAATAATTTAAAAAATATAAAAATATAAAATGAGATAAACCATACATTGAGATATCACATTTTACATACTCATGAATATTGTTTCTATTTTATATCGTATTTGAAGAATGAATGTAAATGACATATATATATATATTATAATTTTAGTAGAATAATTATTTCTTATATATCACGTATTTTTATTATACCCATCCACCATACATTTTATGAAATTTATTAATGAATCACATCGCGTTGAGGAGGCTATAGTCCACTAGTCCACTAATAATGATATCATATTCTCACAAAATAGAAATCATGAATGTATGTGTTTTATAAAAAAATTATTCGAAATGAAATAATAAATATCCTAAATATCATACGAAAAAATTATGCCTATAATTATACTCAACATTGGGAGGTGTTATTGGAATAATGAAGGACATCAGTTCATGAAGTGGTAGTTTTCCGTACATAGGAATAATGATTGTGTATCCTATAAGATGGATCTTTGTTTCAGGTTTTTTTTGACACCAACAGAGACATGAATTGGACACCCAATTCATGATGAAAAATTATTTATTAAATTAAAAGTGTTACCTGACATGCATGAGGTCTAATGAGTTTACACCAGCACAAAAATGAGAGTGAAATGTGATGATATAACAAAGAAACTTAATCACATCAAACTCCGAGTGAAAAAACTCTAGGAAAGCAAAGACATCAGGATCTATAGTCATCAAGATGCATGAAAAGTGAAATATCCCACCTGAAGAGGCTGAATCTTCTACGCTTTGAGGTTTCTGTGTTCTTGAAGCAACAATAGACATGAAGGGGGATGTGTGGTAAAGACTATGACAAAAGCAGAAGGCAGTGCACCTTCTGACTAGAAAAACCAAGCCACACTGATCAAGAATCATGGAGTTTGATTATACTCATGCACCAACCTCTTATTGAACATTTGGAATTTGATTTCATGACATGTTTCCACAGATATTTCACAATCTATAAGCCTTTGGTACATGACCTGCTGTCATGATTCTAATTTTACACTCACCTCCTCAGTATGCTGGGTTGCCGATTTCACATTCAAGTTAAGTTCTTCATTAAGGCTTTCATTTGGAGTTTCAATAGGATAATCAACCTCATTAATTGAATTTGTAAAATAAATATTGTCCATTTTAGATGAATCAAGTGATCTTTTAACAATTGATCTTTTAATTTGAGAATAGTCCATATATTTCCTCATTTTTTTAGGATTGGGAGTAATGAATCCATCAGCATCCGCTATTTGTTTTTTTGTTTTATATAGATTAATTTTAGGATGTATTCCTCAGTTTGAGAAGCATTCTCATCAGAGTCTAGTAGGGATGTTCATTGAGTCAGTGCAGGATAAGGTTCTAGGAGAACATTGAGAAAGAACGTCAACATTAGAAATAGTGTGTTCACCCTCAATAGGAACAGTCTCATTAGCCTCATTATAAACCCCACTGACTTCATGAATTGATAGCTCGGAAAAAGGATTAGGAGCATCATTGGAGCATAAGTCATGGATGTTATCATCCGGTTTATCTGTTTGAATCAAAGAGTTCTTCTTTATGGGATTCTTTTCCACCCAAATTGTCTTGAAATGTGAGAGGGGAGGGACAACTCTTTGAGTCCCACATTCTTTCATAAGATGGTAAATTCTATAACATTGATTATAGTAGTAAGGAACATTCTAAAATACAATATTCTGTATAAACCCATAATCTCCATTTTCTGTCCAAAACCGTGATGGCACATCATTAGTGATGTCATCTTCTGTACAAATCATTGCCACTAAAGGTCTTGATAGACTCAAATTAGCAGAGTAAAGCTTTATCGGATGTTCTAAGAAACCAACAATGGAGAATAAAGAACTTTTCTTGAAGATTTGTAGAGGTAAACCCAGGAGAGAAATCCAGATAGGGACGATGGGGGGTTCAGAACCAACATCAATGTTCAGAGACCATTTAATGACTTTAATAAGAGATCCCCCAAAATACTGAGAACCGCGTGTCCAGAATCAGTAATAATCTTTCTCCGGGGAGATGTGCAAGATAACATGCCACCGATTCAATAAGCCTCTCTGAAAATTCATAAACCTATACCATCTAGGGATTTTCACAAAAATACCAGTGAAGGGAGATGCTTGAAAAACATTCCAATGAGAACAATGTGAAGATCTGAAGGGAGTGTACGTACCTCATTATTTGAGAAATAAATCCCTAATATTCCTCAGTATCGTTTTTTTTTTTAGCAATCCATTCGGATGTATTTGATTCAACAAGAGTAGCACTACCCATGATGATTTTCAGGAATGAACTAGCATCTAGTTTGGCGGGATTAGGGTTTTTCCTATGTTCGCCCATGAATGGGACTTCCGCGGATGATATCCTAGAGCTCATCTGTGTTTGAGTTTAAGTATTAACCTTATAAAAAATTATCATTATATTTTTTATACTGTGGTTATCATATAATATGTAATATTAAGAATATATTGTGTGGTTAATTAAATAAATGAAAATTACTTGTTGAAGTATGTTACCATTTCCTTGGGTAAATCATTATGGTTAGCACACACAACCTTTGTTGGATGGATTCATTAAAAAGTATGGATTTTGGGTTTATATGAGGGAATTTTGGGGAATGTTTGGGTATGTTTCTGATGATCAAATGTTCTTTATAGTTGTGAATAAGTGAAGGGGTGAATGCCCATTTATAGTGGGGGAGGAGTGATATTGATGTAAATACTAAAAAGAAAACACCATTGAGTAGTCTTAAATATTGATGTAAATACTAAAAAGAAAACACCATTGAGTGGTCTTAAATACATTGGTGTCCTATAATAAATGTCTATATTATATGAAATCATGTTTATGGTCTAAATATGGCCATAAAATGGATTTTTGGTTGATTTCAATGTTATTTTTCCCCTATAGATAAAATTTATCAATTAAGTGAACTCATTTTTAACTTAATCGATATAATTTATTTTAATTTATTTAACTAGATTGTTTTGTCAAAAAACTATGATGAACAAACTAGTAATTATAAATTACTATTATTTAAAAAAATTAATCCAATATTCAAAATTCTACACATATAATTGATAAAAATTAATTTAAAACTAAACCTGCATAAGGGATGAGACAATATTTTTTTAAATTGAAAATTTTCAAAAATATTGAAATATTTTTATATCCAATTTCAATATGAAATTGAATATAATTATCTAAATTAAATTTTTTTATAATTGATCTAAATATAATTAAAACCGAAAATACCAAAAAATAACCCTAATATAGATATGATTTTTTTATTCAAAAAATATGTTTATTTTATAATATATGATTTATAGAAATTTCCCAAAAATTATTTAAAATAGGAACATATTTAAAAGGTAGAAAAATTACCTTTTGGAAAAATATATATCATTATGGATAAAATTTGATTTCATCATATCATTATTTTAAAAAACAATTAAGAAGAATGTTAAATAATTTATTGATAAATTTATAATTTATATATATATATATATATTTAAAATAATTTATAAAATGTGGTTTAATTATTTTAGATTAATAGTATTTATGAAAATTATTTCCTATATTTACACAAGGGTATTACTTTAAATTATAGTTATTTGATCACCAAGAAATCATTCTTATATACTTTTTTAAGCTATATTTTTTGTAATTTAGTTTTTTATATTCATTAGAGACATTCCAATTTTCATGTGCTAAATATAAAAATATTTTAATAATATTAATTGTATATTTTAGTTCTGAAAAATACTATCCTGCGTGCAATGCAAACTACCGAGGGAAATCAACATTATGTATAATGAAATCAAAGCAAGGTGTTCAAGGTGGCACATGAATAACTTCATATAATGTTAATATAAATAATAATTTAATGATTTCATATAAAACATGAAATATTAATTTTTGTGTGAAAAAAAATATATATAAATTATTATAATAATCTGAATATAATATTTCACAAAATCATGGGCTGTTAAGTTCGACAAACCTTAAAATAAATTTCACCTTTGAAACATTAATGGGATATCAAAGGATTAATTCCTAAATGTTCCTTTCATAGAAACCTACCTCATAAAATTTAATACTAAAATTACATTTAAAAAGGAAATAGTGGAAACATAACAGTTACACAGTGTTACTTATAATTAGGCTTCCACATAAGAAAACATTAGTGTAAAAGGATGACTCAAAATGTTTAAAAAGTGTAAAAAATTATAGATAACGAGTATGGTTATTTATTATAAATAATATAATTATTAATGGAATGTTAATGGCCGAAAAAACCATAAATATGTGTTTATTTATAAGATTATTGGTTCTACATGAAAAATGGTATGAGGATAAATCATTTTAAATATCCTTTTCGTAGAGTTCATGATTATTTTACTTTATATGATTATATAAAAATATACATTATTCCATTTCATAGCATAAACACAGTATCACCCTTTATTTTTTCCTTGCTCGATTTCAAATTTATCTTTTAATATATATAATAAATGGGAATTCTTCATTTTTGGAGTAATAATATATTACAAATTAGTGTAATAATTCAATTAATTTGTATGTATTTAATATCAAAACAAAGGGACATTAAATATTTTACAATATGCATAAATCCTCAAATTTTAAGAATATAATTTAATTTATGAAACCTAATTTTAAAATTAAGATAAACTATTATATAATTGTTTAACCATGTAACCCTTTAAAAATATGAAAATAATAAATTGTTAAATAATGTCACTAAATTTATTGTAATCATCATAACATTTGTCCTCTATATATATTATAAAGTAGATCATTTATGTCACACAACAAAAATGTAAATACATTTATCATTAATCCAATTCAAGCATGGTAATATCCTAAATTATAATAAAAATTTATTAAAAACATGTATTCTTTATCATTCAATATATAATGGGATATATTCTATAAATCTAAAAAACTGTTTCAAAGATAATCCATGATAATATATACCACATTTTCAAAAAATTAATAATCATGTACATGATAATCAGTTTTATCAAATTTTCTTTTTCCATAACATTCATATCTTTAACCAAGATAAAAATATATCACAAAATTTCGAACACATTTAGGGTCACATTACAATAATAAAAATTCATTAATACAATAAACAAATATTCAAGGTCATTAGAACCATTTAATATATTTTTTCAAATTTGAAATAGAAAACTTAAACATAATTTTTCATATAACATAATTTTAAAATTCCTATATATAAACACATTAATCATGAAACATTATTATTAAACCATTACATAAGATTTTTCATCTTATTTCTTTTTACCCCATTACATGAAAATGAAATATACAAATTTTATTAGGTTTCATCAAACTCAATTAGTTATTATTCTTGTCATTAATTTAAACAATGCTATTTTATCATCCCATAACATTCACATTTTATTTGTGGTCACTTTATCTTCAGTAGTATAGCCAATACTTGAGAAACCATCCTAATTATCATCATGATATTTCCACATTGGAGATTGATTTCCCTAATGAACATACATTATAGATATGAAAAATATATTGTAATAAGAAATCATTCTACTTCCTCTTATTTTATAAGACCGCAAATCAAAGTGTGAGAAATATCAATCCTTTAATAAAACCACATAATAATTAAAAAACTTATATTATTTCAAAATGTTAACACCTTCGTCTGAATCTTGGAAAAATTATTCCTATCATTCATGACATCCATAATGTATCCTTAGAAATATCCCTAGGGATCTAACTACAGTTTTGTCGTTCTACTTTACAACGGTTCATTAAAAATATTCATTAATACCAAATATAGTGACCCAAGATTTATATACATGGATATTGCATCATTTTAGATTAATATTCATAAATTTAAGAAATTACATACCAAACGAACATACAAATTTTTTATCTTTGGATACTTTGAAAAATTATATTCAATCTTCTATAAATATCATCAGAATCACTATTAAATAAAATACACAAAATTTATCCTACATAAAAAAATTATTTATAACATAGGGAAATGAAATATAATAAAGGGGTGATCTCTAATACTCAGTAAGGGTATTAAATGGAAATATGTATTCATAAAATGATCAAAGGGGTATGATAACAGGATTGTATCATTTTAAGAGCATAACCTGCATATCAAAGATCATTATAATGTGTCATGGTATAATGATTACCAGTTGTATGACATGAATCATATGGTAACCAAGCGAATATTCATTGAAGAAATAACATATGAATGAGAACTGGAATTTTTGTTATACATATAATAATGTAAAAGTGTTACATATAATTCAATTCTCATTTCCATATTGTATTAGGGAACTTAATGGGGTGACACCTACTAGAAGATACACACCTCCATCTATAGTCGTAGGCCTTTACTTTTAGTGGATTATGTTATACTGTCTTCACATAGTATATCAAGCCTGTTTACTTGCTACCATAATTATATTACGTGATATAAATATTTACCCAAGGTGATAGAGTGTTATTTGGGCCACCCCTAGTATAATCTACAATATACTTACACAGTTTTATCTAGGAAACCCCATCATATAAGATATAATGGGATATTATGGACAATATATGGGCCACCCAATCAAATAATCAATAATGGGCTTGCCTGACACTATTTAGGCCTACCCATTGAATATAAAATAATGGGATTAACAAAAAATATTTTGGCACCACCATCATATAAGAAATTTACATGAATTACTACATGAATAATCCACCATGATCATACATGTAATCCTAAAAACACATTAATACAATTATTCATTGATTACATGATAATAAAATTTAATATAAATGTGATTTCTGTAATTATATTTTAATCAATATTTACTAATTTAAAAAAATAGTTTCATTAAAAAACATTTCATCAAAACATAATTCATTTAGAGATAATATGAATAGTATAATTCGAACATATCCCCAATAATGTATAAATAAAATCAAGGATTCTAACTTAGATGGAAAATGTTTTTTATTTATCCCATATAATATTTCTTAGGGAAAATAAATTGGCATATAAATTCAAAAAAATATTCAAAAATACTATTCATAGAAAATTGAATTGAAAAATTATGAAGTATGATTTAATAATCATTTAAAACAATTCTTGATAAAATCACACTTTCAACATTGATAAAATATTTCTAAAACATATAAATTTTTGAAAACCATTTATTATGAATATAAACATGAAAACATATAAAATTTTATTTGATTAAATGATTTCTATGATGTCCAATAAATCCTTTAATTCTAAACATTGCTTTTGGGTTGAATTTTTTTAAAAAAAATTCCTCAATTGGAAAAAGACATGATGATTTATTTTAAAAAAATATTTCTTTAAAAAGGTAAAACATGGGTATAAATTTATTTTTATAATCAAATGATAATAATTGATCATTTTTTAAAACTATTTTAAAAAACATGGTTTTTGTAGAACACATATTTATGACTGAAGAGAGTGATAACATCGAATTTTATTAAAAACACTTTCTGAATTATCATCAATAACATATAGTGTAAAAATAATTCCATTAATTTAAAATATCACAAATAACCTGGGGAGAGTAAAATTCATTATGTTTCCTATGATATGGATAATAATATTTCATTAATTGAAGAATAATCATAAAAAATCGTGATATAAAATGACATTGTATCAATAAACTATAATCACATTGGTAACATTGAATAATAATCCATGAGAAATAATAAAATTACATGAATCTTAAAATATATGAAAATAATTATATTCATGATATTTTATTTCAATGGGATTTATGTAAAAAACTTAGAATAATATAGGTCCCTTACATTACTTTTGTATCAAATATGGAAAACAGAAACAAATTTTTTTATCGATTTAGTAAATTTTGAACCATAATACCCAGGAAAAATATAGAGTATAATTGAAATGTAAATACATATAAATATAAGTTTATTAATAATAGAGTAAAATAATTTCAATTATATACAGTAAAAAAATAAATTAGTGGTGAATATCGAATAAGTCTCGCTAAAATAAAACTACAATGTGAAATCCACTTATAATTTTAGTGACTTTTGAATCATGAGATATCTGAACCATTAACATCACAAAAACTTATTATATCATTATATAATGTAGATTCATCATAAAAAACTTAATTTGGAGTTATATATAGCACATAATATGAATAATTTGTGAATATAGTATATTTGTCACAGAAACAAATGGAAGATTAAACAACATTAACCTCAAGTCTTGACTATCATTGAACTTGTTCAAAACACATATATAATGAATATAAGTTTATTATAAATATAACTACAATACGAATTCTTATATAAAAAATATATTATTTTATTATGACTTTTTATTTCATGTTTATTATCAGTTTTAGGTCTTTGTTTTGTTTTAGGTAATAACTACTTTGTTTTACCTTATGTTTTGACTTGTTATTTATGGCCAAATATATTTAATAGTGGATTAATTTTATCCAAAATGTTAAAATTTATATAAATATAATATATATTGATTTAATGTAGTTACAACAATCCATAATATATATAAATATAAAATTATAGACACTGTTAATGGAGGTTGTATGTCATATGTATACATCGACATTGTTTCCGTTTTATTGTATTGGAAGAATGAATGTAATGAAATATATATATATATATATATATTATCATTAATATATAATTATTATGTCATATATATAACATATATTTAATAAAACCATTTTTAATACATCCCTAGTAATGTGTAAACGGATCACATCGCATTGAGGAGGCAGTAGACCACGCGTCCACAAATGATGTTATCACATTGTCATAAAAAGGAATTAAGAAGGTACATGTTTTTTAATAATTTAAAAACTATAAATAAATAATAAATATCATAAGAATAATATAAAAATAAATAATTTATTATTATTCTAAAACAGTGAGAGGTTTTAATGGAAGAATGAATGACATTAGTTCGGGAAGCGGTAGACCACTATAAACACTAACGCTGACTATATATCATATTTGATTGAATTGTGTAATTATAGGAAGAACCAATAACAGTAAAAAATCTTACTGTATTGAAGATAATGAGGTCACCAATTTTTTTTGGAATAATTATAATTGAGGATGTGGAGAACGAAATAAAAAAAGTGTTTTTTTTATGTTACCACGTCATTGGGTGACCCCTTTTTCTTTTCCCCAATGGGATTGCATGGTTGTATTTCATATCACATAGAGTTTTATTGTTTTGAAGGAGGTAATTTTGGACCTTATTTTTTCATGTTTTGACTATCCAATATTCTTGATTGGTGTCAATAAGTTAGCAGTGTCAGTTCCCTTTAATAATGGATGGGGAGTGATATTTTTTAGATACAAAAAGGAATAAACTTTTGAGAGGTATTTCTTATGTATTTTTCATCTTATAATAATAATTACTCTTTAAAAGTGATAATATGGTCAAAATATGTCCATATAATGGATTTTGGATTTTTTTTTATTTTTTTTTTCTCTTCAACTTATGTTTAACCCCTATGTAAACTCATTTTTTGTGTAACCATTTCAATTTTTTTTAATTACATTAAAAAAATATTTTCATTAATAACAATTTTTAACATAATATAATTTTTATATAATTTTTATTCCAATTATTTAATCCATTATTAAAAATTCTAAACAAAAATATGGTATAAATTTATTTAAAATAATTCCATATATATAATGAGACAGTAGGGTTTTAAACTAAAAATTTTCAGAAGTTTAAAATTTCTATATATCCAATTTCAGGGTGAAATTGATTCGAGTGAACTATATTAGATTAATAGAATTACATTTAATATAAATTTAATTAAAAAACCATTCTATTATTTAACCATATATAATATTTGAAAAAAATTAGTTTTCAATAATATTTTAGTATTTTTAAGTATTCATCTAAAAATGAATCTTCTTATAAAAATACCATAAATTCACCATAAGATAAATTTGAAAATTTTATTTCATATAATATTTTATTTTATCCATTATAATTTCTAAAATAATAAAACATTATATTTAAATTATGTTTTCTAATAAAATTAGGTAAAATTGCCTTTTGGAACAATATATATTTAAACGAAAAATTGGATTTATTCTAAAATATTGTCTAGAGAAAACAGAAGATAAATTTTAAATAGTTTATTTAATATTATTTATTTATTTATTTCACCAAAATAATTTATTAAATTTTGTTCAATTAATTTCAATAAATTTTTTTCTAGCAAATTAATTCTATTATTTATAAAAAGGTTTTATTTTCATTTCTAGTTAGTTGGTCACCATATAATTAATATGAAATACATTTGTAAACCATATTTTAAAAATTTATTTTTTATTATTAAATACTAAAATTCCTAGAGATAGGTGATTACTATATTGAACATTTATTAATATTAACAGTATATTATAGTTTGGGAAAACATGGTCATGTGTGTAACACATGCTATCGAGGGCACTCAAAATTACGTGTAATTTAATCTATGCTTCATGCTTCATGTACTGAAATAATAAAATTATTTATAGTGAAACATGTGGTAAAAGTAGTTAATTGATACAAAACAAACTATATTCAATGTTTCATGAAATGAAAAACATATAAAACATTATATTAATTTTTAACAAATATTTCTTGATATCATGGGGTTATACATTTTTTAATGTTATAAATATAATATATTTTCATTTGTTCAATAATTTTAATAATTCATATATTTTTCTTATGAAAACAAAATTCATTTTCATGGAGGTGGTATTTCTAACCAATTCAGGATTGTTGTTTTTAATTACAAAATTTTATAAAAGGATATGAAAAGGTGTTTCAATGTAATTATAATGAAATTTCATTACATTGACAGTAATTAAGTCATTATATCATCACGTTGATATAATATTTCCTATGATTTAGATGATAAAATAATTAGGAAACACTTTTTTTAAGAACTATACATCTTATTTTAAAATCCTCTTTTGGATTACCAATTAATCCATCTAGATTTCTTATTTTGGTGATAGCACGACCATTATTGCATTATTAGGTGTGTTGAGGATAAATTTTCTTCAGTTATTAGTCGAACTATAGTACAAAAAAGTTATTAGGAATGGAGGAATGGAGGCTCCCCATTAAATGTGAGGGGAGTACCACACTTCTAATTATTCCATGTCTTAAACATACATAAAGTCACATTCATAGTCAAATAGAAGATAAGAATTTTTTATTTGAAGCTATGGTTACAATGTATGTCATCAAATAAGAATTATGATATGAATGTTTTGTGTCATCACATAGTGTTTACATTTATAAATGTTATATATCATTTTAAGGTGTTGACACTTTTTTACGAAGGATAATATTCTTTATGAACTAAAATTGATATTGTTATAATTAATATAACTAGGAAACCTTATTAAATTATTTCATTAATTTTTCAAGATTCAATTTATTTAAGTTCTAGACATTAAATTTAATATGAGTGTGAAAAATTTAATGCAATGTAGTTTTTAGAAAATTGTATTCTTGTGCATAAAAATGAACAAATACAAATGTTGAATTTATTGATGATTCCTATCGAATTATTTAGATTATATTTATTAAAATTTATCATTAATTAATTTTATAAAAAAATTATAATATATATTTGACTTCTTTAGGATTACTATTTAAGTAAAACATAGTGCAATTTTGTAATATTTAATATTTTATGTATTTAGTCCAATATAAATAGTTTAAGAAGAATCCATAAATTTCACTAAATGATATATTCTATAGGATTATTTAAAAAATAATGTAATTTTTATAAAGTTAAATTTAAAAAAAAATGGATTTTTCAAATTAATCGAAATAATTAATGTATAAAATCTAAAATTAAATAAAACTATTACTTTTTCATTAGAAAAAATTTATTAAAATTTTTAAAAAAACTAATATGGTTATAAATCCATAAAATTTGTATTTAAAAAAATATTAATTTATTTCCATGTATAAATAGCCATTCACAAAGAATGAAAACCCTTAAATCTGTGAATGATTCCCATAAAATCATCCCAAAATGTTAAAAAATATCCTCATGTATCAACTCTTTATTATATAATGATATATAAAACAATAAGAATTGAGTTATAGGTAGATACACATTATTTCATGTTTTGTAACATAAATATTCATATATTCAAAATAAAGAGAAAAAGGGTTTGGGTCATAGAAAGATTGGTTCAAAAAATTAAAAAAGGGAACTCAAACAAAAAATCATTAATTTAGTCTTCATAATGACATACTAATTCCATTTTAGATCCCAAAACTGTATACAATAACCAATTATATACAAATAATTAATGTGTGATATAAAATTCATTATAAGAAAATTAATATGATATGGAAATACAACATGTGAGTTAAATTTTAATATGATATCATAAAAGGATAGCATAATGAGTAATCAAACTTGACAATAACATATAAATAATAATATCATATGATTATTATAACAATGGAATTGTCAAAGAAGCATATAACACAGAGTAAACATGAAGTAATATTAACTTCATAAACACTATTAAAAGGATAACAAATCCCCACTGTAGATTAGGTTTACTCCCTAATACTATACCATGAATATCATGAGGCGAAAGCTATACAAAATGTATTTGAGAACTATCTAGGATAACCCACCATTAAATGTTATTGATTTAACTGTGTCACCAAAATGAAGTCAATCAGAAGGAAAAAAATAATAACTACCATTAGAAACAATATGTGTGTCATAATCATGCCTCATATAATAATTAAATGAAATTTATTAATAAAAAGATTTTTATAAATGAAATTACTGAATTTGTTATCTAATAAAATTATAGGTTAATTATAAATTTATATGTATGACATATTTATATATATATAAATAATTCAAATAAATTATATAACATTAAATTGAGCGAAGTTGTGAGTTAGAGGGAATATCAATAACCCAATGGATTTTCTTAATTAGAGATATCCCTTAACATTTAGACAAATCAACACATAAGTTTCTTATATTCAAAAATAAATAACTTATTCTATTTAATTATTTACCTAATAGTAATATCAATGTTTATTATTACTTTTATTTAATTTTTTACCACGACATATTAAATTACATATTATATTAATTTCTTCTCAGATGTTTTGATGAGGTTCAACTCATAAGTCAAAAATCACATTGTTAAAATGACTGTGGTATATGATATTATTAATTTTCAATATAAGGAATTATAATCATGAAATAATTGTGTTTTTTATAATCTAGTTGTGATTTTAAAATTATCCATGAAACATTGTTATGAAAAATTAACCATGTTATGACCATAAAGGCAACTGATTATAAGTACACCTATTAAACTTTTCAATTTTTATATTTCCATGATTGAAATAATGTATGTGTTATTTTGAATTTACGGAATGTTAATTATTTTATTAATATCATATTGTATTTTAAATTCACTTATATATAACATCAATGTAATTCAATAATAATAAAAATTATATTTCATAATGATATTCTATTCTTAAATACATGTAAATGAGGTTATATTTTTTCAATTTAGGGTATGGAAAAAATATATAATATATATAAGATAATAAATATTTTTATATTTTTTTAGTATCTTATATAAATATAAAATATATTATTATGAATTTCTCCGAGAGGCGATGATGGAAAACGAATTACATCATTTTACATGACGATAGTCCTTCATACACAAGATTATTTTTTTAATTTTATATTTGATAGATGTAGAGATGGGTGTAGGTTAATAAATTAAGTAAATAAAACATAACTCTTTTATAAATACTTAAATTATTATTCCAATATTTTTTTTTATTTAAAGTAGATTAAAGAAGAAATAAAACAAAAAACTCATTAAAAGTGATATATTATCTTATGTCCACCTCTTTTGGGTTATAACTAAAGCCTCTCTCTAATGGATTTATGCACAAAAAGTGAATCTATATAATGTGGAGGTATTTATTAAATATATTTGTAATGTTATTTTCTGAAATACATGGTTTTTTATATAGGTAATGGAGAGGATAGTAGGTTCCGTTTTATATGTTGGGGAGCAGACACACATGTCCTTTATAATAGAAAAAGATAAATCTATTGTTTTTTATATTCAATTTTATCATATTCAATTCACATAATTGGTATAATTTTATATAAAATTATACCAACAAAATGTGTCAAAAATGAGTTTTAGGAAAAAAAAATTTCATGAAATTATTAATATAATACTAATTATATGAAAACAAATCATAATTATAATAAATATAATTAATATGGATAATTATATAATATATAAATATAATTTACATCAATTCATACCTTGATTATATTAAATAATTATAGTTAAAAAACATTATACACATTAAAAATTAGATTGTATAAAACTGTATTTAGACGTAAAAAGAATCTTATTGCCAAAATATGATAATTGTTTATTAAAATGAAGATAATTATATTATTATAAAATAAATTAATTTTATTTAAATTTAATATAAAATATAAAATGTATTGTATCACATAAATTTATTGTTTTAGAAAAATAAAATTATAATATTTTATAAATATTAAAAAATTTATTATTCATACTAAAATCATTGATTTTAGAAAAATCTAATAAGTCACATTGTCGTTTTTCTATATAATGATTTAAAAATAATGTTACTTTTATAAAATAACTTTTAGATTATTTACATAAATACATGAAAATATATTCTAAATAAAGTTTTTTGAAGGAAATTCATTTTCTTATCGAATAAAAAGTTCATATTAAAAAATGGAGTCCTTATTCATTAATGATGTGTCAATAATTTTACATAGATTAGGAATTATTTATAAGTATTTGATATTGTATAAAATTGTATTCATACCCTAGAATTTTATAGTGATTTTATAGCTGTTATAAAAAATCATTGTTCATTTAAGATCATTGTTGTGGGTTATGTATGCTATAGAACAAAGTTTTCTTCTATAAATAACACAATGTGTTACATTATTTACTCCATTATAAACTTATCCCATGATAGTGTTTATTACATAATTGGATTAAAATATGTGAAGTTACTTTTACTTCATCGTTTCCTTCATTTATAATGTTTCATCTTCATATTTATGGTTCCACTATAGTACATTGACTAGGTGAGTTGTCTTGTTACATAAGGAATTATATCAATTTTCAAGATCATCAATGGATACTCCCCATAATAGAGATCATTTCTAAACTATCCCTTTAATGAATTATATATTTTTTAGGGATTTGGTACGTACTTATTCAATAGTGAGACAGGTAATATGTTGTTTTCTTGAGAAATGGTTGGTGGGATAGCTAGTCGATATGCTACATCCCTAACCCGGTCATGAATCTCAAAGGGGACATTGTACCATTGGATTAGCTTTCCCTTATTCCAAAATTTCAATAGCCACTGCCATATAGATATACAATGAAACACATTATCCCAAACATCAAACTATATGTATCATCAATGTTTATTAGCATAGCCATTCTATTGACTTGGTAAAACCGAGAAGCGTTTGTTGAATGGTCCTGAAATTTCCATTCACATCCTCATCTATTTCAAGTCCCAACAGATTGAGTTTAATAAATTCCTCAAAATATTTATTATTATAAAAATATTCCCATAAAATTTCACATAGGGATTAATTTTTTTGTCTAATTGAATGCTATTATTAAATGTATACTCAACCAGAGAAATATGCTAATACCATCCTCCACAAAATCTCATTTCACATTCTCTCAACATATCATATAGTGTGTCAATATTCTTCTCGTATTGGACATATTTTTTGGGGAGACAAGACATAATGAAGATAAGCACATTATTTTTAGAATGATAGATATTATTATAGAACATATAGGTTAAGAAAACAATCGTTATTAGATACAATCGATAGTGGTGTTACATAGAGACATACCACTACTATGATGAATATAATTTCATATTGATGAAGTGAAAATTATTCTTTAATATAAATGAAAGGATTTTTACTTTTAAGCTATTACACTATGAAACTTATGGAAATATTTCCTCATGAATTCTTTGGAAGACAAGTTATAAATTACATGTTGATATTTTCTCATATCTATGTTTGTAGGGGTAGTGGTTAGATCATCCCCTTATTATTTTTCCATTCATAATTAATTTTCTAAAATATCAACCACAATGATGTTTTTCATGGAATTTAATTTTTCCAATTTTATAAATAAATTTAATCATTAATATCATGATATATCACAGTGATCCCTAGATTGTTGGAGAAGGTCGATCCATGTGCATCGTTGAACAAATCAAAATTTATCTTATAATTTAACGGTGCACAGATTCTGATCCAGATATTACAACATCATCATAAATGTTGAATTCTAAGAATTTACCATTTCATTGATCTTCTAACTTCATCAATATTTCCACATCATATTTTATAGAATCCATTATTTTCTCTATAAATGATGTTTGAGAAATTATTTGAAAAAAAGATGTTGTTACTACATATATGACTCCCATATCTATACATTGCATGTATATGATGATTAAAACCTTCATAAATTCACATATTATATTAGGTAATCTTAAAATCTATACTTATCAAATATACAATTTTATTATTTCCTAATATGATAGCGGATTGAGCAGTCAGAGTACCTAATTAGATATCTCCACCATCATTGGTGCATATTATTCATATTCAGTGAAAATACATATTTGAGGTTTTTATGGTATTTATATAATTTATACTTATACCTATAGAGATAATGTAGAAATATTTTCAACGTAAATATCTCTACCTTTAACTAAAAATAAAACATGGGATATTTATTCTCATGAACAATAAAATTTGTAAGGGAGTATGCTATAAATTTATCAATATGAATTAGTAGACAACCCAAACCCTTCGTTTAAGAATCTATTTATACAAAACAAATGTTCCCAAAATAAGGGAAATGAATTTACTAGTGTAGTGGTGATCCTAATTTTAATCTCCATAACATTATATTTGCATTGAATTGTCCAAAAAATCTATATTCCTTTTATAGTGAACATGGATAGTGGGCTTGAAAATCAGGATATATTTCTAATAAATTTTTTGTAAGACACAGTTAGTCCATAGAAACAATGTATCTCTATTATTGATATTACTCTAAGATGTTCTTCAATTTCCAATTACATAGAAGGTTCCATATAGATCCCTATGATGGGGATAATATTTCCAAATAATGATACATTATTTATCCAAAACATTAATTTACTATACATTTCATAACGATTCTCCTATCATAAATCCATTATAACATTATTCAAATTCTCTTAATTCTTTTCATTGAATATTGTGTATTTAAGAATATCATCAACAAAAACTTCCATATATTTATTGGGGGTAATGTATAGAATATATATTAAATATGTCTATAAGTATTTCAGAATTATTTGTGAGATTGAAAGGTATCACTAGGATCTCATATTTTTCATAACTTGTTTGAAAGGTTGTATTGGGAATATCTTTTTTCTTCACCCTTAATTGGTGATATCCAGACTAAATGTACACCTTAAAAATTATCAGGATCAACATAGTTGATAAACGATAATTTTATCCCAATACGTAAATACTTTATCATTATAATGATTGTTTCAATCATAAATATCAATATAGTAGAACATTGACTCATTATTCTTCTTTATATGGAGGATCATTGAATCCTATGGTATAAAACTCAGGTATATAAAACCCAATTCTAGATTCCATTATAACATCCTTTTAATTTATTCCAACAAAATAGTGAATATTATTTATAGAGTATTAAATATGGATAAGGATAAATATATATGATTGTAACACCCCAATATTTCATATTACATTATCTCATTAATGCAATTCAATAACTTTCACTACATGAAACACAGAGTTTGAGCACACCACAACTTACCAAACTAGTCTGTAAAAATGTAGTTATGAATGGTATTAACTGAATTTTGAATCATATATACTCTATATAATTTTAACATAAATATTAAATGTTTTATATACATAATATTAGAAAAAATTAAATTTTTAGATAAAAGAAGTATTTTTCAAAAAATGCAATTTTACCACATTTTAAGGGATAACCCTTTTAAAAACAAATATTTGACACTTTTATATATTAATTTAATGAAATTAAATTATTCTATAGAATATGGACATAAAAATATAGTTTAGATAAATTTTTGTTACTTTTCAGAAAACATTAATATTTTGACGAATAGTGAAAAATACCTTGTTTTAATTGAAAACAACTTTTTAATCAAAATAATTGATATTGTAAATTATGTATTTGAATGGTTTTTAAGTATAATTATATTTTGATTTTATCATAGAATAAAATTTAGGTCATTATAAGTATTTTAACATTTAAATTTGACATAAACACATGTCAATCTTTTGATAGTTTTTACTCTTTAAAAACCCAATTTTTGGTTTTGACCACTGTAATTAATTTTAAATTAATAAATTGAAATTATATGTTTTTAATTTGGTAAAATAGAAATAATTTTTTAATTCAGAACATCCAAAAAAAATTTATTAATTTTTTGTATTTTTCTGAAAATATTCATTTTTTGATTAATATTGAAAAACACTACGTTATTATTTAAACCCGAATTTTTATTTAAATAATTATTTATTTTATTTAAATTTATTTTAATTAAAAATAGATATATAATACCTATATATTTTCATGACCCGACCCTACCTGGGCTCGAGCCACAAATACCCCAAACCCGCCTCCATAGGCCAGGGGCTGGCGACCAGCGCCGAAGGCACAATAACTAGGGGAGGCCTTTGCCTAAGAACCTATACCCACACACGCAGCACACTCAATGAAAAAGTTTAGAGTAAAAGGAAAGATGAGTAAAGAAAAGGGCAAATGGTATATAAAAACCACAAATGTGCATCGACCTCTAAACAGTACAAGTAAAGTGCTGGAAAGAAAAAAGGGTAAAACACGCACCCAACCAGAAAAGGTGTCACAACCCGACAACAAGTAAACAAAAGAAAACAGCTAGAAGGATCCCCCACCTGGAACCCGACTACGACCACCACACGCGGTCTAAGATCCCAAACTCCTATGCTCCACTGAAGTCATGACCAACCTGTATGTCGTCTATAAGGGCACACCAAGTGCGGGCAAAGCCCAAGCAGGGGTGAGTATAAAAATACTCAGTAGGATACCCCGAAGGCTCGAGGGAGCAACAAAGGAGGTACCGAATGGTGAGAAGTAGAGTGAACGTGTAAAGTAAATGAGTACAACTGAGAGTACAGTAATAGTACAGTAAAGAGTCCAGCTAAACCCAACAAGAGAAAGGAGATAGACTCGTCCAAACACAAGGAGATGGAAATGGTGAGAAGATGAACTTCCCGTCGAGTCTTCGCTACCTATAGTAGGAGAGTAGACTCGTCTAACCATGAGAATCTAGACACGGAAATCACGTGGCATACCCCACGTGTCTTCGCCTCTCCTGGAAGGACAGTAACCAAACCCAAGAATTGGGTACCAGAAAAAGGTATATAAAATTCCATATGCTCAACAAGAAGCCCGAACAAGGTCATAAGGGGATCTCTGTCTCGTAGCTCAGCCCAAGAAAAGTGAGTCTCCAACAGTCCCAGAATTAAACTCCATCGATGCCCAGCATCCCATACATCTGCCCCGAACCGCAAGCCAAGGGGATCAATCACCACACCATGACACTATCCGCTTTGGGCGGCACTAACTCGCCCGAACGGTTTTAGGTCGCGTTACAAGGACGCGTCTTGGTGGGGGAAAGCTCTCCTCGTACTTGAGAGTTCTGGGGGAACGTCAACCATAACTTATCACTGCCCCGTAGTCGAGAGGTCTTCTCAAAGTCAAAAGGTGACCCCCTACCCAGCCCCGCTGGAGGATCCCTTGAAGTCAACGGGTTCCCACTACAGGGAGACCTAGAAAGTAGATGGGTGCCACACTGCCCAGTCCCGTAACAGGGTAATCCACTGGAGGGCGACCCGGCTAAAGTCGGCGACAGGACCACTGCCCAGCCCAGCTTAAGGTAACACGGAATCAGGTACCACTGCCCATCCCAGCTGGAGGTAAGCCCGGCATCGGGGACCACTGCCCAGCCCCACTGGAGGTAAGCCCAGCATCGGGGACCACTGCACAGCCCAGTTGGAGGTAAGCCCGGAACTGCTCTGGCCATCCCTGCTGGATGGTACTGCTCGGTGAACACCGCTGTACTGGCCATCCCTGCTGGATGGTAACCCACTGGCGAGCTCTGCTCGAAACAACCTTAGCCATGCTGGTAACAACCTCAGCCCTGCTGGAAACAACCTCAGCCCCGCTGGAAACAACCCCATCCATGCTGGAAACAACCTCAGCCCTGCTGGAAACAACCTCATGCCTGCTGGAAACAACCTCAGCCCTGCTGGAAACAACCTCTTGGGTAGAGGATCGGTGCCCGCATAAAGTGTTGGTCACACCGAATCCACAAGAACTCTACCAGGTAACACGAAAGAACGGGAGAAACTCCCCAAGCCTCACAAGGCGATCCCACTCCAATCTGCTGAGTCACTGTCGAAGAGGACCGAGTCAAATCATCCCAGAAAGTGGGTAAAACACCCACACTATACGAGCACCCATAGTCGCAAATGGTTTCACTGTCCGGTAAAAGGGGCACGGTACTGAAACCCCTCACAGTTGAAGAAACAGAGGAACCAAACCATCTCTGCTGGCCAAACCATCGGGAACGAAACCAGGGGGAGACCACTCAACCCTGCTGGTCAAAACCATCGAGAAGAGGACCGGGGGAAAACTCAACCCTGCTGGTCAACAAAATAGCACCAGGCCAGGGGAACCTCCACCCTGCTGGTCGAACAAACGAGCGTAGAGGGACCCTCTGCGTCGCGAGAGGTTAAAGTATGTAAAGCAGAGCACGGAACGCACATGGGTCCCACACGACGTGTGGCCCCAAGTCAACCCCAACTGAGCTCACAAACGTCCCTAGGTAAAAACAACCACATGTACCTCCAAGTGTTCCCGTATACTCCCAGAGCATATCACGTTCCAACCCAAAGGCTATCGTGCACATGGCACTCAACGTCAACGCGAAGGCGTGACGTAACAACTCCAACCTGCCACCTCAACGGTTGAGGTAGAGCCAACCACATCTCTTCACTCACATCGGAGTGCACGCGATCACACGCCAAGGGATCTCTACAAAAACGGTGAGAAGAACCACCATCAGAGCACCTTTCACATTTAATAATATCGCGCAAGAGGCTCCGCACAACCAAACGGATCGCACTGTTGTAATCCTCGTGGAAAATCATGCGAGAGAGACTACTTACTCGCCTCCAATGGATATCTGACAGAAAAGTCACCAACACCGCCTCACGCCCAAACGGCGTCCCGTGATCTCAAGCCTCGGCCCCGAAAAAATTCGGGTGCATCACACCATTGCGATCCCCTCGGGAAACTACGTGAAAAAGACTACTCACTTGAGCACAACGGATATCCGGAGAAAAATATGCATTCCGGCGCACCGCACACAATTGGTGCTTCGTGGGACCCGCATCCCGGTCCCGAAACTCAATGAACGGATCACACCGTTGCGATCCTCTCGAAAAATTACACAAGGTGGACTACTCACTTGTCCAAAACGGTCGCCCGGTGATAGAGATAGACAATCATTGTCGACGCCCAAACGGCCCCCGTGGGCCCCATACCATCGTGCCGAATTAGAGCGGACGGATTGCACCGTTGCAATCCCCTCGGAAAAACATCCAGAAATGACTGCTCTCACGCCCCGAACGGACGTCCGATGAAAAAGTCGTGAAACGCTGCACGCAGCTCGAAAGACGGGTCGTGGGGCCCGCGCCTCAACTTCGGCCTCAATGCCTGAAACCACCCTGGAAAGATCCGCCTCGGTGCCAGGGTCCCAACGCCACTAACGGTGATTAAATTGGACGTCGGACACGTCTGCACCGTCCAAAACAAGTTCCCCCGGAAAAACGACAAAACACTTAAAGACGCGCCGTGCCTCCGAGGCCCCTTGTTTCGGGAATTAAAAATTCCCGAAACCATTTCAAAACGTTCCCCTCGACACAAGGTCCTCACTTCCATTGACGGCATGCAAAACGGACACCCATAGCGAAAGCTACGGGCGTTGGAAATTAAAAAGGGGGGGGACCCCCTTGGGCCGGACCGGCCAGGTCCGGCCGGTCCGCCCACAGCCGGCCCGCAGCCCGGCCGCGGGTCTTGTTCACTCCGCCGCGGCCAGCTGGCCGCGGCCCGCTGTCACCCGACTGGCCAGGATGGCTGGTCCCGCTTCCCCCACGCAGAGACCCGTGGTTCGCAGGTCTCTGTCCGCCGAGGTCGCGCCGCGACCCAAGTCGCCGCCCCGTTCCGGCGAGCTCGGCTTGCCACGCCGTCGCACTGAGCAGCCGCCACCGCCGCCGAGTCTGCTGCCTGCCCAGCCGAGGATCTCTTTCACGCTGAAGCTGGACCGCCGCTGTCCGAGAGCCCTGCTATCACGCCATCCGCCGGAAGCCAGTCGCGCCGCCGCTCAAACCCGCCGGAAAAAGAAAAACCCGCAACCTTCAGCGGTCGTTTGCGATCGACTCCGAACTCGGATTTTCGATCCAAAAGATGATTCGGAAAGGGAAAAAACTCTACTAAGTATTAATGGGATTTTAATATACGATTGAACAACAATAGACATATATAATTGAGCTTGAAATATGGTTCGGAAATTAAAACACAAACCAAGACCTCCTACCTCTTGGGCGATGCCCGGAGCTTCACGGGGAGTCCGCCGCCGCACCGATTCCTTGCCGGAGTTTCCTCGCCGGAGTGGACGAGGAGAGGGAGTCTGAGGGGCTGCCTTGAGGAAGGCTTTGCCAGGGGAGAACAAGGGAGGAATGGGATGGAGAAGGGTTTAAATAAAAATAATAATTTTAATTAATTTAAACCCATAATTTTCCTCACATCCGAAACCTTTGGAGAGGTCAAAATTAAACCTCCCCTAGGGTAAACACCACCTCCCGAGCACAAAGGTGGTCTCGGAATTTGATTTCGAGCTTCTGTTTAAAAGTTATTAAACTTAGCGTCTGAGGCCTCCAAAATATGAAAACGCCCCCTGGGCCATTTTTCACAGACGGTCCGCGCCCGCAAAACTTATACCCCTCCTAGAGTAAACGGCACATTCCGAACTCAACAGTGCCCTCAGATTTCCAATCCGAGCCACCGTTTAAGAGATACTTGAGTTTCACCATTAAACGAAAAAATTAATTAATTAATTAATCCGTTTAACGTTCTGAAAGCAAGCGAGTGTTCCAAACATCCCGCGCCGACAAGTTTTATATCATTAATAGGGTAAACACCACATTACGGACTCATCTGTACACTCAGATATCTGATTAAGATCACCTCTTAAGAGTTGTCACATTTATTTGGCGTTTCGAGTGTGAACGCACTGAAAATTTAATTTCGGCCACTCCGGGGCTCAGAATCGCACGCCATCTGAGGGCGCTGCACTGGAATATCATCAAGAATATTCCAAAGTCTTCTGCAGTAAAAACAAGGTTCTTACATCATTCTCTCCTTCAATCTTTTAATCCCCAAAAAGCAAAATTAGGGAGTAACACAAGGTACTAAGACCACACCCGGCTCTTCCGTACCCATAAGAACTCTCACACAGCTCTGTGCCACCGCACACAGACCAAAGGATTGATCTGTTCACGCGAGGACGGCCCTTGTCGATGTCGTGCACCCACTTCAGCCTTTGGGGTTAGGGAAAGGTGGTAGGGAACCTTGCCATCCCTTTGCAAAGTCTCAAACGGCCCGAAGGCTCTCGGGGGTAGCTCACCTCACCAACCGAACCCTTACGTCGCACGCCGCGACTGGAATCACCGCCCACACCTGAAACAAGGCCTGGTGATTCCCTCCTTCAAAATATCCATATGGTGAAACATCCAAGGATATCTAGTCACGCAACATTTCACAGTCGATTTCTCGCAACCAAAACTCTCTTACACGCTCGAAAAGCGATGGAGTCGACACCATCGACTAAAGAAAAAGGTCTCATTCCTTTTACCTTACCAACACAGGGTTACACCCAATGCCCTGCGTCACCCTGGTAACACCTCAAACAAGGAGCAGGGAGGAAAGCATTTCACAGGTAGAGTCTAACAATTCTACTGCAAAAAGTAGAAGAGCTGTAGAGTGTACCTCTTATCACCTCATGCTTTGCAGGATCGTAGACATCCAAAGCTCACAGTTATCTGTGGACCCAACTGTCAGTTCCCGGAGCCTGACGTAGACCGCCTAGGGGTGATGGGAAGACCTTGTAAAGCCGACCCCCACTACAAGCTCCTCCCGCTCCTCTACTAGCAATACCTCCCTGGGTACTACTCTTATCACGGCGTTTCCTCTATCGTGGTGGTGCACCTACTGCCTGCCCGAAGCTCTCAACAACTCGGGTCGGGCAGTCTCGTGCCAAGTGACCTCGCCCGTCACAAGAATAGAACTGACTCTCTCTGGGCTGCACTGGTGCCCTCCGGTGCCACTATGGTGTACGACCACGCCCCTGAGTCCGGTTTTCAGAAAGCCACCTTTGTTGATGTTCTGCTTGCCGGCGCCCACTAGCTGCGGCAGACGTCTCGGCTCCAATGTGCCTGCTGCCACCACCAAATCCAGAATGTGATAGGAAGCCCTCTGTCACCATCTCCTGCTCTAGCACCCCGACATATGTGGAAATACCCAAGGGTACTATGACAGCACAAATCTCTCCGCGGAGACCCTGCTCAAACTTCGGCGATCGGATGTTGTCGTCATGGACCAAGTCCTGGTAAAAGCGTGCATGGTCTACAAAACTAGTCGCGTAATCGGTCACTGTCATCCCTCCCTGCTAAAACTGAAGTAGCTCTTGAATCTGAACATAGCACAAGCAGGAGGGAAAAAACTCCTCATGAAACAACAACTGAAGGTCGCCCCACGAAAGCGACCACTCGTGAAGAAGTTGAGTCGCCAGACTCCACCAACGCCATTCTGCTCCACGAAAAAGGTTGGTTGCCAAAGCCACTCTCTGATATGTCGGCGTCTTCACAAGCCTGAAAAGGCGAACCACTGCCACTAGTCAAACCTATGCTGCCTGAGGGTCTGGCTCACCTCTGAACCCTAGAGGTCTCTACCGCTGGAACTCACGGAGTGCGCTCAACCTATGCTCAAGCTCAGCCTGCTCTGCTGAAACTAGCTGCTGCTCAACAGGTGGGGGTTCTGCTATCGGCCCACCCAGAGAAAGGGGCTCGCATGATAGGTCCTGGACTGAAGCCTCAAAGCTCACAGGGTCTTCATCACGAACCAAAGCCGGTATCCTGGTTGGCTGTCTTCGTGGAGACATCCTGAATATTATCAAGGAGTTCCGCAGTCAGATGAGCATATACGTATATACCAATAAAAACAACAATGGGGAGCTGACTCAAGAAGGAAAGTCAAAGACTCAATCCTATGTGATGCACAAACAAGTTCCCCTGTAACAAGTGTCTCAGCATGCCGAGTCGACAAGCGGGTTATCAGGGTCCTGGTGAATGGATACGTCGGCCGCCGCACCATTACTGGACTCCTTGTCCTGAGAGCCGCTCTCAAGACACATAAACATTGTTTCCCTATATCCCAAACAATTCCTCTTTATTTTAGGGGCGTCTGAACAGCGTCCCAAGGAACGAACCACCTTTGATACCAATTTTTCATGACCCGACCCTACCCAGGCTCGAGCCGCAACTACCCCAAGCCCGCCTCCATAGGCTAGGGGCTGGCCACCAGCGCTGAAGGCACAATAACTCGGGGAGGCCTTTTCCTAAGAACCTGTACACACACACGCAGCACACTCAATGCAAAAGTGCATAGTAAAAGGAAAGACGAGTAAAGAAAAGAGAAACTGCTATATAAAAACCACAAATTTGCATCGACCTCTAAACAGTACAAGTAAAGTGCTGGAAAGGAAAAAGGTCACAACACGCGCCCAACCAGAAAAGGTGCCACAACCCGGCAACAGGTAAACAAAAGAAAACAGCTTAAAGGATCCCCCACCTGGAACCTGACTATGACCACCACACGCGGTCCAAGCTCCCAAACTCCTATGCTCCACTGAAGTCACGACCAACATGTCTGTCATCTGTAAGGTCACACCAAGTGCGGGAAAAGCCCAAGCAGGGGTGAGTATAAAAATACACAGTATGATACCCTGAAGGCTCGAGGGAGAAACAAAGGAGGTACCAAAGGGTGAGCAGTAGAGAGAACGGGTAAAGTAAAGGAGTACAGTCGAGAGTGTAGTAAGAGTACAGTAAAGAGTCCAGATCAACCCAACAAGAGAAAGGAGATAGTCTCGTCCAAACACAAGGAGCTGGAAATGGTGAGAAGATGAACTTCCCGTCGATTATTCGCTACCTATAGTAGGAGAGTAGACTCGTCCAACCATGAGAAGCTAGACACGGAAATCATGTGGCATACCCCGCGTGTCTTCAGCTCTCCTAGAAGGAGAGTAACCAAACCCAAGAAGTTGGTACTAGAACAAGGTATATACAAGTCCATATGCTCAACAAGAAGCCCGAACAAGGTCGTAAGGGGATCTCTGTCCCGTAGCTCAGTCCCAGAAAAGTGAGTCACCAACATTCCCAGAAGTAAACTCCATCGATGCCCAGCATCCCATACGTCTTCCCCGAACCGCAAGCCAAGGGGCTCAATCACCAAACCTCGACACTATCGTCTTTGGGCGGCACTGACTCGCTTGCACGGTTTTAGTTCGCGTCACAAGGACGCGTCTCAGTGGGGTAAATCACTCCTCATACTTGAGAGTTCTGGGGGAACATCAACCACAACTCGTCAGTGCCCCGCAGTCAAGAGGTCTGCTCAAAGTCGACAGGCGACCCCCTGCCCAGCCCCGCTGGAGGATCCTTGGAAGTCAACGGGTTCCCACTACAGGGAGACCCGGGAAGTCGACGGGTGCCACACTGCCTAGTCCCGTAACAGGGTAATTCACTTGAGGGATACCTGGCTAAAGTCGGTGATGGGAACACTGCCCAGCCCACCTGGAGGTAAACCAACATCAGGGACCACTGCCAAGCCCTGCTGGAGGTAAGCTTGGCATTGGGGACCACTGCCCAGCCCCGCTGGTGGTAAGCCCGTCATCGGGGACCACTGCCCAGCCCAACTGGAGGTAAGCCTGGAACTGCTCTGGTCATCCCTACTGGATGGTACTTCTCGGTGAACATTGTTATACTGGCCATCCCTGTTGGATGGTAACCCACTGGCGAGCTCTGCTCGAAACAACCTTTACCCTGCTGGTAACAACCTCAGCCCTACTGGAAACAACCTCAGCCCCGCTGGAAAAAACCTCAGCCCCACTGGACACAACCTCAGTCCTGCTGGAAACAACCTTAGCCCTACTGTAAACAACCTCAACCCTGCTGGAAAAAACCTCAGCCCTGCTGGAAACAACCTCCTGGGTAGAGGATCGGTGCCCGCATAAAGTCTTGGTCACACCGAATCCACAAGAACTCTACCAGAGAACATGAAAGAATGGGAGAAACTCCCTAGGCCTCACAAAGTGATCCCACTCCAATCCGCTGAGTCACTGTCGAAGCGAACCGAGTCAACTCATCCCAGAAAGTGGGGAAAACACCCACACTGTACGAACACCCATAGTCGCAAACGGTGTCGCAGTCTGGAAAAAAGGGAACGGTACTGAAACCCCTCACAGCTGAAGAAACAGAAGAACCAAACCATCTCTACTGGCCAAACCATCGAGAATGAAACCAGGGGGACACCACTCAATCCTGCTGGTCAAAACCATCGAGAAGAGGACCAGGGAAAAACTCAACCCTGCTGGTCAACAAAAGAGCACCAGGCCATGGGAACCTCCACCCTGCTGGTCGAACAAATGAGCGCAGAGGGACCCTCTGCGTCGTGAGAGGTCAAAGTACGTAAAGTAGAGCACGACAAGCACATGGGGCCCACATGACATGTGGCCCCAAGTCAACCCCAACCGATCGCACAAACGTCCCCAGGTACAAACAACCACATGTACCTCCAAGCGTTCCCGTATACTCCTAGAGCATATCACGTTCCAACCCCAAGGCTATCGTGCACACGGCACTCAACGTCAACATGAAGGCATGACGTAACAACTCCAACCTTCCACCTCAATGGCTGAGGCACAGCCAACCACATCTCTTCACTCACACAGGAGTGCACGCGATCACACGCCAAGGTCTCTCTGCAAACACGGCGAGAAGAACCACCATCAGAGCACCTTTCACATTTAATAAGATCATGAAAGAGATTCTGCACAACCAAACAGATCGCACCGTTGTTATCCTCGCGGAAAATCACGCGAGATAGACTACTTACTCGCCTCCAACGGATATCCTAAGGAAAAGTCACCAACACCGCCTCACGCCCGAACGACGTCCCATGATCCCGAGCCTCGGCCCCGAAAATAGTCAGGCGCATCGCACCATTGCGATCCCCTCGGGAAACCACGTCAAAAAGACTTCTCACTTGAGCACAACAGATATCCGGAGAAAAATATGAATTTCGGCGCACCGCACACGAGCAGTGCTTCGTGGTACCCGCATCCTGGTCCCGAAACTCAACAAACGGATCACACCTTTGCGATCCCCTCTAAAAAGTACACAAGGTGGACTACTCACTTGTCCAAAACGGTCGCCCGGTGATAGAGATAGAAAATCACCGTTGACACCCAAACAGCCCTCATGGGCCCCATACCATCATGCTGAATTAGAGCGGGCGGATTGCACCGTTGCAATGCCCTCGAAAAAACATCCAGAAATGACTACTCGCACGCCCCAAATGGACGTCCGATGAAAACGTCGTGAAACGCTGCACGCAGCTCGAAAGACGGGTCGTGGGGCCCACGCCTCAACTTCTTCATCAATGCCTGAAAACACCCTGGAAAGCTCCGCCTCGGTTCCAGGGTCCCAACGCCATTGACGATGCTTAAATCGGACATCGGACGCGTCCTCACCATCCAAAACAATTTCCCCCGGAAAAATGACAAAACACTTAAACACATGCCGCGCCTCCGAGGCCCCTTGTTTCGGGAATTAAAAATTCCCAAAACCATCTCAAAACGTTCCCTTCGACGTAAGGTCCATGCTTCCACTGACGGAATGCAAAACGGACGCCCGTAGCGAATTCTATGGGCGTCGGAAATTAAAAAAGGGGGGGAACCCCCTTGGGCCGGACCGGCCCGGTCCGGCCGGTCCGCCCACAGCTGGCCCGTGGCCCAGCCGCGGGTCCAGTTCAGTCCCCCACGGCCAGATGGCCGCGGCCCGCTGACACCCGACCGGCCAGGATGGCCGGTCCCGCTGCCCCCAGGCGGAGACCCGCCGTTCGCGGGTCTCTATCCGCCGAGGTCGCGCTGCGACCCAGGTCGCCGCCCCGTTCTGGCGAGCTCGGCTTGCCGCGCCGCCGCGCTGAGGAGCAGCTGCCGCCACCGCCGAGTCCGCTGCCTGCCCATCCGAGGAGCCCGCTCGCGCCGAAGCTGGACCTCCGCTGTCCGAGAGCCCTACTGCCGTTCCATCCGCCAGAAGCTAGCCGTGCCGCCGCTCAAACCCGCCGGAAACCAAAAAACCCGCAACCTTCAACGGTCGTTTGCGATCGACTCCGAACTCAGATTTTCGATCTGAAATATGCGTAGGAAAGTCAAAAAACTCTACTACTCATTAATGGGATTTTAATCGACGATCTAACAACAATCGACACATATAATTGAGCTTGAAAGATGGTTCGTAAATTAAAACGCAAACTAAGACCTCCTACCTCTTGGGCGATGCCCGGAGATTCACGGGGAGTCCGCCACTGCACCGCTGCTTTTCCGGAGTTTCCTCACCGGAGTGGAGGAGGAGAGGGAGCTTGAGGGGCTGCCTTGAGGGAGGCTTCTCCAGGGGAGAACAAGGGAGGAAGGGGATGGAGAAGGGTTTAAATAAAAAAAAGAATTTTAATTAATTTAAACCCATAATTTTCCTCGCATCCGAAACCTTTGGAGAGGTAAAAATTAAACCTCCCCTAGGGTAAACACCACCTCCCGAGCACAACTATGGTCTCGTAATTTTATTCGGAGCTTCCGTTTAAAAGTTATTAAACTTAGCGTCTGAGGCCGCCAAATTATGAAAACGCCCCCGGGGCCATTTTTCACAGACAGCCCGCACCCGCGAAACTTATACCCCTCCTAGGTTAAATGGAACATTACGAAATCAAATGTGCCCTCAGTTTTCCAATCCAAGCCACCTTTTAAGAGATACTTGAGTTTCACCATTAAACTAATAAATTAATTAATTAATTTATCCATTTAACGTTCTGAAAGCGAGCGACGGGTCCAAACATCCCCTGCTGACAAGTTTTATATCGTTCCTAGGGTAAAAACCTCATTACAGACGCATCCATACACTCAGATCTCTGATTCGGATCACCGTTTAGGAGTTATCACATTTATTTGGTGTTTCTAGTGTGAACGCACTGAAAATTTAATTTCGGCCACTCCGGGGCTCAGAATCGCACTCCATCTGAGGGCTCTGCACTGGAATATCATCAAGAATATTCCAAAGTCTTCCGCAGTAAAAACTGGGTTCTTAAATATATGTTCAATTTAATTCATTTGAGTCATTTTATAATAAAATTAGTAGTATATAATTTTATTGAACATTTTAACCTCTTTAACCAAGCTTGTAGGCACGTTATCAAATTTGCATAAAATGTAATTTTACCACTTCTATGAGTTTAATTTAAAAAAATCAGAGAAGCATTGTTGACATTAGTATGTAAAATGTGATTCAATAATATTAAAATAATTTTAGGTAAATAGTATCTTTTGACTCTTATTTACAATGGTTAAAAGTAAATAGGGTAATTAAAGGTAAAAATGATTTTATAATTACCCTAAAACTTGTCCTAATTATATTTTATAAGTGTAATTAGACCATAAAAAACCATAGGAATAAAATAGGATCTTTTAGGTCGAATTGTATTAGATTAGGACATCTATTATTATTTCTTTTAAAGAATAGTTTAAAGTGTTGGATTCAATTTTTATTAACTATACCATTTTTAAAATCGGTATATGCATAAGATAAATTAGACTAAAAATATGCAATAGAAATATAAAAGTATTTCCTACATAATGGTATTTTATTTATAATTTTTAGAGATTACATAAATAAATTTATTTATGACACATTGTTGATTCAGTAATTACATTCTTAATGAAATATTAAAATTATCTGTGTTATAAATATTAAAATAAATTTAATTTAAACCTTTTTATTACATCCACAAATTTTCTAGGATAATATGACTTTTTAGGGTTTATTAGGTAAATTTTATTCGAATTGATAAGGTTTTTATTACTTTATCAAAAACAAAATACCTAATAGTGTCAAAATAGTCATAAATTAATTTTTAAAACAAATACTATATTATTGTTTGATATAATATTCCCAAAAAATCTAAGTTTTCTCCAAAGGGGATAAATAATGTTATATATATCATTAATGAACCACTTTAGGTTCTCTTTGAATTTTAGAGTGTGTTTATTAAACATATAGTGTAAAAATACAAGAATACACGGTAAAAGATAATAAATTTAACTAAGAGTTAAATCTAAAAGATAAGGTTAAAATGGTAACCTAAAATTTTCTAAAATCTATTGGTCGAGAGGATTTACACCAATATTCACCAAAGGCTATAAATAAATTCTTTTTGTGAAATTATAAATCGAATATGATTTTAAAATATATTAATATTTTAATCTTTTCATAAAGTGACCATCACCCCTCTTATAAAAGGGAACTTCCTCTTCTATCAAAACCACACCCTGAAAGCCATTTGTATCAGCCATCCCCTACTCAAATATCCTCCCAACATCCCTCACATAAACATATAGTCCTTAATTTGATCAGAAATATAACATATGGTTCCCTTTTGATCAAATCAAAAGGAAACACACGAAGAAGATGTAATAATTTCACCACCTCTTTCGAGTTATTTTCTTCTTCCACATCCTATTTATTTTTTGTTTTCATACAAAAATATTAACTCTTGTACCTTATACATAATGTGATGTTATTATAAATATGGTACAGCCATATTATTAATTCTATCCATCCTATAAATGACAAAGTCACCATACGTGCATACGTACGGCTAACCGTATTTACGTCGTGGTGTAGTTTGTTATTCAAACTCTTCGTTATTTGGATGTGTATAATAATGAGTATAACTGATGTAAATAATAAATATAACATGTTATTGATTCTGTATATATAATATAAAATCCAATTACATATGATTTCACCATCAATATATGATATTGTCGCTTGTGCATACGTACAGATTATCGTCTCCCCGACGCGATGAGATTCATTTCCACATTCACCATTAAATGATGATTATAAAAATATATACTATTAATAAGTATGTAATTTATGAAATAATAATGCTTCTTAATATATATATATATGTATGTATTTATTTATTTACTTACATATATCTTATTCACTTACTTTCATTCAATACGATATGAAAATGGAAAGAACATTTATGCATACGTTTGACCTACTGTCTCCATAAATGGTGTTTTACATTTCATATATCTATCTATTATACATATTTATATTCTAAATATATATTATATATAAATCATGTGTTAAATTCTGGAAGTATGTAAATCCCGATCTAAATGATGTGATCATGAATAACAAGATAAAACACGTACGATAAAGAAATCAATTGTTACCCGAAATGTTAATTTAAAATGGAAATCATTATTAAATGGGTATTATAAATTCATAAATGAATCATGTAGGATAAAATAAATATGAATATAGTTATGGTATTAATTAATAATATTCTATTGTCATTATATAGGATGTTAAACATACATTTGACCAAATGAATGTGTTAGGTAAGGAATAATTCCTCAATCTCATTATTATTAGAGATTGTTTATGGGTAGGTTTTTAGTGAAACATATTTAATCTACATGTCCATATTTTATAAAATAATTTTCAAGGATATTATTTTTAATGGATGATTTTATTAAAACATTATTTTAAATTTTTTAATGATTTATTCTTCTAAACCATTCTCATTAATGTCAATGTATTCAAAATGGTTTTAAGGATTTATTTATATAGACATGAATTTTTTAAAATAAAAGTTCCTTTATAAAATTTAAAAGTGGTATGGGACACTTTTATTGGAACTATCTTTTAAATAACTTCCTTTATAAATTGTGTGACTTTTAAATTATTTCAAGAAAATACGATATTTCTCTCAATGATTTTTATTGATCAATTTAAACAATGTCAACATCCTTTATGGGATATTATTCTTGATCGAGGTTGATTTATTATAATAAAATATTCCATATTTTAATGAAGGAGATATGATATGTTTTACTGTGTATTTTCTATTTTTATACCATTCATGATTTATGGTTAATGTATTGACATTTTGTATGCTAGTTTTAATACGAATGATTATGTTATGCTTAAGACATTTCATATGAGGAAGGTTTTGGACTTAGTAATTGACTGGTGGGGCCTACTATAGCTCCTTGACGCAATGGTAGGTCTCTTGAGACAAACAAGTGTCTTCGAACAAGGCCTTGACAAAATCTTATTTTTAGTCTTTGCAAAAGGCCTTCATAATGTGGTTATGAAGTCTGGCATTATGCATTCTATCATTATGAAATTTTCAATGGATATTGCATGTGATTATTCGACTAGTAAATTATCCATGTGTATAAGTAAATGGAATTATTTGATTTATCATTTCCATATTATACTGATGATTAAGTTTATAAGGCTTTTTTAGTCTTATAAATTGTCTTAATTGTTTATGCTTATTTATGAAAGTTCTTGTTATATTGATATCTTTACTAAGGATCTGAGCTCACCCCTTTCTTATGTTTTATTTTCCCAGGATTCCAATAAGTTTTTTATGGTTGATAAGAAGGTTTAAGCTAGGAATATAATGGTTTTCACAAAGTATCATTTACGTGGTGTTTTTTTCTAATGTGTAATGTAACGTTTATGTATGTAATCTATTTTCCAAGACTGCTAAACTGATCGATCCTTAGGGAATTGATTCCTTGTAATCATGCCAATGTATTGATATAATTCACCGACTCAGGATAATTGGGTTCAAGGAATTACAGTTGGTATCAGAGGAAGTTTAGCATCAACATTTGAAATTGATTTAGATAAACTCTGATTAGAGAACATTACCCTAAGAAATACTTTGATTATCAGTATAGAATAACATCCTTGAATTTTGGTAATATAGAGATTTTGTGTATTTTCCAAGCAATACATCCATTTCTGGATACGAGCAGGTGGAGGAGGCTCTGGCACAAATGCACCTAGAAGTGAAAACTCTGACAAAGAGTTTCAGGCTTGACCCAGGGTATCCTAAAACACAACTACGAGCCTTTTTGCACTATTGGTTATGAAAATCTTGTGGAAAATGCTTAAGATAATTCACATTTTCATTACAATAAATTATGATGGATTTAGATATAAATGCATCTCAATAAAAACACATTATTATTATATAATATATGAATAATCTTTTCAATTGTTGTTTGGTATTTCACAAGATTGTAATTATGAAATGTGATTTATAAACTAACATAGTGTATACCATTGTTTATAAATGACACCTAATATAATGAATGGGAATTCATGCAATACGCATGATCAAAAGATTAAGAATGATCATATCTTTCACTGTATAAAGCCAACATTTAAATGGGAAATATTATCCCATATATTTTCATCATATGAAGAAATAGTATCTTGTATTAATAAGATATCTATCAAATTCTCTGAGTACTATAGATTTGAAGGGAAGAAAGAGAAGAAAATAATAGAGGAGAGAAACATGGATAAATGGAAGAGGGGAAAGAATTATTTTCCATATGTCATAACTATGCAAAGAATCACTTTTGTAAATTCTTGAAGGGAATGAGAGTTTTTTATAAGTGTGGAGAAAAAGGACACCAAGTACTTGATAGCAAGGGTAATAAAAAAATTTCAAATTTACTATGCTTCATATGCTAGGTGTTGGGACACTATGCAAAGCAGTGTCTAAATCAATAGAGTATACCACAAATGATGCTATTGGATAATAATAAAGTGATGATTCTTATAATGATTAAGAGGAATGATGATATTTCTTATGTGTTTATTAAATTATTGTGTAATTTGAGTATAGTATTAATGATGTACATGTTATAAGAATTATAGAGTATAAAATGATTGTACTGCAGTACTATTTTATTAAGGACATGAGATTGTGTGGAACCATGAAAAGTGACTCAATAGCTGGTTAATTTTTTTGGAAAATATATAGATGAGAGAAAGATAAACTATAATATGGTTCTGAAATTGAGGCAGTGAATTTGGAATAATATATGATTGATTCGGATAAATTATATTGGATATTCTTGACTACCTTGAAACTGATTAATAACTTGTATATTCCATCATTGTGGGATTTTACAACATTTTTGGATAGAAGAAGTATATGTAGTATTCTATAAGGAATAAAATAGCATTAATGTAATAAATAAGGTTTTATTGTAATTTAGGGTGTTATAGTGTTTTAAAAGAATACATGATGAAGGCATTCACATGTTATTACATGGAAAAAAAGATCTTTATTGTGTTTACCTTCATTATAAATTTTGGACTGTGAGTTTGGAAAGATGTATTTGGATACATATAAAGGTTGGAATCGATTGAGATTGAAATTGGATACTATTGTTAAGGTTAAATGATTTCTTTATATTGTTTTTGGATTGTCATAAAAAGGATGACCCGGAGGTCGGGTGACAATTCATCGCTCATGGTAAGGTCGTGAGACTTGAACCCACAACAGAAGGGAGACAAGGGTGGATCACCAACCGCTGGAATACGTGATGTCCTAGTGTGTATAATGTACTTTTTTAAAAAATTCCTACAAATGAATTATAAATTCATTATTTTTGTAACCCTATATGATTTGTATTTATTAAATATTATTCAATTTTATTATCATTTGGAGTGAAAGATGAGTTTGTGATAGGAATTAGTTGAAGGATGAAACTCTACATGTCAAGTATATTTTTTCCTCTTATTATATGAATAAATTAATTCTTAAACATTATTAAAGGTATCTTAAAGCCAAAAATGTGTTACCCTATTACATTTTTTTTTTGAACTTAAGATATTTTAAATCATCATAGATTGATGGCTTTGAGGCACTCATTTTTTCACTTGTTTGTGATTGATGACCTCAATAACTCTCTATAAATAAGTATGTTTTCCCCCTAATTATTTGTCCTTAATTTCCAACAATGTTCTTCTAATGATGATCATAATTTGGTGGAGACTTTTTAATTTCCCTTTCCCTCTTATTAAGACTAAATTTTATTAACCCAATTTCCTATGTGTGTTCTCCACAAAGTTATTTTCTTGTTTTTAACCATTTATTTATTAAGAAAAATTTCAAATTGGGAGGATAAAATTTATTAAATCAGGGTAGAATGTTACACCCCAATATTTCATAGTACGGTATCTCATTAACGTAATTCAATAACCTTTGTTACACGCAACACCGAGTTTGAGCACACCACAACTTACCAAATGAGCCGTTCAAAAAGCATTTATGAATAGTATTAACAACATTTTGAATCTTATATACTCTCTATAATTGTAACATCTATATTTATGTATTTATTAGACATAATATATGAACAAATTCATTTTTTTAGATAAAAGAAATATTTTTAAAAAAATGCAATATTGTCGCCTTGTAAGGGAGAATCATTTTTAAAACCAATATTTAACCCTTTTGTATAATATATTTAATGAAATTAAATTTTCAAATATAAGAAGGACATAAAAATTTAGTTTGGATAAATTTTTGGTACTTTTTTGAAAACATTCATATTTTGATGAATAGTGAAAATACTATGTTTTAATTGAAAAAAACTATTTTAATCGAAATAATTTAAAGTGATAAATTATGAATTAAAAGGTTTTAAAGTATAATTATATTATATTTGTTTCATTTAATATAATTTAGGTCATTATAAGTAATTTCACATTTAAATTTGACATAAACACATGTCAATCATTTGATAGGTTTTACTTTTTTAAAATCCACTTTCAGTTTTGAAAACGATAATTAATTTTAAATTAATAAATGCAAGTTCAATGTTTTTAATTTGGTAAAATAGACTTCATTTTTGAATTTGAAATTTCATAATTATCTTATGGTTCTTTTTTGATAATTTTCTGAAGACTTTCAATTTTTGAGGAATAGTGACAAACACTGGATTATTATTTATAATCGACATTTTATTTAAATAATTATTTATTTTATTTGAATTTATTTTAACTCAAAATAGATATATAATACCAATATATGTTCAATTTAATTCATTTAAGTCATTTTATAATAAAATTAGATGTATAAAATTTTATTGAATGTTTAAACCTATTTTACCCACCTTCTAGGCATGTTAGAAAATTTGCATAAAACATAATTTTTCCGCTTCTATGGGTTGAATTTCAAAAACCCGAGAGAAACATTTGACATTAGTATATAAAATTTTATTCAATAGGATGAAAATAATTTTTATTGAACAATAACTTTTGAATTTTATTTACTATGTTTAAAAGTAAATAGAGTAATTAAAGGTAAAAATGATATTATAATTACCCTAACACATGACCTAATTCTATTAGATAAGTGTAATTCGATCATAAACAACCATAGGAATATAATATGATCTATTATGTCCACATGGATTAGATTTGGACATTTATTATTATTTTATTTAAAGAAGAGTTAAAAGGGTTAAAGTAAATTTTTATTAAATAAAGCATTTTTAATATATGGTTATACATACGATAAATTCAACAATAAATATTCATTATAAAGATAAAATTATTTCCAACAGAATAATATTTAATTTATAATTTTTTGAGATTAAATAATTATTTTTATTTATCACACAATGATGATGTTGTAATTACATTCTTAATGAAATATTAAAATACTTTATATTATAAATATTAAAAAATAGAATTTAAATGTTTTGATTATATACAAGAATTTTCTAGGTTAATATGATATGTTAGGGTTAATTAGATAAATTTTTTTCCAAGTGATAATGTTTTTATGACTTTTACAAATAAAAAATTCAAAATAATGACAAAATTGACATAAATTAGTTTTTAAAACAAATACTATATTAATGGTTGATATAATATTACCAAAAATATATGGTTCGGCCAAATGGATTAAATAATATTATATATATAATTAATGAAACACTTGAGGTTCTCTTGGAATTTTATAATATGATTATTAACCATATAGTGTAAGAATAAAAGAAGACGTGGTAAAAGATGAACTATTTAACTAAGAGTTATATATAAAATACACAGTTAAAATGGTAACCTAAACATGTATAAAACCTATTGGTTGAGAGTATAGACCCATAACCACCTATGTCTCCAAATAAATTCATTTGGAGCCATTATAAACCGAATATTATTCTATAATAAATTAATATTTTAATCTTTTCTTAATGTGACCCTCAACTATCTTATAAAAGGGAACTTCCCCTTCAATCAAATTCACACCTCTAAAGCCATTTGGATCATCCAAACTATGAAAAAACATCCTCTAAACCTCCATAAAATCAACCTAGATTCCTAAAATTGATCATAAAGCCAACCTATGGATCCCTTTGGATCATCTCAAAAGGAAACACCCGAAGAAGAGGTAATAATATTACCACTTATTTCCAATTTGATTCTTCTTCAACATCACATTTCATTGTTATTTCCATACCAAAATAATAACTCTAGTACCTTCTAAATAGTTTGATGTTATTATAAATATGATACAACCATATTCTATATTATTTCAATCCTATAAATGACAAAGTCACCATACGTGCGTACATACATCTTACCGTCTCCATGTCGTGGTGTAGTTTGATATTCAAACACTTCATTATATATATGGGTAAAATAATGAGTATAACTGATGTAAATAATAAATATAACATGTTAATAATTCTGTATATATAATATAAGATCCAATTTCATAATATTTCACCATCAATATAATGATATTTTTTCTCGTGCGTACGTACTGATTACCGTCTCCATGACGCGATGATATTAATTTCCACATTCAACATTCAACAATGATTATAAAAATATATATTATTAATAAGTATGTAAAATATGACATAATAATGCTACTTAATATATATATATATATATATATGTATGTATGTATGTACTTACATATATCTTATTCACTTACTTCCATTCAATACGATATGAAAACAGAAACAGCCTTTATGCGTATGTAAGGCCTAACATCTCCATAAGCGGTGTTTTCCATTTATTATTTCTATATATTATACATATTTATATTCTAAATATATATGATATATAAATCATGTGTTACATTCTGTAAGTATGTAAAGTATTATCTAAATTATGTGATCAAAAATAACAAGTTAAAACTCGTATGATAAAGAAATAAATTATAACCCGAAATGTTTATTTAACATGGAAATAATTATTAAATGTGTAGTATAAATTGATAAATGAATCATGTATGATATAATAAATATGAATATGGTTCGGGTATAATTTAATAACATACTATGGTCATTATACAAGAGGTTAAACGTAACCTCGACAAAAGAAAAAGTGCACGGTATGTGTTACTTCCTCAATCACATTTTTATTCGAGATTGTTTATTGGTATGTTTTTAATGGAACATATTTACTATCCTTGTACGTGTTTCACAAAATAGTTTTCAAATGGATTTTTTTAATGTACTCTTTTATTAAAACATCATTTTAAAGGTTTTAATGATTTATTCTCCTAAACAATTCTCATTAATGTCCATGTTTTCAAAATGGTTTTAAGGATTTAATTATATGGACACGAATGCTTTAAAATGTTAATTCCTTTTAGAAGTTTCTAAGGGGTATGATACACATTGTTTAAAATATATATTTTATGTAATTTCCTTTATAAATTGTGTGAATTTTATATGATTTTATGAAATGGGATATTTCCCACAAATATATTTACATATCATTTTCATCTATATCAAAATCCATTACGAGATATTATTCTGGATCCAAATTGATTATTTTAATAAAATTTTCCATATTTTATTGAATGTGTTATGATATGTTTTAATGTGTATATTCTATTTTTATACCATTCATGGTTTATGGTTAATGTATTAAAACTTCTAATGCTAGTTTTAATATGAATTTAATGTTATGCTTAAACCTTTTCATATGAGGAATGCATTGGACTTAGTAAGTGACAGGTGGAGCCTACTATAGCTCCTCGATGCATCAGTAGCTCTCATGAGACAAACTAGTGTCTTGTCACAAGGTTTTGACACCATTTTATTTTTAGTCTTGGTACAAGGCCTTGACTATGTGGTTATGAAGTCTGGCATTATTCATTCCATCATTATGAAATTGGCTATGTATATTGAATTTGATTATTCAACAAGTATAATATCCATGTGAATATGTCAATGTAATTATTTGATTTATATTTTCCATATTATACTGAGGTTTAATTTTATAAGGCTTTTGTTTTGGTTTTACACATTGCCCTAATTGTTTATTCTTATTTATGAATGTTTTTGCTATATTTTTATCCTTATTAAGCATCTGAGCTCACCCCTTTCTTATTTTTATCTCATAGGATTCCAAGAAGTGTTTTACGATTGATAAGAAGGGTTATGCTAGGAGATTAAGGTAATTTTCAAAGATTCATTTATGTTTTGTCTTATTTTCTCATGTGTAATGTAACGTTCATGTATGTAATCTATTTTTCAAGACTGGTAAACTGATCGGTCCTTCCGGACATGATTCCTAGTAATCATGATAATATATTATAATAATGCACAGACTCTATGTAACTGGGGATGGGTTGTTACAAAGATCAATTGAGAACTAAATATCTTGATTCCGAAGACGTTTAGGAAACTATTATAGGAAAACAACATATAATTACTTACAATAAGAATATATCCATTCATTATTATCGATGTTATCATAATAATTTATTCTAGATATGTATAGTAATAGAGAAAAAATATATATTCCTGAAAAATAGATTAATAAAGAGAGTCATCCTCTTTATTACAATTGTATAGAATTAGAGGATCCCTTGGGATATGATGAGAAATCTCCCTCTCTAAATTGTGTGTGTTGGATATATATAAGGGCAACCCATCATTGACCAATACAGAATCAATCTCCCCTAGAAGATCCAAAATGAAAGTTTATTTAATTTTTAGTCCAAATATATTGAATAGTGGCGATTTTTTTTTGAAGAACCCATTTTTTTATTATCTATTATCATAGATAGATTAACCACCTATTTTGAGGTCGTTCATTAATTTTTCTATCAAACATTCTTGATATAAAATAATTCATAGAACTAGAATCAAAGAGGAAATTCAGTATTCATTAATAAATATTAATGGTTCTATAAAATAAATCATTGGCAAGATCAACCTCAATATAAGTGATAACATATTCTATTCCTTGTTCTCTGTGTATAGAGGTTGTTGTCATTGATAATCTATAAAAACCCTAGGATTTGGGAATTGGTGTTCATAATTCCTTTATTACACATATATGAAACACTACACAACATGTTGAGTGTTGATCATAACCCTATTTTGTGCTTCCAACTTACTAAGTTTCTTCATTTCCCTTAAGTATTTTTATCTCCAAGCCCATCTATTAAATATTTGAAACACTTACAGATTCATATTAGGTTGTTTCGTGTATACTTTTTCCAATACTTTTGACTATTGGGATGTTGGTTTTTCTTTCCCCAATGGGACTTAACTATTGAAACTCCTAAATAATACTCCATATTATGTATTATGTTTATAGTCCCATAAGACCATTAAGATTCACTGATATCCATCTAATATTTTATGTAAGAAACAATATTTTTCACATCTATCAATGTCTCAAATCCCTAATTTTTTTATAGACAAGGAATTATCCAACAAATGACGTTTTCCACATTTAATTTTGTGTTGGTGAAAAATACCTAACTATACCATAAAATCATTATGATTTTTTCTACATATTCCTCATTAAACTCATTTTCCTTTTTCATCAAAGTGATAACTCCCTTTAAAACATAATATGAAGTGTTCAGGAAATATATTAATTATAAAAATATTATTGTGAGGTCTTCAAATTTCATGGTGTAAATTTCCTATATTGAATTTTTCTATTTGATCAGTTTTCCCACATGTGGATTCTAAATCAGTGGAATAAATTCATAAGACAATTATAAAAATATCACTATGTTTGATATCATACATTACACAAAACAATGACCATAAACATACCATTAAATATTATTATTTAATTACGGTAGCTTTCACAGATACATTATAATAGAATGACTCAATGAAATTGATTAAATTATGAAAATATTTTCTAAAAAAGTTTATAAAATAAATTAATTGTTTACCAATTAATTATAAACGAAATTAATAACTAATTAAACATAAATGATTAATCATAAAAAAATCCATCTTTATTCCCCAAATGAAATTGTATCTTGATAAGTAAAATTAATCTCTAATAGAAAAATATCTTAAATAAAATTATATTGTAACACCCCAAACCTAGATTCCCAGAGTTGATGAATTATTTTAATACATTGGCATGATTACAAGGAATCAAGTCCCTAGATACTGATCAGATTAGTAGTCTTGGAAAATAGATTACATACAGGAACGTTACATTACACTTTCTAACATAAAAAAAATAATCCTTTGAGAACCCCATTGTTCACTTAGGTAAACCCTACATCTCAAACATAAAACACTTCATGGGATCCTAGGAAAATATAACATAAAAAAGGGGTGATCTCAGATTCTTAGTATGGGTAAATAATTTATCAGAAGATAACATAAACAATAGGCATTGTAAATAATTGAAAACACATGACTTTACCAATAATAAACATGAACACTTTATAGAGTAAATATGATCTGAGTCAATAATTCTATATTAAAACATTGTCATGGGTATTCTACTAGTCCAATAACCACATGAACTATCAATATTATTTTCACAATGAGGGAATGTATAATGCCAGACATTCTGAAACATTTTGTCAAGCCCTCGACCAAGACATCTAAAAATGATTAAGTCCTTAGCCAAAACCATATATCAAATTGGGAATGGAATCGGCCAATTCCACGTCTAATTTTCTCATTAGACCTACCAAAGAATTTATGAGATAAAGTGGGCTCCACCCATCACTTATTATGTCCAATACATTCCTCATATGAAAAGGTTGAAACATAACATAAACATTTGTATTAGAACTAGCATACGAAATGTCAATAACTTAACCATAAACTATGAATGGTATAAAAATAACACATCCAAAGTCAATCATATCAAAAAACCTTAAATATAATATGGAAGATTTGTATCATAATAAATCAACTTTAAACAAGTTTAAAATCCATCAAAGTATGTTGACATAGATTAAAATGATTTGTAAAACTCTTTGAGGGAAATAACCCTTTTTCATGAAAACATTTAAAATTCACACAATTTAGAAAGGAATACATTTAAATAAATTTTTGAATCAAAGTGTCCCATACAACTTTAAATCTTTTTAATGGAATTATCATTTTAAAAACATTGATGTCCTTATAAATAAATCCTTAAAAACCATTTTAAAAACATGGAAATTAATGAGAACGATTTAGAAGAATAAATATTTAAAACATTTAAAATGTTGTTTCAATAAAATATTACATTAAAATAATCCCACTAAAAAACTCTTTTATGTAACATGGACATGGATAATAAATATGTCCCCTTAAAAACTTACCCATAAACAATCTCGAATAATAATGAGATTGAGTAATTAACCCTTACCTTGAACTTTCCTTTGGTCAAGGGTAGGTTTAACCTCCTGTATAATGACCATAGTATGTTATTAAATCATACCAGAACCATATTCATATTTATTATAATGTACATGAATCATTTATCACTTTATACTAGCCGTTAAATAAGGATTTCCATGTTAAATTAACAATTTTGGTAATAATCACTTTCTTTATCGTACGTGTTTTAACTTGTTATTCTTGATCGTATCATTTAGATCATTATTTAAATATATCCAGAAAATAAACCATGATTTATATATCATATATATTTAGAATATAAATATTTATAATAGATAGATATATGAAATGGAAGGCATCGTTTATGGAGATGGTCGGTCGTACGTACACATAAACGTTGTTTCCGTTTTCATATCGTATTGAACTAAAGTAAGTGAATAAGAAATATGTAAGTACATACATATATATATATCCATTATAATTATTATTTCATATATTACATACTTATTAATAAAATATATTTTTATAATAATCATTTAATTGTTAACATGGGATTGAATCTCATCGCGTCGTGGAGACGGTAATCCGTACGTACACACGAGTGACAATATCATCATATCGATGGTGAAATCATATTTAATTGGATGGTATATCATATATAAATAATCATTAACATATTATATTTAATATTTTCATTAGTTATATTCATTATTATACCCATTCAAATAATAAAGTGTTTGAATGACAAACTACACCACGACGTGGAGACGGTAATTCGTACGTAAACACGTAAGGTGACTTTTTCATTGATTTGATGGATATAATAATGAATATGGTTGTACCATTTTTATAATAACATCACAATATATATAAGATAATTGATTTTGTATTTCATAATGGAAACAACAATGAAATAGGAATCGGAAGAAGAAAAGAACTTGAATGAGGTGATGAAATATTTACCTCTTTTACGGGTTCTTTTTGAATTGATCAAAATGGATCTTTAGGTTGGCTTTCTGACCAAGGGAAGGCCACTAGGATGAATGTAGGAAATTTGGGAGGATATGTTTCAGGGGTTGGCCAAGACAAAAGGATGTGTTGGTGTAAAATTATGAGAAGGGGAAGGGCCCTTTTATATGAGAGGTGAGGGTCACTTTAGGAAATGCTTGAAATATTATTTTAAGATAAAATCATTTTAGGTTTCTAATGTATCCAAAATAAATTATTTAAATGATAAAATGGTTATGGTTCTAGAACCTCTCAACCAATACGTTTTAGATAAGTTTAGTTCGTCATATTTTCCTTATCTTTAAGATTTAAATCTTAGTTAAATAGTTTGACATTTACCATGTCTCTTTGTATTTTTATATTACATGGTTAATAAACTTACTATAAACATCCAAAATAACCTAAAGTGGTTAATTAATGATATATATAATATTATTTATTCCCTTGGTCCAAACCATATTTTTTGAGGAATATTAGATCAACCAATAATATAGTATTTGTTTTAAAAATTAATTTATGTCAATTTTGAGAATATTTAATATTTTGTTTTTCTAAAAGTCAAAACAACCTTATACCTTCGAAAAAAATTTATCTAATCAACCATAACATTTCATATTAACCTATAATATTATTTGAATTCATCAAAACTCTCAAATTACATATATTGGGATATTTATAATATGAATTATTTTAATATCTCTTTAATAAGGTAGTTACTACATCTTCATTGTGTCTTAAATAAAATTAATTATTTAATTTCTAAAAATTATAAATAAAATACCATTATGTTGGTAATTTTACATCTTTCTAATGAATATTTATCGTCTAATTTATCTAATGTATAACACTATATTAAAAATGATTTAGTTATGAAAACATGAATTTAATAATTTTTACTCTCCTTTAAATTAAATAATAATAAATGTACAAATCTAATCCAAGTGGACCTAAAGAATATAATTTTATTTATAAGGGTTTTTTGGATCGAATTACACTTATCCAATAGATTTATGAAATGTGTTAGGGTAATTATAATAGCAGGTTTACCCTTAATTGCCTGATTTATTTTTAAATGTGGTAAATAAAAGTCAAAAGTTACAATTCACCGAAAATTATTTTCAACTTATTGAACAAAATTTTACCAACTTAGGTTAACCATGTCTCTCGGACTTTGGATATTCAACTCAAAGAAGTGGTAAAATTAAGTTTTATGCACATTTTCAAATGCCCCTAGAAGGTCGGTAAAAACTTTAAAAGGTTCAATAAAATTTTATATATCTAAAATTATTATAAAATGACTCCAATGAAATAAATTGAACATATATAGATATTATGTATCTATTTTTACATAAAATAAATTTAAATAAAATAATTAATTATTTAAATAATAAGTCGGTTTTAAACAATAACGTTGTGTTTTCAGTATTCCTTAAAAATTTAAAGTTTTCAGAAAAATACCAAAAATTCAGCCTAAGATAATATTGATATTCTGAATTAAAAAATAAATTCTATTTTACCAATTTTAGAACATAGAGGTTTCATTTTTTAATTTAAAATTAATTCCCATTCTCAAAACAAAAAAAACGGGTTTTAAAAAAATGAAAAAACTAACAAAAGATTTGCATGTGTTTATGTCAAATTTAAAAGTGAAATTACTTATATTGACCAAAATTGTATTAAATGATAAAAATATAATCTAATTATACTTAAAAACCATTCAAATGTATAATTTAAGAATATAAATAATTTTGATTTAGAAAGTTGGTTTCCGCTAAAATTTAGTAATTTTCACTATTCATCCAAATATGAAAGTTATCAGAAAAACACCAAAAATGTATCGAAACAAAATTTTATGTCTTGATTCTAAATAAGAAGTTTATTTTGTTGAATTGAATAAATTAAAGTGTCAAATATTGGATTTAAAAATGGTTCTCCATTAAAAGGTTGTAAAATCACATTTTTTGAAAAGTACTTATTTTTCCGAAAAAAATAAATTTGATCTTATATTATGTATTTGAATCACATAATATGTATTTTTTAGAGTATATAAGATTAAAAATGCATTTAATACTATTCATAACCACTTTTTGAATGGTTAGTTTAATATGTTGTGGTGCGCTCGAACTCGATGATGCGAGTAGAACAAGCTATTAAATTACTATAATGAGATAACATACTACAAAATCTTGGGGTGTTACATATATGTTATATATTAATTCAGTTGTTTCTAAAGTCATCCATATATTTTTACAGACTTTAGATAAGAACATACCCAATTTATTGGATTGAAATCTATATTTTAATAAAAAAATTACACCATTTAACGTGTGTATCTTTTAAATATAAATGTTCCAAGATTAATAAATTGTATTCAAAATAATAAATTTTTTAAAAAAATGAAAAAAAAAATATTATGGGGAATTTCTGTTATTTTTTTGATATGTTTCAATTATTGGGGAATAGTGAGTAATAGTGAATTTTAATTAAAAACAGATATTTCATCTAAATAATTTATAATGTTAAATTATATTTTTATTTTTTTAATGTCAAAATATTTCAATTATAAATATATTAATAATATTTTAGTCATTTAAATTATTTTATTATTGAAATTTTATTGGAAAAAATTTTAGACCTTTTATTATTTTCTCTTTAAAAACATGCATTGTCATCTCATAAAAGAGGGTAATTTTAAAAATCATTTTAACAATTGAATTAATAAATTTTTTTAAAATGGAGTCATCATTTGCAATAATAATGTTGAAATTAGTTTATTTGCTAAATTTAATTATTATTCATAAAAATGGTCCATGGTAATAAAATATTTACCGTAGTATAGGTAAAATAATGAAATGGGTTACTGATAAAAGGTAAAAGAATAAAATATCTAAAATTAAAAAATTAAATTGTTGGATAACTTTTTTTTGACCCTAACACATTTTTAAGTGATTAATTATCTTCTAAATTCATAAAAATTAGTGATACCCTAATGTAGATGGATTTTAAATATAAAATAATCATTATTTTATCACTTAAAACCACCCATCCTCAAGTACAAATATCCATCCTCACCACCCCATTTATCCTAAAAATAATTTAAGCAAATAAAATACTAAAAAAATAATCCTACCCACTCTACCAACTCAATAGTTCTGTTAGTCACACCTAAATACAAATATCATGGGAATAATGGGACCCATAAAAGAGATGATATTCAAGAGGTAATTTTCTCAATTAGCCAATATTAGTTTCTTTTATTATTTTACATTCTACTCACCTATTTCATCCATAAAGGAATAATAATTATAGAATAATTTATGTAATATATTTATATGTATATAATTTGATATCTAGTATCCATCCATTTTGTTACCACCAATTATTAAAATAAACAAACCTATTATCCAAATAATAATTGTTAATTGCCTATGTGAATAATGATTTTGTTCATTTTCAATTATCTCCTTGACATAAGTAATAATAATATTATTCTAGTTATATTAGATATTTTTAGTTATATTTCAACCTATTTCATTCTCTGTAACTAATATATACACATAAAACTAATTAAAATTAATCTAGTTCGGGATGTTCATAAATATTTCCAATATAAACTAAAAATTTATCAATAACTTTTATCCAATGAATCATCCCCAAGTAATAAATGAAAATTATGTATTGGTAAGTTATAAATATAAAAGTGCATGAATAAAATTTCATTTCATACATTTAGTTTCATTCCCATTTGATAATAAATTATATAATTATATACATATGAACCAATCATGAATCCATGAAACAAACACATTTTAAACAATGAAAATAATGAAATATAATTAATTAATGGGTTATATGATGTTATAAAATTATCTCATATGTTATTATAAATATAATAATTGTTCCATTATTAATTAATTATATTATTTATGAAATTATGCCGGAGTTTAATATATGCACTACCAAAGGGAAGTGAGAGGAAAGGGACTCTAATTTCGCTTTTACTTTGGTGAGATATATTACTTATTCACCACTAATTTATTGTCTTTGGTTTATATAAATACCATTTTATATCATATTAATAATATTATTATCTAAATTTTAAAAAAAAAATCATTTTATAATTACTACATTTGTATTGCATATGATTTGACTAATTATAAATTAGTGATAAAATTCTTAACCTAATTTTCATTATTTGAGTTAAATAGGTACTTCCTTTATTATATCATGCTATGTTTATTTATTAAATGAATTTTTAATAACATAAACTATATTTATTGCTATTTATATGGATTTAAATATAATAAAGATATTAATTTTTTAAAAGATCAGTTCAATGATATGATATTTATAATGGACGTTGTTTTTATGAAATTATTTTTAATGTTTTCCTTAAAACAATGTTTTTCTCCCAAGATTTTTTTTATATAATTGTAAAAAATACATTTTTAATACTCTCTGAAAATTTTTTAAATTCATTTTTACTAATGTTTTACTTTATAATTTTATTTTGAAAGGTATATTTTTTAGTTTCCTAATTATGGTTTCTTTTTACTTTTTTAACAAAAATTCAGAATGAATGTTTTTTTAACTTATATAGAATGAGGATGTTTTCCCAAAACATAAATTTCATAATATTTTTAAGAAAAATTTATTTGTTTTGATATTTTAGTCAATGAAATGTTTTTTCATTTATAATTTCATGTTTTTAAACATACGTGATTTTCAAACTGAAAAATGGTATTTTAATCTTGAATGTTTCTCCAATCTCAGTCAATGAAATTTAATCTATTTAAAAATCCTTTTTTTAATCTTATTATTTATTTATTTTTATTTCTTATGATACCATATAAAATATTTTCTTAAAATTTAATCGAATAGTTAAACTTGGGATTTAATATATTTATATCATCCACCATATTATTCTATAATAATTGTGAATTTGTGTACATCATGAGGAAAGTTATGTAAATTTTCTATGCTAGTTTCAATAAAAATTTATATTTTTATAATGTTTCACCCCTTTCATGTGTTGAATGAATTTGATATTGTATGTTTGGGTTGGGTCCCACTATAACCCCTTGATGCATCAATAGCTCTCTTGGGACAATCTAGTTTGGGTATTGACTTATATGTCACTTATTCATGTATGATGTATTGGATGAATAATTAATGATTTTTTGGAAGTCTAAAAAATCGAATTCCCTCATTATGAGATTTTTCATAGATTTATATTTGATTATTCGATTAGAAGATTATCTATGGTTATGTTTTATATCTTGTGTGATTATTTATGTGGAATTATTTGACCATATTTTATACTTTCCATATTATGTTCATGTTATTGATTAAATGGAATGTTTTCTTAATTATTTTCATCTCTATAATTGTTATTTTTTATTTATAAATGATTCTGGTGTACTAAAACCTTACTGAAAATTTGAAATCACATATTTTATTTGTTTTATTTTTCCCTAGGATTCCAAAAAGATTATTATGGTTGTCATAAAGGGTTAATATTGGAGAATAATGGTGTTCTCAAAGGATTCAACATAATATATTTTCAATTTTAAACTATTATGTCAGGGTCAACTGTGTACCTATTTTTCCAAAACCAATAAACTATTTTATCCATCAGGTTGATATTCCAATAATATTTTTCTAATTTATTAATGTAACCATTGACTCTATTATACTATGTTCATGGGTGTCACATTTGATATAAATGGAAGCATAGTAAAAAACCTTAGTGATTTCATTTAAAAAATCATATATTAGAAATAAAAAACCTATGAATGTATTTTTAAATACATCCAATGATACCAAACATATGATTTATAGTCTAGTTACACAAAATGTTTCAATTTATGATAGGTAGTTTTGATATTATAAATAATGATTCATAATTATATGGTATAATCTATTGTATTCCACCATTTATAATGGAATCACAATGGAAGGAATGAGAATTATATCAATGAATGTAATCCTTATAGGGAATTCCCTCTTAGAAAAGATAATGAAGTTAGAGCTGGAGCTACGGCTGGGGCTGGAGCTATAGCTATATATGAACAAATTATCAATACATTGGGATAGTTAAACCAGGTTATGAATAATAACCATGTATTTAAATATTTTCTTAATAATCCATAATGTGGTTTAATGATGTTGGACTACTTCAAGAGACAACAACTTCATTCATTTACTTGAACTAAAAATACATTTGTAGATGAGTGTTGGATATATTCCCTAGAAGAATTGTTTCTCGTATAGGGAGGTAACGAAAGGTAAATGGGTTTTATTGATTCTTATCATATCATAGTGGAAACAAATCAATGGTGGTCATTGATTTGAAACACTAAGGATGTGTCAGAAATAGAAAATATGCTCTTTAATGATTTTAAGGAACTTTTTCTGGAAAAATATTATCCATGTGAACAACTAGAGGATATCATGAGATAATTCATGGGTCTAAGACAAAAGAATGATCTGAATATTTCTATGTATAAATCCTATTTCATAATATTTTCAATGTAAGGAATGAACAACTAACATAATCCAAATAGAAAGATTAGTGGTTTAATTAATGGGCGTAAAATTATTCCTTTAAGGGTATTTGTCTTTAAGAATTTATAATCATATAAGGATATATTATCATGATCCATTAATGTGGAGAATGAATTTTCTTCATCTTATTGTTTTCAAGGAAGGTATTTGATGAACATGAAGGGAGGGAGAAAATGGATTTGAGTAAGATAATAATGAAGTATTTTATCATTTTTGATAATTATGTAATGAAAAATAATATTACCTGATTAATGAGAATGAGAGTTTTTTAGATTTATGGATATAAATAACCCATGGCTCATGATTTAAATGTAAAGAAAAAAATTATAAAATGTTTTAAATATCATTATATAGAGCACTACATAAATGAATACCCCAAGAATCATGGTAATATACCTCAGAAGAAGCTAAGAGATTATGGCCTTGCATATGAAATTGATATAGCTAAAATGGAATGGTTATTGTGACTATGAGTTTAAATTAAATAAATATGTTGTGTGGGATTATCATTATAATATCTATGAAACATAAAAGAATTTTACTGCAACTCTTTTTCTTTATGTATTTGAGAGCACGTGTTTAAATGTAACGATGACCAAGAACTGTGATTTAATAGAATGTTGATCTTTATGAAAAACATTATATAGGTAGGATGACCATTAATATGTACTAGATGTTGAGATATTTAAAAAGAAATAATTATGGGATAACATTGGTGACCATGTGATTGGTTAATAATAGGATTGTATTATAGTTTTAATCCTAGTTGGATTTAATAAATAAGGAAGCATGCATATTTTAACTATGTCCTTATGGTGTTTAAAGTTATTACCATGTTTTGGTCAAATCAAATTATTGACATGTCGTAGTAAGAGATACATTCTAAATGATTGATGATTAATTGAAATATTAACATTATTAAAAAAATTGTAATATTATAGAAAATATTAAGGAGGATCATTAAGATTGAAAACATTTTGAACTGATTTAGTTAAACCATATATATTATTTTTTGTATCGAATTTATGATTTTTCATATTTGATAACATGGTATAGCCTTTAGGGTTTGGGAACAAAATTTAGTTAATAGAGGAATTATTTATGGAAGTTATTATTTATTTAAAGTTCTTGAGGAATAAAAATTAATCTTATATATCAATTTCCAGGTATAGGTGAGTAAGTTTAAATCATTAAAAGGAAAAGATTGAAATTATTATTATTATGACTTGGAATGAAATCATTTATGTTTATTTTATATAGTGATTTATTTAGATAGAAAATGAATACTCTATCTTTAGGAAATAATTTTGTAACAAAAAATTATTTATTTACCTTCCTTACCATGAAATCAATGTCCTTTTATCATGACACAAATTTACGGGTTTTCAATGGTAAATTTTATAATGACCATATTATCTTCAATATCCATAAAAACATGATAGTTGGAATTGTTTTACATGTCATTTTTTCCCTTTCACCTAATGTTTTCTGGTTTGGAATCCTAGTTTTGTGGTGACCTTTTCATTTACTTTTCCATCTGTTTAAGTGAAATTTTTATTAACCATTATTACAATGTGTGTATCCCATAAAGGAATTTTAAAATAACATAATACGTGTTACAAAGTGAAATTTTTAATTATTAAGAAGAAATTTATTAATGAAGCGTATTATTTAACGCCATATGATTTTTGGAAGAACACTTTATTCTATAGCTTACATTATAAAAAATGTCAAGAATAAATAAATGATGAATTATTATTATTTAATTATGATAGTTATCACCTACATATTATAATTCTATTAATGAACGAGAAAAAAAATATGAAATTAGAATTTAAATATTTCTTTAAAAAATGGATTAATTCGATACCAATTAAATAGAAATAAAAAAAATGTTGAGGATAAAGGATGTGTTTTTATAAAAAATCCATGTTTATGACCATAATGAAAATTTATCCAAATAAACTAAGTTATAAATATTAGATAATGTTATTAATGAATTTTATATGTTATATTTTCATTAAATAGATTTTAAATTCAGTAAAAAAGCTAGATAGTATTAAGAGAAAAATATTTCGAATTTAGAGCATAAAATATATATTTCTATAAATGGTATTTTTCTGAATTTTAATTGAATATCAATTTTAAAAAAAAATTATTACAATATTTAAATTATAATAGAAAAAATAATCTTTAATTTTTAAATCATAATATAAAAATTATCTTATGGATTTTTTGTTCTTTTTGGGTAGTTTTATATTTTTGATAAATTGTTGTAATTTATGAATTTTAATTGAAAACATAATTTTCATCAAAATAATTTATAATTTTAAATTATATTATAATTTATTATGTAAAAATAGTTCAATTAAATATATATTAATACAATTTTGGTAAATTAAATCATTTTAATTAGAAAATTTTAAATGAATACATTGAAAACGATTGAACATTTTCTCTTTTAAAAACCATATTTTCCATCTCATATGTGAGATTAATTTTAAATATCATTTCACTAATTATAAGAATTTAATTTGAAAAATGGATAAAATATTTTATTAAAAATGGAAAAATAAATTTATAAGGTTATTTTCATTTTTAGGAATAAAATGATATCGTGGTAAAAATAGATTTTCTGTGGAATAGGTAAAATAATGAAATTGGTGAATGTTAAAAGGTAAAAAAATAAAATTAAAAGAAAAATAAAACATTTAATTGGTATTGGATGTCTTATCAACCATTTATATAATCTAAAACCTTATTTATCATCCAAATTCATGGGAATCAATGATATTAAATGTAATTGGATTTAAATATAATATAATCATTATTTTTTCACTTATAACTACTCTTCCTCAAGTAAAAATAACACCCCTCAACTACCCATTATACCAAAAAAAATCTAGATGATCCCAAAACAACATAAAAACTATAATCCATTATATCACCACATTCAAGTGGAACTTTTCTCACAAAAACTCTAATTCAAAGGGATTTGTGTGATCCTTTAATAAAGTTATATTCATGTGTAACTTTCTAAAACCACCTATAATATTTTATTTTATTATTTTAAATTTTCTATCATATTTTATTAATTAAGGAAAAAATTATAGAATCATGGGTATAATTTAATTTTATATTTATAGCAGAATATCATATATCCAACTATATTATTATCTCTTATCACTAAAAGAAATGAATATATTATCCAAATTATGATAGTAAATCATCTATATGATAAATGATTTACTTTGTTTCGTATTACCACCTTTATTTCTACAAATAATACTATTATTTTGGTTAAATGATATTTTTATAATATTATTATAACCTTTTTCATGTTATAGAAGTTATATATACCCATAATATTAAATAAAATGAAACTAGTTCGTGATGTTTGAAAAAATAGCCAAACTATACTAAATATTTATCATTAACAATATTCAAATAAATAATCCTTATATTTTAAATTAAAATGATGTATGGTAGAATTTTAACTGATGTATGTTCATGAATACCATTTTATTTCATTTATAGTTTTTTATTTACATTTGAAATGAAAATCCATAATTATATATAAATAAACTGATCATTAAACCATGAAACACACACACACAAAATTACAATAATAACGAAATATTATTAATGAATTCATTGTATGATGTTATAATTATATGACTTTAGGTATTATAAATATTAGAATATTTATTAAATTAATTGAAATAATTATTTAAACCACTATACATAAGGTTAATGTACACAACACTTATGGAAAGTGTAATGTATGAGTTTCCCATATCACTTTTACTTTAGTGTGATATATGCCTTATTCGAATCTTATTTCATGTGTGTGGGTATATACATACCTTTGATATATAATATAATTGACTTAATTATCATTATGGTATTTGATGATTAATTTTATGATTATTATATATTTGGTCCATATGATTCGACTAATTAAAATGTGGTATGGGAATTCTTAACCAAATATCAAATCATTTGTATAAACATATAATTTATTGATAATTTAAAACTAAGTTTATTTCTGAAATTTCTTTTATATATATTATGTTTTATTTCAACATATTTTATTAGGATACAAATAAAATAAACATATTCAATTCAATTTATTAATTCTCACTTCAATGATATGACACTTATAAGGGATATTCTTTTAAAAAATAATAATGTTGAAGCTTCTAATAAAACAATATTTTTCTTCCATGACCATGTTTTTTATAATTATTTCCAAAAATATTTTTAATTTCCTCATATTATTTTTCTAATACATTTTTAACAATGTTTTTATTTTTAAAAAACACTATCAGTAGTATATATTTGGATTTTCTTTATAATATTCATTGAGATTTTTCCAATAAAATTATGGAAGGATTGTTTTTTATCTTATAATGTATGAGTGGGACTTATTGACAATATAACACATTATGTTTTGAAGAATCATTTAAAAGATTAATATATTATTTTATAGTAAATAAAGTTCATTTATAACTGTGTGGAATTTTAAAGAGTAGTTATTTTCAAAGTGAAATAACATTTTTTCATCATGTATTTTTCAATGATCTTATTCAAAGTACTATAATATTTTCCAACATAATTTATTAGATATTATTCTTAGTTATGTTTGATCTATTATGATTCCACATACCATATTATATTAAACAGTTTTTAATTATACTGACTAGGGATGTACTAATATGTTACTAACAACCGTATTACTATATATTGTTTCTAATTGTGTTTACTTCACAAGGATGGAGATTTAGAATATTTATTATAATTTTAATAAAATTGTATATGGTTATTTTGTTTCACCACATTCATATATGGAATTTATTTATCATATTATCTTTTTTTTGGGTCCCACTAAAGCCACTCAATGCATATTATTGTATAATGATAAAACTTAGATTGGGAATTGACTTATTTCCTACCTGATTAGGTATGGGGTCTTGGTCAAAGCCTTGACAATGAGTTTTAAATGTCCTAGAATATACATTACCCCTTTATAAGATTAGTTTTCAACTTCCTTTTGATTATTTGATTAGTATAATATTCACAGTTATGTTTTCATTCTAATCATATTATTTGTATGGAATTATTTGATAATCTTGTATTCTACCCATATTATGTTCATTTGATTTATTATTTGGAATGTGTTTTAGTTATTTACCATTAAATATTTTTTTATTTTTTATTTATGGATGCCTCTATTGTACTTAACCATTACTATGGATTTTATCTCACCACTTTCCTATGTTATAAATTTAACTATGATATGATGAAGTTTTTTGTGGTTGATAAAAAAATTCTAATTTAGTATAATAATGTTGTTCTAGAAGAATTGGCCATGTAATATCTTAATTAATAAATTTTGATTTAATGTAAAATTATGTGTGTATTTTTTCAAAATAGAAAAATTATTCAGTCATTTTGGATATGATTCCTTATTAATTATTCATGTTTAAGAAAATGACCACCAACTCTGGTGTACTAGGGTTGGTTGAAATACAACAATATTTCTATCACTATGTATTATAGGATAGATTATATGTTCTCAATGTTTTTAATAAAGTTTTCTATTATGATAGGATTCAAAGATACACTATTGGTAGTGGACCCTGTCACATAAATAACTCAAATTGAATAAGTTCTTAGGAGAAGTAGGGAATTCCACTAGATTCATATTATTATTCATAAAATGAGTTAGTGGATCCAATAATGACTTGATGATCTCAGATCCATAACCCATATAATTAGGCATATCAATAGGGTAGTCATCACATTTCTAATCATGCTAGTTTTTGGTATGATTTATCATGTTTCCCACCATTAACTAAAAATAATAAAATAAATAATCTAATAACATATTTATATTCAAAAGGTGAAAATTATAATCCTAGAAAGAAAAACGTATAAATGATACGTGTATCCTAACTTATGATCCACTAGGTTTCAATAAATCAAATAATTTGAAATTAATTCTAATATGTTTTCTAACATAATAATTCATTCAAGTCCTTAATAATGGCTTGAAAAGTGTTTGTTAATTTCCATAGAATATCACCCGGGTGTGTTAAAATGGGCGAGTAACTAGTAAAACGGTCATGAACTAGGTGATTAATTAATGTATTACAATACACCATTTTTGGAGTTATTCTGACCATGCAAAACTATTTTAGAGACACATACCCTTTTAGTATTAAGATAGTGATTCCATTCCTTGGGAACTCATGTTTTTTTCCTTCGCAAATATTTTTTTATTATGCGATGAACTTTTACATAACCCTTGGTTTCTCACTATTTTTTAAAATCATAATCCCAAAAAATAAAAAGTAAATACATTGATAAAAATGATATAAAAAACCTTTTAACACATATTCATGAATGATTTGTAACATAAATATCAATTAATACAAAATATCGACCAAATAGGCAAATTGCCTTTCGATGCCTAGGTTCATAATCCATAGAAAGGAAAATAAAACATGGGATATTTATTTTATTATTAAAAATGTGATCCTAAAACCCTTTGAGCTCCATAATATACATAAGATAAAATACATGATATAAAATAGAATTGGGTGATCGGAATATCCCAGTAATGGAATAAACATAATAAGGAAACATAACATGCGAGTTAATGGTATAACATAATATCATAAATGTGAAGGATCATGATTAATAAAATGGGAGGATAACAACAAGGGTATAATATAATAAGATTATGGTTACATATGAAACATGGTATCAATATATAACATGAAATAAAAAAATTTAAGTCTGACAACCTATAGAATTTCACATGGTTGAAAAATTCACAGAATGAATTATGTTAAATCCCTAATCCCACACATGACATCTTATGAGACTAAATCTTTACCCAATTCATTGGACATATATGTGTTTGAAACCAATATAAAATGGGAATTATTTATATTTTCCACAAATATTAATTCAATCATAAGACATAAACATATGTTCTACACATTAAAATGGGAATTATTTATATTTTCCACAAATATTAATTCATTTCACCCTTCATTTTATTTCATATTTACCTTGTCAAATTTAATTACATATTCAATTAATTTCATTTTTTAGGTTATTACGATGCTCGACTCATATATCCAAAATCATGTAAGAAAGGTGACAATAGTAAAAAAGAATATTTTTCAATATATATTGAATAATTATCATTAAATAGTTATAAATTTTATAAATTATTTATAATTTAAAAATAAATCGTGATATATGGTATTGAAAAATGAACCACATTACAATCATGGGGATGGTAGGTTTTATGTACAAATGAGTAATTTTTCCTTTTTTTAATCATCATTATTTAAATAATTTATGTATTATTTTATCATCATAGAATGATAATTATATCATAAATATCATATTATTTCATAAATATCATATTATTTCATTATATACACATACATATTATATCCATGAAATTTAGTAACAACAAAAAAATAGAAATGATTGTGAGGAGGTAGTCCACTGTACAAACAAAGGGTGATAAGATTTGTCAATATAAGGTATGGTAAGATAGTATATGATATATTAAATTTACATAGTTATTAATATTTTATGAATATATTACATAACTATTAAATACCAAATTATCAAATGATATGAAAGGTGATAATGGAAAACAAATTAAATCGGTTCATGGCGCAGTAGTCCACTGTACCCACGACCGATAGTTTTGGTTCCCATTTGATGGAAAATGATATGGTTAAAGATTATTACATTAAAACATAACATATAATTACATATTAGATAAATATTTTATAATTTCATTAATTTATATAATGTTTTAACGAATTTATAAGATGAGAGCATACAAAATGCCCGGTTAAAAATGATACCTCTTCCTCCAAGCACTACATTAGGATTATACCTAACTACTCCCATGATTAGATTTATGATAAATATAAAAACCAGGAAATTTCAAGGAAATTTTTTTCATAAATACTTTGAAATTTTACGAGTCTGCAGTTTCTGACGGCGCCTGATTCCGAGGACCAGTGTGACCATAATCAATTTCTGAAGTTTTGTTCAGGTAGGTTTAGTAAACATAACTACGGTTTTTCTATATTTTGAACCATTGGTCGGAATTGAAATCTGAGGACACCGATGAACTCACAACACCTGTATTCGCTTAAGGGGACCTTTACCGTAGTTGCGTTTGGTCGAGGGTAGAAGTTTTATTTTGGGGATTCATTCTAAAATAAATAAAAAAAAAATTTACACAATTTTATTGTTAAGAGGTGGTTATTTCATCCAAAGAGTAGTTGGAGGTGGGGCCCACATCCCACATAACCTCCCATGAGAGGATAATGTGTGGTGGGGCCCACACGAGCACCTAACTCTTCACCTCCCCTTTATCCCCCATGAACCCCCCCCCCTTAACTTTTGAACTTCCACTTAATGGAGGATCCTCTACACCTCCCTCCATTAATTGTGACAACCCCATCAATTTAATTAATTAAGCTCCATTAATTAATTGGAAATTTTTAATTGATTTGAAATGCATCTCATTATTAAATTATGAGGGAACCTTTTATTTTATTTCTTGGCAAATATTTGTGGGGAGAAAACTCTTTGTGGAACTTCATTATCTCGACGAAGAACATCGTTCTTCAACAAAGATCATCTCCGACGAAGAATGCGAAGAAAATTTTCCAATGACGCTTCCTCTTCGGATGCACCCCGACATCAACGGAATCGACGTCGGTATTATGTGATGCCAAACATCTGCGAAACCATCTTTCGCGACTCGTCGACGTGCAATGTGTCTTGAATCTAGGTATAGGTTTAAATTCTTTCTTTTCCCATTTTACATCGTTGAAATTATAGTTTGACAACCAAATGTTATCACTGTAACATGGGGGAATTCGTACTGCAACAAACCCGGCCGAATATTCCCCATTTGATCTTATTTGTGGTTGATGACAGGATAGGACAACGATGACCAGCAACAAGCTGACCGTGAAGAAGGGGGGTCGACGGCACAAAGGCCACCAGGTCGCCAGGAGGGCACGACATCACCTCACTATACGGAGAAGAGCCGCGGTCGCGTCAGGTCACGGCGGAGGCGCGCGACGCTGTCGTGCTGCGGGGAGGGCAGCACGGGGCCGCGCCCAAGGTGGGTCACGGCGGAGGGGTGCATCACCGATGCGTCGCGCCGGAGAGAACCCATGGCCTACAGCCGCGGTGGAAAGGGGATGGCGGCCGGCTGAGCCAGCCTCCAGTGCACGCCAGGGCAGAACCTGACTAGGTTCAGCGGAGAGGAACCGGCAACTGCCGGTTCCATTATAGGGAGACAGGGGGGCGCAATCCCCCCCCCCCTTTGATTGACTAGGGCGGGGCCCGTAGGGGGCCACCGCCTCCTAGTCACCCTGACCAGGCGGGCTTCACCGCCCCCAGCCACGCGGGCTGGGCCACCGTTCCACGTGACCTGGACCATGACGCCACACGGGCTGAGCCATTGTGCCACGTGGGCCGGACCACCGCACCACGCGGGCTGGGCCACCACGCCACGCGGGCCGTGCCACCATGCCACGCGGGCCGGGCCGCCGCGTGGGCTGGGCTGGTGCCATGGTCTGGGCCGCCTTGCTGGGTCGGGCCATAGCCGCCGGGCCGGGACACGTCCTACTGGGCCAGACCCAGAGCCAGGTCAGGTCGACCCGGATTGGGCCGACCTAGGGCGGGTTGGGGAGGGTCGGACTGGACCCAGACCCCCTCTTCGGACTACATTTGGTTTTGCGCCCATAACATGAGATACAGACCTCTGATCGACACACCGTCAGTTGGTTTGGATTCCATGGATCGCGACGGTCATTTAGGTATATCAAACTCATGTTTTTGGAAATGTTTTTGTACAGATGGGTTGGTTCGATCCTGAAACCAACCGGGCCCTTAGAGCAGAAACGCTTATAACATAAGGACCGGACGTCCGATAGACATGTCGTCAACTACGTTAGTTTACTTTTGATGAGACGGTTCTTTTGGAATACTTCATGCAGGATTCAAATGAGGTGGGAGTATGGCCGGGTTGGATTGTACCCAAAATCCAATCGGGCCCTTGGAAAGAAAATACCAATAACTCTCAGATCGGGCGTCTGATTAACGCACCATTTGTCGCATTGGGTTCCTTTTGATGAGATAGAAAATCAAGGTACATAAACACTGGACTTTGTGATAGTTGATGTAACGACCCATTTGCTCAAGGAGCAGACACTCCCAGAATCGATCGTGTTGTGTGCCGGAACCCTAGAGCTAGCAGCGACTGTGACGACTACTGTACTGGAATCCTCTGTTGGTTCAATATAGACGACTACTATACTGGGATCCTCCATGGGTTCGACAGTGATTACTATTGTTCTTGTATCTTGTTTGGGTCTGGAATTTTACATAAATGACTAATGTTCTTGTATCCTGTGTGGGTTCGGAAGTTTGACCAATGTACTTGTATCATGTTTGGGTCCGACAGAGTAGTTGGTCTTGTTTCTTATGTGGGTCCGAAAGCTTACCTGGTCTTGTATCCTATGTGGGTCCGACAACTTAGATGAATCAGTGACTACATATGATCATCTCTATCACTATTCTAAATATGTATACCTGTGTGATCTGAGTCTTGACTTTCAATCATTATCAACAATTTGATTAACCTTACTTCCTATGTGGTCTAGATTGTGCTTGGGCTCGAGAGTTGAAGCCGAACTGAGATTGAAAACTTAGGTATATGTATGGGCATATACCTAAGTAAGGTTGGTTGATAATTTGTCTTGTATATCTATTCTTTTGATTATCTGTAGTGGATATTGTGAGACCTTGTGGGTCTTGGGGTCCCTACTGAGTATCGTTATACTCACCGCTGCACGGGATATGCCCACACTTCGTTGTGTTGGATGCAGACGACAGACAACATTGACGGAGGCCGAGAGCGAGCCAGGACATGAAGGTACCCGGAGGTGGACCACATGGCATGACGGTACACAAAGTGGACCGATAGATGTGGAGTGCTGAGGTGGAAATATCTACCTACCCTTCAGGTAGGATACTCGGCGGGTGTTCTAGGAGCTGAACGTTTTATCTGTTATCCCTTTTTCAATTGTATTTTCTTTACGTTGTATCGGTACTTACTGTTGGTCTTGTATTTCTGGCCCCTTTACATTCAATACTACTTTTTGTGTATAGTATTCACTTAGTTTTTACTTCATATTGCATACTATGTTGTGTTTTTTTTAATTTCATAAAGTCAATGCCTTCCCAGCTTAGGGAATTACGCATTTGGTTCTAGTTTCCAGCCCCTGACCTATGGAGGGAGGGCTTGGAGTAGTCACTACATCGCCCCTGTGGTCGGGTCGTGACAAATCGGTATCAGAGGAGTCAGTTCTACTGCAGAACTTAGGACTCTGATCATTATTTTCCTGTGAAGCAATAGTGTTAAATTTATTGAGTATGGTTTTCAGTCCAGGGATTCTAGTGTTGGTGCGGCGACTGACATATCCATACACTAGGACCCTGAACATTTATTTCCGACATAGTGCAGGGAAACACTAATTGTGTTTGTGTTTCAATAGTTTCCTTTGTGGTCTCTTTGAGTCAGCTCACCAGGTATAACTTATTGATTGTTGCACACCTGTTCCTTATCAGGATGCCACTACGAAGACAGCCAGCTGGGGTTCCCGATAGAGAGTACACAATGACAGCCCACTGAGTGATTAGGCTTCGGTGTAGGGACCTCTTACTATGATGGAACCTTTGGGTGGTGTAACAGCAGCACCAGCACCCGTTGGGAAGCAGATGCCACCAGCTGCACTGGAGGATGGTGCACGCCGACTGAGCGCATTGCACACATTCCAGCTATAGAGGCCTCTGTGGTTTCGAGGCGAGATATATTCCCAGGAAGTAGAGGACTGGTTGGAGGAAATTACTGGAGTTTTCCACCTAGTTGAGACACCAGTAGAGAAGATGTTGATCTTAGCTACTAATATTTTTCAGCGAGTGACCATGAGGATGGTCCACATAATGATGAAGTATCGCTACTTGGACCATTTTCCGAGATGGTATCTTCAGGCAGTGTTCCAACTATATCACTGCCCATTGGTCAGCATACACTATCGGCGGTACCGGTAGAGGACACTTGTAGGCTTAGTGCCTTACATATGTTTCAGCATTGGATATCCCTCATGTTCTAAAGCGAGCCTGACCCATAGTCAGCTGAGGACTGGCTTGAGGAGGTGGACGAGTGTTTTCTAGAGCTAATACAGCTTCGGTAGGATGACGTGTCGGTAGTTAGGTATTCATCGAGCCATACCGACCATTCCTGGTACTGGGTGAATACGATGTGAACCATGCTTTAGAGATCAAACCTCTGAGAGAGGTGTGTTTAAGGACATCTAAGACAACACTTTTTCCCTTATGAATTCCTACTTATGTTAGGGTGCTAGAGAGAAACTTTGTGGTTGAATTTTTATTGGTTGGGTAGATACAACCAGTGAATGTTAATAGTTGGAAAGCCTGAAACTAATATCAATCTTAGAGACTTGAGCGTGTAAAATGTTTCGAGAAGAGGAAGTGTTAAGGACAGATGAATCTGCAAGGCAGTAGACATGGAAGCAGAGCTAGGAGAGCATCATGAGGTGGTGAACATTTTGACATGTTACAACCACCCGCTATTGTAGTCCCCGCTAGGCTCATGGAGATGGAGGGCAGGGGAAGAGATTAGCTGCATGCAGTCAAGGAGTGTGACCCAAGGGCTTTAAGAATGATTTGAGGTACGGTTTGTATCTACTACTATCTACCGTATCAATATACATAGGTATCAATCATTCCTTGTTTCAATGAATCTTGTCCTAAAACTAGAGTTTCCAGTTAAGCCATTGACTTGACCCTCACGTCCGGAGATACCTTTGGGAGGAGACTCGATAATCACACTTACGCCGACAGTGTGATCTAACCCTTGAGGTGATAGTTTCGGTTAGAACCTCTTGGTGGCAGCAATGAGGTCTTACGACATTAATTTGGGTATGGACTGGGAAACCATAGTTCATACAAAGATTGACTTTATTCGGCAAAAAATTGTGGTTTATCTACAACGTTGGGATGAGTTTTTCCTTGGTCGGTGAAAAGGAAAACCCAGGCAGCACATAATGGAATCATGCGTAAGAGGGTTCAGTCGATCACTCAAGAGTCGGCCATACATAACTTTGTGCCAGACTTCTCTATAGTTGTAGCACCACAATCATCTTTGAAGAAGAATGGTAAACCCTTCGTATAGTCAGAGAGATGCCAACACATCTTTCAGGAGTTGAGGAAGAGGTTGACTAGTGCGCCCATATTAAGGCAACAGAGCAGCTAGTTGGGTTGCAGATATCCTTTGTTGATAGAGATGGAGAAGCCTTTCTTCAGTCTCTCACAGTCACTCCACTTCTTCAGCGAGTCAAAGAGGCACAGCATGGGGACATTTATGGTGAGACACGACGTGATCAGATATCCTCTTGGCAGGCACCTGATGGGTTTTCTGAAGGTGCGGAGCATGTCATCCTCTTCAGAGGATGTACCATGGTACCAGTTTCATTACAGGAGGAGGTGTTGAGGGAGTTTCACACTTCCCCTATAGCGGTACATCCAGGATTTGTGAAGATGTATCAGGACCTCAGATGACAGCACTGGTGGATGGGTATGAATAAAGTAGTAGTAGATTTTTGCTCTCGATGCCTCACTTTTCAGAAAGTGAAGGTAGAGCACCAGGTACCAACAGGCTTGGTACAACCCTAAGAAGTTCCAGAGTGGATGTGGGAAAGAATATCCATGGATTTCATGACGGGGCATCCACGTACATCCAGAGGGCATGACTCTATCTGAGTGTTCTTTGACCGACTCACCATGTCGGCCCACTCCCTACCGATCAGAGAGTAGGGCTCAGTAGAGAGCTTGGGACGCCTCTACATTCAATAGATTGTATGACTTCATGGTGTGCCATCAACTATCATCTCCAATCGAGATTCTCGTTTCACTTCCCGGATATGGAAGGGGTTACATGAGGCTTTTGGGATGCAGCTTCGCTTGAGAACCTCCATCCGTCCTCAGACGGATGGTCATACTGGTAGGATGATTCAGACTCTCGAGGACATTCTATGTGCATGTGTCCTCGACTTTGGTCACAGCTGGGAGGATAACTTACCCTTGGTGGAGTTTTCATACAACAACAGCTACCACTCCACCATCGGGATGGCCCCTTACGAGGCACTGTACGACCGACCTTGCAGATCACCTATATGATGGACTGACCTAGGGGAGTCAACACTTGTAGGACCAGAGATGGTTCAGGATACGACAGAGAAGGTTCAGATCATCCAGGAGTGAAGAAATAACTCACAGAGCAGACATAAGTCCTATGCTGATAGGATATAGAGACCACTAGAGATCGAGGATGGTGACCATATATTCTTACGGGTCTCACCTCGACGAGGTTTACGGATATTTGGTCAGGTCGGAAAGTTATATCCGCGTTTCATCAGGATGTTCCAGATCCTCAGCCGAGTAGGCAAGGTGGCTTACCACCTGGCCCTTCCACCTCAGTTGAATCGGGTGCATGATGTCTTCTACGTATCTCAACTGAGGAGATATGTGCATGACTCATCCCACATCACTAACCATGGGGAGCTGGACATCGATGATGGTGCGACATTCACGGAGGTCCCGGTGGAGATCAAGGATCGACAAGAGCAGGTCCTACGTGGACAGTCGATTCCTCTGGTGTGCATTCGTTGGTAGCTTGGGAACCTCCAGGAGAGCACATGGGAACGAGAGGCTCATATGTGTGCTCAGTACCCTCATTTTTTTTCATAGTGTGTTTTGTAGATTTATGGGGACGTAAATCCTTGAGGAGGGGGTAATGTAAAGACACAGAAATTTCAAGGAAATTTTTTTCTTAAATACTTTGGAATTTTACGAGTCCACAGTTTATGACAGCGCCTGATTCCGAGGCCTGGTGTGCCCGGAATCAATTTCAGAAGTTTTTTTCAGGCACATTAAGTAAACGTATGTGAGGGTTTTTCTATATTTTGAACCGGTGCTCGGAATTGAAATCTGAGGACACGGATGAACTCACAGCGCCGATATTCTCTTAAGGGGACCTTTACCGTAGTTGCATTTGGTCGAGAGTAAAAGTTTTATTTTGGGAATTCATTCTAAAATATATAAATTATTGTGTACACAATTTTATTGTTAAGGGGAGGTTATTTCCTCCAACGAGGAGTTAGAGGTTGGGTCCATATACCACATTACCTCCCATGAGAGGATAATGTGTTGTGGGGCCTACGGGAGCACCTAACTCTTCACCTCCCCTTTAACTCCCATTAACCCCCCATTTTAACTTTTGAACTTCCACTTGATGGAGGAGCCTCTCCACCTCCCTCCAATATTTGTGCCAACCCCATAAATTTAATTAATTAAGCTCCCTTAATTAATTGGTTATTTTGAATTGATTTGAAATGCATGGCATTATTAAATTATAAGGGAGAATTTTATTTTATTTCTTGGAAAATATTTTTGGGGAGAAAAATCTTGGTAAAACATCATTCTCTTGACGAAGAACACCATTCTTCAATGAAGAACATCTCCGATGAAGAATGCGAAGAACTTCTCCAACGACGCTTCCTCTTCGGACGCACCCCGACGTTAATGGAATCAACATCTGTATTCCGCAACGCCCGACTTCTACGACACCTTATTCTGTGGCTCGTCGACATGAAACGTGTCTTGAATCGAGGTAGGGGTTTAAATTCATTCTGTTCCCGTTTTACGTCTTTGAAATTATAGTTTGACAACCAAATGGTATCACCGTAACATGGTGGAATTCGGAGCGGAAATTCTTATAACATAAGGACCAGACGTCCAATAGATGTGTCGTCAACTACGTTGGTTTCCTTTTGATGAGTCGGTTCTTTTGGTATAATCTGCGTAGGATTCGGATGTGGTTGGAGTATGGCTGGGTTGGATTGTACTCGAAATCCAATCAGGCCCTTGGAACGGAAATTCCAATAACTCTCAGACCGGGCGTCCAATTGTCACGTCGTCTGTCGCATTGGGTTCCTTTTGATGAGAGGGAACTTCATGGTACATCAACTTTGGACTTTGTGATAGTTTATGTAATGACCCCTTTGATCGAGGAGCGGACCCTCCCGGAATCGAGCGTATTGTGTGCGGGAACCCTAGAGCTGGTTGCGACTGCGACGACTACTGTACTGGAATCCTCTGTGGGTTCGACATTGACAACTACTATACTAGGATCCTCCATGGGTTTGATAGTGATTACTATTTTTCTTGTATTCTATGTGGGTCCGACAGTTTATAGCGATGACTAATGTTCTTGTATATTGTGTGGGTCTGGTAGTTTGACCTCTGTACTTGTATCCTGTGTGGGTCTAATAGAGTAACCGGTCTTCTATCCTATGTGGGTCTGACTACTTAGTTGGTCTTGTATCCTGTGTGGGTATGACATCTTAGATGAATCAGTGACTATATCCGATCACCTCTATCACTGTACGAAAGATGTATACCTGTGTGAGCTGAGTCCTGACATTCAATCATTATCATCGATGTGATTGACTTTACTTCATATGTGGTATGGATTGTGCTTGGGCTCGAGAGTTGGAGCCGAACTGAGATTGATAACATAGTTATATGTATGGGAATATACCTAAGTAGGGTTGGTTGATACATTGTGTTGTATATTTATTCTTTTTCTTATCCTTAGTGGATATTGTGCGACCTCACGGGTCTCGGGGTCCCTACTGAGTATCATTATACTTACCCATGCACGGGCTATGCCCGCACTTCGTTGTGTTGGATGCAAACGAAGGACAGTGTTGACGGAGGCCAAGAGAAATCCAAGACCGGACAGTACCCAGAGGTGGACCACACGACGTGACGGTACACGGAGCGGACCAACAGACGTGGAGTGCTGTGGTGAACATCTGTACCTACCCTTTAGGTAAGATACTCAGCAGACGTTCCATGAGCTGCACTTTTTAGCTGTTTTCCTTTTTTCATTTGTACATGCTTTCCGGTGTACCTGTACTTACTGTTGGGCTTGTATTTCCGACCACTTTACTTTCAGCACTAATTTTTGTGTACAATATTCACTTAGTGTTTACTTCCTATTTCGTACTCTATTGTTTTTGTTTACTTTCATAAAGGCAATGCCTTCTTATATTAGGGAATTAAGCCTTTAGTGCTAGTCACCAGCCCTTTTCCTATGGAGGGCGGGCTTGGGGTAGTCACGGCATGGGTCCCGAAGACAGTTCGTTAAAATAAAAACATGAATCAATAAAATCTAGAGTGGAATAAGTAAATTTTTGGATAGGTCATAGTAGATCCACATGGATTTTTAAATATTGATTAGAGAGTTGAGGAGGTTCCCTTTCATGTGTGGGGGAGTGGACACAATAATAATTTTGGAAAATTAGAATATATAACCTTGTTTTTTCATACCCAAAAGGATATAAATTGGATCATTGTCAAACATTATATTACATAATTTTTAAATATATCCATATAATGACTAATAGATATGATTTGTCTCATATTTACTAATATTTTTTTACACCACGGTAATCTCATTTTATCATTAAACACAATAATCAATTATTAATATTTTTATTATTCAATGTGACACCTTATTATGTTGAATTTAATAAAAAAATATTAATTATTATGATTCAAAATGTGTAATTTTTTTATAATATAATTTATTGATTTTTCAGAATTTATTTTAAAATGAAACATTCTATACTCATTGAAAATCATTATTTCATGAAATGCATCTTTCAGGAAATATGTAATATTTAATTAAATCTATGAATAACCATCACCAATATATGAAATCAAATTCAGATGAATAGAAATATAATATATAAAATTATTTTATTTATTTCCATATTACATATATAATATTAAATAAAAAGGGGTAAACATTATCCACATTAGAAAATAGTGTGATGAAAAACATTTTTTTAAGCATAATTGAATACTGAATCCAAAATAATGAAAATTTCTTATTTAAATAATGATAAATATATATTTTTTTAAATGGTACATATTTCCTATATATAAAAAATTAAAAATATAATGGGGATTTAATGTCACTGTATTTAATTAAATGTAATGAATATATTATAAAAATCAATAATTTTCACTATTAAGAAAAATATTTATTAATTCAGAAAATTCTTGAAATATTTCCTTAAATTAATTTTTTTATATTGATTTAAATAAATAGTACAATTAATTATAATAAAATTTATTAGTGTTCCATAAATTAATTATAATGTTTTGTTAATAAATAAATAAAAAACATTTTAAAAGGAATCATATTTTTGAAGGATAAATATCATTAATAAAAATGATTGAGTTCTAATTTCATAATAATTTTTTAATAAATTTATATATAATAGGATCATTATTTATATTTCATAATTTAGTTAATAATATTCAATCTCACGAACATAATTTCAAGGTTATATTAGTAAAAACTATTCGTAGTTCGTTTAGGCTTGATGTTGTGTTTCAGATACATTATCAACAATAGTATTCTTTATAAAAAGTATAGAATGTTACCCCAACCATAATCATCCTTATATATCCATGAATTATGTATAAATAATTAAAAATATCTTTATAATACAAGGGAATAAAATCTGTTTTCATTTATTACATTATAAATAACACAACAAATGAAAAAATTGATTCGCTACATTTCCAGAAAGTATGACCATCCTTGACATCAATAATATAAACAACAAATAAAAAAAATTAATCGAATCAAAATATTTATTTCATAATGAATATCAGGATTTAATTCATGAAAAAAAATTACATAGAAATTATGCCTTTATATATTGAAATATAAATGTTATAGAAATTATTTTTATAAACCAATTTAAAACATTTTAGTAAAACAGTTGAAAAAAAAGGACATTAACGTTGGGTTTTTAAATTATTGCATTAGTTTTTAACTAATTTTGAATCCACTTATGTAGTAAATACGAAATTTGGTGGTGGTTTTCATAAACAAACACAAAAAAGTATTCAAATTTGTTTGTTGGCATATTTTTTTACAATCGGATGAAAAAATACCCATTGTATCATTTTCTTGCTAATGTTTTTAAATTACCCAACACCAAAAAATTTTAAAATCAATATTTTTGGATAATTTTATAAAATAAATGGATCCCAATATAAAAATTATATTTATATGTTTCATATCATTTTCTAATTTTTCATTTGATTGGTTGTGGAGCTAAAATGGAGTTATGAATCAAATGTTATGGCTGTCAAAATATTAATATCTCAATGTTTCGATAGATACTAAACATTTCAAATATATCATGAAACAAATTTTAAAAAAAAAATTATTAAACCAAATGGAATAAAATAAAAAAATTTCTTCACACAAATTTTAATTATTTTTTTAGTTTTCGCCAAAATGATATGTTTTTTATCCTCAAATCTCTTAGTTTTATGGTAGAACTCTTGCAACAATATAAACGGTTATCGATAATGATTTTTTCACCATGGTTGGTAAATTTAATCATGTTGTTTTATAATGTAAAATAATAATTACATAATTAAATGATTAGTATTGATATCATGTTCAAATTATCAATTGAATTAGTATTGAAAATGTGATTGATTTGAAGAAGTCGTTAATGATTAAACAATAAGAAAATTTATTTATATATAGTAATTTAATATATTTTCAAGAAAATTGTATTAAAATTGAGGTTTGTTTTTAGAAAGAGAAATTCACATTATGAAAAAAATAAAATATTGATCATGCATAGTGGTAGAATTTATCGACTCATTTTCATTTAAAACCGACTATAAAGAGGATTTTCATTTGATTCAATTACATTTGTTTCTTATAAAACCGATTCCAAAATACTTATCATTGTCATTTTTTGCATCATATTTTAATGGGAATAGTTCCAAAAAGGTAAAAAAAATTATTTTTTTCATCTGTTTTTAATCAAAACGGACCCCAAAAAAATTACATCGAGTTTTAAAAAAACTGAATCCAATAAAAAAATATAATATTACATTTTATAGAATTTTATATTCTTTTATTTTAATAATCATGGAGATAAATCAGAGATACAGATTAAATGTAATGACTGTCAAAAGTTGGACTTATTTAAGACTTCTCTTAGATATGTTCTACATTCGGGTCCATAATGTTAAATATGTAACTACATTTTACCTCAACAACCCGTCAAATCAAAGCATTGGAAATGGTATAAATCATAATATTTTTTTGATTATTTGTTATGGTTTTTTAAAAACCAACAACATATTTTGTTTATGTTTTGGCGTAATTTTTATTAAAATAAGATCCCAAAAATATATATTTTGTATCTTTTTGGCATTGATTTTAAAAAAACCCAACACCAAAAATGACCCTGATAAGTATTTTTTGAGACAATTTTGTTCAAAAATGATGACAAAACCAATTGAAATACTATATGGAATAGGTTTTAAACTAAAACAACAACAAAATGTCTCTACAAACATCCCTTATGATGAAATTTCTTTATAATAATTTGAAATAACATTTTTGAAATCCCAATACATAAAAATGTAAAAAAAATCATTTTTTTAAAATGTGAGTTGAAATATTAATCACAAAAAAGATAATTTATAACAAGATTGTGAAAACAAATAGATATCTTTGGAGTGAAAGGGAAATATAGACATTGAGGGGAAATCATCACAAATTATATGCCAACTATTCCCAGTAATGACATACATTTGAGAGAGAAATACAATAATGTAACTATTGGAATTAATAACATCATTTTACATATAAGGATAAGGCCTTATTGTATTATCATATAATATAATAAACTATCATGTAATTAAATTTGTAAAAAGTAATTATAAATACTCAAGAAAAGTAGTTGAGTTACAAAGATCAACTTACATAATCATTACCATTCAAAATTAAAACTAATAAAAGTTAGGGCTTGAGATGGATATGTAAATTGATTAAAATTAATGGAAAATTATGATAAAATAATTTCTTGGAAAATATATTCTCCAAAAAAATTGAAAAATGTGTAACAAATATCGATAAATAAATATTGATATAAAAAATCATTTATGGTAATTGTAACATATAAATCAAAATAACATAATATGGATATTATAATGTGGAAATTAAAATATAATGAAATGAGTGATTTTAATTATACTTGAATTAAATAATGAAGAGAATACCTTATTTAAAAGTAATTAAGGTTTTCATTATCAATAATTTATTATGGAATTGAAAATGGTGTTAGATAGACAATACAACTTGTGTAACACTTGAATCAAAAGAAGAATGAAAAATGTAACATGAATAGGCTTTTTATATCCCATGAAATAATTTAAAATTTTAACAAAAGTATTAAATAATAATTGGATAAAAATAATACCATTTATTGGGTAACATAAACTAAAAATAATAAAACTCTCAAATAATCATAATTAAGACTAACACACCACTTATAATCATTATATATCATGAATCAAAATTCATTTATTGAATGAAAAAGATATGGAACATAAAACATTATCAATTTCTCTAATATGGTAAAAACATTCATTTGGAACTTATCACACCAAATCTAATATATGATTCATTAGAATATAAAACAATACCCAAGAAATTAAAATTTTTACAAAGAATATATTTCATCTTAAGAAACACTTTAATATATACGCCCTGAATGATTGGGTATGCAATTAAACCTAAATTAATGTGAATAAAAAAATATTTCAAGATTTAATATATCTAATTAGACGTATATATACAAAATATTTGAAAGTAGGTGCTTAAATTATGTCATGTCTTCAGATAATGGAAGTTGATAATAAACATGTTTACTATTATTGTAATGTACAAACAAAAAACATAAGACGGTTACCATGAAATAGAAACTAAAACAACATGAAATATATTGTATTAGTTATAAGTAAAGTCAATAGATATTTTCATAATCAATATAATAGAAATTATGGTGCACAATATCAAACACACCTCATGGAATTGGTAATATAGAAAATTATCCCTTACAAAATAAAAATTCATTTAACAAAATTCCGTTGATAGAGAGAGATATAAATTGAACATAGAAAACTATGAATAAAAGATAAAAATTGATATTATATATAAAATAGTATGTATATAGAAATATTAACAAAATTAGGTACATAAAAAATTCCTCAAAAAGAGTAAATTGATATAAAACAACCCTACAGTAATGGTAATGTATGAATCAAACTAACATAAAAGTGTTACCATTAAATGAAAAATAAAAATAATTAAATTATAGATCTTTATTATAATTTAATGCAATAATGCAATTAATAAACCCTTTAAATTAAATGAATTTTTTAAATGAGTGTCTCATATATTTTAAACTAGAGACAACTAACCTTTAACTAATGTACAGATTTGTTCTTTGAGTGTCAATAACATATTTAATAATTAAATGTTGTTTAAAAAACAAATTATAACAATATTTTCAATTTATATGTTATTTTATATGTTCTATTTATTGTTTTATTTTATTTTTTAATTAAAATGTTTATAAATTATGGATGCAAATTTCGGTGGTTATGTCAATTTCACTATACAATCTTTAGTATATTAACCTTGTCCAAGCATGTTATAAATATGACTACCCATATCATTAATATATATTATTTAATGATTTATTAAATAATGAATTAAATTATGAAATACTATAAGATCGTGACACATACTATATTTTTTTAAATTAGAGACATAGAATATAAACATCCAATAGAAATGTAACGACACTATTGAAAACCTCATTAATTTCCTTATAAAATTCCATCATTCTTCTAAAAATAGTCTGGATAACCTAGTGATGTACATAATAAATTGGTGAGCTATAATTCCCTATATGGTAATATAAGACAATAGAATAATTTAATTTAGTATATGTGATCAATGTTATATATCAATATAAAATAAGATGGGTGATGATCATAATCTTGGAAAAAGAGGCATGATATGACATCACAACATAATGGCAACAGTAAAATGTAGTCACAACATAAAATATGAAATGATAAAAATAATTCATGTGTATATTCCATTAAAAAACAACATAGTGTTCAATTAATATCCTCTTTTTATCCATACATGGAATATCAACAGATAATAACATTAACCAATTCATTAGATGTGTATATAATTATAGGGCCCATCTATCACTTTCATATCTTGTACATGCATATGTTTACCATGTAGATCAAACATCTCAATGATTTAATTAAATAAATTTAACATGATGACTATGGTGTTTGGGATGAAAACATATAAATCATGAATCAATGAAAGAAATTTAAAAATATATGAATAACCTTAAGTGGAAATGGATATGGGTATTCAGTACAGAAAAGTTCAACATAGAAAATCACATGACAATTTTGACAGAACAACTAGTGTGAATAATGTCTTATAGATGAGATGAATCAAATTTAAAGCGGTATCACACTACAATGGAATCATAATTAATTTATTTTAGATGTAAAAAAACATATCCCAACAAGATGATTTTTTTTAATTAGAAGTCATGACATAAAGATGGTTCTTGAATAAAGAGGAGAAGGAGATGATACCTTACTTAGAGAAGAGGATTATAAAAGGCTAGGGGAAGCTTTATAAGAGTTCCTATGAATATTAGTAGGAATATAAATAGGTAAAGTAATATTTATTTTATTGATAAATGGTTATTTTGTGAATAGTAATGTGAGTTTGGGTGTGTTTATATAGCTAATGAGATGATTCTTGTTTATTAATTTCCTGAAAATTATTTTGGAATCTATATGATAATGTAATCAAAATCAAAATAAATATATGGTTTTTGACCATGTATTCTCCCAAGGAAGAGTTATTTTCATTATTTTATAAGTCTAATAGTGTAACTGATTGAAATAATTCCCTTGGTGATGTGGTAGTGACTCATGTTGAGAATGTATTGATTTTAGAAACATAAAATATAATATTGGTGTTTGTGGATTCATTAAGAGTTTATAAAACTGATCAAATAACATAAAAAAATAATTTTCTATTAAAATAATAATTTCATTCAAGGATACCTTTTAATATATTTATCACAACACTTTTTTGATTTTATTATTTCTTAACACGTAGTGTATAACTTTTCCATATTTAATTTTAACACAATAATTCTATTATCTTGAAAAATAATGAAAAAATAAAAATTTTAAAATATAGATTTTCTTAATTCCAAAATAATATTTATTTTATGAAAATAATTCTCTAATTATGATATTTCACATTTTTAAATAAAAAATAGAATTTTTTTGAAAATAAAACTTTTATGATCCTTAAAAAAATGACACCTAACTTCATAAAATTATATTTAAATTAATATTTATTAAATAATAGTAAATATTAATATTTAAAAAAATATTATATCTTTAAAAAATTCATGATTTCATAAAAATTATAGTCATTAATCTAACTATAGTTATTTAATACCACAATGTTTTTATCATATAAAAACATATTATTTATCAAACTTAATATTTAATCATTTAGATATATTATTAGAAAAGGAGAAATATATTCATTTCATTATAAAAAATAATATATAAAAACTCATATATGAATTTTATTTATAAATAGACCGTTATTTCAATATTGAATTTTTCTATGGAAAGCAGGATGATCGTGAGGTTTTAATGAGGTTCTTTGGAAAACATCTATTATTACCCAATAAGGATTAGTCTGAAATTATTCCCTAATTGATTTCAATTATTATTTACTCATTTGACATTTAATTTTTATTGGACAATAAAAATCCAAGTGATTCTATATCCATCGAAATCTATGATATATCATTTTTCATAGGCTATGACCCTACTGGTCGAGGCCATCACTCCTTAAATCAATATTAATTTTACTTTATCACAACACATAATAAACTAATCATAATAGGAGCCATATAATGTCTATAAAATCATTGGTTATGATCCATGACAGTATTCTAAATCAGACATATAATATTTTTTTCAAAATAACCAACATTATGCATGTTTTTTCTATCACTATATTACTTAGTAAATAATTTATTCATTCAAAATAGAAATTTTATTAGTAAAATATAATGTCATTACTTTCTTCCGGCATTCAAAAATTCATTACATGAAATATTAATTTTATAAATTGAAATTTTTGAGGGTACTTCTATTTCATCCTCTCTTACAGATCCCCTGATTCTTCATTGAACTGGTGATTCTTCATCAACAAAAAGACATGGTGAGTTGTCTTATTTGGTAGAAAATTTTCTCTACAATAAAATATATTCATCAAAATCTCCTTTTATGAATGTTAATTCTCCAATGGAAACCTCGCTAGATTTGATACATGTGATGGTTCAAGTATTTACATTCTCAAGAAGGATAAATGGAACACATCATGTACAAGTGATTGGATAGGTGGAAGAGATAAGTGATAGGACACTACTTATATGTTATCAAGGATCTCCAAGGAGAGTATGTATCAAGTGAAAATATTTACATTATTCACAAACGTCATTAATATCATACAAAATGATATATAATGTAAAAATTTATCGATGACCAAAAACTCCAAGTATCATTGATCAATATCATTATATATTTTCTATCTACAATGTGTATATTTAATATGGGGCTGAATGGTTTGAACCTTCTCTACAATCTATTGTATAAGATCATGCCCCATTATATTTTTCACTCCATAATTAATTCCATCATGTTATACTCTAAAAAATCTTCCCTTATAGGTCCATATAAGGATCTATATGGATTATTAAATGTAATATATTACTATATGAGGACTCCAATAGGGGAGAAAGTTAATAAAAAATTCATAGCAAATCCATTAATCATATTGTGATCATATGCTATAGTGTTTTAATTTTACTTTCATAGTATTTATCATTCAATTAGTGATAAATAGTGATAAATCATGACTCTATATCCAACCCTTTATGAATGCTTCCACAAAACCATGAGATAAACCTAAAATATTCATTAAATATAGTATAGAGTGGAACTCCATGATACCTTACCACTTCGCTTATGTATATCATGTAAATATGATCAAGAGATAAATATTCCATTGTAGTAATGAATTGTGTGGAATTTATATGGAGGTAGACTAAAACCATGATAACATAATTTCCTTTAGTTTTATTTGGGAGTCATAGGATGTAATATATGTTTATTTTATCACATTTACATACTTTTATCGCCTGTGGTTTCATCATATTAGTAGACTACTATCATTATTCCTTGATTTTTTTAGTTAACCAAGTATATATATATAATCATTTCAATCTCCCTCTTCATGTTATCAAACTATAGGTTTATAGTAAAATATCAATACATATTAATTATTAAAGGATGAGTATAGATCTATGACTTACACAAAACATCATGATGTTCCCTTGCTCGTATTGGTACTTATAGGATACATATATAGGGTCTAAATGTTATAAATCCATCATTATCATTGTTTAACTCTCAAATATTCATTACATAATTTATTATTAACTCATCATATTTATGGTTCTCCTTTATCCTCTCAAGAATTGTTATTTTGATGTTATTTTTTCAGGTTTAGAGGAATATCCTTTTAGTATTCCCAAGTATATCCTTTATATGTTCATGATGATTAGATCTCATTCATTCTTTATGATGGATAGGGTTACATGCTCATTTATACATAGAGAATGTTCCACATTGTTTCCTTTCCCAATATGGTAATGGATTATAAAATGATGATCCTTATTCTACATTAACAACCTCCATTAGGGAATACTAAGCTCAATTTTTTGTGAATATATACTTTTGGATTTTATAGTATGTATATTGGTCATGATTTCATCCATTTATATAATGTCTCATAGTATTTAACATGAAGATCATTACTACCAATTATAGATCATATGTGGGGTAGTTCTTGTAAGGGATCATTAATTTGTATGAGGCCTTGTATATCAATTATTCATCATGGATGAGTAAGAAACCATTAAATCTTTGGATGAATCATTTCATATAATAATTCCTTCCCCACATGTGCGTTATGTGGGCACATTTTTAGTAATTATTCTATTATTCATATCATTAATGCTTCAATCACTTTCATCTGCCCTTAAAAACTTATATCACTTATGTGTATGATTGGTTAGTCGACTTGAAAATCATGGAATGATAATAAAAAATTGAAAATAATACCCAGATAATCAAAAGAAACTAAATATCTCCATCATAGATGTTTGTGTGGGATATTTTTTAATTGCATCTATTTTTGAAGGATCTATATATATAAATTATTAGTGATAACAAGGACTAATAAATTTACTTTCTCTAACCAAAAATAAAATTTACTATACATTTAAATTAAAATTTCCATTCACAAGTTCTTTCGTATAGTATTTAAATACTAAAAACATTCTTCTATGATATTGTAGTAAATAATAACATCATATATAATGAGTACATAAATTTTTTTGAGTTAATACCTAGTGAATATATTTAAAACATTCCTACTTATTATTGGTTAATTACTTATTCCAAGTTTAATAACTATAATATCATTTTTCACATACTTTTATGAAAAGAAATATTTTTAATGTCCCCCTTATTAATCATTTCATAATAATATACTGACTAATGGTTGACCATAGAGAAGTAATGGGATCAATGTTGGTGATCAAAAAATTCATAAATTAGAAGAATATAATACTTTTTATAAATCATGATCTATTTGAGCTAGATATGATCAATGAAAAGTTGAATTTTTCCATCATTCTTCTTGAGGAAGAGGACTATTTCACCCTACGGTAAAGAAAATGGTTGTATAAACCCTTTATCTATATTTTCCAATAATTTTTTTTCATCTTCTAAAGGTCAAAAAAATAATTTTATATATAATATTGGTTATTATAAAATCTCCAAGTCTAATATTGGTTGATAAAATAACATCATAGCTCGGTGGAAAACTAAAAAATTCTTCTGGGGAAAAATCATTCAATTAACTTCGAACTGGAATGTCATAAAGGATGAACTTTTCTTTAGTTTCATTTATTTGAGAAATATTCCCATTATTTTATAGAAGAAATATCAATGATTCGAATGTTCATTTCAAGGAATTTGAATCCTCCTCATTGATCATTTATAAAATTTGTGGGAGATTTATGTTAGAGATGAATGTTATTTCTCATAGAAAAATATGTTGTATATATAGAGGTAATGGAAATCCATTCCACAAATAATATTAGGGGTGAAATAATGTTTTTTTATGTATTAATTCATCAAATATAGACAGGGAATTAATTCATTTCTTTTAACACAAAAATTGACCTATTTTGATTCATCACCAATAACTCGACATCCATGTTTTGAGGTGGGGTTAGAAATGTTATACTGAACAACCATGATATGAATGACTAAATAGATAAAAAATAAATTAATACTTTCTTAATACTTTAATGATAACTAGTGTACATATAACTACATTATATTTAGTACCAACCACAATAGTTATGATGGATTATAATCATCCTTTATTTCTATGCCATTGTAGTAGTTGACATTAGTTATCATTGTCAAACCTTATTATGGGGAATATATTTTCATAGTGTATTTTTTCCTTATTAAATAATAATTTAAAAAAGGATTGAAGGCCATCTAGATAATTCCATTCTTCCATCACATTGGTGGGTTTCTCCAATCGTAAATCGCTAGCTAGGTTCCCCTACATATTGATCATAATACATTTCATTTCCCCCTTTATGAAATTCCTAGGACATTTCATCCATCACTTTTGATATGTGGGATTTTGGAAATTCTTGGACCATTATATTTATCCACTGACAATTAGAATTAATCATAATTTTTCACTTCTTATCCAAATGATAAACATGAGATTCATTGATCTATATTTCTAAATTAGAGGAACTTTATTAAATTTATTTATTGTTTTTGTATTCATAAACTGATAATGATTTTTCAAAACTCACCATTATTCCACCAAAGAAGTTGTCATCATTAATTTCTTGGGTAATAAAAAATCCATAGATGTATCATGAAATCCTTTTAATTTCATCACCGTATTCCCCAATAGATTGAACATAATTGTTTTGGATACAAAAATACTTCTACAATTTATGTTGGGGAGTACATGGAATTTTTTTTTCAAAAACATTTTCCATAATTCATTACAATTCATATCTTTCAACTCCTCTATAGGCTTAATATTTTTAACCAACATCCAAAACTAGTAAATTTATCCCTATTTATAATAAATTTCTTTCCAAACATATCTTTATTAGAGAATTTAAGGATTAAGAAGAAACATTAATTTGAGATTATCAATTTATCCATGTATTATAAATAATATGTTATGATGAAAATTATGGGGACTTGTTTCATTGACATCTAAAATGTAACTTTTTTATCCTTGGGATTTTTCGAGTTCCTCTGGATGTAGGATTTTATTAAAAAAATGAGATAATGAATACTATATTTTCATAATGTTCTTATATCATTCCCTAATTGTGTTTTATCTTGATTTAGAAGCCATTACAATGACAATCAAATTATTTATTGACTCAACTACTCATATTTCTATCCTTTTGGACTGAAAATAGTTAATATTAGTAACAATTTTTACTATAAATCACATAAATGGTAAAATGTTAACATTAGAAGGATAAATAATAAATTATACATATTTATTACCTGTGAATTTATATATTTCACTCTATGTTACCCACGATTTATTTCCATATAGAAAAATATTATCTGTATTTTTATTCCCTTAATAATGGGGATTAAGAAAATTTAAATTTTAATATGATTATCACATTGGAGTATAAAACTACTTGTGAATCAAGTAGAACTTTTAATATCAAGGCAACAACCTAGTTCAAGTTAATTCCCCTTTTGTAGATATTTCCCTTATGCACCTATATGTTAGAGATGCATACACTTGTAGTATCCAAATGTGGATATATTTTATTGAAAGACAAATTCCCTATTTTTTAATATTTTTTAATTATAGTTTTAATGTGTATCCTTATCCCAATGTATTTCACTTGAGTTCTCTAATCCAAATATCAGAAATAAATAAGGGTTTCCATGGAACAATCTATAGAACCCAATTCATTAATACACCTTATTTATTGACTTATTTCATAAAGGTAACCATTATAAAATAAAAGATAAATATGAATCATTTTTTCATTTGGAAATTTTTTACATATCATAATAACATGAAATATAAATATAATGAAATTATTTAAAACATTCTTAATAGACCCCAAAATATCCACCATTCTACTAATACTACAGAGCATAACATGGGGATCAATACAAGAAAAGAAGAGATATAAATCCCATTAAGGGAATAATAAGATAATAACATTAGGTAATGTACTACATTTTAGAAAAGAGGAATTTCATGGTATTAAATGTTGGATGAAAATCGAAATCATTAATAATTAGTCACGTTAAAACATGATATCATAACGGGATCATTAAAATCTGGAAACAATATAATATATCAAATCATAATAAATATTCAAGTATAAGAATTAAGAAAACAAAAAATATTGTGATTAATATAACATCTCATGAACCATAAATTGAATATCATGAGTCAAAATCATTACCTAATTCATTGGAATATGATATATTTCTAGGTCTGGTTTTCACTTTCATATCATGTACACACATATTATTCCACATCGGTAGAAAATGATCAAATTAAATAATTTTAACCCCATGATTAAGTAGTGTGGGTTATATATATGTAAATAAAATTTCAATGAATTATATTTAAAATCTTATAAAAACCCTTGAGTGAAAATAAATATCAGTATTCACTAAAACATTCATTGGAATGGAAAATTGAATTGTAAATATTGTAGTAAAACAAGTGTGTATACAGGTTTATAAAAGGTGTGAATGATATCGATAGAGTTCTCTCGTTAGATGGGAATCATAAGTACCATATGATGGATTTGTAAAAGAATACCTAAACATGAAAATTAAATATCAAATGGAATAACAAAAAGATAGTTCTTGAATAAAGAGGATATTTAGGGGATCCCTTAAGTATATAGAATTATTCTACAAGCTAGAGTGGATCTTTTTAATAGATTAAGGGACCATTTTAGTTTCAATTAAAGTTTAATGAAATTATAAATGGGTTTTTAGTTTCAATGAATGGTTTTTTATGTGTTTTTATATAGAAAAACTGATGAGGCATCTTTTCTAAAATCAAATCATAGGTTTTGGGCTCTGTGTAATAAATCAATCCATAAAAAAATAATTGCATGGGTTTTGCACATGGTTTCTATAAAAGTGTATTGTTTTCAATATATTTTAATTATAATAACATGATATAATAAAATTATTCAGTTGTTGATGTGTAATTGAGTCATATTTATAGTCAATAGATTTTTGAAAGGTGAAAATATAAAATAGGGTTTGGCTGATTTTCTATTGGTATGTAAAAAATAAAATATCTCAAAACACATTATTTTAATGAAAAAACAAAAAAAAAATTCATGGATACCATTTAATGTACTGATGAAATCACTTTTGGGCATTATTGATTTAATAATACATAAAATATAATTATACAGTATTAATTTGTTACCAAAAATATTGATTACCTCATAAAATTATGAAAAACTCTATTAGATAATTTTTAAATTCTGAATTATATTATAATATTTATTTTATCGAAATAATTATATATATATATTAGATTTTATAGTTAAATAATAATCCCTTATTTATGGAAAAATACTGCTTTTTTTTTAACAACAATTGATTTCTGACAGTTATAAAAACAACATTTGAATTCATAATATTTTATTATCATATATATTTCATAAATATTATTTAATAACAATATTTAATTAAAATATCATTTATTTACTATATTATTAAATTCATCTAAATTAGTTTGTTGATATGAACATTATATTTCAAAAAATAAAATATGTTTATATCATTTAGAAATCGTATTTGTTTAATATTTATTATTATATCATATAATATAAATACTAAAAATGAAAAAATATTAATTTTATTAAAAATATGAAATAAAACTCATTCTATTAGGGCCTAGATACATATCCCATTATTTCATTATCAAATTTTCAAAGGGAAAGGTGAGATATTCATGGTGTCATTCGATGAACATGGTTTGGGTCATGAACTTTAGGATCGTGAATATATTCCATAATGTGTTTCTCATAATATTTAGTTTTTGAATCTCTAGTTTTCATAGTCTTGTGAAAATACAATTGATTCTATCTTTATTAGATGCTCTAATAAATGGGATTTATATGTAACAATCCTACTAGTCAAGGCCAATACTTCTTATATAGGTGTTAATTAGAAATTATAATAACCTTTAATATAAATACCTTAGCGGTCAATGTATAATAGAAATAATTTTATTGGTTATTGTAACACCATTAAATTTTGTGAATTTATTATATTATAATTATTTTAATTATTTAAAATTTTGACTTCACAAAAATGTGAATATAGATTTTTTTATTATAAAAATGAACTAATTTTGTATGATGTTATATGAAACAATAATGGATTCTTTCAATACATGAAACACCAACATGGCTTGCATTACACACAATATTTAGTTTCTGTGAGACTTCACATTATTATTATAATTAATTAAACTATATAGTTATAACCTTACGAGTGAAAATATTAATATGAATAGCAATAACCTATTTTAAAATTATTTTACATAAATAAAACATATTTATATTGAAATGTATATTTTTTTATTTATTATATATTAAAAAATACAATCTCCACAAAGAATCTACTTTTTAAGTCATAAAATGAATAAAAATTAAATTCATTTTTACACTTTTTAAAAATTAATTTTATATGACAACATTAATTTTTGAATTTGGAACGTGAAAATTAAGTCAGGGTAAATTTTTATTATTATTTTGAGTTGCTTATGTTTTTGACGAATAGTGAATATTCGGTATTGTTGTTGATAAAATCCATTTTCATTTAAAAATTATTATATTTTAAATTGATTTTAAAGTAAAAATATATCAATTATTCAAATATTAATCTATTTTATGTCATTGGAAAAAAATTTATATTTAAATTAGATATAAAAACATTTATGAACTTTTGAACATCTATTTAACACGCTTTCTCACTGCATGTACAGGATTAGTGTCATACATAAATTAGTCACAAATGATAATTTAATTTTTAAAAATCATCAATGATTTTATTTTGTTATTAGTATAAAATTTGTGGTCTAGTAGGATAAAGATAAATTTAGGTGAACTGTGACAAGGGTATTTTTATCTACCATGGTATGGGTAAATTGAGTAATTAATGTTAAAAATAATATTATATAATTATAAAATTACCCAAACACTTATCCTAATTTAATTTTATTGGGGATTCTAGACCATAATAACAATTATTCTAAAATTATTTCCTTTTAAACCACTTGTTTAGGAATATGAAATTTATTATAAATCATTTAATGATAAGATAAAAATATCATACTCCTAATTTTAATAAGTAAATAATTTTTATTATTCAGTTATAAAGTTGATTAATTCGAATATAAATAATAATTTCAATATAATTAATTTATCTTCATCATGATAACTTGTTAAAAAAAAATTGACAGGAAATAATTTAATTTGTTTCTTGCATAACGACGATATAATAATTATTTAAGAAATGTAAATATCAAATAAATGATATTTAAATTATTAAAATTATTATAATTTAACATCATTAATGATATAAAAGAATAATATATATAACATTGAAATATTTATGTGATATTAGAAGTTTTTTCAGAAATTATCATGTTAATATTATATTTTTTTAAAATAAAAGTAATGAATATTATCAAAATATATATAATTGTCACATTAAAATAAAATATATTTTAGTAAATGATATAAAATTACTGAAAATATATAAATCTTCCAAATAAATAGAATAATGTTCAAAATTCCATCAATTATCAATTTAGTGTTATTTGGTAATTTTATTATAACTATATAACTTTTTAATAAAAAAGATAGAAATTGTCATGGTAAAAGTTAAAGGGTTTATCTAAGGATTAAATCCAATAGAGAAGGTTAATATTGTGACCAATATGTGTCCAAAAAACTTTTTTTTAGAAGATTGAAACAAAAAAATCATGATAACTTTGAAATAACACACATTTTAGATATTTTAAATTGGAAATCAATTTATATTAATTTTATATTGTATGATTTTCCTAAAGTGACCCTAACATAAAATAAAAAAGGGAAAACAATCCCTCACTTATTCACATCACATTGAGAATTAAATATCATCCTTCTAATGAATATATCCCTTTATAAATTTCCATATAACATTCTAGAGGTGATGGTCTTCCCAAAATACCGACTTTATTATTACTAATAGGATATCTAGATGGAGATTATCGAAGAAGTGATAATCTCCTTACCAAATCATTAAAAATTGTTTCTTATTCTAATTCCTCATAATGTTTGTATACCTTTATAATGTAATAACTAAAATTTCACATGTATTATGAGATTATATTATGATTACATAGAAACCAAAATCCATTTGTTTTCATCCTATGAAAAATGAATGTACCCCACGTGAGTTCATATGTCTTTCTGTTTTATGGCCAGGGTGTAATCTATTTTTCAGAACCACATTCTCTGTATGGATATTATTTTTGATATAATAAATACAAATAATAACAACGGAATGGTATTTTTTCATTATAATTAATATAAAATCTAATTCCCTAACATTTTATTATTAAGAGAATGATATTTTCACTCATGTGTACATATGGCCTATCGTATCTACAATGCAATGAGATTCATATTCCACATTAACCATATAAAGAAATATAAATAATGTATATATTGAATAAATATGAAATATATGACATAATAATACTAATTTAATTATATATATATATATATTCTACTTTTATCTTTCATTTAGTATGATAAGAAAATGGAAACGACATTCATGCGTACGTATGGCTTACCATGTCTATAAATAGTGTATTCCATTTTATATATCTATAATTAATATATAATTAAATACTAAATATATATGATAATTTAACAATATTTTTATTTATTTATTTATTTAAATCATGATCAACGAAATACGATAATGAATAACAAGTAGAAATAGGTATGATAATCAAAGTAGTTATAACCAAAATTGTTTCATTAACAATTAATTGACAATAAAATGGTAATTTAAAGTCAAAAATTAATCATATATGATATAATAAATATTATTATTATTATTATTTCATAATTTAAAAACATTTTTCAAACCGCTATATTAGAGTTTCTTACACGTGCTGAGGGAATTAGACATGAGGTAATGGAAGTTCATCTCAGTTTGTTTCTGTTGGAAACATAAATTATTAATTTTTATTTATGTTATCTCATGTAAGTACTAATATTAATTATATTCAATGAATTTTATAAATAAATTTATTTTTATTTACATATCCATTTGTTGATCTATAGTTTGTGGGGTTTTATGTCTGACATGTTAATAAATGAGTATGGAAGTTTTGTAATAATTTTTTATTCTTTAAGACACATGTTTTTTATTAACCTATGTTCTTTTACGAGGTTTATATACATACATTTAACATGTTATATCCAGAATATACATATATTAATGATATTTTATTGGTATTTTAATTTTTTATTTCTTGGGTATTATGATTCAAATGTTTCAATGTGTTACGTGACACCTTGAAATTTTAGATGATTATTCTCCTCAAATAATTGTTTTTATCAGATCCCTTAACATCATTTTCATGGAAAATGATTCTAAATAAATTTTTATGTTTTAATCTGTATTTATTTTAAATATTCATTTATATTTTTTCAAATTAAAATTCAATTAAAAAGGTTTAATTTCACAAATTAATTACATTTTTAGATTTATTATAAGTATATATTTACTAGGGTATATATATCATCCATGTTTCATAAAATTGTTTTAGCGAATTTTTTTACTATTCTTCAAAAAAAATTAAAGTAATTTTTCTCAATGAATGAGCTTTATTAAATTTTTTGAAATTAATCTTTTGTCTTTTTCCCTATGTGAAAACTTTTTACTTTTCTAGAAAATGAATGAGAAGAATGTTTTTTTCTTATATACAATGAACATGTTTTTAGGATTTTGTAAGGACATATAACCCTAATGCTTCCCCTGTAAGCATAAAAGGTTATTTTAAAACATTTTTATTTTAAAATTGCATCATATTTTATGAAAATAATATGAATTCTATTAATAAAGGATATTCTCTTAAAAACTATTTTAAAAGTGTTTTTTTAAATGTTTTCAATTTTTTTACAATTAAATGGGGGTTGAAAATGTTATGTGTTTTAAAAAGTTATTTTTAAATAAAATTCATGTTCCAAGTAATCATCCAATATCCTTCCCCTCCTATGATGACATACTTTTTTATTGTTCAATAATAGCATCCATAAAATTTCGTTAAGTGCTTTATATTTTGATAATGTATGTCTTGGTAAACATGTATCTTTTCACGAGTTATGGTTTTAATGACATGAATATGAAACTTGAAACTTTTCCCCATGTAATCATATGATAACATGTTTAATATACACAATTAATTTCATGGGATATGATACGACTATTTATAATCTTTTGGAACATGTATGTATGATTTCATTAGGATACGGGTTGGACCTAGGTCTCCCTCCAATTAATTTGGTAATGATTTATATATCATGAGATATAAATGAAGTGAATTTTCCATTAATATTTTTTGGGAGTGAACTAGGACTACCAAATATAGTTATGGGAGTTAGGCATGTCTTCCAAGATGGTTATGTGAGTGAACTATGACTACCTAGACTGTATGAGAAGTCATCCCATACTACCATGATGGCCCTATAAATGATACATTATCTATAATAAAAATCATTATTATATGATCATGTGTCTACCACTATTCCATGTTATATTCCTATGTTATTCTTTCATGGATCATGTTCTTTAATTCCTTATTATTACTGTCTTATGAACTATAAATATTTATTCAATGATTAATGTTTGTGATCCTGGATATGTAGTGTGTGATATTATATTTTTATGATCATGTTCTCATAGATTATTTTCAAATTAATATATTTTCAAGTCTCTCTTGTTTTCCCTTATTGAGCATCTAAGATCACCATTTTTTTATGATTTATTTTTCCCAGTTTATAATGAATGGTTTAATGTAGGGGTACTAAAGGGGTATATAATTATTATATATATTTATGATCTATCCCCAATTTTGATTAATTACTTCCATGTTTTACAAGGTGAAAAAGTAATACTATCTTTGGGAATTTTTTCATATAATTTATTAATTATTCTGAAATAGTTATATAATGTCTATGTGAAAATTTCTAGGGTTACTATAGTTGTTAATAGAGAAAATGATTAGCTAAACTTTATAAACATTTACTATAAAACCATAGTGACATTCCAAATGATATTTATAACGATATGTCTATGGATGTATATAATGATAAGCATAAGGATGAGGAAAAGTATAGGAAAATATAATAAAATTTTCCAACATGATAGATTGATTGGTTTCGTAGAATTACATCCATGACTATATAATAAATTTGGATGTGGCTATAGTGATTATTTACATAGGATTAACAATTTTGAGAAGGTGCATTTTTACTAACTCAGTGTGACCTTGTACATGACAACGAGCCTTGTTGCAGACCTGGATTGACACTACATAGAGATATTCTTTAGAAATTCACAAAAAATTATAAAACATCGTGAAGGATTCAAATAGAAGAATATTATGATTAACCTAGGATAAATCTAAGGTGTCATAGATTAATCAATTATGTTTCACATTTTAAACATCATATACATTTTTTTATGTTTATGTTGTTTCAATTATGATAAATGTTTCTTTCCCTATGATTTTAGGGTTATGTAAATAGAGGGACCAAGAAAGAATTGGGATTACATTAAATATGATGGAAAATTTAACAAAAATAAGCAACATAATTGGGTAATGATGGGAGAGAAAGATATTTTTTTATGCCAAATCAGCTATCATGATATATGATTAATAATGTGAGATTTTGTGGTATTACTAAGATAGGTAATAAGATTTGGATGGAATTTTATGTACATTCACATGGTATGGAATGTAGAGGAAATAAGATTAAGCTTCCTACAACTCAAGAGGAATGGAAGAAGAAACTTACGGAATACTTTAAATGGAGGGGAATATATAATTAGTGCATGAAAAATGGTCCCATAATGATGAAATTTCATAGAGTTCAATGTATTATCTATATAATGAATAAGAATTACCCAACTTGAGGCCACAATCATAGAATTTACTTCAAAAATAAAGAAACATCTATTCCATGAAAATATTTGAAGATGATGGATTTATGTGTCTATGTATTTAGATCCATGAATTAAGAAATATATAAGGATGGTATAGTTTATTTGTTTTTAGTTGAGGATTTACAAGAATATATTGAATTGTTCCTATGGAATGGATAATTTATTTAACGAAAATGTGACATTGTGATTAAGAGATGATAACCCTGAATATGTACCCTATGTTATGATAATGTTGTTTATATAAATATTTGGGTGATATGAATAAATAAATTGGATGGTACTGATTTACATTGAACTAATTAAGGATTTTTTGAAAATTGGTTTATTATATTGTGGATATTGATTATAACTTCTTGGACATAACGAAGATATCCAAAAATTGTAGTATTGAAACTTGATGTTTTAAATAAGGATTTATAGTAATTTTGGTTAATACAATGTTTCCATAATAATAGATGATGTTATTCAAATGGTTGGAATGTGACATCCAAGAGATACCTTATGATATATAGGCGATAAATGTTAAGTTGATTTAGTAAAATTCTTTCAAATGTTTTGTATTTTCAGGTTTTTAAAGGATTTAAAATTTCCCATTTATGAAAATTATATGTTAAACACCATTTAATGATTGTTATTTTAAATTGTAATCTTACTATATGTGTAATTATACATATATGAAAAAAAACATTTTATTTTGATAAAGAATGATGAAATGTTCAATCAGACTATTATTGATCTCATGATCTTTTAATGTTGTATGAGAAATAAATTCAACTTCATTTCATGGAGTAAGAGATTTTGTGGAAATTAATAAATGCACCACAAAATATGGGATAATTCTGAAATCGCGTAAGAATACATTTTCAAAAATACTCATCTAAAGAAAATGGATCATTAAACCAAAACATGTTTTCCTAGTACATTAATTTCTACTGAATAACATGGTCCCTTATATCATCAAATATTTATGGATTTCTAATTTTTATCTTTCCCTTGACCATATTTTACATTAATTCCTATCATAAATTGATATTTATATTTCTCTTCCATGTCAATGTTTCTACTTCACACCTATGTTACCCTATGTGGGAAACCTGTTATGAGTTACATTTTGTAATCGCCATGATTCTAACATTCTTTTTTAAAATGATGTATTAGTATTCCTTTTTATGATGTGGGTTTCTATGAATGGAACACTAAAATATTGATTCATTGATAACCCATATGAATTTCTATAGAGAAATTAATTTTATAGTGGTGGAATGTCAAATCATGATATTTAGTGAATTTAATTTTTTCTAATTAATTTAATATATTGATATCTTCACATTAGAGAACAGTAAAAATAGATTTCGTTAGTTATATAAAATATATATGTTGGGTAAGAGTATTATATATTATAAAAAAAATTCTAAATATTTTCACATATATAAATCTTATTTATTATGACATGTATAATTCTTTATAAGAGCATTATATGATTAAAAGTAATATTTTCTTAAAGTAAATTCAATTCATTTCCATCAATGAATAAAAATAAAAAACATTAATGGAAAAAAAAATATTTGAATTTGATAAAATGAAATATGTTATTTTATTTTTAATGTCAAAATTAACTTATAATGAATTTTTAATATTTTTCTGAGAAGTTTCACATTTTGATGAATAGTGAAAATATTGAATTGTAGATAAAAACTACAATTTTCATTTAAAGAATTAATATATTTTAAATTGTTTTCAAAGTCATAATATTTTTAATTTTACAAATATTAATCCAGTGGTAGTCCTTCGAATAATTCTATATTGAAATTATATATAAAAATGGATTGAACATTTTAATGTCTCTTTTACCCGCCTTCTCGACACATCTGCAAGATCAGTGTTAAACTTCATTTATTCAATTCAGGGACTATAATTAGAAAAAAATTATACACTTGGTTATAATCAGTATAAAATTTTGGGTCTAATAGAATGATCATATTTTTTTGGGTGCATAAAATATTTATTATTTTTTTTACAATAGATAAGGGTAAATCAGGTAATTAAAGTTAAAAATAATATTATAATTTTTTAAAAATGGGCCTGATACTTTACTAATATCATTGGATGAGTGATTTTAATCTATAATAAAACATATTCATAAATTATAAACATTTTAATCTACTTGTGTAATAATATGAAATTTATTATATTATATTTAACGAAATGTTGTAAATTTCATACTCATAATTTTAATTAGTAAATAATTTTTAATATAGTGTTATACAGAATATAAATTTGACTATAAATATCCATTTTAAATCTAATAAAATTATATTTATCAGTGTATTTATTTTCTATTTTAGAGATGGAATAATTCAAATAATGTAATTCATATTGATGTTGTAGTACTTATTTAATTAAAGGAAATATGAAATAAATGATAATAAAAATATTAAAATAAATATAATTTAGCATCATTAATGACATAAACAAATTTTATAGACAAATTTGACAAAAATTTGATATATATATATATATATATATATATATTGAAATTATCTTGTAGATAAGATATTTTTATAAATAACAATAGTGAATAGTATGAAAATTTACATAAATGATACTTTAAAATAAATAATATTTTAATAAATAATTTCTAATTAAAAAAATATTTAATTCAAAATATTATTATAATAAGTTAAATTTTTTATCAATGATCCATTTGGGTTTATTTTTTTATTTTTATACTAACAATATTATTCCTAAATATTAGAAATCCAAATTTTCATGGTAATGGTTAGAAGGTGTAAGAATGAGTTAAATCCAAAAGATAAGGTTAAAATTGTGACCTAAACATTTAAAAAAATAATTCATTCAGATTATTGTGACCCATCCTCATCTATGAATCTTAATAACACACATGGGATCTATTTGAAATACAAAATCAATTGATATAAAATTAATATTTTAAGAGTTTCCTAAAATTCCACTCACCACAATTATAAAAGGAAACCTCCTCCATCAATTATTCACATCACATTGAGCCTTCATCCTCAGCCATGCCCTGAAAATTTCCCTTATATAGATTAAAAGTATTATTCTAGAGGTGTTTTAATTCTCAGAATACCAACTCTAGTATCTTTAATAGGAGATCTAAAGGCAGATCGTCGAAGAAGAGGTAATCTCATTACCGACACATGAAAAATTATTTCATTTTATAATTATTTTTAGTTTTTTGATACCATTAAAATTTAATAACTCAAGAATAAACTATATTTTGAGATATTATTATTAGAGAAAAAACACATTACGTTATTTATTCATCCTATGAAAAATGAAATTTCCATGCGTGAGTACGTATGACTTACCGTATACACCCCATAGTGTAATCTTCTTTTCAACACTAATTTTAATTGTTGGGTATAAATATATAGTAATGGATATAAATAATATAAAATATGTGATATTTAATCTTTATAATTATTATTCCATTAAATATACCAACCATTTGTCATTAATAGAATGATATAGTCGCTTGTGCGTACGTGTGACCTACTATCTCCAAAACATGACGATTATCATCTTCCTTGTTAACCATTTCAAAAATGATTAAAAAACGTACATATTGAATAAATATGAATTATTTTGAAGAATAATTATAATGTAATATATATATATACATGTATTTCATTTACCATCATCCATTCAGTAAGATAAGAAAATGAAAACAATGTTAATGTGTACGTACAACTTACCATCTCATTGAATAGTGTATTCCCATTACATAAATCTATCATTAATAAATATTTATATACTAAATATTATGATATATAAATAAATTTTTTCATTCTTTATTCCTTTAGATCATGATCTATAAAATAGTATCATTAATAATCGTTCTTAAGACATTAAATAAATAGAGAGGTAATTACCCAAAAAATTGCTTTAACATGAAATGATAATAAAATGGAAATTTAATGTTATAAAGGAATCATATATGATATAATAAAAATTATTAAGAATATATAATAATTTAATAATATGTTTAAAACCACTAAAATGGAGTTTTAGACGCATATTGAGTGAATCACACCTATAATAATGGGATTTTTCACAAATTTTTATTTCTTTGATATGCATTTGATATGGACCAAAAATTTATATTGTGTAGTGTATATAATTATGATGAATGTATATATGAATTATATTAATTAATTTAGAGGAACCTAAAAATACTTTTTATAATCTATATTTCATGTCTCTTTTCACATCAAATGTTACTAAATGAGTGAGGAAGTTTTTTCGCAATCTTCCTTCTTTAAGAAACATGTTTATTTATCCAACTATGTTCTTTTACGAGGTTTATATACTACCATTTGAAATTTAATATCAAGAATATGATTCTTTTAATTATATTTTAGTCTTCTTTTAACATTATTATTTCATGTGGATTAGGAATCAAAGGATTCGACGTGGAATTGTACACCTTGAAATGATTGAATATTATTCTCGCAAGAAAATGTTTTTAAAATATTTATTAAGATAGTTTTCACTAAACAATTATTCTAAAAAAATATTTTATGTTTTAATGTGTTTGGGTTAAATATTATTTTATGTGTCTTTAAGCTTATTTTCAAATAAAAATGATTAATTTAATAATGTCAATAAATTCTGAGACTATTTATACAAAATTATTTATTGGGTTATATTAATAATCCATGATTCTTAAAAAAAAATTCAAGAATATTTTTATTATTCAAATTCAATTTTGTAAAGTCATTTTGACCAATGTTTTAATATTTATTAAATATACTGAATGCAATTTTTTTTTCTATTTTCATAAGAGGTATTTTTGTCATTTTAGGAAAATAATGAGAATTTGTTTTTATCTTATACGACATGAACACATTGTTATGCATAAATGATACCTTATTACCTTGATGATTCCCTTGAAATCATAAAAGGTTATTTTAAAAATGTTTTCTTTTAAAATATTAGAAACTTTTATGTAAATAATACAATTTATGTGAATAAAGTATATTTTTCTCAAGAACTATTTTAAATGATATTTTGTGATATTTTATCAATGTGGTTTCAATAAAAAGTGTTTTGAAAATATTTCATGTTTTATAAAGATATTTTTGAGGAAATTTAATGTCCAATTAATCTTTCAAAATCCAACCCAAACAATGATTATATACATTATTAATGTTCAAGAATACCATTCATATTTCATCTCTAAATGGTTTTTTTTTATGAAAAAAAATGTTTAATAACCCTGCATCATTACTTGGGGTATTATTTTGATGATATGAATATCAAACATGTACCTTTTACATAGGTTATGATTTTATTACAATTTTAGTATGCCCATTTATTTTCATGATTTATGATATGATTATTTATAACTTGTGGAACAAGTATTTATGATTTCATAATGATATGGATGGGACCTATATCTTTCTTCAATGCATTGGGAAATGATTTATATCCTATGGGATAGACGTGGAGGAACTTGTCTGCTAAGATGGTATTCAGAGTGAACCTTGAATACAAAGGATGAGTATGGGATTGATCCATGACTACCATGATGGCTATGGGATTTAACCATAATAACCAATATGGTATTATATGTGAACCCATACTACCGAGATGGCATTGTAAATGGTTCCATTAATACTATAGAAATCATTTTTAAATATTTCTATGTTTAAAAAAATCCATGTTTTATTCCCAAGTTATGATTTCAGGGCTCATATTATTTATTTACTAATGATTCTTGTCTTATTAACTGTCAGTTATTATTCCATAAATCATGTTTATGATCTTTTATATGTAGGGAATGCTATACTATTTTTATGATCATGCTATCATGCCCTTATTATGAGGATTTTGTCTAAATATCTCTCTAGATTACCCTTACTAAGAAATTATCTCACCCATTTCCAAATGATTCATTTTCCTGAGGTTATAAAAAAAATTCAAGTATGGGTTGAAAAGGGGATTATACTCATGGAAGGTTTTGAAGTTATTTCCCCAAATTATTAGAATGTGTTACAATTTTCCAATGGCACTAAATTACTATAGGCTTTGGTTGTTCTTTGTGTAATGTATTAATTATTCCTCAAAAGTGATGTAATGTCTATGTATGAAAAGTGTGGGTCTCTATAGTTGTAATTCCTAATGTTATTTAAATCAATTATACTATAAACTTCTTAAATAGCTAATTTACCATGCTTGATTTATTAAAATAGATTACTTGATAAGGAATAATCATTCAAAAAGGGAATTTCATTTATAAATTTTTGGTTCACTGATGAAAAATAGTTTAATAATCCAAAAAATTAAATTGTTATTGTTCATTTATTATTTATTTAACAAAAAATATATATTTTCCTTTATATTATTCTAAAATGACTCAAATTAATATAGGTAAATTGATATGTTAATTTTTTTAATTATTGAGTTTACTATGATTTTTTATTGTTAATATAACTTTTAGGATGTTCAATATTAGGTTTACAGAATATTAATATTATATTATATATAATATATGAAAAATAAATTGAATATTTTATTAACCCATGATGTGAAGAAAAATGTAATTCAATGCCGTGAATGAGGTAGTTTGCAAGTAATCACTATAAACATTTATATTTATTAGTGTATTGGAATTAATGGATGAATATAATGAAATACCAATACTGAATTATACATGAGACATAATAAAAATATTAATTCTTAAAATCCATTGTCGTTTCCTTCTATAAGAGGTGATTATAATAAATAAACACCATCACATTGGGGAGGCGACAATCTGCAATACACACGATCAATATAATTTTGTATTTTTAGTTGATGAAATGGATGGAATAATGGTTTCAAAATTAAGAAAAAAATAAAATATTTTTATATTATATAAATAATTATATTATTATGGCTTGAAAATGTTTTAGGGATGAATATTAAAAAAAAATACGGTGTAAGAAATACTTATATAGAGAACGTTTTAATTATCTTGGAAATACACTTGTAAATGGAGGACATATGATAATAGACTCAGAATTTATGATAAATAAAATGAGAGATGAATATAGAAGTCTAAAAATTATGAGTTTGAACATGAAATCATAATGTATATTTGTATCATGATGTGGGGGATGTGATCACCATTGATAATAGAAAATATGTGTAATTCTGGAAGTACAAATTAAATTTAAATAATGGTATGTAACTATTAATTCATAAGAGGATCAAAAAGTATAAAATATTAGAGGGTAGTTTGGATATACAAAAAACAATTTAAATCCTATTTAAGAAAATGTTTTATTTTTTTCAGGTATTTTTCACTTAGTAAAACGTTTTTACCACTTTTTCATTTGACCATGATTACTAATTTTTGAACCATGGTAAATAATTTTGTAGACCAAAATAAAAATAGGAATATTTCCTAATATAAAAATGGTTTCTAAAATATTAAATATTTTTGTAAAAAAATATATTTACTATAATTGTTAATTTTAGTATTAACACACATATCAAATAATTTTATTAATAAAAAGTATGTTTTTAACATTACAATTTATGTTTACTATGAATTTCTCAATTTCATTAAATTTAATGATGTAAAATGGTTTGTTATAAAAAAATTACCATTAAAATTAATAAAAAACTAAATATCACAAGAATAATATTTAATTAAAATAAATTCTGAAAAAATATTTTATTTCGAATACAATGTTACAAATGTTATAAAATTATTAATATAGGTTTTAAATGATTATCATATTATTTTTTGATACACCAAATATAGTATCATAGATATGGTTTTTAATTTAAGATATTTTACATGATATAAGTACTCTCACCATACATGATTGATTTGTTTATATTTTTTAGAAAACTATATATATATATATATATTCCTCCCATATTGAATTTTAATATTAATTAAAACATAGAATATGAAACACTATTAAATCATTGATATAATTTGTAATATCATTAAATAAATCATGGAGAAATGAAATACAATAATGGTTAAGATCAGACTGTCAGTAAGGGTTATGTACATCAAAAGATATCAAGGGTAAATAAGGAACAATCAACCAAGAATAGTAGATAATCAAAACACATTATATTAAATTAAAACATGATATAAATATGTATCCATGGATAAAAACTCATATAAAACAAATGGATGATGATTTTTTTTCATAATAATGTAAATTCATAATTTTGGAAATTCATGATCACTACCTCCAAATCAATATTTCAAAAATATTATCATCATGGACCATCATCCACAGAATCATTATTCATCATTGGGTATGTTTAATAAAAATGTAAATATAATGTGTAATGAATGATATTTTGTCTCTTGAGATATGTAAATGAATCAAGGGGATAACTATAACCTGACCAAACCTATCCCTGTAAGTCCTATATATTTCCTATATTTTCAATGATCAATAAAATTGATTCTCAAAATTACATAATATTCATAAATTTTCCTTAATTAATTAGAAATGTGAAACATAGTAACTTCATCATCATAAACCATATAGGTAAAGAATAAATATTGTATTATTAGGACATATCTCGGGTTATGAAAAACTTTCATCAATGGAAATTATCATAACCAAGGAAATTAAATTAAAAGATCATTTGAATATTTTGTTGTAGAAATCACCATTTTTTGTTTTAAATAAACTATTTTAAATTTTTAAAATATAAATATATTATGAGAAAAATATCGATGTAAAATAACCATGAAAGAATCTATGGTAAGATTCCAAAAATTTAACATTTTTTTGGATGGAAAATACAATTCATTACATGGTTGTTATTAAAATTATTTCATTATCAATTTTGGAAATGAGTAACAATAAATATTTATTGATAAATGACAAGAATATTTAATTGAAACATAAAAAAACATAGGTTAAAATTACATTTGTAAAAATTTGTATATAAATAAAAACATTCCTGATTTTTAAAAATACATGGATATGAAATTAAAAAGAATTTTTGGCCAATTGGAGAATTTAATTCAAATTTATTGATAATAATTGATGTTGTATTGTAACTGCATATTTAAGACCGCAATCCTGATATTTTTCCCTTTGGGCCTATCCCAGATAGTTTTTCATTCCATTGGATCTAGCCCTCATGCGTCACCCAAGAAATGAACTCATGATGGGAGAGGTATCTAAAAAAACTTATAATGTGTTGCCTCATTCTCCTCCTCCTTCTATGTTGGATTTCCATAAGCCTACATTCTATAATGGCACAATTTTCTCGTTATCACATCTAATTGAACCTTTCTTTGAGAAAAATTCTTAAATTCTTGACTTGAATAACTATGGAAACTGTACCCGGATCAGACATCACATTGCCTCATGTATGCCTCCTCATACACCAGAGGCCGAAGACTAGAAAAATGGGTCTATTGATGGTGGGTTAGGGAGACTATATTGTATACATCTATTTCACAATTCGTTATAATAATATTAAAAATACAATAGAATAACAAAAAAATACTTTAAGGATATGCAGTGGAAGAATAATTTAATATATGAATAAAAATCACCACACATTGTAATGTCCTATCCCAAATATATGTAGAAACAATTGTCAGACTACTCTCTACAAAGCCACAAGCACACCTTCCTGTACACTAAAGGATTCCGACTAGAAGTGTTTTTCTATTTATGGTATGGTGGGTAGACAATACCCTCTAGATTTGATTTACAAAACTATATAATAATTTTAATACATTAAACCATAGAAGATGAAGTAATAATAATAATAATGAATGGAAAATAAGTGGAAGGAAAATATAATTTCTAAATAAAAAATTCTAACACAAATTTATATGAATTAATTTGTAATAGATGGTAATTCTTATGATGGAAGTGTGAATTAAAATATAAATACAATGTAATAAAATAAAACATCTAGTTGACTAGCTCCATGAGAATCCTGAGAAACATCTTAATCTTGTCCTCCTAACTCTTAGTTTCTATCTAAACAACTCATATAATCCACAAGGGCCATGCAAATATAAGTTCTACTCAGGTAACCTAGTGCTATGTCGGCCCGAACAGGGTTTGAGTTAATTATCTTAGTTGTCCATCACCCACGTGGTTTAACTAGATCTATTACTATTATGTAATGTAACATAGTGAGAAGGTATAAGATAAAAAATAGACATACAGTTCTGAATAAATAATGAAAAAATCACCCAGGTTCATAAGGGACACTTGGTGGCTACACTTTCTTTAGCGCTCTACATGGTATCAATGTCTATGGGTTGATCATAGTACATTAGGATGGATCTCTCAAAATGGTGGGATATTTTATTTTCAAGTATTAATCACATAGAATATTCAATAATCACACAACCTTATCCCTAAGGTAACCAAGATTCATCCCTCATTCATAATTATAATCTCACCCTCCATAATCATGTTAGTATTCTTCTAGATGGTATTGTATCCCAACATTACCATAAATATACCCTCGCTATTAGTCAGCTTCCTCTTGCATATAATGAGGTAATCTTGAGTCCATGAGGTGACTAGTCCAACAATTCTTTCCATAGTCAGTCAGGGTAGGACATTACAATGTGGTTTCAGAGCCAGTGTCTATTCGATTTTCCAGTAAGGATGTTGGGCCGTTCTGGTGGAGGATTATAGAAATTCAAAATCAAAGGAGGAGGAGCAAAAAATATCCCATTATAATGTGGTGTGGATACCTCTATCATAGTTAGGACTTTTCTTGGGGGATGTTTGAGGTCCAAAGCCATGGGAAATTTGAACCTAATGGGATACGCCAAAACATGGAAATGTCAGGATCATGGGTTGGGAAGATCAATTACTATGTTGTATCAAGCATTATTTTCCTTTTTTTATTTTATTGGGAAGGTAGACATGAGACTATAAATTTTTTCGCACATGGAAAATATCTATACGTTGTACAGATCATGCCACCTACGATACATGACTATGTGGTTAGGGCTTGGATTATTGTTTATACTATTTTTAGTATAGTTGATATGATTTCTCCTTGAGTGAATGCTGTATTTTTGTTGTAGATGATTTATATTTTTTTTTAATTTTACACTTAGTTAGGTTTATTAAGGATGGATCCCTTCATGCATCAATATAGGTATGTAGGGATTATCATGTCATGTATGTGTCATGCCTTGTAGTTGAATTTTAGTTTTCCTGCAATGTAGACTATGTCCCATGAGAGAAATTCCATGATTTATATTTCATTAGCATTAATATATTGATAACATGTTTGGGTACTTAATTTTAGCATTGTTTTTCAATGATTCCGTTTATATATGTCATGCTTTTGTGTCACAACAAGATTCTCTTTGTTTACTATTAGATATAATGATAGTTCTTTTTTATAAATGTAAACCATTTTAGGCTATTTTCAAAAAAAAATCTTCTAAAGTATAAAGGATAATGTGGATTGGTTTCAATAAATGAGATACAATTTTCAATTTTTGTATTTTATTAGAACATCATGAATTTGGAAATAGAAATAAATATTATATGTAAGGGAATGATGTGTTTCAAAATGGTGTATTTTAAAATATGTTTAGTTTTAAGTATAAAATGATTTTTTCTCACTTTTTTATTCAAAATATGACCATTGTAGGTTTTTTCGGGTGTGTTTTTTAGGTGATGTCCCTCAATGGGTGTTCTGAAAATTGAATAACTGAGAAATTTCTATTGGAATTTATTCTTACCAACCTATGATGGAATAGAGGGACTCGGTTTAGTCATCTTAAATTTTATAACATAAAACAATTTTTTATTTGTTTTTCATAAAACAAAATATTTAGATGAATGATTGATGTTAAAAATTATGTTTTATATAACATTCATATTTTCTCCTCTCGTCAATTAGTTAAAATCAATTTCTAAGTTTATTTGTTATAAAATGGTACTTGATGTTCCTAATTAAATAGGTTAGATGACTAAAGAATAAAAAATTAATCATTTAATGGCCTTAAAATTGATCATTGGTAGTGTACCTAATTTAACCCCTAATAAAAGGGTAAATTAGTCATTCCTTTGAGTTTACTTGGAATGGAACCATATCCATTTTCTTTTAGCCTTCAAATTTTTCTCAATGGATTTGTTGATTGTTTTTTTAGTCCAGTGACATTTTTTTGGAATGACCCTATGTTATGGTTGATTCTTATTCTCTTTTATGGGGCTATTCGATGTTAGGTAGAACCCTTGAGTTTAAATTAATTTCTTGCACCGTGTGCTATCTGATGTGTGGGTTTATTAAGGAATCATTTACCCTTGTAAAACATTTATATTCTAAAGGAATCCTTGGTGTGAATAGATATTCAGGTTTCTATGGTCTTTTAATGGGTTTGAGCATCAAGTAATGCTTGGTTTTATCTGGTTAGACATGCCTTGGGAATGACATGTCATGTTATAGGATACATTACTCTATCTTCTTCTATAGTGATGGAAGACTTGGAATATGATCGTCTATGTTAATGTTCATATGGAGAAATTCAACATGGTTCTATAACTATTGAACGATCCATATGATACATTAATATATAGGGAAGACAACATATGGTAGTACCCATGTGGTGGACTTTACTTCTAAAACATCGAGGATGTTTTCTTTCTCTTTTACGGTGACCATCAAGTGTTAAATGATGAAATAGACTGGCCAATTTTGTTGGAAACATCAAGACATCTACTATTGAGTAAGGTATCAAGTCATATCTATAGTATAGTAACATGGGAATATGGTAAGAAAGTTCTTCCCAATACTAAGGATGACTTTTAGAGACTCGAGTGTTTTGAATGTATAGTCATTTTGGTTGTGGTTTTCATGCTTATTGTTTAACCATATGTGTTTTTGATGGTTTTGACATTTCACGATTTTATACAATATTATGTCTCTTCATTTTATGAATATTGAAACACATAAGGTTGGGATTGTCATGTTGTTTCTATTAAATATGTTTCCTTACAAATAGTAGGAACACAATGAAATTTGAATATTGGGGAATCGTTATTATTTTTTACATGCATTTGAGGCCTATGAACATTTAATTAGGTTGGTTCTTTCTCAGTAACATGACTATTGTGTGGTTGGTGGTGTATGCATCCTTTTAGAAACACCATAGGTGTAAAATGGACTTTAGTGGATAAATATTAAGCGATCAAGAAACATTGGTGACTGTTAAAGGAAATTTGTTTATGTTGAAAAGGCATTGGTAGGATTAGCCATGTTTCTTATAAGGTGTCGACCATTTGTCGTTTGTCTATTTTTCACCTTTTTATCATTGAAACCCTCTTAGTGTAATCTTACATGAGAGATGAGAATTCCCACAATCTTGATGTCATCCTTGATAAATTATGCAATCATTAGTCATATGAAATACTTTAGTTTAGATGTTATTGGATGGTATAAGTGGTATTATAGTTTTGAAAGATTAATGTGTGGCTCTTATCGAGGCTTTGTTATTCTTAAGATACCCTTGGATTCCCATGTTGGAATACCTTGGAAGAAATCTTTTACACCAACCATTTCTTCTGTCTGGGCCACAATATCAACACCCTTATGATCATTCAATGTTTAGATGTGGAAATCCTTGCATTTTACCAATGGATAACTTGTAATCATAATGTATGGACGACGTTGGATTATTTCTTTACACTACAGTCATTTCAATCTGATGTTATCCCAAATTATACAATAGGCTTGGAGTTAATGCTTTTTATAGAAAAATTTCATTGAATGATAGGTATGGACATTGGTGATCACGTTAGTTTTAAATGCATGATTCCAGAGAGAAATGTGTTGCAATATAATTTGAAATGCAGTGGCAATGTAACATTCCCTAACTGGTCATTCAGGTATATCATTAAGCCCATTGTGGTTTTCCTTTTTATTTTTTAGGGATGAGAGGGATTTGGTAGGATACTTATATTGGTGAGTTCACAGATTATTTGGACTCTCAATATCAACTAGTCATTTCTATAGCATATAAGAGGATTTCATTCCATGTAACTAGGTTACACGACATGTATGTGTGGTTGGGTAGAATCTATTAAAAGGGATTCATTCTATGAATGGTTTCACGATATCAAGTTTTATATCAAATATTTAATGCATTAAATAACTTTTTTTTATTCTATGGTGATATATTTCCTGGCATACATAAACACCATGGATTTATCATTATGTAAAATAGTTTCATGTAGTGTAATTATTAGATCACAAATGACTTATGGAGCTTTTCATGTTTTTTCTGCCCATTTGTCCACTGCTTTTCCTTTTCTCTTGATCCAAGTCTCTTCTCTGGTGATTTTTGGGGACACCTTTCCTTTTAGATCAATCATTTTGGCCTTTGATATTCATTGTGGGGGTGTTACATCTCCCCAGGTGAGTTGTATTACCACTTTTGAATTTCCATTTTTCGCAGTAACATTAGAGAGTTTTGTTATCAGATACGTTGATCTAAATTGTTTTTTATTATTGTATTCTTCTGAAGTCCTTTGTAATATCTCATTTTTAAGGTTTTTACCTTGTAAATTATAGTGTTGAATTTGTTTTTTTCTAAGGTATGTCATGTTTCTTCATCACTTATGACCCCTTTTTTCTAAATTGGATTGATATTGAGATGTGGATGGGATTCAAGTGCCTTCGCTAACAACATGGGGTTTTTATTATTGGTGTATCCCATTTAGAGCATGTGAGACCCAAGTTTTAAGGTAGGTGGTTCTATCTCTATAATTTTTTTTCATAAACTATATTTTTCCATTTTTATAAAGGGTTTTATAAATAAATTGGTATTAAATTGGCATGATTTATTATGTGTTTTGGAGAGACATTTTGAATAAAAGTATATCTGCATTAATTTTTGATAAATAGAACAAAAATTGAAAATTTTAAAGAATTAAAAAAGATTTTCTAAAATGTTCTTGGAATTATTTTGGAATCATTGAGGTCATTGAGGAAATGATATCATGGGTTACCTTGGGTATTATTTGGAAGGTTTAGATTTAGGTCGTCATCTAATAATGGTGTTCAATTTCATTGTGATACTCTTGACATAGATTGTAGTTTGTTGTCTCTACGAATATATATGATGTTGGTGTTTCACTTATTTGGTTTCTTCTTAGTCCCAGAGTGTCAGTAATATCATTCAGGTTTTAAAATACACTATTCATTGATTTTTTCTTATGGGTTTTCTACTTTCTAGCTTTATGTATTCCATGGTTTTGTGATGACTATGCCTCTCCTATTGTCATGTATTTTTGTGGTTTTTTCTATTTTATCCCTAATATGGATGTTTATTCTTGTGAAATAATATATAGAGAATTTTTATTTGAAATTGATATACCATATTTTTTCGAACAATTATAAAGTGGAGAAATTTACAAAAAAATTTATAATATTATTATACTTCATATCATGCCACATATTATTCTGAATGAGCATACCAGAATTTTTATATTGGGAAATCATATTGAACACCATGGTATGATCCTATAGGTCATGTTATCTCACACCCTATGCACCTATATAGAGTTACATTCTTTGAAATGAGGTGACTGTTAAGTGTCGGAATACACCATCCAATTTGCTGATCTTTAACGTTTTTCTAGACTTGGTGATGAATGACAAGATGAAGGCTCATAAGAACCTATAGGGTTTAAAACCCAATATCTAATCACACATGTTTATGCTAAAACTTGGTATCAATGTGGAGACAATACAAAGAGATATGATGGATGATATGGATATGGTGGTAATGTTTTCTTTTCCCAACACATTAATCCATCTAATAGTTGTTTCAGTGGCGTTTATGGGATGAAAACAAATAGACAGGATCATCGTAGATGTAGTACATGTGGGTATTAGCAGTGAGTCTCCACCGCACCATATATTATATCTTGAAGTGTGTCTATGACTTACTATTAGTGAGGCAAGTTCAGACATAGTAGACATTGATTTCCTACACTCATGAAGATGTTCAACAGTTGCATACATGTTGGTCACTTAAAACACTTCTTTTAGGATATGACTATGCCTCATTATGGTTAGGGTTCATTTTCACTAAAGGCTACTGAGTTATAGTATAAAACATCAATGAGTATAGTAATATAGTCATATTACTTAGGATTGAATCACTTTCACATAGTAGATGAGTTTCCAATGGAAGATGATGTAGGTTCAACGACAGTGCGAGATACTATCCTTATTGAATAATTTGGTGAAATTTAATTAATATACATTGTTTCCTACAACTTATTTATATCTACATGTTTTGTTGATATTATTAAACATCCAATGTATCTTTTATCATATTTAATGGACTTAGAGACACCACTCGATAATTTGAGAGAGAATGGGTTTTTATGTCCTTTTCCATTAACAATAACTATTGCAGAGTTGGTTAGGGATATTCTCATTCATGATCTACAACTATTTGACATCTTCATCAGTATGAACTGGCTTGTTGATTAGTTATATGAGGTTGATTGTAATTATCAACATGTTTCTTTTTTTACAAGCAATGAGATCTTTCCTATTTTTCAATGGGAGTGGGACCCTAGGTCTAGTTATGTAGGACGTTCCCACCCAGATCATAGGAGTTTTTTTCCTGTCATTTCATTTAAGCACAATGAAATATATTCTAATGGTGATCTTACCCTTTTGGTTTAAGACATTTATGCAGGTTTCACATAAGAATTATCTATCTTCCTACAGATATATAGGTAGAGTTTATGATTGACCTAGTTGGAGGTTTGTGAATGATATCGAAAATTTCTTGTCATAGTGAACAGGTGGAGCAGAAAGTGCATAAGAATATATTGGATGACATGTTGGAAACGTTTCATTCTCCCTATTTTTTTACCTTAGCCAACTCCTATTCACTTTTCTAAGAATGAATATGGATCAATTCAATTGTGTGTAGACAACTGGAAGTTAAAATGGGTAATATTCAAGAACAAGTATCATTTTCATCATGTGGATGATTTGTTTCAAGAGTTAAAAGAATAAAAGTGGTTCATAATGGTAGATCTAATATCAGGTTATCATCAACTCAGAGTTTGGGACTTCGATATACCGAAGACGACATTCAATAGTAAGTATGGCCATTATGAATATCATGTGATTCATTTTGTTCTGACTATTTCTCCTATAGTTTTTATGGGTTTGGGGAGTTTGATATTTATTCAATATCATGACATTTTTTGGTAGTTTTCATGGATGACATTCTAGTTTATTCAAAACTATGATTGTAGACATGATCACCATCGTGTTTGGTTTTGAAAATACAATGAAGTCACCATTTATGTGGACTGATTTCAAAAGTAATTTCTAGCATTAAGAAGTGATGTTGTTAGGGAAAACGTTTTATGAACACAATTTATTAGTAGATACTGATATGATGAAGGATGACTTGTCCTTGAAGAAAATACAAAATGTTATTGTGATATGAAGCGTCCTTGATTTATATGATACTATATATAGTTTTTTAGAGAATTATTCAAATTGTCATCAAATTTTATTACCAATAAAAATAATGTGGTGAAACTCATAAGTGGTTTGATGTGTCATTCTTCTTAGGATTAAATGAAATGATTTCGATCATTGGTACCAATTCTAATCTTATCAGATCTCTGTATAGGGTGCATAGTGTTTTTTTCTACTTCTAGGGCTGGTTTGGGATGAATTCTTATGTAATATGACCATGTAGTAGCATATGGTTCTCTCAATCTTCAACTGCCTAATAATAATTACCCCACACATTATTTATATCGTTCTATTGTTATGAATATTCTATAATTTTGGAAATATAATATTTTGGGAGAGAGGTTAACAGCCTTGTATGATCATACAAGATTGAGTTAATATTTTTACGGAAATACATGAACCACAAAATGAGGGGATAGATAGAATAACTTCATTAAATTGTTTTCAATATCACCCACACCTCGGGGAATGGAAATATCATTGAAGACTCTTTTAGAAGGAATGTTCTGTAGTAGGTTTTTCATGAATTGATAAGAAGTGAGACCCTATGGGAATTTTTTCTTAGCTGCACTTGGATTATAAAGAGGATATTCTTGGTCATGGTTTTGACTAGTTCTTAGTTATCATCATCTCTCCTAGATTTTAGTTTGTAGAGTCATAAGTTGAATGTTGTGTTTAGTAAAATTTGAGAAAGCCATTATAGTGGGGAGACTATTATGTGTTGGTCCCTATAATCATATGGTATTATCTACATAAGGAAGTAGGATTTCTTTCCAGCATCTATGATGAGTTTAGCATTGTTTAATTATCATATCTATTTGTGTTCCACTAACATGGGCACTTAAACGATGTATTATGACATAAAATGATGATTTTGGGGGCCATGTATGAAGCATTACATTGCAGATTATGTGCCCCACTATTACACATTCTAATGGATAGAGGGAGAGCCCTTGAAACCCTCTAGTTTTCTTCTTACTCTTCTGGTTCTACTCTGAAAATGGGATGTGGTATCCAATTATATTGTCATCAGATTAACATGAACTCCACTATGGAGAAATGAAAATTTTGTGGTTTTTGATCAGTTGACCATGTTTTCTCATTTCATTCAGATCAAATACACTACTAAGGTTGAAGTTCTTGGTAATATGTATATAGAGGAGATTGTATGGTTAAATTGAATTCATTTTCCATTTATTTTGGATAGGGATTTGAAGTCTACCTTGAGGTTCTGGATGAGTCCCCATGAGGAAATGGTTAAATAGTTTCGGTTAAGAACAAATTTCCATCCATAGATAGATGGTCAGGCCAATGGGGTAATTCAGATCCTAGAAGATATGCGTCATGCATGTGTCTTAGATTTCAATGGATCGTGATAGAGCAATATAGTAATGATTTAGTATTTATAAAAAAAATTATCAACCTTCAATAAAAATGGATCTCTTTGAAGCATTGTACGGTCACCCATTTAGATCACCTATTTCTTGGGATGAGGTAGGCTAAGTGGATTTGGTTGGACTATTCTTGGTTTAGGAGATATTTTTTAAAAATCAGGATGTACATCGTCAACTGGTAAAAACATAGAGTTGACTGAAATTTAATATAGATCAGATATGTCTCTATATAGAGTTTTCCATTTGTGATTAGGTTTTCATGAATGTTTCTCTTATATTGGGTAACCCTTGATTTGAAGAATAAAGATATATGGATCTTAGATATTTTGGACCATTTGAGTTTACTGGGTGTCTCAAAAAGGATTCTTATTGGGTAGAATTTCAATTTCAGTTGACATGTATTCTTGATGACTTCCACATGTCTCAGCTGTGGAAGTATCAACCTGACCTCAGTCACACTATGAGTGGGGGAAAAGTGAATTAATAACCAATGTTTATATTCTGTAGAAACTAGATGAGATTTTTCAATCTCAAGAGAATGTATTTCATGTGATGTTGATTATATTTTTCAATTTTCTATTGAAACAAGAATCATATTCTCATGAGACTTGGTAACACAATTCCTTTCTAGGGGTGTAGTGGTCTGATCTTTTATCATGGATTTCATCCTACACGTGACTTCATGTGGATAAAAAGTCATTATGGTAGAGGGTTTGTAACATTACATTAGCAATTATTATTGTATATTCTTAATTATTCTATTTATTTTATTTTTTATTATCCTATTTAGGGACAAGAAGGAATTGGGAGGATACCTATAATGGTGATGTCATATATTTTTTTGGACTCGTAGTTTTATCTGGTCATTTCTATAGGCTATAGGAGTACTTACGCCATGTAACTAGGTTACACGATGTGTAAGTGTTGTTGGGTACAATCCATGAAAAGGATTCAGGCTCTGTAAGCTTATACCATGGGAAGATCTATTTCACATAATGAATTTTTTAAATAATGGATTTTTATTTTGAGGCGATATATTTCTACACATACTTAAATACCATCTAATTCATGAAATTTAATGTAGTTACAAATTGTGTAATTACCTGGGAATGGATGTTTTTGGATTCCATTCATGTTTTGGGTCCCTATTTGGAAACTGTTTCTCCTTTTCTCTCAAACCAGGGCTCATCTACGACAATTTTTGGAGACACTGTTCCTTCTAGATTGATCCATTTGGTGTACGATCATCATTGTAGTTGTGGTAAATCTATTTTTCTGAGTAATATTTTCACTTATTCATTACCATTGATCATGTTAAAAAAATAGAGTAGAATTAATGGATCCATGGATATAAATTAATGCTTCTTCATCTCTCCATCCAAGATATATTTTGTGATCTCATTCCTGTGGCCATTTCATTGTTAATAGTAGTGAATCAGGTGTCTATTGTCAAAGAATATGGTGTTTTCTATTCTCCATTGAACCCTTGTTTTAGAAATTCTATCAGTCATGAGATGAGGAATTTATTCTATGCCCTTCAGAAATGTCTTTGAGTATTTATTGTTGGTGGATCCTATTGTGGGCATGTGTGACCCACGTTTTAATGTAGGTGGTTCTATATATAGCTTGTGACTGATAAATTGTAACATCCTATTTTATTAAATTTTATTATAAATATATTTTCATGAAATGTATATTATTGTTTTTGTTTTTTGGATTGTGATTTTGAATAAATGTGGTTTTACCATGATTGTTGATAAAATGAAAGAAAGAAGTCATTTTCAAAGCAGTACAAAGTATTCTGTGAAATGTTATTGAAATTATTTTCATAACATTTAGATTATTGTTAAAATTAGGGCATCAGTAACCATGGAAAATTGGTAAAAGGGTTACCTTGAGGCCATCATCCATTATTGGGTTAAATTTATGGGTGTTTCTATTATACGAGAGTTTAGATATTTTCCCTAGGCATGTGTATGATATAGGGGCTTCATCTTTTGATGTGTCTCCCTGTTCATGGGGGGTAAATAATTGGCTTTAGGTATTATAATTTAATGTTCATATCTTTTTTTGTATGAGTAGTCAAATACCTAGAATATTATATTCCTCGGTGTTGTGAGTCTTGCACTACAACTATTATTTTTCATTTTTTTTATTTATAAAATTTTTGGCCTGATATGCATGTTGATTCCTATGAAAGAGGATATGGATTTTTTTGGGAATTGTTATAACTTCTTTTGTTTTAGAAGTGTGATAATGTGAAACATTTACTGTGTTCTCTTTAATATTGTTGCATGGATTTTCATTCCAGTTTTATATTTACAATGAGAATACATGAATTTTTATATAGAGACTTTCAATGGAACACCTAGGTGAGATCCTACTGAGCCCATTATCTCTCACCCTGTGCACCTCTTACATGGGGTGGGAACCATATTATGTTTCCCATTATAGCAAAATGAAAGGAAAAATATTGAGTCGGTGAGGATTCATGTCATATGGGTTCGGTATCTCATGGTGAGATGTTGTTTGATTGTCCATTCCATCACATGGAGTAGAAATTTTGTTTTAGTCATTTTCAATTGGACATGCCCCTAGAGTTTTTGTTAATTTTGCAATTGTTTATTTCTGATGTATTTCATATAGTTAGGGAATATATTTATAATATTTACAATTTTCCGCATTGATTCTTGTATATATATTCCATGTGTTTGATCAGTTAGTGGGTAATAGTTCCCTAGAGATTTTTTTTGATGCCTAAGTTCTTTTCTCCAGCCCATGGGGATGATGAATGCCGATAGGGTATGTGATGGATCGGGTCAAGTGATAGGTTTGAGGGAAGACCATGTCAGTTTGATACTATCAATATAAATAGGAAACCTTTATTATGTTTCGGTCATATAAAATTGACCTATTTTCTCTCATTGTTTTTGGTAAATGGTCATAAGTAACTATTTTGAAGCACAACGTCTAGTTAGGTTGGGTGTAGTTTAAAGGTCGTCAATGTATTCTTGGAAATCATGCACTACGAGTTCTATTTTATTGATATTGAATTAGACATTTTATTTATGATGGGGTCCATGGAATGACCTCATTAGTTATTATGTTGATTATTTTAAAGAAATTTACCTCTATATCGTCTCTAGAATACACATATTCATGATTTATTAACGAATTGCTGATGGTGGAGTAATTTTAGTTCAGAATATTCCCCATATAAATGTTTTTACCTATGTTGGGGATCACCATAAGATATTTGTTTGAATATATGAACACATGGTCAAGTATCTAGCTAAATGAGACCAGATAAACAAAATTTTAATGTTTCAGAATGAAAATGGGTGTTGGATCTAATCTTTATGGCTTATGTGTCGCTTTCCTAATCAATGCTTAACTGTGTATAGGGAATTTTGAAATGGGACATGGGAATATGAGTGAGTCTTCATTACTATTTTAGGTCAGGTCATGATTTCATTATTATTGATGGATTATTAGGGATTAATAGTTATAAATTGGGGAGGTTATGATGATTAATGTTTTTGAACAAGATGAAAAACCAAGGAAATTTGAATTTTTTAATTTATAGAATGATCCCTTTTTAATCTAAGGATTCAGAATGAAATTCTATGAGTGGGGAAAATATGATGTCTTTTAAAAAAAATAATTAAATAAAGGTTAAAATTAAAATAAATAATATGTGATTAAATGGGAAAATGAAAAAAATAATGGGATGTTTTGATAATAATAATAATAATAATAATATTGTTATTATTATCATCATTGTTTTATTATACATTATTATATTATTATATTATTATTATTTGGTTAGTTTTTCTATAAACCTATGGGGTCTCCCCTTCCACTATAGTGAGTGAAAAACTCCCATAGGTTCAACATTTTCCATGTCATGAACCCTCCTCAAAAATTCTACTCGGTTTGATGATCTCCTATAATTTATTTATGAGTCCTCTTTGATCTATCGAGGTAAGGACTCATCTTCCTTCTCATCTTCCATTATGGATTATATTTTACCAGTATGTTGACCCACTTATTTTTCTAAAACCCTAGGGTTAGGGTTAACCCAATTTTTTGTATATTATTTTGATCTTGGGTGTATGAACGGCATCCTATTAAATCATTATTCATTAAATGAAAGTTTCCACCAATACAAAAATAGTTAAGATCATTTCAGTCCTCCTTAGTTGATTTGGGTTAATGTTTTATTTTTTCTTAATTGTTTCTCAAGTTTTAATTAGGGATTTTTAAATTTATATGTTACTTATAATTGTTTATATTTTCATTGGATATGTCGTGATGGTTTTGAGTCACTATAGTAAAATGTTACATAATATTCATTATGGGGAAGGAATATGTATATACAAGTTCCAGGTTTTTATATATATTCACTCGTTTTAGTTAATATATATAAATGTATAGGGATTGGTGTGTTTTCCTATAATATGAAAATTCATACATTCATGGGTGTTAATGGGTATATTCATATATGTTCATGTATGTAAGGATCCCCTTGCACATATTTTCAGTCATACGAATATATGCATGTGGTCTAGGTGTACATCTATATATGAGAAGGTGAATATTTTTAGAGGGAGGAGGAAACATATTAGATATGTTTTGTGTAAAAGTATAAATTGGAAATGTGTTCAACTTGGATTACATTTGAGGTATAATCCTTTTCCATGAACTTTAAATTTATAAATGCATTAGTTTATAGCTTAATGCTTCATTGATAAAAATAATTTTTATTATAAAATGAAATCGTATGCTATTATGAATGATTTTTTAGATATTCATTTTCACATTTTTAAAATAATACCCCATCAATAGAGGTGTGCTATCTTCTAAACTTAAAATTTTATTTATAATTTTATAAATTCATGTATTATTGTGTTTGTTTTTTTATGACTTGAGGTTATGATTCGTATATGAAATATTTACCATGATCTTTTTAAGTAAATTAGTTTAAATGGAACTTATTAGAGTTTAATCACCACACCTCATGTTATAATCTAAAAAATCATGTTTCATGTGAAATTTTTCAATGATATTAATTTAATATATTCAACGACATGCTTCATAGTGGTTTCATGCCTTGAAAAGTATTGATTTTGGTGGTCTAAAATTAAGCCATTTTTGAATAATTTATTTATTCAATACTTGGCCTACTTTAATTTAAATCCTTAATATTAAATTGGATAAATTTTTTGGTTGCTGTCATAGATATTCAAATTTTCATAATAATGAAATGTGTGATTTTTATAGAAAAATAACCATTGATAATCAAGTTAATTAATATATTAATAACCTTTGGGTCGGATGATTAATTAAACTGGTTTGATATATTTATGATGATAATTAAGAACTGCCATTATTGAAATGAATTTTTTTTAACAAAGAAATTATTTATAAATTGATCATTGAATCTTATAATGATAATTATTGTATGTTTGATATGAGAATTATTATTTTTTCTGACACATCTTTTGAGATTATGTGATATAAATGTGATTGATACATGAGGGTTTGATACTAATGGGAATGTTGAGTTTTTCAGGATATAACTCATGTTTATTGTGGATTTTTGAGATATTGGTTCATGTAATTAATACAACCTGAGGAAAAAGTACACCGTTACCTATTTCCTGAGAGAAGAGTATTAAATTTTTTGGGATATATGATGACTCATGATTGTGCTTGACAACTGAGTGTTTAGTGATTGTTTTCCTACATTTTGTGGGATTGGTTCAGAGGTGCTAAATATTTTAGGGTAGATTATATGATTATGTTGGATGTGTAAAGAAAATATACAGATTCATATGATTCCTATGGGTAATATTATTCGTATATATGAGGGTGAGATTTTGGAAAGACAATTTTTATATTCTATATGATTATGGTATATTCTATTTGTTTTATCCCCTGATGGAGATTCATCCATTGTTTTCTGTGATCTCTCCAGATGTAGGAGGATTTACCCACATAAATATATACCTATTTTGACACTAAAAAATGTATATCTGCCTGGGTTCCCATAGGAACCCGGGCAGGTTAGTAATTTATTTAGCACTATTAGTTTTTTTATTCTTATATCTACTCAAAGTTTTACATTACATAATCATAATGGATTTTTCTAGAAACCAGTGGTTCTTTCCTAAAAATATTTTTATATCACACCCTTCATAGGCTTCCATTGCACTAGGGTTTCTGAGTAGTCCTTATATTTGAAGGAAATTGGTCAATTAGCAATGCAATTTACCTTATACCTGGGAGTCAGTAGAACAAGACTATGCCAAATCTCAGGATGCTTGTGGATCTAGTTGATGGTTAGTTTTATTTTATTAAATTTTATTTAAAATTTAATTCAAACTTATTTTACATTAAACAACATATGTCATATATGCATTATTGTAAACTTTTATTGGCCATTTTTACTTAGATATTATATTATTATTTTGTTGATAGTCTATAAATTATTATTATTTCTTATGATATTTTTTGTGGTTTTATTATTACAATATTGATGTTAACTTCTAATATAGATGGTATAGTCTCACCACCATACCATAAATGGACCCTTTCTTCTAATCGTTAGCCTCTGGCATATGGAGAGGCACTCTTGACGCCATGTGGTGACTGGTTGTAGAGACCCGTATCTTGACGTACATTGACATTACATTACTTTTGCAGAATACTTAGTACATTAAAAAAACACACACACAAGGACCGTAATAGTTTAGTGTCTTTGGAAACTCGGACTATAATCTTCTAATCGTGGTGAAAGATCTTCAAAATCTCCCATAAAGATCTTCCTTTTTTTACCTAAAACCTTTCTTTATATCCTGGGGAAAAGAAAACATAAAAGGGTGAGCTCAAATGCTCAGTAAGGGTAAACAAAATAAATATCAATCACATCATATTCATAAGAACATAACATTTTGGAAATCATAACCTGCAAAAGAGAGCATAATTTCATAATCATGGGATAAATCATGGCAGTGAAAAAGTAATCCCAATAATCATAACTTAAAACATGAAACTTTGTGGCATACACACATAATCATAGAGAATCATTTCTTGTTAGTCAAGACTAATTGCCAAGACTATCTTAGTGGACAAAGTCCCTTTCTGAATCGAGTAACCCTCGTTTCAGTCCTGTTTCACTGAACCGGTATAACCTACCGTTCCAGCCCTGTCTATCTCATGAGATATAAAATCTTTACCCAATGCATTGGAGGGAGATATAGGTCCCACCCATATTATAATGAATCCTTTCTTATGTGTGCCACATAATCATAAATCATACTTCATCGCAAAAAAATGGGATTCTTAAACAACATGACATCATAAAACAATTCATATAAGATAAAAATAATTCCATCACAACATGAACAAATAAATTTAATAATAGGGATAAAAACAGAACCCTTTATTATCTTAGATGGAAAATAATTTTGATAAAACACTTGAACTCCATTCTTGAGGAAAATATCCTTTCTTCTTCAAAAACATTTTCCTTTCATAACATGTCATACAACTTTAAAATAAAAGAAGTTGATTAAAAATAAACCTGAAAACTTGTAAAGGAAGCTTCTTGGAAACAATGTTTTAAAAATCCATTCATTCCGTATAAGTTAAAAAAAACATTCTTCGTACTTTTGTCGGAAAAGTCAAAAAGTACCTCGTACTAAAAACGACAAAAGATTCCTTTCATATCTTTTACAAAAAAACTTACCGAAGGGTAAAATTGGATATAAAATATTGTAAAAGGATTGAAATAATATTACATATTGAGGAAACATGGATGTGGATGATAAAATACACCCCAGTAATTACCAATGTAAAAACAATCTCGGATAAAAGTGAGATTGTGATATTTCCCTTACCTTAGGTCCGATTTTCTTTGTACGTGTCCGAAGCTCCTCTTCTTTGAAGCGCCTTTTGGAGACCTCCTCTTAGGGAACTAAAATTGGTCTTTGAGGAAGACCAGAACCTCTAGGATGTTTCTAGGGAAGTGGAGAAGAGATTTTTTCAGGGTTTGGCCGAGCTTGAGTGCTCAAATTGGTGTGAGGAGGAGGGGGAGGAGGTGCCCTTTTATAAGGGAGGAGAGGGGCACCTTAGGAATATCTCAAAATATTATTTTATATTAAAGTAAAAATTGGTTTATAATGGTTCCAAAGGGTCTTATTTCGAATCTAAAGTGGGGATGGGTCTAACTCCTATCAACCAATAGGATTTAGACAAGTTTATGTTCTTATTTTAACCTTATCAATTAGATTTAACTCTAAGTTAAATAATTTAACTTTTACCGTGTCTTTTTGTTTTCTTTCACTATATGGTTAATACACTTACTATAACATACCAAACGAACCCCAAATTATTTATTATTAATATATATATCCTTATCTAAGTCATTTGGCCTAACCTTAGATTTTTAGGAATAAAATAACAATTAATAATATAATATTTGATTTAAAAACTATTTTGTGTCAATTTTGACACTATTTGATATATGATTTTTGTGAAAGTCATAAAAGAATTATATGTTCGAACCAAGTTGATTAAATCAACACTAATATATCATAGTAACCTAGAAAATTAGTGGAATTCATAAAAAGTCTCAAATTACATTCATTTGAGTATTTATAACATCAATTATGTTAATATTTCCTTAAAAGGGTAATTATTGCATCATCGTTGTGTCATAAATAAATTAATTTATTTAAAGTCTAAAAATTATAAATAAAATATCATTATATAGGAAATATTTTTATCTTTCTAATGAATATTTATAGTCGAATTTATCTTATGTATAACCCCATATTAAAAATGTTTTAGTGAATACAATTTGATTTTAACTCTTTTAACTCTTCTTTGAATTAAATAATAATAAATGTCCTAATCTAATCCAAGTGGGCCTAAATGATAATATTTTACACTTAAGGTTGTTTTTGGTCGCGATACACTTGTCCAATAGAATTAGGACATGTGTTAGGGTAATATTAATATCATTCTTACCCTTAATTACCCTATTTACTTTTAACCGTGGTAAATAAAAGTAAAAAGTTATTATTCACCAAAAATTATTTTCATCTCATTGAACCACATTTTACTTACTGACATCAACCGTGTCTCTCGGATTTTTTAAATTCCATTCACAGAAGCGGTAAAATTAAGTTTTATGAAAAATTCAGTTTTTTAACTACCACTTAGTAGTTTCACTATTCATCAAAAAATGAAGGTTTTCAGAAAAATGCCAAAATTTCATCCTAAGCTATATTTCATATTCTGAAAAAATGAAGTCTATTTTACCAAATTCATAACATAGAAGTTTCATTAATTAATTTTATAATTAAATCCCGCTGTTAAAACAAATAGTGTGTTTTTAAGAAACAATATCTATCAAAAGATTGACACTTGTTTATGTCTGGTTTAAATGTGCAATTACATCCAATAACCAACATTGTATTAAATTGTAAAAATATATTCTAAATATACTTTAAAACTACTCCAATTAATAATTTATCACTATTAATTATTTCGATTAAAAAAGTTGTTTTTTAATTATAATTTAGTAATTTTCACTATTCATCAGAATATGAAAGTTATCCGAAATGTACCAAAATTTCACCTTAGGCTAAATTCGATACTCCGAATCCAAAAATGAAGTTAATTTTGAAAAATAAGATTTACAGAATTTTAAAAAGTGGTTATTACTATTCATACCGGCTAGTTTTAATAATATTTTAATAGCATATCGTTGTTTAGTGAAACTCGGTATTGCGTATTACACACGCTATCGAGGAAGGTCGCGATTGCGTGTAATGCAAGGCAAGTCAAGGATGCGTGTTGTGCAAGCTCCTTTTGGTGTAGCGTACAACACAAGACATTAAAAAGAATATTTTTTATAAAATCTTGGGCTGTTACATTCTACCCCCCTTAAAATGAATTTCGCCCTCGAAATTCGTCGGGGTTATAAATGGTTTACTATTTGAAAGTTTTTTTAATAGAAACCCACATCGTAAAAAGGAATATCAAAACCAATATTTAAAAACAAAAGTATGAAACGTAACGGTTACCCAAATAAACTAATCATTGGGTTTCCACATAGGTGAAAATATGGATATGGAAGAGAAATCTAACCATCATGTTCTGATGGAGAGTGGTAGAGAACATGGCTATGGAAAAGACAATAATCACAAATCCATAAATTTGTGACGATCTAAGGTACCATCCGATTCATCAGGTATAAGATCACTAGGACAACATTTTTGGTTTTCAAGATCATTTCCCCAAAGTTGAAAATTTGAATTGGAATAAATACTTTCTTTATTTTGGTACAATCTCACTATTGTTCGTGCCTAGAACAATTTCCACTTCATCTCTTAAATAAATGAAGTTGAATTTGTTATTCGTGAAGTGTTAGCAGATCATGTGATAGAATGACGGGTCATTCCATCTGTCTCAAACAAAAGGTTAGCAAAAATTATATACATAAGTCAATCTATAGTGAGATTAATCATATATAGTTCCTAAAATGGACTTATACTTCATATATCATACTGCTTAATATAATAAAACTAGTTTCTACTAAACAGGGACTTCCTGTAGGCCAGTGGTAGGCGATAAAGCCAGTCGCACTTCGGTTGTGGGTTTGATTCCCACAGCCTTGTCCGAAGCGATGGGCTGTCGCCCGTCCTGCAGGTTGTCCTTTTTCTAAAACTATATTACTATAACATCCCATAAATAATATCGAAAAAACTTCTATCCTTAAACAATACTAACTTATTTCCAACATAATCCATTCCAATCTTTAGTCCTATCCATAATACTGCAGTCCATTCTCATAACATAGTTAAAACGATTACCAGAGATTTAATACCATCGTTGATCCCCATATATCATAAGATATATCTTGTTGGACACATTCCAAACATTAAAAGGCCTTAATCTTGTACTCTCTTGAATACCCATTGAACCTTAGTGAAAACTTGAATGTAGTTAAAAGTTAACACTTTCCACATACCAAAATCCTCAAAATTCTATATACTCAAACCATGATATCACTTAGTCCTTATATCAATCATGAGCTCATGAATACTGTTAAACATTTCATTTTATCGTTTTCCCTTCATTATGCGCATAATATCTCAATCACTTTGAATACCACATTAGACCAATACATAAATATTCCAATATTCCATGATACAACATTATTTTGGAATCCCATTACATAAAAACTTAATCATTCCACCACATCGTTGTCATATTCAACATTGCCAATAGTGATCGCATGTGACTTCCCTTTTTCCTTTGCCTTAAGCGGTGGCTCATGTCGATCATCACTAACCCTTGGATTAGGGCATTTATTAGCATAATGTCCCATCTCCTTGCACTTGAAGCATTGAAGTGTTGGTTGTGCGTTCTCTGCAGTGTTTGCTTTATTCACTTCATTAGAATCCCTTTTTCCATTACTTCGACACTCAGCTGCTCGATGACCTTCTTTTCCACACTTAAAACATTTTCTAGTCCCTTTAAGACAATCTCCACCATGCTTCTTTCCACACTTTGTGCATAAGGAAACATTCATCTTCTTTTCACCATTATTCTGAGATTTCTCCTTGAACTCCATCTTTCGTTTCTTGTCAAAACCATGAGATGGATATGTAACACCAACTTCCATTTCTACCTTGATAGCACAACGCACAATTTCTTCATAGCTACTGAAGTCTCTTATAGCTAATTCCCTTCGAAGACTTGGTTTTAAACCACTGAAAAATCGATCAACTTTACTTTCAGGTTGGATGATAATGCCAGATGCATACCTTGAAAGTCTTGTAAAATTCGCTTCGTATATACCAACAGATTCATCATCCTTTTTCTTTAGTTCAAGAAACTCCTTCTCCATCTTCGTTCGAAGAATACGAGGGAAGTACTTACTGAAAAACAAGTTCTTGAACTCGTCCCATTCCATGGAATCAATTTCATCGCTTTGCCTCGTATTCTTGATAAGATTCCACCATTGATCAGCTTCACCTTCCAAACGATATACTGCTAAGATGAATTTATCATGTTCAGAACATTGAAGAACTGAAAATATCTTTTCAGTAGTACTAATCCATTGTTCAGCAACTAATGGATCAGTAGACCCACTGAAAGAAGGCGGACGCTGCCTCATGAAGGATTCAACAGAATGTTGCTCCTTCCTTTGCTCGTTTGGAAGTCCTGCATGATTCATAGCTTGAGAAAGTTGTGTGAGCATGGCTACAAGATTTTGTATTCCAGCTCCCATATCGTTTGGTTGCTCAGGGGGACAATCATTGCATTGATCAACACGGTTCCTTCGGGTTCCAGCCATCGTCTAAAACCCCAAAAGAATAGTGTGAGAGGCAAAAATCATGCTAGGGAAAACAACATAATAAAGGGGTAGTACCCTCAATATCTAACATCTTAGGTTAAATTCTAAGATCGTTAGAGAAATTCTAGGACTATAACCTATACGTATACTTAACCTTAGAGACATCCCTAGACATACCTTAGAAATATCTCTAGGGATCTCACTAACGTTTTCGCATCCTAGTTTCCAAAGGTTGACTAAACCTTTCCTCTGATACCAACTGTAGAGACCCGTATCTTGACGTACATTGACATTACATTACTTTTGCGGAATACTTAGTACATTACAAAAACACACACACAAGGACCGTAATATTTTAGTGTCTTTGGAAACTTGGACTATAATCTTCTAATCGTGGTGAAATATCTTCAAAATCTCCCATAAAGATCTTCCTTTTTTTTTACCTAAAACCTTTCTTTATATCCTGGGGAAAAGAAAACATAAAAGGGTGAGCTCAAATGCTCAGTAAGGGTAAACAAAATAAATATCAATCACATCATATTCATAAGAACATAACATTTTGGAAATCATAACCTGCAAAAGAGAGCATAATTTCATAATCATGGGATAAATCATGGCAGTGAAAAAGTAATCCCAATAATCATAACTTAAAACATGAAACTTTGTGGCATACACACATAATCATAGAGAATCATTTCTTGTTAGTCAAGACTAATTGCCAAGACTATCTTAGTGGACAAAGTCCCTTTCTGAATCGAGTAACCCTCGTTTCAGTCCTGTTTCATTGAACCGGTATAACCTACCGTTCCAGCCCTGTCTATCTCATGAGATATAAAATCTTTACCCAATGCATTGGAGGGAGATATAGGTTCCACCCATCTTATAATGAATCCTTTCTTATGTGTGCCACATAATCATAAATCATACTTCATCGCATAAAAATGGGATTCTTAAACAACATGACATCATAAAACAATTCATATAAGATAAAAATAATTCCATCACAACATGAACAAATCAATTTAATAATAGGGATAAAAACAAAACCCTTTATTATCTTAGATGGAAAATAATTTTGATAAAACACTTGAACTCCATTCTTGAGGAAAATATCCTTTCTTCTTCAAAAACATTTTTTCCTTTCATAACATGTCATACAACTTTAAAATAAAAGAAGTTGATTAAAAATAAACCTGAAAACTTGTAAAGGAAGCTTCATGGAAACAATGTTTTAAAAATCCATTCATGCCGTATAAGTTAAAAAAAACATTCTTCGTACTTTTGTCGGAAAAGTCAAAAAGTACCTCGTACGAAAAACGACAAAAGATTCCTTTCATATCTTTTACAAAAAAACTTACCGAAGGGTAAAATGGGATATAAAATATTGTAGAAGGATTGAAATAATATTACATATTGAGGAAACATGGATGTGGATGATAAAATACACCCCAGTAATTACCAATGTAAAAACAATCTCGGATAAAAGTGAGATTGTGATATTTCCCTTACCTTAGGTCCGATTTGCTTTGTACGTGTCCGAAGCTCCTCTTCTTTGAAGCACCTTTTGGAGACCTCCTCTTAGGGAACTAAAATTGGTCTTTGAGGAAGACCAGAACCTCTAGGATGTTGCTAGGGAAGTGGAGAAGAGATTTTGGCAGGGGTTGGCCGAGCTTGAGTGCTCAAATTGGTGTGAGGAGGAGGGGGAGGAGGTGCCCTTTTATAAGGGAGGAGAGGGGCACCTTAGGAATATCTCAAAATATTATTTTATATTAAAGTAAAAATCAGTTTATAATGGTTCCAAAGGGTCTTATTTCGAAGCTAAAGTGGGTATGGGTCGAAATACTATCAACCAATAGTATTTAGACAAGTTTAGGTTCTTATTTTAACCTTATCAATTAGATTTAACTCTAAGTTAAATAATTTAACTTTTACCGTGTCTTTTTGTTTTCTTTCACTATATGGTTAATACACTTACTATAACATGCCAAACGAACCCCAAATTGTTTATTATTAATATATATATCCCTATCTAAGTCATTTGGCCGAACCTTAGATTTTTAGGAATAAAATATCAATTAATAATATAATATTTGATTTAAAAACTATTTTGTGTCAATTTTGACACTATTTGATATATGATTTTTGTGAAAGTCATAACAGAATTATATGTTCGAACCAAGTTGATTATATCAACACTAATATATCATAGTAACCTAGAAAATTAGTGGAATTCATAAAAAGTCTCAAATTACATTCATTTGAGTATTTATAACATCAATTATGTTAATATTTCCTTAAAAGGGTAATTACTGCATCATCGTTGTGTCATAAATAAATTAATTTATTTAAAGTCTAAAATTATAAATAAAATATCATTATATAGGAAATCTTTTTAGATTTCTAATGAATATTTATAGTCTAATTTATCTTATGTATAACCCCATATTAAAAATGTTTTAGTGAATAAACTTTGATTTTAACTCTTTTAACTCTTCTTTGAATTAAATAATAATAAATGTCCTAATCTAATCCAAGTGGGCCTAAATGATAATATTTTACACTTAAGGTTGTTTTTGGTCGAGATACACTTGTCCAATAGAATTAGGACATGTGTTAGGGTAATATTAATATCATTCTTACCCTTAATTACCCTATTTACTTTTAACCGTGGTAAATAAAAGTAAAAAGTTACTATTCACCAAAAATTATTTTCATCTCATTGAACCACATTTTACTTACTGACATCAACCGTGTCTCTCGGATTTTTGAAATTCCATTCACAGAAGCGGTAAAATTAAGTTTTATGAAAAATTCAGTTTTTTAACTACCACTTAGTAGTTTCACTATTCATCAAAAAATGAAGGTTTTCAGAAAAATGCCAAAATTTCATCCTAAGCTATATTTCATATTCCGAAAAAATGAAGTCTATTTTACCAAATTCATAACATAGAAGTTGAATTAATTAATTTTATAATTAAATCCCGCTGTTAAAACAAATAGCGTGTTTTTAAGAAACAATATCTATCAAAAGATTGACACTTGTTTATGTCTGGTTTAAATGTGCAATTACATCCAATGACCAACATTGTATTAAATTGTAAAAATATATTCTAAATATACTTTAAAACTACTCCAATTAATAATTTATCACTATTAATTATTTCGATTAAAAAAGTTGTTTTTTAATTATAATTTAGTAATTTTCACTATTCATCAGAATATGAAAGTTATCCGAAATGTACCAAAATTTCACCTTAGGCTAAATTCGATACTCCGAATCCAAAAATGAAGTTCATTTTGAAAAATAAGATTTACAGAATTTTAAAAATTGGTTATTACTATTCATACCGGCTAGTTTTAATAATATTTTAATAGCATATCGTTGTTTAGTGAAACTCGGTATTGCGTATTACACACGCTATCGAGGAAGGTCGCGATTGCGTGTAATGCAAGGCAAGTCAAGGATGCGTGTTGTGCAAGCTCCTTTTGGTGTAGCGTACAACACAAGACATTAAAAAGAATATTTTTTATAAAATCTTGGGCTGTTACACTGGTCGGGTCACTATTTCCATTATTATATAGGATGATATTTTAAAACTATAATGAGAAATTAATCTGTAGAAATTGAAATTTAAAATGTATTCTATTGAAATTACCATAGGATTAAAAAATAATTTTTTTATCAAAAATGGATCAGATCATTCAAATTTAATATAAATTCAAGTATTGATAATTTTGAGATCGAAACATAGATCCTCTACCTTATGTTTCAATTACTTTGAATGTTGCCTAACATACAATATAATAGTATTCAAATTATTTTAATTAAATAAGATATTCATATAGATATATATATATATATATAATATTTTATAATATCCACTAATTCCATGTCAATACCAATTTATTTTCAATTATTTATTAATATCTTAATTTTAGGGTTTTATCTATTTCATTTTTCTATAGATAAATAGTTCTATAGTTCCAATTCCAGTAACTTGATCATTTTTCTAAAAAATAAATATTTAATTAGTATATAATTTATCTTATATATATATATACATTCTTCCATTAAATGTAGAGACACAAAATGAATTACCCTATTCAAGGAGATGGTAGACAAAACATATATATTATTGTAATATTTATATTTTATTTACAATAAAAAATAAATATGAATATTAATACACCATTAAAAGATTATTATAATTTAATATATATCATATATATTCATTAAATATATTTTTTCAGCCTTCCCTATAAAATGGAAATGAAAAATGAACTACTTCTCTTCGTGGAAGAGGTAGTACACACATAAGCATAAAAAACGTTATCGAAATCCAATGGATGAGAATGTATTGAAAATGATATGATATTATAATTATAAAAGGATAATTATTTCAAAATTTTAATTTATAGTCATTATGATCATTGTAATAAACATTGTTTATATAGGGAGATGAAAATGAAAAATATAGCTAAGTGGTAGTTCTAGACCGCCCGTACGCAGAAGTGATTCCTTCACATCATAATTGATGAAATTGAGTGTAGATAATGGTGGAACCATAATCATCGAAACATTTATGAATATTTAAGATATTATAATTATTAATTTTTTATAAATACTATTTATTTAGGTTTTGTAGAATTTAAAATTAATTGAATATGGTCAGGTAGGATGATTACATCTTCTTTAGTTAGTATTTTTCAAATTACATAATAAGGAACCCTATAATTGGTTTTTATGAAGGAAATAAACTATAATAATTTTCTATGGATGTTGAGAATTTAATTAGAAATATTTTTATTGATATATATGGACAAATCTGGTAAAAATAAAAGAGATAAGGGGTATCTATTAACAAAGGATTGAAATGACAATCTTGAATTTTCCTAAAATATTAAAATATAAATATTGTGATTTCCATGTATATTTAAAAAATGGTCCTTAATTAGAATATAAAATTTATACGTATGAATTTATTATCCAATTAAATTTACACTCAATCATGAGTAATTTTAGACATCATATTTTTTATTAAACCCTTCATTAACCAATTCATATATTAACGACTATAACGCCATTTTAAATCTTAATGGGTTATAATTTTAATTATAATTTAAAATTTTTATCATAAATGAAAATGGAATGAAATTATACATCATTTTATAATGGTAATATTTATATTGAGAAATTTTTAGATTTTTTAAATAATTTTATAAAATATTATTTCTACATAATCTATTAATAATTTCATTTTTTACAATATTAATTTAATTTGAAATTTTTGAACACTAGATAAATATTGAATTATAAGATAATCCTTCGTAAATCAATAATATTTTATTTTCTCCATGAATTTATTACAAAACTATAACTCACCTATAAAATATTACATTTGGTGTCTCTAAAAACTATTTATATGATCTCTCCACTGCCTATACTAACACTTTGTGCACGCAATGTATTATTTTAATGTATATAATTTATCAATTAAAATTAAATATAAACTAACATTATAAATAAATTAATTAAATATTTAAATACAAATCTATAATTGACATTAATTTTTTTGGACCTTATTAAAAAATTTAGAGTTATGAAATTAAAGAAAATGAAATTATCGAAATTTTTTAGTTTAAAAAATATAAAAGTATTTATGAATGTAAAATTAAATAAAAATAAAATATATTATATTTTTGGATGTCTATGGTCAGATAACTATAATATATATATATAAATACGTTTTTAGTTATCTTTTTGATGACATAACACATTAATTTTAATTGTAATTACCCAATTTTCCACTTAGGAAGGTGTCAACAGTTACCATGATTACAGTTAATAATACGTAATAACTATAAGGGAAATGTTTAGAAAAAAGTAACCTAATAATTCCAAATATTTAATCCATTTTATCATATTAAAATCCTTCATTTTATATAAAAAATAAACTCTCAAATTTTGATGAAAAATGGTTTTCGGTAAAACTAGATTTAAGCCTAAAATTTGAGTTATCTTAATAAATGTAATGTATTAATCATAATGATATTATTTGAATTATTTTAAATCAAATACACTTTAAATAAAATTAATTCAAATTACAATAAATAATTAATTATTTAAATTTCTTTATTTAATTAATATATATGATATATTTATATAAATCATAATTCTTCACAATTGATTGAAAAGTAAATAATTTTAGATAAAATGAAAAAAATTTAAATTAATTAATATTGAATTTATGATTTTAAAAGTGATTTAATTTTTAAAAAAAAATTAGTTTCAAAATGTGGAATAAATTAATTAGAATATTTAATAACATAATAGAATTCAACCCCATTTCTTAGAACACATATTTTTTGAGGCTAAAATATGATTTCTAGAAAGAGTGTACTTATTTTATAATAGATTATAAATAAAATTATGTTTAATAAAATATCTATATTCAATTTTTTTAATTTTAATTATTGTATACAAAATAATGGAAAGGAAATAATTTCAATCAATATGTTTTAGATTGATTACACTCTGTGATGCTTATAAAGTTGGCAACCTCACAAATTAAATTTATAAAAATCTGGTTGATTCAATTTCAATATGAAAATATTATACTACTTAAATGAATAATTTATCTAGAAAAATAGTTTCCAAACATCTAGATCTTGTATATATACTAATTATGATATATGTTTTAATTTTTGTGTAATTGATATCTTTAAAAAAAGTCAAATAATTATAGAAATGACCCAAAATATATAGTTTTTATATATCTATTAATTGAAAAATATATTAATGAAGATAATTTTGGAAAATATTTTTTAATATTCAAGAATTTATCATCTAAATAAAAACATTAAAATATAAGGATAAGTGTTTTATAAGAAAATAACATTCTTTTTACATTTCAATTTTGATTATTATTATTATTTATCAAAACATACCAATGAAATATATTATTCATATCAATAATATAAATAAAATATAACATATATAGTTTCTTAAAATGAAGAATAAAAAATTTTAAATTTTAGGAAAATAAATTTTCATCATAAAATTTTATTATTTACAATTTAGATATATTGGTTGAATTTTATCAACAATTATTTTTAATAAATAACAATAATATCAATTAAATTAGACTTGTCAAATGTATAAAATAGATTTTATTTATAAATAAATTATTTCATTGGATGTTATTTGATTATATAACTTTAATTTCTAATTACATGACCCTACAGATCGTCCTGTAAGACCAGAAAATTATACAAGTATATGTGTCCATTATGAGCTGTTATTCAAATGTAAAACATATTTTCAAAATTTAAATTTGATTCAAATTCCATGTCAAACTATATATCTCATATAATAATCTTTTGGAAGAACCCCACTTATGAAACCATCTATCTATTCCTTGAAAATGATCCCTATAAGGTAGACTTCTCAAACCAGACACCATTTAATTTACATTTTTCGTAGAATTTGTAATATGGTTCTGTTATTTTATACCTTGTAATTTAATATATACATTATAAAAATATATTTCCATAATTTTTTTAAAATTATCTAGGTCACAATTTTATTATTATTCAATTAAAATCTTGCTACTGGACATAATATTAATTTAGAGAATAAAATATATACCAAAATCTCAGGGTGTTACACTATCATCACTATAAACAAATTACAACCTAAAAATTATAATTATCACTCAGTATTGAAAATATTTATGTATTACCAAATCATATACATGACTAAAGATAAAACATTTATATTTATATTTACCTTTCATCCTTAAGAATCATTTATTTTAATTTGAATAGACACATGTAGAATATTAATTTCATCCCACTAATAGAAATGATAGTGTATCTTAATTGGTTTTCAAGATTAATATTATATATTGTTGTTGTATAGGGTGTCTATAATAATTATTTCATTGGTATAAATTCATAGTTTGATATTAAATATAATTTAATCATTCTATCAAATAATTTTTCCTCTTATTATAGAGAATAAATCTTCTATAATAAGTATGTTTAATTTTAATAAATGAATAATTTTAAGATATTCATGAATCATAATAACCAATCCTTAAAAAAAATCATATTACAAGGTTATAGTAATGATAACACTGGGATTTTTATTTCAACAGGTGATAATATTTGAAAACATAAATGACATTTCACATCCACAAATATACAATGATGAAATTTTGTACCTGGAAATAATTAATTTTCATTGTTAACTTACATTTGATTTTCATTATTGTGATGGTCTAAATGGTGTTTTGTGTAAAATATCATAATAATCCCGTTGATTCATGGACTGGTTTCAATAAAGAATAATTTTATCACATATAAATCATCGATTTATTATTTTATCATTAGCATGAAAATTAATTTTCTCCTTCTATTAAGTAAAATATAATTTCATCCATGGTTAATTTTATCTCAATTACCAAAATTTCCAATGAAAAAACATATTAATATTCCATTGAGACATGGCTAGGGGTGTGAATTGAAACACTTTTTACATAAACGAAACCGATTCATCATTCCATTATCATCTTCATCTCATAAACATCAATCAGAACCCATCATTCTCTTATCTACTTTTTTTGGTACCTGAACTATTATCACATAGGATATCATATTTTCTGAATGATTTTTTATAATTTTAATATGATATCATACTTCATCTATTTTCCAATTAGGTTTCTAGTTGGGACAAACATTTAATTTTCAGTGTAATCTAATTTTTATAATAGTACCATTGGAATTAATTGATTAGAAAAACCAAAATTTATTAATGTGATTGATGTAAATTTGTATCATGAATGAAAAATAAAAAAATATTTTAGTATAAAAAGAGACTTAAAATCCCTTTATCTGTTGAAACATTACATTAAAATTAATTTTAAAAAATATCTCATAGTTCAATATAGGTTTCATTAGGCCGAGTTTTCTCAAACTCCTTAAAATAAATCCATAAACTAATAAATCCATCATAATAACTCGTATAGAGAATGTGACTCACCAAACCAGTTCCTCCAAGAGTGTATATCTTGGTGTTAAATCATAGAGCCATTCATTATCTACTAAATATAGATCATGATAAAACTCAACCCAAAATATTCAATATTCTTAAACATACAAGAATCTATGTTACTTATGTTCTGTATTTACAACATCCCAACTGGGATGGAATTTCTCAATAACCTTAATACTAAAAACATTGATGAAAATTTGAATATGTTGTAAAAAAAATTGTATTATCCATTATACTTATAACTTATTCAATAAAATTTATCATATCATAGTACCAAATATTTAATAAACTATTTAGAAAAATGTAAACACTGATTCGATACAATCGAGGAATGCTAGACACATAATCTATGGACTATTAGAAAAAAAAATTAAACATTATATTTGATAAAAAATAAGATGACTAAATATAAATATTATTTTATTTTAAAACATTTCCTTAAGATAAAAAATTTATCTCAAATCAATCAAATAGTCCAAATAATGAATTGATTAATTTTAATACGAATAATCTTCAAAGAAAACATATTTTATAATAATAGTGAAAATTTGAAAATAATTAATCCACATTAGACAAACATCATGTATTATCATAAGTAATAATCATCATCATAACCACTATAATTTAACAGTAATGGGATGGATTAAAATATCAATATAGGGAAAACTACACCGATATGTCTTCAAGTGTGAGATTAAAATCATAATAGAAAACATGATCATGGAAAAAAATAACATTGCAGAATAATATTTCTCCATTAGTCATTATAAAAGGGCACATAATCTCAAATAAAGAAACATGTACCTTTCTATAAGAGTGTGAGATAATAAAAATTGTACATGTATCTTAATCATATGAATCCAAAATTAAGACATGGCCACTCATTTAATCATAGTATATCATGAATTATTGAAGAAACGTTAGTATAGGAAAACATAATATTAAAATAAAATCATTTCATACCCACCATTTACCATATAAAAAATAATTATATATTTACCCCATAGCTATTTAAAAATTAATTTTCATTTAACCATTTCTCTCATGAAAAAATCTAAACATGTCCATGGTTTGTGTTTTGAAAAAATTTATACATGTCCACCCCTTATGTTTTGAAGAATTCAAGGAATATATCTTATTTATATTAAGAAAAAATATCATACAAAATTACTGTATATATTATGAAAACATGGGTGATTTGATACCCTTTATATTTTGGAAAAATCAAGAATTTCCATGATTCATTATCTCATGATATGTAAAACCGTATCTAATGATATTGAGGAAGATAGAAGGCCACCACCCCAGAAAAATTACAAAGATATATTTGGTGAATAATATATGAATAATTTAATATCTCATAAAAATCATTGGGAATAAAATTAGTTTCAATTTTCAAATCATAGAAACAATATGGGAATAAAATTGGTTTTCAGAAAATTTAATATTAGTAATAAGAAAAATGAGATCAAGAATGAAAATTTTTTCAAACCCTAATACCATCACCATAATATATTGTTACATAATTTTTTTATAGTTATTAATAAAAATATTTTCATAAAAAAATAAACCCTTGATAGGTAAAAATTAATATCTTAGTAGAACTATAGATTATAATTTATATTTTTATGACATTTCAGTAAAATAAGAATATATAAAGAGCATTGAAATATAATTTTTGAAAATGTTAACTGAAATTTTTTTTAAAAACTATTACATTTAAAAAGGAATAAAATATGTATTCAAGTTAGGATATAAAGGTTTTAAAAATGAAATGCTCCTTCTAAAAGTAATCAATTTATTATAAAAATATGAAAAACAATTTAATATTTCGAATTTTCTATTGTTGAAAACAAACATAGTATAGAGTGAAATAAAATTTATTTTTTTTAAATAGGATAATGTAAATATATTGGTAAACAGATATGAAATCTAATTCGAATTACGAATAAAAATAATAACATTAGAGGTAATTATAAATATAGATAAGGAGGGTAAATTATCATTATGTAATATTATAATTATTCTCAACAACAATATAAAATTTTGAAAGACAATAATAAATTTAATGGTTATAATTAAAAATAGAACGGTCCCCATAGATAAAAGGTATTATAGTTTCATCACGGAATATCAAAACAATATTTTAATACCATACTCAAAAAGTAAATAGAATTATTCAATAAGAGAATTTGAGTCATCAATATCCCCATACAGTAACATTAAATTTTGAATTGAATATAATTATAGGAAAATATGTGGATTCTTATGTACCTTATATTGAATTTAGAATTATGAAAAATGAAACTCAGTATAAATATATATATAATAGAAAAAACATGTTGTGAAGAATCATTATATTTTAATGAAAAAATAATTGATATTCAAAACACCCTTACTATAATATTAAAATAATAATTAAGGAAATATAAGAGGGACACAATATGTTGGATTGTAAAATATCATGAAATGAAAGTCATTTGTTTTATTATAAGGTAAAAGGGTAGTGGATACAAAATATAAAAGAAAATATGGTGAGAATTACAAATCACATATGGTTGAATTAAAAATTGAAACAGATATCACTAATATATTGGGTTACACATGAATCCAAAGACTTATAAATAATGTACCTTTATTTGTCAATATATGTTATATAAATAAAAGAAAAATATAATAAAATAATTCCATGGGATGTAATATCAGGAATTTTCCTTCAGGTATATATTTGTTTGTGATTTATTTTAATCCCCTTATTTTGGGGATATATGTGTTCACCAAGTACATGAGAAGACACGAGGGAGTTTTGGGTGTTCGAGACACTAAAAAAGAGAAAAAGGGGTTTCTCGACATGTTGCACAATTTTCACATGGTTAATTCAAACCATGATGATCATTAAAGGAAATTGTGAAAGGTGATGATATTGGGATAGTGGATCTTGCACAGTTTGCGTATGGTTTGGAAAACTATGTAGGTAAACTATGAAATGGAGAAATTTTGTGACAGTTTCTCATCCAAGGTTTATGTAAGGTTGTGTTTGGTTTGACAATTGATTGTTATGGATTATGATTGTTATATGGTTTTTGTGTGATTGGTTTTAGTATGATTATGTGTGGTGAAATGATGGATAAGCATGCACAAATGGATTGAGTCATGGGATATAATAATGAGGCTACCCCCATGGGTTGAGTTCGACTGATTCACTAACTCCACCCATAATGCACGGGTTAGGGAAATAGATGAAATTATATTCCCCTTAATGGTGGTATTTTACTCGGACTAAGGATTCTATTTGAGGATATTGTGATGTATTGATATGTTACCCCTAGTGAGTAGGGACTTATTTATTCCCTAATGCAAAATGATAAATTACATGAACCTGGAATGAATGATTTTAATGGCCACCTAATAAACTTTGTAATTGATGTTGAACTGGTAATAATTAACACCTAATGAATTGGGACCCTTGTTTGAATAACTAAGAACATATTGTTTTCTAGTGTCCACCAGATTCTATTTCATTTTATGTTTATTTAGTTGAACATGCATGAAATCTCTATTAGACATTATATTTGTTGACATCATTAGTGGTGAACTACTTAGTTTTCCTCACACCCTACTAAAGCAGTTGTTGGGTACCCAGGTAGATTTCATGCTTGTAGGTCAGGATAATGGAAAGGGCCTTATAATAGGGAGTTGAGTTGGAGCTAGGATATGCATGAAGTGGTTTCAAACATGGTTTCAGGACCATTATGGGGAATCCACATGTTTTATTTATTTTGGGTTTTTCTCTCTCGGCATTATTGTATGACATGACATATTAGCTATTGATTTTGGTGGGTAACCAGTATATGAGATGTTTGGATATGAATGTTATTGGATGTTTCTTATTGTTTTAGCCATTTATATATTGATTTTATGTGTTTTACTATAGTAAAGAGGGTATATTATCTCCCACATGACATGTTAGTCCCAGGCTGCTAACCATAATCCTCTAGCGTACGAGGTGGCATGATTGACGTCATGTGATGACCCTGCTCGGGGCACTGCTTTAGTGGACCCTAGGTTGGGGATATTAAAAATTGGTATTAAAAGGGGGACTAATTCTATGATATATTATTTTGGAATTGTTCCCATGAGGATAGGAAGGTGTTGGGACATGGTAATGAGTTTGTTCCATGAAGTAGTTTTCCCATGTACATGGGAAAACCAAAGTCACCCATATTGTGTGTTGTTACATTTGATTATATTTCACCATTGGGGGATGCACATTTGGTGTGATGTGATTGTTTTAAGATATTTTTCTCTTGACTAGAATGGAACGAGGTTGTGCATTCATGAATCATTTTAGGAACCTATATTTATAAGTGGAATGCATTATAGTAGTCATACACTCACATGACAGGTATGAGGGAATTTGATGATAGAATGAATTTTAGTTTAATGAAAATGATGAAAAATCAGGTCTAATGTAATGATAAAAATGGGAAAATGGGAGAAAAAAAAGTTAAACAATAATTAAGTATTTGTTCTAGATAAAGGGTGGTATGTGAAATGAGATGGTATTGGACAAAGTTTTGTTGTTAAAATAGTATTGAAATTTTGTAGAAGGTATGCCTTGTGGTTTTGTGAGTTAATTACCTCATTTATGCAATGACCCAAGTAGGGATGGTTAAGGGTATTGTGTCAGGTATGACTAGTCTCTTTTGGGTTGTGTATGTGAAATGGTTTGATGGTGGCTAATGATGATCCTTTATTTCTATTTTTGAATGCTTTGTTATTTATGTTTTAAAGCTCATGTTTCAAAATGCAGGGAAATTTCTCAATGAAGGCATGTGTAGGTTTTCTGATAAGAGAACATTGATGTGAATTATCCCTAAGTAGTAGATATAAAGAATCTGGTGGTTCATGAAAATATGGGAGATATGTTCTGTGGGAATCATTCTTAATTGGTATAATTGATGAATTGAGACCTATTAAAAGTTATGTCCAGTACGTTCGAGATGACTAGGGAGTTTCTGCCACAACACCCTCAACCCATTTTTAGAGAGGGTGGGACAGAGGTAGAAATGATTTGGATAGAGTCTATATAGACTATTCATGATTATCTAGAGACTCAACTTGGGAAGTGAACAATGTTAACGAGTTACATGTTATGAGGGAAGACTAATCATTTAAGGTATATTATGGTTCAAACAGAGAAGGATAAAGGAATGGTGTGGAAGTATTTCAAGAAATAAATTCTAGAACATTACTAAAGAGATTCTTTAAGGTATGAGAAGGATAAATAGTTTATGAGTTTTACTCAGGGGTTGCGTTAGTGATGGATTATTAAATCCATTTCACTAACTTGCACTAATTCATCTTGATGATGGGTGGAGAAGAGATATATATGAAAAAACACTTCTAGGATGGCTTTATGCATGAGATTATGTCCCAAGTGAACTTCTTCTGTATGAAGAGGTTTGTAGAGAGAAGGGGACCAAGAACATATCTCATGAGGGAAGTTGAAGGATAATTTAGGAGTTTTTCTTGTGCTTCCGACTGGGAAAACATATTGTTCATCCACTTATGGATGGGAGTGACATTTTGATTGTTTCAAAAAAAGAGAAATTGTGCATAATATATAGAAGAGAGGGTAAGCATATCGGTGTGGTCATCAGGTGTTCTGCTACTAGTGGGGCATGTCGTCTCACATGTAGGGCTAGTGTCCTTGACCACTAGTCGTGTTCCAGGCATGTGGTAGGATGGTACATATCCAGAAATTATGCAATGAACCCTCCATAGATGGGTGTGAATGAGAGTTAGAGGCAGATGTCGAGTGTGTGTAGGGGATTGACCAACCAGTATCCTGTAGGTAGTTGGAGAACCTGTAGACATATCTGAAGTGGTGGGGAAGTGAAACTCAGAGATTAGGCCATACATATTAGTAGGTATGATTAGTGAAGGGTACTCAAGATATATTCTCTGTGTAGTTGGAAAATCCATATTCATGATGTTCTGTGTGAACCTGAATGTGGTGAAGTTGGACCTTCTATTTTTTAGGTAATATTCTTGTATCTTCCACACATTTAAATTCTCAATTTGACACATGTTCCACACAACCTTTTACTTATTAATAGTTCTTTATTTCGTTGGAACTAGTTATAGAACATGTGTGTGGGGTTATGTCAATTGCTTCTCCATTGGGGGTGCGAGTTGAGGATATCATATATTGTTGAGGTTGTGCATTAGAGTTTGATTGTTATCATTTTCTATGGAACATGTTTGTCCTTGTGATTTCTAGTTTTAACCTGTTCATTTGTATGGACTATCTAGTATTTATCCGGCCCATATTGAATGTTACAATCATATGGTAATAGTGAAATATCTTAATGAAGACACTTATTCCTTTAATGGAGAGAGGGATGTATGAAAAGGCAGTGCATGGAAAATTTATCATTAGTTTAGATAACTCACCTCCTAAGTTGCATTCCTTATTCCTGATGATATAGAAGTATAGAAACATGTATTTTCTCCTATGATAGATCAGTTTTAGGATTTGATTCCTGATGATTTCTTAGGATATCTTCTCGAATGGGATTTCATGTTCACAATCAAATTACTACCAGGTGAAGGAAGAGTTTCTATTCCACTATATAAAATGGTGTTAGGAGAACTCCATGTTTTTAAGGACAAGATGAAATAATTAGAGAATAATGGATTCATTTAACCTTTTACATCACCATGGTGATAAAACATGTAGTTTTCTATGAAGGATGAAATGACGTTGATGTTATGTGCCCATTATAGGAACAGGAATCAGATAACTATTATGAACTGACACATACTACGAAGAAATTATGAGCTTCTGTCAACCTATGGGGTGGCTCAATATTATCTAAGATCAGTTTTAGATTTTGATACCATAAATTGATGGTTAGACCTTCTGAAGTACCACATACATATTTTCTTAGAATGTAATGTTTGTCTGAATTTTTTTTGATGCCATTCGGGGTAAAGAAATTTTTGGCTATGTTTATGGTGATAATGACATAGATATTTTACCCTTATTTGGATTAGATTGTGGTTAAATTATTTGATGAATTCATGGTGTACTAAAAAAACTTAACAATCATTCCAAACATCATGAAATCATCCTATATAAACTAAGAGAGCATAGGATTTACTCTTAGATATCAAAAGGTTAGTTTCAGATTGATAAAGTTCATTTCTTGGGGAAAATCATTTCTGATTAGCTATGCTGGTTGATCATGAAAAGGAGCATGCTATGGTAGCCAGGGAGGAACCCAAAAATGATTTTGATGATCAGAGTTTTCCAGGATTGGATAGTTATTACTGGAGGTTCATTAGGGATTTCTCCCATTGGGTAAAATAAATCTGAAGCATAACCAAGAAGGGAGTTATGTGTGAATAGTTAGAGGAATGGAAAAATTATTATCTACAATTGAATAAGCTTTTGAATATCACACCAATTTTGATTTGACCTAAATGAGGTAAAAGGTACACCTTATTCAGTGATGTGTCTAGTGTGGGACTTAGGGTAGTGTTGATCCTGAATGATTGGGTTGTATATTATCAGTCAGGGTAGTTCAGGCCTCGTGAATGAAATAACCCTAAACATGGTCTTGAGCTAGTTGTTATAGTTTATTCCATAATGTTTTGGAGGATCTACTTTTTGGGAGAGTGTTTTAGGGTGTTTACTGATCATAAATGAATAAAGCATAACTTCTCACAGTGGGATTTGAATCTTTGATAGCGAAGGTGGGTCAAGTACTTGAAATCCTTTGATTTTGAGTTGTTTTACACACTTGGAAAAGAGAATAGTGTTGTATATGCTCTGAGTTGGATGAATAGGAATCAGGTGGTCCATGAATCAAACGTTGAGTGGTTATTGAGGGATTTTTTTTTCTAGGATTCACCCGGAGGATCCAATTGGGAATTGAAAAATGACCCTTGCATCAATAGCAGTTGAATATGTACATTTGAGTTGAGTCAAAAATATTCAGTTGGAGGATTTAGATTTTTGGCTATGAATGAATGTCTTAATGGTGGGGAGTCACCTCCTGGTTGGGTTATTATTACTGATGGAGTTGTTAATGTTCGGGTCCATGTTTTAGTGCCAAACGGTGTGTGAGAAGAGTTGATGAACATATTCCTTGCCTTAATGTGGACAATACATTCTAGATCTGAAAAAATGTACCATGATATTTTTTTAGTTTTATTAGTGTCCAAGAATTAAATAATAGGTTGGAGGTTTTGTGGTGAAATGTTTTATAATTCAACAGGTAAAGGTCGAGCATCATTGTCCTGGTAGATTGTTATATTAATTTCTTATTCTAGAGTATACATGGAATAAAATAATGATGGACATCATAGTGGGACTTATAAAGAGCCTTAGGATAATAATGCAATCTGGGTTGATGTGGATAGGTTGACTAATGTGGCTCATTTTATACTGATCTAAGAAACTTATACAGTCGATTTTTTGGGTGAGTTATATGTTCGAGAGACTGTGGGACTGCATGGTGTGCTATGAAAAATAGTTTTAAATCATGATTTGTGTTTCATATCCTTCTTATTGAATGTAAATATAAGTCACTTGGGACCCAAGTGTTTTTTAACACATCTTATCACCCGCAGATAGATGGGTAGTCAGTGCATGGAATTCTAGTATTAGAGGACATGTTGAGAGCTTGTGTTCTAGAATATAGTGGTTTGTGGGAATCATACTTTCTTATTTTTGAGTTTTCATACTAAAATAATTTTAAGGCTACAATTCATATGGAACCTTTTGAGTAACTCTATGGGAGGCCTTGTAGATCTCTGTTTTGTATTTTAGAAACTAGGGAGTCTATGTTGTTAGGACTGAGTCTCATATAGGAGACATATGAGAATGTTTGATTGATCCAGAAGCAGATGGAAATAGCACATAGTTGGCCGAAGTCATTTATTGATAAGAATCATATGACTATCTTGTTAATGGTAGGTGATAGTGTGGTTCTTATGGTGTCTCCAATGTTGGGTCACTGTCGAATCCAAAAATAGGGAATGTTGGCCCACAGGTATTTCTGGCCATTTGAGATTGTAGAGAGGATCAGGCCAGTGGCTTACGAATTAGATCTTTAACAATTGTATAGTGGGATGTATGATGTTTTATGTTTCCCATGTTTGAGAGTATCTACTTGATACATCTCATGTGATAAACATTGATGACTTTGGCATTTTGGAAAATGCATCCTTTGAGGAGCATCTGGTTAATATTGTGGATCATTGTGAGAATGTCTTATGGGGAATTGATGTTCCTATGGTTCATGTTCTATGTATGAATGGAAACTATCAATAAGAAACATGGGTGTTGGAATCAGATATATAGTCCTAGTGTCTTGATCACTTTTTTTGGTAATGCAATAATGCTTAGGAATAGTGGCTCGAGGATGAGACTTCATAAAGTGGGGAGGTTTTATGATCACATATATTTTATGGTATTTAATTATTTATGATTCATTTTATGTACCTTATTTTGTATAAACAAGAGTTCCAAAATATTTTGATAAGACTCTGGGGTGTTTAGGGGTTTGATTCCTGAAAAACGAGGAAATAGGCGTTTTTGGGCAAGTTTCATAGTTTTCACATAGTCAGTTCAAACTGTGAAGATATTCCTAGGAATCTATAGAGGGGGATGATTTCAGGAAAGTTTTTCTCACACGTTTTGGAAAACTAAAAGGGTAAACCATGATAATGAGAAATTTAGGGATAGTGGCTCACGCATGGTTTCTCTACTGTTTGGTAAACCGTGCGGGAAAAATGTGGAACCGAGTAAAGTTTAAAAATTTACAAAAACATCGTCATGGTATTTTTAACCACAAAAGAAGATATTACACCTCTCTATCTCTTGAAACCCTAGGGTCAAACCTGGATGACCAAAGCTTTTACTAGGTGATTCTCATATAATCCATGGGCATTTTGGATCGACGTTGGTTATAGATCAATGACCCTGGTGAGTCTAATCTATCCATTGCCACATTTTCTCAATTATTGTTTGTATTATTCTATCCTCTTCATAATAATATATAAACCCTTATTTTTAGAGAAAATTTAGGTTAAATCCTTAAAAAAAATTGAATCTGAATCTAAGACCATGTTTGGGAGTGCACTCACCAACAAATATGAGGTAACTGGCCTAAAAGTTTTATTCTATAGTTTCGTTGTATATTTGTGCATGCACGACCTTGTTCTTTGTAACCTCTCTTTAATATTTTGACTCCTTCGGTGACGTTTGTAAATTTGTGTGTCTATAGGATAAGTAGGAACCCACATGGTCTCAAAGTGATGCATAGAGGCTGATTTGACCCATTTAAGTTCATCCGTGGGGTGCGCTGATACTTTCCAGACCTAGAATTAGATATGTATGTTCTAGGTTGTTGTGAAATCTTGGAGATACATTTTTGACAATGTTTATATTCTTAATGGAATCCAAAATGATGTATTTGTTAATTATGGTTGGGGTATGAGTGTTATAAAATATTTTATATATGCCTACGTGATTCTGTGCATGTGAAATAGAGAATATGGTGAATTTATAGTGGTATATGAAATGATAAATATGTTGTAGGGGATTTCATAATGAGTTTTATGATTATGTATAATCGATTGATAGAGTGAAATTATTTAATATTCTTAGTGATTTAGGATTGAGAATGACAATTTGGATAAATGGGATAAGTGGTGTAAATGGAATTGGGTTAATTGGTTATGGAACAATTTGATTTACCATGTTGATTGTTATGGATTATGATTGAAATATGTTTTGGTAGTGTTTTGATATGATATGGTTGTGTGTGGTGAATGGATAGATAAGCATGTGAGCATGGATTTAGGTGTGGGATAAAGGATTTTTGATCCTCCCACTAGAAGAGTTTCACTGATGCTCTAACTCCACCCACAATGCACGAGTTAGGGAAAGGGATTGGGCTCTATTTACCATAACAGTTGCATTCTAGCCAAACTAAGCCTTCAACGTGAGTATATTGTGATATTAGGAAATGTTATCCATAGAGAGTTAGAGATTTATTAATTAATTTATAAAAAAATGATAAATTTGGTGAACCATTCATGAATGATTGGAATGCCCAACTTTTGATCTTCTTGAATGATAATGAACATGTAATAAAAGAGACATAATGAACTGGAACCATGGTTATTATATATAAATATAGACCGTTAACCAATGGCCTTGAATTTTATTTACCTTGATTATTATTAATTTACTCTTTTTTTTCAAACAATGATAGATAAGATATTTTTAGACATCATTGGTGGGGGCCTACTAAGTTTTGCTCACACACTTCTCGGGACTTCACTTGGTATCCAATAATTTTTCATGCTTATAGGTCCGGATAAGGAAAATGGATCAATGCGAGGGAGTTGAGTTATATTTGGGACCATAATGAAGTGCTTCCACACATAGATTCAAGACTGTTATGTGGATTTTACTAGTTTTCTTTATTTTGGGTTTTTTTACAGGGAATTATAGTATGACATTACATATCAACTATTTCTTGTGAATTGTACCCTGATTGGGAGATATTTGGATTTGCATGTTATTGGTCGTTTAATATTTTTTTTTTTTATAATGTGATATGAAATGTACTACTCTAGTAAATAGTGTTTATTCTACCCACATGACCTATTAGACCCTCAGTTCTAGTCAGAAACCTCTGGAATACGAGGAGGTGCACATGAGATGATGTGATGACCCGACTCGGTTACTGATTTAGTGGAACCCGGTTCGGGGATGTTACATGGGATGTGAATTTAAATATCACTATATAGAAATAGAAATCAATCAAAAAATAAAATATTTTTCATAGATTCATAATTCAGACCGTGAAAGGAATAAATAAATATAAAATAATACCATTTATGAAAAAAGTGTATGTTTCTAAAATTGGAATTATATGTGACTTATTTTAAGTATGGGGATATGTTATTGATAAAATATATTTTTGATGGGATTAATATATTTAATTTCCAATTGATAAGGAATAATTAATAGAACATATAATGTATAAAAATATATTATATTACCCCTCAGTAACTCTACATAATACGTATGAATAATATATGATTTACCAACCGTTGGTGGTGGTTGTTCAGCTAGAATGGATCTCATTTAAATTTCAATGAGATGTAAATTTTTTAATAAAATTTATTTTATATCAAATTTTTTTGATACGATATTGGTATTAATATAAGTAAAAACATATTGAACCTACTATACTTTCATGATTTAAAGAAATTATCTTGGTAAGGGAATCATCCTCTAACTATTACCATTTCTTTCATTATTGTGTGTTTTTTTTTTGAACATGGTTAAAACTTTTAAACAATATTATATTTAATCGATATATTATACTAATATATTTTACTAATATTATTTAAATGAATCATGAATTCATTTTAGTTTGGTATTTCATGTGAATGAAGATATTTAACATAATCATAGTTTAGAAAATAAAATAAATCCTCAAATCAGAGGGTGTTATAATCTTTACTATTAAGTAAATTATGTTGCTTAAATTTCAGTTAAAACTCTCTAAAAAAATATAATGATATAAAAAATATAAATGAATCAACATATCATTTTTAGAGTCATATCAATGCATTATTATTTGGAAACATATGTTTCCCACATAATAATCTTATCCCAAATATTGAGTTTTTCTCCTATTGTTTTTTTCAAGTGGTTATTGTTATTTAGTATCGAGATCTAGATTCTATAATTTTCATCAGAAAGAAATTAATAATAATAATTTTATTGATAAATTATCAATGGATGATATGAAATGAAATTTATATGTTCCAAAAAACAATTTTTCTCCATGTAGATAGAATCAATCCATTTCTAAAATCATATTAAATTTATGTAAGGTAAAAAAATGAAACATTCATGAATCATAATCAGAGAGTAATTGGAGAATATTTATATACATTGGAAAAAATATGATATGATGAGGATGTTTTTCAACAGTTGATAATTAGTGAACGAATAATTGGTAGAAGACATCAAAAAAATGTAGAGTGATGAATATGTGAACCTTACACTACTTAATTATCACTGTCCAAATTAATGGTATTATTTTAATAAAATTTTACTTAATAAAATTTTATATATGGGTTGTATTGATAGTTTTCATCTTAATCTATTATATTAGTTAACTAGGTTCTATAGCTCCCAAATTCCACACAAAAAAATCATCGATATTTTAGATGGTCCTTATAATGAAATACATTTTCCCACATCACGAAATTTGAACTCTTAATTTTTATTTGGATAATTAATTCTTGATAGACCCTTTAACACAATGTTTTTTTCTATTCCTTTATAAAATTACCCTTCGATAATCTTACCATATTTATTATATAGAGGTAATTTAATCTTCTTTTAATTATCATTTACATCTCCTAAACATGAATGATAATCCACCATTATATTTTTATTTGTTTGGTGACACAAATATGTTCTCATTATTAATCCCAAAATGTAATAGATATTTTGGAATAGTGATAACATTTCTTACCCCATTTCCTATCTAATTATAATTTCTATTTATAAAATTCATTCATTCACTAAGGAATCCACTATTTTCATAGACAATCATGGATTCATCCATTACTAAAACCAAAATGTTTTAATATGATAATCGAATAGTTAACATCATAAGAGAATTATCATAAATGATATTTTGAAATCATCATCCTAGACATTTATTACACTTTAAATCCATAAAATTATCTTATGTTTCATTGTAAGTCATTATTTTTCCAACCAAGGATTCTTTAGCTTTCGTTTTTCATGCCCCTTAAGTTAATTTATTATCACAATAAATCCTTCATAATACAACATAATGATAATTTCATTTTCCAAATCATATCCCTAGGGAGTGTATTTACATGTGTGATGTCTTAGGCCCATTCACCGTCTACCGAGTAAATATTTTGTTATTACAAAACCATCATTATTTCAGGAAACTACCCCTAGGTACATATTTTTTACACATGAATACATACACCATTATTTACACATGGATGTTATTACATCAAAAAACCACACAATAAAAACATAAAAAAATTATAATGTAATTATATACATATCCATATCAATTACGATTATCCCTACAGTTTTAGTAATAATCTATTATTATAATCAAAAAATAATCAAATCAAACCATTATAACTACTAAAACCTTCTTTAATAAAAAAAATGTTGTTCCCCAAACCCACACTTTCAAGTATAATTCTAAAAAATCATTCCTAAAATAGAAGATATGATTAAAATTTTTGATGGCCTGAGAGAATCATAAAATTATCTAAAATTATATTCATAAGATGATAATTATATCTCATAATAATCACACAATCGAAAGAATGAAATGTTTATGGACTTTCACATTTATCTATAAAAGAATCATTTATTTTATAAAGGTGATCATTTATTCATAAATAAAACACACTATACTACCTTGTAGACTTCTCGTAAGTAATATTCTATTTCGTTACATGGGTAATTGAAACATAAAAAAATGGAAATATGAAATTCATAGTAATGGGGAAAACTCATCAATATGTAATAATTGGTAAGATCATAAACTTATGAGAAAATTTGAACCTGGTAGAAATATATAGGTAAAAAGAAAATGTGACTTAAAGTGTTGTAAATAATTTAGGATACACCTATATTTAATATAAAATGATCAAACATGTACCATGTAATAAGAGTGTTATATGATAAACGAAACCCATAACAGAAAATATTTAGAATTTGACTTAGAATTCTATAATTTTTTTAATAATAGCATAATAGGGATTTTGGGGATAGACATAAGCATATTATAAAATCATATTGTGAAAAAAAAGTATTGCCTCTTTTTATATTTTTAAAAATATACTTATGGAAACACATTAAGTTGTGGAAAAATCCTAATGTTAGCACACATAATATTTAAACAAATTGAATAATGTTGAGACATTATATTGTGAGAGAATACAATAATTTACCATTATAAAATTTAAATAAATCCAATAATATACACAAAATATTTTGAGAATAATTCAAGAATATCATTCCTTTATGTTATGAACAAATACAAGCACCTAAGATATTTAAATATATATCAAATACCCACATTTCCACACATATTTATCTCATGATATATAAAAAACATAACTAATGCATTGGATGAATTTATTGGATACCAAATCCCATTATACAATCATATAGGTTCTGTAAGATATCAATCATTCAAAATTTTATAAAAACACATGGGAATAATGTTGATTTTATTCAAAACGTTATAATGATCAAGTGAAAACAAAAATTTATTTAACAACATTTCTATAAGGTATCAGTAATTGTTTTAATAATAATTTAAATAGGAGAGACACAAAATTCTATCACCATTAATTTTTTTTGTTGAAAATTTATATAGTTATTAATGAATATAATTTCCATGGATATAAATCATTTTTATTTAAAACAAAAAATGGAAACAAAACCATATGATGGTTTTTATCATTGTTTAAAAAAGATGAAGTTACATATAACATTCCAATGTCATTTTCCAAAGTATTAAATGAAAAAATTTTAAAAAATTATTTAAAATATTAAAATATATAATAAATAATACATATTGGTTATAAAATTGAAATGTGTGGTGTAAGGTAATCAATTTTATTATGTAAATATGGAAATGATTTTTAATATTTTAAAATACATTATTTAATAAACCACATCAAAAAGTTTATTAAAAGACTTAATTTTCAGAATTTTGATAAGGGAAACATGAAGCTGACATATGATAAAATATTATTGGGTTTTAAAATAAAAATGATAATAATTTTTGGAATGGTAATTACAAGAAATATGGATAAACCATAGATACATTGGATGAGACTTATTAGAGACAATGATATAATATTGAGAAAACAATTAATCAATTAAAATATTTAAATTAAATGTGAATCATTCTTGAGAGAGTAAATGTATTATAATATATTCATAGAATAAAATAAAACCATCTTTTATAACCATAGTAAAAAAAATAAATCATAAAGATATAGGAAGAGATGTTTAATTTAGAAGAAGCCCTTATATCATCATTATCTCTTGAATTGAAAAACCATAAAAGGAAGAACATTAGATGGATTTGTAAATCCATAAAATTTAATAGAGAATTATGATAAATGATTACATGACCAAAATATAAACACCAAAAATGAAATTAGTTGTGAATATTAATCATATCTCAATTAAACAATATGAATATGGAAAAACCCCAATGGTAATGGTTAAATAAGAAAAAAAATTAATTTCTTAGATACTATAATGTGGAAAGTAAATAAAATGAAATAAAAAATATTAATTTAAATTTATGAAAATATTTAATTAAATACGCAATATAAAATAAATAAAAATTATCAATTTGAATCATGTCTCATCATATGAAAAATAGATACAATTAACCTTTTCAACATATGTAGTATATGAATTTAACGAGGAATGAAGAAAAGATACAAGACATCCCTTTTATACCCCATTAATTACATAGAAAATAAATGGATATTATTTCATGATAGATAAATAACATTAAAAATATATATAATGTAAAATTAAGAGAAAATATAACATCCATAAAAGAGTTATAATTGATTTCCTTAAAACATTACTACTATAGTATTCTTTGAATCTAAAACCATTTAATGAAATAATTCATTTTAGATATTAAAAGACCATAAATTACATGAATATGGTAAAGTTAATACACTATGTATTAATCAAAATATATTGCAATTTCCATGCTGAATAATATGGAATATGTCTCATAAAATTAAATTTGAGACTAAGAATCACTTACAGATTAAGAAACAAGTAAATAGGAAATCCAGGAAATGATGAGCTTAAAATTGAATATGAATCTCCATTTAAAATATAAAATCAATGATAATTTAAATCAATTAAGTAGTATACACACAAAATAATTGAAATTAGAATCATAAAACAAATCGTGTCTCAATAAAAAGGAAATCGACATCGAAAACCCCATGGGTATTGTTTATGTACGAATCAAAATAACATAAGTGAGTCATAAGGAAAAAGATTTTAAAATTCTATGAAATGACATAAATTCATAATATTTATATTATTTATGGAAATTAAGACACTATATAAAATAAATTATGGTTCATAATATCAAACAATATTCAAGGAATTAGAAATAGTGAAAAAACCTCATAACTTATAAAATGTTTTATTGAATATACCAAGAAATAATAAGTCTAAAACTATACATAAAAACCAATGACATATATTTTAATAATTAAATTATAAATCAAATATGTATTATACAAAACATTACAATGAAATTATGTTCATAAGAAAATTATTCCTTAAATAATGGAAATTGAGATAATGACAATAGAAGAATCAAAAGAATATAAGAAGGTTATCATGAAATGGATGTTAAAATATCATGAAAGAGACTTTCTAATATTTTTATATTATTAATATTAATTATAGTATATGTACATTGGGATGTGAATAAACCATTTAAAATAAATTATTTTGTAAAAAACAATCATTACTAATATAATTGAAAACAGAGAGAAATATCTATTACTTATAATCCCCATTCATGCTGTACATACCCCTATCATCATGAATAATGAAATTATGTTGTTAAAAATTAATAACACTATACATATATATTTATTTTTCTATTTATTAATTATTTTAATGTATTATTTATTTTTAATGATTATTCACTTAGCTATGTTACCTGATGTGGTTACATAGATTTCATAGTTTCCCTAAAAATTCCATAGTGTATTGATCATGGTTTAATTTATAATAAAATAATATCATAATATCTAAAATTTTAAAGTGTTATGTATTTTATAATTTCATTAATACAAATTTTTTATTTCTCTATAGTTTCTCCAAATACATAATCTAAAAAACAATGGTTCATTAAAATTTTCATTTTTTTAGAGGTTGAGTTAACTAGGACATTTATTATTAATATCACTTATATATCATGAAATCATTACATTAACTAATGTTAATAGTGACATAAATATATTATATGTGTACTAATTTAATAATTAGAATCCTCGAAGATTAGTGGCGGTGAAAAATTAAATTCATCAATCATGGAGGTAGTTGTTCATAGGTACACATGATCAATTATTCGATTTATCATCAAATATGATGTAATGATCTTAAAAAGAAAAATTATAATTTCAGAAACATAATTGTGTATTAGTAATTATATCATATCCCCAAATACATCAATTTTTTATGGGAGGTGGATATAAAAAATAGTATCACTTTATAGTCGGAATAGACTTCAAATATGCACGATCGATGTTGTTTTGTTTATCTTATTGGGGTTAAATGGTTAAATTATGGATGATCTGTTAATTAAATAACATATAATTTTATTAATTTTATTAATTTTATTGTGTTATATGGGATTTAAGAATTCTGGAAGATGAATATTAATAAGAAAAGACAATTGAGTATGTAATAATCATGTTGAGAACATGAGATTTCCCATGGAAATATCACTATAAATGATGTCATTGGGAGAAATAATTACAACCAATATAATTTGATGTTAAGTGATAATTATAGGATAATAAAAATGAATTCATTTAAAGAATAATTTCAAATGGATATGTCTATAATGGTGTATTATAAGGGGGACGGTAGTGTGTGCCTTCTTCATAATTATCCCCCTTCTAACTCCATCAATTCCTTCCTCGCTTCTCCATTTAAATTTCCATCCATTATATCTCTTGGTTTTTATAATTTTTTTATGTTTTCTCACACCCCATCCATCACATTTAATTTATTTCATGGACATGGATCACTCTTGAACCCCTCATCAGATTTTCTAGTAATCATTTATTTTTGTTACCATATTTAAAAACCCATTTCATGTATAGTTAATTGTTCTTATCAAGTAGTTTGGAAAATGTGTGTTAGGAAACATTGGTTCCAAAGGGTCATGTCTTACATCTACTTTCTTATTCACGTATGGATATCATTTATGGTGGTTAATTTTTTTATTTTTTTATTTTTTTATGTTCTAGGCATTCTATTCACTTAGTTGTGGCAGGTATTATTTGGTTTAGTGGTATAAGAGAGGTTGAGTCTCTCTATTGTGGCCATAGACTTCTTAATCAATTTTATGGATTCATGTTCCATAATATCTCTAAAATTAATTCTACTATTGTGGATTCATGGTGGCTTTGGGATGTAATATATTATTGGTTTATGATGTTTAAAGAGGCACTTATAATTTATATTTTGAGATAAGACTAGATGGTTCTCATTAGTAGAAGTATGTCAATAGTTTTGTGGAATCCATGAATAATGTTATCTTATTGTGAGGTCTCATGGTATTATATGAATGAATTTATATATATATAAAATTATCATAAATGGAAAAGGAACTATTTCGGTGGATAAGAAGGATTTTCCCGCGATGATTTCATTAAAATTATTAGTATTTGATTACATATATCTAATTTAGAATATCGAGGAGGCTTGATAGAAGATATATGAAGACTTTGAAAAGGTAGTGGAATAATTTTAAGGACACTCATTCTTAAAAATATGTTATGTCCCCATATTTAATTGAACCTCTCCAATTCTATATGGTGTGGGGGTCTTCAAGGATTTTTGGGGATATAATGTATATGTGGTCGATGGAGTAAAATGGGGATTATCCTTTATATGATCAATTATGTTGGAATATTGAGATTTGTTATTTATGAATATATATTCTAATATTTCATATATTATAGTTTTTTTAATGATTCATTATATGAAGGCTGATTATATGGCCTACTTCTCACACAAGTATTATAAGTGATGTTGACCATGATTTTTGTTTAGGTTTCTTAGCACATGGATGATGTCATGGATCAGGGGATTATATGGTATGTTTGAGGTTATGGATTCATGGTTCACCACCAATTCTATTTAATTTTGAATCTTGAATTTATATATTGGGATTTATTTTGTATAGAGGTGTGGTGGAGGTTCTTGGATGCTATTTTGAATTTTGATTGATGGTAGTTATAGAATTATTCTAGGACGGTTTGTATTATTTTTATTTTTATAAGAATGTTTGATTTATTATTATGAGGATTAGTTCTACTTTAATTTTTATATGGTTACCAATCATCCTAAAATGTGTTTTATTATAAAATAAAAATTCATTTTCTCATGGAAAAGAATAAAAGAATAAAAAATATTAACTATTTATGTTTCAAAATCCCAAAAAAGGAAAAAAAATCGTTTATGAGGTGGATTACACAATCTATCAATCATATATACAATTTTAGGCATTAAATTTTTAATGTATTTAACAATTTGTTATAATATAATTAATCTTTTTACGTTTATCTATGTAATTTATTTTTAACCATGTTAATTATTTGAAAAGGAAAAAATAAAAACTGACCATATGGCATAATTTTAACCTGGTAGTTTCAAATATGAAAATAATTTTCTCAAATAAAATTACTATAGGTTATAAATGTTAATTGGGAAATTAGACCACATAACACCTAAAAATTATTTTTTTTCAAAAAATGAGTATTTATTATTAAAATTTATGTACAATATAAATTAATCAATGTCTTTTAATTTCATGATATTAATTGATTTATTAGAAAATATAAATTTAACTTGGATTTAAATTAAATAAAACACCAAATATCGTCATTTTTTAAAATTATATTAATTTAGCAAAATTAGTTTTTATGTTTCAATAAAATATTAATTATGTTCCGAAATTCCAAAAAACTGATTAATATGATTGAAATGTTATTTTTATACATATAATTTTAACCCATTAAAAAATAATTTATATATTAAAATTTTTGAAAAACTTATTGGTATTATATATAAAATAATACAATGGATATAGTTATAGTTTTTATTAATATTATTATTTTTCATTATCCACATAAAAATTAATCATTTTAGAGAAGTAAAAATAAACTTCCTCAGATAATAACTAAATTATAAACCCAAATATTTTTTATTTTTTTAACATTAAAATTATATTATTTTAGAATTTAATATTTAATTAAATATGCTAAAATATAACATAGTCACTTTCCAAAAAATTAAAAATTTTAAATACTTTGGAAATGTTTTCCTATCATTTTTCTACTAACTACAAATCAGTTATATTATTAAGGTAAAAAATATATCTCATCTATAATTTATGTATCTGAAAATTATAAAGTGTATTAAAATAATTTTTATTTAAAAAATATATATATATAGTTAAAAATTGTGTTATTTTCTATTTAGTTATATTTATTTCACATTTTCACTCTATTTCTTTTAAAAATGAACATATTTTTTTTGTTAAAATAATGAATTGAAATTTATTAAATTATTTTGATATAAAAAAATTCATTACAATGTTAATTACATGATTATATCACATTAATAACTACATGAATATCACCTAAAGAACTCCACATAACCACAAAGAATATAATTTGATTTGGTGGCTATCATGGTGGGTCATTTTGGAAGAATTGATATTGTTTAAATTTCCACTATCTTGAAAATATCCCACATATAATTTCTCTCACTTTTTAATTTTAGGATATTTCAGTGGGATTTCTCAATGGAAAACCGTAGTGAGGTTACTAATTTAATATTATTTAAAATTTGTGTTTCATAAGGTAGACTTATGCTACCATATAAAATTGCATTCCATTTTATTTATAGATTAGGTGAAATGGTTACTTCTAGTTATACTAACTAATTTAATGACAATACTATAGTGATATATTTTATTATTTTACAATTTGTGTTACATGGAAACATTTTAGTATGTTGTTACATGTGAAAAACTCTATCAAAAAATAGGTTAATTTTGGGAAAAAGTATCTTCCAAATATCATAGTGGGTTAAATTATCCCCATAAAATAAAATGAATCCCCCAAAATATAAATCATCTTCCATGAAATAAATTAGATATGGATATCCAAAATATTAACAAGACTCATGATTTAAATTCTATATTGATATCAACTAGTCAATCTTAGGAAATATATTTTTCTTTTCTAAGTTTCTTATCTATATTAATGAGTTTCCCTCTAAACATTTGTTATTTTATCATTCTTTAGTATCAAGATTCATATTTTATAATAATATTATAAAGGGTTTTCATAATGATGCTTTCATTGATAGACTATCATAGTCTCACATGAAACGTAATTTCTATAAATAGAAAAATAATTTTCCTTCTATGTAGAGAGAAAAAATAATATTTGAAAATCACACTTTATTCATCAAATTGAAGTATAATAAATATATCACGATTCATAATCCCACATACCATAAATAATTTCTCGTAAATTTAATATAATTATGATACCTATTAAAGTGTTTTTAAATAGGAAATTATTCATGAAAACAAACATTATATTTGATATCCACAAGAATAAAGTGAAAAATAAATGTACCTATTTGAATTTAATTATAATAATAAAAATCAAAAGTAGTCATTGATAAGGATTTTCATTGTTCCCATGGTATAATTTTTTTTATTTTGTATCTTCATAATAATCTCATGTATTAGTGCACTGGTCCCTAGAGTTCAAAACGTACACACATCTAAATCACCATGTTTCATTTGAATAATAAGGAAGGAAATTATTTCCCCCATATATAATCCAAAAAAAGTTTATATTTTTACTATTTTCCATTTATTATCTATTTTAACATATATTATACATCATGTAGTTCATTTTAGATAGTCCCCTTGGTGCAGCTTTGATAATTTTGACATGGGGGAAACTAAACCATCATTACATCATCACCATATTATTTTTAACATTAATTTAACTTTATCCTTCTCTTATTTTTTTTTTTGGTAACTCATCAATGTTCAAATTATTAATCATTATTTAGGATACCATGTTTATCATAATCAAAAGATTTTTTATCAAAATCCAAAAAAATAGGGTTAACTAGTTAGATAATCATTGCAATATTTGTGTCATCCAATATTATCTAAGTTACTTATGGATTCATCCATTACTAAAACTAAAAGGGGTTAACATGAGTGATCAATGAATAATATCATAATTAGATTATCTAATTTGATATAATTTTAAAATAAACCTCAAAATTTCATTGTCTTTAAAGAAATCATGCCAAATCTTATTTCATCCAAAATAAATCTATATTTAATATATGTTTCCTTGTTTTGGGTGTTCTTAGACTCCATATACTAAATAAAATAATATAATAAATCCATTATAATTATATTTAATGAAAATATTTTTGACCAAAAAATATCCCCCATTTGTATCTATCTAGGTGTATAGTCTTAGTCCCACTCATCAGGCTCTAAGTTAATATCGCGTTAAAAAAACTATCAATTTTCAAGGTGATTACCACTAGGTTCATCAATGATACAACCACATACACTCTTCTATATCTATATAGGTATTCAATTGATATGAAAAACATATATTAAGAACATGATCAGAATCACATGACTTTATAATAAACATATAATTGTATTTTAGAGTTATACCTACTGTTTTCACTAATCCTATATTAACCTAATATTATTAAAAAAATTATCCAAAAAGAAATAACATATCCCTCCTTTTATACAATATGATTCACCCCAAATCCACACATCTAGGTTGAGTGGTAAAAACATGTTCTTTTAACATGACATTTTATATATTGTGAGATAACCCAAGATAATAAAAACCCCGGATTACATAATATAATTAAATTAAAAATTACTCAGTTAATAATAATAAAATACCAAGAGAGAAATTATTATTGACTTTGATGATCAGCTATATAGGCTATTTATTCAATGATACTTGATATCATTTATCAATAATCGAGTAATACAGGACTCAGATTAATATATCCCATAAGTTATTTTCAAATTAAAAACTCGTGGACATTTTCTTGAAAAGGGTAATATCAAATAGTTTTTTAGGGTAAATCACATCAAAATATAATGAAGGGTAATATTATATACATATGAGTAATCATTAGTATGGGAAATATCTTATTAAAATGAAAATGGAACAATAAGAATTATCCATAACATATGATATAAGGACATGAAATCCCAAATGAGCAAACATGTACCATTAACATGTCCACCATTCACAATACATGAATATTAATATTGTGTTGTTTAAAGGTGGGGATATACTATGCTTATAAAATCACAGGCCATTTATATGTTGTGGTGACTAATAAAACTCCATCTCCAAATAAATGTGGGCTATTCCACTAATGTGTATATGATATAACCTATATATGTTTCACTATCATTTTCATGAAGGATTAAGATTATATTGTATTTTTTATTCACATGTTAATTCATTTTTCATTAATAATTTATTAGGGGTTGTGTTGGGAGACAAAATCATTTTCAAAGAATAAGTTTTATTTACTAATATTCCATGACTATTAAGTGTTTTATAAGTAAACATTTATTACTTTGAAATATATATGTTGTTAAATTAAATTCAACCCCTAATTGAGTGATATATATCATTTTTTTAAATATTGAATAAAATAGGTTTTACTTAATGATTGATATGATTTATTATAAAAATATATTTTATGTGACCACATCACTCTTATATTGACTAAATATTCTATTATTAATATATATTTTCTAATATGAAATTATTATATAAATCAAAAATAATTTTTTTCCCATAAATATATAAAATAATTCATTGCATTATTTTAGTATGAAAAATAATACAAATTTCATTAACTTGAAATTCCAATAAAATAATAAATTACAAACAAACATATGTGTAGTGATTGATTTATTATTTATAAATAAATTTCTTCCACAATTATTGTTTTCATAGAAATATATTATTCTACAATTTTATTTTATCATATGGTGATAATAAAATGTCATCTAACAATAATAATAATTACATTACATTGATCATTTGTTGATTATGGTTTTAGGACTTTATCAAAAGAAATCATAAAATGTTAAAAATTAATTTTAAATGAATAAATTTCTAAATTAATGAAATATTAATTATAAATATCTAAATATGAAAATTTTACTTTTTTAATAAAACAATATATGAAAATTTAATCTTAAAATTTTTGAGATAGATTTTATATAATAATATCATTAAATTAGTATGAATAATAAAATTTTACATGATTGGGATAAATATTTAAATAAAATATTAGATAAATAAATCTAATTATTTTTAAAATATTAAAATTAATTATAGTTATATATATTATATAATATAAAAGAAATTAATTTAACATATATATATAAACTGAATGTGAAAATTATTCATTGAAAATATTGGATGTCATATAATACATATTGGTGTAACAAAATTAATATTACCAAGTACCAAATAATACAACTAAAATGATATGAAATGTATGGTTTACAAATAGAAATCACCACCCCATTGGAAATCCCATGGATTAAAATGAATAAAAAATTAACAACATCAATTCCAACTATTATTGGATCATTGAGAAGTCAACTATAGTCCTTTAAAAATAAATAAGGATGTATTTTTCTATCTAGATCAAAAACTATATACAGCCACATATATATTATATATGTATAGGGAATTTAAAACAACCATGTAGGATTTGCAAGAAGAATAATCTTCATACTTTCATGAAAATATTTAAAAAATTGATCCTAAATTCCTTAATGGAGGTCAATTTTTTTAAAATTAAAAAAATTAATGATAGTAAGATCGTTATCTTTATAAATAAATTGTTCCCAGAAACTATTAAATATTCTATTTTTTTAATAAAATTTCAATTTCATTAAACAAAATTTAATGTAAATTTATTTGTTATATTGAATTCTTTAAAATGCATAAAAATGAAAACAATAGTTCATTTAAATAAATTAATGGAAAAATGAAAACATTAATCATAAAATTATATAAACATTGGGTTTGGACTCTCATGAATTTACAATTCATAAACCATGGAATTAATTATCACATTATGATACACAATCTATCGTAATATGAAGGAATTTAGAAAGTAAAAAACCCCACATTTATTTGGAATATTTCTTATAGAATTGTAATCGATCATTCCCCATTAATTCAAACAAGAAGACATTCTCAATTTTGACTCAAGGATACTAATAAAATTAAGCTTCCACATAAAAAAAATTAACAATCACTTATAATTCATATTTCAATAAAATATAGATAATTTCACATTTTTCATAACTAATAATTATCTAAATAAAAACTAGATTATTATTGTAGAACTAAAATTAACTCAACCTATTTAACATTATTGAATATAAATATTAAAAAAATTATATAATTATAATAAAAATATATATTCAAAAGTCCCAATTAAAATACATAAACCCCTTATTTTAATAATAATTTTCAATTTAACCATTAATTCAAATAAATATATATAAAATAATTTTATTTATTATATTACATTAAAATAATGAGTGGCATCCAGGATAGAATATTTTAATGAATAACATTTCTCTTCCATGAATTTAAATCAGAATCCAAAGATTTTCACCATGCTCTAAAATAAAAAATCGGTAATTTTATTTGAATCCCCCCATAAATAATTGTAAAAATATATATATTTATTGTTTGAATTAGAAAAAATAAATGAATGGGGTAATGTGGTATACAGAAAAACTATAACTAAGGTAATGAGTTTATATGTAGAAATAATGGTTGGTTAAACCATCAATGGGGTTTATAGAGGTCTAAAATGACCTAATGTAATCTGAAAAATATCATCCTTGTATATATTTTTGAATGGATATGGTAAATGAATATTTAGAGATAAACTCATATATTATTAAATTTTTTAATAATTTGATGGTTTACACACATTGTATATAAACTATGAATGAAACCATAAAACTAATCCTCTCCTAAGGAGTCACGATAATTTTTTAGTAAAAGGGGTTTTAGAGAGATAAAAATACATATTAATTAAGATTTTGTCATTTATGAGTCATAATATGGTTCTTAGAATACATTTAAAACATTTTATAAAACAATTCAACCCCAAAAATCCATATAGACATCAATAAATTTTTGATTAAAAATTCTTATGATGGTATCTCCCAAATAAAATGTGTTATGGCAATATGTTGGATGAGAATTTATATAATTGGAAATTATATTTATTTTATTTACTATGAAATGATCAACACTAATATCAAATTAAAATATATATTTAAACAATCTCCACTTATAAAACGGAATGTTTCCATAATACGTAGGAATAATTATTTAATCATTCACTAAAATTATTTTATTTTTAGATAAAATGTAAACAAAATCAATATTAAGAGACTAGGAATATCCCATACAATGTATTTATATTTTATTTTATTAATTATTTTACATAGAATAATGGAATTTTTTATAATAAATTAGTATCCAAAAATGAAAATAAACATCTTGGATTAAATAATTGACATTAAATAGTAAGGTTTATAATGGAAATACATTTTCTTATTTTCTAGGTAGATAATGTGTTATTTATGGATAGAAAAAATAGGTTCAGAAATGTTAAATTTGTGATTATTTTGGTGTTTAGAAACATATTAATTCTTTTCTATTTAAATATTTAATAATATTTAGTTAATGAATTTATTGTTCTTTATTGTACCTTGATTTAAAACTAAACCATAAAAAGATATTTTTCTACTCTTATGAAACATAGTGGTAAATGAAAATTTCTCCCATCTCATTTATCGAATAGAGATACATTGATAGTGGTATGATAATTATTATTTTGTAATTCACATATAGGTTAGATAAGATAATCATGTTATACTCGTGAATCCATAATTCATGGTTGAAAACTGTGTTGTAAAACATACAATCAATTAATTGGTTTTCCATCCATTAAATTATGGGAATCCCCTAGTTTCATAAAATAGTTTTCCAAACCATGATGTAAATTGACGATCCAGATTTAAAATAATTTATAATAGAATAACACAATATATTATAACATTCACTATATATTATTTTCCTCTATATTTAGTGGCGTAATTATTGTAGAATAAAAGAAACATTGATACCTTCATTATTCCATCAATTATTTAAAAAATATCATCACAACCTCATAAATATCTATGTGAACTTGTATAATATTCAATGGTAATTTCATCCCCTGTAATATTAGAACTGATATTTGTTTCAAAATTGTTATTGTGGATTCCTATTGGTATATCAATTTTAGAAATTTTATGCAATACAGGGAAAAATTATCAACATAATTATTTATTTTATACCACAAAAATAGAATATGATTCCATGAAAAATTATTTTATATAGTGGAAATAATAAATAAAAAATATTGATGATTTGACATCATTTCATCTCCAATTAAAAGAGTTTTAGATCCTATCATTTTTAAGGTACGACTATTTGTAATTTTTTTCAAAAACATGAGTTATTTTGAAATTAAATCATGGATTAAATTAATTCACATCCTTGAAAATTTACACCACCTATAAGTTGTTTTCACTACCAGAATACTTTTCCTAATAGTAGATTACACCCCTTGTAATTTTATTTATCCATTGTTTCGACATGTTATAAAATTAGATTACACCACATGTAATTAGATTACAAAATTTGTAACATTAATCCAAATGTAATTAGATTACACCAAATGTAATATCTATTTAATGGTTTTAATGGTTTTACTAGATTTATAATGGGAAAAGGGTAAGTACATTATGTTTTTAACACAATTTGAAATGGGAATTCACATCATGTAATTTTGACCGAGATTATTTTAAAAACAAGTTTCCAACATCGTGTAGACCACTGAAAGCATTATTATTTTACTCAAACACTCCATGAAACACCATATTCAACCAAAGATATCCCACACACGTATTCCTTAGACTAAAACATTGTTATGAACCACCATCTTCCACTAAAGACTCTTTGTACACATCCCTCTTTGATGGATGTATTATTCTATTGATTTCTGTGAGTCATCTTTGAACTGGAAGGGAATTGTCTTCAGATCATGCATATATGAATCTATATTTCAAGGTATGCCTTCCAATTATACAAATACATTAGTATCAATTTTTAACAAATTATTTAGTTCTTATTGAAATGAATCTTGAAGGGGATTATATTCTTAAACCCAGGGTTTAATCATTGCATCCTCATCTTTCAAGGTAGTTGGTCAAAAATCTAAATCGCATAGTCTTAATTTTTATTATGTATATTCTATTTATAGAATTTAAATATTTTTCTACTGATCATAATCCCGAATTGAATTAGTTAATGTTTTAAATTAATTAATTAAGATGATTTTGAAATTATGAGATTTATGGATCATTGAGTTAGATAATTAATTATAGAACTAATTACATGATTTTGATATTAATAATTTTAATAATAATTAACTGTGGTAATTAATTATGATTTAATTGAGATGTTTGAATTGGGTAATTAATTTTTGGAATTAATTACGGGTTGTAGATATTGTGCATTTTGTTACTTAATCATGAAATTAATTATGGGAAACTGATATTGTGATTTTTTATAATTAATTGGAGTATTAATTATGGGAAATTGATGCCATGAAATGAATAATTAATATGTGAATTGATTATGATACATTGAAATATTATATTAGAATAAATAATTACAGAATTAATTATTCGATGTTGATATTGTAAAATGATTAATTAATTTTCAAAATAATTAATTGATAAGGATTAATAAATTTATTAATTAATTAATGGAATCTACGATGAGTGGATGTGATAAGTGGATGATTATGATTAATATTGGTAAATGTGATAATTTGGAAATATGTTATGATACTTGTGAAGTTCTGAAATTGAATGGTATTTAGGAAAAGTTGATAAATGCAGTGTTATACATGACGATCTATGCTAGTGACATATATGGATAGTAGATAAATGGGTCACTTTACAGGATGATTTACACCACTAATAGATATTTATTAATGGTTAAGATTTGGGATGTTAGACATTAAAATATACATGATAGAGATATGCTAATATCTGAGAATTGGCTTGTCGGACATGAAATTCTTAGCTTGTGATTTATTTTCATGATTGAGAATTGGGTGACTAGTCATAGAATTCTATGCTCGTGGAATATATACTAGATTTATAAACATGGAGAAACACATGGAAATATATACCGAAAATATTATTATTATACTATGGTTCCAAGTGGTAATAATAATGAGAATAAAATGAAATGGATATTAAATCTCCATTTTTAAATTAATAGTGAGTTGAATATGAAACATGGTTCAGAACCGATTTGGGTTGTATCATGCATTAGGGGTTGGGTATCCTCATAACCCTGTATTCTATATATGTTAATAAAGTTTAATTGATAATGTGATAATTGTTTACTTATGCATTTTATTTTTTTTATTTATTCCTTTGAATAAATGTTTTATGGATTTGATTCATTTATGAAACCATTCGAGTTAGCATACTGTAATTTACTAATACATTTCATGGGATGCTTAATTGTTACATGAATAGACATTGTGTTTTCTATAAATGTTAATGGAAAAGGCCATGAGTTAGATGGCTATGTTGAGATAGATATGGATGATAGAACGAAGTGGGGATCATGTCCTACATGGGAATTTTTTGTTTTTTGATTTTTAATTTTCATTGAAGTCACTTGGAATTTACTTTGTCATTACATATTTTTTGTTTCAGTTTGATATTTTATTCCAGCATTTTTAACATAAGACATTTATAATATTTATGATTATATATTCTAGCATTATTTTATATTTATTTACACTGGTGTTTTAGTTGGATAATTGAGGTTATAGTATCCACATGACTGTCATACCATTCCCTCATAGATATTCTACATTCTCTGGAATACATGGAGGTGCGCTTGAGGTCATGTGGCGGTCCTGCTCGTAGCACTAGTTTGTGGCCCCCAGAATGGGACATTACAAAATGTTAATGGAGAAGTATTATTTTCTTAACCTATTTTCTTATTGTTTGGGAAACATATACAAGAGAATTGGAATATTTAGGGTCTTGTTATTGAGCTCATGCATGGTAGATGCAAACCCTAGTATGGGGGAAACCCAAGTACTCAGTATGGTATTTTTGTTATTGTTCTTTGTTCATACAATTGAATATTATTTCACCTTGGGTGAAACACTTGTTTTATTCTGTGATAATTGTGTTGATATTTATACGAATTGACTCGTAACATATAAATGAATCAGGGTTCTATATTCATGAAACATTCTAGACACTAATTGCTATTTTTTACATTTATAATTTTTGGCATACATGGGAAAATGAGTTATGGATAAGTTTGGAAACATAGAATATTTTTCATTCTTGGTGAATTTAAATTGAGAAAGGTTCTTAATATAAATTATATAATGGTAAAATGATTAAAATAATAAAAATCATTGCTTAAATGAGAAATGTAATTAATGAGAATGTGTTATACCTTGTTAACTAGGTCCTATGTGTATGATGATTGTCGGTGGTTACAATACCTTAATTTTGACTGTGTGGTGAGACCTAGGGATGTAGCATGATATAAATTTTTAGAGAACATCCCTTGTTCCATGCAATTTATGGAAATAGATCTTGGGAATATTTTTCAAATAATATATGATTGGATGATGGAATTTTATTTGTATAACCCTCTAACTCTTACTGGATAGTGTGGACCTGAGAGAGGTGAGTCCTATATTGACTCTATCCAGGCTATACACGAGCACCTGGATACACTTATGGAGAAAATAATCAAGTAGGATGATTAAATGTTGTGTGGTTAAGAGAAACATTTATGGGAGATCAAGAGTTGTGATATAAAATTTGTAGATATCGAATGGATGGGATTCATAGAAAACAAATTAATCACCAATACTCAGAGATTCTTAAGAAGGAGATGGAAAATGAGTTCATGCAGCAGACACATGGAAATATGCCTATCTGGAAAATGATATCTACTTTACAGATTTGATGAGTTTTTCTCTTGCATTGAAATTAGTTGATACTACTTCAAAAAAATATTTCAGGATGGGCTTATGTCTAAAATAATGTCCCAGGTAAATATCATCATGATGATGTTTTTTATGGAAATCAATCATTTTCAAGGGGGTCTAAAGGGAGGCTTATAGTGGCAGATATGTGGATTCTACAAGATTGTTTAGACGTACTAATTATGGGAGAAGGAAACATTTTTATGAAACATTCACCTATAGAAGTGGTAGGAATAGTATCAAGGGGAGTGTTAGTTACAAAAGACCTTACCAAAGTGGTTTTCCATTAGTGTGGTAGGATATGGTATTTCTATATGCATTTCCCCCTACAACAATTGGAGTGTCAATCTTTTGTAATGATGAGAAAACTATTAAGGATTTGTAGGAACCCATATAAGATGATTAGTAATGGAGGATCAAGACAAAACCAAGTTGTGGGAATGGGATCTTCTTCAACATAACATTCTAGTAGTTTGAGTTGTACTATATGAGGGGATAGAGGTAGTAGACATGGTTATTCAGGGAAAGACTACCCACATCTTTATAGTGGGGCATATCTGGTGAGTTAGATGGAATCATAAGGGAGAGGGGAAACACAGTTTATTATGGTACAACCTACACTTGTGGATAGTGAGTTTGAACCATCGAAAGTGAGGGGGAAAATTCAAGTATCTTCTACATTATGCAGTTCCTTATTTTATTTTTTTTCCTCCAATTCCTTTATATATGAGTAAAATTTTAATGGTTCAAGCATAGTGGGGGATTTAGTGAGTGGGGTTATGATGATAGACGCACCGTGGGGAGTATGGACTATAGACATTTGTATATTCTAGGGATATTCTCTTGAGAGTGTGGAGTAACATTATTTGTGGGATCACAACATTCATGATATCTCAAGAATCGACCTAATTGTTGGTATTGATTAGCTAGTCACAAAACACACACACCTAAATTGTTACTATATGATAGTCATTTTTTGTCTCATAAGGGTGACCCGTACATTCATTAGGGAGTGTGGAATATCCAGGTGGGATGAGAAGGAACATTTTATTAGAAACTATGAGAAATAATAGTCCATTTTTCTATTCTATTTGTCAATTACAAGGGTTTTGGGAAATAAATCCTTCAACATATAGTAGAATTATTTTAGGATGTCTTTTATTATGGAAATCTTAGGGATTTCACTTGAAATAGTTTTGGAATTCACTACTGAGATAAAGCCGAGGGTATGAAAATATGTATTCCACCATAAAGAATGGAACTAAAAGAGAATAATGAGCACAAGACCCATCTATATGATTTATAATATAAGGGATTTATATATCAATGTAAATCGCCTTGGGGATCCCATGTACTCTTTACAATTAAGGATATTGGGAGTTTTCATTTCTATGTTGATTATAAGATATTGAATAAGATGAAAGTATCGAATACATATCCTCTTCCACGTATCAAAAATATATTTGACCAGTGAACAGAATCTTGGGTGTTCTCGAAGATAAAATTGATTTCGGGGTATCATTAGTTGAGAGATCATACTTATGGTATACCAATGACTTCTTTTAGAAGTAGGTATCGCCTATATCGGTTCATCGTAAAGACATTTGCCTTGTCGAACATAGTAGTAGTGTTAATGGGCTGGATGAACAAGTTTTCCATCTGTAAAGAGATCACTTTGTTGGTATATTCATGGAAGATGTCCTTGTGTACTCCAGGACTCATAATGATCAAGACCAACATCTTGAAATTGTTAAGAGTACAGTGAGGGAGCCTCAGCAATATGCCAAGCTATCTACTATTAGTTTTTGATTGACTAGGTAATCAACATAGGGCACATCTTCTCAGAGGAATGTTTGTTTGTAGAACTAGTGATGGTTTAAGTAGTGGTTTCATTAGATTATCCAAATAAGGATTTCTATATCCAAATAATTCTGGTATTAGCTACATATTTTGGGAGATTCATCAAGTATTTTTCCTGTTTGAAAGCACCACATTCAGGATATGCCAAAAATAGTGTAAAATTTTAATTGATGGGGGATAGCGATGAATCGTTCTAGGAAATAAAGATCGGTTTTACATCATCACCAATTTTTATACTACCTATGTTAGGTGATGAGTACACTTTGTATTGTGATGGTTCTAGAATTGGACATGGAGACGTGCTAATACTGGGAGATCAATTTACGACATATTTTTCTTGAATATTGTCACCACATGAACAAAACTAACCTACGCATGATGTTGATTTGGATAATGTGGTTTTTGATTTAATGTGATGGGGCACTATATTCTAGGAGAGAAGTTTAATACGTATATTGAGCATATATGATTAATGTATAAATTCTCGTAATGAAATTTGAATCTTAACCAACATAGATTACTAGAGTGTATATAATAATTTAATTTTGAGCTCAAATATACATCCAGGATAGGATTCATGATTTATAATTAATTGAGTATTAGTAATCAGAGTTAGGTGGTTTAGGTGTCTAGTGCTAAGTAGAATATGGAGACGTTATTAGAAAAAATGCACGGCGAGGATTAGGAGAGTCCAAAGTAGATGACTCTCGTAATATTTTTAATGTAGTAGATACTTTTTAGATCTATAAGGGATAGAAAGAATGAGTATCGTGTGTTCAAGGTATTGAGGGATATATTCCTATGTGGGGAGATGCTATTGGATTGGTTGATAGATGAGGACATGATCATCTACATGAATAATTGAGTTGTTGTTCCTATGAGCATGAATGCGGAGATCATGAAAGAATTTCAAACATTTAATGGGGTAGTGAATCTAGGTGTGATAAAAATATAATGTGTACTACGAAGAGAGTTTTATGGAAAATCATGAAATAGTAAATATCAATGTTTGTGACACGATGCTTCACCAATCTGCAGGTGAAGGAAGAGCATCAATAACCTAGAGGTTTTCTACAACTTTTTCCCATCCATAATAATAGTGGGATGACATGGCCATGGACATTATGGTTGGTCTTATAACGATTCATGGTAATAATGATTATATCTAGTATGTTTTGGATCAGCTGACCAATGTAGAAATTTTTTTACCAATAAGTGAAACCTTCACAATAGAGTAGTTGATAGAACATTGTGTTCAGTAGATAGTTCGTCTAAATTAGGAGCCACCGATAATAATTTTAGACCATTATACAAGATTTACCACGTTATTCTAGAATTTCTTGTAGAAGGAACCTGGCACATAGGTATTACTGAGTATATATTTCCACCAATAGACAGATGGGCAGTTGGAGAATGCTATAAATTTGCTTGAGGATATGTACATGTACGAGTTCTATACATTAGTGGGTAATGGGATAAGAATAATACCACAAGAGTATACAATAATTTTATGATGAATCACATCGATTGTCGCCTAGGATGGGCCACCACAAGATACCTTAGTAAGAAAATTTGTCACATAGGTTTGTTATACCTTTTGAGATAGTGGTGACAATTAGGATAGCGGCATACTGATTATCTCTTCAACAAAAATACCATACTATGAAAGATGTTTCCCAGGAATCATAGTATAGGAAGTATCACCCAGACCATTTTCATGTGATCAATGTGGATGGTTTTGAGCTTGAGAAAGATGTGTCCACTGAGGAGCATCTGATTCATTTATTGGATAATAGTGAGAAAGTGTTGTGGGGAATTTCTGCTCTGGTAGTTCATGTATTATGGAAATACGAACATGTTCTGGAAGAGACATAGGAAAGGGATGAAGATATGTGGTCTCATTGGCCCGATATTATTGACTCAGAATCATAGAGATTCTAAGAAGTGTTGCTCAGGGAGAGCTATTAAAAGGTGGGAAAATAATATGCTATTTTTTAGTATCAACTATTTTTAAATTTTTAGTCAACATGGGATGTTCCGAATATAGTTCATAGATTAAATTATTTCACATCCTTGTAAAATTACACCCCCTATAAGTGTTTTTCACCACATGAATACTTTTCACAAATGTATATTACAACCCATGTATCATTCGTTCACTATGTGAAAACATGTCATGAAATTGGATTACACCACGTGTAATTAGATTACATTGTGTGTAAGATTACACAATGTGTAATTATTATACAAAATGTGTAACATTTAGTTGATGTTTTTAATGGCTTTATGGGATTTTAGTTTGGAAAATGAAAAATACATTATGATTTTTACACAATGTGAAATGGGAATTCAAATCACCTAATTCTGATTCCAACTATACAAAAAACACGTCTCCAGCATCATGTAAACCTCTTCATGTGTTTTCATTTTCCATATATACTACATGCACAACATTATTCATCCAAATACATCCCATGAACCTCTAAATCATACTGAATATCTTCTGTGAACAACCATCATCGACCAAAGACCCTAGGTGCTCCTACCGCTTGGATGTGGGTCTTATGATATTGATTTATGGGATTCCTCTTTGATCTGTATGTGATATGGGATCAAATCATTGATATGTGAACCATTATTTCAAATTCATTCATCTGGTTATTCAACTTCATCTTGATCTATTTCTATGTAATCAAATGGTTCTTGTTGAAAATAATTCAGAAGAGGATTTCTATCAAAGATGTTGGGTTTTTCACAATTTCCTCCACTCTCAAAGTTGGTGGTATGAAATATAAATCTAATAGTTGATGGTTTTATTATGTACATGAATGCTCTAGAATTTCTAGAGTTGTTTAGATATTATAATCTGTAATTGAATTAATTAATGTGGTAAATTAAATAATTCAGATGGTTGTGAAATTGTGAGATTTTGGGATCGTTGTATGAGAAAAGTAATTAGAGAATAAATTAAAGTATTTAAATATAACTAATTTTTATAATTAATATTTGAAATTAAATTTTATGTAATTGATATGGATTAATTGGTTAATTAATTTGTGGATATAAATATGGGTTATGGATGATATGAATTGGGAAATAAATTATAGGAAACTGATAATGTGATTTGAGAGATTAAATTGGGGAATTAATTATGGGAAATTGATTCCTTGAATGGAATAATTAATTGATAAATTAATCATGAGACATTGAAAAACTCTATTTGAATAATCAATTATTTAATTAATTAAAAAAATTGATATTTGGAAAATATTAATTAATTTTCAAAATAATTAATGGGTATGGATTAATTAATTTTTTAATAAATTAGGGAAGATATGATGGATAATTTTGATAAGAAGATCAATCTGACTAATTTTGGTTGGTGTGATAATGTTGAAGCATGTGATGAAACAAGTGAGGTTGTGAAAATGGATTTTATACCAACACATTTGATATGTTCAGTGTTAGATATGACAATCTAATCTAGTGATATAAATTCTTAGTAGTTTAATGGGGGATATATATGATGATCAATATCGTTGATTGATCTATCTGAATGTTTAGAATTGGTATGTTAGACATGATGATCTAAACCAATGAGATTTGTGTATAACTAAAAATTTGGGTTTTGAACATGATTTTCTAAGCCTATTATTTATATTAAAGATTGAGAATTGGGGTTCTTGATTTGACTTTGAATGAGCATTTGCATATATTCAGGATTGATAAATGGAGATCTAGACATGGATATCTATACAAAAAACATAATCATTGGTCTATGGTTCTAATTGGCCATACTAATTAGATAAAACTAAAATGGTTAATATAATCCAATTGTTTAAATGAATAGTGAGTTGAATATGTAATATGGTTTAATCCCGATGTGGGTTAGAGTCTGTACTGAGGTACGAGTGTCCTAAGAAACTCAGCAGTCTATATAGTTTAATAGAGGATAATTGATAATATAATAATAATTTAGTTATGAATTTTAATTGTTTTTTAGAATAATATCTAGTTTTTATTGACTATATTATCTTTAAACACTATTCATGGTGGCCTATATAGCTTTACCCACACCATACTCGGGCTTCCCAATCAGTACCTGAATAGATTTGGTGTTTTCTAGATAGGTTAATAGAAATGGACCTGAGATCGATGGATGAGTTGGGATAGTGGTTGATGAAGGAACTAAATGGTGACTGTGACCCTCTTGTGAGTCATCTATGTCTTTTTTATTTTTCACTAGGGAAATTTTCACATACTTCGGCATGCCATGTTTTCAATTTTAGTTTGATAAATTATTCTTATATTTTTATCTTGAGATATTGATACTATTTTGTATTATATATTAATCTTCTATTGTATGTTTATTTCCTATGGTGCTTTACTCTGAGAAAAGATGGTATAGTATCCTTATGAAAAACTTACTTATACCTCACTGGTAGTTGGAAACCTCTAGTATACAATGAGGCATTCATAAGATCATGTGGCGGTCTAGCTCATGGAACTGATGGGTTGTACCCTGTAGGGACGTTACAAAGTAGAAACATTATAATACATATATAGTAAAGTGATTTAGTAAGTCCCCAACAATACATGTTAATTATATCAAAATAATTTATGACATCAGACATACCTATATATTATATATCAATTTATTATGTTTCAATTATATAGATCACTATGGAATAAATGAAATTGTATCATGACATCAACATAATTAAATTATTATCGTATAGTTCCAAATGAAATTCTATCATAAAAACATTAAATTCTACTGATTATCTATATATTTATCCTCATATGTATTTTATTTTAAAATTGGTGAATAAATTATTATATTCCCCTTTTCTATTATGTAATAAAGATCAATGTCATTGTATTAATTATATTATACTAACATTCAATATCTAATATTAAATACAAGAATATGAAAATCCATTTTAATTCATTGTAATTATTATAATGTAATATTATTTGTAAATAAATATTTCATTTATAATTTTAAATTTTATGAACTTTTTAATGATTATGATCATAAGTTACTTCATTCTATTCTGGATGACTTATTTCTCTTATTACATGAATTTTATATTATCCCACATTATTAATACAAATGGAAAAGTCTATGTAATTGAAATTTAAATCATATGATTCAATGTTTAATAATGTTCCTCAAAACAAAAAAAAATTATAAACACATTCTAAATATTATTGTAAAATACATGTTGTCTCTGAAGGTAAAGGGTTTTCTATGTATTACTAATATGTGTGTGCGTATGAATTTTTTTTAAAATTGTTTTGAATTTCATATCTATTTAAATACTAATGAAATATTTTTAACTATCAATATTTAAAGAGACAACATACACATATTTTACGTCACATTTTTTTGGATAAACTTTTATTTAGTCAAATTAATCATCCTTCGCACACACAAAATATCATATACTATAAAATATTTCTCCCTCACATTATATTCTAGTTTAAATTGTAATGTGTAATGATCACTATGCTCTGTATTCATACCAATATTAGAGAAGAAAATTTTTTAATCACTCCTACATTAGTCCCAAAATTTTAATATCAAAATTTAAATAAATAATATCCAAGTGGGTTGTTGTTTGATATCCAAAAATTAGAGAAGTATAAATTTAAATACAACCTAAAATCAAAATATCCTAATATTTACAACAATATAACACTTTTATAATGTCTATGAGAATATAATTTATAATTAATTTTATATTTAATATAGAATGGGGTAAATGAATTGTACATGAATTGGATGCATTCCTTCCAGTATACTACTATTGGAGAATATATAAATATTTAATGAAAGTGAAATCATATAAAAAAACCAATTTCCATTTAATTGGGTGTCACCACCAATTAATAATGGCATTATGAATATTCCATATTATTTTAGTAGGGATGGCCTATACGCACTGATTTTGACTCAATCTCTCAATATAGATTACACAAAATCCATCTATGTGATTGGATTAATATTGTGATCCAATGATTATATTTGATTTATTCCATTTCCATTTGATCATGTCGATTATATGAGATATAAAAGACTTTTCCTTGAATTTTTCGTGAAAATAAAATAAATAATTTCCATAATTTCATTGTTCACAAGATTGGATACCCATAGACTATAGAGGGAATCTATTGTCATGGAATTTATAAAACAATTAGATTTTATGAAAAATATATATTTTTTCAAATAAATATAATCTTTTTCATATTTTTCATTACACCCAAATCTGTGTTTATCATGAGTTACAAGAAACATGAAGTGAAATTGTGTTACATGCTACATAGATTTTAAATGAATTATAATACACTATTAAAATTTTATTCTTTAATATTATTGATATGACATAGACATTATAGTGGATAATATAAATAAGATTAATAATATGATGAAAATATATGGTCTAATAATCTAAAATTAATTCTATGTAGTCCAATTATTTATAATTGAAAGTAAAATTATTTTTAAATAATATTATTTATTTCATGAAAAAAAATATTTGTATTCAAAAATACATGTTTTATGTCAATAAATTAAAATAATATCTTTTAGAGAATTATTTAAATTATATACATATATATATATATATATTATTTAATAAAATATTTAATATTCATCATACATGATTTTTTAGAATTGATATAATAATAAGTCTGAATTTAAGCTTCAAAACTGTATTTTTGTAAGAAGAATATTTTCCATCATTTTAGACAATTATTTGAACGTGTGTTTTATTTTTTATTTTAGAAAATTTTTTTAAAAAAATATTTTTTCTTGTAATAATAATTTTAAATTATAATATGGTTAATTTTTTATAATTTCTAGAAACGGTAGTAATTTTTATGAAAAGTTGTCAATAATGAATTTTAATTGAAAATTAACATTATAGTTAGTGTGTTTATAAAGATAAATTATAGTTTAAATTTGTTTTAAATTAAACATTGTTCAATTATATATCAATTAATCTAATTTAGGTCATTTGAAATAATATTATATTGAATTGTGATATGATAATCTGGTAATATTTGGATCAATTTATCTTTGAAAACCTACTTTCTCATCACCTAAATAAGATTATTTTTAAATTGATAATTTCTAATTTTGTGAATTGAATTTGAAAAAAAGGATTTAAAATTTATAGTTGTTATATGATATATTAACTAATCAGATAAAAATAATTTTTGAATATTATTAAAATTAAAATAGTAAAATTTATTTACCATAGTTAATGTAAAATGGGTTAATAATGAGAGGTTGGTAAACTAAAAGGATAAGGGTTAAAATGACTAAATAAATTCCTAAAAAACAATGTATTTCCATATTTAGACCCTATCCTATATAATTGTTGATAATACTTAATTTTGGGTTCTTTTGGATTGATAAAATCATGGTTATACATTTTTCTACTCTAAAATTACATGTCTGGAATTCACCTCATATTTAAAAGGTCAAACCCTCTCCCCTCCTCTTCACATTATTATAAACTTTTGGGTCAACCAAGACATACGAAAATACAGAAATAAATTCCATTAATTCATCATTTGATCCTTATTTTTAGCATAAATCTAACCTAGAAATGATTTTGTTTTAATCATTATTAAGATACCCGAGGAATATGATATTCCAATTTGAATGAAGGAAGTTGAGATATATTGAAAGGGATCTTGAGCGTCTCTTTTATTTGTGGGATACATATGAAAATTGAATTTTTTTTTCTATTTTATCGTTTATATACAACCATTTTGAGATTTTATATAACCAATACCATTCTAATTGTGATATATAATCTTTCATTTTATGTTATTCATTATTTTGCCTACTAATTCAAAATATTACTAAAGTTGTAAGGGATTTCTTATCAATAATTTATTTCTCAGATACATATGGGAATTAAAAAGCTATTTATTACTGTATATAATTCATATTTTACATGTTATATTAATACTCTCATTTTTTTCAAGATATTTAATGTCTAATTTGATGTTATGATTTTTAGGGTATAACAATTAAAACGATTCCTGAAGTAAAAATGGATTTCCATGTCACCTTTTAACATATATGAGAAACAAGTCATATTAAACACCTATTTCTATAACATGCTTTATATAAATTCCATGAATAAATTTTAGGAATCATATCAAACAAAATATATGGATTTACCTATCCATTTTAGTATCTCACGTTCAAATAGTTTTTGGTTCAAATGTTACCAAATCAGTAAGGGAATTGTTGTATCAATTTTCCTTATATGGGATATGTGTTATGTAAGGCGTCAGTAATTTTCTATTTTGTGTATAGATAGCCTATTTGAATAGTAATATCATGACATTATTTATATTAATAATATTTTATGTTTCATTTATTGTTATGATTTCATGGGGTTTATAATTAAAAGTCACAATGGTGTTAAATATTTCATGTGATAATATTATAACTTATCATGATAAATAATGATTATTTTTTGGATGATAATACATTATAGTTATTATATGATGAAATTATTTAAATTTAATTTCCTTTCATAATTTCATTAATATGCATATTTTCCTTTCATTTTTTTTCTCATTATGTATATAATATATAAAAATATATATTTTTTAGGAAAAAAAGCATTATTTTTAACCTCAATAGAAATATATTTTCATTCCAAAACCATGTTTCCAACAAATATTAAAAAATATTTTAGACATTATTCAATTGATTTATATTAGAATTTTTTCTCCATTATTAACACTATTCAAAATTATATGAATTAAATAATTATGTATTTTTTCAAAAAATGCTTATTTTTATTTTATCGAAAATGTGATGTAGGCCTATGTTTTAATTTGTACGACATGAATAGAATTTCATTCCTTGATGATAATTATTTTAATTTAAGAATAATTTTTTATGTTTTCATGGTTATATTCATAGAATTGGACCACCAAGGTATTTTTTAATATGTGTTCCTCAAGCAGAGAAGGATATTTTCCTCAGGATGTTTTATAGATGTTTATTAATTATTACATTATAAGTTTTCTTGTTCTTTTCCAAATAAAATTACTTACATAATATTTAAAGACATTTAAAATTAAAATAAAATACTTTCAATGATATTATATATTCTAAAAGAAATGTTCCTAGTGATTTTTCATTCAAAATAATTTTATATTTATAGTGAAATACTCTAATTTTATTAATTATCTATTGGGGATACAAAACAAAGATATGATAATTATCCATTTTATTTATGATTATATATTTATATGATGAAATTATGTTTGGGAAATTAGTTTAACCTCCATGGATTATACCATGATAAAAATCATATAAAACACACTTATTTGTTTCTCTAGGTTATGGTTTGAGGATATATTTAAATGATTATGTAACTAAATATATTTAATGTGTACTAATATGGTGACCAGTTTAAGATCATGTGTAACATGTATTTATTACTTTTTTCATGTCACTGGAGGAAAATATATCTCCATACAATGAATTTGGTAATGATTAATGTTGTATATTATCAAATTTTAAATAGGTGGTTATCCCAATCCAGAAAGAGGGTACATGAGAGGTTATCCCATCCATGAAATAGGGTACACGCGCTGTTATTGTTCCCCCATTGTTGTTACACGAGTTTTGATCCCATTCCTAACATGTTATTAATATCATTGTGGGTATAATTAACATTATAGTTTCTAGGATTTTTTGTATTCAAAAAAATTATAGTTTATTCCTTTGTAATACTATTATGGGTTAGGTTATTTTTGTTACTTATGATTCATGTCTTACGAACATCCAATAATTCTCTAATGACTTAATATTAGGAAATTGGATATGAAAGGTGTGTTTTTCAAATATTATTATTATTTTACATTTCCCTTATGTTCTTGTTATTTTTACATGTCTCCCATTTTACCTATACTGAGCATCTTAGCTCACCCATTCTTTTTATTCCCTTCACTATGTTATGAAAAATGGTTTTATATAAGTTATTTTTTGTAAATTGTATATAAGGTGATGATATGTATGGGAGTTGATGAATATATTTCACTAAATTATGTAATTGTTTTATTAATCCCAAATACACTAATCTATTATTGCTTAGAGGAATGTGTTTGTGTAATTTATTAAACATTCATCTAAAAAGATGTAATATCTAAGTATGGAAAACTTGGTTTTAAAAAGTTAGAATCAGAGGAGAGGATTAATTATCATTTGTAAACTATGATGAAAAAACATTTTTATATACCTATGGAAATTTATAATGATCTTTCAATGGTTATAACTAAGGAAATGTATAAGTGTTTTTAATATCATAGGAAAATATCATGAAATTTTGGGAAATGATAGATTAAGGGGATTCTAAGAAATATAATCTTTTCCCAGATAATATATGTGGGTGTGGCTCTATAATATAGGTATATATTGGTAATATATATCAAAATGGCACATTGAACTAGACTCAATCATCACCAGGTGCATGATAACTAGCCTTGTAAGAAACCTAGTTTAACAATCCAAAGGGTTATTAGTGGTAATTTCATATACTCTTTTTCAACCATCATGAATGATTTAATTATATTGTTATCATGGATGAAAAAGTTTAAACTTATGGTTTCATAGATTTAAAATATGGTGTCTTTATTAATAACAATTATGAATGATTTTTTAGAATATGTAGTCTTCTAATATAATTAGAGTTTCACACATTAAGACTTTTGGGTTTTATCAATTTCAAAAATAAGAAGAACTTGGTTAGAATTTAATGAGATAGACAGGTTCCTAATGATAATCCAAATGGGATAATTACTAGAGTTAAGGATACTATTATTTTATATAATTAGTTATCTTAGAACATTATTAATAGTTTACACCTTAACAAACTCTTAGAATGAGTAAGAATGATAGGGGTATTGTTTGATGAGTATTTTGGTAGTGGTTGACATAAGTAAAAGGATATTTACTTTCATATATACTGAGAATATTGGAATAATCACTCAAGGGAATATATTAGTGTGACAAGAAGATGTTTTGGGGGTGGAAATGAAAGTCATAAATCATGTAACCACCAGAGAAAAAATTGAAATATTTCATTAGTGTAGTTTCTGAGAATTAGTGTCTCCCTACGGTACCATTGATAAAAATGAATTATATGTGGAACATATGGTAATTATGAAAATTAATTTCCTAATGTGAAATATTTTCAAGAGAATCATCACAGTTTTATGAGTTATGGTTTCACTATTGATGATGAACTGACTACAAATGTCATATGAAATAAAATAGGAATTGGGGATAAAACAAAAATCATGGTCAATATTTTGAGAATGAATTGGGATGATTGAAGATATTATTTATTTTAAACCAATAATTCTATTATAGGAATCAATAAATACATACTTATTTTTTAGTATACGCATTTTACTAATTATATGAAATAATCTACTGAATAGTAATAATGACATAGAAATGTGATTTAATGGAAATGAATTATTTTATTTAAAATAATTGATTAATGGAATATGACCCATAATATGTTATTGATGTTAAGAAAATGGAATTTAGTTTTGATTAATAGATTATTTCTATTGATATAGTAAATTAGATATTATTAATTACTGATGAATTGATAAATTAATTCTTGGTAAAAGGGAATATGATATCATTAATGGATTCTAAAAAATTACTGGATTAATGAAATATATTAAATAATATGTGGATTCATTCAGTTCATGGGGGTGAATTCATTCATTCATTGATTCTTCATGTTAATTCATGTTAATTCATGTTATTATGATGTTTCAAGAGAATCCATAATAACTGTATTCAAATAATGTGTATGTGATAATTTAGAGCAACATATTGTTGTTTGGTGAATTAAAGATTATATGATTTTTGAAATACTGTGACCTTCAAACTAATTTTTTGGAATTTTTTATGGTTCAAAAGGTTATAAATTAATGAAATGGTTTATATTGAAATTTGGTTGAGGTTTTAGATATAAATATATTTCGATAATATATGACTATTTTTTCAGATCAGATAAGATGTGTTATCTTTTTTACATGATAGAGAACGAATGACAAATAAGTATTTTAAGGATCTTGTTATCCATTAGTGGTTTCGTCATAAAAATGTAATCTTCATTTCATGAAGTAATAGATTGATAGGAAATTGACTGAATAATAATCAAAGAATTAAATTATACTTTAAATATAATTAAATGACAATCTGTATGCATATCAGTCCATTTGAAATTTCTAGTTATATCAGGATGATATCTTATTAATTGGAATATCCACGAAACTGTTATTTTTTCATTATATGTTCCTTTTATATCTCTTGGGTATGTACATTCCTAATCAACAACATATACTAAATGTAGAGTTCATATTGTTGGATCATGATATTCTATATTAGGAAAAACTTGTAGAGATTATTTATCCAATACAGTATTTTCTATGAAATAGATACCACATATATTTTTAACATTTTGTGGAAAAACCACTAGCTTTAAGATACTATATTGGAACTTTAGTATGTAATGAGGATGAAGTTTCCCCAGCGGTTGGGGCCAAATTGATGAATTTCATGTGAGAAATTTTTTAAGGGGGGTAGAATGTAACAAACTAGGATTTTGTGAAATTTCAATATTTATATAAATTTATTAATGTCCCGGATCGATGTGACACCTAATGGATCCCTGAACTCAGTTGGCCACATGGTCTCAAGCACATTTCCTAAAATTTTAGAGTATTCCGACTAGCTGCGAGGTCCAAGGTGTGATATTGGGGAAACTATACCATCATTGGTAGAGTCTAACATAGTATAAAAAATAAAAATTAAACAGTGGAAGCACTAATACTATACAATAGATGTAAACACTGAAATAATGATAATATAAATAAACAGATGTCCATGAAAACCAATATGATTCTACCTGTTACATGTTCTAGGAAAATATCCAAAACAAGATAAACTGCAGTAATACAAAATATAGGTAACAAAAGAATGAATTGAAATAGAAGAAACTTATTAGAATAATAAGACTCGGCATAGTCCCATTATCTCCATCCTCTAATAGAAAATCATGTATATGTAGATGGGTTCTGACCCTTATCGAAACCTGTGATAATATAATTTTTTCTCGCACAAAAAAATTACCCAAACAGGTTTTGAGGCTATATCCTAGTAGGAAACCACACATGATCGATTCTAGTCTATCAGGGAATATATATAACAGGTAGTTTAAAATAATGAATTAAGTAATCTAGGACGTACTGAAAATTAAACATTCCAACAATCACAGGTATTCACTTACATTCATTTCATGTTTATTAATTAATTTAGTTACATTGAATTATATAAATCTAGAGATCTCAATTTTGTGCAGAAACCCCAGTGTAAAATAAAGAAAAACATATATACTCATATCTCTATCTAAACAAGTAAATGAAGACTAAATACAAGAGTGTGCTTTGGCTTGGTAGACATGTCATAATTCATTTCATTTAAATATTCAATTTACTATGTAGTATGGTATTGTCATCCTAATGTAAAATTCATGTATCACTCCTTGTGTATTTAATTAAAACCATATAACCCTATTATAATATAAAATCAAACTGGATCAAAACCATCTATATAATCATTTCGGCAGTCAATCTGGGTTGAAACCCAATATATAATAATTTCATAATGTGTTACATCAAAACCCACTATATATGAATTTTAGCATGTGTCTGGGTAAAAATATAGTGTATAAGTATTTAAACATAATAATTAGATAGGTAACGTACCCTATTACATGGTTAATAAAATAATAACTCATGTGGGAATAAAACTAGTCACAAACCAATCATGTAACATTACCATTACCAGGAAAAACAAGTATAAAATCACATGGGAAACTCATATCATAATCCTTAAATGTTAATTAAACTATATTGAGGAAAAAACATTTATTATACCATGTGGTAAAATCATTCAATTAAACAATTCCACTTTAAATAACCCAAAAAGTGAATTAAAGTCATGACCAAATGCTATATTGGCCAAATGGAACAATGTTGGTTATCAAAGAAAAAACACACCAAAGGGGTGTCCCTCAATCCAGGATAATAGTGTCAGTCATTCCTTATAATCATTTAATCAATTACCTAATCAATATTAGGTAACAACGTAAGTCAATATTCATTTTAGGAGATAACCAAAATTGGGCGTGCAGTAATTCAGCACATATAATCCACTTGACAGTTAGAAAAAGTCATGAGACCACCTACCTCATACTCATATAAGTCTCATCACCCAACATCGGCCTCAAATTCAAGATAAAATGAAGAAGATCTGCCAACTAGTTAAAATAGTGATGGTATGATACCTTTATCGAGGGAAAAATCATGAATAATAGCTCAAGAGGAATCAATATCTTATTGATTTGGTTCAAACGCCTCTGATGGAGATCAAATTTGAGTTCAGAAAGATATTTTAGATGAGAATTCTGATCTTGCACTGCTGGTTTATTAAATGAGAAATCCCTTCTATAAAAATGAAAAAATATTATTCTACTTCCCGAATTAACGAATAAAATGAAAATTACACAGTGTGTATTGGAAACTACACGTTGCATCCATATAGATCCATTCTAGACCATGACATGGCATGTATAGGGAAGTACAAGGAGTGTATCCATATTACACAGCGTTTTCATGAAAATTCATGGTGTGTTAAACCCAATTATGTCATGTAATCGGCCTTCATCAAGCACCTATCCTCTTTTCCTCCTTTATCCCAAGTAAAACATAGAAATTAAAGATATATAACTCATATAAAGAATCAGGTTTGTACAAACTTATCGCCTTAACGAAATTTGTCCCAAAATTTCCATTCTAAATGGGGTAAAGGAACAAATGAGAATAACTATAGGCATTGTGATCACATGTCAGCCTCCCTCTCCCTGGTCTCATACTATATTAAACCATGCATCAATAGCACTCATAGTAATGGAAGAGACCAGCCATGGAGAAACTTCATGCTACAATCCACAATAAAAATAGGATAATCCTTTAAGGATGCATCTTCTTGAAGCTCCACTTCCTCGAGCAGAAAAGCATGAGATGGGTCTGAAAAGTAACATCACATCAAAGAGATGTTGAATACGATGTGAATTTACCTATACATATGCTGCAACTACAATCTATATGAAATAGGCTAGACTATCTCTAGAATCTTGAATGGCCTGACATGTTTTGTATAATGTTCATACTTTCTCCTTACCCTCTTGTGTCCCAACCTTGGTGCGACATGTAGGAAAAATCTATCACCAACTTTAAACTCAAAAGGTCATCTACGAGGACCATCATGTGATTTCTTATGAGACTATAAAATATCAATCTACTTTTGAAAAAATTAAACCTTCTCAGTGGTTTCCTGGATAGAGTGAGGTCCTAGAGTAGCTTCATCTCCTACCTTCAGCCAAGACATGGGTGATCAACATGGTCTAACATACAAATCCTCATCTAAAACCATATGAATAGTATCTAAAAATATATTTTTATAGGTGATCTCAACCAAGGGTATGTGTTTCTCCCAAAAACCCCTAAAATCTAGAATTCATGCCCATATCATATCCTACAACACCTGAACCGTATGATCTGAGTGGCCATCTGTCTAGGGGTGATAATCTATGCTCAGAAGCACCTATGTACCCATATACATATATAGCCCATTCCAAAACAAGGATTAAAAATGGAATCCCTAACTAAAATGATAAAATATGGAACCTCATGTGGTCGTACAATCTCACAAATGTACTACCTTCCAATCTTATCAACACTAAAGGTTTCCTTGATTGGTCGGAAGAGTGAATCCTTCTTGGGTCTTCAAAGCACAACGCAAATGGTGTCATTACCAAAACACCTCTACCACTGGAAAACTCAACCAAGCACACCCTTTAGCTTTCTATCAATCCTACCGGTATGATTTTCCTTTAAATAGGTGAACCCAAAGACTAGAAAGGTTATATAACCAACCTCATAGAAAAGAACAGTGGAACCCCATCAAAACTGGTCATGTTATCTATCATCTAAAGGCATTAATTAATATCACATGATACCCAACACTAACTAGTGGAGTTTTCAAACTGGTTCACTCAAAATATATATGAGGAACATGATGGATATCAAGGAAAACTATCACTACATAACGTATCTTCGAAAAACCAGACATAGGAGGCTGGTTTTTTGAAATATGACACAACGACTTCTCTCATGGAAACATGTGTCCACAATGAACCATTTTAATAATACACATACATGTCTCTCAGTGATTCTCCCTTGTCAAATCATTCACATGTCATTAAAAAATGTCATTCCATAGCACGATTAAAGGAAAAAAACCATATCCATCCCACTAGAATCATTACCGCTTTTCAAAGAATCACTTCTAATCCAAACTATAATTCTGAGACAACCTCATAATCCTCAACTCAAAGTCCAAAGAACACAACAAGGTGGTCCAAATATCCCGTTTCAAGAAAGACTTTGGTACAAGGATAAAAGTTCACATAAGAACATTCACTAAACCTAGAGTGGCATCTGTCTCATGGTTACGTCAAATAATGTAGTAGTCATCTAGAGTTATTCCAAAACATTCCTACATGGGAACCCAGGTATCACTCTGGATTAACTGAGCCTCATTTTAAACCACACATCCAGTGTACTACACCAAAAAATTATTTTTAACTATCCTGATGGATTTCAACTGTAGTGAAACGTATAACCGATGCTCTCATAGTGCATCTAGGATGACGTCACGATAGTGGACATGCACGTCTCTTATGAAAGGTAAGACAATGAGGATTTCAAATATCACTAGAAAAAGATAGTCGAACCTCTACTAATTGACCTCTTGAAAAGAACTCAACTTCTCTTCCCAACACATCATCATATAACTGACTAAAGTGACTTTATCCCATGGAATCTTTGTGATAGCTCATGCTTAACCACTAAGGTCCATATTTGATCATTGATGCCTCACTAGGACAACACACCCTACCAAAATTAAACAACATAGTGTTCTCAAGAAAACATCAACATGAAAAATGACTCATGAGTCTCAAAGGCATTCAACTAGTATCGATCCTTTCGGAATAGTACTTGATTGTGATCCTTATACCTATAAGGACACATTTAAACTAAACCAACATCATTATTCCCACCTATGAGTGACATAGACATAATGAAAATGCACCACCCACTCACAATGTTCTAGCTTAGAACCTACTTAAATGAACAAGTTTCGTTCCACGAACCACGATCACAATGTCTTACCACTGGCATGATAGCTGGAAAAAAAACCGACCAGTGTGTAAAAGTACCAGTGTCCCAAACATTCCACCCTAGTAGTGGGATGAACTTTGTTATATAACTCATAGTTTATTATTCTTAGGATATAACCAAACATCATACACAACAACTCAAAGCTAAATGATTCAACTGAACTGAATAGATAGTTTCATTGTTTAACATTCGATGGGTACCTCATATGTCACCATATACTACCCAGGTTTTACAAGAGAAAATGGAACATTCTAGATACTATTCATAGGTTATGCACCCTATGAATATTAGTACTAGATGGCTCACATATAAAGTGGCTCAAAATCACACCATCTATACAACCATTTACATAGATGATGGTGTACTATGATTCCCATAACTTGAGGAAAGAGAGGTTCACATGACCTCCAATGTAGTTGTCCTTGCCCGAGGCATGTCTAGCCTACTGAATCGTGAATTCATAAATTATCATTACCATATCAAGGTTAATGATTCAAAAATGATATTTGATAAATAGTGAAAATATAAAAACAGGACATGTAAACACCTTCCTCTAAACAACCACCCCTCTGCCTGCCACGTGGGTTTGGTCTATGTGTCAAAAAAGAGAGATACTACCAACATAACTCTATGAAGGGTTGGGTTGGCCAAGTGAAACACTAAGAGGTATCATACTTGGGATCCAATAGAAAAACACGATTGAAGGTATCCTACATGGGATCCTCACCTAAAAGGTAAGGGGTGAATCCTACATAGGATCTTCAAAATACAAACAACATAGGAATCCTAAATATTGATATTTTCAAATGATATATAGCATAGAGGTCCTTAAAGGGACTCACTACAACAACATGGGTCATGAGAGAAAGCTTAAAGAACATATCATATCGAATGTCTCAACATGTTATTTTCAAACACCCAACTGATCACCCATGCCAAGTCTCACTCTTAGGTGACAAATGGAAATGGAAAATGGAGGAAGAACCTATCCATTTAGATAAAATCCCCCAAACACCCATTATCATTTCTATGAATGCTCTGCTTGTTTCACCATTGGAATATATGCATAAAAAAACATTCAAAGGACTACTTTCATGTCCAAAACTATCATGGGGGTAAAATTAAAAGACCCCCAAAGGTTAAAAAAAGATTAGTACATGGCATGTAGAAACCATAAATGGTGTGTACTCTCAAGTTCTCAAATGGTCATGTACTCCCATTGGTCTGTTCATGTAAACACCTCTGGTATATGATGAGTTGGAATAGTACATGGCAGGTACACAAGTCTACCATCCTGGCCATGTTCTTATACATGACCATATTCACATGGGGTGTGACTCGGTAAGACAATACAGTGTGTACCAAAATTATATGGTCGTGTACATTTCCCAGATCATTATTCAGTGTTCTTCTTCACATAGATGGAGACACAATCACTTCCAACATTGTGTGTACACATGGTACATGGAATTTACTAAAAACAAATCTCCCTGAACAGAAGAACATATGTAGTGTGTTCATGGAACCACATGTTGTGTTGTCTGGGTTTCCAGATAGTAAGCCTCTGAAACTTCCCCAGAACCCCTATTTTTTAACACAAAACAACATTGTTCAATATATTGACCTGCGGGGACCCATACTCCCCACAAATCAATTTTTTTACTTCCCATATATCACATAGTAATCCAATTTAAACTCATAGCAGAGACATGATCTTCCAAATTCCAATCAAAGAGGGACTATACGCCTTAGGGGTCAATGTTTAGCGTCCATCCAATTTAAACTATAATACATACCGATACACCTAACACAACATCATGAATATTTGTCACTGTAACTATCACCACATCAGGGAATCCACAATGCTCTCTAAATGGCCTTGTAGGAATGCGTGGAATGTGATTTGTAAAAAGTTCCAATATAATGCATGAGATGGCATACCCTGATCACATCAGGATTCATGAAAATAAAACAAAAAAGATATCATTAATAATAGATCAATAAAATTTTGTCACTCAATGGTGAAATAGAATCAACAATAGTAACTCAAAATCCAAAATTCATAATTCAATTCTAGGGAATTGGAATTTTCCCTATATACAAGGAAGCTACACTAAGGAAAAATTTATTACCAAACCCCAAGGAATTTATATCTCTTTCTATCATCACCAAATAGTAAAACAAACTAGAAAAGAACCTCCATTGATACCAATTTGTTACATCCAAGAAATGGGTGGAATAAAAAGGTGCCCAGTATCCAGTTGGACACATGGCCTCATTCTCATTTCCCAAAATGCCAAAGGCTACCTACAAGCAGTGAGGGCATTGGTGGGATAGTGGGGAAACTATGCCCTCATTTGAAGAGTGTAATACAATGGGAACAATATCAATTCAACAGAGTAAGAAGTACTACCATACAATTTATGTATACAATATAAGACTGATAATATAAATAACTAGATGTCATAGGATAAAAAATATGATGCTATATAATACATGTTCCAGGAAAACTGGAAAAAAAGTGGTTTCACTTCATTAATACAAAATATAAGTACCAAAATTATGAAATGAGAAAAAAAGAAACTAAGAATCATCAAATACCTTATCTTGGTCCCATGCACTCTTTCTCCAAACATTCAATTATGTAATTGTTGAAGGGTTCTTATCCATATAAACACTGACAACAATATAATATTTTTGGGAAAAAACATGACCCTAACAGGGTGTGATACTGAATACCAATAGGAAACCACACATGATCTATTCAAGTTTATTAGAAAATATTTATAACAAGAAGGGTACAATAATTAATGCAGTAGTCTATGAAGTACTAAAAAATAGTCTATCCTATAAGCACTATTATTCATTAACATTCATTTCAAGTTTATCAATTAATTAAATTAAAATGAATTATACCAGTCATGTGATCCAACCTATGACCAATAGAAACCATGTAAAAAAAGCACAACATAAACTTTAGAAGGATATATAGATAATTAAGTGAAGACTGAATCCAAGCTTGTGTTTTGTCTTCACAGATGCATCATAATTCATTTCATTTAAATATTCAATTTTTAACTTAGTCTGGTCTTGACATCCTAATGTGGAATTCAAATATCACTCATGGTTTATTTAAATAAAACCATAAAAACATGGTATTATATATCACCAAACTAGATCAAAACCTGCTATATAAAAATTTAAGCAGACAATCAGGGTGAAAACTCGGTATAGATGCTTTTCAGCATGTGTTAGGGTAAAAAGATAGTGTATAAGAATTTCAAAATGTGTCATGTTCAGAACCCGATATATAAGAATTTCAACATGTGTGAGTGTAAAAAACCAATATAAAATCATTCATCATAAAACAACACATGTAACATAAACTATTACATGGTTAAAAAAATAACTCATGTGGGAATCAAGCATGTCATAACCCTTTCATGTAATCAAACCATTTCCATGATTAAAAATTATTGAATCACATTGGAAACTCATATCACAAGAATAATATGTGAATTAAACTATCACGAGGCATAAACATTTATTATCTAACATGGGAAAATAATTAAATTAATCTATTCCATTTTTAACAACCAATACAGGGAAGCAAAGGAATGGAATAGGAATCCTAAGACAATTGGATAAATATTGGTCATCTAAGGGAAAACACAACAATGGGGTGGCCCTCAATGAAGGATAAAAATCACAAACATCACTTATAATCAATTAATCATTTAATTAATTAACATTTGGTAACAACATAGATCAATATTCAATTTATGTGACACCCAGAAATAGGAGTGCGACACTCCGGCAGATATAATCCACTTGAGAATTTTCAAAAGACACGAGACCACCTACCTCATACTCGTACGAGCCTCGTAGTCCAGCATCGACCTCAAAAGAAATCTTAAATGATGTATATCTACAAAATATGGTAAAATGATGAATGTTTGATATGTTCGTCGAGATTAAAAATCATGAAGAATTGATCAAGAGGAATTAAGAGCATATGAATGGGATTCAAACACCTCCAACAGTGTTCGAATCATATAAAAAAAAGAGATTTGGGAGTAGAATTTTTTTCCAATGATACTGGTTCATGAGATGGGCGATCTGTTTTATCAAAATTCCAAAAGACGATGCTTCTTACTAATTTAACGAATAAAATGAAAAGTACATGACATGTACTAGAAAATACAGACCATGTTTGTACAGATCATGGAAACACCATGACATGGAATGTAATATGAATTACATGATGTGTACGCATATTAAATAGTGTTTCTAGGAATATAAATGGTCTATAAAACCCAATTATGTCATGTAACATGCCTATATCTATCCCTTAACCTTTTTCCTCCATTATCCCAACTATAACCAGAACATATTAGATCCAAAACATAAAGGAAGAACTATGTTCTTACAAATTTTATCCTTTTGATATTTTTTGTTACACACAACTCTATGTTTAGCATATATTTTTTGTATTAATTAAAATAAGATCGATTATATATCTATAAATACAATGTAGTTTTCTATAATCATTTTCATATTTAATTATTACATAATTAACCTTTAATTTTTTGAACATTTTCTCTATGAATACTCTCTTTCATCATGTTTGGAGGAATAATTTTAGATTAGATTTTTTCACTATTGATAATGTATTTTATTAAAATGGATTTCATATTTTGAATTAGACAAATTTATACTATAAATATAGAATTTTTAATTTATCCTCATAATGAATTTTAAAAATAGTAAAAAAAATCCACAGTTTAGGTAATAATTGGTTTATATGGAGGATTAAAAAAATATTACGGTTAGATTGAACTAAACAATTTTCCTAAATCAAGTTTTTGGAAATATTTAGACACTATCACATATTATAATGTTTAATATTAATTTTTTATTCTTTATTCGTGAAAAAAATTTGGGTAGACATTATTCTTTGGAAAAAATTACAAGCGTGCCGCTCACCTCAAATATAAAATGTCACCCACTCTTCAATATTCTTCAAACCTTCATACCATTTTTGTTTAGAAAATACCTTCCCAAATACCTTGAAACATATCTCTTATCATCTAGAAGAAACTTTTTGGGAATTAATACAATAAATTAATTATTTTGGGGACAACCTATGGAGGATACATGAATAAGAGGAAGATCGAATGTGCATGAAGGAAGTCACGACATAAGGTATTGTATTTATAGATGACATGTAATTTCATTGATACATATGAAATTTCACCTCATGTGTTCTTTTATATGGTTTATATATGATCCCTTTTAAATTTAATATAATTAATATCCTCAACATCATTATATTTATTGTTTTATTTGATGTTATGCATTATGGGGGATTGAAATTCAATAGATTACTAAGGTAATAATGGATTTCTATTCTCTCTTTTATTATTTAGATACAAATATATAATCACCAATAATTTTGTCATGGAATATATTATGTATATTTTTAATTTTATATCTTTAATATACATCACTAAAAAATATTTATAGATTACTTTTTTGTTTTTTGTTTATCATATATTATAATTCAAATGAATGCTAATGTAGTAAAGGATTTCTAGTCACTCTTTTTTTGGGAGACATACGAAATTAGCCACATCTCTATTTTTAGTGGTATATATACTTCCCCATTAACATTTTATTTCATGAATTTTATTTATTTAATGATATTTAATGTTTTCATTAATGTTGTGACTTTATAGGACTGTAATTTAAAATATTACTAGAAGAAAGGGATTTACATATTAATTTTTAATTGTATGAGAAATGTGCCATATTCACCAACTATTTAATATAAATGGATTATATAATTCCAATTAATATATTTTATTATTCCTATACTAAAAATTAAGTTGATTTGCATATCCAATTTTGTATCTGTCCTTCAAAGGGTTTACCATTCAAAAGATACCAAATCGGCAAGGGTTTTTTGTCTCAATTTTCCATCCATGGTACATATGTTAGGTTATTCACCTATAATATTTTATTAGGTGTGTACACATTTTAGTTAACTTTAAATATCCTGAATTTATTCCTTACAAAGATATTTTCATATTCACTTAATGTTATTACTTCATAGGGATTATGATTCAATGTTTCTAATGCGGTGGAGTTTTTATGTTACAATATTATGGTTTATCAGGACATTTTATGATTTGGTTTATAATGTCAAAATATTTTGATCCATATCTCTATAAACTCGTTAAATTTATTATATTTTCTCATATCAAGTGAATAAATTTCATGAAATTATTTTCCTTTCATTTTGTTCACTAGTTTTTTTAAACAAAATGAGACCTTTCCTAAGATCCCTTTATTATAAAAAAACATACAAAAGACTGAAAGTAGAAGATTTAAAAAAATCATTCCTAAAAAAGGATGGGGATCATCTGGTACTTGATCATCTCAGTGAAAATCATTACCATTAACACATTTGTTAGCAAACCCATCTGCCAACACATTTTCCTTTCTATATGCAAGAGTAACAAAGTGATCTCTTGAGTAGAGAGATTCCAAACATCTAGTCCAGCGATTAGTGAGCTTCCAAGAAAGATTCAAATCCCCAGTTCTAATAGAAGAAACTACCATAGTGGGGTCACATTCGATCCAAATATTGTTCCAATCCATCCTTCCCTCTTGCTCTACCGCTACAATGACCCTACGCATTTCTGCTTTAAGAAAAAGGTAATACCACATGAGCCATAAATGCACCCACAAACACTTCCCTAATAGTCCCTAAAGAAAGCACCGAAGCCAGAGGGACCCAGATTTCCCCTTGAAGCACCATCAGAGTTGATTTTAATCCAACCATTAAAAGGGGCCACCAAATGACTTCCATTATCCCACACAGAGGGAGAATGTTTCCTTTTTACCCATTTCACTTAAGCACTGATAAATTATGTATAGAGTTTGATCGAAAAAACCTCTGGGTGTGTCCACCTTTTGGACCATTGCGAGTATCCCTGAAAGAACAAAACCAAACCGAAGGCACTACATGTCATGTCTGAATTTTTTTCTTGATGTACATATAAGATTAACCACCTCTTCTGCAGCAGCATGGATTAAATTTAGAAGTTGCGGTGACAAGATTATAGCGGTCCAACTCTTTATGAAATCACAAATTGAAATGGAATGAGGTCGAGGAACATCAAAAATGTCAAAAACCAACGTCTATATCACCGAAGCCACAAAAAAATGAGGAAAAGGTAGTCCACATCCTTCCTATGTTGAAAGAACAAAGTGCAAATGGAGGAAAGAGAAATACCACATACCTGCAGAAATTCATCAGTTCGTATTTTTAAATGAGCCAGCCTCCCTGAAAGAATAGATCAGGATGGCCGAAGAAACATTCGTTGTTGGTTCCCCATCCATTTCCAATCATTTTATCTATAAATGGAGTGATTATAATATCCTTTTGAGGTGAGTATTCCATTGACAGCAGGTTCACATGCCCAAAAATCTCCCCTAGGATACCAACAATATTCATTAACAATCGAAGTTATATGATCTGGAAGATTATCCATACTACCAAGATGATCTTTAATTGTTATATCAATGTCCATATTAGAATCCCCCTCCAGGACCAAGTTAATCAGGTGATTCCTAGTCCAATTTGATTTCCAAAAATGATTAGTGGAGTCTATGGAAACAAGTCACTTAGAGTCAACATTAATTCTTGAGAAAATATACTTGAAGGCAGGGCACACCAAAGAGTTAACTTAATTGATGTTCCCTGCCTTAAGCCTATGAATAAACCAGGCCCTATGAAAAAAAGTTTCCTTATATTGCATGTTTATAAGATTCCATATAAAACTGGCCTGCAAAAGAGTCATTGAAGCATCCTTGATTTTTGATACCCAAACCACCCTCATCATGTGGCTTGCAGACATCATTCAAGGTAATTATTTCCAACCATCTTTCCAAAATTCTTCCACTACAAATATTGTTCTTAATGGAAATATTGGTGCTATAGATTAAATAAATCATCCATTTATACATCATAAAAGTGTATACAAATTTGAAAATGATGAATGATTTCACCAAGCAAACCCTTATAGCTATTGATAGAGATTCTACCTTCCAAGTTTAATATTGTCTTTTAATCATGCTCACAATGCTAGAGAAGTGAAAAACCTTTGGTCTCCCCCAGAACATGGGCACTCCCATGTAATAAAGGGAAGATGACCCTCATGAATCCCCAATTCACTGATGATATCACTTTTCCTGATAACTGAGAATCCCCTTCCAATGTAGACAAAGGACTTATTCCAACTAACCACCTTCCCAGAAACCATTTCATAGTGAAAAAGGGATCTCTTTATATTCTGGATGTTTCCCTTATCCCCTTGGGTGAAGCAAATGATATTGTCAGCATATAAAAGATCAGAGGGTGTGACAATTCCCCTTCTAGCATGAATAGACTTCAGTTTCCCATTGTCAGACATGATGGAAAGAATCCTACTTAGATAATCCCCAATGATAGAAAAAAGGATGGTGGATAATGGATCACCTTGCCTAACACCTCTCGAACATTCCAAATATCCTTTCGGGGATACATTTATAAGAACTGAAATATGATGAGAACTAAAAATGATTTTGACCAAATTGATGAAGACATCATCAAACCCATACATGACAAGGATCTTTCAGATGAAACCCCAATCCATTATATCAAAATCATTTTTGAAATCCAATTTGAGAGAAATATTTCCACCCCTAATGGGTTTTTTAGAAGATTAACACACTCTGAGGCGGAGATATGATAATCCAGTAATGATCTCCCTTTTATGAAACTAAACTAATTTGAAAAAACAATTTTGCAGGCAATGAAGGAGAGCCTATTGTCTAGGATTTTGAAAATAACATTATAAAATGTGATAAAAAATGCATCTGGCCTGAAGAGATGAATTTCATTAGAATTTTCCTCTTTCTGGATAAGGGCATGAAACTGAGAATTCAGTCCCCTAGGAAGAGATCTGTCTCTAAAAAAGTGAGTGAGTAACCTGCTTACATCTTCCTGAATGAGATCCCAAAATGTTTGGAAAAAGAAGTTACCAAAGCCATCAGGACCAGCTGAGCTCTCAGTATTGATGCTAAAAATAGCCTCCTTAATCTCTAGGTCAAGCGGCATAGTAGTAAGAGTGGAGTTTTCCTCTTGATTAACCATTCTCCGAATCACCCCATCCATAGGATCAATTATTGAATGAGGGACATTAAAATGCTCCATGATGTAAGAAGTGACATGCTTAGAAAGAGCCATTCGATTGTCAATGAGGTTATCCCCATTATTAATCAAGGAAAGGGGATTAGAGACTTTCCTAACTCTCTGAAGAGAATTGAAGAATCTTGAATTTTTGTCATTGTCTATTAACCACTTGGCTCTAATGGAATCCCTTTGCAAGGAATCATTCATATCATGAAGATTGTTCAGTTCAATGGACAACTCAGCTAACACTGCAATTCCATCAGAGAAGTCATTATTGGTGTTATGTTCTTGAACCTTCTGGAGAGAATCTTCAAGTGTAGAGATATCATAATCAAGGGAGATGAAGCAATATTTTCTCCAAATTCTTAAATTCATTTTTAAAATTTTGAGTTTGATTATGCATGCGAAGCCATCATCCCTACGGTTCACAGAGTCCCCGGTGTTATGAACAATGATCTTGAATTCCAGATGAGAGACCCAAGCCTTGTTGAACATAAAAGGGAAATGAGGTATGGGTTTTGTCTCACTAAGATCCACCAAAATAGGATGATGATCAGAATTGATTCTGGAAATAGTTGATCATGATATATTACCCCATGTGTCTAGAGAGGCCCCATTAACCAAGTCCCTATCAATATTTTTAGCCACAAAGCAGCTCAGATGCCTCCTATACCAACTATATTTTCCACCAACCAAATTAATGTCAATCAAGTCATTCTGGTCAATACATAATCTAAACTCCCTAGAGGAAATTTTGTTGTGAGTTGCTCCCATTTTTTCATCTGGGTTCATGATTGCATTGAAGTCCCCCGGAATTAACAAAGGATTACAGATGGTGGACTTGAGAGATTCTATACCCATCCACAGATTCCTGCGATTCTGATAACTGTTGTGAGCATAAATCAAGGAGCAGGTAAAATGGGAACCAAGGTAGCTGAAGGAGCAAGTGACATGCTAATCACATGACATAACCATGGTGGTGTTGCCTATAGAATTATGGTACAACACCCATAGAGTCTTGATATATGTTGAACACCTATTGGTATCAACTAAATGAAACCCCAAATTTTCCAGGTTAGCAAAACAAGAGGAGAAGATTTTTTTTAGGGTCAGATAGACCTGTAAAACATGGTTTGTTCTGTTGAATGAATAACCGTATAGATCTATCTATTTCCATATTTCCCAGAACCTGGCAATTCCAGAACAAAATATTCATTTAAAGCTGGAACCAGGGTTTGAACCCCTCACTTTTATACCCCCAGGTTTTTCAGGTGGTCTTCTAGCCTTATTTTTGGGAGGAGGAGATAGCATGTCACTTATATCAGCACTACTGGTCAAGGTACCCTTCCCGTTGGAGGATAGATCATAGTTAACCTTCCCTATCATGTTATCTATATTTGAGGTATTACTAGAGGCTATTGGCTTACTATCCTCATGTTCCATTCCGCTGTCCTACTTGCTGGTTGTAACATCATACTCCACTAGAATGGAACAGAGAACAACCTGGGTCAGCCCTATAGTGATCTGAACTGCCTTAATATTAGGAGGAGGTTTCGAGCTACTGTGAACATGTATCACTGCTGTGCAGTGGGACATCTAAGAATTCATACCCTCTACTAGGATCCTCACAACAGATGCAGAGCCTGTCAATATATGAGTCTGTTCAGTGTGGATACTGAGGCCGGCAGGGACATTGATATCTGCCAGATTTGATGCCATAGAATCAGCACTTGAGGTGTCACTATCCCTTATAGACCATACCAAGTCATTGATGTCATGAAATAACTCCATAGTGATGAATTCATCATCTATTTTATGTTGGAGATCATGAAACAGACTATAAATATCTTCATATGTTACCCAGTCTAGATCCTCCTCCTCCTTGATTTCCTGTTCAGAGAAAGAGTTCCTTTCATGTTCATTCTATTGAGCTTCCTCCCACTCCACCATTTCTGACCAGGTCTGTTTCTTAGGGTTTAAGTGTCGGACTGTGTATTCAGATTCTACATCTTCACATGATCCTGCATTTGATTAGTATCCAAATGAGACTTCATAGGGGCTTGAGAAGGTCCTGCCTGATCCTTTGTGATTCCCTTCTTTTCAAGAAGCACATTTTTAAATCTCATGCTCTTATTGGTTTCAATCCACTCCACAGATTTTGGAGCATCAACCTGCTTCAAGAGGACACTGCAATTAGAGAATGAATGGCCCACCAGTTTGCAAACATCACAGAAGGGTGTAACATTGTCATAATTCACACCAACTTCCGATCTGTTCCCACCAGAAATGAAAGAAATGCTTTCGGGTCTCTGGATTTCCAGGTTGACACCCACTAACATCTAGGCAAAGAACCCCAATTCTCCCTCCATGGTCCGCTGATCCATTCTGATTGGTGCACCAATACAAGATGCAATGTCGTTTCGAATACTTGAATGCCAGTAGAACCAGTTCTACCAATGCCACCACACCCATATCTGTGCATTCATCTGCATGATTTTAAAAGGATTAAAATTCAAATCCCATTTATATTATAGAATAAATCTGGGTTTTAATTGGAGGTTTCTAATGTTCCTGGCTGCATTCAATGCGTCCTTGGATTGAAGAACGATATGAAAGAATCCCCGCCCAACAGGTATTAGCCGCCAATCACGGTTACCCCAACAATGGGATATTCTGTTCTTGATATCTGCATAAGACCAGGGTTTATCCCCCTTTGACTATATAACTAATCCGAGGATAGAAAGCATATATAGATTGATTCTTTGCGGAAGAGCTTCTGGATCTGCAACTACAGAGAAGCCCCCGTTTTCAAGTCGCGATATGTTTGAGGGTGTGGGAGATTCATCCTTGGAAAGATCTGCGGAGCCAGAAAGTGCTTCCGCAAAGGATAATCCATTCTTCTTCAAGTTGGGGGATGCTAATAGGCAAGATCTTTACTCGAATTCGTTGGGACACCTCGACCATCCTGGAAGGCCGATTCCTATTCAGGATTGAACGATTCCATTGAAGAAATCGAGAACCTGATCGAAGAGGCAAGGATTCGCTATCGCCAGATGCAAAGAAGGGAACTCTCACGATCACCATATCCTTTCAAAGATAAACATTAAAAAACTTGTGTACACTATTGTTCAAAAGAATGATTTTAAGACAAAATCGGAAGGATGTGTCTTTTTCGTCGAAAACCCTTTTACCTCCAAAAACATTTTTTCTAAAAAAAATCCAAATAATTTTTTTTTCAAATTAAAAATAAGAATTATTAGAGGCATTTTTTAACAAGCTTTACATTTTACATAATGTTTTGAAATGTTTTAATCAAATCGATTTCCAAACAATGCTTATTTTTCTTGTACTGAAAAGGTGAAATGACCCTTTTTTAAATGTGTAAATAATGAATATAATTTTCTATCATCATTAACATTATTTTATTTTAATATTCCATAATTTTGTTATTAAAATTTTTAAATAAAAGGATATTGATATTTTTTTATTTTATAAAATGTATATTTAGAAGTAAAAAAGTATATTTTACTATTTAAATTTTGTAAACAATTTTAAAAACATAAATTATAAGTTTTCATGTTTATAATAAAATAGAAGGATTTATAATTTTTTTTCAGAATTAGTAAATTAAAAAATATAGTTTTTCAGAGAAACGATATTTCCTAAAAATAAATGTTCCCATTGATTTTTCATTCAAAATCATTTTCCATATATGTTTAAATAAACTTATACTACTAATATTTTACTAAGGATATGAATGAATGATAACATTACGATTCATTAATTTGATGGTTTATGTTTGTCTTGAAAATATTTTTATCATACTTTTTTTACTCCATTGGTTATACAACAAGATGATTCTTATAAATACCGATTATTTCTCCCCGGGTCATGCTTAGAGGAAATGATGAAATTATTATGAAAATAATTTATTTAAATTAGTTTTGATATTATGAAGGATTAAAAACCTCTAGAAACACATATGTGTTATTTTCATTATGCTATGAGTTGGACCTGTATCCCTCATCAATGAATTGGTAATTATTGATGTTATATAATCTCAAAGGGTATATAAGAGATTATCCCATACCCAAAATAGGGTTAACATAAAATTATCCATATCCTGAATGATGGTACACCAGACGATATTCTATGTCCCAAGCAGGTATAATGGGTTTACCCCAAGCCTAACTTTTTGTTGAAGACTTGAAATCTTGATTCATTTTTCCAGAATAAAATTACATTCCCATATTATTTTTCATAGAACTATTGGGTACATAGTATAATATATGAGGTAGCTATTGGAACTATGGATAATTGGTGCTTGTTACCTGCTTCCACTATATGGATGGTGCAACACTTTTTATTGGCAAATGGACTTTGTTTCTTGAGGATTCAACAGTCCATCATCACTATTTATCCAGGACTCCTCCACCAGGATGACAGTGGTGTTCAAATATATGTGGAAGGATATGGGCATGTCATCTATTATTTGTTGGCACAAAAATGGTTGTCCAATGCAATATGTGAACTTTGGTTTCACAAAGTGCCTTCCCACCTTCGCTGAACAAGACTTATTAGATCATCTAAAATTCTTATATGGATTAAAAACATATTGTAATACATGTTAAAGGTTCCTCTATGGTGTTATATAAAGAGGTTTTCAACATAGATGAACATCATGTTAGTAATAATTTTAAACAAATTAAGAGTCTTTTTATTATGAATATTTTCAAATATCACGAAGAATAAAATTTCACTATCTGGAATACATCTGTTTGAGAATGCCTGGTAGGATGAATTTATCACTTTTGGGGGGATGGTGTGATTTAGTGAAATATTATTATTTTATGTTTCATTTTTCTTGAATCAACCTTATCATCATTTTGAAGAGTCGTTACCTTTTTGAAAACAAAAATATCACACATAAATAAGAACAAAAGAATTTACAAGGTTCACTATTCAACAAGAGAAGCTACAACCATATTTCTATTTAGTAAAAATCCAAAACCACACAATACACAAAAAATATACTCTATTTGTGGTTACAATGAGTTTTATATTTCTTTACACTCATGTGGCACAATGTTCAATGAAGTAGTGCATATTCATCACGTAACACAAGATGATGTAGTACAATTTTTGTTACATGTTATGATAATTTCAGCCTCTACTTCAAAACATTTCACACTACTATATTTTATACATTCACAAATATATTCATCAAAAATATTCTTCACATTCCTACCTAATAGTATGTTAAAACATTATAGAATTAATAATTATACTCAATCTGATACCCACTTTGATATTTTGGCCTGATTTCGTAGTCCGATAAAATAACACATCGAGAATACCACTGAAAAAAAAATTAATCTGCATCTGCCTGAGACTATAAATCCCAATATTATTAGTCTATTAGATCAAGGAACTCTAAATAAAATATTCCATTTCTATTTTATTCTTATTTCAGGAAAACATCCTTAAGAAATACCAATATTAAAACTCCTACCTAAAACTCTTTAGTGCTCCCCATTCTCTTTTAATATCTCTACACTACATGCGTCAGAATGTACAGTGAAATTCCGTTTACTTATAAGTGTTACATGTATTTCTTGGGAGGGATTCTGACCTTTTTTTATGCCCAAAGCTTTTTCGAAAAACATTAATTTTAAATTCATTTTTGATACATATTTGATTTCTTTATCACTACTCAACTCTTCTCATCTTTTCTTGAACATTCTCAAATCATCTCCAAAATTCAGTTATCTTTAGGCTATCCTCACAATCTCTTGTTTGAATATGTTTCCCTTGTTTATTCTCTCTCATTATGATCTATAGAACCAACTGAACATAGACCACAAAATAGTATGGTCTATTAGATCAAAAAACAATATCAAATCATAACTATTTTCTCATAATTTTTTTCCACTTAGACTTTATTTTAATTTTTTCACATAAAAATAGTGGAAACATCCAATGACTTTAATACATTATTTTAAATATATTAGCATCTAGTTCATGATTATTTGAAAGAATTATTATTTATTCTATTCACACTTAATTTTTCCCTTGATAAAACCTTTTTAATTTTAGTTTGAAATTCATTATTATATTTTTATTCTATGAACTGATGATCATGCATTTAATAATTTTTTTACCGATGTCAGCCTACACCAGTTGAATTAGTATGTCCCATAATATAATAATCGATTCCAGCACTATTCCAATAACACATGACCCAATTTTAACCATAAAATAATTCATTTTTATCTCTCAACACACATCAATGAAATCAAAATGGAGATATTATTTTTTTCTTTAAGAAATTGAACATTAATAATAATTTATCTCGATGAAAATAATTGACTATATTACTGATTGAACTATTATTAAATTATGAATTAGTATCAACACTATAAACTTCTTCAATGTACCCAACATACTCTTCTTTCTGAATTTTATTAATAAAACAATTCTTCTATTACATAACTTTAGCTATGTTCAATGATTTTGATTATTGACGACATGATTATTTTGATGATCTATGGGATACCATTTCTAATAGGCTGATAATGGTATCATAGACTTAATAAACTTCTTTCTTTTCAGATTATGATTCAAATTAACTTTTTTCTCTAAATATTTGTATCTTTTGGTGTATTAGTCTGACTAAAACCGAACACCTTTTTCTTCAAATATTCCGATCATCCAACTCTTCTGTAAAACAAATATTCATCTGGTGATCTCACACCAATAAATTGATATAAAAAATCACTGTATTCCAAAAAAATAAACATTCCATTATCTTATTCTAGTATCATGAAATCATAATTAGCTTTATTATGTTTAGGATTTTCATAGAATAATCAAACTAATAATTGAATGTATTGAAGCATTCCATCAATTCCAACTTCTTTATTATTTCAAACTATACAGAAATATAACTTGCAACACTTATTCTCCTCCATTATTTCATAAAATTTATATAAAAAATTTCCAAGATTTCATAAGATATTTTTTAATTAAAAAACATAAAAGCATCCTTACATTCTCATCAGTTAAAATCAGACTCAAATTCTATTCCTTATTGTGATCAAATCATCCATACAAATCGAAGTTATGTCTGATGAACAATTTCTTCTGGAAAACATACTATCAATATAATGGAATATATTAATAATTCTATATAGTATCACTAAATTATGCTGACGATTCTTATCACCATGTTTCAAAATGTGAGGTAATTTATTTTTTTTACAAAAAATGACAATTCCTTTTTCACAAACATCATTCATCTTGCAAAAACAACTTTCATCGATCTCAGTCAAAACAATTTCTTCCTTTGATTTCATTATGAACCATGGTTTATAAGTCATTGAATTTTGTAATCTCTATCAGTATATTTCCTATCAAAAATTATATTCCAATGTGAGTTAACTCATTGCTGGAAATGATAATCATTAATAGAAAACCCATTTATTGAAAAATTATTATCACACAAAATTTCCTTATTTATTTTTCTAATGATTTTTGATTAGAAAAGATTTATACCAACCATATAAAAAACGAATATAATAGTTCAAACACATACAATTGTGAAATCATACCTTTTCAAAAAATCCACCAATATACCTGCTCCATAAATTTATTTTCACATAATAATGGAAAAATTTCTGAAACAATTATCCGCCATAAAAACACTATCCAATGAAAATATGGCATAGTGTACAAAAACACATACCTAAACCATGATAACCATGATATTATAAGTACTTGTTCAACCCATGTTTATAAAATAGTCCTATAGTGATGTTTTTTGTGAAAAGTCGTCAACTTGTTCCTATGTAGGAACATAATCCAAAATCAATTCATTCTTCTCCACATGATATTTGATGAAATTATATTTAATATCTATATGTTTTGAATGAGACTATTTTACTATATTTCCTGTATGGTTGGTGGAATTTTTATTATCACAAACCATGAGAAAAGTTACCATTAAATCAATAAGTATGTCCTTAAAGAGAGTATTTATCCACATAATTTGAGTTGCATATTGATTTAAATAAAATATTTAGCTAGGGTTGTGACAAAAGTTACTAAATTTAGTTTCTTTGTATGTAAAATAAAAAAACATTTCCCTTGAATGAAAATTCAACTAGTTCTTGATCTTCAATCATAGTCATATCATATTCAATAATCATTTGAATAGCAAAACAAGTGAATAGTTTTTTAGCTATCATTTCTGATTCATAATTTTTTTGTTCCTTTGATATATCTATGTATTCTTTTTATATCCAATAGATGTAATTATTTTTGAGCACTAAAAAATATTATACATATGGTGATATCATAAACAATGTCAATTATTAGTGAAGAATAATATAAAAAATAAAATTTCATTCTCCAGTACATTATAGTCAATATTTGTTCCTTCTAAATATTTAGAGAACATGGATCCCACTAAAATTGGTGTGGAAACAGATTTCAAAATTTTCATCCCTAAAGCATTATGATGTTCCCTAGTATACCTTTTAGGAGAAAGAGATATGTGTTTATTATTTGTGAGATTTATAACTCAAGAATGTTTTTTCATTTCACCTAGAATGGATATCGTAAATCCCATTTCCATTTCGTGACCAATTCATTCACATGTTCATTAATCGTCCCAATCATAAATTATGTCATAAATATAAAAAACTACAATGGGGGAAAACACAATATTGTCTAAGATTTAAAATTGAAATAAACGATTTCTTCTCGTAAAATCAACCATATAATATAGGTATCTACTTTGGAATTCCATTCCCTCTGAGATTTTTTTATCCCATACATGAACTTCCTCATCATTCACTCATAACATTCATCCTCCCCAACAAAATATCCACAATGTTTCTCTACATAAACATCATCATCAATATCAAAATTCAATAATGGAGATTTCAAATCCATTTGAATATTTTAAAAATCACTGTCTAGCAGTATAAATAATGACTATAATATAATATAATATTTCCTATGGGGAAATAGAATCATTAAAATAAATTCCTTCTAATTTCTAGTATAATTTTTACACAAATCATTTTTTTCTTATAACATCACAATCTTCAATCAACATGTTTCAAAAAGCCTAAATTGTACTGATAACATTATTTTTGTTTGTTTTGGGTATGGGATCCCATGTACCATTATTTTATATTGGGTATATCTCTTCATTCATATCCCAAACCCATTGCAGATTCACAAAATGTTTATTCACATATTTCATCTCACCAATTGAAGATAAAGAAGTTATTTTAATAACTTTTGTTGTTATTTTTTATTGATCTTTTTTATGTTGATCACCAAAAAATGTTTCCCTCATTCACATGCCTTTTCATCCATGGATGTGATTTTATAGACTCTTCCACATCACATTAAATAGATGATTCTGGTTCCTCTTCTTATATAGGATTATTATTGTAACAATCCTTGTTAGAATTGTCACCCAAAATTATTTCATCCTAATTATATTCCTTATCATTATGATATTATTTAACATCTTAACCATATTTTTCATTAGCATTTATGTGAATTTAATAAAAAAATATTCATATTTATTTGTTCAAATATATATATCTTCTTCCTTTTAGAGCATATACATGATAAATTACATCTTTACCTTTTTTGTGAAACTTTCCCATCTTTTTATCATTCTTCATTATGATGCATACACTCATAAAAATTATAAAATGATTCAATCATGAAGTTTTTTCAGTAAACAATTCATATGGTTTCATATCTGAACATGTACTATAGAAACAATATTTTTGAATATAAACAGCATTTCTCAAGGATTGCATCTATATTTATTGAGAGATACCATGTTCCTGTAACATACGTCACCCCATTTCCACCAAACAAATATTCTTCATTTTAGCACCATTTTCTGGAGAATATGGTGTACTGAACACATAGAAATTCAATGTTTCACAAGATAACTTTGATACAATTCAATTTTTATTCACCACCATTTTCAGTACTCAAATTCATCACTGAAAACTCAAATTACTTCTTAAGATTACTCCAAAAACTTATAATCATTTCCATAGTATCTTCCATTTTTTTCATACACATAACAAAATTAATTCAAGTAAATTCAACAATGAATATAATAAGGTACTTATCTCCATGATATGACCTTTTTGTTAATTGTCAATGGTATTCCAAATTAATATGTTATAGGGTTCCTTTTGAAAAAAATTCTACTTTCATATGCATAGAGTTTCTTATTTTTCCCTTTTGAAAAATCTTGCAACACATCAGGAATACCTTAGACACAGTCTCACCTTTTTTACTTTGTAATATCTCTCTGCCAGATGTGTCCGAAATTTTTATTTTGAAACAAATTTTCATAAACAATTTCAATATAACTGTCACGAACCACCTTCAACAAAAGGAGGGAAGGGTTAAAAGATTGTCAGACCCTTCATTCTTTAAGTTGAAGGAGAGATAATGACCCCCAAGACCCGCCTTCAATAGATCCCGGAGTGGCGACTAGCACCAAGGGTATAGAAATTTCTCACAAATGGAAGGCATTACCCCTTTTTGTTTTATAAGACCGAGAGATAAGATGATGAAACTAAACAACACCAAGGAAAAAAGAAAAATAAAGCCAAAAGTAAACCATTCCCATATGCATGTTCCAAAAGTAAAGCCACAAAGTACAAAAGGTGACTACAAAGATAAGTACCAAAGAGGAAAAGCAACAACTGCAACTGCCCCAAAGGTCCGAGCTAGTATGGTCCTGCGTGATCCCCGAAGTCCTCCTGGAAACCTGAAAGTAGTTTTATATACGTAGGGTGAGCATACAAGTACACTAAGTAGGGAAAACAAAAGACTCTCGTGCGCAAGTGGGGGAACATGCTAAAGTCTCGTGAGAAAAAGGAGTAAACCGAACACCTGTCAAGGTAAACTATCCACCCAAGCCTCACCAAGGCACACTCCCCAAATAAAGCAAGTCAAGTAATATATATATATATTAAGAGCACATCGATGTTTGATTACCCCGCGCCACTTTCCCACTGGTTATTGAGACATCCTACGTATCGAACCAATCCCGCCATTCTCACCGTAGTCCCACTGCCAAACCCACCCGCACACACCTGGGCCACAACCACCACACGCAGTCCCACTGCCGAATCCCACCCGCAAACACCTGAGCTGCAACTATCACATATAACCACGCCTGCAAACACCTAGGCCAGAACAACCACCACCATGCCCGAAGACACCTGGGCTAGAAAATCCACTGCCACACCCGAAGACACCTGGGCCTCATCCCGAAGACACTTGGGAAACCACCTGCCGCACACACCTGGCCAACCACCACACTACCCCGCCCGAAGGTTCTTGGGCTAATAATGTACCTCAGGCCATCACAGCCTGCTCGAAGATACTTGGGCTATCCAGGAAAGGGAGCAGAAAAGGAGTTAATAACCAGCCACTAAGAATAGTGTTGGGAAAAACACCCTCCCCCCATGAAATGGGGGTGTTCGACACTAAGTGATCAACTTGGGTGGGGCGCGAATAAGAAACACAAAACTACAAGTATATATATAGGTAACAAGCACTCACCCCAAACTAGGTTTTTCTTTAGAAGACCTACAGATTACGAAAGCTCTCAAGTCCGAGTCACAACTCTCGCCAACAAAACCCATTTTTCCCATTCTTGTTTTCATGTTCAGTAATAATGTTTAATTAACTTTAAGCACTACTGGGAAACTAGTAGGCATAGACACAAGTGCAGGAAAGCAAACAGTCAAGCATCAACCGTAACGCCCACACCCAGTTCTCAACAACAGAGGATCCCACCCCAATTCGTTATATAAACAAGTGCCCACCTGATCTTAAAACTCACAACCACCGAATCCATACCGACAGGGGATCCCATCCCCAAATTCACAAAACCACCAAGGGTATAAAGACAGGGTATCCCATCCCCTCCCACATCTCCAACAACTGGCCCGTGAAAGAAAACAACCAAACCACCGTCACCAACACTAAGCAGGGCCTTGCCGGTATTTTCAGATTTAAAAGATTTTACACGCTCCATGGTTTCAATTCCATGTTTTGACTGGGGATAGCACAGAAGGGATTGATCCTGGTGCTCTCAATTTATTCATCCAGGTATACGTGATTAACCAATTTACTTTTCACAGCAGGAGTTTATAGCCACAACAAGCCATTTAAAACATAAGCAGGGGTTCATTAGTGCACAAACAACAACCACCAACGACCTCGATTTTCAGAAGGCATAAGACAACACAACTCAGAAAGAAGATCATTATATAAAATGACATCAATGATCACAAACCCCCTTTCTTTATATAATCCAGTTCATTATCTTCATTTAGGTCTGGTTTATCCAATTCTACAGAACAGAAGCACGCCCACCCCGCATGATACACAAAAGAGAGAGGCTAAATAGAAATTACCTACTTGTTGATAGATTATCGACGTTTAGGCCAGGCACAGAACTTTACGCATAACGATGTGGCACTTATGATGCACCAGAAGCTGTTTGTGAAAAGCCGCGATCGAGGAAAGGAGAAACCACGGATAACCCTTAGTTTATAAGAGCTGCGGACGGTTGAGGTGAGAACGCGAAACCGCATAAGGCGCGGGGGTCGTGGGTTGACCACGCAACTCCACTCGTCATTAAAGGGGGTTGGGTGGTTTAAACTGACTCATTAATTGATTAAGTATTTAATTAAAACTCTTATGCATGTTACAGGTCTTTAAAACACGCTCAAACAGGTCAAAATAGGGTTTAAAACCCTATTTGTGCAAAAGGGAGTGCTACTGGAAATAACCCGCGGGGTAGGCCAGAGCCACCGGTAGCTGAGAGCTACCGGTGGGTGATAGCTACCGGTAGCTAAGCTACCGGTAGGCTGCAGCGACTGGTAGGCTGCAGCTACCGGTAGGCCGCAGCTACCGGTAGGCCGCAACTACCGGTAGGCCGAGCTACCGGTAGGCTGTGGCCACCGGTAGGCCTGCTACCGGTAGGCTAAGGCTACCGGTAGGCCTACACCACCGTGATTCCCAGACCCAAAAACCCAAAACGAGATTTTCACAAAGTAATGGACCCCAAAAACTTGGGCCATTACATTAGATACCTATTAAACAATTCTCGTCCTCTAGAATCAAAACAAAACCAGAAGGAAAGAGAGGGTCCGAACAACCACCTCTAAAGATACCTCTTAGGAGCGAACCCATGCTAACTAAAACATTTCCCTGCCAAGAACCAAGCAACATACCATGCCAAAATGCCTAGGTAGGTGATATTATCCGCTTTGGGCAGCACTGACTCACCCGCACGGGTTTAATCGCATCCAACTTAATGCATATTGATTAGGGGTCGGGTTCTCTCCTCCCCCATAGCCAGGGATTTTCACACACAATCAGAGGAAATAAAACCAGTACATTTCATAGCCAAAAGACAAAACATTCTACCAGAACAGGTACAACAAGGAACAAAAATCAAAACAACTCTGGGTACTGGGTACGCATCTGTGCTTCCCTCTCCCACATACTCTCCTCAAGCGCACCATGTCTCCACAACACACGAATCAAGGGGATGGTTCTCCCATGAAGCACCTTCTCCTTGAAATCCTCGATCATCACTGGTCTCTCTACAAAGGTAACGTCGTCCTCGATGTCCAGCTCACCCCAATCAAGGATGTATGAATCATCGTGCAGATACTGACGGAGCTGGGACACATGGAAGACACCATGTATCCCCAGTAGCGGCGGTGGCAACGCTAGCTGATAAGCCACCTCGCCGACCCGCTGCAACACTTCGAAGGGTCCGATGAACCTGGGAGAAAGCTTACTCCCCTTGCTGAAACTCCGCTGCCCACGCCGAGGGGAGACCTTCAAGAACACGTGGTCCCCAACCTCAAACTCCAAGGGCCTCCTCCTGGTATCATCATACGACTTCTGTCGGTCTTGGGCCGCCTTCATCCTTTCCCGTATGAGTTGAACCTTTTCTGTCATGCTCTGCACCACTTCCGGGCCAAGGATGCCTGCCTCCCCTACTTCGGCCCAACACACAGGTGAATGGCATGGCCTCCCGTACAAGGATTCAAATGGGGCCATGCCAATGGTAGAGTGATAGATATTATTTTAGGCGAACTCTACTAGGGGCAAGTGTCGCACCCATGATCCTCCTGAGTCCATAACACATGCCCGCAGCATATCCTCCAAGGTCTGGATGGTGCGCTCTGTTTTTCCATCTGTCTGGGGATGGAAAGCAGTGCTAAGGCGTAACTGGGTGCCAAACGCATGCTGCAACCCTCTCTAGACTCACGAGGTAAACCATGCATCCCTATCTGAGACTATAGACCTCAAAACTCCATGCAACCGCACCACCTCATCCACGTACTTTCGTGCCAAAGTATCCACTGCACTCGACTCCATGATTTCCAGAAAGTGAGCCGATTTCGTCAACCTATCCACTACCACCCAGATGGCGTCGTATCCCCCTTGGACCTTGGGTAGTCCTATGACAAAATCCATCGAGATGTCGTCCCACTTCCACTCGGGGACATCTCTATACTGCAGTAGGCCACCTGGAACTCGGTGTTCAGCCTTCACTTGCTGAGACACTAAGCACTTGGCCACAAACTCTACCGCCGCTCGCTTAACTCCGGACCACCAGAACTACCTCTTCAGTCCCTGGTACATCTTGGAAACTCTTGGGTGTACTGCCAGGGGTGAGTTGTGGAACTCACTGAGAACCTTACCGCGCATCACTCCTAGAACAAACAACCTTTTCTGGAAAAGCATCCAGTTCTGACCATCCTCTGTCCATCCTTCTGGAGCATTGCCATGGTCAACTCGGTCACGCATCACTTCGCAATCCGGGTCTCCCCACTAAGACTTCTACACTTGTTGAAACAGAGATGACTGCACTATCATCTGATATAGGCAGCCTCTGCCGCTATCCATCTTCGCATCCAGGCGTAAAGCATCCAACTCCTCCATCGCCTTCCAGGCGTCCACCGACTCTCGGACCGAATCCTTCTGCGTCTTCCTACTCAAGGCATCAGCCACTACATTTCCCTTTCCCTCAGTATAAGAGATCTTGAAGTCGTAATCCTGGAGGAACTCCACCCATCTCCACTGTCGCAAGTTTAAGTCCCGCTGGGAGAAGATATACCTCAAGATTTTATGATCCGTGAAGACCACAAAGCGTTCCCCGATGAGGTAGTGCCGCCATAACCTTAGCGCAAAAAATGACCGCTGCAAGATCCAGGTCGTGGGTGGTGTAATTACGCTCATGAGGGCGTAGCTGCCTGAACCCATAAGAGATCACCCCTTGTCGCTGCATCAACACACATCCCAGGCGCTGTCCTGAAGCATCGCAGAACACCTCATAAGCCGCCCCTTCTTCTGGTAATCTCAGCACTGGGGCACTAACCAACTTCTCTTTCAGATAACTGAAGGCTGACTCACATTGCTCACTCCACCCAAAAACCTGGTCCTTCTTGGTAAGGGCTGTCAAAGGGGCTGCTACTCGAGAGAAGTTGGGTACGAACCTCCGATAGTAACCTGCCAGCCCAAGGAAACTACAGACCTCTGCCACATTCTTGGGTGCTTCCCAAGAAACAACCGCCTCAACTTTTGATGGGTCCACCGCTACCCCCTGCTCGGACACCACGTGCCCGAGGAAGTGCACTTCTCGTGTCCAAAACTTGCATTTAGACAACTTCCCATAGATCTGATGATGTTGGAGGACCTCAAAAACCGTCCTCAGGTGCTCTGCATGGTCCTCCTCTGATCTTGAGTAGACCAGGATGTCATCGATGAATACAACCACGAACCGATCTAGGTACTCCGGGAAGATGGAGTTCATAAGCCCCATGAACACAGTTGGGGCGTTCGTAACACCGAAGGGCATGACTACGAACTCGAAGTGTCCATACCTGCATCTGAATGCCATCTTCGGGATGTCGCCCTACTTCAATCTTAGCTAGTGATACCCAGACCGCAAGTCGATCTTTGAGAACCACCCTTACCCTTTCAGTTGGTCGAAGAGATCGTCTATCCTCGGAAGATGGTAGCGATTCTTGATCGTCACTTGATTCAGCCTCCTGTAGTCTATGCACAACCTGAGACCACCATCTGTCTTCTTTGCGAACAAGACTGGAGAACCCCACGGTGACACACTCGGGCGAACATAACCCCTCTTCATCAGATCGTCAATCTGAATCCGCAACTCCCGTATCTCTGAAGGTGCCATACGGTAAGGAGCCATCGAGATCGGTCGAGCGCCGGGCTGTAGGTCTATCCCAAACTCGATATCGCGCCGAGGGGGTAGAGTCATCACCTCCTCAGAGAAGACGTCCATAAACTCACGGACGATCTCTGGCACTTCCACCATTTCAGCATCCACTGATTCCACTGTCAGCTCGGCCAACAAGGAGAGGAGGGGTTCCTCTCGCCTGTTTCCCTTCTGACTGCTCTGCTCGCCGATGAAGGTAACACGCCGGCCGTCCGAGTCCGAGAACACTACCCTTCTTCGGAAACAGTCGATGACGACACACACAGAGAGTAGCCAATCGATGCCTAGGATAACATCGTATGACTGAATCTGTAGTATAAGAAGATCCCTAATCGACTGATGTGGCCCTATCATCAGTCTACATCCCCGAAAAACAAACAACAAGTTGGTCTGACCTCCGACTAGTGTGATCAACACCAGGGGCACTTGAAGTCTCTCGGAATCTAGACCCAAGCAACAGGATAGACTGGGTGCAACAAAGGAGTGTGAAGCTCCGGTATCGAACAAAGAATAAGCAAGAGTTCTAAACAAACTGATCGTACCTCGGACAACCTCTGGCCCTGCTAGAACTGCTGCCTCTGCGGCGTGCAACTGTCCACGCCCAGCTCCTCTACCCCTCGGCTGCCAGCCACCTCCCCGACCATGCCCCGGTTGAGGTCCCTGAGGAGCGCCCTGATGTCGGCCTCCTCCTCCTACGTCTGCCCTCAGAGGAGCGGGAGCTCGCTATCCCTACTGCTGGAAAGGTCTGGCTGGAAACTGCTGCTGGGGCGGGTGGTGGGGCTGTCCACCACCGCCGTGCTGCACCCGGTCTGGGCACTGACTCCGGAGATGTCCAGGGCTCCCACAGATGAAGCACCGCGGTCCCGGGCCTGAAGGAAAAGGGTGTGGGCCGGGTGATCAAAACTGAAACTTCTGCAGTCTGCTCCCTGCTGGTCGGAACCTGGAGGGTCCTGACGCTGGAGGCCTGGTGTTGATGACCTTCCCCTTTGATGGTCCTAGCTGGATCCCCTCTCATGACACACATCCTAGAGCGTGCATTCTCTCCACCACTTCGGCCTTCTTCTAGACCTCCAAGTACGTCGGCAGGGTAAAGGGGGTAACAGCATACTGGAGGGAGGGTCGGAGCGCCTCCTCCAAATGTCTTTCCCGAGACTCCTCGTCGGGAAAGAGGTCCGGAGAAAAACATAGGAGGTCCTTAAACATGATCCCTAGCTCCCTCACGGACATACTCCCCTACTGGAGGGAGAGTAGATCCTGTCTCTTTTCCGCCTTCATCGTCGAGGAGAGGAATTCGGCCCAGAACTCCCTCTCGAAATCCGCCCAAGCCACCTCAGACTCTCTCATCTCCCCAGGTAAAGCGTCCACCACTGACGCGCCGCTCCCCGCATCTAGCTGACGGCCGGAGGAACCCAGTACTCAGTCGGGGCCCGAATTAGGCCGACAGCTATAACTAGCTCCTCTAGCCAGCCTTCCATATTCATGTCAGAGGTGTTGCCCTCATACTTTTCAGGGGCCTGTCGCTGGAAGGGCCAAAGAGTCTTCTGCCACTGGTCATCCTCTTCCTCTCGATCAACTCTCTGCCGATCGTCCAAAGTAGTCTCAGGGGCCTCGATCGCCTGTACCACACATGGTCGCCTTCCAGGTCCCATAACTGCAAGGTTAACAAGGAAAGCCTAAGCCCAAGTAGTGCAAAATATCATCTTCGAAACTTCTTAAAATTTTAATTTATTTTTAATTCCCAAGACATCCCAGAAACACAAGAACACAATTCATTATGATGCATGTACCTTTCCTAGGGTCTTTACCCTGCAATCAGCGTGACCTCACTTGGTCGTTCGGTAGGTCCAGAGTCCTTACATCAGATCACGGGGGGCCCTAAAAATCCCATGTCCTAGCCAGTCTTCCCTGGACTAATTCATGCGCCAAGGTCACCCAACACTGTTTCCTTACCATCCCATGCAATCCTCACTGTGCCTAACTCCAGACTCCATCCTATCTCTCAACCTCTCCTCTGATACCATTCTGTCACGACCCGCCTTCACCAAAAGGAGGGTAGGGTTAGCAGATTGCCAGGCCCATCCTTCTTTAAGTTGAAGGAGAGATAATGACCCCCGAGACCCGCCTTCAATAGATCCCAGAGTGGTGAATAACACCAAGGGTATAGAAATTTCTCACAAATGGAATTCATTACCCCTTTTTGTTTTATAAGATTGAGAGATAAGATGATGAAACTCAACAACACCAAGGAAAAAGAAAAATAAAGCCAAAAGTAAACCATTCCCATATGCATGTTCCAAAAGTAAAGCCACAAATACAAAAGGTGACTACAAAGGTAAGTACCAAAGAGGAAAAGCAACAACTGCAACCGCCCCAAAGGTCCGAGCTAGTATGGTCCTGCGTGATCCCCAAAGTCCTCCTGGAAACCTGAAAGAAGTTTTATATACATAGGGTGAGCATACAAGTACACTCAGTAGGGAAAACCAAAGACTCTCGTGCACAAGTGGGGGAACGTGCTAAAGTCCCGTGAGAAAAAGGAGTAAACCGAACACCTGTCAAGGTAAAATATCCACCCAAGTCTCACCAAGGCACACTCCCCAAATAACGCAATTCAAGTAATATATATATATATTAAGAGCACATCGATGTTTGGGTACCCCGCGGCACTTTACCACCGGTTATTGAGACATCCTATGCATCGGACCAATCCCGCCATTCTCACCGCAGTCCCACTGCCACACCCGCCCGCACACACCTGGGCCACAACCACCACACGCAGTCCCACTGCCGAATCCCACCCGCAAACACCTGGGCCGCAACTATCACATGTAACCACGCTTGCAAACACCTAGGACAGAACAACCACCACCACGCCCGAAGACACCTGGGCTAGAAAATCCACTGCCACGCCCGAAGACACCTGGGCCTCATCCTGAAGACACTTGGGAAACCACCTGCCACACACACCTGGCCAACCACCACACTACCCCGTCCAAAGGTTCTTGGGCTAATAATGGACCTCAGGCCATCATAGCCTGTCCGAAGATACTTGGGCTATCCGGGAAAGGGAGCAGAAAAGGAGCTAATAACCAGCCACTAAGAATAGTGTTGGGAAAAACACCCTCCCCCCATGAAATGGGGGTGTTCGACACTAAGTTCTCAACTTGGGTGGGACGTGAATAAGAAACACAAAAATACAAGTATATATATAGGTAACAAGCACTCACCCCAAACTAGGTTTTTCTTCAGACGACCTACAGATTACGAAAGCTCTCAGTCCGAGTCACAACTCTTGCCAATAAAACCCATTTTCCCATTCTTGTTTTCATGTTCAGTAATAATGTTTAATTAACTTTAAGCACTACCGGGCAACTAGTAGGCATAGGCACAAGTCCAGGAAAGCAAACAGTCAATCATAAACCGTAATGCCCACACCCGGTTCTCAACAACAGCGGATCCCACCCCAATTCGTGATATAAAAAAGTGCCCACCTGGTCTTAAAACTCACAACCACCGAATCCATAACAACAGGGGATACCATCCCCAAATTCACACAACCACCGAGGGTATAAAGACAGGGGATCCCATCCCCTCCCACATCTCCAGCAACCGGCCTGTGAAAGAAAACAACCAAACCACCGTCACTAACACTAAGCAGGGCATTGCCGGTATTTTCAGATTTAAAAGATTTTACATGCTCCATGGTTTCAATTCCATGTTTTGACCGGGGTTAGAACAGAAGGGATTGATCCTGGTGCTCTAAATTTATTCAGCCGGGTATACGTGATTAACCAATTTACTTTTCACAGCAGGAGTTTACAGCCACAATAATCCATTTAAAACATCAGTAGGGGTTCATTAGTGCACAAACAACGACCACCAATGACCTCGATTTTCAGAAGGCGTAAGCCAGCACAACTAAGAAAGAATATCATAATAAAAAATGGCATCAATGATCACAACCCCCCCAACATTTATTTATAGAATCTAGTTCATTATCTTCATTTAGGTCTGGTTTATCCAATTCTACAGAACAGAAGAACGCCCACCCCGAATGATACACAAAAGAGAGAGGATAAAGAGAAATTACCTACTTGTTGATAGATGATTGACGTTTAGGCCGGGCGCAAAACTTTACTGATAACGATGCGGCGCGCCCGATGCACCAGAAGCTGTTTGTGAAAAGCCACGATCGAGGAAAGGAGAAACCATGGCTAACCCTTAGTTTATAAGAGCCGAGGACGGTTGAGGTGAGAACGTGAAACCGTGTAAGGCGCGGGGGTCGTGGGTTGACCACACGACTCCACTCGTCATTAAAGGGGTTCAGGTGGTTTAAACTGACTCATTAATTGATTAAGTATTTAATTAAAACTCTTATGTGCGTTACGGGTCTTTAAAACACGCTCAAACAGGTCAAAATAGGGTTTAAAACCCTATTTGCGCAAAAGGGAGCGCTACTGGAAATAACCCGCGGGGTAGGCCAGAGCCACAGGTAGCTGAGATCTACCGATGGGTGACAGCTACCGATAGCTGATCTACCGGTAGGCTGCAGCGACCGGTAGGCTGCAGCTACCGATAGGCTACATCTACAGGTAGGCTGAGCTACAGGTAGGCTGAGCTACCGGTAGGCCGCAGCTACCGGTAGGCCGCAGCTACCGGTAGGCCGCAGCTACCGGTAGGCCGAGCTACCGGTAGGCCTACACCACCGTGATTCCCAGACCCAAAAACCCAAAACGAGATTTTCACAAAGTAATGGACCCCAAAAACCCGGGTCATTACAATAACAATAGTTTTAATTATCACCAACTTGGAACATGATTCCTTTTGTATGTTGGAAACATGTAAATATCCTTCCATATTCGAAGCATTAAAAAAACCTTATTTCGTTAAAATTACTTTTTCTCTACATCAATATGTAATGAATCACATATAAATATGTATTTTTCTCATCAAAAAATAATGTTTTTATGGATTTCCAAATTTAATCCCAAATATGTGATGATCCATCATATTTGATTTATAGATATTCATCATTTCCAAATGTCACAGTTCGCTCTTTCATGACATTCACAATGTTCAAAAATTCTAAATCTAATTACATATAATAGAAATTCCCACTTTCCATGATCCACGTCCATTATCCTTTTGTATCATTGAGATCATTTCCATCAATAAGTGATTTTCTGTTCCCTTTATCAATCTAAAATTTTGGCATATGAGAATTGTTATAAGTATTCTTTTATACTTGTAATAAAAAACAAAACATTTTTTTAATGTTTCAATGTTAATAAAATCATTAAAAAATAGTTTATAATGGTTGGAACATATTTTTAGTTATCAAACTAACCTTCTTAGGTTTTTCAAAACATCAATCTCGAACCTCTTACATTGAGAGTGTGGAATCCTTATAAAAAATATACTTATCTTGATTATGGAAATTAGTAATGTATTTGATCAAACCAAAAAATATTTTTCATGTGTCAAAATCCACCACAATACAAGCTATATCTATAAAAATTGTATTTTTCTCTAGAACATCCATGTTTTTCGTATTTGTGAACATGTTTCACTAAATCTTTATTATATTTCTTATCCAATCATTTTTGACCAACATACTTTTTGTTATAAAATATAATTTTCATTTTCTTTTATAATATCATTTTATTATTATTTGAACAATAAATTATTGAAAATTTTATGGAGTCGAACTTTTTAGAATCTAATTCTTTCTCAACATTGTTGTTTTTGGCCACATACATAACATTCCCAATGTTCTTCATCTCAGAAAAAATTTAAAATTTAGTTTAAACTATTAAAATAAACATTTAATATTTCCCATGTTTACCCTTTCCAAAATATTCACCATCTTCGGAGATATAGTTTTTTAAACACTAAACAATTTTTTCACAATCAGAATGTTTTTTTTGAGAATACTCCAGCTCTTTATCTTTTACTATCATATTAAAATCCTAGTGCTTATTAAAATTATTTTAATTCTCAATAGATTTTTTGAAGTTATCATTTTCATCAAGAATCTTAAATTTCCCATTTTAAAAACATTGATCATTGTTTCATAATGAATTTTTATTTAAAAAAAACATTATATATTTCTCATTCCTCCGAATATTTCGTAGACATTATTTCAATTCTTCATTCATATTAAATTAAAATAGAGTCACTACTTCTTCATAACTACTGATTCAAAACTCTTCATTAGTAACTATTTTAATAACAATATTCATTTGATCATTATATTTGAAATGGATTTATATTTATCAACTAATTTTCTCTACATTGTTCAATAACTTTTTCATTTTATCATTATCATTTTCCTTGTTTCTCAAAATATGGGTAGCCAGAACATTCCTAATAAGTCAAAATTATATAAAATATCATGGGATGTTTCCATTTATATTTTCCCATATCTCTTCTACCATTTTTGGAAAATGATAATAAAAAACAACAAGATTTATTGATACCTTATTTTTGTAATCAGAATCCATAATTTCATATTCTTCGAGAATATTATTAGTTTTTCATTAATAAAAGCCTTGAAAGAAATTTATATATCAACAGTTTTTTATTTCACAGCATTATTGCTTTTCATTTCATAAGTATTGAAATTACTATGATAATAATCAATATATCATTTTTATGGATCTTAGTCTTCCAATGAGGAAATATGGGAATCAATATTGTATGATTGAAGCCTCAATATCTTCTCAACAATAGTAGAATCATCAAAATTTTCCCCAAGACATCTGATATTGATAAACATTTCATTTACCTTAGTAATGAAGTCATTCAAATATTTATATTCACCAATATTTATATATTTATATTTCACCCTCTAGAGTTGTGACATGGAATTCGTTACATTTTTATTATCTTCATAAATATTCTTCATATGTTCATAGATACCTCAAATAGTAGGAACACGATTCAATATATACAACTCACATTAACAAATTATTGAGAGTAAAACATTCTTAGCTCTTCCATCATAATCAGGATTCATCTTATCAACATATGTAAGAGGAACATTTTCATCAATAAGATAAAATTCATCTATTGCTTCACCAAGAACATCATAGATAGGATATATAAGATGTGTTAACATTCTGTCATTACATGTATGATAATTTATCCCATTGAATACCAAATAAAAATTACTATTCAAATAGTTAGGATTATCCATAACAACAACTCTTCAAAATTTTCATTAAAGAGTAAATAAATGGAACCACTCAATTATTCAAATTAATAATTCCAAATAGGATAAATGTATCACTTAGAGGAGGAGGTGGTGAATCAGTGATTTATTAGTATTTTAATTTCCTTTATATAGAAATAACCTTCTTCTCCTATTCAGAAGTGGTTTCTATACAAGTGAAAAATCACAATTCTCAAGTAACAGATGAATTTACAAGTCTCGCTAATCGAAATGAGTAACTAAAATGTTGGTATGGTTTTGAGAACAATCCAATAATAAAAAATAAACCAGAAAAGAAACCATTTTTTTTGAAGAAATGAGTAATATATTCCCTTAAACTAATTTAGAACAATTCTCAATATAATAGTGCATGTTCTCTATGTATCATGAAATGAGTTGATACAATTTGTGTAATAAGTTAAAAATAATTCACCATTTTCTTCAAAACATATTATTATGATTATTTTTCATTATTCACAAATATAATATAAAAAATGTTTTCAAATTATTACCAAGAATTAGGTAATTATTTCATATAATTCATAATGATACTCAGTCCAATAGCTTGTCTGACCAGCTAGTCTCACTTCCTAGTTTGATAAAGTAAATCTGAAAGAATATAGTTGATGTAAATTTAATCTTCCTCTACCTTAGTCTATAAATCCCACTATGATTAATTTCACGAGATATGTATCATTTGAATAATATCATCCCTTTTATTCTAATATTATCCAAAAAACCTACTTTATAATACCCAATACAAAAACACCTATCTCTAAAACTCTTTAGCTCTCTTTATTCTCCTTCGACATTTAATGAGTAATTTCATTAGAATGTACAATGTGAATCCCTCTACTTATAGTTATTACATATTTGGTTTATGTGGGATTCTGAAATGTTTTTCCGCTCAACAAAATTTCCAAAATCAAAAATATTCCATACATTTCATGTACATATTTAACTCCTTAATCTCTTCTCAAATCTTCATGTTTCTTCTTAAACTTTCTCAAATATTATCACATATTCTTCACACTTATGTCTTTTTTAAAAATCTCCAGTTTGATTTTTATTTCCATTACAATTTCCCCATAATTACGATACATAGATAAACATACCACACACTACATAATCTCATTCTCCTGAAAAATAAAAAAAATATCAAATTGAAGCCACTATTCAGTAAACATTGTTGCTACATCATTATAATATATATTCATTTATTTTAACATAAATATATTTGAGACTTCTAAATATGTCATCCCTTCCTAGGAAATATTTTAACAATGGATTAAAAATTATTGACAAAAATCATCTCTACTACAACAATACTTAATTCTCCTAATGATACAATTTTTATATTTATTTAAAAAATTCCCTATATCATTCTTTTCTTTAAACATATGATCCTGCATTAAATGTTGTTTATCAGTGTCATCCCTATCCAGATGAATCATTCTGTGACATAATCTTATAATTCATGTCAACTTGGGGATGATAACTCTTAAAAAAATTATAATGATGCTATATATATCATTTCTCTCTTAAACCACATGTTCAAAAACAAAATCAGATCATTTATTTTTGTCTTGACAAAATTGAAGACAACAAAGAATTTATCTTGATGAAAATGGTTGACATGATGTTGATTGATTTCTGATTCTTTTTAGCATGTGTCTCAATAAATCCATATTTTTCAATGGTCCTAAATAACCCTCCTAGCTGAACTAATTAATCAAAATAATACATCCTCTAATTACATTTTCCAACCATTACTTCATATAATGAGGTGTGTTATGATAATTTCGATGATTGGTTTAACATAATGTTAGATGGACCATTATTAGATTCATTGACTACATAATCTTATTTTATTTTATGATTAAGATTCTCATAAACATATTTATATGTTGATTTGAATTTAGTAGATAATTTTTATGATAGAAATTTTGTTCCGTACTCAATTATCATATTAGAAAATATATTTATGCATCAAAAAAATAATCGTAATGTGATATGAAACTGATGAACAACATCTGGAAATCTTTAACATCAACAACATCCATCTCTTGAAAACATCTTCTTGTATGAAAACTACCTCATGATATTGAATATGTTTTGGATCACCATAACATTGTATGACTTATAATTGATTTTATTGTAACATCAATTCATTTATAGCTTTTTTTGTCCCACCCAAACATCAATAAAATTGGTTAAACATTTTCTCACTCATTCTTTCATAAATCTTGTATCACAGGTTTCCCAGATAAATTTTGATCCTTGTGAATTAGAAAATAGAAAATCATCATCATATTTTCAACATATTTAATCAGGCATTGATTCTATGCTAATTACAATCTAATATTAATTTAAGGACTAGGGTGAGTAAGATATATCTTTTCTTCCACAAATATTATTCACAATATGATAGTCTTTCTCCAGAATTTTGTGTCTGATTTCCATATTTTGAAAATGATTCTAATCAACAAATTTTAAAATGTGTGGTAATTTATCTTATTTAATAACCAATGACAATTCATTCTTCACAAATTTTTTTAGCTTCCAATAACCACTACAAGCCAACTCAGTCACAACACTAGTAACCATCTGATCATTATAAAATTTATACTAATATTGATACATTTAAATATTGTATATTAATTAATATATATTCTAAATGAAATTATTCTTATAAATTAAGTAATTCATCTTTTTTACCAAGCACATTATAATGTATACATACCATGCCACCTTATAAGTGGTTCCATTGATTTTATCACCTGAGAGGGAATCATTCAAAGGTAGTTTTAAAAAAATTTGTACATTATTAATTTTTCAAATCACATTCATGTGGTAAATAACTAATATATATCTTTTATTTTTTCAATTATTTACATGTAGAATTATTATTTTTTGAAACAACCAAAACAATTTACATTTTTTAATCATTTATTACTAATGTATATACAACCTATATGATCATAATAAATTGATAGATTTGTTCTTATTAAATATGAATATTTTTTCCCAGTGATTCATCTTAATAAATAAACTCATTATTGATGGTTGGTCTATAAAAATTAATAAAATGAAGGGATTTTAAATCATATACTATCATAATAGTAAGCTCGTTAATTTTGTAAATCATTGTCACTAAAATTTCATGATCATAAATATACCAAAATTCATCAATATTAAGATCTATAGTTTTAAACAAGATGGTATAGATTTTTGTTAGGTTCTCTTAATGGATATGAAATGTTTTTGGAACATCTTGACCAGAGGAACCTAGATAGGATGGTGGATTTCTGATTACACCTATTATATTTTTACCCTCATGTTTCTGATGTTCAGATAGAACTTATTACATAATTATAAATAATACATTTAATATATCATACATTAATTATTTTGATCAAAGTAAATAAAAAATTATAATGTGTAAATGTAATAAAATTAATAGGAAGGAGGGGTTACACATGAATCATCATGATAAAATCATAGAAAGAGAATATTTAGATAGATTGTTAAAATATATTTATATAATAATAATTATTATTGTTATTGAATTATTTGAAGTAAACACACTATGTTGAGTATGGGAAAACTCCAATATCCATCATTTTCTCATTTCATAAGTGAAATAACCATTAAGATTATATACAATAGGGTTTGTTAAATAGTATATAAACATAATAGTCTCTCACAAATATAAAAAGAACGTAAGAGGTATATAGAAACAATAATTATAGAGTATGATTCTCCAAATTTAATCTTGATTCTAAGAAGAACCAGTATAATTAATCACATATGTTTTCACTTATCATTGAATAAATCCATTACAATAACATTTCCTAGCATTGAACTCTTTTCATGTATTCTAATTGATGCTAACAAATAACATGTTTTTGGAAAATATTTACTCACAAATCAACCATTATTACTTTTTATTAATATCCGGTAAATATTCATAAATATAAAATTGATTTTACTATGCATTCTATAAAAAGGTGTAGATATAATTTCTATAACAACCCTAAACACAGTAGCTCAAATTTGGTGGATGTTTTGTTATAGGGGAATAAATACTGTAGATTACCATTTTATTTTGAAATATTTAATTATGAAAAAATATTTATTTAAATGATATGGATTCTAATTAAATGAATGTACATTGTGTTATTGAGATGGGTTCATGAACATTCAATAATATCGATTTTTTTTTAAATCACTGCTAATTTCATCCACATATCTGTTGTATTATCACAATGAGTGGTTTTCCTGCATACCACCTTGGAGGTGGATTAAACTAAAATATTATATATCATTAAATCAAGAACTCATTAACAATGAATTTAAAAATTAGTAACCCAATGAATATATATAATCTCATCCTTTAAAAAATCTTATAAGAACATCAAAACCCCATTTTTTCAAACATCCAAAATGGTTCCAGAAAATAATATCTGATTCATTAATTAATCCATGATTATGAAACCCACATAAAGATTCATATATTTAACAACATGTTGGAAAATTATTTCTCAGATACAACTTATTAGGATCAGGTTAACATAAATATTCATAATAATGAAAGGTGAATTCGGGTGAACACTAAATAAACAATTTAATTCATTTTTATCATCATGGTTGTGAAAAAAATATTCCCACATTAAAAGGAAATTGTAAAATACTTAATCCACTCAAAATAATTTCACACATATTAATCATTAAAATAATCAAATATAAAATATGAACATAACATTGGGATTTTACATAGTTAATAAAAAAGGTGATAATACATGGTTAATATTATCATAGAGTGTCAACATACTAGGTGGTAGAACTACTCTTTGTTGTTACAAAAACAATATAAAAAAATAATTTAAATTTTAACCTATGGACAAAAAATATTTATAAATGTTCTCAATCCCTTGAGGAATGAAAATTATGTTTATATAATTTATGAATTATCTAATAGTTGATAAACATGAATGAAAATTCAATATGAATAAAAATTTGTATGGACTATAAAATAATTAGTAGCATAGAATAATTCTACAATAAAATTATTGATCATAATAATAACGAACAATAATAGTTACATATGTTTGATGGGGTATATTATTCAAAACATTAATCCTTTCAAAATAATCCTTCCAGATAACTTGTTTGTTATGTGTACATTTTCTTTCATGAAATCCATGTCAATAGAAAATGCTAATTCAAAAAAATATAACGTACATTAACACTTATATAAAATAAATGTTTTATCATATGAAATATATTTGTATAAGAATTAAATTAATGTAAATTAATTATCCATTCAACAATTCATCATTAACTATTAATGATTATAAATTTTGGATTCATAGTAAAATTTGATTCATCCCAAAAACCATATAAAACACAAAAAACCAACAACCTCATTTCCTAGAACCATAGACTACTATAATTTATCATTTTTTCTAAAACAATTATATAAGAGTCTATAAAACATGCATGAGAAACATTACATTGCATAATAATGTTGTTCAATGTTAACTTATTTTTAATTCAATATAATTTTTATGTGGATCCATACATTACTTTAAAATACAGTGTAATATTTTTAAATTTAACTAACTATGTATAAACCAACAATAACATGTAGATCATTAAAATAAAAAATATATGCATCTAAATAGCAGTTATTTGTTTCTGATTAAAAAAATAAAACATTGTACAAAAATTATTCTTTTTAATGGATAATGATTTTAAATGTATAAGACCTCCATAAACTAGGAAATCTATATATATATATATATATAACAAGTTTATAATAAACATAATTTCAATATCCTTCTCAGATCATAATACACCTTTCATTCTCCCTCTATGTGTTTGTGATAGGGGTTCTATGTTACTTTTATATAGTGATACATGTGATAATTATTAAATTTCACCGAATATTTCTCTAATATTCACTATTATCTCAAATTTTTTTCTAATTTATTATAATTTACCAATATGTCTATCCAGAAGATAATATTCTAACTATATATAAAATATTATAAAAAAGTAAAGTGTGGATGGTCTGGGTCAAAAAAGGGAATTTCCCTCATATGTAAATAAAAACGTTACAAATCATACTAAGACATGTTATTCCCATAATCAGAGTCATCAGTAGTTTCCCATTCAGATTGGGAGTTAATCTGATTGTAGATCATCATAATATCATAACTGAACTTTCTTGATAGACTAAAATATCAGTTTGACACAATGCAATGTGTGTTAGAATATTCCTTCCTCGATATTCTCTTCGAGGGAGTTGGAGTGCTGTCCAAATAATCATCAACATTACCTTTTACAGAAATGATGGTATCAATAAATGTGATTGGACCACCACTACCCACTGTAATCCAATACACCATAGAGATAACACCCCACTTCACAGACATCCTAGGAGAGTTCAAAAATATTCTCAATTTATTATTGACAATCAATCTATTGAGGAGCCCTAGTGTTTAGAGACAACTCAATAGTATCATCACGTAGCTAACCTACACTAGGAAATAGATCATCATATATGATTCAAACTCTATTAATCTATTCAATATTATCATCACCATAACACTAATAATTCTTCTAGGTCATATTATTATTCACAAGGGAATTATACCACCTCTACTATATATTATATATTGATAAAAAATAATCATACAAAATATAAAGTTTTAAAGGATTATAATTCCACCTAAACAGATTTTTCTATCTCTTTAATCAATGATTCAATAAAACAAATCAAATAGACAAAATATTCTATACATTCATTGTAAATGAATAAAAAATAACTTCTCATTCATTAAATATTTTATATTTGATTATTTAAATGTAAAATAATTCGTCAAAAATAATCAAATATGTATTCAAAATTCCCAATCATATACTCTCTCAATATATCATCCAAAACATCTAGTTTTTACATTGTTACTGGATAAATCCACAACCATAATCTCATGATTATTGTCAAAAAAATTCCATGTATGAAATTGAAATTTATCCAAAAAAATTACAAGAAATAGATTTCATTCACTAAATCATTATTATAATAAAATCTATCATGAAATCTGCTGGATTCAATATAATTATTCTCTTCATAATGTATGAATAAATAAGTCAATATCCATTTAATGAAAATAATAAACATGAAAAATGTACTAAAATATAAAAATATAAAAACTCATAAAATGAATCATGTTCATTAAATAATTTGACTTGTTTTAATGGGGTAGGTTTATTATTATTATTTATTACATCACCATATTAATTTTCCAAATAAATTACTTCTTTAGAAGAAATGGTTCCCCCAAAATTACCTTAATAAACGATTAAGATAATATTAATAAAATTCAAAACCATATTATTTTGTATGAATTTTTACAAAATCATTTTCATGATTCACTATAATATATTTAAAATTAGTTCCAAATAAAATAATTACATTAAACAATACCCCATTGAATCTATAAAAAACTATGAAGATATTTTAATCATGGAGTTCTAGAATGTTCTTTAGGAATTTCATAAACTAAAAAGAAACCTTTTGAAAAAAAATTAAATTGAAAAGTGAGTACATATTTTCATGATGTTGTTTTTAGTAGTGAAATGGAAATTGATAAAAACCATCAAAGAAATATTAGGTACCATTCCAATATAATATCGATAGAATTTAATCATTTAAGGAAGTATAGAATTATCTTTTTTGTTAGCATGGATTTCATTTCTATAATAATGAAAATCCTTAAAACGTTTTTGAATCATAGTTGTAACTGATTCAATATTTTCATTCTGAATACTGGTGATTCATGATTTGTCAACAAAAATTTCAGTATGAAACACCCATTTGGTGTATGTAATTTATATGTTTTTATATTACCTAAAAATATTTTTTCCCATTTTGATATACTTCTATTTTTTTCCTTCTCTAAGCCTACATCGTAGTTTTTGAATCAATATCCTGCCATATTTTTTATATATAAATAGTAAGAATAAACCTAAAAACATAGTATCTTGACAATATCCTAGAAATATTTTATTAAATTATTAGCTTTTTTTCTTATTTATTTTCTGTGTAATTTCATACTATCCTAGTAATATTTTTTTATTTTCAAATGAAATTAGTTTTCATATTTGATTGCAGTAGTTTCTATTCCAAACTATAGTTTATTCCTAGCAAGGGGATCATTATATGTCATCACAAATTTTATCAATTGTGTATATAGAGTTATGTTAGTAAAAACATTAAATTAAATTATCAAAAAAGATGATAACAATTTCTTCCATGATCTATTCATCGTGACTACTTTGTTCATGATTCTTTTCATAGTCAAATGTAGTGTAATAAAACAGTCTTATTGATTTTAATGATATTTTAATTTTTTTTTCAACTATAATATGAATTTATTAATCTAATAATAATGGATATTCCTGATGAGAATTTTAAAAAAATGAATACTTCAAAATTTTATGTTTTGTATAGATTGAGATATTAAATTCATAGGCCCCTAACCAGTGTCCACAAGGATGGTCCCCTACAAAATTTGATTATAGTATATATAGCTATTTGAAATATTATACCTATGATTAGAGTGGAATGAGTTGTACATCAATCTTATTCCATGATGAAAATGTAAAAATAATAAGGGAACAACAAGCATTTTAACCTAACAATAAAATCATTTTAAAATACCCATAGGGTATGTAATAGCTCACCTGGCTAACTGTAATATAAATTTTTTTATGATATCAACCACTTATAGTAAATATTATATTGAGTGATCTAGGAAATGTATAAATTCTAATAAATCTTATATGGAATGTGTTTTTTTAAAAGTTGTTGGATATTAAAAGTTCAAGGATCCTAAAGATTTTTATGTAACTTTGGAGTAAATAAGGTATAATCATTAAAAACTATAAATATCTTCAAAATCCCCCTGATGTCTTCTAATTATAAGACACATTTTAATAAATACTTTTTAATACATTTTAATTTAATTGACTGCATACATTAGAGGGAATTTGAATTCAATCATCTTCTAAAATTCAATCACTTTTTGAGGTATATCATTATCAATTGTTTTATATATAAGAGAAATCAATAAGAGGATAGTTTGTAGAGTTCAGATATATCCTCTATTTTATCTTTTAATTTTCCTTTCATAATAAATTATTACTTATAATGTGCATGATTTTTTTGATCTATATGTTGTAGTTATTATTATATAGTTTGTATTATTCTAGTATACAAAAAATAGTGTTTTTTATTGACAAACATATAAGTGAAATAAAATTATGATTACTAGTGTGGTTTATAATTTATTGGCATGTATTTTTCAATCATATATGAATACTAAATTGTAAAATGTTGTGACAATTATTTCTTAAGTAATATTGAACATGAATTTTTGGATGCACAAGTCATCAAGGTAGATTTTTGTTTAACATGATACTCCACTAGATCAGTCAAATGTTCTACAAAAAAATGATCTCGAATCACTATTTTTAGTTGGTAAAATATATTTGGTTGATAATTGATTATTTGATATGGGGTTAAATATTTTATTTTTAAAATTTTTTCTATAATTTTGGTCACTAAGGAATACGACTTCAATATATTCACTTGTTTATCAATCATTCATTGAACCTAGATTACTCATATATTGTAATTTTTTTTGTATTTTGTATTACAAACCACATTTAATTTCACATGACAATCAATTTATACAATTATCTCAATAAATTGATATAGAGGGTATACAATGTAATGGGAAAATGACATTTCATTCCCATTGTTAACTACAATCTATAATACAAGACGTGTTTATTAATTAGATTCATTTTTTAATGTAGTGTTTGAACTCATAACCTCTTGATCACCTTTGGTGGTTTTTCTACTATAGTAATATTAACATTTATAAGATATCATCTCTATATTATCTCTCTCCCTTAGATGTAGATTATTTAATTTGTGATCTTATTGAATAAGAATCTAACAGGTTTTCATCATTGTCTAGCATCTTTTGGAACCAACACTCCAAGATGTAATGATCCAAAAAATGGGTGATTGTGGGAACCTATTGTCAATATCAGGAACCTAACCCAAAATTTATACATTCTATCAACTTGAGATTATTTTCATTAAAATTTAATTCACTATCTATATACTTCTCAAATTAAAGAAAACTATATGTAGTAATATCCCTCAGAGTTCATCATATATAGTTATTTCCATAGGTATAAATTTTCATAGTTATTATTATATATACCATTCATGGGAGAATGTTATTTATTCACAACTAATTATATATTTTAAAACTTTTAGTAGTTTTATTGGATTTCAAACAACTATAAATTCTATCACCTATTTTCTCAGGTTCTCTCACACCAAGACATGGAAGATAAGTATAGTTGTGTTAAATTAATAATATGATGAAAATATATTTTAATATTTTTTCATTTTAATTATTTATTATGATAATATAAATTTAGATCATATTTTTATCAAAATTTTATATTTAATTTGGATATATTTCATTTTATTGTGTCTCTTTCCAAATACGAACTAGATAATGTAGAAGATTTTGTGGTGTATTTAAATAGAATGGAATATAAATCCCTATCAACATGATATATAAGCCTAAAATAATAGTATCTACCATGAAAAGATATTTTTATAACTATATCAAAATAAAATAATCGACAAGAACTATATGAACTAGTGAACTAGAATAATATCAAACAATGTAACATTAAAATTAATAGTTCCTCTAAAATAGTGATAGGTTGATATTGAATATATGAAGGGAATCATAGAAAACAAATGTGATTCAATGAATAATTCATTATAAACTAAATGAGTATTTATATAAATAGGTTGAACACTCAACTTATTATTAAAGTTACTATATGAGATTAATTTTTATTAAAAAATAGCGAATAACAGGTTCTATGAATAAAAAAATGATATATTTTTTGGAATAAAATTTTTTAGAATAAGATTTACTTATATATTACTTCTTAAAAAAATAAATCACAACTAAATTAGATAAAAATATATTTATCTCAATATATTTTGATAAAACCACAACTTATGTTCTTCACGTAACAATTTTTTATAAATATTTATTTGGACTAATCATTGAAATCTCAAGTATTCTTACAATAGTTAATCGAATAATATAATCAATCATTAATCATAATAAACATCCCTTAATAATATATTAGATAAAGAAGATAGAGGGTTGTTTGTGTGACAAAAATGAGAATAAGAAAATAAATATTTTTAAAACAAAAACCACATGAAATATCTTGTTATTTTAAATAATAATAAAAAATCCCAAATTACCTATTTTAGATTGATTTATCAGTCAATTGAATAATTTATATTAATGTGGGTATAGAATATCTCCATTTTTTTGATAATTTATGGTTTAGTGTTCCCTTAGTTTAGAAGTTGAAAAGAAGAAATAAATGGAAAATCACAGTCAAAATAACAAAATTACATTAATAGTTTTTCTATCACATTTTTTTGGAAATATAAATGTTCAGAAAATTTTTATACCATATGGTCTTTATTTTGATTTACTCAATCTCCCCATCATGGATAAAATATAGTCCTTTCTGATCTTAAGTTAATTTTTTGTCCCCTGATTCCAAAACATTCCATCTTCAATTGGGTATTTCATTTCATGTGACCTAAAATCCACTTTTTCAGATGTTGAAAATCAATATAAATGAATTTTCTCTGTTAAACTATTTTTTAAATTCTATGGGATCCACATCAAACATACTTTGTTTCCTTAATAGAGATAAATTTGAAATCTCCCTTGTAAGGTAGTGAAAAAAAAACTGTCCACATAATATCCATTTATATATCATCCTTGTTTACAAAAATATAATGAAAATATAAGTAACCATACATATTAATGAATATAATATGTTAAATTCATAAATCATATAGACAGTGAGTATGACTCAGACAATATAAAAAATTACACATTCACCCTCCTAGTTTTTCTGAATTCATTAATTCATTATAAAAATGGCTTCAGCAAATTAGTAATTTATAATAACATATCATAATTTTTTCTCTTAAAAATATAAGATAAAATAAAAAATACTAACCTTATTCCACTAATTGAATCTTATTTTTCAAAAAATGTTTCTTACACATCAATCATACGAGTGGTTTTCTTTAAAATTTTCCACATCAATCCATTATTTAATTTTTTTGCATCATCAAATTCATTCTAACATATTCATACTAATATCTTTAAATATTAAATATATATATATATATATATATATTCTTGAATTTATAATCATGGAATATTCAATTTCTAGGTCAAGAAAAATATTTCATGCTCTATAATGACCCCAATTATTATAAATAAAATTCCACTTCTAGTTTCATTTAATGTATTATTATGTAATATGTTTATGGAAAATAAATTCACATAATTGGATTAATTTTATCTCATTTGATTTGAAATAACATTAAGTATAATTATCAATTTAAATTTATACATTGAATAGTTTTGACATGATTTAAATAAATATATTGTTTGAACATATCAAATTGACATATGAAAAGGAAGTGATGGACCCAACCTGTAGGATCGAACCTTATGAATCCCATTTATCATATTTTCCAAGAGAGATATCATCAACATTATTCACCGTTTGAAAAGTCCTTAGCAATGATTCAATAGCTTATTCATTAACAGAACAGTTTACAGGAGATGCTCATTCTCAACATGATTATAACTCCAACCATGCAAGTCGAACCACTCCATGAGATTATCATCTCTATAAACATTACTCATAGGGATTTTTTGGTATATTAAAGAGATATATATCAATACCCATTCAGTTCAAGTGTGAAAAATATTTTTTATAGAATAATTAATATATTTTCATACTATTATTGTTATTTTTTAAATTATTTTTTATTTTAAATCAATAAAAAAAATTTATTTTTGGGAAATATAAAAATCCATTATAAATATATTTTTATGAATTAATTGATATTTTTAATCAAATATTTTTTTAAAATAATAATAATATTATATAATATATATCAAATATAAATTATCACGTAACTTTTTTGATGTAAAATATATATCTATACGGGTTTGAAAAATATTATTGTAAAGAAAACCATAATTCCTTAATAAAATTATATTTTTATTTTTAAAATTTAAATAAAAAAATTTAGAAATTTATTTTGATAATATTTATATTATTTTTTGAGACCTAATGTCAGAATTATTCTATGTTAAATTTTTATTTATTTTTGGAGTTACCAGAATTTCTAGTATAAATATACAATGTGTTTTATGATTTAAGAACGACACCAAATGATGTAATAAATCTTATAAATTTTATCGACGAACAAATATATGGTCCCTTTTCAAATAATGTGATTTTATTTTTATTTAATAAATTTTATAATGACATTTTGATTCCTCCAAAACCATTAATATATTTTATGGCATTAAAATATATTTTTTAGAGTATGACTTACATCCAAATTGTAACGGGAAATACTTTATTATGTTATTACCCGAGCCTTATAAAATTACTAAAAACACTAGTATTTGGAATATAACGTCGTGAAATCCCTATGGATGGTCTGTGTCTTTGGTAATTTTATTATATATAGTCCAATCCAATGTTTGAGAAATAATAATGAATTTCACAGTCATTTACTATTTAAACCCATTGAATATACCATTTCTTTTTAACTAAAATCCTTATAGAACACAATTAATTTACAATAAACTCTATATATTCCTCTAAAGGTTCTCTCAAGCAGTCAAGTAACTCATCTGAAGTAATTGGAGTCAGAGACTCAATAATGGGTTCTTTTCTTTTTTCCACTTCATACAAGTATCATCAGTTTCTTATTCTCTTTTTATCTGATTAGAAATGTTAGGATATGATATTAAATATCCGCATTACATACCCTTTGATTACAAAAAGATTTGATACCCCTTTCACTCTCATCAAGCCATTACACTAACATATATATTTCCTCAGTTTGTGGTCGAAATTTTACAATGAATTTTTGTGCCAAACATATGTGTATGGAGCACCCATACACATTTCCTATCATGGTTGTTTACCTTTATGCACCTATATTGCACTATTAAGGAAATACATGTATTTATTACAAAATATTTTTTTTGTGGAATAAAATATAATGATGAATTAACTAATATTGTATAATATATGTGGAAAACATAAGCCTAGAAATGGATTTAGAGTTATTGGTGCACCCAAAATTATATAAAACCCCAGAGAATTGGTCATTTTTTAGTATCATGAGAAATAATTTGGGATAGTGATTAAAAATGATTACATTATGGGAGTTTTTACATCATCATTTGTTGGTAGATACCCTCAAATTGTTTTTGGGATGCAATATTTTATGTTGTTACCACATTTCACATGTTCCCTTATTGTTGTCATGTTATATCTTGTCTTATTTATCATGTTTAAGACCCTCACACATTTAATGCCCCATTGATATTCATATTATATAAAATGTATTTTTTTATTAAGAATAAAAAGGGGTCTAGTTTCATTGGTGTATTTTTTTATTAAGAATAATGAAAGACCCCTTTTTATGTATTACCCCCAAGTTAACCAATGAATTTATAAGTATGATCATGTAAAATAATTTTTCAATAATGATGATGTGATTTAAATTTTTTGTTGTTATTTAATGTACCTAATCACCAAAGAAACTAGACTTCACTATCTTTTGGTTTTTATTAAGTGTAATATTTTGAAAAAGATCATGTTTTGATGTTAATAAATGAGAATTGTTGTCAAAATTTGTATCAAGTGGAGGATTGCTTATTTATGGTATAAGAAGTATAAAACTATATAAAAATACATAGTGATATGTTTTAGTCTAAGAAAACATCCCTAAATTTTAGTAAGTATAGATTCTTTCATTAATCATGAATTTAAATACCATTATAGACACTACATGTGGATGCAACTCTAGCATATATGTACATAGTGGTAAAACCCAAAAACAACGCATTGAGATAGGATCGACCTAGACCTCATGAATGAAAAAAATAAAAACATCATTCCAGGTTTTTATGTACCTAGGGACATTCCTTGGTAAATTTATAATAACATTACGAACAATTATTTGTGGAATAAAAAATACCCATAATAATATATGTTAATAAATAAATGAAGTATAATATAATTGAAGCCTATAAATTAATAATGTAATAAAATTTAGGTAATTTATATGTTATCTCTATTATTTCATTAAAATCTTATTTAGGTGTTTAATAGTTTATAAAAACATCATTATCATTACCTTTATTATAGACAACGACCTTAAATAGAAGTAATTGGGTGAACCAAAAATGTAATGGGATATGTGATGACTACAAAAATGAGATGCCCTACCAAATGTGAACATGAATCACGAACCTTATGATGATAACCTCTTAGCCGACTCTAGTTATGATTAGAAACCTATATTAAAAGTAACGCCCATCTACCACTAAGAAAGAACAAGCTAAAATTGAGATTTTTATGTGATAATGGACCCTAATATTAAATGTTCTATTTGATATCTTAATAATGAAAAAATGGATCATCTCTACTGAGAAGATCTTATCCATCCGTTAATGTTCTAATGAAGAGATGGTTCTACTTCATGATTATCGTATGGAGGGAGAATCTAATCTGTGGTGGATAATGATCACAAATATGAAGAGAATGGATGCGATCCATGTGATGTGCTAGAATTAAATCTAGAAAGAAATTTGGTAAAGAATTTTATCACACTGTATGTCTTATAATGGAAATGGATTTCCTTAACCTTAGGAAACAAGAAGATAAATCTATAATGGCTATAAAGAAAACATCACAATACTTTCACAATATGACTCTGGTTTTGTTTTTACCCCTAAATGAATTGTATATTACTACTTAGGTGGTACAATATGAAGATAGAGATCATAGAATATACCTCATTAAGTCTTGTATGTCACCAAGTGAATGAAAAAATAAAAAATATAAGGGGAAGAATCAATCGTTACGCATGCATATATAGAAATTGGAAAAAATCACCATTGAATTTGTCACTAGTATTGTGAAGGCATCTTGATGAAATTATTCTGTATGGGTTATGTTATATCATCTTATACGGAATGCACACATCATTATTATTTTATTGGATTTATCTATCTATAAAGTTTCATGGATATACATTAGGAAAGTGGTAAAGATACATTGAAAACAATTGTCGATGATAAATGATTGTGATCTATGATTTATATCTACGTTCAAGAAGAATCTCCAATATACTCTAATTAATGAGTTGAACATATTTATGGAATATGAACCTAAAAGTGAAAGCCCATCAGAGCAGAATATGCAGAAACATGAGGAAATGTTTGGATGATTCTCAATTAGATTTAATGTATGATCAGGTCAACATTTTCCTCTATTTAAGTACTCATACTATATCAGTTCCCACATAATAATCTAAATGGAACCCTATGAGAACATTTATGGTAATAGGTGTATAACATCTACTTGTTCTTATAATGTTAGGGAATGCAAAGGAATTTTCTTATAAATAGTTGAGGAAATGGTGGAAATGTTCAAGGCCATTCATCATTACATCAAGGCTTCTCAGAGTCAATGGAAGTTCTATGTTGATAATCATTGCAAATGTGTATAATTTTATGTCGGAGTCATGTTATTCCTCCAAAAAAACTCAGGGAATAAATTTATGATATTTGAAAAGAGTGAAAAAATTATACAAATATTCATCATTCCATTTGAGATACCTGACTGAATCGGAGTGGTTTCCTATGCACTAGAACTCCACCCAACCTATATGAAGTACAAGATTCATTCCATGTGTCCCTATAGAGAAATTATATATAATACCCCTCACATGTACACAATTAATATTTAGTACAATTGGATAATGAATTTTCATAAGAATAAAACATATTCAAAATCGTAGATGTTAAAGACAATGATCTATAAAATAAGACAATTCCCCTTGTCAAAGTGCTATGGAGAAACCACAAGATTGAGGATGCGAAGTGCGATCTGGAGTAGGTGAAGAAACAGAGATAGCATAATAAATTTTACTATGGTAAATAAAAAAATTAATGGAGAATGTTTTGAATGGGGGATAATTGTAATGACTCGAAATGTTATAAATAAAATACCCCTAGTAATTTAATATAATGTACTATAATGTAATATGGTTATAGAAAACCCATTCACATTATTGGTTTCATTGTATTCAATTATATTCAAGAGTCCACTAGATATCATTAATTTTGATAATATAGTTGTAGAATAAGGAGAAAATGAATAGTATACATATAGTGGTTTAGAAAATAAAATTGAAATAGAAAAAGGAAGTGATGTCCTTGAATAGTTGGATCATACCACATGAATAACGTTCAATAGAGATTCATATGTAGATAGAATCCATGGACTTTTCTCTTTCATAATACCATGGTAGTATCCCATAACATATGCATGAGTGAAACTATTTATGGGATATGTTCAAGCTCATTGAAATGACGACCCAAACAATGTATGCCAAACTACCCTATGAAAGTATCATCATTGGAAACCTTACTCATAGTGTGTTTTTTTGTGTATTAAATAGATTTATATAAATACCCAATAATTATGTGTATGTAAATTATTTTCATTATAATGATGAATATATTATTATCCTATTATTGTTACCATGTATATGATTTTAATTTTGATACAGTGAACCAAAAATAGTATTTTCTGGTAACATTCAAATTTAATTAAAGAATATATTTTTATTAAATTATTGGTTATCGAAATAAATAATATTTTAATAAAACATTATGATAAATAATATTAATAAAATAAAAATGATGAAATATTTTGTAATAAATTAAAAATAATTTTATACGGGTTCTTAAACTAATATTGTCAAAAAAATAAAATTACTAAATAAAATGGATCACTTAATATAAAATTTATTATTAAAATATTTAAATAAATATTTTTTTAAATTGTCTTTTATACTTGGAATCATAGCATCAAGATTTTACAATATTGAATTTTTCATAATTTTATGAGATATTATAATTTTTTGAGTTATAAATATATAGTGTGTATTATGACATGACACTGATTGAAAATTGTTTAATAAATACTATAATTACTATCAATAAGTAAAAATATATTTTATCATTAAAATAATCTAATTTTATATTTATTTAATATATTATATATAAAAAGTATAAATAGTCTAAAACCATTAGTATATATAATTGTTTTAAAATAAATTACCTAAAATTATGAATAACTTCTACATCAGTAGGGGTATTATTTAATTTTTTTGGACCTTGGAATTTGTAAATATTTCAATCCACTAAACATTGGAAGAAACCATGGGAAAAACCATTGTAAGTATTGTTTTAACGGTTTTTTATATATATAGTCCAAAACAAATGTTTCATAAATAATAATGAATTTCCCATTTATTTCTTATAGAAACCCACACAAATCCCATTGATCTTGACTATAAATCCATTGATAAAAACCAAACTATTACCTAACCTCTGTATAATTTTCCCGTGTTTCACACAATCTTTAAAAAATGTCCTTTAAATAATTTGGTGCCACACACTCAAGTATTTGTTCTTTTATTTATTATGTTTATTCAAGTATCTACATTTATATATGTCAATTGTAATAATTTTCTAACAGTATACTCAGTAGGGTCCTCCCTGAATCCTCTCATCCCAATGTAAAGAAAGCATGCTAATCACAGTGAACAACAAGTGAAACTAACTTGTCACCTAAACAGGTATACTATGTTCCCAACCTCACCATGGATACTCTCACCAAGTAATACATACAAGAATATATCAAATAATAATGAATAACAAGGGTACCCTGCTACTAATTCCCCACCGGTTTGCCGCTTTTCCCCAACGTCGCATGTCCTGAGCATCTCTCTCAAAAAAGGATTTCCCGCAGACACTTGGGCAAAGCACCACAACATTCACCTAGTGCAAAAAAACACCACGTCCACATAAGAAAAGTAACCAGGTAGTTTCTAGGAGCCACCATAGCCTGCATAATGTGTATCATACATTGGGTATTATACCTCAAGACATTACAACCCATACACCGAGTAAGAATCCTCAAGCCATCACAACCCATACAAGTTACACCTACAGTAGTCCAAAGGATACTATATCCAGAATATATGTGTGTGAATAACCACAAGACATTACAGACCTCTACCAACATATCTGGGTAAAACTAACCATTGTGCCTACCAGCACAAGTAACTACCAAGAGAAGAGAGCGGGGCCAAATGTGGTAGTCAGACATCCATCTTCCCACCAGAATGTTGGGGAAAACACCCCCCTGGGCTCAGAATCCTTGGGGTGTCAGTTTCCCTTTCTGTCTGGGTGGATAAGCATATAGAAACACAAAAATTTAATTTTATATTAAATCTCACAACTGTAGGACCCCGAGACACCCTGATAGGGGTGGGGTGAATCAGGGTGTCAACTTTTTCTTCTTAAAGTTATGGATCTTGTTCCCACATTGGTAGGAACTTGTTAAATCTATATGATGGATATGATCAGTAATGAAACATTCACATGCAGAGAGATGAAACAACAATTTTTACTTGGTTCACCACTAAGGGCTACGTCCAATGAGCATACGCCGACAAGTTGTCGGTCATACCTAATTCCACTAATCTTCACTAGTTGTGGATTACAATTGTTCAGGAATAGTCACTCTGTCCCAGGCTCACTGCCTTTACAAAGGTTCAGGGATAGCTCACTGCTTCCCTCGGGTCACTCCCATTGACTCTCCCAGGCTCACTGATGTTGGTGAAGTCTCACTCAGTTTATAGACGTGAAGGTCTCTTCAATAGATAGACATGAAGGTCCTTGTCTACTATTCAGAATGAGACTTTTCTTGCATCAGAGTCCTGATTTTATGCTCTGTTAAAGTCCAAATTCCATCCATTGATGAATACCCCCTTTTCCCTTGTCCACTGGGCAAACAACCTTTGGAAATGGCCTTCACAAAGTACCCTACTTCGCAAGGATCCCAATTTTGCAAAGCTCAAACAAGCATTCGTGGAGTCCCTGCCTTTTCGCGAAGCTCAATCGCGAAGCACTATCGTGATGCTCTAGCCTTCGCAATTCTTGGCTATCGTGGAGCTCCTACCTCTTCGTGAATCTCACTATGCCAAAACGGGGTGCATGACTTTCGTGGAGCTGGAATAGCCGCCGCAAAGCTCCTCTTTCACGAAGCACACTGCCTTCGCGAGAGACCTTTGCGAACCGAGAGCAAAGTACTTTCTCTAAAATTCTCTCTCTGCTTCTCTTGAGGGGGTCGGCCTCTATTTATAGGTGATTCCACCAACCCTCAACCCTTCCGCGCGAAGTCAACTCCACGTCATCTCAAATCGCAAAGCTCCGAAGTTTCCGCCAGAATTCTGTCTAAATCGCGAAGCACCTCAGCAATTTTCAGATCGCGGAGCTCGTCATAATCATGGAGTATCACCATCATAATTCCTTTTCACCTTCACCGCGAAGATCCCTCGCAAATCCCTTCACCGCCATTATGCGCTTCAACTCTTCCGTTCGTGAAGCTTTGATGTAATCGTGAAGACTCACTGCCTCCATTCTTCTGGTCTTCACGATTTCCAAACCATGCATCCTCTCTTCGCGAAATTCATGAATTTGCCATATTTAATTATTATCTTCATGGAAATACGCTTTTCGCGATGCTTAGCAACTTCCATATTTTGGACCCCGAAAATTTGGCAAACACTGGGAAACGACGCCTCCTTCAATACTGTTGTCTTCTTGAATGGTATGATCTCTTTGCTGGTACACGATCCGAACTTCTATTGATGATTGACAACAAACACAAACCATACTCCAAATCATGCATAAAAGACCATGGTTCCAACAATATCCCCCTTTGGGTTTGTTGGCAATCAGAAAATAAATTCAATAGATCTCCATCAATGTGAAAACCAAAAACGCAGGAATCAACTCAGTCAACACTCTAAGTCTACGTGAGCAATGCTCGGTGTAGAAAACAAGAGAGGAGGCTTGAATTGGGTTCCACTATTTTCCTTCTTATACTTCTCATCACAGAAGTTACCTAAATTTAATCCTTTATCCTTTCTCCCCCATTGATAATAAATCCAAAGACCAGTAATTTTTTGTTTTTTTTTCTCACGTTCATCTCAAACCATAATCCCCCTAGATAGTATCTCCCCCATAAACCTGCATCACAACTATAAACAGATTAAAACAGTTATAAAAAATAGGGAGAGGGGAATTCCGTAACCTCCTTATGCACTGGGAGGTGGCCGAACACCGAGGTTTAACCGATGCTTCTCAAACACAGCCGCTGACAGTGGCTTTGTCAGGATATCAGCCACTTGATCATCTGTTCCCACATGATCCATTCTAATCACACTTTGCTCAACCTTCTCTTTGATAAAGTGATACCTGATCTCAATGTGTTTTGTATGATAATTCTGAACAAGATTCTTTGTAAGTTCAATTGCGCTCTTATTGTCAAAGTAAATCACCATTGGTTGCTTCACCTCATCACCAATATCAGTTAATTACTACTTCATCCATAGCAGTTGAGTGCATGCCTTTGTGGCAGAGATATACTCAGCTTCAACAGTACTAAGAGAAGTAATTTCTTGTTTCTTTCTCAACCAGCCAACACATTTCTTCCCAATATAGAAAGCTCCACCACTGGTGGACTTTCTGTATACTACATCACCAGCCCAGTCAGCATCAGAAAACGCTAATAATTCACTGTCCCTACCTGTAGGAAAATGTAACCCAAAGTTGTGTGTACCTTGAATGTACCACATGATTCTTTTGACTGCCGCCATATGTTCCTCTTTTGGACTACTCTGAAAGCAGGCTGCAAGACATGTGGCAAAGAAAATATCTGGCTGTGTCACTGTTAGGTACAGTAGGCTCCCAATGATTCTTCTGTACATGGTGGGATCTACAGATGTACCTTCCTCATGCTTTCCATGTTTGGTTCCAACTGCAATCGGAGTTGACATTGGTTTGGAGTCTTGCATATTAAACTTCTTCAGCATCTCTCTGGCATACTTTTCCTGAGAGATAAAAGTGAAGTCTTTCCTTTGAGTCACTTGCAGTCCCAAGAAATATGTGAGCTCCCCAATCATTGACATTTCAAATTCTGATTTCATATGATTGGCAAATTCATCCACTGATTTCTGTCTGCTGCCACCAAATATAATGTCATCGACGTAAACTAGAACCATGAACTGATCTTTCGAGGAATTATTCACATAGAGATTGTGATATACTCCTCATCTTTTGAATTCTAGCTTCTTGAGGTAAGAATCCAGTCTGGAGTACCACGCTCGTGGTGCCTGTTTCAGGCCATAAAGTGATTTCTTTAGCTTTCAGACCTTTTATTCATCAGCACCAAGATGAAAACCCACAGGTTGTTCAATGTATACTTCTTCTTCGAGTACACCATTTAAGAATGATGTCTTGACATCCATTTGATATAATTTATATCCTCTTTGGAGAGCCATGGAAAGAAACAACCTGATTGACTCCAGTCTAGCCACTGGAGCAAAGGTCTCCTCAACATCAACACCTTCTATCTGAGAATACCCTTTACATACAAGTCGAGCCTTGTTTCTGATAACACTTCCATGCTCATCAAACTTGTTCTTGAATATCCATTTTGTTCCAATAACATTGTGACCTTTTGGTCTCTGGACAAGATCCCATGTCTGATTCTTGTCAATATAATCTAACTCTTCATTCATGGATTTCACCCAGGATTCATCCTTTGTAGCTTCTTCAAATGAGGATGGCTCCATAACTGATAGAAATACAGATGGTGTGTTATTCCTCATTCTCCTTGTCTGTGTAGGTGCATTCCTGTCTCCAATTATGTTAGATGGATCAATTTCTACTCTTCGATTTTTCTTATGAGGTTTAGTCGCATTCTTGCCATCCAAGATTTCTACTTCAGATTCTTCGTCTGATTCAACATCATGATGTGACCCCTGAGTGTTTTGTACACCTTCCTATATTTCTGTATTTGTATTTATTCCATGTTCACATTCATTCTCATCTTCTATCTCATCAGCATAGGTACTATTTGAATCATTTGGAGTTTTTCCTTCAATGATCTTAACATCATTGCTTTCCACAATCCTCTCCAATCGTTTATTGAAACACTTGTAAGCTTTGCTGTTCATTGGATACCCAAGAAAAATTCCTTCATCAGCATTATCACCATACTTTCCTTGGTTTACCTCTTTATTCTGGATGAAACATTTACTTATGAAAACACAAAAGTATTTCAATGAAGGCTTCCTTCCATGCCACAATTCGTATGGTGTCTTCATTTCTTCCATATAAATCCCTGTTCGATTCTGAATGTGCACTGCAACCTCAACAGCTTCCTTCCAGTAATGGCGAGAGATACCACTCTCAATCAGCATAGTCCTAGACATATTGTTGACCTATCGATTCCGGCACTCAACAACTCTATTTTGTTGCGGAGTTTTCACAACAGCTACCTCATGCTGTATTCCATGTTTTTCTAAGTAATTTTCAAACTCGATGGATGTGTATTCCCCTCCATTGTCAGATCGCAGGACTTTTATTGTCTGTACAGTATCATTCTCGGAAATCCGTCGAAAAGTTTTCATACAATCAAGTACTTGCCGCTTCCTATGGATCACCATTACACAATCCATTCTTCTATAATCATCAATGAAAAGGACGAAGTACCTTTCTCCATAGGTTCCAACAACATTTATTAGTCCACATATGTCTGTATGAATGAGATCAAGAAGATGCGATGCCCTTTTCTTCTTTGGCCGATATGAACTACAAACCAGTTTCCCACGAATACAAGCATCACAAGAATTTTCCCGTTCACATTTTATAATGGGAATATCCACGACTATCTTCAGCTTAGATATCTTTTCCATATCCTGTTGGTTAATGTGCCCCAACCTTCAATGCCATAAATTGTTTTCTTCTTCAATAGAAAAATAGCAAGAGCTCACTTTGCTGTCAACCTGATATAAGTTTCCATCTGTTCTACAGCCTTTCATAAGAGAATTTACTGTTTTTTCCTTTTATAGTGTAGCCTTTTTGATTGAAGGTTACTATGATCCCTGAGTCATAGAGTTGACTTACACTAAGGAGATTGTGGTGTAGACCGTCCACGTAAATAACTTCAGTCTTCTTCAGCTCCTCGTTGGCGAGAGCAGTATTCCCACTACCTTTAATCTTCAAAGCATCATCATTACCAAACCGTACTGTTCCATCAACCTTCTTTTCAATGTTCATCAAGAGGTCATCATTTCCTATCATATGGGAAGAGCATCCACTATCAAGGATCCAGGTGCTGCTGCTCTTTGTAGCTTTGAGTGCTACCTCTGCAAGATTGGATTTCTCGATCTTCTTCTTCTCTTTACATGAGATATTGGATTGAGCATAGGATAGTGGTGGCCTTTTAATACTTTCTTCCACATAATCTGATTCTTCATTCCCATAATATTCTTCCAGAGGGGAAAAAATGTTTGTGAGAACAACATCATCAGGAGGATGAACACTGTCCCGTCTTTGAGTGTTGTATGAATTTCTCCTGTCGTACCGCTGCCTGCAATACATAGCTTTATGGCCAAAGTTAGAATACTTAAAACAGTAACCTTAGAAGCTATTTCTTCTATAAGATTGAGGATATGAAATTGGTCTCCTTTTTTGACTTCCCAGATCTTCTCCATTCAAGTAGCTTCTTGCCTCTTCGCAATATGACATGGTATGGCCCAGATAGCCACAGAACAGACACTTCATGAGAGGTAATGTCTTCTCACCCGAATTTCTCCTCATACCTTCATCCTTGGGAGAATAATTGAACTGCCTATCATTTCTGAATGTTTGAGGATAATTGTCAGTTCTCCTTCTAGTTTGGATTGAGGGTTTCTTTTTCAACACTTCAGGAAATGTTTCAACATGTTCAACCTTCATTTTGTCTTTATTTTGGCTTTCTTTATTTCTAGCAGTTGATGTCTCAGCTTCACAGCCAATTCCACTCTTTCCTATGCAAGCGGGTCTTTGAACACTCAAGATTTTTTCAACCACATCAGAACCACACTTGGATCTTTCCAGTAATTCTGTATCTGAGAATCTTCTAAACAGAATTTTCTTCCTTGATTCTTTTGAAAATGATTCAGTCTCAAGTTTAATCCTAAGAGTAACAACTTCCTCCTCAAGACCCTCAGTAGTCTTGGAATTTTCTTCCAGTCTTTACGTGAGGTCATTGTTGACCTTTCCCTGCTCTTCAATTCTCAGCTTTAGATCCACTACATCATCATTGATTTTAAGTATTTTAGACTGAACTTTCACAAATTCTTTCAGACATTCAATTTCAGCTTCAAGTTCATCAACATATTCTGATGATTCTTCCACCATTTCCTTCCACTTATTACATCTCTTACATTTACTCTCAAGCTTGGAGAAAGCATCCTTAATTTGAATCTTTGGATTACCAATAGCAGTAGTCTGATTATCTCTGCCTTTATTGATTGAGGATTATGATATTTCAGTAGTATCCATCATGGAAGCATGGTTTCCGATTTTAAATTCTGGTTCTTCTTCTTCACAAAATTCAATATCATCATCATCTTCTTCACAGAAAAAACTCTTCCTCTGCATTTTATTTCCAGATTTGAAGTCACCCTTTTTGAAAAACCTTTTCTGAGGCTTCTCAATGTCTTCAGCTTCGCTCTCATCATCATCTAACTTTCTTTGGCACTAAGAGGCAATGTGCCCAACTCTTCCACAACGGAAACATGAAAGAGGTAGATTACCTCTAAATTTACCTTTTCCCTTTTTCAACTTCTTGTCTATGAGAGAAAGAATTTATTTTTCTTCGTCATCTTCACCACCACTGTCTTCTGAAATTTTCAGTTTTTCCATGGCTTTGAATGCCATTTCCTTTATCACGCGAGTCGTGGCATCTTCGGGTTTTACTCTCATCTCATATGCCACTAAACTACTTAACAAATCATCAAGAGATAGTTTAGATAGATCTATTTCTTCAAGGGCTGACACCTTTGCATTGTACATGGGAGGAAGTCTTCTCAAGATTTTCTTTATGATATCAATGTCTTTGATTTCTTCTCCAAGACCTCGAATTGCTCCCACTACTTCAGTAATTCGATTAAAAAATGAATCTTCATTCTCATTAGGATGTATCTTTAAATCGTCAAACCTGTTGTGTAAAACCTAAAGTTTTTCCTCTTTTACCTTGCTATCTCGTTCATAAATGTTTTCAAGTTTATCCCACATAGACTTTGCTGAAGTGCAACTCATCACCTTTAGATATATATGATCAGAAAGAGCTGCGGTGAGTGCATTTTGTGCTTTAGCATCTGCATCAAGAATTTTCCTGTCTGTGTCAGTCATAGCCATGCCTGTTGGATCAGTGACTTGTATTCCTCGCACAGTAGAAAACAAAACTTCCATTCCAAGAGATCTTAGATGAGATCTCATCCTGTTTTCCAGATCTGAAAATTACTTCCATCGAAGAGAGGGACTCCCCTTGCATTGACTGCATTCTACATGGTGACAAAGGACAGATTCAACGCCAACAACCTGGCTCTGATACCACTTGTAGGACCCCGGGACACCCTGAGAGGGGAGGGGTGAATCAGGGTGTCAAATTTTTCTTCTTAATGTTGTGGATCTTGTTCCCACATTGGTAGGAACTCGTTAAATCTGTATGATGGATATGATCAGTAATGAAACATTCACATGCATAGAGATGACACAACAATTTTTACTTGGTTCACCACTAAGGGATACGTCCAAGGAGCATACGCCGACAAGTTTTCGGTCGTACCTAATTCCACTAATCTTCACTAGTTGTGGATTACAATTGTTCAGGCAGAGTCACTCTATCTCAGGCTCACTACCTTTACAAAGGTTCAAGGATAGCTCACTGCTTCCCTCGGGTCACTCCCGTTAACTCCCCCAGGCTCACTGCCGTTAGTGAAGTCTCACTCAGTTTATAGACGTGAAGGTCTCTTCAATAGATAGACATGAAGGTCCTTGTCTCCTGTTCAGCATGAGATTTGGCTTGCATCAAAGTCCTGAGTTGATGCTCTATTAAAGTACAAATTCCATCCACTGATGAATACCCCCTTTTCCCTTGTCCACTGGGCAAACAACCTTTGGAAATGACCTTCACAAAGTACCCTACTTCGCAAGGCTCCCAATTTTGCAAAGCTCAAACAAGCCTTCGTGGAGTCCCTGCCTTTTCACGAAGCTCAATCACGAAGCACTCTCGTGATGCTCCAGCCTTCGCAATGCTTGGATATCGCGGAGATCCTACCTCTTCGCGAAGCTCACTAAGCCAACGCGGGGCGGACGACTTTCACAGAGCTAGAATAGCCGCCACGAAGATCCTCTTTTGCGAAGCACACTGCCTTCGCGAGAGACCTTTGCAAACCAAGAGCAAAGGACTTTCTCTGAAATTCTTTCTCTGATTCTCTTGAGGGGGTTGGCCTCTATTTATAGGTGATTCCACTGACCCTCAACCCTTCTGCACGAAGTCAATGCCACGTCATCTCAAATAGCGAAGCTCCGAAGTTTATGCCGGAATTCTGTCCAAATCGCGAAGCACCTCGGCAATTTTCGGATCGCGGAGCTCGTCGTAATCGTGGAGTATCACCATCATCATTCCTTCACACCTTCTCCGAAAATCTCCCTCGCAAATCCCTTCACCACCACGATGCGCTTCAACTCTGCTGTTCGCGAAGCTTTGACGTAATCACGAAGACTCACCGCCTCCATTCTTCTGGTCTTCGCAATTTCCAAACCATGCATCCTCTCTTCGCGAAATTCATTCCTTTGACATATTTTATTATTATCTTCATGGAAATCCACTTTTCGCGATGCTCAGTAACTTCAAGATTTTGGACCCCAAAAATTTGGCAAACACTGGGAAACAACGCCACCTTCAATACTGTTGTCTGCTTGAATGGTATGATCTCTTTGCTGGTACACGACCCGAACATCCATTGATGATTGAAAGAAAAGACAAACCATACTACAAATCATGCATAGAAGACCATGGTTCCAACAACAACCCCACTACGGGAATAACCTAGTCATAGACACAACTGCATCTAACTTCTCTCAGACTCTGGGCTACTACTTCTAAGACTAGGTATCCTATAAGCATACAACCATTTAAAGATCTTTATTAGATTACATCATTCCATTTTAATTAGTTTCACATTACGTTAATTAATTCTTTAAACATTAACCATGAATAATTCCACATTAAATTTCATTAGCATTACACCCAAAGTCAACTGTTCCTTCAAAAAATTACAACCTCATCATTATGTTACAGCATCTCCATCCCCATAGGCTAACACCATTTATTCAATTATTAATTATAGAAACACTTTCCCACATTCCCATGCATTCTCGAAAAACATTATATGCTACTAAACACAAGGGGCTCAACACGGTGAGTAGATGTACTACCTGAAAAGTCTTTTCCGCTTATAGCAAGAGCCTAAACCCATCCTTCCTTAAGAATCTAAACATGGAAAGCACGTGGCATACCCCATGTGTCTTCGACTCTTTCAGAAGAAGGGTAAGTCAAACTTGCTGCCTTGATCAGTGGGTAAAAGTAAAGAAGATAAAAAACCAAAAGAAACAACAAGCGTCCAGTAATCACATCTTTCCCATTTCATCATCCCTAGTGTCCTCCCCAACACCCACATGCATAAAATGATGCATCTCGCAACTCTAGGCATCATATACTGCCACAACCAAAAGCCTTCATGTCTCCACATATCACCAAAACCATCCATGATCACATCACATCACAAGTAGAAGGAAAACCGAATCACATAAAAAGGGATCTTGGCCCTTTAATAATCAAGAGGGTAACTCAGAACACTTTAAGGAAATATCAAACAATCAGTTCTTTAATCCCTCTTGAATTAACATATTTTTTATTCATAGGTTCCAAATTCAGGAACCCTAATCAGTAAGCTATCACAAATAAATAAACATGCATACTGCACCAATTTGATTAACATCAAATTAAAACAAGAAGAACTAGATTCATTTACATGCCTCTTTATCCATAGCCAACAATTGTCAATAACTTACAGTTTACGTTGTTTACCAATTATCATCAACAACGAACACCCAATCAATGTAATCATAGATATCACACTATCTAGCAAAACAAGAGGCAATAAAATAAGATTGATATCAATTTATTTATCTGGTTAAAATATTTATTATGTCAATTCCTTTATCATCCTGTGGGATTAAACATGATATCAATGTAGTTGCACATAAAAGAAAAGAGAAGAAACTAATACCCTACCTCAAACAGTTCCTCATTTTCTTTATCCACACAATGGGTTACGATCCTCCTCACACGACAACTTATATCGAAGATTGATTGATATAGATTGGTTGCATCGAAACAGAGAAGAACCAATATGAGGAGTAATCATTGATTGTGCAACTCCTACGGGAAGGATTGAATGGTTCTAGCATCTCATAGCTGAAAACAATGAGGAAGAAAAAGGGAGGAAGATATCTTGTCCCTTTTGAATATTTAATGGGGCGATAGTTTAAGATATGATTAATTCTCCATTAAAAGCGGATCACATTATCCCACGTGTTATGACCAAGAAAAAACATCGTAGGCCTTAGGAATAATTAATATAGGATTTATGGCCTTTGAATCGGCCTTATTAGTCCTTAAAATAAGGCATTAGATGTATTTTACGTCAAAGGAATCGTTAAAGGGGAAAAAACTATAGGAAGCTGGAAACACCGTTCACCTACCATTATTCTACACCTACCGAGCTGTGAAACCGATCTGTGAAACCGATGTCTGAAACCGATCTCTGAAACCGATCTGTGAAACCGATATGTGAAACCGATCTGTGAAACCGATCTATGAAACTGATCTGTGAAACCAATCTGTGAATCCGATCTGTGAAACCGATCTTTGAAGCTGATTTGTGAAACCGATCTGTGAAACAGATCTGTGAAACCAATTTGTGAAACCGATCTGTGAACCCGATCTGTGAAACCGATATGTGAAATCGATCTGTGAAACTGATCTCTGAAACCGATCTGTGAAACACTGTGCACCAATCGTTACTATACACCTACCATTACTATACACCTACCGATAAAAAAGTTAGTAAAACTGTAAACAATATTCACAGAACTTGAAATTTGGAAAAAGTGTTGTGGATAAGTCACCTTGACCTCCCAGAACACCTCCAACACCACATTTTCACAAAGTAAAGGACCAGATAGGTCGGGGCCATTATATCAGATACCTCTCAAAACATTTTGATCCTCAAGAATTAAAATCCCACCAAAAAGAAATGGGGTCCAAACAACCACCCATCAAGATACCTCTCAACAAAATAAAACTCATAAATAAAACATGAGAGGTCTAACCACAAAGGGAACATCGATTCATGAAAATAGTTAAACATCAAACAACTATGGGTACTAAGAATGTATCTGTGACTCACATTCCTAGGTACCCTCCTCCATTCCACCATGTCGCCATAAGACACGATCTAAGGGGATATAATGCCTGCACAACACCTTCTCCTTGAGGTCTTGGACCTCCACGGGTCGCTCCTCGAAGGTTGCATCATCATCAACATCGATCTCCCCCCAATCGATGATGTTAGAGTCATCATGAAGATAACGAAGAAGAAGTGAAACATGGAAAATATCATGTATCCGACTCAACTTTGGGGGAAGTGCTACTCGATATTCCACAACTCCAACACGAGCTAACACCTTGAAAGGCCCAACAAACTAGGGAGAAAGCTTGCTTCCACGACCAAACCTTCGCTGCCCATGACAAAAACACATGATCCCCAACATTAAACTCCAAGGGTATCCTCCTTTGATTGACATGTGATTTTTGATGATCTTGCACTGTCTTCATCCTCTCATGAATCACCGGGACCATCTCTGTTGTATTCTACACTAGTTTTGGTCTGAGAACTGCTGACTCTCCGACCCCAGTCCAGCACAACGGAGAAATGCAAGGCCGACCATAACAGTCTTCAAACGGCGCCATACCGATGGTGGAGTGAAAACTATTATTGTAAGTGAACTCCACCAAGGGTAAGTGCCTCATCCATGAACCTCCAAAATCAAGAACACAAGAGCGTAACATATCTTCAAGAGTCTGGATGGTTCACTCTGTCTGACCATCCGTTTGAGGATGAAAACCAGTGCTAAGGCATAGTTGAGAACTGAAGGCATGTTAGAGACCTCTCCACACCCTAGAGGTAAAACTAGGATCTCGATCAGAAATGATCCTCCTAGGGACTCTCTGAAGTCTCGCCACCTCCTCTTGGTACTGCCTCAACAAAACTTCCACTGAGCTCGACTCATTAATTTCTATGAAGTGGGTCGATTTTGTTAAATGATCTGCTGCCATACAAATAGCATCATGTCCTCCCGGAGCTTGAGGTAAACCAGAAACAAAGTCCATTGATATGTACTCCCACTTCCACTGAGGAATATCTAATGGCTGGAGAAGACCACGAGGATCACGGTGTTCGGCCTTCACCTACTGGAATACTAAACATCAAGACAGAAACTCCGCAACCACACGCTTCATCCCGGGCCACCAAAACTAAATCCTCAAGGATCGATACATCTTTGTCATTCCAGGATGTACTGCTAAAGGAAATATATTTAACTCTCTGAGAACCTTATCATGCATCTTCAAGGGAACAAAAAGCCTTCCATGATACAACACTCAGTGTTGTTCATCATCTGACCACTCATCAGGGGCCTCACGACAAACAACTCGATCTCTCTAGACCTTCACATCCAGATATCCCAATTGGGACTCTTCCACCTTCTGAATCAGGGATGATTGTACCGTCATCTGAAAAAGACAACCTCTACCCCCTACTTCTCCCATATCAAGATGTAATGCTGACAGTTCTTCCATTACTCTACAAGAATCACCAGATTCACGCACAACATCACTAGATGACTTTCGACTCAGCGCATCAGCTACAACATTCCCCTTTCCAGGTGTATACGATATTTTAAAGTCATATTACTTCAAGAACTCCATCCACCAATGCCGTCATAAGTTCAAGTCACGCTGGGAGAAAACATACCTCAAACTCTTATGATCAGTGAAAAATACAAACCGCTCACCAATGAAGTAGTGTCTCCACAACATCAGAGTAAACACCATGGCTGCCAAATAAATATCATGGGTGGCATATCTACGTTCATGGGGATGCAAATTCCAAGACCCATAAGAAATAACTGACCTCTACTGCATGAGAACACAGCCTACCCCCAGATGTGAAGCATCACAGAAAACATCAAACTGAACTCCATCAGCTGGAAGACAGTGGACTGGAGCACTTACTAACTTCTCCATTAGATACTCCAAAGCTTCTTGACACTAATCAGTACATATGAATTCTTGATCCTTCCAGGCCAAAGCTGTTAGAGGTGTCGAAACTCATGAGAAATTGGCTACGAACCTCCTGTAGTAGCCTGCGAGACCAAGGATACTTTGCACCTCTAAAACTATCTTGGGGGCTGCCCACAACAAAACTGATTATATCTTCGATGGATCCACAACTAATCCCTGTTTGGACACAACATTCCCCATGAAGCGTACTTCTCGAGCCCAAAACTCACACTTTGACAACTTCCCAAACAACTGTTGTTGACGAAGAACTCTAAAAACGGCTTGTAGATGTTGTGCATGCTACTCTTCAGATGTGGAGTACACATGGATGTTGTCAATAAAAACTACCAAAAAATTGTCTAGGAACTCACAGAACACATCATTCATCAAACCCATGAATACATCCAGAGCATTCGTCACGCCAAACGACATTACAACGAACTCATAATTCCCATGAAGATAATAGTATGCAGTCTTCAGGATATCCTCATCCTTCACAAGCATCTGATGATATCTTGACCGCAAGTCAATTTTTGAGAACCAACTTGCACTCTTATGTTGATCGAATAAATCATCAATCTACGGAATAAGATAAGAATTCTTTATTTTCACTTTGTTCAAGCCACGATAATTGAAACACAACTGCAAACTACCATCAAACTTCTTCATAAACAAAATGGGTGCACCCCACGGAGACACACATGGATGAACAAAACCGCACTATAACAAACCATCAAGCTGTATACGTAGCTCTCATAACTCATAAGGGTCCATCCGACATGGATACATAGAGATAGGAGATTCCCCTGGCTGTAGCTCGATCCCAAACTCGATCACTCATCGAGGGGGTAATGCTACAACCTCTTCAGGAAAGACATCATGGTACTCTTCTACGACCCTTGGAAATTCCAACTGCTGAACCTCTGAAGAACTCAGAATCATCTCATCCATCATGGATGATAAGGTTGGAATGCACCAATGACCCATCCTAGGGTCTCGCTCATGAACAAACACCACTTTCTCTCTATTCGCACAAATGAAAACGACATTCTTCATGAAGAAATACATGATAGCATGCACTGAATACAACCAATCCATGCCGAGGATGACATCATATGGTTGTACTCGTAAACTCGGAAATCTCCCCAAGAGCGGTGTTGCCCCAACACTAGATCACAGTCTCTACATACTTCATACAAGTCAGCTCGACCTCCAACTGACATAGTCAACGCCAAAGGTACTGGTTGCCTCTCTACCTCAAGTCCCAAAGCATGGACAAGTGTAGGTGATATGAAGGAGTGTGTCAGTCCTGAATCAAACAAGGCATACACCAAGGTATAAAACAAGCAAAGGGTACCTCGAACGACATTTGGCTCGTCTGGAGCTGGAAACGCTAGAGAATGAAGCTGACCATGACCTCCTCCATGAACTCTCTAACCCTGATGACAACCACCACCATGGTTGCGCTCTGCTCGCTGAGGATGGGGAACGTAATGGGGTTGTCCTCTGCCTGCCCCATCTATCCTCTGCTGATCTAAAGCTAGTGAAACTGGCTGCTGATGGCTCAGCTGGAACTGCCTCAATGGAGGAGCCTATAGCGTAGAACTTGGCGCACAATGACCACTCTGAAAGTTCAGGAACTCTCGCTACTGATGGCCATCAAAACCACAATAAAAACAAGCGCCTGATACTTTGGCATAATCCTGAGTGTTTCTGCCTCTGGAGAAATGAGATGTGAAGGGCTGGGACCTACCCTCGGCTGAACAGAAACTCTTCTACCTTAAAAACCAGGAACTCAGGACCACCGCTCTTCTTTGTGAGGAATCATGACTAATCCCCTCTCGTGTTGATCCGGTCATGGAAAAATTCCTCTCGACAACCTCTTCCCTCAATGGTACCTCAAGATATGTCTTCATCATAAATGGGGTGACCTGGCGCTGGATCTCTGGACACAAAGCATCCTCGAAATGCCCCCCCCTGGCCTCCTCATCTGGTAACAGGTCTGAAGCATATCATAAAAGGTTCTTGAAACGGATTCCAAAATCTCGAACACTGGAGATCCCCTATAGAAGGGTAAGAAGCTCCGTATGATTGGAATCTCTCGCAATCGAAGAATGAAATTCGACTCTAAACCGGTCATAGAACTCCTCACATGATATCACTAACTCCTCTTGATCCCTGAGGAGCAAGAACCACCACTGCCTCGCTGCTCCATGCAGCATTTCCATAACCAATGACACCCATTGTTCCATTTGAGCACGAATCGAACTGAAGTCGATCTCGATCTTCTCTAACCATTATTCCATGACTGCATCTAAAATGGAGGCCTCGTACTTCTGCAGACTCTGGCACTGAAACTCTCAGAGTGTCTTCCTCCAATTATCATCGTCGTCAACCTCTAACCTGCGGCAATCTGCTGGAATAGCCTACTGTTCATTTTCTGTGCAAACCTGACGAGGTCGTCGACCTGGAGCCATACCTATAAAATAACAAACCGTTAGAGTTCCTAACCCTGGAATGTGGAAGACTCAACATTAATTAATTATTTATTTTCTTTTATTCATTTTAGGTTAACCTATCACAATGTATATAGATTCAAACACAGGCACAAAGAAGAATGATGCATGATCCTTAACTAGGTCTCTACCCTGCAACAAGCATCACCTTGTTTAGTAGCCATTGTAAACGTAAAGGTCCGTACATAAGATCATAGGGGGCCCTAAACGCCTATATTCCGTCCATCCTCCAGTGTTTACCTCACTTTCTAAACATGAATTACATCGTTACCCTAACAAACCATGAAACCTCACCTGTGCCTAACCCCAAACCCCATCATATCACTTAACCAGACCTCTGATACCACTCTTTCACGACCACCTCCCCACAAAGTGTACCCCTCCTAGGTCGGTAATGTGAGAACGAAGATAATGACCCTCGAGTACCGCCTCCAGTAGGCCCCGAGTTGGAAACTAGCACCGAGGGTATAGTAAACACACAAATGGGTGGCATTACCCTCTAAGAGAACAAATGCGAAAGAGAGAGATAAGATAGACACCAATGAAATCCAACTCAAAACTGGAATATAAAATAAACCCAAGTGCATATATGAAATTTCATGCAAAGGTACTACAACTGGAAGGGAAAAAATGCAAGTACCCAAAAGAAAGTAAAAACAGCAGAAACCACATGCCCGAACAGCACGTGCAACCCCAAGCTAGTACAAACCATCTTGATCTCCAACATTCTCCAAGTTACCAGAAAAAAACAGATTATATATACATAGGGTGAGTATAACTGTAAACTCAGTAGGATCCTCCCTAAAGCCTCTCATTCAAAAGTTTAGAAATTATACTAAGCATAGTGAATAACAAGTGAAACTAACTCCTCACCTAAACATGTACACTAAGTTCCCAACCTCACAATGGCTACACTCACCATGTAACACATACAAGAATATATCAAATAATAATTAATTCAAGGGTACCCCGCTACTACTTCCCCACTTGTTTTCTTCTTTTCCCCAACATCGCACGTCCGAAGCATCTCTCTCCCAAATGGATTGCCATTGAGACCTGGGTGAAGCACCACACCGTGAAACTTGTGCGACAAAACCTCCACGTCCACGTATGAAAAGTAACCAGGTAGTTTCTGGGAGCCACTATAGCCCGCATAATGTGTATCATACATTGGGTATTATACCTCAAGCTATTACAACCCAAACACCGAGTAAGAATCCTAAAGCCTTCACAACCCATACACGTTACACCAATAGTAGTCTAATGAATACTATATCAAGAATATATGTGTATAAATAACCACAAGCCATTACATCACTCTAAACACATATTTGGGGAAAACTAACCATTGTGCCTACCAGCACAAGTAACTATGAAGAGAAGTGGGTGGGGCCAAAGGGGGTAGTCAGCCATCCATCCTCCCACCAGAATGTTTGGGAAAACACCCCCCAGGGCTCAAAATTAACGGGGTGTCAGTTGACCTTACTTAATGGGTGGAGTAGTGTATAGAAACACAAAATTACTGGATATATTATATCTCACAACCACACTATGGGCATAACCTAGTCATAGACACAACTACAGGTAACGTCTCTCAGACTCTAGGCTGCTACTTCTAAGACTAGGCATCTTATAACCACACAACCATTTAAAGAGATTTATTTCATTACTTTATTCCCTTTTTATCATTTTCAATTTACATTAATTAATACTTTAAACATTAACCATGAAAAATTCCACATTAAATTTCATTGGAATTACACCCAATGTCAATTGTTCTTTCAAAAAATTACAACCTCATCATTATGTTCCAGCATCTCTATCCCCATGGGTTAACACCATTTATTCAATTGTTCCTTATAAAAATGCTTTCCCACATTCTCAGGAATTCTTGAAAAACATTATATGCTACTAAACACTAGGGGGATCAACACAGTGAGTAGATGTACTACCTGTCGAGTCTTTTCCGCTTATAGAAAGAGCATAAACCCATCCTTCCTTGAGATGCTAAACATGGAAAATGCATGGAATACCCCACATGTCTTCGCCTCTTTTAGAAGAAGGGTATGTAAGACTACCTGCCTTGAGTAGTGTGGAAACGTAAAGCATATGAACAGCCAAAAGAAACAGCAAGCATCCAACAATTACATCCATCCCATTACATCATCCCTAGTGTCCTACCTTACACCCACATGCATAAACCGATGCATCTCGCCACTCTAGGCATCATCTTCTGCCACAACCAAAATCCTTTATGCCTCCACATATCACCACAACCATCCAGGATCACATCACAGCACAAGAAGCAGAAAAACAACATCACATCAATAAGGTTCTTGTCCCTTTAACAATCAAGAGGGTAACTCAGAAACCTTTAAAGAATTATCAAAAAATCAGTTCTTTAATCCCTCTTGAATTAACAGATTTATTATTAGTAGGTTCCAAATTCGGGAAACCTAATTAGTAAGCTATCAAAAAAATAAACATGCTTACTGCAACAATTTGATTGACATAAAATTAAAACAAGATGAACCAGATTCATTTACAAGCCCCTTTATCTATAGCCAACAATTTTCAATTACTTCTGGTTTAAGTTCATTACCAGTTATCATCAAGAACGAACAACTAATCCATGAAATCATAGATATCACACTATCTATAAAAATAAGAGTCAATAACATAAGATCGATATAAATTTATTTATTCGGTTAAAATATTTATTATGCCAATTCTATTGTCATTTAGTGGGATTAAACATGTTATCATTGCATTTTCACATAATAGAAAAGAGAAGAAATGAATACCCTACCTCAAAGAGTTCCTTACGTTCTTTATCCAAACAACTGGTCACGATCCTCCTCTTGCGGCAACTTATATCGAAGATTGATCGATACAGCTTGGTTGCATCAAAACAGATCAGAACCAATCCGAGGAGTAAAGTTTGATTGTGGAACACCTACGGGAAGGATTGAAAGGATCTAGCATCTCATAGCTGAGAACATGGAGGAAGAAAAAGGGAGGAAGATATCTCGTCCCTTTTGAAGATTTAATGGGGTGATGGTTTAAGATATGCTTCATTCCCCATTAAAAGAGGATCGCATTAACCCACACGTTTTCACCAAGAAAAAACTTCCCAGGAATTAGGAATAATTAATATAGGATTTATGGCCTTTGAATCGGCCTTAAGAGTCCTTAAAATAAGACATTAAATGTATTTTAAGTCAAAGGAAATGTCAAAGGGGAAAACCTGCAAGAAGCTGGAAACACTGTTCATCTATCGTTACTGTACACCTACCGATCTATGAAACCGATCTGTGAAACCGATCTGTGAAACGGATCTGTGAAACCGATCTGTGAAACCGATCTGTGAAACCGATCTGTGAAACGGATCTGTGAAACTGATCTGGGAAACCGATCTGTGAAACCGATCTGTGAAACCCATCTGTGAAAACGATCTGTTAAACCGGTCTGTGAAACCAATCTGTGAAACCGATCTGTGAAACCGATATATGAAATCGATCTGTGAAACTGATATGTGAAACCGATCTGTGAAACATTGTACACCTACCGTTACTGTACACCTACCGATATGAGAGTTCATAAAATGAGAAACACTATTCACAAAACTAGAAATTTGGAAAAGTGTTGGGAATAAGTCCCCTTGATCCCCAGAACACCTCCAACACCACATTTTCACAAAGTAATAGACCATAGAGGTCTGGGCCGTTACATCACCCATATCTTATGTATTATCCCTAGGTCATCCCATGTAATTTCATGTACAAGCATGTTATGGAATATTTCAACAAATATGATGTATTCCCTGTTTAAAGTTGTTATGAAATGTACATATTTCCCAAAGACAATAGGCTTATCAATATTTTTGTGTTTGATTAAGTGTAATCTAATTTAATAAATCATGTTTTCATGTCAAATAAAAATAAGGGTTTAAATATTATTGGGGTTACATTTATATATAAATATTATATCCACTCATGCCTTTAACAAACCATAATAAAGAATTTAGTAGTAGGTATTTCACTTTTTTATATTCTTAGGTTATTTTTTTGTTATATTATATAATAATTTTTAAATTGAAATTCATATCAAAAAAATATTACAACATGGACACATGCATTGAATGAACATTTTAAATTAACCTAATATCATAAATTTAAACTTTGGATTCCTTTACATCCCTTTTACATCATTTTAAAATGAGCCACCAAAGATAAATGAAAAAAAATATATTATTTAATACTAATTAGTAGGAAAAGAGAAATATATTTTAAATTTAGGATGAGATAAAAACTAAAAAATGGATATACAATGAAAGTGAAACCCTTAATTCACAATAAAAACTATGACATCACAAATAATTTTTTATTTTTACGAAATAACAATTTTTCACATATATAAATTTATTTTCTCATGAAATAATTTTTTTGAACAGTGTTTTTAATAAAATATTTCTAATTCATAAATGAACGATAAATTATAATCAGGAGAGCTTCCAAGAAAACTAAAGAACCTTTGCAAAAAAATTCATAAAAAACTTCCCTTTTACCCATAAATACGGTCAAAATTATTCTTAAAATAAAGGATTTTTTCTTACCTTGAGAAATCATAACATTTCCATAATATCACTAATTAAAGTCATTGAGAATACTTTTAGGTTCCATGGGACAATGTCTTTATAGAACCCTTAAAATAATATTTAATAAATCCCTAACAAAGTGAATAACCTAGTAAATTAATTCCAATATAATTATCTAGTGAAATAAATCATTACCAAATGAATTAGAGAGATATATCAATATCACCAATCATCATACCATAAAATAATTCAAAAAAATTTAATCTCTCATTTATTTTAGTAAAAACAACAAATTACTCTGTTTAATACATATTTGGAAACAATTTAGGGTTTCATGTCAAAATAATTATTACAATCCATTTTCCATGGAATTATATTAAAATGAAAAAAATCCCAGAAGAGTTGGAAATAAGATATTAGCTGAAAAACCATAAATCTTGTACATTTTAATTGATAAAAAATATTTTCTATTAAGGAAAGAATGTAGTCTATGTCGTAAACCTAAAAAAAATCTTTTTCAATTTTATAAAAACAATTATAATTGATCATTTGGAAAATAATTCTTAAATTATTCATTTTAAAAGAGTATTAATATTTCATGTTTATTTGAAAATTAAACATTAAAAACATTAATGTGTAAACATTAATATTATTTAATCTTTTATCATAATATTAATATCTATGTTAATTAGTGACAATATTTTTTATTGGATTTTAAATTAAATATTTCACCTTTAATATGAATCACCACCCACAATAATCGACTATTTTATCGTAAAAATATATTAATTATGAACATAATTTTTTTCATTATTCATTTTTCCTGCCCCATTTTATTTCATTTAATACCTTCTCATATATAGTAACTATATAGATTAAGTTCATGTGGGTGGTTTTGAGGTTGTTTATTTCATAAACCCAATACAAATTCATTATGTTGAAAATATTAAAAGGGTGCATGGTTACATAATTTATTGAATATTAATACTGATATAAAAAAAAATTATATAATTAAAAACAACGATATAACTTCCGATAAATGGTTTATATGAAAAATGATTCATATAATTCCATGTAGGAGGTAATCAACATGTATGAATAGGAGGAAGGGTTATTTTAGTACATATGGATGTGTGTGAAGGTAAAAAATATTTTATCATTACATGATCATAATTATATCAAGAATATAATATATATTTATTAACTCCAACATAATTACCATCCATTTTAAAAAGTTATGAAAACTAAAAACTTTTCTTTATGGAGGTTGTTGTCAACATATACTCATGAGGGTTGTTTTTACTTCCCATAGGATGGAAACATGATGGAAAATGGTTTCTCTATTAAAATAATTGAATTTAATGATATTTATGATAGTTATTCTATTATATCTTTATATTTATTAGATATTTTTATGAGGTTTAAAAAGAATTAATCATTAAAAGACATGGTTAAAAGTTTTACTTATTCATTGGAAAACCTCCATTGACTCACATCGTATTACCTCTTGGATAATAGGCCCTCAAGGGAACTATACAGATAAATTTTATAATATAATGTGTTTTGGGTAAAAATAATATAATGTATTAAGAATTAATATGAATGCTTGTGACCTCAACACTACTATTTATACATAGTTTAATTGCATTACACATTAATGTGGTATCTTTTTTTCATTTTGAAAATAATTGATTCTGAACAAAAACAAGGGTGAATTCATTATCAAATTTGAAAATCCTCATTAAAAATATGAAATTAATTTTCTAACGCAATGTTTTTATAGTTCTATAAATTAATTTTAAAATAATAATGCAATATGAAACAAAAAACTGTTCTTACAAAATATTATTCTTAAGGATAAAATTGAATTTATATAGAAATAAATAATATTGTTGATTAATATTGTAATTATTATTTTTATGAATAATAAAATGATAATACAATTATTTCAAAACACATCCATAAATTAATTTGAAATGTGAAATTCCTTAAAGTAAATCAATTTTTTTAATAAAAATAGTATTTTTCACCTTTAACACAATTTTCGACATAAAATACAACACATTTACTGAAATATTTATTTGATATTATAATAACCAAAGTGAATACCATTTGATAAAATTACATTTTAAAAAATTAAGAAATTTATCTTTTAAATAATACCATATAACAATTGAAAACACAATTGTTAGAATAAAACTATTTATTTATATGATTTGATAAATCATTTGAAATTATTATTATCAATGTGAATGACAAAAAATATCCTCATGATATAGGTGAGGTAAATTTTTCGATAATTGATACTTAATGTGATCTAACATCAACTATGGATTTTCCTCCTATGAAATATTTTCTTCCAACTATTCTACCTTTGGGCTCAAAATGTGAGTGTAATTAAGATCATTTTTACTTAGAATAATATCATAAAACATTTCTTTACTTGAGATATTCTTAGATTCTATGATACTCGATAATAAGACGATCCCAATATTTCAATACTTTTATAATTATAAATAAAATATATTCACAATTATTATATTTTATCAAATCACAAAACAACATACCATTGGGATATTTAATGAAATACATGAACACATCCATAAAATGAATTCACTTTCCTTGTGATATTTTTAACACTCATTTTCATGTAATGATATTTCCACATGTGACACTAAATTGTCCTCACCTTTTTAATAAACTATTCTAACAACATTGGTATGAAAATAATCTTCCCATAAAAAATTATCCCAATAAGCTGGAGTTCAAAAATGTTTTATATATAATGAATTTAAAGGTTAAATTTATACTATAAAATGGGAACTATTATTATATGAAAATTATAATAATTTTATATGATAATACAATCACATGCTGTAATCCAATGAGAAATACTTTAGAATACATTATATTTTTTAAATCAAGAACATTTATTATCACTGAATGCGTTGAAGAAAATTTGTACTAAAATTTTATTTAGTACATAATAAATTTTTATGTTCATTCAAAAATGTATAGGTAAATCATGGATATGAGAAATATTAAATAAAATAGAAACTCCATATAACCTGACTATCTTCTAATGGTAATTTTGATAATGATGATCCCATTATAATTTAACTTAATTAGAATAAAAATAAAATACTTATGAAACCATTCAATAAAAAAATAAAAAACCTGGGGCCATGCGGAAAACAGAACCTCTATCCAAATCATATAAAACCACCATTTCAATGTTAAATTGAAGAAAACAATAATTTTTTAAGAAATAAACTAATTCTTGAAAACAATGATCCTCCAGTAATTTCATCATAATTATATCTATTAAAGGGAATGTACAGACACTAGAACAAATAAAGAGGCAAATCTAGCATAAAATATTTCTTCAAAAACAATAATCAAATAATTATCTTATATAGATTTATCTAATGATAGATTAGGTCATTTTTACTAAATTAATCTAGAAATTTTTTATCTTTAAAATATTGACAAGGTATAGTGAAATAATAATATTTTGTTATTTACAAAAAATATTATGTGTCATTTTCAAATCATTATTAGTGAATATTTACATTAATCACTCCTAGTCAGTATATATTACATATTTCACAGCATATAAATTATTCCTCTATACATTGAAATCAAATACCAATACTCTGATATCAAAATAATGAATATGATATTATTTATCATTGAATATCAATTCATGTAGGGAATATTCAATTTAATTGGTTATATTTTATGTTGGAAAAAACATGTGAAATCAAAGAAGAATCATTGTAAAATAAAAAATTGAATGTTTAATGATGGAAAGGATAAAAATGGATAATTAATAGATATTTATTTTAATTCCAAGAAACATTCACCACACATATAAGATATTCTTTTTAAATTCTAATTTAGTAAACATATTATGTGGGATAAAAGAATGAAACAATTCTCAACAGACAGTCTATATTAAACATTAATTATAAGAAAACATCAAATCAAAGTGTCATTTATAGGTATATTCCATTCATATAATATTTTCTATTTATTACCGTAAATAGTTACACTATCATTATAAAAATGTTTTACCATGTAATGAAATCTTACTTAACCAATGTTCACATATGGTAAATATTCCTTAAAATTTATTTTATATCAATGATTTTAAAACAATCCATAGATAATTTTCAAGTTCTTATTGAATTTTAAAATAAACTGCCATGTCATAAATATACCCAACCTTAAATTTATAAAAATACACATGAAAAAAATTAATTATATGGCCTGTAAATATTTTTAGTGCATTCATCAATGCATCTAAAAAAATAAAGACATGTAAATGACATAAAAATAAAAAAAAATTATCCTATAAAAAAACATTATGCACCCAATTTTTTTAATGATATAAAAACCTATGATAAATCAATAAAAATATGTATCTATATGTATTTGGTCAAAAATATTATTGTATATAACACATCATATACATATTCTCAAAAGTGATGTTATCGTGTCCTCTATATTTAATAAAAATCATCATTCATGTTTTAAAATAATATGATACCCTAAAGAGAGGTTCTATGTTGAATTAGACACTCTTCACAAAACTCATATAAATCCTTAATTAATTCAAATAACTATATTGGATATATTGTCAATGTTTTTATTGAAATTGGATATTCTTCTAGAACAATTTCAACAATGATTTCTACCCAACAACCAGTAATAATATAAGGATAATAACTCATAAATAAATATATATATATTCATCTACTATTGTATCATCATTAATTATTAATATATTTACTATTTCATCAAGAAGTGTAATTTAAATATTTGTATATTTTTTTTAATTTATCACCTTCTTGCAATATTATCAAAAGTTAAAATTCATTATTATATGAAAATTCAAAATTAATCTAAAAATTTAATATATCATACATAACATTATAATATATCAATTAATGATAAAATAAAATAAAATCAATACATAGAATAACATAAATTTCAACTACAACAAAGACAATAATATTTTCTTAAAAACTCATTTCACAGATAATTATATTTAGACTCCTATAAATCATTGTATGTTTAATACATCCCCAGTGAGTTTTACTAAAAATTATCATTTCCATTTTTAATGGATATTTACATATTAGAAATTTCATCAATAATAATATGAATCTATATGCCCCCAATAAAACAATACATCAAAAAAATATGAGTAAACAATTATTGTAGCACCCCTAGTTTCAGTTAGCTGACCATTTCTATATATTTATTATGTATGTTTAATGATTAGGTTATGTTTGGTGTGTTTAATAATATATATTTAATGTTTACAATGATTTTATAGAGGTACTATGTTTTATCACAATTATATTAAACTATGAAACACCTCTATGAAACTGTGAAACAGAAATTGTGAGAACTGGGTAGGCACACGATTAAGAGCATGATTTTTCAAAACCATGTGGCCTCCCATGAGATAACCAAGAATTTAAAATATTGTGGAGTAGAATGGTTGGAAATTTTTTTTCCCAAATCATGTGACCAAACCAATATTGGTGGGGTTTTAGGTAGTGTAACAGGGACTGTTAGGAAATGGTTTGTATAATCATGCCCTCTAACCGTGCACCATGAAATGTTACATACAAATATCTTGGATATAGTCTAATTCAAATCTTAAAACACTAATTACATATACAATACTACGAAAAACTAATGCCCATTTCCTCCAAAGATTGTGGAGACCATTAATTTTTACATGAGTGTGATTATTATTCTAATCTACGTGCGTTGGAGGCCCATATTTAACAGGTTTTCTCATTCATGATCATTTTTCTTTGATCTCTACATAATTTATTTTCTGAAATCATGAATATTGTTTGTTGGGGATACATCCATGATATGCGATGTAAATATTTAATGGATATTAAATTTTTTATTAAAGTTAATGTGATATCAGGGAAATTATAGGAGATTCAATCCATGATTTTGATGTTTTTTTCTATTCATTTTCCTCGCCTAAATTTAGGATGTATGGGGATTAGCATTCAAAACATATCTATTTTAAAGTGATGTTTTAATTTAAATTTTATTTAATTTCATTAAATTTTAGTGAAACTCATGTTATGTTTTGATGTAAATTCGTGTTTCAAATAGGGTTTTGGAAATCGTGGGAATTCGAGGCCTATTTTGGAATTACCTATTATTTGAAATTTCATATTGGTTGTTTTATAAATATGGTTTGTCTAATTCATGTAAATTATTTTTTGAAGTAATATGAAAAGGAATAATTTATTTTATTTATATGGGTTGACATTATTTAGTAACAATGTTTGGGTATGAGTTGAATGAAATAGATATTGGTCTTGACGTACCACTATAAATGAAATAGAGAATTAATGGGATGACCCCCCTTCAATGGTAACAGAATGATTGTGTGTGTCTATGTAGGGGATGTGCCATGGAAAGGAAATATATATTACAAAACAGAAATTGAGAAAGTGGTAAATTATTACTTGATATATTCCTTGAATTTATTTTAGTGTATTGTTTTATTGCATTCCATTGAAAAATAGTTTGGTTTGATATAAAATTCTTAAAATTTATTTTACACAATTTTATATAAATATTATATCAATTTTTATCTAAGTGGAATGAGTTGATATGTTTTTGGTTAAATCCTTCTATGTTGTATACTGACCACATTCTTAGAAACTATGATGCACTTATATATGTTATATGCCGAGACACTAGTAAATGAATAGTAAAACAATTCGTTGTTGATTCTTCCTAATACATGTTGAAGGGAATTTATATATAATGATTGGTGATTATTTGGATTTACTCGTTAGTGTCCTTGGTGTATTCAGGTCTTTTTTTTTCTTTTTTATCCTTTTATTATATAACATTGATTTTACATGCACTGTGATATTGTTATCGGTTTTATTATGGTATTAGGTTATATCATACCTATGCATCAAATATTGCATTTTCTAGACCTTTTCCCTCAATTTCATGGATTTATATTTATAGATTAAATTATCCCCTAATATCGTTATGTGGGCGTTAATATTAATTACCACCCATTATTATCTTTTGTATTTCACTTAAGTCTAGTTGCACCTCTACCTTTTTATATTACCAGAGAGTATGGGTACATGATTGTTTTGAGAAACATCTAGGACTATTTGCCTCATATTCATGGGGTTTTCCAATGAGAAGAACATTAAATGAATTGATATTAATAGCATCCAACTATATGTTCATAATTCATGTTCAGTATTTACTTATCATTTGGTGAAAAGGTGTTTAGTTTTCTAAATAGATCAAAATGGTTGGATTTTCCAAAATGTTGTTGGAATAAGAAAAAATTGGTTTAAAGAAAAACATTTTGAATCTTGAAAATACTTTTTTGTGGTATGTGTGATTTAGTAAATATAAATTTTTAATCCTTTAGTTTTTAAGGAATGATAATAAATGTAGTTTTCATTTTGTTATTGTGAATAATACCTTGCAGGTATCCTAGGAATCAACTAGAAGTGTCTTCTTATAATTTGGTTTAACAAAATCCACAATTGAACCAAATGTTTGATTAGAGTATTGTGTATGAATTTTAGGATATTCAAAGAGAGAACAATATGAATAAACCAAGGAAATTGGATAATTCAATTCATTTCTAGAGTAAGAATCCACACATCCTTCAGGTTGATTTAGAACTAGAAAAATAATAAGTGTGGATAAAAAATAAGAATAAAAAATTTTAATTCATTATTAGATTAGATTATCTAATAGTTATGTTGGAAACTTTCATTTTAAAAAATCATGCCTGAAAATGATGATATTTTTTTGTCTAAACTAAATCATTTTAGGGAATGAAATGTGAGGATTTTGTTGAATTTTATAACAAATAATTCTTTCTCCATACATTCGAGAAATAATGAATAATTTTATTTTACTATTTGAAGAAATATAACCTCAGAGTGATAGAGCATGCAGTAATTGTTTTTAATTGAGTTTTCATGACACTAGAAGGTGATGCATGTGCATTATTGAAGGAATAAATTTTTTAATTGGGGTTGATATCATAGATTCAATCAATTATTATTGTACTTTTTATATCAGATATTATAGATATTTTCGGTAGATAAATACTGAATGAAAGGGATATCACATGAAGTGATGGTGTAGGAATCATGTTAATGACTATGGTAAAATATGGAAAATCTAATTATGGGAGTAAGGTTTTGTTGGAAATATATATACAAGGTGGTTGAATGACTCTGAATCCATTGACTAGTTTAGTGAATCATTCCCCCAAACCAAAGGGTATGTTGAGTACTTTTGAATCTGGTTCTAATGATCATAAGAAGCTTGATTGTACATAAAAATGTAGAGAATTTCACATTTTCAAATAGATAAGAAATTTTCACTTACATTGTTCTGGTTCCCCATGGATGGGTTTTAGGGACACATCGATTTCTTATTTTCCAACATATTATTCAATGGGATTGATTTAAATACAATTTATCTCATCAGAAAAACTAATAAATCCATAGTGATTCTAGGAATACAATAAATGTATAACAAGTGAAATATAAATGGGGTAATAAAGACTAAATTGTGGCATGTAAGAAATTGATTATAGTTGAGAAAATATACATGGATTATAAATTAGGGCTTTCAGTGGGGAGTGTTACAATTATTTTGAATTCAACCATTATGCATGATCAGTTTGATATTGGTACATCTCATTAATTTATACCTTCCCTATTTTTTGATCATATGGATTTTCATGTTTAGAAGATTCTATCAACTTTGAAATATGAAACATATATAGTATAATGATAATGTAGATCCTCTATGGGAAATGAATGTTCTATTACTACTTATGGTTTCTAATTGATATGGGATTTCTCTATTATTAAGATGATTGTGTATGACATAATCCTGGTAATGGATTGGTTGAAATTGTTCAATTCTAATAATGAATGTTATACCTGAATGGTTAGTTCTACAATTTCGGATGGAATCAAGAATCTCTATAGAGGATGTTGAAATATATTGGTATATAGAATTTTAATGTTGTCACTAGTGGTTGGAAAACTAAACCTCATAAACATCATCTCTGTAGGAACATTATCTTTATGAAAACCACCATTCTATTTTGACACTTCATCTGGGACTAAAAAAGATGTATATGACACTCAGAGCACAATTACAGTGGGTGGTCATGTATAGAAAAGATCCCATGTTTGTTATGGGATTCAATAACCGTCAAAAGGTTAATTAATAGCACCTGGGGACAGGGGTTTTTTTTATTCCTTACTGATTCCGATGTGGAAATGGGATAAGATAGCTATGGATTTTTTAATATTTCAATAAATGATTTTTTTGAAAAAAGATTCAATATGGATGATAGTGGATCATCACACAATATCTCCCCATTTTATCCCTATTCACAAATATTATATAGTGTAATAATTTTCAAAAATATATATATCCAAGAATAGGTAAGGTGTCATGCAGTACTCGTATTGATTGAATCAGATAGATACCCTTGTTTTACATCTCTTTAATGGAATTCCATATAGAAATACATTGGGACTTATTTGTCTATGAGAATGGTTTGTCACCCGAAATATATGTACATTCTTAAATAATTATACTAATGTTGGAAGACATGATCCGGGATTGTATAATGGTTTTTAGTGGTTCATAGGAGGATCACACACTGTTAGTGGAGTTCTCAATTAACAACTATTATTAGGCCTTGATTCATATGGCTCCTTTGGAAGATCTGTAAGGGATACCTTATCATTAAATAATTTTTTAAGTGGTTGTCGAGGACACTTCACATGTTGGACCATGAAATTTGATAGAGTCCATGGAGAATATTTATTTCATAAAATAAGAATACATATATATTAGAATAATCAAAAATCATATCTAGATCATCTTCTAATTTGGTTTTCATTCTAGGTGAGCTAACAAGAGTTATTGAGGTTCTCTCCAAGTATAATTAATCGTCATTTTGGTAAGAAATGTATGTTATCTTATTGATACATAAGACCTTTTGAGATACATGAATAGGTTGGTGAGGATGGATTTCAGTTTTCCATTCAACCATGGTTCAGTTATGTGAATAATGTGTTTCATGTGTATCAATTAAATAAGTATTAACCAGATATATAGCATGTGATTTATTGGGATATTGTTGTCGTAAATTCATTTTTTATACGATTTCATTTTCCAGTGATGTTAAATAATTATAAATAGAATTCAGTCCAGGGTAAAAATAATCACTCTTTTTTTATGTTTAAGGAATCATGGTTGAATTCTAGAAAAAATATAGAATCATGATAAATAAATGATAGAGTTGTAGCCCGAACACATTTAAGAAAATTAATGTTTTCTAAAAATTTTAGACAGAAATACCAATGGTGGTGGGAATCTAACACCACTGGTTTCATGTACATGATTGCTTATTTATGTATATTAATTGTATAAACTCACTGAGAAATGTTCTGGGTGGTCGAGATGAGATTCAGAATGTTTTGGGATATTTTTAGGAGGTTCTCGATTATATGTTTCAAGTATCTCATTTGAATGAGTATCATCAATTCAATACCATCTGATGTGATGGGATCAAACAAACCTAGTACTTGATGCAATGTTTTTCATGTGCCAGTGTTGATTATGGATAGAAAATAGAATGTATTATAGGGGAAATGAATCGGTTTTTTTGTGGGTTTTAAGTAAATGCTGTTGGATTCTAGAAGAAATGTGGCATAATAAGAAATAAATGGTGGATCAATGGAATGAATACATCATGAAATTGGTGTTTTTAAACGTTATATGGATGGAGAGACTAATAGTGATGAGAATGTAACAACCCAAGATTCATGTAAATGCTCCATTATTTATTTATTTTATGTGTATAAAATTATTGGGATATGTTTCATGAGTGATAGAGATATTGGGAATGTTTTTTGAGGAGTTTTCTGAGTGTCTAGGTTTTGGAAATATTTGTTAATAGCACATAACACTTCCATGATACCTTAAAACTGCATCATTGGGAAATAGGAAGACACATAGTTAATATAATGGATTGGGAAAACCGTGTGTATACCTAGAAGAAGCCACAAAATTTATAAAAGAGGTAAATATCATGGTTTGCACATTATTTTTCAAATTATGTGATCCACTCATGTGATATTTTCATTATGTTATTGGTTCATGCATGATTAGTGTAGGTTTTTCCTAACCATGCACCCTAACCATTAATCGTGATAAATTAGATCTGATAAACAGCTATATAACTTTATTTACATCCTAAAACAAAATTTCCCCCTAATATTCTATAAACAAGAAATCATTTTCCACCCATGGCTGGAGATACCATTACATTCAATCCAGTATAGATTCCAAGTAAAATCTATCTGCATTAGAGGCATGGACTCATCCGTAAGAGCTTATACCTAATCATTTTCCTTAGAACTCCTCTTCCCCTCTCTCTTAGAATCATAGATATATTCTATTGAAGATAGATCCATGACATGTGATGTTGATATAAAAAGATATGATTGTTTTCATTTAATGAAATTTGATATAATGAATTTTTTTTAGTTTCTTGATGATCTTCTTAAATTTTTAGGATTCTCTTCAATTTCTCAAATGTTTGAGATATAGGATTATACTCTCTCGAATCTTCTTTAATTGAAAATTATGGATTTATTTGAAATTTATTTATGTTATTTAATTTTATAGAAAATTATGATATTATTTTTTTGGAAATATTTTTTGAATTATTATTTTGGAAATAATGGAAATTGGATGCTGTATTAGAAATAAATGTTTCACATAATTATAAATTATTTATTTTTATATTATTTTAGATTTATGAAAGTAATGTATTTATTGATTTTGTTTCAAAAGGATGAAATTATATTATTTAATTTTTTTGACATAATTTATGAATAATGGTTAGTCAGGATTTTAATGAAATAGATATTGGTCATGAAGTACCACTATCAAATTAATAGAGTATGTATGTGATGTTACAATATCAATGGTAACACAAATCAAATGTGTCTATGTCTGCATTTTTTAAGTCTACTAAAATAGGAAAATATATTCTAAATCAGATTTGGGAAATTAGTTAATTTATAATTTTATGTATTAATCAAAAAATGGTTTTAAATGTTATTTTTGAATATTTTACATGGAATAAAATTTTGGATTGATATAAAGTGAATTGAATTTATTTTAAACTATTTTATATAAATACCATAACTTGTTTTATCTTCATAGATTGAGTTGTGATGTCATTGCGGAAATCATACTATGACTAATATAGTATCACTATTTGGGATATATGGCACATTTTTACAAGTAATAGTTCAATATAGAGTAAAAGGGATGATATCCATGTTCATTAGTGGTACTTCATGATAAGTTGGGTTTGGCATGCAGATTTGTAAGATAAATCTAATTTTGGGTTGTTGGTTGGAATCCTTGGAAAATTTTCATATTTTAATATTTTGGTTCAATTGATTATGTCATTTTAATTCTTCTTATATTCTGATATATTTGTTGGTTTGATACTAGTGTGTGTTTATTTTATATTGATGCATCATATTGTTGGTTTTTGGTTTTAGTCTTTCTGTTCAGTTGTTTTATATTGAAATATATAATCATCCCCATATGATTTTATGATGGATTTGGAATTTATTTCCACTATATGGCGTCATGGGGAATTCACGTAAGGATAGGAAAACCTCATCATCTTCCAAATTGAATGGCTAAGGGGTGGGATGTGACAAGTATTGTGCTCTACCCCTAATTATACCTTTGTATGCATTTCATGATGTAGATGCAAATGACATTTAATCTAACTTATTTTTAAGTTCTCGATGATTTCCATTCTTATTGATTATCGTTGGACACCCATTTTCAAAATATCCTATATTATTACAATTATAACTCCTTTCCATTTGATTATCATTATTGTTCGAACCTTTACCAGTACATTTCCTTATTTAATCGTTATCTATTTGTCTGAACGTGCCACACTGGAAATAAATCCAAGATTTCTCAAGATACCCTCCATAATTATTTATACCAAATATTTAGAAATAAGGATATTTAGTACTTTTACATCCAGATCAATTCAATGAGTGCTTCCCCATCACATTCCTCCAAGTGCGTATCATATCCCCGTTCTTATGAAATTCACCATATGTTATCCTGAACTTCTCAGAACACCACAAAATATTCATATATTATTTAAATTCACAATAAGGCAAATATATTAGTAAAATTATTTAAATCCTTATTACATGAATTTAGTTTTAATAACATCATCAATATTGATTTTTGGTGCACACAAGACCAAAATAATAAAATTGGATTAAACATTTTCAATTGATTCTTCCGCATTTGTATTTAGTATAAAAAAGTTATTTTCAATCATATGATTAATGAGAATATGAATATATTTTCTTTAAAAATATCCTTATCTATATAAAAAATAATGGAATCATTTTCATGATCCACCTATCTATTTTTAACCCAAAACCAATGTTGATCAATTTAACCTTTAAAAAAGATTAATGGAAAGAAATACCATTTCATAATAAAAGTAACTAAAAAACATGAATATATTTTCTAAATTACTGATAAAACAATAAAATACAACTAGTACTAAGTTTACAAAAATTATTAGTGTGTTTTATTTCAGGTTTTCATCAACTATAATCGTGTTCCTCAATGGATAGTTTGATCGCTCTCTAGTATGAGTACCACCATTAATTTCCAATTTATGTTATGTTTATACAAAAATTGATTAGAAACTAAATGAGGTTAATATTCATTGTTAATATACATAATATTCATGTTATTTATTATTCATAAACACCATTTTAGTGCATTTTACACTTTGAACATCATTTCACATTATGATTGTAATACCTTCTTAAAATGCGCTATTATGATGTACATTTTTGAACATCATTTGAAGTACCCAATGAGTCATCTGATTATAAGGAATGTAATTATCAATATTTTAATTTGATATTTTTGAAACTATATCTAAACTTCAATGTGAACATTTTTCATTCAGGGATCAATGGATGATTCATAAACGATGATGGAGATATTTGGAGATTAATGGAAGCAATTCTAGAGAAGGAAGATTGGACACCAGCCCACTGATGAGATAGTGGGGCCCAACATACAGGCCCAATGAATCCCAAATTTCGTGGGATGATATAATACATGTCTAGGAACAAATAAATCTTAATTTTCCAATGCTAATTATTTTTCCATGGTGTCCATTTAGGCGTCCCAAGTTAGATATAAAATTCTGGGCCAGATTCTGCGGCCCATAAAAACATCCCACTAATTTGATACTATCTCTGAATAAATAACTCCAAATGGGCCCAAATTTTACAGTCGGTTAGAAGACATCTGGAGATCCATTTTCTTCTTCTATGTCCCACTCTGATTCGGACATCTAGAAGGTCATCTAAACGCGTCTGTTCGGTGGATGAAAGCTGGCTTCCACCTCGGGTCAAATGTGGAAAAGTCCAAATTTCACAAGTTTTCCACCACCTATGGCCTACCAAAATTAATTGAGATGCTTTGTACTGTTTGAGGCTCGACCCAAGGGCTTAAAAATACCTATTTAAGGCAGTGGTGTTGGAGGATTTAGGGATCTTGGGTGCTTTGTTTCATTGTAGTGTTATGCTGCCGCTTTGTGTTTGTAATCACATTTCTTCCTCATGTAAGTTGTTTAATTCACCTTAGTTTCTTAATAAAAGTTCTTCATTTACTATTATTCTATTCTTATAATTATCACATTGATACCATTGGTTTAAGGTGTGAATTAATTCACACCATACTTTGTGATATTTATCACACAACGGAGGAGTGATCTTTTATTGTTGTTGTTTTTACTTCTTCAATTCCACCCTTATAAGTCTACTTCCCGTTTCCGTTGAAGACATGTCATAAATGGAGGGCTAAATATTTTATGGGTTGATCCAAGGGAGTATCAAAGGGATGGATTGGATGTTATTTATCACTCCATTAATGGATAATAACTTCTTTTAAATGATATTTTTATTTGATGATTTTAAAAAATCTGCATCCTTATTGAATTTAAGGTCACACATTTCAAGTGCTAATACGAACCTCTACCTTTGAGTGCTCAAAACTTTGATCCTTCAAGTGTATAGGTGATTAGTATTAGGGTGTGTAGGCATTAAACCAGTGAGTTATGATTTTGTTTTATCTCCTCAAATGAACCCATCTCAAATATAAGAAATTGAAATCATTAAAAAGGAAATACGTCCAATCCACCCCGAGCGATAACCTAGGATCAACTCATTCTTTTAAATTGAATTAACTTAAATATATTAGATATCTTTCAAACTCATACAAAATCAATCCATTTTGTCCACTTCATAGCCGAAAACAGTCCATATAATGTACGTGTCTATAGGTTTCTTCTTAGGTCTTTGTGGATTCGATAACCCAAGCTAAACTACAAGGACCGTCTTACCTTCTTCTCTTGGGTAAATTTGAGCGAGAATCAAATTTTGGCACCGTTTCCAGGGACCTAAGTAAGTTATCTTAGACATTATCATCCTTGTTTTCATCCCTCTTCTATGTTCTCACCCCCTCACTTCTATGGAAAACCCTTTTGAATAAATCCAAACATGGGGAACCTCTCCTTACTTTGATCACTCCACACCAAGTGTGATGTACAACGACCATACTAATTTCTATTGGTGGGATAATCAACAACCTAATGAACCACAATGTTTTTACACCTATGATCCACAAAACATCCCAATATATAATGAGTTTCAATCCTCACAAAGCCAATCTGAACACCCTCCTGTGCAATTCGAACAACTTAATTATCCACATGGAATTGAATATCTTTATCAACCCCTTACCCATCATGATCCACAACCATTACTTGAAAAATTGTGTCAATAAATGGAGATAATGAATTTTGAGGTTTTATCATTGAGATTAGAACTACAAAGCATTAATACTTGTGAGGAACCCATCCCTACACAAACCGTTCCTTCCATAACCTTATGTGAAGTGTCTAGTTTCCCACAAACCTCTCATGAATTTACTAAAGAGAAAACCTTGGGATTTGAGGAAGATGAGGAGGATCAAGGAATTATTTATGGGTGTTTAAATAAATAGGAAACTGATTTTTTGTATTCACAAGATAGAAATTTGACATCATAGATTGAATATCTTGAATATTTCCCCATTGATAATTTTTCAGAACCAAAAATTACTAAACCATTGGGAGAAATTACAAAATTTGAGTCTATACCCATTCCGGACACTGATTGTTCAAATTTGGTGGTTGAATCATATATTCATAAGGAACCAATTTTGTTGAGAAATATGGAAAATGAAACTGATTTGGATTCAAAATCTCGACCTATGTCTGAATGTCCTATCCAACCCGAGCTAAAAATTATTATCCTTCCTTCCCCACTCAAATATCCCTTCATAGGGTATAACCACGACCTTTCAGTTGTAATTCATTCTTCTATTGAAACAATAAAAGTTGGGATGATCATCGATGTATTAGAAAAAACAACAGAAGAAACTGGATCAACCATTTTTGAAATTACTCAGATTTCCCCACTCATTATAGAATATAAGTTTGTACAACACACAAATTATAAACAAAGAACAATCTCAATAATGTAGAAGTAGAGAAATATGTGGTCTTTAAAATGTTGGAAATTGGTATTGGGTAAGTTAGGGGGTCCATGTCGGGCTAACGACGTTAAACAAAGCGCTGCATGGGAGGCAACCCATGGTTTTTAAGTTTCCAATCATTTTTTTGTTTTAATCAACTTTATATTTTGAATAGGATTAATGAATAATTTTGATATTTAAAAATAAAAAAGAAATAGACTATTGACCTGTTCTTCTATTATGAGTATGGATGGGTATGAAAGGGGAGCACCATATTCATCCGTGTCAAGTGGTGTGATCCTTGAGTAATACCTTACCCAGAAATTTAAAAAGAAGACAATGTATCATCAGTTTATTCTATTTTATATATATACTTATATTTTACTTTCTTTATTATATATATATATTGTTTTGTTTTGTTTTGTTCATTTTGTTTTTCCTTTCTCTACTAGGGAACTCTACAAGTGACATGGATATCAAGGATTAAAAGGGAGCAGCAAGATTTTCAACTTCAACCACCAGGTGATTTAATTCCATGATCATCAGTTTCAATTTACTTTTTGAACTTCCATTATCTGCCTCTACTCCTTCTAAATTTTTATTTCTTCAAACACTGGGGACAATGTTATTTTAAGTTGGGGAGGGGAGATAAAATAAAAAATGATTTTGTGTAAAAAAATGATAAATGATTTGAAAAAAAAAGTGTAAATGGAAGGCAAAATTCCTTTAACTTTGAAAATGGTAATACACATTGCACACTTTGAAACTGAATATCAAATAATTTAGCATGCCCTGATTCTAATTTTAATCCTTGTATAATTTCATGAGCATAGATTTTGGAAAGTGTGGCTTTCCAATGTGATATTTCATCGTTTATATTTTCATCCAAATAAAAAAAAAGATCACAATGCACGTCCCTTGGATAGTGGGGTATTAGTTTGAGTTCATGGGGTCCCCTAAATAAATAGCATAGGTTTGGTGATCATTTTAGTTTAATATGAGTATTAAAAAAAAATTAAAAAAAAAAATTGCTCGTAGAGCAATGAAATGACCTAATGCGTGGCTTTCGGCACTTGGGGATCGTGACTCCATAGTTGTCTGGACTAGAGTTAGTAATTTTATCTCTATTTTTGGAAATTTAAATTTGTTTTTGACTGAGTTAACTCAATATGATTCCCGAGTATGTGGTCTTCACTTGGTGCCCTAAGGTCTTTGAGCCTGGGAGTCATCGACAAAGTCTTGCTACAGGGGTTGACTCTTTTGAGTGAAACTTCAATTACCATGGTAAAATTGAAAAAAAAAAATTGAATACTCATCTTAATATTGAAATGTGATTCCACCTAGCGCTTCATTTCCCCCATGAATAAAGATGAACCCCATGTCTATTGTGATGCACAACACATCCTCATACTTAATTGATATTGGATGAAATATAACAATGAATTTGAACAAAGGAATGGGATTGGGATTGGGATCTGCTTATGAAACTATCTTGTATTAAAATATTTTTATGGGTTTCATTATTGTTTGGTATAAGGGTTTCTGGTGATCATTGTGTATTAAAATGTTTTTGGAAAAGGGAATTCGAATTTCATATTGTTGAGATATATTTTGCTCGGGACTAGAAAAACTCAACTTGGGGGGTGTGATTAGACACTAAATGAGGTTAATATTAATTTTTAATATACATAATATTCATGTTATTTATTATTTATAAACACCATTTTAGTGCATTTTACACTTTTAACATCATTTCACATTATGATTGTAATACCTTCTTAAAATGCGCTATTATGAGGTACATTTTTTAACATCATTTGAAGTACCCAATGAGTCATCTGATTCTAAGGAATGTAATTATAAATATTTTAATTTGATATTTTTGGAACTATATCTAAACTTAAATGTGATCATTTTTCATTCAGGGATCAATGAATGATTCATAAACGATGATGAAGATATTTGGAGATTAATGGAAGCAATTCTAGAGAAGGCAGATTGGAAACCAGCCCACTGATGAGACAGTGGGGCCCAACATACAGGCCCAATGAATCCCAGATTTCGTGGGATGATATAAGACACGTCTAGGAACAAATCACTCTTCATGATAAAATGCTAATTATTCCTCCATGGTGTCCATTTAGGCAGACCAAGTTAGATATAAAATTCTGGGCCAGATTCTGCGGCCCAGAAAAACAGCCCACTAATTTGATCATATCTCAGAATACATAACTCCAACTGGACCCAAATTTTACAGGAAATTAGAAGACCTCTGGAGATACATTTTCTTATTCTATGTCCCAATCTGAGTCGGCCATATAAAAGGTCATCCAAATGCGTCTGTTCGGTGGATGAAAGCTGGCAGCCACCTCGGGTCAAATGTGGAAAAGTCCAAATTCCACAAGCTTTCCACCACCTATAGCCTGCAAAAATTAATTGAGATGCTTTGTACTATTGGAGGCTCGACCAAAGGGCTTAAAAATTCATATTTAAGGCAGTGTTGTTGGAGGATTTAGGGATCTTGGGTGCTTGGTTTCATTGTAGTGTTATGCTGCCACTTTGTGTTTGTAATCGAATTTCTTCCTCATGTAAGTTGTTTAATTCACCTTAGTTTCTTAATAAAAGTTCTTCATTTAATCTTATTCTGTTCTTATACTTATCAATTTGATATCGTTGGTTCAAGTTTTTAATTAATTCATACCATACTTTGTGATATTTATCACACAACGGAGGAGTGATCTTTTGTTGTTGTTGTTTTTACTTCTTCAATTCCACCCTTGTAAGTCTACTTCCCGCTTCCGTTGAAGACATGTCATCAATGGAGGGCTAACTCTTTTATGGTTTGATCCAAGGGAGTAGCAAGGGGCTGGATTGGATGTTATTTATCACTCCATTAATGGCTAATCACTTCTTTTAAATGAGATTTTTATTTGATGATTTTAAAACATCTTCATCCTTATTGAATTTAAGGTCACACATTTCAAGTGCTAATACGAACCTCTACCTTGGAGTGCTCAAAACTTTGATCCTTAAAGTATATAGGTGATTAGTATTAGGGTGTGTAGGCATTAAACCAGTGAGTGATGATTTTGTTTTATCACCTCAAATGAACCCATCTCAAATATAAGAAATTGAAATCATTAAAAAGGAAATACGTCCAATCCACCCCGAGCGATAACCTAGGATCAACTCATTCTTTTAAATTGAATTAACTTAAATATATTAGATATCTTTCAAACCCATCCAAAATAAATCCATGTTGGCCACTTCATAGCCGAAAACAGTCCATAGAATGTACGTGTCTATAGGTTTCTTCTTAGGTCTCTATGGATTCGATAACCCAAGCTAAACTACAAGGGTCGTCTTACCTTCTTCTCTTGGGTAAATTTGAGCAAGAATCAACAATAAACAATTATGGACTAATTTTAATCAGTATAGGTTACTGATATATAAGTATATTGACCTCTTTATGACCTACCACTGTATTCGCCCTATTTTATATGTTAAATTCATTCTAAAATAGCCACAGACTTAATGAAGAAACATGGAAAACCTCAATGTTATGTCATTATTACATAAGCCAGATTTTAATATCCATTTTATTCCATTTCATTAACACACATATCTTATATTTTTATCTTAATATTGTTCATATATAAACTATAAAGAAGGTTACCATGAACAACACAATAAATATGAGTTTAATATAATGAATTTCAATTTTCATACATTAACAATATCTTTACTATTTATTTGTATAGATAAATAAGATAAAATAATACCTATCAAACAAAATCATTAAAAATTATAATTTAAACTAAATTTATATTACATTTTTCACAAACAAAAGATTCTTAAATTTAAACAAATTCTTCAATCTATAAAAATTTAGACCATTTTAAAATAAGCCACCATAGTAGATGAATTGTTCTTCAAATAGTTCATACTCATCAATAGCTCATGGTAAAAAATTCAAAATTCTTTATGTGAAAAAATCTCATCACGGGATATAAGAAGAAATAGAACACATCTGTTTTTTTGAGAATTGTTAAATTTATAAGAAAATTTACACTCTTTTATAATAATCATTGAGTTAAAGTATTGATTTATGTATTCATGATATTATATTAATTTACTAATTATTTCATATACCATTTCATCATAATGAATCAATTAAAAATAAAAATCATTATGTGTTCATAGAAAATATTAGAACCAATGTCAAAAAATTTCAAAATTAACTTCTCATTTTTAAGAACCCAGATCTTCTTTTCAGGTACGCCTTTCCTTTTTCTGGAGTTTTGGAGAAAAATGAAATTTCTGGAAAATTTTTAAGTACACACTGTGTACTTTTTGAGTACACGCTGTGTACCCTTCTCCGACTCAAAGCTGTGTGCTGGCCATGTCCAGGATACACACATAGTGTGTAAGGGTGAGGTGGAGTCTAGTTAAAGTGGAGTACGGAAAACTGAAGTACACGCCGTGCACTAAAGAATTACATGCCGTGTATTTTTTTTTTCATTAAACAGACCGGGGTCGCTCCTGTTGGGACCAAATTGTGTATAAGGTTGTATTTGTTGTCAATAATTGTCAATTAAGATCAAAATGAAAGAGATCAAGAATTACTCCAATGAAATGGAGGAATGGAAATTCAGACGATTGTTGTACTGATCATAAGTTCAAAGAACGTGTGTTAAAGGTGACACATTGTTTACAATAGTGACGAATGGAGAGGCATAATCCATCTGAGGATGACATATGAAGAAGAATACATGACGGCTGATGAAGACCATGAAATTCTTCATGATTTCATGAGAACCATGAAAGATACTTCTTGAAGAATAGGATTGTATGATTTGCATGAAGTAGAGAATGACGGTTGAAGAAGAAGAAGATGTGGAAAGGATTGGAATTATGAGATGGCCATGCACTTCACATTGTCTCAACATATGATGATGCTAAAGCTATTCTATAAAAGGATATATATCACGATAGTGGAGTATGTGATGAAAGAAAAAGAGTTGTTGAAGAAGTAAAATCACCAAAAAGAAGCATGAAGGTTACAACCGAAGCATATATTGAATGTGGCACTGTTTCCTAGTGGTTTCCAAATTTTTTGGCCTCAAAATCAGAAAATAAAGACATGTATTCTCTGTAAAAGGAGGTGCACACAAAGAGGATTTGGTGCACGTAAAATAAGGGTTGTGCGCGAAATTCTTGAGTTGGGCGCAAAAAACAGCGTGGTGCGTGAAATAGTTGAGCGAAGTTTTTCGTGCAAACAGTGTTTCAAAATCAGAACGTTGAAAAATGGTAAAGGCATGGACTGCGCGAAAAACCAGAGCTGTGCGCAGAAAAATGGGAATGTGTGCGGAAAAATGTTGTGCACCAAATAGCTAGGTAATTTTTTCACGCAAGCAGTGTATCGAATCAGAAATACATAAAATTGGCAAAGGCAAGAGGCGAGCGAAAAATATGAGATGTTCATGCCATGTGTGTGGAAAATCAAACATCTACGCAAAAAAATTGGTTGTGCGCAAAATGTGGGTTTGAAGTTTTACGTGCAAGAGAGGATTCATGTTTAGAATGATGAAAAATGGAGAAGTAATGAGATGCGTGAAAAAACAAGGCGGTGCGCGAGAATAAAAGGAAGTTGTACGTAATTCAAAGAACTGAGAGACAGTTTTACGCGCAGGAAGGGGTTTTACGCGCAGGATCAAAACGCCTATAAATATGAGGTGAACCCCTCTCATTCTGTGCTGCTCGACACTTAGACAAATCCTGAGCTTTGATGCGCGGAAAAATTAAGGTATAGAGTGGTGCCCGAAAAGAAGAAGGGTTGCACGAAAAAGAAGGTGTTGCGCGAAAAATGGAAGTTTTAAGCAAAAAAGAAGAGTTGCGCGAAAAGCCTTTTACACGCCAAAAAGTATTTTTACGCGCAAGGTTTTAGTTTTACGCACAAGCCACCGGGAAGGGTGTGTGAAAAATTTGGGAGTCCCACAGGCCTTTGACAGGTGCTTAACACCCTCGAAGCATCTTCGCGAAGAAGAAAGTACAGTGAATCATTCAGTTTTACGAAGAGAAGCTCTATCGAACACACATGACCGGTGTTTAACGCCCTCGTTGTGATTTTCAAAGAGAAGAAGAACAATTCGTGCAAATAAACACAGATCTTCACTGAAAGAGGGAAATATAATGATACACTCAGGTGTTAGTATTGGGAATTAAAGGAAGATAAGAAGGAGATCTAGTGCATTCAGTTATTTCACTAAAGTAGAAGATTGAATACAAAGAGAATCAACACAGGTCCCTGATGAAAGCAAAGTCTCATGCTGAAGAGGAGACAAAGAACTTCATGTATATCTATTGAGGAGACCTTCACATCTATAAACTGAGTGGGACTTCACCAAGGGCAGTGATCCAGGGGGAGTCAACGAGAGTGACCCGAGGGACGCAGTGAGCTATCCCTGAACTTTTGTAAAGGCAGTGAGCCTGGGACATAGTGATTGTGCCCGAACCTTTGTAATCTACAGCTAGTGAAGCATAGTGAATTTTAGTACGACCGACAAACTGTCATCATATGCTCCTTGGACATTGCCCTTAGTGGTGAACCAAGTAAAAATAGTTATGTCATCTCATTGCATGTGAATGTTTCATTACTGATCATATCCATCATACAGGTTTAATCAGTTCCTACCAACATGGGAACAAGATCCAAAACTTTAAGAAGAAAAAGTTGACACCATGATTCACCCCTCCCCTCTCAGGGTGTCCCGAGGTCCAACAAGTGGTATTAGAGGGAGGTTCAAGTCTGTTGGATACTCCATAGTAATTCTATTCAGAAGAGAATTTGAGTTTCTTTCCTAAATTCAACAATGAAGAGTAGTCTTGATGAAGAGTCAGTCATTTCTGAGCAGAAGTCTACATCTAGTAATACCATAACAAATAGTAAAATGAAAGAGAATAAGCAGCTGAATAAGTCACTCATATCCAAATAAGATGCGGTGTCTTGTATTCCATTCCATTCCAATAATGAAGAAACATCAGGCTTGGAAAGTATCGAGTAGGTGGCTCAGGATTCTTCTAGAGGAAAGGATGACACCCCGAATTCAATCTTTTAGGAAAAACTCAAAACATTTCTTCATGATATTCCTGAAGAAAGAGTTGCTATTATTTGTTGCCTATTCCAATCTATGCAGGTTGAGATCACTCGATTAGAAAGGGAAGCTAACAATGTGGAAATGGGGTTTGAAAGAAAAGTTCTGGAAAGTATGAAGCTCACCAAACAGGTTAAAGTCTTTAACAAGAAAGGGGAATTTAATAAGACTCTAAAAGAAAAGATCCATGCACTTGAAGCTGAGATGAAGAAGAGCAAAGAAGTCAAGAGTTTGTGTTTGGAAGAAACTTCCATGAAATTTAGGGAACATGACTCTTTGTTACAAAAAAAAGTTAAGATTCATGAAGATGAGGTTGAAAGATTGAAGAAGGCTTGTGAAGAGAAGATGATCATGATTGAAGATCAGAAGATCATCCTCAATATTGAGAGTCAAAAATTGGAAGCTCAGTTGACCGAGATTGAGAATACACATATTGAGACTTCAAAAAATAATGAAATGAGTGATGCTTGTACTCATTGTTCATTGGAGGAATCTAAAGCTAAAATACCTCCAAATTGTGACAAGAAGATTATGAAAACTCTTGATTATCCACATCAAGAATCAGTTACGACTGGTACTCAATGCCCACTGGAGGATTCTATTGTCAAAAGACCTCCAACATGTGATATGAAGATCATGACTTCACTCATTGATCTATCACAAGCAACTGAGAAAGTGAAGGTACCATCCAAACCATCTTGTACTCATGTTTCTAAATACGTTCCCACAGTCAGTGTAGGCTGGAAGAAAAATTCTAAACAAGTTGGATGAGGAAAGGTGAGAAGAATAAACCTACCACCATGGATATAGTGGATGAGAAAAAAAAGGAGGAATTTGGTTCCTCAAATAGATCACATAAGATTAAGAAGATGGCCCAAAAACCTTATACAGATGATACAAAGAACAAAAGATTTTTGGGTCAATGTTGGTGCTACAAATGATTTGGGCATTGTGCACTGGATTGTTGGTACAATCCCTTTAATGGAAAAGCACAAAGAATGTCTGTATCAAAGGGAAGAAATCTAGAAAAGAAGAACCAACATCTGCAGGTCCAGAAGCATCTGTTTATAGCAAACGGATTTGGAATGCTTGATAACATCTTTGATGTATGCAGCGGTAGTGGTCACAAGAATGGTGCATGATTATGTCAACAGATATCCAGAGCTGATAAGAACATAAGACCACACAAGCCAGCTAAGAAGGAAGAATATTCCTTGGGAAGAAATCAGAAGAATATTGTGTACACACATTTCCCCAAGAAGTTCTCAAGTAGGGAAGCTGAGAAGACCCCGGATTATAGATCCATGAAATTGAAGGTTCATTCATCCAAAAGAATCACTAAGTGGGATGAAACTCAGATGAACCCCTGTGGAAGACCCAAACCAGCTGCAACAGTTCCAAATGACATATTGGTTATCTGGCCAGAAGATTTGAAAAGAATGGGGAAACTTGAAGATGAAAAGGCCAAGGCTAGTGCTAAAGGAAAAGGAAAAATTTCACGTGATGAAGACAGAGTGCAGGAGAGATTGTAAACCAAGAGAATCACACGTGTCAAAGAAGTTCTGTATGAGAGATGCATGAAATCTAGTGAAATTGCAAAAGGATGTCTATCCTTAATACCAGAGAAAGATGAAGTCCTCAAAAGTAGTAATAATGTATCATTAAAGAGGGTTGTTAAGAAGAGCAATTATCCACAAAAATAAGAAGAGAATGTGAAGATAACCTTGCCACATCAACACATATAAGAACATATGGTCAAATGTGCAGGAATGGAGACTAGAGTAAACAGAGGAACTTGGTTGAGAAAAGAACAACAACCATGCAGCTCATGTTGATGAATCAAGGAGGAACCACCTTATTCCCTTAATCATTTGTTTATTGTATTTGTGCTAATAATGAAGAGAATTGAAGGTGAAGCACGATCTCAAGGGGAGAACCTGAGAAGTAGTGAATGTTGTCAACTATTGATAGCAAATATAATGAAGTTTCCATCCTTGGAATATTCTTCAATTGATATTCAAAGATTAAAATGATGAATAATCACTCTTGATGAAGATGATGAAGAGTGTTCCCCTTGAGGGGGACAAAAATGAAGAAGCTTCCAAAATCATTGTTTCAATCAGTATAAACTCCATCTGGTATTAAAATGTAGTTACTCTATAAATTTCTTGAAGATAATGTCATTGGAGAAGGTACCTCATTTCTTAATCTCTCAACCTTGGTTACTCAAAACAGATATCGTTCTACAGAGGGAGAGTAACTGAATTGATCAGTGACATAAGAAGAATGGAAGTGCCCCAAAGCCACTTATCCTACCGATTGCACTTGAATGTTTTTTTGCTCTGTTTGCTGATGTGAGTGAAGGAGTTTCAAGTTGATTATTCTCGATCACATTTGATTTCTTTTTCCTGAAATGAAAGTGGTAAACCCTTGAAGACAAAATACATGAGTTCTCATCTCATGTGGTATCATGATATATGAATAATGGACAACCTTCTTGTTTATATCAAATCCACTTGTTTTCTACATCGAGAATTGCTAAATTAGACTTAGAGTGAAATGATTAATGAAACATTGCTTATGTGTAGATTGATACCCTCCCTACCATGATCTTTGTATTTCTTGTCAATAAGGGGGACTGAAAGTGAAATGAAAGTTTGAACAGAAAGTTGAGTGAAGAGAAGATTCTCATTTTGATATTGACAAATTCATTTCAGAAGATATGTAAGGTATTGACAACAAAATACAAAAGGGGAGATTTTTGGGACCACTTTGTGTATAAGGTTTTATTTGTTGTCAATAATTGTCAATGAAGATCAAAATGAAAGAGATCAAGAAGTACTCCAATGAAATGGAGGAATGTAAATTCAGACGATTGTTGTACTGATCATAAGTTCAAAGAACGTGTGTCAAAGGTGACACATTTTTTACAATAGCGACGAATGGAGAGGCATAATCCATTTGAGGATGACATATGAAGAAGAAGACATAATGGTTGATGAAGACCATACAATTCATCATGATTTCATGAGAACCATGAAAGAGACTTCTTGATGAATAGGATCGTATGATTTGCATGAAGTAGATAATGACGGTTAAAGAAGAAGACGATGTGGAAAGGATTCGAATTCTGAGATGTCCATGCACTTCACATTGTCTCAACATATGATGATGCCAAAGGTGTTCTATAAAAGGATATATATCACGATAGTGGAGTATGTGATGAAAGTAGAAGAGTTTTTGAAGAAGGAAAATCACCAAAAAGAAGCATGAAGGTTACAACCGAAGCATATATTGAATGTGGCGCTGTTTCCCAGTGTTTTCCAAATTTTTGGGCCTCAAAATTGGAAAATAAAGACATGGATTGTCTGCAAAAGGAGGTGCGTACAAAGAGGAAGCAGTGTGTGGAAAATAAGGTCTATGCGCTAAATTCTTGAGTTGGGTGTGAAAAACAGCGTGGTGCGCGAAATAGTGGAGCGATGTTTTTCGCGCAAATAGTGTTTCAGAATCAGAACATTAAAAAATGGTAAAGGCATGGTATGCGTGAAAAACCAGAGTTGTGCGCGGAAAAATGGGAATGTGCGTGAAAAAATGTTGTGCGCTGAATAGCTAGGTGAATTTTTTGCGCAAGAAGTGTATCGAATCAGAAATTCAAAAAATCTGAAAAGGCAAGAGGAGCGTGAAAAATTTGAGGCGTTTGTGCCATGTAAGCGGAAAATCAAACGTCTTCGCAAAAAAATTGGTTTTTCGCAAAATGTGGGTTCGAAGTTTTACACACAAGAGAGGATTCATGTTCAGAATGATGAAAAATGGAGAAGTAATGAGATGCATGAAAAACCAAGGCGGTGCGCGAGAATAAAAGGCAGGTGTGTGTAATTTAAAGAAATAAGAGAGAGTTTTATGTGCATGAAGGGGTTTTACGCGCAGGATCAAAATGCCTATAAATATGAGGTGAACCCCTCTCATTATGCACTGCTCGACACTTAGACAAATACCAAGCTCTGATGCGTGGAAAAATTAAGGTATAGAGTGGTGCCCGAAAAGAAGAAGGGTTGCGCGAAAAAGAAGGTGTTGCGCGAAAAAGGGAAGTTTTGCGCGAAAAATAAGAGTTAGTGAAAAGCCTTTTACGTGCCAAAAAGTATTTTTACGCGCAAGGTTTGAGTTTTATGAGCAAGCCATTGGGAAGGGTGCGCCAAAAATTTGGGAGTCCCTTAGGCCTTTGACAGGTGCTTAGCACCCTCGAAGCATCTTCGCGAAGAAAAACATATAGTGAATCATTCGGTTTTATGAATAGAAGTTCTACCGAACACACATGACTGGTGTTTAACACCCTCGTTGTGATTTTCAAAGAGAAGAAGAATAATTTGTGCAAATAAACATAGATCTTCATAGAAAGAGGGAAATATAATGATACACTCAGGTGTTAGTATTGGGAATTAAATGAAGAGAAGAAGAAGATCTAGTGAATTCAGTTATTTCAATAAAGTAGAAGATTGAATAGAAAGAGAATCAACACAGGTCCCTGATGAAAGAAAAGTCTCATGCTGAATAGGAGACAAAGAACTTCATGTATATCTATTGAAGAGACCTTCACTTCTATAAACTGAGTGGGATTTCACCAAGGGCAGTGAGCCAGGGGGAGTCAATTAGAGTGACCCGAGGGACGCAGTGAGCTATCCCTGAACTTTTGTAATGTCAGTGAGCCTGGGACAGAGTGATTGCGCCTGAACCTTTGTAATCTACAGCTATTGAAGCATAGTGGATTTTGGTACGACCGACAACCTGTCGGCGTATGCTCCTTGATGTAGCCCTTAGTGTTGAACCAAGTAAAAATAGCTATTTCATCTCATTGCATGTGAATTTTTCATTACTGATCATATCCATCATACAGGTTTAATCAGTTCCTACCAACGTGGGAACAAGATCCACAACTTTAAGAAGAAAAAGTTTACACCCTGTGTAACACCCCGAGATTTTTTGAAAAATATTCTTTTTAATTTCATTAATGTCTTTTGTTGTATGCTACACCAAAAGGAGCTTGCACAACACGCATCCCTGACTTGGCTTTCATTACACGCAATCGAGACCTTCCACGATAGCATGTGTTGTACGCAATACTGAGTTTCGCTAAACAACAATATGTTATATGAACTACCCGTTATGAATAGTATCAACTAAATTTTGAATTTTATAACATTATTATTCAACTTACACATTTTCTATAACATGGTATGAGAACAAAATCAATTTTTTGAGTAAAATAAGTATTTTTCAAAAAACTGTAGTTTTGCCGCCTTTTGATGGCACACCCACTTTAAATCTTGTTTTTGACATGTCTATAAGTTCAATTTGAAAATATAAAATTCTTCTTTGGAATAAGGATATAAAAATTTACTTTGGAAAAAATTTTCATATTATTCTGATAACTTTCATATTTTAATGAATAGTAAAAACACGCCATATTTTAATTAAAAACAACTTTTTTCATCGCAATAATTTTTATGGTTAGATTATCTTTTTAATTGGGTTTAAAGTTTAATTAGAATATATTTTTACCATTTAATCCAACGTTGGTCATTGGAATTAATTTCACTTTGAAATTGGATATAAACAAGTATCAATCTTTTGATAGTTATTGTTTCTTAAAAAACACGCTATTTGTTTTGATAACGGGAATTAATTTTAAAATTAATTAATGACACTCATATGTTTTGAATTTGGGAAAATAGACATCAATTTTGAATTCGGAATATCAAATAATGCTTAGGATGAATTTTTGGTATTTTTCTAAAAAACTGCAATTTTCGATGAATAGTGAAACCACTTAGTGGTAGTTAAAAAAACTGCCTTTTTTTTAATTTAAATTAAATTTACCACTTCTATGAATTGAATTTAAAAAATCCAATACAAACAGTTAATATCAAGGACTAAAATGTCGTTCAATGAGATGAAAATAATTTTTTTGTGAATAGTAACTTTTTACTTTTATTTACCACGGTTAAAAGTAAATAGGATAATTAAGGGTAAAAATGATATTATTATTACCCTAACACATGTCCTAATTCTATTGGATACGTTTAATTCAAAAAAAAAAACAACCTTAGGAATAAAATATGACAATTTAGGCCCACTTGGATTAGATTAGGACATTTAATATTAATTTATTTAAAGAAGGGTTAAAATAGTTAAAATCAAAGTTTAATAAGTAAATAATTTTTAATATAGGGATCTACATAAGATAAATTCGACTATATATATTCATTAGAAAGATAAAAAGATTTAATACATAATGGTGTTTTATTTATAATTTTTAGACATTAAATAATTTAATTTATTTATGACACAATGATGATGCAGTAATTATCTTATTAATGAAATATTGACATAATTGATGTTATAAATACCCAAATAAATGAAATTTGTGACTTTTTATGAGCTCCACTAATTTTCTAGGTTAATATGGCATGTTAGTATTGATTTAGTTAACTTTTTTCTAACTAATCATTCTGTTATGATTTTCACAAAAATCAATTACCAAATAGTGTCAAAATTGACATAAAATAGTTTTTAAAACAAATATTATATTATTAATTGTTATTTTATTCCTAAAAATATAAGGTTTAGAAAAATGACTTAGATAAGGTTATATATATTAATAATAAACAACTTGGGGTTCGTTTGTCTTGTTATAGTAAGTTTATTAACCTTATAGTGTAAGAAAACAAGAAGACATGGTAAAAGTAAAATTATTCAACTTAAGGTTAAATATAAATGATAAGGTTAAAATAGAAACCTAAACTTGTCTAAATTCTGTTGTATGAGAGGATTTAGACCCATCCCCACCTTATCTTCGAAATAACTCAATTTTGAGCTATTAAAAACCTAATATGACTTTATAATAAAATAATATTTTTAGTTTTTTCAAAAGGTGCCCCTCTCCTCCCTTATAAAAGGGCACCTCCTCCCTCTCTTCCTCACACCACTTTGAGCCCTCAAGATCGGCCAACCCCTGAAAAATTCTCTTCTCCAATTCCATAGAAACATCCTAGAGGTTCTGGTATTCTTCAAAGACCAATTTTAGTTCCCTAAAATGAGGTCTCAAAGAGGCGCTTCAAAGAAGAGGTAATGTCCGTTACCGATTATTTCAACTTTATTTCTTCTTCCACTCCTTCTTATTTAGTTGTTTCATTATGAAGTAATAACATCAGTATAACTCATATAATGATATTTTATTATAAGTATTAAACAAACCTATTTCACCATATATCCATCCTACGGAAAACGAAATCACCGCGCGTGCGTACGTATTGAATACCGTCTCCATGCCGTGGTGTAATCTATTTTCCACCACCACCTTACTTGGATGGGTATAATGGTGTAAATAATAACTATATATGATTATTGTAAAGTGATATTGATTCTGAAATAGTATACATACACTCCAATACAATTCCATGATCATGGGAACGATATCATCGCTCGTGCGTACGTACGGAATACCGTCTCCACGACGCGATGAGATTCATTCTCCATGTTAACCATTCAAGAATTATTATAAAGTATATATAATGAATAATAATGAAATATATAAAATAATGAATATATTGTATTTATGTATACATATATATATATATATATGTGTGTCATCTACTTACTTCCATTCAAGTCAAAAAAGAAAGGAAAATAGTGTTCATGAGTACGTACGGCCTACCGTCTCCATGAATGGTGTGTTTCATTTAATTTATCTATCTATTATATATATATATACTTAATATATATGATATATAAATCATTTTTTACATTATTTAATTAAGTAAATCATGATATAAGTAATATTAATATCAAGAACAACAAGTCCAAACACGTACGATAAAAGCAACAATTTTACCCAAAACACTACTTTAACACGGAATTGAAAAATGAATGGGTAATATAAATACCTAGGTGAACCATATATGATATAAAACAATTAATATGATTCTGTAATAAGTCAATAACATTATTTAAATCATTATACAGGAGGTTCAGACACATACGAAGCATATCGGACATAAGGTAAGGGATAACTTTTCCAATCTCGTTTTTATCCGAGATTGTTTATTCGTAAGTATTTACTGGGGTTATATTTATCTTCCATGTCCTATAAAACTGTTTTCATGTATGTTTAATGTCCTTTTTACCCATTTTTGACTTTTACTACATGGTATGTATGGAATCTTTCTTTTATGAGGTACTTTTTGACTTTTCCAGCAAAAGTACGAGAAGAATGTTTTTTTAACTTATACAGCACGAACGGATTTTTACAATTTTTAAAGCCTTATTTTCATGAAGCTTCCTCAAAAATATTTCATGACTATTTTAAACAAAATCTATTTTATTTTAAAATTTCATGGCATTTTTTGAAAATACAATTATTTTGAAGAAGAAAGGATATTTTCCTCAATAATTCATTTCAAATGTTTTATCAAAACCATTTTCCATATAAGATGACATTATTTCATATGTGTATGTTTCAAGTATATTGTCTCTATGATTTACATGGTTTCACTTTTCTTATGATGAAATATCCATTTTTTTTATATGGATTATGTGATGATTGGATGATGTTTATGAAACCCATTTTATTCATTGGGTTATGATGAATGTTTTAAGTTTATTTTGTGGAACAAGTAAGAATGATTTCATTATGAGATGGGTGGGACCTATATCTCCCTCCAATGCATTAGGTAAAGATTTATATCTCATGAGATAGACATGGCTGGAACGGTAAGTTAATCCGGTTTAGTGTTATAGGACTGAAACGAGAAGTGAACTCGATTCAGAAAGGGAATTTTTCCACTAAGATGGTCTTGGAAGCAATGCCTTGGCTACTATGGAAATCATAACATGTGCTTAATGGTTTTACACAATTACATGTTTAATTCTCATGCTATTTTATCATGATTAATGTTTCTTTATGATCTATGCCTTACGTACTGCCATGATTTATGTCATTGCTCAAGATTATGATGTTTAAATATTATGTTCATGTTTTGAAGTTCAAATGTATATGATTTGTTTTATTTTATCCATGCTTACCCTTACTGAGCATTTGATCTCACCCTTTATATGTTTTCTTTTCCCCAGGATTTAAAGAATGGGTTTAGGTAAGAAAACAAAAGGGGAAGATCTTATGGGAGATGTTCAAGATCTTTCACCATGATTAGAAGATTATATTCCAAGTTTCCAAAGACACTAAACTATTATGATCCTTGTGTGTCTATTTTTGTTATGTATTAAGTATTATGCTAAAGAAATGTAATGTCCATGTACGTCAAGCTTTGGGTCTCTACAGTTGGTATCAGAGGAAAGGTTTAGTCAACCTTTGGAAACTAGGATGTGAAAACTTTAGTGAGATCCCTAGAGATATTTCTAAGGTATGTCTAGGGATGTCCCTAAGGTTAAGTATAAGTATAGGTTATAGTCCTAGAATTATGGTAACGATATTAGATTAAACCCAAGATGTTAGATATTGAAGTTACTCTCCCTTTATTATGATTTTTTCCTCTCACACTATTCTTTTTGGGTTTTAGAAAATGGATGGAAACAAGATGATTCACGATAATGGAGGATATGATGGACAATGGAATTATATTCTTCATGAGAAACCAAATGAAATGGGATTTGGAAGTCCAAACATCATTATTATGCCAAATTAGCAATCTAATAATATGATCAATAAACTCAAATTTGGTAAGTTTCCTGTTTCGGCTAATAAGAGAAAGGTGGAGTTTCATGATGATCATAGAGGAAAGAAAGTTCAATTTCCCCTATGTAAATCATGTGGGAAGAGGAATCAAGGAGAATGTTTCAAAGGAACTGGAAGATGCATTGGGTGTGGAAAAGAAGGACACAAAGCCAGTAAGTGAAAAGGAAAAGGTTCAGTTAACACCATGGATGAGTATAATGGTATTGCTACGACATCAACAATGGTTAAATGTTTTAAATGTGGAATGTACGGGCATTATGAAAACCAATGCCCTAAGGGAAAGTCTCATGAAGAGAATCAGTATGGTCTTATGGGTAGTATTTATGTTGATGATGATGAAGAGACTACAAATGATATGTGAGATGAAATAATTGTTGAAGCTCGGTCAATGGTTTAAGAAGGTAGTGAAATGATTACATGTTTATCAAGTGTAATGTTATATAAGTAATCTCATGGTACTATGGAATAAAGAGACATCTAAGGATTGTTACACTGCTGTCTTTACTTAAGTTTTGAAAGTGTATGATGAATGGTACCAGTAACCATGAAAGGTTATTCAGATATTTTTGGAAAGAAGATGATATGCGCATAATGAAGGGATAAAGAGAAAATTAAATGTTTGATAGTATTCATGAGCTCATGAATGATATAAGAATAAGGTTATATCATGGTTTGAGTATATAGAATTTTTGGATTTTGGTATGTGGAAAGAGTTAACTTTTGAAAGCTTTCATGTTTTTAGTAAGGTTTAATGGGTATTCATTTTTCAAGAGAATACACGATTAAGGTATTCACATGATTGAAATGTGAAAAAAAGATATATGGGAGATAAATGATGGTATTCACATTCTTGGTTGATGACATTTCAAGTAATCATTTTCTTTATACTATGAGCTTGGACCGAAGTATTTTAGATAAAGATTGGAATGGATTATATTGGACATAAGTTAGTATTGTTTAAGGATATAAATTTTTTCAATATTATTGGTGGGATGTTATAGTAATGTAGTTTTAGAAAAAGGACAACCTGCAGGATGAGTGACAGCCCATCGCATCGGACAAGGCTGTGGGAATCGAACCCACAACTGAAGTGTGACAGACCTTTATTGCCTACCACTGGCCTACAGGAAGTCCCTATTTAGTAGAAACTAGTTTTATTATATTAAGCAGTATGATATATGAAGTATAAGTCCATTTTAGGAACCATATATGATTAATATCACTATAGATCGACTTATGTATATTTAATAACTTTTTCTAACCGTTTGTTTGAGACAGATGGAATGACCCGTCATTCTATCACATGATCTGCTAACACTTCACGAATAACAAATTCAACTTCATTTCTTTAAGAGATGAAGTGGAAATTGTTCAAGGCACGAACAACAGTGAGATTGTACCAAAATAAAGTAATTATTTATTCTAATTAAAATTATTCAACTTTAGGGAAATGATCTTGAAAACCAAAAATGTTGTCCTAGTGCCCTTATATTCGATGAATCAGATAGTACCCTAGATCATTACAAATTTATGGCTTTGTGATTGTTGGCTTTTTCATAGCCATGTTCTCTACCACTCTCCATCAGAACTTGATGGTTATATTTTTCTTCCATATCCATATTTTCACCGATGTTATCCTACGTGGAAACCTAGTGATGAGTTAATTTGGGTAACCGTTACATTTCATACTTTAGTTTTTAAAGCCAATTATTGGTATTCCTTTTTACTATGTGGGTTTCTATTTAAGAAACTTTCGAGTAGTAAACCATTTATAACCCCGACGAATTTCGAGGGTGAAATTTATTTTAAGGGGGGTAGAATGTAACACCCCGAGATTTTATGAAAAATATTGTTTTTAATTTCATTAATGTCTTGTGTTGTACGCTACCCCAAAAGGAGCTTGCACAACACGCATCCCTGACTTGACTTGCATTACACGCAATCGCGACCTTCCACGATAGCATGTGTGGTACGCAATACTAAGTTTCGCTAAACAACAATATGTTATATGAACTACCCGGTATGAATATTATCAACTACATTTTGAATTTTATAACATTATTATTCATCTTACAAATTTTCTAGAACATGGTATGAGAACAAAATCAATTTTTCGAGTAAAATAAGTATTTTTCAAAAAAATGTAGTTTTGCTGCCTTTTGATGGCGCATCCACTTTAAATCTTGTTTTTGACATGTATATAAGTTCAATTTGACAAAATAAAATTCTTCTTTGGAATCAGGATATAAAAATTTACTTTGGATAAATTTTTCATATAATTCTAATAACTTTCATATTTTAATGAATAATAAAAACACACTATATTTTAATTAAAAACAACTTTTTTCATCGCAATAATTTTTATGGTTATATTATCTTTTTAATTGGGTTTAAAGTGTAATTATAATATATTTTTACCATTTAATCCAATGTTTTTCATTGGAATTAATTTCACTTTGAAATTGGATATAAACAAGTATCAATCTTTTGATAGTTATTGTTTCTTAAATAACACGCTATTTGTTTTGATAACGGGAATTAATTTTAAAATTAATTAATGCCACTTATATGTTTTTAATTTGGAAAAAATAGACATAAATTTTGAATTCGGAATATCAAATAATTCTAAGGCTGAATTTTTGGTATTTTTTCTGAAAAACTGCAATTTTTGATGAATAGTGAAACCACTTAGTGGTAGTTAAAAAAACCGACTTTTTTTTAATTTAAATAAAATTTTACCACTTATGTGAATTGAATTTCAAAAATCCTAGAGACACAATTAATATCAAGGACTAAAATGTGGTTCAATGAGATGAAAATAATTTTTGGTGAATAGTAACTTTTTACTTTTATTTACCACGGTTAAAAGTAAATAGGATAATTAAGGGAAAAATGATATTATTATTACATTAACACATGTCATAATTCTATTGGATAAGTTTAATTCGACCAAAAACAACCTTAGGAATAAAATATAACCATTTAGGCCCACTTGGATTAGATTAGGACATTTAATATTAATTTATTTAAAGAAGGGTTAAAATAGTTAAAATCAAAGTTTAATAAGTAAATCATTTTTAATATAGGGTTATACATAAGATAAATTCGACTATAAATATTAATTATAAATATAAAACTATTTTCTACATAATGGTGTTTTATTTATAATTTTTATACATTAAATAATTTAATTTATTTATGACACAATGATGATGCAGTAATTATATTATTAATGAAATATTGACATAATTGATGTTATAAATACCCAAATAAATGTAATTTGAGACTTTTTATGAATTAAAATAATTTTATAGGTTAATATGACATGTTAGTATTGATTTAGTTAACTTATTTTGAACTAATCATTCTGTTATGATTTTCAAAAAAATCAATTACCAAATAGTGTCAAAATTGACATAAAATAGTTTTTAAAACAAATATTATATTATTAATTGTTATTTTATTCCTAAAAATCTAAGTTTCTGAAAAATGACTTAGATAAGGTTATTTATATTAATAATAAACAACTTGGGATTCGTTTGTCTTGTTATAGTATGTTTATTAACCTTATAGTGTAAGAAAACAAGAAGACACGGTAAAAGTAAAATTATTTAACTTAAGATTAAATCTAAATGATAAGGTTAAAATAGAAACCTAAACTTGTATAAATTATATTGGATGAGATTATTTCGACCCATCCCAACCTTATCTTCGAACTAACTCAATTTGGAGCTTTTAAAAACCGAATATGACTTTATAATAAAATAATATTTTTAGTTTTTCCAAAGGTGCCCATCTCCTCCCTTATAAAAGGGCACCTCATCCCTCTCTTCCTCACACCACTTTGAGCCTTCAAGATCGGCCAAAACCTGAAAAAGTATCTTCTCCACTTACATAGAAACATCCTAGAGGTTCTGGTCTTCTTCAAAGACCAATTTTAGTGCCCTAAAACGAGGTCTCAACGAGGCGCTTCAAAGAATAGGTAATGTCCATTACCAATTCTTTCAACTTTATTTCTTCTTCCACTCCTTCTTCTTTAGTTGTTTCATTATGAAGTAATAACATCAGTACAACTCATATACTGATATGTTATTATAAGTATGAAACAAACCTATTTCACCATCTATCCATCCTATAGAAAATGAAATCACCGCGCGTGCGTACGTACGTAATACCGTCTCCACGCCGTGGTGTAATCTATTTTCCACAACCACCTGACTTGGATTGGTATAATAGTGTAAATAATAACTATATATGATTATTGTAAAGTTATATTGATTCTTAAATAGTATACATATACTCCAATACAATTCCACGATCATGGGAACGATATCATCGCTCGTGCGTATGTACGGAATACCGTATCCACGACGCGATGAGATTCATTCTCCATGTTAACCATTCAAGAATGATTATAAAGTATATATAATGAATAATAATGAAATATATGACATAATTAATCTACTGGATTTATTTATACATATACATATATGTGTTTTTGTGTTATCTACTTACTTCCATTCAAGTAAAAAAAGAAAGGAAAACAGCGTTCATGCGTACGTACGTTTTACCGTCTCCATGAACGGTGTGTTTCATTTAATTTATCTATATATTATATATATATATATATATACTGAATATATATGATATATAAATCATGTTTTACATTCTGGAATTAAGTAAATCATGATATAAGTAATAATAAAATCAAGAACAACAAGTCCAAACACGTACGATAAAAGAAACAATTTTACCCAAAACACTACTTTAACATGGAATTGACAAATGAATGGGTAATATAAATACCTAGGTGAACCATATATGATATAAAACAATGAATATGATTCTTTAATAAGTCAATAAAATTATTTAAATCATTATACAGGAGGTTCGGACACATACGAAGCATATCAGACATATGGTAAGGGATAACTTTTCCAATCTCGTTTTTATCCGAGATTGTTTATTCCTAAGTATTTACTGGGGTTATATTTATCATCCATTTCCTCTAAAACTGTTTTCATGTATGTTTAATGTCATTTTTACCCATTTTTTACTTTTACTACATGGTATGTATGAAATCTTTCTTTTACGAGGTACTTTTTGACTTTTCTGGAAAAAGTACGAGAAGAATGTTTTTTTAACTTATACGGAACGAACGGATTTTTACGGTTTTATAAAGCCTTATTTTCATGAATCTTCCTCCAAAATATTTCATGACTATTTTCAACAAAATCTCTTTTATTTTAAAATTTCATGGCATTTTGTGAAAAGAATATTATTTTGAAGAAGAAAGGATATTTTCCTCAATAATTCATTTCAAGTGTTTTATCAAAACCATTTTCCATATAAGATGACATTATTTCATATGTGTATGTTTCAAGTATAATGTCTCTATGATTTACATGGTTTCACTTTTATTATGATGAAATATCCATTTGTTTTATATGGATTATGTGATGATTGGATGATGTTTATGAAACCCATTTTATTCATTGGGTTATGATGGAAGTTTTAAGTTTATTTTGTGGAACAAGTAAGAATGATTTCATTATGAGATGGGTGGGACCTATATCCCCCTCCAATGCATTGGGTAAAGATTTATATCTCATTATATAGACATGGATGGAATGGTAAGTTAATCCGGTTCAGTGTTACAGGACTGAAACGAGGAGTGAACTCGATTCAGAAAGGGACTTTGTCCACTAAGATGATCTTGGAAGAAATTCCTTGGATACTATGGAAATCATAACATGTGTTTAATGGTTTTACAAAATTACATGTTTAATTACCATGCTATTTTATCATGATTAATGTTTCTTTATGATCTATGACTTACGTACTGCCATGATTTATGTCATTGTTCAAGATTATGATGTTTAAATATTATGGTCATGTTTTGAAGTTCAAATGTATATGATTTGTTTTATTTTATCCATGATTACCCTTACTGAGCATTTGAGCTCACCATTTATATGTTTTCTTTTCCCCAAGATTTAAATAAAAGTTTTAGGTAAGAAAACAAAAGGGGAAGATCTTATGGGAGATGTTGAAGATCTTTCACCATGATTAGAATATTATATTCTGAGTTTCCAAAGACACTAAACTATTACGATCCTTGGGTGTCTGTTTTTGTTATGTATTAAGTATTCCTCTAAAGAAATGAGATGTCCATGTACTTCATGCTTTGGGTTTCTACACCCTGATTCACCCCTCCCCTCTCAGGGTGTCCCGGGGTCCTACAAGTGGTATCAGAGGGAGTTTCATGACTGTTGGATACTCCACAGTAATTCTATTCAGAAGAAGATTTGAGTTTCTTTCCTAAAGTCATCAATGAAGAGCAGTATTGAGGAAGAGTCAGTCATTTCAGAGCAGAAGTCTACATCTAGTAAGACCATGACAAACAAAAAAAAATCAAGAGAACAAATAGCTGAAGAAGTCCCTCATATCCAAAGAAGATGCAGTGTCTTGTTCTCCATGCCATTCCAATAATGAAGAAACATCTGGCATGGAAAGTATCGAGCAGGTGGCTCAGGATTCTTCCAGAGGAAAGGATGACACCCCGAATTCAAGCTTTCAGAAAAAACTCAAAACATATCTTCATGATATTCCTGAAGAAAGGGTTGCTATTATTTTTAGCCTATTCCAATCTATGCAGGTTGAGATCACTCTATTAGAAAGGGAAGCTGACAATATGGAAAAGGGGTTGGAAAGAAAAGTTCTGGAAAGTATGAAGCTCACCAAACAGGTTAATGTCTTTGACAAAAAAGGGGAAGTCAATAAGACTCTAAAAGAAAAGATCTATTCACCTGAAGCTGAGCTGAAGAAGAGAAAAGAATTCAAGAGTTTGTGTTTGGAAGAAACTTCCATGAAATTCAGGGAACTTGACTCTTTGTTACAAAAAAAAGTTAAGATTCATGAAGATGAGGTTGAAAGATTGAAGAAGGCTTTTAAAGAGAAGATGATCATGATTGAAGATCAGTAGATCATCCTCAATATTGAGAGTCAAAAATTGGAAGCCCAGTTGACCGAGATTGAGAATACACATATTGAGACTTCACAAAATAATGAAATGAGTGATGCTTGTACTCAATGTTCATTGGAGGAATCTAAAGCTGAAATACCTCTAAATTGTGACAAGAAGATTATGAAAACTCTTGATTATCCACATCAAGAATAAGTTGCGGCTGGTACTCAATGATCACTGGAGGATTCTATTGTCAAAAGTCCTCCAACATGTGATAAGAAGATCATGACTTCACTCATTGATCTATCACAAGCAACTGAGAAAGTGAAGGTACCATCCAAACCATCTTGTACTCATGTTTCTAAATACATTCCCACAGTCAGTGCAGGCTGGAAGAAAAATTATAAACAAGTATGGATGACGAAATGTGAGAAGAAGAAACCTACCACCATGGATAGGGTGGATGAGAAGAAAAAGGAGGAATTTGGTTCCTTAAATAGAGCACATAAGATTAAGAAGATAGACCAACAACCTCATACAGAAGATATAAAGCAGAAAAGATTTGTGGGTCAATTTTGGTGCTGCAAAAGATTTGGGCATTGTGCACTGGATTGTTGGTACAATCCCTTTAATGGAAAAGCACAAAGAATGTCTGTATCAAAGGGAAGAAATCTAGAAAAGAAGAACCAACATCTGCAGGTCCAAAAGCATCTGTTTACAGCAAACAAGTTTGGAATGCTTGATAACATCTTTTATGTATGCAGCGTCAGTGGTCACAAGAATGGTGCATGCCTATGTCAACAGATATCCATAGCTAATAAGAACAAAAGACCACACATTCTAGCTAAGAAGGAAGAATATTCCTTGGGAAGAAATCAGAAGAATATTGTGAACACACATTTCCCCAAGAAAATCTCAAGTAGGGAAGCTGAGAAGACCCCGGATTTTAGATCCATGAAATTGAAGGTTCATTCATCCAAAAGAAACACTAAGTGGGATGAAACTCAGATGAACCCATGTGGAAGACCCAAACCAGCTGCAACAGTTCCAAATGAAATATTGGTCATCTGGCCAGAATATTTGAAAAGAATGAGTAAACTTGAAGATGAAAAGGCCAAGGCTAGTGCTAAAGGAATAGGAAAACTTTCACTTGATGAAGACAAAGTGCAGGAGAGATTGCAAACCAAGAGAATCACACATTTCAAAGAAGTTCTATGTGAGAGATGCATGAAATCTGGTGACATTGCAAACGGTTTTCTATCCTTAATACCAGAGAAAGATGTATTCCTCAAAAGGAGTAAGAATTTTTCATTCAAGAGGGTTATAAAGTAGAGAAATTCACCACACAAAGAAGAAGATAATGTGAAGAGAACCATGCCACATCAACACATATCAGAACATATGGTCAAATGTTTAGGCATGAAGACTAGAGTAAACAGAGGAACTTGGTTGAGAAAAGAACAAAAACCATGCAGCTCATGTTGATGAATCAAGGAGGAACCACCTTATTCCCTTAATCATTTGTTTATTGTATTTGTGCTAATAATGAATGGAATTTAAGGTGAAACGTGCTCTCAGGGGGAGAACTTGAGAAGTAGTGAATGCTGTCAACTCATGATAGCTAAGCTAAGGAAGTTTCTATCCTTGGAAGATTCTTAAATTTACATTCAAATATTAAAATGGTGATTAATCACTCTTGATGAAGATGATGAGGAGTGTTCCCCTTGAGGGGGAGAAAAATGAAGAATCTTCCAAAATCATTGTTTCAATCAGTATCAACTCCAGCTGGTATTAAAATGCAGTTACTCTATAAATTTCTTGTAGATCATGTCATTGGAGAAGGTACCTCATTTCTTAATCTCTCAAACTTGGTTACTTAGAATCGATATCATTCTAAAAAGGGGGATTAACTGAATTGATCAGTGAAATAAGAAGAATGGAAGTGCCCCAAGGCCACTTATCCTTCCAATTGCACTTGAATATTTTTTGATCTGTTTTCTGATGTGAGTGAAGGAGTTTTAGGTTGATTATTCTCAATCACATTTGATTTCTCTTTCCTAAAATGAAAGTGGTAAACCCTTGAAGACAAAATACATGAGTTCTCATCTCATTTGGTATCATGATATATGAATAATGGACAACCTTGTTGTCTAAATCAAATCCTCTCTTTTTCTACATCGAGCATTGCTCAATTAGACTTAGAGTGAAATGATTAATGAAACATTGCTTAAGTGTATATTGATACCATCCCTACCATGATCTTTGTATTTCTTGTCAATAAGGGGGAGAAAAAGTGAAATGAATGTTTGAAGAGAAAGTTGAGTGAAGAGAAGATTCTCATTTTGATATTGATGAATTCATTTCAGAAGATATGTAAGGTATTGAAAACAAAATACAAAAGGGGAGATTGTTGGGACCACTTTGTGTATAAGGTTGTATTTGTTGTCAATAATTTTCAATGAAGATCAAAATGACAGAGATCAAGAAGTACTCCAATGAAATGGAGGAATGGAAATTCAGACGATTGTTGTATTGATCATAAGTTCAAAGAACGTGTGTCAAAGGTGAAAAATTGTTTAAAATAGTGATGAATGGAGAGGCATAATCCATCTAAGGATGACATATGAAGAAGAAGACATGATGGTTACTGAAGACCATGCAATTATTCATGATTTCATGAGAACCATGAAAGAGACTTCTTAAAGAATTGGATCGTATGATTTTCATGAAGTAGAGAATGACGGTTGAAGAAGAAGACGATGTGAAAAGGGTTGGAATTATGAGATGGACATGCACTTCACATTGTCTCAACATATGATTTTCGCGCAAGCAGTTTATCGAATCAGAAATACAGAAAATTGGCAAAGGCAAGAGGCGCATGAAAAATCTGAGACGTTCGTGCCATGTGCGCGGAAAATCAAATGTCTGCGCAAAAAAATTGGTTCTGCACAAAATGTGGGTTCGAAGTTTTATGCGCAAGAGAGGATTCATGTTCAGAATTATGAAAAATGGAGAAGTAATGAGATACGTGAAAAACCAAGGCGGTGCGCGAGAATAAAAGGAAGGTGCACGTAATTCAAAGAACTGAGAGACAGTTTTACGTGCAGGAAGGGGTTTTAAGACATGGATCAAAACGCCTATAAATATGAGGTGAACCCCTCTCATTCTATGCTTCTTGACACTTAGAAAAATCCCGAGATCTGATGCATGGAAAAATTAAGGTATATAGTGGTGCCTGAAAAGAAGAAGGGTTGCGTGAAAAAGAAGGTGTTGCGCGAAAAAGAGAAGTTTTGCGCAAAAAAGAAGAGTTGCGCGAAAAGCCTTTTACACGCCAAAAAGTATTTTTACGCGCTAGGTTTGAGTTTTATGCGCAAGCCACCGGTAAGGGTGCGCCAAATATTTGTGAGACCCGTAGGCCTTTGACAGGTGCTTATCACCCTCGAAGCATATTCGCGAAGAATAAAGTACAGTGAATCATTCAGTTTTACGAATAGAAGTTCTACCGAACACACATGACTGGTGTTTAACACCCTCGTTGTTATTTGAAAAGTGAAGAAGAAAAATTTGTGAAAATAAAAACATATCTTCACATAAAGAGTGAAATATAATGATACACTCAGGTGTTAGTGATGAGAAAAAGGATATCTAGTGCATTCAGTTATTGCACTAAAGTAGAAGATTGAATACAAAGAGAATCAACACAGGTCCCTGATGCAAGCAAAGTCTCATGCTGAATTGGAGACAAAGAACATCATGTCTATCTATTGAAGAGACCTTAACATCTATAAACTTAGTGGGACTTCACAAAGGGCAGTGAGCTAGGGGGAGTCAACGGGAGTGACCCGAGAGACGAAGTGAGCTATCCCTGAACTTTTGTAATGGCAGTGAGCCTGGGACAGAGTGATTGTGCCCGAACCTTTGTAATCTATAACTAGTGAAGCATTGTGGATTTTGGTATGACCGAAAACCTGTCGGCATATGCTCCTTGGACGTATCCCTTAGTGGTGAACCAAGTAAAAATACCTGTGTTATCTCATTTCATGTGAATGTTTCATTACTGATCATATCCATCATACAGGTTGAATCAGTTCCTACCAACGTGGGAACAAGATCCACAACTTTAAGAAGAAAAATTTGACACCCTGATTCACCCCTCCCCTCTCAGGGTGTCCCGAGGTCCGAAAAGTGGTATCAGAGGGAGGTTCACATCTATTGGATACTCCACAGTAATTCTATTTAGAAGAGGATTTTAGTTTCTTTCCTAAAGTCAACAATGAAGAGCAGTCTTGATGAAGAGTCAGTCCTTTCTGAGGAGAAGTCTACATCTAGTAAGACCATGACAAACAGGAAAGAGAAAGAGTAGAAGCAGCTGAAGAAGTCCCTCATATCCAAAGAAGATGTAGTGTCTTGTTCTCCATGCCATTCCAATAATGAAGAAACATCAGTCTTGGAAAGTATCGAGCAGGTGGCTCAGGATTCTTCCAGAGGAAAGGATGACACCCCGAATTCAAGCTTTCAGGAAAAACTCAAAAAATATCAGCATGATATTCCTGAAGAAAGGGTTTCTATTATTTGTATCCTATTCCAATCTATGCAGGTTGAGATCACTTGATTAGAAAGGGAAGCTGGCAATATGGAAAAGGGGTTGGAGAGAAAAGTTATGGAAAGTATGAAGCTCACTAAATAGGTTAAAGTCTTTGACGAAAAAGGGTAAGTCAATAAGACTCTAAAAGAAAAGGTTCATGCACTTGAAGCTGAGCTAAAGAAGATAAAGGAAGTCAAGAGTTTGTGTTTGGAAGAAACTTCCATGAAATTCAGGGAACATGACTCTTTGTTACAAAACAAAGTTAAGATTCATGAAGATGAGGTTGAAAGATTGAAGAAGGCTTGTGAAGAGAAGATGATCATGATTGAAGATCAGAAGATCATCCTCAATATTGATAGTCAAAAATAGGAAGCCCAGTTGACCGATATTGAGAATACACATATTGAGACATCACAAAATAATGAAATGAGTGATGCTTGTACTCATTGTTCATTGGAGGAATCTAAAGCTGAAATACCACCAAATTGTGAGAAGAAGATTATGACAAATCTTGATTATACACATCAATAATTAGTTGCGGCTGGTACTCAATGATCACTAGAGGATTCTATTGTCAAAAGACCTCAAACATGTGATAAGAAGATCATGACTTCACTCATTGATCTATCACAAGCAACTAAGAAAGTGAAGGTACCATCCAAACCATCTTGTACTCATGTTTCTAAATACGTTCCCACAGTCAGTGTAGGCTGGAATAGAAATTCTAAACAAGTATGGATGAGGAAAGTTGAGAAGAAGAAACCTACCACCATGGATAGGGTGGATGAGAAGAAAAAAGAGGAATTTGGTTCCTAAAATAGAGCACATAAGATTAAGAATATGGCCCAACAACCTCATACATAAGATACAAAGAAGAAAAGATTTGTGGGTCAATGTTGGTGCTGTAAAATATTTGGTCATTGTGCACTGGATTGTTGGCACAATCCCTTTAATGGAAAAGCACAAAGAATGTCTGTATCAAAGGGAAGAAATCTATAAAAGAAGAACCAACATCTGCAGGTCCATAAGGATCTGTTTATAGAAAACAGCTTTGGAATGCTTGATTACATCTTTGATGTATGCAGTGGCAGTGGTCACAAGAATGGTGCATGCCAATGTCAACAGATATCCAGAGCTGATAAGAACAGAAAACCACACGAGCCAGCTAAGAAGGAAGAATATTCCTTGGGAAGAAATCAGAAGAATATTGTGAACACACATTTCCCCAAGAAGATCTCAAGTAGGGAAGCTGAGAAGACCCCAGATTTTAGATCCATGAAATTGAAGGTTCATTCATCCAAAAGAAACACTAAGTGGGATGAAACTCAGATGAACCCATGTGGAAGACCCAAACCAACTGCAACAGTTCCAAATGACATATTGGTCATCTGGATAGAAGATTTGAAAAGAATGAGGAAACTTGAAGAAGAAAAGGCCAAGGATAGTGCTAAAGGAAACAGAAAAATTTCACTTGATGAAGACAGAGTGCAGGAGAGATTGCAAACCAAGAGAATCACATGTGTCAAAGAAGTTCTGTGTGAGAGATGCATGAAATCTGGTGACATTGCAAAAGGCTGTCTATCCTTAATACCAAAGCAATATGCAGTCCTAAAAAGAAGTAAGAATGTATCATTCAAGAGGGTTATTAAGTAGAGCAATTCTCCACACAAAGAAGAAGAGAATGTGAGGAGAACCGTGCCACATCAACACATATCAGAACATATGGTCAAATGTGTAGGCATGAAGACTGGAGTAAACAGAGGAACTTGGTTGAGAAAAGAACAACAACCATGCAACTCATGTTGATGAATCAAGGAGGAACCACCTTATTACCTTAATCATTTGTTTATTGTATTTGTGCTAATAATGAATGGAATTGAAGGTGAAACATGCTCTTAGGGGGAGAACTTGAGAAGTTGTGAATGCTGTCAAATCTTGATAGCTAAGCTAAGGAAGTTTCCATCCTTGGAAGATTATTCAATTTACATTAAAAGTTTAAAATGGTGAATAATCACTCTTGATGAAGATGATGAGGAGTGTTCCCCTTGAGGGGGAGAAAAATGAAGAAGCTTCCAAAATCATTGTTTCAATCAGTATCAACTCCAGCTGGTATTCAAATGCAGTTACTCAATAAATTTCTTGTAGATCATGTCATTGGAGAAGGTACCTCATTTCTTAATCTCTCAACCTTGGTTACTTAGAACAGATATCGTTCTACAGAGGGGGATTAACTGAATTGATCAGTGAAATATGAAGAATGGAAGTGCCCCAAGGCCACTTATCCTTCCAATTGCACTTGAATATTTTTTGATCTGTTTGCTGATGCGAGTGAAGGAGTTTCAAGTTGATTATTCTCGATCACATTTGATTTCTCTTTCCTGAAATGAAAGTGGTAAACCCTTGAAGACAAAATACATGAGTTCTCATCTCATGTGGTATCATGATATATGAATAATGGACAACCTTGTTGTCTAAATCAAATCCTCTTGTTTTCTACATCGAGCATTGCTCAATTAGACTTAGAGTGAAATGATTAATGAAACATTGCTTAAGTGTAGATTGATACCCTCACTACCATGATCTTTGTATTTCTTGTCAATAAGGGGGAGAGAAAGTGAAATGAATGTTTGAAGAGAAAGTTGAGTGAAGAGAGGATTCTCATTTTGATATTGATGAATTCATTTTAGAAGATATGTAAGGTATTGACAAAAAAATACAATAGGGGAGATTGTTGGGACCACTTTGTGTATAAGGTTGTATTTCTTGTCAATAATTGTCAATGAAGATCAAAATTAAAGAGATCAAGAAGTACTCCAATGAAATGGAGGAATGGAAATTCAAACGATTGTTGTACTGATCATAAGTTCAAAGAACGTGTGTCAAAGGTGACACATTGTTTACAATAGTGATGAATAGAGAGGAATAATCCATCTGAGGATGACATATGAAGAAGAAGACATGACGGTTGCTGAAGAACATGAAATTATTCATGATTTCATGAGAACCATGAAATATACTTCTTAAAGAATAGGATCGTATGATTTGCATGAAGTAGAGAATGACAGTTGAAGAAGAAGACGATGTGGAAAGGATTGGAATTCTGAGATGGCCATGCACTTCACATTGTCTCAACATATGATGATGCCAAAGGTGTTCTATCAAAGGATATATATCACAATAGTGGAGTATGTGATGAAATAAGAAGAGTTGTTGAAGAAGGAAAATCACCAAAAAGAAGAATGAAGGTTACAACCGAAGCATATATTGAATGTGGCGTTGTTTCCCAGTGTTTAGAAAATTTTTGGGCCTCAAAATTGGAAAATAAAGACATGGATTGTCTGTAAAAGGAGGTGCGCACAAAGAGGAAGTGGTGCGCAGAAAATAAGGTCTGTGTGCAAAATTCTTGAGTTGGGCGCGAAAAACAGCGTGGTTCGCGAAATAGTGGAGCGAAGTTTTTCGTGCAAACAGTGTTTTAGAATCAGAACGTTGAAAAATGGTAAAGGCATGGGCTGCGCAAAAAACCAGAGCTGTGCGTGGAAAAATGGGAATGTGCACGGAAAAATGTTGTGCGCCGAATAGCTAGGTGATTTTTTCGCACAAGCAGTGTATCAAATCAGAAATACAGAAAATCGGCAAAGGAAAGAGGCACACGAAAAATCTGAGACGTTCGTGCCATGTGTGCGGAAAATCAAAAGTCTGCGCAAAAAAATTGGTTGTGTGCAAAATGTGGGTTCGAAGTTTTACGCGCAAGAGAGGATTCATGTTCAGAATGATGAAAAATGGAGAAGTAATGAGATGCGCGAAAAACTAAGGCGGTGCAGGAGAATAAAAGGAAGGTGCGCATAATTCAAAGAACTGAGAGACAGTTTTACGTGCAGGAAGGGGTGTTACGAGCAAGATCAAAACGCCTATAAATATGAGGTGAACCCCTCTCATTCTGCGCTTCTCGACACTTAGACAAATCCCAATCTCTGATGTGCGGAAAAATTAAGTTATAGAGTGGTTCTCGAAAAGAAGCAGGGTTGCGCGAAAAAGAAGGTGTTGCGCGAAAAAAGGAAGTTTTGCACGAAAAAAGAAGAGTTGCGCGAAAAGCCTTTTACGTGACAAAAATTATTTTTACGTGTAAGGTTTGAGTTTTACGTGCAAGCCACTGGGAAGGGTGCGCCAAAAATTTGGGAGTCCCGCAGGCCTTTGACAGGTGCTTAGCACCCTCGAAGCATCTTCGCGAAGAATAAAGTAGAGTGAATCATTTGGTTTTACGAATAGAAGTTCTACCGAACACACATGACTGGTGTTTAACACCCTCGTTGTGATTTAAAAAGAGAAGAAGAATGATTCATGCAAATAAACACAGATCTTCACAGAAAGAGGGAAATATAATGATACACTCAGGTGTTAGTATTGGAAAATAAAGGATGAGAAGAAGGAGATCTAGTGCATTCAGTTATTGCACTAAAGTAGAAGATTGAATACAAAGAGAATCAACACAGGTGCCTGATGCAAGCAAAGTATCATGCTGAACAGGAGACAAAGAACTTCATGTCTATCTATTGAAGAGACCTTCACATCTATAAACTGAGTGAGACTTCACCAAGGGAAGTGAGCTAGGGGGAGTCAACGGGAGTGACCCGAGGGACACAGTGAGCTATCCCTGAACTTTTGTAAAGGCAGCGAGCCTGGGACAGAGTTATTGTGCTCGAACCTTTGTAATCTACAACTAGTGAATCATAGTGGATTTTGGTACGACCGACAACCTGTCGGTGTATGGTCCTTGGACGTAGCCCTTAGTGGTGAACCAAGTAAAAATTTCTGTTCCATCTCATTGCATGTGAATGTTTCATTACTGATCATATCCATCATACAGGTTTAATCAGTTCCTACCAATGTGGGAACAAGATCCACAACTTTAAGAAGAAAAAGTTGACACCCTGATTCACCCCTCCTCTATCAGGGTGTCTTGGGGTCCGATAAGTGGTATTAGAGGGAGGATCACATGCAATGATATGAGCGGAAAAATTAAGGTATAGAGTGGTGCCTGAAAATAAGAAGGGTTGCGCCAAAAAGAAGGTGTTGCGCGAAAAAGGGAAGTTTTTCCCAAAAAAGAAGAGTTGCGCGAAAAGCCTTTTACGCGCCAAAAAGTATTTTTACACGCAATGTTTGAGTTTTACGTGCAAGCCAACGGGAAGGGTGCGCAAAAAATTTGGGAGTCCCACAGGCCTTTGACAGGTGCTTAGCACCCTCGAAGAATCTTCGCGAAGAAGAAAGTACAATGAATCATTCGGTTCTACGAAGAGAAGTTCTACCGAACACATATGACTGTTGTTTAACACCCTCATTGTGATTTGAAAAGAGAAGAAGAACGATTCGTGCAAATAAACACAGATCTTCACAGAAAGAGGGAAATATAATGATACACTCAGGTGTTAGTATTGGTAATTAAAGTAAGAGAAGAAGGAGATCTAGTGCATTCAGTTATTGTACTAAAGTAGAAGATTGAATACAAAGAGAATCAACATAGGTCCCTGATGCAAGAAAATTCTCATGCTGAACAGGAGACAAATAACTTCATTTCTATCTATTGAAGAGACCTTCACGTCTATAAACTGAGTGAGGCTTCACTAAGGACAGTGAGCCAGGGGGAGCCAACGGGAGTGACCCGAGGGACGTAGTGAGCTATCCCTGAACTTTTGTAAAGGCATTGAGCCTTGGACATAGTGATTGTGGCCGAACCTTTGTAATCTAAAGCTAGTTAAGCATAGTGGATTTTGGTATGATCGACAACCTGTTGGCGTATGCTCCTTGGATGCATCCCTTAGTGGTGAACCAAGTAAAAATAGCTGTGTCATCTCATTGGATGTGAATGTTTCATTACTGATCATATCCATCATACAGGTTTAATCAGTTCCTACCAACATGGGAACAATATCCATAACTTTAAGAAGAAAAAGTTGACACCCTGATTCACCCCTCCCCTCTCAGGGTGTCTCGGGGTCCTACATCGCCTGATGCACAGAAGCGTCTCCTTCTTGAAAAACCGTCCGTCCGAGAGTGACGTACGACATCGTTTCTTCCCTGAGCCGCCATGCCTCCATCCAACCTCCATTCCAGCCTCCGTCGATTGCGTTGGAAGAAAAACGGTTAGTTTTCCATTCTTCTTTAGCCTTGTTTCTTGATTTCTCCTCATTTCCATGTTATATTGGGTTGAACGCTTTGTGAGTTTTCTGAGATATTCGTCGTTCTAAGTGGAATTTGTCGTCGAGGTTCAAATATATCAATCTCCTTGGATCGAGGTAGGTGGATTGTGCCTTTCTGTAGGAATTCGTTGAATATTATATGCAATTAACACCAATTCCCATGAACGCGGAATTGCGTGTTTCTGTTTTTCCCTTGTTGTATTGCCTGCTTTGCTTGATTGCTAGAGTAGATGTTTTTCCTATGATTATGGTAGCTTTACTGTACTTTGGATGTTTTCTATGACTGTACTACCTGTTTGGCATTTTCCAATTTCCATGCATAGTTGTAGGATAGTGTACTGTTGCTTTGTTATGCTATTGAGCCCTAGATTGATAGCCAAGTAGTTCTTGAGGTTTACTTGGATGATATCTGTGCACTGAGCATGTTTAGTTTCACTCAGGACTATGACAACTTAGAGTAGTAGACCAAAGGGAGAATTGATGTAAGGGCTTCTCTAGAGTGTCTTTAATTACGATGTGAGACCACATGGGGAATTGACATTGAGTGCTTCCTCAGAGATTCTGTAGTTCCTCGATGCAGGCCACAGGGGGAATAGACGTTGAGTGCTTCCCCATAGAGACTTTATCACAATACGAGACTATAGGGGGAATTGATGGTGAGTGCATCCCCAGAGAGTTTATTAATTACATAGCTGAACCAGAGGGTTGAGACTGTGTGTGCCTCCTAGAGGGTTGCTAGTACTTGTAGGCTGAACCATAGGGGTTAGGATGTGAGAACTACCTAGAGGGTTACCTGTTTCCTTTATTGTTGCTGGCTGCTTACTTGTGTACTTTACTTGTTAGAACTGTGGATTGTAGCTGCTGTGTGCTTTTATGTTTACTGCTTTTGGTAATTTACTACCATATATTCATTGACTGTTAGACAAAACTCTTTGGGTGATTGCCTACTGGGATTATATCTCACACCCTGTTTGTGCCATGTTTTTGGGCCCAAACAGACTATGTTGCTGCAGGTATAGATAAGGGCAATCACCCTTCTACTTCAGGTTTTTGATTGCACTGGAGCTGGAGAGTATGGGACCAAGATGTGGCTCGCGATGCTCTGGATTTTGCTTTGTTTTTCTTTTTAACTTGGTTTTAGTTGTATTTCAAAAGGTTGTTGTGTTTGCTGTTTTCCTTAGATACTGGTTCCTGCTGCATCATTATCATCATTACTATATGTATTCATTGCTTCCGCTGTCTGGTTTCTGTTGTTGCATGTTGCAACTGCTTCCGCTATTGACTGTTGTTTTTCTGTTGTATACCTTACCGAATGAGGGAATAGTTTCCCCACCGACTCACCAAGGCCCTCGCTGCTAGTCGTCAACCTCTGGCATTTGGGGAAACATGATTGAGGTCATGTGGCGAACCGGGTATGGGGCGCCAGTGGAGGGGCTCCTGATTCGGGTCGTTACAAAGTGGTATCAGATGAGTTCTTTTCTCTTGATTTACTATTTGGAGACATTAGTTGGGGATAGGACGGATTCGTTACTTGGAATTAAGCTGTGCTCGGGAGTAGCTAAACCATGTACAGGGAAAAGCCATACTACCTTGTTTATTGAAGTTTGCTGGTTTTGAGGTTTTATAGTTGATCTGACTTCACCTAGAGTGATTCACATGACTTATGTTATTATTATTTTGATATTGCGGTTCTATTTCTATCGCAACTCGATGAGATGAGGGTATGTCGTCTCATGCATCATATAAGAACTTGTATAAATCATATTCCATGCCATCTAGGGTGCATTAGCAATTGCATGCTGTTGTGACAGACTCTGTGTAGATTATGCATGTTTTTGTGATAAATGCTTGATAGATTCTCTGCTATCATGTTAGAAAACTATTTTTTTGTTCTTTGCCTAAAATGAACGCCAAATTTTGGTTCTTGGGGTGTTATGAGCCATCATTAATCGAAATTTGGTGGATCATTATCATTTTTTCTCTTGTATATGACTGTGGGAGATGCCAACCTTTGATTCGTGGGGAGTATGGGCCCTCATAGATAGGAATTTGGCACCTCGTTCCCTTGTTTTTAGCATTTCAGGAATTCTGTGCAGTTTCTGAGCTACTGCCCATAAAAAACTAGAATACACGGCGTGTACTTTTTATATACATGCCGTGTAGTTTTTAGGCCGTGTCACTGACCGTGTGAGCAGAACACGGTGTCGTGAAAGTAACTTCAGGAACACGCCGTGTATGGTAGGTACACGCTGTTTAGTAATGAGCCGTGTACCTAGCCGTTTCATTAACAACACTAGTCGGGGAAGCTTAGGTAGAACACACCGTGTCTATAGGGAACATGCCGTGTAGTCCTGTCCAGGTACCCAACCGTCTCACAAACAACACGGGCCGACTTTACATTCTTTTCCACACGACGTGTTTGTTCGGAACACGCCGTGTCATCTTGTCCCAGTACCCGACCATGTCACGAACAACACGGGATGGTGTCACCTCACCTATACACGCCGTGTTTGTTTGGAGCACACCGTGTAAGGTTCAGCCATGTAGACGTCTGTGTGCTTAACAACATGGGCCACTGAAGCCTTGTCTAGTACACGCCGTGTCTGTTTCGAACATGCCGTGTAGTCTCAGGTTAAGTCGGACCATGTGGGTAAACCATGTAAAGAGACTCAAGAAGGGGAATAGTTTTCAAGAACACACCATGTGTTGGGGTCAACACGCCGTGTAGTTTGAGGTGTTACACAACTTGTAGGGCAGGAGTACATTCCCATGTTAGTGGTTTAAGAAGACACGCCGTGTAGTTTTTATACACGCCGTGTAGTCGTGTTTTGTAAACTTTTGTGTTTTTCTTCCCCTGTTCTCGTTCTGTACTCTTGTGTTCTCTGTCCTTGTTTTTATGATCTAAGGTGTACTTTTTATCTTTCAGAGCTATGCCTCCGAGACGTCCTCCGGTCATACGTCTGTCGTCAGGCAGTGATCAGACTCTAGATATGGCTGATCAGGGACTTCCTGCTGATACTCTAGTCGGGCCAGCCTTGGCACCGGCTATTATACCTGTTGCAGGCACAGATGCCCAGTTCAAGGAAGGTTTCATGAAGATGATGTAGGCCTTCCACGGAGCACCGCCTCCTACCTCATCTATGGCAGACTTTACGCGGCTTTTTCAGTAGCAGCATCCTCCCACTTTCTTAGGGGAAGTAGGACCATGGGCTGCAGAGTCATGGCTGGAAGCCATGATGACTATCTTCGAGCATCTGGAGACGCCTCTAGAGAGGTGCATCCAACTCGCTACCTACATGCTCTGAGACTCTGCCAAGAGGTGGTGGGACGTGATCTATCAGGTAGGTCAATAGTAGGCCATGGATTGGGAGGAGTTCCAGCGTGTGTTCCATGACTACTTCTACCCAGAGACCCTGAGGGCTGATCGAGCCCGAGAGTTCATGATCTTAGAGTAGGGTACTCTATCTGTCATGGATTATTACTCTCGTTTCACCGAGCTGCAGTACTTCACACCCCTCCGGGATGGGAGTGGGGTGTTCTTGGTGAGGAATTTTGAGGATGGACTCAGGCGGGAGATCCACTCGCAGGTGAACATCTTCCAGTTGATTTCCATCACTTCCATCATCAACCTGGAACTGATTGCGGAACGCAATCTGAGAGACACTGGAGCTTCGAGCCGAGGCGGTTCTGCTACCAGAGCTAGTTTTCCTCCAGGTGACAACAAAAAGCGCCGTAGAGAGCCTACACGTGGTGATTCAAGGAAGTGAGATGCATCGTCAGACAGCCAGGTGATATGCTACCAGTGTGTCCGGTTAGGGCACACGAGGCCGTAGTGCCAGAGGGACCCCATGGAGTGATGATCTTGTGGCATGATGGGTCACCTTCAGCTTTTCTGCCAGGTTTTCTCACCAGCAGCTAGTGACCGAGGTTCTTCCATGACTCCTCCTTCAGGAGCAGCACCACCAGTTTCTCACCAGTCGGGAAATTGGAGTTATTTTGGCCATTCAGGCCGAGGTGGAGGTCGAGGCTGTGGCAGTAAGCCACTAGTCCCTCAGCACCAGCAGGGAGGTTCAGCTCAGAGTGGTCAGCCAGGGGCGCAGGGCCGCGGTACAGGCCAGTCTTTCGTCATGGAGCAGACTTATCAGGAGAAGGATCCCGACCCTTCTACTATTCGATGTACGATTTTAGGATCCTCAGTTTTATCTTTATACCTTTTCGATATTGGTTCTACACATAGCTTTATCCTCATTGCGGTCATGGAGAGCCTTGGGCTCTGCATCTTTTATTATGCCGACTCGTTGACACTAGACACACCTTTGGGAACGAGGACATCTAGTATACGCCAGTGTAGAGGGTGACCTCTTGAGGTTGCAGGGTATCGCTTCTTATGGGATCTCTATTTCCTAGAGATGACATGCTATGATTTCATCCTCAGCATGGACTGGTTGATTCCCTTCCAGGTAGTCGTTGACTGTTATCGCCGCAGAGTCAGTTTCATCTCACCATAGGTTGAATCTTTTCTTCATAAAGGCGAATGGGAATTTCAGGCGAATCAGGTGGGACTCGAGCATCTTGGGCAAGGAGGGGTGACGACCCAGATTGCTAGCCTTTATCTGGATGATCAGGGGACTCCACAGTTGGACTTTCCTCAAGTGGTGGATCGCTTTAGGGATGTCTTTCCACAAGAATTTTCAATTTTGCCTCTAGAGATTGAGGTAGAATTCTCTATTGAGATCATGCCATGAGTGGCATCGGTGTTCATTCCTCCTTATAGGATGGCCACACCTGAGTTGCAGGAGCTCAAGAAGCAGTTGGAGGAGTTGCAGGCAAAGGGTTTCATCCAACCCAGTACTTCTCCTTGGGGTTCTCCTATCCTATTTGCGAAGAAGGCAGACGACACCCTTCATATTTGTGTGGATTATCGGAAGCTAAACCAGTTAACAGTCAAGAACCGATATCCTTTGCTGAGGATTAATGATCGATTCGATCAGCTTCAAGGAGACCGTGTGTTCTTGAAGATCGACTTGAGGTCCGGTTATCATCAGTTGTGCGTTAGACCATCAAATATACCTCTGACAGCCTTCAGGAGTATGTATGGTCTTTACGAGTATACAATCATGCCCCTCGTTCTCACAAACGTGCCTGCAGTTTTCATGGCACTGATAAACCGAGTGTTCCATCCTTATGTGGATTCCTTCGTCGTGGTCTTCGTGGATGATATCTTGGTGTACTCTCACACTCGACACGACCATGCCACACATCTTGAGATCGTTCTGAGTACACTAAGAGAGCATCAGCTTTATGCTAAACTCTTGAAGTGCCACTTCTGGATGGATCAGATACAATTCTTGGGTCACATCATCTCAGAGGCAAGAGTATCAGTGGACCCAGAGAAAGTGAGATCTGTAGTTTCCTGGGAGCAGCCGAAGAACGTCTTTGAGGTACAATGTTTCCTAGGGCTGGATGGATACTACAGATGCTTCATTCATGACTTTTCTCATCTACCATCACCTTTGACTGGTCTGACCAAGAAGGGGGAGAAGTTCTTATGGTTATATTCTTGTGATTCAACCTTTCATGAGCTGAAAGGGAGGATGACATCAGCACCGATACTAGTCTTGCTGGAGTCAGGAAAGAGATACACTGTTTATTATGATGCTTCAGGTATCGGGCTTGGAGCTGTGCTTATGCAGGGAGATGGAGTCGTTGCATATGGGTCTCGGTAGTTGAGTCCACATGAGAAGAACTACCCGACGCACGATCTGGAGTTGGAAGCTGTTGTTCATTCCTTACACTTTTGGAGACACTATCTTCTGGGAGAGCACTTTTTGGTCTTAACTGAACACAAGAGTCTCAAGTATATCTTCACTCAGTGTGATCTAAATCTGAGGCAGCGCAGGTGGGTTGATTATCTATAGTCTTTTGAATTCGAGATCGCCTATACACCGGGCAAGGGCAACGAAGTGGCTGATGCGTTGAGCAGGAGAACTCAGATTCAGGCAGTTCAAGATGCCACTAGTGACTGGCAGCTGATGGTTCTGTTCTCTGAGATGCATCTGGAGGTGCACGATAGACAGGGACATACTTACCTTTCTTTTGTAGCTGTTACCTCTACACTTCTTGATCGGGTACAGATGATGCAGCTATCAGACTCAGAAGGCTTATTCCTATGGGAGAGCGTGTCAGGGGAGGACCCTATTCCTGGATGGACAGTGGGAGAGGATGAGATCTTGCATTTCCAGGGACCCGTATGGGTTCCAGAAGACATACGCGAGGAGCTGATGCGAGATTTTCATTCCTCAGTTTGGGCAGTTCATCCTGGCATCACTAAGATGTATCAGGACCTTCATCGCCAATACTGGTGTCCAGGAATGAAGAAGGATGTTGCTGGTTTCGTCATGAGATGTTCTACTTGTCAGTAGGTGAAGGCAGAGCATCAGCGACCAGCAGGCCTTTTACATCAGCTACCCATTCCGGAGTGGAAGTGGAACGACGTCACGATGGACTTCCTGACTGGACTGCTGAGGTTACCATTAGGAAACGATGTTGTTTGGGTTGTCAACGATAGGATTACGAAGGTTTCTCACTTCTTTCCAATCAAGGATACCTTCAGTGTCGATGATCTGGGACGAATATACATCTGAGAGATCATTCATCTGCATGGAGTTCTACAATCCATTGTTTCAAACAGGGATGTGCACTTTACCTCTCAGTTCTGGAAGGGACTTCAGAAGACCTTGGGTACACATGTACTTTTGAGTACCACATACCATCCCTAGACTGATGGCCAGTCCGAGCACACGATCCAGGTGCTTGAGGATATTCTCCGAGCTTGCATCCTAGACTTTGGTAGTTCTTGGGAGAATCATATCCCTCTGGTAGAGTTTGCCTACAACAACAGCTTCCAGGATACCATTCAGATGACGCCATACGAGGCTTTGTACGGTAGGCCATACCGATCACCCTTATGCTAGCTGGTGGCAGGAGAGGTAGCTTTGCTAGGACCTCGTCTTGTTCAGGAGACCTCAGAGCAGATATAGCTAATTCGGAAGAGGATGGCTATAGTACAGTCTCGACAGAAGTCTTATGCTAGTCAAAGGAGATGACCTCTAGAGTATGAGGTTGGAGATCGGGTTAACCTGTGTGTCTCACCGAGGTTGGGACACAAGAGGATTCAGAGACAAGGTAAACTTTCACCGTGGTACGTCGGGCCGCTTGAGGTCTTGGAGAGAGTTGGGCTGGTCGCCTATTGGTTGTAGCAAACTTAGAGGTATCGGGCCATTCACGACGTCTTCCATGTCTCTCAGCTCCGATGCTACTTTTCAGACCCGTCTCATGTCTTTTAGCCTGAGGAAGTTGAGCTTGAAGCAGATGAATCGTTAGAGGAGCATCCTATCCGGATTTTCGATCGTAGTACGAAGGTTCTCCATGGGCAGTCTGTTCCTCTAGTATGGGTGATATGGTAGCACATACAAGTACATGACGAGACCTGGGAGAGGGAGACTGATGTACGATCGCAGTGGCTGGAGCTGTTTGGGGTTTCTTCTTCTATGCCTCGTTAGGGAAATTCTGGGACATATTTCTTTAAGGGGGAAGTTTGTAAGAACCCGACTCTTCTTTTCAGGTACACCTTTCCTTTTTCTAGAGTTTTTGAGAAAAATAAACTTTCTAGAAATTTTTGAAGTACACACCCTGTACTTTCTGAGTACACGCCATGTACCCTTCTCCGGCTTGAAGCCATGTGATGGCGGTGTCCAGGCCACACAAACAGTGTGTAAGGGTGAGCTGGAGGCCGGTTATATCAGAGTATAGAAAACTAAAGTACACGCCGTGTACTAAAGAAGTACACGCCGTGTATGTTCGTTTCTTTCATTAAACGGACCGGGGTCGCGCCTGACGCACAGAAGCATCTCCTTCTTCAGAAACCGTCCGTCCGAGAGTGCCGTACGACCGCGTTTCTTCCCTGAGCCATCGTGCCTCCATCCGACCTTTGTTCCAGCCGCCGTCGATTGCGTTGGAAGCACAGCAGTGAGTTCTCCGTTCTTATTTAGAATTGTTTCTTGATTTCTCCTCGTTTCCAAGTTATCGTGGGTTGAACGCTTTGTGTGTTTTCTCAGATCTTCATCGTTCTAAGGGGAATCTGTCATCGAGGTTCACGTATATAGATCTCCTGGGATCGAGGTAGGTGGTTTGTGCCTTTCTGTAGGAAGTCGTTGAATATTATGTGAAATTACCACTAATTCCCTTGAACAGGGAATCACGTGTTCCTGTTTTTCCCTTATTGTATTTCCTGCTTTTCTTGATTGCTAGAGTAGATGTTTTGCCTGTGATTATGGTAGCTTTACTGTACTTTGGATGTTTGTTATGGCTGTACTGCCTGTTTGGCATTTGCCAATTTCCATGCCTAGTTGTAGGATAGTGGACTATTTCTTTTTTATGCTGTTGAGCCCTAGATTGATAGCCAAGTAGTTTTGAGGTTTACTTGGACGATATCCATGCACTGTTCATGTTTAGTTTCACTCAGGACTGTGAGAAACTAGAGTAGTAGATCAAAGGGAGAATTGACGTATGGGCTTCTCTAGAGTGTCTTTAATTACGATGCGAGACCATAGGGGGAATAAACGTTGAGTGATTCCTCAGAGAGTCTATAGTTCCTTGACGTGGGCCACATGGGGAATTGACATTGAGTGGTTCCCAAGAGAGCCTTTAGAACGATATGAGACTATAGGGGGAATTGATGGTGAGTGCTTCCCTAGATAATCTATTAATTACATAGCTGAACTAGAGGGGTGAGACTGTGTGTGCCTCCTAGAGGGTACTAGTACTTGTTGGTTAAACCATAGGGGTTAGGATGTGATAACTACCCAGAGGGTTACCTGTTTCCTATATTTTTGCTGGCTGCTTACTTGTGTAATTTACTTGTTAGAACTATGGATTGTAGCTGCTGTGTGTTTTTATGTTTACTGATTTTGGTACTTTACAACCATGTATTCCTTGACTGTTAGGCAGAGATCTTTAGGTGATTGCCTACTAGGATTGTATCTCACAACCTGTTTGGGCCATGTTTTTGGGCGCACATAGACTATGTTGCTGCAGGTATAGATAAGGGTAATCGCCCTTCTACTTAAGGTTCTTGATTTCACTTGAGATGGAGAGCATGGGACCAAGCCATGGATCTCGATGCTGAGGAGTTTACTTTGTTTTTCTTTTGCACTTGGTTTCAGTTGTATTTCAACACATTTTTGTGTTGATTTTTTCCTTAGATACTGGTACCTGCTGTATCATTATCATCATTACTATATGTATTCATTTCTTCCGCTATCTGGTTTCTGTTGTTTCATGTTGCTACTGCTTCCGCTATTGATTGTTGTTTTTCCACTGTATACCTTGCTGAGTGAGGGCATAGTTTCCCCACCGACTCACCAAGACCCTGGCAGCTAGTCAGCAGCCTCTGGAGTTTGGGGAAACACGCTTGAGGTCATGTGCCGAACCGGGTATGGGGTGCTAGTGGAGGGGATCCGGATTCAGGTCGTTACATCATTCACCCTTAAATGAGTCATGAACATTATTAATGACAAATATGATTTGATTCATTGTTAAATACAAATATTTATATGAAATAATATTATAAGAATAAAAAATACATATACATAACATTATATATCATCTTTATAGAACCCTTAAAATAACAACTATATGAATCTATACAAATGAAATAACCCACTACATTAAACCCTATATAATATCAAGGAAAACTATATCATTACACAATGCATTGGTGAAATATATCGTGCTCAATCATCATAAAAAAAACTTCTAGTTATTTAATAAACATAAAGAATATAGAATCATTCATTTTATTCATAAATATTCATATAATATTAATTCTTATACACAATATTAAATTACTTCATGATTTATGTAAAAATAATTAAAAACATATTTTCATTCAAAAAAATTAAAATGAAAAATTCCAAATAATGTGTGAGATACAATATTCAATTAAAAAAATCCTTAAAAATTGATGAATAATCATTATAATTGATAACAACTATATTATGAGGAAATATGTAATTATAATAAATAATTAAAACATTCCTTTTTTATTTTATTAACATGAGGAAAATTTTTCCAACGTACAAAAATCATAGAATATTACTTTTAAAAACATTTATAAAATGTAATGGATCGTTCAAAATAATAAATAAAATTATATAATGTATAAATGCGATCATTTTTTAATCACTTAAAATTTAATGTGATATGGATGAATAACTTGTAAATAATTTAAATTATGATTTTAAATATAATCTATTATCTGGAGTTTAACTCTCTAAAAACATTAATTAACTCATATATAATAAATTTATATTAATTGATCTCATTCTTTCGAAGCATTTTTTTTGTTCATTCCCTTTTTCATAATACCTATTATATAATTTATTACGATTTTTTATATATTAAAATATCGATTTAGTGTATGATAGATGTTTTGATGATGTTCAGTTACAAATACCAAAATCCTTTATTATGTTAATCCCAGCCAAAGGAGTTGGGGTTAAATTATGCACAAAATATTAACAATTAATTAATAGTATTGTGGTTATATTGAATACATTTTTTTAAAAGAATACATGAATTTATTACATAATTAACTATTGAAATCATTTTTCTGGAGGCAACTACTGACACATATGAAAGATAGAATATAAAATTTTATAATCCTTGGAAGGGTAAGAATTTAAGTATTATTATATCATTCTTTAATGATATTTATGTTATGAATATAGTATATATTCATAAAATATATCATAGTATTAATCATATGGATGAGGTGATGAAAAAAGAAACACATTTCATCATAGTGGTGGTAGTCCACACATACACACATGCAATATTATCATTTTCAAAAATTATGATAATTATGTCCAAAATGGTTGTCCTAAAATCAAACTAATATTTATGAAATTGTAGTTTTGGAAAATTTTCACTTCATCAGGGATAAATTTGATTATATGGATGTGGATAAAAAATTAAATATGAAAAGACAAGGTTAATTGTAATACCTTTTCCTTGGATAAACTAATATCTCTTAAAATTTGGAATTAAAGGATGGCATTGTGATTAAAACAGGACCTCTAAATCATGGATATTAGATTTGGGATGGTATTTTATTAGGTATTATTTGAGATAAATGGCTTAATTTATGTTAATAATAGAGGATAGGGTTGACTATTTATAAGTGAGGGGAGTGGAACTCGGTTAATTTTATCCATTATTTCAATTAATGTAATGTATTAGTAAGGGTAATGTGGAAATTTCTCTGCAACGATTAAAATATATTTGGCTTATATTCTAAAAAATATAATATAAAAATATTTAGAGTTATTTTTAGTGACCATATCAGTTGGTTTCTATAATAATTAACATGTGTTGCCATCTAGTGTAGTGACTAGTTTTCAACATGGAACCTATTCATTTGAAAAAATGTAATAGATATAGTTATTAAAATTGATCTTGATGATTTATAATATGATATAAATTTTTTATGATTCAGTTTTCAGTTGTTAAAAAAATTAATACAATCATATAAAATGAAAACAAAATAGTTTTTATATAGAATTCATGAAAATTTAACATATCTTCTCAATAAAATTTAACTGAATGTACTGCTCATGATAACTTTTGTACTAACATCTCCATATAGTGATGTAATTCATTTTCATCAAAACAATATACAAATGGTAATAATAATATAATAATATATATATATATATATATATTATAGTTATTTCACTAATACATTATTGGAGATTAATGAACAATCATTAAAATGTGTGGTCCATATTCTCCAAACAAAAATATATATTTAAAACTATAAAGCCAAAACATATCATGATGATGATAATGAAATGTTGTTAATGAATTGATGTTATAAGTAAACCTTTAATATTGTTATAGGTTTTATTTTTTTTCTATTATAAAATTATATTAATATTTAAATTCATTATATTGGATGATAAATCACCTATTAATATTAATATGCATGATGTAAGTGGTTTATTTAAAAATTTCATTTTTTCATCTTTTGATTATGAATAAATTTTATGATGGTCAAATTTTCATATCCATGGTTCCAAAATATTATATATTTCTTATCCTATATTTATTAATGTATATTTTATATTTCCCATTCAATTTTATCTACTCAATTACTCATGATGATGACTGATTTCATAAGGAAAACCTACCTCGTTTTTTTCCTTTAGTAGAAAATAATTTCTTTTGTATCTATATTTTATTTAGACTATTCAAAATAATGTATAAAATGATATAAACATGAAAATAAAATATTTTTTTACAATATTTCAATTACATTAGAAAATCATAAATGGATCCTTATCTTCAACTTTCCAATTTGGTGGTTTTGATTTTTTATCATAAACTAGAAATAAATTTTTAGCTTACACCATAGGATTGATATTCCACAAAAACATGAATAATTTTTTACATATAAATTACATTTTAAATTTTCATTAGTATTTAAAAACATCATCTTTTCAACAATATTTTTGATTTTTAAAATATTTGTATTCAAATAAATATGATATTTTACAAAATAAATGTTTTAGTGCTACTTTAAAGAAATTTTTATCTAAATATTTTTATTATGTTTTTAGTAATTTAAATTGGATATGATCAAATGTTAGTATCATAATACCTTTTTTGTATGGTATATGATTAGGACTATGAAATAAAACTCATATCATATACATGGGATATGTTTTGATGATATGATTAATTCAATAGGATTTTGTGGGACACATATGTGTGGATTTCTTTATGAGTTGGTCAGTATGGGAAAAATATATCAATCTAATGAATTGGATTATATACGATATCTCATGAGACAATAAGTAATAGATTGGGTAGTTAAGATATATATGAAAGGTAATTTTTATAATAACATATTATATGATAGATCCTTGAATAAGGATATGATTTAATATGGTGTAATCCCAATCCAAAATGAGAGTCTTGGTTTTGATCCATTTATAAAAAAATAATATTATAATATTATGTTTTAAAAAACAAATGTATTATTATTATATTATTTCCCCTTGGAAAATGATAGAGTATTAATTATTTCTCACTCTTATTCCATATCCACATTAATTGGTAAAAATTTATTCAATTTTTCCTGATTATAATCTATTAATTTATTCGTATGATTTTATAAGGTTAATATCATGTTATCATACCCATATTCTTGTTTTATGATCACATATGTTTGCTGATTTATCTTTGTTTATTTTACTATACTGAGAATTTGAGATCATTAATTCTTATGGTCATCATACCTTGTTTATAGATATTGGGATTATATTTTTCATTTTTATTAAGGTACCATGTTTTTATAAACATTATAGGAAATTATTTTGATAATTTATGTTACCATCATTTATATATCCATGTTTATAAAGAATCTATCTTTTTGTAGATATGGAACTGTTTATATTGATATATAATGTAAATTTTTACAAATAATTTGATTTATTTATTTATGAAAGGTATAAACATTAATAATTGGTAGCATGGAATGATTTATTAACATTTTGAAACTAGGATGAGGAAATTTTAGAGATAACCCTTATGATAATCACAATTATAGTAGATTTTACTTTGTTATAGTAATGAATGTCATGTGGTTTCACTATGGAAAAAAATATTATTCATAATATAATTCAGGTGGAAGTGATTTTGGAAAAATAATCAATGTTTTATTAAATTGAAATGTGTGGGTCGATAATATCTCTTCCCCCACTCCAGTACCCCAAGAGTGGCCCCTCATTGTGTACAAGTTTTGACACTCCCTGGTGTTATACATTGGATAATCCATATTTAATTTATAATCCATTATTAAGTTTTTGAAATGATAATTACCATGGATGATTTAGAGTAAACCTAATTGTTATATATTGAAAAATTTCCATTATTTAAACAACCATGAAATGATTTTGTTGATTATATTATATCCCTCTATGATTAAGTTATTCTAAAAAAATGATTATTATTTTTAGAATATGGATGGAACCAAAGGAAACCAGGTTAATGATAAATGTGATTGCCAATGCAGTGATTTCAAATGATTTGAAAAATATTTTATGGATGTTGAAATAAAAAAATAATGTTTCTATTCACTGTAAAAATTCTAAATCCATGATTCATGTTGAGGTTCAAAATTATCAATGTAACAAACAATGCACTATAAGTCCTTCATGAGGAAAATTTATACTTATTTTACATGTACCACTAATTCACTAATTGATTAGAAATTATTAGGCACCACAAAAATGAGGATTTCCATTTACTCTAGTGCATGAAAAAGATAAAAAATATTATCTTATTTATTTTTCTTTCTAAAAGTGTATGAGATCAATAGTGTACATTAATTAAGAATAAAAATCACTAAGAAAATATTGACTCCCTAGAGTGAACATAGTTTATTAAATTATTTCACTATAAGAAATGTCCCTATATTAGATCTATTATTATGGGGGAATGAATTACAAGATCATTTGCATATTGATAATGAATCAGTTGGTACATACGAGGAAACGTTAGCAAGACTATTGGTGCAAGCATTAAATATTATATATGAAATACAATTTTAAATTTATAAGATATTTAGTGTCTTAAAAACATTTATATGAAGGTCCATTTGAATAAGAGACATAAATATTTATGACGAAATAATTAGATGATACAAAAATGTGGAAATGGGGATTAAATTCACAAAGAGATATAATGGGTTTGATAAGAAATTATGCATGAAACTGAATTGGAAATATAATAATAATATACATAGAGGGAAGAAGATTTGATTTTCATTATGTAGAAGTGTGGTATAAATCATGGATGTAATTTTTATTAGAGGACTTGTAAATTTTCTAACTATGTTAAATAAGGACATTGGTAAGTAAAATTATTCTATAATAGAATGTTCTTTTCTAATAAAGAAAATATTTGTAAATCATTACACAATGTTGCACCGGGAATTAAATGATATTATTTCAAGGATTATGTCCATTACAATAACTAGTTATTGGGACACAGGGTAAAATACGATTATCGATTTTATAAAACTCATAATATAAGATAAAAATTAATATATCATGTTGTTAATATTATTAATGTGGTTTATAACAAATAACTCATGAATTGTACCAATACAATCCACTATAGAGCATATTATTTCTTATTGGATACTAGTTCTAACCACTATTTGACCAAAAAAAGATTCTTTTATTTTATTAAAAGGAAAAATTCTAATGATATTATACAAAAACAATTAAGGGGTTTTGAATTAGTGAAACCAAAGTGCCTCATTCCAATCAAATTCCTTACCCCCATGGGGGGAAAGAAACCAATAAAAAAAATACAATCTAATCATCCAATAAAACATTAAATGAAAAGAATTCAACAACTGCATTTAACTCACACCATGTATAATGGATAGATATATAATTGTTCATTAGATGCTTTTACCTTATGATGGTGTACTCCATTGGCCAATGAATGAGACATTTTCCAGATATATCTCAACAAATTTTTGATGATTCATTTTCAGCCTTGCTGATTTTTAAATTCCACTGGTTGCAAAGGGAAAAGGAATGAGAATATTGTGGGGCTACACTTTAAGAGAGTTACCATTACTGATGGAATATTAAATTACACCATGACATAGCCCTTGTGATCTATGATAACTCCCCCTCCCCCCCCACACACACATAACAATCCCATGAAACTCAACCCATATGTGTTTTGATTATTCTCCAATAGTGGGGGCATCCTTATGACCCAAATCCCCTAAGAAAATATAAAATTTCTGGTACTAGTGTGTAAGGGGTGATGTGAAAAGAGAGAAGGTCCATTTCCCAAGTTTATCCACCACTTGACTATGTCCAATCATATTCTCTATAATTTAAAGAGGATACCCATGAAAATCCATGGATAGGGTTAATGGTGTATGGAATATTTGGTAACCCAGACAATATTTGGTAACCCAGACAACCCAACTCCCAACTATGAAGATCAATGATTTGGAATTCCACCCCAGGCCTTGCCTATCTGAATCCTGGAACCAAAGTTGGAGGAAAGAATCTGCAGAAGAAATATCACCCAATCTCGTAAATAAAAAACCAAAAAACCCACAGGTTTCAACTCTTTTTCACTTTTGAAGAATTGGTGGAAGGTGGACCCATTGTTTGGCATCATACAACAAAGCCATATAGAGGCAAGGTCGATCCCTCTCCATTGAATGATCTCCGCAGTTGCCAAGGCATTATTCCAGACACACCAAAAAAGGAAAAATAACATCAAAGGGTTCTATTTGAGAAAAAAAATATAACATAAAGGATCCTAGAAAAAAGGGGCCAAATGAGTTTAATGAATATATTTCACGTTAGAATAACCTGTTGTTCCTGTAAAAAAATATTGATCATGCACATTTCAGCACACAATGACAGTTCTAATTCACATCCAATGTGGTATAGATGAGGAGAGGATGTGAAGACGCTTATTTTGAATAGATATTCAGATATGGGAAATATAGGATTTCGAAAAGAATGCCTACCCAATTCTGATACCAATAATTTAGGTCATCATTAACACTAATCCACAGAGATTGTTGCTAAAGATTAAGGAGATATGGATATACCATTTTCTGAATTCTAGAAGGGTTGTATCTAGATTATAACCCATCAACACCATAAGTACACTGCACATTTTATTCCGATAAATATTTCCCCTCAATAATCTACCATGCCAATTTTTAATGAAGCACAATAATAAATCCATAAATACTATTTCGGAAAATACCAACTTCACTAACTGGTTTTGAAAGATTTCACCAATAATCTTATTGATAGGTACATTTCAAGTACCCATTCCATATAAAGACTGTCAGAGTTTTCTCTATGTTACCAGTCAACATATTCAGAACCATCAGAGTGGATAGAATATGTATAGGGAATGAGGATAAAAAAATCAATGTTATTCACCCTCCAAAAGATAAGAACCGATTTTCCTATTAATAATGAGTCCCAAAAACTTCTCATTAACTGTATAAAAGGTATTTATAAGAATAGGTTTTGGAAACATAGAGGAACCAAAGTATTTCAATGGAAGTGTTCCTTTCTACATGCCAAGGATGGATTCCAGCACCCTTATTGTCATCTCATAATATTTATTTGGGGAGAAGAAATTACTTTTCACATGGTTGACAACAATGTCACTCAAATTACAATAAACCTCAAAAAAACAATTAACCTCATGAATTGAACACGTAATACCATTATAAAAGTGGATATTAACATTATAAAACATGATATGTGATGTAACTCCAATCAAATGATTATTATGAAAGGGAATAACCTTGCACACCTCAATGAAATGATTAATGTACCAGCTAAGGGAGTCTTTGAAAATGATAAACAGAGAGGGGTAGAGGGGATATAATAACCATAAAACTATTATTTCATTGAGGAATCCAAAATATTTTCCCATAAATAATGTTTCAAACCATGGTGAGATAAATCACTAATAGAGAATAATGATTTCCCCCTTAGTAAACCCCATGGTTCAAATAAACATGATAAGAAAACTCTATTCAATACTATCATATTAAATTCACATATGCAGTTTAGTTTATAAATTTTTAACAACTTCTTTTATATTTATATCATGAATAACAACATTAGGAAAACCAATGGCCTCTTAGATGGATCTCTCTTTCATTAACCCATTTTCATCGTAAACCTCCCAACTCGAAAGAAGTGAGGAAATCCTTCTGTTGAAGTCACTTGAAAGACCATTATAAGGAACATTGAATAAGCTTATAGGCTGAAATTTATTTATATATTTATGATCATTATCATTGGGAACCAAAACATTATTTGTAGAAAATGACACTCTTGGGAGATTATCACCATGAAATAAATATTACACCACAGTAATCTAAATCCGTTTCACAATATCCCAAGAGGCTCTGTAAAAAGATGTAGGGAAAGAGTCCAGCCTAGGCATGCATTCATACATAATAGACCAAACCACCTAAGGAATTTCATCATCACATGGAATGTCTCTCATCTGATTATTCACAACATCAATCACAATGCAAGGATTCTTGTGGAAGAGATCTGAAGAGCTAGCTGGAAATCACCCTACCATGATTGATTTAGTGGATCCTAAGAGGGACTGGAAGAATGAATACTCCATATGACCAACAACATCTATATTCGTACTATATGAATCGCATTCAAAAATTTTATTGGGATTAAAGGGAATACATTATTCACTAATACAAGCCAGAAAATAACTGGTGTTTCCATCACATTATTACAGCAACATAACACTAGACTTTTCATGAGAAATTTACTATTTTTCTGAAAATATACTTCTAGATAATTCTTCTTGGTTCTAAATACATTGAATACAACATCATCTCAAGCATTTTCCATGCTCAAATCCAATATTGGATGACCCTATTATATTCCACATGCTCTTGATCACCTAAGGGGAGACTCTTTATCCATAATTGTATACAACCGTTGAGATGTCTCACACTATTCTATAGTGAAATCTAGGGGTTAACTTTAGAGGGGATACTCAAATAGACCCCTACAAAGTCCAAAAAATATGAACTATCAAACTAGGTTCAAATAAAATGAAATAAATCATCACACACACTACTAGACTAGACAATTATATGAAGAGGGGAGTGATCCGAGAGGCCCATTAGCAAGTGAAAAACATTGATGGCTAGAAAGGAGGAGAGGCTTACACAATTTACTAGACTTGAATCATGAAAATTCCAAGGACAGAGATTCCATCATAGTTATTACACCAATAAAAATGATCTCCAAAATAACTAGTGTCTATAAAGACAATACATTCCATGAATTCTATAAATTAACAACAAGATCTCCTAGTAAAGGGACCATAGCCATTATTCTCCTTTAGACTAGGAACAATATTGATGTCTCCCCAAACCATCAAAGGCAGTTCTTCTGTGTTAAAAGGTGTTAACTCTTCTTAAAGGAAAATTATAGCATGATCGTCACATTTAGTATAGAAATCCGAAATAATGAACACAACAACTCCAATCGATACATTGATATTGATAAATGGATCAGATATAAGGATCATATCAAATGAAATTCCAGCCACCTAGAAAATATTGTAAAGATAATAAGATGGAGAACCTATAAGGAATAACTACACCCTCATACAAAAATAAAATCAATAACATTAGAAGAATTCCTCTTTGGCTCTAACACTGCAATAATGAAAACATAGTTATTTCAATGTTCTTTGGAAATGAAATATTATTTAACCTGATATCTCAAACAATATGAATTCTATATATGGAGATTAATCATATAATGGAGAGGTTTCTGACATTGGTCTTAGACTCTAGGCCCTGATAGATCTGTAAAAACCTAGACATGTACTTGAATTATGAAATTAATATAGTCTAAACTTCTTAAAAAGAAACAAGATACTAGGAAGAAGTAAAGAACCTTATAGAAACTGACACCATCAGTGTAGATAGTATAAAATTATGGATTGAGAGGGACAACAAACTCTCATCCATATAAAAGGTATAAAATATTACCACTGGTAAGGAGGACTTCTTATGTGAATCTAGAGAATCACCAGGATCAATATCATTGACAGTGAGGCAAGTCAAGGTGGGAGGATATTGAAATGAAAAATTCATACCCTTGGAAATAGGTGATAGCTTCAGGGGCTAGGTCAGAAATTTGATGGAAGCAAGGAAGAAATATAACTACTTATAAGAATTAGGTCCAAAGAAGAAGAGTCCACCTACCCTGAGGGATAGCTCACTAAGTAAGTAGAAGATCAATAATTTGAGGAGGAATGTGGGATAAGAACTCCCTTCCCTTTTTCTCCAAAACCCAACACTAGAATGATAAGAGATTGTTAGATAAAACAAAATACTCTTAAAGAGGATTTGACATTTCAATAATGAACCACTTTCTCCTGATCAACCTTCCAATATCTTAATTTTCAACTTTAAGGAGAAGATTGTATTTACAAATTTTAGATTGAAAAAAAAGAGATAGAGTAGAAACATGTTTGGGTTTAATCTAATATCATATTGGTATAGTTTCATACTCATCAACCATATCATTATAAGACTTCATACTAAAACTCAAACATTGTGCAACACATATTTAAAATATAACTTATATAATTACTCTTATTGAGTTTTGGGAATTGATGATTCATCTATGGGTGAATTTCAATAAGGTATACATTCGTCCATGTGTATAAACATGTGGTGGCCCATTTATTTTTCAAGGAAGGGAGATAGATAAAATAAAATCTAAACAGATTATTGAGAACATAATATAATCACGATCAATAATAAATTCCTTTTTCTATTTATTGGTGATTTGTTTTACCAACTATGATTAATTCAATATTTTTATATAATTTATCATTAATCTAGATAATATTAGTTGAGGGTAGAAATGAAGAAATTAGCAAAGAATAAATCTATTTGATATATGTAAAATCTGAATTTATATAACTTCCATTTTGTCTTACAAAAGAAACTATGATATTCATGAATTTAAGGAATAATGACTATAAATATTACCTTGATCATTTTGGGTAATTTATTGATGATATTGTTTTATATTAAAAGGCATTGAATGATAATGACGATATATGGTAGATTTTTTTGAATACACTATGGAAGGCAATTTTTCATGAAAATATTACAATGGGGGAATTTTAGATACAAAATGATTCATTTTTGGGTCATATGATCCCAAGAGAGTATATGTTAGTAAATCAATGAATGAAGAAGGTTATAGAAAATTTTCCGAAATAAACCACTATTAATGATATATTATTTTTAAAATATTGTGTAGATATTACTATATTTTTTTTGGACAAATCATTAATATCAATTCCAAACACCATGTTACCTCAAATTGGTGTTATGTACCTTTATAACTATTTTTGGGAACCAAATTTCATTGAACTGATGAGAAGGCCATTAATTTTACCTTTCCCCGAAACAAAATTTTAATGGATTAGGGATTTTGATTTATATTGGTGTATTAGAAAAGGGGATATGGTGTGTTCTTATGCATATTAATATTGTTATAATTTATACATCACACAGGACGATTGTTAGTTATAGAAATTTCCTAAAACATTATTTGGTATTTATATTGGAAATATTTTCATTGAAGTAATAGAGGGATCATCTTTATAGATAATTGTGTGACCGAAATAGTGATAATAAAAATATAATTCATTTAATCTCCATGATATAGTTTGTTATGTTGAATAGAAGATTGTTTGAGTTGATTAATTATTATTAATTCCCAATACATTATCACACAGTAAATGTATAAAAGGTACATGACTCATTTAGATGAATTGATCATTCTAGGATACCTATTATGAGGATAAAAAATATTATAAATTTATTTATTTTAATGGTATGGACCAAGAAATCATGATGCAATGGGAGATATATTACCTTTATCAAATGATTTTCCAGACATTAATCCATGTAATAATTAATATGGCATACAAAGGGGATGTTGTTATACAAAAAAGGTACAAAATGTAAGGAATAGTCATGAATTAAAGATTGATTATGATAAATTGATGTTTTCAAGGAATTGAGTGTGTGTATTATTAATACTATATATAATAGAGGAAATATTTAAATATTCTCATATGTCATCATTATTTATTCATCATGGATTTATGAATATGTATATACATTTGAATGATCATTCATGGCGAGACAACATAAATAATGATATTGTGGACTGTGTAACATGATTAATGGAATTTAAATAAGGTAAAACTAAGAGGATAATGTCAAATGGGATTCTACAACCATTACCCATATCAGAATGTATATGGGAAAATATCACCATAGATTTTGTTATCAGAATCCTGAAAACATATTAAAGAAATAACAATACTAAAGTTTAAGGAGGTCTCCATATGAATTCATATTATTTAATTTCTCTATGAGAAGGTTTTCCTCTTGATAAAAATTATATTATATAAATTTTTGAAGTGGTATAGTTATAGGGGGAGCCACATCATATTTTTTTCAAATTTGGATCCAAAGAGAACCTCAACGTTCTTAAGAAGTCATAAGAAAGCATTAGATACAAAGTTATTTTTAGTAATGATTATCATCCTCATATAGATTCTTTTGAAAGGGCCATTTAAATTGTCATGGATAATTTGAGATACCATTATTGATATTTCAACTATTTTTGGGTGGAATGTTTTCCTCTTTTCGTGTTTTCGTACAACAATATCCTTTACATGATTATTCAGATGGATCATAATAAATAGCTCTATGGATTTGAGTATAGAACATTGATACAATTGATGAATATTTATATTTAATGATATTGTTAATTGACATTGATATGTAAATAGAGGATAAGTATTAACCCATTTTACAATACACAAAGGAATTTATGATTAGACATAAGAGTTGTATTGACAATAATCTTGGAGGATTGAAATTTGATGTTGGGGAGAAGTTATTCATATAGGTTTCTCAATGGAATAATTTTGTTAGATTAAAAAATAAGAAAATGATGAATAGAAGGTATATATGTCCCTTCTATATTCTTGATTGAGTAGGGGTAGTAGATTATCCCATTTCATTCCCACCAAACCACTCTCATGTTCATTATGTGTATGATATATCTCTCATGAGGAGGTATATAACCAATCCTTAACATGTAATAAAATAAATGAATATGAAATAAGGACATGATATTTAATATAATTTTAAACTAGTAGTAATCATGGGTCCCTGAGAAAATGGTCTACAGTGGAGGAATACCCGACTTTTTAATTGTCTTTGGAGGAATATGAAATATTAACAATGTCCATGCAAAACTAATGATATTATAAAGTTGATATGTATATTAATATAATTAAACCAATTTGTTGAAATTTTGAGGGTGAAAATCAGCATATGGGTGTATATTGTAAAATAATATATATATATATATATATATATATCATTTTATATAAAACATGAAATATTCGATAACATTCCTTATTGACAACCATGTGTCTATATAAACTATGATATAATTAACTATTAATACCTATATTTTCTATTTTTATGTAATTATAGTAGTAAAATATTTATTTATTTATATATAATGTATTTTATTATTGAATAATAATTATTAATTCAAAAAAATACTCACTCAATTTTCAGTAATTCTATTTTACGCTTCAAAAATATATTTAATAAAATTATTTCATACGAAATTAAATAAATATACATTTTTTAGAAATATTTTTTTAATTTTATTTCATTTTTTAAATACGAAATATATTATATTCTTTAGAAAATTTTTTCTAGTTTTTTATCATAGATTTATTTTCCAACAAATAGTAAAAAAGTCTATTTTTTAATAAAATTTCCAATTAATTTCCAATAAATGTCACATTATGTATCGATTTTTATTTTAATAAAAGATAATTATACATATAATGTAAATATTTTTTATTGTATATTAGATGTCACTATAATATATTTTGATAAAAGCTCATTTTTTGGCTTAAATCATAATTTCCTAAAAAATAATTGTACAAAACAAATTTGTTTTATATTAATAAGATAAATTAATTTCATTTTATTATAATTTTTGATAATATATATATTATCAATTCAAAATCGTATTGCAACATAAATATGGATTTTAAAATTGGATGGAACTTATGTAAATTACATTTTTTGTTAAAATATTTATTCTCCTAAAACATGTTTTCATTATGGATTATGTGCTATAAATTTATATTTTTCAACTAATATAGTTTGAATCCATAGAAATGAATTAAATATCATGAATTATAATAAATAATAATATAGAATTGTTAAAAATAATTATCAGATAATGTTAATTGTAAACATACTAAAATGTTTTGTCCATGATTAAGTTTAAACACATGTTTATCAGGAATAAAACCCTGACAAAATTGTTGTATTTCCACCCATGCCTATATAATTCATATTGTATGAAGACCATTAATGATTATATTATCTTATATTTTAATCAATGGCTGTTTAGATCCATTGGCCCAATAACATGAATTTATATCATCGAAATATTTTCTAAAATTACATCAATGATCCACCCCTCACATTTGAAAGGGATCCAATTCTCTTCCATTATTCACCCCATCTAACACATTTAGATAAAACATTTCACCCTAAAAAAGATTCATTGAACACTTCTATTCATCATAGATCTATTATTCTTCTTCTATGACCAATCATTTATGGATTATCGTTTATGTTGAATGAGGTATCTCAAAGAATACTTATAGATTTTAACCAAGCACATTCGATTTTATTTATTATTATACATCTGAAAAATTATTTTTAGCAATTAAAAATGATGAATACCTTATAAAAAATATACTAAGATGATATTATTTTATTATTACATCCATTTATACCTATTATCAACCTAATGGGAGATTATTACTTTTATGGAGCATACATTTCGACTACCGTCTAAATGTAGCGAAGTGATTCCTTTACCACCACCTTCACCCGTCATTGGTTATTATGACATATATGAATTAAATATATGATATATTTGTTATAATAGTGATTTTATATGGGGAAATTAGTATTCAACATTATTTCGTGCCACCTATGAGAAAATAAAAATATCTGTTGTTCATACGTATATATTATGCTCTCTTGTAATGATTTAATTCATTTCTAACCACTTGCATATATGACCAATTTAAATCATGTATATAAAGAATTTATATGATATTTAGATATTTAATAAATTTCTATATATGAATTAACCATAATCTATGTGCATTGGCCATAAAAATGGAATCCAAACATAAATAAAAAATAAATCATTGAAAAACCAAAATAAATATGCTAATGAATGATTATAAATGAACATGGGATAAAATATAATATATAAAAACATTATGTAACTATATGAAATTATATGGATCTTTAATTTATGATTAATATATTTTAAATTTATTAAATATGTTTCAATAGTTATTAGAAGAACAAGGATGTGAGGTAAGGGTTTTATGTAACAATATCAATTTTAACTATATTTTAAATGCATAAATTTTATAAAGATAGAATATTATGATATATCTATCCCAAATTTTATTTATTTTATCAGTGTATATTATTTAATTTATATTTCAATTTTTCTAGTTTTCCACTATTTAGGTGAATAAGATAATGAATTAATGTTTTAATAGAAAACCGACCTTCTTTTTCCTTTAACCGGGAATCTTGTGGCACACATATATATTGTTTTCATTCATAGATGGTTGGGCAACAAAATATTTATCCCAAAAATTATTTGGATAATAAAGGATATATAATGATATCTAAAGTACCATAATCACTACTGAACTCAATATTTTAAGGTACATTTTCTAATAAGTAAGTATTAAGATTTTAACGTGTTTATGAAAAAGATGGGATATGATGTGAACCCAAAACACTATAATTGTTTTTATAAAGATAATTGAATATGGTAATGAATTTATTTTATTATTTGTGTTAACAACCATGTGTATAATTCAGATTGTATGATCTCATGTCTCATGAAGGATTTTTGATTATTCAAAACTCTTATGTATGTATCGTTCGATTGGGAAAACAATATTCTATGTTATTTGATATTATATATTACTATATGGGTATATTTTTTTAAATTAGGATATTTTTATAATGCCCATATGATTATATAATGTTCAGTTATGGTAATTTTTTTATATCTTTTATGTTTACTCTTATAGGGAATCATATATTAGCCTTTATAAGGTTTTCATTCCCTTATTTGTGAAGAAAGTTTTAATGTATGTTATGACTAATGTGAGTGCATGTTGTGAATAGAAAATTGGAAGCGATAAAGATCCATTATGTGGAATTTGATTATGTATCCATATCTATAATCACACAAATAATTTGAGGTTCTATCAGATAACACGATGATATGTAATGAATATTTATTATTCAAAGATGTGGTATTTATATATTAAAATTATAGGTCTATATAGTCTGACTCCCTCCTATGGTTCTAGTATTATATCCTCTATATGATTAATTAACTGAAACAATAATGGAGGGATAATAATTTTTATATACCATATTATGATGAGGTGTTTTTAGGTTATCGCTGTCTATTATCCTCCTTATGTTGATTCTCCATAAAGGAAAACAAATACAACCAATTTAGAAATATGGATTCATGAGTTAAAATTCATAAAGAAACCTATGTTCATACTTACTGATTAAATTAATAATTTAAATTGTTTTTAAATATGATATAAAATCAATTATGATTGATACATGATATATAATGGTGTTGTGTATTTTCATCTATTTTATGTTATTAAGGTGACATCAAATGCATATTTACATATAAAAACGAAACAATTCCCTCAATAGGTTTTGAAGAAATAACATTTTTTTAAATTCAATCAATATAATAATTTTAGAAATAAAATTATTAATAATTATAAATGGAATGGAATTTTAAAACATTATATTTGTAATAGGATATCCTTGGACATGTTTCATATAAATATGGATATAACTCTCCCATTACATATATTATATGTCTACAAATGATTGTTGATATTTATTCTCATCATAGTTCCCTCTATGCATTAATGATATTGTACACAACATGAATTTCAGATGTAAGATATGATATATTTTTGATATAAGAATATAAGAGTATTTTTGAGTTCCTTGACCATAGTTTCACTAGATAATATCCCATGGTTTATTTTTATGGAATATTATTTCTACTTTTTAACATTCATATATAAAATTTTATAAAGATATTAGTGCTAATATTTTTCCTTTAAATGGTATATGTATATTCCCATATGTATTTTTATAAATAGAAATTTTGAATTATATAACAATTTTTTAATATTAAACACTTGGTTTGGTCCTATTATGAATGTTATGATCTCAACATAAATACATTAAACATGTGTCTATATACCTTTTATTTTAATGATATTTTCCATGTCAATATGAATCTTTGATGTAGTGGGATTTCATGTTATATAAAATGTGGTCCGGGGGGAGGTGGATACGTGGTGGGGGTGATCCCCGTTTTCATATAGAGATGGATAGTGCTCATTTTTTATTTGATTTTATATATTATTATATACCATTTTAGTATATTTATTCATCAACTTCCCATCACATCATTACCCATTTTTTTATTATTGAAAGTTATGCACGTCTATATGAGATCTTGTTGTAATGGACATGTTTGATAATTGTAAATTTAATCCTATATATTATTTAAATTATTATATTCATTGAGTGCATAAACTTCCAAAATTTCTTATGATCATGTTTGGATCTAAGTTAGGTCTGACATATTGGATATATTTGGTGAATTTATTCCCAATGGTAAATTCTGGAGGATCTAGAAATATTTTTGAAATTCTAGGGATCAAGAACATCATTCATGCATGTCATGAAACATCATGGGTGTCCAAATAGAGGGTACTCTAGTATGGATGCCGAAATAATTATACCAAATATAGGTTTTGATTAATCGAATTTTTCAATGATAAGGTATTCCAGTTACTTTTTTTGAAATAATCATTATGGTATGAAAAAGTGGCTGATACAAAATTTTAAAAATGAACGTTAATTTTGTAGGGGTTCTTTAGAAAATGTGAAGCTTTAGGATTTATCAAAATCATGAGATACCAATTGGTATATTTATAAGAAAGTTCAACATTCTTCATGTTGTGAACCCAGATAAATTAGTTTCAATAATGGGTTATTTATTTTAAATTATAATTCTCTAATGTTTCTTAATTATGAATGGTTTTATTCGTTAATGGTTTAATGTTTTTATTTATTCCATTTACTAGTTATATTGGTTATGTTTTACTCTTATCTTATTTTATATAGTAGAATCAATCCTAGAATAATCCCTAAAAATGATTTATATGGGGATAAATAGTTTTTACAATGTATTAATCTTTATATGGATCATTGCTGCATCATTTTTGTGGAGAAAGCCATCCAATCCATGGATAATGGATTCACCCTCTGCACAACTCAATCTAAGGAGGATGGTTGAGGTCTGAGTTATGATAATGTTCCAAAAAATGTATTTTATCTCTATCGGACACAAATCATTGTTATATTCTATTATCCAAAACATGCATTGTTTTTCAGGAAATGATTTAAGGGATATTTGAATTACATAAAACTCTAGATTATTTTAATTTGATGTGAACTGATGGTATTCAATAAGGTCTTATATTTAAGTGGTGTACGCCACATTTTTCAAAGGATTTTTAATGAGAATTTGACATGGAATGAAATCATGATCAATTTAACTATTAAATTTTAGAATACATGAAGTTTCTTACAATATCTATATTTTTTTCATTCAAAAAGGAATATAGATTGCTTGGTAATGTGAAAATAAATTTATTCATGATTTCGATTTTTTAAAAGTGATGGTTTGAAATGTATAATTAAAACAGTGATGAAATAACATGGGATTTCAACACAACATGTATTCTCATATATATCAATTGAATATTTCCACATATAAGTACACGCTTGATCAAGAACATGTGGTAGATATATACCATGATAGGTTTTTTGGGATTTTTATGCTCCTTGTGTGCATTATACATTTGAATGTGTCATATCATGAATGCTGTGGCAGTCAAATGAACATATATGATTATTTTGTTAGTGGATTTAGGTACCCAGCTGATCCAGTATCATTGTAATCCATATGATTTATTAACCTCATATTATATCATTATGGTAATAATAGGTTTGTGGAAGATTTGGGTCAATAAGAACCAACTTCATTTCTAATATGTGGATGTTTGTGTCGTATAATGGGGTTTTTTATAGATATCCAATCTCTGTGGTTTATTGTGTTCTTATAAACACCATATTGTTATTTTTTTGTAATGATTCTTCTATCTCAGTAGGATTCTCATCTCATAGGTTTAGAGGTATAGGTGGGTCATCTTCTGTACATAGACAATTACGGGGTTATACATATGATATTAGTAGGCCTTATGAATTTTTTTATGAAGGATAGTTTCTTAGAGTATTCTATGATCTATAAAAATCAATTTTCAGATTAGTTACAATGGAAGGAAACATTCTTGGTGAAATATCCATGGTTAATACATTATTTTATATAGATTCATCCTAATAATTTAAAATATTTTCTATTTTTTAATTGTTTAAAATTTAATCCAATATCATAACTTTTTTATGGAAATATCTACACCACCTAGTATGATGGAGGTTTTTGGAATTAGATTTCCTTAATGCATTGTATCTCTCTACAAGGGGGACCTTCAATATGTCATATTTTTTATTAGTTTCGATATAATAAGAATTCCTATCAGTATTGATTGATAGAATACTTTTTAATACTATTATTATTTCTACAATAATATAGTGAACTTCATTACCCAATTATAGTTTTAAATTATATTAATTATAATATCACAAATATTCTAGCCAGGTGGGCCATTGTATTCATGATATTTATATGATAATATGTAAGATGTAATCCATTTAGTAGTAAGACAATGAAGGGTAATTTATGTGATATTTTCATCCATTGAACATTGAGTTTACTGAAATTTTACTAGATGACTTATCCATGTATTATCATAAGAAGGAAGTTATGATTATTATCGATATGGATCCCATGATGTATATAATTTCAATGAAATCGTATAATATGGAAGCATAAAAATTGGAAAAGTTAAAATATTATTTAATGATTTAGAAGACAAGACCTCCATTCAAACTACTGTTTCGAATTGTATTTCACCAACATTCATTGAAAATAATTCCATTAGAACTATTGAGAAATATACCAACTAAATGAATTTAAACCTAATGGTTATTATGAATAATACCCAATTCATAAAATTTATGACCCCTTCAATCAATCTAAATTTCAATTTTTTTATCCATTCATTTATTTTTGGATATGGTATATACCCCTTTGGTTGATTGAGTGAAATATTAATTAAACTACATGGAAATTATGTTATGTTCACAATGAAGAAGAGAGATTCATTATGTTTTGATAAATGTTCATACATAATTATGGATCTTCTAAATTGTTATTTTATTGAAACCAAAGAAACATTAACATTGTATTTATGGATGATATCAAATTTTATTTCATGACCATAGATGGGAATGGGAATAATTTGGGGATTTCTATGTGGAATCTCAACGGACATATCCTATAATCAATTATATAAATTGGTAAATTATATATATATTAAATCATATTCTTTTGAAATTTAGTGAAGGAACATAGATCTTCAGTTCTTCTGGAGAAGGTTAATGACATCCTATCTTAGTAATATCCAATGAATTTATTCAACATTTGTGGATTTTTGCATCCATATGGTTAATATTAGTGATTCGTTAATGATTTCAATATGGAAAAATCTTTATTGATAACTCTTATCCAGAAAAGTGTTATAGATTTATTGATTGAGTGGGGCCACAATTAATTGAATGAATTAAAAAAATATACATTATACTATAATTTAGATCCAAATGAAGTCGAAACTAGATATTTTTCTTATATTCAATGATGATGTATGGGATTTTGTAGGCTCATGTAATGTTACCATGTGGTGGATTTTCTATCTTGTAAAATTATTCCACATAAAATGAATGAAAAAATTAATGTCTATGTTTTAGTTACTGTTATCCATGATTGTAAATATTGGGGGAAATATATTATTATTTATATATTTATTATGTATCTCAATCCTTAATAGACTGAGATATATTTTTATATATAATGGAATTGGATACCATGTTTTGTAGTTTGGTTGAATACATTTGGACATATAATATGATCCCATAATAGACATCAGGAAAAAAATTGGTCATGAACACTGTTAGAGTGAATATATTCTCCAAAATAAAAAAACCATCAATTTAATGCTATATCCCCTCAGAACACATTAATGAAATTCCAATTGAGGTAAAAAAAGTGATGTATAGTATGTTTATGGAAAATATTATTCTTAAATCATATCTTCTTAAGAATAATCATCAGGAAAAATCAATGTATGGGGAGATTTATTGTATTAGGAGTAATATAAATGGTTTTTATGAAACTAATTCTTAGTAACAATTTTAGAACAAAATTCTATACATCAAGATCAGGTATTTGATTCTTTTATCTATGTGGGAACCATTGATGTCTGATTTTCAACAGTCTAAATGGGTAGATGATCTTGGAGACATCAAGTTGTATTGTAACATGATTTGGTGATATTGTATATAAGTTATACAATGAGATATATATTGCATTGTATCGTACAAAATAGTATATTAAAAAGGAACATCAAAATCTCTCCCATTTTACACAACCTATTCTTATACCAACATGAAAATGGCATAAGATGTTCATTGATTTCATTATTTTATTAACCTATACCGATTTAGGGACCAAATTTATTTTGGTTGTAATTGACTTATTGATTAATACATTATATTTTAATCTAATTACATATTCCAATAAAAGAGTGAATCTTGAAAATCTATATGTACATGAGATCATGGAACAACACATGGTGAAATATTCTATAATATCTTTTGTAGATATCAGATTCACAAACCCATTATAGAGAAGAGTCCATTAGGTTATAGGGTCAAATGATAAAATAATCATGTCAAACCATACACAAATGGATTTATAGATAAATTGGTGGATTCAAATTATTTTTTAAATTATGCACGCCCCTGTTTCAGATATTGGAGTCTTATGATATTTCTATTTGTAAATGTTTTTATTATCTAATTAAAAAAAATTATTTAATATGTTTCGCTATTTGTACAGTCCTAAAAGTGTCCTAATTGTTAGAATGATGTTGTTGAGTACTCTCATATGGGCCTGAGAATTATTTTGGATTTGATGGTTAATATTCAAATTATTTATCTGGTAAAATTGAAAGATAAAATAATCCATAAATTATACACTAATAATTTTCACCATCCCATTGAATTTTTAGTTCATTATATGTTGTTCCTAAACGTACTACTTCATTTCTAATAGAATTATTTGGTATGTTAGATACTCTCACACTCTGATAGTTAGAACATTAATATTCTTTAAAATAACACTAAAGGATATTTTTCAACTTTTATTTCCTCCTCATATGATATCCACTCCTAAAACAATCTACGAATACCAGTTAAAAGGATATAATTCATATCCTTTAAAGTAGATATCTAATTATGTTTTAATGTGTTTCTATTTGTTAAACTAATAAGGGTTATTAAATCCTTGATTTAGGTACTATATGGGAATTCAATTAAATTGGCCCATGTGTTATGGTAGCATAATTTTTTTTCAAAATAAATTGGAGGACGAGTCATTTATGATCCTTAAATGGCATCAAATTATATCTATTAATATATCATCAAGATATAATTCATTAGGTGATAATTGATACGTTGGAATGATTTATCACACCTAGTGTTTAAATTAATAATTTAATTTTTTTATTAATAAATTTTTATGTAAATATTTCTATTAATTTATTTTTATTAATTTACGGGTTTCTTTTGAACATTAAAATATTTTTGAATTGATTGTGGTAATATAATGGACTAATGGATTCAATTTTTTTGAATAATTCAATGGGGATTCCATAATATTAAAAAATATGGAACCATGGTGTGTATACCATGTGAAAAAACATGGTTGAGGTTTTTTGTGGGTCATGACATGGCCTAGAGGAATCAAATCAAAACATATCTATTTTCCCAGTTATAGATCTCCCCAACTATCTTCAGAAGATATGGGTAGTTGATTTCTATAGGATACCATAGATTAATGATTTTCTAGGAATATTGCAAATAGATATTTTCCTTATGCAAGATTCGTAATCTACTCTTATTTACAAGTAGACAATGTATATGAATTCTTGATTTTTTAAAAAAAATTAAACGAGAAGGGTCTCAAAATTAATATGGTGGGTTATGCCCAAACCATATGTCATGGTAAATTGATTTATACAAGACTTAATATTTATGATATTTAATTGGAATCGTTAGGTCATAATTTAAATGGTATTATAGGATGTGGACTTGGGTAGAGGAATCAAGATTTCATCTTGGGTTTGTGGAAATAGTGTGATGTTATTTGGGGGGTCATCCCATGTGTTTATACCCAAAAATTATTTAAGAAATGATATAATTTATTAATTTTGATAGAAATATGGTTTTATTATTTATTCCAACAATATTATTAAAATACCCTGTTTGATCCCTCAAGGATGTTATATATCCTTTCTCGTCACCCTTTATCTTCCACTAAACACATGTGGATTCTTTATGATGAATCAAAAAATAGACAATCTTATATGTATAGTCACTCTCCATTCATGTTATAATATTATTTGATCTTAATACTAATTTATTTATAAAAATTACGGTGTCATAGAGATTTTTATTAGTAGAATAATGATGGTGGGTTTTGATATTTGGGATTTGACTCTTATATAATAATTGGATTATCATTGAAAGATAATGAATTCATCAACAGAAGTTATTCGGTTTCTTTTATAGAGTAACTATATGTGGTTAAATAAATATAAATGAGTTTTTAAATCTTTTTTCAATCATTTTATAAATACATTGAGAACATATATTCGTGAAATGATTTTTTATAGTTATCATTTTATATTAGAAATCAATATTGTCTGAAATTTACATTTACATTTCCAAATTGAATTAATCCCCCATATATTTTCTAAAATTACCATTTTAATGAAATTAATCAATATTATGGATTTTTAAATTAAATTTAAATTATTTAAAAAGGTTGATGGTACATGTGAATCTTTAGTTCATAGTTGGAGAATAGAGTAAAATTTCATGATAGGATTTGGTGAAACACTCCCTATCCCTGATGTGAATCACTAGTCATGATTCACTATATATATTGATGATGTAGTTTCTATTGGTGATTTATAATACTCAAAATTATAGTCTTGTACAAGGTTATATTTGGAAATTTTATTATATATGAATGTATGGGGATTATAGTCTTCCAATAAATTATATACCCTATTACAAAATTCGAAATTCTTATTTTTTAAATCTTGTTCACATGGTTTTTTTATTTCATCGCTAAATTTTCATGTATCATTCATATATGTTGGTGAAATACTTTATCAATAAAGGAAGAATAAAATTTTCCATATGAAACTCTAGAGGAAGTCTCATTACGTCACCTAGGGTTATATATAATTGTGTTGTCTCATTTTCCAATGTTCCATGTGATTTCCTATTATACATGACAGATGATACATTTGGTCCCCTATTCAGCATCACCCATGTCCACTATAATCACTTGATATTATATTCTCATATCCCTTGTTCTCACTTAATCATACTCATGTATATCAACTATACATTTCAATACTACATAACCTATTTAAAATTTTCTTATGAATTTACATTCTTAGTGTAGATAAGACCAAGTGTATAATTTCCTATAATAATTGACCCCATTAGCCATTGGATTGTTCATGAGTATACCACATTTTTATGTGATATAATTCCCTAGAAATATAGATTTCATAGGATTGTAGTACATACCCTCTGTATTTGAAGCAAATTTATATCTGTGAATAAAAACATATTTAGTAAACAGGTTTATCCAAAGATATAAGTTAGGTAACCCATAAAAAATAGTGCATCCCCTAAGTTCCCATCTCATGGGGATAATCACTTGGGTGACCCATCACCCCCAAGGCTCACCACATTGGTATACCATCAAATAAGGATCATCTTCTAGGAACCCCATTTATAATGGCTTCTATCCTACGAGACCCAATTCAAGTGGATTTTCACCTATGTGACCCATCACTTGGGGATCATCACATGGGATACCAACAACCTAGGGATCATCACTAGGGTGTAACATATTCCTAGGATAAAAAATTGGATGACCCATCATCCAAGTATCATCACCTGGGTGACCAACCAAATAGGGTTGACATCTTGGGAGACCCATCGCTCAAGGATTATTAATGATGAAACACATCACCTACGGTTTGACACTAGGGAAACCAACCTTGCAGGGAATCCCAAATAAGAGTCCCATTTCCTAGGGGTACGAACCTGTATGAAAATTATCAATAGGTTTAAGTATCTTAAAAATACCACAACCCTCTAATTAATTGTCAAATTTTTTGTATTTCCATTAATTTTTCCACAACCAAAACCAAATCTACATGGTTGGGGTATAACAGACATCAAAATGACAAATTTTGATCATAAATTCAATTGAGAATGTGTTTATGTCACTATTCCATCATAATTGATGAGATTTTCTTGGTTTTTATGATATTTATTCCTCTTACTAACTTGGGCCATAGTAAAGTATCTGGACATTGGAATTCTACTAGCTCAGGTAGTGGAACTCATTTCCATTGGGATGTATAATCATGAATCAAATTTGGATGCATCTTCATAGTTTATTTTATAATTACTGGATTCATAAACCCAGATGAGGACCCTATTAGTGAAAAAATGACAATTATTATTCTATCCTCTTTTAATATGTGATTTTTTTACCCCACTTGAGGTTAAGTCCCCACCCTCATTCCATACTCAATATTAACAAAGGTAGGAACAAATAATACAAAATCCATCATGGAGTAATCCCCTTGAAAAATAAAATGATAGTCTTAAATACATTCCCACATTTTTTTAAAGTCATCATTTTTATAGGATTTAGTTTATGGTTTGGAATACATAATCAACTCAATTATAGAGGATTTTTTCAAAATAAATTATAGGATTACCAAAGTGATGTAAAACATTCCTTCCCTTATCAAGGACAATCTTCAACACAACCCAATTATGATTGAAAAATATGATTGGGAAAAAATTCAGACCCCAACAAGATATCAGTTTCACACTCCAAAATTGAATTCATATATCAATATGATTCCCTAAAAAATCAAATCACATAATAATATTCCAATAGAAAACAAATAAGGGTTCATCCTAGTGGTCCCACATATGTGAATGTATATTTCCAAAACACAAAAATCTAGTTTCACAATATAGAATGTCTATGAAGATATATCACCAAACAATATATGAATTACTATTATAGGAACACATCATATATCTTCTTGATGATGGAATTCCGGTGGAACATGGAATATTTACAATGGTGTTCATTCATCCAATATTTTTTTATATCAACAAAGTACTAGTTACATTTATAGAGGTCCTCCATGTGACTATTTTACTAGTAGGTCTGTAGGTCCTCCCAAGAGCATTTTTCATAATGGTATTCGTCATGACAATACCCAAATCAATGATGGGAAAATTTATAATGAAGATTAATTAAAACCCATATTATTGTATATAATAATAAATTGAAACAACATTGAAAAATAAAAATATGGTCTTAAATACATTCCCACTTTTTTTAAAGTCATCATTTTTTATAGGATTTAGTTTCGGGGTAGAAACATATACTCAGCTAACATATAAGTCAGTTTTTCAAAAAACATTATAGGATTATCAATGTGATGTAAAACATTCCTTCCCTTATCAAGGAGTCTTCAACAGATCCCAATTATGAATGAAAAATATGATTGGAAAAAAATCCATAACCCAACAAGATATCAGTTTCACACTTCAAAATTGACTTCATAGATCAATAAGATTCCCTAAAAAATCAAATCATTTAATAATATTCCTATAGACAACAAAAAAGGGGTCATCCTAGTGGTCCCACATATGTGAAAGAATATATGAAAAATAAAAAACTCCAGTTTCACAATATATAATGTTTATGAATAAATATCACCAAATGATATCTGAATTACTATTATAGGAACACATCCTATATCTTCATGATGATGGAATTCTGATGGAACATGGAATAATAACAATGGTAGTCATTCATCCAATATTGTTTTTATATCAACAAAGTAGTATTTTTAGTTATAGAGGTCCTCAATGTTACTATTTTACTAGTAGGCCAGGAGGTCCTCCCTAGAGCATTTGTCATGATGGTATTCGTCATGACCATAAAAAAATCAATGATGGGAACATTTGTAATCAAGATTAATTAAAAAACCATATTATTGTATATAATAATAAATGGAAACAATTTCATTCTATTTCCACTATCAAACATGAAGGTCATCCAGAAGGTATATACAAGGGGATTCCTCAATATGGCTCGGTATTGAGCCATTATTGTAGTCTTACAAATCATAGTTTTTTCTATGAATTTCCTCTCAAAAAATTCATTTTATTTGAGAAGTCATGTCCTCTCCAAAGTGAATTATGAATAAAAAGTCCCAAATATTTTGAGGCACCTAATAGGATGATGACAATTATACCAAAGGCGATGACATTAACATGTGATATCATTTCTCAATCATAAAAAATTCACACACAATGATTCTTATCCAGTACTACCGCATAATACATAGCTTCCAATATAATAGAGGATATTACCCTAAAACAAACCTCTTTATTATGGATATTATAAATGTACACTTTGGTCAGAAAAATTAAATGTATGTCTCATATAATATAATGAAAATACATTGATTAAGAGGAATCTATTATCCCTAAACATTATACTGGTAATGGTTTGTACTCTATCCAACCCACCATATATCATTATGAATACATTTTTTGTGTAATTTACGAAACATATTCATCTAAATATATGGATTAATATATGTCACCTAAAAATGAATTGTTGATTCATTATAAAGTACATCGAACTCACCTCATGGAAATAAAAAATCATTATAATATTATCAGGAATTTATATTAAATCCAATATTGTGAATGGAGAATCAAAATATTAAATGATTATGGGATAGTTCATTGATAAATATATGTTAGTTTCATGTCAATTAATCATTTGGGGAATATATGAGAGTATGAGGTAATCATTGAGCACTGAAATTATCCTTTCTCCCTAACAAAAAGTTCACTCTAAAAGTTAAATCATATAGTGTCACTGATTCAACCCTCCAAAGGTAATAAATCAGAGTCATTATATTCATCTAATATAAATAATTCAGAAGAAATTATTTAAATGATTGAGAAGGAATTATTGATGACCAAAATGGTATCATTTTGGGTGCAGAGCCATGATGCATGGATGGGGAAATATTTACCACCATTTTCCATAAAGCACAAAAAAATAATTGATTGGTATGAAAAGTAAATGAAGTATAACTAGATCATATCTATTCCATTTTGATGGGTGATTTTTTTTCATATCCCCTCCTTGACCATGGTCATCAATATTTTATAAATTGATTTGTGTGTCAAAATATAAGTTGTTATAGATTTATTTATCCCATGTCCAATATTCCTCATTTGGAATTCCTTCAACATGGTTTATAGGGACTCCATCCGGATTACCATTCATAATGTAGTTCAAGGGGAGTCTTGGAAGGAAAATTTTAAACCTCATACAATAAATAAGAAATATAGTCAATTTTAGAAGTAAAAGGATCTATAGGATAATGAAATATCACTCAACAAATAATAAATTGGAAACCAATCCTATTATATTCTAGATTATGATGGGATAAAATAGGTTTATTAAGAATCAATAAATAGCATCAAAATTAATGATGTGGATAATTTAATTGATGGGGTTAGTAAAATATAAAAATATTAATATGTTTTTATTAGACATAATATCTCCATCGAAATAGGTGAATGCGGTTTTGTGATCTATAAATCAATGGACAAATTTTTAAATCCATTAAATGCATAGGTATAATGACTTCAATATGATTTAGATAATGAAAAGGAAAATCTTATGTCCCACCTATCATCAAATGAAGTTGAATACGGAATAGTTGATGAACTATTCACTTAGTGTAATGAATAAATTAAGGGTCTGATTTGACTCAATATTATGTTAGTGTATGTAAATATTTCTTTTATATTTATTCTCATGTGGGCCCCCACAATACTCTACTTATAAACCCACCTCAGCATGAAGAGCCTTATATAGTAGAAAGTGTTGAGCCTTTTCATCTAACAAATATAGTATCTAAATAAATATAAATGATAAATATCATATTAATACTAGATATTCATTCCATTATGGTATTAGTAGGGCCGATGTCAATTGAACAAGCCTAGGTGAACCCACATTGTCTATTGAATATGAATATATGTAGTCTCACCAGATAAAGAACCCCCAATACCTACCCTTCTCAAATGATTATCATACCAGCTATTGAATCATAAATCATTTTCTCATTTTAGTTGCTGGATACTTGACTGAAGGATATACAAGGGGATATATGCCAGGGTATCCGAATATAAATCCTTACATTAAATTTGTGGATGAAAATATCACCCAAAAAACATTCCCTATATTATTTTCCAAGAATTATCATATAATATGGATATAGAGTTGAAATTAACACATTTTATGTCACGATGTTGTCTTATTTTGAGTACCCTTGAAAAAAAAATTATCCAAAATTATATTCTTCATAACGACACTAGAGTGAAAATCATTTTTCTGGTATAATAATTCTTTACCCATGTCAATTTTTATATGGGAACAAATCAGAAAACATTACATTACTAATTTACCTCTAGATTCTAATATATAATAGCTCTAAATCTCATAAACTGAAAACAATAAGATTATGTGATTTTATGACGCTAAATTTCAAGGAAGAAGGGGTTGACATACTCTTTAATCATGTATCTCATCAATGACAATATAGTAGGACTTCTTAGATAGAACCACCTTGAATAGATGAAAACACCATTAATTCTAGTAAAATATCATGGATTATTCCATGAACATTTTAAAGTTTATCAATATTTAACTAATGTATTTTGTTTACTAAATACATCCCTAAACAAAAACATATAGTCTAAAAAAAGATATCATAAACTATAGAAACCACACCCAACACACATAATCATAAAAATATTCTATCTTGATCACCCAAAACCAGAAAATATCAATCAAAACCTTATATTATGTAGTAAGAATGATAGAAATATCCTATTAAATATGTGATAAAATATCTAAATATCCCATTATATGGGGATAAAAAAGAATAATTATTGTCCCATTTGAGTTGAGAAGGTCCTTCGCAACATCGTTAAATATATGGAGAACTACTTGTTGAGGATTCGAGATCCTAGAAGGCTTGATTACTTTGGTCTCAGTAAATGTATTATTTTTTTCCTTCCAAAATATATTTTCCAGTGAAATAACATATATATTTTTTCATAAATACATTCTTTTAGATATGTTTTACTTTGTACATATGGAATTGTGAAATCCACTAACAAGTATAGTATTCTTATACCCCAATAAGTAGAAATAAACTAGATTAATGATCCATGTGAGGGTCACCATATTTTGATAACCCGAATATTAGAATGGTAGTAAGTCTAGATCATGATATTTCTAAGTTATAATTGAATAAAAAAATTTGTCTTTGAATCCCTTTACAAATATAGAATAGTGTTTCTTAGAATCGTGATTTCTATATAAAATTCCATCTAAAATATTGTAATTGGGTTGGAAAGAATGATGAATATAAATAAAAACCTATATAAATTCCCTAATATAGTTCAAATTCTAAAAAATTATAATCATAGAGAACTAAGGAAATTATTACTATCAATCAAAATTGAACACCATATAGAAGAAGATTCTGTTTAAAACTATATCAACATAAACCACTTGATGTATCCTTTTTTAGGAAGAAAAATAGTGTTATGTTTTTTATTTTTCCATTAATAATTATAGAACATAAGAAAGTGGTTATAGGGGATTATGAGGTTTAGTAATGGGTTCTTAGCACACATTTCACCATTTAAGGAATATCCCTAAGGATACCATATTTTTTTCCAAAACACTATGATTGGAATAACAATGTTATCAACTAGATAATCTGTTTAACTATGAGTCATCAAAATTTGAATCTATTTTGACTATATTGAAGGAATTATGGCGAAAGAAAATAGTGCCCAAGTAAAAATAAGATATTTGGAAGATGTTCAACAAAAATATAATTTAACAATATAATTTCCAAATTCCAGTCATTCAAATTAAATGAAGCTACAATCAACTCCACAACCCAATCCCCAATATATGGAATGGCATGATCCTTAAAAGTTTAGATATTTGACTAAAAAATATAACATTTTTAAATGGTGGTATGTGATCCCTTGGATGATTTCAATAAAAAAATCCCTTAATTTGTAAAAACTTATTTTGGGACCACATGTGGATTCCCTCATGAGTTTTCAAGAATTTGATTCTTGAGTAAATGTTACTGAAGTGTAACATTCAATGTATGATCCCATGGAAGGTAACACATCCATAGAATTTATATTTAATGAAATTAGAGAATACATATAATGTCTTATTATAACCTTACATATGTCATTATAACTGAATGAAATTGAAATTGGAAGATAATTCACTAAAATCAACTCAGGAATTAAATTCCTTCTTGTTTGGATTATCCATCAGTTGGATTACAGAGAATCCAATTCCAATCCTTATTTAACACTTCAGTGTTAAGATAAATGTTATAAGAATACATATGGTTAAATAAATCTTAATCCAAAATTTTAGGTCCTCATTTATCAATCTATATATTTATTTTCTTATAAGATAAAACCTTCAAATTTATTTTAGGGAAACATTGGTTGTAGCAGCATAAAACACTTCCATTATCATACAATTTATGTCTCAAATACTCTTATGATGAAAAATATGGATAATGATATTTGGTACATGAATGGATCAAAACATTGATGGTATACATTTCTATAGAGTGGTAAAATAGTCCATTAATAATAATGATATTCTATTTACATATCTATGATGTATGGAAAAGACCCTTATTAACAGATTTATGTAGTATATAAATGAATGTACAATTACTATTAAACAATCATGGTAAAAATGTCATATTTCTCAATTTAACAATTTATTTTACATAATATTAGTCACATTATCTAAAAACACTATCGTTGAACAGGTTTCTAATCCCCACAATTTTCACAATTCACATGTGAAAAAATACAATCTCTTTATCCCCACTATCTCCTAGACACTATCACGGTTATTTGGACCAAGAGATAGTATCATATAACTAATTAATAGTGATAATTCTCATACTTAATATAATTAATGTTGAGATGTAAGAGACACTTTTTACCCTCATATTATGAGAGGAGAGGGAGAAGCGGAATTTACCCAGAATCTCACTAATAATGCACATTATATTATGGGATCCATTGAATCCAAATATAAATACACAATGTATATGTATAAAAAAAATCCTCACATAGTCTTCTATCTTCAATTATTCTCCTTCATCATTGATTTATATTGACAATGAGGTAATGTAATAAGAAGAAAATTAAATATGAAACAAAACTCTAATGTTTGAGGAATTTGTCTCCAACACTATTAGTGAACTGAAGAAAATAAATATCGCCATAGGGAGAGATCCAAGATCCACGATGATTACTACATTTTTGTATGGTAAAAAATAAGTGGTGTACAATTAATTTATAAATAAACACTGAAATGTTTTTAGAATTACATAAGAAAATACTTAGATATGATCCTATCATAGCCATACACCACATAGGATAGCCAGTGGCTAACCATAGTTTCAAGAATGTAACTATAAGAATGAATCTAACCTATAATATTATTGTTGAATCCAAAGTCTATATTATAATTAATGATAACCTATTTTTATAGGATAAATAACTATATTTCATTTACATTATTTTCATAGTCAATGAAATGAATTGGTATATCAGAATTTGAATAAACATCATAGATTAAAACCATCATTGTCTGAAGGATGAAATAATTTCCACAATTAAAAAACTAATAATCAATGAAAAAACCTTTTATCCAACCCTTCCCATTTGGTATATATATTTAGTATACAACCAAATATTTATGGCACTTTTAGGAGACGAATAAAATCCATTTTGGGAAATGAAATACATATTGTATGGTATTTTGATTCCAGTAAATTTAAAAAACTATGGTGCAACATATAAAAGATCATTGCATTCTATTTTTAAATAATTCTTTATAAATAATGTTAAACATTTCACTAATGATCTAGTGGTAAAATTACTAGTGTCTGTAGATCATTTTGACAACATCGATACAATTTTAAAATTGTTACTGAAAAATATTGTGGTGATGATCCCCTTTAAATATGTTTTCTAGATTACAAAAGGAATTATCCTCTTCTTTATAGGTTTCCATCAAGGATTTGAATTTTATGTTGATTAAATAATGGATAATAAATAAATATGGCCTCAAAAAATACATCAATGCATTGAAAAGAATTTATTGATCATTTATATACATTTGACGCTTCATAGAGAATCTTATGTGAATATAATTACCCTTTATTAAAATTTTAAAGATGTGACTTACCTTTTGGTGGGATGATGATTTTGATGAAGCTATTGACACTATAGACAAATTAATTTTATCCCACAAGTAATAATCCCAACATTTATATAATTACAATAATTTTTATGTTTAATCAAATTATAATTATCTAGGATCCATTATTGCACCAAAAATAGATTGAAGGAATAAAAACAATATATATTATCTAAAAATAATAATGATTAATAATGAGACTCGATAATTAAATATTGAAAGTTTTTTTGAATTAATCATATTAATACTTAAATTAAGTAACCAGAAGTTCATCATATTATATAAAAATGAACAGCTAATGTATATTCATAAAAACCCCCTATTAACAATATGTTTAGCATAATTTATAGGAATCATGAGGATGATGGAAAATTAATTTATAAATCAAATTGTAGTCAAGGGACATGTATTAAGATATTTCATTATGGTTAATCCTTCTACAGACATCACACTATTGGACAATGATTTTTTTATCTTTAATCCTCCTATGTTCATGTATTCTCCTTTCCATGTGAGAGTTATTTTTATAGTTTATACAGAATCCCAAGAAGAAGATATTATAATTCATGAAAAAAATATTAAATTTGGATACATCATAATATATTTATCTATAGATGTTTTGGTGATTAATTATTATTTCTAAAATGGTACAATATCAATTAGGTATAATACCAAGTCTATATTATAATCTCTGAACTGGTGATGTAGATACCAATATCCCAGCTATTAAAAAAATTCAAATCAATATTGTTAATAAAGAATATTACTATTGAATATTCTCTTAAATATTAAAATATTATTCCCCATCAGAAATATAAATATGGATTTATTATAGAAAATCCTATATATAAAACAACAACTGCTCTCTCAGATTTATAAACTTCAAAATATGATTCATTTCTTTATGTGGATAAAAACATGAATGATCCAGAATGGTATGACATAGTATCTCCATTTCACAATTTAGGGTGGTGTCACTATTTATTGAATAAAAAATGGGTGAAATCGATGATTTTAATTCCACCCATGAACAAGATGATTTTTTTAAATATATTGATGTAGCTGGAATTATCCTAAATCAATAAGTGGATTATTCAATATGATAGATATTAAAAGGAGAACATATGATGATAGATAGTGAATCATTCCAATTTATTTTTAATAAATTATTTAAAATTTCTCAATAAAGAAGGCTTTATTATAGACATAATAAAATTCATTAACAGAGTGGAAACAATTGTAATTATATAGGATCTCCAAAAAAGTTCATATGTTTCTCATCAGATAGGGACGATGAATCTCTAACAAATTAGGAGTCTATTTTATTTATATCCAATAATGGGAAATGATTTTCTAGATTTAACCAAGATATTTTATTCATATAATATAAATTCAAATTTCATTCATGGTAACAAATAGTTTTTGCATACCAAAAAATATTCTTGGTCATTTTATATTTAGTGAATCGATGTCATAGAGCAGTATCACCAAGCTATATCAAAGTTTTTTTGGAACATCCTTATTTTTACTAAATTATTATCTATGTGGGATGATATTATATCCTTCATTGAATTTTGAAAAAATGATTTCATAAATTTTTTAAGATAAAATATTGTACATGATTTGGTTTCCATAATATAATAATAATGAATAATGGGAAAAAATTATCTTCTAAAATAAAATGGTTGTAAATAAATATGGAATTCTGTAAAAAAGTCATCCTAATCTCGTGAATGGTTAAATTTATAGACACATCCTTTTAACAAAACTGTATCATATGTAATAAAAAATATGGTATAAAATGATGGAAAATCATGTCTTCAAAAACAACTATATTATTTCTTGTATTATTGTAGAAAATCCCATATGGCAACTCACTAAACAGCCTATTCTATTTTCTAAGGGATATAAGACATTTTTTTCCATCCTGGTCCAATTTACATCTCTATATGATTGCATTTTCAATTATTTTTTATGGAAAAAAATATCCAATGTAATTTCATGAGTTATAATGGAATGATGAAAATAGGTTATTTACCCCTAAAAGCATATATTTTCCTTAAAATAATAAATCATGAGCCTTTATAAGAAATTTCACATCCATTCATTACACTATTATGAATTGGATTGGGATCATAGGTCTATAATGATACCCATACCAAGCCTAATAATCATGTACCAAAGTGTGATTTACCTTATTCTATACAGAATGAATTTTTAAATTATTCTTATTCCTTGTTCAAAATAGATGTTGAGGTTATCATTCCTTTAACCATCTCAATTTTTCATGACAAATAATTTTCTACATCTTTGTACCAATCATTTCAACTACATGAATGTAAAATTCCTAGGAACCATATTGGTATGATAATAAAAAAAATCACAAAATCATTCATACCAAAAGATGTTAAAATTAATGGTTATTATCTATATAATATTAAATAAATATATGTAGACATTTTCTTATACACATGAAATTAATATATAAAAAAATTACCTAATAAAAATGAGAAAAAAATGTTTTTATTTCGATGTATCACTAAATAGATACATATTACCATTTTTGAAATCATATAATTATTGTTTTATCTTCAAAATGAGATTTCCGCACATCATATTAGATATTATAGATGATTTATCCATCTAAATGTGTAATATATTCTATATACTTTGTAAAAAAACATTTAGTTTATTCTATTTGAAACTAAATATTCATCAAAGTTAATTTTTTATTGTATACGTCTCCTATATATGAGGAAAATCTATGCATGGGATTTCATTAATACTACATGGGGTTTGATTCTAATTCCAATGATATATGTAGTAATGCATGGATCTATTATCATTGGCCAAACTAGAGAGTCTAAAAAGAAATCACACACTTATGTAGGATTTTGATCCATGTATGAAATTATATCTGAACAATATATAGTTAGATTGTCATTATGATTATATGTATATATATATATTTATTTCTAGATCACATATTGAATGTCCATTAAAAAATAATAAAATCCACTTTCCTCAAATATGATCTTGAAAATGTATTTAATATTTAATGAACTACATGTTTTTTGATTTACATTTAATTTAGGATATGTACTGACTCATGGTTCTCTAATCCTAAGTCTATAAATGAATATCAACATTGCTAATGACCCATTTTAGTTCTATTTCTGGTCAATTTTTTCACACTAAATAATATATTTTATAGTTAGGAATTACATTTTAGAATATTTAACAAATTATTATGATGATACGTATTAAAATAGTTCTTCATTAATCAAACATGTATTAAAAAATATCCATTTATATGATAAAATATCATTTATGGTAACAATATCAACCTATGGGAGTCAAATATAGGAGTTACTCTATTATATGAGATACTAATATTAATTTTTTATTATATAGAATTATTCACAAGTTATCATCAATAAATATTCTCTAAATATTTGAAAAAAACTCTCATAAAATATTTCTTACTTTGATTTATACTTATCACATATATTAAAAAACTCCCCTTTACCCACATATTATCTTGATCTATGGAAACAATAATATGATAGAATCATGTGATTGATAACCTTCCCTTCAATAAGATCACAACCACCCAAAATTTTCATGATCAATTATACATTCATCAATTATTCCTTTTGAACAACATATTTTTATAAGTCACAAAACATGATTGTAGACACATGGATTATCTAAATCATTACTTGGATATTGATGATTAGTATAACTATATCCATGGTAAAATCTCTTATATATATGCATATTATGCCCATGTTATGGACCTAAAATTCCCTTTCATCTGAGGGAATTTGTTTCATGATGAGAGTGTCCATTAATCCTTATATACCCTGACAACATCGATGTCACACAATTTTTTTTAATATATTCTTTAGTATCCCCATATATTAATTTCCAAATCCACTATATCCTATTTGAGCCCCTAATTTTATTATATACAATGTCTTCCCCATGATGAAAATAGTGTTAGAGAATTCATATCCCATGAGACAAATTTGAGAAATTTTCCAAACTCATTGTTCCATGATCCTTGACAATAAAATATGGGCATTACATCATGGGATTTTTTTCCCGATAATATATTCCCACACAGAATATTATTTATATACATGGGTGATTGAAACATTAGATAATATTTTTTCCTCTATAAAAATACTTCCTGGAAAATATTGTTTAAACTCCAACAAATAATTATAGTTTTTAAGAATAATCATATGTCAATACAAGGGGAACTAAATATTTAACTCTACAAATGATTCCTTTGATATAGATTGACATATATTCCCCCAATATTCCATATGAACCAGAAAGATCTATTTCTAAAGGACGATGTCCTCAAGTCATTATATGCATTCGCACCACTGTAGCCAAAACTATATTCAAAATATTGTGTGAGGTTATACATTACATGTAAATCATATACCATTTAATATAATTGAAACATTTTAAGTTGTGATTTACCTAGACCACTATCCATATATTCTAGAAGATTAAATTCCCTCAATGTTACACACATGTATATAATATCCTTTTCCCAAATAGAATTCTGATAATCCGTATAAAATAATTGACTAGTAATCACCACATGACCATAAACCATGTTCCACAATGGCTAAATAACCATTACCATAATATCAATTCCTAATTCCCCTTTATCAATAATTTTAATATCATTTATTCTTCATATTTTTAAATTATGATTTTATATCAAATTAATGGAGTAATTATGTTCATTGTCATTTTACCTAATGGTCACACTAATTGGAAATCATTACAATGAATTTTATGTACATATCAATGAGGTTTATTACATCTTTAACATTAGAATTTATCTATTCACACAATTTAAATCCAAAAAGTTCCATTAAATTATACATATCATAAAATTGGATACTGATATATGGCCTTATACCCCAATAACAATTGGCCAATGAAATATATCTTTTAAATTTCATAATATATTAGTCTATTTTTTTGGAGCTTACGCTTCATATGTTTTGGCATGACCTTCCAAAACATAAACTAGCTATTTAAAGTGAAATATTATTATCCACAAGGAAAACCATATAGGTAACTATTTGAAAAAATGACTATGTACTCAATATATATTTTTTTGAATGGCCAAGAAAAAATGAAGCACATAAAATGTATACATCACAAAAAATATTATGTCTAAAATCATAAGGGGAATCTTATGAAATATATTTTTCCTGAGACATTGTGACATCATCAAGTGAATCTTAGGAAAAATTAAATAAATTAGAGGAAATATATACAATGCTTATGAGGGGAAATTATACTATACATATAATAATCATGATATGTTTTTCATCCCATACCCTTGGAAAAAGTAATAGAATTTTTATAATATGATTACCAAATAATCCCTTTTGTGTAAATAATAATTATTATTCTAAATGGGCATGCTCTAGGGAATTTTCCATGGTGTCCAAAACTACATCCATTCGTGAGAAACACTTAGGAGATAAATATTTTTCTCAAATATATTGGAAATAATGGTAAAATATTTGTAGTGAAATTGAATATTATGAAAAAATTAGACTATTTTATTAATTAAAAAAATAATAATTGGAACATCCACTTTATGAAGTCACAATTTTTTATATGTTCTATATTTCCAAAGACAATCCACATGGTCATGATGCTCACCATTTGAATATTGTTCCTCATCAACAATATTAATAAATTCATTTATCATTGTGGTATTGAAGCCACCAGTATGGGGAAGGCTCTCCACATCCACTTCTTACCTTTAGTTAATTAGACTTAGTAACTTCTATATGTTTTAGATAACATAGTAGCCAAATTCTTGAACTCTCATGATCATATCATATGTCACATATTTGAGAATACTATTTATCAATTATAATCCAATTTTAACATCTATGGATATATATTGTGATGATTTATGATGCATTGTTTCATATTGTTTACTTGTTTGTGTGTTAATTTATACATAGTGAAGTTATACCTTATCCAAACACACTCGATCTCAAATGTGAAGGATCATTATTATGATTTCTTGGATTTCTTGATAATCAAATACACCACTACCAATTGACATGAATAATAATTGAATCTAATGAATATGTATGTTCATTTTATCTCTATGTGTTTTGGGGACATGATTCCATATTCTCTTTTAAAAAGGTTTACAGTTGGTCACATATTAATAAATGGTCTCCTTTTATTAAAAAAACTTACTCCCAAAACCATAAATACAATTAATGATGAGATAAATCCTATATTCAATGGTTCATTAATCTATGGATGTTAGAATCAGAAGATGATATTCCATAATAGGGTCATCCGCTTGTCTTGGTAATACAGTAAAATGTTTTAGAAATATATATCAAGTTCGTAGTTTTAGACTATATGATTACTAAAAAAACATACCCTAACAATTATCATCATTTTTAGTAGTATAATGTGTCACCAAAATGATAAAATCCATCTTGAGATTTCTTCCATATCATTACTTTTTATCAGTAGTAATCAGGACTACCACTGTTAGGGTATCCTCACTAGTAGGCACCACATGATATCTTTTATCTACCATCAGAACATCATCAGCTATCTATGTCTATAATTCCTATTTGGTGGCCTTGCATAATTATGTGTTTAGTTTATCCTTTGGTAGGTTTGAGAACTCTGATAGTGGTGGCGGTTCTTGCTGTAGCCAACCGTTCTCTTAGATATCATCCTCATTTTTCGTATATAGGGTGGGTAAATTAGTAGACCCCATTAGATACTCTGTAATGCGAGAGAAATAAATTTTTATAGCAGGGAATAAAAATATACCGCTATTGAAATTCTTCTATAGAATGATGGGTCATATTTACCTGATGATTCATCCTATACTACTAGATTACCCGCTTGTATTTTGAGGAATTTTTGATAATATGAATATAGGCCTCAATCATGGAATCATTATCTGAATCCTCAGGTTATTCCTCAAATTTCATTGATGAATTCTTTCTTACAACCAATAATAATGGAATTCATTTGTACATTTTCATAAACTTCATCATGTCTAATGAATAATTATAGTTGAAAATAATAAATGACTTTATGTCCTTTATTTGTCATTATCATTTATTAATGAGACAATTTACCCTCTATAAGATACTCTTGATCGTTATATATAGTAGACTCCCTGACCACATACTCTACAGGGATGATAATTCTTATATTTATTCCCACATCCCTTTCTAAATATTCGAATATACATGACACGATTTTGGAAGATATGATAGATTATAATATGATTCTTAAAATATCATAACTAGTGATCTTACATCATTAGGATCAATTAAAAAATTAAACTCCAATTCTACTGGATTGTTTATCTTTTCATGAGTGACATAGTATTTTATGGATTTTATCCACTATGTGGAAGGAAAACATGGATCATTTGACCACATTAGAAAATCCAATATCAAAATATTTATATAATCATTCATTTGTTTGGTTTAATAATCCATGAATACGAGATCCATAATATTTTCGATATAGGGAATATCAATGAAACATTTTATGAGGGACCTTATTTCTAGAGTAATGGTTGAGGAATAATTAAATATCCAATCTTTGGACTTTTTTGGATAATCAATTTCGAATCATTATTATGCTTATCTTGTTCACTAAGGGCAGACTAGTGAAACTTTTACTGGAGTTTCATTGGTAGTATTCTAATCATATATGGGGTATCTAACTCTCCATTCTGGCTAGATTGAAATAGTGATGTGTCCTAATCAATTGTTTTTTCCCTTACTAGAGATGATTCTTGGGGTTTTATATTCTATTATTTATTAGTATCTTCAGTCATTATATGATTATTTTAGGAATTCATTTTCTCTCACCTCCTTCTGACTAAAATATAATTAATGGTGGTATTAGGGGATTGTTTTCAATAGTATTAATCACATGTATGATATCATCAATGTGTGTGAAAAATAGTATAAAAACACAATTAATGTTCCCCCTTGGTGATGGTGGATCTCGACACATTTCATCAATGAGGAAATCATCACATAGTGATCAATTGATACCATAAGATTTTTCTTCATAACACTCATCCACTATATATCAAATCATTTCATAGGAAGAAATTGGAATTTGCATAAAAGTAAGAGGGAAATAACAATTAATAAATGATATCAAATTCAATCTCATCAAATAACTCAATATCCCAATTATTTAACATATTGGAAAAAAACTCATGTGTTTCAAATCCATCATCATAAAAAGAGACATCATCAGTGATTAAATGATTATGGGGTCGTACATAAAGAATGAATATGAAATCCTATTATATAATCTATAGATTGTGGGTGGATTCACCATTAATGATAACTACCCTGTGATAGAATGTCAGTTGAGAAATAGTTAGAACTAATATAATAGAATCACAATGGTGATTTTTTATAGGAAATATTGTGGGCCTCCATCCATTTTAACGGAATCTGATGTTTCCAAAAGATGTGGAAGGGTGCTCTCATTATTTACATGAAGGAATCAATGGTGTATCTTCACGAATATAAATATTTATACCCCATCAAACTTAGAAATATCATGTTTTGATTCAATAAATTTTTTAATCATTCTGAAACATTATTGGATTTACATATTGGGATAGATTAATTACAAAGAAACCTATCTTAAAACACTTCCATAATATTTTTCATCAAACTTTTTAGGATGATTTCATATCACCACTTTTAATACTCCCTCGCTAAATCTTTTTTCAAAATGTTCTAGAAACTCATCTATATAATAAAGAAGGTAAAAATATTGTTAAAAATAATTATAATGACTCATACTTCTCATATATTGATATTAGTTTAATGTTGAAAATTATTCATTAAAAAAATATAACAATTCCACGATAGGACTGTATAGGTATAATTTCTTTAAAAACTGGGAAACATAAACAACTGGTTCATAAGATATATTTATTATCTCCAACTTATTTCATCATAACTACACCAATTTTTGGGATACCATACTTAATAACCCTCTTCATGGCCTGAGGAAAAGAAAACATGAATGGATGAAATCAGCTGGTTAGTAAGGGTAAAAACATAGATATCGATCATATAATAATATTGAGACATAATAACTTAACATTTTATAATAATATCACATATATGAAAGATCATGTTATCATGTCGTGGAATAAATCATGAATGTTCATAAGAATCAATTGGAGTAATCCCAAATTGCATAACATAAAACATGATGTCATCTGGAACACACATAAGAATTTTAAATCATTTAATATTATTCAAGTCTAATTTCCAAGACCATAATAATGGATAAATACCATTACTAAACTGATTTCACTCTTCATTCAATCTCTATATTACTGAACCAAGAACATTTTCCATTAAATACGTGCTTATCTCAGGGGATATAAATCTTTACCCAATGAATTTTAGGGACATATAGGTCTCACCCATCTCATAAATAAATCATTCATATGTGTTCCACAAAAACATAAATCATTCTTCATATAATAACCCACTTAATAAAATGGGTTTCATAAACATCATTCCCCCATAATCTATATAAAAAAATTGATTTCATAAAGATAATTCTATCAAAAACACAATAAAATAATTTGAACCATAAGGATATTTTACATGTAATATAAACCTATTAAATAATTCCACATTAGATGGAAAATAATTTTTATATAACACTTGAATTTTTTTTGAAGAAAATATCCTTTCTTTTCCAAAACCATTTCCTTTTCCCCCAATGATGTGCAATTTTAAAAGAAATAATATTATTTTAAAATAGACATGAAATCATGTAGATAAAGCTTAATGGAAATAAGGCATTATAAATATGTATAAATCCATTCATGTCATATGAATTTATAAAATTTATCATCGTACTTTTCCTAGAAAAGCCAAAAATATTGTTGTATCGAATAACGAAGAAATATTCCTTTAATAACTTTTAATAAAAATTAAATAATTTATAAAATTGACAATATTAAATTTTAAAAGAATATAAAATATATTATATATTGGGGAAACATGGACTCAGATGATAAATATACCCATTAAATACTTATGTATTCACAATATCAGATAATAATGACATTACGAAATTATCCCATACCTTAGGTTTGATTTCCTTTTTATGTATCTGAACATCATATATAATGATTTAAAAAAATTCATTGACTTATTTAAGAATAATTTTATTTTTCATTATTTCATATATGGTCTTATTATCATACATTTGTTAATAACATCTCAATATTACTTGATATTCGAGTATTAATGAATTCATTTGATTATTCATGTTTTTTAGAATAAGTTCCAGATCTTCTTAATAAGTCATAGTAATATCATTCATGAATGATAATGAAATTATATATATAATATCTATTCAATATATACATTTATGTAATAATTAATTAATGAATATCATGTAGAATTAATCACATTGCATTTTAGAGATGGTAGGTCGTACAAACGCACGAGCAACAATATCATTCAAATAATTGTTGAATGTAATTTAATTGAATGGTGTATAATTATGCCGAATAAGTGTCATGTTATAATAATCATATGTAGTTTTTATTTCCATAATTATACCCATCAATGTAATGTGGTGGTAAAGAACCTATTACACCATAGTGTTATTGTAGAGACCCGAAGCCTGACGTACATAGACTTTACATTACTTTTTCGGAATACTTAGTACATAACAAAAACACACACACACAAGGATCGTAATAGTTTAGTGTCTTTGGAAACTCGGAACGTAATCTTCTAATCGTGGTGAAAGATCTTCAATATCTCCCATAAAGATCTTCCTTTTTTTTTACCTAAAACCTTTCTTTATATCCTGGGGAAAGAAAAACATAAAAGGGTGAGCTCAAATGCTCAGTAAGGGTAAACAAAAGAAATATCAATCACATCATATACATAAGAACGTAGCTTTTGGAAATCTTAACCTGCAAAAGAGCTCATAATATCATAACATGGGATAAATCATAGAGGTGAAAATGAAATCATAACTTAAAACATTACTCATTGTGGCATACACACATAATCATAGAGAATCATTTCTTGTTAGTCAAGACTCATTGCCAAGACTATCTTAGTGGACAAAGTCCCTTTCTGAACCGAGTTCACTCCTCGTTTCAGTCCTGTATCACTGAACCGAAATAACCTTCCGTTCCAGCCATGTCTATCTCATGAGATATAAAATCTTTACCCAATGCATTGGAGGGAGATATAGGTCCCACCCATCTTATAATGAATCCTTTCTTATGTGTGCCACATAATCATAAAACATACATCATCGCATAACACATGTAAAAAATGGGATTCTTGAAACATCATGACATCATAAATCAATTCATATAAGATAAATGAATTCATAAAAATAATTCCATCACAACATGAACAAATCAATTTAATAATAGGGATAAAAACAGAACCCTTTTATTATCATAGATGGAAAATAATTTTGATAAAATACTTGAAATCCATTCTTGAGGAAAATATCCTTTCTACTTCAAAAACATTTTCCTTTCTTAACATGTCTTACAATTTAAAACTAAAAGAAGTTGATTAAAAATAAACTTGAAAACTTTTAAAGGAAGCTTCTTGGATTTAATGTTTTAAAAATCCATTCATGCCGTATAAGTTAAAAAAAACATTCTTCTCATACTTTTGTCGGAAAAGTCAAAAAAAGTACCTCGTACGATAAACGACAAAAGATTCCTTTCATATCTTTTACTAAAAACTCACCGAAGGGTAAAATAGGTTTTAAACAATTTTAGGTGAATGGAAATAATATTACATATTGAGTAAACATGGATGTGGATGATAAAATACACCCCAGTAAATTTCAAAGTATAAACAGTCTCGGATAAAAATGAGATTTTGATATTTCCCTTACCTTAGGTCCGACTTGCTTTGTAAGTGTCCAAACCTCCTGTATAATGATTTAAATCATGTTATTGACTTATTAAAGAATCATATTCATTGTTATGATATCATATATGGTTCACTTATGACATTATATTACACGTTCTTTTGTAAATTCCATGTTAAAGAAGCGTTTTGGGTAAAATCGTTTCATTTATCGTAGGTGTTTTGACTTGTTGTTCTTGATATCATTATTACTTATATCATGATTTACTTACTTCCAGAATATAAAATATGATTTATATATCATATATATTCAGTATATATATATATAATAGGTAGATAAATAAAATGAAAAACACCGTTCATGGAGACGGTAGTCCGTACGTACGCATGAACGCTGTTTTCCTTTCCTTATTGTCTTGAAATGGAAGTAAGTAGATGACATACATATGTATATATATACATAAATCCAGTAGCTTTATAATGTCATATATTTCATTATTATTTCTTATATATACATTATAATCATTCTTAAATGGTTAACATGGAGAATGAATCTCATCGCGTCGTGGAGACGGTATTCCGTACGTACGCACGAGCGATGATATCATTTCTATAAATATTGAATTGAATTGGAGTGGATTATACAATATATCAGAATCAATATGATGTTGTAATAACTATGTATAGTTATTCTTTACACCATTATACCCATCCATGTAAGGTGGTGATGGAAAATAGATTACACCACGGCGTGGAGACGGTATTCCGTACGTACGCACGCGCGGTGATTTCTTTTTCCGTAGGATGGATAGATGGTGAAATAGGGTTGTTTCATACTTATAATAACATATCAGTATATGAGTGATACTGATGTTATTACTTCATAATGAAACTACCTAAGAAGAAGAAGTGGAAGAAGAAATAAAGATGAAAGAATTGGTAACGGTAATTACCTCTTCTTTGAAGTGCCTCTTTGAGACCTCCTCTTAGGGAACTAAAATTGGTCTTTGAGGAAGACCAGAACCTCTATGATGTTTCTAGGGAAGTGGAGAGGAGAAATTGGCAGGGGTTGGCCGAGCTTGAGTGCTCAAATTGGTGTGAGGAGGAGGGGGAGGAGGTGTCCTTTTATAGGGGAGGAGAGGGGCACCTTAGGAATATCTCAAAATATTATTTTATATTAAAGTCAAAATCGATTTATAATGGTTCCAAAGGGTCTTATTTCGAAGCTAAAGTGGGGATGGGTCGAAATCCTATCAACCAATAGGATTTAGACAAGTTTAGGTTATTATTTTAACCTTATCAATTAGATTTAACTCTAAGATAAATAATTTAACTTTTACCGTGTCTTTTTGTTTTCTTTCACTATATGGTTAATACACTTACTATAACATGCCAAACGAACCCCAAATTGTATATTATTAATACATATATCCTTATCTAAGTCATTTGGCCGAACCTTAGATTTTTAGGAATAAAATATCAATTAATAATATAATATTTGATTTAAAAACTATTTTGTGTCAATTTTGACACTATTTGATAAATGATTTTTGTGAAAGTCATAACAGAATTATATGTTCGAACCAAGTTGATTAAATCAACACTAATATATCATAGTAACCTATAAAATTAGTGGAATTCATAAAAAGTCTCAAATTACATTTATTTTGGTGTTTATAACATCAATTATGTTAATATTTCATTAACAAGATAATTACTGCATCATCTTTGTGGCATAAATGAATTAAATTATTTGATGTCTAAAAATTACAAATAAAATACCATCATGTATTAAATCTTTTTAGATTTCTAATGAATATTTACAATCGAATTTATCTTATGTATAACCCCATATTAGAAATGATTTACTTATTAAACTTTGATTTTAACTATTTTAACCCTTCTTTAAATAAATTAATAATAAATGTCCTAATCTAATCCAAGTGGGCCTAAATGGTCATATTTTATTCATAAGGTTGTTTTTGGTCGAATTACACTTGTCCAATAGAATTAGGACATGTGTTAGGGTAATATTAATATCATATTTACCCTTAGTTACCCTATTTACTATTAACCGTGGTAAAAAATGTAAAAAGTTACTATTCACCAAAAATTATTTTCATCTCATTGAACCACATTTTAGTCCTTGATATTAACCGTGTCTCTCGGATTTTCGAAATTCCATTCACAGAAGCGGTAAAATTAAGTTTTATGCAAAATTCAGTTTTTAACCTACCACTTAGTAGTTTCACTATTCATCAAAAATTGATGTTTTTCAGAACAATGCCAAAATTTCACCCCAAGCTATATTTCATATTCCGAATTCAAAAATGAAGTCTATTTTACCAAATTAATAACATAAAAGTTTCATTAATTAATTCTATAATTAAATCCCGTTGTTAAAACAAATAGCGTGTTTTTTAAAAAAACAATATCTATCAAAAGATTGACACTTGTTTATGTCTAGTTTAAATGTGAAATTACATCCAATGACCAACATTGTATTAAATTGTAAAAATATATTCTAAATATACTTTAAAACCACTCAAATTAATGATTTATCACTATTAATTATTTCGATTAAAAAAGTTGTTTTTAATTATAATTTAGTAATTTTCACTATTCATCAGAATATGAAAGTTATCCGAAAAGTACCAAAATTTCACCTTAGGCTAAATTCGATACTCCGAATCCAAAAATGAAGTCCATTTTGAGAGTTAAAATTTATAAAATTTAAAAATTGGTTATTACTATTCATAACGGCTAGTTTTAATAATATTTTAATAGCATATCATTGTTTCGTGAAACTCAGGATTACGTACCACACACGCTATCGAGGAAGGCTGCGATTGCGTGTAATGCAAGGCAAGTCAAGGATGCATGTTGTGCAAGCTCCTTTTGGTGTAGCGTATAACACAAGACATTAGTAAAATAAAAAAGAATATTTTTTATAAAATCTCGGGCTGTTACATTCTACCCCCCTTAAAATGAATTTCGCCCTCGAAATTCGTCGGGGTTATAAATGGTTTACTATTCGAAAGTTTCTTTAATAGAAACCCACATCGTAAAAGGGAATACCAAAACTTGGCTTTAAAAACTAAAGTATGAAATGTAACGATTACCCAAATAAACTAATCACTGGGTTTCCACATAGGTGAAAATATGGATATGGAAGAGAAATCTAACCATCATGTTCTGAAGGAGAGTGGTAGAGAACATGGCTATGGAAAAGCCAGTAATCACAAATCCATAGATTTGTGATGATATAAGGTACCATCTGATTCATCAGGTATAAGATCACTAGGACAACATTTTTGGTTTTCAAGATCATTTCCCTAAAGTTGAAAATTTGAATTAGAATAAATACTTACTTTATTTTGGTACAATATCACTATTGTCCGTGCCTTTAACAATTTCCACATCATCTCTTAAAGAAATGAAGTTGAATTTGTCATTCGCGATGTGTTAGCAGATCATGTGATAGAATGATGGGTCATTCCATCTGTCTCAAACAAAAGGTTAGAAAAGTTATCAAAAAATACATAAATCCATCTATAGTGAGATTAATCATATATGGTTCCTAAAATGAACTTATACATCACATATCATACTGCTTAATATAATAAAACTAGTTTCTACTAAACAGGGACTTCCTGTAGGTCAGTGGTAGGCGATAAAGGCCAGTCGCACTTCGGTTGTGGGTTCGATTCCCACAGCCTTGTCCGAAGCGATGGGCTGTCGCCCGTCCTGCAGGTTGTCCTTTTTATAAAACTATATTACTATAACATCCCATCAATAATATCGAAAAAAAACTTCTATCCTTAAACAATACTAACTTATGTCCAACATAATTCATTCCAATCATTAGGCTCATAATACTGCAGTCCATTCTCATAACATAGTGAAAACGATTACCAGAGATTTAATACCATCGTTGATCCCCATATATCATAAGATATATCTTGTTGGTCACATTCCAAACATTCAAAGGCCTTAATCTTGTACTCTCTTGAATACCCATTGAACCTTAGTGAAAACTTGAATGCAGTTAAAAGTTAACACTTTTCACATACCGAAATCCTCAAAATTCTATATACTCAAACCATGATATCACTTAGTCCTTATATCAATCATGAGCTCATGAATACTGTCAAACATTTCATTTTCCTCTTATCCCTTCATTATGCGCATATCATATTCATTCCAAAAATATCTGAATAACCTTTCATGGATACTGGTAACATTAATCAGACAACAATGTTACAATCCTTACATGTCTCTTTATTCCATAGTACCATGAGATTACTTATACAACATTACACATGATAAACATGTAATCATTCCACTACATTCTTAAACCATTGACCGAGCTTCAACAATTCTTTCATCTCACATACCATTGGTAGTCTCTTCATCATCATCCACATAAATACTTCTCATATGACCATACTGATTCTCTTCATGAGTCTTTCCCTTAGGGAATTTGTTTGCATAATGCCCATACATTCCACATTTAAAACACTTAACCATTTTTGATGTCGTAGCAATACCATTATCCTCATCCCTGGTATTAACTGAACCTTTTCCTTTGCACTTACTGGCTTTGTGTCCTTCTTTTCCACACCCAAAGCATCTTCCAGTTCCTTTGAAACATTCTCCTTGATGCCTCTTCCCACATGATTTACATAGGGGAAATTGAACTTTCTTTCCTCTATGATCATCATGAAACTCCATCTTTCTCTTATTAGCCGAGTCAGGAAACTTACCAAATTTTACTTTATTGATCATATTATGAGATTGCTGATTCGGCATAATAATGATGTTTGGACTTCCAAATCCCATTTCATTTGGTTGCTCATAAAGTATATCATTCCATTGTCCATCATTTCCTCCATTATCGTGAATCACCTTGTTTCCAGCCATTTTCTAAAACCCAAAAAGAATAGCGTGAGAGGCAAAAATCATGCTAGGGAAAACAACATAATAAAGGGGGAGTACCTTGAACATCTAACATCTTAGGTTTAATTCTATGATCGTTAGCGTAGTTCTAGTACTATAACCTATACGTATACTTAACCTTAGGGACATCCCTAGACATACCTTAGAAATATCTCTAGGGATCTCACTAACGTTTTCGCATCCTAGTTTCCAAAGGTTGACTAAACCTTTCCTCTGATACCAACTGTAGAGACCCGAAGCCTGACGTACATAGACTTTACATTACTTTTTCGGAATACTTAGTACATAACAAAAACACACACACACAAGGATCGTAATAGTTTAGTGTCTTTGGAAACTCGGAACGTAATCTTCTAATCGTGGTGAAAGATCTTCAATATCTCCCATAAAGATCTTCCTTTTTTTTACCTAAAACCTTTCTTTATATCCTGGGGAAAGAAAAACATAAAAGGGTGAGCTCAAATGCTCAGTAAGGGTAAGAAAAAGAAATATCAATCACATCATATACATAAGAACGTAGCTTTTGGAAATCTTAACCTGCAAAAGAGCTCATAATATCATAACATGGGATAAATCATAGAGGTGAAAATGAAATCATAACTTAAAACATTACTCATTGTGGCATACACACATAATCATAGAGAATCATTTCTTGTTAGTCAAGACTCATTGCCAAGACTATCTTAGTGGACAAAGTCCCTTTCTGAACCGAGTTCACTCCTCGTTTCAGTCCTGTATCACTGAACCGAAATAACCTTCCGTTCCAGCCATGTCTATCTCATGAGATATAAAATCTTTACCCAATGCATTGGAGGGAGATATAGGTCCCACCCATCTTATAATGAATCCTTTCTTATGTGTGCCACATAATCATAAAACATACATCATCGCATAACACATGTAAAAAATGGGATTCTTGAAACATCATGACATCATAAATCAATTCATATAAGATAAATGAATTCATAAAAATAATTCCATCACAACATGAACAAATCAATTTAATAATAGGGATAAAAACAGAACCCTTTTATTATCATAGATGGAAAATAATTTTGATAAAATACTTGAAATCCATTCTTGAGGAAAATATCCTTTCTACTTCAAAAACATTTTCCTTTCTTAACATGTCTTACAATTTAAAACTAAAAGAAGTTGATTAAAAATAAACTTGAAAACTTTTAAAGGAAGCTTCTTGGATTTAATGTTTTAAAAATCCATTCATGCCGTATAAGTTAAAAAAAACATTCTTCTCATACTTTTGTCGGAAAAGTCAAAAAAAGTACCTCGTACGATAAACGACAAAAGATTCCTTTCATATCTTTTACTAAAAACTCACCGAAGGGTAAAATAGGTTTTAAACAATTTTAGGTGAATGGAAATAATATTACATATTGAGTAAACATGGATGTGGATGATAAAATACACCCCAGTAAATTTCAAAGTATAAACAGTCTCGGATAAAAATGAGATTGTGATATTTCCCTTACCTTAGGTCCGACTTGCTTTGTAAGTGTCCGAACCTCCTGTATAATGATTTAAATCATGTTATTGACTTATTAAAGAATCATATTCATTGTTATGATATCATATATGGTTCACTTATGACATTATATTACACGTTCTTTTGTAAATTCCATGTTAAAGAAGCGTTTTGGGTAAAATCGTTTCATTTATCGTAGGTGTTTTGACTTGTTGTTCTTGACATCATTATTACTTATATCATGATTTACTTACTTCCAGAATATAAAATATGATTTATATATCATATATATTCAGTATATATATATATATAATAGGTAGATAAATAAAATGAAAAACACCGTTCATGGAGACGGTAGTCCGTACGTACGCATGAACGCTGTTTTCCTTTCCTTATTGTCTTGAAATGGAAGTAAGTAGATGACATACATATGTATATATATACATAAATCCAGTAGCTTTATAATGTCATATATTTCATTATTATTTCTTATATATACATTATAATCATTCTTAAATGGTTAACATGGAGAATGAATCTCATCGCGTCGTGGAGACGGTATTCCGTACGTACGCACGAGCGATGATATCATTTCTATAAATATTGAATTGAATTGGAGTGGATTATACAATATATCAGAATCAATATGATGTTGTAATAACTATGTATAGTTATTCTTTACACCATTATACCCATCCATGTAAGGTGGTGATGGAAAATAGATTACACCACGGCGTGGAGACGGTATTCCGTACGTACGCACGCGCGGTGATTTCTTTTTCCGTAGGATGGATAGATGGTGAAATAGGGTTGTTTCATACTTATAATAACATATCAGTATATGAGTGATACTGATGTTATTACTTAATAATGAAACTACCTAAGAAGAAGAAGTGGAAGAAGAAATAAAGATGAAAGAATTGGTAACGGTAATTACCTCTTCTTTGAAGTGCCTCTTTGAGACCTCCTCTTAGGGAACTAAAATTGGTCTTTGAGGAAGACCAGAACCTCTATGATGTTGCTAGGGAAGTGGAGAGGAGAAATTGGCAGGGGTTGGCCGAGCTTGAGTGCTCAAATTGGTGTGAGGAGGAGGGGGAGGAGGTGTCCTTTTATAGGGGAGGAGAGGGGCACCTTAGGAATATCTCAAAATATTATTTTATATTAAAGTCAAAATCGATTTATAATGGTTCCAAAGGGTCTTATTTCGAAGCTAAAGTGGGGATGGGTCGAAATCCTATCAATCAATAGGATTTAGACAAGTTTAGGTTATTATTTTAACCTTATCAATTAGATTTAACTCTAAGATAAATAATTTAACTTTTACCGCGTCTTTTTGTTTTCTTTCACTATATGGTTAATACACTTACTATAACATGCCAAACGAACCCCAAATTGTATATTATTAATACATATATCCTTATCTAAGTCATTTGGCCGAACCTTAGATTTTTAGGAATAAAATATCAATTAATAATATAATATTTTATTTAAAAACTATTTTGTGTCAATTTTGACACTATTTGATATATGATTTTTGTGAAAGTCATAATAGAATTATATGTTCGAACCAAGTTGATTAAATCAACACTAATATATCATAGTAACCTATAAAATTAGTGGAATTCATAAAAAGTCTCAAATTACATTTATTTTGGTGTTTATAACATCAATTATGTTAATATTTCATTAACAAGATAATTACTGCATCATCTTTGTGGCATAAATGAATTAAATTATTTGATGTCTAAAAATTACAAATAAAATACCATCATGTATTAAATCTTTTTAGATTTCTAATGAATATTTACAATCGAATTTATCTTATGTATAACCCCATATTAGAAATGATTTACTTATTAAACTTTGATTTTAACTATTTTAACCCTTCTTTAAATAAATTAATAATAAATGTCCTAATCTAATCCAAGTGGGCCTAAATGGTCATATTTTATTCATAAGGTTGTTTTTGGTCGAATTACACTTGTCCAATAGAATTAGGACATGTGTTAGGGTAATATTAATATCATATTTACCCTTAGTTACCCTATTTACTATTAACCGTGGTAAAAAATGTAAAAAGTTACTATTCACCAAAAATTATTTTCATCTCATTGAACCACATTTTAGTTCTTGATATTAACCGTGTCTCTCGGATTTTCGAAATTCCATTCACAGAAGCGGTAAAATTAAGTTTTATGCAAAATTCAGTTTTTAACCTACCACTTAGTAGTTTCACTATTCATCAAAAATTGATGTTTTTCAGAACAATGCCAAAATTTCACCCCAAGCTATATTTCATATTCCGAATTCAAAAATGAAGTCTATTTTACCAAATTCATAACATAAAAGTTTCATTAATTAATTCTATAATTAAATCCCGTTGTTAAAACAAATAGCGTGTTTTTTAAAAAAACAATATCTATCAAAAGATTGACACTTGTTTATGTCTAGTTTAAATGTGAAATTACATCCAATGACCAACATTGTATTAAATTGTAAAAATATATTCTAAATATACTTTAAAACCACTCAAATTAATGATTTATCACTATTAATTATTTCGATTAAAAAAGTTGTTTTTAATTATAATTTAGTAATTTTCACTATTCATCAGAATATGAAAGTTATCCGAAAAGTACCAAAATTTCACCTTAGGCTAAATTCGATACTCCGAATCCAAAAATGAAGTCCATTTTGAGAGTTAAAATTTCTAAAATTTAAAAAGTGGTTATTACTATTCATAACGGCTAGTTTTAATAATATTTTAATAGCATATCATTGTTTCGTGAAACTCAGGATTACGTACCACACACGCTATCGAGGAAGGCTGCGATTGCGTGTAATGCAAGGCAAGTCAAGGATGCATGTTGTGCAAGCTCCTTTTGGTGTAGCGTATAACACAAGACATTAGTAAAATAAAAAAGAATATTTTTCATAAAATCTCGGGCTGTTACAGTGATGTTGATAAGCCTTACATACACATGCGTGGTGATTTCTTATTTCATAGGATGGAAAGAAAGGGGGATATTTATGTTACATAGTCATAATAAAATCGTAGTATGTAAGAGATACCATAGTTATCACTTTTTAATGAGACATATCATGTATAGGATGTACAAGAAGAAATATGTTTGAAGGAATTAGTATAAGTGATTACATTTTTATTTATGAATAATAGAACCAATAAACTATAACTAGAGAAGTCTAGAAGGTAAATGTTAAAGCTATGTATGAAATTGATGGATTGTTGTGATGTGAAGTGGTGGGGGAGGAGGTGCACTTTTCTAATTTTTGTGAGAGGAACTTTTGGATCTCCACAAATATTAATTTATAATAAAATAAAACCACATCCAGTCACCTCAAAAATATCTGAATTTCAAATATAAAATGAGATACAACTATGATATTTTCATCCAATATATTTATATAGGGTTTTCCATCCATTTAAACCTTATCAATTTAATTAAAAATCAGTTATTATATTTAATTGTTTACTAGGGTAACAAATATTTTAATATTAAAAGGGTGAAATATTTACATATTTGATGTCAATTAGACAAAAAAATAAATAAATTATAACATTTTCAAACATAGAATAATTATTATATTTTTTTTAATTAGGATTTTAAAATAATTTAATAAAACATTTTTCTGATAGCCAATCAATGGAGTCAATTTGGACACTATTCAACCCATTAATGAAAATTATTAAGATAACAAGTTTAAATTAAACAAAATATTTTAATATATTCATAATTGGTTATAGTCATATAGAAAATTCATTACACATATTAATTTAGACAAAAAAATTTGTTTTAAAATATAAATAAAATTTATTTTTTATCTATATTAATAAAATAATTACTACATCTTATTGTGTAATTACATAATATAATGATTTGTTGAATAAAAATTACAATTTGAATAATATGATGTAGATAATATTACAATATTTAAGAATAATATTTTTAGTTGAATTTATTTTCTAGAAAATTCAACATTTAAAATGTTATACTTATTAGACTGTGAATGTGAGAACTTGAAAAACTCATAAAATAAAATAATATAATCATCACAATCACTTCTGTAAGGATCGAAATGGACAATAACTAGACCCAATGATGTATATGGTTGATATATACTATAACAATAATATTTTTTCATGTGTTTGGGAGTTTTTGATTTTTATTATAATTTTATTAAAAATTGTTTTATTGATTTATCGTTAATTAATTAATCTTTGCATCATAAATGTATAAGTTTTTATAATAATCATTTATTTCCTAAAAATTGAAAATAAATTACAATGATAAATAAAAACATTTTTATATTTAAAATGATTTTTTATAATAGAATTTATATTCTGAATAACCTTATATAAACTATGACATTGTAATTAAAATTTGAGAAAGATATATTTAATTTTTCATTATATAAAATAAATTAAACATTCTAATCCCATCCATGTAGCTTCCAATGGAATACATTTCAACCAAAGGATTATTTTGATCGATACACAGTCATACAATGAAATTGTGATATGTTTTAGGGAAATGTTCGAATAGTCTTCATACCCATAATTACCCAGAATACCCTTTTATCATTTTAATAAAAATTACTAAAGTTCTTATTCATAATGCCCAAAATTAAAATAAATACATTTGAATTATTTGGTCCTACAGATTCCAAAAATGGATTCGGTTTTTAAAAAATTTACAACACTGAAGTATCCTAAAGTAATTTAAAATTAATCTCATTACCTGAAAAAGATAACCAGTTTTAAATGTTAAAACATTGCAATCTATTGAAATGATTTTACATCTGAATTCCAATTAAAATTAATTAAAAATAAATACCTTATATTAAATGATTAAAATATATTCAATTTATAATTTAAAACCATTCAATATTTTAAATAACCATATAAATTATTTTGATGAAAACAATGTTGTCATTTAAAATATAGTTTATTTTTAATATTTATAAAAATTTGAATGTTATCAAAAAATTAATAAAAAATCATAAAATGTAAAATTTTATATACTGCATCCAAAGAACATGTTTCTGTTGTCATAAAAAATTTATTAAATTTTCAAAATCGTAAATTAGAAGGGCTTCTCTAATAAATGGGAAATTTTCCCTTATTAAAAATATAGGTTTTTATATACAAAAAATGGATTATTCATACAATATGACAAAAATATCTACTGAATGAATATGAAAAATATTTTATTAAATATATATTAATGACATTTACTATTAGTAATTTAGTGAATTTATTATTATAAGAAAAGATATATAATTGATTTATTTTATTAAGAAATAATTGGTAGCAAATGACTTCGCCATACATTTTCATAAGTTAGATATATGTATTCCCTCTAACCTAATAGCTATGTTAAAATGGTCATTTTATACTAAGGGAGTCTCATTGTTCTCTTAAACTGACAATTGTGTGCAATTCAAGCTAATGAAGAATTAAAATTATTTTAATAGTATATTTCATAAAAACATAGGGGTGTTTCTTTTTACACCCCTTAAAATGGATTTCTCCCTTGAAAATTTTCACTTGGATACAAACATATGATACAATATATCCCTTGATATATCCTAAAGATCCCACAAAGCTTCATCAAATTGGTGGTTCTTCCCCCTAACAATAACCAAGTGAGTGGTCCTGTTTCATAGAACATTTTCACTACAATGGAGAACCTATATCATTAGTTCTTAAAAATAAATATATTTCTCTAGCGGTATAGCTTCTAAGTTTAGTACATATTAAGGACAAGTTATATACATTATCAGTGAAGATTTCTTAACACCTCATGAACTTGAGAGATACTCGGTTGAAGAAACAATTAGTATAATACCTTCACAACATGATCTAGATTTTCTAAAAGATAGATATACCTTGGGTGAATCTTTCGCTTCATTCCAAATATAAATACTCCCATCCATTAAAAATTCATTGAATAAAATGTCACCCACTTCAAACTCTAGGCCTTTTTATTAATTGACTGCATAACCCTTTTGTTGAATGTGAGCCGATCTTGTGTGTTTTTGAATAGATATAACATTTTATGGCATTTCATCAACAAGATCAGGTCCTAATATATTTATTTCCAAAAAATCATACCAGAAATTTGGAGTTTATCAAATCATCCCCTAGAGGGATTTATAAGGAGCCATATGAATACATGAGTGAACTCTATTGTTATAGGAATATCCAACCAAAGGTAGGTATTCATCCCAAAAACCATTAAAATCCATAGAGAATGTTCTCAACAAGTCTTAAAGTGTTTGAATTGTCCTCTATAACCGATTGACTATCTGAGGATGATAAGTAGTATATAAACACAACTTCATATCCATATCCCACTGATGAATTCTCTAGAACATTGAGGTAAACCTCAGAACCTGATTAAATATAATATTAAATTGTAGTCTATGAAATCTTGGAACATTATTTACAGATATCATTACAAGGTGATCAAGAGGGAAATCCTCTCTAATATAAATGAAGTGTGCCGACCTCATAAGGTGATCAACTACAACCCATATAGAATTATGTCCTTTATATGTATTTTTATGTCTAATGAAAATCCCACAGAGATTTTTTTCCATTTATATTCCAGATTGTGTAATGGTTATAACATCCCATTAGAATTATATCTCATATAATTCACTTACTCACAAGCCATTCATAGAAAGAAATACTCAAAAACATATTTTTTCATGTCATCCCACCAAAAATACTCTTTCATATCCATGTACATCTTTCTGATTTCATAGTTAATAGATAATGAAGAACTATGATCCTCATCCAATAACACCTTATTTAATTTTGGTATGGGAGGAATACAAACCCGGTTCTAGAACATTGTTTTTCTATCAAAATCAAGTTTGAATTTATGAACATTTATCCCCATATTATGATGCTATAAATATTCCTTTTGTGCCTACTTAATCTTCACTTTTATAGATGGTCGATCATTCAGTTGATAAAGATTATATTTCAACTATTCTATTAAAATTTTAAGATCCATCATTTTCATATCCATAAATATGAGATCTTTTGTGATCCTCATCACTCATCAGCTAGCATAATCCTTTTGACTCAATACCTCTTCCACCTTGTCCTCTTTCCCAAGTTGTTAATGTATTGAGTAGTAATAATATTTAATCAAATCCAAAAATTATGTTCATTTCATATTCAACTATTTTTTTTGTTAAAATATACTTTAGACTTTTATTATAAATATAAATATAACATCATTAACCTTAAATATAATGCCTCTATATCTTTAGTGAAAATATTACTACGACTATCTAAAAATCATGAGTTGCATATTTTTTTCATGGATAATCAAATTTCATCAGGAATAAGATATCACAATAAAATTTTTCATGAAAAAACATCCCAACCCCTTATTGGATGGATCACTATAGATCAAAAAACATTCTCCACTACAATTAATTGTGAGCATAGTTTCCCCAGATAACCTTCTTATGTATTCTTTGAAATTTATTTCATATTCCACCATCGATAGGTACCTAACTCTATTCCATGTAAACATGGATTGTGTATTGGATAATCTTTAATATTATTTAAATAACATTGATAATATCCATCCAATACAAGAAAAAATCAGATCATAGTTACTGTTGTAGGTCTTGGACAACATTCAATAGAAACTATTTTTTATAGATCCATAGATTTCCCCTCTTTTGAGATTATGTGGCATAAAAATTAATATTTCAGATAAAAAATATATAATTGTTAAATTATTTTATTAAACTTTCCCTTTAAATGGAACTTTATATAAATTATCATTTTACCTTCATTCTCTTCCTTTCTATTTTAATTGATAATAAAATCATCTATAATTAATACCAAAAACTAATAAAGATAGTCTCCAAATAATCTATTAATTAGATCCATGAAGATATAGGGGGACTAGTAAGACCAAAAGGAATCACTATAAATTCATATAGTCCATACCATTTACAGAATTCCATCTTTGGTAGATCCTCATTCTTGGCCCATAGTCAATGAAATAATGAATGAAGATAAAACATGTAAAATTATTGAGATTTGTGTAGTTGGTAAATTAATTCATCAATTTGGTAGTGATGATATATATTCTTGATAGTGATCGTGTTATGTTCTTGATAATCAATGAAGAGACACATTTATCAATCTTACTTCGTAACAAATAGAATAAGTGTACCCCAAAGTGACACACTAAGATGCATGAATCCCTTTTCGATATTATCATGTATTTGGTTCTTCAATTCCTACAACGAAATTGTTTCCAATCTATAAGTAATCTCTTAAATAATTATAGAATATTTTATGTGTTCTACAAAAAACTCAAAATCAGGATTTGGTGGAAGACCTGGCAATTCATTTGGAAATTCATCATCAAACTCTATAGAATGGGTGTATTATAAATTTTTAGTTTCTCTCCAAATATTTGAGATAGATAATATTCATTTTTAGGTATCAAGACCTATAAGATGAAAGAAATTTCTACTATAAGGTTATATTGGTTCTTGCATCAATATATGATCACAAATTGTTTGGGAATATAAAATGTGACTTCCTTTCCTTGTAAATTAATATTAGATCCATATAGAAAATATCAACCCATGCCAAGAATCACATCAAATTCCACTATAGGAAGTATCAAAGGATACTGAAGAAGAACTATACCAAAAACTATAACCATAGAAGAATAATAAACATTTGATGTGACTTATGTGCCATTAGTAATTGTCACAGGTTTCTAAGATAATAATTGATGAGATTATATGGATATAACCATAAAAAAATTTCTTAAATAATGGAATTGGTGGATCCAGAATCAAATAAAACATATTCTTCCTTAGATTTCATGGTGAGTGTACGTTTCACCACTTCATTATCATACTCTACATCTATGATAGTGATGGCGTGTGATTTTCATTTATCATTGGACATAAGAGTTTACTAATGTTGACCACCATCAATAACCATTGTATTAAGGAAATTATAGGTCTAATTCCCCATTTCCATGGACTGGTTACATTGAAGTATAAGAGGTTCATTTGATATATCCATTTCTCTAATCGAATACTTAGACATAATTTTACCATCACATCAGAATTAGACTACCCTAATAACTTCTTTTCTACATATAAAAACATTTAATGGTCCATTTAAGTAACGTTACTCTTTTTTTATTTCCAAACATTGATCATAAGGAAAAAAATATCTTATTTTGAGTGAGGTATTTTGATTTTCCCTTAAATTTCATTTTACTCTTGATATCAAATCCGTAGGACTGATGGGTTACTCAAATCCCCATATCAACATTGAGAGGACCTTGAAAAAAAATTTCAATGTTATTGAAGACCCTTATGGCTAATTCCCATCATATTTTTGTTTTTAATCCACTAATGAATCGATCAATTTTACTCTTGGGTTGGAAAATAATTCCATATGTGTACCTTGAATGTGTTGTAATGTTTTCATTGTATATAGCATTGAAATAATCATCCTTTTTATTATGTTCAAGGAACTCATTCCCCATATTTTTTTTAAGAATAAAAGGAATTTAATTATTGAAAAATATGTTATTGACCTTGTCTCATTCCATGGATTCAATTTTATCTAGTTTCCTCATATTCTTGATAATGTTCCACATACAATGAGCATCACCTTTCAAATGATAGACTGCTAAGATAACATAATCATGTTCTAAACATTCTAGAACTAGTGATTTATTTTATGTGGTACATATCCATTTTTAAACCACTAATATATCATAAGACTCGCTAAACGATGGTGGATGCTACCTCATAAAGGAATCAGTAGTATGTTGTTACCCCCTTTGCTTGTCGAGAATTCCAACATGAGTCGTAGCTTGAGAATTTTTTTGAGATCAGATACAATATTTTCATTCCAACTCCAATAAAAGTTTTTTGATATATAGGAAAATCATTTAACTTCCTATTGCATTCATTATTTAGTTAGTTCCTTCGGGATCCATCCATTAACAGAAACCAAGAAGCCTAACATGAGAAACACTAATCATAATGGAAAAACCAAAAAATCAATACCAAAATTTCAATTTATGAAACTATAGGTCTTATCCAAGGTTATTCATGATGACTTAAAAACCAATATGATTGCATCTTATACTTCAACATATTATTTCTGTTAATACTATGGTTTTCTCAACGTAGTTTCCAAATTTTAACAACACCATTCCACAGATACCAACTATAAAAACCAGAAATTTTCATAAATTGATATTATTTCAAATTTGAAGAATATTCCTTAATAAATATAACAATTCCATGATAGGAATTTATAGCCATAATTTATTTTGAAACCTGAAAACCTAAAAAACTGGTTCGTAAGTCTCCTCATCAACTTCATCTTATGTCATCATAACTAGACCAATTTTTAGCATAGATTATTTAATACCATTCATATTGACCTAGTGAAAAAAAAACATATAAAATAGTGATAATATATTATCATTATGGGTAAATTAGGGAGATAATAATCATATAATAATCATTAGACATAAAAAGAAACATTTGAAAGTTTTTCTTGCATATGAAAGATCGTGATATCATGCCATAGGATAAATCATGAAAAACATAAGAATCAATGAATTTAATAAAACATTTCATAAAAAAATACATGGAGATTTGTGTCATATACATAATCATAGAAAATACTTTCATTTTAGTGAAGGCTCATTTCCAAAACCATTATAGTGGACAATATCCATTGTTGATCCTAGTTCACTCCTAATTCCATCTCTGTATTACTGAACAAAGATCATTTCTCATTCCATCCATTTATATCTCATGAGATATAAATCATTAACCAATTAATTAGAGGTGGATATATTCCCCACCCATCTTATAATGAAATCATTATTACACGTTCCACAAAATCAATAATCATTAATCATAGCATAACCCAAGGTATAAAATGGGTTTCTTGGACATCATTTCACCATAATCCCTAAAAAAATTTCATTAAAATAATTACAGTATAAATAATGATTTTTTTTACAAGTACATTAATATTAACCATATTAAATAATTCCATCTAATATTGAAAATAATTTTCATATGATAATTGATATTATTTCTTAAGGAAAATATCATTTCTTCTTCAAAATTTTTTCTTCATAATTTTTTGCAATTTTAAAAGAATATAATTTATTTGAATGTAATCGTAAAATAATATAGTGAAATCATAATTTAAATAAGGATTTATGAGGATGTAAAAATAAATTCAGGCCGTTTAATTTAAAAAACATTCACCTCATACTTTTTCTAAAAATGTAAGAAAAGTACCTCCTATCGAATAACAACAAAATATTCCTTTCATATATTTTACTAAACATTTGCTAATGGGTAAAATTGAATTCACAAAATTTAATATGAATAGAAATAATATTACATTTTTTGGAAACATGTATGTGGATGATAAATGCATAACACCAAATATTTACATATAATCAATATCTGATAATAATGAAATTGTTAAATTATCCCTTACCTTAGGTCAAATTACCATTATATTTATCCAAAGATACTGTATAAAGATTTATATAATGTCATTGACTTATTTTAGAATCATATTAATTTTAATTATACCATATATTATCATATTATCATTAGTTTGTTAAGAACATTTCATTAATAAATATTATTCAATAATTAACTACTTTATTTTCTTTAGCATGTTTTGTCGAATATGATTTAGTTCTCCGTAATATGTCTTAGTTATATCATTCCAAAATGATAATAAAACTATATTTATAATATTTAAACATTATATTAATTTATATAATAATACTTTAATAGATATAGTGTAAAATGAATCACATCGCATCGGGGAGACGTTAGGCTGTACGTATGCACAAGTTACGATATAATTCCAATATTTTTATTATGGAACTGAATTGAATGATTTATAATATTTCAAAATCAATATCACATTATAATAACCATATAAAATTATATTTATTTCATTTTACTTTTCCATGTAAGGTGGTGGTGAAACACAGATTATACCACGATGTGGAGATGTTATGTCGTACGAATGCATGCGTGGCGATTTTGTTTGTTGTTGGATGGATAGAAAGTGGAATATTTTTGTTCCATAATCCTAATAAAACATAATGAAAAAATTGATACAATATTTATTACATTATAAGTAAACAGAACCTGAAGGGTAATTATAATATGAAATAAGTATGAAGGAATTAGTAGATGGGATTACCTCTTCTTCGACATACTTCCTCTAAATCTTTTATTAGTGAACTAGAGTTTTTATTTTTGGATGACCAGAACCCCAAGGATGAAAGTAAAAAAAGTTTATAAGGGAAAATAGAAAGGGATTAAAAATAGTAAATTCTCAATGTGAATTTAAGAGGTGAGGGAGGAGGTTCCCATTTATAATTGCGGTGAGGGGAAATTTTGGGATCTCCGAAAATATTAATATATAATAAAATCAAAACCCATGAAAAAACCTCCAAATTCTCATAATTTAGAATATGAGATAATATAAGGTTGAAATATCATCATAAAATATAGTTTAGATAGGTTTGTCTATCAATTTAAACATTATCATTTTAATTAACACCTAGTTATTATATTTTATTTTATTCTAGGGTATCTCATATTTCAATATTTAAAGTGTGAAATATTTAATTATTTAATTTCAATTAGAATATAAATAAATAAAATAGAACATTATATAACATATCATACTTATGAATTATTCTTAAAAATAATTTATGATTTTTAAATAATGAAATAAAACATTTTCATGATAAATAATCAGTGGTATCAATTTTGACATTATTCAATTCCTTGATTAAAAATATTAAGATAACAAGTTAAATTTAAACCATATATTTTTCATACTTCTAAGAGTTCATGTTAATCTATAATATTTATTATACATATTATTGACCCCAAAATATATTTATTTTAATATTTTTAATAACATTTATTTGTTATATATATTAATAAAATAATTATTACATCAATTATGTGTATTTATTCAATATAATTATATTTTCAATAAAAATTAAAAAATAAAATCTATAATGAAGATAAATCTAATATATTTCAGATGAATATATATAGTTAAATTTATTTCTAGAAAATACTTCATTAAAATGATATTATTATTAGATTATGAATGTGACAACTTTAACATCACTTTGAATAAAATATAATAAGTGTCACAATCACTTCTATAATGCTCCAAAAGGACACTAACTCAACAGGGGATGTTTGTGGTCATTATATATTAAAATAATATTTTGTGAAGTTTTTGGGTCTTTGTATGGTTATTATAATTTCAATAAAAATTAATTAATTCATTTCTCATCAATTAATTAATTTTTGCATCGTCAATTTATAATTATTTAACATAAATATTTAATCCAAAAAAATTAAAAATAAATGACCATTATAAATGAATTTTTTTTTCTTTAGAATGATTATTTATAATTTAATTTATCTTATATGTTTGTTTTATATAATAAATGATATAGTTATTAAAATTTGACTAAGAAAAATTTAATTTTTCTTTAAATAAAATAAATTTAATTTCATAATGTCTTCCAAATTGATTCCAAAGTACACCATTTCTACCCAAGGAAGATTTAGGGTGAAAAAAAACTAATTCAATGATATTAAGTCAATTGTTAGTTAAATTTCATAATAGTGTTCTTACACGTAAATACATGGCTTTCCCATTTACCATTTTTGAAAAAATTACCAAAATTACCATTTATAATGCCAAAAAACAAAATAAAGCTATTTACATAATTTGTACCTTAAGATTATGAATAATAAATCAATTTTAAAAAATAAGAAACACAGAAGAATCAGTAATTAGTTTAAAATTAATTCTATTACGTGAGAGAGAGAATGTGTATTAAAATTAAAAACAATAAAAAAGATTGAAATGTTTTTACATCTGAATTAAATTTAAATTTAATTATAATTAAATATATTATATAGTATGAAAAATTTATTTTATTTATACTTTCAAACCAATCAAAATTATAATTTAACAATATAAATTTTTTTGGTGAAAAAAATATGATTTCAATTAAAATTATTTTACTTTTATTATTCAATAAAATTTGAATGTTATCAAATTTTTTTAAAAATTAATACAAATTAAAATTTTAAATATCAAATCCAAATAAATTTTTTATGATTTCATAGAAAAATTAATAATGGGTCAAAATATTAAATTTAATGGGTTTCACAATTCAAGAAGGATATTTACCCATTTGAAAAATATAGGATTATGTTCATTTAATAGTGTTTATTCATACCCAATCATAAATATTTATATTGGATGAATATCAAAAATATTTTATTATGTTTATATTAATTTCATTTACTAATATAATATCACTAAATTTATTAATACAAAAATAAAAATGTATAATTGATTTATAATTTTCATAAATAAATGGATGTGGAAGAATTCACCAATCATTTTCATATTTTTGTTATATATATTCTTACAATCCGAACTGCTAGTTAAAAATGGTCATTTTATACTACGTGCATCATTTAGTTCACATAAAATTACGATTTCATGCAATGCAAGCTATTGAAGAATTAAAATTCTTTAAACAAAATATTTCATAAAAACATGTGGGTGTTATATTCTTATATGTTTTTGATCAAGAGGGAACATAAATTTTTTCATCCATGTATCAAACATGATATTTTATGGGGGGCTATTCTATAATGAATCAAATCACAGATTCATAATGTAAGTAGATAGTGTAATAATTTTGAAACTGTATATAAGGATTTATATCCCATTGGACTGAATAGTTTAATAGTCTTGTAAAAAAATATACATAATTAATTTTCAAATTATAATATAAAAAGTAAAATATATCATATTATTTTCATTCAGAATTTTTGTAATTAATTTTATCATAAATTTTCATATCAATCAAAATACTCTTCTAGGTACCGTATAGAATGAAAAAAGTTGGAAAGGGGTTTTTACAATTACTTATTAAGGGTATTCATATAATGAAACCTTACATCAATAAATATGTAATAATAAATATGGAAAAGTAAATATCTGAAGAAACCTACATATTATTCAATAACATAATTATGAAGAATAAAATATCATGAATAATTGATGATAAAATAAATACATACAAATAATCACATGATCATAAATATAACAAGTAATATAACAACTAATTCAATAATAACATATACAGGAAGGTAAATTTAAAAAATGCAATTCAAAATGTCTCATGAGACATACCAATGCATTTTTCAGTAATAATGGGCCCCTATCATCACACACATAGTCCATTAAATTCACCACTTTAATAAAATATACAAATTATTCAACTTCCCATCCAAAATTAATAACAATTTGTATTGGAAGAACAACTTATATGAAATATAAATATTTTACCAAGTTAAATTGATTATAAACCAAACAAATAAATATTGTTAATGTTTTTAAAAGTGTACACTCTATTTATTGTATTCAGTATATAATATTTTAAATTAATAAAATTTTATGTATTTTAAAAATATTTTTTGAGGACAATATCCTACAAATATTCAAATTCATTTTTCAAAAATCTAAAAAATTAACACATGTTAAATAAACTATTTTCATCAAAACCCCAAAGAAAAAATATAATGGATGATACAGATCATTCAGTGGTCATAATGGTCTGAAATTATATTAATGTCATATATGTTAAAAAAAATTCGATTACAATGTTGCCTGAAATGTAAAAATGTACCATATTTTGAAATATAAATGGAATTTATTTGAAAACATTCACAAAATGAAAAAAAGATGATTTTTTTTATTAATTTTTTTTTAAATTTTGGAAAAAATCGTTAAAATATTTTTTGATATCATGTACATGGATGGGAAATAATATTCTATTGAAGATATAAACGAAGTAAGCTCTTTATAAAAACATTTTCTCAATTGTTTAATGTTCCAGATAGAGGAAAAATATATTATTACGTGATATATTAATAAATAAATAAATAATAAATAAATATATTTTATTTAATATATAAATTTCAAAAAACTCCCCAAAAATTTACATAAACATAAAAAATCCCAAATAATGATGTGAGTGTGAAATAAACTCTTATCTATTTGATGTCTTTTGAATTAATTTATCTATGAAACTAATAAAAAATTAAGACTTTTAATAACATAAATATAAATAGATTCGTAGTATTTCATATCAATGGGGTATGTAATACAATACACAAAATAAATAACTAATTGATATGGAATGTGTCTCGTGGAAGTAAAAGAAAGACAAGAAACCATTAACTCAGGGGTGATATCATTCGTTTGTGTTCAATCCTAGAGTATAATACATATATATTTAATATATATATATATATATATATATATTAAACACCAAATTAATAGATATTTAATACTATATATGATTTAATTATATGCATTTATAACTCATTTATTATAAATTCTTTATTAATAAAATTATTCTAGTTGATAATATCTTTATTTTTTATTTATGTTTTGGTTCAATAGTTCTCCATCAGGTACATTAATCTAGGATAAATCATCTCTATAATTTTTATCAATATATTAATGTAATAGATATTAATTATATATATATATATATAGTAATCTATATGTTTCATATATAGAAAAATAAATTACACTATTCAATGATAATGTTGGTTATATGTGCGCATTTATGTTGTTATAAATTTTTAACGTATGTAATGAATGAATCTGATTAATGATTAATAATTATTTTATTATATTTTATTTTTCATAAATATTTATTAAATAATTCATAATTATCCTTCTTGTAATGTGTAAATTAAAAATGGATCACATCACGCCATGGAGGTGGTAGTACATGGGTACACAGAAGCGATATATTTTTTCCCATTAGAATGGATAGTGAAAAGGTATATACCATGTAATAGTTCCAAAACCATATTTAGGTTAAAAATTTAATTTTTATAAATTTCTTCCATATTTACAACAATTTATGTGAAATAATGATGACAAAATAATTGGATCTCTACGCGGAGAAGGTACGTTATATGTATGTACGAGTGATGTTTTTGAATTTCATTGGATGGAAAAGAGATAGAATAGGGTTGTACCATAATAATGGAAATGTATGACTATATTTAAGATACTATATTTATTATCTTATGATGGATGCAAAACCTTAGAATTTTGGAAAATAAAGAATTATCCCGAAAGACTCGGTAAACATGATTTCCACTTTCTCAATAGAATTTCTTTATATATTTTTTTAACTGACCTAATAAAGAAATTTTTGGATGGAAATCACATAAACAATGTGTTTGGAGAATTTTAGAAGGAATTTTTTTTGGAGTTTTCTCAATCTTGATGATCAATGTTTTGTAATGAATGGAGGGTGTAGGTTGCCTTTAATAATCTAGATGAGGGGATCTTTTGGAATTTAATAAATAATTAAAATATAATAATGATATTGTCACAAAAAATGAGACAAAATATCATGTGACAAAAAGATATGGTATGATATTGTTGAAATATAACCAAATAATAAAATTCAAATAGGATTGTGTGGCGTTTTAGACATTATGCTTTGGATTAACCCCTTAGATAAAATATTTTCACATTACCTGTGATAATGCCTTTCTCACAATTAATAGGCTATAATTTTACCTATATAGTCATAATGGATTATATAATTCAAATTGATGATCTTTTAGACCATATATTGTCCTAATTTTACACTTTTATGTTTTTAATATTTTTTAAATAATTTAATATAATATTATTTTTATAAATCTTCACTAATTACAATGTTGACACTATTCAATTAATTTGACTTAAAATATATAATTAAATTTTTTTAATTTGAATATAATTATATTAAACATCAATGAAATGAAATATTAATCAATAATAATCATGTAAAACTAAAAATCGTTCAAATTATAGAACATTTAATATTTTTGATATCATTTATGATATTTTCTATAAATTAAATATGTACTATACTAGTGCTATGAATGAATTTAAGGCAATTATATAATAAAAAAATTTGAAATAAATTATCAACATTATTATAATTTCATTTTCCACATAATTTACATTTTTATTCATTTATAACTTTTTCTCTCCCAATATGGACACATAATAATTATTTAAAACTAAGAGAGGGACATTTTGTAACATTCAGAGATTTATATATCATATTGGTCATTTTCGTAGACATGATTCCATTAAACATATCTATTTGGAGACTACGGTTATATGGGTCTAATTAAAACAAAAAAATTTCAATTAAGATGAAAATTAACGACATAATCACATAGTGTAAACCTATATTACTCCAATTTACTTTTTATTGATGTAACAAATTTTACCATAGTTACTATTCACAATGCCAAAGTAATAAAGTCACCAATTAACCAAATTTATATATTTTTATTACAAATATTGAATCAATTTTATTGAATTTATTTACTATATGCGAATGAAGTAAATTTTAAATATTTTCACAAAAGGATATGAAAATGCTTTTATAAAAACACAGTTTCTCTGGAAAATTCTTTTTTATGTCTGTATTTATTTATAAAAAATTAAATAATAAAATTAATTCTAAAAAAATAAATTGATATTAATAATATTGGATAAATTATGTTTATTTAAACTATTATAAAATATAATATATCTTTATATATGATTGAAACAAAAAATTATATTTCAATAATAACCAATATTATTCACTATTCACAGGAAAAACAATATATTCTCAAAATTAAAAATGATTCACCCTAGGATAATTACATTATTGTGAATTAAAAAATTATATAATTATTTGAAAATAAAATTTATAAATTTTCCTGAAATTTATTATAATATTTCCTCAAAAAAAGATGTAAAAATCCATTTTCTAAACATTTTTCAAGATTAATTATATAACATTAATAAAAATATATAAAACCTATCAATTCAATGAACCAATAAATGTGTATTAGGTAGATGAATCATATATATATTATATAGTTTTGTTAATACTATTAATATATAAAATCCAACTGTTATGTTGTAACACCCCGAGATTTTATGAAAAATATTCTTTTAATTTCATTGATGTCTTCTATTATACACCACACCAAGTTTAGATTGTACTATACGCAACAACGTATTAGCTTGCAGTATACGCAACACTATTCTTGGATTGTGTTACACACAATTTTCATAATAGTTATTCTACGCAACATTGAGTATATATATATATTCAATGTATAAATGAAATATTGTTGGATTCTGTTATACGAAACAATGAAGGATTCTTGCACAACACACAACCCTGACTTGGATTGCATTACACGCAATCACGACCTTCCTCGATAGCGTCTGTTGTACGCAATACCGGGTTTTACTAAAAAACAATATATTATTATAATATTATTATGATCTAGACATTATGAATAGTATTAACTAAATTTTGAATTTTATAACATTATTATTCATATTACACATTTTCTAGAACATGGTATAAGAACAAAATAATTTTTTCAGGTAAAATAAGTATTTTTCAAAAAATACAGTTTTGCCGCCTTTTGATGGAGCACCCACTTTAAATATAGTTTTTGAAATTTTTATAAGTTCCATTTGAAAAAATAAAATTATTCTTAGGAATCAAGAAATAAAAATTTACTTTGGATAAATTTTTCATTTTATTCTGATAACTTTCATATTTTAATGAATAGTAAAAACACGCTATATTTTAATTAAAAACAACTTTTTTCATCGTAATAAATTATGTGGTTAAATAATAATATTGAATGGTTTTAAAGTATAAATAGAATATATTTTTACCATTTAATATAACGTATGTCAATATCATTTATTTTAACTTGAATTCGTAGGTTAAATCAATTCAATCTTTTGCAATGTTTTAAACAAAAACCCGTTTTCTTTCGACAACGGGATTAATTTTAATTTAATTTCTGAAACTTTTGTGTATTGAATTTGGAAAAATGGATTCCATATTTGGAATCAGTGGGTCGAAATTATGTTAATAAGCTACTTTTTATTTTTGGGCATTATGAATAGTAACTACGGTAATTTTTATTTACTGCCGTTAAAGGTAAATAGGGTAATTCAAGGTTAAAATAATATTATAATAATTCAAAATTACCTTGAAACTTATACTAACATTATTGGATGAGTAGTGGACGACCATGGGAATCCTTGGGCCGATTTTGGGACCCCAATGAGAAACTTGGTAGTGAAAATGACAATTTGGATTAATTAATTTAATGTAAAGACAAAATTGACTTTAACAAAACTCTTTTAGTAATTAATTTTTACAAGGGGTTATATAAGTTATATTTTAGACTATAAATATTATTTGTAAAGCTAAAAGATTCCCTACATCATGGTAGTTTTTTCATAATTTTTATACATCATATAAATTAAATTATTTATGACACAATAATGATGCAGTATTTACCTCATTAATAAATGATTTAAATAAATAAGATTAAAATGATTAAAATATTATCCAAAACCTGTCCAATTCCTACTGGATGATTTTATTTCGAATATGAGTCATCTTATCTTCGACATTAATGTGTTTTGGACCTCTTGAAACCGAAGATAAGTTTATAATAAAATAATGTTTTCACACTTTCCTAAAGAGCCCCTACACTCCCTTATAAAAGGAGACCACTTTTATGCAATTCCTCACACCTCTCAAGCCTTTTGGCTCGTCCACACTCTACCCAAATAATCTCCCTACATCCCTCTCCTTCCCCTTGAAGCCTTACATTCGGCATAAGACTCTCCAAGAAGTCCTTTTGGTTCAAACCAATGAAAGTTACCAAAATTAAAGGTAACCGTTTCTCTCAAGTTGTTTTCTTTTATTCTACTTCTCCAACCCCTAAAATCTTTTTAATACTTTATTTTGTGACAACAAAAGTATCCTGAAAATACTAGGATGTTGTTATGAGAAGTATTATAACTACACTTACACACACCTCCATCTAATGAATGAAGAACATAATGTTTCTGTGATGGCAAACTAACGCCGCACAAAATGATGATTGTTCGATTTTCCCCTACCGCCTCTCATGGTGGCCATTATGATGGCACTGTATTTATATATAATATATATTATGTTTATTATTTCTTTATGCTTATTTACTTCCCAATTATATCAAGGCTTTACGGTTTCCATAGTCGGTAAATATGATAATCTCATTTGAGGAAGTGCGGACTACCGCCCCCTCAAGGTGATGTGATTCCTTAATACCTTATGTGGGATGTATAAAGGATATGGTTAATGATATTATATATGATATTATACTGGAATTATAATATACCTATGTATCATAATGTTTTAATTCCATTAAAATAAGAAATAGAAATGAAAGTAGCGTTTATGCGTACGTACGGCTTACCGTCTCCATGAATGGTGCGTTTCATTTCTTACCTCAATATGTTATGTACTATTATAAATGATTGTATATTCTGGATATATAATGAATGTATATGATACATAAATCACGATTTACATTTTTTAAGTAATTAAATCATGATATAAGTAATAATAACATCAAGAACAACAAGTCCAAACACGTACGATAAATAAGATGATTTTACCCAAAACGCTACTTTAACATTAATTTACAAAAGAATGGGTAATATAAAGTCATAATTGAACCATATATGATGTCATAAAAATTAATATGATTCTGTAATAAGTCAATGAAATTATTTAAATCATTATACAGGAGGTTCGGACACTTACGAAGCAAATCGGACCTAAGGTAAGAGAAAATATCACAATCTCATTTTTATCCGAGATTGTTTATACTTTGGTATTTACTAGGGTGTATTTTATCATCCACATCCATGTTTCCTCAATATTTAATATTTATATCCTTCTACAATAGTTTATGTCCAATTTTACCCTTCGGAGAGTTTTTAGTAAAATATATGAAAGGAATCTTTTGTCGTTTTTTCGTACGAGGTACTTTTTGACTTTTCCGACAAAAGTACGAGAAGAATGTTTTTTAACTTATACGACATGAATGGATTTTTAAAACATTATTTCCAAGAAGATTCCTTTACAATTTTTCATGTTTTTTTAATCAAATTCTTTTAGTTTAGAATTGTATGACATGTTAAGAAAAGAAAAGTGTTTTTGAAGTAAAAATGATATTTTCTTCAAGAATGGAGTTCAAGTGTTTTATCAAAATTATTTTCCATCTAAGATAATATAGGGTTCTGTTTCTACCCCTATTATTAAATTTATTTGATTATGTTGTGATGGAATTATTTTTATGAATTCCTTTATCTTATATGAATCTTTTTATGATGTCATGATGTTTAAGAATCCCATTTTTATTACATGGGTTATGAAATGATGTATGATTTATGATTTTGTGGCACACATAAGAATGGTATAATTATGAGATGGTTGGTACCTATATATACCTCCAATTCATTGGGTAAAGATGTTATATCTCATGAGATAGACATGGATGGAACGACAGGTTAAATCGGTTCAGTGAAATAGGACTGAAACGAGGAGTGAACTTGGTTCAGAAATGGACTTTGTCCACTAAGATAGTCTTGGCAATGAGTCTTGACTAATAAGAAATGATTCTCTATTATTATGTGTGTATGACACAAAGTTTCATGTTTTAAGTTATGATTATTGGGATTACATTTCACTACTATGATTTATCCCATATTATGATATTATGATCTCTTTTGCAGGTTAATATTTCCAAAATGTTATGTTCTTATGAATATGATGTGATTGCTATTTCTTTTGTTTACCCTTATTGAGAATTTTAGCTCACCATTTTATGTTTTCTTTTCCCCAGGATATAAATAATGGTTTTAGGTAAAAAAAAAAGAATATCTTTATGGGAGATGTTGAAGATCTTTCACCACGATTAGAAGATTATATTCCGAGTTTCCAAAGACACTAAACTATTACGGTCCTTGTGTGTGTGTTTTTGTTATGTACTAAGTATTCCGCAAAAGTAATGTAATGTCCATGTACGTCAAGCTTTGGGTCTCTACATATGTTATACTGATCATATATAATTTATAACATTTTTGGATTGTTTGGCTCGATGTTGCATTTTATATACACAATCAAACATAATGTTAAGTTATAATCTCATGGAGTTATATTCTCCCCCATTAAATAATGTATTCCCTTTCAATTTCTACATGTGATCAGTTAAAAAAGGTATATCATAAGAAAATTTCATTTGGTAAAAGCTATATCATAAAAGGGATTAATAACACATTCTTTTAAAAATAGTGAATGTGAAGTATGAAGGTCTGTACAAAACAAGGAATCTAAAAAATTGAACTTCAATGTGTAGTGAAAATATATATATTGATTGAAAAATAATTCCATACTATTAAAAATGTGTAAAAGAGAAAACAATATTTATAATGTTAACCATAACAAAAATAATAAATCATTGACGGGTTGAGAGACTATGGATTTAATTGTTTGAATAGTAAATGTATAACATTTTTATATTCACAATCGTTTTCTTAATATAACTAGATTGATTTATTCTATATTAAAGGAATTATAGAAAAATAAATTTATTTAGTTATTTTCATGTCATCATAATAATATCATATTGTTTTCATCGATCGGTTTCCACTATATCTCTTATGCCAGAAAATGGATATTGGATATGAAAATTATCATAATACTAAAGAACATTTCATGACTAATAAGTTATTTAATTTATTCCTTTATCCTATAAATATAAAACCAAACTTAAATGTTTAGAAAAATATTTCCCATGTTATGAATACAAATTTATCCTAAAATAATAAAATCAAATTGTCAACAAAATCCATTCCCAAAATAGTTTACATATGTCTCCTCAAAAAAAATTCTATGAAATTTTTATAAAACTCCAGCATATATTACATTTTCATCAAGTGATAATAAAATAAAAACCATTTCAACCATAATGAAAATATGAATGATTTCAAAAATTAACACCCCCTTTTTACTTATATAAAATCCCCAATTTTCAAATATATTCCAAAAATAAATTAATTAATAAAACTCCATCATGAATTGAATTTTCATCCAATTAGAAATAATTTTAATGGTGACCAATAGATTTCCATTTAGATCATATGTAACTATTTTATATTTATCCCAAATAATCATTATTAACTTGTAATCAATAATATATTAGGGTACATCTTTCACTTCTTCATGTGTTGCTCCTAAATTTCATCTTACCCGTAAATCACATTTCATTATTATTGGCACCATTCAATATATTCATTAAAATAATTTAATAAAAAACACTATATATCAATCCTTACATGTTTCATGATTTTATAACCATAATATCATTGATAAAATAGATAAATTTCCTAATTTCACAAACCTAAAAAATGAAACACTTCAATCCTATGACTCTAAAAATTTACATTGACAATGTCCCTCTATTCACAACGAGTTTACTATTCAATTTTCTCATTTCCATGAAAAAATACCTATGATACCCACACAAAATAAATAATTTCCTTTAAATATTAATTTATATATTATGGTAATTTCAAAAAAGAAAATATCTTCCCAATTATTTTGATACATTTCTTCGGGTCTCCCTATCAATATTTCCTAAATTAAGGAGATATATCCTTCTTTCCTTTATGTCTCCAATAATAGAGAACTCTGTAATCACTATTCTAATTTTTTTTTCATTAGTTGCTTATGATGTATGTTTTTAATAATATATCATGATAACTGGTTGTGCATATCAATAAAATCATTCAATCTGATAACCATCCCATTTGGTTTCTCGTAATCTACATTGTCCATCATGTTTGATGTTAACATGGATCCTTATTGTTACAAATATTGATAGAAACAAAAAAAAGTATTATAAAAAATAATAATATTCAGAAACCACATGATCTATATCTTAAAAATGTTTTATGATGCTATCCAAAAGTTATTCAAATATTTAAATTCCATAATTGATGTTTTACTAAATCGGGTTCCCATGTTTTCACATTATCCTCCCATTAATACAAATTTTAAATATCACATACCTTGTAGACTAGAGTATGTGGTAAATTTATTTCAATTGAAATAAATACAATGAATCACATCCAAATTATCAAAATAGTTTAATAATTCTAGAAATTCTAGATACATAATTCCATTTCACATTATAGTTGATAACATAAAATACATAGTATTATTTTCCTTGGTAACTATATAATTATCTTTATTATATACCTATATATATATACAAGGTTAAACTTCATGTAATACATTTGAATGGAATCATTGTAAAGTGGTGTTCTCAGATACTCAATGAGTGAATTCATATAATGGATGATATCATTAATAAATAAGAAATAATAAATGTTGAAATGAAAACATTAGAAAAGATGTGGAGAGTAATAAATTGGATAATCATTAATAATAAAATGGAAGAAATAAATGATGATAAAATTATTCCAGATAAATAATCAAATGATCATACAATATTTCAATGGATATAATAACAAATATAATATTCACATGTAAATTGATAACTATTGTCATAATAAGTTAATTCATACTATTGTACATCTGAATCTTATCATTGAGGACTTATTCTCTGAAATCTAAAAATAACAGTGAGGCTATGTATGAAGGAATATTAAAATAAATATATATAACCTCATCCAGAAATCAATTTAAATCCTCTAATGAGACATAACAATGAATTTATGTTTTATATTAAGACTCACCTATCCCTTAATATATCAAATTCATTTCTCATTTTATTAAATAATATAAAATAACAAATATTCCATAATAAAAGTTAACAATTATAAAAAATGGTAGATCATGTTATATATTATATAATCACATTCCCCTTTAAAATTGATCCAAAACCATCTAAATATGTATTTATAATTATATCAATAAATTAAATCATCTACATAATATTAAACATTGTATGTTTTAATAGACGAAAATACATTGTAATTATTCTTGTAATATTTTTTTTTGGAAAATTCCACATTCTATTTGATATGTTATTTTCCTTTATATAAAAACATATCACATATGAAATAAACCATTTTTATGATGATAACATTTTATCCATAAAAATGATTCTTAAAATAACTGGGAAATCACTATGCTGGGAAATTCACTTTCTGACATATATGATAAAAATATATCCCTTCACACTGCAATAAATAGTTACCAAGGATAATCATTAAAAAGGGAAATAATATTAAATTAATTTTTTTATAGTGAAACATATGTAAAAATTATTTTATTGATTAATGTTGAATTTTTTTACTACATTTTATAAAATATTTTTCAAAAAAGTTGTATATTTAAGAGAAAAGATATTCATCCAATGAAATAAATAAAGGTTAATTTTCAAAAATAAATTTTTCCACAATCATTTTATGTACCAAATATATAAAACTAATACTAAAAATTTATATTTCATGAATAAATTTAAGATATGGAATTATATTAGGTTTATGTTATAAATAAGAAAATTTCTCCCAAGGGAAAAAAATAAAACAATCTTCAATAATGATGAGATTGTGAAATAAAACCATACCACTTTTTGAACCATCTGAATAATAATCCAAATAAAATATATAAAATAAAATGAAAAATTTAAATACGATTATGAAAATGACACTAATTATATAAAATATAAAATTATTGGTTTATAAAAATCTCAAAATATGTAAGCGGTGGGTTTGGCCTATGTGTCACAAAAGTGAAAGTGATATATGAAATCCTTAAATCATTTTTTTACATCCTTCGTATTTTTTCATACCTACTATAATATATATATATATATATTTATTAAAAATATATTTTAGAAGCATAATAATATAGATCATAAAATATTTGATTTATTTATACCCCATTATGACACATTTATCAATTATTCCCTATTATGATCATTTTTTGGGTGATAACTAAATTGTTTTCCATGTATCATTTCATTCAGTAATTCAATTCCTCATATATTTATCATGGTTCAATAGTATTTATAATATTAATAAATATATAAATAACACAATACTTATTTTATAAAAATTTATACTCATACATAAATGTTATACATGAAAATATTTTTACAACATTCATAGAGAATGTTTGAAATAAATACGGATGAATGGTGTTTTTACTTTTTTACGGGTGGGATTAATGAAATGTGAATATAAATTTATTTCTGTATAATACATATCATATAAATTTTATCTTATATATAAATTAAATATTTCCATTTTACCATCCAATTAACAAATAATTGAAATCTGATCACATCACCTTGTGGAGGTGGTAGTCCACATATACGCATAAGTGACATTACATTTTCCAGTGGATTCAAGGGTAAGAAGTTATATATTAATTTATATCATGAAATACATTTTTATGTAATATGTATATTATTTAATCGTTATATCATTTTTATAACCATCCATATGAAATGGTGATGAAAAATATTTACCATGCTATGTGGGGATGGTAGGTTGTACATAAGCACGAGTCATATTTTTTATTTTGAATTGATTGGAAATAGATTGAATATATTTTTATTCTAGTTACAAAAACATATCAGTATATTTATGATAATGTATTAATTGACATATAATTGGAAAATAATTATGATGAAGTTAAAGGTTAAATAAACATGAAAGACACCTTAATGATGATTACATATTTTTTGCAGACTTTATATAGATAAATGTTTATGGGACCAATGGTAGATCCATCAAGGAAAATAATAACCTATTAAATGTTGATAATGAGGTTTAGACTATATTTTGGTTGGGTTTATCTATGTTATAATTTTATATGTATTTTAAATCTATGATGCTGGATGTTACCATCAATAATGAGGTGAGGGGGTCTTTTAGAATTACATAAACATTAAATTATAAAAAATTTATAATCTAGAAAAAAGAAACCAATTGATAGAGTATTAAATCCATGGTCAGGATACAGTATAAATATAATCTAGGGAAAAAATTATAGTTAAATTATAAAGACCTGAATCCTGACGTACATGGACATTACATTACTTTTGCGGAATACTTAGTACATTACAAAAACACACACGCAAGGATCGTAATAGTTTAGTGTCTTTGGAAACTCGAAATATAATCTTCTAATCATGGTGAAAGATCTTCAACATCTCCCATAAAGATCTTACTTTTTTTACCTAAAAACTTTCTTTATATCCTGGGGAAATAAAACATACAAAAGGGTGAGCTCAAATGCTCATTAAGGGTAAACAAAAGAAATATCAATAACATCTTATACATAAGAACATAACTTTTGGAAATCTTAACCTGCAAAAGAGATCATAATATCATAACATGGGATAAATCATAGAAGTGAAATGTAATCCCAATAATCATAACTTAAAGAATGAAACTTTGTGGCATACACACATAATCATAGAGAATCATTTCTTATTAGTCAAGACTCATTTCCAAGACTATCTTAGTGGACAAAGTCCATTTCTGAACCGAGTCACCCTCGTTTCAGTCCTGTTTCACTGAATCGGTATAACCTACCATTCCAACCATGTCTATCTCATGAGATATAAAATCTTTACCCAATGCATTGTAGGGAGATATAGGTCCCACCCATCTCATAATGATACCATTCTTATGTGTGCCACAAATTCATAAATCATACATCATTGCATAACCCATGTAATAAAAATGGGATTCTTAAACAACATGACATCATAAAACAATTCATATAAGATAAAGGAATTCATAAAAATAATTCCATCACAACATAATCAAATCAATGTAATAATAGGGATAGAAACAGAACCCTATATTATCTTAGATGGAAAATAATGTTGATAAAATACTTGAACTCCATTCTTGAGGAAAATATCCTTTCTACTTCAAAAACATTTTCCTTTCTTAACATGTCATAAAATTTTAAACTAAAAGAAGTTGATTAAAAATAAACTTGAAAACTTGCAAAGTAAGATTCTTGGAAATAATGTTTTAAAAGTCCATTAATGCTGTATAAGTTAAAAAAACATTCTTTGTACTTTTTTCAGAAAAGTCAAAAAGTACCTCGTACGAAAAACGAAAAAATATTCCTTTCTTATCTTTTACTAAAAACTCACCGAAGGGTAAAACTAGATTTAAACAATTGTAGGTGGATGGAAATAAAATTACATATTGAGGAAACATGGATGTGGATAATAAAATACACCCTAGTAAATGCCAAAGTATAAACAATCTCGGATAAAAATGAGATTGTGATATTTCCCTTACCTTAGGTCCGATTTCCTTCGTAAGTGTTCGAAACTCCTGTATAATGATTTAAATAATGTTATTGACTTATTACATAATCATAATTATTTTTATGATATCATATATGGTCATATTCTTAGCTTCTAATTAGTAATATTTCATTACTACTTGTTATTCGGGTGTTTATTACTTTTTGTTCTTATGCGTGTTTTGTCGAATAAATTCTTATTCTTCTTTTTAGGTTATAGATACCTCATTTCCAGAATGGTATTAGTGTAATATATATCATACTAATTCATTCAATTCATTTATATAATCATTATGCAATGAAGATCATGTAGAACGAGTCGCATCACATCGTGGAGATGGTATTCCATACGTACGCACGAGTGATGATATCGTTCCTATGATCGTGGAATTGTATTGGAGTATATGTATACTATTTCAGAATCAATATCACTTTATAATAATCATATATAGTTATTATTTACATCATTATACCCATACAAGTAAGGTGGTGGTGGAAAATAGATTACACCACGGCGTGGAGACGGTATTCCGTACGTACACACGCGCGGTGATTTAGTTTTCCGTAGGATGGATAGATGGTGAAATAAGGTTGTTTCATAATTATAATAACATATCAGTATATAAGTGATACTGATGTTATTACTTCTTAATGAAACAACCTAAGAAGAATAGGTGCAAGAAGAAATAAAGTTGAAAGAATCGGTAACAGACATTACCTCTTCTTTGAAGCACCTCTTTGAGTCCTCCTCTTAGGGTACTAAAATTGGTATTTTAGGAAGACCAGAAACTCTAGGATGTTTCTAGGGAAGTGGAGAAGATAATTTGTCAGGTGTTGACCGAGCTTGAAGGCTCAAAGTGGTGTGAGGAAGAGAGGGAGGAGGTTCCCTTTTATAAGGGAGGAGAGAGGTACCTTTGGAATAACTAAAACTATTATTTTATTATAAAGTCAAATTCGGTTTTAAATAGCTCCAAATTGATTTATTTCGAATATAAGGTGGGGATGGGTCGAAATCCTCTCATCCAATAGAATTTGGACAAGTGTAGGTTCCTATATTAACCTTATCTTTTAGTTTTAACTCTTAGTTAATTAGATTGACATTTACCATGTCACTTTGTATTTTTATATTATATAGTTAATAAACTTACCATATACATCCAAGCGACCCCCAAGTTGTGTTTTATGAAAATATATATCCTTATCTAAATCATTTGGCCGAACCTTAGATTTTTAGGAATAAAATATTAATTAATAATATAATATTTGTTTTAAAAACTATTTTATGTCAATTTTGACACTATTTAGTAATTGATTTTTTTGAAAATCATAAAAGAATTATTATCTCGAACCAAGTTAATTAAATCAATACTAAAATTTCATATTAACCTATAAAATTAGTGTAATTCATAAAAAGTCTCAAATTACATTTATTTGAGTATTTATAACATCAATTATGTAAATATTTCATTAATAAGATAATTAATGCTTCATCGTTGTTTCATAAATAAATTAAATTATTTAATGTCTAAAAATTACAAATAAAATACCATTATGTAGGAAAACTTTTTATCTTTCTAATGAATATTTATAGTCGAATTTATCTTATGTATAACCCTATATTAAAAATGTTTTAGTAAATAATCTTTGATTTTAACTCTTTTAACTCTTCTTTGAATTAAATAATAATAAATGTCCTAATCTAATCCAAGTGGGACTAAATGATCATATTTTATTCCTAAGGTTGTTTTTGGTCGAATTACACTTGTCCAATAGAATTAGAACTTGTACTAGGGTAATAGTAATATCATTTTTACCCTTAATTACCCTATTTACTTTTAACCGTGGTAAAAAAAGTAAAAAGTTACTATTCACCAAAAATTATTTTCATCTCATGGAACCACATTTTACTTACTGACATCAACCGTGTCTCTCGGATTTTTGAAATTCCACTCACAGAAGCGGTAAAATTAGGTTTTATGAAAAATTCATTTTTTAACTACCACTTAGTGGTGTCACTATTCATCAAAAAAATGAAAGTTTCCAGAAAAATACAAAAAATTAGGCCTAAGCTATATTTGATATTATGAATTCAAAAATGATTTCTATTTTAACAAATTCAAAACATATCAGTTGCATTAATTAATTTAAAAATTAATTCCCGTCGTCAAAACAAATAGCGTGTTCTTAAGAGATAATAACTATCAAAAGATTGACAGTTGTTTATGTCTGGTTTAAATGTGAAATTACATCCAATAACCAACATTGTATTAAATTGTAAAAATCTATTATAAATATACTTTAAAACCAATCAAATTAATAATTTATCACTATTAATTATTTCTATTAAAAAGGTTGTTTTTAATTAAAATTTAGTAATTTTCACTATTCATCAGAAAATGAAAGTTATCCGAAAAGTACCAAAATTTCACCTTAAGCTAATTTCGATATTCTGAATCCATAAATGAAGTCCATTTTGAAAAATAAAATTTACAAAATTTCAAAAAGTGGTTATTACTATTCATAACGGCTAGTTTTAATAATATTTTAATAGCATATCGTTGTTTAGTGAAACTCAGTATTGCGTACTACACACGCTATCAAGGAAGGTCGCGATTGCGTGTAATGCAAGGCAAGTCAAGGATTCATGTTGTGCAAGCTCCTTTTGGTGTAGCGTACAACACAAGACATTAATGAAATTAAAAATAATATTTTTCATAAAATCTCGGGTTGTTACATTCTACCCCCCTTAAAATGAATTTCGCCCTCGAAATTCGTCGGGGTTATAAATGGTTTACTATTCAAAAGTTTCTTTAATAGAAACCCACATCGTAAAAAGGAATACCAAAACCAATCTTTAAAAACAAAAGTATGAATTGTAACGGTTACCCAAATAAACTAATCACTGGGTTTCCACATAGGTTAAAATATGGATATGGAAGAGAAATCTAACCATCATGTTTTGATGGAGAGTGGTAGAGAACATGGCTATGGAAAATCCAGCAATCACAAAGCCATAAATTTGTGATGATCTAAGGTACCGTCTGATTCATCAGATATAAGAGCACTAGGACAAAATTTTTGGTTTTCAAGATCATTTCCCTAATGTTGATGAAATTGGAATTAGAATAAATACTTTCGTGATTTTGGTATAGTCTCACCGTTTGTGGTTCTTTGGACAATTTCCACTTCATCTCTTAAAGAAATGAAGTTGAATTTATCATTCGTGATGTGTTAGCAGATCATGTGATAGAATGATGGGTCATTCCATCTGTCTCAAACAAAAGGTTAGAAAAGTTATCAAAAAATACATAAGTCCATCTATAGTGAGATTAATCATATATGGTTTCTAAAATGGACTTATACTTCATATATCATACTGCTTAATATAATAAAACTAGTTTCTAATAAACAGGGACTTCCTGTAGGCCAGTGGTAGGCGATAAAGGCCAGTCGCACTTCGGTTGTGGGTTCGATTCCCACAGCCTTGTCCGACGCGATGGGCTGTCGCCCGTCCTGCAGGTTGTCCTTTTTCTAAAACTACATTACTATAACATCACATAAATAATATCAAAAAAAGTTCTATCCTTAAACAATACTAACTTATGGTTAACATAATCTATTCCAATCTTTAGGCTTATCTAAACTACTTTGGTCCATGCTCATAGTATAAAGAAAACGATTACTTGAAATGTCGTCAACCAAGCATGTGAATACCATTATTTATCCCCCATATATCTTGTTGGTCACATTCCAATCATGTGAATACCTTATTGATGTAGTCTCTTGAAAAATGAATACCCATTAAACCTTAGTGAAAACATGAATGCTGTCAAAAGTTAACTATTTCCACATACCAAAATCCAAAAATTCTATATACTCAAACCATGATATAACCTTCTCCTTATATAAGTCATGAGCTCATGAATACTATCAAACATTTTATTTTCTCCTTATCCCTTCATTATGCGCATATCATCTACATTCCAAAAATATCTGAATAACCTTTCATGGATACTGGTAACATTAATCATACACTTTCAAAACTCAAGGAAAGACAACAGTGTAACAATCCTTAGATGTCTCTTTATTCCATAGTACCATGAGATTACTTATACAACATTACACATGATAAACATGTAATCATTCCACTACATTCTTAAACCATTGACCGAGCTTCAACAATTCTTTCATCTCACATATCATTTGTAGTCTCTTCATCATCATCCACATAAATACTACCCATACGACCATACTGATTCTCTTCATGAGACTTTCTCTTAGGGCATTGGTTTGCATAATGCCCGTACATTCCACAATTAAAACATTTAACCATTGTTGATGTCGTAGCAATACCATTATCCTCATCCCTGGTGTTAACTGAACCTTTTCCTTTGCACTTAATGTCTTTGTGTCCTTCTTTTCCACACCCAAAGCATCTTCCAATTCCTTTGAAACATTCTCCTTGATGCCTCTTCCCACATGATTTACATAGGGGGAATTGAACTTTCTTTCCTCTATGATCATCATGAAACTCCATCTTTCTCTTATTAGCCGAGTCAGGAAACTTACCAAATTTTACTTTATTGATCATATTATGAGATTTCTGATTCGGAATACTAATGATGTTTGGACTTCCAAATCCCATTTCATTTGGTTTCTCATGAAGAATATCATTCCATTGTCCATCATATCCTCCATTATCGTGAATCATCTTGTTTCCAGCCATTTTCTAAAACCCAAAAAGAATAGTGTGAGAGGAAAAAATCATAATAAAGGGGGAGTAACTTCAATATCTAACATCTTTGGTTTAATCTAATATCGTTACCATAGTTCCAGGACTATATCCTATACGTATACTTATCCTTAGGGACATCCCTAGACATACCTTAGAAATATCTCTAGGGATCTCACTAACGTTTTCGCATCCTAGTTTCCAAAGGATGACTAAAACTTTCCTCTGATATCAACTATAAAGGCCTGAAGCCTGACGTACATGGACATTACATTACTTTTGCAGAATACTTATTACATTAAAAAAACACACACGCAAGGATCATAATAGTTTAGTGTCTTTGGAAACTCGGAATATAATCATCTAATCGTGGTGAAAGATCTTCAACATCTCCCATAAAGATCTTCCTTTTTTTACCTAAAACCTTTATTTATATCCTGGGGAAATAAAACATACAAAAGGGTGAGCTCAAATGCTCAGTAAGGGTAAACAAAAGAAATATCAATCACATCTTATACATAAGAACATAACTTTTGGAAATCTTAACCTGCAAACGAGATCATAATATCATAACATGGGATAAATCATAGAAGTGAAATGTAATCCCAATAATCATAACATAAAACATGGAACTTTGTGTAATACACACATAATCATATAGAATCATTTATTATTAGTCAAGACTCATTGCCAAGACTATCTTAGTGGACAAAGTCCATTTCTGAACCGAGTCACCCTCGTTTCAGTCCTGTTTCACTGAACCGGTATAACCTACCATTCCAACCATGTCTATCTCATGAGATATAAAATCTTTACCCAATGCATTGGAGGGAGATATAGGTCCCACCCATCTCATAATGATACCATTCTTATGTGTGCCACAAATTCATAAATCATACATCATTGCATAACCCATGTAATAAAAATGGGATTCTTAAAAAACATGACATCATAAAACAATTCATATAAGATAAAGGAATTCATAAAAATAATTCCATCACAACATAATCAAATCAATGTAATAATAGGGATAGAAATAGAACCCTATATTATCTTAGATGGAAAATAATTTTGATAAAACACTTAAACTCCATTCTTGAGGAAAATATCCTTTATACTTCAAAAATATTTTCCTTTCTTAACATGTCATAAAATTTTAAACTAAAAGAAGTTGATTAAAAATAAACTTGAAAACTTGAAAATTAAGATTCTTGGAAATAATGTTTTAAAAGTCCATTAATTCCATATAAGTTAAAAAAACATTCTTCGTACTTTTGTCGGAAAAGTCAAAAAGTACCTCGTACGAAAAACAAAAAAATATTCCTTTATTATCTTTTACTAAAAACTCACCAAAGGGTAAAATTGGATTTAAAAAATTTTAGGTGGATGGAAATAATATTACATATTGAGGAAACATGGATGTTGATGATAAAATACACCCCAGTAAATGCCAAAGTATAAACAATCTCGGATAAAAATGAGATTGTGATATTTCCCTTACCTTAGGTCCGATTTCCTTCGTAAGTGTCAGAACCTCCTGTATAATGATTTCAATAATGTTATTGACTTATTCCAGAATAATAATTATTGTTATGATATCATATATGGTCATATTCTTAGCTTCTGATTAGTAATATTTCATTACTACTTGTTATTCAGGTGTTTATTACTTTTTGTTCTTATGCGTGTTTTGTCGAATAAATTCTTATTATTCTTTTTAGGTTATAGATACCTCATATCCAGAATGGTATTAGTGTAATATATATCATACTCATTCATTCAATTCATTTATATAATCATTATGCAATGAAGATCATGTAGAACGAGTCACATCACATCGTGGAGATAGTATTCCATACGTACGCACGAGTGATGATATCGTTCCTATGATCGTGGAATTGTATTGGAGTGTATGTATACTATTTCAGAATCAATATCACGTTATAATAATCATATATAGTTATTATTTACATCATTATACCCATCCAAGTAAGGTGTTGGTGGAAAATAGATTACACCACGGCGTGGAGACGGTATTCCGTACGTACGCACGCGCGATGATTTCATTTTCCGTAGGATGGATAGAAGGTGAAATAAGGTTGTTTCATAATTATAATAACATATCAGTATATAAGTGATACTGATGTTATTACTTCATAATGAAACAACCTAAGAAGAATAATTGTAAGAAGAAATAAAGTTGAAAGAATCGGTAACGGACATTACCTCTTCTTTGAAGCGCCTCTTTGAGTCCTCCTCTTAGGGAACTAAAATTGGTCTTTTAGGAAAACCGGAAACTCTAGGATGTTTCTAGGGAAGTGTAGAAGATAACTTGGCAGGGATTGGCCGAGATTGAAGGCTCAAAGTGGTGTGAGGAAGAGAGGGAGGAGGTGCCCTTTTATAAGGGAGGAGAGGGGTACCTTTGGAATAACTAAAACTATTATTTTATTATAAAGTCAAATTCGGTTTTAAATAGATCCAAATTGATTTATTTAGAAGATAAGGTGGGGATGGGTCGAAATCCTCTCATATAAAAGAATTTAGACAAGTTTAGGTTCCTATATTAACCTTATCTGTTAGTTTTAACTCTTAGTTAATTAGATTGACATTTACCATGTCACTTTGTATTTTTATATTATATAGTTAATAAACTTACCATATACATCCAAGAGACCCCCAAGTTGTGTTTTATGAATATATATAACCTTATCTAAGTCATTTGGCCGAACATTAGATTTTTAGGAATAAAATAAGAATTAATAATATAATATTTGTTTTAAAAACTATTTTATGTCAATTTTGACACTATTTAGTAATTGATTTTTGTGAAAATCATAACTGAATGATTATCTCGAAATAAGTTAATTAAATCAATAATAACATGTCATATTAACCTAGAAAATTAGTTTAATTCATAAAAAGTCTCAAATTACATTTATTTGGGTATTTATAACATCAATTATGTCAATATTTCATTAATAAGATAATTAATGCATCATCGCTGTGTCATAAATAAATTAAATTATTTAATGTCTAAAAATTAAAAATAAAATACCATTATGTAGGAAAACTTTTTAGATTTCTAATGAATATTTATAGTCTAATTTATCTTATGTATAACCCTATATTAAAAATGTTTTAGTAAATAAACTTTGATTTTAACTCTTTTAACTCTTCTTTGAATTACATAATAATAAATGTCCTAATCTAATCCAAGTGGGCCTAAATGGTCATATTTTATTCCTAAGGTTGTTTTTGGTCGAATTACACTTGTCCAATAGAATTATGACATGTTCTAGGGTAATTGTAATATCATTTTTACCCTTAATTACCCTTTTTACTTTTAACCGTGGTAAAAAAAAGTAAAAAGTTACTATTCACCAAAAATTATTTTCATCTCATGGAACCACATTTTACTTACTGACATCAACCATGTCTCTCGGATTTTTGAAATTCCACTCACAGAAGCGGTAAAATTAAGTTTTATGAAAAATTCATTTTTTTAACTACCACTTAGTGGTGTCACTATTCATCAAAAAATGAAAGTTTCCCGAAAAATACCAAAAATTAGGCCTAAGCTATATTTGATATTATGAATTCAAAAATGATGTCTATTTTACCAAATTCAAAACATATCAGTTGTATTAATTAATTTAAAAATTAATTCCCGTTGTCAAAACAAATAGCGTGTTTTTAAGAGATAATAACTATCAAAAGATTGACAGTTGTTTATGTCTGGTTTAAATGTGAAATTACATCCAATAACCAAAATTGTATTAAATTGTAAAAATATATTATAAATATACTTTAAAACCAATCAAATTAATAATTTATCACTATTAATTATTTCTATTAAAAAGGTTGTTTTTAATTAAAATTTAGTAATTTTCACTATTCATCAGAAAATGAAAGTTATCCGAAAAGTACCAAAATTTCACCCTAAGATAATTTCGATATTCCGAATCCAGAAATGAAGTCCATTTTGAAAAATAAAATTTACAAAATTTCAAAAAGTGGTTATTACTATTCATAACGGCTAGTTTTAATAATATTTTAATAGCATATCGTTGTTTAGTGAAACTCGGTATTGCGTACTACACACGCTATCGAGGAAGGTCGCGATTGCGTGTAATGAAAGGCAAGTCAAGGATGCATGTTGTGCAAGCTCTTTTTGGTGTAGCGTACAACACAAGACATTAATGAAATTAAAAATAATATTTTTCACAAAATCTCGGGGTGTTATATAAATGTGGTGGAATGAACCTTATCTTGTTTACCCCTTAGATAACTTATTTTAACATTAACAATAGAAATGAAAATTTCACAAATAATATATTCTTTAATTTATTCCTCTAGCCTCTAAATATATTCCTAAACTAAAATTGTTAGAATAATATTTCCAATATGATGAATACTAATTTATACTAAAATAATAAAATCAAATGTTCAACCAAATCTATTCCAAAAATAATTTATATATGACTACTCGAAAATATTTATAAGAAAAATTAATAAATCTCCATCATGAATTTCATTTTCATCAAATGAAAATAAACTTAAAAATCATAAAAACATTAATGTAAACTTGCATAATTCAAAAAATTAACTCCCCCTTATTCTTTATATAAAATCTCAAATTATCTTTAATATCCCAAAAGTAAAAAAATTAATAAACCTCCATCATGATATATATTTTCATAAAATTATAAATAATTTTATTGGTTACCAATAAAATACCATTTTCGTCATATGTTACTATTTTCTATTTATCCCAATTAACTATTATTAACTCGTCATCAATAATATATTTGGGGCCATATTTCTCTTGTTCATGTATTCCTAAAAAATGTCACCATACCCCTAAATCCCATTTAATGATTATTGGTACCATTCAATATATGATTTATAATAATTAAATAAAAAACAATAGATATCAATCCTTCTATGTTTCAGGATTATAATGCCCAAAATTTAAATTATAAAATACATAAATGGAATAATTTATTAGATCCAGAAATTGAAACACTTCAATCATATGATTTCAACAATTTACATTGACAATGTCCTTTCATTCCCTTCAATTTAACTCTAGGATTTGGACATTTCCTTGTATAATTCCCATTATCCCCACACACAATAAATTAATATTTGGTAAGATTAATTTATATATTATTTTAATTCTCATAAGGAAAATATCATTACTTTATTTTTATATATTTCTTAGGGTATCCCTTTCAACATTTATAAAATGAAGGAGATTGATCCTTCTTTCTTCTGTGTCTCTAATACAAGAGTTATCAATAATATATATTATTATTATATTTTTGATGTAATTAGTTTCTTATAGTGTATGTTTTTAATCATAAATCATGATAATTTATTATACATAACATTAACATAATTGAATCATATCTCCAAACCATTAAGTTTCTCATAATAACTGCATAGTCCATCACTTTCAATGTTAACATGGATCTTTCTAGTTCCAAACATTAATAGAGACCAAAAAAATAGTATTAGAACAAATAATAATAGTTAAAAACAACATAATACCTATCTTAACAATGTAGTAGGATGTTATCCAAATGATAGTTAAAAGTTTACATTCAATAATTCATGTTTTCCTAAATCAAGTTCCCATGTTTTCAAATTAACCTCACATTAATAAAACGTTTAAAGATCACAAACCTAGTAGCCCAAAGTATGTGGTTACTTTATTGAAATTAAAATAGATACAAACAATCACTTCCAAAATTATTGAATAGTATATGTATTCTGTCAATACTAGATACATAATTTTATTTCACGTTATAGTTGATTACATAAAATACACAATATTATTTTATATGGTGACTATATAATTTTCTTTTTCAAATACCTATACCTATATATGAATAAACTCTAGGTAATACTTTGGGATGGAATCACTGTATAGGGGTGATCTCAGATAGTCATTAAGTGTATGCATACAAAGGATGCTATCATTAATAAATAAGTCATAATCAATTTTGAAATTAAACCATTATAAAACACATGGAAATGAATAATTAACATATGCATGAATAATAATATTGAAGGAATAAATGATGATAAAATAATTAAAAATAAATAATCACATTATCATAAAAAATTTAAATTTATCTAATATGAAATCGAAAAATTGCCTGGAAATTGATAACTATTTTCATAATGAGTTAATGAATAATGTTGTGCATCTGAAACATATCGTTGAGGAATTATTCTATGAAATCTAAAAATAACAGTGATTCCTTGTATGAAATAATATTCAAATAAAAATATATAACCCCATAGAAAAAAATTTAAATTATTGAAGGGTACATAATGATGAATTGATGTTCTATAGTGGGCCTCACATATCCCTGACTAAGTCAAATTCATATCTCATATGAATAAACTATATAGCATAAATAATATTCCATAATGAAATTTAATAACTGTCATAAATTTAATATCGTGTTATATATAATATCAATAAATTAACCTTTCAAATTTATCATTAACAATATAAATATGTATTTATAATGTTATCATTAAATTAGACCGTCATCCAAATATTCAACAATGTATGTTCTCATAAATGAAAATACATTTCAAATATTCTAGGAATATTTATTTTGGAAAATTCCCCATTCAATTTGAAATGTAATTTTCCAAAATATAAAAACAAATCACATATTAAATAAACCAATTCAATGAAGAAAACATTGGAATCATAAGAAGGAATGTCAATATAATATGGAAATCCTGATGGTGGGAAATTCCAGTCGTGCCATATAAATTAAAAATATTTCCTTTCACACTATAATTAACAGTTACAAGGGATAATCATTCAAATAAGGTAAATAATATTAAATTAATTTTTTCTAAATAAAAAATATTTTAAAAATTCATGTTTTTATTCAATTTTAAATTTTCTAAAAAAAAATTAAATTATTTTTTAAAAACCATGAATATTGAAGAGAATAGATATTCACCCAACGCATAAAATAACGTCAAATTTTATTAAAAATATATCCTCAATCATTTTAAGTACCAAATATAGAAAAAAGTACTAATAAATTAGTTTTTCATGAATAAATTTATTACATTTAATTATATTGGGGTTATGATAGAAATATCAAAATATTCTCCCAAGGGAAACAAGACATAAAGAATCCCGAATAATGATGCGATTGTAAAATAAAACCATACCTCTATGGAAACATCTGAATCATAATCCCAATGAAATATATAAAATTAAATGAATATTTTAAATAAAATTATGTGAATGAATCAAATAATATAAAATATAAAAGATTTGTATTATACACCTCACCAAATATGTAAGCAGTGGATTTGGCATATATGTCACAGAAGTAAAAGTGAGATAAGAAATCATTACATAATTTTTTTACTTCATTCATATATGTTCATACATACTATATAATAAATATATATTATTTTTAAATATTTTTTAGAAAATTTAATAATATTGATCTTAAAATATTATATTTAATTATACCCTTTATAACTAATTTATTAATTATTCATTGTTAATATCAATTTTTGGGTGATAACTACTTTATTTTCCATGTAATATTTGGTTCAATATTTTAATTCCTCATACATTGATCTTGGTTCCATGGAATTTGTAATTTTAATATATATATAAATATCATAATATTTGTTTTATACAAATTTATACTCATCCATAAATGTTATGCATGGAAATATTTTTACAACAATCATAGTGACGATATGAAATAAATACGGATAAATGTTGTTTTCACTTTTTGACAGATGGGATGAATGAAATGTGATTACTAATTAATAGTTATATAATATATATCATATAAAATGTATCCTATATATAAATTAAATATATCACTATTACCATCCATTTAGCGCATAATTGAAATCAGAACTCATCACCCTGTAGAGGTGTTAGTCCACATTTAGGCATAATCGATGTTATATTTTAAAGTGAATTCAAAGGTAAGAATTTTTATATATAATTTATAGATTGAAAATACTATTTATGTTATATATATCTTATATTATCATTATATCATTATATATAACCATCCATTTGAAATGGTGATGAAAAATATTTACAACTCTATTTATGGATGGTATATTGTACATAAGCAAGAGAAATGTTTTCACTTTTTAATGGATTAAAAATATATTGTATATATTTTTCCCTAATCAAAATAACATATAAGTATATTTATGATAATGAGTTTATTATCTTATAATTTTAAAACACATTAAGAAGAAGTAAAATATGAAATAAAAATGAATGACACATTAAAGACAATTAATTTATTTTTTAGACTTTATATCGATTACTTTTTAAGGGACTAATAGAAAATCATTCAAGAAATCACATAAGAATTAAAATGTTAATAACACTATTTAGACTATATTTTTGTTGGGTTTCTCTGATATATAATTTTTAATGTATTTTAAATACTTGATGGGGGGTTCCCTTCTATAAAGATGTAAGGGGAACTTTTGAAATTTCCTAATGATTAAATTATAATAAATCTATTATCAACAAAAATTTAAATAGATGATCTAGGATTAAATTCAATGGGTAGGATATGGTTTAAATATCATCATGAAATAAAATTTGTACTGTAAACTATGGTGGATTAAACCATATCTATTTTATACCCATAGGTAATTTATTTTAACATTAAAATTTTTTACATCTTTTCTACTATGGGAAGTTTATATGTTTATATATTTTTTGATTAATGGAACATACCTGGCCATGAGAATAAATTTTTGAACAAATATTTTTTATTTTTTCCTGTTTCTTTATTTACATTTTTTTAAATAATATTATTAATTAATAATTTTATAAATTATATTTAATTTAAATTATGACAGTATTCATTTAATTTGACATCAAGTATATATATAAATTTTTTTATATAAAATATCATTATTTTAAAAACAAATAATATGACGTATAAATCAAAAAAAATATTTAATACTATAAAAATGTTATTAGGTCAATATTGATAATTTTATTATCATTTTTTTTTATTTTTTTATTAGTTTAATATATAATGTATTAATGTTACAAATGAATTTATGTTAAATTCATAATCCCTAGAGTCGAAATATATTATGATCATTAATATAATTTAATTTTCAAAATATCAAAATTTAAATTTTTTCATTACATTCAATTTTATCTATGTGGAAAAATTATATATATTTTAATTAATAGAGTTACATTTTGTAACATTTATTATTTTAAATGTTATATTTGTAGTTATTAATGACATTTGACAACTATAAATATCAATTTTAATAGTACTATGATAGTGGTAAAATTGACTTCCAACAATATGAATTATGATGAATCATTATAACATTATCACATGGTTTTGAATGATATTACCACTATTTACATTTTATAATGGCGATAAATTTTACCTTGGTAACTATTCATAATTCCAAAAAATTAATGTGAAATATTTACAAAATTTGAAAATTCAGATAAAAAATTACAATACATTTTATCCAATTAAATAAATATAAATTACTTACATTATGTTTGAAAAATATTATCAATATGTGATGAAACGACATTTTAGTAATGTAAAGACCCGCAAATTTCAAGGAAATTTTTTTCTTAATTTTCTTTGGAATTTTACAAGAGCGCAGCTTCAGACGGCACCTGATTCCGAGGCCCGGTGTGCCCGGAATCAATTTCCGAAGTTTGGCTCGGGTACGTTCAGTGAACGGACGAGCGGGTTTTTCTATCTTTTGAACCGGTGCCCGGAATCAAATTCTGAGGGCACCGATGAAATCGCAGCGCCGGTATTTTCTTAGAAACGCCTCTTCCGGAGTTGCGTTTGCTCAGACGTGGTTTTTAAATTTTGCGGCTTTAAGTCAGAAATAAAATAAAGTTTGTGCGACAACTTTATTTTATTTCACTTAAGCTGCTTGGAAGCCACTTGAAGCCACTTAAGGGCGGCTTGAACTAAGTGGAACTGGATAGGAGGCTATCCAGAAATATCCTACCCCCTTGGTAGGATATTTGTGCGGTGGGGCCCGCACGAGCCCCGCCGTTTCTTTCGCTAAGTAACGCACCCGCGAAAACCCGTCAAAGTAACTGAAAAGTCAACCGATGCGTTTTCTTAAATTCTTAACAGACCATTTAATTGGGCGGTTTATTTCGTGAATTAAATGGGCTGTTTTATTCGTTGAATTAATTCAACGAATTAAATGGGTCGTTACTTACGCGTTTTGCGTTTGTTGGCAAAATAATAAAATAGACAACTTGTCTATTTTGGAGGATTGCTATCGTTGTGCAATTCCTCTGAACCTCCACTCTCCCCGCGAAGAACGCGAAGAACGCGAAGAACGCGAAGAACGTGAAGAACGCGAAGAACGCCGACGACCGGAATTCGACGACGCACACCGAGATCTGCGACGTCGACGAGCCCTACCCGCGACGTTCTTCGGCGACGCCTCTTCTTCTGCGGCCGATCCTCGTTCGGCAACTAAGGTGAGAAACGAATCATTTGAATTCAACCGTTTTAAATTTCGATATCAACGGATTTAAACTAATTAAATCCGTTTGATCTTGATCCGGAGATTGGCGACGCGACGCCGGATACCGCGACGACGCGACGATCCCCCCTTCTTCCGCGACGAGCAATTCCGCGACGACCTCTCGTCCGACGACGACGACAAGTAAGGGATGTTGGATTATTTTATCTTTTTCCCCGTGTTTATTCTTTTAAAGTGAAGAACATGATCTCCGACAATTTTGATTTATTTAAAATTGTTGTTGATTATTCCTCCCGTGGATTTTGACTAAACGCGGAGGGTGCGGGTCTAACGAACAAGACCCGGCAACCCTCCGCCGATCTCTTTTGTTGTGCGGATTTGGCGGACGACGACGAACCGTGCGGCAAGAGCATTTTGTTGATTCCGCAGTGAAGATCGTCCCCCGGGAGGAGCAACGGCGCAGACGGGAAAGAAATCGGGCCACCGGAGCACCTCCGGCGGCCCGCGGAAGGAGACGGCGGCGCGGGTCGCCGGCGACCGGAGGCGGCGGCGCCCGGCGCGCCGCCGGAGGAGTCCGCCGCGGCCGAGCCGCGGCGGCGGCGAACCGCCGGACCGCGTCCGCGGTCCGGCCACCAGCACGCGGCCCGCGCGGGCCGCGTTTCTCCCAAAGCCGCGGGTTTGACCCGCGGCGGCTCTTCGGCCGCTCGGCCGAAGACCGAGCCGGCCGGTCCGGTCGGCCGGGCCGCGCCCAGGCCGGACCGGACCCGGCCTAGCCGGGTCGGGCCGACCCGGTTCGGCCGACCCCAGGGGGGGTTCGGGCCGGGTCGCCCCGGACCCAGAACCCCCGTTTCGGGCCCTCTTCGGTCTTTCGCCCATATCTTGGGCCTGGGACCTCCGATTGACGAACCGTCAGCGGCTACGCGATCCTTGGATCGAGACGGTCGTTTCGGTATACTATACTCAAGGTGCACCTTCCTTTTCGGGAGCCTACGTAGTTAAAACTCCGTAGTTAAGCGTGCTTGGCCTAGAGCAGTGATCAGGATGGGTGACCTCCTGGGAAGTTTCCCAGGGTGGGTGTGAGACGGAAAGGCCAATAACTAACAGACCGGGCGTCCGATTGACGCGCCGTCTGTTTCGTTGAATTCCTTTAAGTGAGACGGAACTTTTGGCATACTCCGCCCGAGGATCGGATACATGCGGAGTACGGTCGGGTTGGTTTTGCCCTAAAAACCAACCGGGCCCCTGGGACGAAAATGCCAATAACTCTCAGACCGGGCGTCCGATTGACGCGCCGTCTGTTGCGTTGAGATCCTGTTGTCGATACGGAACTTTCGGATACATCAACTTCGGACTACGTGTCAGTTGATGTATCAGCCTCTCGGCTCGTGGAGCGGACCCTCCTAAACGAGCTCGCTAAGTGCGGGAACCCTAGTGCTGGCTGTGGCTTCGACGACAGAGCAGAGATCCTCCGTGGACTGCGACGACGACAGAGCAGAGATCCTCCGTGGACTGCGACGACGGCAGAGCAGAGATCCTTCGTGGACTGCGGCGACGACTGTGCAAGAGATCCGCAGTGGACTGCGTCGACTACTGCACTCAGCGATCCTACGTGGAACAGTGCTACCGAACCTGTGTGAGCTGAATCTTCTTTTTTACCTTGAGCGGTGGAGCGCTTGGGTGTAGCGGCGGACCCGTGGTACTTGACAGTGGTGGTGCGCTTGGATGCAGCAGCAGACCCTTGGCGGTGGAGCGCTTGGTTGTAGCGGCGGACCCGCGATACTCTACGGAGTGTGTGCGATTGGTTGTAGCGACAGACCCGCGACGGTGGAGACGTGCGTGCGGAGTACGGAGACCGTGTAAATGACTGAGACCTGATGACTGCTTGACCGACTCGACTTGGAGTGAGTCGACTAGCCCAGTGGACGGAGCGCCCAGTAGTTGGCAGCAGACCCACGGCGGACGGAGCGCCTGGTAGTTGGCGGCAAACCCGCGGTACTCGATAGGAGGAGTACCTCAGTAGGCTATCTGGGTGAGCGCCCGGTATTTGGCAGCATACCCTCAGCGGACGGAGCGCCCGGTAGTTGGCAGCAGACCCGCGGTACTCGACAGGAGGAGTACTTCAGCAGTCTTAGGTTAGTGAGCAGTACCTCAGAGTCGTGACAGGACCACTGTACACTTCAGAGATGGGGCTCTTCAACATTTACGGTTTCGATAATGAAAATCCTGGTTGAGCTGAATCTTATGTTACTCTCCTTTGTGGATTGTGTTGAACTATCCTATGTGGATTTACTGTTTACTCTCCTTGTGGATTTGAGTCTTGCTTTCCTTTGTGGATTGAGTTGTTCTTGAGCTCGTGAGCAGAGCTAGAATTGGGGACTTAGGTATATGTATGGGCATATACCTAAGTCGAGTCAGATGTTACTTCGTGATTGCATCTTTCTTTTGTGCTATATCCTTTGTGGATTTCGGGAGACCTTCGGGGGTCTCGGGGTCCTTACTGAGTAGTTGTACTCACCCCTGCACGGGCTATGCCCGCACCTTGTTGTGTTGGTTGCAGACGACGGACAGCGCTGATCACGGTTGGGGCGTGGAGCAGGACGGTACCTGGAGGTGGACCACTGGGCGGGACGTGCTCGGAGCGGACGTGGGACCCGAGGAGCCTGGAGGCTATCTGTACCCACCCTTCAGGTGGGATTACCAGTGGACGACACGAGGCCGCCGTCTTTTCTTCAGTTGCTGTACTTTACTTTTCAGTTGTACTTTACAGTTGGGCTTGTATTTCCGGCCCCCTTTACTTTTCCGCACTTTGTAGTTACTTCTGCTTGCTGACTCTGTGATGGATGTTACTTATAAAGGCAATGCCTTCCCTGTTCACCGGGAATTTACGCCTTGGTGCTAGTCGCCAGCCCCTGGCCTATGGAAGGCGGGCTTGGGGTAGTCACGGCACGGGCCCCGAGGACGGGTCGTGACAAATTGGTATCAGAGGTGGTCGGTTCTACCGCAGACTCTGATCTTTCTTCTGTGTGAAGCAATAGTGTTTAGCGTATTGAGTGTGGTTATCAGTCCAGGGAGTCCAGTGTTGGTGCGGCGGCCGACGTATCCATACACCAGGACCCTGACTTCTGATTTCTGACTTAATGCACGAAAACATTGATTGCATGTGTGTTTCAAGTTTTCTTCGTGATTACTTGTGTCAGCTCACCGGGTATACTGATCTGCTTCATGAAAGTCTCAAGTTTTCCTTGTGATTACTTGTGCCAGCTCACCAGGTATACTGTTCTGACTGTGGTGCTCTTGTTCTCCTTTTCAGGATGGCCCCGCGACGACAACCAGCTAGGGTTCCGAGTGTAGGGCGCGACGGCAGCCCACCGAGCGACGAGGCCTCGGTGCAGGGCCCTTTGCCAGCAGTGGCACCGGCGGTAGCTTTACCCGCCGATCCACCGATGCTACCAGTACCAGACGCTGACGATGCACGTCGCCTCAGGGCACTGCATGAGTTTCAGAGCCAGCGACCGCCCAGGTTTCGCGGTGAGGCGGACCCCCAGGCCGCCGAGGACTGGCTAGAGGCGGTGGTACGGATCTTTAGGCTAGTGAGGACACCCGTGGATCTCATGGTGATTCTCGCGGCGAGCCTCCTGCAGGCAGCGGCAGGACGATGGTGGAGCTTGATGCTCCAGGTGCACGATGAGGCATCTCTTCTTTGGACGGACTTTGAGAGCCTCTTCCGCTCGGAGTTCGTCCCGGCCACCCTTCGTGCGGTGCGTATCCAGGAGCTTCTACAGCTGCGGCAGGGCAGCATGACGGTCGCTCAGTACGCGGCGAGGATCACCGACCTTTCTCGGTACTCGACAGACATGGTACGAGACCCCTTCTTCCGGGCCCGGACCTTCGAGCAGGGCTTGCGACAGGAGATTCGGGCATCGCTGATCTCCCTCAGCATTCCGACCCAGGCGGGAGTGCTAGAGCGGGCCCTTCTGATCGAGAGCTTCCTTGCTGAGTCTACACCAGCACAGAGACCCACCGCAGGGCGGCACGTAGCGGAGTCTTCGGTAGCAGGTAGCCGACAGATGACTCAGGGTTCCAGGCAGACCAGACCTACCAGTGGCCGACTGCACGACTCAGGCTCAGTTGTGCGGGGAAGCCGGGGTGGAGTCAGAGCCAGGCGTGCCGAGAGTGGGCAGTGTTACTCCTGTGGCGGAATTGGTCACATGGCTCGTGACTGCCCGACCCACCATGCGGGGGAGCAGCAGACGGTTGAGGAACCACCTAGGCAGAGGCAGAGGTTCGACCGTGGAGGTCTGCAGGGAGGAGACGGACGAGGTAGAGGAGCTGGCCGAGCAGCAGGTGGTGGACGACGCTTTGAGGCTCTACCACCACCACCACCAGGAGGTCCACCCCGACCGCAGGGGAGAGCTCAGCTTCAGGCAGCCGAGGCCTTCGATCATGGAGCCCTGGGAGCTGATGGACAGGAGCAGAACTAGTGGATACATCCTTTGTACTTCTGGTTCCTTGTTGCTTTTGTGTAGCGTCTTGTAATATGAGCTGCAATAATAAAAGACGCATACCCTTGTGATATTTTTTTTCGTTCCTGTCCTCTTTCGTGATGTTACTAGGAGATTCCAGTTTTGGCTGTTGACTTGACCCTCACTTGTGAGACGTCTACTGGAGGAGACCCAGTTACCACACACTGATGCCGACAGTGTGACTCAACCCTTGGAGGCGAGAGTAACGGTTGAATCTCTTAGTAGTAGCGTCGAGGCCTTACGACGTCATCCTTGGTATGGATTAGTATCATCCATGTTAGGATTGACTGTTTTAGGCAAAGAATGTGGTTCATCCAGAGGATGAGACCGGATTTCTCTTTTCGGCAAAGAAGAAATCTTGCAGCTCTTGTGGGACCAGAGATGGTCCGAGCCACGACAGAGAAGGTCCAGATCATCCAGGAGAGGATGAGGACAGCTCAGAGCCGGCAGAAGTCATATGCTGACAGGAGGCGGAGGCCACTAGAGTTCGTGGATGGTGACCACGTCTTTTTGCGTGTCTCACCTCGACGTGGTTTACGGAGATTTGGCCGAGGCGGCAAGTTGTCTCCACGCTCCATCGGGCCTTTCCAGGTCCTCAGCAGGATAGGAGAGGTGGCTTATCGCCTGGCTCTACCACCTCAGTTGCACCGGGTGCACGACGTCTTCCACGTGTCTCAGCTGAGGAGATACGTGCACGACCCGACGCACATCATCGACTTTGGGGAGCTGGACGTGGACGATGGGGCGACTTTTGCGGAGGTCCCATTGGAGATCGAGGATCGACAGGAGCGGGTCCTACTTGGGCGGTCGATTCCTCTTGTGCGCATCAGATGGCAGCACGAGAACCTCCAAGAGAGCACTTGGGAGCGGGAGGCTCAGATGCGTGCTCTGTACCCCCATTTGTTCCCCTAGTTTTTGATGTTTCTTTACGGGGACGTAAAGCCCTGAGGTGGGAGTAATGTAAAGACCCGCAAATTTCAAGGAAATTTTTTTTCTTAATTTTCTTTGGAATTTTACAAGAGCGCAGCTTCAGACGGCACCTGATTCCGAGGCCCGGTGTGCCCGGAATCAATTTCCGAAGTTTGGCTCGGGTACGTTCAGTGAACGGACGAGCGGGTTTTTCTATCTTTTGAACCGGTGCCCGGAATCAAATTCTGAGGGCACCGATGAAATCGCAGCGCCGGTATTTGCTTAGAAACGCCTCTTCCGGAGTTGCGTTTGCTCAGACGTGGTTTTTAAATTTTTCGGCTTTAAGTCAGAAATAAAATAAAGTTTGTGCGACAACTTTATTTTATTTCACTTAAGCTGCTTGGAAGCCACTTGAAGCCACTTAAGGGCGGCTTGAACTAAGTGGAACTGGATAGGAGGCTATCCAGAAATATCCTACCCCCTTGGTAGGATATTTGTGCGGTGGGGCCCGCACGAGCCCCTCCGTTTCTTTCGCTAAGTAACGCACCCGCGAAAACCCGTCAAAGTAACTGAAAAGTCAACCGATGCGTTTTCTTAAATTCTTAACAGACCATTTAATTGGGCGGTTTATTTCGTGAATTAAATGGCCTGTTTTATTCGTTGAATTAATTCAACGAATTAAATGGGTCGTTACTTACGCGTTTTGCGTTTGTTGGCAAAATAATAAAATAGACAACTTGTCTATTTTGGAGGATTGCTATCGTTGTGCAATTCCTCTGAACCTCCACTCTCCCCGCGAAGAACGCGAAGAACGCGAAGAACGCGAAGAACGCGAAGAACGCGAAGAACGCCGACGACCGGAATTCGACGACGCACACCGAGATCTGCGACGTCGACGAGCCCTACCCGCGACGTTCTTCGGCGACGCCTCTTCTTCTGCGGCCGATCCTCGTTCGGCAACTAAGGTGAGAAACGAATCATTTGAATTCAACCGTTTTAAATTTCGATATCAACGGATTTAAACTAATTAAATCCGTTTGATCTTGATCCGGAGATTGGCGACGCGACGCCGGATACCGCGACGACGCGACGATCCCCCCTTCTTCCGCGACGAGCAATTCCGCGACGACCTCTCGTCCGACGACGACGACAAGTAAGGGATGTTGGATTATTTTATCTTTTTCCCCGTGTTTATTCTTTTAAAGTGAAGAACATGATCTCCGACAATTTTGATTTATTTAAAATTGTTGTTGATTATTCCTCCCGTGGATTTTGACTAAACGCGGAGGGTGCGGGTCTAACGAACAAGACCCGGCAACCCTCCGCCGATCTCTTTTGTTGTGCGGATTTGGCGGACGACGACGAACCGTGCGGCAAGAGCATTTTGTTGATTCCGCAGTGAAGATCGTCCCCCGGGAGGAGCAACGGCGCAGACGAGAAAGAAATCGGGCCACCGGAGCATCTGCGGCGGCCCGCGGAAGGAGACGGCGGCGCGGGTCGCCGGCGCGGCGGCGCCGGCGACCGGAGGCGGCGGCGCCCGGCGCGCCGCCGGAGGAGTCCGCCGCGGCCGAGCTGCGGCGGCGGCGAACCGCCGGACCGCGTCCGCGGTCCGGCCACCAGCACGCGGCCCGCGCGGGCCGCGTTTCTCCCAAAGCCGCGGGTTTGACCCGCGGCGGCTCTTCGGCCGCTCGGCCGAAGACCGAGCCGGCCGGTCCGGTCGGCCGGGCCGCGCCCAGGCCGGACCGGACCCGGCCTAGCCGGGTCGGGCCGACCCGGTTCGGCCGACCCCAGGGGGGGTTCGGGCCGGGTCGCCCCGGACCCAGAACCCCCGTTTCGGGCCCTCTTCGGTCTTTCGCCCATATCTTGGGCCTGGGACCTCCGATTGACGAACCGTCAGCGGCTATGCGATCCTTGGATCGAGACGGTCGTTTCGGTATACTATACTCAAGGTGCACCTTCCTTTTCGGGAGCCTACGTAGTTAAAACTCCGTAGTTAAGCGTGCTTGGCCTAGAGCAGTGATCAGGATGGGTGACCTCCTGGGAAGTTTCCCAGGGTGGGTGTGAGACGGAAAGGCCAATAACTAACAGACCGGGCGTCCGATTGACGCGCCGTCTGTTTCGTTGAATTCCTCTAAGTGAGACATAACTTTTGGCATACTCCGCCCGAGGATCGGATACAGGCGGAGTACGGTCGGGTTGGTTTTGCCCTAAAAACCAACCGGGCCCCTGGGACGAAAATGCCAATAACTCTCAGACCGGGCGTCCGATTGACGCGCCGTCTGTTGCGTTGAGATCCTGTTGTCGATACGGAACTTTCGGATACATCAACTTCGGACTACGTGTCAGTTGATGTATCAGCCTCTCGGCTCGTGGAGCGGACCCTCCTAAACGAGCTCGCTAAGTGCGGGAACCCTAGTGCTGGCTGTGGCTTCGACGACAGAGCAGAGATCCTCCGTGGACTGCGACGACGACAGAGCAGAGATCCTCCGTGGACTGCGACGACGGCAGAGCAGAGATCCTTCGTGGACTGCGGCGACGACTGTGCAAGAGATCCGCAGTGGACTGCGTCGACTACTGCACTCAGCGATCCTACGTGGAACAGTGCTACCGAACCTGTGTGAGCTGAATCTTCTTTTTTACCTTGAGCGGTGGAGCGCTTGGGTGTAGCGGCGGACCCGTGGTACTTGACAGTGGTGGTGCGCTTGGATGCAGCAGCAGACCCTTGGCGGTGGAGCGCTTGGTTGTAGCGGCGGACCCGCGATACTCTACGGAGTGTGTGCGATTGGTTGTAGCGAAAGACCCGCGACGGTGGAGACGTGCGTGCGGAGTACGGAGACCGTGTAAATGACTGAGACCTGATGACTGCTTGACCGACTCGACTTGGAGTGAGTCGACTAGCCCAGTGGACGGAGCGCCCAGTAGTTGGCAGCAGACCCACGGCGGACGGAGCGCCTGGTAGTTGGCGGCAAACCCGCGGTACTCGATAGGAGGAGTACCTCAGTAGGCTATCTGGGTGAGCGCCCGGTATTTGGCAGCAGACCCTCAGCGGACGGAGCGCCCGGTAGTTGGCAGCAGACCCGCGGTACTCGACAGGAGGAGTACTTCAGCAGTCTTAGGTTAGTGAGCAGTACCTCGGAGTCGTGACAGGACCACTGTACACTTCAGAGATGGGGCTCTTCAACATTTACGGTTTCGATAATGAAAATCCTGGTTGAGCTGAATCTTATGTTACTCTCCTTTGTGGATTGTGTTGAACTATCCTATGTGGATTTACTGTTTACTCTCCTTGTGGATTTGAGTCTTGCTTTCCTTTGTGGATTGAGTTGTTCTTGAGCTCGTGAGCAGAGCTAGAATTGGGGACTTAGGTATATGTATGGGCATATACCTAAGTCGAGTCAGATGTTACTTCGTGATTGCATCTTTCTTTTGTGCTATATCCTTTGTGGATTTCGGGAGACCTTCGGGGGTCTCGGGGTCCTTACTGAGTAGTTGTACTCACCCCTGCACGGGCTATGCCCGCACCTTGTTGTGTTGGTTGCAGACGACGGACAGCGCTGATCACGGTTGGGGCGTGGAGCAGGACGGTACCTGGAGGTGGACCACTGGGCGGGACGTGCTCGGAGCGGACGTGGGACCCGAGGAGCCTGGAGGCTATCTGTACCCACCCTTCAGGTGGGATTACCAGTGGATGACACGAGGCCGCCGTCTTTTCTTCAGTTGTTGTACTTTACTTTTCAGTTTTACTTTACAGTTGGGCTTGTATTTCCGGCCCCCTTTACTTTTCCGCACTTTGTAGTTACTTCTGCTTGCTGACTCTGTGATGGATGTTACTTATAAAGGCAATGCCTTCCCTGTTCACCAGGAATTTACGCCTTGGTGCTAGTCGCCAGCCCCTGGCCTATGGAAGGCGGGCTTGGGGTAGTCACGGCACGGGCCCCGAGGACGGGTCGTGACAAGTAAAATACAGCTTATTCTAAAAATTCCTTTATAAGAATATGTTTTTTCATAAAAAATTAAATTTTAAAATTGATTCAGTTTAACATAATTTTATATTAATAAAATTAGGTTAAAATTTTTACATTAGAAACATTTTAATATTAAATGAAACATTATAAATGGTTTTAATCAAAATATAGTTATCAATAACATTTTTTAATTTTCTCTATATATCAGAAAATAAAGATTTTTTATGAAATTAAATATTTCACACTAAGCTAATTTTTGTATGGTAATTTCAAAAAAGAATTTATTTTTATGATATTAAAATTATAAATTTTGTAAAAATTGACTATAATATTTTCTCAAAGAAATAAATAATTTTTTTATGAAACACCTATTTGAATCATAAATGTAGTTTACTAAAAATTGAAAAATTATTTCCAATTATTAAATAAATGAGTTTTTACTGAGTAGATAAATTATATTTATTTCCTAATTTTCTGTACTATTCATACCATCCACTTTAATGACATGGTCATGAAAATCGAATATAATTAATAGTATTCTCTAATTAATTTTGGCTCAATGTTTCATTACTAGTAAGCTATAAAAAATATTTTTATATTAAAATAGTAGGGTTTTACATAGTATATTTCCATGAGATATAATTTTTAATATATATATATATCATTTTTATAGGGTATGAAACTCATTAGTAATGTCTACACATAGGTAAAGTGTAGCCAAACTAATCATAAGTAGATACGATGATTGGTGTATGTGAGATATTTTAGATTTATTAAGAGTTGATGTCCACCTCAATATGTGGGAAATGGATGTTTTTAGAACCAAACCAGGTTTATAATAAGAAAACAAAATCAGATGAATCTATATTTCATTTTGAAAATAGCCACATGAGGTCCATAATGGTATTAGTCCATTGGAATCATTGAAAAATAAACAATTGGTTCATAAAATATCTACATCTTCTTCTACACACTTCTTAATAACTAGAACCATTAATAGAAATATCAATTTTAATACCAATCAATAAACCTAGTTGAATTAAAAAATAACTTTGGTTGAGCTCAAATGATCCTTAATGAAAACAAATGGAAATACCTAAATATAACACGAGCATATGGGAATGAGATCATGATATTAACGTATGAATACCAGATGTAGCATATCAAATATTAATATCATGATTAATGGAATAAATACAAGTAGTTAATAAGATAGGAATCCTAAGTAAATCAATGAAAATGAGCCTTGAGAGAATATCAATAAAAAATTTTCCCGAGTTTTTGAAAACATATCATCATAGAAAACCTTATTTAAAGGATACACACCAAGACATTCAAAATATGCTATGCATAATGTAAATACCCATGTACCTATATTAGGATTGGGATAAGATCCCTTGTTATAAGGAAAATTACTTATAAAATAAATAATCATACATTTTATTCAAAAAATAATGTTCTTTCCCATTTAGGATCATTTCGAGTATAGATTTTTATAGAATTACGTCATTAATCTTACATTACAAACCATACAATACAATGTGGGAACATTCTATTAGTACCAAAATTTTTAACCCTTATGAATCTAATTGAAAAAAATTATTTCTTTATTTATAAATAAACACAAATTACACAAACAAATTATTATTTCCCATATCCACCACATGAAAAAATATAAAAATTTTGGATGAGAAAATATAGCTCCCTAATAGAGAAAATAGAAGGGAAGCTGTTATTCTAGTGAAAATGTTACAAATAATATAATGTTTATCATTTTTGTAAATGTCCATTGATCATATAAAATAATAAAATTATACTTCTAGAAACTCAAACAATTTTTATCAAATAAAATCATAAAAAGACATTACTATTCTTTAAAATTCATTTTTGGAAATTGGTGATTCATATTCATAAAATATTTTCAACCCCCTTTTAAATGGATTAAACACAAGTGTTACTAACAATATAATTATTAACTAATTAATTTTACAAATATATGTTATCACCAATAAATGAAGTTATAATTTTCTCACAAAATACTATTTGGGTGGCCCCACCATATCAGCTGTAATGGGTTCACCCGTCACTATTTCAGCCACCCAATAAAATAAGATGTATCAAGCTCATTAGATTCTATATGGTCCACTCAATCTTATAGATTTAATAGTATTAACCACACTATCTAGGATTCCAAATATTATATTTATCATGTAAAATAACATGAATAATATAGTTTTAGTCTTTATATTTTTAAAAACACTTTAAAAATGAAAATATATAACTTTTAGATATGGAAACCATTTTCAGCATAAAAAAACCCTTTCATTTTAAGAATAAATTTTAAATAATAAAATTCAACAAATAAATGGATATTGAAATTTCATTTTTGTAATAATGACATATTATGAAGGAATATAGAAATCCCATAATGTTTATGGAAGTGGAATAGTTATTATTGTTGTTTATGTTCAGATATCCATTTTTAATATTTAAAATCCTTTCTTATAGAACATATAAGAGTTTTTTTTGAAAACTTTGGAAAATCAACTAATTCTTTACTTTATAAATATTTTATTTCTATATCAAAACATTTCAAAATTAATTTTAAAAACAAGAACACCAAGGATAGAGAGTGTTCTAATGATGGGTTGACAAGATGATTTATTTAGAAGAACAATTAAGAATCTCATTTGAAAAATTAAAATCATATGCCCCATAAAATAATAAATTTACAAAAAATACATTAAATACTAATATAATAGATAAATTTATGATATAAGGAGTAAATTTTTATATATATACAATTTATAAAGAAATGTTTCTTTATAAAACCAAGATATGGCTCAATGAACAAATATTTAGATGATGTCCCTTACCTTGAGTCTAATTTTCCACATGTGTAGTTATATTACTTAATAATAAACACATGTTAATTATTTTATTGATTGAGAAATATTTTTCTAAATTATTTTTTTCACATATTATCTAGTTATATAAAATTATTCAATTAGTTAATTTTTTGTCATATATTTTAACCATATTCAACTCATGTGTCAAAAATTAATTTTTTTGTTCTAATATAGACAAAGCAGTAATTAATGAATCATTTATAGAAAAATAAGAGTCAAATATTAATATAACATATATAAATATTAAAATTTTGAAAAAAACATGAATTATTTTTTTGAAAATGGAACTAAAGCTATGATCATGGAGTGAGTATTTAATACATATGTATTAGTAACATTTATATTTTACAAGGATCAATATTGACTATGGGTAAGAAAAATTATTTTCTCTATATAATGATAATTATATAATATATACCATATTATTTAAAGATATATTCTTTTATATAACATTATTTTTTTGTGGTGTTGAAAAAAAGAATCACATCAATTCAAGGAGGAAGTAATCAACACAACCAAAAACGTGTTAATCAATATTACAATGAGTGAAAAGGTAAAAATGATATATTATATTTTTATAAAGATAAATTTTTTCAAGAATATTATATATGTTTCATTAATATAACATTTACTCATTATATTTACCCTTATTACCATCCATGAAATCAATCGGTGAAAAATGCATCACATTGCATCATGAATCAGTAGTCTACTATAAATGAGTGACTTTATCTTGTGACTTACATATATGAACATAAATATGGGGTATATTATATAATGAATCCAATTTTTTAATTATTATATATATATATATATATTATATGGAAATTTTATCCCTCAATTAACCCAAAAATAAGTAGTGGAAATAGAAAATAAATTGATATCATTTCATGGGTGGGTAGTCTGTAGTTCATAGAAATGGTGATTTCATTAAAAAATTGATGGATGTATTTTTGGAATTTGGTTGAAAACACAACATTATAAACTGTCAATATATTTATTATATGTTTTTTATTAAATAATTTTATATATTGAATTGAATGTGGATGAGGGTGAAATATAACAAAAATTAATGTTGATGAAAATTAAATCTTCTTGGGGAATCATATTTTGGATCGCAGTAAAGGCCATACATAGATGTATTTGTTTTCTAATGTAGGGATTATATGATTAGAGTAAAGATGTGGGGAAAATATTTTGGTATGGAATTATTGAATCAATTATTTATTAAGGTGTGAATAGTGTAGGATATGGTGTATCCTTTTATAAGTGTGTTGAGTGAGACATAAGAAATGTTTTCAAATTACAAAATTCCCATCACAATTGGTACATGTCACCAGTCTAAAATAATAGTCAATATTCGATCCTATAAGGGGTTGTGTCTAAATATTTCCATCTAATGGATGATGGTCATATTCATAGGGTATTATTCCAGATATGTTTAATGTTTAACCACTATGTAAACTCTTTTTTACCATAATTATTGTAATTAATTTTCATTTTATTTACCAATATCATTGGTATAACATAAAGTTAAAGTTATTAGAAATAATAAATTTTTATGATTTAAATAATAAAATAAAATTTTCCAAATTCAATTCAATGATGTGGAATATTTTAATTTAATATTAATCCTATAGTTTCGGTGACACATCCGGTTTTTAAGAAGAGTAATTTTTTAGAAAAAGATGAATCCATATTTACTAGAGGACAAAAAATAATCATTTTAAGAAACTAAATTCATATTTTTTTCTATATGAATAACAAATCTCATTTTATAATAACCCAATTATGTTTTATTTTAATTAATTTAAAATTAGAAACATTATTAATTTTAAAAAAATTTCTAGAAAACACAATCTTTAAACTCGAAAAAAACTTATATTACAAAGAAACATAATGTTAATGAAAAAATAATTAATTGGATCATATATAACTAAATAATAATTTGGATTTTTGAAATAATATTCAAATCATATTGGGAGTCTTATATTACTAAATTTTTAAAAAAGAAAATACTTTTAATAAAAAATTGAATTTATCACAATTCAATGAAAATTAAATATTTTCCAAAAAAACAACAAATTTAATGAAATGTAAATTTTGTTATAATGATTAAGAAAATGATATCCATTTTATTTATTTTATGTTCAAAAAATTAGATATTAAACGTTAAAATAAAAACATATATGAAAAGTTTTTAATCATAATAGCTTCTTCTTTTATAGTGAATTAAATAATATTTAATAAATAATATAAATATAAAAATAACATTGGTAAATAATAAATTTATTTATTATATAATTAAATTGGATGTTATATACTTCCCCGATTATAAATGGCCCCCTTAACATTTTATTCACTTATTAATGAACCATGAATATCTTTCTCTTGTAGAATTTTTAGATTCCTCTAATGGATTTTCAATAATAAGGGTTTTAAATAATAATCTAACCTATTTAATCGAACTACTATATAATAACCAATCTATATGTTTAAGATTATAGAAAGTGCATTACTACTATTATTGATTCTTTTACCAATGATCTACATCAAGGCTTAAACCTTAAAATGAATCTAGAACAAATTTGTATAACATTGAAACCTGAAATACATTATGCTCTTAAGATAAAATTGGGGGGGGGGGGATAGTAGGAAATTTATTTATACTTATCTTGAATATAAAATGGTCTAATGAACTATGGGCATACCATTCCCTTCTTACCAAAAAATAAATAAAATTACATGGAGGAAAATTTAGAATGACTTAATCACCTATCAAAAATTATTTATAATTAATCCGGTTAAATTCATAACATTTATCGCCGCAATATGATGTCATCAAATGTCACTGAATCAAAAAAAACCCTTTATTCAACCAAATGTACCAAAAATTTCCCCATTAACATCTTTTCTCCTAGATCATCCAAAAATTATAGTATCCAGTAGATCTTGCTGTATAATTCCTTAAATACGGCCAGCTTTAACATGAAATAGAAATTGTTATTAAGATAAAACTCTATCAATGAAAAATTTTGATATCAAATTCCATGGTAATAAATTGAAAAATAAAGATTCATATCTTACCTAGTATAAATATTCTACTCATTCGATTCATCATAATGATGGTGAAAACTGATATAGAAATTTGATTCAGTTCCCATTGTATTTTGAAGTATTTCTGAAAATAAGATGTGATCTTGTACCATGGTCTGACACAATGGAGATAAGAACTCAATTTATCATTATTGTATCATTTAGATACAATCATAAACTATGATATAATGATATTATACCTTGATTGAAATGTAATTGTCCATATTTACTTAGTTCTTAAATAATAACCCAAATCACAGCGTTACCTCATAATTTCCTCGAAAATCCCACCATGAAATCCAATGATATATTTTTTTGTTTCCTATATAGAACATAAAAAGGTTGAAGAACCCCCTTTGGTGATTATCATATTGTTTTAAGATAATGAAAAGTCAAACACATAATATTGATATTATAAATATATATGTTCATTCTATCCCATGATTAATACTCTTGATAGTCTCTGGTCATCATGATGATACTCGGATGAATCGATAAAAGAGAACTTTGAGCTTCACTCGAAAACCCTATTTTTAACTGAAAATGGAAACATAAAAAATCTCATCTTAAAATTAGTAAAACACCTTGTTCCTCAATATAAATTCCATTAAACATACCCTTCTTAAACGATTCTTCATTTTCCTACAAATATTTATCATCTTTATATGATTTATTAATTCATTCTGAGATGGTAGGCATTAATAAAATTAAAAAAAACATAGGATTTACCATTATCTATAACTTGTGGGACAAAATTCATCAAATGATTAATATATGTATCATATTTTAAATGTATCACGGTTAAAGTAGAATTACTTTTTAAACTAAACAAATCAGAACAATTGTTTTCTATATTTTGGAAGGTAATGAATCATGGAATCATAATCCTTGAATAGATCGATCAATACTCTCGGCCAAATTTTTAATTCCTTCTGTGTGAATATATAATTTATGGTTTTATGGTAATTATATATTTCACCCATTACTCTATTCATTTCATTACTCCATGTTTAAAAACTCATTATTAACCAATTCTAAATAATGTGTTTGGATATTTAACTCATGAGGATTCAACTATCATAATGAATTACCAATTACACAATCCTTTTTATGTAATTTGAAACAGTTTTATTTAATCAAAGAATCATTATACATGAGAATTTCCCTATTTCAGTAAGATAGGGAAAAAATATGATCATTCTCCAAAATTATTTCCTGTATTTGAAAACAATAATTAGATTATTTTTTATTGATGATCATAACTCCTTTTCTAGTTGACAAATATAGTGATATAGACAACCAACATATTTTCAAAAAACTATTAGTACTATTCCACTAATAAATGACAATTATGAAACATTTTTATATTTTTGGTTCTAGGGTACTCATCAGAAAACATTTTTACTATTGTTATCCATTATTAAATATTTAGAAAGAATATATCCAAGGAAATAAATTTATTTAAACACTCATAAATTTACCATAAAATTTCTATTATTTTTTGATTTTCAAAATAACTGTTATGTATCTTTAATACTCCACACTAATTTTAGAATATACCACTATGTCATCAATAAAAATAATAATTTTTTATCTAATAACTCATGAAAGATTATGTTCATAATGTCCAAAAATATTATAGGTTCATTTGATAAAGCAAACAACATAACTAAAAAATCATAACACCCATATGTAGTTTGAAACACAGTCTCTATAATTTATTCTTCTTTTACAATAAATTGATGGTACCCCAATATCTTGTTAACCATTGAAAACTACTATTATTCTATGAAAGGATCAAAAAAATAATCAATATGAGGAAATTGATAGTTAAATATATTTATGATTTTCACGACCTGACCCATGTCGGTACTTGAACTACAAGTACCCCAAGCCCTCCTCCATAGGCTAGGGGCTAGCGATTGGCCCCAATGGCATAACATACTCTAGGAGTCCTCTGTATAAGAACCTGTACACACATGCAGCCAAATCAATGAAAAAGTGCATAGGGAAAGGGAAAATAATATGAAACAATGCTATAAATAATCCAAACATTCATGAACCACTAAATAGAACAAGTATGGTATAGTAAAATTAATGGAAAATGGAAAAAATACACACCCAACAAGAAATGATCCACATAGTAGAAGTAACAGAAATAGAGAAATAGCTTAGAGACCCCTGCTCATGGATCCTACGCTACGACCAGCGTATGTGGTCCATGAAATTGTATCCCTATGTTCCTATGTTGTCACGATCATCTGGTCTATCATTTTCATAATGCATGATACATGAGGGAAAATCCTATGTAGGGAGGGGGAGTATAAAAATACTTATTTTGTCTCCCCAAAAAAGGAAATTTGTGTTCTATAAGATATAATATGAAAAGAAAAGTAGTATATAGTACAAGGTACATTAAGAGTGTAGATCAACCAATAAAGAGAGTAATGTAATCTCATCCAAACACATAGAGCTAGAAATGGTGAGAAAATGAACTTATTAATGAGTCATCACTACGTATTATAAGAGAGTAGACTAGTCCAACTCTGAGAAGCTGGGCATGGAAATAATGTGGCCTACCCCTCAATACATCACCTATCTTGGAAGAAGAGTAACCAAGGACCAAGGAGTGGGTATTGTAGTTGGATATATATATATATGCTCTGTTAAAGAAACCCAAATGAGAGAATTTGGGTATGTCTATCTCACAGCATGGACCAGGAAAAAAGTCTCCAATAGTTCCATAAGTGACCACCTAAGAATAAAAACATCCCTCAAATCTACATTGAACTACATGTCAATGGTAATCAATCACTCCACCATGATATTATCCACATTGGGCATCACAGTCTCACTCTCTTGATTTTAGATCGCATCATAGGGACACATCATATTGGGGAAATCATCCCACATTCTTGGGATCTCAATGGTTCATAAAAACATGTCCCGTCAATTATCCACTTATCTTAGATATCAGGAAACATGTTTGAGAACCCACTACCTAGCTCTGATGAAGGGTACGTTCTCTAGAGTAAATGAAAAACCTCATGGCCCAACCCTAGAGGAGGGTATGTCCTGAAGAGAAAATAAAAACCTCACTACCATGCCTTGTAGGAGGGTATGTCTTGATTATTAAATGACAAACATCCTAAAGATTAAACAACGATCCTCCCTACCCATCATGACTAGAGGGTATCTCCAGAAGAGTAAACAAATAAACTCACTAAACAGCACCCCTAAAGGGTGATACGCTATATGGTAATAACTTAAGAGTCAGAGGAAAATACCACGGTCTAGCCTCGTGGATGGTTGATACACTGGAGGGTAAGCCCAAACGAGTCATCAAACACCAATAGATAAGCGTATATCATGGAATACATCGAAAATGATCTTCCACACATGTTCCTTTCATGATTCCTCATTTAATTAGATCATGAATAAGTCTCTGAACATCCAAACTTATTGCACCATTGTGATACTTTTCAAAAAACAATAAATATAAACTATTCCATTGCAAAATGAGACATCTAATGATAAAGTCGTATTCAACCTCATCACGATAGAATGGAGTCTCGTAGATCCAATGTTTCGGTCCAGACAACATTTATACAGATAAATCTATTTCGATCCTCCCATAAAATCACATGTGATAGACTCATAATTCATCCAAAATAGATACCCGATGTCGTAGTCACATTTCACCATATCACTCGTGATCTATTTTTAATGGGGTCCACACACCATCATTAGTATAAGCACCTAAAATTGTTCTTGAAATTTCTGCCTAAATTTCTTGATCAAAATTCCTCTTACGGCTCACTAATCTGATGTTGTATGGAAGTGTTACGACATATGAAATATTCTGCAACACTGATAATAATAAAACTATTTGTTGTTTTGTGTTATAGATCCATGAACACCAATATTATGTTCAAATATTGGTCTTGAATCAACATTATTAATGTTAGGGTTATGTCGCCACTGGTGTCACATCAATTGGAATTCACACATATGAGTTATGGTGGGTGGAAGATTTTATAATAATATGAAATCACTAATTTTGTTGACATTATGTGGGCCCTTTCAGTGATTCATAAAATATCTTCCATTATCGTCTTAAAATGACGTTATTTTCAATGCGGTCACCACACCACTGACTACGCTCTAATCGGAGTCCCCAAGATGGAGAAAAGTGGGTTTAATGGTTATTGTTAATAATAATATTATTAATCATAATGTTATTTTTTTCTACCTCTTGAATTTCCCCTGCCCCATCCATTCTCCCTTCTTGCGGCACTACCTTCCTGCGCACCAAACCACCACACTCTAATCTTCTCGTGGCAGTTATGCTCGTACGCCTCTCTATGCTGCCCTACTCACCGGAGCCATGCCATGCCATGCCACCATGAACCATCACATCCATTCTCTACTCTGCCACCATGAACCACTGGAATCCACTTAATTTTCCTTCCCATACTTCCTCGCCTGGATGCCACCTCCGCTCAGGATCCAGATTACCAACTCGGCCATGCCGATCAACACCGCTGCCCACCCTACTCGAACCATCCAAACCACTCAGCCTTGCTATTTTTTCAACACAAAATCATTCCTATGTTCAAACACAATCCAGCCTAATGACTTTTTATTCATCTTCCATTCATCATGATCATCCAAAATATATGCTACAATCTCAATTTCGTCACCATTCCTCAAATATTCTTTGAATCCTAACGCCAGATCGAGCTCAGGTCATCAAACAATTGTCGAGTAGGGAACCGCATGGTTTCACCTGTAAAGAATAAAAATAATTAAGTAGGTAAGGGATCGTGAGAAAAGTATTGGATCATTTTCCAAGCGATCTTGTACAACCTATTAGGAACAAATATCTATGTTAGATGAAAAATTGAGAAACAACATGATTTAAACAATTTAATAGGTGCATGGGGGGCTGCATATTGTAGAATTAATTATCATCATAATAAAAGATTAATCCAGGGCCAAAAAACACCAATGACGAGTCCTTCCTAATTTGGAATGATTGTTGTTGGTAAATATCACACTTTCTCAATGATCAAAATAATTTTCTACATTCATCGCACATCAGTCGGCCTAGATCCTGGGTTCTATCATCAGTCTTCATCTATTTTTCTTCATAATCCGAAATGAGAGGAGAGGAAAGGGTTGTAATCATTTGAAAATTATAACTATGAGAAAATTATTATAAAATATGAATTTATATCCATAAATTAATTTAAATAATTTTTAATAAATTATTTTAAAAAATAAATTAAATAACAAAATCATTCTATCAATGAGTGAGGAATCTGGACTCCCCCAAACGACTTATTTCATGTCCTGTTTAGGTTGAACACCATTTTCATACATAAACATGGTCTCAGATTTCCAATCCCATAAAACATTTATGAGATATCATGTTTTCTTTGATTAACCACATGTGCATAATATAAAACATATTAAATAATTTTATAATATTAATTATGGGCTCAATAGGCCTCAGATGTCATCCCAATTCCTATATATGAAATAATATTTAGAAACATTTTAAGTTATTTCTAGGAAATAACTAGGTCTCTATATTATTCCCTCCTTAATGATTTTCTTCCTAAAAAAAACAAAACAAACAACACAGGATTCAGAAAACACACCTGGATCACTCTCTCCCAAGAACACTGTCATGTTTCCTATGCTAGCATAACACATGAACATATGGTTTGGGCATTCCTCATTTGGTTTTCTACTAGAATAGGTTCTAACTACTCCCACCTTCAGAATATATGTCTTCTAAAACCACTAAGGGTATCGGGTTACGCAGTATTTCACTGTCAAAGTATCATAACAAAGACTCTATTATACACTTAGGAAACAAAGGAGTCATCACCATCGATTGGAGAAAATTCTACCCTCATACTCCACCAGGGTCAGCTATAAGGAAGTTAAATACAATGAAACTTCCCGTACTAGGAAATAATATGAATTCCAATTAAGGTTATATTTTACAATGCTGCCTTTTTTTGGAAAATAGACTATCATGATGTTGTAGTACTATATGATGTTTAATCCATATCAGTGTCTCAGGTTAAATTATCCCAGATTGGAGACATACCTGGGACTCTAGTGGTCTAAACAAACCAAAAAGTACCCTTCCATAATATAGTGTCTCCACATTCTCAGTAAAAATAGTACCGCATTTATCCCCACGTAGTGAGTCACATTTTTTGTTCATGTGGTCTCCATAACTTAAACTTGTACTTCATAATTTTTGTATCGAGGTTGATGTTGACCACACAATGTTACCAACAAATAGGGTAGGTGAGTAAACTCATCCAACCGCAAGAATATAGGCATGCAATGCTTGTGTAATAAACCGCGTGTAATCTTTTTCATTGGTAGGAGAGTAATCCCCAAACCAGACACTCGGTTGTACCCACTAGAGGTATTCTATAAAAAAATGGTCAAGCATAAAAACTCCGCTACCAATGACCAGAACATCCCTGAAAACTCCATCACACAACCTCTACCTAAATGTTCAAGTCACTGGGACACATCCACCATTCATGGATACTATCTGATTTTGTTTTCAATAAATCTTTCTCTAATTTTTCATCACATCAAAAAAAAAAAAAAATCTTGGTGGGGGAAGGACCCCTATTCATCGTGAATTATAAGCTACATCGTACAACATCAACACTGTGTTTCACCGATGTCCTATGCACCCTAGTAAATCATTAAGAAATGAGAAGGGAGAAAAGAGTACATCACATAATTCCAAACTACTTCTACTACAATATGTATAAGGGATTCTAGGCGTACCACTTATCATCCCCTCCACTATAGAATCATATAAATCCATATCTTTCGGCTGTCCATGGACATAGCTACTAGCTTCTTGGGCCTAAAATGGGCCACCTAGTGGTAGTTGACATACCTCATAAAATTGTCTCCCACATCTAGCTTCTCCATGTCCTCTTCTAGAACCAAATCCATGGGAACCACCCTAATCTCGGTGATGTCTCTACTGTGGTGTTCCACTTGGTGCTTGCATGGTTTTTTTATCACACCTGGACAATAATTTCATGTTCCATGTGACCTCTTTTATCATAAGAATAACATCAGACCTCCCAAGGCTCCCCACACCCATTGTGCTACCTTGGCCCCAAAAAAAAAAGTCTATGACCGATTATGGGGAGGCCTCCAACGTCGAGATCTTATTTTCTGTCTTCTACTAGATGTGGAATATGTCTCAACTCCATTGTCTTCAGTTACACAACCAACATTATAGCATGACAGGATTCTTTCTTCCACTAGTGGATACTCTAGAACCCCAACATTGGTGGGGATGAACAAAGGCACCAAGATATTATGTATCTCTCTATAGAGTCCCTTCTTGGACATTTGTTCTTGGAATTATTTATCATTGATCAAGTCTAATGAGTAGAATGCAAGGTCTGTGAACATCGTCAAACACTTAGTCACCATAATCCCTCTCTTCTAAAACTAGAGGCGCTCCTGAATTTGAATGGAGAGAATGAAGGAGGGGTTGTACTCCTCATGAAAAACCTTCCAGAAATCATCTAATGAGATATCTGACTCATAGAGTATTTGAGTAGACAAGCTCCACCAATTCCTAGATTCTCTATAGAAAAGGATAGCTTCCAAAGAAACTATTTGATGAGCTAGTGTCTGTTCATGCCTGAAATTGTGGACCACTGACTCTAACCAAACCTATACTATATGAGGGTCTAGATCACCATGAATCCTTAATTTTCTCTATTGTTGGAATTCATGAAATGTGCTTATCCTTCACACATCCTCATCATGATCTACTTTGTATATCTGCTTCTCAAAAGGAGGGGGTGCTGCTAACTACCCACAAGGAGGAAGGGGTCACATGATGGATCCAAAACTGATGCATCGTCCCTAATAATAACATCTTGTGAAACTAGAGCTAGTATCCTTGTATTATTTCATTGTAGAGATATACTAAATGTTATCAAGGTGTACCACTATCAGATGAACATAAGTATATATATATATATATATCATCAAATATAGTGAGCTAAATCATAAAGTACAACCAAAGGCTCAATACTATATGATGCATGTAACATTGTTCCTCGAAAAAAGTGTCTCAAGGTTCATATTCAAGAAGTAAGTAATAAAGGTCCTGGTGAATGGATATGTTAGCATTATATTCCATCACTTGACTCCCTAGCCCAAGATCCTCTCTAGATACACATTGAAACTCTTTACCAAAACCCAAACAAGAATTTTTTAGGGAAAAGTTTGAACAAAATCCCAAGGCTTGAACCACATACAATAACACTTTATCATGACCTAACCCATGCCAAGGAATGATCTGTAACTATTCCAAGACAAACTCTATAGTCCAGGGGATGGAGACTACTACTAAATGAACAAAAAATAGAGGGAGGCAATTTCCTATGAAACTATACACACACATGCAGTAAAATCAATGAAATAGTGCATAGGGATTGGAAAAAAGGATGAAAAAATGATATAAACAAACCAATCATGCATGAACCAAAAAATAGTACAATTTTGGTCAAATAAATTGAATATAAGTAGGGGAAAATTTCCCAACTAGAGAAGTGACACAACCTGACAATAACTGAAAACGATAAACTATTGAGAGTTCCTTTCTCAGAGATCCCACACCACGACCATCGTATGTGGTCCCTGCACCCATTTCTCTCTGATACTATTAAGTCACGATAAACCTGTCTATCATCTTCATAAGGCATGACACATGTGAGAAAATACCATATAGTGGTGAGTGTAAAAATACTCAGTAGAAATCCCAAGAATGGTGAAGGGGTGACTTAATAGATAATCTAAAAAGGAATGCATTATGTATGAAAAGATGTTATAGAATTATAGAAACATAGCCAGACAAGATATTGAAGTAAGATCATCAAACTAAAGGATTTGGAAATGGTGAGATAAATAAACTCACTTTGAGTCTTCACTACCTATATATAGGGAGTAGACAAATCCATGCAAGAGAATCTACACATTAAAAGCATGTGGGATACCTAACATGTCTTCACCTCTTCTGGAAGTAGAGTATCCAATACCCAAGGAGTGAGTACAGAAATATGATAGATATATATGACCAGTCAATGAAATCAAACAAGAGAGTAATGGGATCTCCATCTCATAGCTCAACCCAAGAAAAGATTTTCCAAAATTTCCATAGGTAACCTTCAACGATGCCTAGAATCCCTCACATCTGCTCTGAACTGGATGTCAAAGGGCCTCAATCATTGCACCATGGTACAATCTTCATTGGGAGGCACTATCCTCCCCTCAAAGATTTAGGTCATGTCATGGGGAAAGATCATGGTGGGGATAGCATCCCCATTTCCCATGATTTCAATGTTACATAAAAACATGTCTCATCACTGATCTGCATAAACAAGAGATCGTGTCACTAGGATGTGAAACCGTTGCCAAACCCTATTGGAGGGTAGGTGATGAAGAGTAAACAATGATCCTCACTACCCATACCCGATAGAGGTTATGTCTTGAATAGAAAAAGAGGAACATCACAACCCTGCCCCGCTAGAGGGAAAATTTTGAAGAGTAAATAACGATACTCACTACCCAACCCCACTTGAGGGTAAGCCTTGAAGAGTAAACGATGGACGTTATTGCCTATCCACATTTAAGGGTGAGATACTGAAGGGAAATACCTAAATATTTATTAGTAAATACCACATCAAATCCCCAATAAAGGGTCATACACTTGAGGGTAATCCCGAACGAGGCATCAAAAACCTCTAGATGAGCGTCAAGCTCAGAACACATCAAAAAGGATCTTCCACTAAAATTTCATTTAGTTTTAGACATTTAATGAGATCATAAATAAGGATTATCACAAACAAACGAATCACACCACATTGATCCTTGAAAAAATACAACATTGAATATTCATTTTCACCAATCGTATTTATGATGAAAAAGTCGTAGCCACCACATTATGCTCGAATGGAATCTCATAGGTCCCATGCCTCTATCCCAAATGAAATTATACGAATCAATCCACTTTTATCCTCATGGGGAAACACATGAGATGGAAAACTCATTAATCTAAAATATATACCCAGTGAAACAAATGCATTTCACTATAACAACTATGAATTCGGCTAAGTGGTCCTCACAAACCACCTTTGGTTTCAGAACCAGGAATTGGTCTTCAAAAGTCCTCCTCAATGTTAGGCTCACAACGCCGTAGAAGGGTAGCTAATCTTATGTCGTAAGGAAGAGATATGATAGATGAAAGATTCCAAAATAATAATAATAATAATAATATTGGTTGTATGATGGGCCTGAGCCAAAATTCAAAAGTTAATGTATAAAATTGTTCTGTAATTGATCGCCTTAATGATAGGATTAAATCACTATTGACAACATATGAAATAGACATTGCACATATGAGTTATAGAGGGACAATGATTTAATAATAATGTTAAATCTATTAATTCTTGGGCATTTTGAGGCTCTAGGCTATGAGTTAGAGAAAACTATACAATTTGATTTTAAATGACCATATTGTTGACAAGGTCTCACCTCCACTGACGACATCTTAGTCGGATTCACATGGTGGTAGAATAGGGGTTACAAATATTAATAAAATAATAATAATAATAATAATTATTCTTTTTATTATATTTTCTATTTTTATTTTATTCATCTTGGGTTTCCCATCCCCTTATAAATTCTCCCATCACATGGTTCCACTGCCCTGCACACCCTGCCATTGTGCTCTAGCCTCCTCATTGGAGTTACAGCTGGCAGCCTCTCCAGGCCGCCCCTCTCGGTGGAGCCATGCCCTATCGTGCCTCCATGAACCATCAGAGCCACACACAGTCATGCCTCCAATAATTTCTAGAATCCACATGATATTCCAGGGTGGAAATCTTCATCTAGATGTCTCATCTACTTGGGAGCCTCTTGACTAACTTGGCCTCACCGGACTATACAGCTGCACACCCTGCTCCCTCCAACTGAATTGATCGGCCTCACGGTGTTTTTTCACATAGTGTCGAACCACAATTCAAAAAAAATCATGTATAAAACATTTGGTTTCATCATAAATTCATTATGATAATCCCATATTTATGAAACACTCTTGATTCCATCACCATTATGCGAATCTGCCTAAAATTCGGGTGCCCAATCGAGATCAGGTCACCTGAAAATTGTTTAGCTTGGAACATTCGGGTTCCTCCGGTGACGAACGTGATGAATTGGGGACAAAAGATAGATGATAAAATTTATGGATCATTGGCCACACATTCCTGTACAACCTATCAGTAATTCGGAATCCCGGTTTGATGAACAATTGGGAAACTACATGTTTTTTACAATTTGATAAGTGAAAAGGGAAAAAATTGATGAATTATTTATCAACTTGCTCAGAGTTTAATCAAGAATGTAAAGACAAAAAAAAAATAGTCCTAACTGGATCATATTGATCTTTTTTATGAATATTTAACTTGTTAATTGATCGAAATAAAGTACTGTGTTTGTTACGGTTTGATCTGCTTGGATTAATGGGTACGTCTTTATTCTTCAACATTCATCATTTTTCAATGGAAGGTAGATGGGATGATAGGGGTTTCATTGTTCAAAAAACATAATTATGAAACAGTTTTCTAAAATATGAATTTATATATATATAAATTAGGTTAACTTATTTTTATTCAATTTATTAATTTAATAAATTAAATTACAAATACATTCTTCCAATGAGGGATGAATATGGATGTCCTATGCTGACTTATTTAATATCCCGCCTAGGGAGGACACTGCATTCCATAACCAACTATGGTCTTAGATTTCCAATCAAATCAATCATTTATGATTTATCCAGTTTCCTTTGATTAACTTTGCATGCATAAAATAGATCATATTTAATATTTTTATAAAATTAATTCTGGGCACACCGGGCCTCGAAATTGCATGCTGTTTTAGCAGTTTGACGTAGAATAATTTTTTAAATATTTCAATGTATTATTTGGAAAAAATAGTCTCTATAGGGATATTATTCAAGGATCTATAATTATTTAGAAGACTCATTAAACCATATTTCCTTTTAACAAATGATACTGAAGCATGCCTTTAGGAAGTTCTCTGATGAATGAAACATTTACCAAAAGACTTTTTCAATTGTGTTTTAATTTATAGAAGGAAAAATTATCCATTATATAAGGGGGTTTGGAAATATTATAAGAATATTCGACTAAGTTGGCAGAAAATCACCTTCATAATTTGAAATATCATTTGGAAATGATTACAGAAAAAATATATGTAATATTTTAAAACTCTAAAATCACATATTTTAATAGATTTTATATTTTCAAAAATATAATCATTCATGATCCCTGTGGATAAACTTACCACACTAAGAACACGTCATTATCTTTTATTATAACACTGAGATGTTTTTATGAAATATTTTCTTTTTAAAATATTAATTTTTCAATAGCATTAATTTCATGAAATCAATAATTTATGTAAACCATGAGATTCCCTTACTATAAATATCCAATTTTAACCTTTCCATTTGGTTATCATGAATAAATTTAACTAATTGATTAAAATGTATAGTGAAATCATTCACAACCAATTATTTATGAAAAATATAAATCAATTATATATTTGTATTTTTGTATTCATACATTGAGTGAATTAATATTAGTAAATGAAATTAATATATACTGAATAAAATATTTTTGATATTAAACTAATATATATTTTTATAATAGGGTATGAATAAACAATATTTGATGTATAAAAACATATATTTTTTAAAAGTGTAATTTTCATTCTTTTAATAGAGAACCCCTTTTAACTTAATATTTTAAAAAATTGATAATTTTTATATGTCATCCTAAACATGCTATTTTGATGCATAATATAAAAAATTTACTTTGGATTAATTTATAATATTTTTCTGATTACTTTATTATTTTGATTAATAGTTAAAATACACTACATTTTAATTGAAAACAACATTTTCTGTCGAAATAATTTATATTGATAAATAATAATAATGATTTTTTTAAATTATTATTAGAATATATTTTTATTATTCAATATATTGTATTTCATTAGAATTAATTTTACATTGAATTCATATGTAAAAGAATTTTTATCTTGTGTATTGTTTTTACTTTTAAAACTCATTCTCTGTTTCATATAATAGGATTGATTTAAAAAAATTGTCTACAAATTATGTGTTTTTAATTTTGAAAAATTAATTCCACATTTTTAACTATTTGGTAGAAATTATGTAAATATATTTATTTTATTTTTGGAAATTATGAATAGTAACTTCGATAATTTTTTTAATATGTTAAAAGGGTAACCAGGTAAGTAAGGGTAAGAGTTCTGATATAAAATTACCATAAAATTTTTCTTAATATCATTTGAAATGTTGTTTTGACCAAAATGATCCTTGGGTCGAAATGGAGTCCATTAAAAACAACTTGGATGAGATTGGGACATTTAATTAGATTTATATAATGAAAAACTAAATATTTCTTACTAAAATTTTAATAACTATATAATTGTTTATATAATTATATATAGAATTTAAATTTGATTATATATAATAATTTTCAATATAATGTTTTTTACTTATCATGGTAATTTATTTGAACTTTTTTATAAATAAATAGTTACCTTAAAGACTTATACATTGAAGATATAGTAATTAATTAACTCATGGGAAATGAATTAATTTTTTAGAAAATGATAATAACCATGAAAAAACAAAACCATGAAAAAATATTATTGGTGATATATATATCTAACATAACCGTCAAAGGGTCGAGTTAGGGACCTTTTGGTGCCATATAAGAGATATTATGACACTTATATTATTTTATTTAAAGTGATTTTAATGTTGTTATATTTAGAATCTAATTATTATAACATTTTAAAAGAAGGATTTTACAAAATATATTTCATAAAAATAATATTATTCTGATTTCTAGTTGATTTATATTCATCATATAATTTTATGGTTAATTTTTACTCAAAAAATAATATTATTAAATAATTACAAAATGTTGACTTAGTAATTACTTTATTAATAGTGTTAACAAATAAACGATATTAAAAATATTATAATAAATATTTTTTTTCTAATTAATATTTATAATGAAATTTAGAGATTAAATCAACCTCATATTAATATAATAAAAAATATGACGCTAAATTTATAATTTAAATTTTATAAAAAATCAATGATTTTTAATGTCAAATGTGACACCATTGATTATTTATCAACAAATTTATTATTAAATTTTTTACAAACAATAAAAAATTCCATAAAAAATAAAATAATTTTTATATTTTATAAAATTCTCTATGTTATTCATCCAGGGTGTAATTGACATCAAATAAGTAAATATTTCAATCTTTTAATATAGAAATATTTGTTACCATAGATAAAAATTAAATAGAATAACTTATTTTTAATTAAAATGATAAGGATTTAATTGACAGAATATACTTATCTAAAATAAATTGGTTGATGACATTAAAATTCAACATAATCCTATTTCCTAAATTGGGATATTTTGGAGGTTTTTATGGGCTTGGATTTTAGTATAAGTTTATATTTTTGGAGATCCCAAAAGTTCCTCTCACCTATATTATAAAAAATCACGTCATCCATCACATATTCACTTTAAATTGAGATTTAAATCTCTTCCATCCCCTACCCTTTATAATTATAAACTTCCCTAGTATGATTCTAGAGGTTATGTACTTCTTCAAAACCGACTCTAGGGCACAAAGTGGTGATTTAGATGAAGCACATCGAAAAGAGGTAATATCCTCTACTGATTACTTCATACATCTTACTCCATCTAATTCCTGTTTAGGGGTTGTTTGACTATAAAGAAATAAATACAATATAAATTATATACTGAGATGTTATTATGATTATGAAACAACTGTACTCAAAATTCTATCCATCATATGAAAAATAAAATCACCACACATGCGTACTTACAACCTGTTGTCTCCATGCCATGGGGTAATCTTTGTTTCAACCCCACCTTAATTGGATGAGTATAATGAATGAAATAATAACTATTAATGGTTACTATATCATGATATTTATTCTGAAATATTATACACTATTTAATTCAATTCCGTTCAATAATTTTGGGAATTCTATCGTTGTTTGTCTGTACATAAGACATACTGTCTCCATGATGTGGTGTGATTCATTCTAAATGGTATTTATTAAATAATCATTATATAAATGTATATAAATAATAAATATGCAATAAATATTGTAAATATACTTATAGAATTATATAAATATGAAATTTGAAAAAGAAAAAGAATTTATTCGACAATACATGATTAAGAATATGAAGCAGTTAATAACCAAATAATATGTAATAATGAAATGCTATTAACAAATGGATAAAAATATAAAAATATATGATATCATGAAAATGACTATGAATCTGAAATAAATAATTGAAATTATTTGAATCATTATACAAGATTTTTAGATACATAAAAAGGAAATTAGACCTAATGTAAGGGTAAATTTCTCAATCTCATTATTTTTAGAGATTATTTATACAGAAGTTTTTTTTGGGGATGATTAATCATATATGTACATATTTAAAAAATATATAATAGTATGTCTATTCTGATATAATATTTTATATTCAATTTTCTACCTTGGTAACTTTTTATTTTATGGTATGGAAGGAATCATTTGACGATTTTTGATACCTGGTACTTTTTGGCATTTTTGGTAAAAGTATGAGGAGAATGTTTTGTTAAATTATAAATCATGAATGTATTTTTAAATATCCTTAATTCATATTTTACATGAATATTAGTCTAAATGATTTCAAGTTAATTTTCAAATAAATTCAGTCCTATTAAAATTGAGCTGTATTTTGAGAAAAAAAAATGTTTTTGAACAAGAGAGGATATTTTCCTCAAGAAATAATATCAATTGTTATATCAAAATTATTTTCCACATGAGATGGAATTTATTAAAAGGGTTATATTTCAATTATAATCTAATTATTTATACTTTTTTTTTTTTTATGATGGAATTCTATTTATGAAAAAAAATCTGTATTATGGTGAAATGATGTTTAAGAAACCCATTTTATTCCTTGGGTTTTGCTATGATAAATGATTTATGATTTTGAGAAACACATATGAATGATTTTATTATGAGATAATTGGGAACTATATCTCCCTCCATTACTTTGGGTAATTATTTATATATCATGGGATAGACATGGCTGGAATGGGAAATGATATTAGTTCAGTAATACAGGGATTGAACGAGGTGTGAACTTGGTTTAGTAGTGGACTTCGTCTACTATAATGGTCTTGGAAAAGAACCATGACTAATATTAAATTATTTTCCATGATTATGTACATTCCAAAGAACATAAGGTATTATGTTATGACTTTTGGGATAATGTTCATTGATTCTTACTAACATTCATGACTTATCCAATGGTATGATGTCATCATCATTTATATTCAGGACAAGATTTTAAATATTTATATTTTTATGTATTCTGATTATGAAGTGATTGATATATAACTTGATAAAACATATAGATTATCTAAGATCACCTATTCATATGATTATTTTCCCCATGTAATGACTAAGGGTATTAAGTATGAAATGTCAAAAGGGGTCTAGTTATGATCAAATAAGTGGGGGAAAATGAAGATATCATATGAACCAGTAGTTTAAGATTCCAAGTTTCAAATGAAACTATACCTATATAGTTTGGTCATGTCTTTGTTATATTTTTTAATTAACATCCATCAACATTTATGTAATATAAATTTATATAATGTATGGGACATTTTTTTTGGTATCAGAGGAATGGTATAGTTAATCTATTAGAATCTAGGATGAGAAAATGTTTTATGAACCTATATGATATATCAATGTATAAATTACAATCGTAGTGTTTCATAAGTGAAACTGAATAACCTAGGATAGAATCTGATGTGTCAAAAATTGAAATTTTGATATTTTTTTTTTGTTATCCCATTATAATTAGTGTTGCTCACACTATGATTCTTAGTTAAAGTCAGTGGATGGTACCTGGTGGAACTGTGATAACAATGAATGCATTGGGAAATTAAATGATTTTCCTCATGATCAACCAAATGTTATGGGATCTGTAATACAAAATCGTGTGGCTAATAACACACATCTTTCTAAAGCAACGAGTCAAGTATTACTTGCAAAAGATCATAAGAGGGAACAACATTATGTTGATTCATTCCTGGCGAAGTTTCCACCTTATTTTAGTGGGTCTTCAAATATATTATTGGGTGAAAAATGGATTAGTACCACTGAAAATATATTTTTGTTTCTCCAATGTTCAAAACAAGATAAAGTCATGTTAGCGGTGTATATTTTTGATGGTGATGCTGATCAATGGTGGGACCTTATCATGAATATGAGGAAAGAGATGAAATTGAATCCATGGATTGGGATTACTTCATTAAATTATTTTCCAGAAAGTACTTTACTTGTATCTATTTGGTCCAAAAAACATCCCAAAGGGAAGTAAACACTCGCACAATATCTTTTTAGAAGGATGAAATAATTTCTACCAAGATAGAAAAGAAAATGTATAATAATTGAATTAAAAATTGGGAATAAACTTAAGAAAGAGAATTTCTCAAGAGTTTTAAGTGACCCACATAACATAACCATGAAGGGTTTCCATAACATTTTAATCCTGATCCACCAGTACCCAGAAGGACCTGTAAGGTGCTGGCCGGCAGAGCAATAGCCGGAAATCAGAGGAAGTCGCAAACTACATCCTTAGTAGAATCAGTCTCACAAAATACATATGCATACCTTCACACATATTAGTTAGTTCATAGACAAATAAAAATAGCAGTGTTCTTTGATCCATGACTTGTGAACCACATCCTCTATAAATAACGGTTGACTGAGTCTTCTGCAGGTTGATATATCTCATCATAGTCTCTTGAAAATGGTGTTTCATGCCCATAGATGTGATTTTCCACAATTATCTATAAAATGATAATATGAGAACTAATAATAGGATAGGTTAAGAAATCACAATGGAGACATTAGATATTGGAAGAGAAAAATTAGATATGTTTCCGACTTTTGTTTCAAATCATCACCGAATGGAAAACCACAATCCATGTTTTAGAAATTATAACCATCTTCAAACCATAAAAAATAAGCAACATAGTAATAATGGTTATACCGTGAATTGAGGTGGTGTCACCGTGAAAAAAAATTCTTCGCAGATTAACTTTTCATGACCCACAGGTCACATGACCCTCCATCAATCTGGTGCTCTGCATAGTGTATCACAATACAGATCGAACTCTATGCCATGTACTACGTTAGTATAAGTATGGAACATGAAGCAGCATGGCAGACCAGATCCAAGACCACATACCACATTGTTACGTGGTGGTCCATTCCCAAGCCTGAATAATGCATTAGTATGTAGAAAACCCCTCTACTTGAATGTCACTACAGTATGCAGAGCTCCCCCACCCCAAATTAGAAAATAATACGTAGAATGGGGATTCATAGGGTGTCCTTCCCTATGGCTCCAATATTTCCCCCCCACTACCATCCATCCCTCCATAGATCCTCTAAGAACCAGTCCTGCAGCATTAGGCTAAAGCCTCCTCCAAACCCACTACACTCGTATGATCAGTTCATTATACACATAAACGCACCCCTTTGAGTCAGCATACCAAGGTATGTGGAGTCACTAAGGCTCTCCCCACATCTATTTAGACTCTTGAGATGTATGTATGTCTATATTTTTGTGGTAACCCAGAGTCCAAACATGGGAAACTGATGTAGACCTCTCTATTATTGGTATTATGGGGGATCACATTCTATTCAATTCAATATGGAAAAGTGATCAGTTGATGTAATCATGTTCACTGCTCCTTTTCAAAATATGCATCATTCTTTCAATTTCACATAGTGAATTATGGGGCAATACAATTATGGTACGTCCCTATTCATTTGATGTATGAGCCTCATGAACTCAATTTAAATCCCACATTGTAGGGTTCATTTCTGTATGCCATCTCCCATAGTCACCATGACTTCTTTCACTATAGGCCTGGCCATTCCCATTATTGTGAGAGAAAGTGTGTAGTTGGTTGAATATATCACATCCTCTTATTTCTCAAACTGAGCATGACTATAGTGGGATTATAGATTTGTGATGATTATAACATCCACACCACCAAGACCATATTGAACTATGAATCACTAATTCATGGTCAAACTTTGATATGTAGGATGCCTTTTGGAAGGTGTGTTCTCAAAAAGGGTGCCATTCCAAAAGGGTTCACCCAATCATGTCCCTGAAAATTGAAATCTTCCACGCGAAATCCCCTATCCATATTGAACAATGATAACTATGATTCTTAGTCAAACAAGGATACATAGGAAGCCTCGTTGATTTCCCAATATCAAAAGGGGTTCCCTTAAAAATGGTTTAAAAAATCATGCCCCCTCAAATGGGAATCAACCATGTGTAAGCCCAAACAAATCCTCAACTATGATAACATTGATTTTTGTTCAAACCAAGATATGTATGACATTACTTGATGGAATGCGATCAAAATTTGGTACCTTCCAAAAGGGTTCACCAAATCATGTCCCCTCAAATCGGTAGATTCCACACATAATCCCCAACCCATTGTGAAAAATGAGACCTCTAATTCATATTTAAACAAGGATACATAGGATGTCTACTTAATGGATTGAGATCAAATGGGTTCCCTTACAAATGGCTCCACCCCAATTATGCCCCCATCAAATGGGCCTCCTCCTAGGTCCTTGATCGAAGCTAACCAAACTACATGGGCTTTGATTTCTCTCAAAATTATTCCTTGGAAGCTTATATTATGGGTCTGATCCCAAAATCAAACAAATTCCCTCCCTCATGGATGGATATATAATCCAGAGTGCCGTATAGCATTGATTATGTTATCATTACCCCTATAGAATAAAATCCATGTATATCCCTGATGATCCTACAAAGCAGTGGTTTCCCATGGATATACTCTCAGGGAATTATCCACAGATTCCCAAACATATGATCCCGAATATAATCTATAAGAGTCTCCAAGAATAGGTAATAACTCCCCATAAAAGTTTGCGATGATCCCATCCTCCCATCCGCCCGTCCAATGGATCCCTTAAGCGTCGTTGGCCAAATTATATTCCAATGAGCTCCAGACATTGGAATGAAGGTCCATGAATCTGGGATATCAAGGTAGTTGTGTGTTTCAGGATCCACCAATAAGCCCGCTGGAGACCATACGAGAATTTCATATCCTAGGATGATTGATTGCATAAAAGAATAACCCCGTGATATTGCATATTGGGACCATTTTACATTGTGACCTCATTCATAATGTGGAATGGGTAAACTAACCAGTCCGTGTGGGGTCAATACAATTCCCCTAAATGGATAATATCATGGATCAGGTTGAAACAAAGATGGAGACTAGAAAGTATCTATAATTATGGATTAATTCTCTCTACCTGTCATACCATTCATTTCATTTTCTTCAAACCCTCAAATGCACCCCATCAGAGGAAAAACCAAAAAATGGGGTATCCAACATCATTCCTTAACCAAGGTTGTGGTTCTACCCCACATAAGCCCCTTCTTCTCACACAATAATTAAAGGGGAAAAACTGAATCATCAAATTTAAATATGTTCAATAGATGACAAATTTATGGGGTTTTGTTGTCTATATATGTCATATATATATATATATATTGTTGGTTTCTGTAGATAAAACATTGATCCAAATGGAATCCCAAAAACCAGTGTAGACATGCACCTCCACGATCCCACATAAGGCTATGGACCCAATGAAGAGACAGACCCCCTCACCTACCCAACATCTTTAGTTCTAGGTATTCAACACACTGACTTATGAGTATCACTGAAATGTTAAACATCCAATAGAGGAGGCCACTAGAAAAAACCATGATTCTGTAAAAGCTCACAAGATTCCTCCTCATCTGTGGGTGGACCCCCAACATGGGGTGACCCCAGTGGTCATCTCAAACCGTTTCAGGAGCATGTCCCCAGATCATGACTTAATGTACCTCCTTTATCTCAAGGATCTTATGAGTTCGATGTTGATGAATTCATCTCAGCTACACAAGGGTCCAACTGGTAGGCCCATGCTGGACTGTGTCACCACCATCAATGTGTGACCACGTATCCTCACTCAAAAGAGGATCTTTTGTGGATGGCACCTACTGATGTCCCGAACACATGGGCCCATTGGGAATCCCACTGGGGGGACATATAATCAGCAACAGGCATTCACCCTAAACCTTGAGGAGAAACTCAACCATAAAAACATAGCAACACTAAATGGGAAGACATACAAATCTTCCCCCCTACACTCAATCCCACCATAAAAATAGTGATCCATTAAATAAGCACGTTCACATTTTTACTATTGGTCTCCAATCCCGCCTAGTAGAAATAGTTTAAAATTAAGGGTAGGAAAAAATACCTTATGATGCACAAGAAGCCCATAATACAAATTGGATGGAAACTAGCTATAGGTATGAACAAATACATGTGGATGCATATCAATCCATCCATCCAAATAGGTCGACAAGAAAATATGAGTTGATTCAAATTCTTGTGGATGAATTCAAATATCATGAGACAAATATAGTATGAAGAGAGCAGATGAAAATTCCCACACATGAATATGTAGAACACTAGTCAAATACGGTGCAAAAAAGAGAAGAAAATCGGTGGAAGACTCATTCCTCTGTCCTGAAAAAGGAGAACTACCACTGTCTACTATCAACCTAAATAGGATCAGAGCATGCACAAACTCCTGATCCGACATCAGAATTGGTCTTCATACCCATTCTATCCAAAGATGAATCTCAACACATCCTATAAATTATTGAAAGTCAAAAGTCAATTCCAGACCATATCATCCAATCATTCCAAGATATCATTTCATCAGTGGAAAAGGAGAGGAACCAGGCCCACAATGTATTTTCCCCATTGGAATGACTTACCTATAAAATGGGTTAGTCACTAAGGAGCATTTAGGCATACCATCTTCAGTCGAGGAGGGACGACAACAATATTTCGAGACACATGGTAAACTAGATCAAAAATGAATACATGTTCCAACTAAGGGATGCAAGCCCTTTATAATGGATGCTCTAGGGTAGGGTGATATCCCTACCAAAAATCAATATTCCCATATCCTGGAAAAATTATGGGAACAAAAATACATGGAACCATATATGAAGGCTGTTATAAATAGAAAATGACCCCGGTTACCAGCAGGATTTCACCCAAAAATGAAATGTTCCAAAGCAAACCATAAAATAATGAGAACATAAATGATCCTAATCAACTAGAAGCTAGAGTTCTTGACATCATCGAACATATATCAATAATGTCTCAAGAAAATTATAGTACATTATAAACTTATGGATGTGGAAGTTGTAGTTGTGAAGGCCCTTCCCAAAATTTTTCTACTAGTAACTCTAAAGGTCCTCCCTAGAGCACTAATGGGGGGCTTACTCCTTGGGGTATGAATGATCGATCACGAAAGCCTATATCTTGTTGCATGTCATGGAATCCCTCCCCTTGAACTAATGATAAGATAATAAAAAGGGTATCCCCCTATTTCTAACTTCTTAATTGTCCTCCACTGGGTATACACTGTAGATATACTTCTCCCTGTAGTTAGACATCGAGTCATGATGGTTTCCCTTACCGTGATGACAATCATTGTGAAGGCCCTCCTTGTAATGATAGTTGTTGTAGAGGTCCTCCCTATAGTAACATCAATAAAATATATGGTTATCCCCTTATTGTATTACATTCTAAAGGCCCCCTAGTATTAAACTACAGAAACTCCCGGCTGCCAGATATCGAGCTGTGATAGTAGTCCTCACAAGCATAGTTTTCATCTAGAAGGTCCTCCCTCTCTTTATCCCACCCTAGTAGTCCTACAAGGGGTATATTCTATATATCTAATTCTCCCTAAATCCAGACATCAAGTCATGATGGTATACTTCTCTAGGATGATAGTCATTGAAAATTCCCTCCTCGTAGTGGTAGTTTTTGGGAAGGTCGTCCCCATAGTAACATCAAGCAATGTGAAGGACCTCCCCTCCCTAAATCCTTCCATGAAGGACCTCTATAGTGTATACATTAAACGGACATCGTCAATGGTTGGGAATCTAGTTTAAATGTTATTTATCTCCATTTTATCACAAATTGATAAGATCTCTCCCGTCATAAAAATTAATATTGTAAAGAAGTCTGTCCCATTCCTGGGTCAAATGCGAGAAAGACCACATATGAAGAGGCACTCAAAAGATGGATTCATACATATCAGGAACTCTACATATTAATAGTGATATATTTTCTCTACCAAAGTAAGGTACAGGGACATAATGATCTTGGGATCCACCCTTGCACCGCTCACATATCGATAAGGCTCCTACCCACAATGATGCATGGAAAGAAATAATTAAGAAGTAGTCCAAAAAGGAATATAAAGAAGATGAGTCCCAAAAAGAAAAAAATTAAGATATATTTATCATGATAATACATCTAGATATGGATAATATTCCAGTGATTTATATTCCCATGAACAATTTTCACTTTAATATACTGATGTAGTTGTCTATTGACTGTATGCATAACATTCGCCTCAATATCTAGATAACTCTTAACCCACTAAATGAAATGTTCTTTCCCTATGTAGGGTATGCAGACCATGTCAACATATTATGGGAACATTTCCATATAATCAATCAGGAATACCTCCCATATTCATGGAATCCAAAATTAGAAATGAAAAATGAAAAATATTTAACTAGCTTGACTCCACGCACTGCACAAGTTGCATTTCCCCATTAGAGATTCCATGTCTTGAGTTCACATTTGGGGAAGGGGAGAACATTGAGCTCTACAATTCACCCCACATACCACCTAGATGAATTCATCAGGAATGAAGTATCAGAATCTCAATACCCTATGTAACATCCCAAGGTTTTCTAAAAATAAATTGAAAATGCTTGAAATTTTGTTTAAGGTATATATTTATAAGTATCCTTTAAACATAATTTTATTTCTTCTATGTTTTGAATTTCAAGAAACTATCATCTACAATTGTGTTCAGTATGTTATTTCGAGTCTGATGGAACAAACTTGTTTTTTTTGGTGAATAGTAACATGCCCTTATGAATAGTAATATGAATAGTAATATGACCTCATGAATAGTAAATAATATTATTATTTTATTTTCCCATGGCAATAGGATAATGGGATCTTAATTAATTTTTCAATGTCACATAAAACTAATTGCACTTCAATTTTGTTATTTTTCGAATTAACTGTGACCTTATTTTAAAATTAAATTAATAATATTTAGAAAATTATTTTTGAAAAATGGAGTTCATTTTTGAATTCTACACGTCGAAAAATGGTTGGGGTAAATTTTTGGTATTTTTCTGAAACTCTTGAATTTTCGGTGAATAGTGAAATACGGTAAAATACCGTATAATCAATTTATCAGTAAAAATGCACTATTTATGACATCATAAGTGATGCAAGGCCACTTGCTTCGAAATCACATGATATTTTCACTAATTAAGGCCACTTGATTTGAGATTATTCATAGTCTTGATAAAAATATTATAATAATAATTAAAATAATCTAAAATACCTCTCCTCCTACACTATAAATACCACCCTCACTCCCCTCTTCCTCCCACACCTCTCAAGCCTTGAGCATTGTCTAATTTCTGCCAAATTCCCTCCTCAATCTTCTTCCCCACGTCCTAGAGCTGCTGGTCTCACCAAAAGACCAAAATCAAAGCCCTTAAGAAGGATCTCAAGGAGAAGAGATCAAGAGGTAAACATCCTCTTTCATTTTCATTCTTTCCATCCATTTTATGTTATTCTCTTCCTTTCCCTTTGTCTTTTGTTGGGATATTTCATTAAATATTTTCCCTTACAGTCCAAATTTTGTATTATTGATGAGATATTCCATTCCTCTCATCAATCTTGTTTTTATGAAATTTTTAGAGGCGCCGTTAGGCTGCCGAATTTTTTTTGTAAGAAATATCTCATGTTTTCTTTATTTCATGATTCCTTCCACTTCTTTCTTCACCCCCTCTTATCCAAGAGGCATGAAATCTCCAGAATCATGTATATTCTGGATGTTTTCATGTTTATGGAAAATTACAAATCATTATTCCTCTCCTCTTTCACTTATTTAAAGAATCAGAAAACATTGTCCATTTGTGTCGAATTACCGATATCGTGGACGATGTATTTTCAATTTCCATTAATTATTTCAAGTCTGGTCATGAAACAATTTATATGGTTGAACCAGGTTATAATATATGTTTTATGAATGATATAAGGTTCTGTAATTCTTTTGTACTCATGATTCAAACTTATAAGACTAAATGAAATTGTAATTATCAAAGAACCACTTAAATTATCTAAACGAACATAATTAATGTTTTAACTTATAAATCATCATCATATAAAGAACCAAAGTGATGAATGGTATAATTTATGGTACTAGAATTATGTAAATAATAATCCATTCCAATTCTGGAGTTTCACTTCCAATCAACAAGAACGATTCTTCATGAACCGATTGTGAAAATCACAAAAGAACTCACCCGAAATAATGCAAGGAACAAAATACTAACAAATAAGGGGTGAAATGAGGTTATGAAATGACCATATAAGATGTTATAAACATGAACACGTTTCTTTAAAATACTATTAACACTCTTTTAACCATTATACAGGAGGTTCAAACAATTTTGAAGTAAGACAAGCCCAAGGTAAGGGAATTCTTAACCCGATTTCCATTCTTTGGGTTAACCTTCTACTTTATAATTTATGTGCTATTTAAATTGTTTGTGTGATGGGTTCTGTTTATATTATGTTTAATTATGTGTATTTACAGAGTATATACATATTCCATCCACTCAATTAAGTATCACTTCAAGTATATGATGTTTATAAGGGACTTTTCTTCTAAAATCCTCTTTTAAAATTCTGTTTTATAGGATTCAAAGGCAATGTTTTTATGCTATTATTTATGTTGAATGATTATGTTATGGATATTGGGCATTGTTTATGATGAAGGGTGGGACCTATATTTCCCTCCAATGCATTGGGTATGAGTAAGTTGGAGGTCGGCCGTATGGTTACTCCAAGTGTAACTGTGATGGTTACACAAAGTAAGGTAGCCGTGAGGGTTACAAATTTTAAGGTAGCCAAGATGGTTACAAGATTATGTAAGTAATGCCCCAATATACCTCTATGATTATAATTATGTTTGTGTGGATCTTGTGTAAATCTCATGTTACACAAAGTAAGATTTTATGGGTGTAAATCATGTATTTTGAAAATGTTTTCATATGTCTTGTGTATTCATGGACTAATGTGATTTTTCCTTCTTTTTCATACCTTACTGAGCTTTTGTGCTCATCCCAAGTTTTTAAATGATTTTTCACAGGTTAATCGATGAATAATACAAGGAAGGAAGACATGTTAAATGTTGAAGAATTGTCAAGGAGTCTTGTTTTATGTTTTAATGTTTTATATTCTGAGGAAAATGGAAACTGATTTTATGGTATCCACTATGTAACAATGTGTAATGTTATGAATATTTTGTCTTAATTCTCTAAAGCTCTAAACTTGAAAAGATCCTCAATGTAAAATGAAGTGTTTTCTTGAATAAATTCAAGATTATGTATGAAATAAGTGCGGGTCCTTACAGTTGGTATCAGAGGTCGGTTTAGACAACTTTAGGGATTAGGAGTTCTTGTGAGACACGTGATTAGTCCCTATATCTATTATTTCTGTTAAATTATTGTTTTATAATTTTTTTTTCTCAGGTCAAGTAAAGTCGGGTACGAATGGAAGGAGAAGGATCTCAAACGACATTCCTATCTCTTCCTTATGACATGCTTGCAATAATTATTGCAAAGTCATCTTCGGATGATTGTGAAACTTTTTCTAGCATACAACTCACTTGCAAGCAGTTTTTTGAGATATCAAACACCTCCTCTATACCTCGTTATCATCGTGGATCATGGGTTGTTTTTAGACAAATACTATTTTCACAATATTCAAATAATTTCAAGAAAGGTAAATATTATCAAGGTATCTTCAAATATTTTACCTTATCACAAGAATTTGAAGCATATTATGATTTTAAAAATGGTGCTGAGGAAGGAGACCCTTGTGCAACCTATTTATATTTGCTTTTAAATTATAGTCTCATATCACATACTTATGGTATTTTAAAAGGACCAATAATAGAAAGTTTCAACTCAATTTCGGTCCGACTATTTTATAGAAATCATGTTTTATCAGATGTTTTGGAATTATATGTCCTACATGATTATTTTCCAAAACTGTTTTTCTGTGAACACCCATATGACCCATGTTGTACGAGGTGTATTTGGATGGAGGAAGCAAATGATTTTGAAGGATCTCTAAATCATTGTTGTAATGCATGGGACTTCTACCTACGTGAACAAGATGACGATGAAACCGAGTGGACACCTTGATCAAGGTACCCTCAGTTGTTTAATAAGTAAATAAAATTGCGAGGACGCAATTTCAAGAAGGTGGGGATAATGTAACATCCCAAGGTTTTCTAAAAATAAATTGAAAATGCTTGAAATTTTGTTTAAGGTATATATTTATAAGTATCCTTTAAACATAATTTTATTTCTTCTATGTTTTGAATTTCAAGAAACTATCATCTACAATTGTGTTCAGTATGTTATTTCGAGTCTGATGGAACAAACTTGTTTTTTTTGGTGAATAGTAACATGCCCTTATGAATAGTAATATGAATAGTAATATGAATAGTAATATGACCTCATGAATAGTAAATAATAATATTATTTTATTTTCCCATGGCAATAGGATAATGATATCTTAATTAATTTTTCAATGTCACATAAAACTAATTGCACTTCAATTTTGTTATTTTTCGAATTAACTGTGACCTTATTTTAAAATTAAATTAATAATATTTAGAAAATTATTTTTGAAAAATGGAGTTCATTTTTGAATTCTACACGTCGAAAAATGGTTGGGGTAAATTTTTGGTATTTTTCTGAAACTCTTGAATTTTCGGTGAATAGTGAAATACGGTAAAATACCGTATAATCAATTTATCAGTAAAAATGCACTATTTATGACATCATAAGTGATGCAAGGCCACTTGCTTCGAAATCACATGATATTTTCACTAATTAAGGCCACTTGATTTGAGATTATTCATAGTCTTGATAAAAATATTATAATAATAATTAAAATAATCTAAAATACCTCTCCTCCTCCACTATAAATACCACCCTCACTCCCCTCTTCCTCCCACACCTCTCAAGCCTTGAGCATTGTCTAATTTCTGCCAAATTCCCTCCTCAATCTTCTTCCCCACGTCCTAGAGCTGCTGGTCTCAACAAAAGACCAAAATCAAAGCCCTTAAGAAGGATCTCAAGGAGAAGAGATCAAGAGGTAAACATCCTCTTTCATTTTCATTCTTTCCATCCATTTTATGTTATTCTCTTCCTTTCCCTTTGTCTTTTGTTGGGATATTTCATTAAATATTTTCCCTTACAGTCCAAATTTTGTATGATTGATGAGATATTCCATTCCTCTCATCAATCTTGTTTTTATGAAATTTTTAGAGGCGCCGTTAGGCTGCCGAATTTTTTTTGTAAGAAATTTCTCATGTTTTCTTTATTTCATGATTCCTTCCACTTCTTTCTTCACCCCCTATTATCCAAGAGGCATGAAATCTCCAGAATCATGTATATTCTGGATGTTTTCATGTTTATGGAAAATTACAAATCATTATTCCTCTCCTCTTTCACTTATTTAAAGAATCAAAAAACATTGTCCATTTGTGTCGAATTACCGATATCGTGGACGATGTATTTTCAATTTCCATTAATTATTTCAAGTCTGGTCATGAAACCATTTATATGGTTGAACCAGGTTATAATATATGTTTTATTAATGATATAAGGTTCTGTAATTCTTTTGTACTCATGATTCAAACTTATAATACTAAATGAAATTGTAATTATCAAAGAACCACTTAAATTATCTAAACGAACAAAATTAATGTTTTAACTTATAAATCATCATCATATAAAGAACCAAAGTGATGAATGGTATAATTTATGGTACTGGAATTATGTAAATAATACTCCATTACAATTCTGGAGTTTCACTTCCAATCGACAAGAACGATTCTTCATGAACCGATTGTGAAAATCACAAAAGAACTCACCCGAAATAATGCAAGGAACAAAATACTAACAAATAAGGGGTGAAATGAGGTTATGAAATGACCATATAAGATGTTATAAACATGAACACGTTTCTTTAAAATACTATTAACACTCTTTTAACCATTATACAGGAGGTTCAAACAATTTTGAAGTAAGACAAGCCCAAGGTAAGGGAATTTTTAACCCGATTTCCATTCTTTGGGTTAACCTTCTACTTTATAATTTATGTGCTATTTAAATTGTTTGTTTGATGGGTTCTGTTTATATTATGTTTAATTATGTGTATTTACAGAGTATATACATATTCCATCCACTCAATTAAGTATCACTTCAAGTATATGATGTTTATAAGGGACTTTTCTTCTAAAATCCTCTTTTAAAATTCTGTTTTATAGGATTCAAAGGCAATGTTTTTATGCTATTATTTATGTTGAATGATTATGTTATGGCTATTGGGCATTGTTTATGATGAAGGGTGGGACCTATATTTCCCTCCAATGCATTGGGTATGAGTAAGTTGGAGGTCGGCCGTATGGTTACTCCAAGTGTAACTGTGATGGTTACACAAAGTAAGGTAGCCGTGAGGGTTACAAATTTTAAGGTAGCCAAGATGGTTACAAGATTATGTAAGTAATGCCCCAATATACCTCTATGATTATAATTATGTTTGTGTGGATCTTGTGTAAATCTCATGTTACACAAAGTAAGATTTTATGGGTGTAAATCATGTATTTTGAAAATGTTTTCATATGTCTTGTGTATTCATGGACTAATGTGATTTTTCCTTCTTTTTCATACCTTACTGAGCTTTTGTGCTCATCCCAAGTTTTTAAATGATTTTTCACAGGTTAATCGATGAATAATACAAGGAAGGAAGACATGTTAAATGTTGAAGAATTGTCAAGGAGTCTTGTTTTATGTTTTAATGTTTTATATTCTGAGGAAAATGGAAACTGATTTTATGGTATCCACTATGTAACAATGTGTAATGTTATGAATATTTTGTCTTAATTCACTAAAGCTCTAAACTTGAAAAGATCCTCAATGTAAAATGAAGTGTTTTCTTGAATAAATTCAAGATTATGTATGAAATAAGTGCGGGTCCTTACACCCTAAGTCTGCAATCAAATGAAATACTTCCTCAGTAAACATGGAATAGTCAACCAAAACATTCCCAATGTAAGTCTCAAAATCATTAGGCCTGAAGAGATCAATCCATAGAAAAACATCAAATCCAAGAAAACTAGAAAATCTAGTAGGATTCACACATAAGATATTCCAACCAGAAAGCACTTATCATTTTCTAGAATTCCAATAAATCTCACGTAGATCCAGAACTATTCTAAGATCATCTGTGGGAGAGAATGAAATCAAAATGGTGGTAATAGAAGTGGCCACCACCAAAATACGAGGAAATCCAAAACATGCATGGATGGGGGAATGGATTAATCAAAAAACCCTTTTATGTCCATCAAGTATAACCCATTGTGCATTAGAAAAAAAATGGAGGATACCCCAGCCTGCATAGATTGGGGAATTTTTACCTTATGTTCTTGAACAACGGATGTCTGTCCTCTCACGTTGGGGAGAAGGGTGAGCATATAGGTCACATGTTACACCCCGTCTCATTGTTTATACCCTCCATGATGAAGTCAGATTATGAAGATATATAAGGGATCCATTCAAGTCAATTTTCACCAAGAAATCTGAAGAATATATCAGAATTTAATGAGGAAGTCCAACAAAGGATGCAAAAAATCATTCCTACCATTCGGCATTGGGTACACCACCAAAAATGCGGTATGTATGAGTGATTATGGTAAACGTTAACCCCATAGATCTCATGTGAAATGATATAAATGTAGAGGATTCGTGTGAGTATGATTCCCTCTCAGATGCATCCCACATTGATCTTGGTGGAGTTCATACCAGAACCAATGAATTGTCCTAAATTTGGGTGCCACGTAGTTAATCTGTAATTTACTCGCGCATGAGTCCCCAAAAAGAAGAATAATAAATCTCATCTTGTTTATGACCCACCTTCTCCTCTCCCATAGAATTTCTCCATATCTCTCAATGATATATTCCCTAGGCCAGAGAAAGAAATGAAAGAGCTTAGGCGAATCAATGTTGAGCTGCATCGAGGGAGCTATCATGCCAGATGTGTTCCTCAAGTCTAATGTCAATAGGTGTTCCTAGAAGGGGTTCCTTTGACACAGGATCTTATCCAAATAAATTATGTTAAGATCTAATGCTTGTACAATCCTACTCTAGTACCATAAATCTTCTTAAATACATCCATATATGGACATCCAGACTTCCCCCCATTGGAATATATCTAAAGTATACGGAAGGGAACCCACAAAGGATACCCCCTTAGGGTAACCAACTTATATACCAGCACCGCCGACACGTCTAGATCTAACCCCCTACTATACCTGCCCAAGCTCAAGTTTAGAAGGATATGAATCAAGGTATCTTGAATACCATTGGGAAACTGACAACTCGACTGTAAGCTATAGAAGGGAGGTGCATCCCAATACAACCAAAACGTAAACCTTACATAGATTGGGTGAGCAATGTTCTGTCATGGGAAATCATCGGGAACCCTATATTCCCATTGTTCAAAGGATAGGGAGTCCTGAAAAAACACTAAATGAACTTTTCCTCTTAATGTTATCCCATAATGGGAATCCTATAAGTGAATAAAGGGGTGAAACTAAGGCGCCTTCTGATAAGCATGTAGTGCCCATCCATTAAATGGTATACTATATTTCCAGAAAACTAATTCATAGGTTAAGAGGACCATTGGTTATAGTTTATCTTATAGTTCAGTTCAACATTTCCTAATACAATGGTCAGTGATCTCATGATCCGTAAGAAGCGAGAGAATGAAAGTTTTTTAGACATCATTTCAGATGGAAAGGCCTGACTTAATCCCTGAACTGGATTCTCCCCCAGGATGAAAATCTAACTCTTTGCATTGATAAAATACATGATGAATTCTAAATAATACTCATCCCATTAATTTATAAAAGTGGGTTTCATGATTTATCCACCATTACCCAAAGTATAAGAAGACTCCTTGCAGTGGACCGACCTCAAATCCTAAGTGTCCCCATTTTCCCCATGAAAAATAAAGGGAAATAATGAAGCAACTTCTGTCACACATATGTCACCCCAGACACCAGATCTAGTTGCGAGGCATCCAAAAAAACATGTGGGACCCCCATGACACAAATAGCCACACCCACCTCTGCTAGATGAGAAAAATGGGTGCAAAAAGAAATTAGTTCAATGAAATAAGAAATAAGGTATACTTGTTCCAAGATGGCCTAGTCCGCATCAACATCATTTCCTCTATGAATTACAATTTTCCCCAACTACTCGTGGAAAATTGAGCCAATTATGTTGGTGTCAAAAATTGTCCTAATTATTGTCCCTATCACCAGAAACTTGGGAACACCATATTGGATTGCTTCATTTTCGAGGGTCTCATAAAAAATATGGTTGATTTTGGGAAAGTCAAGTTGGGTTTGCCACCAGCACAAGGGACGTATATCTCCATATTATACCCACAAGAGGGGGATTAATGGAAATATTTCACTAGAAAAATGGGAAATTTTTACAATTGGATGAATCAAAAAAATATTCAAACGAACTCATGGAATCTTCCACCTATAGTTAAATCAACCAACTATCCCACCAATAGCTTCTAACACGACACGACCATCATCCACAGCCATGTAGTCCTTTGAGGGACATATAGATATAATTAATGAGAAATAAGATGAGATGAAACTAACGTCGAAGCCATTCTTAATTGTTTTGTACTTCATACTAGAAATCTTGGGAAAATTGGAATCTCCCCAAAAAATGAAACAGTGAGAAATTCCTCGCCAAAGGGAACTATTAGAAAGAGATAGTCAAACATAAGCGTTGTTCGATACAAAATTGATCGTTGGATCCATTAATGTCATTAAATTTATGGATCCATTTTCCGATTGATCATATGGCCACAAACCCAAATTCTTCATGTAAAACCAGAGAGTGGGAGGAAGAGGCCTCAAAGGCAGAGTATTTTTAGTAATGAAAGATTTTGGCAGGAGTCAAATTCATTTCCACACCTTGGCATGAACCAAAAATGTTTCAAAAATTCATAGAAGAAATCTCTAATTGAAAAAATAGGAATTGGAGTGTTTCTCTACCCCCAATGGACGAAATATGAGCCCAATCATCTTAAAGTATCTGTTGGAGGAAGAATAGATGTCCAGTCTCCTAAGGCATGTAGGCATACCAACTCATCCAAACTGGAAAATAACAATAGTACCATCATCTCAAGTCGTAGAGGATATAAAATCTACATCGAATAATCAAGACACTAATGCGCCAATGAAATGTCTTCCTCATATTAGGAAACAAATATATTTAGAGAAGAAATTTGATATTATGAAATAATGGAATCCAAAGTATATCATATAGAGAAAAATCCAAGATAATTCCTCGTTTTTTTCAACTTCACAGATTAGGATAAAGAATCCATCATGAAGGGACACATTAAACTCTTATTTTGGTCTATACAGATAAAAAAAATTGATGTTTTTAGGATCTTCATCGACAAATGGATCTGGAGTCTACCTCCTTCCACTATGAACACTTCATCAGTTGGGCTATGATGAGGATAGTCTAACACACATCATCAAAAAACATCTAGGATATGAAAAATTCGGGTAGAATCCATTGGCATGAATAAGGATTAAAACTTTTCCTGGTGCTCTCAAGTCTGATTCCTAGTTTTTGGTAGTGCGGAAAAGCATGGCCTTTAATATCTTGTTGGGAATGCACTAGCTACATCATCACACTGTGATTACATCATCACATCATCGATGCATATCATGTTTCACTAATGTGTAAAATTGAATATTGGGTGCTAATAAATATCCATTCAAATCATCTGAGATGCATTATATCGATACGGGTTCTATGAACTAAGAGAGAAGCTATATTTGGAAGATGAAAATGATTGGGTCACCACCACAAATTGTTTGGAAATGGCTCCTACCGATCCCCTCCAATAGCTTGGGGAAGATTATGTATTAACCATCAACTAGGTTGAATTCATAAGTTCAATATCAGATATAGAACCAGTCATCTGTATGATTTACCATATGATATCCAAGTCCAAAGACACTAAAGTGCTCACCGAATCCTATGATGTCTTGTATACCCAAAATCAGGAAGCTCTCATCCCATCCTTGGGACCCCAAATAATTTATATTGTAATCTTAGGCAGAATATGATTTCTCTCCCAACACCAGAGAGTACATGTAATGACCCGCCTTCACCAAAAGGAGGGAAGGGTTAGCAGATTTCCAGGACCTTCCTTATTTAAGTTGAAGGAGAGATAATGACCCCTGAAACCCGCCTTCAATAGGTCCTGGAGTGGCGACTAGCACCAAGGGTATAGAAATTACACAGAAATGGAAGACATTACCCTTTTTGTTTTACAGGATTGGGAGATAAGAAGACGAAACCCAACAACACCAAGGTAAAAGAAAAGTAAAGCCAAAAGCAAACCATTCCCACATGCATGTTCCAAAAGTAAAATCCACAAAAGGTGACTACAAATGTAAGTACCAAAGAAAGAAAAACAAAAACTGAAACTGCCCCAAAGGTCTGATCAGTATGGTCCCGCGCGACCCTCGAAGTCCTCCTGGAAACCTGAAAGCAGTTTTATATACGTAGAGTGATCATACAAGTACACTCAATAGGGAAAAACCATAGACCCTTGTACACAAGTGGGGGAACGTACTAAATTCCCGTGAGAAAAGGAGTAAACCAAATACCTATCAAGGTAAACTATCCGCCCAAGCCTCACCAAGGAACACTCCCCAAATAACGCAAGTCAAGTTATATATATAATAAGAGCACATCGATGTTTGGGTACCCCGCGACACTTTCACACTGGTTATTGAGACATCCTACGCATTGAAGCAATCCTGCCATTCTGTCACCGCAGTCCCACTGCCTCACCGGCCCGCACACACCTGGGCCACAACCACACGCAGTCCCACTGCCGAATCCCGCCCGAAAACACCTGGGCCACAACTATGACACGTAACCATGCCTGCAAACACCTAGGACAGAACAACTACCACCATGCCCGAAGTCACCTGGGCTAGAAGATCCACTACCATGCTCGAAGACACCTGGGCTTCGTCCCGAAGACACTTGGGAAACCAACTGCCGCACACACCTGGCCAACCATCAAACTACCCCGCCCGAAGGTTCTTGGGATAATAATGGACCTCAGGCCATCACAGCCTGCCCGAAGATACTTGGGCTATCCGAGGAAGGGAGCAGAAAAGGAGATAATAACCAGCCACTAAGAATAGTTTTGGGAAAAACACCCTCCCCTATGAAATGGGGGTGTTCGACACTAAGTGCTCAACTTGGGTGGGGCGCGAATAAGAAACACAAAGCTACAAGTATATATATAGGTAACAAGAACTCACCCAAAGCTAGGTTTTTCTTCAGAAAACCTACAGATCATAATAGCACTCATGTCTGAGTCACGACTCTCACCAACAAAACCCATTTGTACCATTCATGTTTCATGTTCAGTGATAATGTTAAAATAAGTTCATGAACTACTGGGCAACTAACACCATAAGCACAACCAAGGAAAAGAATCCAGCCAATCGTCAATTTAAACATTCACACCTGGTTCTCTTGTAATGTTACAACAACAAGGGGATAAGTGAGATCCCTTGAAGTACTGGAACCAAAGAAAAACCCTCGAGACACTACCCCGTGTCCCCCGAAATGGTTTCTCATCAACAGAGGATCCCACCCCAATTCGTGATATAAACAAGTACCCACCCAATCTTAAAACTCACAACCATCGAATCCATACCAACAGGGGGTCCCATCCCCAATTTCACACAAGCACCGAGAGTATAAAAAAAACAGGGGATCCCATACCCTCCCACATTTCCACCAATCGGCTCATGAAAGAAAACAGCCAAACCACTGCCACCAACACTAAGAAGGGCCATGCATGTATTTTCATATTTATAAAATTTAACACACTCCATGATTTCAATTCCGTGTTTTGACCGGGGTTAGCACAGAAGGGATTGATCCTGGTGCTTTCAATTTATTCAGCCGGGTATACGTGATTAACCAATTTAATTTTCACAATAGGAGTTTACAATTGGGAAAAAGCCATATAAAACACCATGAGGGGTTCATTAGTGCATAGACAACGACCACCAATGACCTCAATTTTCAGAAGGTGCAAACAGGCACAATTCAGAATGATGATCATAATTTAAACAACATCAACAATCACAACCCCCCCCTCATTATTTATAGAAACAGTTTATTATCTTTATTTAGGTCTGGTTTATCCAATTATATAGTATCAAAAGCACGCCCACCCCGCATGATACACAAAAGTGAGAGACGAAGGAGAAATTCCCTACATGTTGATAGATGATCGACGCTTAGGCCGGGCGTGGAACTTTATAGATAACGATGCGGCTCGCCCGATGCACCAGAAGCTGTTAGCGAAAAGCCACGATCGAGGAAAGAAGAAACCACGGCTAACCCTTAGTCTATAATAGTTGTGGACGGTTGAGATGAGAACTCCAAACCGCGTAAGGAGCGGGGGTCATGGGTGGAACACGCGGTTGGGCAGTTACACATGGAGGTCTCTCGGGATTTTTAGGAATTAATTACGGGATTTAAATGGTTTTAAAAGGAGTAAAAGAATTAATTTATGTCGAAACATACGTTGCGGGAGTGGAAAAGGCAGGTACTGGAAAAATAACGAAAGTCTCGGCGAGGGGACAAGGTGCCACCGTCACGGTGTCACCCTCACGGTGTTACCCTCATGGTGTCACCCTCACGGAGTCACCCTCACAGTGCCGCCGTCACGGTGCCACCGTGACCAGTGTCACCCACACGGTGCCACCGTGACCGGTGTCACCCTTATGGTGTCACCCTCACGGTGGCACCGTGACCGGTGTCACCCTCACGATGCCACCGTTTTGGTGGAGCCTCACTTTGGCAAAGTAATGGACCAGGATGGTTCAGACCATTACATTAGATACCTCTCAAACTATTCTTGCCCTAGAGAATCAAAACAAACCAGAAGAGAAGAGAGGGTTCAAACAACCACCTCGAAAGATACCTCTCAAGAGTGAACCTCATCGTTATCTAGAAACACCTCCCTCTCAAGAACCAAGAAACATACCATGCCAAACTGCCCAAGCATGTGGGTTGGGGAGTCTCCTCCCCCATGTCAAGATATTATCTACTTTGGGCGGCACTGACTCGCCCGCACAGGTTTAATCACATCCAACTTAATGCGTCTTGATTAGGGGTTGGGTTCTCTCCTCCCCATAGCTATGGATTTTCACACACATTCAAAGGAAAGAGAGCCAGTACATTTCATAGAAAAAAAGACAAAATGTTCTACCACAATAGGTACAACAAGGAACAAAACTTAAAATAACTATGGGTACTGGGTACACATCTATGCTTCCCTCTCCCACGTACTCTCCTCAATCCCACCATGTCTCCACAACACACGAACCAAGGGAATGGTTCACCCACGAAGCACCTTCTCCTTGCGATTCTCGATCATCACTGGTCTCTCCACAAAAGTCACGTCGTCCTCAATGTCCATCTCACCCAAATCAAGGACATGTGAATCATCGTGCAGATACCGACGAAGCTGGGACACATGGAAGACATCATGTATCCTTAGTAGCGGTGGTGGTAAAGCTAGATGATAAGCCACTTCGCCGACCCGCCGCAACACTTCGAAGGGTCCGATGAACCTAGGAGAAAGCTTACTCCCCTTGCCGAACCTCCGCTTCCCACGCTGAGGGGAGACATTCAAGAACACGTGGTCTTCAACCTCAAACTCCAAGGTCCTCCTTCTGGTATCAGAATGCGACTTATTTCGGTCCTGGGCCGCCTTCATCATTTCCTTTATGAGTTGAACCTTCTCTGTCGTTCTCTACACCACTTCTGGGCCACGGATGCCTGCCTCTCATACTTCGGCCCAACACACAGGTGAACGACATGGCCTCCCGTAAAAAGCATCAAACTGGGCCATGCCAATGGTAGAGTGGTAGCTATTATTGTAGGAAAACTCTACCAGAGGAAAGTGTTGCACCCATGATCCTTCTGAGTCTAGAACACATGCCTGCAACATATCCTCCAAGTTCTGGATGGTGCGCTTGGTTTTTCAATCTATCTGGGGATGGAAAGCAGTGCTAAGGCGTAACTGTGTGCCAAAAGCATGCTGAAATCCTTTCCAGACCTGTGAGGTAAACCGTGCATCCCTATCTGAGACTATATACCTCAGAACTCTATGCAACCGCACCACCTCATCCACATACCTTTGTGCCAAAGCATCCACTACACTCGACTCCCTGATCGCCAGAAAGTGAGCCGATTTTGTCAACCTGTCCACTACCACCCAGATGGCGTCTTATCCCCCTTGTACCTTTGGTAGTCCCGTGATGAAATCCATCAAGATGTAATCCCACTAACACTCGGGGACATCTAGAGGCTTCAGTAGGATACCTGGAACTCGGTGTTCAGCCGCCACTTGCTGACACACTAAGCACTTGGCCACAAACTCTGCCACCGCTTGCTTAACTCCGGGCCACCAAAACTGCCTCTTCAGTCCCTGGTACATCTTGGAAACTCTTGGGTGTACTGCCAGGGGTGAGTTGTGGAACTCACTGAGAACCTTTCCATGCACCGCCTCCGGAACAAACAGCTTTCCCTGGAAAAGCATCTGGTTCTGACCATCCTCTTTCCATCCTTCTGGAGCATTGCCCTAGTCAACTCAGTCACGCATTACTTCGTACTCCAGGTCTCCCCACTGAGACTCCTCCACTTGCTGAAACAGAGTTGACTGCATTGTCATCTGATATAGTCATCCTCTGCCGCTATCCATCTTCGCATCCAGGTGTAAAGCAGCCAACTCCTCCATCGCCTTCCAGGCGTCTGCCAACTCTCGGACCGCATCCTTCTGCGTCCTCCTGCTCAAGGCATCGGCCACTACATTTCTCTTGCCCTCAGTATAAGAGATCTCGAAGTCGTAATCCTGGAGGAACTCCACCCATCTCCACTGTCACAAGTTTAGGTCTCGCTGGGAGAAGATATACCTCAAGCTTTTGTGATATGTGAAGACCACAAAGTGTTCTCCAATGAGGTAGTGCCACCATAACTTTAGTGAAAAAATGACCGCTAAAAGCTCTAGGTCATGGGTGGCGTAATTACTCTCATGAGGGTGTAGTTGTCTGGATGCATAAGAGATCACCCCTTGTTGCTGCATCAACACACATCCAAGGCCCTGTCCTGAAGCATCGCTGAACACCTCATACGCTTCCCCTTCTTCTGGTAATCTCAGCACGGGGGCACTAACCAACTTCTCCTTCAGATAGCTGAAGGCTGACTCTCACTGCTCACTCCACATGAAAACCCGGTCTTTCTTGGTCAGGGCTGTCAAAGGGGTTGCAACTCGGGAGAAGTTGGGTACGAACCTCCAATAGTAACCCGCCAGCCCGAGGAAACTATAGACTTCTGCCACATTCTTGGGTGCTGCCCAAGAAACAACTGACTCAACCTTTGATGGGTCCACCGCTACCCCCTGCTCGGACACCATGTGCCCGAGGAAGTGCACTTCCCGTGTCCAGAACTTGAATTTTGACAACATACCATAGAGCTGGTGCTGTCGGAGGACCTCCAAAACCATCCTTAGGTGCTCCACATAGTCCTCCTCTGATCTTGAGTAGACCAGGATGTCTTCGATGAACACCACTACGAATTGATCTAGGTACTCCTGGAAGATGGAGTTCATAAGCCCCATGAACACAACCGGGGCATTAGTAACACCGAAGGGAATGAATACGAACTCGAAGTGTCCATATCTACACCTGGACACTGTCTTCGGGATGTCTCCCTTCTTTAATCTCAGCTGGTGGTACCCAGACCGTAGGTCGATCTTTGAGAACCATCCTGCCCCTTTCAGCTAGTCGAAAAGATCGTCTATCCTTGTAAGAGGGTAGTGATTCTTGGTCGTTACCTGATTCAGCCTCCTGTACTCTATGCACAACCTGAGACCACCATTTGCATTCTTTGCGAACAAGACTGAAGCACCCCATGGTGACGCACTTGGCCGAACATAACCCCTCTTCATCAAATCGTCAATCTGGATCCGCAACTCCCGTAGCTCTGACAGTGCCATCTGGTAAGGTGCCATTGAGATCGGATGAGCGCCGGGTTGCAGGTCTATCCCTAACTCGACATCACGTCGAGGGGGTAGAGTCATCACCTCCTCAGAAAAGATGTCCATAAACTCACAGACAACCTCTGGCACCTCCACCATATCAGCATCTACTGACTCTACTGACAGCTCGGCTATCATGGAGAGGAGGGGTTCCTCTCACTTGCTGCCCTTCTGACCGCCCCACTCACCGGTGAAGGTAACACATCCGCCGACCATGTATGAGAACACGAACCTTCCTCAGAAATAGTCGATGACGACACACGTAGAGAATAGCCAGTCGATTCCTAGGATGACATCGTAGGGCTGTATCTGTAGCAAGAGAAGATCCCTAACCGACTGATGTGGTCCTGTCATCAGTCTACATCCTCGATAAACAAACAACAAGTCGGTCTGAACTCCGACTGGTGTGCTCAACACCAGGGGCACTAGAAGTCTCTCGGAATCTAGACCCAAGGCACGGGATAGACTAGGTGCAACAAAGGAGTGCGATGCTCCGGTATCGAACAAGGCATAATAAAGAGTTCTAAAAAAACTGATCGTACCTCGAACAACCTCCGGCCCTGCTGGAACTGCTACCTCCGTGGAGTGTAGCTGTCCACGCCCGGCTCCTCTACCCCTCGGCTTTCGGCCACCTCCCCAACCATGCCCTGGTCGAGGTCCCTGAGGAGCGCCCTGAGGTCAGCCCCCTCCTCCCACATCTGTCCTCGAAGGAGCGGGAGCTCGCTGTCCCTGCTGCTGTTGCTGGAAAGGTCTGGCTGGAAGCCGCTGCTGGGGCGGGTTCTGGGGCTGTCCGCCACCGTTGTACTACACCTGGTCTAAGCACTGACTCCGGAGATGTCCAGGTCTCCCACAGACGAAGAACCATAGTCCCGGGCCTGAAGGAAAAGGGCGAGGACCGGGGGATCGAAACTGAAACTACTGTGGTCTGCTCCCTGCAGGTCGGAACCTGGAGGGTCCTGACGCTGGAGGCCTGGTGCTGATGGCCTTTCCCTTCAATGGTCCTAGCTGGATCCCCTCTCGTGACACACCTCCTAGAGCGTGCATCCTCTCCACCACTTCGGCCTTCTTATGGACCTCCAAGTACGTTGGCAGGGTAAAGGGGGTAACAACATACTGGAGGGAGGGTCGGAGCACCTCCTCCAAACATCTTGCCCGAGACTCCTCGTCGGGAAAGAGGTTCGGAGCAAAACATAGGAGGTCCTTGAACTTGATCCCTAGCTACCTCACTGAAATACTCCCCTGTTGGGGGGAGAGTAGTTCCTGTCTCTTTTCCGCCTTCATCGTTGAGGAGAGGAATTATGCTCGGAAATCCCTATCGAAATAAGCCCATGCCACCTCAGCCTCTCTCCTCTCCCCCAGGTAAAGCATCCACCACTGACGCGCCACTCCCCGCATCTGGCTGATGCCCAAAGGAACCCAGTACTCAGTCGGGGCCCGAATCAGGCCGAAGGCTATCACTAGCTCCTCTAGCCAGCCTTCCGTCTTCATGTCAGAGGTGCTGCCCTCGTACTTCTCGAGGGTCTGTCACTAGATGGCCCGAAGAGTCTTCTGCCACTGGCCGTCCTCTTCCTCTCAATCAGATCTTTGCCGATCGACCAAAGTATTCTTCGGGGACTCGATCGCCTGTACCACATGTGGTCACCTTTCAGGTGCCATAGCTTCAAGGTAAACAAGGAATGCCTAAGACCAAGTAGTGCAGAATATTGTTCTTAAAATTTCTTACACTTTTCATTTATTCTTAATTCCCAGGACGTCCCATAAGAACGGGAACACAAGTCATTATGATGCATATACCATTCCTAGGGTCTCTAACCTGCAATCAGTGTGGCCTCACTTGGTCATTCGATAGGTCCAGAGTCCTTGCATCGGATCATGGGGGGCCCTAAAATCCCGTGTCCTGGCTGGTCTTCCCTAGCCTAATTCATGCACCGAGGTCACCCAACACTGTTTCCCTACCATCCCATGCAATCCTTACTGTGCCTAACTCCAAACTATATCCTATCTCCCAACCATCACCTCTGATTACATTCTGTCATGACCCGCCTTCACCAAAAGGAGGGAAGGGTCAGCAGATTGCCAGACCCTTCTTTCTTTAAGTTGAAGGAGAGATAATGACCCCTGAAAGCCGCCTTCAATAGGTCCCGGAGTGGTGACTAGCACCAAGGGTATAGAAATTACACATAAATTGAAGGCATTACCCTTTTTGTTTTATAGGATCGAGGGATAAGAAGATGAAACCCAACAACACCAAGGTAAAAGAAAAGTAAATCCAAAAGTAAACCATTCCCACATGCATGTTCCAAAAGTAAAATCCATAAAAGGTGACTACAAAGGTAAGTACTAAATAAAGAAAAACAGCAACTGCAACAGCCCCAAAGGTCCGAGCTAGTATGGTCCTGCGTGATCCCCGAAGTCCTCCTGGAAACCTGAAAGTAGTTTTATATACGTAGGGTGAGCATACAAGTACACTCCGTAGGGAAAAACCAAAGACTCTCGTACACAGGCGGGGGAACGTACTAAAGTCCCATGAGAAAAGGAGTAAACCAAATACCTATCAAGGTAAACTATCCACCCAAGCCTCACCAAGGAACACTCCCCAAATAATGAAAGTAAAGTAATATATATAATTGGAGCACATCGATGTTTGGGTACCCCCGCCACTTTCCCACTGGTTATTGAGACATCCTACGCATCAAACCAATCCCGCCATTCTGTAACCACCGTCCCACTGCCTCACCCGACCGCACACACCTGGGCCACAACCACACACAGTCCCACTACCGAATCCCACCCGCAAACACCTGGGCCACAACTGTCACACGTAACCACGCCTGCAAACATCTAGGCCAGAACGACTACCGCCATGACCGAAGACACCTGGCCTAGAAGATCCACTGCCACGCCCGAAGACACCTGGGCCTCATCCTGAAGACACTTGGGAAACCACCTGCCGCACACACCTGGCCAACCATCACACTACCTCGCCCGAAGGTTCTTGGGATAATAATGGACCTCAAGCCATCACAGCCTGCCCGAAGATACTTGGGCTATCCGGGAATTGGAGCAGAAAAGGAGCTAATAACCAGCCACAAAGAATAGTGTTGGGAAAAACACCCTCCCCCATGAAATGGGGGTGTTAGACACTAAGTGCTCAACTTGGGTGGGGCGCGAATAAGAAACACAAAGCTACAAGTATATATAGGTAACAAGCACTCACCCAAATCTAGGTTTTTCTTCAGACAGCCTACAGATCACAACATCACTCAAGTCCGAGTCACGACTCTCACCAACAAAACCCATTTGTCCCATTATTATTTCATGTTCAGTGATAATGCTCAAATAAGTTCATGTACTACTGGGAAACTAACACCATAAGCATAACCAATGAAAAGAATCCAGCCAATCGTCAATTTAAACATTCACACCCGGTTTTCTTGTAATGTTACAACAACAAGGGGATAAGTGAGATCCCTCGTACTGGAACCAAAGAAAAACCCTCGAGACACTACTCTGTGTCCCCCGAAACGGTTTCTCATCCACAGAGGATCCCACCCCAATTCTTGATATAAACAAGTACCCACCCGGTCTTAAAACTCACAACCACCGAATCCATACCAACAAGGGATCCCATCCCCAATTTCACACAACCACCGAGAGTATAAAAAAAAACGGGGGATCCCATCCCCTCCCACATTTCCACCAATTATCCCATGAAATAAAACAACAAAACCACTGCCACCAACACAAATCAGGGCCATGCCTGTATTTTCAGATTTATAAGATTTAACAAACTCCATGATTTCAATTTTGTGTTTTGACCAGGGTTAGCACAGAAGGGATTGATCCTGGTGCTTTCAATTTATTCAGCTGGGTATACGTGATTAACCAATTTACTTTTCACAGTAGGAGTTTACAATTAGGAACAATCCATTTAAAACACCACGAGGGGTTCATTAGTGCATAGACAATGACCACCAATGACCTCAATTTTCAGAAGGCACAAGCTGTCACAATTCAGAAAGATGATCATAATTTAAACAACATCACAATCACAACCCCCCTTCATTATTTATAGAAACTGTTTATTATCTTTATTTAGGTCTGGTTTATCCAATTCTACTAAATCAAAATCACACCCACCCCGCATGATACACAAAAGAGAGAGACGAAGGAGAAATTATCTACTTGTTGATAGACGATCTACGCTTAGGCCGGGCACGGAACTTTACGGATAATGATGCGGCTCGCCCGATGCACCAGAAGCTGTTTGTGAAAATCCGCGATTGAGGAAAGAAGAAACCACAACTAACCCTTAGTTTATAAGATCTGCAGACGGTTGAGATGAGAACGCCAAACTGTGTAAGGAGCAGGGGTTGTGGGTTGACCATGTGGTTGGCCAGTTACAGTCGGAGGTCTCTCAGGATTTTTAGGAATTAATTATGGGATTTAAATGGTTTTAAAAGGAGTAAAAGAATTAATTTATGTCAAAACTTATGTTGCAGGAGATGAAAAGTCAGGTACAGGAAAAAGAACGAAAGGCTCAGCATGGGGACACGGTGCCACCGTCATAGTGTCACCCTGACGATGTTACCCTCACGGTGTCACCCTCACGGTGCCACCATTTTGGTGGAGCCTCACTTTGGAAAAGTAATGGGCCAGGAGGGTCTGGGCCATTACAGTACACCTCAAGAATCTTCTCTCTATTAGAAGAGCAAAAGAAGATGAATAGGATGAAGACAATGAATAAGAATAATTCTTCAAAGATTCCACTCCCAGATTCGAATAATATGTATCCACCACAATCGTTGAATATAGGGAGATAGACATGGGCACTGAAGATGATCCGAAACCATCTCTTATTAGTGTGGTTATGCCTTTCAAGGTGTAAGAGAAGTATAAATCCTTCCAAAATACGAATTGAGATGTATTTTCCAAGAACTACCCAAAAATGAATAGGCTGAATATTGAGGTTTACACATATCATATGGGTCTTCAGAAAGGCCATCATGGCTATAAGAAAGAGTCTAGAAGGACCCACCCTATACAGGCTTCCTTAACAGTGGAAGATGTTGACAAATTTTACATGCTAACAACATCCAGGAAGTCCAATATCTGATCCGGCTAGAAACAATTGTCCTTGTAAAAAATAGGAATGGATAGATTAGAGTATGAATCGACATTAAAGAACTCAATCAAAATTGCCCATATGAGGATTTCCTGGTCTCGATCACAAAATTGTGGATCAATGTGATCACTGTATATGAGGCCCTCTCTATAATGGAATAATATTAAGGATACAAAAAAATACATATGGTCCATGGAAATGAATAATATACAGCAATTTAGTCCCCTAGGGAGTGTTTTGCATTAGGGTGATTCTCTTCAGTATGAAAAAATGACGACAGAACATATTAGGGCCCAAGCATTGTATCTTCAAGCCCTTCCAAGGAAAATTAATCGAGTGCTACATATACGATATGGTGGTTAAATCATGAAATTTATTAGAACACATGACATACTTGACACTGTCTTTAAAAAACTGTGACAACATAGTTTAATGATTAATCCACTAATGTGTGCTTTTAGTGCTACCTCTGGGAAAATTGTGGGATTTTTTGTTTTTCATCGTAGCGTTGAAGGTGACCCTGAGAAAAAAAATCCTTTTTTAGCATGAAACCACATCGCATCCTCCCAATGTTGAGGGGTCTCTTAGAAAACCTAGCCTATATTTGTTGAGTCATAAGAAACCATGTGGGTAAATGTTAACCTTTCACAAGGTTAGTGAAAAATGTGTTACATACAAGTTTGATAAATTTTTTTCATGAATAATTCAACAATGTAATAAATGATATCTTCTTTTACCACTAGCGTTGATGCCTACAGCCAATGGGAGACAACTGTTTTGTATGTAAACACAATGGAATAATCATTATTCTCTATCCTCACTTAAAATAATGATGCTAGCATTGATAAAAGTCTACAATAACTCAGCCGAACAATGATTGATGATGAGACTCGATATTCAAGAACTGGAAAGAACTAACGAGACATAATCTTTATAACTCGTAAATTCATGCATTACCTTTAAGCACTATGAGGTCCATCTGGTCTCCCACTTCTACCTTCTCATGTATATCCTCATCGTTCCCAAGCTATATAGATACCTATCACAACGAGCAGTCATCATACTACAATTTGACATATGGTATGTTCCCCAAAAAGATATCAAAGGCCATGTGTCATACAACATTCTGAAGGAGCACCCCTTGGAATAAATGAACGCATTGGATACTAAATTTCTTGATAACCAAGTATTCTCTGCCTAAGAGGTTAGCCAGGCATCAAAAATGTACTTAGATGGTGCTTATAAGAGCTCAATAAGGAAATGGATGGAGGATCCCAAGCTCAGAAAAGTGAGACTGGGTGTTATACTTATATCCTAAGAAAATACTGTCTTTCCTTACACCATTCTACCTTCATAGGGGTTAAAAAAAATGATGCAAAATTCAAAGCCTTCATTGTAGGCCTAGTGTAGGCACTTCATGAACAATCCGAACACCTGACGATAAAAGGTGATTCAGATCTAGTCTTTAAGAAGTTTAGTGGTGATTATGACATTTGTAAACAAGTATTGTCCCCATTAGGATCCATGTTTGAGAACTAATGAATGAATTTCTTTTAGAGATAACAATGACCTATGTCTATCGCCCAAAAAATGATCAAGGCAATGCATTGGAAAATGCAGATACAACCCTGGCTGATCTGGACTGAGATGAAACATTCATTAGAATTTCCCACCATCAGATGACTTTCCATTTATTTAGAAAAATACATACGAAATCAATGAGATTCACCTTGTTTCAGAGCCTTATGGTATCATTACTGGCTGGATGAATCCCATTCCACATTATCTTTGGAGGGGGTGACTCCCACCTGATTTGGTGGGAAGGGAACAATTATGAGGTTGGTAGTCAAAATTTTATTCTACAATGGCACAACCTAAAAAATGGTTCTCTGCAAAAGAGGCCTTGACGGAGTCCTTAATAGGTGTATTGATAGAGAAAAGATGGCTACTGTCATGAATGAAGTTCACATCAGAGCTTCTAGAGAACAATCATCCGCAACCATTCTCTTCCATCAAATTCTAAGGCTTGGATATGATTGGACACTATGAAAAATAATTATTCCAGAATCAACCATGAGTGCCATTCCAACCATGTTCGGGCCAATTTTATTCACCAACCCCCGGAGCTACTTCACACATCTATGTACTGTTGGCCATTTTTTGTATGGGTGATGGATGTTATGGGACCATATCCACCTCGCACAGCTGAACAATTCATGTTTATCCACACAACAATCGACTTCTTCTCCAAAAGGGTTGAAACCATGACCCATAAAATGGTTTGGGAAAAAAGAATTATAAGATTTTTGAAGGCTGATATAATTACCTTATTTTGTTTCCCTCATACTATATTGAAGGAAAATGGCACCAAATTCATCTATGCCGAGATGGATAAGTTATACTAGGAGTAAGTAATAAAATCAATTCATTCATCCCACTACCATGCATCAGCCAGTGGAAAGATAGAGGCTTTCAGCATGACTATGTCCAATATACTCTAGAAGATGGTGGATAATGATAATAAATCATAGACAGACAAGATCCATCATGCTTTATGGGATTACCAGACCATGACCTACACTTCCTGACATGCAACCCCGTACTCACTAGTATACAGGGATGAGCTAGTTTTTTCAATTGAAATTTTTGTGCATCACTCCATTTATCCATTTGTGATAAAAATTTAATGGATGATTTGTCCCAGAAATGGTTTGATGTTTTTGAGAAGTTAGAAGATAAAATGCATCACATATTTCACCATTATGAATTCTACCAAAATTTGATTGAATTATCCATCACAGAAATGGTTTTTCCTTCCGACCTTCTTCTAAGGAGATATGATGTTGGTCCTCAGAACCCCGATGATACATGAGAAGAAACCCTAAAGCCCGAGTTAATGTGAGAGGGACCATATGTCATAAATATGGTCTATTACAATGGAGCATACACTGTGCTATCAATGGATGGACAACTCATCATGACCTGCACCAATTAAAGGTTTTTTGAAGAAGTACATCGCCCAACGATGTAGTATGTGGTCCAATATCTTTGACCATAATCTATGAGTTATTTTACTAACCACATGATGTTAAAATGTATGTTATTATTCTCTATAACGAGACATTAAATTGAAATGCCAATTTCCTCTCTACATGACTCTAAACTGCACAACATTCTATCCTTAATACAAGACGTTCAACTGCAGGATTTCTAATGAACTACATATGGAATGATTCCAATTCCTCAGTGGGAATTGTAGAGATGCCTTGGCACATGATCTTGGCCTAGCCCCCACATGAATAAAATGACTCTATTGGATCCTTTATCTCAACATATTATGAGAGAAATAATTTTCTCTCTTTATTTATCACATCGAGTGTAACTCACATGAGATTAGGATCAGTGGTTAGGATTCCCTTACATAAACATTATATAGATGAATATGATAGACCTGACACCGAAAGTGGATGAAATAAATTTTTTTGTACATCCTACATTTGAGTCAGAACAGTACAAGGATCTTTTTTAACTACGTATGGCTTGATTTCTGGACTTATAGGATACGTAGTGACACTCAAATTTGACATTCGGGCCCAACCACCCATGAAACCAAATTTCACATCAAGTCCCTACACGTGGACCAGACCAGTGTAGAGAGAGTTCTTAACTATGTATGTATCGATTTACCATTTATTAGAGAGATACAAAGTGACGCCTAGATCCTTTATCCCAGTCTGTCATCCTAAACAAAAAAACAATGCATCGACGTTCGTGCATAGGCCAGACTTATATAAGGGAATCAAGGAAATGTCCAAACTACATGGAATTAAACTATAAGGTTCCAAAAAATCCAAGAATGGACCAATTCTCAATGGTACAGGATAAAAAACATTACCCCAATTTTTTACATAGAAAATTCAATGATATGATGGAAATTACAAGTTTCAATTCCAACACTCATAATGTGTGAAAAGATCATGCTTCCCCTTACATATGAGTTAGATCTATGTAGAGGATTCAGTAGTTCACAACTTCTCGTGATCTGGATAGTTCTTACGTCCATAGACACATCATTCCCATTGGTCAAACTCCACACTCATGGAAATTTTGGGCCCCCATAAACATTCATGGCAATTAGATATGGAAGGCCAATATCCTATTGATGACTTTTTTGACTATACAAATCATTCCCTAGAGGATCTGCATTTTATTCTTACATGAAGTCCATTGATCAAAGGAAAATTCATCCTTTAGAGAGTCCTCTCCAACATCAGTATGTCCAATGGATTCCATGCCCCGGTTAATTCCACATGATCCAACGCCTTCCCTAAAACTATGGTTTAAACCTCCTATCATCACTCATGTCTAAGGAATCCCAGAATAACTCTACCATGATAAAATCGAATCAATTTCTGGTCATTATGATAATATTTACTTGTTTTATGACTACAAACTACACAACATAATGTTCTCGCTAAATGACAATAAATAGCACATCATAACATCCTCACTATATGACACTAAACTTCAAGGCCAGAAGTGTCATGAAAACATGAAATTACACTACAACGCTCAATGGAAATGCTTATATTCCTATCCTGGCAAGGCCTCTTCAAAACAAAATGCATTTCATTACTGAATGAGGGAACAACCTCCAAAAGGATTGTTCTTTGAAAATCATGTGTAACATGGATCCCCATGAGATGATGTGTAGTGAAACCTAAGCCTATTATCTGAACCCATCCACATAAGATATTGGAATGTACCATTTCATTGAAAGAAAATTAAATTAATGTAGAGAATCCACAGTCATGTTCTATCTACAAGGATACTAAAGGGTGGTAATATTTATATTATTTCAAATTAATATTACCTTAGATAATCCACACATGATGATAAATTTTGTGGAATTTGTCCTTGCTACATGATATTAAAATGTATATCATTGGTTTAAGAATAAAATTCTTCATGCCATTGATTATTCTATTCTTATCTGTTGATCCAGAATCCTCATAATCCCTTGTTTCTCACACTGAGCATAGCTCACATGAGCATAAGAACCTTCTTAGGTGATGCACCATGACATCATAGAGAATCAGATCAGTATATTGGGTCTTAGAAGCACGACTTTAAAAATAAATGTCAAGATTCCATTTCACATAAAGAACCCCATGTCCATGCCGTATGAAATTAAACTAAATGGTACTGTAAATATGAGATGAATGTTACACCTTGAATATGAGTCAGTTCTACATAGGGTATTACCTGATCCCATGTCTGAATCATAGATTGAATGTTTCTAATGTATCCAGTTAAAATCCAAATATACATCAAACATTTTTCTTTGAATAATATTTAATCGCTATAATATTCCATTTCCATAAGAAATGGAAGGCCAGTGACTTGTGGACACTTTTTTTTGTCTATTCACATGATGCACCAGTGGCTCTATATATGTTTCCAACAAAATGGTATTCATCTAATGGAAAATGTTTCCTCATGAGTGTCATCACCTACCACAATATTCTTGATAGCATCCAAGCCTCATTACATCCCTCAAGATTCCAGAACCCCCAATGACATGGTTTACATTCTCATTCCTAACTACATCCTGGATATATCAGAACAACTTTCCCTAATTTACCTCGATATTTCATGTGGTTTTTGTAAAATAATGATACCCCATATATATGCGTGAAGTTAATCCGCGTATGGAAAAATATCCCCCCACTTATATATTGGTTTCTCAGTAGTATTCATCTATTGAAATTCCCCCTTTCATGCTTAGGAGCACCACCTTTCTGAAGCCATATGATGTGTTCAAAAAGGTCCCAATGTCCATAATCTATCATTTCCATTGTTGATTCAAGGCCACTGTCAAGCTGACACTTTTATTAATATGTATATCATGCCCCGGTGGCTCTACATATGCCACATACAAAACAGTTGTAACCTATGGAAATTTTGTCCTCATGAGAGTCCTTTCAGAATTTTGTACGCTTACAGGAATGTTATGTCACATATCACTCCCCAGATTTGGAAAACCACCTTGATAACGACTTACATGTCATTCTATATTCAAATTACTATTCATGAAAGGAATTTATATTTGTAATGATTAATCATTTACTCTCTTTTGGTTAATGAAAAATGATCTCCCATAAAAGGTTTCAAGTGTCTTGGTTGTATGATGTTAAACTGTTCCATTCTCTATCCCTCCCTTAAACAAGTAAAATTCATGTTTGACTGGTTTCCCATTCAAAGATGATACAAATGACTCTAATAATTTTAGATATCATTCCTCAGATATGCTACCCATTTGGCACCAAATCGAAAAACAAACCCTAACTATTGAAAATTTTCCCAGGCCATGAGAGATGGATGTCCAGTATCCTGCAGACACATTTTATGACTATACAAATCATGATCCAGTAGCTCTACATAAAATTCCTACATGGAGGACAATAATAAAATGAAAATTCATCCTCAAGAGAGTCACATCCTACCTCTGTATGCGTAAAATGGATCCCAGTCCTCATATAAATCCAAAACACACCATGATAGGGTCAAGAAAAATCCCTCATTCATGTGTGAGATTATTTGGACATTCATTGTTGACGAATCCCAACATGGGGCCCCTTCCCCATCATTCTTGGTCAAAACTGTTTAACCTAAAACATCAGTAATAAGTCTAATTGAAAATACTTTAAACTGCTGGATGAAAAGATGCAATAATTTCTAGAGAGACACCCCGTAAAGGGAACCCATGATTAAAATTCATGTACCAATATATTAAATCTATACTGTTATGGTTTAGGAAAAAATGTTTATCTATAAAATACTCAAAAGAGACATGAAACTTGTTAGGTCGAAAACCCGAAAAGGGTATCCTAGGAAAATGTCATGTTGAAATTTCTATGCCTACATAAAAAAGGACCAAGAAAAAATTTGGGTAATAATGAATGGAACTAAAAATATTACAAGGTTTTCCATGAAAACCATAAATAGTCAAACTATGCAAGATGAGTCCTGTGGCTTAGGGAAAAATAAGATCCTGATTTGATTATTTCAATATACAAATTTCCAATCACAATTTTAAATTAATACCTGATAAATGATTATATGCTTGATTTTGATTAATTGACATGACCAGAAAAGGAAATGAAGGTGTATTGGAAGGAAAAATACTCCCATTACATTAAAAAATAGGGGAACATCCCTACTTCGTAGTCTCACTATTGTGAAAAAAGTAAATGAGTACATCATGATTTAAGATTGTTAAAGTAAGTCTTGTCTAGACCTATATAGAAATATGGAATGTGACTGCCAAGAGTCGTGAAGTGTTTTCTCTAAATAATATCTCTCACCTGCTTCATCTCTGACTATTGGGTGCATAGATTCCATAACAACTTTACGGTCCCTCACATTCTTTGGGATAGTTTCATAATTGGCACCCAAAGTGGCTAGATGAGCCATTAAACATGCTATGTGAGCCTCTCATTGACTCATATCATCCTTTGGAGTGACACCAAATATTGAGCCTTCACCACATTAGTTTTCAGGTGATTGAGTTCATCCAAAACATATCAGAATTTCGTTACCTGATGGTGGGAAGAACTGAATTTGGAATGTTTATCCTTATTGGAAGTGAGGTCTTCTCGAGATATGAAAATCTATTAGATAAGAAGGTGTAGATGATAGTAATTAAATACACTAGAACCCAACATAGTATATAACTACTGGATGTTGTAAGTCACATCAGTAAATCTATCCATAGGTGTTTCTACAACAAGCGTGCATAACTGATGCAACAACTATTTTCTTACTACCTGATGCCTTCCTACCACACCAGAGCTTGGATCCGACCCTACTAAAACTGCTCTATAGGAAATAAAAATCATTAAATAAGTGAAATGGCACCTAATATTGGTCACTGAATATTAGGGGCTCTCCTTACCCTTATATTTTTCAACCACTGGAGCTAGACGCAGAGGACTGGCCGCCACATCCGGGCAATCAGGTGAAACTCTGTTAGGGCCGGCCTCATTTGGGATGTGGTTGGTATCCACATGAGGGGAGTAGTCTAAATCACTCCCCACTGATATAGACCACACCATTTAATCCCCTTATAGATACAACGCATGACATATCGTGTGTCATCTCACTATAGGTAGAATATTAGAAGGTGTGGCCATCATAGTCACCACAGTGACATGAATAGGTGGCACGACCGTCACACTCACAACATGAGAGGGAATATATGGCATAATAGTAAAATTAATGATGGGGAGATAAACAATTAAAGGATTCGAGACTCGTTTAATTGTTCTTCTCAACACCCTATCAGGGTAACAACCCACCCAGAGCTGATAATATTACAATGATAGAAAGTGGATCCCATATTATTAGGAATGATAACCTCCAAATCAGAACATCCCCACATCATCATAACCCTTAACTATAGAAATATTATAGGATGTTATTATCCCCTTAACTAAATGGAAGGAAGAATCACAGTCTTTTTGAGGCACCCAAATAGACTGGTGAACCGGTAAGGGTGGTATGGATCATGAACGGCCACTCAATATATATGAGGAGTGCTCAACCCATTCAAAAGTGAGACAATGTATGCGATCACCTCTAAAGAACCACTCATGTAACACCATAATGTCCCATTAGGGGTAATTTGTGGTAAAAATGAGAAGCAATACACCTCATTTATCAATATGACTTCATCCCTAATAGATAAAGTCACATGGCGAACAAAAACAGTGTTAAAATGGTAAGATTGGATGTCAGATCATGGAACCAACATTGTGTGTCGATATTCGTAGCATGAGAAGTGTTCTTCTTTCCACCCATATAAGAGTTGAAACTATCCACTGAGATGATGTGGAGGATTACCTTCTTGTATCAGCCCCAACAACTCATAAAGTCATGAATGAGTAGCAATGGACAGAATAATTGGTCAACCCTCTACCAACATAGCCACCATCATCAGAGTGAAATCCCTGACCCTGATATGTTTTTAAAGGGGTGAAAAGTTCCATCAAATCAAAATAGGGAATATAACACCGCCAATATATGCATAGGTGGCATGTCTAGTTGAATATCATATCCCCAGGTAGTATATCATCCCGCTTCGAGGGTGGTGCAATTTGACCCTATAATTTTTGAGATTGATGGGTTGCTCGAGTTTGACTATGGGGTTCTATCATCATAGCCCATTCACCTAGAAAAATGACCATATCCTATACTCAAACGGTATATGAGAGAAAGAGAATGGAGGGACTGGTCATGTATTACCGCTTCCATATCCAACATGATCCTTGTCAATGACAGCCCACGGTTGGTATCGGCCTATGTAGAATCTTCTAGAAGAAATTAAACATACATATTTCCATGAATGGGGAGCCATATGATCTTGAAGATTTCACAAATGTTTATTCCCAACTCCCCATGAGACAAATGGAAGGTGTTGGTACTTGAAAACTAGTGTCTCATCATCTGAGAAAGGCTTTCACCTGGAATGTGATCTGGTAACTAGGAGACCCAAGATGCCTGATATATGTTCAACGACTCTAACTAATATGTGGACTATAAATAGGATCAGTGTACACCAAATTCTCAAGCCAATTCATTACAGAATCATCCTCCAGCTCATAGGTCCCATTTGGTGCTCCCCCCACCAATAGGGCTTTCACGGGAAAGTTTGATAATGGATGGGTACTCCTGGGAGACTAGACTCAAGGCAGTGTTGTGACACCTACAATTTCCCTGAGTCCACGGAAAGCCTTATAATATGAAAAAATTATTCTTAATCTGAGTACCTATGAATTCTCATGTTGAGGAAATATTGGTCCTATGATAAACTTGTGGTGTTCTGGGAGAATGAAAGGGGTATTAGGGTCATCCACTGGAAAATGAATGTCATCCGGAAGACCAAATCCATAATGTGGAAACTTGACAGATAATGGTTATGCTTGGTGATCTAGAATAAGGATAGATTTTAAGAATAATTCATGAGGATAAATGTAGTATTGAAGATAGTCCTCACCTTCCTCATCCACGGTTTCCCACGTCTTGGTCGATTTTGACAATAATTGAGGAAGCTCTATTGCAGCTTACATAGAAAGATGCAAGAACCCATAAAAAGTCAGTCCAATGAGAATTGTTAGATAATGGTCACACAAAAATTTGATGGGACATAGTAGAGGGTCCACATGGCGCTACACATACTACTCCTAAAAACAATATGCAGAATACATTCCCACACATACTACAGTGTTATGGGATGCTATAGACCACGTACAATAGTGATATGTGAATGTCACATGAGGTGTTGGCTTGCGGAGCATTTTCCTACAAAAAAAAGGGTTCATGGAAGAATAGAATCGTGAACCAAGGCATCACCATGCTGATATTCAATTTATGCTGATTAAAATTTTATGGTAGGATTATTAAGGATTAATGTTCATCTCTCCAGTTTATGTTCGGTGTGCATGACTTGAAAATGGTGTACTGTTTTCCTACCAAGAGGTCCAGACAATAATTATAAATTCCAATACACAGTTGGAGAAACACAAAATTCAGTTTATGGGAAGAAGTAATAGTGAAGAGATTGGTTAACGACACGTAAAAGGTGGGTTTTTATTATGAATTTCACATAGGAGTACTATGTAGATAAAGATAATGCTAAGGGATAGTCGAGAGAACGTTTCTACATGAGAATCGGTAAAAGAAAAATGACCCAGGCCCCTATAAATAGTAGTGGTATCCTCCAACTAGACCTATCTATTCTACCACAAACCACTTCAGTTAAGGACCGCTTCTACATCATAATAGTATGCTCTGCATTCCAAATTGACCCCATTCCAATGGGAGGAATTTTTAGGGAAAGGAAAACATTGGAAAGGGAAGTAAACACTCCTACAATAACTTTGCAGAAGGATGTGAGCATTCAAAGAATCCCATAAAAGAAAAAATATGCAAATTGAATTGAAAACATGGGAAGAAAATTAAATAAAATGTATTTCTCATGAGATATAAATGAACCATGTACCATCACCGTTAAGGGTTCATGGAACACATGAATCGTGTACAACTAGTATGTTAAAGGACGCACGAGGTGCTAGCCCACAAAGCGATGTCCAGCGAATATAGGAAGCTGCAAACACCATCGTTTGTGTAATCTAGTGCATAAATTCCATCCAAATACCGTCCCAAAAACTTACAAATTCATAGAAAAATTAAATCCATAGGGTTCTGCAAACCATGAATCATGATCCAGAACCTCCACAAACCCTAGTTTACTAAGTCTTTTTTTGGTTGAGATATTTATTCATTGGATTCTGCAAATGGAGTCGCATGCCCATAGATATGATTTTCCCCAATTCTCTATAAAAATGTATCATTATTTAGAAGATGATAATAGTTGATGAAAGCATGAAGGTGACATAAGAGATTGGAAGAAATAATTCGGAGAGGATTCTGGCATATGTTTTGAATCATCACCGAAGGGAAACCGTGAACCATTTTTTCACACGTATAACCAAACGTGAACCATAATAATAAGGAACATAATAATATTGGGTATACGAAGAACCTAATTGATGTCACCTTGAACCATCAATTCTTCACTGATGAAATCCCTATGAACCACAAGGGCTAGAACCTCCTTCACTCCAGCGTTCTGCCAAGTGTATCACTATGTAGATCGAACCCCGCACCACATACTGCATCAATACACTAATGGAACATTAAGAGGCATGGAGAACCACATATAGGACCTCATAACACATTTTTATATGGTGGTCCATGCTGAATCCCATGTACTTCATTGTTACGCAGACGACCCCTCTACTCGTATACCACTCTGGTGTGTGGAGCTCCCCCCATCCCGCAATAGAAAACAGTATGCAAAATGGGTCATCTTCGGGTGTCCTTACCTCCATCTCCAATATTTCCCCACTATTACCATTAATTCCTCCACAACTCCTATTTATACCAGTCCCCTGGAATCATGCCAATGCCTCCTCCAAAGACACTAGAAACGTATGATTAGATCATCAAGCGCATCATTGTGCCCCATTGAGACTACATACCCATGTTAAGAGGAGTCATGAAGGCTCTCCCAAAAATGGTTCAGACACCTAAGATGTATGTATGTCTACATTCCCATGTTAACCTAGACACCAAAATTTGAATGATGATGTGGACCTCCTTGTTCTAGGTATTAAGGTTGATCACTTTATTTTCCACATAATGAAGTATAGTGATCAGTCAATGAAATAATGTTCACTTCTCATTTTGACAAGAGGAAACATTCCTCCACTTTCCCAAAGCACATTCAGTGGTAATCCCACTGAGGTATGTCCCCAATCATCTGTGAGACAAGACACATGACCTCTAATGTCATTCAACATTGATGGTTTAATTACTCTACACCCTCAACCACAATCGCCTCATCTTATTCCTTCATAGGCCTTCCCTCTCCCATCACTGGGAGAGAAGGTGTGTGTTTGGTGGAATGTAACACGTACTCTTGTTTCTCACATCAATTATGAGTCATGTGGCCTTAGATATTTTTGAAAATTACAAAATCCACACAACCAAACCCCTCTTGAACTATGGGAAATTTGATTCCTTACCAAACCATGATACATAGGATGCCATCTTCAAGGCCTGATCTCCAAAGGGGTTCCCTTACAAAGTAGTTCATCCAATCACATCTCCTCAAATGGACAGTTTCTATGCATAAGCCCCAACTCATCTTGAACTCCGTGAACTTGAATTATTGGTCTAACAATTATACGTAGGAAACATTCTTGAAGTCCCAAGCTCAAAAGAGATTCCATTTACAAAGGGTTTTCCCAATTATATCAACTCTAATGGGAATCTTCCATGCGTAAGCCCAAACTAATCATAAACTATGAGGACACTGAATCCTGCTCAAACCATGATACGTAGGATTCATGTTTGAAGGCCCGAGCTCAAAATGTGGTTCCCTTAAAAAAGTGTTCATCAAATCATGTCCCCTCAAATGGGATGCTTCCAAGTGTAAGTCCCAACCCTTCATGAACAATGTGAACTCTGATTCTGGGTCAAAATACGATATATAGGATTCCTTCTTGAACGACCATTAAAAAATGGGCTACCTTCAAAATGGTTTCACAAAATCATGTCACCTTAAATGGGTAACTTAAACACGTAATCCCCAAACCATTATGAACAACGAGAACTCTCATTCACGTTAAAAACAGGATATTTAAGATGCTTTCATGGAGGCCCAAGCCCAAAGGGGTGCCCTTCCAAATGGGTCCACCCAAATTATTTCCCCTGCAAATGGGGCCTCATCCCATGTCCAAGACAGATGTTAACCAAACTACATGGGCTCGGATTCCTCTCCTGAGGTTATGTGGGAATCCCATTTATAGATCTAATACCAGCATCAAATCACCATCCATTCCTCCTAGATAAAAAACTCCAGAGTGACTTTTTTAATGGATTATGTTAGCATTTCCCCTGTATAATCAAATCCATGTATATACATGATGATCATGCAAACCAGGTGTAGCCCATGGATAAAATTCTTGGGAATAATCCATGGATTGAAAAACATATGAACCTGACTTAAATTGATAAGAGGGTCCCAGAAAAGTCAATATTTCTCCACCAATGGGTACAAAGAGCATGACATCCCATCCTCTCGACCAATGGATTCCTTAAGAATTTTTTTCCAAATCATCATCCAATGAGTGCCTATATTTTGAACGAAGGTCCATTAATCCAAGATACCAGAGAAGTTAGTTGTTTTTGGCTCAAAAAACTACCTCCTAAAGACCATCTGTGCAAGTCATATCCTAGGAGGACAGATTTACCAAATACATAACCCCCTACAATCACCGACTAGGACCATTTGACTTTGGAACCTATTTAATAATGTGGAATTGATAAAATACCTAGTCCCTGTAGGGTCAATCCAATTCCCCCAAAGGATAATGACACGGATTGGGTAAAAAAAATGTTGGTAAGGAGAAATTATCTACCATAACGGACGAATGCACATCACCTGTCAGACCATTATTCGCAATTTCCTCAAACCTGTAAACATGCCGCCTCCGAGGAAAAACTGTATTCCTTACACAATACAATGTAAATAGTTATTATAACTTAAAATAAAGAACAACAAATCAGTTTTTACATTTAATGAAAATGTTTCACAACTTTAATGGTATAATTCTGATTCATTATACAACAAGTGATTACAATTGATTGATTATTTAGGGGATTAAAATGACAAATAGGTAGGGAATTAGCCCTAAGGGTCTTCAATAGTAATGAAGAAATATTTTTATGTTCTCTCAAGGTTGATATTGAGATTGGATTAACCCATCATTCCTCTATGTTTGATAAGAAGAAAAAATGTAATTCATGGGAAAATATGAAGACTGCATTGAAAATAAGATTAGTTTTCCCTTATGTTCAACACAAGGAAATAAACATGGAGGGAATTGTATTATAGGTACTAGAAAATGTTTTAAATGTGTATAAAAAGGATATCGGGTAGTTGAATGATTGATTGATGGAAAAGAGTTTTCTAATGATATGAAAAGAGAAAAGGATACACTAAACTCACCTCATACACATCAATGTTACATGTTCAATGAAATGTGGAATTAGTCCAATCAATTACCTAATCAAAAAATATTTTATGATGATCGAAATTAGAAAACACTTAAGGCCAAAGACAAAGGCATGTGACATGTGATCACTATCGGTTATGAGGTGTAAAATAATGAAGTGGTGAATAGTACACTTACCATCCACTCGAATGTAATCTTTTTTTATTTGGTTATGGATCCACCCAATCATTAATTTTGGATGAATTTTCAATGGGTATAACCACTTACCCTAAAAAATTAGACGTTGATTTATTTTTGACAACTCCAAATGGCACAACAATCACATCCATAGTTTACAATTCTTCTTTACATGAATTTTGTTGGAATGTTCTTCCTAAAAAAATTGTGATCCTTCCTACAGTGTAATTTGATTTGTTTCTTGTAGGGATTGGCTTTCTATATATGGATTACATATCATTTTCCAAGGAAGATAATTTAAATTTAATATCCCAAATCAATCTATGATCATCAATCGAAGAAAGTATTAATTTAACATTATAGTAGAAATATCTTCTATATTATGAGTCTTGATACCTATACATGAACATTATCTATATCAAATTGTTGGGGACAAACTCATAATTAAGAATAATCCCACTGGATTGTAGTTAGATGATGAATTTACAAAAGAATTACCAGGTCTTCCACCAAATTGTGAAGTTGAGTTTTCAATATAAATCATTCTATGTTTTATTTCTAATTCATAGACACCATATAGAATGACCAAAATTTAGTTGAAGTAATTGAAGAAGAAACTCAAAGAGAATCATTACAGGGGATTCATACATTATAGTGCGTCACCTTTGGTTGAACCTATTCAATTTTAAGAATAAATATGGATCAATGAAACACTGTATTGATAATCAATAACATAAAAATATTTATATAAATATCTAATATTCTCTTCCATGTATCTATGTCGTATCTAACCAACTATATAGAGCTCAATGATTTTTGTACAATGATCATCGTTCAGGATATCATCAATTAAGGTTCAAGGATGATATACCAAAGACGACATTATGTACAAGAAATGAAAACTGTTACTTTATAGTGATTCCATTTGTACATAATAATTCCACCACTATAATCATCGATCTAATAAATAAATTTCTTATTTTCTATCATTTTATTATTATGGTAGTCTTTATATAAAATAATATTGTCTATTAGAAGAGAAAGGAATGCCACAATGATCACAATATAACTATACTAATGACTGTGAGAATGGAGAAGAATTATGGAAAATTTACCATGTGTGAATTTTGGATACAGAAAGTTTAATTTTTTGGGTCACATATTTTCAAAATGGGGAATATATATGGATATAGAAAAAACATATGTCATTGAATGTTTTCTAAGACCAACAATGATAACTAATATCCAATGTTTTCATTGGAATGAATGGATATTATTGATGTTTTGTGGAATATTTTTCCTGATTATCTAATCCACTCACCATGTTTGTATGGAAAGTAATTATGTTCGTTTGGATGGAGTGATGTGAAGTGAATTTCAATTAGAATAATATATGGTCAGCTAGTGCACATGTGCTAACACTTCCTTGCAGTAGAGAGAGGTTTGTGGTATAGTGACATATCCAAGATGGGGTTGGGTTTTTTTATAATGAAAATCGATACGGTGATATCTTATGAGTCATGAAAATTTAATATCTATGTGAAAAAATACCCTAATCATGATTTGGAGTTAGCTTCAGTAATCATTGAACTAATTATATGGAGGAATTATCATCATGGTGAAAGGTGTGATATTTGTACTGATTTTAAAATTTTAAAGTATATTTTATCACATAAAGAGATAACTATTCATCAATGAAAGTGGTTGTTGTTGATTAATGATTATAAATTATCAAAAAATTACCACCCTAGGAAAGAAAACATAGAGGAGTATGCATTGAGTTGAACTGACTGTGCTTGCCTAACAACAATAAGGATCACAAAACATCTAATACATATCGATTTTCATAGGATGGAACTTGAAATTTCATTGTTATTGGATAAATAATACAATTCTAAATTTATTTTTCACCAATATATACATGTAATGATTAAATAGGAATTGAAGGAAGATTTATAACTACAAAATAATGTGAGAAATGATCCATAATTAAACTATGATTATGATGAAATAATAATGTTCAGGAACTAGGTTTTTATTCCTCTCATACTAGAATTATTGAAGGATCTATTAGATAAGTGTCATAGTTCTTCATTACCTATTCACCCTAGAAGCATAAATATGTAAACGTGGCCTGAAATAATATTTTTGGTGGGATGGAATTAAAATATATGATGCTGAATATGTCTCTCAGTGGTTTTATTTTCAACAAGTTAAGGCTGAGAGACAGAAGTCTATAGCAGTGTTACAACCATTTATCATACCATTATTGAAAAAAGAAATCATAATTACAGACATTTTCATTAGAATTACCAAACAATCTAATGGATATAATGATATATGGGTTATATATTATCACCTTACAATGATTGCACACTTCATTTCAATTAGATATGATTTCTCTTTTGGTCAACATTCCTGTTGGGTGGAGAGTGATGGGAAGAGGGGGGGGGGGGGTGAATTGCCTTTTAAAAATTAATTAACAATTTAAAAAAAAAAGTTAAAAGTGCTGCGGAAATAAAAGAGGCAAGACACAAAACTTGATAACGGAGTTCGGCTTAAACCAAAGCCTACGTCTCCGCTCCCAACTCAACCGTTGAGAGATTTACTACCGCTTTCTTTTTAATGGTTTTAGCAAGAAACCCACTAGACTTTAAGGTAGTCTAGAACCCATTACAGCTTGCTTTTTAATGGTAGAGCAAGAACCCACTAGCCTTATTACAGGTGAAGGCTAGCTCACCTATGACTCAAGCCTTTTAAAGGGAAGGCTTGAATAACCTCTTCACACCTTGAAGGTGGTGTGAAAACCCAAAGAAGGAGAGGATGAGAGAAAGAGGGGTTTGTAGGCACAAACCCAAATTGATGCTCAAAATAATTAAAACAAGAAAAACTGTAATGAGGAGAAGTCTTGGGCGCCAATGGATTGATGAAGTTGATGAAGAGCGCTCCCAAGCTTCTTTGATGGTGCTCCTTGGATGTGGAAATGAGTTGGAGCAAGTGGGGGTTCCTTGGAGGAAAGCGCCGGAGGTTCGCCAAATGATCAAAAATGTTCCCGTGGGCTTCCGTGTGTTTCCGGGGCTTCCTAGTCCTTTATTTATAGAGGGGGAACCCTCAAATGGCCTTTGGGGGTCTTCGGAGCCGTTGGAGAGGCCTTCGGAGCCGTTGGGAGTCAAGTGGACAAGTCTGGTCAAAGCCCAACGGCTAGTTTGACTGGCTCCACTGGATGACCGGTGCTTGGCCACCGGTTGGCCGGTGCTTGGAAAAAGGGAGAGGCCTCGGGCTCAGGCACCACCGGCTGGCCGGTGAGGAGGCCACCGGTTGGCCGGTGCTGAGACAGTAGGTGTCCCATTCTGTCTGGGTTCCACCGGCTGACCGGTGATGTGACACCAGTTGGCCGATGGTCTAGACAGAGGTGATGCCTTCTGTCCAGGCTCCACTGGCTGGCCGGTGGGCATCCACCGGTTGGCCGGTGGACTGAAAATCAGTCCACTTTTGGTCCTTCTTGGCCCAATTCCTTGGCAACCTTTTGCCTATCAACAAAAACACTTAAAACAAGATTAGATGAAAAAGAGAGTGATTGTGATCATGAAAATTAAACCACGAGGGGTACGAGAGGTACAACAATCTCCCCCTATTTTGATGATCACAATCACTAAAACAAGCAATGTAAAAGATTGAAATGAGAGGCATGCTTTAAAAGATTTCTCCCCCAATCAACCAATAATTTCTCCCCCTTTGTGATTATCAAAATAGCACGGGGCATAAAACTTGATTGAGGGAAAGATTGAAAAAGAAGAAAGAGTTTTTAAACCAATTGAAATTTTTGAGATTTGAATTGAAAGTTTTGAATTGAAAGTTTTGAATTGAAAGTTTTGAAATTGAAAGTTTTGAATGAAAATTTTGAAATTGAAAACGCAAAAAGTCTTAAACGATCCTAACTCCCCCTAAATAAAAACAACAAATCACCGGGGAGAGGATTTTGAAACCGAGACAAATTTTGGTCCGGTGAGACTCGCTAAAAGGGATTTTTCAATCCACACTTGTCTAGTGGCGGGTCTTCTCCTATGAAATTCATCATTAAAGAAAAAAGTTTTGGGACTTCCATACCGGGCATTTTTGCAATCACACTCATAAATTAAGTGCCCGGGTTTTTTACAATAGTTGCAAAATTTATATTGGGAGCTCCCCCTTACAAAAATAGTTGGAGCATGGGAAGAGGAAGCTTGCTTGGAATATCCAAGCCCTTCGGTGGTTCTAGATATGCGTTGGGAACCGAGCAATTTGGTTAAATTTTGTTCACCTTGGGTGAACTTGGCAAGGGATTCCTTCAAATCCTTGATTGTTGATTCCATAGAATCAACATCGGGAAGGTTTTGGATCTTGAGGGACAACTCCTCCTTTTCTTTGAGAAGTTGTTCCATTTCGGAAGAAAGTTTTTTGAAATTCTTTTTTAAAGCAACAAATTTGGAAGAAAGTTCGTGAAAACCTTCTTCCAATTGATCTCTCACATGTTGGAGATCCTCATAAGATAAATGATTGAATGAATTAGAAGAACAAGAGGATGAGGAGTCAGAAGAGGTTACCTCATGAAATTCCATTAGGCATTTTTTACCGTTGTCACTTGAGGAGGAGGAGGAGGAGGATGTGGAGATATCACTCAATGTGGCCTTGAATGCCTTCTTCTTTTCCTTTTGCTTGGCCTTTTTCTTGTTGAGTGGGTAATCGGTCTTGTAATGGCCTTTCTTGCCACACCCGTAACATGTTACCTCGGGCTCGGATTTTTCATTGGGTTGAGCCTTGCGGGATTTCTTCTTCTTGTGCTTCTTCATGAATTTGTGCATTTTGCGGGCAAGATTCTCCATTTCTGAATCGCCGCTTGAAGAGGAAGAAGATGAAGAGGAGGAGCTTTCTTCTTTTTGAACTTTGAAGGCGATGTTCTTTGGAACTTTGATCGGTTTTCCTTCCTTTTCAGCTTGCCTCCTCATGGTGATCTCGTAGGTCCTGAGGGATCCGATGAGCTCTTCGACCGGCATGTTCTTGATGTCTTTTGCTTCTTGAATTGCCGTGACTTTTGGTACCCATGAGCTTGGTAGGATCCAAAGGATCTTCTTGACCATCGTTTCTGCAGACACATCATCTCCAAGAGATTTTCTTCCATTGCAAACGTCAGTAAAACGAGTAAACATTTCAGAAATTGATTCATGTGGGTGCATGGTGAAAGACTCAAAATCTTGACGGAACATATCCAATCGAGTGTCCTTGACTTTGTTGGTCCCCTCATGGGTAACCTCCAATAGTTTCCAGATTTCATGTGATGAGGTGCATGTGGAAACTCGATTGAATTCATTACGATCAAGGCCGCAATGAAGAGCGTTCATGGATTTGCCATCAAGCTCGAAATTTTTAATATCGTCTTGAGTCCATTTGGATTCATCGGGAGAAGAAAGAGAGTAACCATGCATGACAATTCTATATATAGGATAGCCAATACTTCTAAGAAAAGTAGTCATGCGGGTTTTCCAATAGGTATAGTCGGTTCCATCAAAGAATGGAGCACGACCTAATGAATATCCTTCGGGGGCGAAAGAAGTTGAAGACATCACAATGGATCTTGAATTTGAAACCGATGAAGGTATTACTCAAATTTTTCCCTATGATACCAATTGTTGGGCGGAGAGTGATGGCAAGAGGGGGGGGGGGGTGAATTTCCTTTTAAAAATTAATTAACAATTTAAAAACAAAGTTAAAAGTGCAGCAGAAATAAAAGAGGCAAGACACAAAACTTGATAACGGAGTTCGGCTTAAACCAAAGCCTACGTCTCCGCTCCCAACTCAACCGTTGAGAGATTTACTACCACTTGATTTTTAATTGTTTTAGCAAGAAACCCACTAGACTTTAAGGTAGTCTAGAACCTATTACAGCTTGCTTTTTAATGGTTGAGCAAGAACCCACTAGCCTTCTTACAGGTGAAGGCTAGCTCACCTATGACTCAAGATTTTTAAAGGGAAGGCTTGACTAACATCTTCACACCTTGAAGGTGGTGTGAAAACCCAAAGAAAGAGAGGATGAGAGAAAGAGGGGTTTGTAGGCACAAACCCAAATTGATGCTCAAAATAATTAAAATAAGAAAAACCGTAATGAGGAGAAGTCTTGGGCGCCAATGGATTGATGAAGTTGATGAAGAGATCTCCCAAGCTTCTTTGATGGTGCTCCTTGGATGTGGAAATGAGTTGGAGCAAGTGGGGGTTCCTTGGAGGAAAGCGCCGGAGGTTCGCCAAATGATCAAAAATGTTCCCGTGGGCTTCCATGTGTTTCCGGGGCTTCCTAGTCCTTTATTTATAGAGGGGGAACCCTCAAATGGCCTTTGGGGGTCTTCGGAGCCGTTGGAGAGGCCTTCGGAGCCGTTGGGAGTCAAGTGGACAAGTCTGGTCAAAGCCCAACGGCTAGTTTGACTGGCTCCACCGGCTGACCGGTGCTTGGCCACCGGTTGGCCGGTGCTTGGAAAAAGGGAGAGGCCTCGGGCTCAGGCACCACCGGTTGGCCGGTGAGGAGGCCACCGGTTGGCCGGTGCTGAGACAGTAGGTGTCCCATTCTGTCTGGGTTCCACCGGCTGGCCGGTGATGTGACACCGGTTGGCCGGTGGTCTGGACAGAGGTGATGCCTTCTGTCCAGGCTCCATCGGCTGGCCGGTGGGCATCCACTGGTTGGCCGGTGGACTGAAAATCAGTCCACTTTTGGTCCTTCTTGGCCCAATTCCTTGGCAACCTTTTGCCTATCAACAAAAACACTTAAAACAAGATTAGATAAAAAAGAGAGTGATTGTGATCATGAAAATTAAACCACGAGGGGTACGAGAGGTACAACAATTCCATGGTATATATTATGGATGTGTTATTATTGCATAGAATACCATGTTACACTATATCTTATTAGGATATTAGGTTTTCCATAATGTTATAGTGACATCTTTATTAGGCTCTGGAAACATAGTTATGTTTCAATGCGTCTTACATTTCTCATTCAGGTGGTCAGACTGATAGGTTAATTCAAACTCTAGAAGGAAATTTGGGATCATCGTATATGGATAAAAAAGTTTATTTGGTCAAAACATAGTTTTTGTGGAATTTTCATACAAAAATACATATCTGTGTAGTTTTAATAAGGTTCTTTGTGAAACCCTCTATTGAAAGAAGTGCAGAATTCTAACTTTCTAGAATAATGTTTGATAATGAAATATATTAGGGAATAATCATGTTGATGAAGTGGGAGAAAATGTCATATTTATTCTACAATGCCTTAGAGTAGCTCAGATTTGAAAATAAAAATATGTTTACAGCTAAAGAAAAGTCTTAGTGTATGAAGTGGATGAAAATGTGACTCTAAGACTGTCTCCCTAAATGGGAGTAGTGATATTTGGAGAGAAGGGAAAGCTGGGAAGTCCATTTGAAATTCAAGACCTTGTTGGAATGGTCGCTTACCGATTGAAACTTCCACAAAATCTCTCACATGTTCATGATGTGTTCCATGTATATATTTCAAGAATATACGCACATGATCCTTCACATGTAATAACATTGAAATCGTTCCATTTGAGCATGATATTTCTCATGAAGAACAACCGATATAAATTCTGGATCATTGTAAAAATGTTGTTCAAAACAAGACCACTCACTTTGTTATTGAATTGTGTTGAAACCAAAAATTTTTAAAAGATACTTGGGAACTTGATAATATAATTATGTATATATATCCTCATATTTTTTTTATCCAAGTGACAAATTTGGATTGCTAAATTCTGTTAAATGGGGTATAATGTAACACCCCAGTGTTTTTATAAAATATTTTCTTTAAATAATTTTAATTTATCAATAGCATGCATTGCATAGAATCGTTTTTTTAAGATAACTAGAAGATTCCCTTAGTGTTAAATGACCATTTTAAGATAGTTGTTTGGTTATATGGAATAAATATAACTAACTTATGAAATTGTATTGTGAAGACATTTGCTACAAATTATTTACGAAAAATATAAAATAATTATATATCTTTATTTTTTATTAAGAAATTTAGTGATTTACTATAAGTAAATGAAATTAATATATAAATTATAAAATATTTATGATATTCATCAAATAGAAAATTTTTCATATGGTATGAATAAATCATATTTTATGTCTAAAACCCTATATTTATCAAAAGGGTAATATTCATCGTTTTAATGGACAACCCATTTTAAATTTATATTTTTACACATTAATAATTATTATATGAATAAATAAATTTTTTCTTCGATATAGGGATAAAAAAATTACTTTATGTTAATTTTGAATATTTTTATAATAAATTTATAATTTTGATGAGGAGAAAAAATAAACTAAATTTAAATTGAAAAAAAAATTTGTCATGGAAATAATTAATATGGGTAAATTATAATATTAAATGGTTTGTGAGTATAAATAGAATATATTTTTATCACTAAATATAATATATTTCATTAGCATTAATTTTTCATTGAATTCATATGTAAAAACATTTCAATATTTTATAATGTTTTAACGTTTAAAAACCATTATATATTCCTGATAATAAAATTAATTTTAAATTAATTTATAAAACTTACGAGTTTTGAATTTTGAAAAATGAATTCCAAATTTGGAATCATTAGTTCTAAAATATATAAATTGTATTATTTTATTTTTGGGCATTATGAATATTACCTTTAGTAATTTATACTGTAAAAGGGTAAACCTAATAATAAAGGGTAAGAATAATTTAAAAAATTACACAAAAACCTGTCTTAATATCATTAGATAATAATTTTTGGACATAAATCATCCTTGTGTCTAAATGATGCCCTTTGGATGCCATTTGGATTACATTATGACATTTAGTATATTTTATGTAATGAAAAATTAAATATTGCTTACTGTATTTTAAATAAATAAGTTATTTTTTATATAAATATATAAAACATATAAATTTTATTATAAATACTCAATTTAAATGTAAAATGTTTTTATTTATCATTTTCATTTACTTGGAATTTTTAGGAAATAAATATTTACATTAAATACTTATACTTTGATGATGTAAAAATTAATTAATTGATGAGAAATCAATAAATCATTTTTTATTAAAATTATAATAGCCATCATAATTCCCAAGAACCTGAAGAAATATTATTGGTCAGGTATATATCTACCATAACCTTCCAATGGTCTATTTATTGACCTTTTACAACCTTATATAAGAGATTGTGACACATAAATTATGTTATTTAAAGTGATGTTAATGTTGTCAAATTCATAATCTATTAAATATATATTTTAAATGCCAGAGTTTAAAAAGAGAAATTAGAATAAAAGGATTCTTATAAAATCTAGTATATTTATCTTTATAATAGTATTATGTTTGTTATTTTTATTCTACAAAAAAGTATACCAAATAATTACACAAAATTTATGTACAAAATATTATATTAATAGAAAAAAAATAAATGTTATTAAAAATATGAATATATATATATATATTGGGTTAATTAATATGTTTATTGGTTTTTATAGATTACCATGACCACATAGTAAGATAATAAAATAGTTTTTTCGAAGTTAAATTGTTATCTTATTATTTTTAAAAAATAATCAAATTCAGTAGTGTCAAAATTATCACCATTGATTGATTAGCAAAAAATGGTTTTATTAAATTATTTAAAAATCATAAAACATTTTTGAAAATATATAATAATTATTATATTGTCTAATATGTTCTAATTGTCTTAATGATGGTCAAAATGACCTCAATTATGTAATTATTATACATTTTTAATATTGAAATATTTATAACCCTAGTTAAAAATAATATAGAATAACTAAGAGTTAATTAAAATTATAATGATTTAATTGACAAAAAAATATGTCTAAATTGTATTGTATGATGATATTACAAACCTATATCATCTTATCTTAGAAATTGATAAATATTGGTGGATTTTGGATGGGGTTATTTTTAATCATAAATTAATATTAATAGAGATCCCAAAAGTTCCCCTTCCTCAATTTTAAAATAGAACCTCCTCCTAAAACTCTTCACTTAACTATTGGCCTTAGAATTCGTCTATCCCTGGACATTTTCAATTCTCAACATCCATAGTTATATTATAATGGTTTTTTTCTTCATGGTTCAAATATAGTTCTCCAATAACAGATTTCGAGGAAGTACATTGATGAAGAGATAATCTCCATGACTGATTCCATCAATGTAATTTCTTATTTAAGTTCCTCTTTATTTTTTTAATTATAAATTAATAACACCATTATCTCATATTTAATTAGATTTTATGATATTTATGGGACAAAAATTTTCCACTTTCTATCCATCCAATGAAAAATAAAATCACCACGTGTGTGTTTTTACGGCTTGCCGTCTCTACGCCATGTTGTAATATGTTTTTCACTACCACCTTACATGGTTGGGTATTTTGTATCAAATAATATGTATATATGATTATTATACCGTGATTTGTATTAAGAGATATTATACACGATTTAATTCAATTTCATTCAACAATTACTAGAATGATATTATAACTTGTACGTACATACAACCTACCATCCACACGCTGTGATATGATTCATTTTACATGATATTAATTAAAGAATGATTATATGAATATTTAGAATGAATACATATGATTTTCATAATGTTAATATAATTTTTTAATGATATTACAATGACCAATGAAGGAGAACCATAACATATTTTTCGAAACATAATAAATAAAATGAAGTAGATAATACCGAAATTACAAGTAATAATGAAATATTATTAAAAAATTGATGATAATACGATCACATGAAATATTATGAAAACTTATATATTTCTTAAATAATTCAATTCAAATATTAAAATCATTATACAAGAGATTCAGATACATTTATAGGAAATCAGACATAATGTAAGGGATAATCTCTTAATCTCATTATTATCCGATATTGTTTATATGTAAGTATTTACAGAGGTATATTTATCATCGACATCAATGTTTCCAAAATATATAATATTATTTATATTATTCGATAATTATTTAATTTAATTTTTCCCCATTTATGAATTGTTTTTAAAAAGTACGAAAGTAATACTTGGTCATTATTCTTTATGGGGTACATTTTTTACTTTCCCAATAAAAGTGTGAGAACAATGTTTTTCTAACTTATATTAAATGAATGTATTTATATGTCCTCAAAATTACTTATTTACCAAATGTGTCGACTACAAGATTTGAATTTTATTTTCAAATAATTTCATTTATATTGAAATTGTTTTATATCACCAGAAATGAAAATGTTTTTTAAGAATAATAGATATTTTCCTCCAGAATTAATTTCCTGAGTTAGTTCAAAATTATTTTACTTCTAAGATAGAATTTTATATTATTATTATGTTTAAAGTATAATATTCTTATTGTTACAATGATTTTATTTTTCTTATGATGTAATTTTATTTATGAAATCCATTATATATTTATATATATATTATGGTGGAATTATATTTTAGAATCAGATTTTATTCCTTGGGTTATGAAATGATTAATGATTTATATTTTTGTGAAACAAGTAAGAATGATTTCATTATCTGATCGGTGTGAACAATATCTCTACCTAATGAATCAGGTAATGATTTATATCACATGGGATAAACAATGATGGAATGGGAAATGATCTGAGCTCAGCAATATAGGGTTGTAAGGAAGTGTGAAATCATTTTTGTAATGGACTATGTCCGATATGATGGTCTTGGAAATGGGCCCTGACTTATATGAAATTAATTAATGTTCTTAGGTTTATTACCCACAACATCATGTCATATGATATGTATTTTGAGACATCAATCATTGATTCTTATGAATTTTCTTGAATTATCTCATGAAAAGATATCATGATCTTTCACATGTTAGATATGATTTGCAAAATATATGTTTTTATATATTATGATTATGATATGATTGATATCTAATTTTTTTACCCATATAGACCATATGATCTCACCTTATTATTTGTTTCTTTTCCTCTGGCCATGAAGAAGGGTATTATGTAAAATATTTAAACAATGGGTCTAGTTATGACAATATAAGTGGAAGATAATGAAAATGTCTAATGAAAAAGTTATTTATGTTTCCTAGTTTCTAAAGACAATATATATTTATTTTCTTTTATGTATTATTTATATTTTCAATGAATATTCTTAAAATATGAAATAATAACAATTTTTGTAATGTATTTTTCATTATAGATACCTTACCCATCCTATGGGAAAAACTAAAAAATGTGGAATATGTAGAAAAACCTATTAAAGTGATACAATATAAAGGAACCTGTTAGTTTAGTGAAAAAATTAGAACTAAAATAAAATCTTTATATTAATACTTCTTTGATAATATAAAATACATTACTTTTTTGGAAAAAAAGATTTTATCGAAATAAAAATCATTTAAAAACATTGAATGAAATTGAAAACCCTTTTGTAGAACTATATAATCATATTCATAAAAAAATTGTGAACAAATTTAATTTGAATAACCATATTCCTTATTCTAATATAATCACTATCTAATTCATCAGAGCATTATCTGAGTGCACCCTGCTTATATGCTATTACATGCTCACCTTGCACTATCTAACCCTCTATATCATATAAGTTATAACGATATATCGTAGTGGTATCTGGGATTCCACATAATATAATACATAATGATATCAATAAGAAATATATGGACCACCCCATTGTATAATTCTCAATAACCATAGCTTGAATAAAACTTTTTATCTCATTAACTTTTGAAAAACTCTATTATACCTGTAAAAATCACTTTTCGATATCAAAATATCCATTTCATTTAAAACAACATTTTCAATATAAAATACACTTTTGGTATGAAATATAATTTTCTATCAAAAATACCATAAAAATTGAAAATGGTTATTCATTGAGTGAAACATAAAATTTTCAAATGAAATCCAAAAATCACAGAATGGTCATGGTTGTGGAAATGTCATTCCCATAGTGTAGGTCAAAAATTATATTTATAGTTTATTTAAAATATTATAAGAAACATGTAAAAAATATTCCATTTTAAAAATATATAAAGATAATGTTTAAATGAAGTTTATAAATATTTTACTTCCATATAAAAACATTTTTAAAACATTATCATGGAAGATAAAGGGATTACAAAGTAAGACTTCAAAGGAATATTTATTTTGATGAAATGTCTCTTATCACATTTGAAATAAATAAATCATAAGGTCAATTAAAGAATAAAATTATAAGAAAAATATTAAATTCCACTATAATATATTAATTAGTGATATAGAATGTGAAATGGGTTTTATATATATATTATCAAAGAATATTGGTGTACAAAATCAACATATTTATCAATGAAAGGATATTGAGATGAAGTCCCTTACATTGAGTCGGACTTGTCACGTGTGACTTTATATTTGTGATAAAAAATATGTGTTAATTATTAATGTTATTTTTTAAATTTTCCATTTTATAATTACTTTTTTTTAACTTAATAACATGTTATATTAAAATTCTTAATCAATTAGGATTGTGTGTGATGTTTGGACTATATTCAGTTTCTGTGTCACAAAGGGATTTGGTATAGGTCATTATTTAATCATACCCTGAATAATAATCATTATGTAATTATCTAATTTATAGATAAATTATACTTCTCAAACCAATCTTGAATGGTTTTTAAGAATAGTGAAATAATGTAACGATCAAGTAGACGGTATCTTAAACATATGCATGAGTAACATTTTTTTTAAATGATCAATTTGGAATGATAATAACTAACATTTTTATTTCGAGAATGATAATTATATAATAAATATAATATTATTTAACTATATATACTTCTATATATAAATATCATTCTTGTGTTGTGGTGGTGGAAAAAAGGAGTCGCAATTCTTTGAGGTGGTGGTAGTAATCACATCCATGAACGACATTATCAGTGTTTTAGTGTGAGAATAAGTAATAAATAAAATGATATATTATTATTTTATAAATTTAAATCATTCAATAATAAGATATATAAATATTTCATAAAATATATATTCATTATCTTTACACTTATTTACATTCATTTAATGTGTTAGTTAAAAACCAAACCAAATCGCTTTGTGAGGCGGTAGTCCGCCATACACATGTTGGACGTTATCGTATCACAAACGAAATGGTAAATGAAAAGGGTATATATATAATATAATGAATATAGAGAAATAAAATGTTATTAATATCCAATATAACTTCATATCTCTCAATTTTCTCAACTGTGAGAGGTTGTAATTTAAAAATGAACGACATCATTTTGCGAGGCAGTAGAATGTTGTACAGACGAATGATTATTTCATTACCCATTTGATTTATGGGTGTGAGTATGTAGGTATAAACCATAAAATTAAAACATATTGGAATATTTTTGATAATTTTCTAAGTATATCATCGTGTTAAAAAAATAATATAAGGGGTAGATGATGTAACAAAACAAAAAAGCTCAATGTTGAACGTTACCACTTCTTTAGGTATATCCATTTGGTAATCAAAATAGGACTTCCATGGATGGATTTCTAAAAAATAATTTATTATAGGAGTATATTAAGGAAATTTATAATTTATTTGGTAGTTATTGTATGAACCAATTGGTTTCAATAAGATAATAGAGGATGAGAGGGGTGGCCATTTATAAGTGGGGTGGGAGGCTCAATTGTAATTTTTTGGAATTGAATTCCACGAATATTTTATTCATGTCACTAGGCCCCAATAATAGTCCATTATATGTAATATAAGTGATAAATATTTAAAATGACCATAAAATAGGTTTTTTATGATTTTTAGTTCATTTAGCCACTAAGGTTTAATGTTTAAATCATTATGGAAACTAATTTTTACCTTATTCACTATAATTAATTTTGATTTCTATAAGTAATATATTTTTTAAAATAATTGGGATATAATTAGTATGAATTAAAAAATATATAAATTTAAATATAGAATCAATTTTTCCAAATTCAATTCTCATTTTTGGACGTTTGTAATGTAACAATAATCCCAAAATTGGGGGAGATAGTTGGTTTTTATAATGAGTATTTTTTTTAAGAATAGTTTAGTCTATATTATCTCTGTCAATTAAATGAATCATTATATGAAAATATATTAATTATTAATAATATATAATATATACATTTAATTTATTACATTCCCCATTAGTTATTATTTTAACGAATTTAATAGGAGATATAGTATTCAATTAAAAATTGTTTTTTAAAATTTCTTCTCCATTATCCAAAAAACATGTCTTAAAAACCAATATATAGTTGATTAAAATGAAAATTTGATTATAAAATATTATTAAATAATAATTATAATAATTTAAATAATATTATGAACATATTGGAACTCTTAAAATTTTTAATTTATTAAAAATAAAATGCCTTTTTTTTAAAAATTGTATTTTTCACTAATCACTTGAAAATCAATAGTTTCTAAAAATTCCTAAAATTTCACCCAAAATAAATACATTGATATGATGATTCCAATAATGATATTCATTTTATAATATAAAAATTATAAAATTTAATAATAAATCATCAAAATAAAACCTTAGAATAATGTTGTTAAATTAAAAAAAACTCTTTTTGATTAAAAATTGGTTAATATATTTATGATAAATAAAACAATAAAATTCATAATAATATATATTTAAAAAAATTTATAAAATTAAATATGTTGTTACACATGTAACCTATTTTCAAGCATCAAATTACCTCCCACGTAATCTCTGATTTTATAGAACATTAATCCTTACCCAATTAATGGAGGGAGATATAGGTCCCACCTATCAAATAATGATAATCATAAAATGTGTCCCAAAAGATCATAAAACATTCATTATAAATGAAACCGTAAATAAATATTTATTTCATTAAAATTTCAATATATAATAACTTGTGGTAATGAAATCGGTGTCATAATAATTTCATCTTTTCTTCATGGAATAACCAAAGGAAAAAAGAATCTAGTTTCATATGAATTTTATCTTGGTATAACCAATGTAAGATAAAAAAATCTCTTAATTTTATTTAATTATATAATTAATCGATTGAGAGAAAAAATAATAATTTTATCATTGGATTTTATTCGAAACAAATCTTAAATAACATCAATAGAACTTATCATATATGGATATTTTTTTAATGACCCAATGGTATATTTATTGAGGAAAATGGTGTATCAACTTTCAAATTTAACATTTTAAAAATTAAATAATTCTAAAAATAATATACATTGAATATTAACTTGTAAAATTATAAAGGATTATTTGAAGATAATTTTTCAAATTTCTTGACTGAAATATCATTTTCATATTTAAAATCGATTTTAAAACAAAATATATTTTTAAAACTTATTAAAATTCCATTTCAATGAAAACAAAAATTTGAAAAATATAATCGATTTTTTGATTCTATGAGTGGTCAATAAGGTGTAAAATTCATCCCATTACATTTATAATAAAAACAATAATTCTGTTCAAATTATTATTAAAATACATAAATGAATTATTTTGAAAAAACATGTGAAAATTACATATAATTTTTATTAAAAAAATTAAAAAATGGTTACAATTGTAATTAAATATAATATAGTAACATTACAACATTTTGAAAACAATTTTAGAAAAAATTTATATGGATTACAAAGGATTATCAACCAAAGGGAGAAATAAAGACATTTCTTTTGAAAAAAAATACTATTGTAATAATGTGTACCTAGAGAGAAGAAAATGAATGTGAAAATATTGTTTTCCTATAATAAAAAATGGATAACAACATTAATGATTTTATGAGATATAGATCATATGATTCCATTATCAGTTACCTAAACAAAAAAATCAACTAAATGATTATTTTGTATCATGAAACACTTTTCAAATTAGTAAAATTTAATTGTAATCCAATTGAAATAAAAAATTTACATGAAAAATTGAATATAATTAGAATAATTAAATTAAGGATATTTAATTTAATAAGGGCTATATATATGACAAATAATAAAAAATAGGTTCACAATGTATCAAACATCCAAATGAATATAATTTGGGATGAAACTCCATTACCGCATCTATATATTTGGCAATAATCACTAGGATAAAGTAAAAATAAATTATATATTTAAATTCCAATAAAATTCCTAATAATCATAATAATATAAATCCATTGTTAGCATATACACCGCCTATAAGGAACAAGTGGTGAATATGGCATGTATCTCACAAATAAAATAGTGAGAATAAAAATCCATTACATTATGACAGAAGATCATGCATACATGTTCAAACATACAATAAATTAAATATAATATTATTATAAATAAATAATATGATAATTATATATATCATTCCATATATAACTTACTCATTCCCATTTATTTCACATTTGTTTACAATTCCATGTTAAAGTCTTGTTTTTAAAATAAATAGTTCCATGTATTTCTGATTTTTTATCTATAGTATCATTCCATGTATTAGATACATATAAGATGATACTGGTTATTCACAATCATCAATATCAACTTCAAGTAGCTGACACTCATCTATAGATATGCAAAATCCATTTAATGAAACAATAATGAAGAACCCCATTGTGACCTACTCTTTCAGATAAACCACTTATCTTCTGAACAATCTAGCTGATTCTTTAACTATTGATTCTCAGTTGGGGCCATTATATACGGTGGAATATAAAATCTCTTATCCTATGGAATGATATGAATTGAAAATTACATATATCCCTATAGTGGAAACCAAAAGATGTATTCAAGGAACACATCCTAAAACCTATCCACTATTAGATGGAATTAAACATTTATATACCACCATAATCCAACAATAGAGTAGAAACATGGGATATGAGTTATCCTATTTTGTAATTAATATTCCCTACATAGAATGAGTGGATATCCACCCCCTCCATGATGAGTGTAATATTCACCCTTAGGATGCTTAAAAATCACTCTCCTACTGTAACAATCATTGTATCCTCGGTTTGAAAATAAATTGTCAATACCCCAGATCATGTAAAATCCTAGAATTTTAGGATGTAAAAATCCCATATAAAATGACACTACCCATCCTCAATATAACACCCATTGAATAAGAATATATATTCTACCATACTCTAAATAGTTTATCTATTATCACCAACCTTCCCATGAACTCCAATACTAGGCTCAATCCATTGTCATGATTTTTATAAATAATGAATGAGGGGAACCATTATCAAAAAAGGAATCAGGTAATGTAGATGATACAGGAATAGTACTTTTCACTACATATAGTCCAACATCACTATCTCGAAGTGTAGGCTACGCCACATGAAACTATCCTAGCCATATTTACTATGATGAAATCTGTGTCCCCTATGTTTCACTACTCTACTGATACATGTGCTTTTTCATAGAGGCACCATATCCACTGACTTTACCACCTTATCTAGTAGAAGTTTAGATGCCAAATTTATATGGGGTAGTGGATTTCATTCCCACACCCTTATTCTTTCTATGTCATATATCACTACACATATATCTCTTGTTTCAGCAGAACTTCTCAAGATGTCCCATCTTGCAATAAGATGAACACTCTACTGGTGGATGAGGACAACATCTAAGATAGTTTCCCTACCTACTTCACTAGTTTTATACAATCTGTGTAAGGTCCTCTATGAGAATCCCATACTATAGTAAAATATTAATGTAATCCACCAAGATAATGAAACTCTTAATAATGTGTCCATCACTCAGAATTTGTACCACCTAATAATATAGACGCAACTACTTATCCTACACTGGATGCCTCTTTCGGGTTACCATCAATTATGAGAGCTCAATCAACTACCTAAACAAAAATATTTAATTGAAATAGGATAAAATAAGACTTAATCTAATGTTTATGTATCTCTGAGAAACTCATCATTATGGTTGTTTCACACCCCACCAATGTTGGAGAAAAGCATTGAATGTTTGTATAGCATCCAACATAGTCCATCACATACATAATCTCTTGAGTCAAACTCATGAACTAATCTACTCCCACCAACCATAGAATCTCTAGATAAATTTTCTTCATGAACTGCTACAAGATGTCTTCTAATCCCATACCATTATCTTATACCATCCGATCCCGAATATCCATTCCAATAATTATTTGATCCTTGGAGTGTATAAGTAGACAATGTGGCCCTCCTCTCAGTAGGAGTCACCAAATGGTCAAGTATAGTCTTAATGGAATCAACCCAAAAATCATCTCCCTTAGGTTCACCCACTGCAGTAAATATAAGAGGTTTATTTTACTGAAACTCATGCATCTTCTCAGACAAAATCAATATAACCTGCTCTAGGTCTCATCCCATAAACTTCTTGATGCTATCGATGTTCTCCCAAAAATATTCTTCTTCTTCTACACCTAAAACTATCGGTGCCTTGAGTTCCATTACTGGTAGATCTTCTCCAGCCATATCCACCTATAATACTCTCAACTTGTTTCATCATGGAAGAATAACACTAAAATTACAAACATGCAACTTAAAATGATTTAAAAAAATAAAAACATTTATGGGAAACATTATTTTCCATAAAAATTAATTTCCCAAAACTCAACAACACAGTCAAAATAGAGAAGCTATATATACCCTTAACCATAATATATTTAGTTCATAGTTATTATAGGCAATAATAATTTTTAAATTCAATATTCAAATTTGAAACATGTTTATTCTCCCGATTTATCATTTTATATGTCTCAATTTCACATATCTACAATATTAGTTTAATTTCACATGCTGAGAAAAAACAGATCAAGTAAAACAAATTATACATAAATGACTTTTCCTTGCATTCCTAAAATAATGTAATTCACAAAAGAATACTTAGTTCCTAGAATGAAATATATTTACCCAACTCTCAATCCATACACTTCCATGATTAAAATATCACAAAATATCTGAAACAACAATAATATAAAACAAAAATTACATCACCTATGATGAAATAATATACAACTAAAACATAAAATAGAAATTATGAAAATCTAACCCTAGTAAATTGGGTTCTCCCCCATACATGGGTTACATACTCTCATGAAAAATCTCATATCCATGGACTAACTCATTCTACACTCCTATATACCATTCAAAAATAGTAAGACAAATTAAATAGAAAACAAACCCCATTTGATACCTCTTTGTAACATCTAGGCCCAGGAGATACACACTGGTTCCCCAAGCCAGTGATTCACATTACATCATGTGCACCTCCCCATACACCAGATGATTCTGACTAGGAGTGAGTGTTTAATTTCAATCATGGGGAGGTTATACCCTCTTTATCAATTTATTAAAATAGTGTAAATAAATAAATAATGGAGAATAATATATCCATAACCAGTATCACAAGACCAAGAAGGGAAATACAATACAAAAACCAACCAGTAGATATTAAAATTTAAAATATGTGTTATGTGACATAATTCAACTAAAATGTAAAGTCACTGATAACTCCCAAGAGGGTTCTAAACTACATCTTGTTCCCTCATACATGATCCATACAAACTCAGTTGTCTATCATAGGGCCTTCTCTCTTATCCCACCTTGATACTATAAAATTTAATCAGGTACCCATCAAGTATCCCATGTAGGGTGTGTGAAAAACACAATAGGCCCCCACCAATGACATATAAAACATTAAACATTAAATAAAAAGTTTATAGAGTAGTATAAAAAATACATAAAAGAAAAAAATTAAACATTTTATACTTATTAAGTTATGCTTTATTTAACCACATGACACCCGACGTTCTGAGGAAAACTAAACTACATCATATAATAGAATTACATTATAAAAATTCTTTAACATATATCATACATGAATTCCATTATTACCACTCATTTTCTATGTTGTCACATTAATTCCATTATCATTATTTATTATTTTAACTTACACATTAATTACACTGTTACCACTCATTGTCTCAGATTACAAATGTATTACATTGTTACTATTATTTATCTCAACATACATATTATTTAGTTTGTTACCAGTCCTTGTCTTAATACAATTACATTAATTAATTCTACAATTAGTTAATAATATATATTCTATCAATTAACTCAATAATTAATTAATCACCTCAATATCATTATTATTTAAAAAATTAATTCATCACATAAGTCCACTTAATAAATTCCCCAATTAATTAGTCACATCACTCCCATTAATTAATTCACATGTTACTTAATAGATAACAAAAAAAATGAAATATATCATAATTAATTCTATAATTAATTATTTAATCAAAATCCCAGTATCTTGATAATTAACTAATTAATTAATTATCCTGAAATTCTAATTATGGTAACCTATATCTCAAAAATTAATTTAAAAATTATTTATCTCAAATAAAACATATCAATATCTCATAAGTAATTCAAAAATTAACTATATCAAATCAAAAATTTGACCATCTCATTATTAATTAAAAAATTAATTATCTCAAATAAATATTCTCAATTTCTCATTATTAATTCAACAATTAATTTACTCAAATCAACAATCTCAATATGTCATAATTTAATCTATTATTAAGTATCTCACATCAATTCAATATCAATTTTATACCAATTCCAAGAATTAATTAATTAAAAAAATTAATTAATTCTATTATAATTTAATTTTTTATCATATAATAGTTTTTATGAAATTTTATTGATTTAATTGATTTAAATATTTTGTTATTTTAATTGTTAACGACATAAAATTATTCATTGATTAATGTTCACTTAATAGATATCCCAAATTTTAACGGAATAACAATGTAGAACAAGCTCTAGATAATAAACCCAAATTCAAGATCATATGAATAAATGTCCCAAAATACTAGTGATAGATCAAAAATCATAGATCACGAATCCACCAAAAATAGGGAATAATAACCCAACATAAAATGAGAAAATTAGATAAAGATAATAAAAAACACATCGGATAAGATCATCTTATCATGAAGGATACAGAAATTCAATACGTCCTTAGATTCGCCAAGAATGAATGTCTAAATTTCATGGAATCTATAAGGTAGGCACAATTATTAGGAAAAGTATTTAGGGGATGATTTAGATCCAAATAAGGTTTAAAATATGTTACAAGTAAATTTTAATACAAATTTTCTTGGGATAAGGGTCTCATACATATGGTTTGATGCAAAAGGTGTATGGTTTTCCCTAACTACCATCATTAAATTTGCACCTCTTCTAGGGGTTGTAGAGATTATACTCCTTGGGGGCAAGGTTTTAAAAATCGTGTTCCTGATACAAAAATCCCATCTATCTTGGTTTTTAATGTCTTCGGGGCTAGGACACCTGAATGGGGAAAATTGTGTGCTAACCATGTAGTGCCTTTTTTCCATCCATTTTCAAAAATTTTCAACCAAAAACACAACAAGGTAAAACAGAAACAAATATTATTCAATATATGGTTAAATAGTACCCATAAATTTTCTAGACTCATCTCTATCAGAGATCTATGTTTTACAGCAATGTTTTGGGAAGTTTAATGATTTTATGATAGTGGGTGTCCTTTTATATATGGTCGAGATGAAACTGATGGATTTTATGAAAAGAATATTGTGTACCCACATTATTCACCATAAAAAAATAAATAAAAGGTAATTTATACAACCACATAGGTGATATGGTATATCATTTTTATCATATTGGTGTTATAAATAGTTTTAGGTTATTTTACATCTTATAAGACTAGTTTAACCCCCGATGAACTTATTTTAACCTTTAACATTGTAATTAATTTGTTCCATTTCGATATTCCTATTGAAAAACATATTCTAAACATTTCATATAATCTTAATTATTATTTTTTAAAATATTGACTTTTTTTTGAATTCCATTCACATAAGTGAAATATTTAATTTAAAATGAATCCTATAAACACAATTAGAAAGTGGTTTTCTATATAGAAAATGATTAGAAGTTTAAAGAAAATTTAAATAAATATTCTACAAGATATTTATTATAATTAATTTAATTTTATTAATATATATATATATATATAATTAATTTATTTTTAATATTAATACCATATTATATAAAAATTATGTTCTAATTTATTTGAATGAAAACGTTATTTTTTAATAAAATATAGTGTTATTCACAATTCACTAGAAAATTAATATATTCATACCAATACAGTTTATTCAAACCATGATATTAATGAAATGATTATTTCCCTAAAAAATGTTTGATTTTTTTTTCATAAAATGGATAACCATAATTTTAAAATATGTGTGGAAAAAGAAAATAAATTGATTCTTTGAAAAAATATATTTTAACTGTTCATTATTAAAAATAACATAAAAAATAATTTGAATTTCAAAAAACATATTAAATATATAATATATAAATTTAGTTAACTTCATTCACAAAAAATTATTTAATTAATTTATTGATGAAAGGTATGTTTTTGTATAGAAATGTATTTTTTCATTAAATGATTTCATTTATCTTCTAATGGGTTTTTTATTATTATATAATTCTTAAAATCTCATTTTGTATAAATATTTAATTCATACATATTTATAATTTGATTTTTATAATATATATTATCCATTACAAAATCAAGTAATTAAATATAATATTATGTAATAATATTTCAAAATTAGTTTATGATATATTCTAAATCGGTATTTTGTGCAACACAACATATTGAAAATCTAAATTTATTTCAATGAAATGCATCATAAAATTTCTGGGTGTCACATTCAAACCCTACACATAATTAATTATTCACATTTAATTCATAAATACTATAAAAAATATTAGGATACTTATACCTCATTTTATCCTAATGTTCCCATGTAGCATCCTCAAGTAAGTGGTTTCACCACAAAACATTTACATGCTGAGTGAACATGTTTCATTAAACATTCTCTATATGATCCAAAATCCCATACCGTTGTTCCCATAATAATGTTTATCCGCCATTTGTAAAAAATCCTGTATAATAACAATTAAACGAATAGATATGTACACCCTTAGGATAGATACATTGAACACATCATAAACCTAAGGGTGGTTCGATGGATTCTCGAATAAATATGATAAATTCATGATATAATCTATAATTTCAATAGAAAAATATACATAGGGATTATTTTTTCATATTTCATCCATAGATAAATTTATATAAACAAATTATCTACTTCTTCATATTCAAATTCATTTTTTTAGTATAATATTTAGTTCGCCTTTCATCCACCCATATGAGATGTTGAAGGGATCTATCATTCTTTCCAATTTCATCATATCCAAGGTCCCAATATTTTTGTATCCCCAATCTCATTCCAACATGTTTGATCTCAATATTTATTTCTATATAGGGATTTATAAGGATCCTTTTTTGTTATTTTAGTGAATCAATTTGTTGTATATAATAATACATATGGATTTTGTTGATCTAAAATACCATAGAAATACATAGAATAATATATGAGAATATCATTCAGGTATTTAATTATTCTCTCAGACTGAACGTATGTCTATCAATTGTACATATTTTTGAATATCTACTCCATATAATGATTTTTCTGAAGAATTCTATAGAATTTCATTTTAACCCTTAGATCACAATAAAAAAAATTGAACGATGTTCTGCATGGAAAAATAATACATCATTATTTAATATCATGAAAATATAAAGAACATTGAAATATTCAATGATAGAAATGAACTTTGATAAATTATTAAATTAGTTTGGTAGACCACATAAAATATTATCATATTTATATTATCTTTTAATTTCATGAAAAAATTCATGGTGATTCTTTGCATTTACATTTTTATATAGATAATGTTTAATGAATTCTCTTTGACTAATGTTCTAATAATTAACTTTCAAACATAAATATTTTTTTTGTAGAAATCAAAAATATCCCCCTTCAGGTTATCCCATCATATGAAATCCTATAAATAGGCTAGAGGTAGGAAATATACCTGTTTCATACTTTGATTATGGGTTCATATCCTATATCCTTTTTGGATATGGCTAGTTGTCAGCTGGAATACAAGTTATTATATTTCAAAAAGAATATTATTATTTTTACTTGGTTTAAATACTAAATATTTTCATAAAGAACAATTTTAATATATACCCAATTTGTTACCAATACCTTTAATTATATCATCAAATTGTAAAGTCGTTCATCCTCAAATAATATTTTCACTAAAACATGTACAAAAAGAATGGTTTGTAAATCCTTAAATTTCAAATAAAACATACTTAATCATGGAAATAAATAATCACATATACCCTCAAAAAAGATTTCTTATGCATTGATTTTATAATCTATATTTCACTCTTATACCCATGACTATATATGTAACTCTTATTTTAATCATTTATGGAGATATATATCATTCCAAAATTAACAAAATCATGAAATATGTCATCATTTTTTAAACCAAAATTCCATTGGAGAAATTATTAAATATTTTATTTTTTAATTTCAGATAAAAAACTACTTAGAACATCTATTCCTTAAGTAAAACATATCTTATAAATAAATATTTAAATTTGAATCATGGATCCATACATGAAACATTAAAATATAAAATGATATTTATATTTATAGAATACACATAAATGGTGATAATCAATGTATATATTTACATCAAACATCACTAAATGATAATTTTTTTTAGTATGGGTCATTTATAATAAATTATAATTAAAATTACAAACTTATTACTGAAATATATATGTCCCTAAAATATCATGATTTATTTCATTTCTTGTGATTTCAAATTAATTCTATCCGCACAGAGAATAAATGGTTTTTAATTTTTATCACTATCATTAATGCATTTATTTTTTTTACTTTGATCATACTATATGAACTCATTTCATTTGAATAATTTAGTTGTGGTTGGATAATTTTTTGATGATTTTCCATTAATTATGTCAATAAATAACCTCTTCCCATCATATCGGAAATTAACTTCTTGATTGTGTTACTTACCACAAATAAGACATTTTTTTCTCCCTGTAAGAAAATTTCTTACTTGTTTCATACCACACTTCATGAATGAAAAAATATCATAATCTTTTATCCGTAATTTTAACTCTTTACATTAGACTCCATATTTGTTATTTTTTCCAAAAACATTTTAGTGATGGGTTACTATAATTCCTATATGATCCTAGATAGAACAAAAAATGATTTTTTTTCATAGCTAATAAATTAATTCAATGATAATTCCCATCAAATACATTATTTTATGACAATGTAGAATCAATCAACAATATAATGGGAATTGTTGATTATACCTTAATCATATCTCCCAATTCATGTAAAACATTTCTCAAAAATACCAACTGATTTATCATCCTTATTCTTTGGAACAAATAATCCCCCCTCAATTTTTATATGTATAATATGTGGGATGTACATATTGAAAATAGTTCCCCTAAACTCATCCCACACTATGGTATCAATTTTATCATGTTTCCATTTATTCCTGATATGAGAAAACCACAGACTTGATCCACCTTTTAATTAATTAATAAACCAAATTTAGATTTAATGCTTCAATTACTACTAAATGGAATATATAATTTCAATGGTAGCAATCCATATCTTGGAAACTAGTTGATAAAAATATCCACTAAAAAATACAATTTTTCTCCAGAAAAAATGAATTGAACATTGTTCCATCCTTTTACCATATTTATTTTTAATAAGATTTGTTACTTCAGAAATGTGTGTGTGAATAGAAATTAAATTTTTTATTTTATCTCCATTATAATCAAATGTTTCTGGTGGAAAATTATTACATTTTCTATTTCATTTATAATTAACATGGTTTATTTATGTTAAACCGTTAAAAAAAACAAAAAAGCATAGTGCTAGAAACAATAATCATAGTGGGAAACTACACAATCATGATGAATTACTTATTGGATTTCCAACTCATGGAGAATTATTTACAATTTATGTATAATTATGTTTAACCAATGAAATTCATGCTAATTATTTTAATCCTTCTTTATTTTTATTAATGATTTTATGAATTTGGAAATACTATCCTATATGATTGTCAAACCCAGTGCGCCATAACGCCTATTGTCATGTAAAATGAAACTATTGAATCATGCTTGAAAAACCATTTACAATGTTAAAACCCCTATGGAATATTATCCTAATAAACATACAGATATAGAATATAGAAATGGATTTATTATTAGTTTACCACTCGTTCCGTCATTCACAAATATGAGATGACATTTTCACATAGGTATAATTAACATTATTCTTATCCCAATACATATTTATAGGGTTATCATTGGGGTTTTTTCATCTTATATTACAATTGATAACTAAACCAATCCATAGATATCAACTGTAAAAACCATAGATATTAATACATAGACATTATATCATCTTAAGTGAATATATTTACATTACATACACACAATCATGTGGATTATTAATGAATAGTTCATTTAGTGTCATGGATCCAAAAAAACAACTACTTCATATCATTTCTAAATAGTCTCCCACTTTTATTCTCATAAATAACATCCCTTTTATATGCCACACATGTAACAAATATAATAAAATCATTCGGAACAACTAATGGAATGTGTGAGGTTATAATAATAATAAGGGGAAAATGGATATATATAATTAAAACATGATGTTAAGGGTAAGAGAACATGAGTATAATATCTGAAAAAATCCCTACATACTAATGAAAAAAATATTGAGTCATGGAATAATGATTGGAAGTTCATTATACATTAATCGTATAATAAAAAATTAAAATGAGACAACAGAGAAACATATTTACATTAGACATGGAAATGTGAAAAAAATAAGCAATGAAAATCTTCTGTTAAGGTTATACACTATGACATTATTAACATGTCATCCTTTTGAAAACCAATGATGTATTTGCTTCATCATAAAACCTATAGCGTGCCCTTTTTTTGGGATTGGGATAACCTCATAAGAACCAAACAAGATCATATGGTTGTAATCATTATCCAATGAATTTGAGAAAGATATTGGACTCAAACATAACATAATGAAAAATAATGATACCTATGACATAATATCATAAGAAAGTAAGAATATCACAATCATTGTATATAGATGGGTTTTAATTTTTTTTTTTGAAAAGATGAGGCGGAAACCCATTTTATTAAATAAATACAGATCTCATTTTGAAGACTCCGTAGAAGAGAATCCCCTAACAATGACTCATTAAAAACATTTAAACCCTAATTGGGAAAACAAGACAAATATTGATTGAAACGCCAGACAAGAAAGTAGAATGAGAGAAATAATATGAATGGTAAATCTTGGTCATATCTCAAGTAAAGCATACGTAACAACAAATTATTTAATCATTGATGAAAACATATTTTCAAAGACCCCTCAGAATATTTTATGATGAAAATATCTTTTCCACATTAAAAATTAGTGTCCAATGAAAAAATTTAAATTCTTTTTCATTGAAAATGACCATGGAAAAAAGTAATAGTTTATTTAAAGATCATTTATGTCATTTCATGGAGAAAATATCCCTTCCACATGAAAAATCAGTTTTTAAAAAAAAATATAAAACCTTTTACAAATCATTTCATTTAAAATAAAAAATGAATAGGTAAATGTATCTTTTAAACATTGATTCTTTATAATAGTGATATGTTCCACTCATGTAGTACAATATTAAAATAATGATTTCATTAAAATATTCATTAAATGAATCACATATATTGTGTCTCAAAAATTAATTGACTATTACTTTTAAAACATTTTTAAAATGTAAAAAAGGAAAAAATGAATGTATAAAATCATAGAGTAATATTAAAACTAATTTTTATCACGTTTTTAGATTAAATTTATATGAAAGAAAAATGGGTTTTTACTGAAGAGAGATGTAAATTCACTTATATTTAAAATCATTTTGTTAGTAATATAGAAAAAAAGGCAGAAAATTATAGGAATGAATCTATTTTAATGATATAAAAATAGAAGAATATATCTTATGAAAATCCTATGATATATATCATCAAATTAAATCATCAAAATGATAAACATAAACAATACTGATAAATGATTAGATTGTATCATAAAACCTCTTTCCAATTTTGTAACATTGAATCATAATCTCCTAAAATAATAACAGTAACTCAAAATTTAAATATAAATGAAATAGATATATTCATTATATATCATTTTATATGATCTATAGATTTATCTAATAGATGTAGATAGGTTTATAACAAAATATATGTCTCAAAGAAGACAATTTGAGAAAAAATTCCCTTATCACTATGGTATCATTGATATTTATTCCCATGTGAAAGAGTGATACTATAATGGAAATGTAAATACCAATAATTTTCATTTTATAAAACAAAAAATATATTCATTGTATTTATAAATATGACATATAAGAACCTAGTGGTTAGTATTTCATATATCTCAATGATATAGAAGTGAGAATAAAAATCCCTTACCTTAAGTATCAAATTCCTTCATATAAGTTCAATAGTCATGTATAATTTATATATGATTATTATACATAATAAAAATAAGAATAATAATATATTTAATATGATTGATGAATTACTTATTTCCTTTTATTACCCGTTTATTAAAAATTTCATGTTAAACTCTTGTTGTGGGCAAGAGTTGCTTGGTTTTTATGTTTCTTATGATTTTAAATTTTAATCCATCACAATTTTCTCTTAGTTCCAACATCTATATAATTTTATCCATTCTAAAACTATCATATATATTCATTATAAAAATATTTATTGAAATAAATTAAATTTAGTGATGGAAAATGTAATGCATCATTCATAGAGATGGTAGGGCACAGTAACACATGGAAACCATTTCTATATTATCAATGGATAAAATAAAATAAAAATAAAGAATTAATTAAAATTATAGAATAATATTTAGATCATTTATATTACATATATTAATTTAATTTACTCTAATTACCTTCGATGAAAATTGATAGTGAAAAAAATCACATTGTTTTGCAATGCACTAATCTACCATACTCCTAAACGGTGTCATTATATCACCAATATAATGGAAATTAATATGGTTTATAATATATAATTGTTAAATAAGAATAATTATGATACAAATATCATATATGTTTATTTAATATATACTTATTACAATCCAAGTAAAACAATAATAAAAAGTGCATCACATCTGTTTGTCAGGTAGTAGTCATCCGTACACAAGAGAGACATAATTTCTTCCAAATGGGTTTTTTTGTCAGAATGTAGATGTGATATTATAATTAATGTGGTAAAATAATAGAATATTTTTAATATATAAATAATTTAAACAACATTAAATCTAGTCTTGATCATTGGTGATAAAAATTGAATAAAATCAGTTTGTGGGGAAGTAGTCCACCGTACACACAATCTATGGTTTCATTTTCGGAATTACTGACTCATAGATCAATATAATTAATAAAATTAACAGAATAAATTATTATTACATTTTAGATATTTTTTTATAATATAAAAATAATTTACGAATATATGATGGAGTTTTATGAAGAATTAATACAAAAAATGCATTGTTTAAAACATTACAACATCTTCAGAAGTCCTCTTTTGGTTTTACCTAACGCCTCTCAAAATTAACTTAATGAAATTATAAAAGCATATCTGATTTAGATAAGGATTTATATAAGTTATGTTGGAAAGTATTTTCTAATCCAAAGGGTTATGAATGTCTGAATTAGAGAGGATATGAGGATTCCTTTTATAAGAAGAGGAAATGACACAAATGGAATGTTTGAAATAAAATAATGTGCACCCACATTGTTGACGATGAATAATGTTCCAAAATGGGAAAATATCTAACCCTCGAGGTTATAAGGAAGAAATATTTTCATCTAATGGGTTTGGTATACATTTCTAGTCTGTTTTACCCCTAGTCATTTTAGTTTATCCCATGTAATACTATTTTAGTTTCAATCATGGTATTTAATTTTTACTTATTTATATATTAATTTTGACAAAAAAGTAAGTAAAATATATTATAAAACATTATATATTTTGATTCTCAATATAGAATAAAATTTTCCAATTTCCATTAACAAATGTAGAAAAAATTGTTTTAAAATTAAACCTGCATACAAGATGAGAAAATTGTTTTCCAATGATAAAATGTAAAAATAATTAAATTGTTTGTATATAAAAAATTCAATATTAAATTGATTAAAATTTCCTAAATAATTTTAATTTTTTTAATTATATATTAAAAATAATTTTAACATTTAAATTTTTAAAATTTGAAGGCATTTTGTAATAAAAACTTCCAATTTCAACACTCACTGATAAATTTATCATTTCAAAAAAATCTCAAAAAATCACTCTTAGATAATTTTTTCATGATTAGTTTAAAAAATTAACACAATTAAACCAAATAAATTTTCATAAAATTTTCAAATTATTTTTTAAATATGGTTTAAAAAGTTTATAGAAATTCTTTTAATAAAAAATATACTTGTTTCTATTAATTTAAATATATTCATATCTCATTCTTAAGAAACAAATAACATAAATATTGAATAAATAATTGAATTTAAAAAATATAAATTTCATTACAATAACTCCCCAAAAGTAAATGATGTAATTTATTTGGGTAAAAAATTGAAGTTCTCATGAAAATAGTTTTAATGAAAAATATTTAATTTATCATTAAATTCGTCTATATATTTAAATTTATAATTATATTGGTTATCTAAGAATTCATTTTATAAACATGTGTAAATGATATATTTTAATAATGTATTTATTCTAATTTATACCCTCCATTTTAATGTCATTATGATAAATATAATATTAAATAATAATATTTTTATACTATTTTGTGGTTTGTTAAAACATTTTTTTATAATTAATAATATCAAATAAATTCAATTTTATACCATCCCGCCTTTTTATCACATAAACATTCATTACATTATACAAAACTTGGGATCTTTAAGGTTTATTGTCTTCGAAACCAGGAACTTAATACATGCCTACATAAAAACAATTCTTCTTAAACACTTTAATGGCTTCTTAATTTGTTCATCCTAAGTTAATTACTGAATCTCATAACCTGGGAACATACATCAAAGGAAAGGGTGAGCAGAAGGCCCGGTAAGGGAAACAAGGGAGACATTTTACATGTGAACATGAGATACATCAATAAATTCATGATAAATAACATTAAGGCTCAAGAGAGAGATCATGAGGAATATCATCATGAAAAGAACATGATTCATAACATGAATATGTGGCTAAAAAATTTAACTTATACAATCATTAACATATCACCAAGGTCCATCCCTAAGGTTTCATTTAAAAAAAATTACCAAGGTTATTCACCAAGGTATCGTTAAAATTCTAATCCCTAGAGATTACATCATTACCCAATGCATTGGAGTGATATCATGGTGAAGCATTAAATTTTTATTTATTATCATGTGAGACACATATATCATCATCAATTTTTTTAATAAATAACCCATATAGACTAAAAGAAATGGGTTTCATTTCATAATCATAACGTTTTAAAAACATCTTTTAAGACATGATCTTTATGGCATTTTAAACCCACAGAAAAGGAAAGTGGGTTTCATGTATATAAATCATAGAATTAAAATTTAAAATTTGTATATGTGAATACCCCTATAGAAGAATGATCTTTGAGTATTAACTTAATAAAATAAACTAATTTTAGAAAAACATAGCAACATTTTGGGACGAAAATTCTGCAGCATAATGGCTATGTTACAAGGTTTTAGAAAACATTGAAAATAGAGGGGACATGGGTGACCCACACATAAATGATCCAAAAAATAGATTAGGGACAGAATATAAAGGATATAAGAACATGGTAATGAAATTTTAAAGACATACCATGTGAAATGAAAAACCTGAAAGGAAGACAAAAATAAGATTTCTCTTATAAAAATTTGGCAGCCTAACAGTGTCACATAAAATTTCTAAAAAATGAATTGATGAGATAAAATAGGGTATCTCATCATATGAACATAAAAGGAAATTATTATGGATATATAGATAATACCCCAACATAAGAAAAAGGAACTTGAAAGACTTGACATGAAAATTGAACTTTGAAAATGAGAAGGGTGAAAGAATCCCTTAAAAAAATTCGGCAGCCTAACAGCGCCACATAAAAATTCTTAAAATGAATTGACGAGAGTAAGAGGGGGTATCTCATCATATGAAAATAAAAATTATAGTAAGGTGAATATAAAATAAAATCCTCGAACATAATAACATGGAGTATAAAAGAAACGATATAAAAGAGAGTACTCGAAAAGAAAGAGTGAGGTAGGATCCCTTACCTTAAAACATAACTCTAAAAACTCAACGATCGGGACCTAGAGGGCTTGGGGTCACCTTGGGAGGACTACATGGGAGATAAAAAGACCATAACTTCATTTGGGGTGGATTTGGAACTGAAATTAATGAGGTAAAGGCATGATATTTATAGGAGAAGTGAGGGGACAAAGCATTAATGGCCAAGGGACACCTCATCGGTGGTATTGGAAACACCATGGGCTTGCCCATGGTAATCGCCCATGGTATTGGCCACTTGGGACACCTAATACCTTATATTACTATTCATAAGTAGAACAGGATTATTTCATAATTATTACCTCATTAATGATGTCATTAAACACCCGAAACTCAAAAACTGTATTTTCACTATTCACTGAAAATTCAACTTTCTCAGAAAAATCCAAAAATTTCACCGTAACCAAATATCTATGCTATGATTTCAAAAATGAACACGATTTTATGAAAAAAAAATTATAAATATTTTTAATTTAATTTTTAAATAAAAACACTATTCACAGAAAATTCAACTATTTCAGAAAAATCCCAAAAATTCAACTTAAAAAAATACCGATGCTCTGATTTCAAAAATGAACTCCATTTTATTAAAATAGTTTTCTAAATGAATTTAATTTAATATTTAAATAAAAACACTATTCACCTGAAAAAACTAATACTCAAACAATACTTTCTCGAATATTTATTTACCTATTTTATTGAATCACAATACATAATCAAGATGCCTAAATTATATTAATACTTTCTTTAAGTGAGATTACTAATCCATTTGGTCACATTATTAATCATAAAAGTAAAATCACTATTCATAATTTACTATTCATCAAAAATTCTGTTGATCTTATTAGACTCTAAATTTCATACTGAACATAATTGTAGAAGACCATTTTTCGAAAATCATTACACATTATAAATTATTTAAGGTTTACATAAATATTTTTAAAAATATCCATTTTCTAAAATTCATCAATAATATGCACACTATATTTATCCGGACATTTTAAAATTCAAAAAAATTACCATAAGAATAAATCAAATTTTTTATTTAAATGAATGGATTTCACAAGGCAGTTGTGGTCTCGTTATATAACCCCTTATAACACCAGCATTGGACTTAAGAGTAAGGTGTGCTAGGATGATAGAATCTTGGTGCGGCTCCACCAACATTGTCTGAGTATTTATTTCAATCAGCTTGAACTTCTGGAGAAAGAGAGTCCATTCTAGCATCACATGATGATATTTGGCTTGGGTTTGGTCCAGAGCAAAGCCCAAAGGTGCTACCTCCTTCCCGAGTTCCATCAGATGGGCTTTGATCGGCCCGAGACTACTGGATGGGGCCATCAAATCTTCTTTCTATATTAATTAATCAAGATTACATGTATTTATAGAAAATAATTGTAACATTTAGTTTCCAATGATCATATTGACCAATGGTCATATAACAGTCAAAACCCAACTGTCTCATTTTAATTATACTCTTTTTATTAAATGAAAAATAAAATAACCCACAAAAATTTGGTAAAAAAATTTACTCAAAATCTCAGGTCGTTACAATCATCCCCCCTTAAGAAATTTCATCCTCACAATTTTAAAATTGGGCATGGAATTTTCATTTAAGGTCCCACAAAATAAACAGAGTCAGTAAAACTATTACTTTAAAAGAAAGAAAGGGAAATACAAAGGTCACCCGGGTTAAACCATACTTGGATTCCATAAAAGGAAACGTGGATATGGAAGAGAAAACAAATGGTCGAGTTTTGATGGGGAGTGTTAGAAAACATGATTACTTGAAAATTAACCTAATGAAGATCCCAAACATAAGATCTGTTAAACGGTCTTTGATTACCCAGTAGGAAACGTAATCCAACAACATTTTTGTTTTATGTTCCTTTTCATTATTTTGAGGAATTCATTTACTACATAGAATAAAAACATAAATAAATATACTTATCTTCAAGTAGAGTTTTTTCCCTTAATAAGATTACACCCAAACTAATATTTTCTACAAACAATGAGCATTTAAAAAGACTTGGTCTCACCAAAAGCACAAGAATCATCTTCTAGAGAATCAAATAATCCACCAAAGAATAATTATATTCTTACCCTGTCTTTAGTCATCAGCTAAAACTATAATGGTTAGTACGAGATCATATAATCCCCAAAAAGGATAACCCATTATAAAAAGAAAAAATGAATATTAATCTCCAAAATTCAACAAAAGTATCCAAAGTTCTAGAAAGACCATTTAATACACAATCATCCTTAAAATTCTTCAGAATAATCCAAACTAAGATTAGAACCCAAATATAAGAAGGATTTGATACCATAGTCTTCCAAGATAAACTTTATCATTCATCTCCAAACAACATCAACCACTCTAAATGTCTTATAACAAAAGTCACAAACCAAATCACATTTTCCCCAATATAGGTTAATCATTTCCATAAGAAACCTAAATTTTTATAATTTCACCTTAAATTCATCAATTATTCAAAATATAAGTCAACCTTTACTTATCAAATAAAATACTATAGTAATCAATTTACCTTGATCATATAGGGTTCCCAAATTAGTGAATCTCTTCCAAAATAATATTCATTTTTAATCCCCTAATCATTTTTTAAGAACAGCTTCACAACATCATCACGTGATACATAACAATAGATGTTTTCCTTAATGATATAAAGCCATCTTTGGTTGTGACTCGATGTTCTTATAAAACATAAAAGATATTCTCATAGAGCATGAACTAAAATACAACATGACATAGACAATTATTAAGAATAAGTTACATGTACTTCAGTCATCATGATCCATCTCAACATAGGAACTGCATTGTTCCCTTGTCCTTGAAGATTGTTGATGCTCATCACACTTCTCATCCCTTCCAAGATAGATTTTCATTGTATAATGTCCAAATTATCTACATTTATGACATTGAATAGAATAAGGTACATTTGATTTAACCTTATCTCCATTCCTCACATTATCCATTTTTTAAAAGAAATTGGCTACTTTTTGACCTATCATCCCACTCTTAAAACATTTACCAGTTCCATTGTGACATTTTCCTTGGTTCTTATTTCCACACTTTTTTCATAATGGAAATTGGGGTTTCTTTACCTTATCACCTTTATCAGATGTATATCCTTGAGACATCATCTTCCTCTTCCTAGATGAATTTGGGCATTCGACTAGGTACCAATTATTAATTGTGATTTTTGATACCTGGTTTGGAATAATCACAATATGTTTAACTTGATCTCTCGTCGTCTCTGTCATATTAATAGAGAAATCATTACATTTCCTATCACATGTGTTGTTGGGACATGTTCTTCTATTTCCCTCCATTAACTAAGAAATGAAAGTATAATTAGGGGGCTTAAATACTTAGCCAATAATCATGGAAAGGAAAATTTAATCATAGAAGGATAAAATTGTAGAAGAAAAGTATATCCTAACTTGTGATCCCCTAGGTTCAAATCTAGGTTATCCATGATCATATATTCTCATGTGAATCTTTATTTTATTTTATCTTCGTTCCTTTAATAATGGTTCAAACTATGCTTATGAACATACCAAAGAATATCACCCGGGAGTGTAAAACCAAGAGTGAAGAAAGGCCAGTTGTCATACACCAGGTTACCCTGGGTCAAGCCCAAAAAACCATGCAAGAGTTTTCACTCCTAGGTACATATGTGTCAGAGCAACCTCTACTTGTTCGAATCCAGATAGAGATTTATTTGTTTGGAAACCACTTACTCAATACATCACCAAAATACTAGGATGTTTTCCTATATTTCATTTTTTCATTAAGAAACCTTGTAATGTTTTAAAATCCTAATTTCCACAAATAAGTAAACCATATTTTGATACCAACTATAGAATCCAACCTTTTTATCACATAAACTTTCATTACATTATACAAAACCGAAGATCTTTGAGGATTAGTGTCTTGGAAACCATGAACTTAATACATGACAACATAAAAAAATCTTCTTAAACACTTGAAAGGATTCTTCATTTGTTCATCACAAGTTCATTACCACATCTCATAACCTGGGAACATACATCAAAGGAAAGGGTGAGGAGAAGGCCCAGTAAGGGAAACAAGGGAAACATTTTACATGTGAACATGAGATACATCAATAAAACCATGATAAATAACATTAAGGCTTGAGAAAGAGATCATGAGGCATATCATAATGAGATGAACATGATTCATAACAAGAATATGTGGCTACAACATTTAACTTAGACAATTATGAACATATCACCATGGTCTATCCCCAAGGTTTAATTTATTAAAAAATACCACGGTTATTCACCAATGTATCGTTAAAATTGTAATCCCTAGATATTACATTATTACCCAATGCATGGGAGAACTATCAGGGCGCATCCTTAAATTTGTCTTTATTATAATGTGATCCACCTATATCATCATCACAAATTTCATAAATAACCCATATAGCATAAAAAATGGGTTTCATTTCATAATCATAACGTTTTAAAAACATCTTTTAAGAAATTATCTTTATGTCATTTTAAACCCACGGAAAAGGAAATCAGGTTTCATGTATGTAAATCCCAGAATTAAAATAGAAAATTATGATATATCTGTGAATACCCCTCTATAAGAAATAGCTTTGAGTATTCACATAATAAACTAAAATAATTTGTTAAAAAGAGAGAGACATTTTGAGATGAAAATTCTACAGCATAACGACTATGTTACAGGGTTTTAGAAAACATTGAAAAGAGAGGGGACATGGGTTACCCACTAATAAATGATCCAAAAAAACTATATGTACAGAATATAAAGGATATAAGAACATGGTAATGTAATTTTAAAGACAAACTGTATGAAATGAACTACTTGAAAGGAAGACAAAAATAATATTTCTCTTATAAAAATTCGGTAGCCTTACAGCGTCACTTAAAACATCTAAAAAATGAATTGATGAGATCAAATAGGGTCTCTCATAATATGAAAATAAAAGTAAAGTATGATGTATATAAAGATCATACCACAACATATTAAATAGTAACTTGAAAGATGTGACATGAAAATAGAACTTTTAAAATGAGAAGGGTGAAAGAATCTCTTATAAAACTTCGACAGCCTAACGGTGCCACTTAAAAATTATTATAATGAATTGATTAGAGTATGAGGGGGTCTCTCATCAAATGGAAATAAAAATTATAGTATGGTGAATATAAAAAAACATCCTACAACATAAGAACATGGAGCATAAAAGAAATTATATAAAAGAGAGTACTTGAAAAGAAAGAGAGAGGTAAGATCCCTTATCTTAAAACGTAACTCTTAAAACTTGATGGTCGGGACCCTGAGAAATTTAAGGAACCTTGGGAGGAATCCGTGGGAGGTAAAGATATGATAACTTCATTGGGGAGGATTTGGAAATAAAATGAATGAGGGAAAGGCTTGGTATTTAAAAAATAAGTTAGGGGACAAAGTATTAATTTCCAAAGGACACCTCATCGGTGGTATTGGAAAAACCATGGGCTTACCCATGGTATTCGCCCATGTTATTAGCCACTTGAGACAACTCATACCTTATATTACTATTCATAAGTCAACCAAGATTATTGCATATTTATTACCTCCTTAATGTGTCATTAAACACCTGAAACTCAAAAACTGTATTTTCACTATTCACCGAAAATTCAACTTTCTCAGAAAAATCCCAAAATTTCACTTTAACCAAATATCGATGCTATGATTTCGATAATTAACTGCATTTTATGAAAAATAATTCTAAATATTTTTAATTTAGTTTTTAAATAAAAACACTATTCACTAAAAATTCAACTGTTTCAGAAAAATCCCAAAACACCAACTTAACCAAATATCGATTCTCTAGTTTCAAAAATGAACTCCATTTTATGAAAATAATTTTCTAAATAATTTTAATTTAATATTTAAAGAAAAATCACTATTCACCTGAAAAACTAATACTTAACCAATACATTCTGGAATAGTTATTTACCTATTTTATTGAATCACATTACATAATCAAGGTGCCTAAATTATATTAATATGTTCTTTAAATGAGAGCATTAATCCATTTTTTCACATTACTAATCATAAGCCTAAAATCACTATTCATAATTTACTGTTCATCAAAAATTAATTTGATCTTATTAGACTCTAAATTTCTTAATGAACATAACTATAGAAGACCATTTTTGGAAAATCATTACACATTATTAATTATTTGAGGTTTAGATAAGTATTTTTAAAAATATCCTTTTTCTAAAATTCATCAATAATATGAACACTATATTTATCTGGACATTTGAAAATTTACAAACTTCACCATAAGAAGAAATCACAATTTTTATTTAAATGAAAGGATTACACAAGGTAGTTACGATCTCGTTACATAACCCATTATAACACCAACATAGGACATAAGAGTAAGGTGTGCTAGGGTGATAGAATCATGGTGCCGCTCCGCCAACATTGCTCGAGTTGTGATTTCTATCATCTTGAACTTCTCACGAAGGCGATTCCATTCCATCTTCACATGATGAAGTTCGGCTTGGGTTTGGTCCAGAGCAAATCCCAAATGTGCTACCTCCTTCCCAAGTTCTGTTAGATGAGATTTGATTGGCCCGTTACTACTGGATGGGGCCATCAAATCTTCTTTCTATATTAATTAATCAATATCACATTTATTTATTGAAAATAATTGTAACATTTGGTTTCCAATGGTCATATTGACCAATGGTGATATAACTGTCGAAACCCAACGGTCTAATTTTAATTATAATCATTTTATTAAATAAAAAATAAAATAACCCTAAAAAATTAAGGACCAATATTTACTCTAAATTTCGGGTCGTTACAAATTTACTAGAGAAAAATAATTTCATAAAATCAAAGGGTGTTACAATTTCTAGTTTTAAGACACTATCAGTATAGGGGACAATTTATATGCCTTATATTTTGATATAAATATGTCTCGAAAAACTATATAGACTCTTAAATAGTAGAAGTGTTGTATTGGACTGTGAAATCTTCAAATTTAATCCCAAAATAGGTTTACATACATTCATGTTTGAAAAGATCACTTTGATGAAGGTCTCACTCATTATTCTTTCCCCGAGCCAATTAAATGACATAGTAATGGATGATGTAGGATTAAAAGTTTCTTTAGGTTTCATATGTAAAATATTTTATGACTTGGGTTGGCTTGTTATGGTTTACCAAAAAATATAAGTGTATGGTTCCTTTTGGTATGTAAGAACACTTTGTTTGTATGTTTGCCACACAAATTTTTTGACTGGTTGGAGACAAATAAAACAAGGAGAAATGTATATAGATGTTTAATATACGTTCCATTGATTAGTCTGTGAATCAATATGTTTAGAATATCAGTCATCTTTTATATATGTTGACTCTTCATCATGATCTTTGACAAGAACAACATGGAGCATTCATGATGACTATAACAACCCTTCATTACATCAGTATCCATAAGCATGATACAAGAAGTATCATCATAATTACAGATAACAATATAAAAAATGTACAATGAATATATATATAATGTTTTTCAAAATAAGTATATTCCCCAAAATTGAGGAAGATCAAGTTGTGAAGGAAACTAGGTCACAATAATAAAATGTAAATCTTTTTACTAGGTGAACTCACTAAGATGGAATGGCTAGAATGGAAAATAAACCACTCCTTCAGTGGGTTGGACCTAATAATTTCAACTATATTGGGTAGACCAGATAAGGACCCATTGATAGTGTATCCCCACAATGGCCCCATCGGTCAGTTGGATTTGCTAAGGCCCTTCACATGTGTATCCCAACTATAGTCATATCCTTATTTTTTCTCTATGATGGGGAAACGAAAAAAATGAATTTAATACAAAATATTTACAAAAGGTTAATAGAGGAATATTTGATTTAGGACATAGGTGACAAGATACCTATTAATTGGAATGTTTGTCAGCTCACCTAGCCATCCTAGCATGGATTTCAAGACTAGCTAGCATATATAACCCCAACTAGATTAACATATAGTTTTTTAACTTATTTATCTATTCATTACAAATGGTATAGGTAAACATAGAATATACTCCTCATCAATATACTAATATAACATTGAAGGGGTGGGGGTGGGGGTGTAATTTTTTGAAACTAAAATTTGACAACTTAGTAAAAAGAAACATGAGAGTACGAATCCACACGGGATGTCAAATTATACCATCTAGATTCTCATTTGTATTCATTGTCTACTTCTTAAGGGTTTTATGTGGTCTTTTAGTGTACTTAACCTGGGTTCCCCCTAGCCACATTTTCTTATGTTAACAATATTCGAGTGGTCATATCATCTACATTTTCCTATTATAATATTTTCATTGTGTCTACTTCAAATAGATCCCCTTTAATCACCTATCTTGTGCTACATACATAATATCTACACACTTCCTCACACACATAGGATAGCTAAACACATGAAAATATATTCCTATATATATAACCCCTTTTTAGTTATTTAACCCATAATTTCACCATAATTGGAAGACATATAAGGCATCCCAATGAAACTTAACTAAAGAATCCAACACAACTCTTAAGAATCTTATGAAACTCATAAACCTATTAAACCTAACATTTTTAGTTTAGGGGTAATACATATCCTCCACTAGGAAATACCATGATTTTTGGATCATTACATTGTAAACACCATTGAAAATGCTCATTTTCTTAGAGACCAATCACCTAATGAATAACTCTTATGAGACCCATCGCCATGTGATTTTCACATGGGTGAAATATTATCTGAGTCTCTTCACATGGGAAACTAATTTCTAAAGAATCATAATAAGGGATACTCATCAATCATGGATTATCACTAAGGTGAATAACCATGTTGGGATTATTTCATGGGATATTGAGCACTATTCTCTCACTACCTTAGAAACCCATAACCCGAGACTTATCACTAGGAAAATAAACATCATAGGACTTCCCAACCATGCATTATATTCTCATTGTTACCCACCAATGATAACATTAACACATATATTAATTATCCTTATAATACAATTAGTTTTTAATTAACTCCCCAATTTGTAATGATTAACTTATGGCCTCTCCCATATGAAATATATTCTCATGGAGAAAGTATAGGGTAAACTATAATTCCATATTTTGATAATGTATTTCATAGGTTATGGTTTTACCTATAAATTACTACCATAGTAATGGGAACATATGGGTAATAAGATCAATAATCCTCTTATTAATGAGGGAAACAATACTATAATTATCTTTAAGAATCTTCCTTGAACAATTAATAGAAGTTACATCATGCATGCTTTCTGAACTGAGAAACATTTTTTTGGGAATCATCAGATTATATTTTCTAATAAGTGGATGTGTATGCCTAGAAAGAGGATTTTTAATGGAAACATCAATATATTCAAATCTCAAGGAATTGTAAATAAATAATAAGCATCCTGCAATTGTTTAAAAAATATCCCCATACCCTATGTATGATTGTATGGTGGTTAGAATTTGCAATAGGGAATCCATAATAGAGTAATCATCCACCCATAAATATAGGATCACACTTCCATACTATCCTCCATACCATTACCATAATACATAAATGGGAATATAGTGAAATCATGATTATAATATCCAATTAATATGAAATTTTCAAGTTTAATTATTCATTTTTTCTATGACATATATTTTCATGTGTTTCCCATTTCTTGCACATTGATGAATCATGAAGGCTTTTAGACTTGAGTTAATCATTCTAGTAAAATAATGAAAATTAATCCAAATGAGATTCCTCCAGAGGTGTATGAATGTTTTATAAAAAAAATGGAATTTTCAATTTTTATGCCTCTCCAAATTCTATATTATGAAACCCCTCATGACATATTCATTCTCCTATCATTAGGATAAAATAAAATACATTTATTTGTACAATATTTTTTTAATCATAATTTTATGGCCCTATACAAACTATATTAAACAGTGTCAATAAAACGAAGAGAGATCTAATTACTATATATATGGTACACAACGTACAACTATTTATGGTTCAATATGAATATAGTTAACATCTATTACCATAATTATTTAGAGATATTATTAATGAAATCATTTATATTTTTCATTATCCTAGACATATTCCATAAATTATAGATGACCCATCTATTTGGAACACATTCTATAAAAGATATTCTCATATTATAAAATATTTATATTTAAATAAATCTCTATCATGGATTGTTATACTTTTTCTATCCCCATTCATCTCATCATCATTTTTCTATATTCTCTATTGGAGACATTTACACATGTATGTATTTTTATGGGAAAAATCCAATATTATAGGGATATATTCTATAATATAATATCCTTATTTGTTCACACTTTAATATGTCCCATAAAATCCATTTCTAGGATTCATTCATATAATTTCCCTTATTGTGTGATATTGAAATTCATGGATTAGTCTTCACCACAGAAAGTAAGAATGTATGGTGTGTTCCATTAATTTGAACTAATATATGTGGGTTATAATTAATTTATATAGGATTCATATGATTCCCCATCATGAACACCATCCCTACATTGTAATAATCATTTCCATAGAGGATGTTGGTAAACTCCAAAGTCCCCAGTAGTGTGGATTCAAACCATAATTTCATATTAATTGGAAAGAAAAGTTATAAAATGATAATGATAAAAAAATATGGTAGATAGAAAAATTCCACTGGTAGTGAACCAATGATATATGTAGTTGTTCACATCAATGTAATACCTCTAATATATATATACATTCAAATGAAAAGATTTATATAATTTATTTTTGACAATGAAAGAATACTAGTTCTATACAATAATCATATTGAGGATTCTTCAATATGTCTAAAATATATAAAAGGGTTAAAGTGCAGTAAATAACTCCAATAGCATGGTTTGATGGGCTAAAACTTCCATCCAATAAACCAATATGATTTATTGGCTATAAATTAAAAAACCTACAATGTATTCATACCAATGGAAGGAAAGACCATATAAACTTTATAGATGTACGCTATTTTAGGTTTTATTGTTCATCCAATAAATTTTATTTTAAAACATCAAAATTCTAAATTATTCACTATATATTATCAAACAAAATTTTGGAACGAAATAATATTCGACGTGTTTTTTTATAATGTCAATCAAGTATTTTGTGTTGTTTCTTTTCAAAATAATCTGATTTTATTATGTACAAGTGATTTATATGGAAACACATGGTTATATATTATTTGGGTTGTAATGATAACTAATCATACACACTAGACATGTTGATGAAGTTACTTTTTAATTATATACATTATGGAATGTGTCCACTAGAGGAAGAGGTTCTCAATGTCAATGTGTACCATGTCAAATGGTGGTGACATCATGTGAGTTAGTTCTCGAGTAACAAGGAGATTATAAGGGGCTATTTTAGGGTTTATTTAGAAATGAAATTTATTATAGATTTATTTTTTATAAAACATGATCTTGATCCCATCCAATTTTCCCATTTTTATATAATATTTGGATGTACACACTTACATGTTATCTTCTTGTAAATATTGTTTTTCCAATATTTATATTTTATTTGATATAATTGATACCATTTAATTCTTTGAGTGGATGAATCATCAATATGTTGAGATATCATAGATAGTGCTAGATAAAGTATACATGGTGGATTTAATTAAGGACACCATTTGAAAACACATGTTCATGATAACTAAGCATCATTGCTATCCTTGATTAATTGGACAACAATTTAAGCCATTTCACAAACATGAATGGTAACTCAGATCGAGGGTGACCAATGTCATTTGATGAAAAATATTTTATATAAATCATATTAAATGTGAAAAAATTACCCCTCATAAATATTAATTATATTATATTTCTTATATTATAGATAATTTTATGATATTCCATTTGAATGCATATACTCATATGTTCTCACTCCTTCATCAAGAATATATAATAAAATATTTTTCCATTCAGAAAAATTGGAACCATTATATTACCCTTCTATCAACAAACGCTATATTGATTGATAAAATAATTCTATATATCTTATCATTTCCTATCAATTTATATTTTTTTATCAAAATTGTAATGAGGCATTAAGATTGATATTATTATTTTATTATAAATTATTACATACACCATTTCTCAAAAAAATATAACATCATTGGTAATAGAATTATAATTTAGTATAAATATTTTAATTTTTTCAAGACTACTATTCTAGAGATGATGTAAATATACAATATTAATAATTAGTGTAACTTTCATAACACACCACGAAATAGATAAATTGAAATTTAGACCGAAAGTAATGAAAATAATGACATATTATTAACAAATGGGTGATAATATGAAAGAATATGATTTTATTTAATATTATACATATTCATAATGTTCTTTAATATGGGAATAACATGTTTAAATACACTATACATTAGGTTAATGCCTGATAATGCAAAAGGATATGTGAGTTAATGGTTTTATCATCAAACATTAATTTCTTATTATGTATGCCATATTCACTAGTCATTTTTGTTCATTAGTGTATATACTTTCCATGATGTTTATATTATTTTTATTCGAATTACATATCCATTTGATAATCTCTATTTCATGGGGTTTACAAATTCAATGTTACCGGAGACGTAAGGTATTTTTGCCTCTATTTTCCTTTATTGAGATATATGTTATCATATACACTCATCTTGTTTTATGACGGATACATACTTCTACGTCATAAAGTTATATGTTGAAAATCATTTTTACAAAAAATTAAAATTTTATTTTAGAAATATTATTTGATGGGGATTACAATACAATGCTACAAATATTGGAAGAGTCTTATTTCACATTCATATACTTTAAATTTTTTTTAATAATAAGCTTCTAATCATGAGATCATATAATCCATCTATATATAAACTTCTAAAATATCATGTACGCTATTTATTCATGAATTTTACAAATAATAGCACCATTTTTTGGAATATAAGGTACCTAAAAGAATTTATAATTTTTTAATGTAAATTATACATTATATATCTACTTTCATAGAAATATCTTTTACCCCAAAATAATGTTTTCTAAAAATGATTTTATAATGTTCTTATAATCTCTGATGATTTATAAAATGATTTTTTAAATATTTTTTTTTAATTTTAACACAATGTTTTTATGGAATCTTTATGTATTTTACCAAAAAATGTTTATTTGGCTTTTGAAAAATGTGGAAAAGTAGTTATCTTATATTTTTTTTAAAAATAAACCATTATTACTTTTTTATAGTAAAAAATAAATTTTTTCTAATTTTAATTCTTTATACGAAATTACACCTCATAATGATGGAATTTTCATTGATGCTTACTTTTAAATATATCAGGGATATATTAAATGAAAGTAGTTTACCTATTATTTTGTAAATTAATATTTTTTAAATGTTATGATCAATGAAAATTAATTTTAAAATGTTTTATGAATTTAAATGTCTTTTGAAAAAATGCAATGAATATTTAACATAGGATGTGATTTAAATGATTTTTAAATATTTTTGTATATATTTCCATGTTTCTTTCTTCTATTTTTTTTGTAATATTATTTTATGTATTATTTTTAAATAAGATATTTTCAAAATTAAATTATTATATTCATCAAAATTTATTTAATGTTATTTGAATGGAGTTTTTATCCGTCAGTGACAACATTAATTGTTTTTTACATTTGATATAATGAGGATATTTTGTAATTATACTATCATAATTCATTATTTGGATGTATTTTTATTTGTATAAAATATATATTTTAAGGAAACTATTTCATTTCTAATTTTAAAACATGTAAAGATTTTGATATAGATATTATTTCATTTCCTTGAGTTAATCCTAATTTAAGGACATTGAAATAAAAGAATTTACTTTTCCATGTGTTAATCAGGAAATGGATTAATACAAATTATTTATTTTTTTTATGAGTAAATAACTCATTGATATATTAATGTTGTGGTTTTGGGAAATTTTATTGGATGGGTGATCCCAAATAGTGTTTGGTGAACTAGTTATGAATTAAAAGATGGGTGAACCTAGATTACGCTCTAATGAATTGTGTAATGATTATTTTATATGGAGAATTATATTATAAATTGACAATATAATTAATCCAGTTAAAAGGAATCAATAATGTATTTTTTATGTTTTTTATGATGATATTGTTACAAGATTCCAAAAAAATCTATGCTTTCTATGGGTTTATGATGTTTCTTTGATCAATATTGAAATCATATTACTTTTGACCATTTATTCTTATCACACATACCAAGTAAATAATCATGACATGTTTTCATGATTGATGATACAAGTATTGATATTTATGAATATTCATATATTATATACATGAACACTGATTACGTCATCAGACCCTTATTATCTTTTTTACTTGGTAATGAAATTTATTTATTAGTGTTTATGAATTTTTTTATTATGAATTTCATCTCACCATTATTAAGTATTAGGTTCTAAATATTATAAATAATTAGGCTGAATACATTATTTTATGATGATTATTTATAAGGATATTGATGATTTCATTATATTTAATGAGAAAAACTATGTTAAGTGGTGGGAATAATCATTTATAGTGTTTATAATTCTTTATTTAAGGGGTTTTCAAGATCTATAAAACAATAAAAACAAATGTTCCTTGATTATTTATGTTTCAAATGTTTTTATTTGTATATTGTAGGTTATGTATAGAAAAAAGTTGGTTCACATATATTGGTAACAGAAATGAAAATATATAATTTATGATTGATATACCAGATATAGGGGTGAGAGATCAGGTTTGTTAGAATAATTGTGACATTCCTCTCCAAATTTAATTAACAACAGTCTTTTATATTTCATATATGGTATTTTCTATATGTAATTACCAGGGATATAATTTAACACACCATTCATATACATCTCATTTTCTGAATTCATCAATTATGAATGAATATTAATGAAATTATACTGTATTCCTCTGAAAATAATATCATATATATAAACTAAAACAAATAATTTACCTAAATTTTATGTTATTATATATATATATATATTGGGATAAATGATTCAAATTTTAATATAAATAATTTTTAATTATATGACATGTCTTTTAGACCACACAAAAAGTAATTTATTAAGGCCATTGAAGGAATTCTTCATCATAAATAATAATGAATCACAGTCTCTAATAAGAATTTATAATGGTTATTAGATATTGATATATTATTTTTATAATCCATTAAAGTATATATATTCATAACAATTATTTAATAGATATAAAAATTCTTTAGTTTTTAAACTAAAAAATGATTTTTATTAATTCCAATATTTCAACATCTAAAAATATATATTCAATAATAACTCTCTGTAACAATGAATTCCATTTCTATAAAAGAATGTAATTATTTTCAATAATTTTTTATCCTCCTATCATGTTTTATGATACTGATTCTTTACCAATATAATTTTTATATTTTCTTTTTTCTAAAAGATTAAATTTATTAATAATTTGATTTTCATCAATCAATAATATAATATATATCATCCGTAATAAATCCCTTGATACATCACTAATGTTAACTGTTCCACATTTGATTCTATTTTAGTGTGCTTCATTCATCTCAAAATCAATTTTTTCTTGTTAAATATTTTTCTATAATATTGTTTCATTGTTTATCATAAACCCTTAATCATCTTTATTAAACCACAATATGAATTTATTTAGAACTAGGATTATACAGTCATTGATTAAAAAAATTAACCATTTTAATAAGTTTTCAATTATATATATTTCACATCAACTACTTCTTTATTTTCAAACCATTCATTCATAATATACCATCCATAGTTCCCTTTTGAATAATTTTTGACTACATCTAAATCATTTATTGTGTTGATTTTATTTTGAGTTGTTTCTTAAATAATTTATATATTTTAACCAATGAAGATAGTCCAAAAAATTATTCATATAATAAATAATATAAATTCTATTATAACGGTCTTATTTTTTTTTTAATTTTTTAATTTATATCAGATTATTCAAGGTGGGATTTTCGTCCTTCCACATTTATATGATTATTTTTCCTGTCAATTACATATAATTTCACTATATTCCTTGTATGTTTCTACCTGTATTAATTGATTCCAATGGTTTAAATAGATGAAACATTCAATTAAAAATGTAATGAATATTTTATTTCCTATGAAATTCTCCTTTACACAAAACCAATATATTTAGGATTCCATAACACTCAAACACCGTTCATTCTTCCACCATATATTAATGATAAAAAATAGGATGGAATATATATAACCTTAGGATTTATATTTATTGATTTGAATAATAATTTTTTCTGTACCACATCCAGAATATTTTATTCTTACCTTTTATTTATATAAAAAGGTGTTTATCTAATATATACAATATATTTTTGGGGAAAATCTCTGTATGAAATAAATTTGAATTTTGACATATTTTTATTTTTCCCCTCACATTCCAAATGGATAATTATTTATTTTATATAGAGTTATGAATTTTTATGATGATATAGTTACACGAAAAAATATAAATTTATATAATAAATTATTTTTTTACCAATTTTTTAGATTGTTTGGTACAAAATGTAAAAAAAACTATTAAAAAATGATATATTGATTTTTTCAAGGTTCAAGAATATATTTAACCCATGGTGAATTCTTGGAGATGGGATTATAAAATATAATAACTAATTGGCTAATAATATATAATTCCTATGTTGAAATAATATCCTCACATTTATATTATGTTTCTCTCTATTATTGAATGTTTTTTATTTCTTTCTCAAATCAATAATAGTTTCATATTCTATTTTGATTGTATTGAGTTAATGTAATTGATATTTTATAACTAATCATTTAATATAATTGAATGTTGTGATTCTAATTTCATAATTATTCTTTGTCAATATAACATGAACAAAATCCTCAATCTTGTTCATGGGGTGAATACAAAAATCTATATTTTGCGAATAATTCTATAATAAATTTATTATTCTAGTTTTAAAAATGGAATGGATTCATTTTTTCACATATGGAAAATATTATTCTTCATGAAATATCAAATATCATAGTGGATACATATTTTATTATTAGATAATATATCTCTTAATGATGTAAAATCATTGTTTCCTTTATAAATATTCAGATACGATTTATGCATCTCATTTTTTATCTCACACTCTCAATTAATCCAAACCATTTAATATAATTCCTTTAGAAAATTCTGTTTGACTACAATATTATGTATCAAAAAAATATTAATAAATTCTATAAAAATACAATTTCTCATCTCTTTTTAATTTTTTTCATAATTTGTAATGTTATATTCCGTAAATCATTCCCTCAGACAGTACCAATACAGTACTTCTAAATATTTATTCTTTAACTAATATCTTATTTATAAATATTATATCTATTAATAATTTCATTGATAAAAACTCCAATATAATATTGAAAAATCATCATTGTATCCCTCAAAACCTGATTCCATAATACATCTAATATATTCTCATACTTCTCCATTTAATAACATGACAATAGTGGCATATTATTTATATCTAATATTCCATATTAAATTGCACTGAAATAATTTCCTATATATTTCTATTTTCTTGAAGACTGAGTGACATCACTATTGAGAAAACATTGAGTTAGTTGTATTTGTATTGATGTGATATAAAATTGATTAATATTAATTAATTTTTCCTTGATATTTTGTTGAAAATTATATTTTTTTATAATTATGAAAAACCATGTGTTTGGGTTATGATATAAATATAATTAAGATTGAAAGATACATCCTGGATGAATTTGATTTATAATTTTTATTGTTTTTATTATGTTATTTAATGACTCATAAAAACAAACATGAATGAATAATATGATTATAAATTAATTTAATTAAAAATATTTTTTTTCATTATGAATTTCTAGGTTTCATAGAACTTTTCTAGAATATTTCATTATTCATTTTATAATAGTTTAGTAAAAAAATTTCAGTCCTAAAACGTCCAAGAGGAAAAATCAACTTCACATGTAGGAGTAAATATCACCACATGGAATATAACATGTGTGTATTTCCCATAGATGTGAAGAGGTATAGAGACAACATAAGTAGACTATAGGGATTGCACAGCATGCATAAGAGCAGTTGGTGCCACTATGGTGGGAGATATAGTGGTTGAGAAAGAAGATTCACAATTTCAAACCCAAAACACATAAATTGAAGACATTATATGTGGGATAATTTATTTCTAAGTGGACTTACATACATGAAATTTATATGGGACAACAATTATAAAGGGACACTGTTCACCAATTTAAATGGTATACAAGTAACTAGCACCACTCGATTGAAATAATATGTTTTCCCTAATCAGGGAGCCTAATTAGATTTTATGTTAAACACATAGATGATTTTATATACACATATAATCATTGATGATTGGCTTGTATTGGTTTGGTATGATTTGTAATGTATTTGGATACTATTCATTAAACACATATTTGACCTTTCATTAGAGATTTTTTAATTATGGGGGTGCTTCCATGGTTATAATAAAATATATATGGAATCATGGGTGTGATTATATAAATAAAAATCACAATTAACATGTAATATATTAAAAAGTTTGCTGGAAAGGTGACCTACCATATCATTCAAAAAATAAGAGTTTTTATCATTATCTTTTCAGATAATGGGATATTATACTGTTAAATAGTATTAGGATACGCTATTATATCCGCATGAAATAAGGATCAACCATTGAATCATAGGGAAGAAGAAGTTATAATGAGAATCACATGGATAATAGAGTTTTCCTCAAAATGAGATGTGCATTATTAGATCAAATTCATCTCTTGTAATTATACCATTCATAAGGCTTGTCATATTATCAAAATAGCAATATGTTAGGAGCTAGAACCATATTGTTATCCTATTGTAATGATTAGAATATGTATGAAAATGGAACAAGATTTATTAAAAATATTTGGTCAAAGTGATTTACTATTAATATAGTTTATATTTATTTCATTAATGATAATTAAGATTAATTTAATGTCTCAATATCCATGGTTCCTTGAGATATACACTATCTTAAATGTATGAAGCACCATGTGTGATATGGTCACGCAATTAACCATTATTGACTCAATTAGATCATCAAAAATACTGAAGGGGTTGAATGAATGAAGATATAGTATGTGTGATATTACCAATCCCATAATAATGATCTCACCTGATTGCAGTATATAGAAGACATGGGATACAATATTTCCAAATATATTGAATAAATTTTAAAAAATTATGGTATTTTTTAATCCATGTGAGGTTAAATCTAAATTCCTATAGGATGCGTGAATGATTATATTAAACAATACCCATTTTTTGGGGTGTTTAATTAAATTATTATTGGAAAATATTTTGATGATGCCATGAAGCAATTATTTCAATGTAAAATTTCACATGAATTAGACCATGATTCATAAAACACTAATTAAAAATAATTTTTTATATTAAATATAAAATAATATCCATAATCAATGAAACATTAAAATAGGTTTCATATTTATAGATTTAATAGAATGTGTAACTTTTTTTTGGTAAAATTAGTTTATTAAAAAATGATTTTTTGAAGGGTTAATTAATGGTGTAGTTATTATTATCTTATATATAGAGTATATGTATGGATTAAAATAACATGTTCAACCAATACAAGAAATGTTAAAAATATTTTTCAGAATCATTAAAAAAATGAGGAACATAACTCTGATAATTGATATACATCATTTAGTATCAATGGAAAAAAGGGGATTCAGTTTATTTTCATCAATAAAAAGAATAAATCAATAAGATGTGGAGTTGAAGAGTAAAGAGAATAAGAGAGTAAAGATATAAGATCCCAGATTTCTTTGTAAGGTGTGTTTTATTTAAATTTATTTTTAGTCCCTTTATTTCTCTCAATTAAGGGCATTGAGAAGTTCTTATGGACATTCGAGGGTGTTTCGGGGGTTCGAGACATGAAAAAGGGGAGAAATGAGTTTTCTGGGTTAGCCGCACAGTCTTCACACTGTTAGTGCTAACCATGCTTGTAGCCCAGATAAACTATTTAAGGGGAAGGTTTTTGGATAGTATCCTCTACATGTATTGCACACAGTTTGGAAAAAAATTGGGTAAAATGTGGGAAGGGGCTATTTTGGGACAGAAACATCCGTACGGTTTGCGCATGTTTTGGAAAACCTTGTGGGAAAACCGTGTGGCCTAGAAAAATTTAGAAATTGTAAAAAATTAATATTTTGGATTTCATAATCCACTCGATATTTTCATCCCCCTCTTCCTTTGGAACCCTAAAAACGTTCCATGGGGACCAAGAGCTCCCAACGATCAATCTCATTCAATTCTTGGTCGTTGGGAATGCTGTTAATTGCGGATTGAAGATCCAGGTAAGTCTAATCTCTCGCTTACATTTCGTTTTATTTTTGGGATTCTAATTCATTTCCCTATCCATTCAATGAACTCTTACCCCACCTTTTTGTTGAGTTTTAGGGTAAATCATTAAGGGTTGGTTGAATCAAGATCTAATGATTTTTTGGGAGTGCATTTTCTATTCGATTTGTGTTATGTGGTCTACAAAATTATATCCCATGGATTTTGTGCAGATTTGTGCATGTAGGGTTTTTGTTCTTTCACTCTTTTGAAGAGTTACTGATTCCATTGAGAAGATTTGATGTAGTGGCATCTAAATGGACAATTTTACCCCTATTGATCCCTATGAGATGCAAGGAGGATGACTTGACTGAAATAGGGCCACCCGTGGGGTATGATGATACTTACCGGGACAAAGAGTTAGATAAGTAAGTGTATTCCATTGTGAAGGAATGTATATCACTTGATTATTATGATAATATTCATAATGGAATTGAAATTGGAGTCAAGGAATACACCTAGGTTGGGTAATTACCCAGGATGTTGTTTGGTTGGCACGGAAAAAGGTAAAATTGGAAAATTGGAAAATTATAGGGATTAGTTTTATACCTGAATATTCTTAGTGATATAGGAATGGAAAATGGGAATGTAGATAAAGGGGTTAAGTGATATAAACAATAAATGTTTTAATGGTGTGAGGAAAAATGTAAATTCCCACTTATTGAGATTATTGTGATTGTTGTAAATGATGTTGGATGTGTTGTCATGATATGGTGTTTTGTGGTGACTGATAAATAATAATGTGCACATGGCTTGGTAGGGTGGGATATAGACTTGAGGTTCTACACCCATGGGTTTATTTGGACCGAGGTTCTAGTTCCTCCCATAAATTCATGGTTAAGGGAAGGGGATGATGTTCTAATACCCTAACAGTTGAATTCCATCGGGAATGAGGCATTGAGGTGAGGTTATTGAGAAATATTATATTGTTATTCATAGTGAGATAGAGATTGATTGTATTTCCATATGTTGAATATGCCTAATACATTGAACACATAAAATAGGGAGATTGAATAACAAAATACCTTATTTGTGAACCTGAATTAATTAGTAGTATAAATTAATTGAACATCGTTTAGAATGAACTATTCAACTGTTTACAATAACATTACTTTATTTTTCATTTCTATGAACAATCTACATTGCGAGATATTTAGTAGACAATGTTGGTAGTGGCCAACTGAGTTATACTCACACCCTGCTCAGGCTGCCATTGGGTACTCGAGCAGATTTCATGATTTCTGGTTAGGACAACGACAGGGGCCCAATGCATGAGAGATGAGTAGGACATGGTAAATGTGTGGGTGAGGTTCTATAATTGGATTCTGGTCAATTTTTGGGATTTTATATTTTTTTTATTTTGGGTTTTTTTCACTTGACACTATAGCATGACATAGAATATTTATTGTTGTTATGAATGTACTCAGTTTTAGGATTTGGTTATTATGCATGTTATGGATTGTCCTATTATGTTTTTGTTATTTAAATAATTATCTATTATAACTCACTCTATAATTGAGGGTATAGTCACCCCACATGACATATTGGACCCTCACTAATAGTCTGCAACCTTTAGCATACTGGGTTCTGCGATTGAAGTCATGTAACTACCCATATCAGGGAACCAGTTTAGTGGAACTCAGGCCAGGGATGTCACAAAGTGGTATTAGAGAAGGTTATTTTCACTTTATTACTTGTTTTTATTGGTAGAAAAGGGATTAGGAATGTGTCGGGCCTTGGTAATGAGCATGTACGGGTGAATAGATGACTAATGTACGGGAGAAAATTCAAAGTCATCCTGGGAAGGGATTATCGTTCTTATTGTGTGTTGATATATTTGAAGATATATCACCATTGGGTGATGCACTTGTTTTCTGATTTTATGGTTTTGTGATTTTTATCTTGTGGTTATAAAGTTACAAGTTTGTGTATTCATACAACATTCTAAGAACCTATGTGTGAATGTGACATGCATAATGATAGACACACACATGGGATGGGTGTGCAGGATGTAAATGTTAGGATGCATATTTTCTTTTCAAAGTAATGAATTATGCCTAATAAGATGGTATAAGTGAGTGAAAATGAGATGGGAAAATGTCTAGTAGTAATTAGAAAATCTTTTTTGATAAAGATGTAATAGATGAAGAATTTTTTGTTGGGGTAAATTGGAATATGAAAATGGTTTGAATCAGAGTAAAAGGTAAGTCTAGTAACCCAGATAATTAGATATCGTGTTGGCCATGAACATAAGGAGATTTCCAAGGGTAGTAAACTAGTTGTGAATGGGACCTTTGGTGTAGTGGAAATGAAATTTTTTGGTTTTCAAAAGTGATGAGCCTTTCCATACCTCTTCCCTCTCATAGAAGCTTTATAATTGTATTCTAAAGCTTGTGTTTGGCATTGTATGGAGATGCAACCTCAAAGACGTGATCCTGTTGGACTACATTAGGACGTTGCCGAGAACACTACTCTAGTAATGGAACAAGAAAATGTTGTGATCCAATGGGATATGGAAGAGAAGTTTTGTGATAAATTTAATCATTTTATATAGATTATGGATGGAGACATAGGGTAGATTATTCTGTGCATGTTTGTGCTATCCAAGGAGGTTCAGCAGCAGTACCCTCCAACCTTTACCAGAGAGGGTGGTCCAGAAGGAGAAGAGTTCTTGATAGAGTCCATACAAATTATTCATGAACAAATAAATTATCTTCTTGAGAAGAAAGTCACGTCAGTGACCTATATGATGAGGGGCATGCAAAACATTGGTGGGAAATTATAGTTCAGATAGAGTAGGCTGAGAGGGTGATGTGGAAAGATATTTAGGAGAAGTTTCATGAGATATTCTCTTCAGAAACCAAGAGAAAGGAGAATGATTATGATTTTTTGAGGTTGACTCAGTGGAAAATTTCATTGATGGACTATTCTAGTCATTTCATCAATTTGATATGCTTCATTCTGATGTTGACAAGAGATGAAGAAGCTATGGAATAACCCTTCCTGGATTGGATGAGACATGAGATAAGGTCTTAGGTGAATATATTTCCACTAAAAAAGCTTTATAAAGTGGTGGATCAAGCCTTTAGCTCATATGAAAACATGAAGGGGGCTTCAGGTAGAGAACTTATAACACTGGATGGGTGAGAAAGTGGTGTAGATTCTAAATGTAGGAATCACCACATTGGATCCTTTCAGCAAGAGGGAAGCATGAAGAGCAGTCAGAAGAGGGGTTATACTTCTTAGGGTGTTGACCAGGTCTTCTTTTTTTAGTATGGAAGTTAGGGACACAAGTGTTACCAGTGACCCCACCCAATGGTTTATTGTCGAGAATGTGGGGGCTATGCCACATGCAAATATTATGTTGGAAACTATGACAGTTGTAGAATGATGGAAGTTAGAGGCAGAATCCAACAGTAGATAGGGGGTCTGTTACATCTGGCTGGTAGTTGTAGCTACACAGTCCGTACTATTAGGGGCGGTGGTTGTGGAACACTGGGGCGAGATCACTGTTACCAACAGAGCAGTGCAGTACAATGTTCTCATGCTAGAGTCTAGGTTAAATGGATAGGTCATCTCCTTGCATTTCAGATAATAGCTAATAGTGCAAAGGTAGGACCGTCTAATGTTCGAGGTATGACTCTTGTAGATTCTACATTTTCTAGTTCTTTATTCAATACAACAGATACACATTCCTTTATTTTTTCTCAGTTTGTAGTTATTTTGGGCATAACCATAGAGACTGTGTGTGTGGTAATGTCGCCTGATACTCCACTAGGTGTGCGAGTTGAGGACATCAAGCAATGTAATGGTTGTTCTCAGGAGGTTGGTGGGTACCATTTTTTGTGGGATCTATTTTTCATATATATGTCAGGATTTACCAAATATTTGGAATGGATTGGTTGGTGTTATATCAAGCCCATGTAGACTGTTACCGACATCAGGTAACATTCACATCTCTTGATGGGAGCACTCATGTCCTTCATTGTGATTGAGATACTCGGGTGGGCCATGTAGTGACACTACCCCACCAGATGGGGGAACTCACAACCCAAGTGGCATGCCTTATGATAGATGATGGGGACAAAGGACAACAAGTTTTCACTTTTTTGTGGACCAGTATTAGGATGTGTTTTATTAGGAAATATCGGGGTTACTGCCTGAGGTAGATGTTTTGTTTACTATAAAATTGTTACCATAAGTGGATCCATTTTCCATTCCTCCTAACCAAATGGCACCAGTAGGTCTCCAAGAACTGAAGGATTAGTTGGAGTAATTAGTGCTTAAGGGGTTAATATGTCCTAGTACATCTCCTTGGTGATCTATTGTGTTGTTTTCTAAGAATGATGGTGGATCAATTAGGCTATGTGCTGATTATAGGAAGATAGACTAGATAAAAGTTAAAAATTGATACCTATTCCTAGAATTGATGACCTTTTTGATCAGGTCAAATGTTCCTCACTTATTTAAAAGATTAATTTGATATCAGGATACCATCAGTAGAGGGTGAGACCTTATAAAATACCTCTGACCGCTTTATGATGTAGGTACGGGTTGTATGAATTCTTGTTATTATCGTTTGGTTTGACTAATGCACCGGTTGTGTTTATGGTCTTCATGAACTAGATCTTCCACCCATATCTAGATCAGTTTGTAGTTGTTTTCCTTGATGACATCAATGTGTACTCCAGAACCCATGAGGATCATGCCAGACATATTGACATCATCTTATGTACACTATGAGAGCATTGGATTTATGATAAGATATAAAAATGGAAGTTTTGTATTGATGAGGTTCACTTTTTTGGGAATATAATTTCTGATTCAAGTGTGTCGGTGGATCCAGAAAGGGTTCAGGAAGTGGTGTCTCGGGAACATCCCAATAACGTCTCTAATATTCCTAGTTTTCTAAGGTTATCTTATTATTACTAATGGTTTATAAGATATTTCCCTAGATTGGTAGTGATTCTAAAATGCCTAACCAAGAAGGGGGTTACGTTAGATTGGTTAGAGTATTGGGAGAATGCTTTCCAGTTGCTGAAGAAGAGGTAGGCTACCACAATGCTTTAGGTCTTACCTGATCCATGTATTAATTATACCTTGTTCTACGATGTGTCCATTGTAGGACAAGGGGAAGTGTTGATGATGGATGATTGGGTTTTAGATTACTGGTTGATGCAGTTGATGCCACATGAAAGAAATTATCCTACTCATGGCCTGGAGGTAGCAGATGTGGTTCATGCCTTAAATTGTTAGAGGCATTATTTTTTGGGATAACCCTTCACAGTGTTTATCAACCACAAAAGCATCAAATACATCATCTATCAAGGGAATATTAAACTTCGACAATAAAAGTGTGTCAAGTACTTACAATGAATTGATTTTTAATTGGATTACACATCAAGAAAATGGAATAGTGTCACTGATGCACTATGCCATAAGACTCAGAATCAAGTGCTTCAAGAATCCAGTTCAGATTTGGTGATGATGGAATTGATTGTAAATATTCATTTATATGTACAAGAGGGGAATGGGTAGATAACCCTTGCTTCTATAGGAGTTGAGTCCACACTTTGGATCTGAGATAAAGATTTCCAGTAGGTAGATCAAGAGTTATTTTATATGACGAAAAGTCTTAAAGGTTGGAAGTCACCTTCTATTTGGACCTTCAACACTGTTGAAGTTTCTTATGTCCTCGGTCATGTTGTGGTGTTATCAGATGTATGGGAATAGTTTATGAGCATGTTCCATGCGTCAAAGTGGTCAGTGCATCTGATATCGACTAATATGCACCATGATCTACATAGGATGTTCTGGTGGCTGTGAATGAAGAAGGAAGTGGGGAGTTTATAGAAAAATTCCTTACATGTTAGTAGGTGAAGGCCGAAAATAAACACCCTTGTGGGTTGTTGTAGTCATTTCCTATTCCATAGTGGAAGTGGAAGGAAATGACAAAGGACATCATAGTAGGTCTTTCAAGGACACCTATTTAGAATGATTCAATTTGGGTGGTTGTACATCAGCTGACCCAAGTGTCCCATTTCATGCCATGTCAGAAATACAATGTAGTCGAACAGTTGGGGGAGTTGAATGTTCGGGAAATAATACGGTTTCATGGTGTGACAAGAACCATAGTTTCATATTGTGATCCACATTTCATCTCACACTTCTGGTAGGCACTACATAAATCTTATGGAAGCTATGTGTTTCTGTGTACGACTTACCACCCATAGACTGATGGGATGCCAGACTATACAATTTAGGTATTAGATGTCATGTTTGGAGCATGTATTTTGGATTTTGGTGGTTTTTGGGAAAAGAACTTGTCACTTGTTGATTTTTCTTATAAAAAATGTTTTTAGGATACATTCTAGATGGAACCTTTTGAGTCACTTTATAAGAGATGGTTTAGATCACCATTGTGTTGGTAAGAGGCTGGTGAGTCTGAGATATTAGAGTAGAGTCTTGTGTAGGAGACATCGGATAAGGGTCACAAGATTAAATAGCATATTGAAACAACTCAGTGTAGGCATAAGTTACTTGTATTTCAGCTTTGTAGTCCTATTGAGTTCATGGTGGGTGATAGTGTGTTTCTTTGTGTATTTTGAAGGTTGGGTCATAGTCAAATTCATAACCAGGGAATGTTGGTGCCAAGATACGTGGGTCTATTTTGGGTGGTGGAGAGAGTCAGACAAGTGGCTTACCGATTGGAACTTCCACAGTGGTATAGTGGGATGCATGACATTTTCAATGATTCACAACCCTGATAGTATAACCTAGATCCATCTAATGTGATAAATGCTGAGGATGTTGAGCTTGAGGTTGATGCTTCCTTTGAGGAGCACCTGGTTCATATTGTGGATAATATTGAGAATGTTTTTCTGGGTAAGGTTGTTCCCCTAGCTCATGTTCTACAGAAACATGGAAACATTAAAGAGGAATCATGGGAGAACGAATCAGATATGTGGGTCTAATGGAACAATCTATTTCCTTTAGAAACTCATTATGCTCTGGATGAGCGGCTTGGGGACAAGCTATTATATGGCGGGGAGGTTGTATGATCTCGAAATTCTCCGTAAGTTATTTTGTATTTACATTTCAGTTTAGGCCCATTATTTTGGTCAATTATTTTCTTTCCAAAGTCCTTAAGAATGTTCGAGGGTGTTCCGGGGGTTTGGGATATGAAAAAGGGAGAAAATGGGTTTTTTGGGCTAGCTACATGGTTTGCACACTGTTAGTGCAAACTATGCGGGCAGCACAGGTAAACCGTGCAAGAGGAAGTTTTTCATACATTATCCTCCACACTGTTTGTTCATTATTTGGAAAACCATGTTGGAAACCCTATGAAGGGGCTCTATTGGAATAGAAAAATCTACACTATTTGCGCACGTTTGGAAAACTGTTCGAGCAAAATGTGCGGCACAGAAACCATTAAAAATTTATAAAACGCCACTTCGGAATTTTATAACCCAAATCAAGATTTTCTTCCCCTACTCCTTTTTAGGCCTAATAACGAATGAAGGGGTCCAATAGATCCCAAGGAGCAGTCTCTTTTGATTCTTGGCTGTTTGGATTGTTATCAACTGCAGATTGAATATTCGGGTAAGGATAATATCCCTCTTTCTTTTCAATTTGGATAAGAGTTTATAATTACTTTCCCACCCCATATAAATCTCTCATAACCTAACTTTTTCGTGATTTTTAGGGAAAACCATCAAGGGTTGGTTGTATTGACATCTAAGGCTTCATTTGGGAGTGATTTTTCGAATAGATTTGAGGTGGGTGGTCTAAAAAATTATATCAAATGGATTTTGTGTAGATTTGTGCATTTAGGGTTTTTCGTTCTTTCCCTCTTTAGAAGAGTTATTTATGTTTTTGACATGAAGTGATGTAGTGATTTCAAAATGGAAAATTTAACCCCTCTTAATCACCATGGGATGCAAGGTGGGTAAATCAACATTATTTGGGCCTCTTAAGGGGAATGCCGATATTTTCCTAGAATTAGAGTTACCTATGTAAGTGTAGGCCATTGGGAAATAATGTATATCCCTTGATGATTATGTTAATATTCATTATGAGATTTCAATTGGTGTCTAGTAATACAAATAGGTTAGGTAAGGACACAAGATGTTGTTTGGTTGGAACAAAACAGGGTTAAATGGATTAATGGGAAAATGCTATGGATTGGTTTTATACCTGAATATGCTTTGTGAGATAGGCATGGAAAATGGGAATACGGATAAAGTGGTTATGTAATATGAAGAAAGAAAATTTTAGTGCATTGTGAAAAAATGTAAATTCCCACTTATTGAGATTATTTTGATGATTATAAATGATATTGGCTATGTTGTTCTGATATGGTTTTTTGTGGTGAATGATAAATAAGAATGTACACATGGATTTGTTGAGTGGGGTATTGACATGAGGTCCTACACCCACGGGCCGATTTGGACTGAGGTTATCATTCCTCCCCTAAATACATGGGTTAGAGAAGGGAACCACATTCTATTCCCCTAATTGTTTCATTCCTCTCAGACTGAGGTTTTGTGTTTAGAATATTTGGAATTTTTATTTTGTTATTCCTATTAAGATAGAGATTGACTATATTTCCATATGATGAATATGCCTAATACACTAAAAACATAAAAAGGGGAGATTGAATAATGAAATTCCTAAGTAGTGAACATGAATTTATAGGAATTATAAATAAAATAAAGGTGGTTTAGAATGACCTATTGAACTATTTACAATAACATTAATTTATTTATAATTTTCATGCACTATCTACCTTGATGGATATTTTTTTGACACCATCAGTGGTGGCCTACTGAGCTATACTCACATCCTGCTCAGGCCACTATTGGGGACCCGAGCAGATGTCATGCTTGCTGGTCAGGACAAGGGAAATGACCCTTTGATAGGGAGATGAGTTCGACATGGCACATGTTTAGGTGTGGTTCTAGACTTGGAGTCTTGACCATTTTTTTGATTCTTCCATTTTCATTATTTAGGGTTTTGATCTCCTGACACTATATCACAACATGGAAAATTTATTACTGTTTGGATTGTACCCTATTTGGGGAGTTGTTTATTGTGAATGTTATGGATTGTTCTACAATGTTTCTGCAATTTCAATTCGTTCCTACTCTGACTCACTATATTGTTGATGGTATATTATCCCCACATGACCTATTTTACCCTCAATTCTAGGCTGAATCCTCTGGAATATAGGGCGCATTCTTGACACCATGTAACTACCCAGCTCGGAGCTCTAGTTATGTGGAACCGAGGTCAGGGACATTACAAAATATTTAATTAATTATGCCTCTTTATAGAAGAAGAATATGTATATGTAAAATGTTCATGTAGAAGAATATGTTATAGCATAAAATGTTTTCTATAATTAAGAGAATCAAAATAGGTTTTGTGTAGTTCTATGTATATAAATTGATGAAGTGAAATTATACCATGTAAGGTAATAAATAAAAGGAATAACATATATAAAATAATAAAAAATTATAGATTGGTATTATAGTACCATATTATTTCTTATAAAAATTAATATTTTTTATGTAAGATGCAATTATTTGTGGGATCCCCCAATCATGTTTATGGGATACATACTCTAATATGTTGGGAGAAAATCGTGTAATGATCAATATGTTTCATAAGTGGATCATGTGAACATGTGTTATACTAGATCACACCAAATTATATCCTTCTAATATAGATATTTATTCCATGTAATTGAATTTTCCTTACTATAGTGTGTTTTTAGGAATTTATTTCATGAATGGCAGCGAGATAAAGAACAAGAGAACTATTTAACCTTAACTACTAGATTTGGTAAAAATTTAATTTGATAAAACTATTTGTTTCAATGGGAGGATTCAAAATTGTTTCAGCACCCCCAATCATAGTGTAAAAGATATTCCTACATGGATCAAAATTTTTTTATAAAAGGGTACTCATCTATCTTGATTTTTGAATCTCAAATTTTTCCCTATAATTATTTGAAGATTACTTCATGAAATTTTAGTGACATGAATTTTTTAAGAAGTTCATTATTTAGATTAGAATTTATTTTCTATGATGAAATTGATGAAAAAAATAATATTTTGATGGTGTCCCTCTTTGGAAAATAGAAAGATCTATTCATGTACCCATATAATAATGAAGATAAATATGAAATTGTTTCTGATAAAAAATGATTATTTAAACAACCAGTGATTTGGCCAAAACTTCTGCCATAAATTTATTATGTGATTGAGTTTATCCTACTGTATGTTAAAATTACAGTTTAAAATATACTAATATATATCCATGCACTAGTTAGAGTTATAAAACATTAGTTGAAGGTTTAAGTAATTCATGTAAATATATGATGTAAGGTTTAATGAAAGATATAGTTTGTATTAACTATAATTTTTTTAATTTATTATTGAATGAAATATATTTTCTAGTGGTTGACTATGAAATAATAGGTATGGTCTTGATGAATAGATTAAACCCTAGTGAAATACCATCCACCCAATTTGAAGTTATTAAAGTAGTGTATAAGGATCTTACGTAATGATAATTCAAACATGATTAAGAGTTACTCAAAATAGTATTATAAACCAAGGATGAGACTATTGTTTTTTAGTATAATATTCAAACATCATAATAAAATTTGAAATATATAATTGATGTCAATAATTTACCATTAGATATAAAATCAGATAGTATTAAGGTTATTTCTTTTATAATAGTAGTTTTTAATGCATGATGTTGTTGATTATTATATGGGGATTGACTCTGATGGTAAAATTACACTCAATAATGATCAAAATAATTAACATAAATTGATATTTATATTATTGTAAATCAAATTTTCTAGTCATGGAAACTCGAATGATTTACTTCATAATCAATGAAGTGTGGATATACTATCATCAGAACATATATGTAGGATAATAGTGTTCATAGAAATTTATGATTTTATATGGTCATCATAAAATGTTTTAATCTTATGTTTTGATAATTATCAATAAATGATGAACCATCAATATATTCATTTCATGAATATTTTGTATATTTATTCAAGAAATGTGTTGTCCTAATGTGTAAAACTCTACAAATATAGTTAAAAATATTTATATATAAAACTAAAAGCATGACTCTATATGATATAATAATGTTCTTTTAATCATATTCTACATGATATTTCCAACATTTGGTGATAAATTCTCAACAAACAATTTTCCAAAAATATGGAAATTGTGGATATCATATAGTTAATAATAGTATATATTGGCTTATTTGAAATTAATTGTTCTGTAATCAATAATGAAAATTTCCAATGGAATATTGAAAAATATTTTAAATGATAAATGTACTATTAATCCCATTTCATGTGTGATAAAATATTTTAATAATAAACAATCAGTGAATAAGAAACACTAGATAGGATCAAATAGTTATAAAAATCATAATTATATCTATGATGTATGAAATAAATGTGGTAAGAGAATTTGAGAGTGTAATAAAAAAATGAATGTAATGGAAATATGAATGGAAGAACACAATAGCTGATAATGATGAAGGAGTAGTATTCATTAAGTAGAAACATAAAGGAGGATTCAAAACCTAATACACCTAAGATGTTTCGACTATAGTAATCCTTGGACACAATTCAAACAAATGATCTGATTCATGAAAGGTACATGAATAATTACATGAGGTGAGATACATCATAGAAAAAATATGTGAATATAGGAACTCATGTGTTTCTATGTGGAGAAAAAAAAATCTAAGAATATTCCTAAACTCATTCTAGTTATATGGAAAAAAATATTGAGAATTAATGGAATTATGAATAAGAACATTACAATGATTTTATTGTATGAATGTAGTAAAACTCACTATATCAATAATAATTTCAAGTGTGGGATTTAAAAAATAAATTTTAAATAATATTTATGTGAATGGAATGAAAAATCTAGACACATTCCCAAAAAATGTTTAAAAACCTTGTCAACATAAATGGAAGCTATAAAATAATAATGTTTTTAAAATTTAGTACATATGATTTAATTTACAAAGATTGAGGAACCATCTCACACAAGGAAATATAATTTATGATGAATATCCTATCGTTTCTAGGTAAATCAATATTTTAATTTATTTAGAATTCATGAATTCTAGAGGAATTGGTTAAAAATAGTTGAACAAAACATCTCAACCATTCAATTCACATCGGGGATCATAAATATCAACTTTATTCCATTATATACTTTATGTGTTTTATTTGTACATAAAATATAGATAATTAAAGGTGAGGAATAAATTTAACTGCTTCACTTGAGTAGTAATGAAGGCTTCTAATCCTTAATATCACATCTAACGATGTCACCATTTATGATAGATATCTTCATTAGTATTCTGATACATCCATGAAATGATAATTGGTGATAAAGTTGAAGGATGTAATTGATGTCAAGAAAACATATAAAATTAAATAAAATATCATATTTTTTATATATTAGTTTTTTATTCTATATAACATATTTTACATAATATCACCCATCTTTTTGTTTCAGAATTTTAATTTTCAAGACAGCCATAAGTTGGAGATCCTTTTTTCTTCCCTGTTGATGTAAAACATCATTTGAATTATATAATGATGATACCCAACATTATGAATTATATTTGTATTATCTCCATGAGGTTATGACATGAGAATAATGGTGATGAAGCTTCCAAAATTATTTATCTCTTATAAATCTAGTTATTTAGGAATTTTTTTAGAGGGAATATCATTGACAATGTATATTTTATTAAATCACTTATCCTTAATGAAAATAACCATATATTAATATTGTGTGAGAATATTTTATAAATTAATTACTTAAATCTTATTGTCTGAATAAAATTTCCATTGATGTTTTGATATCCTATTATATTACATGAATTTTATTATCCCATTTGTTGATTTGAGGGCACGAGGTTTAGTTATATATAACTAGTAAAAATTTAATTTCAATTTTTATGTGTCATTTTTATTATAATATCATAAAATCGGATATCACATGATGATAGGATTTTAATTTAACAATTCATGTGGTATGAATATTTTTTTCGGTGGTAACATTATTGTCTTGATATAACCATCTCTATTTCTAAACCAATCATGGATTATATAGACATACAATGGAATCCTTGATGGCACATTACGATGTTTGAATTGATACCACTATCACTATGAATGTATTATTTATTCATAAGAATGGAAGGTAAATTGAGAAGAATGTTCTATAAGAGTTGGGGAAAGAAGGAATGAAACATATTAAAATATAATTTAGAATATATTTCCAAAAAATACAAAGGAGGATACTTCGAAGACCTCATTGTGCATATTGTTTTTTTTTCAGGTTATATGAAAATTATTTATAATATATTATGATCCAAGGAATATTATTTTATATATTAATAAAATAGTTGAATAAGATCCAAAAAGTAGTCTGAAAAAAATAAATCAGGGATGTTATACTTCATAAAGCATCATGGAATAAGTGGTAGATTATTTGTGGATTTTAATCCATACTGTATAAAGAGGTAAAAAATTAAATAAATAATAAAGAATATTTTCAAATATTCACAATAAAAATTATTTACTGAAATTACTATATAAATTATTGGTTTCCCCGCAGTATTTTAGAATATTTATTAATATGTTTTAAAAGTGTTCACTACAATTTTTTGGAATACTTAGGCCCACAATGCGGTGATCTCAACTAAACAAGTCAGATAAAAGATCACCATATGAGATGAATTCTACATGGGAAACAAAATTTGGTATAGATATAGAGGGACTACACATATATGGTAGCGGGTAAAAACATCATGTACACGAGTATGTGGTTTCACAATACGGGGAATGACATAAATAAATGTAAAGAAAGAAACCAGAGGTCCTATATATCCAATAAAAGAAGCCTAAATATATGGGATATTTTATTAATAATGGTAATAAGATATATATTTGATGTGGGGCACCATATTAAATGAAGAATTTTTCACCCATTTAAATGATAACATTATAACTAGAATTGTTTGAATGAATTTACATGAACCGTCTAATCTAGCTCAAAAATCATATGTATACTTATACTTATTGAGGGTTTACTATAGAAAGTAACTCGACTATGAGTCTCCTAAGAAATTTTTGTTCAAGAGATAAATTGATTATTTAAGAGTGAACTAAATAATTCTCTTAGCATTATTTGTAGAATAGATCAAATACGGATGTGGGAATGTGGGGTTGAAACCTTGGCGGTGAGATTGTGGATGTCTTAACAAGGGTGGGATTCTATGATGTGAAAATATTGAGTTATTTTGAGAATTGTTACCATTATAATATAGGATGAGGTACGGTCAAATCCACATAGTAATAGTTATAACTATGAACTTCACATGATATGATGTTGTACCTTGATCTTCACATGGTTGGAAGAGATGATTTGATCTACATGTTGTAGGAGGGACTTCGACAAGATTCAACCATTATAATGATTTTTCATGAATATGATATGTCCATTAATATATCCATGCCACATGATATAATTGGTATGAAATAAAATCTTATCATATGATCTTCCAATAATTATTTCATTATCCTAATCCATTGTGTCCACATATTGTTATTATTTTAATTTAATAGTAAATGGAAATATTTTAATTAAAATTGTGTGATTGAAATTATAGATCCTTAATATAGTGTTACATACAAACATGAATATATAATGAGATTAACTAAAAGTATACACATACATACATCATCGATTAATTCACATTATGAAACATATGCACAACTATGTGTTTTATAATTGAACTATTCAAAACTCATAAACTGGGAATATCATGTAATATACTAATGGTGCAGAAGAAATCATACATGGTATTTGTGAGAATACATAGTATTTTTGTGAATACCGAGCCCAAAAATATGATCATATTTGATTCATGTGAAAATATAACCATGACATATAAGATTTTTATGGATAGATAGAGATGAAAGAAATATATAAGTAATGTGAAATGAATATAAATATTATAAAATAATTCATGAAATCCATGAGATGAAATATAAGAATAAGAACTGATCCCTTGGTGTATTTTTATAAAGAAATTTACGATAAATACTATGATTATCCAATTATGAAAATATTTTAATATAGAATAGCATGTTACTTGTATCGTTATTAATGTATTATTTATGAAGAATTGTTTTGGAATAATTAATAAATAACAATATGTACAATAAAAGAAAAATTAATTTGGGTTACATTATAACCATATTAAAATAATGAATAATTTATTTTTCAATATATTATGATGTGATGAATTCATCATATAATGGAGTGATAGAAACTTCAGTTATTATTATTATATACATAATAATTGTAGGTTATAAAGTAATATTTTTTTTGATCTAATACAAAATCTAATGAAAATATTTGAATGGTATCAATGATGAAAAAAGAGGTCATACTATGAAAATTTATATACATCCTGAGTGGTAAAATAAATAAAAGGAGATCGATATATGTTTTGTTTCATTAAATCAATAATAATGAAATAGAGGTGGAAATAAATAGATTAATAAAGAAGAGAAAATAATATATATATGGACTACATACTACAAAAATCTATTAGATGACAAAATGGTGTATGGATTGGAAGAAGAAGTAATATAATATCAATTTTATACTATGAAGAAATGAATAAGAGGTCATTTGCAGTTCTCTAAATATAATAAGAAGAAGGGACCTGCAACTATAAAATCGAAATAAAAGGAGTGTCACATCAACAATAAAAAAATACTATATTAAAATACCAATGCCATATTGTTTCCCCTAAAATAAATTATAATGGTACATGATATGCCTCAGTGTCTGATTCACTAACAATGAAAGTGGAATGCCCCAAAACAACATGATGGATGGACACTCTATGTTGTTGGGAGAAAATAGTGTAATGATAATAGTCTTTTACTAATATCATCAATGATGCCAATTTTTTTCTAGATCCTACCAAGGAATACACATCTCATCTTAAATGTAAAACATTATAAATCAATGTTCATTATCAGTTTTTGTGTTTTTTTGGGTTTAGTGTTTCTTTATATAATAAATAGTGTGTGATTGAGAAAGGAAATATAGACCATTTCACAATAACAAGTGGAAGAGGAAAAAATGAAAATAGAGAAATGTATAAGATAGGTTTCATGATACCAACACAAATTCTCCCCCACCCAAATGTAAATGTCAAACATATACCTCCTTGGATCCAATAATCTCTATATCATGGTCTCATTTTCTATTTTTTATAATATAATTGAATATTTTACTATGTAAATGAATGACATAATTAAAAAACATGTGGAATAGACATATTCGTAGTTTTGTGGCCTCTTATGGGAATACTTTTATATAATTCCTCTATGCTGATTGAATGTCTCTTAGTTGAACATAAATATATGATTTCTCAAAAAAATAGTTACACTGTTCCCTTTTCTATAGTGTGGTGTTACTTATTTTTCAATATTTATGAATTATAGTCTTATCTTGATGTGTGGTTACATCATCACGAGAATTTACCAATGAAAACGATATATCATGTGTTGTAGTGTGCTCAAATGATGCACAATATTATATATTCACTCAATTTATATCAAGTATTATGCACATGAATACTCTAATATACCCTAATGAGAATTCTATATGGTTCTTCCATAATCGACGAACACTAGTTTCTATTGTTATATAATGAATTTATGGATTTTACCTTATTCTATACACACTAGTGTCCCCCCCGTATATAGGATATGATAGTGTATAACCATACATAACAAATAGAATTTTTATTTTATCCATATGTACCTATAAGTTTTTCAAGAGGCCACCATGCGACGTAAAAATTACCAATACCTCTGTAGTTTACATTTTATAAAACACTAAGAAAGCCCCATATAAATGAAATTAACTTTATCCATGTGGTATTCACATGATAATGACATAAATTTATAAATATATAGTTATACACCTATTTTATACTCTTCTACCCTTACAATATATTTAGTATTTTAAGTTATTCCTTTACACATGTCATCAAATTTACTGATATACTAATATCTAGCCTCTAAACCACACTTAAATAATTTGTAGCACTTATAAGTCATATCACCCACATCATAATATTTTCAAATAATATTCAATGGTTAATATATCATTAATAATTGAATGGACTATAAGAGGAACTTATTCATATTATTCCATTTGAATAACTATAAATATTGTATGGATTCAAAACAACTCAATTCAAAATATATCCATAATAATTCTTTGAAAAAAAAATACCATATACTTATTAAAATTGAATAACCCAAAATACATTATTTATTAAAAAAACCTATAACAATCATCATGAATAAAATATATGTATATTTTAATCAAGTCAACTATCCATCCCATACTATCAATAATTATTACAAAAAATAATTTGTGGTAAGATAACATCATCCATTAGATTTTATAAAAAATAGAATACATAATTTATCTCCATTTAGACTTATGGATTATATGAATTTTTTTCTCAACCATTTTTTAAAATCAAATTCAATGGTTAATTTCAAATATAGTCCAATTTTATTGAGAGAAATATTCAATACATTTTTTCAATTATGATTTTGTTTCATAAGGGGTTATTTACATAAATTATTTACATTTTATTGATAAATATGTTGAACAATTAAAATAAAACATACATTTCCCCCATTCATAATAATATTTTAGAGGTAATTAATCACAATCATCTACTCATATTTGATGACATGATTTTATGAATGTATCTACACTTCTTTGTTCCAATTCTTAATTAAATTTGATAATGTATTTATTTGACATCCATAATCTCAAAATAAAATTCATTAATGCCTTTATATAACCAACCCTACAATATATTTAATACATCATTGATGTATAGTTTGTTAAATTACAACATATCAATAATGGTATTAACAAATCATCAAACCTTATTAATCTTGAAATTATTATAGAAAAAAATGATTAATTAAAAAATGATACTGTATTTCCATATCACTCAATTGATTTAATAAATTAAAAGTTCATATACCATTACATTACAAAATTATAATTATCTAAACCAAAATTATAGAAAATAGTTATAAAATAAATTATAAATCTGACAAGGTGAGTGATATAAAATATTAAGAATCAATTAATACCATTTAAAAATAAAAAATTTAGTAATTGAATTAGAAGTCTATTTTTTATCCTCATAGGATCTATAAATTAGGAATGATATTTATAACCCATTATAAATATATTTCTAACTCATCTGTAGTTTTAAAATTTGCTAATGACCACACTGTTGAGATAATTTTGATATTTGAAATATCAGTAGGCGAGAAGAAAAAAATATTGGATTGTAACTTTTTGAATAAAAAATATACACCATTTTACAATATAAATTTTTAGAACATAATGATATTGACATGAAATTTTCTATCAAATCTACATTCACTACTAAATTTTTCCTCCCCTTTTGAGGGTACAATTCAACTATCCATTTTACATGGTTTCTCATATTCACATGTAATTCCAATAATGAATTAATATATAGAATATAAAATTTATTATTGACTATATGACACACAAATTATGGTTTTAAATAATTTGATGATGATATTTTAAACATATTTTTAGCTTCAAAATTTATACAAATCTAGACATAAAATAAGTCAAGTATGATATGCTACATGTAATTTCGAATTCTAAACATGATATTCTTTTAGATTATATACTTATATTATTTTAAAAAAAATTAAAAAATTGTTTTAGCCTAAAATTTGAGGCCTCATTAAAATAGTTAAAAAATATAAATAGTGGGGTACCTTTTATAATCTTTTAATTTACGTAGATGGTGAAACCTTATAGACCACTATTTTTTATTTTTTATTTTTTCATGAAATAAAAATTTATATATAAATTATATTTACTAGAATATAATTCTATTCCTATTTTTTGGTTTCATTGACATCTATATAAATCAATTCTTATTATATTCTACCATGGGAAACATTTCTACTATGGGTTAGGTGTCCATAAAAAGTTCATCATTTCTTTCTACAAAACACCTATCTTCCAAAATTTTCACTATAGGAATTATTATTTTTAGTAAACCCATCAACATGGGAAACCCCATAAAAACATTCAATTTTATTCATGATAGAAAGTGAAAACTATTAATACTATTTAGTTCCTTTAATGTTGATCTAGAAGGTAAGATTTTTAGAGAGAGTTTTGATGTTTCTCATATCATTAGTTTGATCATTGGTTTTTTATAAATACAGGCTATAAAATATTACTTCCAATATGATTTATTTTTCTATAAATTTAGGATTCATTCAAAAAATTAAATTAAGAATAATAATATTAATTTTCTAATAGAAAAATTGTTTGTAAAATATGAATTTTTGAAGTTAGAACCACATCCATTCTACTATGCATGATTACCAAGACTCTTAAATATTCCATATCATTAATAGAATGAATTGTGTACCCATGATTTATAAAAAACATTATATGTGTTAGTGTATCCCCAAAAAATGAACATGATTCAGTGTCTTCATGTAATACTCATCCAATCATAAATACCTCTTGGGTGATCTCCCTTAGAGCTATTTCTAACATCTTCCAAATTTTGAATTTTCATGGTAATTCCGATATATATCATCATCATAATAAATTTTATAGGGTATATAATATAAAATACTATATTTTCCATATTTTATGTCCTCTAGGACATGAAAATATTCACATAGGTTTCCTAGTATGGGGAATGTGTTCCTTTTAATTGACTATCACCTTCCGAATGGCAGGAAAATAATAAAGGAAGAGAATCATTTTTCTTTAGACATATCACTAATGATTGATTATTACAATTATTTCATAGATTATATAATCTACACCCCATGTTTCATATTCATTTTTCATTTTTAATACATGTATATTTTAGAAGAGTAATATTTTTCTGTGATAGTGTACATGACACAGAACATCGAGCATAAAGAACTCATGAAATATTTATTTAAATATGAATGTTATAACCTATATGTTGAATTGGAATGTATAAATAGTATTAAAAATTAATGATTTATATAGGTCATAATATATATAAATATATTCCAATAATCCTTGTAAAATGTCAGTCAATTTTTTATTGATGACATTTTATTGTTCAAATTTTATTTTCATCACATATGGTTTTACTTTACATTTTATGTTTTGTAATTATATTTAGTTTGAAACATATTTTGAAATTTTATTTTTTAAAAATAATACATTTTTTGAAATATTCAAATCCAAATTACATTTGGATGATTTTTTAATATTTTTTAAGAAGATTGATTTTTCATTGAATAGTTTAAATATACTTATTTTTTGTAAAAATTTATTTCTTTTTTATAAATTATATATTTTAAAAGTATAATTATGATTGAAATTTTAATTAAATGTAAAAAATGTATTAGATAGTATTATATTAATTACTTAATTACATTTATATCATCATTAGATTTTTTATAAAGATGTTTTAGACATCAAAACAAAATATTTTGACAACTCTTTTTAAATTTGTTATGTTTCTCCATTTTAAGTAATATAAATACTAGAAATTTATAAATATTTTAAAAATGTATCATATAATATATCTAAATATATGAATTTAAATGCACATCATGATTATTAAAGGTCAAATAGTTAATATAATATTATATTATAAATACAGATGGATTTTGTGGAAAAATAATTTTCTAAATGATTTGTTAGTATATTTTTAAAATAAGATGTAAAAATTCTTTGATATAAAATTCATAAAATTATTATCATATTTGGAATCAAAAAAATTAATATTATATAATAATATCAACATATCATATGTTCATAATTATTAATAAATGAAAAAAATTTAATTAACCCTATAAATGATTAAACATGGTATTTCACATTAAATGAGATTTTAATAATATTAATTATCCATAAAAATAGGGTTATTATTTGAAAAAATGGATTTAAAACAACACAAATGAGTTTATATTTACCTATCAACTATTATTTTATTTTAATCCATTCAAATAAATTTCCTTGTTTAAAAACCTAATTACCGTTGTAAAAAATAAAATTATAAAAATATGTAAACAAATATGATGTGGAATAATATGTCTACAAATTTTATTTTTATTTATTTGTGATTTTGAACTAAATTAACCTATCTCAAATCCAATATTTATCAATTTTGGTTGTGTATGGGGGATAATGGATTCCCATTATTCAATTTATTTGGGAATTTACAATAATGTCACTCCTCAATTACAAATGGGCACTCACTCCAATAAATTATTCACACCTCTAAATCCATATGGATTTACTAAAAACTACCAAAATGTCTACCAAAAAATAATTATAACCATTATATGTTATTTTTAATTCTCAATAAATAAACCATGGGGTACATAATAAGTGAGTCAATGGAGGTTTCTCTATGTGATTTTAATCACCATAACAAAGATCATTAACTGTTACTTTTCTTAACACCAAAAACTATGTTTTAATAATTAACATATAAAAAATCGTATTATATATTTTAATATATATATATATATATATATATATATATTTCATAATACTTATCTATAACCCCGTCTAACAAGTTGGATACAAATATATCGCTCATATGTTTAGATGACTAACACCTAAAGAAACAAAATAATTTTTCTCCATGATTGACTCATATCGATAGTAATAATGATGGAAATAATTAATATATATGATACATAATATGTAATATTAATTATTTAATATTAATATGTCACAAAATTTTTTACCATTTCAATTATTAATGGAACTATATTGTTACTCATGCGTATGTATGACCATCCTTCTCCATGAAGCGATCTGATTAGTTTTCTGTTACCAAATTTCATGAATGGTTCTAAATATATATATAATTAATAAATATTATATTTATAATTATACTATTATTATTGATAATATTTAACCATATCCTGCAGAAGATTACTAGAATTTTCATGCCAAAACTAACTTGGTCAAAATTCTATTAAAACCCCAAACAATAAAAACAATGAAATATTATTATGAAACTGGTTGTTAGATATTATAGGCAGATCATATATAATTATATCATCATCATATTGTTTTATTTATTAATGACTAGCATAAACAAATAAGGAAACACAAAAGACGAAAGAGGGCCCATCCCCTCCCCTCATTGTCCCCGCCTTAGCTAAGGAGGACTAAAATAATGTAGACCGAGCGCATCCACCTTAATAATGTTGACCCCCTATTCCTTGATGGTGACTAAATTGTGATGAAACACATCTTCCATGTGGGAAAACTCCACTGAATCCAATTAGTAAGCGACCTTATTCCCCTCCCTCTATGTATGAAGTACCTGAACATTGCAATTATGCCACTTTATGCATTTCTTGATAACATAATGAATGGACCAAGGAAAGTCACATTAACCTTATAAGGAATTGTGAATAATCATAGAGTCCATCTCCACTTCAGAAATTTATAGAACTTTTTGACTACATAACTCCAGACGAATCTGCATTCCCAATCCCTCCGCCTGAAGGGATGAACCCAGACCTAATTTGGCTGAGAATTCCAAGTAGACCGATCCACTACTATCACGCACCACCTCGCCTCCTCGTGCATACCCCAACACGCAAGAACCATCTGTGTTTATATTTAAACCCATGGTAGGAATCCGCCAGCAAAACCATTCACCCATCCTGTTACTGGATGTAGGGGCCACTCCACCACCTGGTTGAAATCTGTTCATAGATGGAGCATTTTTCCATGCTTCAATGGCCTTGTTAAAATCAATCAATAAATTTCTAGCCCATGTGATGATAGTCCGGCTTATCACCTTCCCTCCCTCAGGCCTCAAAATGTTACGTGCCTTCCAAATACGCCATCACCCCGCTTGCATCACCACCGAATGCGCTTCCCCCTCGTGGCCCCCATGCCTTTTCCCTTTGAACCATCTGTCAATAAAGGGCCGGCTATCCCCAGTCGAGGTAAGGAAAGCTGTGAATTCCCCATGAACCTTCCATACCTCACTAGCCCATTCACTACCAAAAAACAGATGTGCAAAGGATTCCTCACTGTGAATAGTACAACACACACACATGTACGCCAAATGAATATCACACTTACGGACATTGTCATTAGTCAGGAGAGTTCCGTTCCTTATCCTCCATATTTGGAAGTTATATTTGGTGGGAATATGTTTCACCCAAATGTTCTCGTCCCACCCTCCAGTCTACACCTGGCCATGAACAATGTAGTGAAATTATTTGGTTGAGAACCATCCCTATGAGGAAGTAGTGATGGAGCACTGGTCCTCCTCTTCATTCAACTCGATGAGACTGAGAATCTCTCACTGCTCTTTATCTAACACCGTGTCAACAAACGCAGGAAACCTTCTCGCTTTCCTGAAGGTGATATCTGGTACCATATCAATAAAATGTATGACACCATTATATAATAGGGAAACACATGTTCAACCAACGTGAAATGTGAGGTAAGGGACTTCGTCTTAATTTAGGTTCATTGATATCTATTTTAATGTTAGACACCAAATTTAATTTATATTTTTTATACACAGCCCATATCAAATTATATATCATAATTAAAATATATTTAATGTTATTATAAAAATTAATATTAAATATTTCATCGATGGGACTTGATATGAACGTTACCATGTTGTTTGGAAATTTATAACTCAATTTATCTTCATGATTTTTTATTATTTATTTATTATATTTGATGTTTTTATTTTTGTGCATTATTTATGAATATTTTTAATTTTATTTCTAGTTATTTAAATAGTATTCAGATATTATACACCTAATTATCTCATTTATTAACACTCAATAAAATCCAATTATCACTGTAAGTATTTCTCATCACACTATTACATCCATGGGACAAATTCCATATTAACCACTTATTTTTTTTGTGAGGGATATATAATTACTATTTTTACAAATTATATTATTTATCTCTTTATCATCATTTTATTTATAATTTAAATTGTATTTATCGGGATTTTGATTTATATATTATTTATATATTAATTTTTTATTTCATAACATCATAATTATTCAGGACTCTCTATGTCTATAAAACTTTTAGGGGAATTATATGACAATTCTTTCTCACTCCCAATATGTTTTTTTCATTTCATATTATTAATAAAAATTTAAAGTAATATCATCATCTTTAACACTTTAGAACATAAAACGAATGAGATAATGTTTATAATGAAAATATAACATTATTTATTTCATCATTCTAAAATCCATTTTTTTTCAATGTTAATGTATTGTAAAAAATGTCAATGATTTTGACATTTTGAAAAAGTTTTTTTGAATAAATTTTAACCATTATTGGATTTTAGCAGTAAAAATTAACTTCAATATTCCACCAATTTTTAAAATAAGGAAATCTTTGAAATATTTAAAAAAATTGTATGAAATCAAAATTTTAACCTATTTTGAATGAATTGGACATTAAATCATAATTAATACTATTTAATTTGAATATTCCAAAAAATATTTCCATGATTCTCTTTAAATAATTGGTTTTTCATAATATTCTAGAGAATTATTTTTCTAACATAATTATAAAATAAAAATGGTCTTTTTACTCAATAATGCTTTAATGACTTTCTTATGGACTATATATGCAATAATAAAAAAACATTTTTTTCCCTTATACTCCACTGGGGATATTATATAACTCTGTGATCCTTATTCTTTCATTTGATGGACTATTATAAGTTTGAAAAAAATAATTTAGACATTCTATTTCATAATTAATTTTGAATCCTTAAATTTCTCTAGAAAAATTGAAATTATTAAGATCATGGCCATTAACTTTCTTTAAAAAAAAAATATTTTTTTTTATGAATTATTTTGTTATTTCTTAATGAATTTACCCTTTTCACATATGATTTTTTATTTTGAATATTCTTTTATAGACAAGAGGAATAATATTAAGGGCATATTATTTAATCATTATAGATATTTGTTGATATTTCATATTATTTCTAAATTATATTTTCATTGGATATATTATAAATCCTTTGGACATTTATTTATTATTCGGTCCTAGAATTATGTATCCCTTTGATGCATCAATATTCTAATGATGCTAATCAGTATGTTTTCATTAAATGTATCTTCGGTGACATCCTAACTGATGATGTCAATAGTCTTGGAACAATGTTTTAGCACTAATGGTATCATGATGCATGAGATAATTATGTCCAATATTATTAATTTTCTAACATTTAGAAATCAGTTGTTATTATCATGAAAATTGATAATTGATTATATCCAAGGGTGCAATTTTTCTCATTTTATTAAATGGAATGTGTTTTCTATTATTTACACTAACATATTAATTATTAATTATCTAATTATGATAGTAAAGTTATTGATTAAATGGATTTGTGTTTAGTTATAACCATTCTATATTCAGTACTAAAAATTGAATCATAAAATAACATCTTATATATAATGATTGTTGATCATTAGAGGTGACCCTTATATGGATTATTTTCCTTTGGATATGAATAAGAGTTCATTAAATGAGTTCATGGATGAATAATATTTAACATAATTTTATTCAAATTTTATTTTTAAAATGTAATGAATTTCTCATTTATATATATAGTTTACCTAGGCGAGTAGGCTATAGTTCTATTGGGATACAATTCCTTGTATCTATTACTAGTGTAAAAAATTTCACCACCAGCTCTGGGAAACAAGGGTTGGGGTTGATGCCATTCCTATCAGAGAAAGTTTAGTAGAAACCATGGAATGTATACTAACAAAAACATATATTTTGAAACAAAATCCGATGATAGAATTTGAGGATAAGTATAGATGAATATTCATATATTTTGGTAGCGTATATATTATTTTATTTTTCATAAAAACAAAACCATGTTTGTAACACTCCAAGTCATTACCATATTATTTTTTCTGAATAAATTTAATTTTGTTAATTTCTTGGATTTATTACAAAACTATGTAAAGATTACGATACATACTACAAAGATATTCCTTATCTTACATGCAAGGAACATTTTTACCAAACAACAGTATATTAAAAAAATATTATTGTTTAAAATGACATATTACCTAGCCGTTAAATTAGAGGTTATGAATAGTATTGATTTTTTATTAATTATTTATATTCTGTAGAATTTCAGAAATCATATTATTTTTTTTATAGAAAAAATATCAGAAATATTGAAAATTTTTGGGGATAAAAGAATTATTTTTCAAAGAAAATGATGTTTTGTAGTTTTTTGATGGTACATGCATTTTAAATCCAATATTTGACAACTTTATATATTCCAATTGACAAAATAAACTTCCTATTAATAAGCAGAAAATCAAAATATGGTTTGGAAAATATTTTGGTGTTTTTATGATAATTTTCTAATTTAAATGAATAATGAAAAATAATATATTTTAATTGAAAAAAATAATTGAAATTCTATATATTTTTAAAAAATAAATTTGAATATTATAAAAGTATAATTAGATTATATTTTTACTATTAAATAAAATGTATATCATGGTAATTATTTTCCCAGTAAATTATATATAAACACTTGTTATTCTTTTTATGGTTTTTACTTTTGAAAACCTGTTCTATCGTTTTAACAATGGTGATTAATTTTCAATTAATTACTGCCAATTATGAGTTTAAAATTTTGAAAAATTGATTCCTTATTTTTAATTAGTGGGTCCAAATATTTTTTATATGCTACTTTTATTTTAGTCATTATGAATAGTAACAATAGTAATTATTTCTAACTACAGTTATGGTTAAATCAGGTAATTAAAGGTAAAATTATTTTTATAAATTACCTTTACACCAATAAAAATCCTATTGGATAACTAAATTAGACCTTTATTATCCATTTTTTTAAATGGAATCAATTAATGGACACTTACCTAAGAATATGACATAAACATTATTAAAATAAATAAATGTGACAAAATGTCACACTCACATTTTATATAAGTATATTAATATCAATATAGGTAAAAACAAGAGATAATAGCAACTATATGTAGTCTATGGAAATATAAAATAATTACCCACATCAGAGATTTTTTTATAATTTTTAGAAATTAAATAGTTACTATTAAAGATGCCATAATAGTGAAGAAGAAATTATTTTATTAATAGAAATATTAATTAAATTATTTTATCAAAATTAAAATAAATAAATTTTAATTAATCGTGGTGATCCACGAATTTTCCTAGTTTCTATGACATGTTTGGAGTATATTCAATGTGTTTTTGAACGTATCATCTATGTGGGTTTTAAATAAAGTAAAATAAATGCATAGCTACCAACTGACACTAACTATAATTTTTAAAAATAAAAAATTGTTAAATTATTTAAGAAATTAAAAAATATTCAAAAATAAAAAGTGAAATTTATGTGGTCTAAACTGTCATAATGTTTCCAATTATGGGAAATTTGAACCCCATATTTAAATTTTTAAAAACATTTAATATTCAGAAGATTATTACTATAATTAAAATTATTTAGATTTAATAAGGATAAATAAAAATGATAAGGTTAAAAATAAATCAAAAAATGTCTATATTTTATTATTTGAGATTATTTCAACACATCCTCATATTAAATTATAAATAATCCAATTTTAAAAAATATTAATTAAAAAATTAATGTATATTAATTTATTTGTTTTTGTATTCAAAAGGTTCCCATCCCCTCTCTTATAAAAGTGTACCTATCCTTAGATTATAATCACACCTCTAAATCCATTTATCTCTACCAATAACTCCCCATTTCCTCTCCCAAATTCTATCACATCAACTTAGAGGCAACACACTTTGAATAAAGCCATCTTATCCAGTTCTTTTTTTGCAAATCAAAAGAAGGTACTCAAAAAAGATGTCTTTGTTTTATCACCTCTTTCAAAATTATTTCCCTCTTCCACATACCATTTATATGTTGTTTCCATATCAAAGTAATAAATCAAGTATAAACCATATAATGATATTTTATTAATATAATGGTATAACCACAGTCCACAATTTATCCATCAAATGAATAACAATATCACCATGTGTGCGTATATACAACATACCCTCTCCCTGCCATCTTATAATTTTTTATTCAATATTACATTATTTGGATGGGAATAAAGATGAGTATAATAAATGTAAATAATGAATATTAAAAAATAATTATTAATTATAAATAATATACCATTAGATTCCATAACATTTAACCATCAAGGGAATGATACCATAGCATGTGTATACGTACGGTCTATCATCTCCACAATACATTGAGATTCATTATCCATGTTTACAATTCATGAATAATTAAAAAATAAATATTATGAGTAAAAATAATATTTATAGACTTAATTACATTCTATTTATGTAAAAAATATATCATATTCAAAAAAATCACGACTTAAATGAAAAAACATGAATTAGAAAATGTAGAAGTTACACCCGAAACAATGGTAATACTGAAATATTATTAACAAATTATAAAATTAGATCATATATGAAATCATAAATATGTATATGGTTCTGTTATAATTTAATAACATAAATTAACCATAATAAAGTATGTCAAAACACTCTCACGTTATTAAAAGTAAAAGGTAAGGTTTAATTTTGCAATCTCAAGATTATATGAGATTGTTTATGTGTATGTATTTTCAAGGAGATATTTATTATCCATATTTATGTATTGTAAAAATAAATTTCAAAATATTTTCACTATTTATCTAAAATCATTTAAATTCATTTATACCCTTGTTTGAATTTTTATAAAATGTTTTCAATGGAATATTTCTGACATTTTCTAAACAAGGTATTTTGTGACCTTTTCGACAAATTAAGGAATAAATGTTTTTTAACTTATACTGCATGAGTGGCTATTTTATACCATAATTATGCCTTATCATTTTGAACATTACCTTACATTCATACAAGGTTATTTTAACTATATATGTTTTGTTTTATAATTGTGCGACTTTTTAATAATTTCAATGTAAAAAAGGAATATTTCCCTCAAAATGCTTTAATGAATTTATTAGATTATTTTAATATAATTCAGAATCCTTTGTTATATTTTATTCATGGTTGAGGGTGATTTATTTTTTTAAAATATTCCATATTATATTAATGGTTATATGATGTTTCTGATAGTAAATGTGGTATTTGTATACCATTCATGGGTTATGGTTTATGTATTATCATTTGTTATGCAAGTTTTAAAAGGAATGATAATGTAATTTTCAATATTTAAATATGAGTAGTGTATTGGACATTGTATGTGATGGGTGGGGATCACTATAGATGCTTGATACATATGTATATATCATGATACAAATCTAGGCCTTGGGACAAGGCATTGATAATATATTTATCATCATGGCATTTGGATTTGACATTGTGGTTATGATATCCAACATTATTCATTTCCTCATTATGAGATTAGTTATTGATATTATATGTGACTATTTGAATAGTAAAATATCAAGGTGAGTTTTAAATTTCAAATTTTGGATATATTTTTTCCATGTTATTATGAAGATAATGATTAAAATTCATGTGTTTTAGTTTTTTTACCTATAATTAGCAGTTTATGATAATTTATGATAGCTTCTACTATATAGTTTATCCTCACTAAGAATATGAGATGTCCCCTTTCATATGATTTATTTTCCTATAATTAGATGAAGTGTATTATGATTTAAATGCATGGTTAATCTAGGATAATAATGCTGTTATCAATGAACTATCTTTGTTTCATTTTATGTTTTGAATTTTAATGTAAAGTTCGTGTATGTAATATATTCTCTATGACTACTAAACTAATCAGTCTTTTAGGATCTAATTCCTATTAATCATTCCCATTTACTAGAATAATAAACCAACTCTTGGATTTTGGGGATAGGGTGTTAAATTTGGTATCAAAATAAGTTTTACGGCAACCAAGAAAATTGATTTAGAAAACATAGATTAGGGATCATAACCCTAAGATGGACTTTGATGATAAGTACAATGAAATATTATAAAATTATAGTAATATAGATATTATGTGGGTATTCTAAGAAAAAACATCCATGTCTAGATACTACAAATTGAGGTGTTTCGGGAATATATCTACCTTGGACTAATAACTACACCAAGGTGTTCTGGGATTGACCTAGGGTAACCTGGTACTCGAAAACAGGTCATACTATGCACCTAGTTTGTCACTCACTTGCGATATTCTTATGATAATTAACATTTTCTTTGAAAACCGTTATGAAGGATTTATTTTCAAATATGTCTCCAAAGAAACCATTTTTATTATTATGAGACTACATTCATTTAAATCATCAATTAATGCTGAGAATTTATCTTATTTTTGAATTATAGATTATGACATGTTCTAAACTATTGTATGTCATCATTTAGAAATGAAACCCAGTTTAATGGAATGATAACTCCAATAATAAACAAGATCCAATGAGTCATAAGGATCACGTCAGTCATGGTCTTAAGCGAACATTTCAAAGGGAAATAACCTCCCATGAATTATCATCCTATGAATAAATATTATCATTTGTTCATAAGATAAGTAACGAATTATTCGAGTCCTATGTCTTTGAAGGGAATAAATAGAATAATGGGATGGTAGAGAAAAAGATGGATAATTTCAATATGGTAAATAATGATTTTCCCACATTTTATAACTGTGAAAAGATTTTCCCTATTAAATCCTTAAAGGGAATTGGAATTTGTTATAAGTGTGAAGAAAAAGGACCCCATGATCATGATTTCAATTTTATGAAATTTTTTCCATTGTACAATTCTTTTTCAGTAATTATATTTGACTCTATGCGAATCAATGTCCCAATCATCAGAGTATACCACAAATGAGGCTGTTCGATAATAATCCTGTTATGATACTACCATAGATGAAGAGTAATGATTAATTTGGTTATGTTGTTATTGTTTAATTTTTTCATTTAAGTATTCTATCAATTATTTTCTAGTTATATGAATCTTCAAAATAAATATGGATTGTACTAGAGTACAATTTTATTAATGATGTGATATTGTATAGTTCCATGTGTTGAGATACATTTGCAAGTTCATCTTTTGGGAAAATATATGGTTAAGGGAAAGATAACCCTTAATATGTTTATTATATTGAGATAATAATTTTTTGATAAAGAGATGATTGATTTTTATAAAGAATATTGGATATTATTGACTACCTTGTAAATAATTAATGTTTTTTGATTCCATCATTATTACTATTCACAACATTTTTTCAATTATGGAGTATATCCAATATTCTATGTTTTAAAGGGATATATGGTAATTTAGTTTATTTAAATGTTTTAAAAGAATATATGATGAAGGTATTCACATTATTTTTATGTAAAAAAAACATCATTATTTCATGTGACCTTCCATATAATTTTTTGGACAGTGATTTTAGAAAGATGTGTTTTTGAATAGACTAAAGGTTAGAATGAATTATAATAGATATTATATAGTATTTTTATGGTTAAAAAATATATTAAAATTATTTATGTAATGTTATATTAATATTAATTTAGGAAAATGACAACCTGTAGGATGGGTGACAACCTGTTGCATTAGATAAGGCTATGGGAATCAAACCCACAACTGAAGTGCGACAAGACTTATCACCTACTGCTAGCCTACAGGATGTCCCAGTTTAGTATAACATAGTTTACATTATTTAAATTGTATAATTTTATATTTGGAAACATAAATGATTAATATAAATAATATATTAGTTATTTTATTATCTTTTTAAGAGAATGATTAGTTTTTGGTTGGATTTAGATAAAGGATGAAACTCTACATTTCAATTAAGTATGCATCCTGGTGTTCTTACTCTATGAAGTAAATTAATTATCCAAAACTAGGGAATGGATCATAAAACAAATTCTAACATATTATTTTATAATTAATCAAATGGTTCCTTTTATCATTGCAGATTTATTGCATTCCAGTTTTTAACATTCTCCAAATAATGTTTAATATCACACTCCATCAGAATATGATGGTTACATTTTCTTTCATTTAAATTTTCTCCAACATGGAACACTAGTATTTATTGTCTCTAGTTACCTTCGTACTTCCCTTTCATTATTATAAAATGTTGGAATCATTAATCTATTTTCTAATTTGTGATTTCAATAAAATATTTTTTTAAATTCCGACACGTAATTTTCTATTCCGAGTTTAAATGGAGAGGATGCAATTTATTGAAGGAGATGAGAATGTAACACCTTGTGAATTTAAAATAATTTCATTTATGAATATTTTTTTTTACTTTCTAGGTTTTTACACAACACCAGGTAAATCATACAACAAACACTACAATGAGATGGGTGGTGTTACACACAAGACTCGGTTTTACCAAACAACATTATATTAATAAAATATTATTACCTAATATGCTATATAACATGGTTTTTAAATTAGAGGTTATGAATTTTATTTAACAAATTTAGAATTTTATATATCTTATTTAATTTTACCATTCATCTTATGTGTTTCTTATATATAATATAACATGAAATTCATTTTTTTGGATAAAAGAAGTATTTTTTCAAAAAAATTTGTTTTGTCGCCTTTGGATAGAGAACCCATTTCAAACACAATATTTGATACTTTTATATATAAAATTTTACAAAGTAGACATTTTATTTGGAATCATGACATCAAAATTTAGATTGGATATTTGATTGGTTTTTTTGATAACATTCACATTTTTATTAAAAGTGAAAAATATAAAATTTTAATTTAAATTTTTTTAATTGATATAATTTATTATGTTACTATATATACATGAATGGTTTTAATGTATAATTATATTTTATATTTATAATTTAATATAATGTAGGTTTTTGGAAAAATCTTCATAGAAATATTATATATAAATACATGTCAATATTTTGATGGTTTTTACATTTGAAAAACTCATTTTCTTGTTTTCATAATGGGGATTAAATTTAAATTAATTTCTATAACATTAGTGTTTTAAATTTTAAAAAATATATTCCATAATTTGAATCAATGGATCCAAATAATTTAAATAGGATTCTTTTATTTTTTGGAATTTTTTATAGTAACATTAATAATTTTTTATTACCACTTTTTTAGTTAAATTGGGAAATTAAAGGTAAAATTAATATTATAAATTACATTAAGACATATCACAATAATATTTTATGACTAATTTATTCCATTATAATTTGTTATTATAAATTTTATAACAGAATGGCTACTTTCTCAGGAATATAACGTTAATGTTTTTAAAATCAATTAATATGAGAACATTTCACACTCTCATTTTATATAAGTATTTTAATTTTAATATTGGGATAAAAAAGAAAATAATATAGAATATATGTAATATTTGGAAATATATAATAATTAACTATTTCACAGAAATTTATTTATAATTATAGAGATTAAATAACTACCATTAAGGATGACATAATAGTGATGTTGAAATTATTTTATTAATAGAAATATTAAATAAAAGAATTTAAATATATTAAATGAAATAATATTTTAATTTATTAAGGAAATACATGAAATATCTCGGATACTATGAAATGTTAAAATTAAATTCAATTTTTTTTATAATTTATCATCTATGTGGATTTTATTTAATGTCAAATAAATGAATAGTGTTAAAATTGACACTATTGATATTTTTTAAAAATTAACCTATTATTAAGTTATTTAAAATTCATAAAAATGTTTAAAAATTAAAAAGTGAAAATTATAAGGTCTAAAATTTAATAAAGTCTCCAATGATATTAAATTTACATAACATATGTAAATATTTATAACCATTTAATATTTAGAATATTAATACTATAATAAAAATTCAATAGATTAAATTAGGATAAATCAAAATGATAAGGTTTAAAATAAAATGAAACATGTCTAAATTTTATCAGTATAGATGATTTAGATCCATAATCATCTTATATTATTAATAATAATGTTTTGATCCATTTTAATTTAAAAATTAATTTATATTAATATAATAGTTTTGGTATTCCTAAGGTGACCCTCCCCTCTTTTATAATGGGTATCATTTCGTTATCTTTTAATCACACCTCGAAATCACATTGGATCAAAGAAAACCTTATAAATTTCTCTCTAAAAATCTCTCACTTGATCCTAGAGGCCACACTTTTTGCTATAAAGCCATCCTATGACGTCATTTTGTGAAAATGAAATCCGATAGTTGAAAAAGAGGTAATTGTTTTATCAACTCTTTAAAAAAAATTCTTCTTCAACTTCCTCTTTTTATTTTGTTTAAATATCAATCTAAAAACTCAATTATAAAAAATATACTTATATGTTATTATAACCATGGTACAATGATACTCCTCATTTTATCAATCATATGAATAACAATATCACAATGCATTGGTACATACGACTTACTGACTCCACGCAGTGGTGTAATTTTTAATTCAATGTTACATTTTTTGGATGGGTATAATTATGAGTATAATGGATGTAAATAATGAAAATAAAGTGATAATTATTCAGATTAATTAATATAAAATCCAATTCAATAACATTTATTTATCAAGGGAACGATATTGCCACCCGTGCATACATACAACCTACCGTCTCCACGATGGTGGGAGATTAATTATCGACATTTACATTAAATAATGATTATAAAATTTATATGATAAATTAATATAATAATTAAAAACATAATTTCATTTTTTACATGAATAAATTATTTCCAATTCATTTGAAATGTGACCCACATGACAAAACATGAATTGATAAATGATGTAGTTAACACCCGAGACAATTGTAATTCTAATATATTATTAAAAATGATTAAAGAGGGTCATATATGATATCATAAATTTTTATCCAATTTTGGTATAATTTAATAATATATTTTATCCATTATATATGAGGTTAACACACCCTCGACTAACGAAAAATGCTAGCTAAGGGGTAATTTTTACAATAATATTGTTATCAGAGATTGTTTACGTGTAAGTATTTATAGGGACATATTTATTATACATGTCCATGTTTCGTAAAAATAAATATCAAAATATTTTCACTATTTCTATAAATTTATTTAAAGACATTTATACCAATTTTTTACTTCTTATAATTATTTTAAAGTAATATTTCTATCATATTCCAATCACTTTACTTTTTGAACTTTTCGATAAATCAAAGAAAGAATGATTTTTTAACTTAGATAGTGTGAGTGGCTATTTTCCACCGTTATAATGTCGTAACACTTTTAATCTTCCATTAAAATATTACAATGTTATTTTTGTAAGTAATTATTTCATTTATAATTGTGAATATTTTAAATGATTTCAATGTAAAAAATGTATATTTGTCTCAATGTGTTTTAATGAATTTATTATATTATTTTCATTTATTTCAACCTCCGTTGTTGGATATTATGCTTGATTTTGGCTCATTTATTATGCTACAATATTCCATATTGTATTGAATGTTTTATTATATGTTTTACTTTTTATGATCTATTTATATACCATTCATGTTGTATGGTTAATGTATTATCATTTTGTTTATTAATTTTAATAAGAATGTTTGTGTTATGTCACAGCCTTTTCATATGAGGAATGCATTCGACAAAGTAAGTGATGGGAAGAGCATGCTATAGCCACTCGATTCATTAGTAGGTATAATTAGAAAAATCAATACCTCGGAACACAATAATGATGGTATGTTTTTTGTCATGTCATGAGGCCTTGAAATTATGGTTTTGATGTCAGGCATTATCTATTCCCTCATTTTGAGAATAGTTATTGATTTTACATGTGATTATTCGACTATTAGAATATGAAGATAAATTTTTAAATTGAATTATTTGATTTATTGTATCTTTATTGTACTAAATATAATTTTATAAAGGATATTGTTTTAGTTTTATAACTTTTCTTTTATTTTTATACATATTTATGATATCTTCCACCATATTGTTTATCCATATAGATCCTCATATCTCACCACTTTCTTTTGAATTATTTTTCTTGGATTCTATTAATCTTATTATGATATATATGTAGGCTTATAGTTGATAATAATGGTGTACTAAAATTAGTTTATACATTGAATTTTATTACTTGAATTGTAATGTAATGTTCGTGTATGAAATCTATGTTCCAAGACTGCTGAACTGATTGGTCCATATAAATTTGATTCAATTTAATCATGACACTGTTTTAAAATAATACACCAACAAAGGGCTTATGGTTTTAGGAATTATAATGTTTAGATACTAAAACTGTATAAGTTTTATTTGATATTTATACCTATGTGTAATAACTACAAATAATGTTAATTGGCCGTTGAATTGATCAATATTTGGTGCAATCAAATAGGAAATATTGTACACCTATCTCCACACTCCCAAAGGATATTATTTTAATAATTATCATTTTTAATACAACCCATTTTGGTGCATTATAATAGATAATTACTGTGAATGAAATAGGTTAATCCCAAGGTATCTTATAGGGAAAATAAGGTGTTATGATTTAGAAAACCTATATAATTTAACATGGTTATCATATTTGATTTTATTTTCAGTCACTATGATCTTTCATTTTAGTTATTGGCTATAACCCAAATAAAATATATTAACATTTAATATAATGTGATGGTCTCTGATTATGAGAATAAAATTGGGATGATGGTAGGATTGAATGATATCATGATTTTTATTAATTAGTAACCTATAAATATTATTAACAACCTATACCTTAATCAACACTATAACTCACCAATGAAAACAGATTATATATTTATCAAATAGATCATGTTATGAAGACCATAAAATAATGATTGTTTGATTTTCATCCAAATGGAAATGTGGAAAATTTCACCAAGTAAAAAGTCAAAATATAAAAATAAATATGCATGAAAAATATATTCATATATTAATTAATTTTAAATTAAATGTATTGAGTTAAATGGAGATAAATACATTTCACCCTATATATCCATTTATATTCCATTATTATCAATGTGGGGAATCCTGGAATTATCTAATGAAATGGCCTCATTTAATAGTCAAATCCTAGACCAAGGATGGAACTATATTTAATTAAATGGTTTGAATTATATATGTACTAAGATTTCAAAATTATACTATAGAGGTATTTTTTCAATTTTATTTTGGTTACAAGAATCATGAATCATCCATGAATTGAATATATTTTTTGATTCCTCTATGTTTTCTCCAATGGCTTATTGATGAATATCTGATATCATTATTGGTTTATTAGTTTAAGGTTGATCATATATTAAATTTATTTTATACCACATTTTCTATTTTATAGATATGTATATTATAATAATTGAGAGTATTTTGGGAGATATATAGGGTAATTCAACCCATTCGTTTAGTGTATTTTTAGTGAAAAATGTTTTTTATGTAATAATGAATTTATATTTTGTGGAAAAAAATATTAATGTTCTTGGTAACCTTATAGGGATATCGTATCTTTGATTTTGGGGTAATTGTGAGTAATTACAATTTTGGAATGCTATAGGAATTAAATTTATATTGTTTTTGAAAATTGATAAAATCATGCTAGGTGAAAACCCAATCTATTTGGTAAGGCTTTGTGGAATGAACTCACAATTGTAGTATTACAATTGGTGTAGTACCCACCCTTGGCCTATATTGTGTTATCGTTAGTATGATATTTTTTTACTTTATTTGTCTGAATAATATATAATTTTTGAATGTATTATGTTTAAATTTTTGTGGCACTGTTGATGTTTTTATGATTATTGTATTATATTTTAAAACATGTTAAAATTGTTTTGGACTTTATAAATATTATATTAAATATATAAAAAATTACACAAATTAATTGATCAAAATATTTAGTAAATCATAATTTTAGATATTATGATAAACAATATTCATATTCGCAATTCATTATTTATTGTAATATGTGATGTAGAAAATGATCAAAGCATAAAAAAGGTGAAATTGTGATTATGAAATTTAAATATATAATGTCTATATATTTCCTTGTGTACATTGAATATAAAAGTATCCTATGAAAATAGGAAAATAATATGGAATTTTTTTATCATGTTTCCTTTATATATGATGAGTTAATGGGTATTTAAATCATAATAGATTTATGATTTTTTAGTCTTTATGTTTTTCTTGATCATTCAATATCAAGTGATCAATGATATCTATGACTCTCCATATTATTTATTATTCGCATCTATTTTTTTTATTTTCACTTCAAAAAAATTCTCATATATGGATCCCTAGTTATATATTATTAAAGATGAAATACTTATTTCCCTTTCCCTCCTATAAGAGAATGTTTCTACAACATTTTTATAATTTGGGGTCTTAACATAGGTATTTTCAAATTTAAAATCCTTCATTTCTATATCCATTTTCCAATTTTTATGATCAATTTTATTGAATGTTCGAGTAATTTAAAACTGTTATATATTTAATGGATCATATTATGTTTGATAGTGTAGAGAACACATGACACTAAGCATAAGATAACTGTAACATTTTTTATTCAAATATAAATATTATTATTTACATGAATATTTAGTGGGGTTGGATTGGATTTATAACAAATCTAATTTTCCTTTGATTTATTTTTAAAAAATAATTGGGAAAATACTCAGACTACGTGCTTAGATGGAACAAGATTCCAAGGAATGGTGTGGCAAAAATCTATTTTTTAATAAAGTTTGATTTTTAATATAAAAATTCTCAGTGGATAACATTAAATTTTTATGACTCCCAAATGGGTTTCTAGATCAAAAATACAAGGGCACCGTTGCATCAGGAATAGTGGCCTTACCTTAGGTACAAACAAACATCGTCCGACACAGGCCATACCAAAAATTTTGATTTTGGACATAAACATCATTAAAATATTTTAATAATAATGTCTTTTTTTTTTGCGCAGTGAAGATTATATTTCGTTTTATTAATCACATATGTAGGGGTCCATGGTAACAATATGTAACCCTAATTTCTTTCTTGAGAAGTCTAGTGAGAGGAAACCTTGGGAGGTGGTGTTGGAAGGCAATGAACAAGGACTCGAGGATTGGGATCACTGGACGACTGATTGAAAAATGATGAACGTGAACGTTATTAGATGAACAATCCAACCGAGAGGTAGGGAATTTGATTTATTCAATTTATATTTCCATGTTTTTAAACCACCATGATGAATGTGAATCTATCAATGAACGGATTGATGCATAGATCATGCATACTAGTATTATATGAGTTTGATTTAGGGATATTCATTGGGAAATTTGATCTATGTTTACCCTATTATAATAATTTATTTTTGTATACCCATCACTAAATTCTAACATAGTTGTATCAAGACTGACATGAACAAGGCCCGGTCAATCCACCTCAGGTGTTAATGTGAAATTATTCCTCCCCTATTCATTGATTTCTTGATCTTATTCATCACCACAATATGGGAATGATTCTTAGATAGAAAAAGCGAGCAGAGACCATGAATAGTTTTGCCACGGTGGTGATGGATGGATGCCGCGATAGGAGGTTGGGAAGGTAGAGGTCGTTGCATTTTGGCCACGGGGGTGTGGGTGGCGGCGCGCGCTGGTGGTGCACTGGGGAAGCAGAGGAGGCCCGCAACAAGAGGATGCAGTCAATGAAAGGGGGCCACAGCTCTAAGGCCATGGAAGTGCAGGTGAAAACATTTGCAGTGGTGGAAGAGGCCGTAAGCTATACCACGGGTGGAAGATAGGGGCCTCTGAAAATGTCAGATGGAAGTCTTCGGTGGACACAACATACTGCCGCATCATGGGTCTAGAGACCGCAGGTGGTTTGAGGAGATAGTGCCCACCACATCTTAGTTAAATTAGATGAGACCTCTCTAGTGGGATGGGTTGAACAGGCGGGTGGTCCAGTCTTGGGCCTGGTCTAGCACCTTGGGTTGGGTCTAATGCCTCAGGTCGGGCCGAACATGGACATCACAGGACCCTTTTTACAAAAAGTATCATAAATTTCAAACCATAAGTCTGATTGAAATGTCGTTAGTGGCATTGGGACCCTCGTGATGAGGAAGAATAGTTGAGATGTCATGATGGATTGTTATAATTTACTAGTATCGGAGCGGAGTTCCCCCTTGGATTGTCCATCTAGGGTTCATTATGACTATGCATGGTAATCCCCTAAAGATATGAGTCTAGGATAAGGGTTGAAATCCTCATTGGGATGGGAGTGATACTCTATCACTTTGGACGGATTTAATTGTGAATTTATGTGACTTAGAGCATAGGGAATTAATCATCACAACTTGTTGGACATATCATAGGGTTTTTGGTATTCTTAAGAATCTCATACATTTGGAGCCACACATTAGGGTTCATGGTATTTTTTGAGAATACCCTACGGTGCGAGGAAACATGGTATCAGTTCAATACATTATTATGAATCTCTAATAAATTTATCATGAATTTAGATTAATGTTTTTTTATTGTGAGGGGTCCATGTTAGTTGAGTCTTATGACTGACATTTTACCGTTTCTTACCTTCGCTTTCCCAATGGATCATCTGGTGTATATCTTGGTATCTTTTTTATGTACGGGTGTATACCTATGTAGATTTTATTTTTCATTATTTTTGGTCCTTTTTATGTGTTTTTATGGTGGAATTATGTGTTTTATTTTACTCACCAACACATAGGAATTTTCCACATGGGTTGTGTCTTGTGTAGATGATCATGTTTAGAAGAAGTCCTAGGTGGTGCATGTCCAGAGCCAAGACCTGGAAGTGTCTTGTGAGATCCAATGGGCCATGGTCTTCCCAACGTGTTTCTACTATAGCTTCAGTTCCCTCATTAGAAGGACTATCATTGTAGTTATCATTATTTTTGGGCATGTATAATGGACCTGCTTTTTAGTAATGCACATTAATTTTGAGATGCAATTGGGTTTTATTACATTTACGTTCTGTGGTTTACATGCATGGTGGTTGGTGTTTCCCCTTAATGTTTTTCTTTGTGGGCATGGAGATGCATGTGTGTGTGTACATGTAAATAGGCTAAGGCCTCTTGTTTGAGAGATATTCCTACTTAATGCTAGCCACTTTCCCATGTACTATCGGAGGTGGGCACGGGGTGATCATGACACAGGCCCTACTGATATGGGTTGTGATAGATTGGAGTCAGAGCAATGGTTCGGATACACATTGGTACATGGAGTTATTTAGATTGGTTTCAAAAACAATGTTATTTTTTCAAGTTTTTCTTTTAGGATAGGGAATCCAGATTCAGGGCGGTGAACTACCTATCCGTACACCAGAACTATGGGCACCTGCTTTCTCACTCAGTGGATGAAAACATAGGTTGGAGAAAAATGAATGGGAAATTAATCATATAATAATGGATTGTTTTTTTTCATATCCTTCTTCAGTCAGCTCTCCAGATATATTATATATACCATTGTTCATCATGACCTATTTCCAGATTCCTCCACTGAGGGATCTAGTTAGGATCCCGATGCACGATCTCGAGGACGACCTACTTAGTGATGAGTCATTAGTGTAGGGGCATATTCCATATATGAAACCCCAGGTGGACTTCCTGTTGCAGTACCATATGTTGTGTAGCAATTTCTAGAGTTGATACTAGTTAGTGATACACATAGGATCAATGCGTTTACTGAGATACATTTGAATAAACTCCCAATTTAAGGGTTGAGACATGCCCATAGATAGATGAGGATTATGTGGAGGTGGTTACACATGTATTCCTCCTTGTGAGGACCCCACCAAATCCATTGGAAGTCTTAGCTGTGAGATGTCTTCAAGGATTAGAAGGGTGATGGTGGAGTTTAGTGATTCAGACACATGAAAAGATGACCCTCTATTAGGATGACATCGAATTCCTTTTCATAAAGGAGTTCTTTCTGATGACCTTGGGATCTGTATGAATTGAGGAACTCCTGCACCTATAGTAGGATAGCATAATAGTAGCCGAGTACTCAACGATAATCTCCAAGCATTCTGTCTACTCCATAGATGTGTTACGAGACCCATTCTTCAGGGCACAATATTTTTTGAATGCATTATGATGGGAGATCAAAGCGTACTTACTATCCCTTAGAATCACTACTCAGGCTGGTGTACTAGAACAATATTTTCACATATAAAGCTTCTTAGAAGATTAGATTCTATTAGTAGGAGCTGCCAATAGGAACCATGTAACTGAGTCTTCAGGGGTGGGAAGAAGATAGAAAATGAAGGATGTCATGTGGGCCTGGTCCTTCAAGAGATATCCCTAGGATACATGATCATTATTATGAATCTCTAAGGGCATGGAAGAACAGTTGAAGGATAGACTATGTTTCACGTGTGGCGGTTTGGGACACATGGCTCGAGATTTCCTAATGATGGAATGCATAATGCCTGACTTCAAAACCACATAGTCAAGGCCTTCTTCCAAGACTACAAATAAGATTTTGTCAAGTCATTGTTCCAAAAAATAGTTTGTTTCATTAGACCTACTGATGCATCGATGAACTATAGCAAGGTCCACCTGTCACTTACTAAGTCCAATTCATTCCTCATATGAAAAATTTTAGACATAACATAAACACTCGTATTAAATCTAGCATATGAAATGTCAATAAATTATACATAAACCATGAATGGTGAAAAAAATAACACATCCACAATCCAAAATTTCACCAAACATTCAATACAATATGGTATATTTTTATCATAACAATCAACTTCAAACAAACATAAAATCCATCAATGGATGTTGACATATATAAAATCAAAACTTCTTGTATAGAAATATCTATTTCTATTTTGAAATAATTTACAATTCATATAATTTTAAAAGAAAACATTTATTTTGAAAATAATATTATAATATAGTATGGAAAGATTCGACGATGTTATAATGACAGAAAATAGTCGCACCTTCTATATAAGTTTAAAAAGACATTCTTTCTTTTATTTTGTTGAAAAGTTCATAAAGTACATTGTTTGGAAAATGACAGAAGAATTAATTTCAAAACATATGTGGTAAAAGACGGTGATAATTTAACTTAACCCATAGTCTAATAAATAGTAAATATATTTTGGATTTTGGTTTTATGAAAACATTGATGTTGATGAAAAAGAGGTCCCAATAGATACTTACATATTAGCAACCACATATAAGTAAAGAAATTGTAGAATTAACACTTACCTTGTACTTTTCCTTTTAATATGGTATGTTAACCTCATGTATAATATTTAAAACATTTTTTATTAAATTATACAAGAACTACATACATAAATATGATATCATATATGATCATATAATATGTCTTTGTTAATAATATTTCAGTAGTGTCATCCTTTATGATGTTAAATGATTCATTTTACATTATATTCTTGGTTATGTAAGCCATGAAATTTATGGACAGTTTTTATTTGATTCATATATAGAAATATATTATGTTCATAAACATTATTTTAAATCATCAAATGAAAATTATTCACTAATGATTACAATGGGGAATGAATCTAATCGCGTTTGTGGAGACGGTAAACTGTATGTCCGTACAAGCGACAATATCATTATATTGATGGTGAAATCATATTTAATTGGATTTTATATCATATATACAAAATAATTAACATGATATATGTATTATTTATATTTGTTATACTCAATATTATAACCATCAAAATAATGACGTGGTTGAATAACAAACTACACCACGACCTGGAGATGGTAAGCCGTATGTGTGCACGTATGGTGACACTATCATTTAAAGGATGGATAGAATAATGAACATGGTTGTACCATAATTATAATATTTCACATTATGTAGAAGTTACTTGAGTTTTTATTTTGGTAAGGAAACAACAAAGAAAGGGGAAGTGGAAGAAGAAAAGAACTTGAAAGAGTGTGGTTAAATTATTACCTCTTCATTGGGTGTTTTCTTTTGATGTGATATACAGGGGTCCTTAGGTTGGGTTTATAATAATAAAATGGCCTCTAGGTCTATGGGAGGATAGTATAGAGGAAATTTGGGCTGGGGTTGGCTAATCCAAATTGCTTTGGCGGTGTGAAATTTTGAGATGCGGATGTAACATTTTATAAGGGAGGTGAGGGTCACTTTTGGAAAATCATGAAATATTATTTTATAATAAAACCATTTTCGGTTTCTAATGGCTCCAAAATGATTTATTTATAGTATATGGTGGGTATGGGTCGAACACCTCTCGACTAATAGGTTTTTTATAGGTTTAGGTGAAAATATTAACCTTATCTTTTATATTTAACTCTTAGTTAAATAGTTTGACATTTAGCATGTCTCTTTGTATGTTTATATTATATGGTTAATAAACATACTATAAACAGCCAAGTGAACACCGAGTGGTTCTTTATTAACATATATAACATTATCTAAGTCTTTTGGCTGATCCTATGATTTTTAATAATATTATATCAATATATAATATAGTATTTGATTTAATAAATCAATTTTGTCAATTTTGATACTATTTAGTATTTAATTATTTTGAAATTAATAAAAACATTATCACTTCGAATAAAATTTATTTAATCAATAATAACATGTCATATTATCCTAAAATATTATTGGGATTTATCATAAGTCTAAATTTACATTTATTTTGATATTTATGATATCAATTATTTTAATATTTCATTAATAAGGTAATTATTACATCATCATTGTGTCATAAATAAATTAAATTATTTAATGTATTAACATTATAAATAAAATACCATTATGTAGGAAATTTTTTTATATTTCTAATTAATATTTATAGTCGAATTTATCTTATGAATAACCCTATATTAAAAATGAGTTAGTTATTAAACTTTGAATTTATCTCTTTAAACTATTATTTAAATAAAATAATAATAAACGTCCAAATATAATACAAGTTGACTAAATTGGATCATATATTATTTATATGGTAGTTTTGTGGTCTAATTACAATTATCCAATATAATTAGGACAAGTTTTAGGGTAATTATAATATCATTATGACCGTTAATTACCATATTTAATTTTAACTATTGTAAATAAAAGTCAAAAGTAACTATTCAGGAAAAATAATTTGAATCTTATTAAACCACATTTTACTTAATAATGACAACCATGTCTCTCAAATTTTTTAAATTAAACTCACAGATGCGGTAAAATTATATTTTATGAAAATTTGCAAATTCTTCAAAAAGGTGGGTAAAAGACGGTATAAAGTTCTATAAAATTTTATATATCTAAAATTATTATAAAATGTCTCCAATGAATTAAATTTAACATATATTGGTATTATGTATCTATTTGACCTAAATTAAACTAATATAAAATAACTAATTACTTAAATAAAAATTCAGTTTTAAACAATAACACAATGGTTTTCACTATTCATCAAAAAATTATAGTTTTCAGGAAAATACCAAAAATTCTTCCTAAGATAATTTCGATGATACAAATTAAAAAATTAAGTTCACGTTGAAATATAAAATTTATGAAATTTTAAAAAGTGGGTATTACTATTCATAACAGCTAGTTTGATTAGTCATGATGTTTTGAAACTCCTAGTTGCGTACAACGCAAGTTAAAACATTATTCAATGGGAAACATACTATAGAAGATTGAGGTGTTACATTACACCCACCTTAAAATAATTTCTACTTCAAAATTTCTAAAATATTGCTGCATAAAATGATTCAGTTGGTTCTTCATCATAATTTCATCGGGTTCCCACGTTACCTCTTCTATCTTATGGTTTCTCCATAGAACTTTTACCAGATGAGTCATATGGTTTCTCAGAAATTGTTTTATGGTATCAAAAATCTTGACAAGATCTTCACTATAAGATTTATCTGGTTCTAGTTCAATAACCTCATACGTGAGTACATACATTGGGTCAGGCATATATTTTCTCAATAGTGATATGTGGAACACATCCTGAACATTGGAGAGACTTGGTGGTATTGCCAAAATATAAGACACCACTCCAATTCATTCTAGAATTACGAAATGCCTGATGTAACTGGGACTCAATTTACCCTTCTTACCAAATCGTTTAACACCATTCCTTGGAGATACCTTCAAGAAAACATGATCTCCAACTTGAAATTCGAAAACAATCCTCCGATTATGGGTATACCTATTTTTTCCGACAATGAGCTAATTTGATGTGGGTTTTGAGAATCTTTTCATTTTTCATTATTTCCTAAAAATGTTTTGGGCCTACTAGTTTTCTTTAACCATAATCATCCGAACAAGTTGGTATGCGACATCTCTTTCATATAACGATTCATATAGTTCCATTTGAATACTTGAATGGAAGGTATTGTTATAGGAAAGTTCTCCCAGAGATAAATATTGATCCCAAATACAATGAAAGTCATGTAAGAAAGATCTTAATATGTCTTCTAAGGTTTAAATAGTCTTTTCTGATTGTCCATTGGTTTGAGGTTGGTAGGTCGTGCTCAAAAGAAGTCGTGTATCCAAGGCCTTATGAAGACTTTTCAAAAATATTGATGTAATACAGGGATCATGATCAAAAGTAATCAATAGGGGTACACCATGGAGTCTTACAACATCATTAATATATAGTATTTCTAGACATTCAAGTGATTAATCTCCTCTTATAGTAATAAAATGTTCTTACTTGGTAAGACGATCAACATTAACTCATATTACATCATTCATTGAAGGAGTCCTTGGTTTACCAATGAAAACATACATCATAATATTATCCCATTTCCACTCATGTATGGGAAGAGGTTGCATGACTCCTCTAGGCTGTTGCCTTCCAGCTTTCACTTGTGGACTAACCATACATCTTTACACAAAATAAGCAATTTCTTTATTCATGTTGTCCCACAAAAAATGTTCTATAAAATCTATATATTTCTTGGTTCTCCTAGGGTGTCTAGAGAAATTGAAGCTATGAGCTTCATCCAACAATTCCCTTTTTAGATCAGGTATATCGGGAAAAAAATGTCTCTTCCCATATTTCAAAATTCCATCTTCATATATGATTTCACTCAATCTACCATCATTTATAGCATTAATCTTCTTTTGAAACTACTCATCATTATCCTGATAACATTTTAATCTTTCTTGTAATAATGTCTTGGAATCCAATTGAAGAAGTATTGATGTTTCTCCTTCCATGGTTATTACAATATTCATATTTACTAGATCAGTGAATATAGAATTCCTTTCAAGACTCATGTTGTTCATAACTCGATGATCCTTTCTGATAAAAAAATCTGCCACTTTATTTTCCTTCCCTGGGTGGTTGTGTATTATGAAATCTTAATTCTTAAGTAGTTCAAGGCATCTCTTTTTCCTCATGTTGAGTTCTTTTTGTGAGAAAATATACTTCAAACTGTTGTAATCAGTATAAATCTCATATTTTTCACCATATAAGTAGTTTCTTTATATCTTCAGAGAAAATATTATAGTTGATAACTCAAGATCACTAGTGGTATATTTTTTCTCATGAATTTTTAGCTGTCATGATTCATAGGAAATAACTCTATCATTCTACATTAGGACACAACCAAGTCCTTTCTTTGAAGCATCACTATAAATAACAAACCCATCATTCCCTGATGGTAGAGCCAAGATAGCAGTGCTGACTAATCTTCTCTTCAGTTCTTCAAAACATTCTTCACACTCTTTTTTCCAATAAAATTTTACCCCTTTACGTGTGAGCTTGGTTAATGGGCTAGACAACCAGGAAACATTCTATATGAAATACCGATAATAACCTGCTAAACCAATAAAATTTTGTACCTATATTATATTTGTTCATGTTTTCAATTATTGGATTGCCTTGTTATATGAAGGAACAATAGAGATTCCATCCTTAGAGACAATATGTCGATGAAATGAAATCTCTTGAATCCAAAATTCGCACGTGGTAAACTTACCATATAATTCATGTCTTCTAAGGGTTTTCAGAATAGTGCACAAGTTATTTTAATGATCGTTATATCTTTTTGAGTATACCAAGATATTCACAATAAATAACACTAAAAATTAATCAAGATATTACTTGAAACTCTATTCATTACATCCATGAAGACAGAGGGTTCATTAGTCAATCCAAAAGGAATTATAGTAAACCTGTAATGCTCGTACCTGGTTTGAAATTTTGTTTTCGCAATGTATTCCTTCTTCAAACACAACAGATGATATCCATATCGAAGGTCAATCTTTAAAAAATACTGAGATCAATGAAGTTGGTCTAATAAATCATCAATTCAAGGTACGTGATACTTGTTCTTTATTTCTATAGTGTTGATCTCCCTGTAGTCCATGCACAACATCATAGATTAATCTATCTTCATAACAAAATGGGCAGGGGCTCCCAATGGGGAAAGACAAGGGTGAATAAATACCTTTTTACTCAATTCCTCTAGTTGTATCATTATTTCCACTAATTCTATCATGTCCATTCTATAATGGGTCTTCGATACAGTCCTTGGACCAAGAATTTAATAAATGGAAATTTCAATTTCTCGTTCTGGAGGATGTCAAGGTAAATCCTTTGGAAACACATCAATATATTCTTACACAATAGGTACATCCCCTATTCAAACATTATTTTCCTTACCTAGAATTATTTCATTCTATTCCTCACAATAATTGAATTTAGTAGAGCTATTGGGGGTGGATGTAAATAAGAATCATGCGGTGAAGTTTCTTCTTTAAAGATAATGTTCTTTTTATCATCATCAAAAATTGTATCTTCTTTCTTCTTACAATAAATTTTCACATAATAGTTTGAAATCCAATCCATTTTGATGATTATATAAAATTAAATCACTGGTATGACGATGAGATCAACTTATAATGAAAATTTAAATGACCTAAGGGGAACTAATTCACAAAACATTATTGCGATGATACATCCCTTAGTAGTTTTGACTGAAAAATCCCTCATTAAATCTAATTGAAAATATCTAATTTTTTTAGGAAACTCAGAAGATAAGAAACAATGCGATGATTTTGAATCATTAATGAATTCACTAATATTGAGGAAACCATTAAATTACATTCCACCACTTCTTTATAAGGTTCAACCTTTTCAATAGTGATCACATAATCCTTTCCTTTCTCCCTTGGAATTTTCAGAGATAATTTACCTTGGTGCATAAGACATTCATTGGTATAATGTACCTTTTCAATACAATTTTAGCAACTAGCATTGACATCCCCTTTAATTCCATTGCAATCACAAGCCTTCTGGCCTTTTTCATCACTCTTATAAAAATACACCATTCCTCTCTCGCAAGTATCAGGGTGTTTCTTCCCACATATTCCGAATGATGGACATTCATCTTTTCCCTTGTTCCCCTTATTTCCATTTCCTGAGTGATCAGTATATATATTCTTCTATTAATTTGATTTGAAGTCACAAGACATAGAGAATTCATTTCTGTTTTGACAGCGAATGAGACAATATCATCGTACAATGAGGAGGATTGTGAGACTAATGATCGATGGACCAATGGTTTTAACCCATCAAGGAATCAATCAATCTACTACTTTGGTTATGTATATAATCTATAGCATACCATGCTATCCACTTAAATATAGCCTCATACTTTGTGACATTCTCATCCTCTTTTTTTCCTCCAACTCAGAAATTGTCTTTCAATATTCGCTCGATGGTCTCACAAAAAGTATTTTTCTAATAAAATCTCTTTAATCTCCCTCCATTACATGTTCGATACTTCATCATATTCATTTGTGTTTTCATTTAATGACCACCATTGATCTGAATCTCTCGTGAGGTGATAAATAACCATGGAAACTTTTTCCCTTTTGCTACTCCCCAAAGCATGAAATATTTTCTCTAAGGAACATATGAATTGCTCAGATACTAATGGATTTGTACTCCCATTGAGTTTTTGTGGTTATTTCCTCATGAAGAAATCTAATATGTTGATCCTCCGTGGTGTGGATGAGGGTGATCCATATGGGTAGGGTTATTATTCCTAACCTGAGTGAGTTGTCCCGGTATGGTGATAAGCTGACAAGCACTAGTTGAATCTCTAGCACCACTATAATTATCTAGAGTAGGAGGGAAATCCCAACATTAATTACGTGTGTTTATAAGGTTTCCATTCCTTCACTAGGCGCTATTTCTAAACAATGGTATACACTATATTATTTTATGAATCACAATAAATAATTTCAATCATATAAAACACTAAAAATAAATGGAACAATTTATACATATAATCGATAATCATAAAAAATGTTTTCTTTGAGAATGTATATACTCATAATTCCTTAAAAATGGTTGGTAAATAAAATGTGAATTATCTTAAGCATATCCCCCAGTAGTGTAGTAACCAAGAGTGAAGTAAGGCCTATTGTTGTACACCAGGATATCCTTGGTCAATCTTGAAACTCATTGTCAGAGTTTTCACTTCTAGTTACATCTATACCAGAGCCACCTCTACCTGCTTGTATCCATACATGGAAGCATTTCTTGGAAAATACCCAAAATCTCTACATTACCAAAATTCATGGAAGTTATTCTATACTAATCATCAAATTCTATCTTAGGGTAGTGTGATCTAATCTGAGTTTATCTAAATATAGTTTCTAAGGATGGTACTAAACATCCTCTGATACCAATTGTAATGCCCCAACCCCAGTTAACTAGAGTCGGTGCATTATTACATAACATTGGCATGATCACAAGGGATAAAATCCCAAATGACAGATCTGTTTAGTAGCCTTAGAAGTACTAGATACATTTGTAAGCTTTACCTTACATCCTGAAACAAATACATCAAATTTGTTTTTGTCCCCTATGAACACAATTATAACCTTAGCCTATATCTACAGGTCAACCATAAAATACTTTTTCAAATCCTGGGAAATGTAAATCCTAGAAAGGGGTGAGCTCAGAAGCTCAGTAAATATAACAATATAATGGAAAATTTCTTAAGTAATCATAAACATTTAAGGGAATGTATAATACTAAAAAATACTTTTAAACATAAACTTCATCACAATCTATAAAAAATAAATCAAATAATTCCATTTACTTATTCAAATTTATATTCTACTATTCTAATAATCTAATGTAATATCAATAACAAATTTCATAATGGCGGAATGCATAAGTCCAGACTACATAACCACATAGTCAAGGCCTTGTTCCAAGAATACAAATAAGATTTTGTCAAGGACTTGTTCCAAGACCCTAGTTTGTCATAGGAGACCTATAAATGCATCAAGGAGCTATAGAGGGATCCACCCACCACTTACTAAGTTTAATTCATTCCTAATATGAAAAGGGTTAAACATAACATAAACATTTATATTAAAACTATTATAAGAAATGTCAATAATTTATCCATAAACCATGAATGGTGTAAAAATAACACATCCACAATAAAAAATTTCACAAAACCTTCAATAAAATATGGACAATTTGAATCATAATAATCAACATCAACCAATCTTAAAATCCATCAAAGGATGTTAACATAGATTAAATACAAAATTTTTGGAAGAGAAATATCTATTTCTATTTTGAAATCATTTAAAAGTTTAATAATTATAAAAGGAAAAATTTCTGTTGAAAATATTCTTTCAAGAATGTATGGGAAGCTTCGATGATGTTATAATGGTAGAAAATAGCTGCACCCACGATATAAGTTAAAAAAACATTCTTACCTTAATTTTATCGAGAAGGTCATTAAGTAAATTGTTTTGAAAATGACGAAAAGATTCATTTCGAAACATGTGGGGACAAATAAGGGTATAAATGACTTTAAACAATATTCTAGTAAATAGTAAAAAGGGTTGAATTTCATTTTTATGAAAACCTGGATGTGTGTTATAAAGAGGTCCAAGTAGATACTTACGTATTAACAACCTTGGATAAGTAAAGAGATTATTGAATTAACCCTTACCTTGTACATTTCCATAGTCGATAGTATGTTAACCTATTGTATAATAGTTAAAACATTGTTATTTAATTATAGAAGAACTATATATTTAAATATGATATCATATATGATTCTATAATAGTTCATTGTTAATAATATTTCAGTAGTATCTTCGTTTTATGTGTTACGTGATTCATTTTCATTTATGTGATTGATAACGTAAGTGATTTTTTATGGATAAGATGTATTTTATTCATATACATAATGATATTATTTTCATAAATGTTATTTTTAATCTTAAAAATAAAATTATTCTTTGATGATTACGATGGTGGAATGAATCTCATCGCGTTTGTGGATACAGTAATCAGTACGTACGCACGAACAACAATATCATTATATTGATGGTGAAATTAAATGTAATTGGATGTTATATCACATATACTGAATCATTAACATTTTATATTTATTATTTAAATTAGTAATACACCTTATTATACCCACCCAAATAATGATTTGTTTGAATAACAAACTACACCACGACGTGGAGACGGTAAGCCGTATGTACGCAAGTATGGTGACACTGTCATTAATAGGATGTACTGAATAATGAATATTTTTATAACATATTTAAAATATGTCACATTATGTTTATGTTAGTTGAGTTTTTAATTTGGTATGGAAACAACAAATAAAGATGAAGTGGAAGAAGAAAAGAACTTGAAAGGGGGTGGTGAAATTATGACCTCTTCTTCGGGTGATTATGTTTGTGTTGATCAAAAGGGCTCCATAGGTTGGATTTCAGATCAATGTAAGGAATTTAGGTTGAATAGAGGATTTATGAGAGGATATTTGGCTACTGGTTGGCCGAGCCAAATGGATTTGGAGGTGTGAAATTAAGGGAAAGGGAAGTACGCTTTTATAATAGAGGTGAGGGTCACTTTAGGAAAAGTTTGAAATATTATTTTATAATAAATCAATTTTAGGTTTTTTAATGGATCAAAAATGATTTATTTCAATTATATGGTATGTAGGGGTATAAAAAATCTCAACCAATAGGTTTTAGACAGGTTGATGTCACCATATTAACCTTATATTTTTTATTTAACTCTTAGTTAAATAGTTTGAAATTTACCATGTCTCTTTGTAATTTTATGTTATATGGTTTACAAAATTAATATAAACAACCAAGAAAACCCCAAGTGATTAATTATTAATATATATAACCTTATTTAAGTCCTTTGTCCAATCCATAGATTTTTAGGAATATTATATCAATCCATAATATAGTATTTGTTTTAAAAACTCAATTACATCAATTTTGACACTATTTAGTATTTGTTTTTTTGAAAGCCATAAAAACATTATCACCTAGAATAAAATTTTTTTTAGTCCATACTAAAATGTCTTATTAACCTATAAAATTATTTTCATTCATTAGAAGTCTAAATATACATTTATTTGGATATTTATAATATCAATTATGTTAATATTTCATTAATAAGATACTTACTGCATCATCATTGTGTCACAAATAAATTAATTTATATAATGTCTAAAAATTATAAATAAAATACAGGTATGTAGGAAATATTTTTTCCTTTATAATTAATATTTATAGGCGAATTTATATTATGTATAACCCTATATTTAAAATGTTTTAGTTATTAATATCTGAATTTAACTCTTTTAAATATTCTTTAAATAAAATAATAATAAAGGTGATAATATAATCCAAGTGGACAAAGAGGATCATATTTTATTTATTGGTATGTTTTTGGTCAAATAATAATTTTCTAATAGAATTAGGACATGTTTTATGATAATTATAATATCATTTTTACCCTTAATTACCCTATTTAATTTTAACCGTGCTAAATAAAAGTCAAATGATACTATTCACCAAAAATTATATTTATATTATTGAACCAAATTATACATATTGATTTCAACTATTTCTCTTGGATTTTTGAAATTCAACTCACTAAATAGGTAAAATTATGTTTTATGTAAATTTGTAAATGCTCTTAGAAGGTGAGTAAAAGACCGTAAAAAGTTGAAAAACAAATATATATCTAAACTTATAGTAAAATGAATCCAATGAAATATATTGAACATATATAGGTATTATGAATATATTTTGACCAAAAATAATTTAAAATAAAATTACTAATTACTTAAATAAAACATCTAGTTTTAAATAATAACGCAATATTTTTTACTATTTATCAAAAATTGAATGCTTTCAAAGAAATAACAAAAACTTTTCTTAACCTAATTTTGATATTTTGAATTCAAAAATGAAATCCATTTTGAAAAATAAAATTTATAAATTTTCAAAAAGTGGGTATCTCTAATCATAATGGCTAGGATGATTGGTCGTGGTATCTTATAACTCTTAGTTGCGTTAAACAGATGTTACTGCATTATTCAATGGGAAACATACCGTGGAAGAATGTAGTTTTACAGAGACAATCACGCTGGTGGATGATGCCTGGTTGGAGGTCATAGCCCATGTTTTTCGCTTAGTTGGGATAACATCCATCCTTATTGTTATCCTAGCAGCAAGTCTCTTCCAGGTAGCATCACAGAGTTGGTAGTGATTGATGCTCCAGATACAAGACGAGGTGACCCTAATCTGGGCGGAAATTGAGAGCCTTTTCAGGGAAGAGTTTGTATCAGAAACCTTATGCTCTTTGTGTATACAGGAGCTGCTGCACCTACAGCAGGGTGGCATGATAGTGGCCCAGTACTCGATGAGGTTCATTCAACTCTCCTGCTACTCCACCAACATGGTACGAGACCCTTAATTCGGGGCCCGGACTATTGAGCTTGGTATCCAATGAGATATTAGAGCATTTATGGTATCAGTTAGCATACCGAATTAGGATGGGGTTCTAGATCGAGTGCTTTTGGTGGAGATTTTCCTAGCTGAGTAGGCACCGACAACAGGAGACACCACCTAACTTACATAGTAGATTCATCTAAAGCAGGTGGCAAGCAGATGACACAGAGCTCCAAGAAGACTAGACCTTCTAGTGTATGACCCTAGGACGTAGGTTCGGAGGTGCGGGGCTCGCAAGGTAGAGAAAGTCAGGTGACAGACAATTAGTGTTACACGTGCAATGGGAAGGGCCACACGACTCGCGATTGCCCAACCCGTCGTACATACGACCAGTAGATGGTTGAGGGACCACCAGGGTAGAGGCTAAGGTTTGAGTGAGGATGTATGTAGTGTGGCAGACGTGGAGGAGAAGCTGGTCGTGCAGGAGGCGGTGGGCAGCGATTCGAGGTCCTTCTCCCACCACAGCCATGTGGACCACCTCGACCACAGAGAGCATGTGGACATAGACCATCCCACCTTCAGGCAGGTGAGGCCTATGACCACAACACTCTGGAGATGATTAGAGTTACGATCTGTGTCTACTCCACTGTAGTTTCAGTTTTTATAGACACAGGTGCCGGTCACACTTTTATTTCCATGAACCTCGTTTGGTGCTCGGAGATTCCGGTGGAGTCATTTTCTCGATCCTTACTTCTAGAGACTCCTAGATGAGAAGATTTTACAATTACACGCTGGTGCTCGTAGTGTGAGCATACTCTAGGAGGAAATAGATTCAGCATGGATCTTGTAATATCGTCGTCAAGGCCTTACGACGTCATCTCAGGTATGGACTGGTTATCTACAGTCCATGCTCAGATTGACTATATTAGGTGAAAAGTGTTCTGTGTCTATGTAGACGATAGTAGGTATTCCTTCAGTTGTGAGAAGGGAACCATTGCAGCAATGGATGGACTTGATCAGAGGAGGGTGTATCCAATCACCCATCAGTTGGCTTGTCGTACACTCAAAGAAGTAGATGTTGAGAATCTGAGCTATCCCTGTAGTGGTGTACTAGTATGTCAATATAATTCCTGATGATGTTCTAGGACTACCTCCATGAAGAGAGGTATACATCAACCTTAAACTATACCCCGATATGACACCGATATCTACACCAGTATATCTGATGGCTCCTGTAGAGCTTCGTGAGTTAGATGTATAGTTGGTGTACTTGCAGTGCAAGGGGTTCATATGGCCCGAAATTTCTCCATTAGAAGCCCCGATATTATTCACCAAGAAGGAAAATTGTAGAGTCCAAAATCATGGCGTAAATGGAAATTACATTACTTTTGTGGAATAATTAATACATAACCAAAACCAACACTCAAGGATCGAAATATTTTAGTGTCTTTTGAAACTCATAACATAATCTTCATATCATGTTGAAAGATCTTCAACATCTCCCATAAAGATCTTCCCCTTTTGTTTTATTACCTAAAACCATTCATTATATCCTGGGGAAAATAAAACATATAAAGGGTGCGATTAAATTCTCAGTAAGGGTAGGCATGGATAGAATAAAGCAAACCATATACATTTGAACATAAAAACATGAAAATAATGTTTAAACATCAAAATCATGAGCAATGACATGAAACATGGAAGTACATAAGGCATAGATCATAATGGAACAACGATCTTGATAAAATAGAATGGGAATAAAACACTTAATTGTGGAAAACCATTAAGCACATGATATTATTTCCATAGTAGCCAAGGAATTGCTTCCAAGAGTATCTTATTGGACAAAGTCCCTTTCTGAATCTAGTTCACTCCTAATTCTAGTCTTATATCACTAAACCTGATTAACTAACCATTCCAGCCATGTCTATCTCATAAGATATAAATATTTACCCTATTCATTGAAGGGATATATAGGTCTCACCCATCTCATAATTAAATTATTCTTACTTGTTCCACAAAATAAAAATAAACCATTCATCATAACCCAAAGAATAAAATGGGTTTCATAAACATCATCCCATCAAAACGTAATCCATATAAAACAAATGGATATCATTTCATTATAAGAAGAATCGTACCATGTAAATAATAGAAACATTATACTTGAAATATAATCATATAAAATAATTTCATCTTAGATGGAAAATAATTTTGACAAAACACATGAAATGAATTATTGAGGAAAATATCCTTTCTTTTTCAAAATCATTTTCTTTTCACAAAATGCCATTCAGTTTTAAAAGAAAAAGATTTTTTTGAAAATAATCATGAAATATTGTAGAGTATGGTTCATGATAATTTTGCATTATGAAACATTAAAAATCCATTCATGTTGTATAAGTTAAAAAAACATTCTTCTCGGACTTTGGCCGGAAAAGTCCAAAAGTTCCTCGTATGGTAATGAAAAGAAAGATTCCTTCCATAACACAATGTAAAAGTCAAAGAGGGGTAAAAAGGACATTAAACATAAATGAAAACATTTTTATAAAACATGTTAATGGATCATAAATATTACACTAGTAAATACTTACGAAGAAACAATATGGGATAAAAACGAAATTGGAATAATTATCCATTAACTTAGGTCTGATATGCTATGTACGTATCCGAACCTCCTATATAATGATTTAAATAATTTCATTGACTTATTATAGAATAATTTTCATTGTTATTATATGATATATGGTTCACTTATTACTTTATATTATCCGTACTTTTGTATATTACATGTTAAAGCAGAGTTTTGGGTGAAATAGTTTTATTTATCGTACGTGTTTGGACTTATTGTTCTTGATATTATTATTACATATATCATGATTTACTTAATTTTAGAATTTAAATCATGATCTATATGTCCTATATATTCAGTATATATATATAATAGATAGATAAATGAAATGAAATACACCGTTCATGGAGACGGTAGGCCGTACGTACGCATTAATGTTGTTTTTCTTTCCTTATTGACTTGAATTGAAGTAAGTAGATGTCATATATATATATATATATATAAATACAGTAGCTTTATCATGTCTTATATTTCATTATTATTAATTATATATACTTTATAATCATTCTTGAATGGTTACCATGGATAATGAATCTCATCGCGTCGTGGAGACAGTAATCCGTACGTATGCATGAGCGATGATATCGTTCGGATAATTATTTAATGAATTGAAGTGGATGATATAATATCTCAGAATCAGTATGATGTTATAATAACTATATATATTTATTCTTTACACCATTATACCCATCCAAGTATGGTGGTGGTGGAAAAACAGATTACACCACGGCGTGCAGACGATATTCCGTAAGTATGCACGCGCTGTGATTTCATTTTCCGTAGGTTGGATAGAAGGTGAAATGGGGTTGTTTAATATTTATAATAACATTTCAGTATATTATTTATAATTATTTTATTACTTTTTAATGAAATAACTAATGAAAAATAAGTTGAAGAATACAGGAAACTTGAAAGAATGGGTAGAAGAGATTACCTCTTCTTCGACGCACCTCTTTTAAGCTACCTCTTATGGCACTAGAGATGGTATTTTGAGGAGACCAGAACCTCTATAATGTTTCTAGGGAAGTTGAGAAGGGAAATGGGCATGGTTTTTCTGATCTTGAAAGCTCAAAATTGTGTAAATAGAAGAGGGAGTAGGTGCCCTTTTATAAGGGAGGAGAGGGGCACCTTAACAAAAACTTATAATATTATTTTATAATAAAGTCATATTCAGTTTTTAATAGCTCCAAATTGATTTATTTAGAAGCTAAAGTGGGTATGGGTCTAAATACTCTCAAAAAATAGGTTTTATACAAGTTTAGGTTACTATTTTAACCTTATCATTTAGATTTAGCTCTAAGTTAAATAATTTAGATTTTACCATGTCTTCTTGTTTTCTTACACTATATGGTTAATAAACTTACTATAACAAGACAAAAGAACCCCAAACGGTTCGTTATTAATATATATCTCTTTATCTAAGTAATTTGGATGAACCTTAGATTTTTAGGAATAGAATAAAAATTAATAATATAATATTTGTTTTAAAAACTATTTTAGGTCAAGTTTAACAATATTTTGTAATTTGTTTTATTGAAAATCAAAACAGCACGATTAGTTTTAAAAACATAAGTTAAATAAATATTAACATGTCATATTAACCAATACAATTAGTTTAATTCATAAAAAGTCTCAAATTTCATTTATTTGGGTATTTATAATATCAATTATGTTAATATTTCATTAATATGGTAATTACTGCATCATCATTTTGTCATAAGTAAATTACATTATATAATTCCTAAAAATTATAAATAAAATATAACAATGTAGGAAATATTTTTATCTTTCTAATTAATATTTATAGTTGAATTTATCTTATGTATAACCTATATTAAAAATGTTTTAGTTATTAAACATTGATTTTAACTCTTTTAACTCTTCTTTAAATAAAATAATAGTAAGTTTCCTAATCTAATCCAATTGGACCTAAAGGGTAATATTTTATTCATAAGGTTTTTTTGGTTGAATTATACTTATACAATAGAATTATTACGTGTGTTTGGGTAATAATAATATCATTTTTACCCTTAATTACCCTATTTACTTTTAAATGTGGTAAATAAAAATAATAAGTAACTATTCACCAAAAATTATTTTTATCTTATTGAACCACATTTTACACCTTTATATTAACCGTGTCCCTCAGATTTTTAAAATTCAACTCATTGAAGCGATAAAATTATGTTTTATGTACAATTGCAAATGCTCGTAGGAGGTGGGTAAAAGACGGGGAAATATTCAATAAAATTTTTATATATCTAAAATTATTATAAAATTATTCCAATGAATTACATTGAAGTTATATAAGTATTATGTATCTATTTTGACCTAAAATAAATTTAAATAAAATAAATGATTATTTAAATAAAAATTTGGATTTAACCAATGACTGAGTGTTTTCACTATTCACCAAAAATTGAAAGTTTTCAGAAAAATACGAAAATATCACCCTGGGATAATTTTGTTATTCAGAATTCAAAAATGATGTCTATTTTTTAAGATAAAATTTATTAAATTTAAAAAAGTGGGTATTACTATTCATACTGACTAGTTTATATAATATTTTAATAACATATCATTGTTTAGTGAAACTCGGTATTATATACAACACACACTATCGTGGAAGGTCACGATTGCGTGTAATGCAAGCCAAGTCAGGGTTGCGTGTAGGGAAAGATTCCTTTAGTGTTGCGTATAACATACTCAAAATATAGTTCAGTTATACATTGTTCAAAATCTATAATTGGTGTTGTGTAAAATTAATTTTATTCGAAAGAACTTGAAATTGTGTGCATCACAAGCCAAGAATAGTGTTGCGTATACTACTAGATAATACGGTGTTGCGTATAGTGCAAGCTAATCTTGGTGAATCGTACAACAAAATACACCAAAGAAATTAAAAAGAATAATTATCATAAAATCTCAGGGTGTTACATTCTACCCCCCTTAAAATGAATTTCTCCCTCGAAATTTATCTGGTTTATAAATGGTTTACTACTTGAAATTTTCTTTCATAGAAACTTACATCATAAAAAGGAATACTAAAACATCATTTTAAAAATGAATGTTAGAATCATAATGGTCACCCAAAGTAACTCAGTACTGGGTTTCCACATAGGACAACATAGGTGAAAATATGGATACAGAAGAGAAATCTAACCATCATGTTTAGATGAAGAGTGGTAGAGAACATGGCTAGGAAAAAGCCAAAAATCTTAAAGCCATAAATTTGTGATGATCTACGGTACCATCTGATTCATCAGATATGAGGGCACTAGGACAACACTTTTGGTTTTCAATATCATTTCCCTAATGTTGAATAATTTTTGAATTAAAATAAATACTTATTTGATTTTTTTACAATCTTACTGTTGTTTGTGCCTTGAAGAATTTCCACTTCATCTCATAATGAAATGAAGTTGAATTTTTCTTTCACGAAGTTTTAGCAGATCATGCGATAGAATGATAGGTCATTCCATCTGTCTCAAACATAATTTAGCAAAAGTTATATACATAAGTCCATCTATGGTGAGATTAATCAGATATGGATCCAAAATGGACTTATAATTTATTTATCATACTACTTAATAAAAACTAGTTTCTACTAACCAGGGACTTCCTGTAGGCCAGTGGTAGGCGATAAAGGCCTGTCACACATTAGTTGTGGGTTCGATTCTCCCAGCTTGGTCTGGTGCGACGGGTTGTCGCTCGTCCTGCAAGTTGTCCCTATTTATAAAACTATACTATTATAACATTCCAAGAATAATATCAAAATAAATTTATATCCATAATCAATCCTATCTTATGTCCAACATAATATATTCCAATATTTAGGCTTATCCAAAATACATATGTCCAATCTCAAAGTATAAAGAAAAAGATTACTTGAAAGGTCAAATAAAAAGCATGTAAATACCACCATTTATCCCCCATAAATCATACGATATATCTTTTTGATCACATTCCAAACATGTGAATACCTTAATCATGTATTCACTTGAAAAATGAATACCCATTTAACATTAGTGAAAACATTAATGCTATCAAAAGTTAACTCTTTCCACATACCAAAATCCCAAAATTTATATATACTCAAACCATGATATAACTTTGTCCGTATATCAGTCATGAGCTCATTTCATTTTATCATTATCACTTCATTATGTGCATATCATCTTCTTTCCAAAAATATTTCAATCACTTCTCATGGTTACCGGTACCATATAATTATTGAAAAATAATACATAGATATTCCAAAATTCCATGATACCATAAATGATATTCCATGATACTATTTTCAAATCCCATTACATAAACACTTAATCATTCCACAACATCATTTTCATATTCAACATCACAAATAGTGATCTCATGTGACATCCCTTTACCCTTTTCCTTAAGAGGTTTCTCATGTCGATCATCATTAACCCTTGGATTAGGGCATTGATTAGCATAATGCCCCATTTCCTTGAACTTGAAGCATTGAAGTGTTGGTGGAGCGTTCTCTATAGTCTTTTATCTATTCTCATCATTAGCTACCTTTTTCCCATTACTTTGACACTCAACTTCTCAATGACCTTTTCTTCCACACTTGAAACATTTTCTAGTAACTTTTAGACAATATCCACCATGCTTTTTTCCACACATTGATTATAATGAAACATTCATCTTCTTTTCCCCATTTTTCTGAGATTTTTCCGTGAACTCCATCTTTCGGTTTTTGTCAGAACCATATGATAGATATGTAACACCGACCTCCAGTTCTACCTTGATATCACAATGCACAATTTCTTCATAGGTACTGAAGTCTCTTATAGCTAATTCCCTTAGAAGACTTGGTTTTAAGACACTGAAAAATCGATCAACTTTACTTTTAGGATGGATGATAAAGCCAGATGCATACCATGAAATGCTTGTAAAATTATCTTTTTATATACCAACAGATTCATCATCCTTTTGCTTAAGCTCAATGAACTAATTTTCCATATTTTTTTGAAGAATAAGAGGGAAGTTCTTATTGAAAAACAAGTTCTTGAACTCATCCCATTCCATGGATTCAATTTCATCTTGGGGCCTTGTATTCTTAATTAGTGTCCACCACTGGTCTGCTTCACCTTCTAACTGGTAAACAACCAAAATGAATTTTTCATGTTATAAACAGCGAAATATCAATAATATATTTTTAATGGTACTAATCCATTCTTCAGCAACAAGTGGATCAAAAGAACCACTGAATGAAGGTGGATGTTGCCTCCTAAAGGACTCAATATAATATTGTTCCTTTCTCTCCTCATTTGGAAGTCTAGAATGATTCATAGCTTCTGTATGTATAGAAACAAGATTTTACACTCCATCTCCCAAAAAATTGGTTGGTTCACAAGGACAATCATTTAATTTGGTATTACATTTCTCAATATGGTTCTTTCAGGTTCCAGCCATCATCTAAAACCCAAAAAGAATAGTGTGAGTGGAAAAAATCATGCTAGGAAAACAACAAAATAAAGGGGGATTCCTATCAATATATAACATCTTAGGTTTAATTCTAAGATTTTTACCAAAATTCTTGGACTATAACCTATACGTATACTTATACTTTGGGACATCCCTAAAAATAGCATTGAAATATCTCTAGGGATCTCACTAACGTTTTCTCATCCTAGTTTCCAAAGGTTATCTAAACCTTTCCTCTGATACCAATGGTAGATACCCAAATCCTAGCATACACGGACATTACATTACATTTTCAGAATACATAATACATAACAAAAACCAACACTAATGGTTCGTAATAGTTTAGTGTCTTTGGAAAATCGGAACATAATCTTTTAATCATGGTGAAAGATCTTCAAAATCTCCCATAAATATCTTCCATTTTTTTTCTTACCTAAAACCTTTATTTATATCCTAGGTAAAATAAAACATATAAATGGGGAGATCAAATGCTCAGTAAGGGTAAGAATGGAGAGAATAAAACAAACCATATACATTTGAACATAAAAACATGAACATAATGTTAAAACATCAAAATCTTGAGCAATGACGTAAAACATGGCAGTATATAAGGCATGGAACATAATGGAACATCAAACATGATAAAATAGAATAGGAATAAAACATATAATTGTGTAAAATAATTAATTACATGATATTATTTCCATATTATCCAAAGCAGTGCTCCCAAGACCATCTTAGTGGACAAAGTCCCTTTCTGAATCGAGTTTACTCCTCATTCCAGTCCTGTATCACTGAACCAGATTAACCTACCATTCCAACCATATATATCTCATGATATATAAATCCTTACCAAATCATTTTAGGGAGATATAGTTCCCACCCATCTCACAATGAAATCATTCTTACTTGTTCCACAAAATAAACATAAATCATTCATCATAACCCAAAGAATAAAATGTGTTTCATAAACATCATCCCCTCAAAACATAATCCATATAAAAGAAATGGATATTATTTCATCATAATAAGAATAAAAACTTGTATATACTAGATAAATTATACTTGAAACATATTCATACCAAATAATTTCATCATAGATGGAAATTGTTTTTGAGAAAATACTTGAAATAAATTCTTAAAGAAAAATATCCTTTATTTTTCAAAATCATTATCTTTTCACAAAATTCCATTAATTTTTAAATGAAAGTGATTTTTTTGAAAATAATAATGAAATATTGTATAGGATTCTTCATGAAAATTAGGCATTATGAAACCATAAAAATTCGTTTATTCGTATAAGTTAAAAAAACATTCTTCTTGTACATTGGCCAGAAAAGTCAAAAAGTTCCTCGTATGGTAAACTAAAGAATTATTCCTTCCATAACACAATGTAAAATTCAAATAGGGGTAAAAAGGACATTAAAAATACATGAAAAAATTTCTAGAAATCATGGTCATGGATGATAAATATAACCCCAATAAATACTTACGAATAAACAATCTCATATAAAAATGAGATTGGAATAATTATCCCTTACCTGATGTCTGATATGCTTCATACGTATCCAAAACACCTGTATAATGATTTAAATAATTTCATTTAATTATTACATAATCATATTCATTATAATGATATTATATATGGTTCATTTATGACTTTATATTACCCGTTCTTTTGTAAATTCCATGTTAAAGCAGCGTATTGGGTAAAATCGTTTTATTTATCGTACATGTTTGGACTAGTTGATATTGATATTATTATTACTTATATCACTATTTAATTACTTCCAAAATACATATCATGATTTATATATCATATATATTCAGTATATATATATATAATAGATAGATAAATGAAATGAAATACACCGTTCATGGAGACGGTAGGCCGTACATACGCATGAACGATGTTTTTCTTTCCTTATTGACTTGAGTGGAAGTAAATAGATGTCATATATATATATATATACATTAATCCAGTAGCTTTATCATGTCATATATTTCATTATTATTCATCATATATACTTTATAATCATTCTTGAATGGTTAACATTGAGAATGAATCTCATCGCGTCGTGGAGACGGTAATCCTTACGTACGCATGAGCGATGATATCATTCTCATAATTATTGAATTGAGTTGGAGTGGATGATAAAATATATACGAATCAGTATGATGTTATAATAACTATATATAGTTATTCTTTACACCATTATACCCATCCATGTAAGGTGGTTGTGGAACAACAGATTACACCACGGCGTGGAGACGGTATTCCGTAAGTACGCACGTGCGGTGATTTCGTTTTCCATAGGATGGATAGAAGGTGAAACGAGGTTGTTTAATATTTATAATAATATATCATTATATTATTTATAATTATTTTATTACTTTATAATGAAACAAATAAAGAATAATAAGTTTAATAAGAAATAAAACTTGAAAGAATCGGTAGAAGAGATTACCTCTTCTTCGACGCACCTCTTTTAAGCTTCCGCTTAAGGCACTAGATTTGGTCTTTTGAGGAGACCAGAACCTCTATAATGTTTCTAGGGATGTTGAGAAGGTAAATGTTCATGGATTTTCCGAGATTGAAAGCTCAAAATTGTGTAAAGAGAATAGGGAGTAGGTTCCCATTTATAAGGGAGGAGAGGGGCACCTAAGGAAAAACATAAAATATTATTTTATAATAAATTCATATTTGGTTTATAATAGCTCCAAATTTATTTATTTAGAAGATAAAGTGGGTATGGGTCTAAATCCTCTCAACCAATATGTTTTAGACAAGTTTAGGTTATGATTTTAATCTTATAATTTATATTTAACTCTATGTTAAATAATTTAACTTTAACCATCTCTTCTTGTTTTCTTACACAATATGGTTAATAAACTTACTATAACAAGCCAAAATAACCCCAAATGGTTCATTATTAATATATATAACATAATATAAGTCATTTTGAGGAACCATTTAATATTATGAATAGAAGAACAAATAATAATATAATACTGTTTCTAAAAACTATTTTATGTCAATTTTGACACTATTTGGTAATTAATTTTTGTGAAAATAAAAACAACATGATTAGTTAGAAAAAAGTTAGTTAAATCAATATTAACATGTCATAGTATCCTATTAAATTAGTTTAATTTATAAAAGTCTGAAATTACATTTATTTGGGTATTTATAATATCAATATGTTAATATTTCATTAATAAGGTAATTGCTGCAGCATCATTGTGTCATAAATTACTTACATTATATAATGTCTAAAAATTATAAATAAAATATAATTATGTAGGAAATATTTTTATATTTCTAATTAATATTTATAGTCTACTTTATCTTTTTTATAGCCCAATATTAAAAATGTTTTAGTTATTAAACTTTGATTTTAACTCTTTTAACTCTTCTTTAAATAAATTAATAATAAGTGTTCTAATCTAATCCAAGTAGGCCTAAAGGGTAATATTTTATTCTTATGATTGTTTTTGGTCGAATTAGACTTATCCAATAGAATTAGTACATGTATTAGGGTAATAATAATATCATTTTTACCCTTAGTTAACCTATTTACTTTTAACCGTGGTAAATAAAAGTAAAAAATCACTATTCACCAAAAATTATTTTTATCTTATTGAACAATATTTTACTCCTTGATATTAACTGTGTCTCTTGTATTTTAAAAAATCAACTCATAGTAGCGGTAAAATTATGTTTTATGTAAAATTGCAAATGCTCCTAGGAGGTGGGAAATAGACAGTGAAAAGATCAATAAAATTTTTATATATCTAGAATTATTATTAAATGACTCCATTGAATTACATTGAACATATATAAGTATTATGTATCTATTTTAGAATAAAATAAATTTAAATAAATAAATTATTATTTAAATAAATATTTGTTTTTAACCAATAACTAAGTGTTTTCACTATACATCAAAAATTGAAAGTTTTCAGAAAAATACCAATATTTCACCCTAGGCTTATTTTGATATTCTAAATTCAAAAATGAAGTCCATTTTGAAAGATAAAATTTATAAAATTTCAAAAAGTGGGTATTACTATTCATAATGGCTAGTTTATATAATATTTTAATAACATATCGTTGTTTATTGAAACTCAGTATTGCGTACAACACATGCTATCGTGGAAGGTCACGATTGCGTGTAATGCAAGCCAAGTCAGGGTTGCGTGTAGGGAATGATTCCTTTGGTGTTTCATATAACATACTCAAAATATAGTTCAATTATAAATTCATCAAAATCTATAATTGGTGTTGTGTAAAATTAATTTTATTCAAAATAACTTGCAATTGTGTGCATCACAAGACAAGAATAGTGTTACTTATACAACAAGCTATTACGGTGTTGCGTATAGTGCAAGATAATCTTGGTGAAGAGTACAACAAATGACATCAAATAAATTAAAAACAATAATTCTCATAAAATCTCAGGGTGTTACACAAATGGGACTTGAAGCTCTGTGTGGACTATCAGAGGCTCAACCAGGACACTGTGAAGAACATGTATTCACTATTGAGGATTTGTGATTTTTTTGATCAGTTGGATGATGCTTGTTTGTTTTGGATGATAGGACTCATATTAGGCTATCATCGACTCAGGATATGAAATGAGGATGTGCAGAAGATAACCATCGGATGTTGGGATGACCTTTATGAGTTAATGGTTATTAACATCGGTGTAACCAACGCCCCATTAGTGTTCATGGGACTCATGGAAATGATTTTTCAGCCATACCTCGATCATTTTGTGTTGTTGTTCATCTACGACATCTCAGTGTACTCAAGGATGGAGGAGAAGCATGAATATCATTTTTTTATAGTTAAAGATTCAGTCCGAGAGCACTCGCATTATGGAAAGATCTCGAAGTTCCAGTTTTGTTTACAAGATGCCACATTATGGGACATGTAATCTCAGATTATAGAGTTGTTGTGGATCCAACGAAAATAAAATATATACTTTCTTGGGTGCCACCCAGGAGTCTGATAGAGGTGCAGAGTTTTCTAGGGTTGGGTGGATACTACTAGATATTTGAGCCTATCTATTATAGTATTTTGGCTCCCTTATGTGCGTTAATGAAGAAGGGGTAGCCCTTATTATAGATGGAGAGATTCCAGTCATGTTTCTAGGAGCTGAGGTAGTGACTGACGAGTTCCCAACATGTTGAGGCTACTAGAAGAGGGTGTTGGATATGTAGTCTACTACAACACATCAGAGACCAGATATAGGTGTGTCCTGATGTAGGAGTGAGAATTTATCACCTATGGATCACAACAGCTTAGTCAACCTAAGGATAACTATGCAACCCATGACCTGAAGTTAGAAGTAGTGGTATTTTCTTTGATGTTGAGGCGACATTACTTGATTGGCGAACATTTTACAGTCTACTCTAATCACAAAAGATTAATGTATATGTTTCCTCATAAGGACATGAACCAGAGACAATGGTGATGGATAGAGTTCCTCAAGCACTATAACATTGAGATAGTCTATACTCATGGGAAGGGGAATGTGGTAGTAGATTCACTCAGCAAGTGTTTTGGTCAGTAGTTGCTGAGTGATGTGACAGAGCACCCAGTCGCAATGCAGATATCTTTTTGAGGATATAGATGGAGTATATTACTTCTACTCTATGATAGTCACTCCCCCACTCCTTCATCTAGTTAGGTAGGCTCATGTTGGGAACACTGACTGCGAGACTCGACAAGCTTAGATATCCTCAAGAGAGGAACCTGATAGATTTTCTGAAGGTGGAGAGCATGACATTTTCATCAGAGGACGTACCATAGTACTAGTGGAAGTACAGGATGAGGTGTTGAGGGAATTTAATAGGACCCATTTGGTGGTACATCTTGGTGTGGCGATGATGTACCCATTCCTCTGACGTCTGAAATAGTGGAAAATGATGAAGATGGCAGTGGTAGAGTTTGTTTCATAATGCCTCACTTATAAGCATGTGATGGGAAAGCATGAAGTTCCAGAAAGCTTATCTAAGCCACTAGAGGTTCCATAGTGGATTTTTGATGGGATATCCATGGGAATTGTGACTTGGATTCCATGTACGTCTAGGGTACATGATTCCATCTTGGTGATCGTTGACTGACTCACCAAGTCAGCCCACATCCTACTAATTTGAGAGAAGGGATCTATAGAGGGCTTTGGATGCCTCTACATACATGAGATTGTATGAAATCATGGGGCTCCATTGATGATCATATTTAACAATGATGGACATATTAAATACCAGTTTTGGAAGGGATTACATGAGGTGTTCAGGACTCAGCTGCATTTGAGCATCGCCTGTCATCCTCAGAAGGATGGTCAGACAGAGTGGACCATACAGACACAAGAGGACATGTTTCATACATGATTTCTATATTTTGGATGCATTTTGGAGGATCACTTTCCTTTTGTGGAGTTTTCATACAATAATAGTTATCACTACACCCTCAGTATGGAACCTTTTGAGGCCCTATATGGTCGACCATGCAGATCTACTCTATGCTGGACTCACCTAGGTTAGTCAGCACATATGGGTCTAGAGTTGGTACTAGCTACAACTAAAAAGGTGTAGGTTATCCAGGAAAGGATGAAGACTGTACTGAGTAGGCAGAAGTCTTATGTTGACAGGAGATGATGGCCCTTGGAGTTTTAGGAAGGGTACCATATATTCTTGCTAGTCCCTCCTCGATGCCGACAACAGAGATTTGGGAGATGCACCATGTTTCACTGAGGTTTATCAGACCTTTTCAAATACATTGGTGGATAGGCTAGGTGGCATACCACTCTGCACTTTCACTGTAGTTGGAGAGGTTGCACGACATCTTCCACGTATCCCACATGAGTAGATATGTTCATGAACCATTCAAATCATCCACCACGGTGAATCGGACTTCGATGATGGGGTGACATTTGTTGAGTTTCTGGTGGAAATTGAGGCTCGACCGGATATGGTCCTTTGTGATCGGTTGATACCATTAGAGCGCATTTGCTGGCAGCACGAGAACTTCAAGGAGAGAATATGGGAGCAAGAGGCTCAGATTCATGCTCAGTACCGCCTTTTGTTTCCTTAGTCTATATTGTGACTTTCATGGATGAAAGAACCTATGGTGTGGAGAATGTAAAGACCCATATTTTTCATTTATTTTTTTCAATTATATAGAATTATTAAAAGACTATGGAAATTGACGGTGCCTGATTCTAAGGTCCGGTGTTCCCAAAGAAAATTATGAACATTTTTTAAGGTGCGTTTAGTAAATGTCCATGCTGCATTTTCTTAATATTGAATTTTTTCTATGATTAAAAATATGAGGGAACCATTGAATCTACGGTGCCAAAATTCACTTATGGGAGACTTTATTTTCACCATAGAGGGTATGGTGAAAAAGATATATTTTTTGCCTTTTTAAAATAAATGAAATGAAATAATTTTATTATTTTATTTTTATTCTTATCCTCCAATGAATAAGAGGTGTGTCGTTCCAGCGGTGTGTCAAGCCACTAAATGGATTGAACCTACAATCAATGTAACATCAATATTTGTAATATTATGAATCTTCTGAATCAATTGGTACCATTAATTCTCAGTGTCATTACATACCCTCACCCTATCCAATATATATAGAGCATGGGGGAGGGTACATGCATAACTTCGACATGAAAAGAAGAGGTGAAAGAGTGTCGTGATGCAAAACTCTTGGTGGAAGGATCCGGATCTAGGAATATGTGATAAACGACACCGAAACCTAGAGCCATAGATCGATAATTGAGCATTGTTGTTGGAAGCCTAATAACAGAACGAAGAACACCAAACCATCTTCAACTACGGTGGTTTCACCTAGATTCATGGTAGGGGTTTTGATTTTTTATTTTTAATTCAATTCATTTTATCAAACCCCTTTATCCTCCCTCTTATTACTTGCTAACGCATAGGGAGCAGGCCTAACAAACCCGACTTGGACCCTCCGTTACTTTTCTACACCCTTGTTCTCTTTGTTGAATACCACCAATGTGGCGACGCCGCCCGACTATGAAGATGGATGCACCCCGACAAACCATTATAAAACAGTGGTTGTAGCATAAATCCATGATGTTCATAGAAACGGTCAGCACTGACCAACCACAGATGAATTATGGTGTGCCTCTAGTGAGCTAGAAGACGCAACTCATTAGCCAAGACCAACAGAGGGGGTGGCCGGCTCATTGGACGACCGCAGAAAGGGTGGCGGTGCGACCACCGTGCTACCGGAAAGTAGGGAGGGGGCGTGACCAGCATGCCGCCGGGGAACAAAAGTCGTGACCGAAGTCGCGGTGGAAGCAGAACCCACCCCTATGGCAGGTTTCGCAGAGACCAGGAGGCGCCCACGTGGCACTTCCATTTCTCAAAACCGAACAGACCTGGGCCATTCTAGAAACTGAGGGGAAAATTTCCCCCATCCCCTACTAGCGCGGACCGTGCTCCAATATGATCGGGCCGCTGCCCTAGTGGGCTGCCCCTCTTGGTGGGCCACCCATTGCGGGATAGGCCGTCCCTTTATGGGCCACCCCATTATTGGTTAGGCCACCTTAGAGGACCACCATCCTGTAGTCCAGGATGAGTCTACTGTGCCCCATCCCAGACTGGGTCTAGTCGGGTCAGTCCGATTGGGTCAGACTAGACCCAGGCTCCACCGGGCCCAAAAACATTTAAATGGAAATAACTTGGGAACTAGGCATCCGTTTGACGAACTATCTACAACACTGTGGACCATGAATCGAGACGATCATTTTTCATATACTCCAACTATTTTTTGGAGATATTTGGATTATAATGAGGATGGATCGAACCCAAATGCAACCTGGCCCCTTAAACTAAAATGCTTATAACTCACAGTCCGGACGTCCGATTGACGCACCGTCTATCATGTTGGAACCCTTACGACATGTAAGTTCTTTGGGATACTCCATTGTGGAGCTTATTGGAGCTAATCGTATGATTAATATCTTGATTGTAAGTTTCAACAGAAATACAGTGCATCATGTGCGAGGAATCTAGTGGCTGGCAGTGGGGGGGATATTGGAGACAGATCATATGGAGGATAGTACTGAGTGATCCATTGTGTGTTAGTTCCTAGAGGTCCTATGTGGATCAGAACCTAGGGGTCCTATGTGGATCTTCACCTATTTGTCCTATGTGAATCATCCCCTAGAGGTCTTGTGTGGATCATCAATTCACAACCCGAACTGGATGAGCCATAGAGCGTCCTGTCATGGTTCAGTGATATACTAATCCTAGAATGATCAGTTCATGTGTGGTACATTTTAGGGGCTATTTACATATCGATCCTGTGTGGGATAGACTCTTTATGGTCTTCAGTAGTGTCTCATGACAATATAATATGATCTAGCTTCGAGACTAATCATCTTTACTTCTATAAATCACTGAAAACATGGTTTGAGCTGAGATTCAAATTGAGATGTGTCTATTTCTTGTGTTTTGTGATTGAGACAATGATTTGGGGGTTTTCCTTTGTGGATTTATGAGATACCTGTGGGGGCCTCAGGGTCCCGATTTTGGGTTTTTTATACTCACTCTTGTATGGGATTCGCCTGCAACTTCTTGTGTCTTGTGTCGATGACGAGCAACTGGGCTATGGTTTGAGGGAGCCAGGAAAAGGTGGTATGCAGAGGAGACAAGCAGATGTGGAGTGCTTAGGAGGTGATATGTAACTACCCTTAAGGAAGGATTACAGGAGGGTGACCTAGGAGCTTCTTTTTCTTTTCAATTGTGCATGTAATTTTTAGTTTGGATTGTATTCTGATACCTTTACTTTCAACACTTTTTTACTACAGCAGTTTACCTCAAAGTTGTTTCTCATCGCATTCTAGTATATGTGTTTGTATAGGTTTTATGTAAATTACTTGAAATTATAGGGATATGAATTTCTGGTGATAGTTGCCAGCCCCTTCCCTTTGGAAGGTGGAATGGGTGTAGTCACGACACGGGCCCTGGAGGATAGGTAGTGACAAAGAACAATGATTCCTTATTTGGTGTGGACTATGTTAGCAGACTCTTGTGACTGAGGTTTAGTTGTGACTTACCCTCTTTTTCCTCATGGATTCATACGAGAATATTAAGGTATCTTCTCTATGTATGGGAATATACCTGTGTAGAGATTACTGTGCATTCCATTGTGTCTTTTGTTTTGGTGGTTTTCGGGGCGTCCTACTAGGAATTGTATTACTCACCCCTAAAAAGAATTTTTCTACGCATGTTGTTTCTTATGTGGAAGACCGATGCATTGACAGATTCTTAGGTGGAGCAGGACTAGGTCTCGGATGGGACAGTGCCTTGTTAGATCAAACAGGCCATGGTGTTACTGATAACCTTCTATTTAATCATCGGTACCGTCATTAGCAGGTCGGACTTGGTAATTATCATTCTATTGGGGCTCGTATTCTGGACTCGGTTTGTAGTACTGCAATTTACTTTTTGGTTGCACTCTGTTTATATTACTTTGACATTTAGTGGTTTTCTTGCATGATTGTTGGTGTTTCCCCTTCCTTGTTACTTTTTGTGCTTGGAGACGTGCGTGTGTGTACAGATTCATAGGCAGTGGCATCCCATTTATGAGATTTTCCTACTCTGTACTAGCCGCCATACCCTGGCCTATCGGAGGCACGCATTTGATGGTCATGCAACGAGAACCACCTTGATGGGTCAAGAAGGGATTATCAGAGTTACGAAATATATTTATTCCACACCTAATAAAAAGTAATTTATTAAAAAAATTTATTTAAATAATGCATAATTTTTTTTTGTAAAAGTCATTTTATGTTGAAAATTTATTTTCATAAAAAATGATTTTATTTTACATTTAATTAATTGTAATTAATATTAATTTATATGAATTTTGAAGAATATTTCTTTGAAAAATAATAAAATTTATGAAATTATGATATAAAAAATATAGGGTAAAATATTTTATTTCTCGAATGATTAGTTTTTCATCGAACTTTGATGAAAACCCACATTCTAGAAAAAATAATTAAATTCAATAATTTAGGTAAAGAAAAGTAATATTATTCTTTGAATTTTATTTACAAGCAAAAAAAAAAGATTATTTAGTTATATTTAAAATAATTATTTTCTTTTTTATCATTATTATAAGTTTTTTCATATGTTTCTTTGAAATAAAAAATAAAATTTTCAAAAAATTTAAATGAATAATGTTTCTCAAGTTCATTTTATAAAAATAACAACTAAAAATGATTATTAGAATGAATTATATTTATTGTATATCTAAATATAATAAATTAAATAAATATACTAATGATTAATAGTCATATATTTAATATATGATTATCATATGGATGAAAATGAATTTAATGAAAAACAATTATTCGCCATGATTATTTGGTTAATTGTTAAATTAAATTGAAAAAATATTTTATTCATATTACATAAAATGTATTAGATATTATTAATTATCATAATTAATATTATTCAATATGATCAACTTAATTTATTATTGGAATGATAAATAAAAATAGTGAAATTTGGTTACGGTGATTAAGGATAAAATGGGGATTTTTTGTTACATGGGCTTTTAATAAAATACTTTTTACACACACCTGATGTGTATTTGATATATTAGATTTCATATTTGGAGTTTGTTGGTAAATATTTCAAAATAATTCACATTTAATTTTAGGCTTAAATGGAAAATTACATAGTTTAACAAAACTAATTACCATGGTGAAAAATATAATGGTTTAGTTATGTATTCTTAAAGGAGAAGGAATAAAAGGACAAACAATTGATAATTTTTATGATATGGTGGTTTGGAATAACATTAGACACTATCTAGTAGATTATTTACCCTTTTAAATACCCATTGTGAGTGTGACATCCCATTATTTAATAGTATTTGTTATTTAAAAAATTGCCACTCCACAATTATAAAATTTCACTCCCTCCCCTCACTTAGTCACACCCCTCAATACATTTAAATCACAAAATACTATACAAAAATATATTATAAATCATCAATTTCCTTTTATTGGTTCATTAATTCCCAAAAATATTATTCCTAGGGTCCATAAGAAGTTAACGAAATTAGGTTTCTCTTAGTAAAGGTAATCGTCTAAATAGAGCTCTTTATTTTTTTAGATGAACATTTGTCAACATAAATTATGTCTTATGAATTACTATATAATATGACCAATTTATACCATATATTTATATTTTAATACATTTAGTGATTAATACTTATCCATACCCTCTTTGTCAAATATCAAACAAAGCCATCACTCGTGTGTAATATAGACAACCACCTCACAAACCAATGTAACATTTCTTCCATCACTGACATTCATGGATAGTCATTATTAATAAAATAATTAATTTATATGATACATATTAAATGTTATTAATTCTATAAAATTAACATATCATACACTTCCTTAATATTTTAACAATTAAGGTAATTCTATCGTCACACCACTGTACGTACAACCCACCATCTCCACAAAGCAATGTGACTCATTATCCATATCATACATTTGAGATTAATTATAAAAATGAATTTAATAATTAATTAGTAATATTTTAACATTAATATAAATTTGTACATGACGGATCAATATCATATTCACAGGAACTGAAAAATTCTTAAAAAAACAATCTTGAGAATGAAATGAAATTAACACCCAAAACAATGGTTATAATGAAATATTGTATACAAAATCTGGTAATATGTTATAATAAGATCATATATTTCAATATGGTTAATTTAAAAGTCAAAAAAATATCTAAAACTATTATAAAATATGTAAAATAACAATAATATTGTGGGAATATTTAGGTAAGGGAATTTATCTCAATTTCTTTTCATTGAAGAATTTTTTCTAATTATGTGCCTAATTTATTTTTTATGGAGTATATAATACCACTTATATATGATATTTGTGAAATAATTCATATATAATTGTGTTTTTTGTTTCATTTTTTATAATATATTTTAGGGGATATGTCTTGAAGGATACCAAATTGAATGGAATTTCGTAATACAGTTTCCTATCATTGGGTTATATTACTTCATCATTTCCATTGAATTTATATGATTATTTTTGTGTTGAAATTTATTTTTATTATGATTTATTTCAATAGTTTTTAATTTTATTTACATTTTAAAGGCTTAATTCATTCATTTATTAACTCACAAACCAATGTCATGATCATTGTAATGGTTTCTCATCTAATTTTTTAGTTCTGAGAGACATATGCCATAGTCAACATTTATTTCTTTTTTTTATTTATATACACCACATTGATTATATGTATCATTAATGTATTTATTTTGATGTATTTTAATAGTAAAATTTATATCAATTCATTATTGGGGGTTATTATTAAAAAATTTGGAAAGTGTTAAGGGTTTAATTTACAATTTCATCATTATTAATGATTTTTTGAATATTAGTATCACATTGAAAATTTATTTTATATTCATGTATTAAGAAAAATATATTTTTATCTAAAAAGGTCATTATTCAAATTTATATGTAATATATGCATTTTCATCTCTTTGTAATTAATTTTTTTGAAAAACTATTTTCAAATTAATATTGAATTTATTTCTATCATTGGTCAAAATTCAATCTACTCCATATAAATTTTATTTTAAAAATTTTATAAATATTATAAACATTTTAAAATTTATTGATTCAATATTTTTTTTGAAATTATTGGAGTTTTATAAAATTAATTTAACCGAATAAACCAATAGTTAAAAAAATTGGGGACCTTTTCATATTTCATACAAATATATTAAATAAATTTCTTTTTTAACATACTCGACATGATAAATTTTTTTTTACCATAATTACCATTCAGTAATTTGAATATCTCTTCAAAAGTTTCCATTATTCATTTTAAATTAACACTTTTTCCTAAAATTATAGAAATGATTAGTTTCAAAAGGGGATTTTCAATGTGAAAAGGATATTTTCCATAATTGTTTCTTAATGATATTTTTGTGGTATTTATATACATTAACAAAAATAAAAAACAATATTACTTATAATACACTAGGGATATATTGTATTTATACCATAGTAAAAAAATTTCTAGATGGGGTTTGATCAGTTGGACAAGTAAAGGTATTGACATTTATTTTATGATTAATGTTTTTTATTGATTAACTTTTTCTTGAGATATTAACATTTTTTATCATTAGAATATAAATTTTATTAAATATTCTTATCCTTTGTATCATTGATATTACTATTTCCTAAACTCTATACCATTTCCATAGAAATTATTTTATTTTTAATGCTTTTTTATTTACTAGGGAAATATTTATACATATGTATTTTATAGTTAATGTGGATATTTTTTGGATAATTCACATTATTTATTAATTAATATGGTCATTCAATATATGAGAAATAATCTGAACATGTAGTGATAGTAGGGGGAAAAATTATTTATCCCCATGATTCTTTGATATTCTCATGAGATGAATCAATATGATATAATTGGGTGGTTTTTTTGTATTCTTACCAACAAATATAAAATATCAGTGAATAAGTATTTTGAGGTATAATAATCATAATTCCTAAGATCTATAAATAATTTACTATGTATTTGGATTCTGTATGAATTAAGTAATTATTTTCCAAGAGTTTTTTTGATATTATCCACGAATCACTTTTGTGATCATGTGTTTAAATGAAATGTGTTATAAATTATTTACCTTTCTATATTTATTTTGCCTTATTGACTAATTTTAGTCATGTTATTTAAAAATCTAATTGGTGTTCAGATATTTAACATTCTATATTGATTATGTATAATTGATTTATTATAGATTCCATTATACATAACCCTTAATTAGAATTTGAAATCACCCTTAAATTTTCCCATTCCCAATGACATGATGAATATTTATACGAATTAGATCATGGATGGAGAATATATACATTTAATTTTTATTAAATTTTAGATTTATAATGTGTTTAAAGACTCATTTATATGTTTATTTTACAAAAAAATACTAAAATATTTGGTCCTTCAGGATAATATTCCTTATATCATATGCGAGATTAATAATATAACCTACACCTCTGAAAAAATGGTATTGGGGTTATTATATCTTTTTCTTTGAATATGATAATCAATAAAATCCATGAGTGTATTCCCACTACACCACTCGTCCTTTAATTCAATGATATATTTTGTATCATATATTTAAACTAAATTATCATAGAATAAAATTTATATATTGAATTATTTTGAAATACTCTATCCAATTTCATGAAAACTAATATATGGAATTTTCTTATGCAAACAACGAAATATTTTTATCATTCCTTAAGATATAATAATTTTTAATATAATACCTAAAATTATTTTTCCTTGAAATAATTCATTTCACTCATTCCATTGAGTATATCAACATGAATTTTTAAACACAATTTAATGTGGTGAAATTCAACACCCAATAGTATGATTTAGTTCTGATTATAATTTCTCAGCATTATAGGCTTTAGATTTTCTTATTTTAATCAATGATACATATACTCCCATAAGTTTAGAGTGTCCTATTTTATCACCTTAGCACTTCCTCATCATTAGTAGTCCCAATAACTATTGACCAATTAACATTAATTTTTATTAGTAAAGGATCGTTAAATTTAAAAATAGTTTCTCAATTTATTTTAGAATTAAATTAATAATTTTATTTGATAAGATCCAAAAATTGAATCATACTATTTTCATTGTAATTACATAATGATGAATTTTAATTCACTTATATATCTTCATTGATGTTCTTCAATTATCTATGGAATAAAATATTATACGAGTAGTTTGAGACAAGTCATCCATAAATCAACCATTTAGGGAGGGGTTAATTACACCCAATGAAATATTATCATAGTTTTAAAAAAATGGCCTATAAAGAGGATTAAGTGAGATATTTCTTAATTTAAGGCATGAATTATTGTAATTATATTTTTCATAAATTAACAATTTTTTTCATTTTCCATTCACATACCTAATATATGATGACCATTTAAATGTAATTTTTTTTATTTTTATTCTTTTTGATATATTAACTTGAATATAATTTACCATGTATAATAATTTGTTTCATTTTATCCTGTAAAAATTTTATATTCTATAATTTAAATTTATAGAAACAAAATAATCATAGATTTGTTACATCACTTACTAATATTGGTTAATTAATGGAACTTACGTAGGAATCATTCAGTGTAATATAATCACTATGGGGTTTAGGCTATGTTAGTCATATATGGTCTCAATAACCTCATTATTCCACTGCAATTCCAGTACTCTATGCTGTATTTCATCTTATATACTAGGACAAGAACATTTTGATTTTTATTATTGATTGCACATAGTGTTTGTTTGGTTCATATTATCTACATTTTTATGTATTATAACAATATTGTAGAAATCCAATAATATATTATTATCATCAATATTCAATGAACTTATTCACCATTTTTCTATCACTTTTAGATAAACCTAATATTATTCATTTCAAGAATAAATATATAATATATTGTTCTTTCCAAATTAAAAATTGGAACTCTTTCAATTTTTAATTATGTTGACCAACTCCTCTACTTATCAATGTTTCTAATACGGTATTTCATATCCACATATCTTTTGAAAATATATGTCTCAATCATTCAGTCCTTATTCACATTGAAAGTATTTGGGTATGATGTATATCTCTCGTATTGAAGCTATATCTCACCTTCGATCCTATTTTTTTCTATTAATTCCGTTATAAAATATGAAATAATCTTCATATTATATGTCTAAAACCATATAATAAATTCTCCAAATATAGATATTCTCATCTTTGCATCAATATTTTCCTATTTTTAAATTAATAGTGTAATATATTTTTCATTGTTAAATACTCACACTAAAAGTACTCAACATTTCAAACATAACTATATACATATTTGAAAATATAAATTAATTAGAGAACATTTGGGACAAAATCATAACTTTCATGTTCTATAATAATAATAATATCCCGGATAACATCATTCCATTAACATATTGAATATAACAGAATGGTTCTAAATTTATTATTTTAAAAAAAGTTGAATCATATCTCCATAGAAAATTTCCAATTTTAAGAGCCTTGAAATCACAGATAAAATATCTCCATTATCCATGTCATTGGGCATGATCAATATGACTTTATGAGTTCAAACATTCCAATACTATGTAATAACACATTTGACCATGTTGTTTAATTACAACTTAATCTAAAAAATGGCCTAGAATTTTTACTTTTTCACAGCTTTATATATGATTTGTGAAACATAAGTCCTCTATATTTTCTAAGTAAAACCCCCATCAAACTTCAGGATTTACTATTTTAGAAAAACATTACACCATGACCCATTTAGGAACCTTGGATTCATCTTATATAATTCATCATGAACCATGGACTCCTCCTATGTTTTGGAAATATCATCATAAGAATTTCAGAAAAAACATAACCTATAATTCAACATGGTGTACACATATGTGAAATAAGGATGGATTTTTACTCTTTTGAACTCTTCTATAAACAATACACACACTATTTTCAACCATTTTTTGTAAAAAAAATGGTTATACCCTTATAAGATCCATGCATGGATCACCCATAATTCCAGGAACACCAGGATATACCCTTACATGAGGTTCACAATTATCATTACTTATATTACGAATAATGTAATCACTCACACTTATATTAAAACAAATATTTTACACATATGAGAATTTTTAATATCTAGGAGAACTTGATAAAACCTATTTATAATATTTATGTACCTATCAAAATTTCTACTAAATTCCTATACCACTACATTTTATCCCTATTACAATTTTGAAATTTTTTTCATTAGATAAAACCATATATATCTCTTGATTTAAACTTATGTGAGTGGTATTCCCATTTTCCCTATATAATATTTAATATTTTTTATAGCTACCATTGTGTTGGTCATACATTATACATATTTATCTTTACATAACATTAAAAAATAATTGGAATTAGTTCAAGATCAAACAAATCATATAATCCATTTTTTCATCATTATGAATGATATAAACATAATAATATATCCATTTTTCCCATGACACATAAAATGACCTTTTTTAACATATTCTCTTCCAAGAACCTAATGTAATTTTTGGATTCACAATAATAATATACTTAATATCTTGTTCAAATTATCAAGGGAAAAAACATGAACTCATGTATCATTGTTACATTAAATTCCTTAAACTACTCAATGGATACATTACATTCCATTAATGATAACCATGAATCCAGTAAATATATATTTTAAAAAACTCATTTATCCATCACATATATTTAACAAACCCAACAGAAACCCAATGTGTTCCATACACTATATTTGGATTGTATGGGTTTCTAACCATTATCCCACTCAACTGTGAACTAATAACATATTAATTATAAACTTGGAAAAATAAATTTCAATTGAATCATTCATCATTGATATGTCCTCAATGAAATTATAATTAATGTTTCTAGGCCTTTAATAATACATGGTCTCCACTATCATGGAATGATGAAATGTATAATCATTTATATAAAGCTTTTAAAAATTATCATTTGTTATTTATCTATTCATAAGATAGTATGTATATATATACATAATATTAAAACCATTCTTGATGAATATGAATTCTTGTATCTAGAAAAATTTTAGAACATTGTGTGAACATACTAGTGGAAAATATTAGGAGGATATATAATTTTAAATATTAGTGGTCGGGTTTGAATTCCAATCAAGGATTAGAGTAAAATTTAAAGAGTCTAAACTAATAAAAAACATGTATTTCATTGATTATTAAAAAATTTAATGTGACATAGGGGATAAACATAGACCACAGATGCAACAAATGGTTGTTTTAGTAGGAAAATATAGAACAAAACTAGATAAAAATTGCAACCACCGTTAAGCCTCTGGTTGAAGGAAACCATTCATTTAGGACTCTATAAGAACTAGAATGCTTGTATAGAAGCTAAACTAGCCATATTAGTTATAGGGCCCTCCAACTAAATGATGATCATTAAAAGTAAAAAATTCCAATTTCCACTAAATTTTATAAGGAAGATGGGGTATCCCAACTAATTTCTTGTTTTTGGTGGATCTATGAAGTGTTCAAAACCCCCTTCTTCTCTATATTAACCACATTATTTTATGGATTAATTGTTGTTATTTACATAATTTAATTTAACTTAATTCCATTATTGTTATTTGATTACCTATACCTTATCATGTATAAATTTTCATTTCATGGGCTATGGTTGTGAAACTAATTTCACAATATAATTGTTGAATTGGTTCATTCTCTTTGGGATTTGGTTCTTCCTATTAAGGGGATAAACCTAGAGGACATTTTAGATACTGTAGTTAAATTAACAATTAATATTAAATCAACATATAAAATTTTCAATGGTTTTTCATTATGTTAAAATTAAAAACATATGGAATTAGGTATTTTTTACTTGGTCTTTTAATAGGTCAATGTTGGGGGGTCCACTACCGAACTCCCACATGTCATTGGTCATAATTTCATCATCATAAAGGCCTATGATGAGTTTTAAAATAAAATTAAATTTATCCCAAATGATATATTTAAATTTAATTTATTATATTTAGTCTATTACAAAATCGGGGAATGATATTGATGTTCTAGAGTGTGGATCACATCCGTTTAATCTATGATTTTCTCAGATGGGACTAGAAAGATAGTCTATTGTGCTCTGGTTTATATTGAAAAGCATAAAACGTGAGGTACTTTGTCCGACTAATTATCTAACAGGCTTGTACTAATATATATTATATGTTAAGTTTTTACTATTACTATTTTCTAACAATAACATTTTTTTTAATTTAGTGATTTTAATATGAACTTTTTCTTATAAATTGGAATTTTAAGCATATATCTCTTAAAGGGTATTTTATTATGTCAATAAATGATTGGTAAATGGATTTTCACAATCATAATTTTTTTGAATCTTTATTTCACCATATCCTTATTTAAATCATATGATGTATTAAAATTGAAGTGATAATTATTGAAAATATCCTTCTTTAATATGATTTTGAAATGTAACTTCAAATTTTATTTTAAAATAGTTTATAATTAGTTACTAAAATAGAAAAATGGAATCTATAGATTGTTATGATTTATTTTTTGAAATGTAAATATTATATATATACATGGTTGGGTATATATCTGTGTTTGTGTTTTCAAATGGTCATTTGTAATTTATTCAATAATGGTATAGTTTGAACATTTTTATTTTTTTCGATATGTTTTAGCCAATAAATGTTAATATTTCAAAAAATATAAATGATAGAAGAATGTAGTCCCATATTTAGTTATTCCTCATTTGTATATTACGTAGAAACCTATCCTTAGGGAAATCCTTGTGTAGATACATGGATTGAATTACGGTCATTCTGGGTGGAACATTACACCCGAGGGATTCCAGAATTAATGTATAACCCATAGTGAGAATGACCCCTATGGGACATATACTATTATAATTAAATATAAAATAATGTGGGACTCATGGGACATGGGAAATAATTATTAAAGATGGGTGAACATACACCCTTGGCAGACACAAGGCTCCTTGGATGGGATGTTAACATAAAATGGAGATCATGAATATGAGTCAGTATATTACTCTTAGTTGGGAGAGGTATTGTTGGCTTGTTCATCATGAAATGATCATATAAAAATTATAATTAAAAAAATTATTTATGTATTATTATCAATGGGAACCCTACCATTATGTGTTTATATTATTCCGAGAATTTATATTAGAGTATTTTTATTTTTTGTATTTGAGTATTTTAATTTTATCATAACCCCATGACCATGATCAAACTGGAATATATAGGTATGTCAATGGGTGATTCCAATTGAGTCATACTCTCAAACTGATTGGACCATCAAGGATCTTTGGTACACGGTAATGGCAATAACTATTAAAGGATCAAGTTATGAGGAAGCCAAAAGATAACATGTTTGAGTTTTAGAACCCATGATTAGGATTTGGATCTCTCTATGATGTGAGTATATAAGATATTAGTTGATCTTTTTGTACTTCCATTTATGTCATAGATTTCCCTCCGTTTATATCATTGCATGACTAGAAATGTATGTGATCCCTTATATATGACCTTATTTCATTATCACAATATATTCCACATGTTCAATTTATTTATAAATATTCTGCACTCCAATAAATATTTATATTGATGTGTTATTTTTAAGTATATAATATTGTGGTCTCTCATATAGGGGTATATCTTCCCTCTGGTACCCCCATTAGACCCCTAATTCTAGTTTTTAGCCTCTGAGATTTAGTGTGGTGCACTAGAGGTCATGTTGAAAACTGAGTTGAGTAATAAGTCATGTAGCCACACAATCGGGACATTAACTTGAGGAAAAATAGGCGTTTGAATTTTTTTATTATATGGGGTATGGTAGCTAGAAAAATATGAATGATTCAGATCTTGTGTTTTATATTGGGGTATTACACCTTGAATAATTATTTATGTAGTAATTCGAGGTTACTAGGTGATTAAATTTTGATTTCTTTTTGTTTTCACTATAATATTATTTTGATTTTCACATCATGTGGTGAATATAGTTTTTGAGGTTGATGGTTTAATCATTGTATTTCTACCTTTTCAAGTTATTTAAAGAACACAATTTTTAAATTAGACCTTTTCAATTGTAAGAATGATAGTTCAATTGTTTCATGATTAGTTATGTTGGATCTGCATTGTAACACACCATGATTTAAGAAATTTGTTTGGAAGTTAATTTAATCTTTTTGATATTTTTTATTTCACACTACACTGTATATGGATTTTTTATATGAATGAATCATGTTTTTCATGGGTTATACAGAAAACCATGTTATTATTTCACTACAAAATTAACTTATATTAGATTTTAGTATATTATTGTTTATGTTTGGATTCTGTAACACACAATATCGAGTGCCTCTGATAACCCGCAATACACAAAATACAAAGAATTACCAAACTATTATATAGTATTTAAATTATTTTAAAATATTTTTCCTAGAAATTTGAATGGAGGGTATGAATAGAATAGAATAAATTACGATGTTATTATTCACACAATTATTTCATTGATTACCAAATAATTATATATTCTGATAAGAAATAATTTAAAATAATGAAATTGTAAATATCAAAAGTTAATTTTCAATGTTAAAAAATTATTCAACACACTTAATTAAACAAAAGAATTATGAATGATTTAAATAAATATTATATAGAATATATAAAAAACTATTTAACATTCATCTTATTTTTTTCTATATTATAGATAAAATGAGTCAATTTTTATTCATAAAAAGATTTTTCTTCCAAAAATTTACTTTTACAACTTTTTAATGGTGCAACTATTTTAAAACTAAATTTAGGCATTTTTACAAATTCTATTTAAAAATACACACATTATTTATGAATTTGGAATGTCAAAATAATAACTGGGTGAAATTTTTTTATTTATATGTGACGTTTTATTTTTTGATAAATATTGAAAAATTGTGATGATTAATCAAAAATTGTATTTTAGTATATATAATTAATACAATTAAATATTATTTTTAATTTATTTTACTGTATATTTATATTAGTTAAAATATATAAATAGAAATTAGTTTATTAAAATAAATTTCACCTTGAAATTATATATAAATTTATTTATAAATTTAGAAATTTTCAAATTAAACACACTTTGATTCATCCCTTCCAAGTGATAAATATAAAACTAAATTATGAAACATTTAAAATTATAATTAAAAAAATGGATACCATATTTGGAATAAAAAAAATAAAAAAAATCAATAGTATGGTTGTAACACCCCGAAATTTTATGAAAAATATTCTTTTTAATTTCATTAATGTCTTGTGTTGTACGCTACACCAAAAGAAGCTTTCACAACACGCATCCTTGACTTGCCTTCCATTACACACAATCGCGACCTTCCTCGATAGCGTGTGTAGTACGCAATAACGAGTTTCACTAAACAACAATATGCTATTAAAATATTATTAAAACTTGCCGTTATGAATAGTAATAACCACTTTTTGAAATTTTTTATATTTTATTTTTCAAAATGGAATTCATTTTTTGATTCGTAATATCGAAATTAGCTTAGTGTGAAATTTTGGTACTTTTCGGATAACTTTTATATTCTGATGAATAGTGAAAATTACTAAATTTTAATTAAAAACAACTTTTTTTAATCGAAATAATTAATAGTGATAAATTATTAATTTGAGTGGTTTTAAAGTATATTTAGAATATATTTTTACAATTCAATAAAATGTTGGTCATTGGATGTAATTTCACATTTACACCAGAAATAAACAAGTGTTAATCTTTTGATAGTTATTATCTCTTAAAAACACGCTATTTGTTGTGACAGCTGAAATTAATTATAAAACTAATTAATGAAACTTATATGTTGGGAATTTTGTAAAATAGAAATCATTTTTTAATTCGGAATATCAATTATAGCTTAGGGTGAAATTTTGGCATTTTTCTGAAAAACATCAATTTTTGATGAATAGTGAAACTACTAAGTGGTAGTTAAAAAAAATTAATTTTTTCATAAATCTTAATTTTACCGCTTCTGTGAATGGAATTTCAAAAATCCAAGAGACACGGTTGATGTCAGTAAGTACAATGTGGTTCAATGAGATGAAAATAATTTTTGGTGAATAGTAACTTTTTACGTTTATTTACCCCGGTTAAAGGTAAATAGGGTAATTAAGGGTAAAAATGATATTAATATTACAATAACACATGTCATAATCCTATTGGACAAGTGTATCTCGACCAAAAACAACCTTAAGTGTAAAATATTATCATTTAGGCCCACTTGGATTAGATTAGGACATTTATTATTATTTAATTCAAAGAAGAGTTAAAAGAGTTAAAATCAAAGTTTATTTACTAAAACATTTTAATATGGGGTTATACATAAGATAAATTCGACTATAAATATTAATTAGAAAGATAAAAATATTTCATACATAATGGTATTTTATTTATAATTTTTAGACTTTAAATAATTCAATTTATTTATGACACAACGAGGATGCAGTAATTACCTTTTTAAGAAAATACTAACATAATTGATGTTATAAATGCCCAAATAAATGTAATTTGAGACTTTTTATGACTTAAAATAATTTTCTAGGTTAATATTACATGTTAGTGTTGATTTAAGTAACTTGGTTTGAACTTATCATTCTGTTAGAAATTTCATAAAAATCATGTACCAAATAGTGTCAAAATTGACATAAATTAGTTTTTAAAACAAATATTATATTATTATTTGTTATTTAATTCCTAAAAATCTAAGGTTCGTCCAAATGACTTATATAAGGATATATATATTAATAATAAACAACTTGGGGTTCGTTTGGCTTGATATAGTAAGTTTATTAACCATATAGTGTAAGAAAACAAAAAGACACGGTAAAAGTTAAATTATTTAACTTAGAGTTAAATCTAATTGATAAGGTTAAAATAATAACCTAAACTTGTCTAAATCCTATTGGATGAGAGTATTTCTACCCATACCCACTTTATCTTAGAAATAAGACCATTTGGAACCATTATAAACCGAATTTGACCTTAATATAAAATAATATTTTGAGATTTTCCTAAGATGGCTCCCTTATAAAAGGGCACCTACTCCCTCTGCTCCTCACACCAATTTGAGCATTCAAGCTCGGCCAAACCCTGCCAAAATCTCTTCTCTACTTCCCTAGTATCATCCTAGAGGTCCTGGTCTTCTTCAAAGACCATCCATAGTTCTTTAAGTGGAGGATAAGTGAAGGCACGTCAAAAAGAGGTAATATCCATTACCGATCTTTTTCAATTTCTTTCTTCTTCAACTTCTTCTTCTTTAGTTGTTTCATGATAAAGTAATAACATCAGTATTTCTTATATACTTATATGTTAATATAAATATGAAACAACTCTAATTAACCTTCTATCCATCCTACGGAAAAAGGAAATCACCGCGCGTGCGTACGTACGGAATACCGTCTCCACGCCGTGGTGTAATCTATTTTCCGTCACCACCTTAATTGGATGGGTATAATGGTGTAATGAGTAACTATATATGATTATTATAAAGTGATATTGATATTGAAATATTATACATAAACTTCAACACAATTCCACGACCATGGGAACGCTATCATCGCTCGTGCGTACGTACGGACTACCGTCTCCACGACGCGATGAGATTCATTCTCAATGATTAACCATTCATGAATGATTATAAAGTATATATAATAAGTACAAATGAAATATATGACATAATAATGATACTGGAATTATTTATATTTATATGTATGTCATCTACTTAATTCCATTCAATTCAATAAGGAAACGAAAACAACGTTCATGCGTACGTACGGACTACCGTCTCCATGAACGGTGTATTTCTTTCCATTTACTGATTTATTATATATGTATATTATGAATATATATATATATATATATATAAATCATGTTTTATATTCTGTAATTAAGTAATCATGATCTAAGTAATCATATAAATAATTACAAGTTAAAAACACGAACGACAAATGAGACGATTTTACCCAAAACGCTACTTTAACATGAATTTACAAAAGAACGGGTAATATAAAGTCATAAGTGGACCATATATGATATAATAACAATGAATATGATTCTGTAATAAGTTAATAACATGATTTAAATCATTATACAGGAGGTTCAGACACTTACAAAGCATGTCGGACCTAAGGTAAGGGAAAATATCACAATCTCATTTTTATCCGAGATTGTTTATACTTTGGTATTTACTGGGGTGTATTTTATCATCCACATACGTGTTTCATAAATATGTGATATTATTTCAATCCACCTACAATTTTTTAAATCCATTTTTACCCTTCGGTGAGTTTTTAGTAAAAGATATGAAAGGAATCTTCTGTCATTTTTCGTACGAGGTACTTTTTGACTTTTCCGACAAAAGTACGAAGAATGTTTTTTTAACTTATACGGCATGAATGGATTTTTAAAACATTATTTCCAAGAATCTTCTTTTACAACTTTTCAAGTTTATTTTTAATCAAATTCTTTTAGTTTAAAGTTGTATGACATGTTAAGAAAGGAAAAATATTTTTGAAGAAGAAAGGATATTTTCCTCAAGAATGGAGTTCAAGTATTTTATCAAAATTATTTTCCATCTAAGATAATAAAGGGTTCTGTTTTTTATCCCTATCATTACATTGATTTGATTATGTTGTTATTGAATTATTTTTATGAATTCATTTTTCTTATATGAATTGTTTTATGATGTCACGATGTTTAATAATTCCATTTTTATTACATGGGTTATTCTATGATGTATGGTTTATGATTTCGTGGCACACATAAGAATGGTATAATTATGAGATTGGTGGGACCTATATCTCCCTCCAATGCATTGGTTAAAGATTTTATATCTCATGACATAGACATGGCTGGAATGGTAGGTTATACCGGTTCAGTGAAACAGGACTGAAATGAGGGTGACTCGGTTCAGAAAGGGACTTTGTCCACTACGATAGTCTTGGCAATGAGTCTTGACTAACAAGAAATGTTGATTATGTGTGTATGCCACAAAGTTTCATGTTTTAAGTTGTGATTATTGGGATTACATTTCACTTCTATGATTTATCCCATGTTACGATATTATGAGCTCTTTTGCAGGTTAAGATTTCCAAAAGCTATATTCTTATGTATATGATGTGATTGATATTTCTTTTGTTTACCCTTACTGAGCATTTGAGCTCACCCTTTTATGTTTTCTTTTCCCCAGGATATAAATAAATGTTTTAGGAAAAAAAAGAAGATCTTTATGGGAGATATTGAAGATCTTTCACCACGATTAGAAGATTTTATTCCGAGTTTCCAAAGACACTAAGCTATTACGGTCCTTGTGTGTGTGTTTTGTTATGTACTAAGTATTCCGCAAAAGTAATGTAATATCTATGTACGTTAAGCTTCGGGTCTCTACAGTTGGTATTAGAGGAAAGGTTTAGTCAACCTTTGGAAACTAGGATGAGAAAACGTTAGTGAGATCCCTAGAGATATTTCTAAGGTATGTCTAGGGATGTCCCTAAGGTTAATTATACGTATAGGTTATAGTACTAGAACTACGCTAACGATCATATAATTAAACCTAAGATGTTAGATATTGAAGGTACTCCCCCTTTATTATGTTGTTTTCCCTAGCATGATTTTTGCCTCTCACACTATTCTTTTTGGGTTTTAGACGATGGCTGGAACCCGAAGGAACCGTGTTGATCAATGCAATGGACAATGAAATGATTGTCCTCCTGAACAAACAAATGTTATGAGAGATGGAGTGAAAAATCTTATTGCTATCCTTACACAAGCTATGAATCATTCTGGACTTCCAAATGAGCAGAGAAGGGAACAATATTCTATTGAGTCCTTCATGAGGAAACGTCCACCTTCTTTCAGTGGGACTTCTGATCGATTTGTTGCTGAACAATGGATCAGTACCACTGAAAAGATATTTTCAGTTCTTCAATGTTCTGAACATGATAAAGACATATTAGCAGTATATAGTTTGGAAGGTGAAGCTGATCAATGGTGGAATCTTATCAAGAATACGAGGCCAAGATATGAAATTGAGTCCATGGAATGAGATGAGTACAAGAACTTGTTTTTCAATAAGTACTTCCCTCGTATTCTTCAAACAAAGATGGAAAAGGAGTTTCTTGAGCTGAAGCAGAATGATGATGAATCTGTTGGTATATACGAAGAAAATTTTACAAGACTTGCAAGGTATGCATCTGGCATTATCATCCAACCTGAAAGTAAAGTTGATCGATTTTTCAGTGGCATAAAACCAAGTCTTCGAAGGGCATTAGATATAAGAGACTTCAGTAGCTATGATGAAATTGTGCGTTGTGCTATCAAGGTAGAAATGGAAGTTGGTGTTACATATCCATCTCATGGTTTTGACAAGAAACGAAAGACGGAGTTCAAGGAGAAATCTCAGAATAATGGTGAAAAGAAGATGAATGTTTCCTTATGCACAAAGTGTGGAAAGAAGCATAGTGGAGATTTTATTAAAGGGACTAGAAAATGTTTTAAGTGTGGAAAAGAAGGTCATCGAGCAGCTGAGTGTCGAAGTAATGGAAAAAGGGATTCTAATGATGTGAATAAAGCAAACACTGCAGAGAACGCACAACCAACACTTCAATGCTTCAAGTGCAAGGAAATGGGGCATTATGCTAATAAATGTCCTAATCCAATGGTTAGTGATGATCGACATGAGAAACTGCTTAAGGAAAAGGACAAAGGGAAGACACATGCGATCACTATTGGCAATTTTGAATATGACAACGATGTGGTAGAATGATTAAGTGTTTATGTAATGGGATTCCAAAATAATGTTGTATCATGGAGTATTGGAATATTTATGTATTGGTTTAATGTGGTATTCAAAGTGATTGAGATATTATGTGCATAATGAAGGGAAAACGAGAAAATGAAATGTTTAACAGTATTCATGAGCTCATGATTGATATAAGGACTAAGTGATATCATGGTTTGAGTATATAGAATTTTGAGGATTTTGGTATGTGGAAAGTGTTAACTTTTAACTGCATTCATGTTTTCACTAAGGTATTCAAGAGAATACATGATTAAGGACTTTGAATGTTTGGAATGTGACCAACAAAACATATCTTATGATATATGGGGATCGACGATGGTGTTAAATCTCTGGTAATCGTTTTCACTATGTTATGAGAGTGAACTGCAGAATTATGGATAAGCCTAAAGATTGGAAAGGATTATGTTGGACATAAGTTATTATTGTTTAAGGATAGAAGTTTTTTCGATATTATTGATGGGATGTTATAGTAATATAGTTTTAGAAAAAGGACAACATGCAGGATGGGCGACAGCCCATCGCGTCGGACAAGGCTGTGGAAATCAAACCCACAATCGAAGTGAGACTGGCCTTTATCACCTACCACTGGCCTACATGAAGTCCCTGTTTAGTAGATACTAGTTTTATTATATTAAGCAGTATCATATATGAAGTATAAGTCCATTTTAGGAACCATATATGATTAATCTCACTATAGATCGACTTATGTATATAATTTTTGCTAACCTTTTGTTTGAGACAGATGGAATGACTCGTCATTCTATCAAATGATCTGCTAACACTTCACGAATAACAAATTCAACTTCATTTATTTAAGAGATGAAGTGGAAATTGTTCAAGGCACGAACAACAGTGAGATTGTACCAAAATAAAGTAAGTATTTATTCTAATTCAAATTTTCAACTTTAGGGAAATGATCTTGAAAACCAAAACTATTGTCCTAGTGCCCTTATATCCGATGAATCAGATGGTACCCTAGATCGTCACAAATTTATGGCTTTGTGATTGCTGGATTTACCATAACCATGTTCTCTACCACTCTCCATTAGAACATGATCGTTAGATTTCTCTTCCATATCCATATTTTCACCTATGTGGAAACCCAATGATTAGTTTATTTGGGTAACTGTTACATTTCATACTTTTGTTTTTAATGATTGGTTTTGGTATTCCTTTTTACGATGTGGGTTTCTATTAAAGAAACTTTCGAATAGTAAACCATTTATAACCCCGACGAATTTCGAGGGCGAAATTCATTTTAAGGGGGGTAGAATGTAACACCCCGAAATTTTATGAAAAATATTCTTTTTAATTTCATTAATGTCTTGTGTTGTACACTACACCAAAAGAAGCTTTCAAAACACGCATCCTTAACTTGCCTTCCATTACACGTAATCGCGACCTTCCTCGATAGCATGTGTAGTACGCAATAACGAGTTTCACTAAACAACAATATGCTATTAAAATATTATTAAAACTAGCCATTATGAATAGTAATAACCACTTTTTGAAATTTTGTATATTTTATTTTTCAGAATGGAATTCATTTTTGGATTCGTAATATCGAAATTAGCTTAGAGTGAAATTTTGGTACTTTTCGGATAACTTTCATATTCTGATGAATAGTGAAAATTACTAAATTTTAATTAAAAACAACTTTTTTAATCGAAATAATTAACAGTGATAAATTATTAATTTGAGTGGTTTTAAAGTATATTTAGAATAAATTTTTACAATTCAATACAGTGTTTTTCATTGGATGTAATTTCACATTTACACCAGAAATAAACAAGTGTTAATCTTTTGATAGTTATTATCTCTTAAAAACATGCTATTTGTTGTGACAGTGGAAATTAATTATAAAATTAATTAATGAAACTTATATGTTGGGAATTTTGTAAAACAGAAATCATTTTTGAATTTGGAATATCAATTATAGCTTAGGGTGAAATTTTGGCATTTTTCTAAAAAACTTCAATTTTTGATGAATAGTGAAACGACTAAGTGGTAGTTAAAAAAAATTAATTTTTTCATAAATCTTAATTTTACAGCTTCTGTGAATGGAATTTTAAAAATCCGAGAGACACGGTTTATGTAAGTAAGTACAATGTGGTTCAATGAGATGAAAATAATTTTTCGTGAATAGTAACGTTTTACGTTAATTTACCACGGTTAAAGGTAAATAGGGAAATTAAGGGTAAAAATGATATTAATATTACCCTAACACATGTCCTAATCCTATTGGACAAGTGTATATCGACCAAAAACAACCTTAAGTGTAAAATATTATCATTTAGGCCCACTTGGATTAGATTAGGACATTTATTATTATTTAATTCAAAGAAGAGTTAAAAGAGTTAAAATCAAAGTTTATTTACTAAAACATTTTTAATATGGGTTTATACATAAGCTAAATTAGACTATAAATATTACTTAGAAAGATAAAAAGATTTACTACATAATGGTATTTTATTTTTAATTTTTAGACTTTAAATAATTCAATTTATTTATGACACAACGATGATGCAGTAATTACCTTTTTAAGAAAATATTAACATAATTGATGTTATAAATGCCCATATAAATGTAATTTGAGACTTTTTATGACTTAAACTAATTTTCTAGGTTAATATGACATGTTATTGTTGATTTAAGTAACTTGGTTCGAACGTATCATTCTGTTATAAATTTCATAAAAATCATGTACCAAATAGTGTCAAAATTGACATAAATTAGTTTTAAAACAAATATTATATTATTATTTGTTATTTAATTCCTAAAAATCTATGGTTCGGCCAAATGACTTAGATAAGGATAGATATATTAATAATAAACAACTTGGGGTTCGTTTGTCTTGATATTGTAAGTTTATTAACCATATAGTGTAAGAAAACAAAAATACACGGTAAAAGTTAAATTATTTAACTTAGAGTTAAATCTAATTGATAAGGTTAAACTAATAGCCTAAACTTGTCTAAATCCTATTGGATGAGAGGATTTCGACCCATACCCACTTTATCTTTTAAATAAGACCGTTTGGAACCATTATAAACCGAATTTGACCTTAATATAAAATAATATTTTGAGATTTTCCTAAGATGCCCCTCTCCTCCCTTATAAAAGGGCACCTCCTCCCTCTCCTCCTCACACCAATTTGAGCATTCAAGCTTGGCAAAACCCTGCCAAAATCTCTTATCCACTTCCCTAGTATCATCATAGAGGTCCTGGTCTTCTTAAAAGACCATCCATATTTCTTTAAGTGGAGGATAAGTGAAGGCGCGTCAAAAAGAGGTAATATCCATTACCGATCTTTTTCGATTTCTTTCTTCTTCAACTTCTTCTTCTTTAGTTGTTTCATGATAAAGTAATAACATAAGTATTTCTTATATACTGATATGTTATTATAAAAATGAAACAACTATAATTAACCTTCTATCCATCCTACGGAAAAAGGAAATCACCGCGCGTGCGTATGTACGGAATACCGTCTCCACGCCGTGGTGTAATCTATTTTCCGTCACCACCTTAATTGGATGGGTATAATGGTGTAATGAGTAACTATATATGATTATTATAAAGTGATATTGATACTGAAATATTATACATACACTTCAAGACAATTCCACGACCATGGGAACGATATCATCGCTCGTGCGTGCGTACGGACTACCGTCTCCACGACGCGATGAGATTCATTCTCAATGATTAACCATTCATGAATGATTATAAAGTATATATAATAAGTACTAATGAAATATATGACTTAATAAGGATACTGGAATTATTTATATTTATATGTATGTCATCTACTTAATTCCATTCAATTCAATAAGGAAACGAAAACAGCGTTCATGCGTACGTACGGACTACCGTCTCCATGAACGGTGTATTTCATTCCATTTACTGATTTATTATATATGTATATTCTGAATATATATATATAAATCATGTTTTATATTCTGGAATTAAGTAATCATGATCTAAGTAATCATATGAATAATTACAAGTTAAAAACACGAACGACAAATGAGACGATTTTACCCAAACCGCTACTTTAACATGAATTTACAAAAGAACAGGTAATATAAAGTCATAAGTGGACCATATATGATATAATTACAATGAATATGATTATGGAATAAGTCAATAAAATGATTTAAATCATTAAACAGAAGGTTTAGACACTTACAAAGCAAGTCGGACCTAAGGTAAGGGAAAATATCACAATCTCATTTTTATCCGAGATTGTTTATACTTTGGTATTTACTGGGGTGTATTTTATCATCCACATCAATGTTTCATAAATATGTGATATTATTTAAATCCACCTACAATTGTTTAAATCCATTTTTACCCTTCGGTGAGTTTTTAGTAAAAGATATGAAAGTAATCTTTTGTCGTTTTTCGTACGAGGTACCTTTTGACTTTTCCGACAAAAGTATGAAGAATGTTTTTTTTAACTTATACGGCATGAATGGATTTTTAAAACATTATTTACAAGAAGCTTCCTTTACAAGTTTCCAAGTTTATTTTTAATCAACTTCTTTTAGTTTAAAGTTGTATGACAGGTTAAGAAAAGAAAAAATATTTTTGAAGAAGAAAGGATATTTTCCTCAAGAATGGAGTTCAAGTGTTTTATCAAAATTATTTTCCATCTAAGATAATAAAGGGTTCTGTTTTTTATCCCTATCATTACATTGATTTGATTATGTTGTGATGGAATTATTTTTATGAATTCATTTATCTTATATGAATTGTTTTATGATGTCACAATGTTTAAGAATTCCATTTTTATTACATGGGTTATTCTATGATGTATGGTTAATGATTTTGTGGCACACATAAGAATGGTATCGGTAAAGATTTTATATCTTATGAGATAGACATGGCTGGAATGGTAGGTTATACCGGTTCAGTGAAACAGGACTGAAACGAGGGTGACTCGGTTCAGAAAGGGACTTTGTCCACTAAGATAGTCTTGGCAATGAGTCTTGACTAACAAGAAATGATGATTATGTGTGTATGCCACAAAGTTTCATGTTTTAAGTTGTGATTATTGGGATTACATTTCACTTCTATGATTTATCCCATGTTACGATATTATGAGCTCTTTTTCAAGTTAAGATTTCCAAAAGCTATATTCTTATGTATATGATGTGATTGATATTTCTTTTGTTTACCCTTACTGAGCATTTGAGCTCACCCTTTTATGTTTTATTTTCCCCAGGATATAAAGAAAGGTTTTAGGAAAAAAAAGAAGATCTTTATGGGAGATATTGAAGATCTTTCACCACGATTAGAATATTTTATTCCGAGTTTGCAAAGACACTAAGCTATTACTGTCCTTGTGTGTGTGTTTTGTTATGTACTAAGTATTCCGCAAAAGTAATGTAATATCTATGTACGTTAAGCTTCGGGTCTCTACAATGGTCATAATAGTTTTTTGAAAAAAAAATTACTTGTGGATGAAATTAAAATTGATTGCAGCGATTAAGGGAAAATCAAGTTCACTTCATGGTTAAAAATAAAATTATGGGGAAAATGACACATACAAATTAACAAACGGAATTAACTTAAAATGTATCTATCATTTAAAATATTCGAATGAAAATTGAACATTATTAGAGGAAATGATGTAAAAGGGGTCTTTTAATAATATTTACAACTTTGTATATATAAGAGTGCCACTCGTCCTCCAATATAAAAGGGAACCGACACATCACTTTTTCAAACCTATAAATAATTTTTTATAAAAAATATAATTATAAAATAGGTTATTATATTCCTTATTATCATCCTAGATTCCTCACCATGGGAATAATTAAACCAAGGTGGTTCGTCAATGCAATCCAAAAGTATATACCCGAGGAAGAGGTAATAGTCTTCAATAAGCACATTTTTTTTATTTATTAGTCCACACCATAAATTAATCATATTCCATGATTATATAATAATATCAGTATGCTAAAAATATTGATATGTGTTTAAGTAATGGTTTATTCCTACACCTATTCACACTTTTAAAAAATTTGGTACACTATCATAATTTGTGTGTACAAGGGATTACAACATGATGAACTGAAGTCATTTGTTATTCCCTTAACACCAATCAAGGATGTGAGTAATGATGGAAATACCAATTTAATATTATTAATATAATATTTATGATGTTTTTATTCAAATTTAATTCTTTTATAGATCATAACTCCATGGTTTCCATTTTGTGGGAATACAATAACATCATTTGTGGTTGTGTGACCTTACACCCCCTCAAAGCGATGCGATTTGTTCATGAATTAATGGAATGTATTATTGATAGGTTTAATAAATATATACGATAATATTGAAATTATAATTAATTAATAATAATATAATATATATATATTCCTTCCATTCTTTCAAAATGACATGAAAAATGGAAACAACGTTCATGTGTACGTACGACCTTACATCTCCATGAATGATATATTTCGTGTAATATTTATATATACTATGGATTAGTAAAAGTAAATATTTACTGAATTTATATATTTTATTAATATAAATTTCAACTTCTGGAAATAATTAAACATGATCTACAAAATAATATATTGAATGAAAAGAGAAAAATATGCATGCAAAATAATGTGGTTATTAACTGAAACCTAATATTAACAAGGAATTATTTATACGTTGGTGATAAAAATACAGAATTATATGATATATGGTATTTCACATATGAATTTTTTTTATATAATAATTATATTGATATATATATATATATGATAGTAGTTCCTAACAAGTAGGATGAGAGTCAAGAATTAAGGAATGGAGATTTCATCTCTTTTAATATATTCTAAAGATACATGTCATATTAACCCCTTGATTATTTTATGTGGTGTATATAATTAACTATGAAATTTTATATTAATAATAAACTTTTTTCAGGATATTTAAGGATTCAATTTATTTTCATATTTCATTAGGATCACGATTCATAAATTACTCATGTTGTCAGGGGATATCCATTCTCACATTTATTTCTGTCAGACTAATTCCATATTCACCATTAATTTATTTTATTTGTACTATATAGATCTATTGAATTTATTATATTAATATTATATATAAATTAATTTTAATTTACATATTCATTTTACAAAATCATTTTCATTATTATTATGGTTCGATAGTTACAAAATCTTTAAAGTAACTTTGTGTCAATTTTCATTTTTTGATTGTTTCCATGCTATATTATTTTATTAGGTGTATATAAATCCATTTTTCATGTTTTATTATAAATATTATTCTTTTTATAATACTAGATTCTTCATCTAAAGTGATTATATCATGGGTATTACTATTCAATGATACAAGGGTGGTAGAGTTCATTTCTAAAATATCATTGTTTATTAAGATAAATTATGATTATGATTCAATTAATGAAATATTTTGATCTGTAACTTAATAAATTAAATTATTTTTCTTATCCGATATACATAAAAGATATATTTATGATTTAGAACCAATTTTTTTTCTCTTTTTTTACTTATTAATATTAGGACATTATTATTAGTAAAATATGATTTATTTATATCTTCAAAAGAAAAACCATTTTATTAAAAACCCTGATATCAAATAATATGATATTTTTTAAAGGAGATAGTAATATTATTTTCATAGAAATGGATTTAAAAAGTTTATTATTATTTATAATCCTTATAATATGTTTTTCAAATAATCCTTTATATGTTTTCAAATGTATTTTCAACGAAAATCATTTTAAAAATGTTTAAGGTTCTAAAATCCATTTATTTCTTGGAGGAAATAATATTTTCAAAAATAAATGTTTCAAATTATTTTTCAATATTCAATCATATGTATTCAATTTTTTTTCCAGGAAATATATATTTAAAATGTTTAATGTCTTAATAACCGTGACATTCAATGAAATATTATATTCTAAATGAACAACTCTTAGGGAAATTTAAAAATCCTTTTTCCATATATAATGACATCATTTGATATAGTTTATTATTTACAAGTGTTTTTATTCAATGATTAGAATAATTTTATTTATCTATTTGTTTTATTCTATAAGGAATTAGGTTTATGGAACCCATTTCATTTCAATTATTAAATCATGTTTCAAAGTGATTTTTAAGAAAAACATTTCTTCTCCAATTTCAAATTATGTTTCAAAGAGATTGATATGAAACCCATTTCTTTTACATTGGATAATCTTGTGAGTAAAGAATATTTGTTTTTATGTGTCTTTATAATGACCTGAAAGGTCATTATATATTATTCATGTTATGTTTGATGGACACTACTTATATGATGGGGTGATGCAAATAACATCTTGTAAGCCCATTATAGATTATAAATGGTGTGGCACAAATATCATCAAATGTGGCTGTTATATATTATATGATTATGTGGAATTTGCAATGCTGGGTATGATTGTTTCAGAATATAAGATGGGGTGGCCAGATAGTGCTGAGTAGGCCCATTATAATATATGTGATACAAGTTATCTAATTTCACTGGGTGATCCCGTTATATCGTATAAGATCAGTTAATCCTAATTCACAATAGAAAGAATTGGGAATATATATATATATATCATATAACTAAGATGGAATCAATTCAATGATCTTTTTCCACTATGGGGAGAAGGTATAACCTAATCAAAAATATGGAAAGGGTTCTTACTGGGGCTGGTGGTTTTTCAGGCCTTGTAGTTGTAGGCATTATGACATTCCCAAAAATGTTTTGGAAATTTTCCTAGAATTATAGTGTGTTATTGTTAATTATTTTTTGAATTCCAAAAAATATAAGTATTATTCCTATGTTATGATAACATGAATTATGATCTCAATTACCTTATGATTCAGGTATTTTAAACTTAAAATATTTTATCCACAAATCTTGATTTTGATAATTGATAAGTATTATAATATCATTTAATGATGTATTTATGTAATTATAAACATATTCTAAAATTAAACCTATATATTTCCCTTGTATACACTTAATAATAATCTTATCTAACCCCTATCTTATGTTTCCTATCCCCTAGATATGAATAATTGTTTTATGTAGGATTAGTAAAGAGGAATCTCTTCAAGGTGGATGTAAAGATCTTTCACCAAGGAAAAAATTTTGTTTTTCATTTTTACAAAAACACTAAACTGTTATGGTCATGTTGAAAATACTTTTTTAACATGCTAAAGTGTAATAAAAATGATGTAATATTCATGTATGTTAATCCTGGGTCACTATTTTTCATATCAAAAAAATGTTTAGTAAAAATTTGTAAACATGATTGAAGAAGCAATATTGAGAACCCTAGGAATTTTTAAAGGATATTTTTATGGTTTTATCTAAGGATATGGATATGGTTTCATAAATTTAAAACAAGGTGTTAAGATTCAATCATAATATAAATTATTTTTCAAGATTATATATTTTTATTCTTGGATAAGTGTGTCTCACACTATTCTTCTTGGTCTTTTTTAATAATGATAACTAGATGAAACTATGATAACCATACATATTTAAAATGTGTAATGTATATGCATTATGAAAATTGTTAACCTAAGTGGAAATATCATGAATTGAACTAGGAAGGTGTCACGATTACTGGGTTTACTAAGGATGATAACGTTTCAATGAATTACATGTGAAATGTATTGTATGATCTAATAGTATTTTTTACATTATATGTATGAAACATGAATAAATTGAGTTTTAGGTACTTAAGAAATGATTCATTTTTCATATTCTATGAAATGGGTGTTAATTAATAATATTTTGGAACCTCTGTAATTGTTTAAGAATAATGTGGAATGATTGAAATATATTATTATAGGAATTAAATAATTATGTTATATGAGTAATGGAGTAAATGTTTTCCATTTATCATATTAAAAATATTGCTGAATGGTGATGATGACATTTAAAATTAATTTATTGGTAAGGCGATATTTTGATTATGGTAAGGTAACCCTTAATGTGTTACTGATGTTTATTAAATTGTTTTTAGCTGGATAAATAGATGATTAATTATGATAATGTAAATTGTGTCGTATTTATGGCCTCATAACAGATAATTTATTTTCATGACAATGTGTTTTATACTCTAATGGATAGTGTTTTTTGAAATTCTTTAATTTATTTAACATATCCAAAAATATTTTGAAAAAAAAAACGTTTGAATATTTTGAATAAGAAATTTTAGTAATTGAGGTTATTACCATGATTCATTATAATACATGGTGAACATTATTAAATGGTGGGTATTTGAACAAAAAACAGCTACTTATGATATATGGGTGATAATTGTTATGAAAATTTGGAAAAATTTAGTTACCTTAATTTTAATGTTTGAGAATTTCATCTTTTAGAAGGGGTACAAGGATGAAAATTTATGGAATGAATTAGATAAAACAATAGATGAGTTTTCATATAAATTATTATCTCCCTAAATGTGGATTTATTCATATTAGAAAAACCATTCTTTCATTATTTATGAGAACTAATTACAGATGAATTGACATGTCGTTCTACATATGGATCATATGATGCATTGGGGATTTAGTAATAAAAAATTCACCTTCTTTATAATATAAATAGAAGATGTAGAAACTAGACAACAAACAACTAATGGGTGAGATTTTGCATAGGAAATGGAATGAAATAAAGTAAGTATATATCATTGTCAAAAGTAATCAAATTTATGAAAAATGATCTTTATACCAAAATATTATATCAATGTTAATAAATTTACAATTAATAAAATGTTCCCTTAGATCAGAAACAAATAATGGTTTTATTATAATTATCTTTCTCTATATCATCTTCATCAATTAATAAATGTTCTCCATAAATTTCCATCAAATCCTAATATTTATATTTTCATTAAATGCCAATGTTTTCACATTCCATAAATGTTCTTCTATTAGTATACCTAATTATTTGTTACTTCTAGTAACTGTTATGTTTGCATCCATAATTTTTACAGTATGTTTTAGTATTCATTTTATGATGTTGGTTGTTATGAATGTAACCTTCATGTATTAAACCATTGATAACCAGGAAATAATTTTTGGGATAAATTAATTTTATGGGTGGTAGAATGTAACACCATGATATTTTGTGAAATATTTTTTTAATTAATTTAATAAATTTACTAATTTTCATCTCACACAACACTAAATTCATATTTTGTTATAAGAATTATGAATTTTTTCTCAAGATAAAATAATCACATATAAAATAATCTATTATATGAAATTGTATTATTAATATATGGTATACGCAACACTATGTTTGGTATGTGTTACACAGAATACCGAGTCTCATTGATAGATTGTGTTGTGTGAAAGAAAATGTTTTAACAATCTAAAATATATTACTAATATTTTTAGTAATGTTGTAACCTAGTATTTGGATTGATTTTTACGTATAAGAACATTTAAATTATTAAATTATTATTTACAAAATTATTTATTTTGATACCAATTTATTATAAATGAGAGTATAAACTCTCTAAAAACATAGAAATTCAATTTCTGAAAAACTATTCTTCATTGTAAAAATAAGTTGTATCAGAATAAATTAATCAATGAATTTTTTTGTGAATAAATCAAATTAATATTATTATATGTATATTCATTAAAATATATAGCATTCATATTATGTTTTTTATAGAATATAGTTAATAATTAATCCAATTTTAGATGCAAAAAGATATATTATTCTAAAATTAAGTTTTGATTCCATTTAATGGTGAACTGATTTTGAAACTACATTTTGATTATTTTAAAAACAATATTTTAAAAACTAAAATAATTTATTAAATAGGACCACCAATATTTTCAAAAGGTGAAATTTTGATATTTACTTATGAAGATGAATATTTTGATAAATAGTGAAAAATAATAAATTTTAACTAAAATATATCTTTAATTATATTTTATTTATAAAACAAAATTTTTTATATATTTTAAATAATATGTATATAGATTAATCCATTCTTGGAAATTTGAATAAATTTCACATTGAAATTGGATATAAAAAAATTTCTAGATTTGGAACATTATCAAAATAAAACAAGTTATTTCCTCAAATCATTTAGAATAATTTCATCTTAAATACTTCAAATTATGTGTTTTTTATTTGGATAAATTTATTCCACTTTTAGAATAAGAATAATTTATAATTTATAATAAGGTAAAAATAGTTTTTGAAAAAAAAATATTAGTGGAATAAATTAAAATTAAATACAGTGATTATAAGAAAATTAATTCAATATTAGTGAAAATATTACATTATTGGAGCCAAATTATTTAAGGGATACCTCCAAATAGTGTTTACATTACAATAATAGAATACCTCATCCACTATAAAAGGGAACTCACCTCCTCATTACATCACAACTGTAAATCTTATTGAATAGTCAATAACCTAAACAAATAAGCCCCCAAATTTTCCCATCATATTCTAGAGGAATCATATTAGGGAGCAATAAAACCATGGTTGACCATTGGTGCATACCGAAAGGTGTTACTCGATGAAGAGGTAACATTCCTCAATGTACACTTTTGTTTTATTTACATTCCCACCCATAAAGTTATTAATATTATATGCATATATAATATCCATGTTATCCTAAATATACATAGATGTTGTAATGTTATGGGTATGATCTACAACTATACACACATCCATCAAATAGGATATTTAAACCTCGTTAATGGGTACATATGACTACTACCTCACTAACTGTTTTTGTTCATTCATCCATTACCACCTCTGATGGTTCGGAATTATGATGAAAATACTATTTTTATATGATATATCTGATATTTATGATGTATATATTTTTATGGAATTATTATATAACGAATAACTTTTTTCATTACTATTTTTGGGAGGATGATAACATATTTTGTGGCAATGTGGACTACTATCTTATAAACGTTACATGCTTGATTATTTCTTTACGTTGAATGAATTAAAGATTGGTTTATTAAAAACATGTGATATTTGGGAAATAATATTGATACATGATGGATAATATATATATATATATATATATCACTTTTTAATTTCTTTCCTTTAATAATACAATAAATTGGAAACTACATTAATGTGGTAGTATGACCTACCGTCTAAATGAATGATGTATTTCATTTCCCATTTATATATTTTATAGGATTTTATAAACAAATATATTCTAAATATATATGTTATTAATATCAATGTTTAAATTTTTTAAATAAAAAATAATGTTCAATGAATGTTTACTATGAATCACTAGTCAAAACATGTATTTAATACAATGTAGTTATTACCTGAAACAAAATAGTAACATGTAATTGTTTATTAATAGATAATACAATGTTAACTAAATAATACATTGTATTATATATATGAGTATGGTTATAAAATATATTTATACTAATCTTATATTTAATAATATTAAATGTTTCAATTGATGTTATTATTTAATTTGGATCAAGATTCAAAAGGTACTCATCTATTTAAGAGATATTTCCTCTCACATCTTATTTCATAGTGACTTAAGTTATTTTCATCACTAGTTTCATTTTTAATTTGATTATATTGACCAATAATGTATTATATTATTATTATATATAAATCAATGGTTATTTACCTATCCATTTTATGATCTCTATTTCGTGGTGCTTATTGTTCAAAAGTTACCAAATCGATAACATAATTTAATCTCAACTTTACGTCTTTGAGACACTACCATGTTAAGAACCTTTACACATCAATGATGTTTATATACATCCATTTCAAAATATGTATCATGAAAAACATTCTTTTCATGATATTTTATGCTTCATGTAATTTTATTCTCCCATGGTAATTATGAATCAATGTTACGAAAATGGTATGATTTTATTACTAAAATCTCATCATTTAACATGTTATTTTTTCAATTATGATTGAATTTATGAAATCATATGTTTCATCTCTCAAAACCACTCAGAAATTTTATTTTCATATCGTTTTTAATGTTATATTGATGTATCAGTATCATTTTTTCCATTCATTGGTTATTATTATGATTTACAGAATTATTTTAATAAAATATGACTTTATTTATCGATTTAGTTGTAAATTTTTTTTATTTAAAAACCATGTTTCCTAAAAACTAAATTTTTATAAATTGTATATAATTCTCATTTTAAGGGAATCATATCATAAAAATGTTTAATGTTTTAAAAATTGATTAAAATCACTCTCAAATATTCCATTACATGTTTTTAATGTTGTTTTGATTGAAAATGTTTTCAAAATTAATTATGATTTAAAAACTATTTTTTTCAAATTGGAAAGGATATATTATTAATGAAATGTTTTAAATTATATAAAATATTACTTAATAGGTTTTAAATTTTTTTCAATATAATTGGATTTTGTAAATGTATTATATCTTAAATGAAACTACATTCATAGAAATATTATTTTCCTTTATAACTATTCTAAGATATCATTCATAATATTCTCCATCTAAGATGAAATCCACTAATATAGTTTATTATATACCATGGATATGATCTAAGGATCACATTAATATTATTTATCTAAATGGTTTTTATTTTTATGGAATGATGTTTATATAAACCATTTAATTTCCAAGAGTCAATTATTTTTCAATGATAATGTCATGATACACAATTCATTATAAATGGTTATTATATTTAAACATGATTTACAATAAACCAATTTATTTTCCATGTGATAATCAAATTATGAAAAATAAATGTTTTATGAGTTTTTCTAATGATATTAATACTATTTTCACATTAATAATGACTTTAATTAATTGGAATTTGTTTTACGATGGGGTGGCCAAGATAGCACCAGGTATGGCCATTGTAGCTTATAGGATGTGGTCTCCAAAATAGCATTGAGTGATCCATTTAAAACGTATATGATTAGGTGGCCTAGATAGATCTGAGCAATACCTTTATAGGTTATATGGTGGGGAGGTCTAGATAGAAGTCGATGATATTTTTTATCATACATGATGGATGGGAACTATATATCCCTTCAATGAATTGGGTAATTATCTATGTCTCATAAGTAAATAATGTCAAGAATTTGAAATGCTTGGGTAACTACGAAATAAATGTATAACTTGATCCACTATAAGGAATGGGTTTTGAATAGGGATATCATTGTGCCTTTCTAAATAGGTGTAGCCCCATTGATGTTATATTTTATGTTTTGGAAATGGGCCTTGACACATGGGGATTGATTTTACATGATTAAGTGTATGCCATAAATTCCATGCCTTATTCCTTTGTTATTCCTTCATGGAATATTCCCTTGATTAACTTATTATTCATTTATTATGGAGTACCAATCATGAATTAATGACTCTTGTTTATGATCGTTGATATGTAGGGTATTATCTTATAAAGTTATAATCATCTTCTCATACCAATTTCACATTTTATTCTTCCATATCGTACTTTTTTACCCTTTTAGTGAATTTGATCTCACCAATTATTATGATTCATTTTCATAGGGTTTTCGGAAATGTTATTAGTATGAGTACTATAGGGGATAGTTGTAAAAGGATAATAATAATATAATTAACCAATATAGATGATTATGTTTCCATGTTTCAAAAAAAAATTAAAAAATTATGTTTCATTAGCCATGTGATATTTTTCATATCCATGTAAGGTAGGCTAGGTTCACTATAATCATGATAGGTATGTTCCCATGGGTGTTATTTATATCCTTCACAACTAATGACCAACAATTTAATTTGTCAATAACATCAAATTTGTTTTCTTGCTATGAAGCTATATTGTGTTATTTTAATCAATTGGGATGACTTTTAAGTACATATTTCCTTATAACTGATTGTAATGTGGATTTTGGTGGAGATTATTGATTTCTAAAATACTAACTATTGGTGTATGGGACATAAAATGAGACTAGTATGTCTCTTAGTTACATAATTATTTAGTGGGTATCCCTTATATGTTTTTTACATCCTGATTCAGTTATTTTATTATGTAGTAACAAATTTTATAGTGAATTACCTTATAGAATAGACTATGGTTTTGCATGATTGAGCTCATGGTTTTGGGTATCCTTGAGAAGATATTATATTGTGATGTCAATTGTTAAGGTAGAGTTAATAGTTGGGATTAAGGTTCTCAAGAGGCTGAATTAGGTTTCGATTCTTGTGACAACAGTTCCTTATGGGAATATGAATTATGTATATGATGTTGATAATAAATGTATAAATCCCATTATTAGGAGAATTGGAATGATTATTTACTGGAGTTTTGTTAAAGGTGTAGTGAGTATTATCCCATGGTACATGGACTTTGTGATACATGAACTATTGTGATATGTGGGGGACTTATAAAATTTTATATACAACACAAATGGGTTAGTGAGATGGTGTTATTTTTGAATAAGGCTTTCCTATAAAATGGGTAAACACATGATTTTATTTTCAATGAAATGAGATGAAAAAATATTTCATTCATGTTTTTAGTGTTCCATGATATGTCATAGAAAATTTGGATTACGTTTGGGGATGCCTCATGTGTGATCCTACAAGTGAGATGTGATCATATAATTGATATTTAATAAAATATAGTTAATTCTAAGAATTTGGGAATGCTTTTAGATAAGATTTGAAAAAGGTATGAAATATAGTTTTTACCTTTATAAGGTGATATAAATATATTTACAGTAGTAGGTATCAAATCATTATGTGAGGGAATTTATAATTGGGTGCCCATGATAATGTTTTTTTTGGAGTTCAAGTATATTCTGGGAATTGGAAAATATTTTGTCACTTTAAAATAGACTACCTAATGGCTAAGATTGGAAATGAAGATGACACACCTTATTTCATGGATGAACATATATAGTGTAGGAATGGAAACCATGTGGTGTTGGTCGTGATGTAAAACATAGAAATATAGGACAACCCATTTTTTAGTGGATGTGACAAGAGTGATCCTTATTGGAAGAAATTGGTTATTGGATATGGAATATTACATTCTAATTAGTTGAGATAGATGATATATTTGATATTTTAAGATCTTTTTTAATTGGATAATCTTGAATTCTTGGGTTGTGTGATTTTAACATGCAACAAACAGGATTTGATATCAAATAAGGGTCATAATAATAAATTTTTTGTCAAGTGAATCATTTAACAAATATTAAAGGTTAATGAGGATGGTTATGTGGGATTATTCCTCTATTATATTTAAATGAGTTGTTGCTGTACACATCTATTATGTGTGGTGATTGTGGGGTATGAATCTTTATTGTACATTTCTGATCCAAGGATCATTGAATATGGATGAGAAACTTATTTTCAAATATTCTCCCATTTGGATGAAGATTAAAAATTTCCCTACACGGTTGAGGGGGGTATTATAAATGGAATAGGTTTAATAATATGATTTAATCATGTGTTTTCCACATAGTGTGGATTCTATTGTTTGACACTAGGTATCACTATATAGATATGTAATACATGGATGGAATAATGTGTGGTATTATAGAAAAACCAAGATGGATATATATGGAATCATTATGGGTTGATTTGGAAGTGGAGTGTAGCTTTGGTAGAGTGGAACATATCAGGAGATATAATATTTATTGTAGTAATTGATTACAGGATTACATTAATATATATGGAGGTTTGTAGAGTGGTGGGCGAAGAACATATTTTGGAAATTTTTTGGCAAATGTCATGATTTAATTCTCCAAGGTAATGGAATGTGGAAGATAAGTTATGTTTGTGTTAGTTATTATGAATCAGTGGTAAATCCAAATCCATCTATAATATACAATTATATATGGATAAATGGAAATAATGGAATTTTTTTTACCAGTGGTTCTTTCATATACTAGGGAGCAAGATGTCAGTCGGAAGTTGAATGACCCTCATACTCTAGGGTTCATTGGAGCATGAAACCTGTCATTATATGTAAAACTTGTCTTTTAGAATTAGTTAAAAATATGGGTGTTGTCAAACTAGATACATCTATAATTCTTGGTATAGACTCGTGTGTGATATCTGGTGGAGTCTGAGAATTGGATTCAGTATTCGTCTAATTACATGTATTCAGATCAAGATAAAATCATGAATTCATCTATAATCACAGATGTAAATTATATAAGATTGTTTTGACTGACGATTCAACCATGGAATTTCCAAAGATTATTTTTTTGACTTTATGTAATATATCAAAATGGTATTGAGGGACCTATTATAGTAAAGGCATCTTTATTGGGAAATGAATGGCACATGGGAGGCGAAAGACGACCATTTCTTATAAAGGATGACATCATGTGTTTTTACATGAGACCTCGTATGTAACTTGTAATGGTTATTTGAAACCCTTTTTAGGGATTATATTTTGTATTATATTAGTTTTCTCGGGTATTGAATTTTAATTTTCAATGAAACAAAGATATACATGGGTTACTAGTGAAGAGTCGGTGAATGAACTTTTCAGGTTGATATTTGGAAACAACAATGGGTATTGACAATGGAATTATTTCCCAATATTGTTTAGGGTGTGGTCAGTTGGAATCTATATCATGAATCATGAGAATGTATATGGCTGTGTTGGTTAGTGATTGTGATGTTGGGAAGTGATATGCTGACAAAATCAGACATGGGATTCCAAATACTATAGTGGGGAGAACCATAGAGTAGACAACATATTAAATGACGAAAAATTATATGTTATGATTTATGAGATTATATGAGTTCTATCATGATGTTTTATGACAATGACATGTGTTATCCTGTATTTCAGTGGGTTATGTATCATCATTTTAACATTGTGTTGTGGGAACATGTTTATTGTTCCTAGTATGAATGATACTATTTTCGTGTGATTTTAATACTGAAGCTGGTAGAGGATGGTGTAGGATACGTGATGAAGCTACATAGGGATAATAATTGTAACACCCCAATTTTGATTAAATTAAATATTATTATATGTATATTTTGTATATAATTATTTGGGGTTATGTTTGGGAGATTTTTGAAATCATTTAGAAGGGTTTGGGGTATTTTATAGGTGAACAGTAGGGGCATGGTCTAGGTAAACTGTGAAACGCCATGAGGAAACCATGAAAATTGGGATAGTGGAAATGGGGAAGGCATACGGGTTGCACATAATTTTTTAATCCATGTATCCACCAAGGAGAAATCTTGTTGTTTGAGAAATGGTTTTGGGTTTTTGAAATAGTTGTGTTGGAATGGATGGATCATTTTTAGGAGCCATGTGAGGGAATTAGGTGTGTTCCATCATTAAGGAAGTTAATCGAGAAAAATTATTGTGTTGTTTTCATAACCATTTGAAGAAACTGTGTGCATTGCGAAACTAGATTAAAAGTGAATCTAGGCTGAAATTGTGTTTTAATTTTTCTTTTTCACCAAAACATCCCTAAATCGGTATTGTGCTCTATCAAAGGTTAAGGATGGATCTCCCATTAATCAAGAGTAAATCATAAGCATTATTTTTTTCTCACAAGATTCTTGCAGTATGTATTCGTTCTTTGTTTTCCATGATGGTTTTGTTATATCTACATCACCAGTTGTTTCGATTTTGTAGATATATGCCTATTGTGGGTAGATATAAGGGTGTAAATGATAAATATTAAGATATTGGACTTGGTGGATGATATTTGAATATATCTATGGAATTTTCTGGGATATTTAGCCTAGTTTCATGGGATTTTATGTGTCTTTCTTGGTTGTCCTAATAACAAGGTAAGTCGCTTCATTCACAACTCCTCTTATCTAAAATAATATCCTGGGTTCCTAATTGATTTAATTGATGTAAGTGACTAAAATTGGTTGTCAAAATGACGTGAAAATCCTGGATAAAATATTCATTAGTGATGGATTAATATTTTGGGTCATTTGTTTTCATTTTTGTGCAATTTACTGGATAAATGATTTTAAAATGTTGATTTTAAAATATTTACACTGATTGATTTAACGAAATGCATTTTCTGTAAAAAATTATTTTTATTGAAATTGTTTTGGAATAATTGTATTGGAATGTTTTTGGGGCATACATAGTGGTTTGTGTTTATATTACATTATAAGGCTTGGTTGAAATATGACCTTGTGCATCGTTTCCATGGTGTAATGGTAGATGGGATTCAATTTCTCTGTGATGACTTAGTAGATTGAGGAGAAACCACTCATGAGTGTGGAACTATATTAATGAACCATGCATGTGTATATGTAAGGATATGGGAATTGTAATGGGTAATTCCAAAGTGGAATTAATGAAATGCTTTGGGATCATTGTATGGTTGGATTCAATGGGATTGGGTGTTGTTTGAGAAAATTGTTTTACATTGGATCATGTTTATTTGCTTGATATAATCTATTTTAGAGATTTTTATATATACTCTATTATATAAATATGATAACATATTCTATACTAGAGTGATGAATATGGAATTCATTGGGAAAAATCTCTTATGTTTCATTACTGACCTATTCATTAGAACTTTGGTTCTTTTGAAGATATTGTATATCAAGAAACAATTAAATGTAATGTATCCCTCAACTTTAGTAGTACATCGCGATACTTGTTCTAGTATGGAGTAAGAGCATGGGGCATATTTAGAGATTAGAGTTTTTATTAGATTGTTGTATATATTTATTATGTTGTTTACTATAACATTTTAGTATTCCTCTGTGGTAATTGGTTTTAAATTTATGTTGAAAAATGAAATTTTGAGTTGTATTTCATTATTATCATACATCATACGGTGTTTGTTTGGTTATGGCAAGTTTGGTTATTTGTTTTATTCACAAAGGTAAAATCATCCCATACTTGTATTGAAGCTCTTCAGTATTAATTACTATCATTTGGTGTCTTATGGATGTTTCTTATTTCCCAGTGGTGTATGACTACACTATCATGCCAATGAGGAGGGATGTCATGTTATAAATGGTATCATCTTGGTCATTCTGAATGTCTTTCTAGAACATATGTTATTTGAATTGGTACCAGTTTCCGATCATGGATTTGAATTCAATATTACATATTCCATGAGATGGAATCATATAAATGTTTAATATTTTCATAACATGAAATTTGGTTCATAAAAATATATAGTTATCCTTTTTATGTGGAACATCTTGTTCCCAAGGAATTGGGTAGATAATTTTTTTATAGACACGTAGAATAATTAGAATAACATTTTTAAGGGTGTAGAAAATGATATGTGCTTGATATTAAATAGACAATTACATCCCATTAAGAGTGAATATTTCATTTTTAGCAATTATATATGATTTGATGCAATGTGAAATAATTTTTAACAAATTCTGAAATTACATTCAGATGAATGAATTTGAAAAGGGAATGACCCTGATATTTTGGAAATGGTTTTATTTTAAAAATATTGTTAAGATTTTATAAACATTGTTGACTTTAGAAATATGTGATTTTGGAAATCATTTTTGTGATAGAATGATGTGGTAGTGTTTGAAATTGTTAAGATTCTAGTTAATAGTGTCTAAGACATATGACATAGCTATGTTTCTAGATTATAAAACTGGGTATGGATCTGATTAATATACTGGAAGAAGCTAGAGAAAATGTTGTTTCACATGAGTCACATGAGAATCAATATTTGGTTCAGATTTCTGTACATTAGATTTATGATATAGATAGATGGAACACTAGGGATGATCCAAGGCATAAGGATTATTTCTCCTAATTCCAGAAGTTGAATCCACCCATCATTATATGTGAATTACAACCATAGAAGATAGAGGTGTGGATGAATAAGATGGATCATATCTTGGATTTCATCAGTACAACAACAAAGCTAACATTAAAATTAGAGACTTATAAGGTAGAAGATCTTGAATGTTACTTGTTGGATTTAGTAGTTAAAGCTATATCAAACCACAAACATGCATGTGAAGATTTTGTTGAATTGTTCAATAAAAAATTATATCCATACACATTAAAAATTCAATTAATGATAGACTTCTTCATAAAAATGTAGAAAAATATATCTTCGACGTAGTATGCATATAAATTCATGAATTTTGTGTGAAATTCACATAAGTTTTCTAGTAGTGCATCCTTATAGGAACACGTTATTGAATTTCGGATGAGGTGGAATATTTTATCAAAGATTATTGTGCTCTGTATTATGGATTATACAATGATATTCAATACCTTGATGAAAACCAAATGGGGCATCATTGGAGGTATGGAAGGAGGATGTATGTTGATTCCCATGGGAAATTGTAGGGACTCTTATACTTTGAGTAAGAGGAAGACATAAACCTATTTTTCTAATTAGGAGAATGAATGAATATCAGATAGCTGAATCATTGAATCTTCCTTTGAGACCCTGGAAAAATGCTGGATGATTCCAATATGGTACACTCAACCCCATGAAGTGAGATTGTATGAAAGCACTGCGAAAATGTCACCATTTCAACAATATAGAAAATCATCAGTCCTATTGTCATAGTTCTACAAGGTCATGTTCATAAGACACTTCTCATGATTTTTAGGAGTCATATGCTTCAACGGGGTAAGGTAATAAGAATGAATATTTTTAGTATAACATATCCATACATGGTTATTTCTGAAAATTAAACGAATCCTCAAGTAGGTCAATCTAAATAGGGAAAAATTAACAAGGTGTTGAGATGAGGACATTATATAGAGCATAATAGGTTATTGTGGATGATCCACTAGGGCCAACTATAGTGAGTAGTACTATTCATTTGAATTCTACCATTATGCATGTGTTTTTTATGCGGTTTCATCCAATAGTTCATTCCATCCCATGTTTTTGATTTTCTTTCATTAAAACATGATATGTGTACCACTATAATAAAACATAAAACCCTCTTAGTTTATGTGAATTTCAATCCTTTGTGTGTAGAGAATTTTCTATAACCGTTGAAGGATTTGAGATGAAATGTGATTTCATTGCGATGGAAATGAATGAGTATGATGTAATCCTAGGTACAAATTTTGATGACAATGTTCTAGGGTCACAGGGACTATTATAGTAGAATAGTGTGTTTTTCAATTGAGTAAGGCATTGAGCATCTATTTATAGGAGAATGGAATGTAAATTTATGTTCAACAGGATTTGTGGAACTACATGATGGAATTATCTCTTATAAGTTAGTGGCATTAACTTTAGATTTGATGGATGAGATTATGAAAGGTAGTTTCAAAATAGTGGTGGATCAGCTTCTAGATCTGTTTCCCAAAACATTCTTTGGATTACCACTCATAAGGGAAGAAGAGTTTACGATTTATCTCCTCCTGGGTATTAGTATTATCATAGTTTTCACTAATCGAATGGATCCAACATAATTAATCGAGTTCAAAGAATATTTGGAAGAACTGGAAATCAAAGGGTTCATTCCTCATTGAACATATCAGTGGGTGGCCCATGTCTTGTTTGTGAAAAATGCTGATAGAACTCTAAGGTTTTTTCTACATTATATTAACCATAATCAAGGTTTAATAAAGAATAGATTTCCACATCCATGAATTGTTGATTTTTTTTCGATCAACGAATGATAGATTAGTCGTTCTTCAAGACTAACTTCTGATTACGATATAAAAAATAATGGGTTCATAAGGATTATATTCTAGAAAAAGATTTTAGAAAAATATATGGAATTTTTTAATATGTTATAATGCCTTTAGAACGTACGAATTCACTAATGGTCATTATGGTATTGATGAATAAAATATTTCAGAGATATCTAGATTCATTCGTGGGGGTTTTTCTGGATGAGAAATTTGTGTATTTGAGGAAAATGGTTGAGAATGAGAAACACATGGTGATGGTGTTGGAAATATTGAGATATCAAAATTTGTATTCCAAATTATCTCAGATTTATTTATGTATGCAAGAGGTACACTTTCTTGGATATGGAATTTCTGAATGAGTTGTTTCAATGCCTTCCAAAATGATAGAAGCTATTATCTCTTTGAAACAACCAAATAATGACATTGAGATACAAAGTTTTCATGGTCTATATTTTTATAACAAATTATTTTTTTGTGATTATTCATGACTAGATTTTCCTAAAATAGCTTTGAAAAAAAATTATGTTCCATTACAAATGACTGAATATTTCCAAAAATATTTTCATTAGGTGAAACTACACCTTATATTAGAACCTATTGTGATATTTCAAGAAATAAAATAATGGTATGTGGAGTACTGTAATGAATTTGAAGATTTTTTTGGGGTGTGTTCTCATGGAAGGAGACGATTTTATATCTTTTAGATCATGGAAGATAAGGGTTCATGAAAAAAACCACCAACACCTGATTTTCATTTATCTGTAGTCATCAATGCTTTGAACACATGGCATCATTACCTCTTTAGTGAGGGAATTATTATGTTTATAGATCATAATATCTTTAAACATAATTCCTCAAAATTAGTTTTTTATCATGAGAAAAGGTAGATAGATTAATTATCTCGGAATATTTGGAATTTACATGATGTATACACCATGAAACTGAAATTATGGGGAATATGCATTAAGGAGAAATTCAAAAAACCATTTGGAAAAAGAAGCATTAGATGAATACTAGTTAATGTCTGCCTTAGCTGAAATTCATGTAGAATGTGGATATTGAGGTGATGATGTGGCTTTAATTCCAAATTTTCTTATTACTAATATGGTGAAGATTATAAAGGAGGAACATACATCTGATGTAGAATGCATGTCTATGAGTTCATAATAAAATTTTTGGGAGACCATTTAAGGATAGAGGTTTGATGGAAGTTCAATTTTGTGGTTTATTAATCAGTTGTTTATACCTATGTCTTTTTAGAAACTTCTTATTTATTCAAACCACTATTGAATATGGGTTGTTCATCATGGAATACCGATGATGTATATGGCGTTGAAAGCCTAGTTTTGGTGGGAAATCATGAAAATGAAGGTGCATGAGTTTGTTTCATTATACATAACTTGTTAGAATGTTAAGGAAAATTATAATTAATGTTATGTATAATAATGAATTTACCTTTTATAGTAAGGAAATCAAAGTTGATAGGTATGTATTTTTTTATGGGTCACCCCAAGAAGGATCAGAAACAAAATACCAAATGGGTGATTGTGGATCAGATCATAGTATCTTCCCATTTCATCCCTATTCATTAATCTCATTTTTATACGATCTGTTAAATATATATATAAGAGAGTTAGTAAAAATATATTTCATACATTTTTCAATCATGTAAGATAGAGATATGTGTTTTACATCTTATTTCGGTAAGTCATTATTGAAATTTATTAGGGATTAGTTGACTTTGAGAACAACTTATCATATATAAATGGATCGTAAATCCCAAAGGATGATAAAGACTTTATAAGAAATGTAGCAAGATTGTTTAATGGATTTTTGTATCTTGTGGGAAGAGTGCATGTCATTAGTAGAGTTCCCTAATAAAAACATCTATCAGGCATAGATACATCTGGATCCCATCAAAATATTGGTTGGGAATCATTTTAAACCATCAATTTGATTAATTTAAATAGGTGAGACGTGATATGTCGGGATGATCCTTGTCTATGAAACAATGGAGAATATTCAGTTGATTTGAATTTGGATAGAGAAAAATCAGATTAATTAGATATCCTATTAGGATTATCATCGATGATCATTTTCCTTAGTATTGAGTGATCATGTGTACAAAAGGATTTCTCCAAGGTTTGGACCACAATGTTTTGGGAGGTAGGGAAAGCTCTCTCCCTGATACATTGGAGCTTTTTTTGGTATTTTAAAATGCTTGTTAGGTGGAATATAGTTTTTCACTTATACCATGGATCAGATTTGTACGTAATAGCTTCCATGTATCTCAGTTAAATATGTGTCAGCCTGATTCAGACAGTGTGATCAGATGGGCTCACACAGACCATGATCTAGATGATTCGTTAGTAAATATCATGGAGTGGATTGTTTGTAGAGATGAGAAATTATTCCATGGGAGAATCCTTTCTCATATGAGGGTTTTTTTGGAAACATAGTCTGATTATGTAATAAAAATGGGAACATGAGAAAGAAATTAATGTGCAATGTCCAACACTCTTTTATGGAAACAAATTTAATATACTATCTATGTATGTAAATACGAATGATATGGAGAATGTATCACCCCTATCTTGAGGTAATTAACCCTTATTTCATGTAATCTATGTATATAATGTGTAGGTGTTATTTTTGGGAGCATTTAGTGAACCTTTTGCGGGTATTGGATATTTTCCATAAGTTTATGGTCGGTGATAATTATGGGAAAATAATGAAATAGCTCTAAAAAACCATACATACAGAGATAAGGGAAAAATTGAAGGCGTACATGTGGTGGACAGTTATCCCAAACCATGCATCCACCAAGGAGATCTTCTGTGCTTTGATAAATGGTATTGGGTTTTTTAGATAGTGTCTTCAGCATGGTTGGTAGTTGGTATTCGCATGGTTTTTCCAACTATGTGATGAAACCATGCATGGTAAGAATCTAGAAACATAGAAAGTTATATAGGTTGGCCTTATGTTTTAATGGCTATTTTTCCACAAAAGGGACCTAACTCAGGAATTTTCTCTCATCAAGGTTAATGAATGTTCTCACATTGATCTTATGTCATTCCAAAGTCTAATAATGGAAATGAGAATCTTGATTCTTATGGAAAATCTTCATTCTTCATTGTTCATGATTGTTTTCACAGATTACCTTCTATCTTTCCATCGGTTTCATAGATCTATGCCCGTTAGGGGTAGAATTAATAGTGTTGATGATAATTTTGATTTTATTTATCTTGGTTGATAATATGGTAATTAATCTAAGGATTTGTTTTTGGATATTTAACATGATTTCATTGGATTTTGTGCTGCATTCTTGGTTTTCATCATAAAACTCAATGTAAGTATCTCTACACTCAACCCCTCTTTCTAGAGTTGATTGGATTAGTTTAAACTTGATTTTATTGGTTTTATTTATTGATATTTGATGTGAATTTCTTTTCCAAATCATGATTAAACCTTATCTGGTGATGTATTGTTATTTTGGGTTACAATTTGACATCGTTATGAAATGTACATGAAAAATTATTTTAAAATATTGATTTTTAAATAGTTACATTGCTCAATTTATAAAAATGGTTTTTAATAAAAATGATGTTTTATTGAAATGATTTTGGAATTGAAATGGTTTTTTATGATTGTATTGGCATGGTTTTTTGTCACACATGGTGTTGTGGGTCCATATTACATTATGAGGCTAGGTTGAAATATAACCTTGTTCTCAACATTCAAGGTATAATGGAACATGGGATATAATTAACCTATGGAAACCTGATAGACCAATAAAAACCCACTCATGAGTTTGGAAATTGTCAAAACAAATCATACATTTTTTTACGTGTGGATGTGTGGATTGTAATAGGGAATTCAAAAGAGGAAATAATGATATATTTTTGGTCCATTTGTTGGTTTCATTTATTATTAATTGGCATTGTTTTGGAAAATAATTTTATATTTCCAGTAGTTTGTATGTTGATATAAACTATTTTTGATATTTTTTATATAAAATATTTTATATGTCATTTATCAATACATAGGAAAATATCAAGTATCACACAACTTTATTAGTTCCTCATTATACATGGGTTATTGTGGAGTTGGAGGATGGACATGTTTTTATATAAGTGTATTCATTGGTGTCTTTGAGTTTTCCTTTTTCTATTTACCTTTATATTGTATCCTACATACATGGTATATGATTTTAGATTTTTTTTCATAAACATAATGTTGAGATTTAATTCATTTTTATAATTAATATTGTGGTTGATGTTTTTTATGTCTTGATTAGTTAGTTTATTTATTCTTAACTGGAAAATCACCCCACATATATTGAAGCATTCCGAATTTATTTCCATCCTCTGTAATTTTAGATATTTATTATGTTCATGTAATGTCATCCCATCCTCTCAAGCCAATTATACGGGATATAACATTACAAGAAGTATTATGGTGAGGATATTGTGACACCCCAAGTGTACATACATAGTAAAAATATTAGGAGATGGTTAAATTTTAAATAATAGTGGTTGGGTAGAATATTGAAATGGGGTTCTATGTGTATTTATGGGTATTTAGAAAAATAAAAAATATGTTTTACTGTGTTTTTTGGAGCTCATGATTCCCCTATTAGGATGATAATATCAATGATAGGTTTTGTGTTTTTGTTGTGGTTTGAAATAATTGCACACTTTTAGGTAGTTGGTGGACATAGGATTGAAATACATTAAGATTATGGCACCACGAGATCATCAGTCATGACCAAAGAAATTTGGGTCTGACATATTACTACCAAAATATATCCTCTAATAGGGTAGGGGATGGAGACCAGTGCCGAGTAAGAATATCCCAAATAATTGGATACGTTATCCTAAAGTACCTCTACCCAAGAAGAAATCGTCATTCCCATATAATTATAATATTTAAAATAACTAGAATAATGAATGCAGAAATAAAATATCCCACAAAAAGTATGATAATAAAGTACTGAAAACCAAATAGGCACAAAATATCCCATCCAAAACTGTAGATAGTCCAACCTTCTCCAAGATTGATCACTATTTCAAAATTATTCTCACGGTAAACACCTCATTCATTCAATCTCTATAAATGCTCCACCTACTCTCTATCCTCCCAGGATAGCTTAAAAAGGGACATCATCTGATGAAGAAATGACAATTGTAGGAAAATCCCAAAAGGTGTGAGTATAGAAATATGCAGTTGGACATCCCGAAAATACCAAACATAAAGCACTGAGTATTTTCATATCAATAAAATATTTAATAATAAATGTATAACAAATACAGTGTTGAAGAACCTAGATATTCTTAGGAAAGACACCCCACCCTAAGGTTTTCATAAGAAACTTTCATCCAAATTATTATGCTAGAAGGAGCACTCAATCAAGGATAAATCTCTCCAAGATACATGATATCATTTGAGACACTCGAAAAAGAGGTCTGGTTAATTGTGTCCTGACCATGGAAGCTCACTGGTATAGGTGGACCATGATTCATAGACTAGGGGTCACACCAATAACCACCGGTGGACACCAAGATACCAATATGGATCAACTCAATACATAGGGGATCATATTTCAATGATTCAACAAACATATAGAAGAAAATTTCATGTTGATGGATCAATGTATTACCTATAGAGGTCAAACCAATTGCACAAACTCCAACAAGGGATGATATAGTATCACACATTAGTCTCAAGAAGGGACATCAAAACTCTATCTGATACTTGACCATATAATAGGACCACGATCAATTGATGTGGATGTAATTATAAAATATATCATCTAAGAAAAGGACCAATGGAACACAATCAACATATACATGTCCAAACTATGAAAATGAAGATCCTAAAGCACTATTAAAGGGATAACACGATGAATCCCAAGGGGTACACAGTGTGTCCAATAATCCTATTTCCTACCAGTGTGGAAGATCCTAACATGACATGTAATCTAAATATACATAGTGTTTAAAACTATTAAATGAAACATATAAACACATGTAATATTTGTTAGGGTGCCTGGCCATGTGTAGAGACCCGAAGCTTAACGTACAAGGACATTACATTACTTTTGTGGAATACTTAGTACATAACAAAAACACAGACACAAGGACCGTAATAGTTTAGTGTCTTTGGAAACTCGAAATATATTCTTCTAATCGTGGCGAAAGATCATCAACATCTCCCATAAAGATCTTCCTTTTATTTACCTAAAACCTTTCTTTTTATCCTGGGGAAAAGAAAACATAAAAGGGTGAGCTCAAATTCTCAGTAAGGGTAAATAAAAGAAATATCAATCACATCATATTCATAAGATCATAACATTTTGGAAATCTTAACCTGCAAAAGAGATCATAATATCATAACATGGGATAAATCATAGTAGTGAAATGTAATCCCAATAATCATAACTTAAAACATGAAACTTTATGGCATACACACATAATCATAGAGAATCATTTCTTATTAGTCAATACTCATTGCCAAGACTATCTTAGTGGATAAAGTCCGTTTCTGAACCGAGTTCAGTCCTCGTTTCAGTCCTGTTTCACTGAATTGGTTTAACCTGTCGTTCCAGCCATGTATATCTCATGAGATATAAAATCTTTACCCAATTCATTGGAGGGAGATATATGTCCCACCCATCTCATAATGATACCATTCTTATGTGTGCCACAAAATCATAAACCATACATCATAGCATAACCCATGTAATAAAAATGGGAATCATAAAACATCGTGACATCATAAAAAAATTCATATAAGATAAAGGAATTAATAAAAATAATTCCATCACAACATAATCAAATCAATGTAATAATAGGGATAAAAACAGAACCCTTTATTATCTTAGATGGAAAATAATTTTGATAAAACACATGAACTCCATTCTTGAGGAAAATATCCTTTCTACTTCAAAAACACTTTTCCTTTCTTAACATGTCATAAAATTATAAACTAAAATAATTTGATTAAAAATAAACTTGAAAACTTGTGAGGGAATCTTCTTGGAAATAATTCTTTAAAAATCCATTCATGTCGTATAAGTTAAAAGAAAACATTCTTCTCGTACTTTTGTCGGAAAATTCAAAAAGTACCTCGTACGAAAAACGACAAAAGATTCCTTTCATATCGTTTACTATAAACTCAAAAAAGGGTAAAAATGGATTTAAAAAATTGTAGGTGGATGGAAATAATATTACATATTGAGGAAACATGTATGTGGATGATAAAATACACCCCAGTAAATACCAATGTATAAACAATCTCAGATAAAAATGAGATTGTGATATTTCTTTTACCTTAGGTCCGATTTGCTTCGTAAGTGTCCAAACCTCCTGTATAATGATTTAAAAAATGTCATTGAATTATTAAAGAATCATATTAATTGTTATTATATCATATATGGTTCCCTTATGACTTTATATTACTCGTTCTTTTGTAAATTCATGTTAAAGTAGCATTTTGGGTAAAATCGTTTCATTTGTCGTCCTTGTTTTGACTTGTAATTATTCATATGATTACTTAGATTATGATTACTTAATTACAGAATATAAAACCTTATTTATATATAATATATATTCAGAATATACATATATATAATAGATTAGTAAATGGAAATAAATACACCGTTCATGGAGACGGTAGGCCGTACGTACGCATGAACGATGTTTTCATTTCCTTATTGAGTTGAATGGAATTAAGTAGATGACATACATATATATACACATAAATCTAGTATCATTATTATGTCATATATTTAATGATTACTTATTATATATACTTTATAATCATTCATGAATAGTTAACGTGGAGAATGAATCTTATCGCGTCGTGGAGACAGTAGTCCGTACGTACGCACGAGAGATGATATCGTTCTCATGATCGTGGAATTGTATTGGAGTTTATGTATAATAATTAAGAATCAATATCACTTTACAATAATCATATATATTTATTATGTACACCATTATACCCATCCATGTTAGGTGGTGGTGGAAAACAGATTACACCACGGCGTGGAGACGGTATTCCGTACGTATGCACGCGTGGTGATTTCGTTTTTCGTAGGATGGATAGATGGTGAAATAGGGTTGTTTCATACTTATAATAAAATATCAGTATATGAGTGATACTGATGTTATTACTTCATAATGAAACAACCTAAGAAGAAGAAGTGGAAGAAGAAATAAAGTTGAAAGAATCGGTAACGGACATTACCTCTTCTTTGAAGCGCCTCTTTGAGTCCTCCTATTAGGGAACTAAAATTGGCCTTTTAAGAATACCAAGACCTATAGGATGTTCCTAGGGAAGTGAAGAAGATAATTTGGCAGGGTTTTTCCGAGATTTAAGGCTCAATGTGGTGTGAGGAAGAGGGGGAGGAGGTGCCCTTTTATAAGGGAGGAGAGGGGCTCCTTTGGAAAAACTAAAAATATTATTTTATTATAAAGCAAAATTAGATTTTAAATAGCTCCAAATTGATTTATTTCTAAGATAAGGTGGTTATGGGTAGAAATTATCTCATACAATATAATTTATATGAGTTTAGGTTCCTATTTTAACCTTATCATTTATATTTAACTTTAAGTTGGATAATTTTACTTTTACCGTGTCTTTTTGTGTTCTTACACTATAAGGTTAATAAACTTACTATAACAAGCCAAAAGAACCCCAAGTTGTTTATTATTGATATATATAACCTTATCTAAGTCATTTGGACGAACCTTAGATTTTTAAGAATAAAATAACAATTAATAATATAATATTTGTTTTAAAAACTATTTTATGTCAATTTTGACACTATTTAGTAATTGATTTTTGTCAAAATCATAACAAAATGATTAGTTCAAAAAAAGTTTCTTAAATCAATAATAACATGTAATATTAACCTATAAAATTAGTGGAATTCATAAAAAGTATCAAATTACATTTATTTGGGTATTTATAACATCAATTATGTCAATATTTCATTAATAAGATAATTACTGAATCATCTTTGTGTCGTAAATAAATTAGATTATTTAATATCTAAAAATTATAAATAAAATACAATTATGTAGGAAATATTTTTAGATTTCTAATGAATATTTATATTTGAATTTATCTTATGTATAACCCTATATTAAAAATGATTTACTTATTAAACATTGATTTTAACTATTTTAACCCTTCTTTAAATAAATTAATAATAAATTTCCTAATCTAATCCATGTGGGCCTAAATAATCATATTTTATTCCTAATGTTGTTTTTTGGTCGAATTAATCTTATCCAATAGAATTATGAAATGTGTTAGGGTAATAATAATATCATTTTTACCCTTAATTATCCTATTTACTTTTAACCGTGGTAAATAAAAGTAAAAAGTTACAATTCACCAAAAAATATTTTCATCTCATTTAACCACATTTTAGTCCTTGATATTAACCGTGTCTCTTGGATTTTCGAAATTCCACTCACAGAAGCGGTAATATTATGTTTTATGAAAAATTTAGTTTTTTTAACTATCACTTAGTGGTTTCACTATTCATCAAAAAAATGAAAGTTTCCAGAAAAATACCAAAAATTAGGCCTAAGATATATTTGATATTATGAATTCAAAAATGATTTCTATTTTACCAAATTCAAAATATATCAGTTTCATTAATTAATTTAAAAATTAATTCTCGTCGTCAAAACAAATAGCGTGTTTTTAAGAGATAATAACTATCAAAAGATTGACACTTGTTTATGTCTGGTTTAAATGTGAAATTATATCCAATGACCAAAATTTTATTAAATGGTAAAAATATATTCTAAATATACTTTAAAACCACTCAAATTAATAATTATCACTATTAATTATTTCGATTAAAAAAGTTGTTTTTAATTAAAATTTAGTAATTTTCACTATTCATCAGATTATGAAAGTTATCCGAAAAGTACCAAAATTTCACCCTAAGCTAATTTCGATATTCTGAATCCAAAAATGAAGTCCATTTTGAAAAATAAAATTTACAAAATTTCAAAAAGTGGTTATCACTATTCATAACGGCTAGTTTTAATAATATTTTAATTGCATATTATTGTTTTGTGAAACTCGGTATTGCGTACAACGCAAGTTTTTGAGGAAGGTCGTGGTTGCGTGTAATGAAAGGCAAGTAAATGATGCATGTTGTGCAAGATACTTTTGGTGTAGCATATAACACAAGACATTAATGAAATTAAAAATAATATTTTTCATAAAATCTCGGGGTGTTACATTCTACCCCCCTTAAAATGAATTTCGCCCTCGAAATTTGTCGGGGTTATAAATGGATTAATACTCGAAAGTTTCTTTAATAGAAACCCACATCGTAAAAAGGAATACCAATACTTGGCTTTAAAAACTAAAGTCTGAAATGTAACGGTTACCCAAATTAACTCATCACTGGGTTTCCACTTAGGAGGACATAGGTGAAAATATGGATATGGAAGAAAAATATAACCATCAAGTTCTGATGAAGTGTTGTAGAGAACATGGCTATGAAAAATCCATCAATCACAAAGTCATAAATTTGTGATGATCTAAGGTACCATCTGATTCATCAGATATAAGAGCACTAGGACAACATTTTTTGTTTTCAATATCATTTCCCTAAAGTTGATGAAATTGGAATTAGAAGAAATACTTTCGTGATTTTGGTACAGTCTCACCGTTGGTCGTTCTTTGGACAATTTCCACTTCATATCTTAAAGAAATGAAGTTGAATTTGTCATTAGTGATGTGTTAGCAGATCATGTGATAGAATGATGGTTCATTCCATCTGTCTCAAACAAAAGGTTAGAAAAGTTATCAAAAAAATACATAATTCCATCTATAGTGAGATTAATCATATATGGTTCCTAAAATGTACATATACTTCATATATCATACTACTTAATATAATAAAACTAGTTTCTACTAAACAGGCACTTCCTGTAGGCCAGCGGTAGGTGATAAAGTCGAGTCGCACTTCGGTTGTGGGTTCGATTCCCACAGCCTTGTCCAACGCGATGGGCTGTCGCCCATCCTGCAGGTTGTCCTTTTTCTAAAACTACATTACTATAACATCCCATCAATAATATCAAAAATATTTCTATCCTTAAACAATACTAACTTATGTCCAACAAAATCCATTCCAATCTTTAGGCTTATCCAAAATAATGTTGTCTAATCTCATATTATAGTGAAAATGATTACCAAAGAGTTCATACAACTAGCATGTTAATACCATTGTTGATCCCCATATAGCATGAGATATGTCTTTTTGGTCACATTACAAACATTCGAAGGACTTAATCATGTATTCTCTTGAAAAATTAATACCCATTAAACCTTAGTGAAAACATGAGTTCTGTCAAAAGTTAGCTCTTTCAACATACCAAAATCCCAAAATTCTGTATACTCAAACCATGATATCACTTAGTCCTTATAACAATCATGAGCTCATGAATACTGTCAAACATTTCGTTTTCTCCTTATCCCTTCATTATACGCATATCATCTGCTTTCCAAAATATTTGAATCACTTTTCATGGTTACCGGTACCATAAAATTATTGAAATCCACAATAGACTAATACAGAAATATTCTGATACACCATAAAAGTACCTCAACAACATTATTCTTGAATACCAATACATAAACACTTCAATCCATCCTCTTCAATGATTGTCCTAGAATAAGTCCTTCCTTGATTTAGAAGTAACTTTTTAGGTCAGGGCATTGAGTTGGGTAATGACCATGTTCTCAACAAATAAGACATTGAACTCCATAAAAGTCTGTCACTCTATGTCCCTTTTCTCCACACAGATAACATCTGTCCCTCCATTTGAGGTATTCCTCAAGGTTATTCTTCCCTTCTTTAGAAATCTCAATCTTCCTTTCTTTATGCTCCTCAACATGCGAACATGCATAAAAGTCTATCTTCCTCTTATTTGATGAATTAGGCATACCACTAAATTTCACATTGTTAATCATATATCACGATGAATGATTTGGAATAATCACAATATCTTTCTCTCTAGGCATTACACAATTTTGTTGCTCATAGTCACCAATTTGTCCATCCGATTCAATGTTAACTGAATTCCTTCTGGTTCCCTCCATTGACTAAAACACAAAAAGAATTCTGTGAGAGGAAAAAATCATAAAAGGAAAATAACATAATCAAGGGAGAGTACCTTCGACATCTAACATCTTAGATTTAATTCTAATATCGTTACCGTAATTCTAGTACTATAACCTATACTTATACTTAACCTTTGGGACATCCCTAGACATACCTTAGAAATATCTCTAGGGATCTCACTAAAGTTCTCGCATCCTAGTTTCCAAAGGTTGACTAAACCTTTCCACTGATACCAACTGTAGAGACCCGAAGCTTAACGTACATGGACATTACATTACTTTTGAGGAATACTTAGTACATAACAAAAACACACACACAAGGACCGTAATAGTTTAGTGTCTTTGGAAAATTGGAATATAATTTTCTAATCGTGGCGAAAGATCTTCAACATCTCCCATAAAGATCTTACTTTTTTTTAACTAAAACCTTTCTTTATATCCTGCGGAAAATAAAACATAAAAGGGTGAGCTCAAATGCTCAGTAAGGGTAAACAAAAGAAATATCAATCACATCGTATTCATAAGAACATAACATTTTGGAAATCTTAACCTGCAAAAGAGATCATAATATCATAACATGGGATAAATCATAGTAGTGAAATGTAATCCCAATAATCATAACTTAAAACATGAAACTTTTTGGCATACACACATAATCATAGAGAATAATTTCTTATTAGTCAAGACTCATTTCCACGACTATCTTAGTGGACAAAGTCCATTTCTGAACCGAGGTCACTCCTCGTTTCAGTCCTGTTTCACTGAACCAGTTTAACCTGCCATTCCAGCCATGTCTATCTCTTGAGATATAAAATCTTTACCCAATGCATTGGAGGGAGATATAGGTCCCACCCATCTCATAATGATACCATTCTTATGTGTGCCACAAAATCATAAACCATACATCATAGCATAACCCATGTAATAAAAATGGGAATCTTAATCATCGTGACATCATAAAAAAATTCATATAAGATAGAGGAATTAATAAAAATAATTCCATCACAACATAATCAAATCAATGTAATAATAGGGATAAAACAGAACCCTTTATTATCTTAGATGGAAAATAATTTTGATAAAACACTTGAACTCCATTCTTGGGAAAAATATCCTTTCTACTTCAAAAACACTTTTCCTTTCTTAACATGTCATACAGTTCTAAACTAAAAGAAGTTGATTAAAATTAAACTTGAAAACTTTTGAGGGAAGCTTCTTGGATATAATGTTTAAAAATCCATTCATTCCGTATAGGTTAAAAGAAAACATTTTTCTCGTACTATTGTCGGAAAAGTCAAAAAGTACCTCGTACGAAAAACGACAAAAGATTCCTTTCATATCTTTTACTATAAACTCACCAAAGGGTAAAAATGGATTTAAAATTTTTTAGGTGTATGGAAATAATATTACATATTGAGGAAACATGGATGTGGATGATAAAATACACCCCAGTAAATGCCAAAGTATAAACAATCTCGGATAAAAATGAGATTGTGATATTTCCCTTACCTTAGGTCCGATTTTCTTCATAAGTGTCCGAAACTCCAGTATAATGATTTAAATAATGTAATTGAATTATTAAAGAATCATATTCATTGTTATTATATCATATATGGTTCACTTATGACTTTATATTACTTGTTCTTTTGTAAATTCATGTTAAAGTAGCGTTTTGGGTAAAATTGTTCCAGTTGTCGTCCGTGTTTTGACTTGAAATTATTCATATGATTAATTAGATCATTATTAATTAATTAAATAATATAAAACATGATTTATATATAATATATATTCAGAATATACATATATATAATAGATCAGTAAATGAAAAGAAATACACCATTCATGGAGACGGTAGGCCATACGTACGCATGAACGCTGTTTTCATTTCCTTATTGAGTTTAATGGAATTAAGTAGATGACATACATATATATAAACATAAATCCAGTATCATTATTATGTAATATATTTAATTATTACTTATTATATATACTTTATAATCATTCATGAATAGTTAACGTGGAGAATGAATCTCATCGCGTCGTGGAGACGGTAGTCCGTACGTACGCACGAGCGATGATATCATTCTCATGATCGTGGAATTGTATTGGAGTGTATGTATAATAATTAATAATAAATATCACTTTACAATAATCATATATAGTTATTATGTACACCATTATACCCATCCATGTAAAGTGGTGGTGGAAAATAGATTACACCACGGCGTGGAGACGATATTCCGTACGTACGCACGCGTGGTGATTTCGTTTTCCGTAGGATGGATGGATGGTTAAATAGGGTTGTTTAATAATTATAATAACATATAATTATATGAGTGATACTGATGTTATTACTTTATAATGAAACAACCTAAGAAGAAGAAGTGGAAGAAGAAATAAAGTTGAAAGAATCGGTAAAGGACATTACCTCTTCTTTGAAGCGCCTCTTTGAGTCCTCCTCTTAGGGAACTAAAATTGTTCTTTTAAGAATACCAGGACCTCTAGGATGTTTCTAGGGAAGTGAAGAAGATAATTTGGCAGGTTTTGGCCGAGCTTGAAGGCTCAATGTGGTGTGAGGAAGAGGGGGAGTAGGTGCCCTTTTATAAGGGAGGATAGGGGCTCCTTTGGAAAAACTAAAAATATTATTTTATTATAAAGCCAAATTCGATTTTAAATAGCTCTAAATTGATTTATTTCTAAGGTAAGGTGGGGATGGGTATAAACCTTCTCATCCAATATAATTTAGACAAGTTTAGGTTCCTATTTTAACCTTATCATTTATATTTATCTTTAAGTTAGATAATTTTACTTTTACCGTGTCTTTTTGTGTTCTTACACTATAAGGTTAATAAACTTACAATAACAAGCCAAATGAACCCCAAGTTGTTTATTATTAATATATATAACCATATCTTAGTCATTGGGCCTAAAAATGGATTTTAGGAATAAAATAACAATTAATAATATACTATTTATTTTAAAAACTATTTTATGTCAATTTTGACACTATTTAGTAATTGATTTTTGTGAAAATCATAACAGAATGATTAGTTCAACAAAAGTTACATAAATCAATACTAACATGTCATATTAACCTATAAAATTAGTTAAATTCATAAAAAGTCTCAAATTATTTTTATTTGGGTATTTATAACATCAATTATGTCAATATTTCATTAATAAGATAATTTCTGCATCATCTTTGTGTCGTAAATAAATTAGATTATTTAATGTCTAAAAATTATAAATAAAATAATATTATGTAGGAAATATTTTTATATTTCTAATGAATATTTATAGTAGAATTTATCTTATGTATAAACCGATATTAAAAATGATTTACTAATTAAACCTTGATTTTAACTATTTTAACCCTTCTTTAAATAAATTAATAATAAATGTCCTAATCTAATCCAAGTGGGCCTAAATAGTCATAGTTTATTACTAAGGTTGTTTTTGGTCGAATTAATCTTATCCAATAGAATTATGACATGTGTTAGGGTCATAATAATATCATTTTTACCCTTAATTATCCTATATACTTTTAACCGTGGTAAATAAAAGTAAAAAGTTACTATTCACCAAAAAATATTTTCATCTCATTGAACCACATTTTAGTCATTTATATTAACCTTTTCACTCGGATTTTCGAAATTCCACTCACAGTAGCGGTAAAATTAAGTTTTATGAAAAATTCAGTTTTTTTAACTATCACTTAGTGGTTTCACTATTCATCAAAAAATTGAATGTTTTCAGAAAAATACCAAAAATTAGGCCTAAGATATATTTGATATTATGAATTCAAAAATGATTTCAATTTTTACAAAATTAAAAACATATCAGTTTCATTAATTAATTTAAAAATTAATTCTCGTCGTCAAAACAAATAGCGTGTTTTTAAGAGATAATAACTATCAAAAGATTGACACTTGTTTATGTCTGGTTTAAATGTAAAATTACATAAAATGACCAACATTGTATTAAATGGTAAAAATATATTCTAAATATAATTTAAAACCACTCAAATTAATAATTCATCACTATTAATTATTTCGATTAAAAAAGTTATTTTTAATTAAAATTTAGTAATTTTCACTATTCATCAGAATATGAAAGTTATCCGAAAAGTACCAAAATTTCACCCTAAGCTAATTTAGATATTCCGAATCCAAAAATGAAGTCCATTTTGAAAAATAAAATTTACAAAATTTCAAAAAGTGGTTATCACTATTCGTAACGGTTAGTTTTAATAATATTTTAATAGCATATCGTTCTTTAGTGAAACTCGGTATTGCGTACGACACAAGCTATTGAGGAAGGCTGCGGTTGCGTGTAATGCTAGGAAAGTAAATGATGCATGTTGTGAAAGATCCTTTTGGTGTAGCGTATAACAAAAGACATTAATTAAATTAAAAAGAATATTTTTCATAAAATCTCGGGGTGTTACATTCTACGCCCCTTAAAATGAATTTCTCCCTCGAAATTCGTCGGGGTTATAAATGGTTTACTACTCGAAAGTTTCTTTAATAGAAACCCACATCGTAAAAAGGAATACCAATACATGTCTTTAAAAACTAATGTTTGAAATGTAACAGTTACCCAAATTAATTCATCACTGGGTTTCCACGTAAGAGAACATAGGTGAAAATATGGATATGGAAGAAAAATCTAACCATCAAGTTTTGATGAAGAGTGGTAGAGAACATGGCTATGAAAAATCCATCAATAAAAAAGTCATAAATTTGTGTTGATCTAAGGTACTATCTGATTCATCAGATATAAGAGCACTAGGACAACATTTTTTGTTTTCAAGATCATTTCCCTAAAGTTGATGAAATTGGAATTAGAAGAAATACTTTCGTGATTTTGGTACAGTCTCACCGTTAGTCGTTCTTTGGACAATTTCTACTTCATCTCTTACAGAAATGAAGTTGAATTTTTCATTAGTAATGTGTTAGTAGATCATGTGATAGAATGATGGTTCATTCCATCTGTCTCAAACAAAAGGTTAGAAAGTTATCAAAAAAAATACATAAGTCCATCTATAGTGAGATTAATCATATATGGTTACTAAAATGGATTTATACTTCATATATCATACTGCTTAATATAATAAAACTAGTTTCTACTAAATAGGGACTTCTTGTAGGCTAGTGGTAGGCGATAAAGGCCAGTTGCACTTCGGTTGTGGGTTCGATTCCCACAGCCTTGTCCGACGCGATGGGCTGTCGCCCATCCTACATGTTGTCCTTTTTCTAAAACTACATTACTATAACATCCCATCAATAATATCAAAAAAAGTTCTATACTTAAACAATACTAACTTATGTCCATATAATCCATTCCAATCTTTAGGATTATCCAAAATAATGTTGTCTAATCTCATATTATAGTAAAAACGATTACCAAAGAGTTCATACAACTAGCATGTTAATACCATTGTTGATCCCCATATATCATGAGATATGTCTTGTTTGTCACATTCCAAACATTCGAAGGCCTTAATCATGTATTCTCTTGAAAAATTAATACCCATTAAACCTTAGTGAAAACATGAGTGCTTTCAAAAGTTAACTCTTTCCACATACCAAAATCCCAAAATTCTGTACACTCAAACCATGATATCACTTAGTCCTTATAACAATAATGAGCTCATGAATACTTTCAAAAATTTCATTTTCTCCTTATCCCTTCATTATGCACATATCATCTGCTTTCCAAAATATTTGAATCACTTTTCATGGTTACCGGTACCATAAAATTATTGAAATCCACGATAGACTAATACCGAAATATTCTAATACACCATAAACGTACGTCAACAACATTATTCATGAATACCAATACATAAACACTTCAATCCATCCTCTTCAATGATTGTCCTGGAATAAGTGTTTCCTTGATTTAGAAGTAAATTTTTAGGTCAGGGCATTGAGTTGGGTAATGACCATGTTCTCCACAAATAAGACATTGAACTCCATAAAAGTCTGTCACTCTATGTCCCTTTTCTCCACACAGATAACATCTGTCCCTCCATTTTAGGTATTCCTCAAGGTTCTTCTTCCCTTCTTTAGAAATCTCAATCTTCCTTTCTTTATGCTCCTCAACATGCGAACATGCATAAAAGTCTATCTTTATCTTATTTGATGAATTAGGCATACCACTAAATTTCACCTTGTTAATCATATATCACGATGAATGATTTGGCATAATCACAATATCTTTCTCTATAGGCATTATGCAATTTTGTTGCTCATAGTCACCAATTTTTCCATTGGATTCAATGTTAACCGAATTCCTTCTGGTTCCCTCCATTGACTAAAACACAAAAAGAATTCTGTGAGAGGCAAAAATCATAAAAGGAAAATAACATAATCAAGGGAGATTACCTTCGACATCTAACATCTTAGGTTTAATTCTAATATCATTACCATAATTCTAGGACTATAACCTATACTTATACTTAACCTTATGGACATCCCTAGACATACCTTAGAAATATCTCTAGGGATCTCACTAAAGTTCTCGCATCCTAGTTTCCAAAGGTTGACTAAACCTTTCCTCTGATACCAACTGTAGAGACCCGAATCTTAACGTACATGGACATTACATTACTTTTGCGGAATACTTAGTACATAACAAAAACACACACACGAGGACCGTAATAGTTTAGTGTCTTTGGAAACTCGGAATATAATATTCTAATCGTGGCGAAAGATCTTCAACATCTCCCATAAAGATCTTCCTTTTTTTACCTAAGACCTTTCTTTATATCCTGGGGAAAATAAAACATAAAAGGGTGAGCTCAAATTCTCAGTAAGGGTAAACAAAAGAAATATCAATCATATCATATTCATAAGAACATAACATTTTGGAAATCTTATCCTGCAAAAGAGATCATAATATCATATCATGGGATAAATCATAGTAGTGAAATGTAATCCCAATAATCATAACATAAAACATGAAACTTTGTGGAATACACCCATAATCATATATAATCATTTCTTATTAGTCAAGACTCATTTCCAAGACTATCTTAGTGGACAAAGTCCATTTCTGAACTGAGTTCACTCCTCGTTTCAGTCCTGTTCCACTGAACTGGTTTAACCTTCCATTCCAGCCATGTATATCTCATGAGATATAAAATCATTACCCAATGCATTGGAGGGAGATATAGGTCCCACCCATCTCATAATTATACCATTCTTATGTGTGCCACAAAATCATAAACCATACATCATAGCATAACCCATGTAATAAAAATGGGAATCTTAAACATCGTGACATCATAAAAAAATTCATATAAGATAAAGGAATTCATAAAAATAATTCCATCACAACATAACAAAATCAATGTAATAATAGGGATAAAACAGAACCCTTTATTATCTTAGATGTAAAATAATTTTGATAAAACACTTGAACTACATTCTTGAGGAAAATATCCTTTCTACTTCGAAAACAATTTTCTTTCTTAACATGTCATACAATTCTAAACTAAAAGAAGTTGATTAAAATTAAACTTGAAAACTTGTGAGGGATGATTCTTGGAAATAATGTTTTAAAAATCCATTCATTCCATATAAGTTAAAGGAAAACATTCTTCTCGTACTTTTGTTGGAAAAGTCAAAAAGTACCTCGTACGAAAAACGACAAAAGATTGCTTTCATATCTTTTACTATAAACTCACCCAAGGGTAAAAATGGATTTAAAAAATTGTAGGTGGATGTAAATAATATTAAAAATTTAGGAAACATGGATGTGGATGATAAAATACACCCCAGTAAATACCAAAGTATAAACAATCTCGGATAAAAATGAGATTGTGATATTTCCCTTACCTTAGGCCCGATTTGCTTCGTAAGTGTCCAAACCTCCTGTATAATGATTTAAATAATGTCATTGAGTTATTTCAGAATCATATTAATTGTTATTATATCATATATGGTTCACTTATGACTTTATATTACTCGTTCTTTTGTAAATTAATGTTAAAGTAGTGTTTTGGGTAAAATCGTTTCATTTGTCGTCCGTGTTTTCACTTGTAATTATTCATATGATTACTTAGATCATGATTACTTAATTCCATAATATAAAACATGATTTATATATAATATATATTCAGAATATACATATATATATATAATAGATCAGTAAATGGAAAGAAATACATCGTTCATGGAGACGGTAGGCCGTACGTACGCATGAACGCTGTTTTCATTTCCATATTGAGTTGAATGGAATTAAGTAGATGACATAAATATATATACACATAAATCCAATATCATTATTATTTCATATATTTCATTATTACTTATTATATATACTTTATAATCATTCATGGATGGTTAACGTGGAGAATGAATCTCATCGCGTCGTGGAGACGGTAGTCCGTACGTACGCACGAGCGATGATATCGTTCTCATGATCGTGGAATTGTATTGGAGTGAATGTATACTATTTCATAATCAATATCACTTTACAATAATCATATATAGTTATTATGTACACCATTATACCCATCAAAGTAAGGTGGTGGTGGAAAATAGATTACACCACGGCGTGGAGACGATATTCCGTACGTACGCACGCGTGGTAATTTTGTTTTCCGTAGGATGGATAGATGGTGAAATAGGGTTGTTTCATAATTATAATAACATATAAATATATGATTGATACTGATGTTATTAATTCATAATGAAACAGCATAAGAAGAAGAAGTGGAAGAATAAATAAAGATGGAAGAATCGGTAACGGACATTACCTCTTCTTTGAAGCGCCTCTCTGAGTCCTCCTCTTAGGGAACTAAAACTGGTCTTTTAATAAGGCCAATACCTCTAGTATGTTTCTAAGGAATTGAATAAGAGAATTTGTCAGGGATTTACCGAGCTTGAAGGCTCAAAGTGGTGTGAGGAAGAGGGGGAGGAGGTGCCCTTTTATAAGGGCGGAGAGGGGCTCCTTTGGAAAAACTAAAAATATTATTTTATTATAAAGCCAAATTCGGTTTTAAATAGCTCCAAATTGATTTATTTCGAAGATAAGGTGTGTATGGGTCGAAAAAATCTCATCCAATAGAATTTAGACAGGTTTAGGTTCCTATTTTAACCTTATCATTTATATTTAACTTTAAGTTAGATAATTTTACTTTTACCGTGTCTTTTTGTGTTCTTACACTATAAGGTTAATAAACATACTATAACAAGCCAAACGAACCCCAAGTTGTTTATTATTAATATATATAACTTTATCTAAGTCATTTGGTCAAACCTTATATTTTTAGGAATAAATTAACAATTAATAATATAATATTTTTTTAAAAATCTATTTTATGTCAATTTTGACACTATTTAGTAATTGATTTTTGTGAAAATCATAACAGAATTATTAGTTCAAATAATGTTACTTAAATCAATAATAACATGTCATATTAACCAATAAAATTAGTGTAATTCATAAAAAGGCTCAGATTACATTTATTTGTGTATTTATAACATCAATTATGTCAATATTTCTTTAATAAGATAATTACTGCATCATCTTTGTGTTATAAATAAGTTAGATTATTTAATATTTAAAAATTATAAATAAAATACCATTATGTAGGAAATCTTTTTAGCTTTCTAATTAATATTTATAGTCAAACTTATCTTATGTATAACCCTATATTAAAAATTATTTACTTATTAATCTTTGATTTTAACTATTTTAACCCTTCTTTAAATAAATTAATAATAAATGTACTAATCTAATAAAAGAGGGCCTAAATGGTCATATTTTATTCCTAAGGTTTTTTTTGATCGAATTAATCTTATCCAATAGAATTAGGACATGTGTTAGGGTCATAATAATAATATTTTTACCTGTAATTATCCTATTTACTTGTAACCGTGGTAAATAAAAGTAAACAGTTACTATTCACCAAAAATATTTTCATCTCATTGAACCATATTTTAGTCCTTGATATTAACCATGTCTCTTGGATTTTTGAAATTCCACTCACAGAAGCGGTAAAATTATGTTTTATGAAAAATTCAGTTTTTTTAACTACCACTTAGTGGTTTCACTATTCATCAAAAAAATGAATGTTTCCAGAAAAATACCAAAAATTAGGCCTAATATATATTTGATATTATGAATTCAAAACATATCAGTTGAATTAATTAAATTAAAAATTAATTCTCGTCGTCAAAAAAAATAACGTGTTTTTAAGAGATAATAACTATCAAAAGATTGACACTTCTTTATGTCTGGTTTAAATGTCAAATTACATCCAATGAAAAAAATTGTATTTAATGGTAAAAATATACTCTAAATCTACTTTAAAACCACTCAAATTAATAATTTATCACTATTAATTATTTCGATTAAAAAAGTTGTTTTTAATTAAAATTTAGTAATTTTCACTATTCATCAGAATATGAAAGTTATCCGAAAAGTACCAAAATGTCACCCTAAGCTAATTTCGATATTCCGAATCCAAAAAAGAAGTCCATTTTGAAAAACAAAATTTAAAAAATTTCAAAAAGTGGTTATCACTATTCATAACGGCTAGTTTTAATAATATTTTAATAGCATATCGTTGTTTAGTGAAACTCGGTATTGCGTATGATGCAAGCTATTGAGGAAGGCCGCGGTTGTGTGTAATGCAAGGAAAGTCAAGAATGAATGTTGTGAAAGCTAATTTTGGTGTACCGTATAACACAAGACATTAATGAAATTAAAATGAATATTTTTCATAAAATCTCAGGGTGTTACACCTTGTGCTTTTATAGAAGAAGTGGATGTGTACCAGTCTGAGTATGTAAAACATTGTTTGTCTGCGTGTACATGGCATGGTCATTCCCCTATACTCCAACATGTTTCTGTGTACTTCTGATGTACATGTCGAGCCAACGAGGGACCTTCACAATCCATGTGACATGGATATCATGTTGTTAGATCCATATCTTCATCCAAAACCTAACAGTGTAGCCAAGGGTCCCCACACTCCATGTAATCATAGATTACACGCTATATGGTTCATAATTTTATAGAATTTATTATTTATCCTCCACACATCAAAAATAGTGCTTAACCATCAATCTAGTGATTTATTTTCCAGGAAATAAAATCCCTAAGGTCTTACATTCCCTTCCATCAATGAATAATTCTTTCTGTATTTTGATATACTCGGAAATTTGTTGAAATTTCCATTTATAATTTTGCATTGAATAACACAGATGAACAAAAAATGTTGAATCATCATTCATCTAATTCACTATGTGTCTATATTCACACCACCTTTATTCCATGAAGATCCAAAATCTACAATATCCAATCATTAAACCAAGAAACTTGTGAAAAAAATTAGACTGATCTGGAAGAGTTGAGTTGTGGGAGAAACCAAGAATGCTTATGACGAACAAAAAACCGGGGGAGGAAGAAATAAGAACAAAATAGATGAATGATCCATGATCGTTTTTAGTGTTGATCTAAATTCATTTTCATAATAAAAATAATGATGAAAGTTAAATTAATTCTCACAAATCAGCATGTATGAAACTCCTATTTCAAGACGATCAAACCACATATCAATTTATTTGTTGATTTCTATGAACTCATCGTATGAATAATGAATGGGTAATAAATACAAATAAAAGAAATTCCCTTACTATATTTGTTTTAATAATTAAGGAAGAACGACTATAACATCATGTTTTTTGGTGATATCTATAAAATCTATGTTATATTCGATCGATCAATAAGCTATCTGTCATCGTTTTCTTGGGAGGATTCTCCCTCATTCTAACTCATAGTCCTCTGGGGTCTCTAGGGGTATGAGTATAACATTTTATTTCCAAAATATTGTTCTAATTTAAGATAAAAACACTTCTAATAAACAAAATGAAATGAAATAATTTATTATTTTTTTTCTTTTTTTACTCATGTGACATATTTTACCCAAGCTATACACACTGACTAATGTTGTGTCACATAATGAGTAAAACCACCATTTTTAACTCCATGGTACCCTTATATTTTTTTAACAAGTCCCCACTTTTATGTTATTCTCCTTTTTTATGTAAACCTTCCCATATTCTATTTAATATATTCATTTCAAACTAATTTTGCATAACCTTTGAAAAATAAGTACATAAAGAATTTTTCGAAGATCCAAAAGTAATATCATCAACATAGATTTGTACAATTAAAAAATATTTTGAAATTCCTTTCATAAAAAGAGTGGGATCATCAATTCCTTTTGTAAATCCTTTTGAAATAAGAAAATTTGTAAGTCTTTCATACCAAGCTCTTGGAGCTTATTTTAAACCATATAATGCTTTAGAAAGTTTAAAAACATGATTTTGAAAGTGAGGATTTAAAAAACCAGGTGGTTGTTCATCAAAAACATATTCAACAATAAAACCATTTAGATAAGAACTTTTCACATCCATTTGATATAACTTGAAATTAAGATGTGATGCAAAGGAAAGTAAGATCCTAATTGCCTCTAATCTAGCTACAGGTGCAAAGGTTTCCTCATAGTCAATTCCTTCTTCTTGATTGTAACCTTGTGAAACTAGTCTTGCTTTGTTTCTAATGATATTTCCAGATTCATCAACTTTGTTTCTAAACACCCACTTTGTGCCTATGGTCAAAGTGTCTTTAGGTCTTTCTACTAGTTCCCAGACATTATTTCTTTCAAATTGATTTAGTTCTTCTTGCATAGCTATTACCCAAAATTCATCATTGATGACATCATTGATATTTTTAGGTTCTAACTGTGAAAGAAAAGCTTGATGTTCAACCTGATTTCTTAGAGAAGCTCTAGTCTGTGTTCCTCTATCCAGATTACTTACAACAACATTTAAAGGATGATTCTTTAGAATCCTAGTTGGTCTCAAAAAGGTGGGGCTAGAGATTTCAGGCTCATCAACAGATTGTGAGTCAACAGAAGAAGGTTCTGGAAAATTTCTAGAACTGGATGTTTTAACTATAGGTCCACTGTCTTTGTCATTAAGGTTCAAAATAGAGAGATCATCTTTAATATTTTCAAGAGAGGTCTTAGGTTCATGTGGATCAGTTTCATCAAATTTGATGTGAACAGATTCCTCCACACATTTGGTTCTCTTATTGAAAAATATACAGGCTTTACTTGAAATAGAGTAACCTAGGAAAATTCCTTCATCACTCTTGGATGCAAACTTATCAAGATTATCTTTAGTATTAAGAATAAAGACTTTGCAACCAAAAACTCTGAAGTTGTTAACCTTAGGTTTCCTATGGTTCCACAACTCATAAGGGGTCTTCTTAAGAACAGGTCTGATCAAGACTCTATTGATAATATAACAAGCTGTATTGACAGCTTCAGCCCAAAAATAAACAGGTAGGTCATACTCATTGAGCATGGTTCTGGAAATTTCATAAAGGGTTTTATTCCTCCTTTCCACTACACAATTTTGCTGAGGTGTCCTAGGGGAAGAGAAATTGAGACTATAGCCATTGTGTGAGCAGTATGATTCAAACTCATGATTTTGAAACTCACGACCATGATCACTTCTCAAGGTTTTAATCTTAAGTCCACTAAGGTTCTCTAAAGACTTGGAATATTTAACAAATTAAGAAAAGCTTCACTTTTTTGAGCTAGAAAATATACCCAAGTATACCTAGAATAGTAATCTACTAGAATATAGACATAGTGCTTCCCATTTAAACTAGAAACTCTAGAAGGTCCAAACAAAACCATGTGAACTAACTCAAGAGGTTGAGAAGTTGAAACTTCTTTCTTTGATTTGAAAGAAAATTTATGTTGCTTTCCCTTTTGACAAGGATTACAAACTTTATCTGCTGGAAATTCATGTTTTGGTAGGTCTCTAACTAAGTTCTTCTTAGAAATTTTTCTGAGTGAATGTACATTGCAGTGTCCTAATCTTCTGTTCCAAACCCAAGACTCTTTATGAAAAGCTTTTAAACAAGTAATATTTTGCATAGCTAAAGAATTTAAATCAAAAGTGACAAAACCTCCATCAACTCTGACTAAGATTTTAAAGCATGAGAAGTCTCCTGACATATGTCTTGAACATCCACTTTCCAAGTACCAGGTCTTTCTACAGGAGCTCTTTAAGCAGGTTACCTACAAAACAGATTTAGATAGGAAATGATTTTGGTACCCAGATTTTCTTGGGTCCAGACAGATTAGCCAATAAAACATTAGGTAGCCAAATTTGTCTTGTGGGTCTCACAAAATTTGTAGAATCAACAGATTTTGGAAGATAAACTTTATTAGATCCGTAACTATGAATATAACTAGTTGAAGCATATAAATGTCCAGAACTAGAACTAGCAGTATTCTGTCCAAATTTAGGAATAAATCTATTTTTGGTTATTTGTCTTTGTCCAGGTTGGTATCCAATGCCAGTAGTATATCTAGGTGCAATCTGCTTACCTAGAATTTTAGTAAGAGTATCTTTTCCATTTTTGAACTTTTCTAAATCCTTCCTAAGTTTCTCATTGGAAAATTTCAGTTCAGTGTTTTCTTTAAGTAACCGAGCATTCTTTTCTATTTCTATGTCAAGATCAGATTTATGATTAACAATTAAAGCATAATTTTTCTTTAAACCTTGGTATTTGTCTTTCATCTTATTACATGTTTCTTCCAACATATCGCAGTATTCAAATAATTCAGATTTTCACATATTTTCAGAATTAGAATCTTCTCCAGAATAATATGAATTTAAAGCAAGAGTTTCAGATGTTACCTCAGAGGTGTTTTTCATAAAACACATGTTTTCCTTATTTCTGATTTCAGTTTCAGAAGCTTCAGATTCACTGGAGCAATATTCAGAAGCACTCCAAGTAGCCTTCATGGCATTCTTATACTTATTATCCTTATACTCATATTTCTTCTTTTATTTCATTTTTGGACAATCTTCTTTTATATGTCCTTTTCTCTTGCACTCATAGCAGACAACTTCATCAGATTTGTCAGATTTCTTACAGTCATTTTTCCAGTGTCCCTTGTTGTCATAATTACCTTTGTAATTTGATTTTCTGAAAAACATCTTTTTCCTATAAAACATCATAAATCTTCTAGCTATGTGAGTGATTTCTGCATCACTGTCAGATGCACTTTCACTTTCTTCACAGCTTGAGCTATCATTTACAGCTTGAAGTTTCTCCTTATTATTTGAAATAGATGTCTTGAAGGCAACTAACTTCCTTTTTTTGGTTCATCTTCTTCTTCTTTGTTTACTTTAAGCTCTTCTTCATACATCATCAACTTACCAATAATTTCTTTAACTGGAAATTCACTAATATCACAAGATTCTCTAATTGAAACAGAAGTGCCCTTGCAGCTTTCAGGTAGGCATCTCAAAATTCTCATGATCTGCTCCTTTGATGAAACATCTTTTCCTAGTGAGATCATTGTGTTGACAATTTCGTTAAACCTGAGATACATATCAGAAATGGGTTCATCAGGCTTCATCTTAAAATTATCATATTTAATAGTATAGGTGTTCAATCTCATTTCTTTAACGTTAGTTGTTCTTTCATGAGAAACACTTAAAGTATCCCAAATTTCATGTGCAGTATTACAAGAATATATTCTATTAAATTCCTCATCTCCTAAAGCACAATACAGAGCATTCATAACTTTGCAATTATTATTGTAGGCTGTCTTAGTAGCTTCATTCCAAGTAGATCTAACAGTAGTAGGAATTTTATATTCTGATTCTATGGCAGTCCAAATATCAAAACCCATGCTTTCTAAATGAATTTTCATCTTATTATTCCACTGATCATAGTTGTTTCCATTAAAAAATGGTGGTCTATTAGTAGAAACACCTTCAAGTTTTTTATCCGTGATAACTAGGTTAAAATGAAAATTTTAAAGAGATAAAAATTTAAAAATAACAGAAATTTTATGCACTTTAAAATACAACTAAAATCACAGTTGAAAAATAGAGTACTTCAGAAAATATTTTAAAACCTCTGATACCAAATGTTGGTCGGAGTGGACACTCATGATGGGGGTGAATTGAGTTCCAATTAAAATTTCTGTTTAAAAATAATTTACCAAATTCACCAAAATAAAACATAGAATTAAGCTGTAGTGAATTTATATCAAAGTAAAGGTTCTGTTAGGTTCTCAAGGGATTGATTATTTCCCAGTTAATCAAATCAGAAGAGTTGATTATCTTTTGAAAATAACTTATTTATTTACAACTAATATAAACACTTGCGAGTTTAATTATCAAAGTAACTTTAAAACCGTTTTTGGTTTTAAATTAGTTTTTAGCGGAATAAAAATAACTTTGAAAAGAAATAAGCACAGAAGATATAACCAAGAGGTTCAGTCTCAAGCTGAGACTTAGTCCTCTCAAAACATTATATAAAAGTGATCCACACCCTGGATTGGGGATTACAATAGTATACAACTGTCCAGGTCTAAGACCTCTACCACTGTTATTAGTGGGAAACAAACACAACAGAAAACCAGCTGTCTAAGTCACGAATGACCTATACCACTATCCCAATGGGAAATAAAAGATATAAGAGTTTGAGTGAGGATTTATAGATCCTCCAGTTAAAGTTCAGGAGATAGTGTGTGTGTAAAAATACAGCAGATGACAGACACTTTTCGAAAAGTAAATAATAAATCATAGAGGCAAAGATGTAGAGTTTAGAATGGCTCTAGGGATTGCAGCTATGGACTCCTTTGGATTGATCATAATTGGTTCTGAGTCCTCTTCTGGTTTTTCTCTGGAAAACAGAGTGTCATCTGCTTCCTTGACTTCCTGGTGTAGAGACAAAAGAGAAAGTAGTCGATTAAGTTCTTGTGTGGATGTTCTCGTTCTCGTTCTCATCTCTTTCTGGTATGCATGAATGTATGAGCTCCTCGTGTTAGTTCAGTCTTCTATTTTCATGCACACATTTCAGCACCTTCTTATTTTTTGTCACGCTCTTATTTGTTTTTCCAACTTCTTTTTTTAGCAGTAGGAGAATCTCTTATTTAAAGCACGAGCTCCGGAAAAAGAAGTGATTTCCTTTTTGCAGGTACGAGGTACGGTTCCCTGACATCCAACAACACAGAGTAAATAAATGTTAGTGTATTAAAATAAACCTGATATGACCGTTGGTTAGATTAAATAATGATAAATAAATTAAAGCAGCATCGGGTTTTGTCTCTAGAATGGTAGCTTTGGATATCGGTAGCCTTGTGTATCGGTAGGTCTGAGTATCGGTAGCTTCTTGTGTAAAGGTATCCCTTTGTGTAACGGTATCCTTTCCATCGGTAACCCTTCTATCAGTAGACTTCATGTCAGTCGGTAGACTTTGGTAGTGGTAAGCTTTACTGCATCAGTAGCGGTAGGCATGATGTATTGGTGATCTTCCGTGTAACGGTAGCCTTCATGTACCGGTAGGCTTAATGTATCGGTGAACTTGTATGAGAGTAGACTTGTTATAACGGTGACCTTCACGTATCGGTAGGCTTATTGTAACGGTAACCTTCACATATAGGTAACCTTGATGTATCCGTAGACTTGGGTAACAGTGACTAATCTGTACCGGTAGCTCTCACATAGCGGTAGACTTAACTGTATCGGTAGTTGTGGTCTGTATCAGTAGCTCTATTCTGTTTAAGCATTCTATTGGCAGAATGAGTTATGTTAGAGTATACATACATCTAGTAACTGAAAGTCTAATACTAACCGTAATATAATAGAGCATTTCTTAAACAAATTCTTTGATTATAATATAATTATCATAACATATGAATATGTGTCTGAAGTACACAAATACTAAAGTAAGTATTTATCCACAATAATAATTATGAAACTATAAATAAGAAATATTGAGATTATCAACATATAATAAAGCATAATTAGGATTATCAAAATATAGTAAGGCAACTAGTTCCTAGAGGGTTCAACACATTGTTTTTTGATATGCTACATGAGAATTATAGATTGATATATGGTGAACTCAATATATGTTATACTAGATTGTGTCCCTGACACATCTTATATGAAAGGGTGATCCAAACACAATAAATACGAACATGTGGTCCTGATAGAGAATATATGAATAGGTGATCAAGATAATGATAATTCTAGTAGTGATCCCCATAATATGTATATAATGAATTGGATAATATTCCTTATCTGTAGAGTAATGAATGAGGGTGTAAAGTGATGTTTTTCTCTTATTTATTTAACTTGGATACATTAAGTTATGAAAAGATATATGAATATATTGCCTATGACTCCTAAAATGTGATTATATTTAAATTATTTATATTTAATGGTTTTCATAAAAAAATAATGGAATTTTGTGTAAATATGTTTTCTTTATTATTTTCGATGAATAATTTTATAAAATAAAAAATATTTCCTAATATCTTTTTTTTTCAATGATCTAGTGATTTTTTCATTCATGTACCTTTCTGGGCATTATTTCCCATCCCACAATTTGGGAAAAAAATTGTTTTTATGTATGAGTAGGGACAAGGATGTGGTTATGATTAATATTATGAAGATATTTCAGGAAAATAAAATTTATTTATTTATTAATGTTTTATATTGTTTGGGAATTGGATACCATTAAGAAGAATCCACTTTATAACATTATAAATTGTAATATAATATTTATGAGATAAATCTATAAAAAATAACTGAAAGTCACATTGAAATGAAATTAAGTGAGTTATTTTTTAAAATTTAATTAATGTATTTTTTTGTTTGGTTCCATACACATGGTATAAAATGAATGGTTTAGATATTATTGGTGATCATGATGTTTTTTATGTGATTATAAATTATAAGTTATAGATACCATCAGTGGTATATAAGTAAAATTTCTTTCATAAGTGTAATGGAAAAAATAACCCTTTTAATGCGATGGTAATGGTTTAGAAAACATTTATTAGGTTTTTTTGTTTATTTAGGTATACATAACCCTTATGTTTAAAATGTGAATAGTGTATTTGATAGAAAATTCATTTAAATTATGTGAATATAAGTTTAATGGTATTGATATTATTTAGAGAGAATAGTTAAAATTTGGATATTTATGGGTTATTTCATTTCAGTAATATATTATTTATCATATACAGAACCATTGGATTGATTATTGATTTAATGATAATGTTACTAATATAATTTTAGAAGAAGATCACTATTATTAGAACATTATATGATTAAAGTAAATGGAAATGGGTTTTGGATGAGATGATATTTTTAATGGTTTATCTATATTTTAATAGAATATATGCATATAATCTAGACTTATTATGATTCAATAGAATTTATTATCACAAATATTAGAGTATATGATTAACGAATATATATGCCTTGATTTATGAATTTAAGAGTTATTAATGTTTAGTGGATATAAATGTTTCATTAAATTTTGATGACTATGTGATCAAAATGTTATGTTTTTTGTGTTTAAATCGTTGTTAATAATATTTTGATGATTTTTAATGATTGATATTTATTTAATTAGTTAGATGGAAATTCTGGTACTACTTTTGAAATTGGGAGATTAATATATTATTTCATCATGTTTTTGTTTATTGATTTTTTGGATATATTTACCCTTGTTAAAACCATTTCATTTTTAGATAATGGATCATGTTATATTGAATATTGTTTTATCCATTTAAGGGTAATTTCATATTTTATAAGATGTTATTATTGAATAAAATAAGAAAAAATCATTTTGAATACTCATTGTCTTGAGAAAAAATGTGATTTTGGCGGAAATATATTAATAGATGAAATAATAAATTATATTTAAATATATTTTATTATGTTCTTAGTATAAATATTAAGTTATCACCTTAATAGTAAAAAAAATAATCTAAAAAAACAGAATCTTCAAATTTCATTTATTTTTTATAAATCAATTACATTTATCAAATATCTCTATATTTGGATATTTGTGGTAATTAATCTTCTCATTATCATTAAATTTGTTTTAATCAATTTTATCAATCACCCTATACCTCTTTAAGACATTAATTTCCCAAAACAATCATATTTTATGTTTTATAAAATCTTCTATTATTTCTATACCAGAATATGTTTTCGTTCAGAAGAACTTTGTACTTCCATTTCCTTCTTTTTAGGATAATCTTTTTAAACCGTTTTTATGATGCATCATTTCAAAAATATATATATTCAAATTTCAGACCACTGATAAATTTAATCCTGTACAAATTTAAGTTATTCAATTTTTTATTGGGGGGAGGGGGGTGGGTGTAACAAAATATGTTTTTATAAATAAAACCATGTTTCAGAAAATATATGAAACACAACACTGATCCTCAATGAAAAATGAAATATTTTTATTTAAATAAAACTTTTAAAAACCATCCATTAAATTTTTACCTAAAATTAGATTACCTTATTAAAAAATATATATAATGTTCATACTCAATAAAATGGTATTGATAAATTCCTCGAAAAAATCCCGAAACCTTCTGAAATTTCATTTTATTCTACAAAAATATGATTCCATTAAAATTTATTTTTATGAAAGAATATTTTAACAAATTTCATGAAATTTTAGAAGTACAATTTTATAAAAAAATATAATTTTGAAAATAATATAGTAAACCTTATATTAAGTTGAATTGTTTATATTTTTCATAAAAGTATATTTTTTTCAATAAATAGTTATAATATATATTTTTCATGGAAACTATATTTTTTATTAAATAATTTATGAAATAAATTTTTATATTTATTATATAAAAAATTTCATTAGTTATATATGATTAATCATATTTTAAATATATTATATGAAATTTATATCATAACTATAATTTGAATGGAAATTTTTTATTATTAAAAATGTTCTAACTAGAAATTTTATTTTCATTGTGTTTTAGGGAAATAATTTTATATAAAATTATTAAAAATATGAATATATAACATTTAAATATTAATTATATATATTTAATCATGAAGTCCAATTTTAGTTAATAGGATTCATTTAATTTTGTCCATTTTGAATATGATTATTCAAAAATATTTGTCACATCACTATTGGTAAATCTGGACATTAAGGTTAGAAAAATTAGATGAGGAATAAAAAATTCCAAAACACATATCAATATCTTAAGAGATATGAATATTTTATCTCGAAAATTTAATTTTTTAATTTTTCATTAATTTCCTTCCTCATTTCATGATTATTTTGTTTGTATTTCCTTATATAAAAATAAATTAAAAAATATCACATTCTTGTATTTAATATCAATAATATTTTTACAAGGAAAAAATTGTATGTTTCAGTATAAATCATTATTTTAATGAAAAATTATTTTCTATCCTGAAAATTAGTTTCTAATATTTAGTGATAAATTAATTACATTAATGTCATCTGTATCGCTAACACACTTCTTATTCGATTTATTGGAATATAAAATAAATTGCTAAAAATTTAAAATATAAAAAAATTTGAATGGAGATTCTCCTTAAATTAATTTCAAATATCAATATAAAATTTTATGTATATGTTAATGGATGTTTTTTTTATTTTGATACAATTACTTTTTACAATTTTAAATGAAATTAATAGTTCTGAAAATTAAATTACTAATATTTTATAATAAAAATAATTTTTAAATGATTATAAATTAATAAAAAATTATTATTCTCTAATATTATTGGAAAAATTAAAAAAATGAAACATTTTTCTTTTATTAGTAACTTTTAATTCTATATGAACATGCATGCCTATTTTATTTTTAAACCCATTGATACTATGGTATGTGTTAAAAAGGATTAGAGTTGGCTAAAATAAAAAGTTATGGTTAAATAATGATAAAAAAATTTATAAACGCTATTTTATGATAGTATATTTACATATACACATATTATCATTGAATTTTATTAATTTTTAATTTTTAAAATGTTAAAATAAAATTTTATTAATTTAATACATTCAGATATCTGAAATGTTCCCCTTTCCTAACTAATAAATGTGCACCTCATATCATCTTTTCTACATACATAAACCCTTATCATTACACCAAGACCATACAAATTGCATTCCGAACAAACCTAACAATATTAAAGAGTCCATGTTTGGATTATAATTCCATCCTTGGAAAGACTTTTGTGAAAACATTGAGAGGTTTTTTGAAGAAGAAGTATAGTTTATAACTAATCCATTCCAATCTTTCCCTTTATAACCTGTTAAAATAAAAAAAGTCCATTTTTAAATAATAATAAAACTATATTGATCAAAAAAATATGTTATTATACATGAATTATAATATATATATATATATATACTTCCAAAAAATTATAACTGAAACCTTTTTTGTATATATGGTGTACTTCAGCCTTGTAAACTGATGTTATCCATTCTCTATCAGCACCTCTCATGGATGGTTATATTTATTCATTTCACACAGACACACACACACACATATATGATAATATATATATATATATATAATTTTTAAAATATATTATATCATCATTTTTTTTTCATTTTTGTCAATTTAAAAATGATATTGTCAGTCATTCATATGTGTGTTCTACCACCTCCACAATGCAATGGGATTCATTTTTCATCCCAACATCACATTTATAATATATATAACTGTATTAATGAAATTATAATTATTTATGATATAATATTGATATTGGAAGGATAATATAGTACATACATTCATTCTATCATGGTCATTGAAAAATAGAAATGTTACTCATTCATTTGTATGGCCTACCATCTACAAGATTATAATGTAGTTTTTTTTCAAAAACAAACCTCCTACATTTTTTATTTTTAATGTGATATTGACATATAAAAATTATAATTATTTCCATATTTTTATTTAGGTAAAAATATTGTTGACCACATTAACCATAGTAAACCCACTGAAGACATTTTGGTTATATGAGTGGAATATCAAGAAACATATATAATGAACATAAATCCTTAAATAATTTAATATAACATTGTAATAAAAATAGTAAAAAAGAAAATTTTTCATAGGAAAGGAAAAACGTTTACATATTTTTATTATTCTTGATGATATATAATGTACATGATGAGTAAGACCAACAGTAAGGGAAACAATAAGATAAAATATCATTTTAAATATTTAATGATTTGTTTTATAAATTTTTATATTCCATTAATGATAGTATTATTCTATTTTATAGATTTTGTTATTTGAAAATAAAATAATTATATTGAATTATTTATTTCTATTTTTACTTTCATTCAATATTATTTCTAAAGAAAAAATATTATCTATTTTATAATTATTATTTTTACCATCTATACATAATTAAAATAGAAATTGTATTATTTATATAATATGGTGTTAATGTTCATTCCCACCACCATAACCATTATTTAATGTTTGGATATATTTAAAAAAATTAAAAAAAATTAAAAATACTTTCTCCCATTCTTATTAGTAGATTGATTTTGAAAATGGATATTTAAAAAGAAGGGTTATTTCAATATCTAAAAGTGTTTTCCAAATACGTTCAAAATTTATTATCAGGGGATTAATGATGAAAAACTAAATATTTATTTCCTTTTTTTTGGTTATGATAATTGAGAATTATATAAAAAGAGATGTTGAAAAAAACAAACCTTATATGAGTGGGTGATCATGTTAACATATATATTTTTAGGTGGGATCTATAAAAAATATACAAACATGTGATCCTAATAAAGAAAATATAAACAGGTTAGCCTAATGCAGACATGCGATCCCTTAAATCTCTCTAATGAATGGTGTAATGTTCCTTATCTATTAAGGTAATAGTAATTTAGTTAACAAATATATTTTATCATATGTTATTAACTGGGATCCTATTATTTATGACTTGAGTTTGGAATATAATACTCTATTCACCCAAAATTGGTATCTATTTTCCTTTTATGATTTTTAAAGGATTTATTTAAGATAGTGGGGGTTTCCTATCATGTTAATATGATTTATTTAATAAAATAAATGAATATCTTGATGATGTAAGGGCTAAGATAGTCTTTAATGTATTTAATATACTAATATTTTTTCATTTTTTATATTACATACTAATATTTTTTCTTCATCACATGTTTTTAACTATTTATCAACTTATTTTAGGGATACATATGGTCATGGATGGGATCGAAAATAAAATTTTGAATTTATTTCATGATAAATAAATGATTTTCTATTAACATGTTTTATATTTTAAAAAAAAGGATACATAATATATGTTTCCAGTTTATAATTTCTAGTTTTTTATGAAAATGTTATAACCTACATCTCTAAAATGTTAGACAAGAAATGTTAATCAAATTCAATGAATGTAAATTATTTTCGAAATATTAAATTAATTAATTATTTAAGGATAAATAATTAAATTGGTGGGTATCACCTAGAACCTATGATAATATTATAATCCTAAGGGTTTGTGGAATATGTTACGAGATTGGGCATTCAGCTATCCATTATTTTTTTTTTTTAATTATGATATATTATTATTGTGAACTCTAAATGGGTGTTTATTGGAATTTTTAGTTAGTGTTTGAGTGTGAGAAAATTTGGTCATGAAAGTAGTTAATTTTGGTGAAAAATTCACTTGGGATATGTTGATTAAATTCTTTACCTAGATATAAAATGGTGTACTCATATTGATATGCGTGTGATATTTTACATTTATAAAATTAACCATGTGTCATAATGGTCATCATAACATGGAACCCATCATTGGACAATTATTAGGGTATTTTGATGTCTATTGGTAAATGAATATAGATACAAATAGATTTACTATGGAATTTCCACTATATAATCATAATTTCTATTTGATATGTTCTAGGAATTGGCTTCACACTTAGGGTAAATTTGATGTGTTTTGAATTTGATCTGATCAAAATTGTTTTTGATAACTTGTTTTCTATGAAAATAGAATAGGTATATTAAGGATTCATATGTGTAATTATAATGGATAATATAGTAAGAAATTAATTGATGTATTCGTATGACCTTATGTTCATATTATATTAAATACATTATAATATTATATATTGAAATCTTGGTGGTGAATAAACCTATGAATTTTTAGGTAGCTTATCGAGAGTATATTTGATCAGTTGTTTTACATGGGAATATAAGTGTTGATATTGAACCCAAATCAGGTGAATCATTTTGGATATGAAGAATTTTTTTTCGTTTTCTGTCACTTAATGATGCAATTTTATCATGTATGTATAGTTTTGGACAGTGGTGGAATATCCATCCATACATAGAATTTGGAAAAAAGAATAGGTGTTTCTTATTGAGGGGAAGTATTGTGTAATTTTGAGTGTGGAATGTTGAATACCATTAAATGTCAATACTAGGACAATTGTGAGTGTAGTTCGGTATGAAATTACAATAGTGGAGACCAACAGAACATCAAAATTGGACACTATGAGATAATTTGTATAGTGAAATAACCATGAATTTTTATTATCAAAATAATGAATAAATGTTGGTTTCTTTGTATTGAGGGATTCTGTTGATGTTTTCATGGAATTTTAGTGAAAATGATGAGCATTGTCATTGTATTTAGGTTTTTGGGTGATCTTTTTTTTCATGTTTTCATTATACAGTACATTTTTCTTTTTTGAGTACAATACATATAATTAGATAACAATTGGAAACATGAGTGGGTGGGGACTAATACATGACATCATAATGGGAATTTTCAGGAAGATAAATGCACTGATTGAGTGATTGTAAAATATCATGTTTATAAATGGATTTCAAGATTCTTGTTGAATTATGAGTTTTATTTTGATGAATGTTTGTATTTTTATCTCAGATTATGAGTGTAATTCCAATATTTTGAGTGCCTATAATGTAATGAACTTGTTTATTCTTTTTATGGATTAAAATGATTATAAGTGTTTTCATGGAGTCATGAACATATTCAGTATGGGATCCAAGGCCTACAGAGTCACTTTATTGATATTATTATAATATTAAATAAATTATATCATATGAGCATAGATTTAAAAAATATTGAAACAAATGAAAAATTTTATCTCATGAGGAAATTGAATCATATAAATTAAATCTAAAACATGGTTTTTACTGAAGGTATGACATAGTCATTTTACCTTTTGGGTGTCCGGTTTTAGTACTATCACAATTTGAATATGAATTAAATTAATTATTCAGATTATATATTTCATATTAAAAATTTTACTTAGTACTCCACAATTAAAATTGATTTATGTAAAATCCATAGGTCTATCTGTATAGTCAAAGGAATTTAGAGATATAATGATTAGAGAAGCATTCATGGAAAATCATGAGTGTATGAGCCAATGTGCCAATATGAGATTGTGGATCTCAATAATATTAATTTCTGTGGTTGTTTTATCATAAAAAATCAATGAAAAATAAATTTTTTATTTTTTTTGTTGAATTTATACCATTTTTTACAATCCCAAATTGAATATGAATAAATTATCCAAAAAAGTTTATTCATGAGTCGATGATATATTTAAAGGTGAGGAATTTATCTACAAATAATATTAGGAATTGATAGTAGTTTTTGGGACATTATATTTCGTTTTTTATTCCCTCTATGTGGAAAATTCAATGAAAACATAAATTATGGTCCAGGTTCATTCCAAAAAATTGAGTATTTCTGATTTTATCAAACTATTCAATGGATGTTCATCGATAGAATTAAACTTTTTATAATAGTTTGATGAATACCTAAAAATTGATCATTGTTTGTTTGATCATTGGAACAACTGCTAGTTTATATAGGTCTAGATTTTAGATTTGTAATGAGATCTAGTTTCATGGAAATGACATAGGGTTTGGAGTAATATTTTTTCATCCCTAGGTATTTTTTTCATCTGGTTTGCGATATGTGACATGAGAATCTATTTGAGGGGATTGATAGATTGATTTCATTCACAATTATTTAATTGTTGTCAATAAATATTAGATTTGTGTTCTATAGTAAAAATCAATGCACAATATAGGTAAAGGGAGGTGTGGAGTAATTACACATGATAAATAGGAATGTTCAATGAAAATCCATACTTTAAGAACCGTACTTTGAAATGATACAATCCATGTATCCCATTCTGCTGAGATAGGGTTTAAATGTAATTAAATGCATCAAACACATTATGAATCATGTCATAAATGATGGGACACATTTTTTAGGCTCAGTGTCTACCATTGGGTTACATGGATAGGAACCTGGCCAGGAACAAGGGAAGGACTCGAGAATAAGGGAATTACATGTTAATTACAAATGACCTAGTACTGTATCGCAACTAGTGTTCATGTGGAAAGCCCAATGTACATGATCAGAAACTAAATTAAAGAGACATGGGATGTGGAAATATTGATTTATAGTAAAAAAAATTATACATTGTATAACTTTTTTTAGTTTATTTTGAAAAATAAATTATCTATGGGATAAAATTAAATTGGTAGTAATAAACATTGAATGAAATTTTGATTTTTCTCAGTACTCGTTGTGTACTTTCCTAATTGTTGGTAATTACATTCGTCCACTTTAGTGTTAACGAATAGTAGTTATGTTCATCAATTTTTTCCAACCCCAAGGGATACAGTGAGACACTTTGTCTCCAATATTTGTATTTTTATCCCCATAGTGGTATTATCATAGATAGAGATCCATGAGTACAAAAGAGGACCAAAATAGTATCATCTATCATATATTTTTTCTTAGATGTGTTCGACGAATAATTGTTATTGAAATATGTAGGAATTTGATCCACTATATAGTGTGTAATTACATATAGAAGTTATGGTTTCCTCGATTATGAATGGGGGTGTTATCTTATATATGTATCAATATACCTATAGCTTTTGAGAGTTTACTTTGTGTGTATTGATGAGAAAAAAAATCATTAATGAGTTACATATTTGATAACATAATTCATGGAGAGAGATATCATAGATGACTGTTAACTTGAATAATCAGGAAAATAACTATGGTTACATGTATGGTTGAAAAATAATAGGGGATTCGATTCAATCAGGATTATATATAGTTTTTTTATTAATTTTATGTCTAATATCTTTATTTAAATAACATGTGATGACGATATCACTAGTTTCTTGTTGTTTTATGGTTGACGATTTTTTGGTTCCATATTAGTTATTATTTTTCACAACATATTGTAGGATATTCTAGCATGTGGAAAGTCTTATGAATATGAAATTATAATTGATGGAGTCCTAGGAGGGCATTATGTTGATAGAACATTACTGATTTACATTTTTTTTGACTATGTGTTTCATTTTATATTATCCCATACTTTAGATATTTTTTTGTTACCACAACTAAAATATATATCATGAGAGGGGTTAAATCATGGTATGAAAAATTAAAACATCACCCTCTTCATATCATGTTTCATTGTTAAACAAAACATTGTTCTTTCTCTATCGCATATCAATGTTTGAACAGAATTGAAATAATAAACAATACAAACCAATTTTACTTGGTTCACACTCACTGGGATACAACCAAGGACCACACAAGGATAATGTGTTGATATATGAAATATAATAATGATCAGTAGAAAAATACAGGGATTTTTCTACATCACTTATATTCTTAGACATAATATCTTTACATTGATTAGGATTAACTCACTACATTCTCAATGGTAAGTTCCTTACTGTCTTTTAATGGTTCACTTCTTATAGAAATAATCAACTTATTACTCTTCCTTGTATGAATTCATTTGAATGGATCACACCCAAAAAATGGACATGTATATCCCTTCATTATATATAATTAATTCATCCTCAATGTAGGTATATGCACCTTTGAACTAATGTTTTCACTAGATAGATGAAATAAAATTTTATGCCTATAGTTAGTTCACATAAATTGATTTTGCGACTTATTTTAGTCCCTTAAAGAACATCATAGAGCTCACTGCTAACATTCATGTCTCCTCTGTGAACATCTATGCACCGTGTGGAATGAGTGCTTCACAAAAAAATTTTCTTTGTTGATGGATGATACCTTATGTTCCACTGATTCTTCATAGACAACCTTGTCTTTTCTATACCTATTCTTTTATGATTTATGTAGCACCTTACAAATCCTTCCAATGAGATTTCATCAAGAACAATATCCATCATATAATTTCATTCTCATGAAACCCTTATATTTTGCAGAATAATCTCTCATAATGTAATTTTGACTTACTCGAATTCTTATAGAAGTTTTGATCTTTTCAAATAAAATTATATTTCTCTTATAATTTGATAAGTTTATTTTATATATGTAAGTAAATTCCACAAAAAATTACTAATAAAAAATAACCAAAACTCTAACACGGAATATATTTCACTTTAAAATATCTCTTTAGTCTACATGATGACTTTATCATTTGAGGTTTCTCACATCATCCAAAAAAATATATAATTCCATATCCCCGAATCACCACATAAATTCTGAAAAATGCGAGGATCAGATGAATGATTTCCCTCCCTTGAAATAATAGCCTCAAAAAATTTATTTTATTAAATGGTTCATAGATAATTATACGATGTTTTCATAACTCTTTCATCGTCCATGAAGAAGAGTTGCACTACCTTATGATCTGTGAACTCGATGCCTCATAGTCAGCAAACTGTGCTCTAAAAAAACCTTTTTATAAGACCTTGCATTCCTATAATACATAAGCTTATATTTTATGGAAATAAATTTGGAACACAATGGGAATCTATGAGACTTTAAATATCTACTTTTTCAACACCAACCATAATGAAACATGGTTATCTATCTTTTTCAACAAACACAATCACCCCAAAAATATCGAGCTGGTTCCTTGGGAGATTCACCCCAAAAAATGTATGATTCTATTAAATGTTTTGTTGGATTTTTTAAATGAACATTTATGAATCTTATTACATTATAATGCTCTTAAGTTTCATAGATGTTATAATAGAATTATAGTATTAGTTGTGTTTTATATATTAGAAATGTATAGGTAAATATATATGAGTTCATGAATCCTTATAATATAGGTTAATGCATTTAATTTGCGAGATGTGACTTATTGACAATGTTATATATCCCATAACATATTATAGGTGGTCTAGGTGTGTCAAACTCAACTTACTGCAAGCTAGGAAGGCCCTGTTAGTTCAGTTAATGGCATAGATCTATCATTTCAGTGTTTATCATAGTATTACAGAATGTATATTATCTTTATTTGAGTATTCATTTTGGATGTTGGGAAATAATGTTAAATATTTTTTAGTTCTACACTCAGGACATAGACCCATCTCTTGGGTAATTTGTCTATGAATCCATTTACAATGTCTATGAAAATATTTTTGTTAACTAGATACATGTAGGAACTATTTGAAAGGAAAAAATATTACATACATCATATTAGAATGGGTTTTTTTATTGATTTTATCATTATCCACCTCCTCGGATAAACTCTTTCATTTTGGTACATCATTTTTGTTACAGGATGGAACCATAATTATATTAATCTATGATTTTGAAGAAGGACCATGAGGATGATCAATATATTGATGAAGATTCGATATATGGACATATTTGTGATGGGGTGCCTTCGACAATGCTTTCAACCATTCCCTGACCCATTGGAAATCCTGTTAATGTTTTAGTGTTGGCTAACGATGTTATTAGGATGAGAAAAAATATTGAGTTTTTGAGAAAGAGGAATCCCATATATTGAGCTGATCCAATCATGAATGTAGCAGATTATTAGATAAGGGAAGTTGCATGAGTATTTAATTTTCTAACAATTTTTCTAGAACAGATAGTGGACATAGTAAGGAGTATTCATTATTGATCAACATGGAAATTTTAGATCCTGGGGACTCATAAAGATAATGTGACATCCATATGTGGGATAGATATTGAGAATATCATTAGTGGGAAATTATATCTATCAACATTTTAAGTAGTTCACATTTGGGAACTTCTGCTAATTCAGTCAAGAAGTATGACCATTACTATGTATTCATTGAGGTTCACACATATCTCAATTTTCTCTCTAGACATGGGTTGAGATCTATTCCATTGAGAATATACCATATGAAAGGTGATATACTAAGATATCTATGTTATAGAGACATCTCTTTGAATTAATATCATTTATGGAGTGGTTAAGACAATTTTCATAGTAGAGGGATTACATTGTGTGAAAAAATATAGTTATTACATGTAGTGGGAACATAGAAGATGAAATTTTGTTAACTAGTATATGATGATAGACATAGGGATTATGGTGTGTGAGAATAATAAATTTAATTTATATGGATACGGTTCTTCATCCCTTATCTCTCAGGATGATTCTAGTCATTCAAGAGGATGGTGGTGACTCTCTTGTTATGGTCTAGAATATCTCACACGGGACTGTTTCCCCACCATACATTCAATATAGATACAATATATAGTCTTACCAAGTAGATATAGTTTCAATTGTATGGATTACATCCAAGGAGAATATGAATAAAAGGAATATAAAGAGTAGATGAAGCCGATAGAGAGTTTGACATTTTTACAATACCACAACCATATGGTCTATTTCATGATTTGAGATTTGATATTCATGGATGGGAATAACTACATGAATTTTGTTTCTTCTAACTAGATACTCCATGGAATATTAAAGGTTAAATATGTATCATATCTTCTTTAGCTTCAGTATGGAAAAATATATGTTGGATCCATTATTCTATTTCAACATCTCTTGTTTGGGACATAGATATTTCAATTTAGAACATGGATCAACACATATGACTATATACCTTTACTAGAAGGGATTCTACAATAACATAAATTTTTTCCTAGTTTTAATAGAATATTAAATGACATTTATTTTTATGTGATATATTTTTTTAGCGATGAAGCCATATTTTGTGATTTTAGGTTATGATTCGCTATCAATAATTCATTTCTAGATTAGCTTATCCATGTTTAGGATTATGTTTTTGGGTTTTTTGGAGCATGGTTGTCTATCATAGGTGATATGGAAACATAGAAATGGTTGGATGGTCTCATATACATATGGATATAATTAATTACTCACTATTTGGGTTGTATTATCCTAAGAGATACATATTCTAAAGGGATTTCATCTTCCTCAACTAATGGAAGTGTTCCAGGATGAAATTCCGTATGGAATGGTGGTCTTATTTTCTAATGGATAGGAAAACTTATACATAGATTTTTACATATATAATACCCTATTATTCATTCTTGAATATCAGATTGATCCCATCTATATTAATTAATTAAAGGTTTATTTAGACTATTTCTAGGGGATGTTTTTTGTTATAACATGTGTGTCACTCTGTGGAGACCCAATTTTTATACCAAGACTCGGTGGGAGATATGGGTTTTTTTGTGGGTTATCGTCACATGAACCAGGTTACCCTATTGAAGAGGAATCCACTACTGAGGATTGAAGACCTATATATTAGATGAGAGGGGATAAATGGTCCTTGATTATTGAACCTATATTAGGATATCGTCATCAATGAGTATGATATGTTGATGTTCAAATTATGAGATTCATATTACTCTATAGTCATTAAATGTACATTCATATTCCTTTTGGTGTGATAAAACCCATGTCAGTGTACATAGATCTTATATACAGGACATGTCATCCATGAATAAATCAATTAATGGTTGTCTTAATTGATAAATCATGTTGTACTCTACTTCTTTTTAGGATCACATGTGACATTATTGGATGGTCTTCATACTCATAGAGCTCTAATTTTATGGGAAGTATCAAAATATTAATTTTTTGAGAGGTCAACATTACTGGAAATATTATCTAAAAACATTTTGTAATATTGGACCTATTAATGGATTATGAAGTGCTAATATAGGATCCACCCATGAAAATGATGGTAGAGTTTTGATTTTGTTAGATTATAATCCACTATAAGAGATTTTCCCAAATTTATCAGTGATAGAGACACCTTTTAATGATTTCATACATAAGGATATCTATTTTATCTAGTCATAGAGGATCAATAATGATTTTTCATTCTTATAGAATCGGTTGAGGAGAGATCCCATTTGAGACTAATAGAGGAGGGTGGTGATTACATTGTGTTTTTGGTTTCCACTATGATAGATCATTTGTTTTTCATGATGTAGAGGAAATAAATATGAGCTTATGAGTCTCAACTATTGAGGAATAACAAGATAACTACCTGGCCCATGATCTGGATCTAGAAGATGTGGCCTTCGCATTAAGGATATGGAAACATGACATTATGGGTGTTATGTTGATCATCTATTTTGACCATAAGAGTCCCAAATACATTTTATCACAATAATTTCGTAACATGAGATAGATTATATTTCTATAATACCAATGAGAAGAATTTTTTAAAATTCTCTGAGTATGAGATCTAGTTCACAGTTTTCTATTGGAGTGGCTATTCATAGTTAAAGATGATAGTGTAGAATAACTTTTTTTCTATTAATGTTACCCCATGAAATATAAAATGTTATAGAGGTCTTAATCCTAGAGAAACAACTAGTGTGACCATATGTATAAAAATATTTTCTAGAAATGATCATGAAGGATTCTATGAATGTGGGGATCCCTTCATCCTTTTTATGGGACAAGAAATGTTCTAGTGACATTTTGTGAGGGGGTTCTAAGGGAGTTTTATTCGTCCCCCATAGTAGTTAATCCTTTTGTGTTTAATATGTAGTAGGACATTTAGTGTTAGTTTTACTAGATATGGATGAATTGGTGTGTTGAATATTTTTTCTATTTATAGATTCTATGTCAAATAGGTGATGCATGAGTACTAGGTTCTAGTTGAATTATCGTTACCCCATGTGACTCTAGGTAGGAAGTGTTTTGTTATATCATTGTAATTCATGATGGATTTCTTAGAAATTTCAAGGTGAAATGATCCCATCTAGGTGATCATAGACTGACTCACCATATTAATACACATACTCATTGTCTGAGAGAAGTATTCAATTGAGATAATCAATTTTCTTTAAACAAATAATAGAGTATAGCTTCATATAGTTCCCTAGACGATAATTTCATACAATCCTACCCAATTAATATAATGATCTTAGAGAGGATCACATGTGGAATTTAGTGCTCATTTTTTTTGGTTTATGGTGTTTCACCCATTGAATGACTACCAATGGAATGTACTATTTAATTTTTGGAGGACAGATTTTGGTCTCCCATGTTGGACTTTGGTTATAGTTGGGAGGATCACCTAATCATTGCATTGTTTTCATAAAACAACTAGTACCATTATACCATCGGTATGAAACTTTTTGAGGCCTTTTTTGAAATACCATACAAGTGTCCACAATATTTGAATGAACCATGAGATTTTGAATTCATAGACACTGATTTTGTGTGTGAATTAATATATAAGGTTTCGATCATCTGTGAGTCGATCCTGATTACCCTAATCCATGATATTTCATATATAAACTAATGAGAGAGGACTATAGAGTTAGAAGATAGATATAATATGTTCCTAATGGTTTCAAATATAAGATGATTATGGAGATTTTATTGAGGATGTATGTTATTTATATGATATTTTTTACCATTTAATATATTGTGTATGGTGGTTTAGCTGCCATAACTCTAGGAATTTTTTTTGCAGTTAGACCATTAACCCACGAACATCCATGTGTCGCACCTAGTGAGGAAAGTTTATAAATCATCACGCATTATGCACTAGTTTGTGATGGTCCTTGAAAATGGAGAATCATTTGTAGAGTACCGAATAGAGATCATGGTTTGGTAGGAGAAGATCCTTCAGGGATGAATGAATCCCTTGTGTCAGTCTGATTTTCAAATTGGTGTCTTAATTAGTATCCCAGGATTTGGAGACACATATGTGGGACCAATATAGACATATTTTGGGGTAGTGTTTTATCATTTTTGTATGGATATACTAGATTATATGATAGTATAAAAGATATATTTCATCCCTTGTAAGCGATCAAAATATAATGGTGCTATTTTTGAGACAAGCACCGAGTATGTCTAAGAAAATGAGGCTCGATATGATATATTAATTGTTTTGAATACATTATAAAATGAATACATTGTTTTTTATGGAAGAAAAATAACTCTAAAAGGATCTCTCAGTTCGGAATTCTATGTTCTCTATTTAATCTAAAATGTAATTCTTACCTTTATCATGACATAAAAAATATATGTGTCAATTGTATTGTTGTAATTGAGGGTTCCAAGAACCAACAATACAGTTCTTAATATTACCATACCATGTGTATAGTGAGATATGCATGATATGTAATTACCATTATAGTGTATATATTTCACTATCCACTACATGAATTTTAATTTGAATCGATTATTTTCCATAATAAATGTTATTAAAGATACCATACTAGAATAATATCCTTAATTTACTATGTCATAAATCTAAAATTGATTTTTTATTTTTCTATCTAAATCATACTGACTCAATAAAGTTGATGATAGACTATAAGTTATTTGTGGATCATATATAGAGATGAATATTCTCATAAATTTCATACTTGGTGATCTCTATTAGGTGAGATCAAGTGGACAGACCTGCCAATAGGAACACTATATGTTTTTGTTTTAATTGGTAGTTTTTGGTTTTGAACATGTCTATTGGTCTCCTGACTTGATATCATTACCAATGTGTACCATTTGATCATTTAATTTTTGTGAATGGAAAAACTTATTACAATGAATGCATGGAAATGTAGTTATTTTTTGTTTATCATTGGTTGGATGACATTTTTGTATGATCTAGATAAAATTTTTGACATTCGTGTTTAGGAATATAAATTTCAAACCTCGATGATCAGGATGGTAGTACCATTATTAAATCTATTTCAATAGTAGTATATGGTTTGTACATCCAGACATATATAAAATTAATAAATAATGGTCATGATGATGAAACAATTTACTCTCCTACTTTATGAGATATCGAATGAAAAAGTTATTATTTTTCATAGTGCATGCATTTTTATTTTATAGTAATTTTTATGAGTAATACATTTCTCTTTAGGGACCAGGATGGGTTGATAGACCCCTCTCCTGGTCTGGGAATATTATTCTATGTTATAGAGATAATTTCCTAGAGGTTTAAAAATAATAGTTCATTCAATATTATTCCCTAATCATAGGAATATGTGTATTGGAATAAATGGGACCCACCATATTGTCCATGTTTTTTCCAAGATTTATCGATTAGTGATAAATAAATAAATTCATTATTATTTGAGAATAGAAAAATTAAGTTGAATTTATTTAATAAAGGTATTTACAGTTATTTAAGTAAATACATGGAATGACATTATATGAATGAATATTATATTTAATAATAAAGGTTCATTTACTATTAGTGGTAATTGTGAGTCGTGATAATGAATATGGTTTATAATAATATATATTTAATATATATTAAAAGTATTTCATAAATTATAAATAATATTAACGAAGTATTTTCCCTATTATAATTATTTACTCCCGACTAATTTATTAGAGGATAGATATATGTGTTTCGATAACCATAATCCTGTATTTTACCAATCAAATATATATAATTATGAGTAGCTCATTTCTATTGTTTAAGAGAAAAAACTAATTCCAACGTATTGAAAGATCCCATCTCTTCCCAAATCCTTGAGAGTGAGAGTCACCATCTTGGAAATTGGTCCAAGGATGTCTTAATGGATTTTAGGAATAGAGTTGAGGTGATCATAGTGACATTAACAGAATCATAATAGATATAATTTAGTACTTAGATTTATAGGATCGATGTTCATGTATTCTCTTGAAACATGTGTGGATGATCTAGGAGGTTTAGTTTTATATCCCTCATGAAATGATCTTCTATGAAGAGATTCATTCGAATTCCCAACATCAAAATAGATACATATTATTATATTTGTTTTTGTTCTTATTATATTAACACAATATCCTATGACCTATAGTGGGGATCAGATCACACAAGATAATGATGTTATTTCACTTCGGTGATGAATATATTAGAATACCTAGCCAATAGGATTTCATTTCACACCCCCATACATTCAATTGGAATCATAGGGATCATGTGAATTTTTCCTGAAATGAAAAAATTATTTACATTAAACTATATATAGATCTATAAATATATCCTAATGGTATAGATCGAAAATCAATAAGATTATTGATGACAAGGTTATTAACAATGAAATTTGGGGTATCGATCAAAATAACATTTGTTAATTTTTAATAATTGTAGAATATTATAATTAAACATTTATTCATTTTTTAAAATTTTTAGTGATCTATCATTGACTACCATTTCATCAACATAAATTTCTGGGTGAGAAAATTGAAAGAGTTTTTCTGATAATGTTTTCTATGAAAACATAATTGAATTGGGTGGAATCATTTTTCAGATGAAATATTGAGTTGAATAAAATATAAAATATATTTCACATTGATAATGGTTATCCCATAACCTTATGATAATTGAAAATAATTTATTAATATTTTTATAGTTTCTTCCAATGTTTGATCGAAGGGAATAAGTAAATAATATAATCTCTAGGATTATTTAAAATTGATAAATTAATAAAATAGAAAAATTGGAACTCTTTTGTTTCTTGCACATTTCTTTAATTAGAATCAATAGAATTAAAACATTTAGGTAAGGATTATAGATTGATAATTTGGGAGGAGAGGTCATGCGCCTCTGATTCCCCCCATGCTTCTCCAACTTCTTTCCTTCCAATAGTGGAATATTTGAGCACCACAAATGATTTTTACCTTTTCATACACTACTGACCTCCCTGTGAACTACCCTCACCTCCCATAAGCATGTGACGAGGCTGTCTCACTTCCTACCTTTAAGAATTGTGTGCCACACCAACCAAATTAGCTAAATGAGAAACTCTACAACAACTCCGCATGGTCAGTGACTCCTCTCAAGCTCATCCATGATAGGAATTACAATATCACACAACCATATTTGTCCACCTTGGGACCACTAGATACCGATACCATTATGAACCAAACTCAGTTCTCTGGTATCTTCAAAAATGTACGGATCGTGGAATATCATGAAATGTGTTTTTTGATCCCCATGGGTTTGGGACTAGAACCCAACTTCATAAAATAGAAGTAGGAAAAATATTCATAAAAAACATAAGTTAGATAAACCATTCAGTATGCATACAATGAATAATTCAAAAGGATAAGGGTACCAAAGGTCAACCATACATAAAAAAAACAATGTGAATTCAAATTAATAGATAATAGGATTTATAACCCTGTCTAAATTTTCATAGCTCTCCAATACCAAGGATGAAAATCTTCTACCACCTCTAGGTGGTGACATACCCTTGCATAGACATGGAAGACAATAATTTAAAAATATCCCATTTCATAGGAAGGATGAAAGGTAAAATCCCAATAGGGGTTCATAGAATATTTTATATATAAGATGTAAAAATTTAATTAACCGAATAATGATTTCATTTTTTTGATAATCATGAATGGAATTAAAAATAATATTTAAAAAATTCATGATTAAAATTTAAAATTTATGGAAATACATTAAAAGAAATTTATTAATATACTTGTTAAATAAAATAATTTATATATCTTTATATAGATTTGAAAACAGTTTACAAACATTAGCATATATAGAATTACAATATAAACAGTTGATCATTGTGGTAATTTTACAAAAGATATGATACTTCTAGGACATAGGACTCCCTCACACACATATAGTTGTCATGGAAATATGTGTATAAAAACATCCTCCTTGATACTGATTAAGGGTCTTGTGGCACCATCCCATCATAGATGTAACATTCTACATTAATGTACTGTTGGAGTTTCCAATCATATTGGGTGGTCTATGAAATATATTAGTTGTGTAGGATTTTCTGTTAAATAATAACAAAAAATGTTAGGAAATTTATTTTAAGATGTCTTAAAATAATATTCATCCTTTATCCAATTTAAAAAATTCAAATTATAATTTTGAAAACAAAATTTTTTTTTAATAAAACTATTCATTTCATGATAAAACAAATAGGTTTCTATCCAAATCATTTCCTGAAATTTTTCTCAAATACCATTTTTAACCAATTACATCAATAAAGTTTTTATATTTTACATTAATCATTTTAAATTCCACAAAATTCCATCAATTTCATAAACACAGTCCAATTCAATATAATTTGGCAATTTCCCTAATTTTCTTCCAAATTGAATCTAAAATCCAAAATTCAGGGGATTGGTTTGAAATAAAATATTGATTGAAATTTAATTTATATGAGGTAATGGAGATTAAATTAAAGTATTTAATTTAAATTAATTAATTTATGTTTAATAAACATTTCCCATCAAAATGGAACCCCCTTACTCGTGATAATAAGATCGTGAAATACAATGCCCAAAATAGGAAACTCTAACATATAACATTAGAAACATGGATCTGAAATTAAATCCTAGAATCTAGATATAAAAAATTTTATATTATATTATCTTACAACTTGTACATATCAAAAACTCCAAATGAGTATAGGAGAGATAGAGTGAGAAAGGTAACGTGGAGATGAATCTACTAAGGACAAAATTGATCATTTTTTGAGTAGATTAGATTTTCTTTCTAAATGAAATAGAGGTGAAAACCACCTCTTGGGGGAGCCCATGGAATAAGATATCATAACCGTTATAAATTGGTATTTCAGTCACTTAATTCATGTGTTTAAATATTTCTAAATTATGTTTTGGGTTATTTAATTCTTTTATGCATGTTTAACTAGGAAGGGCCATATTGTTATAAAATCTATGGTCCATAACTATAACCCATTTTAATGGGGTTTCATGGATTCTCCTAGGTGGCGAAATCATTTTTGCAAACATTATATAGATGTGAAAAACCAAACTATCTAGTTATGAATTGTTTCCTTTTAGGGGAACATCATTTGTGAAATCCTTTCTATAACCATGAATAGCCCACAAATTATCAAAATATCAATTATTTGAACCCAAATAATACCCCAAAAACCAATAAAAGTAATGATAATGTGTGCTGTTTTGGAATACAGAAAAATTGTATCATGACGTTATGAACTCCCAACCATTAAAACATTATGTCCCACAGAATCCTACTCAGAAGAATTGATGCAATAAAGATGAGGTTACATCTCTCCAATTAGTGAATCGCTCTCACATGTCTCATGAGAATCCTAATCATACTATAATGGAACTAAAACGAAAGGTATTTTCTTCAAATTAGGTTCCATTTTTTAAGATTTAGTTTCCCCTAATAGGTTTACAATAGTATATAAATCAGCATGAACCTCAAGATTACATCGTCTCAAAATATGAGATTGATAAGATAGATACTTTAATAGATGAGATATATGTAACACATTATGTATCACCCTCTACTATTATGGGAGTTTATAAAATTATGAAACTTTCCCAAGAATCTAAACAACCTCAAATGGTCCTAGAAAATGAGGATCATGTTCCCTTATCCTCCCAAGAATTAAATTATCCAACTAAAGTGAGACATTCATGAACACCTATTCTCCATCTTAAAATTAAAATAGTATATTATGATGTTAAACATAATATTTATATCTTCTCTACTCCATCAACATTAATTGAAATATCAACTAAATATTTAATGTTGTCTCTATAACTAATCATGGTCCAACCAAGGAACTCACACCAATATATGACCAAAAAAACTGATCATTAGAAGGAAGAATATACGAGGACTCAAAAGGGAAGATTCTAATAACATATTGTCAAGTATTTTGATATTTAAACTAAAGGATCCCGAGAAGGTCATCCAAAGCCCCACAAAAGTCATTGAAATAAGCTTATATCTTGTCCTCCATAATTTGTGTAACTATTTCTATCAAGACATTTGACTACATATGCGATGTCATGTCCAAATGAACATGAGATCAAAGTTCCTCCTCAATGCCTCCACAAATATAATAATTTTATAGTGTATCCCTTTAAGAGAATATATGAGATGGAACTCTTTTAAAATGAAAAATATCATTCACATAGTGATTTTCCTACTCCTCAACATTTGTAGGATTAGGATTGGGTATATAGTTTGATGATTTAGTCATCAAATTGATTAGAACCCATATGAGATTATTCTGTCATTGGGTAAAAATAAAACCAACCACACATTCCATATAGATCTCATCCCACATACATGTTGTCAATGGATGTGGATGAGGAAAACCCGATGGTTTCTAGTGCTAAACCTTGTCTTATTGGCATATATAACATCGAGAGAAAAGTGTTTCAATTCCCCATATCATATATGGAAATCCGAAACTATGGAAAATGTAATAGAACTACTTTATTCTACCCAGGAACACATCCCACCTAGAGTTATGGAAATCCTCCACCACATATTTCTGTAACCTAACATCACAAAAATAGTGTTTATTATTTCATAGAATAACCTCAGTGAAGAATGACCAGTCACGTATGGTCTCCGCTCCAAAAAATATTTAATCTAATTACACATAACACATCATAAATCTATTATTATTAAGGGTTCCTCTCATGAAGATTAGTTGTAAACTGAACAATAGACATGGAAGCCACATCTCAAATTCCGAAAACTAATGTATGAAATATTTCATAGAGCACTACGAAGTTCAACTCTTCAGATAATTCTATCACTACATTGGTTGGAATTTTCTTACTCGAAGAATCATCTTGAACATTCCCATTCCCAGGGGTATTGTTGATGTCGATGTAAAAAAATTCTTTATAATCCCCTCTGTTCCCTTGTTGAGATTCAATTATTTTTTAGAGAAGATATAAATCAATATCTTATCAACATAAAACATGGTATAACAATATTAATAAATGTAGTTCTGCCAACACTTAAGCACACGCTTCCCATCTGTGAGTTTGAGGTAATAGGTAAATCAATTAATAAAATGTTATATATGATAATGAGATCTAAATGAAATTAAATGATCACCCATTATATGAACTCATCCCAATAATTAAATTGATTCATATTTGAAATACATATAGCCCTTCCCAACCCCTGGAAGAGATAGCATAGGAATATTAGTAAGAATGTATTTTATATCAAAAAAATACTAATAAAAATTTTCATCCCAATAAAGCAGCACTCCCTTCATAGTATGAGCAGTAATTGGAGAAGAAACCGTTGTGAAGTACTTTACAAACTAGTGAAAATATGGATGTAGACACAAGAATCTATGAATCATGAAAACATTTTGTGGTTGATATCATGTCATAAAAGGGTTAACCATTTTCTTATCAATGGAAATACCATGTTCCTGCAACATTCTTCCTAATAAAAACACTTCCTAAAACCATAAATCACATTTCAATAGCTTGGCATGAAGCCAGTGATTTTAAAAAAATCCAAAAAAAATATTAGATTAATCACATGATCCACCTCATGCATAATCAAAATAAGGATTTCATCCTCAAGGACAACCATAAAGGAAAAAAATACTCCTAGAAAATAGTTTTTATTAAATCCATAAAGATTGTTGGATAATTAGTTAGAGAAATTGGTATGGAATGGTACTCATAATTGGTGTACCTATGCCGAAAGGTATATTTCAAAATGTGAGATTCTTTTGTTCTCAACTGATGTTAACCATATTGAAGATCAATCTTCAAAAACAAAATTCAGGTTTGAAACTAATCTAAGAGATCATCAATAAAAGGAAATAAACAATTTCCATTTACAAAAAAAATGTTTATGTTTTGAATAATCGACCCAATGATGATGTGTACCATCAACATTCAAAGAAATGAGAACCGACACCACCCAAGGTGAAACACTCAGGAATATAAAACGTTTATATAAAATAAAATTCAACTAATCCATAAAATAATTAGTTCCATTTTATTCTTTATGCTAAGATGGAATATTCACTAGTTGAGTACCGGGTACTAGATTGAATGGGAACTCTACCCCCCTTACCAGAGGCAAACTAGAGAAATTATAAAGGATTTTCCCAAAAACTAAATGACAAGTAGAGGGAGAAGGCCACTAATAGATTATCTCATTAAGTCAATTGATAGAAAAAACTATTAATTTCCCTGTCTCTAGATAATAAGGCTCAACTCTTGTCAAACACGGGTCACATTCTCCTCAAAATATACAGGACACACCATCAGGTGCTGTAAAAGAATATTGTCAAAGATAAAAGTCAATATAAGAATTATTGGAAATATTCCAATCCATCAAAAATATAATTTCAAAATATTTCATGAAGAGAACACTAAAATTCTATGTAAGATCAATATCAGAAAATGTAAAAGAACAAGTGGTACTATAGAGACCCTGCTCTCACTTTGTCAAAAGATGGGCAGTTATCTCCACCACAAGAAGTCAAAAACACAATAAGAATATTTTCAAATTAAGAATATGGGTAGAAATAAATGAATTAGATGAACCATTATCTAATAATGTAGTCAGTAATGGAGAATACATAGTGATGGTACTTCAAATGGTCATAGGACCTTTATCTGGTTCCATAGCGGACTCTTCCAATGTGTGAAGAAGCATAGTTCCAAATGTATGTGGTTGGAACCTATTTTTAATTAATGAATCATATTTCCACACAATTTTAGAAGGGGACGAAAATCATGTAAAACAACATGGAGTTTAATTAATATGGATGTAATTCTGGAATGTGACATGAGCATCAACAGGAATCAAATACCTTGGGTGCCTCAGTGAAAGCCCACATAGAATGCCTAAGAATTCCACACTAGTATTAAATTAGTGGTCCTCTAAAATGAAATATAGGAGGTCTAGAATACCATATAGTCAAGAAACATCACAAAAATCATCATGATTCCTTTTCCAATTAATGTAGATCATGCTACCTCTAGGAGAAAAAAGGGAACTCTATTCAAGCCCAACAAGTCGGTAATGTTGATTTGTACCATTAGTGATCTATCAATAACATCTCTATAAGACGAAACCCTCAGAAATACAACCATATATATAATATTATATTGGATTCCCAACTCGAATAGTCATGTCATCATATTCTTATTTGATACTATCTTTGGTGAAAACTATGTAATCCTGGAAATATAGTTTGGTTATTCCTTCATGGTTCATTCAGCCTAATCTTGTTTGAAAAACTCAATTTCCTTGGAAAATAAAATTGAATCTGGTTATAATAGATCAGTGAAATGGTTGTTTAATTATTTCCAATTTATGCACCCATACATCTTCACTATCACGATTGTGTCTACCCATTTCCTAATCGATCTCTCTAGCATGAATTTTGAACACAACACCTTGATTTCCTTAGGAGTTTCCAAGAACTCAAACAATGATTAAACAATTCTAAACTATTCCTTTCTAAATTGAGTATCATTAGATCATTTTATTGATAGTTGATTCTAACAAGGGATATATAAAGAAATATTCTGAAAAACACCCTTCTGAGGATTCACAACAGGAGGATGAATTGGATTTAGTGGTTGTACTTGTCCCAAATCATGGATAGTACCCACAATGATTTCTACAACTCGAGTCCACAAGAGCATTTTGTCAAAGAGGATCATAATAATCTACCTCTCGGATATTGATTCATATGCCTTCTCGAATGCATGATGCTACACAACATCCATAAACAACATTGAATTCATCAGATTAACACTAAAATTTGTCATCATGGGAAATTAATCCCTACATATTGAAAAATAATATTATGATTTCAATATATTGAAATCAAAATTTAGAAAATGTAAAGTACTAATCCTCAAAATGTACCTTCCATACCACCCCTGGTGATTTATGGTTTGTTACGGTGAGTGTTGGCAAAGGACATAATCACAACTTCCTTCTTTTCCTCAATAAGAATACACAATATTATACTGACATATAGGAAAAATGGAACACATTCACCTTATACAACATTGTAACAATACCAACTAGTGTAACATGGTAAATTGATAACCAAGCCATACATAACATAGCCTAAAGGGTATTACTGATCACTATAGGTTGTAGAATAGTACCTAGCATTATATAAATATTCTAGGAAGGAATTTTACACAAAAACTATTGAACGATGATAACATGTTAGTATTCATATAAGGAAAAATCTTTAAAGTGAGGTCAACCAGAACATAGACAAAAATAAACAGACCAAGGTATAACTCAAAGTAATATAAAATAAGACAAATACCCAAATACTGATGGAGAAAACACTCAATGACTAAGGATCATTAACTACTATAACCTCCATATGGAACCTTACCATTTCTCAATCATATAAGAGGATAATTTACAAACACATGATTGAAGATGTATTGTCTGAGATAAAATCCTACTATGGTCTCACCAAGGATTCCATAATAAGATTCTATTATTGAATTATCCAAAAAATCATTTCCATTTTATATTCAAAACAATGGAACATCAAAGAATAATTGAAAAAATGATTTTTGGCATTCAAAATTTAGGGAAATACATTATAAAATTTTATTAATAAAATTATATAAAAAAGATTTATTGAAATTCATATGGCATGGTTCGAATTTTGCAAAAAATGGAAAATATACCTTTCAAATAAAAAAATAGAGATACATGCTCATCTTCCAAAAGGTTTGACAGTTCCAGGTTTGGTAGTCCCTCCCAATCAAATAGTTGGGACAATAATATGTGTAAACACATGTCCTCCTAGATACTTACCTATGGGGACACATCACCATACCATCAGTGATGTGACATGATACATTTTTGTATTTTTAGTGTTTTCAATCATAGAGTGTTTTCCAAATAACATAGTTACTAACTAATCATTCATGTGATCTAATAAGATAACAAGATGGGATGTTTATTTTATGATTTCATTAAATAAAATTCATCTCATTCTACGAATTCAAATATTCTAATTTACTATTTAAAAATCAATGGATATTTTAGATCAAAACATAAATTTTCATTATGAAACCAATGGGTTTCCTTAAAAATAATCTCAAGCTGATTTTCTCAAATACAAAGTTGAAATAAATTTCATCCAAATGAATTTAACAATTTAAAAAAATTAAATTCCAAAAACATTCATCAATTTTACAAAACACCCAAATTATATAGAATTGGATGATTTCCCCAATTTAATACCAAATCAAATATCAATTCCAAATTTTAATGTAATTTGGATTTTAATAAAGCAATTAAAAAAAATTTCATTTTTATAAATCAGTAAAATTGATGTGAAACAGTCGAATTTAAACCAAGAAATTTTGGGATCCTTAATATTGTCCATCATAATGGAACCTCCTACCTTAGGATAACTGCATCTTGTAATGAAAATCCCTAAATAGGAAACAATAATGATGAAAATAAAAAATAGGATCTAAGAATCAACCATACATTCATAATCTACAATAGTGGATATTAGATTCTACAACAACTAGAGTATCTATGAAACTCTATAGTGGGAATGGGATAGAGTGGGAGAACGGGAATGAGATGATGATACTAACTAAGAGAATATAAATCATTGTTTTCTATGATTTGAAACATTTTTAAAATGTTGTCTTGAAGATAGAATTGCTTACTGGGAACTAAAATAGGATAATAAATTAAAAATAGTAGAAATTGATTATTTGGGAACAAAAAGGAATGGAATTTAAATTTTCAAAAATAATTTTCAGACTTATAATTTCTCGTACACTTGATTTTTTGAGAAAGTACACAATGATTGAAAATATTTTCACTCTAATAATGAAACCCTTATAATGGGGATGAGTGGTTTATCTAAGATGGGGGATAGTTTGTAAATCCATGTGCTAGACCTGAAAAATCATATTGTATGGGTTTCCATATTTCCCCTTGAGAGGGTGCACAGTTTGGGGATGCTATGTGTCCACTGTGTAGAGCCTATAAATATTAAAAGTTTACATGATTTTCACTGGAAGTATCCAAAAAAGAAATAAAACAAGGAATTATAAAAATGAGGTTTTAGAACTACCTGAAAATAGTAACACAATGTAATAGATACCTAGCGGCACACCCAAACAGCTTCAGTCATGGCTAACTCTATTGTAGTTCCCTCGTGGACTACCACTATTCGAGTACGACCACTAAATGGCCCTATCATTCCACCGAAAACCCTAAATTCCCCCACACTATCCTAAATCAGAACTCAATCAATGCTAAAGTGATCCCACATTGACCTCCCGTATTTTTCAACCTACCTCACCATATCGATCAATGTAATCATCCCACCACTACACCAATGATGGTCACCCCATTTCCAATCAGACCCCAACACGAGTGGTGATGTTTTCTAGTACCATGATTTGATTCAAATGAGTCTCAACAAACCCAAAATGTAAAAAATGGGTCTTCCCAACCATGAACCTCAATTTATGGGTTCTTTACAGTCCTCTATGTCCTTATATAGGTTCTTATAAATCCAAATAATGCATGTGTGGGTTCGTCCTAAAATGATACGAGACTAGGCCTTAATTTTAGACCTAGATTTTTTTAATTGAACAATAATTAATTTAGATAATTAATTTAATTTTATCTTCATATTAATTAATAACATATTAATTTATTATTTCAAATTAGTAAAAATAATTATTTAAAATAAAGAATTTAAATTTGGTGTTAAATTAAATTAATTGATTAATTAACCTTTTGGAGTTCAAAATTAAATTAATTTCGTGATTTAAGGAAGATAAATTATTATAATTTTATAAATGTTTTAATTTATATTCAATAACTCTAAAATTTAAATTTATTATAGATAATTTTATCTCACATTTACTATTCAAACATACGAGCCTTGAGAAATTGACCAAACCAATGTAGTATTAGTAAATTTCAATTAATTATTTAATGCTACTGGTGATGTTTTCAATAATAAGATAATTTATGATGGTCTGTGCATCATCATTTCACAAGTTTGATATGTTTAATTTTTCTCATAACAAGAAAGAATAATTTTTATTGAATTTTGTATTCTCAAGACCCCCTCAACTTTGGGTTTCCATTATTGTACTATAATGGGGATGATATATGATTACATTAACACCAAGTCAAGGCACTTTCTAGATGAGTCGTGACTATGCAATCATGATGTGATGCCTTAGAGAGATATTTGACATACTGAATGGGAAAAAACTACAACATGAATCATGTTTTGACTCATGTATGATACTAATAGGTCATTGTTGATCCAATGATGTTGAATGGATAAACCATCATTATAATATCAAGACCAGTTAGGTTTTTTATTTTCTTTTATGAAATATTTATTGTATTTATGAATGTTTTTATTTTCATCGATAATATATAATATAATAAAATTATAAAATTCATGATGAAGGGATGAAAGATTTTTTATTATTGTTTAGTCGATAGAGCGAAAAAATATAGTGAACATTATAATAGAATGGATTGAATTTATCAAAAAATATAAAACTCTCAATGTAATATTAAGTCAAAACAATTTTCGTTGATTCAATTTAAACAAAACTAGGTGTACAGGGTGATTGATCAGGAATATTTGAGGAAACCCATTACTTGTAGGGAGTTTTTTTTGATAATTATGGGATTACATAACTAATGATTGAAGAAAATCAGTATCCATAGATAGCTTCTTTCTATGATAGATGAAAGAGATGTGTAAATCATGTTATGATTTCGGAAGCATGGTTTTCACTCCAACAGATCAAGGAGCTGTGAGTTACTATGATTGGCCTGTAAGGCACCTAAAATAAGCTCATTGAATAGGGCCCTAGACATAGCTTATATACTATCAGGGGAGGATCAAGGACCCATTCCTCTAGAATACTAATTCTATATATTTTTCTTATTCAAGAACATAGTTTTTTTATGCATTGATAAAATAATGGGAGACATTATATAATTTAATGAATAATTTATAAATTTCAATAATGATAAAATTAATAACCCAAAAGATTTTATTTTTAGAAAAAATTGAAGTTTATTCAACATGTATAGTATGAATATCTTATAAAGATTAAATATCCAGTCAAGCTAGAATTTCTAATAGATGTATATGTTCTTGAAAAATGTACTAAGACATTGAAAGTAAATGTGTTAGTGTCAAAAATAACTATTAATCCCACAATGAAAGAAACTTGTTAGAATTACTAATGAGAATATTCTAGTATGCATATGATGGATTTTTCATAATGTTGTCCTCAATGTATTATTTATGTTGTTTATAAAATATTAGTAAATGGATGATTTCACTTATTGTCTCATCTCTGGGAATCTATCAAAACGATTGTGAAGTAAGATGTGAATTTGGTATAATTAAATTTGTTACTTATAAATATGAATGTTGGGTGGTATACTTTTAGTGGTTCCAAATCTAATATAAAAAGGACCTATTTACATATGTTTCATTTCATATTAATAAAATTAATAAAAAGGAGACAAATTCATTGTTACCTTCAATGTAAGTTCTTTGTGATACAAAAACATAAATAAATATTCTTCCTTGCTTTTGTGGAGAATAAGTTGAAATTAAAGTAGAAAATGACAATTTAAAAAGAAAATCCACTGTAACAATCAAAATGTCCACAAAAAAGGTTGGATATTAAATTTTTTATTATAGGATTAATATATCATGAAATACATCTATGGATGTTTAAATATGAAAGATTATAATTAAATGGGGGAGTAATTGCATATTCTATATTCAATATACATCAATATAAGTTTATCTTGTAATTATTTCATATTAAATATTGAATTACTTTCAAAAACATGTATTCAAATACAATAACAATGTAAGAATAGAAATGTTACAATAAGTAATGAATGTTGTACAAGTGGTTGAAAATGGAAGTTCCTAAGCTAGCGGTGAGAAGAAAACAACTTATAATGGAAATTTTTATTAATTATATATAAACTATTTTGTATTAAAAAACATTTATATCGTGCTTATTTAGGATAGAAGGATAAATTATATCTTATTTCATAATGAATGTTTTTTGTGTTGTGTAGTAGTCAACTAAGAGTTCTATAATAAATGATCCATTGAATATTGTAAGAAATCAGTTCTTCACTCAGGAATGGATCCTTTAAATATCAGACAAAATATTTAGATTGGACATAATGTTGATTCATTTTCTGTTATTAAAAGTCTCAGGGCGGTCTGGGGAAAGTTTGGAGATCAGAACACATCTTTTTAGGAAGATTGGACAGGTCACACGGTTATCATATGGTTGATGCACTGTTTGGTTAACTAGGAAAATTGAAATTTCTGGACAGAACCACATCACACGGTTTATGAACGGTTGTGGGTCCTACTCATGAAATGTTCATGTTCTTCCTAGAAAAACCTGTATTTGTTTCAAATGGAATTTAATCCCTTGTGGAAAAAATCATACACCTGCCATTATTCTGTTTAATTTGATAATTTTTCACTTAATGATATATTAATCCACCACCATCTTCTCAAACGTATTGTTCACCTAGATTAACCTATTTCTCTCTCAATTTGGATCTTTTTGAAGATAAAAGTTAGGGATTTAATAATATCCTTCATCTGGGATAAATTCAACTTTTTGTTCGTCACATTGGACGCAAAAAAGTTACTACTCAAGTCCTCTAGAACTGTTCTCCCACTCTTTTTATATTGAATGAGTTATCAAGGTATGAGTATATTTTCTTTTTCATATATGTACTCAAATCCGTGCCAAATCAAGGTCCAATATCCATAGATATGGATTTTACAAGCCTAATTTGAGTGGTCTATGACTCATCCCTAATTTTCATGGATTTTGGAATAGTTGTGTGGGCCCCATCGATTTCATCAGGTGCCATTTATAGAATTTATATTCCATGTTTATAATCAATAGAAGTTTACAGTTATGATATTTCTAAATATGTAATTTTTTAGGGGTTAAACCAATAACTCTATCCATTCCATGTTGAAGGTTATACCATAATTGTTGTTTAGTGTTTTGACACATTGTTACCACCATTTGGACATGACATGGCATGACCTTTCTAAGGGTAATTGTTTCTAAATTAAATAAAATGATTTATATTGTGATTTAAATAAAGGAATGTTACATTTATGCTCACGACATGACCTATCTAGTATAAGTGCTTTAATTGATAATTAAATGTGTATCTTAATTAGCAAGTATATTAAGTATATGACATGGACTTAAATGTAAATAAATAAAATGATTCATATTCATATCACCCCATAACACAATAATGGAAGTTAGATGAATGATACATTAAAATTTAATGTGATTTAAATGGATTATAAGAATGGGTTCATGCTATTTGGCCTTGTCCCTCTAATTTGATTCATGGCATGAACCAAATGAATTGATTAAATGATTGAATTATACATGACCTTATCACACTAATGAATGGAATGGATTGAACCAAATGAAATATTACATGAATTCATACATAAATAGGAATGGACTAACTTGAGAACTTCTTGGAATCAAATTTGAGATTTCCATAATCACTCAGAAACCACTTTTGGATTCATGGATACAGCTTGCCAAGGTTGATACCAACCTAGATCCCGATCCTTGTATATTATTTGGATGCCTAGTGTTACACCATAAGATACCTTTAATATCATTATATGATTCCTTGGATACACTCATTTGATCCATTATTGACATGTAGCTTCAATTTTTATAACCCATAGGGCCCTGTCTCTGCTCAGCCCTGTTTTACCTTAGATGATCACCTCAGATTCATTTGGAACATTATTGGGAAATTCCTTTGAACATCCTTCTCCAATTACACTCTTATCCATGAAAATATACTTTAAAAACCAATAAATTCAATATATATATATATATATATATATATATTAATTATTAGGTATTATTATGAGTCTATGAAAATTGATGGATCTTGATTTAGTGGCTCGGTGGGCTAGGAATGGTTATTTAAATTTTTTTATTATATGTTTAATTAATGCAGGGGTGGTGTTTTCAATCATTTATATTCATGCTCAGATTAAAAATATGAGGGAACCGTTTAATTTTCAGCACCTAGATTCTCCTAAGAGAGGCTTATCATTTACCGAAGAAGGGCGGGTGAAAAAGTTAGTTTTTTCGACTTTTAACGAAATAATAAAATAACATAAAAATTATATTTTGTTATACTACCTCATGTTGAAAAATGGTCGTAGGACTGTTGGGTTTTCAAGAGATTTAGTGGCTTGACTCTTCAGGTTCTTAAACACGACATTAGGAATTAAGAGGTTCATAAATATAAAATCATTAATGAACCTCAGTAATTATTTTGATGCATTAATCTCCCTCAACCTCTATATAAATGGAGCTTAGGTAGGAGTTTTTGACATGGCTTCATCTTGTGAGGTACCTCTAGAGATGTATTGCAGAAAAGTCCATTGAGGGAGTTTGGAATCTTGGCCAGCCACAATCCAGGATCGAAGAACGCTGGAAACCTCATCCAACAAGGACCCTCCTCCCGCCACAACTGCGACACCTCCAATGATTCTCGAGGTAGTGGGTTTTGTCTTGATTAATTCTATAGATTTTTTCATGATTAATTATATTTGTTTGAAGATAAATTAATCTCACCCATATGATGATGCTAACGCTGAGGGAGTGGGCCAAACGAACAAGGTTTGGACCCTCCGCTGCTTGATTTATCATTGTGTTCTTTGGGGGTGGAATTCTGAATTTGACGGTAACGTGAATCAGAGCGTCACACAATGATGGTTGCATCTTGGGAGCCCCATAGGCATAGATGAGAGTAAAAAAGGAAGCATCACTAGAGCCCCGCAAAAGAAGTGTCGGAAGGAGAGGCGATGACTAGCGCTCGAAGGCCATGGAAGGAGGTGGTGTCGCTCGGTGCTGTGGCGGAAGAGATGGGTGGCTGACCATTGGCTAACCCCATTAGTAGAGAGTTTCGTGCTATCACACGCAACAAGAGGTGGTTGTGGAATTGAATCTGCGGCGAAGGGGGCCCACACTGCGCTGGTCCCACATCCAGCCGAGGCGGTGCCATGTGGCGCCGCCAGTCAAAGTGCTGAACTATGCTTTGAACCATTTGGGAACGAGGGGCAGTGCGACCCCTTGAGTAGGTTTCTCCAGTCCGAGGGCAATGCCAGTCTGTTTCCTAGCAGGACGAACCCGCCGAGGGCCCACCCAGCTAGTTTGGGCAGGGTCGTGTCGACATGAATCAGGTCGTGTCGGCCCATGCCAGGTCGAGTCAGGTTGGACTGGACTCAAACCCATTTCAAACTAGATACACAGAGAATTCCATATCTCAAAAAATAGACAATAGTTTTACAAACTATCAATGACACTATAATCCTCATAATGATATGGTCCTTTTTAGATAAACCACCTCTATTTTGGAAAATTTTAGAGTACGTCCGGATTGGATTGTACACGAATCCAATCGGGACCTAAGCACTAAAATTCCTATAACTCTCAGACATTGTGCCTGATTGAATAATTTTCTATTTTATTGGATACCTTATGACATGATAGATCATTGGTTGAGATATTTTTGTAACATAATGATGGTTATTGTATGACCAATGGATTTATGGGAGGATCCTTCCATAAGCAAGCATATTATGTATGAGAATCTAGTGGTTTGTTGAGATGTTAAGAATGAATAGAGATCATGTGTGGATCAGGACCTTGTAATCTTGTGGTGATCAATACCAAGTGAATTTGTGGGCATCAACACCATGAAAATCTTGTGTGGATCTGGGATAGCACCGATCATGTGTGGGTCAGATCCTATGTGGTATAGTGCATACCAATCCTAGATGGGTCTATCCTGTGTGGGTCGGCAGGGGATACTACATTTCTATCATGTGTGGGTCATCAATAGTTCTTATTAATTGAATAAGATGATCTAGCCTTACAACTAATCATATGTACTTTTTTACTTATGTTATACCATGTTTGAGATGATTCTTTTATTTTTTTCTTTGTGATTGATATCATTCTTGTGGTTTTCCTTTGTGGAATTCTAAGATACATTCAGGGGTCTCGGGGTCCCTACTTGATATTATTATACTAAACCATACAAGGGCTTCGACCGCACCCTATTGTGTCTTGTACAAATGATGAGAAGTTAGGCTGGGACTATTGGAGCCAGCACCAGGAAGTACACGGAGGTTCCTAGTTGACATAGAGAGATATAGAGACGAGTTGTACCTACCCTTTTGGTAGGATCCTTGGAGGATGATCTCATGAGTTGTTTTCAGTTTTTAGTTTTAGTTGTATATTTTTAGTTGGGATTGTATTGTAGCACCTAAACCTTTAGTACACACTTTCAATACTGCAGTTTTACATGGTGGTTGCATCTTTTTGTGTTCTTGGACGGTTTTTTTGTACAAGTTAAATGAAATTCCTTCCAGTTATTGGGATATGCCTTTCTTGTGCTAGTCTCCAACACATGGCCTATGTAAGGTTGGATTGGGATATTCATGGCACAAGCCCTAGGGGACGGGTCATGATAGCTCCAATTATTACTGCGTTTGCGGTCCTTGAGGTCTATGTCACCCTAGTTTTTATATTGGGACTTCAATATTAAATATCATTACATGTTTCCATTTTAAATGATGGAATCATTGATATTAATAGCATGTTACTTATTTATAATCTAGTAATAGTCAAATAATAAATTTTTTACATGTTCAAACAACAGTCACGTTCTGATTCCAGTAGTTTTTTATTTTCTTACATTTTACTGCTTTACATTAAATATTCATTATTGCACATTGTTACATTTATATTACATGGGATAGATGTTAAAGACACCATTAGTGGGGGCCCACTGATATTTTTCTCACACCCTCATTGGGCTCTTTTTGGTACATGGAGTAGACTACATGTTTGCGGGTGTGGAAAATTGGATGTATATAGATTCAAATAATTTTTTAATAGGATAGAGCTCGATAGTACAGGACGAGTTAGATCTCAGAAAGATTGGGATAGTATTTAATTTAATTTATTCTTTTATGGATCATGTGATGCATAATGTCTTGTATACATGTTTTCATTTTTTCTATTAACATGATATATCATCAATTATAGAATTTTCTTCCAATTGTTTCATTTATTTAAATGTTTTTTCATATTTTGTTTCTGTTTTGACTTGTGTTTACATATATTTCATCCACTATTTACCGATGTTTACATTCTTCCATTGCTCTACACTTTGGTAATGAGGTAATAGTATCCCCATAGATACACCATAGGCCCTCCCTACTATTCAAGAGCCTTTGGAGTTTACGGAGATGCGCTTGATGCCACATGGCCCACCAGGCTCGGGGAATATTTACTAGGCATATGGGTCTAGGATGCCACAATTTGGTTTCATATGAGGATTTGTTTTTTTAATTTAGTATTTAGAGAAAATAGACTATATATTAGGAAAACTTTGGAGTTGGTCATCATTTATTCTTGAGTTTCACGAACCCATGCTCATTGTAAAGGCCAGGTTACCCAATATAATTGTTGTCATACTTTTTCCTATTATAGTTGAGATTATTTCCTCTATGGGTGACACAAATGTTGTGTGTTGATGATGAATATTATTAAATTTTAGGATTCTGTTTCATCCTTGGCAATGATATGTGGGCACAGAGAAATGTTACATGCATCATTATTGGCTCCAAAAATTCACATGTTAGGCATATTGCCATCCAATATAGGTGAATTTCACTATTTTGCATCACATGATATGCATGTGATTGTAGAGTGTTGTTGTGATAGTGAGCTTATGTCTATATTTCATTTCACCATGATTGATTGATTGCCTATGTTATTTCATGAGGATTATGGGCCCTCATGGGTTGGTATGAGTAATTTACTGAGTTGAGCAATTATGCTATAAATAAATGGGGGTTATTTTAATTGATAAGGTTTATGGAACGGATTCAATGGTAATAGAATTCCATTATAATATGGAATATGAATTATAATATTTAATGGATCCACATTATTATCGCACCTTGTCTAGTTTATGAATGGTAAAATAGTGAACCTGGAAATTAAATTTAAGATTAAATGAATCTTATACATTAGCACATAATGATACCTATATTTATAAGTAGGTAGTTTTGGTAGTATACATTTGGTAGTGAGTTTTATTGAGTTCATCTTCACATAGTAATGATTTCATTCTTCTTGTGTTTGTTTTTAGGTGTGTTATGGGAATTTGTAGACCAATGCAACCACAATGTCCTCGTGTCGTATGCCGGGAGGTTGGCGAAGACCATGCTTCGTATCTGGTGGGACCTAATCAGCCAGTCTTACCTATAGGAGTTAAACATGAGGAATGGCCTATTATACATGATTTGGGATCCAATGACCATGTTCATGATATTTTCCTATGACTAATGTAGTCCATGCATGGTTCTAAATATCTTACACCCACGATGTAGATATAACTCGTGAGATTCCTCAATAATATCCTCCTACCTTTTCTGGGGATGGAGGACTACATGCTGCTGAGTCTTGTCTAGAAGAAACCATATCTATCTTTGATCATTTGGATATGCCTCTAGAGTGGAATGTCACGATTTCTACATGCATTATTTGGGACTCATCCAAGAATTGGGAGGAGATGATTACCCTACTTGGTCATCATCAGGGCATGTTATGGGTTGATTTCTAGAGTGTCTTCTATGATCAGTTTGTTCCTTAGATGCTGCTAGATTATATAGATAGAGTGTTGATGCATCAAAAGTGGGGTTCTATGTTAGTTAGGGAACATTCAAAGAATTTCATAGAGTTTCAGCACTTTTCACTACTATTATCCGGTGATGAACTATTTTCCTATAGATGATTGAAATATGGGATTTTTTATTCCATCCATATGATGTTCAATGAAATTCTCCTCCCTACCTATTCATCAATAGTCAATTAGTCTCTTATCAATGAGTGTAACCAAAGAGATGAAAACAGTAAAAGGTAGAGATATTAAGTGTCATCGCATACCAGTAGTTCATTCGGTTGTAGGAAATTATCCATTGAAGTTTCTCATTAGGGTAGTGACAAACATAGTTATAGATTCAATAACTCTATAAAGTTTCATCTGTGTGGATGATGAGGGAACAAGGTGACTCAATCTAATAGAGATCCAATGAAGTAAAGCACATGGGGACGTATGGGTTATCTTCATCATTTCTACAGGACCATTCCACTAGCTTCGAGTGGAAAATGATCAGCGCTAGCTCCATCTTTTGGGGAGGGATCCTTTTCAATACATCAGGCAGGGAATTGAAATAACATTGGTAGTTTTGGGAAAGGAGGTGGTCGTGGACATGGTATATAAAACTCTAATCACAAGTTGTGCCAATAGATCTGTTATGATCATGGTAGTCCATATATTGCACACTGTTGTGGATCAGGTCATTTGCATGCACTACAGTAAATACATGAGGATTAGGTTGCAGGACCTTCTATAGTATGAGGAAAAATTCTAGTAGCCACTACTATATTATCTTCATTATTTGATACAGGTGCTTCAAACTTTATTATTTATATATCAATCGTGGAATGTATCGAACAGGATATGGGGTTTTACTGTTGTGTAATGACCCTTGATATGCCATTAGTGGTATGAAAAGAGGGTATATTATAATGTAGGGACTGTCCCTTTAATGTAGGCAGTTACCCTTTCATACAAAACCTCTCTTTTCATGAGATCAATGGCTTCGATGTAATTCTTCTAATGGACTAGTCAGTTCACTATCATGATTTTGTAGAAATCTATCACTACAGGGTATCGTTTTCATCACTAGATGGTAGTAGTTATCTACATAAGTGTGAGTGGTATGTCTAGGATGGTAGAGTGGGACCAGAGAATCATGGTCTAGGTGGAGTGAACTCCAAAATTGAAAATATCTTCATAGAGGAATCCTGGTTTATAATAAGCTTATTTACCTATAGTAGGGGACTATTTCATAGATTTCTTTTACAATGATTTTTATGGCTTACCTCTTGAAAGATATGTAGAGTTTACATTTTAATTTATTCTAAGATTAGCTCCATTGTTCCTTCCTCCTTACTAGATGATACCTACTGAGGTTCAGGAGCTCATACGACAATTAGTGCATTTAGAGGCTAATGATTTTATATGGTCCAATACATCAACTTAAGGTTCACCCATTCTTTTTTCCAAGAAAAAAGATGGAACCATACATCTATGAATGGATTATAGAATGTTGAAAAAGGTTACAATAAATAAACTGTATCCAATTCCTCGAATGTATGATCTCTCCAACTACTTCTGAGGATAAAAGTTCATCTCAATGATCGGCCTAATTTTGGATTATCATCTGGTACGAGTCAGACCATCAAACATACCTCATACAGATTTCCATTGCAGGTATATTTAGTATGAGTACATAGTAACACCGTTAGGTACTATAAATGTACCCACCGTTTTACTAGATCAAATGAATAGTGTGATCTACCCCAATTTTGATTATTTTTTTGTAGACATTGTGCATGAAATCTTGGTGAATTCTCTCAGTCGTATCTTCCATGACACACATATTGAGATCATTTTGAGTACACTATGAGACATAATTGTTACACAAATGATTTCTATGTTCCACTTCTGGATCGACAAAGTCCACTTCTTAGGTAATATTATCTCAGAATTATGTGTATCTATTGAACTAGAAAATGTCAGTGTTTTAGTTTCCTATGAGCATCCCAATAACTTATTTGATATCATGAGATTATTGGGCCATGATTTATGTTATAATAATTTCATGAAATAATTATCACATATTTCTTCACCTCCTACCGGCCTTAAAAGGATGGTTTTAATGTTCATATGGTCAGAATCTTGTGGGAATGCCTTCCAACAGTTGAAAGGGAGGCCTATTTCGGCTCCAATTTTGACTCTCCTAGAACCAGATGTAAGTTATACCATCTTCTATGATGCATCTAAAATTAGGCTATGAGAAATGAATATGTCAGAGGATAATGTTGTGGAGTAATAATCTCAAAAATTTAGGCCTCATGTGATAAATTACCTGACACACGACCCTTAACGAGCAACAGGTGTCCATGCCTTACATTGTTGGACACTATCTGGTGGGTGAGCTCTTTGTTGTGTACATAGACCACATATTCCTTAAATATATAGTCTCTCAGCCTAAGCTGAAACTCAGACATAGGATATTGGTTAAATATATACAATCCTTTTATTTTGTTATTGTCTATATACATGGGAATGCCAATTTAGTTTCAGATGCATTGAGTCAAAAAACTAAAACACAAGATTTATGGGATGCTAAGGATGAATGGTAGTTAACAGAACTCTTTTAATAGTTCGAAATAGTTTTTCTTAACCATCAAATGTAGTGTTATCTCTTATACATGAAAATTACCTCATCCCACCTTGAGATGGTGATAGGTAGACTGTTTTTAGATCCAGAAGGGTTGGTTCTCCATGAGTGTGTATTAGTAGATATCCCACCTCTAGATTGGTTTTTGGAAAGAGTTGATGTCTTGAGTATTCATAGACATGTATGGATCCCTAAAAATATGAGAGGGTACTTGATTAAAGTGTCACATGACTCTTAGAGGGCATCTCATCTAGTCATCTCAAAGATGTATCGAGATATGTGATTCCAGTATTGGTGTCTAGGGATAAAACTTCAGATATTAGGCATCATCAATAGGAGTTACACCTATCATAAAGTGAAGGCGGAGAAAAAAAAACTTGTGGGATTTCAATATCCACTTCTCATAACAGAATGGAAATTAGAAGATTTATTTATGGACATTGTATTCGGTTTTCCTAGTTCACCTAGAGGTAGCCTCAATATATGGGAATTCATTTATAGACTGAATAAAGTATCCCACTTAATTTTTATTTGGTAGAATTTCATTGTTAATGAGCTATAAAAACTATATGTCTGTTAGATCATAAAACTCCATGGGGTCCATTATAATATCATTCAAAATAAATATACTCATTTAATTTTACAGTTATAGAAATTATTTCATAAAGCTATGGGAAATCATGTGCTTTTAAGCACATCATTTCACCCTCAAACAAATGGACAATTAGAATGGAAAATACATGTTCTAGAGGATATGCTCTAAGATTATTCATTGATTTATGATGTTCTTGAAAAAAATATCCATCTCATTGAGTTATCTTATAATAATAGATTATGGAAGAAAATTCATATGGCTCCTTTTGAGGCCTTATATGGTAATTCATTCTTTTCTCCCCTTTGATGGCTGGAGGCAAGTGAAGAAGCCCTACTAGGTCCTCGTATCATTTTGGAGAGTTCAGTGTATGTTTATATGATCAGAAAAGTGTATGAATACTGCAAAGAATAGTTAGAAATATCATGTCAATCGTAGTAAAAAAAATCATCAGTCCAACATTGGGGATCATTTTTTTCGTTGAGTATCACATGTGATAGAGAATAGATGGTTTGGAAATTAGGGATAGTTTTTGCATCATTACATAGGGAAGCGTGGGATTATAGAGAGTTGGGTTGGAGGCATATCAGTTGCTACTACCTAAAAGGAACCATTCTAAGAATGATATCTTCCATCTCTCACAGCTTTGCAAGTATCTTGATGATCCATCTCATACACCTGATCCCAAGGAATTGCAATTATATTCTCATGCAACCTTTGAGGAGTATCAAATACACATCATTGACATGAGCACAATGCCTCTCCAGGGTCATCTATCCATCTAGTATGAGGCATATAACATCGCGGCTCAGTACATGATGATACATTGTAGAGGGAAGTCAACATAAGTGCTCGGTGGGCAGAATTTTTCTTTGACAGAGTTTCTACCCATTTGAAAGGTGAACTTGTGGATGAGTTCTTTTTAAGTGGGAAGACTGTAGGAATCAATTTTTTTTCACTCAGGTATGGATCCACTAAATTTTGGTCTAAATCATTACATTCTAACATATGTGGATTCCTTTTGTGTTAATAAAGAACTCATGGATGTATAGGGAATGTTCGCAGCCCAAAACCCTTCTTTTTTGGAAAACTGGATAGGTCACATGGTTATTGAATGCTTGGAACATGGTTTGGTGAACCATGTAGATTGAAATTTCTAGATAGAACCACTTCTAATGGTTTTCACATGGTTGTGCTACCTAACCGTGAAATTTTCCCCTTCTACTAAAAAAATAGCATCATTTATGTATAATTTTTCAAACCGTGCAGACAAACTGTACAGATGCCATTTTTAGGGTAATTTGACAATTTTCCCTTGATGATCTATTAAGACAACTCCTTCTTTAATAATCCATATTTCAATGGTATTAAATTGTTCCTCTCTAAATTTGGTGATTTTTGAAGATAAATTTTAGATATTCAAATATATCCTTCATCTAGGATCTATACGAACTTTTTTTCCTCATGTTGGATGCACAATAGTAAGTACTCGAGTCCTCTTGAACCGTTCTACCTCTCTTTTTGTCTCAACTGAGTTATCAGTTTATGAGTGTTTTTTATTAGATCAACTCTAATCTGAACCAAATCATAGGATAATATCAGTGGATAAGTATTGTAGATGACTAATGTGGGTGGTATATAACTAATTCGCAATGTTCATTGATATTTTAATGGTTTTTTGGGGCCCACCGATTTCATCAGGTGTTGTTTATAAAATGTGTATTCCATGTTTATAATCATTATAACTATATGATTATCCTCTTTAAAAATATGTTATTAGTAATCAGGGGTTAGACACACAGCACAATACATTCTATGTTGATGTTATAAAGTAATTTTTGTTTAGGGTTTTGACATGTTTGTGCCACCGTTTGGGTTGCCTCATCATGACCATTCTTTGGAAATTCTTTTCTATATTTAATTCCTTGATTTATATTGTGATCAGAATAATGTAATGTATGATATATTATTACCAATTGACCCACCTAATTTAAGTGAATCAATTGATAATTAAAATTGAAATATGAATTCAAAAGTATACTAATTAAATGACTTGGCCATAAATGTAAATGAATAGTAGATTTCATTTCTGTAGAACCCTTTACCACATTAATAGAATGTTGAAGAATGAACATTGAATATGGAATGTTCTTTAATCGATTAAATTAATGGATTCATGCTACATGACCTTCTCGCACTAATGAAAGGAAAGGAGTAAACCAAACAACATGAATAAAAGGTTTCATGCTACGTGAAAATATCACACTAATGAAAGGAAAGGCACGCACTGAATTAAACATTACATGACATTATAATTAATAGGAATGGTCTGACTCGATATTTCCTTGGAATATTATTGGAGAATTCCATGAGCATTGAGGATACTCTTTCTGATTCAAGTATATGAAATTCTTAGGTTGATACCCACCGAGATTGTGATCCTTTTCTTTTCAATAGATTCCCAATATGACATAAAGGAACCCTTAAATATCATTACTAGATGCATTGATACACTCCATGGATCTAGAATTGAGAATTAGGTTCCATGGTTATATCCCTGAGGGCCCTATTCCTACTAGACCCCATTTTACCTAAGACAATCACCTTGAATTCTGTTAGAACCATGTTTTGGAATGCCTTGGAACATACTCCATGGATTATATTGTTAACCATAACAAGATATAATAATTAATTAGATTGTGACCCATGAGGTCTACATAGACTTGGTTATTACAATGGAACATTACTATAAAAGATCATTACATGATTCCTTGTTAAATCAGGGAACCTTCTCTCTTATTGATATGTGACTTATTTATAAAATGGTAATAGCTGAATAATGAATTGTTGACATGTTCAGACACCATATGAGGGATGAAGTAGGAACATGGGTATTTATTTACATTGTATTTATTATCTTTATATATACACTCTATCAAACTTCTACATTTACATTACACGAGAGAGATGTTATAGACATTGCTAGTGTCGGCCCACTGAGACTTATCTCACACCCATTCTAGGCTCCCTTTGGTACCCAAATTAGATTACAAGAATTTTGGTGTTGAAAAAGGGAATAGTAAATATTTGAACACATGACCTCATGTTTTCTATGATGTATCATGTTAGTAGAGGACCAAGTTAGATCTTGGGATGCTTGGGATAGAATTTGATTTTATTTATTCCTTGCTGGAACATCTGATGCCTACTTCCTTATATCTATGTTTTCCAGTTTTCTAGTGACATGATAAATAATTAGTTATTGAATGATATTATAGTTGTTTTAGTTATTATTACTGTTGTCTATTTTCATTTTACGATGTTCCTTTTGTTTACATATATTCCTTATATTATTTACTGATGTTTACATTTAATCCGTTGTACAAAATGTTGGTAATGTGGACCTAGTCCCCTAATGAAAACAAACTTGTCCCTTGATACAAGTTAGCAGCCTCTGGATCTCAGGGAGAAATGATTGAGACCATGTGTCCCATCAGTCTTGGGGAACCTATTAAGTGGCATCTGGTTCTGGGTTGTCAATAAGATACCTAATGAATATATAATGTATTACTTATTAACAATTATAAAAATTAATAATTTTCATGAAAAAAAACTATTTTCCAAGTATGTGACTTATGTAGTTATATAATAACTGGAGTCAATAACAATAGGTATTATCAACATACATATATACAATGGTTTGGAAAATGATACATTATGAAATAAAATTGGACCTAATTCATTTACAATCCCTTCATCTAGAGTGCATAAAATATTACAAGGGTTTTCTAGTAGTATCTATACTTTATAATATTTATTTATGTATTTAAGGAATAACAAGGTGAAGTATCACATTTCATTTGTAAGAAGATATATGTTTCTTTGGAATGGTATTCCATATAATATCTTATCCAAGAACTCATCGTTCATTATAATGTATTGTAGAGTAATTCCTAAACTCACATTACCTAATAAACATCATTTTATTCATGAAAATAAGGAGGATCAATGCAAAGAATCCAATATTGAAACTGATCAATAAAATTTATCGTGGATCAATTCTTAAATGCACATTTTCTTATACACATTAGATTCATGATGTATAAAATAAAAGGTTAAATGTAAAAACCCATTCATTGTAGAAACATCCATTATTTTTGTGACATACATTGAAAATAACCACATTTCCCCATAAAAAAATTCAAACTATTATTAAACATGTACATCATATAAGTTATATATTTATGGAAACTCATGTTTTAATGTTAACATTGTGTTTTATTGAAAATTATTTATACTGAAAAGATAAAAACTTGCATAAAGAAAAACACAATGTGCATGTTAGTAAATTTCCTAATGGTTATATTAGAAGTTATTAAAATACCTATCATAGAAAATATTTCATTAAGAGCTTGAATATATTTATATTAAAGAGTGTAAATTTCTATTTTAGATAGTTGGAGAAAGTGTTAATTTATTTTATTTTATTATATACACTAAAAAATTTATTGAATATAAATGAGTTTGACCGGAGTTGTGAAAAATTATTCTTCTAGAGACCCAAACATTGTATGATGGTTAATACCATAGTGATGGTTTTATTTTCACCATGAATGGTGATAAATTATTAATTGAGAATAACAACATCTACAAGAGGTATTTTGAAATTAGATAAGATTAAAAAGATCAATTTAAATTCAATAAATTATTCATTGTATAAAAGTACATTGGCTTATTATTTTGAATATTTTGGTGGTTATTCAAGAAACATTATACATGGATGGTGCATGGATGGTTCTAATAAGTCCTGATTAGTTATACCATGTTTTTATAACTGAATACATCTGAAATTTATTTTCTAAAGATTATTTTTATGAAAATTTTATTATCCATTAGATGTCATGACCAACAATCAAGGTATGATCCTATATAATAAAAGAAAAAAGGGTTGGTGAAATCATGTAATTCCATTAAGAGTGAAAATTAATAAAATCTTGTTATGGATTTATGTATGTAAATGGATCAAATTATATTTATTTAGAATGAATCATTGATTTTTTCCTATAAAATTAAAATGGGAGTGTTGTAGTTTTATATTGAAAGTATGTATGAAATCATAAGGAAAATAAATATTTCTATAACATTTAGTTAAGACTAGAATAAAACCATCTCTCTATGGATTGACTTATTGTTACAAACTATGTTCTAGGAAATGAGATCAACAATGATAGTTGCCGTGGTTGATTAAACCTATTCAAATGTACACATTGCAACAAGGTATTGTAAAATTCCAATTGAAAAAAATTAGAGAATGAATTTCCAATTTCACATGGAATAAACATGTACATGGAGAACTATGTAGAACAAATGTTGAGATTAATGTTGTTAAATTAATTACATATGATTTTTTGATGGAAAAATCTCAAATTACATGGTATTATCATGAAACAGTGTTGAAAATATATAAATTATAGTGGGATAATATTAGTTATGTTTTAGGGGACCTATGGGGTTATAGATTGAAATATCATATTTTACAATAAAATGTTCAAAGTATATAACTGCTATGTGGGTAAAAAGGGATAATAGTTATGAGGGGACATAAAATAGTCTTCCCAAGATTAACATGACCTAATAACATAGCCATGATATAGTAATGAGTGATACACGACCATATAATACAGTGGTATCCATATCTACAAATTCTAAGATTGTTAAGTAGTATATAAATCGAAATGATTTGTTCCACTTCCTGTAGTTTCACTTGGGGATTAATATTTTATCATAATATTTATTATTATAATATAACTTCTATTACTATTCAGGATTTTGTGTTTTCATAATAGAATAAAAGAATATAATCAGGGATATTATCTCTTGGAATGTTTCACTGGATGAGGCGATTTCGTAGATTGTAGAATTCCCTCTCCATAGAACCATGGAAAACCCATCAACTAATGTCGTGAATCAGCAGAAACATGAACAAATTATTTGAGTGATCAAAATGGTAGTTAGCAAGTTCAATCATCTTGAAATGTAATTGTTTTAATATTCATTACAATATATCTAAATATATAGTTATTGTTATTTCCAAATCATATGTATTGTGAGATATGCATGAATTATACATACCATTATAGTGTAAAACATTCTACATCCACTAAATAAATGGTAATTTCCATATATCAGTTTTCATATAAAATTTTATATCACATCACATAATATAATGAGAAACATTATATACAATGACACTAATAAAAAATAGATAGATTATGGTCAAGATAAATGATATAGAATAGACATAGTTTATTTTCGACTATCTTGTTCTAGGGGATCAAAATAATTGGGACTTATTGTCCTGATGTTATCACTTAGTGATATATGGTATGTGGGTCATGAGGTGAGACCTGCCAATTAGAACACCAGGTGTCTTGGGTGTCATTGGTTGTTTCTATATATGAACATGTGTGTGGGCCATTGGAATTGTTATCATTATCAATGTGTTCCATTTGATTGCATACCTTCATATAAGGAGAAAACTATGAAAATGAAGTTGTGGTGAGGAATATTTCGTTGGGTGTATCATTGGCGGTGTGCCATTTGATGAATTATAAAGATAGAATTTATTGTTTTTGATTTGATGAAGACATATTTATATCCTAGAAGATAAAGACAATATTTCCATTATTAAATCCATTTTTGAGATATTTAGAGGTAAATCCAACCAATTTGATCAAAATATAATAATGCAAGGAAAGGAAAATAATAGAAGTGTGTGTCATGATTTATGATATAATGAATGGAAAAAGGATTATAATTTATAGAATGTGTATGTAGGTTAGTTTTCATCGATATAACTACTCCATATATATTTAAGGACCCAGATTGGTTTCTTGATTCTTCTCTTGGTATATGAATATTACTCACTAATATTGATATAAAGGCCTAGAGGGTCACACCAAATAGTACATTCAATATTTTTTCACATTCATCGGGATACATATATAGGACACGGTGGGCCCATCCTTGGGTCATAGAGTTGACAATTATTTATCAATCACCAATAAATAAAAAAATTCTTTGTTATTTGGTTATATAATTATTGAGATTAATTTATTTTGTAAAATTATTTAAATGGTTTAAAGTAAACACATTGAATAATAAAATGTGATTGAATATTAAATTTAATATTTATAATCCATTTTATGTATGCTGGAACTACACGTAGTGTTAATGAAATAGGGTTGTCATGAAGTATAATTTAAATAGATTAATCAATGAGAAAAAATATAAATAGCATTTCTGATGAAATTAGTTCACTATAATTATTAATTTATTACATATTTAGTGGAGGACATATATAAAGGGATTGAAAACCCTAACTAGTTTTTTTTCACTTAAAAAATATAAGTCGATGGGAATCTCTATTCTAGTATTCAACGTAAAAAATACAATCCTATGTATTGAGGAAACCTATCTCTTCATGTATTCTTGAGAGGGAATGATGTCATCCATGACATTGATAAAAGGGCATCTTCATAGATCATATGATGATAACTGAGGTGATCATTATGAAGTCAAAATAATCATCAGATTTGTACACTAGAACACATAATTTTATTATCATTTTTATTCTATGTATCATCAAGAATATGTGGATGATCTTGAGAGGTGTAGCTTTAGATCCTTAATGTAATAATTTCCCATGACAAGCTGTTGTAGAACATGACGAATCAAACAAGATAATTTTTTTGTATATTTATATTATACTAATTAAATTACCATGAGATCTGCATACCTATACTGGGTCACAATTTTCTAGAGACGATGATGTTACATTTATCCAATGATGAAATTTTAAAAGTTCTCGGCTCATCCGCTTCTGCTACAATTCCCAATACCATTATGTATTCCCTTATCTACAAAATGGATGATATAATAATTTTAAAAAATAAATAGTGAAATATTTAATTCATTAAAATATGAAATAGTTAATCATCTATTTAATAATTCCTATAAAAGACTCATAGGGTTATCTTTATAAGCATAGTGGCTATGATAGAGAGAGAGAGCTATTGGAGGAGGATTCTTTAATGATAATGAATGGATGATTTATTTTCCATCACTATGCTAATAAGAGTTGATAGATCTATCAAAAATGAACAAAAGATGATTTTTCTTAATCATAGATCAATCCATACTCATGGTAGGGTGTTTTTTAGTTGTATTTTTCTATTTTTTTGACTTTCATCTATTGAATGATAGTAAACACATTTAATAATTTTATTCTTAAGTCTATGGTTTATTTATGGATGATGAAATTTCATTACTATATAATTAAAAATTATTGTTATTATTATTCAATGTTATTCAACTTAGTTCAACAAAAATAATCACTTCCAAACCAAACTGTGGTTAAGGATCCTTCCAAAGGTTTTTGTTTTGTTTTTTTCTCCCCCATTCATTCTTCATTGAAATTCCTCTTTGAATAGAGGTCTAATGAATACCTAGAAGAAGATAATATCTTATTTAATATTTAGAGAAATTGACTATTTTCACTATTTTGGATTCAATATTTGTGATACAATCAATATTAATTGAATTAAAATAGTTTTTGGAGGAATATTTGAAGATACATGTCTGTAGGATTTGGATCCATAGAAATATGATTGAAGAAGAAATTTATTTCAAGAAGATAAATGATTGATTTTAGTTACCGGTGAAAAATTGATATTAATAAACATTTTATCTATTGTCTTAAACTATTTTCAAGAATTTATCTGTGCCAATTGATGCATGGTTTAAAGATGTTTAAAGAGAGAGATGATTCTATGAAAAACATGACAACATAATATATACTCTAGAAGAAAAAATTCCATGTCACCCATTCAATTGTTAATTGGTTTCCATATAGGGATGAGAATAACAATATTTGTGGTCTAGTGATGGATGGCTGGTGTGTACCCTATGGTTACATGGAAATGGATATGGGAAGACACAAAATAAAGGAAATAAGACTATGGCATGACACAAAGAAAAGATACAACTAGGTATATGATCACAACCCGAGTACATGGGAACATTCCAACGTACTTACGGATGACCTGAAGTACTCGAGAAGATCTCAAAGTACATGAACATGGTCTTGTGATACACCGAGTTCCTATCCAAATCAATTTACGCTAGGTAACTTAATGAAAATGTCATGAGTTCATCGAAATAAATACTACGTGGGATAGTGATACATGTCTTGTTCTAGAAATAGAGAGACATATATTGAAATCTATTTAAATGACATTTAATTTTTTTAGGGAATGTCAATTCCCTCAGCCTATTTATTTTAGACTAGTATCATTTTTGTTATTTCCCTTGATCTATGCCTACAAGTGTACATTGTGACATTATATCCCCAACATAGGGTTGTGATCCCCAATATGGGTTATTATCATATACAGTTTCCAGAATACATTAGTGAGGCTTAGGGTGGGATCCTCTGTCATATTTTTTCCCAATTTGGGGTATGGGGAATCACCGTGGCCATGTTATTTGGGAAGATCATCTCTTTAATAGTGGTATATTTCTAATTGGGTTTTTAGTGTCCCCCATGAGCCTCTGGTGGACCCCCATCATTCTATCCATCACTTTTTTCATTCCACTGAGTACTTATTTATTGATTCTCAATGATAAAAACCTTTTAGATGAGAACCATTAGTGATATTATTTCTCATAGAGTGAGATATCATGGACATGTGTTACCCTGAATCCTCATGTAATGTCCTGTAGTTAGAGGTTTTATTGGGAAAATTTTGAGACATGGATTCTATCATGAGTGTATGTAGATTATTATTATTATTATCATTATTATTACTATTTATAATATATTTATTTACAAATCATATGATTAAGGGATGAATACTCTCTTGATAATTTTTGTTTAGTGATTTCAAGGTGCCACACAAGGTATTGATATACTCATCGATGCATGGATTCTTCTAGCACGTGTCTTGTTTTACGAAGATTCTAGTCCATTTTGATGTTTACTGGGAGGTCCAAGAACATGATGATCCTAGTTCATATAGAATAAATTTTGAGGGATTAGGTGTCACATTTCATATTTTTACCCTCATTTTTAGCTGGCTGGATTCATTTATTAGTTTTTATGGTCATATATATGGATGCCTTTGATTATCGATACTATATTTTACACTAATCAGAGAAATATATAATTAATGTATTCTGGTATTAGTTTCTTTTACCATTCATAATTTTTTTCGGTATTTGGAAATGTGTGTTGGTGTAAAACATCCATAGGTTATGTCCTCTAATGTGTGTTATATGACTACTCAGCTATAATCTATAACCCATATCCTATTGCAGGTTGTCATAGGGTGTCACAATCATGTTAATAACACCCATGAAGGAACAATTAGGTCATTTTGTGACTTATATTATGTGTTTTTAGACATATAGAAGGTTGAAATGTGGTTTATACGATCAAGAAAATAGTAGTGTGATGTCTACCTAGTTGGACAACAATATGTTGCCACTTGTGGCTAGTACCTCTCCAACAACAAGTTAGTGGCCCTAAAAAAAGAAATGTGCCATTTTAGGGGCCACATGAATTAGAATGGGGGTTAATGGAGTGAAAATTTCTATTATTACCCCTATATAATTTTGTAATTGGTCCACCAACTTCTTACCCTTCTCTTTTGTAATGTGAGCAGATAATTACCTCTAATATCCTCTTCAAGACCATTGAAGGGGTATTTTTGGAATATATAATAAAACAACTAGGTACATATTCAATTATTATGTAATCTATTGAATCCCACAGAAAATCATTATTATTTCATTATCCTCTTTATTTGGTATTTGATTATTAATTCACAAATGTAATTGGACAAATAATATGGGGATACAACATAGCCACTATAGAGGATATGATGAGAATACATCACCTTATCAATACTCATTTACTAGATAAATGTACATTAGGCGATGAATATTTGTACAAAATTTCCATATTCATAAATAATATTATAATGGAATTAGAAATATTTGTCTGGGATTATAACATAGGATATTCTAGCAGTTTTCTATAGTTAACTCATTTGTTTTTTTGTCAAGGATCATGTCAAACAAGCCCCTCTATTGAGATATCAATGATTATGACTCATTAATAGTAAATTAATAATTTTATGGTAAATATTATATCAAATTAATTTTGGTTTATTTTTGATAATTTTACTTCCAATGGAGATTTTTCAATGGAAGGAAGAACATGGATGTCATTTTGAGAGTTTGGGGAGTCTTTGGAAGTGGGATTTATTGATGTTCATATAATACAAATGGTTTAAATTTGATTTATATGGACCATAGAGAAAAAATGGAATAATTAATTTCTATTAAATTTTATGTAATGTGAGGCCATTCAAGAGAGGGAAATGATCTTTATTTTACAAAAAATAATTTATTTGAATTTTATGGTTAATTTGTATTAAATGGAATTTATTTTAAATTATTTAGGCTTCGTAAAAGTTCTACAATGAAATATGTCAAATTTCCATGGATCACAAGGATCTTGGGAAACAGATTCATTCCTCATCCACTTATGTAGGATAACTAGAATATGATAATTCCAATTAATATGGACACATTAATGATTATATGTGGTAATCATGATATAGATTTCCCTATTTAGTTGGTTGGGGAATATCAATCGATTATGACGGATGAAAAATCAATATACATTGGTTTTTTATTATAGGGTATGATTTTTTATTGTTAGAAGACATGTTTCGATACAATCAATTATTTATGATTTTTTTATGGAATCAAAACCATGGTTCATAGTATCCCTGATAAAATATTGTTTTTGGTGTAATGAATTTCCAATGATGATAAAATTTTCACTGAAATTTTTCCATTATTGTGAGTGGACAACTATTGGGTTCCATACGAGATACCAGAAGACCGTAGTGATGTCATGTGTTAGTAGATATTCCAATTGTGGTATGAGGTTTTGGTTGGGAGTATATCATCGTAATGGATGTTTTAAATCATGAGTGAGAATTTTTATCCCCAATATTGATACCCATGATACCACTTCAGATCATGACTATTCATTAGTGATGGATTGGATGAGGAGCCATAAAATTTTGGAAGCCAAATATATTGAATTTGGGATCTTGGGAGTGTAATTCAGTTTATTAATATGGTATCCCAAGAATAAATCAATCATTAATGCATAGTACCACCACGGTCCTTACCCCTCCAAGTATAGTAATATTTTCCTGGTAATGAATAACAACCTTGAAGTACCATGGGGTTGAATCTAGGGGATTTAATATGGGGGGTTTCTAGTGCCACAAAATGTTTTTCTCGTAATCATGATGGATGTTTTAGAATATGTTCCACCATGAATGGAATGTTATTCCTTGAATGTGTTTTGGATAATATATTTTTAGCATTCAATAGGGAATATATAGTTGATTAGTGTTGGGATTCTATGGATCAATGATGAGGTTTATCATTTTCCATATTTTAATGTTCAATACTGTATGGTGGTTGGGTTGTTGGATCACATGGTTATCATGATGGTCATAGAAAAATTGCAATAATGGATAAATAAGGCATCATATGTGGTATCATTGTTATTTTTAGAATATTATTAATGTATTTATAGCATGTCACATGTATGTAGAATTAACATACATGTATGGAATGAAATAACATTTGTGGTACCCTAAAATGATATATAATTGAAACTAGCTTGGGTAGACATAGAACTCAGGTTCTAAGAAATATCAAAATTGATAAAGGTTTATATTAAGTTGACGCTTAATATTCTGAATTCGAGATAATGTAGTTAAAATATGTTTAATGATTGTGATGATTTATAACATATCAAGTAAATATATCCTTTGGTATATTTTATTTTACTTTTTATTTATACATGTATTTGTACAAGTTAGCGTTCACTTATATGTATTTCATGTGTATTTGGGTGATTAATACATTTCATATAGTATTGTTTTCTTATTTATTTCATTACACATTGAATGATATATATAAAAATGAATGAGTTTTTTATTTGTTTTATTATTTTAAAATCTTATATTGGGGGTAATATATCCCTCATATTCCTTTTAAGAACTGAGATTATGAAATCATTAATCAAGATCATGGGGGAATTATTAGACACACATGTAATTTGGATATGGATAATATTTGGAGTGTTATGTGGCATCTTGTTACACCACCCCTTCCAAAGTCCTCTCTTCATCTTTTGATTTCCATCCTATGAATTTTAGGAATGATCCTCTCCTCCTCTTTCACCTCTGTCAATATTTGTTCTCCTTCGTTTCATCCTCCTCTCGCTGACCATCATGGAAGGCTAATCCCTATGTTGTTTTTTCTATCTATTTTCATGGGAATAATTTTTCAATATGGTTATTTTAATTTAGGATTTCTCTTTACCACAATGAATTTTCTAGAGCATGTTATTATATTTTTCAGTGTCATTTATTGAATATAGTGACAATAATATAGGTTTTCCCCATGATCAACTCATTAATTTATGAGACATTAATTTCATGGATTTGAAATTTTGTTTCATAATACCTATTGATAATATTATATGTGTTTATAAAATTTAAATGTGTAAAATTATATTTCCACATGATTTTAATAGAAAATATATGATCGTTATTTTTATATAATGGAACAAATTTTATGTTTTAAAATATGCACTCCAAGGATTTAAAAAAAATTTAATACCTCTTTGAAAATTATTTCAGAAATTATTTATGGAATCCCTAGGTGTTGATGAGTGGGATATATGTGTCTTATAGTTGTTTTACATGGAGATAATCATGAATATTCATGTATATAAATGTTCATATTAATATTATATAATATACGCATTTTATATATATATATTGGTGTATATGGTTATATAAAAGTGTATATATTTTATTTTATGGGATTCCAATAACATATATTATGGTTCATAATTTGTTTGTTGGTATTAAATATGGATTTAAAATCAATTTATAAATTAATGCTACAAATTTAATTTATAAAAACCATATGTAATGTTTAATAATTATATTCCATTAATATATGATGAATTTCCATGGAATCATATATTCAAATGTTATTTTTTAACAAGAAATTGAATTTAATTATTATGATTTTATTTCCCTTGAGAAAGGAAATCACATTTTTTGTGTAATGCAGTGGGATTGAATTATGTTCATTCATTGGATGACCAAATGATAGTGATTTTATGTTATTAATACACCTACATTAATTGTTTATATTAAGGAAAAAATATCGGAACCCTAGATACATTTGTTGGGTGACTATTGAATATTTTCAACAAAACGTTCCACCCTCCCTAGACTTTGTGAAAATATAAAACAATAACTAATCATCCCATGAAATTTTTAAGAACCTGGACATTTTTTTCATGTATGTTTTTCTTTTTCTTGGAGTTTTTGAGAAAAGTTGAGTTTCTGGAAATTTTTGAAGTACACGCTGTGTACTTTATATGTAAATACAGTGTACTCGGTTACCGTGAGTAGCCGTGTGATGTCCATGTAGAGGCCTTGCACACAATGATGTTTGATGACCTAGAGGCTGCCTAATGCAGAGTAAGGAAACTGCAAGTACACTCCCTGTACTCCGAAACTACACGTCGTGTATAGGTTTTCTTACATTAATCGCACTAGAGTCACGCCTTATTGCAAGAACGAATTTTTTTAAGTCCTTTTTGTACGAGAGCTCCATGTTGCCGCATATCATTCTCGAACCCCCGAGCCTCAGTCTATCCTTCGAATGTAACGCTGTTGATTGAATTGGAATCCCATCAGTGAGTTCTCTCTTCTACTGGAACCTCATTTCATGATTTCTCTTCTTCTCCAAAATAACGTGGGTTGAATGTTTTCCATCGTTTTCAACGATCATTGACATTCTAAGGAGATTCAACCTTCAAGATTCATGTATATTTATCTCCTAACCCCAAGGAAGGTGGTTTGTGCCTTTCAGTAGGATGTCTTTGAGTTATATGTGCAATTTCGCCTAATACCAATTGAACGGGGTATTGTGGGTTTACCGTTTTAGCGATATTTTTTCTCTACTATACTGTTATGCCTGAGTAGATGTTTTATTTATTGTGAATAGGGTGAATTATTGTAATTTAGATGTATATACCAAGAGTTTTTTTTTTCATGTTTTGACCTTTTGGTCTTGTTTTCCTGTAGGTTGTTGTTTAATATCCATGCCGAGTAGTATAGGATGGTGTGCCTGTTCTTCTGTTATGATGTTTTGCAGTAGAATTCTAGCCACATAGTTCTTGAGGATTACTTGGGTTTTCATGTTCCGGTACACTTTCTTGACTTACACAGGTCTCTGAGAACCTAGTGTATAGACCATATGAAGAATTGACATTGAGGGCTTCTCCAAAATGTATTTATAATTTTACGATGTGATACCATAGGGGGAATTGATGTTGATTTCTTCTCCAAAGTCTCTGGAGTTTCTCGATGTGTGAAAAAGAGGGAATTGAAATTGAGTCCTTCCCCATATAATCTTTAATATGACAGGAGACTACAGGGGGAATTGACGGTGAGTTATTCCTTAGAGTGTCTATACTTTAGCAAAACCAGAGGTGTGAGACTGTGTGTGCTTCCCAGAGGGTTGCTTGTACTTGATAGGTAGGACCAGAGGGGATAGGCTATGGGTACTTCCCTGAGGGTTACCTATATTGTTATCTGTTTTGCTGTTGCATGCTGTGTGGTGTTTTGGATGCATAAAAATGTTGATTGTTTACTGGTTAGTACTTTCCTGTTTACTCTATTCTGTACTTTTACCTGCCATATACTAACTGACTATTAGGCACAATTCATTGGGTGGTTTCCTACTAGGATTTAGTCTGACACCTTGTTTGGGACATGATTTTGGGACTAAACAGATTATTTTGTTGCAGGTATAGAGAAGGGAAAGCTCCATTCTACTTCAGGTAGTTTACTTGCTGTGGAGCTAGAGAGCATGAGACCAAGCCAAGGCTTGCGATGCTGAGGATTTTCTCATCTATTATCCTTTTGTACTATGGTTTAGTATTTTATTCATCATTTAGAATTGTTTGGATTCTTTCCTTGACATATATGTATCATGCATCATTTATATATTTTTTTTTCCAAATGTTTCTTTATCAGTATTCTGATGTTACTGTTTTTGGATATTTATTGTTTCCACTATTGTGTGTTGTTACTACTATTGTGTACTCTGCTAATGAGGGAATAGTTTCCCCTCTATCACACCCAAGTCCATATCAACTATTCGGTAGCCTCTGACATTCAGGGAAATGAACCTGAGGCCATGTTACCAACTGAGTACGGGGCGCCTCTGGGTGGCTTCCAGAACTGGGACATTACAAAGTGGTATCAGAGACGTTCTTTTCACTTGTTTAACAGTTTGGAGCCTATATCCAGGGATTGGATGGAAAATGTATTTGTTAATATTCCTTTACTGGGAGTATCCAACACATGTATGGGGAAAATCCAATCTACCTCGTTATTACAATTTTTCTGGTTTTGCAACTTTACGGCTGATTTGATTTTCAATGTTGGGTGATTCACATGGTTTGTGTAATTAATGTTGATGTTATTGAGGATCTATTTTTGTCACAATCCGATGAGATGAGGGTTTTCAATCTCAGTCATCATATAGTAACTTGTTAAAAATCACATGTCATGCATTCTTTCCATGCCATCTAAGATGCATTAGCGATTTAATGTTGTTGGGGGTAGATGTTGTGTAGAATATTTATACTGTTTTGATAGATTCCTAAATAGAAATACCTGATGTTTGATAGGGAATTGTGTGTAAGGGTTTTTTGAATGAACATCATACTTTGGTTATTGAGGTGTTATGGGACGTTATGGACCTGAATTTGGTGGATCATTGCAGAAATTACTTTTTTATAACTTGTATATGATGTGAAACATTGATTCGTGGGGAGGATGGGCCTTCAAAGATCAGAATTTGGAACTCTCAATGATTTTTTCAGTGTTTTATGTGTTTTGGAGTAGTTTTTGGGGATTACTGTATGGGAAAACCCATAATACACACCGTGTAACGTTAAGTACATTCCACGTGTTCTTATGTTCAGGAAGAAATTGTTTTTCATAAGTACACTCCGTGTACATTATGTACACGGAGTGTAGTCAATGACCTTGTCGTAGGCCGTGTGGAAAGTGACATGTGATGGGAAATGCCTAGTGTTAACACATATTGTCCACGTTGAACATGTTGTGCAGTATAATCCTAGGAACTCGACCCTGTAGCTAACAACACGGGTCAGTGGAGTCTCTTCTTATATATGTCGTGTCCACCTTGAACACGCCGTGTGGTCTGACCCATGTACCTGGCCGTGTCATGAACAACACGGGTCAAAGTTATCCTTTCATGTACACATCTTGTCTATCAGGAACACACCGTGTATTCTGAGCTGTGTGTTTGACTGTGTCACTAACAACACGAGTCAGGAGAAGCTTGTCCAGTACATGTCGTTTCTACCTTTAACACGCCGTGTAGTCTTATCTTAGGAGATCCATGTGGCCTAACCATGTAAATGGACCTGTGCAGGGGAATAGGAGTCATGTACATGTTGTGTGTCTTGGGAACACACCGTGTGTTTGGGGTGTTGCACTACCAGCATAGGAAAAAGTACATGCCCATGTGAATGGATTCAGTGAAAAGGCCATGTAGGGAGTGTACATGTCGTGTAGTCATGTTTTTTAAAACATGAATGTTTTCTTCCTCTTTTTATTTTCATACACTTATTTTTTTAGTCCTTGATAATTATGATCTAAGGTGTGAACTTGATCATGCATAGTCATGCCACTGAGATGTCTTCCAGTTGTACGCCAGTTGCCAGGCAGCGATCAGACACCGAACATGGATGATCAGGGACCACCAGAAGATCCTCCTGTTGTGTCAGTCTTGGCACCAGCAGTTATACCTGTTACCATTGCTGATTCATAGTTCAGCGAAGGCTTTAAGAGGATGATGCAGACTTTTCAGGGAGCACCACCACATGCCCCATCTATGGCTGATTTGATGTGGGTCATCAAGAAGCTACATCCTCCCACCTTCTCAGGGGAAGGAGTACCTCAGGCTACAGAGTCCTAGCTCGAAGCCATGCCGATGATCTCGTAGCATGTAGAGATTCCTATAGAAAGGAGAGTCATGCTTGCTACCTATATGCTCTTGGATTCCTCCAAGAGATAGTGGGATGTGATCTCATAGGCGGGTCATCAACAAATTATGGATTTGGAGGAGTTCTAGGACATCTTCTATGACAAAATCTATCCAGAGACCTTAAGGGCTGACTGAGCCCAAGAGTTTATGATCCTTGAGATGGGTACCCTATCAGTTATGGATTACTCCTCTCATTTCACAGAGCTTCAATGTTTCACACACTTCCTGGGAAGAGATAGGTTATTCCTAGCAAGGAAGGTCATTGATGGCCCCAGACAGGACATCTGCTCTCAGGTTAATATATTTAGGTTGACTTCCATCGCTTCCATTGTCAACCAGGAACTGATCACAAAGCAGAATATGAGGGAATCCGGTGTTGTGAGCCAGGGCGGCTCGACATCTAGAGTTAGTGCTCCACCTGCTGATAGTCGGAAGCGCTAGAGGGAGACTACACGGGGGATCCAAGTAGGTGGGATGCATCTTCTAGTAGCTAGGTGGTGTGATACCAGTGCGAGAGAAGCATGCATACGAGGCCGTAGTTCCAGAGAGACCTGATGGATTGCCGATAATACGACAATTTGGGACACCTTTAGCATTTCTCTCAGATATTTTCACTAGAAGATCGTGATAGGGGTTCATCTATGACTCCTCGTACAGTAGCATCTATGCTAGTTTCTCCCTAGTCTGGGAACTGGAGTTATTTCGGCCGTTCAGGCCGAGGTGGAGGTCGCGGTTGTGGTGGACAGTCACCAGGTCACCAACGATAGATGGGTGGATCAACTTATAGTAGTCTAGTAGGGTCACAGGGCCTTGGAGATGGCCATGCTTTTGCGATGGAGCACACCCATTAGGAGTAGGATCTCGACCCTGCTATGATTCGAGGTACGATCCTAGTTGTCTCTGTTTTATCTTTAGTGATTTTTGATACTAGTGCTACGCATAGTGTTTTATCTGTCACTATTGTGGAGACCCTTGGGCTATGTATCTTTTTGTCCGCAGATGTTTTGACAGCAGACACTCTGATGCGGACAAGAACATCTGGGGTATGTCAGTGCAAGGTGTTCCCTCTTGAGGCTGGTGGGTTTCACTTCGTTTGAGATCATTATGTTCTAGAGATGAAAGATTATGATGTCATTCTCGGAATGGACTGGCTAGATCCATTACATGCAGTCATTGACTGTTATCATTGTAGGGTGAGAATCATATCACCATAGGGTGGATCTTTTCATAATAAGGGTGAGTGGGATGTCCAGGCAAGTAGAGTGGGTCTAGAGCATCATGGGTTGGGATTAGTTACATCACAGATTTCTAGTCTTTATCTGGATGACCATGGAATTTCATAGTTAAACTTTCCACTAGTGGTGGATCGTTTCAGAGAGGTCTATCAGTGGACTTCTCATGTTTTCATCCGCAGTGTGAGGTTGACTATTCTATTGAGCTTCTGTCAGGGGAGGCACTGGTTTCTATTCCTCCTTATAGGACGTCTTCACCAGATTTGTAGGACCTCAAGAAACGGTTGGTGGAGTTACAGGCCAATGGTTTCATCTGACCCAGTACTTCTCCTTGGGGTTCTCTTGTCCTGTTTGCGAAGAAGGTAGATGGTATCCTTAGGCATTGTTTGAATTATTAGAAGGTTAACCAGCTGACGGTCAAGAATGTATATCCCTTGACTAGGATTGATGATCTCTTTGATCTGCTTTACGGAGCCCAGGTGTTCTCGATGATTTATTTTAGGTCTAGTTTTCATCGGATGAATGTTAGACCATCTAATATACCTCTCACAGCCTTTCAGAGAAGATATGGTCTATATGAGTATATTTTTATGCCATTTGGTCTCACGAACACACATTTAGTTTTCATGGCACTGATAAACTGAGTGTTCTAACAATCAATGGATTCATTCATTGTTGTTTTTGTGGATGATATCTTGGTGTACTCTCACACTCGACATGACCATGCTACCCATCATGAGATTGTTTTAAGTACACTGAGGGAGAATCAGTTATATGCTAAGCTCTCAAAATGACACATTTGGATGGACTATATTCACTTAGCGGGTCATGTTATTTCAGAGATAAGAGTATCAGTAGACCTAGAGAAAGTGAGAGGTGTAGTTTCTTGGGAGATACTAATGAACGTCTTTGAGGTGCGGAGATTTCTAGGGCTGGCCGGATACTACAGACATTTCATACAAGACATTTCACACTTAGCAGCACCACTAACAGGTCTGACCAAGAAGTATGTGAAGTTATTATGGTCATATTCTTATGAGTCTTCCTTTTAGGATCTAAAATGGAGGATGAATTCAGCACTGATATTAGTCTTTCATGATCTAGGAAAGAGAAATACTATTTACTGTGATGAATCAGGTATCCGTTTGAGAGTTTTTCTTATGCTGGGAGATGGAGTCATTGCGTACGGGTCACAGTAGTTGAGGCCACATGAGGGGAATTACCAGACACACGATCTGGAGTAGGCAGCTATTGTTCATGACCTATGCTGCAAGAGACATTATCTTCTGGGAGAGTAGTTTTTGGTTTTTAACAACCAAAAGAGTCTGATGTACATCTTCACTCTGTGTGATCTGAATTTGAGACAATGAAGGTGGGTTGAGTACCTTCAGTCTTTGGACTTTGATCTTTCCAACATGTTAGGGAAAGGCAACACAATGGCTGATGCATTGAGCAGGAGGTATCAGATATAGGCAGTTCGGGAGGCCAACAGTGAGTGGAGACTTATGGCAATGTTCTCTGAGATGGATTTGGAGGTTCATGGTTAATAGGGGAAGGCTTTTCTATCTTCAGTGGCTATTACATCTACCCTTCATAATCAAGTACAAATGAGGCAGCTATCAGATTCTGAAGGCCTAGTCCTAAGGGAGAGTGTGTCATTGGAGGGCCTAATTATTGGGTGGACCATATGAGAGGATGAGATCTTTCGTTTCCTAGGATGCATATGGGTGCCAGCAGATATACACGAGGAGTTGATGCGGGAATTTCCTTCCTTAGTTTGGGTAGTTTATCCTGGCGTCACCATGATGTATCATGATCTACACCAACTTTATTGGTGGCCAGGTATGAAGAGGGACATTTCTGGTTTCGTCCTGAGGTGTTCCACTTGTCAGCAGGTGAAGGCGAAGCATCAGCGACCAACATGACATTTACAACAATTACCCAATCCCGAGTAGAAGTGGAATGATGTCACTATAGAATTCGTGACCAGTTTACCGAGGTCACCTCGAGGGAATGACATAGTTTGGGTTGTCATTGATAGACTCACGAAGGTTTCTCACTTCTTGCTGATCAAGGAGACCTTCAGTGTTGATTATCTGGGACGGTTGTACATCTAATAGATTGTATGTTTTCATGGAGTTCCAAATACCATTGTTTCAGACAAGGATTCCCATTTTACTTCTTGGCTCTTTCAGGGGCTTCAGAAGGATTGTGGTAAACAAGTACTTTTGTGGACAACTTACCTTCCCCAGACAGATGGCATGTTCGAGCTTACCATTCAGGTGCATAAGGATATGTTCTGAGCATGCATTCTGGATTTTGGAGGTTCTTGGGGGAAGAATATACCTCTTGTGGAGTTTTCCTACAACAATAGTTTTAAAGAATCTATTCAGATGGAACCTTATGAGGCTTTGTACAGTAGGACATGCCGATCACCTTTTTTTGGCTGGAGGTAGGAGAGGAATCTTTGTTGGGACCTCATCTAGTTTAGGAAACCACATAGCAGATAGAGTTGATTCGGAAGAAGATGAATACTGTGAAGTCTAGGCAGAAGTCTAATATAGATCAGCGTAGACAACCTCTAGGGTTCGAGGCTGGGGATCAGGTTTTTCTACGTGCCACCCCGAGGTTGGGACACTAGAGGATTATGAGATATGGTATGCTTTCGCCGAGGTACGTCGGCCCATTTGAGGTGTTGGAGAGAGTTGGGTTGGTTGCCTATCGTTTGCAGTTACCCTATAGGTACCAATCTATGCACGATGCTTTTCACGTCTCTCAGCTCCGACGTTACTTTTCATAATCATATCATGTTTTTCAACCGTAGGAGGTTGCACTCGAAGTGGATACGTCATTTGAGAAGCATCCTATATGGATTGTGGATTGTAGTACCAAGGTTCTCTGTGGACATTTTGTTCCAGTGGTACAAGTGTTGTCGCAGCATGGGTGGGTGCAGGACAAGACTTGGGGGATGGAGACCAATGTACGAGTACAATGGATATAACTGTTTGAGGTTTCTTCTTCTACGCTGTGCTAGGGAAATTCGGTGACGAATTTCTTTACGGGGTGAAGTTTTTAAGAACCCAGACCTTATTTTAAGGTATGTTTTTCCCTTTCCTGGAGATTTTGAGAAAAGAGAAGTTTCTAGAAATTTTTGACATACACGTCGTGTACTTTATAATTACACGCCATGCACATTTTAAGTACATGCCGTGTAATTGGTTACTGTGGGTAGCAGTGTGCCCGCCATGTAGAAGCCTTCAACATGACCATGTGTGATGACCTGGAGGCCACCTAATGCAGAGTACATAAATATTATGTACACACCATGTACTCCAAAAGTATACGCAATGTATTTTTTTCATTAAATGCATCATGGTTGCGTCTAATCGCCAGACCGAACATCTTTTAGGTCTCATTCATCCGAGAGAGCCGAGTAGCCACAATTATTCAATGAAACCTTGAGCCTCCATCCGTACTCGGAATCGAACACCATTGATTATGTTGGAATCACATCGGTGAGTTCTCTCTTCGGCTGGATCCTCAGTAAATGATTTCTCTTCTTCTCCATGTTATAGTGGGATGAACGTTTTAGATGTTTTCGTAGATCTATGGAGATATAAGGAGATTCAAGCTTTGAGATTCAAGTATATTGATCTCCTAACCCTGAGGTAGGTTTTTTGTGCCTTTATGTAGGGATTCATTGAGTTATATGTGCAATTTCACCCAATACCCATGGACGGGGTATTGCGGGTTTACCGTTTTAGCCATATTGTTTCTCTGCTATGATGGTATGCCTAAGTAGATGTTTTATTGATTATGAATAGGTTGAGTTTTTGTGCTTTGGATGTATTGACCATGCATGTTTTTTATGTTTTGACCATTGGGTCCTGTCTTCCTGTAGGCTACTGTTTACTATCCATTCCTAGTATTATAGGATGGTGTGCCAGTTCTTCAATTATGTTGTTGTGCTGTAGAATGCTATCCAAGTAGTTCTTGACGTTTACATGGGCTGTTAAGTGCTGCTACACTTTCTTAACATACACAGGGCTGTGAGAACCTGTTGTATAGACAATAGGTAGAAATTATGTTTAAGGCTACTCTAGAGTGTCTATATAATTATACGATGCGAGACCATAGGGGAAATTGATGTTGAGTGCTTCCCTAGAATGTCTAAGTTCCTGGACGTGAGCCACATGGGGAATTGACGCTGAGGTCTTCCCTAGAGCTCCATTTGTAGGATACGATATTATAGGGGGAATTGACTATGAGTGCTTCCTCAAAGAGTCTATACTTTAGCTGAACCCGAAGGGGGAGACTGTGTGTGCTTCCTAGAGGGATGCTTGTACGTGATTGGTAAGACCAGAGGGGATAAGCTATGGGTACTTCCTAGAGGGTTACCTGTTGGGTTATCTGTTTTGCTGTTGCATGTTGTGTGGTGTTTTCTATGCTTAAAACTGTGGATTTTTTAGTGCTTAGTGCATTCCTATTTACTGCTTTATGTACATTTACCTTCCATATACTCACTGACTGTTAGGCACATATCTTCGGGTGGTTTCCTACTGGGATATGGTTTCACACCCTGTTTGGTTCATGATTTTGGACCCAAACTGATTATATTGATGTAGGTATAGATAAGGGCATGTACCCTTCTAGTTCAGGTACTTGAGATGCTGTGGAGCTTGAGAGCATGGGACCAAGATGAGGATTGCGATGTTGAGGAGTTTCGCATCTGTTTTCCTTTTTTTACTTTGTTTTAGTATCGTATTCAGCATTGTGACTTGTTTGGATGCATTCCTAGACATATATGTATCATGCATTATATATATATATATATTTCTATCTAGTTATTTATTTATTAGTATTTCGATGTTACGGTAATTGGATATTTACTGTTTCCGTTATTTTGTGTTGTTACATCTGTTGTGTACACTTCTAATGAGGGAATTGTTTCCAAAATATAACACCCAAATCCCTCGCTGCTAGTCAGTAGCCTATGACATTAGGGGAAATGAACTTGAGGCCATGTGACCAACAGGGTATGGGGAGCCTCTGGGCGGCTTCCAGAACCGGGACGTAACAAAATGGATACAGTTACTATTTTTTACTTTGGATTCAACCTCCCTGGTGGATATTTCAATATAAATAATTTTTTATTCTTTATCCACCGAGACTATTAGCATCAAAGGATAAGTATCTTATAAGGATTTCCCATTGAAATTTACAGGGTGAATACTATTGTTGAGACCCGACGCATAACGTACATGGACATTACATTACTTTTGCAGAATACTTAGTACATAACAAAAACACACACACATGGACCGTAATAGTTTAGTGTCTTTGGAAACTCGGAATATAATCTTCTAATCGTGGCGAAAGATCTTCAACATCTCACATAAAGATCTTCTTTTTTTCTACCTAAAAAGTTTCTTTATATCCTGGGGAAAAGAAAACATAAAAGGGTGAGCTCAAATGCTCAGTAAGGGTAAACAAAAGAAATATCAATCACATCATATTCATAAGAACATAACATTTTGGAAATCATAACCTGCAAAAGAGATCCTAATATCATAACATGGGATAAATCATAGTAGTGAAATGTAATCCCAATAATCATAAATTAAAACATGAAACTTTGTGGCATACACACATAATCATAGAGAATGATTTCTTATTAGTCAAGACTCATTGCCAAGACTATCTTAGTGGACAAAGTCCATTTCTGAACTGAGTTCACTCCTCATTTCAGTCCTGTTTCACTGAACATGTTTAACCTGCCGTTCCAGCCATGTCTATTTCATGAGATATAAAATCTTTACCCAATGCATTGGAGGGAGATATAGGTCCCACCTATCTCATAATTATACCATTCTTATGTGTGCCACAAAATCATAAACCAGACATCATAGCATAACCCATGTAATAAAAATGGGAATCTTAAACATTGTGACATCATAAAACAATTCATATAAGATAAAGGAATAAAAAAAAATAATTCCATCAAAACATAATCAAATCAATGTAATAATAGGGATAAAAACAGAACCCTTTATTATCTTAGATTGAAAATAATTTTGATAAAACACCTGAACTCCATTCTTGAGGAAAAAATCCTTTCTACTTCAAAAACACTTTTCCTTTATTAACATGTCATACAATTCGAAACTAAAAGAAGTTGATTAAAAATAAACTTGAAAACTTGTGAGGGAAGCTTCTTGGAAATAATGTTTTAAAAATCCATTCATGCTGTATAAGTTAAAAGAAAACATTCTTCTCGTACATTTGTCGGAAAAGTCAAAAAGTACCTCGTACGAAAAACGAAAAAAGATTTCTTTAATATCTTTTAATATAAACTCACCAAAGGGTAAAAATGGATTTAAAAAATTGTAGGTGGATGGAAATAATATTTCATATTCAGGAAACATGGATGTGGATGATAAAATACACCCCAGTAAATACCAAAGTATAAACAATCTCGGATAAAAATGAGATTGTGATATTTCCCTTACCTTAGGTCTGATTTGCTTCGTAAGTGTCCGAACCTTCTTTATAATGATTTAAATAATGTCATTGACTTATTAAAGAATCATATTCATTGTAATTATATCATATATGGTTCACTTATAACTTTATATTACTCGTTCTTTTGTAAATTCATGTTAAAGTAGCGTTTTGGGTAAAATCGTTTCATTTGTCGTTCGTTTTTTGACTTGTAATTATTCATATGATTACTTAGATCATGATTACTTAATTCCAGAATATAAAACATGATTTATATATAATATATATTCATAATATACATATATATAATAGATCAGTAAATGGAATGAAATACACCGTTTATGGAGACGGTATGCCGTACGTAGGCATGAATGCTGTTTTCATTTCCTTATTGAGTTGAACGGAATTAAGTAGATGACATACATATATATACACATAAATCCAGTATCATTATTATGTCATATATTTCATGAATACTTATTATATATACTTTATAATCATTCATGAATGGTTAACGTGGAGAAATAATCTCATCGCGTCGTGGAGACGGTAGTCCGTACGTACGCACGAGCGATGATATCGTTCTCATGATCGTGGAATTGTATTGGAGTGTATGTATACTATTTCAGAATCCATATCACTTTAAAATAATCATATATAGTTATTATTTACACCATTATACCCATCCAGGTAAGGTGGTGGTGGAAAATAGATTACACCAGGGCGTGGAGACAGTATTCCGTACGTACGCACGCGTGGTGATTTTGTTTTCCGTAGGATGGATAGATGATGAAATAGGGTAGTTTAATTATTATAATAACATATAATTATATTAGTGATACTTATGTTAGTAATTCATAATGTAACAACCTAAGAAGAAGAAGTGGGAGAAGAAATAAAGTTGAAAGAATTGGTAACAGACATTACCTCTTCTTTGAAACGCCTCTTTGAGTCCTCCTCTTAGGGAACTAAAATTGGTCTTTTAAGAAGACCAGGACTTCTAGGATGTTTCTAGGAAAGTTAAGAACAGAATTTGGCAGGGGTTGGCCGAGCATGAAGGCTCAAAGTGGTGTGAGGAAGAGGGGGAGGAGGTGCCCTTTTATAAGGGAGGAGAGGGGTTCCTTTGGAAGAACTAAAAATATTATTTTATTATAAAGCCAAATTCGGTTTTAAATAGCTCCAAATTGATTTATTTCGAATCTAAGGTGGGGATGGGTCTAAATACTTTCATAAAATAGAATTTATACATGTTTAGGTTCCTATTTTAACCTTATCATTTATATTTAACTTTAAGTTAGATAATTTTACTTTTACCATGTCTTTTTGTGTTCTTACACTATAAGGTTAATAAAATTACTATAACAAGCCAAAAGAACCCCAAGTTGTTTATTATTAATATATATAACCTTATATAAGTCACTTTTCCGATCCTTAGATTTTTATGAATAAAATAACAATTAATAATATAATATTTGTTTTAAAAACTATTTTATGTCAGTTTTGACACTATTTAGTAATTTATTTTTGTGAAAATCATAACAGAATGATTAGTTCGAAAAAAGTTACTTAAATCAATAATAAAATGTCATTTTAACCTATAAAATTATTGTAATTCATAAAAAGTCTCCAATTACATTTATTTGGGAATTTATAACATCAATTATGTCAATATTTCATTAATAAGATAATTACTACATCATCTTTGTGTCATAAATAAATTAGATTATTTAATGTCTAAAAATTATAAATAAAATACCATTATGTATGAAATCTTTTTATATTTCTAATGAATATTTATAGTCGAATTTATCTTATGTATAACCCTATATTAAAAATGATTAACTTATTAAACTTTGATTTTAACAATTTTAACCCTTCTTTAAATAAATTAATAATAAATGTCCTAATCTAATCCAAGTGTGCATAAATGGTCATATTTTATTCATAATCTTGTTTTTGGTCGAATTAATCTTATCCAATAGAATTAGGACATGTGTTAGGGTCATAATAATATCATTTTTACCCTTAATTATCATATTTACTTTTAAACGTGGTAAATAAAAGCAAAAAGTTACTATTGACCAAAAAATATTTTCATCTCATTGAACCAAATTTTAGTCCTTGATATTAACCATGTCTCTCAGATTTTATAAAATCCACTCACAGAAGCGGTAAAATTAAGTTTTATAAAAAATTCAGTTTTTTTAACTACCACTTAGTGGTTTAACTATTCATCAAAGAAATGAAAGTTTCCATAAAAATACCAAAAATTAGGCCTAAGATATATTTGATATTATGAATTCAAAAATGATGTCTATTTTACCAAATTCAAAACATATCAGTTGCATTAATTAATTTAAAAATTAATTCTCGTCGTCAAAACAAATAGCGTGTTTTTAAGAGATAATAACTATCAAAAGATTGACACTTGTTTATGTCTGTTTTAAATGTGAAATTACATCGAATGACCAAAATTGTATTAAATGGTAAAAATATATTCTAAATATACTTTAAAACCACTCAAATTAATAATTTATCACTATTAATTATTTCGATTAAAAAAGTTGTTTTTAATTAAAATTTAGTAATTTTCACTATTCATCAGAATATGAAAGTTATCCGAAAAGTACCAAAATTTCACCCTAATCTAATTTCGATATTCCAAATCCAAAATTGAAGTCCATTTTGAAAAATAGAATTTTAAAAAATTTCATAAAGTGGTTATCACTATTCATAACGGTTAGTTTTAATAATATTTTAATAGCATATCGTTGTTTAGTTAAACTCGGTATTGCGTATGACACAAGCTATTGCGGAAGGCCGCAGTTGTGTGTAATGCAAGGCAAGTCAAGGATGCATGTTGTGGAAGCTCCTTTTGGTGTAGCATATAACACAAGACATTAATGAAATTAAACATAATATTTTTCATAAAATCTCGGGGTGTTACATTCTACCCCCCTTAAAATGAATTTCACCCTCGAAATTCGTCGGGGTTATAAATGGTTTACTACTATAAAGTTTATTTAATAGAAACCCACATCGTAAAAAGGAATACCAATACATGGCTTTAAAAACTAAAGTCTGAAATGTAACGGTTACCCAAATTAACTCATCACTAGGTTTCCATGTAGGACAACATAGGTGAAAATATGGATATGGAAGAAAAATCTAACCATCATGTTCTGATGAAGAGTGGTAGAGAACATGGCTATGAAAAAGCCATCAATCACAAAGCCATAAATTTTTGATGATCTAAGGTACCATCTGATTCATCAGATATAAGAGCACTAGGATAACATTTTTTGTTTTCAAGATCATTTCCCTAAAGTTGATGAAATTGTAATTAGAAGAAATACTTTCGTGATTTTGGTACAGTCTCACAGTTGGTCATTCTTTTGAAAATTTTCACTTCATCTCTTAAAGAAATGAAGTTGAATTTGTCATTTGTGATGTGTTAGCAGATCATGTGATAGAATTATGGTTAATTCCATCTGTCTCAAACAAAAGGGTAGAAAAGTTATCAAAAAAATACATAAGACCATCTATAGTGATATTAATCATATATTTTTCCTAAAATGGACTTTTACTTCATATATCATACTGATTAATATAATAAAACTAGTTTCTACTAAACAGGGAATTCCTGTAGGCTAGTGGTAGATGATAAAGGCCAGTCGCACTTCGGTTGTGGGTTCGATTCCCACAGCCTTGTCCGACGCGATGGGCTGTCGCCCGTCCTGCAGGTTGTCCTTTTTCTAAAACTACATTACTATAACATCCCATCAATAATATAAAAAAGGTTCTATCCTTAAACAATACTAACTTATGTCCAACATAATCCATTCCAATCTTTAGGCTTATCCAAAATAATGTTGTCTAATCTCATATTATAGTGAAAACGATTACCAAAGAGTTCATACAACTAACATGTTAATACCATTTTTGATCCCCTTATATCATGAGATATGTCTTGTTGGTCACATTCCAAACATTAGAAGGTCTTCATAATGTATTTTCATGAAAAATGAATACCCATTAAACCTTAGTGAAAACATGAGTGCTGTCAAAAGTTAACTCTTTCCACATACCAAAATACCAAAATTCTGTATACTCAAACCATGATATCACTTAGTCCTTATAACAATCATGAGCTCATGAATACTGTCAAACATTTCATTTTCTCCTTATCCCTTTATTATGCGCATATTATCTGCTTTCCAAAATATTTGAATCACTTTTCATGGTTACCGGTACTATAAAATTATTGAAATCCACAATAGACTAATACAGAAATATTCTAATACACCATAAAAGTACCTCAACAACATTATTCTTGAATACCAATACATAAACACTTCAATCCATTCTCTTCAATGATTGTCCTAGAATAATTCCTTCCTTTATTTAGAAGTAACTTTTTAGGTCAGGGCATCGAGTTGGGTAATGACCATGTTCTCCACAAATAAGACATTGAACTCCATAACAGTCTGTCACTCTATGTCCCTTTTCTCCACACAGATAACATATGTCCCTCCATTTGAGGTAATCCTCAAGGTTCTTCTTCCCTTATTTAGAAATCTCAATATTCCTTTCTTTATGCTCCTCAACATGCGAACATGCATAAAAGTCTATCTTCCTCTTATTTGATGAATTAGGCATACCACTAAATTTCACCTTGTTAATGATATATCACGATGAATGATTTGGCATAATCACAATATCTTTATCTCTAGGCATTACACAATTTTGTTGCTCATAGTCACTAATTTTCCATTGGATTCAATATTAACCGAATTCCTTCTGGTTCCCTCCATTGACTAAAACACAAAAAGAATTCTGTGAGAGGCAAAAATCATAAAAGGAAAATAACATAATCAAGGGAGAGTACCTTCGACATCTAAAATCTTAGGTTTAATTCCAATATCGTTACCGTAATTCCAGGACTATAACCTATACTTATACTTAACCTTAGGGATATCCTTAGACATACCGTAGAAATATCTCTAGGGATCTAACTAAAGTTCTCGCATCCTTGTTTCCAAAGGTTGAATAAACCTTTCCTCTGATACCAACTATAACGGTCTGGAATTACTTCCAGTGGACTATAATTGATACCTACCAGGGCACTCCATGGGTGACTACACACCCTAGACGGGACACACCACCATCCCCAGTGGTAGCTATTTCCTCATGAAGCCCTTGGGTGGAGAGCCATGCTTCGTCCAACGCTGACATGTGAGATTTCCCATGGATCAGATTCATTCCTACCTCCTTTTACTCTAATAACAACTGTAGAGACCAAAAGCTTAACGTACATGGACATTACATTACTTTTTTGGAATACTTAGTACATAACAAAAACACACACACAAGGACCGTAATAGTTTAGTGTCATTGGAAACTCGGAATATAATCATCTAATCGTGGTGAAAGATCTTCAACATCTCCCATAAAGATCTTATTTTTTTAACCTAAAACCTTTCTTTATATCCTGGGGAAAATAAAACATAAAAGGGTGAGCTCAAATTCTCAGTAAGGGTAAACAAAAGAAATATCAATCACATCATATTCATAAGAACATAACATTTTGGAAATCTTAACCTGCAAAAGAGATCATAATATCATAACTTGGGATAAATCATAGTAGTGAAATGTAATCCCAATAATCCCAACATAAAACATAAAACATTGTGGCATACAGACATAATCATAGAGAATCATTTCTTATTAGTCAAGACTCATTTCCAAGACTATCTTAGTGGACAAAGCCCATTTCTGAACTGAGTTCACTCCTCGTTTCAGTCCTGTTTCACTGAACAGGTTTAACCTGCCGTTCCAGCCATGTCTATCTCATGAGATATAAAATCATTACCCAATGCATTGGAGGGAGATATAGGTCCCACCCATCTCATAATGATACCATTCATATGTGTGTCACAAAATCATAAACCATACATCATAGCATAACCCATGTAATTAAAATGGGAATCTTAAACATCATGACATCATAAAACAATTCATATAAGATAAAGGAATTAATAAAAATAATTCCGTCACAACATAATCAAATCAATGTAATAATAGGGATAAAAACATAACCCTTTATTATCTTATATGGAAAATAATTTTGATAAAACACTTGATCTCCATTCTTGAGGAAAATATCCTTTCTACTTCAAAAACACTTTTCTTTTCTTAACATGTCATACAATTCTAAACTAAAAGAAGTTGATTAAAAATAAACATGAAAACTTGTGAGGTAAGATTCTTGGATATAATGCTTTAAAAATCCATTCATGCTGTATAATTTAAAAGATAACATTCTTCTCGTACTTTTGTCGGAAAAGTCAAAAAGTAACTCATACGAAAAATGACAAAAGATTCCATTCATATCTTTTATTATAAACTCACCAAAGGGTAAAAATGGATTTAAACAATTTTAGGTGGATGTAAATAATATTAAATATTGAGTAAACATGGATGTGGATGATAAAATACAGCCTGTAAAAAATACCAAAGTATAAACAATCTCGGATAAAAATGAGATTGTGATATTTCCCTTACCTTAGGTCCAATTTGCTTCGTAAGTGTCCGAAACTCATGTATAATGATTTAAATAATGTAATTGACTTATTACAGAATCATATTCATTGTTATTATATCATATATGGTTCACTTATGACATTATATTACTTGTTCTTTTGTAAATTCATTTTAAAGTGGCGTTTTCGGTAAAATCGTTTCATTTGTCGTCCGTGTTTTGACTTGTAATTATTCATATGATTACTTATATCTTGATTACTTAATTACATAATATAAAACATGATTTATATATAATATATATTCAGAATATACATATATATAATAGATCAATAAATGGAACGAAATACACCGTTCATGGAGACGGTAGGTCGTGCGTACGCATGAACGCTATTTTCATTTCCTTATTGAGTTGAATGGATTTAAGTAGATGACATACATATATATACACATAAATCCAGTATCATTATTATGTCATATATTTCATGATTACTTATTATATATACTTTATAATCATTCATGAATGGTTAACGTGGAGAATGAATCTCATCGCGTCGTGGAGACGGTAGTCCGTACGTACGCACGAGCGATGATATCATTCTCATGATCATGGAATTGTATTGGATTGTATGTATACTATTTCAGAATCAATATCAATTTAAAATATAATATATAGTTATTATTTACACCATTATACCCATCCAAGTAAGGTTGTGGTGGAAAATAGATTACACCACGGCGTGGAGACGGTATTCCGTACGTACGCACACGTGGTGATTTCGTTTTCCATAGGATGGATAGATGGTGAAATAGGGTTGTTTCATAATTATAATAACATATCAGTATATTAGTGATACATATGTTATTACTTCATAATGAAACAACCTAAGAAGAAGAAGTGGAATAAGAAATAAAGTTGAAAGAATCGGTAACAGACATTACCTCTTCTTTGAAGCGCCTCTTTGAGTCCTTCTCTTAGGGAACTAAAATTGGTCTTTTGAGAATACCAGGACCTCTAGGATGTTTCTAGGGAAGTGAAGAAGAGAATTTGTCAGGGGTTGTCCGAGCTTGAAGGCTCAAAGTGGTGTGAGGTAGAGGGGGAGGAGGTGCCCTTTTATAAGGGAGGAGAGGGGCTCCTTTGAAAAAACTAAACATATTATTTTATTATAAAGACAAATTCGGTTTTAAATAGCTCCAAATTGATTTATTTCTAAGATAAGGTTGGGATGGGTCGAAATCCTCCCATAAAATATAATTTAGAGATGTTTAGGTTCCTATTTTAATCTTATCATTTATATTTAACTTTAAGTTAGATAATTTTACTTTTACCATGTCTTTTTGTGTTCTGACACTATAATGTTAATAAACATACTATAACAAGACCAAAGAACCTCATGTTGATTATTTTTAATATATATAACCTTATCTAAGTAATTTTGCGGAACCTTATATTTTTAAGAATAAAATAACAATTAATTATATAATATTTGTTTTAAAAACTATTTTATTTCAATTTTGACACTATTTAGTAATTGATTTTTTTGAAAATCATAACAGAATGATTTGTTCTAAAAAAGTAACATAAATCAATACTAACATGTAATGTTAACCTATAAAATTAGTTTAATTAATAAAAAGTCTCAAATTACATTTATTTGGGTATTTATAACATCAATTATGTCAATATTTCATTAATAAGATAATTACTGCATCAACTTTGTGTCATAAATAAATTAGATTATTTAATGTCTAAAAAATATAAATAAAATACCATTATGTATGAAATATTTTTAGCTTTCTAATGAGTATTTATAGTCAAATTTATATTATGTATAACCCTATATTAAAAAAGATTTACTTATTAAACATTGATTTTAAATATTTTAACCCTTCTTTAAATAAATTAATAATAACTCTCCTAATTTATTCCATGTAGGCCTAAATGGTCATATTTTATTACTAAGGTTGTTTTTGGTCGAATTAATCTTATCCAATAGAATTAGTACATGTGTTAGGGTCATAATAATATCATTTTTACCCTTAATTATCCTATTTACTTCTAACTGTGGTAAATAAAAGTAAAAAGTTACTATTCACCAAAAAAATATTTTAATCTCATTGAACCAAATTTTAGTCCTTGATATTAACCGTGTCTCTCGTATTTTAGAAATTCCACTCATAGAAGCGGTAAAATTATGTTCTATGAAAAATTCATTTTTTTAACTACCACTTAGTGGTTTCACTATTTATCAAAAAAAGGAAAGTTTCCAAAAAAATACCAAAACTTAGGCCTAAGATATATTTGATATTATGAATTCAAAAATGATGTCTATTTTACCAAATTCAAAACATATCAGTTGCATTAATTAATTGAAAAATTAATTCTCATCGTCAAAACCAACAGCGTGTTTTTAAGAGATAATAACTATCAAAAGATTGACACTTGTTTATGTCTGGTTTAAATGTGAAATTACATCCAATGACCAACATTGTATTAAATGGTAAAAATATATTCTAAATATACATTAAAACCACTCAAATTAATAATTTATCACTACTAATTATTTTGATTAAAAAATATGTTTTTAATTAAAATTTAGTAATTTTCACTATTTATCAGAATATGAAAGTTATCCGTAAAGTACCAAAATTTGACCCTAAGCTAATTTCGATATTCCAAATCCAAAAATGAAGTTCATTTTGAAAAATAAAATTTAAAATATTTCAAAAAGTGGTTATCACTATTCATAACGGCTAGTTTTATTAATATTTTAATAGCATATCGTTGTTTAGTGAAATTCGGTATTGCATACGACGCAAGCTATTGAGGAAGGCCGCGATTGCATGTAATGCAAGACAAGTCAAGGATGCATGTTGTGCAAGCTCCTTTTGGTGAAGCGTATAACACAAGACATTAATGAAATTAAAAAGAATATTTTTCATAAAATCTTGGGGTGTTACAACTATATTATTTAATTTGTTTTTATTAATTTATAATTATTTCATTATTAATCCTATTGTTATAACCCTTTTGAAATATAGGTTTTTTGAAATGGAATTGAACATTTTTTTCAAGTGGAAAATTTCAATAATAATGGATTTTACTAATGAACTGTGTGATATGTTCTTATTTTCAATAAAAAAGAAAAAATTATATTATAATTGATATATGATATTGGAATTTATTTTAATATTAAATAACTATTTGATTTAAAAATTTATAAAATGATATGAGAATGGATCTTTTAATAATTGGAAAGCAAGTGGTATAGTGGGTGGTGGCTTATTGTTGATTTAAATGATCAAACTTATATTTATTATTAGAATCCTTGTAATAGAAACTCCAGATCATCTTAGGTAAATATATTATTTAAGGATTTAAAATTGAGTTGAGGATTCATGTGGTGAATTATTTGAATATTTTAATTTCATATTCCATGTAATTTTGTCTTCATCCAAACAAGAAATTGTATCTTTTAATTATTAATGTTAGTGGATTCACATTAAATCAGTGGATTTGGTACTAAAACTAAGGGATTATTCATTCAATGTCATTGGATTGTGAGAAAATGATAGATTTTTTATATATTCTATAAATATTTATATTTTCTTCTTTTTTTATTTTATCTAATGTATTCCAAGACATTTTCTATAATAACTAACTATTTTTCACATATTTATAAAAAATGTGTAGATTAATACTCATTATAGAGCATTATTTAATATGAAGGAACCATAATAGTTTAGTGTATATGGATACTAGACCCCCAATATTCATATCTCAGGAATGATCTTAAACACCTGCTTATATATAATCAATTAGAGTTATGTTCTTAGACAAACCCTACAAAAACATTCTTTCATCAGAACCCAGTGACATAATATTTGAAAAAATGTGAGCACAGATTCTCAATATAGGTAAACATAATAGATATACATCATTGATCATATTTGATAGTATTACAACAACAAGGTTATAATAACATAATCACAACATTCAATATTCAAACATAATCAGTAAAATTTCATTAGTCACGAATCATGGAATTATTATTTTTCCCAACAAAATAAAAATATCATAGTTTTGTGGAATTATAAAAAATCATTCATAATCCATGTGAACATGTAAAAATTTTAATAAATAAGTTTTCAAATATATATATATATATATATATTAATAAAAAATAATTTCATTAATCAATTCTCATTTCCAATATAGTTATAATAGATTATATGAACTCTCTATTTTATTATATAATTATTCAATGTTTACTACTATGACTATCAAAGTGGATAATGTCCCTTACTCAATTGCATTCAATCCCATTTCAAGATAAAATTATCTGATGAGATATCCATCATTACCTAATCCATTTGTAGGGAATATAATTATTGTCCCAACCATCTGATAATAACAATCCACTGATATGTGTTCAAAAGATAATACAATATTCATTGTATAATCCTTTCACAACACATGAAAAAAAAAGTTTCAAGAAACATGTCATCCCAAAAATCCTAATGAATAAGGATATTATAATTTTATCAGATACAAAATAAGTAATAACTAAAATTAATGGATGTTATCAAAGATTAATATATTTCATAATATATAATTGGAATTTTTCATGAGGAAAATACCATATTCAATTAAAAATATATTATTTAATGTTAAATATTTAAAAAATATTAAGTAAATATTATTAATTGGTAAAAAATAATATTTTTAAAATTATCCAAAATCAATTAATCAGTCACAATTGAATAAAAATTCAATAATTCCATAAACAATATACTAATGAATATATACACATATTTAGTCATAATTTCTTCATACCAAAAATGAAAAATATATTTTAAAGATATTTTAATATAATTAAAAATTTAATTGCTAAAAAATTAATTAATCCTTAATAAATATTCACATAATATCCTTATAATTTTTTTATAAAATTGACACACAAGAAACATGTTTTCTCACTGAAGGATAAAATATATAGTCATGTTTTCTAAAAAAACTATTATTAGTTATTTAGTGTAAAAATGACGTGAAACTTATACCAAGAGAAAAATTTTCATAAAATAAAATATTAAGGAAAATATTAATGATTTTAATTAGATAATAATCAAATAATTTATTCAATATAAACTCAGGCATAAATAATACCAAATACAATTGTATTGAAATATAAATACCTTACCTCAGTTATCATCATTAATTTTAATTATTCAAAAAGAAATAATAATAATAATATTATATATATATATATATATATTTGAACAAAAAATATATATATTATAGAAAATTATTATTTCTTATAAAATTATTTCACCAATTTATAAACAATTCAATATTAAAATCACTTTTTGGGTGTTAAATGCATTGTACTTCATTCATATTACGATTCAAGAGTATTGATCCTTTAATATTGATTACTCATCCATAAAATAAATAATTTTACTCTAGGTATATTAATTATATATAATAATTAAATAATTATAAATAATAACCATAAATTTTAGAGAGATAAAAATGGTAGACACTTTTAATAGAGATGCTAAGTTGTACGTAAATATCAACAATGCTTTAATTTTCTAAAAAATATAATGAAGGAACAATAAATAATATATTTTAATTAAAATGACATAATAATTTTTTAAATATAATATATAAAAATAAATAATTCATAATAATTAACTGTGAATGATTTTGGTAGAAAATGAATTATATTCCTACGATGAAGTAGTTGTACAGAAGTATAAACGAACGATACTTATATTTATGATTTGATGAAAATTTATGTGGATAATAGTGTATAAATATTAATAATAAAGTTTTATTTTATTTAGGAATATGATTTTATAGTTTTATAAAAAATTCCAAATATCATGAGGATTTAGAAAATGGAAAAATAATTAATGTACTTTGTTAACATTAATACCTTTTTTTATAAAAATCATTTTGTTTCACAACTGAATAATTGAAAGGGGCATATTGAGGTATTAATATTATTTCAATGATATGAAAATGCATGAATAGAAGGTATTATATTGGGTATTATATAATATATAGGGCTCAAAAAGTGTAGAGAATAGTGGATACTTGGTATCCCATTATAATTGATGGAATGGTAAAAAATAATCTAAATTAATAAATAATATATATATATATATATATATTTGTATTTATATAATCATTATGTTAATTTGAAATAGTTAACCCAAAATAAGATTAATGAATGTGACATATTCTATATTATTTCATGCAATCATATTTCAAAATGTTTGTGATACATTTTAATAATTTTCTTTTAATTAAGCATCTTAAAACTAATTAAAACATTCGAAGTGATATATCAACTTTGATCCAAAATATAATTATTATATGACATAAAATAATATCAACCATCTAAAATAAATTATTTTAATATTCCAAAATGTTAATTCATATCAATATTTTAAAATTTTAAATTTGAATGAAATTACATTTAATATAATTACTAGAAACACATGAAATTTGTTTTAGAGAATAAATTATTTTAATAGTAGAAATAATTTATATTGGAACTAAATTGATAATTTTTTTCCAAAAATATTGGTTTAAAAAATTAAAACAATATTATTCTCATGGATTAATTAGAAATAATATGGTATCTTCAAATAAATTTATTAAATTTAATAAGTTAAACAAGTTTTTAATTTTAATTAAATATATATTATCATGAAAATTTTAAATATTGGGTTACAAAATATAGGTTTATTAATTAAAATATTATATATTACTCCATTAAAATAATTTTTTAAACCATAGATCCAAATAGAGAATGAAATATTTTATATAGATTTTCATGCATTATCCCATTATTTTAAACTAATTTTACATTATTTATCGAGGTATAAAATATTTATAATGGTTACTATTTCTAATGACAAAAAATATAATATTAAGATATTATACCATATGAATAATTCTGATTGAAACATTAAATCATTTATAGAAAAATTAATCCAATAATTAAATTTAATATAAAATCACAAAAAAACCATTGAGAAGAGGATTTCTAGAAAAAGGGCCTTTTATTTTATATATATTGTTGATAAAAATAAAATCATGAAGTTGATTCCGATGAAATTTGTTGTGTTCCACATAATAAAAATGAAATAATGATTCTTTTAAACCAATTTAAATAAAAATTGACCTTATTAGAATTTTGGAAATGAAAGCACATTTTTATATAAAAAATCAATATTTTTAAAAATTCAATATAATATTAATCATTTCATAAAAATCCTAAAAATTCACTTTCATATAACTATGAATTTGAATTTTTCAGAAATTATATCATTTTTTTTAATATATTTTTTAATATTAGAATAAATAAATTATAATTGTTTGACACTAAAAAAACTATCATTTAAGAAAATAAATTATTGATGAATATAAATATTTTAATTATACTATTGATTACATGCCTCTATTAACTATAAATGATGATAGATTAAATAAAATTTTTTCCACTATAACTCCTCTGATCATGCATAATGATGATGATGTGGTTTATAATGAAAAATATCATGACCAACCAGAAAATATGCATCGATGAAGTTCATTGATGGTTAGAAGAAGTGGTGTTCCAACCCCAAACACAAGTGGAAACGAATATATATACATTTTTAATCATTAGGGAGAGGAACACCTTAAAACTGTAAATTCATAAAAAAATATCTATACATAGGAATAAGAACAATATTTATTACGATTCTAAACTTAAGAGAAATCACTATCTTAGTCTGACTAGTTTAAATCCTAAGAGTTATTCTTTTATTGGTGTCATTAATAATATTTAATCTATTGATTATAATTGGGGTTTTTCACACTCTTATGTAATTACTATTCAATATTTTATCATTTAAGATAATTTTCTCACTTGTGAGGGGGTTTTTTAAAATCCCACATTTTCCCAACATTTATATATTCTAATAAAAAATAAAAGTAAGAAGAAATATTTGGATGAAAATGAACCATTTTTGTTGAAAATTACCCATTCCATCGATTATAACTTTATATACATTAAATCAATAATTTTTCCATGGGAAAAAACTAGTCGATGTCACTCTACTAACTCTAGAAGGGAGATCAAATCATATAATTAGGGTCATAATAAAAATTAAGGTTAATTTAGTTTAGGATATATATACTTGGTATTGAAGGTATTAAAATATAACTTTTTTTTCTAGCAAATCATAACCAAGAATTCCAAAATGATAAATATCTCTATTAGTGAGATACTCTAGGATCAAAATAATTAATCAAGATACTATTTATAGTATCTAATAATGCTCAAAATATAAGAGGGGGTTGAATTGTATAATTTAAGAAATCATTAGAAACTTTTAATGGTGCTTATGCTTAACAATGTTAAACAAGATAAATTCAAAAAACCTCTTGTTCTACAATCTTGATTGATTTCGGAAATGCGATTCTGAGAATAAAATTCTGAGAAATTGAATCTAGAAATGAATCTTTAAAAAAGTTTACAATGTTTTTGATTCTACATTAAAGTGTATAGAATATTACTAAATCAGAGTGTACATGTATAATGATGTATAAGATAGTTACACTTTTCTCAACAATCAAAATGTAGCGGAAAACATGAAACAAACAAGTAACAAGTAGTTAATCATTTAAACCAAAGAAAAGGGTATACAACAAACATGGATAAATTTCCCTTGATTTATAATTTCAAGAAAGTCAATCTTACCCACACCAGGGTAAGCCCTTGATACAAAGATCAGAGTATGTCTTGCTATCCCCGCAATTCCTCAACTTCTAGGTAGTGGGCACCTCTGTCTTCCTTTCCCCATAAGTCATCGAATGTACTTAGCAACACTTAAAGTCTCACGAAGAAAAACTAAACAAGATGTTATGTGCAAAAAAATCATGAGAGTCTCTCTCTAGAAATCACATCAAAAACATGTATTTTCTAGAGTCATAGAGCAGTATAGAGCTCTTTCAAAAGAGCTCATATTTATAAGCACATTCTCAACAGTCGACACCATCCTCCAACGATCATATTTTCCTTGAATTTTGGAGGGACCTCTACATGTGTCACTAAAACAATGGTTAGATAGTAACTGAGTTCATGACATAGTTTTACAACCAAAACATGAGTAAGAAAAAATATGATTACTTAAGAAAATTTATTTTTCAGAATGTAAGAAAAAATGAATGTTTGTAGTCTACCGAAAAACTGTTCAGAGTCTACAATACAAGGATATTAGGATTAAACTTTCTAGATAATTTGTAACCTGAATTCTATAGAATTATGGAGTCTAAATTTCTAGGAAATTTTGACTCTGGATTTACAATAATTTGGAACCTGAATATAGAATGTTCAGAATTTGAATTCATAAGAATTCAGAGTCTGAACTCAGAAGAGTTCAGAGTCTGAATTCAGATAACTCATAGTTAGAAATCATAAGATTTTAGAGTATGAATTTAGAGAACTCAGGGTTAGAACTCATATGTGATCAGAGTCTAAATTCATAGAAATCAGATTCAGAACTCATAAGATCTCAAGGTCTAAATTCAAATAACTCAGAATCAGAACTCATAAGAGTTTGGAGTATGAATTCATAGAGTTCGGAACATGAATTCAGATCCTGAAAACAAAATTCTCTATATCTAAGTATTATATGATTCTGAGGTTTTGGTTACGAAACTGAATTTTATACTTAGAAAAAATGAACAATGAAAAACATGGTAAGGATAAATTTCCCTAGGGAAGGAAAACATTCCTTATGTGTGTAAAACACATGGTAAGTGAAATTTTCCTTAAGATAATGTGTTTGTGATTTTCCAAATAAGAAGTAATGGAAAAGTCATAAGGAAGACATATTGACTCCACAATGTCCTCAAACATGAAGTAATGGAAAATTCATAAGGAAACCTTATTAACTCTACAATCTCCCCTTTTTTGGAAGCAGAAGAATCCATTTGAAAAAGAATATAAGGACATAGAAAATATATTATTAGTCTTTTAAAACAAAAAGTATCTCCCTTATCACATGGGAAATGATGAATACGACTAACTACCATGTAGGATTTGGAACACTAAGGATCTTATTCTAGATTTCCCGAATGATATTTTTCATTATATTGAATACAAAAATCTTGGTAATGAAATCACCCCCTTAGATGAACTCCCACTTACATATAGACATTTCTTCTTTAATAAGTATTCTTTTTCCATTCTCCCCATTTTTGAATTTCAAAAACGAATTTGAGGGAATCAAAAATAAATTGTGGTACCTGAAATATTAGTACAAAACATCCAAAAGACAAGTAACAAAAAAATTTCATTATGAGGGGAAAAATTTGTACAAGGAAAGAAATACTACAAAAGATCATATTTAAATAATATCAACCTTCCTTTTCCTTGGGAATCAGCTTATTAACTGTTGTTTTGAGCATCTTAAGCTCCTTGTGGTCTTCCTCTACTCGTTTTAGAATCGGATCCTGATCCACAACTTTCTTCTCTAGAGCTTTGATACTATCATCCTGAGCCTTAAGAGCCTCTGCCTAAGCCTTCAAGACTTCTTCCTGCTTGGCAATCTTTTTTTCTATCTCAATATGAATATCTCTTTCTCTCTTCCATATTTGAGCCATGGAATACAGTTTCCCTTTCAATTCTTTCACTTATTGAATCCTAGAATTCTGTTTCACAGTCATCTATTCTTCAAAACTGCTTGTGAGATCCTTGATCTTACTATCTTTAATATAAAATGCCTCCTGGACACTATCTTATAACTCAACAAGATTTCTCAGATCTGTAACTGTCTTCATTGACCAGCTAACAAGTTTTTACAAGACATTTTGTGGGCAACAAAATTAATGATAAAATTCTTGTAATCAGCCACAGTGTTTACACAATTATCCATCACCACGGATACAGAATCCGATTTCTTATTTATTGTGTATTAAAGAATCTGGCATCGGGAGTTTATTCTTGGAAAAATTGTAATGGTTCCATCAATCTAATTCAATAACTTAACAAAAAAATCATGTCCAAGGGATGATGATTCTAAGACTAAATGTTTTCTAGGTGATGGTTCATTCTCTAGATCAGCATGTTTCCTCTTTGAGGATCCACCAGCTTCCTTCTTCTTTACAACAACTTTAGTCAGCGTATCCACAACCACATGTTTAACCTTATTGGTTTTCGGAATGGCTTCCTCATCTGTAGATTCATGTTCACTTTTAGACAGCTGAAAATTTTTATCTTCATCTATCTCTTCATTCTCAGCTCTTGCCTCATAATTCTAAAGGTGAATGAAATGATGATTAAAACATTCTTCTTCAAACATCTTATTCACTTCTTCTTAAACGTTTTCATCATATCCTTTCTCATATTTCCCATGTGTAGCCAGCATTAAATATTATACTTCAGAAGTTCGGATTGAGATATTCTTAGATGGGATTTCTCTCTCATTAAAATATTCCACATGCTTAATCAACTCTGTGGTGTCACAACTGCTTTCCACTTCTTCTTCAAGTTCTTCTACTTCTTTTACATCTTTGACTTTTTCCAGATTCACAAATTTCTTCCCCAGAGTTTCACGTAAGGGTTCTACCATAAAGGATTTTGGTACCGGAATGATCTCTGATGCATTCTCTACAGCCATTAAAAGATATTGCACTATCTCAACTTTAGTCAATTTCTTTTTTTTTCTATTATTTATCTTGCATTTCAAGCTCATCAGATGTCTTATCTTTTAAGGATTTTTCTTCAGTAGGATCTAAACCAATACTTGGCTCCGCTGCTTTCATGTTCTCTTTTTCTTCTCTCCACATAGAAACTACCTCATCGGGATATGATTTTTTTACTTCTTAGGATTTGGTGGTGCATATTGGATTTCCTTCTCTATAAGATATTTTACCTTTTCTTCCACTTCCTTCACATTCATCATCCTTGAACCTTTTTGGGAAGTCTCATCCACTTCCTGTTTTTTCAGAATAGCTTCATCTTCTTCCTCAGGTAAGTCATAAAATTCTTTAGAGTCTATAGAAAAACCAATGTTCATCCTCTTTAGGGTATCTTCACAAACTAACATTACTTTGAAATTCCACGGCTTCGAGATTCAAGGAATTTTAAAAGATTCTATGCACCGAACAACTAACATGGGGACAATGGATGGATACATGATTATCCGATCCTTCAAGTTTCCATTCATAAAATTCTCAATCGTAATGAGAATATTCGTAACCAGATTGATCTTCCTTAGGTTCACCAAGAAATCCAAGATATACATGTCACACTTCATTGATGTGTCCTTGTCCCCATTTTTGGGAATGATGAATCCTTGAACCCATAATTTGAGAATTCTATGGTTTATAGACAAGTGGGTGATTATTGGAGTCTTTACATCAGAGAGTCCAATACATGCCATAACCTTATCCTTAACAAAACATCCTTTGACATCTGGAAACTTATGAGAACAGAACATAGCTCCCCCTTCGTATGGAATACCAACAAAATTATCTGCCTTAGTATATGAAAGAGCATAAGTCTTTCTATATCACTTGTAAAAAAACATTTATCTACCTTCTTCCTTAATAAAATAGACTGATTCATAAAATTCAACTATCATGTCCGAATACACTAAATCGTGAGCACCTATCTTCGATATGCAAACATTGTCCCATCAATTGAGCTTGATGTTCATTGATATTATAGAATAATACTTATTGAAGAAGTTAAGATGAACCAAACTTTTTCTATAGACCTTCCACTCCGAGATCAGTTTGATAGTAAACATATCATTCTGAGAAGATTTTTCAACAAACATTAAGAATTGAGAAACCATTGAAAATCCGGAATGAGCATATTTATAAGGGAATAACTTCATCACACGAGATCTTGACATTCGTTATTGGAAAACCATCAGGGGTTCCTTCATATAAGCGTTTGATGTGACAGTTCATCTTCCATACTCAATCCAATGGCTGAAAATCATTCTAATCATATTTGATGGTTGATATGATAGCCACATGGAAAACTTGGTAGAATCGGATAATATGAAGTTTTTATGAAAAAATTCTGATTTAGGGAAAATAGAATACGAAAAAAAATTCAAAAACCAAATAAAATACCAGTAAGTAAAAGATGATTATAAAAACTCAAGAAAGGAAACATACCTTTTGGATTTTGAGGTAGATTTTTCTTAGTGAGAAAAAGTTATTTGGAAGAACATTAGATTCTGAAAATTACGATTACAAAATACTCCATTACGAAAATTTAATTACAAAATTATTCATTATGAAAATTGTATGTTCGAAAATCTTCTTTACAAAAATTTTAAGTGTGAAAATATTTATTATGAAAAGTTTAAGTATGAAAATACTTATTAAAAAAATTTAGACTAATAAAAAAATTTTAGACTACTTAAAATATTGGAATATGAAAATTCTCATTAGGAAAGATTTGAAAAATTTATCTACGAAAATTTTCATTAAGAAAGATTTGAAAAATATGACTACGAAAATTTTCATTATGAAAGATGAAAAATCCGACTATGAAAGTTTTCATTACAAAGGATTTGAAAAATATGACTATGAAAATTTTCATTACGAATGATTTGAAAAATCTGACTACAAAAATTTTCATTACGAATGATTTTGATCTACCTAACAGGGAAATATAATCCCCCCTATGAAAAAATTTTATTACTGTATTGAAATTGGTTTCAACAGAAATATAACAAGGAATATTACCTTACTGTTATCATTCCTAACTTATTTTTAATGTATTAAAATCTATTAGAGGGTAAAGATTTTGTGAAAATATTAGCAAGTTGATCATGTGTTCTAATAAATTGAAAATGATATACGATTTTGTGTGTGATCCCTAAGAAACTGATGACTAATATCTATGTGTTTTGAACAAGGGTGATGTGCCTGGTTTTTACTAAGGGCAATGGCAGTAGTATTATCACAAAAAAATTTGTGTTTTGGTAAAACACATACCATAGTATTTGAGTGTGTGTTGCATCCACAACACTTGAGCAAAACAACTTCCTGATGGTACATATTCAACTTTAGCAGTGGAATGTGATACTGAGTGTTTCTTCTTGCATGAACAAGAAACTAATGAATCTCCTAAGAAATGACATGTTCCAGATATACTTTTTCTATCTATTCTACATCCACTAAGGCCAGCATCAGAAAAAATGTTTAAATTAAAATTATTTCCAGAGGTATAAAAGAGTTCTAAATCCATGATTCCCTTTAAGTAGCAAAAAAATCATTTCACTACCTTTAAATGAGATTCCTTATGAATGGATTGATATCTTTCAAATAATCATACTGGAAACATGAAGTCTGAATGTCTAGTTGTCAAGTAATGTAAACTTCCTATCAGACCTCTAAAAGATGTTTGATCTACTAGTTTCCCAGCTTCATCAAGATCATGTGTGTTTGAGGTACCAATTAGAGTACTAATACTCTTTGTGTTTTCGAATACATACTACTTAAGAATATCATTAATATACTTATGTTGGTATATATAGATTCCTTCTGGTTTTTATGAAATTTGAAAACCAAGGAAAAATGTCAACTCACCCATCATACTCATTTCAAACTCATATTTCATTAGATCCACAAAGGAATCAGTTAAATATTGAAGAGTTGAAAAAAATATAATGTCATCAACATAAATTTGAACAATAAAAACATTTTTCTTATCTTTCTTTATAAAAAGAGTTGGATGTGCAATTTCATTTAACATAATTATTTTGAATCAAAAATCATGTAATCCTATAATACAAATCTCAAGGGGCCTACTTATGTCTATACAAAGATTTGGAATGTTTATAAACATATTCAGGATGTTTTGTATCTTCCCAAGCAGGAGGTTGTTCAACAAAAACTTCCTCATGAACAAAACCATTAAGGAAATCACATTTCATATCTATTTGAAAACGTTTGAAATTGAAGAATACTACAAATCAAGTAGAGTACAAATAGATTCATGTCTAGCTACTAGAGCATAGGTTTCATTATATTTTATTCCTTCTTGTTGATTATATACATTAGCAACCAGTCTAGCTTTATTTATTACTACGATTCTATATTCATCACACTTATTTTTAAAGACCCATTTTACTCCAATAACAAAAAATTCCTTAGGTCTTTCAGCCTAGGTCCAGACATTATTCCTTTCAAATTCATTTATCTCATATTTTATAGCGTTCATCTAATCATAATCACCTAAAGCTTCATCAGTTATTTTTTATTATAATTGGGAATGGAATGTTGGATGTTATATTTCATTTCATAAGGAACATCTAGTCATTATAGGTTAGTTTACACCACCAATGATACTATCACTGGGATGATTCTTAAGAAACAACTGATTTGGGTTTTGAAAAACCTGTTCATCAACATTGGGTAGGAAAGCTTCTGGGGTAAATGCTTCAAAAACTTCTTCATGGATATTTTCCTTATCAGAAGGATCTTCTAACAAATGATGATAATCTATTTTTCAAAACACATCCAATGATGTAGGTTTGGGTTGTTTAAAAACAAAGGGATCAGTTTCATCAAATTTGAAATGTACTATTCTTCAATTGTACAAGGGCTTTTATTGAAAAAAACTATAATCCTTAGAAGTTTTGGAATAGCCTAAGAAAATTCCATCATCAGATTTGGGTGTGAATTTCTACAAATTAGCTTTAGTATTCAAAATGAATACGTTGCACCCAAAAACATTAAATTAGTAAAGTCTAGGTTTTCTACCATTCCATAACTCAGAATTATATTTTTTAAGATAAGTTCAAATAAAAACATGATTTATTGTATAACAAGTAGTTATTACAGCTTTAACTCCAAAATGTATGGCTATTGAAAATTCACTCAACATGGTTCTTGTTATCTCTTGAAGAATTCTGTTTCTTCTTTCAACAAAACCATTTTGTTGAGGTCTTCTAGGTGCTGCGAAGTTATTAATAATGCATTTTCTACTACAAAAAGATTCAAAATTGGAATTTCAAAACTCTCCTCCACGAACACTGTGAATATTTATCAATGGAAGGTTTTTCTCATTCTTAAATTGGGCTAAAAAAATTTTGAAATAAGAAAAGGATTCTTATTTTTTTTCTAGAAAATAGACCAAATTAAATCTACTATAATCATAAACTAAGACAAATACATAATATTTTCCTCCAATGATTCCATTTTTTGTTGAGAAAAAAAGATCCATATGCACTAACTATAATACATTAGTGGTTGAGACTTCACTGACTGATTTAGAAGTAGATTTATAATACATTACATATTGACAAGGATCAGAAATTTTTGAAGAATCAAATATAAGCTCCGGTATATTTGTAAATTTTCCTTTCTTAGAGAGTCTTCATAGGTTCCAAAGGTTACAGTATCATAACATTATATGACATAACCAAGAATGATCATCCATTACACTAAGCCAATGTAAGTCAGGATTACTAAGTTCATCTATATTTAGGGTGTTAACAATCTCTTTTACAAGGGAAGGCATAATAAACTCTTCCTTGGAATTGAGTACTAAGAAATTATCATTCCTTAAATTCACAAGGTAACCTCCATCACTTAATTGAATTATGCTAAAGAGGTTGTGCATAAGACCCTTAACAAATAAAACATTTGAAATCAATGTTTTCCATGAAGAACAATGTTACCTATACAAATAATTTCTCCCTTATAATTATCTCCAAAAGTTATTGTTCCTCATTTCGTCTTATTAATATTTTTAAATTAGTTTTTGTTTCCAGTCATATTACAGGAACATCCAATATCCATGTACATAGTATTGTTGTTTGTACTTTACTTATTTTTCTAACAATAAGAATGTTAGACATTCAGAATCAAAAAATTCTGATATATGGAAAGTTTAGAAAGAAAAATCATAAGTACCCACATATTCATTGAAAAATAAGATTTATGAAATCCTAATGATTGGGTTTTGATTAGGGAACAATTTTTTTCCCAATTCCCACCACACTGACATTTAGTACAGAATGAAGCAGTTAGAGGAACAAAATAATTATTACTATAAATCAGTTTAGAACTAGTATAACCAAAACCAGAATTATTCCTTAGAGGTTGGATTTGAGAATAAATATAATCCATATTTTCCTTACCTAAGGTATAGATTTACAAAAACTTCCCCAAGGAAATTATTTTGGATGTTAGATTGATAACTAAGTTCATATCTTCCAAAACATTATTTTTATCAGTAGATTTTGGCTCGAAAACATTTTTCTTATAAATTAATTTTTCTATTTCCTTAGAATGTTTATCCTTCTCATAATTTACATCCTCCAGTTTTTTTGAAATACTTTCAAAATCAAGGATTTTCATTTCAAGATCTTTAGAAAGATATGAAATTCGTTTAGTAAGAATTGTATTTCTAGAATTTTCTTTATCAAGATTTTTCTTTAGTTATGAATTCTCATTCTCAATGAGCATAGAAAAACTAAAAACTTCATCATATGTAGGTAAAGTATTATCTTCATTAGAAGAAGATTCTTCATCAGACGATTTATAATATTTACTATCACTATAATTAGTGTTTAGGGATACATTGGTAACAGATTCAATATTGTGTACCTTATCCATTATAGAATTATTTTCAATAGGTAGTCTTGAAATTAAACCAAGATTCTTCTGTCCAGGAGATTTTTACTCTGATGATTCATCTGAAGAGTCACCACAACTGGATTTATAGGTGTCATTAGGTTTCAAAACATTCTTAGCTTTGGATTTATAGTACTTCTTTCTATTTTTCTAATAATGCTTCTACTTTATTTCCTTTCATTTAAGAATAAGACAATCAGGTCTTATATGTCCAGATCTCTTGAATTCATAAAATGTGACTTCTAAATCTTTCTTATCTCTATTTTATTTCTTCTTGTATGTAGATTAAACATTCTTTTGGCCAACAATCTTATTCATCCTTCAAGAATGATTTTCTAAATCATTTTCTGAATATTCACTTCCACTAGATTCTGATTTTATAACAACTTTCTTAGACTTAGATCTTGTAAATCTATCATGAGTCTTGGATTTAATATGATTTGATTCTGTAAAAGAAACACTTTCTTTTTCCATTATTCATCATAATATTATCTTCATCTCTCTTCATTATAGTCTCATGTTGAAGAAAAATTCCCAAATGTTCATCAAGTGAAATCTGAGTAACCTTTCTACTTTCATCTATAACTACCCTCTTCGTTTCCCAATCATTGGGAATAAGGCCTATGATCTTATCCACAAGATCACCATCATTTAATCATTTCTCACCCATAGATTGTAAACTATTGATGATAGTCATAAATCTTTGATGCACCTTACATATGGGTTCTCCATAATGAAGGGAAAAACCATGATATTTAGCTCTGAGAATGGATCTTCTAGTTTCAATAACTTTGGTTGTTCGAAAGTGAGTAAATTAAAGCTTTTTACATATACAATTTACTGATTCACATGATGAAATTTTTTTATATATATTTCTTCTCATAAAAAAAAGAAATGAATTGAGTACTTTATAATTTAGTTGATATTCTTTCTTTTCTTGATTGGTAGAATTAAAACTTCTTTGTTAGGGATTTTATATGCACTAGTATTCATGACAAAATGGTCTACTCCGGTATTGATAATGAATGCCTTTATTCAATCTCTCCAATATTCGTAATCATTCCCATCAAAAATAGGTAGTATGGTTGGATTTAGGATGTCAATGGAACCAACATTTATTCCTTCCATCTTAAAGAAAATATTTCACACAATCTTGTTAGTAATAAATGTTTGTAAACAAGGAAAATTTTCGTCACCAAGTAAAATATAGAACAATGAAAAACCTGAGCATGGAAAAATTATATGTGAATATAATTATTTCAGAGACATACTATGATACCAATTGAAGGATTGGTTTAGGGTATGAGGTCACTACCTTCTGATACCAATTCAAGGATAAAAATAATGAATGAAGATACTGTATCTAGTATCTAATGATACTCAATATAAAAGAGGGGGGGGTGAATTGTAAACATTAAAAATTATTTAGGAACTTTTAAATTTGGTTATGTTTAACAATGTTAAACAAGGTAAATTCCCATAACCTCTAGTTCTAAAAACATGCATGATTCCAGAAACATGATTCCGATAATGCAATTCCTGAAAACTGAATTTGGAAATGAAACGTAACAAAAGTTTACAATGTTGAATATTCCACCTTAAAGCATATAGAATCATACATAATCAGAGTGTACAAGTATAAATAAGTATAAGATAGTAATATTTTTGGAAATAATCAAAATTCAGTGGAAAACTTGAAACAAAAAAGTAACAAGTAGTAAATCATTTAACCCAAAGTAAAGGGTATCCATCAACTTTGGATAAATCTCCCTTGATTTATAAATTCCTAAAATTCTTTCATACACACACTAGGGTAAGCCCTCGATACAAATATCAGAGTCTATCATGCTATCCCCCCATGCCCTCAACTTCAATGTAGTCAGCACCTCTATATTTCTCAGTAAATAAGTCCTCGAGCTTTAAGGTAGTCATCACCTATGTCTTCATATTCTCAAAAGACCTTGAATGTACTCAATAAAATTTGGAGTCACACAAAGCAAAACTGAACAAGAAGTTAAGTACACACAAAGCATGAGAGTCTCTCTCTATAAATCACTTCAACAACATGTAATCTCTAGAGTCATAGAACAATATAAATGAATTTCAAATGAGCACCAATTTATTGGCACATTCTAAACTGTCGGCACCCTCCTCCAATGGCCATATTTTTCCATGAATTTTGGAGGGACCTATACACGTGTCACTCAAGAAATGGTTAGTTAGTAACTGAATTCATTGACATCATTTTATAACCAAAACACGAGTAAGAAAAAATATGGTTATTTAAGAAAATTCATTTTTCAGAATGTAAGCAAAAATGAATGTTTGAAGGCTACCCAAAAACGTTTTTTAGTCTATAATACAAGTATATGCGGATTCTATTTTCCAAAGAATTAGGAACCCGAATTCTTTTGAATTCAAGAATATGAATTTCAAGGAAATTCGGAATATGGAGTCCCAAGAATTCGGAATAAGAACATAGAAAGTTCGAAATCTTAATTCATAAGAATTTGGAGTCTAAACTCAGAAGAGTTCAGAGACTGAATTAAGAGAACATGGAGTCATTACTCATAAGATTTCGGAGTTTAAATTCTGAGAACTCAGATTTAGATCTAATAAGAGTTCGGAGTCTGAATTCAGAGAACTCGGAGTCAGAAGTCATAAGAGTTCAGAGTCTGAATTCAGAGTACTCAGAGAAAAATCTAATAAGAATTCAGAGTCTGAATTCATAGAGTTCCGAACCAAAATTCGGATCCTGAAAACAAAATGCTCTATATCTAAGTATTATATGATTCTGAGTTTTTTGATATGAAATTGAATTTTAAAATTATACAAAATGAACAACGAAAAACATGGTAAGGATAAATTTCCTTGGGGAAGGAAAATTATCCATATGAAAGTAAAACGTAGGGTAAATGAAATTTTCCTTATGATAAGGTGTTTATGATTTTCAAAATAAGAAGGAACACATAAGTCATAAGGAAACCTTATTGACTCAATAATCAACCCAATTGTGAAGGAATGGAAATGTCAAAAGAATCATTATTGAATCAACAAATGCAATATCTAGCACAACCGTTTCAGGAATTAATTCAAATAATCATCCATTTTTATGCATCATTTCCTTTATAAGAAGAAGACATGTCCTCCCAGGTAGATTTAATAATGACATTCCATCCCACCCTCATTGTGGTAATATTTTTTTTAGATTAATAATTCTATCATTTTTGTAAATGATGGATGTTTATTGTTTCATAAATTTAAAACTATTGAAGAACAGTCTAAATGCATTGTGAATAGACACATCAAACAATATTTAAAATTATATTACATATCTAAATGCTGACTATATATTGATATATAACGATTCAACCAATTCATAAATTGTTTCTGATATTATTTTATAAATATAGGTTTCTACCATGTTAAACTATATACAATCATTAAAAGATAAATCCAAAATAGAGATATTATATGCTATGTGGATCAAAGATAGAGATAGAGATAAAACAATTGAACTCTATCCAAAGTGATGAAAATGAATTTAGACCACGTACATTCTACAGGGATAGATACAACATTATTGATAATGAGGAAATACATTAATCTCATTTAAATTCTTTTTTCTTCAATATATTTTATGGGGATGACCATAATATAGAATTAATTCTTCATATCAATAATTCCATTTTAAAAAAAGTAAACAATAATTTCCTTAAGTGTATCCCTCATGAAATAGAAATCAACGATGTAGTATTTAGGATAAAGAATGTTTGTTCTCTGTAGACTATTGGATTTTCTAAATCATTAATCAATCATTATTTAGACATCATAGATCATAATGTGTGTAAATTTGTAAAATATTTCTTTTCCAATGGCAGTATTCCTCTTGGGATTAATGCTCAGTTCCACACCATGACTCCCTATGATGATAATTCCTCTAAGATACATCTTTCAATACCTATATAACATATTAGAACCCTTTATGATGTTATTAACAAGATTCATTATAAATGACATTCAACAATTTAAATCATTTTTCTTCTAGAATTCATTCTGGTTTTGGAAAAGGAATAACCTTTCCATAATGTATCTTCATGGCTTATAAAATCACCAATCATCGAATGAAATAATATAGAGAATGTATAATTTATATTAAAGAAGATATCAAAATGGATTTTGATACTATGGATTAGAGTACCATATATATTGTTCATCAATGCTTTTCTTAATTTTTTATTCATTAAATGGATTTAATTTTTTTTAGATCTGTATATATTTCTGTTCATATTTATAGATCTACAAATGGTTATTTAAACTGATATAAACGGGTTACATAAGGGGATCCCATATGTTCTATTATTTTCACAATAGTTTAGTATTATTTATGTAGGATCCTCTCACATATGGTGGGTCATGGTTAACCTAAACCTATCTTTTCATCAAAAAACCTTAATTCTCTAAATCATCTCCTTTATGTGGGTTATAATAATTTTTTCATATATGGGGTAAAAGAAATATTAAAAACCATATGGTAAATATATCCCATTATTAAGAGGTTTTAAGTCAAATATATATTTGAATAAATTCTTTATTTTATTTTTGAAATGGTTTTTGGGTGCCTCAAAATCTCATTATGAATGAATTTAACATCTAGGAAGGTTATTTTCAATTAACTTACCTTAGTGTCCCTCTATTTTTGGGAAGGAATAAATGTATTTATTCTTATAGAATAGTTGATCATGTAATGAATGAAAATTTTTAATGGATTGTAATGAACATATATATAGATTGACTAATTTTTCTTATAAAATCCCACATTGTTTTTAAAATGTTTTATTCATTGATGAATTATAAATTTCTTTTTCAGATTCATAAAATTATCAATGTCTACATCAAATAAATTATTTCTAGTAGATTAAGTCTAGAATGAATGTTTATTATTTCATATACGTTTGAATGTTGTAATCCTCTTTGTAATGAGAGCATACGAATCAACAACATCAAATTATTAAACGATTTATTACAATCTAGGTTTACCTGAAACATTCTTAATTGAAATTCCCTAGCTACAATTTTTCATACAGCTGGGTTTCATAACTAAATAATTAAAGGAAACCATCATTACATGGATTCTTCTAGTTTCCATCTCTCAAATATTAATCTTCCATCATTATTTATCATTCCTAATGGATTTCAAACATGGTGTATTCAATTATTTTTTTGTTTTAATAAATGTAATGTTTATCATATTATTTCGATTATAAATTATCATAATTTAACTATTGATACTAACACATATATTAATTTCATATTGAGCTTACCAAAATGATATTTTACTAATAATATCAACAACCATATCAATATTTAATTTCTTATCTCCAACTGGTTATTTTTTATTTCAGGGACCTCCTTGTAATGGTATCATAGATTTATGCTTTTATATAACCACAATTTAGGTGTTACATTATATGAAAATACGTGGATGAATAAAATTGATAATTCATTTTTCAATACATGTAGATTTACTCTTTTTCAGAGCATTACACATAATAGATTTCCATCTTACATTTTCCAACAATCCACTAGTGTTAAACTTTCCTCTAAATAATCTGCATGAAACCAACACCGAGGATCATATCACCTCTTCTATTGTCCTGAGAATGGTTTTGAATTATAGAAATACATAATTGATCTACTGAAAATGATTCTTCAATATGGTGATTCAATTCAGACTTACGTATAACATTGTACAGATATTGATTTATGAACCTAATAAATGTACATGATTATTTCAATAGTTTTTGGAATGGTTAATTTTATATATTATTTGAGAAATTCCATTATTTATAAACAGAACTCTTTATGTATTCTTGAATATATTTTTAAAATAAACACTTCCCTTATTGATGTAATTTCTTCATAGTGTAATTTCTTCCACAAATCCATTCAATAGTTCTCATTGTGGCATCAACAGGGAGTTGTTGAAAAAACAGCTACCATATAGGTACTTTTTAAGTTTGATTGAAAGTCCCACTTCAAGGATAGATAATTAATAATTTTTATGTTCATCAAAAGGAATACTGGGAACTTTTTTATGTGAAGATGTATATTGGAGTCAAAAAAGACAGATTCTTTGTTGTTTTTATGGAAGATAAGGAATTTACACTTCCATTGAATATAAAATGTTCAATGTTATTATTTTGGTATCCTCTTAAAATTATAAAAGGATGGAAATAACTTTTTATATATTTTGATTCTATAAATATTATTCATCTACTTTGTTATGGTGTGACACATCTTTCATGGCAGGTCACTATTAAATTGTTGGAGTTCTTTTAATATCCTTTAAGATCCATTCACATCATTACCCCTGCATTCTAATAAATGAACGCAGTGAAGGATGTGATTTATAAGAAATGAGTCAACATTGATACTACATAGAAATATCATAATGATTTCACCCCCATTATGTCCTTTATAATGTGAAACAATCATAGAAAAATATTATATAATAAAATTCTTCCTAAATCAGGAAGGGTACAAAAATAAAAAGTGACCATATAAGCATAATAAGTCTTAAAAATGGAGATATCAATGATTTCATATTCATAAAATAATTACACAGTAATGTAAATTTGTTTAAAAAATTGAAATAAATTGCTTATATTTCATAGATACTACTTCTAAATAATGGAATAATGCATAAATTTTCATATGACATGTATCCTAAAGGATTCAATGAAAAGAATAACTAAGAGAATAATATTTTTACGATGATAGAAAAGATTGATATAAACATAATAATAGAAAATTATTTCTATAGAAGTATTGGAATACTACTTTGTTTATCATAGTGTAATGGGTTCACTCCCCAAATCCTTGGGTTGGACTAGTCTCACTCCCAAGACATTAATAGTAGAAATTTCTCCTTAATGAGCATTGTCCACTTCCCATTCAAATCCTATTTATCATGTGAGATATCCATACTTAACCATTCGATTGGATGGATATATAATTTCTCTCCAACCCACCACATAAAAAATTCCATGGAATTCTATTATATAATATCATCAAATAATCGTTATATCATAAACATTGAAATGAAATTGGTTTCATATACATTACTTTATTGAATAACCCAAGAGAAAGAAGTGGGTTTTATAAAAATTTCATCATTTCATTATATATTTACCCATTGAATGGGAATTGTTTTCGTAACAATATTTTCATCATAATCCTAACCTATATGAGATATAATTAATATTGTATTATCGAATAATATCCCAAAAAAATATTATATAATTTCAATGGACGTCATCTTAGATTGAAAATTACACTAAAATATTACTAGGAACATTTATTCTAGATAATAGACATTCAAATTTGAAATAACCAATTAACTATCTAAAATAATACCAAATATTCATTAAAACACGTTATTTGAAAACAACATTTTGAAAATATAATGGAAGCTTCAATAAATTTATTTCTCATGATGGTGGAATATTACATTCATTCCATGTACATTATAACATAGACTCATGTCACGTTTCCATTAACAAGTAAAAAAGTACCACATTTGTAAAAAAAATATTTGAATACATTTATTAATAAAACATAAATGTCTAAAATATGATTTTAAATATATTATTAAAAAATAAAAAATATTGAAAACACATTATAACATATGGATATTAAAGAAAAATTATTTTTTAGCAAATTTAGAAATGATTTAAATTTTTCATTTAAATTATATTTTTATTTAGTTAGTAAATAATGAGAGGAAAATGATTGAAAAAAATATAATATAAAAAAATAACAAGATGAAAAAATATATGATTTTTAACAGATATTTAATAATATTTCATTATTCAATGTTAATGTTGAGAAATAATAATAATTAATGTGATTGTATCACAAATCCCTTACCAAATTGGTTTTATTGAACCATAAACCATGTGAATTAAATAACATCAATTGAAATATAAAATAAAATTATTATAATGGGATTTGTGGTGTAACATATCTATTCAGCAGTATATACAGTTCATAAAACTAAATTGGTGCATAATACCAAATAAGACTCAATGTAGTGTAAATTGAGGGAAAATATTATAAAAATTACATAACATTGATGTGAGAATTGATCAGTTAATTGATGATGATTTTATAAAATGTAATGTCACACAAATAATAATAAATATAATATAATATAATAAAATTTAATTAACCACATAATCCTAGAATATCATAGTCAATTTAACAATAATATTACTCATTGAATATAAATTGAGTTATAAAAAACCATTATATAGGTCTTAGTCTCCACATAAATATATTATTATACTGAATAATAAAATAATTTTAATTATTTATTTTTAATATATTTTTAAAAATTTATTACTCCACCAATTTTATTTTATACAAATTTATTTTTAATTTTTATTCAATTTTGTTCACAACATACATTTTGATGATATTCAGTTTTTATATCTAAAATGACTTCAGTTTTTTTACAATAATAAAATTGGTCACTATTAATTCATATATAAAAAATTAATAATAAAATAATTATAATATTTATACATAAATTTTTATTTTGTAACCAACCATGTAACATGGTTATGAAAAATAAACAGTGTTCAAATCATTAAAATTGTAAGCCTTTCTTATGCATGAGTAATGTTTTTATTTTTTAATGATCATGATAGAAATAACATAAATATACTTTTAACAATAAATAATTATAATTATTAAATATTTGTCATTTTATTTCATTAAATACACTTATTTATAGTTATTATTGGATGAGATTATTAAAAATAAATCTATTTTCTTCATTTAGGTAGTTATCCACATGTATATATGAACAATGGTATCTTTTTAAAATTAATTTATAAGAAATAAATATGATGATATACTATCTTTATATAATTATAAATAAATTAGTTAATATACAATAAAATATATATAGTAAATCCAATATTAAAACAGTCTAGGAGTAGTGGTAATGTAAAATGAATTACATCTTTTTGTAAGGTGGTAGTATGATGTACACATGATTGAAGGTTTCCTATCCTATTTGATGGTATAGTTTATAGATATAGGTTTCTACATTAACATAACATTAATAAATCATTTGTAAGATATTAATGTTATTATATTATCATGGTTTAAAGAGATCTTATGTATTTATGAAAAGAAATAAAAGAAAACCCACAGTTAAGAACTATTTCACCTCATTGTAACCTTATATAGGATTTTATCAAAAGCCTTCAGTGTGTGGATTTGATATTAAGAAAATTTACCGTGATTCAAGGGGATTTATTCAATGAATCATTTTTTGTCGACAATTTATTATCAGAATTTCTTCTAATGTGTGATGAAAAAAGGACAGGATGCAGCATTTTATAAGTTAGGAGAGGTAATCTTTTTGAGTTTATTGAAATTAGATATTAATATAAATTAATATAAATTTTAAAAATCACCTAATCTTTTATAATTAATATATTGGATGAGTATGTGAAGAATAAATATCATTTAATTAAAATTTGAGATTTTTTAAAATGGTTTTTACTCATATATATTTATTTTAACATGTGTTCACAATTATTGATATTCATCATGTCAACAATGTTTTTACTCTTTATAGAAAGTGTTATTTATTATTAAAGGAAACTTTTCCAAGAAATAGAACATGTTAAGTATGATAAAATATATTTTAATCTCTATAATGATTTTAGTATTTTAAGGAATTATATATATATTAATAGAATATTATTTACTGTAAAATATAATTAATGTCATTATTGGGATTGTATATTGTGATTCACTATAAAAAATGTAATCAATTTAATTTAAATATAATCTTATAAATCCTATATAATTAATATATTTACCTAAAAATTTGGTGGAACACTAAAATTCATTAAATTCATATTACATTTATTATTTACAAATTGACTTATTTTATTATTCCATTAAATGAATAAATACTGTGTGAAAATTAAAAAACAGTATTTAGTAAATATATTATTATTTAAAAAATAAATAAACTACCATCATTTAAATAATTTCAACCTTCTTAGAAAAGCCATTAATATTATAGAACAATTATTTTTATCATTATGATAACATATAAGAGAAATTTTAAAACAATAGTGTGTCATTTTTTTCATAATAAAAAATATCATAAGGGAATCAATAATGGAATGGTGAACCCATTTACTAGGTTAAACCCATTTACTATATGAACACCATCATTTTGTCTTTTTAAAACCCATGTTTAACTTAGGTTAGCCCCACGTACTCTTTTACCATGCTGATGAATTATCAATTTTATTAATATTCATTATAAGAAAAAACATTATAAACAATTTAAATAATATAAAATATTATAATTTAAAAATGTAATCTATATTTAAAATTATATATCAATAAGTGGAAGAAATCATTTTTTTCCCACAATGAACGATGCAGAATGCTTTTCTCAAAAAGAAATCATCATTTGAAAGTTAAATTTTTTTTTCAACTATCACAAATAATTTCCAATTATATGTTATAATATAGAATAATTATTACATTATGACAATTATATTAATATACTGTCAAATTTTAACTATTATTGATAAAATAAATTATATGTTATACACAAAAAATGAAAAAACTATTTTTTTACGAAAGTACATATTTTAAGAAAAAAAGTACTTCACTAAATATTGATTATCTATTTTAGAATAACAAATGTTTTCTTTTATGAATTGATATATATATATATCTTAATTTCTTTCTTATTCATGACACCACGTTTAGTGGAAATGTTATAATGGGCATCTATATATTATAATACTAGAATAAAATCTTAGGTCATAATAAACACCTTATTAAATGAAACTAAAGATATAAATATGTGAAAAGTTTTTTTCAATTGAATATATTATAAAATAACTTCATGTTAAATTCTCACAATTCATTAATTAATATTTTCCTAACAATTTCATCTTCATGTTGATAATCCAAGGTTTTACATTTGAAAATTTCTATTTTGGAAAACACAAATCATAAAAAAGGTCAACAAAACAACTTCTTAAGAAGAATTAATAGGAAATATGAAGGAAGAAAATAATAAAAAAACAATATATCCAAATAAGAGAACATCAGGTGGATATGAAAATTTAGACATGTGGTAGAAAAATACTACACAAGTAAAAATATGGAGAGATATGTAATATGGTTATGATAATGTTGAAAGCCACTAAAAAATACATTAGGGGTGAAAATGCATCTATTCATCAGAAATGAAGGTAAAAGTATAATAATTTATTTCTAGAGCCTCTTATAATTTTTGAGTCATTATTTTACAAACATGCTAATGAACATGGGAAAATATACGTATGTGATATCATTATATAGATAAATCACAATTTCTTTTTTTTGTTCTTATATCAATTCCTTCTTTAAAACATACTCTAAAAAATGAATATTCCTCGGGACATTTTGATTCATGAATCCCTAAAATTATCTTTTTATGGGTCATAAAATCCATTAAATAAAGATAATTCATTCCATTTGTCTCTTCTCTCTATCAAAACCAATGAATTTACAAAATGTTTTCCTACATAGATAAATATGTTACATTATCCTCTAAAACAACAATACAAACACAATAATTTCTATGAATCCATTTCTTATGCATTTAACCTTATGAATCATTCAATCTATGTCTGTCTGAATTCAATACACAAAGATATGAATGATATAGTGACATATATCTATACTTCCATTATTATATTTTATAATTATCCACAAACAACCTCATGTTTATCATAATGTCACACACTCAACATGTGAGTACCGTGATCATATTTCTCTTGAATCTTGATAATCCTTTCTCAAAATAATCATAATCACCACAAAAAATTAATCAATATAGTTATTATTTCAAAAAAATTATCTGTATTCATAAAAAATACTAATTAATATATTCAATAAATAAAAATCATAACTAACATCTTCAAAAATTTCATTTTTAAAATATCTATTTGGCCCCAGGAATAAACATTACATAATCAGGAATTAATTTAATAATTCTTATTGAGGATCTTTTTAGGAATCATGATTTATAAAATTAGTTCACAACATATACATACAACATTAATATTATATGTAGATACTACTACTTAGTATCCATGTTATTCATAAAATAAAAAATCTTAAAAAAAATCATGTTTAGTTCCATGTCTTAAACAACATGAATTTTCTTTGACCCTATCCGTGGCTTTATACGACTATATATCCTATGAAAAACATTTCAAAATAATGTGATGAGAATAAAAAGCTAACTAAGGGATACATAAAGAAGTAAAACATTTTGTTTTCAAAAAAACATGTAATCCATGAATACTTTATCACAAATTAATACTTTTCATCATATTGAAGTATCATTAACCCATCACTGAATACAACATTGTTGCATAACCTTTTTTATAACCACAAGATTAACATAAAACCCCAAGAATGAAAAACGTAGCATATAAAGGTAAATTGGGACATAAACATACATAAATGTAATTTTCATATGGTCAACTTACACTCATCTCACTAAATGGAATATCCATACCGATGACTTCCATACCAAATTCATTGAAGGTTATAATGTAACAAACCATACATGGTTTATCACAGAACCACTATTCATCTGATTTATCACGTAACCACCCCTCAAATGTCTATGTACCAATATAAAATCATCACTCATAACATATTGGAAATATAATCATTTAAATCATAAAACATCATTTGCAATTATAAGAAATAATTTCCAGACATTGAAATAGTAAATCCACTTTCAAAACCAATTTTGATTATAAAATTTGTAAAAACGATGTATGGTATTTAATTTCCATTTAAAAGAATCCTGACTTTTTATGGAATCCAAATATCAAATAATGCTCACGCTGGTGGAAAGGTTGTTGTCGCTGCACAAGATGAAAAAATTCGTTTTGTCATTTAGTAAAAATCAACATCGAAAAAATATTCCATTTGGATGAAAATAAAAGTCCAGGGGTTTACTATAGACCTTGTAAAATAATGTGGTGTATATTATCATAATACGTCTCAATGAATGGATATTGAGACGATGTCCCACACCTCAAGTCCGACTTGTCTCGTGTATTCCTTGTTATTATTGAATAATAAACATAACATAATTTCAATTTGATTCAGAAAAATTTTCATGTTTATTATTCTTTTATATCAATTATTACATTGCTATAACAATTTGTTAGTTATTTGATTTCATATCATACATTTGGTCGATGTTTGGAACATGAGTCAAAAATGAACTTGTAATAATTATTAATTGTCCATTTGGTCAAAAGTAAATTATATAAAGAATGATATTAATTATTTAGATATAATATATATCATATACATCCATTATATATTTATTTATAATTGTCCAAAAAATTTGGATAAAAGAAATGAAATTCACCATTCACGAGGACGGTATGTCGCAAATACACATAAACGCTACATTCATTTAATTTTCATATTTAATGAAATTAAAAATAAATGATACGTAGGTATATTATAATTAAACTGTAATATCAATCTAATATATGTCACATAAGTTCAATAATTCCATCATTTATACATTCCATGCATAGCATGGATGAGTCATATCACTTTGACGGGGTTGTAGTTCGAACCTACACAAATGAAATTATGATATTTATACAACATGTAAAGCATAAATATATGTTCTAAATGAGAGTTAAATTGTCATAGAGATAAATTAAAAATAATATATATAATATAAAATACAGTTCCATCATAATGGACACCATGAGAGGTGGTAGGAGAAGATTGAACAATCATCATTTCATGAGGCAGTAGTTCACCGTCCACAGAAAAAGTATGGACTATACCCATTAGTTAGAGGTGTGTGTATGTTTAGTTCGAATACATATCATAAAAGAACCTAGTATATTTAGGATATTGTTATTGTTATATATACAACGAATAAGAATATCATAGGGAGTGGAGAATAAAAAATAATTTAAAGGAACCTGAGAGAAGGTGTTGCCTCAAATCAGGTAACTTATAATGATTTAAGACAAAGGGATTTCTTGAATTGACTTCTTCCTTGGGGATGTCATGTAAAATAAAGGTAGGTATTTTGGGATATTATTGTGGAATAGGTTATACGATCTATGGAGGCATGAGTGGTGTGAGTATGGGTTAGATGTGTCATCCTTTTATAAATAGAGGAGGGGCACATTAGGAATGTCTTAATGTATTATTTTATTATTAATTGATGCTAGAATTATAATAACAAAAAAGTGATATATTTCAAAGTATATATGAGGATGGGTCTAAATAATCTCATACAATAGGTTTTTGATACGTTTAGGACATAAAATTAATCTTACCTTTTATCTTCAACCCTTAGTTATTGAATTTATCTTTCACCATGTCTTCTTGTATATTTATACTATACAGTTAATATATTTTCTATAAAATTAAAATAGAAACTCTAGTGGTTCATTAAGGACATTTAATACCTTATCTATGTCATTTATAAGAATCATATATTTTTAGGACTATTATGTCATTATATATAATAGTATTTTTTTAAAGACTCATTTATGTCAATTTTTATACAATACATATCATAACTTTTTTTTAAAATGTATAAGAATGTAATTCATTATAAAAAACATAATTTTTTAAATTAAACAAAGTCATAATAATCCATTAAATTCATTGATGGAATAAACTGTTTCAATACAAATTTATTTTAATTTTTTTAATCTCATTTATTTAAAACATTCATTAATAAGGTAATCACTATATTATCGTTGTGTCATTAATATATTTTTTTGGATGTCTAAAAATTATACATAAAATACCATGATATAGGAAATCATTTTATATTTTTAATTATTATTTATAGTCTAAGATATTATTTATATAACTCCATAATATTTTGTTTTATTAGAAGATATATGTTTTGGATATATTTTCCTTAGCATTTAATGAATGGTAATTAAATTTTATTTTCACATCCAAGTGGATCCATGGGGTCCCAAAATAGACCCAAGGATGACCATGGTGGGATAAATTTCATAAAATAGGATTAGGAATTCCCCATTCAAAATATGGAATCTATTTCTCCAAATTCAAAATAAAAAAGTTGCAAATATTACTTTGAAATTAATTCCCATTTCAAAACAAAAAAAAATGTTTTTAGGAAATAATAACTATCAAAATATTGAAATGTGATTATGTCCAATTTCATTGTGAAATTACATCCAATGACCAATATTGGATTAAATGATAAGAAATACAATTTAATTAATCCTTAAATCCAATTAAAATGATAATCTAACCATATAAATTTACCAGATAAAAAAGATAGCATTGACATAAAATACAGTATTTTTCATATTCATTAAAAATTATATATATTAGAGAAATAAATAAAATTACTCAAAGTAATTTTTTATTACATTATTTAGAATAAAAATTTTAGTTTGTCAAATAGATCATATAAAGGTGAAAAAAACTAGATTTAAAATGTTTTCTCTATGAAAAGGCATTAAAATTAATTTTTTAAAATAATAGATTATTTCCTGATTAAAAATGGATTCATTATCATTTTAATCAACTAAAATTTATTGGATAAAATAAAAAACTTTTGAACAACATGTTTAATAAAAATATAGTTAGTTATGTTCATTCACACTAGTATAATGGCTGGGCATTAACTACCATTTGAAATAACTATATTATATTATTATTTTTTCAGTATGACTGAGCATCATGTGGAACATTAGATTTTGGAGAATCCCATTGTTTTGTGACTGGTATTCCATCGATCATAGAATCCCCTTTAATGTAAAATAAATATTTAATTCAAAAATATTAATAAATCATAATATTTCATATTCTTTATTTTGATGGGATGTTAAAACCTTCCCCCTTTTGGAAATTGTGTCTCCCAAATTTTATTCACTTAAAAAATAATAGGGGGTATTTATCCCTCATAGCATTTTGAGATTCATATGTTTCCACTTCAACTTTATGGTTGTCCAACGAAACCATCACCTGATTAATTACCATATTCTGCAACACATTCTTTCTTCATCCACGAATCTGGTCTGGTTGTTCCCCATAAGAGATATTCACTTCCAACTAAACTACCTCTAGACTCAAAACATGAGATGGATCCGGTATATAATTTTTCAACATTAAAACATTAAAATATTTTTACACCAAGGATAAACATGATGGATATTCCACTCTGAATGCTACTGGTCTATATTTCTCCTAGATTTTACAATTTATAATGAACCTCGGACTCAACTTCCCCTTCATACCAAAACACATGACACTTTACCATGGTGAAACATTGAAAAAGACATGATCAAATACCACAAAAGATTTATTATTCTTTCATTTATCTATATACCTTTTCTACCATCTCTAAGCTTTTCTAATGTGATTCTGAATTAATTGAACTATTTCGGCCATCTATTCTACCAATTCATGTCCTGCCATCTTTAATTCACCCACATCATCCCAAAAATCTAGAGTTTGACAATGGTTTCCATATAATGCCTCAAATGGATCCATCTGTATACTAGAATGAAAACTGTTATTATAAAAAAAATCAACCAAAGAAGGATATAGGTACCAAATTCCCCAGTAATACATTGATGAAGAACATGGAATATCATCAAATGTATGAATTGTTTGTTCTAAATTACCATCTAATTGAGGATGAATAATTGTACTGATCTTTAATTTAGTACCCAAAGACATCTAAAGGACATTCCAAAAGTTATAAGTGAAACTGTGACCGAGTTCAGCTACAATGGAAAGGGGAAATCCATGTAACCTCAATATATATTTAATATAAATTCTATATATTTTATCATGATATAGAGTATCTAGAATAAGAAACAAATTAGTAGATTTAGTCAATCGATCTGCAGTAACCCAGATTGTATTGTTACCTCGAGAATTCTTTCGTAATCCCACTATGAAATTGATGGACATATTTTACCATTTCCACTATGGATTCAGAAAAGTAAGAAGCATCAAATTTGTAACTTCCAGTATTCTATAACCTATTGAAAAGTTAAAAACATCACAGTAATGCCAGAAATATACCTTTTCATTCCATCCTACATTTAATACACCAAAATATCTCTGTACAACACAATACACCCTAAATGAACTCAAAACGGAGAAATTTGAGACCCATATAACTACAATTTCATCAAATGTTAATCAAAAGGCACAAATAATCTCTACAAAGTCTCAAAATACAATCCTTTTCAATGGTATAATCATGAAAATTAACCATCTGAACCAACTCTACCTTTTTCTGTATCTCATTGTGTTAATTCTGTGCTTGGATAATTCTATCTTCAAGAGATGATTTCAGTAACACCTGAAACAAAATAGAGTATTTTTTTTGCACCAAATACTTCTATTACAAAGTTCATTAAATCATTAATCAAATTATATTGTTCTAAACATAGAAATGTTAATGTATCATTAATTTTTTTTGACTCAAAGCATTAGACATATTATTTTATTTTCTGGGATAATAATGAATCGTGCAATCATAATCATTGATTAATTACATCCATCCCCTCTATCTCATGTTCAATTATTTCTGAGTGAGTATATAATTACATATTTTTTGGTCATTATGTATTTCAAATTTTAATCCATATAGTTGATTCCTCTAAATTTTTAAAGAAAAAACAACCTCAACTAATTCCAAATAATGTATAGTGTAATTTAACTCATGAGGTTTCAACTGAAGTGAGGAATAAAAAATTACTTGATCTTTCTATATTAAGTCACAACCATGGCCATTAAAATAATGAATCAATGTAGATAAAAAATTCACCATCTCTGAAAGGTAATGCCAAAACTGAAGCATTATCCAATCTTCTTTTCAATTCTTAAAAACAATCATCGCGTTTTTTTTCTAGATAAACTTAATGTATTTTCTAGTTAACATAGATAGTGTTCTAGATAAAAGTGAAAAACCTTCATCCAACCATTAGTAATAGCCTTAAAATCCATGAAAACTATGAATCATGGTTATATTTTTGGGACCTTCCTTTCTTCAAATTTTTTTTTAGCAGGATCAAACGTTATGCCATTTTTTGAAACAATTTTATCATTGAATGAAATTTTCTATAACAAAATCTCAAAAATTTTGAATTTTCCATAAAATTTCTTTTCATTTATGGTTTTCAAGACAACCCTTAAACGAATTTCATGTTACTCTTAACTTTTGAAATTTAAAAAATATCATTGATAATCAAAACCACATAATTATCCAAGAACTAATGGAAAATTCAATTCCTAAGATCCATGAATACTATAGGTGAATTGTGTAACAGCCCAAGATTTTATGAAAAATATTCTTTTTAATTTCATTAATGTCTTGTGTTGTACGCTACACTAAAAGGAGCTTGCACAACACGCATCCTTGACTTGCCTTGTATTACACGCAATCGCGACCTTCCTCGATAGCGTGTGTAGTACGCAATACCGAGTTTCACTAAACAACGATATGCTATTAAAATATTATTAAAACTAGCCGTTATGAATAGTAATAACCACCTTTTAAAATTTTAGAAATTTTATCTCTCAAAATGGACTTCATTTTTGGATTCGGAGTATCGAATTTAGCCTAAGGTGAAATTTTGGTACTTTTCGGATAACTGTCATTTTCTGATGAATAGTGAAAATTACTAAATTTTAATTAAAAACAATTTTTTTAATCGAAATAATTAATAGTGATAAATTATTAATTTGGGTGGTTTTAAAGTATATTTAGAATATATTTTTACAATTCAATACAATGTTGGTCATTGAATGTAATTTCACATTTACACCAGACATAAACAAGTGCTAATCTTTTGATAGTTATTATCTCTTAAAAACACGATATTTGTTGTGACAATGGAAATTAATTATAAAATTAATTAATGAAACTTATATGTTTGAAATTTTTTAAAATAGAAATAATTTTTGAATTCGGAATATCAATTATAGCTTAGGGTGAAATTTTGGCATTTTTCTGAAAAACATCAATTTTGGATGAATAGTGAAACTACTAAGTGGTAGTTAAAAAAATTAATTTCATCATAAATCTTAATTTTACCGCTTCTGTGAATGGAATTTCAAACATTCGAGAGACACGGTTGATGTCAGTAAGTAAAATGTGGTTCAATGAGATGAAAATAATTTTTGGTGAATAGTAACTTTTTAATTTTATTTACCACGGTTAAAAGTAAATAGGGTAATTAAGGGTACAAATGATATCAATATTACCCTAACACATGTCCTAATCCTATTGGACAAGTGTATATCGACCAAAAACAACCTTAAGTGTAAAATATTATCATTTAGGCCCACTTGGATTAGATTTGGACATTTATTATTATTTAATTCAAAGAAGAGTAAAAAGAGTTAAAATCAAAGATTATTTACTAAAAAATTTTTAATATGGGGTTATACATAAGATAAATTAGAATATAAATATTAATTAGAAATCTAAAAAGATTTCCTACATAATGGTATTTTATTTGTAATTTTTAGACTTTAAATAATTTAATTTATTTATGACACAACAATGATGCAGTAATTACCTTTTTAAGAAAAAGTAACATAATTGATGTTATAAATGCCCAAATAAATGTAATTTGAGACTTTTTATGACATAAAATAATTTTCTAGGTTAATATGACATTTTATTGTTGATTTAAGTAACTTGTTTCGAACTTATCATTCTGTTAGAAATTTCATAACAATCATGTACCAAATAGTGTCAAAACTGACATAAATTAGTTTTTAAAACAAATATTATATTATTAATTGTTTTTTAATTCCTAAAAGTCTAAGGTTTAGCCAAATGACTTAGATAAGGATAGATATATTAATAATAAACAACTTGGTGTTCGTTTGGCTTCATATAGTATGTTTATTAACCATATAGTGTAAGAAAACAAAAAGACACGGTAAAAGTTAAATTATTTAACTTAGAGTTAAATCAAATTGATAAGGTTAAAATAATAACCTAAACTTGTCTAAATCCTATTGGATGAACGGATTTCGACCCATCCCCACTTTATCTTCGAAATAAGACCATTTGGAACCATTATAAACCGAATTTGACCTTAATATAAAATAATATTTTGAGATTTTCCTAAGATGCCCCTCTCCTCCCTTATAAAATGGCACCTCCTCCCTCTCCTCCTCACACCAATTTGAGCATTCATGCTCGGCCAAACCCTGCCAAAATCTCTTCTCCACTTCCCTAGTATCATCCTAGAGGTCCTGGTCTTCTTAAAAGACCAATTTTAGTGCCCCAAAAGGAGGTCTCAAAGAAGCACTTCAAAGAAGAGGTAATATCCATTACCGATCCTTTCCAATTTCTTTCTTCTTCAACTTCTTCTTCTTTAGTTGTTTCATTATGAAGTAATAAAATTAGTATCATTCATATACTGATATGTTATTATAAGTATAAAACAACCCTATTTAACCATCTATCCATCCTACGGAAAATGAAATCACTGCACGTGCGTACGTACGGAATACCGTCTCCACGCCGTGGTGTAAGCTATTTTCCGCCACCACCTTAATAGGATGGGTATAATGGGGTAATTAGTAACTATATATGATTATTATAAAGTGATATTGATACTGAAATAGTATACATTCAATTAAACACAATTCCACGACCATGGGAACGATATCATCGCTCGTGCGTACGTACGGACTACCGTCTCCACGACGCGATGAGATTCATTATCCATGTTAACCATTCCAGAATGATTATAAAGTATATATAATGAATAATAATGGAATATATGACATGTTAAATCTACTGGATTTATGTATGTATATATATATATATATTTCATCTACTTACTTCCATTCAAGACAATAAGGAAAGGAAAGCAGCGTTCATGCGTACGTACGGACTACCGTCTCCATGAACGGTGTGTTTCATTTCATTTATCTATCTATTATATATATATATATATACTGAATATATATGATATATAAATCATACTTTATATTCTGGATGTAAATAAATCATGATATAAGTAATAATAATGTCAAGAACAACAAGTCCAAGCACCTACGATAAATGAAACGATTTTACCAAAAACGCTTCTTTAACATGAATTTACAAAGGAACGGGTAATATAAAGTCATAAGTGGACCATATATGATATAATAACAATGAATATGATTCTGGAATAAGTCAATAACATGATTTAAATCATTATACAGGAGGTTCGGACACTTACGAAGAAAATCGGACCTAAGGTAAGGGAAATATCACAATCTCATTTTTATCCGAGATTCTTTATACTTTAGTATTTACTGGTGTGTATTTTATCATCCACATACATGTTTCCTCAATATTTAATATTATTTCCATCCACTTACAACAGTTTAAATACAATTTTACCCTTCGGTGAGTTTTTAGTAAAGAATATGAAAGGAATCTTTTGTCATTTTTCATAGGAGGTACTTTTTGACTTTTCCGACAAAAGTACGAAGAATGTTTTTTTAACTTATACGACTTGAATGGATTTTTAAAAAATTATTTCAAAGAATATTCCTTTACAAGTTTTCAAGTTTATTTTTAATCAACTTCTTTTATTTTAATGCCGTATGACATGTTATTAAAGGAAAAATGTTTTTGAAGAAGAAAGGATATTTTCCTCAAGAATGGAGTTCAAGTGTTTTATCAAAATTATTTTCTATCTAAGATAATAAAGGTTTCTGTTTTTATCCCTATTATTACATTGATTTGATCATGTTGTGATGGAATTATTTTTATGAATTCCTTTATCATATATGAATTGATTTATGATGTCATGATGTTTAAGATTCCCATTTGTATTACATGGGTTATGCAATGATGTATGATTTATGATTTTGTGGCACACATAAGAATGGTATCATTATGAGATGGGTGGGACCTATATCTACCTCTAATGAATTGGGTAAAGATTTTATATCTCATGAGATAGACATGGATGGAATGGTAGGTTATACCGGTTCAGTGAAACAGGACTGAAACGAGGGTGACTCGGTTCAGAAAGGGACTTTGTCCACTAAGATAGTCTTCCCAATGAGTCTTGACTAACAAGAAATGATTCTCTATGATTATTTGTGTATGACACAAAGTTTCATGTTTTAAGTTATGATTATTGGGATTTCATTTCAGTACTATGATTTATCCCATGTTATGAAATTATGCTCTCTTTTGCAGGTTATGATTTCCAAAAGTTATGTTCTTATGAATATGATGTGATTGATTTTTCTCTTGTTTACCATTACTGAGCATTTGAGCTCACCCTTTTATGTTTTCTTTTCCCCAGGAAATAAATAAAGGTTTTAGGTAAAAAAAAGGGAAGAACATTATGGGAGATATTGAAGATCTTTCACCATGATTAGAAGATTACGTTCCGAGTTTCCAAAGACACTAAACTATTACGATCCTTGTGTGTGTGTTTTTGTTATGTATTAAGTATTCCGCAAATGTAATGTAATGTCCATGTCCGTCAGTCTTAGGGTCTCTACAGTTGGTATCAGAGGAAAGGTTTAGTCAACCTTTGGAAACTAGGATGCGAAAGCGTTAGTGAGATCCCTAGAGATATTTCTAAGGTATGTCTAGGGATGTCCCTAAGGATAAGTATACGTATAAGATACAGTCCTAGAACTACGGTAATGATCATAGAATATAACCTAAGATGTTAGATATTGAGGGTACTCCCCCTTTACTATGTTGTTTTCCCTAGCATGATTTTTTCCTCTCACACTATTCTTTTTGGGTTTTAGACGATGGCTGGAACCTGAAGGAACCGTGTTGATCAATGCAATGGACAATGCAATGATTGTTCTCCGGACCAAACAAATGTTATGGGAGATTGAGTGAAAAATCTTATTGCTATACTTACACAAGCTATGAATCATTCTGGACTTCCAAATGAGCAGAGAAGGGAACAATATTCTATTGAGTCCTTCATGAGGCAACGTCCACCTTCTTTCAGTGGGACTTCCGATCCACTTGTTGCTGAACAATGGATCAGTACCACTGAAAAGATATTTTTTGCTCTTCAATGTTTTGAACATGATAAAGTCATCTTAGCAGTATATCATTTGGAAGGTGAAGCTGATCAATGGTGGAATCTTATCAAGAATATGAGGCCAGGAGATGAAATTGAGTCCATGGAATGGGACGAGTTCAAGAACTTGTTTTTCAGTAAGTACTTCCCTCGTATTCTTCGAACAAAGATGGAGGAGTTTCTTGAAATAAAGAAAAAGGGTGATGAATCTGTTGGTATATACAAAGCGAATTTTACAAGGCTTGTAAGGTATGCATCTGGATTAATCATCCAACCTGAATGTAAAGTTGATCTATTTTTCAGTGGCTTAAAAACAAGTCTTAGAAGGGCATTAGCTATAATATACTTTATTAGCTATGAAGAAATTGTGCGTTGTGCTATCAAGGTAGAAATGGAAGTTGGTGTTACATATCCATCTCATGGTTTTGACAAGAAACGAAAGATGGAGTTCAAGGGGAAATCTCAGAATAATGGTGAAAAGAATATGAATGTTTCCTTATGCACAAAGTGTGGAAAGAAGCATGGTGGAGATTGTCTTAAAGGGACTAGAAAATGTTTTAAGTGTGGAAAATAAGGTCATCGTGTAGCTGAGTGTCAAAGTAATGGAAAAAGGGTTTCTAATGATGTGAATAAAGCAAACACTGCAGAGAACACACCACCAACACTTCAGGAAGTCCCTATTTAGTAGAAACTAGTTTTATTATATTAAGAAGTATGATATATGAAGTATAAGTCCATTTTAGGAACCATATATGATTAATCTCACTATAGAATGACTTATGAATATTTAATAACTTTTGCTAACCTTTTGTTTGAGACAGATGGAATGACCCGTCATTCTATCACATGATCTGCTAACACTTCACGAATAAAAAATTTAATTTCATTTATTTAAGAGATGAAGTGGAAATTATTCAAGGCACAAACAACAGTGATATTGTACCAAAATAAAGTAAGTATTTATTCTAATTCAAATTCTTCAACTTTAGGGAAATGATCTTGAAAAACAAAAATGTTGTCCTAGTGTCCTTATATCCGATAAATCAGATGGTACCCTAGATCGTCATAAATTTATGGCTTTGTGATTGCTGGCTTTTCCATAGCCATGTTCTCTACCACTCTCCATCAGAACATGATGGTTAGATTTCTCTTCCATATCCATATTTTCACCAATGTGGAAACCCAGTGATTAGTTTATTTGGGTAACCGTTACGTTTCATACTTTCATTTTTAAAGAATGGTTTTGGTATTCCTTTTTACGATGTGGGTTTCTATTAAAGAAACTTTCGAATAGTAAACCATTTATATCCCCGACGAATTTCGAGGGCGAAATTTCTTTTAAGGGGGGTTGAATGTAACAGCCCAAGATTTTATGAAAAATATTCTTTTTAATTTCATTAATGTCTTGTGTTGTACGCTACACCAAAAGGAGCTTGCACAACACGCATCCTTGACTTGCCTTGTATTACACGCAATCGCGACCTTCCTCGATAGCGTGTGTAGTACGCAATACCGAGTTTCACTAAACAACGATATGATATTAAAATATTATTAAAACTAGCCGTTATGAATAGTAATAACCACCTTTTAAAATTTTAGAAATTTTATCTCTCAAAATGGACTTCATTTTTGGATTCGGAGTATCGAATTTAGCCTAAGGTGAAATTTTGGTACTTTTCAGATAACTTTCATTTTCTGATGAATAGTGAAAATTACTAAATTTTAATTAAAAACAATTTTTTTTAATCGAAATAATTAATAGTGATAAATTATTAATTTGAGTGGTTTTAAAGTATATTTAGAATATATTTTTACAATTCAATACAATTTTGGTCATTGGATGTAATTTTACATTTACACCAGACATAAACATGTGTTAATCTTTTGATAGTTATTATCTCTTAAAAACACACTATTTGTTGTGACATTGGAAATTAATTATAAAATTAATTAATGCAACTTATATGTTGGGAATTTTGTAAAATAGAAATCATTTTTGAATTCGGAATATCAATTATAGCTTATGGTGAAATTTTGGCATTTTTCTAAAAAACTTCAATTTTTGATGAATAGTGAAACTACTAAGTGGTAGTTAAAAAAATTAATTTCTTCATAAATCTAAATTTTACCACTTCTGTGAATGGAATTTCAAAAATCTGAGAGACACAGTTGATATCAGTATGTAAAATGTGGTTCAATGAGATGAAAATAATTTTTGGTGAATAGTAACTTTTTACTTTTATTTACCACTGTTAAAAGTAAATAGGGTAATTAAGGGTAGAAATGATATTAATATTACCCTAACACATGTACTAATCCTATTGGACAAGTGTATCTCGACCAAAAACAACCTTAAGTGTAAAATATTATCATTTAGTCCCACTTGGATTAGATTAGGACATTTATTATTATTTAATTCAAAGAAGAGTTAAAAGAGTTAAAATCAAAGATTATTTACTAAAAATTTTTAATATGGGGTTATACATAATATAAATTAGACTATAAATATAAATTAGAAAGATAAAAACATTTCCTACATAATTTTATTTTATTTTTAATTTTTAGACTTTAAATAATTTAATTTATTTATGACACAACAATGTTGCAGTAATTACCTTTTTAAGAAAAATTAACATAATTGATGTTATAAATGCCCAAATAAATGTAATTTGAGACTTTTTATGACATAAACTAATTTTATAGGTTAATATGACATGTTATTGTTGATTTTAGTAACTTGGTTCGAACTTATCATTCTGTTAAAAATTTCATAAAAATCATGTACCAAATAGTGTCAAAATTGACATAAATTAGTTTTTAAAACAAATATTATATTATGAATTGTTATTTAATTCCAAAAAATATAAGGTTCGTCCAAATGACTTAGATAAGGATAGATATATTAATAATAAACAACTTTTTGTTCGTTTGTCTTCATATATTAAGTTTATTAACCATATAGTGTAAGAAAACAAAAAGACACGATAAAAGTTAAATTATTTAACTTAGAGTTAAATCTAATTGATAAGGTTAAAATAATAACCTAAACTTGTCTAAATCCTTTTGGATGAGAGGATTTCGACCCATCCCCACTTTAGATTCTAAATAAGACCATTTGGAACCATTATAAACCGAATTTGACCTTAATATAAAATAATATTTTGAGATTTTCCTAAGATGCCCCTCTCCTCCCTTATAAAAGGGAACCTCCTCCCTCTCCTCCTCACACCAATTTGAGAATTCAATCTCGGCCAAACCCTGAAAAAATATCCTCTCCACTTCCCTAGTATCATCCTAGAGGTCCTGGTATTCTTAAAAGACCAATTTTAGTTCCCTAAAAGGAGGTCTCAAAGAAGAACTTCAAAGAAGAAGTAATATCCATTACCGATCCTTTCCAATTTCTTTCTTCTTCAACTTCTTCTTCTTTAGTTGTTTCATTATGAAGTAATAACATAAGTATCATTCAAATACTAATATGTTATTATAAGTATGAAACAACCCTATTTAACCATCTATCCATCCTACGGAAAATGAAATCACCTCGCGTGCGTACGTACGAAATACCGTCTCCACGCCGTGGTGTAAGCTATTTTCCGCCACCACCTTAATAGGATGGGTATAATGGTGTAATTAGTAACTATATATGATTATTATAAATTGATATTGATATTGAAATAGTATACATACACTTCAACACAATTCCACGACCATGGGAACGATATCATCGCTCGTGCGTACGTACGGACTACCGTCTCCACGACGCGATGAGATTCATTATCCATGTTAACCATTCCAGAATGCTTATAAAGTATATATAATGAATAATAATGGAATATATGACATGGTAAATATAATGGATTTATGTATATATATATATATGTCATCAACTTACTTCCATTCAAGACAATAAGGAAAGGAAAGCAGCATTCATGCGTACGTACGGACTACCGTCTCCATGAACGGTGTGTTTCATTTCATTTATCTATCTATTATATATATATATATATACTGAATATATATGATATATAAATCATACTTTATATTCTGGAAGTAAGTAAATCATGATATAAGTAATAATAATGTCAAGAACAACAAGTCCAAATACCTACGATAAATGAAACAATTTTACCCAAAACGCTTCTTTAACATGAATTTACAAAAGAACGGGTAATATAAAGTCATAAGTGGACCATATATGATATAATAACAATGAATAGGATTCTGGAATAAGTCAATAACATGATTTAAATCATTATACAGGAGGTTCAGACACTTACGAAGAAAATTGGACCTAAGGTAAGGGAAATATCACAATCTCATTTTTATCCGAGATTGTTTATACTTTAGTATTTATTGGGGTGTATTTTATCATCCAAATACATGTTTCCTAAATATGTAATATTATTTCCATCCACTTACAATAGTTTAAATCCAATTTTACCCTTCGGTGAGTTTTTAGTAAAGAATATGAAAGGAATCTTTTGTCGTTTTTCGTATGAGGTACTTTTTGACTTTTCCGACAAAAGTACGAAGAATGTTTTTTTTAACTTATACGGCATGAATGGATTTTTAAAACATTATTTCCAAGAAGCTTCCTTTACAAGTTTTCAAGTTTATTTTTAATCAACTTCTTTTATTTTAAAGTCGTATGACATGTTATGAAAGGAAATATGTTTTTGAAGAAGAAAGGATATTTTCCTCAAGAATGGAGTTCAAGTGTTTTATCAAAATTATTTTCTATCTAAGATAATAAAGGGTTATGTTTTTATCCCTATTATTACATTGATTTGATAATGTTGTGATGGAATTATTTTTATGAATTCCATTATCTTATATGAATTGATTTATGATGTCATGATGTTTAAGATTTCCATTTGTATTACATGGGTTATGCAATGATGTATGATTTATGATTTTGTGGCACACATAAGAATGGTATCATTATGAGATGGGGGGGACCTATATCTCCCTCCAATGCATTGGGTAAAGATTTTATATCTCATGAGATAGACATGGCTAGAATGGTAGGTTATACCAGTTCAGTGAAACAGGACTGAAACGAGGGTGAGTCAGTTCAGAAAGGGACATTGTCCACTAAGATAGTCTTGGCAATGAGTCTTGACTAACAAGAAATGATTCTCTATGATTATGTGTGTATGCCACAAAGTTTCATGTTTTAAGTTATGATTATTGGGATTTCATTTCACTACTATGATTTATCCCATGTTATGAAATTATGCTCTCTTTTTCAGGTTAAGATTTTCAAAAGTTAAGTTCTTATGAATATGATGTGATTGAGTTTTCTCTTGTTTACCCTTACTAGGAATTTGAGCTCACCCTTTTATGTTTTATTTTTCCCAGGATATAAAGAAAGGTTTTAGGTAAAAAAAAGGGAAGAACTTTATGGGAGATATTGAAGATCTTTCACCACGATTAGAAGATTACGTTCCGAGTTTCCAAAGACACTAAACTATTATGTTCCTTGTGTGTGTGTTTTTGTTATGTACTAAGTATTCCGCAAATGTAATGTAATGTCCATGTACGTCAGGCTTAGGGTCTCTACAAATTGGTTAACAAAAAGTCATAACTACAAATTCATAATGGCCATATCTATTATTAGACGCAGTAAGAGGAATGTCTGCATCATTTACATTCAACTGATGGTACCCCAACTTCATGTCAATCATTGAAAAATACCGTTCTCCCTATAGATGAAGAAACAAATCATCGATATGAGGAAAATGCTACTTGTTCTTAATAGTGATTTTATCTGAGGATCTATAATCAATGAAAAGTAACATTGAACCATAATTATTTTTAAGAAATATGACCGAAGCACTCCATGGTGATGTGCTAGGTTGAATGGAACCTTTGTGTAACTACTCTTGAAATTGTTTCTTTAACTATAAAAGATCAATTAGAGACATTCAATAAGGGGGTTTTGAAATTGAATTAGAATCATGAACTAAGTCATCAATAAATTCAACCTCCCAATAATGTTTAAAACTATGTAACTAATTAGGAAATACATTAGTGTACTCATTTACCACTAGCACATCCTCAATCTGAATAATTTCTTTCGTGTCAACAAAAAGTGCAAGGTAACATTCATGTCCATATTTCACTAGTCTCTCAGCATCATCCTACATTATCAGAGATATGGTTTCATTCTTGTGCACATACTGAATGCCTTTATAAAAAGAAACCTCTTTATATCTATAGTCAATCATTAAATGTTAAACATAAGGTTAATCCCTTTCCAAAATCACATGAAACTCTACTATAGTAAAATCCTCTAGGTTGGAATTTAAATTATTTACAAAAATAAGGATAATAAAATTCTTATAATTTCTTTTTCCCTCAACATTTCCCCTTGGTGTTTTAACCACATGATTTTGTCTCATTTCATAATATAAAATTCCAAATTTACAAGAAAAGTTCTCAAAAATGAAAGAATGTGTATATCATGAATCAAACAACACATTTTCATAATCTAAAAAAACAAAGTACATTATAACACATAATTTTATGGAACCACATAAACCGTAGTAGTAGAAAAAGATTTTCCCCCACCCTTCTCCTTTTGATACATATATATTCCACCCTGGGTAATCAACTTTGGATAGAAATTGTCATATTGCTCATACTCATTGCCACTGAAACATCTTTCTATTGGATTTTCATGGATTTCTTTATCATCATCCATAGAGTTACAAGAAATAATACCAACTATCCACATCATAAGAAAAACTCCTACATTCATAAAAATTCACTTCAATTATTTTTACCACACTTATCAGAAGATCAAAATTTAATTATCTTACCTCCATGAATCTTTGATGAATTCCATCCCTTTTCCTGCCAACTGGACCTCTTCTCTTGGAACACCTGATCATCAGAAAACTCAATTTCTACCTTCTTGGAACATATTACATATTTTTCATAGCTTTTGGATTCACAAGAGGCTAATGCATTTTGATATTGTGACTACAATCCTGAGGAAAACTGATTTATCTTAATAACAAGATCTCAGCTGAAATTTGGAGCATACCATGCTAATCGAGTGAACTATGCTTTGTAAGAAGCCACTAATTCATCATCCAACCTCAATTCCATGAATTGCTTCTCCATCATAAGTCAAACCTCCTTAGGAAAATAATTCTTAGGAATCATACCTTTGAATTCATCCCAAATAATATAATCAATCTCCTCACTATCCCAGATATTTTTAACCATCGACCACCACTGACATGCTTCCCCTTCAAAAAAATAAATAACAAGACTAACCTTTTGATTGTATATATAACCCATGACATCAAAAATATTTTCATGTTCTTTGATCCACCAATTAGCTTGAACATGGTCAGATGATCGTCTGAATGATCGGGGATGTTGCCACATTAAATTATCCACTATAGGCATGTTTCTAGGGGATTGATATAGTTGATCTTGTGCATGTATACCACCAACATTTATATCCTGATTCATCAACACCGTTTTTACAACAAACTCTTCAGTTCTGATTCCAATAATCTCAGGATGCCGATTTAGATGGTTATTCTCCTCTGTAGGTTTTCCCAATTTTGCTTCCATATTTTCTCTATGGAAAATAATTCTGAAGAAACATATCTTAGAAGAAGAAAAATGGTAATTTTAAAATGATATATCATTTTAATGTTTCTATAATGTATAAATAATTTATGAATATTATATTAACAAAATTCTAACTCGTAAAGTTATCTAAATAGACCTCTAATACAGACTATAAGGCCCCAAACATACATGTTACATAATATTGAATATAGTTAATATTTCTCATTTACGATCTTTTCAAGAATTCAGTCATACCATATACATACAACATTAATATTACAAGTATACACTTATACTCAGTATCCATTTTTTTCATAAAATAAAAACTCTTAAAAAATGAAACATGTTTAGTTCCATGTTTTAAACAACATGAATTTTCCGTGATCCCATCCATGACCATATTCCACTTTAATTCTTGTGAAAAACATTTCAAAAACATGGAATAAGAAAAAAAATCTCAATAAAGGATTCATAAATAAGGAACACAACTAGTTTTTAAAACAACATTTGACTACAAATACAGTATCATAATGTAATACTTTTCACCTTAAAAAAGTTTCTAAAACACTTCACAGAATATAAGATCATTGTACACTCTTTTTTGTAACCACTAGATAACAATAAAACCAATTGAAAGAAAAATATAACATGTAATGTTAACTCGAGACATAAACATTCATAAATGGAATAACCATGTGGTCGACTTCCACAGACATCACTAAATTGAATAGCCATACAACTGACTTCCATACACAATGAGTTGGAGGTTATAATGTATCCACCCTCCTTGGTTTATTAAGGAACCATCTGAAATTTGTTTTATCATATAACCACCGATCAATTGTTCATGTACCATTGTAAAATCATCACAAATAAAAGATTGAAAATATAAACCGTTCAATCATAAAATTTCATTTTCCATAACAAGAAATAAGTTCAAGATATTGTAATAGTAAATCAATATTAAGAAAATTTTATAACACGAAAAGATTTAAAAAAGTTATACGGTATTTATTTTCCATTTAGAATAATCCCTGCTTGTTAAGGAATCCAAATATCAAATATTGCTCGTGTTGGTGGAAAGGTAATTGTCGCCACATACGTAAAAAACATTCCTTTTTCCATTTAGTGAAATACAGCATTGAAAAAATATTTTTTTAGATGAAAATGAAATTCCATGGGAATTATTATACACCGTGTAAAAGGAGGTGTATATTATAAAAATATGCCTCAATTTATGGATATTGAGATGATGTCCCTTACCTTGAGATTGACTTGTCCCGTATATTCCTAGTTCTTCCTGAAAAAGAAAAATTAGTTCATTTATTCATTATTTGAATAATTTTTCATGTTTATTATTCCTATTATATCACTTATTACCTTGTTATAACAATTAGTAAATTATTTGAGTGCATATTGGACATTTTTTTGATGTTCAGAACTTGAGTGAAAAATGAACTTGTTATACATAAAAATTGTCAATGTGGTAAAAGGTTCATTATCTATATAATGATATTCATGATTTAAATATAATATATATCATATATATTGATTATATATTTATTTATAATATTCAGTATCATTTTGATATAAGAAAAAAATGCATCATTAATGGAGACAGTAAGTCGTACATACACAAGAACGCTACATTCATTTCTTTTTCATATATAAAAGAATGAAAACTAAATGATACATAGGTATATTATAATTCTAGTATAGTATCTATGATATATATGTCACATGAGTTCATTAATTATATCATTTATATGTTCCACGTATAACATGAACGAGTCATATAACTTTTAGGGGTTGTAGTCCGCACTTCCTCAAATGAAATTATCATATTTATACAACATGAAAGGCAAAATTGTATGTTGTAAATGATAAATATAGAATAATAAGGATAAAATAAATATAATATATATAATATATATTAATAGTTACATCATAATGAACACCATGAGAAGTGGTAGGAGAATATTGAACCATTATATTCTCATGAGGTAGTAGTTCATCATCAAAAGAAACAGTAAGTTCAATACCTATTAGATGGAGGTGTCTGTAATTTTAGTTCCAATACTTCTCATAAAATAAACCTAGTATATTTAGGGAAATTTTGTTTTTATTTATAAAAATAATAAGTATATAATAGGGAGTACAGATGTAATTTTTGTTACATAATGATATACATGGAACAGACCACCCTTGTTTTTTCACTTCATTATATTGTTTTATGGGAATAATATATTAATGATGAAAGTAGATTATCATAATGACATAATGTTTAGTCTACCATAGCATTATATAAAATTGAATTAAATAATAATGGGTTAATAGATGAAAAATAATTCAATATCAATGAATGTATAAGAATAACATCATCCTGTAATGAAAGGGATAAACTTTAACATTAAATAAATATAATGATATGAACATGACATGAATGATTGAAAAGAAAAATGTTGAAAATCATATACATATTTTAGTATATTTTTTTTGGGAAATTATCTAAAAGGGGAATGGATTGTCTCGTTAATCTAAATTACTAGTTTAATTAGACCTACCAGTGCACTTACAAGAAATATTATTTTCGATACCACCCATCACATGAAATTCCATTTACTTCTATAATATAAAAAAATATATAAGAAATAATTGAAAAAACGTCACCAAGGAAAAATCATAGAAATGCTCAATATTATTTATCAAGGAATATTATCTTATTGGAATTTAACCTATGTAAATATATTTATATTTTCATATCAATGGATTCCCCCAGTCCATTAATTGGTCAATTTTACTTGGTGAATGACATTGAATCTTATTATGGATAAAAGGTATTTATATTTTTCAAATATATAACATGCTTAGGTGGTAAATTTGGAAGGATAATCATTTAGTACCTATAATGATAAAGATGATAAATTTTTATACTCAATCAATTACTTGTATTTCAGATTACAGGACAGTAATGATATTCTGGATATATCCCATAACAATAAGTATAATGAAGTCATGAATATTTAATATGCATTAAAGATACTCAATTGCATTATGGAAATAATTAATGGAATAATTATAAGGATTTCGAAGAATTAATTTTTCCAAACCACAGTTTAATACACAAGAGAACCAATATAATTAACCCCAATAATGTCGGGATCATACAACCCTGGAAAAAATCAATATTTAGAAGGATATATCCATAATACCAAATATATATGTAATACATATGAAATTTATTAGCCTAGAACATTATAATGGCTAATTAAAGGAGAAAAATGTCTGCCAAATCGGATCTCGAACATATAATATTTGATAATGAAAAAATGTACAGTTATAATTAAATAATATTGGATTTTTATATTAGAAAATTATTAGAATATTACAAAGGATATGAATATTGTAATTCAAAATAAAGAAAAAATTTCCAATATCTATTTTGACCAACTTAGCCTTGAGCTAATATATTTATCATATATAATTATTTAATATTATAAAGTATACTATAGGGGATAATCCTTAATGGTTATATTGATAAAAAATAATAGTTTTCCATTAATTATAATTGAGGTCATATTTTTAAAGTTTATTGTGTTATTTCCTTGACTAATGTAATGAATATTTTACTTTGCTCGTAATATATTGTCCTCCACTGTTTTACCTCCCAATATCTCCACATTAAATCTATTATTGGTCAACAAGAATTGGTATTTCCAACATTATAAAAGTAGATCTAACATGAATGAGTTGATTCATTCCGAAAAATATATAATCCCATAAACCAATCATAAATAATCCATATTAAAACATACATTTTAATATTATATAAACAAATGATACAGAACCCTTAATCACTCCCCCATAATCCATAGGGGTACGATGTTTAGTTTCAGTTCATTAATGGGTTTGTTCAACCATCATTTATTCATGATTGAATTATTATAACTAAAAAGTATCTTATATATGATTCTATATGGGCTTTAGTTATTGAAGTTATATTTTATTATTGGTCATTGGGAAACCCCACTAATGTTACCTCAGAACCATTATTTGATAAATCAACATAATAAGATATTTTTTCTCTAGTTGAGTTCAATATTTATCTCATATATATTTGTTAAATCTAAAAATTTCTATTTGTATTCTCTAAAAATAACAATATGATTACAATGAATAAATTTGTGATTAATTTATATTAAATCATTCTATAAAATCTCGTAAATAGTAATTCTCATTTTAGGTTTTTTCAATATGTACATGAATTATATATTTTTAATTATTTTATATTATTACAATTAAATATTTGAATAAATATATGTATTGTAGTTTTAATTTCTTATAATATAATAAAATTTGGGAACTCTTTACAATAATTTTATAGGTTATTAATTTTATCAATAAATTAATTTTATCATAGTAATTTAAAATAATTCCATAAAAAATTTTTTAGGTAAGCCATTATTGTTTAATCCTTTTGATCACATTTTTTCCTTGTTAGTCATTTCAATAATGAATATTCACTAGTCATATTTTGATATTTCATAGATCATTCCCCATAATATCAAAAAATTGATTGATCTTTTCTATATATTATAATAAATGATCAAATATATCATGGTCCTTCATTAGAAACAATGAATGGGTATGCATATAATTTATTAGATGTGATACATTAATGAATTAAACTATATGATACATATTTAGTGGTATAGTTAACTGACATTACAATGTTAAAAATAGTTCAAATAATTATAATTGTATAATATAAATTGTACTAATTCCCCATTTTTTCACATGGCCTCTTCCATAGAGATAACATTTAATAGACATGTCCCCATATATTGAATTTATGATCCTTGCTTAGGTTATACTCAATGATTTACTGTTTACATTATTCCACCCAAATAAGCTTTTGGATGGGTCTTACCTTCTCTAATATATCATTAATAAATTCATGATCCAATATATTCCATTCCAAAATGTAAAACATACATGATATAGTCTGATACCAATTTCAATACAAGGATTAATATGGTGAAATTTATATACAACATTGGTAATTTTCATTCAATTAAAAAATCACTAGTGGTATTCCGTTTTTCCATCATCTTTATAAGTCAAGACACCGTGACAATAGAATTTCTTATACTATTGGTATATAAACATCATTGATTCTATATATTTTAGGATATTAGAAAACTATATTAGAATGATCTATATTTCAAATCATCATGAAACTAATCCAAATAATTGATGTGAACGACGAGTCATGATTATATAATATTTATATCGGTGTAATAAGATATTTCAAAACAACACTTACTTGTAACCTACTAATATATTACAAATGGAAATCATCATTAATTTCAATTAGATGGCATGATTTTATATGAAAAACAACTATAAACCAAATATCATTATTCCCATTTTATGTTTTAGTAAACATATTAGTGACATGAAAGGTATTACTAATTCATATCCACTCATATGTAGGTAATGTATGTGTAGCCCCTATAAGATGCTTTCCATAATTATTTTGATAGAACATAAAACATATTTATGTATAACCTTAAATCACTCACTTTACATCCTGCCCAGTGAATTAAATATCCCTAATTATCTTGGTGAAAAAAGGTTGTATAACAATGAATACTCTCTATAACTCATCCAATTGATCCATTTTTATTCATTTCCTTAATCAGACACATGGAATCTAACCAATCCTTGCAATTAAATCATCACTTATGATGAAATATAGTAATTTATCATTTCTAACATTATTTATATTCTTTTATATGGCCTTATCTTCATTTTTAAATTACATATTCCTCCCTAAAAATAATTTTTTATAATGAAATATAATAATTTTTTCCCTCTTCTGTTATAATAACCAAGTTCATTATTTATAATTTATTGATAATCACTTAATATTTCACTATCATCATGGATATGATTATATGGTATCTTCTACCTAATGAATATGAAAGCATTCTCTATTTTGGAATATGATAATGTATATCATAATGACCTCTATTAATAGTTAAAAGTATATTTTTCCCTATTAAATATATATTCCCATGAATCTATTTATTTCACTCGTTTTTTCATGGTATATATAATATATATCTATGTTGTAATAATGAATCTGTATTTATAGTTTTAAAATCATATTCAAAAACCCTATATAATGTTTTAGATTAATAAAAAGATGGAGTTTAATCTTGGGATTCATAAACCCCTACCTTATAATTATGTATTAAAAATGTCAATATACATCAATAGATGAATAAATATAAATACATAACAATTATTTAAAAAATGGGTGGTTTATCAAAGGTTCATTAAATAGTCTCCTCTTCAACACATCAATTTTTTTAAAACACTTTATCAATGTGAATTAGAATCTTTTACATGTAAAAATTGTAACTAAAATATAAAATCATTAATTTTTCCATGAAATAATCAGTAATGTACTTTTATGATAAGGATAATGTTTATTACACAAATTATATATTTGGAAATCAACCATTCCTTGACTAACTATATTGTATTATAGCAGATATATATACCATTATTAGATAAAATAAGGCTATATAGAGAAAATTATTTAATCCAAAACTCATGTCTAATGAATTTATGATATTACATCACTTTTATCAAAACATTAAAAATGATTTGAATATTTGTTTTATATAAATGTTAAATAATATATTATTCATGAATATAATCTACAAAGAGAATGATAAATATGATATGATATTTTATGAATACTCTATTAATCATAACTATAAAATCATAGAGTTGTTCTGTTGCCTAAAGAGGCATTACTATGAATTATTAATGATCAAAACTTCTATAATGATTTTCTATTAGGAAAATATTTTTTTAAAATCCTTATGATTATAATATGATTAATGATAAATCTATTACAAGTAATGATCCATTTAAGATGATAAAGTTTTCATCAATGTGTGGATCCATATACTTCTTCTTTAAATAAACTCTAGTTACATTATTATTAATAATGAATATCCCTTTTGAACTATACATCATCAAATATAAAACCAGTCCACCTCATGGTCAAAACATTGATTTATGAAACCATTATCACATATATCTTAAAATAATTGATTAACCCAACTTACTCAATTTGATCCATTTTTAATGGAGATATATATATATATATATTTGTATTTTCCATCGGGATAACCCTCAATATATAATTAAACATCTTTTTTTTAGGAATGTATGCCACGAGTCAAGAAATATATCATTTTATTCTTGAAAAATAGTTATTTCTCAATTTTGTGAACATTTTTATACACCATAGATTGAATGTCATCAATTTCATAACAAAGGATTTTATTTTTCCTAGCTTTTAGGGGTGGTTCCTAACAATATACCAGAAGATAATTCCATCTTGTAATAATAAATAATTTCATATATTAAACACCAATCATATATTCCTTCAATATATGAAGAATATTTGTGTATAATTTTGTATCCCATCCATCAATGAGATTATATAAAAATACACCAGAAGTATGAAAATTTGATTTCAAATTAGTCAACACCCATGTATTGTAATACGATCTGTATTAAATATCATTGATGTAATAAATGTAGAACATAATGTTTAAAATATTATCTAATTTATAATTAATAGATGGGTGATTTAATAATAATTGAAAATTTTCATTATATTAATGTGTTTTTTTGATTTTGAATCAAATAATCTATTACATATCTATGTTAGTATAATAATTTTACATTATAAAACTTTATTTGAAGATTCATATTTAATAAAAATTATTATAAAATCATATCCTTGATCCACATAACATTTTACGGATATATAGAATGTCAGAATGGAAAATTTATATAGTAACTTTCAATCTGATTATATATGAATCATTCAAAATTGATTTTTTCATTAATTCCATTTCACCCATGAAATTATTCGCATAATATTGTTGTATTAATCATACATTCATTCCCCTTAAGATTCCACCAAGTTGTTTCTTCCCACATTTATAAAATGTAAAAAACATAACTCTCACACTATTTTTTAATAATGTTGTTCATTTCACATAGATATAGTTAATTATATTCATCTTAGGTATCCATTTAAAAATAAAATAAATAAATTCTTGACCACTGTATTTATATTTCATAGTTATCAAAAAACACACTTGGTTTCTCTCATGAAATAATCCTTACATGTGGAATCATATATGCATTGTTTTTAATACATTAATTAATATCTCTTCCATAACTATGTTTTTTTCGTGGATATAATTTCTCTAGGAATATCAACATAAGTTCATTGAACTCTTATATTGTTTTCTCCTTTTACTAATGTATTGTGAATCAGTGAGGACCATTACACACCTTCTACCCTTAACCATTACTCTAACATTAAAATATTTTTTTATAATTACATCCAAATTTCATGAAAAGAAACTATAATACAATTTTATAATATAAGACACAATTGGTTTAATAGACCTCCTAGATAATATTGTATTTTCAGAATATAATAATGTAATGTGGTTGATCGATGTTGTATGGAAAATCAATGTTTTATATGGATAAAAATATTATTCACAAACTAATAAAATTCTATCAGGATGTTAAATTTTTTTAGAAACTAATAGAATCTCCACAAACCAAATTATCTAGAAAATACACAAATTTTCCTTGATCAGTAGATAGGTATAAATTCTTTCAATTAGAAAATATTATTTATTTACAGGCATAAAATTATTGGTTTTATTATAATTTAATGATTTATAAAACATGTCTTGTATATATTATTTTATATAAATATTATCTATCAATAAAATTATGTAATAAATTATATATTTTTCTAGTATTAAATTCATTATGATATACACATGTACTTCTAGGATTATTTGAAATGGTTTATACTAAGCCATTCTTTAATACAAAATATATTTTCCCAAACCCATATCACCTAGAACTAGCTGGTAAGTTTTTACATGTTAATAAATTGACATAAGATTACATTCCAATGGATAAAGTTCAGTATCCATTAAGAGAATTTATAAACAAAAATTTCATTGAAAATGACATATTACATCATTTGAGAACAAATAATTATTACGTAATTTCATACAAAAATATGACCACACCGAATATTCAACTTCATTAACTATTTAAATGGGATACATAAGATATGGATGAGCTCAGATTCAAAGTTGGGATTGCAAATAATGGATTATATAATAAGATAATAGTGGATTAAGAATCATATCAACAATAGATAACAAAATGATGTGATATTAATGAATGAAAAATCATAACATAGTCCATGATTTCAGAACAAATAAAAAAGAAACACATAAAACTAAATAAACTCATAATGATGGAAATGAGGGGGGTTTCATAATTTCATTCATCCTAAACATAAAATTATATCATTGTTAAAATAAATCATACAAAAATAGTTTGGATGCTCTAATTTCCCAATCATAGTAGTATTATGAGATATACTAGTACACTAAGGGGGTATATAATTCTATGTTCCACCCTTAATATGGATGACTATTATATTAAAATATATAATAAAAATTTATTGTAAATACATTGGATATTGTTCAATAATGAAAAATGTTATACCCTAAGATTTCATAGTACGTTATCTCTTTAAAGTAATTAAATAGCTTGCGTTACACACAACACCGAGTTCGAGCGCATCACAACTTACCAAATGAGCAGTTTAAAATGAAGTTATGAATATTTTTAACTGAATTTTTAATCTTATATACTCTATATAATTTTAAAATCCATATTAAGTGCTTCATTGACATAATATGGGAACAAAATCAATTTTTCAGATAAAAGATGTTTTTTTTCAAAAAATCCAATTTTACTGCCTTTTAATGAAGAACCATTTCTAAAACCAATATTTGACAATTTTATATATTAAATTTAATGAAATTAAATTCTTATTTTTTAAGAGGGATATAAAAATATATTTTGGTTAAATTTTTCGTATTTTCTGATAACATTTATATTTTGATGAATAGTGAAAAATATTAAGTTTTAATTGAAAACAACTTTTTTAATTTAAATAATTTACAGTGTTAAATTATGAAATTGAAAGGTTTTTTAATATAATTATATTATATTTTTATCATTTAATATATTTTTAGGGAATTATAATTAATTTCACATTTAAATTTGACATAAATAATGTCAATTTTTGATAGTTTTTTACTTTTTAATAACACACTTTTTGGTTTTGACAACATGAATTAATTTTAAATTAATAAATTCAACTTCTATGTTTTGAATTTGGTAAAATATACGTCGTTTTTGAATTTGGAATATCAAAATTACATTTGGGTGAATTTATGTAATTTATTTGAAAACATTAAAATTTTGATGAATAGTGAAAAACACTGCGTTATTATTTAAAAGCGACTTTTTATTTAAATAATTATATATTATATTTAAATTTATTTTAAGTCAAAATAGATATATAATAATTATATATGTTCAATGTAATTCATTGGAATAATTTTATAATAAAATTAAATGTATAATGTTTTTGAACTTTTTAACTTCTTTTACCCAACTTATTTAAGCATTTGCAAAATTTGCATAAAATATAATTTTACCACTTCTGTGAGTTGAACATCAAAAATAAAAGAGACACAGTTGATATTAGTATGTAAAATTTGGTTCAATAAGATAATATAATTTTTCGTGAATAGTAGCTGTTGACTTTTAGTTACCATGGTTAAAATTAAATACGGTAATTAATGTTAAAATTTTATTTTAATTACCCTAAAACATGTCCTAATTTCATTGGATAAGTTTATTTCGACCCAAAACAACCTTATTAATAAAATATGATCCTTTTGGTCCACTTGGATTATATTAGGACATTTATTATTATTTTATTTAAGGAAGAGTTAAAAATATTAAATTCAATGTTTAATAACTAAACTATTTTTAATATAGGGCTACACACAATATAAATTCGACTATAAACATTAATTAGAAAGATAAAATGATTTAATACATAGTGGTATTTTATTTATAATAGGTATACGTTATGTAATTTAATTTATTTATGACACAATGATGATGCATTAATTACCCTATTAATTAACGAATCAATTAAATGGTATTATAAATACTAATATTAATATAATTTCGATGTTTTAATGACATCCACGAATTTTCTAGGTGAATATGGAATTTTAGGGTTGGTTCAATGCATCTTTTTAGATGTAATAATGTTGTTATGTCTTTGACAAAAACCAAATAGCTAATATTGTCAAAATTGACATAAATTGATTTTTAAAACAAATACTATATTATTGGTTGATATAATATTCCTAAAAATATAAGGATCAAACAAAGGGATTAAATAGTATTATATATACCATTAATCAACCACTTGAGGTTCTCATAGATGTTTATATTGTGTTTATTAACCATATAGTGTATCAATACAAGAATACATGGTAAAAGTAAAAATATTTAACTAAGAGTTAAATCTAAAACATAATGTTAATATGATGACCTAAACATGTCTAAAACTACTCTTTTGAGTTTTTTTCGACCCATCACCACCTTATCTTATAAATAAATAATTTTCTATCCATTATAAACGTAAAATGGTTTTATTATAAAATATTTTTTAAGGTTTTCCTAAAGTGACCCACACCTCTCTTATAAAAGGGTATTTCAACTTCTCTCAAAATCACATCTCCAATGCCATTTGGCTTGGCCAAAACCTTCCCAAATATCCTCTAAAAATCCATAAAAGCAACCTATAGTCCTTAATTTTATCATAAATCCAACCTAAGGATCCTTTTTGATCAACTCAAAAGGAAACAACAGAAGAAGAGGTAATAATTTCACCACTCGCTTTCAAGTTCTTTTCTTCTTCCACTTCATCTTTGTTTGTAGTTTCCATACAAAAATAATAAATCATATACCTGCTACATAATTTGATGTTATTATAAATATTCTAAAACCATATTCAGTATTCTATCCACCCTATAAATGAATGAGTCACCATATGTGCGTGTATACGGCTTACTGTCTCCAAGTCGTGGTGTTGTTTGTTATTCGAACACTCCATTAATAATATGGGTATAATAATGAGTATAATAGTTGTAAATAATAAATAAAACATGTTAATTATTCAATATATATGATATAAAATCCAATAACATACAATTTTACAATCAATATAATGATATTGTTGTTCGTGCGTATGTACGGATTACCGTCTCCACAATGCGATGAGATTCATTCTCACGTTCACCATACAACAATGATTATAAAAAATATATGTTATTAATATGTATGTAATATAGGACATAATAATTCTTCTAGATATATATATATATATATGTGTGTGTGTGTGTGTGTGTACATTCATATATCATACTCACTTACTTTCTTTAAATATGATATAAAAACAGAAAAAACGTTTATGCGTGCGTATTGCCTACCGTCTCCATAAACATTGCCAGACATTTCATATATCCATATTTTTTAAATATTTATATTATAATTATATATTAAATATAAATCAAGGTTTATATTCTGGATGTTTTTAAATAATGATATAAATGATACCATGAAGAATAACCAGTTAAAACACGTACGATAAAGAAAGCAATTTTTTACCAAAATGGTAATTTAACATGGAAATAATTATCAAATGGGTTGTATAAAGTCATAAATGAATCATGTATGATATAATAAATATGAATATGGTTCTGGTATAATTTAATAACATACTATGGCCATTATATAAGAGGTTAAACAAACCCTCGACCAAAGGAAAGTGCAAGGTAATGGTTAATTTCACAATCTCTTTATTATCCGAGGTTGTATTTACGTAGGTATTTATTGGGACATATTTATTATCCATTTCCATGTTTCATAAAAGTATGTTCAAAGGCATTATTTTTAAAATAAAGTTTACTAAAACATTATTTTAAATGTTTTAATGATTTATTATTCTAATCTATTCTCATTAATTTCCATGTTTTCAAAATGGTTATAAGGAATAATTTTTATGGACATGAATATTTTAAAATTTTAATACCTATCAAAATCTTCAATGTTGAATGGGACACTTTGAATCAAAACAATATTTTAAATGAGTTCCTTTATATTAATTTTAAATGATTTCATGAAAATGGGATATTTCTCTCAATGTTTTTTACTAATAAATTTCAACTATGAAAACATTCTTTATGGGATATTATTCTTTATCAAGGATGATTTATTATGAAACAAATCATCCATACTGTGTTGAAGGTTTTTTGGAATGTTTGACTGCGGATGGGTTTTTTATACCATTCATTGTTTATGGATAATGTATTTACATATCTTATGCTAGTTTTAATACACATGTTTATGTTATGTTTAAACCTTTTCTTATGAGGAATGCATAGGACTTAGTAAGTGACGGGTGGAGCCCGCTATAGCTCCTCGATACAACGGTAGGTCTCATGAGACAAACTAGTGTCTTGGAACAAGTCTGTGGCAAAATCTTATTTGTAGTCTTGGCCCAAGGCCTTCACTATGTGGTTATGAAGTTTGGAATTATGAATTCCATCAATATGAAATTAGCTATTGATATAACTTATGATTATTCGACTATTATAATATCCATTGAATAAGTAAATGGAATTATTTGATTAATTCGTTTCAATATTAGGCTGATGTTTGAGTTTAAAAGGATTTTGTTTTAGTTTTATACATTTCCTTAATTATTTATTCTTATTTATGAAAGTTTTCTCTATAATGGTATCCTTAATGAGTATCTGTGATCACCCCTATCGATGAGTTATTTTTCTCAGAAAGCGAAGAAGTATACAATGAATGACAAGTAGAGATAGTCTATGTGTCACAAAGTTCCTTCACCAAGATGAAAGAAGGGAAAATAGATTTCCAGACCCTTCCTTCATCATGTTGAAGGATAGATAATGAACCCCAAGACCCACCTTCAATAGGTCCCGGAGTTGTGACTAGAACCAAGGGTATAGAATTACACACAAGAAGGAAGGCATTACCCTTGTTTTCCTTAATAGGATCGGGAGAGAATATCATAAAACCCAAAAACACCAAACTGGGGGTAAAAGTAAATCCAAAGAAAACCATTCCCATATTCATGTTACAAAAGTAAATGCCACAAAAATACAAGGAGACTACAAAGGTAAATTACCATGAAACAAAAACAACAACAACAACTGTCCCAACGCCTGAGATAGTATGGCCCTGCACAGTCCCTGAAGTCCTCCTGGAACCCTGAAAGCAGTTTTATATACGTAGGATTAGCATAAAATTTTACTTAGTTGGAAAAAAAAGACTCTCATGCACAAGTGGGGAGGAATTCTAATGCCCTTTGAGAAAACAGATAACCAAAGCACCTCGCAAGGAAAACTATCCACCCCATCTTCATGAAGGCACACTACCCAAGTAATGTAAGTCATGTAATGTATAGTAATAACACATCGATATTCAGGTACCCCACGCAACTTTCACACTGGTTAATGATGACATCTTACGCATCGAACCTCTCCCACCATTCCCACAGTGGTCCCACTGCCACCCCCCGCCAGCACACACCTGGACCATCACTACCACTCATCCCACCCGCAAACACCTAGGCCACAACAAACACCCGTAACAATGCCCGCAAACAGCTGGGCCAGAACAACTACTGCCATTCCCGAAGACACCTGGGCCTCATCCCGAAGACTCTTGGGAAACAACCTGCCTGCACACACCTGGGCCAATCACCAAAACTAACTTCGCCAAAGAATCATGGGCTATAATTCACCTTTGAACATAACAACCTTCTCGAAGACTCATGTGCTATTTGGGAAAGGGATCATAAATGGAGCTAATAACCAGCCACTAATAGGAGTGTTGAAAAAACACCCCCCATGAAATGGGGGTGTTCAGCACTAAGTGCTCAACTTGGGTGGGGAACAATTAAGAAACATAATAACTAAAATTATATATATAGATAACAAGCACTCATCCCAACCTAGGGTTTCCAAATCCAACCTAAGAACAAACACCCTTGTTGCTATTCATTCATAAAATAAAATCACATCACTCACGCCCAAGTCACAACTCATTCCCAAATCCAATTCCCCATTTAAACCATTCTTACTTTCATGTTCATGTGATCCCATTCTGCTGAATTCTACACTACTGGGAAACTAACCAGCATAACCACAAGCCATAGAAAGAGAAACAACCAAACAAAAATATAAGCATTCACACCCAGTCCTATTGTGAAGTATCAACAACAAATGGATCAGTGAGATCCCTCAATGTAATGGAACCAAACCATGCCTCGAGATATAACCCCACACAACTTCAGATTCACAAAAAAAAATCGTACTACAATATAGGATCCCATCCTCATCCACATCACCTCATAAGAATCTAGCAGGATGACACACCCACCACCAAACAGAGTAGGAAAACATCCAGATTCAAGCACGCCATTCATTAGGTTATTCGTTCTGTTGGTTAACCGGGGTGACCACACAAGTATTGGTGTTCACTGGAATCCATTTAATCCAATGATTATACGTGATTAACCAATTTACATTTTACAATCATTCAATCATCCCAGAAGACAAGGGTTCAGTAGTGCGCAATGAAAAACAACCTATGGCCATGATTTTCAGTCATCATAATCCCATACCGTTCACAACATATATCAATTATAAAATAGTACAACATAATTTTCAAATGCACCCCAACATTATTTAACAGTCTGTTTATTATCTTTGTTAAGGATTGGTTCCATACATTTCCAAATAAAAATTAGTGTACCCAGGCCGCATGATACACAGTAAGGAGAGACAAAATAAAAATACCTACTTGGTTGATAATAGATCAAAGTTATTCTTCATGCGCCAAGAACTGGGGGTGCACAACTTGCAGGGGTGGAACATCGGGGACTCCAAGGATGAGCAGAAAGGATCCATCATAGGGGAACCACTTTTCTTAGAAAAAGGAACTCCAAACGCACCAGGAAAAAATGGAAACCAGCCAAGAGGAAGAATGAGGAGAAATTACCATGCGATATAAGGGTGAGATCCCGTTGTTTTGGGATATGGAAATTTGAACAGCTTTATTGTCTGATCTTAGTTTCACCACGTGGTTGGGTGGATACATGTGACTGAATTAATTGTTATTTAATAACTCTCATCAGGAAAAGGTGGTAACATCTGTGAATTTAAAGGATTTTATATAAACAGTGGGTAACGTTATTCAGACACATAGCCTGGTCTATTGAGGGTCGCCCCACCCTTAGGAATTTAATCATTTATTATGGGGATAAAACGTCCTTGAACCACTTCCCAAAAAAGGGGTTAAAAGTAGCATTATGGGAAAAACTGTAGTAGAAAAACTCAGCAAGGTTGTGTGACACTGATCAGTCTCTGACACACTGATCGTGTCACACTGATCATGTCACACCGATCGTGTCACATGGTTCGGTCACACCGATTTGTGACACATCGATCGTGTCATTCCAATCGTTCGCACACCTAAATGAAACCCTACCCCCCGAGATGCCACCCTATGGATCTAAAAATTTGGCAAAGGGATGTATAATTAGGTTCTCGACAATTACATTAGATACCTCTCGAACTATTCTAATCCTCGAGAATCAAAACTAGAACTGAAGAAAAGGGGGTGGTGGGTCCGAACAACCACTTCGAAAGATACCTATTAGCAGTGAAACTCATAGACATATAAGATCACCTCTCCCTTAAGCAACCATGCAACATTCAGGGGTCAAGCTATCCAGTCATATGGGTTAGGGAGTTTCTTCCTCCATGTCCAGATACTATCCTCTTTGGGCGGCACTGAATCGCCCGCACGGGTTTAATCTCATCCACCTTAATGAGTCTTGATTAGGGATTGGGTCCTCCACTCCCTAATATCAGGACTCTTCACACACATCTTGAGAATAAGGAAAACCATACATTGCATAGTTAACAAGGAAAATTGTTCCATCACAAACAATTACAATAAATAACAGAACAAAACTCAAATCAGCTCCGGGTACTGGGCGCTCATCTGCATCTCTCGTTCCAAGGTACATTCCTCGATCTTTACATGCCTCCTAAACACACAAACCAGAGGTATGGTCTATCCACGAAGCACCTTCTCCCCATGATCCTCGATCCTCCCTGGTGACTCCACAAAATTCACACTGTCCTCGATATCCAGCTTTCCCCAGTTGAAAATATCTGAATCATCGTGTAGATACTGTCGGTGTTGTGACACAAGGAAGATGTCATGTATTCTAAATAGCGTGGGTGGTAGCTCTAGATCATAAGCAACTTCGCCAACCCACCATAGTACATTGAATGGTCTGGATAACCTAGGATAAAGCTTACTCCCCTGACTGAACTTCTGTATCCCACACCGAGGGAATACCTTCAAGAACACGTGGTCCCTGACCACGAACTCCACGGGTCTCCTCCTATTATCATCATATGAATTCTTTGAGTCCTAAGCTACCTTAATCCTCTACCATATAAGCTGAACCTTCTATGTCATGCTCTGCACCACCTCCAGGCCAAGAACACCTACTTCCCCAACCTCGGTCCAACACACGGGTGAGCAACATGGCCTCCCGTACAAGGCTTCTAATGGAGCCACGTCAATGGAAGAGTAATAACTATAATTGTAGGAAAACTATACCAGAGGTTGGTGCCTCACCAACGATCCCCTAAAGTCCAGGATACAGGCCTGTAGAATATCCTCCATTGTCTGGATGGTGCACTCTATCTGTCCATCTGTTTGGGTGTGGAAAGAAGTGGTAAGACGTAGCTGGGTGCCAAAAGCATGACGCAATCCTCTCCAGACTCGCGAGGTAAACCTTGCATCCCTCTCTAGGAATATGTACCTAGTAACTCCATTCAACCACACCACCTCATCCACATATCTCCGTGCTTCGACATCCACTGCACCCGACACCTTGATCGCGAGAAAGTGAGACGATTTCTTCAACCGTTCCACCACTACCTAGATAGAATCACTAACTCCTTCAACCTAGGGTTGTCCTGTGACGAACTCCATCGAGATGTCATCCCACCTCCACTCGGGGACATCTAATGGTTGTAATAGACTTCCTGGAACATATTGTTCAGCATTCACCTGCTGACTCACTAGGAACATGGCCATGAACTCTGCCACCGCCCGCTTTACCCCAGGGCACCAAAACTGGCTCCTCAGACCCTGGTACATCTTGGAAACTCTCGGGTGCACCGCTAGGGGTGAGTTGTGGAACTCACGAAGAACCCTCTCACGCATTGCATCTGGGACAAACATATTCCGTCAAAAAATAATCTAATTGTAACCATCCTTTGACCATCCCTTTGGAGTATTGCCTTGGTAAGCCTGATGATGCATCACTTCACTCTCTAAGTCTCTCCATTGAGACTCCTCTACCTGCCTAAAAGAGAAGGCTGTACTGTCATATGATACAGGAAACCTCTAACACCATCCATCGTCACATCCAGGTACAGGGTATCCAACTCCTCTATTGCCTTCCAAGAATCTGCCGTCTCTCGAACCGCATCCCTCTACGACTTCTTGCTCAAGGCATCAGCCACCACATTCCCTTTTCCCGAGGTGTAGGAAATCTAGAAGTTGTAGTCCTAAAGTAAATTCATCCACCTTTGCTTCCTAAGTTCATGTCCCATTTATAGATGATATACTTCAAACTTTTGTGATCTGTGAAGACCACGAAGCCCTCCAGATGAGGTAATGTTGCCACAAATTTAGTGTGAAAATTACTGCCGCAAGCTCCAGATCGTGGGTGGCATAATTTCTCTCATGGGGACATAACTGTATAGAACCATAAGAGATCAATCATTGTGGTTTCATCCACACACATCCGATGCCTTGTCCTGAAAAATCACAGAACACCTCATACTTTTCCCCTTCCCCTAGCAAGCTCAGCACTGGGGCACTTACTAACTTCTTCTTCATATAGCTGAATGCTGCCTCACACTACCCATTCCATAAGAAATCTTGTTCATTCTTGGTCAAATATATCAATGATTATACAACTCAGGAGAAGATGGGCATGGACCTCCAATAGTAGCCTGCTAGTCCATGGAAACTCCGAACATCTGCCATGTTATTGGGTGCTTCCCAAGAAACAACCACTTCGACCTTTTATGGGTCCACCGCTATTCCCTGCTCGGACACCACGTTCCCAAGGAAGTTCACTTATTGCATCCAGAACTTTCACTTGGACTACTTCCCATAGATTTAGTGCTTTCATTGTTCCTCTAAAACTATTCTCAGGTGCTCAACATGATCTTCCTCTGTTCTTGAGTAGATCAGGATGTCGTCAACTGACATGACCACGAAACGATCCAGGTATTCATGGAAGATGGATTTCATGAGTCCCATGAACACAGTTGGTACATTCGTAACGTTGAATGGAATGACTACAAACTTAATGTGCCCTTACCTACATCAAAAGGCAGTCTTTGAGATGTATCCCTCCTTCACCCACAACTGGTGATAGCCAAACTGCAGACCGATCTTAGAGAACCAACCTTCTCCCCTCAACTGGTCAAAGAGATCGTCTATCCTTGGGAGGGGGTAACGGTTCATGACCGTTACCTTGTTCAATATCTTGTAGTATATGCACAGCCACATACCACCATCTTCCATCTTTGTGAACAAGACTGGAGCACCCCATGGTTATACACTTGGTAAAAAAACCCTTCTTCATCAGATCGTCAATCTGAATCCACAACTCCCGCAACTCGGAAGGTGCCATCCTGTAGGGAGCCATCAAAATCGAACGGGCACCGGGTTGCAAGTGTATCCTGAACTCAACATCACATCATAGGGGTAGAGTCACCAAATCCGTAGGGAATTCATCCATAAACTCATGGAAGATCCTTGGGAATTACACCATTTCTGCATCCACCGAATCCATTGATGGCTCAACTAACAAGGAAAGGAGGGGATCCTCTAACATGCACATTTTCTAGCAACCCTGCTCACTGATGTAAGTTACACATCAGCCACCCAAATCTGAATACACGACCCTTCCTTGGAAGCAGTAAATGACGACACATACAGAGAATATCCAGTCAATGCCTAGGATGACATTGTATGGATGTATCCACAATAGTAGAAGATCTCTGATTGAATTATGTGGCCCTATCATCAGTCTACACCCTCGGAAAACATAAGACATGTTGGTCTGACCTCCGACTGGCGTGCTCAGCACCAGGGGCACTAGTAGTCTCTTAGAGTCAAAACCTAGAGAGTGGTACAGACTGGGTGTAACAAAGGAGTGTGAAGCTGCTGTATCGAACAAGGCATAGGTAAGAGTACTAAACAAGCTAATCGTACCTTGAACGACTACCGAACCTGCTGGAACTACTCCCTCTACGGTGTGTAACTGTCCACGCCTAGTTCCCCTGCCCCTCAGATGTCATCCACCTCCCCGACCGTACCACAGTAAAGGTCCTTGAGAAGCGCCCTGAGGACGGCCTCCTACTACAACACCTACCCTCAGAGGAGCAGGATCTTGCTGCCCCTACTGCTGCTGCTGAAAGGGCCTAGCTGAAAACTGCTACCACTAAGGTGGGTGTTGAACCTTCCCACCCCCATTGTACTGCACTCTGTCCGGGAACTGATTCCGTAGGTGCCCACGGCTTCCACAGATGAAGCATCTCTATCCTGGGACCGAAAGGAATGGGCGAGGACCAGGAAATCAGAACTGGAACTGCAGGGGCATGTTCCCGACTGGTCGAAACCTAGAGGTCCCAGATGCTAGGGCCTACTACTGATGGAATTCCATTTCAACGAGCCCAATTGGATTCCCTCTTGGGATACAACTCCCATCATGTGAATCCTCTCCACCACTTCATAATTCTTTTGGACCTCCAAGTAGGTCGGCAAGGTGAAGGGAGTAACAACATACTGATGAGAAGGTCGAAGTGCCTCCTCCAAACATCTCGCCCGCGAATCCTCATCTTGAAATAAGTCGGGAGAAATGAGAAGGAGGTCCTTGATCTTGATCCCTAACTCTCTTACTGACATACTCCCCTACTGGAGGGAGAGTTGTTCCTACCTCTTCTTAGCCTTCATCGTGGAAGAGAAGAATTCCTCCCAGAACTCTTTCTCGAAGTCAGTCCATGTCACCTCAGCCTCCCTCTTCTCCCCAAGGTAATGCATCCACCACTGATGCACTTCTCCACACATCTGACTTATAGCAAGGGGAACCCAATACTCCATCAGATCCCAGATCAAGATGAAAGCTATCACCACCTCATCTAGCCAGCTCTCTATATCCATGCTAGAGATGTTTCCCTTGTACATCCTGAGGGTCTTCTGCTGAAAGGAACGAAGTGTCTTCTGCCACTGATCATCCCCCTCCTCTCGATCACCTCTTTTTTGATATGCCAAGTCATCCTCCTAGGGCTCGATCTTTCGTACTACCCTTGGTCGCCGTCCGGGTGCCATAACTGCAAGGTAAATAAGGAATGCCTAAGCCTGAGTAGTGTAGAAGATTTCTTTTAAATATTCTTAGACTTCTGATTCATTTTAAATCCCCAAAGTACCCATGAAATATAAGAACACAAGTCATTATGTTGCATGTACCTTCCCTAGGGTCTCTACCCTGTAATCAGTGCAGCCTCACTTGGTCATTCGGTAGGCCCAGAATTCTTGCATCAGATGACAGGGGGACCTAAAATCCTGTGTCCTAGACGGTCTTCCATGGCCTATTTCACGCACCAAAATTGTACAACGCTGTTGCACTACCGTCCCATGAAATCCTCACTGTGCCTAACTCCGTACTCCGTCCTATCTTTCAACCTACCATTTGATACCATTGTGTCATGACCTGCCTTCACTAAGAAGAGAGAAGGGACAGTAGATTCCATACCCTCCCTTCCTCAAGATGAAGTTGAGATAATGACCCATGAGACCCTGATTCAATAGGTCCCAGAGTGGATACTAGCACCAAGGGTATAGAATTACACACAAGATGGATAGAAATACCCTTTTTTCTTTAATGGGATCGAGAGATAAGATAGTAAAACCCAACAACACCAAAACTGAGGGTAAAAGTAAAGCCAAAGAAAACCACTCCAATTTGTATGTTACAAAACTAAATGGCAAAAAAATACAAGGAGACTTCAAAGGTAAAGCGCCAAGAAGGAAAAGCAGCAACTAAAACTATCCCAACACCCGAGCTAGTATAGCCCTACACGGTCCCTGAAGTCCTCCTAGAACCCTAGAAGCAGTTTTATATACATAGGGGTTGCATACATGTATACTCAGTAGGGAAAACCAAAGATTCCCGTGCACAGGTGGGGAGGCATTCTAACGTACTGTGTGAAAAGTGATAACCAAAGCCCCTAGAATGGAAAACTATCCACCCAAGCCTCACCAAGGCACACTCTCCAAGTAACGCAAGTCAAGTAATGTATAGTAATAGAAAATTGATATTCGGGTACCCTGTGCCACTTTCCCACTGGATAATGAAGACATCGTACGCATCGAACATCTCCCGCCATTCTCATTGCAGTCCCACTGCCACTCTCCGCCCGCACACACACGGGCCATCACTACCACACATCCCGCCTGAAAACACCTAGCCCACAACAACCACTCATAATCAATCCCGCAAACACCTGGGTCTGAACACCTACTTCCATGCCCGAAGACACCTAGGCCTCATCCCCAAGACTCTTAAGAAACAACCTTCCCGCAAAAACCTGGGCTAACAACCACAACTACCCTTCCTGAAGAATCTTGGTCTATAATGGAACTTAGGCCATCACATACTTCCCTAAGAGTCTTGGTCTATTCGAGAAAGGAAGAAGAAAATGTTCTCATAATCAGCCACTCATATGAGTGTTGGAAAAAACATGTTCCCCCATGAAATGGGGGTGTTCGAAACTAAGTCCTCAACTTGGATTGGGCGTGATTAAGAAACATAATAACTACAAATATATATAGGTAACAAGAACTCATCCCAAACAAGGGTTTCCAAATCCAACCTAAGCACAAACACCCTAGTTAGTATTCATTCGTAAAAGAAAATCACATCACTCACAGCCAAGTCACAACTCATTCCCAAAACCAATTCCCCATTTAAACCAGTCAACTTTCATGTTCAAGTGATCCCATTTAGGTGAATTCTATAAAACTGGGCAACTAACAGGCATAGCCGCAAACCCAAGAAAGAGAAAAAAACCAAAAATAAATTTAAGCATTCACACCTGATTTCTTTGTGATGTCACAACAACAAAGGGATCAGTGAGGTACCTCAATGTAATATAACTAAACCGAGCCACAAGATACAACCCCAAATAGCTTCAGATTAACGAACAACAATCGTTCCAAAATTGAGGATCCCATCCTCATATACATCATCTCATATGCATCTTGCAGGAAAACACACCCACCACCAAACAGATTAGAGAAACATCGAGATTCAAGCTCATCATTCATTAGGTTCTTCTTTCTGTTGGTTAACCGGGGTAAACACACAAGGATTGATGGTCACTGGCATCCATTTAATCCATTGATTAAACATGATTAGAAAATTTCCCTATTATATTCATTCAATCATCATAGAAGACAAGGGTTCATTATTGCGCAAGGAAAGTCCACCAAAAACCATGATATTCAGTGAGCATAATACCATACAATTCACAACATATAGGAATTATAAAAGAGTACATACAAATTGTAAAACGCACCACATCATTCTTTAACAGTCTGTTTATTTTCTTTGATAGGGATTGGTTCAATCCATTTCCACAGAAACAGTAGCCTACCCACCCCGCATGATACACTTCAAGGAGAGATGAAGGAAAATCCATACTTGGTTGATCAAGGATAGATGTTCTTCTCCACACACCAAGAACTAGGGATGCGCGACTTGCATGGGAGGAACGTCGGGGACTTCAAGGATGAGCAAAAAGGCTCCTGCATAAGTCCACCACTTGAATGGGGAAGGGGAACTCCAAACACACTTGGAAGAAAAAGGAAACTAGCCAAGAGGAAGGAGGAGGAATTCCTCTGCGATATAAGGATGAGATCCCGTTGTTATGGGATATGGAAATTTGAATTTCTTTAATGTCGGATAGTGGTTTCACCATGCAGTTGGGTGGTTACACACGATTGAATTAATTTTTAATTAATAACTCTCATCGGGGAAAGGTGGTAACAATTGTGAATATAAAAGATTTTATATAAATAGTGGGGAACGTTACGCGGACACATAGCTCGGTCTGCTGAGGGTCTCCCCACTCTTAGGAATTAAATCGTAGATTGTGTGGATAAAACAGACTTGAACCACTTCCCAAAAAAGGGTTTAATAGTTTCATTATAGGAAAAACTGTAGAAGAAAAACTAGTCAAGGTTGTGTGATACTGATCGTGTCGCACAGATCGGTGACACACCGATCGGTCGTTGACACACCGATCGTGTCACTCTGATCGTGTCACACCAATCTTGTCACAGAGATCGGTGAGACACCGATATGTGACACCAATCGTGTCATGCCGATTGGTCGCACACTGAAATGACACCCTACCCCCGAGACTCCACCCTTATGATATGGAAGTTTGGCATAGAGATGGATGATGAGGGTCTCAACCATTAGACCAAGGGATATAAATGTGGTAAATGGAGACAATGATGTTGTTGTTTTTCATTTTAATATGTAATGTAACATTCAGGTATAACTCCATTTTATAAGACTCCTAAACTGATCGGTCCTTTGGGACATGATTCCTTGTAATCATGCCACTGTATTAAAATAATGCACCGACTCTGGAAAACTGGGGCCATGGCATTATAGTTGGTATCAGAGGAAGTTTTTCAACAACCATGGAAATAGATTTAGAAAATCCTTGACTAGAGAACATTACCCAAAGATAAGCTTTTTTGGATTAGTAATGAATAAATTACTAGAATTTTGGTATTGTAGATATTTTTTGTATTTTCCAAGAAATACATCCCTGTATGGAAACCAGCATGTAGAGGTGGCTCTAGCACAGATTTACATAGCAGTGAAAATTCCAACAAGGAGTTTTGGGCTTGACTCGAGGTATCCTGCTACACAAAAATGAGCTGTTCTACACTCTTGGTTACGACACTCTTGGGGGATATTCTTAGGACAATTAAAATTTTCATTACAATCTGTTTTGATGGATTTAGGAGTAAATATTTTCTCAATGAAAACATTTTATGATTATATATTATATGCATAATCTTTTCAATTTATGTTATTTATTTTACACATTTGGAATTATACATTGTGATTCATAATCAATCTTATTGTATTACATTATTTCGAAATGGTGCCTTGTATAAGGAATATGAATGGTCGAAATAGGCATGATCGAAAGATTAATGAAGGATCATATCTTTCATGGTATCAACCCAAAATTTAAAAGGGAAATATTCTCCCACATAATCTAATCCTATGAATAAATAGTATCACATGTTAATAAGTTGTGTAAATAATTCAATAAATCCTAAAGCATTGAAGAGAAGTAAGAGAAGAAATGGTTGGAAGATAGAATGATCGATAAAGGGGAAAGGGGAAAGAAGGATTTTCCTATATGTGATAACTGTGGAATGAATCACCTTGGTAAATTCTTGATGGGAATGTGAGTTTGTCATAAATGTGGATAAAAAGGACACCAAGTTTGTGATTTCTTATGTAAAAAAGGTTTCAAATGTACAATGCTTCATCTGCATGGAGTTGGGACACTATGCAAAGCAATATCGAAATCATCAACATATCCCCCGTAAGTTTCTATTGGATAACAATCAAGTTAGGATACTGCCAAAGATGAAGGTGAATGATTATATTTCTTATGTTGTTATTGAAGTATTTTTTTAGGTGGGTATTGTTTTAATGATGTACATGTTAGAATAATTATAGAGTTGAAAAGGATTTTATTGCAGTACTATTTCATTAAGGACTTGAGATTGTGTGGACCCCAGAAAAGGGACTCAATAGCAGGTAAAATTTTATTAGAAAATATATGGCTGAGTGAAATATTAACCATAATATGGTTCTGATACTGAGGTAGTGATTTTGGAATATTATATGATTGACTTGGATACATTTTATTGGATATTATTGACTACCTTGAAACTTATTAATGATTTTTATATTAAATCATTGTTGGAGTTTACTACATTTATGGATAGAAGGGGTATATCTAGAATTCTATAAGGAATATGGGAGCATGAATGTAATAAACATGTTTTTATGGTAATTCAAGGTGACACAGTGTTTTAAAAGAATACATTATGATGTTATTTAAGTGTCATTACATGGAAAAAAGGATCTTCATTGTGTTTACCTTCCTTATAAATTTTTTTATAGTGAGTTTGGACTGATGTATTTAGGATAAGTCTAATTGTTGGAATCGACTAAGTTTAACATTGGATACTATTTTTAAGGTTAAATAATTACTTGAGATTATTTTTGGATATTCATAAAAAGGACAACCAAGAGGTTGGGTGACAACCCGTCAAGTCCAAGGAGGACGTGATACTTGAACCCAAAACTGAAGGGCGACAAGGGTGGATCACCTACCACTAGTATACGTGATGTCCTGGTTTGTATAATGTAGTTTAGTAATAGATATAAAAAGTAATTATAAATTAATTATTTTTTGATCCCTATATGATTAGTAGAAATATAATATTTTTCAATTCTATAGTCTTTTAGAGTGAAAGATGATTTTGTGGTAGGAATTAGTAGAAGGATGAAACTCTACTTGTCATGTATAATTTTTTTCCTCTAATTCTATATATAAATTAATTCAGAAAATTTAGGGAAGGGATCTAAAACCAAAAGTGTGTTATCATAATACCTTATTATTCATTGAACAAATAATATTTTAAATCATCATAGATTGATGGCATTGAGGCCCTCAATTTCACACTAGTTTATGATTATTGACCTCAATCACTCCCTATAAATATTTAAGTTTTTATTCCTATAATGTGTCTCTAATTTCCACTAATGTTCTTATAATCTAGATTATAATTTTGTGGTTAGTTTTTCATTCCCTTTCCCTCTTATTAATACTAAATTTTATTTACCCAATTTCTGATGTGGGTTTTCCACAAATGTATTTTTATATTTTTAAACATTTATTTTCAAAGAACAATTTCCAATTGTTAGTATGAAATTTATTGAATGAGGTAAGAATTTAGTACCCCATGATTTCATAGTACCTTATCTCAATAATGTAATTCAATAGCTTGTGTTACATGCAACACCGTGTTAGAGTGCACCACAACATACAAAACTAGCTGCTCAAAAAGCGGTTATGAATATTATTAACTAAATTTTGAATCTTATATACTCAATATAATTTTCACATCCATATTATGTGTTTCTTAGACATAATATAAGATTAAAATCAATTTTTCAGTTAAAATAAGTATTTTTCAAAAAAAATAAATTTTACAACATTTTAATGGAGAACACTTTTTAAAACCAATATTTGACATTTTTATATATTAAATTTAATGAAATTAAATTATTCATAAGAATTAGGAGATAAAAATTTAGTTGGGATGAATTTTTGGTACTTTTCTGAAAACTTTCATATTATGACGAATAGTGAAAAATACTATGTTTTAATTGAAATCCAAATTTTTAATTGAAATAATTTATATTGTTAAGTTATGAATTTGAAAGGTTCTGATGTATAATTAAATTTTATTTTTATCTTTTAATGCAATGTAGTTCATTAAAAGTAATTACACATTGAAATTTGACATAAACACATGTCAATATTTTGATAGTTTTGACTTTTTAAAAACCTTCTTTTTTACAACAAGAATTAATTTAAATTAATAAATGAAACTTCTATGTTTTTAATTTGGTAAAATAGAATCCATTTTTTAATATAGAATATAAAATTAGATTTGGGTTAATTTTTGGTATTTTTCGGAAAACATTTGATCTTTAATGAATAGTTAAAAAAATTGCTTTATTATTTAAAACCGACATTTTATTTAAATAATTATTTATTTTATTTAAATTTATTCCAAGTAAATATTCATATATTATACTTATATAAGTTCAATGTATTTAATTTGTGTCATTTTACAATAAAATTAGTTGAATAAAACTATATTGAACATTATAACCTCTTTTACCCACCTTCAAGAAGCATTTGCAAATTTTTATAAAACCTAATTTTACTGCTTCTGGAAGTTGAATTTCAAAACTATGAGAGAGAAGGCTGATATAAGTAAGTGAAATGTGGTTTAATAAGGTCAAAATAATTTTTGTTGAATTGTAACTTTTGACATTTATTTACCATGGTTAAAAATAAACAAGTAAATTAAAGGTAAAAATTATCTTATAATTATCCTTACACATGTTTGAATTCTTTTGGATAAGTTCATTTTGAGCAAAAACAACCTTAGGAATAAAATATGATCCTTTATGTCCACTTGGATTAGATTAAAACATTTATTACTTTTTTAAGAAGAGTTAAAAATGTTAAATTCGACGTTTAATAACAAATCCATTTTTAATATTAGGTTACACACAATATAAATTCGACTATAAATATTCATTAGAAAGATAAAAATATTTCCTATTTAATGAAATATTATTTATAATTTTTAGGCATTATATAATTTTAATTTCATTATGACACAATGATGATGCAATAATTACCTTATTAATGAAGGAATCAAATAAATGGTATTATAAATATTAAAATAATTAAAATGTAATTTTTTTTATGACATACCCGAATTTTATAGTAGAATATGACGTGTTAGGTTTGATTCTATGTATCATTTTTTACGTAATCATATTTTCATGACTTTCACAAAAACCAAATACAAAATAATGTAAAAATCAACATAAATTATTTTTTTAAAAAAATACTATATAATTGGTTGATATAATTTTCCAAAAAATCTAAAGATCAGTCAAAGGGATTAAATAGTATTATATATGTCATTAATAAAAAAATTTAGGTTTTTTGTAATTTTAGATTGTGTTTATTTACAATATAATGTAATAATACAGTAAGACACGGTAGAAAATAAAATATTTAACTAAGAGTTAAATGTAAAATATAAGGATAATATGATGACCTAAACTGGTCTAAAACCAATTGGTTGAGTGGTTTTCAACCCCTCCCCACCTTCTATATGGAATAAATAATTTTGGATCCATTAGAAACCATAAATTATTTTATTATAAAATAATATTTCATGATTTTACTAAAGTGACCCTCATATCTCTTATAAAAGGGTACACCCCTTATCTCAAATTCACACCAACAAATCCATTTGGCTTGGAAAAACCCGGACCAAATATATTCCCAACATCCATCAAATCAACCTGGAGTCTTTATTTTGATCATAAATCCATTCTATGGATCTATTTTGATCAACTCAAAAGGAAACACCCAAAGAAGAGGTAATAATTTCACCACCCTCTTTCAAGTTCATTTTTCTTCCACTTCCACATTATTTGTTGTTTCCATACCAATATAATTAATCTACTACCTACCACATACTGTGATGTTATTATAATTAAGGTACATTAGTATTGTTTATTCTATCCATCCTATAAATGAGAATGTCACCATACGCGTGTACGCACGACTAACTGTCTCCATGTCGTCGTGTAGTTTGTTATTCAAACACTTAATTATTTGGATGGGTATAATAATGAGTATAAAGGATTAAAATAATAAATATAACATTATAATGATTCGTATATATGATATTACATCCAATTACATACAATTTCACCATAAATATAATTATATTTTTGCTCGTGGGTATGTACGAATTACCATCTCCACAACCCGATGGGATTCATTCCCACGTTCATCATTCAACGATGATTAAAAATATATATATTATTAATAAGTATGTAATATATGACATAATAATGATACTATATATACATATATATTAATATACATACAAATATCTTATTAACTTATTTACATTCAATACGATATGGAAATGGAAACAACGTTTATGCATAAGTAGGGCCTATCATCTCCATAAACAGTGCCGTCCATTTCTTATATCCATATATTATAAATATTTATATTCTAAATATATATGATATATATATCAATTATTATATTCTTGAAGTATTTAAATCATTATCTAAATGATACGATCAATAATAACAAGATTAAACACGTATGATAAAGAAAGCGATTATAACCCAAAATTTTAATTTAACATTGAAATAATTATTAAATGGTTAGTATAAAGTCATAAATGAATCATGTATGATATAATAAATATGAATATGGTTTTTTTATAATTTAATAACATAATATGGTTATAATAAATGAGTTTAAATGTACCCTCTACCAAAGGATAGTGCAAGGTAAGGGTAAATTTACAATCTTTTTATTTTTTTGAAAAGGATGGGGCCGAAGCCAAATTTTTTCATTTAATGAAAAGACCTCCTTAGACAGGGTAGAGGGAGACCCATTACATATCTCGATGTCCCAAGGCCAAGTGGTCTGGAGACTAGGCTTGAATGCCCATTGGTATAGCCCAAAGGGCCCCTCGGTGAATAGTACTACTACAGTACCCAGGCTCCTATAGTACCTGCTACAGTAACACCTCCACAATAGTACTGCTATATTTTCTCGACCAGTATAGTGTTGCCACTGCTATAGGTCCACCACTACTAAAGTAATACTACATTTCCCTACTACAGTTCCACTATAGTACTGAAAATTAGTCCCTTTCAAAGTGATTCTTTTTAAAGGACTTTTTACTAAAACATTGTTTTAACTGTTTTAAAGATTTATTCTTCTAAAACTTTTTCATTAATGTTTATGTTTTCCAAATGGTTTTAAGGACTTATTTATATGGAAATGAATGTTTTTAAAATGTTAATTCCTTTAATAAGTTTCTAAGTGGTATGAGACACGTTGATTCAAAACTTTCTTTTAAATGAATTCCTTTATATGACTTTTAAATGATTTCATGAAAAAGGGATATTTATCTCAAATATTTTTACTAATAAATTTCACCTATATCAACATTCATTATGGGATATTATTCTTTATCTTTGTTGATTTATTATGATAAAAATCATCCATATTGTGTTGATTGTATTGTGATATGTTTGACTGTGGATGTGTTGTTTTTATACCATTCATGGGTTATAGATAATGTATTTACATTTCATATGATAGTTTTAAAATGAATGTTTCTTTTATTCTTAAAAATTTTTATATGAGGAATGAATTGGACTTATTATGTGACGGGTGGATCCCGCTATATCTCCTCGATGCATCGATAGGTCTCATGATGCAAACAATTGTCTTGGAAATAGGCCTTGACAAAATCATACTTGTCGTCTTAGCACAAGGCCTTGACTATGTGGTTATGAAGTCTGGAATTATGCATTCCGTCATTATGAAATTATCTATTGGTATTACATGTGATTATTCTACTAGTATATTATCCACGTGAATCAGTAAATGGAATTTTTTGATTTATCTTTTCCATATTATGCTGAAGTTTTAGTTAAAAGGGATTTACTTTAGTTTTATACGTTGCCTTAAATATTTATTCTTATTTATGAATGTTTTCACTGTATTTTTATCCTTACTAATCATCTGAGCTCACCCCATTATATTATTTATTTTTCCTAGGATGTGAAAAAGTATATTATTACTAATTTGTAGGGATAGTCTAAGGGATATGGTTGTGGTCAATGGAGACAATGTTGTTGTTTTTTTTCATTTTATAATGTAATGTAACCTTCATGTATCTTATCTATTTTCCAAGACAGATAAACTGATCGGTTCTTTGGGATTGATTCCTTGTAATCATGCCAATTTATTAAAATAATGTACCGACTCTGGGTAACTAGGGTTGGAGAGTTACAAAAAACATTGAAATATATATCACAAATACACAATTAAAATTGTTTTTAATGATTTTACAACATAATATATTTTATTATGCATTATAGTCAATAAATTATTGAAATAATTTAATTTAAAAGGATTTTTAGTGGAATTCCCTCAAAATTATTAAAGGATATTTAGTGATTCACAACGATCGAAGAGGAACCCTTATCTGATGAATGACATGGATTTTTTGTTATTAGAAACATATAATCATTAAAGAGATAAATTTATTCTGGAAATCATCTATTCATTTTTGAAATTGTAGGAGACTATTTAAATTTTAGATAAATTACTTATAGTTTGAAATTATATATATTTGATTGATATTTGGGATATAAAATTTTCATGAAGAATGACATCGTAATGATCATTCATTGATGAAGAACATGAGATTATAACAAAATTGATATTAAACCACATAGTACCAAATTGATTTATCAATACTTAGATAACCATCACCCCTAGAAAAATTCCCCAATTTATAAATGAATCATGTATTAGGAGAGAAATATCATTGATTTCGGGGATTTTTTATTGTAATTTTTTTTTGCAATACCTTTTGGAATATTTTTGTTACTACATAGACTTATAATAAGAATATAATGTTTGTTATATAGGTCCCAACATTTATTATATATCATAATGATTTGAAATTAACTGATATTAATAAAAAATTAAAATGATAATTATATGTTTATAATGATACAAAACTATATTTGCACATAATTATTAAAAATAAATAGAAAAAAATAAATTTATATATATTGATCTATTTAGAAAATATTCAAACCATTTAACTCAACAATAAATTTTTTATTAATGACATATATATAACATATCAATGTTTAGAATCAAATAACTATAGATATTATAATTTTTTTGGGGAATGAGAGGAGTATAAAATAGTTATATTTGTGGTGAGTGAAATTTCAAGGAATAAAGTAATAATTTCTCAATAAAACTATTTGATCCACTACACCAAATAGTGTAAAATTACCTATCATATTTATTTAATATAAATGTTAATCAAGACATTAGTTAAGGATAATAATCATTATTGAGTTGATTCATGCATACTTATATAAGATGGTGTATTTTTATGGTGTTTAATATATTTTATTATTAAAAAATTATATTATCAAATATGATCAAATAGAAAATTTTGATTTCCATATTTAATATATATAATAAATTTTATCATATTATACATTTAATTATTTATATTTATATATTTATATGATGGTGATTCCTTTAAAAAAAATTATTATAGTAAAAACAGTTTAATAATTTAATGAATTTACATGTGAATTATAGTTTACCCAAAGACACTTATCCATAATTACAATATCATATTACCTAAGGGTACGGTGTGTAATGGTGGTACTTGTATCGGGTTATTCAATAAACATTATCCTAGTTGTGATTTAAAATCAATTTTTAATTTCCTGGAAAATTATATTGACGAAGTCACAATTGTTTATTTTTTATTGGTCTTTATCAATGATGAACCCCCATGATGAAACCTACTACCCTTGACCAAGTAAATGAATATCATAAATGATATTCCTCTAGGGTGACGATCTGGTTTCCAATCCTTAATCAATTATCTCTCATCATTTCTCTATGTATAATCAAATTCTAATAGTCAATTAATAATTAAAATATTATTTATTCAATTTAATAATTTCAAACATATTAATCCCCTAATTAATATTTCTCATTTTAAATTAATTTAAGATAACAATTAAATTTCATGAATATCAATTTTTTTGTAAACTTATTTTTGTTGCAACGGTTTTTATTGGAGTGTATGATCTCAGAGACAACTATAATGCATTTTATATATTATTATATTGTCCATTATTTGTCAAAAGAGAGATAATACATATACGGAAATATTTTTTTATTGGTTTTTCAAAAAATAAATTCACTACCAGCTAAAATATCGATGGCTATTACACTATTTATCATTTTATATATATTTATATATATCAAAATTCACTTTGAATAAAATTCTGTTTCTTAAAAAAATGAACTATTTTAAATATAATGTCATAATGAATATTTCTAGAACATATAACTCCAAATAATTTAACACTCAAGAATACCATAATAATTAAGAACTAAAAATTAAGATATCTCAATTTATAATTCTATTTCAGTATCTTTAGATAACAAATTTGACATCAAATTAATTTTTGAGATTCAATAATTCATGTTAATTATAATTATTGGAACCCCTTATTGAGTAAAAAATAAGAATATATAAATATTAGTCATCAAAATCAACAAAATTTACCCAATATTATACATTTCTAATTAGTATATATTTGTATCATGAAACATCATTTTTTCTAATGTGATTTATTTTAACTATATACATTTCTAATAATAATATTCACTTTTAATATGAAATATAGATTGGTGAATTCCATTTAATCCGATCATTCTACATATTCATTTCATGCATCCTTTTTTGGTGCTTCATAATAGTAGAAACTGATTGGGGATAAACATGATAAATAATAGTTATTTTGTTGTGATGTGTCAACCCATTTCAATTTAAAAATTGTTTTTTATAATTCCCAATTTTATTTTATTCTTAAATATTATATTTATATCAAGATTTTATAATTTTGTTTCACCATATACAATAAATAAATAATGAATGGTTACAAGTAAATATATATCATAAATATGTGGCTCCTTTTTACGTCCTTCCTCACTAACATTTCTATAAAGTATTACAATATAGACATATGTTTATATCAAAATTGTCTTTTAAAAAATTGTTCATTTTATTTTTAATAATATTATACCCATAATAGTAATATATCATAAATAGTATTTTTACCAATATTTTTTGATTATAACGTTAGATAGGTAACCCATTTAGACACATTCTTGTTACATCCCATAAAATTCTCAAATATATAAATTTTTTATCTTTATAATGTATGGACATCCATAAATAATAATCAAAATTCAAGTAAAAAATATTCATGAGATGGATTTATTGAGATTAATTTTTTGATTTAGTTCGTAACTATAACTTATTTTTCTGTTTTATATATAGAGAAAATACTTCTTTATATATTACTATTACGAATGTCCGATATAAATGAAATAACAGTAATATATTATGGGATCCAAAGTGTAACAATCTTCGTAAAATTAGTTTCACTCATCCCTTTTACATAATAAGAAATTAAAATTATTTCATTCATTCTTCATAGACCTTTTAAATATCTCATGATCTAGAATTTACATTCATACACTAGAGGATATACGTCAATGAATGTTGTGATCTAAATCTGATGGGAGGTATGGGATAACATAGTATAAATAATATTCAAGAATCACTAGTACATGGGAAAAAATAATAATAAACATCATATAATAATAATTTCATAATAAATATAATCATGGTCGAATCATATTAAAATTTAATGTAATATGACATATTCATAATAATGAAACAATATAACATAGTAGTCAAATACCACACATTTTTATAAATAACACTTACATCATGATCACGGATAACATATATACATATATCATAACAACATTATTTTCACAAATATAATTCCATGTTCATGAATAATATATATAACAATATGATATGTATAAAATTATGTAATACATTTTAGGGCTATTTAATTTTTCCCCAATTATCACATCCCAAAAAGTTTTAAATAAGGAATTCCACATAAAATGCAGATATATAATATTCATAGTCATCTACAAAATCATTTTATCAAATTTGGATTCATTATTTTTTCATAAATAATACATTATAGAAAAATATTTTCCCCATAAAAATAATTAAAAAATCACATTTCTAGAGAATAGTTCATAATTATTTAGTGGAGAAGAGAAAACTCAAGAGAAGCAAATACAGTGTTTTAAAATTTTTAATTTTTTTTAAAAAAAATGGAGGCATGAATTGGTCACCCAATTCATGCCCCAAAGAAATTTATTAACTCAAAAGCATTACAATACAAGCTCGAGGTGTAATAAGTTTACACCAACCAAAAAATAAAAAGTAAAAGAGCAGCACATGTGATATAACAAAGATGTTCACCTCATGCCAAAAGAAGAAAAAACCTGTGAAGGCCACAAGCTGAGAAATCAGGAAGATGAGGTTTTCCAATACAGTGTTTTAATAAATAATTCAACTTTAGATAATATTTTTATTCAGATAAGATGCCAAAATAGGTATATCCACAGAAATATAATTGAGGGAATATTGAATTTTAATTATATTAAAATAACAGACTATCCACACTATAAATAACATGATATATGACACATCCCAAGAAGATTGAGTTATTCTTGAAAATTTTCATACCTTAAATCATGTTATTTTTCTTCTCACTTAATACACTAATATAATATACATGTTATTTATAACATATTTAATTAGAATTAAATTAAATTCATTTATTTCACAATCAACTCATTGTAATAATACAAATATATTTTATTTTAATATCTTTAAAAAATAATTATTCTGATGCAATGTTTAATATAAATAATCTTGTCCTGTTTAGATTTATTTATTTAATCATGATAAATTAAAAATAATGAAATTTAGATCTAAAAAATAATATAATTAAAAATATGTATTTATATAATATTGAAAAGCTATTCTATATGAACATGAAGGTGGTGATTAACAGAGACTTGATAAGGTCCTACAAGGAAGAAACCAGATCATTGACATGACATTATAGAAATTGGTTGATGATAAATATGAATTATAAATATTATATAATATAATCATCGCAAAATGATAAAATAATTTATATTATGTTAAATTAAACCAAAATTAATCAAAAATGAATCGGGTTTTAATGGGATATATAAATATAAGAGGTGATGAAAAAAATTAGAGGGAGAGAGTGAGTTACAGAAACCATACATTCTTCTTGGTGATGCTTCTTCTCAATGGCACTAAACTCCAGGAATGTTTATAGTATGTTTTCCCAGAACATCAAATATGATTTATATATTGGATACGAATAAATAATTTTGTTCACTATGTGTTGAAGAACAATTTTTCCAAGGGATGGGTGTCGTGGGGCTTTATAGTTGTAGATAGGTTTTTTTAAGATATAAAAATCAATAAATTATTGTATATCTAAAGAACCATTTAATTGAAATAGTTTTGAAATAATGAAATATTAATGAAGAAAATAAAAATATTTTAGGAAATTAAAACATAGAAAAATTTATAAACATTAGATTCATCAAAATTAATGGAATAAAATGAAAAAATAGTGAAACATTATGCTTTCAGAGATTGAATTTTTTTTAAGGTGTTAAATTTTATTATAGTTTTTTTAGGACCCATTAATCATATTAAATAAATATTTGTTGCATAGAAATCAATAATTATTTATAATGAAATTATTATGTTATATTTTTATTGAAAATACATTGTATTTGAAAAAAATTATTATTGACATAAAAAATGATGTTTTTCAAGGAAATAAAAAAATTCAGAATTCAGAAATTCAGAAGAGTTGATTATTAAAAAATCAAAAAATAATAATTATTTTTTAAAATAATTAATTTTGTTAATTGAAATGAATTTTTTTTCTAAATTACAATAAAATAATGTTTCATAAAAATGTTCTTAAAGATTCATTGTGTATATACTTTTGATACATATTTTATGGGAATTACATATTTTTATTTTTTTAAATTACTTGGGATAAATATTATATAAATTATATTTTAAATTGTTATGTTAATTTACTATTCTAGTAGTCAGGATATTATTCAAATACGTTCGGTTACATAAAAAATGGTCAAATTACTATACTAATGATAAAATCACCTCCAATAACTATTTATTCATTTCATGATAATTCATCTAAATTACTAAAAAGAATCTATATTTAATTTTTTTAAAATGTAAATTATTTTACGAATATTTTTCTTCTTTTCAATGTTGCTGAATGTGGGAGTGTTAATTTTATCAAAATATAATTTTATTAATTTTCCAATTCCTACTTTAATATTATTTTTGACCCATTGTAATTTTTTTTATATTCAACGGTTTAATCATTCAATATTTCAACAATATACATTAAGGAAATAATATTTTTTATATGTTTTTATGTTTATAATAATATATAAAATAATATAAAATGACAAACTATAATGTCATAAATTAATATTTTTTAGAATTTCGAGTTCATTTTTTTTCCTTCTTAGAAAAAGTATTCATGAAATTAAAACTCATATTATCATTATAAAATAGATTATGGGACTCATATTTCATATTTTCTACCCATTACCTTTTAATATATTCATAATATGGATCTCTCACAACACTTTAACATTTTAAGGTGATTTTTTTAATAGAAAGGATTCTATAAGGTCCAATATTTTCATTGTATACTACCCAATAGAGTGTCCATTATCATGTTATATAACCTATTAATTTATTTAATGATAAGGATTTTGTAAAAATATCCAATAATTGTATTCCATGAACACATCATGAATGTGAGAAATTATTGAAAGAAGATATCACTGATAGGACATATCTTATTTTCCATTTAGGATCTCTAAGGGGCCTTTGTAACATGAGATAAGATTTACCTTGTTTAATATAATATAACACCCCCATCCATTAAATTTAGAATAGGTTGAGGTCATACTAACCTTATGTTCCATCCAAGGGACACCAATAGTGGGAAATAATCTCCATGTTCTGAGTAAACCATTTAGGGAATATTTTCCTAAAGAATAGTAAAAATGCTAAAAATAATAAATCCAAAAAAATATACACGATTCTTGAAAAATAATCAAATAAATAAAAAAATAAAAAATAAATTATCATCACAGTTCCAATAGAGATGTAAACAGATATGAAATGGTAAGAAACCAAGAAAAATAAATTGGATTGAAATTTACATAATCATGGACTATTATAGAAAAAGTCCCCATATCCAGATTTAAGAACAAAACCATTAAATAAAGGGGAACCACTAGAGATTTATGATAAATTTCTATTCCCTTTATTTCTAAATATTACTAATAATAAATTTAACTATTTTAGCAATCACTGGGTATGTATAAACATTGTAAGAAATCCCCCAAACACATTCCAACCCACAAAACAGCGACAATAATAGGTTTTTAAAAACATAATAAAATAGAGTGTGAGAATATAAAAAAATAAAATATGAAAAATATATATAAATAATAATTTAACTAAATTAATGAATATTTTCATTTCATATTATGTTATTATCTATTACCATGTTCCACACCCTTGAACAAAATCATACTGAATTAAAATCCCAATACTCACATGAGATGTAATCCATCCATAAATTATAAATCACTAGGTGTACCGACATGTTAAATTAAAAATTGGAACTAAGCACTATTAAATCTCAAATATACACATAAAATGTAATGTGTCCACATTCCACCATTTATAGCAAGTCCATATTCTATACATCATTTAGTAAATAATAAATTTTATATTTTAAAAATCTGCCTTTTGAAATCTGATCAAACATGAGTTTCCAAAATAATTTTTATGTCGATTTTATATAATTTAATAAACATAATATAGTAATTTTCATTCCAATAGGTTCCATTGTTTTTTTTCTTGATAATACACCTACATCAAATTAATTTACCTCTCAAATGTATTCTACAAAAAAATAACCAATATAATTTTTTCCACTATTCATCTATCATAATCCTAAAAGGTATCATCAATAAAAATACTAAAAATTAGTCAAATAATTAAACACTAATTTATTTTTCTAGTTAATTAAAAAATAGAGATCTATAGTGAGATAGAAGAACAAGACCCTAATTTTCTTTCTAAAATGAATTATCAATGATTAATTGAAATCTATGTTCAGTCGTGGGTGATATAAATAAATTTCATAATTATTCCATGGTATTATAATGGGATGTGTGGAGAACCAAATTAAAAATTACAATATAAATTCATATCCATATATTATGGGAATACGTTATTAATGACATGAAGTAAGAATTCACATCATGAATTCCCTAATGAGAAACAAATTCTAGAATTTCCATCACCACATGTTTTAATTTCTATAAAACTATTTCACTTAACTCATAGTTTTCATACTTGAACAGGCTCAGTGAAGACCATTAATATTGTAAACAATTTGAAGACATATATACCAAATAATTTCAAATAGTGAAACCACTATTCAGTACAAGAATATTTTCAATAAAAAAATTTATAACATTATTCCATATTTTTTCATGTTACTCTTCTAAATAATCGATGTTTAATTAATTCAATCCATTTAACCCTTATAAAAATTTCATATTTTAATACTACCATCAAACCCTAACAAAAAACTCATAGTACTCACACTATGGAAACTCATCAACATTGAAATATATTTTCCAATCTATCAAGATCCCAGACTGGTTCATGTATAAAAGTTGAATCAGGAACAAGAGTAACATGATCCCAACAGATAATGCATCAAGGATCAAAGAGATATTTATTTAGTTGAGAAACATGTGATTATGGTATTAAATAAACTAAATCATATTGAAAATGATAAAAAAATATTAATTATTTATAATATTTTAAAAAACATTGAACTTTTTATATTCCATGGTGATAGAATCCCAATATTCCCTAATCATTGATGGCCACGTTTTGTTGAATTAATCAAGATGATGTAGTCACTGAGATCAAAATATAATGGTTGAAAATTATCATATACATAGTAATTATATTTTCGTTAAATTATAGTCACATTCTTGAAGATCATTTTGAATTCCAATATATTCTATTGCAAAAGACATAGTATTATCAAATATTTCAATGTTTTCCCATCTAAAATAAAGGAGAATGAAAATGATAAACGAAGAATGAATAAAATGGGGCCATATATATTGTTTATTACAAAATGTTGTTATACATGATTTCACTAATATATATATTATACTCCAGTGGACCACAAATGTTACAGACACATTATCTGATTAAATTTAAAAATAACTAAATATTTTATTCTTATTAACTATGTGTTGGTAGATGATATATTTTTTCCATCATCAATTGACTTACAAGGACATGTTTTAATGATAAAAAAATCTCAAAATAAATGGGGCGGGGACTGAATTATATTAAATCAAAATTTTAACTCCAGGTTACCTTACCAATTCTATTATATAATTTTTTTTATTCCTATACTATGTTAGATTATCTAATATAGATAAATTGTATTGAATTAATAAGTTTTTCCACTACTACACATACAATATATTATTTCAGTAACATTCTCATTTGGCCTATAATAATATATAAAAAAATTTCCTCCCACATTAATATTTATTTAGGAATAGACTATAGTATTCATGATGGTCATAAATGCTCTGACTTCACCTGTTGACATGTTATAAATTTTCTATAAAATTGTAAAACCTTGATTTTAAGACCATCCCAGTAAAAATATTCCATTATCACGTCTTATATTTTATGAAAAATATTTTATGAATTGAATGTTATTCATGGTAAAATATGAATAGGGTTTATTCTGAATTAGACTATTGGACAAAAAAACTGTTTAAAAAAATTTTCATCTATTTTCATCTTCTGTCAATTTTCAGAAGTTTCCCTTCCATTTATTCAAGACATAATGGTGATACATTTATTATATAATTTCGTAAATAGTTTTTATAAATATATTAAATATATATGATGAATAACATCATGGAATAATGAAATCTCACCCAATCTATTACAATATGGAAGCATATCGACAATAATGCTCATGATCTTCAATTGATAACATTCATATTAAACAATGCCCAAAAGGATTTCCAAAACAACATATATAATTAAAATTAAACTTATCGAGCATGTATTATGAATCTAATTCAATCATATAGAAGCACTCTATCAATCTATGTTGCTTAAATGTCATTTTCTCAACGAGAAAATTTATTTCAAACACGAATGGAGAGTTAGATCTATGATATTTCCCCCATATATGTAATTTTAAAAGTAGTTATGTCTTTTTAAATTATAATTAATTTTAGGTCTTGTGTAGGTTAATTTTTCTAATACACTCACAACTATATCGATCCCTAGGCCACCACATGATATCATTAACTAAGAACATGTCCATGAATATAGCTATGCATATCATAATATACTATATAGATATTTCATGGTTCTATAATAAATTGGATGGGTACTTAGGTGACATGAGATTTATGTTAAACTAATTCTTTTAAATGATCAACATTCCATAAAAAGTGTAAACATTAATTCTTTGTGAATTCAAGTGAGAATCAGTTCTTCTAAAATCCTGAATAAATAGGTATTTATAGAAATGTGATCTAATAAAATTGAATAATTTAGAATCATTTTTATATTTTCATACCTGATACTGTACTTGCATTCTTTTCTAGGGTCAATATACAATAATTTTTTGAAATTTTGTGCTTGAGGAAATGTACTTCCTATATCCAGTAATCACAATTAGAATAAAAACCATCAAAAAAATGATCTGGAAACATACTCAATACAATTTCTATGTGATCATATTTTCCGTTAATATTTCTACATTATACTATAATATCATCAATAAAATTAAAAAATGGATTTGAGCAACATATGGGATATTTGATTCATCAAATAAATTAATACTTTCATTGTGTATTACATAAAAATAATCATGAAAAATATTCATTATGGATATAAAAATTATTAAATTTTATTTTTAGGATGTCATATATTTTAAATCTAAGATGATAAAATCTTGTCTAAAGATCATTTTTGTAGAACAATCTAGATGCTACTAATTTATCAAACCGATCGTATAACGAACCAACTCTGTTCAACCCTAAAATGGTCACCCGAGTCAGCCCATTACAAGGCCTAAGGGGCGTTCCTAATCCTCTTAGGCTGGCGACAAGCGCCATGACTTTAACAGAGTTAATGTGGGAATGAATTCGCCCAATGAAAATTAATAAAACAATAGAAAATTAGAATAGTGCAATGTTGATAAATGACACAAAAAAAGAAAGAATAGCCAACAACAAGAAACTACCTGACCATGACGAAAAATACCCACAACCCCGAGATTCACTCAAAAATCCACCAACTACTCTAACCCATGATGATAATTCTCGAGTTAAACCTGCAACAGAAACTAAAAAAAATAAAACACTATAGGCAGGAGTATTAAAACTCAGTAGTTGTGCCCAAAAAACTATCCCCAAAGAAGTACCCTTAAATAACGAATTTAAAAATTTCATGTTTGAACAAAATTATTTAAAATATGTGGTTCGCCACACACTTTCATTTATAGAACATGTAATAATCCATTTCCCTTTTTAATTTAAACTCAAGTTTATTGTTTTAAGGGAAATGGTGCATTACCTTTTTAAATAATCATTTAACAATTTAAAATCTAAAAATTTTGTTGTTTGTCTAGAGGAAAACCACAGACAACACCCAATACATAGTAATAGAAATGGGAAAGTACGAGACAAGGACCAACAACCGAACGAGTCCCCTCAATCTTCTACCATATTCATGTATGCACAAAAGAAAACAAGTTTCGAACCTAGGATCTCGTAAAAAATCCAGAACATACTATACATGTGACTCATCTTGATGGAATTCCCTATTCAATTACATCATAATTCCCAAACGCTCGATGTTTCCCATCCTGACCTAATCAAGGGGCCCAATCCCCTAGTAGCGTAACGTCCATATAATGTGACACTAGCCAGTGCGTATTGTAAACTAGTACAACAATCATTTTCAAAATATTCACTAAATATTCCAGGTTCCAATGTCAACACGTGTAATAAAAAGGCGTGAGCATTAATTTGAAATAAGAATAAAATAAAATGCACAAACATCACACAGAACAACCCATATTATCGACGAGAACAACAAGTTCACCCCTGAGTCACTCCATTGAGGGTTTCAAAAATAATATTTTTTATATAAGTGCCAAATGGGCCTTAACGAACATTATCTAAAAGCATCATTTCTCAAGAGAAACCAAAACATTTTTTCATGCGTCAAAAGAGAAAATTTGTAATCAAACTAGAACCAAATTTTAATAATTGTGAATTATGTAAAAGGAAAAATGATAAATCTTTCATTATTGTGTGTCAATTCATCAAGAAAATAATTCAAGTGTCTTGCATAAAATAATCAGCTTCCTTTATATAAAATATTTATTCTAAAATTAATAATCTAATATTATTTCACATTTGTCAAAAATCAATGAAAATCAATGAAATTAATATATTCTAAAGGGTGAGTGCATTAGATGACATACCTTGGCTCACTATCCAAACATAATGGCACATCATGCCACCCAAATATGCAAAAGAACGCATATGTTGATGAACATAGTATCGCGGGTTTTCCTATAAGACACACTGCAACCACCACACAATAACTAAAAACACATAAAACTGAATTTAAAACAATACATAAAAAATACAAACACTACGTTGACATGTTTTCAAAACACAACCCACCCCATCTACATTATTTACTAAACATCTATGAAATATATAAAACACTTTTCAAAGAGTAACCCACAGGTTACACACCCAAAACACCCTCAAATCCCATTTTAAATCCGACACATGGAAAAAAATAATTAGAAACACCATTTACTCCCTTCACACATTTTATAAAATCACATTCATATTTTATAAAACACAATCTAGGGGTATAATAATAGAGGTATACTTAAAATCCAACCCATTGCTTATAAACAATTTTCAACACGCGCACACCTCTTCCCCTTTCAAATACACATATCACACCTCATATATAACCCATAGAACATAAACATAAAGAATATGAGTGTACTAAAATTTATAAAAAATTTCATGGGAAACTATTTAATCATTAAGAAATGAGAAAAATGAAATAAAAAAATGTAGTTCTCAAATTAAAGGGAAAAATATTGAAATTCAACATTAATTGTTGATGGACTTCCTGAAACAATTGTGAAATATCGTTTTCACCCAAACACAATGTTGGGAAGCTAAAAACAGCCTGTGCTATAGAATTTGAACTAACAATTTGGAGAAAATGACCCATAAAATTAAACTCCAATTTCTAGGGTAAAGAAAAACCAAAACCCCCCAAGGGTAAAACCTAAAATGAATAACCCTCATTGAAAGGTACTTTCGACGAGATGTGTGCAAGAGGAGGAGAGGTTACATGTTTCTAGAGGGTGTTCCCTTTCCAAAGATGTGGTGGTCAATCGTGGGTTAGGTCATCACGCCAGACAATGGTATTAGGGGGTGTCGCGGGTCGACCGGATGAAGGAGACGACACTGGGAGAGGAGGGGTCTTGATAGAGATAGCTGGAGAGGAGGAGGCAACACCAGAGATAGACAGAGACCAGGGGCACTCTGGTTCATAGAATAAAGGAGTGGATGAACTAGGTCATGCAGAGCGTTCTGGCCGGCAGGTCGCAAGAGCGTGTGGGTAGGAGACAGTGGCATCAATTGGACAGTGGGAATGGGAGTCTGGGCTGGGTGGAGGCACATTGCAGGGTTGTTGGAGGATAGAGTTGCTGAATCAATAAAGTTAGGGGAAGATCCTGGGTGAGAGGTTAGAAAGGGTGAGAGAGAAGAGAGAAGATGTAAAAATGATAAATAACATAAAATAAAAAAACTAAAACCTAAAATTAAAAATAGTTATACCATTAGTAATAAAAATAATATAAAAATTATAATAATATAAATAAATAGAAACACTCTTGATAAATAAATTATTGACATTAATAAAAACTATAATGTTTACCCGTAATAATTATAATAATAATATGATCATAAAAATATTAATAGTTTAAACAAACATAATATTTGTAATATTGATATAATTAAATTATTATAATAATAAAAATAATAATAAAAAATCATTAGTAATAATAAAAATAACACATTCATTAATAATATACATATAAATATACATATATTCATAATCTCATTTATTGGTTTTATTACATAACTGCTTAACCAATTTATTTAAATACTCATAATTGTGGCGATTGCATGGATGCCCCACCCAACTCTGCCCACCATTTGTGGGATGTGTGGCAGCCCTTTATCACACTACCAGTGACTGCATGGGTACCCAAACTGGCCACACGACTTCGGCTAAGATGCACAGTGTTCGCGCACCAGCCTCAACCCCACATACTTATCCAAAGCTAAAAAATTAATATGGGACTCAGAAAATCATCGGAAAAAACACTAGACGACAAGGTAAATAAAAGGAAAAAAATTATGTGGAATAGTATGATGTCAAAAATCTCCCCCCCCATAATGCTTTCTACCCCCAAAAATCCACAACCAGATTTAAAGAAAAAGATAAAACATCTTATGTTTCACCCACACCCAAGAGTTTATGTGTCTCTAGTTAATCTATCCAAATCGACACTAAAATCCCTAGAGTCAAAACTTGTCTATAAAACACAACCACCTTAACCACTACCACATGGAACCCAAACCATCCATTTAAACCAAGGATCAGATAAACGTAAACCACTTCCGACATTAAATCCTATAATCATAGTCCAACAAACCCTTTCGGCGTACACCAATCCCAATATTTACTCAAGAGGATGAACATAGGATTAGGTGGTTCCACAAGAGACCACCAACCACCAAAATGAAACGTGAATTGAAAGTCTGATACTGACATGGGGAGGCCCAAATAGAATCTCCAACTTAAGTATTGAGTTATCACTAAATAACTTCATGTGTAACTCTATGAGACCCACAATGTGTCTCCCAACCATAAGAACTGATGTGATTGACCGAATTCAAAGATTTTATATATGGACCAAAAACCCCCACCATGAGGGAGAGAAGGGAAGGGCCCAAAAAATAGAGCATCAAAATTACTGCCATCACCATCCCAAAAATTATGCACACTCATAGGAACACAAACCATGTCATACTATGGACCAATATTAGGCCAAGGTCCTTTTTCACCACTGGGGTTCTCTTGACTAAGTGCCTGCTTCACTCTGGGACCTATCACTGGAGCCCCGATGATTGAAGCATCTCCTACCTTGCAGTCAGGCTTCATAAATTTCCAAACATATCACGTGAACCATAATTTCACCTAACACACATCCAATAAAATCAAATGATTCAAAGATGTTAAAAAATAACCATTCTGACATCAAAAGGAAATGAAATTTCTAAAAACACTACAGTATACGAGTACTACATCCAAAGAACACAACAAGGAGAAAAAATCAAACTGATCCCAAATATCATCCTACTCATTCTGATGGCCTGAGGTAACCTTCGATGATCCAGGCCGGGCATCAATGCGCTTCCTAGAAACAACACAATAGAATATCTAAAAGGGATCCAGGCAGCCATAGGTGTGGCGGGGTGTCGTGGATCTCGGGCACATCGACCTCTTATGACACTACCTACAACACTAGTGATAGATCAAGAGATTTCACAATGAATAAGATGAATAAAGGTCTGAAGGCCTCTTGATTCCTCTATTAGAGAAAGCAGTATCGAGTTGCTTCCCAGTCTTCCTATCAGCATCCTATGAATTTATTCCCAAGTGTAGGGAAGGATTTTCTTCCTCACGTCCTCCCCCTAACTCAACTTCATTAAGAAAGGATTTACGCACAAAATTATATAACGAGGTTAGGTTGAGCTCTACCAATTTCAATGGTAGTTCAGGTTGAAGTCCAGACTCCCATTTTGATGCCTTATCAGATTCATTTTCAGAAAACCATTGTTTTTATAGAAATAGATCCCAGAAATGTTGAGTGAATTCTACTACCAATTCAATGCCTTACTGAACACAACACAACTTCATCCTCATCCTCAGCTTCGTAAAAGTAGAGAAGTATTGTTTTATGAATGAAAACATCACAAATTACCAGGTGAGATATTATTGAGGCATTCATTGGGACATGGACTTCCACCAATTCAAGGTTGAACCTTAAAGAATAAAGGTAGCCAACTTCACCTTCATTAACTCAAGAAGCCCAATGAAATAGCAGATCCACTCAATCTTTTGCAACTATTCCTCCGCCTAAAGAGGATCTTCTTGTCTATAAAAAGGGGAGAGTTAAACATATGAATCTCTAGAATGTAGTCTATAAGATGATCAACTAGAGGATTCACTATGGTTGAACCACCAGAAGCTGCACCTTGGGCATCCATTAAACATTCGTGGGGCCGAGCACTATGAATCATGGAAACAAATAACTTAATCAAACCATGGTCATCAGTATTCAAAATTCAACATTCATCAATTTCAAAACTAAAACATTACAAAAAAATCATAATTATATAAAGACCAAACGATTCACTTGGAGAAACTAGTGCCGATGGCTAAATCAAACATATGGTTGGCGGCCATATGAAAATCACACCACCATCAAAAGGATAACTCTAGGGTATTTTCCAAGGCTCCAGATGTATTTCTAGACCATTCGGTCTCATAGAGGTCACTTTACTAGCACCAATTTCATTTCCCAATAAAAAAACCATAAGAATCAAATGACATCAACATGCCCGAACATCCCATGGTTACCCGGAGATCTGATTGAGAAAGGGTTCATGAAGTCCTACCCATTTTTACTCCTTAAGTCCCAAAAATATTAATCTTTCTACAGTGAAAACCACTAATAAAAATGGGTGCTCTAAAGAACAAGGTCTTCTCAAAAGCTGACCTCCTCTTAAACTATTTTGTCATGGACTATCCATGGTCAACCTTGAACAGGTCAACCGAGTCGGCCCGAGAAAAGGCCCAAGGGGCGTTCCCAATCCCCCGAGCTAGTGACAAGCACATGGAATTAACAAAAATAATGTGGGAATGATTTCGACACAAGAAAATAAATAATGCAGAAGAAATGTATAATAGTGAAAAGTTAATAAATGACACAATTAAAAGAAGAACAACAAACAAGAAAAAACTAACACAACCATGACTGGAACTCCTCACGACCCTGATAATCTCACACCAATCCACCACCAATTCTCCCCCACAATGAGAAAACTCGAGTCGATCATAATATAGAAATTAAAATAGGAAAACACTATTGTAGTGTGAATTAAAACTCAGTAGGCATTCCCAATAAACTATACCCAATTAACTACCCTTAAATAAATTTTTTACAAATTTCAGGTTTGAACTAAATTATAAAAAATATGGGTTTCCACACACACTTTCATTTATAAAACTAGAAATTGTCCATTTTCCTTTTTAATTAAAACACATTTTTAATGTTTGAAGGGAACTTGTGAATTAAATTTTAATAAATTTTTTTCAAACAATTTAAAATCTAAAAATCAAACTGTTAGTCAAGAGGAAAACAACAAACAACAAACAACACACAATAATGGAAATGGGATAGTTGAAAAAAGGACCTGCAACTAAACTAGGCCCCTCAATCCTTCAGCACATACAGATAAACACTAATGAAAACGTGGGTCAAACTTGGATCTCAAAACAATCTAGAACGTACTATACATGTGACTCATCCTGATGGAATTCCCTACTCAATGATATCATAACTCCCAAAAGCCCAGTGTTTCAATTCCAGGCCTAACAGAGGGGTCAATACCCCTAGAAGAGAAATATCTATACCAAGGGTCACTAGCTAGTGCATATTATAAACTAGTGCACAACTTTTTCTCATAATATTAACTAACTATGCTAGGTTTCCATGTCAACTCGTGTAATAAAAAAAGGGTGAATCAATAATATCAAACAAGAATCCTATTACAATGTGCAACCATCACACACAATAACCCAGAAAATCGACATTCACAACATGGTGACCCCCCGAGTCACTCTAAGGAGGGTTTACAAAATAATTAATTTTTATTGAAGTGCCAAATGGGACATAATCAATTTTAATGAAAACCATAATTTCTCTACAAAAACCAAAACATTTGTTCATTCATTAGAAGAGAACATATTAAATCATACTAGATCCACATATGACTGTTCTTGAATTATGTTGAAAGGCCAAATGAGCACTCTTTCATTATTATGTGTCAATTAATCCTAAAAATTATTCTTATGTTACGAAAAATAATCAACATCATTTACATAAAATATTTATTCCATAAGTATTTTTCTAATATTACTTCTGATTTTTTATAAATCAATGAAATTTCAAGTAGTTAATAAATTCTAAATTTAATTTTGAGAAGTGAGGGACCTACCTCAAATCTCTATCCATGCACAATGGCTTGTCATGCCTCTCGTAGAGGCACAAGCACACGCAAGCCGATGACTGCTGTATCACGGGTTTTCCTCGCGGACATACTGCTACAAATGCTCAGCAACTAAAACATGTAAACAACGATATAAAAAATACAATCAAAAAAATATCACAAATACCACATCAAAAAATTCTAAAAACCCTACCCACACAATTTACATTATTTACAAAACCACATTATAATTTATAAAAAAATTTCCAAAGAGTAACCCACAGGTTACAGACCCCAAAACCCTTAAAATACCATTTTATGACCAATTCAAGAGAAAAAAAATATTTTGAAACACATTTTACCCCATTCAATCATTTTATAAAATAATATAAATAATTTATAAAATACATTAAATTGGCATAATATAAGAGGTATACTTAAAATCAAACCCATAACTAAAAATCATTTTTCAACACATGAACAACTCTTCCCCTTTCAAAAACACATCTCAAACCAAATATACAACTCATAAAATTAAAAAAGAAGTAATAAAGCTTAATAAAATTATTAAGAAATTTCATGTGTAAATATTTAAACCTCAAGAAATGAGCAAAATGAAAGAATTTTTTTTATAAAAAAAATTAACTGGAAACGCAAAGAAATACAACCTCAATCATCCATCTACTTCCCAAATCTGATGAGAAATCTCATTCAAAGACTAACCACACACTCAAGAACCTAAAATCATCCTGCACAACAAAATGTGGTCACACGATATGGAAAAAAGTCCCAGAAAATAATATCTAATATCTAGGGTATAGAAACACCAAAAATCAATCATGGGTGAACCCTAAAATGAAGAACCCTCAACAGAAGGGTCTCATGGAAAGACGTGCATCATGAATAGCAGTGTTGTAGCATTCTAGAGGTTACCGACTATCTAGAGATGTGGTATATGGCTGTGGGTTAGGGCATCATGCTGAAGAGCGGGAGCAGCAAGTGTTGTGGGATAACTGGATAAAGGATGTAGTGCATGTAGAGGAGGGGTTGCCCAAGAGATAGCCGGATAAGATGGGGAATCCCCGGATGTAGCCATAGAGCTGGGGTTGTGCTCGATCGAGGAATAAGGGAGTATCAGAACTAGGTCATGCAGAGTATTCCAGCTGAATGGTTGCTGGACGATACAGGTAGGACATGGAGGCGGCAACCGTATCAGGGGAAGGGGAGCCAGGTCTGGGTGGAGGCAAACTTTAGTATTGGTGGGGGAGGGAGCCACTGAATCAGTAAGGGGATTGGGAGAGCCCGTGTGAGAGGAGATAAAGGGATATAGAGAAGTGATAAAACCTAAAAAAAGATAAATATATTAAAATGAAATAAAAAGACTAGAGCATAATATTAATAATAGCTATAAGATTAATAAAAAATAATGTTACCATTATAACATTATGAAAAAGTTGAATCAATCTAGATAAAAATAATTATTATCATTTATAGTCATTATAATGATTAATTGTAATAATAATAATAATAATATTATGACAATAATAGTAATTGTTTTAACAAATATAATAATTTTAATAACGATATATTGATAAAATAATAATAATAATAATAATAATAAATATTTATTGATAATAAAAATAAAAAATTCATTGATTATATATATATCCACATTATCTCATTTATTGGTTTTATTACATCATCACTTAACCTATTTATTTAATTACTCTTAATGGTGGGTGAATTCACAGTCACCCCGCACGGCTCAGTCGACCATGTGTGGGTTCTGAGGTGGCCCCTTATCACTCTTAATGTGATCTTTTGGGTATCCAAACTATCTACAAAACATCCACTAATACAGAAAGTATTTGTGCACATACCTAAACCCCCAAACCTTTTCCAATGTTCAAAAAATCGAGCTAGGACTCACTGAAACTTCTGCAAAAATGCCTGATGCAAAGGTAAATAATAAGAATAAAATTATTTAAAAAATTCAGGTGTCATAGATCAGATATTCAAAAAAGAGGATATCTAATTCAATTTTTTACATTATTCAATATATGATAGTATACAAATATATAGTGAGAACCATCTACCTTATTTAAGAAGAATAATTCATCAGCCCAATGTATTGTAATATGTTTCATAAAAAAATTACTTTCCTAATTTTCCAGATTGGCCTTAAATTATTTTACTTCAGTCTTACTCATTTTTTATGATGGTAATGAAAAATATCTTATAAATAAAAGTACATCAATTATGTTTTTAATTTCTAATTTTGGTGGTAACCCCATGATTTTTTTTTGTAAAAAAATTTGGGTTTCCACCCACTATTTCTTGAAGTGTATTATCTCTTATTTAAATATTTTCACTCATGGTAATTGATTTTAACTAGATTGATATTGTTACATCAAGGGAAAATAAATTTTATTTTCTTCTTATATTAATATCCCAATCACACATGGAATTGTTATGGACTTCATCTGAGGATGTAAACATCACCTTCCATTCATGTAAGTCGATAAGTTCCTAAAATTAAAACAATTTGTGTGGACACTCCGTCCCTAGTAGTTGAAAATATTTTATGGTTAATTAAATTAATTTTAATCATGAATTAATGATTTTTTATAAAAAAACAATGGTTGGAAACAGATCATTGTGGTAAATTAACTTATTCTATAGTCTAAATCTACTTTATACTAACCTTGTTAGAGTAGAAATAAATAATTATCATATCAAAATCACTTGGTTTGAATCCTAAAATAATGGTAACAAACAAAAAACATCAAAAATGATTCCCAATAAGATCCATTTATTCTAATATTACCATATTAATCATCTATATATAACCTATAATATAGAGAAAATCAATTTTGTATGAAACCTCTAGTGTAAATCTTGAACAAATTACATATTCCTTCAAGGAATTTATAATATCTAAAAAAGTTGGGAAAAATGTTCACAAAATTATATTCAAACTCTTTTATATAGTTTTTTCTTGATTCAATATGATTAACTATGTTGTTCTTGATATTTTAAATATTCGGGTATAGATTTGTTTGTTTAAATATCGGTCAAAATCCTCCCATAAAAATCAATGGCTAGATTTATCCTAGACTGCTAAATTCCACCATTGTAAAGAATGATCATAAAATATATATAATACCAAAATAGTCTTTTTTACTACCTATTTACAAAGTTTTTTTTTGATTCTTATCAATCAGTTTAGCAACACTTCTTATCGTTTTGGTTCATAATCCCCTAAAAACCCATGTCGGTCACTCATATAAATTAAATATAATAATCCAATTTCCTCGATTCATCATTCATATATCATTTTACAATAGCTTGAAACACTTACAGAACATAGTATACATGTTTTTGGTTCACACGTGGCTTAGGTGAAACAAAATTTTTTGTAACTCATTCTTGCTAATTTATACAATTTCATACTGGGGACATTTTCTATAAATAAAACAATACACTATTTAGACCATTTATCTCTTTTAATTAACAGGATGAATAAATTTCAAAATATTATAAACCATTATCATCATTTTATGATACAATCAGTTAAATAATAATTTTTAGGAATAACCGTTAAAAAAATATAAATCCCTTTACAAAAATAATAAAATAAAAAGACCATCATTTTGGGATGTATAGAAACTAAGGCATAATATGAAACACACATAGACTATTCCCCTGATTGTGATAAGATAATATTTCCAAGAGTGTTTTATAACAATTTTGTACGCAGTCACCAGGGTAACAAGATGTTTATGATTAAATGGATTTTTATATCATTTTATGTTATACTTTTCATGTTATAACACTACACTATCCTTGCTACCAACACAAGACAAGGAATGAATAATAGTAATATCATTTTATGATAGAGATACATAGACCAATCATGAATAATATAATCTGTAGAATCCTACCCCTAACCTTCTTTCTTGGGAAAAGGAAGATGTGATATTATCCATAGGAGATGTCCTCTTTACATCATAGGATGAAAATAAATTACATGCAAACAATAAATTATTTTTGTATAATTTTCCTTAATAGACAAATTCCATAATGAAATGAAAGAATATGAAAAAAAACTACATGATGCATGAATGAAAATTTACATTACTCTATAATATACCAATACAGAACAACATCCGAGTAACAATTGAAAAATAACCAACGTAGAAAAGATAATAATACATCATGAATGAAACTTTCATGAAGGTCGAACCATCAAAGACCAACATGTAGAATCTTAATAACTCTAATTTTAGCATATAAAACATAACATGAAGGATCACAACTATATAAGAATTATAAGAGAACATTCCATGTATCTTTGTTGAATTAATATAAAAACATAAAAATGATACTAATGAAGGTGTGTGTATAAACAAAATAGGATTTCCCCTTGATGACATCCCAATACATTTCAATATGAAAAGAATATTATTGCATATTTTTTATGAAATAAAGGGCGATAATAAAAAATTAATTTTACAAAATGAAACAATATGTAATATAAAATTTAAAATAAATCAATTTTTCATTTCTTTCTATCCTCTTTGAATACCCATTACAACTTTCCTCATACTAGTGCACATGACTTGCATATAATAATCCCAATACTCACACGAGTGGTGATCTATCCCACACCATGCTATCACTAGGAGGATCTCATTGTACCACCCATGGATTTCATTGAGAGACACTCTTTCTCACATAGCAACATACAATGAAATTTTAATACATGCCTCAATGTATTCCAAAATAATATTTCATAAATTATTCATTTAAAACTAATTTTACCATTCGAAACAAATATTTTTTTAATCACAAAAATCCAGGATTTCCACGTCAATTTAACACAGTTTTTTTTATAAGTACAGAAAACATATATATAAAAGATCATGAAAATATATACTTGAATGAGAGTGATAGAGAATCCATCTACTTCCAATTCAATTTTGATTCACAATGAAGATATGGAAAACCACCATTACCAACTATTTTTTCTATTCCCCAATCAGAATCAGAGATGATTAAACTAAACACATACAATATCATATATCTGGTTTTTACACAATGATATATGGTTCCAATGATGTTCAACCAATGATATTCACAATTATAAGGAAGTATTAGACCATAAAATTTGGCTCCAACAATCTAATGATTAATATTTCATTGGAATTAGTGTCCTATAAAGGAATATATCTAAAAATGGAGACGGGTTTCCCAAATATTTGAGAATTAAGAGATGAAAATTGATTGACATATTACATTCACAAGTTGTATCAAAACATGAATGGTTAGGGATACTCAGTATATGATTTGTGAATTCACCTTTGAGTTCCACTATTGAAAAATTAACTTAAAAATCATCACCCAAAATATCACATTATTTAAAAATTGAAGATACATTTTGAATTGTTTTCACGTATAATGAAAATAAAAACCAATCTACGAACATATAAAGATAACGAAATCACTCATAGAAAATCCATGTAATGAAATCCCCATTCAAGATCAAAATGTGTTTTATAGAATTTCCTTCACCCATATTCTAGATTATTAAACTTTTACTCAAATAGATACGGCATGTTAATGTAATCCACTATTCTAATAATATATTGTATTTTATAATGAAGTCATAAATCTTACTAAGGGTCATACATTTCCAAATTTTATGTCTCCTTTACCAGATGATAATAAATAAAAAAATCTCCATTATTAATCTCATATTCACATTAATATTTTATAGCGCAACTCATCTACAGACTCAAAGAAGGTTCAATATGATTTTGGATTGATTAAGAATACTTTTTTATTTCATACACAAGATTATGTAGGATTATATTTTTTTCAGAAACATTATATCAATATGTTGGTGTTGTACATAAATTTCAATATAGAGAATAATAAAATATTTCCACATAAATACTTGAGTGACTGCTACTATTGTATGTGAAATATTAAAAAAGGATCTGATGTTCTCATTCCCAATAAATTCCATTGAGAAAACTATTTTGATGTATTTAGTTTATTGAATGGTACTTTTACATTTTTCATTATTTTGGGGTTGACTTTAGGAATTGAAATTCAATTCAGTATTTACATAATGTTGAATAACTATCTATATTTTAGTTGTGTACGTTGGAATAAGATAAAACATAATCCACAAAATTTCCCCATGCATTCTTGATATATCCTTTATGTATATCAGGTATTTTTAATTAAGAGGTAAATCTACTAGAATAGAGATGTTTTGGAAATTATAAGACAATTAATCCACTATAACTAATTTCTTATTACTTGACATGGATTTCATTAGGAGAAAAATGAAAAATTCTATGGTTATGTTATCCAAATTACTTGTGGGTATTGGATATTATTTTATAAACTCCTTAAAATTATTTCACTCTTCTCCAATATTCTAACATACCATTCACATTGAGATATAATCATAAATCATTATATTAACTTTTCCCACCATGAGTTCTCTCAAGGATCTTATACATTGTGGTACATCCATGGAGGTTGGGTGAAGAATATATATGATCGTTATCAAATATATTTTTATATAATGTGTTAACAGACAACAAAATCAATTTATTAATGGAATGAACCCATATTTATTGAAATTTATTTAAATATGACTCAATTACATTACTACTTTAACATTTGTTTGATGCTCCAAATTATCACATTGGGCATCCTTGATATTCTGGTAGGTTGAAGATTGAATAATAATTTTGTTATTATATAATTTATTCCACAAAATTATTATTTTAAATCTGTCCATTACATATCTATAATGATAGGGGATTTATCTACATAAATCATATATCAGGTAGTAATGTCTTTTTTTCTAATAGATTCATCTACTGTATTCTTATTTCTAGAATGGTGCGGAATAGTGAAATCTTAGGCCCTTGTCATCATTATCCATCTTATCTACTTCATGTTATTCTTATTCAATTTGAATTTATACATTATAATCTTGTGATGTGTATATCTTCCACACTTATCACCATAATGTTAGTGTCACAAAATCATCATGGTAATGATAAATTATTTAAATTCTAATTCTTGCATATTTTAGTCCTTCTAATGGACATAAAAATATCATATATCATAAGATATCAAATTATTATTCACCAATTGTTCAAAATCCAAGAATTTATTTTAATATTAAATTTATACGACTAACACATTTGTATTTTAATGTCTTGTGAGTATAGGTGCAGTTATTATCATATTTTAATCTCATTAAATAACTACAACTATTGATCTATCAAAATATATTTTACAAATTTTCGTGTTAATCTAGATTGATATATGTATATTTGTGATTAATTTTGAACAAATTATTAATGGTACCCAACTAATCCAATAAAAATATTGATTTTTTTACACATGAATGTTTAGGGGTTTCGTCAACATCCTTTTACAAAAGGGTCTATATAAATTCTATTTTGTGTGATCATGTTCCATGAGAAACTGACTAGCTATTCCAAAAAATTGCCGAAATTCTCATGTAATGAAACAAAACCATGTAGCCTCGATTCACTGTATTAATTTATTAAACTATCGTAGATATTAATATAAAAACTAATAAGACAAAATACTTTACATGTTTTAGGAAACCAAATTTCATACATGAAAACTAAATTTCAATGGGAGATGAAAATAAATAAAATTTTATAATAAAGTCTAATAAAGTCCAACCTTTAAACTCATTCTATGATATCCTATTCACATAATTAGGAAATTAATAAAAAAAATGAGGGATTAAATGAATAGTAAGGGATACATATAGTAGAAGATCGCATGAATCAATCATAAATAATGAAATGAGAATTGAAAATATTTATATATAATTTCTAATTAAATATCCAGATGTGGAATAATCAATATGGAATGAAAAATAACTAAACAAAAATTCAATTTTAATAACTGGATAAGGAATAATGAGAATGAAAATTTATATAGTTGGAAACACATTCCATTTAATCATTAAGTAGATAATGAAATTCATCCATAGATTTTATAAATTGGAAGATATATGGGATAATAATAACTGAATTATGATTGGGGTAAATTCATATATATTTTACATCATGTTCCCTAAGAAAATTATCAATTTACCTTCTTGATATATTCTGAAGATATTTTAAAACTCGTTTCTTAAAATGAACAAGACATGGCCAACTGATTCATCTCTTGAGACTACGGATTCATAAAGGGGATATAATTAACCCAGTTCCAGCCAAGTATTCTGGTCTAAATCTTTAATCATATATAGAATTAATTTTTTATTTAGATGAATTATCATCGTATGTCTTTATGGAGTAAAGAAATACATAGTTAATAACATTTTCATAGATTTTAAAATAACATTGAATGGATAAACCATATTTAAAAATGGAATACAGTTTTGGATGTAATCATATACCATATAAAATAATAATAATATTTAAGATAAATGAAATCAATAATGATAAATAATGTCAAGAAAGTTTTTGTTTCAAATGAATGTTAACAATCAAAAAATAAATTGAGAATTCACAATAAATTTTACAACATGGTTATTTTTATTTAAACTCCTCTTGAAAAATGTTTCAACAAATTGAATATCAACAATTAATGAATAATGATGTATTAATGATGTTAATATTTTATGTTCTATTATGTACACCATATAGAAGTGAATATATTCATAATAGAATATAAGTCTCAAAGGAATATAATTTGAGATAAATCCATTACCATACACTTCTTATTCGTTTATCTACATATAAAATCTATTATATAGGTTTTAAGAATGATATTAATATATAACAAAAAAATATATCAATTTTTATTATCATATATGTTCATTTTAAAACAACTTATCCAATGTTTTTAATAATAATATTTCAATATTTGTTTTATTTCATGTGTTAATTTACTTGTTATTTGAGTATGTTATGACATAATATTTTTTTTTGTTTCTGTTACATTGGTAATAATTTCATAATATAAAGAATGTAACCCAAGAAATAAATTTAATATATTTATATTTATTATATTTTTATATATATTAATCCGTAATGTTTTGTGATTGAAAATGAAATAAAATGTTCATGGAGACAGTATGTTGTATGTTTGCAAGAAAACTCTTTCCATTTTCACATCGTATCCCATGAAGAAAAATAAGTAATATATATATATTATCACTATAGTATAATTATTATTTAATATATATATATATATATATATAATATTTTTATTGAAACCACCACTAATTGTTTAATATAAAGAGGGAACAAATCACATCAATTCGCGAGGAAGATGTCTTCCGTACCCACGAATGATGTTATCATACACCCAAAAAATGGAAGGAATGAAGGAATGAATTATATAAAAAGTATAGAATAATATATAAATAATATATATTTTATCTATCATATATAAAAAGTATTTCCAACACTTTTACAAACCATTAATGGTGGAAATAGAAAACCAATGACATCAGTTTACGAGGTTGTAGTCTGCCATATACACAAACAATGATTTTGTAACCAATTTTTTAGAACTATGAGTGGTTGTAGGTAATACCCATAAATTTAAAAATGAGTATTTAACATATATATATATATATGTGTGTGTGTGTGTGTGTTTTATTATGTAATCATGAAAAGAGAATAATTTATTGTGTTTGAGGAGGAATTATTAAAAAATCGTTCATTAATGAACAATATCTATTCTTTGGGTATATCCTTTTGGTTTGAACAAAAGGCCTTAATTGAATGGATTTGTGAAACATTTATGGAATATAGGAAGAGTTTAGGTAAGTATAAAAATATTTTTGGTGGGATTTCATTTGGACAAATGTATTAGGTGGTGTGAATATGTGTTGAGAGTGAATTCTATTTAATAATTTTGGAGGAGAGGAATTATTATAAATAAATAAAAGTATTAACTATTAGATGTATATCATAAATAATGCTCCTCCAAAATTTAATCATAATATATTATATGGATTAATTGGTATATAAAATTATCATACAAAAATATTAAATTCATATTTTATCATGTCATTCCTTAGTTAATTTTACTCAATTTTACCTTTACAGTATTCACCAAGGTAACATGTATATTTTTATATACATAGGTAATTATTATATTATGTTTATAATTAAAAATATATTTATTGGATAAATTATACAAAATGATTTTAAATATTAATTATAATTCAGGAAAAAAAATCATATATATGCATAAAAGGACATTAATACAAAAAAAATAATTCATAGAACCCAGTTTTAATTGTATGCATGTTAATTAATTTTATTCCTTTTCACTAATCAATTTGGAAAAAATTAATTTTATAATAATATATTGTATAAATTATTATTATTTTAAATATTTAATATATTCTGAAAATTTCATTCAGTTAATATATTTAAATTAATTTAAATTTTATTTCATAGATGTGATTAGAAAGTAGGTCATTAAGGGGAAAATCTTCAATTGATTATTATGTTTTTATATCTAAATAAAAAAAGAAATTGATTATAATGATTTAAATTTGATAAATATGTATTATTTATCAAATTATAAAATAACACAATTATAATATATAAAATACCATTATCAATTATTTTTATGAAATTTCAATTTTCAATAAAATACCAATATTTTTTACTATTCATAAAAAATGAAACATCTTAGATAAAAACAATAAAATAAAACTAAGATATTTTTTAAAATATGAATTTAAAAGTGAATTTTATTCTTTAAACTATAATATATAAAATCCTCATAATCTATTTTCGATCATGTAATTCATTAAAACACTGAAAAATTATAATTTGAAAAAAAAATATTTTTATGGATAAATTTGAATTTTTTTTATCTTAGGCATATTAAATATATTGTATGAATGAAAAAGTAATATGGAATATATAATATATAATATTTCCATTATTATAATCTAATAATAGATATTAATTTAATTAATTATGTAAAAATACAATAGGTTCATAAAAATATTTTTTTGAGAAACATTTGTTTTATATTCAATTGGTTTTTATTTTCATTTGTAATTAATTGATATGAAATTAATTAATTTTATAGTTTTGTAAAACATATATCTCCATAATTTTTCAAGACCTATTATTATCCTCCTATTTTATCTATATAATATATCTATCAAAAGAAATATTACTATTAATAGTATATTTTATTCCGGGAAAGTAACTCTTGAATGTACCGTAAGCTTTCGAAGAAAAACGTTGATGTGTGAAATGTAATATAACTATTTATTGAGTAATTTTAAAGATATATTATAGAATAACTTTTAAAAATAATTAAAATAATTTTTATGATCATGGGATGTTATATTTATTGATATGCCTGGTGTTGTGTGTTATACAAGCTATTGAATAAATTGTTATTATTTTAGAATTTCAGGGTATTACATCACTTTAAATGTATTCTGTCATAATTTCTCCCACACAATCCAAATATTCACAAAATATTCCCCCTTTATCATGGAATAAAAATATAGTTTCATCAATTAGGGAAACCAAAATTTCTTCGACATAGTCATTAAGGAGTTTATTCATGAAATATATAATGATATCTATAATATTAGTAAGACTGGAGGGAATCTCAAGAAAATCATAGATTCCATATATTATAGACAATTATGTCTTTATAAAATCGTATTTCTTCATATTAATTTAATGATATATTAAATTAATATCCGACTTAATGAAATATTTAGCTCCTTAAAGATGATCCAACTAGTTAATAATACATGGTTGTGGATAATTTTTATTTACGGTGATCATATTGAGTTTCTAGTAAAGGATTCATATTTGAATCTATCTATCATTTTCATGAAAAATTGAACAAGTATACCCACTTGTGATTCACAAGTACGTATAAACCCTTTATCCAGGTGATCATATACTTTATTTTTTAAGTACAAAAGTTTTATATGGTATACTCAGTAGGGGGTTTTGGGGATTGGCATGGATCAATGTGATAGTTCTATTGACAAAAAATATCATGTGATTTGGGGTAAAGACAAGTAACACTATAGAAAAAATATTGATATATACCCATAAAGTTTTTATTTCCTAATTTTTGGTTCTTTACATTGGAAATAGCTTCTAGGAATGATATGATTATTCACTGGGTATTAAAAACAATAAATTTTTGTGATTTTAAAAAATAGATTCATTATCTACTAGGAATTTGTAATATATAATGTGGTGGTTTAAGACAGAGAAATTGTTTTGTTATTATTTAATGATAATATGATATCAACAGAATTATATCTAATCAGATCCTAGTATAGCATAAAATTATATATACGAAAGTATTTTATGATTATATAAAATAATATTACCACATAGAATGATAGGATAATAGTCCATAACATGTGTTGAAATGGTCCGAACACATCATTTTTATATAGATATATCTACACCAAGGTATTAAACATATGAATCAATTATTCTAGAAAATATGTTGGTATAAAATAATTCTTTTTACTAAAATAAAATGATATATTTTAAATTACAGGGTTAATATAAATTGAACCTTGTAAGAAATCATTTTTATATTCCATATCATTAGTGGTGAAGGAAAACTAATGACCATAACTCATCCTCCATAGTTGTTTATGACAATTATTTCCCTAATAAATAATTAATATGTCCACTTGATTTCACAATATCCTTACTCCATATTAATGAAGTATTGATCTAGAGATGGTTCATTGGGAGGTTCTTTTCTTTACACAATCACATTGGATTCCTTCATCATGTATCTTTTATATTCAAGATCATGGATTATTACTCTCACGTATTAAAATAATTTAATTTTCCATTTATGTAATTTCAAATGATTGTTATTTCCTCAACATTGACATATTGGATTTCAGATATTTTTCCATCATTTTAAATTTGATCTGAAATCCTAAAAGGTTGTTATTAATTTATTATCACCACAAACATTGGAGCATTTTACAACATAATATCTAATTTGAGATAACATTTGGCTACATATTCTTAATTCAAAAAATCTTAGATGGATAGATCCTTTTAGAGGATTGTTTTGAAATCAAAAAATATCCTTATAATTTGGAATCATTTTTAATTAAAATATCTTCTTCATATCTTGAAATATTGGTTATGTTGTCCTCATATTTAATAATGGATTAATTAACCATTTTATAATGGATTATTAAATCTCCCTCAATATTATTAGATTTTATGAAAGGGAAAACTTATTATTAAATATGTTAACAATTATTTACCACTCTATTTCATCAATTCCATTGTTCAGATTTGTATTCATCCTAAATTCCCTCCATTGATCAGCTTCTATATTTACTGTTGTATCATTCCTCTTCTCAGAATATTAGTGAGTAGGAAATAAATTTTCCATTGAGTTAACCTAGTATTCAATGACATAATGAAACAACATATATTGTACATTGGTGGATATTTCTAAATAAAAGGCCTGATATCTAAATACACTTTATTTGGTGAAATAAGTTGTTCCACATGGTTAAGGTTACATTCCATTTCTTAATAAAACATGGTTTTCATATCTATTTTGTTTTTAATTTTGCCTCTTATTTCAATTGTATTTTTTCATGTAAAATCGTTGAATTTTACATTACAAGATATATTGGTACATTTTTATGGATTCTTACCATCTTTTATGATAAAAAATGGTTTGAAAAAAACTTAAATGAAGAATGAATAAATAATTAATTTAATGAAAAAATAATTCAATATAAATATCTTTTTTAATCGAAATAATTAGAATATTTATAAATTAATTATTGTATGATTGTGTACATTAATCATTATTTTAATTTGAAATGGTTGATTTTAATTTCTTCTACATACTTCATTATATTTTTTAGATAATATGAATTTTCAATGTACCTCCCACAATTGTGTCAAACCATGTGTGTAGTAAGAACAATTTTTTTCAAAACATGGTGATGATCATATTAATATCTAATCCACCCTTTAATGGTCACTACATTAAGGAACATCTGTTTATGTCAACATTTACATGTTGTTTCTCGATTGGTATATTATTTATCAGTAACTACTATTCTTGACCATTATTAAAATTCGCTGATGTTTACCTTAATATTCAATCATAATGAAAGGTTTTTCAAAAATGTATTATAGTCATAATTAAAAATAGCAATAAATTATATCTTTGAAAAAAGTTATACTGATATAAAATTTTCATGCTTGACTATTAACTAATCTTTTAGAGGAATAAATTTATAGTATTTCATTATAAGATCCAAATATTTTTTTATCATTTCATAACTAGGAAACAAATCACTTATATATTATAAAATATTAACACTATATCATTACATCTTCATATCCATTTAAGATATATCATTTATTAATTAGTATATATATATTCACATGAGGATATATACCAATGAAACGAGAAACATAAAAGCCTCATAATGGGGATGGATAATATAGAAGGAATAGATAAAATGAATAAATTATAATTTTGTGGGAATAATAGTAATAATCACATTATACGTATTAGTTCACCATTTTATGCATGATGCAATATTTTCAGAAATTCAAGTAATCTAGAATGTGCTTTTAAATGATTAATCATATCATATTATTAAAATAAAAACACATAGTTCGGAAAAAAATATATAATCATATTCACACATACCATTTAAATATAAATCATAACAACGTAATTGTGGACAATTATAAAATCATGTCCCAGAATTAAGAAATAATCATCTGATGTATATCATATCAGAAAATTCATTATCTGGCTATAAAAAATCAGACCCACATATTAAATTATAAAATGATCATAATCATTCATGTCATATGGAAAGTAAATATATATAAATCATAGTCTTGAATTAATACCATAGTAAATAATGTGTTTTATAAATTATTTTTAAAGAATAATTTTACGAATAGCATTTCTGTTTCCAAATAAGTAATATATATAAAATTTTGGAATATGAAATATCCGTTATTGAGTGGATAAGAAACAAAAAAAGAAGAGTCACTGTGATTTTTGGGAAGGTAATGACTATTTGAAAAAATAAGTTTATATGGAAATTAAATAATTATTAAATATTGACAGATGTATATTCTCTTAATGAGTAGATAATTAATAGTGAAAGTTCATATAAAGGATAATAGATGTACATTCAAGTTAATAATAATAGAAAAGATGAGATAACCAAAATGAAATAAAATCCTTCTACTGTAAATCTCATTGTTATTTTATCTAGTGTACAAATCCTATAAAATAAAAAATATTATGGATAATACATATAAGTTAATTGAATATATTTATTTATAACAATACATGATACATTATAATTATTTTACTCTATTTTCAATACTCTTTAACAAATTATAATTGTTTTTATTTCATGTTATCATTAAATTAAATCATCATAATAATAATTTTGTATATTATGTTATGTTAGTTTGTGCGGAATTTAATCTTCTTCCATGAGATTCAAAATCATGAAATTAGATTTCTATATTCTATATTATACAAATACTATCCAACCAATGATTTTTTAATTAAATTAGATTTGGAAATGACCTTTTACATGGTTAAATGACCATGATGAAGACAATATCAATAATGGAGGAAGATTAGTATGACATATAAATATGTTCAAATATAATAATTAATATAATATAGGTCATATTAAGATAAATAATTTTCGATGAATCATGATTTTAATTTTATATAATTTTGTTAATTATAAGGATAATATGTATTTTTTCGTCTAAATGAAAAATGATTAAGTTCTAACAAAATTGGGTATTCATGTACTATTTGATTTTATGTAAAATATTTATATCCAAATCATAAAATATAATATCAATAAATGAACTTCATTTTTTCATTCATTATTTCAAATTTATCAAAGGATGAATTTTCCAAACATTCTAAGACGATTGATTCTTCAATAAATTGTGAAAATAATAATTTCTATTGAAAACTATATTCCCTTTTGAAGTATTTATAATGTAAAATTATGTTTTGAATAATTCATAAAATTTCATAATTTTCATTCTATTAAAAAACATTCAATTTTGATATTTTCAAAAAAACTATACTTGAATTTTCTATTAAAACAATTTATTCCATAAAAATTTATTAACATGATAAAAATATATTTTCATTAGGTTATTATAGTTCAAATGTAAATTAAATTTTCAAACATGTGTTAATGGAATAGGAAAAAATAAATTATATATTTGGAATTAGGATTTCAATATATGATAAAAATGTCAATTATTATGACTTTTATAGGTAATCGAAATAAATTATTTAAACCATACAAATGGTAAAATGGGAAAATTATGTTTAAAAAAAAGTCAAAACAACTAAATTTTAGTCAATGACATATATGTATTTTATAGGATATGTGATATTCATCCATATAGGTAAAAAATTATAATATATTGAATTTCTGCCCATTTTCCCTTGTTAATGAGATTTATATTATTTTTAAAAATGAAAATTAATAAATTCAACTCTCATGAATTTAAAATTTATAAATTTAGTTTTGGGGATAAAATTATGATATTATTGGTTGTATACAATAATTTTAATGATTAGTTTATTTTTTATTATGTTAAATTATTTCTAAATTTTAGTAATGAAATTGTTAACTGAAGTTCTTATCTAACTATGACATAGTGATTGTTCCAGAAGAATAAAAATTATGTAACTGAATTTAAAAACTATAAAGGTAATATTATTTTTTTGATGTAATGTATGTACATGGATCTTCATTTTAGGTATGGATCATTATTTTTTGTTTTTTTGAGAACAAAATACAAAAGGGGAAATTTTTTAAGTACGCACCATGTTGTTTTGAGTACCTGCTATGTACCAAGATTCCATATGTAGCCATGTACTAGCATTTTAATAGCTATGTACATGGTCATGTTGGTAACCTCATAGACCACCCAAAGTGGGGGATGGTTGAGGCTACTACACAGTGTGTAAATTAAATGAATACATCGTGTACTCTTCTTCTTAATTGATTAATCAGAGTGGGTCACGTCTCTTATCTATTAATCTCTTCTCCTAACCATGGATTGTCCATGAGTGATCTAGAGTGATGATAAAAATGTGAGACACCATTTCTCCAACCAAGGTCTAATCCATACTCTTGTGGGTGAGTTGGAATCCCACCAGTGATTTCTTCATTCTTCTTGATCCTCTCTTCATGGATCCTCTTCTCTCGTGGGTTATTCAAGGTTGAATGATATTATACTTTTTTGTAAATATACATCATTATAGAATGATTCAACATCCAACATTCATGATTGTTCATAGTAAAAAATTAATTTAGGTGGTGTTTTACTTACATTGGAGATATTTTGATTATATTTGCTGAAAGAGATAAATACCCATGATTAGGGTATTGTAAGATTGGGATTTTGACCCTGTTTAATACTTTATATGGGGTTTTTTGATATAGAAAGGGATATTTCATAGGATTAAGTATTAACACCTTGATGATGGTTGTGTTTACCGGGTTTGGTCGATAATGGTCATTTATTCTACAAAAAATGTTAGGCATTATTTTTTTCCATGCCTCTTGGTGTTAGGATAGAGTTACCATTTAATTGAGATGCATGTGTTTCTCATTATGAAAGTATGAACAAGGGGAATAGACAGTGAGATCATCATGAGGTGGGTTAATTTAAATTATAAATTGTTGTTATGTTATCCTAGATGAATTAACTTTGGGATCATCTCGGTGGTCATTGAAAAGTGGGGTTGGACCATGAGATCTCCCCATAGGGTTGTTATTAAATGAATTTTGGGCCATAGGTAATTGAATATGAGTGTTTCCAGGGTTCCTTATATAATATTGTTGCAATGTAGACCATGGGGGTATTGAGTGTGAGAGCTACCTAGGAGGTTGTTTGTAAAGGATTTGTGCCTTGTGGGACCAACGAGGTCTGAACATGTGAGAATTCCCAGAGTGTTATTATTTATTGAATTAATGATTTGTTAAAACATAGGGGTAAGACTGTGATAACCTTCCCTATGGTTTCTTTTGAATGGTAATATGATTGTTACTAGTCTTCCATGTCAAAGCACAATCTTGTACTTCTTAGTACTTTATTGTTTTGACGGTCTTCTGAGGCATCTGTTGTTACTATTATATTGGGGGATACAGAGCGTTGAATAGATCCCGATGTTATATATTTCAATTTTTTTAGTAATTAATTAATCCAAATGAATGTAAATGAAAATTTTATGATTTTTTACTTTTTAGTATTATCTAGTTTATTGATTTATTTTTTCATATTTCTGGCTTTATATATATATATTTAATAACAATTAGGCACAGATCTGTTGGTGGTTTCTTACATGGATTCATCTGACACCATATTTTTGTCATGATTTTGTACCCAAATAGATTATATGGTTGCAAGTATAGATAAATGAAAATTCCCTTCATCATCAGGTACGTGATTGCTATTGAAGCTGGAGAGCATGAGACCAAGCTGAGTCTGACGATGCTGTTGGAGTTCACTGAATTTATGTACCTTGGTTTTAGTATTATATTTCCATCATTTCAACATGTTTTGATAACTTTCTAGGCACATGTGAAATACATCATTTTTATATTCTCTAATTCTTATATTACTATCATTCTTCCACTATATATATTTTTTATACTATACTATTGCTTCCGTTATTTTTTACTATTTTTTCCGACTGTGTATACTCTTACAATGAGGGAATAGTTTCACTAATATAAAAAACATGTCCATTACTACTTGTTAGAAGTCTCTAGTGTTTGGGTAATTTTACTTGAGGCCATGTGGCCGACTAGGTACATGGTACTTTTGGGCTGCACCCAAAACCGGGACGTTAAAATGCGGTATCAGAGGGGTTTCTTTTCTAATTTTTCTTACATTTTGGAGCCTATATACAGTGATAGAAAGGAATTGGTAGTTGGTAATATGTTTTTCCCTAGAGTAGCTAACCCTTGTATAGGGAAAACCCATGTTACCTCGAATATAGCAATTTTTCTAGTTCTGCAGTTGTTACAGTTGTTTTGACTTCAACTTTGGATGACACACTTGTTTTTGGATGTTATTATTTATATAATTGTGGTTCTATTTTTGTTACATCTCAATGATATGTGGGTATTCCACCTCATGCATCATATAATAACTTTCTAGATATCACATGTCATGCATTCTTATCATGACATTTAATGTGCATTACCAAGTTTATGTTATTGTTATAGATGTTGTGTAAGATGTTCATGTTGTTGTGATAGTTATTATGATAGAATACCTACTATTTTTATTGGTGTTGGAAAATGTAAAATTTAATTTTTAATGTATGCCACACATTCGTCCCTGAGGTGTTATGGACTCTCTTAGATCGCAATTGGGTGGATCATGTTTGTACATTAAATTAATTTTGTCATGTTATGATATCAATAAGGAATCCAAACATTTATTCATGGGAGTATGGGATATCACGGGTCGTAATTGTTCATGCTAGGGATAAAAATTATGTTTATAAGGGTCTCAGAGATGTTTTATATGATTACTATATGGAAACCCACTCAACCCAGTGTGTGATGTTATGAACACATTCCATGTGTTCTTCTGTCCTGGAGGAGTCAACTTTTCATATGTACACACTCTGTAATTGAAGTACAAATTGTGTTCAACATGATAGTGTGACAGACTGTATGAGCAGTGACACCGTGTTGGGAAACGTTTGGTAGGACACGTCATGCCAAGATTTTACATGTCGTGTTGTAGAGAACCATGTGTCTAGCTGTGTGACAAAAAACCTGGGTGGATGAAACATAGGTTGTACATGTCGTATTTCATTTATTCATGCCTTGTAGAGTTGAATGTTTATTTGATTATGTGACTAACTACATGGTTGGTTAGCACACAAGTGGAGCATTTTGTGTGTAGGGTAACATATTGTGTAGTGTTCCCATAGAGAAAACTGTGCCATTCTATTGGTGTAGAAGAAGCTGGGCCGGAGGTAAAATTCGAGTACACACCATGACTCATGAGGAAAATATCATGTTTAAGTGTATTACATGACCAGGATTGGCAGAGTTTCACGCCAAATTAAAAATCTTAAGGAACACATCTTTTAAGTGTTATACATGACTTATAACCCTGTTTGGTAAAAATTGAATGTTTTTTATCATGTTTATCTCATGCACTTCTATGTTTTGGTCCAAGATAATATTGTACTTAGTTGTTCCCTTAACCTTGTAGAACCAAGATACCAAGACATTCTCTAATTTAATGATAGATATTGGTAAATAATAAACACAAAAAAATGGATGATTTGGGACAACCAGTATATCCTCTGGTCATTTCCATCTTTGAAGAAAAAATTATACAAGACATAGGTGATGATTCCCTGTTCCATGATAGCATTATAAGGATTATGAAGACCATTCTTGGAGAACCACAACCTGTCCAAACTATGGAAGAGTTAACATGGGTGTTCCAATTGCAGCATCCTCTAATATTCTTTTGGGATAAAGGACTACAATCTACAAAATTGTTGTTGGAGGCCATTCTTTCTTGATTTTAGATTCTGGAGTCGGCATTAGAGAGGAGGGTGAATCTTTTGTCCATCAAGCTATGTGATTCCGCCAGGAAATGGTTTGATGTTATCTAACAGGAGGGATGTCACATGAATATTACATGTGGAGAGTTCCAAAAGTCCTTATATGATTAGTTCGATCCCGATACATTGAGTGATAACGTGCCCGACATTTCATATATTTGGATAAGGGTGCTCTTTTAGTGATGGATTAGTCTTCTCATTTTACATTGATTTAGCTCTTCACTTCTGTTTTGGGAGGTGACAATTTATCATTGGTTGGGAAATTTGAGGGTGGCCATAGGTATGACATCCGATCATAGGTTAACTTATTTAGGAATACTACAGTGATGGGTATATTGAACTAGGAACTAATTACCGAGAGTAGTCTAAAGGAGTTGGGATCTACAAGGTAGGGTGATTCAACATCCAGGGATGGTACTCTTATTGATAGCATGAAGTATTGTAGGGAGCTTAAACATGTTGTGTATTTATGTATCCAAGTGGAATTCCACTAGTGTGTGAAGAGTGGACATACGAGACCACAATTATCAAAGTACCCATTCAAGTGAAAATATTATAGAAATATGGGCCATTTTCATCGTTTTTTGCTGGGTGTTTTCCCCAATAGTGAGATATAAAAGATCTTCTATGACTCCACATTCAGAAGAAAGACCACCATTTCCAAATATGTCAGGGATCTAGAGTTAGTCAAGCCATTCAGGCAGAGGTGGTGGCTATGGCCATGGTAGTAAGGCTACAAGTTTTCAGTGACAACATGGTGTATTAGCTCAGGGTAGTCAGGCATTGTCGTAGGGCCGCAGTACTAGTCAGACTTTTGCAGTGGAGCCGACCTAGCTAGAGCATGATCCTAGACCCTATACAGTAAAAGGTATGATATTATTTTCCTTATTATTAGCTTTGTTTCTTCTTAATGCATGGGCTTCTCATTGTGTCATATTTATTTATGTTGTGGAGAGACTTGGAATATATATCTTTACTTCTAAGGAAGTAATGATGGTAGAAACTCCATTTGGGATTAGGATGGCTAGTGTACTTAAGTGCATGGAGTTCCCTCTTGCAGTAGGTGGGAGTCACATCTTATGGGAAATCTATGCCTTAGTGATGATATGCTTCAATGTCATTCTAAAAATGGAATGGTGTGTATATTTACCAAACTTTTTTCTTACTATTATCACCATTGGGTGAGGTTCAAATCACCATAGGGTAGGTCTTTTCTCCATAAGGGAGAATGGAATGTCTAGGTGAGAAAATTTGATCCCAACCCTCATGGGTTGGGAAGAATTACAACCCATAAGGCTATTTTATATCTAGAAGGAAAAGAGATGTCACAGATAGATTCACCCTAGTGGTGGATCAATTCAGGGAAGTATTTCCAGATGTCATTTTCACGATTACCTTCATATTGAGAGGCATATTTCCCTATTGATTGTGTGCCATGAGTGGTACACGTTTCCATTACACTAGAGTTATATTAGCTCAAGAAATAGTTATCAGAGTTTCCTGAAAATGGTTTCATCAGAACCAATAGTAATCCATGGGGTTCACCTTTCTGTTTGAGAAGAAAGCATACAATACCCTCATTCATTATGTGCATTATCAGGAGCTGAAATAGTTGATGGTAATGAACCGATGTCCCTTACTAAGGATTGACAGACTCTTTGAACATCTTTGAGTGACCCGAGTGTTCTCAATGATTTACATGACATCTGGTAGTCATCAGTAGTGCGTTAGATCATGAGATATACCTCTTACAGCCTTTCAAAGTACGTATAATCTATAAAAGTATTTATTTACGCCATCTGGTCTCACGAATGCACCGGAAGTCTTCAGGGCACTGCTGAACTGTGTGTTCAATCCTTAATTGGAATCTTATGTGGTAGTCTTCGTGGATGAAATCTTGGTGTACTCTCACACCCAACATGACCATGACATCCATCTTGAGATAGTATTGAGTACAAGAAGAGAGAATTAGTTATTTGATAATAACTCAAAATGAAACATTTGGATGGACCATATTCATTTCTTGGGTCATTTTATCTTAGAAACAGGACAATAAATAGATCTTTAGAAAGTGAGAGTAGTAGTTTTTTATGAGAATCCAAAAAATTCATTTGAGGTAATTATGTTTTTGGGAATGGATCGTTACTACAGTTTCTTTATAAATGATTTTTCACACTTAGAAGAGCCACTAATGGGCCTGACTAAGAACGTTGCAAAGTACTTGATGATATATTTCTATGATTTAGATATTCAAGAGCTGAATGAGAGGTTGAATTTTGCACTAATACTGAATTTTCCAAATTTTGGAAAGAGTTAAACCGTTTATTGGGATGCATCGGGTATCTGGCTAGTGTAATATTTTTGTAGGGGGGAGTTTTTACGCAAGGGTCTCAGCAGTTGAGGCCACATGAGAGGAACTACCCAACTCACAATTTGGAGTTAGCTGTAGTTGTGCATGTTTTATGTTGTTTGGAACACTATCTTTTGGGAGAGAATATTGTGGTATACACTACCCAAAAAAAGCCTCAAGTATATATTTACTCAGTATGATCTAAATCTGAAATAGAGAAGGTGTGTTGAGTACCATTAGTCCTTTGAGATTGAGCTTGCCTACAAGCTTGGGAACGGAAATGCATTGGATGATGTGTTGAGGAGGACTCAGATACAGGCAGTTCAAGAGGCCAAAAGTGAGTGGCATATTATGGATCTATTCTCTAGATGAATTTGGATGTCTGTGACAGACATGCTCATACATTTCACTCTTCTTTAGATGTTGCCTCTAATTTTCTATATCGAGTGTGAATGAGGCATCTATCAAATTTTGAAACCAACAACCATGGGAGAGTGTGTCTGGTGAGAACCCTAATTCTATGTGGATTATAGATGAAGATGAGGTTTTGAGTTTTCATGGGAACATATAGGTGTCAATAGTCATATAAAAGGAGCTATTATGGGGCTTTCATTCCTTAGTTTAGAAATTCAATCCTAGTTTCACTTAGATGTACCAAGATCTACACCATCTGTATTAGTGGTCAGGTATGAAGAGGGAAGTAGCTAGTTTTGTTATGAAGTTTTCCACCATTAACCAGCGGAAATAGGAGCATCAGTGAATAGTATGGATTTTGTTGTAGTTAGCCATTACCATGTGGAAATGTAATGATGTTGCGATGGATTTCATGATGAGTATGCTGAGTTCTCCTCGAGGGAATGATGCATATTGGGTTGTTGTTGACAAACTCATGAAGGTTGCACACATCATATAGATTAAGTAAACCATCAATGTCCACGATTGTGTGAGTTTGTAAATCCATGATATTATATAGTCCCATGAAGATCCGCACTCTATTTTTTCAGATAGAGATTCTCAATTTTCCACTCATGTTTGGAAGGCACTATATAGATCTTTGAGTACATAGGTACTTCGATGTAAAACATATCATCCCTAGGCCGATGTCAATTCTGTGCACATGATTCAAGTGTCGGAGGACATGTTTCGATCATGATTCCAAAATTTTGGGGGCTCTCTGGAGAGACACATACCCATAGAGAAGTCTTCCTACAATAATAGTTTTACGGAGATGATTCAGATGGAACCTTATGAGGCATTATACAGTAGGCCATGATGATCACCCCTATGTTGGATATAGGTAAGAGGGGAATCTATGTTGGCACCTCTCCTTTTCCTACATACAAATGAGTAGGTGGAAATGATTTGGAAGAGGATGGATAATGCATAGTATCCATAGAAATCATATGCAAATCAACGGGGATGACCTCTGGAATTCGAGGTCAGAGATCAGGTTTTCTTACATGTCACACCGAGGTTGTAAATAATGTGGACTATGAGATAAGGGGATATTTCAATGAGATACATCAGTCTATTTTTGGTTTTGGAGGGAGACGTACTGGTATCCTATAAGTTGCAGTTACCTTAGAGGTACCTGGCTATGCATGACGTCTTTCATGTTTCTCAAGTAAAACTCTAATTTTTAGACATGTCTCAGGTTTTCAAACAAGAAGTGGTTGAGTACATGGTGGATGCATCCTTCAAGGAGAACTCTATTTGGATTGTGGATCACAACACAAATGTTCTCTGTGGTCTGTCTGTTCCTCTCATATTGGTTCTATGGAAGCATGTGGATGTATATAATGAGACTTCTAAGAGGGAGGTTGATGTATGATCCCAGTGGCCTGAGTTTTTTGAATGATCTTCTTCACCCCTTTAGAAGGGAAATTCAGGGGAGAATATATCTATGGGGGGAATTTGGTAAAAACCCATATCTTCATTTCCTGTATTGATCATAATTTCATATTGTTATTGTGGAAAAAGTAAGAAAGGGGAAATTTTCATTGTATATGTGGTGTAATATTGAGTACACACTGTGTATCCAATTGATGTGTGTAGTCATGTACTAGACATGTTATTGATGAATACATGGTCATATAGGTGACTAGGGAGACTGGCCAATGTGGGGGGTCGATAGATGCAAGTACATGACATGTACATTAAATAAACAAGCCACATACATTCATTTTTTATTTATTAATCGGAGCGGGGTCACGTCTCATCTCTAGAAATACATTCTTCAAACCTTGTTTTCTCTAGGAGAGATTGGGAGAAACAATCAAAATCTGATCCACCATTTCCCCATCCAAGGATTGATCCGACCTCCAGTTTGTGCATTAGAATTCCACTGGTGCGATCGTCCTTCTTCATGATCCTCTCTTCCAGATTCCTCTTATTTTGTGGGTTATTCAAGGTTGAACATTTTTAACCATTTAGTAGATATACATCATTCTAGGTTGATTCATAGGTTGACGTTCAATACTTTTCATTTTACAACAATGAGGTAGGTTGTTGGTTCCTCTATTTTGTTGTCTTCCTATTGAAGATGCTTAATGTTCTAAATACCCATGTTTAGTGTATTTCATGTTTTAGATTTTAACAATGTGTAATACCTACTATGATTTGTTTGATAGAGAGAGGTCTATTGATTGGAATTATGGATTAATACCTTGATTATCAGTGTTATTTAAATTATTTATTGATAATGGATGTTTGGTCTATAAACCCTATTAGTATTGCTTTTTTCCATATTTCATGTTGTTAGTATGAAGTTAATATTTATTAGAGATGCATGTGTTTCACATTGTGAAATCTTGACCAAGGGGAATAGACTATGAGAGATTCCCAAGGTAGGGTGATTTATGTATGAATTGTTGTTATGTTAACCCAAATGTATTATATGTGAAAGTTGGTGGGTGGACATTCACTAGAGGGGTTAAAATTTTAGAGCTACTAAGAGGGTCATTATTAAATTAATATTGGACTATAGGTAATTGACTGAGAGAGATTCCATGTGGTTATTATATTATATTATTTCTATACAGAAAAATGGTTTATTGACTATGAGAGCTACCCAGGAGGACATTTGTAAATGATTAGTGCCATGTTGGACCAAAGTGATTAGATTATGTGAGCTTTCCCAGAGGGTCGTTATTGACTAAATTAATGATATGTAAAACTAGAGTGGTTACACAATGAGAAATTTCTAGAGGGTTTCTTTTGCATAATGGTAAGCCTATGAAGAGTTTTTCAAGCCAATGAAAAAGTCTAGACTCGGAATGACCTGGTTGTTTATATGGTCTTTTGAGATGTTTGTTGTTACTATTATACAGTGGGATATGGAGCATAGGAAAGATCCTGATGTTACATTAATCACGTGTATTAATATTTAATAAATCTAATTAAATGTAACAAAAAACTGTTGGATTGTTTACTTTTGAGTAATTCCCTGTTTATTGCTTCGTTTATTCATATTTCCTTGTATATATATATTCATTGTCTGTTAGGAACATATCTTTTTGTGATTGCCTACTTGGATTCTGCTCACACTCTATTTGGGTCAAGATTTCTTAACCCAAATTGATTATATGTTTGTAGGTATAGATATGGGAAATCACCCTTCTTCATTAGGTAGTTAATTTCTATTGGATCAGGAGTTCCCGAGACCATGTTGAGGCTTGTGATGTTGTTGGAGTTTACTGATATTTTGTAATTTGGTTTTAGTATTTTATTTCCATCATTAAGACTTGTTTGGATACTTTCCTAGACACAAGTGACATGCCACATTTATATACGAACCATTTTTTATATTACTTTTTGTCTTATATTGTTTACTTTGGTTGTATGGTACTACTGATTCCTCTATTGTCTACTATTTTCTTTCTGTTGTGTATATTCCGCCAATGAGGGCATCATTTCCCAACAATCACACCCATGAAATTCAATGTTATTCGTCAACCTCTAGCATTTGGGGAAATGATCTTGAGGCCTTGTGGCCCACAGGGTACGAGGTACCTTTGGGTGGCACCTAGAACCAAGACATTACATCTAAACTGTTAATGGAATTTTATAGGTAAATAAAATAAATTTTGGATGTGTTAATGTTATAAATGTAAATTACATTACTATCATTATCACATTAATGTAAAATAAAATTAACACTTCAAAAAATGAATGTAATGATATTGTATAATGGAAATTTATTTATTAAATTATTTAATATTACACGATACATATCATTAGCTAAGAAAATGTGATTAGGTTGAAAATATGTCTTATGGTAGTATTATGTTATATTTTAACTTTTATATTTAATTTTGAGACAATTTTTTTGTAACAAACATGGATACTAATTTTATCAGAAAATTGATTAAATTTTTTAAAAATGAGATATTGGTTAAAACAGAACAAAAAAATTTCTTAATGTTATTTAACGATAGCATTCAGAGTCATTATCCTAATTTCATTGAATTATACCAAATTTATTCCACTTCATCCAATAAAAATAAAATATAGTATTTTAATATATTATTTAATTTTTAGAGTTTCCCTCCCCCACATATTAATGGACACATCCTCGCATACATTCCTCACACATTTTAAGAAATTTTATTTTGAATGAAACTACCAAATAAAATTTGAATTTTTATCCCCATATCTTGGAGGCCCTTGTTTGATTTGATAACTATCTAATAAAAGGGTCTCATGTAAAATTAAATTTTTTTTTCTGATCAAGAGAAATATTTAAAAAATTATATTTACACATATTTTTTCTTATACCTCCTTAAAATATTTTTCCTCGATGTTGAAATAATAAAATTGGTACCATATATATAATGATATGTAATTGTGATAATTTATTAATATATAGACATGACCTATAAAAAAATGGGTGATACATATATCATTTTCACATATGTATATTGCACTTCCTTTATGAAGTGATGTGTTTCATTTTTCATGATTTAATCACTCGACTATTTGTAATGACATATTTAATGTTAAGGAATAATATTTAGAGTTACTAAAAGTATTTATATATAATGTATCTTCAATTTTATTCATTTCATTCATTTAAAAATGATATAGTTTATTGTGCATACTTTTTTATTACAAGATACATAAATTTATTTGATTCATTTTCATCACCACATCAAATTGATGGTATATATGATTTTACATATTGAAATAATATGATATATTTGATAATATTATAATTAGATAATGGTAAAACAAAACATACCTTGTTCCCCTCATGATCATTCCGAATTTTGAATGCTAATCAAGAGTATATAGTACTATAAGACACCTCGAGCTTTCTCTTCTGTACTCAGTGCATAGAAATGTTGCGTAAAAATGTATTTTAAATGAAATTGTACAATTACACAACAATTTTAAAAAAATATGACATTTTACAAGTCTAGGTTCTAGATGATTAGCCAAACCTTAAATTTATCAGAGTTAAAACAAAAATAAAACAATTTAACACTATGCTTTCATGTGCTACCTACAAAAGCGATGACATCTATAATATTCTCCGAAGATACCTATGAAAAATCATTTTAAAATAAAAGGGTGAGCATTAAATTTCCCAGTAAGGTGTTTTGGTAACCTTTGATGTTGCATATTCACATAGGAAATAAATCAGCATCCACACAATTAAAATTTAAAAGACATATTTATTAAAAAACTTTTATGAATGAAGGTAAAATAATAACAATAGTGAACCTATAATTTTATTTTCTTATAATCAATTAATAACAAAATAAAAATATGTGTCACCGACAAAAATTATCAAAGGATCATTTATTTAAAAAATACAATCATCCATTTATATGCACTTCTGTTTTAAGGAACATGACATTAAGAAGCATATATATATATATATATATATATTAATTTATAAATATCATTAAAAAAATTGACATATAGTCCTAAAATTGGTTTTTATGTGTCATGCATATGATAAAATTTAAGACATTCTTAATTTATAAATTCATATGTGATTTTATACTTTGTTAATAATTTAGTTAAAGAAATTAAATACTTGAACATAATAAAAGTACATATATATATTATATTATATTGCAATGAAAAATTCAAATATAAAAAAAAAGTTTAATTTTGAATTAAATAATTATTAATTTTCATCATTATTCAAAATTCTTGAAAACATATAATCAATTTTAATAAAATTGAAAACCCAACCTTTTGATATATTTGGATAAAAAATAACAATATATATATATAACATTGATATAATATTTTATGAGATGGATTAACCATGAAAATAAAATTGCAAATGTTAAATTTATAAATAAATAAATGAATATCATTGTTTCTAAGGAAGGAATTGATTTAAATAATGAAATATCTAAAAGTATCATTCCATTATTAGTACAAATTCACATATTAAATATTATGTTCTGAAAAATATAACACCCTTAAATTTGTTTTATATAATTTATATTTTCATAGAAATTAAAGAAAAAAATAAACAGAAAGGTTTTCCCTTACCAGAAATGAAATAGATTCTAAATAACTAAAACACCCTCAAAATCAACGTTGAACATAAAAGTCATTCATTGAAAACCAAATATTTTCCTTGAAAATAAAATTCATGTATGTTTATGCATGACATAAAAAAATATAATGTTGTCTAGAAAATTAGATCGTAGCATTTGAAATGTGAAGAATAATTTAAATTAATGATAACCCTTTCAAAATTATAATTTCAAGAAGGAAAAATAATTTTCTAATTTAACTTTAATGAAATACCTTAACAAATTCAAAATTTCTTTACTTTTATTTGTTGCTTGTTTTTCGAACTCTCAGAACCAAAAATAATACAGGACAACTCACATAGGTGAATTTCCCACTCACTTCTATCCCCACTCCATTTATATAAAATCATAGGATAATATAAGTTATTAATTTATTTCAACATGTGATGAAAATTGATTTGATACACATATAATATAACAAATTTTATAACATAATTAAAAATACAGAATGAGTTTCTCCAATTGAGATACATATCAAATATATATATATAGATTTGATCAACTCTCAATATAATAAGACAATAATTATGTCCTCAATGATTTGAAAACAAGACAAAATAATTAATGGATTAATTTAATGTCAATGTTGAAATATAAAAATTCATGTATGTAAGTTGATAACAAGTTTGGTTTAGACATAATTTTTATTTATTCCATTTATAGGTATAGAATGGAATCAACTGATTCAAGATGAAACATCTTCGTGGATCATTCTACACCAACCATATATAAATGAAATCAAAATATATTTCCATTGATGATACAATATCCCAAAATAATTTAGTTCAAATAACTCATGCATTTTTAAGGTTAAACATACCAACATGGCCCACATACATCTATGATAGAATCAAGTAGACGAAATTGACAAGTTGGGAACTATTAATCAAATTTTCAACGGAATCAGAAAATATATAATTAAACATGTAATACCTACCAATCAGAAAGGGAACAAAATAGAGAAGAACACCTCACCAGAACAACAAATCAGACATCAATCCATCAACAAGACACAAAACCAATAATATACGCTTGATTTTAGACTTCTATATGCCAATCTATGGTTTGAACCCCTCGATCTATGTTCAGTGTCCCAATGTAAAAAGCCTCAGAGTCGATTATTCCACTTCCTAGCATTGGTTGAATTAGATCTCAACTTCTCAGTTTGAATGCAAAACTAAATCCAACCTCGATCCAAGCCTTCGATTAAATTCAAACCAATAATGGAATGTTTTCTGACTCCTCAGCCCCTTTTTTGGTCCGAATCTCATCTATTGGCCTCAATTTCTACAACGCTATACCTCAAAACCTTTAGATTTTGATTCTCCACGAAATGAAACCATAGACTCATTAAGGTTCCACAACTCTAGGCATTGACCATGACCTGGTTCCTCCCCTCTGAAAACATCTGCTTATTTCATTTTTTTAAAACTCATTGTTTTTTTAATTATTTTTCTCCATTTATATATATATAGTAAATATATATAATGTTGAATATAAACAAATAATATTATACTCATATCTTATTTAATAATTTTATTTTATTCATTTTGTTTCATCCATTTATGTTTATATATATATATATATATTTATGACTTATTTTTTGGAAAATTTCATATAAATATAATTTAAAAATTATGATCTTATTTATTTATATACAAGTTAGGTAAAATATTATTATTTCATTTAATCGTTTTTTTAAACATGAATAGGAATAATTTTATAAAAACTAAAAATACTATATTTAGCATTGTTAAAATATATTTTATGGTAATAACAATATTATATGCATTTTCTTAATAATTTAAATTTATAATTATAATTTTCATGATTAATTATTTTATAAAATATATTATCTTTAGTCTGAATTTACTCTGGAAAAATCATTTCCATCAAGTATACTTATTTTATTACGAAATATATAGTTCTTAAATGTTATAATTTTAGAAAATATTGATTTTCTATAAAAATAATAAATTAAATTTATTTATTATTAAAATTAATACTCAAATATATATATATATCCATGTTATCAATTTATATTATATATAAATTATATACATATATTAAAATATTTGTTTACAAAATTATAAAGTAATAGGTTATACTTTGAATCAAAACATATTTTGATTACTGAAAACATTTATAAAACCATTTTATAAAATCATACCTTTATTAGTTTTAATTATAATCAAAATACTTTTTAAAAAAATATTAGGATTTAACATTCCCCCCTCCATAATGGAATTTCCCCCACACAATTATTGCGTCGAACATAAAAAATCCTGAATTTTCACCATCAGAATTAAGGAATTTCTAATGATACTTATATATCTAAATAAAATTATAGCGTAAAGATTTTACTTTCCTCGGAATCCATCATCTAATCTCCAAAAATTCCTATACAGATCCTCTGATACAAATTATAATTCCCTGATCCTGCTCTTCTGGACTCTGTGCTTAAAAATGTGGTTTAAAAATATTTCTTAAATGAAACTGAACAATTACAGAACACATTACACAAAAGATGGCATTTTACTAGTCTATGTTGTTGGATGATTGACAAACCTTACATTTATCAGAGTTGAAATGAAAATAAATCCACTTACCGCTACAATTTCACATGCTAACCCTAAAGTGATTTCATCAATGATAATCTCCTAAGAAACCTGTGAAATATCTTTTAAAAAAGGATGGGAACTAATTTTCCCAATAAAGAGTTTTGAAAACCATTGATGAAACCAATAAAAAAATATCTCATAGTTGACATATTCAAAAAACTAAATAAGGAATACATGTGTTAAACATCATTTAAAAAATAATTTAGTTATTTTAAAAGTAATTATACATAAAAACACTTTTAAACTAATATAGTGATTCAGTTGAAAATATTAAGAAAGATCCTAAAAAAACTTTTAAGGCCACTCAAAACATTGAAGACTATCTTGGGCTTACCCACTTGAGGGATGGATTCACTATCACTTTCTTTATATTATTTAAATTTTTTGAGTTTTTGTTTTTATAAATTAGTTTTGTCTTATCATTCCTTATATTTATATAATTTTCACAGGGATTTTAGTTTTTAAAATTTATTTATAATCATGCTTGGAACAAACGAGGTCAATTTTATTAATAAATATATAAGTAAAAATCATTACTAAAAATGACCTCTTCGAATTGGTATGATCAAATCTCATGACACAAGATGCTTTATAATCACATTGAAGATAAATTAACATCCACACACTTAAAATTTCCAAGTCATAGTTCTTAAAAGTCTTTTATGCATGAAGGATAACTAATAAAAATAGCGATCCTATAATTTTATCTTCTGAAAATAAATCATTAACAATAGAGAATTATGTTCCGCACACACATATTAACAAAGTTACATTTCTTTACTAAATAAAATAGTCCTTTTATATTAACATAAGTTTTAGGGAACATGTATTTACAAATCATATATATATATATATATATATATATTAGTATATAAATATCAAGACAACTTAATCATAAATGTATAGTAATAAACATGATTTTTATGTGTCATGCATATTTTAAAATTTTGACATTCTTAATTTATAAATTCTTAAGTGAATTAACACTGTGTTAATAATTTATTTAAAACAATTATATACATGAACATCATACATGACCATACATATATATATATATGAGACTTCAATGATAAATTCAAATAAAAATAACATGTTTAATTTTGAATTAAATGGATAGGTAATTTTCATCATCATTCAAATCTCTTCAAAACATATACCCAATTGGAATAAAATTGAAAACCCAACCTTTTGATAAACATAAATATCAATTAACAATATATATATATATAAATAGCATAGTTATAATATTTAAAGAGATGGATTAAAAATGCAAATAAAATTTAAAATGATAAATTTAAAAATAAATAAATGAATATCATTGTTTATAAGGATGGTATATATTTAGTGAATGAAATAACTAAGAGTATTAATACCCTATTAGAACCCAATCACAGATTAAGGATCAAATTATGAAAAAGATAACACTGTTTAATTTTTTTTTTATAATTTATATTTTCTTGGAAATTAAAGAATAAAATAAATAAATAATGATGTTCCCATGGAAGAAATTAAATATAATATAAAGAAACAAAATTCCTTAAAAATAAACTTTTAACCTAGAAGTCATTCATATAAAAAAATTATTTTTGCTGAAAACATAATTTAGGTATGTATATGAACGCCTTAAAACAAATGTAATTTTATCTAGAAAAATAAGATATTAGCATTGGAAATGTAAAACATAATATTAAAAAAATTAAAACACTTTCCAAATTATATTTTCAAGAGAGAAAAAATAATTTTCTAAAATAACTTTATGAAATCCCATTCTAAATTCAAAATGCTTTTACTCTTATTTTCCACTTGTTTGTCATAAGCTCAAAACCAAAATCAACACACCACAACTCAAAGAGGTGAATGACCCTCTCACTTCCTTCCCCCACTCAATTTATATACAATCATAAGATAATATAAGTGATTAATTTTTGTTGACTTGTGATGATTGTTGATTTAATACTCATATAATATATCGAATTTTATAATATAATTAAATATATAGACAGAGTTGCTGCAAGTTGAGATATAGATAATATATATATATATTGATTTGATTAACTCTCATTATAATAAGACACTGAATTATACACAATAATTTGTAAATGAAAAAATATATTTAATGAATTAATTTTATGGAAATGTTGAAACAGAGAAATACATTTATGTCAGATGTTAACAAGTTTGGTTTAAATATAACATTTATTTATTCCATTGATATGTACTGGATGGAATAATCTGATCCAAGATGGAACTTATTCAAGAATAATTCAACCCCACCCATACATAAATAAAATTAGAAGTGTTTTGAATTGTTGAAACATAATCCCAAAAAATACAGTTCAAGAAACTAACAGATTTGGAAGGTTCAACATACCAACTGGGACCACATTCATCAATAATAGAATATAGCAGATGAAATTGAAAAGTAGGGCACTGTTAATCCAATTTTCAACAGAATCAGAAAATATAGAATTAAATGTGAAATACCTACTAGTCTGCAAGGGAACAAAATAGATACGAAAAACTCACTCAAACAACATATCTAACTTCAATCCATCAATGCGACTCAAAACTTGTTAGAGGAGCTTGATTTGAAACTTCTGCCTAAAAATATTGGCTTCGAACCCCTAGATCAGTGTTCAGCATGCTGAAGTCAAAATCTCAGAGTGGATTTTACCTCTTCCTAGCTTTGATTGATTTCAATCTCGACTTCTATGTTTGAAACTGAAACTGAAGCCATCCTCGATCCATGCCTTTGATTAAATTCAATCATATGCTTTGAACTTCCATGACTCTACAACACCTTTCTTGGTTTGAATCTCATCTCTGGGCCATAATTTCTACAATGCTCAACCTCAAAACCTTCAGATCATGACCCTCCACCAAATGAATCCCCCGACTCGCAAATGATCAATTCTTCTAGGCTTTTACCTCGACCTAGTTTCTCCCCCATTAAATATTCTTTTCATTCTTTTTAAATTCATTGTTTTTCTAATTCCATTGCATTGTGTATATATATATATAAACTAAATATATATAATGTTAAATATAAATACATAAATATTATACTCATATATTTTTTTTAATTTTACTTTATTCATTTGTTTCATCCAATTATGTTGAAAAATAAATTTATATATATGAATTATTTTTTGCAAATGTCATATAAATATAAGTTAAATATAATTAACTTACAAATATATATACATGTTATAAAAATATTATGATTTCATTTATGCATTTTTTAAACACGTATAGGTATAATTTTATAATAACTAGAAATATTATATTTAACATTGTTAAAATAATTATCATGGTAATAACAATAATACATGTATTTTTGTAATAATTTAATTTTATAATTAAAATTTTGTAAATTTATAATTTCATAAAATATAATTTCTTTAGTATGAAGTGACTTTGGTAAAATCATTTGTTACTGTTATAGTAAATTTATTATAACGTATATAGTTCTTAAATGTTATACTTTTTTAAAATGTTGGGTTTCTATAAAAATAATCAATTAAATGTATTTATTGTTAAAATCAATACTCAGATATATATTTACCCTTATAATCAATTTATATGATATTTAAACTATATACATATATTAAAATATTAATTTATAAAAATATAATGTAATAGTTAATACTTAGATTCAAAACATATTTTTATTATTTAAAATATTTATAAAACCTTTATGTTAAATCATTACTTAGTTAGTGTTAATTATAAGCAAAAAACTTTTTTAAAAAAATTAATAAGGTTCTTATAGAATAACTATCTCTATTATTTTAATATAGTTCATTTTTCAATAACAACATCCATTGATGGTTTGAAAAAAAGTATTTATAATAATGATAATAATTTTATTATTATTAGACTTGAAATGATTAAATAATTAACTCATTGAACAATTTTTACTTACTAATGTAATTTTTCATATATTATCTGAATATCATAAAATTATCCAAAGTGAATTTAATTGACTAATAAATAATATATATCTTGGTATTAATTAAAATAAAATGAATAAGAATATGAAAAATGTGTTTATTTAAATAATAAGAATAATTTTATTATTGAGGATGTTATATAAGGAATCTGTTGAGTTGTACTCAGTATAATTTAAAAAATTCCTAATAACATAGTTTTAAATGTTTGGAACTTTTATTTTCTAAATTAATTTCTTCCATGTCTATATTCTAAACATCCTTTTCTGAATATAATTATAAGAAATTAAATGAATTATCAATTACAATTTATATTTATTTAAAATTTCTTTATAAATATTACTCATGTAATATTTCATAATATAATTTTATATAGAGAGAGGTGACCTTCTTTATAAAAACTAAATGTAATATTTTACTTGAACTCCTATGATGAAAAATTCTTATCTAACATTCAGAATAATTATATTTGGTTTATATTAAGTTGTTGTACTTCTTTTTTTAATAAAAATACATCCCACAATATATTTTTATTGATGTTATAGCTTGTAAAAAAATAAACGAATGGATATTTTGATACAGAATAATATTTTCCATATGGGTTTAAAATACTCGTCGAAGGTGTTTATGTTGAAAATATGAATAATTGTTTTTTGTATTCATTATATAGGAATTCATTATTATATACCATGAGGGAGTGATCCTGATATTGATTATATTACTAATGGGGATGAAATATATTGTACGAGTTTCAGAGATTGATAAAACCTATACAAATGGGTTTTCTTAATATATATCCCTAATGAAATGTTTAATATTCACTACATTCGAATGAAATAAATGAGCATGTTAATTAGGTTGGTTTCTCTAATGGATTTAAATGTATCTAGTTATTTGTAACATGTAATTGAAATGGTTCATGTATTTGATCACCTATGATTTTTAAGATCTATGATTCCTAAAAGGATTTCCATTATACTTTTACGAATATTAAATGTTTTCATGGATTAAATGGTGATTATATTTCTTATGGATATGATTTAATTCATACATTAAATGAAAATTGTGATAATGGTTAAATATTTATAAGATTTCATGTTTTTTAATAGATTAATTGATCTATTATTTTTTATGTTCCTAACTGTTTTTTTGTGATCATCCAATGATTTAGTTGTTTTCACAGGGTTTAGTGATGGGTATGAAAAAATAATACATCATCTGAAATTCAAAAATATTTTTCACAAAAACTATACATGATTCATTTTAAATTTTTATGTAAGAAAAAAATGAAACACTATAGGAATTTACACATTGAAACATATGGGTTTGTAAGGTAGAATTTAGGACATAATTATCAAGATTCTTTAATCATAATGATACTCAAAATTTTGGAAATCAAATTATTGAATAATAAATTCAGAGTATTTAATTTTTATGGATATGTACAAAAAAAATGTATCAATAGAATTTTTTTGATAATATTACAATTTATGATAATTTTTATTGAATACCATCGAAATATTCTATATTATAGTAAATTTTAAATGTTATATAAATTAATGATTAATATTTTTCTTAATGTAATTCATGTCAATTTAGAATGTTATTTTTGAAAGGAAATATGAAAGAATATATATATAGTTATCATGTGGAAAATATCCCTCCTAAATAGTATCATTGTAGGGATAGAATTGTTACATGTAATTTTTTTTAAATGATGTATTTTTTAAACAGGATATAAATTTTGGGGGTGAACATGTTAGAGGGAAATTAGATTTAATACAACATATCATGTTGATATATGTTAATTCCATTAAAAAAACATCTAAATTTCATTTAAACATCATTTATACTAGTATCCTAAGGATGGAACAATTCACTAGAATATATATTTGATGTAATTGTAATTTAATAAAATTTAAAATTATGACCTTCCATAAATAATTTTAATGGTGAATATAATTCATGGATATAATTTATTATGATTACCTGAGTATGTGAAGAGTGGAATATATTGAATTGGATAAACTTTTTCATTTGTTTATGGGGAAATATTACATTTTATTGTTCCTAATCGGGAGGGAAAAAATAATTAAAATGTTAAAAAATAAAATGATTTAGGAGCCAAAAATAAATAATTTTTTAAAATTCCCCGTGTAAATAAATTTTTTTATTGAATATTGTGATTTTAAAATTGATATATTTTTACGCCTGATTAAGTCATTGTTTGTTAACACATATAGCCTCACAAAACATTAAAAGTTATAAGAATGTTTTTATGAACATTGAGATAGTTCTTTCAGTAAATTAACTTCCTATAGATGATATGTTTTTAAAAAATAAAGGTTGATCGAAATATAAAATTATTCATCTATGAATTTTGGAAATAATATTCCAATATATGAAATAATTTTAATGAATGATGGATTGGATTGAAAAGTTATAACTATTGTGGTATTATTGGTTATAGGGCTCGTTACAAAATAGAAATGTTTGGTAATTAATTCTTGGATGGGTAATATATCACTATCCAATAGTTAAATGATTTAGATCAAATGTGATAGGTAATTATTCATACATGTTTCAAATTTTAGTCATCAATGGTGGGATTCATCATGTTCTGATGCATTTTTTTGGTAAAATCAATTCCTAAATCATTAGTCGATGTTGTCCCATTTAAGGAAGTAGTGATAGGTGTGTTATAAGTTAATTTGAGTTATTCCAATACTCTATTTGACTGAGGATCAAGGAATTCAATCATATATAACAATTTTTCATCTAATAGCAGAATATAACCCAATTAAAGAAGACATCACTTTTTGTTAAGTCTTTTCATGGAAAAATTTAATAAAATATGATTTATAATAATAATTATATAATTATAAATGGGATAAATTTCCCTATAAATCATTAAGAAATTCCAACAGTTGAGTTTCATATTATTCTAGATATGTATTTTCTTATATATTATCTTGATATGATAAATTAATGTGATAAAAAAGTTTTATACCATTATTTCATATCCAAATTAATATTCCACGAAGATTAGAAAATAATTAGAGATGAAAGAGAATGTTAAAGAAATAATGTTTCTAAATACAAATGAATTGTTACTATTATTGATGTGCCAATTGTGAATGAATATGTGGATTTATTTAATGATGACATTCATTGTGTTATTTCTAATTAAGAATTTCAATTTTCTATTGAATTTATCCTTCATTCTAAGCCTAATTAAAAACACCATATTGAGTGGATAATTTATAACTATTTTAATTAAAAATCAGTTAGTGGAGTTACTAGATAAATATTCCATTCATCCTAGAAAAAAATCATGCCATCCTACTATTTTATATTTTAAAAATAACAATGGATCAATGTGATAATTAATTGAGTATTTTTCCATTAATAAATTCATTGCTATGAACAATTATACATTTCCATATATTGTTGATTTTTTATCATCTCTTCTAAATGAAATATTATTTAATGATTTATTTTTTAGGGTACGATTAGATGAAAGAAAATAGTGATATATTCTAAATATATAGTTTTAAACAAGATATGGGAATTAATAGTTTTTAAAAATTCATTTTCGGTTGTTTGACCCAAAACCTTTATTAATCAATAATCTGAATTCTTGTTTCAATTAATATTTAGATATGTTTTTTTATTAAAAATATATTATTATATTTTAAAAATATAAAGGATCAGGAAGGATAGCTATGGATTATTTTCAATAATAAAATGATATGATGTTATGTGGAAAATTTAGATAATGCAAAATTTTATTCCAAGGAAATTTCATTAATTTGGTATGTTATTTATAAATATGTAATATCCATTGAACATAATAAATGTTCTGTTTATGATAAAGTAATAGAACCCTAAATGTCATATATATTTATTTTATTTTTATATTATTGGGATATTACAGAAATTTTGATTAAAAAATTTATAAATTATGATGGTAATTGACTAATTTAACTCGAAAATGTGTAAAATTTATTTTTACTAATGTTTATGTTGATTTTCTCTAAAAACTAAAAAGACAGCTGTTGAATTCACTAATATTCCTTTACCATAAATATATTTATTCTTCATGTAAATGAATTTTTTTATGCATAATGATTATATATATTTTTGCATCATATCCAATAAAATGTATGATTTAAGTTGTCCTATAAACCATATATATTTATCTTCTAATTAATTTTTACAAAATATTAGAGGAATCATTTATATGGTCTAAAGTGTAAAATACACAATGATAGTAAATTTTTGTGGAATATGTTCACTCCTAAAGGAATGAATATGATTTAGAAAAGATGGATGGAACAAATTATGGATTACAGATGAACAATTCATTACCATCCAGAAAATGTATACAATAAAGCACATTATTTTAGTAAGAAGGATAATTCTGTATTAACCATGTTAATATTTCAAAATTATTCGTTATTGATTAATTTATACAAAATTTTTCAAGAAATGTTTTACATACTACAATCTACTATTTAGATTAATATTTAAGTACAATCATCTCCCGTGAATGAATTAATCAAGATAAACAACATTAAAATCATTTCCAAGGAAAGGTAAAACTGAAAAGAATAATCATATTAGTAGAATTTATCATTAACCGAGATGGTGTTATGATATTTAAAAAAAACAATACATATTTCTCCATGTTGAAAATGTAATTGTAGTTGAAATATCATAACTCCACCATATATATTCATCCATGACGAACAATAATTTATCACCTCCTTCGATAGTATAACTAGTGGGATTAAATCCCTAGTGGATAAGTTGTATATAACATGGTACATAAACTATCTATTAATAAAAACATTTGTATAGGTCACCCTATTCTAATGATTTAACATAAACATTGGGTATATCCTTTTAATAAATTTCTATGCTAATAGTTTTTTAATACTATTTGGATTGATATGGTTATACCAACAGTTTTAAAAATACATTAGTGTAGAAATGGATATAACAATTGTTATTTAAACACATTTGTATAGTCTTACATAATCTTCCCTACATACATAGTTCCCTAACTACCTTATCATTCACATCTTCAAAAACCCTAACAGTGCCAGGAATTTGATTTTCATCCCTACACATAATAACCTCCCTTCAGTTAGTGTTTTAATTTCATTATTGTTTAATGTTAAATTATTTTCTTTCAAATCATTCATCTTTTATATCAATAATGAATACACTTATTTCTACGACATAAATAACATGAGTGATTATTTCTTCATGTATATATTTAAGTTATTTTGATATTTCTAAATCTACTGATGTACTAAAAAAATAAGGGTTTTATATTTTTATATTTATGGAATATTTGAATATTTTTTTGATGTTGGCTCTATTTTTTACTCGTATTTCCTATATGGAAAGTTTCTCTTTTATTGATTATTTATATTATTATTTTCATAGATCAATTGAGATATAGTACATCCTTGGAGATGATTTTCCCACTCAAATTATTTGCCTTAAATTTTTGATATATTGGACAAAATTTTTCTGTAATGTTAATTATTTTAACTAATAATTTTTAATATAATGTTTTTAAATAAATTCTATAGTGTGAGAAAATTAATCATTCAAATAATCTATATGTTTTTGTCTGGTGTAATAAATATTAATGTTGACCAACAAATTATTAGTTTCTCAAACTATAGTAATTTCGTGTGACAAAATAAAATTCATTAAGTGGTTCAAAATAAAATAAATAAATATTAACTTTTTTCTTTTTTTTGGAAAATATATTGTATAGTTAGTTATTTGTTATTTAATATTGATGGAGATTCCTAAAATTTTTCAACTGGATCTGTCATCCTATTATCAAAATATTAGTTTAGAAAACATTTCACGCAACCCAAAAACAATTCCACCGCGAACAATAATTTCTTTGATTTCAATCAGTTTTTAATTAATTTTTTAACAACACGTAATATTATATCTCACACACATATCCCATGAATTCCCATTTGTTCCTATGCTTTTAATATAACCCAATTATTTAAAAAAAAATTGGCCATATTTTTTCTATTTTCTTCTAATTTATCACCCCTATCTCACATTCACTCATCATCCAATAGATATCCAAATATATTTTGTTTTACCATACATATTTTAAATCTCACCTAAAATTTAATATTTTAATTATATGGAATACATATGAATATTATAATTAATGTTATCACATCATTGCTAGAGGAAAGAATTTTCAAAACCAACTTACAAATCATGTTAATTTCATAAAATAATGTAAAAAGTATAATGAAATTGAATATGAAAAATGAATATTATTATTTAATAAAAATAATAGAATAAAATTTTTAATAAATATTTTTTATATAATTTATTTATTTAAAATACTATAGTACCACTGGAAAGTAAGAAAAAGATAAAAAAATTCAATATAATTGGTATCTATACCAAATTATATATAGAGAAAAATGAAATAAAAGTGGATGAATAAAAATCATAGAATGAATGTCTTTTACATCCCTCAGTATGAGAAACCAATAATTAGTTCAATATCTATCTTAACATCATAATTAATGTATGATCTAGATATTTTTTTCCTTGAAATAGTAAACATTTAAACATGTATTTATTGAATATGAAATATGTAATTTTAAAAGACAATAGAATAATAGAAATAAAAACATTCATAAATGAATTTTGTGTAGTATTATGTATAGTTATTACTCATTGATTCAATAGAATTCAATATTATGGTTTTATATTTATATTATTTATTTATACATTTTTAACAATTTTAGTATTATTCTCAAATACAAATCATTAATATTTATGGTTTTATATAATGTTGAAAATATCATTTCATTAAATATATTTTGTATTTGACTTCCAAATTATATAATTAATTTAATTAAATGAAATTTATATACATAATGTAGATTGAACAACAAATTAATCCTTTAAGATATAACATATTATGTAATGTGATCTTTTGGAGTTCCTAGTAAATGATAAATATGAGCCTTGATATATCCTTTTCTAATATATATAGAACTAGTACACCCAAAGGTGATATATAAGGGAGTATGAGCCCTTAATCCAAATGATCTTTTATCTTTATTATTAACTACTCCAATTTAATTAGAGCTTTATATTAATGGATTTTGGGGTTTTGAGTGGATTATTGTGAGAGATATATTGTGAATAATTCCTTATTGAAATGGGTATGAACAATATACTCTACATAAAATACATCGATATATAACATTTCAATTTGAATCACCTCATGGATGGTACATTCCCTTGAAAAAAACAATTTGGAATGTTATGATTCTTCATTTGTTATCAAAAACCATATTTTTTTGACTTTAAAAATTGATTCATGAAATACATTAATTTTATTTACATAATATAATGGTTAAAAATATAGAAATTGATAAATGTTTCCATAATTTTTATGTGAAATCATTATAATTTTATCTAATACGTGTCTTGTATAGCCTCAAATTACATAGAAGGATGTAATATAACATTCTATAGAAAAATATTACAAAACATTCAACTATGAGAATAGTCTAAAACATGGATTATAATGATTTCAACCCTTACTATTTGTATAAAAATATATACACCCTACTATCAAACATACAATTCAATTATTGAAAGAAATATGTTGGATATACAGAAATGTTTCGATCCATTATCAAAGAAAATATTTTTCATTTGTCGAATAAATTTGAATTATACATTGTAAGAAATCATTTTCATATTTTATCTGAGTGGTGGTGACTGAAAAGGAATGGCCATGCCCTATTGTAATTAGTGGCTCATAACATTGATTACAGTAAAAGAAAAATTAATTATTGTACGACATTGAATAATGAGATTAACCATTATTGATGAAGCATTGAAATATGTACGATTAAATGGTTGGTACTATAGTTTACTCTATCACCATGTATTTCTTCCTCAGTTCTCCATGATATTCATGGGAATGGATGCCTTTTCTTTTACACAAGAAAAATTTCACAGTCCCATTATTTAAATTCAGAAGATTCTTCTTCTAGAATAATTTACATGTGGGAGTTCACATATTAAGTCATATATTATTATTTGGTATTATAATATGAAATATCGTTGATAATTTCTTATATCCATATCCATTAAGATATTCTTCCAAATAAATAAACAATTTGACAGATCATCAATATTTATATTTAATATTTTGAACGTCTTTGATACCGAGATAATTTTGAAGGTTTTGTTTCAAATCAATAATGTTTCTATATATTTTTGAATCATAATTGATAAAAATAATTGAGCCCAATCATGAAATACAAATTAAATATTCTTTAAATGTCATAATAGATAAAATTATTATTTTCATATATAATTGTAATTATAGTTATATATTTTTTAGAAGTTATAAATGGAAATTATTGTTATGAAATATCATTAAAATTATTTCTCACTACAGTTCTTCAATTTTATTCTTTTCATATATTTAATTTTCAATCCACATTATAGATCATATTATCCTTGTTAACCGTAGATAACCATTATGAAATTTTAATTATTATATTAGTAGAGTGTAAAATGGATACATAACATAATGCTAACCCACTATTTCATGATTATAGGGTATAATGACCTACTGAACATCGGTGATCATTACCAATTAAAAGTCCTGATAGATAAATATTTTTTCATGGGTGAAATCATACATTCTACTTGGTTCAAATAATTTTTCGTTCCTTTAGATAGATGGGTAAGCATCCATATATTTTTTTTACTCTAAATCATATTACAAAAGAAATGTTATCTGTAAAATCATTTCATTTTCCCTACCATGACACTTTTATTTATTTCAATTGATTTCCACCATTTTTAAAATAGAAAAAGATAGAAATAAACAATTCAATGAGCCATGATTAAATAAATAATTTTATAGAAAACCATCCATTGGAATATCTTATGGGATACCCATGTTTAGTATTTTTTTCTCTAATTATTCTTCTTAGATCATGTATGTTTATATTTTTATTACTTTTATAGATGGATTTTGATTTCATGGACACTTATGCCATGTAACGGGTGCCTCGATCCTAGTGGGCCACAAGGCCTTAAGAAAATATCCCCAAATTCCAGAGGCCATCGACTAACAGTGAGGGCCAAGGGTGTTTCTATGGGAAGACTAATCCCTCATTGTCAATGTGTATTACAGCGGAGGGGATATAAAAGGATAGTAAATTGTGGACAAAATATAAATAAAAAGTGGAAGCAAACTGATGAACTAGATAAATGTGAATAACAATAACATGATCAACTATAAAAATGATGATGTATTGACATGTCACTAGATAACATGATATCATGGATACATTATAGAAGGCATAACATGTTCCACAATGTATAAGAAAACCCAGGCTACTCCAAAGCATCCCAAGACCCTACTCGGTCATCCACCATCAAGCTCTATCCTATAAGCACGTAATAATGTGTTGGAAGCTATATGCATCCCTTTGTCAATCCCTACAAAAATATAAACTACACTGGGTACCAAATGGCGCTTGGTGAGGGTGTGAGATAAATATCAGTGGGCCACCACCAATGGTGTCTATAATATCTGGCCCGTGTAATGGAATATATTATTGTGCATGCATGCATACAAAACTTAAAGAAAGCAGTACAACATAACTAAATAACCAAGTACCTACATCAGCCCTCGATTGGTGTCTAAACATGTAACCAATTAATTTTATTATGAAATCACCATTTATTACTAGTAGTCCACGTGAGTCATAACTAGCACTAGAATCACCCTTTGATAGTCTAAGTATTGTATTTACCAAGATGTAACAAGGAAACCTAAAAATGATATTCAGTGCGGGATTTCAAGAGTAACAACTATTGTAATAAAAATCCCACAAAATTATAATTCAGCTGTATGTAAGTCAAGAAAATGGGTAAGACTGTAATATAAGGAGACAAATATAAGTAATTCCACAATATGGTGCCCACCAAGTCCATGGTGATCGACAAAGGTAATATTGGGATATGAAAAGATAGGGCCCTATGGGATTTCACCAAGGAACATACTAGCCAATGATGGATCCAAGGAGTGTATCTAAAGTAAACTATAGTAATTTAATAGACCCAATAATAGTATACTGGGAATCTGAGGAATAGACATGAACCAAATTCTAGGTGGGTATCAACCTAGGAAAATTGTATCACTGAATCAGAATGGGGTTCACGAGACCCAAACTATATTACCCTTATAATCCATGGTGATCTCGAGTCTGTCCATTCCTATATTATATTGTAATCATGTAATAATTCATTATGTTCAAATCTTGCATTCCATTAGTGTGGATATTTCATGTATTGTTTCAAACATTTAATCAATTATTTGTTAACCATTATGGCATATCCTACTAGACAGGTTCACTCGGATACCTTCCATTAACTTGTAAAGGGGTTCTTTGGACATTTATCGATTATTCAATATAATTTTTTAAGGCCATCTTATATACCTAGTATACATTCTATTACAAATTTTACATTTAGTAATCATTTGGAAGCACATACCTTAGGCGGGTCAAGTGGTGAGCGGACATGGTACATGCCAGTATAAAATTCTCATTAATAAATATTAATTTATTATTGAATATCTCACCTTTAGGGATGTCGAGCAAAGTAAAACCCGAATGGTAGATCAAACATACTGAAACACTAAAAACCCAAATATGGAATAACCTTTGCATGAGGTGGAATGAGTTTGGGCTGTAACCTATAACAACAAATCACATATTTTGAAGGAGTATGACCATATGATTCTATCATGTATTTTCATGGCATGTATATTCAATAAATGTATTCTGATGAAATCGAGGGGCCGAACACATACATTCTTAAAACAAAAAAAATTAAGGATAATTTATAGACCACCCAAATTATGGTTGTACGATCCTTCCCCTCCGATATTTTCCCTTGTTTGTTCTCACATCAATGTAAATGTAAGAAAAGTTAAAAAATATCACATCAGGATATCTATGTCGACAGAATGAGAGAAGAATAACAGCTAAAAAAAATCGAGTACATACTGTTGCACATCCAATGTAATTAAAACGTGCTCAATAGGATGTCAGATGATGAAGATATCGTGATTCATATATTTGGCCTCTGAAAATATCCAAAATGAGAGAGAAATACTTCAATCCTCAATAAAATCAGATTATGGAGGAAGTGGGGGATTAATTAGATCAATCAGGTAGAAACTGGAAATTTACCTAGAAAATTAGCCTACACATAGTTTCTCTGCACATTTTTTCAAACCATTTGCAATCCATTTGTGACGGGTCTACCTAAATTGTTTGTTCCACAAGTTTTTTCAAATGATGTGAAACTTAGGCACAAGTACCTAGGGGAAAAGGGGTGTTCTCACAGTTATGTCACATGGCCATCCGCCAACTGTGCGAGCGGGATCTGTCTGAAAATACTCAACATTCACAGTTATCCCAACCCGGTGAAATTCTATATGATTTAATATAAATTGCGCGCAAAGTCTATTTACTCCAATAGGATGTGTTTCCCGATTCAAAAAAGCCTCGAACACCCTTGTAGCCTATAAAAACTCATTAGGAATCCACATTAGGATCAATGTAAATATGTTGAAAAAAAAATTAAAGGATCCATAACTATGTATAAAAACAGGTTCTTATAGTATTCCCCCTTATAAGAACTCACCCCTCGAGTTATCCATCAATTAGTAATGAAACACTATGTGAGAAAAACTGTTGACACTAAGCATGTACATTGGATTCACTCTCCCTAGTCAAGTCCTGTACTCAGTTGTGCAGCCATAGAACCTGTATGGGAGGGATAAAAATTCCTTGGAGATCCTCTGTGCTTCAGTCAATGATGCATACAATGCACTCCCTAGAGGCAACATCAACAACTAACTATACATCCTCAGGATCAAAATTATTATTTAGGTCGACATGATATTAGTTATGCTCTGAGACATGATTTTCATCGTGCCTAGAATTATACGTCTGAGGTAGAAGAAACTGATAGTCTACCATCCCTACTCCCACTATTATTTTAAATGTCCCAACATAACAAGGACAAATCATTCCCTACTTCATCAACCATTAATGACATAGCCTAGGATATACCCAAGAACAAAAAAATATCCCTTACCTCGAACTCTTGATGTCTTCGATGACGATCATCATAGGATTTAATTCAAGACTGAGTAGTAGTCATACACTTTCTAAATTGTTCATCATGTTCTGATGTCTCTTGAACAAGATGAGTACCCAGAAGGGCCACCTCACCCGCCTCTATTCAGTACAAGGGTGAAAGGAATTGCCTACCATATAAGGCTTTAAAAGGAACCATCTTAATTACCACCTTCAAATTGTTATTATAGGAGAACTATACAAGAGGGATATGATTCTACAATGAACTATTGAAATCAATGACACATGCTCGGTGCATATCCTCTAAAACCTATATAGTCTATTCTAATTCTCTATCATTGTGAGGGTGAAAATATGTGCGTAGAAGCACCTGATTCCATATAGCTTTCATTATTCATTTCTAGATCTGTGAATTAAAACGAGCATCCATTTGATTAAATATATTAAGGGGAACCCTACGTAGTCATATGATCTAACAGACATACAATCTTCCCAATTCATCAACTACTAAATTTTCCCATATAATAATGAATTGGGATGATTTAATATGTTTCTCAATGACTACCTATGTAGAATATTTACCCCTTGGGGTCCATAATATGATGACTACGATTTGTATATCAACATCCTCTGATTTCAATTTCGAGAATGGAAGTGTTTGTAATAATCCTACTGGTCTCGGGTGCATTTCCATCACCTACTGATAGGTGGAACACCTAGTGATGAACCCTGCAATCTGATGTCACATTCTAGACCACCAATACCGGTCTCACATATCAGGATACTTCATCGAGCATCCTGGAAAAAATTCCCACTGGAAAGTGTGGGACTCTTTCATCTACTCCAGTCTCATATATACAGGAACCCTGATACATCCATGTAGATGGATGACAACCTCTCTATCCACAGACCAATCCAGATGTGGTTTATCTCCTTATATACTATCAAATAGAACCAAACCCTAGGGATTTGAACACATCATACTTTTCACATTCTCAAGGATGTAAGAGTTAATTGTTATTACTGATAGGTAAGACTACATATGAAATTGAGGAAACTCCAGATTATATTCAGAAATGTGGGCGATCAACATCCATTCATCACTGGCTTCCAATATATTGTGCATTTGAGTTTTTCGATTATGTTCATGAGTGAACACATTCCCCATCGAGGAAAATAGGAAAGATCAAAATCAATGGATTGTAGATATTTGACCCATATATCCTATCTGATGTTCATGTCACATTGATAAAAGTTATACTTGAGTCTCTTATAATCTGTATGAACCAAAAAGCACTCAACTAACAGATAATAACTCAATCAATGTAATGTATGGACAACTACTTCCAGCTTGAGGTCCCGTGTCATGTAATTTCTCTTGTGATTCCACAAATGTCAAGATCCATATGCAAAAAAATTGTCTTACAACATCATCACTTCTACTAGTCCCATTATCTGATGCCTTATAGAAGATGATATAACCAATACTTAGTTCATGAAGAATTACAATCGGTGCCGAGAGAAGCCTCCCTTTCTGCAACTGAAAGGATTTCTCACATGTTTCTGACAATGTGAACTGGACACCATTCTTAGTAAGGCCAGTACTAGGTGAATAAAGAAATGAGAATCCATGTATGAAACACCAGTAATGTCCAATGATCCCTATAAAACTCTGAATATCAATCAAATATTTTGGCTACTCCCAGTAAACTACATCACTATCATTTTTTGGGTTAATAGATAGTACTGATTTTGAAATAAGTTGACCTATGAAGAAGAATTTGTGGATCAAGAAGTCACACATAAAATGTTTATAATAAGTTTGATTCTCTCTCAGTGTACTCAGAATGATCTCAAGATCTATGGCATGGTCGTTATGAGTGAGAGTGTACACCAAGATGTCATCGACAAAGACCATGAAAAAAAGGTCCAGAATGGGGTGGTTAACACCATTCATAAAGGCCATGAAAATGGCATGAGTTATCATAATACCAAATGGAATAATAAGATAATCATACGGACCATACCTACTATAGAAAGTTATATAAGGTATGTTTGAATATATGGCTTTCAACCAAAGATAACCCAATCTTAGGTCAATCATAGAGAACACCTTTTCTCCTCTAAGCTAGTAAAAGAGATCATCGATGTAAGGAATTTGATACTGATTTTTGACTGTATTGTGGTTCAACCTTATCTAATTCATGCATTGAATAACTGTTTCATCTCCCTTTATATTGAAAAAGAACTAGTGAACCCTACGATGATGTATCAGTCCATATATATACTTTGGACTTTAGGTCCTCTATATTATGCTCGAGTTCATAAATATCTATAGGTTCCATAATTTAATGACGAATGGAAACAAGGGCTTCACCTTGAATAAGACAAATTGTAAACCCTACCTCTATCTTAGGAGGTAAACCAAAAAAGTCATTAGTAATGACTTACATGAAATGATAAACTACTGGATAGAAATCAGTTGGATAGAAACCCTAATCCTCGATGAAGTGATTTTATATTTTGGTGGTCACTAAACATAGCCCATGGTGCTTTAGTTTAGCTCTCCCAGCATAGACATGCAAATCACCCTTGGAAGGAGTACTATTGCCATCTGGTTATGTAAAAGAGACCATGTGGTAATAGTAGCCTAAAAGGGAGTGATAGTGGGATAACCAGTCAATTTCATGAATTAAATCAAATCTCGTCATCTCGAGAACAATGTGATTCCACATAAAAGGGTAACTACCAACCTCATGGGGACAGTCCAAAAATTTGAATATCACATACGTCTATATTCCGAACAGTGTATCATGAATCATTATACCAATGTAATTTTGTATCTCTAGTCTGAGATGTTCCACAATAGATATTGAAATAAAAGAGATTGAAACACCGGTATCAAACAAAGAAGAGACAATAGTGGAGGTAACTAGAACAGTACCTCATACTATAGATGGTCTGACAGCATGATCCTCAGGTTTCAGCTTTAAATCATGAAATTGTGTGCATCCACATCACTATGTAATATTTGGACTAATATGACCTTGACTTCTCTGCTGGCGATGCTGGTGAAAATGGGTTAGACTACCAAAGCCACTACGTCCTTCTTGGCCAGATCTGCTGGTGTAACTCCAACTCCCCACCAGAGGCGGTGAAAAAGGACTCTCTCTTGAAGGTGGTGTAGATGCATATTATTTCCAACTTAATGCTCATGAAAAGGTCATGTAGAAATGTTGATGATGACACATATGACCACAATCTATGAACTACATAGGTTCTATATCATAGTGGGACCTTCTAGGACCTGTTCTTCCACACATATGAAACACCAAAAACAATCAAACTGGATACTCTGGCTTACACTGCCAGGACGAAAAACCTCAAGTTAATTTTTCCTGCTATTGGATGAACTACTAGATAGACATGGAACTGATCTGTTAAACCTGGTACTTCTGTTGTCCCTCAGGATACTTTCATCGATAAGGTACTTATAAACTATTGTATAAAAGTTAGGAAGGTGAAATATAGTCACCTGTGTTCTGATGGCATACTAGAGCCCATACTAAAAACATCTAGTAGGTGAAAGCTCATCATCACCTAGAAGTGGTGAAAAGCACTATAATATAGCAAAACATGCTAAATATTCCAAAGCTGACATATAACCCTGTTAATGATTCATGAACTCTTTGGATCTGTTAGCTCTCAATGTCTGAGGAAATAACTAGTCATAAAAGGCAGTGTGGAAGTCAACCCATAACATTCCCTGATGATGAATGGCTTGGGTAAGAACATCCCACCAAAGCTTTGATGAACCCAAAAAATGTAACTAGAAAGTGTGAATCACCAATTTTGAGTAGTTTAGAGATGCTCAAAGATAGATATCATTTCCTCTATCCAATAATCAGGAGCTTGAGTACTTCCATCCACTGAAAAAGTAAGAGGATTATGCTTTAGGAACTCGCAGGTTAGATCAGCCATCATATTCCAAACCTAAGGAGAACCTTGCATGGAATGCATTAGATGTAAGAAAATATCGAAAACTTGGGAATCAGTGCTCGGATCAGGTATAGAAGGTAGTTCCACATGTGGCACTCATGGAAGTACGACCGGAGGCTCTGTACCCATCACACTGGAGCCTGGTCGTCACAACCCTCCTAGAGAATGACAAAAGTATATTGTGGTGGTATTGGTCTACAAATGAAAAAGAAAACACCATATAAAAAGCTTTAAATCATATTATTTCATCACTTGTAGAAGCTAAACATTATAAAACTCACAACCCAAGCCATACTACCCAAACTACCATCTTAGACAGCCAAGTATTAGTAAGTGATCAAGTATAAGTTTAATGTCATTTTGTAGTTAATTACCAGTTTCACAACTTTATATTTAATAAACATGACAATGTGAGATAAGGATGTTCAAAAAATCCATTTTATATTTTATTATTCACATTATAATGGATATCCATTTCTGATGAATCTATTTCCACACACATATCACTAGAAACGATACCCATTTTTTTTATAGTATACTTGATTGACTCAGTAAATTAATCATACCAAATGATAAGGGCCCATAGACCTCATGAATTGAGATAATAAGTCACCCAATCATGGATGATGTAATGAATGTACATTATACTATCACAACATCAATTAACAATCACAACCATATAATGTAATGAATACTGTGAAATGAAATAATATGGCATGGAAATATGAATGACATGTGAACTCTATGTTCTGATAATGAAGCGTGGGACAATTCTCATTTCCCTGATATCATTTGGCTAAGGATGAATTAAATTCTCAATTATATTAATAATCAACAACACCACCTAGCATGTGTGTCTCCTAATGGTAAAATAATATCAACTGCAATAGGAAAAAAGAACCACAATTTCATTTGGGGTACCTTGGCATTTACCCCAAACATGGGTACATGATCCCCAATCATAGCTTGTGAAAAAGTCCCAGGAATTTCTATCATCTAATATATTGTCTCAAAGTAGTAAATATTGAAAATAAATAACCTATAAAACCACTTTTTGATGTCCCTAACTGAAAATACACATAACATGTGTCCTGAGCTTGGTGTGCCACATGGCCTCATGAAAATATCCTCGAACACTAGAGGCTATCTACTAGAAGTGATGTCCTAAGGTTTCCTTCTGGGATGACTATTCCCTTATTAGAATAGTGTAGCATATCAAAAGGGATATAAATAAATAGTAAATTGTGGAAGTAAACTGACAAAATAGGCAAATGAGAATAACAATAACAATATTAACTATCAAAATGATAATTTTATGACATGTCCGGAGAAAACTGGAAATCATGGATACAAGATAGAAGGAATATCTTCTTCCACAATTTATAATAAATCAATTGAAACTCCAAGAATCATGATATCCTGCACGTTCATCTGTTATCATGCTTTATCCTATCAGCACACAATCATGTTTTGGAAGCTATATGTTCCCGTTTCCAATACTTATGAAAACGTAATATACTACGGTTATGAACCAACACCTAGATATGGTGTGAGATAAATCTTTGTGGGTTTCCACCAATGGTTTCTATAACATCAGAATCATGTAATAGAATATATTAGTGTGCAGGATGCGTATATATAAAGTATAGTATACAATACAACATAATAAAATAACCATGTATATGATTCTTTCTTCAGTTGGTGTCAAAACCTATATTCAATTCATTTTATAAATAAATCATCGTTTAATGTTAAAAGGTCAGGTGAGGAATAACCAGCATGGACATCACCACGTGATAGTATATGTAGTGATGGTCCCAATACATAAAAAGGAATCCAAAAAATGATATCCAATGTGGGAGTTATGGGGTAATAACCAAGGTACTGTAAATCTCATGGAATGCTTACTCGGTAGAATCTAATTCTAGATAGGGGTAAGAGTGTAATCCTAGGAGCGTAATCTACAGAATTCCACAATTATTTGCCTACAGAGTCCAAGGTGATCGACCAAGGTAAAATGGTGATAAAAAAATACAAGGCCCTATGGGATTTCACCATGTCACCTACTAACGAATGCTTGATCCATGTAGGGTATATGAGGTATCCTATAATAATTTAAAAGTTCAAATAGTAATATACTTTTCATTTAAGGACTAGAAAAGAACCTGAGACTTGGTGGGTATTAACCAATGAAAACAAAATCCTTGAATTAGAATGGTTTTCTAGAGACATTAGGTATTATACTCTTATAATACAATGCAAGATCGAGTCATTCCATTCATATAAGATATTGTAATCATGTAATAATTCTTTAGGTTCATGTCTTTCATTCTATTACTGTGGATAGTTCAAGTAGTTTGGTAAACATTTAATCAATTATTAAATAACCATTAAGAAATATTCAACTAGAGAGGTTGACTATTCTACCATCCATTTAAATGTAAATGGGTTCTACGGACTAGTAACCTTAAATTAGTCAAACTTATTATGGAAAATTTATATACATACTATTATTTCCATTCCAAATTTCACATTTTTGTAATCCTTTGGATGCACATACCTTAGTTGGGTCAAGTGGTGATCATACATTGTACAAGGAACTATGAAATTTACATTAATATAAGGATATTTATTACATAATGTCTCTCTATTAGGGAGGTCAATAAAAGGAACACCTAAATGGTGGCTCAAACATTCCGAAACAATAAAACCCAAATATTGTATAACCTTTAACATGAGACAGATTGTATTGTTAGTGTAACCGCTTATAAATAATAACATATTTATATAGAAAATGATATTATGATTCTAAAAATTATAGTAAAGTAATTTAAATTTATGAAATGTCTTCCGATGAAATTGGTGGTTCCCACATGAAAATTCCAAAAACAATGAGCTTTATGTATAATTTATAGACATCCTAATGAAGGGTTGTACAATCCTTCTCCTCTAGTATTAGAACTTTATTTTCTTCGGATCCGAGTAGATTTATAAAAAGGAAAAAAATGCTCACACGGTATATGTAGTTTGAGATCATGAGAGAATAAAAACAGATAAAAAGAAATTGAGTACATTCTATTGTGCATCCAACCTGATGAAAAGAAGATTGATCAGATGATGGATGTAGACGCTCTCTTGATCCCCAACTTTAGCCTTCAAAATCCCCAAATAGAGAGAGAAATATGTCAATCCAACAAAAAAATGGATTATAGAGAAATGGGGGGCTTAATTAGATCATTAATTTAAAAAATTTGAAATTTACCTAGAAAATTAGCATGCGCATGGTTTTTCCACATGGTTTGCCAAACAGTGCGCAAACTGTGCGGGACGACTCAACCTGAATGGTTTGTTCTGCACGTTTTTTCAAACATTGCAGAACCAATGAATGAGAAACTAGAAAAATGATAATTCACATAGTAAGTCCATATAGTCATGTGACAACTATTTGAGGTAGATCTGCCCAAGAAATATCAATACTAACAGTTTTCCCAACAATGCGAAATTCTGCACGGTTTACTCTAAATCGTGTACAAAGTTTGTTTTCTCCCACAGATGGGTTCTAATCTCTGGATAAGCCCTCAAAACCATCAGAACCTATACTAACTCATTATTCATCAACATTAATTCCAAATTATTCATTTATACGGAATATTAAAGGATCCCTACATGATGGTAAAACCATGTTCTTACAACGAATTACATTATCTATATATCCTTCATAACATTTTTTATTAATTTTCTGATTGAAAAATTTATATCCCCTATTTATATCAATTCTAGTGTGTAGTGATTCATTTTTTTCATAATATAGTTGAAGACTGATTTAATAACCAATACACCCTATTCAGGGTTATTATATGAAGTAATATATGTTCTAGACCAACATTTATATTAAGTATCAAGATAATAATTTATTTCTCTAAAACTAGTACTATTATAATTTATGAAAACATCATTAATTTTACTCTTAAAAGACATAAATAAATATGAGGTTTCCATTAGTTTTTTAGTCATTATTATAAAACCAACAAAAAATTTCTTACAGTGCTAGCTAAACTAGCCAAAAAAATTCTTACATAATTCTTACATAATTTATTTGATCTTTAAATATTGTTAAACCATTATTGTATCTAATTTTTTTGTATCATTCGAAATCTAGGAATAAGTAACACTTTTACATAATAAAATCATTACACTATTTAAATACTAATTCATATCCACCCATGGTCTTTCATGTACCCGTGGGTACATCTATTTTCATGAATAGATACAGTAATAGATGGGGAGAGTTTGAAAATAACATAAGGGGAGGGATAATTATGATGGAATAAGTCACATGAATCTGTATAAAATGTTCGAGAATAATAATAATAATCATATTAAATGGATATGATTATCATTACAATCTTTATTGAATCATTTTAAAAATTAATATAATGGGTAATATTTATTGAAATTAACCATCAATAAATATTGTTCAAATATAAAGAAAATTATTTAATAAATATGATTTCATATTCACACATAACAGATGTGTATAAATAATAACATTCTAACTATGGAAAAATAATTAATCATGTTCTATAAAAAAATATTTAATCTTATGGTATATATAACATATTCAAATAAATTTAATTTCTAAAATATTATAATATCACATGTTACACCGTTAATTTTTTATAATCATTCATGACATATGGAAAGGAAATATATAAAAATAATTGACCTAAAATAATAAAATAGAAATGATTGTGATATATAAGGTATGTGTATATTATAATTTCATGAATGTACTTTTTATTGTAAATAATTATGTTAAATATTAATTTAGATCTGAATTTTTCATTATTTAGTGGATATAAAACTTCTATAGAGGAGTAAATTTGGTGTTTTGGTAAAAAATCAGTCTTTGAAAAAAATTATATTTGGAAAAGGAAATAATTTTGAGAAGATAAAAAATATCCTAATAAATAGAAAGAAATAAATAATAAAATGAAATTTTATTAAAAATATATTAACATCAAAACTAATAATAATATGAAATAGGAGAAAACACAAAAAGAATTATTTGGGTTTTGTAATCCCCTTTCAATAAATCTCATTATGAATCATATCATGTAAACCTCTTATATAATAAAAAATATTTTATACAATAAATATATGAAAACTAAAATATATTCATTTCTATTATTATGGATCAATTATAAGTTTTTTAGTCTATTTTTCAATACTCAAAGCTAAATTAGAATTATTTTTTGTCTTCTTTTCATGAAATTAATTTATCTCATTTTGAAATTTATAATTTTATTCATGTAATTAATGAATAATAATAATTTATTATAGAATTTTAAAAATATTTAATTTCATATCTTTATATTATATAATATTTATAATATTGATCCATAATGATAGTTATTATCAGAGAGTGGAAAATTTCCTTATAGGTGTCTAACTGACCATTAAAGAGACATTATCAATGGTTGTAGAAGAGTAGTATGAAATATAAATATTTTAAAAACATAATAATTATTACAATATATGTACATTATGATAATTGATTTTAAAAAATAAATTATTTAGATTTTATAGAGTTATATAAATTTCAAGAATACAATGTATGTATTCCATTCGAAGGATAAAAAACAAATTTCTATGCAAATTGGCTTTACATGCATTATTTGATTTTATAATATAGAATAATTTCCAAATTAAAATACCTAATATCAAAAAATAAAATAATTTTTTTAGTTTATCATGTAAATTTATCTAAGAGTGAATTTTTGATAATCTTTTGAAATGATTTTTTTAGTTAGAACTTATAAATATTAGTTTTTATTGAAAATAGTTACTTATTTTTAAGTATATAAAATGTAAAATTCTATTTTGGATATGTTTTAAAAATTAATACGTTCATTTTTGTAAAATATAATACCATTATTTAATTTTAGAAAAAATTTATAGTTGAATTTTCAAGAAAGACATTATTTAAAAAGATTAATTTTACTAAAAAACATTTTTAATTGTGTTATGAATGTTCATATAGAAGATAATTTTTGAACCATTATGTCAATTGAATAAATCAAAATGGAATCCTTATTTGAAATTATGATGTCTACATTTTCCATATTGGTCCAAATTTTTTTGACCATTTTGAATAATAACAATAGTAAATTATTTTTACCATGAAAAGATTAAATTGGTTAACTAAGGTTAAAACAATATTGATTATGGATTAATTTTTCTTAAAAAACATGTCGTTATTTTATTGGATTAGATAAATTCAACTATGTTCATGAAGAATTATTATATATGTATTTTAGTTCATGATTCGTTTGATAATGAGATTTATATTATTTTATGTAATTAAATTTCCAACAAAGTCACTATCATGGCCTTAATAATGAAATAAGTACCTTAAATTATTTTTTCGACATAGACACAATTCTTGTGAATGATGTAAAAAATATATTTAAATGATTTAAAAAACTCTAAAGGTTATATTATTTCAATGAGATAATGTTTTAATGAAATATTATAGATAAATATAATATATTAGGGATTTTCAAAATATTTATATTCAAATAAAATGTCATGACCCCCTACTTCCTGTGATACCCCTCCCGAGCTACAAAGTAAGGATGAGAGATAATGACCACTGAGTCCCACCTCTAGTAGGAACTAGGGTGGTGACCAAACCCAAGGGTTTACAAATATAACAAAATAGGAGGCATTAGAATTTTTATAGTCTCCATGATCATAAGATATGATGTATCAACATCAAAAAAACACCATTAAATATATATATCGGGAAAAAAATCCATCCCATATTCATGTTTAATATAAAACTATTACAAATAAAAATGAACACCAATGTTAATACCCAAAAGTAAATCTAAGATGTGACACAAAAACTGTCCCAACGTCCGATCTTGTATGGTCTATCATGGTCCACATAGTCCACCTGAAAACCCCAAAAATAGATTTATAAATGTATGGTGGGCATACAAGTACACTAATTAGGAATAACAAATGTCTATCACGTAGAAGTCGAGAAGAATACGAAATCCCTTGTGGAAAAAATAAAAAACACACCACACCTAACATGTTATACGAGCCACCCATGTTTCACTGAGCACACTCACCACATAATGCAAGTTGAGTGGAGTCATATAGTATGCACATTGATGTTTTGGGTACCCCACACAAATTGCTATTGGATTACTTGTCATACCCAAATTGAGAATGTCCTCATGAGTCCAAACTCTTCCACAATCCCCCATTCACAACCCTCCTAGACACCTTGTAATTAGAGATAGTCCATCAACCTGGGAAAACGAAGCTCACCACATCCCGCTTATAGTCACCAGGGACATGACTATTTCACATCCATCCTGCAGACACCCGGGCCGGAACAATATCTCATCCCCATGAAACCATGGAAAGCACAACTCTCCCAAAAACATTTTTTCCTCCCAACACACACTAAAACCCCACAAAGATTCTGTGGATATAAATTCTTAGAAAACAGAGTATGGAAGATCCAATAACCAGCCACTTATCCACCCACTGTGATGTTAGGAAGAAAACCTCTCCCACGAAAATGGTGGTGTTCAATTCATTATTATCATCTAAGGTGGGGTGAATATAAAAGACACATGAATTTACATGTATATATATCAGTATCAAATGCTCATCCCAATCTATAGTTTTTCTTAAAAAATGACCAGCCCACAAAACCACATTTGTTGTTAACTCTAAATTCTCCAATACAAAACAATCCTGAAATCAATTCACAACCCCAGACCACTCATTTAATTGAACATAATTACTTATTAAAATTTCCATTTATTTATTCGATCCCTACCTTTGAAACGACTAAACACATTACGCAACTATACACCCAGTATAAAACACTAATTTAAGAATAACCATGGTAAAATAACCCACAACAAGTTTCCTCCCCACTTAACACCTATTCCAACCACTACCAAAATAATTATTTAAAGTAATTATACCCAAAACCATCATCTCAAAAGAGTATCCCACTAACTCCCAGTAACACCCAACACATCCAGAAATGTGATCTAAATATAAATCTGTATAGTCCAAGTTCACAATACTATTCAACCACCCTAGGTGGAAAAATTTTATATAAATTCACATACACCCCATAATAACATTACATCAAAATCTAATCACATCCCCACTATGAAACACTTACCATTCATTCCACAACTAAAAACCCCACAACTATAGATTCCATAACACCACCTGAACCACCCCACCAGACATTGACATGCCCATTTCCCCACTACAAAAAATGTATAAAAAAATAAAAATACTCAACACCACCACATGAAACAGGTCAAGGAGTTTTATTATTTAACAAACACTCATTCATTAATTCAACTTTTATAATTCAGGGGTGACCCCAAAAGGAGTTTAGTCATGGAGAATCATTAATTTAATTTAATATAAGTGGTCAATCTATATTATAAATATTTGTTCATTCAACAAAAAATAAACCATAAAAATTCACAAGTCATCACCTAGGTCCACCCAATGACCACCACTGACCATGATTTTTAATAGGCATATAGATCAAAAAATTCAAGACATGGATCAAAATAATATCCATCGATCAAAAAGAGATGATGACCGAACAACACACCTCCATAACGACACACCACCCGAATAACATGCATCAAGAATTACATTCCAGTAGAAAACTAGAAATTTTGGGAAGGCTATGATACATCTAAAATAATACATAGTTCAAAGTCTACAATTTGGAATATGATGACACACCGTTGGAACATCACACATGTACCAAAAACACCTCATATATCCCCTAATACACCTCAAACATCAAATTTCCCAAAAATTAATGGATCAGAAGGTCCAAGCCATTGTATAAGACACCAATGAAACTATTTTCTCCATTTAGAATAAGAAAACAAACCTAGAAGAATGAGGGGTCCAAAAAACCACTTCATAAGATACGTATTATGTGTATTTCTATACTTGAAACACCACTATAATTTCGAAACCCCAAGGTCTGATGATATATCACCATGCATTGTATAAAATATGGAGTGAATCCTCAATATCCAAGAATGCTTCATCTGATATCTAAAACCCCAACTGATCAAAATACACCCCACATAAGAACAAAAAGGCACATTGTTTAGACATATTAATCAAGGAATTTCTTCCTCCTTGACAAGATAAAATCCTCTATAGGTGGCAGGGAAACACCCAAACGAGTATAATCACATCCTCACTAATATGTCATGATTAGGAATCAAATCCTACCCAATTCATATTTTATGACTTTATCACACATTAAAAATAATCAAACAAATTATAACATAGAAAATAAGTATGAGGACCCGACCTTATTACATACATAATTCTGAATTTTTTCAAAAATTCAATTAATTTTACATTGAGGATCATTTCATGTTTACAACTTTAGATAATTGGGACATAATACGTTTATAACATTACACATTGTTACAGAGTGGATTCCATGAAAAAAGTTTCCATTTTTTTTCAAAATTTAAAACATAAAAAATGATTCTTTGACAATTATTAAAAGTTTAATAAGGAATCCTTTTTTTCTTCCACATACATTAACATGTGAAAACCAATTAAAACTTTTTATGAGCACTAAAACAATGTATTGGATATAAAAATATTGAACAAACACATTAGTCCATGAATACTTATGACGTATGAAATCACATTCAAAAGATATACCTGTCACCTATATATATACTTACTTTGTGAAACATGAGATTTCCACAATACATAAGAACATAAGTAGAACCATAAAGGTATCATGGGGAATTACATATATAATCTTATACCCCACTCGGCTACCTTATATCTTGCATCCCTCATAGAAAACCTTACAATTTTTGTAACCATCACAATTACACATTGAGTAACCATACGACCGACCACCAACAAACACATACACAATTCAGTGGAGGGATATATAGGTCAAACCCTTCATCATAGAAAATCTCAAAGATCCAAAACATAATCATACAACATGAATAATAGAATGTAAACATTTCATTTGAAGTTTTTAAAATGAAATTTTAAAAGAGGATTTTAAAAGAAAATTCCCTTACATAAATTATATAGTTGATGCAAGACTCAATAGAGAGGATGGAATATGTATTTACATTGTAATTAGGATTAATTAGTATCATATAAAAAAATACCATTACACAATAAATTTTAATAATAGAAAAATAATGAAGTAGAAGGTTATCCCAAAGTATGGAAATCAGGTTAGTAATTCAATTTCATTAGGCTTGTCTTACATCACACATGTTTAACCTTCATGAATAATGGTTAAAATATTGTTATTAGTAATATAAAAATACTATTTTATGTTTATAAATTCTTATATGATCAATTTCTAACCTCATTTCACCGTTTATTTGTTAGTATTTTGTTCCTTGCATTGTTTTGTGTGTGTTCTTTACATGATTTTCACGATCGGTTAATGATGGATTTTCATGTCGATTGGAAGTGAAACTAAAGAATTTGAATGGAAGGGATTTTAAATATTTCAGGTACCATAATTTATAACATTTATCATTTTGATGTTTTATATGAGGATGATCCATATGTTAAAACATCAATGTGGTTCGTTTAGATCATTTTAGTGGTTCTTTGATAATAACGACCTCATTTTGTCATATAAAATAAATCTGTGAGTAAAAAAATAATTCCAGAACCATGGATTTGAAATAATAAATATATTATAACATGGATCAACCATAAAAAGTTTTTCATTAGCCGACATGAACAAGTTAATGAAAATTTAAATCACATCGTCCATGATGTTAGTAATTCGACACATCACGAATTCCCTTAATAGTTGGTAGAGGGGAAGACTAATGATGATGAATTTTCCATGAACATGATAACATCCAAAGTATACATCATTTCTGGATAATTCATGCCTCTTGTGTAAGAGTTTATTACAAATAAATATGAAAAAAATGAACTCAAAATAAACTAGTACTTGATAAATCCCTTACAAAAATTTCGGTAGCATAACGACTGTGCAACATGGTTTCAGAAAATTCTAAAAAGAGAGGGGAAAAGGGAAAAAAATCTAGAAATGAATCATAATACAGAATAGATCAATAATAAGAAGTAAATGGGAACATGGTACGGAATCATTAATGTTATACCACATTAATGAGACCTTGAATGAAAAAAAGAAAGAAATTGAGAATTTTCTTACCCAATAGAGTAACTCATAAAACATGAAGGATATGACCTTGGGGGCTTGAGGAAACCCTGAGAGGAATACTAAGGAGGTAATGAGTCCCGATAATCATTGATGTTGATTTTGGAATGATGTTAATGAAAAAATGGATTGGTTTTTATAGTAAAAGTGAGGTATTATTTTAATAATATTCAAGGGACACCTCATTTGGGGTATTTTCAAAACCATGGGCTTGTCCATGGAATAAGCCACATGGGACACCTCATTACTTATTTTATTATACAAAAGTCAACCATATTTATTATATCATTATTATATGATTAATGATTTCATTAACACACCGATACTAAAAACTATATTCTTTAGTATTCCCTGAAATCAATTTTTTTCAGAAAAATCATCAAAATTCACCCTATCCATTTATCAATGGGTAGAATTAAAAAATGAAGTTCATTTTTAATTAATTTTATAAATATTTTTAATTTAGTTTCTAAATAGAATCATACATAATTAAAATAATAATAGTTTAAAAACTATTACTACTTTTATATCACAATTAAAAATTAATCAAGACGACATTATCAAAAATACATAATAAAATAAAATAATAATACAATTCACTATTAATTTGGGTCATATTACTATGCATATTACTATTCATATGGGTATGTTATTATTCACTAAAAAAACATGTTGGTTATAATAGGCTCCATAAAACATACTGAACACAATTGTAGATTACCATTTTTCGAAACTCAAAACATAGTAGTAGTAAAATAATGTCTAAAGAATACATATATATGTCTACATTAAACAAAATTTAATGCATTTAATCTTATTTTTATAAAACCATGAGAGGTTACATTATCCCAACCTTCTTGAAATTGTATCATCACAATTTTATTTACCAATTAAACAAGTGAGGGTAAATTTTCCTCATAGCATTTTTAGACTCCCATGTTGCTTCTTCATCCATGTGGTTTCTCCAAAAAACCATTACCAGGTGGATTGCCATATTCTACAATACATGTTCCCTTCGATCAAGAATTTGAATTGGTTTCTCTTCATAAGAAAGGTTCTATTCCAGCTGAACTGATTCTGAGCTCAAGACATGTGGTAAATCTGGCACCAACTTTCTCTACATCGAAATATGAAAACCATTGTGTACCCAAGACAAACATGGAGGTCGATCTACTTAGTATGCAACTGGTCCATCATTTTCCAATATTTCAAAGGACATATGAATCATGTACTTTACTTACCTTTCTTACCAAAACTCATCACACTCTTCTAATGAGAGATTTTAAGGAAAATATTGTCACCTTCCTTGAAAGTGAAGTCTTTCCATCTGTCATTTGCGAAAAAAATCTACCTACTCTTAGATATCCTCATGTGATGCTAGATCTTCTTCAAATTAATAGCCACTTCCTATACTAATTATGGCCCCATCAACTTTTTGTCACCGACATCATCCCAAAATGCTAGAGACCATCACCGCTTCCTATACAATGCCTCAAAAGGTGCCATCTGAAAACTAGAATGAAAAATGTTATTATAAGTAATCATAACTATTGAAAGATGTTGATCCCAACATCTCTGGTGGTCTAATGAACAATCTTGAAGCATATCCTCAAAATGTTGAATCATTCTTTCTAACTACACATCTGATCAAGGATGAAATGTTGTAATAAAATTTAACACTATTCCCAATGTCTTCTAAAGTCCCTTACATAATTTAGAAGTGATCCTGGGATCTCGGTCAGATAAAATGGAAATCGAAACTCCATTTTACCTTAATATCTCCCCAAGGTACAATCGCGAAAGCATATTCGAGGACATTGAATCTCGAATAGAATGCAAATGTGAATATTTTTTCCACCAATGCACAATAAACCAAATTGCATTGTTTCCTCGAGATTTATTAGGTAGTACAACCACAAAGTCCATGGATACATTCTCCCACATCCACTAGTGCACTTTCCAATGTTGAAGCATCACCTTCGATAAATGATGCTCTACATTAAAATGCTGACATGTCAAATATTTCACTGTAAAATCAACAATATCCCTTTTCATTCCTTCCCACCAGTAATAATCTCGATGGTCTATATACATTATTGTACTTCCAGGATGAACCAAAAATGGAGAACTAAAATTTTCACACAACAATTTTTTCCTCAAGTGGAAATCACAAGGCACAATCAAACTTTTATCCAATCATAAAACACAATATTTTTCAAGGTTAAATTCTGGAAACATAACCACTTTAATAAATTCAAACTTTTTTATAGCTCACAGTATTCCTTATATGCTCACTTAATTCCATCTCACATCAAATATTGCACTAAAACCTAATATAAAATATAAGTATTCCCCACACCAACAACTTATATGAAAAAAATTGATCAAATCATTAATCAAGGGATCATTTTCCAAACATAACATTTGTAATGATTCTTGATGTTTTCGACTCTAAGAATCTTCCAATTTGTTTGCTTTTACATGATGGAAATTGATCATGCAATCAAAATTCTTTATCAGTTAAAGCCATTTTCTCTGCCTCATGTTTAATTCCATCTAAGTAAACATATACTTCATACTTTTATGGTTAGTATATATTTGACATTTGGAATCGTATAAATGATGCCTCCAAATTTTCAAAGCAAAAACCACAGCTACCAATTCCAAATCATGTGTGGGATAATTTAACTCATGTGGTTTTTTTATTTTGAAGCATAAGAAATTACATGATCATTATGCTTCAAAACTCAACCAAGTACCTTCAAATAAGATTCATTGTAGATTACACACTATCCATTACAGGATTGCTGTGCCAAAATTGGAGCATTTAACAATCTATTCTTCATTTCTATAAAACAAACATCACATTTTTCTGTCCGAACTAATTTAACCCCTTTATGTGTAAACATAGTTATTAGGCTAGATAATTGTGCAATGTTTTTAACAAACCGTCAATAATAAACCACTAATCCTTGAAAACTATGAATCTCTGTAACAATTTTGGGTCTTGGAAATTCATCAACCACTCTTTTCTAGGATGGATCAACTATTATTCCATCCTTATTTAAAATGATTCCATGAAAAGAAATCTGTTTCAACCAGAAATCACACTTGCTGAATTTTCCGTATAATTTTTTCCTTTTATGGCTTGTAGAAAACCCATTATATGTTTTTCATGATCCTATTTATTTTTAGAAAATAATAGAATGTCATCAATAATCCCAACCACAAACATATCCATGAACTAAAGAGACAATAGAGTCATAATATTAATGAATACAACATGTGCATTAGTTAACCTAAACCACCTAACAAAAAATTCTTAATGCCCATATCATGTAAAAAATCATTTATCAGGATGTCATCCTCCATCACATTCAGCTGATGGTATCCAGATATCAAGTCAATCTTTAAAAAATACTGAGCTCTCTGAAGCTGATCAAATAAGTCATCGATGTGAGTAAAAAGATACTTGTTTTTAACAGTGCTGTTATTTAATGCTCTATATTCAATGAAAATTCCCATGGAACCATATTTATTTTCAACGAACTAAATAGAGCCTCCCCATGGTTAAGTTCTAGGGTGAATGAATCCTTTAACAAGAAAATCCTGCAACTCGTTTTTCAATTCATGATGTTCTATATGAGCTATATAATAAGGGGGTTTTGAAATTGAATTAGCATCAGGAACTAAATAAATTGTGAATTTGACCTCCCGATCAAGTATGACACCAGGAAACAAATCATGAAAAGCATCAATGCATTCATTTAACAGCAGAACCTCATTAATCTGAATAGTTCTCTTGTTTTCAACAATATGAGCAATATTACATCTATTTATATCCTTCAACGGTTTCTCAAATTCATGATAAGTTATCAATTATATGTGTTCATTCTTTTATACAAACTAGAACTCGTTCTAAAAAAACTTCTTTATCTCTTTAGACAATATTAGCATGATAAATAGAAAGAAAATCCATTCATAGAATAACATCAAACAAAACTAAGGGTAAAACAACATGGTTTATAAGTAATGTCTTTTCATAATCCACAATAGAATGACTCTTTTAATTTGTCATTACTGTAATATTTTCCCCTGGTGTTTTAACAACAAGTTCAGGTCTCATTTTTTAGGTGATATTACTATTTTACCAGCAAAGTTTTTATAAATTATGGAATTTGTAAACCCCATATCAAACAAAAGTTTAGCAAAATCTGACTGAACAGAAAAAATTACTCGATACATCTTCATTGGTTGGACTGACATCTGCTGACGTAGTCTCAACGGATCTCACTACACCTTTATGCTTATAAACTAGATTCTTTTCATCATTCAGATCTCTCTTTGGCCAGACATTTTCATAATGACCCATCTCACCACATTTAAAACACGTTATAGCTTTATTATCATGATTAGTCTTGGGATCATTTTCATTACAATCTCAGGCCATATCTCTAAACTCACCCCATTTAAAACACATCCCAGTTTTTCAAAGACATTCCCCAGGGTGTTTCATGCCCCTCATTTCCCAAACTGGAAATTCAATTTTCATTCCATCAGATTTCATTGGATGATTCTTATCCATAATTTTCAACACGGACCTCTACTTCTCCTTGTTTTCAAAAATTCCCATGATCATCGGAAAACTCCATCTCTAAACTCTCAACATTTCAGACAAATTTTTCATAACATTTTTATTAACTAGAGGACAACACCCTTGATACCTTGGATTTAGTTTTGAGTAAAATATGTTTATTTTCTTATCAGGATCCAGAATAAGATTTGGAGCATACCTCACCAGTTGGGTGAAATTCACTTCATTCAAAGCCACTGATTCCTCATTATTTTTCATCAATTCAAGGAATTTCTTCTCTATCCACAGTTTCCCCTCCATGGGAAAATATTTTTTAAGGAAAAGTTGTTTATATTTTTCCCAATCGAAGGAATAAAAATCCTCTCTACCTCAGATATTTTTTACCATTGACAACCACTGATCAACTTCACCTTCAAAATGATAAATGGAAGGACACCTTTTGATTTTCTGAAAAACCCCTTATATCAAATATCTTTTCAAGGGCTTTAATCCATCCTTCACCCACTACTGGGATAAATGATCCATTGAAATCCGGTGGGCATTGTCTCGTAAAATGCTCCACTACTGTCATGTTCTGTTGGGGTACCTCTATTTTCCCTCTTTCATGGATTACATGACCATTTATTTCATGCATTAGCAGATCCATTACTGTCAGAAAATTCTCGATTCCAATCCCTACCATTCTGGGTTGGTGCCTCTCCTCTACAACTTCTTGTTTCTTCTACGGACAACCATTATGACCAAACACATCTTAGACAAAGCAACATGGTAATATTTAAATGGGAAAATATTTCAAATAAATCATAGAGTAAAAATAATTTATGGTATTCTTTTAACATCATCCTAACCCATAATGTTATCTAAACCATCCTAGTATACCAATAATAAGGACCCTAGAATATTGCATACATAATCATGAATTTAGTCAACAAAAATCCTCCTTTTACATTGAGGATCTTTTCTTGTTTATAGAATTAGAGTGTTGGGACATAATACATTCATAACATTTCAAATTGTTACAGAGTCGATACCATAAAATCAATTTTTATTTTATTCCAAATTTAATACATCAAAACATAAAACATGATTCCTTGGAAATTATTCAACAATCAACATGGCTTCCATATTTTTCTTACACATTTGTTAAACTGTGAATATCATTTAAAAAAAGTGATGAACAAAAAATATCTGTAAAGATATAAAAATAAGGAAATAACACATTAGTCACTGAATACTAGTAATGTATGAAATCACATTCAAAATACATACCTATCACACACACACACACACACACACATATATATATTGTAAAACATGAGATATACAAAATATATAGTAACATAAGTAGAAACATAAAGGAATCTTGGGGCATTACTTATATAACCTTGTAACCCTGTTGATTACCTTATAACTTGTAACCCTCACGGTTACGTTACAATTTGTGTGACCATTGCAGTTACAGTTGGTGTAACCATATGTCCGACCTCCAACATACACTTACCAAATGTATTTAAGGGATGTATAGGTCGCACCCTTCATCATAAATAGTTCCTAAGATCCAGAACCTAATCATACCACATGAATAATAGCATAAAAACATTTCTATTTAATTCAACAGAATATAATTTTAAAAGTGGATTTTAAAAGAAAATCCCCTTACATAAACCATATAATTGAAGCGAGACTTAATAATGTGGATGTAATAGGTATATACTATGTAATTATACATAATTAAACATCAAATAAATAAAACCCATTACCCAATAAATCTTAATACCAAATAAATAACGAATTATAAGGTCAACCCCAAGGATGGAAATCCGGATAATAATTCCCTTACCTCAGTCTTTTATTACATAAAACGTTTTCATATTTCATGTAAAATGGTGAAAAGTGTGTTATCAATATTTAATGAAAACATTTTCAAGTTTATAACATTTTATATGATCATTTAATAACCTCATTTAACTATTTAATTGTTAGTATTGTGTACCTTGCACTATTTTGGGTGAGTTCTTTACATGATATTAATGAACGGTTCATGATGGATGTTCTTGTCGATTTGAAATAAAACACCAGAATTGGAATGGAAAGGTATTTACATATTTCCAATACAATAGTTTATAAAATTTATCATTTTGAGGTTTTATATGATGATGATTCATAAGATAAAACATTAATGATTTTCGTTTATATCATTTTAGTGGTTCTTTGATAATAACGACCTCATTTCTCCTTATAAAATAAAACCATGGGTAAAAAAAGATTTCCAAAACCATGAATGAAAAAAAACACATGTATTATAACATGGTTCAATTAAAAAAAAAATTTAAATGACCAGAATTTAAAGAGTCAATGAATATTGAAATCACATCGTCTACAATGTCGGTAATCTGACACGTCACAGAGAATGTTTTTATTCCTTGAATAAGTGGGAGAAAAGATGAATAATGATGATGAATTTTACATGGACATGAGAAGATCTAGAATATAAATTATTTATTTATATTTCAAGCCTCTTGGGTAAGTGGTTATGTGGAATGAATATGAAAATAATGGAAGTCAAAATTAAAGAATAATTTAGAAATCACTTACAAAAAATTCGGCAGCATAATAGCTATCCAACATGGTTTTAGAAAATATTAAAAAGAGAGGGGACAACGGGTAAAACATTAATAAATGAATCATAATACATTATAGATCATGAATAATATGTCAATAATAACATGGTATGAAAACATGAATGTTATACCACATAAAATGGAACTTGAATGAAAATAAGAAAGAAATTGAGAATTTTCATACATTGTAGAGTAACTACTAGAAAATGAATGTTGGGACCTTGGGAGATTGAGGAAACATTTGGATGAGTACTTTGGGAGATAAAGAGGAAAATGATTCATTGATGATGATTTTGGAATGACTTCAATGAACGAATGGGTTGGAATTTAAATTAAAAGCGAGGGATTATTTAAATAATTTCCAACAGACACCACATTAGTGGTACTTGCAAAATCATGGGTTGGCCCATAGTATTTTCCCAAGGTACAATCCACATGGTACAACTCAAAAATTATTTTACTATACATAGGTTGACCAGATTTATTAAATCAGTATTACATCATTAATGATGTCATTAACACACAGAAACTCAAAACTGTATTTTTTATTATACTTCAAAAAATCAACAGTTTTAGAAAAATCTCAAAAATTCACCCTAACCATTTGTCGATGTGTAGAATTAAAAAATGAAGTACAATTTTTTGAAAATAATTTTCTATAAATTTTTATTTATGTTTTAAATAAAAAATAGAATTTGAAAATTAATAATTTTAAAACTATAAAAGCTTTTATATCACATTTAAAAATAAATCAAAATTTATGCATTTTAAATCCTTTAAGAAATAAAATAATAATTCAATTTACTATTCATTAGTGATATTACTATTCTTATTGCTATTCCTATGGGTATGTTAATATTCCCCAAAAAACAAGATGGTTCAAATAGACTCCAAATAACATAATGAACATAATTGTTGATGACCATTTTTTTGAAATTCAAAACACAAAAGAAGTAACATTGTGTTTAAAGGATACATATAAATATATATAATAAACCAAATTTCCAGTTTATGAACCTATTTTAATAAAACCTTGGGGTTTTATAAAAAGGTTCTAACATCTCATTAAAAATAATATGGAACAGTACAAAAAAAGTCGTTAGGTAATGGGACGACATCAGTGCTTCTCGATCCCATGTACTCTCCTCTAGGACATCATTCCACCATAACACATAAGTATTTAGAATTTTTCATCCAACTGGCACATTCTCTCGATGATCATGGATCTCTATTGGCAAATATACATATATCACATCATCCACAATATCCAACTCTACCCCGTCATTGATATGGGAATCATTGAAAAGATATCGATGAAGCTGGGAAACATGAAAGACGTCTTGGGTCCTCTCTAACTGTGGTGGAAATTCCATCTAGTATTCCATCCATCAAATCTCCACAACTCTTCAAAGGGTTTGATGAAAATATGAGAATGAATTCCCCCTATGCCTATCCACTTCAACCCATGTCATGGGGAACTATCATGAACCTATATTCCCCATCCATGAACTCCAAGGGACTCCTCCTATGATCAGCATAATAATTCTTCAATTCATGTGATGATTTTACCCGCTAACGAACTAGTTGGACCTTCTATATTTTATCTACACTACTTCATGGTAAAGAATATCATTTTCTCTATCTTTTGACTAGCACTAGGGTGAAAGACATGGTCTTCAATACAAGGATTCAAAAATGTCCATGTCAATGGAAGGGTGAAAACTATTATTATAAGTGAACTATACCTAGGGAATGTGTCACACCCAAGGTATACAGATGTCGATGATGCATTCAAGTAGAATATTCTACAGTGTTGGGATATCTCTCTCTCTCTATATACATTATTCTGAGGGTGGAAAGCAGTATTGTGGCATAATTGAGTTCCAAAAGCATGCGAAAAACCCCTACAGACTCACGAGGTAAAAAGTGTATCCCAATTCAAGAAAATTGATCTCATAACCCCATGCAGTCGTTCCACAACATCCAGATACCTCTTGGACATGGAATACACTACACTCAACTACATAATCACAATGAATTTATCCATTATCATAAACTGATAATCTAATACCCACATACCATCATAGCCTCCATGATCCCAATGATATCCAACAATGACATCAATTAAGATTTCATCCCACCTCCACTTGGGGACATCTAATGGATTTAACAAACCATCAGGAACTTTCTAGTCCTCTTTTACCTAATGGATCACTATGTATTTTATCAAAAACTCCTCTACTACATGTTAAATACTAAGGATCCAAAATGGTGTCCTCAATCCATGATACATCTTGGAATATCTTGGTTGTACTTTTACGAGTGATCTATGAAAATCAAGGAGGACACCCAATTCATCCCCATTAGAATAAACATCCTTCCACATAACAACATTATATTCTGGTCATCCTTTGACCATCCCTCTTGGGAATCACCTTAGTCAACAAGATCAGCCGTTACATCCACCTCCAAGTATCCCACTATGAAACATCTTCTAGTTTCATCAGAATAGTCCTCCCCATCATCTGAATCAAATATCCTATGCCACCATCCATTATTGATTATGTGTGCAAGGATTCTGACTCATCCATCACCTTCTAAGCATTTGTAGATTCCTGAACACCCTCATTTTGTGAATATGATCTAAAAAAATTAGCCATGATATTCCCCTTTCATGATTTGTAAGAGTTCTCAAATAAGTTTTCCTAATCAAACCCCATCCACCTACCATTTTTCATGTACATATCTCATTGGGAAAATGTATTCCTTATCCCCTTTTGATTTGTGAAAATAGCTTTACTCCCCAATGTATTAATTCCACTAGATCTTCAGTGCGAACGTGACTTCTACTAGATCCAAATCAGTGGTGGCATAGTTATGTTTATAGAGATGTAACATACTACACCCATAACAATTCACACATATATTTTTCATCAACACACATCTCAAGTTCAAAAGGGATGCATCAAAAAACACCTTGAACATCACCCATTCCCATAGAAGACAGAGCACTATGGTGATGACGAACATCCGCTTCACGTAGGTTAATCTACATGTCACTACTCAGTTGACAAAAAGGCCTGATATTTCTTGGTCAAGTCCCTCAATTGGGAATCATCTTGAGATAGATTATCTATGAACCTATGATAGTTTCCTTCCAGGCTAACAAAGCTGCAAACCTCCTTCATGTTCATGGGTGTTGACTAAGAAACAACTGCATAAAATATTGATAGGAAAACTACCACACCCAACTGTGACACCACATGTCCATAGAATTGCACCTGTTATATCCAAAACATTCACTTGGAGAACATTCCATAGAGTTGGTGGCATCTATGAATCCGTATTATGGTCTTGAGATGCTCAACATGCTCTTCCTCTAACCTTGAGTGGATAAGGATGTCATCGATGAATACGATGCCTAACTAGTCTAGGATGTCCCAAATGACAGAGATCATAAGTCCCAAGAATTTTTATAGAGAATTCATAACACTGAAAAAAATGACCATGAACATGATGTGTCCCTATCATCACCTCTAAGTAGTCTTCTGAATATCAACTTTCTTCGCACTTAGTTGGTGATATCGGGACCACTTATTGGTCATAGATAACCAATAATTCCCAAATAATGGGTTGAAAATATAGTCAATCCTTGGAGGAGGGTAATGATTATTTATGATCCCCTGGTTAAACCTCTGGTAGTATATGCACATCCATAGAATACCATATGTCATCTTCATAAACACGACTGAACAAACCCATAGTGGCACACTAGATTGGATAAATCCCATCATTATTAGGTCATCTATATGAAACCTTAGATCCTGAAACATAGAAGGTTCCATATTCTAATTATCCAATAAAATCAAGGAGACACTGGGCTATAAGTCTATCCCAAACTCAACATCACATTGAGGGGGTAGAGTGAAAACATCATCTGGAAAGTCATACTTGAATTCCCTAAGATCTCTAGGGGATCCAAAGTCATAGAATCCAATTATACCATAGAAAAACATAGCCATTAAAGAAAGAAGGGGACCCACGCACCGACTTCCCACCTGATAGTTCGGATCACTTTTGAAAACAACATATTAACCATCTATTTCTGAAATAAAAAATCTCCTCTATAAGCAGTCAATAAACACATTATCTGAATACAACCAGTTGATGTTTAGAATAACATCATATGTCTGCATCTATATCAAGAAGAGATCCCCATGTGACTGATCTGGTACATCACCATTCTATGTCCCCAGAACACATCAAACATGTTGTTCTATCCTTTGGATAATGTACTCAACACTTTGTGCATGGGAAATCTCTCTACATCTAGTACCTGATTATGGGTTAGAAATTGTGAAACAAAGTAATGTAAATATAATAAATAACAAATAGGTCATTCCACAATTGATCTCTGGACCTAATGGGACTGCTTCTTATGTGGTGTGAGACTAACCAAACCCATATATTATTCACTTAAACTAATGACCTCATCCATGATAACACCTAGTTTGAGGCCCTTAAGGAACAAACTAAGGTTATCCTCCACCATGGGCTCCACAAGAGAAACACCTCAGTCCCATGTTCACTGGAAAATCATGATAACCTGTGGGATGAAATAGGAATTGCTGATGTCAACTCCCCATTGATCAGAACATCGAAGGACATGACTCCTAAGATATTATTCTAGTAACATTTCACAATGAAGAACTATATCATATCCCCTCTAACATTATACCTCCTCATGAGTGAATCTTCTCAACTATCTTTTCATTATTCTAGACCTCTAAGAATGTTAGAAAAGTAAAGGGAGTAACAACGTACTGGATAGTAGGTATAAGTGCATCCTCTAAACGTCTTATAAGAGACTCCACATCCGAACCTTTATCTATATAAAAACATTGGAGATCCATGGACATGACCCCCAGATCCCGTACCAACATACCACCCTACTATAGGGAGAGTAACTCATACCGCTTCTATCCGTTCATTGTCGAAAGTAGAAATTTAGCTCGGAAGTCCTTACAGAAATCGACCCACGTGAATATCAGCCTTCTTCCCCTCCCCCAAGAATATAATCCACCACTATATTGTATCTCCCCTCATATGGATCATTTTAAGTGCAACCCAATTCTCTATTAGATCCCTGATCAAGATGAACGTGATTACAAGCTCCTTGAGCCAAGTCTCTGTATCCATGTTAATAACAATGCCCTAATAATTTCCCAGAAACTGCATTTGGGAACATGTGATTACAAATACCACTAATCATCAAACAATACTCGATCAACCATTTTTTGACCAGCTGAGCTAGCCTACTAAGCCTCCATTGTCTACACTACATGCATACGATGACAAGTTTTTGTATGTGAAGAGGTAAACAAGGAACCCCGAAGCCAGATTAGTGTGTAACATTATTTAATATTAATTTTAACTTATTTAACTCATTATTTGTTCTAAATTCCACACACACATAACTTCAAATATAATCAGAAGTCATCATGATGCATTTACCTTTCATAGGTTCTCTACCTTGGAAATGATGTATCCTATCTCAGTCATTTAGCAAACTAAGAGTCCTTGCATCAAATAACGGGGGGCCATAAAATCTATTTTTCTATATGGTATTCCATGTCCTATGTCACACAATAAGACCAACTTACCATATTTCCCAAAAAACACATTCATTCCTCACTATGAATAACTCTAAAACACATCATATCTCTCAACAAATATTCTTCGATACCATTATGTCATGTCCCCCTCTTTACAAAGATGCCCCTTCAGAGCATTCAATGACGAAATAGAAATAATGACCCTCGAGTCCTGCCTCAAGTAGGCCATGGGGTGTCGACCAGCACCAATGGTATAAAAATTTCACAAATTCTTAGGAATTAACATTTTTATTGTATCCATGATTGAGAGATATGATGTATAAACCTAAAAAACTCCAATAAATATATAATGGAAAACTGAAATTCATCCCACATTAATGTTTAATGTAAACCTGTTAGAAATAAAAATGAACTCCAAAGTAAAAACCCAAAAGTAATGCTATGTTGAAACACAACCCCAATCCCAATGTTTGAGCCAGTTAGGTCAAGTATGGTCCATGATGTCCACCTAAAAACCTTGAAACTGTTTTATATATGTAGTCTGAGTATGGAAGTATATTCATTAGGAATATACAAAGTCTTTTGTTCACAAGTGTAGAAGAATATTATTTACATTGTGGTAAAATAGAAGAAACCAACAACCCATAACAAGGTATACTAGACTCCCAATAAACACTAAGGAACACAAACCAAATAATGAACCCTATGTAATGTAATATAGTAAAAACATCGATGTTTTGGGGACCTCGAACCACTTCCCATAAGTTATTCTCCCATTCCATAATGGAGAATGTATTGAAACTTCCACAATCATCAACAAGCCCCTAGTCACATCCATCCCGCAGATACATGTGCCTCAGAGTTAGTACCACAACCAGGGAAAGCATTGCTCAATGTATACATCTTGTAGTCACATAGTACACAAACATAGCACATCCATCGTACAAACACCTAGGCCAAAACTATAATTCATCCTTAAGACACATGGTAGAGCACAAAACATCTCATACTGAAGATACCTAGGAGTGGAAAACTATACCAATAACACATGGGCCTCTCAACCCATACCCAACCATCCAGATGATTAATTTGATACCAATTTCTAGAATATGGAGTAGGGAAGATCCAATAACCTGCCACAGATCCACCAACAAGGATAATGGGAGGTCATCATCCCACAGGACTACGGGGGTGTTTAAAACATAGTCCTCAACTAGGATGTGGTGCATATGTAAATAAAAAGAATTTACTATTATATATATAGGTAACAAACACTCATCCCAACCTATGGGGTTTTCCAAACAAACATCCATCCAAAAAATCCTTCTTTACTTATACATATAAATGAATAACTACACAAAAATCCAAAAATAAATTCATAAACCCAATCAACTCACTTAAACAATCATTATTCATTATTAAGAAATACATTTATATATTCCATCCGAACCTGTAAAACCATCAACCCCAGAACACAACAAGCCACAATGCATAAAACATTTACAGAAGAAAAACAATTTTAAAACAACCACACACGTTTCCTACAAACATAACACCCATGAAAACCACTTCTTAAATGATTATTCAAAGTCATTGTTGCAAAAACCATCCCCTAAACAGAATAATACACAAACATATAGCCATGATCAACACATCTATCAACAAGAGAAAAAATACCCATTCTAGCCCCACTGAACAACATTTCTAAGCCATCCTTTGCTGCCCTACTGCATAAAACATCTCATCCACCCCAAAAGCTCATGACAACACAACCCGATCAAAACCCCATAGTGAAACAATTACCATTAATTCCACAACCATATAAACCCTCATATAGATATTCCATCACACAACCTGAAAAGCCCACACCATCAGCGAATCCAACAACCCCACTGTATCACAAGTCCAATCTAATCCACTTAACTCACGCTACCACATGAAATATGTCAAGGTTTATTAATATTTAACAAAAATTTATTCTTCAATTCCACTTTCATAATTCATGGGTGATTACAGAAGGTGTACAATCCTGGGTGACCATTTATTTAACCAAATATATGTGGTTAATCAGATTTGTTCATATATAATAGTTCAATAAGAAACCAACAAAAAGAATATATAATTCATCACCAATGAAAAATATAATTACCACCAATGACCATTATTTTTATTAGGAGTATATACCATACAATTCATATCATGAATCAAAATAATAGAGAAAACAATATGACCATCATCATATTTCTAGCCCCTTATTTATTGTACTGTAACATGTCCAATTATATTCTTAACATGATCAAATGTCTTTGTTAGATATGGATTCATAAATATTCACAAGAATAATTGATTGCAACCACCCCGCATTATGCACAATTAAAATAGTGTCGAATAGATCCCTATATCAAATAATTGATGATCAGCTGCTCCTTTTTGTGCCAAAATAGGGTCTGTGCAAGTGGTAGGAATAAACCTCAGGGAAAATTAACATGGATGACTACAACATATATGAACATATCCTTGGGTAAGAATGGATATGCAGGCATCCATTATTATGGGATAATAGTAATGAAATAATGAAAAGGGTTCCTACGTTTAGAAGATTATATTTGTGGCTAACGATATATGAAATTATTTTAAATTTTGTATTCAAAGTGGATCATGACCAAGACCCCATTTATGACTATATAAAATCCATTAGGTTTTATAATGGTTAGAGATATGATTTATGAAACCTGAAATGACTTCATAATTACTTAAATATGGTTTTAAACTCATTTTACATCATAAGAGAATCAAAATGTAAAAAGATGAAAAATCAAGAAATTCAGAAAACTATTGGAAATGAGATGCCGTAGGGATGAGACACTATAAGGATGAAACATCACCAAGATGAGACAACACCCGGATGAGACACCTCCCAAGTTAGACATGTCCAGGATGATACACTATAGATATGAGAGACCTTAATGAGGAAATACTGCTAGGATGAGACGTGCGGGAATGAGATTCTGCCAGAATGAGATGTTGCCAGAATTGAACAATACCAGAACAAGATGCCACCAGAATGAGATTCCTATAGAATGAAAACCCTCTAGAATGACACACTACCAATATGACACACATCAAGAGAAACACACCACCAGAATGACATGATGTGGGAATAATTTAAAATTGGAAAAGGCTAAGTCACTGCCAGAATGAGAATCCATTAGAAGAATGGAAATTTGGAAAAGGATGGCACACCATTGGAACATCTCACATGTCCTAGAAATACATTAGATTCCCCCACCATACACCACAAATAACAAATTTCTCACAATGTATTGGATTGAAAGGTCTAATCCATTACATTAAATTACTATAATTATATAATTATATTAAAATTAAATGAATAGATATAAAAAATAAATTAACGATATTATATAATTAAATATAAAATTTTAAATGACTTAGTATTACTAAATAGTTATGTGTTACCAATTTATGGGGAATGTGTAGAGAATATCAACCACTATATTTTTATGTATTAATTTTCCTTTTATGTTAACTTTCTAGACTCTATCATCTGAATAAATGTAGATAATACTGTAAAAAAAAGTATTAAAGGGTGTTATAAAATTAATTAGTATTAAAACAAAACATAAAGTCATAAAAATATTATTATATGAGAGGATTCAGATTCATTATAATATTAAAAATTAATTATATACATTTTATCCATATTTTCATTCATAATAATATTTATAAATTTAATATTTTAATTAATTATATTATTTCCCATCCAATAAATTTTAAAAAGAAAATTTTTTCTATTCTCTTAATCAAACATTTTTTTAAGAATATTATAAATTTGATAAAAATAACCTCCAATCCTCAATCCCCACATCTAGAGGCCCTGATTTGATATGAATGAAACAATGGATGATGATTTGTGTAAAAGAGAAGAGGTTCTCTAAATATGAGATATGGTATATAACTAATTGATTCAGACATAATTCATCGTATACCTCTTTTAAATCTATTTAATCTATGTTAATATAATAAATTTTGTACAATAAATATAATTGGTGGTTATTATGTTTATTTATTAATCTATATCCATCTCCACTTCCAAATAATTGAGAATGGATTTGAAAATTTTGCATACATGTGGACTACAAAATCCATGATGTTTGGTGTTTCATATTTCATTATTTCTTCTCACGAATAGTAATAATGATGGATTTAATGTTTATGAACAAAATTCATATAACATATTAAATTATTTAGGAATATTAAATCCTCCATTTTCTAAACAATAAATTGTAGAGACCCGAAGCCTGACATACATGGACTTTACATTACTTTTGCGGAATACTTAGTACATTACAAAAACACACACACAAGGACCGTAATAGTTTAGTGTCTTTGGAAACTCGGACTATAATCTTCTAATTGTGGTGAAAGATCTTCAACATCTCCCATAAAGATCTTCCTTTTTTTTTTACCTAAAACCTTTCTTTATATCCTGGGGAAAAGAAAACATAAAAGGGTGAGCTCAAATGCTCAGTAAGGGTAAACAAAAGAAATATCAATCACATCATATTCATAAGAACATAACATTTTGGAAATCATAACCTGCAAAAGAGAGCATAATTTCATAACATGGGATAAATCATGGCAGTGAAATGTAATCACAATAATCATAACATAAAACATGGAAATTTGTGGCATACACACATAATCATAGAGAATCATTTCTTGTTAGTCAAGACTCATTTCCAAGACTATCTTAGTGGACAAAGTCCCTTTCTGAATCGAGTAATCCTCGTTTCAGTCCTGTTTCACTGAACCGGTATAACCTACCATTCCAGCCATGTCTATCTCATGAGATATAAAATCTTTACCCAATGCATTGGAGGGAGATATAGGTCCCACCCATCTCTTAATGAATCCTTTCTTATGTGTGCCACAAAATCATAAATCATACATCATCGCATAACCCATGTAATAAAAATGGGATTCTTAAACAACATGACATCATAAAACCATTCATATAAGATAAAGGAATTCATAAATATAATTCCATCACAACATAGTCAAATCAATGTAAAAATATGGATATAAACAGAACCCTTTATTATCTTAGATGAAAAATAATTTTGATAAAACACTTGAATTGAATTCTTGAGAAAAATATACTTTTTTTCTTCAAAATCAATTTCTTTTCACAAAACATCATGCAATTTTAAAAGAAAAAGATTTTATTGAAAATAGTCATGAAATATTTTGGAGGAAGGTTCATGAAAATAAGGCTTTATAAAACCGTAAAAATCCGTTCGTGCCGTATAAGTTAAAAAAAACATTCTTCGTACTTTTGTCGGAAAAGTCAAAATGTACCTCGTACGATAAACGACAAAAGATTCCTTTCATATCTTTTACTAAAAACTAACCAAAGGGTAAAATTGGATTTAAACCATTGTAGTTGGATGGAAATAATATTACATATTGAGGAAACATGGACGTGGATGATAAAATAAACCCCAGTAAATACTTACGAATAAACAATCTCGGATAAAAATGAGATTGTGATATTTCCCTTACCTTAGGTTCGACTTGCTTTGTAAGTGTCCGAACCTCCTGTATAATGATTTAAATCATGTTATTGACTTATTACAGAATCATATTCATTGTTATGATATCATATATGGTTCACTTATGACATTATATTACCCGTTCTTTTGTAAACTCCATGTTAAAGAAGCGTTTTGGGTAAAATCGTTTCATTTATCGTAGGTGTTTTGACTTGTTGTTCTTGACATCATTATTACTTATATCATGATTTACTTACTTCCAGAATATAAAATATGATTTATATATCATATATATTCAGTATATATATATATATATAATAGGTAGATAAATAAAATGAAAAACACCGTTCATGGAGACGGTAGTCCGTACGTACGCATGAACGCTGTTTTCCTTTCCTTATTGTCTTGAAATGGAAGTAATTAGATTACATACATATGTATATATATACATAAATCCAGTAGCTTTATAATGTCATATATTTCATTATTATTTCTTATATATACATTATAATCATTCTTAAATGGTTAACATGGAGAATGAATCTCATCGCGTCGTGGAGACGGTAGTCCGTACGTACGCACGAGCGATGATATCATTTCTATAAATATTGAATTGAATTGGAGTGGATTATACAATATATCAGAATCAATATGATGTTGTAATAACTATGTATAGTTATTCTTTACACCATTATACCCATCCATGTAAGGTGGTGGTGGAAAATAGATTACACCACGGCGTGGAGACGGTATTCCGTACGTACGCACGCGCGGTGATTTCTTTTTCCGTAGGATGGATAGCTGGTGAAATAGGGTTGTTTCATACTTATAATAACATATCAGTATATGAGTGATACTGATGTTATTACTTCATAATGAAACAACCTAAGAAGAAGAAGTGGAAGAAGAAATAAAGATGAAAGAATTGGTAACGGTAATTACCTCTTCTTTGAAGTGCCTCTTTGAGACCTCCTCTTAGGGCACTAAAATTGGTCTTTGAGGAAGACCAGAACCTCTAGGATGTTGCTAGGGAAGTGGAGAGGAGAAATTGGTAGGGGTTGGCCGAGCTTGAGTGCTCAAATTGGTGTGAGGAGGAGGGGGAGGAGGTGTCCTTTTATAGGGGAGGAGAGGGGCACCTTAGGAATATCTCAAAATATTATTTTATATTAAAGTCAAAATCGGTTTATAATGGTTCCAAAGGGTCTTATTTCGAAGCTAAAGTAAGGATGGGTCGAAATCCTATCAACCAATAGAATTTAGACAAGTTTGAGATATTATTTTAACCTTATCAATTAGATTTAACTCTAAGTTAATTAATTTAACTTTTACCGTGTCTTTTTGTTTTCTTTCACTATATTGTTAATACACTTACTATAACATGCAAAACGAACCCCAAATTGTTTATTATTAATATATATATCCTTATCTAAGTCATTTGGCCGAACCTTAGATTTTTAGGAATAAAATAACAATTAATAATATAATATTTGATTTAAAAACTATTTTGTGTCAATTTTGACACTATTTGATATATGATTTTTGTGAAAGTCATAAAAGAATTATATGTTCGAACCAAGTTGATTAAATCAACACTAATATATCATAGTAACCTAGAAAATTAGTGGAATTCATAAAAAGTCTTAAATTACATTTATTTTGGTATTTATATTATCAATTATGTCAATATTTCATTAATAAGATAATTACTGCATCATTTTTGTGTCATAAATAAATTATATTATTTGATGTCTAAAAATTACAAATAAAATACCATCATGTAGGAAATCTTTTTATCTTTCTAATGAATATTTATAGTCGAATTTATCTTATGTATAACCCCATATTAAAAATGATTTACTTATTAAACTTTGATTTTAACTATTTTAACCCTTCTTTAAATAAATTAATAATAAATGTCCTAATCTAATCCAAGTGGGCCTAAATGGTCATATTTTATTCCTAAGTTTGTTTTTGGTCGAATTACACTTGTCCAATAGAATTAGGACATGTGTTAGGGTAATATTAATATCATATTTACCCTTAGTTACCTTATTTACTATTAACCGTGGTAAAAAAAAGTAAAAAGTTACTATTCACCAAAAAATTATTTTCATCTCATTGAACCACATTTTAGTCCTTGATATTAACCGTGTCTCTCGGATTTTCGAAATTCCATTCACAGAAGCGGTAAAATTAAGTTTTATGCAAAATTCAGTTTTTAACCTACCACTTAGTAGTTTCACTATTCATCAAAAATTGATGTGTTTCAGAACAATGCCAAAATTTCATCCCAAGCTATATTTCATATTCCGAATTCAAAAATGAAGTCTATTTTACCAAATTCATAACATAAAAGTTGCATTAATTAATTTTATAATTAAATCCCGCTGTTAAAACAAATAGCGTGTTTTTAAGAAACAATATCTATCAAAAGATTGACACTTGTTTATGTCTAGTTTAAATGTGAAACTACATACAATGACCAACATTGTATTAAATTGTAAAAATATATTCTAAATATACTTTAAAACCACTCAAATCAATGATTTATCACTATTAATTATTTCGATTAAAAAAGTTGTTTTTAATTATAATTTAGTAATTTTCACTATTCATCAGAATATGAAAGTTATCCGAAAAGTACCAAAATTTCACCTTAGGCTAAATTCGATACTCCGAATCCAAAAATGAAGTCCATTTTGAGAGTTAAAATTTCTAAAATTTAAAAAGTGGTTATTACTATTCATAACGGCTAGTTTTAATAATATTTTAATAGCATATCATTGTTTCGTGAAACTCAGGATTACGTACCACACACGCTATCGAGGAAGGTTGCGATTGCGTGTAATGCAAGGCAAGTCAAGGATGCGTGTTGTGCAAGCTCCTTTTGGTGTAGCGTATAACACAAGACATTAGTAAAATAAGAAAGAATATTTTTCATAAAATCTCGGGCTGTTACATTCTACCCCCCTTAAAATGAATTTCGCCCTCGAAATTCGTCGGGGTTATAAATGGTTTACTATTCGAAAGTTTCTTTAATAGAAACCCACATCGTAAAAGGGAATACCAAAACTTGGCTTTAAAAACTAAAGTATGAAATGTAACGATTACCCAAAGAAACTAATCACTGGGTTTCCACATAGGTGAAAATATGGATATGGAAGAGAAATCTAACCATCATGTTCTGATGGAGAGTGGTAGAGAACATGGCTATGGAAAATCCAGTAATCACAAATCCATAAATTTGTGACGATCTAAGGTACCATCTGATTCATCAGGTATAAGATCACTAGGACAACATTTTTGGTTTTCAAGATCATTTCCCTAAAGTTGAAAATTTGAATTAGAATAAATACTTACTTTATTTTGATACAATATCACTGTTGTTCGTGCCTTGAACAATTTCCACTTCATCTCTTAAATAAATGAAGTTGAATTTGTTATTCGTGAAGTGTTAGCAGATCATGTGATATAATGACGGGTCATTCCATCTGTCTCAAACAAAAGGTAAGCAAAAGTTATTAAATATACATAAGTCATTCTATAGTGAGATTAATCATATATAGTTCCTAAAATGGACTTATACTTCATATATCATACTGCTTAATATAATAAAACTAGTTTCTACTAAACAGGGACTTCCTGTAGGCCAGTGGTAGGCGATAAAGGCCAGTCGCACTTTGGTTGTGGGTTCGATTCCTACAGCCTTGTCCGAAGCGATGGGCTGTCGCCCGTCCTGCAGGTTGTCCCTTTTTCTAAAACTACGTTACTATAACATCCCATCAATAATATCGAAAATCTTCTATCCTTAAACAATACTAACTTATGTCCAACATAATCCAGTCTAATCTTTGGGCTTATAATACTGCAGTCCACTCTCATAATATAGTGACAACGATTACCAGAGATTTAATACTGTCGTTGATCCTCACATATCATAAGATATGTCTTGTTGGTCACATTCCAAACATTCAAAGTCCTTAATCGTGTATTCTCTTGAATACCTTAGTGAAAACTTGAGTGCAGTTAAAAGTTAACACTTTCCACATACCAAAATCCTCAAAATTCTATATACTCAAACCATGATATCACTTAGTCCTTATATCAATCATGAACTCATGAATACTATTAAACATTTCATTTTCTCATTTTCCCTTCATTATGCGCATAATAACTCAATCACTTTGAATACCACATTAGACCAATACATAAATATTCCAATATTCCATGATACAACATTATTTTGGAATCCCATTACATAAACACTTAATCATTCCACCACATCATTGTCATATTCAGCATCACCAATAGTGATCGCATGTGACTTCCCTTTGTCCTTTGCCTTAAGTGGTTGCTCATGTTGATCATCACTAACCCTTGGATTAGGGCAATTATTAGCATAATGCCCCATTTCCTTGCACTTGAAGCATTGAAGTGTTGGCGGTGCGTTCTCTGCAGTGTTTGCTTTATTCACATCATTAGAAACCCTTTTTCCATTACTTCGACACTCAGCTGCTCGATGACCTTCTTTTCCACACTTAAAACATTTTCTAGTCCCTTTTAGACAATCTCCACCGTGCTTCTTTCCACACTTTGTGCATAAGGAAACATTCATCTTCTTTTCACCATTATTCTGAGATTTCTCCTTGAACTCCATCTTTCGTTTCTTGTCAAAACCATGAGATGGATATGTAACACCAACTTCCATTTCTACCTTGATAGCACAACGCACAATTTCTTCATAGCTACTGAAGTCTCTTATAGCTAATGCCCTTCGAAGACTTGGTTTTAAGCCACTGAAAAATCGATCAACTTTACTTTCAGGTTGGATGATAATTCCAGAAGCATACCTTGCAAGTCTTGTAAAATTTGCTTCATAGGTACCAACAGATTCATCATCCCTTTGCTTTAGTTCAAGAAACTCTTTCTCCATCTTTGTTCGAAGAATACGAGGGAAGTACTTACTGAAAAACAAGTTCTTGAACTCGTCCCATTCCATGGACTCAATTTCATCTCTTGGCCTCGTATTCTTGATAAGATTCCACCATTGATCAGCTTCACCTTCCAAACGATATACTGCTAAGATGACTTTATCATGTTCAGAACATTGAAGAACTGAAAATATCTTTTCAGTAGTACTAATCCATTGTTCAGCAACTAATGGATCAGTAGACCCACTGAAAGAAGGTGGACGTTGCCTCATGAAGGACTCAATAGAATATTGTTCCCTTCTCTGCTCATTTGGAAGTCTAGAATGATTCATAGCTTGTGTAAGTATAGCAATAAGATTTTGCACTCCATCTCCCATAACATTTGTTTGTTCAGGAGGGCAATCATTGCATTGTCCATTGCATTGATCAACACGGTTCCTTCGGGTTCCAGCCATCGTCTAAAACCCATAAAGAATAGTGTGAGAGGCAAAAATCATGCTAGGGAAAACAACATAATAAAGGGGGAGTACCTTCAATATCCAACATCTTAGGTTTAATTCTATGATCGTTAGCGTAATTCTATTACTATAACCTATACGTATACTTATCCCTAGGGACATCCCTAGACATACCTTAGAAATATCTCTAGGGATCTCACTAACGTTTTCGCATCCTAGTTTCCAAAGGTTGACTAAACCTTTCCTCTGATACCAACTGTAGAGACCCGAAGCCTGACATACATGGACTTTACATTACTTTTGCGGAATACTTAGTACATTACAAAAACACACACACAAGGACCGTAATAGTTTAGTGTCTTTGGAAACTCGGACTATAATCTTCTAATCGTGGTGAAAGATCTTCAACATCTCCCATAAAGATCTTCCTTTTTTTTTTACCTAAAACCTTTCTTTATATCCTGGGGAAAAGAAAACATAAAAGGGTGAGCTCAAATGCTCAGTAAGGGTAAACAAAAGAAATATCAATCACATCATATTCATAAGAACATAACATTTTGGAAATCATAACCTGCAAAAGAGAGCATAATTTCATAACATGGGATAAATCATGGCAGTGAAATGTAATCACAATAATCATAACATAAAACATGGAAATTTGTGGCATACACACATAATCATAGAGAATCATTTCTTGTTAGTCAAGACTCATTGCCAAGACTATCTTAGTGGACAAGGTCCCTTTCTGAATCGAGTAATCCTCGTTTCAGTCCTGTTTCACTGAACCGGTATAACCTACCATTCCAGCCATGTCTATCTCATGAGATATAAAATCTTTACCCAATGCATTGGAGGGAGATATAGGTCCCACCCATCTCTTAATGAATCCTTTCTTATGTGTGCCACAAAATCATAAATCATACATCATCGCATAACCCATGTAATAAAAATGGGATTCTTAAACAACATGACATCATAAAACCATTCATATAAGATAAAGGAATTCATAAATATAATTCCATCACAACATAGTCAAATCAATGTAAAAATATGGATATAAACAGAACCCTTTATTATCTTAGATGAAAAATAATTTTGATAAAACACTTGAATTGAATTCTTGAGAAAAATATACTTTTTTTCTTCAAAATCAATTTCTTTTCACAAAACATCATGCAATTTTAAAAGAAAAAGATTTTATTGAAAATAGTCATGAAATATTTTGGAGGAAGGTTCATGAAAATAAGGCTTTATAAAACCGTAAAAATCCGTTCGTGCCGTATAAGTTAAAAAAAACATTCTTCGTACTTTTGTCGGAAAAGTCAAAATGTACCTCGTACGATAAACGACAAAAGATTCCTTTCATATCTTTTACTAAAAACTAACCAAAGGGTAAAATTGGATTTAAACCATTGTAGTTGGATGGAAATAATATTACATATTGAGGAAACATGGATGTGGATGATAAAATAAACCCCAGTAAATACTTACGAATAAACAATCTCGGATAAAAATGAGATTGTGATATTTCCCTTACACTACTAGAAAAACAGCTATTTGCGACGGGCTAGTTGCGACGGGATCCCGTCGCAAATGGCTTTTTGCGACGGGACCCCGTCGCAAATAGCCCGTTGCTGAAAACGCCGTCGCAACTACACTTATTTGCGACGGGCCCGTCGCTATAGCGGTTTATTGCGACGGGCATTCTCCCCGTCGCAAATAGTATTCCGTATTTTTGTAAAAACTTTTAAAAACGTTTTTGCGACGGGACCCGTCGCAAATACCTTTTGCGACGGTACCGTCGAAAATACTATTTGCGACGGTACCGTCGCAAAAACGTTTTTAAAAAAATAAAAAAATATTAATACTACTAGTATTTGCGACGGGCATCGCATCCCGTCGCAAATAATATTGATAGTATTTGCGACGGGTCCCGTCGCAAATAATATTTTTTAAAAAAAATAAAAAACTATTAATAATATTAGTATTTGCGACGGGTATAGTATCCCGTCGCAAATACTATAAAAAAAATAAAAAAAATAAATTTTTAATAAATTATTTTAATGAATATAATAATAGAATTATAATTTACAAATGAAAATAATAAATTATTTTAATTACTATAATAATAGTAAAATTATAATTCAAAAATAAAAAATAATAGAATATTAATAAATGATTTAATTAATATAATAATATTACAATTATAATTCATAAATACAAAAATATTAATAAGTTATTTTAATTAATATAAAAATAATAGAATTATTTTACATTCAAATATTAAAATAATTCAAGTATTACAAAAAAAATAATTAAATTATAATATTATAAAATTTTAATATATATATAAAATTTAATATTATAAAATATAAATAATATTATTATTCATATTAATATTGTTATTTAAAAATATAATATTATTAATATTTTATAATGAGACAGAAACTACGAATAGAAAAAAAAAATTTGATTTCTCAAATTTTATAACTGAAATACAAAATCTAATCTGAAGGAGGGGGGGGGGAGGTGGGGGATCTGCAGATGGTGGTGGAGGAAACTCCACCCCTAAAGCATGAGTGAGTCGGCGCATGTACTCCATCTGCTCCTGATGCTGCTGCTGCCACCGCCTCGTCTGCTCCTCGTACAGCTGCTGCTGGCGTCGACGCTCCTCCTCATGCTGCTGACGAATCTGCTCCTGCTCCTGTCGGAGACTCTCTATCTGTGCAGTCTGAGATCGCAACTGATCCTCATACTGTGTAGAAAAAGATGCACGAGCTCCTCTCGAGCTGGACGCCGACATCGCAGCACTGCCATAATAATCTCCGGGAGTCAGTCGAGAGCCGATACCAACTACCCGGCCCTTCTCGAAAGCATACTGGGTGGCCTGCATCCATGCCGCCTCATCAAACTGACGGGCAGTGGTCTGATCTGATGACTCGGCCTGACTCTCAGGCCGGGTCTGTGACGCTGCGGCCTCATATGACTCCTATAGTTGCAATTTAAAATTAAAATTGTGAATATATTATATGCAGTTAATTTTTAAACTTGAAAACAAATTATACTGACCACGATGTGATGCTGACGATCACCTCTGAGCTCCCCAGTAGCAGGATCACTATACATCCTCCGATATACGTCGTACTCTGTAATATCGGGGTGCTCGACAGCCTATAAGAATAAAAAATAAACTGTTAATATTTATAGTTATATAAAATATTTATAAATAATGTACGTACCAGATGCTGTCTATGAGTACTGAAAGAACGACTCCCAGCTCGATGAGTCACCTCCTGTCTCCCCCGATTCTGCCTCCCCAGCGATGATCTCCTCTGAAAGGCACCACTCAACCAGTGCGCACATAATCCATCCCATACATGGGATGAAATATACTCTGGTCGGTGTGCTCTACATGACTCCTCAAAATCTGACACTCCTGCTTTCTTCATCGCAGCTTTTCTTAAATTGTGCAAAAACTGACGAAGGCGATCACGCATGGCCACCTCCCATGCCTCGTGGATGGCGTCACGCATGGTATCCTCGATCGGATACCATAAACCCTACAAAAAAAATCAAAATATCAAGTTAGAAATGAAATAATTTTCAAAATAAAAATTATTTATTTACGTACGTACCAGCCAATGGTCGAACATGGCCTGCTGCACATCAATGGGAATCTGCTCCCATGTGGTCCACGGCTGAGAGAAATAGTTGCGCAAAATAGCGCTGCCCTGTCCGACTGCTATATGCGGAAAACTGAAAAAAAATAATAAACATTTATTATGTGAATAGATTATTGAAATCTTAGTCAAATCCACGGGTTATCACACAGGTTATCACACCTCCGGGTGCGCGGATCAAACCCAAGGCGTGGACGTCGCTCGGGGACGGGGTCAGGAATCATCAATCGTGCAAGACCGCGCCCCCTCCGCGTACTCCCTGAAGCGCCTGCAGGCTGAGGGTCATCTGCCAGCAACTCATCCGCATCGAAAGGCAGGTCAGCATCCGTCAACTCACGAAATGTGGCCTCGTCCATCTGAAACAGAAAATGTTAATGTTAGCAAATAATTGATAATTACTATTATATATACATATATACATATTATGATTGTATATAAATACCATGGAATTCTATAAGTGTTCATCTTCATCATCATCTTCATATATGTCAATGTCATCTTCATATTCCTCCTCAACATCATCGATATCCATTCGAGTTGCAGTTGCTTCATCTCTTACCATTTCAAATTCATGTGTGACATCATTAACATCATCGTCATCACCGACTCTTAAATGTGGGGTGTCGTCATTGATACTCATGTCTCTTTGTAAAAAAGATTGATTTTGAGTACTCTCTTGAAAAACTTCAATTCTTTGCACATCAGTGAAAGCACATTCACTTTGACTAAACTGATTGTCTCGAATTTTGATTTTTATTACACTCCACCAATCAGTCAAGTCTCTTGATGTTGCACAGTACTTTGCATAATAAACTTGATATGCCTGTTGAGCCAATAAGAATGGTTCATTTACTGCGAGAACACTTTTACATTTAATATCGATGATTCCATGAGTCGGATGAACACGCACGGCTCTCTCTGTATCCAACCAACGACATTTGAACATGGTTATGTAATGTTGTCCAAGATAACAGAGTTCAATGATTTCATCAAGTATGCCATAAAAGTCAACTTCATTTTCTCGATGATGAGATCCTCTCAAGCTAACTCCACTGTTCATTGTTTTTTTTGATTCCCCATATGCATGTGTGTGGAATCGAAATCCATTCACCACATATGCATTATAAGTTTTAACAAGTTTGGAAGGTGGGTTACTCAATACACACAGCCGTTTGTCAATTTTATCAGCATGTCGAGACACCTGAAAATTTGTGAAATAATTATCAATATAGTAAACTATACATTGAATGAGTTGCTAAAAGATAAAGAATTTATGTTACCAGTTTTTGAAACCACTGAGAGAAATTTTTCAGTCGACGTTCTTCGAGAGCAGCTGCTATAATTTGTGGAATTTGTTTCTTGATATGATTATCATACAACCTATAAAAACCAAAGTTATTTACTGTAACATAAATGATAGAATAAGTGATATAAACACTTACAGTACAACTGATGTCATCTCTTCACAGTTGAGCAGAACATACGTATGAGCTCTATGATGTTCATCATCTGAAAGCCAGCGTTCAGAAACTCCACCAAAACCAAGCTCTGACTGGTTGAAAACAGATAATTGATTGTCGATTTCATCAATATTCCTCTCATTCCGTCCCATTCGGTTGTGTTTTGAAGGATACTCAGATTCAAAATAATGGGAGCAGAAAAAAGATATTTCCTCTTGCAAATAAGCTTCTGCAATAGATCCTTCAACAGATGCTTTGTTGCATACTTTTCTTTTCAATTTTTGCATGCATCTTTCAAATGGGTACATCCATCGAAACTGTACCGGACCTCCACATTTGGCTTCATATGGCAAATGTAACATCAAATGTTCCATTGAGTCGAAGAAAGACGGCGGGAATATTTTTTCCAATTTACATATAATTACAACAACATCTTTTTCAAGTTTGCCTAGAGCATCATAATCTGCCGTAGCCGCACAAATTTCCCGAAAAAAATGAGACATGTCTGTTATGGAATCCCAAATCACAGAATTCAACAGACCTCTTAATCCAATTGGTAGAAGTCTCTCCATTATAACATGACAATCATGACTTTTCAATCCAGTAATATGACCATTCTTTACACATCTACCCAAATTGGAAGCACAGCCATCTGGAAGTCTCAAATCTGCAATCCACTGACAAAATAATAAACGGTTTTCTTTAGACAGTGTATAAGCTGCTTTTGGTTTCAGTAACCTTTCTGTTCTGACATTCTCAAATAGTTCCAATTCTGGACGTCTGCAAATTTGGGCAAGATCTAAACGTGCATTTACATTGTCTTTGCTCTTTCCTGGCGTATCCAAAACTGTATGAAACAAATTATCAAAACAGTTCTTCTCAATATGCATGACATCTAACATGTGTCGGACCAACAAATCAGACCAATATGGCAAATCCCAAAATATGCTACGTTTAATCCAATTGTGTTCTTTCCCAAAACCAGAAATTTTCTGTTGGTTTATTGTGGGACCAAAAGTGATGGGAGGTAATGAAAATACAACCGATTTTAACTCCGAACCTGATAGCATTTTTGGAGGTTCATCCCTTTCAACTGTTCCTTTTCTGAAATGAGATCTGTTTCTGCGAAAAGGATGATCAGCTGGAAGAAATCTGCGATGACAGTCAAAATAACAAGGTTTCTTTCCATGAATGAGCATAAATGCTTTGTTCTCTCCCATACAGTAAGGACATGATTTCTGACCATGTGTACTCCAGCCAGATAACATCCCATAAGCCGGGAAGTCACTTATTGTCCACATCAATGCTGCTCTCAGTATGAAATTTTGTTTCTGATTGCAACATTACTTTTGAAGTGATCGACCATGCAAGGACAATTATAGAGTTTACATTGGACATGGCTGACAGAAACTTTTTATTGCGCATGACCTGACAATTAGCGACCCTTTAAGATTTGAACATGTTAAGAATAGAGCAAAATCTGTTGTAAATATTGATAATTTTAATATTTTATAAATTTTTATTATTTTAATAATATTAATATTTTTTTCATAAATATTGATAATATAATTTTTTTTGCTAAGTGTTCTTGAGTATTCCTGAGTATTCCTGAGTATTCCTGATTATTTGTGAGTATTCGTGAGTATTCGTGATTATTCGTGAGTATTCGTGATTATTCGTGAGTATTCGTGAGTATTCCTGAGTATTCCTGATTATTCCTAATTATTCCTAATTATTTGCAATTATTCCTAATTATTTGCAATTATTGGTAATTATTGGCAATTATTGGTCATTATTGGCAATTATTACTAATTATTCCTAATTAATCCTAATTATTCCTAATTAATCCTATTTAATCCTAATTAATCCTAATTATTCCTAATTATTCCTAATTATTACTAATTATTCCTAATTATTGCTAATTATTACTAATTATTGCTAATTATTTCTAATTATTGATAATTATTTCTAATTATTGCTAATTATTTCTAATTATTGCTAATTATTGCTAATTATTCCTAATTATTGCTAATTATTCCTAATTATTGCTAATTATTACTAATTATTGCTAATTATTTCTAATTATTGCTAATTATTTCTAATTATTGCTAATTATTTCTAATTATTGCTAATTATTGCTAATTATTGGTAATTATTTCTAATTATTTCTAATTATTCGTAATTATTACTAATTATTGGTAATTAATACTAATTATTGGTAATTATTGCTAATTATTGGTAATTATTGCTAATTATTGGTAATTATTGCTAATTATTGGTAATTATTGCTAATTATTGGTAATTAATACTAATTATTGGTAATTATTACTAATTATTGCTAATTATTCCTAATAAGTTTTCCTAATCAAACCCCATCCACCTACCATTTTTCATGTACATATCTCATTGGGAAAATGTATTCCTTATCCCCTTTTGATTTGTGAAAATAGCTTTACTCCCCAATGTATTAATTCCACTAGATCTTCAGTGCGAACGTGACTTCTACTAGATCCAAATCAGTGGTGGCATAGTTATGTTTATAGAGATGTAACATACTACACCCATAACAATTCACACATATATTTTTCATCAACACACATCTCAAGTTCAAAAGGGATGCATCAAAAAACACCTTGAACATCACCCATTCCCATAGAAGACAGAGCACTATGGTGATGACGAACATCCGCTTCACGTAGGTTAATGTACATGTCACTACTCAGTTGACAAAAAGGCCTGATATTTCTTGGTCAAGTCCCTCAATTGGGAATCATCTTGAGATAGATTATCTATGAACCTATGATAGTTTCCTTCCAGGCTAACAAAGCTGCAAACCTCCTTCATGTTCATGGGTGTTGACTAAGAAACAACTGCATAAAATATTGATAGGAAAACTACCACACCCAACTGTGACACCACATGTCCATAGAATTGCACCTGTTATATCCAAAACATTCACTTGGAGAACATTCCATAGAGTTGGTGGCATCTATGAACCCGTATTATGGTCTTGAGATGCTCAACATGCTCTTCCTCTAACCTTGAGTGGATAAGGATGTCATCGATGAATACGATGCCTAACTAGTCTAGGATGTCCCAAATGACAGAGATCATAAGTCCCAAGAATTTTTATAGAGAATTCATAACACTGAAAAAAATGACCATGAACATGATGTGTCCCTATCATCACCTCTAAGTAGTCTTCTGAATATCAACTTTCTTCGCACTTAGTTGGTGATATCGGGACCACTTATTGGTCATAGATAACCAATAATTCCCAAATAATGGGTTGAAAATATAGTCAATCCTTGGAGGAGGGTAATGATTATTTATGATCCCCTGGTTAAACCTCTGGTAGTATATGCACATCCATAGAATACCATATGTCATCTTCATAAACACGACTGAACAAACCCATAGTGGCACACTAGATTGGATAAATCCCATCATTATTAGGTCATCTATATGAAACCTTAGATCCTGAAACATAGAAGGTTCCATATTCTAATTATCCAATAAAATCAAGGAGACACTGGGCTATAAGTCTATCCCAAACTCAACATCACATTGAGGGGGTAGAGTGAAAACATCATCTGGAAAGTCATACTTGAATTCCCTAAGATCTCTAGGGGATCCAAAGTCATAGAATCCAATTATACCATAGAAAAACATAGCCATTAAAGAAAGAAGGGGACCCACGCACCGACTTCCCACCTGATAGTTCGGATCACTTTTGAAAACAACATATTAACCATCTATTTCTGAAATAAAAAATCTCCTCTATAAGCAGTCAATAAACACATTATCTGAATACAACCAGTTGATGTTTAGAATAACATCATATGTCTGCATCTATATCAAGAAGAGATCCCCATGTGACTGATCTGGTACATCACCATTCTATGTCCCCAGAACACATCAAACATGTTGTTCTATCCTTTGGATAATGTACTCAACACTTTGTGCATGGGAAATCTCTCTACATCTAGTACCTGATTATGGGTTAGAAATTGTGAAACAAAGTAATGTAAATATAATAAATAACAAATAGGTCATTCCACAATTGATCTCTGGACCTAATGGGACTGCTTCTTATGTGGTGTGAGACTAACCAAACCCATATATTATTCACTTAAACTAATGACCTCATCCATGATAACACCTAGTTTGAGGCCCTTAAGGAACAAACTAAGGTTATCCTCCACCATGGGCTCCACAAGAGAAACACCTCAGTCCCATGTTCACTGGAAAATCATGATAACCTGTGGGATGAAATAGGAATTGCTGATGTCAACTCCCCATTGATCAGAACATCGAAGGACATGACTCCTAAGATATTATTCTAGTAACATTTCACAATGAAGAACTATATCATATCCCCTCTAACATTATACCTCCTCATGAGTGAATCTTCTCAACTATCTTTTCATTATTCTAGACCTCTAAGAATGTTAGAAAAGTAAAGGGAGTAACAACGTACTGGATAGTAGGTATAAGTGCATCCTCTAAACGTCTTATAAGAGACTCCACATCCGAACCTTTATCTATATAAAAACATTGGAGATCCATGGACATGACCCCCAGATCCCGTACCAACATACCACCCTACTATAGGGAGAGTAACTCATACCGCTTCTATCCGTTCATTGTCGAAAGTAGAAATTTAGCTCGGAAGTCCTTACAGAAATCGACCCACGTGAATATCAGCCTTCTTCCCCTCCCCCAAGAATATAATCCACCACTATATTGTATCTCCCCTCATATGGATCATTTTAAGTGCAACCCAATTCTCTATTAGATCCCTGATCAAGATGAACGTGATTACAAGCTCCTTGAGCCAAGTCTCTGTATCCATGTTAATAACAATGCCCTAATAATTTCCCAGAAACTGCATTTGGGAACATGTGATTACAAATACCACTAATCATCAAACAATACTCGATCAACCATTTTTTGACCAGCTGAGCTAGCCTACTAAGCCTCCATTGTCTACACTACATGCATACGATGACAAGTTTTTGTATGTGAAGAGGTAAACAAGGAACCCCGAAGCCAGATTAGTGTGTAACATTATTTAATATTAATTTTAACTTATTTAACTCATTATTTGTTCTAAATTCCACACACACATAACTTCAAATATAATCAGAAGTCATCATGATGCATTTACCTTTCATAGGTTCTCTACCTTGGAAATGATGTATCCTATCTCAGTCATTTAGCAAACTAAGAGTCCTTGCATCAAATAACGGGGGGCCATAAAATCTATTTTTCTATATGGTATTCCATGTCCTATGTCACACAATAAGACCAACTTACCATATTTCCCAAAAAACACATTCATTCCTCACTATGAATAACTCTAAAACACATCATATCTCTCAACAAATATTCTTCGATACCATTCTGTCATGTCCCCCTCTTTACAAAGATGCCCCTTCAGAGCATTCAATGACGAAATAGAAATAATGACCCTCGAGTCCTGCCTCAAGTAGGCCATGGGGTGTCGACCAGCACCAATGGTATAAAAATTTCACAAATTCTTAGGAATTAACATTTTTATTGTATCCATGATTGAGAGATATGATGTATAAACCTAAAAAACTCCAATAAATATATAATGGAAAACTGAAATTCATCCCACATTAATGTTTAATGTAAACCTGTTAGAAATAAAAATGAACTCCAAAGTAAAAACCCAAAAGTAATGCTATGTTGAAACACAACCCCAGTCCCAATGTTTGAGCCAGTTAGGTCAAGTATGGTCCATGATGTCCACCTAAAAACCTTGAAACTGTTTTATATATGTAGTCTGAGTATGGAAGTATATTCATTAGGAATATACAAAGTCTTTTGTTCACAAGTGTAGAAGAATATTATTTACATTGTGGTAAAATAGAAGAAACCAACAACCCATAACAAGGTATACTAGACTCCCAATAAACACTAAGGAACACAAACCAAATAATGAACCCTATGTAATGTAATATAGTAAAAACATCGATGTTTTGGGGACCTCGAACCACTTCCCATAAGTTATTCTCCCATTCCATAATGGAGAATGTATTGAAACTTCCACAATCATCAACAAGCCCCTAGTCACATCCATCCCGCAGATACATGTGCCTCAGAGTTAGTACCACAACCAGGGAAAGCATTGCTCAATGTATACATCTTGTAGTCACATAGTACACAAACATAGCACATCCATCGTACAAACACCTAGGCCAAAACTATAATTCATCCTTAAGACACATGGTAGAGCACAAAACATCTCATACTGAAGATACCTAGGAGTGGAAAACTATACCAATAACACATGGGCCTCTCAACCCATACCCAACCATCCAGATGATTAATTTGATACCAATTTCTAGAATATGGAGTAGGGAAGATCCAATAACCTGCCACAGATCCACCAACAAGGATAATGGGAGGTCATCATCCCACAGGACTACGGGGGTGTTTAAAACATAGTCCTCAACTAGGATGTGGTGCATATGTAAATAAAAAGAATTTACTATTATATATATAGGTAACAAACACTCATCCCAACCTATGGGGTTTTCCAAACAAACATCCATCCAAAAAATCCTTCTTTACTTATACATATAAATGAATAACTACACAAAAATCCAAAAATAAATTCATAAACCCAATCAACTCACTTAAACAATCATTATTCATTATTAAGAAATACATTTATATATTCCATCCGAACCTGTAAAACCATCAACCCCAGAACACAACAAGCCACAATGCATAAAACATTTACAGAAGAAAACCCATTTTAAAACAACCACACACGTTTCCTACAAACATAACACCCATGAAAACCACTTCCTAAATGATTATTCAAAGTCATTGTTGCAAAAACCATCCCCTAAACAGAATAATACACAAACATATAGCCATGATCAACACATCTATCAACAAGAGAAAAAATACCCATTCTAGCCCCACTGAACAACATTTCTAAGCCATCCTTTGCTGCCCTACTGCATAAAACATCTCATCCACCCCAAAAGCTCATGACAACACAACCCGATCAAAACCCCATAGTGAAACAATTACCATTAATTCCACAACCATATAAACCCTCATATAGATATTCCATCACACAACCAGAAAAGCCCACACCATCAGCGAATCCAACAACCCCACTGTATCACAAGTCCAATCTAATCCACTTAACTCACGCTACCACATGAAATATGTCAAGGTTTATTAATATTTAACAAAAATTTATTCTTCAATTCCACTTTCATAATTCATGGGTGATTACAGAAGGTGTACAATCCTGGGTGACCATTTATTTAACCAAATATATGTGGTTAATCAGATTTGTTCATATATAATAGTTCAATAAGAAACCAACAAAAAGAATATATAATTCATCACCAATGAAAAATATAATTACCACCAATGACCATTATTTTTATTAGGAGTATATACCATACAATTCATATCATGAATCAAAATAATAGAGAAAACAATATGACCATCATCATATTTCTAGCCCCTTATTTATTGTACTGTAACATGTCCAATTATATTCTTAACATGATCAAATGTCTTTGTTAGATATGGATTCATAAATATTCACAAGAATAATTGATTGCAACCACCCCGCATTATGCACAATTAAAATAGTGTCGAATAGATCCCTATATCAAATAATTGATGATTAGCTGCTCCTTTTTGTGCCAAAATAGGGTCTGTGCAAGTGGTAGGAATAAACCTCAGGGAAAATTAACATGGATGACTACAACATATATGAACATATCCTTGGGTAAGAATGGATATGCAGGCATCCATTATTATGGGATAATAGTAATGAAATAATGAAAAGGGTTCCTACGTTTAGAAGATTATATTTGTGGCTAACGATATATGAAATTATTTTAAATTTTGTATTCAAAGTGGATCATGACCAAGACCCCATTTATGACTATATAAAATCCATTAGGTTTTATAATGGTTAGAGATATGATTTATGAAACCTGAAATGACTTCATAATTACTTAAATATGGTTTTAAACTCATTTTACATCATAAGAGAATCAAAATGTAAAAAGATGAAAAATCAAGAAATTCAGAAAACTATTGGAAATGAGATGCCGTAGGGATGAGACACTATAAGGATGAAACATCACCAAGATGAGACAACACCCGGATGAGACACCTCCCTAGTTAGACATGTCCAGGATGATACACTATAGATATGAGAGACCTTAATGAGGAAATACTGCTAGGATGAGACGTGCGGGAATGAGATTCTGCCAGAATGAGATGTTGCCAGAATTGAACAATACCAGAACAAGATGCCACCAGAATGAGATTCCTATAGAATGAAAACCCTCTAGAATGACACACTACCAATATGACACACATCAAGAGAAACACACCACCAGAATGACATGATGTGGGAATAATTTAAAATTGGAAAAGGCTAAGTCACTGCCAGAATGAGAATCCATTAGAAGAATGGAAATTTGGAAAAGGATGGCACACCATTGGAACATCTCACATGTCCTAGAAATACATTAGATTCCCCCACCATACACCACAAATAACAAATTTCTCACAATGTATTGGATTGAAAGGTCTAATCCATTACATTAAATTACTATAATTATATAATTATATTAAAATTAAATGAATAGATATAAAAAATAAATTAACGATATTATATAATTAAATATAAAATTTTAAATGACTTAGTATTACTAAATTGTTATGTGTTACCAATTTATGGGGAATGTGTAGAGAATATCAACCACTATATTTTTATGTATTAATTTTCCTTTTATGTTAACTTTCTAGACTCTATCATCTGAATAATGTAGATAATACTGTAAAAAAAAGTATTAAAGGGTGTTATAAAATTAATTAGTATTAAAACAAAACATAAAGTCATAAAAATATTATTATATGAGAGGATTCAGATTCATTATAATATTAAAAATTAATTATATACATTTTATCCATATTTTCATTCATAATAATATTTATAAATTTAATATTTTAATTAATTATATTATTTCCCATCCAATAAATTTTAAAAAGAAAATTTTTTCTATTCTCTTAATCAAACATTTTTTTAAGAATATTATAAATTTGATAAAAATAACCTCCAATCCTCAATCCCCACATCTAGAGGCCCTGATTTGATATGAATGAAACAATGGATGGTGATTTGTGTAAAAGAGAAGAGGTTCTCTAAATATGAGATATGGTATATAACTAATTGATTCAGACATAATTCATCGTATACCTCTTTTAAATCTATTTAATCTATGTTAATATAATAAATTTTGTACAATAAATATAATTGGTGGTTATTATGTTTATTTATTAATCTATATCCATCTCCACTTCCAAATAATTGAGAATGGATTTGAAAATTTTGCATACATGTGGACTACAAAATCCATGATGTTTGGTGTTTCATATTTCATTATTTCTTCTCACGAATAGTAATAATGATGGATTTAATGTTTATGAACAAAATTCATATAACATATTAAGTTATTTAGGAATATTAAATCCTCCATTTTCTAAACAATAAATTGTAGAGACCCGAAGCCTGACATACATGGACTTTACATTACTTTTGCGGAATACTTAGTACATTACAAAAACACACACACAAGGACCGTAATAGTTTAGTGTCTTTGGAAACTCGGACTATAATCTTCTAATCGTGGTGAAAGATCTTCAACATCTCCCATAAAGATCTTCCTTTTTTTTTACCTAAAACCTTTCTTTATATCCTGGGGAAAAGAAAACATAAAAGGGTGAGCTCAAATGCTCAGTAAGGGTAAACAAAAGAAATATCAATCACATCATATTCATAAGAACATAACATTTTGGAAATCATAACCTGCAAAAGAGAGCATAATTTCATAACATGGGATAAATCATGGCAGTGAAATGTAATCACAATAATCATAACATAAAACATGGAAATTTGTGGCATACACACATAATCATAGAGAATCATTTCTTGTTAGTCAAGACTCATTGCCAAGACTATCTTAGTGGACAAAGTCCCTTTCTGAATCGAGTAATCCTCGTTTCAGTCCTGTTTCACTGAACCGGTATAACCTACCATTCCAGCCATGTCTATCTCATGAGATATAAAATCTTTACCCAATGCATTGGAGGGAGATATAGGTCCCACCCATCTCTTAATGAATCCTTTCTTATGTGTGCCACAAAATCATAAATCATACATCATCGCATAACCCATGTAATAAAAATGGGATTCTTAAACAACATGACATCATAAAACCATTCATATAAGATAAAGGAATTCATAAATATAATTCCATCACAACATAGTCAAATCAATGTAAAAATATGGATATAAACAGAACCCTTTATTATCTTAGATGAAAAATAATTTTGATAAAACACTTGAATTTAATTCTTGAGAAAAATATACTTTTTTTCTTCAAAATCAATTTCTTTTCACAAAACATCATGCAATTTTAAAAGAAAAAGATTTTATTGAAAATAGTCATGAAATATTTTGGAGGAAGGTTCATGAAAATAAGGCTTTATAAAACCGTAAAAATCCGTTCGTGCCGTATAAGTTAAAAAAAACATTCTTCGTACTTTTGTCGGAAAAGTCAAAATGTACCTCGTACGATAAACGACAAAAGATTCCTTTCATATCTTTTACTAAAAACTAACCAAAGGGTAAAATTGGATTTAAACCATTGTAGTTGGATGGAAATAATATTACATATTGAGGAAACATGGACGTGGATGATAAAATAAACCCCAGTAAATACTTACGAATAAACAATCTCGGATAAAAATGAGATTGTGATATTTCCCTTACCTTAGGTTCGACTTGCTTTGTAAGTGTCCGAACCTCCTGTATAATGATTTAAATCATGTTATTGACTTATTACAGAATCATATTCATTGTTATGATATCATATATGGTTCAATTATGACATTATATTACCCGTTCTTTTGTAAACTCCATGTTAAAGAAGCGTTTTGGGTAAAATCGTTTCATTTATCGTAGGTGTTTTGACTTGTTGTTCTTGACATCATTATTACTTATATCATGATTTACTTACTTCCAGAATATAAAATATGATTTATATATCATATATATTCAGTATATATATATATATAATAGGTAGATAAATAAAATGAAAAACACCGTTCATGGAGACGGTAGTCCGTACGTACGCATGAACGCTGTTTTCCTTTCCTTATTGTCTTGAAATGGAAGTAATTAGATTACATACATATGTATATATATACATAAATCCAGTAGCTTTATAATGTCATATATTTCATTATTATTTCTTATATATACATTATAATCATTCTTAAATGGTTAACATGGAGAATGAATCTCATCGCGTCGTGGAGACGGTAGTCCGTACGTACGCACGAGCGATGATATCATTTCTATAAATATTGAATTGAATTGGAGTGGATTATACAATATATCAGAATCAATATGATGTTGTAATAACTATGTATAGTTATTCTTTACACCATTATACCCATCCATGTAAGGTGGTGGTGGAAAATAGATTACACCACGGCGTGGAGACGGTATTCCGTACGTACGCACGCGCGGTGATTTCTTTTTCCGTAGGATGGATAGCTGGTGAAATAGGGTTGTTTCATACTTATAATAACATATCAGTATATGAGTGATACTGATGTTATTAATTCATAATGAAACAACCTAAGAAGAAGAAGTGGAAGAAGAAATAAAGATGAAAGAATTGGTAACGGTAATTACCTCTTCTTTGAAGTGCCTCTTTGAGACCTCCTCTTAGGGCACTAAAATTGGTCTTTGAGGAAGACCAGAACCTCTAGGATGTTGCTAGGGAAGTGGAGAGGGGAAATTGGTAGGGGTTGGCCGAGCTTGAGTGCTCAAATTGGTGTGAGGAGGAGGGGGAGGAGGTGTCCTTTTATAGGGGAGGAGAGGGGCACCTTAGGAATATCTCAAAATATTATTTTATATTAAAGTCAAAATCGGTTTATAATGGTTCCAAAGGGTCTTATTTCGAAGCTAAAGTAAGGATGGGTCGAAATCCTATCAACCAATAGAATTTAGACAAGTTTGAGATATTATTTTAACCTTATCAATTAGATTTAACTCTAAGTTAATTAATTTAACTTTTACCGTGTCTTTTTGTTTTCTTTCACTATATGGTTAATACACTTACTATAACATGCAAAACGAACCCCAAATTGTTTATTATTAATATATATATCCTTATCTAAGTCATTTGGCCGAACCTTAGATTTTTAGGAATAAAATAACAATTAATAATATAATATTTGATTTAAAAACTATTTTGTGTCAATTTTGACACTATTTGATATATGATTTTTGTGAAAGTCATAACAGAATTATATGTTCGAACCAAGTTGATTAAATCAACACTAATATATCATAGTAACCTAGAAAATTAGTGGAATTCATAAAAAGTCTTAAATTACATTTATTTTGGTATTTATATTATCAATTATGTCAATATTTCATTAATAAGATAATTACTGCATCATTTTTGTGTCATAAATAAATTATATTATTTGATGTCTAAAAATTACAAATAAAATACCATCATGTAGGAAATCTTTTTAGCTTTCTAATGAATATTTATAGTCGAATTTATCTTATGTATAACCCCATATTAAAAATGATTTACTTATTAAACTTTGATTTTAGCTATTTTAACCCTTCTTTAAATAAATTAATAATAAATGTCCTAATCTAATCCAAGTGGGCCTAAATGGTCATATTTTATTCCTAAGTTTGTTTTTGGTCGAATTACACTTGTCCAATAGAATTAGGACATGTGTTAGGGTAATATTAATATCATATTTACCCTTAGTTACCTTATTTACTATTAACCGTGGTAAAAAAAAGTAAAAAGTTACTATTCACCAAAAAATTATTTTCATCTCATTGAACCACATTTTAGTCCTTGATATTAACCGTGTCTCTCGGATTTTCGAAATTCCATTCACAGAAGCGGTAAAATTAAGTTTTATGCAAAATTCAGTTTTTAACCTACCACTTAGTAGTTTCACTATTCATCAAAAATTGATGTTTTTCAGAACAATGCCAAAATTTCATCCCAAGCTATATTTCATATTCCGAATTCAAAAATGAAGTCTATTTTACCAAATTCATAACATAAAAGTTGCATTAATTAATTTTATAATTAAATCCCGCTGTTAAAACAAATAGCGTGTTTTTAAGAAACAATATCTATCAAAAGATTGACACTTGTTTATGTCTAGTTTAAATGTGAAACTACATCCAATGACCAACATTGTATTAAATTGTAAAAATATATTCTAAATATACTTTAAAACCACTCAAATCAATGATTTATCACTATTAATTATTTCGATTAAAAAAGTTGTTTTTAATTATAATTTAGTAATTTTCACTATTCATCAGAATATGAAAGTTATCCGAAAAGTACCAAAATTTCACCTTAGGCTAAATTCGATACTCCGAATCCAAAAATGAAGTCCATTTTGAGAGTTAAAATTTCTAAAATTTAAAAAGTGGTTATTACTATTCATAACGGCTAGTTTTAATAATATTTTAATAGCATATCATTGTTTCGTGAAACTCAGGATTACGTACCACACACGCTATCGAGGAAGGTTGCGATTGCGTGTAATGCAAGGCAAGTGAAGGATGCGTGTTGTGCAAGCTCCTTTTGGTGTAGCGTATAACACAAGACATTAGTAAAATAAGAAAGAATATTTTTCATAAAATCTCGGGCTGTTACATTCTACCCCCCTTAAAATGAATTTCGCCCTCGAAATTCGTCTGGGTTATAAATGGTTTACTATTCGAAAGTTTCTTTAATAGAAACCCACATCGTAAAAGGGAATACCAAAACTTGGCTTTAAAAACTAAAGTATGAAATGTAACGATTACCCAAAGAAACTAATCACTGGGTTTCCACATAGGTGAAAATATGGATATGGAAGAGAAATCTAACCATCATGTTCTGATGGAGAGTGGTAGAGAACATGGCTATGGAAAATCCAGTAATCACAAATCCATAAATTTGTGACGATCTAAGGTACCATCTGATTCATCAGGTATAAGATCACTAGGACAACATTTTTGGTTTTCAAGATCATTTCCCTAAAGTTGAAAATTTGAATTAGAATAAATACTTACTTTATTTTGATACAATATCACTGTTGTTCGTGCCTTGAACAATTTCCACTTCATCTCTTAAATAAATGAAGTTGAATTTGTTATTCGTGAAGTGTTAGCAGATCATGTGATATAATGACGGGTCATTCCATCTGTCTCAAACAAAAGGTAAGCAAAAGTTATTAAATATACATAAGTCATTCTATAGTGAGATTAATCATATATAGTTCCTAAAATGGACTTATACTTCATATATCATACTGCTTAATATAATAAAACTAGTTTCTACTAAACAGGGACTTCCTGTAGGCCAGTGGTAGGCGATAAAGGCCAGTCGCACTTTGGTTGTGGGTTCGATTCCTACAGCCTTGTCCGAAGCGATGGGCTGTCGCCCGTCCTGCAGGTTGTCCCTTTTTCTAAAACTACGTTACTATAACATCCCATCAATAATATCGAAAATCTTCTATCCTTAAACAATACTAACTTATGTCCAACATAATCCAGTCTAATCTTTGGGCTTATAATACTGCAGTCCACTCTCATAATATAGTGACAACGATTACCAGAGATTTAATACTGTCGTTGATCCTCACATATCATAAGATATGTCTTGTTGGTCACATTCCAAACATTCAAAGTCCTTAATCGTGTATTCTCTTGAATACCTTAGTGAAAACTTGAGTGCAGTTAAAAGTTAACACTTTCCACATACCAAAATCCTCAAAATTCTATATACTCAAACCATGATATCACTTAGTCCTTATATCAATCATGAGCTTATGAATACTATTAAACATTTCATTTTCTCATTTTCCCTTCATTATGCGCATAATAACTCAATCACTTTGAATACCACATTAGACCAATACATAAATATTCCAATATTCCATGATACAACATTATTTTGGAATCCCATTACATAAACACTTAATCATTCCACCACATCATTGTCATATTCAGCATCACCAATAGTGATCGCATGTGACTTCCCTTTGTCCTTTGCCTTAAGTGGTTGCTCATGTTGATCATCACTAACCCTTGGATTAGGGCAATTATTAGCATAATGCCCCATTTCCTTGCACTTGAAGCATTGAAGTGTTGGCGGTGCGTTCTCTGCAGTGTTTGCTTTATTCACATCATTAGAAACCCTTTTTCCATTACTTCGACACTCAGCTGCTCGATGACCTTCTTTTCCACACTTAAAACATTTTCTAGTCCCTTTTAGACAATCTCCACCGTGCTTCTTTCCACACTTTGTGCATAAGGAAACATTCATCTTCTTTTCACCATTATTCTGAGATTTCTCCTTGAACTCCATCTTTCGTTTCTTGTCAAAACCATGAGATGGATATGTAACACCAACTTCCATTTCTACCTTGATAGCACAACGCACAATTTCTTCATAGCTACTGAAGTCTCTTATAGCTAATGCCCTTCGAAGACTTGGTTTTAAGCCACTGAAAAATCGATCAACTTTACTTTCAGGTTGGATGATAATTCCAGAAGCATACCTTGCAAGTCTTGTAAAATTTGCTTCATAGGTACCAACAGATTCATCATCCCTTTGCTTTAGTTCAAGAAACTCTTTCTCCATCTTTGTTCGAAGAATACGAGGGAAGTACTTACTGAAAAACAAGTTCTTGAACTCGTCCCATTCCATGGACTCAATTTCATCTCTTGGCCTCGTATTCTTGATAAGATTCCACCATTGATCAGCTTCACCTTCCAAACGATATACTGCTAAGATGACTTTATCATGTTCAGAACATTGAAGAACTGAAAATATCTTTTCAGTAGTACTAATCCATTGTTCAGCAACTAATGGATCAGTAGACCCACTGAAAGAAGGTGGACGTTGCCTCATGAAGGACTCAATAGAATATTGTTCCCTTCTCTGCTCATTTGGAAGTCTAGAATGATTCTTAGCTTGTGTAAGTATAGCAATAAGATTTTGCACTCCATCTCCCATAACATTTGTTTGTTCAGGAGGGCAATCATTGCATTTTACATTGCATTGATCAACACGGTTCCTTCGGGTTCCAGCCATCGTCTAAAACCCATAAAGAATAGTGTGAGAGGAAAAAATCATGCTAGGGAAAACAACATAATAAAGGGGGAGTACCTTCAATATCCAACATCTTAGGTTTAATTCTATGATCGTTAGCGTAATTCTATTACTATAACCTATACGTATACTTATCCCCAGGGACATCCCTAGACATACCTTAGAAATATCTCTAGGGATCTCACTAACGTTTTCGCATCCTAGTTTCCAAAGGTTGACTAAACCTTTCCTCTGATACCAACTGTAGAGACCCGAAGCCTGACATACATGGACTTTACATTACTTTTGCGGAATACTTAGTACATTACAAAAACACACACACAAGGACCGTAATAGTTTAGTGTCTTTGGAAACTCGGACTATAATCTTATAATCGTGGTGAAAGATCTTCAACATCTCCCATAAAGATCTTCCTTTTTTTTATACCTAAAACCTTTCTTTATATCCTGGGGAAAAGAAAACATAAAAGGGTGAGCTCAAATGCTCAGTAAGGGTAAACAAAAGAAATATCAATCACATCATATTCATAAGAACATAACATTTTGGAAATCATAACCTGCAAAAGAGAGCATAATTTCATAACATGGGATAAATCATGGCAGTGAAATGTAATCACAATAATCATAACATAAAACATGGAAATTTGTGGCATACACACATAATCATAGAGAATCATTTCTTGTTAGTCAAGACTCATTGCCAAGACTATCTTAGTGGACAAAGTCCCTTTCTGAATCGAGTAATCCTCGTTTCAGTCCTGTTTCACTGAACCGGTATAACCTACCATTCCAGCCATGTCTATCTCATGAGATATAAAATCTTTACCCAATGCATTGGAGGGAGATATAGGTCCCACCCATCTCTTAATGAATCCTTTCTTATGTGTGCCACAAAATCATAAATCATACATCATCGCATAACCCATGTAATAAAAATGGGATTCTTAAACAACATGACATCATAAAACCATTCATATAAGATAAAGGAATTCATAAATATAATTCCATCACAACATAGTCAAATCAATGTAAAAATATGGATATAAACAGAACCCTTTATTATCTTAGATGAAAAATAATTTTGATAAAACACTTGAATTGAATTCTTGAGAAAAATATACTTTTTTTCTTCAAAATCAATTTCTTTTCACAAAACATCATGCAATTTTAAAAGAAAAAGATTTTATTGAAAATAGTCATGAAATATTTTGGAGGAAGGTTCATGAAAATAAGGCTTTATAAAACCGTAAAAATCCGTTCGTGCCGTATAAGTTAAAAAAAACATTCTTCGTACTTTTGTCGGAAAAGTCAAAATGTACCTCGTACGATAAACGACAAAAGATTCCTTTCATATCTTTTACTAAAAACTAACCAAAGGGTAAAATTGGATTTAAACCATTGTAGTTGGATGGAAATAATATTACATATTGAGGAAACATGGATGTGGATGATAAAATAAACCCCAGTAAATACTTACGAATAAACAATCTCGGATAAAAATGAGATTGTGATATTTCCCTTACCTTAGGTTCGACTTGCTTTGTAAGTGTCCGAACCTCCTGTATAATGATTTAAATCATGTTATTGACTTATTACAGAATCATATTCATTGTTATGATATCATATATGGTTCACTTATGACATTATATTACCCGTTCTTTTGTAAACTCCATGTTAAAGAAGCGTTTTGGGTAAAATCGTTTCATTTATCGTAGCTGTTTTGACTTGTTGTTCTTGACATCATTATTACTTATATCATGATTTACTTACTTCCAGAATATAAAAAATGATTTATATATCATATATATTCAGTATATATATATATATAATAGGTAGATAAATAAAATGAAAAACACCGTTCATGGAGACGGTAGTCCGTACGTACGCATGAACGCTGTTTTCCTTTCCTTATTGTCTTGAAATGGAAGTAAGTAGATTACATACATATGTATATATATACATAAATCCAGTAGCTTTATAATGTCATATATTTCATTATTATTTCATATATATACATTATAATCATTCTTAAATGGTTAACATGGAGAATGAATCTCATCGCGTCGTGGAGACGGTAGTCCGTACGTACGCACGAGCGATGATATCATTTCTATAAATATTGAATTGAATTGGAGTGGATTATACAATATATCAGAATCAATATGATGTTGTAATAACTATTTATAGTTATTCTTTACACCATTATACCCATCCATGTAAGGTGGTGGTGGAAAATAGATTACACCACGGCGTGGAGACGGTATTCCGTACGTACGCACGCGCGGTGATTTCTTTTTCCGTAGGATGGATAGATGGTGAAATAGGGTTGTTTACTACTTATAATAACATATCAGTATATGAGTGATACTGATGTTATTACTTCATAATGAAACAACCTAAGAAGAAGAAGTGGAAGAAGAAATAAAGATGAAAGAATTGGTAACGGTAATTACCTCTTCTTTGAAGTGCCTCTTTGAGACCTCCTCTTAGGGCACTAAAATTGGTCTTTGAGGAAGACCAGAACCTCTAGGATGTTGCTAGGGAAGTGGAGAGGAGAAATTGGCAGGGGTTGTCCGAGCATGAGTGCTCAAATTGGTGTGAGGAGGAGGGGGAGGAGGTGTCCTTTTATAGGGGAGGAGAGGGGCACCTTAGGAATATCTCAAAATATTATTTTATATTAAAGTCAAAATCGGTTTATAATGGTTCCAAAGGGTCTTATTTCGAAGCTAAAGTAAGGATGGGTCGAAATCCTATCAACCAATAGAATTTAGACAAGTTTGAGATATTATTTTAACCTTATCAATTAGATTTAACTCTAAGTTAATTAATTTAACTTTTACCGTGTCTTTTTGTTTTCTTTCACTATATGGTTAATACACTTACTATAACATGCAAAACGAACCCAAAATTGTTTATTATTAATATATATATCCTTATCTAAGTCATTTGGCCGAACCTTAGATTTTTAGGAATAAAATAACAATTAATAATATAATATTTGATTTAAAAACTATTTTGTGTCAATTTTGACAATATTTGATATATGATTTTTTTGAAAGTCATAAAAGAATTATATGTTCGAACCAAGTTGATTAAATCAACACTAATATATCATAATAACATAGAAAATTAGTGGAATTCATAAAAAGTCTTAAATTACATTTATTTTGGTATTTATATTATCAATTATGTCAATATTTCATTAATAAGATAATTACTGCATCATTTTTGTGTCATAAATAAATTATATTATTTGATGTCTAAAAATTACAAATAAAATACCATCATGTAGGAACTCTTTTTAGCTTTCTAATGAATATTTATAGTCGAATTTATCTTATGTATAACCCCATATTAAAAATGATTTACTTATTAAACTTTGATTTTAACTATTTTAACCCTTCTTTAAATAAATTAATAATAAATGTCCTAATCTAATCCAAGTGGGCCTAAATGGTCATATTTTATTCCTAAGTTTGTTTTTGGTCGAATTACACTTGTCCAATAGAATTAGGACATGTGTTAGGGTAATATTAATATCATATTTACCCTTAGTTACCTTATTTACTATTAACCGTGGTAAAAAAAAGTAAAAAGTTACTATTCACCAAAAAATTATTTTCATCTCATTGAACCACATTTTAGTCCTTGATATTAACCGTGTCTCTCGGATTTTCGAAATTCCATTCACAGAAGCGGTAAAATTAAGTTTTATGCAAAATTCAGTTTTTAACCTACCACTTAGTAGTTTCACTATTCATCAAAAATTGATGTTTTTCAGAACAATGCCAAAATTTCATCCCAAGCTATATTTCATATTCCGAATTCAAAAATGAAGTCTATTTTACCAAATTCATAACATAAAAGTTGCATTAATTAATTTTATAATTAAATCCCGCTGTTAAAACAAATAGCGTGTTTTTAAGAAACAATATCTATCAAAAGATTGACACTTGTTTATGTCTAGTTTAAATGTGAAACTACATCCAATGACCAACATTGTATTAAATTGTAAAAATATATTCTAAATATACTTTAAAACCACTCAAATCAATGATTTATCACTATTAATTATTTCGATTAAAAAAGTTGTTTTTAATTATAATTTAGTAATTTTCACTATTCATCAGAATATGAAAGTTATCCGAAAAGTACCAAAATTTCACCTTAGGCTAAATTCGATACTCCGAATCCAAAAATGAAGTCCATTTTGAGAGTTAAAATTTCTAAAATTTAAAAAGTGGTTATTACTATTCATAACGGCTAGTTTTAATAATATTTTAATAGCATATCATTGTTTCGTGAAACTCAGGATTACGTACCACACACGCTATCGAGGAAGGTTGCGATTGCGTGTAATGCAAGGCAAGTCAAGGATGCGTGTTGTGCAAGCTCCTTTTGGTGTAGCGTATAACACAAGACATTAGTAAAATAAGAAAGAATATTTTTCATAAAATCTCGGGCTGTTACATAAATTCTTTTAAAAATGATAGTTTTCATTTTGGGTACATGTGGATTATCACCTAACTGAATTCAAGTCATTCAATTTTCATCACCTCATCACATGTATTTCATATATGTGTCTATTTGGAAAAATAATGAGATATTTTTTAATAAATAATAATTATAAAAACATAAAATAATACGTACCTTCTTCCAATCGTGATCATTTCAAATGGAGGTGTTACACATTAATATATACAACCTACCATATTTATAATTGTATATAGTTATTTTTTCAAAACAATCTTTCATTGTTGGAATAAAAAAAATTATTTCACCTATAATGACAGTAATTTTTATTTCTTGATTATTAAATGACATATGATTAATTAATGACCTCATTGTCCATATTCAATATAACGATGTAATTTTGGGACGTTTAGTTCAATATCATTAAATCATATGACGTTAACTTAACTGACTATGTAATTAATTTTAACAAGGTATTAATTAATATAAATTGAATAATGAACAAGAAGAGAGTAATTATGAATATAATTAACATAATGTTATTATTATAGTATCTTATGATGGTATATTATGATTTGTACTCATGTTAAATTAAATTTTAACTTATTCTACAATTTCCAATGATTTAAATATTTTTTTTCTAAATAATTAATTCCAAGCCCTTATTCTAAAAATTATATTTGAAATTTTGATATATATATATATATATAAATGAATTAAAAACTATATTTCATGTGTATTTTGAGTTTTTAAAAAAACATTTCATAATTAGTATCTCTTCATAGTATTTTATAGGTAACGTTTTGACTTCCCTTACAAAAGGGAAAATGAATATTTTATTTTAATGCATAAAGTGAAAACTTCATTTTCTATATTATTCATAATTATCTTAGGATTATATTATATTACAATCTTCCTTATTATTTTCTACGAAAATCCCACTTTTTCTTTTTAATTAATGTTAATATTTCGAAAATATACGTTTCAGGAAAGGATATTTTGATATTCAAACGTGTTTTCCATATGGGTTTAAAAGTGTGATTGAATGGTTTTATGAAGGAAATGATAATGAATAAAATCATTTAATCATGATATTGTAATTGAGTGTTATATATGATGAGTGGTTCATGCTGCAATTTATTATACAACTAATGTACTTGATATATATTCTATGAGTGGGGGAGATTGATATGGCATATATATACTAGTGATCCTGATATAGGTCTCTATTTCATTAAAGAATATTCTTTATCATATAAGGAATAGATGGAGTGTATTAACCATATTTTTTTATCTTAAAAATATAACTAGGTTTCTATTTTTTCTAATATGTAATTAATATTTTTTAGTAATATTATTCTCTATGGTGCATATGTTCTATTTTTTCTAAATGGATTTTCATTTTCCTTTTAATGATTTTAATTGTATTCTTAGAGTGTACCAAAACATATTTCCGTATATATTGTTTATTTAAAGTTTTTTATGAAAATTTTTATAACTGTAAACATTATATGGTATTTCATATTTTTTACTAGATTAATATATTTCATATTATTACTTTATGAACAGAGATTGTATGCACATACTTTGATTATAAAATATTAACATGGTTTGTATATAGGTAAATAAAAAGAATATTTCATGATTGAAATAAATAATTTATTTTCATGCAAATAAAACATGATTAATTTTATATTTTTTACATTTTGTAAAAAATAGAAACTGATTAGAAGTTTCTACATTGTAATATATCGGTTTCTAATAGAAGAATAGTGACATAATTATCAGTTTCACTAAATTTTAATGATCGTTAATTTTTTAATTGAAATATTCACCACATACATGAGATTATGTTATTTTGTAAGGATTGTTCTATAAATATGGATTTAAAATAATGGTTTTTATAACATTACTTTTCATTATAATATTAATATTATAATATTAGAAGATATTACATTATGGAAATGTATATTTTATTTAGAATTTTAATATTACTGTGTTTCTTCGACTAATCTATGTCCGTTTAAAATGGTTTTCTATAAATAAAATATAGATGTTGAGGTTGGTGGTTTATATGAAGAAAATATCCATCAAATATTTTATCCTTGTTGTGTTTGGATGGAAACTAATCCAATTTATCAAAATTATATATTAGATGATATCAGATAACATTGTTGTCATTTTCTATGTTAGTGAGAAATAGTATTTACTTCAAAATATAATTTTTATGGATGTGAATTTCATGAATCAAAACCATCCAAATTTTTGGGGAGAATCATATATGCTAGTAGCTGATGGATGGATAAATAATATAGAGAATTCATTATTCTTCAAGGGATGTTCAGAAAATCCCAAATTTATTCCTTATACATATTAATTTCATATGGATTCTAATATACGATTATCATTTATTTATATTACGAGATAATTTGAAGATATGGATAACATTTAATGGGATACATTTATAAATAAATTATTGGATAAATATTTCTTTAAAACATTTTGAATTTTTATTGTGAAAAAATGCATGGAATTGTGGAAATAATATTATGATTCAGAAGTCATAAATGATGAATGTATTATGAGATTTACCAGGTACATATCAAATTTTATTTGAGACCATGAGAGTTAAAAATTAATTTTTTTTTTATTTTAATTGAATCCATATTTATGAATTTATTTAGCCTTGTGTGAATTTAAAATTTATAATAATTAATTTTTCGTGCTTAGAACATTAAGACGTTTTTTAAAAAATATAAGTTTCTATAGATGATAAGAGTATTAAAGGTGAATGTTTTGAAATAAATAGAGCAGTACCCAAATATTATTATTGGATATAGGCCCCCAAAATGATATAATTATAGTAAAAATAATTTTAGTGAATGGTTAATTAAATCTAGATGTTTTTACTAAAGATGTAATTTTGGATATAGGACAAAAAATTAAAATGAAAAGGTTTATAAAAAATCCCCGGATGGGGTAATACGTAGAATTCCAATGATGATATGATTTATTTATAATGATTAGGGGAATGGTTCTAACATTTTTCTCATGATCTTATCTAGTGGTTTTGTTCATCATGATCAAATGAAAAAATGTCTAGAGAATTCATTTCTAAATACTTTGGGTGATTTATTCCTTTTTAATGAAGTAGGGAGAAGTATGTTACATGTTTATTTAAATTATTCCAATTAAACTCTTGACTTTTGATCTTGTCAATCATTAATTTATGATAATATTTAATTTAAAAAAAATTATTATTTAATTATAAAATATATCACTTTCTTTTAAAACATCAGGTGGAAATATTAAAAAACCATGATTTATAAGAATAAATCTATTATAATGAGTTGGATGATATTTCATAAAAAATTTGAGGAAATATTTTTAGTAATGTTTTATATTACTTTTGGTAACATAAGATATTGTATTTCAGTTTATCATAAGATGATAAATTACAGAGATAAAAAATTTGTTTATAACAACTTCATATTTCGGATAAAAAACCATGCATATGAGACTATTTTTAATGATGGAAGGGAATGTTACGTAAATAATGTTTCAAAAAGAATTATATTCCCTATATTACTGGTTTCTTTGCACTGAATTGATATTATGATTTATTTATTAATGATTTTACTTAATTTATTTCTAATAGTGAGGTTGAAATGTCTATTTATATTGTTTTTAATTATAAATATATTTTAAAACACTATTCTGAATAAATTTTGTAGAATTTTTGGAATTTATTATCAATTAAATGATTTACTAGAAAAGGGTTTCATTAACCCTAGAACATCACCATGTCATCCACCTGTTTTATTTGCAAAACTAATAAAGGATCATTGTGATATTAAATTGATTATAATTACTTGAATAAAATCATTATTAAGAAGAAGTATCCATTTCCTCATATTGATGATTTGGTTGATCATATACTAGGAACACATAATTATTCCATTATTTCTCTTAGGATATGGTACAATATTTTTTATTTTATGGATATTGATATTCCAAATATAGTGTTTTAGAGTAAATAATGATATTATGTGTTTATAGTAATACCTTTTGGGTAGTATAAATAAAACATGTATTATTATCTCATATGAATTGAGTTTTTATTAGTATTTATATAGGTTTCTGTGTTTTTATTTAAAATATAATAGTATATTATTAAATTTAAAAAGTTCAATTAATATATCTATTTATTATTTCAATCATTAAAATTAGAATAAGCTATATTGAAAATTTAGTAATTTTTAATTTAGTTTTCAACAAATATATTTACATAGGGATATTATTTGTAAATATATAATAATTGCCAATACTACTAAAAAAATGACATTAAATAATTGAAATGAAATAAAAATTTTATATAGATTTATTTTATTCTTCACTTTTCAGGTTATTACAACTTGTTTGTGAAAGGAATTCCCACTAATCAAGATAGATGACAATGTTAACTGAAAAGTGAGTAAAGTTTATTTTAATGAATGAATGTCATGATTTTTTTCATGAACCAAAATAATGGTTGGTGAATGCACTTTTTTTACCCTATTATATATAAATAATTTTTTCATTAATCGTTATGATATATTGATTTATTCTAGTTTTTTATGATGAATCGTGATTATATAAAATTTTTTTCATGAACTAAAACACTTGATTTAAATTATCATAAATATGATATATAAATAGATTCTACAAATATTTCAAAAAAATTAGAGGCTTCCTTTTTATTGAGTTAAGTTTGAAATATATACATATAATAAATTATTAAAGTATTTATTTATTCATAAATTGTTGAATATGATATAGAATATATGGTTGGATCTAATTAGGTATTATAGATACACAATTCATTACAATCATATAAATTTTAAAAACCGATAGAATGGTTTTGTAAGAACGATAATGATAAATTTACCATTTTATGTTTTGAAAATGAATTATTATTTAAATCTTAATTTAACATTGTGATAGAAATTTTGAATGTTATAAAAATATGCTACATAGTATTAGGTGCTAGTATAATCATATCGATAGATAGAATTAATCAAGCTCAATAAGTGTAAATTTATTTATATGGAATGGTTAACTGGTATGAAATGGTATGTTACCTAAATTTTTCATGTAAAGTTAAGTTGTGTTGATATTAATTAAATGGATTTCTATTTTATCCCTCTGCATGTTGAAAAATTAATTATTGAGAAAAGATCATAACTCCCCCTTTTTCATCAATGAAATAATATAATGTATCATGTACATTAATAGTATTACTAATGGGAAGGAATGACTAGTAGAAATGTATTAAATATCCATGGACCTATACCAATAGTTCTTTAATTTTTATATGTCACCCTTTTCGAGTGACTCATCATAATCATTTGGTATAACCATACAATCAAATCCTATTACATGTTTTTTAAAAAACATTGTGGTAATAATGCAATGAAAATGATTTAAAATAAATTTTGGTTTAAAAATAGATATTCTAATGGTTATTTAAAACCATTGGTATAGTTTTATATATTATAAATAATACATGGGGATCCCTACCTCCCATTTCATTGGAATCTATAATATCCTTTATAATTTTTGGATTTTTTTCCTTCCCCATTAGTGAAAATCTATCATCAGTTTTGGGATTAATTGATCCCTTCTTGAATATTAAATTAGTGACATTAAAAGCATTCATATCATCTATCAAACATGAATTTCATTTTTTATATCTCAAAAAACCAATTTAGAATATTTTTTCATGTACACATTTACTTTCAATTCATTTTTCTAAATCATATTATGCATTTTTCCTGATTTTATTTCTCTTTTTTTCTATTTTCTCCTTCATGTAGTACTAATACCTATTTAATTTTTTTTAGATTATTATTTTCTAAAATAGATTCCTATAGAGGACATATTTATTTGGGGGATTCCCATAATAATTATTATCATTTTGTGTTTGATATGGGGAACCTAATATGTCTCTCATGGGAAGTATTTTTACTAATCATTTTTTCATTCTAGTTTTTCACTAACATGGATAGTCTGAGAAAATTAATATTTTTAAAAATAAAAATGATTTCTTCTTGAATAAAAAAATTATAAATTGACCAATAGTGTAGTATTGTGTAAAACTACAATAATTTCTAGAGTGAATATAAAATTATGTTAGTATTTTCAAATATACAAAATTATTATTAATTGTTGGTTTTGTATTTTCCAAACTATCTTTTCTAGATATTGGTTTCTTAATTACTTAAGAAGGTGATCTCTAAAAATATAAAATATGCGCAACTATCATATAATATAAAAATTGGGAAAAAATTCCTATAGCCCAAATAAAATGTATCCTTTCATATTAATTACAATTGTTTTAGCCATTTTTTCATTACACCATTAACATTACGACTATTTAATCTCATACAATAAGAGTTAATACATTCCCATTGATAACAATTACTTTCATCATATAAATTTTAAATTTAATGGTTACACTTTATTATGTTTTTTTGTCTCCTTCATTATACATTATCTTATCACCACACACACAACCAATAAAATTTATTATTACATTACTTATCTTGAATCCCCCATCCAAAAAAATTTAATATTGAATATTATATTGAATAATATGATAATTAATCATAATACTTGATAGTTAAATATCTTCATATTTAGACCAAACATTATGAAGACAAATGATTTCATACTATAATGAAGAAAACATTTACAAAACTTAATATAGAATCTAAATATTAGTGTTATTGAACTATTACATATTATAATTTTTATGAAATTATTATGAACATAAATCGATTATTATATATAACATAGATCCACTACAAAACATAAAAAAGTATATTGAATTCAATATAAAAGGGGAATAATGAAATTCAACATTTCCAAAACTACAATTATTGGGGATGATTATTATATCCTAGAAGGAATCACATTAACATCCATCAATATGAGAAGCAACTAATTATGTCTTTATCCATTAGAAAATCCTAATTGTTGTGTGCTATAAATGATTATTACATTGAAATAGTAATAATTTATACATGAATTAATATATTATGAATAAAATAATATCAAAATAAATATAAATAAGATAAAAAATAAAAAATATTTTTTATAGATAATAGTAAAGTTATTGCTAACTGGTAAAATGGAATTCAATATCATGGTTTTATATTAACAGTATATTATAATATATATATATATATATAATCTTTTGTTTTATTTAATTATACTATTCTCATATACACCATTTTATCAATCATGGATTTACATAATGTAGTGAAATGTCATTTTGGAAATACTATGTTTTATTTTAATGAAATTTTATTTCAATAATTTTATGATATGCTATTAATCATTTTTCTATAAAATGGATTGAAGTTTCATTAATGAAACTAATCCTATATCATGTTATTTTAAACAAATTTGATATATTTAATATATTTTATTTAATAATACTTCATATAGATTTCTAAATAAATTCATTTTTTTATTCAAATGAAGGAAATTAAAAATAGGGAATAGGTAAAAAGGACGTGGATGATAAAAAATTATCACTGCATAAGATATATACGAATTATTCATTATTTTTGTATTGTGAGTAATTAATATAAAATATATATATCTAATTTTTTTTTCATTTTATTAATTTAATTTTAATATTTTACATAAGACCAATAACTCAAGAAAATATTATTGTCTAATAAACCAAGTGGTAGTGGAACTGATCCATGTAATGAGGTGTGTACTTGAGCTACTCTCACAACTTGTAATACATGATGAAACGATGTAACCTCATTTGATATAACATCTAGTGGACTTCATTATCCTACAATGTAATTAGATGCACCCTATATATTAAGCATCCTATATTTTCTACAAAATTTACATATTGTTCACCACATTTTTCATTCTCTTATCAGATGAAGGATCCGACTCCGAATCTGAGCGATGGGACACCAAAATCCTATAGACAGGGTCTTATACCTTTAAATTGGAATGATTATATGGATTAAAACACTAAAAGATATAAAATAGAATTATTATTGGATAACAAGTTATATTGATGAGACAAATATTACAAATTAATACACTAATTAAACCATATTTTTATTATTTTGAGGATAAGTAAATTCCATCTGGTGTATCATTTTACGTCATTCTTAGTATAATTATTATCTTCCAAGAGGATGGAAACAGAATAAGGGTGATCTAAAATTAACAATAATGGTAAATAGAAATGGTTTTAAACATTTATTAGTGAGAATAGTCAATATAGAATGGTGATAATGAACACACAAGACATGTTGTCAACAAACTGTAGGGATAAATAATATTGAATGGTAACAAATTAAAAAAAATAAATTTAATCAATTAATGGAGAAAGAAATAAATCCATAGATACATCAACAAAAAATCTCTCAGATAAATACTAAATCAATTAAAATGAATGCAGCAATTTACCTAACGTCAATAATCTGGAACATGAACCACTACTATCAAGACCTTTGATATGACGGTTAACCATGTGGGTCAAAAAAATATTTTATGCATCTAATTAATCTTAAAGGGTTTTTTTCTCACCAATCTCTTCTCATGATACAAACGATGCATCGTGGGTATTTCATTCACTAATCCCTAACCTGTAGGCCTTTCCATAAATGTTCCTCGACCAATGGATTTCATATCACCATCATTCCTCATATCTAATGAAAAAAATCCATGACAAATATATTTATTTAATAAAGGATATATATTTATGAATATTTTTATAAATAATAAAATAACATTAAAAGTTAAATTTATATGTAAATTTTTATATGGTTTCAAAAATGAACATATCAATGATAGATGATGTAGATAGTTTATTATCCATATAATGTGGATAATAATAATTGTTAATATATTTAATATTCATGTGATTTATCATTTATAAACACCATTTTAGTGAATTTTTCAATTTGAAATTATATTTCATATTCTTGCTTTAAATGCATTATTAAATGGTACATTTTTAATGTCATTTAAATTAAACAATGATTTTGATTTTATTTTCATATTTAATTTTCTGGTTTCTCATTACATTTATAACAATTCATACATTTAGAGTACTTGGAGATTCATATTGGAAGACCACCAATGTTGGCATTGAACAACCAACATTCTGGGTGATGTGAACTGGACAACAGCCCATTAAAACAATTGTAGTAGCCAATATCTAAACCAAATAATTCTGAAAATCATATTGAAGATATAATACCTTGGGGTAAAATTTCATTAAATAGTGTCTAATGCGAATTATGATGTTTGAATGGAGTTCTGGGTGGCCCAATTTGGAGATATAATTCTGGGCCAGATTTTGTGGCCCCAAAAAACATCCCACCATTTCAATAATATCTCACAAAAAAATCATTTTAGGCTGAAATTTTAAAGTCTGTTAGGAGACCTCCGATCTCCATTTTCTATTTTTATGGCCCACTATAATTCGACCATCTAAAAAGTCATTTTGACGTGTTGGATTGGTGGATTCAAGCTACCTTCTACTTCAGATCAAGGGAGGAATAGTCTGTGTTCCTCAAGCTTTCCACCACCCTAGTCCTACCATACTCAAGTGGGACTACTTTCCCTATTGGAGGCTCGACCCAGGGCTTCTAAAATGAAAATTTAAGGCAGTGGAGAAGGATGATTTAATCAGCTTTTTGAGCATTCAGTCATTGCAATGTTATGCTGCGATTTTGATGACTCAAGTTGGTCTTTCACATGTAGGTTGTCAAATTCATGTAATTTTCATAATAAAAGTTCATCATCTCCTCTTATTATGTTATTATTGATATCACATTGATACTTATAGTTCAATGTGTTATTTTATTAACACTGTACATTGTGAAATTATCACATAACAATGGAGTGATTGTTATTTCATTGTTTTTTATTCTCCATTAACTCTCTCATGAGTCTAATTTCCTATTTCATTGAAACCATTGAATCAATTTATGGTTAACCCATTTATGGGTTGATTCAATGGAGTAATAATAGGTTGTATTGGATGTTATTTGTCACTGCATTAATTTCTAATCACCTTTTTTAATTGATATTTTTATTTGATGTTTTTGTAACTTTTTGTACTTCATGAATTTTAAGGACACATACTTCAAGGGATAATACAAAACATTACCTTGGAGTGCTCCTAAATTTGATCCTCCAAGGGAATAAGTGATTACTATTATTTTTTTGGTATTAAATTGGTATGTCATGAAGTGGTTTGATATTTTTGAATTAACCTATCTTGAATAGAAGAAGTGTAAAGTATTAAAAAAATAATTTCATCCAATCCACCCCAAGTGATAACTTAGTATCATCTCATTAATTTAATTGGAATTCACTTTTGTCTCTTATAATTCATTTAAAACCATCTGAAATCAACCAATGTTGGAAAATTCATAGACAAAAACAATCCATTGGATGTATGTGTCTGTAGGATACTTCTTAAGTCTATGAGGATTTGACTACCCTAAAAAAACTACAATCGACTACTTAAACGTAAATTCATGGGTAACTTTGGGTGAGACCAAATATTGTTTCCATTTTTAGATATGTATGTACTTTATGTTACACACTATCATCTTATTGTATCTGCATTATCTCTATTCTCACCCACATTCCTCTTATATTTTCACCTTTCTGTTTCTGAGTGTCCTAAGATTCTCAAATCTAGGTATCAGTCTACTCCAGTGTAGTCTCTTCAACATTACACTATAATGATGCAACATAGGAATTAAATTGTAAATCATTGTTGGGAATCCCCTATCTTAGGAAATTTATTTGATCGACCCTCAAATGAATACACCTCACCCAGTGAAATGTTTAATCATTTGGATGATGAAAACATAAATGATATATTTCAATCCATCTCAAAGATTGTAGAAGAGATCAATAATATATATTTCCATGATGTCTAAACTACTATCCAAACAGATCTCCAATAAACTCTTGGAAAATTTTATGATCAAATTGAGATAATGAATTTCATGGTTTCATCACTAAGATTAGAACTACAATGAATTAATACTTGTGAGGTAGTTATCCTTACAACGGTTGTCTCATATATAACCTAATATAGAGTTTCTAGATTCTCAGAAACATCTCGTGAATTAATTGAAGAACCAATGTCTAGATTTGGGGCAGGGGATGTGAATCAAGAAATTTTTTAAGGGTCTATAATCCGGAGGAAATTAATTTCATTTACTCAAAAGAGGGAAATGTTTCTCATTGGCTTAAATCTCTTTAAGATAGCTATATTGATGATTTTCTCAAATAATTAATCAATGATACCATCGGTGAAATCAATATCTTCGAGTCCATACCCATTCATGATTCAACTCATTCAAATTTTCTCGTTGAATCTTCTAATCTAATGGAACCAGATTTGTTTTGGAATTTATAAAATGAAGCTGAGTTGGATTCAAAATCTCTACTTGTGTTTGAATGTTGTTTCCAACATGAGATAAAAAAAATTTCCTTCATTACCCACTCCAATATCACTTCATAGTGTATAATCCTTAAATTTAAATTGGAATTCATTCTTCTCTTGAAACTTAAAAATTTGGAATGATCATTGATGTATTAGGAATGAATATAGAGGAAACTAGATCAATCATTTCCGATATTCCTTGGACATTCCAACTCATGGTAAAACATTGTTTTTCACATGACAAAAATTATAAACAAATAATGAATCTCCATAAAGTAGAACTGAAGAAATATGGGGTCATTAAAATGTTTAATGTTGGTATTGGGTAAGTTATGGGGGTTCAATTAAATCTAATGACATTAAACAAAAGAGTTTTACATGAGGCGACCTATGTTATTCGTATTTACAATCTTATTGAATCATAATTATTTTTCACATAGGATTAATAAAACCTTTTGATATTTAAAAAAATACACTACTGGATTGTTCTTATATTATGAGTATGAATGGGTATTAAAGGAGATCTCCATATCATCTATGTCATGTGGTGTGATCCATGAGTAATACCATACCCAGAAATTTAAAAAATAGACAATGTTTCATCAGTTCATTTTATTTTATGTGTTTATAGATTTAAATACAAAAAATAATTAAGAAAATTAAAAGGAAACATCATATGTCATGGGGATATGCTGTCAAAACTGGTGAAGCTGCGAGGACTCGAACCTGGGACTGAAGGGAGACAGGGGTGCATGATTACCCCAAACCTATGACTTATAGTGTTATCTTTTTCAAGAATTTTTTTATTTACACTTATATTTTATTTTCTTTATTATATAAATTTAAATATTTATATATATACTTAGAGTTTTTTATTTTTTCCTTTTTTCAATAGGGAATTGTTCGAGTAACATAAAGATCAAGGGATTAAAAGGGGGTGGTATGAATTTAAAATTCCACCACCAAGTGATTTCATTCCCTGATCCTCAATTTTAATATACTTCTTGAACTCCGATTCCCTACCTATACCCAATTCTAAATTTATCTTGTCTTCAATGACTGGGGACAGAGTCATTTTAAGTATGAAGGTAGAAAAAAAGTGCTTTTGTGTGCAAAAAAATGATTTGAAAAAAGTGTGCTTTTATGTAAGGAAAATATACATTATCCGTGAACAAGATAATACAATTTCCCACATTGAAGTTGAATATAAAAAAATCCATGCCTTTATTTGGATTTTAATGCATGATTATGTTCATGTGCATAGTTTTTGGAATGTTCAGTTGCCCGATGTAATTTTTCATCATTTATATTTACATCCATTTAATAACAAAAAAAACAATGCACATCCTCTAGATTTTGGGATATTATTTTGGTTTCATGGGGTCCCCAAAATAAATAACATAGGAATTGTATTCATTTATGTTTTAATATTATTATTCAAAAACATAAATAAATAAACAAAAAAATAAAAAGAATCAATATCCAAGTACATCATTAAAATGTCATAATGTGTGGATTTCAGCACTTGGGGATCATGACTCCATTGTTTTCTCGCCCATAGTTAGTAATTTTATCATTATTTTTTGTAATTTGACTATGTTTTTGACTGATTTAACTCGAAATGATGCCTGGGTATATGGGATTCACATGGGGCGCTAAGGTCTTCGATCCTCAGATTTATCAGAAAATTTCTCTACATGGGTAGACTCTTTGGAGTGAAATTTCAATTTCCATGGAAATATTGAAAATAAATCTGAATATTTATCTTAATATTGAAATGTGATTCCCTCTAGGACTTCTGTCATTTCCCCCTTGAATAAAGATGAACCACATGTGTATTGAGATACAGAACACATCGTCAAATATAATTGATTTTGGGTGAAATATGGAGATGTATTTTAACAAAGGAATGGTCTTGGGATTGGGTTCTTCTTATGAAACTATCTTGTATGAATTTTTTATGGGTTTCATAGTTTTTTGATATATGTATTTTTGGTGATCATTCTTTATTTAAATATTTTTGGAAAAAAGAATTCGATTTTCACATTTTTTTAGATATACTTTTCTTGGAACTATCCAAACACTAGTAGGGGGTTTTATTAGCCACTAAATGTGGATAATATTAATTGTTATTATATATAATATCCATATTCATTATTATTTATACACACCATTTTAGTGCATTTTACACATTGAACATTATTTCATATTATAATTGTAATTCTTTCTTAAAATGCACTATTATAAGGTAAATTTTTGAACATCATTTAAATTAAGCAATGATATTGATTTTATTTTCATATTTAATTTTCAGGGTTCTAATTATATTGCTAACAATTTATATTTTTTGGAGTACTTGAAGATTAATATTGGAATACCACCAAAGCTGGCCTTGAACAAACAACAGTCATGGTGAAGTGAACTGGACAACAACCCAATAAGACTACTATAGCGAACAATATCAAAGCCCAATTATTCTTAAAATTGAACTAAAGATATAAGAAATCATGGGAAACATTTATATCTATAGTGGATAAAGCTAATTATTATTTTTTAATAGAGTTATATGTGGCCCTAGTTCGAGATAAAATTCTAGGTCAATTTCTGTAGCCCCGAAAAAATGACAACCATTTCAAAAATATTTCTCAAACCATAATTCCATTTGGGTTGAAATATTACATGAGGATAGGAGACATCCCGAGTTCTTGGTCCATCTTCTATGGATCACTCTAATTCGGCCATCTAAAATGCATTTTGGTGCATCTATTCGGTAGATGAAAGCTACCTTCCAGTTCGGGTCGTGGGTGGAATAGTCTATGTTCCACAAGCATTCCACCAGCTTAGATCTACCATACACAAGTGGGAAGACATTCAATATTGGAGGATAGAACCAAGGATCCTAAAATTCATATTCAATGTAGTTTTTTGGAGGATTTAATCATCTTTTTTTACTTTCCTTCATCGGTATGTTATGCACCAATTTTGCTGTCCCAAGATTGCATTTCATATGTAAGTTATTAAATTCAACTTAGTTTATTAATAAATGTTCATCTTCTCATGTTATTCTGTTTCTATTCAAATGAAATTGATACCATTTTATAAATGTGTTAATTTATTCACACTAGACCTTGTTAAATTATAACACAAGGGTTTAGTGATTGTAATTTTATTGTTTTTTTTCATATCCATTCTCCTCCTCCTGAGACTACATTACACATCTATTGAAACCATTGAATCAATGGTGGGCTAACCAATATATAGGATGTTACAAGGGAGTATCAAGAGGAAATATTGGATGTTATTTATCAACCAATTTATTTGTAATATCCTCAATTAATTGAGATTTTTATTTGAGGATTTTGAAACATCATCGTCCTTGTGGAATTTTAAGGCCACATAATTCAAGTGATAATAAAAAAAATATTAATTTGTAGTTTTTATAGATTTGATCATCCAAGTTTATATGTGATTAGTGTTATGGTTGTTTGGTATTAAACTAGTATGTGATGATGTTTTTTTATCTTCTTGATTTATCATTTCTCGAATATAAGAAGTTGAAACCGTAAAACAAATTCTCACAATCCACCCCTAATTGATAAACTAGGATATAAGAATTATTTCAATTTTAATTCACTTAAGTATCATAGAGTTTATTTATAAAAAATCTAATATCAACCGATTTTGGCCACTTCATAGAAAAAATAATCCGTAGGATGTATGTGTACCCCTAGTGATAATCTAGGATCAACACATTATTTTAATTTGAATTCACTTATGTCTCTTAGAGTTAATTTAAAACCATATAAAATCAACCCATTTTGGCCAAATCATTTTAAAAAACAATCCATAGAATGTACGTTTATTTAGTTTACTTCATAAGAATCTAAGGATTCGACTACCCAAACTAAACAACAAGCGACCGCTTAAAACAAAAATAATTAGTTAATTTGGGAGACACCAATTATTTTGGTATATTCCATTATCAATGATTATAGTGAATTGAATATTTCATGATAAATTAAAATGGAGTCATGAAAGTGAATGTCGATAATTTAACCAAAAAAATCAATCATAAACAATTTAGGGGAAGAATATGTATGCTATAATTAAAAATTTTTCAAAGGGGATTAAAATAAATGATTATTATAGTTAAGGAATAAAAATGGTATAAATACAATTTAAAAACATTCATAAGGAAAATATACATTTTATTGTGAATAATATTTTCAAAATACATGTCATTGGGAATCACATCAAAAACATGTATATTATCATTGTAGTGGAATCATCAATAAAATAACAACAGGTAAATTTATACATGTTGTATGATATAACAATAACATTGCTTTAATCATGTAAAATATTAGAGAGTATTCTTATTTAGAATGTGGAAAAACGATTCCTTTTAAAACACATGTAAATGAAATTAAGGGAAAAAATTCCTTAAATAATTTATTTTTGAAATGTTAATAAATATGAAACCTTTCTATAAAAAATGGGTTTTTGAAGAAAAATTTATCTCTGACTAAATATTAAAACGAATTATGATTTTCTATAAAAAAGTATCTTAATTATTTTGAGTGCCAAATAATTGAAAGATAGTAGTATTTCTAGAAAAATACCTTCAATTACCATCGTATAATATGATTAAAGGGTTTATTAAACAATGATAATATAATTTACCCTGATGTAAAATCATATGTTATCATTCTCATACAAAATGATATTGTGATGTAACCCCTAAATCGATTATAATATTGAATTTATAATCTATCAACTAATATAATATGTGTATCAATTTTAAATAAACATAACTAAAGTGTAAATAAATAAATATTTAGTAAATATTATCTATAAACATAATCATAGAATATAAATTTCAATTAATATGTAGTATAATAAAATGAGAAGGAATCATTCCATTTTAATATAATTAAAATTATTCCTGAGAGAAATAATCATTAAATATACTAAAGTGTCTCCTACCACATTGAATCTTTTGAATCATAAGCCTAATGAAGAAATAAAATTAAAGTAAATATTTTTATTCAATTGATAAAAAATAATTCATGATATAATATATCAAAATGAATAGTAGAGACGCCACTTTATGATTTAAGTTGTTAACATGACAAGTATCTCATAGATGTGAAATGTGAGATGAAAACCCGTTACATTATCCTTAATGTTTACATTATAGTGTTTATTAATTTATATAGTGGTATTAAATATGTTACTATCTTATTCAATAACCATACAAATATTAATAATATCCTATATTAACATCTTATGACATATTATTACCTGTTTGTTAATTATATTTCATTATTTTCGCTATTTTATGTGTTAATTGTGTAGTTTTTCGAATATATTTTGACAGGTTTCACATCGCGAATGGATTTAAGGCCTTAATTTTATTTATTTTGATAAATCATCAGTTTATTCGTTGAAGGGGGACCCTTATAAGGCCTTTTGTCCTATGGCCCAAGGCCCATACATGACACAATACATGACCATAAAGTCCCGACACCTAAAACCCATGAAATAGCCCCTCCCCCAGCATATTCATGTTAATGGTGCATAAATACCCACCTCTCATGGTTTATTAGCTAGCATATACCCATGTAGAGCTACACGGTTCATTGTCCCGATGATTGTTTCCATTCCCACTCGGTGTTCCAATCTAGTTATCTCTACTCTTGTAATTTCTATTTGATTCTATGAATCCTCATCTAGGTCTGATGTTGTGTGCTCTTCCTTGCTTCTTGGTCTTTTATGTAACCCAATATCCCTATGGCGTGATGGAAAATCATGGCCCAATGTCCCTTAAAACCTGAAGGCCCTATGCCCCGATGTCCTATAGTGGATGAAAGGCCCTAAGACCCGTAGGACCCAAAATGGTACCATGAAGGAAAAAATATGATGAATAGTTCCAGTTGCAACAATATCAAACCATACATACTACAGTACTACTGCAAACACTAGAAATTTACCCTCACCAAGATTTGATTCTATGTCACTTGGATTCCATACAGGATCCTCTACCATGCAGGCACATTCTTGTTGGATTTGACTTGTTACTTATTGTTTCTATTAATTATTTAATAGGTTCATCTTCTCAATTGTATCAACCATGTTGCGAATATTTAATGTATTTATTATTTTTTATTTTTCATAATCCAAAATATTTGGAGATGTGAAATGAAATCCACAATTCATGGAGACAGGAGGCTGTATGTGTGTATGAAAGATACATTCATTTCCTTTTCATATTTAAAAGAGTTAAAAGTAAATGATATATTTTTATATTATAATTTATTTATGTTAAAGTTTTTATATACATCACATATAATTATTAACACCTTCCATTATACATTCAATGTTAAATGTTTACGTATCACTTCACTTTGAGTATGTGATAGTCCACACTTCCTCAAATGATGTTATCATACTTAAACAAAATGAAATCTACAAATTAATTTGTCATAAAAGAATTATATAATCATTAATAAATAATAAATTTCATATATATCATATATAAATATTTTCTCCATCATAGTTAATGACCATTAACGGTGGTATATGAAAAAACAAACAATCATTGTTATGCGATACGGTATTTTGTCGTACTCAATCAATAATTTTTACCACATACATGGAATTGTGAGTAAGTGTAGTTAGAAACCTTACATGAAAATGTATATTTATATTTAATAAATTTTTTGTTTATATAATAATATAATAATAATATTTGAGTAGTGGGTAATGAAAATAAAACTTATGATTATGAGGGAAGATGTTACCTCTTATTCTGGTGACTTAGTTGGGTTTTCACCAATGGGATTTAGTGTTTTCAATTCAAGATAATTTAATGATTCTAGAATTAATATATAAATATTGAGGGGATATTTGAGTAGATAAATTTGGACACAAACTGAATTTCAAGGTGTGTATAATTGGGATTGGTGGGTGTGTTTTCAATGTATAATGGAGTGTCACTTCTATAAATTTTTATAAATTTTATTCCTCCCACATTATCCCCATGAAAATTGAATCCAATAATGTAAATAATTTGATCCAATGGATTATTTGGTAGAAATATGTAATGAAAATGGATTTTTGAATGGTTTTTAACTTCCTTTGTCTCTTAGGATTAACATTATTCCATTTTGATTCTAATTTTTTCTAAATTGTTGTATATTATATACGTTAAATTTCAATGATATTTTTTTATCAATAACTAATTTTATCTTATTTTAAATTATCAAATAATTTGATTCCAATTTGAAAAGATTTTTTCAGATTCTAATCAATTATATGGCTGAAATTAATTTAAATTTAATCCTAAATACGGGTTTAAAATGTAGGATTTTAATGTAAAAACAGTTAATAGATTTCCATGTTTTTATATATAATTTCAATGTTAAATTTTTCATAAATACTTAAATTAGATAAAATAATAAAAAATGTCCTAATTCATTGTCCAATATTAAAAAAATATTTTTACTATATAATGAAACAATATTAAAAAATGAGAAATGAATTTAAATATAGTATTTTTAACTATTTGTTAAAAAAAGAAACTAATTAAGAAAACACCAAAAATATAACCTAAGATATTTTTTGTTCCAATTTCATATATTACGTAAATTTTGTCATATAATATTTATAAAATTTATAAAATTTCGATATAAAATAAGTTCCACATTAAAAGGTGGTAAAACTACCTTTTTAGAAACATACCCTCTTTTAGCTTAAAAGAGTATATACTCTATTCATATGACTATCAAATTGATTAGATTAATATAAGATATATTTTATTTATTATAAATCATATATAAATAAATTATTTCCTTTTATTAATTTCTATTTGTTTAATTTATTAGAATAAAACTCTTTGGTGAGAATAAAAATAAAAAATATATCCTTTACATTAAATTTCATTACAATATCTATTCTAATTTAATTATATCCAATGAATAATTCTTATATTTGTAAAAATAAAATAATTCAATTTAGTTGATAATAATCATTATTTATAATTTAGGAGCTTTGTTATGTATTATTATAATAAATAATAGTAATATATTGTTGTCTGGTAAAACATTGCCTTGTAGGTAACATATTCCATTGAATAAAAATGTGGTTCTGTGTGAAACACCCTAACACAAGATCCCATCAATTTAATTATATATCGTATATTTAATTCATTTAAAATTGTAATGTATTAACAATTCTTTATATATTATATTCCATTATGTCCATGGTGTTTCATGTCATATACATTATTGAATACAATGATCATTCATTAGAATTTAAGGGTGTCATGTTCTCTCGAATTTAATTAAATTTCATCCTTGAAATTAAAATTTGACCTATGATATCTAGCATTTGGTATTTGAAAATTATTTTCTATAAATACCAAATCGTGAGAAGTATTCATAAAACATCCTCTAAAATTAGATAATTGAAGTACAATGGCCACAATGAATAACATATAACTTGGTCTCCAGTTTGGAGAAAATTAGTGGAAATGAGAGATATATACTTGAGGAAAATCGTAATGATTATTAGGGAGTTATTAATGTATGTAATCCCCAACATGTGAATGATCAATACAATGATGAGTACCTCAATTACAAAAATCATTAATGATTTACAAAACAATATGTTAAAAACATATTATGATACTTATTTGTTTTATGATACTCATACTAAATTTGATAAATTATTTTATTAACCAAAAATATAATGAGATATTATTACATTATATATTAATATAAACATAATTTCATCTATTGTTTGTGCTTCGATCAAGTCCCAATTTTTCAATTGCATAAAGAATGGATATCCAAAATTTATCTTTAATACCAAAAGAATTAAAAATGCATTTAAAGTATAATGGGGACGGTAAATAATTGAAAATTATTTCTAATGTTCTCTAATTATTCTCCAAATCTTATATGATTATTTAATAAATCATTAAAACTAAAAAAACACATTTGGTTTAGGAATAACATTTTTCCGTCAAATCGTTTGTTGTAAAACAATGAAATATTAATAGGTACATTGCATAGGTCAATGGTTGGAATGAATCACATATTATAATATAGTCATGGGTTCAACCTGAATACAAATTGCTATTTTTTAATACCTTATTAATATAATTTACAAAATCAAAATAATGATCACCCTTGAATGAAGGATAATTAGTAAATAACATTTTGACCTAGGTTTTCAATACAACCTCAATACATAAATAATTAAACAATTTTATCTCATCAATAGTCCTTTATTTCTCTATTATTTACCCTAGGTCATTCATTGGCACTATATATTCAAATACGTACAACATTATAATGAAAATTTGAATTATCCTAATAATATCCCCTATTAGTGTTAGTCTAGGTGTGCAGTAAGGCCCACTATAAAATACTAGGTTACACTGAGTGAAGTACAATCAAAATTGTTATAGTTTTTATCACTAGGTTTATCTGTTCCAGAAAAATTAATATTATAATATAGAAACAAAGTAGTATTTCTAGGAATAACAACATAATATATTCTGTAATTTTTTTTACAATGTTCTTCTATACTAATCCTAAAATTGAACCATAGGGTTATGTTCACTTGTCCATGTTTTCCTAAATATAATATCCAATGTAGCTATTGATCATCAATTGTTACAAAAAATAGAGACCCTAACAATGAAAATGGAAGACAATATATACTACATTTACATTGGAATGATTATATGGAATAAAACAACAATGGTTATAAAAGTTGAGTTTTATTCTTAAACCAAATACACACATGGTTCTTGTATTAAAAATGAACAAACTAATTAAAACATAACATTTATATTTCGAGGATATATTTATTCAATCTAGAAATTCCTTGCATATATTTCTTATTATACTTAATGGATTATATGGAAAAGAAACATAACACAGGTGATCTAAAATTATTAGTAAGGGTCATGTACATCATAAGCAATAATCATTAATTATGAACAATCATCATTTCATGGTGGCAATAGAGATCACGTTCCATATAATTAATACACCAGATAGATAAACAAAATAGGGCCATAATAATTTATAACATGATACATTTAACAAATAAAATGTCAATAAAATGCATTCATAGTTACGTGGATAAAAAATATCATTTATAAATAATAGCTATTCCTAACTGAAGGTAATGATTAATTATTGGACTTCATCTATATGGAACACTACCACTACCATCATGACATTTCTTTATGTTGATTTATGTTTGTGGGTAGAATCCCATTTATTCTGTATTGAAACATACTTGAATGTTTTTTACCAACTAAATTTGACTCATTAGAAAACTGATTCATTGTGGGTATTTCACTTACTGTTCCCAAACCCATAAGGTTTTACATTAAAGATTCCCAACCCATGTATTTTATGTCCTCTGAATTCCACATATCTAATGAACAATAAGCATTATCAAATATCCATATTTAATAAAGGATATGAATTTATAAATACTTCCCCAAAAAAATAAAAAAACTAAAAGTAATCATTATATAAAAATGGTATTCAGTTTTGGATATAAACATATTCATGGAAAATGATATGGATAATAATAAAAAATTCAATGTTCAGTGGTCATAGGGAACCGAATATTTCTAATGTACTTACAAAGGAATATAGGTTGCGAATATTAATATCATTAATAGGTAAATAAATAATAGGCCACCTTTAAGAAGAATGATGAATGTATTAATACATCATATTTTAAGGGGAGTAAAATTAATGAGTTTTGTACTTGATGAATAGAAATAATATAAACTATATTTTTTTAAAAATCTCATGAAAATAGACTTTTTATTTTTAAGAAAGAATCAAAATCTTTTTCCATATATTAAATTTCAATATAGTTTATTTAAAAATATTCCTTTGAAACATTAAAAGAAAGAATCAATGAAATGGTGGTTGGTAAATCCATACACAATGTACAATATATAAATAAAATTCATTTTGTATTGTAAAATGCTGTAAATTTGAATTATTTAGAATAAGGAATGAATATTACACTGAAAACATTTGTAAAAGAAATTTTTTTCTAAAAATGTATTGATTAGATAATTTTCTATCTGTTATTTTTTAGGACCATTTTGGAGAAATTGGTTTTTAAAGAAAATTGGTTCACTGACATATAAGAGATATGAATTTAGGTTTTGTAAAAAATAAATTCTAAAATATTTTGAGTATGAATGAATGAAAAAATGGTATTATTACATGATAATTGTCATAAATAACTAGAGGATAATAATATGAATGGGATTATTATGCACTATCTTATAATTTAAAATTATGTAAATTCATATATAAAAAATACCAAAAAAATATATTATTGTGAATTAAAACATTGAAAATTCTATAATGTTGATGTGATAATCCATCATCTAATAGATTATGTGTATCAAATAAAAATCCTCATAAGAAAATTGGAATTCAAAAATAGATATTAAAAAGTATTTATTATGATAATAATATAATATTAATGACAACCAGGAAGTTGTATTACCTATTAATAAGAATGAAAACATTGAAAATTAATTAAAATTATTCTTGAGGAAAATAATCCTTAGTCATTTAAAAGTGTACCGTACATTTTTAATAAGTTTGATTAATACACCTCATGAATAAATAATGTTACATTAAACAATTAAATACAATTATGATAAAATAATTCATGGTATAATATATTTAAATGGTTAATGGATACACTAGACAATGTAGTATATGGTTAATATGGCATTTATCTCCTATTTGTAAAATGTGAGATGATGATTCCATCATTATCCTTCACTTTTTTGTGTGGTATTTAACCTCAAGTATATTGGCCTAAAATATGTTATTATGTTATACCATGACTATAATCCAATTCATATTATCATATATTAACTTCTTATGATATCTAATTACTTGTTTTATAATAATCATTCATTATTTTTCTACATATTAGGTGTGATTTGCCTAGTTTTTTGAGTATATCTAGACTTCTTACTTATTGTCACTATTAATTGAACCATTTTATCATCATATAATAAATGAATAAAATAATTTTAATATTTTATATATTTGTTATATATGTATTTTGAATAATATATAAAACATGGAGATATGATAAGAAATACACCATTTATAGAGATAGTAGTATGTACATACGTATTAAAACTACATTTATTTGTTTACCATATTTAAAATAATGATAATTATATTATATATGTATATAATAATTATAGTATCAAATAAATTTTATGTATTTCACATATATTTAAAGGACCCCGGAACACCCTGATAGGGGAGGGGAGAATCAGTGAGTCAACATTTATCATTTTTAATGATGTGGATCTGGTTTCCAAATTGGTAGGAATGTGTAAAATATATCAGACAATTGAAATCAAGAAGTTGACACAACACATATAATTGGTTCACCACAAAGGGCTACGTCCTAGGATCATACGCCGATAGTGTGTTGGTCATACCAAAATCAACTAATCATTACTAGTTTATGGCTTACAATTCTTGGTCACAGTCACTACGTTCTAGGAATACAGACTTTACAAAGTTTTAGGAAACACTCACTATATCCCTCAAATCACTTTGGTCTACTCCACCTAGATCACTTCCTTGAGAGATGTCAAACTCTGTTTATCGACATAAAGGTCTCATAAATAGATTTTCATTGAAGTCTTTTTCTCTGTAAAGCATGAGACACTACTTTCATCGGTGTCCGAAATGATGCACTTGAACGCACTGAACCATTGAACCAGATATGATAAACGTGAAAACAGGTTACACCATTGATTTCGAGCAATGCTTACCATTTGCAAACAAGATATAACTTTTGGGTGTAATACATGATTTTCCCACATAAAAATATTTCACGCAACACCACCTTTATGAGAAAAATTCACTTTTATATGGATCCTTAAATTTTATGCGTGGATTCAATTTTTTCACGCAACATCATCTTTTACGCACAACTGCCAATTTTTACGCACAACATCATCGTTTTTTCACAGCTTAATCTTTTCCTCGAAACTCCATTTACATACATCAGAACTTGGATCATAATGAAGTCTTCAGCAATACAGAATGAGGGGGTTCACATCTTATTTATAGGCATCACCAACCCCCACATTAAATACCCACCTGGACACACAAAACTCTCATTCTTCTCAAAATAATTTTTCACTCAGGAACCATTTTTCATGCACATATCCAAATTTTTCGTGAACCACATTCCTTTTCCATTTTTCAGTGTTCTGATCCCAAAAAAACCTTTTGCACAAGAATACCAACCTACATCACTATTTTATGCAAAACCAATATAGTGTGCAATCCATGTTTTTTGCGCACCACTCTAATACTTCGTGCCGTACATGCCTTTTCCATTTTTCAGAAATCTGATCCCGAAACATGCCTTGCGCACAAGTTTCCAACACACCTACCCTTTTTCATGCATGTTCATTTAAAAAACACATATTTTTCCATTTTTCAATTTTTAGACCCAAAAATTTAGCAAACACTGGAAAATAATGCCACCTTCAATATTGTTGTCTTCTTAAACTATTTTATTACTTTATTGGAAAACATTCATAACAACCAATACGGATTGAAAAAAATAGAAAATAAACCAATTTTTACATAGAATGACCATGGTTCCAATAATATTTATTAAAACCATCCTCTATACATTCCATGTAATGTGTGAATATATCACATCTATTTGAGAAAGCTATAGTCCTCACTTCCACAAAATATTTTATTATATATACACAAAATGGAATGTATAAGTTTTATGTTTTAAAAAAATTAATGAAGAATAAGGTATAAAAAACATATATATCTTATATAAAAAATAAATTCCCTCATAATTCCAAACCATTAAAAGTGGCATAGGAAAAACAAATAACTATCTTGTTGCAATGAAGTAGCTCTCTAGAGTTGAACATCAATTTCATTACCCATTAGATGGATTTTTTTGTTTGTGTTGTTAAAAAATGTGTCATAACAAATATTTCTATAGTTATTAAATGATATTTTTTTATTAAAAATGAAATAATAATATTTTATGGGATTGAGAATGAAAATAAAACTAATGATAATTATGATGGATGTAACTTCTTATACAAGAAACACATTTCAGTTTTCACAAAACATCTTTCGGTCTTTTAGTTATGTTCAATTTGAGTCATCTAGGTTGAGGTGGGGTATGTTTAAGAGAAATTTTTTATTATATTGGTTGGTTCAATGTTTCATTATTGGGGTTTGGATGTAGTAGGGGTTAGTTCCTTTTTTAAGTGTAGAGGTGTGGAAATCTTGTAAATTTTTGGATGGAGAATTCCAACCACGTTTTTCCATTATTAATCGGCTCAAATAATGGGTCAAAATTGATACATGGTTTTATAGGGTAAAAAAATGGATATAAAATGGATTTATTACATGATTCAAGGTTGTTTTTTATCTATGTTTATGGTTTAGTCCATTATTAATCTAGTTTTCTTCTTGATCTAAGCAAAAAATTTAAATTACATTCACTAATATTTTTGTTAAAAAAATATGTTGAAATAATTTGAAATTATAAATTATTATTATTCAAAATAGAGAATCTAATTTACAAAATTCCAATCACATCATGTGATATATTAATTTAAATTTAATCTCACATATTTGATGACAATGTTGCTTTTTAAAATAAAAACATTCAAAATCATGATAAATTTCAGTATCCAATTTCAAAGTGAAATTGTAAATAATAAAATAAATTGTATGAAATGATATATAGTTTATCAAATTAGGATTTAAAACCAATAAAATTTCTAATTATACGAAAATTTATTTTGGAATTTATATCTCGTATTTTTGACCATGCATTAAAAAATAAATAATCATATGAAAATACAAAAAAAAAACCCTAAGTGTTTTTATGTTCTCAACTAATTTATTAAGACTATATAATGATTTATGATTTATATAAGTTTAAATAGTTGGACTTAAAATAGTCTATCCATTAAAAGGTCGTAATTATTCCTTTTTAGAAAAAATAATATCTTCATGTGTAAGATCAGACTTCCTCTGATATTATGCCTACCAAATATATAGGATTAATATCAAAATTATTATATTGATTATATAAAATATATAATTAATTTAAAAACTTCAATAATTTTAATTAATTGAGTTTATTTTAATATAACACTTTTGTGAGTTTAAAATAACTTTATTTATCTTCAGGTGGATTGTATTTTCATTTCTAATTGATTGTAACAAATAAATTCATCTTATATTTTTTTTAAATCATAAATTTTTCTATGTTACATAGTACTATTAATAACCACTAACATAATGTTTATGATTAATAATATTTTATAATACAATAATAATAAATTTTTTGTTCGGTAAATCCCAGTCATGCATTAACATAGACAATTGAAGAAACTCAGGGTTGTGTGCGATGCACACTAACTCTATATCATGTGAATTAAAATATATATCATTAAATGATTTTATTTAAAATTTAAAATTTGTTATCATGTCTGATTATGTTATATTAAATTATGTTATTGGGGTTTCATGTCATACAAACTATTAAATAAAATTTTTATATGTTATAATTTCAGGGTGATACAACATCTTTATTATATTTTTCCACATATTTCCCTGAAATATTCATTTCCTCAGACTTCATTATCTAAAAAATCCAACATTAATCCTTATTGTACTTATACTCTGTAACATTCTAAGCCTCCACATTAGAAATCGAATCCAACTTCGACTATACAGGTTGATGATCATTCAATTCTAAGGAATCCAATGGTAATGAGTTGCCATCCTATGTCGAGTATATTTATAGATCCTTAGTAAATGTTTTTGACAATTATTTACTTTCTATTATAATATTGGTTGATATAAAATTTTTCCTATCTTATATGGATCCTAAAATTGGAAGCATGGGCATACACACATGCATGATGTACTGAACCACCATACATAGGTGAGAGTAGAGTAAAATAAGGATTACGAAATGATAGAAACAATATTGTTAAAATGTTGGTATCTAATATAGAATCATTACCATTAGGACAATCCCTTAAGGTGTCCTATAAAATGAGGTAGACTCTATTTTTTGGGTTCTAACATGGCTATGAAAATTAATTAGATATAATTTTCTTTTAATATTGTATTTACATTTATTATAATTTTGTACAAGATTATTTATAATATTCCAGATGGTGAAGTGGCATGGACAACACAACTACTGTAATGAGGTCTTTTGGGGAGATCATATTAGCATGATTTGTCTAATAGTTGGGACTATAATGTTGTAACACATTTAGAGTCCATTATTATCATGAATATATTTCTATCATCTTATTATTAGGAAATATTGACCAATAAATTAGTATAGTTTTTATAGTATTATTCAAATTTTGTTTTTTTAATGAAAGTAAACATTATTTTAATAAGAAAATATTTTGAATAATTGCATATTATTTTTAAAAATAATCAAAATTAAAAAAAATATTGATTTTTTTGATATATGTCCACACATTGGGTTGGACTATGATTCCAAAACCTAAAATGATATTTTAATTTTTATTTGATATTTATTTATAATTTTATAAAATAAAATATGGAAACAAAATTATTTCAATTTTCAATTATATATAATCATTAAATTTTTTTGGTAAAATCTTTATTTATGTCCATGTGAATTTATAAACATTATAATATATTAAGGAGAATAAATAGATTAAATTATTTTTTATGGCTTGAAATAAAATTTTTAATTAATATTGTATCCAATTATTAAAGTGATGATCTTTATTAGAGTATGTACTTTCTCGGTGAAGTTCATGAAAAAATTTATATCTAATGAATTCATCAGATTTTTTTGTATTCACCATATATTTCTAGAAATCATATTCATATTTTTCCATTTAAGAATTTTATTTTTAATGACTATTTTTCATTGAAATCTCTATAACAGTGGAGCCTTATAATACAATACTTGTATCATACTCAACAAGATATGTGTCCCATGAAAAATATTCATTAATGGACTCTGCATACTTTCCAATATTAGAATATTTAATAATGATTAATCATGAGAATAAAAAAAAGTCAAAAACATTCCCCCACATTTCACCAAATACATTTCATTTTTTTATTCTCTCAACATGAATATCACAATATAATCATATCTCTTTGATATTAATCTTAAATATTTTTCTTTCCTAAAATATTATGTGACAATTTTTTTATCTATATCCAATATATATATATATATATATACTTTTTTCATTCTATATGAAATACCTTAACTACTGGAATCCACTAGGATGGATTTTTTTGTTGATTTTTTCCAATTTCAGTTGCTAAAGAATATTTTTATTTTTATTTTAAATCTTATTATCCTATGTAATTATTATAAACATGTCTTCTTTGATGATAATAGATAGTAACTTCTTTCTAGTGTATAATAAGAGATGCACAATCCTGGTAATCCATCGAAATCTAATTTTTCCATTATGACATTCTCTGAAACCTAAATACAATAATTTTTTCATTAAAAGTTCCTTCAATCATATATTATTAGATTATTTTAAGATGTTGATATTTCGGAATGTAATTAATTACAGGTTGTAAAAAAATACACATAAATGGTCAAAAGGAGTTTCATACTTTTTGAAAATGTCTCTTCTATATAATAGTCATAAAAAATTATGTTTTAAGAAAATTCATGGTCCCACGAAAAAAAATTCAGATAAATTTTAATTAAAATACATAAGTGATTCATTATTTATCAAATTCACCAGGAAAATGGGTTCCCATAATATATAATTAAGATATGTGAGATTAAGGTTATGTATTTCACAATCTGGGATAATTATGAAAAATCAAATATTTATTAGATATTCAATAACCAGTTTTATGCCTTAGAGTGATTATTAAAACCCTAGAGTGTATGGGATAATGTATATGAATTAAAATTGACAATTTTTCATGAAATTTAAACATGTTTTGTAATCCACACCCATGAAATGATCACATTTTAAAATTTATACATCCAAATTTAATTTAATAATATAATAATTTAATCAAGATTAATAAATATTATTTCATAATAGCTTATATGAAATATAAATTTCTAGAATTATTTATAATTAGTTCAATATGAGACAGAAAATAATGATTTATCAAAATGATGACTGAGTGACATGAAAAGATTTTTTGAAAAACTATAAATCTCATCTAAAATATTTGTCGAAATTTCACAACAAAAACTAATATTCGTATTATATGAGTATATTTTGTAATTACTTCCTCTTATAGAATCATAGAACAATCTAATGGTCATCCAATATATTTGATGTGGCCATTCCATATAATATATCAACAATAACAAATATTGATATGTACATATTTTTTTATAAAGGAATAGATATTGAATCATAATAAGATACAATAATTGAATTTATATCATTAAACATTAAAAAATTAATCAAAAAATTATAGTAACGTATATATATATATATATATGAAATTAGAATTCCATTTTTTGAAAAAAAATAATATTTATTATATCACAATCATTTCCTTTTAATACAAAACATAATATGAATTTATAAAAAAAATCAACAAATATAGAATAATTATAAAAATCATCTTTTTGTAAGATCTTATTTAACGATACTCCCCCATATTACTAATGGAAAAATAAAAAACCCTAGATTTTTAGTCAACCACTTGATTATCATGAAGTAATCAAAATAATATACCACATTTTAAATTATGTAACCCCGTCTTTTGGTAGTTTATATTTCCAAGTGAATGATATAAACTATAATTAAATGTTTTATATATTAATTGAATTTATATTATCATGTAAAAATATAATACATATTTTTTTTAAGATTAATTGTTTTCAATATTATTATTTTCTTTTGTTCTATAATGGATTAATACATGTCTCTCGGTGAATGTTTTTTAACTGGTGTGATTCAGGTTACCTTCTAAACTTATTTATTTTTAACTATGTGATTTTTTATGGAAACAATTAAGGAATTTTATGTGAACAACCATTATCATCATGTATGTAAAATAATTTTGGAAATATTATCATTATCATTATATTCCTATCCGTAAGTTTTTTTCGTAATTCTTATAATACATACAATGATAAATTATTTATAATTCAAATATTGAGGGATCGAAATATTTTACTAAAATATCATAAATTTTATGGTACTTCTGATTCTTCCTATTAATCTAGTACATATATAGTTTTAGGTTACTTCTTCACATCATGTGATTTATAGACACACTTATTATTCTTATTTATATAAAAAATATTCTCTGTATTTTTAATAAAAATAATCATTTTTTTAGTTACACCTCACTCCAACAAGATATGTGCATAAAAAAACATATATCATTCACCAGTATACAAAAATATATGATTTTGATAAATAAATAAAAATTACAATAAACAAATATTTTTAGCTATTACTAATTATTTTCTTATTTATGCTTTTTATTATTTATTTCAATCTATATTCCAAGCACACTATAGTGTAATATAATTTTCTATAGTTAGGATTGTGGATTTCATTACAGCTACTCATTATTTGTTTAATGGATCTCTTAAACACCTCTAGTCCTAGAAAATATTTAACATGGCCCCAATTTATACAACATCTTAAAATTATTACATTATTTCTCCAAACTCGTCAATATTGAATCTGTTGGGCATAAATTGCTCCATAAATATTGGAATGAACATCAAATCAAATATATATTCAAATATAACTTCATTTGCAACATTATTTCTATGCTAATGAAATCACATCCATTATTAACATACCTGAAAAAAAATTCTCTAGTTAATTTCCTTATTCTTAGAAGTAAAATTAGGCCATTAAAATATCAGTATGAATACAACTACATAAAAAAATATTTATGTTAAACAATCTCTTTATAAATCCAGTTAAATCTAGATATTTAATTAAGAACCCATCTACATATAAACATATCATACCTCTATGAAAATATACATTTCAGTAACCATTTAATTAATGTTATTATATTTTTTGAGTTACCTCATCGAGTGCCTATAATTGGACATCATTTTTTTAGTTAACCAAGGGGGTCTTTATAATTGGAGAATTTTTCTATAATATATTGAAAAATAATTCCCTTGAAAACAATTTAAAACTACAAAAAATGACACAAATATGATTGTTATTATGATTAGATAATCACAAAGATCTCTTATTCCCTACCCAATTACAATGATTTAATACTATAGACTTCCTCATGAAATATGATCATGTTGATAAAAATGATATAATCCTTATAACATAGAAAATATTAAAATATATATCTTATAACCCAGTGCCTACGAAACCCAATACAACATCCCAAATGACTATCACTTTCAGAATTCTATCCTTAATTTCTTAGTACTGAGAAAAAATTTGGTGATATTATAACCTTATTAATATCTAAAAAAATAAAAAACAAAAAACTATAAAAAATATTTTAATACTGTAATAAATGAAATTATAGTGGAATTATATATGAGATGAATCATTTAATAAAACCATACACAATGATATAACAAAATCCTTATCATGTAAAACTAAAATACCTCATTTTTTTAATCTTAAATAAAATAAATGAATGTCCCATGTGCTTGGTAACCATCCTCCTCCACTTCTAATTCACAATATCATCTAATATCATCATAAAATATTCTCTCATATTGGTTTTTTTCTAACACTACTATAATTAAAATCACCCATTAAACAATAATTTATTTAATGAAAGGTGTGGATTTATATTTAACTCTACAAAGTCAGCATTTGTAAAAAACTATATTTTATTCTTTCCCATATATTTCATTTAGTTATTCCCTCCTTTGACGTCGAACATATTAGGTATATAATTATTATATGCAGTAGAACATAAATTTATATTGGTTGATTATAGTTTCAAAAACATGGGTATAATCTAGTACATTTCAATGATATTAAATTAAATTGGTTGATGTTAATAATTTTTTATTAAATACAGGATATAATGAATTATTTATTATTTTGAAATAATTTATAATAGGAAAATGATTTTTTAATATTAAATTTCATTAAAGAGGGCTATATGAAATATTAATCGATGTGTTCCAATAGAGATTTTTTTCTTTAGAATAATTAACAAATAGGGATGAATGGTGAACCAAAAGACACAATAGGAGATTGTATGTAATTAATTAAAAATTTAAAATATCAATATCCATTTTATAAATAAATTGTTCAACTGAATTTTTAAATTTGTTCTTTGGAGTCCCATGATGATATGGAAACTAAAAATATTAGGGCAAATGGTTATTTATATTAGTTATTAATATATAATCACTATGGGACAACACATATTCAACTAATGAAGAATACTTTCTTTACTAGATATTGGCCCACATTTGGCTCTAGCATTGCTCGCACCGATATGGAAATTGGTTATACAATTGTAGTAAATGCTTGAATATATCATGATGAGGAATAAAATGGAAATGGAGGAGCATGAATAGATTTAAAATTCAAATGATGAATTTATGAAATTTATGGAAGCCTTATTTATATCATATCCACATGAAACCATCAATGATTTTGATATATATATTTAAAGAAATTTATGCTATATTTTTATATGGAAGTTTGTCTTAGTGTTGTTTGGGAATAGACAATAAAATTGGTGTTGATATAATGGGGTTGGTGATGGTGATGCTGTATTTTTCTGTGAGGATGGTGGTTATGATTAGAATGTGGATGATGATAATGATGACGATAGTGATCGTGACCAGAGAGAGATTAATACATTATAGTTTTGATTGATTAGTATGAGGCATGATGTTTGATCATTGGATGTGAAATAATATACATGATTTGGTAAATATTTTTTTATCATTGGTTGAATCCAAATAATTATTTTCATCAATATTTAATTGGTTGCCCTTGGTTTTTGATTTGGTGTTTTAATGTATAGGTGTTTAAAGATGTTTATCGGTTTTGTGAGGAATTCATGTGTATGATGATGTTTTAGGCCAATTTTGTGGATATGCATCACGTGTTGATGTTTTCTGGACATGGTGGGTGGATGTTATGGCATCAAATTAAAGGTAAGTATATCCCAACTCTTTTCAAAAACATTTTATAGTTAAATTCAAAATATTTCATAAAAATAGTTGTATAGTTTTCATCCAAGAAGTAAATTCCAATAGTTTTATAAATCATTGGTATAGTTCTATGCGAATGTTTTAGAAAATTTGTTGGATTTTCTCTATAATAATTGTTTTCTTCAATATTTTATTAAATGTATATATGTGTGGTCTATAACAATTGTTGACTAGAAACTATTGATATTGGCTAATACTCACAAATTAAATTCCAATTGTTCCCAGACCGTTGTTATTGGATATACCAATAGTTTTGAACCCTATACCAACAGAGTTTAACCATTGTTATATCTCCATTTTACATAAGTGAAATATTATTGATATTTTCTGAAATAACCATGAAATGATTATCCTATCATTAGAATAAAGAAAAATAAAATTTTCAGAAAAGGTATTTTCCAGGCATTGATAAATTATGGCGTGGAAATGTGAAATTATATCCCCTGAATTAATTCCATTATTATAAATAACATATCAATGTAATAATGTAATTTTGGTTATTATTGATCAACTGACTAAATCAATATATTTCCTTGCAATTTGAGATAATATTCATTTCGATAAAATTTATTTACTATAAGTCATGGAGAAATTAAATTTTTATGGTGTGATTCACACCATTGTACTTGAACATGATCCCATAGTGTCCTCATATATTTTATGGAATTTAAAAATTATATCACACTAAATTAAATTTATGTTCACAATTTAATCCTTGATATGATGGATTTTATTTTTTGCTGAATTTGGAAGAATTTCTTCACTTATATTCAATTGATTAATAGCGACGTTGGGATCAACATGTTACATTAGTTGATATTTTTATTAAAATATATTTATTTGTGTATACAAATGGTACCTTTTTAAGAATTATATGGAATGTGGTTTTAAAATATATTTTGATGGACTGATGTCAGAAAATGGATGTTTATGGGAAATTGTAGGTATAATAAATGGTTGACAATTTACTGTTGGTTCAAAAACAATATGAGGATGGATTAGAGGATGTACCAAAGAGATATGGATAACTTGAGGAAACATCATTATTTTGTGGAAGGGGATAATTTTTTTTAAATTATCACCATGGAATTTTTCTTTGTGTTTTTATAAATATGGAAAGATAAGTTTCCCTCTCACAGAACCCTATGAAATTTTAGATAAATTTGGATTAATTTATTAAAAGTGTACCATTTACTTATTTTACCTCAGGTGCATGATTCGTTTGAAATATCTTTGTATAGAAAATATGTTCCTGATTAATCTCAGGTTTTTTGAAATATAATAGTTATGTTGGATGAAAAAACAATTATGAGGAACAACCAGTATAGATTAATAGTTTCAATGATATATTGGTTTTCAATAATGTAATTTATCATCTTATGGATTTCTAGAAATACATTATAGTTTAAGAAAAGTCATGTGAATTAAAAAACTCCATGAAAGAACTATAACAACTCATTCATAAAATGTAAATAAAAATTTGGAGGAAGAAATATCCAAAAGGGGGGAAGAATGTAAAAACCTAGTGAATATGATGATCGATAATATTAAAATAACAATTCATTTAATTTTATTGATTTATATTCGTTATAATAATATTTTTTTAATATTTATTCAAAAGAAAAAATGTTATATTTTTAACCAAAATTAGATTTAATTTGTTATTTGGGTTTATGTAAATCAATAATTTCCAAATTAAGAAAATATAATTTTAAAAAAGGATCTAAAATTATTAATTCATGTTATAAAAAATTTCACATGGTGAATATTATAATTTTTTTAAAACGTTTTATTTTTCAATGAATACTTTAATATATATTTTTTATTTAAAATTATATAATATTTTCATTTCATTAAAAATTCAAATTATTGTTTGAATAACTTATAAAATTTAATTGTCACATTTTGAATAAAAATAATTCCAATAGTGTCGCTTTAATGATTTTATACATGAATATGGTATAAAATAATTTTAATACTTAATATGGAATTTTTCTAAAAACAATTCCATGGAATTTATTGATTAAAATTTTGAATTAATATCTAATACATATATAAAATAAATACAATAAATATAATATATGTTTTAAATGATAAAGATAATTTTTTTTATATAACTCATTGTTATTTTTTGACATTATAAAGAGTAACCATATTAATTTTTTGTTACCATGGTCAAGATAAAATGAGGTTATTAGGTATAAAACTAATGTGATATGTATTAATTTTCATTAAAAAAATTTTATTCCATTATATGTGAGAAAATAAACCATATCAATCCAAAAAATTATTATATCGATATACTTTTTTCACTTTCCCTTGATAATTAAATTTATATTATATTAATTTAAAAAAATATCAGAATTTAACTGTATAAATTTTATTATATAATGATTTATTCAAATGCATAAAATATGATATATTTGGTCATAAATGGAAATTTTATTATTAAATTATTTTTTTATCATCTTAACTTAGTTATAAGGCATCAACCTTATTCATTGAATAATATTTACTTTTTAATATTTAATTACTTTCTTTAACGTTAATGATCATTCACATTTTAGTGTTTTATAAAATTATTTCATTATTCATAGATAACAAAATCTTAAAATACAATGTGGAAGAATATGATTATTATCCATATTTCTATTAATATAAATTAGTTGACAAAAACAATGATTTATTTTCATTGAAAATATTCATGAAATTATACTTGACTCGTTCTATTCCTATACACATCCATGAATTCCATGAAAACATTTAAAAGGTGTGATGATAAAAATAATCCTATAAAGGGATAAAAAGTGAGGAAACCATTGTTGTAGTTGAAAACATTAATTATCTATGAAAACCCATTTCATGAAAAAAAATTGACCCTTAACGGGAAATATTATTACATTATAAAGATCATTTATATTGCTTTTTAAAAAAATGATTTTGATGAATATTTATTAGAATGAATAGAGATTCCATGTGGGTTACTTGGGATATCATCTCATTAGAACCTTACATGGAGCATACAACACTGATAGGGAACCCATTAAATTTGGATTTATAATAATACTGACATAAGATATAATTTTTCAGAGAACAAAATCATTTCCCCAATGCATTGGAGCACTAACTAGGAACACCCATCATTGAAACTATATTGATCTCACTAAACACAATATGGTTGTACCCATCATATATAATTTCCAATAATAACACCATGTATACAGAATTTCATCATTTGAAAAACTCTTTTAAAATTGTAAACAAAACCAATTTTTATATTAAAATTCAATTTTATTTCAAAAGTACATTTTCAAAAAAAATAAATTTAATTTTTAAAAAATATTTCTATAGAAAAAAATCCTAAAAATTTAATGTGGGGTTTTCATTTAAGAAAACTTATAATATTTCAAAGGAAGCTATATATGAAAAAACAGTCAGTGTGGAAAGAAAATTTATTATCACCTTTCAATTTATAATATGTAAAATGGTTCCTTTTGAACAACCATTGAACACAAGTAAAGGATACAAAAAAATTATTATCCCACAAGTAAATATTCCAAATATAATTTTTAAAAAATGGACATGGATGAGAAGGAATGTTTGAAGGAAAACCTTAAAAAGTATTTTTTTTCATTCCAAATCCCCTTACCACATGTGAATCCCTTTATTTTTAAACCATGTTTAAGAATTACATTAAACAGAACATTAATTATCATGATTATAGATAAATTATTGATATATAATGAAAATGGATCCTTATATAAACCATGTAAAATGAGTAAATGTGCCTAAAAATAGCAATTTCTTCATAGAATTGTAATTAAGAGGAGGTACCAAACCATTAATACAACTTGTCATAGGTGTTTTTATAATCCCAAATAATAAACGTATATTATATATTTATATTCATGAGAAATTTTTTTATTTTTTATTACTTATTTTGTTTCATTTATTAACGTGTTATATAATATTTATTAATAAATTAGGTTTCTATTGGCTGATTTGACCATATACTATTAATGTGAAAAAATGAATTTTGATGGTTTTCTATGGTCATTAAGATCCTTATTTAAACATATTAAAAATAATAATCATGAAATAATAATAATAATAATTTTTTAATTATACTTTTAAAACAGATCATGAAATATTATTATGAAAAATGAACCAACATAATAATCATAGAGAATATAGGTTGAACGTTCCCATGAGTAGAATCACAATATTTAAATTATAATTATGGATATAATGTATGTAAAATTAATCTTTACATAGATATGATTATATATTATGTAATATATTATTTAGTTATGTATATTCTTTTAATTTTGAAATTAAAAAATTAGAATAACGCTACTTTGAGGAGGCAGTAGTCCACACGTCTACAAATGCCATTATAACGTTTTAATTTTTTGAAATGTTATAGATAAAACTGTATGTAATGAATTCATAGGTAAAATTATGTTATATATATCCAAAATATTTTATATTAATAGTATGACCATTATTTTATAAAATCAATAGACATGGAAATGGAAAAATTAATGGCATCATTTTGTGAGATAGTAGTACACCATACACATGAATAATGATTTCATAACCAATTAAATTGAAGATTATATGGGTATAAGTCCTAACCATAACATAATAACATATAAATATAATATTGATATTGAGGTTATTTTGTAATGATGGTTTAATAATAAGGGTAGGTGTGGAGGAGGATACAAAAAAACACTCGTTGTTGAATATTACCTCTTCTAAGAGTATGTGCTCTAGGATTTCACGAAATAAATCCTTAGTTTCCATAATCCCCATTAATGGAATCTAGTATTGGAGTTGTTTTGTTGAGTAGTTTAATGGTAGCTACTTTGCAAAAAAAATATTTTTATGGTTTGAGGAGAGGATGAGAGGGGTAGCATTTTATAAATGTGGGAGAAGAAACACCTATTATTTTTGGTAACAATGTTAGGTAAAGTCTCATTTTTACATACAAAAGGATACACTAATTTACTAAAATAGATATCATAAGGGAAAAAGACATAATATGGACATAAATGTGGTTCTTTACATGTTTATATTTCATTTTTATGTATTATTTTAATGTGTAATCACTAGGTAAACTAATTATTTACTTTAATCGCTATGATTAATATTATTTTTTTAATGTAGACTTTCATAGAAATTTCTTCTCAACGTTATGAAATGACAAGTTATTATTTTTATAAAAATGGAATCCATGTATCCAAATTTAAAACATAGAAGTGGAAACTTATAATATAAAATTATTCCAACAATAGTGGTGACACTACTTATTTTTCATGAAGACTATTCTTTTAGAGAAATATTATCCTCTATTAACTCATTGAATAATAATCATCATTTTATGAATATTAAAAATAGAAATTTATGGTATATAGTCTATAAATTAGTTTTAAAACGTTTCCCATTAGGGATAATTCCAATTGAAAAAAATATAAATATTTTTATTTCTAAAATTCTTGTTACAAAACCACATTTTTAGACACGAAAAACATTTTCTAAAAACCAATATAATTTTAATTAAATAGTAATTACATGAAAAAATATGAATAAAAAATAAATATGTTAATTTAATAAATATTCAGAAAATATTTGGAATCGTAAGTTACATATTTTATTTTATGAAATGACTTTTTTTACAAAATTGATATTTTTCGATATTCATTAAAATGTAATCTTATTTTAAAAAAATAAAAAAATTCACCCAGAGTAATTTTTGTTATGATAATTTCCAAAATAATATTCATTTTATAAAATTAAAATTATAAAATTTAGAAAAAAATTCTTTAAGATAAGAACTTATTGTAAATGTGTTTAATTAAAATAATTCACCTTCTTGAAAAACAAAAATTTACATTAAATTTTTCAATATAAAATAACTATCTAATTCATAATACTAAATATTAAACAAGAACTCATCATCTTTTTCATGGTATTTACATCCTTATACCCATTTTAAAATTCTCCATCACAATTTCATTCATTTACTTAACAAGTAATGATACCTTTCCCTCACCAGATTTTGAGATTCCCATGTTGTCTCTTCAACTATATGGATTTTAATTAAAACCATAAACTAGTTCATAACATTATTCTATAACAATTACTCTTTGGGTTCAATAACATATACTCAGTACTTCACATAAGAAATCTTCTATTCTATCCAAAATACTATATGGCTCATAACTTGAGATGAATCTAGATTGTATTACCTTAAAATATGAACATGGAATACCTTATATTCCCAATATTAACATAGAGGTAAGGTCACTATGTAAGAAAATTATCAATACATAATATGGATTTCATATATTCTAATGAACCAATGACTCTACATTCGCATCATACAAATTCATGGGAAATATTCTATAGAGAAACATTAGGAATTTAATGATCACCTACCTTGTGTTAAAGATCATTCCTCCCATTAACCACAGAAATTCTGTTGCCTAATCAAATTTATCCTCATATTTTAACAATCCATCTAAACATTATATATTATTTTCACTACCAACTCTTTTACCATTAACTTCAATTTACTTAGATATTCCCAAAATGATAGTGTCTGACTCTACATTCTATAAAATACCACAAATGGTTCAAACATTATAATGGGGTGATAATTGTTATTATAAAAAACTCAACAAAATAAACATGTCGATCCTAAATATCTAATTAATCTGTTATGAAATAAAAAATCATATCATTTATGTTCTGAATCGTCAGAACATATTTTCTATTAGAATAATGATGAAAAAATGATCAGAAATTTTATTCAATTCCCAAAATCGTATGATTTTCTTTCAAAAAATTAAAGATTTTTATGATATTATGATCTAATACAGTGGTTATAGGAATTCCATGTAGCACGAATATATACATTAGATACAATTGAGGAATATGATTTGACGAAATTGTATATCAATTTATAAGGAATTATGAATACATAGCTAGTAAAATAATAAAATCCAATATCACATTATTACTTTAATAATTCCTTGACAATCCTACCATTTAATACACTAGTGTATTCCACTATTTCTACTATGGAACTAGAAAAGGATGAATCATCCCATTTGTTAATTTTTTTCAGCTTTAAATTGATGAAAAATTAGACAATTCACTGTATATTCATAAATATCTCTTTCTATTCAATAGCACCTATACTTCTCATAATGGAATGTGTATATATCAATTTTACATGGGTTAATACAAAAATAATATCTATTAGCTTCAGTAAACTATTCATTCCTCATATATGAATCATAAGGAAAACACAATCATCTTCTTAATCACAAATTACTATATTCATCAATAATAAAATATTCTATCTTAAACTTCATAAAAAATTATATATTTTCCAAAATATATTGATCCTCTTTTTGAGATCTCTTAATTAATTATATCAATGAAGACTATGCTGAATCCTTAAACAACACTGAGTTTATCACTTCATCCATTACATCTAGGAGCAATTTCATAAAATCATTAACCAAAGGGTCACCCTCAAAACATATAATAATTAATGTAAAATTAACTCTTTAACTCAAATCATCAATTTTTTATATTTCTCTTCTAGGATGGTAATGAATTATTTTTCTGTATTTCTTGATTTTTTTATCGATATCCTCTTTCTCATGTTTAGTTATTTTCTAGTGAATATATATAACAAACATTTTTTAGTGATATATATTTCACACATCACAAATTTAAAATGGTGCCTCTAAATATTTGAAAAATAAATAACACCATCTAATTACAAATCATGCATAAGAAAAATTAACTCATCAGGATTAAAGTAACCGGAAGTATTCATAATTATCTAATCTTTATTCGTTATGAATAAACCAATTAATTTCAATGAATAATCACTATAGATAAAAAATTGACCATTTCTTGAAGGATAATATAAATCTTTAGCAATAAACAATCTTTATAATGATTCCTAAAAATAATTGGGACATTATTTTTTCTAGATGAACATAACACCTTTTATAGTAAATATAGTTTTTGGGATAGAGAACTAGGAATATATTTGTACAAGTATATACTAGCAACCAGCTAATCTATGTAATCTATAAATCCCTATATTTTTTTACTCTTAACAACTCTTTAATAAAATATGATTTATAATGGTTACCATTGATTACATCATTAAATAAATTCTGATGGAATTAAATTTTTGGAAACCATAATTCAAATATCTTAAATTTTCCATATATTTTTTTTATGTTTCAAAAAACCCCTTAGCATACATTTATGTTCCTATTATATTTTAGAGTACACTAAAATGATATCATTAAACAAAAAAAAAATTCAACGAACTCATTAAAAATTCATTTCATATGGTCATAAATACAACAGGTGCATTATATAACCTAAATAAAATAAATAAAAGTATATATCACCAATATATAGTCTAAAAATAGTATTTATAGTGTTTTATTCTTTTTTATTAAACTGATGGTTCCCCATCCTATAAGAGATCATTGTAAAATAGTATTCTATATTTATTATTAAAATCAAATCATCAAAATGATGAAAATGATACTATTTCTTAATAGTGACACTAGTCAAGATACTATAATTAATGTAAAGTCATATTATGCAATTTTCATTGAAAAGATCTAATACCACCCTTGGTGATGTGATTTTTTGAATAAAAACATTATCAAATAACACTTATAATTTATTTTTTGATTCGAAAAATTCCACATGTGCCACTTGTTAAAGGTGTTTATAAATAGGCTTAACATATTTAACTAAGTCATCCGTATACCAAACATCTCGATCAAGAATAATACATGAACAAATACATTATAAAAACATTCAATTATTCATTTACAACTACAACATCCCTAATTTAAAAATTTACATTATTTTTAAAATTGGGATATAAGAAACATTAAATTCCATATCCATTAAATTTATCATCTTCTTGGTATGTTATCAAACGAATGAAATCATTGAATATAAATTACATACAATTGTAATCTATCATATAATGATAAACTTATAGGAAATCAAATATAAGAATGATATAAAAGCCTAATGTGGTTGGTTCAAATATATTTTTAGGTTTGGACATACCACTGAGAAAAATTGGATTATTATTATAAATCTTGGTCACCATAATACCTCCACACATAGTTTTCAAAAAAAATTCTATTATAAATTAATTCGGTGGTATACAAAGTTTAATTTAAATTATATCATAAATAAATGAGTGAGAATATATGGAGTCAAATATTGTATTGGTATAATATTAATACAAAAGTAACATACCTATCACCACTCCATTTGATTTCTCCAAATATACAGTAGTAGTATTAAATTATTTTATTAAACCTTTTAGTTTTGTTTCATTAGGATTTTCATATTTTGAAACTAACATCAGACATGGATTAGAATATTGATCTATCATAATGAAAATTAAAAATTTATATCACTTTATGCAATCTGTTACCTAATTCGTTGATTAATTGGGATTCATTTATACATTCTCAGCCTTGTTGGAAAAATATACACAATTGTAACACATCCCTAACATCATAGGAAATTTTCTAGGGTACTAATTAACCCAAATACCAAAATAAGTGATCATCATTTTTTCTTGATATTTTTATTACGTCTAATTCCCCATCACATTACATCCCAACCACATATTACATTCATCATCAAAGGGATGATAAGAGTTAGGTAAATCCATCACAACCATTTTATAATAATGAAAAAACCTTTTAATATAATTTAAATTCCCTTTTTCCAAATTCCTTTCTTGAATTGTCTTCAATCCTAATTCAAACTGATTAATTTTTTATCAGTTTCTCATACAAAATTCGGCACATACCTAGAAAATATTGTGATGTTTTAGTTGTATATTATATATTTAATATCTATCAATTAACCTCAATTTCATAAATTCTATTTCCATTTATATATAAACAACCATATATAGTCATTTCTCATGAAAAAGAACCTTAAATATTTCTCATTCCATGGAAGCAAGATCGTATCCATCTCATTTATTTTTAACCAAATAACATCATTGATCTACTTCCCAATCAAAATGATAAATTACAAGAGTTTCGTTTTGATGATTAGATCATCCAATGACATTATATAACTTTTCAAAATAATTTATCCAATGAAATACAGTGGTTTCTTCCTATTGAAGTTATAAACAATAGACATGTTCCATCATGGTAGATCAAGTTACAATATTGCATGGATATCCCCACCATTTATCATTTATTTCAATTTATCTTTTATTTTCACAAAAAAATCAATTAAAATTACAAAAATATAATGATGAAACATTTGAATGATATATTCCACTTTATTCATTCTAACAACAATTTTTTTTGTTTCTTAAACAAAAAACCATTTTGAAAAGACATAGTTTAGATGAAGCTTCATGGGAATCTTCAAATTCTATAATAATATAACATGGCCATAAGGTAACATCATTCAAAGGATTGTTATTAACATTATCATAAAATATAATTTATCATAATCCTAACTTTGATACAAACTATAATTCCACAACATTAAGTATTACATAATAATTATTATTTGTCAATCAATTAATTTATTTGAATTGAATGATCTAATAATTTTTATAGATTTGTATAATAATTTCATAAATCATACATATGAACCTATAACATAAAAATTTGACACTTTTAATTAGTATATTTTCACCCCATAATATAAATCATTAAATCAAATCTTCATTTCTGTTCATATATAATCTTAAAGAATTCTATCTTGAATACTTATTTTCATTCACCCGTACAGAAATAATGAGAAAATAATTTTATTCCATTGTATGAGAACAAAAAGCTTGGTTTGGGAAAAAATATTTGAGAACTATTAATCTAGTGAAAAACAATAAAACTTATGGTAAACTATTTAATAAAAATATATAATTTTTCCAAAAAATATCGTTCTATTAAAAATATATTTTTATCATTTGAAAATATGATATTTCCATGAAAACACATCAGAAACTATATATAATTAATTTTGTTACCTTGTAACATCATATAACTATACCCTTAAAGAAGCTATATTAATCCCTTTCAAATCCATTACATTTTGTAATAACCATACATTCAACATCGAATATAATTATCATTATAACATAATAATTATCCATTGTATTGTTGGGGTTTCTAGGAATATCCATCGTTTAATCCATAATAGACTATCATAAATCATTATAGTGTCACCCCACATATCTAATGTTAATGTTCCAAATCATGAATAATATGTACTTCATAATTTTAAATCCTCTTTTAAACTAGTATTTATATAAAATTTAGCTATTAAAATACAACTTTCTTTAAAAATCACATTTTCTATAAAAAATAAAAATTTCATTCGAAAACCCATGAAAAATTCAAAAATAAAGAAAAATGGATATAGTGTGTATCATTTATAAAAACATTTATCCATTAAATGGAATCTATAGATGATATAATAGTCATAGTGTTTGGAATAGTGGTTGTCACTATTCCATTAATGTGTAAAAATATTCATATTGAAAACATTTATAAATGTTTAGAAGAAAAAAATGAACATTTTAAATCATTTATCCCCATATAGATACATTGGAAAAAAAATCATTGACTTGGACTAGAATGATTGATTGAATGTAACCCTAAATTGATGATTTTGTCAATTAAAAACCTCATATCAATTTAAAAACACTTGAATCAAAAATCCCATTAACTGATGAAAATAAATAAATATAATATAATGAGAATAAATAAATTATTGATATAGATTGAAAATGAGGATATATATAAACCATCTAAAAGAATAAGCATAACAACATCAATAAATGGCTTAAAATAATGTTAATTGTAATGAAGTTCCTTACCTTGTGTCTGACATGTCACATGACAGTTTATCATCTTGTATCATAAAATTATTTAAATTTAAATTCATTCTTAATAAATTTTATAATTTTTAGTATTACTATTATTTATTATATTATATTTTTTTATCCAATTAATTATATAATAATTTTTAAATATTTTTTTTATCATATTTGGTTTATGCATTAAAATTTCTATTATAGGTCGAATCTGGTCAATGGGGTCATTTTTTAAAAATATCAATAATGATAATATGGAAATAATTAACATAAATAAAATACAATTTTACATTTATAACCAATTATGAACGATGGTAATGAAAAATGAACCTATGAAACAACCATAATGATTTCAGGCCACACATACACATGAGTAACTTTCCCATTTTCTAATGATCATTATGGTAGAAGGGAAGTAACATTATATTTTTTAATGATAACTAAATCATAATATCATATTATTTAATTATAAATATTATTATTCTAATGTAGTGATGAAGAAACATAATTTCCACATCGCTTTGAGGAGGAGAAAGTTAACACGTCCATGAAGGACGTTATAACTATTTCTGTGTGTCAAATAGTATGAAATCATATAACATATTTTAATAAAAATATTATTTCATTATTATTATTATTATTTAATTTTTATTATATATATTCATTATATTACCCTTATAAATTTAGTGTAACATGTTAGTTAAAAACACTTCATGTATCTTCATGAGGTGGTGGTCTGATGTACACATGAGTGACATTATTAAATGACCAACAATATGAAATGATAAAAGGAATTATATTATATAATGATTACATAGTAATTATTATGTTATAAATATCATAAATATCATATATATATATATAATGTATGTTTCTCATTATTTTTAGTAATGATATTTAGTAATTTAAAAATGAATTACATCATTGTGTGAGGTGGTTGTCTGTTGTACACACACCTAATGTGTTCATAGCTCATTTCATGGAATTTTGGGCAGTTGTATGTCTTAAAATATAAATAAAAAAATTATTTTAATGATAATAAAGATATTGAATAATAATTTTTTTTAGAATAGTTGATGGATTTGGAAGAGTTAATAAAACAAAAACCCTCATTGATGAACGTTACCACTTATTCCAGTATATTTTTTGTGATTTCACCGAAGAAGATCATTTGAAGGATTTAATCCGACATTAAAGATTCATGGATGATAATAGAAATGTTTTTAATTTATATTTTATGTTATTGGTTGAGATAATTGGTTTTGATGATGTGAAGACATGAGGAGTTGGGGCGTCCTTTTATAAGTGGGGGAGAGGACACACTTGGCCTTATTTCAGAATAATAATTGGTTAACCCATGTTATTACCTACTAAAAGGAACCAATATTGAACCAATCTAGATCCTATAAGTGATTAGGATAGTATATGGTATTTTAATGGGTTTTAGAAATGGTTTTATGTAATTATTCACCATATTGTTATATATTAATCACTCTGTAAACTCATGTTTTTACCTTAATCATTATGAATAATTTAAATTAATTTCATTAATCACATTTATTACACATTATTTTCAACTTATAATATGTTATAAGTTATTTTAATTACAAATATATATCCTTTTATACAAATTAAATATACATAAGTTGGTAATGTAATTTAATATTAACATCAATGTCGCGGTTATACAACATAATTTTAAGAAAACTATTTTTTTTATAAAAATTTGATTCATTATTAATGGTATTAAAAATAATAATCATTTCATTAATATAATTTAAAACATATTGATATATATTCAATATCTTTTATCGAATAAATTAAAATAATATTACTTCAGTTAATTAAAATGAGATACCTTGTTGATTTTAAAATATTTTTTTTCCAAAACTCGTATTTAAACTAATAAACAACTTCTATTAAAAACCAGTATATAATTAATTAAAAATTAATTAAGTTGAATATATATATATATATTAATACTACTTGTTTTAAATTATGATCTATTTATAACATATTGGGTCTCATAAATTAAAATATTTATAATTGAAGATGAGTTTTTTTTAAAATAATCTAATTATCACTATTCAATGAAAAATCAATATTTTCCAAAAAAAACCAATATATCACTAAATTTAAATTTTAATATTCTAATATAAATAATGATAGTAATTTTAAAATTTTTATTTCATAATCTATGTAAAATGTTTTTTAAATAAAACCTTATATGAAAAGTGATTAATTAAAATAATTTCTTTTTTGGACTAAAAGGTAACCTAGTATTTTTTTTCTGATATAAGACTCTAATTAATATTAATTAACATGAATAGTTATTTAGATGATCATTAACTAGGTTATTTTATTATTTATCATATTTATTGTTGAAATAATTATTTTATATTCATATAAGACTTGGACACATTGCTTATGAATTAAGTAGTAAAACCAGTTAAATGATTTGAAATTCTCAAAGAGTTGTATTATTTTCGTAAGTAAAATTGTTTTAGTAATTTTATTGGTCTACATAAAATAATAGGTTTTGTGGAAATCATTAAATTTTGTTTTCATTATGATTTTTCTATAAATATAGTATAATTAGTGTAATAGTTCATAAAATGACATTAAATAATTTTTATAATAACAATATATTTATAAATGATTTAAAACAAAACAAAAAATTATATTTATCCATGTGATATGGATATGGATTATATTATAATACAAGGTCCATTAATAGGACACATTTCTTTTTATATAATCATACATGACTATAATTTTGTAAAAATATTTGATGTTGCAATTATCATTAAAAAAATTCATAGAGGATAAAACAAAGAGGTAAGGGTGAGGGTATAATATTAATGTATCCAAATTATATAGTATGATAGGATTTACAGTCACAGTCATGTAATAATAGAATTATATAAAATATTATTCATTTTTACAAAAAAATTAATTTATAATAATGTAATATTTTAACTAATTTCATGAGTTCTCCTCCTCTCACTTATGAAAGCCACCATCTTATCATCACATCAGAAAACATTTTAGCACACTATTTGGGTAATTCAAAAAATCAAATATCTCTATAAATTCAATGAGAATATATTAATTTATATGTTTTGATTATCAAAGCATAATTTGAAGGATTTTTGTGTAATCCAAAAGAGTGTAGCTAAATAAAAGTTATATTTCAAAGCTGAGTGTTTTCGACCGACTTCTTCCTCTACCCCCATAAAAAATTCATCAAAAATTTTAATAAATAAAATAGGTATCTTAAATATGAAATGATTTATTTTTTTAAATGAAAAAATCAATATCCACCAATAATTTTTTAAAATGTTTAATGAGCACATGGTTCATGTGTATACATTTACTTACACCACAACGTAATGATGTCATTAGTTTTCCAACATCGCATATCATAGATTGTTACAATGATGGATTTATGTTATATGTATTATATCTTGGGAATATTTTTTATTTTTTAAATTTATTATATCATATATATAATTTCATTTACATTCATTTATGAAATGATAACATAAATAATGGTTGTGTCTGGATTACAACCTTCATGAATCAATGTGATTCCTTTTCCATCACCAAATAGTATTGACTGCTTATATATAATTATTCATAAAATATAATTATATATATGATATAATATTAAATCTATTTTTATTAAATAATTAATATCTTTTTTTCATCAGGATAATTGAAAAATGTAGACATTACTCTTGTTTTTTATGGCCTATCATCCCAATGATTAAAAATCAGTTCACATTTATTAACCATATTTCATTGATGGTATTTAATATATAATATATGTAATTGGATTAAAAATATGTATTTACTAGTATTTTTTACAACATAAAATAATTACCATGTTGACTATAGTCATCATACTAATGTTATTTTAGTCATATGAGCACAATAAAATCAAAACAACTAATTTACACATAATTGATTATGAAAATTATTATAACTAGCTATAAAATACAGAAAATGGAATAATGAAAGTAAAAAGGGGTTTAAATGATGTAAATAATTAAATAATTTTATTATTTAGATGATAATGAGTATATTGATATTTTAGACTCATGGTAAGAGATAATTAACCTTAAAAACATAGTTTTTATTGTTTCAATGATTTACATTCTAAATATTTCACTTCCAAGTATATAATTGTAAAATTATATTACGAATGTATGTTTATGAAATTAATTTAATTATAAAATAATTTTTATTCTTCTTTTTACATAATTTTTAATGTTTCCAAATAGAATTTATTTTTTCATATTTCACAGAAATTATTTTAAAATTTATTACCGAAGGGGAAAATTAAATGTTTTTTAACACATATGAGATCAATGGATTTTCCCACCTCTATAAACATATCATTATGTTTATATCACCTTAAAATAATTATTTTATTTTATAAAAATAACCATACACACTTATATGGCATTTTTTTGATAGTTGTCAAAAAATGTGATTTTGATATGTAAAATAAATTTTTACAGGATTTTAAAAGAGTTTTTCATGGGATTATTTTATGAAACTAGGATTGATTATTATGATTCTTCATGATATGTTTACATGATAATTTTAGATGAAGTCAATGTGAAACTAAAAGAGCATATATTATTGGGTGATCCTAATACATAATATATTTGTTGGTGAGGTATATCAATATTATAGAAATGGGTGAGTACGATATTACTTTACAATTTATTTGGTAATATTCCTTGTCTAAATGGATTAAAGGGCGGAAATAAAAAGGTCTATTTATCATATCAATCTAATTGAGAATAATTTATTTCATATTTGAGATTAACAATATTTTTGAATATAATTGTATGAGATTCCTATGCAATATGTTTCCTAAATGTATCCATATTTCCATGTGAAGGTTTGTAATGGTAGTATTTAAGTAAAGAGTCTTGGATTTTTTATCATATGATTTGACTCATAAAATAAAATAATATTATAATAAATGAGAACATTTTTTGGGTTTTCATGTTTTAACTGAACTAAAAAATTTCCATTTTTTATGACTCTTATGGTCGTTATGAACTATTCTAATTTTTTATAATAATTTATACAGGGTTTAATACCTTTTATAAAAAATAATAATTAAATTTATTCTTTCATAATTACTTTTAATAATAATAATACACATTTCTTATTAAAATATTTTTTGGTAAAAATTTATATTGATTATAAGGGTCCACTTTCTTATATATAGTTATTTAATTAATAAATATTTAAATAACTCTATAATAGAGTAAAAAATATTGATCCTCAATAATTTATAATAGTTAATTGTTGAATAAAAAATATAAATTAGATAATGTTTTATGGATAGATACTATAATTATTTATTGTTGGAAAACATAATTAATATACTTTTGAAATAAAACATAATTAATCAATAAAATTTTCATTTTGAGAGTTGTAGAGGAAAATAGAAAGATAAATGGAATATTAGAGAAGGTTTGGTGGAATCCTTAAAATTTTCCCAAATTTAGCTCTTCTTTACAATATTGAACTCATGAAATGGGTTGATTGTTTTCTCTAAATCATATCATATGTTTTTAATGTTCTATATAGAGTGGGTTTTGGGACATATTTTTCTTTGTTAATTGGGGTTGTTGTGTTTTTATATGTGAGGAAGTGGGTGTTTTATAAATGGATATGGTTATTTTTATGCAATATAAATGAATAAATTAATATATCAAATTAAATGATTTCTTTTGTAATATTTTCTAAATTGTGAATTATATATTAATAATATAAAATATTTTATGGAATTTGAACACACTTTAAATAAAATTTATAGTTTAGTTAAATGTTAAGGAGAATGAAAATTTGTTTATGGGGAATATTAGCCATTTAAATGTTATAAATTGAATTTTTTATTTATAAATTATGTTTATTTTTTTCAAATAAAAAAATTATGTTATTATTGTATTTTGTGTGAAGAAAAATAATTTAATTTTTTTATTTATTAAATATATCAATATAATTTCATAAAATAGATGGGGTCTTAAAATAATTTTTTTCATTATTCATATAAAATATGATGTTTTTTAGAATAATATAATAAATTCAATATTTGGAAATTTTACATTAATGATTAAAAAAAATAATTTTATCATTTTTTATGAAAGTTTATTTAATATTTTACCCTATAAATTATGATTTTGGTAAAATAATAAAAAATAATCTTGTTGATGATTTGAAATTTTAATACTGTTATTTTTTGGGGCCTTGAAATTATTTTTGTCCAAAACTTTTTAGGATAAATGTTATTTATATGAAACATTTTATGTTAAAAGAAAAATAAAATTTATATGATATTGTTAGAATTATTAATAGTTATTATGTAATTCATATGCTGACACTACTATTCTAATATTAATATAACATCTTCTAAATACAACTTTGACACTTAATTATTTACCTCAATTCCTCATAAGGTTCGATATTATATTTTTCTAAAATTTTTACAAGTGTTAAAATTTTGTTCTCATAAATAGTTTTTTTTCACAGGAGATATAATTTTAGAACAATGTAATGTAAACAATTTTCTATTAAACATTTTACATTTCTATTTTGTGTCATATTCAAATATTTTTTTAATTTTCATGGGTTATATTGTTTACTAATGTGATTGTCACAACCCGCCTCCCTAGGCCATGAACCTTCTCATATGACCCCATGGGTCTCCTATAATACCTTGGTTGCCTTCCCAGCACACCATAGGCTATTTATCAATATGGTCGCTTATCAGACTAATGACTATCCCCACAGGCCAAAACTTGTTCTTTCAGTGTGTTTTTTCCTCACTCATACACAACCTGGGAAACATCTGAGAAGGTCACCCATCCAGATTACTACTCCATTCCAAGCATGCTTATCTTTGGAGTTCTAATCAGGTAGGCTCCCAAAAATAATGGTGCACCTTTTTTTGAAGATCCTACCTGATTAGAACTCCACAATTTAGCATGCTTTTCCTGGATTAGTAATCTGGATGGGTGACCATCAAGGATTTTACCCAGGGTGTGTGTGAGTGAGGACAAAAACACACTCAAAGAACATGTGTTCGCCTGTGGGGACAGTCATTAGTCTGATAAGAGACCCTAGTGATTAATAGAAAATTGTGTGCTAGAAAGGCAACCAAAGTATTATAGGAGACCCATGGGGTCATATGTGAAGGTTAATGGACCGATGAGGCAGGTCATGAAAAATGGTATCAAAGACAATACCCTTCCAGAAGTGCTTAGGCACTGCCTAGGTTTGAGGCTTGGGGTCCAAAACGAGGGCATTGTGCTCTAATGGTGTTGATAATATAACATCCATTGAAAAGTGAGACATAAAATGATAAATGTTACTTCCCAAGTCAACAAGGTTAACCTTTCTTTTTGATGCCTACGTGATTAGAACTCCATAGTTAAGCATGTTTGGCCAGGAGTTCTAATCAGGTAGGATCCCGAAAAGAATGGTGTATTTTATTGACATGGGTAGTAACATTTAGCCTCTTAAGTCTCACTTTTCTAGGGATGTTACATTAAAACAAAAAATTACTGACTTAGCTCAACCAGTATTTTATTCACAATATGGGAACCATGACTGCTGGAGAACACCTCCTTTATCGAGTACAGTGGGCCTGCCGCGACTCCTATCTCGCTTCCCACTACCCATGAACTATTTAGTTACTCCTCCTATCGAGTATCATGTGTCTACTATGTCACACAACCTTAGATGCATCCCAGGAGGCCACCCATCCTGATCACCACTCCAGTCCAAACACGCTTAACTGTGGAGTTCTAATCATGTAGGCTCCTAAAAAGTAAGGTGCACCTTGTTGACATGAGTCATATCATTTAGTCATTTAACCCTTTATCATTTGGGTGTGTTAAATTCACCCTCCCAATGATCACAATGTCTTCATTGTGGGCCCTACATCTCAACCCGTGCATTGATATGTACTTATGGTTAGGTACCTCCTTGAATACCAAATGTGACAACTGGGTCCCAATGATAGTATAGACACCCCGCCTTAACATAGTCATCTAGTCCTCGCCCGCCATATACCACCAGTTTCCCAACAGACATGTGCTCCCCACCCCAGGGCCCACCCATGAGCCTGAACGGGTTATCTGACTGATGATAGTCCCCACAGGCCAACACATATCATTTCCAGTGTGTTTTGTCTTCACTCACACACACCCTGAGAAACATTCCCAGAGGTTACCCATCCAAATCACTACTCCAGGCCAAGAACGCTTAACTGTGGAGTTTTGATCAGGTAGGCTCCTGAAAAATATGTGTACCTAGTTGACATGAGTCATATCATTTAGTCATTTAACCCTTTATCATTTGGGGGTGTTATATTAACTTCCCAAGAGGACACCCATCCTGATCACTACTCCAGGACATACACTCTCAACTGTTGAGATCTAGTTAGGTAGGATATTGAAAATTAAGGTGCACCTTGTTGAAATGAGTTATATCATTTAGTCATTTAACCCTTTATCATTTAGAGATATTACATTCACCCCCATTAGAGCACGACATTATCATTGGGGGCCCTATATCTCATCCTAGGAAGTGCACTGCACATAAGGCTGGGTACCACCTTTGATACCAAATGTAACAACTGGGCCCCAGTGACAGCACCACCAACCCGACTTAACACGGTCGTCAGGTCTTGGCCTGCCAGGTACAACCACTTGCCCTGCAGACATGTGGTCCCCACCCAAAGTTCCACCCACATGCCTAAACATGGTATCTGACTAATGACAGTCCACACAGTCCAACACCTATCCTTTCCAGTTTGTTTTGTACTCACTCACACATATCCTAAAAAACATCCCAGGAGTTAACCCATACTAATCACTTCACTAGGCCAAGCATGCATAACTTTGGAGTTCTAATCAGGTAGACTCCTGAAAAAAAGGTACCACTTTTGACATGAGTCATACCATTTAGTCATTTTACCCTTTATCATTTGGGGGTGTTACATTAACTTACTTAGAGGTCACCCATCCTGATCACCACTCCAGGCCAAGCACACTCAACTGTGGAATTCTAATTAGGTAGACTCCTGAAAAATAAGGTTTACCTTATTGACATGAGTCATATCATTTAGTTATTTTACCCATTATCATTTGGATGAGTTACATTCACCTCCCTTTAAAGCACAATGTCCTCTTTGTGGGCCCTACATATCAACCCAGGAAGTGTGATGCACTTAAGGCTGAGTACCACCTTTGATGCCAAATGTATCAACTGGGCCCCGGTGACAGCACAGCCACCCCGCCTTAACATGGTCGTCGGGTCCTGGCCCGTCAGTTACCACCAGTTGCCCCACAGACATGTGTTCCCCTCCCAAGGGTTCACCCACATGCCTGAACGGTGTATCTGACTAATGAAATTATCCACCATCCAACACATTTCCTTTACAGTGTGTTTTCTCCTCACTCACACACACCCTGAGAAACTTTCCAGGAGGTCACCCATCCTGATCACTACTCCAGGCCAAGTATGAATAACTATGGAGTTCTAATCTGGTAGGCTCCTGAAAAAAAAGGTGTAGCATTTTGACATTAGTCATATAATTTAGTCATTTAACCCTTTAGCATTTGGGTGTGTTACATTAACTTCCCAAAATGTCACCCATCCTGATCCCTACTCCCAACCAAAAATGCTGAACAATGGAGTTTTAATCAGATATTCTATTAAAAATGAAGGTTCACCTTGTTGACATGAGTCATATCATTTAGTGATTTAACCCTTTATTATTAGGAGGTGTTACATTCACCCCCCCCCCCCTTAGAGCACAACGTCCTTGTTGTGTGCCCTACATCTCAACCATGGTAGTCCCTGTCACTTAAGGATGAGTACCAACTTTAATACCAAATGTATCAACTGGACCCCATTGATAGCACAACCACCCTGCATTTACAAGGCTTTCGGGTCCTGGCCCGCCAGGTACCACTTGTTACCCCGCAGACACGTGGTCCCCACCCAAAGGTCCACCCACATGCTTGAATGGGTTATCTGAATAATCACAGTTCCCAGAGGCCAACACATGTCCTTTACAGTTTGTTTTGTCCACACTCACACACACCCAAAAAAACATCACAATAGGTCACCCATCCTGATCACTACTCCAGGACAAACACGCATAAATGTGGAGTTATAATCAGGTAGACTCTTGAAAGGGAAGGTGGACCTTGTTGACATTAGTTATATCATTTAGTCATTTAACCCTTTATCATTTGGGTGTGTTACATTCACCCCCTCCCTTTAGAGCATAAATTCTTCGTTGTGGGATCTAAATATCATCCCAGGAAGTGCACTGCATTTAAGGCTTCATATTATCGAAACCATGACTGCTGGAGACCGAAAAGTGAGACTCTGGTCAATGTTGAATGTGGATCAAATGCAATGACCTGAGGAGAGCGTGATTTCTTCCAGAATGAGAATCAGGCCACCGGAGCTCGTCCAGTGACCCGTGGAAAGATCAATGCTAGATGGAACCGACGTGCGTCAACGTGTGGCGCTAGTGGTAAAACCATTCCATCGTAGGAGAAACTACATCCCTTGGACGCGGCGGTGCAGTGGCGACCGACGCATGGCCATCCATAAAGGAAACTGGCGGCTCAAGCCTCCTGGTCGACCGGGAAGCCGCGGCGCAACCGGCGTCACGCGGTGGATTGAAGGAGGGTAGTGTCCCCTGGCCACGGCTGTGCAGCAGTATCCAGATCGAGCTTGTCTACGACGACGTCTAGAGGCCCAAGCCGACAGGTCGCTCGAGGAGGCGCAACACATCCGGCACCACGCGGGAGTCGGCTGGCCGCTCGGCCAGCCGGGAGGAGCTGGTCGCACTGCGAGTCCCACATGACGTAGAATGGAGCTAGTTTTCCTCCCATCTGAACGACTATGTCATTTGAGTTACCGAGGGGAGCTAGGTCTCCCCCCTGGACGTGGCTAGGGTGGCCACACGAGCCGCTGGGCAGCTAACCACGTGGGCTGCCCGCGCAGGCCACTCGCATGGGCCGTGGGGCCGGACCCAGCGCTGGTCGGGCTACCCCCCGCGGTATGGGCCTCCTCTGCGGGCCAAGCTACCCACAATGACTGTTTTGGACCTGCAGGCCGGGTCGGACCCGTGGACTAGGTCAGACCCGAGTCTGGACCGGACCTGAACCCGTTTTGGCAGGTTTTAACCTTTTCGCCCATAACATGGGCTACTGGTGTCTAATTGACGAACCATCTGTGACGACAGAAAGCATGGTGTGAGATAGATTTCTTGTAATAAACCACATGAGGTTTAGATGTAGTTGGATTATAGAAGGTTGGGATTGAACATAAATCCAACCAGGCCCTCAGAACATAAATGCCAATAACTACCAGACCGGGCGTCCGATTGACGCATCGTCTGTCACATTGTGTTCATTTTGACGAGACAGAACTTCGGGATACATCAAAATTGGTCTAAGAGGAATTTTATGTATTTAATATTATCTTGAGAAGTAGACCCTCCTAGAATCAATCATGAATGTGGAAACCCTGTGTCTGGCTGCGCTCTGACTACTCTTCCTATTTCATGTGTGGGTCCGAAAGTTCTAACTGTTGGTCCTATATCCTATGTGGTTCTGACATCACTGACTTCTATTCCTGGAACCTATGTGGGTTTGACAGAATGGCTGGTCTTGGATCCTGTGTGGGGCCGACAGCTTAGCTGGTCCTGGATCCTTTTTGGGTCCAACTTCTTAGATGAATCAGTGAATACATCTGATCATCTCTCTCACTCTAAAAAAGATTAATACCTACGTGATCTGAGCCAGTAACTTGTGTTTTCTTCATGAGAGAGATGAATTAATTGATAACATAGGTATATGTATGGGCATATACCCAAGTTGGGTTATCTGTTGATTTTCTTACTTTGTGGTTTATCCTTGATGATTTTTGTGAGACCTTGAGGGTCTCTGGGTCCCTAATGAGTACCATTATACTCAACCCTTCACTAGCTATGCCCGCATCTCGTTGTGTTGTATGCTGATGACGAACATCGATTACAGAGGATCAGATTAGCAAGACTTGATGGTACTCAGAGGTTGACCTTACGACCAGTTGGTACACGGAGTAGACTGACGGACATGGAGTGATGAGGAGCCATCTATACCTACCCTTCATGTTAGAACCCCGGAGGACGACCTAGTAGCTGCTTTTATTTTCTTCAGTTGTATTTACTTTTCATTTGTACATGTGCTTTCCTGCTGGGTTTGTATTTCCAGCACCTTTTACTTTTCAGCACTCTTTTGTATACAGTTTTACTAAGGGTTTTCTTCCAGCTCGTAGTATGTTGTGTTTGTTTTCAATTTTTAAAGGCAACACCTTCCTAGTTTAGGAATTTATGCCTTTGGTGCTAATCACCCGCCCCTTCCTATAGAAGGTCGGCTTGGGGTAGTCATGACACGGGATCCAGGGGATGGGTCGTGATAGTGATGATATCCATTAATGAATTCATGAATGGTTTTTTCAATGTTTTTTATTATTATAACAATATAAAATATTACATAACAAAATATTATTCTGAAATTAAATATTCTATATTTCATATTCATTAGTTTAATAATATTCCCCTGATAACATATCTGATGATTTTTTTATATCTTCAATTAACCTATCATGGATTTTATAATAAAAAATATGATTTTATTTTTAATATATTATAATAACATTTACATAGGTGTATATGGGTGATTATAATATTTCCAATCCCATGAAATATAATATTTGATTGAAAAGATTTATTAGTGAACTCACCTCTAGTGTTATTTATCATGTTATTCATCTTACAAATGTATCTCATGTCAAAAATCTATTTTTATACTTTTATACCTCTTTATAGATTATCACTTGTCCAACATAAATTATAAATTAATCAATCATCTATAATCCTTAATGAATTGGATAACATAATAATTACCTGTTAAGTGTGTATGTCTCATATAGACTCATGAAATTATTTTAATCTATTCAATGTTTTAGTAAACTAAATTTCCACTTCCATAAAAATTACATATGTCATTTAACATTTTGAACATATTTTAGAAACATCCGCTCTTTTTCTATTCAATTAAGGAAAATATCTAAATAGATGTACAAAAATAATCTTATTTAAACTAATTTTATCTTGATTTTAATGTCCCTTATATCATAGAATGTCCTCATCATTTAATATCATATATAAAGAATAATTTTAGTACGATATCAAATATATATATATATATATATATATCCACTTATTATTTCTCATTTGTTAATTTATTTTCTATCATAAATTAAAAAAATAATACCAATATTCTTGAAAAATTAAATAATTCCCATGATAATAAATAATAATAACACTCAATAAATATTTCATTATCCCATCACGAAATAGATCATATGTTGAATTTATTTTATAATAATCATTATAATTTTTCATAATTCCCCTTATCATTTCAAATCTATCAATCCATGAAGTTATTACACCTCCATTAAGATAATCTAAATGCATAAGAATTTTTTGGCATCATATCACATTATATGAAAATATAATATCATGTTTCAATATATTATGTTTAATTATTTCATATGGGGACACCATAATAAAAATAAAAATCATATATTTATCTTTTGTTTGAACCTTGTTATACCCATAATTCTTTTTTGATTTCTTCTATAAAAAGTTCCATACATTGTTTATTATAAAGACCACATTGGTTACATGTATCTTTGATTTAATACTTGAATTCAAAACATATCTTTGTGGGTAGGTTTTCATATTTAAAATCCCTGGATTTATTATATATGAATTTTCCATAATTTTAGTTGGATTCATCCACCTCAATTTTAACCTTTTAAAACTCCATGGAAATGATGTTTTATACTTGAAAAAATAAGATTTATGATTCATACAGAACATCACCTATATTTTTCATTAAAATATATCTTATATATAAATAATGTCTCTGTCTAGGATATATCCATTCTAGAAAGTGAATTACAAACATCTTATTCTATTTTTAGGGGAATTATATCTTCAATACTCTGCTTATAAACATTATTCATATAGTAGAGGTGTTTGTAACACCTCAAACATTGAAGTTTAAAGTAGATGCACTATTTTATCAAATTGACATAGATAAAAGCTTCAAATCCCATTAGACTATATATTTTATTTGTTATTGGAAAATATATTACATACTTGATAGCCATAATACATTGAGAAATGAAAATAAATCACAAAATAAGTAGATTGTCAACATCATAAAATATCATTATATGTATTTATCTTCATATCATGCATAATAATAATACAATAAGGGTGATATAAAATTCTCAATAAGGTTAAATATATCATATAAAATAATGAATCAATAAGAATAATAAACATGTTATGTTAAATAACTCACAACACATGTTGTTCACATTAATAGTTATGGAACAACCAAAATTGAAACTTAATAAACTGAAAACTGATTCAATAAGTCAATAAAAAATAATTTAATAGATCCAAATATATCAATATATGGAAATATCATTGATAACTATGATAATAACAAAATTATATTTGAATGAAATAATTTATTATTGGATTTCATGTCCGAGACACATGAAAACTTATATTATGAAGACCTTCCACAATATATTTTAATAATAATTGTATATTCTCATTTAATTTGGTGAACTATATTATATCATGAGATCCTGTCAAAGCATTGAGGGGATTAATAATGTTCAGGCACTACCCATCACTAACTATCCAAAATATTTTTAATATCGAATAGAACATTAAATTAATAAACCATTTACATTACCAAATATATTTATTAAAAGATAAAATCATATTTATTACTATTTAATACATTGGATAATAACTACCATGAATTGTTTTTTTATATTTATGAATATAAATACCAATAAAATATCATTAAAATATTCTTCAGGAAAACAATCATTAAACACACTAATGTGTCTCAAACCACATTGAAATATTTGAATCATAATAATCAAGAATGAATAAAATTAAATTAATATTATAATATCATCATAATAAGGTTATTCATGATATAACTTGTCAAATTGAATTATATACACCATATTAATGTCAATTGGTGCTTAAAAATGAATTAGCCTCAATATAATTTCAATTGAGACAAAATCGTTTTCATTGAGTATGACTTTTCTCCTGTGTCTTTATATCCAAAAATTAAAAAAATAATTCATTTATTGAATTTATTCAATAACATTTCAATTTTCATGATGATGTTTATCTTACTAAATAATTTTTTTAAACAACTACTTAATCAATTTGGATTACATCAGGGTTTTTTAAAATATTTTGATATGTGTAAAAATTAACATAGGTAGGTAAACTCATGGTCAAAATGGGTAATTATATAAAAATATAAACAATAATAATAACAACATAATTATAAAATTTATTCATAAAAATTAATTTAAAACCAATAAGGAGATATTGTTATGAAATATGAAACAATATTTTAATCATAGTGATTGTAGGACATATATATGCATGAGTAACATTCCTATTTTTTAGTGATAATTATTTAAAAAAGGTAATAAAAATTATCACATTAAATAAGGATCACTACATCATAAATAAAATGTTAATTAATAATTTATACTTATATATAGAATTCGTGGGATGTAAACAAAATCACATCGTCTTGGGGAGGTGTTCATCCACACATCCATTAATGACACTATCACTTTTTAGAGTGTGAAATGGGTAATAAAAATGACATATTATACTTATAGAAATGTAATTATTTCATTAATATAATTTATATGTCATATATGTTATATTTTGTTAATTAAATCATTATTTAGTAAATTCCATGTAATGTCTGATGGTATCACATCAATTTGAAGAGGCGGTAATCCACACTTTTATTAATGATGTTATTGAATTTACGTAAAATGGAAATCCTAAATATATGGACTATATACAAATAAATTAGCATGAAATTTAAATAAACATAATTTATATCATAGAGAAAATGATTTTTTATAATTATTTCAGTTCATGATAGGTGGAAAAGAAAAAATGATCAATATGTTTTTTACGAGGTAAAAGTTTTCCGCAAATGAATTATATGTTCATTACCCATTAAATGAAAATGTGTTTTAGTGTAAGTATAATCCTTGAAAAAACATCATATATATAATGAAGAAACATATTATATCATTTAATTATTTACTAATAATATGTTAGGGGTGGATAATGATAATAAAACAATAGATCTTGAGGAAGGAGGTTCCATCTTCTTTGGATAACTCCATTTGGTTTTCCGCAAAGGGAATCCATGGATGTATTTATTCACAATGAAAAGATTCTAGGATTATAGTAGGGAATTTAGAAGATAATGTGAATTGATTTTGGGAGTGAAAATATTATTTGGTGGGTGGATATGTGGGAGGGATGATAATTGTTATTGTGGAGGATGAGGGCAATTCATTTAAATTTTCGAAATGGGAATTCCATCCACATTTTTTCTAAAAAATTGCTAAAATAATATTTCAAATAACATAAAATTTATTTATAGGTATTTCATATGTCTAATTTTTTTTTTGGATGGGTGTATATGTCATTTTGGCCCATAATTATAAGGTTTTATCCCCTGTTGAGAAAATTTTTCTCTTAATCATTGTAATTAATTTTAATCCCCCTCACTAATATTTCTTTCACACAAATTCTGAACTTATTTGAAATTATCAATTATTTCGATCCCAATATTGAATCCATTTTCCTATATTACAATAACATATGTCCCAAATATTATAATAAATTTAATCTCGTAGATTGGAATAAAAAGTTGGTTTTTAAAGTATAAATTATCCAATGATTTCTTTGTTTTTATATACAATTTCAAATTGAAATTGATTCAAATAAGACTAATTAGATTAATTGATTTAAATTTTATCAAATTTTACTTTAAAACTAATCAAAAATGTAATTTGACCTTATAAATAATGTATAAAACATAGTAGTTTTGAATTAAAATTCCATATTTCTCACTTTTTCTAAACAAAAGATATATCAGCCAAAATAAAAAAAATAATCCTAAAGTATTTGTTATGTATTTATTTTAAAAAGGGAAGATTATTTTTACATTAAAAAATTTACCAAACTAAAAAAATACAGTATTAAAATATATAAACCAATAAATGGTGGTAAAACATCTTTTAAAAAAATAAAAGTTTTTATAGGATAAATTTGGTCTGTTATTTTCTTATGTCTACAAATCCTATTTGATGAATGTCAACAATATTTTATTTAATAAATAATATTTAAATTAAATTAATTTAATTATCTATTAATTATAAATTTATCTTAGTATGATAAATATCTTTTAGTACATAAAAATAGTTTCTTATAATATCATTCACTTTATATTTAGTTGGATTCTATATTAATTTAAAAATAATAGGAAACCATAAATATATATATATATATATATATATTAACATGTTAGTAAATTCTATACATAACCATCAATTTATAACTATGTAATATATAATTATACTAAATAAAAAAATTTAAAAATATATTATAGTGTAGTAAAACTCAATATTGTATGTTACACAATCTATCGTGGAATGCCAATCTTGTTTGATATAAAATCTCACCTATGTCTTTCATGTAGTTAAATATAAAACATTTAGTGCTTGTAACAAAATATAAACATATTGTTTTGTATAAATAAATATAGAAACATAACTTAAATGTATTCTAAAAGTGAAATTATGTAATGTATTGAGGTGTTACATTCTCCCTACCTCAAATGAATTGCATCATAGCAACTCAAAATTGATCTTTGTAAACAACGAGTTGATATTTTAAGATAAACTCTTTCTAAAAAATCATGATGGTGGATATGGTCAATAACACATCTTATTAAAAAGTGATAATGAGAATTAAAATGGTGACATAACTCAGTTTTCTAGTCAGAGAACATAGGTGGGAAATGGAAACATGAATATGGAAAAAAAATAACCATAATGTTTGGATGGAAATTGATTGAGAACATGTTCATTTGAATGATGATGAACACAAAGGCTTAAACCACTATTATGAAAAGTACATTGATATCATAAAAAATTATGATAATATGATTATTTTGGAAGAAAATGAATCTTATAGTTGAGAGATTCTTTTACTCTATAAGAATATAAGTAAATATACTTTTTTATTCCATACAAACAATATTATCCTTTGGTTGTTTCATACAAATTTTCTACATCATTTATTTGTATATGATGCATCATATTATGATGTAATATGTTAACCTATAAAACCACTTCCAAGGATCTAGAGAAACCATTTAGTAAATATACAACTTTTTTAAAATATTTTGATCCAATACTTAAAAGGAAGGTCAGCAAATTGCAAAAAAACTTATAAAATAAAATGAAGTGGCTATTAATCATCACATTACAAACATGTTAATATTTAAATAACATGAATGAATATAAAATCATATTGATAAAATTTATTATTATTATTCCATAAAGAGATCATACTTTATTTTATATATTCCTTAAGTAAAAAAGTGATATATAATCCACCAATGATAGAAAAACACACTTTTTCAAACATAATCCTAATTTTTTCCAAGGTTTTCAGTACTATTCAATTTTCATTATCCAAATAAATCACCTCCTTATTCAATCATAATTATCTTATTATCTGGAACATATTTAGGATTATTGTTCCCTAAAACAATTATTTACTAAAAAATTTTAAATTTCTACTGAATCACATTATTTGGTACCATTCAACATGTGATCCCAAATCCTTAATGAAATTTTATTTTATGGAAATCCGTACATATTTCACAAATCAAATAACAAGTAAATAACTGATAAAATAATGAAATAACATAATTGTTGAATCTAAATAAATTAACATTAATCATTCCGATTATGTTTTATTAATATAATAATTCTGACATTGACACCTATGATAATTTTGATTTATTCTATATTTATGATTGGGGAATTATTTCGTATAGTTCCATATCTCCTTGAAGATGTAACAATGATTAGTATAAATTTTATTCATCCTATTTCATTATTTTTCTTAGTGAAACTTTTTTACACACTTTTAGAACTCTCATTCTGTTTAGTAATTTCAAATAGGGATTTATTCTATGGTTGTCACAAAATAATAATTTCTTATTCATTATCACTATTGAATTATTTTTCTCTTGATGTTCAGATGACCTCTTCTTCCTTTCAATTCCCTTTAGTATTTTGATACTTGAAAATTATTTTACCATTTTTTTGGAACATAAGAATATTACTATTTATAATGTAAATGAATGTGAAACCAGCTCATATCGAGTGTTACTTTTATAACCATCAAAGAATAGTATATCAACCACCTTGTTTTGAGTATGTAATCTATAACATACCTATAGAACCTTGTTTGTGTATATTTATAATCCACAACACTCTTTATTCCCTTTCTTGTTATGATAAGGAACATTCTCTTTATCATAATTTTTTGGACCATGAGGTGGTACTTCTCAATAACCGCCTCATTAAATGTTATCTATCAATAAGTACTATTTATTCATCTTCCCTTGTCCTTTGGAACAATGACCCCCATTGATCAATATCACCATAGAAAACTTACACTAAATTTTTATACATTTCCTTTTCAACGCATCATAAATCAATTAATATTTTCTCCAAATACTTAATCCATTACTCAGCTATAATTTTATTATTATTCCCACTAAATGATTTCAGCTTTTGTATCATAAAGAAATCCATTATAGTTGTTTCATGTCATGGAACATGTATCTCTTTTCTATAATGGTTATTTTTTATAAATAGATTATGCTACCCTATTATAGACATAATTCGATATGCACCAATAAAAGATATATTGGTCTCCTCAGTAGGTATATCTCTGCAATTTCTAGGATTAATGATATAATTCATCCTTCTAGGACCCATTTCTAAACAATGTCTCATGCTGGATTAGTTCATAAAATTATGAACATTGTATAATTAAAAATATGGAATAACATTTAACATAAAATGATATTTATTTTAATATTTGATCACATAATTAATAAAATAATTTCATTGGGTTAATATATTCTTTAAATCCATTAAAATGGTTTCAACTGAAAAAATAAATTATGATAATTTTATCCCCTTGTTGCGACAAACCAAGTGTGCAATAAGGCTCGTTGTCAGGTACTGGGTTTTGGTCGAGTTATTCTAGGCGAACCTTACAAGAGCAGTTACCCCTATGTATAACCATCCTAGATCCACATCTTTTCATACTATCCAGACATGTATTTATTTCTAGTAAGAACAATGTAATCTCAACCACAACCAAATTATATAATGTTCTTCTATTCCAATCCTCAAATTTATATTAGGGTTATCATAAGTAATAATTGTAATCTAAATCTAGTTTCTATGGATGCTGATAGACTACATCTAATGCTAAATGTAATGTCCTAATCGTAGAATCCAAGAGATGGTGCATTATTGTGTTACATTGTAATATATAAAAGAATTAAATAAAAATGGGCTAAATCATTTAGCTATTTTTGAACACAAGATTACATATATGATACACATAATCAATTGGGATGAAAATATAATTCATAACATATATATTTGATTTGAATCCTTGAAACACATGAAATAGATTCCATTTCATATCCTATTGAGAATAAGATATTATAAGGGTGAGAAAAATGCATAGTATGGTTAGGAACAATGTTAAAAATAATTAAAAAATAAGAACAATAAACATTAAATGATAAATAGAAGAGGACATATGCCGCAAAAATATATAGGTAAGTCATGATTAATATAGAATGGTATGAAACTAAAAAAATTGACATTAAATCAATATATTAATAATGATGTGAATCTATATATTTTATCGAATAAAAATATCAACGATAATAATAATTATAATTGAAATATCTATGAAGTAAATGATTCATAATTTTAAATCATGTCTGAGGAACATGAAAACCTATACCATCAAGACCATTAAAAAGATGTTTTAAAACTACTAGTAGAAACATATTTAGTTTTTCTAACTTATGTTTCTCATGAGGACCTTTTGATGCATTGAGGGAAATAATGTCTCGACCCCACCCATAATTGCATGTCAAAAAAATTCCTAATATTTAATATTTGATTCAATTAGTAAACAATATTCTTTATAAAATATAAATATTTAATAAAGAATATATATTTATTAATATTTACAATGTTTAGGGTAACTAATTACTAGGTTTGTAGACATTTAGGAACGTAAATTCCATTGAAATATAATTAAAAAATTCACGGGGAAACAAATCTTTAAACCGTCCATAGTGTCCCAGTCCACGATAAAACATTTGACGCATAATCCCAATGAAGGGAAAACATTAAATGATAAATAACATACCTTATGAATAACTATATTTATTATTTATGATGTTAATTGGAATTATATACACCATATTAAATAAAATTGAATGATAAAAAAAATAAGTCTCAATATAATGTAAATTGAGATGAAATCCCATACCTATTGACTGAATTTTCACATGTACCTTCATCTTCATGAAAGATAATCAAATATTTATTAGTTTATTTCATAAGAAAATTCTTCATGTTAATCATTACTTCTATTTAACTTATTACAATATTTTACACAACTACATAAATAGTTATGTTGATATAGGGTGTTTTGACCATATTCAGATTATGTGTCAAAAATGAATTTGGTAGAAAAACTTATAGTCAAAAGGGTCATTATATAAAAGTCCCCAGGATATCACCATGAAATAATTATCTTATTTATACAATAATTATAATTTTAAAAACCAATATGAAATAATGTTATGAAAAATGATTCAATGTTATAATAATATGTATGCATATGTATCATTAACATTTCACTATGACCATTATAGAATTAATGTTAGTAATATTATATCATTCCAAAATGATAATTATATAATAATAGACATGTTATTTTATCATATATAATTATATATATATATCTTGTTTTGTAAAATGAATCACGTTGTGTAAGGGAGGCCGTAGTCCAATCATCCATGACCGACATTACCACATTTTAGTCTGTGAGAAGGTAAATAATGAAAATTATATATTATATATATATATATATAATTAATTGTTACATTAATATAAATTTAATTTCATATATGTGTCAAATTTTTTATTAAACACATCCTTAATAAATTCCATGTTATGGGTAATCACATCACATTGTTTTTGGGGATGTAGTAGTCCACACTTCCACAATAACATATATACATAAAATTGAAAACATGAAAGTATGTTTAATAAAAATTAAATATAAATGAAAACTACATTGAAATAATATATATAATATGAAAATTGTTTTTCCATCAGAATTCCCTACCATGAGAGGCAGTAATGAAAAAATGAACAGTTGTTTTTTCATGATGTAGATGTCCACTAAACACGAAATGTAGGTTCATTACACACAAGATGGAAGGGTGTGTAGGTATAGGTATAAACTATAACATAAAATGATATGTGAATATTTATGATATTTATTTTATTATGTAATCTTGGAATAAAAAAATTTCAGGGTCTGAATAATTAATATAAAACAAAATATCTTGAGGATGGATGTTACCTCTTCTTTGAATAACTCATTCTGATTTGTAGCAAAGGGATTTCATAGATGTCTTTATGACCAAAGGGATACTTTGGGAATGAAGGAGGATAATGTTTATGATTAATTTATAATTTTTTTGGCGATATAAAGGGATTTATATGTTTTAATAAGTGTTAGGGTCATTTTCCTTTTATAGTCAAGGAGTAGTGGAATTCTTGAAAATTTTGGAAAAAATAATTCCATCCCTGTTTTATCCATGAAATATGGCTCCAATAATGGTAAAAATCCTAGAAAATAGGTTTATAAGGAATATATATGTTTGTAACAAAAGAATTATAAAAGTTTATGGTTTATTTTAGACCTTATGTTTTTTGTTTAGTCTAATGATAATTTTATTTTCTACTAATTGATTTAATTAATTTTAATTACATTCCATAAATGTTTTTTCAAAAATTAATTTCACCATAATAAAAATTATAAATAATTATGATTCCATGTATTAAATAAATTTTCCCATTTCCAACCACATAAGTATCATAAATTAATTTAACTTCAATAATGAAAATAGGAAGACAATGATGGATTTTAATGTAAATACGTTCAAATCTTTCTTATGTTCATATGTCAAATTTCATAATATAATTGATTTAAATGAATAAAATTGGATTAACAGGTATAAAATTTATTTATCTAGACTCTAAAAAATCCTATATATAATTTTACTTGTAAAAAATTAGTATGATAAACCATTTTTGAATAAATTTTTTTTATTTATCTATACTTATCAAAAAAGAGAAATAACAGAGAAAGATAAAAAAATGACCCTAACATAATTATGATGTTCTGATTTCCAAAATTAGGAATATTTTGACATATAAAATATATAAATGTTTAAAACTTTTGACTTAATGTATAATTTATTTAAAATAGTGGTTAAATTTCATTTATTAATATATTTGATTTTATGCGTAAAAATGGGTTTTTTCATTATCGTATTTCTGTATATCTTATTAGATGAATATAAAAAATATTTAATTTAATATATAAGACAAAAATTTAGTTACCATCGGCCACTATATTAATGAATTTAAATTATTTATTAAAATCTCTTTTTTCATATAAAATAGTCTTCTATAAAATCATTTCCATTATATTTATTTGGTTTCGATATAAATTGTTAATTAAAAGGAAGCTCATGAATTCAAGGATATATTTAAAAAAAATTAATCCATTTAATAAAATTAAATTTAACATCTAGATTTTAAGTTTTTCTATAAAATTGTAATATTTTTAATAATATTTTTGGTAACACTATGCATTTCGTGATACATAAGCCATAACAGAATTCCATAATTTCATGTATGCAAGATAATCTCATTGTTTCATATATAGAAAGATAAACATTATATTTCATGTAACAAAATCATAAATAGGTGTTTCATATATAAAAATATATGAACGATAATGAAATTTATTCAAAAATGATAACATTTTATAGTATTGCGGTGTTATTGTGCTCGCATATTTTTTCCAGGTCATATAATTTCATAATTATTATTTCGATAATGAAATATTCACCAAAATTAATTTATTATTCATACAGTTAATGGGTTTATATTATTCAAGTGATTTTATGGAACAATTAAAAGCAATTTATGATGAATCATCCAATAATTCCATAATAATTTCACAGTAATATCTAATAGTTATTGGGGTCTTCACATCATCATGTCTATGTGATGATGAATTTTATAATTCATCATTCATTTATTTAAGTTTATATTTAATTTTTTTTATAACTTTTCAAAAAATGTAATATGATATCTTTAATATATTGATTCAGGATATTCAAAAAATAATCATCATATTCAATTTTTATACCATGATGTATTATTCAAAAATTGATATTGGAAATTTTCTCAATATACACATAAAAATAAACAGTAATCAAGTGTTAAATATATCTATAATCATCCACTCCATCATTAATAAATGTTCTTCTAAATTATTTATCCTTAACGATCATAATTTTCATGGTTTTATTGGTAACATCAACTTCATCATATATTACTTTTTTATTTCTAACACTTTTAAAGGAAGGTGAGAACCCATGTCTGAATAGAAAAAAAAGCATCAAGCAGTGAAAGAAATAGATGAAACATTGAAATCTAGTTTAACCATATTTGATGAAATATTCTTAAGTAGTTTCCATAGAATTCCATTTACCTCTAACTATAGATAATCATGGATGAGGTCCTCTAACCAAATAGCAAACTTGTCCCACATCTTTATGAACTCTTACATGCTTAACTTCCCTACATTTATCCCTCTTCCCAAAGTACAATCTTGTTTTTCAATACACTCCCTCTGTATCCAGCCAATTTCCACTTCAAGATCCCTCTCAGACATCTTAGCCTGATCCTCCTTCAAGTCGTTTAATGGAATTGATTTCACTAACATATCTTCCTCAGAATGGATGATAACTTCCCAGATCTCCTTGAGAAGGACCTCCTCATCTTCTTCGATGCCATAATTTCCAGAGCTTCATCATCCATTTCAACATTGAGACATGTCTGACATTGCAGTCTTGAATCCACCATTACCTCATAACCCTATGGAACGAGGATGATGGAGGAGTCAGCCACCTCGAGCTTGTCAACATTTCAATTCCTCAAGGAAATGATTACTGCATTTGTAGGAGCCTTTGGGGGCAGCTTACCCTTTCTTTCAGATCAGGGAACTGGAGGACTAGGAATGTAGGAGTAGTCCCTCCTAGGCCACGCCCTCCCATTTTTCGTAATGAACCTGTGAGAATCCAAAATAATATTTTTTTCCCATCCGCAATGAGGATCTAGGAAATTCCTCTACAATGTCCAGTGCCTTGGACATAGTGGGATCCAAAGCATTATCCATGTCCTCCGTAGAAGAACCCCCTCCCCCCAAGGGATCCTCCCCTTGTGTGACCTCCACCTGTTTGGGATCCTCGCAAGAATGTCAATCATCTTCTCTCAACACTTTAAAATGGTTCAAGGAGTTCTAAATCAGACCACCAGAATTATCCTTCACTGGATAAGTAATTTTATCTTGTGAGACATAATGTAACATGTCTCCAACTCCTACCTGGGAAAATCCTTGACTCATGAATTGGAATTATGATTTGAAGTCAGCTTGAAATGGACAATGGGAATCTACACCAATGTATTCATCACCATAGAGAGCCCCATTAAATGTATCAACATTTACTTGAATTAGAGGTACCAAATGAAATGCCTGAGAAGCATCCAATCAGACCTCCCTTTCATCCCTTGTGACCCCTTCGTGATCACGTCCTGCACAAACCCCACTATCACACAGTGGAACAACACCATCGTCAGACGAGCATGCCACACCCAGATCATGTTTCAGCTGATGGAGAATATTTTTGACTCTTCGGTTTTCCTGAGAATACCATGACAGTTTCTTCTGATCAGTAGTAGCCTCACAACTTATCCCAAAAGGAGGATGCACATCAGACCCAACCATGATCCCATCATTTCCCAAGGTAGGGTCACTGGCAGCGTGACCCCCTTGGTTCCTTCCTCCGTGCTGGGTGGAATGGGACATGTGCCCGAGGTGGTGACATAGTGAACATAAGTTCGTCTAAGAGTCAAACAAAACTGGTTGCATCCATCGAAACCTCTCTACTACTGAAATCCATATCCATTTGACTGATGGTCTTGACACATCGACTTCAACATCGATGCGAGACGAGATTGGGTGGCTATCTGAAGTGGTACATGAATCCTATCAGAGAAAGCATTCTACCAGGTTCTCTAGCATTCAGATGATAGAAGGGTTCTGAAAGAGGAGGGGGAGCTCAGGAAAGTATACCCACAAAGCCGTTGTGAGAATGTCCCGCTTCATATAAAGATCAAAAGACCACTTCAAAAGATGAGAATAATAGCTGGTATAGGATCGAGGTTCCCCAAACCATGTGGTGATGAGATCTTTCGATGATGAAAACTGAATAATAATATGATGATTGTCCAGGAGAAAGAAAATGAATGGAATCACTTCTTGGGTCCCCATAAAAAATGTGGCACTTCATACTCACAAATTTGGGTATGGTGCTAAAAAACAATTAAATACTAGGTAAAAAACTAAATTTTTTCAAAAAAAAATATATCACATCATTATCACTATATGAGAAAAAATATCACAATCCCGATAATGGAACATTTACTGTCATTGAAGAAAAGTTACGTGATTAACATAGTTTTGAACCACTTTGGAATATTTCAATATAATTAAACTAGAAAATAATCTCTACAGAAATATCCTAAGTTATTTTTATCATTATAACCATGTGAATTAAAAATTTAGAATGATGGGAGCTGAAGAACTCATTAAGAGTAATTTTTTCAATATTTTATCAAGTGGTAGATTGTAATAATTTTAGAGAAGATTTTAAAAGGTCAAATATCAACATAAATATTATATAGATCAATATGAATTTCATATATGTTATAATTAAATGTATTTTAATCCCAAAATATCAATCATTATCTATTGAATATGGGCCTGAATGAATAAAAATTTCACAGTATACAAATGTTTTGAAATAATAAATTGTAACAGTATGGATTCATAACTTTAAAAGAAATTATTGAAAAAAATAAAAATAAAAAAAATATAATACAGTTAAATTATTTCCACCCTTAATGTATTAAAAAAACAAAATTACCATTATTAATTTTGTGGAAACAAAAAATGTCAACTTTTCATGTCTTTACAAAAATGTAACTATATATTATTCATATATCCTGATATATTAGTCCATAAAAAATGATTTATAGGGTGACATAGGATACCATTATTCATAATAAAAATAATCCATGTATATATATATATATGCCATTATGACATGATAATATTCATAACATCACATAATTAACTTATGGAAATGTTATGAGTATCATGAAAAATAATTAGAAAACATTATGTAAGACATCTATATAAATAATTTGGGTTTTATATTAAGTATATCTCTAATGAAACATATGAATAATTAATTATATTTACATTGATGGAAAAAAAATTATGATGATTAGATCATTCACATAAAAATTAAATAAAATTATCCATTTTAAATAAATTTAAAACTCTTTGGAAATGATTTCATTAAAATGAAACCTATTTTGATAATGAATATTATCTTTTAAAATAATGACAATCAATTTCATAACAATGTTTTTTATAAGATAAATATAATTTTTTTGAACCTTATTAAATATATCCTAGAATCAATAATTAAATAATTTCTAAAAAAACCCTTTCAAATCATTTTACAAATTAGGAATTCCTTCATAAAATAAAATATTAACCCTCAGAAATTTCAAGATTATTTCATATTATTTTAAAAAACATGAAATGTAAAAATAATTTGGAATGTAATTTTATAACATTTAATGGATAAACCATAAAGAAAAAATATGGTACTATAAGATAATCTATAAATATGATTTTATAAGAAAATTTTCTATTCTCATAAAATAATATCATATATATCACATTCAATATAAATTTCAAACAGCTGAAGTGAATACTTTTGATGAAATTGAAATATTAAATTTATATTAAATATCATTTAATATAAATTTATATGAAGGATTTGAGATTATATTTTGAGTGGATGATGATTATATATATATATATTCATTAATGGGAAAACATTGGAATATTTTACAATAATTTTGTATAAAGCCCACATAATAAAAAAGGGCTATTTAAAAATTATTAACAATATATGATAAGGGATATATAATTGTTACAAGAGATAACACATTTTCATTTTTCAATATATAATAGATAAAGTCTTTAGTAAGTGAATATATGGACATGTAAGAGATATGTAGATAAATGAGATGATAATTATTAATTTAAAAAAGAAGAAAATTTTGAGAACGATGGAAACGATGGTAGAATATATCATTTATAAATGAATCTTCCAAGAGACATATGTAATTATTATATCATAATATAAAAAAATAAAAAAAACTCTTCTACAATTATGGTCAATTGGGAATAATTTTTAAAGATGAAATGGATTGGAATCATGGATAACCAATATCATATTCATTATATTTTGGATTAAAAATCCACAAATGGTATAACATGAGAATTATTTTTATATCCAGTATATTTCAATTCAATTATCATAAAATTAATTTATGGAAGATAACTACACTAAAAAAATCTAGTTGTTAATACACATGATATCTCATAGAATAAAAATGTAATGGAAAACCCCTTCCCATATGTTTCATAATACATGAAATTGATATATCCTACAAAAATAATAATATTATTAGTCACCATTTTTGGAATTTATTCATCTCTATAACATTTTATAAACATTATATATAACATTTTATTACAAATATATTATTATGTAATATTTTATTTTCATCTTAAAATGTCTATTTATTTGGATTATTCTTTTAGTTCAAGGAAAAAATGACTATATCACTTATTTTATATTTATATAGATTTCAGAAATTAGAGATCAATATAAGTACTAGAAGAGATGTATTAAATATATTTTTAATATTATATATTCATTTTATAATAAATTTATATATTATTCATTATGATGATGTTTGTTTAGTATCTTGTATTGGTAATTTAAAAAAAAGGCGTGGAATAATATTAATAACACCATATTAATATAAAATTTCTATAAAATATATATATAGAATATTGTGTTCAAATTTAATAATAATAAATTTTGTTATGTTTCAATATTTTTTCTTCGTAGAACATTATATCATTAATAATGTAAGTGGTTATATTCTGTATATAATAAACAATCTATAATATATATGTGATTATAGAAATCATGTATTTTTTTCATACTATCATTGTTACATAAGAATATTGATAATATTTAGATTTTTGTTTTTTTGAAACAATTTAAAATACATTTTGGAAAATAAGAAAGTAAAAAAGTGGTAAATGAAATAAGAAACATTCAAGGAGGTAGTGGTCTTCACCAACGCAAGGGGGATGTGTTTGTTTTCCCTATAATGGATAAAACATTTGTAATTTTTTATACTATCATCACCTAAAATTTTTTATAAATATATTATAAATATATTAAAATTTCATTTATTACCAACCATGTATGGAAACAATGAAAAATATAGTCTATTATTCATTATGATGGTAACTCGCATATACAAATGATGACATCTTCATTTTTGAAATGTTTTTAGAGGAAGGTTGAAAATTGATTTAATTTTATAATAATACAGTTAAATAATATTATTAACACCTATGTTATTGTAATTTCATTTATATAATACTGATTATGTTTTATAAAAATATATAAATTATGAGATATCAGTTGAGATTATTACCTAACCAATTGCAGTTTCACCCAAGGGTATAACATCAAAGATTCATAGTAAGATATTAAGAATATAATAAGGTTATCAGTTAATTGGAATATAATGGAATATATTATTCAGGTGTTTTTCAATTTTTAATATTTTATAATAAGTATAGATATATTTTTTTTGTTTGAGAACTTTTTATAGGTATAGGGAATAACATTTTTCAAATATATCTTCTTAATATAAAGAGATCACATGTTTCGCAAGGCACATGGTAATGAATTCCACAATAATAAAGTATGGGATGGAATATTTTTTGTAATCCATAAAAAATAATTTTAATAATATTATATATATGTTTTTATGTTTTTTACGTTAATGATTTTCACCCATACCATTTTTTATTTGTATCAGGGTAATTAATTTTTTTAAATGAAATTTAAATTAATATCTAAAAAAAGAAAAACCTATTATAAAATTCAAAAATAATAATTTATAATTTTAATTCAATTTTATAAAGTATATTTATGTTATTAATAACTAATATTATCATTATATAATATATTAAGAAAAAATTATTTTCCAAAAAGTTGTATTATTATACTCCAAATGTGTGTGTACAATAACATTTTAAATGTTTTAGATTTTCATTATATTTAATGGTTTATTATAAATGATAGAATATTTATATAGACATTAAATAAATATATGTACATTAAAAACCATTATTCAACATAAGGAATAGATGAAAACACAGTTTATTTTTTAAGAAAATTTCAAATATGTAAAATAACTCTTTGATAATGGTTTTATAAAATAATATAATTATTTTTAAATATATCATTCTAAAACATAACAATATAATTTCTATTGAATATTTATTTATAACTTTTCATATTATAAATTATACTTCATATATTAATAACATTTATTATTTGTTTCAATACACTATATTACAATATTCACAAAAAATTCAACTATTTTCAAAGATTTTTTTTCAAATATAATTTTGAAATTATAATGATACTAATGCGGTTATATTCATCAATTTATTATTTTTGAAAACTGTCATTTTTTAGTTTTAAAAATATATAAATATATACTATTTTTATAAAATAAATCTTTCAATCAATAAAAGCCTTTAATATTTTTTTACCAATTTCTAGTAATATTATTCTCAATATATTATTTTATATGTATAATTACATTAAATTTTTTGAATAAAATTTATTTGAAAAAAAATATATAATCATCAAAAAAACCCAAACTTTATAAAGAATATTCCTTGTAAATATTAAAAAGTATTATTTACCTATCCACTACATGATTGATGATTTATTATAAAAATATAATTTAATTTACTTAAACATTAATGATCCTTATAAATTTTTCAGAATAGATTCCTCTAGTATTTCATAACTCTTTTTATTTTTAGTTCATCCATAGAGCTTCCTATTGGACATAATATTTATTTATAGAAAATTTAATTTCAAAATATGGAATTTTTAAATTCCCCACAATTAAATAAATTATTTCCTCATAGTTTTAATTATAGTTCAGTAATGAAAGTAGCAATGTGATCCATAAAATTTTCTAGAGATATATTTGATTTATAAAAAAACCCAACAATCATAGACTATATGAAACTCAATATGTCACATATAATAATATTGTATTATTATTTTCCTTTAGAAAATAAAATTTAACACATAATATGCTCCATTAATTTGGTACATGAATTTAAATGGATATAAAAATCAAAAAAATATTTTCACGATCCTATTACCAACCTAATTATGAAACAATTTTTTTTGATGAAATATAATAAAACTAAAATAAATTATCTTATGAAAAATATATATTATTATTTTCAACCATTATCTCTATAATTTAAAACTATGAAACATTTTTTCAAGATACGTTATAATTGTTTCAAAGTATCACTCATTCATTTTATCCTGGGATGTCATAAGAAATTTTCGAATAAAGATTTATATTAATTAAATTCTGATACATTATAGTGCGTCTTAAATAGAATGAAAATATAAATCATTATCTTCTGAAATATATCAATACTAGGTTATTAGTATTAGGACCATAGATCTGGAACCCAATTATGATGGAGTTGAAACTCCACTAGATTCTTATAGTGATTACCCTCACAGTCATCTATGGAACTCTCGCATCCAAATGCCTTTATATAGACATGGATGTAATTTTTAGGAATATGACACAATAAAAACATAATCAAAATTCATTGACTTTATCCTATAAAAAGAACATCCTTAGGGATTTGACTAACGATCTCTATTACAGATTCCTAAAATAAGTAAATTAACACTCAAAACAGTAAACCAAAACATTGTATGAGACCAATAGTGGCTTATTAAGATTAGACATCTGTATTTAGTGCTAAAAACATTCTTTAAATACTATATAGACATCATGTTAGTTGATAAAATATAAATACACATATATTTCAGATAATTTTCATACATTTAACAATACATCAGATAATAATTAAACCACCAAATTAATGGAAGGATCAGTGTCATTAAGGATTAGTTACAAGATCAATTTTTTTACCATTATAGAAAATATTTTATATTAATTTTTCCACAATACACACCTATTTAGACATATTATATGTTATTCTCATCTTTAAAATATTGGAAATAGAATCATAGAAATATGTATAACTAATAAACAAGTTAAAGAAAATCTAAAAATATTCCATCAAGGTTTATATCAAATCAATATAAGAAAATGTCTAGAGGGGATAAATATCGTATTAATAATATAATGTAAAAATAAATGTATTCCATAAATCCAGATTGATGGACTGGTAATCTAAAATGAAAAAATTATAATGGAATATTATGGTGTAATAAAAAATTATTCATTTTACTTAATCATGGGAAAATGATTTTTCATAATTATTAAACATAAACTTATTTGGGTTTATGGTAACAAAATAATAAAATAAAAATGTTAATGTTGACACCAATAAAAATTACATGGTTTATATTGTGAAAATATTATAGACATTATGTTTTGAAAAAAAATCAATGCTTCATTTTGTAAAAAAAATTACTATATTTTATTATGGGATAAAAAAAATTTATAGATCACATTTTAAAATATTTTCAATCGTAAAATCTATATATTATGATTTTTAATTCATATCCCATGTAAGTAATGATGGGAATAATACCACAATAAAAAAAATGTAATTGTCCCCAAATATAAGTTATAATAAAAAATAAATTATTCATACGAAAAATATCTTGAAATTATCCCATGGAAAATATTTTATTTTCATGAATGAATTTCATAGAACATTCATTATAAAATCAAGGGAATGATATTTGATAGTGTCATAGAAATATCACTATTTTAACATAAGTGAATTTCACTTGACCCGCTCCCCATAATTTTTCCCATCCTGGTCTGAAAATGGGAGAAGATTGACAGTGACACACAATTCCCACCTCAAGTAGGCCCCAATTTTTTGTATATCACCAAGGGTATAGTAAAAACCAAGTTGGAAGTCACTACCATCTATGAGAAACATATGTGGAAGAAAGAAATTAAATAGACCCAACCAGATCCTACTCATGGTAAAATATAGATAAAAACCCAAGTAGAAATATTTAAAATCATGCATGAACTATTAAAAGTGAATGGGAAAACAAAATGTACAAATTGAAATTAAATACACATGTGACCATGAAGGAAAATCCGGTCATACAACCCAAAATCTAGTATTAACAAACAATAAGTAGAACCTACTCCAACTGGACTAAAAAATATTTAAATACATAAATAAGGAGATTATAATAGAATATTTAGTAAGACCATCTTCAAATATTCTCATTAAATTTTGGAAAACATTCTCATATAAAGTGATCAAAAATTAAAAAAATATCATCAAATAAACAAGTATACTAATATTCCAACCTCACCAAGGATACTCTCACCATGTATCACATACTAGAGAGTGTAATATAATAAATAATATCAAGGGTACCCTAATATCATTTCCCCTCTAATTTTATTCTATTCCCCAACATCACACATTATGTCCATATTTATCCCAATATGCTAGTTCACATATGCCTCGGTGATGGACCATAACACGCTTCTGGTGTAATAAAAACCACCACATCCACATAACCAAAAGTAATCAGGTAGTTTCTAGTATCCTCAACTCCTCACATAATGTGTATCATATTTCTAGTATTCTTCCTCAATCCATAACAACTGATACATTGATTAAGGATCATAAATCCACAACAACCTATACATTTTATACCTATAGTAGTCCTTAAGACACTATATTTGGAATAAATTTGTCTGAAATAACCTGAAGCCATTACATCCATGTAAAGGAATATATTTGGTAAACAGTCCATCATGAATACCATTAAAAGTAACTACCAAGAGAATAGAGTGGGGATTAATAGGGTTGTCATCCATCCATCCCCCCCAGGATGTTGGAGAAAACAACCCCTAAGGCTCAGAATCAGTTGGGTGTCAGTTTTCCAATCCGATTGGGAGGTGTCACATAGATAATCACAAAAAGTAAAATATATAATATATCTCAAAACCACCATATGGTCATAATTAGGTCTCAAAATCTACATCAGATAACGTCTCTTGGATTCCTAGATGTCACTATTATGGATAGATACCATATAACCACATAACCATTTAATGAAAAACATTCAAAATTATATTATCAAGTTTTATCAATTTCCCTTTTATGATAATTAATTCTTACCCATTAATTATAAAATATTATTTCTATATAACATCTCCTTACCATTTCAACAGACTTCCATTCCCTCCATGCAGAAGAAAACTAGCTCCACGCCTTCTCTGAGATTCACCCTTATCCTTGCATCCCAACAAGCTCCAACCCCATGGGGTAAATGATATTCATTTAGTTAGTAAAATGTACGCATTCCATAATTATATTATCTCTAGAAAAAAGTCTAAGCACGTGAAATAAAATTGGCTCTAAATGGTGAGTAGATGAACTATTAGTTGAGTCTTTATCACCTATAGCAAGAGAGTAAACTTATACTACTATGAGTAGATAAACATGGAAACCAAGTGGCATTTCCCTCATTTCGCCACCTACCATGGAAATAACGTATCCAAAAACATATGTTTTCCCCAAGGAGTGGTGAAAATAATGAAAATAAACAAAAAAATTGGGCACCATCCAAACAATAGATTCAATCAAGCACACATCATTTGTAATAATGGGTAAGCTTAGTATCCACCCATTTTTTCATCTTTAGTAACCACATCATAAAACGATATATCTATCTACTCTAGGCATCTACTAATTCTATAAAAACTATGCCTCCCCACCCAACCTATCATAATATCCCTCCATGCCCATCCATTCGAAGCTCACGTCACATCTAGGTCCCTCTACCCACACAAACAACAACAACCCTCCTTCCTTATCCATCAAAATTCACATCACAAGAAGTGGGAATCAAATCAGTTACTAGGATTTTGGAACAAAATTAAGGAATTCATATATCACACACAATGTTCTTTCACATCTACAAAGAACAAGGAAACATCCATTACAAGGAAGCATAAAACTCAGGACCTACAATGGTATTATATTTTCTCACACATCTGGTTCATATTCAATATTGAAATAACAGATTCATTATTCACAGGTTCCAACAATGGGATCCAAAGAAACAACCCATCAAATGGAAGTTAATTAAAAAATTAATTTAACATGTATTTAATTATTTTATCAAATATAATCAAAAAAATTTAGGTATATTAACCAATTTCATTAAACATGAATAATTTCATAAATATAATTAGTATCATATTAAAAAAATAACCATATTCATTAGATATCCTTTTTTATATTTTAGAAAATAAATCATCAATTAATTCTGGATTTTTGTTATTTAAAAATTTCTATATTTTATCAAAATGGTAAAACAAGCAAGGCATAAATATCACTCATTCTAAAAAAATGTGGAAAACCATTATCACAATAAAATCTGACATCATCTCTATGTGATCAATACTAATTCTTTAATTAAATAAAATCATTTAATTAGTTCATTTTCATTGTCTTCAATGGGGTTAAAGCATTACAACATAATTATTACACATAATAAAATAGCAAATCAATGAATCCACTACATCAAAAATTTCACCGTCATTATTCATATGAGAAAAAACCCTGAAACTGATCTTGGATCACACCTACTTAAATATTTGCAGCCATCTAGGGATTCTAAATCACCACCGTACAAAAAAAAACTGAATGAACCCCCATTAGAACCATGAGTAAGAAACCACTATATCATGATGAAATTATTTTAGAGGAAACAAGATCAGAACCAAGAGAAACTGCTAGGAAATGGTGGAAACACACCTTAGATGAAGTCAGGTCACCACCTATTAATGATGGATTCCATAGATAAATTATTAGCAAAGGGATATCTAAAATGATGAATAGGGGACTGTACAATAACATTGGGTTGAGAGGGATTGAATGTAGCGACCCGAAGCCTGACGTACATTGACATTACATTACATTTGCGGAATACTTAGTACATAACAAAAACACACACACAAGGATCGTAATAGTTTAGTGTCTTTGGAAACTCAGAATATAATATTCTAATAGTGGTGAAAGATCTTCAACATCTCCCATAAAGATATTCCTTTTTTTTACCAAAAACCATTCTTAATATCCTGGGGAAAAGAAAACATAAAAGGGTGAGCTCAAATTCTCAGTAAGGTTAAACAAAAGAAATATCAATCACATCATATTCATAAGAACATAACATTTTGGAAATCATAACCCGCAAAAGAGAGCATAATTTCATAACATGGGATAAATCATGGCAGTGAAATGTAATCACAATAATAATAACTTAAAACATGAAACTTTGTGGCATACACACATAATCATAGAGAATCATTTCATATTAGTCAAGACTCATTGCCAAGACTATCTTAGTGGACGAAGTCCATTTCTGAACCGAGTCACCCTCGTTTCAGTCCTCTTTCACTGAACCGGTATAACCTACCATTCCATCCATGTCTATCCCATGAGATATAAAATCTTTACCCAATTCATTGGAGGGAGATATAGGTCCCACCCATCTCATAATGATACCATTCTTATTGTGTTCCACAAAATCATAAATCATACATCATTGCATAACCCATGTAATAAAATGGGATTCTTAAACATCATGCCATCATAATCCATAATCAATTGATATCATTTCATCATAAGAAAATTGAAACCATTTAAATCATAGAGACATTTTACTTGAAACATACATATCAAATAATGTCATCTTATATGGAAAATAGTTTTGAAAAAACACTTGAAATGAATTCTTGAGGAAAATATCCTTTCTTTTTCAAAAACATTTTTCCTTTCTTAAAATGTCCTAAAAATTTAAACTAAATGAAGTTGATTAAAAATAAACTTGAAAACATGAAAACTTGTAAATCAAGCTTCTTGGAAATAATGATTTAAAAATCCATTCATGCCGTATAAGTTTAAAAAAAACATTCTTCGTACTTTTGTCGGAAAAGTCGAAAAGTACATCGTATGAAAAACGGAAAAAGATTCCTTTCATATCTTTTACTAAAAAATCACTGAAGGGTAAAATTGGATTTAAACAATTGTAGGTGGATGGAAATAATATTACATATTTTGGAAACATGGATGTGGATGATAAAATACACCCCAGTAAATACTAAAGTATAAACAATCTCGGATAAAAATGAGATTGTGATATTTCCCTTACCTTAGGTCTGATTCGGTTCGTAAGTGTCCGAACCTCCTGTATAATGATTTAAATAATGTCATTGACTTATTACAGAATCATATTCATTGTTATGATATCATATATGGTTCACTTATGACTTTATATTATCCGTTCTTTTGTAAATTCCATGTTAAAGAGCGTTTTGGGTAAAATTGTTTCATTTGTCGTTCGTGTTTTGACTTGTAATTATTCATATGATTACTTAGATCATGATTACTTAATTTCAGAATACAAAACATGATTTATATATATATATATTCATAATATACATATATATAATAAATCAGTAAATGGAATGAAATACATCGTTCATGGAGACGGTAGGCCGTACGTACGCATGAACGCTGTTTTCGTTTCCTTATTGAGTTGAACAGAATTAAGTAGATAAAATTCATATATATACACATAAATACATTATCATTATTATGTCATATATTTCATGATTACTTATTATTTATACTTTATAATCATTCATGAATGGTTTAAAGTGGAGAATGAATCTCATCGCGTCGTGGAGACGGTAGTCCGTACGTATGCACGATCGATGATATCATTCTCATGATTGTGGGACTATATTGGAGTGTATTTATACTACTTCAGAATAAATATTACTTTAAAATAATAATATATAGTTATTATTTACACCATTATACCCATCCAAGTAAGGTGGTGGTGGAAAATAGATTTGACCACGGCGTGGAGACAGTATTCCGTACGTACGCACGCGCGGTGATTTCGTTTTCCGTAGGATGGATAGATGGTGAGATAGGATTTTTTTCATACATATAATAAAATATCATTATATGAGTGATACTGATTTTATTACTTCATAATGAAAGAACCTAAGAAGAATAAGTGGAAGGAGAAATATAGTGAAAGAATCGGTAACGGAAATTACCTCTTCTTTGAAGCGCCTCTTTCAGACCTCCTCTTAGGGAACTAAAATTGATCTTTGAGGAAGACCAGAAACTCTAGGATGTTTCTAGGGAAGTGGAGAAGAGAATTTGGCCGGGTTTGGCCGAGATTGAAGGATCAAAGTTGTGTGAGGAAGAGAGGGAGGATGTTCCCTTTTATAAGGGAGGAGAGGGGTACCTCTGGAAAAACTAAAAATTTATTTTATTATAAAGTCAATTTCGGTTTGAAATAGCTCAAAATTGATTTATTTAGAGGATAAGGTGGGTATGGGTCGAAATCCTCTCATCCAATAGAATTTAGACAAGTTTAGGTTCTTATTTTAACCTTATCATTTAGATTTAACATTAAGTTAAATAATTTTACTTTTACCGTGTCTTCTTGTGTTCTTACACTATAAGGTTAATAAACATACTATAAGAAGCCAAAAGAACCCCAAATTGTTTATTATTAATATATATAACCTTATCTAAGTCATTTTACCGAACCTTAGATTTTTAGGAATAAAATAACAATTAATAATATAATAATTGTTTTAAAAACTATTTCATGTCAATTTTGACACTATTTAGTAATTTATTTTTGTGAAAATCATAACAGAATTATAAGTTCGAAAAATTTAATTAAATCAATATTAACATGTCATATTAACCTAGAAAATTAGTGTAATTCATAAAAAGTCTCAAATTATATTTATTTGGGTATTTATAACATCAATATGTCAATATTTCATTAATAAGATAATTACTGCATCATCGTTGTGTCATAAATAAATTAAATTATTTAATGTCTAAAAATTACAAATAAAATACCATTATGTAGGAAATATTTTTATCTTTCTAATGAATATTTATAGTCTAATTTATCTTATGTATAACCCCATATTAAAAATGTTTCAGTAAATAAACTTTGATTTTAACTCTTTTAACCCTTCTTTAAATAAATTAATAATAAATGTCCTAATCTAATCCATGGGGGCCTAAATGGTCATATTTTATTCCTAAGTTTGTTTTTGGTCGAATTACATTTGTCCAATAGAATTAGGACATGTGTTAGGGTAATAATAATGTCATTTCTACCCTTAATTACCCTATTTACTTTTAACCGTGGTAAAAAAAAGTAAAAAGTTACTATTTACCAAAAAATTATTTTCATCTCATTGAACCACATTTTACTTACTGACATCAACCGTGTCTCTCGGATTTTTTAAATTCCACTCACAGAAGCGGTAAAATTATGTTTTATGAACAATTCAGTTTTTTTTAACTACCACTTAGTGGTTTCACTATTCATCAAAAATTGAAAGATTTCAGAAAAATACCAAAAATTAGGCCTAAGATATATTTGATATTATGAACTCAAAAATGATGTCTATTTTACCAAATTCAAAACAAATCAGTTGCATTAACTAATTTAAAAATGAATTCCCGTCGTCAAAACAAATAGCGTGTTTTTAAGAGATAATAACTATCAAAAGATTGAAACTTGTTTATAACTGGTTTAAATGTGAAATTACATCCAATGACCATCATTGTATTAAATTGAAAAAATATATTCTAAATATACTTTAAAACCACTAAAATTAATAATTTATCACTATTAATTTTTTCGATTGGAAAAGTTGTTTTTAATTAAAATTTAGTAATTTCCATTATTCATCAAAATATGAAAGTTATCCGAAAATTACGAAAATTTCACCCTAATCTAATTTCTATATTACGAATCCAAAAATGAAGTCCATTTAAAAAAAAATTTACAAAATTTCAAAAAGTGGTTATTACTATTCATAACGGCTAGTTTTAAAAATATTTTAATAGCATATCGTTGTTTAGCGAAACTTGGTGTTGCGTACAACACACGCTATCGTGAAAGGTCACGATTGCGTGTATTTCAAGCCAGGTCAGAGATGTGTGTTGTGAATGCTCCTTTTGGTGTAGCGTATAACAAAAGACATTAATGAAATTAAAAAGAATATTTTTCATAAAATCTCGGGGTGTTACATTCTACCCCCCTTAAAATGAATTTCACCCTCGAAATTCATCGGGTTTATAAATGGTTTACTATTCAAAAGTTTCTTTAATAGAAACCCACATCGTAAAAAGGAATACGAAAACCAATCTTTAAAAACAAAATTATGAAACGTAACAGTTACCCAAATAAACTAATCACTGGGTTTCCACATAGGTGAAAATATGGATATGGAAGAAAAATCTAACCATCATGTTCTGATGGAGAGTGGTAGAGAACGTGGCTATGGAAAAGCCAACAATCAAAAATCCATAAATTTGTGATGATCTAAGGTACCATCTGATTAATCAGATATAAGATCACTAGGACAACATTTTTGGTTTTCAAGATCGTTTCCCTAAAGTTGAAGAATTTGAATTAGAATAAATACTTACTTTATTTTGGTACAATCTCACTATTGTTCGTGCCATGAACAATTTCCACTTCATCTCTTAAATAAATGATGTTGAATTTGTTATTCGTGAAGTTTTAGCAGATCATGTGATAGAATGATGGGTCATTCTATCTGTCTCAAACAAAAGGTTAGAAAAGTTATCAAAAAATACATAAGTCCATCTATAGTGAGATTAATCATATATGGTTCCTAAAATAGACTTATACTTCATATATCATACTGCTTAATATAATAATACTAGTTTCTACTAAATAGGGACTTCCTGTAGGCCATTGGTAGGCGATAAAGGCCAGTCGCACTTCGGTTGTGGGTTCGATTCCCACAGCCTTGTCCAACGCGATGGGCTGTCACCTGTCCTGCAGGTTGTCGTTTTTTTTAAAACTATATAACTATAACATCCCATCAATAATATCGAAAAAACTTATATCCTTAAACAATACTAACTTTTGTCCAACATAGTCCATTCCAATCTTTAGGCTTATCCATAATACTGCAGTCCACTCTCATAATATAGTGAAAATGATTACCAGAGATTTAATACCATCGTTGATCCCCATATATCATAAGATATGTCTTCTTGGTCACATTCTAAACATTCAAAGGCCTTAATCATGTATTCTCTTGAATACCCATTGAACCTTAGTGAAAACATGAATGCAGTTAAAAGATAACACTTTCCACATATCAAAATCCTCAAAATTCTATATACTCAAACCATGATATCACTTAGTCCTTATATCAATTATGAGCTCATGAATACTCTCAAACATTTCATTCTCTCTTTATCCCTTCATTATGCACATATCATCTACTTTCCAAAATATTTGAATTACTTTTCATGGTTACCGGTACCTTAAAATTATTGAAAACCACAATAGACCAATAAATATTTCAATACACCATGAAAGTACCTCAAGAACATTATTCTTAAATACCAATACATAAACACTTCAGTCCATCCACTTCAATGATTGTCCTGGAATAAGTCCTTCCTTGATTTAGAAGTAACTTTTTAGGTCAGGGCATTGAGTTGGGTAATGCCCATGTTCTCCACAAATAAGACATTGAACTCCATAACAATCTGTCACTCTATGACCCTTTTCTCCACACAGATAACATTGGTCCCTCAATTTGAGGTATTCCTCAAGGTTCTTCTTCCCTTATTTAGATATCTCAATATTCCTTTCTTTATGATCCTCAACATGCGAACGTGAATAATAGTTTATCTTCCTCTTCTTTGATGAATTAGGCATACCACTAAATTTCACCTTGTTAATCATATATCGCGATGACTGATTCGGCATAATCACAATATCTTTCTCTCTAGGAATTACACATTTTTGTTTCTCATAGTCACCAATTTGTCCATTGGATTCAATGTTAACCGAATTCTTTCTGGTTCCCTCCATTAACTAAAACACAAAAAGAATCTTGTGAGCGGCAAAAATCATGCTAGAGAAAACAACATAGTAAAGGGGGAGTACCCTCAATATCTAACATATTAGGTTAAATTATAAGAACGTTAGCGCAGTTCTAGGACTATATCCTATACGTATACTTATCTTTAGGGAAATCCCTAGACATACCTTATAAATATCTATAGGGATCTCAATAAAGTTCTCGCATCGTAGTTTACAAAGATTTACTAAACCTTTCCTCTGATACCAACTGTAGAGACCCGAAGCCTGACGTACATTTACATTACATTACATTTGTGGAATACTTAGTACATAACAAAAACACACACACAAGGATCGTAATAGTTTAGTGTCTTTGGAAACTCGGAATATAATCTTCTAATAGCGGTGAAAGATCTTCAACATTTCCCATAAAGATCTTACCTTTTTTACCTAAAACCCTTCTTTATATCCTGGGGAAGAAACACATAAAAGGGTGAGCTCAAATTCTCAGTAAGGTTAAAGAAAAGAAATATCAATCACATCATATTCATAAGAACATAACATTTTGGAAATCTTAACCTGCAAAAGAGAGCATAATTTCATAACATGGGATAAATCATGTCAGTGAAATGTAATCACAATAATCATAACATAAAACATGAAACTTTGTGGAATACACACATAATCATAGAGAATAATTTCTTATTAGTGAAGACTCATTGCCAAGACTATCTTAGTGGACAAAGTACATTTCTGAACCGAGTCACCCTCGTTTCATTCCTGTTTCACTGAACCGGTATAACCTACCATTCCAGCCATGTCTATCTCATGAGATATAAAATCTTTATCCAATGAATTGGAGGGAGATATAGGTCCCACCCATCTCATAATGATACCATTCTTATGTGTGCCACAAAATCATAAATCATACATCATTGCATAACCCATGTAATAAAATGGGATTTTTAAACATCATGCCATCATAATCCATAAACAATTGATATCATTTCATCATAAGAAAATTTAAACCATTTAAATCATAGAGACATTTTACTTGAAACATACATATCAAATAATGTCATCTTAGATGGAAAATAGTTTTGAAAAAACACTTGAAATGAGTTCTTGAGGAAAATATCCTTTCTTTTTCAAAAACATTTTTCCTTTATTAACATGTCCTACAACTTTAACCTAAAATAAGTTGATTAAAAATAAACTTGAAAACTTGTAAAGTAAGCTTCTTGGAAATAATGTTTTAAAAATCCATTCATGCGGTCTATGTTTAAAAAAAACATTCTTCGTACTTTTGTCGGAAAAGTCAAAAAGTACCTCGTATGAAAAAAGACAAAAGATTCTTTTCATATCTTTTACTAAAAACTCACTGAAGGGTAAAATTGGATTTAAACAATTGTAGGTGGATGGAAATAATATTACATATTAAGGAATCATGGATGTGGATGATAAAATACACCCCAGTAAATACTAAAGTATAAACAATCTCGGATAAAAATGAGATTGTGATATTTCCCTTACCTTAGGTATGATTCGCTTCGTAAGTGTCTGAACCTCCTGTATAATGATTTAAATAATTTTATTGACTTATTACAGAATCATATTCATTGTTATGATATCATATATGGTTCACTTATGAATTTATATTATCTGTTCTTTTGTAAATTCCATGTTAAAGAGCGTTTTGGGTAAAATTGTTTCATTTGTCATCTGTGTTTTGACTTGTAATTATTCATATGATTACCTAGATCAGGATTAATTAATTCCATAATTTAAAACAAGATTTTATATATATATATTCAGAATATACATATATATAATAAATCAGTAAATGGAAAGAAATACACCGTTCATGGAGACGGTAGGTCGTAAGTACGCATGAACGCTGTTTTCGTTTCCTTATTGAGTTTAATGGAATTAAGTAGATGAAATTAATATATATACACATAAATCTAGTATCATTATTATGTCATATATTTCATGATTACATATTATTTATACTTTATAATCATTCATGAATGGTTTAAAGTGGCGAATGAATCTCATCGCGTCGTGGAGACGGTAGTCCGTACGTACGCACGAGCGATGATATCATTCTCATGATCGTGGGACTGTATTGGAGTGTATGTATACTATTTCAGAATCAATATCACTTTAAAATAGTAATATATAGTTATTATTTACACCATTATACCCATCCAAGTAAGGTGTTGGTGGAAAATAGATTTCACCACGGCGTGGAGACGGTATTCCGTACGTACGCACGCGCGGTGATTTCGTTTTCCGTAGGATGGATAGATTGTGAGATAGGATTGTTTCATACTTATAATAACATATCAGTATATGAGTCATACTTATGTTATTACTTCATAATGAAACAACCTAAGAAGAAGAAGTTGAAGGATAAATAAAGGTGAAAGAATCGGTAACGGAAATTACCTCTTCTTTGAAGCACCTCTTTGAGACCTCCACTTAGGGCACTAAAATTGGTCTTTGAGGAAGACCAGAAGCTCTAGGATGTTTCTAGGGAAGTGGAGAAGAGAATTTGGAAGGGGTTGGCCGAGCTTGAAGGCTCAAAGTTGTGTGAGGAAGAGAGGGAGGACGTGCCCTTTTATAAGGGAGGAGAGGGGTACCTTTGGAAAAACTAAAAATATTATTTTATTATAAAGTCAAGTTCGGTTTTAAATAGCTCCAAATTGATTTATTTCTAGGATAAGGTGGGGATGGGTCGAAATAATCTCATCCAATAGAATTTAGACAAGTTTAGGTTCCTATTTTAACCTTATCATTTATATTTAACATTAAGTTAAATAATTTTACTTTTACCGTGTCTTCTTGTGTTCTTACACTATAAGTTTAATAAAAATACTATAAGAAGCCAAACGAACCGAAAATTGTTTATTATTAATATATATAACCGTATCTAAGTCATTTGGCCGAACCTTATATTTTTAGGAATAAAATAACAATTAATAATATAATATTTGTTTTTAAAACTATTTTATGTGAATTTTGACACTATTTAATAATTGATTTTTGTGAAACTCATAACAGAATTATAAGTTCGAAAAAATTTAATTAAATCAATACTAACATGTCATATTAACCTAGAAAATTAGTGGAATTCATAAAAAGTCTCAAATTATATTTATTTGGGTATTTATAACATCAATATGTCAATATTTCATTAATAAGATAATTACGACATCATCGTTGTGTCATAAATAAATTAAATTATTTAATATCTAAAAAATACAAATAAAATACCATTATGTAGGAAATATTTTTATCTTTCTAATGAATATTTATAGTCGAATTTAACTTATGTATAACCCCATATTAAAAATGTTTCAGTAAATAAACATTGATTTTAACTCTTTTAAGCCTTCTTTAAATAAATTAATAATAAATGTCCTAATCTAATCCAAGTGGGCCTAAATGGTCATATTTTATTCCTAAGTTTGTTTTTGGATGAATTACACTTGTCAAATAGAATTAGTACATGTGTTAGTGTAATAATAATGTCATTTCTACCCTTAATTACCCTATTTACTTTTAACCATGGTAAAAAAAAGAAAAAAGTTACTATTCACCAAAAAATTATTTTCATCTCATTGAACCAGATTTTACTTGCTGACATCATCCATGTCTCTCGGATTTTTGAAATTCCACTCAAAGAAGCGGTAAAATTATGTTTTATGAACAATTCAGTTTTTTTTAACTACCACTTAGTGGTTTCACTATTCATCAAATATTGAAAGTTTTCAGAAAAATATCAAAAATTAGGCCTAAGCTATATTTGATATTATGAACTCAAAAATGATGTTTATTTTACCAAATTAAAAACATATCAGTTGCATTAACTAATTTAAAAATGAATCCCCGTCGTCAAAACAAATAGCGTATTTTTAAGAGATAATAACTATCAAAAGATTGAAACTTGTTTATAACTGGTTTAAATGTGAAATTACATCCAATGACCATCATTGTATTAAATTGTAAAAAAATATTCTAAATATACTTTAAAACCACTAAAATTAATAATTTATCACTATTAATTATTTCGATTGGAAAAGTTGTTTTTAATTAAAATTTAGTAATTTCCACTATTAAGCAAAATATGGAAGTTATCCGAAAATTACCAAAATTTCACCCTAAGCTAATTTCGATATTCCAAATCCAAAAATGAAGTCCATTTTAAAAAATAAAATTTAAAAAATTTCAAAAAGTGGTTATTACTATTCATAACGGCTAGTTTTAATAATATTTTAATAGCATATCGTTGTTTAGCGAAACTTGGTGTTGCGTACAACACACGCTATCGTGAAAGGTCACGATTTCGTGTAATTCAAGCCAGGTTATAGATGTGTGTTGTAAAAGCTCCTTTTGGTGTAGCGTATAACACAAGACATTAATGAAATTAAAAAGAATATTTTTCATAAAATCTCGGGGTGTTACATTCTACCTCCCTTAAAATGAATTTCGCCCTCGAAATTTGTCGGGGTTATAAATGGTTTACTATTCAAAAGTTTCTTTAATAGAAACCCACATCGTAAAAAGGAATACCAAAACCAATCTTTAAAAACAAAATTATGAAATGTAATGGTTACCCAAATAAACTAATCACTGGGTTTCCACATAGGTGAAAATATGGATATGGAAGAAAAAACTAACCATCATGTTCTGATGGAGAGTGGTAGAGAACATGGCTATGGAAAATCCAACAATCACAAATCTATAAATTTGTGACGATCTAAGGTACCATCTGATTAATCAGATATAAGAGCACTAGGACAACATTTTTTGTTTTCAAGGTCGTTTCCCTAAAGTTGAAGAATTTGAATTAGAATAAATACTTACATTATTTTGGTACAATCTCACTGTTGTTCGTGCCTTGTACAATTTCCACTTCATCTCTTAAATAAATGATGTTGAATTTGTTATTCGTGAAGTGTTAGCAGATCATGTGATAGAATGATGGGTCATTTTATCTGTCTCAAACAAAAGGTTAGAAAAGCTATCAAAAAATACATAAGTCCATATATAGTGAGATTAATCTTATATGGTTCCTAAAATAGACTTATACTTCATATATCATACTGCTTAATATAATAAAACTAGTTTCTACTAAATAGGGACTTCCTGTAGGCCAGTGGTAGGCGATAAAGGCCAGTTGCACTTCGGTTGTGGGTTCGATTCCCACAGCCTTGTCCGACGCGATGGGCTGTCGCCCGTCCGGCAGGTTGCCCTTTTTTTTAAAACTATATTACTATAACATCCCATCAATAATATCGAAAAAACTTTTATCCTTAAACAATACTAACTTATGTCCAACATAGTCCATTCTAATCTTTAGGCTTATCCATAATACTGCAGTCCACTCTCATAATATAGTGAAAATGATTACCAGAGATTTAATACCATCGTTGATCCCCATATATCATAAGATATGTCTTGTTGGTCACATTCCAAACATTCAAAGGCCTTAATCATGTATTATCTTGAATACCCATTGAACCTTAGTGAAAACATGAATGTAGTTAAATGTTAACACTTTCCACATACCGAAATCCTGAAAATTCTATATACTCAAACCATGATATCACATAGTCCTTATATCAATCATGAGCTCATGAATACTGTCAAACATTTCATTTTCTCCTTATCCCTTCATTATGCACATATCATCTACTATTCGAAATATTTGAATTACTTTTCATGGTTACCGGTACCTTAAAATTATTGAAAACCACAATAGACCAATAAATATATCAATACACCATAAAAGTACCTCAAGAACATTATTCTTAAATACCAATACATAAACACTTCAGTCCATCCACATCAATGATTGTCCTGGAATAAGTCCTTCCTTGATTTAGAAGTAACTTTTTAGGTCAGGGCATTGAGTTGGGTAATGCCCATGTTCTCCACAAATAAGACATTGAACTCCATAACAATCTGCCACTCTATGACCCTTTTCTCCACACAGATAATATTGGTCCCTCCATTTGAGGTATTCCTCACGGTTCTTCTTCCCTTCTTTAGAAATCTCAATCTTCCATTCTTTATGCTCCTCAACATGCGAACATGAATAATAATTTATCTTCCTCTTATTTGATGAATTAGGCATACCACTAAATTTCACCTTGTTAATCATATATCGCGATGATTGATTCGGCCTAATCACAATATCTTTCTCTCTAGGAATTACACAATTTTGTTGCTCATAGTCACCAATTTGTCCACTGGATTCAATGTTAACCGAATTCTTTCTGGTTCCCTCCATTAACTAAAACACAAAAAGAATCTTGTGAGAGGAAAAAATCATGCTAGAGAAAACAACAAAGTAAAGGGGGAGTACCCTCAATATCTAACATCTTAGGTTAAATTCTAATATCGTTAGCGCATTTCTAGGACTATATCCTATACGTATATTTATCTTTAGGTACATCCCTAGACATACCTTATAAATATATCTAGGGATCTCAATAAAGGTCTCCCATCCTAGTTTCCAAAGGTTGACTAAACCGTTCCTCTGATACCAACTGTAGAGACCCGAAGCCTGACGTACATTGACATTACATTACATTTGCGGAATACTTAGTACATAAAAAAAACACACACACAAGGATCGTAATAGTTTAGTGTCATTGGAAACTCAGAATATAATATTCTAATAGTGGTGAAATATCTTCAACATCTCCCATAAAGATCTTCCCTTTTTTTACCTAAAACCTTTCTTTATATCCTGGGGAAAAGAAAACATAAAAGGGTGAGCTCAAATGCTCAGTAAGGGTAAACAAAAGAAATATCAATCACATCATATTCATAAGAACATAACCTTTTGGAAATCTTAACCTGCAAAAGAGAGCATAATTTCATAACGTGGGATAAATCATGGCAGTGAAATGTAATCACAATAATCATAACATAAAACATGAAACTTTGTGGCATACACACATAATCATAGAGAATCATTTCTTATTAGTCAAGACTCATTGCCAAGACTATTTTAGTGGAAAAAGTCCATTTCTGAACCGAGTCACCCTCATTTCAGTCCTGTTTCACTGAACCGGTATAACCTACCATTCCAGACATGTCTATCTCATGAGATATAAAATCTTTACCCAATGCATTGGAGGGAGATATAGGTCCCACCCATCTCATAATGATACCATTATTATGTGTTCCACAAAATCATAAATCATACATCATTGCATAACCCATGTAATAAAATGGGATTCTTAAACATCATGCCATCATAATCCATAAACAATTGATATCATTTCATCATAAGAAAATTGAAACCATTTAAATCATAGAGACATTTTACTTGAAACATACATATCAAATAATGTCATCTTATATGGAAAATAGTTTTGAAAAAACACTTGAAATGAATTCTTGAGGAAAATATCCTTTCTTTTTCAAAAACATTTTTCCTTTCATAACATGTCCTACATCTTTAAACTAAAAAAGTTGATTAAAAATAAACATTAAAACTTGTAAAGTAAGCTTCTTGGAAATAATGTTTTAAAAATCCATTCATGCCATATAAGTTTAAAAAAACATTCTTCGTACTTTTGTCGGAAAAGTCAAAAAGTACCTCGTATGAAAAACGACAAAAGATTCCTTTCATATCTTTTACTAAAAACTCACTGAAGGGTAAAATTGGATTTAAAAAATTTTAGGTGGATGGAAATAATATTAAATATTGAGGAAACATGGATGTGGATGATAAAATACACCCCAGTAAATACTAAAGTATAAACAATCTCGGATAAAAATGAGATTGTGATATTTCCCTTACCTTAGGTCTGATTCACTTCGTAAGTGTCTAAACCTCCTATATAATGATTTAAATAATGTCATTGACTTATTACAGAATCATATTCATTGTTATGATATCATATATGGTTCACTTATGACTTTATATTATCCGTTCTTTTGTAAATTCCATGTTAAAGAGCGTTTTGGGTAAAATTGTTTCATTTGTCATCCGTGTTTTGACTTGTAATTATTCATATGATTACTTAGATCATGATTACATAATTCCGGAATATAAAAAATGATATATATATATATATTCATAATATACATATATATAATAAATCAGTAAATGGAAAGAAATACACCGTTCATGGAGACGGTAGGCCGTACGTACACATGAACGCTGTTTTCGTTTCCTTATTGAGTTGAACGGAATTAAGTAGATGAAATTCATATATATACACATTAATCCAGTATCATTATTATGTCATATATTTCATGATTACTTATTATTTATACTTTATAATCATTCATGAATGGTTTAAAGTGGAGAATGAATCTCATCGCGTCGTGGAGGCGGTAGTCCGTACGTACGCACGAGCGATGATATCGTTCTCATGATCGTGGGACTGTATTGGAGTGTATCTATACTATTTAAGAATCAATATCACTTTAAAATAATAATATATAGTTATTATTTACACCATTATACCCATCCATGTAAGGTGGTGGTGGAAAATAGATTTCACCACGGCGTGGAGACGGTATTCCGTACGTACGCACGCGCGGTGATTTCGTTTTCGGTAGGATGGATAGATGGAGAGATAGAATTGTTTCATACTTATAATAACATATCAGTATATGAGTGATACTGATGTTATTACTTCATAATGAAACAACCTAATAAGAAGAAGTGGAAGGAGAAATAAAGGTGAAAGAATCGGTATCGGAAATTAACTCTTCTTTGAAGAGCCTCTTTAAGACCTCCTCTTAAGGCACTAAACATGGTCTTTGAGGAAGACCAGAACCTCTAGGATGTTTCTAGGGAAGTGGAGAAGAGAATTTGGCCGGGGTTGGCCGAGCTTGAAGGCTCAAAGTTGTGTGAGGAAGAGAGGGAGGAGGTGCCCTTTTATAAGGGAGGAGAGGGGTACCTTTGGAAAAACTAAAAATATTATTTTATTATAAAGTAAAGTTCGGTTTTAAATAGCTCCAAATTGATTTATTTCGAGGCTAAGGTGGGGATGGGTCGAAATACTATCATCCAATATAATTTAGACAAGTTTAGGTTCCTATTTTAACCTTATCATTTAGATTTAACATTAAGTTAAATAATTTTACTTTTACCGTGTCTTATTGTGTACTTACACTATATGGTTAATAAACTTACTATAAGAAGCCAAACGAACCCCAAATTGTTTATTATTAATATATATAACCTTATCTAAGTCATTTGGCCGAACCTTAGATTTTTAGGAATAAAATAACAATTAATAATATAATATTTGTTTTAAAAACTATTTTATGTCAATTTTGACACTATTTAGTAATTGATTTTTGTGAAAATCATAACAGAATTATAAGTTCGAAAAAATTTAATTAAATCAATAATAACATGTCATATTAACCTAGAAAATTAGTTTAATTCATAAAAAGTCCCAAATTATATTTATTTGAGTATTTATAACATCAATATGTCAATATTTCATTAATAAGATAATTACTGCATCATCGTTGTGTCATAAATAAATTAAATTATTTAATGTCTAAAAATTACAAATAAAATACCATTATGTAGGAAATATTTTTATATTTCTAATGAATATTTATAGTCGAATATATCTTATGTATAACCCCATATTAAAAATGTTTTAGTAAATAAACATTGATTTTAACTCTTTTAACCCTTCTTTAAATAAATTAATAATAAATGTCCTAATCTAATCCAAGTGGGCCTAAATGGTCATATTTTGTTCCTAAGTTTGTTTTTGGTCGAGTTAAACTTGTCCAATAGAATTAGGACTTGTGTTAGGGTAATAATAATGTCATTTCTACCCTCAATTACCCTATTTACTTTTAACCGTGGTAAAAAAAGTAAAAAGTTACTATTCACCAAAAAATTATTTTCATCTCATTGAACCACATTTTACTTACTGACATCAACCGTGTCTCTCGGATTTTTGAAATTCCACTCAAAGAAGTGGTAAAATTAAGTTTTATGAACAATTCAGTTTTTTTAACTACCACTTAGTGGTTTCACTATTCATCAAAAATTGAAAGTTTTCAGAAAAATACCAAAAATTAGGTCTAAGCTCTATTTGATATTATGAACTCAAAAATGATGTCTATTTTACAAAATTCAAAACATATCAGTTGCATTAACTAATTTAAAAATTAATTCCCGTCGTCAAAACAAATAGCGTGTTTTTAAAAGATAATAACCTTCAAAAGATTGAAACTTGTTTATAACTGGTTTAAATGTGAAATTACATCCAATGACCATCATTGTATTAAATTGTAAAAATATATTCTAAATATACTTTAAAACCACTAAAATTAATAATTTATCACTATTAATTATTTCGATTGAAAAAGTTGTTTTTAATTAAAATTTAGTAATTTCCACTATTCATCAAAATATGAATGTTATCCGAAAATTACCAAAATTTCACCCTAAGCTAATTTTGATATTCCGAATCCAAAAATGAAGTCCATTTTAAAAAATAAAATTTACAAAATTTCAAAAAGTGGTTATTACTATTCATAATGGCTAGTTTTAATAATATTTTAATAGCATATCGTTGTTTAGCGAAACTTGGTGTTTCGTACAACACACGATATCGTGAAAGGTCGTGATTTCGTGTAATTCAAGCCTGGTCAGAGATGTGTGTTGTGAAAGCTCCTTTTGGTGTAGCATATAACAAAAGACATTAATGAAATTAAAAAGAATCTTTTTCATAAAATCTCGGGGTGTTACATTGAATCATTATCTATATGGTTTGACCAACTGAGCAAGTGGGGAAGGTTTTAAAACATACTATAGTGGGGGATTACACAACATGTAATACTCTTTTTTTCATGTACTTCCTTCAGGACAATTTCCACCAAATTAACTATTTAATTAAGATTTTATTTTATTATTCAATCCCTGTAAGATTACCTTATTTCTATCTCACTTAAACATCATGAAATTATTCTACATGGTGTGAAAGTGACATTCAGGCCATAAAAGTTCTCTGCTCCCAATTCTCAACATCTGAGTCCCTCTAGACATTCTATGTTCCTCCCCCATGCTCTAGAATCCTCAAAAATATGAAAAGCGTCTATCCATATGGATATCGTCCCTAAAATCAGATTACTATAAACAATTATCGTCCTATAAAATACAAAACCTTCCCACAGAGGAAAGAGGAAGGGGACATCTGAATAGCCACCCATCTGGATACCTCTCAAGGTTCTATTAAGCACATGAGATCACAACCTCAATAGCAGAATAAGAAAAATCCATGCAACAACCACATACACCTTCTAAACACTATCTCGAGGATGATATATCCCAAAAGTGTGAAATATACAATAATTAGTAGAAAATCCATTTCAAAACCATGAAAGGTCTAAAAAAATAAAATGAATAAATTTCCATGATATGATCTAAACAACAAAAAAATCAGTGTACTAAGCATGAATATGTGACTCACATTCTCCGGAACACTCCTCCACTCTCATATGCCACCACAAGACAAGAACTAATGGGATAACTCACCTGTATAACACCTTCTAATAGTTGTATGGGATTTCTAAAAGACAATCCTCAAATGTATGATCATCATAAACATAAATCACACCCAAATCGATGATGTGAGGGTATTAATGACGATAAAGAAGAAAATGTGACATGTGAAATACATTTTTTATTTACATCATCTCTGGGGGAAGGGAAATCTAGTATTGCAAAGCTCCAATAGAATCCAACACCATGATAGGCCCCATAAATTAGGTAGAAATATTACTCCCATTAACAAACCTTCACATCCCACAATGGAGTGTCACCTTTAGAAACACATCATAGCCAACATAGAACTGTATATGTCTCATCCTATGATCATCATAGGAATTTTGCTGGCAATTCACTACTTTAAACCACTTCTAAATCACCTAAACCATCTCTATGAAATTTTGTACCTATTTCGTCCTAAGAATCATGGACACTCTGACCACTATCAAGGACAAAAAATAATAGAAATTCCATGCATAAAAGGCCTCATATGGTGACATACATACGGTGAAATAAATAATATTTATGTAAGATAAATCTACCAAGGGTAGGTGACACTTCTACAAAACTCTTAAATCCAAGACAAAAGAGAAAAACAATTACTAAAGGGTCTATATAGCTTGCTATGTCTAACCATCTATATGTAGTTTAACAATAGTGATAAAGAATTGTTGAAAAAAAAATCATATTGGAGACCTCTCTACATGTTAGAGGTTAAAAGATGATCTCTATTGGAAATTATCATCCTCAAGAATATATGGATTCTCACCACTTACTCTAGTAACATCTTCAAGAGAAAATCCACTGAGATCGAATCCTTGATCTCTATAAAGTGGGAAAATTTGATCAAAAAATACAGTATAACCCATATAACAATGTAGCCTCCATATTCTCTATGTGAACTGGTAGCAAATTACTTCAATATTTCCTTCCACTTCCTTTGAGGAACATCTAATGACTACAGTGAACCTGCAGGATCACGGTTCTTATCATTCACTTTCTGGAAGACCAAACATCAAGACACAAACTCTAAAACTCAAAACATCATACTATGCCACCAAAAATGTACTTTTGAGTCTCTATTCATCTTTTTCATACCAGGATGTGCTGCCCCGGTCTACATATAGAATACTAAGAGAACCTTCCCACACATAGCTAAAGGAACAAAATGTGTACTAGGAATCAAAACCTAGTTTTATTTATCTTCAAGCCAACCATTTGGGGCCCCACCACAAATGACTCGGTCTCTCCAGACCTGCACCTCATGATCCCCAAACCGGGACTCTTCCACTTTTCGAACTAGATTTGATTACACCATCATATAAAAAATAAAACCTCTTCCCCCAAATTATCCAATATCTAGGGGAAAAGTAGAATGTTCTTCACTCACTCTACAAGAATTGTTTGATTCTTGCACTATATCACTAAGTGACTTCTACTCAGCACATCAGACATGAAATTATCCTATTGGGGTTTATATTAAATATCTATGTCATTATACTATATTAACTACATCAACCAATCTTAATTCATGTCCATGTCACATTGGGAAAATATAAACCTTCGACTCTTAGGATCCGTGAATTCCACAAAGAGCTTTTGATGAGATAATGTCTCCAAAACATTAGGGAAAACACTAATGTAACCAAGTAGATATAATGGGTGGAATTTTTATGCTCTTGGGGAAATAACTACCATTACCCATAAGAAATTACAGACCTCAAATACATTATAACACAACCAAACCCATGAAGTGAAGCTATAAAGAAATCCTTAAACTGAACTCCTTCTACCGACATTAAAAGAACTAGACCAATAACAAAATTCTACATAAAATACTCAAAAGTCTTCTGAAATTGATTGATCCAAAATAACATTAAATCCTTTCTGGTCAACACGGTTAGAGGAGTAACAACCTCAGAAAAATAATCTATGAACATCCTATAATATCAAAAAATAAGAAGGAAACTGTTCACCACTGCTACTACAATGGTGGATTCTCAAGACATAAATACATCAATAATAAATTTATCCCTTGATACTCCCTTCTATGATACAACATAAACCATGAAATGTAATTCTCAATCAAATAACTCGCACTTCGACAATTCCGCAAATAGATGCTGATGACGAGGAACTCCCTAAATGGCATGAATATGCTTTTCATGCCCCCCTTGGACTTAGAGTACACAATGATGTCATTTTTGATTAAAAATATTACAATTTCCTTGATCTCATTGAAAACAATATTCATTAACCTCATGAATATATCGAGATCATTATTAACAACATATTACAGCACACTGGACTCATAATGTCCGTAATGAAAAAGAAAATTAGTATTCATAATATCCTTATCCATACTTCACACCAGATGGTACCATGACCGTAAATCAATCCTTGAGAATCAACCTTCACCATTCCTTTGATAACATAAATCTTCAATCCTTGGATGAGGGTAGTATTTTATCACTGCCACTTTGTTCAAGCATCAATAATTGATAAACAGTAACAATCATATGTCCTCCTTCATTATGAATAAAACTGGTTCACCCCATTGTGACACAATTAGTGAAACAAAACCACGTTTCAATAGACTGTAGATCTATATATGCAATTATCGCATCTTAGAAATTTTCATACAATATGTAGATATGGAGATAAGAGACACCAATGGATGCCGTTTAATCCTGAACATGATCTATCATCAATGGGGTAATACTATAACCTCTTCTGGAAAACCATCAGGTTACTCTAAAATGACCCTGGGGAACACCAAAAGTTGAACCTCTAACTATCATAACATCTTCATAGAAACCATGGATGAAAATAGAAGAACACATCTTTAACCCATATGAGGGTCCTGCTCATCATCAAACATCATTGGCTCTCCAAAAACATCAATGAAAAAAATGCCTCCTGAAGCATTCAATGATAAGAGTCTCAAAAAAAAAACAAATCCATGCAGTGGATTATATCATATTGTTGTATTCATAATAATATGAAATATATCCATGAGCAGTGTTGCACTAGAATAAGCATACAATTTTATATAATTCAAACTAGTTTTCTCGACCTCCCACTAGTATAGTGAACACTGAGGTAACACAAAGCCTTTCTACCTTGTGTCCAAAATAATTGACAAGGGTATGGGATATGAAAAACTGTGTCACTTCTGGATGTAAAAAATCAAGAACCCATGTAGATAAAAAATAAACGGGAACCTAGAATGATGTTTGGGTTACCTTGCGATGGCAATGCCAAAGCACGATGAAGATTACGACCTACTCCTAGACCTCTCTGACCAATATGAATACTACCTCTATGGAAGCAATTATCCCTCTGATAATGGGGAGTATCCCAGGGTTTCCCTCTACCAAGACCATGTTATCACTACTATTTCCAATTTAGAGCAACAAAATTCTAGTGCGTTAGATAGAACTGCCTCAAAAGAGGAACCTCAAGTAAATCAACTAAAGAATTTTGAATATAGATAAAGATCAGGAACTCTCCCAACTAATGACCTCTACCTTTAAAAAAACACATATGATCCCATAGAATAATCATGTGATACGCCACACCTATAGATATAAGACATTAAATGGTAGGACCTACCCCTGGGTGATTAGAAGCTATAATGTCTTGAAAACATGGAACACATGACCAAAAATCTACTTTATAGGGAATCCCAATGACTCCCCACTCATGATGATCTATTTCTGTGATTTTTTTGAATAGATCTAATATTTATATCATATCATGATGTGTAGTCATCATAAATCGGGCGACATGTCGATGCAATACTGGATGTAAATCACCAATAATATCCTTAACCCTGGCCTCCTAATCTAGAAACAAGCATAAAGCCAATCTAATAATGTCACTAAAATAGATTCCAAACTCTATCACTATAGAACTCCCTGTATGAATGGAATGAAACTCCTAGAATCGTTCCACTATCATGGATGAAGAAGGAAACTCTTCTATTTTATTTATATTATCAGATGCTTATTGGTTGGAAATGTATCATGTTACTTGTTTTATAATGATAGTGTACATAGTTGTTAATATATTCAATTTTAGTGATTTAGATGTAATTATAAGTAATAAATTGATTAATTATAACAATTTATTATGAGATAATTTCATATAATAAATATTTTTATTATGATCTATGACTAATTTTTTTAGTTATGATATTTTTTATGATATTTAAATTCAGTAAATGTGAAGTATGATAATAATAAGTATAATATTAATATAAAAATACAAATAGTTAATCCCAACATTATTTGATAATTATTTTTCAATATTTAAAAAAATTATTTCCATAGTAATTCACGATATAAATATATATATCATTATTCCTTGAGGTTATTAAATTGCATAAATAAAAGCAATTTATAATCAATGTTCATGTATGGTAACAAAATAGATACTTTTGGAATAATATAAATAAAAAAATATAATTAAATTACACTCAGTTTTTCTATGACATGATTAATTCTATTAGATAGTTGTACAAAAAATAAAATACTATATAAAAAACCCAATAACAGCACATTCAGGAAAGTGGATGTCTGCACATACACATGGGTGACATGTACATTATCCATATATGTTATAGAAGATATGGAGGGGATTATAATTTATGAATTTAAATACTTTTATCACTATAATATTAATCAAATAATTGTTATTTTATTACCTTATTTCTATGATGGTGATGAAAAAATATTTATGTTGTTCCTGGTTGTGGTAGTCTGCATGTACACATGAAAACAACTTCATTTTTGAATTGTTTTGGATGAATTTATATGATCGACAATAGATTTTTATAATAACAATTAAGAATATTATTAAGAAATAAATTTAAATTCAGTATATTATATTATAGGTTTATGGAGATTCTACAAGAAAATAATAAATTGACCACGGTTGAAAACATTTCCTCTCCTTTTAGATGTTCCACAGAGGGTAACACATTATAGCTCTATACCATGGTATTTTGGAAATGACATGGATTTTGGGACTTTGGATATGAGTTGAGGGGATCATATGGTAGGTTTTATACATATATATTTCTATGTAATATCGGGTAAAATGGGTGGTGTTGTGCTTCTTTTATTTACGAATTGATTGAAATTATATGCAATATTACATAACAATATAATTAAAACACAAGATTCACATGTGATGTTAAAAAAGTAGAAAATAATAGAATGGTTCACAAGTTAATTATTATAATATGTCAATTTAATTTTTTAAACATCAAATTGAACCATTTATGATGACTTTTATTATTATATTTTTCATGGTTGTCATTTTTGTTTTTATAATATTATTATTTCCTAACTATATAATATAACATTGAATAAACCCACTAAAATGGGCCTTATTGAATAATTTGGAAATAATTACTCTAAATATCAGAAAAAAAATATCATTTACAATCTTTAAGTGTTATATTAGTTAATTTTCTTACTAGAACATGAAACATATAAAACACCATTTTATAAAAAAGGTTATTTTTATGTATGGAATATATGTCTAGGATAAAATATACCATGTTTTTAATATTCAAGATATATTTTTTTGTTAAAGAAATCATAGAAGTATTTTGGAATTTAACTAATCCAAAACGAAATTTCATAAAATATTATTATATTAAAAGAACAAAAAAAATATTCGGTTATTTGAATATATAAATTATGATAATAAAATTAAAAGCATAGTTTTTATAATTATACAATACTTATAAAAAATATATATATTTTAAAACCAGAAATTAATAAATCATAATGAATTTATTTTATAATTTTTCAATTTATACTTTATTATTGGTATAATAATCAATTATACGTCTTTTGTAAAAATTTTATTTTCAATATTAATGTTAAAATTTATTATTTATGAAAATTTACAGAAAAAAATTATTCTAAGATAATTATGAAATTATCTATTCTAAAATTTGGATCATTATATGTAGTACAATTTGGAAAATAAATATTTTTTCCTTCCCAAATAACATAAAACATAATATGAATTTTCATTTTTGTAGAAAATTATATACATGATCATTAAATGTTATCAATAAGGATTCAAATGAATTTATATTTAAAGATGTATTAACATATTTGGAATACTCCAAGAAATTAAATAATATATTTTCAATTAAAACCAAATGTTTTTAATATCATTCATCATAAGAAAACTAAAAAAACTAACTAGGAAAAGTTATATAATAGTTACGATATTGATATAATATTTTTGGGTAAAATTAGTGTTAAAAAATTTATTAAATATATGTAAAAATAGAAATAAATGTCATCATTATATGGAAGTAATTATTAAAATTTAAACATGTGTAGATAAATATATAATGTGACTATTTTATTCATTTAAATTTATCAATTGAAATTTTTTTACACTTTATTTTGTGATAGTAAATATATTATTGATAAAAATTATTATTGATGTGAATAATATGTATCCATGAACAATTAATGTGAATTTACAAGGAATAAGAATATGAATATTCTATATGCTGATGATTTATATTCCAATAAGATATGATTTAATTGAAAAATTAAAATCCCAAATTTTATGATATTAATTTCCCTAATTGTTTTCATTGTTGTATTTACAAAACAATTTCCTTAGTATTTGTCACTTACAAACTTCACAAAGACGAAAGAAGGGAAAATAAAATGTCAGACCCTTTCTTCTTCAAGTAGAAGGATATATAATGACCCTCGAGCCTCGCCTTCAATATGACTTAGAGTGGCGACTAGCACCAAGGTTATAGAATCATATGTAATATGTAAGGCATTATGATTTTTTATAGAAAATATTGGGATATAAGATGGTAAATCCCAAACAACTCCAAATGATAAAAGTATAGGTAAAACAAAAAACCATTTCTATATACATGTCCCAAATAAAATGATAAATATTATAATAAAACACCAAAGGAAGGTACCAAATTAAATAAAGGAAACAAAGTGAAATACCAAATCTTGAGATTGTAATGTTCAACATGGTCCTCAAATTTCTCCTGGAAACCTAAATGTAGACTTATATATGTAGGGTGAGTATACATGTATACTCAGAAGGGAAGACCAAAATCTATCATCCACAAGTTGAGAGACATTCTAAAGACATGTGTAAAACATGGTAACCAAAACATCTATCAAAGAAACTATCCACCAAGCCTCATCAAGTCACACAACAAAAATAATGCAAGTTAGGTAAATTAATATTAATAGAAAAATGATATTTGGGTACCCAGTAATACTATATCCTAGTTATCTTGGACATCCTACATGTCAGACCTCCCCCGGAAGTCTCACTACAGTCCCACTATGGCCCTAACAAAAACCTTATGGGCCATCACCACACATCCTCCCCACACAAACATGGGCGCTACAACAACACATGCCCCCACCTACAAAAAACTGGTCCAAAATAACCAATGTCACACCTGAAGACACATGGGCCTCATCCTGAAGAAACATAGGTAACAAACCTGCTTGCACACACCAAGGCCAACCACCATAACACATTGTTCCCAAAGAGTCTTGGCACATAATATAACATAATCCATCACCACCTGCCCAAATATAGTTGGGCTGCCTATGATAGGGAGTATAAAAGAGCTAATATCTAGCCACTTGTAATAATGTTTGAAAAACACCCTTCCCCATGAAATATTGGCGTTCGACATAGTGTTCTCAAAATGTTTATGGTGAGAATAAGAAACAAAAGAAATAAAATTATAAGTAAAATTAAACAAACACAAATCCCAACCTAAGAGTTCCAAAATACACAACAATATCATACACCACCAATGCACTACCACGCTTATTACTGTTTCCTGACAAACACACAACTACCACAACCAGAACAAAACCCATTTCTAGAAAACAATTCACCCATTATACCCATTCTCATTATCATGTTCATGTGTTTGATTTTTATTTATTCATTAACTACTGGGAAACTAATAGGCATTTCCATTACCAATGACCATAAATGAGGGAAAACCAAAAATCAGCAATATAAAAATTCACAACCGGTTCTATTATAGTGTCAGAAAAAGAAAATGGACCAATGAGATCCCTCGAAGTAATAGAACCAAACAATTTCCCAACATACGGCCCTCACATGTCCTCAAATCGACAACCAAAAATTTAACAAGAGGAGACCCCATCCCCACAAGCATTGAGCAGAACAACCATGTGTACTAGCATCACAAAGAAAGGGAGTTTTTCAGTTTAACCACTCCATTTATCAAGTTCCTTCCTTCCAGTTTGTTATCCGGGGAGATCATACAAGGATTATTATTCATTTGGAATCCATTTTATTATCAAACATTATGTGATTAAATTGTTTATAGGTTACATACCTTCAATCACAAGATTATTTAGGAAAATAGATGTTCATTAGTTCACAAGAAAGTACCACTACCAACAATGAATTTCAGTGGGCATAAGACTATACAATTTGAAAAATAAAAAAAAATAATGTAAAATACAACCTCATAATCATCAACCTAACCCCTTTATTCTGTATAGTAAATTTATTATCTTCGTTAAGGGTTGGTTTCATCCACATCCGAAGGTAAAAATTATCATACCCACCCCCGCATGATACACAGTAAATAGAGACAAAGGAAAACCATACTACGATAATCAAGGATCAATGTTTTTATTGTCACACCAATAATTGGGGAGGCGTGACATGCACAAATGGAAATTTGAGGGCTTCAAGGCTGAGCGGGATGGGCTCCTGCATGAGTTTATTATTCATCTCCATTGTAAGTCTCTGTTGAGTACATAAGAGAATGGAATGGAAATATGAGAGGAGGATATGAGATTGAGATAAGGCTGGATACTATAATCTAGGAGATGATTTTGATGTACATAAAATTATAATTGTGGATTGTGCACATGATTGGGTAGTCCCAATTCTTGGGATTAATTGGGATTTAATAATTTCCTTCGATCTGGTAGAGAAAACATAAGGGTGTTAATATACATTCCTTAAACTGATAAATCTACGTAACAAGGGAGAAAATGTAAAACACAAAAATGGTGGGACATTGAGAAAAAAAGGCACAATTTTTTGGTAACTCAAGGGTCTCATGACTATTAGTGGAATAAATTTTTTTTACTACCATTAAATGGAATTGGAAGGGGTATTCAAACCCTTTTACATTAAAGATACATTACTATGGAAAAACTAGAATCTCCCAGTAAAACTAGGAATGACTCACCGTTAGGTGAGTCACCGTCGCCCTTGGACCGTCACCTTGGCACCATCACCCTGACACCGATGTCAATTATTTCTATAGATGATCCATTGGTGCCACTGACACCCGTCTTTTCCAATGACGCTCATCGATTCCAGTGATGATGATACATGACATTGACACGCATCGGTGCCATCGACACACCATGGTGACACAGTTCGTTCAATACTGAAATTTGAAAAAATCATAATTGATCCACAGATGGTCCCTAGAACAACCCAACCACCAGAATTTGGTAAATTAATGAACCAGGAGGGTCTGGGCCATTACATCAGATGCATCTCAAACTATTCACTCCCTTTAGAACTCAACAGTGAACACGAAGAAAAAAGAGGGGTCCGAACAACCACTTCGTAATATACCACTCAAGGTCAAACCCCCTATACTTGTTCGTAATCCGAAACAAACCTCGAAATCTAGGAACACCTCTCAAACATATATCTCCTGAAGAAATACCGATACACTACCACTATTCACCCTCAAGAAAAATCCCACAATATTTAATGGTCGCACCATCAATAAATCTGTGTTAGGGAGTCACTTCCTCCATGTCATGATATTAAGAACATTAGGCAGCACTGAATCGCTTGCACGAGTTTAATCACATCCACCTTAATGAGTCTTTATTAGGTATCAGGTCCTCCCCTCCCCATAGTGAGTACGTTTACACGCATTCTAAGAATGGAAAATAGCCCATATTATAGTGAATATGGTTATGCACTATATCACAGTTAAGTAAAAAAACACAAAACAAAACTCAATATAACTCATTGTACTGGGAAAAAATCTGTGCCTCTCATTCATAGTTACTATCCATGAGGATACCATACCTCCATGACACATGATCTAAGGGAATGGTCTTCCCATTAAGAACCCTCTCATTGTGATCCTTGATCCTCATAGTTCGGTCCACAATTGATGCATCATCCTCGATATCCATCTCCCCCAAGTCAAGGAAGTGAGATTCATCATGTAGATACTGATTTAGTTGTGAAACATGGAAGATGTTGTGGACCTTCTATTATGGCGATGGTAGTGGAAACTACTATGCCACTTTACCGACCTGCCGAAACACATATAAGGGCCCACCAATCCTAGGAGAAATCATTCTCACCCTACCAAAACACTAGTACCCATGCTGAGGGTAAACCTTTAAGAACATGGGGTCACTAACTTCAAACATCAAGGGTATCCTCCTATGATAAACATATGACTTCTATCGGTCCAAATCCTCCAACACCATCTCAAGAACTAGCTGAACCTTCTCTATCATCCTCTGTACTATCTCTGGGCCAATAACACGTTGTTCCCCATCCTCGGTCTAGGACTTGTGTGAATGACACAACCATCCATAATAGTGTTTGAATAAATCCATGAAAATGGTATAGTGACAGCTATTTTTGTAGGAAAACTCTACTGGAGGCAAGTGTTTCACCCACGATCCTATAAAGACAAGAATGAAATCCCACTATATATCCACCGACATCTGTATGGTCCTTGGTGTTTTCCCATCAATTTGAGGGTAGAAAGAAGTGCTAAGGCATGTCTGTGTGCCAAAAGCATGATGTAATCCCCTCCAGTGTTGGGAAGTAAATCATTTCTCCCGATCTAAAATGATGGTTAAGTGGAATCCATGCATCTGGAAAACTTCACCCACGTTCCATTGCGCCAAGGCTTCCACTATGCTCGACTACTTACTTTCAATGATGTAAGACGATTTCTTCAACCGAACCACTACGACCCTGGTGGAGTCACCACCTACATCATATTTATGTATTACTATGATGAAATCCATTGATATGTCATCCCACATCTACTTGGGAACGTCTTATAGCTGCAACGGACTTCCATGAACACGATGTTCTATCTACATTTGCTGACACATGATGATCTTCTGCACACACTCTGCCACTACCCGCTTCACTACAAGACACCATAACAGAACCCTCAAACCATGTTAAATCAATTAATCCCCATGGTGTACCACTAGGGGTTATTTATGGAGATCACCAATAACCTTCTTGTGAATATTCATCAGGGAAAACCACTTTCAATGAAACACCATCTGATTCAAACCATCTTCCAACTATCCTTTTGAAGCATTTCCCTAGCTAACATGATCACATGTCACTATAACCTCCTTGTCACCCCACTAAGACTCCTCCACCATCCATACCAAGGAATATTACACTGTCTTCTGAAACAGACAATCCTTACCATCCACCACCCTTACATCATGTTGCAAGTCATCCAAATCTTCCATTGTTTTCTAATAATCTTCTTACACCTGAACCACATTCTCCTATGTCTTCCTACTCAAAGAATAATCCACTATATTCCCCTATCATGAGTTGTAGGAGGTATTAAATTCATATTCCTAATAAAACTCAATCCACTTACTCTTCCACAAGATTAGGTCTAGTTGAGAGGAGACATAACTCAAGATCTTGTGATCTGTGAAGACCACGAAGAATTCCCTGATGAGGTAATTCTGCCAAAACATCTAAGAAAATACTAATTATCTAATCTATAGGTCATGGGTGGAATAGCTACATGCGTGAGGATGCAACTGCCTATACCCATAAGAGATCACTCCCCATTGCAGCATCATCACACACCCCAATCCTAGACCTGAAGTATCACAAAACACTTCAAACGTCACCCCTTCCTCTGGAAACTTCATCACCGGGGGCACTGACCAGTATACCCTTCATAAAAATAGAGGTTTCGTAGCACTGCTCACTCCAAATTAATCATGGCCTTCAATGGTCAACACTATCAAAGGTGATGTAACTTGAGAGAAGCCCGGAATAGACCTCCAATAGTAACCTACTAGAACAAGGAATTTATTATCCTCTACCACATTATTTTGTGATTCCCAAGAAATAACTACTTTGACCAAAGATGGTTCCACTACAATTCCCTACAAGGACACCATATGTCCAATGAAGTGCACTAATCGTGTTATGAACATGCACATGAACAACTTCCCTATAGAGATGGTGGTGTCGGAGGACCTCTAAAACCATCCCCAAATGCTTAGAATGATCCACCTCTAATCCGGAGTAGATCAGGATGTCGTCAATAAACACCTCTACATACTGGTCTATATATTCTTTTTTTATAGAGTTCATGGTCACCATGAACACAGTTGGTGAATTCATAATGTAGAATTACATGACCATGAACTAAAAGTGCCCATATCTATATCTGAAATTAGTATTCAAGATTTCACCTTCTTTCAACCTCATCTAGTGATATCCGAACTATAGGTAGATCGTTGTGAACCAACATTCTTCCTTTAACTGGTCAAAAAGGTCATCAATACTTGAGAGGGTATAAAAATTCTTGATGGTTACCTAATTCAGCCTTCGGTAGTATATACATAGCCTAAGACCACCATATGAATTCATTGGGAACAAGGCTGAAGAACCCAATGGTTATGCCCTCATTTAGATAAAATAATCTTCTTCATAAGTTCATCAACTTTGATCTACAACTCATGCATCCCAGAATGTGTTATCTAATAGGGAGAAATTGAAATCATACAAGCACCAGGTTGTAAGTATATCCTAAACTCAATATCATCTCGAGGAGGTATGGTGAAAAACTCTTTAGGGGAAACATACAAGAATTCACAGATGATCATCGGGACTTCCACTAGCTTTGAGTCTACTGGTTCCATAGACAACTTAGCTTTCATTGAAATAAGGGTATCCACAACTCGGCTGCCCTCCCAACAACCCCACTCATCAATGAAACATACATGCAGGACACCCATATCTGAGAACATGGCCCTTCCTCAGAAGCAGTTGATAATCATAAAAATAGAGAAAAAATATTTTATGCCTAAAAATGACATCATATGGTTGCATCTGTAGCTAAAGAAGGTCCCCACTAGAATGATGTGGCCCCAACATTAACTTGCCTCATGGAAAATCTTAAGTCAAGCTGGTATGACCTCCAACTAACATAATAAATATCCAGGGAATGAGAAGTCATTCTGAACCTAGACCTAGAGCATGTGATATACTTGATATAATGATTGAGTGAATAACTCCTAAATCAAACAAGGCATAAGAAAGAGTAATAAATAAACTGATCGTACCTCGAACGACCTCTGGACCTGTTGGAACTGCTACCTCTGTGGCATGCAACTTCCCATACCTTGATCTTCTACCCCCATCTATTGCCCACATCCATGACCACACCATAGTCACGGTATCTGAGGAGTGCCATAAGGTCGGCCTCCTCTTCCAATGTCAGCTCTTAGAGGAGCAGGTGCTCATTGTCCCTACTGCTGTTGCTGAAAGGGTCAGGCAGGAAACTACTACTACTGAGATGGACATTGAACCCGCCCCCCTCTAAAATACTACACTTGGTCTGGGCACAGATTCCAAATATTCCCATGGCTTCCAAAGATAATGTTGCTCAGTTCTCGGATTATAGATAAAGGCCAAGGACTGGGAGATCGAAACAAGAATTGTGGGGGCCTACTACCTGTCAGACTAAACCCGGAAGGCACTTTTTGTAGAGGCCTATTGATAATGTCCTTCCCCTTTGATGAGATCAACTTGTTCACCTCGCATGGAACACCTCTCATCATGTTCATCATAACCACCACTTCAACCTTCTTCAGAACGTCCTTGTACATACGTAGAGTGAAGGGAGTAAAGAAATAAAATAGGGAAGGTCAGTGTGCCTCCTCTAAGCACCTTGATCAGGATTCCACATCCCAGAAGTAGTATGGAGTGAAATAAAGGATATCCTTAAACTCGAGCCCCCAGTCCCGTACTGACATACTCCTCTATACAAGGGAGAGTATCTTCTACCACTTCTCAGCCTTCATCATTGAAGAATAGTGTTCTCCCTGGAACTCTCTCTCAATGTAATTCCATGAATCCTGGTCCACATTATTCTCCCTAAGATACAACATCCACCACTAATATGCTGCTCCCGCATTTTTATTACCTCCAGATGAACCCAATACTTAGTCAGATCTTAGATCAAGCTGAAATCTATCACAAACTCCTCGATCCAGCTCTCTGTCTCCATGTCTGAGACGCTACCCTTTTACTTCTCAAGGGTCTATTGATGATGGACACGAAGTATCATTTTCCACTAGTTTTCCTCATCTTCTTGGTCTTCCCTCTATTATCAGCCAAATAATCCTCCTAGTCCTCATTCACCCATACTAGTCGTGGTAATCATCATGTTTCGAGAGCTGTATGTTAATCAAGGAATTTCTTGCCTGAGTTGTGTAGAAGATTACTTTTAAAATTTTTACATAAATTGTTTTTATTATAAACACCCCCAAACACCCAAAACCCAAAAAACACAAGTCATTATGACGCATATACCGTTCCTAGGGTCTCTACCATACAATCAGTGTATCCCCACATGGTCGTTCAGTTTATCCAAAGTCATTGCATCAGATCACGGGGGCCCTAGATGGTCTTCTCTAGCCTATTTCACAAACTAATATTTCCTAACAAAGTATCCCAAACGTCCCATGAAATCCTCATTATGTGTATTTCCTAACTCAATATTATTTCTCATCCATCACTTTGATACCATTTGGTCATGACCTGCAAACACCATGATGAGGGATGTGATAGAAAACTACCAGACCCTTCCTTCTTCATGTTGAAGGAGAGATAATGACCCCTGAGTCTCCCCTTTATTAGGTTGTGAATTGGGTACTAGCACCAAGGGTATATAATCACATGTAATATTGAAGTAATTACACTTTTTTATAGAAAGAATCTAGAGATAAGATTGTAAATTCCAATCAAATCCAAATGTTGAATGTAATGGTAAAACCAAAATTAATTTCTTTATGAATGTCCAAAACAAAGTGATAGATAGTACAAGAAAAGTCCAAATGAAAGTTACAAAAGAAATAGAATCACCAATTAAAACTCACAAATACCATGATAGTAAGGTCTAGAACGGTCCTTAATGTCCTCAGGAAAACCAAAAAGTAGATTTATATAAGTAGGGTGCGTATATAGGTATACTCAGTAGGGAAAACCAAAAGCACTCATTCCCTATAGGGGAAACATTTTAATGCCCCAAGAGAAAAGATGTAACCAAAACACCTATCAAGGAAACTATGAACCCAGACTCACCAGGACACACTCCCCAAATAATTCAAGATAGTTAAAGTAATAGTAATAGCCCATCGATATTTGGGTACCCTGCACCAGTTTCCCACCAGTTTTTTATTACATTCTACTCGTCATACCTCCCCCAAAAGTCTCACTACGGTACAAACTGACTCCCCAACAAAAACCATATGGGACATCACCATGCATCTATCCCACTCTTAACTAGGCTCCCATAACCACAGATGTCCTCATCCACAGACACCTAAGCTATAACAACCACTGTCATGCCCATAGAAACCAAGGCCTCATCTCGAAGACACTTGGGAAACAAACATGCCCACACACAACTAGGACAACCAACACAACACACCCTACCCAATGGTTCTTAGTCATAATATATATTATTCCATCACATCCTTCCAAGATAGTTTTGGGCTTCCTAGTAGAGGGATCATAAAGGGGTTAGTAACCTGCCACTCATAAAAAGTTTGGAAAAAACATCCTCCTCCATGAAAAGGGATATTCGGCATAAAGTGATAAAATTCAATGGGGTGATAATAAGAAAAAAAAGAACTAAAATTAGATATATTATTAAACAAACACTCATCCCAACCAAGGGTTTCGAAATAGACAACAAGTCCATAGAAAACCAATACACAACCACCCTCATAAATAATGATGGATGAAAACACAACAACCACAACTAGAACAAATCCCATTTGTGGAAAAACCCCCTTTCAATCCCTTCTCGTTATCATGTTCAAGTGATTACTATTTAAATGTTACTTCACTAACAGAAAACCAACATGAATATCCACAAGCCAAGAAAACTACAAAAGGAAAACCTCCAAGAAGCAATTTCTATATTCAAAATAGATTCTCTTATAAAGTCACAACAATAAAAGGGACTAGTGAGATCCCTTATTGTAATAGATTAAAACCAGGACCCATCATATATCCCCCACACGACCTTAAATCCACCACTAGAAACTGAACAAAAGGAGATCCTATCTCTATAATCCTCAAGAAAAACCTCCATGTGTATTATTAGAAAAGGGAAAGGGTGTTTGAAATTTTATCCAAACCATTTATCATGTTACTTCCTTCCATTGGGATAAATGGGGTGATCACACGAGGATTATTATTCATTGGGAATCCATTTTATCATCTAACTTTACCAGATTATCCAATTTCCATGTTACATCCAATCAATCAAAATATTATCAAGAAAAATTGTGGTTCATTAGTGTGCAAGAAAGGACCACCAACATCAAATATTTTCAGTGGGAACAATCAAATATAATTCACAAAAAAAATGAAGATAAAATAAAATACAACATCATCATCATCAAACACACCCCTTCATTCTTTAGATTACGTTTATTATCTTCGTTTAGGTTTGGTTTTCTCCAATTCTCAAGGGAAACATTATCATACCCCCTGCATGTTACACAATAATTAGAGATGAAGGAAATGCCTACATGGATGACTAAGGATAAAGGTTTTTATCTTCGAACCATGAACCTGAGAGGCATGACTTGGAGGAATGGAAAACTTGAAGGCTTCATGGTGGAGTGTGAAGGGATCCATCATGGGTGAACGATTCGTCTACAGAGCTAGTTTCTATGGCTTATAATAGATAATTTAATGGAATTATAAAGAGAGGATATTGTATTATGATATGGATAGAACATATAATCAGGGAGACAATTTTGAAGTAGTTAAAATTCATAAAATGACTCGAGCATCCGGTGGGGAGGTTCCAAATGTTGGGATTAATTATTATTTAATAATTCTCCTCGGATATGGTGGATATAATGACTATGAGATAATAGATATCAATTAATCTTAGAAAAACATGTAATCAAGGAGAAACTATAAAACATGACATATGTGTTACACCGAGGAAAAAATGGCCACATGTTTTGGAAACTCAAGGGTCGTCCGACTATTGTTGGTGAAAAAAATCATTTACTAGAAGTAAATGGATATAGAAGGGGAATTTAAAAATATATATATCAAAAGTTATGTTTCTAGGGAAAGCAGGAGAGTACTGGAAAACATGGAAGTACTCACTATTAGGTGAGTCACCATCGCACTAGCACCGTCACCCTGGCATAGTAGCGCTAGAACCATCGCATTGGCACCGACTCCCTAGAACAATCGCCCTTGAACTTCCTCTATGGAATTGTCTCCCTTGTACCATCGCCTTGGATCCGATGCTAATTGGGTATATGGACGACCCATCGGTGCCACCGACAGTCATCAGTGATATCGTTTATTCAATCATAATATTAGAAAAACTCCCGAATGAGTAACTGATGGTCCCCAGGACACCCCAAACACTAGAATTTGGCAATGTAATGAACCAAGAGGGTCTAGTCCATTACGATCTTACTTTATAATACTTTTATTGCGTTGTTGAATTTTTGGGGTATATTGACAGAATAAATTTTTTACCAATACTATAAATATTTTTATTTTAACATTGTAATAAAATAACAATAAATTTTAAAAAATATTTCTATTGGAGAATGATATATTTTTAATATATCACAATATATTTTAATAAATCTATGTTGAGTTATGAAATATAATTATTAACATATTAACAAAATTATTAATATTTTATAATATAATTTGTTTATGTCATTTATTATAATTAATAATTTATAAAATAAAATAGGGTTTTTGATTTACTCTAAATATTCTAAAAAAATAAATTTTTTAAACTAAAAAGTTATAAATTGAAAATCATTTTCAGGGATAAATTTACTTGAAAAATAATATTTAATATTATGAGTATTTTTTATTTAAAATATATGGTTGTATATACTACATAAAGTAAGAAAATGGTTGATTTATTTTACACATTTAAATTTTATCTGTTAGAATTTACATCATATATTGAATTAGTTGATAAAAATTCACTATTTAAGGTCATTTTTTTACTTTAATAATTATTTATTTAGCACAATACCAGTTACCACAAAAAACCAAAAAATGGTAATTGATAAAATTCATAAATTAATGGAATACAATAGATGCTTAAAAATTCCCCAATTTTCAAGGTATGTTCCAATAGAAATCTCATATCCTCAATATTATTACATTTTCTACAACATCATTCCTTTTAATTATTATAATCCAAAATAATTTTTTTGTCACTCTCCAAAAAATATAAAATATTATCATATTATTTAATAACATTTTCGGTACTCAACACCAATTATAGAAATGAATATTAAAAAAATAGAAATTAATATATTTTTATAATTTTATATACATTCACTCAATGATATATCTTTAAATGATCACAATATTTAGCTAACTTGTGTTTCACACAAAAATGACATTATTTGATATATTCTGTCATATGTAGGAATGTGTTTAACAAAATTCTACTAATATTACTATTTAAAATTATATTTATACACTATAAATTAAATTTATAGTTATGAATGTTATTATTTGACATTTAAAATACATGGATGAATTTATTTAATATGGATTATTTATAAATGAATATAAAAACCAATTGAATATAGTGGAATTTTCTTATTAATTTTTTTATAAACCTAAATGTATTTTATTTTTTAAAAGGTTGGGGTTGAAGCCTCATTTATTATTAAATCAATGCTAAAACCACTTTTAACTTGGTAGAGGGAGACTCATTACATATCCTGAAGGCCCAATGGGAATTTATCCAATTACATGGCCCGCATGCCCTAATTTTTGTCCCAAATCCTATTCTGTGAAAAGTACTGCTAGAGTAATCACATTCTACAATACCACACAGTACCCAGACACCGCTATAGTACCATGCTGCCGCTACAGTGACCTACCGCTAATATAGTTCCCACCGTTTCTACAGTGATGCCGCTACTCCAGTGTGCTACAGAACTACTATAGTACCAGCGCCCATTGGGTATTAAACCCCCATTTTTCATGTAGGATTATGGGGTTCTTACCACTAAGGAAAACCCCAACTACACCTACATGTATTTTATTGTAATGATTAAATTAATTAATAGAATTTAATAATATTAACCACATTTATATATTATATATGTATTCATTGTTTTTACATTAATCATATAGGTCAAATATGCATAATATAATTACATATATATTTTGATGTATGAAAAGATAGATTTTTCGAAAGGCACTATTGAACACATTTAGTTGTTTAATTATCTTAAAAAATTGACACATTTATAATTTTTTTTAAAAAGTTAATAATAATTTTTAACTATAATTTGTAAATTTATCATATATTGAATTTTCGGTATTTGAATCGGATGTTCATTTTTTGATTAATAGTGAGAAATAATATCCTTTATCAGAAAACATCATTTTTCCTAAATAAATTTTAATGTTAAATTATATTATCATTATAATTATAAATAAAAACAGATTAATTGTACATATATTAATTCAATTCAAGACATTGACATCTTATTTCATTAAATTTATATAAAAACATATAAATATTTTGAAAATGTTAACAATATAAACTCTCTTTCTCATCCCATCTATGAGATTAATTTTAATTAAATTTATCTACATAAGTTAATTGAATTCAATGAAATGGATTATATACTTGTATTCATCAATGTATCTAATTTCTTATTAGGAAAAAAATTCAATAATTATTAGTGAAATTTGATAAAATTAATTACAGTGATTAATGTCAAAACAGATTTACTTTGTGGTTAAATATAGTGAATAAGGTGATTAAGATACTCGAAAGTTAAAAATATTTATCTAATGGAAATTTTTATATAATTAAAACTATAAAGTTTCTTTTTTTTTGTATTTTGGAATCATCTTGTTAGGTAAAGTCATATATACACCAAACATGTTCTAAGAAATACTGATTATGTTTTTTCCCTCACTTATAAAAGGCCACCCACCCCCTGTATTCTTCAAAACTCTAAAAACTATTTTTTTAGAAATATTAAGACCAAATAAATTCCAAAAATCCATAAAATAATCTTATAATCCATATATTTTTATTAACTACATCTTAGGAAGAAATTAGTTGAAACCTAAAGAGGACAACTGAAGAATATTTAATGATTTTCAAAAAATGATTTTCTCCTTCTCAATGCTCATATATTATAATTCTACGATGATTATATAATAAACAATATAACTTAAATATAATTACATTTTTATGATATGGAAAGAAACTAAAAATTAATCACTTATATCAAATTGGTTATGAATTCATCATTCTTTTGTATGATGGACTACCACCTATCAAACATATGTCATTAGTTTTTTCATTACCACATATCCTAGTTAGGAATACTGATTGAAATAATAATAAAATATTATTTTACTGATTTTAATAATGTATTTATTATTCTATTATTAATATATAAAACATAAAATTATGAAATCAATTTTTTGGAAATACAATAATTTTATTTTTGGGTACGACAACCTACAATATTGTGATGTAATGTCGTTGGTTCATGAATTATATGGAATGAGTTAAGGATGGTTTTAATAATCATATCTGATAAATATAATGTATTAATGATACATAAATTATAATATATATATCATTTAAATTTTCATTCTATTTATAGGTAATGAAAATGGCATCAATGTTCATGTGTATGTATGACCTACCATTTCCATGAATTGTGCATTTCATTTAATATCACTAAATTTTATAGATAAGTCTATATAGATATATAATTAATATAAATTATATTTAAATTAGGTTTTATACTATAGGTTTTTAAATAAGGATATATGGAGGAAAAAAAATAACAAGTCATAACATACTCAAAAAACAAGGTAATTAATAACCCAAACAGTGAAAATAATTATACATTATTAACAAACGAGTGATTACATGTTATAATATAATATTATATGATTTTTTAATTATTAATTTGGTTCTATTATGATATAATAAAATGTCTAAACCCATTTTACATGTGGTTAAGAAGTGTTCAACCAAAATGAATCATAATGTAAGGGATTTCATCTAAATTTATTTTCTTTGAGTCATGTTGTATTATTAAGAATATAATTTATTTTGAATGGTTTATATACTACACACTCATATATAATTACATGAATACTTTAATAATCAATGTATTTTTTGATTCCATTAAAATATTCCATTTAAGGGTATTTAAATATCACGTTAGAAATTAGTAAGGAATATCATAACCCAAATTCCTTAAATTGGGTTATACTACTTCATTGTTATCGTTAATATTAATTGATTATGTGACCAAAGATATTTGTATATATATTTTTTTACATACACATTTTTAATGTGTATTAACAATTGATACACACAATCAATTTAATTGTTAATTATCATTTAATCATTATGATCCAATTTATGGTTAATTTCACAGTCTTATTCTAATAGAGATATATTATTATTTAATATTAGGATAATGAAATAACATTAACATTTCCAAATAAAAGATTACATTTGATTCTACTCTTTATATTAAGGATCATTTAATGTTATAGTACATTTTTTACAGTCATTGTAACATATAATTATTGAGAAAGTATTTTAATAAAACAACACCACATTTCAATATTCAATGAAAAATAATTTTCCTTACAAAAATATATTTTAAAAAAATCTTTTCTTTAAAATTTAAAATATTATTTATTAAAATAAAAATTTTCTAAATTTTTTTTTAAAATTATTTTCCAATGTTATCTTCATATAAACATCCAAATCAATATATTTTCTATCTTTTTTACACTAAAAAAGTAAGAATATATTTAACTTATAATACATTTAAGACTTTTCCCACAACAATATTATTTTATCTCATTTTTAATGTACAGAATGATATTAAAAAAAAGTAAAAAACAATTTCCAAAGAAAAATATTTTGAAAATTTACTTCAAAATGTAATTTATATTTCATCAACAATTTTTTAATGATAATATTTTAATACAGAAATAACACAAACAACCCTTATTATTAAATAAATTAGTATTTGTATTATTGACAACATTATTATTCATTCACTGGATGAATTATCATTATTTAGAATAGGGATATTAATGACATTCACTTCCACGAATAATTTTTAGTCACTAACTTCCCTTTTAGACATTCACATTTATTTGATCATTGGAAATTAAATTTACACTAAATATCCATATCATATTTCATTGATATGAATATTTCCCAAGCTTTATATATTTTTCCATATGATAGTTACATTGAAATTTATTTTAATGTGTGGGGATATATTTATATATATGTATATATATTACTCATTATAGGTATTACATAAGTAAAATATTTTATGAATTAAATAGAATATTCAACAAATAGGGAATACATTGGACATGAAAGGACAAATATGGGGATCTGTTATTGTAATAACCTCAATGAATCAATAATCTAATAGGATGATTTAGTTTTCTAGCCATATCTAATTGAATTTTACCTAGTTTATTTTAAGATTTTTTAAGGGATTGTTATGTTACTAATGGTATAATGGGACTAGGAAACATTACATTTTATAATTAAGCTTTTTCTACATCAAGAATTCAGTTAATATTATCTGTGATACTTTAACTGTGAAAAAATCTATGGACTCATTTTATTCACATTTTATTTATTAAATTTAATATGTTATATTTTATAATAAATTACATAATATTATGCACTTCCTTCTCAATTTATTTACTATGCATAATTTTTATTTAGCTATTAACATTATATATCGATTGTGATTAATTATTCTACATTTAATCTGATATAATTAACCATTACAATACATTTGAGCTAACTTGGATTTTTTTCCATTACCCAATATTTCATAAATATTGGTATGAATATTATTCATGGATACAATATATGGTATAATTTTATTTTAATGAATTTTTTTTTGTGATTTTACATATTCAAAAACCATATTTTATTGATGTTTGTATCGATTTTACGAAGACTACTAATCTAATTTGTCCTTTTTATGTGATTCCTCCGGTCTTATTCTAATGTAACGGTATGAGGAATGATTCTTGGCCTCTAGGATCGGGGTTGATAAATATTCAATTCAAATATAACCACCTCATATATTTCTGTATAATGTTAGTAAATATTCTAAGGGTATAACTATAAAAAAATATGTGATTAAAAAATAAATATCAATTTTTTTCATTTTGCAGACTACTTATTATATGATGTAATAAAGTTTTTTCTTCCCAATTATCTACCATTCTTTTTATCGATTAAATTGAAGACTAAAGTAGATATATATATATATAATATATATAATATTATGAGGATAAAACTTTTATTCCTGATTTATTTAATATAATTGTTCATTAAATGAAAACATTAACTGTATATTGTGGAGAAAACTATCACCATAACATAATGGATCTAGTTTCTCAAATGGTTTTTTGTATTCTAAAACCTCTTAAAATCATATTGACCACATAAAATATATCTAAAGAGATTCATTTTTTATATATTAATTTCATTATTCTTAAGAGGTACCAATTTCATAATAATAATAATCCATTATTTATAATATGTTCATCGTTGTGTCATTCTAACCGTACACTTCGTCATTATAATAATATAATTTCATGCATGATAATGAAAATATAATTTATGATAATATAAGATATAAATGATAATATAAGTATTTTTTGGGATTTATACAAACAATATTAAACTCATTAATTATGATATAATCATTCATTTGATGAAAATACTAGAAAAATAATTATTATAAATATATTATACAATAGTAATAGTGAATCAATGAAAGGAATTATATTATATAAATATATTGAAATGTAAAACTAAATTTAAATGAATATTATTACTTACAAATCATGCATTTAGGGAGAAGAATTATGAATACAACTAACATTATGAATGGAGTTTGAAACATTCATGATTACAGAGATACAATATCAAAATTTGTTAAATAAAAACCAATATATATATATATATGCATGTATAATAATTATAAATCCATATTAATTTTTTTTATAAAAATAGATATGTTTATGAAATGGGTAAGTATGTTGGGTTTTTATATCAGATATCCATGTAATCCAGTGAATGTTAGGTATTATGAGAAGGATTTCTTTATTCAAATTTACACCCCTTGATACATATTTCTTATTATACAACATGTCTTCCAAAGAATTGTGTATATAATATTCTATTCATATTTTATTTATCAATCTATATTAATTATTAATAGTATTTAATGTATCATATTAATTTTATCCTTAATGGGGCTTGGAATCAAATATTTCAAAGTTTGAAAGGATTCTTTCCAGCTGAATTTTATTCCATTAAGTTATTTTTTAATGTAAAATGTATAATTTATTAAAACTATTGAGAAATATATATATTAGTTGAAAATTATTTTAATTTCTTCTACACTTCATAACTGTATCCTCATTATCAAATTATCCATACATCTTTGATTGGGTAACTTGAAAGGGTTTCTTGGTTCGAATTAATTTTTCTTTGTAAATACTTATTGTATACCCCAAATAACATTTATATGGTTTATATATTTATTATTTAATACATTAAACTAGTAATTATCATTAATGGTCTTTGATGTCTTGTTTTGATCTATTTCACCTTTATGGGGTTTGATTTGGATGATACTAAATCCATAATGATTTTTTCTATATGATTTTAAAATATAAGTGAAATTTAGGATATTTTTCACCATCATTTTTCTTATATAGTGTATTAAATATCCTTTTAAATGAACTAATATTGATTTAAATTCAATTCATTAATGTTTAATTTCATTTTATCCCACCCATTTTCAGTTCATTTTAACATTACAATTATTATATGGGTACATTAGACTTAACATAATTCCTTGAGATATAATTATATTTTAACACACCAGGTAAATAAAGAATAAATCATTTTCATTTTTATTAATATTTATAAATTAAATATTAATTTTACTTTAAAGGTGTTTCTATGTTCGATAGCGTACCTGATACGCAACAATGAGTATCTTTGAAATCTTACGTTGCACACTAGTAATATAATAATATTATTTTAAATGGTAGTTATCACATAGTCGTTTTATTGGAGGGAATGGATGGAAATAACTATAATATTATTATATATGTCTTTTAAATGTTTTCAAATTTATCCAATAAAATATAAAGGCTTAAAATATGGAAAGAATTAAATTTTAGGAATATATATCCTAATTTTCACTAAAGGTTCACTTATCGCTTTTTGATGGAGAACCGTCATTAAAAATAGTTTTGGTCACTTTTATACATTCTATTGGACCAAATAAAACTCTTCTTTAGAATCAGGACATCAAAATTTACTTTTTGTAAATTTTGGCGTTTTTCCGATAAAGTTCATTTTTTAATGAATAGTGAAACATGTTGTATTTTAATTCAAAACCTCTTTTTAATATAATTTATTTATATGATTAGATTATCTTTTGATTTTGTTTTATATTTTAATTATAATATATTTTTACCATTTAATCCAATAGTGGTCATTGGAATTAATTTCACTTTGAAATTGGACTTAAACTAGTGTCAATCTTTTGATACTTATTGTTTCAAAAAAACACGCTATTTGCTCTGACAGTGGGAATTAATTATTAAATTAGTTAATGCAACTTATATGTTTTTAATTTTGTAAAATAGACATCATTTTCGAATTTGGAATATCCAATAAATCTTAGGGTGATGTTTTGGTATTTTTCAGAAAAACTTCAATTTTTGATGAATGGTGAAACCACTAAGTGGTACTTAAAAAACTGATTTTTTCATTTAAATGAAATTTTACCACCTCTGTGTTTTGAATTTCCAAAATCCTACATACATGGTTGTAATTAAGAAATAAAATGTGGTTCAACGGGATTAAAATAATGTTTTGGTGAATAGAAACTTTTATGTTTTTAATCGCCATTAGAGGCAATTAATGTAATTTAAGGTAAGAATAATGTTTTAATAATATGAAATGAACTTGACACATGTCCTACCATTATTTTATGTGTCATGGACGACCAAGAAAATCCATGGGTCAACTTGGGGACCCCATAAAGCCACATTGGATGGAAAATGACGTTAATATCTTTTTATTTAATGTTAAAGTAAAAATATCACAAACATGAGTTGTTTTAATAAAAAACATTTATGTGGGGTTATAGAAGTCATATTTTTTAATATAAATAATCATTAGAAAGCTAAAACGATATCCCACATCATTATATTTTTTTTATAATTTTTAGACATTATATAAATTAAATTATTTATGACATCATGATGATGTAGTGATTACCTCATTATTAAATGATTTAAATAAAATGAAAAGATAATGTAAAATATAAGTCCTACACATGTAAAAAACCTATTGGATGAGTATATTTCGAACTCCTATAACCTTATCCTAGAAATATATAATTTTGGGACCTTTTAAATCCAAAAAAAAATTTATGATAAATAACCTTTTATAACATTCCAAGAGTGCCCCTCCTCTCCTCTTACAAAAGGCCCCCACCTCTAACACCTTACCCACACATCCAAAGTCTTTGGATCGGCCAACCCCTGCCCATTTTGTCTCTACACATCCCTTTATTACTCTTATATGCCTCACTTTGGGCATAATTCTTCCCAAGGAAGCCTTTGAGCTCAAATCTAATAGAGTTACCGGATTTTAAGGTAATGTCTTCACTTGTGTTCTTTTGTTTTATTTTTCTTCTCCAACCCCATAAACTCTTTTTAATCAGTTATTTTGTAACAAATACAGTATCTAAAATATAATAGGATGTTTTTATAAAAATAATTCGAGCTACACTTACACACACTTACATCTAATGGTTAAATAACATACTGTTTCTGTGTTTGGTGAATTTCTGTCTCACGAAACGATGATAGTTAAATCTTCTTTTAACTCCTTTAATGGTGGCCATCAAGATGTAACTCTATTTATTTATGATATATATTAGTTTTAAGTTTCCCTTATGCATCTGTATTTTTCATTTGTGGCATACCATTATGGTTTCCATTGTGGGTAAACACGATAATTTCATTTTAGGAAATGCGGACCACCGCCCCCTCAAAGTGATTTGATTCGTTAATGCCATATGTGGGACGTATAAATGAAGGATTTAAAGTTATTATATATGATTTATGTTACATATAAATTATTAATATAATTTTGGAATTAAAATATACTTACCTATCATTTAGTTTTAATTCCATTAATATTACATAGAAATGAAAGTAGCGTTCATACGTACGTACGGCTTACCGTCTCCATGAACAGTGCATTTCATTTCTTACCTCTAAATGATTATTTAATATTATAAATAAATGTATATTCTGGATATATATGATATATATGATATCCATATCAGGAACACGAACAACATGTAATTTTAAGAAGTCCACTTTCGACTTAAGAACTAAATATCGACCAAACAAACATTATTAACTTAAATGATTACATAATGTTTATACCAAGGATAAAAGTGATATAAAAGTAATAATGAACTTTAAAAATTTACTTAAGAAAGTAGAAATTAACTCAAGTTTATTATTCTGGATGTTAAAGAATGATCGAGTCATGTCGGACCCGAGGTAAGGGAACTTCTTAACCCAATTTTCGTTCTTTGGGTGAATCTCCTACTTTCAAATTATGTAATGATATTATTATGTACTATCTTGTATTTTTACTTTAATTATGTGTACATATAGTGAATAAACATAATAGATATATTTTATTTAAAAATTATCTTTATAAGGGACTTCGTCTCAATCTCCATTCATTGAGGCATATTTTGATTTATACAAACCTTTCTTTTATACCGTGTATAAACCCCTTTGACTTTTAATTTTATTCAAAAAGAATCTTTTTATACGAAGCGTTTTACTAAACAACAAAAATGAATGATTCTTTTAACGTATGCGGTGACAACGACCTTTTTCGCTGCTGCGAGTATTATTTGGTCTTTGGCTTCCCGAACAAGCCGTAATGTTTTTTAAAATGAAATAAATATCATATACTCTTTTATGTATTTTGGTATTGAAAATGGTTTTTATAATGGATTTTTTATGTCAATATATATAAGTGATATATTGTGATCAAAGTGTGGAAATGTTTTCTTTCCATTATATTTGTTTTATGTCTTATGATTTTTATAATGGTACTTGGAAATTTGACGGGTGGTTAAGTGATAAACCATATGATGAGTGGTGCCGTGAATACCAGGACGGGTGGTTAGGTTATAACCTCTAATGCATTGGATATAGAAGTCGGCCATATGGCTATTTCAATAAGTGATATGTGTGGATGTCGACCGTATGGTTATTCCATTTAAGTATGTTTACGTCCCAAGTTACCTTTATATGTTATGTGATCTTTATATGGGTTTTATGGTAATCTTATGGTTACAAAACGGTAAGTAATGATCTTTTATTCTGTGAAGTGTTTTTACTACTTCATAAAGGTAAAAAGTATTACTTTGATAAATTATACATGGTTTACTTGTTGTTTTGATAAACTAACCGTTTTCCTTCTTTGTGAATCCCTTACTAAGATTTTTATGCTCACCCCAAATTTTTGAAATGATTTTCCTAGGAATTAATGCGGAATTGGGTCAAGGTTGGGATCAAGAAAAAGTCATGCTATCTAAAACATGGAACTAGAAATGTTTCATTTTAATAGTTTTTATTTTATGGAAACTTAGTAGAAGTGTCTACTTTGAAAGATTTTGAGATGTAATAGTTTTGTCCTAATTCCCTAAAACTCTATACCTGAAAATATCCTCAATGTGAATTATTCATTTATTTCAATATTAATTAAGGTTTAAGGTCGGGTCCTTGTAGTTGGTATCAGAGGTCGGATTGGATAACTTTAGGAGTTATAATTTTATTAAATGATTATCCAAAAATATATTTTTTGATGGTCAAATTAAAATGATATAGCATTTGAAGATTACCATGTTGCTTCATCTAAGACATGTTTATTCGGAATGGTTTTCCATAGTGGAAACAGGGAAGCAGTGCAAAGAAGGCATATAGATGGAAATAACCTTCCGAATCAGCATCCTGAGATGGTCGGAATTGGAACTGAATAGTTTTTTGCAGTGATGGAACATTTGACTCAGGTTATAAATGGTGGTGGTATCCATGCATGAGATTATCCAGATCAACCGTAGAGGAACATGTCAGTGGTGGAACATTTCATGAGGCAACATCCCCCATCATTTAGAGGATCATCTGACCTCGTGCAAGCTGAAGGGTGGATTAATGCACTGGAAAAGGTTTTTTATGTCATGGAGTGTTCAGAACAACAAAAAGGTTAGTCTTGTTGTTTACAGTTTTGAAGGTGAAGCTGATCAGTGGTGGTCAATGGTGAAAAATATCAGGGATAGTGATGAATTGATGATCTTCACTGGGAAAAATTCAATGGTATGTTTCATGAGAAATATTTTCCTAAGGTAGTTCTTCTTAGGATGGAAAAACCATTCCTAGAATTGCGGCAGGAGGATGATTCAATGGCTGCTTATGAAGAAAAGTACACTCGACTGGCAAGGTATGATCCAAACTTCATACGAGATCTTGGTAGTAAAATAAACCATTTTTACTCAGGGTTAAAGCCAAGTTATCGAAGGTCTTTATCTTCTCGTGAGTTCAAAAGTTATGAAAAACTTGTTCTATGTGAAGAGAAGGTGGAAATGGAGTTTGCCGATGATCAGGTGATCTTTGAAAAACAACAGAATAAGCGGTCCAGTTGGCAGGCAAAGGGGAGGAATTCATCAAAGAAGCAAGGAGGTAAGAAACAAAATTCCATCCTGTGAGAATTGTGGTAAAATGAATCATGTAGAATGTTTATCTAAGTCTGTAAAGTGCTTTTGGTGTGGTAAGTCTGGTCATATTGCTCATAACTGTAAGGAAGATGATCAATCATGCAATGAAAAGTCAGTGGTAAGATGTTTTAAGTGTAATTAAATGGGTCATTGTGAAAATGAGTGTCTAATGAAGAACTCAAGTGGGGGAAAGCAGCCATACAAGAAGAAGAAAGGGGTGGTGAAATCCTTTGCAACTACTTCAGCAGATGTTGTGCCATCGAATGAAGTAGTATTATGTACACTATTTGTTTGTTCAGGTAATGCCAATGTGTTGTTTGATTCAGGGTCTACACATTATTTCATTTCTGAGAAGTTTTCTAGTAAACTGGAAATTCCATCTCAAGATATGAATCCTGAACTTATGGTAAAAACACCTAGAGGGAACGTTAAGACAAAAAGGAATTTTAAGAACCTTCCTATCCTTGTGTGCGGAAAGAATATTCCAGCAAACCTTATTGGTTTTCCTCTAGTAGATTTTGGTGTTATTTTGGTCATGGATTGGCTTTCTGTTTATCATGATAAGATTGACTACAGAGCTAAAATATTTTATTTTTAGAAAGATTTTTAGTTTGTGTACAAGAATGACCCCTTTCTTTTGATAACATATCAGGAAGTTGAGAAACTAGTAAAAGATGGAAATGAATGTTATCTTTCACATATTGTTGAAAATAAAGGAACTGTTCAGATTAATGATGTGCCAGTGGTAAATGAGTATCTTGATTTTTTTACTGATGAGTTTCCTGGTATTATTCATGATCGCGAAGTTGAATTTACTATTGACTTAGTTCCTGATTCTAAGCCAATTTCAAAACCCCATTATAGAATGGCTCAAGTTGAACTTTTAGAGTTAAAGAATCAATTGCAAGAGTTATTAGATAAAGGTTTCATTCGACCCAGCACATCAACATGGGGTGATCCTGTCTTGTTTGTTAAAAAAGAAAGATGGCTCAATGAGACTTTGCATAGATTATAGAGCCTTGAATAATATTACTGTTAAGAACATGTATCCTTTGCCTCATATCGATGATTTTTTTATCAGCTCCAGGGAGCTCAGTATTTTTCAAAGATTGACTTGAGGTCAGGGTACCATCAGTTGAATGTAAAATAAGCAGAAGTTCTGAATACTGCATTCCATACTAGATATGGCCATTATGAATTTGTAGTTATTCCTTTTGTGTTAACCAATGCACCTGCTGTATTCATGGACCTTATGAATAGAATTTTCCATGAGTTCTTGGATAAGTTTGTGGTTGAATTCATTGATGATATTTTGGTGTTTTCTAAATGTAAATAAGATCATGAAAGTCATTTAATGGTTATCTTGAAAACCTTAAAAGAAAAGAAACTGTATGGAAAATTCACCATGTGTGAGATTTGGATACAACAAATTTCATTCCTTGGTCACATTGTTTCAAAAGATGGCATAACTGTTGATCCAGCTAAAACAAAAGTTGTTGAAGAATGGCCAAGACCCACAAATGTAACTGAGATCCATAGTTTTCTTGGTTTGTAAGGTTACTACTGAAGGTTTGTTGATAATTTTTTACGGTTATCTAGTACAATGACTAAGCTAACTCGGTAGGGTGTTATGTTTATCTAGACAAAAGAATGTGATGATTGTTTTCAGGATTTGAAAAGAAGATTGGTGAATTGTCTAGTTTTGGCACTTCCTTCCAGGAATGGTGTGTTTGTTATCTACAGTGATGCTTCATTGAAAGGACTTGGTTGTGTACTTATGCAGAATGATCAGGTAATTGCATATTCTTCACGTCAGTAGAAAACTCTTGAGGTAAATTACCTTACACATGACTTGAATTAGCTCCTATTGTTTTTGCTCTAAAAATTTAGAGGCATCATTTGTATGGAGTAAAGTGTGAGATATATACTGATCACAAAAGTTTAAAGTATATATTCACTCAGAAAGAATTGAACATGAGATAGAGGAGATGGATGGAATTAATCACGGATTATGATTGTACAATTCATTACCATATGGGAAAAGAAAATAAAGTGGCTGATGCTTTGGGTTGAAAAAGTAATGCTTCATTAACCATGCTACATTTGGAACAAGATCATTTGGTTTTTGATTTGATGATATTTGGCATAGAAGTTGTTGGTGCAGGAAGTTCTTCTGTTTTTTTTAGGTATTACTGAGATCATCTCTATCAGACAGAATTAAGCAAGCACAGAGGGAAGAGAGTGAGTTGTAGAAAAAGGTAGAGTTGGTTCAGAAGGTTACGTTGCTTGAATTCAACAATGATAATGATTGAGTTTTGAGGTTTGGTAAGAGATTATGTGTGCCTGGTGATTCATAGTTGAAGAATGAGTTGTTATGTGAGGCTCATATTTCTCCGTTTTTAGTTCATCCTGGTAGTACTAAGATGTACAGAGATCTACGGGAGTATTACTGGTGGGATGGAATGAAAAGAGATATTTCTGATTTTACTGTGAAGTGACTGACTTGTCAGTAGGTTAAAGAAGAGCGGTAGTTACTGAAAGGGATTCTTCAGCCTTTACCAGTCCTAGAGTGGAAATGGGAAAACATATCCATGGACTTTGTTGTGGGATTATCGATGATATCTCGAGGTAATAATGAAATCTGGGTTATTTTTGATCGATTAACTAAATCTGCTCATGTCCTTGCTGTACGAGATACTTTTTCCCTAGATCAACATTATCGTATCTTAAAGAGATAGTCAGGTTACATGAAGTTCCTCTCCCTATTGTGTCTGATCGTGATCCTAGGTTTACTTCTAACTTTTTGAAAGGCCTTCAGAAGTCGTTGGGTACTGAATTAAATTTTAGTACAGCTTTTCATCCGCAATCAGATGGGCAGTCAGAACGAACAATTCAGAACTTGGAGGATATTCTACGAGTTTGTTCTATGGATTATCAGGGAAGTTGGAACCAACATCTTTCTTTGGTTGAGTTTTCATATAATAACAGTTTTTATTATAGTATACATATGGCACCGTTTGAGGCATTATATGGGAAGCGGTGTCAAACTCTAGCTTTTTGGGATGAAGTAGGTGAAAAGAAGCTGATGGGACCAGAATTGGTAGATGAGATGGCAGAAAAAGTTCAGTTGATTCCGAAACACATGAGAACAGCTCAGAGTAGAAATAAAAGTTATGCGGATAACCGGAGGAAGGATCTATCTTTCAAGGTAGGTGATCATGTCTTTTTCAAGGTTTCTCCATGGAAAAGTGTGATTCTATTTGGTAAGAAAGGAAAGATGAGCCCAAGGTTCATTGGACCATATGAAATTCTGGAGAGAGTTGGATAAGTTGCATACATAGTGGAATTACCTCCCAGTTTATCTCAGGTACACAATGTTTTTCATGTTTCGATGTTGAGAAAGTATATGCTAGATCCATATCATATTTTGAGCCCTGAGGTAGTTCAGTTGGAAGAGAATCTCTCTTATGAAGAACAACCTGTCCAGATTCTTGACCGAAGAGAGAAAGTGTTGTGAAATAAGGTAATTCATCAGGTAAAGGTTTTGTGGAAAAACCATATGGTTTAAGAGGCAACATGGGTATCTGAAAATGCTATGAGGTATAAATACCCCCACTTATTTTTATGAGTGAATAAAATTACAAGGACGCCATTTCCAAAATGGGGGAAGGATGTAACACCCTATCTAAATAAAGAATGAAGTATTTTCTTTTTTATTAATATTTATAAATTAAATATTAATTTTACTTTAAAGGGGTTTCTATGTTCGATAGCGTACCTGATATGCAACAATGAGTTTCTTTGAAATCATACGTTGCACACTAGTAATATAATAATATTATTTTAAATGGTAGTTAAAACATAGCCATTGTATTGGCGGTAATGGGTTGAAATAACTAAAATATGATTATATATGTTTTTTAAATGTTTTTACATTGATCCAATAAAAGATAAAGGCTTAAAATACGGAAAGAATTCAATTTTTGGCATATATACCATAATTTTCACTAAAGGTTCACTTATCCCCTTTTGATGGAGAACCTTCATTAAATATATTTTTTGTCACTTTTATACATTCCATTGGACCAAATAAAACACTTATTTAGAATCAGGACATCAAAATTTACTTTCTGTAAATTTTTAGTATTTTCCGATAAAGTTCATTTTTTAATGAGTAATGAAAAATGTTGTATTTTAATTCAAAAGCTCTTTTTAATATAATTTATTTATATGATTAGATTATATTTTGATATGGTTTTAGAGTTTAATTAGAATATATTTTTACCATTTAATCTAATAGTGTTCATTGGAATTAATTTCACATTGAAATTGGACTTAAACTAGTGTCAATCTTTTGATACTTATTGTTTCATAAATACACGCTATTTGCTCTGACAGTGGGAATTAATTATTAAATTAATTAGTTCAACTTATATGTATTGAATTTTGTAAAATAGAAATCATTTTTTAATTTGTAATATCAAATAAATCTTATGGTGAAGTTTTGGTATTTTTTTGAAAAACATCAATTTTTATGAATAGTGAAACCACTAAGTGGTACTTAAAAAACTGATTTTTCTTTTAAATGAAAATTTACCACCTCTGGGTTTTGAATTTCCAAAATCTAACATACATGGTTGTCATTAATAAGTAAAATGTGGTTCAATGGGATTAAAATAATTTTTTGGTTAATAGTAACTTTTATGTTTTTAATCGCGATTAGAGATAATTAGTGTAATTTAAGGTAAGAATAATGTTTTAATAATTTGAAATGACCTTGACACATGTCCTACCCTTATTGGATGTGTCATGGCCGACAAAGACAATCCATGGGTCAACATGGGGACCCCATGGAGCCACTTTTGAAGGAAAATGACATTAATATCTTTTTATTTAATGTTAAAGTAAAAATGTCACAAACATGAGTTGTTTTACTAAAATAATTTTTAAGTGGGGTTATACAAGTCATATTTTTTACTATAAATATTCATTAGAAATTTAAAACGATTTCCTACATCATGATAGTTTTTTTATAATTTTTATACATTATATAAATTAAATTATTTATGACATTATGATGATGCAGCGATTACCTCATTATTTAACGATTTAAATAAAATGAAAAGATAATGTAGAATATAAGACCTACACAAGTAAAAAACCTATTGGATGAGTATATTTCAAACTCAAATCACCTTATCCTCGAAATATATAATTTTGGGTCCTTTTAAATCCGAAATTAATTTTATGATAAAGTAAAAGTTTATAACATTCCAATAGTGCCCCTCCTCTTCTCTTATAAAGGCCCCCACCTCTACCACCTTAACCACACTTCCAAAGCATTTGTCTTGGACAAACCCTATCCATTTTTTCTCTCCAAATCCCTATATTACTCCTAGAAGCCTCACTGTGGGCATAAGTCTTCCCAAGGAAGCCTTTGATCTCAAATCTAAGAGAGTTACCAGATTTTAAGGTAATGTCTTCACTTGTGTTCTTTTGTTTTATTTTGCTTCTCCATCCCCATAAACTCTTTTTATTAATTTATTTTGTAACCACTACAGTATCTTAAATATAATAGGATGTTTTTATAAGAATAATTAGAGCTACACTTATACACACCTACATATAATGGTTAAAGAACATATTGTTTCTGTGTTTGGCGAATTTCTGCCTCCCGAAACGATGATTGTTCAATCTTCTTTTAACACCTTTAATGGTGGCCATTAAGATGTAACTATGTTTATATATGATATATATTATGTTTATGTTTTTCATGTTACTGTATTTTTCATTTTTGTCATACCTTTATGGTTTCCATTTTGGGTAAACACGATAATTTCATTTTAGGAAGTACGGACTACCGCCCCCTCAAAGTGATTTGATTCGTTAATGCCATATGTGGGACGTATAAGGGATGGATTTAAGTTATTATATATGATTTATGTAACATATAAACGATGAATATAATTCTGGAATTAAAATATACAAACCTCTCATTTAGTTTTAATTCCATTAATATGACATAGAAATGAAAGTAGCGTTCATGTATACGTAGAGCTTATAGTCTCTATGAACGGTGCATTTCATTTATTACCTCTAAATGATTATTTAATATTATAAATACATGTATATGAAGTATATATATGATATCCTAATAATGAATATCATTCTAGATATAATGAATCTCTGACCACATGAACAACATGTAATTGTAAGAAGTCCACTTTCGACTTAAGAACCAAATATCGACAAAACAATCATTATTAACTTAAATGATTACATAATTTTTATAACATGGTAATAAGGGATATAAAAGTAATAATGAACATGAAAAAGGTTCTTAAGCAAGTAGAAAGTAACTCAAGTTTATTATTCAGGATGTTAAACATCGATCGAGTCAAGTCAGACCCGAGGTAAGGGAACTTCTTAACCCAATTATCGTTCTTTGGGTTAATCTACTACTTTCAAATTATGTCATGATATTATTATGTCCTATCTTGTATTTTTACATTCTTTATGTGTACATATTGTGAATACACATAATAGATCTATTTTATTTAATAATGATTTTTGTAATGGACTTCGCCTCAATCTCCTTTCATTGAGGCATATTTTGTTTTATACACAACTTTCTTTTATACGGTTTATAAACACCTTTGAATTTTAATTTTATTCAAAAAGAATCTTTTTATACGAAGCGTTTTACTAAAGGACAAAAAGGAATTTTTCTTTTAACATACGTGGTGACAACAAAATTTTCCACCGCCGCAAGTATTATTTGGTCTTTGGCTTCTTGAACAATCCGTAATGTTTTTTAAAATGAAATAAATACCGTATACTCTTTTATGTATTTTGGTATTGAAAATGGTTTTTATAATGGATTTTTATGTCAATATATTTAAGTGATATATTGTGTTCAACGTGTGGAAATTTTTTCTTTCCATTATATATGTTTTATGTCTTATGATTTTTATAATGGTACTTGGACATTTGACGGGTGGTTACGTGATAAACCATATGACGGGCGGTGCCGTGAATACCAGGACGGGTGGTTACGTTATAACCTCCAATGAATTGGGTATGAAAGTCAGCCCTATGGCTATTCCATTAAGTGATATGTGTGGAAGTCGACCGTATGGTTATTACATTTAAGTATGTTTATGTCCCAAGTTACCTTTATATGTTCTGTCATCTTTATATGGGTTTCATTGTAATCTTTTGGTTACAAAAGGGTAAGTAATGATCTTTTATTCAGTGAAGAGTTTTTACTACTTCATAAAGGTGAAAAGTATTACTTTGATATAGTATACATGGTTTACTTGTTGTTTTTATAAACTAACAGTTTTCATTCTTTGTGTATCCCTTACAGAGCTTTTTATGCTCACCCCAAATTTTTGAAAAGTTTTTCCCAGGAAATAATGTGGAATAGGGTCAAGGATGGGATCAAGGATAATTCATGCTATCTAAAACATGTAACTAGACAAGTTTCTTTTTAAGAGTTTTTATTTCATGGAAACTTAGTATAAGTGTCTACTTTGTAATATTTTGATATGTAATAGTTATGTCCTAATTCTCTAAAACACTAAACCTGAAAAGATCCTCAATGTGAATTATTCATTTAATTCAATATTAAGTTCGGTTTAACGCCAGGGCCTTATATATATTCATAATTTGAATAATTTTTATTCAATATTAGAAAAATTATAAAATGATAATAACCTAATATGTCTTTCTTTTAGAGATATTAATCATGCATAAATCTATCACTGGGGGTTTCATTCCAAACAATCCTCTATTTTATAATGATATTCCATCCAATAACTTTCCACTTTGAATATATTTTTATTTTCATCTTTTTAATAAACAGTTTTCACTTGGATTCATTACATTGATGTATTAGGGGGAATATTAATGTAATTGTATACCCCATGCCATGTATGTTGTTTTTTTCATAGATGATTATATAGAATGATACTCTATTTATCTGATTCTAAAATAATTGTCATAACTATATACCTATTTCTCTATATAGTGTCATTTTGAATGATTATTATATATATAGGAGTTAAATTTATTTATTATGGGTATATAGAAAATCCATATACATTAAATTTCGATAAGGATGTTTATTGGTCAGTAAGTAATATTTTTTATTAATTTTTAGTGTTTATTAATTCGATAACATAATCAATATATTTTTTATACTTATTAATGGATGCGGAATTATATATATATATCATCAGGACATAGACATGTCACATGATATAAATAAAATGTGTTATTTCAGTGTACGTCATCATTGAAAAAAATATTACCATCAAACATGGCATTGATGGTAGGACCCTCTTGTCTATAATTAGGACATCTTGGATATGAAAATATAATTAGCTATATGAAATTATGCATTTTTTTCTCTAAAAACTTGTTATTTTTATCGTTGTGACATTTTAACATCAATTATTATTAATGGATATATTATAATTTTGTTTCATTGTATATTGGAATTGTTTTTTATAAAAATTCTTCTATATTATATATTTTTATAATTTTAGACTTTTGATATTTTTTTTTATCTCTCATCTTCACCCTTAGTATTTTTTTGAGCTCTTATATTTTAATATTTCAGTTTTATATGTTATTCAAGAAAAATATTACAAATGATGAGTCTTGGAGAAAATAAAATGTGTGTAGAATTAATAGGAGATGTTGAAAAATTATTGATCATTATATTATTTCATATAGAGTGGAAAAACTATCCTTTACGTGAAAACTTCTTAAGCAAAAGTATTTTATTATCTACATTAATTTAAATAAAATTCAAATCCTAATTGGTAATTGGATTTATATAATGAAAAACATACTTAAAAAAATTAATTATGTTATTTTTATCTCTAAGATTATACTATTATTATCAAATTCTATATACAATGAAATTTTTATTCACACCATATATGAGATTGTACATGAACAACATTTCCATTTAATATTCATATTGAAAGAAATTGAGAAAATTCAATATATGTATATATATATAATTATTCAATTAAAACAATTATATCATATATATCATAAAATTTATGTAAACCCATTGTTAATAGTTTCCATGTACTGTGTGTACGAATCACATCTGTTTGAGAGGGTGGTAGACAACACTACCACAAATGAAATAATCGTATTTACACCAAATAAAAAGTCTATATATAAGTGATGTAAAATTATTATATATTCCAAATGGAATTATTAATATAATATATTATATATATATATATATTTAAAAACATAATTTCTAACAAGAGAGGCAGTTTTAAAATGAACACTCGTTTTTTTGTGAGGCTGTAATTCATCGTACAATTAAACTATTTGTTAGTTACCCATTAGATTGATGATTTTATATTCATTTTTATAACCCATATCATAAAAAATAAAATTATATTTATGATACTGGTTTTTTATTCAATCACAAAATAAGAGGAATTGAGGGGTGGAGAATTGAAAAAAAATAAAATAACTTGAAGAAGAATGATACCTTTTATTAGGGTAACTACTTTTGGATGGCCCCGATGGGATTTATTGGACTGATTTATGACCAAGTGAAGGATTTTATAAGGAATTAAGGGAAGGTGGGAGACTATTTAGGTATAGTTTGAATGATCCAATGCATCTTGAGAGTCATGAGGAAGGGTAGAGTGCTTTCCTTTTTATAATAGAGGGGGTGTGACACTATTGTAAATACCAAAAGGAAATCAATAATGGGAGGTCTCCATTACCTAATGTTCCTCAAAAATGGAAATATAATTCATTAACATGAATATATTGTTGATATAAATCCATGTCACAAAAAAATATGTTCATTTTAATAATTTTCTTCCTGGGCTTCTATGATTCCCCAATTTTATTATTTTGGTTTTATTTAAAGCATCTAGATTTCCGACATATATAATTTAACTATTAAGAAAAAAAAGTGATATTTAAAATATAATATATATCAAATGAAACAAAATTTTATATAAAATTTCCAAAATAGAAATACTATTTTTTAAAAATTATTTTTAAAAGAAGCACACGTGATGCGTAAAACACTACCTAAAACTGGACCGTGGTAACAATATTTTTACAATCTATGTGTCAATATGATATTTATAAAAGAAAAAATTGCTTATTAATATCCGATATTTAATATGTTTTAATATATAAAAATCACTAATCATATTATTTTATTTTTATTAATATTAAGAAATTTGTTAAAATATAATTTATTATAAAATAATAATAATGTCAACCAAGTCAATATGTATTTATTAATAATAATAAAATATAAAATTAATAAAGGAATTACAATATATTAATTTTAAATATTTTCATAATGATATTTTAATCATATAAAATAATAAAATACAATAATACAATCAATGGAAATAACTTTTAACAATTATAGTATCATTTTTTAGTGAATTATTAAGTAAATAATAACTATGTTGGTGTTTCATAAGAATTTTATGTAACTAAATAATCTTTCAAAATTAATGATAAATTATTATGATAAAAAACCAATTTATATTTCAAAAGGATATTTATAATAAAAATTATGATGTTTTGAACATATCATAATGTTTTATTAATATTAAAGATAACGAAAGTTCCCTTTTTGTCTTTTTCCTTACATAAATTTTTATTTTGGGCAATTGCATTTAATAATATCCCAATATTGCATATGATTCAATCTAGGAGGGTATATGGAAAAAATATTAGAATCCAATGTATTTTTGACATGTTTACATATCATTTAGGTGAATAATATTATGGTTTAGCCCCTAATTAATCTTATTCATACCTTAATCATTGTGATTAATTTTAATGACATTTACAAATAATTTGTTTTGTCAAAAATAATTTCTTTCATATAAGAATAAAAGTATCATTATTATTTCAAATTTCCATTTCCAATTTTCAAAATTTAAATCATATAATTGAGAAAATTAGTTTTAATGTAATTCCTACTGAAGACTCTAGAAAGGTGGGTTTTAAAGTAAAATTTTTCAAAAGTTCAATATTTTTTTTATATTAGATTTCCATATAAAAAATTTAAAATGTACTAAATTTTTTTAAAAAATTTATAATTTATCCATTTTGACATTAAAAACCGAATTAAAATATCAATTTATATAAATATTTATTTAAATGTAAAGGATTTTTTTATGTAAAATGGCAAATTTTTTAATATTCATCAAAAAATAATATTTCTCTGAAAAATATAAAAAATTAACTAGAAGGTAATTTCTATATTATGAATTCAAAAAAGATATTTATTTTAAAAATTAAATTTTATAAAGTATCTAAAATTAATTTTATTGTATTTCAAAGAAGGACATGAAAATAAGTTCTTTTGAGAATATAGTATTTTAAAACATATAAAGACTTTACCAAAAATTTATTTTCATAATAAATACGTTTTAATTAAATAAAACCATTATAAATTGTATTTTATTACTATAAATATTAATAAAATTAATCTTCTAGGTTATAACTATCTCATTTAAATAACTCTAACAATAAAATGATGGTTCATAGAAAGTCGGTGTTGTATGAAACATACGCTAGGTTAGTGTTGTGTGTTGTACAAGCCATGTTAGTGTTGTGTGAAATTAATTAATGACATAGTGAAATACAAGACATAAATTAAGAATAATTCCTTTGAAAAATATATATTTCAAAGTATCATGGGTTGTTATAGTTTCGCCCCAATTTGGTTATGTACTCATTTATGTGTTTGGTTTTAATATTAGTTAATGATTTACTTATTGTGCATTAAAGTGATAATAATGAGAGAGAAGTTTTAATAATTATATTAACACATAAATTGATGATTTCACTTTAATTGAACACTTATCATAGGTTTGAAATCCACATACCTTAGTAATTCACTAACCCGAAAGAACAAGATGTTGAAAGACTAATGTGTTAATGATTGTACTAGAACCATCCATCTTGTAATGAACTCATTATAAACATCTAAATATAAATTAAATATTCTCTAGGATAACATTACATCCCATTGTATGGGTGTTTTCACTAATATAGGTATTTTTATGTTTGATAATTAATATTATTACCCTATGCATGTTAGACTTCTGCTAAACCTAGAATAATGATGTATTTATGAATAAGAGAATGAAAGGAATAATTTTTTGTTTTAATCATGAATAAAAAACTTTTATAAAAAATCACATGATCCTAAAAACCAAAGAAAGACTAATAATATTGTATAGATGGTTCTCATTAGTATACCTTAATATATATTAATATTTATTCATTATAATTATTTTACCTAGAGATTTTGTATTTGAAGGTGGTGATGCACAATTTTATATCTATCTAACTTGAAAACTTATTATGCGAAATTTTAATACCTCATTTTTCTCTAAAGAATATTTCTATGAGTATTTAATAGAAAATTCCACAACATCAATCATATTTAATGAAATTTAATTTTATACAAAAATTTCAAAAAAAAACATAGGAATTATAAGACATTCTTCTTGGTGAAGTGGAATGATTCGTGTCCAAACAAATATAAAAATGAGAATTGAATTCATGATGAATATGTCAAAATAAATAGTTATTAATCACCATAATCATTAATTGTTTTAAATATTTCATCTTTATATAAGAATTATTAAATATTTTATAGCTCTGTAATGGGATCAAAATAGTATTTATTTGACATATGAGAAGATATTCTATATTATCTATAATATTATATATATTATAGAATGTTCAATAAATTTACAAATATTAATTATATATTATCTTACTTATCCTAAGAAATATAATAAAATTTTCCACAACGTTACAAAGATATCTTGTATCACCTATACATATTTTATATCATCTAAATTATATACGTATCATACTGGATTCAATACTTTTACCATTTTTTCACAATTTAATATATTATGTATTATTTGGGACATATAACGCGTGACCAAAATATATTATATACTATGATATAATATTTTTTTAGATTCATTTCTATATTATTTTAGTGGTGAAAAATTTTACTGTTATAATCGATTTTGTATCACAATAATATATTTTCATTTAAATCATTTGATAATACACTCATTAAAATATCTTTTATAAGCTTAAATACCCTATGAATCTGAATATGATCCATTGTATCATTATATTTTAATATAAACTCATTATATATATATGAAAAAGAAAAAATATTCTATATGATTTGATATATAATATGTACACAAGTATAAAATTTTGTTGGAAAATTTTTAGAAAGATCTCTCATAATATTCTGTTTTGTTTTATAAATGTCATCCATGTGAAAATTAAACTATATACAGACTAGAATATTATTCATTATTTTTAAAAAATTATATATATTATATCATGCTCTAGTATATTCAAAATTTACTAAATCCCAATATTGTGTATTATTATCCACGAATATCAACTCAAATTTAAAAAACAAAAATTCAACTAGATGACATATTTTTCAATATTTTAATAGAAACTAATAAGATAAAGATTCATCAAAATACAGGTTTAGGGTCTCCAGTTCAGGAATAATGTAAACATATAAATATGAGGGAAATTTATCTTCATGACATTTTTGAAATCCAACAACATTAATGTAGAGACCCGAAGCTTGGTGTACATGGACATTACATTACTTTTTCGGAATACTTAGTACATAACAAAAACACACACACAAGGATCGTAATAGTTTAGTGTCTTTGGAAACTTGGAATATAATCTTCTAATCGTGGTGAAAGATCTTCAACATCTCCCATAAAGATCTTCCTTTTTTTAACCTAAAACCTTCCTTTATATCCTAGGGAAAATAAAACATAAAAGGGTGAGCTCAAATGCTCAGTAAGGGTAAACAAAAGAAATATCAATCACATCATTTTCATAAGAACATAACATTTTGGAAATCTTAACCTGTAAAAGAGAGAATAATTTCATAATATGGGATAAATCATAGTAGTGAAATGAAATCCCAATAATCATAACTTAAAACATGAAACTTTGTGGCATACACACATAATCATATAGAATCATTTTTTATTAGTCAAGACACATTTCCAAGAATATCTTAGTGGAAAAAGTCCATTTCTGAACTGAGTCACCCTCGTTTCAGTCCTGTTTCACTGAACCGGTATGACCTACCATTCCAGACATGTATATATCATAAGATATAAAATCATTACCCAATTCATTGGAGGGAGATATAGGTCCCACCCATCTCATAATGATACCATTCTTATGTGTGTCACGAAATCATAAACCATACATCATAGCATTACCCATGTAATAAAAATGGGATTCTTAAACAACATGACATCATAAAACAATTCATATAAGATAATGGAATTCATAAAAATATTTCCATTACAACATAATCAAATCCATGTAATAATAGGGATAGAAATAGAACCCAATATTATCTTAGATGGAAAATAATTTTGATAAACCACTTAAACTCCAATCGTGAGGAAAATATCCATTCTACTTCAAACACATTTTTCCTTTCTTAACATGTCATACAATTTTAAACTAAAATAAGTTTATTAAAAATAAAATTGAAAACTTGTAAAGGAAGCTTCTTGGAAATAATGTTTTGAAAATCCATTCATGTCGTATAAGTTAAAGAAAACATTCTTCGTACTTTTGTCAGAAAAGTCAAAAAGTACCTCGTACGAAAAATGACAAAAGATTCCTTTCATATCTTTTACTAAAAACTCACCGAAGGGTAAAATTAGATATAAACTATTGTATAAGGATATAAATATTACATATTGAGGAAATATGGATGTTGATGATAAAATACACCCCAGAAAATAACAATGTATAAACAATCTCGGATAAAAATGAGATGGTGACATTTAACCTTACCATAGGTCCGGTTTGCTTCGTATGTGTCCGAACCTCCTTTATAATGATTTAAATAATGTAATTGACTTATTCCAAAATCATACTCATTGTTATGATATCGTATATGGTTCACTTATGGCTTTATATTACCCGTTCTTTTGTAAATTCCATGTTAAAGAGCGTTTTGGGTAAAATCGTTTCATTTGTCATCCGTGTTTTGACATGTAATTATTCATATGATTACTTATATCATGATTACATAATTCCAGAATATAAAACATGATTTATATATAATATATATTCATGATATATATATATATATATAATAGATCAGTAAATGGAATGTAATACACCGTTCATGGAGACGGTAGACCGTTCGTACGCATGAACGCTGTTTTCTTTTCCTTATTGAGTTGAATGAAATTAATTAGATGACATACATATATATACACATAAATCCAGAATCATTATTATGTCATATATTTCATTATTACTTATTATATATACTTTAATCATTCATGAATGGTTAACGTGGAGAATGAATCTCATCGCGTCGTGGAGACGGTAGTTCTTACGTACGCACGAGCGATGATATCATTATCATGATCATGGAATTGTATTGGAGTGTATTTTTACTATTTCATAATCAATATAACTTTACAATAATAATATATAGTTATTATGTACACCATTATACCCATCCAAGTAAGGTGGTTGCAGAAAATAGATTACACCACGGCGTGGAGACGGTATTCCGTACGTACGCACGCGCGGTGATTTCCTTTTTCTATAGGATGGATAGAAGGTTAATTAGAGTTGTTTAATATTTATAATAACATATCAGTATATAAGAAATACTTATGTTATTAATTTATCATGAAACAACTAAATAAGAAGAAGATGAAGAAGAAAGAAATTGAAAAAGATCGGTAATGGATATTACCTCTTTTTGACGCGCCTTCACTTAACCTCGACTTAAAGAACTAAGGATGTTCTTTGAAGAAGACCAGGACCTCTAGGATGATACTAGGGAAGTGGAGAAGAGATTTTGGTAGGGGTTGTCCGAGCATTAATGCTCAAATTGGTCTGAGGAAGAGAGGGAGGAGGTTCCCTTTTATAAGGGAGGAGAGGGGCACCTTTGGAATAACTAAAAATATTATTTTATTATAAAGTCAAGTTCGGTTTTAAATAGCTCCAAATTGATTTATTTCGAATCTATGGTAGGTATGGGTCGCAATACTCTCATCCAATTGAATTTATACAAGTTTAGGTATCAATTTTAACCTTATCATTTAGATTTAACTTTAAGTTAGATAATTTAACTTTCACCGTGTCTTCTTGTTTTCTTACAATATAAGGTTAATAAACATACTATATCAAGCCAAACTAACCCCAAGTTGTTTATTATTAATATATATAACCTTATCTAAGTCATTTGGGCGATCCTTAGATTTTTAGGAATAAAATAACAATTAATAATATAATATTTGTTTTAAAAACTATTTTATGTCAATTTTAACACTATTTAGTAATTGATTTTTGTGAAAATCATAACAGAATGATTAGCTCGAACCATGTTAATTTAATAAATACTAACATGTCATATTAACCTATAAAATTAGTGTAGTTCATAAAAAGTCTCAAATTACATTTATTTGGGTATTTATAACATCAATTATGTCAATATTTCATTAATAAGATAATTATTGCATCATCGTTGTGTCATAAATAAATTAAATTATTTAATGTCTAAAAATTACAAATAAAATACCATTATGTATGAAATCTTTATAGATTTATAATGAATATTTATAGTCGAATTTATCTTATGTATAACCCCATATTAAAAATGATTTACTTATTAAACACTGATTTTAACTATTTTAACCCTTCTTTAAATAAATTAATAATAAATGTCCTAATCTAATCCAAGTGGGCCTAAATGGTCATATTTTATTCCTAAGGTTGATTTTGGTAGAATTACACTTGTCCAATAGAATTAGGGCATGTGTTAGGGTAATATTAATATCATTTTACCCTTAATTACCCGATTTACTTTTAACCGTGGTAAAAAAAGTAAAAAGTTACTATTCACCAAAAACTATTTTCATCTCATTGAACCAGATTTTACTGACTGACATCAACCGTGTCTCTCGGATTTTTGAAATTCCACTCACCGAAGCGGTAAAATTAAATTTTATGAAAAATTCATTTTTTTTAACTACCACTTAGTGGTTTCACTATTCATCAAAAAATGAAAGTTTCCAGAAAAATACCAAAAATTAAGCCTAAGATATATTTGATATTATGAATTCAAAAATGATGTCTATGTTACCAAATTCAAAACATATCAGTTGCATTAATTAATTTAAAAATTAAATCCCGTCATCAAAACAAATAGCGTGTTTTTAAGAGATAATAACTATCAAACGACTGACACTTGTTTATGTCTGGTTTAAATGTGAAATTACATACAATGACCAACATTGTATTAAATTGTAAAAATATATTCTAAATATACTTTAAAACCACTCAAATTAATAATTTATCACTATTAATTATTTTGATTAAAAAATTTGTTTTTAATTATAATTTAGTAATTTTCACTACTCATCAGAATATGAAAGTTATCCGAAAATTACCAAAACTTCACCTTAGGCTAAATTAGATACTCCGAATCCAAAAATGAAGACCATTTTGAAAAATAAAATTTACAAAATTTCAAAAAGTGGTTATTACTATTCATAACAGCTAGTTTCAATAATATTTTAATAGCATATTGTTGTTTAGTAAAACTCGTTATTGCGTACTACACACGCTATCGAGGAAGGTCGTGATTGCGTGTAATGCAAGGAAAGTCAAGGATGCGTGTTGTGCAAGCTCCTTTTGGTGTAAGGTACAACAAAAGACATTAATGAAATTAAAAATGAATATTTTTTCATAAAATCTCAGGCTGTAACATTCTACCCCCCTTAAATGAATTTCGCCCTCGAAATTCGTCGGGGTTATAAATGGTTTACTACTCGAAAGATTATTTAATAGAAACTCATATCGTAAAATGGAATACCAAAACCTGGCTTTAAAAACTAAAGTATGAAATGTAACGATTACCCAAATAAACTAATCACTGGGTTTCCACATAGGTGAAAATATGGATATGGAAGAGAAATCTAACCATCATGTTCTGATGGAAAGTGGTAGAGAACATGGCTATGGAAAAGCCAACAATCACAAAGCCATAAATTTGTGATGATCTAAGGTACCATCTGATTCATCAGATATAAGGGCACTAGGACAAATTTTTTTTGGTTTTCAAGATCATTTCCCTAAGGTTGATGAAATTGGAATTAGAAGAAATACTTTCGTCATTTTGGTATAGTCTCACCATTTTTCGTTCTTTGGACAATTTCCACTTCATCTCTTAAAGAAATGAATTTGAATTTGTCATTCGTGATGTGTTAGCAGATCATGGGATAGAATGATGGGTCATTCCATCTGTCTCAAACAAAAGGTTAGAAAAGTTATCAAAAAATACATAAGTCCATCTATAGTGAGATTAATCATATATGGTTCCTAAAATGGACTTATACATCATAAATCATACTGATTAATATAATAAAACTAGTTTCCACTAAATAGGGACTTCCTGTAGGCCAGTGGTAGGAGATAAAGGCCAGTCGCACTTCGGTTGTGGGTTTGATTCCCACAGCCTTGTCCGACGCGATGGGCTGTGGCCCGTCCTGCAGGTTGTCCTTTTTATAAAACTACATTACTATAACATCTCATCAATAATATCGAAAAAAAATTTATCCTTAAACAATACTAAATTATGTCCAACAAAATCCATTCCAATCTTTAGGATTATCTAAAATACTTCGGTCCAAGCTCATAGTATAAAGAAAATGATTACTTGAAATGTCACCTAACAATCACGTGAATGCCATCATTTATCCCCCATATATCATAAGATATATCTTGTTGGTCAAATTACAAACATGTGAATACCTTAATCATGTATTCTCTTGAAGAATGAATATCCATTGAACCTTAGTGAAAACATGAATGCAGTTAAAAGTTAACACTTTCCACATACCAAAATCCTCAAAATTCTATATCCTCAAACCATGATATCACTTAGTCCTTATATCAATCATGAGCTCATGAATACTATCAAACATATTATATTCTCTTTATCCCTTCATTATGTGCATATCATCTGCTTTCCAAAAATATTTCAATCACTTTTCATGGTTACCGATGCCATAAAATTAATGAAAACCACAATAGACCAAAACATAAATATTCCAATATTCCATGATACTATATACTACATTATTCTGGAATACCATTACATAAACACTTAATCATTCCACCACATCGTTGTCATATTCAACATCGCCAATGGTGATCACATGTGACTTCCCTTTGTCCTTTTCCTTAAGTGGTTGCTCATGTCGATCATCACTAACCCTTGGATTAGGGCATTTATTAGCATAATGCCCCATTTCCTTGCACTTGAAGCATTGAAGTGTTGTTGGTTCATTCTGTGTATCCCTTCCATATTTTTCATCATTAGACATCTTCTTCCCATCATTATGGCATTCAAATGCCCGATGACCTTCCTTTCCACATTTGAAACTTTTACTTGTTCCTTTAAGAAAATCTCCACCATGCTTCTTTCCACACTATGAGCATAAAGAAACATTCATCTTCTGTTCACCATTACTCTGAGATTTCTCCTTGAACTCCATCTTTTGTTTCTTTTCAAAACTATGAGATGGATAAGTAACACCAACTTCCATTTCTACCTTGATAGCACAACGCACAATTTCTTCATAGCTACTGAAGTCTCTTATAGCTAATTCCCTTCGAAGATTTGGTTTTAAGCCACCAAAGAATCGATTAACTTTACTTTCAGGTTGGATGATAAATCCAGATGCATACCTTGCAAGCCTTATAAAATTCGCTTCGTATATACCAATAGATTCATCATCCTTTTGCTTTAGTTCAAGAAACTCCTTCTCTATCTTTGTTCGAAGAATACAAGGGAAGTACTTATTGAAAAATAAGTTCTTGAACTCGTCCCATTCCATGGACTCAATTTCATCTCTTTGCCTCGTATTCTTGATAAGATTCCACCATTGATAAGCTTCACCTTCCAAATGATATACTACTAAGATGACTTTATCATGTTCGGAACATTGAAGAACTGAAAATATCTTTTCAGTAGTACTGATCCATTGTTCAGCAACAATTGGATCAGAAGACCCACTGAAAGAAGGTGGACGTTGCCTAATGAAGGACTCAATAGAATATTGTTCCCTTCTCTACTCATTTGGAAGTCCAGAATGATTCATAGCTTGTGTAAGTATAGAAATAAGATTTTTCACTCCATCTCCCATAAAATTTGTTTGTTCAAGAGGACAATCATTGTGTTTTCCATTGCATTGATCAACACGGTTCCTTCGGGTTCCAACCATCATCTAAAACCCAAAAAGAATAGTGTGAGAGGCCAAAATCATGCTAGGGAAAACAACATAATGAAGGGGGAGTATCCTCAATATCTAATATCTTAGGTTAAATTCTATGATCGTTACCATAGTTCTAGGACTGTATCCTATACGTATACTTATCCTTAGGGACATCCCTAGACATACCTTAGAAATATCTCTAGGGATCTCACTAACGTTTTCGCATCCTAGTTTCCAAAGGTTGACTAAACCTTTCCTCTGATACCAACTGTAGAGACCCAAAGCTTGACATACATGGACATTACATTACTTTTGCAAAAATACTTAGTACATAACAAAAACACACACACAAGGATCGTAATAGTTTAGTGTCTTTGGAAACTCGGAATATATTCTTCTAATCGTGGTGAAAGATCTTCAACATCTCCCATAAAGATCTTCCTTTTTTTAACTAAAACCTTTCTTTATATCCTGGGGAAAATAAAACATAAAAGGGTGAGCTCAAATTCTCAGTAAGGGTAAACAAAAGAAATATCAATCACATCATTTTCATAAGAACATAACATTTTGAAAATCATAACCTACAAAAGAGAGCATAATTTCATAACATGGGATAAATCATAGCAGTGAAATGAAATCCCAATAATCATAACTTAAAACATGAAACTTTGTGTCATACACTCATAATCATAGAGAATCATTTCTTATTAGTCAAGACTCATTTACAAGACTATCTCCGTGGACAAAGTCCATTTCTGAACCAAGTCACCCTCGTTTCAGTCCTGTTTCACTGAACCGGTATAACCTACCATTCAAGCCATGTCTATCTCATGCGATATAAAATATTTAACCAATGCATTGGAGGGATATATAGGTCCCACCCATCTCATAATGATACCATTCTTATGTGTGCCACAAAATCATAAACTATACATCATAGCATAACCCATGTAATAAAAATGGGATTCTTAAACAACATGACATCATAAATCAATTCATATAAGATAAAGGAATTCATAAAAATATTTCCATCACAACATAATCAAATCCACATAATAATAGGGATAGAAACAGAACCCAATATTATCTTAGATGGAAAATAATTTTGATAAAACACTTGAACTCCATTCTTGAGGAAAATATCCTTTCTACTTCAATTTTTTTTCCTTTATTAACATGTCATACAATTTTAAACTAAAATAAATTGATTAAAAATAAACTTGAAAACATGTAATGTAAACTTCTTGGAAATAATGTTTTAAAAATCCATTCATTCCGTATAAGATAAAAAAAACATTCTTCGTACTTTTGTCGAAAAAGTCAAAAAGTACCTCGTACGAAAAACAACAAAAGATTCCTTTCCTATCTTTTACTAAAAACTCACCGAAGGGTAAAATTGGATATAAAATATTGTATAAGGATATAAATATTACATATTGAGGAAACATGGATGTGGATGATAAAATACAACCCAGTAAATACCAAAGTATAAACAATCTCGGATAAAAATGAGATTGTGATATTTTCCCTTACCTTAGGTTCGATTTTCTTCGTATGTGTCCAAACCTCCTGTATAATGATTTAAATAATGTCATTGAATTATTCTAGAATCAAACTTATCGTTATGATATCATATATGGTTCACTTATGGCTTTATATTACTCGTTCTTTTGTAAATTCCATGTTAAAGAGCGTTTTGGGTAAAATCGTTTCATTTGTCATCCGTGTTTTGACTTGTAATTATTCATATGATTACTTAGATCATGATTAATTAATTCTAGAATAAAAAACATGATTTATATATAATATATATTCAGAATATATATATATATATATAATAGATCCGTAAATGGAAAGAAATACACCGTTCATGGAGACGGTAGACCGTTCGTACACATGAACGCTGTTTTCTTTTCCTTATTGAGTTGAATGGAATTAAGTAGATGAAATACATATATATACACATAAATCCAGAATCCTTATTATGTCATAAATTTCATTATTACTTATTATATATACTTTATAATCATTCATGAATGGTTAACGTGGAGAATGAATCTCATCGCGTCGTGGAGACGTTAGTCCGTACGTACAAACGAGCGATGATATCGTTCTCATGATCTTGGAATTGTATTGTAGTGTATGTATACTATTTCAGAATCAATATCACTTTACAATAATAATATATAGTTATTATGTACACCATTATACCCATCAAAGTAAGGTGGTGGCGGAAAATAGATTACACCACGGCGTGGAGACGGTATTCCGTACGTACGCACGCGCGATGATTTCCTTTTTCCATAGGATGGATAGAAGGTTAATTAGAGTTGTTTCGTATTTATAATAATATATCAGTATATAAGAAATACTGATGTTATTACTTTATCATGAAACATCTAAATAAGAAGATGTTGAAGAAGAATGAAATTGAAAAAGATCGGTAATGGATATTACCTCTTTTTGACGCGCCTTCACATAACCACCACTTAAAGAACTAAGGATGGTCTTTGAAGAAGACCAGGACCTCTAGGATGATACTAGGGAAGTGGAGAAGTGATTTTGGCAAGGGTTGGCCTAGCTTGAATTCACAAATCGGTGTGAGGAGGAGAGGGAGGAGGTGCCCTTTTATAAGGGAGGAGAGGGGCACCTTTGGAATAACTAAATATATTATTTTATTATAAAGTCATGTTCGGTATTAAATAGCTCCAACTTGATTTATTTCTAAGATAAGGTGGGGATGGGTCTAAATCCTCTCATACAATAGAATTTAGACAAGTTTAGGTATCAATTTTAACCTTATCATTTAGATTTAACTTTAAGATAGATAATTTAACTTTCACCGTGTCTTCTTGTTTTCTTACACTAAAAGGTTAATAAACTTACTATATCAAGACAAAAGAAACCCAAGTTGTTTATTATTATTATATATAACCTTATCTAAGTCATTTGTCCGAACCTTAGATTTTTAGGAATAAAATAACAATTAATAATATAATATTTGTTTTAAAAACTATTTTACGTCAATTTTGAGACTATTTAGTAATTTATTTTTGTGAAAATCATAACAGAATGCGTAGATTTAACCAAGTTAATTAAATCAATACTAACATGTCATATTAACCTAGAAAATTAGTTTAATTCATAAAAAGGCTCAAATTATATTTATTTGTGTATGTATAACATCAATTATGTCAATATTTCATTAATAATATAATTACTGCATCATTGTTGTGTCATAAATAAATTAAATTATTTAATGTCGAAAAATTACAAATAAAATACCATTATGTAGTAAATAGTTTTATCTTTCTAATGAATATTTATTGTCGAATTTATCTTATGTATAACCCCATATTAAATATGATTTACTTATTAAACTTTGATTTTAACTATTTTAACCCTTCTTTAAATAAATTAATAATAAATGTCCTAATCTAATCCAAGTGGGCCTAAATGGTCATATTTTATTCCTAAGGTTGTTTTTTGTCGAATTACACTTGTCCAATAGAATTAGGACATGTGTTAGGGTAATAGTAATATCATTTTTACCCTTAATATCCCTATTTACTTTTAACCGTGGAAAAAAAGTAAAAAGTTACTATTCACCAAAAATTATTTTCCTCTCATTGAACCACATTTTACTTACTGATATCAACCGTGTCTCTCGGATTTTTGAAAATCCACTCACAGAAGTGGTAAAATTATATTTTATGAAAAATTCATTTTTTTTAACTACCACTTAGTGGTTTCACTATTCATCAAAAAATGAAAGTTTCCAGAAAAATACCAAAAATTAGGCCTAAGCTATATTTGATATTATGAATTAAAAAATGATGTCTATTTTACCAAATTCAAAAAATATCAGTTGCATTAATTAATTTAAAAATTAAATCCCGTCGTCAAAACAAATAGCGTGTTTTTAAGAGATAATAACTATCAAAATATTAACACTTGTTTATGTCTGGTTTAAATATGAAATTACATACAATGACCAACATTGAATTAAATTGTAATAATATATTCTAAATATTCTATAAAATCACTCAAATTAATAATTTATCACTACTAATTATTTTTATTAAAAAAGTTGTTTTTAATTATAATTTAGTAATTTTCACTATTCATCAGAATATGAAAGTTATCCGAAAAGTACCAAAATTTCACCTTAGGCTAAATTCGATACTCCGAATCCAAAAATGAAGACCATTTTGAAAAATAAAATTTACAAAATTTCAAAAAGTGGTTATTACTATTAATAACGACTAGTTTTAATAATATTTTAATAGCATATTGTTGTTTAGTAAAACTCGTTATTGTGTACTACACACGCTATCGAGGAAGGTCGCGATTGCGTGTAATGCAAGGCAAGTCAAGGATGCGTGTTGTGCAAGCTCCTTTTTGTGTAGCGTACAACACAAGACATTAATGAAATTAAAAATTAATATTTTTTCACAAAATCTCGGGCTGTTACAATTAAGCTACTTCTTCATTAATATTTTCACATCAAAAACATCATAAAATTCATCTTCTTTGTATTAATAGTTACTCTTAAGGAAATGTATCTTATAAATAACATAATATAATATCATCTCAATATAACTCCATACTCAACAGATTTTGTTTATAACAAAACATATATTATCATACACTTTATCAATTACACAGGTTTCCTTCACAAGTATATAATTTCATATAGTATAATATAAGGAAATAAGTTTTTCTAAATCAAATGGTTATGTGGATTATCCACATTATACCCATGATTTAGAGGCAATACCATCATTCACCCTGTACCAAATCAATTTTCTAATAATTTATACTACTAGGACCCCCACATTATTATGTGGGAAATATATAAAATTTCACACATAATAGAATTGGGAATATATTATAGACTAGTGATCATGAAATTCATACCCCACTGACATATATAAATAAGGTTATTCTAACATATACCATTACATATTACTCTAAAGTAGGTATAATACAAGAAGATGTGGACATTGTATTTTTTATTTGGCCAAACTGTATGTGAAATTTATTTAAAAATAGTAAATATAATTTATATTAGAAAAATACATATTATTTAAGTATGATTGTTATCATTTATACAAATATTATCAACCAATGTACCATTAGTCACATGCAGTTCAAGAATGAATTTAAAATCTCCCATCCTTTTTATTGAATTTCCATTTAAACAAAATTATTTCATTATTAGATTTATTTATTATCAAATACAATGGATTCCCATTTAATTAAATCATATTATAATAAAATACCCTTATAAAAAAATAATATATAGTAGTTTCCATCACCTTATATATAATATTATTCACTTAATAAATTTTTGTTCCCTTTTTTATTATATTCCATTAACTGTATTTCATATATATAGTATTTTTAGTATTATTTAATTATTTTCCTATAAATATGACCTTTGAGGAATTTTAAATAATATGATTAAAATAATAATTTTATTTATTTATTTAATAAATCTATGTGAAATATAAAATTAAAAAATACTTTTAATTTATATTGGTTGTTATAAATATATTGTGGCTACAAATGTTTTTAAAATTTTGACCTCATTTTTTCCACTAAACTCTCCAAACATTTATATTTACATAATGTATTAACTATTCCATTTAAAAATATATGAACATATACCTTATGTAATTCTAATGAAAATTCTAATAAATTTTATGTTAATATTTAATTCATGAATTTTTGAGGTCATAAATCTATTCCATTATTAATTTCTCTCATTGATTTTTGTAGGAATTTATTTCATTATAAAATTATTTACCTAATTATTTTTAATGGTATGGAATATTTAAATTAAAAAAATGAGGAGTAAGTGAAATATTATAAAACGATTGTTTTTTAAAATCATTAGGAATTACATTTTATATAAACTAAACATGTCCGCCCTAGAAAAAACCATTCTAGATTTCAGTAGCCTGTGTGGTTCTGGACAAGATAAACCATTCTTCAATCCTGAGTTTCATTGGAGAGGATGTACTAATCATGGGATTTATATAAGTGAGAAGAAGTTAAATTATGTGGATCAAATTTATGAATGATTATTCATAGTGTGAGCCCACAATATTGGCTGAATATAAGCTATTATAGTGAATCCTATATTATACACTACCCTCTATAGAAAATAGATAGTCACTGTTGGATGAACATTGTGTTTATTAGACATGATCATGAAAAGTGTGTTCAAATGAATCAAAGAGTGTATTTTCCATTTAGTATTTATTGAATGACCTAGTGATAGAATTCCATGACCACTTATTCTATACCAATCCTATAATAAACCATAAATTATAATTTCATATTGAGTTAAATGATTTATAATGACTGATAATGTCATGAATGAATGTAAAATAACTACTAATTGAAGAGTTGATTCACACCACACATATAAATGATTTTTTGTGATGCATCTAATGCTTCAAGATTATAGGGAAGGATAAATTCATAAGACATTTTCATGATGTTCCGTGGTGGTGTTATGATGTCAGAATTTATAATGAGTTAATGATGAATGATATTTGTTTTTCAATTGAACGAACCATTGTGGAATTCTTGTTTTTGGGTTCTGGCTATGAGTGATGCTACCAAAATAATTATTTTAGAGGTTGAGATGTGTCAAAGAAATGTAATGGTTTACACCATTTATTTAGATGTCCAACATCAAGAAATTTTATAATTAAGGATAAAAAATAGGTGTATAATATTAAATTATTAAAATTGGTTGAATATATACCATATTTTTTGAGTCACGTATCAAGGTGGGAAAAGGTTGAGAAGAAGAAAGAGAGGTTAATAATAAAATTTAAATATTATTTGGGCATGCGAACTATCATGGTTCATAATGATAAGGTAGGAATGGTGTAATATTTTCGATAATTTATATATATGGCTCATGGTATGCTTGAATATTGTAATTTTCTGATTTTATACATCACTGCATATCACAATTCATAGATATGGTATAACCAAATCAATGAATTTAATGATATTAGTCCCAAAATAATAAAAATAACAAAATATCATCTACCTAATGACTATAAAGCATGATAGACCCCATACACCATATATTTTTCACCTGAATTGTATACTTATTGTGCTTTTTGGGGCATAAAAATCACTTATATGATAATCATCAATCATTGTTTGAATAACTAACACGCATGAAATAAAATATCTAGAATCACCAATATATTTTTATATAGTCAATTCGAGGAATAAAATTTGAATACTTTCAATATTCACGATCCTTCCTTTTTTATTTTGGGGTTTTTTCAACATAAATAGTGTTTTCTATATTTTAATATGTTTTATATATATTGTTTTCAAATTTTTATAGTATTGTTAATTTTTTTAAATAGTTAAATCAATTTAAAAAGCTTTTTAAAAATTACGATTTAAATAATAATATAAATAATTTATTATTTTTGAGTTTCTTTAGATCTAATTTTAATATATTTAATAGAAATTCTAACATTATTATGACCCCAATAGCGAATAATGGTAATATGGTTTTTTGATATGTAGGGTAATGTTATGATTTCATCATTCATGTATTGGAAATTCCGATTTTTATATTTGGGATGAATGATAAAAAATGATTATCTATAGGATAAGTAAATGGATATTTTATCAATGAAACAGTTTCTAAGGATTCTCATTACACACAAAAATTTATAATCATTTTGTTAAAATGTTCACAAATGTTAGGCCGGAGATTCCTTCTTCTCATTATTTTATGTGAAATTTTCCTTCACTACATATGGTTCATTCCCAGTTTGTTAAAATGAAATATATGTTTTATTAGCCTTGCATAAATGTAGTAATATTATATTCTAAGGCTAATATAACTTTACTATTGGCTAAGTAATTGCCACCAGATCACTACATAACAATCAAGTGATTTTTCTAAATAATGTGTAAGTGTAACATGTCAAATATGTGTAAAATAATATTACACCAACACAGTATATACTACATTCATAATGGTGTAATTTATTATCATAAAATATACTTTCCTGTACATTTAAAATCATAATTATATTTCATTATTATGATATATTGTTGATGCAAAAAACCAGGGATATAAATGGGTATTGGAAATCTAAAATTATATTATTCAATTTAAAGAGATATAATGTAACACCCCGATATTTTCTGAGATATATTCTTTTTAATTTCTTCATATCTTCTGTTTTACGCTACACCAATATTATCTTGCGCTATACACAACACCATATTATCTTGTAGTATACGCAACACTAATCTTGGATCGTGTTACACACAATTTCAAGTTTTTTGATAGTAGTTATTCTACGAGTGTATATATATATATATATATTTAATGTATAAATAAAATATGGTTGGATTTTGATATACACAACAAAAAATGAGTCTTTCACTACACGCATCCCTGACATGGCGTGCATTACAAGCAATCACTGCCTTTCTCGATTGCGTGAGTTGTACATAATACAAGGTTTCACTAAACAACGATATATTGTTATAATATTATTATGAACTAGCCATTATTAATAGTATTAACTATATTTTTATTTTTATAACATTATTATTCATGTTACACATTTTCTAGAACATGGTATGAGAACAAAATAATTTTTTCGGGTAAATTAAGTATTTTTCAAAAAATGAAATCTTTCCGTCTTTTGATGGAGCACCCATTTTAAATATAATTTTTGAAAAGTTTATAAGTTAAATTATATAAAATAAAATTATTCTTTTTAATCATGACATAAAAATTTACATTGGATAATTTTTTGATATTTTTCTGATTACTTTCATATTTTAATGAATAGTAAAAATAGGCTATATTTTAATTAAAAACAACTTTTTTCATCGTAATAATTTATATGGTTAAATTATAATATTTAATGGCTTTAAAGTATAAATATAATATATTTTACCATTTAATCTAATTTATGTAATTATCATTGATTTTACATTTAATTAATAGGTAAAATCATTTCAATCTTTTGCAATGTTTTAACTTTTGAAACTCATTTTTTTAACAATGAGATTAATTTTAAATTAATTTCTGAAACTTTTTTGTATTGAATTTAGAAAAATGGATTCCATATTTGGAATTATTGGGTCCAAATTATGTTAATTTTCTACTTTTTATTTTTTGGCATTATGAATAGTAACCACAGTAAATTTTATTTACCATAGTAAAAGGTAAATCGGGTAATTAAGGGTAAATATAATATTATAAAATTACCCTAAAACATGTATTAATATAATTGGATGCTTATATTTATTCTTAAGGTATATTTGGGTCGAAATGGAAACCATTGTAACCCACTTGGAGGTGATTAAGACCTTTAGTTTATTTTATTTAAAGGAAAGTGAAATAAGTCTCACTCAACTTTAATAATTAATGTATTTTTAATATAAGTTTATACAGAATATAAATTCGGTTATAAATAATAATTTTAATTATAAAATGTTTTTCTTTATCATGGATATTCATTTATAATTTTTAATATATATTTAATTACCTTAATATCTTATACATTAATGATGCAGAAATTATTTATTTAGTGAACAACAAGTAATATAGTTTTTATTGAAATAATAATAACCATTAAAAGGCTCAAAAACCTGACCAAAACTTATTTTTAGTGTATATATATACTATAAGCATCCAATTACCGAATAAATTACTGTTTGGTGTCTTATAAAATTGATTATGACACTTATATTATTTTATTTTAAATGATGTCAAAGTCGTCACCTTCATAATTTAATAAATATAATATTTTGAAAGTTGGGTGTATTAGAAGATAAATCCAACTAAATGTATTATTATGAAATCTATAAGATTTATCTTCTTCTAAATATTTTATTTTTAATTTTTATGTAACAAATACTAATATTAAATAATTATAAAAAAATGTTGTAGTAATTATTTTATTAAGAGAAATATCACAAAATGGTTTTAAAAATATTAAAATAAATATTCTATGAAATATTTAATGTTCTCCACTAATTTTATAGAATAAAATGAAATGTTAGGAATCTATTAAATATTTTGGATTGAATATATCTTCTCTGTGGATTTTATTTAAATTCAAATAATTGAATAGAGTCATAATTGACACTATGGATATTTTATAAAAATAACACATTATTAAATTGTTTAAAAATCACAAAAATATTTAAAAATTACAAATTTAAAATTATATGTTATAAATTGTTATAATGTATCTAATTTTGGAAAATTCCCAACACATAAGTAATTATTTATAACAATTTAAAATTTATAATATTATTACCACTGATAGAATTAAATAGATTTAATACGGATAAATCAGAATGATAATGTTTAAAATAAAATACAAACAAGTTTAAATTTGATGTGTTGATGCTTTACTACCCTATCCCATATAATCTTCGAATTGAGTCATTTTTGAGGTTTTTATGTGGGGTTTGAATTTATATTAAACTAATATTTTTGAGGATTCCAAAGGTTCCCCTCTCCTCCCTTATAAAAGGGAACCTCCTCCCTCTAATACTTACACAACATTGAGCATTCAAGATCGGGAAAAACCTGACCATTTAACTTACCCACTTCCCTAGAAAACTTATAGAGGTACTGGTATTCTCAAAAGACCAACTCTATTCCCTAAGAGGAGGTTTCAAGGAGGCCTGTCGAAGAAGAGGTAATATCTGTTACCGATTCTTTCAAATTTATTTCTTCTTCTACTTCCTCTTATTTAGTTGTTTCATTATGAAGTAATAACATCAGTATCACTAATATAATGATATGTTATTATAAATATTAAAAAACCCAATTTCACCTTCTATCCATCCTATGGAAAATGAAATCACCGCGTGTGCGTACGTAAGTAATACCGTCTCCACGCCGTGGTGTAATCTGTTTTCCACCACCACCTTACTTGGATGGGAATAATGGTGTAAAGAATAACTATATGTGATTATTGTAAAGGGATTTTGATTCTGAAATAGTATACATACACTTCAATACAATTCCACGATCATGGGAATGATATAATCGCTTGTGCGTACGTACGGACTACCATCTCCACGAACGCGATGAGAATCATTATTCATGTTAACCATTCATGAATGATTATGATGTATATATAATGAATAATAATTAAATATATAAAATAATAATGCTACTGTATTTATGTATATATATATATATGTATGTCATCTATTTAATTCCATTCAATTTAATAAGGAAATGGAAACAGCATTCATGCGTATGTACGACCTACTTTCTCCATGAACGGTGTATTTAATTCCATTTATCAATCTATAATATATATGTATATGATAAATATTAATTATATATAAATCAATTTTTATATTCTTAAATTAATTAAATCTGGATATAATTAATAATATCAATAATAACAAGTTGAAACTCATACGATAAATGATACGATTTTACCCAAAACGCTACTTTAACATGGATTTGTAAAAGATAGGGTAATATAAATTCATAAGTGAACCATATATGATATCATAACAATGAATATGATTCTGTAATAAGTATATTACTTTATTTAAATCATTATCCATGAGTTTTGGATACGTACGAAGCATATCAGACCTCAGGTAAGGGATGCCTTTTCCAATATTGTTTTTATCCGAGATTTTTTATTCGTATGTATTTTCTTGGGTTATATTTATCATTCATGTCCCTGTATTATAAAAATGTTTTCATGTATGTTTAAAGTTATTTTAGCAATTTTTTACTTTTACCACATGTTATGGAAGGAATATTTATTTTGTTTACCATACAAGGAACTTTTAACTTTTCCGACAAAAGTGTGAGGAAAATGTTTTTTAACTTATACGACATGAATGGGTTTTTATAGTTTCTTAAAGCCTTTTTTTCAAGAATATTACTCTAAAATATTTCATGATTATTTTCAACAAAATCATTTTATTTTAATCTTTCATGGAATTTTGTGAAATGAAAATTATTTTGAAGAAGAAATGATGTTTTCATCAAGAATTCATTTAAAGTGTTTTGTCAAAATTATTTTCCATAAAAGATAACATTATTTAGTATGATTATATTTCATGTATAATGTTTCTATTATTTACATGGTTTCACTTTTCTTATGATGAAATGATATACATTTGTTTTTTATGGATTATTTTATGATGAGATGATGTTTGTGAATCCCATTTTATTATTTGGGTTATGATGAATGATTTATGTTTATGTTGTGGCACAACTAAGAATGATTTCATTATGAGATGGGTGGGACTTGTGTCTCCCTCCAATTCATTGGGTAAATATTTATATCTCATGAGATAGACATGGCTGAAACAGCATGTAATTCTGGTTCAGTAATACAGGTCTGGAACGACAAGTAAACTCGGTTCAGTAATGGACTTTTTCCACTAAGATGGTCTTAGAACCAATGCCTTGGCTACTATAGAAATCATTACATGTGCTTAATGGATGCCGCAATTAAATGTTTTATTACCATTCTTGTTTATCATGGTTAATGTTCCATTATGATACATGCCTTACGTACTTCCAAGATTTATGTCTTTTCTCATGATTTTGATGTTTAAACATTATGTTCATGTTTTTACGTTCATTGGAATATGGTTGTTTTATTTTCTCCATGATTACCCTTACTGAGCATTTCAGCTCACCCATTATATGTTTTCTTCTCCCCAGGATTTAAAAAATGGTTTTAGGTATGAAAACAAAAGTGTAAGATCTTTATGGGAGTTGTTGAAGATCTTTCACCAAGATAAGAATATTATATTCTGAGTTTCCAAAGACACTAAACTATTACGATCCTTATGTGTATGTCTTTGTTATATATTATGTATTTAGCAAATGTAAGGTAATGTCCATGTATGTCATGCTTTGGGCCTCTACATATAATTCGATCTCAATCAAGATACATGTAATCATTAAATAAAATGTTGAAAATTGGAATTTTTGATGAATTTTTAGGGATATACATAATATATTATTGTTAATAATTAAAATATTGTAATTCAACCCTTCCAAATATGCATGTTATTTATTATAACATTCTGATCCTAGAGCCTTCAATAAGTGTATTCTAGATCTTTCAAATTTTGAGAATTCATCTAAAAATGCCACCCTTGACACATCAAACCCCCCTCTCAATACCATTTTTTGTTTGGTGTTTCATGAACCCTTATTCTCCCAATTTGGGATCAATTACAACTCTTTACATTAATTTGAATGTTTGAATATATAAATCCCTTGTTTCTATTCCATAAATTTCTGCTATTAACCATAATCTAAAATTTATATAAAAAATAGTTCCACGAAGAATTATTTATCAAGATTATTAAAGAATTATTATTCATTAATGTTGAAATATATAATATAATTTTAAGAAATATTAATATTTTTTTGGGTTTTCATTTATATAGAATTATCTAGAAACTATATAATTAATATTAAAAAATAAAAAATAAAAAATGTTTTTTTTACCTTTTATGTTTTCTATATCATAGTAAATATAAAAAAACTATTATCATTATTTCACATATTGGTAAAACATGAAGTAAATTGAAAATATTATTCAAATGTTGAATTTAATATACATAAATTTAATGTACAAATTTTAATTTACAATTCACTAGAAAATTAAATATAATTATAATGTTATTTAGTAATTATTTAATGAAGAGGAAATCATTAATATCTAAAGTAGAATATAATTAGTGCGTGATTAATCCCATTATCTAATTTAGTTAAATAAAATTTTAGTTCACCCAAAAAAAATTTTATCCCCGAATGAATTATTCCATATTTTCCAATAATATTTATTAAAAATGTAAGTCGTTAAATAAATTATATTCTGTTATCAAAGGTGTTAAAATATTGTTAATATAATTATTTATAAAATTGGAATAGTAGAAATATATAATTATATTGACAATTTTGATTGTCTAATGGTCCTATATAATTTCATGTCAAAATATATAATTAACATTTTAATGGATACAATAAATGAAGGAAATTATTTAGAGAATTAAAACTAATCTTCTAGCAATTAAAGATTTTATATGTGAATAATTATTTCAAATAATTAATGATGATAATTATTTAGTAAATTAACCTACATGGTGAATGAAATATTTTTAGTCTGTTGTGTGATTATAAATTTATAAAAGAATAACGATAGATATTCCTGGTGTTACACATAATAATTAATGTTGATGAAAATTATTATTATAATTAATGGTTTTATGTAATTGAGAATAGAGTTGTTTAACGCAAATGATTACAAATTTTTCTTATTTTGAATTATGTTATTGGTTAAGGATTTTTTATTTAATGGGTTTTATGTTTCTTCTTCATATTTTATAGATAGTATGTTATAAACTTGATTACATTTTTATTATCATGGTTCCCCATGGTTAAATTATTTAAATTGATATATAATGTTTTATCAATTAGTATTAATTATTAAATTAAAGCGGTATGAGAAGAATAATTATTTCCCTTAAAGGAATTGGATTAATGTGGAATTAATGACTAAATTCTGATAAATTGGATGCATCAACTTCATTATGAAAATATAGGATTCATCAATTTGAGGACTTGAGAATAATAAACTAGTAAAAAAATATCAAATTGAAAAGGTTTTATATTCAATATAAGTAAATTGAGTATCAAGGATTTCATTTTTGATTATAAGAGCCTTAAATTTATTGATCTTATTATGATAGTTGGAATTAAATTTATATTTGTGAATTTTTTTTTGATATTTTTCTATGATCTATATAATAGGTTCATGTTATGACTGATTCATCACTTAATATGATTAATGCAATTATGACTAATGGTTGGTGTTGTAAAATGAGAAATTTGTTTTAATTATTATGGTAAATCATGGTGACAGTTATGATTATTGATGGAATGGGGTACCAATTATGGTAATAAAGGTGTAATGAGGTACTGATTAAGATGATGATGCTGATGTATGCATAGGTATTTAAATGATATACTATATTTTAAATTATAAGAAATTATTTTTGGAAAAGGGGTGGTCTTGATGAGTTCATAGTTGAGATATCTCATCACATATTTCATTTTTCGTGAATATTGCTTTATGGCCCCTGGTTGGGTGTTATTTAAATGACTAGTTTACAAATATAGCCTGGTGTATGATGGTATTCACTATGAGTGGAAATAATAAGTGATTTCATTTATTAAGACCAAGAGTATTGGATGATTATCAAATAAAAATTGAATAATTAATTAATGGAGTTGGTTCTGGATAATATCAAATGATAATGAAACACATGAGAATACGTGGAAAGAATTACTTTTGATAGCTACACTTATAATATATGTTTAAAATGTTATTCATGGAATGAAATTATAGTAATATTAATTAATTATTATTTAATATTAACCTAGTATTATTTTTTTATATGATTACAATAGTGGTTGTAGGGATGTGATGTGAACTAATAATAAATGTCGAGTCTAAGTCAAATTAATTTTCTATAATATGGTTTTGTGTGATATTATTATGTATTTTATGATTTCTCATACCACCTAGACCATGTAAGTATGGAAAAAAAACACCCAAATTCTTTGGTTGGTGTTTTCTAAAATATCATGTTTGAGGAGGATACAGATGGATGACTACCACATCTTCAATATACTCTCATCAATTATAGTATTATATGTTGAGGTGATTTTCTATAAATTTATTATGTGTCCTATTAAGGATTGGGTTAATTTTTTATTAATCCATTATAGATGTATTATCCATGAGTTTATTATTGGAGCGTTATTTATTTCATTTGGGAGCTATAGGTATAACACATTATATATTGGTCGTTGTGGATTTATGAGATAATCCTTTTTAATATATGGAGTAATTTGGATGATACCAAGAGTTCTATGTGGTTCATTGTATGAAATGGTTTCCTTAGTTTTGAAGGTATTATTATTTATAGAAGATGTGATTGCATAGGTAGCGTGATGTCATGAAATAAGATTAGAAGACTGTTGGGGAAGTGTTTTTGGTGTGAAAATTTAAATATATATTATCAAAATTTGTGGTTATAACTCTAGAAATTATTTTCTAATTGATAAAAATTTGTTCTAGAAAAATAATAATATTATTGTGTACTTATATATTTAGTGTTATTTATTTACTTTCTACTGTTATGAATTTTTGTTTCATATTTTTTAGTATATTATTTATGGAGGATCATATTGAGTAGACATGTTAGGCTCAACCAGGCTATATGTAAACCACATTTGGGATATGTAGGTGATTTTCAGTGAACAAGAGAGATAATAATTGTTTGGAGGAGTTTCTCATGAGATAATGGGGATTCATGATCACTATCAAGAAATTATCTCTTCAGTATATTAATATTTTTGAAATCATGTTATGTATGATATTACTTCATGTTTTTTTATTATGATATAGAATTGTTTAGTTATAGTATTCATATAATATCTTTCATATAAAATAATTATTTGTCTTATTATACAATGTCTATTTTTATAAAAAATTCATCATAGTCTCAAAATCATGTCCTATAAGAGAAATTTTTTAATTGAAATTATTTAATTTTCTTCATTTTCACCGATACAGGGGTACTTTTGGAGAGGGTGGACTTGAAAGTGTGGCATCAAAAGTGATGGAGTAGTGATAAGATGTAATTTTAGTTAGGAATTGGTTAGAATGAATAGTTTTTTATGTAAGTAGTATTATACGTGATTAATGGTTTTGTAAATAATGGAGACCAAATAGTAAAAGATAATTTTTTAAAATAAAAAATGCAATGAATGGAACATGATATTTACAAGACATTAAAAGGAAAGTGATTTCAATTATTGGGTTGTCACCAAGGTTAAGATCAAGTTTCATACAATTATTTGAATGTGTTTGAAAAAGGAATAAAATGGGAAATAGGATAAAATGATTTAATTAATTGAATTAACATCATATATGTACAATTTTAGGATTTTGTAATTTTATTATTTAATAGGATTTGATCTATGTTTTTTTCATAGTCGTATGTGTGCCAAATATGTTTTGAAATATAATCTAGAAAATTTATGCAGAGTGATGGAAGAAGATGAAAATTATCAGGGGACATTCTGAGAGTTATAGGTCTATTTTCTTCAAATGTAAACGGGTTTTATTTTAGATAATTCTATATATGTTTGGTTAGTGGGGGAAGTAATACAAATCATTTTCTTCCATTATTTGGGGAAATATAGTTTCGTTGATCATGATAAATCTTTTTTGTTTTGAATTATATTGATGGATCTTTTCATTATGTGTTTTTATGATAAACTATTTTATGGGGGAATTTAAGAGATTATATTTTAGGTTGTGTGTATTTTGTCATATTTAAAAGATTATATTGGACTGGTGATGTATTTATTCCATTACAATTTTTTTATCTGGTCACAAATTTTTTGGAATCAATTGAATTACTTTTTGGTATATGAATGCATCATTTTCATCCCCTCAATGTGAATGAAAAATATTATCACCATTAATCAGTTTCTATCCCTTCATAATTATTATATATATGTATTTTCATTCCCTCGATTGAAACCCACATATTAAATATTTTATATATAATTTCTTTTACCAATAAAACCATTAGATTCTAACCAGTACCTAATTCCATTGAAAAATAATAAATATATCTCAATCCACATTCTTCTATTTGATATAATATTTGGTATGGTAAGGCCTTTTTATGATGTGGTTCATATCATACTATAATAATATCCTTATATTGAATGTTGTAAATATTTAGTATAGGGGGAGGGGATTCTATAAACATATTCATCACGTGCACTTACCAAGGTTCTAGTTTATTGGGGATTCGTTCTGGTGTAATGGGTTCTAGAATGTATTAATTTTTTTAAAAAAATTCTCTTCACATAGAAAAAATGATAATGGACTGATTTTGGAGAATTATAATTTTTTATAATTTTTCATTATTTTCATTTCTACCTAGTATTATATTAATTTTTCTCTTCGTAGTTAATTTAATTTTTAAAAGTTGGGGGTTCTTCATTTGACTATGTTTAGAATTATATTGTGACCTTGTGTTCTTATATAAAAAAATTCAATATCTTATGTATGAGTAACATGTGTTATGTAATACAATATATGAAAATAGTGGAATCATTACCCATCATAAATATTTATGTGTTTTTAATTTATTTGATTAATTTGTAGGATAGTAAATACAACCTAATGGGAACAATATCGTGGAGTAGTGGATGTATTCCATTGATTTATTTCATCTGAAAACAATATTTTTATTTCTCTAGGTATTTATAATATATATGGAATTTTTAGTTGTGTTAATTTTAAATACTTGAATGAAATTTCACCATCCTATAAAATTTTATATTGATATTTCAAATCCATTGTTGTTTTTAAATGATTGAGTTTTATGTAAATATTGGTTTTTAAAAAATATTAAAAAAATAATATTATGAAAATGTTTATTATTACTAAACCATTTTTTTATGCCATTTTCGTATTTTTAATTGGGTTGTCTAATTTTGAAGTTATTTGTATTGATGTTAACAATGAATAGTTCATGGTAGAGTTGTTTTAATTGAATTAAGATAATTCGATAACATTATGTGACATTTATATATATGAAATTTATTATATAAATCATGTTAATTATCAAATTTTAGATATCATCCTTTGAGTGTTATAATGTTCTCACTACTAAAAAAAATTTAATATGAACCAATATTTTTTTAGATTATAGTAATTGTTCAATAAATTTACTTTTTCACGGAATGATCTACAAAATTTGATAAATTATTGTCTGAAATATTTTTTGGATATGTAAAAAAACATTTTGAAAACTAATTTTTTTGGGAGACATGATTTAATAAATAAAAATTTAATTTTCAGTAATAAAATATTTCATTATTCTAAACAATATTTTTAAAAATGTAGAGGAAATTTTTTTCATTGAAAATTTCAATAAATAATATGTTGTGTTGATGGTTTAATTTTTTTTCATTTAAATTTTTTCTATATTGCATGAAATTAAATGATAGGTTAAAAATGAACTATATTTATTGTAATTTATTTTTAAATATTAATAATTTAATATGAAATTTTTTAATGCATTTCAAGAAATTAATAAATCTTTTTGTTAAAAAATTACTCATTGTACTCCATGGACATAAAGGCGTAATGAAATGTTATATATCGATTATATATATCTATAAATAAATTGTTATAAATCATGATAATATTTTTTTAGATTTTACAATCCATGAATGATACAAATTACATGAATTAAATATGATACATTATTTTAATTTCATGTTTTTATTAAGAATAAATAATAAAAAAATAAAAGAAATATTATATGAAAATCAATATATGAAATTAATAAATTGTGAAATGTTAGGAAAAGATATTGGTGTATGAAATGAAATTAAAAATAAATGACGATGGAAATGTATAAATATTTATTTGTTGAATTCTTTTGTGATAATTTGAAATTTATAGGTATAACATTATTTTCTCATACAGAAGGTTCAATGATTTTTTTAATTTAATGTGAACTGATTTATTTTGAATATGTATCCTTCATTTTTTTAATTCATGTCATTATAATATGGTTGATATACTATACATATATAAATGTATATGGTTGACTATGTGTCTCTTTATGTGATATTGTGATGTCATGACCCGCCATCTCAACGAGGATGGAAGGGTTGATAAAGGGCCATGCCCTTCCTTCTTCAAGGGGGAGGAGAGATAATGACAGCTATGTCCTGCATTTAGTAGGCACTAGAGTGGAGACTACAAACAATTGTATAGAATCTCAAATAAATGGGTGGAACTACCCTTTTTTAGAACAAGATTAGGAGATACGATGGTAAAACCCAGCCACATCAAAGACTGAAGGTAAATTAGAAGCCATGAATCGATTCTAACTTCCATCATCAAAATTAAAACTGATACAAAGTATGAAAAAACTCTAAAATAATGTACCAAAAAAAGACACTAAATTGAAAAATAAATCATCCTGACACTCAAGCAAGTAATGTCCATCATGGAACTTATTGTGCTCTTGGAAAACATTATACAGTTTTACATGTGTAGGTTGAGAAAACAAGTATACTCTATAGGAAAAAACTAAGGCTACTCATGCGTAATTGGGGGAATAAACTAATTCCCCTCTGGGAAAACAATAGAACATCATGCACCTGCCAAGGAATACTGACTAGTACAACCTCACCAAAGAACACATACCAATGTAATTCAATTCAAGTAATGTAATAATATATGCACATCGTCATTTGAGTACTCTTCACCCCACATTCTCATTGGTTAATTGATCATTCCTAACAATTTAATGTCTTGATAAATCCTCTCATCCCATACGCAATCCAACTACTACAACCTACCCACTCACACCTGAGTGTAAAACAACACATAATCATGCCCGCTGACACCAGGGCCCCAACAACAACCGCCATGCTTAAAGACAACATGCCCTCAACACCCACACAAAATGCACGAATGTACTTGGACCAAAACAACTACTGCCACGGTTGAAGAAACATGGGACTCATCATGAATATACATGGGAAAACATAACTGGACCATAATCACTGGAGCCCGTAGTCCAAAAAAACCCTTGCTCGATGAATCTTACACTATGGGATGCCTCATGCCATTACTACACTATTAGATACTATCAAGTCGCATCCCCTGGGACTTGTGTCACTACTACAACAGTCACGCCTTCCATAAGCCAGGGGTTGGAGACTTGCACCAAAAATATGTATCCTTATAACGGGAAGGAATTTCATTTAAATATTTACAAACACATAATTTAAGAACACAACAAGAAGCAACCACAATGTAAACTTCTGTAGTAATAAGTGTTCTAAAGGTTAAGGGTCTACAATTAAAGACCAACAATAATGTATATATACAACCAAAAAGAGAAAATATCTATTGGATCATCCACCTAGGATCCTACCTGTCGGGTAGGTATAGATCATTACTACAGTACTCCACATCATCCTATCTTCTTCATGTACCACCTTTCCCTAGCTCCTTCAAGCCTCACCCCAGATACACGTGGTCTTCACAAGACACAACACAAGGTGGGAGAAGCTCATGGAGGGGTGAGTATAACCTTACTTGGTAGGGACTCCGAGTCCCCTAATGGTCACCCAGAGTTACAAAAAGAAAAAACCAGAAAGAAAGATCTCAATCACAAAGCACAATGGAATATTTATCTCACACTAGGTATAAAAATAAGAGTCCATGAGTATAGATTATTAGTCATAAGATGTATCATCTTACTCAGTTAGAAGTTCCATAACTGAACCAAAATGATGTTGTTATACTATCAGACCACTTTTGTTCATAAGTCATTGTCCCACGATGGGCAAATGTAATGCCGGTCCTTGACGGGTCACACTACTGCAGATCTAGGTAGGGTCCCTAGAATGAAAATCCACACAGGGTCGCTAAAATCCTAATCCACACAGGGTCGCTGAAATGCTGATCCAAATAGGTTCGTTGAAATGATGATCCACACAGGGTTGCTGAAATTCTTATCCACATAGGGTGACTCGATGCAAATATAAACAGGGTCGCTATAAGCTGATCCTCAAGAGACTGCTCAAAAATTGGTTCTCATTTGGTAGTTATGATGTTGATCCATACAAGGTCACTATGATGTTGATCCACACATGATTTCTACTTCAAAAATAGTCGGTCACAAGATTCCTAATCAACACATTGTAGTTTATTTGTGAGAAACGCACCACAAGCCATCAGTCATATTTCAACTGGTATGAAGTCCCACCAAAAGCCTACCCAAGGGGACTCCCCATCATATGGGGCCCAATGTGACATACGACGCATCAATCAGACACCTGATGTGTGGGATATGGGAACTTTTGTAAAAAAATCTCGGATGGATTCAGGTCTAATCCTCCCCAAGTCACACATAAAACTCCATCAAAACACACTCATAGAATCTCAAAATTACAACCTTGTCATAAGGCTTTTATTCCATTGATGATGCGTCGATTTGACTCCTGATCTGTTAGTTACATCTCTTTCTGTGAAACAGGGGTGATCACACCTCAGTCGGGCCATGCTCGATCGGGCCTGCCAGAATATGTCAAAGGGACCGCTTCCCAAAAGGTATCCCAATGCTATTGATGTCATATTGAATGAGCACCAATTTCATCAGTTACATTTGTTTCTTTATTCAGGGACTGGTTGGGTCTAGGCCTGGTCCGACTCAGTCAGACCAGCCCGACCCAACGAGTCTCGTGTCTACCTAATCCGGCCTGGATTTGAACCATTAATTGTTGGCCTGATTCATGAGGATCAGCCTTTTGTGTTCGGCATGGTTTGGATCACGATCCTAGCCCATAGTTGTCCATGAGTGCACAGGTCCAGCCTGATGGGTAGGTCCGACCCGTCCTGCTAGGGTGTCTGATCCACTAGTCGGGTCTGGCCCACTTGGCCGGCGCCTGACCAGCTTCATCCACCCAAAGGTGGGCCATTGTGTCCTTCTGGCCCAACGGTTGTAGGGCCATTTCTCTATCCAGTGGGGTGCTTCCCCAACACATGAATGGTCAATAGTTTTTCCGATCAGGTTCCTCCAACGTTGTGTGGCGTGGGGTGTCCCGAGTTCTTCCTATTGTGGCCTGCTGGCTGTAACTACTCCACACCACCACCTTCTGCCATGTCCCTCTGTTCATGGCTGTTTCACGCCTTCATATGTTCCTACAAGAATCACCATATCCCAAGCGGTCGGCCTGAGTCGGCCGCCATTTCCAACTGCATTGTGTCATCGCGCGCTGCCTTCCACTGCCCACGACCGGTTGTCATGAGTCTCTTCTGGCCACCGCTGGCCTCTGCCAACATGGTACACTAGCGGTTTCATTAGTGGGCAACCATACGTGCTCCAGTGGTCCTTCCATGTGGTTTTATGTGCCTAAGGCTCTCCCGCACTATCACTGTCATTGTGTCACCCTCTATTTGACATCACCGTCAATCAGAGAAAACCGGCCCAGAAGAAGGGAGCATGAGCGAAGCAGGGGAGGGTCCGGGCCTTGTTCATTAGGCCCACGTCCATTGATTTAATGTGATATAATGGAGCACCTACTTAAACAATCATTAATAACATTTAAACAATCCCCTACCCTAAAGACACGTTCTCTGACGACAATCGATAGAACATCCTTCATCGTTGTCATTTTTTTGTGATTTGGTGATTCTCGTCACCGCTTGTTGAAATCAGTCTTGTCCTCCAATTGGTTCACGTCGTGGTACATCGTGTGAGATTTGTCACTTGGGGATGTCGTGTCAAAAGTCTACTATGATCTCTATATAAATAGGAGTGGAGAAGGGTGAGTAACACTTGTGGAATTTATGATGTTCATTTAATTAGTGATCCTTCCAAATTTCAAAGGTGTTGTTACAAACATAAAGGGGTCTCAATCAATTTAATTTCTTGACATGTCATTGGTCATGCCACCACTGCTTGTCCGTTAGAGGAAAGAAAAAAGTATATAAATAAAATAACATCGGTTATTTTATTATTCTTTAAATGTCCAAAAACTATAATTCCTACCGACCTACTATGGTCAATGTGAAGCCTTACTTAAATGAATCACGGTGTAATCGATTCAACGGTGCCATCAGGTTTTTAATCTGAGCACAAGATCAAATATTAGAGAATTTTTCTCAAAAGTTTACTTAATGTACCTTAAAAATGTTAACAAATTAATTTTGGGCACACCGGGCCTCAAAATCATGTGTCGTAATTTTTCACAGACTCCTAATAATTCTACAAAATAATAAAATTACATGGAGAATATGGGTCTTTACATTCTCCCCAACCAAGGGGTTTTCTTCACTGAAATCCAGAATATAGACTAAGGAAAAAAATGGGAGTACTACGCACCAAAATGAGCCTCCCGCTTTATAGTGCATTCATGGAGGTTCTCGTGCTTCCATCAAACCTGCACCATAGGAATTGATCGTCCACAAATGACGTGCTCTTGTCGATCCTCAATATCCATTAGAACCACTAAAAATGTTTCCCCATCATCAATGTCCACCTCACTCCGGTCGATAACGTGTGATGGATCATGCACGTACCTCTTCAGCTGCGACATGTGGAATACATCATACTCATGATGCCTCTATGGGGGAAGAGCCTAGTGATATGCCACCTCACCAACTCAACCATGAACCTAAATGGGTCTGATGATCATTGGAGATAGCTTCCAGCTTCTACCAAATCTCAGTAGTCTGAGTCGAGGTGAGACACGTAAGAAGTCATGGTATCCCTCCTCTAACACCAAATGTATCATACTCCTATAAGTATAAAACATATGTATGCTCTGTGAAGTCTTAATCTGCTCCTGGATTATCTAAATCTTCTCTGTGGTAGCTTATACTAAATCTGGAATATTAGTGCTGATTCCCCTAGGTCAGTCCCGCATAGAGTTGATCTACATGGTCTACTATACAAGTCCTTAAATGGTTCCACACAGATGGTGGAGTGATAGCTATTATTGTACGAAAAATCCTCCAGAGGCAAGTGATCCTCCAAACTGCAACAAAAATCAAGAATTCGAGCATGGATCATGTCATCCAGTGTCTTAATGGTATGCTCTATCTAACCATCTATCAGTGGATGAAATCCGGTGCTCAAACGTAGCTGATTCCTAAATTCCTCCTACAATCCCTTCCACAATCGGTATGTAAAACATGTGTCACAATTAGATATGATTGTGGATGTCACCCCAAGGAGCCGTATAATCTCCTGATGTTAGAGGTGTCCCAATCCCACTACTGATCCCGGCTCTTGGATGGGTAGGAAGATGACTGACTTGGAGTGCCGGTCAATGATCACCCATATGAAATCATGGCCCCTAGGCATAGGTGGTATCCCTATCACAATTTATAGGTAAATTCTATCCCACTTCCACTCTAGTAACATTAATAGATGCACTATTCCTACTAGAAACTAATGTTCAACATTCAAATGTGGACAAGTGAGGCTTTCGGAAAACAAATGTTCCACCACTTTCATCATCCTTAGACACCAATGATGACACTGAAGGTCTTGGTACATCATCACCACACTAGGATATACTAACAGAGGGGACGTATGGATCTACCTCAACACCATCTCCCATAGCACCACCGGTACCGTGGTACCTCCTCTGAAGAAGATGATATGCCCCAAACCTTTAGAAAACCAATCAAGTTCATGTAAAAAGGATATCTGAGCACATCGATCCTCATAGTCAATGTCTCAATGTCGTACCTCCTGAACCCACTAAAGAAGTGGGGGAGTGATAGTCATAGATAGTTGGTAAGATTCTCCATCTCTATCCACAAGTTATATCTGCAATGCTCCTAGTTGCTCTATTACCTTACTCAGCAACTGCAGACTAGACCTCCTGTTGAGTGCATCTGCTACTACGTTTCCCTTCTCATGAGTATAGACTATCTCAAAGTCATAGTTCTGGATGCACTCTATCAACTGTCATTGTCTCTGGTTTAGGACATTCTGTTAAAAGATATACCAGAGGCTGTTATGATCAGAGTAAATAGTAAAGTGTTCACCCATCAAGTAGCGTCTCCTCATCTTCAGTGAAACGATAACCATTGTTATCTTCAGGTCATGCATAGCGTAGTTCTACTTGTGATTTCCCAACTATCTTGAGTCGTAAGTTATCATTGCTTACTCCTGCATCAGGAGACAACATAGTACGATCCCTGATGCGTCACAATAGACATCATACCCAACGCCCTCTCTCATTAGCCTCAATAAGGGGGCACTCATTAGTCTCTACCTCCGCTCTTGAAAACATTTCTAGCATCTCCCCATCTATATAAAGGGTTGTACCTTCTTCATATATGATGAAAAGGGTGCTGAAACTATGGAAAATTCAGGTACAAAACTCTAGTAGTACCTAGAAAACTGTAGGAAACTCCCCACCTTTGTCACAGTCTTGGGAGGCTCCCAGGCTAGTACAACCTCAATAATTCCAGATTCCACTACAACTATAGCCTCCGAGATAACGTTTCCAAGAATTTTAACCTCCTGTATCTAGAACTGGAACTTCGAGAGCTTAAAAATAAAACATGTGATCTCAGAGTTTATCCAGAACTGTCCAAAAATGATAGGCATTCTCCTCCTATGACACTGAGTATATCATCATGTCTTATATTAACACCACCACAATGTGTTCGAGGTATGAATGAGTGATATTGTTATTGAGTTCCATGAACACTTCAGTGGAATTGGTCATGTTGAATGGAATACCCACAAACTCATAGTGGCCACACAGACATCTGAAGGTCATATTCTTTACATCTTTATCTCTTACCCTGAGCATATAATATAATGATATGGGTTCAATGTTTGAGAACAAATGAGCTATTTTTATCTGATCAAAATGATCACCAATCCTCATAAGTGGATACTTGTTCTTCATGGTCACATTGTTGATGAGCCGATAATCAACATAGAGCCTCAAAATCCCATATGCCTACTTGGGAAACAAAATTAGGGCTGCCCATAGAGAAACAATGTGACTTATAATCCCTATCCATTGCAAGTACTCTAGCTGCACCCATAACTCAAGACGCTCAACAAGAGCCATACAATATGCTGGGGTAGATATCGATGTCTTCCCAGGGTACTGTTCGATGTAAAAGTCCACCTCTCTGTTAGGAATTCATCCCATAACATCATTAGGGAATACCTTGGCATAATAGCACACCACTATAAGATATATCAGATAATCAACATAAACTTATCCGGGGGTAAGGCTAGCCAACTGATTTGTGATTGGATAATACCTTCTTTGGTTATGTCCATCCCGTGCATCAAATGATCCCTTCTCTCCGCATAAGTAAAACATGTTCCCATCCTCGTGGACACACCACACATCACACCAAATGCAGTCAACCTAGGGATAGACTGTGGATAACCAGTTCATACTGAAGACGACATCGAATGACCTCCACACCGCTACATGAAGATCCATGTCGATGCTCTCACCTCTTATAGTAAGATCACACTACCAATACCTGTGTGTAATCTTCGAATATTCTCCATTATAAGTCTCTAAACACAATAATCGAGCCAACGGCTCCAAAGGATTCTCCAAAATCTGAATGATAGTCATGACAGTGAATGTGTGACTGGAACCTTTGTCTATAAGTAATGAATCTAAGGTGGAGTTGACATAGATCATACCTTGAATATTCTCTGGAGTGTCTTGGTCATAGGCCTCAGCTGGATGAAGTTGAGACCATCCCTGTCCAGCTACTCCCTATGGTTGGGGTGGACCACATGGAGGTGGGGGCATTAGAACCTCAAACAATCATCAACCACCACCAGCTTGACCTGCTCCTCTGCCATGTATGCATACCTGTAGACCTCCTTGCATGAATCTCTGCCTCTATATCGGTGGTCCCGTATCCATTTACTAGTTGTCAGTGAGGCTGGTTAGGCATTCGTGAGCCATTTGAACCAGCCCGCCACATGGGAAACATAGTCTGCTCCTCTGCAGGCCTGATCTACCTCAGGAGCCTCGCACATCCGACCCTATTTCACGGGGTTGTCCACCCAAATGTATGGTTTTATTGTACTTCAAGGTCATCATCCTACTGCCAACCATATATGACACTACTATGTGTCGCCTGATGGTGGGTCTGGTCGTGGGTGTCTACTCCACATGAAATCTATCCACTAAGTGTGCTCTCTCCAGTAGTCCAACATGCGTCATGATGATGAGATATTCCATCGATGCTCTAATATCCCATAAAAGTCCATATTTTATGTTAGAGTCCATAAAGAAGGGGTCCCACACCTATTTGGTAGAGTAGCGTGAGAGGTCGGTTAACCTCACTGAGTACTGGGCCACAGTCTGGCTGCCCTGCTGTAAGTGTAGTAGCTCCTATATATGCACTGAGCATAGAGTCACTAGAATGAAATATTCCCTAAAGGGGCCTTATAAATCTGCCCAGGTGAGTGTCACCTATTCCTATACCTGGAATGATAGGCTCCATCATCTCCTTGCTGATCCCTTGAAATGTCAGGAAGCATGGATCACCATATAGTCAGCTAGTGTCCCCACAAGGCAAAAAACTCTTTCCATAGACTACAGCCAGTCCTTAGACACCTACGGATCCATCTCGTGTCAGATCCTCGGAGGCTTATTCCATTGAAACTTGTGCAACACACTCAATAGGTGTGCCCCATCTACTGGTGGGGATGATATCAAAATCCCTCCAACGGGTGGTGGTGCTGCAGGTACAAAACCCGAAGGTGATAACGCCGTATGTGGGATCTACAACAAATCCTCATCGCTTGGTGGGACATCAAAACGTACTCTCTCGGGAATCAGGTCTATCTTTCTACATGGTGGCATATAGAAAGGAATTATGTGTTCCGTGATCAATATGTTATACATGGTTTGATGACTCTATCAAGAATGAAATTAAAACATTTCCAAAACAAATTTAATTAGTGTTTTTATTCACCAAGTCGGATATCAAAATTCAGTATCCTGGTGTATGGATATATCAGCCGCCACACCATCACTACACTCTTTGAACTGAAAAAAACACTCAAAATTTATAACACTATTTCCCCATTAAAAAGTTCAGAGTTATAGTTCATCAGTAGAACTGACTCCTTTGATACCACATGGTCACGACCCGTCCCTTGGGGCCCGTGTAGTAAGTATCCCAAGCCCACCGTCCATAGGCCAACGTTTGGGGGCGAGCACCAAAAAGGAGTATCCATATATTTGGAAGAAATTGCCTTTAAACCTTCACAAACACACAATACATTAACCTAAAAAGAAGAAACTGTGATGTAACCTACTGTAATATAATGTGTACTGAACTTAAAGGGGCCAGAATACAAGCCTAATTTTAATGTACAATTACAACTGAAATGAGTAAATAGCTTCTAGATCATCCATAGAGGATCCTACCTGAAGGGTAGATATATATCGTCTCCATATCACTCCAAATCAGCCTGTCTCCTTTGTATACCACGTAGTTCTATCTCCCTCAAGCCTCATCTAGGCTACTCAATGTCCGCAAAATACACAAAAAGGTGTCGGTGAAGCCCATGTATGGGTGAGTATAACAATAATTAGTAGGGAACCTAAGGCCCCCAATGGTCTACCAGAGTTCCACAAAGGAAAAACCACAATGAAAGATCCCAAGCATAATGCACGAAGAAATAGTCATCTCACACTGGGTATACAACATAGAGTTCCGAAGTGTAGATGATTAGTCCTTTGATATATCATCTTACTCCATTCGAAGATCCAAAAGTAATCCACAAATATGGTGGTCTACTATTGGTCCACTCATGGATATAAGTTATTTTTTCACAATGGGATAGTTTAAGGTTGGTCCTCATCGGGTCATACTACTACTGATCCACATAGGGTCACAAGAATGATGATCCATATAGGGTCAATGAAATGCTGATCCACATTGGGTTACTAAAATACTGATCCACACATGGTCGATCGATACTGATCCACACAGGGTTGCTAGTTGGTGGTCTGCGATGTTGAACTCTAATAATAGTCCTTGTTAGGTAGCTTTTGATGTGGACCCACACAAGGTAACTATGATGTTGATCCACACGGGACTACTACATAATAGACAGCTGGTCATAGGATTTCCTCTCATAGAAAGTGTGTTTCTGGAAGAACCACTACACTTTCCATCCGTCATATTTCAACTGGTATGATGTTTCTTAAAAATCATAATGAAGGGTCCGACCCATCATAGGGGTCCCAACGTGATAGACGGCATGTCGATCGGATGCCCTGTCTGTGAGATATGAGAATTTTTGTAAAAAGTGACTGGTTGGATACAAGTCTAATATAAACCATGTCACATGTCAAACTAGATAAAAGATAATTTAGATTATATCTAAATTACCTCTTTTTCATAACGGTCCTTTTTCCATAGACAACACCTCGATCAGACACATGTTTTGTTAGATACATCCCTTTTCACGAAACAGAGGAGATCACACCTCGGTCTGACACAGCTTTTTCAGACCCACCAGAATATGAAAAAGGGGCCGCTTTCATAAAAGATTCCCAATGCCCCGGACGACATGTTGAAAAGGGACCCAGTTTATCTGTTATGAGAGTTTCTTTATTTGGGGACCGGTTGGCTCGGGGCCCTGTCTGACTCGGTTAGACCGGCCCGACGCAATGGGTCACAGAGTCTACCTGACCCCTCTTGGGTCTGGCCTGTTAAGGGTTATCCGGGTTCACTAGGTATGTCCCATCATGGCAGCCCTGTTCGGTTCACGAGGTCAGGCCGTGGTTGGCCCAACCCACAGGGTGGGGCTCGGCCCACCCACGCTGGCCCGCTACGTGGGTCCGGTCCACTGAGCGGGTATGGGTTGCCTGGTCATCCCACGTCTGGCATGGTCCACCCAATGGCAGACCGTTGTGTCCCTCTAGCCCCACGGTTATGTGGACATTTCGCCAACCAATGGGGCACTTCCCAACCACATTAACAATTGGCCATTTGGCCGACTGGGTTCCTGCAATGTGACGCTGCGTGGGGCAGTGTGATCCATCTTGCCACATCCTGCTAGTCACGGCTGCTTCATGCTACCCCCTTCTACCATAGCATGCTAGATACGAATCCATTAAACCACACTTTTCCCACATGACCGGCTTGGGCCGGCCGCCTTCGACCATGGTTGTGCACTATTTCCCACCTCCTTCCACCGCCAGCGGCTGATTGTCGTGGGTCTCCTCCTACCACCATCAGCAGCCACAAACATGGCATTCCAAAAATTGCTTCCTCGGGCCATTGTACATGATCTGGTGGTCCTTCCTAGGTTTTTTCTATTCCTACGGCTCACCCGTGCTGCCTTCGTCATAGCGTGACCCTTCATTTTGCGTCGTTGTTAATATGAGGAAACCATTCTTGAAGAACGATGTATGAGTGAAGTGGCGGAGGGTCTGGTCCTTGTTCGTTTTTCCCGCACCCTCCTTCTTAATGTTATAGAAAGAAAGAATAAGGTAAAACATCCAGGTTAACTTTTTAAAAACCCCTACCTAGAAGAGACATACACTAATGAAGATCGATGGACCTCATTCATCGTTGTCATCATTTCATGATTTGGTGGCGTTCATTACCACTCGTTGAAACCACTGTCTTCCTTAAAGTGGTTTGCATCATGGTACTTTTCCAGAGCTTCATCACTTGGTGAAGCCATGCCAACACTCCACCCAAATCTCCATATAAATAAGAGTGGTGAAGGGTGAGTTACTCTTGTGGAATTAATGAGGTTCAATTAATTAATGAACCTTCCTAATTCTAATGGTGTCATTACAAATATAAAGTGGAGTAAGGCTATTTAAAGGCCTCACATGTCGTTGGCCCCTCCAACGATTCTCATTTGTTGGAGGAAATCAAAAAATTGAAATAAAATTAAAATTTTTATTATATTATTCTTTTAAATGTCTCAAAAGTATCTTCTTCTCCCCACACACTACAGTTAATGGGAATTCTCCCATAAGCGAATCCTCGAACTGAGGATTCAATAGTGACCTTGGATTTTTAATCCGAGCATCAGTTCAAAAGTTATAAAATGCCTCTCATTAGTTTACTGAATGTACAATAAAAAATGTTTAGAAATTAATTCCAGGAAAACCGAGCTTTAGAATCATGCACCAACAATTTTGGCAGACTTGAAATAATTCAATATAATAAAAAAAATTAACAAGAAAAAATTCAAGTCATTACAGATATGGGCGAGCGGAAAGATTAGGAAGAGGGTTCAAGGAAGATAATCAACAAAACGACATCCATCATCCCACTAGGATGTTGGGAATGACACCCTCCCCATGAAATAGTGGTGTTCGGCACATGGTGATCAACATGGGTGGGGTGTTTATAGAAATCACAAAGAACTACTATATATATATTTATAGGTAAAAAATCACTCAACCACAACCTACATGATTTAAATAAATAGACACCACTCCCACACCATCCCCGCATTTTCTACTACTCCTATATGCACAACCATACAACAACCACTACCAATCAAAAACCCAACACCGCCTTGATTTGTTCAATTTCAATTTATTTATTTAAGTGGATTCAATTTAAATTATTTTATCACTACTGATCAAATAAAAAGTATAACCACACCAAGAAAACAACAAAACAAAACTGCAGTCCCACTACAAAATAGCACAAAACAATAGTAGAAAACTATACTTCTAGTCCCAATACTCATCCATGTTCAAATACTATAAAATATTATTCTTCAATGTAGTGCCTCACATTCCTTCTCTCACAACCCAACATTGCATCCTGGCTACCGAAAAATTCCCAGATGTAGTCCCACTGTATAAAGAGTTCATTACCACATGTATGTCCCACTGCTCGATGTCACTTTGTGAACACAACCCAACATAAAGGCAGTTCAACTGCCTACATTTTCATCCATTCTGTAATCAATCAATCTCTCAAACTGATACACCAACAACCAATTGATAGTCCCACCACCTATATGATTCTCCATCCTACAATCAAACAATCTCTTGTACAAAAAAACCATCAATCCCCATGTACAATCTAACATACCAAGCCCACAAAACCCAGACCAGAACACACAACATATTACCACAACCCTCAGACCTAGCATATTCAAATTTATTCGAAAGGGGTTCATTAATTTCATCTTGAATATAATTGGGGCGACCACAAAACATGTGTGATTCTTGGGAATCCCTTTATTTTTCTGAGTTTATGTGATTAACTAGATTTCATGTTACATATGTTATCGGAACACTACAATGAAAATATAACACCACAAGTGCACATGAAAAGACCACCAACACCAATGATTTTCTAAAGGTGTGCATCAAAAAAATCATAAAAGGATCAATGATAACAAAATAAAATATGTCATCAACATAAAAACACACCATTTCCATTATTTTAATTACTCAAGTTATCTTTTGATCATATTAAATCGTGTTTAATTTTTGTTTTAAGAAGAGTGTCTAGTTGTACCTCACAAGGAACCATTAATATACCAACCTCACATGATGCACAATTAAGGAGAAGAAAAATAAAATCTCTACTTGGATGATCAAAGATCGAGGTTACTTATAGCGCCAAGAACAGGGGATGGCATGACATGCAAGAAGTACTCGAAGGTTGAGTGAGAAGGGATCTAGCTTGGGTACATGACTCATCTTGGGAGCGAGTCTCTGTGATCATATAGAGAAATGGAAAAGGAAGATTGTAGAGAGGATCTTGGCTTAATAAGAGGACAAATATTAAAATCTGGGAGACCATTTCGATGTATATATCTGTCAAATAAAGGTTTGACTATGTGGAAGAGTTGTTTCACATGTTGGATTTAATTGAGATATAACAATTAACCACGGAAATGGTTGAGATAGACCAGAAGAGTGTTGTGAGTTGATAGACTATCATTGAATAGAGGAAAATACTAAACATGGGAGAAACTAGAAAAACTGGGGAAAACTGGATATGAATCACTAACATTTGGCTACAGACACCATGGCCCACTATTTCAATGACCTACTAACACCCAAACCTACTGAAATCCCAACCAACTGACGTCCTGACCAACCAATTCCTAGAACTACTGACATCCTGTCTTATAGACATCATGACCTACCGACACCCTGATCTACTGAAGTTATGACCTACCAATTCCCTGACCTACCGACGACCTATGTTACCAATGCCTTGATCTACTGATGGGAGAGCTAATGATGCGGCCAACAATACTAAATCCCTTGACACACTTACGCCAAATTTCCTTGACTCGTCGATCTCATTGCCCATGATTCACTTATGTTGATGCACTCACATGCCGACTCATTAACAAGCCCACACAATGATATGTCGACGCACAAACACGTCGATGAACTAACATCCCGATGCAGTGAGATGTCGTTGGAAGTATGGAAATCTGGAAAAATCTCCAAGTATTATTTTTATAGCTCCCAGAACACCTCAACCCTCGATTTCCACTATGGAAGGGCCTAGGGAAAATCTTAGTTATTACATCAAATACAACTCATAGTATTCTCATCCTTGAAAATTTAAAACAGACCCAGATAAAAATAGGTTCGAACAACCTTCTCCAATGATACCTCTCAAAAGTAAGGCACCCAATGTCGAAAATTATACATAAAACTCACCATCCATGAAAACTACTCAGACATCTATCTTCTAAACCACTATGGAGACAAAAAGGATACATTTCCCAAGAAATCATACAAACACCCAGGGTCATACTATCTAGATACAAGGATTAAATATATCCTTCGCCCTATTATTAAAAAATTTGATTTGGATGGTACTGACTCACCCGCACAGGATTAATCGCATCAACATTAACACGTATAAATTAGCTATTAGGTCATAACATCTCCATAGTTAGAACTTTTCATAGAAAAATAGAGGATGGGGAATGAAATCATCATACAGAAATCAAGGCTAACCATTAAATCTTATGAAACGCATAATGAAAATACAAGATCAAAACTAATAATAGTTTTGGGTATTGGGTATTCATCTATGCCACCAATTCCCAGGTACTCTCCTCTAGGCCACCATGCCTCCATAACAAACGAACCAAGGTAATGGTTCGTCCATGAGGAACATACTCTATACAATACTTGATTCGCATCTGTCACCCCACAAATGTGACATCGTCCATGATATCTAACTCTCCCAATTCTAGGATATTGGAGTCACCATATAGATACAAACAAAGCTAATATACAAGAATGATGTTGTCGATACTCTGCAACTACATTGTAGATTCCATCTAATACACCACCTCACCAACTCATCCCAACACCTCAAAAGGTCCAATGAACCTATTATTAAGCTTACCCCTACCAAAATTCCATTTTCCACACCAATGGGATTCCTTTATGAAATCATGGTCCAAAAATTCAAATTCCCAAGTACTCCTCCTATGATCGACATATGACTTATTCCATTCCTGAGCATCATTCATCCTTTTACGCACAAACTGTACCATCTCTATCGTGCTCTGCACTACCTCTGGGCCAAGAACCCATGCCTCCTCATCCTTAGTCCAAAACACAGGTGAACGACATTGTCTCCCACATAAGGCGTCATATGGTGTCATGCCAATGGTCGATTGATGGCTATTATTGTAAGAAAACTACACCAGGGGAAAGTGATGTACCCATGATCCTCTGAAGACTAGAAAACATGTCAAAGAATATCCTCCATAATTTGGAAGGTACACAATGTCTTCCCATCTGTCTGATGGTGGAATGTGGTGCTATAGCATAGGTGGGTAAGAAAATCACATTGTAATCCCTTTAATACTCATGAATTAAATCATGTATCCTGAATTGAAATGATTGATCTTACAACTCCATGTAGCCATACCACTTCACCTACATACCTCCTTACTATGGAGTCCACTGCTCTAATATTGTTAACTACTATAAAGATATTTGATTTCATTAATCAGTCCACTGATTCCCAGATGGAATCACCACCTACCTCATCCGTACGTAGTCCTATGACGAAATCAATTGAGACATCATAACACATCCACTAGGTAACATCTAATTGCTACCACAGTCCACTAGGAGCACAATGTTCATACTTCACTTGCAGACACAGAAGAAACCTTGCCACAAACTCTTCCACTGCTCACTTCACACTAGGCCACCAAAAATTACCTCTCAAGCCCTGATACGTCTTAGAAAATCCTAGTTGTACCATTATGGTTTAGTTATCGAACTCACCGTGAACTCCCTCGTCCATTGTCATTGAGAAAAACTACTTACCAGAGAACAAAATCCCATTATAACTATCCTTCGACCGTCCCTCTGGTGCATCATCAAGGCTAACACAATCATGAATCACTTAAGCCTATGAGTCTCCCTAATGAGAGGCCACCACCTTCTGTATCAAGGAATAATACACTGTCATCTGAAACAGAAAGCCACAACCATCCTTTAATCTGAATCCCAAATTTATAGCATCCAACTCCTCTATTTCCTTATAAGCATCCAAAGACTCCTTAACTAAATCCTTATATGACATCCTGCACAAGGACTCAGCCACCATGTTCTCCTTTCCTGAGGTGTAGGATATCTCAATTTCATAGTCCTGAAGAAACTCCATCCTCCTCCAATGACGCATGTTCAAGTCTCGATTGTAGATAAAATACCTCAATATCATATGATATGTGAAGACCACAAAGCATTCCCTAATAAGTTAATGCTGCCACAACTTCATCATGAACATAACTAAAACATGTTCTAAGTAATGGGTTGAATAGTTTTTTTTGTGAGGATGTAACTATTTAGACCCATAATAGATCACTCCTCGATAATACATCAACAAACACCCCAAGACTATACTGGAATCATCACAAAACACTTAGAATGTCACCCCCTTCTATGACAACCCAAACACTGGGGCACATACCACCTTTCCTTTCAAATAATTGAAAACTGCCTGGAAATGCTCACTCCATAAAAATCCTGTTCTTTTCTAGTTTAATCCATCAACTGAGCTAGTACTTGAGAGATTTCAAGTAAGACCCCCCAAAAAAACCTACCATAACTAGAAAACTACCATCCTCTACCACATTTTGTGGTACTTCCCAAGAAAATACCACGTCGACATTTGACTAGTCCACTATTATTACATGTTGGGACACCATGTGTCTAAGGGAGTGCACGTCTCATTCCTAGAACATGCTCTTGGAAATCTTACATTAGAGATGGTGGTTTCGAAGGACATCCAAAAATTCCCATAGATTCTCTACGTGATCCTCCTCTAATCTTGAGTGGGTCATGATGTCGACGATGAACCAAACCAAAAACTGGTCTAGACACACATGAAAAATAGGGTTCATGAGTCCCATGAACACATCTGGCGTATAAATATCTCCAAATGACATGACCATGAACTCAATGTACCCATAACTCCACTTTAAAGCAGTATTTAGGATGCCACCCTCCTTCACACTCAACTGGTGATATCAATACCGTAGGACGATCTTAGAGAACTAACATCCTCACTTCAACTTTTAGACAATGTCTTAGATCCTCGAGATGGGGTAATAGTTCTTATCTATCACCTGATTCAGTATCTGGTAGTCTATGCGTAGTCTAAGATCCATGTTTTCCTTCTTTTCAAATATGTCTAGAGCACCCCATATAGACACACTTGGTCAGATGAAACCTTCTTCATCGGGTCATCAACCTAAATCCTCAACTCTTGAAACTGATAAGGTGCCATTGTATATGGATCCATCTAAATCAGAAGGGAAATTGGTTGAAAGTCTATCCCGAACTCAACATCATGTCAATGGGGTAGAGACACAACCACTTTAGGGAAGACATCAAAGAAATCACAGACAATCCTCAAAACATCCAAAATCTCTAAATCGGCTAATTCCACTAACAACATTGGTAATAAAGAATGAAGGGGACCCAAATTTCATATTCCCTCCAAAAAAATCCACTCTCTACTGAAAGATACATATTGGCCACACATATTTGGGAACATGACCCTTCTCTAAAAGTAGATGACAATATTGTGCATGGAAAATAGACTGTCGATGTCTAGGATTACATTGTATGGTTGCATCTGTAGTAGAATGAGATCCACACTAGACTAATGTGGACTCGACATCTGTCGACATCCTAAACCAGCAACAAAGTGGCTTTTTGAAACTACAACTTGCATACTCAACACCAGGGGCATGGAATGTCTCTTTACATCTAGACCCAAGGTATGGCCTATACTGGGTTCAATAGCTGAAAACACAATCAAATAACTCCTAAGACCAATTAGTGTAGAATATTACATTTAAATTTTTTTTTGTACTCTATTTATTTTAAATTTCCCAAAAAAACACATGACACATAGGAACACAATTCATTATAAGGAATATAAAATTATGAGGATCTCTATTCTGCAATTAATGCAGTCTCACCAAGTCATTCAATAGTTCCAGAGTCCTTGAATCAGATAACTAGGATACCTAAAATTCAATGTCCTATACAGTCATCCCTAACCCATTTCATACGCCAAGATTAACTAACAAGGTTTCCCTGCCATCCCATTAAATCCTCAGTGTGCTTAACCCCGAAATCCATCCTCTCTTCCAACCATAAACTTTAATAAAATTTTTCAGAACCCATCTTATACAAGATGAAGGAAGGGATGGAAATGTGCCATGCCCATCCTCATTCAAGGTCATGAGGAGTTAATGACACCCGAGTCCCACCTTCAGTAGGCCTAATAGGTGAGTTGATAACCAGGGGTATTGACTCTCCAATAAATGTAATAAATTAACCTTTTATCGAACAAGATTAGGTTATCAGTTGGTAAATCCCATCAACATCAAAGAATAAAGGTAAAAGTAAATCCAATAATATGTTCCCACATGCCTGTTAAAAAGTAAAACTGATACAATGTGAGGAAAAACACTCAAGTAATGTACCAAAGAAAATAAACTAAACAACAAAAAAAATTATCCCAACACCCTTTCTAGTAAAGTTTATCATTGTCCTCAATGTCTTCCTAGAAACCTAAAATAGTTTTTTATATTATGGGTGAGAATACAATTATACTATGTAGGGAAAACTAATGCTACTCATTCCCACGGGAGGGAACGTTATAATTCCCTTATGAGAAATCATTAGAACCTCGAGCACCTACCATGGAATACTAACCAATCCAACCTCTTCAAGGCACACTCACATAAGTAATACAAGTCATTTAATGAAATAATATATGAACATCGTCATTTGGTTACCCCACACCTCACATTCCAACGTGTTAATAGCTCATTCCTGGCGATCTGGTGTATTAACACCGCCACTATTCCCATACAGAGTCCCACTGACGCAACCTTCCCACACACACCCGGGCCTCAAACCACACACAACCACGCCCGAAGACACCTGGCCCACAATAACCACTTCCACACCCTAAGACACATGGGAATCAACAACCACACACCACGCCCGAAGATACTTCGTCAAAACAACAACCACCATGCCCAAAGATACTTGGTCCAGAACAACAACCACCACACTTGAAGACACCATGGCCTCACCATGTAGATACATGGGAAAACATACCTGGACCAAAAGCACAAGATCCCCTGATCCAAAACAATCCCTTTCCCAAAGAATCTTGAGGTATGGTATGCCTTGAGTCCTTATAGCCTGCCCAGAAATGCTGAAGTGGGCAAATATGAAGGAGGGTATGATGATGAAAACCAGTAACTAGCCATCCATCCTCCCACTGGGATGTTGGGAAAGGAACTGCCCCCATGAAATCATGGTTTTTTCCACATGGTGATCAACAATTGTGGGGTTAATATTGGAATCACATAGAACTATAATATATATATAGATAATCAAACACTAATCCCCAAACTACGGGTTTCACCTGAACAAAAAATAAGCCCACACAAAGACCACATGTTACTCCTACATGAACAACCATAAAACAAACACTACCAAGAATAAACCCAAACCCCTTTTTTTTCAATTATATTTATTTATTTAAGGGGATTAACATTAAATTATACTATCAGTAGTAGTCAACTAAAAACTATAACCACACCAAGAAAAAACAAAACCAAAATGCAGTCACACTACATTATAACCCAAAACAACAACACAAAACTTGACATGTCGTCCCATTGAAAATCCTCATTCAACTACTATCAAATATCATTCGTCTATGTAAATCTACACATTCCTTCTCTCACAACTATCTCTATAGCCCGACTACCCAAACAATCCCCAGATGCAGTCCCACTGCATAACAAGTCCACAACCACGTGGAAGTCCCCTTGATTGTCATGGTTGCACTTCAACACAACATAATGAAACCTCATCTCCCTAAAAGTTCATCAAATAAACAATTAATCAATATATTTGAGTGAGACACCAAAAAACATAGGACTATCCCATTACCCCCAAGTTTATCCATTCATAAATCAATCAATCACTCGAACTGAGACACCAACACACCCTCTTATACCACCCCACATACCAAGCCTAATGAATCCAGATCAGAACACACAACACATAACAACAACCTTCATACCATGCATATTAAAATTTAACCAACAAGGGTACATTAATTTATTCTTGAAGATTTCTGTTATTATCACAGAATAGGTTTGATCCGGGGGAATCCATTTATTTAATCGAATGTATGTGATTAACAAAATTTAATGTCACTATTATACATCAAAACACAACAATGAAAATAGAACACAACGAGTGCCCAAGGAAAGACCAGAAATGGAAATGATTTTCTAAAGGAATATAGCCACAACAGACATAAAATAATCAGAGATAACCCAATAAAAGTGGCAATCAACATCAAACCACTCCCTTTCAAATATTTTATTTACGTGAGTTATTTTTTTATCATATTAAATCTTTGCATGACTCGTATCATGATCTAGTCTCTAGGAGAATCATGTGAGATGAAAAAAGAATTAGTAATAGAGGATCTATGCTTAAGAAGTGTCTATATCCTAAAATTTGGGAGACCATATGGAAGAACATGAAATTCAAATTGTTGTTTGACCACACGGCTGGGAAGTTTCACATGATGGAATTAATTGATATTTAATAATTACCCTTAAAATGGAGGAGATAGACCAAAAAATTGATATGTGTTTATAGATTAACATTAAATTGTGTAAAAAATGAAACATGGGAGAAACTAGTAAAATTGAAAAAAACTAGAAATGATCCACTGTTTGGTGAGTCACCGACACTAACCTACCAAAAGTAAGGACAACTGACACAATGACCTACCAACACCTTAACCCACTGATGCTGGGACTTACTAACCACTTAAACTACTGATGCCATGACCTACCACTACCATGTCCTACCGACATCCTGACTTACCGATGTCAAGATCTACTAGTTTACTTACCTTCTAATGCTTTGACCTACCAATGTCATGACCTACCGATTCCCTGACCTACTGATGGGTGCGCTACAGACATGACCCACCAACACTGAATCCCTCAAATCACTGATGTTGATTCCACATGACTCACCGATGATGATGCTTCTTGACTCACCAATGCAGCCACACCTAACTCATCGATGTCGACACCCATGTCTCACCGATGATGAAGCACTAACACGCCTACACAATGACATGCCGATGTGAATACTGTAAATTTGGAAAACTATTGAAGTAAGCCACCAAAAACTCCCCGAACACCTCAAAACTGTATTTTTCACAAAATATTGGCCAAGGGAAAATAAGGGTAATTACATGTGTCATTAATTTGGAACGAGATTCAAAAATGATTAGTATGTATACATGAAATTTAATTCTAGATAATTTTATGGATGATGTGTATGTTCTCATGATGATATATAGGATTTATTATCCCCCATGATATATTCTCTTATTAATGGGAATGTTCATATTTTAGATGTATCTACATCAAAAGTTTATTTTTTGATTTATGAAATAGTGTAAGGGTTTCCATATTTTTTTACACATATTTTTGGTTGTGGCCTAAATGTTTTTGAGATTCTTTAGTGGTATATTAAAGGGTGGTAAAATTATCCAACATCCATTTTCTCCCTATTATTTTTTTAAATCTCATGGACATGATTTGTCTTGGTATTTATTAAATCCAATTTTCCATAATATTAAGGATCATTTAAATAACATTATATGGTGTGTTGTATAACAGAAAAGATATTTTATAATTTCATATTCTTTTCTAAAAAGAATTTTATATTTTTGAAAACATTTTAAAATATTTTAAAAAGTGATTCAATTATTTTAAAAAATGGATTAAAAATTTATAATGTAATAATATACTCTATTATTACATATTTTATTGAGTTTTTATTGTGGTAATGAATTTATATTTTATTAAATTTCGACATTACACAAGCCTCCCAAGTTTCATGAAATTGATTATGTTTTTCTAAATGTTTTCTAATGTTATGTCACAGTTTTAATGAGATACATAAGTGAATATATAATTATTTTTGATTTTTTATAATAGTTAGTAAGTGTATTTATTGGATATGTGTGTAACACCCCAAGGTTTTAAAAACTTAATTGAAATTCCTGAACATTTTTTAATTAGATATTGTTAACTATCCTTTAATCATAATTTTTTCTTTTGGGTTCTAAATTTCAAAAAATAGCCATCTACTATTGTGATCAGTATGTTATTTTGAGTCTAATAGATCAAACTTATTTCTATGTGAGTAGTAACAAACCCTAACGATTAGTAATATTTATATAACCATGACCACAATGAATAGTAACTTGTATTATAATTTTAATTCCTTATGGATGTATGATATCGATATGTTGATTAATTATTCTAGGTGATTACAAATGAATTAAAGATATAAAATTGTTTTTTAATAAATTATGATTTTTTTTAAAATAAACTATTCATATTTATAAAATAATTCTCCAAAAAATGGTGTTCATTTTTTAATTCAAAACATTGAAAAATGGGTAGGGTGAATTTTTGGGTCTTTTTGAAAATTCATCATTTTTTTGAATAGTAAAATACAATAATTGATTAATATTTATTTTACTCCCTCATAAGTGATGGGATCCTTTTTAAGCCCACTTGTTTCAAACTAAAAATAAATTATTACAATTTTGGGTCACATGAATCGTGACTATTCATATTCATGAAAAAATTATTATAATAATGATTTAAATAATCTAAAAACCCTCCCCTCCTCCACTATTAATACAACCCTCATTCCCCTCTTCATCCCACACCTCTAAAGCCTTGAAAATTTCTTAAGTTCTACCCATTAATCCTAAAAACACCCTTCCCAATGTCTAATACTTTCTAGTCTCACCCAAAGGCCAAATCCAAGGGCCTTATCAAGGATCTCAAGGAGAAGAGATAAATTGGTAAACACGTTCTTTTTATTTCAATATTTTCTTTCCATTTTATTTATATTATTCTTATTTCCTCACTTAACCTTATCCCGGAGGAATGAATTATCCATTACCATACATATTATTTATTTCATCATGTTTATGGATGACTAACCCTTATACTTCCTATCCTCTAACACATATTCCATAAATTAAAAGACATACTGTGAGGTGACGATTTACCAACTTCATGGAAAATATCATTTCAATATATATTACATCCATAAAGAGTGGTCATGAAAAATATTTCATTGTAGAACTAGATTATAATTTATGTATTATATCTTATATAATTTAGTGGAATCAATCTATACACTTGTTATTAATTTAAAAAACAAAATGAGTTCATTATGATCGAAGAATCACCAAAATAACCTAAACAATCATGAATAATGTTTTAAATTTTTAATTATCCTCATCTTGGAATTAAAACAGATAAAATGTATAACTGATGTTTTGAGAAATATTTAGCATTCCAATTATATAGTTTCACTTCCAATCGATAAGAATTTCCATCATGAACCGATCATGGAAATCATGTATAGAACGCACCCAAAATTATTGATGGAACAAAATATGAACAATTAAAGTGATAAATTATTTAACGAAATGACCTTATAACTTATTATAAACATGAATATGATTCTGTATGTTATTAATAAAACACATTTAATCATTAAAAATGAGGTTTATATTACTTTACTTATGTCAATCCTGAGGTAAGGTAATTCATTATCCGATTTACATTCTTTACGTTAACATTCAATTTCATTATTTATGTGATATTAAAAAAAATTGAGATGAAATATGATTATATTATGGTGAATAATGTTTATATATAGTGGATATACATATTCCATCCACGCTATTACATCTCGTTTCAAATATATGATATTTATAAGGGACATTCCATTTAAAAACCACTTTCAACATTCTGTTATACAAAATTCAAATTAAATGTATTTATGAAATTATTCATATGGTATGATTTTTTTCTAGTCCATAATAAATATTAATAATGAGGGGTGAGACCTATATCATTAGCCAATGCACCAATTATATGTATGTTGGTGGTCGGTCGTATGGTTACTCTATGCATAACTATAATGATTACAATAATTATAAGGTATCCCTAAGGATTAAGAAATATAAGGTAGCCAAGAGGGTTAAATTATTATATATGTAACTGTCCAATATAATGTTATGGTTATATTAATGTTCTATATGTTTTGTGGAAATATCATTTAAATATCAAGTTTCACAATATAGGTTTATATGGGAAAAAATCATGTCTTTTTTTTTGAAAATGATGTCATACGTTTCATCTTTAATGGGATATTGTTTTATTTAATTATTTTTATATCCATTATGATATTTTTATTCTCATACAATGTGTTAAAATGATTTTCACAGTTTATAAGGATGTTTAAAAAAAATAAGGAAGCAATTTTAAATGATATGACGATTTGATAAAGTAAAAATGTTTCATTTTTGGAAGAAATGGATACTATTTCTGTAGTATCTTCTCATTATGAATATGGAATGGTACGTATGTATTATATCCCAATTAATTAAAAATATAAACATGAAATGGACATCAATATGAAATTATCCTTTTTTCTAGAATAAAATTATATATTATGTCATGTAATAAGGTCGAGTCCTTATAGTTGGTATCAAATGACAGTTTAGATAACATTAGGGGTTAGGTAATTGTTAATATAATACCATAAATAATTTTATCTATGGTAAATTTGAAATGATTTAGCATTTGAATATTACCATGTTACATCGACTAAGATCTGTTTGTTCTGAATGGGTTTTTGCGGAATACTCAGGGAAGCTGAAGAGGAGAGGGACTGACAGAATGATTTCATTTCAAATCTGCAGCCCAGAATGGTATGGGTTGGAACCAAATAGTTTGTGACAGTACGAGTATAGATGATGTAGTAAATAAATGGATGTGGAATCCATGAATAAGAAAAACCATAGGTACCACATAAGAATGTGATGATAGTGGATAATTTTATGAGACAACACCAGCTTATTTTCAATGGATCTTCTTACCCAGTAGTGGATGAAGGATTAATTAATGCCCTTGAAAAGATATTTGATGTTATGGGATGTTTATAAAATCAAAAGTATTGTCTCTTCATTCATCGTTTTGATGATGAAGCTTACCAGTGGTGGTCAATTGTAATAAATATCAGGGCAATATGGGTAATGAACCGTTAGAGTGGGATGAATATAAAAGTTAATTCCTAGAAAAGAATTTTCCGAAGGTAGTTTGATATAGGATGGAGAAGAAATTATTTAAACTGAAGAAAATTGAGGAATATTCACTAGAAATGTTTGAAAAATACATCACCAGAATCATAAGATATGCTCCCAATCATTTTCTGCATGTTGATAAAAAAATCTTTAGTTTTTACTCAGGATTATATCATTGGTATTTCTGGGAATTGGCCTCTTGTTAATTCAAAAGTTATGAGAAAATTTTCTGATGTGCTGAGAGGGTATATTTATAGTTATTTATGATCATGGGATATTTGAAAAAAAATGTGATAAATAGGTCCATATATAATGTGAGGGTTCAGAATCAATAAAACAAATATAATTGTAAGAATATCCAGTTTCTAGATTGTGAAAAGTATGGAAAAAAATACCTTGGGGAATGCCTTATTTATACTGGGATGTGTTTTTGAGGTGATAAGTTTGGACATATGTATTGAGATATATTTAAAATGATTATAAGACTAATCGTGAAAAGAAAAATATAAAGTGTTTTAAATGTGCTGAGATTGGTCATTTTTCACATGTCATCCCAAAGAGAGATTGAAATGATGAAAAGATGCAAGACTGTGACCAGAAAGGTGTAGTGAGATCCTTTGTGAATACGTTAGCATATATTGGTCCAGCCAATAAAGTTGAATCAGGTACATTGTTTGTTTAATCATATTTTTCTAAAGTTGTGTTTGATATGTGGTCGATACATCTCTTTATTTCTTGGAAATTTTCTCATAAATTGGAAAGATCACACCAAAAAATGAGACCAAAAATAATTTTTAAAACACTAGGAGAAAATATTGTAGCTAAGAGTAGTTATATAAATATTTATATTGGTGTATGTGGAATTAAATTACCTGCAAGGCTTATTTTTTTCCCTTATTAGTGTTATTATTCATTCTGGGAATGGATTGAATTTCTGTTTATCAGGAAAATATTTACTATAGAGCTAGAGAAGTGGTTTTTCATAAAGTTTTTTAGTTTTTATACCATAATGTACCCATATATTGGAAAACTTATGAGGTGGAATATAAAATATATAATGATGGAAATGAATGTTATCTTTCTCATTTTGTTGAAAGTAAAGAAACATTTCAAATTAATGAAGTGGCAGTGGTAAATGAATATATTGATGTGTTTTGGGAGGAGTTACATGGTCTTATAACTAATTATGAATTTTAATTCACAATTTATTTAGTTCCGAATTCTAAGAAAATATCATAAACACCATATTTAATCTATCAAATGGAACTTCTGGAATTGAAAATTTTGTGGTAGGAGATGATTGTTAAAGGATTCATTTATTCTATCACCTCATGGTGGGGTGATTCTATTTTTTTATATAGAATAGAAAGTAGGTTCCATGAGCCTTTTAATTGATTATAGTGCCTTGAATAACATCACTATTAAAACCAATTATACTTTACCACACTTTGAATAATTTTTTGATCATCTACAGGATGCTCAGTACCTTTCCTATAGTGACTTGAAATCCAGATACCATCAGCCGAAGGTGAAGGTGGATGAAATTCCAAAAAAAGATTTTTGTATTAGATATGGACATTATAAATTTTTATTTATGGTGTTTGGGTTAACAAATTCATCTATATCATTAATAGATCATATTAATATAATATTTCATGATTTCATGGATATGTTTGTTGTTGTGTTTACTGAAGACATTATGTAATCTTATAAGAATAAAGTGGTGCATGAAAAACATCTAGAAGTTGTTTTGGAAACCATAAAGGAAAAAACTATATGGATAATTCAATAATGTTTGATTATTTGTTGCAAAAAATTTTGTTTCATTAGAAAATTGTAAAAAATTATGTACTAATAGTTGGTCCTACCAGAAAATTTGGTTGACAAATGGCAAAGACCTACCAATCTTTCAGATTTTTAGTTTTCATCCATTAGAAGGTTATTACAAACAATTTATTAAGAACATTTCACAGATATCTTGACCAATAACTATGTTATCATGAAAAAGGGGTTCTATTTGTTTGTAAAAAAGAATGTGATGTTTGATTCTTGGAGCTAAAGAAGATATAAGTGAATTATCTAGTTATGGAATTTCCTTGTTGAAATGGTGAGTTTTTGTAACACCTTAGGTAAATAAAGAATAAAGAATTTTCATTTTTATTAATATTTATAAATTAAATATTAATATTACTTTAATGGGGTTTCTATGTTCGATAGCTTACCTGATACGCAACAATGAGTTTCTTTGAAATCTTACGTTGCACACTAGTAATATAATAATATTATTTTAAATGGTAGTTAACACATAACCGTTGTATTGGCGAGAATGGATGGAAATAACTAAAATATTATTATAAATGTTTTCTAAATGTTTTTACATTTATCCAATAAAAGATAATGGCTTAAAATATGGAAAGAATTCAATTTTAGGCATATATACCCTAATTTTCACTAAAGGTTAACTTATCGCCTTTTGATGGTGAACTGTCATTAAATATAGTTTTGGTCACTTTTAAACATCATATTGTACCAAATAAAACTCTTCTTTAGAATCGGGACATCAAAATTTACTTTGTGTATATTTTTGGTATTTTTCCGATAAAGTTCATTTTTTAATTAATAGTGAAAAATGTTGTATTTTAATTCAAAACATCTTTTTAATATAATTTATTTATATGATTATATTATATATTGATTTATATTTAGAGTTGAATTAGAATATATTTTTAACATTCAATACAATAGTGGTCGTTGAAATTAATTTCACTTTCAAATTGGACTTAAACTAGTGTCAATCTTTTGATACTTATTGTTTCATAAAAACACGATATTTGCTCTGATAACGGGAATTAATTATTAAATTAATTAATGCAACTTATATGTTTTGAATTTTTTAAAATATACATCATTTTTGAATTCGGAATATCAAATAATGCTTAGGGTGATGTTTTGGTATTTTTCTAAAAAACTTCGATTTTTGATGAATAGTGAAACCACAAAGTGGTTCATAAAAAATCGATTTATCGTTTAAATGAAAATTTACCACCTCTGTGTTTTGAATTTCCAAAATCCGACATACATGGTTGTCATTAAGAAGTAAAATTTTGTTCAATGGGATTAAAATAATTTTTTGGTGAAAAGTAACTTTTATGTTTTTAATCGTGATTAGAGGTAATTAGTGTAATTTAAAGTAAGAATAATGTTTTAATAATATGAAATGAACTTGACACATGTCCTACCCTTATTGGATGTGTCATTTCTGACCAAGAAAATCCATGGGTCAACTTGGGGACCCCATGGAGCCACTTTGGAAGGAAAATGACATTAATATCTTTTTATTTAATGTTAAAGTAAAAATGTCACAAACATGAGTTGTTTTACTAAAATAATGTTTAAGTAGGGTTATACAAGTCATAGTTTTGACTATAAATATTCGTTAGAAATCTAAAATTATTTCATACATCATGATATTTTTTTATAATTTTTAGAAATTAAATAAATTAAAATATTTATGACATCAGGATGATGCAGCGATTACCTCATTATTTAACGATTTAAATAAAATGAAAAGATAATGTAACATCTAAGATCGAAACATGTCAAAAACCTACTAGATGAGTATATTTATAACTCCTATCACCTTATCCTAGAAATATATAATTTTGGGACCTTTTAAATCTGAAAAGCATTTTATGATAAAGTATCCTTTTATAACATTCCAAGTGTGCCCCTCCTCTACTCTTATAAATGGCCCCCACCTCTACCATCGTAACCACACTTAAAAAAGCATTGGCTCGGCCAAACCCTAACCATTTTGTCTCTCCACATCCCTATATTACTCTTAGATTCCTCACATTGGGCAGAAGTCTTCCCTAGGAATCCTTTGAGCTCAAATCTAAGAGAGTTACCTGATTTTAAGGTAACGTCTTTACTTGTTTTCTTTTGTTTTATTTTGCTTCTCCAACCCCCTAAACTCTTTTTATTTATTTATTTTGTAACAAATACAGATTCTTCAATATAATAAGATGTTTTTATAATAATCATTCGAGCTAGACTTACACACACCTACTTCTAATGGTTAAATAACATACTGTTTCTGTGTTTGGAGAATTTCTGCCTCACGAAACGATGATTGTTCAATCTTAGTTTAACACCTTTAATGGTGGCCATTAAGATGTCACTATATTTATATATGATATATATTATGTTTCTGTTTTCCTTATGCTTCTGTAATTTTCATTTGCGGCATACCTTTGTGGTTTCCATTGTGGGTAACACGATAATTTCATTTTAGGAAGTGCGGACTACCGCCCCCTAAAAGTGATTTGATTCGTTAATGCCATATGTTGGACGTATAAAGGATGGATTTAAAGTTATTATATATGATTTATGTTACATATAAATGATGAATATAATTATGGAAATAAAATATACATACCTCTCATTTAGTTTTAATTCTATTAATATGACATAGAAATGAAAGTAGCGTTAATGCGTACGTACGGCTTATCGTCTCCATGAACGGTGTATTTAATTACTTACCTCTAAATGATTATGTAATATTATAAATACATGTATATGATGGATATATATGATATATATGATATCCAAATCATTAATATCATTCTGGATATGATGATCCTCTGACCACACGAACAACATGTAATTATAAGAAGTCCACTTTCGACTTAAGAACCAAATATCGACAAAACAAACATTATTAACTTAAATGATTGCATAATTTTTATAACATGGTAATAAGTGATATAAAAGTAATAATGAACCTGAAAAAGGTTCTTAAGAAAGTATAAATTATTTCAATTTTATTATTCAGGATGTTAAAGAACGATCGAGTCAAATCGGACCCGAGGTAAGGGAACTTCTTAACCCAATTTTAGTTCATTAGGTTAATATCCTACTTTAAAATTATGTCATGATATTATTACATCCAATCTTTTATTTTTACTTTCATAAAGGTGAAATGTATTACTTTGATAAAGTATACATGGTTTACTTGTTGTTTTGATAAACAAACAGTTTTCATTCTTTGTGTATCCCTTACAGAACTTTTTATGCTCACCCCAAATTTTTTAAATGTCTTTCACAGGACTTAATGTGGAATAGGGTCAAGGATGGGATCAAGGAAAAGTCATGCTATCTAAAACATGGAACTAGACTTGTTTCTTTTTAAGAGTTTTTATTTTATGAAAACTTAGTAAAAGTGTCTACTTTGAAATCTTTTGAGATGTAATAGTTATATCCTAATTCACTAAAACTCTAAACCTGAAAAGATTCTCAATGTGAATTATTCATTTAATTCAATATTAATTAAGGTTTAAGGCTAGGGCCTTATAATTGGTATCAGAGGTCGGTTTATATAACTTTAGGAGTTAGAATTCTATTAAAGGATTATCCAAAAATATATTTTTTATCATCAAATTGAAATGATATAGCATTTGAAGATTACAATGTTTCTTCATCTAAGACTTCTTTGTTCAAAATGGTTTTACACAGAGGAAACAGGGAAGTACTTCTAGGAATGCATACAGAAGGAAATAACCATCCGAATCAGCATCCTGAGATGGTCGGAATTGGAACTGAACAGTTTGTTGCAGTGATGGAACAGTTGAATCAGGCTATAAATGGTGGTGGTATCCATGCACGAGATTAGCCAGATCAACCACAGAGGAACATGTCAGTGGTGGAACATTTCATGAGGCAACATCCCCCATCATTCAGAGGATCATCTAACCCCGTGCAAGATGATGGGTGGATTAAATAACTGGAGAAGATTTTTGATGTCATGGGATGTTCAGAACATCAAAAGGATAGTCTTGCTGTTTACTGTTTTGAAGGTAATGCTGATCAGTGGTGGTCGATGGTGAAAAATATCAGAGATAGTGATGAGATCTATGATCTTCTCTGGGATGCATTCAAAGGTATGTTTCTTGAGAAATATTTTCCTAAGGTGGTTTGTCTTAGGATGGAAAAACAATTCCTAGAATTGTGGTAGGAGGATGATTCAGTGGTTGCTTATGAAGCAAAGTTCACTCGACTGGCAAGGTATGCTCCAAACATCATACGAGATCTTGATAGTAAAATAAACCGTTTTTTACTCAGGGTTAAAGACAAAGTATCAAAGGGATTTAGCTTCTCGTGAGTTCAAAAGTTATGAAAATCTTTTTTGATGTGCAGAGAAGGTGGAAATGGAGTTTTCCGATGATCATGTGATCTTTGAAAAACAATAGAATAAGAGTTCCACTTGGCAGACAGAGGGGAAGAATTAATCAAAGAAGCAAGGAGGTAAGAAAACCAAATATCCATCCTATGAGAAGTATGGTAAAATGAATCCTGGAGAATGTTTATCCAAGTCTAGAAAGTGCTTTCGGTGTTGTAATTCTGGTCATATTGCCCGTAACTATAAGGAGGATGATCAAGCAGGAAATAAAAAGTTAGTGGTAAGATATTTTATGTGTAATGAAATGGGTCATAATGCAAATTAGTGTCTAACGAAGAACTCAACTGGGGGAAAGAAGCCAGACTACAAGCATAAAGGGGTGGTGAAATCCTTTGCAACCACTTTAGCAGATGTTGGGCCATCAAATGAAGTAGTATCAGGTACACTATTTTTTTGTATAGATTATGCCAATGTGTTGTTTGATTCAGGGTCTACACATTCTTTCATTTCTGAGAATTTTTCTAGTAAATTTTAAATTCCATATCAAGATATGAATCCAGAACTTATGGTAAAAACACCCGAAGGGAATGTTGAGACAAAAAGGAATTATAAGAACCTTGCTATCCTTTTGTGCGGAAAGAATCTACCAGAAAACCTTATTGTTTTGCCTCTAGTAGAGTTTGATGTTATTTCGGGCATGGATTGGCTTTCTATTTATCATGCTTAGATTGACTGCAGAGCTAAAATGGTTTATTTTAAGAAAGATTTTTAGTTTGTGTACATGAATGAACCCTTTCTTTTGATAACATATCAGGAAGTTGAGAAACTAGTAAAATATTCAAATGAATGTTATCTTGCACATATTGTTGCAAATAAAGGAACTGTTTAGATTAATGATGTGCCAGTGGTAAATGATTATCTTGATGTTTTTCCTGAAGAGTTTCCTGGTATTATTCATGATCGGGATGGTGAATTTACTATTGACTTAGTTCCTGATTCTAAGACAATTTCAAAAGCCCCTTATCGAATGGCTCAAGGTGAAAATTTAGAGTTAAAGAAGAAATTGCAAGAGTTATTAGATAAAGGTTCCATTCGACCTAGCACATCACCATGGGGTGCTCATGTATTGTTTATTAAAAAGAAAGGTGGCTCAATGAGACACTGCATTGATTATAGATCCTTGAATAATATTACTATTAAGAAAAAGTATCCTTTGCATCATATCGATGATTTGTTTGATCAGCTCCCGGGAGCTCAGTATTTTTCGAAGATTGACTAGAGGTCGGGGTACCATCAGTTGAATGTAAAAGAAGCAGACGTTCCGAAGACTACGTTCCGTACTAGATATGGCCATTATGAATTTGTAGTTATACCTTTTGGGTTAACCAATGCACCTGTTGTATTCATGGACCTTATGAATAGAATTTTCCATGAGTTTTTGGATAAGTTTGTGATTGTTTTCATTGATGATATTTTGGTTTTTTCTAAAAGTAAGTAGGAGCATGAAATTCATTTAAGGGTTATCTTGCAAACATTAAATGAAAAGAAACTTTATGGAAAATTTAGAAAGGGTGAGTTTTGGTTACAATTTTTTTTCCTTGGTCACATTGTTTCAAAATATGGCATAACTATTGATCCAGCTAAAATAAATGTTGTTGAAGAATGGCCAAGACCCACAAATGTAACCGAGATCCATAGTTTTCTTGGTTTGGTAGGTTACTACCGAAGGTTTGATGAAAATTTTTCACGGTTATCTAGTCTAATGACTATGCTAACTCGAAAGGGTGTTATGTTTATCTGGACCAATGAATATGATGATTCTTTTCAGGAGTTGAAAAGAATATTGGTGAATGCTCTAGTTTGGGAACTTCCTTCCAGGAATGGTGAGTTTGTTATGTACAGTGATGCTTCATTGAAAGGACATGGTTGTTTCCTTATGAAGAATGATCAGGTAATTTCATATGCTTCACATCAGTTGAAAAATCATGAGGTAAATTACCCATCACATGACTTGGAATTAGCTGCTGTTGTTTTTTCTCTAAAAATTTGGAGGCATCATTTGTATGAATTAAAGTGTGAAATATATACTGATCACAATAGTTTAAAGTATATATTCAATCAAAAATAATTGAACATGAGACAGAGGATATGGATAGAATTAATCAAGGATTATGATTGTACAGTTCATTACCATCCGAGAAAAGCAAATAAGGTGGCTAATTATTTGAATAAAAAAAGTAATTCCTTATTAACCATTCTACGTTTGGAACGAGATCCTTTGGTTTTTGATTTGATGAACTTTGGCATAGAAGTTGTTGGTGCAGGAAGTTCTTCATTTTTGTTTCAGGTTTCCGTGAGATCATCCATATCAGGTAGAATTAAGAAAGCACAGAGGGAAGACAGTGAGTTGTAGAAAATGATAGAGCTGGTTCAGAAGGGTAAGTATCCTGAATTCAACATTGATAATGATTTTGTTTTGAGGTTTTCAAATAGATTATGTGTGCCTGGTGATTCACAGTTGAAGATTGAGTTGTTATGTGAGGCTCATAGTTCCATGTTTTCAGTTTATCCTGGAAGTACTAAGATGTACAGAGATCTGTGGGAGTATTACTTGTGGGATGGAATGAAAAGAGATATTGTTGATTTTACTGTGAAGTGTTTGACTTGTTAGCAGGTTAAAGTAGAGTGGAAGTTACCGAAAGGGATGCTTAAGCCTTTAACAGTGCCAGAGTGGAAATGGGAAAACATATCCAAGGACATTGTTGTGGGATTACAAAATACATCTCGAGTTAATAATGCAATCTGGGTTATTGTTGATCGATTAACTAAATCTACTCATTTCCTTACAATACGAGATACTTTTTCCCTAGTTCAATTTTCCCGTTTGTATCATAAAGAGATAGCCAGGATACATTGAGTTCCTCTCTTCATTGTGTCCGACCGTGACCCCAGGTTTAATTCTAACTTTTGGAAAGGCCTTCAGAATTTGTTGGGTACTGAATTAAATTTTAGTACAGTTTTTCATCCGCAATTAGATGGGCAGTCAGAACGAACAATTCAGACCTTGGAGGATATGCTACGAGCTTGTTCTATGGATTATCAGGGAAGTTGGGACCAACAACATTCTTTGGTTGAGTTTTCATATAATAACAGTTTTCATTCTAGAATACAGATGTCACCGTTTGAGGCATTATATGGGAAGCGGTGTCGAACTCTATCTTTTTGCGATGAAGTAGGTGAAACGAAGCTGATGGGACCAGAATTGGAAGAAGATATGGCAAAAAAAGTTTAGATGATTCATTAACACATGAGAACAGCTCAAAGCAGACAGAAAACTTATGTGGATAACCGGAGGAAGGATCTATCATTCGAGGTAGGTGATCATGTGTTTCTCAAGGTTTCTCCATGGAAAAGTGTGATTCGATTTGGTAAGAAAGGAAAGCTGAGTCCAAGGTTCATTAGACCATATGAAATTCTAGAGAGAGTTGGATCAGTTGCATACATAGTGGCATTACCTCAGAGTTTACCTCAGGTACACAATGTTTTTCATGTTTCGATGCTGAGAAACACTATGCCATATCCATCTCATGTTTTGAGCCAATAGGTAGTTCAGTTGGAAGAGAATCTCTCTTATGAAGAAAAACCAGTCCAGATTCTTGATCGAAGAGAGAAAGTGTTGCGAAATAAGGTAATTCATCAGGTAAAGGTTTTGTGGAAATACCATATGGTTGAAGAGGCATCATGGGAATCTGAAAATGCTATGAGGGATAAATACCCCCACTTGTTTTGATAAGTGAATAAAATTGTGAGGATGCAATTCCTAAAAGGGGAGAAGGATGTGACACAATAGGTAAATAAAGAATAAAGAATTTTCATTTTTATTAATATTTATAAATTAAATATTAATATTACTTTAAAGGGGTTTCTATGTTCGATAGCATACCCGATACGCAACAATTAGTTTCTTTGAAATCTTACGTTGCACACTAGTAATATAAAAATATTATTTGAAATGGTAGTTAACACACAGCCGTTGTATTGGCAGGAATGGATATAAATAACTAAAATCTGATTATATATGTTTTTTAAATGTTTTTACATTTATCCAATAAAAGATAAAGGCTTAAAATATGGAAAGAATTCAATTTTAGGCATATATACCCTAATTTTCACTAAAGGTTCACTTTTCTCCTTTTGATGGAGAACCATAATTAAATATAGTTTTGTCAGCTTTATAAATTCTATTGGACCAAATAAAACTCTTATTTAGAATCGGGACATCAAAATTTACTTTGTGTAAGTTTTTGATATTTTTCCGATAAAGATCATTTTTTAATGAATAGTGAAAAATGTTGTATTTTAATTCAAAACCTCTTTTTAATCTAATTTATTAATATGATTAAATTAACTTTTGATTGTTTTTAGAGTTGAATTAGAATATATTTTTATCATTTAATCCAATATTGGTTGTTGGAATTAATTTCACTTTGAAATTGGACATAAACTAGTGTCAATCTTTTGATACTTATTGTTTCATAAAAACACGCTATTTTCTCTGACATCGGGAATTAATTATTAAATTAATTAATTAAACTTATATTTTTTTTAATTTTGTAAAATAGAAATCATTTTTTAATTCAGAATATCAAATACATCTTAGGGTGAAGTTTTGGTATTTTTCTGAAAAAATTCAATTTTTGATGAACACTGAAACCACTAAGTGGTACTTAAAAAATTAATTTTTCATTTAAATGAAATTTTACCTCCTATGTATTTTGAATTTCCAAAATATGACCTACGTGGTTGTCATTAATAAGTAAAATGTGGTTCAATGGGATTAAAATAATTTTTTGGTGAATAGTAACTTTTATGTTTTTAATCGTGATTAGAGGTAATTAGTGTAATTTATGGTAAGAATAATGTTTTAATAATATGAAATAAACATGACACATGTTCTTCCCTTATTGAATGTGTCATGGCCGACCAAGACAATCCATGGGTAAACTTGGGGACCCCATGGATCCACTTTGGAAGGAAAATGACATTAATAATTTTTTATTTAATGTTAAAGTAAAAATGTCACACCCATGAGTTGTTTTACTAAAAAAATTAAGTGGGGTTATACGAGTCATATTTTTGACTATAAATATTCATTATAAAGATAAAAATATTTCATACATCATGATAATTTTTTTATAATTTTTAGACCTTAGATAAATTATATTATTTAAGACATCATGATGATGCATCGATTACCTCATTATTTAACGATTTAAATAAAATGAAATGATAATGCAAAATATAAGACCTACACATGTCAAAAACCTATTGGATGAGTATATTTCGAACTCCTATCACCTCATACTAGAAATATATAAATTTGGGTACTTTTAAATTCGAAAAGCATATTATGATAAAGTAACCTTTTATAACATTCCAAGAGTGCCCCTCCACTCCTCTTATAAAAGGCCCCCACCTCTACCACCTTACCCACACTTCCAAAGCCTTTGGCTCGTCCAAAACCTTCCCCTTTTGTCTCTCCACATCCCTCTATTACTCCTAGAAGCCTCACATTGTTCAGAAGTCTTCCCAAGGATGCCTTTGAGATCAAATCTAAGAGAGTTACCCGATTTTAAGGTAATGTCTTCACTTGTGTTCTTTTGTTTTATTTTGCTTCTCCGACCCTCTAATCTCTTTTTATTAATTTATTTTGTAACAAATCCAGTATATTAATTATACAAGGATGTTATTATAAGAATAACTCGAGCTACACTTACAGACACCTACATCTAATTGTTAAAGAACATATTGTTTCTGTGTTTGGAAAATTTCTGCCTCATGGAACGATGATTGTTCAATCTTCTTTTAACACCTTTAATGGTGGCCATTAAGATGTCACTCTATTTATATATGATATATATTATGTTTATTGTTTCCTTATGCTTCTGTATTTTTCATTTGTGGAATTCCTTTATGGTTTCCATTGTGGGTAAACACGATAATTTCATTTTAGGAAGTGCGGACTACCGCCCCCTCAATGTGATTTGATTCGTTAATGCCATATGTGGGATGTATAAAGGATGGATTTAAAGTTATTATATATGATTTATGTTACATATAAATGATGATTATAATTCTGGAATTAAAATATACATACCTCTCATTTAGTTTTAATTCCATTAATATGACATAGAAATGAAAGTAGCGTTCATGCGTACGTACGGTTTACCGTCTCCATGAACGGTGCATTTCATTTTTTACCTCTAAATGATTATGTAATATTATAAATACATGTATATTCAGGATATATATGATATATATGATATCCAAATCATGAATATCATTCTGGATATAATGAACCTTTGACCACACAAACAACATGTAATTGTAAGAAGTCAACTTTCGACTAAAGAACCAAATATCGACAAAACAAACATTATTAACTTAAATGATTACATAATGTTTATAACATGGTAATAAGAGATATAAAAGTAATAATGAACTTGAAAAAGTTTCTTAAGAAAGTATAAATTAACTCAAGTTTATTATCCAGGACATTAAAGAACGATCGATTCAAGTCGGAACCGAGGTAAGGGAACTTCTTAACCCAATTTTCGTTCTTTGGGTTAATCTCCTAATTTCAAATTATGTCATGATATTATAATGTCATATCATGTATTTGTACTTTATTTATGTGTACTTATAGTCAATACACATAATAGATCTATTTTATTTCAAAATGGTCTTTATAAGGGACTTCGTCTCAATCTCCTTTCATTGAGGCATATTTTGTTTTATACACAACATTATTTTATACGGTGTATAAACCCCTTTTAAATTTAATTTTATTCAAAAAGAATATTTTTATACGAAGCGTTTTACTAAACGACAAAAAGGAATGTTTCTTTTAACGTACACGGTGACAACGACCTTTTTCGCCGCCGTGAGTATTATTTGGTCTTTGGCTTCCTGAACAAGCCGTAATGTTTTTTAAAATGAAATAAATACCATATACTCTTTTATGTATTTTGGTATTGAAAATGGTTTTTATAATGGATTTGTTATGTCAATATATTTAAGTGATATATTGTGATCAATGTGTGGAAATGTTTTCTTTCGATTATATTTCTTTTATGTATTATGATTTTTTTAATGGTACTAGGACATTTGACGAGTGGTTACGTGATAAACCATATGACGGGTGGTGCCGTGAATATCAGGACGGGTGGTTACGTTATAACCTCCAATGCATTGGGTATGGAAGTTGGCCGTATGGCTATTCCATTAAGTTATATGTGTGGAAGTCGACCGTATGGTTATTCTATTTAAGTATGTTTATGTCCCAATTTACCTTTATATGCTATGTGATCTTTATATGGGTTATATGGTAATCTTTTGGTTAAAATAGAGTAAGTACTGATCTTTTATTCAGTGAAGAGTTTTTACTAATTCATAATGGTGAAAAGTATTACTTTGATAAAGTATACATGGTTTACTTGTTGTTTTGATAAACTTACAGTTTTCATTCTTTGTGTATCCCTTACTGAGCTTTTTATGCTCACCCCAAGTTTTTTAAATGTTTTTCACAGGACTTAATGTGGAATAGGGTCAAGGATGGGCACAAGGAAAAGTCATGCTATCAAAAACATGGAACTAGACATGATTCTTTTTAAGAGTTTTTATTTTATGGAAACTTAGTAGAAGTATCTACTTTGTAATCGTTTGAGATTTAATAGTTATGTCTTAATTCTCTAAAACACTAAACCTGAAAAGATCCTCAATGTGAATTATTCATTTAATTCAATATTAAGTAAGGTTTAAGGTCGGGGCCTTATAGTTTGTCATCAAATGTGACACTTCATTGAAGATTAATGGTTGTGTTTTTAGGAAGATTGATATGGTAATTGATTTTTATTCAAGAAAACTAAAACCTCATGAGTTAAATTATCCCACATATGATTTGGAATTCATATATGTGTGTTTTCATTGAATATTTGGAGAATCATCTATACATATCCAAATGTAAAATATATACTGACCATAAAAGTTTGAAGTATATACTCACTCAGAAGGAATTAAACATGAGGCAAAGAAGATGGCTTGAATTGATAATATATTATGATTTCATGATCAGTTACCGTCCCACAAAAGTATAAAATTTAAAAGATTCATTTAATCCAAATAATCTTATATAATTAACCAGTTTATGTTTGGAACATGATCCTTTGATTAATGATTTAATGACTTTTGGCTTAGCAGTTGTTGGTGCAGAAATACCTTTGTTTTGTTTCATGTTTCTGTGTCGTCATTGTAATCACATAGAATTGATAAAAATTAGAAGGAAGACCCTCAACTATAGAAAAAGAAAGAACTGCTTAAAATGGGTAAGTTTCCCGAATTTTTCAACGACAAATATTGTGATTTATGATTTTGTAAATTAATATGTTTGCCTTCAAAATCCCAATTAAAGAAAGATTAATTGTTTGAAGCTCATAATTATACATTTATAGTTCATCTTATTAGTACTCAGATATTCAAAGACTTTTAAGAGTATTACTTTTTGGATGGAATTAAAAAAGATTTGATAAATTATACTATGAATTTTTTAACATGTCAATAGGAAAAAATAAGGTGCAGTTACTAAAGGGGAGTTGTTTTCCATTTATACTGCTATAGTTGAAATGAGAGGATGTATCCCTAGACTTTTTGGTGGTAATACATACTAATTTTCATGGAAACAATGCGATTTTGGATGTTTTTGTTCATATGAAAAAATATGCACATTTTCCTTTGTACTCAAGATAAAATGTCTTTGGATATACTTTCTTGGTTGTACCATATAAACACTGTCAGGTTACATTGTGTTCCTATTTCTATTTTATCTGACTAAGATCCCATGTTAACTTATATTTTTTGGAATGGTATTCAGAGGTCATTTTTGTAACACCCAAATATTTCATTGTACATTATCTCATTAAAGAAATTCAATAGCTTGCGGTACAAGAAACATTGAGTTCGAGCACACCACAACATACTAATCTAACCATTAAAAAGCGGTTATGAATACTATTAACTGCATTTTTAATCTTATATACTCTATAATTTTGACATTCATATTATGTGTTTCTTAGACATAATATAAGAACATATTCATTTTTTCATATAATAGAATTATTTTATAAAAAATTCAATTTTTGAGCCTTTTAATGGGGAAACTTTTTTAAAACCAATATTTGAAACTTTTATATATTCAATTAAATGAAATAATATTTTTATTTTGATGCGGGACATAAAAATTTAGTTTGGATAAAATTTTGGTACTTTTCTTATAGCTTTTATATTTTGTCAAATAGTGAAAAATACTATGTTTTAATTGAAAACAAATTTTTCTATCAAAATAATTTATAGTGTTAAATTATGAATTTGACAGGTTTTGATGTATAATTAGATTATATTTTTTTTCAATTTACGTCATTATAAGTAATTTCACATTTAAATTTGACATAAACCCGTGTCAATAATTTGATAGTTTTTTCTTTTTAAAAGGTGTTTTTTGGTTTCGACAATGAGAATTAATTATAAATTAATATATCCATCCTTTATTTGTTTTATTTTTGTAAAATATGATTAAATTTTGAATTCGGAATATCAAAATTAAATTTGGCTGATTTTTTTTTCTGAAAACATTCAAATTTTTATGAATAATGAAAAACACTCCATTATTGTTTAAAACTGAATATTTATTTATGTAAATAGTTATTTTATTTTATTTTATTTTAGGATAAAATAGATATATAATAAATATATAATTTCAATGTAAATCATTCCAGTAATTTTTTAAAAATTTTAGATATATAATATTTTTTCTAACTTTTTACTCCCTTTAACCCACCTCCTAGGTGAATTTGCAAATTTCCATAAAACATAATTTCACCGCTTCTGTGACTTTAATTTCAAAAATTTGAGAGACATGGTTAGCCTCTGTAAGCAAAATTTGGTTTAATATGTTGAAAATAATTTTTGGTGAATAGTAACTTTGGACTTTTATTTACCACGATTAAAACTAAATAGGGTAATTTAAGGTTAAAATGATATTATAATTACCCTTACTAATGTCTTAATTATATTGGATAAGTGTAATTAGACCATAGAAAACCTCATGAAAATGATATGATCCTTTAGTTCCAATTGGACTAGATTAGGACATTTATTATTATTTAATTTAAAGAAGAGTTAAGAGTGTTAAAATTCAAGTTTTTATAACTAATAAATTTTTAATATAGGGTTATACATAAAATAAATTATAATATAAATATTCATTAAAAATATAAAAATATTTCCTAAATTATGGTAGTATATTTATAATTTTTAGACATTAAATAATTAAATTTTTTATGACACAATAATGATGGAGTAATTACATTATTAATAAAAGATTAAAATAATTGATATTATAAATCACCAAATAAATTTAATTTGACTATTTTGATGAATTAAAATAATTTTATTGATTAATATGACTTGTTATGGTTGATTAAATCAATTTTTTTCGAATTAATCATGCGGTTATGATTTAAAAAAAACAAATACCAGATAATGTCAAAATTGACATAAAATTATTTTAAAAAAATACAATATTATTGGTTGATATAATATTCCTAGAAATCCAACATTTGGCCAAAGGTCTTAACTGATATTATATATTTTATTAATTAACCACTTGAGGTTCTCTTGGATGTTTATAGTATGTTTATTAACAATATAGTGTATGAATACAAGAAGACATTGTAGAATTTAAACTCTTTAACTAAGAGTTAAATCTAAATGATATGGTTATAATGGTAACATAAACTTGTATAAAACCTATTTGGGGAGAGTTTTTCTACCCATCCCCACCTTATAATTTAAATAATTCATTTTTAAACCATTAGAACCCGAAAATTATTTCATTATAAAATTATATTTCAAACTTTTCTAAAGTGACCCTCACCTCTCTTATAAAAGGGCACTTACCCTTCTCTTAATTTCACACCTCCAAAGCCATTTGGCTCGGCCAAAACCACACCAAATATCCTCCTAACAGTCATCCCTTTATCCTAGAATCCATCCATTGGTCATAAAGACAATATAAGGATCCCTTTTCATCAAATCAAAAGGAATAACCCGAAAAGGTGGTAAATATTTCATCAAATCTGTCAAGTTCTTTTCTTCATTCACTCCCTCTTTCATTTTTCATTCGATTGTAAAATAATAAATATAGAATCTTCTATATACTATGATATTTTCATATAAAGGGTACAACCATATTCAATATTCTATCCATCCTATAAATGATAATGTCACCATACGTGCGTATGTACGGATTACCGTCTACACGTCGTGCTGTAGTTTGTTATTCAAACACTTCATTATTTGGATGGATAAAATAATGAGTATAACAGATGTAAATAATTATTATAAAATGTTAATGATTTTGTATATATGATATACCATCCAATTAAATGTGATTTCTTCATCAATATAATGATATTGTCGCTCGTGCGTACGTACAGATTACCATCTTCACAACCTGATGAGATTCCTTTCCACATTCACCATTCAACGATGATTATAAAATATATATCATTAATAAGTATGTAATATATGAAATAATAATGATACTATATATATATATATATTTGTGTACTTATGAAGTGCACTGTGTTGCATTTGTTGTCAATGAGGTATGTTGTTGTCAAGGAATGAATGTATGGATGTCAAGGAGTTTCAATATGCGAATGACAAAGGATGTGATGGTGTTGGTGATGAATGGAGAATAGCCATGGTACTAGGATGCATGTCACTTAGGAGATTCACTAAGTGACATAGGAGATGTGGTGAAACATTCTCTATGGATATCTGACGATTGTTGAGCTGCTCTTTAAGTTCAAAGAACATGTATCAACTAGATACAATGTCACAAAATGATTGGAGACCATGCATTGTATTAACAATGCATGAGGAGCTGAAGTGAACCATCCATAAGTTCTAAGTGGATGATGTGGTTTTAATGAAGTCCATGCACTAACTCTTAGTGCATGTGAATAGAAAAAGTTCCAATTGATCTCTGATTAGATAAATAAAGAACATTGAAGATTATAAGTGATTCAGGAGTTCGGTTGATGAAGATGAACCTTTTGAATTCCATATCCTAAGTGAAGATCATATGAGGAGAAGTAATGGAATTATTAAGAAGAAGATGAGAAGAAATGAAGAAGAAGAATGGCTTGGAAGAAGTGGCATTTGGAATTTGAACTTGGGTTACTTTGTTTTTATACAAAGTCCCTAAGTCTCTACTTAGGCAAAAAATTAGCCACCAAGGGCCAGCCTTAAGGGTTCAACCCAAGGCACATGTGGGACTAGGTCACCACGCCCAAGGGGATCCCATGGGGCCAGCCCAAGAGAGGTCGGGGCCGTGTATAAGCCCCGAAGCCCCGCGGTGATGAAGCCCGCGCAGCATGAGCGCGAGAGGAGCGCGCCCGTGACATGCATAGTGGGCGCATAGCATGCCCGCGAGGAGCAGAGTGGGCGCAGAGTGCGCCCGAAGAGAGAACACGGTGCGGGGCGACACCGTGGAGGGGGAAGTTCAATTTCTGAGAGGCGGGCAGCGCTAGGTTGATAAGCCGCGGAAAAACCGCGCCCCGTTTCAATGTGGGACGCGGAAAAATCTCCAGGAGCGCATCCTGGCCGTCCGAGTGATCGCGCGGCAGATCTCGGCCGCCCGATGCATCGCGCCATTCGTGATCTGATCCAGGCCGTCCAAATCTTCGATCCAACGGCTCCCCGTCCATCTCCAACCTCGAGCTCGACCGAAGCTCCCCGACGTCTCCCGCTGAACCAGAGGCATCCCGACGATGGATTTTGAGTTCTCGGCTGTCTCTCTCAAAGCTGAAGGCACCCTCGTGCTCGTCTGGCCAAACCAAACCCATCCATGCATGAAAATATACTTGCATGCAACAAATGAGGAAATTCGATGAAGGCCGAAGGCAAACGAAGTGCCGAGGCCTCGGTGAGTTCGTTTTTTTCATGGATTGGAAGAGAAGAGGCCGTGCATGCGTTCTAAGTCGCATGTACGTAGAGAAAAATGAAATGAGAAGATCCCGCGGAGAACAGAAAAGAAAAACGTGATTTGCGGCTTGTGTTCAATGATTTTTAAAGAACCGAAAATCTCGGTGATTTGAGATTTATCTCACGCGGAAGATTATGCATTCCTTTTCCTATAAAAAGAGAGCCCGAGCCCTCTTAGAAGTTTGCAGATCCTTTGAGAAACGGGAGTCCCGTGAGTGCATTCCCTCGTGAAGAACAGCCTGCGCGCCCCCTGCGCGGCAGAGAAGCCCAGAGCCATTTTTGGCTTCGTGAAGTTCCTTTTGTGCACTCCTTGCACGAAAGATGAAAGGGAGTCCCATGTGCGCCTTCCTTGCACGACAGGAAGACCCGTGGCCGCATCCTTGCGCGCCCGTGGTTGCATCCTTCTCTGCCCATGGACTTGCGTGGCAGGAGGTGTTTGCGCGACCCTTGTGCACCTTGAGGACTTGCGTGCGGCATTTGAAGACAGTAGAGGTCGCACTCCTGTTCCGTGCACCTTGCGCGCCCGAAGGCTAAGTGAAGACCGAGGCAGTGCCTCGTGTGTGAACATTGAGAAGGTCGAGCCTTTGTGCTTGTGTTCCAAGAAGACAAGTACACCTACGGGCAGTGGCTTGTGCAAAGAAGGAGAACCCGAGGCCTTTAGTGCCTTGTGTGTGCACCAATTGAAGACACATTTTGTGTGTGCAAAATTGAAGAACAACCTACGGGTTAAGGGTGTGAAACAATAAGTGGGAAGAGGCCCAAGTCAAGTGTGTGCAAAACAAAGAACAATTTATGTGTACTTGAACAAGTAACAAAGAAGGCCGAACCTAGGTGTGTACAAAGTGTACGGATTTAGAAGTTGAAGGAAGAGGACATCCACACTAAAGTATAACACACATTCAAGTGTGTAAGAAAATTGAATAAAGTGTGTGAAGAAGTGAGAAGCTGGTGTGTGCTTAAAGATACTACAACCTTTGTGGGTTTATTGCACCAAGAGAAGAAAGAGGGAAGTGCATGCTTGCATGCATGCACGTGCACACGTGAACAAAGCCAAATCTGTTTGTGTGCATCTGAGTTGTCCAAGACCAAGATTTCTTGATGAGAATTAAGAGGCCATGTAGTCAGTGCATGAGGAAGTAGAGATACCATGCACTCAGTGCATGAAGTTGATGTGAAGTGAGACTGGACCAGACTGAAGTTAAAGATATCAGTTGTCTGAGTATTCAGTAGTTGGAGAGAAGCCAGGTCATCCTCAGAAGAAGGAGATAAATCCTGAGCAATATGAGAAGACCTGTTCATCACAAGTGAGCAGAGGTACAGAGCAAGGCCAGCAGTCTTTATCCCAGACTGCTGAAGATACTTGAAGAGCTGAACAAGAAGAAGAGCTACTCGTGTGACGCGAGGAGCCAGGAGAAGCCCCCTGTGAGACTCAGGGTGGAAGAAGTCTTCAGTGGGATTCTGGAGCAGGCCAGTGGGACTCTGGTAACACTGTGGGACGCAGTATAAAGACCCTCCTGTGGGACTCAGGAGAGATACAGTGGGACTCTGTATCGACCATTGTAATACTAACAGATTATAATTGGAGAAACCATGTTGGGGCGTATAACCAACATGGAAAGGACGTAGGCCTTTAGTGCCGAACCTTGTAAATCCTTGTGTCCAGTGCCTTTACATTTACTGCATCATTCGTGGAAAGGTGAGAGATACAAGAAGAGTGGATCGAGGATTTAACCAGCCATAGAGGTTTAATTGATAAAGAATCAATTAGTAAAAATTTTCAAGGGATCACTGATTCACCCCATCCCCCTCTCAGTGATTCACACTGATCTGGGCACTTCATCTGGTATCAGAGGAAGGTTACCTCTAAAAGATCCAAGGGAGCCTTTATGAAGTGCAGATTTGAGGAAATGAGTGACCAACCTCAAATGGAGATATCTGCCAAGACTCTGAAAAATAGAAAGAAGAAACAGGCCAAGAAGATGAAGAAAGCATGTCCTAGCTGTGATGAATTTGGAATAATGAATTATCTTCAAAATGCAATCGAATATCTTCAGAAGACAGTCCCCAAGGAAGTAGCAATGTGTATAGCTACAGGCACCCTTGATCTTCAAGAAGAAAAATCACAGTTAGAAGAAGAAGCCAATGCAATGGAAGATAAATTGGCTAAAAGGGTTGGCATAACCAACACTCTCAGAAAGCTGGTGAAGGCTAAAGATGAAACCATTTCTCTTTGCAATGAAAGATATGAAGACACTGCTGAAGAATTGAAAAGAAGCCTTTCTGAGAAAGAATTCATTAAAGTAATAATCAAAGATGTTTACCATGCACTGGAGAAGAGGCATAGAGTATCAATGGTTGTTAAAGATGCTCAACTTGAAGACAAAGTAAAAAGGGTGAAGGAGCTTGACAACTCATTGCTTGAAATGAATAAGGTGCATGAAGACCAGATAAAGCAGCTAGAAGAGAAATGGGAAGGAAGGCTAAGAACTATTGAGGATGAGAAGAACTCCCTCAATATGAAATTCTTAGAACTGGAGGTGATATTGAACAATCAGCAATCACCCAAAGCCAAAGCCTCCCAGTCAGCTGAAAGGAGAAATGTTGCAACTCAAGTATGCTTTGAGAAGGATGATTATAAAAGAAAGACATCCTCTAATGAAAGGGCAACATCTTCTAAAAAGAAGGTACCGTCCATCCCATCGTGTACTCATGTTTCTAAATGTGTTTCCACAAAAAGTGCAGGATGGAAAAATAATTCCAAAAAAATATGGATGAAGACAGTGAAGAAAGAATGCTCTCCTGAAACAACACAGCAATTCAAGAAAAGTACCCAACAATCAGAAGGACTGAAGAAGTCAAGATTTGTGGGTCAGTGTTGGTGTTGTAATAAGTATGGGCACTGTGCAAAGGACTGTTGGTACAATCCACTGAATGTCAAAGCACAAAGGAAGCCCATGCCAAGGGGGAGCAAGCCAGAAGAAAAGAAGCAGCATCCACAGGTCCAGAGACATCTGTTTACTGCAAATAGATTTGGATTACTTGACAACATCTGGGATGATTGCAAAAGTGGTCAAAAAGATACATGTCAATCTCCAACTGTATCCAGAGCTAAAAAGAAGAGAAGATCACTGAACCTGGCTAAAATGGAATCCTTGGGAAGCAAGAAGAATGTTGAAGATGCTCCCAAGAAGATTATGAAAAAGGAAAAGAAGTCCTTGGAGTCTAAATCCAAGAAGGGTGATGCATCTAGAAGGACCACCAAGAAAACATGCTTCTACTGTGGAATGAAAGGACACACCATGGATCTTTGTAAACAAGCCATGGAACTGAATAGAAGCAGACTGGACTCAAACAGACAATCAATCCAGAAGAAGCAGAAGGGATTGGTTGAAAATAAGTTGCCTAAGAAAGGTAGCTTAACAGCGTCAAAAGAACCATGTGGAATTTCCAAAACTGAGGCCTCACTTCCAAATGACTTGTTAGTCATATGGCCTAATCAGTTGCAACTTGCCAAAGATCTGCAAAGAGCTGAAGATGAAGCACTGGCAATTTCTAAGGCAAAAAGGAAACAAAAGATTTCACATGAAGATGTATTGAGATCCACACCAGCACAAACATCATTGAAGATCAAATGTGCAAGTGTGAAGAATGGTGAAAATGGGACATCTCGGTTGAGAGAATCTTCTCAACCTTGTTGTTCACATTGATGAACCAAGGAGGTTCCATCTTATTCCCTAATCACTTGTATTTACATGTGCAAACATTGCAGGGAATTGAAGATGATGATCATTCTCATCTGGAGAGTGGTTTGGACAGAATGGAGTGCACCCCTTGAGGGGGAGCCAATCAGAAGAAGATGGTATTCTTAGATTAATACCATCTTGAGAAAAGTGAAGGTATTCCAATCATACTTTCATCCCTTGTTTCTTAATTGTATTCATCAGGACAATTAAGGGGGAGTATGGATTGAAGACAAATGGATGAAAGGGGGAGCTTTATCTTTGCACTTGAACTTTCTAATGTGTTTGGTGAAGTATGTGCAGGATTTAGCAATTCATTGATATATCTGAAAAATTTCAAACCCCTGAAGCATGATCTCACATGTGTAGAGAATTATGGACAACTTTGAATTCCTTGGTCATATCACTCTTGTTTTCTACACCGGGTTAGCCCAAGTAGACTTAGAGTTGATTTACTAAAGGTTCTTTGCTAAAGAGAACATGTGACATCATCCCTCTCTTAGTGTTTTTCAAGAAAATACTTTTCAAAGGGAGGAAGAGATTTTTGAAAGAGAACCACACCACACCTTTGCATTTGGTTGCCAATAAGGGGGAGAAATATTGGCACACATATTGACCCATTCATATGTGCTCTAGTGTATTGCCAACAAATACAAAGGGGGAGATTGAAGTGCACTGTGTTGCATTTGTTGTCAATGAGGTATGTTGTTGTCAAGGAATGAATGGATGGATGTCAAGGAGTTTCAATATGCGAATGACAAAGGATGTGATGGTGTTGGTGATGAATGGAGAATGGCCATGGTACTAAGATGCATGTCACTTAGGAGATTCACTAAGTGACATAGGAGATGTGGTTGAAACATTCTATATGGATATACAATGATTGTTGAGATGCTCTTTAAGTTCAAAGAACTTGTATCAACTAGATACAATGTCACAAAATGATTGGTGACCATGCATTGTATTAACAATGCATGAGGAGCTGAAGTGAACCATCCATAAGTTCTAAGTGGATGAAGTGGTTTTAATGAAGTCCGTGCACTAACTCTTAGTGCATGTGAATTGAAAAGGTTCCAATTGATCTCTGATTAGATCAATAAAGAACATTGAAGATTATAAGTGATTCAGGAGTTCGGTTGATGAAGATGAACCTTTTGAATTCCATATCCTAAGTGAAGATCATATGAGGAGAAGTAATGGAATTATTAAGAAGAAGATGAGAAGAAATGAAGAAGAAGAATGGCTTGGAAGAAGTGGCATTTGGCATTTGAACTTGGTTTACTTTGTTTTTATACAAAGTCCCTAAGTCTCTACTTAGGCAAAAAATTAGCCACCAAGGGCCAGCCTTAAGGGTTCAACCCAAGGCACATGTGGGACTAGGTCACCACGCCCAAGGGGATCCCATGGGGCCAGCCCAAGAGAGTCCGGGGCCGTGTATAAGCCCCGATGCCACGCGGTGATGAAGCCCGCGCAGCATGAGCGCGAGAGGAGTGCGCCCGGGACATGCATAGTGGGCGCATAGCACGCCCGCGAGGAGCAGAGTGGGCGCAGAGCGCGCCCGCAGAGAGAACACGGTGCGGGGCGGCACCGTGGAGGGGGAAGTTCAATTGCTGAGAGGCGGGCAGCGCTAGGTTGATATGCCGCGGCAAAACCACGCCCCGTTTCGATGTGGGACGCGGAAAAATCTCCAGGAGCGCATCCTGGCCGTCCGAGTGATCGCGCGGCAGATCTCGGCCGCCCGATGCATCGCACCATTCACGATCTGATCCAGGTCGTCCAAAGCTTCGATCCAACGGCTCCCCATCCATATCCTATCTCAAGCTTGACCGAAGCTCCCCGACGTCTCCCGCTAAACTAGAGGCATCCCGACGATGGATTTTGAGTTCTCGGCTGTCTCTCTCGAAGCCGAAGGCACCCTCGTGCTCGTCTGGCCAAACCAAACCCATCCATGCATAAAAATATACTTGCATGCAAAAAATGAGGAAATTCGATGAAGGCCGAAGGCAAACGAAGTGCCGAGGCCTCGGTGAGTTTGTGTTTTGCATGGATTGGAAGAGAAGAGGCCGTGCATGCGTTCTAAGTCGCATGCACATAGAGAAAAATGAAATGAGAAGATCTCGCGGAGAACAGAAAAGAAAAACATGATTTGCGGCTTGCGTTCAAAGATTTTTAAAGAACCGAAAATCTCGGTGATTTGAGATTTATCTCACGTGGAAGATTTGGCATTCCTTTGCCTATAAAAAGAGAGCCGGAGCCCTCTTAGAAGTTTGCTGATCCTTTGAGAAACGGGAGTCCCGCGAGTGCATTCCCTCACGAAGAACAGCCTGCGCGCCCCCTGCGCGGCAGAGAAGCCCGGAGCCATTTTTGGATTCGTGAAGTTCCTTTTGTGCAATCCTTGTACGAAAGAAGAAAGGGAGTCCCCTGTGCGCCTTCCTTACGCGACAGGAAGACCCGTGGCCGCATCCTTGCGCGCCCGTGGTTGCATCCTTCTCTGCCCGCGGACTTGCGCGGCAGGAGGTGTTTGCGCGACCCTTGTGCACCTTGAGGACTTGCACGCGGCATTTGAAGACAGTAGAGGTCGCATTCCTGTTCCGTACACCTTGCGCGCCCGAAGGCTAAGTGAAGACCGAGGCAGTGCCTCGTGTGTGAACATTGAGAAGGTCGAGCCTTTGTGCTTGTTTGCCAAGAAGACAAGAACACCTACGGGCAGTGGCTTGTGAAAAGAAGGAGAACCCGAGGCCTTTAGTGCCTTGTGTGTGCACCAAGTGAAGACACATTTTGTGTGTGCAAAATTGAAGAACAACCTACGGGTTAAGGGTGTGTAACAAGAAGTGGGAAGAGGCCCAAGTCAAGTGTGTGCAAAACAAAGAACAATTTATGTGTACTTGAACAAGTAACAAAGAAGGCCGAACCTAGGTGTGTACAAAGTGTACGCATTTAGAATTTTAAGGAAGAGTACATCCACACTGAAGTATAAAACACATTCAAGTGTGTAAGAAAATTGAATAAAGTGTGTGAAGAAGTGAGAAGCTGGTGTGTGCTTAAAGATACTACACCCTTTGTGGGTTTATTGCACCAAGAGAAGAAAGAGGGAAGTGCATGCTTGCATGCATGCACGTGCACACGTGAACAAAGCCAAATCTGGTTGTGTTCATCTGAGTTGTCCAAGACCAAGAGTTCTTGAAGAGAATTAAGAGGCCATGCAGTCAGTGCATGAGGAAGTAGAGATACCATGCACTCAGTGCATGAAGTTGATGTGAAGTGAGACTGGACCAGACTGAAGTTAAAGATAACAGTTGTCTGAGTATTCAGTAGTTGGAGAGAAGCCATGTCATCCTCAGAAGAAGGAGATAAATCCTGAGCAATACGAGAAGACCTGTTCATCACAAGTGAGCAGAGGTACAAAGCAAGACCAACAGTATTTATCCCAGACTGCTGAAGATACTTGAAGAGCTGAACATGAAGAAGAGCTACTCGTGTGACTCGAGGAGCCAGGAGAATCCCCCTGTGAGACTCAGGGTGGAAGAAGTCTTCAGTGGGATTCTGGAGCAGGCCAGTGGGACTCTGGTAACACTGTGGGACGCAGTATAAAGACCCTCCTGTGGGACTTAGGAGAGATACAGTGGGACTCTGTATCGACCATTGTAATACTAACAGATTATAATGGGAGAAACCATGTTGGGGCGTATAACCAACATGGCAAGGACGTAGGCCTTTGGTGCCGAACCTTGTAAATCCTTGTGTCTAGTGCCTTTACATTTACTGCATCATTCGTGGAAAGGTGAGAGATACAAGAAGAGTGGATCGAGGCTTTAACCAGCCATAGAGGTTTAATTGATAAATAATAAATTAGTAAAAAGTTTCAAGGGATCACTGATTCACCCCCTCCCCCTCTCAGTGATTCACACTGATCTGGGAACTTCAACTTACATATATTTTATTCACTTAGTTCCGTTCAATATGATATGAAAATGAAAACAGCATTTATGCGTACATATGGACTTCCGTCTCCATAAACAGTGTTTTACATTTCATATATATGTCTACTATATATATTTATATTCTAAATATATATGATATATGAATAAGTTTTTTTATTTTTGAGGTATTTAAATTATGATCTAAGTGATACAATCAATATTAACAAGTTAAAACACGTACGATAAAGAAAGCAATTATTACCCAAAATGTTAATTTTACATTGAACATTATTATTAAATGGGTAGTATAAAGTCATAAATGAATCATGTATGATATCATAAATGTTAATAGTGGTCTGGTATAATTTAATAACATACTACGGTCTTAAAACAGGAGGATAATCATACCATTGACTAAAGAAAAGTGCAAGGTAAGGGTTAATTATACAATCTCTTCATTATCCAAGGTTGTTTATATGTAATTATCTACCAGGACCTCTTTATCATCAACATCCATGTTTCTTAAAAATGTTTTTCAAATAATTCTTAAAATTTTATAGACTATGGGGTAAAGTCATTTATACCCTTGTTTGAATTTAATAAATTTTTTATAAAGGAATATTTCTGTCGTTTTCCAAAAAAGGTCCTTTATAACATTTTTGACAAAATTAAGGTAAGAATGTATTTTTTTAACATATACGGTGGGTGCAGAAATTTTTTACAGTTATAACATCGTCGAAGATTCCCTTAAAAGCTTATAATATTAATTCCAAAATTACTGTTTTATTAAATGATTTCAAAATACAAAGAGATATCTCTCTAAAAAAGGATTTCATTTCATCTAAGTCAAAATCCATTAATGGAATTTAAGCTTATTTGTTATGATACAAAAATTCAATATTATATTGATGGTTTTGTGATATTTTTTAATGTGGATGTTTTAGTTTTAAACAATTCATGGTTTATATATAAAGCATTGACATTTCGTATTCTAGTTTTAATATGAATTTTTATGTTATGTTTAAACCTTTTTCATATCTGGAATGCATTAGACATAGTAAGTTACGGGTGGAGCCCGCTATAGCTCTTCGATGCATCGGTAGGTCTCATGAGACAAAATAGTGTCTTGGCACATGGCCTTGACAATATCATATTTGTATTCTTCGTATAAGGCCTTGAATATATAGTTATGATGTCTGGCATTATGTATTCCATAATTATGAAAGTGGCTATTGATATTGTATGTGATTATTCTACAAGTATAATATCCATGTGAATAACTAAATGGAATTATTTTATTGTATCTTTGCCATATTCTTCTTAAGTTTATGTTTTAAAGGCTTTTGTTTTAGTCTTTTACATTTCCTTAAATTTTTATGCTTATTTATGAAATTTTCCACTATATTGTTATCCTTATCAAGTATCTGAGCTCAACCCTTTCAATGTTTTAATTTTTTTAAGATTCGAAGAATTTTATTATGATGGATAAAGAAGGGTCAATCTAGGGGATTAATGGAATTCTCAAAGGATCAGTTTTTTGTGTTTTATTTTCTAATGTGTAAAGTAATGCTCATGTATATAATCTATTTTCCCAGTCTTCTAAACTGATCGGTCTTTCGGTACATTATTCATTGTAATCATGCCAATGTATTAAAATAATGCACCGACTCTAGGTAACTAGGGTATGGGCATTACAGTTGGTATCAAAGGATGTTTAGCAACATCCTTGGAAATATATTTTGTTAATCATTGATTAGAGAACATTACCCTAAGATAGGATTTGAGGATTAGTATAGAAGAAAATCCAAAAATTTGGTACTATAGAGATTCTATGAGTTTTCCAAGAAATACATCCCTGTTTGGATACGAGCATGTAGTGGCGGCTCTGGCACAGATGTACCTAGGGGTAAAACCTGAAAACACCTCTTAGAGCTTAACTCGAACTGGAACTGGTGTACGAAAACCGGTTATATGAAAACACCTCTTATATGAATAATCTTTTCTCTTTAGGTTAGGTAGTTTACAAGTTTGTAATTATGCATTGTGATTCCTAAACAAACCTAGTGTATTCCATTATTTAGAAATGGCACCTAGTAGAAGGAATGAGACCTCCATCAATACACATGATTCAAAGAGTAAGAAGGATCATATCATTCATTGGGTTAAGACAACATTTATTAAGGAAATAGTCTCCAATGTATTATCATCATATGAATAAATAGTATCATGTATTAAAAGATAAGTAATGAATTCTCTGAGTCCAATGTCATTGAAGGGAAGCTAGAGAATAAAAGGATTTTTGAATGAAAGGTGGATAAAAGTAATTTGGGAAAGAAGGATTGTCCCATATGTGATAACCATGGAATGAATCACCATGGTAAATTATTGATGGGAATAAGAGTTTTTTATAAGTGTGGGGAAAAAGGACACCATGTACGTGATTTCAAGGGTAAAAAAAGGTTTCAAATGTACAATGCTTAATCTATAGGGAGTTTGGACACTACGTGAATCCATGTCCAAATCATTAGAGTATACCCTAGATTCTTCTATTGTATAATAATCATGTTATGATAATACCAAATATGAAGAGCAATGATTAAGAGTTCTTATGTTATTATTAATTTATTGTCTAATTTTAGTATTGTATTAACGATGTACATGTTATATCAATTGTAAAGTATATACGTATTGTACTACAATACTATTTCATTAAGGACTTGAGATTATGTGGAACCAAGAAAAGTGACTCTATTGTATGTTAATTTTTTTGGAAAATACAAGGGTAAAGGAAATAAAAAACATTAATATGGTCTTTATACTGAGGTATTGATTTTTGAAAATGATATTATTGATTTAGATAAATAATATTGGATATGGTTGACGACCTTGAAAGTGATTAATGATTTGTATATTCCATCCTTGTTGGAGATTACAAAAGTTTTGGATATAAGGAGTATATCCACTATTCTATAAGTAATAAGGGAGTATGAATGCAATCAATAAGTTTTTATGGTAATTCAGGTTGTTACTATGTATAAAAATAATACACGATGAATGTATTCACATGTTATTACATGGAAACAAGGATCATCATTGTGTTTACCTTTTTTATAAATTTTGGACTTTTAGTATGGATAGAAGTATTTTGGATAAGTCTAATGGTTGGAATTGATAAATTTTGACATTGGATACTATTGTTAATGTTATGTCATTTCTGAAGAATATTTTTGGATTGTCAAAAAAGGGATAAAATTAAGGTCGAGCGACAACTCATCGCGTCCGGCAAGGCCACAAGACTTGAACCCACAATAGGAGAGCGACAAGGGTGAATCAATTAACATTGTCCTACATGATGTTCTGTATCGTATAATGCAGTTATTTTAATGTTCTGATAGATAAATTATATGTTTAATTTGTTTGGAACCCTATAAGATTATGGTAAATAGAATATTTTTGAATTCTATTATCTTTTGGAATGAAAGATGAGATTGTGGTAGGAATTAGTTGAGGATGAGACTCTACTTCTCAATTATATATATATATATTTCCTCTTATTCTATGAATGAAATTAATTTTTAAACTTTAGGGAAGGTATGTTGAAACCAAAAATGTGTTATCCAAATACCTTTTGTTTTTTTGAACCAATGATATTTAGAATCATCATAGATTGATGGTTTTGAGGCTCTTAGTTGTATGGTTGTTTGTGATGGATGAACTAAATCACTCAATATAAATATATACATTTTCCCTCCTATTATTTGTCTTTAATTTCCACCAATGTTCTCCTAATCGAGATTATAATTGGGTGGTGACCTTTTAATTTCCCTTTCCCTCCTATTAAGACTAAATTTTATTAAACAAATTTACGATGTGGGTTTTCCATGAATGAATTTTTCTATTTTAACCATATATTTTCAAAGAACAATTTCAAATTGTGAAAACAAAATTTATTGAAATACGAGAGAATGTGACACCCCAAGATTTCATTGTACCTTATCTCATTAAAGAAATTCAATTGCTTGGGCTACACGCAACACCGAGTTCGAGGGCACCACAACGTACTAAACTAACCGTTCAAAAAGTGGTTATGAATAGTATTAATTGAATTTTGAATCTTATATACTCTATATTATTTTGAAATTCATATAATGTTTTTATTAGACATAATATAAGAACAAATTCATTTTTTAGATAAAAGAATCATTTTAAAAAAATGCAGTGTTACCGCCTTTTAATGGGGAACTTATTTGAAAAAAAATATTTGAAACATTTATATTTTAAATTTGGTGAAATGAAATTTTTCTTTAGAAGTGGGATATATAAATTTAGTTTTGATAAATTTTTGGTTCTTTTATAATAACTTTTATATTTGGAAAAATAGTGAAAAATACTTTGTTTTAATTGAAAACATATTTTTTATCAAAATAATTTATAGTGTTAAATTGTGAATTCTAATGGCTTTTAAGTATAATTAGATTAAAATTTTATCACTTAATACAATTTATGTCATTATAAGTAATTTCACATTTAAATTTGACATAAACACATGCCAATCATTAGAGAGTTTTCACTTTTTAAAAACCCGTTTTTTGGTTTTTACCATGGGAATTAATTTTAAATTAATAAATACATCTTATATGTTTTTAATTTGGTAAAAAAGGATTCATTTTCGAAATCATAATATAAAAATTATCTTTGGGTGAATTTTTGGTATTTTTCTGAAAACTGTCAATTTTTAACAAATATTGAAAAATATTTCGTTATTTTTTAAAACATAATTTTTATTTAAGAAATTATTTATTTTATTTTAATTTATATTAGGTTAATATAGTTATATAATACTCATATATGTCCAATTTAATTCATTAGAATCAATTTATAATAAGTTTAGATATATAAAATTGTATCGAACTTTTTACTGTCTTTTACCCTCCTCCTAGGAACACTTTAAAATTTGAATAAAACGTAATTTTAACACTTCTGGGAGTTGATTTTAAAAAATAAAAGAGACACAATTAACATAAATAAGTAAAATGTGGTTCAATAAAGTCAAAATAATTTTTGGTAATAATATCTTTTGACATTTATATACAATGGTTAAAAGTAAATAGGGTAATTAAGGGTAAAAATGAAATTATAATTACCCTAACACATGTCCTAATACAATTAGATAATTTTAATTTGATAAAAACAACCTTAGGAATAAAATATTTTCCTTTAGGTCCACATGGATGAGATTAGGACATTTATTATTCTTGAATTTAAATTAGGGTTAAAAGTGTTTAATTTAAGATCTCACAACTAAAACATTTTTAATATATGGTTATACATAAGATAAATTAGTCTATATATATATTTATTAGAAAATAAAATAGATTTCCTATATAATTTTATTTTAATTATAATTTTTAGACATTAAATAATTAAATTTATTTATGACACAATGATGATGAAGTAATTACCTTATTAATAAATGATTAAAATAATTGATATTGTAAATATCCAAATAAATGTAATTTGAGACTTTTGATGAATTACACTAATTATATAGGTTAATATGACATGTTCAGGTTGATTTATCCAATTTTTTTGATGTAATCATGCAATTATTGATTTAACAAAAAAACAATTACCAAATAATGTCAAAATTGAAATAAAATAGTTTATAAAACAAAACTATATTATTGGTTGATAAAATATTCTTGGAAATCATATGTTCGGCCAAAGGGATTAAATAATATAATATATGTCATTTAAGAAAAATTTTAGGGTCTCTTGAAAGTATAGTGTATTTTTATTAACCATATAGTGTAAAAATACAAGAAGACACAATGAAAGTCAAACGATTTAACTAAGAGTTAAATCATGAATATTTAGTTTAGATGGTAACATATACTTTCCTAAAACCTATTGGTTGAGAGGTTTTCATCCCATACCCACCGTAGATTTTAAATAATTCATTTTGGATCCATTATAAACCTAAAACCGTTTTATTATAAAATAATATTTCAAACTTTTTCTAAAATGACCCTCACCTCTCTTATAAAAGGGCACTTCCCCTTCCCTTAATTTCCCACCTCCAAAGCCATTTTTCATGGCCAAACCCTTCCCATATAACCTACCAACATTCCTCCCTTATTCGTAGAGACCTTCCTTTGGTCATAATGCCATCTTATGGAGCCCTTTTGATCACATCAAATGGAAGAACCCGAAAAGAGGTAAATATTTCATCACATCTTTCAAGTTCTTTTCTTCTTCCACTTACTATTTCTTTATTGTTTCTATTATAAAATAATAAATCATGTATCTTCTATATAATGTAAAGTTATTATAGAAATATTACAACCATATTCATTATTCTATCAATCCTATAAATTACAAAGTCACCATATGTACGTACGTACGGATTACCGTCTCCACGTCGTGGTGTAGTTTGTCATTCAAACACTTCATTATTTGGATGGGTATAATAATGAGTCTAACTGATGTAAATAATAAATATAACTAGTTAATGATTCTGTATATATGATATACCACCCAATTACATACTATTTCTCCATAAATATTATGATATTGTCGCTCGTGTGTACGTACGGATTACCGTCTCCACGACGTGATGATATTCATTTCCATGTACACCATTCAACGATGATTATAAAATATATTTCACAAATAAGTATGTAATATATGAAATAATAATGCTATTGGAGATATATATATATACATATATATATATATGTACTTACATATATTTTATGCACCTAGTTCTGTTCAATATGATATGAAAACGGAAATAGCGTTTATGCGTACGTACGAACTACCGTCTCCATAAATGGTGCTTTCCGTTTCAAATATATGTCTATTATACATATTTATATTCTAAATATAAATGTAATTTAAATCATGTTTTATATTTTGGATATATTTAAATCATGATCTAAGTGATACAATCAACATTAACAAGTTAAAACACACACGATAAAGAAAGCGATTATTACATGAAATGTTAATTTATACGGATATTATTATTAAATGGGTAGTATAAAGTCAAAAATGAATCATGTATGATATCATAAATATTAATATAGTTCTGGTAAAATTTAATAAAATACTACGGTGTTCTTACATGAGGTTAAAAATACCATTTACTAAAGGAAAGTTCTAGGTAAGTGTTTATTCTTCAATCTCTACATTATCTGAGGTTGTTTATATGTAATTATCTTCTTGGACCACTTAATAATTCACATACATGTTTCCTAAAAATTTATTTCAAAACATTCTTACTATTTTATACACTATGTGTTAAAGTCATTTATAACCTAGTATTACTTTTATAAGATGTTTATAAAAGAATATTTCTATCTTTTTCAAAACAAGATCCTTTATAACCTGTTAAACAAAATTAAGGTAAGAATGACTTTTTATAACCTATATGATGGGTGAGGCTATTTTCAGTCATTATAACATCATCGAAGGTTCACATAAAAGCTTATAATAATATTTCAAACATAAATGTGTTCATAAATGATTTCAAAAAAGAAAGACATATTTCTCTAAAAAAGGTGTTCATTTCATCTATGTCATCATCTTTTAAAAGATTTTAAGCTTATTTTAAGTTCATATATTTTGATAAAAAACATCCATATTGTATTGAAGGTTATGTGATATGTTTGATTGTGGGTGTGTTTTTTACACCATTCATGGATTTTGTATAAATTATTGACATTCGTATGCTAGTTTTAATATGAATTTTTATGTTATGTTTAATCTTTTTTCATATAAGGAATACATTAGACTTATTAAGTGAAGGGTGGAGCCTTCTATAGCTCCTCGATGCATCGGTAGGTCTCATGAGACAAACTAGTGTCTTGGTATAAGGCCCTGAAAAAAATCATATTTGTAGTCTTGGCACAAGACCTTGACAATGTGGTTATGATGTCTGGAATTATACATTCCATCATTATGAAAATGGCTATTGATATTTCATGTGATTATTCGACTAGTAGAATATCCATGTAAATAATCAAATAAAATTATTTTATTGTATCTTTTTGATATTATGATGAAATTTATGTTTAAAAGGATTTTGTTTTAGTTTTATACACTGCCTTATATTTTTATGCTTATTTATAAAAGTTTCCGCTATATTGTTATCCTTACTGAGCATCTGAGCTCACCCCTTACTATGTTTAATTTTCTCAGGATTCCATGAAGTTTATTCTGATGGAATTGAAAGGTTATGCTGGGGGATTAATGTAATTCTCAAAGTTCATTTATGTTGAGTTTTATTTTCTAATGTGTAATGTAACGTTCATGTATGTAATCTATTTTCCAAGACTATTAAACTATCCGGTCTTTCGGGATGTGATTCCATATAATCATGCCAATGTATTAAAATAATGCACAATCTCTGGGTACCTGGGGTCGTGGTGTTATAGTTTGGAATAGAATTAAATTCTAGTACATCTTTTTATCCCCAATCGGAGGGGTAGATAGAATAAATGATTTAGATATTAGAGGATATTCTTCGATAATGTTCAATGAACTACCACGGAGGTTGGGATCATCAACATTCAATAGTTGAGTTTTTTTTATAATTACAGTTTTCACTTCAGTAAACAGATAGAACCTTTTGAGGCCTTGTATGGGAAGGGGTATATAACTCATGCTTTTTGGGAAGAAGTCTGGAAAAGAAAGTTGATGGGACCCGAATTAGTAGAGGAAGTGGTTGAGAATGTGAAGATGATCTTGAAACACACGAGGACTACTCAGATCGGGAAAAATAGATACAAAGAAAAAATGAGGAAAAAAATTTCTTTTTAGGTAGTTGATCATATTTCTCTTATAATATCACAATGGAAATGTTAAATGTGTTTTTATAAGAAAGTAAAGTTATGTAAATGGTTCATTGGACCTAATGAAAATCTAATGAATGTTAGACAAGACTCTTACTGAGTAGCTTTACCTCTGATTTTAGCTCATGTAAACAATGTTTTTCATGAATTGATGTTATGAATGTATCTACCAGATTCATCACATGGTTCGAGCCCAAAAGTAGTTCATCTGGAAGAAAACATTTCATATGGCGAGAAACCTATTCAAATTTTTCTTCGAAGAGAAATATCATTGCAGAATAATGTAATCCACTAGGTAAAGTTTTTGTGGATAAACCACATGTTTGAATAAGAAACATTGGATTCTGATAATGTTTAGAAGGATAGGTACCCTAACATGTATAATAAGTAAATAAAATTACGAGGATATAATTTTTAGAAGGTGGGGAAATGTAACAGTCCAAGGATTTAAAAAAATAAAAAAAACCATGAAATTTTTTTAATTATAATTTTATAACAATCCTTTAACAATATTTTTTTTACTTTTATGTTTTTAACTTCAACAAATGGTCAACTACGGTTATGATCTCTATGTTATTTGGAGTCTGATAGAACCAACATTTTTTTTCTAGTGAATAGTTATATACCCATATGAATAGTAATATTAATAGTAATATGAACCTTAAAATTAGTATATCATATTATCTTTTTTATTTTTTTAAGGGTATAAGATAATGATTTGTTGATTAATTTTTCATAGTGTTAAAAAAATCGTTTATAGAATTAAAATTATTATTTTTGAAAAATTATGATTATATTTATAATTTAAATTAATAATAATTAGATTTTTTTAAAAAAAAATTGAGTACATTTGTGAATATTGCACATCAAATTAAGGTTATGGTGACTTTTTTTTTATTTTTCTAAAATTCTAAAAATTTTGATAAATAATAAAAATATGAAAAAATATAATAACAAATAAATACATGTTTTACTGTATCCAAGGCGATGAAAGGATAATCTATTCCAACATGTTCCAAACTCATAAGATTTTATTACTATTTGGGTTTCCATAAATCAATACTATTCAATTATTTGAGCTAAAATATTATAATAATTATTATAATAATATAAAATTATTCCTCTCCTCGATTATAAATACCACAATCATTCCACTCTTATTTCCACACCTCTCAAGCCCTGACACGTTCCAAATTTCTAACAAATTATCCTCCCAAGACCCTTACCCATGTCCAAGATCTTTTGGTCTCACAAAAAGGCCAAAAACAAGGTCCTCAGAAGGATCTCGAGGATAAAAGATCAAGATGTAAACGCCCTTTTTTTCATTATTTCAATATCATTTTCATTTCTATTCTTCCTCATTCCTCAACTCCCCTTATCCCTAAGACATGAATGTCCCAGTATCATACATATTCTGTATTTCATCATGTTTATTTAAGACCCACCCTTATTCTTATTCCCCTCTCCCACTTATTTAAAAATTAAAACCTCGTCCATGATGCAACGATTTACCGACATCATGGACGGTGTGATTTAAATTTATTTTACTTCCTTAAATACTCGTCATGAAACCATTAATATAGTTGAACCACAATATAATTTATGTATTTATTATTATATATGGTTCTAGAATCTTTTTTTTAAACATGAAATTAGTTTATAAAACCAAATGAGTGCATTACGATCGAAAAATCTCCAAAATGACGTAAACAAATGTCAATAATCATATAACTTATGAATCATCTTCATGTTAGAATAAAAAATGTTAAATTGTATAATTTATTGTTTTTGAAATATCTAAATATGATCCAATTCCATTTCATGAGATTCAAATCCAATCGACAAGAATATCAATCATGAAATGATCATGGAAATCAAGTAAAGAACCCACCCAAACAATAGAAAGAACAAAATACATACAATTAAAGGGAGAAATGATGTAATGAAATGATCATATAAGGTATTATAAAAATTAATATATTTCATTCATATATTAATAACACTCTTTGAACCATAATACATAAGGATTAAATGAGTTTTATGTATGTCAATCCAGAGGAATGTGAAATCGTAAACTGATTTCCCTTCTTTGGGTTAACATTCTACTTCATTATTTATGTTGTATTGAAATTTTTTTGATGGTAATTTTCATTATATTTTGTTTAATTATGTATATTTTAAGTTTACATACAAATTCCACCCACTCTAATAAGTCTCAATTCAATTATATAATATTTATAAGTGACATTCCATTTTAAAACCTCATTTAAAATTCTATTTTATGAAATTAAAAAGTAATATTTTTATGAAATTATTCATGTAGTATGATTATGTTCCGGTTCTTTGGATATTTTTATCATGAAGTGTGTGACCTATATCACCCTCTAATTAATTGTGTATTTTTTTGTGGGAGGTCATTTGTATGGTCACTCCAAGTGTAACTGTGATGGATACGCAAATGGCATGGTAGCCGTGATGGTTACAAATTATACAGTTGCTGAGAGGGTTACAAGATTATGTATGTAATTCTCCAATATAACTTCATGTATCTATTTATGTTGTATATGTTATTTTTCATCTCATGGAAATCTACTGTTTTACAATGTATCTTTATATAAGTAACTGGTATGTATTTTTATGAACATGATGTCATACATTAAATTTATTCCTGGACCAATGTTTTCATTCGTTTTTTTATATCCCTTACTAAGATTTATGGGATTATCCAATGTTTTTAAATTATTTTAACAGCTTATATGGATGTAAATGATAAATAAGAAAGCCATGTAAAATTTTATGAATAATTTTCTAACAAAACATTATTTAGTTTTGGAATAAATGTATATTGTTTTGTTGAATATTATATTTATGAATCTGGAATGTGATGTATTTATTTTATCCCAATTCTCAAAAACATTGAACCTGAAAAGGTCGTCAATATTAAAGGATGCGAGTTCCTGACTAAAATATAGGATTTTTAAAATTAGTAAGGAAGGGTATTTATAAAGTAAATTTATACTATATCTACTAGGGATTACCTTAGTTTATATTCACCCTTGTAATTTCTTCTCGTTATTTATTAAATATGTAATGTTTAAAACATTGATTAATTTTTGTGCTACTGTATGAAGGTCGCTCAAATCACTATGTAATGGTTTTACCAATCCTGAATAAAGGTTTCCTGGATTATATTTTACTTTCAATATGATATTTTGTTAATTCTATTAGTGTATATTGGTGTTAATGATTGTTGTGTGAGGGTTATGTAATTTTTTCTTAAAAGATATCTAGTTTTATAAACAATGTTAATGGATAACCTGCCTAGTAAAGGTTAAAACAGGTTAACCATTTGTAATGTTTGATTCACACTTATGTGTTTCACTATATGAGTAAAAACTAAGTGTTTTACGAAACATTTATATCTATAATTGATGTTTATAATCAAAAAATATTCAAAACATAAAATCATTTATTTTAATACATCATGACTGTTTATAAAATTTATCTTAAATTTTCAATGGTTTTAGATATATCTTAATACAGAATTGAGTTATGATTTAATTACAAGTTAAATCAACAAAATTATAGTGAATAATATTGAATATCTATAAATATAATATTTTACTTATTAATTTATGGGATTTAAACCCCATTTAATTTTTATATCCACTTCTATTATCCATTTGATTCAAGGGCCTTACCTCATAGTATTGTGAATTCATCTCTCTTCATTAAAGGATTCTACCATAAATTCATTCATGAACATATAGCCTTATCTAAATCACCCTCTCTCTGCATTGTTTTTGTTTTGTACCATATGATTCCTTCTAATAAAAGTAATGGATTTGTTTTATACTCTTTTTTATTGTACGTGGGTGATATTACCAATTCTCACATTCATTTCTATAACTATGGGTGATTAATCATAATCTTTTATTAATCCGGATAATAATCACAAGAATAACTATTATTCAATAGATTTGAAATGAATCATACAATGAAATTGTAATCATTAATATGTAAAAAATTTAATGGATATGGGAGAATTATTACAGGAACATATTGTTTTCTTATATTTTGAATTTAAAAGACAATATATAATTAATAGTCCAAAATGTGAAAATATTTAAATATGTTTTTTCTTATTTTATCATACATTTCATTTAGGGATTAATAATTATTATCAATGTTGTGAAATATTGGTATATTATATATCAAATTGGAATGATTATTGAATTTTAAGAATTCATATTGATATTTTTAAATTTAAATTTTTTTAAATTACATCTAATATAAAAAATTTATACCATTATTATAGAATGTAACAATTAAATTGAGTTCATTAATACATGTAGTATAAAATAATTAGTGTGTTATAATTATGATCATCTCATAAATTTAAATAATATTTTTTGTTCATGAAACATTTCATTTATCATTGAAATAAAAATTTTATTCCATCAGTTAATATTTTTAAAAAACATAAATTATGTAATGCATAGGAATTTTTTTGGCATGTGGTTATATATTGTTAGAGTAATTATTTTTCTAATTTATTTAGAAAAACTATTTCCTTATATATATAAATATATAACCCCTTTTAATAATCGTATGGCCACAAAAAATTTACTTTTTAAAAATAAAATAAATATTTTTTTATATTATAATTGATGTAAATTATATTCTGGAAAATAGTAAACTTTTCCCATATTGTGGGATTTTATTAGTAAAACATTATCACTTAAATCGTAATAATGTTAATGTTTTATAGGTTTTCTAGTAGAGAGAAAGAGATAAACTCTTGTTATAGTGTCATTCTAAATTTATGAAATCATAATTGTAACATGTCGTGATGTAAAATGTCGAAAATAATATCAATGGGAATTTGTTTATAAATTTATATATTTTTAAATTAAAACATGGATTATTACATGAAATTTATTATTAATATTTCATATTTTGAATTAAAATATTTATTATGAAATTGAGATCGAATGTTCTTTTTCATTGGACTCATGATATTTATTATATACTCTCTCATATACATAGATTCATTTTTTCTTATTGTTGTTTGTCATGGTTAAATGATTGAAAGTTCATTCTTTGTAATGGATGATGATATTTTTTAATTTAAATAATGACACACAAATTGATCAATTAATTGTCATCATATTTTTGTTTCAGAATGGAAATATTAATTCCTGAAGAAAGGTTAATTTATTGTACAAACATCTAGAAACTGATTAATGTTACATAAGGTTGAAAATTATGCATGTAAAATTTGTTACATCATGATGGAATTAAAATTATTCGTTAATAAATATTAATTTTTTAGGAATGATGGATTGAATTCTTATTTTTGGGATTACTCAATTACACGATCATTTTTCTATAGACACATAAAAAATGTTTTCTTGAAAATAGATTTTATTATCCTGTACAATATATAATGTATGGCTTTCATATAAGTTATTGATAACAAAATATGATTGGTGTGAGGATTAGTAACGATTTATAATTTCTTACTGAAATTTTCACAACCCATCAGTGAGGGGAATCTGTTGTGACTACCCCAAGAATTCCTCTAATAGGCTAGGGGATAGTGACTAGCACCGATTGGAATATCCCACAAGTAGGAGGAATTTTCCTATTGTACCTGTACACACACACACACCTCCTAGTCATAAATGCTGAAATGTAAAAACACTAAGTTAATGTTTCCTGAAAAACAATATATCACACAACTTATGTATAATAGTGAAAGTCTTGGAATATAAACATGTCTGAATAAAATACCATAAAAAGTGTCTGAAAACAAGAGTAATGAAACTGGATGATGTGTTTCCCATGTCATCCAAATCTAGGAATGTGAATGAAAATTTCCTTCAAACTGATCAAAAAATAACCCTACCCAATCCAACATGAGTGAAATAGTAATGGGATTGTTGTTTGAAGTCATAGGAGGACACCATGTCTTTTTTGGATCGCTATGCACCGGATAGTCTTAGTCCTCTGATCACTCCATCAATGGGTAAATCTTCTGCACAAGACATGACCCATGTGAGAAAATCCTATGTATGGGTGAGTAAAAAAATACTCATTAGTACACACAAAAACCAAAAGGGAAATACCAAAAAAGAAAATAACATAAAGTTAAAGTACATGAATAGAATACAATAATAGAAATTCATAGTCATCTTCACACAGGTGTATGTATACCACACAAGTAGTAAGAACATCTAGAGATAGTATATGAATGTTTAACTGTGTAGAGGTAAGCCCAACAAATTTTCATCCACAGGATTCTACTGGAAACATGCTTATTCTGGGAGAAATCACTCCCAAATCAATTATATCAACAGAGACACCCATGAATAGCTCTAGATTATATGGACCCCTTCCAAATGAGAACATAATTTTCCAGGAATATTATGATACCCAAAGAGGTGATTGCACCTAGATACATTGAGGGATACCACCGATCATGATTAGATACACTAGGGGATACCACATACCCAATATTGGTCAATTAGAATCATAGTGGATCCTTCCGCACACCTACAAGATAGCACAGATCGCGCCCAAACAATATAGGGGATACAACATACTCTATCGATGTGGCCTACTGGGTGGAGAATCAGCACCCTACTAATGAAGGTCATAAGATTCCATTCAATTCATATGGGTTGATATTGGACCGCACATCAATCCCAGGGAAGGATACCTGACTATATTTGGGACTCATCCTCTAGAGAGGATTATAATCCATTTTTGTTGATGTAATATTGTACTGAATCCACAAGGAATAGACAAAAGGGAACACACTGATCCTATAATGGTCTAAGAGAAAAACAAACCATATAATCTCAAAATTAATTTATCAACTTCAGGATCACAATGCCGTAGAGAAATCATTACATAGATTCACCATTTGAAGGTTATGGTTTATTGATGTTTCAATGGATGTGGGGTCTCTAGGCTAGTGGACAGATTCGGCATCGGTCAACTGCACTACGACAGCTCATTCTGATGGGGAGATATTCTATGTAAGCACAATGTGTTGACCCAAATCTACTCTCTTCTATTGTGTTGACCCATTATTATCTTCTTGGAAATGACCCCCTCTACCTGGTTACACCCATTCAACTCAAACCAGTTAATCAGGCCCATACCACTCACCCCTTACTCACCCTGCTCATTGTGGTCACCCGTTCCAACTGCCACCATTGAACACTGCCACCTACCACATCCTATGACCCTCTATTTCATGTCCAATGATTCCCCAAATTGAACTGTCCTTGCATCCCATGAATTCTACTCCTTCATAGCCTCCACCATGGTTATTGGTTCTGATTGTTGTAATGTCTTGTCAGACTGTCACACTACCTCACCAGATCACCCTGTCGGACCTGCAATGATGGTAACAACTAAAGACTACCATGTTTTGTCAAATGTGAAAAAATATAAAGTTTCATAAATTTAGGATTCTTGTGTTGAAATCCAAATATATCTCACTTATGTAGTCATTTTGCCTCCATTATGGGGATCTAGTCTTGTTTGGAGACACCCGAAAAGTTGAACGATGATCACAGGGGTCCAACGGCGAAGAACGTGAATAAAAAGGGATATAAAAGTATATGAACACCCTCAAGAACAATCATCGACCATGTTTATGTCATCCTAAATCCGTTAAAATTATACTGGGAATGAAGAACTCTGAACCCATTAAGTAAACTACCTGAAAAATGCCTTATAATTATAACCATCCTTCAATCAAACCATTGATCAATTTGTTTTTTGGGTGGCCATCATTTTTCAGGAAATTAAATATTGGGGGATAGATCAAAATTAAATAACCACATTTTCTAATTTTAGATCAGTAGTTAATGAAGGATCATTGTGTAATTGTTATCATCAGTGATATCCCTTCTAATCGGTTACGCGTTAACTGTTGATCTGTGGTCTATCACAATTTTTCAAGAGGGATCTTTTCCATGACATAAAGAAGTTGACAAGGATATGGTTGTAACCCTGAATTCATAAGAAATGAATATATATATATATATATAACAAGAAAATAATTATTTATCAAAAAAAATATTATAAAAATATTTTATTTACATTTTCACCCTCTGTTATATATTATACATACAACACGTGTCGACACTGGTTTTCCCTAACTAGGGTAAACCCATTGATCTGAGATCAATGTTTCCCACATATTTATGTTCTATAAACCTTTTTTAATGTTATTCAACTTTTTTGGGGAAACTATGGAAAAAAGATATGAAAAGTTTAATATTTTTAGACTATTTTTCTAGGAAAATCAGGCTTTAGAATTACTTGTCATCTGATTTATAGGTTCCAAAATTAATCAATATAACTGTTAAAAAAATAAATGAAAAATATGAGATGTTACATAAATGGTGGTGTTGATGTATTTGGATTCATGGGGATCCATTTATCATATTAATAGTTGAATTTGGATTAATAAATGGTGGTGTGGGTGGAATGGGATGCCGATAATGATGTTGGTAATATAATAGGGAGTCAAATGTGAAGATATTTGTCAGTGATTATGGATTTTATATTATCTATAATTGTTTGGGAAAATTTGGTGGTGATAATGAGCCCATAAAATATATTTCTAATCAAGACAAAAATCTAGATAAACAATTTAATGAAGATGGAAGATATGATTATAGTTGTATTACTAGTTTCCAATAATGTGATACAATTTGATGTTATATACTATGCGTTCATCATTGAAATAGAAAAATAGGTTTTGTACCAAAGAGCTTAGATGATCATGATATAGTAATTAATTAATGGAAGGATGAGGTCAGTGCATGATTTTTTTATGATGAAGAAATATTTGAGAATAAAATAAATAAATTAATATCTTCCCCATAACATTTATTAGAAGATGAAGTTGTAAATTAGGGAATGAAAATAAAGTAATATTGGATGATGTATAAGGAATTAATTAACATTAAACACGATACATGGATTGTGATTTCATATCGATACCTTATCAATGGAATTCATAAGTCATGTGTATTGATTCATGATGATATTTTTTTAGGATCAGTAATTTTTTAATTTTTGATTATGTGTGATATTATTCTGCATTTTCTGATTTTTAGTGGATACCATACACATGGTAGTAGAAAAATTGGAACCAATTTTTTTGGGGGGAAAATCCAGATAGGTGAGAATCATATATAACTAACTACTTTGTCTCCCCCACTCCGTATTATTATATAGATTTGTGGGAATAGATTTTTTTATGCCCTTTAGTATTTATTATATAGTTCATTATATACTATAAATGTTTTTCTTATTTTAATAACCTGTTTTAAAAAGAAATTGAATACCATGAAGAATTATTTTATGTTCTTAAAAATTTCATAAACATTAATGATGGTGTTTTTAATGTGAGTATAATTGATTGTATTATATTTTGGAGTTTTGGAAGTGATTTGATTAATTTTGGAGGTGATATGGTTGTTTTTGAATAAATAATGAATAATTCATTTTAAAACATTCAGTTTTATGATCAAAATTATATTACTTTCTTGAGAATGATTCCCCTATATATGAGTATGATGTTTGTGTAAAGGTAATGAGTTATTTGTTTTGGTTTTGTAAATATATGACTTGTTTTACATGAGTTGTGGAAGGGTAACCCAGACATTTATTGGATATTTAAAGGTCCATAAGATAATTTTTAGTGTTACTAATGAGTTTATTATATAGCTGAATGGCCTGAAGGCCTTAATGTATTATAATTATTTTTTGATAATCCCCCATTCGATTGGTGATGTGGAACTCTTTCAAAGACCAAAGTCTATAGAGGGAATTACATGATCTGTAGGTCTTTTGAGAATCACCAAGTCAATTCATCTTGGAACTGATCTTACCTAGAAAATTCCATTATACCATCACTCCACCTTCGCAAGGCTAGTCAATAAGCTATCTTGTGCATTGTTGCACATTCCTGGTACCAATGGCAATGTCATACCCTTTCAATCTACCCATTCTTGTTATCTCATCTATGTTGAGTGTGACTGCTCTTAATCCTCATTTGGAGCCTTTTCCTTTGTAATATTACATGTACCTCTTCATATTTCATATGTTCTGATGGACTTGGGATAGCCTGAAACCCATAAACTAGCCCAGAGGCCTTGATAGAAAACTGGACCGACGACCTTGGATGGATGGAAAGCCTGTTAGTACATGCGGACCAAACTAGTAGCCTGAATGCCCGTATGTATGAATAATTCTAGGTGCTACTATATCGAACAGTACCAACTATAGTAATGCTATAGTACTACTCAAATAACCCATAAATATGTCTCCACCAAAATTTGATATTGAGTCTCTTGGATGAAAATATCGAGTCCTTACCAAACCGGATTGATGCTCATGATCTTATTGTATGTTAATAATGATAGTTACAACATAATGTATCATTAATGGGAAATCCAATTATTATGTATAGGTATGGTGATTTTTTCTAGATATATACGGGTTTCCTCAATTTCTTATAATTTTAATTTCAGTTTGTTTGACATTTGTTAATGGTATTCTGTGGATTCAGAATCTCACATTATTATGACAACATGTTCATAAATATAATATAAGGTATTTTTGATATTTTCAATGCCTTTATAAAGATATAAATCCTCAAAATGGAAAATCCATGTATCCCTAATATAGAACATACTCTATAAATTACAGTAACCCTAAAAATATAGAGGAATTTTTTTTCTCTAACATAATTGGTATGGAATTCACAATATAAAATGTTTTCAATGTTGTAAATCAATGAATATTTTTCCATTATACATTGTGTATGTTTTATCTTATGATTTATAAGGTCTAAATTTAATATAAATGATCATTTGAGTAAAATAATTAGTAAAATTATTTTTTAATTTGATATTTAATGAATAATAAATTTGTCACATTGAGCCTGTATCGATGTATTCTGAGATACCATATCTCTATTTATTGAATCATTTTACACATATATAGAGCCATGTTATACCATATCATTATTATTAGAGTCATAAAAACCATATATAGTTGACTAAAAGTTTCACCTTGAGTTCTTGAAATATGTTTCTAGACTAATGAAATATTAAATATCTAATATGTTTTATAGTTTTTTCTGAGATATTCATTAATATATATATGGGATAATAGATTATATTTTTCAATATTATTCATGTTTAGCATTATAATGATTTTGAAAAACATTTTTAAATTAATTTTATTTACCATAGAGAGACAATAATCTGTGGAATGATCACATAAATAATGATCATATGATAATCTATAAAATGTTAATGAGGAGGAGGAAATATATCTACTATATTTATATGTATAAAATTTTATTATTTCTAAAATAAAAATGAATGATATATGAGAATAATATAATTTTTTTATATAATGGGGTGGAATCTTAATAAAATTGGATGATATTATAATCAGGATAATTCCATTTTAAATTCATGTTACATAAATAAATATTCGAATTAATGGAACGAAAATGAGAATTAATTTTCTAATTCAATAATACAATTTATATTAAGTAGCAATTTGAGGGAATATGTCAATTAGATGATGTAGATAATGGCAAATTAATATCCATAATTTCATGCCTCTAAATGTTGTTAATGTGTTAATACTACTATGGGAAATGAAATTTAAGTTAAATACTTACTAAATACAGTAAACCGATTTTTTATTAATTTAAATTATTGAATTTGAAATAATACAACATGGTATGAATAATTATATTAATATTATACACTATAATTTTTTTTTGGAATATACATATTTTGATATTCTAGATAAAAACCCAATGAATGATTTTATTTCTAATTTTCACATGAATTAGATAATAATATTTGATAATGTATAAAATTATCAGAAAAAGGTATATTTAATAATTCCTTTTAGTATAATCATGCTATTATTCATGAAATTTTCCATGATATAGAAAATAATATTCACACTACACTTTGTAATTACTATTTCATAAAAAAAATAATAGCATGTCATTGTGTAAAAATTGTTATATTGTATTGATGAGAACTATTTTATAATTCTATAATTATATTAGGGAATTAGAATAATGATATTTCAATATTTGGGTAATATAATTTTATGATGAATTTTTAGATTGGAAAGTGTGAGAGAATATTTTATAATTGTCTTAGAAAAATTACTAGTTAATGTACTATTATAAGTTATAATCGTTATCTATTGTTGATATTTTTGTAAAATAAATAAAAACATAATTTTATTGATGATGGAGATAGTTGACTAACCCTCTCCACAACTCTCCCTTCGGTAGTAAATATATATTTTGGTACTAAAATGGTTGATACCAACACATGTGTGTTATAGTCTATAATTTCATGAGGTTATTATTCATAGTTATATCTAGTCATTCTGGATCAATCCTTCCATGAGTGAATTTTTATGGGATATGATGGATTCGGGTAAAATTTCCATACATGGGATATAATGGATTTCTGACATACAAATTTCTATCAATTTTATTGTGATGATAATGATATGGATATTTATGCTTATGCCAACAAAATATGATGTCTCTTACATGAGACTGAGTTAGTTATGGTTGAGTCTCAACTCACATAATGGATGACTAGAATGATGGAAGGGATGGGAGCTATTGACTTGTGATATAGTGGTGTGAGAGTTACAAAATAGTGGGGATGTGGTTGAATCTCACCAATATATATATATATATATGTTTTTAATAATGTGCATTTACATTATATTAATAATTTGATGTTCTGAAATTTTATGGATATGATTATAATAGAAAACATAATTATTTGATGAGTTATTTTCAGTTTTTAATATTTATGATTTTATAGTCTTCTTTATAATTTTTATTTTCATATTTTATTGGGGATCTTATGATAGATAAACAATCATCTCACCATATATATATAATCTATTTTTAAAATAAATATGACCTGGTTGGTTATCTGGATTGACAATCTTAGTTTGAAGAGTTTTTCCATAGTTTTCCATATTTATCTCTATTGTTGAACATTTTTCACAATGGTATTTCTTTTAGTTTTATTTAGTTATTTAGGAAATCTCATAATTAGTTAGGTTATAATCAAAATTTTGAAGGTAAATATTTTTTTAGAGGTGGGAAATTTTTTTAACTTACTTCTCAAATCCGTATAAAGGAAATAACTCGTTGTGTATTTTTTATACCATATGTGATACTATCCAATTTTTATATAATTATTAGTGGGATTAATGGGTTATTATATAAAATCCCCAAATAACATCAATAAATTTTTTTCCTTATAGGGAGGGGTTATGAATAACTGGAATCTGATTTTAATGTTGTGGGATAAAAAATAAGTTTTGAATTAGGAACTATTAATGATGCTTGTGTTAGTAGGGAAAAAATATCAGATGGTTTTCATACATTCTACAAACAAGGGATATTATATATGATATGGTACTTAGGAACACATATAATTAGACACATGAACCTTGATATATCCTATTCATTCCAATTATAGTGCTGATTCTAGCTGGGTAGAGATATAGGAAAGGATCATACATCACACATGCATTTATTATGTTTTAAATAGATAATAACTTTTATTACGATAGAAATTAATTATATATTTTTAAATAAATAAAATTCCAATCACATATTATGATCCCCTAAAATTTTTATTTTTCTGGAACATCTCTATGTAAATATAAACATTGGTTCAATGATGTTGAACAAGATTTGTTAGAAAACCAAAAATATTTAACATATATTGATGAAAATTCATTTCCAATTTCACAATAAGAGTTCTTATATTATAATATATATGAAGATAATTAATCCATTTTTACGAATGGGATAGTTGTTCAATTGGTGGAGGTTGGGATATGATTCAGATGAAATCATTCTAGGAGGTATATGTACGTTCTATTGAATATGGAGAGGAAATGTCACACCTTAACATTATTGCTTCATTCCATCATAGTTTTCATGGGGGTTTTTACTATGTTGTGTATTTTTTGAGATCTTCAATACAAAACAATTTATTTCATTGATCATAATAGTGAGTGTTTGGATTGTGTAATATTTTATTCAATTGACTATTTATGCATTCTAATATTTTTTGGTTGCAAGTCCTTTAAAGTCATTTATTGATTAGGAATCCCATCAATTATTAGACACATGAAGAGAATGGATATGTTTATCAACATTATTAAATTTTCATACCACCATGATGATTATTGGGTTACCACCTCATTCACTTAATTTATTCAAACTTGTTAAATATTTCATCAATTATTTTTTGCACCGCAGAAACCATTAGTTTTCATCCAACAACCTAATTAAATCACATATGGAAAGTATAACACATTCATCGATCTTATTATTTATATGAATATATGGTGTGTGGATAGGGTTTATCTAAAATTTATCATATCATAAAATAACTCTTTTATTAGTATAAATGATGCAAAAAAGAGGTAGGTACTGATTTTTATCATCATATGCATCTGATACACTTATCTATGGCCTTGTGTGGTGGAAATTTATTCCAGAGAAGGGGTTCTGATATAAATTAATTTTTCAATGAATAAAACATTCACTTATTCCATTTGATATGTTACCTAGTTTTGGGAATGATGATTTTATATCATGTTTTTAAATTGTTTTTCTTCAAAGTGTTAGATTGATATATATATATATATGTAATTAATAAAATTCGTGTATGGTGTTGGTTGTTCATATGAAAAATATTATGATGTGGTTATGTAAATGTGGACTTATATCCCCTGAATTTATTTCTATCATATATTTAATTTATTTAATGTTCTTAAGAATATAAATATAAGGGAAACGTTAGACATCATGAAATAATATTTATCGTGATGAATTTTTAAACAATGTAGGTGACTCAGTGATCCCTAAAAAGGGTAATATCACGGAATGATAGACATTTTCTATTGATTTATTTTCTTATGAATTATTTTTTATATTAATTGTTGTATGTGGTTTTATTATAAAGTGTATATAATGATAATATGAATCCATTTGATTTAATAACCTGATCCAATGGTAATTCAATATTATAATATGGAATTACATACTTCTTTTTTCATTATTTTTTCCTAGAAAATAATGTTTTCTAAATAAATGTGATATATATATGGATTATTTTAATTTTTATAGCCAAATGTTTTCTTTCCATACATATCATATAGTAATATTTTTTCTCTTATTTGAAATTTATTTTTAATGATATTAACATGGTTATCATAATGGATGTGATTTAATAGTTGAATAACTTCAATTTATTTATGGTCTATAACTTTTATGTACATTTTATTTATCCTAAAATGCATGTTGATTATATAATGATGGAAATACATCAATGAAAGAATAAAATTTTACAATGTTTTATAATTTATTACATGGATATTTTTTAATGAAAATTATAGTGGTGGGTAGAAAATTTGAAGTCAGTGGGATATAATTTATTAACACAATTAAATTGTAAACTAGTTTATTTTTTTAATCATGGATGAGTTTTTTCATTTTACGAGTAAAATTTATATTGAGAACTCCATAATTGGAAATTTTCTTCATGTTCTGTATTAATGTTTATTGAGATCCACTAGGATAAATTTATTTTATCGTTTACATTGTTCACACATGAACAATTTTATTTCATCTATTAGAAGTTCATTTATTTGGAATTCAAATATAAAAAATGTGTTGATTTTTTTTCAAAAATTTAATTTCATTAAAAACATTATTATTTAGAATTATTAATAAAGAATATATTTTTTTGGATTTATAGACAATATAATTTTATATAGATATAACTCAGTGAAATGGTTTTATCAATATGAATTTTAATGATTTTTTTTTTAATATTAATTGTTTTGATACATTTCTAGAATGTAGGAATAATTTTACAAAATTTTATGTTTTTAAATATTTAAAAAAAGTAGTTATTGTCTTTTTTAAGAATAATATTGATGATGATCAATAATATTTTATTCAAGATGATAATATCATTTTTATGCACGATTAATAATATATTTTCTGTATTAATGTTTCTAGAATAAATATTGAAAGAAATAATGAATAGATTTTAATTTTTTTTCTTTAATACGTGAATTTTTAAAAGTGAATCAGAAAATCACGTTTTTTCATTAATGGGGGTAATTAAATTTTAGTTTAAATCTATATCATGAAATAATTTATGATGTTTTTCCATATATATATATATATATTATAATGATTCTTTGATTTATATGAATTTACTTATAGTTTTATTGATTATATTTATAACCTAAAATGGGAAATAGTGCAATGGACGATTTCTAAACATCCAATGATTCTTAAAATATGATTTTTTTGAAAATATATTTGATATCAAGTTGATATAGTTGACCTTATTCATATATCTAAATCTATGTTTTGTTCATAGTCATGTTTCTATTTGAGATGTATCTCCAAATACAGAATATTTTGAATCTATTTAAATAGTATCATATCTTTTCAAATTTTACCTCAAGTGTGGTTGAGTTCATCCAAATGTAATTATATCTGTGATATGTATACCATGAGGTGTAAAATTTTTTCCCAATACTTTTCCACTCCTTTGTTTTTTAATTCTCTTATATGAGAATGGTTAGTAATTATATGATGTAAGGGTTCATTTTTACTAAGAAATTAATTTTTCAATCTTGATTAATTGGGCTGATGGGAATAATTTTAATATTATAATGATTTCTTATAAATTGGTTTTTCAAACAAGGAAAATTAATTTCAATGGTTTAAAATAATATTTTGAGATTAATTTTTGTGTTTCTAATGTGGTTATAAAATAAATAAGATAATTTGGGAGTTTTTGAAGTTATTTGAATAAATTTATAGTTGTTTTGGATTTTTTTATTTATAATAAATATATTTTTTATTACAATATGATTTATTTATTTTAATTTTCCATAATATTCATGAAAAATTCTAGTTATGAGTGCTGACGTATAGGGAATTATATCACATGTCTATATATTCCAAAAATTCATTGTCTTATTCTTATGATATGTATCCAGGGATTATTTTCTTTAATTCATTATGATTCATGTCTTATGATCTACTGGGATTTACGCCATAATTCTATTTTAGGATCGTTGATATGAGGGGTGTGATATTAAAATGTAATTATTTCAATCTCATACCCATATGATCATGTTTATGCATACATTTCTCCTTTGTTTACCTTATTGAGTATCAAAGCACCCCATTTTTTTTTCCTTTTCCTTGTTTTGATGATGTGTATTAAGTATGATGTTTCAAAAATGGGTTCTAGTCTTGATGATCCTAGTGATATATTATGTAGATGTATTATGTACTAGTGTTTTTGGTTCCATGTTTCTAAAAGCAAAAGACTAATACCTAATTTTAGAGTATGTTTGTTTATTATTCTATTTATTCCCCAAATGTAATGACATGTATTTGTATGTTAATATTGGATTTTAATATAGATGGACATTGGGGTGTCAGTCCATCAATGTGTATATATTTACTAATGGATTAGGGTTGATGGACATGTGATTTAGTAAGGTTTTTAAATTGAAATCAGTGGATATCATAATTCCCATTGAATTATGGGTTTTATAACAAGATGGAAAGTGGTTTCTATAAAACCATTTTTATTTTTTTATTATATTAATATTTATGATTATTATTAAATTTTAGAATAATTCTATTTCTTTAAACAAACATTGAATCATAGTTTGTTATTACATATTTGTGTAAAATAGTAAATCATTTGTGGAAATACCACTACTTGTAATAAAATATGAATTATACTGTATTGAAATAATAATACTAGATGAATCCCATGATTATAGAAAAGTTACTAAAATATATTGAATGAAAAAATAGAAGGTCATCAAGAATATCACACTTTGGATCTAATTTATATATCCAAAGAAATATTTATTGTTAAAAAATTATTATTGAAAAGTAATTATAATGTAAATGTATAATTTAAAGGAATGCATTCATTATATTGGTTTCATTTACTTTATAATAAAAATGGAAAATGTTGAGCCCTTGATTTTAATGACAAATAGTACCATTCAAAAAATATTATTCTAAAATAATATTATAGGTTATCCCATTGTAATAATATTTCATTGTATGTAAAATGAAACAAAAACAAAATAAAATAATTTTAGATGTTTACGTTGAAATTTACATTGATAAGCTCTTCATTTTAAGATCATTAAATAGAAGAAAATTGTGTAAATATTAAAATAATGTATTTTATTTCATAAAATATTTTTAATGATATAAATATAATTCAAAAGAAAATATTTTATAATTAAAATAGTTAAGGAATATAGAAGTGGATACATAAATATTATCATATTTAAATGAGTAAATTTACCTTGACATTTATTTTTTATGTTATAGACATAGTCATTTGTGCATATATTGTATATATATGTTGACATTTTTCATTAAATGAATTAAAATTTTATGTGTTCAGGATTTATGAATGTGATTTATTTTTATATTATGTTTTATAAAAGAAAATTTACAATCATCCGATATAATGAATATTTTTCAAATTATTTTATCGAATTTTGAATTGATTATTCAATTTATATTTTTGTGCATATGATTATGATTTTAAAATTGACCATTGATAGTGAATTAATCGAAATTACACATTGTAAAAGATACAGATAAATCATAATCATTGGAATGAGGGCTATTTTATGGATATAACTAAAATAGGAATTTGTAATGTTATATGTATGTATGTGTCTATATTTATTCGCTGTGATTTCTAAAAAACACAAAAATATAATTTAATCAAGTTTCATAATGATTATTAATGAAAATTCATAAAGAAAATAAATATTAATGTGAAATATGTGAATGATTTTCCAATATATATATTGTGCTAAAAAATATAAAATAATATCTATTTAGAAGTAAAATTCAAAATAATGGATTAAATATTTATAAAAAAATGTTTTTTATTTATAATATTCCTCTTCCAATTTAAGGAAATATTTATGTTCCCAATGAAAAAATTTTAGTTGAGTTCATAACATTAATTGTTATATTATTGTAAACATAAATATAATAAATTATATTAATTTTAAAATATTAGAATCTTATGAATATAACTAGGTTAAATGTTTTCTATTATATTAAACTGAGAAGTGGGAAAAATTTATTAAAGTATAATAAATTAAAAATCTCATTATCATTTCTAATAATATTATTTGTTATTAAAATACTATATCATCCACTATTTTTCACATAGGTAATACAACATTAAAAAAGATATACAATATAATCAACGCGGATAAGTTAATTTTAGTGTAACAATAAAAACTCCCAAATAAAATTAAAGTCACACATTATAGTTTTCTACTACAAAGAGGATTTGAGTGATCTAATTGATTCAAAAAAAATAAATCTAAAAATACTCTCCCTATTACTAGTAAGTAAACTTTTTTAATAAAGCATTTAATAACAATTGAAAATTTAAGAGACAACACACATAACCCAAGGGCATTTACAATACTCAGTAACTCTTTTAATTAACTACCCATCCCTTGATGAATATTTCCATGAATCTCTATTTTCATGACTATATATTAAAATTAAGAAGATTAAGGCATGGATTATGATTATATTAATTATGTTTATGTACAACAAATATAAAAATCATCATAATGATTATCGTACAATGAATAATGACCACAATATCCTCTAAATATTTCATAACTCTACAATGAATGTTCATCTTAATTATCCCACGAAAAATATTTCTAGAATTAAAAATGGAATATTAATCCTATTAATAGAATGTTTCATAAGGATTTTATCCTAGAAAATCTCTACATATATTAACACCAATCATGTGTCATAACCGAATGTTTCTAGTTAAGGCATGATAAATAAATCTAAATTGTATAAAAAAATTCTACACAAGTAGAACCAAAAAAATTATATCAGTGTTTTCATTCATTGTGTCATACTCATGGACATTGTGACTAGAATACCCATTTTACTTATTAATATTGGACAAAAATATACCAAAACATTTCTTATTACAGAATGATCATTTACATTGTTGAATAAAGAGTCAAAAAATTTCATGAGGTCATTTTTCTCATATTGAAAAAAGAAAATAATCATATCAGGGAAACCCATTTTTGCTTGATCAAATCATAGAAACCCTAATATTAATTTATTCTATATGAATGACATGATACATATTCATTATATTAATTGAATGATATAAATTCCTTATGAACTTAAACTATTATAATGTATTAGATATATTTTTCTTCCTGAATGCCAATAAAATTTTAAAAAACACTTGTAATGACTAAACTCAAGATAAAATAACGACCTCCATAACACATTGAAATATTATAACAGGTAGATTTATTCATTATATCGAATCCAACTCAACTCAAATGTACCAATAACTCATTCATGAACATTTTTTATAAAAACAATAATGAATCGTAATAAAAAAATTTGAATGATTTTTTTCATAAGTTATTAATAAAAGGGATATAATGTAAGGGATATTTATACACTATATTGAACGATATAATGATTTTATTTATATTATTATAAATCATGATGGTGTGAAATATTCCATATTGATCAATTATAAGTTATGAAAAAAATCATTTCCTCATTTTTAATTTCAAACCACATGGGCCCATAAATCACTACTATGCACATTATTGAAAATATGTAAAATAATGTACGATAACATCACCAAGAATAATAAATCCTTATGTATCCACATTATTAAATATTTTTATCTTATGTCATTTTAGAATAATATAAAAGTCCCACTCTAACTTTAAATAAATTACCCTTTTTGATTTCACCCCTTATAATTAATTGTAATGTAATTAAAAGGGAAAAAATAATACTAAACATATTTTTTTAGAGAAAATGAACTTACAAAAATCCTCTATTGATTATGATAGAATCTTAATTTAGTGTATTTATAAATAAATAAATATATATATATATATATATTACCCTTCACTGAAACACATTTGAATGATATATATTCATGTTCTATATTCTTTATCTTGGTGTTTTATTTAACATACTTATGCATGAAACTTCAATTTTATACCATCACTAATAATTTTAATGAAATTTGGTTATAATTAATAATTACCAACGGTTATGATACATTAAAATTTCTGACATTACCTGGGTACTCTAACCACATCATTGGAGTAATTCCTTATGATTATATGATACAATCAACATTAATTGATATACAAGTAATTTGTTTTTCTTCTGATAGTTCAATGAAAAAATAGACCTCATATAAAGATTACTCATCGGGATTTTCAATATAGACAAACAGAATCCCATAATCAACCCACATCAGTCAATATACATATAATAAAATATATATCATTTTCATTTATTTATCTATAATCTATATTCTGTTAGACGGAGCATTACATATATTTTACATCCACTATATAAATGAATTTATAATACTTATTAATCATATATCATGAATATATTTATAAAATATGTCCCTAAAATACACTATGATGTAATTTATAAATGAAAATATCCATTATAACTCTATTTTATCCACAATCTTCATTTCATTTTACATGGAAAAACTGATCCGAAATGTTATTGGTATATATACATATCTGAAATATTTTTATTCAAATATTCATCAATAACAGAGAATAATTTTTTCTTATGATTAAATGATATAAGCTGATATGTTTGTAAAAGTCAATACAAAAAAAATAATGCTCCTTAATAATTAACATGTCAACATTTTTCCTCATTAAGGATGAAAATTCCATAGAAATATCATATTATTATAATAAAAATAATATTATTAACTTATATAAACAAAATAACTATGTTGTTATCATATTCTATTATATAGATATTTTAATCCAACATTAATTTCACGATTTTTTTGATATTTAAGCTAGTTTGTAGCTTTGAATACTATAATCTATTAAATTATTTAATACCCAAATGATAGTATTTTTTATAGAATACTCATGTTAAATCATCATGATAAATTAATAATACATTTTATTCAATATAGATATATTCTAATGATGTCCTTTTGAAACAATAACATCACATATTTTTAGAAAAATTCATAATTCATATAGGAATAGATCATAAGGAAGATTCATCTTTTATCATTCCTTTTAACTAGAGAAACAGTTCAATCAGCATATATATCCTGAGTTTAATAGTATCTCTTTTATAAAGGATGATGGTTTTTATATTCATTCAATTCTTTCACATTATGGTTTTATTTCTAAAAACCCACTTCATAACTATATTATTGTTATATTTGGAACATGATATGAATATATTTAATGTCATTTTTGATAATCTTATTCACCTTAATAGCCATATGTTTATTGTAATACCTATATTGTTATGAGTTTTAATGGATTTTTTATTCGAAGTTTGTTAAAATGCTTGTGTGATTTAAATTTATTATAAATACTTATGATTTAACATGAATATGGTTATAACTAATGAATATTTTAGGATCAACATAATATCTAATTAATTTGAAATTAGATCATCCTTGGTTCATTCCATCCTCATAGATTTTGATTCAATTTTTTTTTAAAAATTTCAAAATATTAAATTGAAAATGAATTAATACCATATTTTTTTTATCATATTCCTTTCAACAATGGTCAATTACACCATTAATAGAAAATGATTTTTGAAATGATTTTTAAAAATTTAAATTTAAAATATTAATGCTATCAATGACTATCTGTATATTTTTATTGAATAACCAATGACTTCTTATATTGGTGTGCATCAAAGGATATCACAACATAATATAAATTATAAATATTTACTAATTGTATGCTTATTTATTTTCATAATACCTGTAATGATGAATAAATTCAAATTTATTATTTTTTGATCTTTTACCATCCTCATCGTGAATGGTATATTGTTTATATTGGGTTTTATTACACACATGTTCAGAATATGATCCCCAAAAATTTTATTTTTCCACCAATACATTCCTAGGAGTAATTTTTTGATAATCTAGATCTTACCATGTGATCTAAACATTGATTCATTATCCTAGATAAAAAATATTTACTAGAGTGGGTATTGAGATCTAAATTCTATCCTTACTCAATACTTCATAAGATATAATTGAATTAGACTTCACTTGTATTCAAATACATTAACATAAAAAATATTTATATTGAAAATACCATTTAATTATTTCCACAAAATTGAAGATTTGTAATCATCATATGAGATTGTAATTTTCCATAAATAAAATTGAAATAATTTGTATTTGTGAAATTATAAGAAAAAATAATGTCCTAGATATCTCAAATGTATAACATTAATATCATCACAATACACAAATCTTCATGTATTAATTCATGAATTTATTTTTTATCTCCAACACTGTGAAACTCTTGATACTTATTTCTAACATATGGAATCATTCACATTTATTAATTTTTTCATGATTTTTTTATTTACTTTTAGGAGACATTATGTGATAATATAGTTATTTCCATGTCATCCAAACAAATATTATTAAAAATAGATACACCAAATTTTTAGAGTTCTTATGGAGATCTATATTCCATCAAAACTTAATGCTTCTAATGATATGATTCATTGTGACTAAACTTGTATTCATATAAATTAACAGAAAAACATTATATTGAAAATAAGATTTATTTTTCAACACACCATTGATAATTTATAAACATCTCAAGTGATAGAGATTTTATCAAAAAATAGAAATAATTTATATTAGTTAAATTCTAAATAAATGTAATTCCATACATATCTCAAATTTTTTATCTTAATATCATCACAAAACACACATGTAAATCTATTACATCTTGAAGATTCTTATTTTGTCACAAATAAAATGATACTCTATAAAAATTAATTTTAGCTATTACATCTATGACAAAGATTTATTTTTTCATGCTTTAGCATATGTTGTTTCTTCATATATATTTATGTGATTATCATAGCCATGAAATTACCATGCATAGAAGAATCCTTATTCTCATTGAATTTATATATAAGATTACCTTCAGAAAACATCTTCTTGATTACTGTATTGGATTCATCAATTTTAAATACAATCCAAAGAATCTAAAATTATATTTTCACCTTATTTTTTAAAGTAATTAGCATATTATGATTCATTATATTACTACAAAATTTTGTATTCCATAATTACGATTCCAACATATTAAATAATGGTACCATTGAAAATTATGATTATTTAATTAGGGTATTTCCAATATTATTATTTTATGTGGAAAATTTAATAAAATCCATTATTGAATTTAGAAACTCATAATTGGGTTTTTATAAAAAAAATATCATCATCTACCAATATTGATTAAAAATATATTACCTCTTCACATATAATAATATATTTTTTTTGTAATTTCAATCCTGATATGTCCTAAATTAATAATAACATTTATGTCACTCTATATCCATCTAAAATCCAATTTCATCACATTAATATCACTAAAATTTGAATTATTTAAGTGATTTATGATGACAATATTTTTCCTTCCCTAGAGTTGTTTTCTCTTCCAAATATTCCTTGTTTTATTTTACACCTATTAAACATTTCATAATTAATATGAAATATATATTCTTTTTCATCATCATTTTTATCATTTGTAGTCTATTATTTACTACATTATAGTTCCTTACATTGGTATTTTTTTGAATATTTCAATTTAACAATGATTTATTTTAGTTTTTACACCATTGAGACTTTCACCAAATTTTCTCATTCCTTGTTGGAAAATATATCATATTATTTTTGGAATTTTACTATTCCATAATGTTATAGCCTTTAATGTTTCATTAATTGATGTTCTCCCATTATATCCACATTCCACCATAATTCATCTTTATTATCATTATCATTTTTAAAAATATAACTATAACACACCAAGACTTTATAGTACATTATCTCATTTATGTAATTCAATAGCCTGTGATACACGCAAAACCATGTTCTAGAACACCACAACTTACAACACTAAGCATTCAGAAAGAATTTATTAAAATTATTAACATATTTTAGAATCATATATAGTCTATATAATTTTAACATTCAAATTATGTGTTTCATAGACATAATATAAGAACAAATTCATTTTTTCAGATAAAAAAAGAAATTTTAAAAAAATGTAATTTTACTGACTTTTAATGGATAACCCTTTTTAAAACATAGATTTGACACTTTTATATATTCAATTTATGGAACTTTAATTTTTCATTAGAAGTGGGACATAATAATTTAGTTTAGATAAAATTTTGGAACTTTTCTGATAACTTACATATATTGATGAATAGTGTAAAATACTATGTCTTAATTGAAAACAACTTTTTTAAATCAAAATAATCTATAGTGATAAATTATTCGTTTGAATGGTGTCGAAGTATAATTAGATTATTTTTTTATCATTTAATACAATTTTGGCCATTATAAGTAATTTCACATTTAAATTTGACATAAACATATGCCAATCATTTGATAGTTATATTTTTTTAAAACCTGCTTTTTGGTTTTGACAATGGGAATTAATTGTAAATTAATAAATGCAATATCTATTTTTTGAATTTGGTAAAATAGTATTAATTTCTGAATTTGGAATTTCAAAATTAGCATAGGGTAAATGTTTGGAATTTTTCTGAAAACATTCAATTATTGATGAATAGTGAATAACATTGTGTTATTATATAAAACCAACATTTTATTTAAATAATTAGTTTTTTTATTTTAATTTATTTTAGGTAAAAATAGATACATAATAACCATATATGTTCTATGTAATTAATTGGAGTAATTTTATAATATGTTTATATATATAAAAATTTATCTAACATGTAACCGTCTTTTACCCACCTTCTAAGATCATTCAAAAATTTGTATAAAACATAATTTTACCACTTCGGTAGTGAATTGAAAAATCCAAGAGACACTGTTAATATCATTATGTAATTTGTTTTTCAATTAGAATAACTAATTTTTGGGTGAATATTAACTTTTGACTTTTATTTACCACCGTTAAAATTAAATAGGGGAATTAAGGGTAATAATGATATCATAATTACCCTAAAAAATCTACTAATTCTATTGGATAAGTATAATTTGGAAATAAAAAACCTTAGGAATAATATTTTATCCTCTTTGTAATACTTCTATTAGAGTACGTCATTTATTATTATTTTATTTAAAGAAGAGTTAAAAGATTAAAATTCAAATTTTAATAACTAAAACATTTTTAATATAGGTTATACATAATATAAAATTCAACTATAAATATTCATTAGAAAGATAAAAATATTTCCTACATAATGATATTTTATATATAATTTATATACATTAAATAATTTAATATATTAATAACACAATGATGACACAGTAATTACATTAAGAATGAAATATTCAAATAATTGATATTATAAAGAGTCAAATAAATGTAATTTTAGAATTCTAATTAATTAAACTAATTTGATAGGTTAATATGAAATGTTAGAATATAAAAAATGAATTTAGTTTTAAGTAATAATTTTTTGGGGCCTTATAAAAAATCAATTATTAAATAATGTCAAAATTGACATAATTGTTCTTTTAAAACAAATACAATATTATTTGTTGATATAATATTCCTAAAAATATATGTTTCGGCCAAAGGGAATTAATAATTTTATATATGTCATTAATGAACCTATTCAGGTTCTCATAAATGTTTATTGTATGGTTATTAACCATATAATATAAAAATACAAAGAGACATGGTAATTGTCAAACTATTTAACTAAGAGTTAAATCTCAAAGATAAGGTTAATATGAAGACCTAAACATGTCTAAAACCAATTATTTGAAATGGTTTTCGGCCCGTACCCACCATATCCTTTAAATAATTCATTTTTGAGCAATTATAAACCGAAAATGATTTTATTATAAAATAATATTTGAAGCTTTACCTAAAGTGACCCTCACCTCTCTAATAAAAGTGAACTTCCCCTTTTATTGATTTCACACATCCATGTGCTTTTGACACAGCCAAATCCTTCCCAAATATCCTCCCCACATTCATACCATTATCCTATATGCCTTCCAATGGTTAGACATCCAACCTATGCAGCCCTTTTGATAAAATCAAATGGCATAACATGAAAAACAGGTAAATATTTAATCACCACTTTCTAATTCTTTTCTTCATCAACTTCCTCTTTCTTTATTGTTTCCATTATAAAATAATAACTCTAGTATCATCTATGTACTGTGATGTTATTATAAAAATTGTACAACCATATTAATTATTCTTTCCATCCTATAAACTGCAAAGTCACAATACGTGCATATATACAGATTACCATCTCCACGTCATGGTGTAGTTTGTTATTCAAAAACATCATTATTTGGAAGGGTATTATAATGAGTATAAAAAATGTAAATAATAAATATAACATGTTAATTATTCTTTAGATATTATATACCATCCAATTAAATTTGATTTCACCATCAATATAATGATATTATCACTCCTGGATATGTACGGATTACAGTCTTCATGACGTGATGAGATTCATTTCCACGTTCACCATTCAACGATGATTATAAAATATATATCATTAATAAGTTTTCAATATATGAAATTTTAATTCTAATGAAGATATATATATATATGTACTTACATATATCTTATTCACATTGTTCTATTCAATACAATATGAAAACCGAAACACTGATTATGAGTATGTACAGCCTACCATCTCCATAAACGATGTTTCCCATTTCATATATACATCTATTATACATATTTATATTCAAAATATATATGATATGTAAATAAAGTTTTATATTTTGGATTCAATTAAAAAATGATATAATTGAGACAATCAAGAGTAACATGTTAAAACATGTACGATAAAGAAAGTGATTATTAATCGAAATGTTAATTTAACACGGGAATTATTTCAAAATGGGTAGTATAAAGTCATAAATTAATCATATATGATTTAATAAATATTCCTATAGTTATATTATAATTTAATAAAACACTACAGCCTTTATACAAGAGGTTAAATGTACCCTATACTAAAGGAAAGTGCATGGTAAGGGTAAATTTCACAATCTCTTTATTATACGAGGTTGTTTTTACATAAGTATAAAATGGGAAATATTTATTATCCGTGTCCATGATTCATAAATGATTCTTCAAAGAAATATTTTAATGGACTTTTTTACAATAATGTAATTTTAAATATTTTAAGTATTTATTCTTCTAAATCATTCCCATTAATGTCCATGTTTTCAAAATGGTTTTTAAAGATTTATTTATATGGATATGAATGTTATTAAAATATTAAATACTTTAAAAAGATTAAATGTGGTATGGGACACATTGCTCCAAAAATTTCATTAAATATATTCCTTCCTAAATTGTGTGACTTTTAAATTTCTTTATGAAAAATGGATATTTCACACAAAGGATTTTACAAATCGTTTTCATCAATTTCAACATCCCTTGATGGATTTGAAACTTGTTTGAAGTTGATTTATTATGATAAAAATCTTCTATATTTTATTGAAGGTTTTGTGATATGCTTGACTGTGGATGTTTTATTTTTATACCATTCATGGTTTATGGATAATGTATTGGAATTTCTTATGCTAGTTTTAATACGATTGATAATGTTATGTTTACACAATTTCATATGATGAATGAATTTGACTTAGTAAGTGATGGTTGGAGCCCGCTATAGCTCTTTGACACATCTGTAGGTCTCATGTGACAAACTAGTGTCTTGGTATAAGGCATTGGAAAAATCTTATTCGTAGTCTTGGCACAAGGCCTTGACTATATGGTTATGATGTCTGGAATTATGCATTCCATAATTATGAACATGTCTATTGATATTACAAGCGATTATTCGTCTAGTAGAATATCCATGCAGATAAATAAATTACATTATTTGATTTTATCTTTCCATATTATACTGATGATTAAGTTTAAAATACTTTTATTTTATTCTAATACATTGACATAAATGTTTATTCTTATTTATGAAAGTTTTTGCTATATTGTTAACCTTACTAAGCAGCTGAGCTCACCCTTTTCTACGTTTTTTTCCCAGGATGGGAAGATGTATTTTATGGTTGATAAGAAGGGTTAAGCTAATGGAATAATTGCATTATAAAAGGATCATTTTTGTTGTGTTTTATTTTCTAATGTGTAATTTAATGTTCATGTATGCAATCTATTTTCCAAGACTTTGAAACAGATCAGTCTTTTGGGACTTGATTCCTTTTAATCAGGCCAATGTAATAAAATAATTCACTGACTCCCATAACTGTGGTCGAGGCATTACAGTTAGTATCATAGAAAGTTTAGAAATAACCTTGGAAAATAGATTTAGAAAAACTCTAATTATGGAACACTCCCCTATGATAGATTTTGAGGATTATTATAGAAAACCTTCCTTGAATTTTGATACTGAAGATATTTTGTGAGTTTTCAAAGCAATATATTCCTGTCTAGATATTAGAAGGTAGTGGCAGCTCTGGCACAGATGTACCAAGGGGTAATACCCGAAAACGTGACTTTCAGCTAGAATTGAATGGGAACTAGTGTACTACATTGGGCCTTGTTGCACTCTTGGTTACAACACTCCTGAGGGATATGTTTAAAATAATTCCCGTTTTCTTTAAAAACCAATATGATGTGTTTTTTAGTGTATACCTCCTCAAAGAAAACATTTTTATGATAAAGGATTATATCCATAAACTATTAAATTTATGTTAACGGTTTTACAAGTTTTAAATTATGCATTGCGATTCATAAAGAAACCTAGTTTATTACATTGTTTAGAAATTGTTCCCTAATCATAGAATGGGACCCAAAAAAATACGCATGTTCCAAAGAGTAATAAGGATCATATCTTTCATGGTGTTAAGCCAACATTTAGAAAGGAAATACTATCCCATCTATTTTCATCATATCAAGAAATAATATCATTTGATAATAAGATATGTAAAGAATTTTCTATGTCATATGGATTTGAAGGGAAGATAGAGAAGAAAAAGATGGTAGAGAGAAAGATAGATAAAGGAAATAAGGGAAAGAAGGATTTTCCAATATGTGATAACTGTGGAAATAATCACCTTGGTAAATTTCGGAAGGGAATGTGAGTTTGTTATGTGTGTGGAAAAGAAGACACCATTTATGTGATTGCAAAGGTGAGAAAAAGGTTCCAAATGTACAATGCTTCTTCTACAAGGATTTGGGACACTACACGAATCAATGTCCATTTAATCAGATTATACCCCTAATGTTTCTATTTGAAAATAATCATGTTATGATACTACCGATGATGAAGATAAATCATTAATAGTTATTATGTTTTTATAGACGTATTGTTTCATTTGAGTATAGTATTAATGATGTATATGTTGTAATAATTATATAGTATATAAGGATTGTACTTTAGTACTTTTTCATTAAGGACTTGAGATTAGAGGAACCAAGAAAAGTTACTCAATGCAAAGTTAAACATAATTTAAAATACATAGTTGAAGGAAATACAAAAAATTAATATGATCCTTATACTGAGGTATTTATTTTGGAATTAGAGATGATTGATTTTGATAAATTATATTGCCTATTATCGACATCCTTGGACTTGGTTAATGGTTTATTTATTCCAACATTGTTGGAGTTTAAAATTATTTTTGGATATAAGGAGTATATCCAGTATTATATAAGTAATAAGGGAGAATTAATGTAATAAATATGGTTATATGATAATTTATGGAGTTACTATTTTTTAAAAGAATATGTGATGAAGGTATTCACATGTTATTATGTGGCCAAGAAGATCTTCATTGTGTTTACCTTCCATAAATGATTGGACTGAGAGTTTGGACAGAAGTATTTTGGATAATTCTAACGGTTGGAATCGATTTTGTTTGAAATTGTATAATATTGCTAAGTTTAAATCATTTCACAAGATTATTTTTGGATTTTCATAAAAAGGGCAACCTGTAGGTCGGACAACAACATGCCGCGTCCGACAAGGCCGTCAGATTTGAACCCACAATAGAAGGGTGACAATGGTGAATCTCCTACCACTAGCCTATGTGATGTCCTAGATTTTATAATGTAGTTTTTTTAAATAGTCTGACAAATGAATTATAAATTCATTATTTTTGAAACCCCATATGATTAGGATAAACAGATTATTTTTTAATTCTATTATCTTTGGGAGTGAAAGATGAGTTTGTGGTAGTAATTAATTGAAGGATGAAACTCTAATTGTAAAGAAAATATATATATATATATATATATATATATGTATATCAATTTATTCTATGAATAAATTAAATCTTAAACTTTAGGGAAGGGATCTTAAAACCAAAATTGTGTTACCCTAATACCATATGTTTTGTTGAACCGATGATATTTTAAATCATTGTAGATTGATGGCTTTGAGGTCCTGAATTTTACACTTGTTTGTGATTGATAACCTCAATCACTCCCAATAAATATTTACGATTTTCTTCTAATTATGTGTCTCCAATTTCCACCAGTGTTCTCCTAACAGATATCATAATTTGGTAGTGACTTTTTCATTTCCCATTACCTCTTATTAGGAATAAATTTTATTAACCTAATTTCTGATTGGGGTTTTCCACAAATGTAATTTTATATTTTTAAACATTTATTTTGGAAGAACAGTTTAAAATTGTGAGGACGTAATTTATTGATGGAGAGGAGAATGTAACACCCCAAGATATCATAGTACTCTATCAAATTAAAGTAATTAAATATCTTGCACAACAAGAAACAGCGATTTCGAGCACCCAACAACATACCACACTAACCATTCAGAAAGCTTTTATGAATAATATTTACTGAATTTTGAATATTTTATAGTATATATCATTTTAAAATTGATATTGTGTGTTTCTTAGACATAATATATTAAACAATTGATTTTTTCATATTAAAGAAGTTTTTTTTAAAAACAATTTTACTGCCTTTTAATGAAAAAACTTTTCTAAAACCAATATTTATTTAATGAAATTAAAATTTTCATTATAAGCATGACATAAAAATTTAGTTTAGATAAATGTTTGGTACTTTTCTGATAACATTCATATTTTTTTTGAATAGTGAAAAATACTATGTCTTAATTGAAAATTACTTTTTTAATATAAATAATTTATTGTGATAAATTATGCATTTCAATGATTTGTAATTATAATTAGATTATATTTTTATCATTTAATACAATATATGTCATTATAAGTAATTTCACATTTAAATTTGATATAAACACATGTTAATCTTTTGAGATTTTTACTTTTTAAAAACCCGCTTTTTGGTTTTGACAACGGGAATTATTTTTAAATTAATAAATGAAAATCCATGTTTTGAATTTGGTAAAATAGATTTCCTTTTTGAATTTGGAATTTCAAAACTAACTTAGGGTATAATTTCAGTATTTTTCTGAAAACTTTCAATTTTTGATTAATAGTGAAAACACTATGTTATTATAAAAACCCAAAATTTTATTTAAACAATTAGTTATTATATTTTAATTTATTTTAGGTAAAAATAGATATATAATACCTATATATGTTTAACTTAATTCATTTGAGTCATTTTATAATAATTTTATATTTATATATATATATATATAATTTTATCGAACATTTTACCTTATTTTACCCACATTCTAGGAGCATTTTCAAATGTGTATAAAACATAATTTTTCTGCTTTTGTGAGTGGAATTTGAGAAATCATAGAAACACATATAATATCAGTAAGTAAAATGTGGTTCACTAAAATGAAAATAATTTTTGGTGAATAGTAACTGTTGACTTTTATTTACTGTGGTTAAAAGTAAATTTGGGAATTAAGGGTAAAAATGAAATCATAATTACCCTAACACATATCCTAATTCTATTTGATAAATATAAATCTATCAAAAAAAACCTTTGTAATAAAATATTATCATCCTTGGTCTCATTGGATTAGATTAAGACATTTATTATTGTTTTAGTTAAAGAAGAGTTAAAAGAGTTAAATTCAAATATTAATAACTAAAACATTTTTAATATAGGTTATACATAATATAAATTCTACAATAAATTTTAATTAGAAATATAAAAGGATTTCCTACATAATAATATTATATTTATAATTTTTAGACATCATATAATTTAATTTATTAATGACACAATGATGACACATTAATTACCTTAATAATGAAATATTAAAATAATTAATATTATCAATAGACAAATAAATGTAATTTGAGACATGTAATGAATGAAAAAAATTTAAAGGTTTATATGACATGTTATAATTGAACAGAGAAATTTATTTTGATGTAATAAAGTTGTTATGACTTTAAGAAAAAATTAATTATTAAATAATGTCAAAATAGACGAAATAGTGTTTTTAAAACAAATACTATATTATTGTTTTATTTAATATTCCTAAAAACTTGGATTCGACCAAAGTGCTTTAATAATATTTTATATGTCATTAATGAGCCTATTGTGGTTGAAATGGATGTTCATAGTATTTTTATTATCCCGAAAATATAAAAATACAAAGAGACATCGTAAATGTAAAACTATTTAACTAAGAGTTTAATCTAAAAGATAAGGTTAATATGATGACATAAACCTGCCTAAAACCTATTAGTTGAGAGGATTTAGACCCATACCTACCATAGTATTTAAATAATTCAATTTGGATCTATTAAAAACTAAGAATGTTTTTATTATAAAATAATACTTCAAGAATTTTCTAATGTTTGCCTCACCTCTCTTATAAAAGGGCACTTCCCCTTCTCGTGATTTCACACCTCCATATACTTTTGGATCAGATAAACCCTGCACAAATATCCTTCCAACATTTATCATATTATCATAGAGGCCTTCCTTTGGATATAAATCGATCCTAGGGATCTCTTTTGATCAAATCAAAAGGATGATCCTGATGAAGTGCAAAATATTTAATCACCTCTTTCATTTTATTTTCTTATTCCACTTCCACTTTCTTGGTTGTTTCTGTTAAAAAATAATTAATCAATTATCATATATATAATTTTATGTTATTATAAAAATGGTACAACCACATTCATTATTCTATCCATCTTATAAATGACTAAGTCACCATATATGAGTATGTACGGATTACCATCTCCACGTCGTGGTGTAGTTTGTTATTCAAATAGTTAATTATTTGGTTGGGTATAATAATGAGTATAACTTATGTAAATAATAAATATAACATTTTAATGATCTGTATATATTTTATACCATCCAATTACATATTATTTATCCATTAATATAATGATATATTCACTCGTGCGTAAGTACAAATTACCCTCTCCACGACGTGACAAGATTCATTTCCACGTTCACCATTCAACGATGACTATAAAATATATATCATTAATAAGTATGTAATATATGACATAATAATGCTACATGATATATATATATATATATATATATATATTTACTTACATATATCTTATTCCCTTAGTTCTGGTCAATACAATATGAAAACGAAAACATCGTTTATGCCTACGTACGACCTACCATCTCCATAAACAATGTTTTCCATTTCATATAAACATCTATTATTCATATTTATATTATAAATATATATGATTTCTAAATCCTATTTTATAATCTAGATGTATTGAAATCATGATTTATGTGATACAATCAAGAGTAACATGTTAAAAATGTTCGATAATGAAAGCAATTTTTATCCTAAATGTTAATTTAACATGAAAATTATTACTAAATGGTTAGTATAATGTCATTAATGAATCATGTATGATATCATAAATATTAATATGGTTCTTTTATAATTTAATAACATACTATGGTCTTTATAAGAAGGTAAATTGTACCCTCGACTAATAGAAATAACAAGGTAAGGGTTAATTTTTCAGAATTTCTTTAAAATCCGAGGATGTTTTTACATTTGTATATATTGGGTCATATTTATTATCCATGTCCATGTTTTATAAAAGAGTTTTCAAAGGTATTATTTTTAAGGGACTTTTTTTTTCTAAAACATCATTTTAAATGTTTTAAATATTTATTCTCTTAAATCATTCTCATTAATGCCCCTATTTTCAAAATGGGTTTTAAGGATTTATTTATATGGGCATGAATGCCTTTAAATTATTAATTCCATTAGAAAGTATCAAAGTGGTATGGGACACTTTGATTCAAAAATGTCTTTAATTTTCTTCCTTTCTAAATTGTGTGACTTTTAAATCTTTTTATGAAAAAGGGAAATTTCACTCAATGATTTTAACAAATAATTTTCATCTATATCAACATCCCTAGATGGATTTTAACCTTGTTTGAAGTTGATTTATTATGATACAAATATTCCATATTTTATTGAAGGTTCTGTGATATGTTTGACTGTAGATGTGTTATTTTTATACCATTCAAGATTTATGTAAAATTTATTAACATTTTGTATGATAATATTAATATAAATGTTTATGTTATGTTTTAACATTTCCATATGAGGAATTCATTGGAATTAGTATTTGACTATTGGAGCCCACTTTATATCATCGATGCATTAGTAGGTCTCATTTGACAAACTAGTGTCTTGGAAGAAGGCCTTGCAAAAAATCTTATTTGTAGTCTTGGAACAAGGCCTTGACTATGTGGTTATGATGTCTGGCATTATGCTTTCAGTATTTATGAAATTGGATTTTGATATTGCATGTGATTATTCGACAAGTAGAATATCCATGTAAATAAGTTAATGAAATTATTTGATTTTATCTTTTCCATATTATGCTGATATTTATTTTTAAAAGGCGTTAGATTTACTCTAATACATTGCCTGAAATATTTATTCTTATTTATGAATATTTTTTCTATATTGTTATCCTTAATAAGAATCTGATCTCAACCCATTCTATATTTTATTTTTTCCAGGATGTGATGATGAATTTTATGATTCATAAGAAGGGTTAAGATAAAGGATTAATGGTGTTCTCAACAGATCATTCATGTTGTGTTTTATTTTCTAATGTGTAATGTAATTTTCATGTATGTGATCTATTTTCTAAGAATACTGAATTGGTCAGTGTTTCGGGACTTGATTCCTTGTAATCATGCCAATGTATTAAAATAATGAACCGACTTCCATAACTGGGGTCGGGGCATTACAATAACTCTCCATTATTTAATTCAATATAAATAGCATAAAAGTGTCTTATTTTTACATTATCATAATATTAATATAAATGGTAAAATATTATTTACCCTTTACTCATTTCAATACTTTATAGGTGAATGATTATGAATCATTAAAACATATGGTTTTTTATATTCTCCCTCATGATATTTCATTAGATTGATCTTTTTCAATACCTTTCAACTATAATATGTTATCTCTTACATTTTCAACAATGCATTATCGATATCCCTCACATCATCTCATTTCAAATGTCACGACCTGACCCTACCCGGCTCGAGCCGCAACTACCCCAAGCCTGCCTCCATAGGCCAGGGGCTGGCGACCAGCATCGAAGGCACAATAACTCGGGGAGGCCTTTGCCTAAGTACCTGTACACACACACGCAGCAAACTCAATGCAACAGTGCAGAGTAAAAAGGAGAAGTAAAGGGAAACTGCTATAAATACAAACCACAAAGTGCATCGACCTCTACAAGTACAAAGTAAAAACTGAAAAGAGAAGGGGCAAAACAGGCACCCAACCAAAAAGTTCCACAACCCGGAAACAGGTAAACCAAAGAAACTGCTGATGGGTCTCCCACCTGGAACCCGGCCACGACCACCACACGCGGTCTAAGCTCCCAAGCTCCTATGCTCCACTGAAGTCATGCTCCACCTATCTGTCGTCTGCAAGGGCACACCAAGTGCGGGCAAAGCCCAAGCCGGGGTGAGTATAAAAATACTCAGTAGGATACCACAAAGGCATGAGGGAGAAACAAAAGGAGGTACTGAAGGGTGAGAAGAAGAGAAAACATAAAAGTAAAGGAGTAAAACTGAAAGGGCAGTAAGAGTAACAGTGAAGAGTCCAGCTCAACCCAACAAGAGGAAAGAAGGTAGACTCGTCCAAACACAAGGATCTGGGAACGGTGAGAAGATGAACTTCCCGTCGAGTCTTCGCTACCTATAGTAGGAGAGTAGACTCGTCCAACCACGAGAAGCTAGACATGGAAAGCATGTGTCATACCCCACGCGTCTTCGCCTCACCTAGATGGAGAGTAACCAAACCCAAAAAAGTGGGTACCAGAAAAAGGTATATACAATATACATATGCTCAATTAGAAGCCCGAACAAGGTCGTAAGGGGATCTTCATCCCGTAGCTCAGCCCTAGAAAAGAGTAGCCAACAGTCCCAGAAGTAACACCATCATTGATTCCCAGCATCCCGCACGTCTGGCCCGAACCGCAAGCCAAGGGGCTCAATCACCACACCTCGACACTATCCTCTTTGGGCGGCACTGACGCGCCTGCATGGTTTTAGGTCGCATCACAAGGACGCGCCTCAGTGGGGGAAAGTGCTCCCCGTACTTGAGAGTTCTGGGGGAACGTCAACCACAACTCGTCACTGCCCCGCAGTCGAGAGGTCTGCTTAAAGTCGACAGGCGACCCCCTGCCCAGCCCCGTTGGAGGATCCCTGAAAGTCAACGGGTTCCCACTATAGGGAGACCCGGAAAGTCGATGGGTGCCTCACTGCCTAGTCCTGTAACAGTGTAGTCCACTGGAGGGAGACCCGGCTAAAGTCGGCAATGGGACCACTGCCCAGCCCAGCTGAAGTTAACCCGACATCGGGGACCACTGCCCAGCCTCGCTGGAGGTAAGCCTGACATCAGGGACCACTGCCCATCCCAGCAGGAGGTAAGCCCGACAACGGGGACCACTGCCCATCCCAGCTGGAGGTAAGCCCGGCATCACGGACCACTCCCCAGCCCCTCTGTAGGTAAGCTCGAAACTTCTTTGGCCATCCCTGCTGGATGGTACTGCTCGGTAAACACCACTGTACTGGCCATCCCTGCTGGATGGTAATCCACTGGCGAGCCCCGCTCGAAACAACCTCAGCTCTGCTGGAACAACCTCAGCGCTGCTGGAACAACCTCAGCCCTGCTGGAAACAACCTCAGCCCTGCTGGAACAACCGCCTTGGTAGAGGATCGGATCCCGCGGAAAGTATTGGTCACACCGAAACCACAAGCTCTACCAGGGAACACAGAAAAATGGGAGAAACTCCCCATGCATCACAAGGAGATCCCGATCCAATCCGCTGAGTCACTATCGAAGTGGACCGAGACATCTCATCCCAGAAAGTGGGGAAAACACCCACGCTGTACAAACAGCCGTAGTCGCAGACGGTGTCGCAGTCCGGTGAAAGGGCACAGTACCGAAACCCCTCACAGCCAATGAAACAGAGGAACCAAACCATCTCTGATCTGTCCGACCATTGAGAACAAGACCAGGGGGAGACCGCTCAACCCTACTGGTCAGACAAAAGAGCACCAGGCCAGGGGAAACTCCGCCCTACTGGTCAAACAGACAAGCACAAAGCCAGGGGAACACTCCACCCTGGTGGTCAAAAAAACGAGCGTAGAGGGACCCTCTACATCGCGAGAGGTGAAAGTTCGTAAAGTAGATCGCGGCACGCACGTGGGGCCCACGCGACTTGTGGCCCCAAGTCAACCCCAACTGATCGCACAACATCCTCATGTACAAACAACCACACGTGCCTCCAAGCGCTCCCGTATACTCCCAGAGTATACCTCATTCCATCCCAAAGGATATCGTGCACACGAAACCCAGCGTCAACGTGAAGGAGTGATGTAAAGACTCCACCTCAATGGCCCAATCACGGCCAACCACATCTCGTGGACCAATTATATCACTTTCCCAAGAGTGCGCGATCACACGCCAAGAGTCCGCTACAACAAGGTAGGGTGAACCACCACTAGAGCACCTTCCATGCTCCACATTTAACAAGGTCGTTCAAGAGGCTCCGCACAACCAAACGGATAACACCATTGTAATTCTTGCGGAAAAACATGCGAGATAGAATACTTACTCGCCTCAAACAGATATCCGACGAAAAAGTCGCCAACATCGCCTCACGCCCGAACGACGTCCCGTGATCCCGAGCCTCGGCCTCGAAAACAGTCGGGCGCATCACACCATTGTGATCCCCTCGGGAAAACACATCAAAATCACTACTCACTTGAGTGAAACGGAGATCCGGAGAAAAAGGGGTATCCCAGAGCACCGCACACGAGCGGTGCCACGTGGGACCTGCAACCTGATCTTGAAACTCAACGAACGGATCGCACCGTTGCGATCCTCTCGAAAAATCACACAAGATGGACAATTAACTTGTCCAAAATGGTCGCCCGGTGATTAAGATGGAAAATCACCGTCGTCACCCAAACATCTCTCGTGGGCCCCGCACCATCGTGTGGAATTACAGCGGGCAGACTGCGCTAACGCGATGCCCTTGGAAAAACACCCATCATCGACTGCTCGATGCCCCGAACGGACGTCCCAGGAAAAAGCCGCTAAAATCTGCACGCAGCTCAAAAGAAGGGTCGTGGGGCCCGTGGCTCAACTCCAGCTTCAACGCCCGGAACAACCCTGGAAACTTCCGTCTTTACGCCAGGGCTCCAATGCCACTGACGTCGCTCAAAACGGACGTCAGACGCGTCCGCGCCGTCCAAAACAAAAACAAAATCTCGGGGATTACGCTCGTCCACTTAAGGACATGTCGCGCCTTAGCGGACACTCGTTTCGGGAATTAAAAATTCCCGAAACCATCTCAAAAAGACCGTCTCGTCAATACGGTTCCACCGCCATAGACGGCGCTCAAAACGGACACACGTAATGGAAATTACATGTGTCCGAACACCGAGGGGGCAAGACCACTGGGGCTGCACCAGCCTGGGCCAGCCTGCGGCTTAGCCGCGCGGTCGGTCACGACCGACGCGTGATGACCCGCGTGGTGCGGGTCATGGTCGCCGCACGGGGGTCGCGTGACGCGACCCCGGGGTCGCCGCTCCCCGGTGACCCGCCAGCGCGCCGAGGCGCTCCGCCTAGCGCCGACCTCCTCTGGATGCCGCCCCCTTCGCCCGCGGCTGACGGCACATCGTGCCCCGGCCTCATCCAGGCACTCCACCGGACACCCATGGACGCCCGCAGAAACCCCTCGCTTGCTGCCGCTACGAGCCCCCGGCCGCCTGACGCTCGACCGAACCACCGCGCCGCCCTACCGATCCACCCATTTCCCGCAAACTTCGGCGATCATCCGTGAGCAGCTCGGGACTCAGAATTGAAATCCAAAAGATGTGTCGGAAAGATAATTTACTCTACTACGCATTCATGTGATTCGATCAAAATTTTGACGAGGAATAGATAGTGAAAAACGAGCTCAAAGTCGGTATGGGAATAGAAAATGCAACGCAACATCCTACCTCGCGGGGCTTTGCCCGATGCTTCGCGACGATCCGCCAGCCACCACGCCTCGCCGGAGCTCTCTCACCGGAGCATCTCGCCGGAGGTGGAGGAGGAGAGGGAGAGGAGGGGATGCCTGGGAGAATGGGAAGGAGAAGAGGTAGGTGGATGTGTTAAGCGTTTAAATAGAAAACGCTTAACCACCTGCCCATCGGCCCGAACCCGAACTCCCGACGGGGGTCGAGGTAAAGCCTCCCCTAGAGTAAACAACACCTCTCGAGCACAATGTAGGTATCATAATTTTAATCCGAGACCCCGTTCAAATGTTATAAAATTTAACATCCGAAGCCGCTAAATTACGAAAACGCCCCTGGAGCCATTTTTCACAAACGGCCCCCGCCCGCGAAACTTATACCCCTCCTAGGGTAAACGACACATTCCAAACTCAACGATGCCCTCAGTTTTCCATTCTGAGCCACTGTTTAAGAGATACCTGCTTTTCAACATTAAACGAATAAATAAATAAATTAATTTATCCATTTAACGTTCCGGGAGCGGGCGAGGGGTCCAAACGTCCCGCGCCAGCAAGTTTTATGTCTTTCCTAGGGTAAAAACCCCATTAAAGACCCATTAGTACTCTCGGATCCTTGATCGGGATCACCGTTTAGGAGTTATCCCATTTATTTAGCGTTTCTAGTGTGAACGCACTGAAAATTTAATTTCGGCCACTTCGGGGCTCGGAATCGCAAGTCGTTTGAAGGCGCTGCTCTGGAATATCATCTAGAATATTCCAAATTCTTTCTCAGAAAAAACCAGGTTCATAAATCATTCCCTAATTCAAGCTTTTCATCCCTAAAAAGCAAAACTAGGGAGCAACACAGGGTACTAAGCCCACACCTGGCTTTCCCATACCCAGAAGAACCCACGCACAGCTCTGCGTCACCGCACACAGACCAAAGGATCGATCTGTTCACGCTAGGTCGGCCCTTGCTGACGTCGTGAACCCATTCCAGACTTTGGGGTTAGGTCAAGGCGGTAGGGTACCTCTACATCCCTTTGCATGGTTTCAAACGGCCTGAAGTCCCTCGGGGGTAGCTCACCTCCCTGGTCCAACCTCTACGTCGCACGCCGCAACTGGAATCACCGCCCGCACCTGAAACAAGGCTCGGTGATTCCCTCCTTCAGAATATCTATATGGTGAAACACCCAAGGATATCTAGTCACCCATGGTTCCATAGTCGATGCTCTCTTACACGCTCAAAAGGAGAAAGACTCAACACCATTGACTAAAGGAAAAGGTATCACTCCTTTTTCCTTACCAACACAGGGTCACACCCGACGCCCTGTGTCACCCTGGTAACACATCAAATAAGGATCAGGGAGGAAATAAGATCACACACATAGTCTAACAATTCTACTGCAAAAAGGTAGAAGAGTTTTAGAGTATACATCTTATCTCCTCATGCTCTGTAGGATCGTAGACATCCAAAGCTCGCGGCTGTCCTCGGTCCCAACTGTCAGCTTCTGGAGCTTGAAGTGGACCACCTAGTGGTGATGGGAAGACCTCGTAATGTCGTCCCCCACTACCATCTCCTACCGCTCTTCTTCTAGCACCACCTCTCTGGGTACTACTCTGATCACTGCGCTGCCTCTGTCGTGGTGGTGCACCTGCTGCCTGCCCGATGCTCCCAGAAACTCGGGTCGGGCAATCTCGTGCCAAGTGACCTCGCGCGTCACAATAATAGAACCGACTCTCTCTGGGCTGCACCGGTGCCCTCCGGCGCCACTGTGGTGTACAACCACGCCCCTAAGTCCGGTTGTCAGTAAGCCACATGCATCGAGGTTCTGCATGCCGACGCCCACTAGCTGTGGCAGACGTCTCGGCTCCAACGTGCCTGCTGCCACCACCAACACTAGGATGCAACAGGAAGCCCTCTGTCCCCAGTGCATGCTCTGGCACCCCAGCATATGTAGAAATTCCCAAGGGTACTATGACAACATGAATCTCTCAGTGGAGACCCTGCTCAAACTTCCACGCTCAAAGGTTGTCGTCATGGACCGAGTTCGGGTAAAAGCGTGCACGGTCTGCAAAACTAGCCGCGTACTCGGCCACCGTCATCCCTCCCTGCTAAAACTGCAGGAGCTCCTGAATCCGAAGGGAGCACAAGCAGGAGGGGAAAACCACATAACAGAACAACAACTGGAAGTCGTCCCACGAAAGCGACGACTCGTCAAGAAACTGAGTCACCAGACTCTACCAACGCCAAACTGCTCCATGAAAAAGGGTGGCTGCCAAAGCCACTCTCTGATATGTCGGTGTCTGAACAAGACTGAAAAGGAGAACCACTGCCTCGAGCCAAACCTCTGCTACCTTAGGGTCTGGCTACCCACTGAACCTCAGTGGTCTCTGCCACTGGAACTCACAGAGCACGCTCAAACTGCGCTCAAACTCAGCCTGCTCTGCTGAAACTGTCTGCTGCTCAACAAGTGGGGGTGCTGCTACCGGCCACCCGGAGAAAGGGGATCGCATGATGGGTCCTGGAATGTGGCCTCATAGCTCACAAGGTCATCATCACGAACCAGAGCTGGTATCCTGGCTGGCTATCTTCGCGGAGACATCCTGATCATTATCAAGGAGTGCCGCGGTCAGATGAGCATATATGTATATACCAATATCAACAATGGGGAGCTGACTCAAGAAGGATAGTCAAAGACTCAATCCTACATGATGCACAAAAAAATTTCCCTGCAACAAGTGTCTCAGCATGCCGATTCGACAAGCGGGTTATCAAGGTCTTGGTTAATGGATACGTCGGCCGCCGCACGATCACTGGACTCCCTGGCCTGAGAGCCGCTCTCGAGACACGTTAACACTGTTGCCCTAAATCCCAACCAATTCCTCTTTTAGGGACATCCACACAATGTCCCAAGGAACGAACCACCTCTAATACCACTTTGTCACGACCCGACCCTACCCGGCTCGAGCCGCAACTACCCCAAGCCCGCCTCCATAGGCCAGGGGCTGGCGACCAGCGCCGAAGGCACAATAACTCGGGGAGGACTTTTCCTCAGTACCTGTACACACACACGCATCAAACTCAATGCAATAGTGCTGAGTAAAAAGGAGAAGTAAAGGGAAACTGCTATAAATACAAACCACAAAGTGCATCGACCTCTATAAGTACAAAGTAAAAACTGAAAAGAGAAGGGGCAAAACACGCGCCCAAACAAAAAGTGCCACAACCCGACAATAGGTAAACAAAAGAAACTGCTGAAGGGTCTCCCACCTGGAACCCGGCCACGACCACCACACGTGGTCCAAGCTCCTACGCTCCACTGAAGTCATGCTCCACCTATCCGTCATCTGCAAGGGCACACTAAGTGCGGGCAAAGCCCAAGAAGGGGTGAGTATAAAAATACTCAGTAGGATACCCCGAAGGCTCGAGGGAGGAACAAAAGGAGGTACCGAAGGGTGAGCAGAAGAGTGAACAGAAAAGTAGAGGACTACAACAGCAAGGGAAGTAAGAGTAACAGTGAAGAGTCCAGCTCAACCAAACAAGAGGAAAGAAGGTAGACTCGTCCAAACACAAGGAGCAGGGAACATTGAGAAGATGAACTTCCCGTCGAGTCTTCACTACCTATAGTAGGAGAGTAGACTCGTCCAACCCCGAGAAGCTAGAAACAGAAATCACGTGGCATACCCCGCGAGTCTTCGCCTCACCTAGAAGGAGAGTAAACAAACCCAAAAAAAAGTGGGTACCAGAACAAGGTATATACAAGATACATATGCTCAACAAGAATCTCGAACAAGGTCGTAAGGGGATCTAAATCCTGTAGCTCAGCCCAAGAAAATAGTAGCCAACAGTCCCAGAAGTAACACCATCATCGATGCCCAGCATCCCGCACGTCTGCCCCGAACCGCAAGCCAAGGGGCTCAATCACCACACCTCGACACTATCCGCTTTGGGCGGCACTGACTCGCCTGCACGGTTTTAGGTCGCGTCATAAGGACGCACCTCGGTGGGGGAAAGTGCTCCCCGTACTTGAGAGTTATGGGGGAACGACAACCACAACTCGTCACTACCCCGCAGTCGAGAGGTCTGCTCAAAGTCGACCGGCGCCCCCCTGCCCAGCCCCGTTGGAGGATCCATGGAAGTCAACGGGTTCCCACTACAGGGAGACCCGGAAAGTTGACGGGTGCCTCACTGCCCAGTCCCGTAACAGGGTAGTCCACTGGATGGCGACCCGAATAATGTCGGTGACGAGACCACTACCCAGCCCATCTGAATGTAACCCAACATCGAGGACCACTGCCCAGCCCAGCTGCAGGTAATCTCGGTATCAGGGACCACAGCCTAGCCCAGCTGAAGGTAAGCCCGACATCTGGGACCACAGCCCAGCCTCGCTAGAGGTAAGCCCGGAACTGATCTGGCCATCCCTGCTGGATGGCACTGCTCGGTAAACACCACTGTACTAGCCATCCATACTGGATGGTAACCCACTGGCGAGCCCTACTCGAAAAAACCTCAGCTATGCTGGAACAACCTCAGCCGTGCTGGAACAACCTCATCCCTACTGGAAACAACCTCAGACCTGCTGGAAAAACCTCCTGGGTAGAGGATCGGTGCCTGCGTAAAGTGTTGGTCACACCAAAACCACAAGCTCTACTAGGGAACACGAAACAAAGGGAGAAACTCCCCAGGCCTCACAGGGCGATCCCGATCCAATCCGCTGAGTCACTGTCGAAGCGGACCGAGAAATCTCATCCCAGAAATTGGGGAAAACATCCACGCTGTACAAACACCCGTAGTCACAAACGGTGTCGCTGTCCGGTGAAAGGGAACAGTACTGAAACCCCTCACAGCCGAAGAAACAGAGGAACCAAACCATCTCTGATCTGTCCGACAATCGAGAACAAGACCAGGGGGAGACCGCTCAACCCTACTGGTCAGACAAAAGAGCACCAGGCCAGGGGAAACTCCACCCTGCTGGTCAAACAGAAAAGCACAAAGCCAGGGGAACACTCCACCCTACTGGTCAAACAAACGAGCACAGAGGGACCCTCTACATCGCGTGAGGTCAAAGTTCGTAAATCAGATCACAACACGCACGTGGGGCCCACACGACTTGTGGCCCCAAGTCAACACCAACTGAGCGCACAACATCCGCATGTACAAACAACCACACGTACCTCCAAGCGCCCCCGTATACTCCCGGAGTATACCTCATTCCAGCCCAAAGGCTATTGTGCACACGGCACCCAGCATCAACGCGAAGTCGTGACGTAAAGACTCCACCTCAAAGGCCCATGCACGGAAAACCACATCTCATGGACCAATTATATCACTCTCCCAAGAGTGCGCAATCACATGCCAGGAGTCCGCTACAACAAGGTAGGGTGAACCACCACTGGATCACCTTCCATGCTCCACATTTAACAAGATCGCGCAAGAGGCTCCGCACAACCAAAAAGATAGCACCGTTGTAATTCTCACAGAAAAACAAGCGAGATCGACTACTTACTCACCTCAAATAGATATCTGATGAAAAAGTCACCAACACCGCCTCACGCAAGAACAACGTCCCGTGATCCCGAGCCTCGACCCCGAAAACAGTCGGGCGCATCACACCATTGCGATCCCCTCGGGAAAACACGTCAAAAGCACTACTCACTTGAGTGCAACAGATATCTGGAGAAAAAGGTGCATCTTGGCGCACCGCACACGAGCGGTACCACGTGGGACCCGTAACCCGATCCTAAAACTCAACGAACGGATCGTACCGTTGAGATCCTCTCAAAAAAGGACAGAAGATGGACTATTCACTTGTCCAAAATGGTCGCCCGGTGATTAAGATGGAAAATCACCGTCGTAACCCAAACAGGCCTCGTGGGCCCCGCACCATCATGCGGAATTACAGCGGGCAGACTGCGCCAACGCGATGCCCTCGGAAAAGCACCCAACATCGACTACTCGCACGCCCCGAACAGACGTCCGAGGAAAAAGCTCCTAAAAGCTGCATGCAGCTCAAAAGACGGGTCATGGGGCCCGTTCCTCAACTCTGGTTTCAATGACCAGAACCACCATGGAAACATCCGCCTTGACGCCAGGGTTCCAACGCCACTAACGACACTCAAAACTGACGTCAGACGCGTCCGTGCCGTCCAAAACAAAAAAAATCTCAGCGATTACGCTCGTCCGCTTAAGGACACGTCGCGCCTCAGCGTCCCCTCGTTTTGGGAATGAAAAATTCCTGAAACCATCTCAAAATGACCATCTCGTCAATACAGTTCAACTACCGCAGACTTCGCTCAAAACGGACACCCGTAGCGGAAATTACGGGTGTTCGAACACCGAGGGGGCAAGACCCATGGGGCTGGACCCGCCTGGACTGGCCGGTCCGCCCGGCCTGCGCCGGCCAGAAGCTCAGCCGCGCGGCCGGTCGCGGCCGCCGCGTGAAGACCCGCATGGCGCGGGTCTTGGTCGCCGCACAGGGTTCGCGTGACGCGACCCCGGGGTCGCCGCTCCCGGGAGACCCACCGGCGCGCCGAGGCGCTCCGCCTAGCGCCGGCCTCCTTTGGATGCCGCCCCCTTCACCCGCGGCTGAAGGAACGCTGCGCCCCGACCTCGTCCAGGTGCTCCACCGGACACCCGCGGACGCCCGCGGACACCCCTTGCCTGCTGCCGCTATGAGCCCCCGGCCTCCTGACGCTCGGCCGATCCACCGCGCCGCCCTGCCGATCCCCCCATTTCCTGCAAACTTCAGCGATCATCCGTGAGCAGCTCGGGACTCGGAATTGAAATCCGAAAGATGCTTCGGAATGAGAATTTACTCTACTAAGCATTCATGTTCTTTTATTGATATTTTGACGAAGAATAGATAGTAAAAAACGAGCTCAAATTAGGTACGGGAATAGAAAATGCAACGCAACATCCTACCTCGCGGGGCTTCGCCCGAAGCTTCGTGACGATCCACCGGCCACCACGCCTCTCCGGAGCTGTCTCGCTGGAGCGTGTCTCCGGAGGTGGAGGAGGAGAGGGATAGGAGGGGCTGCCAGGGGGAAGGGGAAGGAGAAGAGGGAGGTGGGTGTGTTAAGCATTTAAATAGAAAACGCTTAACCACCTGCCCGTCGGCCCGAACCCGAACTCCCGATGGGGTCGAGGTTAAGCCTCCCCTAGGGTAAACAACACCTCCCGAGCACGACAGAGGTCTCATAATTTTAATCCGAGACCCCGTTCAAATGTTATAAAATTTAACGTCCGAAGCCGCTAAATTACGAAAACGCCCTGGAGCCATTTTTCACAAACGGCCCGCACCCGTGAAACTTATACCCCTCCTAGGGTAAACGACACATTCTGAACTCAATGGTGCCCTCGGTTCTCCAATATGAGACACCGTTTAAGAGATACATCCGTTTCAACATTAAACAAATAAATAAATTAATTTATTTATCCGTTTAACGTTCCGGGAGCGGGCGAGGGGTCCAAACATCCCGCGCCGACAAGTTTTACGTCGTTCCTAGGGTAAAAACCTCATTACGAACCCATCCATACACTCGATTCCTTATCCGGATCACCGTTTATGAGTTATCTTATTTATTTAGCGTTTCTAGTGTGAACACACTGAAAATTTACTTCCGGCCACTCCGGGGCTCGGAATCGCACGTCGTCTGAAGGCGCTGCTCTAGAATATCATCAAGAATATTCCAAAGTCTTTCTCAGAAAAAACCGGGTTCTTACATGAAATCCAAATGTGTTTAATAATATCAACGTTCCACCAAACCATGTCATGGTATTCAGATGTAGAAATATTTATTTAAATATATTCAGTAGTATCCACCTTTATTTCATTACATTAAAGGAAAAATCAGTATTTTCTAAGAAATAAAATCAATCGTAGAATTAATTTATCTTGAATGATAATTTTTTCTATTATCTCAAATTCTATAATTATGATATCCATAAATTGTTCACAAAATATTTATAGTCCTTACATCAAATATATTTTATCCATGATGAATATCAGATGGTTTCTTAAAAAAATTTATTCTCAAAACTTATCTGATCCTAGTCCTTATGTTGTATGTGAGTATCATAATGCATTGTATTCTATTATACACAATTTTATTCATGTAAAAAATATTTTATTTTTATCAAATAAGATTGATATTATCCATTATTGAATTTATTTATAATTTCAATGAAATTAGGAGGATGATATAGAAATATTTCCGCATTTTCTAAATGAATTGAATTTTCATAAACGATGGAAAATAATTTTATTCATGGAATTTAATTTTTCCATTATTCTATCGAATTAAAATATTATAACTATTAATATCTAAATATTGCAAAATGGGGAAACCCTTGAACAATTTGAGAAGATCTAACAGAATAGATTTCAAAATAACAACTGGATTGAAACACATCCTAAAGTGAAACCTCCAATAAGACTATATAACGTAGGAGAGTAATATGATCTGGGTAACATTGTACTATAACGAAATGTGTAGTACCTTTTGAACGTTTAATATGACTTTAATGGTGTGTGTCAGTGATTACTAATAACATAACAAATAAAAATATTTTTCAATATATTTTTTTAGTATCCACATATTAAAGACGATGATATCAATATGAGATAATGGGTATGAATTCATAGACATGGACTGAGGGATTTGACAAGAATAAATCACCTTTCTCTTAGGTCTCTACTATTGGTCCAAAAATAGATGTGATTCAAGATTAAAAATTATTACATTATTATTAATTAAATTATGAAATAATGAATGATTATTGTAATGGACTCCTAGAACAAGGATGGATTAGAAATAATAAGATGATCAATCTCTACATCTTAGAATAAAGTGTCTCTAGAATTTATATAAAATTTCTACCATTATTCATCCCCTAAGTCACAAAAAATCACCATATAATTATTATTTTAATAGGAACCTATTTATCTCAATGTTTTATCCCATGTTTCATCAAGAAAAATTGTTATATATATATATATATATATATATTTCATTTTTTGGGCGGGATATTTTCATTTCTATAAAAATGAAATGATCAAAATGAAATTAAACATATTATATTATTGTTATAATTATATCCCATTTATATTTTGAAATTTTTATTATGATTTCCTTATCATTGAGGTGTCATCTTATACATTCATCATTTCAATCAGACACTAAATTCATATGATATAAACCATTACGACATGGATTCCTTATGTATGAGGCATATTCATTTAGTTACACTTGGATAAGTAACATTAAATTTAATAGAATCCATTTATGGAATTATCTAATCCTCAAACACTCCCAAGTAAACTCTATATAGGGAAATAACCTGTATAATGGAATATAGTTATTCATAAGTGTAAAATTGTTCCACTAAATAATCTCCATCATGGATCAGGAAAAATATATTTTGTTTTTAATATTTTAATATGTGTAAATACTACTATAATAACTCAACACGTCATTTAATTGTGATCTCATTTACATTTTTATTTCTTATGACTCAACAAATATATAGTTATATGGGAGAAAAATCATTATTAACATTCCACTATGACTTTCATGGGAATATTTATTTAATATATTCAGAACAAGGTAAAATCAAGAGTCATGAATGGATTATATCATGAATAAATTCAAAAATATATCCCATGATTATTTTACTTAAACATTACTTCATATATTATTTTGATATATCAGAGTGTTCAAAAACTCTGAGCATAAGGATCAATACCGTATTTACCATTATTAATTTGATATCTTCTAATAGAACACTAATTTTTTTATTCAATTCAGTTTCCATATTAATATTGTGGCGTAAAATATGAACCAATTTTTTAAATATTATAAAAATATACTACAATTATATAGGTTTGGGTATATAATATATGTATATTTCATTTAGAGTAATTTTATTATTTTCCCATAAAAATTATTTGAGGTGACAAAATTATATGTTGAAGTATATATTTCAACATAAAGATAATATACATAAATTTTTTTGCCTGTAAAATTTATATATATTGAAAATAACATTTTACACTATTTTAAAAAATTATATTTAATTTTTTAAGATTAAAATGATAGATAAATTTAGTGCAAATAGAGAATAAGTTATAAAAAAATCCATTTTAACAACATATTCCATAGAACATTTACATGAATTGTGATATATATTTTATTTAATGTTCTTTTAATATAGTATACTATATAGAATAAAATCTAATAACTAATAAAAAATAAGAATTCCACACAAATTTTAATTATATAAAATTAATAGAGTACCTATGAAATATATTGTTGATGACTTATAAGTACATTAGTTGACAATATTTGTGATTATTTTAAATTGACATGCATGAAAAAATAATTTAATTACAAAAATTAATTTAGTGGATATGAAATTCTATACTATATATTGATAAGAACATGTGAAGGAGATAACATTTTTTATAATCACAACAAGGACAATTTATCTTATTATAATTGTTTTAATAAATTTCATAAAATATATCACTAAAAATTAAGCTGATATTTTAACTAATTTAAATAATTATTGCGATAGATAGATATATTTAAATAATGAACATATAAACAATATTTGGATGTATTAAATTTTTACCTGTTAAATAATTTATGTAATAGAAATATTTTTTTATGAATACCTATATTAAATAATGTAATGTGGACTATTATTTGATGATGGTATATTGTTTGGAGTCAACTTTAATTAGAAAAATCAAATATAGAATAAATATCAACCCCAAAAATTGAGAATATAATTCATCATGAGAAAAAAATACCTTTTATTATATGGGTTTAGTAGGCTATGGGATAGTATGTTACACCCTATAAGTAGATAGTAATTTTCTATTTAAATTATGGTGTATATTTTGTAATTTTGTTTGAAATATATATTTGATTCTTATTTATGTATGTGGATCATGAAATTGAACACACAAAAAAATCATAACATTTTTGGTCAAATACATAAATACATGGTATGGTGGACATTTTTGTAACCTATATTGATAGTGGTTAATTATTATTAATCACGAAATCTAGGAATACAAACTAATATGAATGATTTTAGAAATCATACTATCAACTAATAAATTGAGGAAAATATTTAATGATATTGTTTTCAATATCTAATTTTCCTCATTTTTCGATAATTAATGTCCAAATAAGTCATTAACAATGGATTAATATATTTTTAATATAGTTTTTTTTTCATCCCACAAAATTGGAATTGTGCTCTTAAAGAGTGATTTGTTCAAGTCATGGATTAGAGGAACAAGGATATTACATCATTATTTATAATATATATATATATGTTACATGATTATATTTTAGTGGGGGAATTTTATATCACACATCACGAATGAAATATTATAGATGACATGTTAATAAAATCAGTATTTAATATATCTTATTTAGATCATCCTAATTGGATCTTTGGGTTTTTATATTTTTATATTCCATCAATAAACATAAGTGGATCTTATTCGATACATTGTTTAGTGTAACTCTGTGATGTGTCAAAAATATACTTTTAACCTACTAAATCTTGTAAATTATTTTATCAATTAATATTTTAAAATTTTCATTATAAAATGGATGATTTTTATAATTTCAATAAAATTAATATATGGGTATTATGATGAAAATAATATATTATACAAAAGGAAATAATCTAATCTGAATTATTAAAAATAATTTTTTCTATTATCATGAATTATTCTCAAATTATTATTTTATGGTATATATAATATTGAAATTATATTCTATAGAAAATAATGATGTGTTAACAAAAATAAATTTAACACATAAAAATAATTATCATGGTTTAGCTGGATAAAATAATGAAAAATATATATGGTAAAATACTAGAACATATATGGAAATTGATTATGTTCATGACAATGATATCTTGATTGAGGCATTTATATAGATAGTAAATTCAATTTTTGTAGCACCCCATGATTTAAAAAAGAATAAATGTCTTAAATATTGTAATTTAAAAAATTTCATACATACAAAACCAAGTAAATCCAATTTCTTCATGGTATATTAATTAATATATATTCAATCTCTTTCGTAGATTGTTGAACACACAACCCAAAATCAAATTAAATTTCAATAAAAAATTATAAAAAATTGGATGTTATGAATGGGAAACCTAAAATATAAAAATTAAATAGTTTACAAATGTATAAAATCTATTTAATTATTATCAATTTATTTGAAAAAATAAGAATCATTACAGTGAAAATAAATTTTTTTTCCAAATACAATTATATAAATTTTAGTTTATTCATACTTTTCACAAATAATTTCAAATTATTGTTAACCAATATTTGGAAAACCATCTTCGAAGAGAAACATTTTTTTAAATCAGCATATCACAATTAGTTGATGGTGAATTTTATGTATTTTCCTAATAAGAATTAATTTTCAATTGATAGTAAACAATAATGATTATTAATAAAATCCATGTTTTAAAAAACTAGATTTTGAATAAATTTCTTACATTCAACTGCTTTTAATGGTAATTTTGTTTCAATTATATGTTTATTATTAAAAATTAATTCCTTATAATTGATTTCCTAAGGAATATCAATATGTGTTTTTTAAACATTTGATGATTCTTATTTTTAAAAACCAATTTTTAGAGACATAATGATTTTAATTTAACTTTTATTACTTCGATGTTTTTTTGTTGATTTCAGAAAAATAGACTAATGTTTTTTTAAAAAAATAATATATAAAATTTAATAATTAAAAAATAATTTTTAACATAATAATTACTGAAAATAGATAAAACATTATAGTGGGAAATAGAAAACAAATCTATAATGGGTTAAAAAATGGATGTGTGTGACAAATTTACCCAAAACATATCTAATTCATATTATTTGGTAATATCCCCATTTTATCTGTTCTATGTATTGTTAATTTTCTATTTTCGGTTGATCTACCATGATATAAATATGGATGTAATTCATTATTTACAAAATACCAAGTGTGTCCTATTTCCCACTTATCAAATTCTACCACCCCTCCTATATATTCCATTTACTAAAAACATTTGGGATTGGACAATACTTATCAAAATAACTTCCATATCTCTGACTCCAATTTTTATGTTCCTTTTTTTAATTATAATTCCAAAACTATGAATGTATTTCCTATAAAAGAATACATGTTGTCAAAAGAAATTTGTTCATCCTCCTCGTAAAAATATTATTACACCTTTATGATATAATATTCAATGTATTTAACATATATTGAGATGTATTTTTAGAACAAGAATTTCCAACATTCATCTTGTCCACTCAAAATTGGGATGTGTTTCTGGTAGACTATAGCCTCAAAAGCTGTTGTAATTTGTTTTCAATCACTGCTTCATGAGGATTGATAAAATAATAAATATAATTTTAATGTATGATAGTTATGATATAATTTTACTTCATTATTTTTAATATCAAATATAACATATAATTTTCAATTCTATATAGAATAAAATGCTAAAATATGAGAAAGAATGTTTCCCAGTCACATGATTAATCTACAAATAATAACTTTCACAAGATGGTATAGAAAATACCAGGCGTGAACTAATTTCACTACGGTTATCCATATGATTCAAACCCAACGACTATAGATGCGTCAAGGGGATTTATTTAAATATTATCCAACCCATGTCATATGTATGATCCTGGATTATTCATAATGTATTTTTTATGATTCCATTTACATCCATTAGTTTGGTTAACTATATGTTTCCAAAAGTTTATTAGAAGGATAAGGGTTGTTTTTGGGGATTGGGGCATGAAACAGGGTGAACATGAGATTTCTATAAATTTGATATGATTTTTGCATTATTGGTGCAAACCATGAAGAACTCCCATGAAATAGTGTGAGGGGTGATTTTGGGATAGTGGCTCACACATGGTTAATGAATAGTTAGTAAAACCACGTGGGTATATAATGTGTAGTATTGATATTGTGCTACTTCTTCATGCATGGTTCGCACAATGTTTGGAAAACAAGTTGAGTAAAAAATGTTGCACAGTAATGATGGAAAATTTAAAAAAAATGCTAACCCTGCATTTTTAAATCTAACAAAAGTTTTTCCTCCACTTTTTTCATACAACCCTAGAAACGTTCCAGTATGACCCTTCCATCCAACGGATGATTCAACTTCGATCATAGGCCTTTTGGTGTGTTGTTGGTTACAGATCAAAGCATTATGTGAATCTAATATCCTCCTTTCTTCTTTTTTGTGATTAGGGTTGGTATTATTCTCTCATATTCGTTCAATGAAATAGAATGCTTCTTTTCTCCAATGAGATATAGTTTGAAGCTTCAAAGGGTAATTAAATCAAGATATACGACATTGATAAAGACTGTGTCCATCAACTGATTCATGGTAGGTTTTCTATATGCTTAATCCCATATTTTCATAATTGATTTGTGCCCATAAAAGATTTTTCATTATCACTTATTATTGGGATTTTGAAACTATTGATAAGGTTTTATATTTTGCGTGTCTAAATGTTTAAAGGAATCCATCATGGTACCAAAGGGATTCATTGAGGTTGATTTATCCCATTAAAGGCCACCAATTTAGTGCAGAGATATTTTTAGAAGCCAGAGATTAATTATGTAGGAGATAGGTCATTGTGGGAAAATGTAGATCTTTTGCAGAGTATGATGAATGGTTTAATAGAATATAAAATCGAATATTGGTCATGTTTCCATGTTTTAAATGACTTTATTGGTTGTGGAAATGTTTTGTAAATGTGTCTAATTTGTTAATTAGGATTGGGGTATGCATCTTATGAATTACATTATAAATGCCTAACCATGTTTTTTCATATGAAACATTGAAACAAATGCTTAAATAAAAATATAATGCTTCCCTGTCACATTATAAATCTAATGATAATAACTTTCATAAGATGATATCGAAAATACCAGCTGTGCATCAATTTTACTATGGTTTTTCATTTGATTCACACCTGGAGACTATTGATGCATCACATGGATTTCATCAAATACTGTCCAACCCATGTCATATGTAAGATCTTGGATTCTTCATAAGGTATTTTTTATGTTTCCATTTATGTCAATTATTTTGGTTAACTATGTGTTTCCAAAAGATTATTAGAGGGATCAAGGGTGTTTTGGGGGTTTTTATTATGACAGAGGGGGAAAAGGATCTTTCTATTCATGTTAGATGATTTGCGTATGGTTGCTGAAAACCATGTAGAACTCCCAGGAAATAGTGTGAGGGGCGATTTTTGGATAGTGTCTCATACGTGGTATATGAACAGTTTTTAAAACCATGTGTGATAACATTGTTTAGGAGTGATTTTTTGCTACTATTTCAAGAACATTTTGTGCATGTTTGGAAATCCTTTTTGGTAAACCATGCATCATAGTAATGTTGGGAACACTACAAAAAAGCAGACCTTGAATTATTTAGTCTTACTAACGATTTTCCTCCACTTTTTGTAATACAACCCTAGAAAGGTTCATGGTTGACCCATCCTTCCAAGGGGAGATTCTCCTTCTATCCAAGGTCATTGTGAGTGTCATTTGTTACAAATTTAAGCCTCATGTGAGTCTAATCTTCTCATTAATTCCATTTATTGATTAGGGTTGGTATCTGTCTCACATATCCTTTCAAAGATAAAAAACCTTCTTTTTTTAATGAGATATAGTTTAATGCTTAAAACAGTGTTTGAATCAAGATATATTCCTTTGATTAGGAGTTTATCGATCAACTAATTCAAGGTTGGTTGTCTATATGTTTAATACTATATTTTTATTGTATATTTTTGCATGTACAACCATGTTCAATATCACATCTTATTGTGATTTTGAATCGATTGATATGGTTTGATAATTTGGCTTTCTAAAGGATTAATATAAAACCTCATTGTCCCAAAGGGATTCATTGATGATGATGTAACACAATTAAGGCCACAAATGGAGTTCACATATATTTTTGGTAGCGATAATTTAGTTAAAGAGGTTCTAGGTCATGGAGGGAAAATATAGAGCCCTGGCTGAGTATGTTGAAAGGTTTAATGGAAGTAAAAATGGAATATTTGTCATGTTTCGATACTTTAAAAGACTAGATTGGTTGTGGGAATGTTTTGTAAATGGGTCATATTAGTTAATAAGGATTGGCGTATGCATCTTATGAATAAAATTTGATATGGATGTCTAATTTTTTGTTTATGAACCAGTGAAAATGTTAAATCGGTAATGGTATCCGAAATGGGAAAAATGTCAAAATGTATTACATAAGGAGATTTATGAATATAAGTAATGAGTTCATATAGGGTAATTAATTAATATTCATAGAGATATTGACTTGATAATGGGAATTGGGATAAATTGGCTAAGTGAATTAAATGGAAATTGTGATAATGTTTTATGTCACAATATGATTTACCAGGATGATTGTTATGGATTATAAATTTTATATGTATTTGTTTTTTATAGTTTTATATAATTTTTATGCGATTAATGGATGGATAATCATGTACACAAGGTTTTAGGTGTGGGATAATGTTCTTAGGCTCTTCCTATGTGGTGAGTTAGACTGATTCTCTTCATCTAACAACAACATTCTTGTTTGAGAAGGGGATAAAGATCTATTCCCCTGGTTGTTTCATTCCACCTAGACAAAGGTTTATAGGTGATGATATTTTGAGGATGATATGTGTTTTTCCTTGTGAGATGGGGACTTGACTTATTCCCTTGGGTAGAAAGATAAATACCATTTTCCTTGTGTGAACTATATGAATGCTTAACCAATTGGTTACATGTTGGTGGTAAACTAAATAAATAACAATATATACATTCAGAATTTGGTAAAAATGCTGGTAACAACTATAAAATGAATGTTAACTTTTGGCCTTGAGTCATCTTTTATTAACATGAAATTTCATTCAAAAATGAGTGTACTATCTGTAAGACATGATATATTATAGACACCATTGGTGGTGGCCTACTGAGTTGTACAAACTCCCTGCTTGGGCCCCCCATTGGGTATCCAAGAAGATTGCATTCTATCAAGTCATGTCTTGGATAACGCCTCTATTCTACGGTGTTTAGTTGGACATGGTATTCGAATGGATGAGCATCAATACATGGATTTATGACCATTTTGGGGATTCTGTTGTTGTATTTATTTTGATTTTTGTTGACATAGAATTATTGCATGAGATGACATATCTATTATTATCTATGGTTTGTACCCAATTTGGTAAATAATTATTTGTTCTTGTTTATTTATATTCTATCCTTATTTTGTGATTTATATTTGTTATATGTTGTTTATTACTCTCATAAGAGGGAATAGTCTCCCTACATGATTAATTAGACCCTTGTAGCTAGTCAGAAAACTTTGTCATACGGGGTTGCACGCTTGAGGCCATGTGACGACCCAGCTCGAGGAACCTGTTAGTGGCTCTCTGGTCAGGGAAATTACAATGGATTATCATAGGAGTTATTTTATCATTAATTCAATTTTAGGATGGTATACATGAGATATGGACAGTTTCAGGCCTTTGCAATGAACTCATGCTTGGGAGTAGCTAGTCCAATTATTGAGGGAAACCCACGTCACCATGGGTGTGAATTATTGTTATTATTTTGTGTTATTACATTGGATGATATTTCACCATTGTGTGATACACATATTGTGTGGTGGCACAGTTTATGATATTATTCTCATGGATATTATGAAAGAAGTTTTTTTATTCATGCATCATTCTAGGAGCCAATGTTTATAATTTACATTCATCATAGTAGACACACACACAAAAAGGGTGTGTGGGATAGAGATGGACTAATTTATATGATTTTTATAAATTTAGGAATCTCTATGTCTAAAAAATTGTACAATGTAGTTAAAAGAAGGGAAATATTTTGAATAATAATTTAGGTATTACAATTAGTAAAGGGTGGTTATAGAATTATTATTCAATTGATGTATATTCAGATAAGGGAATAGTTTGATATGTTGTTGAATGGGAGGCATGTAACCATGTGATTTATAAATCATGTTTTACCCATAGTATAAGGTATAAAATATATGAGGATAGTGTGTTATGTATAATGAGACCCATTTGGGTGGCGTATATTGGCCAGTTTATGAACATGAATCATTTTGTTCCTACTATAGTGTGAGATGAGTTAGCTATGAAGTTGCACATTCAGAACGGACTTAAACCTAATATTATATCCTATGTAAATATTTTTTGGTAGAATAAGGTTTAGGTGGTGTTGGATCAGGGATTATTGTAAATGTAATCCTCATGGAGGAATCTAAATGAAGATGTGTGATTTTAGTGGGGTGAAATGCTAATGAAAATTCTGAAAGTAGTATGTGGCACTTCGAGAATTTTCACCATGGAAATGATTGAAATCATATCTATAAAAAGATATTAGTCCTTCGAGTTAGTAACCACATTTTCAACTTGATGAGTGGCAGGTTGGGATATGTGTGAATTTAGTGATCTCGAACACTAGCTGAATAGAAAAATTGAGAAAAAATGGGTCATGTGCAGAGGTCTTGTAGGAACCCGCGTCTGTTGGAAAATGATGGGGGATGGAATTCAGTGCAATGTGAATATAGTGGTCAGAAACAACATATTGGGTATATAGTTGGAGATCCAAGCTGAGACCATCCATACTAGTATGGAAATGCAGTGAAGGGTTGGCAGGGTGGAACCTAGGGTAGAGGAAAATTATAGCATCATGTAGTTCAGTCTATTCTTGAAGGTGGTGAGGTTGGTCCATCTACAATTAGAGTTAGGATTCCTATAGCAACCCAACTTGCTTGTTCTCTTTTTGAAACTATTTCTAGACACAATATTACCTCTTCACAGTTTTTATTTTTGTTGGGCCTAGTCATTGAATGGGTATGTGGGGTAATGATGACTAATTCCCTACAGGGGGTGAAATTTGAGGATATTATAATGTCAATAGGTTTTTATTTAGAGTTTGGTGATTCATGTTTTCTCTAGAACTAGTAATTCCACTAGATTTATGATTTGGAACTGATTTTTGGTTTGGATTTCATTGTGTTGTATCATTTCGATTAAAATTGTTTCTATCATAGGGTAACATTCCAATCCTCCAATGGAGACACATACGTCCATTGTGGTGAGTGGGATGTTTGACTAGGCCATGAATGACAAATTTTTCATAAATTTGTAAAATTCACAACCCTTGTAGAATGTCCCATGCTAATTGATGTAGGAATGTAACACCCGGTTTCCCTCCCATTGTGGATCAATTCCATGATTTTATTCTTGATGATTTCTCAAGGGTACCAACTAAGAGATATATTGAATTTAAAATTGTTTTTCTGGTAGGGGAAGAACTAGTTTCTATTCCAATATATTGAATGGTGCCATCAGATCTCTAATAGCTACTGATCAGTTGGGAGAGTTAGAGAAAAATGGACTAATGAGTCCAAGTACGTCACCATGTTTATCACTCATTTTGTTTTCTATGAAGGATGACAGGTCCTTGAGGGTACGTTTTGACTATATAATGTTTAATCAAATGATGGTTAAGATCCCATATTTTCTTCCAAGAATTGATTATATATTTTACCAACTAAGGGGTGCATTAGTGTTATCCAAAATAATTCTGATATTTGGATACCATCAGTTGAGGGTGAGAACTTCTGATGTACCACATAGAGTTTTCTGAATGTTGTTTTGGGTTTCATAAATTTATGGTAATGTTGTTTGTAATAACCATTTCACTAGATCTGTTGATGGAGGTAATGGATCATATATATCTCCCATATCTGGATCTATTTGTGGTTGTTATCATAGATAAAATAATCATGAACTAACAAACTATGGATGATCAGGACAGAAATCATGACATCTTCAATAATACACAATGAGATCATAGGATTTACACTAATATATGAAAATGTGTGTTATGGATTAATAATGTTCCTTTCTTAGGATACATCAATTCTATGATGGGTGTGTCAGTGGATCCATGGAAGGTGTATGTTGTGGTGTCTTGGGAGAATCCAATGAATTTTTTGGTTGTTTAGAGTTTTCCATTGACGATAGTTATTACTGATGGTTCATTAAGGCATTATCCCATTTGTAGAACCACTACCAAGATTAACCAAGAAATGGGTTATGTTTTATTGGAAAAAATAAATTGATTCAAAATATCATGAATTAATGAAGCTGTTGAGTAACACACAAATTTTGATCTTACCAAAACCAAGTAAGAATTACACATTCTTTGGTGATGAATCAAGTTTTGGAATTAGTCTTATGTTAATTAATGATGATATGGTTGTAACATAAGGGTATATAAAGTTCTGAACTCAAGAATGAAATTACCCTAATCATGGACCTGATTATGCTACATTGGTTTATGAATTAATGTGTTTGAGACATTACTTAATTGGGGAAAGGATCATCAGGATTAGTGATCATAAAATTCATATGTTCATATTATCTGAATGGGATTTGAATCTTCAAATCAGATGTTTGGTCGAGAACCTGAAAAATATTTATTTTGAGATGGTTTGCCAACTAGGAAATGGGAATGGTGTTGTAGATTTTCCAAGCCGAAATACTCAGAATAAGCAGGATTTGAGATCTAGTTTTGTGGGGTGAGTGATATATTTTTTTTCTAAAATGAATATAGAGGTATAAAACAAGAATGAAGAGATAACACTTTTTATATAACAATTGAGTCCCCACTTTTGTTCCAAGTTAAAGAGAATCATCTTGAGGATATGAACTTCTTGGTAATGAAATAAAATATTAAATGTGTGGAGTCACCATATGGAATGGTTATGGGTGATGATAAAATTTGTTATTTTCCAGGCCATGTTGTGGGGTTGTCCGGTGTCTGAGAACATTTTGTGTGTGAATTTCATGGCTCAATGTGGGATGTATATTCTGTTCTGACTAAAATTTATTGTGATCTTCATCTTCATTACTGTTTGCTGGTGATGAAGAAAGTGGTTTCGGGTTATGATTCTTGATGCATTACATATCAAAAGGTAAAGGATGATCATCAACACCCAAAGGGGTTGATATAGTCCTTGTTTATCCTATAGTTAAATAGTAATTATGTGATGAGGGAATTCATAGTGGTTCTTCCAAGGACACCATATAAGGATGATGCAATATGGGGTATTTTCGATCATCTAAATAATGTGGCTAATTTCTTTTTGATATACCAGACATATACATCTTATTAGCTAGGTGATTTATATGTTTGAGATATAGTGTGGTTTCATGGTGTTCCAAGAACCATAGTTTTAGATCCATATTTACATTTCACATCGAATTTCTGGTAGGGAATAAAAAGGAATTTGGTACAAAAGTTTTTTAGCATGTATTCTCACCAAAATACTGACAAATATTTAGGGAATATAACTTATGTGTTGGAGGACATGTTGATGTCTAGTGTCCTGGATGTCTGTGGTTCACGGGAGAATAATTTAATGCATGTCGAGGTTTCTTACAAAAACAGTTTTCATGAAATTATTTTGGTGGAACCTTTTGAGGCCTTATATAGGAGACCGTGTAGAACTCTGTTGTGTTGGGTAGAAGCTAGATAGTCTAAGATGTTTAGTCAGTGTCTCTTGGAGAAGACTTCAGAAATGTTCCAGTTGATTCAGGAGAATATGATGATGACACATAGTAGAAATAATTCATATATAGATCTTTGTCATAGAAATCAAAAAATCATAGCGGGTGATAGTTCTTTCTATTGGGTGTCTCCAATGATGTATCATTGCCGAATACAGAAACAAGGAATTTTGGTGCCCACGTATGTTGGTCCATTTGATATTATCGAGAGGATTAGCCAGGCTGAGTACTGATTTGATATTACAAAATATTATTGTGTGATTTATGATATTTTCCTTTTTTTAAAACTCTGATTACATCACCATGATCCATCTCATGTGATAAAAGTAGATGATGTCATGCTTCAGGTTTATGCATCCTTTGAAGAGCATCATGTTCATATTGTGGAACATAATGAAAAGATATTACAGGACTAGGTATAGAATTTGGTTCATATTCTAAGGAATTATGGAATGTTTTCAGAAGAGTCTTGGGTGCGAGAATATTATATGCAAGCCCGGCGTCCTGATATATTTTTATTAGAGATGTAATGATGCTTAGGTAGAGTGGCTCGAGGAAAAGACATCATAATGGGGGGGGGAGGTTGCAAGATGCCATATTCATCCTAATGAATTTTATGTGTATGTATCATTTGAAGTCACATAATTTTGATAAATAAGTGCTTCCACTAGTTCATGATAAGGATTGTGGGTGTTCCATGGTTTCAGGACAAAAAAATGAGGAATAAAGATCTTTCAGGGAATGTTTCATGATTTGCAAATAGTTGGGGAAAACCGTGTGAAACTCTTTCGAAACACTGTGAGGGGTGATTTGGGGAATGTGGATCATTCACAATTTGGAAAACTATGTAGGTAAAACATAAATTTGGTTGATTTTGTGGATATTGGTTCACACATGGTATTCAAACAATTTAGGAAACAATGTGGGTAAACTACATGTCCTAGTAAATATTGAAAATTTTAAAAAATTCCACATAAATATTTTTATTTCTAACTCATGATTTTTCTTATATATCACTATTGTAACCCTAGAAACAATCTTGGATGACCCAACCTTTATAAGGGCTATTCTCCATCGATCCTAGGCCATTTTGAGAATCATTGGATATGTATTGAAGCCCTGAGCGACTTTAGTATTTTCATTGCTTCCTTTTCTTGATTGGGGTTTGTATCTTTATCTCCACTCCTTATGAAGCTATAAAACATTTTTTTAGATCAATTTTGAGGATTAAAATGGTGGTTTAAACGATATTTAATACATCAATTAGGGGTTTATCTGTCAACTGATTCTCGGAAGGTGGTCTACATGTTTTTTCTCATGGTATCATTGTAGATTTATGTGTGTATGACCTTGATATTGGTGAATTATTGTTGTTCATTTGAACCCCTTTATAAGTATTTGTTTGTTTCGTGTCTAAATGTTTAATGGAAACCCTAATATTCTCAAAAGGATGCATAATGGATGATTAAACACATTTATGTTCATCTATTGGATGTGATGATATTTCTGGAACCTAGAAATTAGTTATGTAAGTGGTAGGTCATGATTGGATAATGTATATCCCTTATTGATTATGTTGATAAATTTAATGGATTTTTAAGTGGATAATTGTTCATATGTCCATGTATTAATTGACATAATGTATTCTTAGAATGGTTTGTAAATGTGTTAAATTAGTTTATTGGGATTGGTGTTTGTGGCATATGGATTACGTTCATAATTCCTAATAATTTTTCTGAATATGAAATTGAGAATATTTTAATTTGGCAATGGTTTGTGAAGTAGATAAAATGTTGAATGGAAGTACATAAGTAGATTAATGAATACATTTAATTTTTTTATTAATTGAAATTGTTGAATATTATTAGTGAGCTAGGATTGAGAATTTGAATTGAGGTAAAGGTGCTATGTGAAGTAAATGGAAAATGTGATAAGGGGATATGGGAAAATATGATTTAACACATTTATTTTCATGGATTATGATTTATATATGTATTGGATGTGTTTGGTTGTGATATGTTTTCTGTGTGATGAATTTATGGATAAGCCTTGCATATGGATTGAGTTATGGGATAAGGTTCCAAGGAAAATACCACGAGGAAAGTTAGATTGATGATCTAACTCCACCTACATTTCATAGGTTAGGAAATGTGATGTAGTGATCTTTATCTAATAGTTGCATTCCACCCTGACAGAGGCTTCAAGGTGAGTATGTTGGGACATTGAGATGTGTTATCATAGGTGAGATAGATACAAGACAAAATATTTTATGCAGAATGACAAATCTCATTAACCTGTTGTGAACTATTTCAATTATCATCCCATTGATTACATGTTGGTTTGGAACTATATAATTAAAAAGATGCACATTTTGAATTTTGAATTTCATACGATCTTGCACTAGATGATATACTAGATATTTTGTAGACCCTATTGGTGGTAGAATACTGAGTTGTAGTCACTCATTCTTGGGACATCGTCAGGTACCCCAAAGTATTTCATTTTTGTTGGTCCGGACAAGGTCAAGGGACCTATGCTACGTAGTTGAGCAAGATAAGGTATATTCATCGATGAGGTTCTAGACAGAGAGTAATAACCATTTGGGTTCTTACTCTGTAGTCTTTATTTTTGTTTTTGTTTACATGGAATTATATCATGACATGAAATTTCTACTATTGTTTACGGTTTTTACCCAGTTATTAAAATTGTTAGCTGTTCTTATTCATTGATTTTATTTCCATGTTATGTGATTTATTATTTTTATATGTTTTGGGTTACTCTGGATAGATGGTATAGTCTCCGCATGTGAGTTATTAGACACTCACTATACGTTATAAAAATTTGGTGTACATCGAAGCATGCTTGAGGTCATGTGATGACCCAACTCTGGAAACCAATTCTTGGTTCATGTGTTAGGGAAGATACATCATATATATCAAAAGCATTTACCTTATATTGAACAATTGATTTAATTCCTAAAAAAAGATACATAACAAAATGTATTTATGGTTAGTAAAGAATATATAATTATAAAAAATTTCCAATTTTAATCAAATATATATTAATGTAAAACAACATATATTGAAATATGGTATGGTTTGATAATAAAAATAACAATGTTAAATGATATGTATACTTTGGCTAAATTTAATGTTCAATAATTACACTGATGTGAATACTTTAAGATGATGTTAATGAATACAAAATTGAATCAATAATGTGATATTCAAAACATCACTTATGATAATTTATCATAAATCATCCAGAAGAATAAACAGTTGGTATAAGTACACCAAATAACAATAGGATTTAGAATAATTTTTTTATTAATGAATATAAATACCAAAAAATATTTAAAAATATTATTTTGGAAAATATTCTTTCATTTTGAAAATATCATTATAAAAAATAAATAAATTTCAAGTTACTTTTCATTGAAAATAACGTTTAAAGAATAATAACATCCTAAATATTTTTAAATAAATTTATTTAATTATATCCTAGTCATCATTCAATCGATGCTTCAATGAAATGATGGTTGGTATATCCTTAAATGCTTGAAAAGATAAATTAATGATTCCTTTCAAAAAAATCTGTAATATGCCAATGGGATTGATTTTAAAATCACAAAATGATTCCTTAAAAAATTAATAATTTGGTATAAATAAAATCATCGCCAATATACCATTTTATAATCTTTAAAAAATGTAATGAAAATATTTTTAGAATGCATGGTTTTGGATGAAAACATATTTTTGACCGAAGAGAGAAATGAAGTCATATTTAAGTAAAACCATTTTATCAATAATTTTACTTACAAAAGAGTGAGAAAATTGTACAAAAAAAAAGAAAACGGTCATGAATAATATGTCTAGAATAAAATTAAATGGTTTATTATACAATGATACATCAATTTCATTTAATTTAAATTCAAGAACAATAAATATTGATTAATATGATAGTGTAAAGTAAACCATTACAAATATCGTAACACATTTATGAGAATCATCCAATTAATCGAATATATGAATCAACAAAAAATAAAAATAATACAATAAGATATAAAATATGTGTTTATAAAAAGTCATTTTTCAAATAATATTAGAACATTAATGATAATGAAGAATTAATATAACCCAATGAAAAAAATTGTGTTATGAAATTGTTTACCATATTGTATCCCTTATTTAAAATTCATGTATATGAAATAATCCAAATTAAAACATAAAATTACATGAATAATTATTTATTAATGATGTTAAATATCAAAAGTGATGTATATACATCATATAAATGAAATTAGATGCATAAAAATAAAATTTGACTCAATGAAATGAAATTGAGAGAATCTCATTCCATTGACTTCAATTTGGTTAAAAATAATTTATAATCTATATGGTTTTTATAAATTCCATTAAATTATTTGAAAACCATATTAATATTTATTATATAATATATAATTATTTTATAACAAAATATCACTTGTTCGTTAACATTCATTCATTATTTTCATAGTTTGGGGTTAATTTACTTGTTTATTCAGGCGTATTTCATCATGAAATATCCAGTTACTGGGGATATTACGTATTCCAGTGAAATTAAAAATTATAATTCTTGAATAATTATCAATTTCATAAATTAAATATAATTACTTGTAATTAATTAATTATAGTAATGGAAAATTAATTATATTACAATTATAGAGACATATGTCGTAATTATTCCTGAGTAATTTTTCCATCTTCAAGGATAATTTTGAAAATGTGGTATGTAGTATTTATCCTTAAATGAACCAAAATAATGTATTATATAAATTATTATATATTTATATATATCATCCATTTTGTTATTGTATTAAACGTTACTCACAATGATTCATGAATAAGGTAGCTGAAACGTACACGAATGATTTTATCATATTTACGTGAGTGTAAAGGAATGAAATAAAATTATATTTATATTCCATTTAAATGATAAATAAATAATTAATATCATAATTATTTATCTTATGTGATATATAATAAAAACAATATCATTATAACCTTCAATGTGAAGCGTTAGTGATATTTGAATCACATCGCTTTACAAGGCGATATTCTTCCAAAAACCCAAGAGATGTTATCATACCTCTAGCGAAATATAAATTAAATATATATATATATATATATATGATATAGTTACTATTAAAGTATAAATATTGTATAATTATAATGTATTTATATTATATCATTCATTATACCCATTAATTTTTATTGGAAATGAAAAATTGAACTACGTCAGTTCATTAGGCCGTAGTCTATTGAGCAAAAGAATGCTAATTTCAAAACCCATTTGATGGATGTCGAGGTGATTTTATATAATTAAAATATTAAGATAAGATAATAATATTTAGATCTTAGTTTGTTTATTATAACATCATTGTTTAATAAAAACTGATTGAGGTGGATAAAGGAGTAAAATAATGATATCTATCTTAAAAATTACCTCATTTCAAGTATACTCAAATGTTTTCATTATATCCTTCCAATGATGGATTTATGAAAAAAATAAGAATTCCATGATGAGTGGTTGGGAGTTTTGAATTTAGTATGTATGATATGATTTGATCTAAATAGGTTTTATAGTCTGAATAGGAGGTTATAGGGGGTGTCCTTTAATTGTGTGGTTGAGGACACACATGATATTTTTGAAAATAATTTAGTGTGGAGAGATTTTTAATGTATAAAATGGGTCAAATATAGAAAAATAACAATCCTTAATTTATTTATAGTATCAATATGTTCATAAAAAATATTTCAAAATTTTTTATAGTTTAGTTTTCCAATACCTTTTTATTTATACCCCTAGTAAACCAATTACTATATTATATGTGGTTATTAATTTTCACTACATTAATTATTAATTTTTTTGTAAAAATTATATTATCTAATGAGGAAATATAATATGGATGATTTTAATTATTGAATTCATTTTCAATATTTATTTTTTATCGTTGGAAAATTTTAATTTAAAATTTATCCAAATGAAGGGAAGAAAAAGTGTTTTGTTAATGACAACTGTAAATAGTTTAACAATAATTTATTATAAAAACTCAGTATAAAAATGATCGTAATGAAATATTTATGCGCTAGGAACCACATAGATTGACCCTTTGCATGTTCACAGGCCTTTTGGAGCTCAGAACATGCTTGAAATATGCTTGGGAGGACTCGAGTGTTAAGAATAGGGAGTAAGAAACTTTCACGACATGAATGTGTGTTTCATGCTGTGTAGAATAATTTCAAAAGATGAAAGTGGAATTACTGTGGTGTAAAATTTCAGGGTTTTAAAAATAATTTACATGTAAAATGATGTGTTTTTTTCAGCCGAAATTGACAACTTTTATTTACCTGACATGAATTGGGATTACAAGACATGTAATACCCAAATGTTGTAATGTTTTAAAAAAAATCAACCACTAGGGTTGTCAAACCGGATGGCTACAACATCCATCATTCTCCTACCAAGCAATATAAAACTCCACACTTCAGTGTTTTGGAGATCTCTTTTATAGAAATCAATCTTAGGATTCCATCTTCAATCTATGGTGACCTAGTAGAATCATTTTAGTGTGTTTTCCTCATATTTCAAGAGGTTTCTCCTGGTTTTGATCTTATTTACTCTTTGATCATGTCACTGGGAAGTGGATATTTCTCATTCTTGGTTATAGTTGGGTTTCTCTCGGTTATTTTGTGTTTGGTGGTGTCACGGTGTCCTCGTTTGGATAGAATTATTGCTGGAGTGGTGATAGAAGATCCATTATGTGGCATGTTCTCATGTGGAGAACATCAGTAACCTATTGAGGCATGGGATTAATTTTTGCCCTATTTAATTGCGATCAATCATTGAGGTAGAATGGTTTATCTTCATAGAACAAAATGAAAATGAACACATTAAATTATTGAAGCAGATTGAAGAGTTGGTATTGATCAAGTAACAATGTTTTTTCGTAATGTCATGATAAAATTTTTCATCTTTATTTAATAAATAGTGTGGTATATATGACTGGAATATTTTATCATGTAGATATTGATTAAATTTTTAAAAGATTTAATGATAGAATTAATTTATAACTAATTTAATAAATTATTAAATAGGAATGTTTAATAAAGCTAGTTGTTGTTATTCGAATTTGATGTTAATCAAATAAATGTAGACATGAATTCATAATTGAATTTGTTAATGGACCAGAAGCATGTTTATGAAAGTTGATAAAATAATTCAAAGAATATTATATTAATTGTTTTATTAATTTTTGATTGATTTTGATAGCTTATCGCTTAGTTTTCCCATTGTTGGGACCTATAAATGACGGATTAGATAATTACATATGAAATAAGAATAGAGTTTTGGTTAATGATGATTCCATTATAGGTCCTATGTTATCAGCATTCTTGTAACAGACATGTTCCGTATGTTTTAGATCTGTTAGTGATCATTTTATGTAAAGTTTTAATGCTTATCATTTAGACCTATATCTTAGTTTCTATGTTTTCTTCCTACTACATGTGATATGGATGATCGAAGAGTGATACTGTTGTTTTTGGGGGAAGGGTGGCCCAGATGTGGCATGAGACAAGGATGGCTATGCTTGGAGGGATTTTGTGTCCTAAGGGGAATAGAGGCATGGTTATTCTTGAATTATTTTTTACTGATAATGGAAAGATGCATTGGTTATTTCATTTATTGACAAGGAGGACACTAGAGATGATGTAACATGTCAAAGTTGTGCTTTCCCATTGTTATGAATATTAGGTTATTATTGAATCTGATTTTTGCAGGCTCCTAGGTTGACTTTTTTATTTATTCCATTACTAATTTCATAACATAGAAAGATGTTTTTGGTTTACCTCATTCCATTGGAGGTGAATACATATGGGGTACCCCACCTTCTATCCTTACTTAGATCATCATGGTTGGATGAGTTTACACTCTTGATATAGGGGAAAAGACCAAATGGGTAGTTTATCTACTCACTTTGTTGATCACTTTATGATGGTGTAGAATAGAAAATTTTACAAATAATACTCGTGATATTGAATTAAATGTTGTCAAATAATTGAATAATCATTTATCCCATTGGGGTGGATCTTTCTTGGATGCAATGATGAGGTTGAAATTCTAAGAATCCATGGAATCGGTTTTCTTAAGACTAGATGGAGTAGATATTTTTAGAAATGATAATGTGATTTAACTTGGAAATTATAACTGTTAATTAATGGTTTAATAATTAATTAATTTATATTAAAACTGATAAAATTGGGATAGATTAATTTAATGTTTCCCTTTAAATGGTTGTGTGCTTATTTGACATCTAGTCTTAGTAGTGGTAGCTGGGAGTCCAAGAGAGTTTCTCCACCATTGATTCTGAGAATGGGTTATGCTTATTTTGAGGTTGTGAGCTGTATTAATGAAATTAATTTTTATTTTTGATATACTTCCACCATGTTGGGTACGTCAACTAAATCCATGGGGATTCTAAACCATGGTGGAACCAACATCCTGGATAGAGGATGGATGGATGACTACCCCCATTAGACCTGATCTTTTCTCATGGTAGTTACATGTTCTTGAATGGAAATTGTTCAGTTTTCCAAATATATGTTTTTAGAGTGTTTTACTGGCTTTTTTTTATATCTCACACATTTATTATAGATATAGATTCACAAGAACTACTATTGGTATAACATGTATAATATGTAATTCCTTGAGGTTCCTTCCACTGTGTATGGTCTATGATGCCTTGAGGTATAATACATGATCTATAATACATGTTATGAGAGATGTGGTGGCTCCTATAATCTACCTAGATACTTTTTGTTATGTGGAAGTGGTGGTTTTATGAATGAGGTGCCTGATATTGTGATTCTCTCAAGTGTCTGTGTACAAAAATTTTTAGGGAAAGATTATTATTATGTGTGACATTGGGGTAGAGAGATAATGTAGTGGGGATTTGGAAGAAGGGTTCCCTTGAAATTATTTATTATATTATATGATCATATATTCGATACTTGTGAGAGTATCCATGGGTATTCTGTGTAGTAGTTATATCATGATATTATATTTGTTTATATTGATTTTATTCTATATTATTTTCTGAGCAGTATTTGGTTGGATTCTTTCTTATCTTTCAATTCCGTATATTTTTCACATAGAGGGTAATTACCCCCATTTTGTTTCTACTATACCATGGGTTCTAGTCACCACCCCTAGGAATAATTTAGGTGGGAATCAAGGTTCACTATCTATCATAACCGATTTCTATCCCTGGAGGGGTACAATATTGGAAGGGGTCATGATAGAGTTATATCAAAGGATAGTTGAGGAATGGTATGGTGTCTGGAGGTAGGAACTGGTAAGGTCTGTTGGGATGGTAGTGAAACTATGTCATCTATAATTTGAAACGATAGTAATCACGCTAGATCGACTAGTATACTGGTTTTAGGGCCCCCTTTGATATGATATATGGATGTTTAATCATATAGTGTATACTAAATGATGTGATACTAGTTATAAGGTAGACACCTAGGAGTGGATCATGAATCATTCATTAATGTGTCTATCTTTGAATGGGTAGTCTGTTGGGTGGGTTATCCTAATATTATTAAATGAAAACAATTATGTAATGTTAAATTCAACCATATTCTATTATTAGGACCTCATTTTTTTATTATTTTTCAGGTATGGCTGTTGGTTGATGTATTTATTAGGGTATTATAGAAGATGTTCACCAAGTTGTTCTAGTATATCACCATAGGCTAGAGGTCGACAACAACGACACTTGGAGGAGGGAACTACAAGTGTTTTAGTTATAGAGTTTGTAGAGGTATGAGGTATATGATTCAGATATAGTAAAAGAATACTAGATAGATGAGGTTTGGATATCTTTTACTTCGACCTACACATCGAAGGAGCATTGGGTATCATTGTGTTTGATGATGCAACATGGAAAAGTGATGCAAGGGTGATTCTTGTTCCTCATATTTCATGAGGAGTCAACCTTCTAATGGAAGGAGTTTTGATTCAATTTCAGATTCATGTTTATTTCTTCAACCATGAAAGAGGATAGTTTCCAGGAACTACATTCACATTGGAAGGGGAGTTCCAGTGTTTGAGTGTTTGGGATCCACATTAGAAAATATCAGTGATGTGATTCAGACCTATTGTTAGATGAGGAGGAAAGGGAAAGGCTTTTCATGAAAATTTTCAATAAGTAATACATCAATGTGTCTCCCATTTTATGTTGAAGAATTATCTAGAGGTTCATCCAAGAGAAGTGGTCATTGAGTGTATGTTATCTAGAACTGGATCATCCAAAGAGGTGAGTCATTAGTATTCTTTACAAAGAAGAGTTGTGGCTTGGGGTTTCCAGTTTTTAGGATAATAAATCTTTTAATCATCAACGGGTAGATCCCATACCTCAATGTCTCCTTTCTATGAGTTAAGAGGATCATAGACCTATGTTATTAGATCAGACACATGTTTTTCTTGTGGAATACTCGGTCATTAGTAGAATGAGTTCCTGACTATTCTGAACTGTCAACATGCTCTTGTTTTTCTACATAAGGTTCATCCATTGTGGATGTTCCATATAAGATAGTTTTATAAGGTTTATCATGTTTGAGATATGTAGGTAGATGATCGGTTAGGTAGATTACATCCCTAGGATTATCCCCTTGTAATGAGGGAAGAGTGAAACTATAGAGGTGGTGGTTAGTATGCCCAAAGAGGTTGTATAGAAGGTTGTGGTTAGCTTTATTATTTAGAATTTCTAGAGCTAGGAAATCCATAAGTAATTTGAGGTACCCTTTACTTGTTTTATACATAGGTGAATGATTTTTTTAATCTATGATTGATACACACCTCCTTATCACCATTCCTTGTAATTTCATTTGGACATGAGGTAGATAGGCTTATAGTAACCAAGGTGTTGACTACTCTAGTTAGAGGTTGAGTCGACTGGTTTGATTTATGTAGAAATTGTGAGCTACTAATGGGGAAACACTACAATACGGTAGATACACTATTTTTATATATATAACCATGTAAAGTAATCCTCATCATGGATTAATTATATTCAGTTCAGCCTCACTTGTATTTATTTAAGAGGCATGTCGTGTTCTTCAATTCTGATGGAGAGACAACAATGATTGTTATGGTGATAGACCCTCAAATGGGTCAGAGGCATCTTCTATCATTTTCGTCCATTATGGCTATCCTACTATTGAGTTTATCAGAGGTTCTGTAAATTTCCATACCATAGGTAATAGTAGGGAACCAATATTTCTTTCCTGATGAGGTTGTATCATTACCCCTTAACGGGATATCCTATTCAAGATTGAGCCACAATAAGCTATGTCCCAAATCACGATGTCATCATATAGTATATATAATTTTCAGTTTTGGGATCTGTGTATACATCTTGAAATTCCATTTTATTGTGGTTTTTTCCAACTATTTCACAGTGGGGTGCACCACGTTTCCTTGTAATGAAGGCTAATGGTAGTTTTTGGCTATGTATCAATTATCATCTCATTAAAAATATGATAGTGTATAACTATTTCCTCTTCCATATACTAATAATTTATTAGATAAAATGAAGGGTGAAAGTTGTTCCTCATAGAACTATTTGAGATTATGATATCATATAATGTGTGTAAACGATGAAGATATCCCAGTGATATCATTCCATTGTAGCTATGAGCATTATGAGTTTATTGTGATTCCATTCTATGTGAAATATTCTATAGTTTTATTGATGGGGATAATGAATACTATGATATGAGAGTTCTTGGTTTTGTTCTAGGAGGTTTTCATAGATTAAATCCTTTTGTACTTCACATCTGAGGAGGAACATGCAGAGAATCTACATGCTATCTTGGGAGTTCTACACTCTGAGATGTTGTTTCAGAAGTCAGTGATGTGTGTTTTTTGGCATCGAGAAGTCTGTTTCATTGGTAATGTTGTCTCCTAGAAAGGATGTATATGTGGATCCAGTAAAGATATATGTATTTTTTTATCATGAATACACCATGATATTAGAATATGTGCAACAATTAATTGATATTGAAGGGTATTATAAGAGGTTTGTAAAAGATTTTTCTTAGGTTACGACTCCTATAAATGTTTTCACCAGAAAGGATTAAAAATTATTATGGACTGATCATTATCAAGAAGCATTTAAATACCTGAAATATAATTTGGGAAGTGCACCAATTAATTGTCTTCCAACATATGGAGTTTCATTTTATGTTTTTTGTGATACATTGCATCTGGGATTGTGTTGTGTTCTGAGGAAACAATGATTTGTCGTTTCGTGTGGGTCTCTCTAGTTACTTTTCAAAATACATATCTATTACACAAATGATATTGAGTTGGAGGCATTGTTTTTTTCATAGAAGTTATGGATACATCACCTCATCAGTGATTATTTTTCGGTCTTCACTGATCATAAGAGTCTATTGTTTTTTTTTCTCCTGGAATGAATTGATAACTACCCCAACATCTATCAATGGAGTTGTTGCTGGATTCTGACATAGATACTTTGTACGTAATTATAATGTGGTAATTTTTAGTCTATTACATTAGTTATAATTATCCCAATGATGTAGTTACAGAATTAGTCAATTCATGGATAGTGATTAAAAAACATTCAATATTTTATCTATATATTGGAGAAGTTTGAGAATCTAATTTCTTTCAGATAACGGTGCATTCATCTATGGTGCAGTAGGTAGAAGAATCCCATTTGGAGGTTCATGAGGTGCAGGTATGGAGTGACTGATTTCTTTCTGGTCAGTCCCTTGAGGGTTTCTTTGAGGATGAACAACACAAACTATTGTTCTAGGGATGGATATTCATTCCCGTAGTAATATGTGAGATAGTTCTCAAAGAGTTGCATAACTCACCCATAGAGTTGCATTTTGGTTTGAAAAAGTTGTGTCGATCCTTGAGATTTCCGTGTTGGTGGCCTAGAATGAAGCTTGTAGTTTCAATTTTTTATCTTGATTTTTGGTCTTCATGAAGGTGGATAAATATTGTTGTGTTCATCACGGTTTTCACGTGCCATTATATATTCCTTAGTGGAAGTTGTAGGATATCTCAAAGTACTTGTTACAATTTTCCATTGAGAAAAGGAAGGCTATGCATATAAATGGGTTGAAGTGGATTGTTTAAAAAATTTCAACAAACAATATAGAGAAAAAGGAGTCAATCTCCATGGAGTTCTACCAAGGAATTATTTGGAGGAGGTGGTGATACTCCATGGGGTTCCAATGATGATCATTTCCTATCATGATCGATGTTTTACATTAAGATCATGGATTTCTACAACATTTTTTTGGTTATCAACTTGTAATTAACCCTAATTTTTATCTACAAATAAATGGAATGATAGTGATGACAATCCAGACTACTAAAAACATGTTGGTCTCTTGTGTTATGGATTTTGGAGAATCTGGGATGATGAACATTCCCTTGGTAGATTTCACGCTAAACAGTAGAATTCACTCCACCATTGTTAAGTCAACATTTGAAACATACTTTGGTCAACCTTCTCATTCTAAATTATTCCAGAATAGGGATGGAGAGTCCACATTTTTAAAACCAAAACTAGTACAAAATACAATAGTGATGGTTTATGTCCTTCATGAGAGGAATAAAGCAGCATAAGGACATTATAAATTCTAGGTTGATCATAGGAGGATGCTTTTAGAGTTTGATAGTGGGGAACATGTGTTCTAGAAGGTGGACCACATCATGGGAAGTGAAGGTTTTCTCATGGGAGTAAAATTAATCCCTATATTTTAAAGACTTTTCAGGTTTTGGATCATTTTAGAGTTGTGGCATATCAGATAGAACAACCCTCGTAGATGAGATAGATAGATGATGTTTTTTCATGTGTCCCAGATCCATCATTATCTTTATCAAAACTATCATATCATGGATTGGGGGGAGATTTATATTGATGATGAGGGGACCATTGAGGAGCATCCTCTATAGATACATGACCACCATGTGTAGGTGTTTTTCATGGTTTCTATACCTTGGATCGTGTCTTTTAGCAGTATGGTGGTATGTGTGGAGAGTACCTTGGAACGTGATTAATAGATACATGATCAGTACCCTGAGTTGTTTGATGTTTATCTATTATATTGTATAATAGTTCATTTTATAGTTGTATACCTATCAAGCTTGTGAGATGGATTTAATGTTTTTTTCTGGTTCTCTCAATTTTTGAGATGTATTTTCCTCCACATAGTGTTTATGAGATGGTTGTGGCTATTATGTGGTTTCACTTGTTCCTCTATAGAGGGGGTGATCTCCTGCGATGATGATAAAATTGAGAGGTATCTCTCTGTGTGGATATTAAGATGGCCCCTTTCTATTTCCTCTCTGTGTTGGTTTTGGAGTCATGATGATTAGAATATTTTGATATATACATGATGTAATGGAACATATCCACCTAGATCAACACATTTCAAGGTCCTGAGGCTTGCAGAACTAAGAGGAGGATAGAAGGAAGTTCATTGGGAATCAGATGTTATGAATTTGAAGTGGGGAACTTTCACGTCGTAAAATTCAGTTTCCTAATATATAGAACATTTTCAAAATATTAATGTGGGATTCACATTGGGTAATATTTTAGGATTTTTAAAATAATATAAATTCCAAATGCAACAGTTTTTTTTAGAAAAAACTGACTTCTATGAATTACATGATGTGAATGGGGTTTATAGATTGCATAATTCCCCAGGGCTGTTCTATTTGAAGATATTAGAGCCTCTCAGTTTTTGAAACCCTATGGAGACAACATTCCTCCCTGCAACCCCAGGAGGCCTGACAGTCCCCTCTAGAATGTTATAGAGATCCCATTAATTGGAATATATCTCAGTCATCCATCATGGACTTATGGTGACTCGGCATCATCAAAGGTGTGTATTTAGAAATTTTATTGCTGTTTATCATGGTTCTGGTCTCATTTTCTCTTGAAAATTCCCATTGTGCTATGTAGGTTTTTAACCATGGTTTAATAGATTTTCACATAATTATTTTTAGTGTGGCGGTGTCAAGGTATCATCAGTTGGATGTAGTCCTTGAAGGAGAAGTGATCAGGGATACGTTGCATGGTCTTTTCTCAAGAAAATAATGCAAAAAAATGTTTTATGTGTGGGATACATTTATTTATATTTAATTATGTGAAATCGTTTAGCTACTATGGTTTAGATCCTTTATCATAATTAAATTTATGTAAATAAATACTTGTACGAGATTAAATAATTGGTATCAATCATGTAGTGATTTTTTTTCTTTATAGAATTTTCATGGTTTCTCTTAATATTTTTAAAATATGGGATATATATTCCATTAATGGGTTATCATTTTATTATATATGGAAAGGGGTAAATAAAATAATGCCATAAATATTTGAAAATTAAGTGGCTAAAATGTTAATGAAACTTGTATAATGAATCTAATTGTTGTTTGAATTTGATGTTAATAAAATAGATGAAAACAAGCATGTTTAATTAAATTGGATACTTAACTTGAAGCATGTTGATACTAGTTAATAACATAAATAAAGTAATTTTATGTAGGTTGTTTAATTAATTTTTGATATATTTGGAATGATTTTTCTTAGATTTCCCATAGATGTAACCGGTGAATAATTAATTTGTTAATTCAAAATAGATTAATAATTTTTGTGTGATAAAGATAATTCCTTTTTAGTGATTAAGATTCATTAATTATAGTAAATTTCATGTGCCTCATGCTCTAGACTTAAGAAAGATCATTGTTTTGTAAAGGATGAATGCAATTATTTTGGTACAAGAGCTCAATTTCTATGTTTTTATCCTGGTGCTTTTGATATGGATGAGCATGGAGTGATGTTGTTGTTTTAATGGAAGGGAGAATAAAATGTTATGTGAGATTGGGATGGATGAGATAGGAGGGATGGTGTGGTATGAGGGTTAGGGAGGCCTAGTTTTTTGTGGTAGTAGTTGACACTTAGAGTGTCGAGATGCATCGTTTTATTTATGAGGTGTCAAGGAGGATGCTAGAGGTGACAGAATAGGTTAATGTCGGGATTAACCATTTTTTGAAAGATGTGTGAATTTTTAATCTAATGTTTGGATTGTTTATAAGTTGATTTTTATTTTCATTCCATTACCCTATTATTTAGTAAGAGAGATGAGTTTGGTTACTCTCTTTTCATGGGAGGTGATGACCAGTGAGTTATGAAACATGCATTATATGTTTATCTTCACATGGTTGGATTAATGTTTTCTCCTCATATAGGTGAAAAAATTAGACAGGTAGTTATTCTACTCACCTTGTTGATCACATTATGTTTTGGGAGATTATAACGTTTTCCTAGATCACCTAGTCGTATGGAACGTAATGTGGTTACATATGTGAATAAATGTTTAACCCTTGGGGTTGTCGCTTGCTGCGATGCTATAATGAGGTTGAAATTTTTTAGATGTCATGGTCTTCATTTTCTTATACTTGGATGGAAAGGACCATTGATGAAATGATAATGTTGTTTGACATGGAAATGAAATTTTACAATTAATGGTTAAATAATTAATTATCATAAATTAAAACTGATAAAAATATATAAAGTAATTTTATATTGATCACTAGAATGACAGTACATATATGATTTATTGTCCTAGAAGTGGCAAGTAGGAGTCTGATAGACATTATCTACATATGAGTTTGATACTAGTTTTTTCCCAAAGTGTGATTTTGTGAAATATTATATCCTATACTATTTTTTATTGTTTATACAAATCGACCATGTAGGATTGGGAAACCGACACCCCATGGATTCAAATCCCTGATGGGGGGGTCCAATATCCCGGAGGAATGGTGGACGACATAATACCCCCATTGGTCCCACTATATTATCATTATAGTTACTTGTGATGGTATGCACGAAAATTAGTTTTACAAAGTAATTTATGTAGACGGCTGTAATGGTTTCTTGTTATTTCATAACCATGTATTCTAAAAATATTTTCCAAATTACTACTATAAGAATAACATGTATAAGATGTTATGTCTTGAGGATCCTTATTGTATGGGTTGTGACAGATTGAGTTATAATACCCAACATATGATACACTTTATGCAAGATTTTGTGTCTCATGAAAACTACTTGGTTACATTGGGTTATGTGGATGTCCTGGTGTGATTCATTAGGGGCATGTTTTGGTCCTTCGCCCATCAGTTTAAAGGTTATCCTTTTGGGGTGTGATGCACAGTATATGAGTTGTTTGCTAAAAGAATGAAACTAGTTAGGATGTAGTAACAAGGTACCTTTGATTTTACATATTATATTATATTATTTTGTATGTAATACTTGATGAGAGTATTCATTGTGAGGCAGGGAACAAACTATACTAGATTAGTGGAAGATTTAGTTGCACTTGTTTTTCACTATGCTTCAACATTCCGTCATTACTTTTTTTGGTACTTGATGTTTCATTTGGTTGTTGTTGTTCATACATGACGTTATATTAGACTACATGGATTTTCAACTACAATATAGTTCGAGCAAGAGTTGGTAGTTTTGTCCCTATCTCAATATTATTCATCTGTTCCTATTACAGGGTAATTCCATCCAAATGTGTGTTTACTATAACCTCGGGGCATGTTTCCCACCCGGGGCCTATTGGAGGCTAGCCTCGGGGGAAACTTTCTCTCTTCCCCCATTTCTTGACTATGAGGGTTACACTATTGTGGGAAGGGGGATGTGAGAAAATATATTTTGTTATTTATTATAAAATAGAATTAATTTTACATTAATAAAAATTAAAAATATTTTGTAACATTATAAATAATTATAATGAAATGTATTTTTTCATTTAAAATTCAGTATTTTTTACTATTCATCAAAAAAATGAAAATTCTAAAAATCACCATAATAAAAAACAATATAATTTCAATATTTTTATATAAAAAATATATTTATTTTTCATTATACAATTTTTATAGTTGGTAAAAAATATTTTAAATTGTCTGTGTAATTTTTGAAAAAAAACACTTTTTGAAAAAATTCCATTTGTGATAAAATAATATTTTAATTTTAAAATATTTTTATAATATTATTAATGAAGATATAATCAGTAAACTTGAATAAAATATATATTTTATTATTTTAGTTAATCATATTATTACCCACCATTTCAGAGTCTATGAGATAAAAGACATATTAATTAATACTATTAATAGTATATTTTAATTCTTTAAAACTCAGTCATCCGTATTAGGAAATCTATTGATGAAATTTGTTGGTGCATATACCAGAACTACTGAGAAATAAAATTTATTCTAATAAAATATATTTTAATTTCATGGGATTTTATATTCCATTGTAATCATGGTGTTGTGTGTGACATACTCTATTGATGAAAAGTAAATCATTTATTATTTCTGGGTATTATAATCTCCTCACCATAAAATTTTTATTTGTTATTTGAACATGATCGATGTAATAATATGTTGATTTTAGGAGATATTGTTTTTGGGGGGAATTACACATAGTAAAATTGTTAATAAAACAAACTCATAATAAAAGATAAATATATGTTTAAAGTTCATCAGGTATTACACAATACATGGTTTTCATGTAGGATAACATGGATGGGAAATGAAAACATTGACATATAAAAATGAATATATAAATATCAAGAGGGATTGATGTCACCAATAATGAGAACATAAATGATCAATGGAATGATAAGTTCATTAAAACCATATATCATTGATGATTTAATAGGTCATCTAATTCATTGGATATGAATGTAATATGATAATTTCATTTCAAGATCCTCATTCTATTATTGAGGAATTATTTTATTCTCTCACAATATAAGGATATATACTCACATTAAACAATTATATTTCCTAATCCCAATTCCTTCTTTATATTGATGTTTTGTTAATTTTCAATTCAACACTTACAATGTGAAAATGAATATCTGAAATTTAATCTTATTATTCCTAAATCAATAAAATTTAATTTCCATGGATTATAAGATACTTATAAGATTGAAAATACATTCAGTATTTATCTATAAAATTTTCACACCTAATGTGGATTCAAATAGATAGATAATAATATAAAATATTTTTTAAACCTCAACGGTAACCACAGTAGTTGATAACTAATAATTATTAATCAAATTTTTTAACAAAATAAAATGACATATTATGTAGGAAATGACATAGGCTTGTGGTAGGTTGTATACCATTATCATCATTTAGTCATGGCTTCTTGACCGAAGTCCATTTCAGATGAAACTTGTTTTAGAATAGTATATGATTTTTCCATTATCTATAATATAGTTCCAGTAATTTTTCAAATACCATATTATTGACATGATTGGGATATAATTAATCATTAAATAACCTTTTTTCTATTATTTTCAATACAATTACTTTTCCCACAATGCTTAATAATAATAATTGACAATTATTAAAATGTAATTAGATATCCTAATAATCCTAAACTATATTAAAACCATTAAACATTTGTATATATAATTTCAATTTATTAATTATAAAATAAATATTTCACAGAAGCAATTAGTAAACCAGTGGGATTTATGATAAAAAATTTCTCACAAAATATCATTAATCATCTAATATTTCAATTATAAAAATAATTATAACTGTATTTTTTTATATTAACTAATGATAATATTTAATCACATAACTCGTTATGGTATCCCTAACTCTTATGTTATGTAAGAGAAATATAAATTTAAAATTTAACAAATTTTTTTGACATTTCATGATTATTATACCATATTAACAATGGTAATAGTACTTGTAAAATGTATTTATTGACTCCCAAATCAAAAATAATCCATATGTTTTATTTCAATGTTGGTACTCCCTTGATCTAAGGCATAATTTTTATAAGGGTTAATTGACATGGATAACTCACATGATCTACAAATTTATGAAAATGAACAATAAATAGACCCCTAGGATTATCATTATTTAATTCCATTGAACTCTTCATTTTTACTCACTACGTCATTAAATTATTCTATTGAATTAGACACATAATGTACCTTCCCATTCCATTGAGGAACTTCCTTGGATGTCTCTATTTAGATTTTATAAATTAACTAAATCGATATTTCATTCTTCAAGGGTCTATATTACCCATGATCTTATAAAAAAACATCCTTCTCTAAATTGGTGTCTCTGAGAGTTGGTTGAGGTATAAATTTCTAATCATATTTCATGATAACAAATTTGAAAATAATTATGATATCTTTCAATAATAGTATCTTCAAATTTTGTTAACAAAAATCACCATGTTTTCCATCATGTTCAATTATAACATGATTCTTATAGGTTCCTCCACTAACAGAAACCAAATGTATATTGTGAAAAGAAATAATCAATATGGGAAAACTTATAATTATTTAAAGTGTAATTGAATTATGAAATATTATTATTAATTTAGGAAACATTATTTTATTACTCATCCATTCACTACCATAAGTCATTCATTATTTTTTTAATAAATAAGATAATTATCCTAAAAATATCCCAAGGTAGTTTCAAACTGGGTGCACGGTAAGGTCCATATTTGTGTACTATATAAAAATCAAGTCAATCCCAACATTACTTTTTTAAAAGTTATTACCCAATAACACCTCAATTAAGGAATAAAACCTCATATAGTATCTAGATAGAGATGCATTTTTCACAAAAACTACTATATATCTACATAAAAATAACATTATGATTTACTTATATACTTATCATAAATGTATCAAAAAGGATTATGTACCTTAGTATATTTATTTCCAAAACATAATTCTAAATGTTTATATTAAACATCATCTGATATAAAAATGTAGATACCCTGACCCCACTATCCCATAGATGGTGTTTACTTTATTACATTGGCACATGAAATGAGTATCAACATCATTATGATTGAATAATATATTAGTATCTAAAATCATGATACATATATGATATAATAGTATATTTTAATACTCAAGATACAATATACTATATATTTTATTATGAGAATATCTTTATTCTATCAAATATATCCCTACATATCAATGATAGAAAACTTCTTGGAATCTTGGGAATAAGAAAAAAATAATGGACAACTTAAATGCATAGGGAAGTTTGTATTCAAATTTTAAATAATGAATAAAACATTAATTATCATTAAAGAATGAAGAATATTGTATGTTAAATATATTAACACACATTATTTTTAATTAATTTATTAAAATAATCAATTTTAATGTAAATAAAAGAAAACATATGACATTTAATTATTAAACCGACTATCATAATTTGATAATGAATTACCAATATAGAATGGTATATAAATGAAAAAATATTCCATTAATCAATTAATGGAAATGGAATGGATACAATGATAATAAAATTGAGATAATATCATGTATAATAATAACTAAACACTTAATGAATGTAATTCATAATTATTAGAGGTCATGATTCATAGAAAAATGATACCTTTAGCATCAATATGTTTAAAAATACAATTTATAAGTTATTGAGTGAAATATCATTCATATATGGATAGAAAAATGATTCATTCAATTTGACTAATGATTAATTAAGTTGATATCAATAGATGGTCTCTATGACATTTTTTTCATGTACAAGTAATTAATTATAAATTTTTTAATAAATTAAATTCATAAACAATTTTCCTTATCCTAAAATATCATTATTGTTTAAATAAAATAAATTTATCAGTATTTCCCCAGTTAATTAAATAATATTCAATGAAAAAAGTATATATAAATAATATATGGTTTAAGAAATATCAATATTCATTTTAAATTAAATATATAATAATTGGAAATTTAATATCTAATAGTCACACGAACATTAATAATTAATGGAGAAGTTGTTAATGACAAAATGTTTCAAGGAAGTGATTGTCAACACATTACTTTGACAAAATGATCATAAATAATCCATTAGAAGAGTATGGTTCCAATAAAAACAACATATACTTATTGGAGTATGAATAAATTTATGTTTTCATTTATTAATATAAATAATATAAATTTATCATTAAATCAAATCTTAAGGAAACAATATTTTTTATTCTTAGAAATAAAATTAAAAAAATAAAACATAGTGAAAATAATATTGTCTTTAAATAACATTTTAAACCAATAAATTTTTAGAATTTTAAGAATTATATTTTCTTTAATAATATAAATTTAATGTTCCAACAGATGATTCAATGAAATGACACTGGGTATATTCGTATCTTTTTTACATGTTGAAATAAAAATTTTATTTATATTATCAGAAAAAGAAATTTTTTTTTTGAAAATAACATAAATATTCCATTGAATAAAAAAAATCAAAATGAATAAAAAATCAATTAAAATTTAATATTTAAATTTTTAAAATCATTTTTAAATAATTTTTACAAAATAAGGTTTTGAATGAGAATAAATTTCTCACTGAATTAACAAATGATATTATTTTTTATTAAAAACAATTTATAATTTATTTTATTTTCCAAAAAATTAAAAAAAATGTTATTATTGCATTAAAATATCTTGAATATCAATTTTATGATGAAAATAATGTTTTTATTAAAATTAAAAAATAATTTATTATAATTTAATTTCATGAATAAACTATATCGATTAAATTGTGATTCTGATGTAATACCTTGAAAATATTATAATGATGATTTGATAATACACCTGTTAATAGATTATGTGTATCAAATATAAATTGAAACAATTTTTCAAAATGTATTTTAAGATAATAAATATTAATTTTACTCATAATCTTATAATAACAATGATGATGATGTAATATTACCTAATGAAAAAAATTGAGTAATGAGATTCATTACGACTTCGTAACAGTTTATTGAAGTCTGCATATATGAAATAATTATAATTGAAAGATAAAATATTAATAATAATTAATTATTTATGGTATTCTAGGAAATAGGTAGAGTATATGCACCTTAAAAATGAAATTATGTGTATAACATTATGATTTTCCACCAGGAAATGAAATTGACTCAAAGTATATGACGATATGGTTTGCTTTGGATGATCGAACATTAACCTATATTATAGTTACTCCATTTTTTTATTAACTTATAAAATATCCATATTAATATTTCTTATATCTCATATGATATTTTTAAATCATATAATCATTGATTCTATAATAATAATTCACTATTTTCACTTTTAGCTGTAAATATATTTGTTTTCTCTTCTGAGATTCATCATGAACAAATGGGTTCTTGTGCATATTATATAGTTATATCATCTTTTGAATAAAAAATATGTAAAATTATCATATTTTAAAATAAATTTTACAATTAAAATCATTCATTATGGATGAATATAAAAAAAATAGTCTGCTTTGATCATTGAGATGGTAGGCCATATATTTGCATGAGAAACATGTCCATTTTTCAATTATCATTATATAAAAGAGGAAAATAATGTTTTACTCTTATAAATTTATAATCATAAGATATATATGATGGTATATAATTTTATATGTCATCCATATGGTGTGGTGATGTAAATAGTGTCATATATCTTCCTGAAATCAGTATTCCACACGTACATAAACGATGTAATTATCTTTACCTGATTGAATGGAAATAAAGAAAACATAATATATTATCAATTTGAAATTTTAATTATTTCATGAAATTTATAAATTTTATTTTTATATATATAATCATTAAAATAATCTTTATCACCTTCCATTTGAAGAATTAGTCAAAGAAGATTTACTTCGCTTAATTATGCGGTAATAAGTCTTACACACATGCAACGTTCTTGTATGTCCTACAGAACATAATATAAAAATAAATATATCATATAATTAATAAAATGAGATTAATTGTTTTTATAAATATCATATATAAATATATATATATTCTACCAATCATCACACCCATCCATGGGAGGAGGAAATGTAAAAAAGAACGACATTGGATCGTGTGGTGGTAGTCCTCTATACACAAGAATGATGATTTTGTAACCCTATTAATTGAAGTGGACATGTTTTTAGATCATTATATTATTATAAAAACAACCCAATCTGTTAAATACACGATGGGTATTATATTATCTTTCTTTTAAAAAACATGTATTGTTGTGGAGAATGGATTAAAATAAAGACGTTCATTTATGGACATTAGCACTTCTTTGGGTATCCCTATAATATTTCACTAATACCTTCCTAGGGTGGATTTATTCCCAAAATAAGGCTTATAGTATGAGGAGATGGAATTTGGAATGTCAATTATGTAGTTATTGTCCAAATCAAATATGATTGATTGTGTTTATAAGAGAGGATAGTGGGCGGCATTTTATAAAATAGGGAGATGACGTAATTTTTATTTTTGAAAAGAATTGAGTATTAAAATGATTTTACTATGATAAAAGTGTCCAAAAAGTACCATAATAAAAACTTATTTGTTTTATTGTCTACATATTTTCATGAAATAATTTTTATAATCTTTGATATTTAATTTATACCCTTGTCATATTAGGGTAACCCCTACACCTATTTTTACATTAACCATGGTAATTAATTTATTTATTCATTCAAAAATAATTTTGGTTAAACCATTATTTAAACTTATTAGTAATTATAAAATATTATGATTCCAAATATTTAATCAATTATTAAAATATCAATTAATATAAATGGAAATAATAAATTTAAATTAAATCCTAAAAACAAGATGTGAAAACGTTTTTTTTAATTGAAAATTATTCCAAAGAATATAATGATTTCATATAAAAATACAATTGGAATATGACTCGAAAGAAATTAATTGAAATAATTTATTTTAATATTAAATAATTATATTTTCATAATAATTATTAATATTGTCTTCCAATATAAGTTATATAAATGATATGGAGTTTTGTAATTAAAATTCAATATTTTTCATCATTAATCAATAAATGAATCTTCTGAGAAAAATCCCAAAATATCATCCTAAGATAAATATAATATTTCAATATAAAATATGATTTCTATTTTTTGAATAAATTTTATAAACCTGTTAATAATTTATATTAAATTATTTCTAAAAATATTGAATAAAATTTCATTTAGAAAATATTATTTTTTTTCTTAAAATACTTCTTTTATTTGAATTGATTATTATTTTATTATTAAGAAATAGATAACTAATATATGTGTATGTACTATATATTTTCCTAAGTTATTTAATCTAATTAATTCCTACCATTTCTATTTCTTGGAGTAAAATTTCATAATTAATAAAATCATTATTAGTATATTGTTGTTTTGTAAAACTCATCATTTCTTGTAATGAATGATACTAAGAATAACATTGTTGGGTTTATTGGAAGAAAAAAATATAATTAAATATACTTAAAAATAAATATATTTTCAAATATTAGGATGTTATATTAACTATTACTCTAGTTTTTTATTATCTCGTATTCTATTGAATAAAATTTTATTCTTTCGTAACGTCAGGGTGTTAAAAAATAACTCCAATCTCAATGACATGATATTTTAATGCATTAATATTTAACATCATAGTTCTAGTAAAAATTTATTTTATTCAGATAATTTCATTTTCAACATGAATATACAGCCCTGTTAACTATAATTTCATGAATTATTGCTTCATCATGATATTTTAATTTAAATTTACTCTACCTCATTAATGGTATTTTTTGATTTAATGGTTACCAATGTAGTATGGTTTTACCTTTCAATTTTATTTCAATTATTATTTCTTTTGATTTAATTTCCATTAGAGAAATTTATTTGTCTATTTCTAAGTAAACCATGTTCATTATTTTCTACTCTAGCTATTCATTACCAATTGATGTAATAGTACAATTTTCCTTCGTTTATATATAAAATGTTTGAGAATATGTTTTTTCATGTATAAAATTATAATTATCATCAATATAATATCTATTTTTTTCCAAATTACATGATTTAAAAAAAATTATCCAAATTGTTTCACTATGTTGGTTTATATTATTTATCCCTTCATTTTGTTTTACCACCAAAAAATTTAAATTTTTTGTCCATTTTATTTTATGAAAAAGGTACATTTCTATTTTATATGGAAGAAAGTGAAGAAATCTATTAAACTCATTCAAAATGAATAACATTCTCTGAATTCATGACCACTAAATATTTTAATGATTAGTTTCTTATGATTAAATGTCCTTTTTCAAAAAGAACTCTTCAATGTTTGGTAACATTCAATATTTATAATTGTTGTTTTGGGAATTTAATGATTAATTTATACATGAAATGTTCAATGGTTTCATTCAAAACAATTTTCATTATATCATAACAATTATTGATGTTTCTCAATGTAAATAGGTTATTTTCCAATGAAATTACTTTTTAAATAATTTTCATCCTCCAAATGAACCAGTAATGTTATGTATTGTGTATAAATTATATATATATACATATATATTCCTTTTTTATTCTGCCTTCCATTTATGGGTTAATATAAGACATATGATCATTTGTGAAATTAATTTTTTAAAATTTTAATTCAATATGATATGTTGAAATAATATGAAACCCATTTTCATTCTATATGTAATTATTATGTAATACCTTATGATTTATATACTCTATGTATCACACAATTATCAATAATATGTGAATATTGGTGTGCCCAGATAGCTCTCCAATGAATTTGGTAATGATTTTGTCTAATGAGGTGTCATATATATGATTAGTGAGTAAACCCAATCCATTTATAAGAATTTTCAAACAAGTCATATAGTGTTGGAAGTTATCCTTTACACATGATTATGTCCTATAATATTTTTCTTCAAAATTTTATGTGATTCCAAATCATATAAAAGAGGGTTCTTTATGTTATGTATCCCTGTGATAACAGTTTTTCCTTCTCTTTAAGGATATCATGTAATAATTTTGAATCATATATTATACTTAATTGTCATCATTATTCAAATAATCTGTTTTTTTTTCAACACTTTTTTATATATATTACTAGGGTAATCCCATTAATATTTGTATATTGAAAGGATTTAGGATCTCATTATGGAAAATAAACCAATTTTTTTATTCACCCATTGATGTGTTAATGTCATAATGTCGCAATGAATCTAGGGTTTTTTAATCCCTGTGACATACTAATATATATATATATATATACATGACTAAGAACCATGTTATAATATGTGTAAAAGCCTTGTTTTTTCATAGTTTGTATTTGATAAATGGTTAATTTAACCATTGTAAACTAGGATGAGAAATCATTATAGATAAACATAAATATATTTCTATGGATATTATTTAAGATATTTATAAGGATATGAATATATATTGGAAAATGTCATTGAATATTAGCGATTTTATTATTTATTTCTTCTAGAGAAATTATATCCATGTATGGATACTACTATTGGATGTGGTGATGACATAGATGTACCTTGGGTAATAGCTCCAAAAAAGGAATTTCAATCTTCACACAATTTTTACATGGTAATTGATAAAATGTATATATATGCACCCCATTAGATACTATTTGAGGATATTCTTTCAAAATACACAATCTTTTTATGAACCACTATGCTGGATTTGAATATCTAATAACCATGAATACTAGGTGAAAAACCAAATGATTCATATATTTAAATATGGTGTCATGATTTAGTCATCATATAAATTTTTATTCATTGTTATTTTGTCTCTCACACTGATAATTATTGATCATACTATGAATTGGTATTTTTCCAATGGTGAGAGCCATATGTATCTTACATAAAATTGATTGTGATATATAATATGTTATTGTGAAGATAAATGTGATGATAAATATATTAATGGTTTTTGTAATTAATCCTTATATTTCATTATTGTATAATATATATATAAACATATTATATTTTCAATATTCTCTTACATTGTGCATACAATTTTAGCATTAAAAATAAATTTCCAAAATACTGTTATATTTTACTAATAAAGCAATCCATTCAATGTTAATTTTTTTCAGTAGATGTAAAAAATAATTTATTTATATTCATTTCCCAAAGTAAGATATAATATATAAATTTATCAAAGAAAAATAAATGGATGAAATTGGGATGATGAAATTGATAGATATCAGGACAAATTATTCCCTTATATATTGTATAATAATGTTTGAACTAGTCATTAAAAAATTGATTTTCAAAGAGAAATGTCAAAATATTTGCTTCATAAATGTCTAATTAATAGATATATAAATAATCATATATTTATGGTTTTTATTTCTCTAACTTCCCATTAATCATCCACTTTGTTATGACTATTTTTATTTATCACACTCTAAAATTATTTATTCTTTCATTTTGTGTCCATGGAATCACATTTCACTAATTTTATCCTATTTGGAATCATTTTTATGATTTTAATTTCATATGTCCCTTAATGATATTTAATAAAGAGTTTCATAATCCATTTTAATTTAGGTTGGTTATTTTAGAACCATGTTTGTAATTTTTAACCATATGATAAGAAGTTTATTTTGTTTTAGAAAGAAAATATGTTGGGAAGGTAATAGAATTTCGTATTGATGAAATGGGTGTGTGTAATCCTTTAAATTAGATCCCAAACCATCAGCATGATAACCATGTATGGACTATCAGAATAAGACCCCAGTTGTGATTTAATAGAAATGATCCTTTAGATAAAAATTTTCATAAAAAGGGTGAAGCTTTTAGAAATAATATTATGTCTACAATAAAAGTGGTGATGGTAGTGAAGAATTATTTCGGAGCCTACATGGATCTAATATTTAATATGATGATTAATTGAAATTATGTATTTTAAAAAATAAATAAAATCAATGAATAACATGTGATCATAGACGTACAAAATAATTCAAGAATTCTAGGGTTTCCAATCATAATGAGTATTAGTTGGATAGATTTTTGTTTCTAGAAAAATGGAATTTTACAATATATTCAATACTAATTCATATGTTTCGTTTTCATTAATAAAATTATTCAAAGCCATGAATAATTCATGATTCAAGATAGAGTTTGTGGAAGAGAGGATAACTTGATGTGAATTATTCATGTTTTTTCTTAATGGTGTGAGGATCCCTACAATTTGGATGATGTAGATAATTTTAATGGGATTAATTTGTATGAAAAAAAGAAGGTTGGAATTTCGACCATATTAGAGATATAATTCACTACCCACACTGGTCCATCAGATGTAGTATTGAACTATTCCACCATAATATATTCTGACATCAATCCATTTTGTTAATATCGTTTATATATCAGATTTAGAGTTTTATCATATGAATAATTTATAATTTATAAATTTTATTTCTATTAGGTTGAGAAAACATTAATTGATAAAATGTTTTATAAAATGGGTTTAGATAAATATTAAAAAATTAATACATTCTTATAAAGAAGAGGTGAAGGCTCATCATAATTGTAACGACCCAAAATTTCATTAATGGAAAATCCCTCTTGATCCAGTTAAATGTTTCTTTAGGAAAAAAAATGTTTTTATAAGATGTCAAATTCTTTAGGTTAACGTTAAGATTTGTGACCGTTACTTTTATAGCCGTTGAACAGTGATCATCTGGGTAGTTTAAATATAAGGCTTTAACGAACCAATTTTCTACTCAGACAAAGGAAGCGATGGCCTCATCTAGTAGAATTGCCCCTTACGAAGCCCATTTGTCGGAGCTTGGAAAGGAGGTGGCGTCTTTGGGCTTTTCCCTTGACCAAGCCCAAGCTGAGCTTCATCACGTCAAGCTCGAACGTGATCGTCTACGGGAAAAATGGAAGTTGATAGAGATTACCACTCGAGCGATGTTATCCGAGCAACCCCAAGAGTCTGTCACCATCGCACAGCTTACCCTTAGGTCTTATGCGGCTATTTTAAGGGGTTATGTAACAAATAAGTAGCACCATGTTCATGTACATTATCTTTGTAAATAATAATGAATATAATTTCTAGTCATTTTTGATACATTGTAATTAGTTTTTAAAGTACAAACGGTGTTTTTAGTTATTATTTAATTAAGAATTATATTTTATTAAATTAAAGGATTTTTGAATTAAATAATATTTTAATAAAATATTATTATTAATATTAAATTAATTTTTATTAAATATAAATGATCTTGTAATTTTATGAATGCAATTAAAATTTTTATTAAGGTTTGAAAGTCATTTCTGTCAAAACCCGTGAATTTTTTATAAATGTCGGTTTTTATTTTAAAAGTAAAAATTCACATATTTAGAAAATTATTTAGATAAAATAAATATTATTTATGGAATCAGGACGTCGAAATTATCCAACGGTGAATTTTTCATAATTTTCTGAGACAGTCAAATTTTTGGGTAAAAAATTAAATACCATTTAAATATATAATGTGTTTTATGACATCATAATGACCCAATGGTGATGTAATAAAATACCATAATCCTTATGTTCGGCCAATATGTGTTTTATCATTAAAATAATGAGGTTTTGGGTTTTTTTGACTCACTTTTCAAAGCATTAATGGAGCCCTCAAGACTTATTCAACACTTTGCCTTTTTAAATTAATTTCCATGGGAGTGTGACTCACCTCCACATAAGCAACCCTAATTTTTTTAATAAGTTCGGACCTTGGCCTTGTAAAATATTGTTTTCCTCTTTCCTTTTCCAGAAACCATGGGCAAATACCATGGGATGGTTTGTGGTTTGGATTATTTTAATATAAGGGGTCCCAAACCTAAATAATAAAGAATTCTCTCACCTTTCCTATATAAACCCACCCATGCTCCCACTTCCTCCTCACCCAAAGCCCTTGAAGTTCGTCCAACCTCTGCCCTACTCTCTCTAGAATCCTCTCAAGGTGCCCCAAGCTCCCAAGAAGCCTCTCACAAGCCTCTCTCTAGCCTTTGGAAGCACACTTCCAAGTAAGGGTTTTTTCTTCCTTTCTCATTTTTTGTCAATTTTCTTTAAGTTGTATTGCCCTTTTAATTTCAATTATAAATGTTGGGGTATGGTTTCTCACCTCCCCCATACTGCCCTCTTATTTTTTTAATCATTGTAGAACCCTTTCTCTCTCATTAAATGATTCTCGTGTACACCCGTTACTATGCCGAAATTCCGAAAGGAACTTCTCTCTCTTCTTTTACATTCAAGCAATACTTTTGTATCATGAATCTAAATTCCATTTCTATTGTTGGGAGATGTATATATATGATCTCCTTACGGTCCATTACATGTAAATATGATGAGGAACCCCTTTCTCTCTCATCAACCTTTTTTATGAATTCTTATGTCACGCTGTTACACTGCCGAAATCGCACCGATTTTCTAAGCCAATGTCTTTGTGTAGTGAATACCATGCCCATTTCTTCATCAAGGGTATTCACCTTTATGCACATTTACATATTGATTATAGAGTTTCATGTATTAATTCCACATTCCTTTATCGTGGAATAAATGATTATGTTTTATGAATCCATGTTTTATGATCCATGTGGCACACTTATGCATGAAATGAAATGTTTAAGAAGGGTGCGCCCTTATAGCGCTCCAATGCATTGGGTAAAGTATAGTATCATGATACGTCATGTGCAATGAGTGTTGACTCATACTAATTCAAGTGCAACGAGGGTTTACTCGTGCTTCAAGTGCAATGAGGGTTTACTCATGCTCCTTGTGCAATGAGCCTTGGCTCATGCTAATTCAATGTTAAGTGTTGTTGCCACATTTCCAGGTTATGATTATCATGATTTATCATGCCTTTATGTTCATGTCTCTCTTATGCTCTATTGATATTCCTATTGCCTAACATGTATTGTACTCCTCATGTTATTCATTGTTTACTCCCTTACTGGGCTTTATAGCTCACCCTTTTCTTATGCATGTTCTCAGGTTATCCCATGCAATGCTAAGTACGAAGGAATGTAGTGGTCATGTAAAGGAAGTTTTCAATAAGGATGTTGTATTTCATGTTTAAATTTTTTATGTAATGATCCTAAGCCCCAAAGACACTAAACCTCTCGATCTTCTTTGTTGTATCAAGTGAAGTTTTATGTAATAAAGCATGTTTAAGTTGTAATAAAAAGCAGGGTTGTCATAGTTGGTATCAGAGGATAGGTTTAGTTATTTTTGGGATTAGGAAACCCTAGTAAAGCCTTAGATACAAGACTAATCATAATAAAAACATCCCTAAGTTTTGGTAAATACTAAGTAAGTGGTTTATCAAAAAAATACATCCCTTTCTGGATACGAGAAGGTAGAGGCAGCTCTGGCACATATGTATCCTAGGGGTAAAACCTGAAAACACCGCTTTGAGCTAGACTTGAACGGGAACTGGTGCACGACAACGGGCCTTGCTGCACTCTTGGTTACGACACTCCCGGGGGATATGTTTTGATAAATTCACAATCTTTGTATGAACCCTTATTAAGGGAAAAATGCCCCTAAGGATATATGTTAGAAGGAAGATCATGAAAAGCCTGGATTGAATCCTATAGACTCATGAGTTAAAGAGATTAAAGTTTATTTATAAGTCATCAACTTTTGTCTTTGGATTACCCTTTATGTGTTACCCCTAACTTTCCTTTTATTCCAGCCAATGGCCGGTAATAGGAGAACTCGGGCTAACAACCGTTGTGAAGATCAGTGTGATGATTGTTCTTATGAGATGCCCAATCCAATGGGAGCGGGAATCGCGAACTTTGTCACGCTTCTCTCTCAGCTAACTCAAGTTTTGAATAGAAACACTGGTCAAGAGGAACGTTAAACCCCCCCTAAGAAAGAACAAGTTGCTATTGAAAGCTTCATGAGACAAAGGCCTCCTACTTTTAGTGGATCATCCGATCCCACGATTGCTGAACAATGGATCAACTCCATTGAAAAGATATTCTCCATCCTCCAATGCTCTGAAAAAGAGAAGGTTCTCCTGGCGGCTTATCGTATGGAGGGTGAAGCTGATCAATGGTGGACGTTGATCAAAAATACGAAGCCTGAGGAGGAGATCAAGGCTTTGGAATGGAAGGTATTCCGGAAGATGTTTTTCGATAAATATTTTCCACGCACCCTCCGTCTTAAGATGGAAAGGGACTTCCTTTCCCTCAAGCAGAAATATGAGGAATCTGTGGGAGCGTACGAGGAAAACTTAACAAGGCTTGCACGATACGCTTCCGGCTTTGTCGTTACCCCCGAATGCAAGGTTGACCGCTTCTTTGGTGGGCTGAAGCCTAGCTTGCGGAAAGCATTAGCGATCCGTGACTTCGACAGCTATGAGGAAATTGTCCGATGTGCCCTCAAGGTTGAAATGGAGATCGGAGAATCACAGGGGTATCATGGGGGCAAGAAGCGGAAGGTGTACTTCAATGCTGGTGGTCCGATGGATAAATCTAACGGCGCTAAGAAATTCCAGCACCCCACTTGCCAAAAGTGTGGAAAAAAGCACCCTTGAAATTACCTTAGGGGGACAAGAAAATGCTTTAAGTGTGGAAGAGAAGGGAACCTAGCTGTTAACTGTCAGCAAGAAGGACCCGCGGCTGCGACGGAGGGGAGGAACGCTCCGTTCGAACCTCAACGTGTTTTTCAATGCTTCAAATGCAAAGAACCAGGTCATTTTGCGAATCAGTGCCCTAATCCAAGGGTTATCGGAGGAAATCAACAACCTCCAAGACAGCAAGGAAGAGCTTTTGCCATCACTTCTGCCGAAGTGAACCCCGACAACGAAGTGGTGATAGGTACGCTAGTTATTCATTCAAGAATAGCGAACATACTTTTTTATTCAGGTTCTACGCATTCTTTTATATCTCAAAAGTTTAGTAGAATAATCCCTGCACCACCACAAATCATGGAAGTAATGATGTCGGTGAGTACGGAAAATGGGGCAATCATTGCATCCCATGAGTATAAGTCCTCCCCTGTTATAATATGTGGATTTAATTTCCCGGCGAACCTCGTCATACTCCCTTTGGTGCAATTTGATGCAATTCTTGGCATGGATTGGCTTTCCTTATATAGAGCCAACATAAATTGTCGGGAGAGGGAAATCACACTCCATATGGAGAATCGACCCCCGATTCTTTACAAGTGTTAGGAGGAAGATGAATCTCCTTTAGCTCCATCATATCAAGCATGGATATTACTGCCTTATGAGCATGCATATCTGGCTCAGATGATTGAGTCCAAGGAAGAAACCACCCTTGAAGAAATGCCTATTGTGAGGGAATTCGCTGAAGTATTTCCCGAGGAACTTCCTGGTCTTCGTCCAAGAAGAGATGTTGAGTTATCAATAGAACTTATACCTGGGGCGCTACCAATATCCAAGACTCCATATAGAATGGCTGTGGTTGATCTTGAAGAACTGAAGAAACAACTACAGGAGAATTTGGATAAAGTGTTTATACGCCCAAGTGCATCACCATGGGGTGCACCAGTCCTCTTCGTCAAGAAGAAGGATGGGTCAATGCGGCTTTGCATCGATTATCGTGAACTTAACAAAATCACGATAAAGAATAAGTATCCTCTCCCAAGAATCGATGACTTGTTTGATCAGCTATGTGGAGCACAATACTTCTCCAAGGTTGACTTGCGGTCGAGATATTATCAAGTAAGGGTGAAGAAGGAAGATATCCCCAAGACTGCTTTTCGTACAAGGTACGGGCACTATGAATTCATAGTAATGCCTTTTGGACTCACCAATGCTCCAGCAATATTCATGGACTTGATGAATAGAGTCTTTAGAGATTACCTAGATAAATTTTTGGTAGTCTTTATAGATGATATTCTAATATACTCCAAAACCAAGGAGGACCATGAGGAGAATTTAAGAACTGTACTGGAGACTTTGCGCAAGGAGAAGCTCTATGCCAAGTACAGCAAGTGTGAGTTCTGGTTGAAGGAGGTCTCATTCTTGGGCCATATCATCACAAGCAATGGGATATCTGTGGACCCCTCCAAAACAGATGCAATTGAGGGATGGCCGAGGACAACATCGGTAACTGATATCCGTAGCTTCTTGGGGTTAGCTGGATATTATCGACGATTTGTGAGAAACTTCTCACGATTGTCCAACCCTCTTACCAAGCTAACTCGAAAGGGAGTAATGTTTTCTTGGAGTGATGAATGCGAAGAAAGCTTCAAGGAGTTTAAAAGGAGGCTTATCACTGCACCTCTGCTCACTTTACCCACAAGTGGGGAGCTTTTTGTGGTATTCAGTGATGCTTCGAAGAAGGGCTTAGGATGTGTGCTGATGCAGAATGATAAAGTGATATCCTATGCCTCAAGACAGTTGAAAATCCATGAGCGAAACTATCCAACACATGATCTGGAGTTGGAGGCGGTGATCTTTGCCTTGAAAATCTGGCGGCATTACCTCTATGGAGAGAAATGTGAGATATATACTGACCACAAGAGTCTTAAATATATATTCACACAAAAAGAGCTTAATATGCACCAGAGAAGATGGATAGAGCTCATAAAGGATTATTATTGTTCAATACATTACCACCCTGGGAAGGCGAACAAGGTGGCGGATGCCCTAAGTAGAAAGGATCCAGCAATTCTATCAATGATGAGAATTGAGAAGGATCCAATATTTTTAGACTTGATGAAGATGGACGTGGGAATCATAAAGAAGGGAACATCATCAATCCTTTCAAAAATGATTTCTCAACCATCTCTTTTGGAAAGGTTAAAGGATGCTCAAAAGGATGATACGAGAATCCAAGAAAAAGTGGAAGCTATCAAAAAGGGAAAATCCTCTGAGTTTAATGTTAATGAAGAAGGAATTGTGCGGTTTGGGAAAAGACTATGTGTCCCATCAAGTTCGGAGCTGAAGAAGGAACTGTTGGATGATGCACATAGTTCAAATTTCTCTATTCACCCAGGGAGCACAAAGATGTATCGAGATCTCCGAGAAAACTTTTGGTGGGATAATATGAAGAAGGAGATCGCCGAATATACATCAATGTGCCTGGTGTGTCATCAAGTGAAGGCAGAGAGGCAGAAGTCTAAGGGGATGATGCAACCATTGCCCATACCAGAATGGAAATGGGAGAACATCACCATGGACTTCGTCACTGGACTTCCAAGGACATCCAAAAGCAACAATGCAATCTGGGTTATTGTGGATCGTCTTACAAAGACTGCACACTTCATTGCTATTCGAGAGGATTTCTCTTTGGATCAACTGGAACGGATATATATCAGGGAAGTGGTACGGTTGCATGGAGTACCACTATCTATTGTGTCTGACCGAGATCCAAGATTTACCTATATGTTTTGAAAGAGTCTTCAACATGCTCTGAATACTGAACTGAACTTCAGTACGGCCTATCATCATCAAACTGATGGAAAATCCGAGCGGACTATCCAAACACTTGAGGATATGTTGAGAGCGTGCTCAATGGACTTTAAAGGAGGATGGGATCAACATCTTCCTCTAGTTGAGTTCTTTTATAATAATAGTTTCCACTTGAGCATCCAAATGGCACCATATGAAGCCCTGTATGGGAAAAGGTGTAGAACACCGGCATGTTGGGATGAGGTCGGTGAACGTAAGCTGCTTGGACTAGAAATGGTCGAAGAAATGGTGGAGAAGGTGAAAACCATTCAGCAGCATATCAAGGCAGCCCAAAGTCGACAGAAGAGTTATGCAGATAATCGTCGACGAGACCTTGAGTTTAAAGTCAGAGACATGGTATTTTTACGCATATCTCCGTGGAAGAAGGTCATGAGGTTTGGAAAGAAAGGGAAGTTAAGTACAAGGTATATCGGCCCCTTCGAGATTCTTGATCGTGTTGGGGCTGTGGCCTATCGACTAGCACTTCCACCTACTATGGCCAAGGTGCATGATGTCTTCCATGTATCCCTCTTAAGGAAGTACATACCAGACCCTTCACATGTACTCTCTTCTGAGGTGGTACAATTAGAAGACGATCTTTCTTATGAGGAGCAACCAGTGATGATCTTGGATCGTACAGAAAAAGTTCTACGAAATAAGACAATGCCCCTCGTCAAGGTGTTGTGGAGAAACCACAAGTTTGAAGAAGCAACTTGGGAGTCGGAGGATATGATGAAGCTAAGTTACCCACATTTGTTTTAGTGTGGGAAAAGGAAAATTTCGAGGGCGAAATTTCTTAAGGGGGGAATGTTGTAACGACCCAAAATTTCATTAATGGAAAATCCCTCTTGATCCAGTTAAATGTTTCTTTAGGAAAAAAAATGTTTTTATAAGATGTCAAATTCTTTAGTGTGACGTTAATATTTGTGACCGTTACTTTTATAGCCGTTGAACAGTGATCATCTGGGTAGTTTAAATATAAGGCTTTAACGAACCAATTTTCTACTCAGACAAAGGAAGCGATGGCCTCATCCAGTAGAATTTCCCCTTACGAAGCCCATTTGTCGGAGCTCGGAAAGGAGGTGGCGTCTTTGGGCATTGCCCTTGACCAAGCCCAAGCTGAGCTTCATCAAGTCAAGCTCGAACGTGATCGTCTACGGGAAAAATGGAAGTTGATAGAGATTACCACTCGACCGATGTTATCCGAGCAACCCCAAGAGTCTATCACCATCGCACACCTTACCCTTAGGTCTTATGCTGCTATTTTAAGGGGTTATGTAACAAATAAGTAGCACCATGTTCATGTACATTATCTTTGTAAATAATAATGAATATAATTTCTAGTCATTTTTGATACATTGTAATTAGTTTTTAATGTACAAACGGTGTTTTTAGTTATTATTTAATTAGGAATTATATTTTATTAAATTAAAGGATTTTTGAATTAAATAATATTTTAATAAAATATTATTATTAATATTAAATTAATTTTTATTAAATATAAATGATCTTGTAATTTTATGAATGCAATTAAAATTTTTATTAAGGTTTGAAAGCCATTTCTGTCAAAACCCGTGAATTTTTTATAAATGTCGGTTTTTATTTTAAAAGTAAAAATTCACATATTTAGAAAATTATTTAGATAAAATAAATATTATTTTTGGAATCAGGACGTCGAAATTATCCAACGGTGAATTTTTCATAATTTTCTGAGACAGTCAAATTTTTGGGTAAAAAATTAAATACCATTTAAATATATAATGTGTTTTATGACATCATAATGACCCAATGGTGATGTAATAAAATACCATAATCCTTATGTTCGGCCAATATGTGTTTTATCATTAAAATAATGAGGTTTTGGGTTTGTTTGACTCACTTTTCAAAGCATTAATGGAGCCCTCAAGACTTATTCAACACTTTGCCTTTTTAAATTAATTTCCATGGGAGTGTGACTCACCTCCACATAAGCAACCCTAATTTTTTTAATAAGTTCGGACCTTGGCCTTGTAAAATATTGTTTTACTCTTTCCTTTTCCAGAAACCATGGGCAAATACCATGGGACGGTTTGTGGTTTGAATTATTTTAATATAAGGGGTCCCAAACCTAAATAATAAAGAATTCTCTCACCTTTCCTATATAAACCCACCCAAGCTCCCACTTCCTCCTCACCCAAAGCCCTTTAATTTCGTCCAACCTCTGCCATACGCTCTCTATAATCCTCTCAAGGTGCCCCAAGCTCCCAAGAAGCCTCTCACAATCCTCTCTCTAGCCTTTGGAAGCACACTTCCAAGTAAGTGTTTTTTCTTCCTTTCTCATTTTTGTCAATTTTCTTTAAGTTGTATTGCCCTTTTAATTTCAATTATTAATGTTGGGGTATGGTTTCTCACCTCCCCCATACTGCCCTTGTATTGTTTTAATGATGGGAGAACCCTTTCTCTCTCATTAAATTCTTCCCATGTACATCCGTTACTATGCCGAAATTCCAAAAGGAACTTCTCTCTCTTCTTTTACATTCAAGAAATACTTTTGTATCATGAATCTAAATTCCATTTCTATTGTTGGGAGATGTATATATATGATCTCCTTACTGTCCATTACATGTAAATATGATGAGGATCCCCTTTCTCTCTCATCAACATTTTTTATGAATTCTTAGGTCACGCCGTTACGCTGCCGAAATCGCACCGATTTTCTAAGCCAATGTCTTTGTGTAGTGAATACCATGCCCATTTCTCCATCAAGGGTATTCACCTTTATACACATTTACATATTGATTATAGAGTTTCATGTATGAATTTCACATTCCTTTATCGTGGAATAAATGATTATGTTTTATGAATCCATGTTTTATGATCCATGTGGCACACTTATGCATGAAATGAAATTTTTAAGAAGGGTGCGCCCTTATAGCGCTCCAATGCATTGGGTAAAGTATAGTATCATGATACGTCATGTGCAATGAGTGTTGACTCATGCTAATTCAAGTGCAACGAGGGTTTACTCATGCTTCAAGTGCAATGAGGGTTTACTCATGCTCCATGTGCAATGAGCCTTGGCTCATGCTAATTCAATGTTAAGTGTTGTTGCCACATTTCCAGGTTATGATTATCAGGCTTTATCATGCCTTTATGTTCATGTCTCTCTTATGCTCTATTGATATGCCTATTGCCTAACATGTATTGTACTCCTCATGTTATTCATTGTGTACTCCCTTACTGGGCTTTATAGCTCACCCTTTTCTTATGCATGTCCTCAGGTTATCCCATGCAATGCTAATTACGAAGGAATGTAGTGGTCATGTAAAGGATGTTTTCAATAAGGATGTTGTATTTCAAGTTTAAAGTTTTTATGTAATGATCCTAAGCCCCAAAGACACTAAACCTCTCGATCTTATTTGTTGTATCAAGTGAAGTTTTATGTAATAAAGCATGTTTAAGTTGTAATAAAAAGCAGGGTTGTCATAATAATGGAAAGGACAACGTTCATCAGAGTAATGAAAAATAACTTTTAATTAGACACAAGATGTCACTAAAAATCTTATTGAATACATAAAATCATATAACATGTAATGATCAGTATGATAATGTGAGAAAAAGAATGAAAACATTGAATATATTTCAAAATATTTGATAATGAGTTAATACAATTCATTTATATGAGAAATAATTCAGTGTTTACAAAAGGTAATAATAATAGGAAATATTCAGTCTTATAAATTTTTTCATTTTAATGATGAATTGCAATGGAGAATCGTAACGAATAATTATAATGAAATATTATAAAAAATTGTGTTTTTATACTTAAATGAAATATGATTTTTTAATAATATTTAAATAGCATCCCAGTACAATTATTAATAGTTTAATATGTCAAATATGAAGACATAAATGTATGAGAAATTTACAATATTTGAATTTCACTGAGCAGGAAGTAAAATTAGTATTTTCTACTTTACTGTTATGGGGTTCTTATATAATGATAGGGCACTATATTCTTGAAGTGGGGAAAATTATTTTTTAACATGCACAAAGTGTAATGAATTTTGTTTTTCACAACTATTGAGTTTAAAAACTTTGTTTTTTAGGATAATAGTGAGGATGTGTCATTGGAACTAATCTATCAAAGGGAGTCTCAATCTAATCATAAGAACAATTTCAAATTGATGATGCTTCATCTGAGAATTTCCATTAGGGTAATCTCATTAAATTGATATCCATTAAATGCAGGTTCAATAGAATGAGATGCATCAGATGGGTTACATCAGATTGAGGTTACTATACCCAAATAGATTAGACAAAAATTTCTGAATATGTTTTCTTTACTATGTTTTTTGAAGAATACACAGGAAAAAAAATTTACAGAGTTAATTTTAATTATCCTAAATATTTTACTTTGGTAAATTTGATTTAACATAATTGGGAAGGATGTGAATAAATACTTGAGTGAATTAAAAATTAATAATAAAAGTGTAGCTTGTAACTCTATGTATATACCAATGGAAGAAAATAATTTCATTTCAATGGTAGATAACATGAAATGTGAAGGTGGATACTGAAATAGATAGATAGGCAGTACAACTAATTATAGGAGTAATGTTATACTAGGATTGTAGAACTATTCCTTTCATGTACATTGTGTTCTATATATATTTTAGTGAATGAATACATGTTAGTGGGACTATCCAACAAGTAATAGAGTTTGTATTGGTATAGGACCCTATAAATATCATGTTATGCATACTTATTTATTAATCATATGAAATGTATGGTTTATGGGATATAATTGAGTGCATTGTAATAAAAAATATTAGGGGAATTGAATGCATATTAAAACTGTAAAGATAAAATTTCTTATAAAAGAAACGTAACCACTAATTCACCCCACTAATTTTCCTTGATCATACATGCGAATATTAAACAATATCATATGATAGGTTCCCAAATAATGGTCTATTCACAGAAAGGGGAACATTTAAACTGTAAACTACAATGGGATTTTAGTTTTCAATTATAGGAAATATCATATATAGAATTATATAATTCTTCCATATATTATGTTTCTTGGGTATGATGTCTAAGAATCAAATATATATGTATTCCCTCCATAGATTGAGAACTATATTTATAAACTTATTGATGATAGAAATCTTTAGAATTATTGAAGAGTTAAAATTAAATTACTATCATTAGTAAATGAACATGACTATATTAGATTAATGGGAGTTCAAACATCTAAAGGTATTAATGAAAAGGTAAGAAAATTTATGTAGTAATTTTAAAAATTATGAAGAAAATTTTAATACTACATATGCGAAAGTCTATAGATTTGATATTGGATGATAATAAATCATTTGGTGAATAATTTATAACCAGTAATGATATTGTGAGAACCATATGATGAATTTTTTTGAAATGGGAAAATAGAACCATTGATAAAAACATATTGAGAATTATTCCTGATAAGTATGACATAGGAATTTCATTTGTGAAAGATTGAGATCCAGAAACTCAATAATTTAATTATATATAGACTATTCTTATTACTTATTATGTGACATTTAAGAATATTATGAAATGAAAATAAATTTTGTATGAGTTGATGGAATTAAAATATTTTTTAAAAGTAATAAACATTGTCAATGAAATTAACAAAAAACAAATTAATTTAGAAGTAGTGGAAGAAGATGATGATTTGAATACAAAAACATCCCTTATTTTAATGAAATATAATAAGGGGAAAATTGAAAAATAAAACCCTAAAATTATGGAATTGTGAAGAGATATGACATATTGAATTGTATTGTACAAGGTATAATTTAGATGAGTACTATTCTAATGAAGACGTAAAAAATTATAAACAAGGTGAAACAAACAATATAAAATATTTATTTAAGACAATGAGAAGAAAATATCTCTATGATAAGGAATGCTGGATGATTTTTAATCTAATGATAAACATTTTTGTCAATTTAACATTATTTCTCATGTACGAAATGAAAGTGATTAATCTAGAATTAATGATAATTTTGATGAGATGGTAGAAATGAAATGGATTCACTAAAGAAATTTTAGGGTTCACATGAGAAAAAAAGAAATAATAAAGGATGTAATAGATATTTTCTAAATACACATCTTTTATAATCAGGATTCAAACATCACCAGTGGTGTTTTGGAGTTTTAAGACACATAAAACATTAATTCTTACATAACATGTATCATCTGGGAAACATGTATGATGAAATGGGGAGATATAATGATAAATGAAGATATAATTTTCATTAAAATTATGTGGAACTGAAAAAAAGGAAACTAAAAATAGAAAAAAATATTTGTATATTAAAATAGTGGAGAAAAAATAATTCAATGATCGAAAAGAATGATTCATTAGTAAGTTGTCTTGAATATGTTTACATGGATAAAATGTAAAAAAAATGTCAAATATAAGTTAATGTAAAAGGGTATAATTGAATTAATATACAAGAAAAATTGAGAAAAATGTATAAAAATATTATGGTATGAATTTTTATAAACTATTCAAGAGATGTGAAGATGATATGAAAGTAAATAAATTTATGATGACTATAATTCTGTAACAAGAGGAATTTCTGAAAGATTTATTACAAACAATCTATATAATAAACATTCTAAAATATTTAATAAAATTTACTATTTTACCAGATTAGTATACATATGAAAATTATCTTCTTACAAAATATGATAAGGATTAAATTAAGATGAATATATATCTAATGAATCATCTGTAAAGAGGAAGGAAAATACGAGGATAGGAGAGGACTCTCGATCAAAATTTTCTAATAAGAAACAAATGACGTCCTCCTAGTCCCAAAAATATTTTTGTTTGTACTAACAAGAAGGGGATTGAAGGAGTTTAAATAAGACATATAATTTTTGATTATCTAATAGTTCTATTAATAGAAATTAACAAGATTAAAATATATGTGTTTTTGAATGATTTGTTTATATACCTATGCATTTTGATATTTTTTTTATATGGGAGTAGGATACTCTTATCATAAACAAATCCTTATAAGATTTCCCAAAAATATGAATGCTAAAAGAAATATGAAAAGGATATTATTTGAAAGTTGTACAGTGAAAAACATTGATAACATTGATTATACTATTTGGATTTGTATACCAGGTTCACCCACATAGATTTAGATCATTTCAGATAATATCTCTTTTATATGAAACTCATTGGAAACTTGGGATTTCATGAAAATTAATTTCAAAATTCTGATATATAAAGTTCCAACCCTTGGGAATGAGATTGTTTTATAGTTAGAGGAAATCTATTCAAGGTGAAAAATATAAATTTTATTATAAATAAGGGGGAGACAAAATAAATGGGGGATAAAAGTAATATAGGGATTATGAAAAAATTGTAATAAGGTAATGTTATAAAATAAAACAAGTGTTATTTTTTTGAAACATTTGTGGTTGGTGAAGACAAAAAAATGCATAGATTGTTAATCCCATGTTTTTATTTATTTTAAATAGATCTATATGATGATTATGTTGAATAAAAAAAATTATATTTTGAAGTTAATGGAAATAATAATTGAATAATGATGAGTGTGTAATATTTTCAATCTGATTTATGAACATTTTAATGTAAATCAGATTCACACTATCAGGCTCAGACAATATATCTGAGTTATTAGATAAGATTTATTTGATTAGGACATTTATAGAATGATATAATATACTATAAATATCATTAAGTATTGTATGAATTTTATGATCCAAATGTGGATTTTTAGAGTATGAATATATCAGATATTATATCTAATGACGTTGTTCAGTTTTTTATTTTACAAAAGTTATATGTTGTATCAATAACCTGTAATTGTATACATTTAATGGAATGTGGGAGTGTGGGAGTTGAAAATAATATTGATTCATAGTTAGAATGAATTAATTTACTAGGTGAATGTGATGTTATAATAATTTCCATAGTATATATTGTGATGCAATTCGAATCCTAAAAGTATTCAATGTGAAGAGGATTTCATCATTCAATATGGAGTCTATTGAATAAAGGATAATATGTTGTGAGGTATTATTCATGCTATATATCATTGTGATGAACACCTGGCACATAATGATGAAGATACTTAGTATCAAAATAGTCAGTGTGAAAATATTTCAATATAGGAAGAGTGATCATACTGAGGAATATAAGTCACTTCCCTCATATCCCCATCAGAAGTTGTATGGGACTGATCAATCAAAATAGATTCTAACACTGATTCAATTTTTTGGTAACATTTTTATATCTATAGTAGATTTATGTCTAAATAATAATTGATATTGAATTTTATTTCACTTAGTTTCCAAAAAAATGAAGTCATGCATTGTTCACATTCATTGGTCATGATAAAAAGAACAAAAATATTTACTATTTATCAAGAAGAGGTGAAGTCTCATTGGACTAGAACTAAAAACATTCATCAAGGTAATGAAGAGTCTAATTCGTCAATCTAATAATCAAACTAATAAATTCATAATATGATAATTTTTATTAGACATAGAATCTTCAGTCCACATGATTGTGAAAAATGAGGATGACATTGAAGATATTTCGGTAGCGCATGTTGTTAGTTAATACAGAGTGTCCATATAAGAGGAGTTTTAGTGTTTAAAAAAGGTCATCGTAATGGGAAATCATTAGTCTAATATATGATTTCCTCATCATTAAGAATCGTAATAGTGATTTATAATGATCAATAAGAATAAATAATCACAATGAATAATTTTTTTAATTCATGAAGATGTCTTATGTTGGGAGTTGATTTAATTAATGTCCAAAAATTATTTTGATGAGTTGAAGAAGTCATAGATGTAAACCTAAATGAACGATAAATTTTGGATATATGAATTTCATTCAGTAGAAGATTAATTTTTTCCATAAATTAGTATTTTGGGGTTCCTATAAATTTTGATCACAATAAGTTCATAAAGCGGTAGAAAACATGAATTTTTAATGTGCGCTAAGTGTGATTTTTTTTTGTTTGGTATTGAGTTTCCAAATGGAATTTATTTTTCAGGATGCGATTAAGAAATTTACATCAGAATTAATACATAATAGTGAGGCTCAATACTATCATCTAATAATTTTCATTTGATATTTCTTTCCTAGATCAGGTCTATTAGAGTAATCCCATCATAGCGACATTCATCAGATCATGGTTCATCAGACCGAGTTCCATCAGATAGGGAAATTGCAAGCATAGAATTAATTTCCTACCAAATTTAAGATAGATGAGTAGAAGAATAATTTAATTAGGACAATATGATAAGTAACATCATAACGTGGATACCCGAACCACGTAGATCAGACTGACATTGGTTAGGATGTTTTCTGAACTAAATTTTGGGAAGAAGATTGAAGAACAACAAGGTCCTTTATTAGATTTTAAAGTTCAGGAATTTTTATTTATGTAATGATTAATTTAATTTATATATGGTGGAAGTTAAGACATTATGAAGTGGATCAGTAATGAATAATGAATGTGAATGTTTTAAATTTTGATACTTTTGAGTAGCTGAAAATGCCCATCTTGAGGGGGGTGTATAAATAGTTGTGTGAAAATTGATATCTAAAAGTCCAATTGGGGGAATTTAACCATCTAAATAAATAAAGTTAATATTTGCAATATATATTTCTTTCCTGTTCCTTTTTTATTCTATAAAGAAGCTAGTGAAATAATAATTTTTAGTCAGTCTATAAATCATGTAAATATGTAGGTATTTTTACCATACCTTAAAAATATATTATTCTATTGGTCGATTATATTAGACTAATATGAATGGTGAGGATGAAAAGTTATACCTGAGGGGATAGAAATAGAAGAAAATAAACTGGTTAATAATGTTTTCTAATAAAATTAATGAAAATAATTCATATAAAATAAAAGAAACCAATATTTCACCCCATGCTAAGTGTTCTAAATCCTTCATGAGAACAATAATTGTCATCTAAATATAGATACCCATTGAAATATCCTTCTATGATAATGGAGAATTTTTATTTTTTGAAATATAAGGGGTTTCTAGTTATCAATGGTAAGAAAAATCATGTCTACAAAGATTTTATACTTCATTAACTTATGACTATTGGGTATGATGTTTCAGAAGTAACTATAGAATATTTTCCACTTTATATTGAGAATTATCTTATATATCATGCTGATAAGGGAAATATTTGTAAATATTTATGAGAAAAATAATTCATCACTATCATCACTAACTGAATGTAGGTTTTTTAGATTAAAGGAATTCAGAACTAACAACAGTATCTGGGATATGATGAAAAACCTTCACGATAGAAATAAAATTTTCAACAAGGAAATATTACAACACTAGATGTTTAAGTATAAATATTTTAAAATCACTGACAACAGATCCATTGGTGCATTATTTACATAGGTGAGTGATATTGTGATCACCAAAATATGTCCTTGTTAAGAAATTGGATGACTCAACTATTGATGAGAATATCATTAGAAATATCCAAAATAATCTTGATTCCAATGTTTCATATCTAGAAGAAAAAGATCCAAAAACTCTAAATTTGATTATCTACATATTACTATTGTATCTTATGATATTATAAGATATATATAAATGAAAATTAAAGAAAAAGTTGGTTATAAAATTTTCTTCAAATTTTTTTTAAATAAGATAGCACTAAAAGATAACTTAATGATGGGTCATTTGATTTAGTAGCATGTGAAAAAGAAGAATATTCTAATTGAATAATTTAACATCATTCATAAAAATATAATAAGGGAAAATGGAATGTAAAACAACCAAATGAGGGGTTTAATAAGGTAAGTGACACTTGGAAAAGAATTTTCCATGAAATAAATTTAAAGAGTATGAGTCTGAGGAAGATGATGATAAATAATGGAAAAAATATATTAAAAATCATAAAGAATGATTTCATTATGATCAGTAGACTTAATGTTATCTAATGCGATGAAATATGGATGATTCCTCATATAGGGATGAACACGATCATAATATCATCATTATTTCTCATGTAACAAATAGAAGTGAATTATTTTGTAGTTATGAAAACTATGATTTGAAAAAATAAATTATATGGATTATAAAATGGAATTTGGATAATGAACATGAAAAAATATCAACTCAATAATGAAATAAAATTTTTTAAAATTTTTTTAAGTAAATATTTCTTGAGAATGTGGATAATGAAATCAAATTGAAAATTTATGAATAAAAGTTATCTAGAAATGAGAATATATTTTTTTTAAGAAATTAAACATAACATGGCCATGATTTCTAAATCTAAAAAAATATAATTGATTTTATGAAATAAATTTTGGGTGATAAAGAATAACTATTTTTAGAAACCCAATAAATGTTTCTAATAGAACAATGTGAGGTATGAAATAAGAGGGAAAACATCACCAAGGAAGTTTATATTAAAGTTTATGCATCTAATGTAGTTTAAATTAACGTTTTAAAAAATCAACTTTTTTATAAAATAACTTTTATCATGAAAGAATGTAATACCTTATGAATAAATTTTAATGAGTAACATGGTCCATGAACTGTGAGTAAAAAAATAAAAATGTTCGGAAAAAGTACAATGTAATTCCAAAAAAACAAGATTCATTGTTCACTATTGGTGTTGTGGATTTCTCAGAAAATATATCTTATTTATACTTGAATTACATGACCCCACCCCAAAAAAATTATTAATCAAGGTGGAGGTATGATGAAAAATAAGATTAAATGTTCCTTAAAATAATGTGGGACTAAAAAACAAAACATAGATGATATAAAAAAAATTGTTTGTTAAGAAAGTGAAAAAATCCAACATGTTGAGTTTCAAAATAATCAGTGCATTGTTATTTTGGTAGAACAAGATGATAATTCATGAACATTATAAGAATAAAAAATTATCTAAATAAAAGGGGAAGAATAATTTTTTTCAAGATGTGTAAAATTTTGATTAAAATTTATCAATATATTTTCATTTAAAAATTCATTAATGATTAATGATATATAAGGATGAAGGGAATGTTACTAAAAAATTTTTGACTGTCATTCTAGAATCAGTGGAGGTAATGAAATATTTTTTCCAATGACAATATAAAAATGAGTACAAATGAAAAAAATTAGTTCAAAAACATATCAGAAGTGTCTATAAATGAAAATAAACATGTTAAAAATCTACTAAGGATGAATAGAAGGAAGAAAATACATCATGTATCAAATCCAAGAAGAAGAAAACAATTCACAGATGATAGGGGACCTTATGTCCGATTGATTCATCTATTAAACAATATAAATTACTCATAATTCCCAAATTTTTTATTTCTACAAGATTATACATGATTTATTTATTTGAAACAATAATGATAATATATGAGAGACTTTTTATTCATGATAAAGTAATTCATGAGGATAAAATATTTGAGTTTTTGATATTTGTGTATACACAAATGAACATTTTGAGATGTTTTTTTTGAAGTGTGCAGGTCAGTTTTATCTTAATCAAATCTATTCAATATTTCCTATGAAATGAGAATACAGAACAAATAATGAAAAGGATGTTATATGACTATTATACAATAGAAAAAAATGATTACAATTATTATAAAATATAGTTTTAAACTCCTTGTTTTACCATGTAGACATTGACTTTATTACTTAATGGATAATTGTCAGTAAACTCATGTGATGTGTATATTTTCTTAAATAATAATTTCAATATTATAAGATGAAAATTAACAAACCGGTGGAAATGATATCATTTTTCTACAAAGGGGAAACATTCCATGATATCCCCATAGATTTTTATTATAAAAATGGGGGAGGAAATGGAATGGGGATAGGTAAGAAATAGGTGGAGTAAAAGAAGAAATGGGAAGAAGATATGGTGAGAAAAGTAAAAAGTGGTATTTTTTGAAATGGTTTATGTTGGAATTAAAAAAACATAAAGGGGTATTGTTGTGACCAAGAATGATTTTTTTTCAACGGATCAGTATGTTGATTACATTAATGAATGAAATTTCATTATTAATGTAAATTAAAAATTGATTAATGAAATGTGTGTGTGTGATGTTTTCTATCAAATCAAGAACCATCAGCATGACAATAATATCAAGAATATCGGGCATGGAAAATTTCTATGATTTATTAGATACAATCTATAAGAATGGGTTTTTTTGAGATATATACCTACTGCTTGAATATTATTGAGTTTGAAATAAATTCAGTGATTTTAATGAGGAAGTGTTTCATAGTCTAAAAGGATTTGATATTAAATCTATTGATTATATTGTATTTATTATTTCAATAAACTCATATATTGTATAAATAACTTGTGATTCTATTCTAATGAAGGAATGAAAGATTTTTGGAGTTTTAATTCATATTGAGGCTCAATTGTAATTATGGAAAATTCTAGAAGAATGTGATGTTATAGTCCCTCCCATATTAAGTGAGATGATAATATAATTGTCAAAACTGTATTCAAATTCATAAGGATTTCATGAAATAAGTTTGAGTTTGGGAATATATTATAATATAATTTAAAGTATTCATTCTAATACTGATTAGTGTGAGGAACACTAGACTCATAAGGATGAAGATCATTGGTTTGAAAATAATTAGCATGACAATATTAGAATACTAGATGATTGATCATATTGATGAAATGAATTCAATTTCATTACTTCTCTACAAAATGTAGTATTCCAATAATCCATCATAATATATTCTGACATTGATTCATATTGTTGTTATACATTTTATATCTGATGTATATTATTATTGGAGTATGAATTGAAAATTATTTATTTTTATTTCAATTAGTATTAGAAAATAATAACATCTAATTTTTTCTCTTACATTGGGTGAATAGTAAAAGAAAAATATTATTGATTTCTCCTATTGAAGAGGTGAAGTCTCATCATAAAGTTTCAAGAAATGATAATCAAGGTAATATACATACCGATTTATTAGACTCTGAATGAAATAGATAAATTCAAAGGATGATGAACGTCATGTGATGTGGAAAAATAATTGTAAGTAATTATTAAAAAAGAAAAAAAAAATTAATGATATTTTAATAGTTCTGATAAATAGATAATATGAAGAATCTTTATGAGAGTACTTTCATTGATTACTAATGATCATCATACTATGCCATATTTTTTCAAGCATATGTTTTCTCTTTAATGATGAATCCAAATGGATACTTGTAATGAATAATCAAATCAAACATAATTATTCTTGTAATCATGAATAATTATAAGGTTTTTAGAAGATTTAAGGAATATAACATTTTTGTTCAGTTGGAATTGAAATTGGTTTTCATGCCATTAAAACAATATAGTTCATATAAATTTAGTTGAAAGTACATTTATAATGAGAAAAAATGAATTTTTAACAAGACCTAAGAACTTTTTCATTTGTTATATCACGTATTTATTTTTAAAAGAGAGTTTCTATTTCATTTTAATGAGGATGATGTTCCATCAGATCAAATACATCATATTGATTCTCAATATCATCATCAGAAAATGTTCCAACTCATGATGATTTATATGAGAAATTCTATTAGAGTAATCCCATCAGAGGGACATCCATCAGAGAAAGGATCATCAGGATGATTTAAATTAGATGGGGGAATTTTGGGATGCCAATTTTCTCCATAATCAATTAAAGAAATAAGAGAACAAGAAGAATAATATTGATTACAATAGGACAGGGACCAAAAAACCGAGGGTACATGATAGAGGATGATCATACAGATATTGTTGAGGATGTTTCCTGGACTGTTTTTTGAATAATCCTCAACACCAAAAAGTTAAATATATAATTGTTAATGATCAAGACTATTTTTTATAGTTTATTTTTTATCATATATTTAGAGGATGTGAAGACATTCAGAAGTGGAACAGGAAAGGAGAATGAATGTGATCCTTCTAACTATGTATACATAATAGTCACTAAAAAAGACTTTTTTGAGGGGATGCATGACCAGTTGTTAGAAAGTATACATTTAAAAGATTATTTGATGGGTATAACAATATGTAATAGGAAATCTGCTACATTGAATGTGGAATTGTTCCTTACATGTTCCTTTTTATTATTGAATGTTTTTTGTGAATGAATCAATGTTATTTGGAATATATAACATTTAAATGATTAGGTAATTGTACCAAACCATGTAAATATCATGGGTTTCTTCTCATTAGAATAGTTTTATATAAAAGGTGATACTGAGATGTTATACATGAGTGGATAGAAACATTAGAGTGTTTTAGATATTAAAAATGTTTTTACAATATTTATGATAAAATTATTATAAATAAAAATGAATCCCGTATTCACACCCCCTATCAATAGTATTTATCATACATGGGAAAAACCATATTCCATAAATATATTTTCAAATCCTTGATTTTTGAGGTCATGATTAAATTGTGAGGATTCAATTTTTTAAAGGATTATAATGTAAAACACAAAATTTTAAAATAAGAACATAAAGTTTGATAGAATATATTACATGAAACAATACGATTATAATAAAATGGAACACACCAATATATTATGATTTATTTCATTTTAAATTAATTAAATCTCATCTATAGATTGTGGGACCCAAAACCAAAAATCTAATTGAACATTAATAAAATAGTTTTTAAATTAAAATATTGGAATAAAAATAAATATTTTTTGGAAAATATAATCAAATAAAATTTATAATGTAAATTAATGGTTTATCTACTCTTTATAAATAAAAATAGAATCATTTAAATTAAAACAATGGTCTATGAAAATTCAGTATTTTTCTAAATAGAACCTTTGTTATCCATTGAAATAATAATTTAAAATTAATTTTTATCACTATTATGTAAACAATTTTTTAAAATTAACTAAATTTGTTAAAAAAATATTAACATTTTCTTTGGGTATATATTTTTTATATTTCTAAAAAGATTCACATTTCAATGAATTGAAAATATAAAGAATTTTTAAAAAAATTTTTTTGATTAAATCATTCAAAATTATAAATTTAATTAATGTATATGTAAATGTGTAACTAGTAAAATTTTATATTTATTAAAAAAAATAATGTCATGTGATTCAACATCACAATTAATTTTGATATAGGAACTCTTAAAACATAAGAATTAACTACTTCTTAAAAATCATTTCTTCGACATGACAACAAAGTGATTTTAATTATAAATTATTCTATTTATATGAATTAAAATATTGAAAATGTTTACATTATTTAAAATTATAATTAATTTCATTATATAATGAGTTCTATAGAATTTATTAACATAATAATTTGGAAAAATAATATTAATAATTATCTAGTTAATGTAAAAAGAGGCTTATAAGTGGTCAATGTTAAAATAATGCTGTTTTCAATTACCCCAGAAATTTATAATAAATATTTTTATACCATATTATGTCCATATATATTCTAGGATTCTATAATGAACTGCAATTTTTTAATGTGAAATGAGGAAAATTTGGATGTAATTATTTCATATCAAAATTTCCATGTGTTTCTTATCCATATTGTGTATAATGACATCCATTCTCCTATCAATTCCATACATTCAGAAATACTTTTATAATTAAAATAACTACCAAAATCATATCATAATTTCTATAACCATGTCATATATTCCATTATTTGGTAACAAATCTATAAAAGGAATAATTTTTTACAAACCAATGTTAGTTGTCCGGTGAAGAAGAAATGTACTTAATTGAGAATTAAAATTTATTTCATCATTAAATTAAAAAAAATATTATTAATAATGGATTATATGATTTCATAATTATCTTCTATATAATGAGATTTTGTTATTTTTAGTTCATTATCTAAAAAAATATCATCCTTTCTCAAATTGGAGTAAAAACCATTGATTATGTGTGTGGTGAACTACCACATCACAAACCACTGTCATTCATATTACTTCACCACATCCCATGTCCAGGAATAATGTTTTATTAATTATTAATTTTTATATTTATGATATAATTATTCTTCACTAATTAAAATATCATATATATCTTCATACATTACATTCTGTATAAAATATGATAATGTCACTCTTTTTATGGTAGACTATCGCCTCATGAAACATGGAGATTTATCTATCACATATGATATAAATAGAATGTAATGAAGGATATTATTATTTTGATAAATGATATTTATGGAAAAAAATCCTGGGAAAAAATTATATCATATTCATTCTTACATTCCTTCCATTTAACAAATTATAACGTCATTACTGTGTACATCAGACTACTGCATCTTGCGGCGATCTGATTCCTTTATCACTAATGATTTACATAGAATTTAATAAATTATATATTTAATGAATATATTTTATATATATGAAATTATATTGATTTTAAAAAATAATATACTATCAACTTCCTCACACATTCACTTGTTAATAATTGATAACATTACTTATGTGTACGTACAACCTACCATCTCCAAATGTGATGGGATTCATTATCCATGTCAAAATTTTCATAATGGTAATTAAAATGTATATAATGTGTATAATTATAATTATAACATTAATTTACGGTTATAAATTATTTAACTATTTCATTTTTTGATCTAGACAACAACGATAAAAAATGCATTAGAAAAAAGGGAAATTAAAAAATCTAACAATAGTGATAATGAAATATTATTAACGAATAGTTAATAAGTTTTTTTAAAAAATGTATATGACATTATTAATATTAATATCATTACAGTATAATATAATAATTACAATAATTCCACTATATATGTGTTCAATTAAAAATATAAAAACTATTAGATGGCTACACACACGCATGGTAATGAGAACCACTCTGTTATGGCTTCACATTATTCACAATTTCCTTTGACTCCCTGATTTTTACACATTTATTGATATCCACAAAATCAATATACAATTCATATTATATTTAGATAAGGGAATCATTGTACCTATATATTATTGGAATTCATCACAGAATCATTCTTCCTTTCCAATTTTTTCGAACGAAATGCTGATTTATCCCATCTGTTCCGTATCAAATGTCACCCTCATCCATGATCTTGTTTAGATAGGTGATTTCATTAATTTTTTTTATGTTTTAAACCTTATTTATTACAACCCTACTTTTTATTTCACACTATGACATAATTTTTTACATAAACTCATCACGTGTTATGACATTGATTATTGAGAGGTCTAGTTTTTTTGAGGAATAAAAATATTAAATAATTACATTAAACATCAAATAAAAATTGTTATTTAGAAATTCTTTTCCAAGACCACAAAAATTATTTCATACTTAGAATTTCATGGGATAAACTAAAGACATGCATAAGAAAAGGGTGAGTTATAAGGACCAATAAGGGAGTAAAAAATGTGTAACCTGAAGAATATAGTACTTGCTAAACAATTAAAATAACAATGGAGCATAATAGAAACATGAAAATAAAGGCATGTTATAACATGATTATCATAACATGGAAATGTGAAAAAAACATTTTACATTATATTAGCTTGAGCCAGGGGTCATTGCACGTGGAACATTAGTAAAATCTCATTGAAAATGAATTATCATGATTAATTCCTCATATCAAATGAATTTTCTAGATTAAACCCTCATTTCACATGATGTATCATGATAATAATCTTTACCCAATCCATTGGAGTGATATCAGGGCACACCCTTCTTAATCAATTCATTTCATGAATAAGTGAGCAACATGGATCATATAATAAGGATTAATTAAAAATAATCATCTTTTTCATGATTAAAGAATGTGTAATTAATATATAAAACTCAATAATCAATATGTAAATGTTAATATGGTTGAATACCCATGATGGGGAAATGAGTGTGGTATTCACTATACAATGACTTTGGCTTAGAAAATCGTAATGCAATTTCTGTAGCATAGCGGCATGACATTATAATTCATAAAATGGATGATGAGAGAGAAATAGGTGTCTCTTCATATGTAATTAAAAAGGATAGCATGGGGATCATATAGATAAATTTTCCAATATACATAATGGAATTAATATTTATAATACAAAAGAATTTATTTAATTTAAATGAGAAGAGTGAAATTCCATATAAAATTTTGACATTGTAAGAGGTATACATGGGATAAATTAATGAGATAGAAAGAGGTATTTCATCATTCAAACATAAGTAGTGTAGTAAGAGGGAGGTTATAAATCATACCCCAACATTTTTAATCTTAAAAAAATTATATAACAACAATATTAAATATGGACGAAATTGAGAAATAAAGAAATCCCTTACTTGGAACTGTGATACCAAAGTGTTGGTAGGGGCATGAGAGAGGCCTATTGGGATCATGGGGTGCCTTGGGAAAATTAAAAAATGTTTATAGAAGTGTTTTTTCATTCTCCAACGTCTTTGAGTGATGATAAGTGGGAACATGGGTGGGTTTATATATGAAAAGGGAGGGAATCCCGTTTTACATAGGTTTTGGACTCCACACATTAAACTAAAAAAAATCACAAAACATCCCATGGTTATTGCCCATGGATTATTATAATGGGGTGTGGAAAAAATTATTTTACAAATATAATTCACAATATTCTTAATATATTAGGATTGAATATTTGGAAGTGGGTCACACTCAGGAAGAAAACATTTTAAAAGATAAAAATATTTTATAAGCCTTAGAGGGTTGATTAAAGGGTTTTAAAATAATTAAAAAAACAAACAATAACATTATTTTAATGGTAAATCATATATTGTAAAAACCAATTTATTTTATTTCATTACATCACTATTGGGTCCTTATGAAGTCATAAAACGCATTATATAATTAAACAATTTTAAATTTTTATCCACAAATTTGACTATCTTATAAAATTATGGAAAATTCACTATTGGATAATTTATGTGTCCTAATTCCCAAAATAATATTCAATGCATCTAAATAATTTTCTATATAATTTAAATTTTTCTTTTAAAATAAAAATATCCATTTGTCGAGAAATCATTTGTTTTGAAAAAAAATATCACTCAAAACTAAGAAAATTATATGATCATTTATATTTACTAATATTTTTGAAATAATATTTTCTTAAAATTTTATTTATTTAAAACTTCCATTAATTGATAAAAATATATTTTTTATTTGAATATTAACTAAAATTACTATTTGCTCTTTAAAAACTATTTATAGTATGAAAAATAAAATGAATGTATATTCATTATTCTATTCAAAAATAATAAACATAATCATAGTGATAGGGTCTTGTTAGATAACTCCTTATAAAATCCTCAAAGGCCGAAGGGTAAGGTGTGTGATGGTGACAGACTATTGGGGTGGCATGTATAACATCACTTTGGGGGTAATCTATATCAACTTATTCTTCTCACATAGGTGGTTCCATTAGAGATTAATGTGTTGATTCTCATCTTGGGATTTGTCATGAGTGAATCCAAATGACACCACATCCTTTCTGAGAGCTGAAAAATAGGCATTGTATTGAGCAATTCTACTAGATGTGGCCATTTCTTCCTTTGTCGGAATAAATTTTATTTTTAAATCCCTATATATATACAAATCAATTGTCCACTATTCTATTTCTATATTAGCAATGGTAATAATTAATAATGGTATTTTGAAATCCAAAATAAAAAAACAAATGCATTTTATATGTTTTATATAACTGTTTTACAATAAGGCATTTAAAAAGAGCATGGGAAATTTTCATTATTAATTGTTTTGGTCATCACAATCTTCCCCCCTTAAGAAATTTTTCCCTCAAAATTTCCATTTCCCACACTAATAGAGATGCGGGTAACTCTACTTTATCACTACCACTGATTCCCATGTTTCCTCATCAAACATGTGTTTTCTCAAAAACACTTTCATGAGGAGAATTTTTTTTCATAGATATTTTTCCCTATGATCTGATATCTTTATCGGCTTCTCTTTATAGGAGAGGTCATCCTCCAATGGTACCACCTCTAGATTTAGTAAATGTGATGGGTCAATTATTTACTTCCTCAAGAGTGGTACATGGGATACATCATATATTACAGATCGGTTTGGTGGGAGTTCTAGTTGATATTCCATTGCTCCAACAAGATCAATGATGTCAAAAGGGCCTATGTACCTTGGACTATGTTTTCCCTTTGTCACAAATCTCGTAACTATCTTCCATGATGACATACAGAGGAATATCATTTTTCTGACATAAAAATCTTGGTCTCATTGATAATAATAAGTATATAGTTTTGTCATATTTTGGAAGCTTTAATGTGCCTATGGATTTTCATAACCTTCTCCAGCATTTCATCTACCATTTCTGGACCTAAGTGTTTTTTCTCCTCAACTTCATCCCATCATGCCGGTGTTCGATACCTCATCCCATAAAGGGCTTCATAATGAGCCTCTTGGATTCTTGAGTGGAAACTTTCTTGTATGAGAACACAACTAGAGGAATATATTGATTCCATACTCCATTTAATTCCTTTTATGATGGTATCAACATGTTCTCATGTGTTGATATAGTCTGCTCAAATTTCCCATCCTTTTTAGGATGATAAGTCCTAATGAAGTTCACCATAGTGTTCCAAGAACGTTGAAGACTCGTCTAAAACATAGAGTCGAATCATGGATCTCGATTGGATACAGTAGATAGTGGGAATACATTTAGCCTCAAATAATCTCTGATATATATTGGTGTCAGTTGATCGAATGAAAAATATTATCGAATTGCAATGAAGTGTGCAGTCTTTGTAAGAAGATCCAAAACAACAAAGATAGAATTGTTTCTATTGGTTGTCTTCAGAAGACCGATGACCAATTCCATGTTGATGTTCTCCCATTTCCATGCTGCTATGGGTAGTGGTTGCTTCACCCCCTTAGACGTCTACCTTTCAACCTGCAATTTCTGACATACTAGGAACATTTATGTATATTCAACGATCTCCTTCTTCATGTTATCCCACCAATAAAAGTCTCGGATATCTCGATATATCATTGTGATGACTAGGTTAATTTAGAATTTCAAACTATGTGAATCATCGAAATGTTCATTCTTTATCTTTGTATTTGATGGAAGAAATAGTCCTGAACCAAATCTCATGATTCCTTTTTCATTAATGAGGATCTCCAAGGATTTCAATTTTTTGAAAGTTTCTATATTCATTTAAATTCCCACATCATCATTTTTATAATCCTTTAACCATTCCAAAAGATATGGTTGAGAAATAATTAGTGAACGGTTTGATGGTGTTCTATTAATTATGATTCCCATGTCTATCTTCATCATATATAATATGATTAGATCATATTCATTTCTCATCTATTATAGAATCACTGGATCCATTCTATTTAGAGCATCTTCAACCTTGATCGCTTTCCCATGGTGTTAGTGTATTGAGAAATCAAATTCATTGATACAATCTAACCATATTTGATGGTGAATATTCAACGCTTTCTGTGTGAATATATACTTGAGGATTTTGTGGACCGTATACATTTCACACTTCTCCACAAAGAGGTAATGTCACCGAATTTTAAAAGAGAATATTACAACATCCATCTCCAGATCATGTGTTGGATAGTTTTTCTAATGAACATTCAAATACCATGAATCATAAGCAACAACATTGTCATTTTTCATCAACACACAACCCTTGGATTTCTTTTAAGAATCACTAAAAACAACAAAAAATTCTCTACTTGTGGGTAGTGTGAGAACATGGGTAGTGATAAGCCTCCTTTTCAACTCATCGAAGCTCTCATCGAGGTAATTTCTAAATAAAAATTTCATCATGTAATTGAATATTTATGGAGAATTAGTGAGTCCAAAAGAATTATTATAAATTCTTAGTTCTCGTATCTTGTAAAAAAGCAGTCTTGGGAATATCCTCCTTCTTCACCCTTGGTAATATCTCGACTGCAAACCACCTTGGAGAAGTATTGTTCTTTGAATTGTTAATCAAACAAGTAATCTATTTATGGTAGAGGATACTAGTTCTTTATCATGATTTTTTAGATCTCGCATTAATCAATGAAAAGGTGTGTTGACCCATCATTCTTCTTGGTGAAGAGGAATGGTGCACCCCATGGTAAATCACATGAGTGTATAAAACCTTTATACAAATTCTCCTATAGTTGTTTCTTCTCCTCCCCACGCTCCACCAAAACTATTCAATACATAGTCCTGTGTATTATCAATTCCCCGGGTATAAGATCAATTCATTATTAAACACCTCTTATATGTGGAATACCACACAATTTCTCGAGATATAGTCTAGCGAATTCCATCACAATAGACATTTCTTCAAGGAATGTTACTTCCTTATACTCCTCCATCTGAGCTAGATACTCTTTTTTATAGGTCAATCATATCCATTCTTGAGATAGTGGTTCTAACAAAGATTCATCCACATCTTTTCACAAGTATAGAATCAGGGTTCAATTCACTATATGGAGAGTGATATACCTCTCAGGGAGATTTATGTTGTCTCTCTATCAGGAAATCTAGTCCAATACATGAATCACATCTAATTACACCAAAAGGAGTATGAATGGGTTTTATCGTAAGTTTAATAAAAAAATAATGATAGGGGAGGAGTTATGTTCCATGAATACAATTGTAGCCCCATTTTTTGTTCTCACCAATATCTTTTCTAATCTGAATTTTTGTGGTGTTGTGATTTTTCTACTAAACATTCAGGATATAAAAGAATTCATAGAACTAGAATCAAAAAGCATGTTCACTGTTAGAGAATGAATAACAAGATTATCTATCACCAATTAGTTTTTAGGGTTCACTTTTGTGGTAGTGATGGAAAAATCACCCCAATTCATCCTTGGAGGTTTTGATTTCCTCCTAAACCCCTTGTCTTAAGAAAATAGTTGGAATGTTACTTGGCTCATTGTAGTTGAAGAAATGAATAACCTGTTGTTGGTCGAATGGAGTGGTACTCTCATCTGTCATATGCATGATGGTTTCCTATCAGCAGTTAATGTCCAAATATCATTCACTTCCCCACATAAATTATATCCTCTTCCCCTTAAAACATTTCCATGTTGCTTCTTTCTACACCATAGGCTAGTGGGGTGCGGCATTTTCATAGCACCGTTGTATTTATCTATCAGACCACAAGAGTTAAATTCCACCTGATTCTTCTTATCCCTTGGATATTCCTAATATTCTCCGATCTCTATTTAAACTTTGAGGGAACATCGGAAAATTTCCTCATAGCACATGAAGTCACGGATTTCTCGGGTTTTTTGCAGGCTAGGTTTTATCCCACTAAATAAGTTGTCAATCTTGAATTTGGGAGTAATGAAAAAGTGGGAGGCATATCCTGAAAGCCTTGTGATGTTTTCATCAAATGCTCTGATGGATTCGAGGACTTTTTACAAGATTTCATGGTTGTCCCTTACCATTTTATGTCAGAGGATGTGGGGAAAATATTTTTCAATTTTGTTTCCAAAAAATCCATCAATTCCAACACCTCGATGTCCTCTTCAGGCATCGTATTTCTTATCAATGTCCAATATTGATCAGCTTCACCCACCATTCAATAAGCATACAGAAATACATTTTCTTCTTCTATAGAACATTGAAGGATGATAAAGATCTTTTCAATGTATTTGATCCATTGTTCGACGAATGAGGGATCAGATCATCCATTAAAAGTAGGAGGCCTTTGTATCATGAATATCTCGATTATGACTTATTATTTAATAGGGGTAGAAAATATCTCTTAAAAAATGTTTATATTCAAAAAATTAGTTAACATAGAGTGTATCACAACGAAGTTCACGATTCCAGCTTTCATTGGTTTGGGAATCTCATTAGAACAGTCGTCACATTGATCATTCCATTGATTGTTAGCCCGAATCCTCCTGTTACTAGACATGGGATAAAAAAAGGAACATTATGGGAACCACATAATGTGTAATCCAATGATAGAAATGGTTGACTTTTAAATTACTTTTATGTCCTTAACTTATGAATTTATAGGCTTCAATCTATGTTAACCATGATCTATATCCAAACATATGTTCTTAGGGGCATTTTTTATTCCCATAATATTGGTTTATACAAAGCTTTTGAATTTACCGAAGAAAATCCAACTAGTGTGTCACAACCAAGAGTTTATCAAGGCCCATTAGTGAGCACCAGTTCCAGTTCAAGTCTTTCTAAAAGTGGTGTTTTTAGATATAACATCTACATACATCAATTCCATTGACTCCTCTACCGGCTCAAATCTAAACCAGGATGAATTCACTCCATAAACCAATTACTAAATATTTACCAAATTTAGGGATGTTCCTATTATACATAGTCTTATCCCTAAGGATTTCACTAGGGTTTTCTCTTCCTAATCCCAAAAATAACATTTCATATCCTCTGATACCAACTATAAAATCCCTGCACTTTATTTCACACTTACACTAAATTTATTACATATATTATTCACTTGGTACAACATAGAATATAGAGTGGTTTAGTGTAATTGGTGATTTGGAACAATACATAACCACTAAAAACATTAAATACACATCCTTATTGAAAATGTCCTTTACATTACCAAACGCATTCATTCATAATTAGGATTGCATGGGTTAACCTAAGGACATGCATAAGAAAATGGGGAGCTATAAATCTAAATAATGGAATAAAAAATTTATAACATAAAGAATATAATACATGTTCAGAAATAGGCATATCAATGGATCATAAGAAAAACATGATTATAATGGCATGATATACAATGATTATCATAAAAAGTAAATGTGGCAACAACATTTAACATTATATTATAATGAGTTGAGGCTCAATGCACATGGATCATGAGTAAATCCTTATTGATCATGAATTATAATGATTTAACATTAATTTCAACTGAATTATCATGTTTAATCCTTAATTTAACTTTTTTTATCATTATTATAATATTTACCCAATGAATTGAAGCAGTATTAGGGCACACCCTTCTTAATCATTTCATTTCATGCATAAGTGTGCCACAAGGATCGTATAATATGGATTCAATAAACATCATAATTTATTCCATGTTAATGAATTTGGAATTAAAATATGAATCTCTATAATAAATACATAAATGTGCAAAAGTTTATTACCCTTGGTAGAGAAACATGCCTGGTATTCCCTACACAAACACTTTGTCTTGGAAAATCACGGTTCAATTTCAGTAGCATAACAACTTGACATAAGAAATCATAAAAATGGTTCATGAGAGAGAAATGGGTGTTTTGGAATTTGTAAATAAATGGGACATTAGTTAAGTCATATAGATGTTTTTATAACATGTGCAATGGAATTTGATTCATAATACAAAATAATTACTTGAGTGTAAATGAGAAGATAGAAATTCCTTATAGAATTTTATCATGGTAACAGGTGTACATGGGAGGTATTGATGAGAGAGAAAGAGGTCTATAATCCTTCAAACATAAGGAGTTATGTATGTGGGAGATGATAAATCATACCCAACATTTTTAATAAAAAATAAAATAGTATAAAAACATTTTGAAATTTGGAAAAAAAGAGAATATAAGAAATCTCTTACTTGGAATTATGATCCCAATGGAATGGGAGGGGATTGAGAGAGGCTTCGAGGGAGCATGGGGAGCCTAGATAGGATTATAGAGAGAAGACGGAAGTGTTTTTCTGAGATTAAAAGGCTTGCAATGAAGATAAGTGTGATCTTAGGTTGTTTTATATCGGAAAAGGGAGGTAATTTTTTATTATTTAGTTTTTGGATACCACACATTAAACTAATCAACAAAACAAACCGTATAATGGTTTTTTCCATGTTTTTTGACAAAGGGGAGTGTAAAAAAATATTTTATAATTATAATGGCCTAAAATGTCAAAATATTATGCTTTATTATGTGTAGGTGAGTCACAATATAAAGGAAAATATTTTAAAAGGTGAAAATATTTTATAAGCCTTCGAGGGTCCTTTAATGATTTGTAAAATAAATCAAAAAAACCTAAAATAAAATTATTTTAATGTCAAAATAAATATTGGACCAACATCAAATTTATAGTATTTTATTACATAAATATTGGGTAATTAAGATCTAATAAAATACAATATATAATTAAATAGTATTTAATTTTTACCCAAAAAAAGTTAATGTCTCAAACAATTATGAAAATTTCACTATTGGTTAATTTTGATGTCCTGATTCAAAAAATATTATTTATTTTATCTAAATAATTTTCTATATATTTGAATTTATGTATTTAAAATAAAAAACAAAATTTATAAAAAATTCATGGGTTTTGGCAAATACAACTATCAATCCATATTAAAAATTACAATTGTATTCATTAAAATTATAAGATAATTTATATTTAATAATAATCAATTTAGTAATAATATTTTAAAAAATTAATATTTAATAAAAAATTCCATTAATTCCTCAAAATATATTTCTTCATTTAATATTAACTAAAAATACTATTTGTGTTATAAAAACTGTTTAAAACATAATAATAAAAAAGTGAATGTATATTATTTTTTCTATACAAAAATAATACACTAAATCACAGTGTTATGTTCTTGATACATAACCCCATATAAAACTCACATAAGACCGAAGGGTATGGTGTGTACTGTTGATAGACTCATGACGTGGCTCAGATAACATCGCTCGGGTTGTTATCTTATTCAGCTTCTACTTCCCTCGTAGGATGTTCGATTTCAGCTTAACATGTTAAATATTGACTTAGACTTGGTCATGAGTGATTCCCAATGACGCCACCTCCTATCAGAGCTCCAAAAATGGGCTTCGTACAATTAAATTCTATTGTATGTGGCCATCACTTCCTTTGTCTGAGTAAATTGGATTTGTTAAATAATTATATTTATACAAATCAATATATCACTATTCAACAACTATATTAGAAATGGTAAAAATATTAAACGATATTTTTCAATCCAATGTCATAAAACCAAATCATTTTATATGTTTTATATAATATATTACAATTGGAAATTTGAAATGATCAATAGGAATTTTCATTAATAAATGTTTGGGTTGTTACATTATTAGTCATAAATGTCTCAAGAGATGGATTGTATGCCCTTGGTTGGTGGTCCCTTTGTCCCTATAATGGATGGAGGTGACAATTAATCTGGTTTAGGTGGGATTAATGTGTTCATTAGTGGATCCGGATGATATGGGTTATGGTATAGGGATGTTATGGTCTACATTTTAGTGGAAGGTTCTTGTCCTACATTATCGTCATCGGTCATATTCATCTTGAGGTGAACTTCAGTATGTTTATATCTGGGTTCAGTTCTACCCACAACAACATTGGCCTGTGTTAGTGAAGGGTCTATGGTTTATGGATTATTATGTTGTGTTAATAAAAAATTAGGTGTTTTTCTAAGGAGGTGGTTTTTGAGTGTAACATAGTTTCTTGGGTTTCTTCGGACTAAGACAATCATTAGTCAGGCATAAGAGGGTGGATGGGGGTCATATGAGGTGTATTATAGTGAGCTCGATGGTGATGGTATCTCATGGTGATTTTTTGTTTGGTAAAGTGATTCTAGTAGTGTGGCTGATTTTCACAATGGTTTTATATTTCATTAGAGTAAAACTATTTTTTTTGGGTTTTCGTTGACCCGTTTCATGATTGGGATCTATATCTCTTCCTATGCACTTGTTTCTTCTTCGTCAAATTTTAACAGAAGTGCAACACTTTTTAGTTTTTTCTAGGTTTGAGGCCATGAAACAAGAATAAGAGTAATGAAACCCATTATATAGTCCTTCATTATCACATTTATGGATGTATGAGTACCTTTTAATTGGGTATTTAAAAGATTTTGAAGTCAGGTTTTTCATTTAATTATGATTATATTTTTGTGAGTTTATTGCACACTTTATGTAGTGGGTGTCATCAAATGGGGAAGGGAATAGTGGAACATTACATATGTCTATCATTCATATTTAAATGTTTAGTGGAATGGTTTTATTCCATGATGTGCTTCTCAAATAGTGAAACTTATTTGAAGAGGGATGAAAAATTAATTTGATTGAACTCACTATTGAACTGCCTAGGGAGTAGTGCAGTCATACTTTTACTGATTCATTACTTTATGTTTCCTTCTATATTGACATTAATTAAAATTGTGATTATTATATGTTGTTTCAAAAAGGAATTTCTCATTTCTCAATATTTATTCCCTCATTTACCAGTTTTAAAAGATATAATATTCTAGTTTTTTGTTTAATACATGTTGTTGATTTTCATTCTATTAAAAACCAACTTTACATTTAATTAAAAATTATTTATCTATTGTGAAGCACCTAAAAAGTAGTATCTAACTAATATTTTTATTAATTATGTTATATGAAAAATATATCGATCATATTATACAAAAAATTTGTGAAATGAAACATTTTATTGCGTTATAATGAATTTAGATTGTTATTTTTTTGGATAGACATTTGTTAACCATAATGACCATATTCATTATATCTCACCCTGATTATATAAACATTTTATATGATTCATCTCAAACACCCTTCTTAGTGAAACAAGATCCTTTATTAATATAAATTGTTTTTCATGGTGCACATACATATTTTTGAAAATAATAATGGATCCTTTCAACATAATGTTATACTATCTTACAATCCATCTAATTTAACAATGGGAAGTTATGATTCATTATTTACCAATGCGGTAATGATACATGTTTCAATCTCTATTTAATTACGATGACATATTCTTGAATTAACATTATGTTAAATTATTTGATCATTTTTTATGAAACCCCCATTAAATTTTTCCTCTTCAAGTTATTCATTAATTTATCATGTAATAGTTCCATTTTCCTCTCATAGGAATGTTTAATTATTGATAATAATGTTTCAATGAAAATATGAATTCAATTATATCTTCATTTGAAACATCATTTTCTTCAGAATAAATCTTATATAAAATAATTTCCATATTTTCAAATGTATTATTATTTTAAAATTTACCAATAATAATATTTTTATAAAAAATATTAGGGTGATTGTTTCTATAAATTTTGGAAAAGGTATATTATGAATTATCAGACAATATTTTTAAAGAAATCATTGTTTTTTAGAACAACCAACATTATTAGATAACATCAACTCTTTTAACCACTTAAATATTAAAATATTCTATTATATGATTGAAATGTTATTTAAAAAAGCCTTTATTTAAAGGAAATGTATTTTATTTTAATTTTGGTCTACCAAAATGGAAAATATGTTTTCTAGATGAAATTATAAAATTGATAATTCAAAGTGGTTTTCCCTCTACTTTGACATTCTCTAATGTCCCACAAAGTGAAATGGACATATTTGAAAATAAAGTTTTACATTTATTTTCATGAACTACAAAAAACATTTATGTTATGAATTGCAAAAAATATATTTATATATTTCCCTCACATATATTTCAAATCTATAATCTCATTACCCTAATGGTTAATATATTCATTATAATCATTTCATATATGCCTTCATTATTAAATTTTCATTAATCAAATATGAAAAAAATTCTGAAAAAAAATTATTTCAACTTGTAATTTTTATATTATACCTTATGATTGATTTACATAATCTGGAACACATATATCAAGAACATGTTATTATGGGTTAACATATATTGATATTTAATTCATTCATTAATTTTTTAGGATCATGTGATATCATTTAAGAGATTATGTGGTAATTCTAATCCATTATGAGTCTTTTTCCACCATGTGGTTTTGTTTAGGTAGTTATGCATGAAAAATGTTTTTGACATTGAATATGTTGCTTCCACATTTCCTATGATTCGTCTTATTATAATACCATGATAGTTAAGTTATAATTGTATGTGATTACTCTTGTTACATTAGTTTTTTATATCACAGTATCCCTTTGAATCACATGTTTTGTTTCTCAATATGGTGTAATCCATTAATGATCTTTTTAGATCACACATTTTGTCTATGTAATCACTAGGTTATCCGTGGATGTTTAAGAGCATGAATGTATTTAAGAGATAATTATGTGTAATAAAATAAAATATTTTATTTTTATTCTAACATTTATTGATTAATAAACTAGTATTCTATTGGCACTATTCCCATATGGGTTTTCAGTTTAAATAATGGATATTTATTCTGAAGAATATTGTAAATTGTTTTGTAAAAGGATATGAGAATATGTTTTTGTTATGTATATAGATCATCAATAGTAATAAAATATATTTGTTAAAACTTATAGAACTTGATTAAATTATTAATGGATGGTGTTTTTTATATATTTATATTTTTCATGATTTAGGTAATTGGTAAGTAATATTTAGTACTTTTAAATTAATATTTTTGGGAACATGTTAGTTGAATGAGTTTATTAAATTTATTAATGATGTTTTTATGAAGATGAATATGTTTAAATGTTTTTATACATTGTATGTATTCTGCATTATTTGTTTTCATCATCTTTAATAAAAATATCCAAGTTAAGTAAAAATAATACAAAAATTTGTTAATGATTCAATCATTTCAAATCTAAATGATTTGTTTTTGGTGATAATTTCTTTGAAAATTCCACCAGGTTGGGTTTTTATTTGAGAATATTTTCTATAAAATATTATAACGTTTTATTGGGAAAATAATTTTAAAACCACATAGTTCAATAAAAGAAATGTGTTAATGGTTTACTATTATTATTGCTTCTAACATCATGTGATAAAAAATATCATAAACCACTAATTTATTTAATGGGGACAATTTCATTTTTTTGGTTGAAAAATATTCTTTTAGGGTTATTTATGATATTAAAAAGAAAAAAAAGTTTGTTTCTTTCTAATTAGATTTTCTATTCATTATATAATAGAGTTATTGAGGGTTCTATGTAAGTACATTCAATTTTAATGTATTTTGATCTTTGGGGTAGCACAGGTTATATATTTTGTTTTTTTAATTTTAGTGAAAACATATAATTTCTAAAGTAATTAATGGAAAGGTATTTCAAACTAAAATCATGAAAATACATTTTTCAAAATTTTCATCTGAATGATAATAGAATATGATGTAAAATTTAGAAATATTTTAATGAAAAAATTCAAATAGAAGATTTTTTATGATGTATCATCTAATGAAAATTATTAGACATTAATTTCATAGGATAATTTTGGGATTTCAAAAAGTAAAGTGGATGATGGATGAATCTTGATGAAGAACAGCTTAGAGGAAGCCTAACATATATAAAAATTTCTCTAGACATGAAAATTCATTGTTTAAGTAGTTCTAGTCAAATTATTGAATAGAAATATTAAATGGGAAACATTTTTAAAGTATGTTCATATATTGTTTCATTATACATGGAAAAAAAACTCATAAGATATGGATATTCAATGGATTTTTATGGGAAAACATTTTCTATATGAATTTGGTGTGATGATATTATTTATAATTATTTAGTAATGATATGAAATGTGATGATTCTATGATGATTATTAAACATTCATAAATAATAATGTACAAATGTGATCATTGAAAATATGTCGGATTTTTGTTCAACTCCCATAACCATAATGTCAATGGAATTAATAAAAATATATTTCATTGTTTTTTTGGGAAACATGAATAATAATATTGAATCATTGAGATAAATGTGATAATTTATTTTTGGTGTCATTTTGAATTATGATTTCATGTTTAGTATAAAAATAAATTGGAGTTTGAAAATTTTCTATTTTGAGTGATCTTATTTAAATATGAAAATTTATGAATATGGGGTGGATTCATCAGACACATCTAAAAAAATGATATTTGTTGTTGAATATTATTTTTGTAAAGATACATCTGAAAAACCTAACAACAAAAAAGTATAAGTTATCTATTATTTTTATTTGGTTATTCCAACTAAAAAATATCTTAGTAAAAGTAAAAATGATGATATTTTTAATGAAATGAGAGTATATAATCATATTTGATTGGATATTGTTTTATATAAGGTGAAATGTGATGGACCTGGAGTATTGATGTTGATGTTTTTTAGAGGTTATGTGATTTGATTTTCTGGGTTGATTTTTAATGAGTGTAATTCTATATATAAAATCCATATCGAAACCCAACATACTGAAGAAGTTCATACATATTCTTTTTTAAGGTCGTTATGTTTTTCTGAAAGAATATTAAAACTGAAATTTCTATAAGAATCATAGCCAAATAATTAAGATATGGGAGGCAATTGTTTCTAATGTTGTCACAAAATATATTCAATATTCCTATTATTTTGGTAAAATCATACTCTATTTTATAGATAACTATTTTGTAATTTCTTATAGATATTCAATACATATTATTACCACCTAAAATTATTTTTATCCAATAGATTTTGTTGTATTCGATTATTACCAAACCATTTTTTATATGATATAATATTTGTTCAGTAGTAAACCTTATAAATTCTTTAGTTACTATGGTTTTGTTTATAGGTTATTATTTTTAGAGAAAAACAAAGTCATTAAAATTTGGAAATGTTTTTTCATAACATAAGAATAAATATAATAAAAAATATTGTATTCAAGCACTCCCACTAAGAGTGATCGTATTGGGACTTACAGTTTGTATTAGGGTAATGGTTCTCTTTATTCCCTCTTTACTGATGTGGTATTAATAGAGATGATTATATTGGATGTCAAAATTATTTGAATATTATGTAAATTTTTTTTATCGATGAAATAGACTATCATATCTGGAAAGATAAAATTTATCCACATCTTATGCTTCTTGATTATAAGGATCTTGAAGCTATGATAAATAAATTTTGTCCTCATATATAAAATGTTCCTTTAACATATATTGATTACTAATGTTTTTATAACTTTTAAAGATATAGAAATTCTAAATCTTCCTCTCATTTTCATGGTGATTTTCTCAAATATAATAATGTTTTAAAAAATAAAGGAATTTAGGAAATTTTAATGACAACCATGATATAAATTTTAATGTTAGGAGAGTAAAGTCACAATTCTATAGGATAAGGTATGATGATCTCAAAATTAGTGATTATGAATCTTTTTATTAAACATTTACAATAGTGATAGACATAGTACAAACCATAATATATATTGGTGTTAATTTAGAAGATTCGTCCTTTGTTTAATATATCATAAAAATTCATCTTAATATGTTTGATTTCAAATTTTCATTTTTCGATGATAAAGATATTGAAACACTATATATGGATTATTTTTATATCATTAACATGATGAAATAATGAAAATAGATAGTGATATGGGATGAAAGGAAAATGATGATAAATGATTTTCCATCAATTTTTCAATAAAAGAAAAATATAGGAATGATTTCAATAATGAAGAAGTTGTGACTCCACCAAAAAAAGGCGATGTCTATCTAAATTATGAATAATTTACGACCATTGATTATAAAAATGAAAAAGTATGATATGAAAAGTAATATTTAATGATACAACAAAAATGGTTTGGTTGGGATATATTTGGAGACTATTCTGAATTTTCCAAAATGATGTAAGATAATTTTATGTCGACTAAATAAGTTCATGAAGATACTTTATGAAAATTCTAGAAAATTCTGAGTCTTATTAAAAGTTAAAATATAAGTGTTTGATAAATAAAATATGAATTTTATTTTATCTTATATTGGAAAATATATAATAGTGAAATAGAAGGTCGAAAAATCAATTATGTTATTGATTCAAAAAAAAATAAATGATATTATTAATAATGAATGTATCCCATGTGATAAATATATGATTTCAGAAGAAGAATAAACTTAGTTGTAACTTTCACTAAAATGATTGATTAATGTCTGTATCATCTAGTGATTTTATCGACATTACATGCAACAATGACATCATGTACAAAACAAGAAACACTTAGTTTATATAATACATTTATATAAATATATATAATTATTTAAATGATATAATTATAACCAATCAATTAAACATATTTATATTAAAATTAATAATTACTTTTCAAATAATTTTTAATCGATTTATTAAATTAACCATATTGATAATGAAAGATAATATTTTTTGTAATGTCCTTTTGTGTAAAAATATCGATTTATTAAATAAACTAATTTAATAATAAACTAAATTTTTTAAAAATATAAAAATTTATTTTGATAAAATAAACCTAATTTTATAATTCAAAATGTCTAAATTATTATAGGGTTAATGATTTCCATTATTCTGAGAAACATTGTTTTTTGATTTATAATGACAAATACTAATTTTAGTTAATAAATCAATTTTTGTGTAATTATTTTTTAATTATAGATGATATTATAATTTTATTTAAATCTAAACATAGTAAAATATTACATATATTAATACAATTTATTTCATTAGAATAAATTTCTCTTTTAATCTAAATATAAAATGTTAATAAACTTTTGAACATTTTCTTACTTTAAAACCTCATTATTTCGTCCCATCTACGGGATTAGAACTGATCATAATTTTTCATCTTCTGTTGATCTAATTAATAAAATATGAAATTATTAATTTAATTCATTATAATATTACGATTCTTCAATGTCCAGGTTATTTTTTTACCAAATGGTGTCGTAAATTGTTTTACTATAAATCACATTAGTTAAGGACAAATTAATCTTAAATAGGGAATAAATCATAAAATTTAGTGGTAGAACGGCCTAGACACACATACAAAATCCATTTTTTTGTATATATAAATAACATAAATAATCCATTATTGAGTTTTTCTGTTATGTTTTGAATTTTTATTTAATAACATGTGTGCACCAAACTTGTTTCTAAAAATTTCAACAGAGTCATTTACAGTCCCTATTAAAGGACACTACCTCTAACCATTCCTCGCACCTCTAAAACATCATAATTTAGGACCATAACTACATAAATACACTTCCAAAAAATCCTCCCTTATACCCTGAATCCTCCATTTGGGACTAAAACCTATCAAGGAGGCACAAACGTAAAGGAGTTACCAGATATTTTTGTAACGTTTTCTCTCAAGATATTTACCTTTATTTTATGTCTCCACCCGTACACTATATTTAATCTATTATTATTTATAAAACCATTATAATACATATAAAAGCATTTTTTATGAAAAATTTAATCCTTAAATATAAATAAACCTCCGTGTAATTGAATTTAGATATACTATTTCTGTGAATGATGAACTACTATCTAACAAAATAATTATTGTTCATTTATAATTTACCACCCATCAGGGTGGCCATTATGATGGAGATTTTTTTTATATATTTTATATAAAATAATTACTATGTATTTATGAGTTTTTATTCATTTTTACAACAATTAACTGTTTTTTCAATTTGGTTGTAAGAAGATAATCTCGTTACAGAAAGTGTTGACTACCGCCCCCTCAATGCGACGTGATTCAATCACAGACCACATCAAATGTACTAAGGATGGTTTTAATGAAATTATATGATATATATTAAATATTAATACTTCTTTAATACTGATATATATATACATACATAAATTTATGTATTTCATTTACACACTTTCATTTAATTGAAAATAAAAATTGAAACGACGTTCATCGTACGTGTGACATACCATCTCCATTAATGGTGTATTCAATTTCATTATTATTTATTCTATATATTAATTTAATATAAATATAAATTTTATAAATGATATTTATATCATTTTATACATTCTGTTGTCATGATATAAGAATAAGGGAAAATGATATAACATATTAAGACACATGTGAAGAACAAAGAGAATATTACCTGATGGGAAACCTTAACATAGGATCATTAACAAAAAGGTAATATATGGTCATAATAGAACAATATACTGATATATATATATATATATATATATATTCTTCTTTAAAATATTTATAATAAACTAATATTTATTATACATGATACTAATACTAGTACGAAGAGAGTCAAAGCACCTGGTTAGGGTATTTCATCTCACATTTAACCTAATATGTCTTTTTCCATGTGAATATAACTCCATTTTACATGTAATATAATGAATATACTAAATTTATGACATATTAGGTTTCATGTAATTTACTTTTCTTAAAAGGAGTGTGTTATCCTAGGTTAACGTGTTATAAGAGTCTATTGGGGAAATCTAATCTTTTTTCGAGATTTTTTGTGATCATGCTTCCATTGATGCAATATTATGATCCATATATCAAGAACACTCTTGAGTTAACTTGCGATATATATTTTTATAAAATAAACATGTTCTAGTACCATTTTTATTCAATTTGGTACAAAAAATAATGTTTTATGTAAAATCTGACGATCTCTCTCTTTTTCCAGAATTCTATTATATTTTAAAAAATATTTTTGATAATGTTTTAAAAAATGTTTTAAAAATATACATGAAGGTATTTTTCTTGTAAAAATTTATTTTTAATGGTATATTTTCTTCAAATATTCCATTATATGTTTTCATTTCTATATTTAGAGAAATAGGTTTTTAATAGAATTTATTTTATAAAAAAGACGTTTTCAATGATGGAATGATATTTTCCTCATGAAAGTTTTTTTAATGATATTTCAAAATTATTTTCAATATATGATTATATATTTTGTTGTTAATCATTAACATTTTGGAAATTATCTAAAGGTTCTAATCACAATCATAATCTAAATGTGTTATGATTTTTTATGGCCTTTTTGAATCTTGTTAAACTTTATCATGTTACATGATTATGAAACCTGCATCATTTCAAGTTTTAGGATTTGATTAAATGGTTATGAAACCAATCTATTTTCCAAAGGATATGATGTTATGAAATTTAAATTTTTCCAATTTAATTTCATGGGATATTATTAGATAATGAAATAACCTATGTCTTTTTAAGGGTCATATATGATGAATGTTTTATTATCATGTGGAACATATATGAATGATTTTATTATGATATGGGTGGGACGAATATCTTTGACCAATACATTATGTAATGATGGAAGAAAAATGAGTATAAAGGTTATTATTGAGCCTAATTACATACTCAAAATGTTATTCATGGACATGGTAGTATGCCTATAAATTTATGTGTGAATTTAATTTCATGCTCAAATTGTTATGAGTGGAAATTATTATGTCTTCACAATTTTATTCATTGAACTAGGTGAATGTACAAATGTTTTTTAATGATCCTAAATACATGATCACAACGTTAGGCATGAACCTGAGTACATGTTCAAAATGTTTCACTGGTTCCAAATTCTTTATCTAGTAGGTAATTCGTGAACCTGATTACACATTCAAAATGTTATTCATGGACATGGTTTCATTTTCATAAGGTTATTCATGATTCTGATTACAAGTTCTCAATGTTATTCATGGACCGTGTTTCATGTGCATTAGTCAATGTTAGAACTTGATAACAAATTTAAAATTTTATTCATGGACTTGGTTTCACATACATAAGGTTATGTTTCATCCAAATAACATGTTCAAAATGTTATGCATTCACTAGTTGCAGGTCCACAAGTTGATGATGGGTCCTGATTTTCTATCATTAACTTAATGAGTGATCCTGTCTATACTTATACATGTTAAAAATTTTCTAAACCAAATTTCATGACTTTTTTTATGTATTTTCCTATGTAATGATTCTTTGTATTATGTTATTAATTTTATTTTGATTCATCTCTTATGAACATCAATTCTTTATTATGTACTATAATATGCATGGAATGATCTTTAAAAGTTATGATCAAGTTTCATACCCTTTGGTTTATGTTATGATTATATTTTTCCCTTATTCACCATTACTAAGCTTTTGAGATCACCACATTCTTATGTTTCCATTCCCAATGGTATGAATTAGGGTTTTCAGTAGATGTACTAAAGGAGAATATCAATATGGGATATTTTAAAGAACTATCACTATGATAAGAAATTTTATTTTCATAATTCCAAAGACACTAAACTATTATGATCCTCATGAATGTATTTTTGAAATGTATTAAATACATATCTACAATGAATTATTATCCTTGTATGTTAATCCTGGGTCACTATAGGTTGTAATAGAGGAAAAGTTTAGTAAGATTTTGGAAACTAGGATGAGAAAACTATAGTGATATCCCTATGTAAATTATAGGAATATGTATATGGAGGTCTCTATGGATAATTATAACAATAAGTCATTTTTTATAAAAATATCCTTGAGTTTTTGTATGGGATTGTGTGAGTGGTTTACTAGAATTATATCCCTATAAAGATACTACAAGTGGATGTGTCTTGATCACAGATGTACCAGGTGACAAAACACTGACTAGATTTTTTAGGCTTGACTCAAGGTAATCTGGGAAATGATGATTGTCCTTGCTACACCCTTGGTTTGATAGTCTTGAGGGATATGCTTTGGGAATGAAAAAAATCATCACAAACCATCATGAATTCTTTAATTATATGTTGGATGTGAATAATATAGGATAAATCTAATGTGTCATAAATTATTTAATGTATCATTTGTTAGAATTCTTATAAGTTAATTATCATGATTATGTGTATCCTCATTATGAAATCTATTAATTATTATATGCTTTCTTGTTATAGTACATGGATAAAACCCAATTGAACTATAATAATGATGAATGCAATGGATAATGAAATGATGTTCCCCAGGAGTAATAGAAAATTAATCAATATTGAGTGAAAAAAATCATTTCTATGACCAAATATACTTATGATTCCATGAATCATACTAAATTTATAAATTACTAATTGATGGAAAAAATTTTCCTTGAATACTATTTAAGGAAACATCAACCTAATATTAGTGGAATAACCGATAAATTAGTTATTGAGAAATGGATTTGAACCATTGAAATGATATTTTTCTCTATCCGGAGTTCATAATGTGAAAAATTTAAGTTAAGAACCAATTACCTAGAAGGTTAAGTGAATATACGGTGCAAATTTATTAGGCTTATGAGGCCATAAGATATTATTGACTCTATGGAATGTGAAGTGTTCAAGAACATAATTTCATGTATGTAACATTATCATATTATTCTTATAAAAATGGTAATTGAATTTACTCATCTATCATATGGTTATAAAAAATAAGGATAAAATTCAGAGGAAACACTAAAAAATATAGAGAAATGATGATTCGATTTTCATTATAATAAAATTGTGGAAGGAAACGAAGAGTAAATTTTATTAATGGGTCTAGTAAATGAAATATTTTATAATGCAAGTTCATAAGTCATTTGAGTGCCGTATTAATGTGAATAAGTTCCCTAATAATGAAAATGGAGTGAAATCCAATCAAAATACACCTCCCTTGCTTTAGTGTGATTAGTTTTAGGAGGATTGAAATTATGTCAACTAGTGACCAAACGCAAGGTCTAGTGATGATAATAAATTTCAGAAAGCTTTTAAGGATAATGGAAAATTAAAATATCATTTGATCACTATTAGAGATCTGGATTATGGTAACAATGTGGTGAAATGTTTGAGAAATTATGTATTAGAAATATAGAAAATAGTTGTAGATAAACATTTATAGTATTAAGGAATAGTAAACATCAATGGATTGTCACATAGTATTTTCAACATTATAATGTAATAACATATGTTCAATGGTACTGGTAACCATAAACATTGATTGAGGTATTTAGGTGATTTTTCTATAATGATACGTTGGATATGAATAGTTAAATTGGATGATAGTAGTTATATTATAACTCAATAAGAATTTTTTTACATTTTCTTTAAGCTATCATAGATGATTTTTATATACTTTTGGGCATAAGAGAAAGGAAACATGATTTTTTTCAAAAGGGTTGTATGGTAATTCCGTATATTTTTTGTATTTCAAGAGAATACTTTATTAAGAAATTCACATGTATTTTTTTCATTACCATTAACTTCTTTATGGAATATTTTATATAAATGCAAAGAAAATTTAGTGGAATTATTTATATTGTTTTGAGTTTTTTTCTTTTGGAATGATTGCGGGATTATCCATTTATAAACTTTTATTTTAAATTTAAGATAAGTTTGTGAGATTAAAATATGATCTCACCATATGTGGATTTATGAATATTTTATAACATGTTCTAACATTTTTTTTGTGATGCGGAAAGAGGGAATGACCCATAATTATACATATCAATATCATGATCTGCTAATGCATTATGAATGAAAATTTCTACTTCATTTCTTAGAATATGAGATGAAGTGGAAATTGATAATGGAACAACAATGGGTGAATCTTTTTCAAAATCATGCAGGTATATCTTCTCTTAAAAATTCATCAATATTAGAAAAATAATCATGATGTAAAAGGATTTCTAAATATCATAATTTTGATGGTATTAATGGAATAATTAATGTTTCTTTAGTTTATGGTTTTGATATTCTTATGTTTTTCTAGATCACCATTGTTTCACGTGACCATTTATCTTTTTCAATATTTATGATTAATTTTACTTTTCCTCCATGAAAGAATATACAAATATATTCTCTAATGTAGAAACTGGTTATATGTTACATTCTGAAACATTTATAGTCCCAAATTTCACTTTAGAAGGAATTTTTTACTACACTTTTTTAGGATGTGGGTTTCTATGAACTAATCCTACTTTTACTAATCCTTTGATAACCTAGACAGATTTTGAGGGATAAATTCATTTCAAGGGGGTAGAATGTAACTCCCTGAGATTTTGTGAAATATTTTATTTTCTAAATTAATATATATTTTCAATATTTTTCCTTTTATTTGAACCCTAGAAATAGTTTTAAATATATTTATATATTATAAAACTATATGACAAATATTCCTTTCAAACACAATACCAACATGGTCTAAATTACACGAAACACCGGCTTGGCATACAATCCCCACAACACTGAGATTATATGAATCATATTTTTATAAATATACATATATTTAATCATATAAATATGATAATTATAACCTAACAATGAAAAAATTCTATAGGAACAATGTTAAATACTTTTAAATTATTTTTATAATTTTCTTATATAAATAAATATATTGATAATGAAATATAATAATTTTTTATAATATCTTTTTATAATGAAATACAGTTTTCATGAAAGAACTGATTATAATAAATTATTTAATTTTAAACATATTATTAGTTTCATTTGGTAAAATAAAAATCATTTTTTAATTTACAACGTTGACGTTTTCCTACGGTGATTTTGTTGGGATTATTATGAGGAACATCATTTTTTGATGATTAGTGAAATGTAATGATTTTAGTTAAAAACTACCATTTTTCTAATTAATTATTAAATATAAATTATATTTAAAAAACATTATATAGTCAAATTAAAAATATATTACATATATTAATAAAATGTAATTCATTAGAACTAATTTCATATTAAAACTGAATATAAAATCATAACAAACTTTTGATCTTTTTCTTATTTTGAAACCCTATGCTTTTATGCCACCTACAGGAATAGAACTGATCTTAATTTTATTTCTTATATCAATTTCATTTCAAAAATATGATATAAACTATTTTATTCAATATAATATATATTTTTTAATAGGAACAAGATAATTTTTGACAAAAATGAACAGTAAAAGTGTTTAAAATATATCATAGTAGTTAACAAAAAATTAAGATTAAACAGGGGATAAACCTTAAAATTAAGTTGAAAAATGACATTGAAACATGTAAAACACCCATTGGTTGTCCATTTATCGTCCATACAACATCCATTATATATTTTTTTTGGTATGACATTTTTAGGTAAAAAAATGTGCACACCTAACTTTTTTCAAAAATTTCCAAGTGAGCCATTTTCATTCCTTATAAAAGGCCAGACACTCTAACCATTCCTCACATTATTAAATCATCATACATCAAGTCATTTTCATACAAATAAATATTTATACAATCCTCCCTTCTTACTTTAATCCTATAATTGTGATGAAGGCCTCTCGAGGAAGCTTTTTGGAACAAACCTAAAGGAGTTACCCGATTTAGTGGTAACATATTCTATCAGGCTCCTTCAATTTATTTTCCATCTCCACCCATATTAATTAATTATTAAATTATTGTGTTACAACACCATTATATAACATATAAGATAATGTTTTTTTTAAGGGTTACACCTACAATTACCCACACTTCCATATAATTGATATCAAACATAGTGATTCTGTGTACGATATACTATTGCCACATGAAGCTATGATTTTTTAATTCTTATATAACACCAATCATGGTGTATATTATGATAGAAACTCTATTTATATATGTTTTATACAATACAAGTTAAATATAGCTATCAATGATATAACAAATTATGACACAGGTGATGAACAAAGAGAATATTTCCCAAAGTGAGACATTAATATAGGATCGTAAAAAATGGGTTATATATGGTCATAATAATAAAATATGGTAATATATATAAATATATTATTAATTTAAATATTTATAATAAAATTATATACATTATAATGTAATATTTTACGACTATAAAGTGAGTCAAGTCACAAGGAAAGTGGATTTCATCTCACTTTTAATTATATTGATTTCATGTTATGTTTAACACCCTGTGTTTTTGTGTGATATTTGTATTTACCATGGTGGAATTATATGTATTTTATATGAGAAATTAGTTTTTTTCACATTCCCATTTTATAATCTTACTTTCATAGGGTTTTATCATCAAATGTTTCCCAATCATTAAAGATGTTTTTTCTCAATATGCCTTCTTTGCTACTCATGTATTGTTAAGCATCTAAACTCTTTTTTGAGTTATATATACATCCATTTTACATGTTTTATCATGAATATCATTATTTTCATGTAATAATAATTTCCACATAATTTTATTTTCTTACATGGAGTGTATGATCACATGTTAGTAAGTTATATGACTATATTGAGGAATTCTCATTGCTTTTTGAGATCAATTATGTCTATGCTTCCTTTAATGAAATAATATGATCTGTATATGAAGAACAATCCTATGTTTCCTTATCCACATATTTTTTAAGATATATCATAGTGTTATTACCCATTTTTCTCCATGTGGTTGATAAGATAATTTTTTTATGAAAAATATGACTGTCTTTGACTTAAGTCGAAAATCAATTAAATTAAAAAACATTGTTTTTTAAAATGTTTTCAAATATGTTTTCAAAATATCCTAATTAAGTAAGTTTCAAATAACTTGTATTTAAAATGTTTTATTGTATTAAAATATTCTTTTATATGTTTTAATGAATGTTTTTGATGAAAAAAGCGTTTTTTAAAGGATCTACATTATAAAAATGTTGTTCACAAAGAAGAAATGATATTTATATAAATAAATGTTTTTGAATGATATTTCAAAATTATTTTCCATATATGATTACTTCTATTGATGTTAATAATTCCCATCAAGGAAATGATATAAAGGACCAATTAATTAACATTCTATGAATGGCTTATGATTAATTTCATTGTCTTTATTAAGCCCATTTCTGTTTCACATGATACATTTTTATGAAGCCTGCTTCTTTTCACGAATTATACATGAGGAAATTGTTATTAAATCTAAATATTTTACCTAGGTATTGTTGTCATTACATTTTAATGATACCCATTTCATTTTATGGGTTATTATTTTAATTTTATGAAACTTATGTATTTTTTGGTGAGTGATATGATGAATTTTTTATTATCTTGAGGCACATATATGAATGTATTTATTATGATATGGGTGGGACCTATATCTCCATCCAATTAATTGATAAATTATGGATGATGCATGAGTATAAATGTTATGTGTGAACTGGATTACATGCTCACAATAAAATATATGGGCCTGGGTGCATTTCTTTATGTTTATTAATGAACTAGATTTTTTATTAAAATTATAATGAGTAAAAAATATTTTGAGTTGAAAATGTTATACATAGACATTTTTTATGTCCATAAGTTTATGAGGCATCTTAAATACATTTTAATAATGTTATGTGTGAAATTAATTACACTTTCATAATGTTATGCGCAGACCTAGTTTCATATCCCTTAGGAAATGCATTAAACTCATTACCCATTCATAATGCTATGATGGGACTTGGTTTCATGTCCATAAGGTTGTGGGTGAACCTGATTACAAGTTCATAATGATATTAATGGACTGAGTTTCATGTCCATTAGGTAATTCATGGACTTGATTACATGTTCATAATGTTATGCATGGACTTGGTTTCACGTTCATAAGTTGATGTGTGAACCTAATTACATATTCACAATATTATGCATGGTATTGGTTGTATGTCCACAAGTTGATTTTAGGACCTGATTTCATATCCTTAACTTAAGGAGTGATCCTTTCTCTACTAATACATGTTCACAAAATTATAAACCAATGTACATGCCACACATTCCATGTATTTTCCTATATTATTCTTCAATGGCACGTGTTCTTTGTTTTCTTTGGATTCAAGTCTTATGAACTACTATTTTTATTATGTTATGTAATATGTATGGAATGATATTAAAATGTTATCCTAAAGATCCATACACTTTCTTATGTCATACATATGAGTTTACATTATTTACCATTAATTTTTTTCTAAGCTCACTCATTCTTATTATTCCATTCCCCATGGTATACAGAAGGGTTTATTGTATAATTACTAATGTTGTAGATATTTATGGGATATATTGATGATCTTTCACTATGTTATAAGATTTTGTTTCCTTGTTTATAATAAAAATAAACTATTATAATCCTTATTCATGTATTTTTTAATGTACTGAATATTAATTGAAATGATGTAATATCCATGTATATTAATCTAATGCTGCTATCATGTGAGTCATTGAAATATTTTAATATGTGACCGGGATATCATAATATTGAATATGGAGAATTATAAAAGAAATAATAATTAATCTATTATTGAATAAAAATCAAATAACTATGTTATATTGAAAATCAAAAGATGTTTTTCGAATAGATGGGAAACATAATTTTTGAGGCTAATAAGAAATATAAATTAACGGAGGAAGATTTGGAACATATACAAAAAAGATCACTCAAAATTTCTGCATGGAATTTTAAATTTAGAATAAAATGTTATAAAATTTGCGGAAAGTTGTCATTTGTACAATATTGTGGTGGATAATGAAATGTAACCCTAGTAGCATGATAAAAATTATGATGTTTTTCAAAAGTGTACGATATTAGATAAAACCATATCAATAATCAAAGTAAAAAAACAATAAAAACATAGTTGATCCTAACATTTCAATATCTAATATAGAAATTACTAGTACTAGAGATTATGTTAAGGGTAAAAATTAGATTAATCTAATGATAAAATACGAATTCATTAAAAAAAGTTTGAGGTTTCCTAATTATATAAGAATTATTGTAATAAATTTTATTGAATAATGGTTTAAAACTCTATTAAATATAGATGTGAAAAAGGAAATATATTTTTTCTATATATTGTAGGTACTTTAGTGGATTTTGACAATCTTAATAAAAGTGTGGTTTTATGTAAAACCCCAAGATTTCATAGTACGTTATTTCATCAAAGTAATTCAATAACTTGGACTACATGCAACACCGAGTTCAAGCGCACCATAACATACCAAACTAGCCGTTCAAAAGCGGTTATAAATAGTATTAATTTCATTTTGAATTATATATAATCATTAAAATTTTAGAAACCATATTATGAGTTCCTTAGACATAATGTAAGAACTAATTCATTTTTTTCAAATAAAAGAAGTACTTTTCAAAAAAAGAACTTTTACCACCTTTTAATGGTGAACCATTTTTTAAATCCAAAATTTGAAACATTTATATATTTAATTTTACAAAATAAACTTTTTATTTATAATGGGGACATAAGAATTTGGTTTCAATAAATTTTTGGTGTTTTCCTGATAGCTTTCATATTTGGGTGAATAAAGAAAATTACTATATTCTAACTAAAATAAAATTTTTTCATCCAAATTATTTATTCTGCTGAATTATACATTTTAATATTTTGGAAGCATAATTAGATTATTCTTTTACCCTTTAATCAAATTTTGGTCATTGGAATTAATTTCACATTGAAATTATACATAATCTAATGTCAATGTTTTGATATTTATTGTTTAATAGAAAGATAAAATTATTTCCTACATTATGGTATCTTATTAATAATTTTTAGAGATTATATAATTAAATTTATTAATGATACAATGATGATGCAATAATTTCCTTATTAATGAAAGAATCAAGTAAATGGTATTATATAATTAAAATAAATATAATTTTAATGTTTTTATGAAATAAACAAATTTTCTGGGTAAATATGACATGTATGGATTGATTCAATGTATTGTTTTTAAATTAATCATGCTGTTATTATTTTAACAAAAAACAAATATCAAATAGTGTCAAAATTGACTTAAAATAGTTTTTTTAAATATTATATTATTAATTGATTTAATAGTCCAAATACTCTAAGGGTCGGCCAAAAGACTTATATAATAATATATATGACATTAATGAAACAATTGGGGTTCTATTGGTAGTATATAGTATGTTTATTAACCATATAGTGTAAGAATACAATAAGACATGATAAAAGATAAATTATTTAACTTAGAGTTAAATCTAAATGATAAGGTCCAAATAGTAACCTAAACTTCCCTAAAACCTATTGGATGAGATTATTATGACCTATACCCACTCTAGACTGTAAATAAGTCACTTTGGAGCCATTGTAAACCGAATATTAATTTATCATAATATAATATTTTATGTATTTCCAAAGGTGCCCCTCACCCCTCTTATAAAAGTACACTTCCCCTTCTCTCAATTTCACTCCTCCAAAGCTATTTGGCTCTGGAAAACCCTATCCAAATATCCTCCCAACTATACTAACTTCATCTTAGTGTCCTTCATTTGGTCATAATGCCAACATAAGGACCTATTTTGATCAAATCAAATGAAATAACCCTTATAAGATGTAATTATTTCACCACCATCTTTCATGTTATCTTATTCTCCCACTAACTATTTATTTGTTGTTTCCATTCTAAAATAATAAATCCAGTATCATATATATATATTGAGATTTTATTATAAATATGGAACAACTATATTCATTATTCTATCAATGTTAGGAATGATAATGCCACCATGCGTCTGTATGCATGGCTTACCGTCTCCACGTCGTGGTATAATTTTTTATTCAAAACTATGTTATTTGGATGGAAATAATGATGAATAATATGTATATAAATAATGAAAAAAACATTCAAATGTCTCTGAAAAATTAATATACCATCCAATTCCTCACCTTTAATGATATGATATTGTCGCTCATGCATACGTACGGACTACCATCTCCACGACGCGATGAGATTCATTTCCACATTCATCATTCATAGAAGATTATAAAAATATATATTACAAATAAATATGTAATATATGACATAATAATTCTTCTGGAGATATATATATATATATATGTACTTACATATATCTTATTCACTTAGTTCAGTTCAATACGACATGAAAATGGAAGCAACGTTTATGTGTATGTACGGACTACCCTCTCCATAAACGGTGTTTTTCATTTTATATATATGTCTATTATACTTATCTATATTCTAAATATATATGATATATAAATCATGTTTTATATTTTTTAAGTATTTAAATCTTGATATATGTGATACAATCAATAGTAACATGTTAAAACACGTACTATAAAGAATGCGATTATTACCCAAAATATTAATTTAACATTGAAATTATTATTAAATGGGTAGTATAATGTCATAAATGAATCATGTATGATATCATAAATATTAATGTGGTTCTGGTATAATTTAATAACAAACTACGATATTCATATAGGAGGTTAAACGTACCCTCGACTAAAGGATTGTTCAAGGTAAGGGTTAATTCCTCAATATCATTATTATCCGAGATTGTTTATGTGTATGTATTTAATGTGACATTTTTATCATCCATGTACATTTTTATAAAAATTATTTGAAAATTAATATTTTAAGGATTTTTGAAAGGTAATCTTTATCAAGATCAGAACTTTAAATGTTTAAATGATTTATCATTCTAAATCATTTTAATTAATGTCCATGTTTTCAAAATGATTTTATGAATTTATTTATATGTACATGAATGTTTTTAAATGATAATTCTTCTCAAAATAATCAGAGTGGTATGGGACACCTTGATTCAAAAATCTATTTTAAGTTACTTCCTTTATAAATGTTTGACTTTTAAATGATTTTACAAAAAGCATATTTATCTCAAATAGTTTTACTAAACATTTTCAACAATGTCAGCATCCATTTCTGGATATTATTTTTGATTGAGGTTGATTAATTATAATACAATCTTCCATATTGTATTGAATGAGTTATGATTTGTTTGACTGTGGATGTTATATTTTTGTACCATTCATGGTGTATGGTTAATGTATTTACATTTCATATGAGAGTTTTAACACGAATGTTTCTGTTATGTTTCAACTGTTCATATGAGGAATGTTGTGGACATAGTAAGTGACAGGTGGAGCCCACTATAGCTCCTCGATGCATTGGTAGATCTCATGAGACAAACTAGTGTCTTGACATAAGGCCTTGAAAAAAAATTATTTGTAGTATTGTCATGAGACCTTGACTATGTGGTAATGAGGTACGGCGTTAGGCATTCCCTCATTATGAAATTAGTTATTACATGTGATTATTTTACTACTAGAATATCCATGTGCATGTTTATAAGGTAATGTATGATTTATTTTTTCTGTTTTATGTTTATGTTTATGTTTAAAATGGCTGTTTTTTGTCACACATCTTGCCTGAAATGTTTATAGCTTCCGCTAAATTATTTACCCTTAATGAGCATCTAAGATCACCCCTTTCTTATGTTTTATATTCCAAGGATTCAAAGAAGTGTATTATGATTGATAAGAATGGTTATTCTTGGGGATTAATTGTAACATCCCAAGCTTCTATGGTACGCTTCTCCTTGAATAATGTGATAGCATGTGTTGTACGCAACACCGAGTTCTAACACACCATAACCAATCAAACTGGCCATTATGAATAGTAATACATACATTTTGAAATTATATATTTTAAAATGGACTTCATTTTTGGATTCGGAATATCTAATTTAGCCTAAGGTGAAATTTTGGTACTTTTCGGATAACGTTAATATTTTGAGGAATAGTGAAAATTACTAAATTTTAATTAAAAACAACTTTTTTAATCAAAATAATTAATAGTGATAAATTAAGAATTTGAGTGGTTTTAAAGTATATTTAGAATATATTTTTACCTTTTAATATAATTTTGGTCATTGGACATAATTTTACAATTAAACTGAATATAAACAAGTGTCAATCTTTTGATAGTTATTATCTCTTAAAAACACGCTTTTTGTTTTGACAGTGGGAATTAATTTTAAATTAATTTCTGCCACTTCTGTGTTTTGAATTTAGAAAAATGGATTCCATATTTAGAATCCGGATGTCCAAATTGTGTAAATAGGTAACTTTTATTTTTAGACATTTTGAATAATTACTGTGGTAAAATTTTATTTACCATGGTTAAGGGTAAATCTGGTAAATAAGGGTTAAAAAATAATATTATAATAATACTAAATTACCCTAAAACGTCTTATAGCATTATTTGTTGATACATGTTTGACCATAGGCATCTTTCGGTCGATTTGGGGACCCCATGGTGCCACTTGTAGGTGATAGGGACACTTTTTTTAGTTAAGTTAAAATGAATACAAAAATGACACAAGAATATATCTTTTAGAAAAACAATTATTACATAGGGTTATATATGTTGGATTTTAGATTATAAATATTCATTAGAAATAAAAAAATAATTCCTACATAATGATATTTTATTTATAATTTTTAGACATTACATAATGTAATTTATTTATGACACAATGATGATAAATTAATTACTATAATAGTGAAAACTTAAAATAATTGATATTATAAATACCCAAATATATATAATATGAAACTTCTAATGAATTAAACTAATTATATAGATTAATATGATATATTAGGATTGATTTAATTGACTTTTTTCGAAGTAATCAATCTGTTATGAGTTTCACAAAAATCAACTATTGAATAGTGTCAAAATTGACATAAAAGAGTTCTTAAAACAAAAATTATATTATTAATTGATATTAAATTTCTAAAAATCTAAGGTTCGGCCAGGAGACTTATATCATGATAGGTTCGTCATTAATGGACCACTTGGGGGTCTCTTGGATGTATATAGTAAGTTTATTAACCATATTATATAAAAATACAAAGAGACATTGTAAAAGTGAAACTAATTTACTTAGTGTTAATACTTAAAGATAAGGTTATTATAAGTACCCAAACCTGTCTAAATTCTATTGGTTGAGTGGTTGTCGACCTATCTCCACCTTAACCTTTTAATAATCAACTTTTGAGCCATTAGAAACCGAATATGAATTTATTATAAATTAATATTTCTAGCTTTTCCAAAGGTGCCCGTCACCCCTCTTATAAAAGGGCACACCTCCTTCTCATTTCTTCACACAATAAAAGCCTTTTGGTTCGGCCAAAATCTGACCAAATACTCTCCCAACTTCCCTCACTACAACCTAGGGGCCTTAGTTTGATCAGAAAGCCAACCTAAGGAGCCCTTTTGATCTAGTCAAAATGAAGAACCCGAAGAAGAGGTAATGATTTCACCACCCTTTTCCAAGTTCCTTTCTTCTTCCACTTATTATTCCTTTGTTGTTAACATTATAAAATAATAACTCCAGTATCATATATATACTGTGATGTTATTATAAATATGGTACAACTATATTCAGTATACTATCCACCCTTTGAATAACATGTCACCATACGTGCGTATGTACGACTTACCGTCTCCACGTCGTGGTGTAATTGTTATTCAATATAATATTATTTGGATGGGTATAATAATGATGTGTAACTAATGTAAATAATAAATATAACATGTTAATTATTCTGTATATATGATATACAATCCATTTATATATTATTTTAATATCAAAAGAATGATATTGTTGCTCGTGCGTACGTACGGACTAGCGTCTCCACGGACGCGATGAGATTCATTCTCCATCGTATCCATTCAAGTATAATTATCATTTGATGATTTAAAAATTGATGTTTAAGGACTTGATATCATTATGGATATGAATAATATACAACCTATCCTTTACAAACATGTCTTATGTAACAAAACATATAAAATAAAACAAGTATGTTAACACCCGAAACAACGATAATACTAAGATATTATTATCAAATCAATATTAAAAGATCATATATGATATCATATTAATTTATATGAGTCATGTATAATTTAATAACAATTATTTCACCATTATACAGGAGGTTAGCCTACCCCAACCAAGGAAAAGTACAAGGTAATGGTTATTTCACAATCTCTTCATTATCCAAGGTTGTTTATACGTAATAATCTATTGGGATCTCTTTATCATCCACATCCATGTTTATTAAAAATGTATTTCAAAACATTTTTAATATTTACAAGAATATGGGTTAAAATCATTTGTAGCCTTGTTTGAATTTTTATAAGAGGTTTATAAAGGAATCTTTCTGTCGTTTTTCAAACAAGGTGCTTTTTAACCTTTTCGACAAAGTTAAGGTAAGAATGTTTTTTTAACTTATACGGAGGGTGCGGCAATTTTCCTCCGTTATAAAATCGCCGATGCTTACCTTACAAGATTATAAGAATATTTTCAAAGAAAATGTTTTATTTTATAAATATATGACTCTAAAATGATTTCAAAATAGAAAGAGATATTTCTCTAAAAAGAGTTTTGATTTCATCTATGTCAACATCCTTTGATGGATTTTATGCTTATTGGAAGTTGATTTATTATGATACAAAACTTCTATATTGTATTGAAGGTTTTGTGATATGTTTGACTATGGATGTGCTATTTTTATACCATTCATGGTTTATGGTGAAACTATTGACATTTCGTATGCTAGTTTTAATACGATTGTTTATGTTATGTTTAAACATTTTCATATGGGAATGCATTGGACTTAATATGTGACGGGTGGAGCCCGCTATAGCTCCTCGATGCATCGGTAGGTCTCATGATACAAACTAGTGTCTTAGCACAAGGCCTTGACAAAATCATATTTGTAGTCTTGGCACGAGGCCTTGGCTATGTGGTTATGATAGTCTGGCTTTATGCATTCCAACATTATGAAAGTGGTTATTGATATTGCATGTGATTATTCGATTAGTACAATATCCATGTAAACAAGTAAATGGCATTATTTCATTTTACTTTTGCCATACTATGTTGAAGTTCAAGTTTAAAAGGATTTTCTTTTAATAATGCATTTCCTTAAATGTTTATGCTTATTTTGAATGTTCCGCTATATTGTTATCCTTACTAGGCATTTGAGCTCACCCCTTTTCTATGTTTTATTTTTCCAAGGATGTGAAGAAGTTAGTTATGAATGACCTGTAGGGATATTATGAGGGGATAATAGTGTGGATTATGGAGACAATATGTTGTTGTAGTAGTTTTTCATTTTATGATGTAATGTAAGACATATGAATATATCTACTGTTTCAAGGCTACTAAACCAATCGGTCTTTTCGAGATTTGATCTTTCTTGTGATCATTCCAATGTTATGTAATAATTCACCGACTCTGGGTAACTAGGGTTGGGGCGTTACAGTAGGTATCAGAGGAAGTTTAGTACAAACCTTGGAAACTAGATTTAGATAAACTCTGATTAGAGCACGTAGACCTAAGATGAACTTTGAGGATTAGTATAGAAGAACTTCCTAGAATTTTGGTATTGTAGAGATTTTGTGAGTTTTCCGAGCAATACATCCCTGTCTGGATACGATCAGGTAGAGGCGCCTCTGGCACAGATGTACCTAGGGGTAAAACCCGAAAACACCGCTTTGAGCTAGACTCGAACGGGAACTGGTGCACGACAATGGGCCTTGCTGCACTCTTGGTTACGACACTCCCGGGGGATATGCTTAGGATAACTCTCTTTTTCTTTACAAATCATTATGAAGGGATTATGAGTATATACTTCCTCAAAGAAAACATTTTTATGATTATGGATTATATCCATAAATAGTTCAATTTATGTTAAGTGTTTTATAAGTATGGGATTATGTATTTTGATTCATAAACTGATCTAGTTTATGACATTGTTTAGAAATGGCGCCTAGTGTAAGAAATGGAAACCATATCAACGTACGCACTCCATGTAGGGATTTCCCTCCTACTCAAGATAATTATAGTGGGGCTGGTGATGCAACTGGTGCCGATCAGCTAATCACCATACTGGGACAACTTACTCAGGTTATGAATAATAACCTTACCCGTATGGAGCACCCTGATCCACAGCGTGGAGGATCAATGTTAGATCGATTCATGAGGAAACAACCACCAACGTTCAATGGGAGTACAAATCCCTTAGTAGCTGAGCAATGGATAAATTCCCTAGAGAAAATATTTCAGGCTTTGGGGAGTAGTGAAAGGGAAAAAGTTATCATGGAAGTTTACTGCCTCACTGGAGATGCTGATCAATGGTGGTCATTGATTAAAAACATGAAGGAAGATGATGAAGTATCAAATATGGAATGGAGGGAGTTCAAAAATCTGTTTTTAGAAAAATACTTTCCTCGTGACCATCGAGAAGATATGGAAAGGCAATTTCTGAGTCTGATACAGAAGGAGGATGAGAATGTCACAAAGTATGAGACTAACTTTACAAGGTTAGAAAGGTATGCTGGAGATTATATACGTAACCCAATAAGTAATATTGATCGTTTCTTTGATGGGTTAAAACCATTTCTTCGTCGAGCATTAGTCTCACAATCCTTTTCTTCGTACGAAGACATTGTCTCATGTGCTCTCAAGACCGAAAAGTAATTCTCTAAGTCTTATGACTTTAAAGCAAAGCAAGAGAAGAAGAGGCTTGCTGATCAATCTGGGAATGGAAATAAGAGGAAGAAGGGAAAGGTTGAATATCCATCCTGTGGTAAATGTGGGAAGAAACACCCTGGTACTTGCTTGAAGGGAATGGGCGTCTGTTACAAATGTGGTGAAAAAGGCCACCAAGCTCTTGATTGCAAAGGGAAGAAGGAAGATACCAACGTTCAGTGCTACAATTGCAGGGAGATGGGGCATTATGCAAATGCATGACCTAAGCGTCAGGAGAACTTACCTCAGAAAAGGCCAAGGGATCAAGGCCAGGCTTATGCTATCACTACTAATGAGGTAGAAGCTTCGAAAGACGTGGTGGCAGGTAATTTAATGGTTTCCTCAAGTTTAGCAAATGCATTATTTGACTCTGGATCATCGCATTGTTTCATATCTTCCCAGTTTTCTAAGAAAATTAGATATTTCCAATTTGATTTAATAAGGGATTTGTCAGTTAAAAATCCTAAGGGAAGTATCATTGCAACAATGTTTTGTGAATAAGTCCCCATTAGAGCACATAAATGTTTTTTATCTGCTGATCTCATCATCATACCTATGATTGAGTTTGATATAATCCTCGGTATGGACTGGATTTCGGACTATGATGCGAAGATTAATTGTAAGAAGAAAGAGGTTACGATTCTTGATGATAATGATAAATAAAACACCTTATCTTTAGAGTAGAATCGTCACCACCTAATTCTTATTTAGATCCACCCCCAGTAGCTCAACTTAATTAAATTATTGGGGAGGAAGAGAATGAAATAACTGTCGGTGAGGAATGGAATTTTCAAATAGAGGATGTACCTGTTGTGAAAGAATTTGTAGATGTATTTCCGGAAGATTTACCTAGACATCCTCCAGAATGAGAAGTTGAGTTTTCCATTGATTTAATTCCTGGATCAAGGCCTATATCGAAGACCCCTTATATAATGGCCACTGTAGAGTTAATCGAACTAAAGAAACAACTAGAGGAATTGAGTAATAAGGGATTTATTCGCCCTAGTGTTTCTCCATGGGGAGCCCCTGTTCTTTTTGTTAAAAAGAAAGATGGATCTATGAGGTTATGTATCGACTACAGGGAGATCAATGCTATAACAATAAAGAACAAGTATCCCCTACCACGCATTGATGATTTATTTGACCAACTGCATGGAGCTCAATACTTTTCAATGACTGAACTTCGATCTGGATACCATCAGTTGTGTGTGAAGAAGGAAGAGATTTCGAAAACAGCATTTCGAACCAGGTACGGGCATTACGAGTTTACTGTAATGCCGTTTGGATTGACTAATGCACCCTCTGTATTCATGGATCTGATGAATAGAGTTTTCAAGGAGTATCTAGATGAATTTGTGGTCTTATTTATTGACAATATCTTGGTATACTCCAAAACTTACAAAGATCATGAAAATCACTTGCGCATTATCTTGAAGACTCTGAGGAGGCATGAATTATATGGGAAGTTTAGCAAGTGTGAATTCTAGTTTCATGAGATTTCTTTTCTTGGCCATATTGTCTCTAAAGATGGAATCTCTGTTGATCCTTCTAAGACCAAGGCAATCCAAGAATGGCCATCACCTACGAGTATAACTGAGGTACATAGTTTTATTGGTTTGGAAGGTTATTATCGACGTTTCGTCCAGAATTTTTCCCTGATTGGATAACCCATTAACGAAGCTCACACGTAAAGGGGTTAAATTTGTTTGGACAAAAGAGTGTGAAGAATGTTTCGAAGAACTGAATAGAAGATTAGTCAATGCTCCTATATTGACTCTACCATCGGGAAATGATGGGTTCGTTATTTATAGTGATGCATCAAAGAAAGGACTTGGTTGTGTCCTTATGCAGAATGATAGAGTTATTTCCTATGCATTACGACAGTTGAAAATTCCTGAACAAAACTATCCTACTCATGATCTCGAGTTAGCAGTTGTGATCTTTGCTTTGAAGATATGTAGGCACTACCTCTCTGGTGAAAAATGTGAGATTTATATTGATCACAAGAGTTTGAAGTATATTTTCTCACAAAAAGAACTCAACATGAGGCAATGGAGATGGCTTGAATTGCTCAAGGATTAGGATTGCACGATACACTACCACCAGGGGAAAGCAAACAAGGTGGAAGATGCTTTGAGTAGAAAAGACCATGGAGTTTTGAACAATATGAGAATTGAAAGGGATCCGATTTTCATGGATCTAGTGAAGATGGACATGGGAATAACCAGGGAAGGAGATACATCTATTCTTTTTCAAAGGGTTGCCAAACCATCTTTACTAGAAAGGATTAAGTGTTCTCAGACTGATGATGAAGAATTTCAAAAGAAGATTAAAGTTGTGAATGATGGGAGATTGAGAGTCTTTGTGTATGAAGTTGGAATTTTGAAATTCGGGAAGAGACTTTCTGTTCCCGATATACCTGATCTAAAAAGGGAATTTTTGGATGATGCTCATAGTTCCAATTTCTCTATATTCCATGGGAGCACCAAAATGTATAGAGATTTGAAGGAACATTTTTGGTGGGACAACATGAAGAGGGAGATTGCTGATTTTGTGTCAATATGTATGGTTTTTCAACAAGTGAAAGCTGGAAGGCAACAGCCTGGAGGAGTCATGAAACCTCTTCCCATACCGGAGTGGAAATGGGACAATATTACGATTGAATTTGTCATGGGGCTACAAAAGACTCCTAGAAGGAACGATGCAATATGGGTTATTGTTGATCGTCTTACCAAGACATCACATTTTCTTTCTATAAGAGAAGATCTACCCCTAGAAAGTCTAGCAAGACTATATATTAATGAAGTTGTGAGACTTCAAGGAGTACCCCTATCGATTATTTCCAATCATGATCCCCGTTTTACTTCAAGATTTTGGAAAAGTCTTCAGAAATCCCTGTATAATGAACTTCATTTGAGAACGGCTTACAACCCTCAGATAGATGGACAATCAGAACGGACTATTCAGACCATAAAAGACATGTTGAGATCTTGCTCACTTGACTTTCAGGGTATGTGGGATCAATATTTACCTCTGGTAGAATTTTCTTATAATAATAGCTTCCATTCGAGTATTCAGATGGCACCATATGAAGCGTTATATGGAAACAGATGTCGTACACCAACCTGTTGGGATGACGTTGGTGAACGAAAACATGTAGGACCCGAACTGGTGGAGGAAACAGTGGAAAAGGTGAAAGTAATCCAAAATCACATCAAAGCAGCTCAAAGTAGGCAGAAGAGCTATGCCGATAATCAAATGAAGGATTTGGAATTTCAAGTCGGTGATCATGTTTTCCGGAAGGTATCTTCATATAAGGGAGTCATATGTTTTGGTGGGAAAGGTAAACTGAGTCCCAGGTACATCGGACCTGTCAAAATTCTAGAACGAATTGGGGTTGTGGCTTACCGATTGGCAATGCCGCCAAGTCTCTCCAAAGTTCACGATGTGTTCCACGTATCTCTGTTGAGGAAATACATGCCTGACCCAATGCATGTACTCACCTATGAGGAATTAGAACTGGAACCTGATCTTTCCTATTGTGAAGAGCCCGTCAGGATTCTTGATACGAGAGAACAAGTACTGAGAAACCGGACGACGCGTCTGGTAAAAGTTTTGTGGAGAAACCATAAGATGGAAGAGGCAACATGGGAACCTGAGAAACTTATGATGAAGAACTACCCGAGTCTTTTCATGCGGTTGTATTCTAGAAATTTCGAGGACGAAATTATTTGAAGGAGGGGGAATGTAACACCCCAAGATTCTACGGTACGCTTCTCTTTGAATAATGTGATAGCGTGTGTTGTACGCAACACCGAGTTCTAACACACCATAACCAATCAAACTAGCTGTTATGAATAGTAATACCTACTTTTTGAAATTATATATTTTAAAATGGACTTCATTTTTGGATTCAGAATATCGAATTTAGCCTAAGGTGAAATTTTGGTACTTTTCAGATAACTTTAATATTTTGATGAATAGTGAAAATTACTAAATTTTAATTAAAAACAACTTTTTTAATAAAAATAATTAATAGTGATAAATTATGAATTTGAGTGGTTTTAAAGTATATTTAGAATATATTTTTACCATTTAATATAATTTTGGTCATTGGACATAATTTTACAATTAAACCGAACATAAACAAGTGTCAATCTTTTGATAGTTATTATCTCTTAAAAACACGCTTTTTGTTTTGACAGCGGGAATTAATTTTAAATTAATTTCTGACACTTTTGTGTTTAGAATTTAGAAAAATGGATTCCATATTTGGAATCAGGATGTCCAAATTATGTAAATAGGTAAATTTTATTTTTAGACATTTTGAATAATTACTGTGGTAAATATTTTATTTACCATGGTTAAGGGTAAATCTGGTAAATAATGGTTAAAAAATAATATTATAATAATACTAAATTACCCTAAAATGTGTCCTAGACTTATTGGTTGATACATGTTCGACCATAGGCATCTTTGGGTCGATTTTGGGACCCCATGGTGCCAGTTGTAGGTGATAGGGACACTTTTTTTAATTAAGTTAAAATGAATACAAAAATGACACAAGCATATATCTTTTAGAAAAACAATTATTACATAGGGTTATATATGTTTGATTTTAGATTATAAATATTAATTAGAAAGATAAAAAGATACCATACATAATGATATTTTATTTATAATTTTTAGACATTAAATATTTTAATTTATTTATTACACAATGATGATAAATTAATTACTATAATAGTGAAAAATTAAAATAATTGATATTATAAATACCCAAATAAATATAATATGAAACTTTTAATGAATTAAACTAATTTTATAGGATAATATGATATATTAGGATTTATTTAATAGACTTTTTTCCAATTAATCAATCTGTTATGAGTTTCACAAAAATCAACTATTGAATAGTGTCAAAATTGACATAAAAGAGTTCTTAAAACAAATATTATATTATTAATTGATATTAAATTCCTAAAAATCTAAGGTTCGGCCAAGATACTTATATCATGATTTTTGTGTCATTAATGGACCACTTGGGGGTCTCTTGGATGTATATAGTAAGTTTATTAACCATATTATATAAAAATACAAAGAGAAATTGTAAAAGTGAAACAAATTAACTTAGAGTTAATACTTAAAGATAAGGTTAATATAAGTACCCAAACCTGTCTAAATTATATTGTTTGAGTGGTTGTCGACCTATCCCCACCTTAACCTTTTAATAATCAACTTTTGAGCCATTAGAAAACTAATATGAATTTATTAAAAATTAATATTTCTAGCTTTTCCAAAGGTGCCCCTCACCCCTCTTATAAAAGGGCACACCTCCTTCTCATTTCTTCACACCTTCAAAGCCTTTTGGTTCGGACAAAATCTGCCCAAATACTCTCCCAACTTCCCTCACTACAACCTAGGGGCCTTATTTTGATCAGAAAGCCAACCTAAGGATCCCTTTTGATCAAATCAAAAGGAAGAACCCGAAGAAGAGGTAATGATTTCACCACCCTTTTCCAAGATCCTTTCTTCTTCCACTTCTTCTTCCTTTGTTGTTACCATTATAAAATAATAACTCCAGTATCATATATATACTGTGATGTTATTATAAATATGGTACAACTATATTCAGTATTCTATCCACCCTTTGAATAACATGTCACCATACGTGCGTACGCACGGCTTACCGTCTCCACGTCGTGGTGTAATTGTTATTCAATATAATATTATTTGGATGGGTATAATAATGATGTGTAACTAATGTAAATAATAAATATAACGTGTTAATTATTCTTTATATATGATATAAAATCCATTTATATATTATTTTAATATCAAAAGAATGATATTGTCACTCGTGCATACGTACGGACTACCGTCTCCACGAACGCGATGAGATTCATTCTCCATCGTATCCATTCAAGTATAATTATCATTTGATGATTTAAAAAATGATGTTTAAGGTCTTGATATCATTCTGGATATGAATAATATACAACCTATCCTTTACAAACATGTCTTACGTAACAAAACATATAAAAGAAAACATGTAAGTTAACACCTGAAACAACGATAATACTACGATATTATTATCATATCAATATTAAAAGATCATATATGATATCATATTAATGTGTATGATTCTTGTATAATTTAATAACAATTATTTCACCATTATACAGGAGGTTATCCTACCCCAACCAAGTAAAAGTAAAAGGTAAGGGTTATTTCACAATCTCTTCATTATCTGAGGTTGTTTATACGTAATAATCTTCTAGGATATCTTTATCATCCACATCCTTGTTTCTTAAAAATGTATTTCAAAACATATTTACTAATTAATAGAATATGGGTTAAAATCATTTATACCCTTGATTGAATTTTTATAAGAGGTTTATAAAGGAATCTTTCCGTCGTTTTCCAAACAAGGTGCTTTTTAACCTTTTCGACAAAGTTAAGGTAAGAATGTTTTTTTAACTTATACGGCGAGTGCGGCTATTTTCCGCCATTATAAAATCGTCGAAGCTTCCCTTACAAGCTTATAAGAATATTTTCAATGAAAATGTTTTATTTTATAAATATATGACTCTTAAATGATTTCAAAATAGAAAGAGATATTTCTCTAAAAAGAGTTTTGATTTCATCTATGTCAACATCCTTTGATGGATTTTACGCTTATTTGAAGTTGATTTATTATGATACAATTCTTCTATATTGTATTGATGGTTTTGTGATATGTTTGACTGTGGATGTGCTATTTTTATACCATTCATGGTTTATGGTGAAAGTATTGACATTTCGTATGCTAGTTTTAATACGAATGTTTATGTTATGTTTAAACCTTTTCATATGGGAATGAATTGGACTTAATATGTGACGAGTGGAACCCGCTATAGCTCCTCGATGCATCGGTTGGTCTCATGAGACAAACCAGTGTCTTGGCACAAGGCCTTGACAAAATCTTATTTGTAGTCTTGGCACGAGGCCTTAGCTATGTGGTTATGATAGTCTGGCATTATGCATTCCAACATTATGAAAGTGGTTATTGATATTGCATGTGATTATTCGATTAGTAGAATATCCATGTGAACAAGTAAATGGAATTATTTCATTTTAATTTTGACATACTATTTTGAAGTTCAAGTTTAAAAGGCTTTTGTTTTAGTAATGCATTGCCTTTAATGTTTATGCTTATTTTGAATGTTCTGCTATATTGTTATCCTTACCGGGAATTTGATCTCACCCCTTTTCTATGTTTTATTTTTCCCAGGATGTGAAGAAGTAAGTTATGAATGACCTGCAGGGATATTATGAGGGGATAATAGTGTAGATTATGGAGACAATATGTTGTCGTAGTAGTTTTTCATTTTATGATGTAATGTAATACTTATGAATATATCTAGTGTTTCCAAGGCTACTAAACCAATCGGTATTTCGAGATTTGATCTTTCTTGTGATCATGCCAATGTTATGTAATAATGCACCGACTTTGGGTAACTAGGGTCGGGGTGTTACATTAATGGCGTTCTCAAAGGATAATTTATGTTTTGTTTCATTTTCTAATTTGTAATGTAACGTTCAGGTATCTAATCTATTTTCCAAGACTGATAAACAGACCGGTCCTTCGGGACTTGATTCCTTAAAATCATGCAAATGTATTACAAAATGCACTAAATCTGGGTAAATAGTGTCGGGGAATTATCATTGGTATTAGAGAATGTCTAGAAATAACTTTGGAAGCAAGATTTAGATAATCCCTAATTAGAACACATAGACCTAAGATAGACATTGAGGATTAGTATAGAAGGGCTTCCTATAATTTTGGTAATGTAGAGATTTTGTGAGTTTTCCAAGAAAATAAATCCCTTTCTAGATATGAGCAGGTAGGGGAGGCTCTGGAACCAATGTACCTAGGGGTAAAACCCGAAAACACCGCTTTGATCTAGACTGGAATGGGAACTGGTTCACACCAATGGGCCTTGTTGCACTCTTGGTTATGAAACTCCTGATGGATATGATTAGGATAATTCTCATTTTGTTTTCAAACCATTAAGAAGGGATTATGAGTATATACCTCCTCAAAGAATACATATTTATGATTATGGATTATATCCATAAACTATTCAATTTACGTTAGGTATTTTACCTATTTAGAATTATGAATTGCGATTCATAAACTAACCTAGTGTATGCCATTGTATTGAAATGGAACCCAATAGAAGGAATGAAAACATCAGTAATACGTATGATCCAAAGAGTGAGAAGGGCCATGTCATTCATGGTATTAAGCCAAAATTTTGAAATTAAATAGTCTCCGACGTTTTATCATCTTATAAATAAATAGTATCATGTGTTAATAAGATCAGTAAAGAATTCTCTGAATCATATGTCTTTGAAGGGAAGCCCGAGAATAAAAGTATGGTAGAAAGAAATATGGATAAAGGGAATAAGGGAAACAATGATTTTCTAATATGTGATAAAGGTTAAATGAATCACCTTGGTAAATTCTTGATGAGAATGGGAGTTTGTTAAAAGTGTTGGGAAAAAAGACACCAAGTATGTGATTGAAATGGTAAGAAAAAGTTTTTTAATGTAAAATACTTCATCTGCAAGGCGTTGAGACACTACACAAATCAATGTCCCATTCAGAAGAGTATACCGCAAATGATGTTATTGGATAATAATCACGTTATGATACTATTTCAGATGAAGAAGAATGACTAGTGTTCTTATGTGGTTATTATAGAATTATTTCATTTGAGTGTTGTATTAATATTATACTGGTTACATGAATTATGGAGATTAGTAAGGATTGTATTGTAGTACTATTTTATTAAGGAATTGAGATTATTCGACTCTACGAAAAGTGACTTAATAGTAGGCTACACTTATTGGAAAATAAACGGTTTAAGGAAAGTTAATCCTTAATATGGTCCTAATAATGATGTATTGATTTTGGAATAAGAGATGGTTGATTATGGTAATTCTGGATGTCGCAATGTTGTAAAAGAATACATGATGAAGGCGTTCACATGTTATTACCTGCAAAAAGGATCGTCATTATGTTTAACTTCATTATAAACATTGGAATGAGTGTTTGGTTATAATTATTTTTCAATAATTCTAAATTTTTGAATGGATTATGTTTAAAATAGGATACTATTGTTAAGGGTACTTTTGGATTGCCATAAAAAGGATAACCCGGAGGTCGGGCAGCAACCTGTCACGTCAGACAAGGCCGCGAGACGAGAACCTGCAACCGAAGGGAGGCAAGGGTGTGTCACCAATCACTGACCCACGTGATGACATGGATTGAATAATGTAGTTTTTTAAAGGGTCCGATATTTGAATTATAAATTAATTATTTTTGGAACCCTATACCATTAGGATAAATAATATATATATATATATATTTGAAATCTTTTCGAGTGAAATATGAGTTTTTGGTAGGAAATAGATGACGGATTAAACTCTACATGTCAAGTATATATATATATATATATATATATATATATATCCCTGTTATTTTATGGATAAATTAATTATTAAACTTTAGGTAAGGGATCTTCAAACCACAAATTTTTTATCCTAATACCTTACGTTTTTTTGAACCAATTGTATTTTAAAACATCATATATTGGTTGCTTTGAGGCCGAAAATTCGACAATTGTTTGTGATTGATGACCTCAATAAATCCCTATAAATATTTACGTTTTCCCTCCAATTATGTGTCTCTAATTGCCACCAAAGTTTTCCTAATCGAGATCATAATTTGGTGGTGACTTTTTCATTCCACTTTTCCTCTTATTACGATTAAATTTTATTAACCTAATTTCCGATGTGGGTTTTCGCACAATGGTATTTTCTATTTTCAACCATTTATTTTTGAAGAACAACATAAAATTGCGAGGACACAATTTATTTAAGGAGGTAATAATGTAACAACCCCAGATTTCATAGTACACTATTTCTTCAAAGTAATTCAATAATTTGAACTACATGCAACACTGAGTTCAAGCGCACCACAACTTACCAAACTAGCCGTTAAAAAGCATTTATGAATAATATTAACTGAATTTTGAACTATATATAATCCTTATAATTTTAGAATACATATTAAGAGTTTCTTAGACATACTGAAAAAACAAATTCATATTTTTCAAATAAAAGATGTATTTTTCAAAAAATGCACTTTTACCGCCTTTTAATGGTGAACCATTTTTAAATCCAATATTTGAAACTTTTATATATTCAATTTGATAAAATAAAATTATTATTTATAATTGGGAGATAATATTTTAGTTTCAATAAATATTTGGTGTTTTCTGATAACTTTCATATCTGGGTGAATAGTGAAAAATACTATATTTTAACTGAAAACAACTTTTTTAATCAAAATAATATATAGTGTTGAATTATACATTTTAATTGTTTGGAAGTATAATTATATTATACTTTTACCATTCAATCCAATTTTTTTCATTGGAATTAATTTGACATTGAAATTATCCATAAACAAGTGTCTATCTTTTGATATTTATTGTTTCTTATAAACACGCTATTTGATTTGACAATGATAATTAATTAATAAATGCAACTTCTATGTTATTAATTTGTAAAAATAGACTACATTTTTGGATTCAAAATATCGAAACTATCATAGGGTGAATTTTTGGTATTTTTTTCAAAATGTTCAATTTTTGATGAATAGTGAAAAAAGTTGAGTTATCGTTTAAAACTGAATTTTTATAATATTTATATTATTTAAATTTTTTTTAGGTCAAAATAGATAGATAATACCTATATAAGGTCAATGTAATTCATTGGAGTCAATTTATAATAAATGTAGATATGTAAAAAATGTATAGAACTTTTTACCGTCTTTTACCCACCTCCTCGGAGAATTTGCGAATTCACATAAAACATAATTTTACCTCTTCTATGAGTGGAATCTCAAAAATATAAGAGATAGAGTTGATATCAGTAAGTAAAATTTGGTTCATGATGACAAAAAAAATTCATGTGAATAGTAACTTTTTAATTTTATTTACCACGGTTAAAAGTAAATAGGATAATTAAGGGTTAAAATGATATTTTTATTACCATAACACATTTACTATTTCTATTGGATAAGTGTAATTCAACCAAAAACAACCTTAGGAATAAAATATGACCCTTTATGTCCACATGGATTAGATTAAGACCTTTAGTATTATTTTATTTAAAGAAGTGTTAAAAGAGTTAAAATATAAGTTTAATAACTAAACCATTTTTAATATAGAATTATACATAAGATAAATTCGAAAATAAATATTAATTAGAAATATAAAGAAATTTCCTAAATAATATTATTTTATTTACTATTTTTAGATATTATATAATTAAATTTATTAATGACACAAAGGTGATGCAGTAATTACCTTATTAATGAATGAATCAAATAACCGGTATTATGAATATCAACATAAATATAATTTCAACGTTTTTATGACATAAACTAATTTTATATGTTAATATGAAATTTTAGTAGTGATATAATGTATTTTTTTGAGGTAATAATGCTGTTATTATTTTAACAAAAAACAAATACCAAATAGTGTCAAAATTGACATAAAAGAGTTTTTAAATAAATATTATATTATTAATTGATATAATGGTCAAAAAACTCTATGGATCGGCCAAAAGAATTATATAATAATATATATGACATTAATGAACGAATTGGGATTGATTGGCAGTATATAGTATGTTTATTAACCATATAGTTTAAGAATACAAGAAGACACAGTAAAAGTAAAATTATTTATCTTAGAGTTAAACATAAATCATAAGGATAAAATGGTAACCTAAACATGTCTAAAACCTATTGGTTTAGTGGATTGTGTTCCATCACCACCCTAGACTCTTAATAAGTCACTTTTGAGCCATTATAAACCGAATATGTATTTAATATAAAATAATATTTTGTGTTTTTTCAAAGGTGCCCCTCACCCCTCATATAAAAGGGCACTTCCCCTTCTCTCAAATTCACACATCCAATGCCATTTGTCTCGGCCAACCCCTACCAAAATATCTTCCCAAATATCATGCATTCATCCTAGAGGACTTTTTTGGTCATAAATCCAACCTAAGGATCCATTTTGGTAAAATCAAAAAGAAGAACCGGAAGAAGAGGTAATGATTTCACCTCCCTCTTTCAAGTTCTCTTATTCTTCCACTAACTATTTTTTTGTTTTTTCCATTCTAAAATAATAAATCCAATATCTTATATATAATGTGATGTTATTATAAATATGGAACAACTATATTCATTATTCTATCCATCTTATGAATGATAATTCCACCTTGCGTGCGTACGTACGACTTACCATCTCCACGCCGTGGTGTAATTTGTTATAAAACACTATGTTATTTGGATGGATATAATGTTGATTAATATTTAAATAAATAATTAAAATAACATGATAATGTCTCTGTAAAATCAAAATACCATCCAATTCCACACCTTTAAGGAAATTATATTGTCGGTCGTGCGTACGTACAGATTACCATCTCCACGACGTGATGAGATTCATTTCCATGTTCACCATTCATCGACTATGATAAAAATATATATTACTAATAAGTATGTAATATATAAAATAATAATGTGACTAGATATATATATATATATGCACTTACATATGTCTTATTCACTTAGTTCCGTTCAATACGATTTGAAAATGGAAACAACATTTATGCGTATGTACGGACTACTGCCTCCATAAACGGTGTTTTTCATTTTATATATATGTCTATTATACATATTTATATTCTAAAAATATATGATATATAAATCATGTTATATATTTTGGATGTATTTAAATATTGGTCTATGTGATACAATCAAGAGTAACAATTTAAAAAACATATGATAAAGAAAGTGATTATTACCCGAATTGTTTATTTAACATGGAAATTATTGTTAATTGGGTAGTATAAAGTCATAAATTAATCATGTATGATATGATAAATATTAATATGGTTCTGGTATAATTTAATAACATACTACTACCTTCATATAGGAGGTTAAACGTACCTTCAACTATAGGAATGTTCAAGGTAATGGTTAATTCCTCAATCTCATTATTATATGATATTGTTTATGTCTAAGTATTTACTGTGACATTTTTATCATCCATGTCCATTTTTCATAAAAATGATTTAAAAATGAATATTTTAAGTATTATTGAAAGTTAATATTTATCACAATCAGAATATTAAAGGTTTTAAAGATTTATCTTTCCAAATCTTTTTAATTAATGTCCATGTTTTCAAAAGGATTTTAAGAATTTATTTATATGGACATGAATGTTTAGAAATGATAATTCTTTTCAAAAGTTTCAAAGTGGTATGGGACACTTTGATACAAAAATCTCTTTTAAATTACTTCTTTTATAAATGTGTTACTTTTAAATGATTTTACAAAAAGGAAATTTCTTTCAAAAAGTTTTACTCATAATTTTCAACTATGTTAGCATCCTTTACTGGATATTATTTTTGATTGAGGTTGATTTATTATAATAAAATATTCCATTTTGTATTGAATGAGTTATGATATGTTTGACTGTGGATGTTCTATTTTTATACCATTCATGGGTTATGGTTAATTTATTGAAATTTTGTATTCTAGTTTTAATACGAATGTTAATGTTATGTTTCAACTATTCATATGTGGAAGGCAGTGGACATAGTAAGTGACGGGTGGAGCCTGTTATAGCTCCTCGATGCATTGGTAGGTCTCAAGAGACAAACTAGTGTCTTGGAAGAAGGCCGTGACAAAACTTTTATTTGTAGTCTTTGCACGAGACATTGACTATGGGGTAATGATGTCCGACATTAGGTATTCCCTCATTATGAAATTAGTTACTACATGTGATTATTAGACTAGAAGAATATCCATGTGCCTATTTATATGGTAATGTTGTATTTATTTTTTCCATATTATGTTCATGTTTATGTTTAAAAAGGCTTCTGTTTTTGTCACACATCTTTCCTTAAAATTGTGTAGCTTCCACTAACTTATTTACCCTTTCTGAGCATCTATTCTAACCCCTTTCTTATGTTTTATATTCCCAGGATTCCAAGAAGTGTGTTATGATTGATAAGCAGGGTTAGGATTAGGGATTAATGGCATTCTCAAAGGATAATTTATGTTGTGTTTTATTTTCTAATGTGTAATGTATCATTCATGTATGTAATCTATTTTCCAATACTGCTAAACTGAGCAGTCCTTCGGGACTTGATTCCTTGTAATCATGAAAATGTATTAAAATAATGAAACGACTCCGGGTAACTAGGGTCATGGTGTTACAGTTGGTATCATAGAAATTTTAGCAATAACCATGGAACCTATATTTAGATAAACTCTGATTAGAGCACATAGACCTAAGATATACATTGAGAATTAATATAGAAGCACATCCTAGAATTTTGGTATTGTAGATATTTTGTGTGTTTTGCAAACAAATACATCCATGTCTATATACGAGTAGGTAGAGGCGGCTCAGGCACATATGTACCTATGGGTAAAAACCAAAAAACCGCTTTGAACTAGACTCGAATGGGAACTAGTGAACGCCAACGGGACATGCTGCACTCTTGGTTTTGACACTCCCGTTCGATATGCTTAGGATAATTCTCATTTTCTTTATATACAACTATGAAGGGTTTATGAGTACATACCTCCTCAAAGAAAACATTTTTGTGATTATGTATTATATCCATAAAATGTTCAATTTACGTTAGGTATTTTACATGTTTGGAATTATGAATTTTGATTCATAAACTGACCTAGTGTATGACATTGTTTATAAATGGTTCCCAATAGAAGGAATGAGAACTCTAGAAATACGTATGATCCAAAGAGTAAGAAGGGGCATATCATTAATGGTATTAAGACAACATTTAGGAAAGAAATATTCTCCCAAATATTATCATCATATGAATAAATAGTATCATGTGTTAATAATATCAGAAAAGAATTCTCTGAATCCTATGGCATTGAAGGGATTCCAGAAAAGAAAAGGATTGTTGAAAGAAATATGGATAAAGGGAAGAAGGGAAAGACGAATTTTCTAATATGTGATAAATGTGGAATGAGTCACCTTGGTAAATTCTTGAAAGGAATAAGAGTTTTTTATAAGTGTGGAGAAAAATGACACCAAGTTCGTGATTTCAAGGGTAAGAAGAAGATTTCAAATGTAAAATGTTTCATCTGAAAGTTGTTCAGACACTATGAAAATCAATGCCCAATTCATAATAGTATACCAAAAATGATGTTATTGGATAATAATCATGTTATGATACTACCTCAGATGAAGAAGAAAGACTAGTGTTCTTATGTTTTTATTATATATTTATTTCATTTGAGTGTTGTATCAATAGTATACTGGTTACATGAATTATGGAGATAAATAAGGATTGTACTGCAGTACTACTTTATTGAGGATTTGAGATTATATGGTTTTAAGAAAAGTTACTGAATAGTAAGCAACACTTTTTGGAAAATAAATTTTTGAAGGAAAGGTAATCATTAATATGGAACTAATAATGAGGTAGTGATTTTGGAATAATAAATTGTTGATTTTGGTAATTCAGGATGTTGCGTTGTGGTAAATGAATACATGATGATGGTGTTCACATATTATTACGTAGAAAAAAGGATCCTCATTATGTTTAACTTTCTTATAAACATTGGACTGAGTGTTTAGATATAAGTATTTTGGTTAATTCTAAAGGTTGGAATGGATTAAGTTTGAAATTGAATACTATTATTAAGGTTATTTTTGGATAGCCCTAAAAAGGACAACCCGAAGTTCATGCAGCAACCCCTCACATTTGGCAAGGCTGTGAGACTTGAACACACAACCGAAGGGAGGCTAGGGTGTATCACATATCACTGACCCATGTGATGTCCTGGATTGAATAATGTATTTTTTTAAAGGGTATGATATGTGAATTATAAATTCATTACTTTTGGAACCCTATAAGATTATGATAAGTATAATATATATATATATATATAATATTTTAGAGTGAATGATGAGTTTGTGGTAGGAAATACCTAAAGGATTAAACTCTAATTTTCAAGTATATATATATATATATCCCTATTATTTTATGGATAAATTAATTATTAAACTTTAGGGAATGGATCTTAAAAACTCAAATGTGTTATCCTAATACCTTACATTTTGTTGAACCGATGGTATTTTAAATCATTATAGATTGATGGTTTTGAGGCCAACAATACTAAAATTGTTTGTGATTGATGACCTCAATCACTCCCTATAAATATTTATGTTTTTCCTCCAATTATTTGTCTCTAATTTCCACCAATGTTCTCTTAATAAAGATCATAATTTGGTGGTGACTTTTTCATTCCCCTTTTCCTCTTATTAAGACTAAATTTTATTAACCCAATTTTCTGATGTGGGTTTTTCCACAAAGGTATTTTCTATTTTTAACCCTTTATTTTTGAACAACAATTTCAAATTGCGAGGACGTAGTTTATTATAGGAGGGAAGAATGTAACACCCCAATATTTCATAGCACGTTATTTCTTCAATGTAATTCAATAACCTTCACTACACACAACATCAAGTTCTAAATCCAATATTTAGACATAATGTAAGCACTAAATCATTTTTTTCAAATTAAAGAAGTATTTTACAAAAAATGCACTTTTTCCGCCTTTTAATGGTGAACCCTTTTTAAATCCAATATTTGAAACTTTTATATATTAAATTTGGAAAAATAAACTTTTTTAGAATCGGGATAGAAGAATTTAGTTTCAATAAATTTTTGTTGTTTTTCGGATAACATACATATTTGGGTGATTAGTAAAAAATATTATATTTTTACTGAAATAATTTTTCTTAATCAAAATAATTTATATTGTTTAATTATACATTTTAATGTTTTGGAAGTATAATTAGATTATAATTTTACCCTTTAATCAATTTTTGGTCATTGGAATTAATTTCACTTTGAAATTATACATAAACAAGTGTCAATATTTTTATAGTTATTGTTTCTTAAAAACATGCTATTTGTTTTGAAAATTAAAATTTATTAATAAATTAAACATCTATGTTTTGAATTTGGTAAAATAGACTCCATTTTTGGATTCAAAATATCGAAATTACCCATGGGTGAATTTTTGGTATTTTTCTGAAAACCTTCAATTTTTGATGAATCGTGAAAAAATACCGAGTTATCGTTTAAACCCAAATTTTTATAATTTTTTATTTTATTTAAATTTATTTTAGTTCTAAAAAGATTCATAATACATATATAAGATCAATGTAATTAATTTGAGTCAATTTATAATAATTTTAGATATATAAAAAAATTTAATGAACATTTCACCGTCTTTATCCACCTCCTTGGAGAACATACAAATTCATATAAAACATAATTTTACCGCTTCTATGAGGGGAATTTCACAAATCCGAGAGACAAGGTTGATATCATTATGAAAAATGAGGTTCAATAGGATAAAAATAATTTTTGTTGAATAATAACTTTTTATTTTTATTTACCACGGTTAAAAGTAAATATGGTAATTATAGGTAAAAATGATATTATTATTACCCAAACACATGTCCGAATTCTATTGGATAAATGTAATTTGACCAAATACAACCTTAGGAATAAAATATGACTCTTTAGGTCCAATTGAATTAGATTAAGACATTTATTATTATTTTATTTAAATAAGAGTTAAAAGAGTTAAAATCAATGTTTAATAACTAAACCATTTTTAATATATGGTTATACATAAGATAAATTTGACAATAAATATTAATTAGAAATATAAAAATATTTCCTACAAAATGTTATTTTATTTATAATTTTTAGATATTAAATAATTAAATTTATTAATAAGACAATGATAATGCAGTAATTACATTATTAATGAAAAAAATAAAATAAATGGTATGATAAATATTAAAAGAAATATAATTTAATAGTTTTTATTACATAATCTAATTTCCTAGGTGAATATGACATGTTAGTATTGATTAAATGTATTTTTTTATTAATTAATCATGCTGTTTTTAGTTTAACAAAAACCAAATACCAAATAGTGTCAAAATTGACCTAAAAATGTTTTTTAAAATATTATATTATTAATTGATATAATGGTCCAAAAACTATAAGGTTCTTCCAAAGGAATTATATAATAATTCATATGACATTAATGAAACAATTGGGGTTCTATTGGTAGTATATAGTATGTTTATTAACCATATTGTGTAAGAATATAAGAAGACACAGAAAAAGTTAAATAATTTATCTTAGAGTTAAATCTAAATGATAAGGTAAAATGGGTAACCTAAACATCTCTAAAACGTATTGGTTAAAAGGATTGTTACCCATCCATACCCTAGACTCGAAATAAGTCACTTTGGAGATATTATAAACCGAATATAAATTTATTATAAAATAGGATTTTATTTTTTTCCAAAGGTGCCCCTCACCTCTCTTATAGAAGGGCACTACCCGTTCTCTCAAATTCACACATCCAAAGCCATTTGGATCAGAAAAACCCTGACAAAATATCCTCCAAAATAACCTACCTTCATCCTAGAGCCCTTACTTTGGTCATAAAGCCATCCTATGGATCCCTTTTGAACAAATCAAAAGGGAGAACCCGAAGAAGAGGTAATGGTTTCACCACCCTCATTCAAGTTCACTTATTCTTACACATACTATTTCGTTGTTGATTCCATTATAAAATAATAAATCCAATATATAATATATACTTTTATGATATTTTAAATATTGAACATCTATATTCATTATTCTCTCCCTCTTATGAATGATGATGCCACCATGCGTGCGTACGTACGGCTTACCATCTCCACATCATGGTGTAATTGGTTATTAAACACTGTGTTATTTGGATGTATATAATGATGAGTAATATGTATATAAATAATTAAAATAACATTCTAATTACTCTTTACAATTAATATACCATCCAATTACACCCCTTTAAGGAAATTATATTGTCGCTCGTGCGTTCGTACGGATTACCGTCTCCACAACGCGATGACATTCATTTCCACGTTCAGCATTAATTGACGATTATAAAAATATATATTACTAATAATTTTGTAATATATGAAATAATGATGATAATGGATAAATATATATGTACTTAAATATATCTTATTCACTTATTTCCGTTCAATACGATATGAAAACAGAAAAAGTGTTTATGCGTACGTACGGATTACCGTCTCCATAAACAGTGTTTTTCATTTTATATATATCTCTATAATGAATATTTATATTCTAAATATATATTATATATAAATATTGTTTTATATTTTGGAAGTATTTAAATATTTTTCAATGTGATGCAATCAAGAGTAAAAAGTTAAAACATGTACGATAAAGAACACAATTATTACCCAAAATGTTAATTTAACAAGGAAATTATTATTAAATGGGTAGTATAAAGTCATAAATGAATCATGTATGATATCATAAATATTAATATGGTTGTCGTATAATTTAATAACATACTACTATCTTCATACATGAGGTTAAACTTACCCTTTACTAATGTAATATTCATGGTAAGGGTTAATTCCTTAATCTCATTATTATCTGAGATTGTGTATGTGTAAGTATTTACTCTGAGATTTTTATCATCCATGTCAATTTTTCATAAAACTTATTTCAAAATGAATATTTAAAGGATTTTTGAAGGGTAATATTTATCAAGATCAGAATTTTAAATGTTTTAATGATTTATCTTTCTAAATATTTTTAATTAATTTCCACGTTTTCAAAATGATTGTAGGAATTTATTTACATGGACATGAATGCTTTGAAAGATAATTCCATTATAACGTTTCAAAGTTGTATGGGACAATTTTATTCAAAAATATCTTTTAAATTAATTCCTTTATAAATGTGTGATTTTCAAATGATTTTACAAGAAGGTTATTTATCTCAAAATGTTTTACTCATCATTTTCAACTATGTCAGCATCCTTTACTAGATATTATTTTTGATTGTGGTTGAGTTATTATAATACAATCTACATATTTTTTTGAATGATTTATGATTTGTTTGACTGTGGATGTTCTATTTTTATACCATTCATGGTTTACGGTTAATGTATTGACATTTTGTATGCTATTTTTAATACGAATGTTTATGTTATGTTTCAACTATTCGTGTGGGGAATGCAGCGGACTTAGTAAGTGACAGGTAGAGCCCGCTATAGCTGCTCGATGCATCAGTAAGTATCATGAGACAAACTAGTGTCTTTTCACAAGGCCTTGAAAAATCATTTATTTTTAGTCTTGGAACGAAGCCTTCACTATGTGGTAATGATTTCCGACATTAGGTATCCCATCATTATGAAATTAGTTAATACATGTGATTATTCGACTAATTGAATATCCATGTGCATATTTATGTGGTAATGTTTTATTTTTTTCATATTATGTTCAAATTTTTGTTTAAAAATATTGTTGTTTTTATTACACATCTTTCATTAAATGATTATAGCTTCCGCTAAATTATTTACCCTTACTGAGCATTTGATCTCATCTCTTTTGTATGTTTTATTTTCCTAGGATTCCAAGAAGTGTATTATGATTAATAAGCAGGGTTAATCTTATGGATTAAAGGCATTCTCAAAGGATCATTTATGTTGTGTTTTATTTTCTAATGTATAATGTAACGTTCATGTATGTAATATATTTTCCAAGACTACTAAACTGATCGGTCCTTCGGGACTTGATTACATGCAATCATGAAAATGTATTAAAATAATGAACCGTCTCTGGGTAACTAGGGTCAGGGTGTTACATTTTATGTAGAAATAATATAATAATATCATGAAAAATTAAAGACATATTTGAGGTGTAAACCCAATGAAGGTAGAAATCTATAGAATTTTGGTTCGATAATTAAATATAGATTTAAACCACTTGAAACTATATATCAAAAAAGTAAACAACATGTACATATTGAAAAATTATTTCTAAAAATTATTTTGGAAGAAAAAACTACTTCAATACATCTCAATATCCTAATTTGATAAATTTTAAATACATGGATGATGATGCTTTTGTTGAATGTGATCTAAAGGATTCAAATGGAAAATGAACCGTGATTATGGAAAATAGGTTTTCCACATATATGATATAGGTTTTGAATATTTTGTTGAATGTAAAATGGTTTATTTATGGCTTAATAAAAATGGGACTAATTTGTTATTAAGAATCAATGGCACGTGATATTACATCATTAAGATAGAATAGCTAAAATAAAAAAGGCCTATGTTAATTAAAGGGTGACATATAATTTTTAGGTGTTTCTTGACATTTTGAAGACGAAATTAAGTTTCTCACATGGATATATGGTTTTTTGTGAAAAGTATAGATTATTTAATTTTTTTTATCAAAGTTCAAAAAAATATGGAAGTTTTGTTCATGTTGGTTCTATAGAAAAGTCAGGATATCATGGCAGTTTGGAAGAAAATAATATTGGGAAAAAATGGGCAGGGAACATGTGTCATATAAATTTGACATTGTTAATAATTTTTCTGTTATTCCTGATTTTTTTACAGAATAGAAATATTATATTTGTGTTTCTATATATTTTTTCCTATAATGAATACATACTCATTTATTACGAAATTTTAGATTTATATTAATTGAAAATAGGAGATGAAACATTCGGTTATTTGTGGGACGTTGAGTAAAAAATTAACACACTATAATATGTAATTTATTTTTATCATTGTTGAAATTACCCAATCAAAAATAGTTTTTTATTTGAAACATTGATCAAATGATCTTACATTGTTTAATAAATTAAAGAGATTTATATAAATAAAATGTTTATATTGTTTTAATTAGGTATATACTAATATTGGTAGTGATTATAAAAAATATTTTTTATATAGTTTTCTGAAAAAAATCAATCCATATTGAACTTAATGAACTATGAACCTGATAACTAAATCATGATACTAAAATAATGAATATAATTCTAGTTGAAATGTGGAATAAAATGTTGATCAGGAATTTTACATACAATTATATATTGATTAAGGTTTTAGGTAAAATATTTAATATTCAAAATTTATGTATCTATAGAATTGAAATTTATATTAATCATTATGAAATATTATATAATAATATTTTATTGGTGCACGTAAGGGAGTTTGGTAGTCCTATCATTAAAAAATTAAATTGGGAAAATATTTTTAAATTTAATCATAGAGTATTTTATAGAAAATTAATTGGCGACACGCATTATACCATTTGATACAAATTTTATAATTATTAAAAAGTAAATATTGTTATTCTATGGAAATATGTTGATCTTCAAATATCTTATAAGGATGTTTCATAAGTAGATGTAAATGTTAAATATGGGTAACATTAGGAAATTGAACATGAGAAAATTGAAAACAATTCAAAATAAATACTATTAATTTTAATTTCTAGGATGTAATATCATCTTTTATAAATAATAAATATTTTTAAATGATCTATTAAGTTAAAAAAATTGATTATCAACAACAAAATGATAATATATAGAGTGCATTAGGGTTTTCTTCACACACCTAATTCAAAATTTGATCCAAATTAAGTTAATAAATATTTTTAACATGAATAGTTGATTGATGATATAAATAAAAGAAATTGTTATTTTTTGAATATATATACATGTGAAATTTTACCCACTCCAAATAATATAAAACTTATTTGTATAATGATGGTGTTCCTAAAAATTTTGAATGGAGATGGTGATGTGATAATATAAAAATTTCGATAATTTTTTCATTGATACTAACACATTTAAGAACTTAATATTGATGAAAATTTTCTATGGTTTCTTGATTCTAAAAAATCAAAATATATCTATCCATCACCCGAAAATGTGGTTATTATGTTTTTTAGATGGATTTAACGTAGTCATATCTTCATAGAGATATCGATGAAAACATTTCCAATGAAAAACTACGTGTTTTAATTAATAGTAAATATGTATATAATGTGTATAACATGGGGAATTCATTTAAGAGATATTAGTATGATCCATGAGATTTTTATACAAATTTGGATAACATCATATGTAATTATATCTTTATAAAAGGGTGTGTTTATAGTAATCAAAAATAAAAAAAAATTATTATGAAGTTTCCAACATTTATAAGTATTCATTCTTATAGAATTGATATATTTCCATGGGATGGAATATTTAAATAAATATGAATTATATATTCTTATCTCAGGAATAGTATACAATGCATTTTATAATGAATGTTTTAACAGAAAATTGAAGATGATATTCGAAACTAATTTGGGAAAAAAGTTCAATATATAGAGTGGTAAGGAATTTCATCCTATGAAATTTAGGTACTCTATGATAATTTTTTATATTTAAAAACATTGTGACACATACTCTATATGCAGTTAATTTTTTTTAGGATTCTAGAGTGCTCAAAATGAATAACATCTCATTGTATAAAAAATTCTCTTATATATTTGATTCAAAGTAGATTTTGGAATAAAATATGATAGATTAAGAGAAATTTATTTTTTGGGATATATAGATGTTATTTAGGTAGTGACTATTGATAAAAAAATCAACATCAGGAAGAGTTTTCATTTTGTGAGAAATTATGTCATTTGAAATATAATGAATATAAATTCAGTGACACATATTATTTATGAATTTGTGTATGTTACTTCCACTCTAGCAATAGATAATCCAATGTGTATGGAAGCATAATTAGGGGACTTTTTGATGGGTGTGAAAATGGGCTTTATATTGGGTTGTGATAACTAATGATCTATAAATCTCAGAAAAAATACGATGAAATTTATATTCCCAAATCATTTTTAGATCAAATATTATCTCTTAAAATATAATGTCTAGAATAATTACCTATATCTAGAATATGTTCATATTAAATATCATGCTTCTAATACATTAATTATTCTATTATTAATGTAATCATATTATATAAATATGATGCACATGGAGGTTCCACCTACCTTTATTCAAGGATTTGATTTGTGTATCAATCACCTCTATCATTATTTTTTATATAGTGTCGTTAATGGTGAAATATTGTTACATAAATATATCAATTTGTGTGTTCGAAATATGTTAAGGACAGAATATATTCAGTAGGATTTTTTATATTAGTTGGATGATATTTAAATATGAGTAAATTATTTAATAGTTTTTATAAGTGGACATTGGAAATATTATTCAAGAATGAAAATGTGAGAATGCCGTGAAATATTGATTTTTAAGGAATGGGTTTGTTGGATTAGTGGAAGAAGAATATTATTATTTGGAAGATTATGTATCATTAGGTTTTTTGGTTCACCAATTATTTCATTTTTATAGATTTAGCTCATGTTATATTGGAATTGATGTAGTAGAAATCCATTATTTTAGTTTCAATATTTCATTATTTTATAATTTGCAGTTAAAAATTAAATCCAATGTAGAAGGTTGAAAGGAAAAGTATTATTTAAGGAGTTTTTACAGATTCTTGAAGTTTTTTTGATGAAGCATATCAGGTTTTGAAGACTCTAGTCATAAAATATTAGTTGGAGAATCAATATTTTTTGATCAAAATTTATTACAATAAAATTTTTATGAAAAAAAATAACATTACATTGTAAATGTTTCTAATATATATATTAATAAATATTCTCCCAGAAAAATAATGTCATAGCTAATTGTTGAAACAATGTAGATCATTCAGAGTTTGTGTACATGATGATTGTATACAAATGTTTATAAATTTTGATCAGAAAAAACATTCAAATAAACATAGTATGGATAAAAAATTCTATATTTTTCTAATGGTTCCAACATTATGTGTTACATATTATAGTGATCGAAAAATTTTCTTGAATGGGGGATAAATTTTCTTTTAAGTGTGTAAAATGATCTTTTATAATGATCTTGGATATTCATTGAACAACCAAAAATAAGATAATGAATTATCTATGAAGTTTTTTTGTTTTTTATCTAAAAGTGATTTTGAGTGTTCAATATAAGAAAATTTAATTATTATGATGCATTATTATTGTCACATTAAAAATATATTTTAGTTTTATTTGCATATTATCTAATTTCTAAACATTGCAAAAGTACTGTAAGGGATGATATTTCTGAGTGATATAATAGGACAATCGTTTTTCTATAAATCCCATTAGACAGATAAATTCATATGAATTAAATTTTACTAATATTATAATATTAATATTCTATTATTATAATTTGTAGGATGTCTTTCATAAAGAAGATATTATTCATATATTTTTTATAAAAAATAGTGTACATACCATTATCATTTATCAGGTATCCCTTTAACCGAGTTGTATTTTCCCCCTCCATTGAGAGTAGGAAGAAACAAATAATGATGATGTTAGATATCTTTTGTACTTTTTGACAATCATTTTCAACAAGATGAAAAAATGATTTAATGTTGTGTATATGGGTTACATGTTGAGTACCTATTGCTATGAATAATCTGAGAAAGGGGATTCATGATGTAAAAGTTACACATCATGAATGATGGTTTAGTATCAGTACTTGTTTAATTAATAGATTAATAATTTGAGGCATTTGGTTTTTAGTCTACTTATCATGCGTGTAACTCATGGTGTAAATGGGTTTTTCACACCGGGAAATGGAACATATCCTCTTCTAAAACCTGATCTTGGAAATTGTTCACAGACTTTTATTTCCAGACTCTTCACCCTCCACTAAGGGGGTATCCTATACATTTTCCACTGACACATTTCCTCATAGAATGATCCATTCAATGTTTGATCTCTATTACAATTTTAGTGTGTCTCTCTAAGTTATTATTTTTTCTGCTGCATTATTTCTTGTGATCATAGTAGTTACATACCATTATAGTATCAGATCTATTGATATATATTGTATATTCCATCTTTCCATATTCTAGATCATTTGTGAGATCTTGTTTTGAAGGCTGTTTCTTGGTTAGTTGTGGTGAGGCAAACATCTGTTCTTGAGGCATGTGGTGTTTTCATTTTCCATCGACCCCATTTTTTCAAATTGGATCAATCCTAAGATTTTGGTATTTTATATTAGGGGTGTCATTGAAATTTTTGGGTTTTTTTATTAAGGTATCCTATTGTGGGTGTTTATAATCTGTGTTTTGAAGTAGGTGATTCTGTCTCTAGTTAATGATAATGGATGATTTGGTTTTTCTTTAAAAACTAATTCATAATGAATCATTGGTATGCTTTACTTTGTTTCCTGAAAAGAGTTTCCAATAATAAATATTTTACCCTGTTTGATGATAAATGGAATGGAAATGTGTTATTTTGGAAGCATGTAAATGAAATTTGTAATTGTTCTGAAATGATCTTTAGAGTATTAAAATGAATTGTGAATAAGAACACATGTGATACCTTAGGTACATAGTTGTAACGACAAGATGAGGCCATCATCTTTTTTTTGATTATTAATGAGTTTTTTCTGAGGTATTTCCTCTCTTTCCTCGGTTTTTGGTTCTAGGGAACATATATTAATATTTTCTGGGGGGTTTAATCAAAGGGTATTACACTTCTTCATAGGATCGTTATTCAACTAACTAATTTGTCCAATTTTTTATTGCGGTTAATGAATTCTGTGACCTAAAACTATAGTATTCTTTAGTGTTATGATATATTTTATTTTATTTTGAATTACTTTTCATTTGTTGTTAGCCTTGATATGAATGTTTCTTCTTGGGAAAAATGATATGGAAAATGTGATTTGAAATTGATATACCTAATTTTGATTAGAACAATGGAAAAGGGAAATTGTTAAAATGTTTTCTATATAGGTACTTTATTTCTTATCATTCCATGTTTTAACATAAAATGAGAATATCTGAATTTATATACAGAGGAATGTTATGAAACTCTTGTATGGGATACAACTAATACTATTCACTCACACCCTACACATCACTTCGGTGGAATGTATAGCTTGGTTTTTATTTTAATGCATTGAATGGTGAGGCGCCATAGTGTGGTAGCGAGGTTCATGTCAGACGGTTGGGTAGATGGTGTTGACATTGATGGAGTTTATCCATTCCATCATTTGGAGTTGTTTTTTGGATTGTGTCCTTTACTATTATACTCATCCTTTTGATTTTAGATACTTTTCCCATTTTCAGTTTCCACTATTTTCATAATGTTTTGGAATATATTTCTCATTCATTTTTCAATGAACCTTTTTTAGTAAATATATTCTTTTTGGTAGCTCATGGTGGAAAAAATAATTCCCTCTCATTTTTTGTTCCATGCCTGAGTGCTTTTTTCCATCCCATGGGGATCACGAACACCCTTAGGGTATGTGACAAATCAGGTTGCATGCTAGTTTTGATGGCACCCTAGGATAGTTCATTAAAATCTGGTATCCAAGGATATTTTTCCTCAATATTCTTTGTCTTGGGACATCTTTTTTAATGGAGATATTATTTTTGGGACAAAAGAAGTATGTGGATATGTGCTTATAGACATGAATTTTCAAGTCAAGACCCAAGATTCCTTGGGATTTTTGGGGTGTGTGACACTAATTATTATTTTTTTGTTTTTAAATCTCACTTTTTTATTATGGATTCTCTAGGATGAAATGATAATTTATCTATTTTGTGATTGTTCTATTGTTTTGGTGTGAAATATTATGTCTATGATATATCTTACATGAGTTCCTCATGAATATATAGTTGATGGTACTCATTAAAACCCACCTTTAGATAAGAATATCACTGAGAATCAAATGTAGGTAGTATGTGATGTTAGTAAGCAAGTGACCAGAGTTGAAAACATAATGGTTGACGTATATCCATGAGCTAGCGGAGGGGGAGATCAATCCTATGAGTTCATGCATGAGATACGACCATCCATTAATGGAACGATAGATCCTCAAAGGGTGGATGAATGGATATACAGGATTGGTAAAATCTAGGACGTTCTCATGATACCTGAGAATATTAGGGTGAAGTGTACAGCATTTTGAATTGAGGGGTTTGGTAATAGATTTTGGGATAATTTTGTCTAGGAATTCAGATTTGTGTAATTGTGTTATAATGGATTCAAATAACTATTTTCTCATAGTTCTTCCAAGATTAACTTAAAGAGGATAAATCTCTTCAGTTCTTATATTTGCAACAATGATATCATTCAGAGGTGGAATACACTAAAAATTATTATAGGCATGTTGTTTTTTCGAAATGTATTGATGAATTACCTTCCAAAGGCTCTGAATTACATACAGGTTTTACAACAGGATATCAGATCAAAAAATGTTTATGTTAAAATATTCTACCAATGCAATGATAGTATATAGTGTTGTGATATAGAAAATAAATATTTCAGGAATATTTGGACTTTCCATCTCTTCTCTTCCAATGGGTGTCAGCTTCAATGGAGAACAAGTGAAGAACAGGAAGTGGCAAGGTCATCATTGGAGTAGATGAGTGGGGTATTAGTAGTGAACCTCTATCTCGTTGTTTGTTTCCAAATGGAATGTTCCTTCAACTTTCTATCACTATGGAAATGTCAAACACAAATGGAGTTCTTGTTATATTCCTGAAAATACAATTAATAGTTGTCGTTCTATTGGACATATATGATACTTTCACTAGGAGATAACTATTCTTTATTATGGGCAGGTTCTTTGGATCCATGTAATATTGCGGTGGACTTAGAATAATTTATGACTATAGGGATGAAACCACAAGCCTTGGGAGTGAATAATTTTCATGCACTAGATGATTTTCTACTGAATGTTTATGTAGGTCTTCCAACACAGATAGGTACAATCATTATTACATCTTCCATTAAAATTTCATTATTCAATACGAGTGCCTCCCAATCGCTTTTATTTTCATTTTTCGTATATATTATTAAAAATATAATAGAACTTCCATCCTTTGAAACTGAGTTAGTGAAACATTAGAGCAAGCGTAAAGATTATGGGGTCTCATTGACTTTCATATTCATTAATGATAAGTGATATATATTTGGTTTGGGATTTCTTCATTCTAGATCGAGATATGTTAAATGTCACCATCTATATGGATTTTCTTATCTCTCATTGATAAAAGGATTTTTTTTCATTAGTGTGGTTCATTTTTCATTTTCATTGGGTGATGTCATTTTTTTCAAGGGTTGTGCGACCTAAGGGCTAGTTGTTCATGACAATTCTTCCAAGACCTCAAGATTTTCTTGGTTATTGTTGTATTTGAGATCAATGAAATAATTCTTGTTTCCAATTTCTTTGTTTTTTAAGACTTTACTAACTATTTCCATGACAACCACTCCATTTTTTCTCTAGATATATAGATTGAGTATACGATTGATTAGGTTTCAGGTACACAACCGATATCGATACCTTCTCATCATATGGAACAAGTGGATCTTAAATGCATCAAGATTCGAGAGTATGTCCTTTTAGAAAAATTTATCATCAACCCTAGAATTTATCCATTGGAATCCATAATGCTCTGTCTAAATAATTCAGATGGTTTACTTCAATTATGTGTGGACTATCAAAATTTGGACTAGGTAATGGTTAATAAAAAATATACATTAAATCATTTGGATGATCTGTTTGACCAGTTAAATGGGGAAAAGTGGATTTCTATGATTGATATTCAATCTGGTTATCATTCGCTCTTAGTTCAATAGTCTTATATACCGATACAAGCCTTTAGGAACGAGTATATCCATTTTGAATACAACTTGATTCCATTTTGTCTGACTAATTACCTTTCATTTTTTATTTCTTCAATAAAACATATATTACACCAAAATCTTGAAATGATGTTGGTAGTGTTTGTGGATGATATACTATTTTATTTTAAATTCTAATGTGAGCAAGAGAACCATCTGAAATTGGTTCTAGAAATTTTGAGAAGTCATCATTGGTGTGGAAATATTTTGAAATGTTGTTTATGGATTCATGAATTTGAGTTTATGGAGAATAGAATTTATAATCATAGATTATCATTTGATCTAGGGAGGGTAATTTTTTTTCATAGAAGGAACCACCGAATTTCATTGAGATAAAAGTCATAAATTTCCTTGTGGGATACTACTGATGGTCTCTCAAGGACTTCTCAAAGATGGTGTCACCAATAAATGCGCATATTAGGAAAGATTTCAAATTAACATGGAATGTGAAGTGTCAATATTCATTGGATGACCTGAAATGATTTCTTTCATCAGCTCCTATTATGATTTTAAAATAGGTTGATAAGGGGTACATGGTGTTTTAAGATGATTCAAGTGTTATTTAGGGAATCATGCTTATGATGAATTACCATGTGGTAGCTTATGGACCTCCTCTACTTCAGCCACATGAAGGAAATAACCATAATTGTGATTTAGAGTTTTTCGTGGTCATGCATGCTATAAAATGATGGAGGCATTATATTTTGGGGAATGGTTGATCGTCTTTTCTGATCATAAGAGTATGCATTTTATATTTTCACAGATGGGAATGAATATTAGGAAGATATAATGGTTGATTACCTTTATTTTTTCAACATCGATATCACCTACACCCCAGTTGAGGGAAATTTCATAACAGTCTCTCTTAGTATGAATATACCATCAGAGGATTTTCCAAATTCAAATGGGTAGTAGAACCTTATGATACATTTCACTCAGTTACCCCAATAATCTTAATATGTCATTTTTCATCGGTTTTTGACAATTGTTTAGTAACCATAATCTCCCATGTAGACTATTATATAGATTCATAATTAGTTTTATGAGTTTCAAAAGACATGATAAATCCTTTATGGTGGGGAGATCATTTTACATTTGTCACTTTCTTCATATGGTATAATTCACATAGGGAAAATGATTTCCATCCCAGTATATGTAAGATGTTTAGTCTTTGGAGATTGGAATACATCTTCTTGGGTTATTCATATAGGCACTATGATGATACATTATGATATGAGATGGTGATTCTGGAGATCATGTATAAGGCATGACATCACAGAGTTTGTGTCTCACTGTTACACCTACCAATAGATATATTCAGATGACTTGAAACCATTATGTTTTCTACATACTCGTTCAGTGCGGAAATGAAAATGGTGTGAGATGTCTATAGATTTTTTTTGGATTACCATGGACTCCCCAAGGGAGTAATTTTATCTGAGTGGTTGTTGATTTATTGATGAATTTGTCAATTTTTATTCCAATCAATGATGCCAAAAAGATAAGGATCTGGGTAAGCTGTATGTGAAAGATATTTTTTTCATTTCATGTGATTCCTTTTGCTATCCTTTCAGATAGGGATCATAGTTTTACCTCATGGTTCTGTAGGTGTCTTCAAGAGACAATGGGAACATGGATATAGTTTACTGAAACTTAACATCTACAGGAGGTCGATTAGATAGAGTGTGTGATTCAAATTCTATAGGATATGATCTGCTATTGTGTCTTGGATTTTGGAAGATCATGGGGTAAACATCAAGGAAATTTTTTGTATTTTTATAAATAAAACTATCAGTCATCAATCATAATGGACCCTATTGAGGTGTAGTAGGGTATCCTGTGTAGATAACAATTTTGTTGGGCTGATGTGGGAGGAGTATCTCTTTTTAACAATGTTTGATTCATGATGAATCTTCAAATATTTAGATTGTACATCGATGTCTGAATAGAGCCAATAGTCAATAGAAATCATATTCTGATAAGCATAGTTAGACATAAGATTTTTCCAATGGTCATTTGATTTTCTTGAATGTTTCTCCACTATTGGGTAACCATCAACATGGAAAATAGGGAATGTTGGCTCTATGATATATTGGACCATTTGAGTTCACTAGAGATTTCTGATAGGTTTCTTTATCACTTATAATTTCTAGTAAATTTGACATGAATTCATGATGTTTTAAATATATATCATCTTATTAAGTATCTCCCTGATCCAGCTCCTGTTTTGAGTTGGGAAGAAATTGGGTGAGGACCATATGCTTATATTATGTCAAAACCTGTTGAGATAATTGACTCTCAAGTGAAAGTCTTTTGTGAGAAGTCAATTTCATTGGTTAGACTGCTATTGGAATAAGGATTACATTTTCATGAGACTTGGGAATGTGATTAATTGAAGATTGAGTTTTGGCCTCATCATTTTCAAGGGATTACATCTTCCGCATAATTTACTAGGTACAAAAAGTCTTTATGATGGTGAGTTTGTAATATCTTGTTACCATTTAGTCAGGTAAACACATAACCACTTCTTAGGATTTATCTTATTTGAGTTTGGTAGGATACCTATAATAGATAATTAGGAGATTTTTGTAACTTCAAATTTTAACTAGCCTTTTCTATAGGATTCAAAAGGATTTCATGTCATTAACAAGGTAAAACACTGTGTAACTATTGGTGGGTACAAGATGTGAAAGTGGATTCACTCTATGATTGTTAAACACTGTGAAAGATGGTTTCATGTTTTTCTATGTTTAAATAATTTATTTTTTATCTCTGGTGGTGGTTTTTTCATAATACACATCCAGCTTCTCTGTCACGATGTGAATGTGAGTTTCACGTCGTGAAACTGCCCATGTCTACTTTTAAAAAACATGCATGGAAGTATTTCTCATTAATTTCATTCTAGAATCCTTTACACCCAACCGAGGTTCTTTCCTATGAATTTCTAAAAGTCACTATTCCTTCTAGATCAACCTGTTTGATGTCTGATCTATATTGCGATGGTGGTGCGTCTCTTTGGGAAAGTCATATTTCCTCTTCTTTATTTCTCTCCATCGCAATAACACCCATGAATTATTGTATTATATCTATTAGTCAATTTTGTATGCGCCTTCATGTATTATCATAGATTAGTTGTGAGGTCTTGTTTCTGTGGCTAGTTCATTGTTATTTGTAGTGTAGTGATCCTCCATTCTTGAGGTATGTGGTGTTTTCCTTTTCTTCCACCCCCATCTTTTCCAAATTGGATCAATCATAAGATGTGGGGATTTGATTATTGGAACTTAATTTTCATTGTTTTTATTATTTTATCAACAGATCATGTTGTGGGAATGCACTACTTCTTTTTTGAGGTAGATGGTTCTGTATCTTGCCTATGATAATCGATATTGTTGGTTTTAAATACAAACTAATTGATAAGGAATTATTGACATGATTGATTTTTTTCTAATGAAACAATTTTCCATTGAAAATGTTATTACCTCTGTTAATTGATAACTGGATTGGAAAATGTGTATTTTACCAGACTTTAAATGAAATTTTAATTTTTTTTTGAAATAATATTCATGTAATTGAAATGAATTGTGAAAATATGACATTGGATATGTTGTGTAGATAGGTATAAGGATAATCTGAGACCATCTTCCATTATTTTTTTATTATTAGAGAGGAATTTCTGGGGGAATTCATATATTTACTATGACCTTTGTTCAAGGGGACCGATATTCACATTAGGGGGGGTCCTCATGGGGTATTCCCATTCATCCTTTTCCAATTGTTCTAGGATCATGTTTGTGCACTTGGTTATTGTGGTGTCAGTATTATATTTCCTAGAACTATAATATTCGTTGGTGTTTCGATACATATGATTCTATTATGCATCCCTTATATTTCAATGTCTTCCTTGATACACATATTTATGCTTTTAAAACATTTTATAGAAAATGATATTATAAAATTGAAATAAATTATATGTTTATAACTATGGAAAAAGGGAAATGTTTACCATGTATTATATAAAAAATTATTGTAACTCATCTTGCAATGTTTTGAAATAAAATATGAATATATGAATTTTAATATTGAGTCATGTTATGGAACACTTGGTTTGGATCCTACGATGAATGTTAACACACATCACTTCATTGGTGCGTAGACCTTTGTTTGACTTCCAATACATGGAAAAGAAATGTGTTTTAGTGAGGAATAGAGGGTTAATCCATCTGTTTGGGTACCAAGAGGTGATATTTAGGGAGTTAGTCCATGCCATCATTTGAAGTTGCTATTGGGATTGGTTCCTTTGTAGTTAGACTTGTCCATTTGTGTCTCTATGTATTTTTATGTTGTCTATTTCTATTTTTTAATTATAGTTATAACATATATTTCTCATTATTACTTATCGATTTCTTTTTGTTTATTACATATATTCCATGTGGTTTCTCATGTTGGGAAAACGTGTTCCCTTTAGATTGTTGTTTGATGATTGGGTGCTTGTCGCCAGCCCGTAGGGATTCAGAATACCCTTCGAGTACGTGATAAATCAGGTCAAATGCTAGTTATGAGTGTACCATAAATCAGTTGAATACAATTAGTGGTTTGGAAAATATATATATAATAGTTTATGATTCTAAATTATTTCCAACTCAAATAATGTTTTGTTGATAAACAAATCCTACCATACAAACAATTTCATTGGTTGGAGTTCTCTATTTCAATGGACCAACGAATAACACCTCTATGATATGTTTCCCAAAATACTCCAATGATTATTTTGTTGTTAGATATATTGACACTAGATAAAGAAATTATATGGAGTTTTTGTGGAAAACATATTCGGGATTATTGTGAATTGATGTTCATTATGATTTTTTATCAAAGATATAAATTATTAAGATGATAATATAATAATTTAATGGTCTTCAATCCTAATGTATCTACACAATTATTTCAAATTATAAGGATTTTTTTGGGGTTTCTCAACACTAACGGTATGAAAATTCAATGATGACTATTTTCTCTATTGATATTGGGATGCGTTGAGAATATTATAGAAGATTTTATAAGTAGTCAAAAAATTATTTCATATGGATATTTCTATAAGGCCCCAGCCTTAAACATTACTTAATCTTGAGATATTTCAAGAATACACCTTGAGGATCTTTTCAGGTTTAGAGTTTTAGAGAATTTGTTCATAAAACTTGCATTACATTCCAAATTTAAACAAAGTGGTTTCATAAATGATAGTATTCATTTTTTCCATCAATGGAAACATATTTAAAAAAACATGGATTCTTTCTTGACACTTCCTTGACACTATCATCATACCATGCACCTTTCCTTTGACCGGTGAAAAACATTTCAAAAACTTGGGATGAGCATAAAAAACTCAGTAAGGGATATAAAAATATAGAAAAGGAAACATTAGTACATGTATACATAAGAATCAATGAAATCATACTCTACTCATAAAACATAATCACTTAAACATACCTCATCAAATCATGAATAAATCATAGAAATCATAAGACATAAAGGTAACTTGAGGCATTCATAACATTCTTACGTAGGGAGTAACACTCTTGGTTGAGTTTGGAATACCCATCACAGTATATTCCCTAAATCTCTTCGGAGAAACCTCAACATTTAACCCATTCTCATTACCCATTGCATTGGAGATCCATATCAGGCTCACCCGCCCTTAGTTTATCACAGAACCACCCGTCTTCATAAACAATTCCGATGAACCATAACATAATCGTATCACATAAAACATGAATAAAGGAAACATAAAATTTCACATTTCAATCACAAGATATCAATAACACGTTGATATAATAAAAACGATATCAAAACCATTTTAAATACCAAAATAAAAGAAAAGTAAAACATGGTATTTATTTTTATTTTTAAAAAAGGTATGGCTTGTAGAGGACGCTGAAACTCAAATAATGGTCACGGCGGCAGAGAAGTCGTTGTCGCCGCATACGTACGAAAAAAAATTCCTTTTTGACTTTTAGAAAAGGATTCATATAAAAAGATTCCTTTTGCATAAACATATAAGTAAAATGGATTTATACACCGTATAAATGAATGTTTTGTATAAAACAAAATATGCCTCAATGAAAGGAGATTGAGATGAAGTCCCATACCTCGGGTCCGACATGACTCGATCGTTCATTAACATCCTGAATAATAAACTTGAATTAATTTCTACTTTCTTAATAACATTTTTGAAGTTCATTATTCCTTTTATATCACTTATTACCATGTCATGAACACTATGTAATTATTTAAGTTAATAACGGTTGTTTTAACGATCATTGGTACTTGAGTCAAAAAAATAAACTCTTTATAATTACACATTGTTCATGTACCCATTATATCCAGAGTTATAATCATGATTTAGATATCATATATATCATATATATCCAGTATATACATGAATTTATAATATTACATAACGTTTAGAGGTAAGAAATGAAATGCACTGTTCATGGAGACGGTAAGTCGTACGTACGCAAGAACGCTACTTTCATTTCTATTTCATATTTTATGGAATGGAATCATAATTATATAAAGGTATATTATAATTACAGTATAATATAATATATAAAATCATTAATTACATCCTTTATACGTCCCATATATGGCATTAACTAATCAAATCACTTTAAGGGGGCGGTAGTCCGCACTTCCTAAAAAAAAGGTATCGCGTTTACCAATAATGGAAAACATAAAGGTTTGTAATAAATGAAAAATACAGAATCTTAAGTAAAACATAAACATATTATATATCATATATAAATATAGTGTCATCTTAATGGCCCCCTTTGAAGGTGTTAATAGAATACTGAACAATCATCGTTTCGTGAGGAAGAAATTCTACATCCACAGAAACAGTATGTTATTTAACAATTAGATGTATGTGTGAGTAAGTGTAGCTGGAATACTTCTTATAAAAAGATCCTAGTATATCTACGATACTATTTTTGTTACAAAATAAATTAATAAAAATAGCTTAGGGAGTTGGAGAAGAAAAATAAAACATAAGAACACAAGAGAAGATGCTACCTTTAAATCGGGTAACTCTTTTTGATTTGAGCTCAAAGGCTTCCATGGGAAGACTTCTGCCCAAAGTGAGGCTTCTAAGAGTTATAGAGGGATGTGGAGAGTCAATATGGGTAGGGGTTGGGCGAGCCAGAGGATTTGGAAGTTTGGTTAAGGTAGTATAGGTGGGGGCCTTTTATAAGAGGAGAGGAGGGGTACTCTTGGAATGTTAAGAAAAGATAATTTTCTATAAAATGATTTTCGGATAAAAAGGTCCCAAAATTATAAATTTCGAGGATAAGGTGATAAGGGTTATAAATCCATCCCTTAAATAGGTTTTTTACAAGTGTAGGTCTTCTATTTTACATTATAATTTCATTTTATTCAAATCGTTAAATAATGAGGTAATCGATGCATCATCATGGTGTCATACATAATATAATTTATTGTCTAAAAATTATAAAAAAATACTATGATGTTGGAAATCGTATTAGATTTCTAATGACTATTTATAGTAAAATATCTGACTTGTATAACCCCATGTAAATTTTTTTTTAGTAAAATAACTCATGTTTGTGACATTTCTACTTTAACATTAAATAAAAAGATATTAATGTCATTTTCCTTCCAAAGTGGATCCATGGGGTCCCCAAGTTGACCCATGTATTGACGTGGTCAGCCATGACACATAAAATAAGGGTATGATATGTGTCTAGGTCAATTAATATTATTAAAACATTATTCTTACCTTAAATTACACTAATTACCTCTAATCGCGATTAATAAACTTAGAAGTTACTATTCAATTAAAAATTATTTTAATCCCATTGAACAACATTTTACTTCTTAATGACAACCATGTATGTCTAATTTTTTGAAATTCAAAACACAGAGGTGGTGAAATTTCATTTAAATGAAATATCAGTTTTTAAGTACCACTTAGTGGTTTCAGTATTCATCAAAAATTGAAGTTTTTTAGAAAAATACCAAAACTTCACCCAAATCGATATTTGATATTTCGAATTCAAAAATTATAACTATTTTACAAAATTAAAAACATATAAGTTAGATTAATTAATTTAATAATTAATTCCCGCTGTCAGAGAAAATTGCGTTTTTTTATGAAACAATAAATATCAAAAGATTGACACTAGTTTAAGTCCAATTTCAAAGTGAAATTAATTCCAATGACCACAATTGGATTAAATGGTAAAAATATACTCTAATTTAACTTTAAAACCAATTAAAAAGATAAGATAATCATATAAATAAATTAGATTAAATATAGGTTTTGAATTAAAATACAACATTTTTCACTATTCATTAAAAAATGAACTTTATCAAAAAAATACCAAAAAATTACCCAAAGTAAATTTCAATGTCCCAATCATAAAGAATAAGTTTATTTTAACAAATAGAGCTTATAAAATTGTCAAAATATTGATTTAAAAAAATGGTTTTCCATCAAAAGGTATTAAAACAATCTTTTAAAAATATTAGTGTATTCCATGTTTAACATTGGATTTATTCTAATTTTAAGCCTCTAAAACACTATCTAATTCATAAATAGACATATATAAAAATATATATTATTCATTACTTACTTGGGATGTTACATCCTTCCCCCTTTAGAAAATTATGTCCCCACATTTTATTTAATTATCTAATAAGTGGGGGTATTTAGCCCTCATTGCATTTTCAGATTCCCATGTTGCCTCTTCAATCATGTGTTTTTTCCACAAAACCATTACGCGATGAATCAACTTATTCTGTAACACTTGCTCCCTATGGTCAAGAATCTGTACTAGTTGTTCCTCATAAGATAGGTTCTCTTCCAGGTGAACTACCTCTGGACTCAAAACATGAGATGGATCTAGCATATACTTTCTCATCATCGAAACGTGAAAAACATTGTGTACCTGAGATAAACTCGGAGGTAAAGACACTCAATAAGCAACTGATCTAACTCTCTCCAGAATTTCATATGGTCCAATGAACCATGGACTCAGCTTTCCTTTCTTACCAAATCTCATCACACTTTTCCATGGAGAGAAATTGGAAAAAATATGATCACCTACCTCAAAAGATAGATCCTTCCTCCAATTAACCGCATAACTCTTCTCCCTGCTCTGAGCTGTTCTCATGTGTTTCTATATCATCTGAACTTTTTCTGCCAACTCTTCTACCAATTCTAGTCCCATCATCTTCCTTTCACCCACTTCATCCCAGAAAGCTGGAGTTCAACACCGCTTCCCATATAACACCTCAAATGGTGCCATCTATATACTGGAATGAAAAATGTTATTATATGAAAACTTTACCAAAGAAAGATGTTGGTCCCAACATCCCTGATAATCCATCGAACAAGCACGAAGCATATCTTCCAAAGTATGAATTGTTCGTTCTGATTTCCCATTTGATTGAGGATGAAAAGATGTGCTAAAATTTAATTCAGTACCCAACGACTTCTGAAGGCCTTTCCAAAAGTTAGAAGTGAACCTTTGATCATGATCAGATACAATGAAGAGAAGAACTCCATGTAACCTGACTCATGCTCTTGTGCTTGCTTGATTCTGTCTTATAGAGAATATTTCACTGATACCTGAACCAAAACAGAAGGAGATCCTGCACCAAATACTTCTATGCCAATTTTCATCAAATCCTTAACCAAAGGATCAAGTTCCAAAAGAAACATTGTTAATGAAGCATTACTTTTTCGACTCAAAGCATCAACCACTTTATTTTCTTTTACTGGATGGTAATGAAATGTACAATCATAATCCTTGATTAATTCTAGCCATCTCCTCTGGCTCATGTTCAATTAATTATGAGTGAATATATACTTTAAACTTTTATGATCGGTATATATTTCACAATTTACTCCATACAAATGATGCCTCCAAATTTTTAAAGTGAAAACAACAGCAGCTAATTACAAATCATGTGTAGGATAATTTACCTCACGAGTTTTCAATTGATGTGAAGCATAAACAATTACATGATCATTCTGCATTAGGACGCAACCATGTCCATTCAATGAAGCATCAGTGTAGATAACAAAATCCCCATTCCTGGAAGGTAGTGCCAAAACTGGAGCATTCACCAATATTCTTTTCAATTCCTAAAAACAATCATCACATTCTTTTGTCTAGATAAAATTAACACCCTTTCGAGTTAGCTTAATCATTGGACTAGATAACCGTGAAAAATATCTAACAAACCTTCGGTAATAGCCTACCAAACCAAGGAAACTACGAATCTCTGTTACATTTTTGGGTCTTGGCCATTCTTCAACAACCTTTGTTTTCGCAGGATCAACGGTTATCCCATCTTTAGAAACAATGTGACCAAGGAAAGAAATTTGTGGAAACCAAAACTCACACTTGATGAATTTACCATAATATTTATTTTCTTTTAAGGTTTGAAAAATAACCCTTAAATGTATTTTATGTTCCTCTTTACTTTTAGAAAACACCAAAATATCGTCAAGGAAAACAACCACAAACTTATCCAAGAACTAATCGAAAATTCTATTCATTAAGTCCATGAATACAGAAGGTGCATTGGTTAGCCCAAAAGGCATTACTAAAAATTCATAATGGCCATATCTTGTACGAAACACAGTCTTCAGAACATCTTCTTTCCTTTACCTTCAGCTGATGGTACCCCGATTTCAGGTCAATCTTTGAAAAATACCGATCTCCCTGGAGCTGATCAAACAAATCATCGATATGAGGAAAATGATATTTTTTCTTAACAGTGATGTTATTCAAGGCTCTATAATCAATTAAAAGTCTCATTGAACAATATTTATTTTTAAAAAATAAAACTGGAGCACCCCATGGTGATGTGCTAGGTTGAATGAAACCTTTCTCTAATAAATCGTGCAATTGTTCCTTCAACTATAAAAGTTAAATTTGATCCATTCGATAAGGGGGTTTTGAAATTGGCTTAGCATAAGGAACTAAGTCAAAAGTAATCTCAACTTCTGGATCTGGTATTACTCCAGACAACTCATCAGGAAAAATATCAGGATACTTATTTACCACTGTCCCATCATTAACTTGAACATTTCCCTTGTTTTCAACAATGTGTGCAATGTAACATTCATTTCCATATTTTACAAGTTTCTTGGCCTCTTGATATGTTATCAATAGTAAGGGTTCATTCTTGTACACACTCTGAAAGTCCTTATAAAAAGAAACTTCTTTATCTCTACAGTAAATCTTAGCATGGTAAACAGAGAGCCAATCCATACCCAGAATAACATCAAACTCTACTAGAGGTAGAACAATTAGGTTTTCTAGTAGGTTCTTTCCACAGAAGAGGATAGGAAGATTCTTATAAATTCTTTTTTCCTAAACATTTCCCCCATGTGCTTTTACCACAACTTCAGGAGTCATTTCTTGAGATGGTATTCCCATTTTACTAGAAAAGGTTTCATAGATAAAAGAATGTGTAGACCCTGAATTAAACAACACACTGGAATAATCTGAAAAAACAAACAAAGTAACTGATACAACTTCAATTGATGGCCTGACATCTGCTAAAGTAGTTGCAAAGGATTTCACCACCCCTTTTTGCTTGTATTCTAACTGCTTCCCATCTCTCAAGCTCTTTGTCGGACACTCGTTTGCATAGTGACCCATCTCATTGCACTTAAAACATTTCACTAACTGTAAATAAAATTCGGACTTACCATCACCTTGATATTTTTCAGTGTAATCACGAGCCTTATGTCCAATAATACCACATCAGAAGCACTTTACAGAATTTAGAAAACTTTCCCCAGCATGCCTTTTACCACATTTATCACAAACTGGAAACTTAGTTTTCTTACCGTCAGACCTTTTTGATGAATTCTTTCCATTCTCTTTCCACATCGGTCTCTTCTTCTGTTGGATGTTATAGAACACTTGATCATTGGAAAACTCCACTTCCACCTTCTCAGCACATCGAAAAAGATTTTCATAACATTTTAACTCATGAAAAGATAATGCCCTTCGATATTTTGGCTTTAATCATGAGTAAAAACGATTGATTTTACTATCAAGGTCTGGGATAAAATTTGGAGCATGCCTTGTCAATCGAGTGATCCTCTCTTCATAGCCAGCCACTGAGTCTTCCTCTTGCCTCAATTCTTGGAATTTCTTTTCCATCCTAAGTCGAACAACATTAGGAAAATACTTCTCAATAAACATACATTTGAATTCATCTCAGTCGAGAGCATCAATCTCATCAGCGTCCCTGATATTTTTAACCATCGACCACCACTGATCTGCCTCACCCTCCAAACATCAAATAGCAAGACTAACCTTTTGATTGTCTGAACACCCCATGACATCAAAAATCATCTCTAGTTCTTTAATCCACCCTTCAGCTAGAACAGGGTCAGATGATCCTCTAAATGATGGGGGATGTTGCCTCATGAAATGTTCCACCACTGAAATGTTCCTCTGTAGTTGATCTGGCTGATCTCGTGCATGGATACCACCACCATTTATCGCTTCAGTCAACTGCGCCATTACTGCAACAAACTGTTCAGTTCCAATTCCGACCATCTCAAGATGATGATTCGGAAGGTTATTTCCTTCTGTATGCCTTCCTAGGACTGCTTCCCGGTTTCCTCTACGGAAAACCATTCTGAACAATCATGTCTTAGATGATGCACCATGGTAATCTTCAAATGCTATATAATTTCTATTTGACCATAAAAAAATATTTTTGGATAATCATTTAATAGAATTCTAACTCCTAAAGTTATCTAAATTGACCTCTGATACCAACTATAAGTCCCTAGCCTTAAACAATACTTAATCATGATATATTTCAAGAATACACATTGAGGATCTTTTTAGGTTTGGAGTTTTAGAGAATTATATCATAAAACATGAATTACATTCCACATTTAAACAATGTGGTCACATAAAAGATAGTAATCATTTTTCCCAGCAATGGAAACATATTTAAAAAAACATGGATTCTTTCTTGACACTACCTTGACACTATCATCATATCATGTACCTTTACCTTGACCTGTTAAAAACATTTCAAAAAATTGGGATGAGCATAAAAAGCTCAGTAAGGGATATAAAAATATGGAAAGGAAAATGAGTACAAGTTTACATAAGAATCAATGAAATCATACTCTACTCATAAAACATAAATACTTAAACATACCTCATCAAATCATGAATAAATCATAGAAATCATAAGACATAAAGGTAACTTGAGGCATTCATAACATTCTTACATAGAGAGTAACCCTCTTGGTTACGTTTGGAATACCCATCATAGTATATTCTGTAAATCTCTTTGGAGAAACCTCAACATTTAACCCCTTCGTGTTAACCAATGCATGGGAGAGCTATATCGGGCTCACCCACCCTTAGTTTATCATGGAACCACCCGTCTTCATAAACAATTCCCAAGAACCATAATATAATCGTATCACATAAAACATGCATAGAGGAAACATAACATTTCCACATTTCAATCACAAGATATCAATAACATTTTGATCTAATAAAAACGTTATCAATACCATTTTCAATACCAAAATAAAAAAGAAGTAAAACATGGTATTTATTTTTCTTTTAAAAAAAGGTATGGCTTGTGGAGGACGTCGAAACTCGAATAATGGTCACGGCGGCGGAGAAGTCGTTGTCGCCACATATGTACGACAAAAAAACATTCCCTTTTATCATTTAGTAAAGGCTTTATATAAAATGATTCCTTTTGAATGAACATAAAAGTAAAAGGGGTTGATACACTGTATAAAAGAATGTTCTATATAAAACAAAATATGCCTCAATGAAAGGAGATTGAGATGAATTCCTATACCTCAGGTACGATTTGACTTGATCATTCTTTAACCTCCTGAATAATAAACATGAGTTAATATCTACTTACATAAGAACCTTTTTAAAGTTAAATATTCCTTTTATATCACTTATTACCATGTCATGATCACTATATAATTATTTAAGTTAATAATGGTCGTTTTAACGATCATTGGTACTTGAGTGAAAAAAATAAACTCTTTATAATTACACGTTGTTCATGTACCCATTATATCCAGAGTTATAATAATGATTTTGATATCATATATATCATATATATCCAGTATATACATGCATTTATAATATTACATAATGTTTAGAGGTAAGAAATGAAATGCACCGTTCATGGAGACGGTAAGCCGTCCGTACGCATGAACACTACTTTCATTTATATTTCGTATTTTATGGAATGGAATCATAATTATATAAAGGTTTATTATAATTCCAGTATAATATCATATATAAAATCATTAATTAAATCCTTTATACATCCCACATATGGAATTAACGAATCAAATCACTTTGAGGGGGCGGTAGTCCGCACTTCCTAAAATGAAGATATCACGTTTACCCATAATGGAAACCATAAAGGTATGCCATAAATGAAAAATACAGATTCCTAAGTAAAACATAAAGATATTATATATCATATATAAATATTGTGTCATCTTAATAAACATCTTTGAATGTGTTAAATGAATATTGAACAATCATCATTTCGTGAAGCAGAAATTCACCATCCACGGAAACAATATGTTCTTTAACCATTAGATGTAGGTGTGTGTAAGGGTAGCTATAATAAATCTTATAAAAACATCCTAGTATATGTTAGATACTGGTGTTGTTACAAAATAAATGAATAAAAATAGTTTAGGGGGTTTGAGAAGCAAAATAAAACATAAGAACACAAGATAAGACACTACCTTTAAATCGGGTAACTTCTTTTGATTTGAGCTCAAAGGCTTCCTTGGGAAGACTTCTGCCCAAAGTGAGGATTATAAGAGTTATAGAGGGATTTGGAGAGACAAAATGGGTTGGGGTTGGACGATCCAAAGGATTTGGAAGTGTGGGTAAGGTGGTAGAGGAGGGGGCCATTTATAAGAGGAGAGGAGGGGGACTCTTGGAAAGTTATGAAAAGATACTTTTCTATAAAATGATTTTCGGATAAAAAATGTCACAAAATTATAAATACATAGGATAAGGTGATAAGGGTTCTAAATACACCGATGGAATAGGTTTTTGACAAGTTTAGGTCTTATATTTTACATTATATTTTCATTTTACTTAAATCGTTAAATAATGAGGAAATCGCTGCATCATCATGGTGTCATAAATAATTTAATATATTTAATGTCTAAAAATTATAAAAAAAAATACTATCATGTAGGAAATATTATTAACTTTACAATGACTATTTATAGTCAAAAATATGTCTTGTATGACCCCATGTAAAAATGTTTTAGTAAAATAACTCATGTTTGTGACATTTTTACTTTAACATTAAATACAAGATATTAATGTCATTTCCTTCCAATGTGGCTTCATGGGGTCCCCAAGTTGAACAATGTATTTTATTGGTCGGCCATGACACATCCAATAAGGGTAGGACATGTTTCTAGGTCATTTCATATTATTTAAACATTATTCTTACCTTAAATTACACTAATTACCTCTAATCGAGATTAATAAACTTAAAAGTTACTATTCACCAAAAAATTATTTTATTCCCATTGAACAAAATTTTAATTCTTAATGAAAACCATGTATGTAATATTTTTGGAATTCAAAACACAGAGGTGGTAAAATTTCATTTAAACGAAAAATCAGTTTTTAAGTACCACTTAGTGCTTTCACAATTCATCAAAAATTGAAGTTTTTCAGAAAAATACAATAACTTCAACCTAAGTTATATTTGATATTCAGAATTCAAAAATTATGTCTATTTTTCAAAATTAAAAACCTATAAGTTACATTAATTAATTTAATAATTAATTCTCACTGTCAGAGAAAATAGCGTGTTTCTATGAAACAATAAGTATCAAAATATTGACACTAGTATAAGTCCAATTTCAAAGTGAAATTAATTCCAACGACCACTATTGTATTAAATGGGAAAAATATAGTCTAATTTAACTTTAAAAACAATTCAAAATATAATCTAATCATAAAAATAAATTAGATTAAAAATAGGTTTTGAATTAAAATACAACATTTTTCACTATTCATTAAAAAATGAACTTTATCATAAAACTACCAAAAATTTACCAAAAGTAAATTTCAATGTCCCAATCTTAAAGAGTATGTTTATTTCGAAAAATAGAGCTTATAAAATTGTCAAAAGTTTGATTTAAAAAAATGGTTTTCCATCAAAAGGCAGTAAAACAATCTTTTAAAAATATTAGTGTATTCCATGCCTAAGATTGGTTTTATTCTCATTTTAAGTATTTAAAACACTATCTAATTAATTAAAAAACATACATAAAAATATCTATTATTCATTAATTACTTGGGATGTTACAATTTCGATTTCACATTTTCATTGAGTTGTTAAATATATTGGAGTTCCCACCTCTTCAATTTATAAGGAACCCATACAAAGGTATCATATGTGAGTACAATATGGAATTAAATATCCTTTGTTTAGAAAAATGCTAAAGAGATGAAAAATTTATTCCAAGAATAAACATAATATAAACAATCCATTTGAAAACCGTTTTTAGCTTTAATTTATAAAGGTTTATTTGAATCCAAGTATTATCATTTTTAATTGCATAATAACAAATGTCTAATGATTTATGTGGTATTATTAATCAGTTAACAGATGAAAACTAATATTTGTTGAAATTGGATGTAATATGTTTAATGAAGATACAATGTTTATCATAGGGAATTGGATTGAATTTTTCAGAGGACATTATAGAATAATATTCTATATGGAATTGAATCAAGCTAATGATGTTTATACATTATACTGGTTAAGAAAGATAAGACGTAATATATGATTAAAAAAAATATGTTTCTGCATGAAGAATCATGAAAATATTCTCAGCCAATTGGTTCTAGTTTCAAATGTTGTCATGAAATCTTTTTTATATAATTATCAGTGTAATAAACACATTAAATATTATTTAGATCATAATTCATTGAATGTTTGTTGATATTACCTACTTATTATGCCAAAATAAATAGATTCATTCAGACAGATTCTATAGAATCTAATTTTTTACAACCCATAAAATTGAATAACTATTCTTTTTTGAGATGTAGACCATTTAAATTATTTTTTTCATGTGGTTTTTTTGGATACTTATTTTTCCAAAAATTTAAAAATCATTAATAGATGTTCATGGTTGTCTCTTAAGAAATAAGAAATTGAAAAAATTTCTGACTGATCCACCCCCTCCCACATACAATTTTCACATTGCTCATTACATAAGTAAAGTATATTGGAATGAATTCATTTTTAAACAAAATCTTTGGTTATTTATTTTTCACGAATTATTAACATATGGGACTTATTATATAGAACATATTTTAAATTTTTTTAAATGTTTTATAAAATTGAAATAGTCCCAACATTTATAATATATCTTATAAGGATTTAATGCGGGTGATTTATGGATATGTAACCAAGTATTATAGTACTCGACCAACCATGTGTGTTATATTTTATTGGTATTTATCATTTTATAAAGATTTAGTGAATGAAGAAACTATATTATTCCATACTATTGGATGATATGATAATTTCAGTAGAGGGTAATACTAGTGGATAGCCATATATAATGGGTGGAGTTGGAAATGACTTGTTGGATAGTCATTATTAATTTATCAAATATATTATTATATAATCACTATACAATTAACTACACTTTTTTTCAATCTATATTATTTATCCTATATTACATTAAAATTATTTGTTTCAATGAAGGTCATATATTATTCAATGGAAAATTATATTATCAATTTTTATAATGGTTATTTTATATTACAGCCAATCATCCCCTAATGAGATCATTTTTTCCAATGTCATCATTTTGTGGAATTTAGTGTTTGATTAATGTTCTTTAGTATAATCAATGAATTTGATCTATCTCAGAGATTATGTACTTGGAGAAGGACATTCAATATATAAATTATGATTTTTTTGGATTTTTTTATCTAAATAATTTTCGTGAATACATATTAATATATTTTTAACTATATTGATACATTTATAAATCTATTTTAACCTATTTTATAAAAAAATGAGTTTCAAATTTATTTGGATAATGAATTTCATTATGGGGTGTCTTTTATGGTATTGGTATATTGATCCCAAATGGTGTATGTGATATCAATGGATTGAGGTGGGAATTATATCAATTCACCATAATCTTAATGGAAATTATTTCATATACGTTCATATAATTTGAAAATTATTTACGGACATAGATTAAATTTTAAAAATGTTTTTTAATTCAAATTAATTTTTCAAAAAAATTAATTATGAATAAATTATGAATATTGAATTGAAAATGAAATTATTCATATAGAATAGAGGAGGGAAATAATGGAATATATTATAATCTTACTATTTTTTATTTATAAATATATAGACCCATGAAAAGGTTATTACATCACAGATAATTAATTCCTTTAATTTTTTATACTATAATATAATTTCATCATTGAAGGAATCATATTCCATAAGAAAGAGTTAGGAGTGTGGAAATTATTCTTAAACTATTAATATAGGATTAAAATATATATCAATAAGATATATCATGGAAAAAAATAGATTCAATTTAAGAAAAGCAGTTTCCATTATAAAATATAATGTTATACTAAGATTATGGCGTGGTATAAAAATATATTACCTTTTAGAGAGGACAAAAAATAATATTTAGAATTATTATACTCATGATCTTTCATTTGAATTTATTACTATTAACATCAAACCAAATGTACCTTGTATAAGTATGTTTTTTTTATTTACCCCTTTTATAAATTTAGTTATGATATTATTTTATTTTATTTTAAATTTTGGGTGTTTGGAGTCCTGAAAATTGATAATTTTCATCCAGAAAAAATTCATTTTATGTAAAAGGAGCCACCATGATGTTGGTGAATTTACATTTAAGAGAAAAAATCTTTGAGGGAAAGTCCACCACATTTTTCATGATCTCATAGAGGCTTTGGTTTTAGAAAAACCATTAGGATTTCTACATAATAAAGTCACCCATTTTAGAGTCAGGTGATCTATATTTATTGAAATTACATCTCAATATGTAATGTAAATTCATATGTGATAATATATGTTATACCAAAGAAGAGGGAAGTAGACCATGAACATGGATTTCTACTCTATATGATCTTACGCTGAATACTCCTAATGATGTAAAAAACATACTTTTAATTAAATATATTTACACTTATATCCCAATTTCAGGCATCATAGTATCCATGAACTTATACATACCACAAGAGCATCTCTCACACTTCTCCTATGTCGATTTATCTAGATATTTGTGGATTTTCTTCATGGGAAATGACTTTTAATTGCTTCCACTTTTATCATCTAATCATATTTTTTTCCGTTCAGGGTATTATTTATACCTTAAGTTCTTAGGAACATAAGGTTCATGTTGGATGAAAATGATGATATTTTATTGGTTTTATGCCTTGTTCATTCCATGATATGATCTATCATAATCTTTTATGTTAGTTTCAACCAATATTGATTTTTTTAACATCATTAATTTATCTGGTTTTATTTGATTCTCTTGATTATTAAACATTAAATTCACACTTATTTCAAAATATAGTTCTAATTTATTTTAAAGAATATTTTTGGATTTCTATAATTATATATATATAATTTTTTTTATTTCCTTCCTTTCTTTTTTTTTAATTTGGGATAAATGGAATGATTTATTTTTCATCAACTAGGAATTTTTAAATTCTGAATTTGAATTGGAAAATGGTTTTTGATTAATGAAATCATGTTTTTTTAATGAAATTACAATACATCAGATCCTATTTACATATTTTGTTGTACTAGAATAAGAATACATAGGTTTGGTATTCACCTATAATTTAAATAATTAAAAAATATTATCTATATCGAATAAAAATCCAAACGAGTCACATACAAGGGTATCCCATTTTCAGAATTCCATGAGAATACACTATCAATAATATTTCATGTAGTAGAAATTGTTTTATTTTATCACCATGTTATGTTATAATCCATGATTACCCCATCCTTACATTAATTAATTAATCCCCCATAGTTTAAATATAATGCGGATTTCGAACATGGTCTGATTAAATATGTGTAATTGATATAATAATGATACATTTATAGGATTACTCATTGTGTTTAGAAGATATGTTTAATATATTTTATTTAAAAACCATAATTATTTGTTTTATTTAATAAAATAAGATTATAATATTATTTATAAACTCCTATAGGTGTTTTAAGATGACACATTATATGGATTGTAAGTATTTATTTTGATATTTTTACAATATAGGTTTATAACGGGAAATAGTTGGTCAATGTGATTATTTTTGTCATTGGTGAATGAGTTTTTAGTGGATAAATGGTGATGATTGATCCTCTATATCACATATATATGGGTCTCCATATTTTTGTTTCCATTTCGTTAATTTTGTTGGATCATGTGTTGTAATTTATTCATAGGCATCCAAACTAGTTTGTTTTATATGTATATTAGTTTAAACTTGTTTTTGACTTCATTAAATATGATTTTTATGTTTATGAATTTGTATAACATTATTATTGGAGGTTTTATTGATATCTATAATGTTAATAGTTAATATTTATATCTTTTATTTTAGTGAATGGATATACAATGTATACAAATATTATATAATGTTCTTGGATAAGACATTCATAATGAATTTTGTAGGTGAATCCATTCCCATGGTATGTTCATCGTGTAACTGGAACTTGTTAATCCTCTATGAGGAAAAAGAACATCTTATATTCCTTCTCATAGAACTTCATAGTTATGCAGTTAAAGGGTATCTAATGATAGTTTTTCATATGATCATATCAAAACAATGTTCTTTTATTATTCTACTGGGGTTGTTGATTAATCCATAACAATGATTGTTGAAGATGATGTGAAATTAATAATGGAGTTCTTGGTCAATTACCATTTACTCTTCCCTTGTCTTCATACTGAATGTATGGATTTTATTGTGTTTTTATAATTTAAATTCCCCCCATCTTGTTAAAGGATTCATTTGAGATAAGTGATTCATGCATGTCTTGTATTGAGAGATGATTTATGTATTACAAAATCATTTATATCACAAATATAGTTTATTAATAAATGACTTTGGTTTCAATTGATGATTTATTGCTAGTTTTGGAGATTTTATCACCCATTTTATTTTTTCACAGTGTACCATAAGCCCTCATGAGAATCTTGGGAAACCATACAAGCATAATGAATATATCATAACATGATAAATTCACCTTTAGGATTAAAATCATAATAGATAAAAGTTTCTAATGGTTCAATATACCGATGGATGAGTAGTGCCTAGCCTACACTAGGCTTCTGAAGCTGGTTCCTGCGTAGGTGGATTTAGGGATTGGGATTTTGAATATATTCACTATAATAATTATTATTATTTTTAATTTAATAATATTCATGTGATAAATGAATGAATAAAACTGACTATTTACATTTAAAAATTTCTTCGTATCATATTTAATATCCCAGTAATATGTGATCTATTTTTTCCAGATCATCATATATGAAGGAATTGGGAAATGATTGTTCAATAAAGTAATTATAAAATCATAGTATTTATGGACATTAATTTTTTTTAATTTTGTGAATTCCACATAGATAACTATGTGTTAGAAATATATTTGGAGATAGTTTTTATTTTTCATGATGTTCACTCATTCAAGAAGAATGAAAATTGATTAACCCTAAATATACTCATTTCTAAAGAGATAGTTTCCAATTTAGTTTAGATAATCTAAATATTTAAAAGGGTTTGAAACCAAATATTTGATCTTAATTGTTATTGAATAATACTTTAACCTATAAAATTGTGGAGGATTTTTCCATTATTGTGGAAATTGGTATGTATAACATGTAGGGATCGATCAAGGATCCTTATATGCATATTAGTGTTGGAATGAGTTGTGAAGGAATAAAATTGAAGATAGATATGACTAAAAAGGGATGTAGTGTTGGATATAGTCTATAGTCATAGTATTCATTTCTTCCCAAATAGGGAAATGGGTTACCAAAATGATATATGTACATCAACAGTGGTAATATAAATCCTTCATTCTTAGTTTCTCCTAATCATGTCACTCATGTGGGTTATTTGTATTTGTTAATCCATAATTTCACTTCAATATATAGAGATGAAAAATATCCTAAAGATAGAATATATTTTTTAATTTCTAATTCATCTATGGTGGTAGGGTCTTTACCTCATGCGATATGATTAGGGACTGGTTCATATTATGTGTAGGGTTTTCTTTTCACGGGTGCCCATAAAAATGGATGATCGCACGATAAATCTTTAGCGAGAGTGTTGGATTTTATCGATGAGATTTTTAGAGAGAATAAATTATATCCAATGATTATGAGAAGTACAATATATATTTATTTGTCAATAAATATTTTATTATTAGACATATTTTTTTATTCAATTATATATAATCATATTGGGATTTATATAGTCCTCTCTCAAAGATCATTCCATAATTGAGAGAAATATAAAATCATCAATGGAAGAATAAAGAGAGAGGATTCTAGTCATCTTTATGTAGTGTATTGATGTCATATGTGGAACTAATATGTAATTTTAGGATCCTTGAAATGTATCTCTTAAAAAATATTATTATGATTGATTGTATGAATTCTTATAAATTCATATTCTCCTCCCCTAATTAGAACATGCATGTGTTATCTTGGTAATGGGATCCATGAAATAATCGGGATGGAATACCACTTCATAAATTGGGAAACATTGATTCTATTATTTGGAATCCCATATATTGGAGAATGAAGAAGTTTATTTTAGAAGCATTTAACCATTAGTTTTAAGGGAGTGTTATATATTGTTTCCAGATGAATTATAAAGTCTACCATCAGAGCCAGAAGTAATGTGTTCAACCATTATATATCACAGAACATAGACTATAATAACAACATTTTATTTTGTTAAAATAATAGAACATAATTAATTAATGAGTTATATAGAAAATTTATAAACTAATAGTTTAATATTCCTAATTTTGTTTTGTTGGACTACTCCTATTCAACAATCAAATAAATGTTGATGGGTATATTAACATGTGAACTAATTAATAGATGTTCAATATGATGACTATTAATATTTTCTTCTACATTACCTTCTTCGATGATCTATTTAATCATAGAATAGGAGAATATATGTTCTCAAAAAAATCATATGGAAAGATTATCGTCAACATATGGATAGATAGGACGATTTATGATTACAAAAGTTTCTAGCGAACACAGCTATTTTTAATATCTATTTATTGTATTTTAGATTCCAAACTATCACGTTATATTAATAAAACTCATGAATCATATATTATATATATAAATTGTCTAATTCATTACGGTTTATTTTGTTGATATTTTTGGAATTCCATGTTTAAGGGTATCTTATAGACAAGGAATATGTGGTATCAAAATTGGGAATTGTAGTCAATATATAAATAGCGGAATCCATTATATCTTAGGGAGAACCTATATGTTACATTTATATAAGAGGCTTTCTATATCATGTATGTTGGGATTAGGGATCGATGGAGTATTTATATAGAAATGATTCATCCATGAGAACTCTTACCTATATGTTTTTTAAATTCATAATAATCTCTATGTGCATATAATCCATTGAGATGTTAATGTTATAGCATATTTCAACCCCTATTCCAATTATGATAGAGTATGTTGATGAAAATAATGTCTGTTTTGATGATAAATGTATTGGTCTATGATTAATTCTTTTCTAAAATGGTCATGTGGTTGTGTAATATAGTTTAAAAATTTGAACCTATAAAAATATTTAACCACGATATAGAATCGATCTTTGTGTTGTCATATATGAGGTTATTTATTTTTTAATTTCCTTTTTTGAAAAACAAAACAATTATCAAAATAAATATGAATAGATGACATGTTTCTTTATGTAGATATTTATAAATGTCCATTAACATAATTTTTCCTCTTTTATGATTATAATTTCAAAAAATGGTCATATATCGTTGTGATCAATATATTAATTTTTGTCTAATATAAACAAATTACTTTTTTTTAAATAGTTACATACCCTTATGAATAGTATTATGAATAGTATTATGACCCTTCTGAATAATAAATCATATAATTATTTTATTTTCTTAATAATATAAGATAATTAAACGCTGATTAATTTTCGAGGTGTTAAAAATGAAATATAGATTAATGATAGTTAATTTTAAATAAATAACTATTTTATTTAAAAATTAAGTTAATAATTTTATGAAAAGTATTTTTTAAAAAATGGAGTTAATTGTTGAATTATTCACATTAGAAAATGGTCTGGGTAAATTTTTGGGATTTTTACTAAAATTCATTATTTTTTGAAGAATAATTAAAAATTTTAAATTACAATAAAATCCCAATACATTGATTACTACATTGTAGGTGATTCACGGCTAATACACGACCACATGGTTCAAAATAAAAATCAAATATTACAATTTGGGGTCACATCATTCAAGACTATTCCTAGTCATGAGAAAAATATTATAATCATGATTAAAATAATGTAAAATCCCCCCTCTCCTCCACTATAAATACCACCCTCTACCTCTCACACATCTAAAGACTTGATCATTGACTAATTGTTTCCAAATCCCTTCCTCAAGGATATTCCCCACATCTATGCCCTACCTTTATCAATAAACGGACATGATCAATGGATTTAAATAGGACATCTAGAAGAAGAGATCAAGAGGAATGATTCATCCACTTTTTTAATCTGTTTTATTTCCAATTACTTTATTTTATTAAACACTCATTCCCTCAAATTATACAGGAGGTAATAAATATCCCAAATATTATATATATTCTTTTTTTATCATGTTCATGTAAAATATTTATCATGTACCTTCATATCCTCTCCAACTTGGTCTAAATATAAATACATCACCCACGATGTGATGATTTACCAAAAAACCTGGCTGATGTGTTTTTAATATCCATTAAATCATTCCAAGATGATCATTAATCAATATTAATGGTTCAAAAAATGATTTTAAATTTTATTTATTACCTTATTTTATTTTTTATTGAACTTCTATACATTAAATTAAATTATGTAATGAAACAAGTTTATGATTATTGAGGTACCTCTAAAAATGATCTAAACAATTATCATTAATGTATTATCTAATGACCCATCATCATATATGATAAAAAAAGATTTATGTTTTCATTATATGTTGTGGAATAATATGAATACCTTTTCATTCTACTTTTGTAATTTCATTTCCATTCAATAGGAAAATCAAATACAAACCAGCCTTTGAAATTATGTAAAGAACACACCCAAAACAATGGAAGGAAAAAAATACTAATAATTAAAGGGTGAAATGATGTAATTAAATTATAATATAAGGTAATATAAACATGAATGTATTTATTAATTATATTAATAACACTCTTTTAATAATTATATAGGTGGTTTAAACATATTTTATATAAAACAAACTCGATGTTAGGGAATTCGTAACACGGTTTCTATTTGTTAGGTTCCCATTGTACATCATTATTTATACCATATTAATCTATTTTATGTGATGAATTTTGTTTATATTACTTTTAATTATTTTTATATATACTTTATATACAAATTCCATTAACTCTATTAAGTCTCACTTCAATTATATGATATTTCTAAGGGACGATTCATTTGAAACCCTCTATTAAAATTATATTTTATGAAATTCAAAAGAAATATTTAAATATTGTTATTAATGTTTTACGATTGTGTTTCTTCTTCATGTACATTGATTATGATGAATGGTTTTCCTATTTATCCTTCCAATTCATTGGTTATGTTCATGTTGGAGGTCGGATGTATGGTTACACCAAATATAACTATGATGGTTACATAAATCGTTATGTTGCTGTGAGGGTTACAAATTATAATCTAGCAGAGAAGGTTACTAGATTAAATAGGTAATTACAAAAGATACCTATATGGTTCAATTTATATTATATATGATTAGTGGAAATATCATTCAAATCACATGTTTCACATAGTAAGTTTATATGGTTAACAAGTATGTCTTTCTTCTGAAAATGATTTCATACGTTACAAGTATTCATGGAATAATGTTTTCTTTACTTATTTTATATCTATTGCTATGAATTTTTTGATCATCCCATGTTTTTAAATGATTTTAAATAGTTATAAAGATGTGTAAGACAACAACTGTAGCCATGTTAAATGTTATAATCGTTTGTCAAAGTATACATGTTTTTTTAAAGTCCTATATTTTGGATGAAATGGATACTATTATTATGGTACATACTCTATATGAATGTGTACTATCATGTAATAATTATATCCCAATTATATAAAACTATAAACCTGAAATAATCCTAAATAATAAAGGAAGTGAGTTCATAAATAATATTCAAGATGATTTTTGGTAATAAGGTTGGGTCCTTATAGTTGATATTAGAGGATGATTTGGATAACGTTAGGGGTTATGATAATGTTAATATAATACAATAAATGATTATTACTCTATGGATAATATTAATTTCAATATCATATAAATATAACCATATTCCTAGAACTCATATATGAATGTCCAGATTAGTTTTCTATTAAATAAATAGTGAAACTGTAGATGAGGTGTACTGACAGAACGATATCCTTCTGAATCTGCAAACTGGAATTGTAGGGATTGGAATAGCATAGTTTTTGAATGAAATTTCTCATCTAATGCATCAAATAAATGGTTGTGTAAGCCATTCTATATAGCAACAAGAGGTACCAACATGGATCATGTCGACAGTGGAACATTTTATAACACAACACCCACCTTAATTCAATGGATCTTATGACATAGTAGCAACTAATGAATGGATTGAAGCACTTGAAATTATATTTGATGTTATTGGATGTTTATATAATAAAAATGGAAGTCCTTCAATTTATAATTTTGAAGTTGAAGCCGATCATTGGTTTTGAATTGTATATAATATCAGGGAAAAAGAGGATATTTAATAGTTAGAGTGGGATAGATGTTAATGTCATTTCCTTCAAAAATATTTTCTTATGTTTGCGAGACATATGATGAAGAATCAACACATTTAATTGATGAAAAAGGATGAAGACTCAGTTTATGTTAATGATGAAAAATTCACCCTAATGGATAGGTATTCTCAAAATCTTATTCTGGATTTAGGTAGAAAAATCAAACACATTTACTATGGAATAAAGAAAAGGTATTGTAGGGTATTGGCCTCCGGTGAATTAAAATGTAATGGGAAACTTGTCCTATATGCCATGATGATAGAGATCAAGTTTATTGATGAACATGTGCACTTTGATAAATAATAGAAGAAGGGGTCAAGATGGAAAGATATGGGAGAGAATCAAAAAACTAAATGTGATGATAAGAAATTCCATATTATATTTTTGGAAATGATTGGAAAAATTAAACTGGTGTACAGCCTTACCAAGACAAGGAAGTTTTGTAGTTGTTATATGTTTGGTAATACGACCAAAGAATGTAATGAAAATGATCCCAAAACTAATCCTGATAAGAGAACTATTACGTGTTTTAAATGTGTAGAGATGGGTTATTATGAAAATGTCTTCCCAAGGAGATATCAAAATGATTCAAAAAAGACAGTTTATAAGAAGAAATGTGTAGTGAGATCCATTGAGACTATCTTAGAATACATCAAGACATCCAATGATGCTATATCTATTACCTTGATTTTTTAATCCAATTTTTTCTAATATTTTTTGGATATGGGGTTTACACATTCCATTATTTCTGAGGAATTTTTTGGTAATTTGTAAATATCCCCTAAATAAATAGTATTATATCTTATTTCTAAAACACTGGGGGAAATATTATAAGAAATATGTACTATAAGAATATTTATATTTTGGTCTATGGAAAGAATTTACCTACAAAACTTGTAGTTTTATTCGTGTTTGAGTTTGATATCATTCAAGGATTGGATTGGCTTTCTTTTTGTTATGATAAGATTGAAAGTAGAGCTAAGGAAGTTGTTTTTCATAAAGAGTATCTGTTATTATACAAGAACGAACCCATAAAATAGATAACATATCAAGAAGCTGAGAAAATATTAAAATATTGAAATGAAAGTTATACTGATTATATTTTTGATAACAAGGTAACATTACAGATTGATGAAGTGCCTGAGGTAAATGAATATCATGATCTGTTTCCTAGTGATTTACACAGTTTTATACCTAATCGAGAGGTCAAATTAAAAATTGAATTAGTTCTTGATGATAAGCCAATTTCAAAAACCCCATATTTAATTTCTCAAATATAAATTAATGAATTGAAAAATTTTCTGAATGAGTTTCTTGATAATGGCTTCATTCCTCCAAGCACCTCACCATGGGGTTCTCCTTTTTAGTTAAAAATTAAGATGGTTACATGATATTTTTCCTTGATTACAGAGCATTGAATAATTTCACTATTAAAAATAGTATCATTTTCTTCATATTAATGACTTATTTGATTAGATCTATGGATCTTGATACATTTACCAGATTGAATTGAGATCATTAAACCATTAGCAGAAGTTGAAGGAGGATGACATCATGAAAATAGTTTTTCATTATTGATATGGAAATTTTTAATTTTTTATACCGTTTGGGATAAATAATGCACCTTATGTATTCATGGTTATTATGAATATAAAATTTCATGAGTTCAAGGATATGTTTGTGGTTGTGTTTATTGAGGAAATTCTGTTGTTTACTAAGAGTATAGAGGAGCCTAAGAAACATCTAAGGGTGGTTTTTTTCATACCCAAATAGAAAATAAAAAATAATTAGAATTTGGGATTTGGGATTTTTTGTTGCAAATTTTTTTTTAGAAAATTGTAAATATGTATGGAATTATAGTTGATCGAGCCAAAAAATTGTGGTTTTTGAATTTCAAATACATACAAATGTTATAGAGATTTTTAGTTTTATTAGATTAGGTGGTTATTAATAATGATTTTTTAGAAAATAATCAGATTATCTAGCATTAATATTATATTAACACGAAAAGGGTTAAAATTTCTGTGAATATAAGAATCTGGTGTTAGTATTTTGGAACTGAAGATGAGATTTTTGAATTATCTAGTTCTGGTTGTGCCTTCTCGAAATGGTGAGTCTTTCAACTACAGTGATGCTTCATTGAAGGGACATGGTTGTGTTTTGATGGAAAATGATCAGGTAATTTCTGATGCTTCATGGAATATAAATACTTCAGAGTTAAATTATCCCACACATGATTTGGAATTGGTAGCTATAGTTTTTCTTTGAAAACTTGGAGGCATCATTTATAGAGATCCAAATTTAAAATATATACTGACTATAAAATATTGATGTAATTATTCACTTAGAAGGAATCAACGATGAGGAAGACAAGATGACTTGAACTAATAATGTATTATGATTGAACGATCATTTACAACACAGTAAAATAAAACTAAGAGGAAATTTCCTTGAGTCAAAAACATCGTGCACCATTAACATTGTTTCATTTGTAACATCATCCCTTGATTAATTAATTGATGTCTTTTTTTCTTAGAAGATATTATTGCAGGATATGCCGCTGTTTTATTTCAGGATTTAGTGTATTCACGGTTATTAGATAGAATTAAGAATGCATATAAGGAAGACTATGAGTTATATAAAAATGTAAAATTTGTTTAAATGGGCAAATTTCCAAAATTTTACGTTGAAAAAGATTTTTTATGATATGGTATTAGTTTGTGTGTACCTTGTGATTCCCAATTGAAGAAATAGTTGTTTTGTGAAGCTCATAGTTCTATATTTTCAATTCATCCTGAAGTATTAAGATGTACATAGACCTTCAAGATTTTACTGGTGGGATGGAGTGAAAAGAGATATTATTAATTTTTCCCAGAAATGTCTGACATGTCTATAGGTTAATTCAGATTGGATGTTTCTAAAGGGAATACCTGAGCCCTTCATAGTGCAAGAGTTGAAATGGGAGATTTTATCCATGGGATTTGTGGTGGGACTACCAAATACTTCTCCAGTTAACAATTAAATTTGGATTATTATTGATCGGATCACTAAACAATCACATTATATTTCTATAAAATGTACAATGTATCTAGATCATCTTTCTTGAAATTACCTCAAAGATATTATCTGGATACATATATTACTCTTTCCATTATTTATGACCAAGATCCTAGGTTCACTTTTATATTTTGGATGGGCCTTTATAAGTCATTGGGTAAATAATTAAATATTAGTAAAACTTTTCTTCCTCAATCTAATGGGAAGTCAGATTGAACGATTCAGACATTGGAGTATAACGTCGTGCTAGATCAATGGACTTCTAGGGATGTTGGTACCAACATCTTTTTTTAGATGATTTTTTTTATAATAATATTATTCATTCCAGTATACCGATGGAACTGTTCGAGGCATTGTATGGGAAGTAGTGTAAAACACATTTTGGGATGGGGGCGGGGAAATGATGCTGATAGGCCAAAATTAGTTGAGTAAGTGAATAATAGAGTAATGATGATCCTGAAACACTTGAGGACAAATCGGAGTAGGAAAAAAAGTTATGCATACAATAGGAGGAAATATTTTTCTTTTGAGGAAGGTGATCATATTTTTCATAGAATCTCACAATGGAAAAGTGTCCTTCATTTTTCTACGAAACGAAAGTTATGTCCACTGTTCAATGGACCTTATGAAATTATAGAAAATTTTGGACCATTATCCAAACGAGTAGTTTTTCTTGAAATTTTATCATTGGTATAAAACATATTTCATGATTCGATGTTGATAATGTATATTCCAGATTCATATCATGTTTTGAGACAAGAAGTTGTTCAGTTGGAGGAGAACCTTTCTTATAAAAAGAAAGTAATTCAGATTTAAGATCAAAGAGAAAAAGTATTGTTGAATAAGTTAATCCACTATGTAATAGTTTGGTAGGGAAACTACATGGTTGAAGAAGAATCATGGGAATCTAAAAATGAATTGAGGGAAACATACCCTCACATTCTTAACAAGTAAATAAATTTTTGAGTACCCAATTTTTGGAATGTGGGGATAATTTAACTCCCCATGTTTTTAAAAATAAATTGGAATATAGGAAGTATTTTTTTAAGTAGTATTTTATAATTATCCATTAAACAAAAATTTTCTTTTTTAATTATCGGAATTTCAAATTCCATCCATCTATGATTATGATCAGCATGTTATTTGGAGTCTGATAGAACCAACTTGTATTTTTGTTGAATAGTAACATCACTTTTTTATAGAAATATGAATACTAATATGACCAAAAAAGAATAATAAATGATATAGTTATTTTATTTCATTAAGGATATATGATAATGATATGTTCATTAATTTTTCAAGGTGTTAGAAAATCAGTTACAGAACAAAAATTTCATTTTTTAAAAATTATGATTTTATTTACAAATTAAATAAATAATATTTTTAAAATTATTTTTAAAAAATTGAGTTCATTTATAATCTCTCAACTTTGAAAAATGGTTACGGTGAATTTGTTGGGTTTTTCTAAAATCATTAATTTTTAATGAAAAGAAAAATACAATATATTAGGTTAATTGAAAACTACTTGGTTTACTACATCATAGGTGATGCAAGGATTATGTAATAAAACATGGTTAAAACTAACAGTAAATTATTACTATTTTGGGTCACATTAATCTTGTCTATGCATAGTGTGGTGCAAAAATATTATAACAATGTAAAAACCCTCCTCTCCACCACTATCAATACCACCCTCATTATACTCTTCCTCTCAAACCGATCATGAAATGTGAATTTTCTATGTTATATCAAATACACTAAACACGGATCATCCCCATTTCAAAGACATTGGGGTCTCTCTAAAAGGCAAAAACATAAGACTTTAAGGGGGATCTCCAGATGAATAGATCCGTAGGTAAGAATACTCTTCCTTTTTCGTGTGTTTTATTTATAATTCCTTAATTTTATTATAATTAAGTTCCCTATAGTTATCCCGATGGTAAGAAATCTAAATAATATTATATATATTTCATATTTTATCAGGTTCATGTGAATTATTCATCATCTTCTTTCCTCTCCTCTCCCTCTTGTTCAAAAAAACATCGTCTATGATGTGCCGATTAACGAAAATCTTCGACAATGTGCTTAAAATATCTATTACATACATAATACATGTTTATAAAACACTTTTAATGCTTGAAAAAGAACATAATGTGTATATTGTAACCTATTTTATGTTCTATAATGAAATTTCATGCATTAAATTAAATTATAAAACGAAACAGGTTCATGATGATCGGGGAATCGCCAAAAATTATATAAACAAACAACATTAATTTATTATCTAATGACCCATCATCTTATCTGATAAAAAAAATAATTTATGGTATCAATATATATTTTGGAAATATATTAATACAATTTAATTCCACTTTTTTAATTTAATTTCCACATGACAAGAAAATCAAATGCAAACCGACCATGGAAATCATGTAATGAACGCAACAAAAACAACAGAAGGAAAAATTATAATAATTAATGGTTGAAATAATGTAGTTAAATTATCATATATGGTATTATAAATTGGAATTTGTTTCTATAAGTTATTTATAAACACATTTAAATATTATACAGTTGGTTTACACATGTTTTATATAAGTAAAACATGAGGTAAAGTCATTCTTAAACCGATTTCAATTCGTTTCGTTAACATTCTACTTCATTATTAATGTGATATTAAAATTGTTTTTGTGAATAATTTTGTTAATATTATGATGAATTATGTGTATTTACATTGTATATACAAATTACACCCACTAAATTATGTCACATTTCAATTATTTTATATTTTTAAGGGAATTTTATTTTTAATCTCCCTGTTAAAATTTCATTTTATGAAATTCGAAAGAAATTTTTTTTTCTATTATTCATGTTGTATCAATTTTTTTGGTTCTTGAGAATTTTTTATGATGAAGGGTGGGACATAAATCTCCCTATAATGTATTGGATATGTGTATGTTAGAGTTCAGCTGTATTGTTACTCTATGTGTAACTTTTATGGTCACTAAAATTGTAAGATAACAAGAGGTTAAAAATTATAAGGTATCTAAGAGGGTTACGAGATTATTTAATTAATTACCCATGATACATTTATGGGTTTATTTATGTCCTATATGGTTTGTGGAAATATCATCTAAATATAATGTTTCACAATGTATGTTTATATGCGTAACATGTTTGTCTATTTTTGAAAATGATTTCATGAGTTAAAAGTATTCCTTGACTAATGGTTTCATTCCATAATTTATATCCCTTACTAAGCTTTTTTTTATTGTAGATTGTTTTTAAATGATTTTCACAGGTAATAACTATTTCTATGACATATAAGGAAGCCAAATTTTATATTATGGAGATTTTTCACAGAAAAATGTTTTATTTTAAATGTTTTGTATTTGAAACAAATGGATACTATTTTTTGTGGTATCTTTTCTATAAGAATGTGGAATGTTATCTATGTATTATATAAAAATTCTATAAAAATATATACTAGAAAAGAACCACAATATTAATGAAAGATTGTTATTAACTATAATTCAAGTTAATTTAATTTAATAAGGTTTGGTACTTATATTATTAGTATGGTTTTTAAGGTTTATTTAGACAGTAATATTTGAAGATATATTTTTTCATTGAAATTTATGAATCTAGTGTACTAATTTAGAGTTATACATCTAATGGAATTTAAAAATGATATTTTGTAAATTATATAAATTTTTAATATATTCATCAATTATATTAGATAAAAGTTACCTTTTCAGGGTCTAAAATAGATTAGTGATTAATGAAAATTGAATGGTATATTTTATTGGATTAATTATGAATTTTTGGAAATGCTGGAAGATATTTTTCATGAAAAATTTCATGAATATATTTTCCTCTTGATCTCATCCTCCTATAATAATCATAATATCTGTAATTCCAGTAGAATATGTGCAACACAATTTCAGGTGTGACCGCTAAATAGTTCTTCTAATCTCATGAGGGTATCTTATAATTCTAGATAATCTATGTGGATATTTTGATATTGAGGATAGTTGCAACATATAATTATCATAATTCATAGTAGACAATACACCCTAGAACTTCTCTGATTTATTATGAACTAAAACTTGAATATTTATGGCTATGTGTGATGTTCGTACTAGCAGATTCTATGTTTTTATAATTTACCTATGAAAAGGTAAATGTTTCAATCCAAAGTCCATCTTTTTTTTATCATGAATCTTTTTATTCCAAGGTGGAATTTTAACATATAACCATAGATTTAACATTAGATTACATCATACAACTTAGTGCATGAAATCGATATCATTTGTGACCAATTACTTAATCAAATCCTATTTTTTATCATAGATTCTATAATCGTATAGGGAGTTGATATGTTGTATATGTAGGAGGTTGTGAGGTTTCATGGGTCTCAAACCTCTATCATTTTAGAAAGAAATCCCAAATTTACTTAGGATATATGGAGAATCCTCAATGAGATGAGGGGTTCTAATGTAATTTTGGGAATAAAATACATCTCATTTATAGATATGCAAACAGTGATGTAATATATATTTTAGTGGATATTCCGCACATCAGTATCTTAAAAATTGTAATATATTATTATAACAATTTATTCCTTCTTGAGTTTTCCAGTATCATTAATTACAAATTCTTGATCTAAATTATCAATTTCATGGCTTGGATTTCTATATTTGTATCTATACATTGTATGCTAGTGAGTTTCAGACATCATTAATTCTATAATGATGAAAATCCATAGAGATAGTGATAATGATGCAGGTGATCTGAAAATGATTGTAAGTACATTATAATAGATATAAATCATATTCATAATATTTGTTTCATTTATTTATATTCAATATTTTGTGACTGAGTATTCTTAAAATTTTGAATCATTAGGGTCAAAAATATAATTTTAGGAACGGAAATATTTTGTCTTAAAATAGGTGGTATATTTTAAAATTTATAATGAGATAAGAAAATATTTTTATCAATTTTTTTCATTTTATACTTAATTTCAATCATAAATGTGTTCCATAATAATCAATTAATGAACTATATTGTGGAAAAATACCTTGTTAATGATTGGGAAGATCTATAGTTTGATCATGATGCCTAAATGTCTATGAATTCAAGAATGTATTTAAACTTCATAGAATGTTCCAAATGGAATGTCTATCTATTTACACCAAGTGTCATCTTAATATGGATGTAATTATATTAATATGTTGGAGAAAAAATTAAATGATGAGGTTGAAGTGGCATCAACAAATTATAGATTAAATGTATTTGAACTCTCTATATGGTGGTAGAAAGGGGAAAGGATAGTATAATATTTTCTAACATTATTCCATTTAATTGTATTATATTTATTTTTTATCCATTTTACTAGTTTTTTTTATTTTTTGGTGTTTATTGGTGATTTTAATTGATATTATAATTGTTAATAGTGAATATGCATGCAACAACACACCACTCTATGGTTGAGGGGAATGTAACACCATATTATTTAATTATTCATTTCAATTTAAATAAATATTATGTTTAATATTTTTATTACATACAATATATAAATTAAAAATTACAGTTAATTTTATTAGAGAAAAATTTACATCATAATCTCATAACACATTTTATTACATATGTTGTAAGATAACATGTATAAAAAAAATTATTTAAAATTAGACCATAAATAGAAATGGATAAAATCATTAAAAGTATGATATGAAAAGGTTAATATTCCATGTTTATAGACACCATTAACAGAAAAAAATGAAATCATCATAAACAATATCATTAATAAAATAAGCATTATAAAAACATCAAAATTTAGTAATGAGTTCCACCTATGTATTATGAATGAATATAATATTTTAGTACAAAAATATTTATATGAAAAAATATAAGAGTAATAAATATTACTATTTCAATGATAGATATTGTATAAAAATTCATCTAAAATTTATATTTATGTTTTGTTTTTTTGTCGAAAATTTAAAATAATATAATACACCATAAATAATTTATAAAACTAAAATGAATTATTAAATAAGAATTGTATTTATTAAATATTTTTTATGGTCTTAAATATTATTATTATAAACGTATTATATAATGTATCTATATATGTTTTAAATTATCTTTTTTATCAATGGTTTAATAAAATCAAATTTCTACTATTTAAATAATTATTTTTAAAATTATTTGTTTAATATAATTTAATATATATATATATATATAATAATTTTCAGCGAGGTTGTTTTATGAATATGGTTTCATATTTTTCAATTTAAAAGTATATAAATAATATAAAATGTTCTAAATTCATTTACTTAAAATATAAACTATGAAATAATTAAAAATAATAAGTTTTTTATTATTTTGAACATATTCAAAATATATTCCTATTACTATGAAAAATTTATTTTCACTTAAAAATATGAATTTATATATTCGATGTTAATTCATTTTATGAATTAATATATTTAATGGTTAAGTTATATTAACATATAGTTTTAGATAATATATTAATAATAATATCATTATTAATTGATAAGAAATAACAATATAAACAATCAATATTTCTAAAATAATGTTTCCTATAAAAATAGTTTTTTTTTTAAATTCAATGATTCCTTTTAAATATACTATAATTAATTTTTTCAATAAATATTTTGAAAAGGAAATTTATTTTTATTCATATCATGATGATATTTAAATTGGTAAAAATTATTATAAAAATTTAATTTTTTTTATTTTTATGAGAATAATACAAAATTAAATTTTTATAAATACATTTTATTTTATAACATAATTTAAAAAAATTATTTAAACATTTTATTAGAAATATATTTACTTTTTATGTTCAATTATATGCTTATAAATACAAGGTTAAAAGTAAATACCTCTGAATGTCATTTTGGAATATATGTATTTCTATTCAAACACTATTTTTACGTGTTATATAATTATTATATTAAAAATATCTTTTATCATGCAATTAAATTTTAAAAAAGTATATTTTATTAACATTTTGAATCATCCTATTCCAATTATCCAGTATTGGTAAATTTATAATCCAAAATATTTGTTATTGATCATAGAAATTAAGTTGTTGTGTTAAAAATAATTTATTGTAAATTGATAAATTAAGGGTGGTTATCCAGAAATTTCTTAAATAATGTTAATTATTTTATATAAGAGAGGTTTATTGACAAAATGTTTCCCCCTCCACATTATTTTCCCCATTTAGAGCCAAATTCATTTAATTGTGCACATTTTCCCCTTAAATGATTCTTCTCTGACTTATGAAATAAGTCATTCACCACAAACACCTCATCTCACTATATAAATCATTTTTTTATAAATCACTTCATATTTACCTTTCCTAAACTCCTATTCATTTAATATATGTATTGATGGTATCAAATATCACCCCTAAATAGTTAAATCATATTAGTAAAGGTGTGCATTTATTGAGTGTGGTAAAAATTCTTAATCACATGATTCTGATTTTCAATTGATTTTATTATTATTATCCCACTAATAAATATATTATACAAATGATAAATGTAAAAAATTATTATAATTATAATTAAATTTTATTGTATTGACGCGATAATCATTTTCCATATTTAATCCAACCATTAAAAAAAATTCGGTCATGCATTTGTTTGGACTATCGCATCCATGAAAGGAAATGGTTTTCCATATCCACCTTAATATAATATTTTAAGAAAATAGTCAATGATAAATTATTATATTTATTATAAAATAATAATTAGATATTGTTAAATTATTTATTATATTAATAATTTGCATCCATGGAAAATGATACTCCACTTGTTCGTACGGGCTGTTTACATCCTATATTAATGAAATATTTTGTTTATAAACATATATTATGGTAATGGTTTTAATATATATTTAATTAATATAAATTTTATTAGGTATTAATATATATCCTAAATATGGTTATCAATAAATTAAGTAATGATTAATTTTCATTATAATTTAATCTATTAATATCATCAAATTAATAGAAAAAACATAAAATCTATTTAATATTTATGGATCCTTACTAAAAATTTTAGTGAGTTTATTGGAATATTATAAATCAATAGAGACCTTAATCTCTACTACATAAAAAAATTATATGACGAACTATTTACTTGGGAATCATGATCAATAAATATATTATGAATCCCATCTGAAATAATAAACATTATTAACATCTGATGACAAAAATTAACTAAAACATGATAATATATAATTAAAGAATGATTTTAAATGCAATCTATAAAAGAAAATATATATTAATACAGTATTTAAATATATTTATAATATATTTAGGTCCAATAAAATGATGTTTATTTTAATTTTGTTATAGTTATTATTAATGGTAATAGTTTTACATTAAGATCTATCATCTAATTTAGTTATATTGTTTTTATGTCTTTTATTAATGGTAATTAAAAAATTTGAGAGAATTTATTATGTTCAGTTCCAATTTATTTTCTAGGGATTTTCATTTATATCATATAAAACCCTTTCAAGATACTTTTTGCTTCATGAATTGACTTATACATATGGTTTTCTCATCTCCCCATTGATTCATTGAGACAAATTCCATATTAGCCTCTAGTTTCTTTTAAATGGTTCATATAATACTCTATGGATTCCGTTTATTAATCCTTGCATGAAATTTACAAGATTTTGTAAATAATCTATTTTTTTCATTAAATGGATTTTGATTCACTTGTTACCAAAACCATATTTGTTTTTTCCAATATCATTTTTAAATAATGATTGCTATGAGTGAATTGTTATTTGGGAAAATATTATTTAAAATTTAGAAAAAAACACAGAAATTTTTTTTCAATGTTCCATAAGATCATTGAACAATTGAGAATGTGTTAGAGTGGGTTAAATCAATTGTGGGATTTTTTATAAATTCCAATCATTATGAATCAGAACCTTGGAAACATGGTAGTGTTATTTCATTATCAACTTTTCAATAAAATAACTATAATAAAATTATAATATTTTAATTTATGAACATAAGAATTACAATTATTGACCTATGTGTGAGAACCATCAACCCTTCTATTGATTTTACCATGGGTCCATATATATTCATTTTTTAATATGATGGTTAAAATATTGAGAAAATTAATTTAGAATAAGTATATCTCTTGATAAAAATGATTACACATACTCAAAAAAGTTAACAATGTTTTTCAAACAAAACATGAGAAACACGAAATTTTAAAACATCCTCAAAACTAATACACATTTGTTCTTCCAGAAATTCATTCTGACTTATTCTAATCAAATTTTTATTCTAGTTTTACATTTTCAATGTATAGTGAATGTTCATCTCGTATAATTCAAATAATCCCTAATATTTATTCCTAACATATTTTCAATTATAAAAACTAAATCACATCAAGACTCATCTAAAATCATTGTCTAATTTAACTTTTATATTTCATATTATAGAAACTAGGTCTTATTCATTCAAATAAATAATTTTTCTGTGCAACTACGCAATATGAAATTGATGTTCAATTTCCAACTCATAATAACAATATTTCTATAAAAGTTTCTACTATATTGCATAGGACCATTGATAAGTAGAAGATAATTTATATCCCTTTACATAGGTTCTCACGTGATAGAAATGTTTTGATGAAAACATTGTTCTCTCTTTAACAACAATTCATAAGGAATAATTTTTGATTAATTGAAATTCATATGTAAAAATCTCATCACATCATGAATATTAAGGAACATTTATTAATTTTCATATTCTTCAAACATCGAATAAATTTATGTTATATAATATTTTATGTAACTCAAAAAACATTAAATAAATTTTAATTAAAAATATATAAGAATCAAATCCTCATCATCATATAGATGGGATTCAAAATGTTATTTAATTTATCTCTAAAAATTTCCTTTTGGAAATTATTTTATGGAAATTGTTTTGAAACATTTTATCCAAATTCACTCCATATCCCCAATCATCTTTGTCTATATTATGTTCTTTATCTATTCTATTAAAAAGAAATTGTTTATCCTCTTCATACCATAAAAATATCACTGGGACATATTTTATTCATCCTATTATATAATTCCAATTGAACATGAAAAATATTGGTTTGAGAGATCATAAAATCTGCTTATTTTAAATTTTATATTGATCAAAATATACAGAATTTGGTTTATTATTATATGAAATGATTTTTGGGGCCCTTGAAAATATTTATATGATGATAATTTATACAATTTATGTTTTTCAAAAGAAACCCTTTATAAATAAATTTAATATAATTAAAAAAATTATATCCATAGAGCATGATCAATGAAAACGCATTAATGATTGAAATTCCATAATAAATATGCATATATGTTTTTAAATTTCCCTTGTAAAATTGATCGTAGATGACTGTATAATTTAGAAATCCATGGACCTTAACATGAAATCTCTAAATATCAAAAAATTATCTTTATCAACTTTTTAATTCCACTTTTGTATCTAACATCTATCATATTTTCATCAAAATCACAAAAATTTGAACTTTGACTAGGATCATCCCATAAATAGTGTTTGTTATGACTGACTACATTGGGAAAGAATTAACTTTTGTAATCATCATCATATTTTTTCCCCAGAAAATATTTCCACTTATCAGCATTATATATATATGGTAATGTGGATGTGGAACATTATTTCAAGATAAATTCATCTCATAATTTAATCAGAATAATGTATCTGGAGGGTTTCTATGATGTGTTATATATTGAGATCATCACAACATCCTCTGATGTGGTATATAAATTTTATTCAAAATAATTATTAAAAAAAATAAATATTCATCGATATAAATTATTAGAAAAATATATTTTAAAAAATATAAGTATATTTCGTTCAAATTTGAAAAGAATTATTATTCAAAAATGAATAATTTTAAATAATAAAAATTCTATTTTGTAAAACATATTAATAGATCTCCAGTTTTCCCCATTTAGGTTTCCAAACAATATTAAAAAATTGTACCATTTTTTAAAAAAATTTTTTTTGCAAAATACTGTTGTTATAATTTAATGAATGATACCCCTCACTACATGATGTTTATAGCTTAACACTAATGGAAATTGTTATTGAGGAATTACATCCCCCAGTAATGAAAAATTTTATCTCTATCTTATTATAAAATACCATATACATTAGTTCTCTTAATTTTCATCTCCCCCTATTAGTGAAATATTTTACTATTCCTCTATTACGAAAATGTTAGACATCTTGAAACCCATTTTCAATGTAATCAAAATTACATTGGGGACTACCTTTACAAAATTAAGATGTATTAGGAATTGGATAAAGAATAACATGCATCATCAATTATACAAATCTCTATTTTGGAATAGCTATAGTGAAAATATGATAAATTTTATATTTTTTGAAATGTATTATCGCATAATATATCCACTAGAAACACTGTTATTTATAAAACAGTACATAATATCATTTTTTTAATTCTATATAATTTTTTATGGAATTTATATATAGATAAATATCACTCTAATTATAAAAATGTATTTTCAATGATTCAAAAAGATTCACTCTAATATATTCCACATAGTGTTTCATCCATATCATATGTGTACGAGAATGGGTGGAAGAATAAAATTTTTCTTTCACAATGCACAAGGTAACTGAACATTATTTCATACAATTCCTAATTAAAAAATATTCTATAGTCAGAAATAATAACCATGATATTGATTTTCTGTCATTTTAATATATTACCAAGTCATCATATGTGCACCCATGGACATTTTATTGCAAATTATGTCATACAGTGTCCAATAAAAATATATTCCATTGATAGATCTAAGAATTATTTTTTCAATTCTCATTTTACATTATTTTTGATAACTTTAATAACATTCTATTAAATTTAAATTATAATAACTATTGTGAAATGTAGCTATTTTGTTGAGAAAAATACCTATCATAAATCAATAATCATTCGGATTTGAACTTTTAGAAGGTTCAACTTCACACTTATTTATCCCAAAGAAAATATGAATATAAAAATCATATGAATATTTCATGGATATTTTTTTAAATCCCCAATTTTTCACTTCACTCTACATAGGAAAATGTATCCCTCCGTCTATTTAGTGTAAAAATATAGGATGAAAGTAAATTATCTAGTAAGAGAAATGTACAAAAAAAATATTTCGTCATAAAATCTATACAATAATTTTCTCTATATCTTAAAAAATATATTTCTAGGATATAAATAATAATATATGGGGTTCAAGAGATCATATTCATTACATATATGAAAATATAAACACTCCATTAATAATTCAAAATTTTCAATAAAATACCATTTTTTATAAAACTAGACCACATATCTTATTTCAACCTATACAATGATTTATTCAACTATTAAATATTCAATTAATCACTATAAAATTAAATCTCAAAAGTTATATTAATGAAAAAATTATAAATTCTTCTCTACATAAATGAAATTTAAAATTAAATTAACATAATAAATTTTATAATAATTTTATATTTTAGTAGCTAATAACTTCATGATGATTTTTATTCATAGAAAATAAGAAAAGGATTCATTAATATACATACATTTCACCATCATATAATGATCATCATAAATATTATCATTCTAATATTTCTATTTGACTACCTTTAAAACATATTCATGTATAACATGTGAAATAATTGATTTATACAAAATTAATATCAACATTTTTTGAGTCTAAAATATTGTTATTTATTTCTAATCATGTTAATAGAATATAATCGCTTTTTAATAGTTTTAAATTTTTTGAATTTTATATGAAATTTAACTGTCCACACTGTATTATTCATCTAAATTTTCAATCACATTTTTTAACAGAATTTTTTATTAAAATTTTTATTATCATTTAATGAATTGATTTTTATTAATTAGAAATCTTAAAAAAAATTAATGAAGATGTTTTTTATATTTTCCACATTTCACAAAATATAAACCCTGAAAATTATTTTATCGTTATTTACAATTTTTTAAGCATTATAAATATGATAAATCTCCAATAAATTTTTTGTCATCATCATTTTCCTCAAATTTTTTACCATCATGGTTTTTTATATTTCGTTAGTAATCAATTAGAATGAAATTGAAATGGACCATTGATGTATTTTTCTTATAGAAGATTCCCTAATTATTCATGTTACATTTTATTCGTAACAAATATATATTTTGTGCATGTGTCGTAGTGAAAAAACCACCTTAAAAAATCGAGAATTTTTTTTTCATATTGTATACTTAATCCAATTTCAACCAATTTGTTTTCACCACCTTTTTTTAGGGGTGTATGATGAATTTTCTTTATTTTTAATTCAATGTTTATTTATGTATGTCTTCAAATAATTATATGTTTACTCAATTTCATTGTAACTTATTACTTTCAGTATATAATTACCCATCTCTCTTTTATGTTCTCTTTTGAAGAATATATATATTTAAACCACTTATAATTTATTCAACATAAATAGAATTTTGGTAATCCATGTGAAATAATAATTATTGTATTTATAGTACAAGTATTCTTAATGTAATTGATATCTCATTTTTCCACAGTGATCTCATTGAATTAGATAAATCTATCTAGATGATAGAATATCAACATTCTCATGGATTGTACTAATCTTCTTTCAATTATACCATGTTGTAAAAACATTATAATATTCCCTTTTCAATTATTTTATATTTATGATGGAATCTATTTTGGAATAAATATTCATTCAATTTTGGATAATAATACAATTCATGGGATACCAATACATTTTTTATCAACTGAACTAAAATTTCATCAGTAAAAAAAATATAAAAAATATATATTTCAATACTTTTCCTTCCCATTGTAAAAAAATTAATTTCATAAAAAATTGTGATATAAGATGAATATTTATTGTAATCGTTTTTATTCAAACATCATAATAATGGATACAACATGTATGTTTTTTTATCCCATAAACATATAAATAGTCAGTAGATTTAAGTTTTTCATATCCAATGTCAGTTAGTACTATTACATTAATTTTTATAAAAGTATAAATTCTAAATATAACTATTTCTCCATAATTATTTTCACCATAATTCACGATCCATATATTTATATTAATTTTTTAGTAGAAACCACTATAATGAATAAGATGTTTATTCCTTTTTATTTATTTCATATTTTTTTTCAAAAACTATAAGGCCCCGGCCTTAAACCTTACTTAATCTTGAGTTATTACAATATTACACATCAAGGATCTTTTCGGGTTTAGAGTTTTAGAGAATTAGATCATAAAACTTGCATTACATTCCACATATAAACAAAGTGGTTACATAAAGATAGTATTCTTCATTCACATCAATGGAAACACATTTAAAATAAAACATGGATTATTTATTGACACTTCCTTGACATTATCATCATATCATGTACCTTTCCCTTGACCTGTGAAAAACATTTCAAAAAAACTTAGGATGAGCATAAAAAGCTCAGTATGGGTTATAAAAACATGGAAAGGAAACATGAGTTCATATATACATAAGAATGAAATCATACTTTACCCATAAAACATAGGCACTTTAACATACCTCATAAAATCATGAATAAATCATAGAAATCATAAGACATAAAGGTAACTTGAGGCATTCATAACATTCTTACGTAGGGAGTAACCCTCTTGGTTACGTTTGGAATACCCATAACAGTATATTCCCTAAAATCTCTTCAGAGAAACCGTAACGTTTCACTCCTTCGTGTTACCCAATGCATTGGAGAGCTATATCGGGCTCACCCACCCTTAGTTTATCACGGAACCACCCGTCCTCGTAATAATGCCCAAGAACCATAACATAATTGTATCACATAAAACATGCAAAAAGGAAACATAACATTTCCACATTTCAATCACAAGATATCAATACAACACAAAAACATTGTGAAAACCATTTTCAATACCAAAATAAAAGAAAAGTAAAACATGGTATTTATTTTTCTTTTAAAAAGAAGGTATGGCTTGTAGAGGAAGTCGAAACTCAAATAACGGTCACGACGGCAACGAAGTCGTTGTCGCCGCATACGTACGACAAAAACATTCCATTTTGTCGTTTAGTAAACGCTTTGTATAAAAAAGATTCCTTTTGAATAAATGTAAAAGTCAAAGGGGTTTATACACCGTATAAAAGAAAGTTGTGTATAAAATAAAATATGCCTTAATGAAAGGAGATTGAGATGAAGTCTCAAACCTCGTATCCGACTTGACCCGACCGTTCTTTAATCTCCTGAATAATAAACATGAGTTAATATCTAATTGATTATGAACCTTTTTCAAGTTCATTATTCCTTTTATACCATGTTATGAACATCATGTAATCATTTAAGTTAATAGTGTTCATTTTGTCAGTATTTGGTTCTTAAGTCAAAAATAGACTTCTTACACTTACATGTTGTTAATTTGGTCAAAGGTTCATTATATCCAGAATGATATTAATGATTTTGATAACATATATATCATATATATTCAGTTTATACATGTATTTATAATATTACATCACATTTACAGGTAAGAAATGAAATGCACCGTTCATGGAGACGGTAGGCCATACGTACGCATGAACGCTACTTCCATTTCTATTTCGTATTTCTGGAATGGAATCATAATTATATAAGAGTATATTATAATTCCAGTATAATAACATATATAATATCATTAACTTTAACCTTTACACATCCCACATATGGTATTAACAAATCAAATCACTTTCAGGGGGCGGTAGTCCGCACTTTCTAAAATGAAGATATCGTGTTTACCCATAATGGAAAACATAAAGTTATTCCCAAAATGAAAAAAAAAATAGAAGTTTAAGGAAAACATAAACATATTATATATCATATATAAAAATAGTGACATCATAATGGCCACCTTTGAAGGTGTTAAATGAGTATTGAACAATCATCGTTTCGGGTGGCAGAATTTCGCCATCCACGGAAACCGTATGTTCTTTAACCATTTGATGTAGTTGTGTGAGAGTGTAGCTCAAATAAATCTTACAAAAACATCCTAGTATATTGAAGATACTGGTTTTGTTACAAAAGAAGTAAATAAAAAGAGTTTAGGGGGTTGGAGAAGAAAAATAAAACAAATGAACATGAGAGAATGAATTACCTTTAAAAGTTTAACTCCTTTTGATTTGAGCCTAAAGGCTTCCTTTGAAAGGATTATGCCCAAAATAAATCCTCTAGGATGAGCATAGGGATGTGTATAGAGTAAATGGGAAGGGGTTGGCCGAGCCAAAGGCTTGAGGAGTGTGTGAAATGAGGTAGAGGTGGGGGCCTTTTATAAGAGGAGAGGAGGGGCACTTTTGGAAAGTAAAGAAATATTACTTTATGTGAAAATGTGTTTCGGTTTTAAAAGGTCCCACATTGATATAATTAGTGGATAAGGTGATAAGGGTTCGAAATAAACTCATCCAATTGGTTTTGGACATGTGTAGTTCATAGATTTTACATTATCTTTCCATTTTATTTAAATCGTCAAATAATTGTGTCATCACTGCATCATTATTATGTCATAAATAATTTAATTTATTTAATGTCTAGAAATTATAAAAAAACTACTATGATGTAGGAAATCGTTTTATCTTTCCAATGACTATTTATAATCAAAAATCTGATCTTTATAACCCCATGTAAAAATTGTTTTCGTAAAACATATTATGTTTGTGTCATTTTTACTTTTACAATAAATAAAAAGTAATTTATGTCATTTACCAACCAAAGTGGATCCATGGGGTCCCCAAGTTGACCCATGTCTTGTATTGGTCGGCCATTAAACAACCAATGAGGGTAGGACATGTGTAAAGCTCATCTTATTTTATTAAAGCATTATTTTTACCTTAAACTACACTAATTACCACTAATCGCGATTAAGAACTTAATAAGTTACTATTCACCAAAAAATTATTATAATCTCATTGAACCACATTTTACATCTTAATGACAACCATGTATGTCGGATTTTTGAAATTTAAAACACAATTATGGCAAAATTTCATTTAAACGGAAAATTAGTCTTTATAAGTACCACTTAGTGGTTTCACTATTCATCAAAAATTGAAGTTTTTCAGAAAATTAACAAAAATTCACCCTAAGCTATATTTGATATTACGAATTCAAAAATGAAGTATATTTTACAAAATTAAAAACATATAATTCACATTAATTAATTTAATAATTAATTCCCGCTGTCAGAGCAAATAGCGTGTTTTTATGAAACAATAAGTATCAAAAGATTGACACTAGTTTAAGTCCAATTTCAAATTGAAGTTGATTCCAATGACCACCATTGGATTAAATGGAATAAATATATTCATATTACACATTAATACCAATTCAAAAGATAATCTAATCATATAAATAAATTAGATTAAAAAGCAGTTTTGATGTAAAATGCAGTATTTTTCACTATTCATTAAAAATATGAACATTGTCAGAAAAATACCAAAAATTCACACAAAGTAAATTTTGATGTCCCAATCATAATGAATAAGTTTATTTTGAAAAAACATAGTTTAGAAAATTGTCAAAAGATTGATTTAAAAAGGATTTTCCATCATAAGGTAGTAAAACAATCTTTTAAGAATATTAGTGTATTCCATGCTTAAGATTGGATTTATTTTCATTTTAAGCCTCTAAAACACTATCTTAATCATTAATATACATAGATAAAAATATCTATTATTCATTACTTATTTGGGATGTTACATCCTTCCCCCCTTTAGAAAATTGCGTCCCCGCAATTTATTTACTTATCGAACAAATGGGGGTACTTTTCCCTCATTGCATTTTCAGATTCCCATGTTGTCTGTTCAATCATGTGGTTTTTCCACAAAACCTTTACCTGGTGAATCACCTTATTCTGTAACACTTGCTCCCTGGGGTCAAGAATCTGGACTGGTTGTTCCTCATAATATAGGTTCTCTTCCAGCTGAACTACCTCTGGACTCAAAACATGATATGGATCTGGCATATACTTTCTCAACATCGAAACGTGAAAAACATTGTGTACCTGAGATAAACTCGGAGGTAAAGCCACTCGGTATGCAATTGATCCAACTCTCTCCAGAATTTCGTATGGTCCAACGAACCTTGGACTCAACTTTCCTTTCTTACCAAATCTCATCACACTTTTCCAAGGAGAAACCTTGAGAAAAACATGATCACCTACCTCGAAAGATAGATCCTTCCTCCGCTTATCCGCATAACTCTTCTGCCTGCTCTGAGCTGTTCTCATGTGTTTCTGAATTAGCTGAACTTTTTCTTCCATCTCTTCTACCAATTCTGGTCCCATCAACTTCATTTCACCCACTTCATCCCAGAAAGCTGGAGTTCGACACCGCTTCCCATATAATGCCTGAAATGGTGCCATCTGTATACTAGAATGAAAACTGTTATTATATAAAAATTCAACCAAAGAAATATGTTAGTCCCAACATCCCTGATAATCCATAGAACAAGCTCGTAGCATATCCTCCAATGTCTAGATTGTTCATTCTAACTGCCCATCTGATTGAGGATGAAAAGCTGTACTAAAATTTAATTCAGTACCCAATGACTTCTGAAGGCCTTTCCAAAAGTTAGAAGTAAACCTTGGATCACGATCCGATACAATGGAGAGAGGAACTCCATATAACCTGACTATTTCTTTAAGATACAAACGGGAAAGTTGATCAAGAGAGAAAGTATCTCGTATAGCAAGGAAATGAGCAGATTTGGTCAAGCGATCAACAATAACCCAGATTGCATTATTACCTCGAGATGTCTTTGGTAATGCAACAACAAAGTCCATGGATATATTCTCCCATTTACACTCTGGCACTGGTAAAGGATGAAGCATCCCTTTCGGTAACTGTCGCTCTGCTTTAACCTGTTGACATGTCAAAAACTTTACAGTAAAATCAGAAATGTCTCTTTTCATTCCATCCCACCAGTAATACTCCCGCAGATCTCTATACATCTTAGTACTGCCCAGATGAACTGAAAACGGAGAACTATGAGCTTCACATAACAACTCTCTCTTCAACTGTGAATCACAAGGCACACATAATCTCTTCCCAAATCTCAAAACACAATCATTATCAATGTTGAATTCAGGCAACTTACCTTTTTGAACCAGCTCTACCTTTTTCTGCAACTCACTGTCTTGCTTCTGTGCTTGCTTGATTCTATCTAATAGAGAAGATCTCACTGATACCTGAAACAAAATAGAAGGACTTCCTGCACCAACAACTTCTATGCCAAAGTTCATCAAATCCTTAACCAAAGGATCACGTTCCAAACGCAACATTGTTAATGAAGCATTACTTTTTCGACTCAAAGCATCAGCCAATTTATTTGCTTTTCCCGGATGGTAATGAATTGTACAATCATAATCCTTGATTAATTCTAGCCATCTCCTCTGTCTCATGTTTAACTCTTTTTGAGTGAATATATACTTTAAACATTTGTGATCGGTATATATTTCACACTTTACTCCATACAAATGATGCCTCCAAATTTTTAAAGCAAAAACAACAGCAGCTAATTCCAAATCATGTGTAGGGTAATTTACCTCATGAGTTTTCAACTGTCGTGAAGTATAAGCAATTACCTGATCATTCTGCATTAGGACGCAACCAAGTCCTTTCAATGAAGTATCACTGTATATAACAAACTCACCATTCCTGGAAGGTAGTGCCAAAACTGGAGCATTCAACAATCTTCTTTTCAATTTCTGATAGCACTTCAATTGATGGACTAACATCCACTGAAGTAGTTGCAAAGTATTTAACCACCCCTTTCTACTTGTAGTCTAACTGCTTCCCATCACTCAAGCTCTTTTCCGGACACTCGTTTTCATAGTGACCCATCTCATTGCACTTATAACATTTCACTAACTGTAAATCAAATTTGTTCTTACCTTCACCTTGATTCTTTTCAATGAAATCACGAGCCTTATGTCCCATATTACCACATCGGTAGCACTTTATAGAATTCAGAAGACAATCCCCAGCATGCCTTTTGCCACATTTATCACAAATTGGAAACTTAGTTCTCTTACCATCAGAATTTTTTGAAGAATTCATACCTTTCTCCTGCCACCTCGGTCTCTTCTTCTGCTGGTTGTTATAGAACACTTGGTCATCGGAAAACTCCATTTCCACCTTCTCAGCACATAGAAAAAGATTTTCATAACTTTTAAACTCATGAGAAGCTAATGCCCTTCGATATTTTGGCTTTAATCCTGAGTAAAAACGATTGATTTTACTATCAAGGTCTCGGATAAAATTTGCAGCATAACTTTCCAATCAAGTGAACCTTTCTTCATAGGAATCCACTAAGTCTTCCTCTTGGCTCAATTCCAAGAATTGTTTTTCCATCCTAAGTCGAACAGCCTTAGGAAAATACTTCTTAAGAAACATACCTTTGAATACATCCCAGTCAAGATCATAAATCTCATCGGCGTCCCTGATATTTTTAACCATAGACCAACACTGATCTGCTTCACCCTCCAAACGGTAAATAGCAAGACTAACCTTTTGATTGTCTGAACACCCCATGACATCAAAAATCTTCTCCAGTGCTTTAATCCACCCTTCAGCTAGCACAGGGTCAGATGATCCTCTAAATGATGGTGGATGTTGCCTCATGAAATGTTCCACCACTGACATGTTCCTCTGCGGTTGATCTAGCTGATCTCGTGCATGGATACCACCACCTTTAATTGCCTGAGTCAACTACGCCATTACCGCAACAAACTGTTCAGATCCAATTCCGACCATTTCTAGATGCTGATTCGGAAGGTTATTTCCTTCTGTAGGCATTCCTAGCACTGCTTCCCTGTTTCCTCTGCAGAAAACCATTCTGAACAAACATCTCTTAGATGAAGCAACATGGTAATCTTCAAATGCTATATCATTTCAAAAAAAAATTGGATAATCATTTAATAAAATTCAAACTCCTAAAGTTATCTAAACCGACCTCTGATACCAACTATAAGGCCCCGGACTTAAACCTTACTTAATCTTGAATTATTACAAGATTACACATCGAGGATCTTTTCGGGTTTAGTGTTTTAGAGAATTAGATCATAAAACTTTCATTACATTCAACATATAAACAAAGTGGTTACATAAAGATAGTATTGTTCATTCCCATCAATGGAAACACATTTAAAATAAAACATGGATTATTTCTTGACACTTCCTTGACACTATCATCATATCATGTACCTTTCCCTTGAACTGTGAAAAACATTTAAAAAAAACTTGGGATGAGCATAAAAAGCTCAGTATGGGTTATAAAAACATGGAAAGGAAACATGAGTTCATATATACATAAGAATGAAATCATACCTTACCCATAAAACACAGGCACTTTAACATACCTCATAAAATCATGAATAAATCATAGAAATCATAAGACATAAAGGTAACTTGAGGCATTCATAACATTCTTATGTAGGGAGTAACCCTCTTGGTTACGTTTGGAATACCCATCACAGTATATTCCCTAAAATCTCTTCGGAGAAACCTTAACGTTTTACTCCTTCGCGTTACCCAACGCATTGGAGAGCTATATCGGGCTCACCCGCCCTTAGTTTATCACGGAACCACCCGTCTTCGTAATAATTCCCAAGAACCATAACATAGTCATTTCACATAAAACATGCATAAAGGAAACATAACATTTCCACATTTCAATCACAATATATCAATACAACACAAAAACATTGTGAAAACCATTTTCAATACCAAAATAAAAGAAAAGTAAAATATGGTATTTATTTTTCTTTTAAAAAGAAGGTATGGCTTGTAGAGGAAGCCGAAACTCAAATAACGGTCACGACGACGGAGAAGTCGTTGTCGCCGCATACGTACGACAAAAACATTACCTTTTGTCGTTTAGTAAACGCTTAATATAAAAAATATTCCTTTTGAATAAACGTAAACGTCAAAGGGGTTTATACACCGTATAAAAGAAAGTTGTGTATAAAATAAAATATGCCTCAATGAAAGGAGATTGAGACGAAGTCCCATACCTCGTATCCGACTTGACCCGACCGTTCTTTAATCTCATGAATAATAAACTTGAGTTAATATCTTCTTGCTTATGAACCTTTTTCAAGTTCAGTATTCCTTTTATACCATGTTATGAACATCATGTAATCATTTAAGTTAATAGTGTTCATTTTGTCGGTATTTGGTTCTTAAGTCAAAAATAGACTTCTTACACTTACATGTTGTTAGTTTGGTCAAAGGTTCATTATATCCAGAATGATATTAATGATTTTGATAACATATATATCATATATATTCAGCATATACGTGTATTTATAATATTACATCACAATTATAGGTAAGAAATGAAATTCACCGTTCATGGAGACGGTAGGCCGTACGTACGCATGAACGCTACTTCCATTTCTATTTCGTATTTCTGGAATGGAATCATAATTATATAAGAGTATATTATAATTCCAGTATAATAACATATATAATATCATTAACTTTATCCTTTACACATCCCACATATGGTATTAACGAATCAAATCACTTTCAGGGGGCGGTAGTCCGCACTTCCTAAAATGAAGATATCGTGTTTACCCATAATAGAAACCATAAAGGTATGACCAAAATGAAAAAAACAGAAGGTTACGGAAAACATAAACATATTATATATCATATATAAAAATAGTGACATCATAATGTCCACCTTTGAAGGTGTTAAATGAGTATTGTACAATCATCGTTTCGGGAGGCAAAATTTCGCCATCCACAGAGATCGTATGTTCTTTAACCATTTGATGTAGTTGTGTGAGAGTGTAGCTCAAATAAATCTTATAAAAACATCCTAGTATATTTTAGATACTGGTGTTGTTAAAAAAGAAGTAAATAAAAAGATTTTAGGGGGTTGGAGAAGCAAAATAAAACAAATGAACATGAGAGAATGAATTACCTTTAAAAGTTTAACTCCTTTTGATTTGAGCCTAAAGGCTTCCTTTGAAAGGATTATGCCCAAAAGAAATCCTCTAGGATGAGGAGAGGGATGTGGAGAGAGTAAATGGGCAGGGTTTGGCCGAGCCAAAGGCTTGAAGAGTGTGTGAAATGAGGTAGAGGTGGGGGCCTTTTATAAGAGGAGAGGAGGGGTACTTTTGGAAAGTAAAGAAATATTACTTTATTTGAAAATGTGTTTCGGTTTTAAAAGGTCTCTCATTGATATAATTCGTGGATAAGGTGATAAGGGTTCTAAATCCACTCATCCAATTGGTTTTGGACATGTGTAGTTCATAGATTTTACATTATCTTTCCATTTTATTTAAATCGTCAAATAATGATGTTATCGCTGCATCATTATTATGTCATAAATAATTTAATTTATTTAATGTCTAAAAATTATAAAAAAAACTATGATGTAGGAAATATTTTTAGCTTTCCAATGACTATTTATAATCAAAAATCTGATCTTTATAACCCCATGTAAAAATTGTTTTCGTAAAACATATTATGTTTGTGTCATTTTTACTTTTACATTAAATAAAAAGTAATTTATGTTATTTCCCAACCAAAGTGGATCCATGGGGTCCCCAAGCTGACCCATGGCTTGTCTTGGTCGTCCATGACACAAAAAATGAGGGTAGGACATGCGTCAAGCTCATCTTATTTTATTAAAGCATTATTTTTACCTTAAACTACACTAATTACCACTAATCGCGATTAAGAACTTAATAAGTTACTATTCACCAAAAAATTATTATAATCTTATTGAACCACATTTTACTTCTTCATGACAACCATTTATGTCGGATTTATGAAATTTAAAACACAATGATGGAAAAATTTCATTTAAACGGAAAATCAGTCTTTATAAGTACCACTTAGTGGTTTCACTATTCATCAAAAATTGAAGTTTTTCAGAAAATTACCAAAAATTCACCCTAAGCTATATTTGATATTACTAATTCAAAAATGAAGTATATTTTACAAAATTCAAAACATATAAGTCACATTAATTAATTTAATAATTAATTCCCGCTGTCAGAGAAAATAGCGTGTTTTTATGAAACAATAAGTATCAAAAGATTGACACTAGTTTAAGTCCAATTTCAAAGTGAAATTGATTACAATGACCACCATTGGATTAAATGGTAAAAATATATTCATATTAAACATTAAAACCAATTCAAAAGATAATCTAATCATATAAATAAATTATATTAAAAAGCAGTTTTGATGTAAAATGCAGTATTTTTCACTATTCATTAAAAAAATGAACATTGTCAGAAAAATACCAAAAATTCACCCAAAGTAAATTTTGATGTCCCAATCATAAAGAATAAGTTTATTTTGAAAAACATAGTTTATAATATTGTCAAAAGATATATTTAAAAAGGGTTTTCCATCATAAGGCAGTAAAACAATCTTTTAAGAATATTAGTGTATTCCATGCTTAAGATTGGATTTATTTTCATTTTAAGCCTCTAAAACACTATCTTAATCATTAATAGACAGAGATAAAAATATCTATTATTCATTACGTACTTGGGATGTTACAAAAAAAATGTCATTTTATTAAACATTGTTGTATCTAGCATCCAAATTTTTTTGATAAGGAGAATATTTTCATGAGATTGTGGTCATACAATCTTCAAAAATGTGTTCATTTTGGCCTTATATTCAATATATACTCTCTAAGAAATCAGGTTAGTTTTGATTTTGAAATTTTATAACTTATTTAGATTTTAATTTTATAATTTCATGTTGCATATGAATTTCAATATCTTTTTTCAGGTATTTGTAACATCCAAGGATATTAAAATATTTTCACTTTGAACTACTATTAATTACTTTATATAATTATTTATAAGAAAAAATATATTCGAATTACGATACCCACAACACTAATTTTTATTGTCTTTCAAGAATGATTTAGTTTTACCACCTTTTAACGAATAACCTAATTTAAATATAATTCTAAAATCAATATAGATTTTAATATTAAATATAAACATAATTTTTAAATTCATAATGTAAAAATTATATTTGGGTGATTTTTTTTGAATATTCTATATTGTTAAATTTTTGAATTAATATTGAAAATTCATTCATTATTGTTAAAAACTAAAATTTTATTTGAAATATTAGTAATGAAAAAGTATATTTTTAATTGGATTTTAAATTCAAAATAGATCAAATTTACAAATATTAACACAATTTAGGAAATTTCAACCAATTTTGAATTAAAATTGGATATAAAATCATATTAACCCTGTTGAAAGGTATTACTTTAAAACCAAATTTTCCCCATGTCCGCAGAATTAGAATTAAATATATAGTTTTCCCACTTATAGGATTTGAATTTTGAACAATGCACACAAATGATTTCAATATGTCCTGACCCATCCCCGGGGGATCATGTTGTTACAAACCCAATCCCACGTTCCAAAAGATAATGGCTAGCGACAAGCACCGAAAAGTCATATCCTAAGAAGGGAAGGCATTGATTTTAATCCTGTGTACATATAGACAGGGAATACTACACAATAAAAACCACAAGGGAAAGAAAGAAAATACAACCACCATAAATTACCACCATAGAGAGTAACGTGTGTATTCTAAATGTAAGGGGCCAGAATACATGCCCAACTGGAAAAAAAAGTACATCAAAGGATGTACAAGATCTAGAGGTCTTCTACCAATGATTCAACCTAAATGGTAGGAACAACTCTCTATCAGATGTCACCATAGCACTCCACATCAATCAATCAACATATGAGCACTATCTAACCCTAATTCCCCAAGTCATAGTTAGAGGTTTCCTTCAATTACACTAGAAAAAATAGGTTTGGGTGAATCCCGTACAGGGGTGAGTATAATAAGACTCATTAGAGACCACAAAACCCCCAATAGTCACTAAAAAATCCATAATGGAAATCACCACAAAGGAAAATCCCACAGTAGAAAACACAGAAAAGGTTAACACAACAAAGAAATTACTACAGAGGTAATACCAACAAGCATTATCTCAAACACAATAAAAAGAGTGAAAGACAACTCACATCAGGTATATTATAGAGTAGAAATATTTTATTAGTTATAATTAAAATGTGTCATACAGTTGAGGGACTTACCTTTGATGAGTTACAAAAGCCAGCTGACCCATTGAGGTCCAAAGGGCTGCTGGTCTGCCAGGCCACTGATGTCTACGCAGATGGTCATCTACCATGCCACTAAGGTCTAAATGACTGCTACTCGTTTTCAAACATGATCCTGAAAGAAATGCTCCCCTAATGAACAAATTGAAATGAAAAATCATTTTATGTCATTTTTGATCATACAAAAACATCTTCCTTGTCGATAGGGTCCCAACTGTACTAATGGATCGTCAATCGGACGACCAGTTTAGAAGTTATTAGCATTATAGTAATCATGGGTCGGTTGCATCAGGACCCAGTCTGACCCATTCAGACCGACCAAACCATCCTGACCCATGGGTCCAACATATATTAACCCAAAGGTTGGTTCCTTTGTACAGTAATCAATGCAATAGATGGTGCGTCAAACGAACACCTGATTTGAAAGATGTAAACATTTATGTAAAAAGGGCACGATTGGATTCAAGTGTGATGCACCCCGACCATATGAAAAAAACCACTAAAACTCACATAGAGAATCTCAGAAGGACTGTCTCATCACAAGGGTCTCAATTCAACTGATGGATCAACAATGAGACACCAGATTTGAGAGATACTAGTGTTTTAGTGAAATAGGGGTCGGTTGGATCTGGGTCCGGTCCGACCCGGTCAGACTAACCCAACCTGGATCTGATATGGCCTAAGCCCAACGCGTTGGGTCACAGAATGGTTTCGCTAGGGGTCCATTTCTTAATGGTGGTTCTGTCCCACCAGTGTGGGTCCGACCCACTATAGTGATTGTGTCCTGACAGGTTAGACCGGTTTGTTAGCCTGGTCGGGATGCTGACAAATGCTGCGTATGGCCCCCTTCTACCCGTGAGTCAACGCAGGGCCTCCATTCTACTATGTTCGGCTGACCAAATCCCATTGCATTATATGCTAAACATGGTCTCCAACGAGTCCATGCACCCATGTCCTTCCACATCACCCATAGACTATGTATGTGGGTTGACTTATTAAACGCCTCACTAGCGAGGCATTGCGGATCTCACGTGTTGTGACCTACATCATTTTCCCGAGCGGCACATAGGTGGGCCGCAACCTCCACACAATATCAGTGACTGCCACACATCCATGTCGTTTTGGTCTATTAGTCAAGGCCCTATGCCACTGTGACACACCTACAGGCGAGCTCCCACCCTTTGCATTCATCTGTCATCGTGGGCCACTGTTAGTGCTCTGGTGGTTCCTTCTGCAAGCCAACATAGTTTCTCTTGTGGTCTATTTTCCAATCCGTCTAAAAATATGAGAATATGAGGCTTCCAACTTCACTGTGACAAACTCTTACCCTCCTATCCTCCATTTTGATAATTCATCAACAAAGAACGCACATGCGGTGGGGCTCAGGCCTTATTCATGTCATTTCGCACCATCCGCATTATAGGTTCATAAACATGCAGAGGTCCGGGAATTATAGTTCAATAAATACAAGTGAAATTTGAATTACGGATAGTGGAATCTCAGAAGAAGTCACCCTCCCAAAATAACACCCAATCTGTAGATTATCTTGTTCATTGGTTAATCTATGTTCTTCATTTAGAATATGAATATTGAAATAATGAAACAAAACAAACCCCTACCTCACTTTGATGTCTTCCTCCGAAGCATTCAGTTTGTTGGGGTTCACGATTTATTTGTGATTTTTAGTTCCTAGATTTGTTATCATTCATTGTCATTCATATCCTATAAAATCCATCCCAGTTGCCTTTTTTTCTTCATTAAAGAGTAATTTCAAAGTAGGTTTGTCAGAGAAACCCCAATATTAAATTCCCAATCTCCAACACAATGGCTAATTGAACAGGGAAAATGTCGTGGTGTTTCTGTTTAAATGTGACATAACGTCATTAAAATATTTCATTTATGAAATAACGTAGCTATTATTATTTATTAACAATCCATTAATAATCCTTGTTTTATGCACCTCTTCGCCGCACTACAGCATTGTCGTCAGCCACTCAGTAATGAGAAAATTAAAGTAAAATAAGTTTTAAAAATTATTTTATTATTTTTTTGAGATGTCCAAAATTTAACATTTCCATACAACCCTTGACAGTCGAAGATAATTCTTTTTTAGATGAATCCTATCAATTACAGTTCAACGGTGCCCTTAGCTTTTTTATCCGAGAACCGGTTCGAAATTTAGGAAAACCCACTCGTATATTTATTTAAATGAACCCAAAAAAGTTCAAAAATTTAACATTCACCTTTGACCCCTACCTGTTGAGGATAGACTCCACCTAATGGGAACACACCCTGAAATGTTCAATGGTAATCTCAGATTTTCAATCTGATTTACCATTTAGGAGTCATGAATACTTGACAAGAAAATAATTGTAACTTACTTATTTTATTTATGAACAAACACTAACTACCATTGTTGGCTCATAAAAGCCAAAAGTAGGATCTACCTAAGGAAAACATACCTTCATGACTTTAGCGGGGGTCTTGTATTTTTAATCAGAGTCATTGTTCGTGTGTTATAATAATTTATAAAATAAAATAATTTTTTTTACTTTTTTTATTTTGATTTATTCTAATTTATGGTTTCCCCACTACAGGGCAGATCCAACTAAACTTAATTTGTATATATGGTAAACCCATCCTCCTGAATGCAATGATGTCCTCAGATTTCAGATCTAGGTAACCATTTAATGGATCTTCCTCTTTTTTATGAAAACCAGTCAAATGTGTTATTTAAAGATTATCATTTTTTGACGTATTATTCTGGGCATGTCGGGCCTCATAATCGCACGTCATCTCATTGCCTGATCATAAAATAATTTCATATTAAAAAATTACCCGAAAAATCCTGGACATTACACAATAGATAATAGAAAAATTTCTATTAATATCAACATATTTTTTTACCAAATTTATTATTTAATGTGATTAAAATTGATTATTACGATTAATGTAATATGTATCATTACAAGGAACTACAAATTAAACTTATGGGCTAAAATGACCTGTATTCTGGTCCAAAATCCAATATCTACCAATATTTCTACAATATATACTATTGGTTTTATCTTTTTCTAAACTACAAAAATATTTCATGAATGTTCAATATATGATAAGTAATGTGTGGAGGATAAAAAATAGAACCTTACATAACATTAACATTTATAAAACATTGAAATGTGTATAAAACATCATATTTTTGGTATCTCATATCCTATTGAAATATTAATGGGTAATTTGAATCAAATTTACTTATCATTAATTTGTATAGATGAATTATTTACTTAAAATAAAAATGAAATGAAAATAAAGTTAGTATTTAGTAAATAAGAAAATAAAATAACTAACAATATAAATATTAAATGTGATAAAATTATTTGAATTATTTCCTATAATTATTTTAAGATGAATATGTAATTTTATGAAGTTAATAAGAGAAAATATTTTATTGTTTATTTTAAATTAGAATGTAATAAATTATGTCAAAAAAATACATTAATGATATTTTATAATAAATTATATTTTAATAAATAATTAAATATTAATGAAAATATTATATTCAGCAATTTATTGGTATTTGTTAACAAAAATTTGTTATTGGTCATTTAGGATCCAATTAATTTTTTTAATAATCCAATTAACCCATAATTTTTAAAATCTATATTATCACATTATGAGTAATTGAAGTTTTTATGAGCATTTCATGAACTTATTATAAAATTATTTTCCAAAAAACTAGTGTTTTTTAAATTATAAATAATATTTATACTTTAATGGTTATATGTTTTCAAATAAATTTAACTTTAATTTTATAATAATGGTTACATTGGTTATAAAACAATTTTTTAAATAAAAAGTTATATATTAGAGAAATTTATATGTTAATGAACCAAATTAAAAAAAACATATTTTTGTGTGGTGGATATTTTTAAAGACCATAAATACTATTAAAAATATTTTTTCCCATTTTGGAGGCACATTAAGAAAAGGAAACCTCCAAATAATATACACATTTTATTATTTGCAAGAGTACTACTCCTCCTCCACTATAAATATTCATCCTCTCATCTCACTTCGTTACACCTATCAAGTGACATTGGATCAGACAATATCTGTAAAATATCTCCTAAACATCCTGACCTAAATATTAGAATCATACCAATAATGTCCTAGACTTATCATACAATGATTTTACATCATTTATGATGAATATTCATCATTTAATAAAATTATATGCCCGAGGACCATAATATTTTAGCGTCTTTGGAAACGTGAAACAAAATATTCTCACATTATGAAAAATCTTCAATTTCACAAGTAATAATTTCCCCCATAGAAATTCTAGGTAATATATTTTTTAAACTATGGGAAATAAATCAAATAAAAGGTGTGATCTCAAATGATCAGTAAGGGAAACTAAGGGTAATTATTAATAATAATTAGAACATAATGGTATAAGAAAATGAGAATAACATATGAATATAATTACTTAAATTTAAATTATCATATTCATAATACATTGATGAAATATTTGTAGTTCATAAGACATGAATCATAATGAAACCAAGATCATAATCTCTGAAAGAATAACATATGAATAAGACATGGAGTTAGATCATATACATCAACGAATAACATTTTGATCATGTATATGTATAAACAGGTCCACACATTTCATTAAGGACATTTAATTAAGCACTCTCATATACTTATAGACCCGAAAAAAGGACTAGTCATATTGTTTTGAATAGAAAAATAGACATCATGTAAAACATTGTTAACATGTAATCAGGTTGACAAAATAATGTATGGACATGAAACCAGGTCCAAGAATAATATTTTTTAACATATAATGAATTTCACACATATCATTATGAACTCATAATATGGTTCAATCATAATATTTTGACCATGTTATTAGGTTAATGCCTAAACATATGGAAATGCAACTACATCCATGCATAAAATTGTGAGGGTGTTATCAGGTTCATTTATAATATTCATACTAAAGTTTCGTCAATCATTAACAATATAATTATACTGATATATCATTCCCACCATTCTCAATATTAAATACGTCACACATGTTCCACAATATATCTGAAAATTTCATAATATCATGACCCGTTAAAATATATGGGTTTTATATACTTTTATTAATAACCTATGAAATAAAATGGTTATCATTAATATTCCATATCATCGTATAATATGGAAAATGGATAGGTTTAATAATCCTTTCATCAAATCATAACCCTCGAACTAAAGGAGGTTTCAAAATCATATAACTCATTGAATGAAAATAGGTGTCCTAATCATCCTTCCCTAAAACAATAAAAACATTCCAGAAAGGATATTTATGGAACCATATGATGATTTCTAATAAGGTATTGAGCAATATCAATGGATTTCATCATAAATGGAAAATAAAATTTAATGATATTTTCAAAAAAAAAATCTTGAAGAAAATATTATTTCTTCTTTGAGAATTAATTTTAAAACATAAAAACAATAAAAATACATTTTTTAAATAAATGAATTGAATACCTAAAATAAATTTAAACCATTTTCAATACCTTTTTCCTTGAAAATATATAAAAAATTCATAAAAAATTTCGATTTCAATTTCGATGAAAATACATTCAAAACTTATATAAAAGTAATGAAATCGTTTTCAAAATCATTTTCCATGAGAAATTGTAAAACATTAATGAAACAAATTTGAAAACCATTTCATTTAAAATTATATTTAAAAATTTCATTAAAATTAACAATTTAAAAATAAAAAATATGTTTTCTAAAATGAAATGGATTTAATTTTAACATATCGTTTGATGTAAAATACATTCATTATTTCATGGTACTATGTTTTGAAAAATACATTGTTTATATGATAATTAGAAGATTCTTTTTAAGACATTGGAAAAATTTAAAAAATGTTAATATTATATTTTAACTATGACATAATAATAGTATAATAATCTTGAAAATCCTTTTTTGAGAAATTATTTTTTAGGGAAATCATATTTTTGACCGAAGAGAGGGTAATGAAAGGAATTCATAAAAAAATCTTAAATATAAAATGTACTATAAATTGGAAAAATGGTACCAACATATTAATATATAATCAATTAACATAGGAGAATAAAACTAATGAGTTTTATTGAAATATTAATCATAATATTTCAAAAATGGAAAAATAATCACAAATAATCTATAAAATGATGAGATTCTATCAACAAATATCTTATCACATGGTCACATTAAATCACTCTAATAATGTAAGAAAATTATGTTAATGAATATTAAAATATCCAAAAAAGAAGTAGATTGATGATATGACACGTCAAATAAGGTATATACATAGTAAATAAAATTATATGTGCCTAACATGGCACGTTTCTTAGAGAAGAAAAATTTAGTTGAAATTACTCTACTGATTTTGTGACATTAAGAACATATATCCCATGAAATAAAGATCATATAATAGATATATAAATACCAATAAGTTTATGAATAAGAATCATAGAAAACATTAATCATAATTATATACACCAATCAAGAGAGAAGAGTGGTGATAAAATGGAATGCATTTCATGTATTTAAAAAGTGAGATGAAATCTGCATACATTATGTCTTAACACTCATCATACTCGCTCAAACGTCCTCTTAATCAGGTAACATTATTTGTTTGTTCAGTGGAATCCTTAGATTTCATTCATATCATGTTGATTACTCTAGTGTGGAGTGAATTATTTTGGGATGTGTATTGGGAAATGCATGGCTAATCCTATATGGTTTGAAAGGTGTGAAGAATAGGAGGAGGTGGTGGTTTTATTGGAAAGGGAATACACACACTTGGAAATTTTGAATATAAGTTAGATGTACATTCATTTTTACATAAACAATTCCTACCAAACTATCCAATATCAACAATCATAGGATAATGGAATATTTTTTTTCCTTCCAATGGTGTTTGTAAATATTTTGAGGTATTTGTGTGAGTAAAATTTAATGTCTAATACATTTTTAATATAATATTTCTTCTAATCGTATTGATTAATTATAGTCACATTCACTACTATTTTTTGGTCAAAACAAATTATGAATTATTAAAAATTCTAAATTATGATTATTATAAATATATTATACATTTTTTCAAAATCCAATCAGAAAATTCATGTAAAGAAGTTAAAAAATACATATAACGAGATGTCAATGCAGATTTGTAATGTAAAAATTCCCACAAGTTTTCAATGTTTTTATACCTATTTTTAAATTGAAATAGATTATACATTACTAAAATGGATTAATTTATAAAATTAATATCTTATAAAAATTAAAACCAATTATAAATATAAATTTAATTTAAAAACTAGTTAGATGAAAAATGTTTTTTGAATAAAAATTATGTTTTTTTACTATTAATTAAAAATTTAAACCATTCAAAAAAATTCAAAAAAAATTATCAGACTATAATTCTTTTTTTCAAAATTGAAATATAATGTTAATGATCACATTTTTAATCTATAAAAGGTCAAAATAATTTTTTAAATTGGGTTCTCCTTTAAAAGTCTAAAAAACAACATTTATAATAATATTATTTTTTATGAATAAAATTTTTCTTGTTCATATATTTTAAATATAATATATGTTTAATTGTTACAAAAAATATTTCATTTAATATATAAAATATAAATTTAATTAATATGTTTTACATTTAATATTTAATTTATATTATTAATATAAATCAATTTTTTATATAACAATTGACTTTTACAAAATTATTCATTTTATGTTCATATGGTTTCAATATTACTTTCTAATTACTTAGTAACCAGTGAATTCGATAATATATATTCATAATCTAGTAGATCACGTGACCTAAAATTTAAATTACATTATATATCCTATTAAATAATAATAAGTTAAAAATGAATTATTATTCAATACCACTCGGTCTTGCGTGTTATGTAAACTATTGAGGATATTCAATATTGAATGTATCATAAGGTAGTATATGTCAACTATATAGAGATTGATAAATTTTTTGTTTCTTATAGTGCACATTTAAAATTTTATTTTGTATAAAACATGCCAATTATAGTTCATTAATAAAAAATAATTATTTTCCATTGTGGCATGAAAAAAAATATCAATGAAAATAACATAATTTTGAAAAAAAAATTACAAAATCATGGGGTGTTACATTGAACCCAAAATAAATTGAATTTATCCTACAAAATTCATATAGGATATCAGTAGTTAAAAACTTTAATGTTTTATTAATAGAAACCCAAATCATAAAAATGAATTCTAATTCTTCCCTGAAGATGGGAAATATGGAACAACAACTGTTAACATAAGTAACTCAATAATATATTCCCACATAGGAGAACATAGGTGGGATGTGAAAAAATATACATTGATGTGAAATTTTACCATCATGTTATGATGGAGAGTGATAGAGAATAATTTCAGCATATAGTTAACAATAATAAAGCCATAAATTTGGGATAACATAACTGAACATCTGATTCAACATAAACAAATACAATTGGATAATATTTTGTGTTGTTAGGATCCTTTTTCCAAATTTTGAATAATTTTTATGATATCATATAGTGGCATGATTTTAGGATTATATTGCACTTTTTTAGTTGATCCACTCCATCTCTTTATCTAAAAGTAATGTGAAATTTTCTTTCTTGATGTACAAATAATTCATGAGATCCGTGATATGTCATCTAATTTTTCATCAATTTCAATCAACACAAATGACCTTTAATAGGCTATCTTGTGTTGATAAATCCTCATATAGAGAGATAACGCTTTAATCATAATCACCTTATTCTATTTTTATCTTAAACTTTTAATAATTGAATAACCTTTTAACCCTTCCAAAAGATTAAAATTCTATTCTTTTGGAATATTTCCAAGAAATATTCTTAACATTTTTCTACCATATATTAAAATGTACCACATGGATTTCACATTCCAAACATTTGAATACCCTCATTTATTATTCCCTTGAAACATGGTAAAAATTTCAATTACTTGGAATCATTTTTGAAAACTAGAATGTGTCTATCTTCCAATGATTTCTGGATATATTCATTATATACAAGATGTTTTAAACTTAATCGTTAATGAAATAGAAAAAAAATTCAATTATATGTTAGATAATAATATATACCATCCAGTTTCCTTATTTATGTCCAACAAATCATTAAACAAACATCATTATCTCAACATCATGCATTTGTTAAGGGTTTTGTTCCCATAATCAAAAATACCCCCTTTCCATGAAATCACATTTCTATATAATAATCACCATTCAACATGTCCTTCACAATACATAATAAAAAACTATACAAATAATAATTATATATTTCATGATTCATATAAAATAATTTTGGAATTATAAAAAAATAAATACTTCATCAATCCATCTGTATTATTATACCATTTTAGAGGATTCATTAATATATTCCTTTATACCTCCTTTCTACAATATGAAATGTGAATAAATATTTGGTTTCATAAATATTAATATAATCATTCATCTTATGTTTAATATAGATAATATTGTAATAACATAAAATATATTCCACATGTCATTTTTGATGGAATTATTATCATAAGTATAACAAATACTAATACCACCTTTTTAAAATCCTTTTGAAATTTCAACTTTGGAAATTGATTCAGATATGTATGTAATGTTCTACATTGGAAAATTTTTTTTTACCATGTTCCTTCTAGTTCTCTCCATTGAATAAAACTAGAAATCAAAATGTCAGAAAAAATTTTCATAGTGAGATACCATATAGTCATGAAAAATAAAATATAGATTTCATAAATCCTGGTTCATAAATATTTAATATCGGGAACATCATGTTAATCAGTGGATATTCATTTTCATCTTATATTTAAATCATTTAGGATGGTTCATAAATAGTTTTCCAGTTCCCATATCATATCACCTAAGAGTGTTAAACTAGGTGTGAATCAAGGCTCGTTTTCATGCACCAGATTACCCCAAGTTAATCTCAGAGCTTCATGTCAGATTTATTACTCCTAGGTATATCTATTCCAAACCCACATAAACTTCTAATATCTGGAAATGGATTATTTCTAGGAAACCACATATTATATCCTTTGAAAATTTTATAGGACATTTTCCTATACCTTTACATAACCTCAAACATATCCCATGACATTTCCATAGGGTTATCACTACGGTTTTCTCATCCTGCTTTTAAAAATAAAACTAATCCTTTCCATTGTTTCCGACAATAATGAAACAATATTAAATTACATGGATATTATATAATTTTTTATAAATATTAATTGTATTTCAAAACTATGTGCTTGAGGACCACTATATTTTAGTTTTTTTGGAAACATGGAACAAAATAATCGAACATAGTGATAGTTCTACATTGTCTCCAGTATATATTTCCCATAAAATTAATTCTAACTAATGTATTACTCAATAACATGCGGAAATGAAACATACTAATGGGGTGGGAATGAATGATCGGTAAGGGTAAATAATGGAAATTCATATGAATATCACGAAAATAATGTTATGAAAACAAGAGAATTACATTTGAAGATCATACCCAGCATATCAAAGATCATAATCATGTGACATGTAATAAATATTGGCAGTTCATAAGAGATAAATCATACAAAAATATAGAATATTATTAATTAAATTTTAATATAAGAAAATGACATGGATTTTTTGAATACACCATAATGTTTTACATCATAATCATGAATAAGTAGAAACAGTTTCACACAGTATGTTAAGGACATGAAATTATTCACTCTCATATACTTATAAACATGAAACCAAGTCCATTAATAATGTTTTGACTATGAAATATGGTTCACAGATAACATTATGATCATGTAACTAGATTCACGTGTAAACATATGGACATGAATACCGGTCCACGAATAACTTTGAGAACATGTAATCAGGTTCACACTTAACATTATGAATAGTGAATACAATTCACTCATAACATTGTGAAAATGTAATCATGGTTCATGAATGAATATATGTACATTAAACCAAGTCAATTCATAACATTGTGAACATAAAATTAAGTTCATACTTAACATTTATATTCATTAGTCAAGCATCTTTACCCAATTTATTGTACATGGATATTGGTTCCTCCAATATCATAAAATATCTTTCATACTTTTAATACAAGATAATTAAAACTTTCATCATATCAGTAACTATAAATAGATATGTGATTTATAAGCATCCTATCATAACCCATGAAATGAAATCGGTATCATTAAAATTTCATCACATCATTTATTATGTAAACAATATTTGTTTCATAATCATTTCATGGAATCATTACTTATAAAATGATGTGGGCTTCAAAATCATATAACCAGTGGAATTGAAAAAGTTTTCATAAGAATCATTTCATAAAAACAAAAACCATTTAGGAATGAATTTGAATCGAACCATTTGATAATATTCTTAAATGGGATGAGTAAATGCAACAGCTGTCGTCTTAGATAGAAAATTAAATGGAAATATATTTTGAAAAAAATTCTTGTTGATAATATCATTTCTCATTAAAAAGTAATTTTATGACATATATACATTAAAAAACATTTTATACTGAAATTATCTTAACACATAGAATGTTGAATGTAGATAATTTAGAAAACATTTCCCCTTGTAAACTTATAAAATAATATTGAAATCTTTTTGAGAAACATTTCTCTGAAAATACTTTGAGAACTAATTAAAGGGCTAAAGATGTTTATAAAAACATATTCTTTAGAACATGTAAATGTTTCGTCAAAATTTCATTGATCCAATCCAGGGAAGTATAATTTTTAAAATCATTTTATTAAAAAGAATCTATTTAAAATATTAATGGATGAATTGGAAAAATTAAAATGGGTAAATCCATACATTCCAAATGAGTTAAAATTAACATTCATTTTCATGGTAAAATGGTTAGAAAAAAACATGTTCAAGTAGAGACAATAAGATTCTTTTTAAGACATTATAAATAGAAAAATTTTAAATTTTTTCAATATTATATGATAATTGTATAATATTCTTGGAATCCTTTTTTCAAAAACATAGTTTTGAAGGAACACAAATTTTTAACCAAATAGAGTTGAAATTAGAGATTTCATAAAAACACTTTCTTAAATATCATTTGTACCAATTATTGGAAAAATGGTACAAACACTAGAATATATAATGAATAATCATAGCAGAAGATATTAATGAGTGTTCAGTAAATATGGATATTATTATTGTAATGAACAAGAAATTCCAGATAATTTTTTTAATTATATTAAATTATTTTGATTCCGTGAAAGTTGACAACACATGATTCCGAGGCCTGGAGATCCTAGAATGAAATTTAGAACATTTTTTAAGGTATATTCAGTAATGGTGCGGGTAGTGAATTTTATCTATTGAACCGGTGCTCCGATCAAAAATCTAAGGGTACCGTTAATTCTACAACACTAGGATTCCTTTGAGGGAAGCATAACATTGACTGGAAAGGGTCAGACAAAAAAGTTAATATTTTGACATTACTGAAAAACTACTCAAAGAGTTACTTTTTTCATTCTTGTAACTGTTGAGTGGTGGTGATAGGACCCCTTGGTTATTATGACATTAAATGGATGATTACACATGGTTTTGTAACCGAACCGCTGAGAAAGTTAAGACGATCATTAATTAAAATCATTAATGAACCTTATTAATTATGTGGTGTGTTGATCATATCTTTCATCTATTTAAATGAAGCTCACGGATGGGGTTTTATAACTCATGATATGAACCTCTATTGAAGTGTTGAGTCGTCTTCCACTAACCTAGATAAAGGCTTCGAAGAACGTTGGATGATTCGACGATGAGCGACAAAGGACGTGAAAATTCTCCTTCATCTACAACACCCTCAGATGTGGAACCTCCTTTCTCATCTGTAGAAACTTCTAATTATCTCATGGTACGGGTTTTATTTTTTAATTATGAATTTTAAATTCTTGTATTTTTTAACTTGTTATATTTCAAACGCGGAGGGCGCAAGCCGAACAAACAAGGCTCGGACCATCCACTATTTTTGTTTTGGTTCTGTTTATTCACGGGCGACCGAGGAAGAATGCAGTAAGGCCAAAATGAGAGCCACACCGAAATGTTAGCATTTAGGGTGTCCACATTGGCGTAGTAGGTAGAGGAAACTGACCTATGAAGATTCACTAGAGGCTCGCGGATGCTTCGTCATCGCCACAATGGCGATGCCATGTGATAGTGGCAACTGGCACTCGACAACTGCGAAGAAGATGCGACACCCAAAAGTTCGATGGAAGACAATGGAATGATAGAAAAAAATGGTGGTCGGCCGATTCCTGCTGCATTGACAACAGCAGTGCACCATGGCAGCACACCATGGAGGAAGGTCATGTCTTTGGACTGTAGCGGGTGGAAGGGGTGCTCGGCCATCATCAGCTGCATTGTCACAAGGAAGACTGCCCCGAATAAAGTTCTGGTCTTCGAGCCAAGGTGGATGGTGGACCCACACCCCACGTGTACTGCAGGTGTCCGGTTTGAGTGGAACAGCCAGGGTGTGCGATGCCATCTAGTGTTGGCACATTAAAACACTGAAATAGATCGAACATTCAAGAAGGGGAGCAGACCCACGCACGCAAATAGTGGGCTGGGTGATTCTGTAGCCTGATGGTCCGTGCCCAACCTGTGGGTTGGGCCACACTAGCAGCCCAGTGGGCCAGACGAATCCTAGCCAAACCGGGTTGGACCGGACCCAGATCCTTTTCCACCCAGTTATGCTTAAATGGTCATATCTACTAAATCAAAAGTTCGTTTGATAAACCACCAACAATTCCATAACCATTAATAAGAAGTAGTTCTTTTGATATACTCCACATAATGTTTGGGTAATGTTGGACTTTCAATGGGTTGGATCATAACCAAATCCAACTGGGCCCTCGACACTAAAATTCCAACAACATATAGACTGATCATCCGGTTGACACGCCATGTATTGATTTGAAACTATTATGACATGGAATTTCATCAGAATACTTATCCATGGGAATTCATGCCTGTTGAAAAATGACCGATGGATTGAGGATCAGAACCTCTCGGAATCATGTGTTCTCTTTCCAGGAATCCAGTTGTAGAATGAGACGCGAAAAATGAATAGTGATCCTATGTGGATCAGCACTGAGTAATCCTGTGTTGATCAGCACCGAGCGATCCTCTATAGATCATCACCGAGTGATTCTATGTGGATCATCACCGAGCGATCCAATGTGGATCAACACTGAGTGATAATGTCTGGGTCAATCGCATAGCCTCATGACAGAATAATATGATAAAGCTTTATAATAAAACAATAGTGTTTTTGTACTGTAGTTACACCTGGCATGAGCTATCTTTTTCATTGTGCTCTTTGATTGATATCATGCATTTTGGTTTTTCCTTTGTGGAATTCTGAGAGACCATTGGGGTTCTTAGGGTCCCTAATGGGTATTGTTATACGCACCTCTACATTGGGCCTTAACTGCACCTTATTGTGTCTTGTGCAGATAATAAGCAGCTTAGACTGAGTCTAAATGGGCGAGGACTTGACGGTTTACGGAGTTGACTGGTTGACGTGGAGAGATGTAGTGATGACTTGTACCTACCCTTCAGGTATGATATTTGGCAGATGACCTCGGGATAGCTTTTCCCTTTTTTATTTCCACATCACTTGGACTTGTATTCTATGCCCCTTTAATTAGGTACTTACTTTTACACTCTATGGTAGTTTTTAGTTGATGTTCCACCTTTCTTCTTCTATTGCATTTTACTTGTGCGCAGTGTACCCTATATGTGGGTGTACATTTTTTTAAAGAAATTCCTTCTCATTTTATGTAAATTTCATTTTGTTAGTAGTCTCCAACCCTTGTCCTGTTGATGGCAGGCATGGGGTAGTCACAGCACCGGCCCGTGGGGATAGGTCTTGACAAAGTGGTCTCAGAGGGGTCGGTTCTACCTAAAGAAGTAAAAGTATTTGTTTTCAATAGAGCTGTAGTGTTTAGTGTATTTTATTTGTGTTTTAGTTCGGTGAGTCTAGCATTTGTTTGGCGGGTGACGTATCCATACACCATGACCCATAAATCTAATTTCCTACTCGGTACACGAAGACACTGTTTTTGTGTGTTTTGATTGTTTTTTTTGATCTCTTGGAGTCAGCTCACCTGGTATTAGTTGTTTACCGTGGTGCACCTATTTCTTTCAGGTATGCACAGAGTAGAAAAAAATCGATGATTCTATAGAGATAACACGATGACGGCATGCCGGCTATGAGGCATCGGTGTGGGGAACTCTTACGGTGATATAAACTTTGGGTGTTGTAATAGAAGCACCACCACATGTGGGGAATCATTTGACAGAATTCCCTCTAGTAGATCGTGAATGCCGACTGAGCACATTGCATGAGTTCCAAAGATTGAGGCCTCTGAGGTTTTGAGGCAAGGCATATACCCAAGTAGCTGAGGAGTAGAAGGAGGCTGTGGCACGTGTTTTTTCATAGTTGAGACACCATCTGACCAGATGTTGAACCTATCTGTTAGAAGATTTTTTGGAGCTATTTGGAGATAGTGAAGCCTGACACTCTGGAAACATGAGGAGGTGACACTCTCCTAGTTGGATATTGAGACCCTCTTCATGGCGGAGTTCATACCTTAGAATTTACACTCATTGTGTATCCAGGAGCTACTGTGCTTACAAAATGGAAGCTTGTTAGTGGCCCAGTACTCTGTGATATTCACTAACCTCTCTCACTATTCAACCAACATGGTTCGAGACCCATTCTGTTGGGCCCAAACCAATGAGTGGGGTCTCCAATAGGGGATTAGAGGGTCGATGATATCACTCAATATCCCAACACAGGCTGGAGTACTCATGTGAGAATTATTGGTGGAGAGCTTCTTAGCCAAGTATGCACCAATGGTGATAGACACCACTAGACGACAGGTAGGCTACTCTTCTACAGAAGGCAATACGTTGCGGAAGTAGATCTCCAAGCGGTCCAAACCATCTCTAGGACAACCCATGGATGCAAGTTCGGAGGTGTAGATCTCGTGGGGAAGTAGAGGGATTCTGAGGCCTAAAATCATTTAATCTTATTGTGAATATGGACACATATCTCGTGACTATCCGACTCCCCATGTGGATGATCAGTAGATGATCAATGGATTACTGAGGCAGTGACTAAGGATCGACCAAGGAGGTACGAAGGGTGGTGGATGTGGTAGGGGAGCAGGTCATACAATAGGTGGTGGAAGACAGTTTAAGGTTCTACCACCCCACCCCTAGGTGGTCCACCCAGACCTCAGGGAGCTGGTGGATAGGGACGGTCTCAAATTTAGGAATATGAGGCCTAAAATCGTGGAATTCTAGAGATAATATTTGTTAGGATCTATTTCTATTCCTTCCAAGCTGCAGTACTTATAGAAACATGTCCCAGTCACTATTTTTTTTCATGAAACTTGTTCAGATGTCAAAATCCAGTTGGATCCATTGGATCGATCCTTAAAATTAGAGACTCATATGGGAGTGGATTCAACGATAACACATTGGTGCATGCAGTGTGAGATCACACTATGAGGAATGATCTATGGATAGGATCACATAGTATCAGCGTTGATGCCTTCATATTTTATCTTCTGTATGGACTGGCTATCAACAATCCATACTCAGATCGATTATTTTAGGTGTAAAGTGTGGTGTGATCGTGAATATGGGACCATTTTCACTTTCAAATGTGTGATGGGATCATTTTTATCTCAGGATGGACTTTCACGGAGGAGTGTGCAGCCAATCACTCATTAGTTACCTTGCTTTACCCTCGGAGTAGTTAGTGTGGGGAGTTCGAGTTATCCTGTAGTGGCGGACCAGTATTATTATGTCTTTCTTGAGGTTGTTCTGGGACTACCTCTTCACAGAAAGTTGGATTTATACATTGAACTATACCCTGGGATGACACCGATATCTATGCCAGTATATCGGATGGCACCCACAGAACATCGTGAGGTGTGGGTATAGCTGGAATACTTGCAGGGTAAGGGGTTCATAATGCCCATTGTTTCTCCATGGTCAGCCCTGATTTTATTTACCAAGAAGTCATATGTGAGATTGTGTCTATGTGTGGACTATCAGTTCCTAAATAAAGTGACCATCGAGAAAAAGTATCCACTTCTAAGGATTGATGATTCATTCGACCAGATGAAGGGAGTTAGCAGTTTTTTGAAGATAGACCTCAAATCAGGCTATCATCACCTCAGAGTACGAGATGAGGATGTACTGAATATAGATTTCAGATTCCGATAGAGCCACTATGAGTTCTTGGTGATGCCTTTGGGCATGAAAAATTCTCCAGTAATGTACATGGGGTTCATGAACTGAATCAACCAACCTTACCTCGATCACTTTTTGGTGGTCTTCAAAGATGAAATTTTGGTGTACTCATAGTCCGATGAGATGAATCCCACTAATATGCAGATAGTTATGGATACCCTCTAAGAGAACCAAAATTTTGGTAATCTATCAATGTTTCAGTTCTAGATAAGGGAGTTCCACTTTTTAGGACACGTTATCTCGGAGGCAGGAGTTTCGTAGGATTTAGCAATGATAGAGTTTCTGCTTGCTTGGGAGCCACCCAAAAGTGTGACTGATGTGCTGAGTTTCCTAGGAATATCTGGGTATTACCGATGATTCTTACTAAACTTTTACTGAGTATCACCACCCTTTATAGATTTGACAAATAAGGTATAGGCTTTCTTGTGGAAAGAGTGATGCCATCAGAGTTTCCAGGAGTTATGGCTGAGGCTATTGAGTGCCCCCATCTTATGGCTACCAGAAAAGGGCATTGAGTATGTAGTCTACTGTGACAGATGAGGGACTAGAATGGGTTGTGTCATGATTCCAGATTGAGTGGTGATCGCCTATGGCACATGAAAGCAGAGGGAAAATGACCAGAACTATGATACCCATGACATGGAGTTAGCAGGAGTGGTTTTTTTTCATGAAGACATGGTGGAACTACTTGGCTGCTGAACAGTTTGTTTTTTACTATGATCAAAAGATTATCTGGAATATCTTCTCAAAGAAGGACCTGAAACTGAGACATCAAATATTGTTGGAGTTTCTCTAGGACTATGAATTCTAGATAGCCTATAATAATGGAGAGGGGAACGTTGTAGCAGATGAACTCTGCAGGAGGTCTGGTCTACTATTTCTGGGTGAGGTGATAGAGTAGCTAGCCACATTGTAGATATCCTTCATGGATAGAGATGGAGCATCATACCTATTGTCTATTCATATCACTCCCTCAATCCTTCTACGAGTTCAGGAGGCACTACATGGCGAAATTTATGGCAAGTCCCTACGTTCCCAGATGTCCTTTGGATAATCTTATGGTCGATTTTTTGATAGTGGGGAGAACATCATTCTCTTCAGAGGTTGCACCATTGTACCAATGACGCTATAAGAGGAGCTATTGAGGGAGTTCACTACATCTTCATTGGTGGTACACCCTGGTGTGGCAATGATGTACCATAAACTAAGGAGTATGTACTGGTGGCCATTGATATAGAAATACATGGAAGAGTTTGAATCATGATGCCTCACTTGTCAACATGTGAAGGTAGAGCACCAGGTTCCTGCAGGCTTGACTCAGCCACATGAGGTGCCAGAGTGGAAGTGGGATGAAATTTCCATAGACTTCATGATAAGGCTACCATGTACATCCAGGGAATACGATTTCATCTGGGTGATCATTGAACGAATCATTAAGTTGTCCCACTTCCTACCCATCCAGTGATAGGGATTAGTAGAGGGATTGGGATGGCTATATGTATAAGAGACTGTAAGTCTTCACGGGGTTTCATCTAAGATCATCTCAAATCATGAATGGAATTCTACATCTCTCTTAAGGAAGGGATTACAGGAGGCATTCAGGACTCAGTTGTGCTTAAGCACTTCCTTTCATCCTTAGAAATATGGTATGATAGAGCAAACCATACAGACATTTGAGGACTGGCTTCTTGCTTGCATCCTAGATTTTGGCTTCAGTTGGGAGGACCACCTACCATCGATGGAGTTTGCATACAATAATATTTATCAAACCACCATCAACATGGCTCCATTTAAGACCATGTACTGTCAACCGTGAATTTCACCTATATGATGGACCGAGATTGGGGAGTCAACACTTCTGGGTCCAGAGATGCTATGAGCTACCACGAAGAATGTGCAGATCATCCAAGAGTAGATGAAGAATACACAGAGCTGGATGAAGTGTTATGTCAAGAGAAGATGGACACACCTAGAGTTTGAGGAGGAAGATCATGTTTTCCTACAAGTCTCCCCCGATGAGGATTGAAGAGATTTGGTCAGGGTGAAATATATCTATAGGGATCATCATACCTTTCCAGATCCCTAACAGAGTAGGCTAGGTGGCATATCGTCTTGATATTCTCCCAAAGTTGCACCAGGTCCATACTATTTTCCATGTGTCACAGCTGAGGAGGTACGTGAATGATCCATTGTATGTTTTCGACTGGGGATGGATGGACATTGACGATGGGGTGATGTTTCCGAGTTTCTCAATGGTGATAAAGGATTGATAAGAGTGGGCCCTTCATGGGTAGTTGATTCCTTTGGTGCAACTTCGATGGCAGCATGGGAACCTCTAGGAGAGCACATAGGAGAAGGATTCTTAGATGCGTGCTCAGTACCTCCATTTTTTCCCTATTATTCTAGTAAATCATGGGGATGAATATCCTTAATGTGTGTGTGGGGGGGGTATTTAATGTCCTAGAAAATCCATGTATATTTTTATTTAAATAAAATTATTTAGTGTCTACAATCATTTACAACACGTTATGCTTAGTCCCGGAGGACCAGAAATTGAATTTTGAACCTTCATTAAGGTACGTTCAATAAACGCGAAGACATCGAATTCTATCTTTTGAACCGGTGATCCAATTAAATATTTGAGGGAACCACTGAACATGTAGTACCAAGATTCACTAAAGGTAAGGTTAAAATCAACTGGAATGGGATGGGTGAAGTAGTTAATTTTTAGACATTAGAATAAAATAAAAAATTAACTCAACATGTTTTTACTATTTCTATCTTGTTACTATTGAGTGGAGGTGGTGGGACCATTGTTTTGTCATACCATTAAATGGACGGTTACATTTAGTTGTGTAATCGCACCATTCATAAAATTAAGAGGTTCCTTAATTAAACTCATTAATAAACATCATTTATTATGCAACGTGTTGATCCTCTCTTTATTTTTTTTAAATGAAGCTCGAGCATGGGGTTTGGGAACTCAAGAGAGAAACCTCAGACGAAGTGCCGCTACATCTTCCACTATCCTCTAAAGAGGGTTTGACAACCATTTGAGGATTCGATAGTGAGAACCAAGGGACTTGAACTATTTCTTTCATTGGAAACACCCTCAGATGTGGACAATCTTTCTTCATCCATAGTGAATTGTAAAAATATTGAAGTTAGGGGTTTGTTTTTTAATTATGAATAGTAAATTCTTGTATTGATTCCCCTGTTATTATGATAACATGAAATGCAGTGCCAAACGAACAAGGCCCAGAACCTCTGTCATTCTTGGATTGGTTGTTTTTCTTCGTGGGAGACTAAGAAACCATGTGTAAAGGCCAAACTGGGAGCAAAGTAGTTATGGTAGCAATCATGGTGACATATATGCACAGTTATCATAGTAAATAGATCTAAAGAGGTTCACTGAAGGCCCACAGATGCTTCTATAGCATGGAGGCACCAACGACTGGAGAAGGTGTCGGCCGACACTTGTCAGATGTGAATAAAAAGGTGGTTCCCAAAGGTGCTGCAACAGACAATGTCAGACAAATGATGCTCTTTGCATTGAAAACAACGGTGTGCCACAGTTGCGCACCATAGAAGTGGTCCGAAGCTCTGAGCCATGATGGACAGAAGGGGCCACTGTCCTTCACCAGTCGCATTTTACTTGGCAGCTCAATGTGGACGCACATTACAGAAGAAGGTTATACCTTTGAGTTGTGGTGGAGTGTGGACCATAGCCCCGTGGGTCACACGGATGGCTAGTTCGAGCAGACCATCCTTGTGGTATGGAGAAATCTGGCAACACTAATTTAAAATCCCAAGTGACACAGCCATTTTTGAAGGGTAGAAAACTCCCGTGCTTAGATAGCATGCCATGCTGTTCTACAGCCAGATGCGTCATGCCCATCTGGGTGGGCTGGGAAAAACTTGTGGCCCAGTTCCCCTAACCCATGGTCTTGCTAACTAGACTAGGACCATCAGAACTATAACCTTTTCGTCCCATTTATGCTTAAATGGGCGTATCTACTAAACTAAATGTATTTTTGATGAAAACACAGTGGCATTGGAACCCTGAGGGTAAGGTGGTCCTTTTGCGATACTCTATGTGAGTTTCAGGGGATGTTGGAGTTTGTCCAGATTGGGTTGTACCTAAATCAAAAAGGGTCATTGGTACTAAAATTCTTATAACCTACACACCAAGCATCTAGTTTATGCACCATCTATTTTGTTTGAACCCTTATGAAAAGGTAGTTTATCGGGTTACTTCTTATTTGTACACCGAGCCAGATGAAATATGACTGATGGGTTGAGGATCGAATCGTCTCAGAATCCTACATACATCGCTCGGGAATCTAGTTCCTATTTGAGAAGTGAAAATGAATAGAGATCCTATATGGATCATCAAAAAATGATTCTATATGGATCAACAATGACCGATCCTATGCATATCAACACTGGGAAATAATATGTGTGTGAGAAGCACAGCCTCATAATTGAATTCAATTATCTATCATTAGGAATAAACATATGAAAATCTATACTTAATTTAAAACTAGTGTGTGATATCTTTATATTTGTGCTTTGTTATTGTGATTATGTTTTTTGGTTTTTCCTTTTTGAATTTCTGGGAGACCCTCCGGGGTCTCACTGTCACTACTAGGTAATGTTATACTCACCCCAAAATGTGATTTTACCACACATTGATGTGTCTTGTATAGACAATGTATAGCTTTGACTGAGTTTTGAGGGGTCAGGACTTGATGGTTTATGGAGGTGACCGGTTGATGTGGAGAGACGAAGTGATGAGATTTTCCTACCCCTCTTGTAGAATCCTTGGGGGACAACCTAAAGAGCTATTTTCAGATTTTGATTTATTTATATTTCAGTTGGGATAGTATTCTGGCCTCCTTTACATATGTACTTACTTTTACACTTTTTGGGGGTTTTAGTTGTTGTTTCACATTTTTACTTTCATTGTGTTTACTTTTTGCAGAGTACCCTATATCTCTCTTTGTGTGTGTGTGTAGGTTTTGAGGCAATGGCTTCCCATTTTAGTAAAATTCATTTCTTATTCTAGTCTACAACCCCAGGCCTATGGATAATTTCCTAGGGGTAGTCATAGTACGGGCCCTAGGGGATAGGTCATGTCAATGATTTTATCTATGAAAGCATGACCATGAACAATCTCAATAATGGATGTGATTGTTTCAATAATCATTATATCACTTCGTATATTTGAAACCCACTAATAACATATGAAAATGAATTATCATGAAGCATAAAAAATCATGTTTAGAACGATATTAATGATATTAAATATCACATAAAATATATACACCTTATATTAATATATATTTTCATAGCATGTAATGTGTCTCAAATTATAAAATTTGATGCAAAATTACATTACAGATTTGGTGAAAATTTGAGCATAAATATCATGAAATAATGATCATAGAATGGATATGTAAAGACTCCCATAATTAAGAATAAGAATCATAGAATACATTAATGGGTATTATATACAACACTTGAGAGAAAAAAGTGGTGAAAATGGCATGTATCTCACAGATATAAAAAGATAAACAAAATTCACAATCATTATGTATTGACTCTTGTATTACTCATTCAAACGTCCTCTTAACCAAGTATATTATTTTGGTTTATGGGAAATGGATTGAATGGATTGATTTCTAACTAAGGGAATCCATCTAGGAGGAAGGTAATGATATTGTGAATTTTATTCGAAAGAGATTTTCTGATCCAATGTGGTTTGAGAGGTGGGAAGAAGAGTGAGAGGTGGTTCCCTTTTACAATGAAGGGAAGGAAAACACATGGATTTTTTATAAAAATATTTTTACCCACGTTTATACCTAAAAAAGGCCTATGAAACTAATAAAACTCATGAATTAAAGATTCATTGATGAAGAATGACTACCAAATGGATTTTGGATAAGTGTAGAGGTCATTTTGGGAATTAAATGTATTGTTTAGTGCATGATTAATATATTTTTCTATTAATAATTATAAATAATTTTAATGACATTCACTAATATTTTTTGTAAATAAACAACTTTTATGTACACAAATATTAAAATATATAGTAATAATAAATATTGAATCCATTTATCCAAATTATATTCGCATATGTTGTACAATTTAAGTTAAAAACAATCCAATTGACGGGACGTCACTATGGGTTTTTAAAGTAAAAAATGTCAAAAAGATTGCATTTTTAAAAACAATCAAAGTGAAATTGATTCTGATGACCTAAATTGTATTAATTTATAAAATTATTATGAAATTAATATTTATTTATTATTTAGCATATAATTTATCCTTATAAATTTATTTGATGAAAAATTAGTTTTGAATTAATACTGTATTGTAAAATATTCATTTAAAAAGAAACCATACATAAAAATACCTAAAATTTATCCTCATATAAATTTCATATTTCTATTTAAGATATGAAGTTTATATTAACATAATAAACATATAAAAGTTCTGAAATATTATTTCAAATGTGTTTGACATTAATAAATAGGTAAACTAAAATTATAAAAATATTTTTTTTAACCATCAAATTGGGTTTTTTCATACCTCATATCTATAAAATCTATATTGTGATGATGAAAAATTATAGAAAATATAACATATAAATTTAATTTATATTTTTCACCTTTAGTAATTAATATATTTTTTTATATAAAATCATCTTCTTCACATAAAAATTTACGTTTATGAAATCTACCACTTCATATAAATTGGGATTCAATGTTAATTTCAAATTATTAGGTAACAATTTTATTATATATATAATCATACGTTATTTAATCCTAAAATATTCAATTTAATATCCATGTCATATCTAATTAATTAATAATATTTTAATAATTAATTTTTATTTTGTAACACTCGGCCTTGCAAGTTATGTAATCCATCGGGGAAAGTCAGTCATGCCTATAATATAATCAGTAATTGGTTCTCTATATAGAGAAATCAAAAATATATATTTCATGTAGTGTATGATTAATGTGTTGTTGCATATTTGCAAACCGGACATAACACTTTAATATAAAATAAACTATTTGCAGTGTTGTGTGAAATGAAAAATATCAAAGGGATTAAATTAACTAAAATATATATATTTAAAAAAATCATCTGGTCTTAGAATACACTTGGGAATAAATCTATCCAAGAATCAATTTTTTGTATACAAAAAAAGAGTTCCCCAAAGATGGGGTAACTTTTTTCCTTAATCTCTATTATTTTATTTCCATTCTCGACCACAAGAAACTATTAATATTCCATGATATTAAAAAATAAGGCTATGCTCAATATACTTGTAATATGTTATGATATGTTTTTTACCTATACTCCCATAAACATATATCCAATGAGTAACTAACATACAGATTAATTTTACAGTGAACTTCAACCTCACGAAACAATGATTGTATTTTTGTATATTTCTACATTTGATGGTTAGGAATTATGACAGACTATATATTTATATATTTAATTTATGATATTTATTATTTAATCATTCTAATGTGATTATTTTATAACACATACCCTTATACGATCCATTTTGGGTAAATATGATAACATCCTTTGTGGAAGTGTGGACTGTTGCCTCCTCAAAGCGATGGAATTCATTCACACTTTAGATGATATTAATAAATTAAGGATTTTAGTTAAAAATATTTAACATATTTAAAATATATATTATATTGATGAAATAATTAACTTTTTTTAATATAATATTTCATTCTATCTATTACCCTTTCGACATTCTAAAATGGGATAAGGACAGTCATGGATGTATAGACTACCGCCTCCTTGACGTGATGTGATTCCATTTAAATCATATGGATCTTAGATATAATTATATTTCATTAAATACAACAATATTTACTATATAATAAAAATTATGGAAATATGTAATGTTATTTACGCACTACCTATAACGATCACATAAAAATAAGAATGTTACTCATCCGTACGTATGACCTACTATCTCCATGATAGTAATGTTAGAAAAATTTTCGTAACACTCATTAAGGAGTGGTTTTAAAAGAATAATTGATCAAAAAATATTATAATTATTTCATGATTATTATTATGGATATTTTTATATAATTACCCATTTTAATGTAATTTTTCTACCAAAATTTATTTTAAAACATAACCCATATATGGTAAAAACAACATATTTAAACATGGTTTCTTAATTAGTTGTTTAAATATTGTAATAAGTGAAGTTAAAATAGTAATAAAATTTAAAAATGATCTCTTGAATTTATATAATTAACATATGTTTATTATTCTAGAATATGAAGAAACACTTGACAAGTTGAAATCAAGGTATGTGATTTCATCTCAATTTTCATTCCATTAAGAATTATTTGTTCTAATTCGTATATTATCATTTTTATATGGTGTATATAATACAATTTTACCTTTTACATCTTCAATATATTTATTTTCATCGCATTATAAGTTTCATTTAATGTTATTCCTTAATATGGATTATGATTTAAATGTTTCAAAGTGGTATCTGACAATTTGGATTATTTATAGATTATTTTCCTCGGGAATGTTTTTAATGATATTTCAATTATATTTCCATTCATCAACATTAATAAAAGTTTTTATTATGTATCATACATAAGGGAATTACATATATTTACATATCCTTTTTCATTATGAGTATTATATAATAAGGCACATTTTTATTAATTAAATAAATTATTTTCTATATGTGAAATTATTTGGACATGTAGATATAAGAGAGGACCATTTTTTATACACCAATGATGAATATTTAGTCTAAATAAATGAATAAATTTTCCAAATAAGAAAGATTTAACTATCATGAGAATATATCATTGTTTTCTAGTGATTCATTTTCATCAATGATATTTTCCATCAAGAAATATATGGATGTATTTAATTATTTGTTCATTGATTAAATTCCTTGTGTTTCAATTTATTACCACTGAATATTGATATTACCTTATCTATTAATTTGAATAGAATGTGAAATAAGTTATTTAACTTTCCATGTTGATTATTCTCATCAGTTTATTTTTCGTCCACATTATATACCCTTACTACGAATTTGGTCTCACCGTTATTATGTTTTTCCCTAATTTCTAATGAAAAAATATTTTAATAAGACGTAATGGATGTAGTTACATTTATTTTATTATGTATCCTATTTTATTTTATTTTTCCCAATGTATTATTGGTATGCTTTATGTAATATAATTTTCTAAAAATGCTAGATTTTTTATTCCATTGGTATTTGAGTTGTATCTAGGCCAATGTAATAAATTATTGCACCGACTTTGGGATTTCGAGGGTCTAGGTGTCATTTTTTGTATTATAGGAAGTTTATCCAAAACCATAGAAACAATTATTATAAAACAAAGAATAACGAATGTAAACCTATGAAAGTCATTAATGATATGTATAGAAGAAAATAATATATTTTTTAAAGGATTATATTGTGTTGGTATTCCTAGAAATACCTCCCTACGTGGATACTACAAGTGGATGTGGTTTTTGGAATAAATGAACCTAGGAGTAACAACTCTAATCAGGTGTTCTAGGATTGACTCGACATAAAGTAGTAGTTAACAATATTACTAACTACGAACCAATTTTTAAACGACTAGGTGATATTCTTAGGATTATCTAAATTTTGTTTTAAACCAATATTGAAGGATTTGAGACTAATGAAATCAATAACAAAACAGTAGATATTATTATGGGATCAGTTATGGAAATAATTAACAGTTTATAGTTATTATTTCATGAGTTATTAGTTATTAATTAATCGTCTCAATAATATGACCAAATTTAGTTTATATAATCATTTATAAATATTTCTTAATAGAAGCAATGATAACATTATAAATACATGTGAGACAATAATTATTAAAGGTCATACCTTTTATGGTATTAATCCAAAATTTATATGGAAATATTCTACTAAGTATTATAATTATAAGAGTAAATACTATCAATTATTAATGATTTATTCATGTAATATATATTTTAATTTAAGAAAGATAAAAAGTATATGAAAATAAAAATTATAGATAAATGGATGAAGGGAAAATGTACTGTCCCTTATATGATAATTGTGGAAAGAAAAATTTTTGATCTTTTTTAAAGTAGTGAATGTTTTCTATAAGTATTGAATGAATGTACACCATTATTGAAAGGGTGTGAACAAGTTTTCCATTGTAAAATACTTCAGATTCAAGGATATGTGACACTATGAAAATCAATTTCTCTGTAATCAAAGTAATATACCCTTAATGATGCTAAATAATTAATGTCATGTTATTGTACTAATGAAGATAAAGATTATTGATTAATATACATATTAAATTTCTTTTTCATTTTAATGATTTATCATAGATGTAATACTTATAAAAATTAGGGTATATGTCAGGATTTTACTCTGGTACTTTTCCATTTTGTATTTTTGGTCACATATTGATTGTCCCTAGGAAAAAGAATTGGTATAATGTTTATATTTTTGGGAAACCCACGGATAATATAAGGATAACCATTAATTTTTTCCTGATACTGAGATTATCTTTTTGTAATAAATATTATTTTATTAGGAAAATGTAAACTAGATAGTACTGAATAACTTGATACAGATTCATGGTTTGATAGAAAAAGTGGTTTATTATATCATTGATTGAGTTTACAACAATTTGGGATTTATGGAATATATCCCATGACATGTTTTATAATTATTGAATAACGAAGAATGAATGTCCAAAATAAAGTATTATGGATATTCATTATATTATTATATTTCTAGATACTAAATGATGAAGGTGTTCTAATTTTTTGTATGTGATCATTAATGACCTACTTCATGTTGATTAAAGGATAAGGATAATTTCATTTCTCAAATTCTATGACCTTCCTTATAAATTTTTGGATCATAAATATTTGTCAAAAATAACCACTTGTGTATTATTTTATATTGATCATTTCATGACGCTTCATAGGGTAGTGTTGGACATTACCATGTGATAAAATATGTGTTAAGAAAGGAATTGTATATAGTTCAGGGCATGAAAAATGAATAAGATTTTCCTTATTGAAAAACACCATGTAACTATATTTACATATATTCATGGATAGATAATGAATTACCATACACTATAAAAAATTACCATCCAAACAGAAATGATGTCCTATTAATTTCATTTTGGATAAAAATGGCCCCATAGATCATCACGGATTTATGGCTTGGTTATTTTTAACTTTCTTCTAGCCATTTTCTGTAATACCCCAATATTCCACGATAAGTTTCCCTCTTAAAAACTAAATAGCTTGCATTGTATGCAAGCTAGAGTTTTAACACATCACGACCAGTCAAACTAGCCGTTATGAATTTTTATACGCACTTTTGGAAATATTATAAATTTAATTTTTCAAAATGGACATCATTTTTGTATTTTGAATGTTTAAATTTTCTTAGGGTGATTTTTTGGTATTTTTCTAAAAACATTAAATTTTTTATGAATAGTGAAAACACTATGTTATTGTTTAAAAGAGATTTTTTATATAAATAAATAGTTATTTTATTAAAATTTATTTTAGGTAAAAATAGATACATAATACCTAAATTTGTTCAATGTTATTCATTTGAGTAATTTTGTAATATTATTATATATATATAATTTTACTGAACTTTTTATTGTCTTTTACCATCCTTCTAGGTGCATTTCCAAATTTGCACAAAACGCTATTTTACCGCATCTATGAATTGAATTTTAAAAAACAGAGATACACAGTTGACATCGGTATGTAAAATGTGGCTCAATAAGATGAAAATATTTTTTGGGGAATAATAACTTTTCACTTTTATATACAATGGATAAAAGTAAATAGTGTAATTAAAGGTAAAAATGATATTTTAATTACACTAACACATGTGATAACTCAATTGGATAAGTTTATTTCAACCAAAATCATCCTTATTAATAAAATTTGATCATTTTTGTCCTATTGAATTAGATTAGGATATTTATAATTATATTATTTAAAGAATAATTAAAAGTGTTAAATTCAATCTTTAATAAAACAAGCTTTTTAATATAAGGTTATAAATAAGATAAATTCGACTATAAATAAAAATGAGAAAGATAAATATATTTCCTACATAATATTATTTTTTTATAATTTTTAGTCCTTAAATAATTAAATTTATTTAGGACATAATGGTGATGCAGTAATTACCTTATTAATGAAGGATTAAAATAATTGTTATTATAAATAATCATATAAATGTTTATTGATACTTATGAGGAATTATAATAAATTTTTAGTAGAATATTACATGTTAGGTTTTATTAAATAAACATTTTTGGAATAAAATTTTAATAACTATAAAAAAAATAAAATACCAAATACTCTCAAAATTAACATAAATGAGTTTTTAAAACAAATACTATATTATTATTTGATAGAATATTCCTAAAAATATATGGTTTGGACAAAGGACATAGATAAGGTTAGATATATCAATAATTAACCACTTGGGGTTCTTTTGGAATTTTATTTTATGTTCACTAACCATTTAATATAATAATACCAGAATACCTTGTAAAAGGTAAGATACATAACTAATAGTATAATCTAAAAGATATGGTTATTGTGGTGACATAAACAAGTCTAAAACCTATTAGTAGATAGATTTTCCTCAGGAGAACTCATAAAAAATATCCTCCAATGTACACTTACTTTGATCTAGAGGCATTAAATTGATCAGAAAGCCAACTTAATGATCCCTTTTGATCCACATAAAAGGAAACACCAAAAGCGGAGGTAATAATTTCACCACCTCATTGAATGTTCAATTAATCTACCAATTACACTTTTTTTTGTTTCCATACCAATATAATAACACAAGAACCTTATACATACTATTATGTTATAATAAATATGGTACAACAATATAAATTATTCTATCTATCCTATGAATGGAAAGTCACCATACATGCATATGCACGGCTTTCCATCTCCACGTTGTGGTGATGTTTGTTATTAAAACACATCATTATTTTAAAGGGTATAATAATGGGTATAAATTATGTAAATTAAAAATATATCATGTTAAGTATTCTGTATATATGATATACAATACAATTACATAAAATTTCTCCATCAATAGAATGATATTGTAACTCGTGCGTACGCACAGATTACTATCTCCAGGAACATGATGAAATTCATTCCCCATCATAACCATTCAAGAATAATTATCATGTTATGATTAAAAATAATGTTTATGAAATTAATATAATTCTAGATATGAATCAAATACATCATATCCATAACAATCAATGTTTACATAACCAAGCATATAAAGGAAAACGAATCAGTTAGAACCCGAAACCATGATACTAGTGAAATAATATTAAGAAATCAATATTAGAATATCATATATGATATCATATTTATGTATTGAATTTTTTTATATTTTAAAAACAATGATTTAACTATATACAGGATGTTAACATACCCTAGATGATGGAAAATTACACGGTAAGGGTTAATTCTACAATCTCCTCTTTATCTGAGGTTGTTTACACGTGAGTATATACTAGAAACTATTTATCACCAACATTCGTGTTTCTTAAAAATAAATTCCAAATAATTTTTAAAATATAATAGACTATGGGTAATATTCAATTATACCCTTTTGTACTTTATATGAGATGATTTTAAAGGAATCTTTCAGTCATTTTCCAAACATGTTCCTTTACGAACTTTTCGAAAAAATTAAAGAAAGAATATTTTTTTAACATATACGTTGGGTGCGGCTATTTTCTTCCATTGTAAATCCTTTGAAGCTTCCCTTACAATATTATAAGAATATTTTCAAAATTAATGTTTTCTTTTAAAATTTCATGACATTTAAATGATTTTAATATAGAAAAAGATATTTCTCTCAAATAGTTTTCATTTTGTATTTGTCAACATCATTTGATGGATTCTACACTTATTTATTGTTTATTTGTTATGATATAATTATCCATATTGTATTGAATTTTTTTTATATGTTTGACTATGGATGTATAATTTTTATACCATTCAATGTTTTTGGTTAAATTATTTACATTTTTTTCTAGTTTTAATACGAATGTTTATGTTATGTTAGAACCTTTTCATTTAAGGAATGCATTGGACTTAGTAAGTGACATGTGGAGCCCGATATAGCTCCTCGATGCATCAGTAAGTCGCATTAGATAAACTAGTGTCCTGACCCAAGGCATTGAAAAAATATTATATGTATTATTGACATGAGTCATTGACTATGTGGTTATGATATCCGACATTATGATTACCATCATTATAAAATTAGCAATTGATATTACATTTGATTATTCTAGTATTAGAATATCCATTGGAATATGTAAATGTAATTATTTAATTTACTTTATACATATTTTTCTGATGTGTTGTTTAAAATCCATTTTTTATTCTTATACATTGCATTTAATTTTTTTGATTATTTGTGAACGTTTCTGCAATATTTTTATCATTACCAAGCACATGCACACAACACTTTTTATATTTTATTTTTCTTAGGATGTAATGATGTATACTATTAATGACCTCTATGGATAGTCTAAGGGATATGAATGAGTTCAATGTAGATAATAGTGTTTTTGTTTTTCATTTTATAATGTAATTTAAAACGTATGTATGTATCTAGTACTTCTATAGGTACTAAATGGATCGGACAATCAGGATTTGATCCCTTGAGATGATAACAATTTTATGATCTCATTCACCGACTCTTGGTAACGAGGATCATGGCATTACAGTTAGTATCAGAGGAGGATTAGTAAAAACCATGGAAACTATATTTAGAAACTCTATTATTAAAGAACATTACCCTAAGATAGACTTTGAGGATTAGTATACAAGAACACCCAAGAAATTTGGTAATGTAGAGATTTTGTTTATTTTCCATGAAACAAATCCCTATCTAGATATGAGTAGGTAGATGTGGCTCTGGCACATATGTACCTAGTAGTGAAAATTCCGACAAGGAGTCTTTGGCTTGACCAGGGGTATCCTCGTACAAGACAATGGGCCTTGCTACACTCGTGGTTACGACACTCTAGGGGGATATTCTTAGGATAATTTACATATTCTTTACAAAACATTATGAAGGAATAATGTTAATATACCTCCTCAAAGAAAACATTTTTATGATTATGGATTATATCGATAAACTGGTAAATTTATGGTAAGTGTTATAAAGGATTGGAATTATGTATTGTGATTCATAAACTAATCTAGGGAATGACATTTTTTAGAAATGGCGCCTAGTGAAAACAATTGAAACCATATAAATTCATGTAATTCATTTAGAAATTTACCTCATACTCATGGTAATTATTATGGATCTGGTGATGAATATGTTACCGATCAACTTATCACAATACTAGGTTATCTCACTCAGGTTATGAATAATATCCTTAGCCATATGGAGCACCATGATCCACAACATGGAGGATCAACGTTGGACTACTTAATTAGGAAACAAACTGACATTCAATGGGACTACTAATCCATTTATAGCTGGGCAATGCAAAAGTTCCCTAACGAAAATATTTCTTACTTTGGGAAGTAACGAAAAAGAAAAAATTTATCATTAATGTTTAATGCCTCATGAGAGATTAAAATCAATTGTGGTAATTAATTCAAAACACAAAGTAAGATAAAGAAGTATAAAATATAAAATGAATCGAGTTTAAAGAGATTTACATAGAAAAATACTTTCCTCATGACCATCATGTGGATATAGAAAGACAATTTCTGAGTGTGAGGAAAAAGTTGGATAAGAATTTTGCAATGAATGAGGCTATCATTACATGGTTAGCATAGCATGCTTGATAATATATACGTAACCCAATAAGTAAGATTGATCAATTCTTCAATTAGTTAAAAACATTTATTCATTGAGAATTAGTCTCACAATCCTTCAAATTATACAATGATATTGTCTATTGTGCTATCATGATAGAAAAGGAATTCTATAAATAATACGAATTTAATGTAAATCAATAGAATAATAGATATGATGAACACACTAGAATTTGAAATAAGGGAAGATAAGAAAAGATAAATATCCATCCCGTAGTAAATGTGTGAAGAAACAGCCTTGTACTTTTCTAAAGGGAATTTGAGTCTATTTCAAGTGTAATGATTAATGTCACTAATATTGTGATTACAAGGAAATTAAAGAGGTTGTTAATGTTGAATGAGACAATTTTAGACAAATGGGGCATTATGAAAATGAATGTACAAAGCACCATGGAAACATTCCTCAGAAAAGGTCAAGGGAGCAAGGCCAAACTTATGTGATCAATACTACTAAGGTTGAAGCTCTGAAAGACATGGTGGCAGGTAATTTGATGGTTTCCCCAATTTCAGTGAAATAATTATTTGATCCTAGATCATCACATTGTTTCATATCTAACCAGTTTTCCTAAAAAATAGATATTTCCAATTTGATTTAATAAGGGAGTTTCCAGTCAAAACACCTAAGGGAGGTATCAGTGCAACAATGTTTTGTGAATCAGTTCCCATTGCGACTTCTAAATATTCATTATCTGTTGATCTCATCATCATACCCCTGATTTAATTTTATATTATCCTAATTATGTATTGGATTTCAAACCATTATGAAAAAAAAATTTGTAATAATAATGAGGATATAATTTTCAATGATGATGACGAGTACATTATCATTAGAGCAGAAATGTCACCATTTGATTCTTATCTAGATCCACCCCAGTAGCTCTACTAAAATCATTTATTGGGGAGGAAGTGATTTAAATAATTATGGGTGAGGAACATAATGTTTGAATAGAGGATGTACCTATAGTACAAGAATATGTTGATATATTTATTGATGATTTACCTAGATATCCTACAGAATGAGAAATTGATATTTCAATTGATTTAATTCATGGTTTAAGGCCCATATCAATGAATCCTTATAGAATACCCACTGTGGAATTTTTTATCTAAATAAACACCTTGAGGAATTGAGTAATAATGGAATTATTCAACCTATTATTTCTTTATGGAGAGCCCCTATTAATTTTGTAAAGAAGAAAGATGGATCTATGAGGTAGTGCATGGACTACAGGGAGATCAATGTGTTATCAATAATGAACAAGTTTCCCCAACCACACATTGAGGATTTAATTGACCAACCTCATTGAGCTCAATATTTTCCAAAGATTGACAATCGATTTGGATATTATCAGTTGTCTTCTAGGAAGAAAGACATTCCAAAAACTGCATTTCGAAATAAGTATGGGCATTACGAGTTCATAATAATTCCTTTTGGACTGACTAAATCACCCTCTATTTTCATGGATCTAACAACTAGAGTTTTAAAGTAATATCATGATGACTTTGTAGTTGAATTTATTGATGACATACTGGTTTACTCTAAAAGCTAAAATGATCACAAAAATAACTTTCACACTATTCTAAAGACTCATAGAATAAATGAATTATATGGGAAGTTTATCAAAGTTTGAATTCTTCCTTCAAGATATTTATTTTTATGTCAATATTGTCTCTAAGGATAGAATCTATGTTGATCCTTCTATGACAAAAGAAATTCTAGGATAGCAAGAACGAACCAGTATAACTAAGGTACACTATTTTATTGGATTAGCAGGTTATTATCGGAATTTCAACCAAAATTTTTCCCGATTGTCTACCACATTAACCGTGCTCAAACGTAAAGGGGTTAATTTTTTTGTACAAATGTGTGTGAGGAATGTTTTGAAGGAACATTTTTTATTTTACAACATGAAGATTGAGTTTTCTGATTATTTGTCAAGATTTTTGGTTTTTTAATAGCTTAAGGTTGGAAGACAACATCCTAGAGGAGTCATGGAACATCTTCCCTTACATGAGATGAAATTGTATGATTTTACGATGTAATATGTCATGGGGCTACCAATGAATCATAGAAGGAATGATGAAAGACATGCCATTTTTTGTTGTCTTACCAAGTTATCACATTTCTTGCTAAAAGATGATATTTTCCACTTGAACTTATAGCATGACTATATATGAATGATTTCGTAAGACTTCAGGGAGTACCCCTATCGATCGTTTCTGATCGTGATCCACATTTTACATCATGATTCTTGAAAAGTATTTAGAAGGCCTTTGATACTGATCTTTAAAAGAGCAGTTCCTACCACCCCCAAACTAATGGACAATTAGAACAGACTATTCAAATCGTAGAAGGCATGTTTTGATCTTTCACACATGGCTTTCATGGTATGTGGGAACAATATTTACCTCTGGTATAATTTTATTATAACAATAGATTCCATTAAAATATTAATATAGAACCATATGAAGAGTTTTATGGAATGATATGTCACACACCAACTTTTTGGGATGATGTTGGTGAATGAAAACACATAGGCCTATAAAATATTGCGGAAACAATGGAAAAGTTGGAGGTAATCTAAAACCACATCAAAGAAGCTCAAGGTAGGAAGAAGAGCTATGTCGATAACCGATGGAAGGATTTTGAATTACAGGTATGAGATCATGTTTTTTAGGGTTTCCCCATGGAAGGGTGTTATACGATTCTATAGGAAGGGAAAATTAAGTCATAGGTACATCATTCCTTTCAAAATTATAGAATGGATTGGTGTTTTAGATTAACTATTGGCAATGCTACCATGTATCTCCAAATTTCACGATGTGTTCCATGCATCACTGTTAATAAATTAAATGCCATACCCAATGCATTTACTCACCTATTAAATAGAACTGGAACCTGATCTATCTAATTGTGAAGAGCCATTCAAGAATATTTATAACAGAGAACAGGTGCTAAGAAACTGAACGACTCATCTAGTGAAAGTTCTATGGATAAATCATTTGATTGAAGAGGCAACGTGAGAACCTGAGGACCTTATGATGAATAACCGCCTGAATCTCTTTATGAAAAAATATTATAGAAATTTCGAGGATGAAATTATTTGAAGGAGGGGAGAATGTAACACATCATTCTACCATGGTATGTTTCCCTTTAAATAATGTAATAGCTTTCTTTGTACAAAACATTGAGTTTTAACACACCACAACCAATAAAACTAGCCATTATGAATAGTAATACCCTCTTTTTAAAATTTTATTTTTCCAAATTGACTTCATTTTTGGATTTTGAATTTCATTGTTTTCTTAGGTTGAATTTTTTTTATTTTTCTCAAAACATTCAATTTTTTAGGAACTGTAAAAAACACTGCGTTATTGTTTAAAACTGAATTTCAATTCAAATAATTAGTTACATTATTTAAATTTATTTTAGGTAAAAATAGATACATAACACCTATATATGTTCAATTTAATTCATTTCAGACAATTTTTAATAATATTATATATATAAAATTTTCATGAACTTTTTATCTTCTTTTACCCAACTTCAAGGGGTATTTTCCTATTTGCATAAAACTTAATATTACAGCTTCTGTGAATTGAATTTAAAAAATATGAGAGACATGGTAGACATCAGTAAGTAAAATGTGGTTGCAAGTGATTAAAATCATTTTTGATGAATAGTTACTTTTGACTATTATTTACCATAGTTAAAAATAAAATAGGGTAATTAGAGGTAAAAATGTTATTATAATTATCATAAAACATTTCAAAATTGTATTGGATAAGTTTATATTGACCGAAACCATCCTTCGTAATAAAATATGATCGTTTTGGTCCAATTTTATTAGATTAGAACAATTATTAATATTTTATTTAATGAAGATTTAGATGTGTTAATTTCATTGTTTAATAAATAGTATATTTTTAATAAAGAATTATACATTAGAAAAATTTGACTAAAAATATTTTTTAGAAGGAAAAAATATTTCCTACATAATAGTATTTTATTTATAATTTTTTGAAATTAAATAATTAAATTTATTTATCACACATTGATGATGTAGTAATTACCTTATTACTGAACGATTAAAATTATTGATATTATAAATATACAAATAAATTAAAATTGAGTCTTTTTGATGAATTAAACTAATTTTACAGGTTAATATTAAATTTTTGGGTGGACTAAATAATCATTTTTCGATGTGATAAAAATGTTTTGACTTTCCCAAAAAAAATACCATATAGTGTCAAAATTGACATAAATGAGTTTCTAAAACAAATACTATATTATTAATTGATATAATATTCATAAAAATATATTGCTTTTCTAAAGGACTTATATAGTGTAATAAATAAAAATAAGTATCCACTTGGCGTTCTCTTGGAGTTTTATAGTATCTTTATTGACCAATTATTATAATCTTACAAGAATACATGATAAAAGTTAAACTGTTTACCTAAGAGTTAAATCAAAAAAGATAAGTTAAATATGGTGATGTAAACCTATATAAAACCAATTAGTTGAGTGTTGTTCGACCCATCCCAACCTTGTCCTAGAAACAAGTCATTTTTTAGCCATTATAGTCTGAATATGATTGTATAATAAAATAATATTTCATGCTTTGGATAAAGTGACCCTCACCTCTATTATCAAAGGGTACTTCCCCTACTAACAAACTCACCCCTCCAAATCCATTTTCATGGCCAAAAACAACTCTAATATCATACCAACTACCATTACCTCAACCTTGAGGTCTTTAATTGATCACAAAGAAAGCCTAAAGAGCCCTTTACATCCACTCAAAAGGAAACACCCGAAGAAGAGGTAATAATTTAACCACCTCTTTCAAAGTTATTTTCTTCTTCCAATTCCTCTTTCTTTGTTGTTTCCACACCAAAATAATGTCTACATTACCTAATACATACTATGATGTTATTATAAATATGGTATCACCATATCCATTTTTCAATCCATCCTATGAATGAATTGTCACCATACATGTGTATGTACGACTTACCGTCTCCACGTTGTGGTGTAGTTTGTTATTGAAACACTTAATTATTTGGATGGGTATAATAATGAGTATAAATGATGTAAATAATAAATATAACTTGTTAAGGATTCTGTATATATTATATAACATCCAATTACATATGATTTCACCATCAATAGAAAGATATTGTCACTCATGTGTACGTACAGATTACCGTCTCCACGAACGTGATGAAATTCATTTCCCATCACAACCATTCAAAAATAATTATCATATTATGATTAAAAATAATTTTTCTAGAACAAAATAGTATTATAGTTATGAATTAAATAAATACTATCCATAAAAATAATGTATTATGTAACAAAGAATATAAATGAAAATGAATCAGTTGACACCCGAAACTATGATACTACTGAAATATTATTAAAAAAGCAGTATAAGAAGATCATAAAAGATATAATATTTATTTATATTTTTATTTTATCATTTAACGACAATTATTTAACTATTATATATATTTTTAACGTACCATCGACCATTGAAAAGCACAACGTAATGGTTAATTCTACAATCTCTTCATTATCCATTATTATTTATAAGTGGGTATATACTGGGACATCTTTACCATCCACATCTGTGTTTCATAAAAATGTATTTCAAAACATTTTTAATATTTTCTAGAATATGGGTTAACGTCAATTATACCATTATTTATACTTTCAATGAGATTTTTATAAAGGAATCTCTTCCTCATTTTCCATACAAGGTCATTTACGACACTTCCGACAAAATTATGGAAAGAATGTTTTTTCACATATACGACAAGTGGAGCTATTTTCCGACCATGTAACACATTAGAAGCTTCCCTTACAAGGTAATAAGAATATGTTAAAAATAAATTTTTTACTTTTAAAATTAAATTACTTTTAAATTATTTCATAATATAAATAGATATTTCCCTCAAATATGAATGATTTCATCAATGTCAACATCCTTTGATGGATATTACATTTGTATGATGTTGATTTATTATGATTCAATCTTCTATATTGTATTGAAGGTTTTGTGATATTTTTAACTATGGATGTGTAATTTTCATACGATTTATTGTTTATGGTTAAAGTATTAACATTTCATATTCTATTTTTAATATGAATGTTTATGTCATGTTTCATCCTTTTTAAATGTGGAATGAATTGACATTGTAAGTGATGGGTGGAGCCTGCTATAGTTCCTCGATGGATCAGTAGGTCTATTTAGACAAACTAGGTTCTTGGAACAAGGCCTTGACAAAGTCATATTTCTAGTCTTTGCCTGAGGCCTAGACAATGTGGTTATGTTGTCCAACATTATGCATTCCATCATTATAAAATTGGATATTGATATTACATGAGATTATTTGACATTTATAATATCCATGTGAATAAATAAATGGAATTATTTTCTTAACATTTCAGTATTAAGATGAAGTTAATGTTAAAAAAGAATTTGTTTTAGTCTAATACATTGCCTTATATTTTTATGCTTATTTTTAAATGTTTCCACTATATTGTTATCATTACTGAGCACCTGATCTCACCCCTTTCTATGTATTATTTTTCCCAGTTTGTGAATAATTATATAAGGAATGACATGTATGGATCATCTAAGTAATATGAACGTCTTCAATAGAGATAATGTTGTTGTTGTTTTTCATTTTATAATGGAATTAAAAACTTATGTATGTATCTAGTACTTCCATGGATACTAAATTTATCGGTCTTCCGGGATATGATCCCTTGTGATCATGACAATGTTATGTAATAAAGAAATGACTCAAGGTAACTAGGTTCGAGGCATTACATATTAAAAATGACTATACATAAGATCTTGACTATTAGATTTTTCATTAGTATTCATGTTTTTATTTCCAACATATATTCTCATAATAAGGAAACTCATTATGTGACCAGTATGCTTTAATTTCACTCTAATTATGAATATTTGATATTAACCGCATATATAATGTCATTTTTTCAAAATATGTTATTATCAAATATCAAACACTTGATTACTGAGATAAGTTTTAAATTATGAGGAAGAATGTTAGGTGACTTGGGTTAAATGATACACCCCAAGACATTACAAAAATTTCAATTTTGAATAAAATTATTCTTCTTTTTTCTATCTAATTTTATACCCAACACCATGTTAAGCATATCTTACAAACATCATTGAGTTAACATGTGTTACACACAAGATCATGTTTTTCCTTCTCCTTATCGGGAAAAAATTTTAATACAATTTTGTTAACATTATAAATAGCATATTTCAAAATAACCAAAAAAATTGAATTTATAATGTCAAAATAATATTTTTGTTATTTTTTGGTATTTATCCAAGAAATTAACAATTTTTATGGATAATTACTATTACTAAATTTTAGTTAAAAAATAAATCATCATTTCAATAATTTTTAATGTAAAATTATATTTTTAAATTTTTTGAAAAGTAAACATAGATAAATTATACATATATTAAACCTATTTATGTGATTGGAAAATTTTTTATTTTGATATTTGATATGAAATATTATTGATATTTTTAATGTTTTTATTTTAGAAACCATCTTTCTCACTACATCTATGGGATTACCATTGAACCTAATTTTCCGAAATTAGTTATTTGATTTTTGAAATGTAGACATACATGGTTATAATAATTATAATATTTGTTATATAATAATATCATCAATTATTTTTTATAAAAATATTATTTAATATTATTATAATTAATTATTGTTATCGAAGTAAGATTAAAATTAATAGGTGATTAGATGTTAATATAAAAAAACTAATGACATCTAAAATTTTCCATAGATTGTTGGAATCTAATAGTTATAAAATATCCCCTTTTAGGTTTATCTTAATGATTTATGGGATAATATTTCATCAAATTTCCCTATTTGATTTGTCGAGTAATAAAAAAGACAATTGGAGAACCTTCCTTACCTTCAACATTTATAAAAAATTTAGATATGTTCAAAACATAATATTTTTTTTATTTATATCTATTTGAAATATAAAAGTGTTATTTTTATGATCATAATGTATCATTTATTTTTATAGATTAATTGTTGACATAAAATATTATTTGTATGCCAACATTGAGATTATTTGGTTAAAAATCAACTAAATCAAGTTATACTATACGTATTAAATGTGAACAAAATTGACTGATTTATTATTATTTTTTTTAGATGAAAATAAAAATTTACACACATGTGAAGGAAATATAATTTAATTCCAATATTTCTGTGAAATTTTTAATTAATAAATAACAATTTAATTTCGAAATTTACATTATTATTATTTTATAATAAATTATAATTTTTTACTGATAAAAAATTAATAAAAATCCAATTTTCATCAAATTGATTTTCATTGTTAATAAATATTAAATGTTTTCTATTAATGGACTAATTTATCTTTTATAATTATCCTACTGACCTCGATATTGTGGAAACATTGTGACCAATGTTTGATTTAATGTAATGTTTTTTGCACTTGCATGCGTTTAAATTAAAATTAATTTTCAACTCATATAGGATTTTTAATTTATAAATTATATATCATATTTATTATTAACTAGATCAATATTCTATAATAAATAATACATAAAATTGTTCTTTATTATTAAATTACAAGGATTATAAAACTAGTATATTTAATAATAACCAAAATGATAAATTGTGGAATCATAGGTGTTATGGAATAATTTATAAAACTTTTCTTATTTTTGTGTGGAAAAGATTTATATCATCTATAATACCCATTTAAACTATTATTTGTAAATTTTGGACAATGTTTATGTAAATTATTCCCCAAATTAAAGTATACATTTTTTATTTACAAGAGTGGCACTCCTCATCCACTATAAAAGGCCATCTCACATCCCAAATCATCGCACCCTCATGAAGCATTGGATAAACCAATATCCACCGAATGAGTTAATTATATACTCTTTCATCATCCTAGTAGCCACCGATTTTTCATAAATCCATCTAAGTAATACATTTGGTGAAACCACAAAGGAGTTACCCAAATAATATGTAACATCTTTCCTTATGCTCTTCAGTTTTATTTACATTGTCCACCCCATATAATATTATTAATAAATTTTTATATAATAAAACCAGAATAATATATATAATATACCATTTTTATGATATGGTTTGGTCCAAATCTCATAGTAACATGCTTCTAATGGGTAATAAACCATACTATTTATGTGTATGATGAACTACCACCTCACAAAATGATGACTATTCATTTTTTACTTTACTACCTTTCATGGATGGGAATTGTAAAGGCTTGGAATTTCCTTGTATTTTTTTCATATAATGGAAATTTTATGAGCCTGCGAAAATTGATGGCATGTGATTCCCAGGCCTGGAGTGTCTCGAATGAATTTCTGAACATTACTTCGTGTATGTTCATTAGACGTGCAGGCGGTATTTTCTATCTTTTTAACCGGTGCTCAAAATTGAAATCGGAGGGCACCGGTGAACTCGCAACGCTGATATTTTCTTAAGGAGTCCTTCACCTCGACCGTAGTAGATCGAGAGTGAATGATAATTTTTGGGTTATTCCAGAACGAATAAAATAAAATAAATGTTTTGTAACATTTTATTTTATTTTTCCTTAGGTTCTCCCATGAGGGTGGTAAGATGTGGGGACCACATGAACAAAAACCTTTCAACATAGTATATGATGGTGAGGACCACCCGAGCCTAACCTCCCAAGAGAGTTTTGGTGGTGGGGACCACCTGAGGCTTCAGTCCTCTTGAACTCTCGATTAAGTGGGGAGAAACTTCTTGAGCTCCCCCACATAATTATGCCAACTCTCCACCTTTAATTAATTAATCCAACCCAGCAATTAATTAATTAAACCAATTTGAAATTATTCCAACATAATCTATTAAGATGTCTATTCTTTATTTTGGTGAAAATAGGGGAAACTCTTGGAAAAATAGTGAAACATGGAGAATTGGGTTGATGATCTACAACGAAGAACGCTAACGATGAACGTCTACTTCTGCTTCTTCCATGGGAGAATCATTGATGAGGAATGACTTCAACATCAACAAACCAACGATTGAGGAAATTTTGATGTCACAGACGTCCGTCTATCCCCAACGACATTGTATCCTTATTTGTGACCTTTATCAACAATCAAACGAGGTAGGGGTGGTGTTTGAATTGTTTCCCTTACCCATTCTAGATATTCTTGTGATTCAAGTATTATAGCCGCTTGAAAACACTCTAATGCGGAGAGTGCGGGCCAAACAAACATGGATCATCCTCTCTGAATTTCTTGAGATAATTCTTGTGTTCATTGTGATGGAGGCGAAAGACCATCAACTGAGATGAAGGCGACGAAGGTGATGAAGTCAATAGTGTCGTACCGTGGCCCCCACCACCCACGGCTCCACCGTCAATGGCCCGCGCCATCGCCCCTGGCCTCTGCACCCCACGGCGCTCTGCCGCACACGACCTCCATGCCCTGCAGTGCTCCGCCACCTTTGGCCTATGCACCCCGCCGCCTCGTCGTTCCATTTGTGGCCCTCCAAGCTTCCCCATGGCCTCAGGCCATCAGCTTCAAGACATATCCCACCCTCGCGACACCACCGCGGAAGACCCGCACCACGCCCTTGTGGCACCCCTAGGGAAACACACCACCCTTGTGGCCCCACAGCCTCCACAACACCGCTCAGCGCCCCCCATGGTCTCAATCCACCTTCACGACCCTCACGGCCCTCTATGACCCTCCGCAGCACCTCGCAGCCTCTGCCACACCGGCACCCCATCGCGGGCCTCGTGGGCTGGGCCGCCCAGTGTGGGTCGGGCTGGGTCGGTCCGGCCGGGTCAGACCAGACACAAACCCACATCGACCCATGATTCATTTTTGGCCATAACATTGTCACCTGGTGTCTGATTGATGAACTGACAGCGAAGATGGAAATCTGGGAGTGAGATGATCACTTTGATTATATCCCACTAGAGATTTGAAAAAATATGGAATAGAGTCGCGTTGGATCGAGCACAAATCCAACTAGGCTCTTGGGACTAAAAGGCTAATAACTTATAGATCGGGCATCTGATTGAAACACAATCTATTATGTTGAGACCCCTATGATGTGGCGTTCCATTGAGATACTTCATCATTAGACTCCGTGGTAGTTTGAGTATAGACTAGTGGCTTGAGGATCATATTCTACCAGAGACGAGAAAGCGTAGTATGGGAACCCATTATCTGGCTCTGACATTAAGAATGAAGAGAAATCCTATGTGGGTTAGCACTTAGAGATATTATATGTGTGTCAGCACCAAGAGCGATCATGTGTGGGTCATCACCAAGAGCGGACATGTGTGGGTTAGCACTTAGAGTGATCCTCTATGTGTCAGCACCTAGAGTGATCTGGTGTGGGTATGCACATAGAGTTATCCTATGTGGTTCAGCACCGACTGTTCTTCTATGGGTCAGCACCTAGAGTGATCATTTGTGGGTCAACACATAGAGCTCTCCTGTGTGGGTCATCACTGAGCAATCCTATGTGGGTCAGCGCCCAGAGTGATCCTGTGTTGGTCAGCACGTTGAGTGATCATGTGTGGGTCAGCACCTAGAGCGATCCATTGTGGATCAACACTGAGTGATCTTGTGTGGGTTAGCATCAGAGCCAGCTAATATATTAAGATGATTCAATAGTTACATGTAATCCTCTCTACTACTATACTTCTATTTTACCTAGTGTGAGCTGAGGTTGTACCTGTGTTGTACTTTCCTTCATGATAATACCGTGGTGTATTCTTCAGTGCGGTGTACCTATGTGGTACATACCTTTTGTAGTATTCCTTTATAATATAGTTGAGTTTTGGGGTTTTAGGTTGGACCCTGTGTTTCCTCAGGATTGAGATGGGTACACATGATAACTTTGGTACATGTATGGGAATATACCTATGTAGGTTTGACAATTCACATCAGGCTTTGTGGTATATCCTTGTGGATTTTGTGTGACCTTGAGGGTCTCGGGGTCTTTATTGAGTATTGTTATACTCACCCCTACATGGGTTATTCCCTCACCATGTTGTGTTTGGTCTAGACGACATACAATGTTTATTGAAACTGTGGGTACCAGGACTGTATGGTGCGCAAAGGGGGACCATACAGCGAGTCGGTACACAGTGAAGGTGGACGGACATTGAATGCTGAGGAGGCGCATGTACCTACCCTTTCGGTATGAAACTCAGAGGAAGAACCATCAACTATCTTCCTTTTTTCTCAAGTTTACTTGTACTTTCAGTTTTTTGTACATTCCAGTTTGGCATGTATTTAGGCCCCTTTTACATTCTGTACTTACACTATGTACTATTCAGTTTACTTGAGTTTCTATCTTGTTGTGTGCTTGGTTGCACATGCTTACAAGTTATAAAGAAATTTCCTTCCCTATTTTAGGGATTTTGCCTTTCAGTGCTAGTCGCCAACCTCTGGCCTATGGAAGGTGGGCTAGGGTAGTCACGGAACGGGGCCCTGGGGGTGAGTTGTGACAAATTGGTATATGAGGAGTTGGTTCTAATATAGAACACATGACTTTGATATTTCTTTTAATGGTAGTAGTGTTAAGTGTAGTGAATGTGGTCATCTGTTTAGGGATTCTAGTGTTGGCGGAGTGGCCGACATATCCATACATCAGGACCCTGACTTCTGATTTCTGACTTAGTGTATGAAAACATGGATTTCATGTGTGTTTTGTAGAGTTTTCTTTGTGATCTCTTTGAGTCAGCCCACTAGGTATAACTTTTTGACCATGGCTCACCTATTACTTTTTAGGATGCCTACACAATGACAGATAGCTATGGTTCTTAGATATATACGCACTAATAGCCCACCGAGTGATGAGGCCTCAGTGCAGGGTCATCTTCTAGTAGAGGCGCCAGTGGTACTGATACCCATTAGGCCACTGATGCCACCAACTCCAGCAGCAGAGAGTGTGTGCCAGTTAAGTGTGTTTCATGAGTTCCAACACCTGAGGCCACCCAGGTTCAGGGGAGAGACATACCCGGAGGCATCTAAGGATTCGATGGAGGCTATAGTAAGAGTCTTTTGACTTTTAGGGACACCAGCCGATCTCCTGGTTATCCTTGCCGACAGTCTTCTGTAGGAACCAGTATGCAGGTGGAGGTTCTTGATGCTCCCGGTTCACTATGAGGTGAAGCCTCTCTAGGCAGATTTCGAGAGCCTGTTTTGGGAAGTGTTTATTCAAATGACTCTTCGCGCAGTGCGCATTCAGGAGCTACTTCATCTGCAGCATGGAAGCATGACTGTGGCTCAGTACATGGTGAGGTTCACTGACATCTCATGATACTCGTTAGATTTGGTGCAACACCCATTAATCAGGGCCTGGACCTTTGACTAGGGACTCAGGAGGGAGATCAGGGATTCGATGATCTCACTCAACATACCGATGCATGCGAGGGTGTTAGAGAGATCCCTCTTAGTGGAGACTTTACTAGATGAGCAGTCACCAACAACAATACTCACCACTAGTCATCTTGTAGTTGAGTCTTCTGCAGCTGGAAACACACAGATGTCATAGAGGTCCAAGATGACCAGACCTACTGGTGGACGACTGCATGATTCAGAGTCGATTATGTGGGGCACCCGAGGAATTGTCAGTAATGGAAGGAGCAGGCAGTGTTACGAATGCGGCGGGAAGGGTCACATGGCTAGTGACTGTCTGACCCACTGTATAGATAATCAGCAGAGGGTAGAAGGACCACCCAGTCGGAGACAGAATTTCGACTGAGGAGGTCCGCAGGGAGTTGGCAGACATGACAGTCGATTTGGTCGTGAAGTTGGTGGTGTGGGATGATTCAAGATGTTACCTCCACCACTATTAGGTGGTCCACCCAGACTATAGGGAGCAGGAGGACATGGGTGAGCTCAGCCCTAGGCAGCTGAGGCCACGATCAAAGCCCTCCGGAGATGATACGAGGTACGATCTGTGTCATTTCCACCTTAGTTGCAGTACTAATAGACACATGTTCCAGTCATTCTATTATTTCCACTACCCAAGTTCAGAGCTTGGAGATTCCGATGGAGTCGTTGTCTTGATTCATACGGCTAAAGACTCTTACGGGAGGGGATTCAGTGATTACGCAGTAGTGTTGGCAGTGCAAGATTACTCTATGAGGAGAGAGCATCAGTTGGAATCTCCTAGTAGTATCTTAGAGGCCTTACGACGTTATCTTGGGAATGGACTAGTTATCTATACTCCATGCCCAGATTGACTCTATTGGGTGCAAAGTGCGGTGTTTCTGCATGGATGGGACCGGGTTTACCTTCACAAGCGAGATGTGAACCTTTGTATCACAGGATTGACTTAACCGGAGGAGAGTGTAGTCGATCACTCATCAGTTGACTAGACTTACCCTTAGAGCGGTTTATTTGGAGAGTCCGAGCTATCCTGTAGTTGTGGACCAGTACGCGGATGTCTTCCTTATTGATGTTACCAGTCTACCTCCTCATAGAGATGTGGTCTTTTACATTGACTTGTACCCCAGGACGTTTCCGATATCTACATCAGCATATCGGATGGGTCCCTCTATGCTTCGTGAGCTGTAGGTACAGATATGGGACTTGCATGGGAAGGGATTCATTTGGCAGAGTGTTTCTCCTTATGCGGCCCTGATTTAGTTCACCAAGAAGGCAGATGGGAGCTTGAGACATTGTGTCGACTATAGGTGCCTGATCCAGTTGACTGTGAAGGTCATGTACCCACTTCAGAGGATTGAAACCCCCTTTGATCAGCTAAAGGGAGCACAGTGGTCCTCGAAAATAGACCTCAGATCAAGTTATCACCATCTCAGAGTATGAGAAGATGATGTGTAGAACATGGCTTTCAGATGTCGGAATGACCATTACGAGTTCTTGGATATTCCATTTGGTGTAACCAATTCTTTAGTAGTGTTCATGTAACTCATGAACATTATCTTTCTACCTTACTTTGATATCTTTATAGTAGTCTTCATCGATGACATTCTGGACTACTCGACTACTGAGGAGGAGCATGCCTATCATTTGTGGGTAGTACTGGACACACTTTGAGAGAAAAAACATTATGGTAGGCCCTCGAAGTGCCAGTTTTGGATCTGAGAGGTTCACTTTCTAGGACCTGTCATATCGGAGGTTAGATTTGTAGTGGATCCAGCGATGATTGAGGTAGTACTCTCTTGGGTGGAACCTAGTAGCGTGACAGAGGTAAGAAGTTTCCTAGGTTTTACTGGATACTACCGGAGATTTGTGCCAAATTTCTCTAGATTTGTAGCACCATATTCAGCATTGAAGAAAAAGTGGCAACCCTTAGTGTGGTCTAAGAGATTCCATTAGAATTTTCCGGAGCTGAGGCAGAGGCTGACTAGTGCCCCCATATTAAGGATTCTAGAGGAGGATGTAGGGTACATAGTTTACCATGACACGTCATGTAAGATCCTAGATTTTGGAAAGGTTAGTTTTATTTTTCTTTGGGTTGGACACTTTGCTTTTAGGGTTTTAAAGGTATCTTGGAAGTGTGAGAGGTCTTTGGTGTGTTTTGGGAGCTCGGGGAACGGAAGAATGGAAGTATGGGCAAAGCAGACCAAGGCGCATGGCCTGCGCACGGTGAGCCAAACCGTGTGACCTGGTCAGACTAATTCATGCGACCCTCCCTCCTATGGATAGAAGTGAGCACACAGTTTTCTCATGGATTTACAAACCGTGCGGCCATATTGTGTGACTCCCCTCCTCTGGGCAGTGGCATGCACACAGTTTTCCAAACCATGCGGATAAACCTTGCAGCCACTTAATGTTGGAAAATTTACAAAATTTCCACTCCGGGAATTATAAACCCAACTCGGGATTTTCCACCCATCTTCTCCTCTTCACCCTAGGTGTGGACCAACCCACCCAAGGGCTCCAAGAGATAAATCTCCTTCGATTCTTAGGCGTTTTTGGTGAAGTTGGAAGCGGAACGAAGCTCCAGGCAAGGCTAACCACATCCTTGCTTCTCTTTTTGGTTTAGGGTTAGTATCTTCCCTTCCTCTTGTTCCAAAACCCTAAAACCCTATCTTTTGGGTGAGTTCTAGGTCGAAGCTCCAAGGGATGGTTGAATCGAGGTATAAGGAATCGATTGAGAGTGTGTTCAACCGTGGTTTTAAGGTAGGTGGTCTAAATGTTATATCCCACGGTTATTTAGGGTCTATGTGCATGTTGTCTTGTTTTCTTGTTTATCTAGTTTATGTTGTGAATAACCTTGGAATGTTCGGTTTCAATGACGTTTAAAATGGTAAATAGGAACCCTCACGATCCCTGTGGTATGTGTTGGGACGGACATGACCTAATTTTGGCCATCCATGGGATGTGTTGGGTTTTCACGGGCTAGGGATTGTTATTTAAAAAAGTGACCTTGTTGTAATAAAATATAGATCCCTTGAGGAATATGTGGGCATGATTGGTGGAACTTGGGAAATAAGTTAGATGATTCACCTAGAGTTGGAAACTAACCTTTGGGATATTTGAAATGGAATGAAAGGTTGATTCATGGGAATGATGAATGGGTTAAATGAGTTAATGTGTAAGGTGATTAAAGACCAAAATGGAATGGGTTATGGGTCTAATGTTGAATACTTAGTGAGATAGGCATAACACATGGGAATTGGGTGAATGGATAAATGATGTGAAATGGTAATGTGTTAATGGGTTAAGGCATGACGTGGTTTCTCATGTGGGTTGTTGTGAATAGTGCTTTCCAAAGGGAAATGGTTAGGATGGTTGATGGTTACTTATATATAATCATGCGCACATGGCTTGGTAGAGTGGGGTATGCCTTGAGGATCTATGCCCACAGGTTGAGTGAAGACTAAGGCTATTCACTCCACCCTAAATGCATGGGTTAGTAATGGGGACTAATGATATATTCTCCTAATGGTTTCATCCACCTGGACTGAGGCTTTGAGGTGAGGATATGGTTGCAATGAGGGGTTAGTACTAGTGAGATAGGATAATGATGTGTTTACCCTCTTGCATGTGATTATTGGTCTTAGACCCATGTAACATGATGAATGTGATTAACCCATGGAAATGTGATGAAATGGTAAGTGATATTGATTGATGTGAAATGAATGGTAATAGAAGTGGCAATGTCTTTGGATCTAAACTGGTTAATGGAACCTTAAATAATTACTTTCTATTTATCATTCATTTTCCTTTTGTATGAAGAGTTGTTTATACTGGATATTTTGTAGACACCGTTGGTGGTGGCCTACTGAGTTGTACTCAAACCCTGCTCGGGCCGCCGTTGGGTACCCAAGCAGACTTCATGTTTGCAGGTTAGGATAAGGGAAAGGGTCCTTTCTTGTTAGCTGAGTGGACATGGGTAGCACTTGGTGGAGGATCCGTACTAGGAGTCGGGACCATTTTGGGGATTCTGGCCATGTCTTTATTTTGGGGATTTTGTTCACTCTTGCAATTGTAGTATGACATGGAATATTTATTGTTATTGGAATTGGTTGTTATATATGTTCATTGTTGTTGGTTATTGTTTCTGCTATTTGGATAATTTCTGTCATGTCATACTCTGATAGAAAGGGGGTATAGTTTCCCCACTTGACTACATTGACCCCCGCTACTAGTCGGCAGCCATTGGCGTACAGGGAGGCACACTTAAGGTCATATGACCACCCGACTCGAAGCACCAGTTTAGTGGATTCTGGGTCGGGGATGTTACAATGTGGTATCAGAGGAGATCGTTCTTCTCTTTATCTAAGGTCTTGTTATTTGAGATTGGTAGCCAATAGTTAATATGTGTCGGGCCTGGGTAATGAGCTCGTGCGTGGGAGTAGCTAACCCAGGTATGGGGGAAACCCAAGTCACCCTGGGAGGGAAATGTTGTTCTTGGTTGTGTGTTGTTAAAGTTCATGATATTTTACCGCTGGGTGATGTACATGTGGTTAGATGTGAATATTTTATGATATTTAGCTCATTTCCTTAACGACATAAGGATTTTCATTCATGCATCATTGTAGGAACCTAGGGAGATAGGTGACATGCATTGTGTTTGGCACACACAAGGGATGTGTGTGTGAGACAGGAAGCTAGGGTGCATCATGCATTTCATGAACCCAAGAAATAATAAGAATAATGAAATGAAACATGTGCGTAGATGATGTCTAATGAAATATAAGGGTTTGAAATGAAGTGGAAAATGTTTTTTAAAATTTTGTGTGAGTTGGTGGTAGTTCATTGTTGTTTACCCATGTGGACCATGGCCCGTGGTAGGGATGGTTAGGGCGGTGAATTTGAGGCGTTAATGTGGTTGAATTTGGGTTGGTGTATCTAGTGATTAGATTTTGATAAAGTTGTGAATGTTTTGTGCTATGTGTGCTAAATCACGTGCCTGTCAATGTAGAGAGATGCCACCACGACGTCGGGTACCAGTTGGGCAATGAGAGGATGTTTCTAAGAACAATCCACCAGTAGGGGGGAAAGACAATGTGGTGATCAATGTAGGTGGGAAATACCAGTTCTGGGGGAAAATGGCTCGCCTTATGATGATGATGGATCGGGACCTAGGGTGGGTTGCACCGAGTGTGTTTGAGATGACCAGGGAGTTCCAGCTACACCACCCTCTGACCTTTACCGGAGAGGGTGGGCCAGAGGCAGTAGAGTTCTGGTTAGACTCTGTCCAGACAATACTAGATCATTTGGAGAAACCTGTTGAAAAGAAGGTAATGATGGCCGTTTATATGTTTTAGGGCTAGGCAAGGCATTGGTGGGACACTTTGGCTCATGCCGAACAGTCCGAGGGGATGTCGTGGAAGGTTTTTCAGGAAAAGATTCTGGAGCATTTCAACCTAGAGACATTGAGGCAGGAGCGGGCTGCGGAGTTTAGGAGCCTGACTTAGGGATCACTATCGGTGATGGAAAATTCTAGTCGCTTCACTAATCTGCGATGCTTTGTATCAGTGTTAGCATGGGATGAGGTAGCAATAGCAAGGCATTTCCAGGATGGGTTGAGACATGAGATCTGGTCCTAAGTGAATATCTTCCGCTTAAAGAGTTTTTCAGAGGTGATGGATCAGGAACTCATCTATGAAGGGAACCTGAAAGGAGATTTGGGTGGTGGGATTGCCGTTCTAGATGGGCGGGCAAGTGATGCATCTTCCGGAGGTCAGAAGCGTCAGTTGGAATGTTTTCAGCCAGGTGGTCAAAAGAGAGGGTCAACCTATCAGAGTGGGAACTAGGTGTTTTGTTATCAGTGCGGCAGGCCAGGGCATATGTCTGGTCAGTGATCTTGACCTACAGTTGAGTGTCGTTCGTGTGGAAGGATGGGGCATGTGTAGAGGTTCTGTAGGAACCCACTACAAGTGCGCGAGTATGACGGTGGGAAGAAGGTACCAGATACGGGAAGGGGATCAGTTTCCCCATATCAGGAAGGTAGTTGGAGCTCCACGGGCTGTACTGGTAGGGGCGGTGGACGTGGAACTCCGAGACAAGATCGCTCATGCCAGAAGGGCAGTGTAGCATAGAGTACTCAGGCTGGGGCCCAAGGTAGTGGGGCATGTCAGCTTCAGGTAGTTCAGTTTGCGCCTAGTGATGGGGAGGCTGGACCATCGACTGTTCGAGGTACGATCCTTATAGCCTCTAGTTTTTATAGTGCGTTGTTTGACATAGGTTCCACACACTCTTTTATCTCTTCTTAACTTGTAGTAGAATTGGGTTTACCTGTGGAGGGGGTGTGTGGGGTGATGTCAATTTACACTCCGTTGGTGGTGCAATTTGAGGATGTCAAGCAGTGCAAGGAATGTGCCTTGGAAATTGGTGGGTATCGTTTTCTGTGGGGCTTGTTCACCCTCAATGTTTCTCGGTTTGATCTAATCATGGGAATGGATTGTTTGGTACTGTATCGAGCACACATCGATAGTTATCGTCATAGAGTATCATTTTGGTCACTTAAGGTTGACTCTTATGTCCACTATGGCGAGTGGGATGTTCGAGTAGGTTGTGCAGGACCGTTGGGTCAACAGATGAGTGAACTCATGGCTCAAGTGTCATGTCTCATGCTTGGTGATGATTAAATAGTGGAACAGATTGTTTTTCCTCCTGTGTTGGATCGGTTTCAGGATGTTTTTCCTGATGATTTCTTGGGCTTCCCACCCAAGGGGGATGTTGAGTTCAAGATCGATTTTCTACCAGGAGCGGAGCCAGTTTCTATTACGCCATACCGAATGGAACCAGTAGAAATCTAGGAACTAAATGTTCCGCTTGAGGAGTTGGAGCATAAGTGTTTTATCCTTCCTAGTACGTCTCCTTGGGGATGTCCCACGGTTTTTACAAAAAAAGACCGATGGGACGTTGAGACTGTGTGACGACTATCGAAATTTGAATCAGATGACTGTGAAAAATCAGTACCCTCTTCCTAGAATTGATGACCTGTTTGATTAGTAGAGGGGTGCCTTAGTGTTTTCAAAGATTGATCTGAGGTTAGGTTATCACCAGTTGAGGGTGAGGTCTTCTAACATACCACAGATAGCTTTTCGGAGTCAGTACAGGTTGTTTCAGTTTGTCGTAATTCCTTTCAGCTTGACCAATGCACCAGTGGTGTTTATGGCTTTGATGAACTGGATCATTCATCACTATCTAGATCAGTTTGTGGTTGTATTTGTTGACGATATCTTAGTGTAGTTGAAAACTCACGACGATCAGGACCAACATCTTGAAATCGTCTTGGGTATGCTAAAAAAGCACCCGCTATAGTCTAAGCTATCAAAGTGCCAATTCTGGATAGGTGAGGTGCATTTTCTTGGTCACATCATCTCAGAGGTAGGTGTGTCAGTGGACCCAGAGAAAGTGCAGGCATTTGTATCTTGGGAGCAGCCCAAGAGTGTTTTTGACAATCAGAGTTTTCTGGGTTTAGCCATGTATTAACAAAGGTTCATTCATGCTTTCTCTCTCTTGGAAACACCACTAATGGGATTGACCAAGAAGGGAATTAGGTTCAAGTGGTCTGGGGCCTGTGATAATGCCTTTCAAGAGTTGAAAATATGGTTGACGACCGCACCTATCTTGATCATACCTGAATCGGGTAAGAAGTACATCGTGTTTTGTGATGCGTCTGGAATCGGACTTGGGGTTGTGTTGATGCAGGATGAGCGGGTTGTGGCATATGGGTCGATGCAGTTGAGACCCCATGAGCTGAACTATACCACTCAGGATCTTGAGTTGGCTGTAGTAGTGTACACCTTGAAGTGCTGGAGACAAAAAAAATTTTGGGGAGCGGTTTACCGTGTTTACCGACCATAAGAGTTTAAAGTACATCTTCTCACAACGGGATCTAAACCTTCGGTAGAGAAGATGGGTTGAATACCTCTAGTATTTCGACTTCATGTTGGTGTACATGCCAGGAAAGGGAAATAGTGTAGCTGTTGCACTGAGTAGGAAGGATTAGAATCAGACAGTTCAGGAGTACAACACCGAGTGGAAGGTGATGGCTTTGTTTACAGAGATGCACCTGAAGGTGTAGGAAGTGAGTGGTCAGGTCACTCTTTGTTCCTTGACAATGTATTCGATGATTTTGGGTCGAGCTAAGGAAAGTCAGATTGGTGATCCTGAGTGTTTGGAAATGATTGAAAATCGTAAGGGTGGGGAGATACCTTTTGGATGGGCCGTCGGCGAGAACGGTGTTTCTTGCGATTGTGATCATGTAGTTTTTCCAAAGAGTGTGCGAGAAGAGTTGATGCGTGAGTTCCATGAATCAAAGTGGGTTGTGTATCCTGGTTTGACCAAGATGTACCGTGATCTTGGAAGGAAGTTTTGGTGACCTGTAATGAAGATGGATGTTGTGGGCTTTGTGGAACAGTGCCATACCTGTCAGCAGGTGAAGGCTGAGCATCAATGCCCATGGGGTTTTTTGCATCCATTGCCCATTCCAGAATGGAAGTGGGATGATGTAACAATGGATTTTTTTGTGGGACTTTCAAGGATGCCATGGAAGTGTGATGCAATCTGGGTGGTTGTGGATCAGCTAACGAAAGTTTCTCTTTTCTTACCGATTCATAAGACCTTTATAGTCGACCAGTTGGGTGAACTATATGATCGTGAAGTAGTGTTGTTGCATGGGGTGCGGTGGAAAACAGTTTCGGACCGAGATCCGCATTTCACATCAATTTTATGGAAAGTTTTGCAGAAGGTTCTTGGTACGCAGGTGTTTTTGAGTATGGCTTTCCACCCGAAGACGGACGGGATGTCGGAGCGTACGATCCAAGTGTTGAAAGACATGTCGAGATCATGTGTCTTGGACTTTGGTGGTTCTTGGGAGAGGCACCTATCATTTCATGAGTTTTCCTACAATAATAGTTTTTAGGATACAATTCATATGGGACCATTTGAGGCACTTTATAGGAGACCATGTAGATCTCCATTGTGTTGTAAAGAGGCTGGTGAATCTGAGTTGTTGGGGCTGAGTCTCATGCAGGAAACTTCAGAGAGAGTTCAGTTGATCAGGATGCAGATGGCTATGGCTCAGTGTAGGCGGAAGTCGTATGCAGATTGGAGGCATAGACCTCTTTAGTTTGGGGTGGGTGATAAAGTGTTCTTTGGGTGTCACCAAGGTTGGGCCACCATCGGATTCTAAAGTAGTGCAAGTTGGAACCCAAGTATGTTGGACATTTTGAGACTGTGGAGAGGATCAGACCAATGGCTTACCGATTGGATCTTCCACAGAGGTATGGTGGGATGCATGATGTGTTTCATGTGTCACAGCTTCGGCGGTATCACCATAACCAATCTCATGTTTTTGATGTTGAGGATGTGGAGATTAAGGTTGAGGAATCCTTTGAGGAGCATCTGGTTCGTGTGGTGGATCGTAGTGAAATGGTCTTAGGAAGCAAGGTTGTGCCATTAGTGCGAGTACTATGGAAGCATGGGAATGTTCAGGAAGAAACCTGGGAGCGGTAATCGGATATGCGGGCCCAGTCTCCCAAACTCTTCTCTTTGGTGGATCAATGAGGCTTGGGAACTCGGCTCGAGGACGAGCCATTATATGGTGGGGAGGTTGTAAGATCTCGGTTTTTGGAAAGGTATGTTATGTTGTGTTTTGGGTTGGACCCTTTTCTTTTGGGGATTTTAAAGGTTTCTTGGAAGTGTTAGAGGACTTGGGAGTGTTCTAGGGTCTCGGGGGATGGAAGAAGGGAAATCTGGGCAATGCAGACCAAGGCGCACGGCCTGTGCATGGTCAGCCAAACCGTGCAGCCTGCCCAGAATAAGCCATGTATCCCTCCCTCCTCTGGACAGAAGCGAGCGCACAGTTTGCTCACGGTTTTCCAAACCGTGTGGATAGATCGTGAGACTCCCCCTCATCCGAATAGTGTCATGTGCACGGTTTGCGCACGGTTTTCCAAACCGTGTGGATAAACCGTGCTGCCACTTAATGATGGAAAATTTACAAAATTTCCACTCAGGGCTTCATAACCCCAACTCAAGATTTTGATCCCATCTTCTCCTCTTCACCCTAGGTGTGGACCAAGCCTCCCAAGGATTCCAAGATGTCAAAATCCTTCAATTCTTAGGTGTTTTGGGTGCCGTTGGTTGCGGATTGAAGCTCCATATAAGGCTAACCTCATCCTTGCTTCCCATTTTGGTTTAGGGTTAGTATCTTCCATTACTCTTGTTCTGAAACCCTAAAACCCTATCTTTTGGGTGATTTCTAGGTTTAAGCTCCAAGGGTTGGGCGAATTGAGGTCTTAGGACTTGATTGAGAGTGCGTTCAACCGCGGTTTTGAGGTAGGTGGTCTAAAAGTTATATCCCACTGTTATTTAGGGTTTATATGCAAGTTTTCTTGTGTTCTTGTTTCTCTTGATTATGTTTTGAATAAACATGGAATTATTGGTTTCTATCATGTTTAACATGGTAAATGGGAACCCTCACGATCCCCGTGGGATGTGTTGGGATGGACTTGACCACATTAGGGCCATCCATGGGATGTGATGGTATTTTCCGGGCTAGGGATTTATAATTAAACAAGTGACCTTGTTTTAATAAAACGTAGAGCCCTTGAGGAATATGTTGGAATGATTGGTGGAACTTGGGAAAGAAGTTAGGTGATTCACCTAGACTTGGAAACTAACCTTAGGGTTATTTGAAATGGAATGAATGGTTGATTAATGGTAATGATGAATGGGTTAAATGAGTTAATGTGTAAAGTGAGTGAAGACCATAATGGAATGTGTTATGGGTCTATTGTTGAATGCTTAGTGAGATAGGCATAACACTTGGGAATTGGTTGAATTGTCAAATGATGTTAAATAGTAATGTGTTAATGGGTTAAGGCATGACGTGGTTTACCATGTGGGTTGTTGTGAATAGTTCTTGCAGAGGGGAAATGGTTTGGATGGTTGATGGTTACTTATATATAAGAATTTTCACATGGCTTGGTAGAGTGGTGTATGACTTGAGGATCTACGCCCATGGGTCCAGTTAAGACTGAGGCTCCGAACTCCACCCTAAATGCACGGGTTTGGAATGGGGACTGATGATCTATTCTCCCAAGGGTTGCATCCACCCGGAATGAGGATTCATGGTGAGGATATGGTTCATATGAGGGGTTAGTCCTAGTGAGATAGGATAACGATGTGTTTACCCTCTTTCATGGGATTTTTGGCCTTAGACCCATGTAACATGATGAATGTGATTAACCCATGGAAATGTGATGAAATAGTAAGTGATGTTGATTGGTGTGAAATTAATGGTAATGGAATTGGAAATATATTTGGCTCTAAACTGGGTAATAGAACCTTAAATAATTATTTGGAATTTATCATTCCTTTTACTTTTGCATGCACAACTGTTTAAACTGGATATTTTGTAGACACCGTTGGTGGTGGCCTACTAAGTTGTACTCACACCCTGCTCAGGACGCTGTTGGGTACCCAAGCAGAATTCATGTTTGTAGGTCAGGACAAGGGAAAGGGTCCTTCCAGTTAGCTGAGTGGACATGGGTAGCACTTGGTGGAGGATCCAGACTTGGATTCGAAACCATTTTCGGGATTCTGGTCCTGTCTTTATTTTTTGGGATTTTGTTCACTCTTCCACTTGTAGTATGACAAGGAAAATTTATTGTTATTGGAATTGGTTGTTATACATGTTCCTTGTTGTTGGTTATTGTTTCTGTTATTGGTTTAATTTCAGTCATGGCTTACTCTTATAGAAAGGCAGTATAGTCTCCCCACTTGACTACATCAACCTCCGCTGCTTTTCGTAAGCCTTTGGCGTATGGGGAGGTGTACTTAAGGTCATGTAACCACCCAGCTCGGAGCACCGGCTGAGTGGCTTCATGGTCAGGGACGTTACACATCAGGGACCAGAATTGGATGTGTCCTAATGTAGGAGAGAGATTTGATTGCCAATGGTTCTCGAAAACTAAGACAAAATGAGCAAAAATATGCTACTCATGACCTGGAGTTAGCAGACATGGTCTTCACGTTGAATATTTGGCGGCACTATCAGATGTTCAAACAATTTACAGACTACTCGGATCACAAGAGTCTCAGGTATATCTTCTCTCAGAAGGACCCGAACCTGAGACAATGATTTTGGATTGAGTTCAACCAGCACTATGACTTCAAGATAGTCTATAATACTGGGAAGGGGAATGTTGTAGCATATGAAATCAATAGGATGTCTATTATACAACTGTAAGAGGAGGAGACAGAGCAGATGGCCGCTTTGAAAATATCATTTGTGGAATGAGATGGAGAAGATTTTCTTCAGACTCTTACTATCACTCCCACACTTCTTTAGTGTTTTAGGGAGTTGCAATATGGGGAAACTAACTACGAGACACGATGTGCTCAAATATCCACAGGAAAGGCACCTGATTGATTTTATGAAGGTGGGGATAATGTTATCCTCTTCAATGAATGTACCATGGTACCAGTGTCTCTTAGAGATGATGAGAAGAGGGAGTTCAACACATCCCCTCTAGCGGTACATCTAGGAGTGGAGACGATTTACCAGTATCTCTGATGATATCTCTAGTGGCCGGGAATGAAGAAAGCAGTTGCAGAGTTTGTCTCACGGTGCCACACATGTTAGCAAGTGAACATAGAGCATCAAGTACCGTCATTCTTGGTTCATCCTTTTGAGGTCCCATAGTCGATGTGGGAAGGGATATCAACGGACATTTTGATATGACTTCCACGTATATCCAGGGGACATGACATTATTTGGGTGATCGTTGACCGACTCACCAAGTCAACCCACTTCCTACCGAACAGAGAGCAGGTTTTAGTGGAGAGATTGGGACACCTCTATGTGCAGAAGATTGTGCAGTTACATGGAGTACCATTAAAGATTATCTCGGATCATGATGTACATTTTACTTCCCAGCTGTGGAAGGGGTTGAAGGAGGCTTTCGAGACACAGTTTAATTTTTGAACCTTATTCCATCATCAGAGGGATGGACACACTAAAAATACCATTCCGACTCTGAAGACATGATACGTGCTAGAGTCCTAGACTTCAATTGTAGCTGGGAGGATAACATACCATTGGTGGAGTTTTCATAAAACAATAGCTATCACTCCACCATTTTGATGGAACCTTTCAAGGAGTTTTATGGGAAACCTTTCATATCACCTTTTTGCTGGACTTTCCAAGGGGAGTCAGCACTCGTGGGACCTGAGATGTTATGATCTACCACAGAGAAAGTGCAGATCACCTAGGAGAAGGTAAAAACTGCATAGAGCAGGCAGAAGATGTATGTCGATAGGAGATGGAGACCTCTTGAGTTTGAGGATGGTGGCAATGTATTTCTACGGGTCTCACCCCGATGAGGTTTAATGAGATTTGGATAAGGCGGAATATATTCTCTGAGGTTAATCGGACCATTTCAGGTCTTCAACAGAGTTGGCGAGGTGGCATAAACCTTATCTCTTCCACGTCAGTTTCACCATATGCATGATGTCATCCACATATCTCAGATATGGAGATACGTGCACATCCCTTCCCACATCATCGACCATGGTGAGATGGACGTCGATGATTGGAAACATTATGGAGGTCCCAATAGATATTGAGGATCGATAGGAGCGGGACTTTCGTGGATGGTCAATACATCTGTTGCGCATTCGCTGGTAGTATGATAACCTTCCGGAGAGCACATGGAAGTGGGAGGCTCATATTCATGCTCATTACACGCACTTGATCCCTTATATTGAGTTGGGTCTTATTGGTACGTAAGGCCCTATGGTGCGGTGAATGTATAGACAAGAATATCCATGTATTTTTTTTAAATTTAATAGGAATTTTACGTGTCTGTGAAAATTGATGGCACGTGATTCCGAGGCCCGGAATGAACGTAATGAATTTCTGAAGGTTATTTCAGGTACGTTTAGTAAAACTGAATGTGGGATTACATAACTTTTGAACCGGTGAATGGAATTGAAATCTGAGCACACCGTTGAAATTGCAGCACCGGTATTCACATAAGGAGTCATTCACCTCGACTGCAGTAGGTCGAGAGTGAATGATTATTTTTGGGTTTTTCGTGAAATAATGATATAAAATAAAAGATGTGTGACATGTTATTTTAATTTTATTTAGTTTCTCCCATGTGGATGTTGAGATCTGAGGACTAGCTGAATTAAAACATCTCAACATAGGATATGGTGTTGGGGACCACCCGAGCCTATCCTCCCATTTGAGTAATGGTGTGGGGGACCACCTGAGGCTTGAAACCTCTAGAACTCCCTATTAAGTGGGCAGAAACAATTTGAGCACCCCCACTTACTTATGCCAAATCTCCCACTTTAATTAATTAATCCAACCCTTCAATTAATTAATTAAACTAATTTGAAATTATGCCATCATAATCTATTAAGTTGGCTATTCCCAATTTAGGTGGAATTGGAGGAATATATTGGAAAAAGGGAGAAACATTGAGAATTGGGAGGAAGCTCTCCATCGAAGAACTCCAATGAAGAATTTTGACTTATACATCTTCCTCAGGACAATCGTTGATGAGGAACATCTTCAAAGTCAATGAAGTGACAATCGAGGAAATGTCGATCTCACTGACATCTGCCTATCCCCAATGAAATCTTCTCCTTATTTGTGACCACTGTCAATAATAAAATGAGATAGGGAGGGTGTTTAAATTATTTCCCTTACCCTTTCTAGATATTCTTGAGATTCATGTATTATTGCAAATTGATGCCACTCTAATGTGGAAAGTGTGGGCCAAAAAATATGGAACCTACTCTCCATATTTCATCAGGTACTTGTTGTGTTCTTCGTGATGGAAGAGGATGGCTATCAACTACGATGAAGGCTATGACGCCACCCCATGGCCAACACCGTTCCACAGCGCTCTACCGCCCACGGCCTCGCCGCGCCTCCCCCAGCCTGCCGCGCCATCCCGCGGCCTAGCTGCACTGCCCCACGGCCTAGACGCGCCGTCACCCGGCCCTCTAAGTCATCGCGGCACTCCGAGACGCCCCACGACCATGCACCATCCACATCTGAGCCACCCTACGACCTCACGTCATCCGCGACCAAGCCCTCTCGCGCCCTCATGGAACCCCCTTGGCCTAGCCACCCCGCGCCCCCATGGCACACCGGCGGCTGCGCGACCCCTACAGCAACGCACCTCCGTCACGGCCCATCGGCCTCCATGACCCCTCTCTGCGGCCCTCGCGGCCCCGCACCGCCATCGCGGCCCCTCGGACCATCACAGCACTCAGCTGCCCCCCGCGGCCTCTACGACCCCTACGACCCCTCGCAGACCTCGCGAGATAGGCCACCAGACTAGGCCATCCAGCGCGGGCCGATCTACCGAATGCGGTCCAGGTGGGACCAAGCGGGCCAGCTCGAACCTAGCGGGTCGGACAGGACCCAGCCCCACTTCGACCCATTTACACATTTTCATCCATAACTTTGGCAGCAGACGTCCGATTGATGAACCGCCAGCGGTGATGGAAATCTTGGAGTGACATAGTTCCATTGTGTATACCCCACTAGAGATTTGGAAAAAGTTGAAATACAGTCTGGGTGGATCGAGCACGAATCCCACCGGGCCCTCGGGAAAAAATATTAATAACTTACAGATGGAGAATACGATTGATGCACCATCTATTGCGTTGAGACCCATATGATGTGGTGGTCCATTGAGATAAATCTACATTAGACATTGTTAGAGTTTTGTTATTGAACAGTGGCTTGAAGAGTAGATTCTCTTGGAGATGAGCAACCCTAGTGTGGGAGGCCAGTAGCTGGCTATGATGTGAAGAATGAATAGCGGTCATGTGTGGGTCAGCATATAGAGTGATCCTGTGAGGGTCAGCACCTAGATTGATCTTGTGTGGGTCAGCCCCTAGAGTTATCCTATGAGGGTCATCACCTAGAGTGATCCTATGTCGGTCAGCACTTAGAGCGATCTTGTGTGGGTCAGTGCCGAGTGATCCTCTGTGGATCAGCACCTAGTGAGATCCTATTTGGGTCATCACTTAGAGTGATATTGTGTGGATCAGCAACGAGTGATCCTGTGTGGGTCATCACCTAATGTGATCCTGTGTGGGTCACCACTTAGAGCGATCCTATGTGGGTCATCACTAAGAGTGACCTTATGTAGGTCATCACCGATTGATCTTGTGTGGGTCAGTAATAGAGCCTCTTAACAGAGTAAGATCGATCAATAGTTAAAGCTAATCATCTCTACTACTGTACAGAAGTTATACATGGTGTGAGATGAGTTCGTACCTGTGTGGTATGTTCCTTCGTGATAATTCCTTGGTGGTATTCTTCTATCTGGTGTACATGTTTGGTACTTACCTTTGTAGTATTCATTGTTTTGTGGAACAGTTGATCTTTGGGATTTTGGGTAGGACTATCTGTTTCCTCATGATTGAGATGGGTATACTTGAAAATATAGGTATATGTATGGGCATATGCCCAAGTAGGGTATAAAATTGACTTCATGCTTTGTGGTATATCCTTGTGGATTTTGTGAGACCTTGAGGATCTCGGGGTTGCTACTGAGCATTTTTATACTAACCCATGCACATGCTATACCTACACCATGTTTTGTTTGGTGTAGATGACAGACAACGTTGATTGAGACTATGGGTACCAGGACTGGTCGGTGCCCATAGGTAGACCATACGATGAATCGGTACACAGAGGAGGAGGACGGACATAGAGTGCTGAGGAGGCGAACTGTACCTACCCTTTAGGTAGGAATCTCAGAGGATGACCCGACAGTTGTCTTCCTTTTTTCTCCAGTTTACTTGTACATTCCGTTTCATGTACATTCTAGTTGGGCTAGTATTCTGGCCCCTTTTACTTTCTGTACTCACTCTGTTTACTATTCGATTTAATTGAGTTCATATCATGATCTGTTCTTTCATGCCTATGATTATAGGTTATAATGGAAATGCCTTCCTAGTTTTAGTGATTATGCCTTTCGATGCTAGTTTCCAGCCCCTATCCTATAGAAGGTGGGATTGGGGTAGTCACGACATGGGCCTCGGGTGACGGGTCATGACGGGAATTATGATGGAAAATATGTTTATATAAGTTATATATGATATTTATTATGTATTTATTCTTATTTAATTATTTTATCAAATATTACGTTATACATTCTATTTGGTGTAAATATATAAATTGTGGAAGGGTCGACTACAGCCTCCTCAAAGAGATATGATTCATTCACACTATACATGGAATGTATAATAGATGGTATTAATTAAAAACAAGTAAAATAAGTGAAATATATATGTTAATAATGAAATAATTACCTTTCTGTAAATATAATTTATCATTTTTTCATATTATTTATTTCGCACAATAAAAAACTATAATATTGATCGTGGAAGTTTGGAAAACCATATTCTTTACATCATGTGATTCATTATACATAACTATAACACTATATATAAGTATATATTATTATTTAACAAGGAATTTATGATATAATGATCTTTTCTTAATGTTATAGTGTTAATTCCATCTTTACATAAAGACCACTAAAAAATTGGAAGACGACACATTCCTACATAACACCGACTGTCGCCATGATTGTAATGCAAGTTCATTTTAAATAACCATAATTCATGATTCAGTTTAAAGTTATAATGTATGTATAAATTTGATAATTATTTCTTGATTATTATTCAATAGATGTTTATATAATGACCTATTTTTCATATTCAATACACTAGATTCCTTTTTAACACATAAACACTATATGACCAAGCACTCAACATAAAAATAGTTGTTTAAGCAGTTGTTTACCACATTTTTATAAATTAAGTAATAGTAATAATATAATTGAAAAATTATTGAATTAATGTATTTAATTAATTTATGTTTATTATTCAAGAATATAAAAGCATACATGACAAGTCAAACTCAATTAATGGATATTGACTCAATTAACATTCTAATGAGACTTTTTTTATGGACCAATTCACTTTTATATATACTATATATACATCCATTTGACATGTTATATCATGAATATCCTTAATATCATGATATTCTATGTTTCATATAATGTTATTACTTCACAAAAATTATGAATCAAATGTTTCAAAGTGGATTGGGAAACTTTGGAATGTTTGCATATTATTTTTCATAATAATGTTTTTAATTATATATGAATGATATTTCCATTAATCAACATAAAAAACTATTGTTATTACATATCATCATCTGGGTAATTATTTATAAGTCATTATCATTTATTAAATATATATATTTGATGAAATTTTGCACTGTTTAGAAATTAAATCAATTATTGGATATATAGGGAATGCTTTGGACTAGTATATACATGTGGGGCTTGGTTATAGATAGACTCTAATGAATTATCTATCTCATGAAACAAATAATTGAGCCAAATCATAGTAGTTTATACTATATTGAGAATAGATCATTATGGTATAATGGTTTGTGTCTTTAGATAAATGAATTCCAATATTATAGGACTCCCAACATTTTAGTTTTCATTTTTATCCATTAGAGTTTTTATTGACATTTCTTTGGATTAATTTCATTCCTTGTTAATTGATAAATGAAATGTTTTAAAATTTCATACTTTTTCATATTATTATTTCCTAATCTAGTTTTTTAAATGTAATGTGTTATCTGTTATTTATATTTCCAAGTATATTATTCTCATTTGATCATTTTTTCATCCAATATACATAGCCTTATATAGAATTTGAGATCAACCTTATTTTGTTTCTTCTACACTGTTATGAAGAAGAAATCAGTGAAATATATTTTAGTGATGCAGTTGATTTTCATTTATTATGAATCATTTTTTATTTTCTATTTACCAATAGAATATGAATATGGTTTATGTAATATTATTTTTTCTTTAATAGAATGATATTTGGTCCCTTGGGATTTGAATTTTGTATTTATTCCAATGTAATAATCTAATGCACTGAATCCATATTTTCTAGGGTAAAAGTGTAAAAGTATTTCTCTCCCCCCCATTTTATACCCTCTTCCAACATGTTACATATTATTTCAACTATTATTATATTTGTGTCCAAATATACAACAATTCCTATAATATCCCTTTAGTATTATGATTATTGAGAAAATTCATCTTTATAATTAATAAATTTTAATGGTTCATAACATCCTTATATTTTTATTCAAATTGGAATTAGGATATATTATTATACAATATTTTATGTAATTTTTATGAAATGTATATTTCTCACATATTTTAAAAATCCATGAGTCTATATTTTTTACCATTTCACCAGCACATAATAAGTAATAGATGATATTTTACATTAATTGTGAAAATATTTGACCTAATTATTGAAGTGATATTTCTCAAAAGTATGAGATTACTCACAGTATATCTATTAATACATATTGATATTTTTTTATCATTTTTTCATAATATCCTTTCATTCTCACAATTATTTATTTGGGATTTACAATACTTATTTCTCTAATAAAAAATTTAATCCCCAAGAAATTCATCTATTTCCTTTTATATAAAAACACTCAATTTAATGATTAAATTTACTTGAATATACTCATCTTATAATTTATGAAATTATTACCTTGCATCATTATTATTTTCAAATTATTTCTTCACCATTCTAATTTCATTATTGAGTTGACTGTTAGGCTAATGACATAACACCAAATATTATCTAAGTGGATACTCTAGTTATATCTCATCAACACCTTCTTCTTCATCAAAATGTTATGAAACATCCCATTAATCAATATTTTAATGATTTTTATGAATTATTATAATCATTCATATTCTAAAGCATTATTTTTTATGTAGTTAGATTAGAAATTCAAACTCAATATACATTTTCTATTTCTAGTGATCTTTTTTTAACCACAAGTACAACTCAAATAATCAGTACATTTTTTCAATTTATTATAATTTGTTTCACATTAAAAATATTCTTCATAGTCACTGACTGTTTTCTTAATGAAATTCATATTTAAATTCCAAACTCCAATAATCAAACACTATATGATTGGATGTTTTCCTCTATAATCTACTCAACCTCCTCAATAGTTTTTGGACATATGATACAATATGTTTTCATTACTTTAATCATAATCATTTTATTCTAAATTAGCAATGCTAAAATTACTAGTATCATATATTTTTATCATTCCCATATCTTAAAATTCCATTTCAATCATGAACATGTATTTAAATTTTGTATAATTATTCAGTTAATAATATAAAATAATTTTATGAAATTAATAATGTGATAACTCATCATTATATTCTATGTAATTATTTTTATAGTAAAATATATCCATAGTGATTATCATGTGTATCATTAAAAGGGTAAATTTATACAAGTAATCTTTAAATCATATATTTATTCACAAAAATAATAATTATATATCGAGACAAAATCCTCAAATGTTTCATTATATAATATTATAAAATCATCATTATTCTCTTGTAGAATTGGAAATTTTTCCCACCAATTTTCGATTTCCGGGAAATGTACATTAGTGATATTCCAAAATTTCCATATATTTTTTGACACTCATCACATCTAGGAAATATTTTATAATAATGATTATAATAATGTTTCAAAATTTTCCACCAATATCAGTGTTTCCATTTTTAGCATAGGTCATGGGAGTATTTTTATCAATGGGTTAATATGTAATATTTTCTTTATTAATTAACATTAGGCTATGTGATAATATATTTCGAATAAATATATTTGTTCATCCAAGAAATGTTTTCCCAATTGATGTAGGATTATCTTTAATACTGTTTGAATATATATTTTCCTTGATAACAATTCAATAGGGGAATCACTAGTCGAATAACCATTATTTTTTTAAGGATTTATAAACTGCTAAAAGGGGAAAATGATTCAGTGGTATCATTTACACAAATTCCAATAATTTTTAAATATATCATATTTTTTAAAAAATTTGTCAACTTTTTAGGGAATAAATCACAATCAGGAAATAATAAGAAAAAAACATGGAATGAACGATTTACCATAGTAAACCGTATTATGAGAACCAAAAACCATTCTATGAGATCTCACATGGGTCAATAAATATTGATTACTAAAGGTGTGTTAATTAAACATTGATCCAACTAGAGTTAACACCATATATCTCTCTCGATATGAACAATTATACTAACTCATTTCTATTTACAATTACATATTTACAAAACATGAGAGACAAAAAATTTATAAACACTGTGAAATGTTTTCTATATATGTTATCAATGAATAGTTGTTTTATTTTCTCTACCTAAATGGTTCATCTGAATATCCCTTATCAATGTATTTTGAATGAATATCTAGAGAATCACACTAATTAACATAAATATATTTTTAACCATGCGCTCTCCCCATTTATTGAAACTACTACACTATAAATCTCTACATGAAGACCTTTTTCGATTCATCTATCATACATCACTAAAATGTAATTTTTTATGATGATTTTGAACATAAATATTTTGAATACACATATTCAAAAAAAATGTCATCATTATTTAGAAACTATGACTGATTCAAATGACGTTGTGTTAGGTGATTTTTAATGTAGAAAAAGTGTTGAGTAGGATGTAAATTTTACCACGTTATTTGTGTTATCCAATGATATAGAATGATAAAAAATGTAATTTTCAATAACAATAGAATTCAAAAATCTGTAATTGTATCATAAATAATATTAACATGGTAACTTATCAACACTTCTATAATTTAAAATATAATTATTAAATTATATGGTGTTCTAATCATTGTTCAAATATTATTAACATTAAACATTCACATTTTAATATTATAAAACATTTAGGATTTATAGATTTTGGTGAATAATCTTTTAAAATGTCCATCAAAAAAATGATTATATAAAATAAGTTTATAAATATTTTTTTCTGTTAAAAAATCTAGAGTCCAGAAATTTTCATCACAAGGATGATATAATTTTCTCAGAAATAAAAAAGAAAATTTGTAACCATTAACAATATATCCAATATAAATCATTAAACATTTCTGTATCTAATTATTATTTTTCAAATACACATAATAAATGTCTATATGATAGATTGGACACTCTGAGTATACTCATGTTTTTCATATCTCAAACTACAAAACATGTTATTCATTTATCTAAAAAAAGTTCAAGTAGTAAAGTGAAAAAAAGTAATTATAATGATAAAAAATAAAATTTATTTTTATTACCTTCCATTATTATAACATTTTACCCCAATAAAATTCATAACATTGTAAAACATGAACTTGGAAAGAATTTATTTATTAAAACCTAAAATAAATTATAATACATTGAGTGATTTTTCCCTAAATCCACTAGAGATGGTTCATTTCATTTTTGAATCTTTTAATTAAAAATGTTACATAAAAAATCACTATCTAAAAACATTGGATTAAAACAATTTTTAAATCATTTATATCTTCTAATTACATTAATGTTTTTTAACCAAACAAACAGATGTTCACCCACCCATTACATTTGATATAATATGTTTGGTACATCTTGGTAAATTTAGGAAAAATTACATTTTACATTCATCATTGTCACGATTTATTGGATTTTTTTGTCATCATGACAAAATTATATATGTTTTCTTATGATATTACAGAATACAGGGTTATTAAAAATTACACTAACCTTCAATCCAAATCTTGAATCATAGGGGTTTTTATAATTTTCGGATCATTGAAATCAATATTATATCATCTCACTCTATTTAAGATGATTCCTAAATTTTCTCTAAAAAACATCCATATACATCCATAGGCATTATAAAATAATATTCTTAATTAGAATTTATCTACAAACATTTAGTATCTATATTTATCATATTAACATTCAAATATTCTAAAAATCATGTTTACAAAAAAATAAAACCTTATTTATAAGAAATCACATAGTATTTTTTCATAATTATTTTGTGTTTTAAATTTCCATGACAATTTTTTCCCTTGATATATAATTTACCTAATGTAATTATTGTTAATAGAATCTGAAACCGCCTCATTTTATTGGGATGAAATAATCCTCATGTATATACTTATTAATTGAATAAGTTAATATATATATATAAATATATCCATATTTAATATTCAATAATATTTTTTTGTGATTATCTACTGTTATTTCACTCAATAAAAATGATTCAATGAAATATTTTCACATTTTTCAAAAAACAATTATTCTAAATTCATAAATAAATATATTTTTTAAATTCAATATGAAAATAATTTATTTTATAACCATTAATATTTATGAATTTTACATTCACTGTTTTATCTTTAACCCAAATAATATTATTTCTAAATGGGTTTTTAAATAATATGAATATCAATTAAAAATTTCAATCTAATTAATTCAATAATCATAAATAAGTTTTATTATTTCTGTTAAAGGAATTTTATGTTAATGTTTCTTCAATTGAATTATGTTATTATTCAACCATACACCTTACTTATTTGGATTACATTTGAATCATTCAATGTATTTTTTCATGAAACCTATATCTTTCACATTGATTAATTATTTGTTGTTGAAAATATTTTTTTTTTCATGTTATCACTGCACAGTGCTGTACACTTCATGTTGAGGTGATCCTCTTATAGGAACACCCATGAGGAATATAGTTCTAACCACTTTTTTTATTGAATATGTTAATATTTATTGAGTCATGCATTTAGTGGATCCACTTTTCTTGATCACGTCAATATTATAGGAGGGGCATCCTTGATATTAGTTTTAATGTTGTCACATGTAACAATCCCAAAAGGAATGAAATTTTAATTATATTAGTGGATTTGTATTTTATTATATAGGATTACTGGATCAAAGTCTATCTAGATAAGGTCACTTCATTTATCCAGTCCCTACTAGACAAAATAAGATATCATGTGATTTAGTTGATTACTTTACTTACGTTGTAGGAGAGGGACGATAACATAGGGGAATCATGGATGTTGGTGTTCTATTTTCTATTAGTTTTCATGTATCTACTTAGGGAGAATGTAATTATGGGGTCCCTCCCTACAGTTTATTTAATCATAATGATAGTGTGTCCTACAATTCCAAGATTGTGTGTAGAAGTGTTATTATGTGTGGTCCTAGATGCTCTGTCATCTTTTATATCAGTGTATACTATGGGTATAGTGTTTCTCCTTCCACTGATGATTTTTAAATTCTATATGGGATGTAAATTTGTATAAAATAACATGTTCTATTATTTTATATGGAGACCAAATCGATGAAAATAAATCACCATATCAAGGATAGATCATTGTTTTCTAGGCTGTTACTAATCAATTTCATATATTCATAACCCTTTTAAACGAATTAAATTTCCTACAACACACATGGACATATGTGAATTAGGAATATGATTTTTTGGATTCACGAATAAATTAGTAGAGTTCATATATGTTCTTTCCTATTTTTCTTCCTCATTTTTTCATGACTTTGAGATGGGTAATTCTCTCGAGATTCACTATTTTAAGTACCCTTGGTCTCATTTCCCATTTATGTCCCCCATTAAAAACAATAATTTATTGTTATTTATTTATTAATTTCTACGTGAATTAAATAACCTTATTATAAATTATTTAAATATTTAAATCTCATTAGATTTGTATGGATGGTAAGATGTGATTCTCAATCTACTATTTAATTTTATGTAGAAATTATATTCTTGATTTATTATTTAATGAGAGAAATGTACATTAATTTTTATAATCATTGTTATAGGAAGAATTTAGATGATTCCTATTAAAAATTGGGGTGGGAGTTTTTTATGTTATTAATAATCCCAAAGGTAAATTGATTAATGTTTGTAATTAATGGTACAATATATTTTGATAGGAATTAATATTATTCATTATAAACACTATGGAACAATCCATAAACAATCCAAAAATTCAACATGTAGAATGGAATTCAGTTTATTTAGGTTAAAGGTAGTTTTCTGGTATAGAAACATAGATAACAATGTCATTAATCACACAAAAAAACCATAAATTACAATATGGAGACTTAGACTCAATATCTATTTTTATAATAATATAAATAATATATAATAAAACATATTTTCATATTTTACTAAGAATTAAATTTTTCATTTGGACATTTTACTTTCTCCTACTCATCCTTAAAGCTAGTAAATTCATTTAAAAATATGAAATGAGCACAAAAATATCGTTAATGGTCATAAAAGAAGAAATTATTTGGTTATGTGAAAACATGATAACCCAAATTAAGAATATCATTATCATATTATTATTTGAGTTAATGGAAAAAATCATTTCCAAATATATTAAACAAAATTGAGGTTCTAAAATAAAACATTTCAGGCCCATATAAAGAAATAGTAATCCCCTGTATTGAAACATAGAAAATCATATTCATAATTATTGTTAAAAAATTTCATTAACTATATAGAGCTGGATAAATCTGTTGGAGAAAACAGACTAGTTAACTATATCATTAATACCTTTGAATAAAATAAACATTACCCTACACAACTAGGATATATAATTGGGATCACCAAATGGATAAGCTATATCATGATATCCCATTTCTCAAATTTAATTTACATGTAACATATAATGAATAAAATATTTTCATCTCCAACCTTTTCTTATTAATGAACTTAAAAAAATCTTTTCAACTATTATGAAAACCCCTTCCATTAATCAAAATAACTTTTCTTTTATAAAATCATGTTTTGAAAAATTAATTAACTAACACAAATGGAGTGGTTTTACTTTTTTATGAAATTAATGATTCACAAAAATAAAAAAATAATATAATGGTTGTCTTTTTGGGAAAATATTCATTTGATAGATGTTAAAAAACGAAATTATCTTTTTCCTTATATAACGAATTTATAATTTATAAGTAAAATGTATCATTTTGAAAACAATGAAATTAAATTTCAAATAAAAATGTCATTTTGAATTAATTTATGTCAATATAAATAAATCCATAAAATAATTTTAATAATTAGGTATGATTAAAAATTATATTTGGAAATAAATCGTTAAAACTTTGTAAGAAATCATTTAAGGTAAAGTGATTCATACCTCGAGTCTAACTCATCTAGAACAAAGCTTGTCATCTATAATAAAAAATGGGTGTGAGTTTTTTAAATCATTATAAAAAATTTTCATTTTTATTATTTCATTTAATATTTTATTACAATGTTCGATTCCATTATTTAATAATTTATGGTCATGAAAGTAGTTTAATTATATCTAGATAATTTTTCCAAAATGATTTATAAAGGTTTTCATTGGTCAATTAGATAATACTTTAACTATCTACATGATAATAATCATGAAATAATAAAAAAATTAAATTTTTATTACACATATATAATAAATCAGGAATTATTGTTATAAAAATGATATATTTTACAATTATTTAGATCATAGGTTGTATGTAAACATGTGTTGAATTTACATATTTTCAATGATAATTTTAGAATATAGAGATACATTATTTAATAATAAAAAATTATAATTATATGAAAACTACCTGATATATTATTTAAATATAATTATAATTTATTCATTTGATATAGTGAAGAAATTTGAATCCCTTCTTTTCATAAAGGTTGCAGTCCATATATATGCATGAATGAAGTAGAAATTTTTCAATCAATTTGGTGGTGAGAAGTTACATAATATATTAACATTCCAAAATTAAAAATATTTCCAAACTATCTTATATATATATAATCTATCACTAAAACAATCCTCAAGATGTGATAATTGAAAATGATTTTAATATTTTTATAAAATGGTAGTCCTCTACACACATGAAGAAAAATTTATTGAAAAATTCTTATAAGATGATATATTTATAGGTAACCAAATTTGTATTTAATCATCTCCATTTTTTGTAATAATATTCTGTGATTATTTCAGTATAGTGAAAAATTATTTAATGGATAATGATAAATAAATAAAACAAAATCATTTTATAAATATTTATAATTATTGTTTTTACTAAATCATGGTTTTGACACCTTAATCACTTAATGGTTTGAATTAATAATAAGGAAAGAATTATAAAATATTTTTATAGACGCTAGAATCTTATACGGGATGGTATTTTCTAATGAACATTCCTCTTGATGTGTGTAGAGAAGATTATAGGGGTTCCATTTATAAAGTAAAGAGTGGCTTTATTTGAAGTTCATAAAGTATCAATGAAATATTATTTATTTTTCAGTATAAAATGCCTCATAATTTAAATAATATAATAAATTTATGGAATATTCTAAATCCCCTCAACAATTAAAATTTTTACATGTTTAAATTTCTGTTTTACCTTTATATTTTCAACACTCTATAATCCCTTAATATGACTTTTATGATTATTATTTTTTACTCTTTAGGGGTGAAGATTTATATTACATAATTTTAATTTTCCCATTATAGGATCATAGTTAAAATATTAAATCATATAATAGTCACATGGCTTGTTATACGAGTTTAATGAAATTTTATTACTTTAATATACTAATATATTTTATAAAATATCATTAAAGTCTCTTTTTAAACTATTCATTTAATTTGAAATTGAAAAACACATGATAGTAATTGAATTACAAAAAAATCCATTAATAGATCAATATATATATATATATATATAATTTCAAAATTCATGGAACATAATTATTGATTCATATTATATGAATTTTATTAATTTAATTATCATTTGAATTATTTTTATATTAATAGTATAAATATTTTTATTTCATTTTTTTATTATTTAAGGAATTTATTTCATCAATTAAATTTATAAATAATATATCACTATAGAAACACATCATTAATATATATTCTTTTAAGTTAACTTAATTTCTTTATATACCTGTTAAAAAAATTATTCATGTTAAAAACAAAAAGGATAAATTTTTTATCATTTCATTATATACTATAAAGGTCCAAATAATGAAATTTTGACCCAATATTTCATATTAGGAAACACGGGTAGATTTTTCCAAACACCCCTCATCCAATAGTGTAATGGAATGTGTTTGCATCATTATTTATTCCTTATCATATTATATTTATCAATAATAACTATATTTTCCATTACAATGGTGATAATTATTTATTATGGCAAACATTTATAATAAAAAAAATAAAAGGGAAGTATTTACAAAATATGGAATTTTTACAAAAAAAGATTATCTGGAAGAATTCATAACTAGGTTTATAAATTAGGATAATATTAGTGTGTAGTTAAAATTTAGATATTTAGTTAACCTGATATCTAAAATTAAGATGTTGGGTAATAAATCCATTGATTACAAGAACATGGATGATCTTGACAATGTTAATGTCTAAAATACCATAAACCAATGGGTTTTTGGAAATGGACATCCATTCATCTTAAATAATTATAAGATGATAAAAAATTATCTATAATTATTTTGGATATTTTGGAATTACATCTCTATATCCCATATGAATATAAATAGATATATTGACTTCTCTTGTGTAATTTTATCCTTCTTTTTATATTGCAACTCAATCTAAAATATTTATCTAAATTTTTTTTATTAAATATTTATTTGTTATGTAAGAAGAATTAAATTTTTCTTCTAATAGGAAAAGAAATTCATCAAAAGGACAACAAATTATCCCTCCGATCCTTGGACACTATGGAAATGACAAATTGTCAATCTAACATAAGATAATTCCAAAAATTAATAAACATTAATATGAATAAAAAATCATTTATTTCAAAAATTAAATATTATTACTCAATGATCAAACTAAATGAATCTATAATAATTATATCTAAAAATCATCAAAATTTTCAAAATAATGATAGATACCTAATGATTACAGTTATTTGATCCAATATTCTTTGAAGTGAAATTTAACATTTATCATAAAATAGCATCATATAATCATAATGTATCATAAAAAATTATAATTTATATGTATATAACCTACATTATATTATAGTAAATTCCCAAAATTACATTAATTCCCAAAAAACCTCACTAATGACATAAATTCCTGTAAAATTAAATTTAGAATTTAATCCTCAAATAAAATACAATATGAATATGTTTTCTTGAATCATATAATGTTCATATAAAATATAGTTATCTTATTCTTAAATAACATTCGTCATTTAATCATCACTTCACTTTTCTATACAAGGGAAACATATATGATAAAATATACATTCACTAAAATCAATAAGTTAATATTAGTAATTTCATTTATTTAATATCATTCATATTAAGTCATTTAATATACTAGTTGTTGGTGTCCCAAAATTTCCTCTCGTGTATTGTTGGTAGAATTCCCATAACCATATCAATTCAATCGGTTTACACCCAACCTATGATATATCATTTCACTAACATGATATTAAATTAATTATTATAAAATTTCACTGAAATTATGAAAATACTATAAATAAAATTAACCATAAATATAATATATACTGAAATGATTATCAATACAATAACACATATTTCAAAAACAAATTAAAAGGTAATTGTTCCTAAATTACTATTATCTCATGTTAAATTTAATGGTTATATATACCTATAACCTCTATAAATACTAAATAAAAGTACCAAAAAATTTCTATCATAACACAAAATAATTAAAATAGTAATAATTATTTTGATCATATCATCATTATTCAATCATTATTGAAATCATATATCTATAATACATCTATTTAGAAACATTAATCATTCTACATTCATTGTAATCAATTGACCATGTTTTAAATCATATTCAAAATTACATCCTTCCCACACACAAAAATATCCATTTTCCATGATTCAACAATATAAAATCACAACCATGGACATAATCCATTCTTTCACATTTAATTTATACTTTCGACATATTAGACTCTAAATTATTTAGGAATTGCTAAAAAATTCTATATGAACATGTATCTCTTATACATCATCTTTCACCCATAGAAGATTTATTTCCTAACAACTATACTATCATGATTAAAAACATTAAATTGATACTAATATATGAAAATTAAACACCTTTATTGAGTCAAATAAATGTTTTTTTTTTGGTTTTTATATTGTAATTGTATTATATCCATTAAAAAAAATAAAATATCTTCAAATTATTTTACAAAAGTTTCATGGGTTCATCATTCCAAATTATCATCACATAGGTCATTGAATATTTTTACATAAATGTTCATTATAACCTGAACAACCATCGATTGTAATTCTCATTTTATTTTATGTGTTATGAAACCCAAAATCATTCATTCTAAAAATCAAAACAAATGATATCTTGTTATGAATAAAATCAATATTTTTCACAATGGATATTAATCTATTCGAATCGTATTTCATAAAAAAAACATTTATTCCATAATGTCAACAATTAACTTTTTACTGATGGGGAAAAAAATTACATAAATAAAAGTGTTAATTTGAGTATATCTAGAAAATCCTATTAATCATTGTTATGTGGAGGATAAAAACAAATATATTGTAAACCATGTTATCCTAAAATATTTTGATTTATCTAAAATAACTATAATTTTGAATAATATACAATTTATTTTTGTTATAATTGAAATATAACTTTTGAAAAATAAAACCATATCCTATATTGTAATCTAACATTGTCTGCTAATACCAATGTTTATGTGATGACATAAAATTATCAAAAAACTATATTTATATAATATAATTAAATTTCATTTATTTCATGGATATTTTCATGTTTATATCTAAAGAGAAAATATTCAAAAATCTTACACAAAATACCCAATGGTTATAAAATAGAAACATAAAATATATATCTATTTTCCATTAAAAAATATATTTATAATAAAACTAGTTTTATTTCTTGTTAAATAATTATGATTTTAAACAGGACTTCTTATTTGTTCATACTCATCAATTAACCTAGTGAAAAACAATGAAAACAATATAATGAGTAGAAAATAATATTTACATGATCTAAAAGATTAAATAAGTTTTTCTAGTTCAAAATTGGAAAAAATAAAAAACATACCATTATTATATTATTATTTGAGTGTATGAAAAATAACATTTTTTTGAATTTGTAAATGAAAAAAAATTATTAAACATATCTTGCAATGGGAAATCATTTTAGGAATCATGGTGGATCATATCCATCACCTATGTTACACTGAATTCATTAATAAATATATCAATGTAAAATATATTGGATACACCACATCAATTAACTCTGTCCAAATTTCCTTTGAACACAAGGAGCATTACACATTGCATTGGATTGAAATTACAAAACTCAAAATCATATAATCTTTATAAAGCTAAACTTTTTCACATTTATAATTTTAATGTACAATATAAGTTATGAAACATCTTATAGTATCACCATTTCATCTTAAAACCCATGAATATATCGTTTTATAAAATTGGAAAACAATTTTTTTATGCAAATACACTTTTTTTACAACACATTTTAAATACCAAAGTAACATCATAAAAATGAAATTAGATGTTTAAATGAATAAATAAGAAAGATTTTAATAGATGTATATTATACAGTAATGATTTTGGTAGTAAGAACAGTCATAGATGATGTATATAAAAAATATAATATTTGTTTATTCCTATTTTAATGAAATTTATAATATTAAGTAAATAGAATAATTTTGAAAAAAAATTGAATTAAATTAAAATAGTTATATTCATGGAAATAAAAAAAATAATTTAATTATTATTTTTATAAAATGAATAATATTTATAAAATAATTTTATAAAACATTTAAAATGTGGTCTTATGTTGAAGGATCAAATACATGAGTCCGAATAGTCTCATACATTACTTACATCCCTGAATAATCAACTTATTTATATTATTTACATTAATTAGAACCTTATTCATTTTTATTATTCCTATTACATTATTTACATAATTAAATATTCAATTATATAATAATTTATGGTAATGTCACAAGTTTTGAGGAAATTTGACTCATATATCCAAAATAACATAAGTAGTTTGTCTATGGTCAATGAGGCCATCAAAACATAATATCAAGAACAATAATCATTAAATAATTTTAATTATTGAAAATAAATAGATTATTTTAAAAACTATGATGATAATTAATTATGAATAATGAAACACATTACATTCATTGAGTCTATTGGCCATATGAATGTTTGGTTAAAATTTCCATTTTTAAATGACCATGATTGAAAGAAAATAGTATTATTTAATCATTAAATAATTTTAATTATATCATAAATATCATGTTTTTCACGACCCGTCCTCGGGGCATGTGTCGTGACTTCACCAAGCCCGCCTTCCATAGGCCAGGGGCTGGCGACTAGCACCAAAGGCATAAATTCCGATATCTGGAAGGCATTGCCATTATAAAAGTAAACAAAAGACCACAGAGTACAAGCAGAAGTAAAATACTAAGTACAAAGAGAAGTGATTAAAGGTAAATGGTCCAGAATACAAACCCAAATGAAAGTACAACTACAATTGAACAAAGTACAACAGCTGGAAGGACGGAAACGGCTCCTGGGTCGTCCTCCTTGAATCCAACCTGAAGGGTAGGTACAGATGGCACAGCTCCTGGATCGTCCACCACAGATCCTACCTGAAGGGTAGGTACAGATAGCCTCCACAATGCTCTCGCCCGTCAACCTCCTTTGAGTGTCATCTCTCCGTGAAGTCCACCTCTGGATACTGACTCGTCGTGTAGTCCACCTCCGGGTACCGTCCAGTCCTCGAACACTCGGCCTCCATCAACACTGCCCGTCAACTGCAACCAACAAAACGAGGTGCGGGCATAGACCGTGTAGGGGTGAGTATAACGATACTCATTAGGGACCCCGAGACCCTCAAGGTATCAATAAAACCAACAAGGATAACCACAAAGAAGAACTCAACAGATAACCTATACTTATGTATATGCCCATACATATACCTAAGTTATCAAGTAACCCATTTCAATCATGAGGAAACACAAGGATTATGAAATCAATGGATAACCACTACCCAGGTATATGCCCATACATATAACTAAGTTATCATGTAACCCATCTCAATCATTTGGAAACACAAAGGTCATAGACTCAACTCAAACAAAGATTTTCATTATCGAAACTGTAACTGCTGAAGTGCTCAATCTCTGGAGTGTACTATGGTCATGTCACGACTCCGAGATACTGCTCACTAACCTTGGACTACTGAGGTACTCCTCCTGTCGAGTATCGCGGGTCTGCGGCCAACTACCGAGCGCTCCGTCCGCTGTGGGTTTGTCGCCAAATACCTGGTGCTCCCCCTAATAGCCTACAGAGGTAATCCTCCTATCGAGTATCGCGGGTCTGCAGCCAACTACCGGGCGCTCCGTCCAACGTGGGTCAGTCACCAAATATCGGGCGCTCCGTCCACTAGGCTAGTCGACTCACTCTAAGTCGAGTCGGTCAAGTAGTCGTCAGGTCTCAGCCGGCTACACGGTCTTCGTACTCCATACGCTCATCTCTGGGAGGGACCTCTCCATGAGATACAGGTTGATACTCCATGTATCACAAAGTCCCACGAAGAAGTATCACAAAGGACCACCTCGTCATAGGGGTATCAAAGCAACAGACGACACATCAATCGAACGCCCAGTCTGTGAGTTATTAGCCTTTTCGTCCCTGGGGGCCTGTTGTTTTCATGAGCGAACCAACCCGGACATATCCCATCTGTACCCCGAACTCTCATAGGGTATACTCAAAGGGACCGTTTCTCCACGTGATCACCAACGACGCGGACGGTTCGTCAAACGGACGTCCGGTCTGAAAGATATCAGCTTATCCGTTCCAGGGGCCCGGTTGAATTTCGGGTACGATCCAACCCGGCCACTATCCAACAGCAACCAAAACCCAGGGGAAGTTTTCCAAAAGTTCCATCTCATCACGAGGAATTCAACGAGATAGACGGCGCGTCAATCGGACACCCGGTCTGTGAGTTATTGTCGTTTTCGTCTGAGGGGCCCGATTGGTTTCGTGAGAGAACCAACCCGACCACACTCCGACGGCATCTAAACCTCATGCAAAGTAAGCCAAATGATTCGTCTCACGTAGAGTAATCCATCAATGTCTACGACGTGTCAATCGGACATCCGGAGCTCAAGATATGAGTGTTTCCGCTGCGAGGGCCCGGTTGGTTTTGTGTACAAACCAACCCGGCCTAATACAAAGTATTTCAAAACCTTGAGTGTGATATACCGAAACGACCGTCTCTATCCAATGATCGTATCGCAATTGAAGATGCATCGATCGGAGACCCGTAGCACACGTTATGGGGTTCTGACCGAAAAAAGTTCGGTATTAAGGGGTTCGGGTCCGGTCCGACCTGGTCCGATACCCCCGGGGTCGACCCGAACCGGGTCAACCCGAACCGTGTCCGGGTCCGGCCCGCTTGGGCACGGCCCGGCCCGGACTGGGGGTGGCCCGGCCTAGGCACAGCGCGCCGAGCACGCTGGCCAGGCGCTCGGCCAACCGGCCGAGCTGTTTGGAAGGGGGGGCGCTTGCCCCCGGTGTAACTGCGACCCCCCATTAAATGGGGGCCGTTTTGTGATGGCTGGCCGGGGGAATTAATTCCCCCGGTTTCCCTTTTTTCTGGACGGCCTGCACCGGTCGGCTGGTTCTGCCAACAAGGACCGGCGATGGCCGGTCCTTCCTCCATCGCCGACACCGGCAGCCCGGAACCGGCCGCCGGTCACCCTGCTCCGCCGCGGCACGGAACCGGCTGCGGCCTGGTTCGTCCGGTGCAATGCGATGGCACCGCACCCCTTAACCGTGGCCCCACTCCAGCCGCAGTATCTTCGGTTCTCATCGACGCGGCGTGACGACATTGCGTCCTTGTTCAACATCACGGCGTGGCGCGACGGCGCCGCGCATTACTTGCCGTACGATTCCCGTGTGGTTCGACGGCACCACGCCATTCCATTCCAACCATATTAGAAACAAAATCAATAATGGAGGTGGTTCGGCCATGTTTGTGTGGTCCGGACCCCTCTCGTTAATTGATAGAAACTGGTCCTAAATTCTCAAAGGACGACAAAGTAGAATTCACGAATGAAAATAAATAATTAACCCCTACCTCGAGCATGGCTTGAACGAGGTTTCTGTCGCGGAGAAAAAGACCTCACGTCACAGGTCGGTTTCGCGGAAGAGGATTCGTAGATGATGACGGAGATTGTCCGAGGTTGAACGGCGGCTCCCTTCCATTGACGTGGGAAGAAGAACGAGGGATGACGCGCCATCGTTCTTCGGAAGAAATACGTGACGACGTTCTTCGTCGGAGACCGATTTGTTCTTAACGTTCTTCGTCGTTGAAGAAAATGTTCTTCAAGCCTCCCAAATCCTCCCAACGCGACATGACTCTAACCAAAAAATAAAATAATCCCAAGTCTTATTTTATTAACACAAGATTAAAATTGAATTTCAAAAGTTTGAATTAATTACACTTAATTAATTCAAGACATGTTGTCATCATTAAAGGGTGAGTTGAGGGAGATAGGAATTTGAAGGGGTGGGGTTCTTGTTGGCCCCACTAACCTCATAACCTCCTTTGGGATGTTGGGTAGTAACCCAACTTCCACCCAAAGCCTTTAAACCAATTAAAGAAAAATACAAATTGTAGAATAATTATAAATTAAACTTCAACAATTTTTATCGTCCTCTCTCGTGAAAATGAAACTCTGTAACATGTGTTACTAAGCAATTACTGGCACTACGGTTCCATCGGTGCCTTCAGAATTTGATTCTATGTACCGGTTCAAAAGATAAAAATTCCCGCTCATTCGTTCACTGAACGTACCTGAGCTAAACTTCAGATTGAAATTCTGGGCACACCGGGCCTCAGAATCAAGTGTCGTCAGAAATTGTGTTCTTGTAAAATCCCAAATAAAATGAAGAAAAACTTTCCCTTGAATTTTAAGGGTCATTAAATTACTACCACCTCAGGGATTTATGTCCTCGTAAAGCTACAACACAAATCAGGGATACAAAAACGGTACTAAGCACGCATCTGAGCCTCTTGTTCTCATATGCTCACCTGGAGGTTCCCATACTTCCAGTGAAAGCGCACCCGAGGAATCGTCCATCCTCAAAGGATCTGCTCCTATCGATCCTCGATTCCCACTTGAACCTCCGTGAAAGACACCCCACCACCATCGTCCAGTTTCCCATGGTCGATGATGTGTGAAGGATCACGCACGTATCTCCTTAGTTATGATATGTGGAAGTCGTCGTGCACTTGGTGCTATTGAGGTGGATGGGTCAAGAGGTAAACCACCTCGCCTACCCATATGAGGACCTACAAATGGTCCACTGAACCTCCAGGATAACTTACCACCTTGACCAAATCTCCGTAAACCTCGTCAAGGTGAAACCCTTATAATGACGTGATCGTCATCCTCGAACTCTAGAGGCCTCCAATTCCGGTCAGCAGAAGGCTTCTCGGCCCTGTGTTGTCCCCAACCGCTTTTGGATGACCTTGACCTTCTCTAGTCTCACAAGAGCTGCTATGATTTATTCTTTCCCGATAAGAGAAATCTGGTCTCATCCCCTGGATGAACCACATTCATTGCCTAATACTGTCAATCCTGACATGAATGATGCATTCATGCCATGGATGACATCGTAAGGCCTCAACGTAACTACCAAGAGATCCAACTGTCACTCTCGCCTCCAAGGGTCGAGTCAAACTGTCGGCATCAGTGTGAGGTCACTAGGTCTCCTCTAGTAGAAATCTTGAAAGTGAGGTTCAAGTCAACAGTTTTAACCGGGACCTCTCAGTATCAACCAAACAAAAGGACAGGAATGAAAACATCACAAATATTACTGTCTTTTCATTATTGCAGCTCATAGTACAAAGACACAAAAGTAACAACAATAGAACTAGAAGCAACATGATCAATAGCCTCTAGGTCTGGAGCTAGTCCCACTCCAGTCCATATGCTTCCGGAGCTCCATGACCATAGGCCTCAGCTGCCTGAAGCTGAGATCTCCCATGTCCTCCTGTCCCCTGCGGTCGGGGTGGGCCTCCGGGTGGTGGTGGTGGAAATACTCCGAAGCGTCATCCACCTCCAACTGCACGGGCAACTACTCTTTCCATGGCCGCCTGCTCCTTGTGGTCTTCTTTGATCGAACCTCTACCTCTGCCTGGGAGGTTCTTCATTTAACTGCTGGTCATATGCATGGCAGGTCGGACAGTCACGTGCCATGTGACCAATCCCGCCGCAGGAGTAACATTGTCCACTCTCGGCACGACTGGCTCTGACTCCACCCCGGTTCCCCCGCACAACTGAACCTGAGTCGTGCATTCGGCCACCGGTAGGTCTGGTCCTCTTGGACCTCTGCGTCATCTGTCTACTGTCTGCTGCAGAAGACTCTGCCACAAGCCGGCTAGTAGTGGGTTGTGCTGCTAGAGACTGCTCAGCAAGGAAACTCTGTACTAAGAGGGATCTCTCCAACACCCCTGTCTGGGTCGGAATTCTGTGAGAATCAAAAGAAGCTCTAATCTCCCTCCCGAGCCCCTGATCGAAGGTTCGGGCCCTGAAGAACGAGTCCTGTACCATATCTGTGGAGTAGCGTGAGAGGTATGTGAACCTCGCTGAATACTATGCCACTGTCATGCTGCCCTGCCGCAACTGAAGTAGGTCCTGTATACGAACTGCTCGAAGGGTGGCTGGTACAAACTCTACCCATAACAGGCTCTCGAAGTCTGCCCAAAGAAGTGTCGCCTCATCATGCATCTGGAGAATCAATGTCCACCATCTGTCTGCTGCTGCCTGAAGAAGGCTGGCAGCAAGGATCACCAAGAAGTCTGCCGGCGTCCCCACTATCCTGAAGACTCTCACCACAGCCTCCAGCCAATCCTCAGCCGCCTGCGGGTCCGTCTCTCCCCGGAACCTGGGTGGCCTCTGGCGCTGGAACTCGTGCAGTGCGCTCAAGCAATGTGCACCCTCTGCTGCTGGGGCTGGTGGCATCGGTGGCCCAACGGGAAGTAGTACCGCTGGTGCGCCTGCTTGTGCCTCAACTGGGATAGAGCCCTGTACTGAGGCCACTTCACTTGGCAGGCTGTCAGTACGAACAACTATCGGGGCTCTAGCTAGTCATTCGTGGGGAGGCATCCTGAAAGGAAACAAACATGACATGGTCAAACGATTTATACCAGGTGAGCTGACCTGGATTGAGCTAATATTTAAAAACATCTTGAAACACACACGCAATCAGTTTTTTCATGCACAAAGTCGGAAATCAGTTGTCAGGGTCCTGGTGTACGGATACGTCGGCCGCCACACCATCACTGGACTCCCTGGACTGATAACCACACCCAATACGCTAAAAACTATTGCTTCACATAGAAAAAGATCAGAGTCCCAAGTTTTGCGGTACAACCAAACTCCTCTGATACCAATTTGTCATGACTCGTCCTCAGGGCCCATTCCGTGACTACCCCAAGCCCGCCTTCCATAGGCCAGGGGCTGGCAACTAGCACCAAAGGAGTAAATCCTGATAACTGGAAGGCATTGTCTTTATAAAAGTAAAAAAAACACCACAAAATACAAGTGGAAGTAAAACACTAAGTACAAAGAAAAGTTCTGAAAGGTAAATGGGCCAGAATACAAACCCAAATGAAAGTAAAACTACAACTGAACAAGGTACAACAGCTGGAAGGACCGAAGTGGCTCTTGGGTCGTCCTCCTCGGATCCTACCTGAAGGGTAGGTACAGATGGCGCAGCTTCTGGATCATCCACCACGGATCCTACCTGAAGGGTAGGTACAGATGCCCTCCACAATTCTCTCGCCCGTCAACCTCCTCCCAGTGTCGTCTCACCGTGAAGTACACCTCCGGATACTGACTCGTCGTGTAGTCCACCTCCGGGTACCGTCTAGTCCTCGAACACTCGGCCTCCGTCAGCACTGCCCGTCTTCTGCAGCCAACACAACGAGGTTCTGGCATAGCCCGTGCAGGGGTGAGTATAACGATACTCAGTAGGGTCCCAGAGACCCTCAAGTTCTCACTAAAACCATCAAGGATAACCACAAAGAAGATCTCAATAGATAACCTCTACTTAGTTATATGCCCATACATATACCTAAGTTATCACGTAACCCATCTCAATCATGAGGAAACACAAGGATTATGAAATCAATGGATAACCACTACCCAGGTATATGCCCATACATATATCTAAGTTATCAAGTAACCCATCTCAATCATGAGGAAACACAAAGGTTATAGACTCAGCTCAAACCAGAATTTTCATTACCGAAACTATAACTTCTTAAGAGCCCCGTCTCTGGAGTGTACAGTGGTCATGTCACGACTCCGAGGAACTTCTCCCTAACCTAAGACTGCTGAGGTACTCCTCCTGTCGAGTTCCGTGGGTCTGCGGACAACTACCGGGCACTCCATCCATTGTGGTTCTGTCACCAAATACCAGGTGCTCCATCTAATAGCCTATAGAGGTACTTCTCCTTTCATGTACCGCGGGTCTGCGGCCAACTACCGGGTGCTCCGTCCGCCATGCGTCAGTCGCCAAATACTGGATGCTCCGTCCACTGGGCTAGTCGACTCACTCCAAGTCAAGTCGGTCAAGTAGTTGTTAGGTCTTAGCCGGCTACACGGTCTCCGTACTCTGTACGCTCGTCTCTAGGAGGGTCCGCTCCACGAGCTACAGGTCGATACTCCAAGTATCACAAGGTCCCACGAAGAAGTATCACAAAGTTCCACCTCGTCATGGGGGTCTCAACGCAAGAGACGACGCGTCAATCGGATGCCCGGTCTGTGAGTTATTAGCCTTTTCGTCCTAGGGGCCCAGTTGGTTTCGTGAGTGAACCAACCCAGCTATATCCCAACTGTACCCCAAACTCTCATAGGGTATACTCATAGGGACTGTTTCCCAACGTGATCACCAACGCCGCTGATGGTTCGTCAAACGGACGTCCGGTCTGAAAGATATCAGCTTTTCCGTTCCAGGGGCCGGGTTGAATTTTGGGTATGATCCAACCCGGCCACTATCCAACAACAACCAAAACTCAGGAAAAGTATTCAAAAAGTTCCATCTCATCATTAGGAATTCAACGAGACAGACGTCGCATCAATCGGACACCCAGTCTGTGAGTTATTGGCTTTTTCGTTCTAGGGGCCCGACTGGTTTCGTGAGCAAACCAACCCGACCGCACTCCGACGGCATCTAAACCTCGAGTGGAGTAAGAAAAAAGATCCATCTCACTGAGAAGAATCTGTCAAAGTCGAAGGCACGTCAATCGGACATCCGGAGCTCAAGATATGAGTGTTTCTGCTGCGAGGGTCCGGTTGGTTTTGTGTATGAACCAACCAGGCCTAACTCAAAGTATTCCGAAACCCTGAGTGCGATATACCGAAACTACCGTCTCGATCCAAGGATCACATCGCAATTGACGGTGCGTCGATCGGAGACACGTAGCACAAGTTATGGGCGCCTGACCGAAAAAAGTTTGGTACGAAGTGGTTCGGGCCCGGTCCGACCCGGGCCGATACGCCCGGGGTCGACCCGAACCGGGTCCGGGTCCGGCCCACTTGTGTGAGGCCCGACCTGGGCACAGCGCGCCCATCGCGCTGGCCAGGCGCTCGGCCAGCCGGCCGAACTGTTTGGCAAGGGGGGGCGCCTGCCCCCGTGGTGTAACCGCGGCCCCCCATTAAATGGGGGCCGTTTTGTGATGGTCGTCCAGGGGAATTAATTCCCCCGGTTTCCCTTTTGTCCAGCCAGCCCACACCGGCGGGCCGGTTCTGCCAACAAGGACCAGCGATGGCCGATCCTTCCTCCTTCGCCAACACCGGCGGCTCGGAACCGACCGCCTGTCACCATGCTCCGCAGTGGCTCGGAACCGGCCGCGACCTGGTTCATCTGGCGTGGTGCGATGGCACCGCACCCCTCCGTTGTGGCCCCACTCCGGCCGTGGTATCTTCGATTCTCATCGATGTGGCACGACGGTGTTGCGTCCTTATTCAACATCACGGCACGGTGCGACGGCGCCGTGCATTAATTGTCGTACGATTCCCACGTGGTGCGACGGCACCACGCCATTCCGTTCCAACCATATTAGAAACAAAATCAATAATGGAGGAGGGTCAGCCATGTTTGTGAGGTCCGGCCCCCTCTCTTTAATCGATAGAAACTGGTCATAAATTCATGAAGGAAGACAAAGTAGAATTCACGAACGAAAATAAATAATTAACCCCTACCTCGAGTGTGGCTTGAACGAGGTTTCCATCGTGGAGAAAAAGATGTCGCATCACGGGTCGGTGTCGCGGAAGAGGATTCGTAGAAGAAGACGGAGATTTTCCAAGGTGGAACGGCGTCTCCCTTCCTTTGACGTGGGAAGAAGAATGAGGGATGGCGCGTCGTCGTTCTTCGGAAGAAAGACGTTACGACATTCTTCGTCGGAGTCCGATTCGTTCTTCACGTTCTTCGTCGTTGAAGAAGATGTTATTCATGCCTCCCAAATCTTCCCAACGCGACAAGACTCTAACCAAAAAATAATATAAGCCCAAGTCTTGTTTTATTAACAGAAGATAAGAAATTGAATTTCAAAAGTTTGAAATAATTCCACTTAATTAATTCAAGCCAAGTTGTCATCATTAAAGGGTGAGTTGAGGGAGTTATGAATTTGAAGGGGTGGGGTTCGTGTGGGCCCCACCAACCTCATAAACTCCATTGGTATGTTGGGTAGTTACCCAACTTCCTCCCAAAGCCTTTAAACCACTTAAAGAAAAATAAAAATTGTAGAATAATTATAAATTAAACTTCTACAATTGTTATCGTCTACTCTCGTGAAAACGCAACTCCGGAACAGGTGTTCCTAAGCAATTACTGGCGCTACGGTTCCATCGGTGCCTTCAGAATTCGATTCTGAACACTGGTTCAAAAGTTAGAAATTCCCGCTCGTTCGTTCACTGAACGTACCCGATCTAAACTTCGGATAAAAATTCCAAGCACACCGGGCCTCGGAATCCAGTGCTGTCAGAAATTTCGTCCTTGTAAAATCCCAAAGAAAATTAAGAAAATATTTCCCTTGAATATTATGTGTCTTTAAAATGTTTTTATATATAAATAATTGTATATCATCAATGGGATGTTGTTTTGAATAAAGTGTTGCATTGATTCATGGATGTGTTTGTTTATACATACGCATAAACAGTGTTATTATTTTTGATGAATTGACTAGTCAGAAAGTAGATGATATATTATATTTTAAAATTTTAAAGTATTTCATGAATATCATATATATATATATTTCAAATCCATAATATTAAAAAGACGTGAGATGCAGAAAAAGAAAATTGTTTTTATCAATTCATGATGTGTTACTTGGCTATTCATACGAATGAAAATTTGATTTTCCCTTTGACAAAATATTATATTGATATAGTTTAATAGATTTACATAACTTCTTAGTATATGGATAATATTCGATTTATTATTTTAAACTAATTTATTATTATATTAATGGTGAAGATAATGAAATAAATGAAAATCATTTGTGAAAAACCCTATTTTTTTTGAAAACTTCTTTGTCATGAAAACCTATAAAATCTTGGGTTGGAATAATAAAAAAAACCTCTGGATCATTCTAAGGTAATATGGAAAGGTATATGGGTAAATATTAGTTAATCCAAATGGTGGTTTACGTATGAATTTAATATGTATTTGGGTTCCCTTTTATAGTGATGTGTGGTGGAATTTCTATTTTTTTAATGTATTAAATTGTTATTAATTAACATTCATGTTAAAATGGAGAAAAATTGAGACAATAATAATATAATGTCAAATTTATTCTAAATCCATATATACATTAAAAAAATAAAAACATTAGTTACTTTTTCACCAATACCTTATTGGTTTAACGATCTATTGGCCATTTTTATCACTACTATGATATCAATGCTTTTACTCATTGGAGTTATAATAGATATAGTAAAAGTAAAATTTAAACATAAATATACCATTATTGAATTATTAATCAACAAAAATATCAATATAAAAATGATAATATTTTAGATATTTTACTTCACATCATAAAATTTAATTCTTTATAATATATCATCAATGATATTTTAGAACTATTCATTTAATTTTTCATTGAAAAGAAAAAGAATGAAATTGAATAAAAATATAATTAACTAAATGACCCAAAACAATACTTATTTATCTATAATATTTATGTATCAAAATAAATAAATATTTTTAATATTTTTTTCAAATTATTATTTTATGTTTTTTATTAATTGAATAAATACTATGTCCGAGTTCATATATATTAAATGTAATTATATAATTTATAGAAATTATTAATTAATCAACATGATATAAAAAATTATCATCCATATAAACATTTATAACAGAATATGTAGTTTTTAACCATGATACAAAATAATATAGATTTGAAAATCAAGAAAGTTATTTTTTTATTTTTATCATTAAGATAAATATTATAAAATTAAAATTAAATGAATAATGGGGCCATGATTCAATATTTTCGAATAATGGATTGAAATTAATGAACTCCACAAAACCAATAGGAAAAATACCATGTTATGGTAATTGTATTTTCCAGATAATATTATTTTTCAACCTTAATTTCTTAAAAAACCAAAACAATGGTGATAATTGTTTTACTCAGTTTAAAAATATTAATGAATTTAAATTTACTATTTAAAAATATTATTCTTCATAATTAAAAATTTGGAATAAATATTTCATGGATCAGTTTGTATATGCAACAAAAAGTAATTGTATATAAAAATATAAAACACAATGAAAAAATCTTTTTCATAAATATTTATTTTTTAGTATATAAATATTTTTATAAAAAATCAATACATAAAATTGAAAAAATTAAAAATAATTGGATTACTAATAATATTATAGAACAAATTTTTCATTTAATTATTTTTAAAAAATATTTATCTTTGTAAATTTCTCAAAAAAATTTTAATATTAATCAGAATTTTTCATTATTCAATGGAAAATAAATCAATAGAACATAATCCAAATAATTCAATATAAGGTCATTTTGTAAATATGATTGAAAAATAAAAATCATATTATGAAAAAAATTCCATATTTTCATGAAATTACCATTAATATTATCTTTTAAAAATTAGAAAATCATTTTTGATGAAACAAACATTTTTATTTTACTAAAAACAAGAACTTCCAAATAAATTTTCAACACAATTGTATTGATTAGAACCATTATATATATATGGTATTACATATATTCCTATGAAAAACCTATAATTTGATAGTCTGGTTATAATAGTCATATTTAAATATTGAAATTTATTTTGTTTATTAACATTGGTGTTGTGTGTCTTTTATGATATCGAATGCATTATTTTTTTTATAATTTTGTGATTTTTCAGAAAATATTTTTTGTGATAAAGTAACATTATTCTTTGTTTAATATTTTATTATTAACATTGTCTATTCTTATTCCCCATTTAACTTTTATATGATTATGTTATTATTCATTGATCATTTTTACTCTCTCATGTTTTCATAATCTTATTCCATTTAAAATGATCGATCATTTGAAATTTAATATACTTTTATAATGTATTTTCTATAACTAAGATTGTTCCTTGTTATTTTACTTTTATTCATTTATCTAATGATCATATTTTTAAAAATTATTATTCCATCAACCATTATGACATACTCAATCATTATACCCATATTGAGTGTTTGGTCTGACACATTTATATTATATCAATTTCTATGTATTGGAATATTTCCATAACCAAGGATATGTAATGATGGATGTCTATTATAGAAAAATTAGGGATATATTTTCACATTATGGTTTTTATAGGTAATATCAATATATACTGAACCATTGGCTTTTTAGTTGATACTACTTCTGAAATGTCATAATTTATCATATTCAAATAATTATTTCATGAGGATTATTAACTTGTTTAACCTCCAAGATAATCTGATATGGGTTTATTAATTTTAATGAATAAATTATTTCATTTTTTGGATTTCGAATGTTGTACATTATTATCACCCATTGGAAGTAGAAAATATAAATGGAAAACATCCTAAAACATTCTATAAAAATTTAATGAATAAAGTGAGTTATTTCATAAAAATTAAAATACTATATATATTAAAACAAGTTGATGAATGCTATAGAAATGATGCACCTTGGGGTAATGACCCTTAAAATGGTTGGATGGGTGATAACCAAATTTTCTATTGTGGTGAAAATTTACACCATAATGGAACTATTTTCCATGAGATATAAATCATTATATTAACTTTAGCATTAGAATAACTATTATATATTTGAGTATACTTTGGATAACAAACCTAATTGAAAAATAACTATGAAAAAAATGTTAAAATAAAGGTTCCATAGGTTAATCTAATTTTATTATAGTTATAATAAAATATTAATTGGTTGAAATTAAGGATTCACAAGAGAAGATAAAATTTAATTGAAAATTTAAATTTTTATTCCCATGTATTTAAATCTTAACATTTTGTTTCGTGTTTTTTAGAATCATGATTAGTAGTACAAATTTGTGAATGGTATGTCTCTATAACATCATAGTACTTTAAAATAAATAAGGAGAAATATTTGGAATAAATAGTTTATAATATCAATATATACATTTTATAAAGGAAATTTTAAGTTTCATTGTGCTACCCATTATAGTGTTTTTCAGATTTTTGTGTCGAGTAATGCCATTTAATATTAAATATTTTAGAAACTATTTCAAATTATTAGACCAAAGTCTACATAATGGTGGAAATTGTAAATCAAATATATTTTAGAGGTAATTTCAATTTATATAATTATTATATTTATATATTTATGTAAAAACTTTCCTAAGATATCACTAATCATTATAAATTTTATTGAGATAAAAATTAATATAAAAACACATGGAATAGTGTATTAATGACTATGATTTGTTACATTTATCTGAATTCCATCAATTAAATGGTGATAATAAGTATGAACTATAAATATATTCCAATCTATTATATCCTATGGATAAAATTCACCATTTAGAATCAATGTTAGTAAAATTTATCATTAAATGAGAAAGAAATACTAAAATGGGAAATAATTATACAAAATATAGGATATATAACATGTTGTGTCACAAAATAATTTATAATGAATGAATAATTATATTAATCCAGTATATTGGAACAAATTAAAAAAATATAAATATAGTTTTTCCGAATATTTTAATTGGAAATATGTTAATGAGTAATATTGTGAATATGGGCCCATTATATATATATATATATTGAACATTTATTCCTTTTTTTAATAAGGAAACACAAAACCAATCACAAAACCCAACGAAATAATAGTTCAAATTATTGGAAACATTCTATAATATTATCATAATTTGTAAAATATTAAAAAAAATACGTAACTTTAATCATCTTGATCATATTATAGAAATATTATATGATATAACTACATATTCATGACCTGGTGAATGGAAAAATAAAGAAGGTGTGTGGCCATGGACTTTTTAAGAGAAAAAACGTCAATCCATCAGCATGGGTTATTCATAAGTGTTATAGAAATCATTAAAAGGGGAAAATATATTTTTTAAATGAACATATAGTTGTATTTTTAGTTCATATGTCTTGAAGGATTGAAATGTACTATCAAAAGATAAAAGTGTACCATTATCCTAGAGTCTGGAAAAAATATAATAAACATTATAAGTGGGGTATTGTTTAATCATATAACATAGAATGATGGACCCTGAATAATATTTGTATTCATGACATTGTGAAAAATGTTAACACATTTATTTCACTCTAATTCATGTAAAAATATATAATCAGATAATGTTTTAAGTCAAACATTTTAATATAATAATACATCATTATTTTAATGCTAAATATATTGAATATATCTATTATGTATTATCTCGATTCTTAATCTTTTGATTGTATCCAACAACATCATTGTCATTATAAATATTTGTAATATAGATAATTTGAATTGTGTGCATTTTAAATAACGTTAACATACCAAGTAAATATCAAATTCGCATCCCACATCTTTATAACATGAGTTATACAACCATTACGAAAGAAATTGAGGGTTATATATTACACCACCCATTATCATTATTATATATTCATTACATAATATATAAATCACTAAACAAATCAGGATAAGATTTTTTAAATAAAATGGGTTTAATTTATTACATTATAAATATCAACAGGAATGAAAATAATTTTCATGGCATTTATGTAATGTATCAACACGATTGGCTTCAAGAATATATCTTTTTTATACAAAAAAATTAATTAACCTAAAATAGAATTTCATAATAACAATTAGATTATTATTCATATAAAATTATTTCATTTGAAAAAATACATTGTACATTATGATTAAAATAATAGTGAAATTATTACATTGTTTTTAGAATCAAATTTGGATTATAAGAAGATGTTATAGAATATTTTAAAGATATTTTTCATTCAAATTTCTAAATAAAAAAATCCAATATATTTTATATTTAAAATGTCACGTCTATTTGAAAACATTGAAAAATACATAAAGGTCCTGAAAATAGAAATTAAAGATACATTGAAAATGATTGCATTAAAAAACAATATTTTATAATGTAGCCATAAATTAAAAAATATGTTTCAAAAACACGAATTGAAAACACATTTAATAAATTTTCTTTTTTATATAATAATTAAAAATAGAGATGTAAATATTCATAGAGTATATGAAAAAAATTAATTGTAATAATGAAACTTTTAAATTTTACAAGATGGAAAAACAATTCACATACTTGAAATACATTTATTGAAAAACAATATTTTAAAATAGATATATTCAAATATTATTAATATTGGAAAATATATATCTAAATGTCACAATAAAAAATAGAAGGTTTTATATTAATGTATAATAAAGAATATCAACAGAAATGGAAAATATGGACATGGAGGGGAAACAGTCACCAATGATGATAGTTATTATAATTAACACAATTCCATTTTTATGAAACAAGAGAACTCATATATGGGGAATATTCGATTAAAAACTATTATTAGTAGAAAAAAATTAATAACATATAAAATGAAATATGATACTCAAGGAGTTAAATTATAATTGATGATATAGATTGAGTAAGGATATACATTTAGATTTTAGGGAAGATATAAATGAAGTCCCGTATTAATGAAGATATAGAATGAATGTGATGATTACATGTTTTAAAATAAATAATTATATCAAATTATAATATATTAGTAGATAAACAATGCATATTATGATTGGTGCATAATATCAAGGAATTTTTTAATGACGTGTGATTCAAATGGAAACTATTAAAATGTTTCCCTTTTATAGTAAAATGCATCCTACACCCTACATATATCATTGTAACCTATTTTTGAACCCCTTTAAAAACTAAATCCTTATATTTTTATAATTTTCATGGATTCCAATATATTTTATTATAGATGTTATTCAGAATATGTATGTATAAAATTATGTAATACATTTCTCGATAGGATTATTATATAAAACGATCGTGTAATGGTATTTGAGTCTGAAAGATCCCCTCTCATGTATATGTAATATTTGGGGTAATAGATGTTTCATTATGAACATGTGGACTCATAATAACATTAAAATAAAATGGATTAAAGTAATCTAATAACATTTATTTGAAAATAGGAGGGGGGAATCAATAATAGATTTTGGAATCATGACTGTTATATAAATGTAATCATGAAATTGGAATAATTCGAGATAACAATATTACATAATAAAAATTTCATCATTTGGTTAGTAACATATTAATTATGAAAAATTTGAAGCATACTAACTATAAATCCAATAGTTATACAATAATCTAGATATCGAATTGAAAAGAGTAGGGGGATAATCACATACAAATTCTAACAGCATGAAACTAGTTAATTGGAGACTATGAAATGAGAGTAATGTGAAATAATATTAGTATTTCATGAATAATTCATAATTCAGATAGTTAAGGTTTGATTATTACAACATGAAATCAAAATCACAATAAATTAAAAATGGATTTTGAAAGATGAATTTGATGAATCAAATAAGAGGAGGAGAAAAATACTTACATGATAAATAGATTATTATAAAATGGTAGGATTTTATATAAACATAAGAAATCAGTAGGAGTTTTTTATATAGGTATTGGAATTAAAAATTTATGATCTATAAAATAAGGATAGAGAGGTATCATAGAATTGGAAGTTTCGATTTCTTTTAAGGTGTGAAAAAATAAAATTTCCATGGAAATTATTGTTAGGTAAGGGGAATCACCTCAGAATCAGGTTGGTTGGGTGAGTTATGATGATAAAATGTTGGTCATATATCTAGGTATTACATTCTTGAATATCAATTATATCAATATTTTGTAAGTGATATAATAATTATTAGAAAAATGAGATAATTTATTTAAAAATTGTTACTATTATTACATATGATAAAAAATAACCATTGTACTTTTTTATTGAGAATATTAAAAGATGAAAATTATTAGAATATTTTGATGTTTTGAATAATAATATGTGATATTATATTCTTAATTCCTTTTCTAAATATGAATGTATATACTTTTAATTAAAAATATATATTTTGTAGAAAGATGATATTATGGAAAGATAATGTTTTAGTTGTTAGGGGACGAGAATTTTAAATTACATTGATTACATATTAAATGATTATTAATAAATTTATAAATATTTTAATACATTATATTATATTCTTAATTAATTATGAATCCATTAAACATTTATTTTCCCTTTTATAAATTTACCATTCTATAAAAAATAATTGATTTATAATGATAAATAATATTCATATTAGTAACTTAATATTATTCCAGAAAATATTTCGGATGATATGACATAAAATTATGAAGATTATCACAAATAAGAAAATAATTTTATCAAAATAACTTTCAAAATTTTAGAAAATATATTTTTAGTACTAAAGTATAAAAAACATAAAAATTGTTTTTAGAATTTTCTATTTTAAAACCAATTAATTGTGTGTATTATACATTATCAAGTTTGTGGAAATTTATTGAATAAATTGGTTAATTATAAAAACATATTTATATTTCGTATAATGAATGAAAAAAATGAATATAAATATTAAATATTTTAATTAAAAATTACTTAATGATAATTTTAAAATTATAATAAATTGTTACATATGTTTTAAAATGTTTCGAAATGATTTTATAAGTTCAAAATATCTATATTAAATAAAAAAATATCATTAAATTATTTATGGAACAAACTAAATTATTTATAATCATATCAGCCTTGCCCATATATTGATAATTTATTTAAATTAGAAATTTTTGTAGAAACAATAACTATCACATTTCATATATATATCAATTGTTTTAAAATAATTCTAAAAATTAATTAGAGGCAAAATTTTGGGGAAAAAAATAAAAGTAAATTTAATTTAAAAAATATATTTCCAAAAATTTATTACATTATTTTTATATAAAAATAAAATATATTTGGAAAATGAAAAATTATTAAAATATTCCCTTTTTAAAACTTGATGTGCTCATAATCACATTCTACAAAAAAAATTCCCCTTCATTTTAATATTTTTTTTGTGAATTGGTTTCAATATTTTATTATAAATATTAATATAATATTTTAATGAAGATATTAGTTCATTAATTCATATTAAAAATCTATTTAAAAATTGTATTTATTATAATGCACTTTTACAAATCTTAATGTGATATATACTGTAATTAAGTAAGCTGAATCCTCAAAATTATAATTATTGCACAATATTCAATTTTTATGCATGTCCTTTAGATATATATGACATTATAATTGATTTATAAAATTAAATCAACCATAGTGTCTTCTATAGGTTTAAAAACATATAAATTCCTTCTTAATACACATGTACCAATATATATATATATGTATATTCTACCTATCCATTTAACAATTATACCCTTCATTATTAGTGTTAAAATTTATATAAAGGACAGAATTTAAACTTGAGAGTTAAACATTATCTTTATTTGAAAATGGATCATATGTTGATTTGAGATTTGAAATATGATCTCCCTTATTATTTATTTTTGTTTATACTTCCAAAATGATAATCTATTTTAAAATTCACATCAAATGTTGTTAAAGGAACGAGAATAAGATTTTAATGATTAGTATTCATATAACCATGTAATATAAAATTATTATAGAGATGTAACATAATTTTAAATCCAATAGGTGTTTTTATTCATAAAAAGATATTTCATCATTAAAATTTTCAAGACATATACCATTAGGTTGGACTTGAACCAAATAGGATACATGCACTTTTGAGTTAGTGATGACTCTATGATTCATTTTCAATTTGAATTTCCACTAATTGTAGACTTCGTGGAAAATAATTTTTGGTGTTCCCGGGATTATAATTGTTCTTATATTCTATATCCTCATTAGTCCATGGGTTATGGAATACATTTGAAAAAATTAATGCTTTTTATTTGATTAATTAGAAATTTTTCGAGTCCATTACATTTGATATCCTCTCCATCTCTCCATACCATTGAAATTTTCTATAAAAAATTCATAATAAATTATATAATTTTATTACCACATTTTTAAAATTTATCGGGTACCACCTTTCATATTTCTAATATGATGGAAATTGATAATTCTATACGTTATCTTCGTTATCAATTTATTTTCAATGAAACCCATTAATTAATTTATTTTAGGGTTATGTTCATAAAAACACTCTTTCTTTTAATTATAAATAAAGGTACTAATATAATAATAAACCAAATATTTTTAATAAAATCATTTAACTAATTACATTTTCTATTAGGAAAATTACTTCATTATCCATCACATTTATTATTAAAATAGTTCCTCATACATCTGTCCATTTCTAAAACTAAATGGGTTAACACTAATGATAAATATTTTACATAATATAAAATTATTATATAAAATAATATAATTGGGGTTTCACCTCAATTCAATATACAGTATTATATGGTTACATTAGCTTTTATACCCTTTTACTAACCCCATATAAATCATAATTTAATGAAAGTCAAATTATATTTGGATACCTAATACATATTCATAATACAACAATATAAATATGAAATCAATAATATGTAATTTCCCATAAATAGAATGTGATCAACCAAACCATATCAACCAGCTATATCTTTGTGGGTGAGCAGTCTTAGCCCCACTCATGATGCATCATAGTGATTATTGAGTCAATTATAACACAATAGTTTTATGGTAATTAACACTAGGTGTAACTAATTTACAAAAGAATAAAATATCTATATTCCAAATAATCAATATGATCAATAATAACAACAAAATAATGAAATTAATAATATTTTAGGAAATAATTTTATTCTTAGACTCATAAATCTGAATTTTACAATTGTTTTCTTATCCAAAAAAATTTATTAAAAATTATTTAAAATGATAACTAAACTATTCATGAGATAAACCCTATAGTGACTCCATGAATATATACAGAAATATTAAATGGATTCTCTTTTTTACATAATGTTTCACTCAATCAGTAGAAAAAACTGAGAACCAAATGGTTTAGTTTCATAGTGAATGGATACAGGAAAAACATATCTTTAATTTTATTTATATTTATCATTAACCATGCTATTCTTATAAAAATAAGTCGTAAATGTCAAGAGACCTTGAAAAATCTATTAGAAATCAGATTCTTACATTCCCAAAGATATTTTTAGTTTATATTTTCAGAATATTAAGACATAATTTATATATATCAACACCCCTGAATACATAGTTGGTACTTATATAACAATATAAATTTATTATATAATTAAAATATTTTTAATAAATCATGAAATCATTTCCTTAAAAATATTACCATCATTCTTCTTGGCTTCTTCTTTCCTTTTAACAATCCTCCAACTCTGTGAAAACAATTTAAAACATTGTAGGAGCACAAAAGTCATAGTAAAAACATAATTATGTGGATAGAAACCACTACTCAATGAATTTATATAAATAAATAAAATAAATCTCACACAGAAATACTTCTCACTCATACATATAATATAGTTACTTTGTTAAAGCATGATATTTCTATAAAATATAGAAAATATATATATAATCATAAAGGCCTGATGGGGATTTACTTAAATAATATTGTAACCCTCATTGATACCATATTATTTTTAACACCCATTGGTACCTTAATATATAATCCTTGTGACTACATAACAATTTAACCCTTTGGTCTACCTTATGGTGTAACCATTATAGATACACAAGGAGTTACCATACTGAAAACCTCCCATATAAACATAAAAAATTCATTGGAGGGATATATAGGTCCCCAAACATCATTTTAAAAAAATCCAAAGGACTATAACACAATAATAAAACAAGAAAAGGTGTATCATAAAAACACCCTCCTTGAATTTTAAAAAAAAAATGATATTTAAAATATTTTTTAAAGAAAAGTACCTTAAATCTGGTTCATCTTACATAAAAATTAATCATAATTAATGTATAATATTGTAAAGTGAGTTATTATTATATTAAATATATATTAATATATATAACACCTTATATGACTTTTTATAACATATTTCCATCCATTTAGTGATAAAATTATTGTTATTTCAATTGTTTCTTGTGCATTTATTTCAAAGTGTCCACAGTCAGATCAATACGTATTTATTTACCCAATGGATGAAAAACGGTATAAGTGAAATGAAATGGAATTAATATGTTTCCATAATTTCCAATGTTATAACAAATCATTTTTTATATGAGGATGACTCATTAGATAAAACATTACTGAAAATGATTTAATTTATTTTGGCAATTCATACGACCATCCTGAACATAAATCATTTTATTAAATATAATGTTTATATATTGCTTGTAGAATAATAAATTACTTATAATATGTATAATAAAATTTTAATTATTCATTATAATGGTTTTCTGAATAGCCTTGATGGTGGTAATGGAAACTGAATGTTTATCATCCACAATGGCAGTTAGTCGACACTTCACATACGATGATTACATTTTAAATAAAATGGTATTGGATAATGAGTTTGTTGATAATTTTTTAAATAATCATGATAAAATTACCGTATATACAATATAATGGAGTTTTCCTTACACTTTTTAAAGGGGAGATAATGTGAAAAATTAGAAAATAATAGAAATTAAATGGAAGATAAACAAAAATGAAATTGGATTTTACCTCTTGAATTATTATCATTGTGAACATACATAAGTCCCATGATTTTGAAATTTTAGCGAGGATGAAAGGAATCAGATGTGTATTAGTGGCTTGGAAATGGATTTGGGTAAAAATTAAGAAATCTACATGGAATTGTGGAGTGATACTATTGTGATTACATCATCTATTACTCATGGAATAGTTCATTTAACATAAATGTTTATAAACTGTAAATTACTGTGTTTTATTAAAAACAAAAAAAATTAAAATATTATAGAAAAATACAATAAAATCACTGATTCTTTTTTCAACATGTATATTTATAAAATTTACTCATTTTTATGATAATATTTTATGAATTCATAAATTTAATTTCAAAATTAATTTATTATTTATTCTAAAAACTAATATTCTAAAATACAAATTGATTTTATGACATTTAAAAAATTAATTATGGTCACATAAAATTATCTTATAATCATTATATGAAAAAACGTTAAATTAGGAATATATTTTAAAAAATTATATTTTCTTTTATATAATTATATGAATTTAATATTATAATGAAATATTTGGGGCTTAATAAAATTACAACACTTAATTTATCATTTCAAATACATTTATTTACTTATTCCATGATATAAATATACCATGGTTTCAATTTTAAGATACATAAATTTTTTTATACTATAATATTTAAGGATACTATTTTATTATTAAATATTTATTAATTTATATAAATACTACTTATTTCATTATACATTTCGAATGAATGTTACTATTTTATTTTAGAATTAATAAAAAATTTATTTTAATTACCCATGGTATTAAATTCACCACACATTATGGAAATTGCATCTGTGATATTTTTATTAACCTATTATACAAGTTAGGATGCCTTCCCATTATATATTTTTGAGATTCTCATATCTCCACTTCAATCGGGTGGTTCCTACATAAGACCTTAACCTAATGAATTACCTTATTACAAAAAAATTTCTATCTAAGATCAATATTCTGAACATGATTTTCCTCATAAGAAACCTTCTCTTACAAATTATCTATTTATAGTAATAAAAGATAAGATAAATCGGGAATATCATTTTTTAATGTGGGAACATGAAAAATATTTTTTAACAAGGTAAATATCAGAGGAAAATACACTTTGTATGTAACAAATACAATGTTATGTATGATTTAATAAGGCCTAATGATCCTTTGACATAACATTACATACTAACAAAAATGAATCACACATATCGATTGAGAAACATTTGGAAATATATAATACCTAGCTATAATAAATGATCATTCTTCTTGTAATCCTCAACTGTTTTCTTCCTCCTCTAAGATATGAACACATCTTGTTGGATTATCCTCCATTTCTCTACCACCTCCTCTAAAAATCATGGTCCTATCAACATTATATCACTAAACTCATCCCAAACTTTTGTAGTTGGACACTAATTTCCATATAATTCATAAAAATTTGACATATTAATTATTTACCGAAAACTATTATCATAAGAAAATATAAACTACAAAATTATATTGATCCAAAATTCCCTAGTAATAAATTTATCTTTCTTGGAGAATATATATCGATGTATGAATTGTTAATTCAGAATTCCCACCAAATTGGGGATGAAAGATTGTATAAAAATATATATATATTCCAAAAAATAGTAGAAATAATTTTGAATAGATATAAGTGAACCTTGGATCACAATCATATAACATTTAAAGAGGAATACAATGTATCCTTAAAAAACCTTTGAGGTAAAATCATGGAAGATGATCCAAAGACATAATATCTCGAATGTGAATAAAATGTCCAAATATTTTATGTAAGTAAACAATAACTAAATTCCAATTTATAGCTAAAGAGGAATTTGGAACTCCCATCAATAATTCCACGGATATATTTTCCTATTTCCACACTGTTATAGGAAAAGGATGAAGTGTCACATTTTTTTGGTTTTCACTATGTTTTCACCAGTTAATAAGTCAAATATTTCTTGGTAAATTAAGAAATATCTATTTTTATTACATCAAAATAATAAAACACTTGATGTTCATTGTATATTATAGTGCTGTTAGGATAAATTTATTATGGGTTACTATGATCATCACACAACAATGTTTTCTTTATATGGGAATCACAAGGCAGAAATAAACTTTTCCCAAATCCCAAAACACAATCTTTATCAATGTTAATTTATAGAAACCAAACACTTAAAAAATTGTACATTTTTTTGTAACTCATGGTCATCAATATAATTTTTCTTAATTATATATGATGGAGATTTTAGAAATGTGAAATTTATTTAATTATTATTTTTGGAATTAATTTAACTTTATTGATGTTTTTCCTTTCATGATACACTGAAAATACGTTATTTTATATTGAAAACATTGTTTGGATTGCATTATATGCATCCCCAAGGTAATAATGAACTACACACAATTTATATTTTTTTAATTCTATATATAGAACACAGAGGTTATTATGTATCACAGAAAATAAAAACTTTCCATGATGGCTTGCATAACACGTAAGACCATGTTTTACCGAATAATAGTATATCATAAAAAGGTTATTATGGAATATTATTTTTTTTAACCAAGACATTAAATTAGTGTTTCTTAATAGTATTAACTAATTTATGAAATTATATTTTTTCGTTAATATAATTTGAATTAATTGGTTAATAATTAAATTGAAATAAATATGGAAAATAACTGAATGTATAAAGAAATATTATTATTTTCATGGCCATAAAGATATTTTACCATATAAAATGAACATAAATATACATAATTATTTATTTTAATGAAATATATATCTTATATATTCAATCAAATAATTTTTATATTCATCTTATATATTTGACAAACATAATATAAGAACTATCCCATTTGTATGCTTAAAACCCTATATATTTTTATAATTGTATTTTTACTGCCTTTTAATTGAGAATCCATTTTAAATCAAATATATTGACCTTTTATATATTTAATTGAAAAAAAATACATATTTAGGGGATAAACATAATAAATAGATTTCGATATTTTTTGGTATTTTCATGAACTGTTTTATTTTTTGAATATTTAAAAATAATGGATTCTAATTCATAAATATTTTATCAACTAATTTATTTTAAGGTAATTTTTTTTTCGAAATTTGAATAAAATTTTAATTGTACTATATATTTATTAATTAATAAAATATATTTAATATGAAGAAATTTCACATTGAAATTGGACATAAAAACATAGCAATATTTTTTTACATTTTTTACTTTAAAACACCGCTTTATCCACCAGACTGTGGGATTAATTTTGAATTCATTTCATCAATTTATGTGATTCGAATTTTGAAAAATTTATTTCATATTATGAATCATGATAATTTATAATTGATCATATGTTCATCAAATATTTTAATTAATAATGTTAGTGAAAGGGATTAAAATTAATTACAATGATTACCGATAAATTAGGCATAATAAGGGACTAAACCCTAACCGTAAAGCCCAAAATGACAATAAAATTGTCCCAAATACCTAGGATGGCCATATTTGTACCATATAATCCATTTTATTATCATGTATTTTTATTTTGACTACTTGAAACGTGAAAAACATGGGAGGAATTATATCCTTAAATATTTACAAAGATTGCCACACTTTCTTTATTATAAAAGGCCACCACATCTCCCACTCCTTAGAACCACTCAATCCACATAGGTTTGTCCATGCACTTGAAAATACACATAATAAAATTAATTCCGTACTCAATAAATTCCCATATTTGATATAAATCAACCCATGATTCCATTTTTCTAAAACCAAAAGGAGTTACCCCATTATGAGGTAACCTCTTTTCCCAAGCTCGTTTATTTTATTTTATTTCTCCACTCATTCTATATATTTATTCCATTATTTTATAAAAAACATGTAATCTGAATATACATGCATGTTTTTATTCTAAATTTTTGACGTACACATAAAAATCCACTATCTAATGTGTAACGAACTTATTGTTTACATATACGATGAACTATCGCCTTTCTAAAGGACGATTGTTCATTTTCCCTTTACTGCCTCTCATGGAGGATATTACGAATGAAACCCAATATATATATATATGATATATTTTATATTTATTATTTATTTATTATTCTTTATTCAATTTAAAACACCTATCATTTTACATACCATTTGGTGTAAATATTATAATTTTGTTTGAGGAAGTATTGACTGAAACCATCTCAAATTGATGTGATTCGTCCACAGATTACATGGAATGCATTATGTATGATTTTAATTAAATTATATGATACATAAAAAATTAAAATTATATTGTTACTATATGATATAATCTTATAACTATATATCATTTTCCATCCTTCTTTAAACATGTTATCAAAAATTGAAACAAGTAAATTAATATTACAGTCTCTATGAACGGTATATTGGATTTCAAAATTTTATATTATATAGTTTGTTATAATTAAAAATATAATGAATTTAAAATATATTTTTACAAATTTTTACAGTTTTAATTATTATATAATTATATGGATTGAAGATATGATATAGTAAGACACATCTGAAAAACAAAGGGGATATTACACGAAGTGAATCATCAACATTGGAATATAAAAAAGTGGATAATATAAGGTCTTCATTAAACCATATATGATATTAGATATAATAATATGAATATTTAAATGATTAATAAAATATTTATATTTATTACATATGTGGTTTTAATGCGTGAGATGATGGTCAAGACATATGGTAATGGAATTTATGGTCAGTTTTTACATCAATTAGTAACATGCCATGTTCACCACTCTTTTATAATGAGTGGTGTCTATTATGACCATGAATATATTCTATTACAATTTTTTATAAATTTATGTGTGTTTAAATATCGCTCATATGAACTTTTCTATATTGGATTTATTATTCTAAAGGTACCAAATCGGTTAGATAATTTTGATTCAATTTTCCTTCTTTAAGACTTGTTTTTTACACACCGACATTGTATTTTTCATGTTTTATATACTTCCATTTGACATGATATATAATTAATACCTTTATATAATGATATATTAGGATTCATTTAATTTTATTTTCTTATGTGTGGTGAATGACCCCATGTTTCCAAGTGATAAGAGTTTATCTAAACAATATCATCATTTTTTTAAAAATGTTTTTGTTTATGCTTCCTTTTATAAATTCTTATGATACATCTCTCATGAACACTCCTGAATAATTTTATTCACTAGTTTTTCTGGATATACTAATGTATTGGTACATTTTTACAACTCTTCGGTACATAAGATAGTTAATAATGTCAATTTATTAAAGCCTAACATTAACTCTCTTCAGTAAAAAATGTGTGTTCTTTTAAATCCATTATTTTTAAAAAGTATTTCCATTAATATTAACCTATTCTTATAAAATATTTAAAAGGCATTTTTATCCTTTTTATCCTTTACCCATGTTTTCAAAGTAATCTTCTTGCTTCTTTCTGCACAATGAACTTTCTCAACCATTTTACCATACAAAGGGAATATTATTTTTACCTAATATGACATGTATGTATTTATGCACCATCATTTATGCAAATCTTACATTCCATAATTAAAATATAATTTTTTAATAAAAAGTTTTCAAAATTATTTTAGATGGAAAATAGTTTTCAAAACATTTTGAAGCATCATTTATATGTTTTGAAGTAAAAATGATTTAAAGTTTTTTTCAAGGGATCATTATATGATTTGAATGTTATATTAAATGAAATAGATTTATATTTTTTTTCAGGAATTGATTATATGTTTTCATATCATTTTTAATGAAATGTTTCTGAAATAATTTTCAATATTATATTTAATGTTTTCAACTTTTTTTCAATGATTTTTTTATAAATATTTGATTATTATTCTGATTGTTTTAAATGATAAAGGATTTCATAATGATTTCATTGTTTCATTATATGTTTTTAAGGTATTATATATCATTTTTATCAAGTGTTTTTAGGAAATAAAATTCATTATTCAATGATGAAAGGATATTTTTATCTATAAATATTTTTTCTAATATATTCAATAATTGTTTTCTATCTAAGATAACATATGTTGGAATTAGTCTTTCCATTCTTGGAAATTATATAAAGGATCCATTCTTGTTCTTTCTTTGAATGGGTTTTTATAAATTTCATGGTCTTTATGAAACACAATTCTCATTCATGAGTTATATGTTTATGAAATCAATTTTTATTTCACGGATTATTCTTATGATGAAATAATTATAAAAATTGTATCAATTTTTCATAGGATATGATATGATTACATGTTTGTGATAATAGTTTCATTTTTGGGTTAGGATATGATTTTTAATGATCTTGGGGAACATTTAAGTATCATTTTATAATGAGATTATTGGGATTTACATCTCCCACCAATTCTTTACTTAATTATTTATATCTAATGAGATAAACTATGAAGATCTTGTGAGTGAACCATAACACCAATGATGTACATGTGTGTAAAATGTGACTCCCAAGATGATATGAGGATTGATCTCACTCAAATATGAAGTCCATGGGAGTGAATCATGGCTACCAAGAAGGTATTGGGAGTGAATCCATACTAATAAGATGGTATTAATTATTAATACTTGGCTACTACCAAAATCCTATTATAGGCCTAGGATTATTTCCCACAAGTAAATATTTTATTCCTATGTGATTCTTTCTTTGACTATATTCTTCAATTAATTTTTGTTCATATGTTATAAAATTCCATGATATGTCACATGATTCATGTTTATAATATTATATATGAAGTGTATGATCATATAATGTCATGAAATTGTTCACATACCCTTATTACCATGATTAATATTACATGTCTACATTGTCTACTGTTACTAGGAATATAATCTCCGTAACATCCCAGTTATGGGCGTTATTCATAGGTTCCTCGTACACTGTTGGTCACATGGACTCAAGTGCATTTAACCAAATGAAAAAGTCTACTAACTAGCAGTGAGGGCACTGGGTGTGATAGTAGGGAATCTATGCCCTCATTGGATGAGTAACGCAATAGATATAATCAGATGAAAATAGCATAAGCGGTAATAACATGCAATAAGTAAACAATGGAAGTAATAAAAAACTGGGGAACACAAATATAAATGATGCACGATAAATATGACTTAGAATGCCGCCCAACAAGTCACAATGACGGAATAAAGTACTTAACCAAAGTATAATGAAAAAAATAAACTCTAGTAGCATCAAAAGTCTCATCTTGGTCCAATTCTCTTCGGCTCCACAGAAATCATGTACCAGATGTTGAAGGGCTCTTTCCCTTATCTAGACCTTCAAAAATATAATCTAGTATGGCCCCAAAGCAAGACCCATATAGGGTGTGAGATGAAATACTAGTAGGCCACCACCCAAAGATCTATGAATAAAGTTTAATTAATATATATGGTCGTCAATAAGAAAAATGAAGTCGTAAAAAAGAATGTACTCAAATGTTAACAATCATTCAATTTCAATTACATCCAATTTATTTTATTAGTTAAACAACCATAAAAAATAAGTAACCCTCTAGGATGTACTCACAGAATAACCCCTCTGGTTTAACCAATAAAAAACAAGCAACCCTCTGGGAAGTACTCACAGTCTAACCCCTATAGTTCAGCTTTAGCGAAGACTCTATGAGGAAGCACTCACCGTCAATTCCCCGTGTGATCACATATCAATAACTATTGACACATTGGGGGAGCACTCAATGTCCAAATCCCCATGTGGTTTTGTAACGAGGAACTACATAGACTATGAGGGATGACTTACGTGCATCCCCCCATATGGTCTCACAATGTAATGTAAACAAACAATCTAGAGAAGCCTTCACCCGCCATTCTCCATATGGAATACTAAACCAAGTTCCAACAACCATGTGTAAACAATTTTTACCCAATGTAATATGGAATTTAAATTAATTCTCATGAACTAATTGGATAAATAGTCTACAACATATCATAGCATGTAAATTAAAATCACTCCATCCTGACCACAGAATGCATAGAAAACATAGCAACCTAATAGGAAAAGCTATACCTAACTGTAAATATCAAGTCAACATGGGAAAACATACATAAAAATGATAATAACCATATTTAAAATCATAATTCCTCTACTCAAGCACACAAGCCATTGTAGGAAATAACAGGTCTAAAAAACAGAAACACACAACACCCCAAACAAGGGAATTGTGCACTTTTTCATAGATAACTCAATGAGATAACAACGGAAAGGCTCAAAATACCTGAATCGACAATCTAAGATCGATATACATGAACCTCAATCCTTGAATCTCCCTACAACTCTGTAGATCTACGAAACCACAAAAAAATGATCAACCAAGGATTTCGCATGAAAGAAGAGGAATCAGGATAAGAGACTCTCGAAGTTGTAAGAGCATTCTATGGTGATTCCAATACAATTAATGGTGGTCGATTTGGAGAATGGATGGAGAGTCATGGGATTGTAGAGGAATCATGTCGTACGGTAACTCATGGATGAGACGAACATAGAAGAATGTATTTCTGTCAATTCGAAGTGACATCAGTCCATTTAATGAAATAAAAAAAATTATACAGCATGTTCTCCAATAGAACACGGAATTTAATTTACTTAACTGACATCAACATTAGGCAGCCTCCCGGTCACCCCACACGGCCATGTACTCGGCCATTACTGTCACGAACCGCCTTCACCAAAAGGAGGGAAGGGTCAGCAGTTTGCCAGGCCCTTCCTTCATTAAGTTTAAGGAGAGATAATGACCCCCGAAACCTGCCTTCAATAGGTCCCGGAGTGGCGACTAGCACCAAGGGTATAGAAAATTCTCGCAAATGGAAGGCATTACCCTTTTTATTTTTCAGGATCGGGAAATAGGACAAGTCAACCACCCAAAAAAGGGAAAGAAACAGGTGTAAATAAATAAACCCAAACAAATCCCCCATGCATGTTTAAACAGTTTACAACAAGGTGAAAGTACAAAAAGAGGCTCAAGGTACAATACCAAAAGAAAACAAAGGTACGACAACAGCAACAACTCCAACTGTCTGACTAGTAGGGTCCCGCACAGCCCTGGTAGTCCTCCTGGAAACCTGAAAGTAAACGTAGGGTGAGTATACAAGTACACTCAGTAGAGAAAACCAAGACTCTCATGCACAAGTGGGGGAACGTACTAAAGTCCCGTGAGAAAAAAGGTAAACCAAACACCTAACAAGGCAAACTATCCATCCCAGGACTCACCAAGGCTCACTCCCCAAATAATGAAAGTCAAGTAATATATATAATAAGAGCACATCGATGTTTGGGTACCCCACGCCACTTTCCCACTGGTTATTGAGACATCCTACGCATCGGACCAATCCCGCAATTCTCACCGCAGTCCCACTGCCAAACCCGCCCGCACACACCTGGGCCACAACCACACGCAGTCCCACTGCTGAATCCCGCCCGCACACACTTGGGCCACAACTGTCACATGTAACCATGCATGCAAAAACCTAGGCCAGAACAACCACTTCCACGCCCGAAGACACCTGGGCTAAAGGATCCACTGCCACGCCCGAAGACACCTGGGCCTCATCCCAAAGACACTTGGGAACCCACCTGCCGCACACACCTGGACAACCACCATAAAGCCCCACCCGATGGTTCTTGGGCTAATAATGGACTTCAGGCCATCACAGCCTGCCCGAAGATACTTGGGCTATCCGGGAAAGGGAGCAGAAAAGGAGCTAATAACCATCCACTAAGAATAGTGTTGGGAAAAACACCCTTCCCCCATAAATGGGGGTGTTTGACACTGAGTGCTCAACTTGGGTGGGGCACGAATAAGAAACACAAAGATACAAGTATAGATATAGGTAACAAACACTCACCCAAAAGCTTAGGTTTTTCCTAGCCAACCTACAGGACACAACACTACTACGTCCGAGTCAAAGTTCACGACCCTTGCCCACAAAACCATTTTTCCCATTCTTGTTTCACGTTCAGTCAAATGTTCAATTAATTTTAAGCACTACTGGGAAACTACCATAATCATAACCAAGGAAAGCGTCAAAAGCAAGGATCAACCAAAACACTCACACCTGGTTCTGTCAACAGAGGATCTCTCCCCAATTTGTGATATCAACAAGTAACCACTCGGATTTAAAACTCACAACCACCGAATCCATACCAATAGGAGATCCCATCCCCCAAATTCACACAACCACCGAGAGTATAAAAGAACAGGGGATCCCATCCCCTCCCACATTTCCAGCAATCGACCCGAAAGGAAAACAACCAACTACAACTACCAACACAAGTCAGGGATTTTCATATTTAAACGACTTAACACACTCCATGATTTCAAATTCTGTGTGTTCTAACCGGGAGTTATCACAGAAGGGTTGATCCTGGTGCTTTCAATTATTCATCCGGATATACGTGATTAACCAATTTCACAGCAGGAGTTCACAATTTCAGCAACCCATTTGAAACATCACGAGGGGATTCATCAGTGCACATACAACGACCACCAACGACCTCAATTTTCAGAAAACATAAACCAGCACAACATAAAAAAGATGATCACAAGATAAAGCATAAACAATGATCACAACCCCTTCCCCTTCTTTCTTTATAACTTCATTTATTATCTTCATTAAGGTTTGGTTCAACCAATCCCATAGGAACAAAAATAACACCCACCCCGCATGATACACAAAAGTGAGAGACGATAGAAATTCCCTACTTGTTGATAGATGATCGACGTTTAGGCCGGGGGCGCGGAACTTTACGGATAACAATGCGGCGGTCCCGATGAACCAGAAGAGCCACGATCGAATAAGGGGGAAACCACGGCCTAACCCTTAATTTATAAGAGCCGGGGACGGTTTAGGTGAAAACACGAAACCGCGTAAGACGTGGAAGTCGTGGGTTGACCAGGCGGCTTGACTCATCATTAAAGGTGCTAAGTGGTTTAAACTGACTCATGAGTCGATTCAGTATCTAATTAAAACTTTTGTGCGCGTTACTGGAACAACTTGGCAAGGCCGGGTGACGTCGGCCGGTTCCGCCGATCGGTCACACCGATCGGTCTCACCTATCGGTCTCACCGGTCGGTCTCACCGATCCGTCTCACCGATCGGTCTCAGCGATCGGTCTCACCGATCGGTCGCACCGATCGGCACCCCTTAAGGATCCGGATTTTGGCAAAGGAAGGGACCAAGGGGGGTCTGGGTCATCACAATTACAATTCCATCACATGGCTACTTGTGGCAACTGGGTACACAGCGTGTACTAGTAAGTACACAACGTATACTCCTAAAATTTCTAGAAACTCATCATTTTCCCAAAAACAACCAGAAAAGAAAGAGATAACTAAAAAGAATATTTGGGATCATACAAACTATCCCACATAAATAAATTCTTCCCTGAATTTCCCTAGAAATGTATCATAGAAGAAGAAACCTCGAACAGCTCTGGCCACTACGATTTTACATCAACCTCCCACTCCCAAGTATCCTCTTTTAGATGCTCATGCTACCATATATCCTATACTAGAGGAATAGACTATCCATATAGAAACTTTTCACTGTGATCAATAATCCATATTGGATTCTCCTTGAATGATGTGTCCACCTACACCTCAATGTCCTCATGTTGAAAGACATTGGACGAGTCTGAGAAGTAACACCGTAGCTGAGAAATTTTGAAGACATTGTGCATATCCCAACACATCTGAATTAACATCAACTGATAGGAAAATAGTTCAACCCTCTCCAAAACCTCAAACAGTACAACATATCTCAGTGAATGCATGCCATATCTCCAAATCATCATGTCTCCCAACATTTGTGTGACACCTAGAAAAACTGATCCCAGACCTCAAACTCTATAGGTCATCTCTGTTGATCATCATAAGACTTCTTTCATGACTGTACAGTATTCATACACTTCAAATAAAATATATCTATTCCATGGCATCGTCGACTAGATTAGTTTCTAGAATATTATCCTCTCCTACATCCATCCAACATAGGGGTGATCGACATGGCTAACAGTACAAAGCCTCATAGGGTTACAGATGAAAAGTTTTTTGAAAACTATTATTTTAGGAAAACATTACAAGAGTTACGTGCTTCTCCCATGAACCTAAAAAATCTAAGACACATGCTTGAAGCATGTACTTCAACACCTAAATTGATTGATCAGATTGCCCATTTGTATAGGGATTGTAAGTCTTACTCAAATATACATGTGTACCCAAAGCCCTTTGTAGTCCCATCTAGTCACAAAAATTAAAACGTGTGTCCCTTTCAGAATCAATGGAGTGTGGAACCCCATGTAGACATATTGGCTCTCAGATGAAAATCTTTCCAAGATCAACAACACTAAAGGTATCCTTGATCGGTAATAAGTGATCATCCTACATGAGTTTATCAATGTAAACACAAATTGCACTATTCCTTCAAGGCGTCCTCGGTAATCATATACATAATTCCATCACGACATCATTCCACTTCCACTCAGGAATGGGTAACTACTTTAAAAGCCCTCCAGGTCGTTAACACTCCTCCTTCAACTGCTGAAAGGTGGAACACCATATGAAAAAACCAGCAATATCTCTCTTCATAATTGGCCACCAACAATGATGTTGCAAGTCTCGATACATATTGGTGACATCAGGATGTACTGCCCTAACTATGGAATGGATGTCTCACATTAGCTCCTCGAACATAGATGCTAACACCCATACATGGCCATGATAATGCAAGATCTCATCCTCTCCTACTGTCCATCCATGAATTGGGTCCACTCCAAACACGGTCACCCATTGGACTAGGCCTGCAGCATCTGATCGCATTCTCAATCTCACTAATTTATGAATAGTAGTGGTAATAGCTAAAGAAGAATGAAACGTCTACCCATGTAGTTTGTGAACCTCCAAATGTATCTCAGAGAATATATCCTTAAGATTCCACTCATTGGTGGCCTTCTAAATTTCCTATATCAGCATCCTCCTGCTCAATGCATCAACCACAGTGTCTCCTTTCCCGGGCGTGTTGGCATGTTCAATATTAAACGACCAAAGGTACTCAACCCACATTCTCTATCTCAATTTCTGGTCACACTAAGTGAATATGTGCATGTGACTTTTTATTTGGTGAAAAACACAAAATGCTCTTCCAAAAGATAATGTCTCTAACAGTGTAATCCAAGAACAACTGTTGCCAACTTGAGATAGTGCATCAGGTAATTCCTCTCATGTGGCCTCAATTGTTGAGACCCGTATGCAACGAATCCTTCTCCATGAATAAGCACAGATCTGATCCCATTACATGATGCGTCATATTATATAGTATTTCTCTTTCCATGGTCTAAAAATACATGTATCAGTGCTGATGTAAACCTCCATTTTAGCTCCTGAAAGAATGACTCACAAGAATCTTACCACAAGTACTTCACCACCTTCTTAGTTAGGCCCATAAATGGTGCTGCTAATCATGATAAGTCATATATGAAACAAATTTAGTAACCAACCAATCCTAAAAAACTATGTACCATAAATACGTTCTTCGGATGCTCCTAGGAAACTACTACTCTCACTTTTACTGGGTCTAATGATACTCCTATCACTGATATACCATGAACCAAGAAATGAATTTGGTCCATCCAGAAGTGGATTTTTGAGATCATAGTATATAAATGTTTCTCTCTCACTGTACTCTAAATGATCTCATGATTGGTAGCATGTCATGTCGAGTATGAGAGTAAGCCATGATATCGTTCCTTCATAACACCACGAATGAATCCAAGTACATATGGAACAGTCGTTTCACCAGATCCATGAAAATAGTAGGCATGTTCGTGTTACCGATTGACATGACCACGTACTCGTATAGACCATACCTACTCCAAAAGGACGTAAGAGGTATATCTGATGGTCTAATGCATAACTGATGATAACCAGATCTCATGTCAATATTCAAGAACACCTGAGCTCCTCGAAGACGGTCAAAGAGATCATCAATTCCTTGTAAATGATACCATTTCTTGACTGTCAATTGGTTAACCATCTGATAATCAACACAATGCAGGGGTTTTACCATCCACCTTCTTCACAAACAGGATAAGAGAGCCCCAATGATATGTATTGGGTTAGATTAAACCCTTAGCCTATAACTCCTCTAACTGCTTCTTGAGATCATGTAACTCTGGTGCATCCATCCTACAATGATGAATGGGCACTGGTGCCACTCCTAGAACAAAGCCAATAGAGAATTCCAGCTCACAATCTGGAGGCAAACCAAACAATTCCTCCAAAAAACATCCCTAAAACGATCTCCCACTAGACGAAATTCCAACTAAGAAAACCCTGGTCTTACAGATATAGACATGACATCTAGGAAGTAACTCCTCCAAACCCATGATGCTTGGGTCCTACTCTGCTTTCCTGGACATCCCATTCACTCTTAAGAACTAATGTTCCACCATCTGGTGATGGGAAACTATCCCTATGGCTATAACAGTCAATGAATGCCTAAAAGGGGACTATCTAGTCCATTCTGAGAATGAAATCAAGGCTTTTCATCTCAAAGACATAGTGGTCCCAAATTATGTGACACCCACCAACCTCAACTGGGCACTCCTTGAACTATCGTACAGTAGTTGTTCTTATCACCAACAGAGCCTTCAACATCATGTCATTGGTAGAAGAAACGATATTGATCCCAAGTCTCTCCACAATAGAAATATATATAAAACTACGGGAATTCCCATTATCAAAAAGTACAGAATCTAAAATTGAGACATTGAGGATCATACCTAGAACTGTAGAGGGTACAAGATTCTACAACTACTAGGTCTACTCCACTGCAAAATCATGGCACATACCATGACCCTATGACCCTGCCAAACCACCCTATGTTGATCCACTCTGTTGTCACTAAAATCTTGTAGACTAGATACCACAACCGCAACCTCCACCTCAGCCTAAACGTCCGGAATAACTCTAGTTCCATGACTAATGATAAAATTGTGGTGCTGCACCTTAATGTGTGGTCATAGATTATAATTCATCACCAACATCTAGTGAGAAAAAACTCACAGAACCGCTTAATAAGGCCCATCTTTCCGAAAGATCAAAACTTGAATGTGTCTCTCTGATAATATGGCTTCATATTCCCTCTCTTCCCGCACTTGTAGCACCCCAACTTTCCACTAGAAGAAGTATCCATCCAATTATTACCTCCACATGTAGACTCTCTATGGAACTTCATGATTTTAGTAAGAGGGGTTCCATATCTGGATGACAAACCTCCCAAGCTCACCACTCTTTAATCCCTTAGATTGCACTATGTGATCAGCTCCTGGTCGACTATAGAAGTGATGGAAGTCAACCTGATGATATTCACCTCTAATTGAATGTCATTCCTGAGACCATCCTCAAAATCCATTTGTAATAAATATCTCATCAAATCCTCGTATTATTGTGAATCACTATAACTCTAAAAAATTAGAATAGTACTACATGATTGACAGATTTCCCTGCTCCAAAATCATGATCTCTAGGGCTCGATCATCCCTTAGAGACTCTGTGTAAAATAAGTCTTAGAAGGCATGTTGGAACTCATCACAAGCAATGAACTGCTTGCGTACAGCCTGTGAGATCACATCCCACCGTCTCTTGGTGGAGTCTCGAAGCATCTTCTTTGTGAGCCTCACCATCCTCTTTGGAGGCATCTCTAGATGCTCGAAGATAGATAGTCTGGCTTCCATCTTTGACTCTACATCCTAAGGTCCTCCTTCACATATGTAGGTGGGGGGAAGATGCTACTAGAAAACCTGTGTCAATTTTTCCATTGATGATGCTGGATGTGGTGCTCCCTATAATGTCATCATCAACCTCATAAAGAACTCTCGTAACTGTACATCATCACATGTGTCTGGAATAACGGATGGTGCCAAGACTGGCACTATATGAGGATCTACTGGTAGTCCATAATCATCCATGTCTGGTGTATGATCACTTACTTGTATCTAGAAAACAACCAAAGGATGTCATGGTGTCCAGACACTATAAGTTAAACAACACAACTTAGTATCGTGATTTATCAACGATTGAAACATAGAAGAAAAATAAAGGAACCTGAAAATGAATGCATTCATGTTTTTTAAAACATGGATACATGATGTGTATAAACATTACAAGACCCATTTCTTTAATACATCACATGGTTGTGTACTTATAACAAATCTGGTCGTGTGACACCCCATACACACAGAATGTTTATTCCAAACACGAATTGAACCGCTTAGGTTTCAACTTCCCATGTTGTTAGTCACACGTGTGGATACACGGCTGACTCTACACAATGTGTCTATGCTATTCACTTCATGTACTAGAAGGATTACACTGCCCTGTGTTGTTCGTTACAAGGCTGGATACTAGGGTTATACTTCATGATGTGTTCATGCATGACACAACATGTATAACCAAATTTATATTCATCAGTGTCATTAGTCACATGGGTGGACACATGGTCTACACAACATGGCATGTACATCCATTACACAGAGTGTCCCACTAAAGATTTACCATCCCAATATCTCTTACCACAAATCTAGTGACACAGTTTGAGAGTACATGATTTGTATATACATTACATATCGTATACTTAAAGATAACAACACCTTCATAAAAATAAGGACACCTAGTGTGTATTTACTATTGCATGCCATATATTCTGGTCATTTCAATACATTAAGCCTCAGAAACTACTATGGAACCCAAAAAAACTGAAATGATCATTAAAGTGCCAAATTATGATCCATTAGGTCCCATACTCTCCTCGAATCAAAGATTGGAATCTTATACATTTTATATACAAGGAATAAAAAGGTAATAATCCACCAATTTCAAATGCATGAGGGCCAATAACACCTCAGGAACCAAAATTTGGTGTTAATTTGAGAAACCCCATATCCAATCAATACCCCCCTCAAAAAACATGTATTCTATCAATGAATCTGTCACAACAACATGCATATTTAGAACAACATCTCTCACAACAACATGCAATCTAAAATGCACCCAAAATGGCATGGCAAGGATGCATGACATGTGATTTCTAGAAACTGCGTATATCATGCATGATATGTCAAACAATCATCTCATCAGGTTGAAATAGAAAAAAAACCTCAATAATATCAACAATAACAACAACAAAAATTTGAATAACCAAACGATGAAATCAAATCAACTATAATAATTGAAAAATTAGAAAAATTCAATAATTGTGGTAAACTATGATTTCCCTGTACAAGAGTTAGCTACTATTACAAAAAAATTATTACCAATTTCCTATTCCATCCCATCCCTAGCTATATTCTCCAAACAGCAAGTCAATAGGACATGAATCCCTCTAATACCACTTCGTAGCATCCTGATTTCGGGCGCCGCCCAGAGGTTCCTCGTACCCCATTCGTCACATGGCCTCCAACACATTTCCACAAACACTAGAGGATGTGGACTTGAAGAAAGGTCCTTGGGTGTGATATAGGGGAAACTATACCCTCGTTGGCTAAGTAAAACAACAGATATAAATAGATAACAATAGTAGAACCAGTAATAAAATTCATTATGTAAACAGAGGAAGTAATGAACAACTGGTTCACAGATATGTAAAATATGCATGATAAATATATCTAAGAAGGAAGCCAAACAAGTCACAATACAATAATATAGTTATAAAACAATGTACAAAGAAAAAAAATAATGTCAAGCTGCGTCGTACACCTCATCTTGGTCCCATGATCTCCAGCTCCACAGAAATCATGTACCTGAAGTATAAGGGAAAATTACCTTTTCTAGAACTACAATAAAATAATTTGTTTGGCCCCAAAAGAAAGACCCAAATTAGATGTGAGCTGATATTCCACTATGAAACCACCCAAAGATTTGTTCCTAATAGTCATTGATTATATATTTCAGGCAATAAGTAAAATGAAGTAGAAAACAAGGATGTACTCAAAAGTAAACAATCCTATAATTTCAATTACACCCATTTTCATTTTTTAGTTAAGAATCAAAAAAACATATGTAAACCTCTAATAAGTAGTCAGAGCTGAACCCCTTTGGTTCATCCAATAAAACAAAACTAACCCTCTAAGAAGAACTCACAGTATAACCCCTCTAGTACAGCTTTAGCCATGATAGTCTAAGGAAGCACTCACGATCAATTCCCCATGTGGTCTCATAATTGTAACTATATACACTATGGGGAAACAATCAATGTCAAATTCCCCATCTATTCTTGAAATGAGAAACTACAGACACACATAGGGAGCACATACGTCCATCGCCCCTATGGTCTCGCAACGTAATGTAAACAGACACTCTAGAGAATCCCTCAGCGTCCATTCTACCTATAGTCTACTACAACATGTTCCTATAGCACTATGTAATAAATCCTGCTGAAAAACTATAGGGAATCCAAATTAATCCTCTTGAACTACTTGGATAAAAATTCTACAACAATCAAAACTTTTCAAACAAAATCACACCATCCAAACAACACATGGAATTAATAAAAAGTTTCCTAACATGCAAATATAGACCAAATGGTCAATATCAAGAAAACATGGGCAACACAACCATAGCAAGGTAAACAACCATGATTTCAATCATAAATAATCTACTCAAGCACAAAAGGCATAATAGGAAATAACAAGGATAAAAACCATAAACACACAAAACCATTGGAGAAGGGTATTTGGCACTTTCAAACATATAACTCAAAGAATAACTACTCAAAGGCATGAAGCACCAACATCAGCGTTGTACAATCAATATATGTGAACCTCAGGCCTTGACTCATGGTAGAACTTTGTATATCTATAAACCCGCTAGAAATGTTCAACTGTGTATATATCACAAATGAAGAGGAATCATGAAATGAGTATCTAGAAGAAGGAAGAGCTTACCAGGGATATTCCAATGCAATTTATGGTTGTCAATTTGGATAACAGATGGCGAGTTAGGTGATCAGAGAGGAATTGTGCGATAAAGTCTCACCTGGATGAGACGAACAGAGATGAAGGGTGTTATGTGGATTAGACACGAACCCATTCCATTTAATTAAATAATTAGAATGTACAAGGTGTGTTCTTCAAGGGTTCATACTGTGTATTTTATTTATCTAGCCTCTCCTTATGTATCCTCCAGTTCACCCCACACAGCCATGTACCCAGCCATTACACGACCATCACATGGATACCTACTCTAACCGGGTACATGACGTGTACATATAAGTATATGACGTGTACTCCTGAAATTTCTAGAAAGTCATATTTTTCAAAAAATCAACTATAAATGAAATACACACATGATGAAAAGAGAAGGGCTCTTACAAACTCGTCCCATTTTATGTTTCCTTCCCCTAGGTCATTAAGAATTTTAAAATTTATTATGTATCTATGAAGGGTTCTATTTAAAAAGAGCATAGTGGTAGATGTAGTGCCACATTTATATACATTTGTTTCTGATTTCATGTTTCACAATGCACTAGAATAGTATTGCCGTTGTGCATTTATTTTTTTAAAATTTTAACTCAATTGTCTCTAATTCCTTCTATATTTATTGATTTTGGGATAATCCCACTTTTATGCCTTAATGGGAAACCCTTAAATGGACCATAAGCTTCATGGAATTACTTGAACCATAGGTCATAGAGTAATTCATACAGAATATAACAACATGAACTTCTCATGCACAATGTCTACATAATGATGTAGGCTCTCCACCATTGAATGGCCATTCAACACAGCTTCCCATTCATCCACCGGATTGTCCTAATATCAATTTCCATAACCTTTTATTCGTGCTATAAAATTTCTCTACTCTATTGAATGCACGTACTCTAATGAAACATACGGAGAATTCTATTTATAACGTTTTCCTAGTCCATTTATTAACAATTTCATGTGGCCCAATGAGCATGAGGTGGAATCAATGCCTCATGGTCTAACGAATGTATTGAGGTTTCCTAAAATACATACTAGCATGAAGTCCATGGGTGGTATGAAAGCTATGAAGGAATCAGGGACTAAATCAGATTCCTAAGAGACCAAACAGTGGATTAGTTCTAGCTAACAATGTCTAGAAAAGTACATACTATAGGGAATGTTATAGCAACTACTATAATTTCCGCTACATTTTTTACAATAGTACCCCAAGAAATATACCTCCACCTGGATTTAATATTGAGTCTCGTAGATTCACTTCTTGAGTCCTCACCAAATTATCTAAGTCTCTTGTGCTTTAATGTTTTATGTATTCCTCAAATGTTATGTTATGTTAATGTGTATTTGGTATTTGAGGAATGGTTTAGTTAACTATTTTAAAATAGTATGGAAAACATTATTGATATCCCTAGGTATATATAAATCAATATCTCTAGGGATGTCTTTATGGATAAATTTATGGAGGAGTAAGTGTATATGAATTTGTAAGGGAATTATGGTAAAGGATTGAGTGAGTGTATTATAAGATATGCATCTAGGTTGGGATACTATAATTGTATGTGAATCTCACAATAAAGGACCTAGATGTATCAACACTGATATGATGTTCTAGAGAATACAATGGGAAATCTGGTACACGACAAAGCACATTGTTTCTAACCTTGACTGACACTCCCATGGGAAATTATTTGGGAATTGAAAAACTCTTTACTAACTATCAATAATGATTAAAATAAAGGATCACTATTAATAATATTAGATAAACATAATGACTAATTGTTTAACTAAGTAGGATACATGATTTAGCACCATATAAGTAATTTTTCAAGACTGTATGGTATCCCAATATGTTAACTATTTATCACATTATTCCATCTAGTTTTAGTAAATTGAGATAACTTGAAGGAATATTGTTAACATTTATTTTTCTGATTTTAAATGTATGAGAATTATCTGAATTGATTTCGAAAGTGGAAATCACATCAAGAGAATCATTATGTAAGTATGATTATTTTATATAAATACGAATATAATGATACTAAAAAGTACATTTGAATGTTTTTGTGATATTATCCTTGTATTTTTTTTACATTAAACATAATATTCATTATGAGATTGAGGTTGAGGAAACATTTGAATGATATATATTTCATATACTATGAAATAGGTGTTAAAGAATAATTTTTTGAAGCCGAAATAATTTTATAAGAACAATGTGGGACTAATGAAGTATTTATGGTTTGAAATTGAATGACTATGTTTTATGGATTGTGAAATATATAAGTATTTTCAGATTAAGATTTAATTAAGGATTTAAAATGACATGATGAATGTTGATGAAGACATAGAAATGTGAATTCTTTGAAAGGTGATATTTTTATTAGGGTAAGATAACCATTAATTAATGAAAGACATGTAGATTATGATGTTTTGATAATGATATGTTGTATGTGAATATTTAAATCTGATGGTTCGGAGTACCATGTAATTGATTATTTATAATGTGTTCTATGTCATCAAGGATTACATTTTCAATATCTTGGATTTAAATAATATATATAGTAATCATTGTAATAATTAATAATTTATGTTTTTAGAAATAATTTATGACAAATCAAGTTAATACTGAATTTGAATCAAATTTGGGATTAGGATATTCACATGTTTGTTATGTTAAAACCCCAATATACTTTGTGATATGTGAGTGAATCCATGTTATGAAGATTTCATGACTTTCATTCTAATTCCATTGATTTCCATCTTTTAGAATTTGTTTAATGGTAAAAAATCATGAATAGATTATGTAAAAATTTTAAGAAATATTTATGAAATGAGTTTTTATTAAAAACCTTGGTTAAAAGGCTATTTAATTATTAAAGTTATTACAAGTATTTATATCTTATTTTTTATGTAATCAATATTTGTGTGGTTTTATAAAAGCATGTCATGTTTTTTAGGTGACAACCAATTATGTCCAACAAGGTCGGGGGTCTTCAACCCATGACCGAATTATGATAATGATTTAACACCTACCACTAGACAACGTGATGTCTAGGTCAATGTCAAATTATTTTTGTTGAATAATTATTAATGATAAGCCAGAAGAATTACTTTTTATGATTAAAGATTAATGTATTTTCCATATTGATATTAAATAATAGTAAGAGGAAAATATTTAATCTTTATACTCATATATTGGCCTTAAGATAAACTAAAAGTTATTTTTATCAAAGTATGAATCAAATTTAATTTTTGGACATCCATTTATTGATGTAATGGATTTATTTTAATTTGATAAATGAATGAATAAATAATGACTTTTTATAGAAATATATGATGTACATATTTTTAATTTTATTCTTGGTCAATAAATGAATTTCTTAACATTACAATAATTGTTGAAATAAAATGTGTTTTCCAAATACCTTAATTTTTAGGAACCAATGGTCTTTTAGAGCATCATTGATTTCTAACATTGAGGCCCTCAACATTTATTGATCATAAAATTATTTATGATTGATGTTATAAAAAACTCCTTATAATGATTTATGCGTTTCATCTATGTCTAATCATCACTCCCAAACTATGTTCCCCTATGTGGAAACCATGTTATATGTTATATTGGGTATCCATGAAGGATCCATATTTTCTTTTTTAAAAGATGATTAAATTTTAAATTTTAAATTGTGCATTTCAATGCATGAATCATAATAAGTATTAACCCTTTAAAAATCCAAAATGACTTTTAACACTGATATTCATATTTTAGGGGTAGAATTTACCATGGTCTTATTTTTTAAATTATTTGATTCGAATTAATTTATATGTTTTGAAATATTTCATTTGATGCGTCACAAAAAATAGATTATTTTATATCAAAGAACTCTATTTGTGTTGGTTTATATTGAACACCAAGTTAATCGTGTACTACACACAATAGAAATTTTTTCTTCCACTCCATGGAACACTGAGGATTTATTATGTTTCATTAAATGACGATGTTCCTTGATGGCTATTGTAACACACAAGACCAAGTTTTATCAAATAATTGTGTAACATAAAAATGTGTTTATTGAATATAATATAATATACCCTAGAATTAAGGTAAGCGTTTCTGAATATTATTAATTAATTTATGAAAATATATGGTTTTATCAAATATGATATGAATTCATTTGAAAAAAATTAATTATAAATGAACATGAAAAATGATTGAATGAAATGGGATATATTATTATTTTTATGGCCCCAATGATGTTATACCAATATTAATTAACTAAAATATAATTAGTGACTGTTAATATTTGATTTAATATATGTTATATATTCAATCAAATAATTTTGATATTCATCAAATTTATTTTATGTACATAAGAAAAAAATAACAAATTTTAGGCTATAAACTGATATTTTTTTATAATTTTATTTTTACCACCTTTTATTATGAACCCATTTTAAATAATTTTTTTAAATTTAATTTATTTTATAGGTCAAAACAAACCTTATATATATAATATAATCATAATAATTAAGTTAGTATAACGTTTTGGGGTTTTCCTATACAGTTTCATTTTTTTAAAATAGATAAAATACTATATTTTAATTCAAGACTACTTCTTCATCTAATTAATTTATAAGGATAAATTATATTATAAATAGGTTTGACATTTTAATTGGATTATATATTTATAAATTAACCCAATGTGGGTCATTATAAAATGTTTCAAAATAATTGGATATAAAGACATATCTCACTTTTGGTAATTTAATATTTAAAAACCAGCATTTTCGACTCGACTATGGGGTTAATATTATAATAATTTCTGCCACTAATTGGAATATAATATGAAAAAAAATCTAAGGAATATTTGGAATTATAATTATTTATGATTTATAACAATTTCAACTTATTTTATCCATAAATATTACTAAATTTGATTAATATTAATTACAATCATTAAGGTTATATTAAGCTTAATAAGGTACTAAACCATAACCATAAGGCCAAAAATGAATTGTAGACTTGTCTAAATTCCATTGGATGGCCATAATTTCATTCTATCCACCATTTAATAAATTTTGGATTATTATATTATCCAATTTCCTCATTAAAAACATTGGTGAAATTCTCTCTTCAAATATTTACAAGATTGACAGTCCTTAATTATTAAAGGTCGCCACCTCACCCTCTTATTTAGACCACTCAAACATCCTAGATTTTTTTCATGATGAAAGAAATAAACATCTTCAAATCATTCCATTACACTTAAATAAACTTCCCTTGGACTAAACGATACCCATGGAAGTCTTTTGGCATAAACAAAGTGGAGTTACAAGATTTAGACGTAACATCTTCTCTCAAGATTCAATCATTTATTTTTATTATCTACCTCATACCCTTTCTATATTACATTATTATATAACTAAACATTTATACTATAAATAATATGATGTTTTTATGTTTTTTTATTGACATGAACATACATGAACAACCATCTAATGGGTAAAAAAATTTCATGTATGGAGAACTATTTCCTCACTAAACGATTATTGTTCATTTCTCCATTGCTGCATCTCATGGTGGAAATTTTGATGGATAATATATTTATAATTTTCATAAATTATATTTATTATTTCATTAATTTTCATATTTTGTTTTATGACACATATATTTTTAATTTCTATTTTGTGTAAATAAGATAATTTTGTTTCAGGAAGCATGGACTACTGCCCCCTCAAAGTTATGGAATTCATTCACACCCTACATAGAAAATATTAATGATGGGTTTAGTGAAATCATATGATAATTATAAAATTTTAATTATACTATAATTATATTATAAATATATATATATATATATTTCTTTTCCTTTCTTTTTTTCAATATGATTAAAAAATTGAAACTGTGTTCAATCGTACATACTGCTTACCATCTCCATGAACTGTGTATTCCATTTCATAATTATATATTCTATTTTTTATTATAATACCCATATAATTGATATATATGATATTTTTATCATTATATAAACTCTACAATCATGACATAACAATAAGTACAGATGATATAATAATGTTTGACACATCCAATGAACAAAGTGGATATTACCCGAAGTGAAACCTTAACTTATGATTGTTAACAAGATGTTAATATAAAATAATAATAAAAAACTATATTATAGGTTATTATATAAAATAAAATGGGTAAATAATATATTTATATAATTTTTGTATTTATTATATAGGTTTTTTGAATTAGAATGATGAGACTATAGACACAAGGCAAGGGAATTTCAGTACACATGTTATATATGTGAGATAAAAGCCATGTTGACTACTGCTTTCTACTATGAGTTTTATATAAATCCCATTAATATATTATATAATTAGTATTATTAAATTTATGAGTATTTTAATATACATTATATTATATTTCATCCATGGAATTTATGTTTCAATAGATAGAAAATAATATATATAGATTTGTCTAAATTTTCATTCTTTGAGACACAAGTTTTGTTATGCTACTACATTGTTTTTTATTGGTATATATACATCTACAGACATTTTTAATCATAAATATAATTTATTCATGATATTATATGATTCACTTAATTCCCTTTAACTACATGAAGTGTATGATCTCATGTTTCCAAGAGATTAGAGAATATTAAAATAATATCATTGTGGTTTTCATGATTTTTTATATTCATGATTCCTTTGATGATAGATTATGATACATATCTCAAGAAAACTAATGAAAATTATTCTCCTCTAATTAGTTATTATATATTCATGTATCAGAATCATTTATTCAATTTTTTCTACATAATATAGTAAATAATGTGTTTATAAGGAAGCCCAAATTTACCCTTTCTTTTGTCAAAAATAAATTGCCTTTCAAAACCATGATTTCTAAAAAGGATTTAAAATATTAATAAATTAATCTACTATTATATATAAAATAAAATTTTACCCTTTTTGACTCTTACAAATTTTATCAAAGGAATATTCATGTCCTTATATAGAGAAATCAATTTTCTTTCATTTTTACCATTCAGAAAAATAACTCTCTTATCCTGGTAGAATATGTACAGATTTCTCTTGTGTTACATATTTGAAGCATCATTTCCATGTATAAAATGATTATTTTACAGAAAATATTTTTAAAAGTAATTTTCATGGAACATTTTTTTCAATATTCATTCAATATTTTTTTTATTATTTATCATGTAATTTTTTTAAATTTTTTTGAATAATTCCTTATATTATTTCAATATTTTAATTAATGAAATTGTTTTTAAAAAAAATCATGATTTATTTTAATTTTTTCAATGTATTTTAATGAAAGGATTTTCAAAACATTTTCATGATTTTATTATTATTTTTTTAATGTGAGTTAGAAAACCAAATTTTTTGAAGCATACACTATATGATTTTTATGTAATGTGGCTGTAGAAAATATTACTACTCTTCATTATAATATTTTAGGGTATATTCAATGAAACTGATCTTCAAATGGGTTTATTCATTAAAAATATTTTTTTTCAATAATGAAATATATTTCCCTCAATAAATTGTCTTTGAAAAATATTGAAAAATTATTTTCCATCTAATTTGACATCCATTGATATTTATTATTCCATTATAAGAAATGATATAATGGTTGCATTAATATTCCTTCTTCGAATGGGTTATAATTAATGACATGTTCAAGATACTTGTGTATATCTAATGGGTTATATGTTTATGAAATACATTTTCTATTTAATGAGTTATTATTTTTTATGAAATGAATATGAAAACTATATCCATTTTAACAAGTTATGATATGATTACATGCTTCCGATACACATTTATTTTCAGGAGTTATGATACGATTTTTAATAATCTTATAGAAGATATATGTATGATTTTATAATGTGATTAATGGGACCTATATCTTCCTCTACTGCATTGTGTAATGATCTATATCTGATGATATAGATGAAGATGGTCCTAAGATTGATCTATGACTTCTATGGTTTCCATGGGAGTGAACCATGAATACCAAAATTATATGAGTAGTGAAATCATGCTAAAAAAGGAAATGGTAGTGAAACATGAATTCCAATATGGTATGGAGTTTGAAACCATACTACAAATATGGTATTGGAATTCGTTCCTTGGATTCTATGGAAATAATCCTATATTCATATTTGGTATCCATAATTAGCTTCTATATTATTATGTTATGATTTCATGGTAAATTAAATACATCATTATGATTCATTTCTTCTAAATTTCCATTATCAATTTTTATAATCATTGATATGTAGGGTATTATCTTCTAATGACAAGATCATGTTCTCACACTGCTATACTAATGTGTATGCATAAATTTCTCCCATGATTACCCATAATGTGAACATGTTCTCACCCATTTTCTGTTCACATCCACCTTGTTATGAAGATACGTATTATGTTTTAGTTTTCTATGTAGGGTTATATTCAATAAAAAAATAGTTAGATATGATTTAGCTCATATATATACTTGTATTTATGTCTTCATGTATCCAAAGAAACTAGGCTATAATAGTTTTTGGGGTCTATTCGTATAATTTTTTTAGTATTCCATAATATTTGTGTAATGTTAATATATGAAAAGTGATTGTTGTTATAGATTTGAATTATTTGACACCAAAAATAAATCATATAAATTTCATGCACCAATAATATACAATTTAAAATTCATTAAATTATTAATATAGGGGACATCATCCAAATGTAACATGGTAAATGTATCATGACGATTTTTACCCAAAGTATATATAACATTGTTTGATTTTATAAGTTGGTAATTGATCTTGAAATAATAATACATTATTAGATGATGACATCTACTCTACCTCGTTTTCAATTCCTTCTGAGTGAATATATAAATCATACATTTATGGGGAATATATATTTCACATCTGCTTCCACATATATGATTCCTCTAAATTTTCAAATAAAAAACCACATCATCAAATTCCAAATCATGTCTTGTAGAATTTAATTTAGTAGGATTCTGTTTTATCGAATATTATGTAATTATTTGATCATTTTATATCATAAAACAATGTTGTCCCTTAAATGATGCATAACAGTAGATGAAAAAACACCATCTATGGATGGAAAGGCTAAAACTGGATCATTCACCAATCTTCTCTTTAGTTCCAAAAATGAAAAATTAAATTCCTTTATTCAAAAAAATTGGACCCCTTCTTGTTTTAACAAATTTAATGATCAAGATAGACATTAAATTATTTTAATATATTCCAGTAATATAATGCTAATTCCAAATAAATGTGAATCTTAGGGACATATTTATTTCATGTCCATTCGTTAATGACTATGGATATAAAGTGATCATCTATTATAAGATTTATTTTTATATTGTTCCTTGGAAAAGAAAAATGTTTGAACCATGAATCAAATTTAATAAATCTATCATATAACATCATTTCATTGAGTATTTTTAGGAACGTCCTTCAATTCATTTCATGATCTGTATTTGTCTTTGAATAAAAAATCATCCGTAATATTAAAAAAATATCCAACTAATCATAGAAGATTATATTCATAAGATCCATGAACACAACTAGGGAATTTTGTTTAAAAAAAATTAATTACAAAAAAAACATAGAATTCCCAAATCCTATTTTGAAAGCTTTTTTTTTGGAATGTCATCCACCTTAAACATCAATTAACGGTATTCAGATCACTAGTAAATCTAGGATAAATTATTAGATCCATGGAGATGACGAAAAAAAGTCATCAATATATGAAAAAGGATACATATTCTTAATAGTAATGTTATTCAAAGCTAAATATTCAATTAAAAGCCTAATGAATTCATATTTCTATTTAATAAACAAAATTGGAGAACCTCGTGGTGACGTTCTTAGATTAATGATACATTTATCAAGAAGCTCATTCAACTAAAATTTCAATTCAATATGATAATCTTAAGCTATTATATATTGGGTTATTGAAATTATCTTAGCATTAGGAACTATGTAAATTATAAATAAACCTTCATGATTAGGTATAATAATGAGGTACTTATCATGGAAAACAAACATGCATTCATTTACCAATGGAAAATCATTAGTATAAGGAGTTACATTTTACGACAATATGTGCAAGATGAATTTAATATGAATATTTTAATATTTTCATAGCATCATTATATGTTATCATTTGTCTGGGTTCATTATTTTATAAAAATAGAAGCTATTTCTAAAAAACAACTACTTTTTCTCTAAAAAAGAATACATACGTGGAATACCATCAAACTCCAGTAAGGGAAAACAATATGGTTTTTTGTTAATGTCATTGCACATACTACAATAGGAATATTTGTATAATTTCGTTTATTTTTAATATTTCCATGTTATGATTTAACAATATGTTCTGGGATCATTTATTGAGAAGAAATTTCTAATTTTATAAAATGTTTCTTTGCAATAAAGGAATGTGTAGACCTCATATCATATTTATTATTGGAAAATATGTGTAAAAAATAAGTATCTAATATCACTTAATTGGATGTCCCATCATCTAATGATGTAGTCTTAAATGATTTCAATGCACCTTTCTTCTTGTAATCAACCATCCTTTTATCATTTAGATCATTCTTTATGAAGGTATATTCATAAATCCCTCACTCATCAGATTTAATATAGATGATAGTTTTACTATTTAATTATTATCAATATAATTTTCATTGATTTATTAGGCCATATGTACAAAAAAAAATTGAAAACATATTCTAATTTTGATAACGTATTACCTAGATACATTTTTACTACAATTATTAATAAATATAAATTGGATTTTCTTAACTTATGACATATTTTATTTATTTTTACACATTTATTACCATATGGACCATTTATTGTTCTTGTTGTCAAAGTACATGTGATAATAAGAATCCTCCATTTCTATACTATCAAAACATTTAAAAAATTTCATAAAATATGAATTCATGAGAAAAAGAAAACCATAAATATCATGGTCTTACTACAAACCTTAAATGATTAATTTTACTATCAATATATATAATAATAATGGGAAAATACATGGAAAATCGAGTGATGATTTGTTCATACACATCCACTGAGTCGTCCACCTTCTATTTAAAATCAATGATTTACTTTTCCATCCTATGTTGAACCACCAAATGAAAATATTTTTCAAGAACGTATTGTTAAAAACATCTGATTCAATGGAATCAATATCATCATAATACCTGATATTCTTTTCCATTAAACACCATTGGAAATATTCACCTTAAAAACAATAAATAAAAAAGACTAAGTGTTTGATTATATGAACACGAGATGACATAAAATATCTTTTCATGTGATTTAATCTACCATTCAGCCATCATTTGGTCAGAAGATCCTTTGAACGTGAGAAGTTGTATTGTATAAAATGTACTACTATCACCATATAACATTGTGGTGGCTCTCGTAGTTCTACTTCATGGATTCCATCCCCATTTATAGTTAGACTCAACATAGAAATTACTATCAAAATCTTCATTGTTCTAATTACCACCATTACAGGTTGTGGATTCGAAATTGTATCATCCTAGTTGTGAATTCAAACATTATATTCCCTGTTTCTTCGATAGAAAAACATTATTAACAGACATGTCTTATATGATGCAACGTTGTAATCATCAAATTTTATATAATTTAAAATTATACATAAGGTGACAATAATACATTTGTATTATATTGAAATCATACTAACAACTAATATTATATTCAAATTTCATTTATGACAACTATATGGTCCCAACCTTTATATTTACATGATATCACACTTTATTTTAGAATTCACTTTCTTAAAAGACTATAGATATTTTTAGTGTGGTGTTTTAGAGAATTTATAAATAAATCATACATAAAAACCCAAAATTAGGAAAAGTGGTTACATATATAAATAAATCCATTTGATCCACAAAATAAATGTATTGAATAAATCCTATAATATTTTCATGATAAATATTCACAATATTCATATTTGATTCCCTTTTTCCCTTACACATCCTTAAACCTTGTAAATAACAATATAAAACAAGATATGAGCATAAATATATGAATGAGGAACATAAAAATAGGAAAATAAACCATTATTGAATGAATACATATAATCATTTGAAATAATATAACCAAATACATACTTCTCAACCAAAAAATTTATATAGTTACATTGTGAAATGTTGAGATTTCGATAAAACATTGAAAGAATTAATAAAACCATAAAGGTAACTAGGGGAATTATATTATTATTATATTAACCCTTGCATATACAATATTATTTTAAATCCCCTTGGAAATCATATAATTTCACCCTATGGGATACCATATGATTTAACACTCACGACAATATTATGGTGTTACTATGGCAGTAACACCTAGAGTAACAATATTTTTGACCTCCATCATAAACATAACCATGTCATTAGAGGGAGATATATGTCCCACTATTCATCATAAAAAAATTACCATGGACTAGAATATAATTTTAAAAAAACACTTTTAAAATAAAATCTTTTCATTTGAATTTTTTTAAAATTGAAAATTAAAAGATGATTCATAAAACAAAATACCATTACCATAAGACCTTCTTATATCTAATTTTTTAAAACCTATTTGATAATGGTTTAAAATTTGTCATTAATATTTAAATAACTATATTAATAATTATATAACCTTATATTATCTTCATATAACATCTTTCCACGAATTTATTTATAATATTTTGTTATTTTCATTGTTTCAAATGAATTTATTCTATGTTATATTTGATATGTTCATTATGGATATTCATCAGATTGGAATAAAAAATATATAAGTAGAATAAAATTGTATTAATATTATTAAATATTTATAAATGATACAATATATCATTTTTCTGATATGATGATGAATCATAAGAAAATTCATTAATGATATTATTTAATTTATTTTGGCAGTTTTTACGACCATCACAAACCTTGGTGTTTTAATTCAATAACATGGTTAATTTTGTTACAGAACATTGAATAAATTATAAAAATTATAAAAAATGTTACTTAACCATAATAATTTATGTGTGACCATCCATGAAGGTGGAAATGGAAAATAAAAAAGTATCATCCATGATGGAAGTAAATCAAGACATCACCGATTATGATCTAATTTTTAGAATAAAATTGAGAAGAGAAATAATTTGATGTGGAATTTGTTCATGAACATTAATAAATTATCATATATATAATATGAATTACGTTTCATTAAACATATAAAAGGGGAGATAAAAATATAATATGAAATCAAAAGAAATAAAAAATGAAAATAAAAGAAAATGAAAGAGGAATGTACCTATTGAATTATTCTAGTTGAGAACATCTTAAAGGCCTTTGGTTTTGGAATTTTAACGAGACCATATATTTATAAGCATGGATAAGAATCCTTAGAAGGTAAATGGGTAGAAATTAAACAATATTTAAATCTATAAAGTATAAGGATAAGAGTTTGTGATTCGCGGTATTCAAAGTAGTGGATAAAGGTTTTTTCTCATTATTATATTTATTAGTTCTTGAATTTGGATCAAGATAATGAATTGAATTAGAATTTTCAATAAATATGTTAAACAAATGAAGTATGGTTCTATATTATTATGATTTCATCATTGATGTCTGAAGGAATAGTTTATTTAACTTATAATTTATATACACATTACAATACAATATTATATTATTCAAAAAAATTCATGGATTTTATAACAATTGAAAAATTCTCCATCAATTTTTTTGAACTGTGAAATTAAAAATTTATCACCATTTTCTTGTAAAAAAATTTACAAATAAATGAAATTTTATTTTTAATTAAAATCATCATTATTCATGAAATACTGACTTTAAATTTATAACTGATTTTATAACACATAGAAAAATTATTTAAGGCCTTCTAAAATGAACTTATATTCATAATAAAACAAAATATTATTTGATGAATATATTTGATGGGAATAAATTTTCTTTTAAATAAATATATTATTTTTAAAATTTTAAATAAATATTTATGACTTACAAAAATACCAAAATTTAATTTATTATTTCCAAAACATTTATTTAAATATTCTTTGGTATTAATATATCATGATTTCTATTATAAGATAAAAAATTTTACTTATACTATCATAAGAGAGGTTACAATTATATTAGATTATATTGAAACATTTTTATAAATACCACTTATTTAATAATAGATTTATATTGATTTAAACTATATTATTCCATAATTGAATGAAATTATTTTATAATTACCTGGGATGTTACACCTATAGGCTCACATTTAAGAAAATTTTATGATTTAATTTCCTTATCAAAATCTTTTATGATATCATATGAAATTTGTGGGATTACATTATCAATAAGGGAAAATTTTTTAACAAGGAATCAACGGTTATATCATAAGTAAGATAGAAAATATGAATGAGGGAGAAATATATTATTAAAAAGAACATGAAATAATAATGTTTTTTACATATGCCATAATGTATTGAAATATAATATAAAAATAAAAACATATAAGATGAAATAATATTGAGAAAACATGATTTAATAAACATTTTCAACTTAGAATAATATATGAATATGACCAATGATTATGACATATGCATAAGAAAATGTATTAAAATCATAATGATAAAAGGTATCAACATAAATTTCTAATTGATTATTTCGTATGCAGCTCACTGCCTCATGTTCATACTCAATATCTTAAGAATCTCTAATCTACATAATTTATTTCTAAATCATGTGAACATATATTGTTGACATCATTTACATTCTCGGTATTGTAAACATAACTATATAAACTATTATTGTCTACAATAATGTGAATTATATAATATACATCATGTTCATGAATAATATTTTGATCATACCTATTCATCATCATGTTATAATATATCATATAAAACTCATGTGATATAAAACCATTAGAAAATCATTTTAGTTTAATATATGACCAAACCAACAATCACCAATTTATATGTCTTCTATAAGTCACCAATCATTCAAATTATTATTAAGAACCATGTGAAACAAAATACATATTATTCATTACAATTTAAAGATTCCCCGAATAGAAAAATATGATTTATAGTATTTCAAGAGGGTATTTCCATGATTGACATATAAAATATAAAAACACAACACCCAACATTTGATAAAACCAAAATATTACTATAGAATATTTTTTATAAGGTGATTCATTAAAAATATTTCACAATTAAATAAATCAATTATAAATTTAGATGAATGGTTTTATGAAAAAAAATATAATAGTTTTTAAATAATATTGTTTTAATTTGAATAAATTAATAAGTAACAATCAAATTGTAATCATATTTTTCAAAATGGGGAAGTGACATATATGAGAAAATTATTTTGAAAAAGGATCCTTAAATTGAAGACCACTAGAAATTATCATTAATTTTTCAAGAAGGATATGTTTAAACACATTTATAAGTACTATCATTAATGAGAATAATAAATAATTTTTCATTTAAAATGAAACTAATATTTCCAAAAGAATATGTTAATAAAACATATTTTTTCTTCTTCTATATAGTTTCTTTAATAATTGATCTTTGGAAGGATATAAATGTAATGAAAAATTAATTTGGAGATGAAAATAAAATTTAATTTACAAAATATTTTTTAAAATTTAAAAATTCTTTTTCTAAATGACCACATTGAAAATGAGTTGTTAAAAATTAACTTCCAAAATAATAAAATTGACATATTTATGCCACTTGAGAAAAAACATCATTCTATCAATATAAATAGTAATAATATACTTAAGAAAAAAATATGTGAATGGAGTGGAAACCATAATTAGGAAGTATTATATTTACTATATATGTAGTTAAATATTAAATATTGATGAAATATAATTAATATAGAATATTTAAATAAAAAAATTATTCCATGATAAAAATAGGGTATAATGTATGAAAGTAAAGATGATCTCATAGATAAAAATATTAACTCAATAAATAGTTTGATAGATTAAAAAACATTACATTTTAAATAATATATCTATCATACAACAAAACAATGATTATTTTTAATGAATGTGAAAATACCACCTTTAAAAATACTATATTATTTTATATGGTTATAGGGAAGTGGATACAATATAAAAATTGTTAAGGGTGAATAATATGAATGCATAAATCAAAGATGGGTGATTGTGACTAAAACACTTGAAATTTCTTCCCACTTCATCAAATAGACTTAAATATCCAAAAATATCATAATAAATAATTATAAATCATTATTAACACCCAATTACATTTATAAAATCTTTTTATATTAAAGTAAAATTTCATTTAAAATTGAGCATTTTTATTATGATGATTCAAAATCAAAAATGATTTTAGTAGGATGATAATTTCTCAAAAATGTTATGGAATGGGTTCAATAAGTAATAATTTCAGTCTCTAATTAATAGGACATAATATTTACATATTGGAATCATTATGAATATTTTTAATTATAATAATTTGGGAATAAAATTATTTTCCCCAAGGATAGATCCGGATTATTAACATATGTCATAGAGAATCCAAGAGTTATTTCATTAGTTTTATATATATACAAAAGGGTATTTGAAATGGTAATAATGTGGGAGAATTTAATTATATCCTCAATAGTGAATTATTTGGATATTAATAGTTTTATTAAAAATCATCTCAAAATAATCACATGGAATTAAATATTGATTCAACAAGAAATTTGATGAAATGAATACTACGCAGGGGGAATTAGAGAGAAATGTTTGATACATGACAACTATAAAAACAACACTGTGATATGAAATTATTTGGTTAGATTTGTATAATATTATAAATGGTTCACTATTTAGAATGTAATATATTTTTTATAATCACATAAAGGAATGATCAAAAGGAATTATAAGTTAATATAAAAATATGTGTACAAAAAACCGAAAGTGATGGTGAAGAACTATTACCATGGAAAGTAGCATATTTTTCATTGGGATTTCTCTATATAAATTTTCGAGCACCATGGTAGGAATTTAGAGTGGGTAATATAAGTTAACGTCATGATAAATTACTGTGTTATGTATAAGAATGAGGCAATTTGTGTGAGTGATCACTATTGAGATAAGATAAAATAGAAGGTCTTCCATGGGAAAAAACATATTTAATTAGTACGAATATAATCCAAAAGTTTGAAGAAGGGTTAGGTTTTTTATGTTGCGAAATAGAATGAAAAATATGTGGGTATATAATTAATACCGTATATGAATTTATATATGGTTTAAGATAACTTTTAATAAATAATATTTTGATATACTTCATATACTTATTTTTAGGGTTATCAATAATGATTAAAAATTATCCATATTAATTAATTTTTTTCTAAAAATATAATATAGATTAATTAAATCTTATCATTGTAATAAATATAAATATTTGATCTAATTAGCGCAATTTTATATCTAAATTAATGAAATTTATCTTTTTTTAAAAAATTATATAATGGTTTGAAAGAATTTTTTTTTGAAATATGTTGTTTTAGTTGTTAGGTGATCATAACCCTTTATAAATAATTATTTATAAATTAAATTGGTGGAATTTTAATTATATATATATATATTAATATTTTATTAATATAGATCCAATTAACTAATTAAATTCCTAATATATATAAATGTAACAATTTTTTAGAAAAAAACTATTTTACTATAGAAACTAATACTTACCTTTGTATGGTAATTATTTTCAGGAAAATTGAATCTAACATATTAAATATTTTGTACTTATTTTTGAAAAATATGAAAATTATTATATATTTTTTTAAGGATATAAAATTTAAATTTTCATATTACCACCAATAACACATTGAAACGTTATTTTAGGAAATGTTTGTTTTTAAACATAAAAATTATTTTTACCGTAAATTGATCAATGATACTCAAAATTCTGAAATAAATATTTTTATTGTAAAACAAATAAGAGAATATTTTCAACTGATGAAATCAAAAATAAAATATTACTATCAAAATGTATAATTATAGAAATTGTATACAAGTTTTCTAATTAGAATAAAATGTTATGTATTTTCTTAATGCATGTAAACAATTTTTGGAATTTCATATAGATAATTTATAATAATTATTTTTACACTATAACATAACTTTAATCAATTTACATTTTTTCTAAACATCAATTATTTGACTAAATTTTATGAATATTATAAAATTTATGATATTAATATAAATAATTTTATTAATAGTTCACATTAAACTAAATACATTTTTAAAATTTCCAAATAAAAATTGTATCATTATTTTAATACTATAGCTTCAAAAAGTAGATTCATTTAGAAATTTTCAAATTTACGAGATCATAAAATTATGGTTTAGGTGAAAATAAAATTTATAAATAAATAATATTTTTATTGATAAATTCTCCTTTTATTATTGTATTTTTTATTAATTAAAATATTTTAGGAGTTTTTAATTGGTTGAAATATTTTTAATTATTATAGGATTTTTTATTATAATATTAATCTAGTTAAAATTAGATAATTTTTTATTGATGTTTATTGGAGTTAAAATTAATTTATAAATTTAATATTTGTTGTAAATTGTATTTGGAGATCACTTGTTGTTACATGGTAATTTATAATAGATGTATCATATATGTATATTTAATTTTTAGAATGTATGAAAAAAATATGAAAAAATATATTTCCTAAATAATGATATAACACACCGTAAAGTTACAATATTTTCCATTAATAGAAATATTAATTTTTTTGTTGCACTATTTATACACAAAACCATGTTAAACTATTACTACACGAAATATAGAGATTAGATTATAGTTGTCACGACACATCTCCTGGGGCCCCTACCGTGACTACCCAAAGCCCGCCTTCTATAGGCCAGGGGCTGGCGACTACCACCAAAGGTGTGAATCCCTAAACTGGGAGGGCATTACCTTTATAACTATAAATAAAAACATCACAGTACACAACTGGAAGAAAACAACTACGTAAATATGTATACAAAAGAAGTTCTAGAAAGTAAAAGGGGACGAAAATAAAATCCCAACTGAAAAGTACAAGTACAAATAAAAAAATTAAAGCAACTACTGGGCTGCCCTCCGGGGTTCTTACCTGAGGGTTATGTACATATGGCCTCCTTATCACTCATGTATGTCCGTCTCTTCCATGAACCGTCACACTGATTTGTCCACCTCCAGGTACCATCCAATCCTACTACTCTTTTCCTCATTCAGCGTTGTCTGACGTCTACAACCATCACAAGGTGGTGCGGGAATAGACCGTAAAGGGGTGAGTATAACAATACCTAGTAGGGACCGTAAGACCCTCAAGGTCTCACAAAAACCAAAAATGGTAAACCAAAATGTAAGAAATCAACGGATAATTATTACTTAGGTATATGCCCATACATATACCTAAGTTATCTTGTAACCCATCTCAATCCCGAGGAAAACACAAAAGTCATTAAATCATCTCAAACCTAGATTTTCATTATCGAAACCACTACTTCTGGAGAACTCCTCCCCTATCGTGTACATTGGGCCTGTCGTGACACCAAGGAACTTATCACTAACCATGGACTATTGAGGTACTCCTCCTGTTGAGTATCGCGGGTCTACTGCCAACTACCAAGCACTCTTTCACGTTGGGTCTGCCGCCAACTACTAGGCACCCCCCCTAATAGCCTGCAGAGGTACTCCTCCTGTCGAGTACCGTGGATCAGCTGCCAACTACTAGGAGCTCCTCCACCGTAGGTCTGCTGCCAACTACCAGGTGCTCCCCACTGGGCTAGTAGAATCACTCCACGCCGATTCGGTCAAACATTCGTCAGGTCTCAACCAGCTACTAGGTCTTCTTACTCTGTCAGCTTGTCTCTGAAAGGATCCGCTCCACTAGCTACTAAGCGGTACATGAATAGTCGTTAAGTGCCACAAAGAAGTATCTCAAAGGTCTGCCACATCTTAGGGTCCCCAACTGATAGAGCAAATATTTTCAATTAATTTATATTGAATATCATTGTTTTAAACCCACAAAATTGTTCCTCTAAGATTAATTGTTTCATTTTTATGATAATGGTGTTATTTTGAGCTGAATAGTAAAAATTGGCCATTTTGGATTTTTAACAGTTTTAAAGTATTTCGGTAGGTTGGCCATAACATTAACTACACTGGTCCAAATTACCAAATTCTTTCTTTTACAGATTCTACACATCCAGGGCTTCATTTCATATATTTGGACAAAAATCTGAATCGGCCATATGAAAGCTCAAAAGAAGCTCACATTTTGGCTCAAGAAAACTGTTTTCAGTTCTGCCTAGTTTTGATGTGGGATCCATAACTCATCCACTGTGGGCCCAAAGCTAGTGAAATTCTATGGGTGGACGCGAAATGAGTTTTGGATCATCTTTAATGAAGGAATAACCGAGTTAATTGGCCGTTTATTGGGTCATTAAAGCACCCTAATCCGGAGGATTTTGTTTTGGAGAGTCTTACTGGACAGAATAAATTCTCAAGGTAAAACGGCCATAACTCTCGGAATACATGTCCAAATCCGCTGGAAGTTTGAGGAGACACGGACAAGGGAATTATGAACAACATTCGTGAAAGGCTCAATGCGTCAAGATGTCATGTAATGGGGCTAAAACGCGTCGACATTCGGGGGAAACATTCTGGCTATAAAAGGAGGAGAGCTCCATCCTCTCAAGGCATCCATTCTCCATCCAATCTCTATCACATTCCTTCCGGGACACCAAGAATAAGATCTTTTCGGTTTTATTTATTTTTATTTATTTTCTTTTTCATAGTTTTGTAATTCCTTCTTCTTCCCCATTCAACTCGATTACCCTTACCATGGTGGGGTAAACTTTTGGAGTGATTGAGGAAGGGTTGGTTTTCTACATTGTAATGCTTGAGTTCTTGGATGCAATTGAATAAATTTATTTCTTCTTCAAAGTTGTTTTCAATTTATTATAGCGGATTTTATAATCAAGTGCAATCGTTCTTGAATATTAATTCTGTTATTTATTTTTTCCTTGGTAAAATAATCAATATCTCCCTCCACTAATTTCTGGTTTATATATGATGGAATAAACCAGGAATTAGTGGTGAAGTACTCGACGATCGTCAGTACGTGTAAAAGGTGTAGTGAATGTTCTTGATTGTTTGGGATAAACAAAACCCAATCGGGAATTGCCCATTTAAATTAAGGATATTCAATACAATTATTTTACACATGGAAGGAGAGTTGAACAAACCAAGATCTTGGTAAGGTTTTCTCTCACAATAATAATTTCACCAATTCAGTGAGAGGAAACGATTGTGGAAACTCACTTTAATCAACTAAGAAGAAGAGGTTTGAATTAAATTGATCAAGGATAGAATTATAATTAGGAAACCGACCCCGACCTAATCACCCTTTTAAATTTCATTGTTTTTCAATAATTTTAATTTCAAATTTCCTTTCACAACAATTTTACCCCCATTTTAAAGTGACAACCCATTTTGTGTGCACTCCTCTTCGGGAGACATCCTAGGTCAACCACATTACTACATTTTAACTTGGGAAATAATTGTTTTTCCACGCCCTACGACAGGCATGCGTCAAACTTGGCGCCGTTGCCGGGGAGGCAGTGAAACAAAAAAAAACAAAATTGAATGACCCGCACCTCAAAAGAACCATTAATTGAATTTGATCCAGAAATTGAAAGAACATTAAACAAACTATGAAAAAGAAATCTACCAGAAATATTTGAAGAAATAGATCTCTCAGATTCAAGTGAAACTCTTAGTGTTCACTCTAAACCTGAAATCATGGCTAGAAATCCCAACCAAACCCTGCGTGATCTATGTGCACCACAATTTTCCATTCAAAATAACCAACTAATTGCACCCACTGAACCAAATGATTTTGAATTACGTGTCAATATGATTCTTGTTCTTCCAAAGTTTCATGGTCTTACAGGAGAAGATCCAAATTGGAACATGCAAGAATTCAGATATACTTGCTCAAGCTTTAGGCCAAGAGGAGCACCCGAAGACCAATTTCAGTGGAGGGCATTCCCCTTCTCACTTGAAGGAATAGCTAAAGAATGGTTGTACAACCTACGACCAGGGGAGATCAGTGATTGGGAATACCTAAAAATAAGTTTCATGCAAAGATTCTTTCCCACATAGAGGAGCACTTCCATCAAGAAGGAGATTTACATCATATGACAACCAACTGGAGAAACCCTCTACGAGTACTGGGAGCGCTTCAAGAAGCTATGTTCCAGCTGCCCACATCAAGAAATGGAGGAACACCAATTCCTTGTGTTCTTTTACCAAGGACTAATGGATAATGATCGAAATATTCTAGATGCCTCATCAGGGGGGTCCCTGATTGACAAGTCTCTTGCAGATATCAGAATACTAATTGAGAATATTTCTCAAAACTCACAACAATTTGGACTAAGAGGAATGGGAACTAGGGGGATACATGAGGTAAAAACATCTGATTCATCTACATTGATTGAAACCAAAGTTGATGACCTTGCAAGATTAGTCCATCAAATGGTTGTAACACAAGAAAATGGACAACAAGATTCAGCTCAGGTATGTGGTTTATGTTATTCTTCCACTCATTATACTGACCAGTGCCCTGAGATACAGGGGACAGAATAATGTGCTGCGGCCTTTCAACCAAGAAAATTCCAACAAAATCAACTGCAATCCCAACAAGGATATGGAAACCAACAAAACCAGATGATACCATTTAACCATCACCCCAGTCAACCTCCTTACCATCAGCAGAAATACCAAAACCCCCCTTATAAACAGCCCTTCCAACACCAAAAATCTTTTCAGCCTCCACCATTCCAAAGAAAGACATATGAACAACCATCCACCAGCACACACCCTTCTGTGGAACAGCTACAATCCAAGTATGAGGGCCTAGCAGATAAGGTTGACAAGCTAGCAGACACCGTGGGAAGTCTTGTTGAAATAATGTCCAAGAATCCAGGGAATCTTCCATCCCAAACAGTGCGAAATCCTAAAGAGAATGTCAGTGCAATCATAACAAGAAGTGGAAAAGAAATCCCACCTCCATCCAACCCTGAACCTAAAATAATACCACTTATTCTGAGGGATAATGATTCAAAAAGTCTTGAAGAGGAAAATAAAGAGAAGGAGGAGAAGGATAGGCCACAGAATAAGAAACAAGAAACACCAATGCAAAGAAAACAAAGGGAGAAGAAAGAATTACCCCCACCATTTCCAACATGGATGATCGAATCAAAGAAATTGCATGAAGAAGCACTTCAAAAAGAAATTATGGACACCTTCCAGAAAGTGGAAATCAATATCCCCCTACTTGAAGTTGTTAAAAAAATTCCAAGGTATGCAAAATTTTTGAAAGATCTTTGCACCAAAAAGTGAAGGCTTCATGGGAATGATAGAATCAACTTGGGAAGAAGTGTCTCAGCCCTTATCACACCACAGATTCCAACCAAATGTCAAGATCCAGGGACGTTTTCCATTCCATGCACCATTGTTTCATTAAATTTCACTAATGCTTTGTGTGATTTAGGTGCTTCAATTAATGTATTGCCTCACTCGGTATACACTTCTTTGCAGATGAGAGAATTGAAGCCCACAAGAGTGGTGGTCCAGCTTGCAAACAGATCCACAGTTTTTCCTGCAGGAGTTTTGGAGGATTTCCTTGTGAAAGTCAAAGATCTCTTATTCCCATTTGACTTCTACGTGCTCAATATGGAAGAAGATAGGAGCACATCACATTCACCCATCATTTTGGGGATACCATTCTTGAAGACAGCCAAAACCAACATCAATGTCCACGAGGGGACACTCACCATGGAGTTTGGAGAGAGCACAGTCCACTTCAATATTTTTGAATCCATGAGGCATTCATCAGATGATCACTCCCTTTTTTTCTCTTTCCCATGAAGTTGGTGCAGAACCAACTGAATAATCAGGTATGCTCTATGAATTCTTAGACTTAATAGACACTTCTTCCCTTGAAAATATCATTGAACATGTGGATGCTTAAGATGTTGGAGATTCTGACTACATTTGGGAGGAAGAGGTAAAATCTGATTTCATTGATGATTTGTTAAATAATGAGGAAGATGATATGGTTTCTTGTGTGCAGGAGGTCCAACATTTGGAAAAAGAAAACATCAATTTAGTCTCATCCCTTGAGAATCCTCCTAACCTTGAACTCAAACCACTCCCCACTGATTTGAAATATGTATACCTTAGGGAGGGAGAGAAACTACCAGTGATAATTGCTAATAATCTTTCTAAAACCCAAGAAAAATCATTGATTGGGCTTTTGAGAGAGAATTTCAAGGCAATAGGATGGAGCTTAGGTGATATCCCAGGAATTAACCCAAAAATATGCTCACATAGAATTTTTGTTGAGGGAGATTCAAAACCTGTCAGACAGCCCCAAAGGAGACTGAATCCCACCTTGATGGAGGTTGTGAAGAAGGAGATCGAGAAGCTCTTGGAAGCTGGGATCATCTATCCCATTTCAGATTCGCAGTGGGTCATCCCTATTCATATCGTTCCAAAAAAAACTGGTCTGACCACTGTGAGAAATGAAAAGAATGAGTTAATCCCTATGAGAATTCAAAAGAGCTAAAGAGTGTGCATTGATTTTAGGAAATTGAACCAGGTCACTCGAAACGATCATTTCCCCATCCCTTTCATTGACCAGATGTTAGAAAGATTGGCAGGGAGAACTCATTATCTCTTTTTGGATGGATTTTCAGGTAACTTCTAGGTACCCATTGCTCCCGAGGATCAAGATAAGACAACATTTACATGCCCTTTTGGTACTTTTGCATATAAAAGAATGCCATTTGGATTATGTAATGCTCCAGGTACATTTCAGAGGTGCATGGTGAGTATATTTTCTGATCACATTGAAAATTTCTTGGAAGTTTTCTTAGATGATTTCACAGTTTTTGGAGATTCTTTTGATCATTGTTTGAAAAATCTGGAAAAAGTTTTGAAAACCTGCATTGAAAAAAATCTTGTTTTAAATTTTGAAAAATGTAATTTCATGGTTCAAAGAGTAATTGTGCTCGGTCATGTCATTTCCCAATATGGAATTGAAGTGGATAAATCAAAAATTGAAGTGATAAATTCATTACCTTACCCTACTTGTGTGAAACATGTTACATCATTTTTAGGACATGCAGGATTCTACAGGAGGTTTATCAAAGATTTCAGTAATATTTCTCTCCCTCTCTCTAGATTACTTTTGAAAGATGCTGATTTTGATTTAAATGATGCATGTAGGGAATCTTTTGATGAGTTGAAGAAGATATTGATTTCACCACCCGTGATGCAGCCTCCAAATTGGGAAGAACCATTTGAACTACTTTGTGATGCCTCTAACCAAGCAGTTGGAGTAGTCCTTTCTCAACGAATTGAGGGCAGACCACAAGTCATTTTATATGCCTCGATAACTTTAGATGCGGCCCAATTCAATTATACAACCACAGAAAAAGAGTTCTTTGCAGTTGTTTTTGCTTTAGAAAGATTTAGATCATATCTTCTTGGAACTAAAATAACTGTGTTTTCTGATCATGCAGCTTTGAGGTACTTGATGAAGAAAGCTGATGCTAAACCAAGGTTAGTGAGATGGATGATACTACTTCAGGAATTCAATATAGAAATAAAGGATAATAAGGGATCTGAGAACCAAGTCGCTGATCACTTAAGTAGACTGCCAAACACTGCTGAAATTAAAGTTCCAGAAAGAGACCCACTGAATGATCAAATTCCAGGAGAGCAGTTGTACTTGATTGAAGGAGAAGTGACTTGGTATGCTGACATAGTAAATTTTTTGGTAACATCTCAGGTCCCATCTCATTTCAATTATCACCAAATTCAAAAACTAAAAGCTGAATCTAGATATTACATTTGGGATGATCCATTCCTTTGGAATATTTGCAATGATCAAGTAATAAGAAGATGTTTACCTGAAAGTGAAGTTAAATCTGTCTTTGATTTTTGTCACACATTAGCTTGTGGAGGCCACTTTGGACCTCAGAGAACAGCAAGGAAGGTTTTAGAATCTGTAATTTATTGGCCCACCATTTTTAAAGATGCTCATGAATTTTGCAAAATATGTGAAAAATGTCAGTTTTCAGGAAACATTTCAAAGAGACAAGAAATGCCCCAAATTCCATTGAATTTTTATGACATTTTTGAAGTTTTGGGGATAGATTTTATGGGACCTTTCCCGATGTCATTTGGAAATTCTTATATCTTGCTTGCAGTTGATTATGTTTCCAAATGGGTGGAAGCAAAAGCAACCAGAACTGACGATGCTAAAGTTGTTTGTGATTTTGTCAGGTCTAACATATTTTGTAGTTTTGGAGTTCCCAGAGCAATCATCAGTGATCAAGGGACTCACTTATGCAATTTGAGAATGGAGACATTGTTGAAGAAGTATGGGGTGCATCATAAAACATCAACTCCCTATCATCCACAGACTAACGGGCAAGCTGAAGTTTGAAACAGGGAAATCAAGGGAATTTTGGAAAAGACTGTTAATCCAAACAGGAAGGATTGGAGCCAGAGGTTGGATGATACCTTATGGGATTACAGGACAGCCTATAAAACCCCGATTGGAATGAGTCCATATAGGCTGATTTATGGGAAAAGCTGCCACCTACCGTGGAATTGGAGCATAAGGCATATTGGGCTGTGAGGAAAATGAATTTGGACCTTGAAAGTGCTGGGAAGGAGAGAAGATTGAAGTTGCAAGAACTGGATGAAATAAGAAGGGAAGCATTTGAAAATTCAAAGATTTACAATGAAATAACAAGAGTGTCCCATGACAAGCTAATCCAACCAAAAGACTTCTCTCCTGGAGACAAAGTGTTATTATTCAACTCAAGACTCAAGTTGATGCCAGGTAAACTTCGTTCCAGATGGGAAGGTCAATTTATTGTTACTCATGTATATCCTTTTGGTGCTGTGCAGATTATGAAGGATGGAGAGCAGGATCCATTCACTGTGAATGGACATAGGTTGAAGAAATTCCATGGGACCCTACCATCAGAGCCATTGGAGGAGATCATGCTCCTCCAACCTATTTATTAATAAGATCCATCAGGTTGTACCTCTCCTTCACATTTTCTTGCGGTTGTGATTCAATCAGAAATCTTCTTACATGTTAAATCCACTAAAATGCATCGAGGACACTGCATCATTTAAGTGTGGGGGAGGGAACCTTTATAGTATGGGATTTTTATTTGATGTTTGTTTTCAAAAAAAATTGTGTGTTTTCAAATTTTTGTGTGTTTATTTTTCAATTTTTGGTGTGTTTCTGATACTTTTGAGCTGAAATGATTATCAATACCATTTTTGAAACCCATGTCAATGAGTGAACCAGTCTATTTCATGAAACTGATCTTAAATGAATGCTGAAATAACTTTGTTTCAAGTTCAAATCTTTTGGAAATTCATGAAAAGTACACTGATTTTTAAATCTCATGCCATATTTCACTATCTATATCTTTGAAATAACTTTTCTGTGAGGCTTCTGAACCATTTTTGTCATATTCTTTTCATTCACCTCATTTCTTGAGAGAACCAGACCATGCTTTCTTTAACCAGAATTTGATTTATTCCTTTCAAAACTTGAGGGTTGGGGTACGTGTGTTTTAAATGATTGAGGCATTTATTTTGTTTGAAGCCCCCTTTTTAAAATAATCCTTTACATTATGGCCCACCATTACATTTATCCTTCATTGTAGCCCCTAGTATCCATGAATTTCCTGTTAGGTTAGCCACATTACAAGCCAATTTTCCCTATCATACATGCTCTTGAAGTAAAATTGCAAGATCTAGTTGAACTTAAATGTGGGGGAAGATGTCTTGTGGTGTACTACCTCATTCGGTTATACTTTGGGTGGAAAATAAATTGTGGAAGAGATGTGTGTGATGCTGAAAAATTATTCTTTTGAAAGCTATGCCTTTTCTGGTGCTTTTATGACAAGAGAAGCTGTGCCTTTCTGGAGCTTCCAAAAGAGAAGCTGTGCCTTTCTGGAGCTTCCAAAAGAAAGTTGTGCCTATCGGGAGCTTTAAAAAAAATTATGTTTGAAAAGATTGAAATGTTTGCTGCTGAGCTGATTGAATGATGATGAATCCTATTTTCAACAAAGGGGAAGTGAAGGAGACCATATTTGAGTGAAAACTAGAATCTTTCAATTCTTCTTCAATAAGAGCCATGCCTTCCTTTTTCGGCCTCAGAACTTTTAACATATAAATCCTACCAACCGGAAGCCACAGAACAACCCTAAAAAGTCCTCATGAGAAACACATGTCCTTGACTCACATAGGGTGGAGAAGTAGGAATTTATCAAACCTATGGTGACTCTTGTGTGAGTTTGGATGAGAAAAGCCTTGTTCAGCCTTTACATTTGTGAGATTAGAGAAAATTCATGTGAGGTATGTGTTTTGTGTGCATGGGATAAGAAATTAAGTGGAAATATATTAAAATCTTAAATGGAGAACTTTAAATAACAGTTTTTGTTGAGGAATGATATCTTTTTGTTTCTTGAAATTGATTTGATTGATCTCATTGATATGTGTTTTGATTTTGATTTGATTTGATTTTTACTTGTCCAGGAGTCCAAGTGATAAGTGTGGGGGGATTGATAGAGAAAATATTTTCAATTAATTTATATTGAATATCATTTTTTTAAACCCACAAAATTGTTCCTCTAAGATGAATTGTTTCATTTTTATGATAATGGTGTTATTTTGAGTTGAATAGTAAAAATTGGCCATTTTGGATTTTTAACAATTTTAAATTATTTCGGTAGGTTGGAAATAACATTATGTACACTGATCCAAATTTCCAAATTCATTCTTTTACAGATTCGAAACATCCAGGGATTCATTTCATATATTTGGACCAAAATCTGAATCGGCCATATGGAAGCTCAAAAGAAGCTCACAAGTTGGCTCAAGAAAACTGTTTTCAGTTCTGCATTGTTTTGATGTGGGATCCATAACTCATCCACTATGGGCCCAAAGCTAGTGACATTCGGTGAGTGGACGCGCAAGGGGTTTTGTAGCATCTTTTATGAAGGACGAACCGAGTGAATGGGCCGTTTATTGGGTCATTAAAGCACCCTAATCCGGAGGATTTCGTTTTGGAGAGTCTGACTGGACAGAATACATGCTCAAGGTAAAACGGCCATAACTCTCGGAATACATGTCCACATCTGCTGGACTTTTGAGGAGACACGGACAAGGGAATTATGAACAACATTCATGAAGGGCTCAACGCATGAAGATGTCATGTAATGGGGATAAAACGCATCGACATTTGGGGGAAACATTCTGGCTATAAAAGGAGGAGAGCTCCACCCTCTCAAGGCATCCATTCTCCACCCATTCTCCACCCCATTCCTTCCGGGACACCAAGAAGAAGATCTTTTCGGTTTTATTTTTTTTATTTATTTTCTTTTTCATAGTTTTGTAATGCCTTCTTCTTCCCCATTCAACTCGATTACCCTTACCATGGTGGGGTAAACTTTTGGAGTGATTGGGGAAGGGTTGGTTTTCTACATTGTAATGCTTGAGTTCTTGGATGCAATTGAATAAATTTCTTTCTTCTTCAAAGTTGTTTTCAATTTATTATAGCGTATTTTATAATCAAGTGCGATCGTTCTTGAATATTAATTCCATTATTTATTTTTTCCTTGGTAAAATAATCAATATCTCCCTCCACTAATTTCTGGTTTATATACGATGGAATAAACCAGGAATTAGTGGTGAAGTACTCGACGATCGTCAGTACGTGTAAAAGGTGTAGTGAATGTTCTTGATTATTTGGGATAAACAAAACCCGATCGGGAATTTCCCATTTAAATTAAGGATATTCAATACAACTATTTTACACATGGAAGGAGAGTTGACCAAACCAAGATCTTGGTAAGGTTTTCTCTCACAATAATAATTTCACCAAGGAAGTTAGAGGAAACGATTTTGGAAACTCACTTTAATCAACTAAGAAGAAGAGGTTTGAATTAAATTGAACAAGGATAGCATTATAATTCGGAAACCGACCCCGACCTAATCACCCTTTTAAATTTCATTGTTTTTCAATCATTTGAAATTCAAATTTCCGTTCACAACATTTTTACCACCGTTTTAAAGTGACAACCCATTTTGTGTGCACTCCTCTTAGGGAGACATCCTAGGTCAACCACATTACTACATTTTAACTTGGGAAATAATTGTTTTGCCACGCCCTACGACATGCGTGCGTCACCAACCAAACAGACTACGCCTCAATCGGACGTGTGATCTGTTAGTTATTAGCCTTTTAGTCTCAGGGGCCTTGTTGGATTCGTGTACAATCCAACCAGACCATAAATCAAATACACCCCAAACACCAGTGGGATATACTCAAAGGGATGGCTACGATCCCTGAATATCTTCGTTGCTGATGGTAAGTCTAATGGAAATACGGTGCACAAGATATGGACAAATAAAGTAAAGCGGCAGTAATTGGCCTCGGCCTGGTCCGACCCGGTCGGTACGACTCGTATCAACCCAGACTGGGCCGACCCGGTCTGGGTCGACACAATTAGACATGATGGGACTGACCTAGTCCATTTGGAGGGTTATCCCGTTTTGTTCTGCCCGGCCCATCAAACTACATGGGCGGTTCGGCCTGGCAGATGCCACGTAGGCGACTCGGCCTGAAGGCCGGGGCTAGTTTCGCCCAGAGCGTTGTGAGGGCATGACCCGGCATGGGCTGACCTAGAGGGCGTGGCAAGGCCGGTTCGACAAGGGCACCGCGAGGTGGGTCGGAACTCCGGCTCGGCTGGGTGGCTGCAAGGGATCCGAGAAGTCGTGGGGGCACCTTGCAGGGCACGAGGCACCAGGCAGGGCGTGGGGGTGGTGGGTAGGCCAAGGTAGGGCGCTGAGGATGCCAGGCAGGGCATCGTAGGGTTCCGGGGGTGTCAAGAAGGGCACATCAGGGTGCCGCGGGCCCCAGGCAGGGCGCAGCAGGGCGTCGGGGAGTGCGCGGGGCAGCGTGTGGGGGCGCCGAGTAGTGCCACGGTGGGGCCAGGCAGGCCGCAGGGTAGCCCGCTGGTTCGGCCCGGGAATGTGCTGGGTAGGGCATTGGGAGGCTGTGGGTAGGCGTGTCAGGTGTGGCTTGGAAGGCGGCGTACGACCGGGAGCACCGGTGTGCCGCAGGGGCGGTGCGATTCGCGGAGGCCGCAGGTAGCGCAACCATCGTTGTTGCCACCTTCGTCATCTTCACTTCATTGCGATGCCTATGGAACACCCCAAAAAGATAGGCAGAGGGAGTCGAGTCATGTTATTTGAACCGCACCCTACATGTTTAGGGTTGATAACAATTGTTCAACTAATAGGAAGGAAGTTGAACTTCAATCATTTATAATACTTCACGTCAATTCATTTCAACGAAAAGGATAAAAGAATAGGAAAGCACCAACTTGCAATAACCCCCTACATTGCTCGATTTTTTACGAAGTTGGTGCGAGGAGATGGTCGTCGATATGTTGATGGTGTTGCAGAAGGAAGATGTCTCACAGTGGTTGTGGAAGACTCTCCACATCGGTAGGATTCGATGAAGGGAGTCGAAGAAGAATCATCACCGGTGTTCTTCACATTCTTCGTTCTTCATTGGGAATATAATTCTTCGTTGGAAGAAATTTTCTCCCAAGCTTACCTCTTTTTATGTTCCAAAAAAATTCCAAGTGAAAATAATATTCGATTGAGTAATCTAATATTACGTTGGCACAACAATTCAAAAAAGTGAAATAAATTACATAGGCTTCCCTAATTAATCCACCAGAGGTTGGCACATTAATTAAAGGGGTTGGATCCATTTAATTAAAGGGGATGGCTCCATTTAATTAAATGGGAAGTTGGAGAGGCTCCAAGGGTGGTGACACCATTTTGTGGTGAGTTCATGGGTTCTCCCCACTTAATGAAGTGTTTCAAGGGGTTAAAATTTGGGTGGTCCCCCCATATTTATCCTCATATGGGAGGTTGCGTTTGGGTGGGCCCCACTACCTTAACCTCTCATGGGAGGTTAAGGTGTTTTGGACCCCACCTCAAACCTCATATTGGAGGTTTAGACCACCACACACTGAAAGGCAGCTCAAATAAAATAAAGTTGTTTCACACTTTATTTTATTATTTTTTTATAAAAATCCAAAACAATCTTTTATTCTTGACTAATTATCGTCGAGGTAAAAGTCATCTTAATTGAATATTGGTTCTGCGAGTTCAATGGTTCCATTGGATTTCAATTCCGAGCACTGGTTCATAAGTTATAAAACCCCACTCATAGGTTTACTGAATGTACCCGAACAAATCATCATAAATTGATTCCGGGCACACCAGGAATCAGAATCAAGTGCTGTAAAATTCCACAGACTCATAAGATTCCCATGTATTTACGAAAAAAAATTCCACATAATTTATGGGTCATTACATTCTACCCAAATTAGGGATTTTTATCCCAATAAACTACAACTCAAACTATTGGAAAAAACGGGGGTACTGATCACGCATCTGATCCTCCCACTCTCATGTGCTCTTCTAGAGGGTCTCGTGCTACTAATGATTGCGCACTAAAGGTATCGACCATCCACATAGGAACCACTCCTGTCGATCATCAACCTCTACTAGAAATTCAATGAAGTTCACCCAATCGTCGACATCCTGCTCTCTGTGGCCGATGATATGGGAAGGGTCGTGCACGTATCTCCTCAGCTAGGATACGTGGATGATGACGTGAACCCAGTGCAACTGAGGTGCAAGAGATAAGAGGTACAACACCTCACCTACTCTGATGAGGACCTATAATGGTCCGATGAATCATGGAGATAACTTTTCACCTCGTCCAAATAATCGTAGACCTCGTCGAGGTGAGACCCGCAGATTGACATGGTCTCCATCCTAAAACTCTAGAGGTCTCCGTCACTTGTCAGTATAAAACATCTACCTGCTTTTTGTAGTTTTCATCCACTCCTGGATGATCTACACCTTCTTGGTGGTAGCTCATACCATCTCTGGTCCCACTAGGGCTGACTCCCCAGGGTTTGTCTGGCACAAGGGTGATCTTCACGGTTACCCGTACAACGCGTCGAAAGGTTCCATCCCTATGGTGGAGTGATATCTTTTGTTATAAGAAAACTACACCAAAGGAAAGTGATCCTCTCATCTACGACCGAAGTCGAAGACACTTGCACGTAGCACGTTCTTAAGGGTCTGGATGGCCCTCTTGGTCTGAACTTATGTCTTAGGATGGAAGGTGGTGCTCAAGTGAAGCTATATCCTGAAGGCCTCCTACAACCCCTTCCATAGTAGGGAAGTAAACTGTGTGTCACGGTCGGAGAAAATAGAGTAATGTACTCGATGTTGTCGCAAAATATCCTGCACATAGAGGCATCCCACACTCTCTATTGAACCCTAATCTATGATTGGTAGGATGTGGGCCTTCTTGGTGAGTCGATCAATGATCACCAAATTGAGCCGTGACCCCTAGATGTACGTGGAAGACCCATAATGAAGTCAATGGATATCCCGTCCCACTTCCACTCTGGGACCTCTAAAAGCTGAACCAAAATTCCTAGTACCTAGTGCTCTGCCTTCACTTTCTGGCAAGTGAGGCATCATGATACAAACTCTGCTACCGACTTCTTTATACCTAGACACCCCTGCTATTGTCGAAGATCCTGGTACATCTTCGCCACTCCTGGATGGACCGTTAGAGGGGATGTGTGGAACTCCCTCAACACTTCCTCTTGAAGTGCCACTGGTACTAAGGTACGTCCTTAGAAGAGAATGACGTGCTACCCACCTTCAAAAAATCCATCAGGTGTCTGCCCTATGGATATCTGAGCACGCCGTGTCTCGCGCTCTGTGTCCCCCAAATGTGCGTCCCTGACTCGCTAATGAAGTGGAGGAGTGAACATAAGATACAGTAGATATGATGCTCCATCTCTATCCAAAATTGTTATCTGTAAGGCAGCCAGCTGCTCTGTCACCTCTCCTAGCAGCTGTATAACAGATCTCATGATGAGAGCATCTGCTACAACGTTCCCCTTCCCACGAGTATAGACTATCTCAAAGTCATAGTCCTAGAGGAACATGAGCCATCATCATTGTCTCAGGTTCAGGTCCTTCTGAGAGAATATATACTTGATACTCTTGTGATCAGAGTGCACAATAAAACGATATCCCATCAGATAGTGTCGCCACATCTTCAAGGAAATGACCACTCATGCTAACTCCAGGTCTTCGGTAGAATAATTCTTCTCATGTTGTCTCAGCTGCCGAGAAACATAAGAATTCACTGCTCACTACTCCATCAGGACACACCCAAATCTGGTCCTTGATGCGTTGTAGTAAACTAAGTACCCTTCACCTTCATCTGGAAGCCTCTAGATGGAGGAACTAGTCAGCCTCTTGCTCAGCTCCTAAAAGCTCTGATGGAATATCTCCGACAACATGAAGGGTTTCCCCTTCTTCTTCAAGACTGATAGTGGTGCTGCAACTCTAGAGAAGTCTGGGTTGAATCTCTGATAGTATCCAACCAATCCCAGGAAAATTCGTACCTCTTTCATACTCCTTGGTAGATCGCAAGCAAGTACCACCTCAATCTTCACTAGTTCCACTATAACTACAGCCTCTGAGATGACGTTTCCCAGGAAGTGAACCTCTGGAATCCAACACTAGAACTTTGAGAGATTACCATAAAGCTGGTGCTCTCAGAGTGTGTCCAGTACTGCCTACAAATGGTAGGCATGCTCCTTCTCAGTGGTTTAGTAGATCAGAATGTCAGCGATGAAGAATAAGACAAAGCGATCTAGGTGAGTCTAGAAGATCATGTTCATGAGTCCCATGAACAATGTTGGAACTTTGGTTACGCTGAAGGGCATAACCAATAACTTGTAGTGGCCATACCGACACCTGAAGGCCATCTTCTGCACATCCTCGACCTGAACACTAATCTGGTGATATCCTGATCTGATGTCTATCTTTGAGAACCACAAAGCTCCATTAAACTGATCAATGTGCTTGTCAATCCAAGGTATTGGGTACTTGTTCTTCACGGTCACCTGGTTTAGGCGACTGTAGTCAACACAAATCCTCAAGCTCCAATATTTCTTCTGGGTGAACAAAATCGATGCTACCTAGGGAGAAAAACTGGATGGATGAATCCCTTTCCATGCAAGTCCTCTAGTTTTACACATAGTTCGAGATGCTCAGCAGGAGACATCTGATATAATTGTGTAGAAATTAGTGTTGTCTCTGGGTACAACTCAATGTATAATTCCACCTCTCTATGAGGAGTTAATCCTGGCACATCGTCAGAGAAAGCATCCGCGTACTGGACCACCACTATAGGATACGTCGAAATCTCTAAAACAACTATGAGTGTAAGTCAAGTGAACTGGTGAGTGATCGGATGCACCCTCCTTCGATTATGTATGTCAAGTGCTGCAAAGGTTCCCTTCTTTTCGGTGAAGGTAAACCCGATCCCATCTAGTAGAAACACTACACCTTTTTCCTAATACAATCAATCTATGAATGGACTGTAGATATCTAGTCCATACCTAAGATGAAATTGTAAGGCCTCTACGCCACTACACGGAGATCCCGACGGAAGAACTCACCTCCTAGAGTAATCTCACACTATCGTCACCAGTATGTAGTAATTGAGTCTACTGCCATAGGAGTCTCTAACTGTAGCGATCGAGCCAACAGCTCCATCGGAATCTCTGAGCTCTGAATGAGGTCAGTGGCAATAAAATATTGACTCACACCTATGTCTATACGAACTACAGATAATTTAGAGTTGACAAATATCATACCTCGGATCATCTCTGGAGCATTGTGATCATAAGCCTCAGCTACCTAAAGCTGAGCTCTCCCCAGGCCACCCGCTTCCAGCGGTCGAGTTGGACCTCCTGGTGGTGGTGGTGGAAATACCTGAAAACGTCTTCCACTACCAGCTACACGTCCAGCTCCTCTGCCACATCTGCCTCCTCCATGTAGACCACCTCGATCGAACCTCTTCCTCTGCCTGGGAGGTCACTCAACGGTCTGTCAATCATCACAATAGTGGGTCGGAGAGTCAGGAGCCATTTGACCAAGCCCGACACATGATTAAATTGTATTCACCTGGTAGGGCAGGCTCTGTCTCCCTTCGGGTTCCCCGAACAACTGATCCTGAGTCATGTGGTCAACCAACTATAGGTCTGGTCCACTTGGAACTCTACAAAATATGTCTATAGCCAGCTACAGAAGAATCTATTGTGTGTCTGCTAGTGGTGGGTCTCACTACTGGAGATTGCTCAGAATGGAATCTCTCCACCAGGATGGATCTCTATAGCACCTCCACTTGGATCAGGATGCTGAGTGAGATCATCGGAGCTCTGATCTCTCGCCTGAGCCCCTGCTCGAAGATCTGAGCAATGAAAAATGGGTCTAGTACCATATCAGTGGAGTAGTGTGAGAGGGAGGTGAACCTTGCTGAGTACTGTTCTACTGTGATGCTACCGTGCAGTACATGTAGTAGCTCATGTATATACACCATTCGAAGGGTGGCTGGGACAAACTCCACCCGAAACAGGCTCTCAAAGTCTGTCCTTAGTAGATTCACCTCGTCATGCACCTGGAGCATCAGGCTCCACCATCTTCCAGCTACTACATGAAGGAATATGGTAGAAAGGACCACCTTAAAGTCTGATGGTGTCCCTACTAGCCTGTAGACTCTCACCATAACCTCTATCCAATCATCTACTACCTGTGGGTCCATCTATCCCATGAACCTGGGTGGCCTCTGGCACTGGAACTCATGAAACACGCTCAAGAGGTGTGCATCGTCTGCTTCTGGGCCTAGTGGATTCGGTGGCCCAATGGGAAGTAGTACCATTGGTGCCCTCGCTAGAAAAGGTCCATGCACTGAGGCATCGTCGCTCGGTGGGATGTTAGTCTGTAAAACTCTCGGGGCTCTAACTGGTCATCCATGGGGAGGAACCCTGAAATAAATAGATGTGAAATGGTAAAAATATTTATACCTGGTGAGCTGACCTTGTTGAGCTGACATAAAGAAAAACTTTTGAAAACACACACGCAATCAGTGTTTTCAAGCACTACGTCGGAAATCAAAAGTCAGGGTCCGGTTGTATGGATACGTTGGTCGCCCACTCCAACACTAGAATCCCTCATATGAAAACTACACATAGTACCCTTAACACTATTTCTTCATAGAAAATAAATATCAATGTCCTAGGTTCTTCGGTAGAACCGACTCATCTAATACCAATTTGTCACGACCCATCCCCCGGGGCCCGTATCGTGACTAACCCATGCCCACCTTCCATAGGCCAGGGGCTGAAGACTTGAACCAAAGTCATAAATCCCTATAATGGTAAAGCATTACCTTTATAACTAAAAAAATTCATCAGATTACACAACTGGAAGCAAAACACTATGTAAAACTGTATACAAAACATGATATGGATTGTAAATGGGGCTGGAAATACAAGCCAAAATAGAAACTACAAGTACAACTAAAAAAAGTAATGCAACTACTGGGTCTTCCTCTAGGGTTCATACAAGAAGGGTAGGTACATATGGCCTCCTCATCACTCCCGTACATTTATCTCCTCCATGTACCATTACATCGAGTGCTCCACCTCCGGGTACCATCCTGTCCTGCTACTCTCTGCCTCAGTCAGCGTTGACCGTCATCTGCAACCAACACAACGAGAATCGGGCATAGACCATGTAGGGGTGAGTATAATGATACTCAGTAGGGACCCTAAGACCCTTAAGGTATCATAAAATACCACAAGGATAAACCCAAAAGTATGAAATCAACGGATAACTATTACTTAGTTATATGCCCATACATATATCTATGTTATCTAGTAACCCACATCAATCATGAGGAAAACAAAAAAGTCATTGACTCAGCTCACGCCAGGATTTTCATTATCAAAACCATGGATACTGGAGAAATCCTTCTCTTTCAAGTACAGCGGGTCTGCCGCGACACCATGGTGCTTCTCACTAACCATGGAATGCTGAGGTACAGCTCCTGTCGAGCACCATAGGTCTCCTGCCAACTACCAGGCGGTCCTCCACTATGGGTCTGTTTCCAACTACAAGGTACTCCCCCTAATAGCTTTAAAAGTTACTCCTCCTGTCGAGTACCATGGGTCTTCTGCAAAATACTAGGTTCTCCTCCCCGTGGGTCTACCGCCAACTACGTGGCTCTCCCCACTGGGCTAGTCAAATCACTATGAGTTGAATCGGTCAAGTAGTCGTCAGGTCTCAACCAACTACTAGGTCTCCACACTCTGTCTGCTCATCTCTGGAAGGATCCACTACACGAGCTACTGGGTGGTACTCCAACTATCAGAAATTACAATGAAGAAGTATCTCAAAGGTCCACCATGTCATAGGAGTCTCAACGCAACAGACAGTGCATCAATTAGACACCAGGTATTTGGTTATTTGTATTTTAGTCCCGGGGGCCCGATTGGATTCATTAATTATCCTACCTGACCATAATTATACAATATCCTGAACTCAAGTGGGATATACTCAATGGGATTTCTATGCTCCATGAATACCGGCGCCGCTGACGGTTCTTCAAACAGACATCTGTTGCTAAAGATATGGCCAAATAATGTAAAGAGGGAGTAATGGGCCTGGGCCTGATCCGACATGGTCGAACCGACTCAGCCCAACACAAACTGGTCCGACTCCGCCTGGGTCAACCCGGTCAGACCTGCTAGGTCTGACCCCATCTGTTGGGTGGTTCATCCAGTTATGTTCGGCCCTGTCCGCTGGGCCCTGCCCAACTGACTGCACGGGTGGTTCGTCCTGGAGGCCACCATATAAGCGACTCGGCCTGAAGGCCAGGGCCAGTTCGTCTCGGAGCATTGCGAGGGCACGGCCCGGTATGGCTCAGCACGGAGGGCACAGAGAGGTCGGTTCAGCAAGGGCAGCGAGAGTGGTCCGAAGCACCGGCTTGGCCGGGTGGCCACAAAAATAGCCAGGACATCGCAGGGGCGTCGAGCATGGCACGAGGGCGTCAGGATGGCCGCGTCAGGGGATGGCCAAGCTGCAGTAGGGGCCGGGAAGGCCATTTCAAGGCACCAGGGTTTCCATTCAGGGAGCTAGGCAAGGCGCAGCAGGGCATCATGCTGGGTGAAACAGGTCACCATGGAGGGAACGGGGCAGCGCGCAATGTCGCTGGGCAGGGCGCCGGTGGGTCCGTTCAGGCCACGGGGCAGGCCGCGTGTTCGGTCAGGGCGAATTTCGAGTAGGGCGTTGGGTGGCCCTGGGTATGCGGGTTGGGTACCGCTAGGTCGGCAGTGTTCAGCCGGGAGCACTGGTGAGTCGTGGGTGTAGATCAAATCGCGGATGTCGTGGGTAGCACGACCATCGTTGTTGCTTCCCTCGTCATCATCGCTTCATCGCCATGCCGAAGGACCATCACAAAAAGATCGGCTAAGGGAGTCGGGTCATGTTAGTTATCCTGTACCCTCAACGTTTTGGGGTGATAAAAATTGTTCAAATAAGAGGAAGGAAGTTGAAATTCAATCATTTATAATACTTCACACCGATTCTTTTCAATGAATAGGAAAAATGAAAAGGAAAGCACCATATTTCAATAAAGTCCAACTTTTCACGATTTTTGTGGACGTGGTGCAAGGAGACGGTTATCGATCCATTGAAGGCATTGCAAAAGGAAGACATCTCATGATGGTTGAGGAAGATTCTCCTCGTCGGTATGATTCGATGAAGGGAGTCGAAGAAGAATCGTCGTTGTTGTTCTTCACGTTCTTTGTTCTTTGTTGGGAGGATCCTTCATCATTGGAAAAACTTTTATCCCAAGAATTCCTCTTCTCAAGTTCCACAAAAATGAAAAGTGAAAATAATAATAGATCGAGTCATCTAATATTACGTTGGCACAACAATTCAAAAAGGATAAATAAATTTCATAGGCTCCCCTAATTAATCAACGAGAGGTTGGCCCATTAAATAAAGGGTTTGGCTCAATTTAATTAAAGGGGTTGGCTCCATTTAATTAAATGGGAAGGTGGAGAGGCTCCATGGGTGTTGGCACCATTAATTGGGGAGTTCAAGGGTTCTCCCCACTTAATGAAGAGTTTCAAGGGGTTAAAAGTTGGTTGGTCCCCACCTCATTTAACCCTCCATGGGAGGTTGAGTTCGGGTGGGCCCCACCACCTTAACCACCCATGGGAGGTTAAGGTATTTTGACCCCCACCTCCATCATCCTCTAGGAGGTTTTAACCTCCACACAACCAAATGAGGATCAAATAAAATAAAGTTTTTGCACATATTATTTTATTATTATTTTATAAAAAGTCAAAAAATAACTTTTATTCTCAACCAACTACCGTCGAGGTGAATGCCTTCTTAAGAGAATATTGGAGTTGTGAGTTCAACGGTGCCCTCAGATTTCAATTCCGAGCACCGGCTCAAATGTTATAAAAACCAGATTGTACGTCTACTAAAATTAACTAAACAAAACTTCAGAAATTGATTCCTGGCACACCGGGCCTCGAAATCAAGCACTCTTAAATTTCACGGACTTGTAAAATTCCCATGTATTTAAGAAAAAATATTCCATGGAATTTTCTGGTCTTTACAATAGAGATCAGATCATTATGAGTATAAGGGAGTATAATATTCCAATAAAATAATATATATTTTCAATTTTAAATATAAATTTTTTTGGACATTTATCTGATTGGTTTAATATGAATAACATAATAACAAAACCCATTTTACAAATAAAAGATTTCTATTTTAAGGCATCATTTAAATATTATGATGTTCTACATTATTTAAAATGAAATTTTGAAATATTTATTTATTTTATATATAAAATAAATTTTTTTTATGTAAAATTTCAACACAAATTAGTGTAATTGTTTTGGCATTTTTCTATGATGATTCATCTTTTCATGAATAGGGAAAATACAGGATTTTAATTGCAAACAAAATTTTTATCTTAATAATTTACAACGATAAAATTTATATCATATTTCTTCTAATGTAACATAAGTTAAATTGTACATCTATTAATCTAATATATTTATTGAATAATAATTATATTTAATTTAGATTCAAAAACATAGTAAACTTTTAACATGATAACTCTATGAAGCTGTATGTCTATCAAGTCCATAAAATTAATTTTCCATTAATTTATAACACATATTTTATTGTAATATATTAAAATGGGTTAATTTTTTTAAATAAAATTAATTTATATGTTATTGTTGGTTAAAAAATTGGCAAAAAATTTAACGATTTCAATTAAAATTATTTATAGTGATTAATAGAAATACTAGATCAACGGGGGACTAAACCATAAACATTAGGGAAAAACGTGGAATAAAAAGGAAAAAACATATTTTATAGACAAAAAGAAAACATATAGTTCATTTTTATCAAATTTTATTCATGATTGGTGGAAAATTATTTATTTTTGACCTCCCTATAGTGTTTACATTTTTATATTGACAAGAATGTCACTCCTCGAACACTATAAAGAGGCACACACCCTTCCAACTTATTAACACATCTCAAGAAATTTGGCTCATCCAAACCCTACCTAAATAAGTTTTAAATATCCCTCGAGTAATCCTATAAGATTTAATTTTGGAGGAAACAAAACCTAGGAACGATTTTGTTATATACATGGAAGAGTTACCCGAATAAGATGTAACATTCATCAATGATCACTTTTTATTCATTTATTTCTCCAATACATAACTTATTTTTATATCATCATTAAATTATAAAATAAGTATAAAAAATACTAAGATGTTTTTATCTTAAGATTATATCCTACAACTACATACACATTCATCATCTAGGATACAAAATCATCATTCCTGTGTTCGGTGAACTACCCCCTAATGAACTAATGTCGTTCATTCATCCACAACCACCTCCCATGGTTAGAAATAATGATTGATTAATAGATTATAGATTATATTTATAATTTTTATAATGTTTTCTTCTTATATAATTTTTATATAAATTGAAACATCATTCATTCAATTTTGTAGTAATACATTTACTTCATTTATGGATGTGTGTACTATCGTCTCCAAAAAAAGATGTGATTCGCTCACACACTACAAGGAATTTATTATGGATAGTTTTAATAAAAATATGTGCTATATATAACATAAGAATGATAATTTAAGGATAATAAACATAAACATTTATATATCCTAAATATTTTAAATGAGAACATAAAATTGAAGTATCATTATTGTGTACATATGGAACATCGTCTCCATGAACGTTGAAATTCATTTCCTATCATCATATTTTACCAATTATTATTAACACAAATATACAGAACATATATGATATTTAAAACATTTTTTACATCCTAGAGATAATGAAATAATGATCTATATAATAATAAAAAAATATCATGTCAATAAATACTCTAAATGAATAATAATTAACACATGAATAGATGAAAATAATGAATGATTTCAAACAAATAGGTAATATGATATTATAAGAAGATCATATCTAATATTATAAAACTGAGAATGGTTCTATTATTAGTTAATAGAATTATTAAATCCATTATATGAGAGTTTAAAATCAGTTCAACAGAAAGGGAATGTATGGTAATGGATTCCATATCATTTTACATTACATTGATAATTATTTGTTATTATTCACCTGTTACATTTAATGTTGTGTTTAAACAGAAACATTTTCATTTAATATCCCTATTCAGCAATAAATAATTTTATTTTAAGTTTCACATTTAATTATCCCATTAATGAGGGTTCGATATAAAAATTACCATGTCCAAAAAGTTGTCATTCCAATATCACTTTCATCTATGATTGTTAATGTTCACTTTAAAAGATCGCGTACATATAACCATTTCCCATTGGATTCAACATTTAATTTAAATATCCATAATCTTATGCGAGGTGTATAATTATACCCTAAATCTTGTAGAATTTTTACAGACGAATTGTACTTGATAGTTAATTTATTATTTTTGGAAAAATTAGTTAATATTATTATTTTAATTAATAATTCTTTTATATAAGACATATCCATCACGAATTAATAGAATATACAATATGAGAGGAATTATTTTGATTGAAAATAGATTGGTGGGGCCAAGCTATAAATAGCACCTTCATTTATAATTTGTATAATGGGGATAATCATTTGGAAAATATAATGGGTTTATACGAAATAAGTTATAAAATGTCCTATGAAATGCCATGATAGAAAATATATCTTGAATCATGAATAAATTGTGTACAATATTTAATAATACCATTCATTAAACATTTTTTATCATTATTATCAAATTGATCTTCACTATAACAAAATCGATATATGTACTTCGTTTTTTATCTATAAAATGGACTATTTGTTGAGTAAGATACCATACCATGATATTTATTCATATTGATTCGTGATTTCATGCACTGTATGCTCACCCTTATTGAGAATCTGATCCCTCCCCCCGTAATTTTCTATTTTTCCATGGGTGTGAGGAAAAATTCATTGTATTATTTTCATGAATGTTGAGACTTTTATTTATTTATATATCACATATTTATTGAAAACCAATGTTTAGTTGTATTCATGTATTTTATTTGGTTTTCCAAAATTTCTAAACTGATTGGTACATCATGATTTGAATTATTTTTTATCATTCCAACACAAAAAATATAAGGTACTGGAATTGGGATTCATGGTTTGGGGCATTACATTGGTATCAAATATAGTTTAGTAGAAACATTTGAAACTATATTAGTAAAAACATATAATACAAAACATTACTATAAGAATGAATTTGGGGATAATTACCAAGGAACGTCCCATTGGAAACTTGTTTACAATTATGAGGATACATATAAATAAATTATCTGATTTTCAATTATGTATTCTCCTATTTTTTGGGTTATATAATATGTTTCATAATTATATAATCTAATATAGTGTATTATATCATTTATAAATGGTTCCTAGAAGAAGTAATGTAAGCCTCACAAACTAAAATGATCTAATGAGTAAGAATAATTATATCTTTTATGGTCTAAAGACAATATTTCAAAGGTAATTGTTATCTCAAGAATTCTCATAATACGGGGATATAATAAGTTATTCTAAATGGACATATAATTAGTTATCTATGTATATTTAATTCATATAATGGAATTCGAAGAATAAAAACATTTGAAAAAAAATTGTAAAGGGATGAAGGGAATGAAGAACATTACCACATGTGATAATTATGGTAATAAACACCCTTTTAGTTTCTTGAAGGGAAATGGATATTGTTATAAATGGGGAGATAATGTTAAATATTGTAAATAATGAAATGGAATGGATATATAATTTGTTATTTAGTGTCACTACTTCATGGATATGGAACAATATGCAATCATTGTCTCCATTTATTAAGTGAATATATATAAATATATATATATATATATAAGATAACTAATCATGTTATTGAATCTATTATTGACTTATATTAAGTGGAATGATTGATTTTCAATTGTATTTAGATCCCTGAATAAATTTTATATGCGTATTTTATCAATTATATAATGGAAATAAGTATCATAGAATATATAAGGATTGTACTCCAATTATTTTCCATGATGGATTTAAAAGTATTTTTTCATTGATACTGATGACCAATAAAAATGATTCAGTGGAGAGTTGAAATTCATTGAATATCAATTGTTGAGTAATATATAACCGTTAATAATTTCTATATACTGATATAATAATGTGGGATAAAAGATATTATTAATTGTGATAGTGTATATTTGATAGTACCAACTACCTTGGAACTGACAAATAGATTATCGAAAACGTGGTTCACTCCATCATTAAAGGAGTTTAAACCAAATTTTCATTTAATATATCAATCCAATAATCCATTATTTAATTATATAATAAATAATCATGCATTTTTTAATATGTTTTACAGTAATTAATAAAATAAAAAAGATTTTCTAGAATACTTGATGAAGGTATTCACATGTTTGAAATGAGGCGATTAAGGTCCACATCATGATGTTAGATATTTTCATTTTTAAAATTTAGTATCCTTCATCTAATGTGTTTTATGACAATACATTAAATTTTTATCCAATAAGTATACAGTTTATATTGATATTTGGAAGATGTTATATATGTTGATGTATTACTTCACCGTATGATGCAACCTATTCTATGAAATGAGGTTCAAATATTTAATGAAATAACCAAGGGATATGATTATTATTATTAAATAGAAATGTATCAAGTAAATATATATTGATTTATTATAGTATGAAATAATTTTCCAACTCCTGTAAAACGGTCTTGAATGAAAAAAATTATCCAATTCTATTCATATAAAATAAATCAATTGTTTTTTAGATGATCACACATTTAATGTTTTGAGGACCTTAAATTCCCATTTATCACTTAATTTCATGTGATTAACTAGAATAGTTATTTATTATCTTTATTCAATGTTCTTGTTTTTATTTTCCAACTACTATAAAAAAAATTGGTATTGTATATATGTGACCATAATACTACCCTATATTGTCTTATTATGAGGATATTTTACTAACCATTTTATGAAGTTTTTTTTTCGACAATAGTATTTTCAAATTACAAATGATTCATTAATATGATCAGGTTTTAAATGTGGGAAAAATATTTAAATATTTAGGAAAATATAGCACACCCAATAATATAAAATATTTTCCTTATAGAATAAATTTTATTTTTTTATCCTTCTTTATATGAAACATAATGTTATGCTTAAAATACATAGAACTATAAGATATTCTTTAATAACACGCTAAACTAAGCTTAGAATGGAATTTAAGATCCATAGAAATTATAATATATTTAATATTTTAAATATATTCTATAATTTTTTTTGAAATTTATCCAATAGTTTTCCTAGGAATAAGTTGAAAATAAATCCATTTTTACTTATAGAAATATAATTTCTCAAAAGGATTTTTTTTCATCATTTTAAATGCACACCTATTTTAATATTTAATTATGTTACTTTTATAAGTTTTTAATTTATAAATAAACTTATATTTTTAATGGAATCATAAAATTTGTACTAGTATTCAATTTTTTTTTGTTTTTCTATGATGTTTCACTTTTTATGAATAGTGAAAATATTCTAATTAAATTTAGAAATGATTTTTGATCTAAATTAATTATAAGTATAAATAAGATATTGTATTTTTTTGAGTCATATTAGTAAAAATTTACATATATTAATTCAAAATTTGTATTTTGCATCACTATTATATTTAATGTTGATATAAATACATAGTGAGCTTTTGAACGTCTTCAAAAAAAATTGGTTTATTATATGAGATTAATTTTTTATTTTATTTTGACAACATCAATGATTTAAATTGTGAAAAATTAATTAATTTTTTTATAAGAATGATTTATAATATCTATAATAATCATCTTATTTTCACAGAAATAATATTAATGAATGAAATTAAAATTAATAAAAGTGACTGAGAGAAAAACAACATTTATATGGGACTAAACCTTAAACATAAGGGCCATATTTACTGAAAGACATGTCCAATACCAATTTTATGCCCATATTTCAAAACTATAAACCATTGGATAGATTTTAATTCATTATTGGTTTATTATTATGTAGGGGAGATATCCGAATAGTGATTACCGTTTTATATTTAAAAAATGCCACTCACCCACTTAAAAAAACACTCCCCTTCCATTTAATAATATATATAATGAACATTTTCGTGTTATAACAATGAATAATAAAATTATAGACATACCTAACCTCATCATAGAAACCTCACTATGGTAATAAATCATTCCAAGGAAGTATATCAGTATAAAAAAAAGGAGTTGCCTGAATAAGAACTAACATTATTCAATGATCAATTTTGGATGATTACATTCTCCACACCATCATTTCATTAGATATATTTATTATATAATCAAATAAGTATAAAAAATATTTGAATTTTTTTAATATTTGGTTAGTACCTACACATACACACACTTCAATCAAATGGGATACCTAGTAACTATTCTTATGTACAGTGGACTACCGCCTAACAAACTGATGTCATTCATTTATCCATTAAAACTATTTTTCGATGAAAATAAAGATGAATTTATAGCTAATATATATTATATATAATAATTATATTTTATTTATTCTACCCTAATTTTTATATAACATATACCTTTAATATTTCCATTTTTTGGAATATGATAACATCATTTGGGGATGTGTGGAATACCTCATACTCATAGAGATACGAGTAATTCACACATTACATGAATTTATATTATAGATGTTTTTATTAAAAATGTTTGAGATATATTACATAAAAAGGATAAACCAATGACAATGTAAGAAACAAGATCTTTATTTCAGGTTTTTTTAGAAAAAACAATGAAATGGGATATTTTCAATGTAAATGTTTTGTACTTAAGAGTACATGCTGGGTAGCTGGGTAACGCACACAGCTGCATACTAACTATGTAATGGATGAGTATATGGTTGTGTGGGTGACCTAGTAGACCGCCTAAAGGGGGGTCAGTTGAGGCTAGTACACTGCGTTTACATAAATGAACACAATTTACTTTTCTTTATATTTGATGAGTTTGAGAGGGGTCGCGTCTCATCTCCAGAAAACATATCTTCTCCACTGATTCTTACAGGAGAGTGACATAAAATTGATGAACTTAAATCTCCTATCAGTTCTTCATTAGATCTTTGATTGAGATGATGCTGGGTGTGTTGTATTCCCATCGATGAGTTATTTATTTACATAGAGCCTCTCTTCTCGATTCTTCCACTCTCATGAGTTATCAGAGATTGTTCATTTTTAACATTTTAACAGATCTAATCCATTATTGGCCAATACAGGGGCCTTTTTTCATGATTATTCATCTTTCAACATCATGTTTTGTATTTTGTTCCATTCATTGACGATCATAGGATTATATATGCTTAATGTGAGGAATACCCATGTTTGGGGTGTTGGGTGTTTTGGATTTTTTCCCTATTACAAACTGTTATAGATTAATTGATTGAAAAGGGTTTGCAGCATATGTGTAAGGTTTGATTCCTTGTTAACAGGTTATCCATGGGTGTATTTCCCTAGTATTAATTTGTAGGGTTTTTTTGGAATTGTTTGCCTATTAAGAATGACTTTTTTTACATGGCATGATTTTTTTGGATAGGGTTGATTGATTATATAAATTTCATGTGTTATTCTTGAGATTTATAGAAATTTATTAGTTATAGATTACATGTGATGCCTTGTTATGAAATGAACACTAATCTTGCAATGGTACATGAGTTCCTTAGACCAAGAACACTGTGGGGGTTTCCATATATATTTACATAAAATCATGAGATCCCTAGTGTTGAATTTGAACAATGGGTATTAACATTGAGAGCTACATAGAGCTCATTTATGATTGTTTATGTTAAGTTGAACCAGGGGGTATTGACCGTGAGAGCTACCCCAGATGCCATTTATGATTATTTGTAATATGTTGACCCATGGGTATTTACTGTGAGAGATACCCCAGAGGGCGTTTGTGGTTATTTTTAATACGTTGACCCATTGGTATTGATCGTGATAGATACATGGTGGTTATGCATAAATTATTGATGCCTTGTAGACCTAGGGGTATTGACTGTGATGTATTTCTAGGTGGTCATTTTCAATTGATTAGTTCTATGTTACACCAATGGGGTTAGACAGTCCGAGCATTCATAGAGGGTTGTTATGAATTATTGTTTTTTCCTGTGACGAGTATATAAAGCTAAAGCACAAGTTTGTACTCGGTCTTACATTGTTAATTATATGGTCTTTTGAGACATTTATTGTTACTATTGCAAGTAGGGATATATATATTAGGATAGATCCAGTGATTCATTATTATACGGTTTGAATAATTAATCAATGTAAATAAATGTAATTGAATAATGTAGGACTGATTACTATTGTGTACCTCCTAGTTTATTGCATCAATTCGACATATTACCTACTATATGTATTCACAGATAGATAGGAAAGGATATTTTGGTGGTTGCCTACAGGGATTCATCGCACACCATGTTTGGGTCATTATTTTTTTCCCTAATAGATTTTATGGTTGTAGTTGTAGAAAAGGGAATGATCCCTTATTCATCAGGTACATGATGAATGTTGGAGATAGAGAGAATGGGACATAGCTGAGGCTTGTGATGCTGTTAGAATATACAGATTTTATGTACTTTGTTTTAGTATTGTATTTTTAGAATTATGACATGTTTAGATACTTTCCTAGACACATGTGGCATGCATCATTTATATATTCTCTCATTGTTATCGTACAATCAGTCTTCAGATACTTAATGTTTTTCGTAGGGTATTAATTATTTCAATATTTTTTACTATTTTTTATTCCTCAATGCATACAATTCCAATGAGGGAATAGTTTCCCCATTATCAAACTATATCCCTTGATGCAATTCAGTATCCTATGGTGTATCAGGAAATTCATTTGAGATCATGTGACCAATCGGGTATGGGGAACACTTTGGGGGCACCTGAAACCGGGAAATTACAAAGTTGTATAAAAGAAGTATCTTTTTTACACTGTCTTATAGTTTGGAGCCAATATATAGTGATAGGAAGTAACAGAGTGTTGTTAATAAAATATGACGTGGAGTAGATAACACATGTATAGGGAAAATCCATGTTACATCAAATATTGAAATTTTTTCTGGTTTTTCAATTGATACAGTTTAATTGATCTTACCATTGGTTGAATCACTATCATTTTTTTAGTTAGTATTAACATCATTATGGTTCTATTTATGTATCTACCAGATGAGATGAGGGTATTCTATCTTATTCATCATATAATCACTGGGAAAATATCACATGTTACTCTTTCATGTCAACCTACTTACGTTGGATTACCGATTTCATGATGATGTGATAGATGTTGTGCAAGATATCCATGATGTTGTGATAGATTCCATGATAGAATAACTTTTATTTTGATAGGGTATTGTAATATGTAATATTTCATTTGGATGGACACCATACATTGATTCCTGAGGTGTTATGGGCCCTCATGGATCAGAATTTGGTGGATCATGTTTGATCATTAATTGAATTTCTTCATGTTTTTATTTGTATTAGGATACCAAAACATGTATTTGAGGGACTATGGGATCTCACGGGATTGAATTTTTCCTTCTTTGGACAAAATATTATGTTTTTATATGTTCTATAGACGTTTCAAAGGATTACTATTTAGAAACCCAAACAACATAGCTATGGTGTAATAAACACATGATTTGGGTTCTTCTATTCTAGAAGAAATGAAATTTCTTATATACATGCCATGTACTAGGATTATACGTCTTATAGTGATTGATCATGTGACTGAATGTGTGAGAAGAGACACATTGTTGGAAAACATTCTGTAGAACATTCCATATCTAGACTCTAAACGTCGTGTTGTAAAGAACTGTGTATTTAGCCATGTGACAAAAAATGTGGGTGGTTGAAGCTGAGGTTGTACAAGATGGTCCCCGTTTATGCACGCCGTATATATTCGACTGAGTATCTGATTGTGTGACTAATGAAAAGAGCAGTTTGAACATAAACAGTACACGTCGTTCTATAGTGAACACTTTGTGTAGTGATACTCATGAGAGAACCATGTAGTTTTATCCATGTAGATGTACTTGGGTAGGATTGAAATTTCATGTACATGTCATGTCCAAAGAGGAACCTGTCATGTATAATGGTGTTACACGACTATGATTGGCAGTGGTACATGCTATGTAAAATGATTAAGGGAACATTTCTTGTAGAGTTTATACATGACATGTAACCTTGTTTGATAAAATCTGAATTGTTTATTTCTCTTGTTCCACTCTTTTAATTTTATGTTGTCTTCCCTGATTATGTTGAACTGAGGGGTGCGTCTGACCTTGTAGATTCTTAATGGAAAGATGTCATCTGGTTGTACCCCAAGTGTAGGGCAATGATAAAATTGTGGAAATGGGGGATCTACGAATACCAATTGATCCTCCAATCTTTCTTGTCTTGTAACCAGTTGTTATACTGGATGTAGGTGTTTATGCATAGTTTTGTGACAACTTTATGAGAATAATACAGACATTATGAGGAGCACCATATCCTACCCCGACTATGGGATAGTTGACATGAGTGTACCAGTAGCAGTATCCTCCCATGTTTTTAGGGGAAAGAGGACCATAGGCTACAAAGACATGTTTGGAGGCCATGATTTCTATCTTTGAGCATCTAGATATTCCTCTAGAGGGGAGGGTGAAGCTAGCGATGTACATGATACATGATTCCTCCAATAAATGGTGGAATGTTAACAAAAGAATGGGAAATAATTAGGATATGGTTTGGGAAGAGTTATAGAGGACCATCTATGTCTATATATACTTGACACATTGATGGTTGATCGATCCGGAGAGTTCATGAACTAGGATCATGGCGATATTTCAGTGATTGATTACCCATCTCATTTTATAGATATTCTGCACTTTGCACCTATTCTGGGAGGTGACCAGTTATCTTCGGGTAGGATATTTTAGGATGGTCTTAGGTATGAAATATAATCACATGGGAATGTCTTCAATTTAGCTTTGGTGATATCAAGAGTGTATTAGTTTCTCATTGCTGTGCCTAATATGGGGGAGTTGGAAGATGCGATCCATGGCAATTTAACATCCATAGATGGTACTCTGGTCGATATTAGGGAGCACTAATGGAATCCTTAATGTGGGGATTCCAGTAATAGGGATGTACCTACATGTATCTAGTTGAGGTGTTACCATTACAGAAAGAGTGGGAAAAAAAGACATCAGTGCCCAAGAGAACCAGTTAAGTGCCATGCTTGGGGCAAGATGGGTTATCTTCAGTGTTTTTTCTGATTTTCTCACTATCATATTGTTAGAGGGGATCAATTATGACTCCATGTTCTCGAGTATAACCACTAATTTCTCTACATTTATGGAACTGTAGTTGATAATGCCATTTAGTTAAATTAGGAGAGTCATCAACGTTCTAGCCAAATGGAAGGATTTCAATGAATGAAGGGTTGATCATCTCGGGGTAGTCAGGTAGGGTCATAAGGCCATGGTATAGGTTAGACTATTATTGTGGAGCAGAACCAGTTTGAGAAGTTTCTCAGACCCTCTATGGTTAGAGGTACGATTATAGTTGACTCTATTTTAGCTTCTTCACTTTTGATAAAGGGATTATCATTGTTTTATATTCATTTCCATTGTGTAGAGGCCTGGGCTCTGCATCATTAATTATGATGATTTTATGACACTAGAAACTATGTTGGGGATAGGATGGCTAGTGTATGCCAGTGAAAGGAGTTCCCTCTTGAGGTCGGTGAGTGTCAAAATAGGTACAGGACCTCACGAAGTAGTTAGAGTAGTTAATGGAAAAGGTTTTCATCTGACCAAATACATTTCTTGGGGTTCTCCCATCCTTTATCTTTCAAAGAAGGCAGATGGTACCCTAAGACTTTTTGTGGACTATCGGATGTTGAACTAGTTGAAGGTCATGAACTGATATCCCTTACAGAGGATTGATGATCACTTTGACAATCTATGAGAATCTCAAGTGTTCTGGAAGATATAATTGATATAAAATTGTCATCAGTTTCATGTTAGACCATAAAATATACGTTTTACATCCATTTGGAGTAGGTATAGTCTATATGCCTATTTGGTTATGTATTTCGGTCTCATGAACATGTTAGAAGTTTTTATGGAACTGATTATCCATGTTTTCCATTCTTACATGGATTTTTTGCGCTAGTCATCATGGATGATAACTTGGTGTACTATCACACTCAACACAATAATGCCATCCATCATGATATCATATTAAGTATAATGAAAGAGCATCAGTTATATCCAAAGCTATCAAATGACACTTTTGGATAGATCTTATTCACATCTTGGTCATGTTTTCTAAAATACAGGAGTATCAGTAGACCTAGAAAATGATAGAGCAGTAGTTACCTAGGAGCAACCAAAGAATGTCATTGAGGTTCATAGTTTTCATGGGATGGAATATTAGTATAAAAAAAGTATAAAGGACTTTTCATGCTTAGAAGCACCACTGACGGGTCTAACTATGAAGGGTGAAAAGTACATGTTGATAGAATCTTGCAATTCAGCCTTTTAGGATATGGAAGGGAGATTGACTTCAGTACTGATACTAGTTTTTATGGAGTAAGGAAAGAGATAAAACATTTATTTTGGTGTATCAGGTATCATATTGTGGGGCATTACTTATGAAATGGGATGGAGTCGTTGTGTACATGTCTTGGCAGTTGAGGCCACATGAGTGGAACTAACCATTGTACGATGTTATGATAGATGTATTTTTTCATGGTTTAAACTACTGGATAAATTATCTTTTGGGAGAAAATGTTGTGGGTGGTACTATCCAAAAAATTCATAAGTATATCTTTACTCAGCGAGATATGAATTTGAAACAATGAAGGTAGTTTGATTACCTTTTGTATTTTGACATTGATCATGCCTACACGTCTTGGAATGGAAACGTAGGGGATGCCACATTTAGTAGGAGGACTCAAATATATATTTTTGATGAGGCCAGCAGTGGGTAGCTTCCTCTTAGATGCATTTGGAGGTACATGATAGATAGGGGTAGACTTTTAATTCTTCAATAGTTGTAACCTATACTCTCTTGGATCGAGGGAAAATGAAGTGGATATTAGATTCTGAAGGGTTAGTCCTATAGAAGAGTTTGTCTGGTGAGGTCAATACTCCAGGGTCGACCATAGATGACGATGACGTCGTGTGATTTCATTAATTCATATGGGTGTCTGCATATATACATGAGGATATATTGTTGGATTTTCATTCCTCGGTTTTTTCAGTTCATCTTAGTGTCACCATGATGTATCGAGATCCACACCATTTAGTGTTGGTGGCCAGCTATGTAGAGGGATGTTTCTCGTTTTTCAATGAGATGTTCCCCATGACTGCAAGTGATGGCGACACATAAATGACCCACATGGATTTTCCAGTAGTTACCCATTCATGAGTGTAAGTGGAATGACTTAACGATGGATTTTGTGATGGCTTTACCAAGGATTTCATGAGAGAATGATGTTGTTTGTGATGTTGTTAGAAGACTCACTAAGGTTTCACACTTCATACCAATTAAGGAAACATTCAGTGTTGCTGATCATGGAAGGTTGTACATACGAGAGGTTGTATGATTGCATTGTGGTTCCACACAATATTGTTTCCGACAATGATTCTTAGTTTACATCTCAAACCTAGTAGGGACTACAGATGGATTTGGGTACATAGGTACATTGGGGTAAATCATACCATCCCCAAACTGATAGCCATTCCTAGTGCACAATTCAGGTTTTGGAGGACATGCATCGAGCATGTGTCCTGGATTTTGGGGGTTCGTGGGAGGGACACATGCCCCTGGTGGATTTTTCAAAAAACAAAAGTTCTCTGGTGATGATTCAGATTGAAAGTTATGAGGGTTTGTATGGTAGGCCATGCTGATCACCCCTATTTCATATAGAGGTAGGATACGTAGCTATTTTGGGACGCGGTCATGTATAGGGGACCACAGAGTAGGTGGATTTGATTCCGAAGATGATTGATACAAAACAATATCGCGATAAATCATATGTGGATTGAGATGGAAGACCTAAGGATTTCGAGGTTGGGGACAAGGTTTTCATAAGTGTCACTCTGGGGTTGGGTCATATGAGGATTAGAAGACATGGGAAGCCTTCACTGAGATACATCAGACTATTTGAGTTTTTGGAGATTGTCTGGGAAGTTACCTATCTATTTTTTAAACCTCAATGGTACCAAGATATGGAAAAAATATTTTTTGTTTCTTTGCTAAGATGCTACATTTCAGACCCATCTCACATTTTTCAACTTGAGGAGGATGATTTGGAGGTGGATGCATCTTTTAAGTAGCACCCTATTCAGATTTTTTATCACAACACGAATGTTCTCTGCGGATGTTCTGTTTTTCTGGTACATGTGCTATGGAAGCACGTGGGGGTACAAGATGAGACACGGGAGGGGGAGACCGATGTATGACCCTAATGGCCTATGTTATATGATGTTTATTTTTCACCATACTTTGAATTGAAATTAGATGATGAATTGATTTAAGGGTAGATGTTTATAACACCCCAAATCTTCATTTTATGTATGGATCTTTAATTTGGGTTGTTTTTTAGGAAAACGAATGAAATGTGAAATTTTCTAAGTACACATCATGTTTGTAAGATTATATTTCATGTACCTAGGTATCGCGTATAGACACCTACTAGACGTGTAATGATCGAATACATGGATTTTTGGGTGACCTGGAAGAGCACCTAATGTTGGGGTCAGTTGAGGATAGTACACAACATGTACATTAAATGAACATGATCTATATATTTCTTTTTATTTTATGATTCAGAGCAAGGTTGGGTCTCATCTCAAGAAAACACTTATTCTACCATTGGTTCTTACCAGAGAGAGACAAATCAATGAAGAACTTCATGCTCCTCATGTTTCTTCATCAAACATCTGAATGATATGCCGCACGGTGTGTTGTATTCCCATTTTTGTGCTATCTCATTCCTTTGATCCTCTCTTCCCGATTCATTTTCACTCATGAGTGTTCAAGGTTTGATTGTTTTTCACTTTTTTGTAGATTTACAACGTTCTAGGCCGATTCAAGGGCTGAAATTAAAGATTTTTCATTGCACAACATCATGTTATATGGATTGTTCCATTAATTGATTGCCTTTAGATTATATATGCTTAAAGTGATGAATACCCATGTTTGGGGTATTGCTTGTCTTGTAATTTATACCAACTATCTACCTTATATGGTTTAATAAATTGAAAAGGGATTGTATAATATGTGAAGGTTTGATTCCTTTTTTACAGGAAACCCATGGGTGTGTTTTCCTAGTTTGATTATTTATGGATATTTGTCCTAGGTTTCCTATGAGGAACAACATATTTTATATGACTTGATTTGTTTAAGAGGGAGTTGATTGCATATATGAATTTCATGTGTGATGCTTGATAATGTTAGCAATCTAGTATATATAGATTACATATGATGTGTTGATATGATATGCATGCTAATCTTCCAATGGACTGTGAGATCCTTGGACCAGGAAAATTGTGGGGGTATCCATGTTTATTGACACAGGTCCATAATTGCCTTGGTGTAGATTTTAACCCAAGATTATTAAATATGGGAGCTACCTAAAGGTCATTTATGATTATTTAGGCTATGTGGTCCCTAAGGGTATTGACAATGAGAGCTACCTAGAGTTATTTATGATTATTTATATATGTTGACCCATGTGGTGTTGAATGTGAGAGCTACATTGAGGTTATGTATAAATTATTGATGTCATGTAGAACTAGTGGTATTGACCATAAGTACTACCTAGGTGGTCATTTTAAATTGATTAATGCTATGTTAAACAAAAGGTGTTAGACAGTGAGAGCCTTCACATAGTGTTGTTGAGAATGTCTGATTGGTTGTTTGTGACGAGTCTATCATTCCAAAGAAAACGCATGGAATCAGTCTTACTTGGTTGATTAAATATTCGTTTGAGATGTATGTGGTTAACATTACATGGAGGTATATAGAGCATAGCCAGGATCCATGGATTAATTATAATTTTTTTCGTATATTTAATAAATATAAATGAATGTAATTGAAAAAATTAGGATTGTTTACAATTGAGTACTTCATAGTTCAATGCCTCATTTATTCATATTACCATATATATATATATTCACTGATATTTAGGTACAAATATTTTTGTGGTTGGCTACTGGGAATCATCTCACACCCTGTTTGGGTCATGATTTCGGGCCCAAATAGATTATAGTTATTTGTATAGAAACGGGCATGAGACTTTCTTCATCAGGAACATGATTGTTGTTGGAGATATAGAGCATGTGACCAAGAGGAGGATTTTGGTGCAGTTTGGATCTAATACATTTCTGTACTTTGGTTTAGTATTGTATTTCCACCATTGGGACTTGTTTGGCTTGTTTCCTAGACACATGTGGCTTGCATCATTTATATATTCTCTTGTTGTTATATTTATTCATTCATCCATGGTTTACATTTGTTGTATGGTATTATTGCTTCTTTTATTGTTTACTATTTTATAATTCACTATTCATACTTTTCCAATTGGGGAATAGTTTTCTTATAATAACAATATGGACAAGACATTTGTTTGGCCACCTCTGGAATTTGGGGAAATGTGCTTGTGGATATGTGACCAACTAGGTACGGGGAACCCTTGGGCGGCACCTGGAACCAGGACATTACTAATTACATATATATATATATATATATATTAAATTTTAAATACAATAAGGAATTGAATGTATTTTTCATGTGTATGTACGACATACCATTTAAATGAATGGTGGATTTCATTTCATATCTCCAATTTTTATGGATTGTTATGAATACATATATACAAAATAAAAATGGTATTTAATTTTTTATTTCCTTGAGATGATTAAATCATAATAAAAATTTTAATATAAAAAATAACATTTAAAAACATTATCAATGAACATGATAATTAACACATGAAATGATAAAAATAATTAAATGTTGCTAAAAATGTGTTAAAAATATATTATAAGAATATAATATATGTTATTATAAATTTTGTTATGGATATATTATAATATAATATTATTATTGAAAACATTATTCAAGATATTAAATTTTGTTCATCGAAAAGTGAGTATAATGTAATGTATTTCATCTCAATTGACCATCTATTGAATGCTACTTATTATTATGATCCTTTTCAAAATAATTTTTTACCCATGCTATATTATTGAAATTTAACATCTTGGTTCACACATAAATTATTTTATTTAATTTTTCAGATTCATTTATCTAATCAAATTAGGTTTTACCTGAATATTACCAAGTGCTAAAATATATCTTCTCAATCTCACTTAATTTTCTGATTGTTAAAATTGTCCTAAAAATTTCACTTCCATTTGACCATTTTACATTGTAAATCACATTAATTAAAATACCCATAATCCTCTCTAATAGGAATCATTATTTTATATACTCTATACAATTTTAATATATGGTTTTTACTTGATATTAATTTGATTACCGTGTGAAATATCAGTTATTTCATATTTTTACTCAATACATATTTTTGATATGGAACATTGTTAAAAAATAAATAAAATTATTTTACATATGGTGAATAATTTGAACAAGAATGAAATAGGTGGGGGCCTAGTTATGAATAAACAATCAATGAATTATTAGTCTAATGATATGAATCATTATTTCAATCATATTCTTTTTTCCCGGATATATATTATAACCTTCCTTGTGAAGGATATTGATGATAAAGGTACTATGAAACTATGAAATACTTCATTCAATATTTATTCATTATCATCATTTAGTATTTAGTTATTATTATTTACCATGTTATTTGATCTATTAAAAAAGCATTGTATTATTTACATTTTTAGTTTGTTGACGAAATGGAATGTGTTCCATGTAATTTACCTTTCCATATTTATTAATATTTAGTCATGATATATTACATTGAATAATTACCATTATTGAGAATATACGATCACCCTTAATTGTTATTCTATCCCCATGGTAAGAATATAAATTCTAGGAATTATTTTCACGGATGTTGATCATTTTATTTTATTATATATTAGGTTATTATTTATTTACAATGTAAAATGGTGTTCATATATGTTATTTGATTTTCCAAAACTACTAAATATATAAGTCCTTTGGGATTTCAATTGCATGAAATCATGTTAAAATAATAATGCACGGAACCGAATCTCGAATTATAGGGTTTTTCCGTCACATATAATGAATAAAAAAATATTTATTTAGAATATTAATTGATAAAAATATTATTTTCAATTAAATATTATTATTATTTTCATATTAATATATGATATATATATATAATTAAATTATGTAATTTTATATCATTGTGTTGGTGAAACTAATTATTTTATATAAATTATTATATTTAATTAAATTTATTGAGGATTAGTTAATATCAGTGTAAAATGTTTTAGTGAACTATCATTCTTAATGTGTTGTTAATTATTATATTGACTAGATTATTCACATAAAACAATTAATTTATTTAGAATAACTGATACTATAAATATTTATATTATTTAAAAAAACATCTAGTAAATATTTCTAGAAATGTTATGTAAATATTATAATTTTATTATTAAAAATGATTTTCCTAAAAAATTAAAATTGTATGAAATATGTATTTTTATTTTACAAATATAAAAATATTTTAATAAAATGATGATATAATATGTTTATGATATGAATAAAATGATAAATATAATGGTATTTTAAATTTATTTGAAATTTGAATTATAATAGTCAATATTAGTAAAATATATTTTCTTGACATGAAATTATTAGTTTATACTATGATTTCATTTTAATGTTGAATTATAAAATTTTAGAATTTTAATTTTCAATATTGAATAAATATTTTTGATTTATCAAGATGATAAAATTATATTTTTAGATTCTATGAGAATAATGATATTTAACTGAAAAATTAAATATAAAATTTTTAAAATACCCTGAATTTATTATATCATTAATATCTATGAATAACGCCAAAAAATTCCCTTTTTATTAACAACTTTTATATTTAATATGTATTATTATTCAATAAAATGTTATGTTTTACTTTTAAAATTCTTTTTTATATTATGTATGTATGAAATTATTTTGTAAAACAATTTTTTATGCATTATAAATTTATTATCATAAAAATAATTCACATCTATTCTATAATTTTTATATATTGAACTAGTTTTCATATTTATAATATATATATCTAAATTATCGAGTTAGTGTAATTTTGATTTTTTCATTTAAATTCGTGTTAGTGGATAATAAATTTGTTATCATGGTAAAGGATAATTATGGTATAAATATAATCTAAATGGAAGAAATTTAAAATATACACCAAATTAAACATTATTTTCATTTCTAAAGGGGATGATGACAAAAATATACAATTTTTCCATTGTTTTCCACTTTTGGAACCATATTCCATTATTAATGACCCTACTCAAATATAAAACATCACTCATCACTATTATTAATGGATATATTCACCACCATTAATGTCATCACACATTGAGCCTCTAGGTTCTTAAAATATATTACAAAATAAATTACCATCTATTATATACACTTCATAGTTTCCCTTGTCTAAAAAAGGACACCCTTAAATAATTGATTTTTTGTTGAGTTCTATCAGGTAGTAAGATAAAAATTTGGAATCACTCTATTATTCATTTATATTTCAATGATTCCTATTATACATACTAATAATATTTTATCACCCATGTAACATAATTAAATAAATATCATAAATATGATGAACATATTTTATTTCAAGGTAATAATCATTTTCCATAATTCTCCCAACTATTTGAGAAATAAAAACATAGTGTGTAGAAACATGTAGAGTTCCTCCACCCTGAATGAAATATTTCATTATTCATACCTTGGTTCGAGGATATTTATAAAAATTAATTTAATGTATAACTATTATAATTATAACATAATATGGATTCTATTATAATATATATAAAATTCAACAAATGAGACCATCCACTATGAAATGTAAATCTTACTCTTACATACGTATAGACTACAACCTTCATGATGGATGTATTTTTTTAATCTCCCCAATACATAAATTTTTAAATATATAATTAATTGATATAAATTATTTCAATTATTAATAATTATAAAGTATATGTTTCTTATGGCATGAATCAAAATATTAAAAATCAATATAAGGTATTGTTTTGAAATGAATAAATTACGAAAACAATTTCCTCAATAATTTCATCAGTATTATTATTAACTATAAACCTTATGAAATGATATTGGAAAATTAAAAAAAATATATAACAGCTATTATAGAATCATGATTAATTTTATTATATCTATCTTTTAACCATGAAATGAGGATTGCAATCACTATTATCAAACTCATACAAATTGATAATACTATTAATATATATTTAATAAAATAGACTATATAAAACAATTATATTTTCATGGAATGATTAAAACTAAAGTAAATAAAATTTAGAATTTGTAAATAATTTTATAAATTAGTTTTTTTAGAAATTTATGTTTGTTGTTCATAATGATAGAGCACTTATACTGAGGAAAAAGGAAAATGTAAGGGTTTTTCACTACTCAATAAATAGTATTTGAGTTATAATGATTCATTATGGACTCTTTTATTATAAGAAGGTTATAATCTATCAAATTATATTATTATATGGGTTTTAAACTCTTTAACATGTTAATTTCATTTCTATAACATTGAAATATTTTCAAATGTTTATTAATTAATGAATTATGATGTGTGTTATAATTTTCATATAAATTCATATTTTGATTCATATTTCAAATTCACCAATGTTTTCCATTTATACTATTCATGTAAATTTATATGGATTAATTTTTAAAAAACTCCAATAAAATTCAACATATTTACCAATCCATATATTGTGTCCACATGTGTCATTTTCTATCAATTAATCAAAGTATATTTTAATAACTCTTTGATAACTGTGATGATTTTATTTTATGGAATAAGATGTTATTCATGATATATTATATTTATAAATGTAATTATTATAATCTTTATGACTATTCATGGGTATTTTAATTTTAATGTCATATGTTAGTGGTGTAACATTTTTTATTATATCATAATGTGAAATTTGTATTCAATAAGAAAATGGAATATCATTACTATTTCATGAGTATTTTACTATTAAATATTATTTTTTTCAATTTAGAGTTTAATTTGTAGGATGAAAAATTTTATGAAGACATTTAGAAGTGTTACAAAATGGTTAGAGAATATTTTTCATTAAATACTATAGTTTTTTATGTTTATATAGACCTATATATCTCCAGAGTATGTGTACAATCACCTATCCACAGTCAATGTTATTGATTGTAAACCAAATTATATCTACATATAGGTAATCTAGTCTCGTTGGGTTACATGTAATGTTTTTAAGATGCCCTACGTAATGGTAAAGTATATTGAGGGTAAGCTAAATTTTTTATTCAGACAATGTGTAATTATAACTAAAACATTTTATGATGGTAAAATTCTCAAGAAAAAATGTATCTAGTTAAAACATTAATGGTAATTCAAGACAAATAGAACACATGTATTGGTAAACAATGAGAGTAATGTTATCTATGAACTACGTAAAGGTATATATCCTTGTGTAAGAGTATTATCTAAATTTATGTAATTTAACTCAAGGAAGCATAAGTATAAACTAATGACCTCATAAAGGTATGAAACCGATTGAATAAGAGTGGTTTAGTTGAATTGTGTGATGTTGTGTAACAGTCATCTATAATGATCATTATTATTTTTATAATATCATTTTCCATATACACTATATCAATCTGAAGTCTCATCTTATTAAGCGAATATTGTAAAAACCAATAAAGGCCATGGTGAGTCCAGTAAACACAATTCATTTTATATTCACACATATTACATGAATGAACTCCATAACCAAAATTGTGAAATTTATTTAATGAATCTGAACCATCAAGTAGAATATTATAAAATTAGAGGCATAATTCGGTTCAAAATACTGTGATACAGATGAATTTTTAATTTCTATATAGACATCACATTGTATGATCCCTAAAATTATCATTTGAGAATCCAGTTCATCTAATAGTCATACTAGAATTATTAAATTTAATGTTTCATCAAAACAAGGGATTAAAATTAGGCAGAGTGATGAAATGTCCATCCATTGGTATCTAAGAATGAATATACAATGTGATTAAATAGGTTGTTCTAATTCTTTTAGACATTATAAATGAGACGGATTAAAATGGTGGAGATCATACACTGTATGTCTTTTAACGGAGATAAAAATTAAGATGATTGATGTTTTATTAACCATAAATTAGTTTTGATATTTATTTATCTAAATGAGGAATGAAGAGAACATGAATGATTTAGTATTCTAATATGATCTTCATGAATATTCAAAGAGACTTTAAAATCATATTGTATTTAATTTTTGGATATATTATAACCCAAACAATTATAATATTCATGAATAAATTCTACTTAAATTAATGATTCATTTATGAATCATTTAAATAAATGAATAAATGATATATTATGTGAAAGTCATTGTTTTCATTGTGGATAATTGTGGGAAAAAAGTAATGAATACATGAAGAGAAAATTATGAGAGACCTTTAAATCATTGAGATAGATAATTTTATGAATCCTAAAAAAATTATCATATATATAAGTTTTAAAAGTGATGAAATTTATTAGAAATATAATTATAATATCTTGAGTATTTGAATATGTTATTTTAGATTACTCAAGACCAGAGAGGAGTATTGAGTTCATTAGGATTTTTTCAAACTACCATTGAATACATTGTATAATTTTAAAAAATAAAAGGGATTATATTTTCCATGTTTTGTATAAATATCTATAAAAAAATTTCTTTCTATCTTTATTTCACCATTAAATAAAAATCATAGATAGGGGGTGTCTAACACTATATTGGTTTTTGGTGATTTGGGTGACTATCCAATCAAAGAAAATGAGATTTTGGGCTCTCTAACAAATTATTGAGAAATAATAATGGTGGAGACTAACTTTTTTTATTAACATGTTGGTAAATTTTAGAATCCATGTTTGGGGCATCTAAAAAATGCACGAAGGATGATTTTTTGAAAAACCATTTAAATACAATTTTTTCACTAAATTCACTATTAAATGAAATTATTTTGAGTATGTGAGAAATAATTTATTTTATTAATATCCATAAATTATTTAGTGGTTCAATTTTCAAGAAATTGATTTTTTAAAAAGAATGTGAAATATATTCACACCCCCTCTTAGTGGAACCACACTAGTCCTTAGAATATATAATAATATTAAAAATGGATATTCCCTATAAATATCCATGATGTTTTGAATGTCGATAACTATAAGGAAGTATGTGAGGTCATAGAATATATTTAATGAATGATCAAAATGGAAAATTGAAAATGGAGTATCAAAGAAAAGGATTCAATCTATTTTTCTAATATGATTAACTAAATGTCATCCATTATGTTGTGTTCTATAAAAGAGGTAAAATATTACTATAATGTTATCTATAATTATAAATCAAGTATAGTAAAATTATTTTTAATTTAAATATCATTAATGGATGTCTTAAGGATATGTGACGATGGTGATGATGAGGAATGTTTTTTTCCACAAAATTCTCATGAAATGGAAAATATATCCAATGGATAATTATTCATGAATTTTATTCTTAAATTGTAAAATATTTTTCATTAAAGGCAATATAATGATAAGGGAGTAATTTTACTTTAATGTTAGTAATGAAATGGAAAATTGGGAGAATTTATATATGATTTATGTTATATCCAAATATATTATAAAATAAATGGAATTGGAAAATGAGTTGAAAATAGCATCATATCTCTCAAAATCCATCTTGATTAAAGGAGATAATCAATAAAATATTATATTTAAAAAACTAATTTAATGTATTCATAGATAAATGTGAGATATATCAATGTTTGAGACATTGTGGAGAGGATAAACACATATAAATTTAATAATATTTTCCCTCTAAAAGATATCTAAACATGTCAAAAAATCAGAAAACCTTCACAAAAATTTGGATGTAATGTTTTTACCCATTAAAAATACAGTAATTATTTTTAAAAATATAAATGTATTGATTATCATTAATGAAATATAATTTTTGAACATCATGGATAGATATTTTGTAGAAAAAAACCCACTGATTATATAGGATATACATTTCTTCCACATCTCTATAATGGATATTCTAAATTTTATAGGACACTTCTGAGAAATGGTTTATTTTTTTACTAGACATTGTCATATATGAATGTATTGTAATTGGAGGAATGAAATGAAGGGAATAAATTCATGTAGATATTCTACACTCATATAACATACAAGAAGATTAAATTTCCCTTCAATGAATTATTATGTTGGGAAATAGGATCAATATATTTTATGTTGAAAATGCTCAACAATAAATGTTGTATCGTGATCAAAGAATCCAAGAACTCTGAAAAATATATTTAATATAAAAAAATAAAAAAACCAAAAGATGATGTCATATTATATGTTAAGGTGGTTGAAAAGACTATTCATAAAAAAGAATCTTTTTAAGGCTAAAAATATGTTCATAATATTTCAATAATGTTAACAATAAATAAAGAACTCATCATAATGAACATTGAATTAAAATGAAGGTAAGGATGAGTATCAACTCTCATTAAAAATGAATCATCTAATTAATACAAATGTTTCTCTATATTTCATATTATGGGATGTCTTTTGAAAAAACAAATACTGAATTATTGGAGATATTTTTGGAGGTAATATCTATATAGAAAAAAGTAATTATATTTAATGTATTCTCTTAAATAGCGTGAAATGAAAATTATGAGTGAATCCCAAGAGGGTGATATTACATGATAATTGAAATATTATTATCACTTATAAATCACCCATTCATAATTTTATTTATCATATTCAATAGGTTGGAGTGAATGTTCGAATAAATGGAGATACAAAGGGGCAGTCATTCTTGGACACATGATTATTCTAATGTGTTTGTGAATGTTTTTTCAGGTTATATTTTTTCATTAAAAAATAAAATTAAAAGAGATTATAGAAATTTTTAACATTTTATCACATAGTATTACTTTATCTACATATTAGACATCATTGGTTTTATATATCTTATTTTCAGACACAAGTTTAACCCACATTAATAATTATTTGATTAAATAAAGTATCTATTTTAAAACAATCATGTTATGTCATCCAATTTTAGTTCTCTACATGAAATAAGCACATATTGGAGGAGAAAAAATTAGAACTAATATGTAATGACAAGACACCCCCCAATCAATTAAATTTTGTTGAAAATTATGTGGACAATATTTTAGAACAACTATTGAATTTAAATATTTCAAAAGATATTGGTAAAATGGACATTGTATTCAAAAGAGTCTAATTTTTTGTATGTCGGTCAATATTTGAAGGGATGTTCCTTAAAAATTATTTGTGATTTACTAAATTGAATTGAATTTCATAGATGAGAAATTATAATTTAAATATCAATGAATTTTATTAACGATTTTTTTGGTTTTCATTATTGATAAATATATGTATAAATGTTGAAACATTTCGTATAACATGATTGCGATGCAAATGAATTTAATAAAGGGTGTGAAATAAAAAATCATTTCATGAGGTTTTTTTAGAAGATATAAATATTATTAAATTGGGAATTGTTTATGAAGCCAATTTAATTGGATGGATAACTTCTAATGATGTATGTGAATGCATAAGAATAGTTTGTGTTAACATGGATTATTGTGTAAACATACATGAACCATTATATATATGTTATGAACGTGTACATTAAACATTAAATTGTTTTCATAAGGGAGTAGAAACCCTCTTATAACAATGTAATGGTACTTAGAATAGGATTTGTGATACAAAAAGGTACTCATAGATGATGTGTAATGGTTAGGAACATTGAGGATTTATTACTTAAGGGTATTCATTCAAATGTGCTAAGGTAACTAAAGATTTTCATAATGGTATAATTCCCATGCATAAAGGGACCTAGTGACCTATTTATGGATAATTGATACCTAAAGGGTAATTTATAAGGATTAAATATTCCTGTAAAAGTAATCGTGTTCTGGGTAATGGGAAACTAACTCAAATATTTTTAGAATATTCATCTACATAATGGTACTCGGTGTTTCGTATGGTTAGTCTAATGACTGTGAGGGGATTATAAAATTTCAATGTATGAAAGCCTAGTGTAATGGTGTTACTCTAATAATTCTTAATATTTTAGGATTATTCTTCATACATGTATTTTTTATTCCACATCCACTATATCAGTATGAATACCCATATACATATAAATAAGGCCTTCTCAAGGATCTATAATCAATGGGTGTTAGCAGAAAATGATGCATACAATTTTCATGAAACACCCAGGAATGAACATATGATCCAAAGAAATGAAATTTTGGATAATTAATTTGAATATTTTGATTAATCCAAAATAAAAAAATATAATAATTATGTTTGAAATATTCTGATATGCTTGCAGTTTCATATGCCTGTATATACGTGAAATATGATGTTGGAGAAAAATCACATCATGGAATATATTTCAAGATATATTCAATCATGATATATTAATTGTCATTAGTCATGCATAATCTGGAGGCAAATGAGGTAGTTTGGTGAAATAAAAATCCATTAGTAATCAAGAAAAAATATATTTTGTTAAGAAACAGGTTGAAAGAATACATCAAGATTTATAATTGAGATGCATTCAATGTAGGAGACCAAAAATTGTGGGAATTTTCAATTATGATAAAATGTTGGTTGATTGGTACATCATTACTTGGATGTTCACCAAGATATTAATTTATCCATGAAATGAATGAGGAGAATATTAATCCATCTATTATTCAAAATTTACTAGATGTAGAATCAAAATAAAAGATGAATAAGAAATTATTTAATAGAAACCAATACTTTTTATACAGTTATATTTCATCTTATTGTGTTAATATAATTAAAATTAAATTACTATTCATTCCATAAATGTAATGGTCTGCTATATTTGGATAAAATTTAATAATAAATAATTCTTTCATATATTAACTATTTTGTGTCTGACATATTTTTTCCTACTATAACCCTTATTATTCCAAATATACATAACATATTTACTCACAAATAGTGTAAATGAACCATAATAAAATATTATCTCATATAATCATTATGTGTAATCAAGGTTTATATAAATTATCAAATATACATAACATGAAAGTAAGTGTTTGGGAATACATATATCATATTTGAAAACCACACCTTCCATATAAAATATAATAAAATTGAATCATGGAATAAATCATTGATGTTTATTAGACAAGAATCCTAATGGAATAAAAAAACATGATCCATGAGTGAATAACATGATCATAGAACAAGATTTTGTGGCATATAAATATGTATAATAATCATTTATATCGATTTCATGGATGATATCCCAAACTATCTAAGGGAAAGATGTTCACACACCAAAACATTAATATAGTTAAGGATCACTGACAAAACTATCATAGTGGAAAATTCCACAACTTCTAGTGGATCAACCCAATTTAATTCCAATTTCTCTAATGTAATATCAATAATTACACAACTCATTCGTGGGACATATAGGACTCACCCTTATTCAGTTAAAACATAACCAACATCATTGATTATATAGAAACCACCATAACTAGTTATAACCTAACCACAATCCTGGGTTCTAATGTAACAAATATCCATGGTTATAATGTAAAAAATACAACCGAATAAAATCAATATATATTTGTTCCACATGATAAAAAATAATCATATATTAACCCAGGATAATAATATTATGTCATGTACATTTTAACATGGAATAATATATATATTTGAAACAAGTTTTATTTAAATTTCTTCATCTCAAAGTCATTCAATAAAAATAATTAATAAGGATGTAATAAATGGATCATATACCAATTAGATAATTAGAAATATAAAATTATTTCATCTTATATGAAAAATGACTATAAAAAATTACCATGGATATAACTTCTGGATAATATTCTCTCTATTTCAAAATCAAATATATATATATATATATATATACAAATTGTATATTTATGAATGATAAACTATTTTTAAAAAATAATTTTAAAACAATTGGGGAAGTTAAATATTAATAATTATTCATTATGGATTAAATATTAAATCATATTTTCTATTTTAAAAAATACAGTCATTCTCTATTGTTGAATGAAAATGTGAGAAATTTCTTTATTTGAAAATTGATAAGAAATTTTATAAAACTAGTATATAAAAATAAAATCATGCCTAAAAAATATTTTATATAATAATAGGAGGATAGTAAAATCATAATTGAAATATTTTTAGAAAACATGGATATGTAATATAAATATTCACGGATGGAGACTTTAATATAAACAGTCATAAAAAAAGATTAGATTGTGAAATATATCATTAAAAAATCATATCTTTTGAATCTTAATCTCTGAGAAAAAATAAATATTGGAAAAATAATTAAATATACACAAAATACATTTTATTAGACATTATATTAATTCATGTTTAGTTTATAAAAAAATAAAACAAGTTGTGAATATGTAATGTGGCCCATGATAATTATAGTGAGATCAAAATCCATTAGCTTCAGTATGACATGCTTTGAATGATCTCAATATTCTAGAATATTGAATTTAAATATATATTATTTATATAAATGGATCAGTGAAATTTTTATTTTATCATATATATTAAATATATTTATATTTAGATTCATTTGTAATGATATAAATTGAAAATGAATTTTAAAAATATTCGATATGGTAGGCCTTATGTATGCATTAATGTTGTTTTCATTTTCTGAAGGATAAAAAAAATTGAATGTAATTGAGATTCTCATTTATTGAATCACTATTATATCATATAAATCATATATAATCATCAAAACCATCATTATTAACATCAGTGTAATATAAAAATGATATCATAAACACATCACTTCATGGAGGTTTTTGATGAGCTATATGAATGAACAACAATATTTTATCCAATGGATTGTATTATTAGAATGTAGATATGGTAATATTATGAAAATAAAATTATTATTTTGTTAATTTTAAGTAATAACATTAACCAAATCATAATAAAAATCAATGAAATATAGATATTGAAATTTATGTGTGTCATTACGTGGAGATGATTTATTGTACATAAACACAAGATAAATTATCACTTCCTGTGTGATTAAAATAGGGTAAATAATGGGTTTTTCTTAATAAAAATATATTTCATTACTATTGTGATGATAATATAATTATTTTATTTTTATATAATATATATTGTAATTTAATGTATAATACAATGGAAAGAGATCTATTAATGGAATTACATCATCTATGAAACAAGTCATTAAATTTACTCTTAAGGGATCTGGGGTTGGTATTTTAGTAATTATTGAATCTCTATAATTATTATAAGTAAGTAATAACAGGATATATATAAGTAATTATTTATATAGAATTATCAATATAATATTAATAAGGGAATGAATATGAATCATTTTATTAGGAACTGGTTGGATGTAGTTTTTTGAAGAGATCGATGACTTTTCCAAAAGGAGAATCCACACATATTAAATAAAAAAGAAATATATGACTACAAATAGCTTATTACAAAAATATCTTCCTAAATTATGTAATTATCATTTGGTAAATTATATATCCAAACAATATCTGAAGAAGCTATGTATTTGTTGAAAAGTACATCCTCCAAAGAATTTTCATCCTTATATGAATTTTTGATGATATAAATCAAGAAAAATGATTCCATTCATTTAATCATTTTATGATTAAAATTATCTAAAATATGAATAATTTAGAATTTAATAACTTCTATAACAATTGTTGAGTATGATTTAATACACATGTAAATCCATCAAAATTTCATTTCCACTTCAACATCATTGATAATATAAATCATTTCATTATCTAGAAACGCAATGAGACAATATAAAAATCCCAATTTCACGAACACTATGATTTATAAAAATATAAATTTTTCTATAATGTCCTATAATTTCCGTAGATTATCCATTTAAATTTTATTTATTATTTAACATTCAATGATAGATCCATATAAATTATAATGTTATATAAGGTTATGATAAATACAAGTAAACCCAATGAAAAAAGCATGGAATGATCATGAATATAGTTCTCCAAAATTAAATTTTAGAGTGAATTTACATTAATCATAGTAGTAGTAATTTTAATGATATATATTTTGATGAATAATGAAGTGTTTTTGTAGAATGATATTGTTTTTCGTAGTCTATAGAACATGTGAGACATTATAACTTTCCACCGTAAAGAGGTTAAAAAGCATCTTAGAGAGGGGAATCATGATACAAGAAGAAACGTGTTATTGAAATAATTCCATAGGATTATCAACACTTCAAATTGACCATAAAAAATCTTTTATAAATTTGAGGAAGTATCAAAATTATTGAATATGTGATTAGTGTTATACATATGATGACTATAAATAACACATTTCGAGATCATGTTGATTACAATTCATTAATAAAATCAACAGTGGGAATTTAAGAATGCAGAAGCCACTATTTATTAGAAAATCTTTATTGAGAAAACTAGTTTGTACTCAAAATCAAATACCAACTACTCATATTTCCTTTAATTTCGTCATAATAAATTGATTTGGAATAAAGTATACAAATATAGGTTAGTTATTAGACAATGGAAAACAATAACCATTAATAAATTTATAACTAATCACCATTTATATGGATTTGTTATGAGGAATTTACAATTATTATTACATGTTATCGTTTATTGGAACATTAATATCAATTCTAGATTCATTAGAATTTATGATGTAATGAAGAGGTGTACTGGTCCAGTTGTGTGACTTGAAATTCATAGATGATTTCATGTTGGTAATCTAGTAAGAGGTCACTAAAATTCTATAATTAGATTCTATAAGGGACTTCAAAATGGATGAGTTTAGAAAATTTAATTCCTAGGGTTATGCATGCCCAAGAATATACCTCTCAAAAAAGAAACATCATATTAATTTATATTTTTGAGACTCCATATGATTGTATCCAATATATATTTATTCAATTTGTAGATTTTTTAATTCTATGACCCTCATAATCAAAACATTGAATGAATTACATAAATGGAAAAATAATAAGTCTTCAATGAAGGATTATTAAACTCCGTAAATGTTTATTAATTGAAATTTTGATACTATAGATGATTGCATAAGGCCATTTATGAACCATAAGTGAATATAAAAATTCTGAATCAATATACTCTTTTATTGGACTAATTCTCAATTCCATTGAGTATTCCCTGCCTTTATAATATTAGTCCTGATGTAGAACATTCTCATATATTGATCGTTAGGAAAACGGAAAATATTAGCTAAGATAAGATCACATTCCCTATAACAATTATAACCTTTAAAATATCCATTAATGGAACCACTGATGATGACAGAAATATTTTCTAAGCATAGATGTTTTCTTATACATTTCATTAATTCCTCATCTAACCATAGTTTGGTAAAATATTACAAATAAAACACAAATAAAACTTATTAATGGATTTCTAAACAACTATTTTTATAAAAATATTAGTTCTCAGGGTTTATTTACAAATTTTACTATCTTATTTTGAAGTAGTAACATAGTAACATGGAAAAGATATTCATTTAATGATACAAATAAAATTTTCGGAGAAATTGATTCATGAAATACTAGAAAACATATAGGATAGTATTTCCCCATTGGATTTATTTACATTGTTGATAATGGATAAAATCCTAAAATGCGGAATCATTATTTCATTATCAAAATTTTTGAGGAGGCCCCCAAAATGTGCATTGATGACTAATGTAAACTGAAAATAGATGAATAAATTAATACTAGTCTCCAATCATCAAAATGTATAATCTCCAAAAATGTTTCAAAGATTTAGTTAGTGAACCCATCTGATCATGGATAATTATGTGCATTGATCCCCAAATCTAGTTCATTAACAAAAAATTCGAGTGGGTGTTTGGAAAAATATTATTTATCATCTTTATATAAATTCCTGGGAATGATATTAATAAACCTATATCTTCCCAATATATATGGCTTCAAAGTGCCTATAAGTTGACAAGTGAAGACATTCATAACTTTATATTTTTTCTTTTTTCTATTTCAATATTATTACGATTTTAAATATTTAAATAAAATATTATTCTTATAAAATATCATTAATTTAAATTCCCATTGTATTCATTTATTTTGACTAAAAATACACAATGAAGACATTAATATTTGAATCTATTTAATTAAAATAACATAATCATGTAATTTTCATCTAAAAAATTGATGTTAAACTTTAAATAACTATAATTATAATAATTATAATATTTTTAGAATCATTTATTTTAAATTTTCTATTATTAAAGGAATACTATATTTATGTTTTGTAATAATTTAAATTAATTATATAGTAACAAAAAATTTATAATATGTTCACATCATGAAAATAATCTACGTAATCTCAAAATTACTATCATGATTAATTTAGAACTTGTTTATTTACACATGTGAAAACATGAACGACATTAAAAACTATTTATCTTACAATTTGTAACTTTTATTCATAGAGATGATATATAATCATTTTAATGGCCATGTGACGATCAACAACACTATTTCAGGCCTAAGGTAACAAGACTTTAATTAACATCATTTACAAAGAAATAAGATGATAATTTATATTGTAAATTATTTTTAACTTTATTGACCTAATTTACCCATTACCATAATGATAAATTTTACCACTACTGCTCACTATATTGAATAAAAGGTAGGTGAATTTACCAAATATAAACCACATGACTAAAATTGTGAAATTCAAATTATCTAATTCACAATCCTTAAATAGAATATATAATTTTTAAGGTATGATCCAATAATGTTATGAAAACTAATTTTTAGAAAAAAAAATATATTTACAAGAATAAAAAAATTCTTATTCTTATTATTTTACTAGAAAAATAAATTATATTTAAATATTTGATCAAGTAATTAATATATTTCATTAAAATAATTTATCAATAGTTATTAATTTTTTTCATCCATATTAAAATTTATTTTATACATAAATCTATTAATATTATCCTTACATTTATTTTAAAATATTTTTTACATAATATTTCTATGAATTTGATAACTATTCAATTCTTTTTGAAATTTGTATAATATATAAATTGGATAATTACATCATTAGAATTCATACATTTCAATCAAACATCATAGAAATAATGGACACAGAATATTATATTAATTCAATATGGGTCACCTAAACTCATTGTTGAGTGTAACACGAACTATCAAATAAATTAAATTATTCAATAAGAAATATTTCATAAAATATAGAAGTGTTAGATTATACCACCAATAAAATATATTATTAAACCAATATTAATAATTATAAAACAAATAGATGAGGATACATTAATGTCTTAAAATCATCAGGTTCAACTGTAGCTTCTTCAAATTGGTGGTTCTACTATAAAACCTTAATCTGGTGGGTGGTAACATTTTTTATTACATTCACTCTATACCACCCGTTAACTACTGGTTGTTCATCATACGAATGATTAAGATCTATTTCTCTGACCATTGAGTTCAGAACATCATAATGATATTTTATTAACTTTATTAGGACAAATACGGGGTAGAAATCATGAAATTGTGAAGGATTTTGTGGATGTGTCAATAGATAACCTACAATCCCAATCTGATCAAGAATATAAAAATGATTAATATACCAAGGTCTTACAATGACTTTATTTCCAAATATCATTACCCACATATGGGGTGTTATTTTTAAAAATATCTTCTCATCAACATCAAACTCTATATCAACCCCATGATTGTCATCGGGACTTTTTTTCTAATGATGTGATTCCATTATTTTCTATTGACTAGATATAACATTACATTACATGTACTCACCTAGGTTTGGACACAATATCTTTGTTTCTCCTACATCATTCAAGCACATTATTTTTATACTTTTTCTACCACATATATATATAAGGATCCACATAAATTATAGAGTAAAATGTATTGTTTTAATAAAATCACATTAAATGAATCATTTGATAACAACTACAATTATAATAAAATTATCAATCTATTAAAATCTAATCTAGAGTTTAAATAATGTTATCAGACACTCTATCAATCTGAGGACGATCAGAATCACTAAAATAATATACTCTATGTAGTGACATGATTATTTCTTCAAAAAATTGAAGTAAACTATATAAATTTAAAGGAGAAATGGATTTTCGTGTACCGAGAAATTATAACACATCACTTATGTATAACCAATTGAGAAATCAAAAAAAAATTAATGATGTGTCATAAATTCATAAGGAATTCAAAAACTTTCAAATAAAATTATTCCAATTAGATATATAGGGTGGTAGATAACTTAATACATGGTGAAATTTTACCATTTTCATTATTTTATGGTTAATTATTGTAACATCAACTTAAGCTTCTCCCCATTAGACTGAACATTCAGATTTAGAAAGCACAAAGAAACATAATCTATTATATCTATCATCATTAAATCCCTCCAAAAATATTATTTAAAATATATATAAATCATAAAACATTCATGATTAATAGTGAATGAAGAACTATGATAATTATCTATACTATCCTCTATCAAATCTCGTACCAATGGGACACATATATTGTTCATGAACCTTATTAATCCTACAAAATGATGGTTGATCTCAATAAAGTTTCTTCCCCACTATTGAATCTCCAAATCAACCTTCAATTATACAATAAATTTATCATGGATAGACTATAGAAAACGAAATAGTAAATATATTATTTATCCCCATTCACCATGATTTCTATATTTTTCCTCAAATACTCAAAAAATATCAAAACATTTGAGATCCTCATCATTAATAATTTGGAGAGATATTTCATATCCGAGAATTTGTTATTTTATTTTCATTCCTATGGTGGTAATATATATAGTATTTATAATATTTTAACTCCTCAAACCGTCTTATTAGTTTCAAATTCAGCTTGTTTTGGGTGAAGATTTACTTTATATTTTTATGATCAGTATATATGTCACACCTTTCTATGTAATGAAAATTCCTCTATATCATGGGTTCCAAAAAAGAAAAAATCATGAAATAGGTAATTTGAATCAAGGACCATATATTTTAATGATGTATAATAAATTATAATTATCTCCTTTATATTCATGAAAATCCCATATTAAGTCATCACAATAGATTTCAAATCCTTCACCATTATATGGTATTGTAAGAACATTTACAATGAACACAATTCTATCATTTTTATTAAAACATTCCTAACAATCATCATTCCCAGAAAACCTATATCCATTCTATATAATTTCAAGATTGGATTCAATATACATGGAATAATATCTCTAACGTGATAGTAAAATCAACCCAAACCATGGAAACTAAGCATCTCAATCACAATGGTTGGTTTAGGAAAATAATCAATATTGTATTTCATTGAATTTATAATTGATATATCCGAACATGATATTATACTACCCATGAATGAATGTTTTAAATGGCATTATTCACACCTGCTAAATCATTCATAAAAAGTCTCATTATTCATAGTCTTTATCACATTCATTCTGTGATCTTCATGGCCTTCATTAATCATGTAATATATAAGAATATCATCTATAATGACTACCACAAAATTATATAGCTAATCACTAAAGACTATATTCATTAATTATTTGATTATATTTCAGGAATTAGTATGAATAAATTGAAATACATTATAATCATAGTCTACATACCTCATATGGATGGTTGACATGGGAATATCGTCATTCTTGACCATCAGTTGATGATATCTATAATGATGACCAATATTAAAAAATTTCTTGGATCCATATAGTTGATCAAACAAGACATGAATACATGGAAGAGGATACATTTTTTATAGTAATCTTATAATGTACATTATTATAAATTTCAAGTTACAATATTTCACTTTTCGTAATTACAAACAAAACAGTTGAACTCCAATGTGGTGAAAATGGATTAATTATTCCTTTTAAAGATTATGAAATAATTTCATCTTCAATTCATCCAAATCAAGAAGAACCATTTTTTATGGAGTATTGTAAATATATTTTACCAGTTATGGGTTCTATTGATAAATTAACATTATGATTTAGTGGAAAATGTGGTTACACTTCTAGAAAGACTTCCACAAAATCACAAAAAATATGAATACATTTTATGTTGTGTTTTGATCATACTGTCTATGTTAAATTTCTTGTTCAAATTGGAATCATGATAAATTTTAATGATATAATTTCCAATGGAAGTTTATTTTTTCATCCCAAAAATTAATGATCACACATTTCCATATAATATCATATGTAATATACCATCCTAAAAAATTATTTTCTATTTTATATAGATAATTACAATCCATACCAAAAATAAAATTAAACTCCTCCAGTGGAAGAATGAAATGAATTATAAGAATAAAATTCCTAGAAAAATCAACATGAGATGAAGAATAAATAAGTGATGTGATCATCATAAAATATGTTTGTTTACTACAATAATAATTTATAATCAATGATTCGGGACTATAAAACCCTTTATTAATTACACAAAAATAGTATATGGGTAGATCAAAAGTCAAATAATAAATCAGTAATTATATACAAGATAATAATTTTACATTTCACCACAATATTCTCAAAACCCAATTCAGTAGTTGTGATCACATTACTTTTCACATTGTCTTTAGGATTGGTGGTTTTTTTACTATAATCATTAAAAAATGGATTCATACACTAATGGGAATAATTCTCATTCTCTAATGTATTTTAAAAATTAATGACTATATTGTTCATTAGATGGAATATTCCATTCCTATATTTTTAATTATCAGATTCATTTCCTTTTGATTTTTAATATATTTATGACTTGAAATCCAAAATATAGAATATATCCCAATTCTAGTTAATAATTTTAAATATGGTTTATTCCCACATTTCCTATATATGGGGGATTGGAATTTCATTTGGCTATGTGATTTATTCGTGTAACGATGTGACTCGATATTCAATTCTTTTCAAATGAATGGGAGTGGTGGGAATACCAATTTTCTATTTATCCAATTAATTCGGATAAAATAAATCATTCATAGCTATTTTTGTCTCTTATAGCAATATCTTTTTAGAGAAGAAACATTAAGTCACTAAGAAATTAATCAATTTTTCATCCATGGATGAATATAAAACCATTAGTAAACCTTTTACATTTTGTATAATTTTATTCATATATAATAATAGATTATCCATCATTCATCATGAATTCATCAAATTCCTCATCTATATTGTTATGATTAATATGAGGTTAATATTTATGAAGAAATATTTCCTGAACCCCATTCTAATCTAAAGATTCAATTCATTCATATTTTTTTAATATTCATGATATTTTTTCGACATTATTCTAAATTAAATAAAAAAACACAGTTAATTTATTGGGTCCTGGACACTATAGAATGTAAAATTTAATTTCAATTGAACTTTTCCATTTCTCAATTACTAGTGTATAAGATTACCCTTTAATATAATGTGTAAATTACATCATAAAGGAATGAACCAGATGTTGTTACCTCTATTAGTAATTTTTAATATTATTATGATTTCTATCTTGGGAATGTTATGTGGGAAAAGTGAATATATAGATTATTCTACCTCAAACTTGATTTAGATTATATTGAGGAAAATAATTTCACTATCCATGGAATTCATTATTAAAATGATTTTTTTCGGGTTTAATCAATTTACTAAAACCAAAAATCATAATTTGAGAAACAACAATCATTGTTATAAAACACATAATAAAAAATATTATTTTATATGTTTATCATGACACCTGTTTCAATGAAACCATAGGGGTAATCATAGATATTAATTATTTTATTCAAAACATTATTATTTTATCTTGTACAAATAATTATCCTAATTCTTCATTCTAATGTTTTGACATCCTATATTCAAATGAATTAGTATAATTTAATCTAAAACCATTAATAGTTACTCAAAATTTTTTTCATATATATTAGATATTATTAAATGTATAGTCTGTAACTAAAAATAAAATCCACTCTATAATTGTACGGGTCTATTACCATTGGAAACTAATATGTATAAATGAAATATTTATAAATGAACTACATTGTCTCCTATTTTTTTCAGCATAAATAAAAAATTTTATAGACACATCGTACATAATAACATTCATCATAACAAGGGGAAAGACAATATATGAAAGTTTGATATAATATGATTTTTAATGTTAGTAATAGTATATATCAATGATCACATAATCATATCATGATAATAGGGGTATGAGATCATAGAAATTTAATTTGGAAACCATACCCTACCGATCAATGATCATAATTTTGATTTGTGTCCTAAATCATGTAATTTCATTAAACATAAATCATAAAAAATCAAAAAACATGATCCATCATAGAGTAATATAAAATTTATAACCTGATTTTTTTAAATACACATAATTATAAAAAAAAATTATTTTTTTAGTAGTCATGGATATTTTCCAATAATATTATATTGTAAGATGTTAACATTTCATACAATCAATGTAGTACATGTTCACTCTGAAGAAAATTATTGTAGAATAATCACATTATTGTACTTGGGTCAAACCACATTGATGTATTTAATGTCACATTAAATAACAATCATTACCCAATACATTATATTTTTATATATTTATCACCCATCTCCAATTTTAACACAACTAATATCTATCAATAAATAACAACCACCATCCTAGGTTATAACATAACCATTGTCATCGGTAAAAACATAACCACATCCATTGATTATAATGTGAACCCACTCAAATATTTATCAATTTAAATATGTGTTTCAAATTTTTATAGTACATGCTTTCTCTATGAACCCACAAAAAAAGTGTTTCTTAAAATTTCATCATTTCATAACCTTGTGATATAAAATGGGTTTCATAAACAACATTTCTTCAAAAACATAAATAATCCAGAGAAATAAAAATGATGGTATCATTAGATCATATCCCTAGTATAGATTTTGTAACAAAATGGGATTTCATATGAGACGTAAAATTATTTTGAATGATCACTTGGAATATTTAATGTCAAAAATAACCATTACATTTTGAAATAAAATTATAAAAATTATGTTCATATGTCATAAAATATTCACATTGAAAATAACCTCATTAAAATATGTGGTATGTAATAAATAATTTATTAATCATGGTGGAAAGAAAAATAAAATAAATTTTTATGAGATAACAAAAATCAATTCCATGTTATTTCATAAAACTCGTAAAGTAGCTCATTTGGAAATAACACGAATAATATTTATAAATAGTTTTATAAAAATTATAACATTGGTAAAAATTATTTTAAAAACCCATAGGATAAATTTAATTTTTTTTAAATTATCATTATATAACATGATTATGGATGAGAAATTTTCACATATGGATACTGTAATAAAATCAATCTTGAATGCTCATAGTATTGGGAAATAAACTATTTACATTTTGATATCTTTTGAATTAGATGTCTCATGGAAGAAAAAAACAATATATAGATATGTAAATCCCCAAAAATATGAAATATGTGGAATAAAAATGATTAAAGGGTATTATATACACCACCAAAAATAAATAATTAGTGAATAGGTCATGTGTCCCATGAAAATATAAGTTAGATGAAAATATCATAACTCGACTTTGAAAACTTTTGAAGGATCTCCAAAATCCTGTAAAATTAATTTAAATTAATTATAAATATATACCATAATTTTTTAAATTTCTATTTTATCAAATATAGTATTTTAATATTAATATATATAGATTTTGTAGTATATAATTATAGAGATTGAAAATAAATTACATTATTCTGGGAGATGTTAGGCTATACGTAAAGATGAACAATATTTTTTACAAAAGGACGAAAAAAAACTAAAAAAAACAATAATATTTCAAGAATCTATATTATATAATATAAATCATTAATATTAAATATAACCATCCTTATAAAAACCCAATTAAAACAAAAAATAATATGAAATCACATCACATCATTATGTGGTAGATAACATGTACCCAAAAATGACATTATTTTTTACCATTTTATTGAAAGATAATAATATTAATAAGATAGTATTATTGTAGTTGAATAATTATTTCATTAAAATCATACATAAAAACATACCCCATCTTAATTAAAATCTATAAATTATGGTGATGTAAAATAAATTTTTTCGTTGCATGGAGAAGTTAAGACAAATGTGTCCTTGAGGGTTAATTTCCCTTATCATTTCATAGAAATAAGGAGAGTATCGTTTTTATCATAATAATAGTAAACAATTTTCATTATATGAAGGATAATTATAATTTTTTTAATGGTTGGGTCTGAAGCCTCATTTTTTATTAAAGAAATACAATGACCACTTTTAACTAGGTAGAGGGAGACCCATTACATAGCCCGAAGGCCTAGTGGACATGTATTCCATTACATGGCCCGTAGGGCCATTTTTTGGCCCAAACACCATTCTGTGAATAGTACTGTTACAGTACCCTCACTTCTTCAGTACTGCAGAGTACCTGCCACTGCTACAGTACTCTGCCACTGCTATAGTACGCGCCACTGCTACAGTACATCACACCATTTGATTTCATATTAAGGGATTCGTGTTTAGTATTCTAGGAAGACTAGAACATCCAATATATGTCAAATAATTTGGGGAAGAGATTTTGGTAAGGGATTCGAGAGATATAAGGATTAATTTACCATGATGAAGTTAATGAAAGTGTCTAATTTTATAATGGAGGGGAATTAAACATTTTGAATTTCATAATTGATTAAAAAAGAATAAATAAATGTTCAGGAAAAAATGACTTGAAATACAATATAAATAAATAAGAAATTATGTTTTAGAAACTTGATATTATCATTCTACACTTTTATTATTTTTAGCATTATTAAATAGTTTAACAAATATATTTTCTTAATAATATATCAGCATTGTCAACTTTAACATTATTAATTGAATTTGAATTAAAATTACTAAAAATAAATATTCAATTCAAATTTAATTAATTAACATGACGAAAAATATTTTATATTATTCTCTAAAATTAATTTCATATTTTTGGAATATTTTAAAATCAATTTATTATGTTTTTTGTCAAATAGAGAATAACTGAATTTGTGTTTTCTATTTAGTTACTGTAATTGTTTAAATATTAACAATTCATAATAAATTTATATCATTAAAATATTTTCATTATTATCTAAATAAATATCACTATTGTATCATAAGTTTTTTTCCAATATGATAGAACATAAATGAAATTTAAAACTAAGAGACTGGAACTCTGTAAATTTCTTTGATTTTAATAATATATAAGTCATTTTTAGGGACATGAATCAATTATAAAACTGAATATTTCATAAAATGCGTAAAGGGTATAATTATATTTATCAAATATTAATTAGGATTAAATGTTATGGAATTATTAATTATTTATAACATATATCAACATTATTTACCATTTATCATAGTAATAAATTTTAACATTATCATATTAATTATAACAAAAAATAAATGGGTATGATGTACCAAATAAAAATCTTAATATTATAAATAAATAAATCAGTTTATTTAGTTTAATAGCAATTAATTGGTGAAATTAATTGTTATGTTTGTGTGTAAAATGTGACAAATATTTCTTTTATGTATGAATTTAATTTTTAATCATAAAACTAGATCTAATAATATCATATATTTTGAATTATATTTTTTAAATACCTAAGAAATTTATCCATTGAAAATTATTTTCAAAAAAATCATTTAACAATATTGAGTAATTTAATTTTATAATTTAAAAATAAATTAAATGCATAAAAACAATATTTCAGTAAAATAACACTATTATTTTTTTGATAATTTGGGACATAAATTAAATTCATTTCCTTAGTTATGATTTTTTTAATAAAAGTGTAGACCATAATTTTTTTAATTTAGTTATTACTATTTAAATACTCCAATTTAATTTCTAGGAGATAATGGATAGAAATTCTTTTAATAATGTTACATGGATCATCAAAACTCTCTTTATTGGGTAATGATAGATATCAATGATATAAAACTATTTAAAGGAATATAATTCAAAATAATCATAGGTTGTTACATATTTACTATGAAGAGGTATAATTCACATGACCATGTAAGTATATTTATCTAAATTCATAAAATTGATGATTTTATTTATTATAGATTTATATCATGAAATATATGAGATATCACAATGATAATATTATTCTTATTGGGGATAAATTTGGGAATGTCAAAAATGAAGAATTTATGAGAAAATTTTGAGGGATCTTGTAGACGTCGTGTTAGAGAATTATGAGATGAATATTAAATTTTTTATTATTAAAGAAGGATCGAAATCCATAAAATACATTAAATATTTAATCACATGTGCCTGAGTGTTTTAAGAATTGAATAGAGACCATTTTGGATATAAGATGTTTTATGGTGCAAAAATATATTCCAAAAAACAATTTAAAAACATGAAGAAATGTACAAATGAAAGGGAATAAATGTTTAATATAGAGGGATAGTATAAGAATAATATATCCCTTTCATCAATATATATGAACATTGAATATTAATAGTGCAATTACATTCATAGTATTTCCAATATTATTAAATTTGGGAATAAATGTGGAATAAACGTTGAAAGTTTGACATGATATCACAATCATAGTTTCACATTAAAAAACTGTCACATTCAGTATAAAAAATAAATGATACCTAATGTTTATGGAAGATATCATGAACCCATAAATCATTATCTATATTGAAAAAACCCATATGGAGGGACACCTTTTGAATACATGACTTTTATATTAATACATAAAAAAATATTACATTAATGAACTCAAATGATATTTTTATGTTTAGTGCCATGGAAATTAAGTAAATATCCCATGAATAAGATATAAATAACATAAAATAATTTCTTTTAGTAATTTTGGGAGAATCCACCATTATTCTAACCTAATTATCATATCTAAAATTTCATGGGGACATACATTAAAATAAAATGGTGAACATAAAGACAGTTATGGAAATAAATATTTGAAACACATATTATATTTGAAAGAGACATACAAATAAGGCATGATCATATGAATCTGAGAATTATCTTAAATTAAATACAATGAATCATAAAAATTATTTCTTATACCATATAAAAATGTTTCATCAAAAATAATATCATAATGTTTTCCCAAAAGCGTGACATAAAAAATAATTACCATTGTTGTTAAACAAGGTTTCAAAAGAGATTTCATCTCTAGGAGTTATTTATTTACACAAGGAATTTTTTCCTTGTCAAAAACACCATTCATGTTTATTAAATCATGTGATAAACATTTAATATAATGAAACTAATTTACCCATGGTAAAGATAACATGTTTAATATAAGAAAACATTTCCCACAACGGGCATACGAACTTCATAAATAGCATCATTTTTAAATGATGTAAAGGGAATAAGGGTTAAATATATATATATATATATAAGAATAAATTTGAATTTTTTATATATATTGGTATAACCCTTTAAATGGAATCTAATTATTTATTCATAATATGTAAATAATTGAGGAAAAGTTAATTTTTCATAAAATTATTTTAGTAGCATAAAAGTATACAAATATGATTATAAAAAAAGAATAATGAGTGGAACACAAGGTATCCCGTTGGTTAAATCATATTAGTTTATAGGAGATATTATTTGAATAATATGTTATAATCTATGACACTTAGAAGAATCACATATGAGGATTACATGAATGAAAAACAAAGATGTGTAGAAATCCCTTACATTGAAGAGTAACTTCCTAAATCATGGAAGGGGTGACGATTATATCTCGGATACATCATTATGAAACCATTTAGGGTATTAAGTGTGGTAAAAATGGGGGAACATAATGGATCATCATTATTGAGTGGATATGTGTGGGGATTAGAAGAATTTATTCACATGAAAGGGGTTAATAATTATTAAATATTTGTATTATACAATATAAGACAACCACTTGATACATAATTGAATTAAAACCAATCTATGGACATTTATATTTTAAAAGATTATTAATTGACATTAATATATTATAAAACTAAAATATACCTTCCAAACCACTTAATTAATGAACATAAGTCAAAAATATTATATATCTACAGATGTCCAATATTTTTTTCCAATTTGAATGGTATAAATATATATCTTAAATTTTCAAATTTTAAATACATTTTTATGATTATAAATTATCTTTTGATAATATATAATGTTTCTTAAATTATTTTTCAATCTAACATAAGGGTTATTTAATAAAATTATAGTTGTTTTTAATAATACCATTATAACATTTTTACCAAAATTTTGTATTTATTATATCAATCCATAAAATTACCATATTTTTAAAAAAAATTCTAAGTCAAAAAATATATTTTATTAAATATATATAAAAAACCATAAATATAATAATTTTAATTATTAATCGTGTCATAATTTTAATAAAAAATATATATTTCATTGAAAAACTGTATTCTGACCACAATAAAAACTATTTTAAATTTACCATTTTAAAAAAATAATATTAGTTCATGAAATAATTATTTTTAATATTTTAAAAAAAAATATTTTAATAATATGATTTTATACCTATGAAAATGAAAAAAAATTGATTACATTAGCCAATAATCCCAAAAATAATTTAGATATCTTCACGTGACTATCAATAATAATGAGAAACAATTTTATAGACTAATGATATTAATGTTGAGCACCCACATGAGATGAGTAATAAAAAATATCTGATCATATTTACCTCTAAATAACCTTTAATTATTACTTTTGTCATTTACTTCTATTCAATCATGGTTTTATATCATTTCTAGACTGAATATCAAATTATTAACTCACTATTTATTTTATAAAGTTCTACTCATTGGTGATATGATTCAAGGGGATCTATGTACCAAAATTGTTATATTTTACTTTATATATTACATTATATTATTTCCACTATAATAATTTGATAAATATTAGGAATTTTTAAAGGGTTTATATAATGTTATGAAATACTGGAATACTATATATTAGATTTCACTTATGTGTTTCATATAATTATTCTATTCATTGTCGTAAACATTTATGCCAACCAATAATGTAAAAATTTCTCATGAAAATTAAAATCATCTATATGTGATTTTATTTAAAATTATAAAACTTATATTTCAATGAAATATATCCTTTGATAAATTAATAAAATTTTTCGAGCCATTACATTATTCCACCTAAATGAAATTACTTCCTTAAGATTATTTTTGTCAATAAAATTAATTAAACATAACAGGGTTTTCCTTGGCATTATTGATATTTAATTCATATATCTATATGAAGTATACTAGTAAAATATATAATTTTTTTATTCCATTTTGATGTTTCTATTTTTCAAATTGATTATATGATTGACCTTTTAAATTCATCATATATAGAAAACATTATTAATAGAAATCCTAGAAAAATAAAACAATGGTTGATTTATCAAATTGTTTCATGTTGGTTAGATGATTACATGAAAAAAATCCACATTTGTTCAAACTATCATCCTTCACAATATTATTTATTATTTCATCTCGAAGGGTTATGAATATTGTACATGATCTGTTTTCTACCATTTGATAAGTTTTATGATGAAAAGAGAAGTTACAAATTAAAAATAATTATCTATAATAATATATTAATATGTTTAGATGCCACATATTTCAATACATCAACTAAAATGAAAATAATAAATATAAATACATATAATTTTAATAAGAAAATTCCAAAAAATAAGGTATAATAATGTTTTTGTGATGTAAAATACAATTCACATTAACATTTGATACAGTAAAAAGTAATAATTTTCAATGATGAAATTAACTAATTCCAAGTCATGACATGATAATTTTATAAAAATTAATATATGAAATAGAATTGAAACAAGAAAAAATTAACTCTTGAGTATTGGATCATAATCATTATAGTTTCTTCCAAATATATTCCACTCAGCACAGTGATTACTTATTGTTATCTGACATATTAGACATCAGAATAGGGATCTAAAATTGATAATTCCCATGATCCCAAAATAAATGGCATATAAGTATTAATTGTGTTGTATCTTGAACATTTTCCAACTTCATTGACTTCCAATTTGAACATTAGTTAAATAAATTTAAAAATTTCTCAGACATGAAGAGGAAATGGATAGGATGTTCCTTCAATATCTTCCCTTTTTCTATGGAAGTAAGATGTTGTGTCTTTACATCTACAATATATTTTTAAACTATATTACCATTGCTTCCATTCTTTTAGTACATTATACATACTGGTAATAAATTACCTTATTTTCAAATCCAATATTTTATTCAGGTGGGGAGTTGTACATTCATCTAGTTTGGATTCCTACAAAAAAGTATAACTTTATCATCATTGTTATTTTTTGAAACTCATTTATATTATATTTTTTTATCATAATACATTATTAATGGTTTCGAATAAACTTGAGATTCCAGTGTACGAAAATAACCATAATTGGATGGTTATAATCTCTTTTTTGATAGATTTTTTGATTACATGAGTCCATCAATTTATTATTATTTTTTGAATAATAAAACTATTTTAAAATTTTGATAAAATTTAGAATATTATTTTAAACTCTCTATTCCAGGTGCAGCCCAAAGTACCCCATACTCAGTTGGTCACATGGGCTCAAGCACATTTCCCCAAATTCCAGATATTATAGACTATCAGGGAGGACCTTGTGTGTAATTGTTGGGAAACTATGCCCGCATTGGTAGAGTAACACATCGGAATAACAATAATATACCACAGAGGAAGTAGTAATACCATTAAATAAGTAAATAGAAGAAGACAAAAATTAAATAAACAACTGGAGAACATATATATATGATTAACGCCACATATGTCTAGGAAGGCATCCAAAAAATTACAATGCTGGAAATACGATACTATTCCTAAGAATAAAGAAAACAAGTAACTCCAACAACATCACAAGCCTCATCAAAGTCTCATGCTCTCCAACTCCACACCAATCATGTACCTGAAGTAAAAGGTTTTTTCTGTTATATACACCTGAAACAATATAATCTATTTGGGACCAAAAGAATGACCCAAACAATGTTAGACACGAATCAATTAGGCAATCACAAAAGGATATGTTCCTAACTACTTGTGAATGTATATATATATATATATTAGGGAATATGATAATTGATTTAATAAAAAAGGATGTCCTCAAAAGTAAACAATCTGAAAGTATTAACTACATTCATTTAAATTTATTAATCATCCAACCAATCATTCACCAGCAACACACTATGAATGTTCTCACAGTCTAACCCCTCTAGTTTCACAAAGACATAGACACTCTAAGGAAGCACTCACTGGCAATTTCCCCTATGGTATTTTAATGATAACTATAGACTCTTTGAGGATGCAGTCAAAGTACATTCCCCATGTGGTCTTGTAACATTATACTATAGACACTCTTAGGGATCACTCAACGTCCACCCCATATGGTATCATAATGTGAAATGGATAAAGGACACTCTGAGGAATCCCTCAACGTTAATTCCCTCTATGTTCTAACTACACTAGGTTCTCGCAAACATGTGTAATACAATCGATCACAAACGAAATCTAGTAGCTAATGCAATCATAACTACTACAATGGTGAAAAGCTACAATGCATATCTCATTCATATCATAAAAAATATTAGTTGTATATAAAAATATGAACATTGAACAAAAATATAATTTCATAATAATTAGGGATAGTGGAAGATATCTTTTACCAGAAAAATTTAAATGATAATTAGAATTTTAACAAAAACAAAACCATAAACTAAAGGGGTGTAAAAAAGACTTTTTATAAATCAATAATGAGAATAATAGGATAATTTTTTTGTTTCATTATCCTTTTTGATATTTTGATAAATTAAATTCCCATATATTTTATTAACCTAAGGAATTATAATTTCATAAAATGTATATTTTTATGAAATGATTAATTTCATCCATTAAACAATTTCGACAAGAAATACAATTATCTACAAAAAATTATCACTCAAGATGAATTTCATTCCAATAATCAATAATATAATGCTCTATAATATCATATAATTGTTTAAATGTATAGGAATATATTTCTACAATCATTAGACATTATAAAAACACCAAAATTGATAGCACGAGGTATGATAACTCAGACAATTAAATAAAATTTATATGAAGAAATAATACAATATTTTACAAATACAAATAGTAATACACAAAGTTGAAATGAAATCCTCCTATAGTTAAAAATATAAAAAATTAAATAAAACAATATTTACTATTATGGAATCCATATGATGGGGTTAATTAAATTACCTATAATTAAATGATAAATATTACATTTTTCTTAAAATAACATCTGTCCCTCTTAATAGATTAAATAAAAAAAATTATTTCCTAATTATATATTCAATAATATATTCTTGTCATTTTTTCAAATATCATGAATGGCCTAAAAGACACATTATTATCAACTATATTTCAAAAATAAAATTAAAAATTTATTCTTAAATAAAATACTGATATATTCTATTTAACATAATTTTATAAGCCACAAAAATAGTGAAATTATTATGAAATAATATTAATCAACTAATCAATAGTCCCATGTATATCACAGTGAGAAAAATATTTTCCCAAAATCATGAAAATAAATTATCTATCCATTTATTATAAAAAATTAATTCATGTTATCTGAGAGATCATGTTGTCTAGTGGTGGGCAGTGCACCCTTTTCTCCCTTTTTTTGTCTGTTAAAGCACACTATCCTTACTGAATTATATTTTTTAAATATATCAATATAATTCCTACAACATTACAAAAAAATATGAAAAATATAATTAAAACCCATACTCAGAAAAGATCATATGACCACTAATTATTATTAGAAACATAAAATTTTATCCACAAAAGGAAATGGAGATTATTCCATAAATAAATTTTCCAAATATTAATATACAAATTTAAATATACATCAATGATATTTTAGAACACAATAAGTTTATAAAAATTTGAATCTATCAAATAAAATAACATGATAGTGTTATTTATTTTAGACATTTTATCATTAAAAAATTTATAAACTCATAATATTATTTATAAAACTATAATTATTGACAAATTAAAATATCCTTGTCTTCCATGTTATCTAAAGAATTAATCTAACTGAAAATATATGGAGATAATAAAACATAATAAATATACTAGTAATATTATGAAACAATTATTTTTTAGTCATTCTCATAGTATTCTAATGAATACAATTTTTGATAATTTGTCCATAACCCATGTAAAATTTAATTTTTAGCCATAATGAGAAAACTCCCACATAGCTTCATTTATCCCAAAAAATACATAACGTTAATGATATAAATGTATTATTTTCCTGACATATCATGTCATTTTTTATCATGACCACATCCTTGTACTTAATAATCTGTAAAAATATATAAAATTAATTTTATAAATGGTGATGATAAAAAAATCTATATTAGTGAAATGTAAATAGAGAAAGAAATTATATGTCCATTATTACATATAGAAAATATACTTTTACAAAACTATTTTTTTAATAATTTTTTAACTCATGAAATCAATATCTATTCCCCATGATATTTTAAAAATATTTCATAATAAATTTTTATTGAAAATATAAATCTCAATATTGTTTATTTTAAATTTTTAATATCATATAAATAGATTTTAAAAGAGATATAAATTTCACCCTTAATAATTGGAATATAAATTCCATTATAAATATTCTTATTTGATAGATTTTTTAAATCATAATACTTTCAAAAGAATAAACAAATTCAAATAGATAAATCAAATAGGAATAAATTGAAATAAATTTAATATAACTCTTAAATATGTATTAGCCTTCATAATTAAAAATTGATGATCCCTCATGGTTACACGTGAAATAACCATAAAGGATATAAATGGAATAACTATCATGGTTAAACATTAATTTTAATATTTACACAACAACCAAAAAAAATATTTAGCAATGAATTTTAGGGATGTCTAAAATCCAAAACTCATAGGATTATAATTAAAATATCCATAATCAAATTTATTAAGAAATGATACCAAAAATTATAAGGAAACTAATCCTTATAATAAAATCATTGCTTCCAAAATAAATATTTTTTAGATATTGATATGTCTAATTTCATAATATCCCAATTTCTAAATATAATGGTCACATAATAAAGCTAAAGTGAGTTTAAAATTTGATTAAAAAAGGTAGTTTATAATGGATTTAAAATATCAGATAATGATTATAGTGGTAGAATAACTCGTGGTGAGTATATTATTTTATATAGTATAGTCCTTTAGATTTTTTGAAAGAATGTAAAAAAAATTATTTATATATTAGGTAAATTTATATATTTTAATAACAATAATAAATTTTTTTAGAGACCTAATCATTTCATTATATATTTTTTATGATCATATATACACATTAATAAAATAATTTACTAAAAATTTACATTTTAGGCAAAGAGTTGCGAGGGAAAATTTAAAAGAGGGTTACTTAAAAGATAATCTATTACAATGATTCCAATGTTTCTCATATATTATTTAATTTATAGAATAATAAAATTATTTTAATTATTTTATTATATTGATCATTTTTCATTTTTATTATTACTTTATGTTCCATGGTTTAATAAATTATTTAATCCATTACATTCACATTATGCGTTTTATATATAATTGGATTATGTGTACAAATAATCCTTAATAAGTTTACTATAGTTAAAAAATTATTTATTTCAATATAACCAAAATAATAATAATGAAATAAATATTTTTTTCTAAAACAATTACATCTATAACAAAATCTCAAAACATGACTATGAAAAATTAAGTGTTTTTACCAACATGGAGATGATAGGCCATATATAAAAACGAATAATGTTTTCATTTTTAATAAATCATTATAAAAATTATGTATATATAATTATATCATTAAAAAGGAATATAAAATATTAATTATATATTATATTTTAAAAATTATAATTATATATATTCCATGTGATGTGATTATGAATAAAAAATCACATTACTTCGTGGAGGTGATCGTCAAAACATACACACGAATGATGTTTTTTTATTGAATGAATTGATAATAAAAAAAATATATATTATATATTAAAAATGATAAATATTTAATTAATATCATATATTTACATGAAATCCATCATTACAACCAGCAAACATATGAAGTAATCGTAAATTAATTACATCAGATCATGTGGTGGTAGTCCTCCATACATGCGAACGAGTGTCTTGTTTCGAATAAGCTGGTAGACGATAGATAAGTAGGTGATTAAATTAACATAATTATTTATCAGAATATAGTCCATAATGATTTTAATATTTAAAAAAATTGACAAATATTTTATGAATGAAAAAGTTAAAAAAATATTGGTGAGTAATTATACCTATTCTTTGTATATCATCTTAATGATTACATGATAATCCCTACTTGTATGGATTTTAAATCAACCAATTATACTAGGAAATGTGATGGAATGTATGGATGTTATTTGGGGGGTTATTTGTTAGGAAAAATGGCTTTTAATGTATGAATAAAATAATTGAGTATGTTTCCATTTATAAGAGATGGTAGGGGAACTCCAAAATTTCTTAAATTATTAAATTAATATAAATTAATGATCATATTAAAACATCTATAAATTTATAATATTAGATTTCATAATGAGGAAAAGTAAAAATAACCACCAGAAATAATTTTTTTATAATTTTATATGCTTTTATCACCGTTATCATTTTAACCCAATAAAACCATTTTGAAAATTACCATGGTGACTAATATTTTTAAAATGCAGTGGTCAATAAATTTATCATAGAAGAGTAATTATACCATAAAAGAACATTGATTTATGTTTTATACAATAACCTTATTAAATTGTAGAATATAAGGTTTTTTGAAAAAAAAAATCTCCATATATCATTTATTTGTAAAATACACTAAGAAGAAATTCCAAACTCTTAATTGTAATTGACATCTAAAAAAATGATTTAGATATATGTAATTAAAACATATCTAATATTTCATCTTTATATTAAAACTCATTGGACCTAATAATTAATCCATTGAATTATACATTTATTATTCATAAAAAATAATTTTATATTTATATTAATCAAATAAATTATGTATTAGCATTCCATAGGCATACATGGTAATTATTTCAAAATTGGAATTTAAAAATAAATTATAATTTTAAATAAATTACTTTTATATTTTGAGTCAATAATTATAACCTAACATACCTTCTTTTAACTATATATAAATAATTTAATGATAGTCAAAATATGCTAATATAATTTTTTCATTATATTATATAAAATAATACAATGATCAAAATAACAGATTGATGGAAACTAAGGCTCATGAATTTTAATTTTGGATGTCAATAGATTAAATATACTCATTCAATAGAATAAAATTTAGTGTTTGAATATGTATTTGTAGTTTATAATGTTATTTTCACCATTAATTTACTGATTTTTTATTTTCCATCAAAACAACATTTGTTTCTATAACTATTCATATAAACTATACAATAAATGGGAAATATTGATGTTATTTAGACCACCAAATACCATATAATGAATCAATAATTTATGATTTAAAAAATTAACTTTTTATAATTTAATATATATTTTATGGTGTGAAACATGATGGAAACATTTTTTTAGAAAAAAAATCATTTTTATATACATAATAATTTTTACACAAAATTAAATTATAAAATTAATTAACGAAGTTTTAATTAGATTATCTATAATAATATCAATCTAATAATTTTTTTAATTAATATAAAATGAAATTTTAATTTATAAATACATTAAAAGGAAATTTACATTTCAATAAATATATGTACATCCCACAATTCATTAAAAAAATATTATTATCATTAAGATCACTAAATTTATGCATTATTTAATTTTGATAATGTTATTCGAAACATTATTTAATTATTATAAAATAAAATTTCTTAATGATTCAAAATGTTATTATAATGTTCACCGACAAAATTAAATAAATAAAATTTGCATGGAAAAATATTTTGGATGAATAAAATATATTCTCTATGATTTTAGATTATATTTATTAAGAATTATCAATATATTTTTTTATTAAGAAATTTAATATTAATTTATATTGTGTTTAATCCAATTCATACCAAAAAATTCAATGTATAGGTTATAATGATAATATTTTAATATTAATATTTTTTAACTCATAATTTCATGACATATATGGTATATATCATTATTTCCCTATTTTAATATATTTTAGTGTTATAGTGACCAACCAGGACACTATGTGATGATGTGTGATTCCATGATGTGAAACAAATATGTCTATTATATGAAATGAAGTTAATAGATTTAAATGAATAAAAAAACAAATTTTGTATTAATATATACATTAATTCTAATTGGGAAATGGAATTCTTGGATTAATTATATCTGATGCTCCTCACATATGATAGGTGGTGCAAATGATTTTTAAACATTAATAGAAATAATATTGTATATGTATCATTTAGGAATGATAGTTCACTGAAAATAAATTGTAGTTGAATGACTATTAAAGATGACAAGATATTAGTGAATAAATATGATTTAGTTATTTATGAACATATGCATACGTACTATTTTTATGATATATGAGTCATTATGGGATTGAACATACCATCAAGGGGTTTTTTTATCATCTGGACCATAGAGAATGTAACATTTAGTTATGAATGTGAAAAAATAATGTAAATTTATTTTAGATTAATGATCACTATCACTCTGGTTACCAAAGTGAGAATGATTAAATTCAATTTTATCATAGGATACATCGTTATCCTGTATAATTGAACATGGAAAATATATCAATAGAAGATATAATGATATAAATTCCACTACTATAAAGTGATTTATTTTTTATTCACATTTCATTAGAAATGGAATACTGGTGGATGAATGAATAAATTGGTCTATAGTCATTCCCCAATTCCTCATCAATATATAAATTTTTATCTATGTGTCCCCAAGAGACATCATAAAATAATGGTTGATTTATATTTTATCACTGTAACTGATGTATTCACTTGGATGAATTCTATTATTTTTATGATTTAAAATTGAATACTATGAAAATGTTAATGTTTTATATGAAGAATATCGAGAATGAAGATTGTCAAAATATATAAAACATAAAAAATTAACTACGGTAATAATTCAAAATTTAACGCATTAGATGAAGATTGTAGAATCTTGTGAATTGAACGAGACTAAAATGAAATAGTTTTTTATCTTTTTTGATTACTAAACCATTAATTTTTAAGAATAAACATAAGAACCTAATTATAAGTGTTGGGTGACTCATATGTGATATTTTTGGGCATCACAAAAGATCTGGGACATCTCCCGAGTGGCCCGAGAAGTTTCAGGAGTGTCAGACACAAAAAACATCATGTCTTTTAAGAACCAGAAGCGGGCACACAGTTTGTGCATAATCTTCTAAATTGAGTGGTCCATTGAATTTAACCATGTATTCATATTTTAAATGGGAATGTTTCATTGTTCATGGCCTATGCATGATTTCATAAACTGTTCACCTCATGCCCCTGTGGGAAGAAGATACCACACGGTTTGTGCACGGTTTGGAAAACTATTCAGGTCAAACTGTGCGACTGTGTTTATTTAATAAATAAATAAATTATAAAATTAAATTAAATTATTACATAATCAATTCTTTCCGACACCCTTTCCCTCATACGCCAGTCACCCAACTTGAAGGGGCTTCACCCATCAACGCACGCCGCTCCTCCCTCAACCTCCTCTTCCTCCTGCAACCCAACAATTTTTTTTATATGATTTCATCACATGATCCATCGTTGTGAGTCTCTTATCGTTTCTCCTACCATTCAAACCTTTGATTCATCCTATATATTTCCCCATAGTGTTCGCCTGATCCCTATCTCTTTGGGGTGACCCTATTTTCATATTGTTTTTGTTCCAGGTTGGTGTTGAAGACCACCTGGGTGTTGTTAGCCTGTGTTTCTGGAATCTCCACTCAAGGTGAGATGGTTCCTGTTTTTTGGTCTGATGGTTATGTTCTGAGGTGATTTTTTTGTGGTTTCTTCCTATTTTCCACTATTTTTTTAAGGACATTATCTGTTTTTACTTCCTATTAACTAATCGGTATGGCGTTGAACTCTTTTGTTCAGTTTCAGGGTGACTTGGTTCATCGTCATAATCTGAGGCATGGTTTTAAAAATACTAATTGGTATATACCCTCTAAAATGTGGTTTTTAGATGATTTATGTTATCCTTTTACCTATCTTGTATTGCTTTGGGATGTTTCTTTTGGTTTCTAGTCACCGAGTCAAGGGCGACTCACCTACATATGCAAAGGTATGTAGGTAAATGTATTTAGATTCCCTCGATAGGAGTAATTTCACCCATGGAAGTGAGATCCACGTATACAGAAAGGTGTGATTATGTATATATATGGAAAATTATTTCATAGGTGAGTGGAGGCTAGTTTATTCATATAATAATACATTTAAGTTTCCCCTTGCATATGATAATGGCCGTGTAGGTTTGTGCCTAGGGGCTAGGTGTCCTTATATATATGCAAATGTGCATATTCTCAGAGGGGGAGTAGCTGCAAGAAGTTATAAAGTGTTTAGAACAACTGTGGATGACATAGTTCCACATGAGGTAGGTTCCCTTTCTATTTCCTCTAATTATATAATTGCAAAAAATAATTATTTATTACAATTTGGTTAGAATTTGAATCTATGTAGTAAAGTATCTATATTTAATTCAATTAAATGTGGTTTAGCATGTTTCATATTTAAAATAGTAAAAGTGATAAATGATTTCTGTGACAAGTAATATATTGTGTTTATAATAAAACCCCTTTCCAACAGAGGTGTGCTACCATCTAGATAAAAAATGTTGTTAGACCTTTCTAGATTGACTCGTTTTGTTTAAAATTATTGTGCCTTGATGTTATGATGAAGTATTGCATGTCTAAGACATGGCCCTATTGGCTTTAGAAACAAGAGTTATCTTTTTAAAAATAATAAAAATGTTCATGGCACCACCTAGGATCTTGGGCTAGTTTTGAATTGGATTTTACTATGTGCGATGTTTTTTATAATTTTTATTTAGTGTATTGACACAATCGGGCCATTGTTCGCGTGTTCCATGGCTTAATAGTTACAATAGAAAGACTTTATATATCAAATGGTTGAGTTATCCTATGTATTGAATCATTTAATATACTTTGTATGCTCATTACATTACCAACCTAATTTAAGTACCATGTTTTGAAAATTAAATAAGAAATTTAAAATAGAATGTATACTAAGTATATCACTTGGCCTTATTTAGAGTAATTGAATAATGGTTCCATGTTCATATCTACCCTTTCCTTGTTGATGGAAGGTACTATAGTGGAACATAATTAATTAATATTCCTTAATGGATTATACGAAATGGTCGAAATTCTACACGACCCTTCCACACTAATGGAATACAAGGATTGAACCAAAAAATATATTGGTGCGATGCAACTTGACCATTCTAGAATAATGTATGGAATTCCATGGAATAAAATGAATCCTTACGTGACTTATTTTTTATATAGGAATCTTTAGACTCTATCTTTTCTTGGTTTCTGACCATATAATACTTTGAGCACTCAAGTACCTCATTCCAAATTCAATGATGGGTTACTATGGTTAAGACCGGCCAAGACCCCAATTCCTTGTCATATCATTGGATACCTAATATACTAACATTGGTTCCCCATGTAGAACTACTTGATTCATTGGATACACTCCTTGGATATTTTATTTACATGTAGGTGCCTAGGTTATATACTCCATGGACCTCGTACTTGTTTTTCCCCATTTTACATTGGATGCACTCCATGGACTCGGTAGGCTCCTCATCATAGAATGCCATGGACTATTATCTTTGGATTACTCCCTTCCCCATAGCTAGAGCTAGAGACTACTATGATTTCACTCTTTGAGATCAGGGTTACCTAGTTTATTACCCTGGAAGTCCCTCATTGGATATCTTGGATAGGATTACATATTACATCTTAGGACCTTCACTACTTATACAATCATGAGGTTGTAGAATTGGTTTTTACCATGGGACTTTACAAACAAATACCAACACATGATTCCTTTGATACACGCCATAGGTTAATAATTCACTAGTAGGTTCCATGATTAAATCCCATTGGGTCTAGTAATTACATAGACATGTTTTACCTTCAAGGAAACTCCTTGGACTGAATAGGTGACCTATTCACATGTGACCTATGAATAAATTTTCAATACAAAATTATAGAATTGATTTTATGTCCAGACACTATATGAAGTATGAATTTGGTACTTGGGTATGTAGTTACATTTTCTACTTTCTTTATTTATGCATGTGTTCTCTATATTAATTTATACAACACTATTTGGATTAGGTTAGACAATGGTTGTGCTAACCTACTGAGATTTATATCTCACACCATACTCATGCCTCCTTTGCAGTGAGGTACCCGAGAAAACATTTTTCATCACTGGGCCTTGGACAATGCTTGTAGTTGTTTTCTTATACCTGGGAGCTATGAGGAAAGGACTGAGCTGGAGCATAGGATGCTCATGGATATTAACTTTGGGATTTTAGATCTTTTCTATACTTGAGTAATACATTTATAGTTTTTCAAATCATGTTGTACTCTTTACTAGATTCTCTTGTGTAACAATAATATTTAATGCATTCATCTATTGTATAAAATTGAATTTTCCACTTCTCTGTAGTTATATGAAATGTGTATTCTGCTTCTTTATTATTTCTATCAATACATCCGTTATTGATTTTTATTTACTATGGTGTACTACTATGGATCTCTGATAAGAGGGTATAATCTACCCACTGACTATCCTTACACCCTCATAGCTAGTCGGCAACCTCTGCTATATGGGGAGGCACGATTGAGGTCATGTGGCCACCAGTCTAGCCACTACCTTAGTGTTAAGATGGGTTGGATATCACAAATTCGTATTAGATCTGGTTATTCCTTTTTAATTACTATTTTATGATAGTTCATAGGATACTAGGAAAGTGTTTATTCTTGGATAATAGTTGTGCTTTTGGATGATCACCCATTGTAGGGGAAATGACTATGTCTCCTGGGCTGTAATGTTTGTTTACGTTGTTCACTGTTACAATTTATATGATTTTACCTAGATTGACTGGTTTACATTCTGATGTATAAGTTTTTTTTAATTTTGGAAACATTGCTTTGCTTGATAGGGCAAGTAAGTTTCATTATATGATTCACATCAAACATACACAAAAAATTCACATTCCATGCATATATTTTATGCCATGTAGTTTCATTAGAAGGTTTCCGGATATCTATGATTCAATGACTTATAAATATTATTTATTATATTTATACATATTTACATTTTACCTCAACTTGTCTTTTTTTCTTACTAGTTGTTATAGAATTCTCTTGTGATTAAAATGCAATGCTTCTGTGATTTAATCTTGATTCTCCATGTTAGCAGCTTGTAGTCACATGACAAGCTAACTTACTAATATATATCTAAACAGTTTATTTTGTAAAATAAAAAGTTTATGATTACCATGGGAGCCATTTTTCAGTTGTGTGGTGTATGGGGTCCTTATATCATGTAAATGGTAACTCATGTAATTAAACCATTGTTAAAAGGCTGCTAAATTAATTTGAAAATATTAGCTCATTTTGACTGAAGGGAGACAAACGCCAAATTGTAAATTGTATTGGCACTTTTTAGGTTGGTATATGGATACACATATAAATTTCACTATTATGATTGATCATGTTAAATTATGAACTGACATTGGTATTGATCAATGAGAGAAAATTTTCAATCCCTAAAGTGTATGGGCACTTCATGTATTGGGAAATTGAAACCCTTATTAAATGAAATGGAACAATGTCTTGTGATATGATTATAGGTGTTAAAGACCATTAATATTGATATGAAATCAAATGGATAGCTTTCAAAAGGAAACTAGACCAATGTATGTCAGTTGGGGAACGTTCTTGAGAGATGGCCCATTTGGGTGTTTGAAATTTAAAAATTTATGTGTTTTATTTTGGTATTATGTATCAAGAAATATGGTTGGATAAAATGGGACCCTCATTGGTCACATTATTTTCTTAAGAGGAATTATTTTTGATAAATTTCCTGAAAATGACTGGATGTGAACTAATGAAAATTGTTAATTTAAGTGGGTGTTTTATAAAACATTCATGTTTTTACCATAGCGCATTGGTTAAAATCAAGTACCCTGTGATTTTTTTTTGAAAATTGTACATTGATGTTTTCATTAATTTTTTTGAAGATTAATGACTAAATGTTAATTAATTGGAGACTCTTGGAAATTAAACCTATAGTGGTGTCCATAATTTAAAACCCTCTTGTAAGGGTAGTTTAAACTTCACTTTGAGTTTTCATCGAATAGAAGCATGAGTATATTCTATAGCATTTTTTTGTATCAATAGAGTTAGGATTATATGTGGAGCATAGTGATTTTTTTGATGCACTCCAGCTTTATGGTTGGAATTTGTTCTTCATAAAGGTAAAACATGTGGTAGGTAGTTCCCTCAGAACATAAATGCCTTTCCAGTTCCATGACATTTCTCACATTTTGTGCCATTTTGGTTGACATTGTCCCTAATATGACTTTTAGTTTTCAATGATGCATTTTTTAGAATGGGTGGTCGTGTGTTTCTTCACATTGTTATGGGCTTGAGGATCTAGTAATGTTCTTTTTCCGCTGGTTTGACATTATTCGATCATGGTCGGCTGCTTCATAGGTCGTTGGAACCTCCATGTATCTTTGTGATGAATGACTTCATATGGCATCGTCCAGGATTATAGACGTATAAGGCAATACGACTATGAGTTAAATATTCATGTACTGTTATATATGGTCTTGGTTCATCTCCATGTATTGTGAAAAGATCATTAATGAATGAGTTTCATCCTAATACTGAGGATGGATTTTGAAAGAGTCATGTGTTTTTAAACGACAATCTCATTGTTATAATCTAGCGTGATTATGAGAAGCTATTTTTTTGTTACTTAATACTATGAAACTAATAAGGTTGGTATTGTCTTGTTTCATCTATTAACATCCTCTTATATATAGAAGGAACACCTACAAGGCCCATTGGTAAATGGATGGTTACTGCTTGAATGCCAATGAGGCTTGCAAGTCTTAAATTGTGTCAGTGATTTCTTGACAGTAAGTCATTGTTTTAGTTCAACTATTTTACCTTCCATTTTTGGGGTGTGTTTTAGTTGGAACCCCCATATTAAATCCCCTTATATTTCTCTTCTTAAGAGATGATCATTTCCCCTATCTTGATATCATCCTTGATGCACTATGAGAGTGTCGGTCTTACACTGCAGAAAATCATCATTGGTTTTTTAGCTTGTTGGATAATCTTTAATAATGTTACATGTAAAAAGAACAATTCTCTTCGAGGCTTGGTATGTCTGTAGTGATTAATGGGTTCCCATGTAGGAACACATTATATGGTCTAATGGACTCCATCCATTTCTTTAGAATTACTCCGGATGCTTAAGCCAAACGTCTATGAGATATGATTGCTATGTGGCTCGACTCATAATCTCTTACTTTAGTTCAATGACTATGGATATAAGGGGATGTTTTAAAGACTATTTCTAGGTGAATAAATGTGTGGTCCCACGGTAGGATGTGTTTTCTATGAGAGAGAATGTGAGAAAAGTATTATTAGGTTGATCATAATCAGACCATTTTATTTTTAACAAAATCATGACAGGTGTGTCAAAATAACACTCAGGGTTGTGCCTTGTACAACATTTCCAATGGTAGAGTTGTCATGGCATGAAATTTTCCACTTATTATGTTAAAACCTATGGTGGTTAGAACCATCGATCAGATAACTATCAATATGATAATCTGATTGTTTCACTATCTAAATGGGCTCATGTAAGTTATTTTTTTGTTTTTATGTTAATCATTGAGCGTTGACGTGGGCTGTAAAGGCATAAGTGTATAGTTTGTTGGAAATGCTTATGGTGAATTAGGCATAGGTAATTCAATGATACCATTTGAACAAAAAATCAACACCCGTGTTGGTCAGGTGGTGTTTACATTGTCCTAGAAGGATTCTCAGGGCCAATAATTCTTTATGTTGTGTAGATTGTAGACTCTTTTGTTTTGAACTGGACTAATGTGCCAAGGTTTTTAAACATTTTCGTTTACTAACCATGTCATTTACAAAACCAATATTATAAAATTAATTCTAAGAGTTTTATAACTCTTATGTGATGTTTTTGGTCATGGGTGAAGACCTGAGAGGTCTCTCGAGTGGCTCAAAAATATTTCTGAAGTGTCAGACCCAAAAAAATCATGTGTTTTAAGAAGTAGTAGAGGGAAAACAATTTGTGTAAGGTCTGATAAACTGTGTGGCCCATTTCAGGTAACCACATTCTCCTATTTTAAAAGGGATCGTGTCTTTATGCATGGCCATCACATGGATTCCTAAACTGTGCGCCTCGAGCCCGTGTGGGAAATAGATTTTGTAAAGTTTGCACACGGTTTAGAAAATCATGCGGGTCAAATGATGTGGTTGGGTATGTTTATAATGATAATAAATTTAAAAAAAACTAAAACCTAATTTATTCTAACCCTCAACACTTCCATCATATGTGATGCACCAATCCTAATGGGGATTCCCCATTTAGGGCACACCGCTCCTCTCTCGGCCTCTTCTCCCTCTATCATTATGACCATTTTTTCTTCTGATTTCATCACAAGTTCTATTTTGGTGAGTATTCTATCCCTTCTCATCCATTTCAAAGCATTTATTTGGCCTAACTGTCGCCCATGTAGTTCGGATGAACCCTATCCCTTTGGGGTGATACAATTTTTAGATTTTGTTGGTTCTATGAAGGTGTAGATGGCCTACCGGTTCTTGTTGGTGTGTGTTCCAGCAAATGAAACCAAATGTGAGCTGTTGTCGGTGTTTTCATTCTTATGGTTTTTCCAAGGAGTGTTTTTTGGTTTCAACATATTTAAATCATCTTAAGTTAAGTCCTTTATGTGTTTTTACTACATGTTAATTAATCAGTAGGTCGTTGAGCTCCGTTGTGTGGTTTTAGGGAGGCTTGTTTCATCACTGCTATATGAGGTAAGGTTTAAAAACTGCTAATTTTTACACACCATCTAAATTGAGGTTTTTATATGCTTTAATCTTTCATTAAACCTCTATTTTAGTGTTTTGGGATGTTTTATTTGGTTTTGGGGCACCAAGTCAAGGGAAGCATTCTTGCATATGCATAGGTATTCATATATAGTTATCTAGGTTCTCTTGTCAGGTTTAATTACACCTATAATAGTGAATTTGATGTATAGGGCATGGTGTGACTATGTATACATATGGAAAATGCATGAAAAGGTGAGTGGAGGCTAATGTACGCATTTATAAATACATGTAAGGGTCCCCTTTAATATGATCATGGCCATACAGGTGTGTACATTGGGGGTAGTTGTCCTTATATTTATGCTAAGGTGAATATGCTCAGTGGGGGAGAAGATACTCGTAATTATAAATAATTAAGCGCCGGAGTCGAAGTCTTAGTTCCACATGAGTTATTTACCTTTAAAAGTCCTCTAATTATATTAATGCTTTAATTAATTACATAAGTCTCTTTAGTTGGAATTTAAATTCATGAAGTGCAATATATATATTTAATTCTCTTAAATACGGTATAACATGTTTCTTATTTAAAATTATGAAGGTGATAAATGATTTGTGTGATAATTACTATCACTTATTTATATAAAAAACTCCACCAAAATAGGTGTGTAGCCTTCAAGTGATAAATTAGTTGTTAGACCTTTCTTGGTTGACTTGTTGTGCTTATAATTCTTCTGCATTAATGTTATGTTGAAATATGGATTGTTTATGACATGGACCTTTTGGAATTAGAAAAACGGAGTTACCGTTTTAAAAATAATAAAAGGTGCAAGGAATATCATAAGTGCTAGGACTAGTATTTAATTGTATTTAACAATGAGTGATGTTTTCCATAATTGCCATTTAGTTTTTTGACACATTTTGGATACTGTGCAGGTGTTCCTTGTCTTGATTTAATAATGGTATGACTTTCTATATCAAATGGTTCTAGTATCCTACATATTTCATCACAGAAAGTACCATGTATTCTCATCTATTTACCCGCATAAGTTAAGTGCTTTTTTGAAAATTAAATGTGAAGTTTAAATTAGAATGTATACTATGTATATCACTCTAACATATTAAGAGTAATTGAATAATGGTTTCATGTCCACATCACCCCTTTTCATGTTGATTGAAGGAAGATGAGTTATCCTTAATTAATGAATATTCCTTAATAGATTTTATTATATGGTTCCAAATCTACTTTACCTTTCCACACTAATAGAAGTCATGTACTAACCAAATAAATAATGGTTTCCCTGATACATGACCTTTACACTCATATTTATGGAATGGCATGGACCAATATAAGTCTTTTCATGAGTTCATTATTAAATAGGAATGGTTAGACTCGAGAATGTCATTGTTTTTTATCATCAAATACTTGGAGCACTTGTATAACCCATTCCAATTTAAAGTATGGATTTACAAGGTTAACACCCACCTAGACCATGTTCCTTGTCTTATAATTGGATGGCCATTTATACTACCATTGGGAAACCATATAGTACTACAGAATGCCTTGGATACACCCTTTGGATCTAACATTGAAAAGAAGGTGCCTTGGATACACTCTATGGACCTAGTACATTCCTGGCCCCGTATTACCTTGGATGCACTCCTTGGACTTGGTAGGCACCTCATAGTGGAATTCATTGGACTACACTCCTTGGATTACAAATTTACCCCTTAGAAACACCCATATACTAATAGGTAAGAACTTAGTGAGATCTACGTTATCTTGGTTATTACCCTAGAACTCCCTTACTGAAAATCTTGGTTAGGATTTCTTGTTATGCCTGGGGGCCTTCAATAAATATAATATCATGAAGTTGTTTCCTTGGATATTACCTTGGGTCTTTTTTACTAAATACCATCAAAGTATTCCTTGGATGCACTCCTTTCATACCACATAGACACGTAGGTTCCATGGTTAAAGCCCATTGGGCCCCATCATTGCTTAGTCCCTTTTTTCCTTGGAGGAAAATCCTTGTAATCTATAGGAAAATTATTCAAATGAGACTTATGAATAAATTGGTGACACTCATTTAATGAATTCATTACATTTCCAAAAACCTAATGAGGGTTGAACAAGGTATATGGGTTTTTAGTTAAATTGTATTTCTTACTTTATTTACTCATGCTTGCACCCTGTTTAATCTATATTACACTGTCAGTATTAGTTTGGACACTAGTGGTGATGGCCTACTAAGATTTATGTCTCACACACTACTCATGGAGCCATTATAATGAGGTACTTGTGTAGACCTTTCTTATACACAGGGCCTTGGAATTTCCTTATTGTTGTTTGCTTATACCCATGAGTTAGGAGCAAAGGATTGACTTAGGGCTCAGGATGCTCATGGAGATCAAATTTGGGATTTTAGTTCTTTTATTTACTTGATTATTACATGAATTGTATTGAAAATCATTTTGAACTATTGACTACTTTCCTTCATGTATCAATACTTTGTCATGCATTCATCTATTGTATAAACTAGAATTAGCAACATTTGTAAAGTTATATGAAATTTGTCTTCATTTACTTTATAACTGATATCAATACTTCTATATTTGATTGTTATTTACACTTTTTCAATATTTAACAACACTGATAAGAGGGTATAATATCCCTACAGACTATCCTTACACCCTCACTACTAATCGGTAGCCTCTGGTGAATGAGGAGGTGCGGTTGAGGTCATGTGGTGAGCGGTATTTCCACCGTCATAATGGCGATCCTTGTCAGGACATCAAAAATATCAATATAATCATATAATAAAAAATTTACATGTTTCCCCCTATAACACTAAATAATTTGGATATGAATGTAAAACAGAAATTTGGATTAAAATTGAGGGAGAATAATTAAAGATTATAGTCATTTTTTATTATTCTTTCAGAATGATATATATACTATAAAATATGTTTAATGTATATTATTAATAAAATAATATTCATAAATTAAACACCGTAAAACGATTTATTAGAATAAAAATTTATTGATTTATATTAATTATTATAGGAATATCATTATAATAAAGATCAAAATTCCAAAAAAAAGAAAATATTATGATGTTTATGGAGAAGTAATATTCTTGGTATAAAAAACAAATTAAATAATATACATGTGTTATATCAATATATTACACAATGTAGTGGAGTCATGCGATATTAATTTAATTCAAAATAATTTCAATGGTATTGATAATACAAATCTATCTGATGAAACAATGGAAAATATCATAGAGAATTTTTTTAAAAATTTGAATTAAAAAATTTTCATGGGTGTCATAATGAACAAGTTAGTTTTGATGAATTTTATTACAATGAAATCTATACTAGAATAAATAAATCAATATTATGGGAAATAGAGAAGAAGTCATTACATGATAATATAAGCAGAAGTGATAATTCTCTTACTTAGAAATGAAAAAAACCAGATAATTTAGAATCAAAATACATATATTACTCTTATTGAAACTCAATAAATATGGAAATTAGTTTAGCACAAAGATAGGTAAAATTATATAAATGATGTTTTTGATAAAATTGATAATAATTAAAACTGATAACTTTTTATAATGAAATATGGAATAAATGTTATTATAACTATATATGTGTTAAATAATATTCCCACTATAAATAGAATAATTTCCTAAAATAATGACATGTTGTTTAATAATGGAATTAATTGATATAAATTCTTCAATTTCATAAAAACTTCTATTATTTATATTTTTGAGGCCACAAAAATGATTTTATATGATTCTAATCATTATTAATATAGCTGTTTTTAGATGGATGTAAGTCAATATTTTATAATGGTAATAATGATGAAGAGATTTATATTGAATTACTCAATGAATATATACATGATTTGGGTAATAGTATAGTTTGTATATCAAGTAAAATATATGTGGGTTTAATAATTACCACTATGTATATTACTAAAAACATGATACTTTAAGGATTATATTAACATTTATAAAGGGAAACTGGTAGAAACTTATATGCGTGGGAGGTGTGTTTTGGATGAATAATTATTATTATTTAAGTTGATGATAATAATTGTTTTAGTGATAATGATCACACATGTAAAGGAGATGTAAAATTATAAGAATGTGTACATTGAAATATTTCTTCATAGATGGAATAAATGGAATCATGTGTATAATATTAATAAAATAAATTATATATCTATTTTATGTTCTAATTTTTACAAATAACTATTGAGATTGTTTGACACTGAATAATGAAAGATTGCTTCAAAAATTATTCCTATTGAGTTTATGATGCGTATAGATGATTCCCATAAATATACTAATCATAGAGGGATATTAGTTTTATTTATAATTGTAATGTATTATACTACATCATAGACAATCAATTTATATCAGTTCCCTTTATGGGATATATATTATAGTGATCCAGGGGAAACTCGTATGATGAATGGAAAAAGATTATTCTTTTCTATTAATGGAAAATCAGTTTTTCTTCATGTATCAATTAATTAATGATTTTAACAAACATGAATTTAAATAATAATATTGTTTTGATTGTTATAATGAATAAAAATAAAATTTTGTTTCAATATTTTATTGGAAACAGTTATGTTTGAAGAAAAACTAAAAAATTATGTCACATTGAGAACTGAAAAAACAAAACATTTCTTACTAAAATATTAATGTAGTCAAATGATATATAAGAAAGCTGATTTATAAGGAATGAATGTGAATGATTAATCTAAATTTAAACTTAGTAGTAAGGATCAATGTTCATTTTATCATTAAAAACAAAACGAAATAATATATTTCAAAACATATGGATACAATTATCTATGTCTTCAAGGATAATGTTCCTTCTAAAGTGGTAAAATTGATTTAAATTACATAATTTTATCAAATTGAGAATATTGTTTATAAATAGAGTCTATTAAAATTATTTAGAAAATTATGATTGAATGTTCATGGTTATCCTTCACCTATCTTTTAACAAATTTAATGGGATATACCCCACTAAGACGATAATTATATTTTTAAAGGGGGTGAATGGTGAAACCCACAGTCAAAAAGGGATTAATAACATTTACATCCTATATTTATCTGAATATAAAGTAATTTCAAAGATATGGGAGGGAAATTAGATATATTTTGTTGGGGGAGTATATAGAAATTATATTTCAAAAATATCATACCGTGAAGAGATTGAATTTTATAAAAATTAATTTATTTCCATAATAGTTTTGTGGCCTGAAATATATACATGGAAAGCTTCTGTTTTAATTTAAAATAAGAATATTGAGTGGTGAATTTTTATTAACACTTATATTATAATGTGAGATAATTAATTTTCCCATAGAAAATGAATATTTCTTATTTCCTATTAATTTAATTTGAATGAATTCTTTTATAAGAAGGACATTTTTATTATTTTCATAGTTTTCATCAATGACATCCATTTATTGTCTCTTTTTAAAATATTTTTTATAATTAAATGGTCAATTTCATGTGGTTTTGAGTTAACATTTCAACTGTAAGAGGAGATGTTGGCTTGGTCTGGGAGGTTGCATCATGGTTTACAATCATTATAGCCTCTTACAACATGGAGATTGATCATGCAATGTGTATTTTTGAGATTATGGTTCTAGTATAAATTTCTCAAAATATATAATAAATTTGTGAATATACATTTGGGACAACATCATTTAGGACATATTTCTTTTCCTTTAATAATCCAGATGTTTTTGTGTTGTTGGAATGGGTTCTTCCGTGAATCCTCGATTGTTGGGTTTTATTCTCTCTATAAAATATGGTGGATTTGAAATAGGTAAAGAAATTTTTCATATACCTCACTAAATTTTATTGGACCACTTCAATGATACATTTTTTATTTCAATACGGAGGATGGAGGCTGGTCGGAAGGGGTAATGATGCGGCATGGCCAATTATTCATTGTTGCGGTCATTATTGAAACCCCAACTACTAAATTATGGTTATGGGGGTAACATTTTAACCTATATAAAAAATATCATGTATGAATTATATTTACCTAAAAAATATTTTATTATATTTTCCTTTCTCATTCAATGTATAGGTTCCTCATGAACCACATTTAACTACTTTTTGGGTCGAGAGTTAAAATGGAAATTATCCAAGATGGGGTGAATTTCCATTTTAAAAATCGATTAATGAATTTATGGGTTGTAAAATAGTTATCATGATATGTAATTTTAATTTAAATGAAAAATAACACATGATATATTTATAGTGGTTCATATCTAAATTATTACCCTCTAATCTTCAAAAATATCACAAACATAGAGTGATGGACCCCATTGTAACTAACATACCAGAATATTTAAATGATATTTTACCACCTGGTTTCACATCCTAATTAAAAATACATTTTCCACATGGCTGATTTAACCAAAAATAAACATATATCTTCTTCCAAATGGAAAAACATGAAAATATTTTCTTTTTTCTATGGTGGCACAACAAAATTCATGAATTTTTACCGTGAGTAACAAAAAAAATAATACATTTTATTGGGATTTATAAGTTATAGAGATAATATTTCCAACATTTTTAATGTTTATTTAAATGATTTAAAGCTCACAAATTTACCAATTTGATCTTATTTGTAACAATTTTGGATTTATAGTGTGTTTTGGGATAAAAAGTTTAAATTTCATAATTCTGGATTTTTAACAGATTTTTATCACAGGGTTATTTTTGTAATTTATCATAAAATAAATTTCCGAATTTTGTGATTCGAATTATGTTGTAATCCGTATTTTATTTCCATCATCTTTGTCTTCAGGCTTAAGAAAATATGCATGCATCTTGATGCCCAAAAAAATCAATGAAGTTAAAAATTTTTCGGGGGGACTGCGTGAACCCCACCATAGGAATGGAATCATAATTAGGCCTAAACACCAACAAATGTTTTGATTCAACTTGTATATTAAAGAGAACCCCCAGAAGCGTCGACAAAATTAATTTTAAGCCATTTGGAGTCTTTTATGATGGTCGTCGAGTGATATTGTTTTGAAGGATGATTCCAGGAAGCTTCATCCAGAGAAAGTGATTTTAAAAAGAAAAATCATAACTCCTTCAATACATGTCAAATTAATCTGAAATTTGGAGGGAGGAAGGAAAACACATTTATGAAAAACTTTTATGAAGAAATATATGAGTTAATCGGAAAAAAAAGGGATTGAAAACACGAAAAATTGTTTCTAATGAAATCTGCCTATAAAAGGAGAGGAGCTTCAACCTCTAAAGGACATTCGATTCATCACCACACCATCCGTCCCAAAGGGAGTCGGCTTGAGAGAGTGAAGGGTAAGGTGGATATTTTTATCCTTAAGAAGATGACATCCTTTTAAGATTCAATAGAGATGATGAAGGCTTATCAAGTGATGGAAGGCTAAGAGGCAATTGGTTGCGGACGGTGACACCCAACAGACACTCTCTTCAGAGTTTTGATTTTAATGTTTAATATCTTTTTGAATTTCTCTTGAAAAAAAATTTTGAATGAATCTGATTGTTTTATTTCTTAAATATATTTTTAAAAAATTTGTTTTCATTGTTGTTCCATCTATAAAGTAGAACAATTGTTTTTTATTTAAAATACTTTGGTATGGTTTTACCATTGAGCATAGAGAATTCAATTAGGTTCAATTACTTGGAGGTATTTAAGAAATTGAGTCACTTATATAGGTGGTACCACAATCATATTGAAGCCTTAATATGATTTCTATTCAAATATGAGTGTACACCTGGGGGACCTAGGGCATACATTTAGGAATTTAAATTAATAGATTTATTTTTTATATAAAAGGATGAGGGGAGTGTCCGAGAGGGTAAAGCTTGTATGCGACCACTGTTATTACTCTTGATTTCAAACCCAAATTATGATTAATTTAAAATTATTTCACTTTAGTATTTAATTAAAATTTTATTTTCAAATTTTTAATCCAATCCCCATTTTCATTTATGCAAAAAAATAATAATACCAAAAGTGACAGTTTTGCAACTCGAACAGCAACCTCCTCGAGAGACAACCCTGTGGTCACCACTGTGCTAAATTAAAAGGGAAAATATTGATTGTGGTTTTTACGACACAAAAACTCTCACATCAACTGGTGCCATTTCCAGGGAGGATTCTATATTTGATTTGATTTTAATTATTATTTCTTGCATGACCCGAACTTCTGAACCAAACTTGATACCTTTACATTATGAAATTGATAGAACTTTTTAGACTAGGGCTAGAGGTACTAATCCCCAAGTTTCATGTTGTGAATCTTCTACCAATAACCCTAGGCGGGACTTAGTTGAAACTGAAATCCAAATGGATGAAAATATAACTTTGAAAGAACTGGCTTCTTCCTATGATGAAAATCATGTGAATCTTGTAGAGTACCCTGATGCCCCTGCTAGATTTGAAATCATGTCCAGTTTCATTCAGCAGGTTCCTAAATTCAATGGGTTTCCTGGTGAAGACCCACACAAACTCCTCCAAGAATTCAGCTACTTGTGTGTCAACATGAAATATCATGGAGTTTATGCTGATCAAATGAAGCTGAGGTCATTTCCTTTTTCTCTAGATAGATCTGCTAAGGAATGGGTTTTCTATTCTCACTCATCCTTGATTAGAAATTGGAAGGAAGTAAAAAAGATTTTCATTGAAAAAAATTTCCCTGCGTCTAGAACTTCCTCCATTCAAAAGGAGATTTGTGGAATTAGGAAGACACTCGTAGAAACACATCACGAATACTGGTAAAGGTTCAAACATCTTCATTTTAGTTGCCCCCATCATCAAATCAGTGACCCACTTCTCATTCAATACTTTTATGAAGGATTTTGTCTCACAGATAGATGTATGATTGATGCAGCAGCAGGAGGAGGTTTAGTTGATAAGACAACAGCTTCTTCTAGGATTTTAATTGCAAATATGGCCCAGAATGCCCAACAATTTGGAACCAGATGCCTTCTTCATGTCAAAGATGCACAATAATTCCCTACTACTAGCCCCGAAAACAAAACAATTTCAAGTCAACTATCTGATCTTACGACCATATTAAGGTGAATATTGTTGTCTATCACCCCACCAACCCAACCCAAACCTGAAGAGGATTTCCATCTACATGTCCACTATGGGATTTGTTCATCGAATGATCATTTTAGTGACCAATGCAAACAAATGCAAGTGCCTCCTGAGAACTGCAATGCAATTTTTCCAGGAAGACCATTTCAATCAAACCAGAAAAGACCATTTCAAAACAACCAAAATTTCAATCAAGGATGGAACAAAAACTCAAATTAAAGATTTCGTCAACCTGAAAAACCGATAGGATTCTTCCAAGTACAATCAAGTAATTCTCAACCAAGATATTTCAATGAGCAAGCCAATGCTCATTATGGAAGCAATTTTAACCCTACCCCTCCCACTCAAAACTCTGGTAGGAACCCTAAAGAAGCAATGAGGAAACATCAAGAGGAAATGATGGAACTAAAAGAATACACAAAACAACAAGATAACAAAATGAATACCTTGATGACTCAAATGGGTCAACTTGCCTCTCGTATTAATTTCATAAGAAATCAAATGAGTTGTGGTTTACCGTCACATCCAAAAGTAAATCCAAGGAATAATGGGAAGGAAAATGTGAGTGCAATTTAACTTAGGAGTGGAACAAAATTAACCAACCCTCAGATTGAGAACATAAAGCCGACTACTGATACAGTTTATGAAAATCCTACCCATGATAAAAATGTTGAAAAATCTGAATTTAATAGAAACTCAAAGTCAAGATATGAAATCATGTTTTAAAGAACAAATAATGATTGGAAGAGGATGTATGGTCCTTATGTTCATCTAAAACATACTCATAATACCCCAGAAACAATCAAACCTCCACTTCCTTATCAAAGGTGTGAACCACCACCAAAGTCAAGTGCAGAAAAAGAATTGGATAAGGAGGTTTTGGAGACATTCAAGAAAGTATAATTCAATATTCCATTGCTTGATGTTGTGAAACAAATTACGTGGTATGCTAAATTTCTGAAAGACATGTGTACCAACAAGATAAAATTCAAAGGAGGTGAAAAATTAAACTTAGGAAGGAATGTTTCATCGATGATTAAACATGCCCTTCTTGTCATGTGTAAAGACCCTAGGAAATTTACCATTCCATGTTCCATTGGGAAATGTTAATTCAAAGATGTAATGATTGATCTAGGGGCCTCCATCAATGTCATGCCACATTCTGTCTACCCATCTCTTTAGGTTGGAGACTTGAAGCTCTTTGGAATTGTCATTAAAATTGCAAACCGAAGTACAAACAAACCTGATGGAGTTATAGTGGATGTTCTTGTTCAAGTGAGAGACATGAATTTTCCAAATGACTACTATGTTTAGGATATGAAAGATGATCAGTTCAGCACACATGCTCCCCTCATCCTAGGGAGGCCATTTCTAAAAACGGAAAAAGCAATCATCAATGTTAACAAGGGAACACTTTCAATAGAATTTGGAGGAGATGTTGTTCATTTCAACATTTTTCATTCAATGAAACACCTAGTTGAGGATAATTCAACTCCCTATGTTAACATGATTGATTGGTTTTCATCTGGCATGTTACCAGATTTTTTCTGCGATGAAATACCAACTATTGTGGAAAAAGAGGGAAATTTGTATGATACTGATTCAGATAAAAATGAGAAAGAAATTGGGGACTGTGAAGAGTCTTGGGATGTTGAGACTGAATATCTGAGCAATGATGAAGATGAATTTCTAGAAACCACTAAATTTTTTAGTGGTATTCCAGGAGAGGTTTCCAATTTTTCACATGAAACAAGTCTTGAGATCATAGAAAGATATCACCATGATGAACATGGATCTTCACTAAACAATATAACTTCTGAAGAGTTCCCAATTATCAGTGAAAACCACCCACCTAGGGTAGAATTGAAACCCCTAATGGATAAACCTCATGTATGCCATCATAGGTCATAATGAACAATTCACTGTAATCATCTCAAAAGATTTTTCAGAAGTCCAGGAAAACCAATTGTTGGAAGTTCTCAAGTCCCATGAGGAAGCCATAGGATAGACTCTCTCTGATCAAACAGGAATCAGCCCTCGGTTTGCATGCACAGAATTTCACTGGAGGAGAATGCTAGACCGGTAAGACAATTTCAAAGAAGACTAAACCGAACACTTCTAGAGGTTGTGAAGAAAGAAGTCACCACCTTGTTGGTTGCTGGAATAATTTTTCACATATCTAATAGTCAATGGGTAAGTCTAGTCCATGTTATTCCTAAAAAAAGTGGATTCACAATCTCAAGGAATGAATTTGGTGATCTTGTCCCCATAAGGCTTCCAAATAAATGGAGAATGTGCATTGATTATAGGAAACTCAACTTGGTTACATGGAAAGACCACTTCCCATTACCATTCCTTGATCATGTCCTTGAAAGACTACCTTGAAAAACCCACTAGTTTTTTCTTGATGGATTCTCTAAATATTTTCAAATTCACATTTTACCTGAGGATCAAGAGAAAACCACCTTCACATGCCCATTTGGAACTTTTGCATACATAAGGATGCCCTTCGGTTTATGTAATGTCCCGGGAAGATTTCAAAGGTGCATGATATGCATCTACTCTGAATTTTTGGAAACATGCATGGACGTTTTTATGGATTATTTCACTATGTATTTATCATATTTTTAAAGTTGATTAAAAATCTTTGAACGTGTTCTTAATACATGCATTGAAAAGAACCTCATTCAAAATTATGAAAAATGCCATTTTATGGTTTCTAAAGGGATCGTTCTTGGACATGTTGTGTCCCATGATGGAATTGAAGTTGACCAATCCAAAGTCGAGGTCATTTCATTATTACCATACCCAAAAACTGTGAGAGATATGAGATCCTTTCTTGGGCATGCTGAATCTTATAGGAGATTCATTAAGGATTTCAGTACGATTTCACTTCCATTGTCCAGATTACTACAAAAATATGTCCCATTTGTCTTTGATGAGAATTGCATAAATTCATTTCATGATCTGAAACAAAGACTGATAACCCCTCCCATTGTTCAACATCCTAAATGGGACATTCCCTTTTAAATAATGAACGATGCATCTGACTTTCCTCTTGGGGGAGTATTGAGTCAACGTACAGAAAAGAAATCTCATGTGATTGCCTATGCCTCTATAACTTCTGATCAAGCCCAATCAATCAACATAGCAACTGAAAAATTACTACTAGTTGTTGTCATTAGTCTAGAAAAACTTAGAAGTTATCTGCTGGGATCCAAGGTGATTGTATTTACTGATCATTCTGCAATTAGATTCTTGATGAAGAAACATGATTCAAAAAATGACTTATGATATGAATTTTTCTTCTACTGGAGTTTAATTTTGAAACGAAATATAATATAGGATGTGAGATCCTTGTTGCTGATCCTTTGAGCAGGATACGATCTATTGAGAATAGAAAATTTTAGATGTGTTCCCCAATTAAGGAAACCTTTACAGATGAGGATTTATTTGCTGCTTAAAGTGAAATACCATGGTTTGCTAATATTGTAAACTATTTGGCATCTAATGACATCCCCACTGGTTTTACAATAATCAAATTGATAAACTTGTGATAGATTAAAAGAAATACATTTGGGATGATCCTTATTTATGGCACATTGGTAGTAATCAAATGATATGAAGATGCGTTCTGAACTCTGAATTTCAATCCATCCTATATTTATGCCACACAATAAACTGTGGAGGACACTTTGGACCACAAATAATAGTAAGAAAAGTTATTCATTATGGATTGTATTGGCCCACCATTTTTAGAGATGATTTCAAATTCTGCAAAACCTATAAAAATTGTCAATTCTACGGAATCATTTCCAAGCAGAATGAGATGCCAAAAAACCCACTTTTGTTTTGTGATGTTTTTGATGTATGGGGAATAGATTTCATGGGGCCTTTTCCTAATTCATTTGGATATATCTATATGTTGATTGATATTGATAACGTGTCCAAGTGGGTAGAGGCTATCCCCACCCGAACTGATGATGCAAAAATTTTGTCCAAATTTTTGAAATGAAATTTGTATTCAAGGTTTGGATTTCCAAGGTCTCTAATTATAGATCAATGTACCCATTTTTGTAATAGGACTTTGGAATCTCTTTTGAAGAAATACGATGTTAGTCATAGGGTCTCTACGCCCTATCACCCTCAAACAAACGGACTGTATGAGTTGTCTAATAGTGAGATCAAACAAATACTAGAAAAAACTGTGAACCCAAATAGAAATGATTGGATTTTGATACTTGATTATGCTCTTTGGGCCAACAGAACTGCTTTCCAAATCCCAATTTGAATGTCACCATTTTTATTGGTCTTTGGAAAAGCTTGTCATCTACCAGTTGAGTTAGAACACAAATACTTTTGCGCTATAAAAACATGTAACATGAACCTATATTCTGCTGGGAAGGAAAGAAAATATTTTTTTCATGATATGGAAGAGATCAAAAACAATGCATACGAAAGATACAGGTTATACAAAGAGAGAAACAAAGCCTTTCATTATGGGAGGATTCTCAACAAAAACATCAAGGATGGAGACAATGTTCTACTGTTCAATTCCATATTGAAAGTCTTCCCAGGTAAATTTCGTTCCAAATGGTCTGGCCCATTCATTGTTACTCATGTTTTTCCTTTTGGTGAAATACGGATTAATGATCCAGAAAAAGAGACATCATTCACTGTTAATGGGCATAGGCTGAATATATTTCGAGAAACTTTTCAAGATCCTCCAGGGGAGGAGATTCAACTTCATGACGCGGAATATAATTGATGCCAGGTTGTGTCTTTCCTTATCATTTATTTTTGCTGTCTTTAATTTCATGAATTTCATGCTAAAAAATCTACACAATGAGGACACTGCATAGAATAAGTGTGGGGGACACAATGTTGGGTAGAGTCGATTTGTATGAAATTCTGTTTGAATTTTTTTGTTTTAAAAACTTATTTCCATTTTTTTCTTTCTACGTGTTTCTTTCTCAAAAAAATGTTTTGGAATTTCTTGAATTTCATTTAAAACTCATGAAAATGAGTGAACCAACTGATCCTTTGAAACTGAACATAAATGAATGCTGAAAATTATATTGTTTCATGTTCAAAAATTTGGAAAATTCTTTAAATGACCACTGGTTTTTAAATCTCATGCACATATCATTGAAATTGTGATTGAAATTCTCATTCCTGTGAGGCCTCTAGACCAATTTTAACATCTTCTTCACATTCACCTCTTTCCTGAGAGAACCAATTAAAGTTTGTTTAAACCAGTACATGATTTATTTCTATCAAAACTTTAGGGCTAAGATACTTGTGATTAAAATGATTAAGGTATTTGTTTCGATATTGGAGGCCCATTTTCATGATTATCCTTTTCATTTCGGCCTTCCTTGAACATTTTATCTTTCTTGATCCCTTAATAGCCATGTATAGCCTGTTAGGTCAGCCACATTACAAGCCAAATTTCCCTTTCAAACCTGCTCTGGAAGTATAAATGCATTATCTAGTTGAACTTAAGTGGGGGGGGGAAGATGACTCATAATGTGCTACCTCATTTGGTGTTGCTTTGGGAGGACATTCAATCATTGAAGACATATTTGTGATGCTGGAATATATTTTTCTGAGAGCATTGCCTATCTGGAGCTCTCAAATGAAATGGAGTTGTGCCTGTCTGGAGCTCTCAATGGAAATATGTTGTGCCCAATCTGGAGCATTAAAAAAAGACATATTTTCTACTGAAATATTGATAGAATGGTGTGGAAAACATAAGATCAGAGATAATTATATTTTTAGGAGAATATGGAGGAGACCATACTTGACTAAAAATTAGAGTCATGCATTTCTGCTTCAAAAATAGCTAAACCCTCCTTATTCAGCCACATAATTTTTTCACATTTGAATCCTGCAAACCCCATTCCACAGAAAAACCCTATAAAGTCCTCATGATAATCACATGTTCTTGGTTCACATCGAGTGGATATATATAAATTTATCAAGCCTATGGTAATTCTTGCATGAGTTGGATGAGAAAACCCTTGTTGCAAATCTATATGGTGTGCTGAGAGAAAATGAATGTGAGGTAAGTGTGTTGTGTCCATGAGAAGAAAAAAGAATTGGAAATGGATTGAATGATTTGAATTTAGAATTTTAAATATTGTTCTTTAATGAGGCATGATATCTTTTTAATTCATGGTAGTAAATTGGTAAAATCCAATGGTATGTGTTTTATTTTTCTTGATTCCATGCTCACTTGTCCAGGAGTCCAAGAGCCAAGTGTGGGGGAATTGATAGGGCTAATATTTCAAATATTTTTAATTTCTATTTAAATTATTTAAACCTAAAAAATTTACCAATTTGATCTTATTTGAAACAATTTTGGATTTAGAGTGTGTTTTGGGATAAAATGATTAAATTGCATAATCCTGGATTTTTAACAGATTTTTATCAAAGGGTTATTTTGGTCATTTATAATAAAATACATTTTCAAATTTTGTGATTCGAATTTTTTTGGAATCCTTATTTTATATCCCTCATCTTTGTCTTTAGGCCCCAATAAATGCTTCATTCATATTGATGCCCAAAAAAATCAATGAAGTTGACATATTTTCCGGGAGGACTCTGTGAACCCCACCATAGTAATGGAAACATAATTCCACCTAAATTCATCCAAATGATTCTATTTAACTTGTATAATAAATATATCCTCCAGATATGTCGACACAAATAATTTTAAGCCGTTTTGAATCTTTTAGGATGGCCGTTGAGTGATTGAGTTTTGAAGGAAGCTTCGAGGAAGCTTCATCCAGAGAAAGCGATTTTCAATAGAAAAATCATAACTCTTTCAATACGTGTCCAATTAATATGAATTTGGAGGGTGGATGGAAAAAAAATTTAAGAACAATATTTATGAAGAGATCCACGAGTGAATCGGCCAATTATGGGGTCGAAAATGCAACAACCTGTTTTTGATGAAATCTGCCTCTAAAGGACATTCGATTCATACCACACCATCCTTCACAATAGGAGTCTGCATGAGAGAGTGAAGTGTAAGGTGGATATTTTGATCCTTAATAAGATGAAATCCTTTGAATATTCAATATAGAAGATGAAGGCTTCTCAAGTGATGGAAGGCTAAGCGGAAAATGGTTGCGGACGACGACACCCAACAGACACTCTCTTCAGAGTTTTGATTTTAATGTGTAATCTCATTTTGAATTTCTCATGAACCTATATTTTTGAATTAATCTGGTTTTTTTCTTTCTTAAATATTTTTTCAAAAAAGTTTTTTGATCGTTGTTCCATATATAATGTAGAACAATTGTTTTTTCTATTTAAAATTCATTGGTATGGTTTTTCCATTGACCATAGCGAATTCAATTAGGTTCAATTACTTGGAGGTATTTAAGTAATTGAGTCACATCTATAGGAGGGACCACAATCATATTGAAGTATTAATATGATTTCTATTCAAATTTTAGTGTACACCTTGGGGTCCTTGGTCGTACATTTAAGAATTTAAATTAAGAGATATATTTTTTATATAGAAGGAAGAGGGGAGTGTCTGAGAGGGTGAAGCTTGTCTGCGACCGCTGTTTTTACTCTTGATTTCAAACCCAAATTATCTTTACTTTAAAATAATTTTAATTTATTATTTAATTAAAATTTTATTGTCAAATTCTTAATCAAATCCCCATTTTGATTTCTTCAAAACAAATAACACATGTGACAGTTTTGCAACTCGAACTACAACCTCCTCGAGAGACAACCCTGTGGTCCCCACTGTGCTACATTAAAAGGGAAAATATTGATTGATGTTTTTACGAAAAAAACTCTCACATCAATAAGCTATTAAAATAATTTACATAGAAGCAAGTGTATGTTACTCAAAAAACTATTCCAGATGTACAGATTCAATACATCAGTGTCAATTTAGTAGTGAACTCTTACGAAATTAATGAAAAAATAACTTATTGTATAGTTGTTAGCTTTAAGTGATCAATAATTTGTATTACTAGTATTGTTAAACCAAATCTTCATCCTCATATTATTTATCCCGATCAGTTGAAATCCAAATATTGATTCCATCCATACAATAAACAATCAACCAAATAGAACTATTCTATTTCATCATCCCCAATACAAAATTTTATTTCATCATAATATGTGCATCCAAATCATGGTCAAGTAGGTTACATTATTAATTTATAAAATTTCATTCATTCTATATATTGATAAAATGTTAGTAAAATTCATATATTTATAATTAAAATTTATAGAAAATATTATTGGCACTTGTCAAACTCCCTAAATAATTTGAGATAAACTTTTCACATTACAAACACCTTTTATTTGGTATAAATTTTATCCAATGAAATATAAATAAATTCTGAAACTATTTGATAATATCATAATAAAAAATTTAAAATCTATTCATGTGGATTTAATGTATTTAATACGTAATTATAGAAAAAATAAATCATCAAAATAAATCTACAATAAATAATGACAAAATTAGAATGTGAAATGCTACAATAAGGTCATATTTTTACATTTTCCAATAGCCAATAAGAAATTTCAAATCCATATAGAGAAATAGACCTATGGGTTTAATGTAGTATATGAATATACGGGATTACCAATAGAATTTACATATAAAAATTTATATAAGGGCATTCAAATACCAAATTTCATGTAATAAACACTGGAAAATGGGGGATAACATAATTTGTAATGTTTTCGAATTAATAAAATTACAAAAATACAATAGAATAATCTTTATTAATTTTTTTTATATAATTTTATATTATATTATTTTATTTCTATAGAATCATGAATCATATTAATTTTACTTAAATATCTCTTGATATCATTAAAATACAATTGAAAAATTATTCATTAAAACTAAAGAATTCCAAATGAAAATATATAGTGGCTTTAATATGATTTATCTATTTAAGGAGATCAATTAATAGTTTGATTTCATCTAATCATCAATTGATAACTATTTTATATTTCCAATTAAAAAATAATCACATAATTTTATGTTCATAATAAAAAGTAATATTAACAAAAAAAGAAGGAAAATTTACTCATGGTCAGTTTTAGGGAAAGATAAATGTTAGGAAGAAATGGTAAAGTCACAGGGCTAGCTGTCATGGTTAGTAACCTAATAATTAATGTTCCATAATTAGTATATTTTTTTATATGGTTAGTTGATGCGGTCAGGTGACACTGTATGATGACACCCATGGTAGGTCCATAGTCATTACATTATAATTATTATATTGGATAACACTATTAGTTGAATCTAAATTTATGTACAATACTTTTCCGAATTTTCTATTTCTATAAATTTTCAAATTTTAGACAGATAATAAATATATTTATATTATAAGGTCTAAAATTATTTATTTAGCTTAATAATACTTCAGGAAACATGCAGTACATGTTATGAAGTTTAATAAATAATATACTAAAAATATTTTTGTAAAATAATTTTTATAACATTATTTTTATTAATTACACTTCACATAATTCAAAATTTTAATCCTTGTAAAGGAAAAAATGATTATTATTATAAAAAAAATTGTCCAATGATCGACTCAACATCTCATACTTTTTGATATTTAAAAAACAATTTATATATTCAAAGAATATCCCCATTTTTTAAATTATCAAAATCATAAAGATATAGTATAAGAATTATCCCGTTGAAAGTAAATCCTAAAATCATTAAAATGAAAATTCATTAAATTAGTACATGAATACCTTAAATAAAATAAATTTATAATCATTACTCTCTAGAATTTAACATAAAAATATTTTGTATATTTTTTGAAATCTAACTTCTATTTGGAAATCGTTTGTGTATTTTTTACTTTTAGAAAAAATTACATTAATTGTAAAAAATAATTCCATACGACATTTGTTTTATTTTATAGAAATTTATTACTTTACTTAAACAAGAAGTAAAATTTTCAATACCCAATAATACTCATATCAAATTTATATTTCATATGTTTTTCACATTCATTATATATACTTTTATTTGAATATAAAAATATTGGATCATCTACATAAATATATAATTTGAGCATATCATTTTGTATTTTTTTAATAAAAAAATATATGATTAACCATTCCATTCCCATTTTTTCAAAAATAAAATAACTCAAAATTTCTCACAATGATCAAGTAGCATCTTTCAAACTATATAATTCCCTAGATAGTTTTAAAAAATGATTTGAATTTTTTCAGTTTTCAAAAATATGGGGTAGTCTGAAATATTCATATTTAGAAATATATTGATTTATAAAAAATGTTTTTAAATATATTTGAAATAAATGATATCCATTAAAATCATCAAATGTTAATAATATCATATATTATTTTAACTGATAAATATGAGAAAATGATTATTCAAAATCAATACATTATTCATGAGAATATATTTATACAAATTCTATTAAATTTCATTTAATTATTTTTCCTTATTCATCAAGATTATTTCTAAAAATAAACTTATTTAGAGCTATATGATAATATTATAGGCGAAATACAAATATCCAAAAAATTATTCCATGAAAATTGATAAAATCAACCTTCACATCCAAAGTCGAATTATCATATTCTATATATTCAATGATACTCTTATTTAAATTTTTTTAAAATTAATTCTTGATAAAAAAACATTCAAATGTATTAGATATTTTGAAAAATTGATTTAGTAATACTAATAACATAATATATGGGATGATATCTATGATTATTCTGTGATTTTATATGAATAGGACCATTTTGAGAAAGAACATCCCCCTAAATATGAGAATCATTTTCTGGAGGTCCTACTTCTTCTATATCAATCTATCTTTATCCATTCAAATGTTGTTAAATATTATCATCTCTTTTATTCAATTAATTTTATTCAAAAGTGAAATGAATTGGTTTTTAAAAAAAAATTGGTTATTATATTTTATAATACACATAAATTACCATTGTTTATGTATCAAAATAAAATATAATTATAGGACTAAGAATAAAATTAATCTAATTTATTATTAATATTACAATAAAAAATTTACATCCAAATTGTATCAAATATCAAATTTTTTGGTTTTCTTCCCTTAAAAATATCATGATGTTAATTTTAAATAAAAATACATAAAATAAACAAATTAATAATATTCATGAAGTATTCCAATATTATGCCCAAAAATATTACAGTAATTTGAACACATTTATCATGGTTCTATCAATTTCCTCTATTATTTTATATTTTATTCCTACTACACCTTTTTTGTGTTGTCATTGGCGGTGGAACAATATATTAATATCTGTTTTCCACAAAATATAGACACATTGTAAAAAATATAATTCTCAAACATGAATAATTCTAATTGAGTTAATTTAATTATCATTCTCATTTGGAACAAATTTTTTAAAAGTGTTAAATTTAGATATTTTTTAAGATTTAATTTCATGAATGTAGTCTCAAATAATTTATAAAATGATCTATAATAACAAAATATTATATGTTACCTCCAAAACTAGTGACTTTAATATTAAAAAGATACATAATTGTGTAAGTTGAAGAGGTCTTATAGTTTTCAATTAAATAAATAACTTGAAACTACATTTCATATTTACCTTTAAAGAAAGAGTCCTCAATAATGGTGTTATCCTCTATCATTTTGGGTTGCTTAAAAATAGTTTGAACCATAGATTACATAAAAATCCAACTGATATTACCATGGTCCATCCTCCTATGCTAGAAATATTATCATATTGAATAACATTTTAATATTTTACATTACGACAATTTAATTGGTAATAATTAATTTAATAAATAATATATTTCCATAAATCATAACATTTATATTATTAAAATAAATTTATTTTTCATGACTATATTAAATTAACATTATATTATCACATATTTGTTAAATTATTACGAAATTATTTTCCAATAGATCAACAAATAGTACTTCAAAAATAATAACAAAATTTGAATGTTCGAACTCCCCAAAACATTTTACCATTGCTATTGATTTATCACCAAATATAAAATTACATTCATCACATTTATTGAATTATAGATTGGTACAATATCACCAATCATGTGTCTTGAGCTCCACTCTCTATATACCCAAAAACAATTCGACACTTCAAATGTATATTTCCTAAAAAATATATTTATGAAATCATATGAAAGGTCCCATCCATAAACATTATATAATCTTGAATTTTGTTAATAATTAACATTGAGGATCTATTTAGGTTTAGATATTAAAAGAAATAGGTCATAACTTATATATAACAATGTGAATATTAAATGTTGATAGTTATACTAACTATCCATTTTGTCATAAAAATAATATTCTAAAAAAAGTAACCATGTTTAGTTCCATGTTTTCAATTGCATGTGTTTTCCATTATCCCATCCCTATCACTATACCTCTTGGAGTCCTGTGAAAAAAATTTAAAAAATTATCATGAGCATAAAAATCTCACTAAGGGATAAATAAAGATGTAAAACTAATAGTTTTTCAAAAAAAAACGAGCAAACCTTGAATACATTATCATAATGTAATAATTTTCAACTTAAAGTTGTTGCAATAACACTTTAATAAATATAATCTTATTGATTACCCATTTCTGTAAACAAAAAATTACCATAAATCTCATACAAAGCAACAAATATCATATAATGGTAACTTGGGTCATAAATATTCCTCAATAGAATTACCATGCGGTCGACTACCACACTTATCACAAAATGGAATAGCCATTCGACCGACTTCTATACCCAATGCAGTGGAGGTTATAATGTAATCAATCGTTCTTGGATAATAATGGAACCACCGGTCATTTGGTTTATCACATAAACACTTATCATTGGTTATAACTTAACCACCCATCAAATTTCCAAGTAATATTATATAACCATAACATAAAAAATAATTTAAATATCAACATTTCACAAATAAAATTTCAATTGCAATTAGTAGAAATCATTTCAGTATATTGAAATAATCAATCCTTTTAAAAAACTATTTTTAATAAAAAAATAAGTAAACAGGGTATCTGGTATCTATTTTTCTTTTAAATAACATTACGGCTTGTTAAAGAAGAAAAACATCAAATAATGATCTTGACAGGACAAAAGCCATTGTCGCCACATACGTTAAAAACATTCCTTTTATTCTTTTAGTAAGACACTTCATATAAATTTTTGTTCCTATGAATGAAATTAAAATTAAAAGGTGATTATTTTACACTGTATAATAGAAGATGGTTTTTATTATCTAAATATTCATCCATGAATGGAGATTGAGATGAAGTCCCACACCACTATAGAGACACTTGAATAAATATAATTAAGGAATAAAATTAAACAGAACAATATATATCATGAAAATATACTAATTCATGATATTAATACTCATATGGTTTGTATATAAAAACTATAGTATAATATATGTTCCTAAAAACTCTATTTGTCACAACGAAAGGATATTGAGATGAAATACCATACCCTATGATAAACAATTGAATATAAATAATTAATGAATAAAATCGAGCAGAACATTAAATATCATGATAATATACTAATTAATGATATAAATTTTCAAAAGGGGTGTATATATATATTATTGGATAATATAAGTGCATAATAACATGATATGACTCAATGAAAGGCGACTGAGACAAAATCCCATACCTCTGGCCCGACTTGAATCATTCATTCTTCGATTTCCTGAATAATATAATTAAGTCAATATATACTTATTTCTGAACCATTTTCATGTTTATTATTCCTTTTATATCCCTTATTACATTGCTATAAAAATATATATTTATTTTTGTTAATATCGGTCATTTTGTCGATATTGGGTACATGAGTCAAAAATGATTATATTATAATTACAAATTGTCGATGTTGTTAAAAGTAAATTATCCATAGAATAGTAAACATGATTTAAATATCATATATATCTAGTAGATATGTATCCAAAATAGTACATAACATTTGGATATAAGAAATGAAATGCACCTTTCATGGAGACGGTAGGTCTTGCGTACACATGAACGCAACATTCATTTATTTGTCATATTAACAAAATGAAAACTAAATGATACATAGATATATTATAATACCATAATAGTATCATACTACATATATGTTACATTGAATCATTAATTCCATAATTTATATTTTCCATGTATGGAATTAATGAGTGATATGAATTTGAGGGGCTCATAGTTCGCACTTCCTCAAATGAAATTATCGTATTTCACATTATGGAAAGAAAACAACGTATCGTTTAAATAAGAATATCAGAATAATAGAGAAAATATAAATATAATATATATCATATAAAAATATAGTTCCATAGTAATGGACACTATGAGAGGTGATAGAGGAAAATCTAACAATAATCGTTACGTAAGGCAGTAGTTCGCCGTACATAGAAACAGTATGACTATATCCATTAGATTTAGGTGTGTGTAATTGTTTTTCAAGTACTTATAATTAAAAATTCCTTATATGTTGAAGATATTGTTTTTATGATGTCAAATAATAATAATATCGTATGTATTTGAGAGGTAAAAAAATAAATGAACTTGAGAGAGGACGTTACGTCTAAATCAGGTAACATCATTTGATTTGAGCATAAATGATTTAATGAATTTACTTGTGAGTAAGGTAAGGATTCTATAAGAAATATAGAGATATTTGGAGTTTAATTAGGAAGAGTTTGGAATATCCAAGGGGATTGAGATGTGTGAGTAAAGGGTTAGGGGTGGTGGCCTTTATAAGAAGGAGGGGTACATTAGGAATGTCTTGAAAGATTATTTTAATATAAAATGAGTTTAGTTTTAAAAAGGTCCAAAACTCATTTAATTCAAATTTATTATGAGGATTATTCAAAATCCACTCATCCAATATTTCTTTGACCAATTTTTGTTTTATATTTATCGTTATCCTTTTACATTAACCCTTAGTTAACTAATTTAACTATTACCACATCTTCTGGTCTATTCATATTATGTGGTTAATATAGTAATCATAAAATTGCAATAGAACCACATGTGGTTAATTAATTTTATGTTAATCATTATCTATGTTTGTTGGTAGAATTGTTGATTTTTAATACTATTATATTATATAATAAAAGAGTATTTGTTTTAAACACTTATTTATGTCAATATTTATACTATTTATATCATGATATTTTAAAAATCCCTAAAAACTATATTTATTCTGAAAAAATTAATTAATTATAATATATGAAATCATATTCATATATAAAATTCGTGGTCGGAATATAGAGTTTTAAAATAAATTTATTTTAATATTTATAATCTCATTTATTTAAATATTTCATTAATAAGGTAATCACTAAATCCTTATTGTGTCATAAATATGTTTATTCATATGATGTATAAAAATTATAAATAAAATACCATGATATGGTAAATGTTTTCATATTTATAATGACTATTTATAGTTTAATACATCACTTATATAATTCCAAATAAAAATTGATTTACTAAAAGATACATGTTTATGTTACATTTTTCATTACATTAAATGAATTATTATAAAATGTCATTTTCACATCCAAGAGCTCCATGGGTTCCGAAAATCGACCCATGGATGTCTATGGTCGGGAATATATCATCAAATAGGAGTAGGAAACGTTTTAGGATAGTTTTATATTATTAAAATATTATTGCATTACCCTTATTTATCAGATTTACCGTTTAACCATGGTAAATAAAATAATTAACGAAGTTACCATTCAAAATGTCTAAAAATAAAAGGTAACTATTTATAGAATTACAGTATCCTGATTACAAAAATGGAATCCATTTTTCCAAATCCAAAACAATGAATAAGCATAAATTAATAGAACATTAATTGTAGTTGTCATTATCGAAAAGCGGGTTTTTATAAATTAATAAGTGCCAAAAGATAGGCATTTGTTTATGTCTAATTAAAAAGATATATTACATAAAATGGACAAAATTTGTTTAAATGATAAAAAATAATAATATAATTACACTTTAAAACAAATTAAAAAAATATTCTAACCACGTACATAAATCAGATAAAAGACATTTTAGACATAAAATGCAGTATTTTTCACTATTAATTAAAAATAAAATTATCAAAAAATACCAAAAATTTACCCATTGTAAATTTTGATATCCCAATTATAAAAAAAATTATATTTTATAATTTATTATTTAAATTTGAAAATAACTATACATAAAAAAGGTTCACTATCAAAAGGAGGTAAAACTAGCTTTAAAAAATATTTGAGTATTTGTGCATAAAATTGAATTCATTCTAATTTTAAGCCACTAAATATTTATTGATAAATGTAAAAACATTTATGAAAATTGTTTAATCATAATATAGTTAGTTCTATTCATTCCTGCCAATACAATAGTTAGGCATTAACTACCATTCAAAAATAATACTATTATATTGTTATAAATTTTTTGTATGACTCAGCCTTGTGTGCAATATGAGATTTCAGAGAAACTCATTATTGCATGTCGGTACACCATCGAACATAGAATCCCCTACAAAGTAAAATTAATATTTAATTCAAAAATATTAATAAATATTAAAATGTCATAAGCTTTATTTACCAGGGATATTATGTCTTTCCCCCTGTTGGAAATTGAATCCTTGCAATTTAATTTTCTTATCAAATAAGATGGGGTATTTATCTCTCATAGTATTTTCAGATTCCAATGTTTCCACTTCAAATATATTGATTTTCCACAAAAAAATTAACAAATTAATTACTTTATTCTATATCAGTTGAACTATTTGGTCAAAAATTTGGACTGGTTGTTCCTTATAAGAGACATTCTCTTCCAACTTAACTTACTCTAGATTCAAAACTTGATATGGATCAGACATATACATCGTCAACATTGAAACATGAAAAAAAAATTCTACCTGAGATAAACATGGGGGTAAATCCACTCTATAGGTACAAAGCCTATATTTCACTAGAATTACATAGGGTCCAGTGAACCTCAAACTCATCTTTCCATTCTTACCAGAACACATAACACTTTTCCTTGGAGAAACGTTATGAAAGACCTGATCACCTACCTCGAAAGAAAGATCCTTCCTCTGGTAATCTGTATAACCTTTCAGCCTGATCTAAGCTGTTCTTTGGTGCATCTGAATCAAATGAACTTTTTATCCCATCTCTTCTACCTATTATGGTCCCATCAACATTCTTTCACCTTTATAATCCCAAAAACATGGATTTTTTCCCTGATTTCCATATAATGCATCAAATTGATCCATCTTCATAATAGAATGAAAACTGTTATTATAAGAAAACATAACCTAAGAATGATGTTGGTCACAACACCATTGGTAGTTGAATACACAAGCCCGTAACATATATTCATATGCCTGAATTATTCATTTTGAATACCCATCAAATTAAGGATTAAAAGTTGTACTAAAATTTAATTCAGTACCCAATGAATTACGAAGGACATTAGAAATGTTAAATGTGAACCTGATATCACAATCAGATACAATAGAGAAGGAAAATCCATGTAACCTAGAAATCACCTTATCCTACAATTGGTAAATTTGATCTAGGGAAAAAGTATCTCGAAATAGAAGGAAATGACAATATAAAGTGAGTTGATCAATAATAACCTAGATTTCATTATTACGTCGAGATGTCTTTGTTTATCCTACATCGAAGTCCATATATATATTTTTCCATGTCCACTTAGAAACTGTAAAGGATGAAGAATCCCATTCAGTAACTACCACTCTATGTTAACCTGTTGACAAGCCGAGCACTTCCAAGTAATGATAGCAATATATCTTTTCATTACATCCCACTAGTCATACTCTAAAAGATGTTAGTACATTTGAGGGCTACTAGGATGAACTGGAAATATTGAACTATGATCTTGACATAACAACTCATTCATCAATTGTGAATCACAAGGCACACATAATATCATCCCAAATATCAAAACACAATCATTATCAATGTTATATTCAGGAAACATACTATGCTGAAGCAATTCTATCTTTCTTTGGAACTCAATATCTTCCTTCTGCATTATCAAAATTATGCATGATATAGTTGATTTCACATACACCTGAAACAAACCAAAGGGATCTCCAGCACCAAAATGTATTTTCCAATGTTAATAAAATATTTAATCAATGGATCATATTTCAAACAAAACATGGATAACATATCGTTGATTTTTTTTCCCAAAGCATCATCCACATTATTTTCTCTTCCTAGATGGTAATGAATTGTGCAATCATAATCCTTTATTAATTATAACCATCTCCTCTGTCTCTTTCTCAATTATTTTTTATGAAATATATACTTCAATATTTTTTGATCATTATATATTTCACACATTATTCCAATGAAATGATGCCACAACATTTTTAAAGAAACAAAAATATCATTTAATGAAAAATCATCTGTAGGTAAATTTAACAATTGAGTTTTCAACTAACTTGATGCATTTCAAATTATATGGTCATCATAATTAGTAAAAAACCAAGTAAATTCAATATAGAATAATTATAGGTAACAAAATCACCATTTATGGAAGGCACATACAATATTGGAGAATTCATCGATCTTCTTTCCTATTCCTAAAAACATCCATCACATTATTTTGTCTAGATAAATTTAACAACTTTTTTATTTAACTTACTCAGTGGGATAGACAAAAGTGATAAATTATCAACAAACCCAAAATAATATCCTTCCAAACAATGAAATCTACAGATCAATATGATATTTTTAGGTCTTATCCACTCTTCAAAATCATTTGTTTTAGAAGGGTCAACAGTTATTCCATCATTAGAAACAAAATGACCAGAGAATGAAATTTTATACAACCAAAACTCAAACTAGTGGAATTTCCCATACAATTTCTTATCTTTTAAGGTCTTAAATATTTCCCTTAAATGACTATGGTGTTCCCATTTACTTTAGGAATATACGAAAATGTCATGAATAAAGAAAACCACAAATGTTTCCAAGAACTAACAAAAAAAATTTCTATTCATAATATCAATGTATACATCATGTGAATTTCATAACCCAAAAGGAATAACTAAAAATTCATAATTACTATATCTATTATGAAATGATTTCTATAGAATGTATACATCCTTCAATTTTAACTGATGGTACCTCGACTTCATGCCCATCACTTAAAAATATTGATCTCCATGCAGTTGATCAAAAAAATCATTGATATGAGGAAAAGGATTAAGGTTCTTAACAATTATGTTTTTCAAGGATATATAATCAATGAAAAGTCTCATTGAATCATCATATTTTTAACAAAAATGAAAAGATAACCCCATGGTGATTTGCTACGATGAATGACAACTTTATCTAATAACTCTTGAAATTTCATCATTAACTCTAAATATTCAATTTGAGAAATTTGATAAGGGGTTTTTGAAATTCTCTTGGTATCAGGGACTAATTGAACTCTAAATTCAATTTCATATTCAGGAATTATACTAGGAAACTCATCAAGAAAAACATCAAGATACTCATTTACTACTGGAACATCATTAAACATGACAGTTTTTTTGTTTTTATAAATATGTTCAAGGTAACATTCATTTCCACATTTCAGTATTTTCGCAACTTACTGATATGTTATTTGAGGTAAGGTTTCATTATTCTATAAAAATGGACTGTATTTCTGAAAATAATCCCTTTAGATCTATATTCACCATTATCTTGGTAAACATAATGCCAAACAATTTGCAAAAATCACATAAAACTTTACTAGAGGAAAAACAACAAGGTTTCTAGGTAAGTTCTTTCTACATATTAGGATATGAATATTTGTATAATTTTTTTGCCTCCACATTCCACTTATTTGTTTATACCATAAGTTATCGATTCATTTATTAAGTAGGAATTCCATATTTACCCAAATATTTATCCCAAATAAAATAATCTGTAAATAATGAATCAAACAACACATTGGAATAATATGAAAATTCAAATAAATACCAGATACCACTTCATTGAATGGCCCCACTTCAACCATAATAGAAGATTAAACATTCCATAGACTTTTTATTTTTGTCAGTCTGGTTTCAGCCATAGCTATAAAATATTGGACACATAATAGCATAATTCCCCAACACATTTCAACTAAAACATCTTACTGTTGGATTTTCATTTTCTTCATGATCATATTCCTTATAGTTATAAGCAATATGACCAATACTACCACACCAAAAGCACTTTACATATTTTGAGAGATATTCTACAAGATCCTTTTTCCAATAGTTCTCACAAGATGGAAATTTTATTTTCATACATCCATTATTCGTTGATGAATACTTTCCATTTTACTAAAAACTAAGCCACTAATTTTTCATGCTTTCGTGGAACACAAGATCATTAGAAAACACCATTTATACTTTCTCAGCAAATCTGAAAAGTCTCTCATAGATTTTGAATCCACTAGAGGATAATTCTTTTCGATATCATGGCTTTAATATTGAGTAAAAGTGATTTATCTTACTATTAATATATTGGATGAACATTATGACACAACATGCCTGTCGAGTGAACATTTCTTCGTAAGAAGACACTTTTACATCCACCTTCCTGAATTCCAAGAATTTATTTCAATCATTAGTCTAAATGCCTTGGGAAAATATTTCTAAAGAAACATTCCATTGAATTCATACCAACCATGATCTTTAATATCACCATTGTCCCTGATATTTTATAACATTGACCACTACTGATTGGATTCTACTTCAAAAAAGAAGACAAAAATGTTAACTTTTTTATTGTGTGTAAATACCATCACATTGGAAATATTTTAAACTTATTTGATCAAACCATCTTCTTTCACATGGTCACATGATCCTCTGAATGATGGGGGGTGTTTCCTTATGAAATGCTCTACTATAGAAATTCTCATATGTGGGTGTTTTGGTTGGTTTCATGTATGGAACCACCATCATTTATTCCCTTAGTGAACTACACCATCACTGAAACAACCTATTCCGTTCTGATTTCAAACATCTCATGAGATATATTTGGATGGTTATTCTCCTCAATATTCCATCAAAGCATAGTTGTCTTGTTTCCTCTAAGAAAAACCATTCTGAAAAAACATATTTTAGATGAATCAAATGGTAATATTATTATTCTATATTGTTTCAATTTTTCCATTATGTATAAATATTTTAAAGAGATTCTATTAACAAAATATTACATCCTAACGTTATCTAAACCAACCTTTGATACCAACTATGAGGCTCTAGCCTTATACATTACATAATCTTGAATTATGTTAATAATTCACATTGAGGATTATTTCATATTTATATCATTTTAGAATTATGTTGTAACATATACATGACAACTTAAATATTACATGTAGACACTTCTACTCACTATCCATTTTTTTATAAAACAAAAACTCTAAAAAATGAACCATGTTTACTTTCATGTTTAATATAGAATGACTTTTCCTTGATCCCATCCACGAACCTATTCCAATTTATGTCTTCTAAAAATAATACAAAAATGGGATAAACATAAAATGCTCCTTAGGGGATATATAGATAGATAAAATTGTTAGTTTTATTAAAAAATATGTAAACCATGAATACATTTCCATAATTTAATACTTTTTTACTTAATGAAGTAGCAAAAACACTATACTGAATATTATCTCATTGATTACCCTTTTTTTAAACAATACATTTTAATAAATCCCATAGAAAAAAACCTATATCATATAATGGTTACTTGGTAGATAAACATTCTTAAATGGAATAACCATGTGGCCGAATTTCACACATATCACAAAATGGAATATCAATATGGCCGACATCCATTTGGAATTCATTAGAGGTTGTAACATAACCACCCATCCATAGTTTATTATGGAACAACCTATCATTAGGTTTATCACATAACCACTAGTAATTGGATTATAACATAACATTTTTCAAATGTCCAAGTACCATTATATAAGCAGAACACATAAATAATTGAAAATATCAATATAACCCTAATTAGATTTCATTTCCAATCACAAGAAATAATTTCAAGATATTTAAGTACTCAATCCTTTCCAAAAAACAAATTCAATACCCAATTATGTAAAAAGGGTATATGGTATTTATTTGCCTTTTAAAAACCCTACGTCTTGTTAAGGATGCTATATATAAAATAATGACTCTGGCACCAGAAAGGTCATTGTCACCACATATTTTAAAAACATTCCATTTATTCATTTAGTAATATTATTTGAAGAAAAAATATAACCTTTGGATGAAATTAAAAGTAATATAGGTTTATTTTACACCGTATAAAATAAGGATGTGTGTAATACCTAAATATTCCTCAATGAAAAGATATTGAGACGAAGTCCTTTACTACTTGAGAAACACATGGATAAAAATAATTAAGGAATTAAATTAAATAGAACCTTAAATATAATGAGAATATTCTAATTCCTGATATAAATTGTCAAAATGGTTATATATATACAATATAGGACAATATATGCACTTAAGAACTATATGTTCATCAATTAAAGGTGATTGACATGAAATCCCTTACCACTTCTGAAACAATAGAATAAAAATCATTATGAAATAAAATTAAACAAAACATTAAATATCATAGTAATATACTAATCCATGATATAAATAATCCATAGTATTTTATATACACATTGTAGGATATTAGATATGTGTAACCAAAGATGCTTCCATGAAAGGATATTGAGAAGAAATCCTTTACCTCGTGTCCGACATGACTCGATCGTTCTATAATTTCCTAAATAATTAACAAAAATTAATTTATAATTGATTACGAACATTTTAATGTTTATTATTCCATTATAAACACTTATTACCATGTTATAAAAATTACATAATTATTTATGTTAATATTGGTCATCTTTTCGATATTGGGTACTTGAGTCGAAAATGATCTTGTTGTAATTAAAAATTGCTCATGTTGTCAAAAGTAAATTATCTCCAGAATAATATTAATGATTTAAAAATCATATATATACAATATATATTTATTTATATTAGTCTATCGCATTTGGAGATAATAAATGAAATGCATCGTTCATGGAGATAGTAAGCTGTATATACACTTGAACGCTACCTTCATTTATTTGTTATATTAAAGAAATTAAAACTAAATGATACATAGGTATATTATAATCCATTATTAAATAATATGATATGTACATTTATAATTTCATTAATTCCATACATTATATGTTCCATTTATGTCCTAAACGAGTCATCTCATTTTGAGGGGGTGGTAGTTCGCACTTCTCAAATGAAATAATCATATTCCCAAATTTTGGAATGCATAATGGTATGTTTTAAATAAAAATTATTAAGCATATATAAAATATAAATATAATGTATGTCATATATAAATATATTACCATCCTAATGTCAACCAATATATGTGGTATGAGAAAATGGAACAATCATCATTTCTTGAGGCAGTAGTTCACCGTACACAGAAACTGTATATTCATATCCATTAGTTGAAGGTGTGTATAAGTGTTTTTAGAATCCTTATCATGAATAAATTATAGTATATTTTAGATACAGGTGTTTTTATTAAATCATAAAATAAAAAGATCATAGGGAGTTGAGAGTGAAAATTAAGGAAAAGAATATGAGAGATGGAATTACTTCAAAATCGGGTAACTTCTTTTGATTTGAGCGTAAAGGATTCCATGAATTTCCTTCTGCCCAAGGTAAGTATTATATGAGTAATATAGGGATTTTAGGAGATTATTTTGGAATATTTTGGTCATAAAAAGGGGTTTGAGAGCTGTGATTAAGGGGTTAGTGTCGGTGGCCTTGAATAAGACGATAGAGGGGTAATTTAGGAATGCCTTGAAAGATTATTTTATTATAAACTGAATTTGGTATTCAAAAGGTCAAAAACTCATTAAATTAAAATCTAAGAGTATTATTGATAGAACAATATAATCCTATAGGTTTTAGACAATTGTTGATTTATAAATTTAACATCTTCATTTAGCATTATCCCTTACTTAAATAATTTAACTATTACCATGTATTCTTATGTATTCATACTATATGGTTATCATAGTTATCATAAAATTCCAATAGAACCAGAAGTTTGTTATTAATTACATGGAAAAATTATCAATGTCATTTGGATTAATCATATATTTTTAGTAATCTTATATATATTAAAAAAATAGAATTTATTTTAGAAACTCATTTCTGTCAATTCTTATACAATTCATATAACGACTTTATACAATTCCCTAACAACATGATTCATTAGAAAAAATTTAATTAATTAAAATATAACAATTCATAATCATCCCTAAAAATCTTGGATTTCTTAAATTATTAAAAATAAATAAATTTTAATATATATAATATCCTTTAATATAATATTTCATTAATGAGGTAATATGTACATCATCATTGTTTCAAAAATAAATTTATTAATTGGATGTCTAAAAATTGTAAATAAAATACCTTGAAGTATGAAATTGTTTTAGAATTATAATTTCTATTTATTATGGAATGGATAAATTATATAATCCGATATAATTTTTTTTTACAATAAGATAAATGTTTATCTTATATTTTTTTATACATTAAATTAATTCTTATAAAATGTCATTTTCACATAAAAGTGGCACAATGGGGTCCGCAAATAGACTCAAGGATGCTCATGGTTGGATATAATTAATCTAATAATAGTAGGGAATGTTTTGGGGGGTATTTTTGTATTATTTTAATATTATTTTATTACCCTTATTTATAAGATTAACCATTTAACCATGGTAAATAAAATGATTAATATGTTTATTATTCATAATGTGTAAAAATAAAAGATACATATTTACAAAATTTTCACCTCATGATTCCAAATATGAAATCAATTTTTTAAAAATCAAAACACATAAGTGAAAGAAATTATTTTGAAATTAATTCTCGTTGTCAAAACAAAAAAGATGGTTTTGCAGAAGTAATAACTATCAAAAAATTGACATGTGTTTTTCTCTAATTAAAAAATGAAATTACGTAAAATTACCATTATTGGATTAAATGATAAAAACATATTCTATTAACCCTTAAAAATAATTAAAAATATAATCTACCCATATAAATAAATCAGATGAATTATAGTTTTGACTTATTATGCAGTATTTCTCACTATTCCTCAAAAATGAACGTATCCGCATAATTCCCAAAATATACCCAATGTAAAAATTATTTTCCTACATCTAAATAACATTTTTAATCTAGTGGAGCATATAAAATTTATAAAAACTAGATTGAAAAAAGGTTCTCCATCAAAAGGATCTAAGACTACCATTTAAAAATATTATAGTTTTTATGCTTATAAATGGATTCATTCACATTTTATGCAACTAACTATTTCTTTATAAATATAAAAACATTTTACAAACATGTATACTCATAATATGGTTAGTTATGTTCATTTCCTACAATATAACGACTAGGTGTTAACTACCATCTAAAATAATAATAATAATATATTATTTTATTTTTAGTATGACTCAGCCTTGTGTGCAAGAGAAGATTTAGGAGAAACCAATTTATTTGTGTTGGGTACACCATCTAACATAGAATCCCCTTTACTATAAAATTAATATTGAATTCATAAGTATAAATAATTATGAAAATGTTTTATCATTTATTTACCAGGAATGATATAGTATTGGTACCCATTAAAATTTGGGTCTCATGGGATTTGAATATGAAATCATGGTATCCCAAACAGATTTTAGAATAAACTATTATAAATTATAATGATTATGATATATAAATTAAATCCATATTATGCAAAAGTTATATAGAAATCTCATGGAACACTCAATATCATAATGACCACTCATATGACATCCAAAACAAGTGTAATTAGATGTACATAACATAGAGAATTAAACAAAGAATTTATAATTTGTTTTATATAGAAATTTATTATAACCAAGACAAATTCTCCTTTTTCATTTTATTAAAACTTTTTATTTTTTAACTACTTTCACAACCTTGAAAAAATATTATTCCAAAATATAAACAAAATTCTTTGAGATGTTACTTCTCTATTAGATTGATATAATTATTTATAATTTAAAATAAATGGGATAATTATAAGAAAAAAACTATTTATTTAGTTAAACATTCATATTTAGTGTGTTTTTTTGAATTTTTATGGTCATTTTCTAGATATTTATGAGCATAATTTTTATTATCTGGGATATGTTTCTTGAAATTTTCATTTTCCTTATAAAATTATTATGTTTTAAATTCTTATTATAGTATAAACCATTAGCATTTTGAAAATTATATTCACATATATAATTTTTTTTTGGAAATTCTCCAATAGTGAGTTTTTTATTTTTAGATTAAAAATTATAATAACATATAGAATTACTTACCTAATTTAATGAATCCATAAATAAAAATTTTGAAACATATATTTTAGAACTAGATTATATATTAGTTGTTGAATCATATGTATAACTCCAGCAACCATCTGTTTCCATAGATTATTACATTTATTCATTTATTTAATTTTAAATTCATTAGTCGTGGGAAATCAGACGTGATATTTCCCATTTTTCCTACAGACATAAAAAATTACTTCATGATTTTCATTGGAAATTATTTTTACTTTATTCTTCCACTTCTCATCACCCTAATTATATTCATTCTGATATACCCTTGAGTAGAATTTATTCCTTAAATATCCACCTTTTGAAACATCACTTGTATCATTTAAATCAATATATGATAACTCATAATCTGAACATTTAAGAGATATATTTAATTTAAATATAATTTTCTTCTTATTATAATTACTTTTTTTAGCTTGATTTTTCATTTCTAATTTTTTTTAATGATTATCTCATTAGCTCATCATGAATACATTCCTTTAAATCATGTATTTATTTGTAAATTCTTTTTTATCATTCAATTGATTAGGTAGTTCTATAATAAATATTTCAACAAGAACCATTTTTCTATTAGTTTATCTAAATGAATTCAAACCATGTACATTACTAGTGAATGTATGATACTATTTATTAATAGTTTCATTGTCACCTATTTTAATTTCATAATATTCATGGGTTAATATACCCAAAAAAATTTGTAATACATTTATTATAACCAAGAAGTAAAAATTGAATAAATTTATGAATGTCATGACCATTTTCACATTTTAAAAAATGAATATAGGCTTTATACTCTTTTTTGTAGTATAATATTTTAATTTCATTTTATTTAAGAACATACTCTAAAAAATTTGCATGAAAATATGCTTTAGGTTTACATTCAGTATTCTTGTTTGAAATTCCAATGATCATGCGATGGGAAAATGCTAAATTTCTTGAGAAAGCTTATATACAATAATTCTTATATCCAAAACCCTAAACTTAAAAATGAAAGGGGATTTTGTTTTATTAAATTTTACTTAAAAAACGTTATTTCCATCATATATAAATTTTTTTCCAATTACTATTATGTTAATAAATTGAATTAGTATATATTATACACATAGCAGGGTTGGGGTTTACCTTTGAACCCATTTTTTGGTACTGAGATAAGCTGATGAAATATATTGGGGGTTTAATATTCCTTTTAAAAAAATTTAATGAAATTATTGTTTTATTATAAATATAATTATAATGCTATAAAAAAATAAACTGAAAATAAGACATTTTTATAGTAGTTTAGATATAAATAATCATACTCAATTATCCACAACTCTCATGAGCTGAGAGTGATGGAAATTACAATAAAAAATTAATGGAGTCCTACAATGACTTTTACCCACATGTATTAACAAATTGATTAAAAAAATTATCTCCCATATGGCTAAAAACCGATACAGAACATCATATTTCTAGGAGGATGAATAACCCAAACAACCTGCCTTTTCAACCTAGAGGCATAACACAATTCTTGAATTTTGACGGGTACTCACAAATCAAAATTATTCCCTTTAGTATGTATTATAACAAGTTATAACAATGTAAAACTAAATATATGGGGGATTATTAGAACCAATGAACAAGATGTACAAATATTGTGTGTGATATTCGATTTTATTTTGATCTTTTAATTGATATATGATCATCCCTATAATGAAATTTTGAGATTCATAAGTGATTTGAAATTTTCAATATGTTTATAGTTCAAAAATATCACCAACATCATATTATTTATTTGGATCCATTGAATTCCATATATATTTATTTTCTATGTATGATGGACTCATCAATATAAGGTCATTTTAGATAATCCATCTCAATAAAACATAAAAATTCAATATTAAACTCGTATGAAATTGATACTCAGGTAGTATCCATCAATACTTTTTAAAATTAAATTCATTTTTTAAATTTATATCAATTTTTTGTAAATAATGTACTGAGGAATAACTATAATCAACAATTAGGTATTTTTGGAGAAATCACATAATGTATTTGAGAGAAATTGATGACATTCCGGCCATTTTTAATTTGGAACTCATGTTTCCCTGATAAATCATTATTAAAAATCAACACAAATGATAATAACATAACAAAAAAATTATAATCTATATGTATGAAACCTAAATAATAAAAATTAAATTTTATAAAAAAATATATCAATAATTATATATATAATAATAATGTAAAAAATGGTAATGTGAAATGTTATGTAAAATAGGGAATATTTCAATATTTTATAACATTCAATTTAAAATCCAAAATCAATATAAAAAAATTAGATATGGGTTTCAGGTGGTAGATTTATGTAGGATTTTAAAATGTTAATATATGTATGAAAAAATATGAATGGAAATCTATATACCTAAATTCATGTAGGTGAATTTAGAAAATCGTAGACAACATGACAAATATATTTTCAGTATGAAAACATTTATTCAAAATAGATGAATTGTATTTTTATCTAGTTTAATTATATTTATATATATAATTTAATTATCTTCACTTATAATAATTTATATTATTAATAATACTTCTACATTTCATGACATCATAAAATAAGGTTTTTAATTATCATGTAAATAATTATAATACTATATAAAAACATGTCATGAAATCATTGTAAAATTTATAAGTATAGTGATCGATTTAGACTATGATTGTCTCTAATCAATTTTAGATAATTTTATTTTTATTTTTTACATACTATATGGATAAATTAATTGTGAGTATTATATCTCATGTTAAATTCATGAAAAATAATGCTAGTTAAATTCACCCATAGTATGTTAAACTGTATGTTCCATTATAGGTTGACTTGGTCAGCTATCATGGTAACATGAATCCCATGATAGGTTCCATTGGATGTTTATTTTTTTGAATGGTTGATTGAAATGTTCAGGAGACATGGTAATTTTACATTTTACATTTACATCCATTGTTGTTTATATAATCATTATATTTTGTTAAGTTGGTAGGTTTACATGGTTAGATGACTCTAACTGTAGTTTCTAGGAATTGTTTTTTCATTTCCTAACGATGAAAATTTATTTTCCGGAATATGTCAATTAATTATATAATGTAATGAATGAATTATTCTGCATTAGAACACTTACTAAATCTAGTATTACATTTTTTGAATTATAAAAACAAAAAATATAACATTTCATGAATTAAATATTATGATTTGATCATGATTCATCATACATAGCCCAATTCACATTATGAATACATTTATAGTAAAAACAAAAATATGTATTTAATTATCAAAATATAATGTGGTTCAATGATTCAATAATCACTTTTTATTCCAACATGGAAGGATTTATCCTTTCACTTCTTATGATCATCAATTGTTGATCCCAAATGAGTTTCTCCTTTAGTAATTTGATTTTCTCACTCCCATTGTTCCTAAAATTCTCTGGAAAATAGTTTCCATGAATTTTCATGGTCTTTCTACTAAATAATATTCATGAATATATTTTTGTATATCCTTAACAATTATGAGTTCCTTATTTCATATTTCCTTGGTGGTTTTGGCTATAGATCTATTGTAGAATGGAGAACATCAAGTATCTTATGGAAATGTAATTATTATTTCTTATTTGGTCTTATGTAATGACTTATAATTTTCATTCTATATATTATCTAGGTAAACAGTTTAATAAACCTATATTAAAATAATAACTAGATTCATGAATGATTTAGATTATTTTTTTGATCGTATGGGTTGAGGAATTATTTATGATTCGTTTTGAGAAATTGTAAACTGTGTATAAATATGTTCTGAATTTATTTATCTTTACCATGGTATATGTTATTTTAATTTTATAATCAATATAATGATGGAATGTTTGAAATATTTCTTATATGTGGGTTGAATATTTTATTACATTACTCCATGAAAACAATAATAAATGAATTGAATGTCTATATAATATTTAGGGTTGATTCCTATATTTTTCATCTATGAATGAGTTTTATAATGTCAAAAATAATCATTACATAATATATAAATTTGCATTGTTAATAAAAATATTATTATTCTAAATAAAATCGGATGGGCCAGAAGATTCTCCTTTGTTTCAATGTCATAGTTTCCTTGTTGTTATATCCCTGCATTCCCATTGAGATTGTTTTATGGAAAACTCTTTTTTTAATGGATGCATATCTAGGATACAAGTGACTATATGTCATTTACTTTTGACTTTTTTAATTCATAAACTTATTTGGCATAGATTATATGACACACATATAAAAAAATCATTTTTAATAGATTAATATATTAAGTTATTTTATGTTTTATGGTATGAATTATGTAATGGGATTACCTATAATGGATGATTGTTATTTCTTATGATATAATTCATCTTGACGGTTATTATAACAGTTTCCAACATCCATCTAAAATATTACTATGCCCTATGAGTGAAACTCTATGTGGTATATTTAGATGAGTCCTTAAAAATTCAGAATATAGAGAAGGTAAATAAATCAATAATGAACTCATGGGATTAATGTGGATTATTAAATGATGTAATGTGTAAAATTAAAGGCATGGGATGCTTAAAATAAATTCTTATAGGTACACTTAAGGTAAATTTGGAATATGGAATGGTAATATAAATTATGAAAGCGTGTTGGAATGTAATGGAATAATTTTATAAACTATAAATCATAAGGAGTATAATGATGATTGAATTTTAATTGATTATTATATATAAATGGTGACTTATAGTTAAAAAATACTAGTGTGTGTGTGTGGAATCTACATTAATTTTCCTTTAACAGTGGGATTCATGTGTCATTTTGATTGATAAGTGATGTTGAGTCTAATGCTAATTTGTTTCCTCTAATTTGGTTTTGGATTTTTTTTTCTTATATTTAAACACTTCATATTATGCACATCCCATCACATGCTGGTATGTGATGCATACATTTTTTGGGTATGACTATTTAGTGAAACATATTATATGGGGAGGTAACATATGGATATCAACATCATATTCCCTAATCTAACATCAATATAGCATCTTTTGTAGGTGTATTGGGGATGTAATGGACTTTGGTGTGTGAATTTATACACATGCTTTGAGTGATATCAATTTAAATATACATGTATTTCAATCTTGTAGTAATGGATGTTTATTGAATATAATTTTATATAGTTATGTGGACTTTAGTTTGACATGTGTGTAAATCCATGCACAATAATGGATTGATGTGTAACAAAATATGATTTTAAAAGAATAAACTTTTTTTGATAAAGTAAACAACATGAAACATTGTTGTTATAAGAGATTTTAATAAACCATGACTAAAAAAAATTAATAAATTTCATTTAATACAATTATAAATATATATTGTTATTTTACATAAAAAAGAAAATGTTGTTACAAAACTTTTTGTTTATCTATATTATTTAATGTCATAGTTTATAGATATTTAATTTAAATATGATAATATTATAATTATTTCAAAATATCCCTTTTAAAAGTTACTTATGGGGGAATGTTTAATATTTTTTTTAAAAATTAGGATTTTAGAGTAACTAGGGAAAAATAACGAATTTTCAAAACACTTTTTTTATTCTGAAAAAAGGAAGTATCTTCAAAGTGATAATATATTTTAAATTTTATATAAAGTAACATAATAATTATTTATTTATATTTATAAGAATTAATTTAATTTTAATAAACATTTTTTTGGTTTTTAGTATATTTTTTTAGTGTTATCAACTAATTTACCAAATAATTGTTTTTAAATGCATAATGTTTCTCAATTTAATTAATAATTATAATCCACAGTGGGTAATGTATTAAATAAAATATGAATACTATATTAAAAGAAATATTAATTGAAATTACAATAATGAATATTACTAGTAATATATTTACTATAAATTCATATTTTATCTTGAAATATACACCTATTAAAAATTTTATTTCTCTCCATGTCTCTGGGATTATATATCCATTAAAATTTTCAAAATCTATAAAAAAAATTGTAAAATTTATTTTTATTTTTAAATTAAGAAAATATATTTTATTAAATGTAAAAAAAATAAAATATGAATAGTGAAAAAATAAAAAATAATTAATATAGTGAAGGAAAAAATTGATTTTTCAGAGATATATCTATGATACAAATTGATTAAAGAGACAAGACAGCCTAAAAAACCATTTATATGAAATATAATGACATTATATATTTCAATTTATATGTTGGACCATTTTTGGAATTTTTTGATAATAAAAACATTATTATTATTCAATGTCTTCAAAAAATTACTAGTGTTACACTAACCTCACTTATAAAATGACACCCCTATCCTCTCTTCTTCACTCATTGAAACCAATTAGGGTTAGTCAAAATATAAAAAAATTATTTTTATTAATTTCAACCCTTGCTATGAAAACCCAATTTTTTGTGTGAAGGCTTAAAATGTGGTATTTTTCTGAAAATCTCTCAAGGATACCAGATACAGTTGTAATGGTCTATAATGAGTGTGTTTATTTTATTTCTTTCTACACCTCATTAATTTGTTATTAAAAAATGATGGTATAATAATATAATTATTTTACATATAGTAATAATTTTTTGAAATCATTTAATGATCTAAAACCGACACGACATCCATAAAATGGGTTACTAAATCATCAATTGTGTGTATGGAGGACGCCCACCTTGAAAACTGATTTCATTCGTTTTTCCATCACAATCTATCAAGGTTTGATACAATGAGGGATATAAACCAAATATATGTTATTTATAATATTATTAAACAACTGGATTAATTTTATCACAAATTACATTTTCTACCTTTCATTCCATAGGGTATACAATAACAACATTCACCTATTTGGAAGACAATCATCTCTAGAAGTGATGTAATTAATTTTTACTAAAACTTTACTTTTATAGTAATAATGGTAATTATAATTAATATATATGATATAAATTTCATAATAAATATATTTATGACATATATATCATTAGTCAATTATAATTAATCATATTATTCTTACGTTTTCACCCACTATGAAATGATAATGTTTTTCGTGAGTGTGTGGACCTCCACCATCTAGAAGTAATTTGACTCTATTTTTATCACCAAACCACATAGGTGAGATATATATTTATATTTAATTCCCTATTGTGGTATATATGCTATTATGATTATTTTAATTATAAAATAATATATTCCTACATTCCATAATGAATACTGATAAATGAAAACATACCTCATGAATATGTACAACCAATTATCACTATGATCATATCATAATTAATTTATATTTAGAAACTAACATGATACGTATTAAACATATATTATCAGTTAAATTTAAATTATTATATAATTATTATTATTTTTATATGATTATCTAATTACATATTTGACTATAGTCATCAAAACCATTGAAATTTTGACACATAAGTTGAATATAGTCCAAACAACCAATGTAATCATTATTGATTATTTAATTTTATAAAACATTAAAATAAGTGAAAAATTAATAATAAACATTAAAAATTTGACCAATAATTTAAATAATTAACTTATCATTAATATTCAAGAATTTTATTACACAAGTTATATGATAGATTCAGGGTAATGTACTTTATCTAAATATCCTTTCATTGAGGCATATACTGATTTTATGAACCTTAATTACTTTATAAGGTGTATATTTATTCCCATTTACATTTTATATAATGAATTTTATTACTAAAATTGGATTTATAGACTTTTTTCATGTTATTCATTCATGGGGATTATGGTTCAAGAGTTTCATATGTGATAAGTAACTTTTCTATTAAGAAATTCAACTTTGATGGTTTCATTAGAAATTATTCATTTACATGTACATGTTTATAGAATTTATATTTTTAAAAAAATTATAAGGATATAATTGATTAATAATGTAAATTTTATCTATCTTTGTACTTTATTAGGAAATTTTTTTTTAAATTAATATTTTATTGTGGATTATATGGAGTTTTTTGATAAATGAGAAATGAATTTCACTATTCATAAAATACCTCGAGAAAAATAATTTTCTAGAACTATAAAAAATATATGATTTGGGTATTTCATTTTGGGAACTATTTTATTCATAACCTAAAACACCTCTTCTAATTTTTTCGGTGTTTTGTTATTGAATATATGGTTTTAGTAGAAAATAGAATATTCTTAGGAATTTTTTTCCATATAGGTTTAAAATATGGTTTCAATGGGATTTATGATGTATGGGACTTATTCATGATATGTTAATTGATAATAATATGAAACTAGTAAGCCTCATAAAAATTATACAAATGGTTGTACCGTATTATAGCTCATGGATGATCCAAATAGAACTAATAAAAAATGTTGGGACACGTTATGGATCATAAAAAATAGGTGAGCATGATAAACTTTATGAAAATGGTTAGCCCTATTATATAAATCTAATTCATTTTTTAATGATTATATTTGTATCTTTTGGTATGGTTATTCTCAGATAAAAAAATTAATGGTTTTTATGTATATAATTCTCTTTGAAAACCAAATTGGGTAGTTAATTTCATACCATTGTTATTGAAGGGAATCATTGTGAAATACATGAGTTTTTGTTTTCATTTGAAAATGTTTTACATTTGTAAAATTCTAACCCTTTTTGACATAATAGTTCCATAAATGTTTATTCACGTGAACATAGGTGTGGTTCCCCCTACTCCAGTGACTTCCAACTAGCAGCGAGGGTCATAAATTAATATTGGGATACTATATACTCTTTATAAAAAAATTCATAAAAATAAATATATAAATAATATTGATATATCCAATGACTAGAATTATACCATAACCATTACCCATATGTATGACATGATAAAAAATACTTAACCGATATCCAAACTCATGCAGTATATAAGTCCTTCCATATTTTTGTCATTATTCAATATAAAAACCCATTATAAAGACACATTTAATAATCCCTACTACGTCAAAACATCATTCATGGATCCATCATCCATGAGACATCCCAAACCATCCATCTACAAAAGAGAACATTCCATTATCTTATCTTTTTAATATTAATTATATTTCATTACTGGTCTGGTAGGATGGGTTGGGAGTCAGCAAATCTTAGTATGCCATGACCAACATTGTACAAAATAATATATAGTCTAAAATAGTGTATAAAGTTATATAGAGTATAAATTACAAAGAAAGAATTTATTTGTTTCTTCAATTCATTATTCACTAATTAACCACATAATTACTTGGTTTCATTATGACACATGAACCATTAAAAAATTCTTCGGACTATGCATGATTTTCAACCATATCACATAGAGGATCACAAATCCTAATGGAATTTAATTTGATTATTAATTTCTATTAAATATAATTTCATGGATGGAAGATACACAAGTACAATTACATATTCATGGAACTAGAATTTAATTTCTATCACCTAGTGTATTGTGTGGATCAGTCTGTATCCTAAAACAATTTTTATCAAAAATTCTAATTTGGAGCATTAGTATGTGTCCCACCCTCATCATCCCAGGCATCATTTTAGAGAATAAAACACCATGTCTTGCACCCCATGGGTATTTGTAGAGTCATTAAATACCCCACACCCCATATTCAAATCATTAGAATATAGAACGTATATCATATTTATCATGGTTAATCATCATCAAACTTCTTATCAATTATTTACAATTTGGTGCACTATTTTAATTTGTTAGAAAACAATCATGGTTCATAAGAATAATCACATGGATATAATATGATCATTTCACTATAAATTCATTTAATTTTGATGAATCATGCAAACCATTAAACCCTATATCTTATTCCAACCATTAGATAATTCCAATTATCTATTCAATTATAATTACATTAATCAACTAATTCCACGGTATCATTAATAGAAATAGTTCAGTATCCCATTAATTGGAAAATTTCATAACTAATGTAATTAATTAACCATATAATTAATTAATTTTATACTAAAATGTTAGAAAATAAAATTTGGATTACAAAATTACATTAATTGAAATATATTTCATGATATTGGTAATTTCATTTTAGATGACCTAACACATGGTTGTTGATGAGTGTTTTCCAAATATAAAATCCCCCGTTGAATTAGAACATCCTAGACCGCAACAACACATAATTTTAATAACTAAAAAACTGAGATCAAGATCTATTGGAACATAACCAACAAAACCTATATCTAAAATAATGTCAATGGGGAAGAAATAATTAATCTTCATTTGGAAGAGAAATGGGAGAGAGAATAAAAAATATTAAAAGAACATACAAACAGGAACAAGTAAAGGTCCTTCAAATGGAATTTCAATTTGTTTGAAATAGAGTTATTTGAGCCCTAAAATCTATCTAAGATAATCCATTAATCATGGAAAAACATTAGGGATGGTCAAATATTAGTTTTGGTTAATACTATGGGTTCAGAAATTTTAAAATAATTTTTAGATAAATTAACTTCATGTGCATGTTTTCTTGGGATGGGGCACATTATATTCAAAATTGTGCACCATGAACACGTTCCTATGATTAGCGGGGAAAATGTTTAGTAAGAGGAAACACAATTTTAAAAACCATGATGTTACAATTCAGTTATCCACTTTTTATAAATTTGTGGTTTACAAGGCTAGGGTGCACAATTTGGGAAATCTATGCTTCAACTATGCACACCCCAAAGAAAATTAAAAAACATATAGAATTTTCTAAATTCATTCAAAAGTACACCAACAAAACCCTATAAAATTATTCTAAAAATAATTTCAAATATTATTTAATGAAAAGAACACGAAATCCCCAAAATGGAATGGATCTTACAGCCCCCACCTAATTATATCACATCCTCGATCTATATTCCAATTCACCACTATTATTCCATGGTATACTTATTGGGGGAAATAATTCAACATATCTTATTCACTCTACAATTATTCATCCTTAAAAAATCAATGATTCCACAATACTCAAACTATTGGAAGAATCATTCCCCTTTTCGCAATCCTAATATGATCTATAAGATTTAACATAAGATCCTCAATTGAACTATCATCCTCTTACTCAAAATCATCCACTTGGATCTCATGAGATTGTTCGGGATGAGACCATGGAAACTATGAAAAATAAAAAAAATCATTCATGTAACTTTACCACTATGGAAGGGAAATTTAGTGAGACACTAGAAAGATTCTCTCCAAAGTCATGAAGTCTCTATCAAATAAAGGTACAACATGCCCTACCATCGATTATATAATGACCCGATAATGGATAAACTCTTAGTAAAAAAAGTTCTCCCATAATAAATTATAGGGTTCTTATGAATTTATTATAAAAAATACTTCTTTCAAATATGATACATTGCTATGTCTTTCCAAATCACCTAAACCATCTCTAATGTCTCATGCATGAGACTTGGTCCCAACAACTCAGATTCACTTACCTCCATCTATCATATATATGATCAACATGGCCTACCATAACGATCCCCATATGATAAAATATTTATATTTACCTTTATAATATTTTTTATAGAAAAATTCAATGAGTTCATGTTCTTATCTAAACAAACACCAAATTCTTGAACACATGCTCATATTATATACTGAAAATATGTATTGAGTGCTATAATTATCCATCATTCTCTAGATGGAATTTCAAAAATAGTTATATATACAAACCATGTTATTTATTCAATACTTTCTAGAAACACAATGTTAAATTTGACTTACATTCTAAAACAATATTATGTGGAATCAGTGAATGATGAATATCTTCCAACGTATAAGTATCCCAACTAACCCACTAGAAATGTATAATAGACATGATATCAATGTGATACTTTATTGATTTAGTACAAAATTAACCAAATAGTGTCATTATTCTGATTCGTCCACAGGAAACTACCATTACTTCCACAGTAACATTGTCCCTATTCCATTCTAGAATGGAAAATGGCTGTAATAAACCATTTGGTCATGGATGCCATGTTTTCACCAGTAGATAGGTGTACCATCATGTCATGAACCCTAAAAAATCAGTTTTCATGTCTAACCACCAATTCAGTTGACATATTTCATGATATATTTTTGTCAAACTTGAGTGCATCGCCCACTACGAGCCAAGAAATTCACACATCATCTATCCCTATATAATTGTATCCCCAACTACATGGTTATTAACATAAAAAATATCTTCCTTATATATGGTTTAATATGAAGGGGAATCCCCACCATTAATGTTATCCTTCAAGACCAAACACTCCATATCATTGTATTTCATCTCCCTAATCAAGATCAAATGTGGGGATTCCACTGAATTTGAGAAACGAGCCATCTTCTCCTAGGCCTCTCGGAACTCAACATGCAACTTTTCTAGAAAATATATTATCTTCAACTCATAACAAGACTCATGAATTTTTTCAGACTATTTATCTCTACTCAGTGTTTTAGAAACACAGTATCCCTTCACTGGTGAATATGATGGCTCAAAATAAAATTAATCCATAATCTCATCCTAGATCTAATTCTGGAAATTCAAATATAGTTGATAAAAGATATTCATTAAGATATTCTGATCAGTATACACAATAAAATATTCTCTCAAAAGATAATATCACTATGAATCCAAATAATATACTTCTAACAATAAATAAATATCCTTTTTATTCTATTTTCATTTAGGTGTCCTCAACTACTATTACACTTGAACTACAACTCTATCTCCCAACATCAAAACATCTATATGTCCAAACCATGATGTTTTAGAAAAAAAGAGTACACTATTCCCCAGAATGAGGTAGGATAAAAATTTAATAGTAGTGAGACACTTATACAACTCATGTAATGAATTATAACATACTCCAGACCATTAAATCTAAACATCCATCATGGTAAATCATGAATTCTGTTTTTCCATGTGGTAAAATTCCTATGTAAACCGGATATTATATCTTGTAAAACTAAATAATATTCATATATCAAAAACATTATTAGGATAATCCCAAGATTCCACTTCATCCTCCATCTTTGGATCTTTTGGTTTACTATCTTCTGAGATGATTTGACCGATTAAATGTACCTGATAAATCCATAATTTATACATAGATAGATAATTTTATAGATGATGCTCTCTAGGTGCACTATGGATGATTTCATGATGATAAACATGATATTTATGAATCTGGGACTACAAATAGATTTCATATAAAAAGAAACCAAAAATGATCCTTGAATTGTTGAAATATTAGGTTCATCGAGGCTGTAAACGAAGAAGGTCCATTCATCAGCTCGAACGTCATCACCACATAATCATAAATTCCATACCTATCTCTGAAAGATATATATGGTATATCATAAGTTCATACTCTTATATGATGATATCCCAATATCAGGTAACTCAATGTGGAGAAAGAATATATAATTAACTAGTTAGTGAGATGATTGATATGTATAATAGGAAATTGTTTCTTCATTTTCATTTAGTTTGGATTCATATATTCAACACATATGTTCAAATTATTTTCAGAATTATAATAATTTAACGCTTTATAATCTCAAGTTGATGCACCAAGATGCATAAATTCATTATCCTTAAACACATATGGTCGATACTTAATCAGTTGAAGCTCTATTGGTCCAGTTCTATATGTTGGAATGGAAAATAGTTTCTCTCTACGAATGATCTCTATTGGAAACTCCATATCTCTCATGGGAGGTAGACCTAGGAAGTTCTCTTGAGACTAGTCAAGGAGATGATTCACTACAGATGGAAATACATCATGCTTCACACCATCTTCATCTAGAAAATTACTTGAAACATAATAGGTGAGCTCCCCTAGTAGTTGATAAACAGACCCTTCATTTCCATCCTTGATATCTTACACTACATGATGAAAAAAAATCACAAGATATAGAAATAAGAAAATTTATGCTATGGTAAAATACTATGTGGGTTCATAATTCTACTAGACAATCCATTTACAATATCATGTCAAAACCTATCATGTATTGTATGTAAATATCATAGAAGAAACTACACTCTCCAACGTCAATAGAACACCCCATGAATAAATATATTTCTATAGATTGTACTCCCAATTGTGCATTTATTATTATTACCCCCCTCATGAACTACACCATCAGACACAACCCACTAACAAATTCTGCAGATAAAATTGAATGAGAAGAACTAATATCAAATAAATAATAGTAAATAATACAAGAAACCTGAATAATAATTATATCTATATATAGTCTAGACTCTCTATAAAAATGGAATTCCATGTTACATGAAACTATCTTACCCTTATTCCATGTACTACTATCTAAGTCACTTGAGTTGCACAGTTCTGTTGATATGGGCACTCTTTCTCTAAGGTACCACATTTTCTTCCTCGAGCACCCCATCCAGTTGAACTCTAACTAATATATTGATATGTTGTCGAATACCCCTTTCCATTAGGTTTACTATTCATATATCCTATTTCAATAAGAATTATTTATGTGTTCCTATAGAACCATTATATATGTCCCATATTTTTGTAAGCTCTCATAAGAAAAAGTGGTCAGGGGGGTGGTCTATGTAAGTTACCTAGCCAACCGTGTACTGTTGTTATGTACAGAGTAACTGAAACATCCACCTATACACCCTAATTTACACTACTATGATTGAAATTCTCACAATTTGGCTTCTTACTATTATATGATACATCTCATTGTCATCCATAAAAAACCACAGGCTTCATGTTTGAAGCCTATGTTAGGTTCCCGATAGAAATGGGAGCCAAAATCATTACATGTAAAAAAATTAGTCAAAAGATGTTATCTGAGGAATTTTATTCACATTTAATCCCATATTAAAACCATTTTATCATAATAGAATCATCCCCTACCAATGTTGTAAGAAAGGGATTCAAATATGTGAAGCATCCAACATAGGCCATCACATACTTACTTCTCATGTTCAACCTCATAAACACTACTTTACTCACATTACTTAGTGTCTAATTGTAAAATGATCCAATATAATATCAGAAAATTCCATCCACACTATATTTTCAATCATCCAATCATGAGTCTGGAGTCCCTCAAATGCTACCCATGGCCTTGAAACATATAAGTCTCCTTCTTGAATCTCTTATCAGTTGGAGTCCCCAAAAGTTAATGGATATTTTGGATAGTATCAATCCAAAACATGGCTACCTCATCTAAACCATATTTGATAAATGTCTGAGTGTACAGTAACATGAACACTCATGTTAGGTGAGACACAATCTTTACAACCTTCCCTATGACTCATTTTAAAATCTAAAAAAAACCATGTAATTGCATCATTATAATTATTTCCATCTTCCATACCCTTAACTGTCAAGCCCATAGTTTCAACTAATAGAGGATTATTTCTATCCATATCCACCTGTCATAATAATAATAAGAGTATTCAAAGGCTCGTGACTCTAAAATGCAGAAAAACATCTTAGGAATCATTATGAATAATTATGTCATCTGTATAACTGGAATTCACATATAGTCGTTACTATTAAACCCCCATACCCCAACACAAGGTCCAAACTAAGGCACTATCACTACCTTCATCCATCCATAATCTAGGTCTAATTTAACTAAAGTTAAAACATTTTCATTTATCTAGGATTGACATTATAGAACCATTTATCCGTTTTATTTACCATACTCCAAATCATTTATATTTTCAAATTTCATGGCTAGAATCATTTCATTATATTAATTGAGTAATGAAAAAAATTTATAAATAAAAAAACAAACATAGTATTTCACATCCATTCATTAAAAAATTATTACTGTCATATAATACTTATGAGTTCCTTGAATGATGGATCAATACACAACCATCTTGCAATATTAGGCCACAAATAGAATCTAAAAAACATCACATAAAAACTACACATACAAAGGTGAAATAACATCCCACTATAATAGAAATCCTCAATAACAATAATACCACCCAAGTAAATTTATTTTTCACTTATACATGGGTCATCTACTACCATGATGGAGTGCATGAACATGGTTTGACTCTTCCAATTTTCCTTCTTTCATTTCCAAAATATTTAGACCATATAAAACAAAATAAATACACTATAATGAAGCATTCAATCATCCTCACATAAGTGCCACACATTAGTACCTCGAGCCAGTTTCTTATATAACCTCAGTTCATCCTCCTTGTATACTAGAAGTTATCGACTTGTAAGGTGAAAAAAAATATAAAATAGAGAGACTATAACCTCTATAACAAAGCATAAAAATTCATTAAAAAATAAACAAAACCCTAATTATATAATCAGTAACAAAAATAATACCATAACCAAAACCAACCAGTAACACGTGATGAAAAAAATAATAGAATCAATATCCAAACTAAAGTAGTAGATATGTACTTCGTAATTTGATTCAAGTTTCAAAATGTGAATCCCAAAATAAAGTGACACTATAAACCCCCAAGAAACTCCTCACATCATTTATGGCTCCCATATCTAAAATCAAACCAAACAATACCATCTAAATATGATATCTTTCACTAATCATGTCATATTAACATGAATATTATTCAAATACCGATCATGAATCATGAGTAGGGGGTGAGTGAATCTATGTAGACCATGAAAAATGTTGAGTTAAAAAATATCTATTATATTATAATTTAATCAGTTGTATAATGAATAATCTAAAATAAAACATTTAAATAGTTTTCCTAATTCATTTATATTTCAGAAGGTGAATCTGGTTGATAGTGGTATTTAGTTATGAATAATATTGAGAAACAAGATCAGGATTTTAGAGAAGGGGACATATTTATGAATACATTCCTTGAGAAATATTTCATAAGGTCGTTCTTTATAGAATGGATAAACAATTAAATGAATTGAGTAAATGGATAAATATTTCGTGTCTGCATATGATGAAAATATTACATGGTTGGTTCAGTATATAACATATTTTATAAGACATAGATAGTAAATTAATAGATTTCACTGATTATTAAATCCACTAATATGAGGAAAAATGAACACAAGATAGTTTAAATGCTATGATATGGATTATCAATATGAAGTGATAGTACAAATGGAGATTTTTGACACTCAATTACCACTAGATTAAATTATTAAAATGGACCAAAGTGTATGTGACTGGAAAATCATAAAACTTAGAAACCTGGAGGTAAGATCCAAACAAGTTCCAAGTGTGGTAAAATGCTGTTTGGGATGTATATTATGATTTGGATCATATTACTCATATGGAATGTTTAGTCACAAGGTATGTGAATTTAAAGAAAATATTCTTGAATAATCAATGAATGAGATAGTATATATCCAGTAAATAGTGAAAAAATTCATCAATAAAGATTTATTACATTATACAAACATATTTATAAAGTTACATAGTCAAGGTAAAAATCATCATGATCAGAATAAAAATGCCATATAAAATTATTTTGAACTTCTACTATTGATTTTTTCTATATAGAATCAAATGGACTGATAGGAATACCCTCTCTAACTAGTACCCAACCTAATATGTCGCATACCTAAATAGAATTACAAATCCCCATTATATGGGGAATGTAACCTAGGAATCAAAAAATGAATTGGTGTAATGATTTTCCCACCTTATGAAATATGATGGAACATATATATAAAACACTAAAAATAGTGGAAATGATAAATATATGACATAACTGAAAAAATATAGAATTAACCGAAAAAATGATGATTGAAAAAATCATGATTTATAAGTCCAACCACAAAGGACTCCCTAATATGAAAAAACTTCTATTTGTGATAATGTGAGAAGAATCCCACCATCTCACCACCAGATATAGAACTCATCTTATAGAAAACTTTTCTACATACTAGTGTCAACTTACCTTTCCCTGCATCAAAAGTAATATCCAGGACTACACATCATTGAAGGGTAGAAAATGGTGTGATATAACAGACATAGTAGGATCCAACCAATGTGTTCAATAACATGTACATGTACAAAAAATAAACTATGATAATCTTAAATAAAACATTGAATGTTAAGAAATAAAAAATTTATCATTAAAACAATAAATATTTCATTTTTCCGAGAATTAAAAAATAAATTTATGTACATAAATTTAAATATTATTTTTCTATTATCATAAATCAAAATACAAAGCATGGATATAAATTTAAAAAAATTAATAATACACGAATAGGTAAATCACGAAAAGGAACTCAACATGTCAAGTTAGAATTTTAGTTGTACCACAACGATGAATAGTGTACAACAAGTCCTTATAACATAAAAACAATGTAGAATATGCACACTGCATGATTGAACCCCTCAATATTTTATGGAATAATTATCTAAAACAAAATTCCAATAGTGTAGAGAAAATACCATTAAGGTAACATCTCAACATTAATTTAGACGATGTACCTTAGATAAGCCTTCAAACTATATACAAAATGTAGCCCATGGGTTAAATTTCATAAACAAGGGAAAAACAGATTTATAAAAAATCAATTTACAAAAACACAAAAATAAAGCCAATTTTTTTTATTAATCCATTATAAATACATTATAAATACAGTTCTTCCAAAACTATGTAGAGATTTTAAAACCTAACAAAAAACTCAGGGATGTAAAATCCAACAATGAATCCACCAACACAATGATCACAATAATGAAATGAATGTCACTAGAACCATTATAAAAATCTTATAATTTATTCAATTTATGATAGTGGTTTGCAGAGAAGTGGAAACCACACATCCGAATTATACAAACCCACCGCACCACAACCAATAATGGAAATGAACCCAAATATAATATCATATAATTGATATAGATAGAAATAAACTAAAAATAACTATGCACTAATGGATTAGAAAATTCAATGGAACAATGGTACCTCACTCAAAAAAAATTGATTCACTAACTCCCCAAGAGAAACACAATAAAAAAAATGGTGTTCAATCACCGAAAATATTTATTTATATCAAACAGAGACACCCAAAATATTTGGTAAATCCATCTAGGATGAGTGAATATATAGTTGTTGAAGAATGAAGTATCATTATTTCAAATGGAAGTAAAAACCCCATGATAGTTACATTTACATTTCATGTATTCCATTTACACATAATTTAATCCTCAGGACACATATACAGAGAAAAATAAATCACCATTGTATTATAAGCTGACCATAAAACACTATATAACATGAAATCCATTCATGTTGTCTACCAGGTTCACATAATCACCACTGGCGAACTTATATGTCATGTACCACATTTAAATTACATTTATTTCACGTAAATTATTAAAAAACTATTGATTTATAGTTGAAATCCCAAAAAACCATGAGCATACTCTGACAATGGGGAGAAAAAAACAATGCTATTAACACATTTATATTGTAATTCAATTTATATAATAGCCATACACCCCTAAGAATAATTCTTTTTTTATAAAAAATTATCTCTATATTCTTGAGTTTCAAATTATAATCCTAGTTAATGATTGAAAAAAAATTAAAGGGAAGTGATTTATCTGTACTCAATTAACATGATGTCAAAAACTCCCCACCATAATACATTTCATTACTAAGATTTCATGTGGATGAAGTAACTATGTTAATGAGGTGCTTATATTTCTCTGTCATCAATGAATGGTTCTCAGATATCATATGGGAATATAATTCATGTTTCCATAAAAATATGATCAATAGAATAGACTTCCCGAGCATGAATTTCCCTTCAGATTCAATTACCACTACCTGCTTCTTTATAACCGATACATCTATATAACATTCAATATCTTCCCATATCAATATTTTAGATTGTTTTGGACGATATTTAATGAAGATTGATACATGGAAAACCACATTAATGTTTGTAAAATGAACTAACAATTCCATATATAAGGAAACTGCCCAGGTATCTCAATGACCTCAAATGGTATAACATATCTCAGAGCCAAATATCTCTATTTTCCAAGAATATAATGACCCAAATAAGTAGAATCATTAAATAATACATGGTAAACAATTGAAAAATCCAAATTATTATTCCTTGACAATAATGATATTTTTAGTGACTCTTCACTATTACTTGATATCATCAAATATCCTGAATGATTGAGGATGTCTCGAGAACCAAAATCAGTCCCACCAAAGAAACACATCCCACTACCTGCCAACAAATAAATGACCCGCACAGGAGACCATAAGAAGCCTCTAATGTATCCATTATGATTTACAACATATAACTAATATTGTATAAAAACTCAATAAATCAGATGTGGCTACCTTTCAAGCGACCAAAATCCACAACACAATCATGAACAATACTTTATAGGATCTCAATGACACACTTTGTCTCACTCTCTTCATGATGAAGATAAATTTTACTCAATCTATCTCGATTCCCTAGATCCTCTTTGGGACATATACAGAACAATGAATTAAACCTATGGACATTCCTCAAACAATGTCTAAAGGAACCCCTTGTAAAATTATAATTTCATTTACATAAATATCAACAAGATCATAAATATTAATGTTTTCAATGATCCTAACAAATTTAGATGAATTTTTTAATCGATAAATCACTACCCATATACAATTCCTCCATCAGGGAGTCTGTAGTAAATTTAAAACATATTACATTGATACATCATCCTGTTTACAAATAGGAAATGGAGGAATATGGAGTATATTAGAATCATTCAAATCCCACTCACTTATATATTGGAGTGTTTAACAGTAGGACACAAACTCAAAAATTTTATGATTCATATTTATCCACCTAAATATCCATCTCATGTAATGGGAATTTATCCTTTTTCATTGATGTACTATTCTTGATGAAATATGAATATTAAAAAAAATTAATTTCTAATACATGTTATAAAAAAATAGATCCCCAAAATGGACGAAGTCATCTGAAGAGAGAGGATAACATGAAACAGTATCCTTAAAATATAGGGTTTAATGAATTCCATTGAATGTGACTTCAAAATATTGACTCTATAGAATAGACTCATGGATATATGATTTTAATTTGAAACTTTTCAAAACAACTCATTGAACATCCTTTTGATAATCCTGATGAATTTGAGAAAAATTCCCTACAAGGTTCTACACCTCCTTTGATTCCACAATAGATTGTGATGTTATATACATTATATGATTGTTAGAAACTACATTATTGTTCCATCAAGTGTATAAAATATCAATTTCAAGGTTTAGAGGTATTACAACCACCATCTTTGAATGATATTGATGTCTTTTTATGAAAATATATATCATTGGAACTTTAGGTCAGAAAATACTATCATCTTTTCCCCAAAACGATTATTCTACCAATAGTTAAGAACATGATTCACAGTAGAGTGATATAATCCATGAGTGGGAAAAAATTTATGTTATTTTGTATGATTATGGGGACCATAATATAAAACATTATCTCCCTTCAGTAGAACACAACCAAATCCATTAACACATGTATCACAGAAACTGCATACCCCTTACTAGGATCAGGTAATATCATAATTGGATCTAATGTCACATGTATTTTTAGATCATCAAAAGAGGAATGAAACATTCTATCCTCTATTAATTTCACCAATTTCATGGTATTTATTTTCAAAGGTGAATCCAACATCGATAAATCCATGTTGAACTATTTTTAGTAACAATTAAGATCAACGATGATAAGAATTTCAAATAATTTTCATGGATTATAACCTGATAACGCAAACTATATCATCAAAGGATCAACTAGTTATCTATGTTATGAAATGATTTTTTCTAAGAACATCAGATCTTGAAAATAGGATGTTAATATAGATAAACATCGATATATATTTTGAAACATTATAATTTTTAGAAATAAACTCATATTGTGCTCGTTCTCAAGGTTAAATCTTGAGTAAACAAAAATGAGACCTACAATTAGTACTAAAATTGTATTAGGAGTCTGGTGGAATAACAGAATAATTAAATTCATATGAATATCAAGAAAATTAGAAAAACAATATGGCATAAAAATATATGTTTAATAGCCATACCTATTATAAAATCAGTCATCAGTATATCACACTCCTGGTTTCATAGCTAATAATAACCCTACCAAATATCAATAATCAAAAACCACTTTTCACCTATAATATTTCTAATAAATATATATTTGGAAGATGATATTTTTTTGTAATTGTTACCCATTAATCATTCAATAGTCCATGCACATTCATAGTGGACCATATTCTTTCTTAAAAGATAAATGTGGAATCGAAAGGTGAAATGCTATGGATATAAAATATTTTGCAACATGACTATCTAACTAAATCATGAGATCATTCAGATCTGATTGTTATATATAAATATAATAAATATATATCAATATCATTCCTATAATAATTTTAATTGAAAATGCAACCTAATTCATTTTTGGAAGATCTAAGAAATCATCTTGGAAGATATCATAAAATATCCAAACAATGGTGTAAACATCAAAAACAGATGAAACATCATCAAACTCAGCTACAAAAGTAGAAAAAAATCATAATATTTGGACATGAAGGTCATTCATGGACAGACCATGGATCCCACACTACATCAATCACATATGATCTCCCATCGACCATAAGAATTGAGACCTTCTCATGGTATTAATCAACCTCATCATGATTAGTAACATTCCAATCCATTGTGATGATTATTTGAAAAATATAATTAAAAGGAATAAGAAAATTCCATAATAACACTTCATCAACTCTTTATAGACCACAAGGACACTTAATCACCTACACAATCCTCTTCCCATTATTTGACACTATCTCCTTTACAAAGGGAATGAGTTCAATCAGAAGGTTAAGAAAAACAGTCAACTAGCCATATAAAAACATGGCGTATGCACCAATATCAAGTAAATAAACTAATACCAATGATTCAATGAGAATGATACCTCTATTTGTCATTGTACCCATGTCTACCTCTATTTGAAACTCATCTACTACGTGATGGTACTTCATTACAGATATCTCTGGTTAGAGCTTGAGATTTATTGAGGAATATGACTACTCTATTGTATCCATTGGAGATGAAAATACCTGCCCATATCGAGTAGTAGACATGGAATGAATAATTTATGTAGATGAACATAAAGATAAAAACTGTTACCTGTAGATTTTCACTAAGTACATCAATTACATGTGTTTTTACCTTTCCAAACTGGTATAAATTCAAAGGAAGACAACAAGTAGAAACTAGAGGCTCCAATTATATTTGTTGATGAGAACCACATCCACAAATCCTATGATGATATGGCCATTTCATAGTTATCCATGGAGCTTCATTTAATCTTAAACTAGGTGAGAAATAATGTGAAAATTTACAACATTTATTTCCAAAATCTGCAATTCCGTCATAGAATTGGTCAATATATCATCATAGGGTTAAGGATACTACATAAATACAAGTTGAATGATATATAATCACTTACCCTATAGGTAATAATTGGAATTATTTTGGTCATTATTTACAATTTTTGGAGTATATTAAATCATTTTAACAAACTGAATGGTGTATTTCAACACTTATTTCTCTCACAGCTATATTAAGAGGAAGTCTAGATACATTGAAATCATAAGTGAATTTGGAAAAAATAGCTAGGATAAGAGAGTCTTAAAACCCATATAGTCTAATCCCACATCCTTATCATCATGTCCCATGTAATCCTACCTCCTCTTGTAGGGACCAATGAGGAAAAATATAACAAACATCACCTTGATACCCTTAGGTGTATATAAGAAGTAAGTGATCATGACTATATTATCTATTTAGTCATCCACCTAATGAGGTTAATTTTAGCATATAATATATTATTAATTCTAATGAAATATCCCACATGAACTATACTTTTCTTCTCCTAAACACGAATTCAACTCAATGACTGGATACTGAAGTTGTTGATCATTCAAATCAATAGCAAAAAATTCTTGCATGATATCTTTGATAAATTTAGGATCCATCAATGAATATCCATGCCGGATATCACCTGAAACCTCCTTAGTAACTCATTGAACATTCCTCAGAGGTATATTGTTACATAGAAAAACAATATTAATGATGATTCCTTAGAGAAATCATTGTTAAAAACAGAAAACTCTGATGAAAAAAAGATATTAACATCATGAACTCAAAATAGAATACCAAATTCACAACATCACATAGTAATATGATACTCATAATAAAAATATCTATCCAGGAACACATCATAATACACTAATCTTATCCTAAAAATTCATTCTCTACTCTACCAAAAATCCCAATATAATTAATCTTGAGGAAATTCCATCTCTGTGGAAAATTGTAACAAACTTTCCAAAATACCCAATCTAACTCACACATGAACCTCCCATCACATACCTGAAGGGTTTTATCAATCCCCATGATTTAGAGACTTCTACTAAGGAATCAATCAAGAATGAAAAGAAATTATTTCTCCAAACATGAAGAAATAAAAAGGAACAAATATACTACAAGAACAACAATGGGAATGAAAAATATATACAAAACATTAATGTAGAAAACAGAAACCAAACAAATCAATATTATATACAATCTCTAGGTAATTTTCTAACTATAATGTATGGTCATACTATAGAATAATGACTCCATGTGATAGTTTGTGAAGGATGCCATAATATCACCACCAAATACCCAACTAGGCTGATAGAACACATCACATCTTCACAATGGAGACTTACCTTTTCCATTATTGAAAAACAAAACTGGGTCAACACAACTCTGATGGGGTATGTAGTGTGTGGGGTAATAGATATAATATGGTCCCATCCTGGTGTTCAATAAAAATTTTGTCTACAAAATATCACATATGCTCGTTTTATATAAAATATTCAATGATGACCAGAAAATCATTTTTATGAAAAGAAATATAAATATTTCCCTTTATACAACAATTCCTATGAAAATGTATATAGATCAATTTCCAGCATATTTTTCCCATATCATTTTTAAAATACTATATAGTTTATATTATAAAAAAATAGCTAAAATACATGGAAAATTATATCACACAAACGAACTCAATAGTTTAGGATAGAATACTACTCATACAAAAACAATGGCAATTTCAAAAAAATCCATTAAACATGATAATAATTAGAAGAGGAACGCCACATGAGTGACCCCAAGAAATTTCATGTACAATTCAAAATAATGATAGAACATGGTTTAATAGAAAATCCCTATTAAGTAACCACTAAATGTTAATATGGATAAAAGACCTAAGATAAACATTCCACATATGAACCCATGTCTTCGCATGTGTTTCATTTCAAAAATCCTCCCACTTCATTGAAAATACACCTTTTTCAGATACAAAATACCAGGAGAAACCCACATTTCATCAATATTACATGTATATATACAAAAAATAATGATAATATTATTTATAAATCAATTTATAAAAATAAGAGTAATACATCCCATCTGACACATTCTTGAGATTGGAAGACCAACCTCCAAAGTCGTAGTTGTACATTCCCAAAAATAATCCAACAAAAAGAAGATCGTGATAATGAAAAAGGAAACCATAGTACCAATATTCTCCTCTTTGAAAATTCTAAGTATAATAAAATGATAAAAGGATAATATGTGACAAAATGAACATCATTAATGAAAACCCACTACACCATAACCGATAAAAATATTTCCCCAGGAAAAAGATCATATTATTGATCCAGTGAAACAAAATGAAACATCAGTATGGATAAATATATATGATAACATAATGAAACAATGCTATTAAAATAAAAGAGACAAAACATTATATTGACTTACTCACCCAGAGAGATGCAAACAGACCACAATAGTGATCAATAAACGAATGGAACAATCTGGATCAAATGGGGACTCCCAAAAAATAGTAGAAAGATGCAATGTTAATTTAGAAATTTGATGTAGAATAATGAAATAAAATTTCACTAAATATGAAATATATAATCATTTTCCATGAAATTTACATGATGTCTAATCTCTGTATAAATTCAGAATCACAGGGACTCAGATACACTATCAAAACCCATCAAATTGTTATTAAAAACCTACATTTTGAAATTACACAACATGTAATCATTAAATGTCATCTGATACGTTCCCATTGTGTTTAGTTTAGAAGAATATTTCCCTTAAAACACCCATGTCATTTACTCCTATTACATGACATTTATTTCTCCAAAAATGTACACAAACTACAAATTCTTACATGAAAATCCAAAACACCTCAGGCAACATCCGTACTAAGGGAGAATCCCCCAAATATAATAAATAATTTATACCAAGAAACCATTTATTAAACAAAAACATGTCCCTAATCCTGTAGTGGTTTTTCTGAAAAAATATATATATATTCTTGGTTGTGCCATGATAATCACAATAAAAGGTGAAAATAAGTAATGGGAAGATAATAACCAGAAATTGGATAATTGGTTGTGAAATGGTGAAGTGGTGGAATAAAATTGGAGATCCTTATTTTTTGAAGGATGATAATCACCTCAATTTATTAGTCACCCAACAGTTTATGTTTTATGAAATGTAAATACTTTGGGAGACATATATTGGGTTTTAATATATATATGAAAAATATTATAATGTGGACATGTTATTTGATTAGTAATTCATTTTTATTTTAAAAACATATTTGAAAGGGATTTATAATAATTAGGGTTAATATGATCATTATTTTCATTTTAATAATAGTCGAATAATATTATTACATGTTGTGAAAATGGTGGTATTTAATACCATAGTGGTAGTGGTTATTAAATGATTAATGATATTTCAAGGATGTATATCATTTTTGGGGAATGTTATATGAATTATATTAACACTTTATAGAAACATTATTATGCCTATATATGGGGTACATCCATTAAATTCAAGAAATGATGACAGTCTTGAACCCATGACCAAAGGTCGATCACGATTTAGTGTGTACCACTTTCCTACAGGATGTACTGGTTACTACAACATTTTTAGGTTAATGTTATGAAAAATAAATATTAATGATGAGAAAGTTGTGTGACGTTTGATTTTTACAGATTATGATATTATATTGGATAACATAGGAAAATCATAATCATTTTTGTCAAATACTTTGAGATATGATGAAATATATTTCACTCTTTTATGGATCAAATGATATATAAATAGCAATTGTTAGTTCTTCAGGCATATAAATTAAAATTTTCATATTAATTTATTTGGGTAATAGTTGAATATAAAATTCCACAAAGAAAAACCATAGGCTAAAATCATTCTTATTAAATAGAAATATATCATGTTAGTATAGTTTAATATATTATTAAACATTAAAACTATTCCACAACATTAGGAAAAATATATTCCAAAAATTATAACTATTACGTACATATATATTGAATAATAAGGATTTTTAATTCATCACAGTGATATGGTGTTGAGACACTTAACATTCCATTGATCATTCACATTCTTTTGATCAATTGCTTCAATCAATATATATAATTATTTACACTTTCATTCCATCTTCGAATACTCACTTGAGTCCAATGTTCACCTTTAGTGAAACCCTGTTATATGTGTTTTAATATAAACCATTTTCATAATTTTATCTATTATTAATTGTATTCTTTATTAACTATTTTTATGATGTGGGTTTACAAATGATGTATTTTCCGGTTTCCATCCTTTGATCCCTATGATAATTTAAACATTTTGTCGATGTTATTTATTAAATAAGGGGATCATGTATATCAATTAAAATATAAAAATTGAAATTATGTTTTATATAATAAAATAAATAAATTTTTTATCATTTATGAGAGTTTTACATCTTATATAATGATATAATAAACCAATTTCATAGTTATATTGGTTATAAAAATTATTAATTACTTTTTTAATCGAAACGTATATAATTTTATCTATACACTTTAATTTAAGGTATTATTTTAAATAAAAAATTCTAAATATTATAATTAGAATTTGATAGAATTAAATACATGTTAAAAATAATAATATTAAAATATTATTTGGGTCAAATGTTTTTTATGGGTTTTAAAATTTTTATAGTTCATTTAATAGTACAATATTCCTGTTTTTTAAAAAAGTGTTTTATTTTCAATAAATTATCTAATTGAAGAGTAACAATATTTTTTGAATGTGATTCAATATAAAATAATATTGTCTTATTATATTTATTACTCTAAAATACTTTTAAATAAAATTAATATTTGTTTTAGTATAGCATTTCTTTGTACAAAAAATGGGGTTTTCTAAAAATTTCATAAAACTGAATAATGTTTCTACATTTTAAATTATTAAAATAATCCCTGGTGGTGAATATTTCAAAATAAAATTTTAAAATAAATATTTCTAAATATTATTTAAATTTATAAAACTATTTTTATTATTATTCATAGAGTTAATATAGAAACATATTTTTCATTAAAATTTGAAGTTTTCAAAATCCATTTTACCCCCATGACTACTAGAATCATATAAAATCCTATTCATTTAATACTGTGAATGAAATATGAATAAATATATTAGTTGTTTAGAATCTGAATAATTTATAATTTATAATAATAAAATATAATTTTTTATAAAAATAAATATTTTGAACATTATAAATTAACTATAGTTTTTATGCTCAAAATGTATTTACCTGGGGTTAAACTGAGAAGATAAGGGTTTAAAATTATGTAAGAACTTCTATAAAATAATGATAATAGAATTTATTTGACCATATAGGTTATTTTTTCTTGAATTTCCAATTTTTTTGTGCCTGTGTAATTATAAAATCATTGGTATCATTGAATGTTTTAGAAAATTTACTTGTGGGTAGACCACCACATTTATAAAATTACACACCCACTCCTAAATTATTAATACATTCAAAAAAAATGGTTCAAAAAATTCACTACCAAAATAAAATCCCAAGATTCCTCTCATAGTTATAGAATCCATAGTTTTGGTAGAAATGGGTCTTACCATGTCTTTGGGTTCAAACCTAAAGAGGTTACCTAAAGAAGAAGAAATGTTCTTCAACAAGATTTTTTATGTTATTTTTTATCCACATACTTCACTTATTTTGTAACCATCATTATTTAATAACCTCAGTATCATCTATATAAGGAGATATTTTTTATAATTAGGTAGTGATGTAAAATCATATCCAATTCCCTCAAATTTGTTACAAAATCAACATTCATGTGTAGGACAAACAGCCACCTCATGGACGAATTTCATTAAGTTTTTCTCTTACATTATTTAATGGATGGATGTGATAATAGATATAAATTTTTTAAATGCAATTTTTGAAATAAATATACCTATTTAGTTATTATATCATTTACACCTTTCCTACTTTCTACCCAGTATGGGGTATGATAATGTTGATCAAGTGTATGGTGGACTACCCCCTCATTATGTGGTGTGATTCATTTTCACTAATGATATAAATGGAATTTAATTAGTGGAATTATAATTAAGATAAATGATAAATGTGTAATAAATATAATTTTCATGAAATATTTACAATTCATAAAATATAATATATCATTTTCTTTATTACCTTTTTATTCACTCAAAAATGATAACGTCGTTTCTTCATAAATCCATGTTAATCTCATTTTATCGACAAACCACATGATTGATATATATAATTATTTATAAATAGAAATCTTGTTATATATTATATATTTAGAACTATTAAAACATAAAATTTTACAAACATCTTTTAGATAAAAAATTTCGATAAATGGGAGTGTTTCTCATACTTACGTACATCCTTCTGTATAAAAGATCATAACACAATTAATTATGAAAATTAAATATTTATTATCGAGCATAAATTTTTATTAGTGTTTAAATATTATATTTGTTTCCTTATTATTATTTCAGATATGCATAAATTATTATCTATATAACAATAGTCAACCTAAAAATTACATTTTGATGCATAAGTAGAGTATGGTAAAAATAATTGATATAAATTTAATTAACCATGAAATAATATATAACTCTTTAATAAGTGAAATAATATTAATTATATACTTGGAAAATGTTCCCAATAATGTATATAAATATCATATGCTTAGTATATAGTATTTTAAAAACAATAGGGAAAAGTCAGACTGAATTAAAGGGACTTCATCTCAATTTTCATTTCATTATGAATATGTTAATTTTATGAACTTATATTGATTTATAAGGTTTAAATAGATATGATATAACATGTTATATCAAAAAAATTTCTATTCCGAATTTTTACAGTATTATTTAATTTTATTTTTTCATGGGGTTTATTGTTCATGTGTTTTAAATGTGGAAAGGAACATTCAATTTAAAAACATCATATTTTAATGTTTTCAATTAAAATTATCCTCTTCCATTTCCATTTTATTAAAAATTACGTTAGGATAAAATTTATGTGTTTATAAAATACTTAGAGATTATATTTTATTATTATTTTTACTTAAAATTATTATTTTTTCAAAATAAACTATTTTACATGTTTTATAAAGAATGTTTTGATAAAAACAAAAGGAATCATATAATCTTAATATACTAGGAGGAAAATAATAATTTATTTCCATCTCCATTATTTTATTACAAAATTCCATTTATTACTGTATTTTTTTCAATGAAAACCAAACATTCCATTTTTATGGGGAATTTTGGTGTTGAAATGGGGTTTTAAAATATTAGGGTATTTTTATCTAGATGTGTTTTTCATTTGGGTAGAAAATATGTTTTCAAATGGATTCATAGTAGTAATGATTTATCAATGATATATGATATTTTTATTATATTGAATGGGTGAGATTGAGGTAGCTTATAAAAAGTATTGAGCCCCATTATAGCGCATTGGGGATCCTGATATAACCTATACAATGGGATGATTGAAATTAGAGCTCCTAAAAAATTGATGTGTCCGATATAGCATGAAATAAGGGTGGTCCAAATTATATCTCTTCAATTTATTAATTAATTTATATATAGGAACTGAGTTGTATAATTATTCCAAATAAAATTACTTGGTTAATATTATGATCCAATTCAGAAAATATTCTCTAATTTCTTGATTTGGATTCTATGGGATTTATTTGGGAAAATGTGAGTTAGTAAATTGTGACTTTTATACATTTTAAACCCAATAAAAATTATTTTTATAAGAAAACATTATATTATTATTATTATTAAATGGAATAACTCATTTCATTCTTTTTTATATCCCTTATTAATCATTTTGTGCTCATGTCATGTTTAAATTTATTTTCAATATGGGTTAAGTATCATAATGTGAAATTAAGAACTAATGTGGAAAATCATTTATATTTTACAGAAAAATTATTCGTTCATCATTTTCATTGTTTTTTGTTATGGTAAAATCAATAATTATTAGAAGGTTAAACATTTTATTTTAAGGTTATTTATGAATAATTTATTTTTAAATTTTATAAAACTCATAACCTGAACTGATCATAAAATATTGGATAATGATTTATAGACATAAAAAAAGATATTATGTATTGATAATGGATAGGGATTTATATGATGTATAATAAACTATAGATTAACTATATTGGATTTTAGACATACTACATGATTTTTGATGATGTAATGAGGATCATGTTGCGACAAGATACTTGAGATGTATTCTGAGCTTTTGGGTGTGTTCATGGGGTAAATGATAACCTATGGATTGGATCATAGAATATTTAATTTGATGTTAGGGTGTGATAGTGTAATAATAGTTTATTAGTTGATTTGGGGTGTCTCTCTTACATATTAAAATTCATTTGTATTATATTGGTTTCATTTTTGGACTCACTGTGATCTTTGATGATCATTTCTATTTTGATGGGAGATTTCTTAGAGGATCATGTTGATTATATATTTAGTCTTACAAATTTATATATAAAAAATTCTTTAGTTTATTTGAGATGATATGTGACCAAGGATAATGATACTATATATGCTATGTTTTCCATGAAAAGATGAAGCATTGATTGCATTTGTTGGGATTTTTTTGACACATTTAGTTATATTTTTGAACAAAAATACATTCACTTATCGGGATTTCATATTTATTTTTTCTCTTAGGTAATTTTTGATGCAAGACTTATCTATTGACCTTAAATTTATATAAATTGTAAACTTCCTCCCATTTGAATCAACTATTTCCCCATTGGGATAGTTTCCAAACCATGGAATAATGAATCTTAGATCCGGGATTACCGAGTCAATTCAATGATAACTAAGTATGGATTGTATTCAAGGGGTTTCATGAAAAAGTGATATCATAACTGATGGTTGAGATATCATATGGTTTTTAGAGATAAAAACTTCTGAGTCTTACATGGTATTATTGAGAAAAAAATATTAGTTGTACATATACTGTGATGTAAAATTAATACACCAGCAAGGAAACAATAATTTAGGGACCCGTGTGATCTAATAATAATTTTTTATAACTTTCTAATAATTCATTACTAAATGATACCATGTGAGTGATGTAGAATAAGTTTAGGGATATACATGATGTTTTTTTTTCTATAATTCAATTTTTATGAAATATAAATCATGATATAACCTAATTAATGACCCTTAAATAATCCATATAAATTATGTTGGTGTCACTTGAGTCCTTTTCGGTTTTCTTGTAAGGCATTGGGTTATCATATTTATCTGGTTTTTCTCAATGATGATCTATTGGTTATGAAATTTGAGCTGCAAAGAGTTCTTGTAAATGAAAATGATTCTTATTAGATAAAAATCATTGAGTTTTATCCTCAGGTTCTACAAATGTATGATGCATCATTAATAGGTTTAGAGAATTAGTACAAGTGATAGTAGAAATTTATCTACTATAGTTTTATCGATTCATGTAAGGATTAATGGGACTTAATTGGCTATCATGATTCCTGATGTTGTAAATTGATAGTTGTTATTCTTCCTCTATACTAATGGTGATCAGTTTATAGTTATGTGGGAGACATTTTTTTACAATTTTCTGGTGAATTTATTTTATTAAGAGTAAATTCATATTGTATTCATCAAATTATTACTATCCAATAAGGGAAGAAGAACATAAAAGTGGTTAGTATCCTATATAAGAACATTTATCATTTTCACATAGGATTTCAACCAAATATATAATGTATGGGGAAGCTAGGATGGTGGATTAACAACCAATTATGTTTTTTGGACTCGTCATTAATGTTATTAATATTTCCTATAGTGATGTAAAGGTAATAAGATATTTATAGGATACTAGGAATGACAAGATCATCATGGGAGTAGATACTCCGTGACACTATTTGGAGAAAATCTATTTTTAAAATTTATTTATTTCTGAGACAACATATATTTTTATAGAAAATTTATTATTCTATCAAAATATAGCCCCATTTATCTTATTATTCCTCTCATCATTAGGGTGATGATAACTATGTGAAAATAATGGTATCCACCATAAGTTTCATATATGTTGTACACTGATATATAATCAGATACTTTCCGTAGAGTTTTGATTGTTTATTATGATAGAAATTATAGTATGTATAATCTAATTTTATTATATGTGTTTATATTCCTTATTTGACATAGTATTTTTATATTACTTCAATAAACCGTATCTAGTTTATACAATAAGACCTAAGGAGTAAATACTAGTAGTTTCTAAGGATTTTAAAATGCATGTGAGAGGTTAACCTCGATGGTATGATGCTTATAAATATTGAGAGTGATGATTTTGAACATATTCCATTGGATTATTTCCAATGATTTTCAATCAATACATATGTCACCATATATGGAATGGATTTTTTATATTCATAATATACTTTTATAGATTTTTTGACATGGTGTGTCATATTATAATAAATTGATAGGGTTCATAATTGGATTATTGATACCCTCAGTAGGGTGGGTGGCGTTCATACTTCTTATCTTCCATAATTGTTGAATTACATTGATCTCTACATAGGGTCAACAAGCTATATTCTCCATGGTTATCAAAGATTAACAAAATCTATTTCCAAAAAAATATTTTTATTGTACCCATTCAATAATAAATAATATTTTGATAAAGTTATATCTAGGAGTTTCTCATGTATCAATTTCTCCATAGAGGATGAAACGGTTTGAACAGTGATAGTTGTGGGCCAAGATTGATAAATATATACATTGTGTCTTTATTAAGATGAATTATTCAACATGGAGTGATACTTTTATTATTTTAAATTTTATGGATATTTCCATGCATTAATGTAACGATTACCTACAATTTAATCAGATAATGGCGATGAACTCTTTTCCACACATTATAATTTATTATTTATTTAAATATCTTATGGAGGATTTATATTTTTTAATTATATAATTAAAGTTATTATAGTATCATATTTGAATGAATTAGGAGAGTATTCCAAATACACCATTTAGATATCATTATGGATATTATGAGTTCATTGTAATTTTGTTTGGTGTTATAAACACATGAGTTTTTTAATGGGTATGATGAATTTATATTCATCTTAATTTATAAATTTATTCATAGTGGTTCTTATCTATGAAATACTAGAGGTCTATATGTTAGAGTAGGAGTACACATATCATATGTGGTCTATTTTGGGTGTTCCTCATCATGAAATAATATTTGGAAAGATGTTGAAGTATGATTTCAAATATCATGAGGCATATTTCATGGGACACATCATATCTCAACATGAAGTAGTTGATGATCATTAAATAATAGTGGGTGTTATTTCTTATAGAACCCTCAATAAAATTACATATGTGTGGACATTTTTTGATCAGTATTATTATTGATGGATTTTTTATTATCAAATATCATCAATTTTTACCATTATGATATATCTTAATGGAATGGAAAAGATATATAATGTAATGACTAGAATGAGGATTAATTCATTCAACTGATGGAGAACATACTTAGTTCTATGTTAATTCATTTTTAAAAAGATGTTGATAAATTTAATGTTTATTAAAATTAATCATGTATTGTGGACTGTTTTGTTATTATATAACATTGTGAGGATATCTATTATGGTTTATATAAATTATTCCCTCAATTATAATTTTATTCTATCCATTATCATGAGATTTATGTTGTTCTATTTTCACTGATTTTGTGGTTATATTTTTTCATTGTTGTGCCATTTTCCCCCTAATATAACATGAAAATAATGTATGTTTCCAGCTCGTGTGTTCTAAGAAACAATCAATATTAGTGGATGGAATTCATAAACTATTATCACTTAATCATTTCTTATATAGTACTGAAAGGTTACATGGTTGTATATTCCATGGGTAAGTAGTCACACCATGATATTTCTCATGAGTTGGGTGATCTATGGAGGGTGATAGAGGATAATTCCATGATGTAACATTATATTTGAGTAGTTCATGGTATACTATGTTATTATTAGTTTATAGGGGGGACATCTACAGTGCACTGGGTTGAGTTGTTCTAGAGGGAGGATTACCTATTGGAGTAAAAGATACATTGAGTTATCCAATAAAAGGCTCCCAAGGGATGGCTAACATCAATGTCATTTCAAGGGATAGTTTTAATTTTTTATGTGATCCATGATATAGGTCTTTATGAGTTCAATAGTTCACATATTCTAATATATTATTATGTGGAATCATTGTAACCTACCTTATATGTACAGTTTTTCTTATATTGAATAAAATGAACTATTGTCAAAAAATTTATTTGATTTTTGATTTTCAAAAGGATGAATAATGAGAAAAATGTTTATGGTGGGATTCATTATCCAAATTATATACCCTGGTGTAATTAAGGGGAAATATGGATATGAGTTTTCATAGGAAATTATAATACATTGAATGGATCTGATTTCATGTGGCTGATCATGCAATAATGTCAACTAATTTTATTGTGATTAATAAGAAGATTAGAGTTAAAATTTTTATGTAAGACACATGAGGATGTGGAAAGGTATAATGGGGTTTTGGATATTATCATATATGATCTAGATTTATATTTTACCTCTAGGATCCCTCTCAACTCTCACCTTGTTCAAAAATCTATGTTCCTTTATGCTCAAAGAATATGCAACCATATTTTACTTCCTCTGGTGATAGTTTGTTGTGAAATCATAATCCTTGAGTCGTTAGTGCCATCTCATATTCCTCATGTTGAATTTAATTTGTGATAAAATAACATTCAAACTCATGTGATCAGTATAAATCTCACATTTTTCATGATCAAGATAGTGTCCCCATAACTTCAGAGCAAAGATTACAAATTCTATCTAAAGATCATGAGTGTGATAGATGTTTCTTGAATTTTTAGATGCCATGCTGCATAGACAATAAAAGTATCATTCTTCATAATGACACAACCAAGTCCATTCTTTGAAGCCTCGCTATAAATAACAAACCCATCATTCCTAGATGGTAGAGTCAATAGAAGAGCATTGAATATTATTCTCTTAAGTTCATAAAAACATTATTCACACTCTTTTTTACAAAAAATAGTTAACCCTTTTATGTGTGATCTTGGTTAACAGGTTAGCTAATCAGGAAAAAATTTAGACAAAATGCTGATAATAATCTGATAAACAAAAAAACTACATACCTTAGTTATGATTGTCAATTCTGGCCATTCTTGTATTTCTATTCTCATATAATAATAAACAGAAATTTCATCCTTAGAGATAATATGGTCATGAAAAGAAATATCATGAAGCCATAATTCACACATGCTGAACTTCCCATATAATTCAATTTCTTCTAAGAGACTATAAAATAGTGTGAAAGTGATTTTCATGATCCTCATAGATATTTGAGTATACCAAGATATCATAAAAATTACCACTATATTGGCTTAAATATATTAATTAAAAACTATGTTACTTAGATCCTTGATGATAGAGGGTGCATTAGTCAGTTCAAAAGGAATTACTCTAAAATCATAATGCATGTACCTAGTTTGAAATGTTGTATTTGGAATTTCATTTTTCTACACACACCACCATCATCCGATTTTTATTAAAAAGGATAAGCATGATAAACGTGATACGAAGACTCTAAGGATGTCTTAAATAATGGAGACCAAGGGCATCCCCTTGAATTAGGTTCACCCCCTCGTGTTTAAAAAGAGAGATATGAGGAAGACAAGTAACATGGGTACCATGATGAGCTAGAGAAGCCATGTGGTCTGCCACTTTGTTCCCCTCTCTCCAGGTGTGAGTGACAATAATATCATCATTGAGGAGAGCTCTGCATTTCCGGATGATATAGGATATTGACCAAGGGGGTAGAGCCTTTGCAAACCAAGGAGGTATAAATGATAATGGAGTCTATTTCCATACAAGAGATTTGGATTTTCTACTGGGCACAGTGATTGAGTCTGGTTAGGACTGCTTTGGTCTCCGCATGGAGGGAGTTCCCACTCCCATAGTGAGCTGTGAAGGCCTTGAGCACATTCGCCCTATAATCCCGAACAACACCTCTGCCCCGAGTGTCGCCCATGATTCAAGAGCCATCTGTATTGAGTTTTAGACCATTTTTTGGAGGAGTCTAGATGACCCATTGACCCTGCGGTCGGGGGACAGACATAGTCGGGGGTACCTGAAGAGGGCGGAGGGAAGGAGCCTCCTTCTAGTTACCGGAGAGAGTTACCAGATCAAGTACCAAATTTTTTACTCTTACAATGATAGCTCTTCCATAGGAGGGAGACGCCACAAATCCATCTCAGTTCCTTGCTTTCCATAAACACTAGCATCCCGCATGTAAAATAGTCACCCTCGCTGCTTTTTCCGTCACAGAGACCTCTGCACCATGGAACCATCTCTCCAGGAAAGAATTATTGTCGAAGTTATCATAAGACTTGTGAGCTGTGGAATTTCGAAGAAATTCCACACCGCTTGGGCCCAATTGCCCTCAATGAATAGATGTCTCGTGCTTTCTTCCTTCTGGTTTTTGTAACAGTGGCAGCGAGATGCAAAACTGATACCCAGCCTTTTAATATTTTCATCTGAGGGTAATGTCAAGTTCCTGATCCTCCAGGTATAAAAGTAATGTGTCGTTGGAATTTTATTGCACCAGGTAAGAACATTCCACCTATCATGCTGATCTTGGGGTGTAGAAAGTCACTGATGTCCTTTGATGTGAATCTCCCTGAGATCGAAGGGGTTAAGACACACTTGTCTGGACTGAAGTGATGGTAATAAGATCAAATGAGTCTTTTTGTTTATCATCAAGAACAAACCTGATGAACGATGGGTTTTGGCTCGCCTCATTGAATGAGATGTTGGGTGAGGGACATCCCGGATAGCCGATCACCTGGCCTGCCCAGTTATGGAACCAGAAGAGAATATTCCCCTCCCCAACAATCCACTGTGAGTTTGGACAAAGCTCTTGTACGAGGGAGTTAACCAGGGACCAATGAGGGGAGCTATGCACTAAATCAGCATCCAGGTTGATGCCAAAGTTACCAGACATCAGTTTTCCCCAAAGTGTTTTCTCTTCAATAATTTCCCATGCAAGTCTCGCATGCATGAAATGTATAGTATCAGTGAGACTTTTGACACCAATCCCTCCTACAACAATAGGTCTTTCCATCCTATCCCAAGATACCCAGTGTCTCTTTCCCTCCGATGAAGCATCCCTGATGAAAGTAGCAAGAATTTTATCAATAGATTTTATTACACTCTTGGGCACACAAGTGGAGGTAAGCGAATGGATCGGGATAGCTGTGATTACGCTGTTAACAAAGTCAATACGGCCCCCAAAGGAGAAAAAATTATTCTTGTAATTGAGAATGCGACCCACAATTTTACTCACCACAGGGTCAAAGTCACAGATACGCAATCTGCCTGAGGATATGGGAGCTCCGAGGTAATCCATTGGAAATAGACCTCACCGCATGCCCATCCTGCTTCCCAAGGACATCTCCCTGCTAGAAGAACATTTTTGGAAATATACAAATGACTCTTCTCCTTATTGATGGCCTGGCCACTCCAGTGGCAGTATTTCCCAACGATCTGGTTGAGATCTCTTACTGACCTTCGGCCAGCATTCATGAAGATTAAAGTGTCATCGGCAAGCATAAAATGCATAACTGAGGAAAGATTAAATTTCCTTGTGTATGGAAGAAGGCCACCATTGGACATTCCTTGGTTTATTGAGTGAATATGTGTATCCTGCATAAGAATAAAAATGGTTCGGAATATGGGATCACATTGACGAAGACCTCAGACCTCTTTGAAAAAGCCATGTGTCCACCCCATAAAGGATACGGCCAACCAACAAGAGCTGAAACACCTGATGATGAGGTCATAGGCCCAGGGGGAGAAACCCATCTTGGCGAGCACCCTATTAATTAAACCCCATTCCATCCAGTGAAACACTTTATTCATGTCCATCTGGATTTCTATGTTGGACCCGTGAGTCTTAGTATTAATGTCTCTCAACATCTCGTATGCCAGAGCAATCGCACCTTGGATGGATCGGCCTTTCATGAAGCCATGTTGCTCAAGAGAAACCCATCAAGGAACATGCATGGCCAGCCTTCCATTGATGATACTGTCCAGAATTTTGTATGGAAAGATACACATGCTAACTGGTCTATATTGAAGTAGGGAGGAGGGGTCCTTTACCTTTGGAACGAGAACAAGAGTAGTGGCTCACGCAATCCGGGGCTGACATCCCCCATGAGAGAAGTCCTGAATGGCTGAAATGATTTCATACATGACCACCTCCCAGGATCCCCTATAAAAGGATCCTGGGAAACAATCAAGACCCAGTGCGCTCTCAGGATTTAAGTTCAACATGGAGGCATGAATCTCCTGCTCTCCGGGGATCCCTTCTATTGAGGCATTATCCTTGGCAGAAACATGGTTTTGAATCCCTTCCCAAATATCATCAACCCCCGATGGATAGCCATTGAGTATATTATCATTTGGTCCAGCAAGGAGATCATTGAAATGGGTAAGAGCCATGTTACCTACCACCTCTCTATCATCGGTGTAAGTACCATCGACCAATTCAATGCTAGGTTTGGTAAGCCGTCTCCTCTCCTTGATGCACACATGAAAATAAGCGGTGTTCTTGTCTCCTTCCTGAAGCCATTAAATACGGGATCTCTCCCTAGCCTAGAAATATTAGGAAATCACCAAAACTGCCATACTATTCTTCTTGATTGATATTTCCTCATAAATCACATCATCCCAGGATTCCTCTAGTCTGACTTCAAGACGCTCGATGTCTCGTTTGAGAACATCCATATCCTGATCAGGGGGAGAAAGAATCCTAGCCCACGATTTATGATTTTTCTTAAGATTACTCAGCTTTTTGTGGATTGCCACCCATAGAAGACCCCGAGTCGGGTCATCCCACACATTTCTGAACATGTGATGATAATCCGGGTTGCTCGTCCACTGTTTGGAGAATTTGAACCTCTCCTAGGAGCCCGGGATCGAGCAAAGAATGAGAAGAAGTGGAGAGTGATCTGAAACACTCCTAATAAAGTGGTTGACCTTTGCATGAAGGAACCTCATGATGACATGAACATTGGTGAGGCATTGATCCAACCTACTCCAGCTTCATGCATTCCAACATTGGTTATTACACCAGGTGGATGGGTCGCACCGGTATCCCATGTCCATTAAGCCATTCCTAGCCTTAAAATGAGAAAAATCCATGCTATCATTCCATCGGAAAGGACCTCTCCCTTTCTTCTCTTCAAGATTTTTGATCACATTGAAATCTCCACCAACCACCCATGGCATGTACCCTGGGTCGAACTGGCTCAACTCATTCAACAGAATCTCCATCCATTGCGCATCGCAGCTTCTGTAGATAAAGTACATAAATTGGGTATCCCCACAACATGACACCTTTTTTGTTATGTGTTGATCACCTTCCAAGATCAGATCGATCGCAACATCTCTATTCCAAAAAATCCATATATGTTTATTGATAGGGCCCGCATGTAAACCTGCATGCATCTTGGTTGTCCGAGTAAATTCGTTAAACTTTGTAGGTTGCTGTATATGCTAAAGAACAATGGAAATCTGGGCCTTGTTTTTCTTCACTTCCAACTCAATGAAATCGGTCTTAATGTGTGCCCCAAGGCCGTGAGAGTTCCATATGAAAATTGAAATAATTGTAGAGGTGATTGCCCGGATTTGGCCCCAGGTGACACGACCTCGAACAAATGGGAAGAGTAGCGGTCCATAGATAGATTCTGCTTCGCCCTCAATCTTGTGCAAAATCCAGAACGAGAGCTCCATGGCCCTTCTAGGGATGGCCGAAAATGGGAATGAAGTTTAAGAGTCTTACCTCTCACGTCACTCGGAGGTGAGTGGATCATTCCATCGGGTGTCCCCAAAAGCTGAGCCTCAATGGAAGCTGGCTTGATGGAGGGGGCAGAGATAGCCTTATTCCTGGGTCCCTCTTGGGTCTTCAGTGAGGGAGGTGAAGGGGGGAAAGCCTTATGGAAGCCCTGTACTTCATCCAATTTCCACCCCAACAAGCCGGATGGGGGCTGGGGGAGGGGGGCCGGGAAGCACGGGGAAATCATCCCAGAAGACAGATTAAAGTACCCATAAGGGAACGAAGTCTCTGTGTCACTATGAAGTGAAACTAGAAGGCTCTGAGGGGATTTCACCACGAATTCAAACAAAGCTTCGCCGAGAAGCGACTGTATAGGGATGAACGACTGGGCCGAGACACCCGATATGCACGACTGGTTTTCTTGAGAAATAAAAGGAACCAGAGCCAAGATTTGTGGAGCCTTAGAGGGAGAAGAGGTAGGAAACTGTTCAGAGGAAGGCACTGCAAGAGCCGGAATGGAAATAGGGGCAGCCGACGAAGGGGGGATGAGACATCCCTTGAGCTACTATTGTAGAATGGACGATGCATCCCTGGACGGAGCTTCCGGCACATTTGGATAGAGTTACCCTATAAGATACCGTAGGAGAAGTACCTGGGGAACACGGGGAAAACAATATCTTTAATCCAGAGAACTAATTCTTGCACCTTCAGGGAAAGCTTCTCCGGGATCGGGGGGATAAATCCAATTCGACACAATTCCGAGCCACCATGAGCTCCTCCACTCGACGGGTATGATCTTCCATGCATAAAAAACCTCCTAGAGAGTCGCCAATCACTTTGAGGAAAGAACCGTTCTAGAAAGGGAGTGGCAGGCCACACAGGGAGATCCAAACACCGGCACAAGAGCTTTCTTTCCCCTTGTACAGCTCCATTGACCATTGCGACAAGCTAAAACTCCAGTGGTTGAAGTTCAGATGGGCTTTGCACCACGCCAAAACGAAGTCCAACTCCAAATCAAGCACGAGGCAGAAAGGGCCCCTATGAATTTCCGAGATGCGAACTAGATCGCACAACCCCCAGGAGTACACAAACCGCTTGAAAGCTCGAAGGGATAGTGTCTCAGAGCTAAAATGTGCCAATAAATTCCATGTTAATCTATTAACAGCCTCATTGTATGCTGAGGGGGGTACATCCAATGATAGGGAAGAAACATCCTCCAACACTGTGGGAGAGAACGGGCAAGTCTGGGAAGCAGGGTTTCGACCCAACCCTATAATCCCGGCACAGAGTGTGCTTGAAGGAAGAAGGCCGCCACAGCCGAGATGAGAAACCAGGGGACCCCCGCGGAGAGGTTGGGCCGTCGGCCGTCTGCGCCGAGCCAGGATAGAAGGTCGGTGGCACCGAAGGTGATGCTGGGCAGCAGGACGGAAGCCGTGAAATGGGCGGAAAAATTTGAATTCCATCCGGAGCATAGGGCACATTCTCCTGAGCAACAAAAGAACCAGCCATAATCATATTTCAATTTCTCTTCAAATTTTATTAATTCTACTTATTCACCCAAAACTAATAATATCCAGATCAATGTTCAATATTTCTAAAATATTGATCTCCATGAAGTTGATCAAATAAATCATCAATCAGAGGTAGGAGATAATTGATCTGTATTGTTATAGCATTGATCTGCATATAGGCAATACACTACCTCATAGATCCATCATTCTTCTTAACTAAAATAATAGGGCCTCCCCATGGAGAAACACTATTGTGAATAAATAATTTTTTACTTATCTCCCATATATGTAACATTATCTCCAATAATTCCATAATGACCATTATATAATGGGTCTTCAATATAGTCCTTGAACCTGGAATTAAATTAATGGAAAACTCAATTTCTCATTCTGGAGGATCTCTAGGTAAATATTCTGGAAATTCATCATCATATTCTTGTACAATAATAAAATCCTATATTTCAACATTCCATTCATCACCAATAGTTATTTCAAACTCTTCCTCCACTATAATTTAATTTTGAAGAGAAATTGGTGGGTTTCTAAATAAGAATTAGATGGTGAAGTTTCTGCTTCAGAGATAAGGTATTATTTACATTCATAAAAATTGAATCCTCTTTCTTCTTACAATTAATTTTCACATCTTGGTCTGTAGTCCAATCCATTTCATGGATTATATCGAACTAAATCATGTGTATGATGATGAGATCTTCTGATAATGATCATTTATATGCCCTAATGGGGACCGATTCACATAACATTGTTGCAATGATACTTTAATTAGGAATTTTGACTGATAACTCCCTTGTTAAATAAAATTGGAAATATGTAATTTTCATAGGAAAATGGGATGATATAGATTAATTTGATGATCCAAAATCAAATAAAAGATTTCTAAACATAAGGAAACAATTAAATTACATTCCACCAAATCTTTTAGAGCTTCAACCTCAGCAGTTGTGATCGCATAAGCATGGCCTTCCTCCCTTGGCTTTTTCTGAAGTAATTTTACTTGGTTCTTATGAAATTAGTTTGCATAATTCCCCTTTTCCATACAATTGTTGCATTCAACATTGAGAATGGCTTTTTCCCTTACAATTCTGAGCTTGGTGGCCTTTTTCACCACCCATGTAATAGACACTCATTCCCATCAGGCATGTACCGGGGTGTTTCGTCCAACATTTACTATAGGATGGATATTCAACTTTTCTCTTCTCCCCCTTATTTCCATTTCCATAGTGTCCAGTAGATCTTTTCTTCTCTTTATTTTCTTTAAATTCTTATCACATAGTTAAATCATTTTCTGTCATGATAAAACATGTGGAAATATCATTGTATGATGAGAAAAATTGATAGAGAAATGATTGTTGGAGAAATCTGTTAATCCCATAAAAAATAGATCAATCATACTCCATGTGTTATCTATATAATATGTTTCTTGCCTCACTAACCTTGTAAAGTTTTCCATATACTTTGCGGCATTCTCATCCTCTTTTTTAATTCAGAATAAGAAATTTTGTATCTATATCCACTTGTTGGTCATGAGAAAAGTATTTTTCTAATAAAATATCTGTATACTCCCCTGGTAAAATATTAAATATTTCTTCATCTTTCTTTGTGTTTTGATTTAATGTCCATCATTGATCTGTATCTCCCGGGAGGCGATAAACTACAATGACAACATTTTCCCTTTTTCTACTCCCCAAAGCATGAAAATTTTTCTCCAAAAAACATATCCATTGCTTAGCTACAAATGGATTTTTAGTCCCAGTGAATGTTGGGAGTTGTTTCCTCATAAATTCATCTAACATTTATCCTCCTCATAGCAGATCAGGGTGCACCATACGGGTAAGGTTATTATTCATAATCTGATTCAATTGTCCTAGTATGGTGATAAGATGATCATCAATAGTTGAATCACCCGCTCCACTATAATTATCTTAAGTATGATGGAAATACCTACATGTAATACATGCATTGATAAATTTTCCATTCCTTTCACTAAGGACCATTTATAAACAGTTTCATACACTAGATTAATTTACAAATCACAATACATAATTCCAAAAATCTAAAACACTTAACATAAATTGAGAATTTTATGAATATAAACCATAATCATAAATATGTTTTCATTCAAGAGGTATATAGTCATAAATAATTTATAATTTTTTGAAATGAAAACGTGTATTACCCTAAGCATATCCCCCGGGAGTGTCGTAACCATGAGTGCAACAAGGGCCATTTTCATATACCAGGATACCATGGGTCAATCCCGAAGCTCCATGTCAGAGTTTTCTCTCCTAGGTACATCTATACTAGAGCCACCTCTAACTGCTAGTATCTAGACATGGATGCATTGCATGTAAAATATAAAAAATCACAACATAAATAAAATTCAAGGAAATTATTCTATAATAATCCTCAAAGTCTATCTTAGGATAATGTGCTCTAATCAGAGTTTATCTAAATCTAGTTTCCATGTTTTGTACTGAAGTTATATGATACCAAATGTAATGCCCCGACCCTAGTTACCATGATTCAGTGGTTAATTACATATCATTGGCATGAAACATGTAATCATGTCCCCAAATACCGATTAGATTAGTAGACTTGGATGTACTAGATACATACATAATATTTACATTACTTCATGAGATAAAAAACAAAATCAATTTTTCCCCATTGAAGACACTTATATCCCTTTTCCTATCCCGATAGGTCCACTATAAAATACTTCTTCAAATCCTAGGAAAAATAAAACATTGAAAGGGGTGAGATCATATGCTCTGTGAGGATAACAATATAGTGGAAACTTCATTAATAAGAATAAAAATTTAAGGAATTGTATAAAACTAAAACAAAATCTATTTAAACAAATACTTCAGTATAATAATGCAATGATAAATCAAATTATTCCATTTAATTATTCAAATGGATATTCTACCAGTGGAATAATCAAATGAAATATTAATATCTAATTCCCTAATTATAGAATGCATAATGTCGGACATTATAACCACATAGTCAAGGCCTTGTGCCAAAACTACAAATAATATTTTTTCAAGGCCTTGTGACAAGACACTAGTTTGTCTTAATATACCTACAGATTCATCGAGGAGCTATAATGGGATCCTCCTGTCACTTACTATGTCCAATGCATTCCTCATTTGAAAAGGTTGTAACATAACATAAACATTCGTATTAAAACTGGCCCATGAAATCATAATACATTAACGATAAACCATAAATGGTATAAAAATAACAGATACACAGTAAAATATATCACATAACCTTCAAGAAAATATGGAAGATTTTTATCATAATCAATCAACATTGAACAAGTATAAAATCCATTAATGAATGTTGACATAGTGGAAATCAAAACTCTTTCAGAGAAATATCTCCTTACATTTATAAATCATTTAAAAGTAATGTAATTATAAAAGAAAACATTTATATTGAAAACATTTTTATAAGATTATAAGGGAATCTCCAAATGTATTATATTGGTGGAGAATAACCTCACTCGTAGTATAAGTTAAAAAACATTCTTACAACAATTTTTCAAAAAGGACATAAAGTAAATTTTTTGGAAAAATAAGGAATGATTATTTTCAAACCATTTTATAAAATATCCACCAAGGGTATAAATGACATTAAACCATGCTCTAGTAAATAGTAAAAGTATTTTGAATTAAATCTATAAGAAACACGGATATGGATGAAAAATATGTCCTAGTAGATACAACATAAAAACATCCTTGGATACTAAATATATTGTGAAATTAACCCTTACCATGTATGGGTCCTTCGTTGGGGGTACGTTAACCTCATCTATACTAGTTAACTAATTGTTATTACATTATTCAAGAAAAACATATATAAATATGATATCATATGTGATCCTCTTAATATTGAATTGTTAAAAATATTGTAGTAGTATCACTATTTTGAGTGTTAACTAATTTTTTTTTCTTTATAATTTTTATTATATAATTATTTTTTGATATGGATATGATACATTTGATTCATATCCAAAATGATATTATGTTATTATATATTATTTTTAATAATAAAATTAAAATTATCCATGAATGGTTATGATGGGGAATTAGTCTAATCGCGTTCCTGGAGATTTTAATCTGTACATACGTATGAAATCTAATTCAATTTCATATTTTTTTTATTTTAAAAGGAATTAAAACCAAAGGATAAATAGGTATATTATTATTCCAGTATAATCTAATATTTTATATATGATATTTATGTTCATTAACACCATTCATTATACATTTTATTCTCACCGCATTCCCTTTAATGCCCCGACCATAGTTACCCAGTGTTTGTGCATTATTACATAACATTAGCATGATACTAGGAATAATTTCATAAAAGATAGATTAGTTTAATATCCATTGAAATATTACATACATACATAAGTTTTACATTATATCATGAGATAAAAACAATAACAAAATTTTTTCCCCTTTGAAGACACTTATATCCTTTAGCATATCCATGCAGGGCTACCATAATATACTTATTCACATTCTGGAAAAAATAATACATAGAATGGGTTGAGATCATATTCTCAATAAGGATAAAAATATAGTGGAGACATCATAAATAAGAATAAAAAATTTAGGCAATGTATAAAACTAAAGAAAAATCCTTTTAAACATAAACATCAGAATAATATGGAAAAGCTAAATTAAGTAATGCAATTTTCTAATTCAAATGGATATTATACTAGTCGAATAAACACATTTAATTCAATTGCTAATTTTATATTTATAGAATGCATAATTCCAGATATCATATCCACATATTCAGGGCATCGTTCCAAGAATATTAATAATATTTTCTCAAGGACTTTTCCTAGAAACTAGTTGGTCCGATGAGACCAACCGATTCATCGAGGATCTATAGAGGGATCCACCCATAACTTACTAAGTCCAATTAATTCCTCGTATGAAAATGTAGAAGCATAATATAATCATTTGAATTAAAAAAATCATGTGAAATGTTAATTCATTAACCATAAATAATGAATGGTATAAAAATAAAAATCCACAATCAAACATATAACAAAACTTTCAATAAAATATGGAAGAATTGTATCATAATAATTCAACTTCAAACAAGTATAAAATCCATTAATGGATTTTGACATAGATGAAATCAAAACTACATGAGAGAAATATCTCTTTCAAATTTCAAATCATCTAAAAGAAATTTAATTATTAAATGAAAAATTTATTTTCAAATTATTCTTATAAGCTTGTAAGGGAAGTTTCAAAGGTGTTATAATGGCAGAGAATAACCGCACCCATCGTAAAAGTTAAAAAACATAATTACGGTAATTTTACGAATAGGTCAAAATGTAACTTATTTTAAAACGACAAAAAGATTCCTTTCAAATAATTTTATAAAACATAAAAAATTTGTATAAACAAATGTAACCCATAGTCTAGTAAATAGTAAAAAAATTTGAAATACATTTTAAGAAACACAGATTTGGATGATAATGAGGTCCATGTAAATACTTACATAAAAAAAACCTCAAATAATAAAGAGATTGTGAAATTAACAATTACCTTGAAATTTTCATTGGTCGAGTGTACATTATGTTCTTTATAACAGTTAAATCATTTTTATTAAATTATATATGAACCAAATAGATAAATATGATATCATATAAGATCTTCTAATATTTCTTGGTTAATAATATTTCAGTTGAATCATTGTTTTGGGTGTTAACTGATTTGTTTTCCTTTATATGTTTTGTTATGTAAGTAATGTTATTTATGGATAGGATATATTTGATTCATATTCAGAAAGATATTATGTAATTAAATATTATTTTTGATAATCAAATGAAATTTATTCTTGAATGGTTACGTTGGGGAATGAATCTCATCGTGTTCGTGGAGACGGTAATCAGTACATTTGTATGAACACTACTTTCATTTCATTTTTTTTATTTTAAAAGGAAATAAAACCAAAGGATTAACAGATATATTATTATTTGAGTATAATATAATATTTTACATATGTTACTCAATTTCATTAACAACATTCTTTATAATTTTCATGTATGGTATGAACGAGTCATATAACTTTGAGCGGGCGGTAATCCACACTACCTCAAATGAAAATATCATATATATACAACATGAAAAGAATAAAGGTATGAAATAAAATAGAATTATAGATGATTATAAATAATAGCATTAATATCATATTTAATTATAGTTCCATCTTAATGTCTCCGATTAGATGTGGTAGTAGAAGATTTAACAATCATTGTTTCGTGAGGCAGTAGTTCACCGTCCACAGAAAAATTATCTTCTATACCCATTAGATGAAGGTGTGTGTATGTGTAGTTAAAATACATCTCATTACAACATCCTATTATATTGATGATATTGGTGTTGTTATAATGGAATGTAATAAAGAGTGTTTTGTGGGTTGGAGATGTAAAATAAAAGAAAAGAACATAAGTGGAGATGTTTCCTTTATATAATGTATCTTCCATTAGATTGAACCAAAAGGATTACATGAAGTTCCTTGTTGCTAAATTAAGGATTATAAGAGTAATTTATGGATTTAGGGCGCTTAATTGGGCTGTGTTTGGATGATCCATGGTTCTTGAGATGTGTGAGAAATTTGTTAGATCTAAAAGCTTTTTATAAGGGGGAGGAGGGGATCTTAAAGAATGTTTGAAAATATTATTTTATTATATAATTATTTTCAGTTTCTAAAGGACTAAAACTCATTCATGTCGATGATATGAGGACTAATGTTCGAAATAAAATCATCCAATGATAATAGTATTGCTTTTGGATATTAATTTAATTTTTATAATCTCATTTATTTAAATCATTATTAAATTAGGTAAACACTGCCTCATTATTGTGTCATAAATAATTTTATTTATATGACTTCTAAAAATTTAAAAAAATACCATGATATATGAAATATTTTTAAATTTTTAGTGAATATTTATAATCTAGATGATATCTTATATAACCCCTTGTTAATTGTTTTTTACTAAATGATATATGTTTATGTCATTTAGTTTTTACTATAAATTGTTTAATATAAAGTGTCATTATCACTCTCTAGTAGCTCAATGGGGTCCTTAAATCGACCCATGTATGACCATGGTATGACATGAATCAAAAAATATGAATAGAAAACATGTATAGGTAATTTAATAAAATTATAATAATATTTGATTTCCCTTATTTATCAGATTTACCCTTTAACCATTGTAAATAAAATGTAAACTAAAATAATTATTCATAATGTTGAAAAATAAAAGTTACATATTTACACAATGTGGACATCCTGAATAAAAATATCAAATCCATTTTTCCAAATTCAAAACATAAAATTGGTAGAAAAAAATTAAAATTAATTCACGTTGTTAAAACAAAAACCTTGTTATTGAGAAATAATAACTACCAAATGATTGACACTTATTTATGTATAGTTAAAATGTGAAATTACATAAAATGACCTAAATTATATTAAATGATATAAATATAAGCTAATGGTACTTTTAAACCACTAAAATTTGTATTTTAGCACTATAAATTATTTCTATTAAAAAAGTTGTTTTTAATTAATATTTATTATTTTTCACTATTCATCAAAATTTGAATGATTTAAAAAATGTGCCCAAAATTCACCCTAATATAATTTTGATATTCCAATTCCTAAATTGAAGTCCATTTTTTAAAATAAAATTTATAAAATTTCAACAAGTGTGTATTACTGTTCATAACGACAAGTTTTATTGGTCGTGGTGTGTTAGAATCCTGATGTTGTGTACAACGCAAGTTATTAAATTATTCAAAAAGAAACAAATCATGGAAGCATGGGGAGATACCATCCCACTTATACCCCAACAACAAACTTTTATGCCACCATAACAAAAGTTACACTAGCAAACACATGGGTCACTGATACCACAGGTAACCATGCACACAGACACCTAGGCCAGAGCAACTATTTTGATACCCTAAGACACTTGGGCCCAAACAAATACTGTCATGCCCGAGGTCACTTGGTCCTCATCCTGAAAACAATTGGGAAACATCCTACATGCACACACCTGGGACAAATAATACAATATCTCATGCTCGATGAATCTTGGGATATAATGGACCTCGGGTCGTCACAGCTTACTCGAAGACTCTTAGGCTACTTAGGAAAGGGATAAGAAAATGAGCTAATAACTAGACACTCATAAGAGTGTTTGAAAAAATAAACTCCCCATGAAATAGGATTGTTCAACATGAAGTCCTCAACTTTGGTGGGGCAAGAATAAGAAACATAAGAACTAAATTGTACATATAGTTAAAAAAGTACTCATCCATACCTATGGGTTCCAAAACCAACCCATAAACAAACATTTTTGATACTATTCATTTATGAAAATCCCAACAGCTACAACTGAGTCACAACTCATTCCAGGAAAACAAATCTCCTTTTAACCCATTCTTGTTATCATATTCATGTTATTTCATTTAATTAATTCTTCACTACACGGTGACTAACAGGCATATACAGAATCCAATGAAGGGAAAACAACCAAGAAGAAAATTAATATTTCACCCATGATTCTCTTTTAAAAACACAACAAAATAGGGATACGTGAGATCCATCAGAGTACTGGAACCAAAAAAATACTCAACAAATGGCCCCACACGACCTCACATCCATAAACCAACAACTGCACCACAACGGCAGGTCTCATCCTTATCCATGTCACCCAACAAGAATCAAGCAAAACCACCACACATGTCACCAATAATGAGAAAGGGAGTTTTCGTATTCTAACACACCATTTATTTAGTTTCATCCTTCCGTTTGGTTAACTGGGGTGATCACATGAGGATTCTTGTTCACTGGACATTCATTTAATCAACCAACTTTATATGATTAACCAATTTCCATGCTACATCCATTTAATCATCTCAGAATTAACAATAAAACATATGATCCTTAATGCGCAAGAAATGACCGCCAGAAAACCGAAATCTTAATGGACATAATCCCATACAATTCACAACATATAAGAATTGATAGAATAATACAACAAAATTTTCAAACACAACCATCAATTCTTTAAAACCCATTTATTATCTTCGTTATGGTTTGGTTTCATCCATCCCCATAGGAACAATTTCGTGCCCACCACGTACGACTAACAAAATGAGAAACAATGCAAATACCCAACATATATGATTAATGATCAATTTTTTTCTCCACGCACCACGAAATTGGGATGCACAACATATAGGGGAGGATACTTGAGGACTCCATGAGTGAGCAGGAAAGGCTATAGCACAGGCCCACCACTTTCTTCGAGAAGTGGGACTCCAAACACACCATGAAAAGGAATGGGGACTAGCCAAGAAGAATAATGAGTCGCGTTCGATAAAAGGTGATCTCCTAGAGTTACATGATATAAAATCTTGAGTGCCTTTAAAGCCAGATCCTAGAATATCAAACTTTTTGGGTGGTTACAGAGGATAAAATTAATTGTCAATTAATTATTCTCATTAGAGAGGTGTCCATAACTTATTTGAGTTAAAGGGTTAACATTAAAGAGAGAAAAATGTGTAAAAGGTGTAGAACTGGATTATTCTAGAAAAAGGGAGTGACACTGAGGAAATGTACACTTGTTTTGGTAAGTCAAGGGTTTCCCAACTCTTGGGGAATTTTAGATATCATTTATGGGATTTAAATGGCATTGAAAGGGTGTATAGGAACACTTTAATGTCAAAAGAATTGTTGTGGGAGGACTGGAAAAAACTTGGGAAACTGGGAAAAAAATGGAGGAACACTATTTGGTGAAATATTTTAATGGTGTCATCGTCACGATTCCACCATCAAAGTACTACCCGTTTAGAGGAACACTGTATGTGGTGCCCCCATTTAGATGTGCGACCTAGAGGGTGTGACCACTAGGGTGCCATCGTCACAGTGCCACCATCTTGGTGTTGTTGTGACCAGTACTACCATCACAGTGCTACTGTTACTAGTTCTTCCATGACTGGAGCCACTACTTAGGTGGAATTAAGTTTTTGGAAATGTAATGGACCAAGAGGGTCCGGTACATTACACATAAAAACTACTAATCATTATAACTCTCAAAAATAATATTTTGAACTTATCATACATAGAAAAAAGAATAAATGAGTACAATATAAATCTTATTTTATAAAATGATTAATAATATTAAAACCTTGAAATATTATATATTACTAGTTCCTATCACCCAAAAATCAATTATTCATTTTTAATTACAACCATATTTATCCAAGAAAAAACTATTATAGTTTAACAAATCGGTGACAACTACGTCAATCCATCTGGAATATTTCACGATGAACTCAAACATTGCAAACTCTACCACACTCAACGGACTTCAAAAAAACTTTACAAAACTTCACATTATTTTGGGAAACTTTTAATCATCCCCCAAAAAATCTATATGAAAATTTTCATCATCCATCTTCTTATTCTTAAATTTCATTTAATTATGTTCCAATTACAACATAGGATTTAAAAACTCATATTCAACTATGATTTGTTTCTAGATAATATCATTCTTTGTGCCAGTTTAGGTGGAAAATAATAATAAAATGGACTATCAATTTTCTTCATTACACATCCAACATCCATGATCCAAATTAAATTGAATATAGACCCAATATAGAAAAAATTAATATTTTATCATAATATTATCATTAAATCCCAAATATTCATAGTTCCATAATATCTAATAACATAATAGAGTGAAAATTTAATAAGATGATATGTTTCATATAATATGTATAATAATGTTGGTCCAATATGGTATTCTAAAATCACATACTCTCTCCATGGTCTTCTATATATCATTAACCTCATAATAGAACAGAAATTCCACCCTAACCACATAAAAACACTAATAGTTTCCAAAAATTATTTATTCATTTGAATATTATTAATCTTTTCCCCATCATCATGGGATCCTTAGCCACATAAAATATATAAGTAGGGAAAAAAATCTATTGATGGATTTAGCCAACACAACCTATCTGTTGAAATTAATGTTTTAAAAATAATAAAAACAATTATTATTCTCTCTACAAAGGATAAATCTAAATGGTTATGACCTATTAGAGAACATAAACATTATATACTTAAAACCCTATATTAATGACATATATTCAACAATAATCCCATAAAATCACACCCACCCACTAGGTGTGATATCTAATGATTCCAAAATTTAACTACCCATTATAAATATATAATTAAAAAATAATCACCATTTTAATGAAAATTAATAAGAAAACAAAAAAACCAATGAATCTTATACAATTTATTATTTATTAAAGATAAATGATCAGCTTCAAATATATAGGTTAATACCAATATGAAGGACTATATAGACATACTATTGTTCAACCACGTCAAATCATTTTACTATAGTACTATCACATATAAACAGTGATAACCCTTAATAAATTAATTTATTAATTTTACAAGAATGAATTACAGTTCAACTACCTCTATAAAGAATTATAGTTATTTCATTCTTACATAATACGGTTTTCATCATACCATGATTAACAACCAATCACATTAAAAATATTCCATATTCACATTGGAAAGTATTTATATCCTTATAACATCTATGGGAACATGGATTATAATATAGTAACTCTCTCATGTTACCCTAATAAATCAGGGCTCATTTCATACAAATAAAACTATGTGACCTTATATTTATACTAATCACTTGACTGCTAACTCCACGTTTTGTGTTCTTTTATTGTGATGATCTCACCAATTATAATACAATGTCTGTAACATACTAGGTAATTTTAGAATATGAAATTTTCATATATATATATATATATGAATTTGATATAAATTATACAATAAAAGGGATGGTTTTCCCAATATCATACCCAAAAACCTAAAAATGGTATTCTTTGAAATCTTATGTTTCACACAAGACCGAGATATACCGAAAATAATACATTATTAATATTTTATTTTAAACGGTAGTTGACACATTGTTGTTGTATATGAAGAAATGCAAAATACTAGTTATATTGTGACTAAAAATGTTTATTAATGCTTTTACTTTCATCTAATAAATTTTAATAGGGTTAAAATGAGATGAAATCCAATTTTAAGCATAAAACACTCTAATATTTTTTAAAGCTACTTTTAGTTCCATTCAATGGAGTACCCTTTTTAAATATTGTTTTTTCCCATCTATATAATCTATTTGAAAAAACAAAATTATTCTTCTGATTTGTGAAATCAAAAATCATTTTGGTTGAGTTTTTAGTATTTATCTCATAAAATTTATTTCATAATGAATCGTGAAAAATATTGTATTTCAATTGAAAAATCCCTTTGGTCTAATTTAATTATATCGTATTATTACTAATTTAATATGTTTTAAAGTATAATTTAATTTTTTTTTATCATTTAATATAAATTTTATCATTTTATGTAATTTCACATTGAAATTGGATATAAACACGTGTCAAACTTTTTTTGGTTTTTACTTTTTAAAAACTAGTTTTCACATTTAGATATTGAGGAATAATTTTAAATTAATTATTCCAAATTATTTGTTTTAAATATTGGAAATTTGATTCTATATTAATAATAATAAGGTATTAATTATTTAAATAGATTCCATTTTTTGGACATTTTTACGGGTAGCACTAGCAATTATTTTATTTACAAAGGTTATGGGTAAATCGAGTAATTAAAATACAAAGAATAACATAATAATAAAAAACAACCCTAAAACATGATCTAATTTAACTGGATTAGTGTATCCATAACATTATCATCATTTTTTTTATTTTTTGATCACTTAGAGCCACTTGGATGTCTTTAAAGCAATTATAAAAGTATATTCAATGAATAGTCTTGTTTACACATTTGATTTTAAAAATGTAATGTTTTTTATAATGAGTTATATAGAGGATATGTTCGATAATAAATATTATTTATATATATAAATATGTCTCCTAAATAATTTTTATTTATTTATAATTTTTAGAAAAAATAATTAAAATTAATTTTGCACAATGACGATGTAATTATAGATTTATTGATTAAAGAATCAAATAAACGATAATATAAATATTAAAATAAATTATATTTGATATAATTTATGTTATCCACGTATTATAAAGTTTCCTATGACATGTTATGAGTCAATGAAATTGTTTTTTTAATTTATTTCTATGTTTGGATTTTATTTAAATCAAATAAAATGAATAGGATCAAATAGACATAATTGATATTTTATAAATATATTATTTTTTTAAATTGTTCAAAATTCATAAAAATATTTAAAATTTAAAATTTATTATTATAAGTTCTAAATGACCATAAATTGTCCATTTTTGTGTAATTTACCCCATGAATGTAAAATTTATAGCCAATAAATATTTAACATGCTGTTATAAAAATTAAAATTAAAAGGGAATAATTAATGGTAAAATGAAATGATAGGGTTTAAAATAAAAAAAATACATGGTGAAAAAATAATTTATTAGAGGATTTAGAAATATCTTTATATTATCTTATACATATCTTAATATGGTATCATTTGAATTAAAATTTAATTTATATTAAATTAATATTGTAAGAGTTTCCAAGGGTGCCCCACCTTACCCTTATTCAAAGGTACCCACTCTTCTCCGATAATCACACTAAAAATGCCAATTTATTCCAATATATATCCATGAAAATTTATAAAATATCCCTCTATATTCACGGGGGATTATTTTTACATAACACATTTTTTATATGTTTTATGGTGTTCTTCAAAGGAAATCAACTAAGGAAGAGGTGTAGTTTTATTTATGTTTTCTATTTTATTTATTCTTCAGCATCCTTCATATATCCTCAAACCATGATGCGATAATCACCCCATTATCCTAAATTTTCTGATATTTTATTATGTTAATTTCATCACTTTTACCCATCTCCACTTCAATTGAATTGGAAATGTACTAACCTTCTAGGCGTACGTGTAAACTATCACTTCTACTAACCAATATAATTTTTTCTGTAACCATCTCTGATAACTAGTTATAATAATGGAATTGATGTTCATATGTGATATTTATGAAATATTAATCAATATATTATAATAATATAATAGTTATGTTCTTACTTTCATACACATAAAAATGATAATGCAGTTGATGCGTACTTCTCAACTATCACCTCCTCGAAGCTATGTGTCTTTTTTTAATTGTATCACATGTATGATATATATATATATATGTATTTTTAAATTATAAATATGATATTAATTATTCTATTACAATTCTATAAATATTTAATAATACTTACCTTATTCCCCTAGTGATCAATGAAAAATGGAAAACGTTACTCATACGTACATACAACTTACCATATCCATGATTAAAATATTGTTAATTTTTCATACCATAAATAAAAAGTTTGATTTAAAATCATAATTTATATATAAAACTATTTATCATTTCATTAATATTATTCTGAAGATGATTGACTTATCCCTATATGAACAATATATATCATAACAACTTCATTTTTTTACAAATAACACAATATTGAAAAAACGTCCGACATGAACTCAAAAAATTATTTTATTATAATAACATGTAAATAAGTGATATAATGGAAATAATAAACATTATAAATGTTTTTATGAAATTTTAAATTAACATATATTTATTATTGAATAAAGTGATGAAAAAAATGGGACAAGTCAAACTCTAGGTAATGGACTTCATCTCCATCTCTATTAATTGAGGCATAATTTTATATAATACACCACTATATTTTATATGGTGTAAAATCAGACTCATTTTCTATTAATATTATTCATTTTATTTCAAATTTATTCTTTTTTATACCATGAGGTTTACTAAAATCCAAAAAGAATGATCTTTTTCAATGCATGTGGTAACAAAGACCATTCCCCCACTGTGACTATTATGTTGTATTTGGATTCCCTAAAATCCATATTATTTTAAAAGAAAAATAAATATCATTTTCCCTTATGATGTATTTTTGTATTGGAAATATTTTTTACAATGGTTTTATTTTACTAATATATAGAATTGATACTTTGAGATTTCAATGTGGAAATGTTATTTTTCTATTATGCATGTTCTATGTTTTATGATTATGGAAATGGTTCTTGGGAATTGTTAACATATATAGGTGGTTGCATGATAAACTATGGGTGGGTTAGCCTTTGATTGCTCTATAAAGCATTGTTAAATGAGTTATAGTTAAACAATTAAGTTTCTATTAAGGGATTTGGGGAATATACTGTGATCGGTATTCCAAGTGTAACCATAACGTTTTATCCCCATGTATTTTTGAATGATACAATTTAAGTATGATATGGATGCTACAAGATAAATTTATTATTTCTAATTTCTAGGAATATTTTCATGAATCTTATTATTTCATGAGGAATTTTAAATATATTTTGTTTTATGTGTGAAAATTAATATTTTATGTGACTATGAGTATTAATGGGATAATGTTTCTTTTCATTATCTCATTTCCCATACATTTCATTTTTTCTTATCCCATGTTTTTATAATGTTTTTAAATTGTGTAAGTTTGTGTGATATAAAGGTGGATTTCAATATGAATGATAAAAATATTTTTCTCATGAAAAATAAAATCATGTTTTATTTTAATGAGTTTAATTTTCTGAAAAAAATGGACAGTATGTATAAATGTCTACATTGTAATACATGAGTTGTTATGAAATTCTTATTGCACAATTCTCTATAACTCTATATCTAAAAAATACTCAATATATATTCATGATATAAATCAATATTGTGTAATTTATTTGTCTGGGTCCTTATATATGGTATCCTACGGCATTTTAGATATATTTTTGGGATAATATGTATTTAATAGAATGTCTATAAATTATCTTTACATTATTGAATAATTTAAATGATATAAAATTTTAAGATTACCAAGTTTCTTTTTATAATATATTTTATTTGAGAATATTTTTCTATATAAGAAATAGGACAGCTTTGCCGAGTAGACATCAAGGGGAAAACAACATTCCAAATCAGCAACCTGTGATTATAGGAATCAGAGCTGAATATTTTGTTGCACTGATGAAGCATCTAACATAGGATATAAGTATCGATGGTGTCCAACAATGAGATTATATAGATCAACAATAGAGGAACATACTAATATTATATGATTTCATGAGGAAATATCCCCGATCATTTATAAGAAAATCAATCCTCATTCCAGATGAAGGGGGTATTAAAGAACTAGGAATGATTTTCAAATATTCAGAAAAATAAAAACGGTAGTTTTAAAATTTATCATTTTGAAGGTGAAGACGATTAGTAGTGGTATATAGATAGGAATATAAGATATCATGAAGAGAATGTTAAAATTTCAAGGAATGAATTTATTAATATATTACTTGAGAAATATTTCATAATGTAGTTATACTTAGGATCGGAAAAAATAATGGAATTGATGCAAGATGAGGACTCAGTGGCTGTATAGGAAGAAAAATTCAACCAAGTAGTGCGGAATTCTCTAAATGTTATTCTGGATAATAATAATGAAATCAATATTTTTTCTCAGCATTAATGCCAATGTATTTTTGGGAATTGTCTTCTATAGAGGTCAAAAGTAACGAAAAACATTTATAATGTGCAGAGAAGTAGGAAATATAGTTTTTTGATTCTAATTATTTTCTTGAATAATAGAAAACTAATAGGTCAAGGTGAAAAGTAATTGAAAAAAGTTCTTCAATAATGTATTCTATTATGAATATTATGTTTACAATTTGTAAAAATTGCGGTAAAAAGCTGACCACTAGATTCAGTATCACATTAACATGATCATGTAGATTTGGCCATGTATGAATTTGATCTCTATCATCAGTATCCCTATAAAGATACAATATATAGATTATGAGTTGGTGTACTACATAGCTCTACCTCTACAATTAGACAAAGTATATGAGTTTATCCACATTTCACAACTAATGAGGTATGAGAAAGTCCATTCATGTCATGTTGAATGAGGACAGTTATACATCAAGGATGTGGATACCATAACAGAATACCTGATGGATATGAAGGATCATGAGAAGTGGATCCTTCATGGGTAACTAATTCCAATATTACATGTCTCATGGAAGAATGTAAATCATCAGTAGATTCCTATGGATCGTGAGAACCCATTATGATCACAATATCCTTATATTTTTGAGAAGTTTTACCTTTTTTATATGAAAATCCCTAAATTGGTGAGAATATGAATACTCTTATTTTTTATGTACTTCATTGAAATATAATAAGGATTAATTTATATATCTAGTTCTAAGAAGACATGAGAATATGAGACTCGGTGATTCTAGAATTAATATTTGAAAAAATATTAATATTATTAATTTTATGAGCAAGTAATTTTTTTTTAAAATTTCTATAACACATTGACCATGGATTAGATAACTTATGAGAAGGATCCATTGATTTCAAAGCACATATATTACCTTAGGAAGGTAATAAGCTTTGGGTAAGGTCAATTCTCGGGTTGGGCTTGGTTGAGGTTAAATTTTTAAATAATTTAATTAAATGAATTTCATTTAATTTATTATTTTTAATTCCATATACTAATATATAAATAAAAATATATTCCTCAATAACTAGGGTATTCGAGTTAACCAATATACTGAAATGAGTCATTTTTTATTATTTTTGGTGGATCAATCGTATACGACCTTGGGTTGAGATCGTATTGAGGATCACTCTTTAACAGAGTTAATGGATATCACCAACGATGGTAAAACATAAATGTGCTTTATCTATGACCGATCCAAAATATAGTTGTGATGTTTTTTATTTATATTCTATTCATTATCTCGATTGAAATCCAATTAATTTTGTTTATATGAATTGTTTTTTTGAAAAGATTTGGGTCGACGCCTCATTTTATTATTTAAACCAAAGACATCATTAGACTGGGTAGAGGGAGACCCATTACATAGCCCAAAGGCCCAAGGACAAGTGGCCTGAATACTAGGCTAGGGAGCCCATTTTTTTCCCCAAAGATCCCCTCAGAGAATAGTACTGCTATAGTACCCGGGCTGCTACAGTACTTGCTACAATACCACAGCCGCTACAGTTCCTGCTACAGTGTCGCCGCCACTGCTACAGTACTACTACAGTGACCTCCAACATTACTGCTACAGTACCCTGGAAATTAGTCCCTGCCCGGATTTGATCCTTGGTCTTTTGGATGCCAAGCATAAGCCTATACCACAAGGGTACAAGCTCATTGGCATGTTAATATGAATTGTTTCACACATTGATAGAATATTTCTGTACTGTTGATTTATTATCGAACTAATTATTTATCATTACATTCATCTATTTCAATAGTAATGATCAAGGAAAAACTGAATAATTTTCTATGTATATTTCTTACATTTTATGGCTTGTAGTCTTTTACAATATTTCATTTCAGGATTAGCATGTAAAATTCCACTGGACCATGGTTCAATGAATACTATGTATCTGATAATTTCCCAACTAATCATCAGGACAAGGATCAATATTGTAGCTATAGTTTGATTTTGATGGTGAAACTGAGTATCAATTAAAATGGAGCAGAACTCAGGATATATTGTATCATAGTGGTGGTTTGCATTCATATCAGTTCAATGGAGTGACTTTGGATGACTCATGTGGATGTTTCCAACGTGGATTCAAATCCCTATTCATGATCAACGGTTACATAAAGGCTAGGAGACCCAAAATACTTTAATTTTCATGGAATTTATAGTAAAGGTAGTGCATAGGATGATGAAGATATGAACCTATTGGATCTATAAAATTATGGGTTATACATCATGTAATGTGTAATCACACATTGTATTGGAGTCTCGGTGTGGTGTTAGGGTTTCTGCCTCAAGAAACTTTTATCACACAATATGAAACATGTCACATATTGTGTAAACCATATTGGCATAGAGACATGTACAATAGAGTGTACATGGGAATGGGTAGACGTGGATATACCAACATATACAATGTATATTGGAAGAGTCATGTACTCAGACACGACCGTGTGTCTATGATCACAACAAAGTGTTCAATGATTGGTACATGAGAAAGACAATAAGTTCATGTGAACACATACATGGTAGGGGAAGAGTTCCAAAATACATCTTCTATCCATGTATACATACATACTCATATATTATATAGAGTTTTAAATCACATGTGATTTATCACCACACGATCAGATTAGTGGCATGGAGAATACATTGTGCACCCCCACCACAAACCACGTAGAACCATTGAAGGTTTTCAAGGAGCTTAATTTCATATATTTGGACTAGTATCAGTTGGGTTTGTTCCCTTATAACATAACTAAAATGGAATACTGTATAATTTGATCCAAGTCTATTGATTGTTATCCACATTATAGTATCAGTCATAGATAGAGTTTGTGGGGTACCTCTATAAGGCTTGTGTGTGATCCATTATCATTTCATCTAATAGCCAAGGTGGGTTTTTGGAATGAGTGTGAAATACAGACTTAAATAATTAATCCCCATCTAATAGGTCATATTGACAGTGATCATGATATCATTATCATATTATTCCATACATAGTGGGTTGATCATGATTCGGTTTTTGGTGTCACCCAGTACGACTGGGTGTGATCACATATATGAGTATCAAGGTCATAAGACCATATATGGTAATAATAAAACATAATACATGAACATAATATCATAAAAATATCATTAAGAAAACATAAAAGGTATGACGTGGCTCAAAATAAAAACCAACAATCAATAACATATGATCATGAAATAAAAGTCCATAATACATAAAAAATATTGTAGTCATGATAACGTGTCAGAGCATGATAAGAAATATATAAACGAGAGACCATCACAAATCATAATATTTCGTATTTAATTGAACATGGATAACAATCATGTCACACATTCATAAAATTCAACGTATAGATAAACACCATTATACTAATCCTTTGTGATCCTATATACTTGGTAACAAGTTTCTGTTACATTTATATCTAATGATATAACAATCGTGATCTTTATTCTATAATAATACATGATTTATTACATCAAAGTACACAAAATAAAACCTTAATGATTGAGAGATATAAATTATTTTGGACTTAGGTAAATAGAATAACATGTTGAAAATAGGATACTAAAAAAATATTAAAAACATCATAAGTATTCTTCAATAATTCCATGTCTTTTAAAACTGAATAGGATAACATGAAGAAATACATATTAAAATGGTCCACTATAAATCATAATAAGGGAATAAATATGGACTAACATGTAGATTAAAATACATATGAAACATTATACATTGTAATGAGGCATAAAATGTGTAGTAATCATTAACATGACCAATGATACATGGAAAAGAATGATAATCATAACATAACATTTGAGGCAACAGCATTAAACATTTCATTATAATCATAGGTAAAGGATAAACAATAAATAAATCATGGTGGAAAAGGTCTCATTATATAATATGGTTTACTCAGTATCCCAAAATTATATTTAATGAAAGTATACCATACCTAATGTATTAGAAAACTATAAAATTCTGGGCACACCAATCACATTCATTTCATTATCTTGCTAATGTGTTCCACTTAGATCAATAAACATGGAATCATCCATCTTAATAATTTATTACACAATAATGAAGTGTGGAATAAATAAATTTTTGTCCAAATTAAAATATTTTTCTCGTGTAAGAAGTTTAATATCCTTAATTTTAAATAGGAATAGTAATAACTACTAAATTTTTTGGCATAGAAAATCGTTGTGAAATTTTGGCAGCACAATAGCGTCTACTAAAATACATAAAATTGGTTTATCTGATTGAAAGTGGAATCTCATATTTTTAACATCATTTTTGTAATACGGGTATATAGAATAATATATCCCATCATAAGAAAATATGATTAAGAGAAAAGGAAATGAAGATACATGAATAAAGAGGGGAAATGAAAAGTCCTCATACTAAATACTATCATGGTAATGAGTGCACATAATGGATCATGAGAGGGTGTATGAGAGTGAATGGGTATATCATAATTTATAATTTAATTTTTACATAGATATAATGTGTTATAAAATATCCAAAAATAATGAAATGGAGTTTAAGTGACATAAAATAAAATAAGATCTAGAATGTAAACGTGAAAAGATAAATCCATAACATTATTATGTGACTACTAATTCATGACGGGGATTATTGAGTGCGTGTAGATGTATTGGATGGACTATAGATAATGCAATGAAGAGTATGGATGATTTTCATGTAGTTTTAATGAAATTAAATGGGATCTAGGGTGGATTTATATATCAAAATAGGGGGATTTCATTAATATATATAAATTTTGATTCTACGTAATATTAATGAAACTTAGTGAATTCTTATTAATGATGGCACCTTACTCTCATTTTTCTCTTGAACACTCGGCTTGCCTTCTACCTCCTAGGGCTCTGGCCTCCCCAAGTGTCTATGAATCCTATGCCTTTCCCTGTGTATGTTCCCTTTTCATTCCCTTACTCACTCTGGGATGCATTTTCTATTGGTATCTTCATCTCTCTCACTCTCTCACCTCAAGTATTTCCCTCTATATTTTCCTCCCAGATCCATGAGTAAATTCAGTTTCTCCTAACTTCCTCCACTACACTCTGACCATTCATTCCTCTGCTCCACTTTATGTCGTATTTTTGGTGAGGGATACTCTGATGTTTTTGGAAAGTAGTTTGGTGGGTGTTTGATTTACAAACACTATAATGTGGGTTTTATTTCCAGGTTTTTACTCACATGTTCCTATGTTTCATGTTATAATTTCCTTATGTATTTTTGTACGGTTTTTTTCCTAGACTGCCTCACCTTGATCTGACGTATCATTCCACATCATTTATCTAGTTAGGATTTGGAGCGAGGGATACAAAGGGGTTTTGGGCCTTGCAGTTCTGTGGTTGTATATTCCTACTAGTTTTACTTCATTTGTTTCATTTTTTTTTCAAGATTCATTCCTAGTTTCCTCTTATTTCATTTTCATTTAGGGTTACTACTCTCGTTTTTTTTATATTTTGGTTTTCTTCCTTGATGGAGGTCTATGATCTATGAATGTGATATTGTTCTCTGGTGTTGGTGGAGAGATGATGTGTTTATGGAAATAGTATGATGTTGTTGATGGATTTGGAATTGTGGGTGACTTTGGGATCAGAAATGAAAATGTGGTCGTTTATTGGATTATGAGAGGATGTTCAGTTCTGGTGGCAAATATTGGAGATGTGGATGATGGTGATGACTTATTGATGGCGATGATAATGGAGATTGAACGAGGTGAAAGATATGAAGGTGGAAAAGGATAACATTAGAATATGATGAGTATTGTGATTCCTGGGGTGGTGGATTTCATTAATGGTGATGGATGGAGGTCAACAGTTATGGGGTATATGAAGTGGGTGTTGGAATTGTGATTTCAGACATCTAGATTTGTTGGATTTGTTTTTATGATTGTTTCTTTTGAATTTTGAAACAAGTTCATATTTGCATGGTCGATTTCTGTATTTAGTTTTTTGAATTTTGATCTATGTAATTATTTTTTTGTGACATGTGGATTGAGAAAGTTATGTAGGTTCCCACATTCCTTCAAAGTTGTTTTTTAATAAAGTAAATAATTTATTGTGGTGGTGATTCTATATAATAAATTAAACACAATCAAACACCAATCCATGGTATTAACCATGGATTTTTACCAATGGATATGGTTTTAATTATAATATTATTCTAAAGGCATAAAATAAAAAAAATCTTTCTCATGTAGAGATGATTCTTACTCTTAATGAAATGATGTGAAAATTGTAAAATATAATAATCATGTTAGAGGATCCAGAAAGGAATTATGAAATTAATTAAATATAAAAAAATCACATTATTTTAAATTTAAATCAAATAATTTGTAGTTAATAACCATTATAGTATTTATTAAAAAAATTATGGGTCATTATGGTGTCATAAAACACCAATCATATCTATATGTTATTTAATCCTTACCTGAAAATTCAATTATCCAATTAAATTATGAAAAATCCACAATTGGGTAATTTTGATGTTATGGTTCCAAAAAATAATATTATGTTTGTCTAAATAAATATATAAATATTTCAATTTTATCGTTTAATATTGAATACACATTTGTTAATAAATAATGTGTTTTCTCAATAACTATTTTTGAACCCTTATAAAATTTACATTTGAATGAATAAAAATTATATGATATTTTAGGTTTACTGAAATTATATTATAACAATATTTTATTAAAATTTTATATATTTCAATAATCCATTCATTCATCAAAATAAATTCCTTTAATGAATTTCAATATTACCAAAAAATATTCATTCTATTTTATTGTATAAAAAAAATTAATAAATTAACATTAACAAGATATCATATATTCATTATTCTATAAAAATAACATAAATAATTTTAATTTTATGGAATTTATAATTATAACTTTAATAAACTAGAAAACACCATACGTGTATGATGTTAGAGAGTGAGATATTCATATAGTGGTTTGACAAACATGGTTTGGGTCATGATCACTGTGAGCTTTAACATCTCTTGTAAATTGTTAATCACCTTCTTAAGATGTTTGATCCTAACCTAGGAATGGTAAAGGTAAAACTTAAATGATTCAATCTCCCATAGAAGCTCTGATAAATGGGCCTCATAGGGTACAATCCTACTGGTTGAGGCCATCACTTCATTTTTCTATGTCCATGGTATTTTTAAAATACCTATATTTATAATAATCACGTGATCCATGATAAATTGACGTATTATCAATGGTAAATATTCATATCCGAAATTTATATATGATAGGATATAATAAAACCAAAAAAGATCATATATGTTCTATATCCATATTACATTGTAACAAATTTAATTAAATATCTAGTTGAACATAATTTATAATAGTTTGAATCATTTAAAACATCCCCCTTAAAAATTATCACCCTAGAAATTTTCTTTAACACACTACAATAGTTGAGGGTACCTCTATTTATTATCCTCCATCAATTCCCAATCTTCTTCTTCAAAAGTGTTGTTTCTCCATAGCACTTTGACCCTGTGTATTTCCATATTTTATTTAAGTTTATTGTGATGATCTAATATCATCATTGTCTTCTCATCATAGTTAAGAGAATTCTCTAATTATACCACATATTTATTGAGTACATGTGAGGTTTCAAGTATGTAGTTTCTTAGGAGAGGTACATGGAAAATGTCATATACTTGAGATTTCTTTGGTCTGAGTTGAAGTCCATCAACCATTTCTCTATTGTGATCAAGGCTCTAAAGGTTGTTGATGTATATTTGAAGATGAATTCCAATTTTACCAGATCTCATCACATTATTCAATGGATATATCGGTGGAATACCATGTCTCCAATATCTAACACAAGGTCTCAAAGAAAATCTGTATCACATCTCTTCAGTCGACACTAAGCATCCTTGATGTCCTGCTCAATATCCTTAACCTTTTTCTTTTACATACTCAACCATTTCAGGTCCTAGATGTTTTCATGCAAAAAATTCAACCCAAAATTAATTTTTTCTTCACCTCATCCCATAAAGGTATTCATTGGAATCCATTTAGATGCCCTTGTGAAAAAATTTATTTTATAAAAAATTACCCACATATAGATGTTGCCTCCATCGTCCATTGAGGTTTATAGAACATAACCAAATCAAACCATCCAGAGTCTGAATAGTCCTCTCAAGTTGGGCGTCTTTTTAAAGATAATAGGACATACTAAAATTCAGCTCGGTGTTTTGGGCATTTTAGTGACATTTTTATAACATGGTGGAACATCTCATATGTCGATCGGATACAATTATTAGTTGTAATCAGTGCAGCATTACCACGTCTCTAATGTATATCATTGTAATTTGATCCCTTGATAAATAATATAAAATCATAATAATGTAATCAATCATTGTAATTGGGTCTAAAATAACTCTTGTATTATTTTTTCAATAGGATGTATTCAGATGTCCGGTGATAAATTCCGTGGAGATGTTCTCCTATTTCATTGATGGTATGGGTAATTGTTGCATAATCCCTTTACAAAATTTTCCTTTTAGAATTCAGATGCTAAACTAAAATTAAAATTGATGTATATTATTATATCTCATTTCTAATATTGTCGCAAAAAAATTGTTCACGTATTTCTTCTTATCCCTTCGTGCTTCCTGGGTGAGTAGAGAAAGTCAATCTATGTTCATCATCCAACCATTAGTTATATAACTCCAGATTTGATGGATGACATGTTCTTGAATCAAAAAAACACAATTACTTTATCATTAATAATGAACTCCAATGATTTCCTTTTTTATTTATGGTTTCCACTTTCATAGGAATAACCACATCATTTCATTGAGAATCATTTAACCACTCCAGAATAGATGGTTGAGAAATCATTTGTGAGTGAATTCATGATATTCTTCTTTTATGATTCTCATTTACACCCATTAGAAATAATAGAAGATAAAATCCCTATTTGTTTTGATCAATGGTATAATTTTAGGATCCTTTGTACATAGAGTGTCTGCTACATTATTCCCTTTCCCAAATGGTAGTGAACTGGTTTGTAATAGTCCATGATCAACTCTAACCATCTTCATTTGGGAATATTCATCTATTTTTGTTTAAATATATACATGAGGTTTTTTTGATCATTATATATTTCACACTTCTCCCCAAAAAGATAATGTCTCCATATTTTCAAAGTGAATATCATGGTATCCAAATATAGATCACACATTGGTTAGATCAATTGATCAATATTTAACATCCATAAACAATATGCTATGATTTTTCATATTTTATTAACACACAAACAAATCCCTTCACCAAAGAGTCAATAAATACAACAAAAAGTTCCCACAAATGAAAATTGTGAGCATATGTGTAGTGAAAAGACACCCTTTTTAGTTATTTTAATCTCTCTACACATTCTTCAATCTAATTAAACATGTATCCCTTCTAAGTTAGATTGGTTATATTATTTGAAAATCATGACAAATTTCTCACAAATAGAAGTTATTACCCAAATAATTCATTATACTATCGATACATGTCATATATTTTTTCCTTAGACATTCTTCATTATCTTCTATTTATTAAGGGTCCATAGATATCCCATTATTTGTGATGATATTCCCTAATAATGAAAATCCTTCAACCATAACTTGCATTTTCAATACATAGTACAAAAATTATACATTAATATAGTATTTAGCATTGATCATGGACAACTTTAAATCATTTCATTGGTCTTGGACTGTATTATAATATAATATATAAATATTAACACAAATATTTGGAGGTAATATATAAATACTCTATTCATAAATAAAATGAAGATTTCATGAATAATAGTGAATCAGAATGGCGTTAATATAAACTCATAGTGCTCGTAACTCGTATGAAAATTAGTTTTTGTGATATCACTGATCTTCAACATAACATTGTAATATCCAAACTGCAGATCCACATTGGAGAAGTATTGTTTTCCACACTGCTAATTGAATATGTCATTAATCCGTGGAAGAGGAATCATGATCATTTTCATGATATATTTGGTCATATAATAATCATCTCAAAGATGAAATTACCCTCGATTCTTCATGATGAAGAGGACTCATGAACCCCCCGGTGAAGAACTTGGGAGTATGAACCGTTTACCTATATACTCTTATATTTGATTCATTTGTCCTCAATTTAGAAAACAACTATTCTCAATGGAGTTTTGGACATTGGTGATTCCATAGGTATAAGATCAACTGAAAATTCAACTTTTTAGCTAAGAGGAAGACCATAAATTTCGTTATTAAACATGTCAATGTATTCCTTAATAAAAGTCACTAATTCATGGATGGTTCATTCAGTAGAATCAATCTTTAATGATAGAAAATATTTTACATGGGGAAATAATATCAATGATAGTTATACTAGTTCTAATTAAGATTCATTCTCTTTATTGAAATTTTAAATAATTGGGGGTTTATTCGCTATATAGAAAGTGATTTCATTATAATGGAAATTTATATTGGTTCATTATATGAAAATACAGTCCATGACCATAGTGGAGTTAAATTAAACCAATGTGACTTTGATAGGGATCACTGGGATGTTTTTTTACAATCCTTAATAAGAGAGGAGTTATATAATTTTGATGCAATAATATCCATATTTTTTAATTTGATAGAAAGATATACATCAACGATTTTTGGTGGGGTTTTAATAGTTCTAATAATATGTCATTATATGAAAGAATTCATACAACTAGAATAAAAAATTATATTCTCTATCCTTGAATGATTTATTAATGTACATATCACCACTATGTAGTTGAGACCCACCTCAGTGGTTATAGCCAAAAGGCACTCCCTTTATCCCTTGTCGGATATTGGTTTTTTCTAAAAAGCCTTGTCTTAGTGCATTACATTTCAAGGATCCATGGTTCCTTATAACTTATGTAATGAACAATGCTTTGAGAATTTACTTGATCTTTCCTTTCTTCTACCACATTAGTGGGTTTATCATAATGGATATCACTATCCTAGTGCCCTTCCCTCTTGTACCTAAATCATTTCATAGTTCAACATGGGTAATTTACATGGTGCTTAATTCCAAACCATTGGAAAGTTGGGTATTTAATTATTATATAAACATTAGGCTTACCGGTTGGACTGCCAAAATTAAACTCCATATTCAAAATCTAATCCCCATGATACACATGAGATTCACCAATAGCCATTTTTAAATTTTAGTCACCTTTTAAAATTTACTCATAGTTATCAATGTTGAGGATATGCTCGGGAATTATATAGACTATGATTTATCCCACTAAAGATGAAATCTACCGCATTATAGGGTATCGAAAATGCTAAAGGAATGTCGTGAATGTAATGTAAATTTTTTCTCACAAATCTTAATATATTCATCTTCCTTTTTCATAAGAGGATGGAAAACAATTTCCATTTTATGTTAGAGAGTGAGAGGAAAATATATTTGGAAAAATATTTCCACAATTCATTAGACACAGTCACTAGGAACTCTTACATCGGTTTTCTATTCATGAACAATGTCCACCTCTGATTATATTCTCCCTCCATATGATAAATAGTTAGTATAACTTTCTTTAGATTAGAACGTTGATGCATGGAGAAGATATTCTTAATGGATTTTAACCATTGATCCCCAATTAAAGGAAAATATGATCAATTTAATGTAAGAGGACATTATCACATATATCTTTAGATAATGACTTGTTATATCATATTGTTTTGGTAGATCCTAGTGAACATGGTTTATATTTAAAACTACTGTTATATAAGAGACTATCATCATAATGTTCGTGATTCTAGCAGACATCTAGTTTGGCATCTTGATGTGACAATCATCACTTTTCCCTTAATATTTATTTTTTACCAGATTCATCATATAACCAACCATTAGATAGAAAAAAAGGATAACTGGATATCATTATTTTTAATATATTAAACCCATAAATCCTATGTTATTAATATTAACGTGATAACTTATAAAATACATTTATTTCATTTAAATATTAATTTCTAAGATTCAATATATGATTTCAGTGATTTACTTTCCAAACATGTCCTCATATGGTAATTTTTCCAATAGTAATGGTTCATAAGGATATGATGAATTGTACAATGATTTTGAGTGCTATATCAGGTGTGAATTGAGTCCATTAATCGTGTACTAGGTTACACCGGGTCAAGGGTTCCCCCTCATCCCTTAAAATGTGGGTAATCAAAAATCAATAAAAAATAAAGTCCTTTGGGCCAATCAGGTATGTTACACTATGTCTGGAACAACACACATTATCTGAGTCATTTCCCCTATGCATATGTGTTCTAGAACCACATTCACATTATTGTCCAAACAACGATGTGTTTTATTGATAAACCACTTACTCTATACTTACTAAACTTGTGGGATGTTTTCTTATAATTAAACTTTTCCCTATGCCTTTTATTGATGTTTCCTAATCCTAATACCAAAAATTACTACAAAATTCTCATCATAAAAACTCTAAGATCTCGACAATTTATTTCAAATTAATACAACAATTTTTATAATAAATCCAAAAATAATAAAACTCTGAATATCAACATATCATGTTCCATTAGTGATTAGGTTTATAGGATAACATCTTCAACATTGTATATAGTAATAGTATTAGAAACATTCATATCATACTTATAAAATTACATGGTTGTTAAAACTACACTCAATAACCTAAGGAAATACATAAGAAACTACTGAGTTATAAATCCAACTAAGGGAATATAAATTTTATAAAATTAATAGAATAATACATATTAGTCAGTGGGTATTTAAATGGTGCATAAAAGTGTAACACCCTAAGTTTTGGAATTAACATTTTAAATCATTTTAAACTTTTGATATTTTCACTTCATGAAACACTAAATATTGATTTTTTTTATTATATAATAGCACTATTTCTATTTCATGTTATAAAAAACTCCATGGAAGTATTTCACTACACAAAAAATGAACTTTCTAGTTTTACACGCAACACTGAGTTTCTATGAAACAACACATTTATCTTAAAATTATCTAAATGAAATAGTTTTAACCAAGCCAAAAAAATATTAATAATAATAATAATATGTAAATTTTATTTTTTCACATAAAAAATATATATTTTTGATGAAATGTAGTTTATTTGGTTAAAACATTATATGTTTGAAAATTCTATTTTCAGAAAAGTACTACAATTCATGTCCAAACATGAATAAATATAAAATAAAATTTAGACACCTATATATTTAATCTGATAACATACAAATAATATTAGAATTTTAAATGTCAACATTAACTTATGATGATGTTTTATAATTTTTTCAAGAAGTTTCATTTTTTTATGTTTCGTGAAAATATTGTATTGTACTTATAAACATCAATTTTCATGTGAATAATTATCATATTTTCAATTTATTTTATATTCAAAATTGGTCAATTATAAATATAATAATCAAATTTATGTCATTGGAATCATTTTTTAATTTAAATTATATTTAAAAATTAATTGAACATTTAAACAACGCTTTTATCCCCATTATTACCACATCTGGGAGATTAGTTTTAAACATAATTTAGTAAATTCTATTAATTTGAACTGAAAATATGGACAAAAAATTTTATAATCACGATCAATTTTTTTCTAATAGGATAAAAATAATTATTTCTGAATAATAAATTTATTATTTTTATTTAACACAGTAAAGGATAAATAGGGTAATGAAATGTAAAAATAATATTATAATATTATAAAATTACCCTAACACTTGTATGAATTTCATCGGATGGGTGAGTTCTGACTAGAATTAACCTTTGTCTGAGAGTTCAACCTTTTTAACAACTTGGGTATGATTATGAAATTTATTATATTTTATATAAAGATTAGTTGAAAATATCATACTCATAATTTTAATAAATAAATTATTTTTAATATATGGTAAGATATAAGATAAATTCAACTTTAAATATTCATTTTAGTATAATACATTTTTATTAATCATTGTAATTTTTTTAAAATTTAAAAAGAGAAATAAATTAATTAATATATGGTAAAAAAATGAGGAATTAATTAATAAATTAATGGAAATAATAAGTGAATGTTTTTGAAAATACTAAAATAAATATAATTTAACATAGTTAATAGAAAAAAATTATTACATATATCTATCATATTTTTGATATATTAGAAGTGATTTGTTAATTTATAATGTTATTATTATATTTTTCAAATGAAAAATATTTAATTATATCAAGATTGACATAAATGATACTTTAAAATAAATTATGTTTTATTAAATTATATAAATTTAATACAACTGTATAATTAGTCCAACAAAATAGAATTAGATTAATCATTTCATTAACGATATATTAGCTTTTTTGATTTTTATATTAAATATATTATTCATAAAAGATAAAAATCCAAATTATCTGGGTAAAAGTATAAGGGTTTAATTGAGGGTTAATGGAAAAATATAATGTTACTATTGTGACTTAAACATGTCTAAAAATAAATTTTTGAGAGAATTGTGTCCTATTAGCATATAATGTTAGAAAAAAATTACATTGGAATTTTTTTAACATAAAACCCATTTATATTAATTTAATTTTTTAAGAGTTTCCTAAAGTTCATGTCACCCTAATTAAAAAAGGTATCCTCTTCCACCACTTATTAACGTCATGTTGAGAATTCAAGATCATTCGTACCCTGCCAATTTCCTTGCAAAACATTCCTAGTATGACGATATATGTTATTGTGATCACGAGAGACCAACTCTAGATTAACTAATAAGGGATATTTAGGGAGATTATTGAAGAATATGTAATCTCCTTACTGAATCTGTAAATTATTTTATTTTACTTTTGTTTAATCAGTTGATACCATTATATTGTAATTACTCTAGTATAACATATGTTATGAGATGTTTTTATGATTCTATAATAACCATGTTCCAACCTATAATCATCCTATCAAAAATTAATGGTCCAAATTTGTGAATGTACAACTTACCATCTAAACGTTGTGGTTTAATATGTTTTTCATCACCACTTTATTTGGAAGTTATAAGGATGAATATATTGTATATAATGCATAGGGATAATAATATTACAATATATTGACTATATATAAGTAATATATCATCTAATAACACAAAATATAAATTTTTATTGGTAATAAATTTATATTAATCGTGATAATTATGTTTCAAATTATAGGTGATAAAATAATTTAATTAATGGCATGAATAACGATGATAGAATAAATATTTAATTAATGAAAATATCAATAAAATGTTTTAAAAAATATTAAAATAAATATTATTTAAAAAAATTAGTTTCATCTCAAAATTATATAAAATACATAGAAATTTTATTTATATTTAATAGAATTTTATTTAGAAGTTATCATGTTAATATGATAATAGTTAAAAGGCTTGTTATGAATAGTATCAAAACAGACCTAAATGATACTTTGAAATAAAAATAATTTTTTAAAATGATATGAAAATAATAAAAATATATAATTCATCCAAATAAAAATAATATGGTTTAAAATGGAATCAATTAACCCTTTGGGGTTCATTGGGAATTTTAAAGTAACTTTATTATTCATAAAGAGTAAAAATCTGAATATTCCTCGTAAAATTTAAAGGGATTAACTAAGTGATAAAGCCAAAATATGTGGTTAATAGTGTGACCTAGACATGTCCAATTTTCATTTTATTCCTAGGATTTCGAACCACAATCCTATTATCTTCTAAATAAACTGTTTTTGAGATATTTTTAAGTGAAAATCAATTTATATTAATGTAATCTTTTAAGAGTTTCATAATTTGATTGTCACCAAGATTATAAAAGGAAAACTCCACCCTCACTTATTCAGAAATAATATTCTAAATGGACATCCATAAACATCCAATTTCACATCTCTTTTTTTATAGTAACAATATAGAGGTTTTTTTCATCTTAACAGACCAAATCTAATATCTCTAATAGGAGATCTTGTTAGATATCGTTGAAGAAGAGGTAATCTATTAACCGACTCATTCAAATTATTTCTTCTTCATTTTTTCATTCGTGTGAAGATACCATTATATTATAACATCATCGGTATAAACTATCTTACAATATGTTACTATTTTTATGGAACAACCACATTCCATCTTTTATTCATCCTTTGAAAAATGATAGTATCATCTGTTCGTACATACGACTTACCGTCTCCATGCAGTGGTGTAATATATTATTCATAACTACATTATTTTAATATGTATAATGATGGATATAATAGATATAAATATTAAAAATGAACTGATATTGAATCTTTTTAATTATTATACAATCTAATTTCCAAACCATTTACTATTAAGAAAATGATATTATCGTTGGTGCGTACATACTTCTACCATCTCCAAAACGCAATGAGATTCATCATCCAAATTAAGCATTTAAATAAAATTTTTAAAATTTAATATTATGAATAAAGATAAAATATATTACCTAACTATTCTAATTTAATAATTTATACACTTATATTTCATTTATTGTATTCCATTCAGTATGATAAGAAAATGGAAACAGCATTCAGGAGTACAAGAGGCTTACTGTCTCAATGAACAATGTATTCCATTTAATATATCTATATTTTTTATATATTCATATTCTAAATATATATGATATATATAAAAACTATTTTCATTACTTATTTATTTAAATTATGATCTATTTAATAGGATCATCAATAATAATCCAAAATACATATGATAAACAATGCAGTTGTAACCCAAAATGTTTCATTAAAATGTAATTTATAATAAATATGTAATTTAAAGTCATAGAGAAAAAATATTATATCATAAATATTATTATGATTCATTTAAATGTGAATTCTATTTTTAAAGTCATTATTTTGTAGACTCATACATTTATGGAGGGAATCAATCCAAATGTAAAACAATTTTATCTCAGATTTTATTTGTCAGAGATAAATGCCTTATTTACCAATAATTATTTTATATAGTTTACATACATCCCATAAATTACTTATATTAACATTATAAATTTATTTATTTTTATTTAAATATACATTTTCTGACCTCTATTTCATGGGGATTTATGGTTCAAATTTTAACAAATGAATAAGGTAGTTTTATCTCACTTTTTCATCATTGAGTAAAAAGTTTTAATATTAATATTTATTCTATTATGAGGTGTATATACTACCATATTACAGAATATATCTAGAATATCCTTATTATAATTATATTTTAATTTTATTTTAATGTTATCAGTTAATTTTGATTATGATTCAAATGCTTATAGTGGTATGGGACACATTGAAAGGATTAAATATTATTCTCCTAAAAAATGGTTCCAAAATATATCGTACAATTATTTTTAAAGAAAACTTTTGTGGTGAAAATTATTATGTTTAAAATTGTTTTTAAATCCATTATTAAAGGTTTTAAATAATATTTTTCTTGTAAAAGAGTTAATTTTATGTTATCATTACGTTACATGATGGTTTAAACATAATTATTTACTGAAGTATATTTATTATCCTTATTTTATAAAATTGTTTTTGATAATGTTACACAAATTATTCTACAATTGTTTACTGTGAATTTTACTAATGTATGAGTTTTTATTGATCTTTTTCAATGTAATATTTTTTTATTTCCCCTATAAGGTACATTGTGAATTTTCTATAAGAAATATGGGAAGTTTTTTAACATACATAGTTAACACATATTTTTACGCTTTCATGTCGCCTTATTATATTAAATATTCTCTTGAATGCTGGTAGGGTTATTTCCTAAAAAAGAAATTCTAATTTATTGGGTAATTTTATTGAAAAAAATAATTTCCATAATTATGATATATTTTCATCAAGAATTATTTTAAATGATTTTTAAAGATATGATTGAAAACAAGATTTAATAAAAATTGATTTTAAAATATTCTATTTTTAAAAAAATATTAAGTAAAATTCATTTTCCAAGTAATATTACAAAACAATTGACCCCCTAATATATCATATATTTGATATATTTAATGAATACCAATCATATTAATTCCCAAAATGGTATGTTTTTTGGAAATGATGTTTAATAAACCCACTACTTTTCAGGGGTCATTATTTAGATTAAATGAATATTAAACTGTTGTCTTTTCCACATGTTATTATATTATTACATGTTTATGATAACCATTTCATTTTATGGGTTATTATATGAATATTTACTGTCATGTGGAACATGTGTGTATGGTTTCATTATGAGATGGGTGGGACCTATATATCCCTCCACAATATTGGGTAATTAATTATATCTCATTCGATTAAAACAAAGGACATTGTCCACTAAGATGGTATTAGGTGTGATCCTAAACTACCAAATATGGATAAGAGAGTGAACCATATCTACAAGGATAGTTATGTGTGTGAATCATGACTTCCAAGATGATGTTATAAGTGAAAAAAGATTATAAATATGTCCCTCAGAATGATTATTTCACTACCATGTAAATCATAATAATATTATTCTATGTCTCCCATATTTCAATGGTTTTGTCCAATGTTATACTTTAATATATCACTTTATTTTTTCACTATGATTTACTTCTTAAAAAAATTAAATTTTATTCCATGATTCATGTGTATGATCTTGTTTATTTGAGGTATGATCTTCCATTTTAATGATCTTGTTGTCATACAATTATGCAAATGGTAATGTTTACAAATATCCATTGTTTACACATACTAAGAATTGTAGATCACCCTTTTTTATATTAAATATTTTACCCATGTTATAAATTATTGTTTTAGTTATGGGTAAAAAGGGTATGATCTATATGAGAGATTTTTAGATTATTCCCCAAATTAGAGGAATGTATTCCAAATTTCGAAGTCACTAAAATAATATTGTATTTGGGAATGTTTTTTTAATATATTATGTATTCTTCAAATATGATTTAATTTATTTTTATGATAATCTAGGATTTATATATGAATAATAGGAATCATAAACATTAATAGGGATTTCAGATATAGAATGATAATCTTAACATTTAAAATATGGAATTAAAAAAACACTCTAACCATAACATAAGTAAATGAAAAACATCCATGAAATTAAGGTTGAAAAGGTCCCATAAGTGAATCATTTTCTTAACCTTTCAAAACATTTTTTTATCATGAATATAAATAGTTACACAATTGTGGGGGAACTATATAATTTCGGGCACACCTGTCACATTCATTTCATTCTCATTCTTAAATGTGTCGTGTAGATCATACAACATGGATTAATTCAACATTATATTTTTTCCATGATAATGGAATGTCAAAAAAATACAAGTATGTTACATATAAAATTGGAATAAGTGTATACTAGTGAATAAAAATGATAGGAAATGTGTTTGGTATTCACAAGAAAAAAATTTGGCATGGAAAAGCCCATGTCAAATTTCGGCAGTATAATGGTGTTGATAAAAAATCCATAAAAAGGGATGATGAGAGTGAAAAGAGCATCTAATAATTTGGTAATAAATTAGACAGTTATGGGGTATGTAATGTAACATCCCAGGTAAATAAAGAATAATTTTTTTTATATTTATTAATATTTCTGAATTTAAAATTAACTTTACTTTAAAGGGGTTTCTATGTTTGATAGCGTATTCGATACGCAACAATTAGTTTCTTTGAAAACTTAAGTTGCATACTAGTAATATAATAATATTATTTTAAATGGTAGTTAACACATAGCCGTTGTATTGGCGGGAATGAATAGAAATAACTATAATATGATTATATACGTTTTTTAAATGTTTTTACATTTATCCAATAAAAGATAAAGGCTTAAAATAAGAAAAGAATTAAATTTTAGGCATAGATAATCTAAAATTCACTAAAGGTCGACTTATCGCCTTTTCATGGAGAACCTACTTTAAATATAGTTTTGTTCACTCTTATACATTCTATTGGACCATATAAAACTCTTCTTTGGAATAGGGACATCAAAATTTACTTTGTGTAAATTTTTGGTATTTTTCCTATAAAGATCATTTTTTCATGAATAGTGAAAAATGTTGAATTTCAATTCAAAACATATTTTCAATATAATTTATTTATATGATTATATTATCTTTTGAATTGGTTTTAAAGTACAATTATAATATATTTTTACCATTTAATCCAATGTTGGTCATTAGAATTGATTTCACTTTGAAATTGGACTTAAACTAGTGTCAATCATTTGATACATATTGTTTCATAAAAACACGCTATTTGTTTTGACAACAGGAATTAATTATTAAATTAATTAATGCAACAGATATGTTTTGAATTTTTTAAAATAGACATAATTTTTTAATTCGGAATATCAAATATAGCTTAGTTTGATGTTTTGTATTTATCGGAAAACCTTAATTTTTTTGAATAGTGAAACCACAAAGTGGTAGTTACAAAAACTGTTTTTTCGTTTAAATGGAACATTACCACTTCAAGGATTTGAATTTCAAAAATCCAATATAAATTATTTTCATTAATAAGTAAAATTTTGTTCAATGGGATTAAATTTTTTTAGTGAATAGTAACTTTTATGTTTTTAATCGTGATTAGAGGTAATTAGTGTAATTTAAGGTAAAAATAATGTTTTAAAAATATGAAATGACCTTGACACATGTCCTACCCTTACTGTATGTGTCATGGACGACCTATAAAACCCATGGGTCGATTTTCATGACCCCATGGAGCCACTTGGGTACGATAATGACATTAATTCCTTTTATTTAAAGTAAATGTAAAAATGACACAAACATGAGTTGTTTTACTAAAACAATTTTTAAATGGGGTTGTACAAGTCATAATTTTGACTATAAATATTAATTAGAAAGAAAAAAGGATTTAATACATCATTATAGTTTTTTTATAATATTTAGACATTACATAAATTAAATTATTTATGACACCATGATGATGCAGCGGTTACCTCATTGTTTAACGATTTAAATAAAATGAGACGATAATGTAAAATCTAAGACCTAGACATGTCAATAACATATTTTATGGGTGGATTTACAACCATTATAACCTTATCCTCGAAATATATAATTGCGGGACCTTTAAAAAACGAAACTCAATTTATAATAAAGTATCCTTTCTTAACTTTCCAAGAGTTCCCCTCCTCTCCTCTTATAAAAGGCCCCCAACTATACCTCCATACACACACATCTCAAGCCTTTGGTTCGTCTAGTATCTGATAATTTTTTCTCTCCAAATCCCTCTCCTCATCCTAGAATCCTTACCGTAGGAAGGAAGCTCTTCAAGAAACCCTTTTGGTTCAAACTAAAGGGAGTTACCCGATTTTAAGGTAACGTCTTCACTTGTGCTCTTTTGTTTTATTTTTCTTCTCCAACACCCTAAAATAATTTTATTCATTTCTTTTGTAACAACAACAATATCCTAAATATACTAGTATGTTATTATAATATGTATTCAAGCTACACTTACACACACCTACATCTAGTGGTTAAAGAACATACTATTTCCGTGGATTGCGAATTTCTGCCTCACGAAACGATGATTGTTAAACACTCATATAACACCTTCAAAGGTGGCCATTCAGATGCCACTTTTATTTATATATGATATATAATATTTTTATGTTTTACTTATGCTTCTGTATTTTTCATTTATGGAATACCTTTATGGTTTCCATTATGGGTAAACGCGATATCTTCATTTTAGGAAGTACGGACTACCGCCCCCTCAAAGTGATTTGATTCGTTAATTCCATATGTGGGACATATAAAGGATGGAGTTAAAGTTATTATATATGATTTTATATTGGAAGTATAATATACCTTTATATTATTATTATTTCTTCCCATTAAAGTATGAGATAGAAATGAAAGTAGCGTTTATGCGTACGTACGGCTTACCATCTCCATGAACGGTGCATTTCATTTCTTATCCCCAAATGTATTGTACTATTATAAGTGCATATATATAATGGATATATATGATGTATGTTACATCTAAATGATTAATATAATTCTGGAAATAAAATATACATATCTCTCATTTAGTTCTAATTCCATTAATATGACATAGAAATGAAAGTAGCATTCATGCGTACGTACGACTTACCATTTCCATGAACGGTGCATTTCATTTCTTACCTCTAAATGTAATGTAATATTATGAATGCATTTATATACTGGATATATATGACATATATGATATCTACATCTTGAATATAATTTTGGATATAATGGATATTTTACCCCATGAACAACTTGTAATTATAAAGAGTTTACTTTTGACTCAAGTACCATTGATCGGCAAAACGACCATTAATAACATAAAAAATTACATAGTGTTCATAACATGGTAATATGTGATATAAAAGGAATAATGAACTTTAAAACGGTTCTTATGCAAGTAGAAATTAACTCAAGTTTATTATTCAGGATGTTAAAGAATGATCGAGTCAAGTCGGACACGAGGTAAGGGACTTCGTCTCAATTTCCCTTCATTGAGGCATATTTTGTTTTATACACAACTTTCTTTTATACGGTGTATAAACCCCTTTGACATTTAATTTTATACAAAAGGAATCATTCTCTATGAAGCGTTTTACTAAATGACAAAAAGGAATGTTTCTTTTAACGTATGCGGTGACAACGGCCTTTTCCACCGCCGCGAGTATTATTTTTGTCATTGGCTTCCTCAACAAGCCGTAATGTTTTTAAAATGAAATAAATATCATAAAATATTTTATGTATTTTGGTATTGAAAATGTTTTTTATAATGTATTTGTTATGTCAATATATTTAAGTGATATATTTTGATCAATGTGAGGAAATGTTTTATTTCCATTATATTTGTTTTATTTCTTATGATTTTATAATGGTACATGGACATTTGATGAGTGGTTATGTGATAAACCATATGACGGGTGGTGTTGTGAATACCAGGACAGGTTGTTATATTATAACCTCCAATTCATTGGTTATGGAAGTCGGCGGTATGGCTATTCCATTAAGTGATATGTGTGGAAGTCGACCGTATGGTTATTCCATTTAAGTATGTTTATGTCTCAAGTTACCGTTATATGTTATGTGTTCTTTGTATGGGTTTTATGGTAATATTGTTTTTACAAAAGGGTAAGTATTGATCTTTTATTCAGTGAAGAGTTTTTACTACTTCAAAAAGGTGAAAAGTATTACCTTGATAAAGTATACATGGTCTACTTGTTGTTTTGAAGAAACTAATGGTTTTCATTCTTTGTGTTTCCCTTACTCAGCTTTTTATGCTCACCCCAAGTTTTTTGAAATGTTTTTCGCAGGACATAATGTGGAATAGTGTCAAGGATGGGATCAAGGGAAAGTCATGCTATATAAAACATGGAACTAGACATGTTTCTTTTTAAGAGTTATTATTTTATGGAAACATAGAAGATTTTTCTACTTTGTAATCTTTTGAGATTAAATAGTTATGTCCTAATTCTATGAAACTCTAAACCTGAAATGATCCTCAATGTTAATTATTCATTTAATTCAATATTAAGTATGTTTTATGGCCGGGGCCTTATAGTTGGTATCAGAGGTCGGTTTAGACAACATCAGGTGTTAGAAAATTGTTAAATTATAAATTAATTTAGGGTATGATTGAAATGATGTAGAATTTAAAGATTACCATGTAGCTTTGCCTAAGATATTTCTGTGATAAAAATGGTTTTCCATAGAGGAAACAGAGAAGCTTTTCTAAGAAGGAATACAAAGTATAATGACCTTTCGAATCAGCAACCGGAAATGGATGGAATCATAATTGAGTAGTTTACTGCACTGATGGCTCAGTTGAATCCGGTGATAAATGGTGGATGTGTTTATTGATGATATTTTGGTGTTTTCTAAAAGTAAAGAGGAGCATGAAAGTCATTTAAGGGTTATCTTGCAAACCGTAAAATAATAGAAACTGTATGGAAAATTCAGCAAGTGTGAGTTTTGGTTACAACAAATTTCTTTCCTTGGTCACATTGTTTCAAAAAAATGGCATAACTGTTGATCCTGCTAAAACAAAAGTTGTTGAAGAATGGCCACGACCAACAACTGTAACCGAGATCCGTATTTTTCTTGGTTCGGCAGGTTACTACAGAAGGTTTGTTGAAAATTTTTCACGGTTATCTAGTCCAATGAATAAGCTAACTGGGAAGGGTATTAAATTTATCTGGACAAAAGAATGTGATGATTGTTTTCAAGAGTTGAAAAGAAGATTGGTGAATGCTCCAGTTTTGGAACTTCCTTCCAGGAATGGTGAGTTTGTTATTTAAAATGATGCTTCATTTAATGGACGTGGTTGCGTCCTAATACAGAATGATCAGGTAATTTCTTATGCATCACGTCAGTTGAATACTCATGAGGTAAATTACCCTACACATGATTTGGAATTAGCTGCTGTTGTTTTCGATTTAAAAATTTGGAGGCATCATTTGTTTGGAGTAAAGTGTGAAATATATACTGATCCCAAAAGTTTAAAGTATATATTCACTCATAATGAATTGAACATGAGACAGAGGATATGGCTAGAATTAATCAAGTATTATGATTGTACAATTCATTACCATCCGGGAAAAGCAAATAAAGTGACCGATGCTTTGAGTCGGAAAAGTAATGCTTCATTAACCATGCTATGTTTGGAATGAGATCCTTGGGTTTTTGATTTGATGAACTTTGGCATAGAAGTTGTTGGTGAAAGATGTCCTTCTGTTTTGTTTCAGGTATCAGTGAAATCTTCTCTCTTAGATAGAATTAAGAAAGCGCAGAAGAAAGATAGCGAGTGGCATAAAATGGTAGAGCTGGCTCAGAAGGGTAAGTTTCCTGAAGTCAACATTGATAATGATTATGTTTTGAGGGTTGGGAAGAGATTATGTGTTCCTGGTGATTCACAGTTTATGAATGAGTTGTTATGTGAGGCTTATAGTTCCCCGTTTCCAGTTCATCCTGGCAGTACTAAGATGTACAGAGATCTGCGGGAGTATTACTGGTGGGATGGAATGAAAAGAGATATTGCTGATTTTACTATGAAGTGTTTGACTTATCAGTAGGCTAAAGTAGAGCGTTAGTTACCAAAAGGGATGCTTTAGCCTTTACCAGTGCCAGAGTGGATTTGGGAAAATGTATCCATGGACATTGTTGTGGGATTACCAAGGAAATCTCGAAGAAATAATGCAATCTGATTTATTGTTGATCGCTTGACTAAATCTTCCCATTTCCTTCCCATTCTAGATACTTCCTCTCTAGATCAACATTCTCGATTGTATCTTAAAGAGATAGTCAGGTTGCATGGAGTTCCCCTATCCATTGTATCTGATCGTGATCCCAGGTTGACTTCTAACTTTTGGAAGCGCCTTCAGAAGTTGTTGGGTACTGAATTAAATTTTAGTAAAACTTTTTTATCCTCAATCAGATGGGCAGTCAGAACGAACAATTTAGACTTTAGAGGATATTCTACGTTCTTGTTCGATGGATTATCAGGGAAGTTGGGACCAACATATTTCATTGGTTGAATTTTCATATAATAACAGTTTTCATTCCAGTATACATATGGCTCCGTTTGAAGCATTATATGGAAAACGATGTCGAACTATAGCTTTTTGGGATGAAGTAGGTGAAAGGAAGTTGATGGGACCAATATTGGTAGAAGAGATGGCAGAAAAAGATCAGTTGATTCAGAAACACATGAGAACTGCTCAGAGTAGGCAGAAGAGTTATGCAGATAATCGGAGGAAGGATCTATCTTTCGAGGTAGGTGATCATGTTTTTCTCAATGTTTCACCATGGAAAAGTGTGATGAGATTTGGTAAGAAAGGAAAGATGAGTCCAAGCTTCATTGGACCATATGAAATTCTGGATAATGTTGGTTTAGTTGCTTACCGAGTGGCATTACCTCTGAGTTTATCTCAGGTACACAATTTTTTTCATGTTTTAATGTTGAGAAAGTATATGCCAGATCCATCTCATGTTTTGAGCCCAGAGGTAGTTCAGTTGGAAGAGAATATCTCCTATGAAGAACAACAAGTCCAGATTCTTGATCGAAGATAGCACGTGTTGGGAAATAAGGTAATTCACCAGGTAAAGGTTTTGCAGAAAAACCATATGGTTGAAGAGGCAACATGGGAATCTGAAAATGCTATGAGGGATAAATACCTCCACTTATTTTGATAGGTGAATAAAATTGAAAGGACGCAATTCTCAAAAGGGGGGAAGGATGTAACATCCCAGGTAATGAAAGAATAAAACATTTTCATATTTATTAATATTTTCAAATTAAATAATAATTTTAATTTAAAGGGGTTTCTATGTTCGATAGCGTACTCGATACACAACAATGAGTTTCTTTGAAAACATACGTTGCACACTAGTAATATAATAATAGTATTTTAAATGGTAGTTAACACGTAGCCGTTGTATTGGCGGGAATGACTAGAAATTACTAGAATATGTTTATATATGTTTTTTAAATGTTTTTACATTTATCCAATAAAAGATAAAGGCATAAAATATGAAAATAATTCAATTTTAGGCATAGATACTCTTATATTCACTAAAGGTCGACTTATCGCCTTTTCATGGAGAACCTTCTTTAAATATAGTTTTGGTCACTCTTATACATTCTATTGGACCAAATAGAACTCTTCTTTGGAATCAGGTCATCAAAATTTACTTTGTGTAAATTTTTGGTATTTTTCCGATAAAGATCATTTTTTAATGAATAGTGAAAAATGTTGTATTTTAATTCAAAACCTATTTTTAATCTAATTTATTTATATGATTTTGTTATCTTTTGAATGGAGTTTAAAGTGCAATTAGAATATATTTTTACCATTTAATCCAATGGTGGTCATTGTAATTGATTTCACTTTGAAATTGGACTTAAACTAGTGTCAATCTTTTGATACATATTGTTTCATAAAAACACGCTATTTGTTTTGAAAGTGGAAATTAATTTTTAAATTAATTAATGATACTTATATGTTTTTAATTTTTTAAAATAGAAATCATTTTTTAATTCGGAATATCAAATATATCTTAGGGTGATGTTTTGGTATTTTTCTGAAAAACCTTATTTTTTTATGAATAGTGAAACCATAAAGTGGAAGTTACAAAAACTGGTTTTTCGTTTAAATGGAACATTACCACTACTGTGATTTGAATTTCAAAAATCCAATATAAATGATTTTCATTAATATGTTAAATGTGGTTCAATGGGATTAAAATATTTATTTAGTGAATAGTAACTTTTATGTTTTTAATCTCGATTAGTGGTAATTAGTGTAATTTAAGGTAAAAATAATGTTTTAAAAATATGAAATGACCTTGAAACATGTCCTACCCTTATTGAATGTGTCATGGACGACCAAGAAAACCCATGGGTCGATTTTGGGGACCCCATGGAGCCACTTGGGTAAGATAATGACATTAATGCCTTTTATTTAAAGTAAAAGTAAAAATGACTCAAACCTGAGTTTTTTTACTAAAACAATTTTTAAATGGGGTTATACTAGTCATAATGTTTTCAATAAATATTAATTAGAAAGATAAAAGGATTTCCTACATCATGATATTTTTTTTATAATTTGTATACATTAAATAAATTAAATTATTTATGACACCATGATGATGCAGTGGTTAACTCATTATTTAACGATTTAAATAAAATGAGACGATAATGTAATATCTAAGACCAACACTGGTCAAAAACCTATTGTATGGGTGTATTTAGAACCCTTATCACCTTATCCCTTAAATATATAATTTTGGGACATTTAAAACCCGAAACGCATTTTATAATAAATTATCTTTTCTTAACTTTTCAAGAGTGCCCCTCCTCTCCTTTTTAAAAGTCACCCACCTCTACCTCCTTACCCACACCTCTCAAGCCTTCAGATCGTCCAAACTCTGATAATTTTGACTCTCCACATCCCTCTCCTCATCCTAGAAGCCTTACCTTAGGCAGGAAGGTCTTTAAGAAACCCTTTTGGTTCAAACCAAAGGGAGTTACCCGATTTTAAGGTAACGTCTTCACTTGTGCTCTTTTGATTTATTTTTCTTCTCCAACCCCCTAAACTCTTTTTATTCATTTCCTTTGTAAAAACACAAGTATCCTAAATATACTTGGTTGTTTTTATAAAAATTATTCGAGCTACACTTACACACACCTAGATCTAGTGGTTAAATATCACATTGTTTCCGTGAATGGCGAATTTCTGCCTCACGAAACGATGATTGTTCAACACTCATATAACACCTTCAAAGGTGGCCATTAAGATGTAACTATATTTATATATGATATATAATATGTTTATGTTTTACTTAAGATTCTGTATTTTTCATTTATGTCATACTGTTATGGTTTCCATTATGGGTAAACGCGATATCTTCATTTTAGGAAGTGCGGACTACCGCCCCCTCAAAGTGATTTGATTCGTAAATGCCATATGTCGGACGTATAAAGGACGGAGTTAAAGTTATTATATATGATGTTATACTGTAATTATAATATACCTTTATATCATTATTATTTCTTTCCATTAAAGTATGAGATAGAATTGAATGTAGCGTTCATGCGTACGTACGACTTACCATCTCCATGAACTGTGCATTTCATTTCTTATCCCCAAATATAATGTACTATTATAAGTGCATATATATAATGGATATATATTATGTATGTTAAATCTACATGATTAATATAATTTTGTAATTAAAATATACATATCTCTTATTTAGTTTTAATTCAATTAATATGACATAGAAATGAAAGTAGCGTTCATGCGTACGTACGGCTTACCGTCTCCATGAACGGTGCATTTCATTTATTACCTCTAAATGTTATGTAATATTATAAATGCATGTATATACTGGATATATATGACATATATTATATCTACACCTTTAATATTATTCTGGATATAATGGATATTTTACCCCATGAACAACTTGCAATTATAAAGAGTTTACTTTTGACTCAAGTACCATTGATCGACAAAATGACCATTATTAACTTAAAAAATTAAATAGTGTTCATAAAATAGTAATAAGTGATATAAAAGGAATAATGAACTTGAAAAAGGTTCTTAAGAAAGTATTAATTAACTCTAGTTTATTATTCAGGATGTTAAAGAACGATCGAGTCAAGTCGGACCTGAGGTAAGGGACGTCGTCTAAATGAACTAAAGGAATGTTTCTTTTAACATACGCAGTGACAACGACCTTTTCCACCGTTGCGAGTATTATTTTGGTCTTTGTCTTCCTCAAATAGCCCTAATGTGTTTAAAATGAAATAAATAACATATACTATTTTATGTATTTTGGTTTTGAAAATAGTTTTTATAAAGGATTTTTTATGTCAATATATTTAATTGATATATTGTGATCAAAGTGTGGAAATGTTTTCCTTCCATTATATTTGTTTTATGTCATATGATTTTTTATAATGGTACTTAGACATTTGACGCGTGGTTACGTGATAAACAATATGACGGGCGGTTCCGTGAATACCAGGACGGGTGGTTACGTTATAACCTCCAATGCATTGGATATGGAAGTCAGCCGTATGGATATTCTATTAAGTGATATGTGTGGAAGTCGACCGTATGGTTATTACATTTAAGTATGTTTATGTCCCAAGTTACCTTTATATGGTATGTGTTATTTGTATGGGTTTTATGGAAATCTTTTGGTTACAAAAGGGTATGTATTGTTCGTTTATTCAGTGAAGAGTTTTTACTACTTCATAAAGGTTAAAATTATGACCTTGATAAAGTATACATGGTTTACTTGTTGTTTTGAAGAAACTAACAGTTTTTATTATTTGTGTTTCCCTTACTGAGCTTTTTATGCTCACCACATGTTTTTTTGAAATGTTTTTCACAGTACTTAATGTGGAATAGTGTCAAGGATGGGATCAAGGGAATTTCATGCTATATAAAACATGGAACTAGACATGTTTTTTTAAGAGTTTTTGTTTTATGGAAACTTAGTAGAAGTTTCTACATTGTAATATTTTGAGATATAATAGTTCTGTCCTAATTCTCTAAAACTCTAAACCTAAAAAGATCCTCAATGTGAATTATTCGTTTAATTCAATATTAAGTAAGGTTTAAGGCTGGGGCATTATATTCAATATAATATACCATCATATGGAAATGAATATAATATATATAATATAAGAAATATATTATAATTAATATGAGAAAGGAAATGACACCTCACTAAATTTTACCATGGTAAAAAATGTTAGTAAAGGATAATGAAAATTTTAATGATACATAAAGATTGATAACATCATTTTAATATTAAATAGATATAAATTAAAATATTTAATTACATATACCAAAAAATGAATATGTTATTTAAGATAAAAACCATAAAATATGTTCTTTAATGTATTTGAGATGTGAGAAAACCCATACTTGTGTGTGTGACTCCAAATGCAATGGATGTGATTCCTAGAGAATGGGTATTAATTTGGAGGAATCCAGATATTGGATGGTACAGAATGGATGTTCTCAAATGTTTTTCAGTGAAGTGAAATTTGAACTTTTTTTATATAGGAAAAGATGTGGATTTATTTTGTTATTTTGGTTTTTGACAATACATAATAAAATAACAAAACCCTCACACCATACCATGGTTTTTTACCATGGTTTCAACAAAATGGGGGTGATTCTAATTATTTTATAAGGGCAATATCCCTACATAAAAAATATTTCACTTTATTTTGTAAAGCTGAGACATATATTTAAATATAAAATATTTTATCCTTAAAATATAACAATTTTTTAGAGGATTCATAAATAATTAAAAAAATTATCAAATAAACATAAATTCAAATTATTTTTAAGTAAAAAAAATGATTTGATCAGGTATAAACTTTATCATATTTATTACAAATATTTTTGGGCATTATGATTGCATGAAACACAAATTATATTTATATGATATTTAATTTCTACAAGAATATTGGATTATATCTGAAAATTAAGAAAAATTAATTATTGGATAGTTTTGACGTTCTAATTCGAAAAATAATAATAAATAAATATAAATCATTTATATGTATTGTGATTTTCAATTTTAAACTAACATTAAAATTTATTAATAATTTTTGGGTGTTTGCAAATAATAGTTTTCGAACCCTTAAAAAAATTACATCTGACTTAATAAAAATTATATAATCATTTATATTTAATAACTTTTTTTATAATATTATTTTACTAAAATATTATTTATTTAAAATATCAATTAATTCATCGAAATAAATTCCATGATTGATTCTGAAAATTACCCAAAATACACTTTCTATTTTATTTCATCAAAACCAAATTCATATATTAAGTAAAAATTAAATGATAAAAATGTATTATCTATTCTATAAAAAATTAATTTCCTACTCATTATACTATATTATTAATGAATATCACTTTAATACACCTGTGAATTCCTAAGAGTAAGGTTCATATTGGTGAGACTTTCATGTGGTGGTTCGATATACATGGTTTGGGTCATGAACTCATTTAGCATGAACATACCCCGCAAATAGATTCTATTATACTTAAGTGTTAGTTTTCAAATTGTGTTTGGTCATGGGAAATTACTAGCGATGTTATCTCCCTCAAAATCATTGATATATGGGATTCATATGGTATGATCTTACTGGTAGAGGACATCACCTCATTTGTCTATTTCAAATGTATTTTTTCAAACCCAACTCTCATACAAATCTACTGATCACTATTCAATGAAAATATTGTCAGTAATAAATATTCCTGATGTTGATTTATATCTAAAATGTTATAATAAAAAAATAAATTTATTTTTTTTCTATATCCATATTACTTTTAAGTTAATTAATTAAATCGAAAGGGGGATTCTATTTCAAACAGATCAGGTAGTTACAAAAGATATATAAACATTTACACAAATCATTAGAGGGAGATAGAGGTCTCAACTATCTCATATTCCATAAATTTTTAAACCAATTCAAAATATAACATTTCTCATCCTGTAAAGAACAACAGAAAAAATAATGGGTTTTGTAGAACATCGAAAACATCACATAACATGAACTTAAAAATACCTAGATTATTTATAAACATATATAAAAATTAAATCATATCATAATAACATGTAGAGTGTGATAAAAACATAAATTTATACGGGGAAATCATTAGCGATAAAATGGAGAAGGAGTTGCAATAGTTTTTACAAAACTATTTAATTTTCATCATCAATGAAATAATTTTATTATCAACGAAACAAGGGCCTACCATAAAGTAATGATAGCATGAAGGAAACAAAAACATTAGACTTTAGGGCGTATAAAAATACTCAATCTTAAGGGAATCATCTATCATGAGATTAACCCCCTCTTCCAATAGATAATTAATGCTTGGGAATCACTATATACTCTCACTGTGTTGCAGCTTTGTGGGGAGAAAGAGAAGCGTTTTGAATACATTATTTTAATGTGTTCTCAATAAATAGAAAATAAAAATATATAAAGGACTCAAAATGATAAGTTAAAACACATTTAAAATTATAACTACTAAATGAATCATTATTAATGGAGACTTTAAAAAGTTATGACATTTTATAAATATTATTGTGAAAGTACATTGAAAAAATTTACTCTTATATGAATGTTTTATAATGGATGCTTGAGAAATATATGAACTATTAATTAAAAATTAATAGGGACGAAAATTGTAAAAAAAATATTTTTATTAATGGAATACTGAAAAAACAAATAAATTTTTATTAGAATAAAATATAGAATCGATGAAAAAATTTCATTATAATGAAATGATTTGAAAATATATTAATTATTGTGAAATTAAATTTTATAAACACACATAAATAATGTTAAAATGGAAAATATTATTACAAATAATATATAATGAATAAATTAATTATTTTAGATAAAAAGATAATTTCCCCTTGGGAATGGAGAAATTTTTTCATAATTAAATTTTTTGATATAGAATAAAAATAGATGAAAATTAACCAAAACACTTTAATCAAAATTATATTTTCATGAAATATTTAAATCATCATAGAAAGATAATTTGGTGTGAAACATCTTTCCTAATAATATAATTTGGAGATAAATATTAATATAATCATTGTATATAATTTATCTATCATTAATATGAATTGAAAATGATATGAGATTATGGCTCCAATCAATTATTATATTCATAAAAACCACTTACAGATTTAGAATTTTTTTAAATAAAAGTATTTTTATTCATAAAAATCATATAGATCAATAAATACCATTTATAAAATCATTTTTTATATCATAATAAATTTTTGGGTATTATATTCACTATATAAATAATAAATTGGCATATAACATTAACAAAAGTCTCATTGAAGATAAGTTGAGACAAAAAGCCCTTACAACCTTTTTATCTTTTGAAAACAATCACCCAATGATATCTATAAATTTATATTTAACATTTATGTAATTACTTATAAGAATATCAAGATATAAATTAAAATAGTGTAGTATTTAAATCATTCAAATTGAATCGTGGTATACAACATTAAAATATAAAAATGGATTCAAATTTGAAATGGAGAAACATATAATGTTACAGTAGATTTCAATGTATGGGATTTACCCTCTAGTATATAAAATTTAATTTAACTATAACATAAAATAATTTTATGATATTTCCTTTTATATAATTCTTTAATAACTAATATCATCATGTATTTTATTGTTGTAATCTATCTCTAATTGTAGTTGTAAATAAATTTTACCTTTTTTACGTGCTTTATAAAGATGATATCATTACCCAGTAATTTATATGAAAGTCATAATAAATATATATTTAATTATACAATAATATATTACATATATCTATTTTTATTTCAATAGCATAGTATTCCATAACACTTTCATTATAGTTATGGAAAAATTAAATCGATATTGGAATATTTCAGTTTTTTAGAAAATATAGAAAAGATACCATAATAATTGAGATAAATAATATAAATTATAAAAAACATAATATTCCAATAATGATTTCATTTTTGAAAAATTATAATATAATTTTCGTGTACCTTTAGTTATCTGTAGTCCGATTTTAAATTATCATTCATATAGGCAGCTAAACAAATCTATATACGAACAAACATTAACTCGATTTGTTAGTATAGTTATAGAAGTATTCCTTTTGACATTATATCATTAAGAAAATAGAAAAAAATATATAATTTTATTTTCTATGATGTTTAGCTATATTTTATTATTTTTTTATATAAATGAAAAACGATAAAAAAACATATTAATGATTTTTTGTCAAGGTGGTGGTCTCCACACACATAGGGTTGAAAATCCATGGTTTTTATAAGTGGATCCGAATTTCTAACTTAGGATTGTATAATTAGTATAAAAATATCTCTATATAAGAATGATTATGAAGGAGTAATATTTTTAGGGTGACCAATTTATTAATAAGAGTATGGTTAGGAGGAAATATATAAGTAATATATTATACAGACGTTGGGAACTCGAATTTCCCATTAAATTCACCTTGAAACTGAATGTTATAGGAAAATGATTACTAAAAAAGATATTATGATAAATAGATTGTGTTTTAGGGAAACTTAGATGTCATATATTCAAGGAATTTTTTTATTTATTTTTAGTATCATGATGTGGTGGTTGTGTCTACATTAATTTGTGAAGAGTTCGATAATTTTGGAAATTCCATCAACTTATTTACATAAAACATTACATTATTCATATTAAAATTAACTAATTATTATATATTATTGTGTGTGAGACATGTCAATTTCTAAAAAATCTCTCATACGATTTCTTTCAGGTATTCTTTTATTATTTAATGTGACTCCATTACAATTTTTTTACCCATGTGTACTTTTTCAAGGGTAGCTTTTCATTTTACCAATGGTGGTTAATTAAAATTATAACAATTAAAATATTTCATATTTATTTATTTAATAATTTTAATATGATAATTTAAACTATTTTAATGAAATAAAATTTCTATTTATAAAAATTGTTTCTTACAAATATAATCGCACTAAACCAAAATTTTTTTTTAAAAAAAAAATTATTTTTACATTTAAAATTATTATGGGAGACATAATTATTATTTTAAAAAAAATAATAACATATTTTGAATTATTACAAATAAAATCATTTATTTATGACATTGAAATTATGGAAAAGAAAATTATTATCCAAACATATTAATTAAAATAAATGCAAAAAACATATTCTCTTCTATATTAATGTGTGACTTGTGTCTATTTATTAAAATTACTTTCCATGTTCATATATATAATAATGATATTTCCAAATGGAAAATTTTATACTATAATTTAAAATATTATTTCATTAATTTTTGTACACCTTCTTGGTTATGCTTAAATAGTCATAAAATTTGGAATGTTATAATATTCAGGAATTGGGAATTTTTTCCTAAATATAATTCTTTTATAAGAAGGAAAAAAATATATAATATGTAATGTTTGATATAATAAATTATAAAATTATGATTATTTTATATGATTAATGATTTATAGTTTACAAATTATTATTTTGTTTCAAAAAATAAAAAATAAATAAAAAATCAATCTTACCTTAATGATAGCATTTGATGTTTATTTTAAAAACATATACTAACAGGAATTATAAATTTAAAATAAAATATTCAATGAATTAAATTAACTTATAAAAAAATAATATAAAAATTATTTTACATATTTTAATAAAAAAAGAGATAGTATTTGAAAATTCACAGTTTTTTTTGTTATTCATCTAATAATTGAATATTTTAGAAAATTCTAAAAAATTACTAAGTTAATTTGGTTTAGGTAATGATAAATTATTATATAATTAAAAATTGATTATTTTTTTAATATTCTATTTAAACTAAAAAATATATAATGTAAATAAAAAATTAATGAATGAAATCAAACTTTACAAAGTTAAGTCTTCATAATTATTTTCCCTCAATTGGATGTAACTATTAATTATTTAGGATTATTGTTTTTATTATAACTATATTAAAAATTTATTATATATATTATGTGGTTTTACTTTATTGTTTTTAACATGTAATGATAGCTATGAAAAATAATATTTATTTCTGAGGATCCAATGTCATTGGTTGTTTCAAAGATGTTTTTATTACTCATTTTAATATTTTGATTATTAAAAATCGTATTTTAAATGTATTAAAATGATTAGAATTATTCAACATTAAATCGATTATGATTGGAAAAAAATTACATATATAACAATTTATATCATTTTGGAGGCATAATTATATGATGATCTATTTATTTTATTTAAAATATTCCAAAATATTTCTGTTCAAAAATTACATAGTTTGTTTTTAATGTGACATGTATGTTAGTATTTTATTTCAATATGAAAAGTTTTATCGAAGAGATATTATAAGTTTTCACATGAATTATTATTTCAATATTAAAATTATTTGACAGAAAAAATTTATGTTCCTTGTTTAATTTTCTAACAAAGGTTATTTTTTATATATTTGGTGATTGAATTAATTATATCAAATAATTTGATTCTTGATCCATTTTTGGGTGATACTATTTGATGCATTTATTTTCAAAGTTGTATTTCATCAATTTCAACATCCATGTATGGTTATATTGTAACATTAGGTATATTTTCCTTACAAATAATTTTGTATTAATAATTATAATTGTTATTATAATGAAATTCCCCAATCAATACCTCCTTCATGATTCCACATCTTAAAGGATGTTCTATTAGATTTGATATATTGATTTATTATATGGATTTTTATTTTAATATAATATATAATATTTTTACTGAGTAATTACAGTATTCATTAATTTTTTTTGAATGGTATTTATATTGATTATTAAATATTTTTATTGAAATCCATTTTAATTTCATAGATACATTATTATGTGTTGTGTGGACACCATTTGATTCCCATGTTTTCATTATGATTTGTTAAATGAAACCCGGGTTCTTAATGCCTCTTATAATATTAAAGTGGATGTTGTTTTGGAATGTTTTACGGCAGACATATTCTTTTGATTGGAACTATGATGTGGTAAGTCAATGATTATTAAGTGAAACTTAGTTTTACATGTTATAATTGTTGGGGTCTTTTATATCCCTCTAATACATTTGTCAATATTCTATATCACATTGTAAAATTTATTCATGAGATCCTTTTTAATTTCCTATAACCATGGGAAATGATGTTGTTTCCCCAAGTTGAAATTAATGTTATACAAAACATTATACTAAATTTGAAGGGTGATACACAGTTTTATTTTTATTCTCATAATGATGTTATTTTCATAAGGATTTTGTATATTGACTCAATATTATGATTCATGTTTTTTTATATCAACATTAAAGATAATATTTATTAGTTAATATTTGTTGGTTATTTTTTCCCTATATATTCTTATTAAATTTATATTCCCAACTTTATTTCATTTATGAACTTTGAATGTTATCCCTTCTGTTTACCCCTACCACTAATTGAAGCTCACCAATTTCATATATTTTTATTATATAGGTTATGTATTAAATTAATATGTAAGAATGTATACAAAGATATGTTTTGTGAGGATTTCATAGAATATGTTGAAGGGATGATTTCAATTATACGATTACCTTCCAGATGGATTTGATAAGTTCCCCTTAAAAAAAGGAATACATTTTTTTTTACTTAATGTTTTTTTATAATTCTCCAAGACTCTATACATATCCATTCAATGAAATCTATTTAAATGATATATTCGGTTTATTTCATGTAATTTCCAGGTGATTAAGATAGAGTAGTCACACATTAGGGTCACTCTTTATCATTATTCTTAAACCAAAGTGGTACATATTTTGGCGGGTTTTTTTAGAGTGTTATCAATAATTTTTGATCCGTTATTGGATATATATATATGTGGGTTATAAATGTGTGAGGAATGAATTTTTTAGGGAATAATTGTTAGTCCAGAATAACCTGTTATGTATGAGAAAGAAATAAAATATTGGAATTGAAAATTTAGGCCATGTATTTTCAAATAAACATATAAAAATATTTCGTACTATTTTAATTTACATATAACTTCTTTCAGTACAGAACCCAAGAATATGTTCCTGTATCATCTATGTTTATAACATTTGATGGAACATGACGATGTTGGTAATTTAAAATGAAAAAGAGTTTATAATATATATATAAATATACACATGCTACTTGGATTAGGGTTCCTATTATGGTTCTTATTTTAATGAACGGAAGTCATTTTCTATTTGAAGTTTAATGATGTGTTGTTTAGTAGCCTAATCTAGTTAACTGCATAAGGATCGATCTAACCTAGGTGAATGAGATATTGTATATGAATTTACATGCATTCATATAAAACTATATTCATATGTATGGGTGTATAATATCCCTTTTAGTTATATAGAAATAGTTATATGTGGTTGAGATGACATTCATTTTGATTTGAGCTTAATATTAGTAATGTGACATTGGTTGTTATTTGTATTTGATGATCCACCCCTCACCTATAAATTTGGTTTCTTAAATAGTGGAATAATGTATATTACTCATCGGATTATTTCCACACCAAGTTCTCTAGGGAGTTCTTATCATCTTTGATGAATGAGGTAATGATATATGGGTTACTAATCCTTAAGCAATGTAACTTAAGCATGTTGGATATCCAGATCAAATTTGAGAACCCTATATATTTATACTGATCACATTCTAGATAAGAAATATATATCTATCTTTCTTGATGATTTGTTTAATTTTTTTCTATGAAATTAATTAATTTCATTTACACATACTATGTAAGTGGATGTGAAATAGAAAATAAAAGTGATGACAATTTGAATTAGCAGGGAGGAGTGCCTTAGGTGGAGGGAAAATATAGTTTCTCAATGTGTAGTTATTTAGTTAGAGTATCCTAGACATCCATTAATTCAATGTTTTTAGCAATATTAAGTTAACAATATAATATTATTCTATGTTATAATGTGTTTGGTATTTACGATGAATTTGTTGAGGTCTCACTGGTGGTGTGGTGTTCTTATGGAGGTCCGGGTTATCATGGGACTTAGTGACTAAATGATTTGGAACATCAACATGGAATGGGTGTTCATCACCCTTTATATAAAAATATTTTGACTACATGATTGATTTAAGGGATTATTTTGTTTAATTTTTAGTCAGGTCTTCATGTTGACGCTTTATCCAGAGGTGAGTGATTTTTAGGTCATCCCCATGATTGTCTCCATATTTAGTGACCAATGTAATTACTTGGAGGATATTAGTATATTGTTCAAGTATGGGAGAAAATATAAGTTAATTTTATGTAGGTTCTATAATAATAGGGGCTATAGGTGAATTTAGGTATAATTAGTTTATTGATAATTTTTTTTATGTTTTGTTTGATTAGAGAGCATCAATATCCTTTGTATAACCAACTGAAGTATCCAAATTAAGAATATATGTATTGATTCTTTGAGAGAACCTAATATTATCAACACATGTTGGATGTTGGTTTATACTTATTAATAATTTATTGTGATGTAGGCATAAAACAATATATCATCAGATTTTGGGTAATTTCTTCATACATTAGGAAAAAGTAATCAATGCCACTGATTTCATTGATTTGTTATATTCAATAGATATGGTTATTGGTTACATCCATAGGAGAGTCTCATTTTATGATCTATAAGTCCATTGGGTGGTGTTTGTTATGGAGTCTATGTTTTATATGTTTGGTTTAAAATAAAAAACCAATTCTATCTTAGTTTGTTGTGATGTTAATTTGACCTCATGTTATGGAGGTTCTATGAGTTATTATGGATGTCATTTGATTTCATCCATTAATAAGTATTTATACTATCACTATAGTCTGTTTTCTAATTTTTTTATAGAGATAAAAATAAATACAAATCTGATTTCAATGGATACTTATTGAGTACCAAAAATGGAGTTGTTTGAGTTAAGAATCATGATTGATAATTGACACCTAAATGGATTCATCATGTATATTGTGTCTCCTTTGGGTGATTCAGTGTTATTTAACCTGAGGGTGGATAATTTCCTAAGGATTTATGTTTAAAAAAATGAATTATTTAGTGGGATATCAATAATAGTTACCACGTTCCGTGGATAGATGACTTATTTTATTAGCTGAAAGGAACAAATTGGATTTCCGTGGATGACTGTTGATATAGATTTAATGAGATAAGGTTATATAATGAAAATATCAAAAAAATACCTTCCAATGTAGGTAAGGACACCATTTGTTAAATATAATGAAATTTTATATCATGAATTTACATAATATTTTTGTGAAGACCATCAAATATGTTTTATATGTGATCCTAGATTAGTTTATAGCCATGATCCTCAGTGAAATCATTATTTATTTTATACTAGAGGAAAAGAACTTTGATAAAATTATAGTTTTCCAAAAGGTATTTCACCACCATCATGACCATGGTAATATATCAAGACTTATGTTTTAGATTTGGTATGAGAACATCATTTTATATTTAGTTACTCAATATGGGAATAGTCATGGATCTGCTGAGAATTGGGGTTATTGATTCTTCATATTCACCGTATAATGTAGAAGAGTTTGACATCATAAATAGTTATGTATTATATTTTTAGACATTTGAATCAATTTTTTAATTGATTATATTATCGTTAATGGCACTAAGATTTAGGGATCCAACTATCATTAATTGTAATTACTATTATTAACACATATAATTCATGAATGATTGGTTATTCAGTACATAAATAATTTGATTTTAATGAATGAGGTGGTGTCAAATTTATTCTATGATACCTCCCATATAGACCTGGAATAAATAATGATAAAAAGGAAGTGATATATTGTAGTTCTTATAATTGAGACCTCAAAAATGTAACTATTCTACTGATGACTTAGTGTCTGTTTTTGTAGATTTTTCCCATAATATCTGATGACAGTATCAAATTATAGAGTTGTTTATGTTCATCGTATACAATAAAAATTGATATCTATATTTTCTCTCTGTGATATTAAATTATATATTATTATATGTTGATGGGGATTCAAATATAGGGTTATTTTTATAAATCCTATATCGTAGGAAAAGGTAATGGTGTGGCTAATTCATAGAGCAGAAATTCATGATGAAATTTCATTTGAGAATCCCATGACTCTTATATGGATAGGGAAGAGATAGTAGTAATTAATTATATAACAGGTAGGCAGATGGAAGAGGATTACAATGATAGAATTTTTTGTAATAAAATTTTGTCCAAAATGAAATCATTCATATAAGGAATACATTTTGGTGGTAGTGACACTGAAGTGTGTCAGTTGTGGTGATGCTCGAGTGGTGAAGTCGGATGATGGAATGAATCCGATTTTTATAATAAAATACTATTTATTATATAGTATATTCAATAGGGAGTTTTCAATGTGTTATATAAATCAATCTTAGAGGTGTATTAGGGTGTTACCTTGATGTATTGTGGCCTAGCTAGGCATATTTAATCCCATGTGATGACGTAGTAATTTACAATGTATACGGTAAAATGGTTGATATATCTATAAAATAATGGAAATAATTATTTCCTTGAATGAAATTTTTATAATTGGATATACTATTGCCAATGTGGGAAGATATATTGTTGCATTTCAATAGTGGGTAACCATAATCCATAGGATTATTTGGAATTTTGTGGCTGATAATTAGAATTGAGATATAGTTGGACCATTTTCTAGAGATCCAAGAGTCATGATTCATGGATGTACTTTTGATTTACTGAATTGATGAATTATTTATGCTCTATATTGTAATGAGGACCATTAGAATATATTCTATTCCTTTATTCAGCATAATAGTTTAGAATGGATTATAGCATGACTTTGGCTTCTCTAATAACTTGGTGCTTGTTTTCATTAAAATTTATATAGATTTATGGAGTATAGCATATAATTATTTGAAGATATATTTCAGTCTTCAATTAAATATTTTTATTATCATGGGTAACTAAAATACCCTAGTATTTTATCTCTACAATAATAACCATTATAGATCCATTATTGTGGCACAATTTGTGGTTTTGTTAGTAAAACCATGCCAATGTCCACTATGATGGAACAATGTTAGGGAATTAGGAATCAATGTTCATAGTGTTATTAAATATACAATAGAAAAAATCCATATAGTTTATGAGTGGATTATAGTATGAATGGATTGTGTGATGTCTTATGAGGGACATATTTATAGTACAATAGATTTTGAGTATTGAACCATGTATTTTATTGGTTTCCACTCCATAGGGTTAGTGGATTCGTAGTCACATAAGTATGATCTCTACTTAGCTTTATGGGGTTATCATGGTGTTGGGGTACATTTTTTGGTGTTATATCATTTGGTTCTTCCACCATACTTGGGAGTGATCGACAACATAATTTAGGTATACTAACTTCATAAATAGTTTCATGATTACTATCATTTCATTGACTGTAGAGAGTTGGATATCAAAGATGCCATTATATACATAGAGTGACCATTTGAGTTTCAAAATAATGGATAAAATGAGTTTCATGGGTGATTCATTAGAATTATAATTGTGTTGTGGACAAATGGTGTCCTTGAAAAATAAACATGGAGGCATGAGACATTGATGCAGGATCACTGTAGGAATTTTGTTGAGTTTATATTTTTAAAACTTTTTATTTGGTGAAAAAATGATTGATGGGTACTGGTTTATGAATTTTTACTATTTCTATTAAAATTGTTGTTTGTACAAAGGATTTTTGTTTGTTTTATTGAGGCTGAATAGTTGTATTTCAAATTATGGTTGTTTGGACATTCATATACATCCCTAAATTATGATTTTTTTTATTATCATGATTGAGAGTTATTAAATGGAAAAATTATGATATGTACAAGATCATTCTCACAATTCATATAGAGGGGCATAATTTTTGTATGTAAATATCACATATTTTTAATTAATATTCAATATATTTCACAAATAAATAGAAATTAACTATTAATGTTGAATTCATTTTGAAGATAGATTCGCAATATTAAAATTTCATGAAATATCATCCAAACATCCCATAATGATATTCTAACATATTAATATTATATTCATAGATTTTATTCTTAACCTAGGTAAGGGAAAAATAATAATGGGTGATCTCATATTCAGTGTATGGGTAAACGTAAATGATGTATTATTTGAAATAATAACAAAATATGGTATAATATCATGATCACAGTAAACATACTTTATACTAAATATATCATGTAACCTAAATATGATTACTAGAAAAAAATATCATTTCAAAATACAATAATCATAATAAATAGAAATTATTATAAACCAATCATCAACAGTAACTTCATATCATAAAATTATGTCTCCTCAAAACATATAGAAGCCATTTTAAATTCCACATATAAGTATAAAGGATGTCAAATCAATGTGGGTCAAGGAATATCACATGATTCCAATAGTGGACCAAGTTAATTGTTTAGTTCATCATAGTTTATTAAGTGAATTTTCATTGTTTACTATAGTGGACCATGTACAACAACTTGCTTCCCACATTGAATCAAGTACCTCAACATGTTTTCGATAATTATCATATGATATTTAAAAAAATTATCTAATTCATTATATGACAATATATTCTAGATTTTAAATATATCATTATAAAAATCATACAAACGTGTACCAAAATATCATGAAACATTCATCATATCATAATCACTATAAAGAATATAGTTTTTTTAACATTTAATACATTCACCAATATTTAAGACATGGAAAATAAATTGGTTATTCAAACATATCATCTTATAAACATAACACATCCATAAAAATAATAAGGATTGTATCATTGGATCATATACTGAGAAAAAAAAGCATTATAAGATCTCATCAGAGAATAAAATTCATCAAAAATACCTCTGAGAAAATTTCATCAGATAAATATTGTTCCCATTTGATATATCGTAGATAAACAAAAAAATATCCCAACTATTTTATAATTTTTTTTAAATAAAACAATGATTTTTTTTAAAAAAAAATTAATCAGTGGGGGTTCACGATGGTGGGAAATTATATTTTTTCCGTATAATTTAATTGAAAATATTCCTTTGAAAATTATGTAAAAAAAATCAAAATGTAAATTTTTTGGAACATAAATAAAAAAATATAATTCCATTTTAAATGAAATATACAAAATTTAAAAATGAAATTAGAAACATAGAATATTTTTAAAAATATTCTAGAAATTATTTTTAGAAAATATGTATATTGATGAAAATTATTTGTTGTTAGAGAAGTGAAATGAACATAATTCAAAATAAAAATTATTTTGACTTGTGGAGTTCATAATACGAGGAAAAAGAAGATGAAACATGTAATATATATAAATTACTATAATGAAATAGTATTTATGTGTTCCTAGATAGGATATATATAAAAATTTATTTTCAAAAACATAATCAGAAATAATCCCTAAAAGAAATAGTATTGTAAGATAAAGCCCTTAAATATTTGTTAATTTTTTAATAGTAATATCCATGAATGAATAGAATCAAATGAAATAGTAAATATCGAGGAAATAAGGATAGTCATGATATAATCTATAAAATTTTTATAATTCAAACCATAGAAATTAAAGGATTGGCTAATATGGATAATGTCTCCCAAAAATAAAAGTGAGACTACAAATCCCAAACCTAACATACATCATTCACTAAAATCACTCTAACCATCACTTTTTTGGGAGTAGCTCATTTTCATACACCAATATAATTAATAATATTGTATTTGGTAAATAAACAATACCTTCAACATCAATAAGGGATTTTATACAGGAACCCATACAATTTACACATATATTACATGATTTTTAATCCTAAATATGTATTAATCTTAACACCAAATTATCATGGGTCCTAGATTCATTGGAAGACTAGGATCATAATACATAAAAATGAAACAAAAAATTTAAATCCTCATTGTATTCTCAATATTTAATTCCTAATTTTATTTTATCTCCTAAATAATCTTTGTATTGACTTGGAATAAAAAAAATAATGGGTTCCCTATAGAAATACAATGGAATGAAATGATAAGGAAAATTAACATGTGAGTTAAAATTATACCAATATATCTAAAAGATAATGATCACAGATACATTACATGATAAATAACTAAAATAACATTGTATAATTTATTCATGTATTATTTAGAAATCATTTATAAGCATATTATATGACCGAAACAAGAGTCAAGGATAAAAACCTATATCGTATAACCTGATGGGAAATGTCCGAAACAGGATTATGTTTACTCCCAAATCCCATGAACTAGGTATCATGAGACTAAAACTTATATCAATCGCATTGATAGATATATGGTTTCACCCCTAATATCATGTTCATTATTTATGTTCCCCACACAAATAAAATAAATCATGAGAATTAAAAAATATATCCATGGAAGAAAAAATGGTTGCATAATTTTTCCTCATATCATAATCAAATGAAATTTTATAATGAAAAAAATTAAGAAGTTAACATAATGAATATATTACCATTTATTAGGAATATATAATAAGATTTATATATAAGTAAGATAGAAGTATATATATTTTTTAATAATTTCGTAACATTAAGGATATAGAGGATGTTAGTTAGAGAGATAATGGTTATAAACCGATAAACTGGTTTTTTAGAGAGATCTCTATCCTCGAGCACAAATTTTCAAATATGGTATTTATCATCCTAAATAATAGAATTATGATAATTAATTACTCCTATAAGACCCTTTTTAATGATTATTATTACTTTTCATGTTAATCATTTTCATGTTATTTTTAATTAGATAATCATTTTGGTTCATTTAGTTCATTATGATGATGGTTGGGATATATGTCCAAAATCACCATGGAATGAGGATTAAGGTCAAAGAAACTATTATTTCTCAATATATATAACTATAGTAATAAAAATATTATCATTTATGAAAATAAATTATAATATTAAAAGATAACCATGAATTATGGTTAGGAGTAATGAATTATGTTACAATCATGGTGATTGTAGGTTGTACATATTCAGTTATAACATTTCCATATTTTACGGAACATAGAGAATGAGGGTAACTATTTTTTTATCATTCCATAATTATAATTATGTTATAAAAAATATAATATTTATTTGTTTAATCATACAAATCCATCCATGTTATGTAGTAATAAAAAATAATCACATCACATTGTGGGGCGGTAGTCCGCTATATAAATGAGAGGTGTTACCATTATTCAATGGTAGTAAGGTAAAGATCTAAAGGATATATTAGAGTAAAAAATTATTATTATGTAATGAATAAAATATATTATAATTTAATCCATCTTCATGAATAATAGTGAGAGGGAATTATGTAAAAAAAGTTACATCTATTTCTAAGGTGGGAGCCTGTTATACCGACAAAAGATGATTTTTTCTCAGTTTGTTGATGTGGATAATCATATATGTTTGTAAATTAACATAATAATATATTATAATATTTTGTATAATGAATTAATTATTTCATATTCATTGAGTAATGTTTTACTAGGTAGTATGATGAAATCATACAATGATACTCGGTTAAGTACAATAACTCTTATTCGGACCACCACATCATGATTATTACAAAAGCCTCCATAGATGGTATTAATGATGAAAAACTGAATATATGAAATTGAGAGGTAATTAAATAATAAATTTGGATAGGAATGGGATGAACCAAAATTATATATAGTTTTTAAAAATAGAAAATAGTGGGTGACCTTTTATAAGTCGGGGAGAAGACATATATAGACATTTTGAAATGAAAAATTAATTTCTAAATTCTAAAATAACCACATGGATTTGAATGAGCCCATTATAAATACTTAGATGAAAAATGTCCATAAAAGTCCCAAAAAATATGATTTGGACACATTTTTTGAATTGTAACCCAATCTTATTAGTTTAGCAGCAGCATATAACAATTTTCACCCTAACCAAAAAAAGAAATTTTTTAGAATTTTTACTATTCATTATGACCAAAAATAAATTATTAATTACCATATAATGTTAATTATAATTACTCTAAATACTTCTTAAAATTTCATAAATTAAATTCTTATAAATGGTATAATTTAATTTCATGATAATCATGGACATGTGATGAAAAATGGTTATCCCAAGAAATTGTTGTCATAAGTAAAAAAGTGTATTTATATCTAAATTGAAAAAAATATAAATTAAAATTAACCTGAATTACTATTAATAATATTATATATCTAATTTTTCTTTAAATGAATTTGAAAAATAAAATAATACTTTGTTAATTATTTATATGACAATGTTTTATTCAGTAAAAACCAGTTCTCAAAATATTAATTATACATTTTAGAGAAATATTAAAAATTAATCCATATATAATTTTGGAATGATTATTCCAAAAATAATGTTCATTTTTTAAAATAAAATTTCTAAAATTTGAAAAAATTTATTTTATTAAATATAAAAATAAATCTCCTAAAAATATTTTTAGAAAAATGTATTTTCAATGCCTATAAAGTCTTTCACAAAATGTATATACATAGTTGTAAACATATATTAATTATCCATCATAAATAATTTTGAAAACGTGGTTATTCTTATTCATACCACCAGTTTATCTGGATAGATTATAATGGCCATGGGATTGATTCTATAATAGAGTAGGTCTATCTCACTTATGGATGTTTATAGCCTATGGTACTTGAAGGTATACAAACTAAAATCAATCTCCATGAAAAAGTGTAGATATAATAATAATAATAACAATCATTAATGCTTCTATCCCAATTATATAATAGTAAAATAGTACTAAAATAATGAATTGGAATAATACATTCTTTCTTTAAACTACACAGGAATTCAACATACTCATAAGGAGGTAAATGATGTCATGTCAGGCCACTAGAAGACACTTCGGTCAATCTAACACTATATTCTTTACAAAATATTAATGATCATAGTATTCCATCAAATGATTTTTGATCTACATTAGACATAATTTTTTCAGGAAGATCCCATACTAGGTGGATTATCTAAATACCCAGTAATAAAAAAACATAATATAATCGAAATAATCCTAAAGGAAGCCTTCCACTAATCTCGTAAACCATGAAGAAAACAATTTTGAGACCGTATAAAAAAGTATTCCACAACCATTTCAAAACATTACATGAATAGTAAGCTCATCTTCACATGTTATGAAAAATAGAAATCACCATAAAAATCCATGAATAAACAAGATATAATCATCTCTGAATCAAGGTCTTATGGTCTCAACCGTACAACCTTCTAAAAAATTATACTCAAAGAATATATAAATCACTTACCAAGGATAATTAGTTGCATGAGCCCTTCTATCTCAGATGGAAATCATCCTAGATAAAACACAATCATCATGTATCACAAGACTGATAGAAAATCTCATTCATCCATGATGGAATTCATCAACGAGAACATTCTAATTGGTTCACACAATAATAATTCCATAATGGTACAATGTGGTTCTTGATAATAAAATAGTGGATCACTCCCTTCCATTATGGGCGCTCAAAAAACCCTATTGGAACCACCCAAAAATCACATCACATAAGTTAGGGATCACTCCTAGTGCCATTTTGGGACACTATGAAACTAAATTCAAACATCAGATATCATAAAACAAAGATTTGGGATTTAACCATAGTCATATGGGGGACTAAGTAAACCCTATCATGACTCTTAACTATGATAGTAGAATAAGTATCTCGCGTATTACTATTAAGAGATACCGCAAAAAAATTTCTATTTATCTTCCAGGAATTGTATTTTACTCATGATGATACTATGAACCCCATTGGGTGAATACTCTATATAGGGGATAAAAAATCCTGAAATAGGATAACAATGATTTAAAAAAACCCCACATAGGAATATCAAAATTATATAAGTTTCTTTTCACAGCTATCATAGGGATATATGAACTCTAGACAAACTCATTATAAATGTGATGTAAATCCTGTATAAAGGGAATAATACCACACAGTACCCTCAAAGGGGAATATCAAGGGAACATTCCCACTGATACATGTCTATGAATCAGTAAAAATAGTCCCACAAGAATCTATTATTTTAACATATGTCATTAAAAACCCATGAAAGCTAACATATTATATGACGAATAGTACTCTGGAAGGGCTACTCATAGGACCCAATCTGTGTCCAGATGATAGATATGTTTAGGGGAGAATTATATTATGGGAGTACATTGAATTAAAAAATATTAGATGACATGTATCTTAAAATAATCCCATATACATGTCCCCTCTCAATACTCAACATGTATATAGAGAATAAATGTTATATAATTCATATTAGGTAGTTTTTTCCTCATATGATCTGCTAGGAGTGTCTTTGGCCACACACAGAATGGATTTACATGTCTCCAAACAAGTAATGTACCATTTATACACGAAGTATTCCTTTTTTCCTTCACGAATCCCATTTCTGTGTACATGGAAATTTTCATGACATATTCCCTATATAATATGGTCATGTAATTCAATAAAAACATGTCCCTTAATTACAATGTATTTCCATGTACCCGGATACTGGTACACGGTTCAATACATGGTGTGTACCAATATTAAATTGTTTATACTCCCAAAATAACATATTCTAGAGCTAGGAAGAACTCATGGAATGTGTTACTTCACTACAGACCATGTTACTGGGATTTATAAATTTTAAATCCTTATGATCCTCCCAAAGACATAAAACTTCCACTGGAAACAAACATATCAACTCTATGGGATCCCTAGTTTCCATAATAAGGATATAAATTTATAAAAATAAAAAATCGTGGTTTGGAAGTAAATATCATTAATTTAAATACCTCATGTTGTCACGTACATTATTTGGGACTAATAAAACCACTATAAGGTGATGTATCTCGATCTGGTGATGATAGACATTAAAACTGGGGTTTTAAGGAACCTCCATTTCTTTTCCCCCACGGTCCATCCTTTCACATGGGAGAGAATATCCCCTTGCCCATTAAAATAAAAGAATGACAATAGGTAAGTGGTAATATTAATAATTTTATTGAATTAATTTTCTTCCATTTAACAAACCAATAATTATCACCTCCAACCATGTGACTAGTATTGATTAACATTATGTTACTAATTGGTTAAATAAAACATTATAAACTCAAAAATGTTGTTATATTTATTATTGGAATCTCTAAAAAATATTTATTCATCATTTCCAAAAAATTCTGTGTGTTTGATATAATATATTTTATATTTTAGATATCACCATGAAAAAATCATATATCATGGAATCATAAAATTTTCTAAAATATTGTAAATTCTTATAGGGAAAATCCAAAGTCACTACAGTCTCCCAACATTAAATCCCTTAATCCTAAAATGTTAAATTATATGATAACATGTTAAAATTTAACATTGACTTGGGTTCTCAGGCTATCAACAAACTTGAACATTGGGTAAAATTAAGCCCAAGAAGGATTCCCAATTGTCAGATTCCAATCACAACTATGTACCTAAAATTTCAACTCCTAATTAATTGTTTTGATAAAAAAAGTTCTATATTTTGAAAATAGGTGTGAAAATGTCTCCTCAATCATGACAGGTGGTTGGAAGCCAACATACTAGTCTAACATTGATCAAAAGGTCTAATGATACACTACACCATGAACCCAACATTGAAAATGACATAACCCAATGGTCCTCATATTCCATTGAATGAATTTAAACATCAAAATCCATCTCTAGATCTAATTATGGGCCAATGAACGTTGTCTCTAAATAGTATTAAATAGTTCAACAGTGACTATAAGGCATCTTGAACATGGGGTCAAATGTTTCTAAATATATGGGGGAGTGACAACTATACCAATCAAATTTGTACAAAAAAATTATATTCATACGAATCTATGAATTATTCTATAATTTTTTAAAATACCCCTCACCATGCATTATTTCTAATGGAAACAATACTTATATTTCCTGCAATTCATAATGTGGAGGATTCAGTCTTCTCTCCAAGTGTATTTGACATACTTCCCATATTCATAAAATTAATCTATAATATTTATAGTCTATATTCCATCATAAAAGATCTCAAAAACATATTCTATGTGTTGTCCTTCCTTACTTTACTACAAATGTACGGGGGAAACAACCATAAACTACCATTACTTCATTTCATCTGCACCCATAGTGGGTAACTACAACAAAGTAAAATTCTCTACTACCTAGATAAATGAGGAGTACAAAAAATCACTAAGGCCATCCACTACTACGTTGGCACCTATTGGTGTCTCCCATGAATCCATGGCTATAACCCTAGTATTGTTAAAATATTACTCCCTGGAATATGTAGGAATATCAAGAGTAGTGGACCTACAAAAAATTGATCTATCTTAACTAGAGCACCCCAATATGATTGTACTCTCTAAGAATATATTGAATTCATTCTTATCTGTCATTCATTCAACTTTGATATCAGGAACATGAGGTAAATAGAAAAGAATTCTCACATGGGATGATCTGTAAAGGTGAATATTCCAAACAATATGTCTCTCTCCCATATCTCATATGAGAATATGGATTGAAAATTATAATCACTACCTATTATATATACCTTGGTATTCAACCAGACACTAAACCATATATCATGGAGAATCATGGGATTTAATCAATATACTGATATAAATATTAGTCATGTACATGGGTATCATTCCATAAAAAACATTCACCCGGTGGGGATGTAAATTGAACACATCCATGGGATGATTTCTCAAACTCCAATGCTTCTGTAGGGACCTAATATCTCATATAACTACTACTACATGGGTAATATTAGCAATATGATAAACTATTATTGTTTCTTCCAACACATTATCTCATCCTACTTATATTGGGATCACTCTTCTATAAATGAGAAAATATTTTTTCTAAGAATCTATAAATACTTTCATTGATATTTGACTTCAAATATATATTCATGGATGTTTAGAAAACCATCCATACTTATGAAGCATCATATAGACCTTATTTACCATTATAATATGTTTCTATGTGACTCTCACCCTATAGTAGTGTTGGGTAGGAATTTACATTTGATTAGATGACCCCAAATACTATTTGATGGTTACTATAATTCCATTGGTATCCCTAGGCCAAAAACATGGGCTGCAGTTCAAAATAGGTGGATCATGACTCTCCATAACTAATGTTATAAAATAAAGTATACACATCATACTGTGAACCACATATGATCCTCCTTGACAAAATCTACTTCACACTAAATCATAATAATTCCCTTCCACACTAATTCAACCTCACAAGGGCCTTTTCTAACACCTCATCACACTAACCTTTTATGAAAACAATAGTGAAAGGAACATTTATACAACACATCAACACTATCTTCAAAGGGATAACTAACACACCCTAATTATTTTTTATCACGTTATAAGAATAAAAAATGTTTGATATATTTCCCTATATTGAGCAAGTCTGAACTCACAAAAACTAATTTACTTCATCTTGCATCTATCAACTCTCCTCTTCCATAACATCCATCATTCAGAAATTATTATCCCCATCATTATCTCAACATGGGTGATTTATCAACCATATTCATATTTGTATCATGGTGGGTCAAACAATCTCACATGCAATTACCTATCATTCAAAAATTAAACATTGCATCTCCAATGTATAAATAGACCCATCATGGGAGACATGAGCCATAGAACCTCAATCCTAGGATCATATCGTTATGTCTATTTCTTCCTAAGATTGATATTCCTTATCTTGGCTACAAAGTACCCGAGTCTCAACTCTTGTATTCCCCGGACCAATATTTTGATTTTGATCATCCAAAAAATCATCATTTCAATGTTCCACTTGACCACTCCAAAAATATTTCAAATTCATTGAGATACCACTAAATCCCAGAAATTCCATCCTATTCGAATATTAAAGTCTTATTCCTGGAAAAAAATTAGTAACTATATCCATAGAGTATCATGAATGACCATAGAATGTCTTTAATTACTTTTCCAAATCCATGCTACCCAATCGAAGATATAGAAGCTCCAATATACTAAATCATAACAAAATGGTTGATACGACTCTTCCATGAATTGAATATTATAATATTTATAAGTGACCATCATCTCATAATTTTTCTATGTCACTTGGGTACACCATTTTCTAGTCAATTCGTACAAAAGACTCACTATTATGACCACCATCTAACAAAGAGGGGTCATCACATGGCATAAAAAACACATCACTTCCTCATGTTATTAATCAGATTCATAAGGGTATAGCTCACTCCAATACCTTAGGTGTATCATCCTATGAAACAATAATATAAAACTTATCCTATGGAAATCCTAGTCCTGAACTATCAACATATTCTACTACTAAATGATAGGTGTGTCGATATGAAAACCAACCAGATATACCACCTCTTATATAGAAACCATTACTGAAGCCTCATCATTGGAAATATCGTCATCATGATCCTTCCATTTGACCATTGATTTATATAATCATGATGTAATACAGAATGATAAATAATAATTTCCAGACAAAAATTGTATATATGGTATGATTGATAAATAATAACGTGGAAACTATAACAACTTATTATAAGAGGAAATTACCAATTTTATTGCACAACTAATCACAATATTTAAATTGTCAAGAAGTAGTTTATAAGAGTCATAGTGAATTTATATGATATTTTTAATTAATAAACAATATTATCTAACCTAAATTCTATAATAAACACATCGTAAAACTATGAATATAAATTCCAAAATTGTTCATATATTGGTAACTCCAAACTCCAGTTATATGGAAAGACATAATCTAATACCACTCTGTAATGAACTAATCTGACATGGCCCATCTAGTACGTGGATGGACAAGTAGTCATAGAATTTAGTATACAAACAATATGCAAGGGGATATAATCCAAAGCCTAGTAGTCAAATCACACACATGAGAGGACATAACCTATTGCACCTTCACAAACACACAAATCAATCTCCCTAAAACAATGAAGAGATAACAATACAAATACAACCAAAAATAAATCCAAACATACAACCCATAAAGGGATTATTTACAAAGTAATGATAGGATGAAATGGTAAAATAATTGACCACAAAATCTGTTTATTCATCCAACCAGATCAGAAGGCCAAGACTACTATCAAATGTTACCATGATAACACACATTGGTATATCATTAAAACTATTATCTGTATACATTGGATCCTAATAAGACTCAGTAGAAGGGAATATTATCTCCATATGATCCATTATGATTGGGATTATCCCATTTAGGGATGGTTATAAAAATAACAAGTAGAAACCAAAATAAAACAAAACAAAAATGGAGAAACATAAAGTAAATAGTCTACTATTCCCTAAAAGTGAGGTGAGAAACTAAGAGATAGTACACAAAACTCAATCTCATCCATTCTATAGATATACAACACTATATAAATCATCACCACATATTATGTCATATAGACATCATTATAATGAATCCCATAATTTTCATGATATACTCATCTTAGGCACCATGTCTCATGTTATCAACCATGCATCCTTTTACAGGATTTTACTTTAGGATCAATGGTATCGTAATTATAGGAGATCTCACTCCATGAGCCCTTCTATCTAAGATGGTACTCAGCTACCACATCCAGTATCATGAAGCTAATGGAATAGCCCTTCCAGCCCAGAAAAATTATATCTAATAGCTCAATGGATTTTTCTATAATAATGTAATACTAAAACCCAGTGGTTCTTGAAAATCATATATGAGTTCCTGACTATCATTTATGGGGGAGTCATCTAAAATAACTAAAAACGTATAATATATCATTTCATAGAAACGGGTCATGACCAGGACATATGAGTAACACCACGCAGACAATATGAAATAGCGGGGATCATAATGATTAAATACGGTACTCACACCTAGACCACTAAGGGACTCTAAAATCCTTACAATGACATTGAACAGTGATACATGGATAGGGGACCCTGCTCAGGACCACTGTGAGATACCACAAACTCAATGATATCCTATCATCCTTGCAGGGTATTATACTCTTGAAAATACCATGATCAACTCTCAAATATTCTGAACACTAGAGGATTTATAACCATTCAATAAGGTCATATAGATACACCAGTCCTAACCTGGGATAATTAAATTAGTTTAATTTTCATACCCCATGTCCAAGATTGATAAACAAATTCAATAAATATACATATTATTTCAGGGATCACAATTGTATTCATCAAGAATATTGCAAAATTAAACCCTCTAATGGATAGATGAAGGGAGCACATAAAATAATGAATTAATGTGAATACATGATAATAATATCCAAATAATCACCCAGTGTTGCATTTCTAATTACAAAACTATGGCAACCATCACATTCTATGAATAAAAATACTCAGGATAGGCTACCCACGGGCCTCCACCTGTGTCTTAAAGAAGGAGATGTGTGACAAAAATGTCTCAAAGGAGAGTACATAGTGTGTATCCATATTAAATGATGTGTCTCTAGAAACCAACCCCTGACCATGTCCCATCTCTATAATCATTGTGTATAAGGAGAATACCTGAAGTTTACCACACATCAAATGTATTGTGACTTCATATGATCATACAGGCCTGTCCTTGGACACTTAATATTTTTCTTCAACATATCCATACACAACGTGTTGATATTACCCTAACTTAATCCCATGTCCTTAGATGTTCCAATTTATAAGAGACTTCTTTCATGTCATCTTCCCTTGTGCTTCTATACTACAACATCCCTTTACATGAAACATATGACTATTTACTCAAATGCATGGCCTAGGATCACTACACAGAGTGTACCCCCAATACACTGTATATTATACCCAAATTACATCTTCCCCAAACGGGAATAAAATATTGATATTGATCATAAACTCCATGTTGTGTGATCATGATTTCCATATAATAAATCCATGAATGCCTCGAGAAGTCCACAATTTCAACATAAACCTATTGTTCTACCTAATAGGATCAATAAACTATTGTAATAGGTATATAACACTGAAAAATAATTCATAAATTTGGTTGTCGATATATATGATGTAGTCCCATATAAATTTTTGAGAAACATCAATGCTTCCTGTCTGATGAAATTCTTGGAAGTTGGTATATATTGATCTAGTGATGATCAATGTTAGAAAATGTGGTTTTTTGTACAAAACCTATATTTATACTCTTTAATCTATTTATATCCAAATGTGAGAGACACCCATCCCCTCCTCTCTTTAGGAATAAATTTCTGTGTATGCGGTAAGAATATTTTCTTAAAAAATTTAATAAATCTCTTTCTAACACACACCAATGATAACCTCCATCCATGTTCACATAACTGAAAAACCCTATAGTATGCCTAGGGTAAAACAAAAAATCCAAACACATATGTATTTTGAAATTTCCATTATGAAATTATTATCAATATGTGTCCCATTTTTATAAAAAAACATTATTGATAAAAAATATTTAATATTTTTTATGTCATCCCACTGAGGCTCTATGGGCCATGGAATCAAGAACTGCCGCAACACCTACGTTCATAATTATTTCTTGAAACATTAAAAATACCTCCAAGTTAAAAATATTTTCACTCTATATGTTCTATAAAACATTTATGGAAACATGGAGTCTCTTCCAAAACATGGAGATTAATCTTGTATCTTGGTAGGATATAATTTACAGTTGTTCTCCATGTTGACTTTCCACCTCTATGATGTATACAACTACATGATGATTAAATCACAAGTATTATGAGATCTAAAATAATTGATCAATCAATATAATAAGATCCACTACCACCAATAATTCATGATTTCTACTTGACTCCTAGGGATTCCTACTAACAATGTCTATGGTGTTGTTTTCTAATTTCCATGAAGTAATAGGTAATGGTTGAATCATCACCATTGAAATCATTACATTTATCATTAACATGATGAAAAACTAAAAAAAGATATGTATATTCCATGATATACTTCTTCATATTTCCACAACAATATAAATCCTGGCACTCTTGATAAAACGTCATGCTTTGTGGGATTATGCAGAGGGTTGAGTAATGTAACCAATTGAACACATCCCCCATTATCTAACTATTTTATGGTTCACATAGTACTTACAGAAATCTTATAACTCCGTCTTTATTAATTTTATTCCCCGATGATTACCAAATTCTTTTTGATTACACCTTCTTCAGAATTTATGTGTCATCACTTTGTGAACCCTTCAACATCAATAAAAAGAAAAGGTTATGAAATAATTTGATAATTGAATAGTTATGTTGCATCCTTCATGAATCCAATGTCCATAGTTCTCAATTCAGTGAATATCAAATCCTTCTCAATTCACATCATCGATAAAGATCACATATCCTTTCTACATAGAGAATCTCTAAGATTTTTTTTTTCAATTATAGGATGGTATTAAAGGGAGAATTCATGGTCATTAATTAGCCCTAAAAATATTTTATGGTAAATATGAAGCTCCTCATATGTGAATATATATTTGAGTCTCTTATGTTTTGTATATATTATTCACTTCTCCCCATAGATATAATATAACCGCATTTTTAACATTGTTTTCACCATATCCAAATCCATAAATTTCATGGTAAAGTTCAACTCATGAAATTTTAGCTTCCTAGTTTCCTAGGAAATAACATTATTATTCTACACTTTTACAAAACACAAGCGCGTCATTGAAACACAAATTTATACGACAAAATTTTCCCAGCATGGGGATAACGTTGGGGTTGGTGCAGTGATATGGAACATTCTCAAATCCTTATTTACCTATTCACATTCACTAATTTTTTGAAACAATAGTCTATTCTATGTTATCCTATCATGTGGTTTGTAAAATTCCTATAATTTTCTAAATAATAAATGTTAATAAATAGCTAGTGTGAGGAAACTACATATCTCTATAAAGGATATTGGTATTGGCTAGTCCTCAATATATTATTTATTAGAAGGTCATATATATATATATATATATATCCCTTTGATGGTGTATATATAACTTATTATTGATACTTCTATCTCTAATAACTCGCATTATCTATAAATTTTATGTAGATTCTCCTTTCTCAAAGCAATAAGAATTGTAATCTATTTATCCTCATGACACATTAACTTTTAGAGTAAATCAAAATATAATATAAAATGTATACCAAATATTAGTTGACATAATCTCCAAATAAAATATTAATAATAACTGTAATGATTTCTAGTTAATTAAAATTTCTCAAAGGTATCACTATGAACTCATTATTTCACTATATTATTCAAATGAAATTAGTTTGACTATTTTCCTTCGTCACCATTAATTGGTGATATCCCCACCAATGGCCTATGATAGAGGTATACCAGGATAGGATAGTTGATAAAATGATATTCAGTATGTGGGAAGGGTTACATGTTATTTATTATTTATTTTTTTGAGGTTGATGATAATTAAGTCAAAGGCACATTGACCCATCCATCTTCTTAAATAAGAGGAATAGAACACCTCTGTAACACCCCGAGATTTTATGAAAAATATTCTTTTTAATTTCATTACTGTATTCTGTTGTATGCTACACCATGATTATCTTGCACTATACGAAACACCATATTAGCTTGCAGTATACGCAACCCTAACTTGGCTTTCATTACATGCAATCGCGACCTTCCTTGATAGCGTGTGTAGTACGCAATACCGGGTTTCACAAAACAAAGATATATTGTTATAATATTATTATGGAATAGATGTTATGAATGGTATTAACTAAATTTTGAATTTTATAACATTATTATTCATCTAACATATTTTCTAGAACATGGTATGAGAACAAAATAAATTTTTTGGGTAAAATAAGTATATTTCAAAAAATGCAGTTTTGCCGCCATTTGATGGAGCACCCACATTAAATCTAGTTTTTACATGTTTATATGTTAAAATAAAATTCTTCCTAGGATTCGGGATATAAAAATTTAATTTGGATAATGTTTTGATATTTTTCAGATAACTATCATATTTTAATGAATAGTAAAAACACGCTATATTTTAATTAAAAACAAATTTTTTCATCGCAATAATTTATATGTTTAGATTATCTTTTTAATTGGTTTTAAAGTGTAATTAGAATATATTTTTACCATTTAATCCAATGTTGGTCATTGGAATTAATTTCACTTTGAAATTGGCGATAAATCAATCTTTTGATAGTTATTGTTTCTTAAAAACACGGTATTTGTCTTGATAGTGGGAATTAAATTTAAAATTAATTAATGCCACTTCTATGTTTTGAATTTGGAAAAACAGACATCAATTTTGAATTCGGAATATCAAATAATTCTTTGGATGAATTTTTGGTATTTTTCTGAAAAACTTCAATTTTTGATGAATAGTGAAACCACTTAGTGGTAGATAAAAAAACTGATTTTTTCATTTAAATGAAAATTTACCACATCTGTGAATTGAATTTCAAAAATCCGAGAGACACAGTTAATATCAAGGACTAAAATGTGGTTCAATGAGATGAAAATATTGTTTTGGTGAATAGTAACTTTTCTCTTTTATTTACAATGGTTAAAAGTAAATAGGATAATTAATGGTAAAAATGATAGTATTATTACCCTAAAACATGTCCTAATTCTATTCGATAAATGTAATTCGACCAAAAATAACCTTAGGAATAAAATAAGACTATTTAGGCCCACTTGGATTAGATTATGACATTTAATATTAATTTATTTAAAGAAGGGTTAAAATAGTTAAAATAAAAGTTTAATAAGTAAAAAAAATTAATATAGGGTTATACATAGGAGAAATTAGACTATAAATATTCATTAGAAAAATAAAAATATTTCCTACATAATGGTATTTTATTTATTATTTTTAGTCATTATATAATTTAATTTATTTATGACACAAAAATGATACAGTAATTATCTTATTAATTAAATATTGACATAATTGATGTTATAAATACCCAGATAAATGTAATTATTGAATTTTAATGAATTACACTAATTTAATAGGTTAATATTACATGTTAGTATTTATTTAGTTAATTCTGTTCGAACTAATCATTCTGTTATGATTTTCACAAAAATCAATTACCAAATAGTGTCAAAATTGACATAAAATAGTTTTTAAAAAAAATATTATATTATTAATTTTTATTTTATTCCAAAAAAATCGAAGGTTCGTCCAAATGACTTAGATAAGGTAATTTATATTAATAATAAACAACTTGGGGTTTATTTGGATTTTTATAGTATGTTTATTAACCTTATAGTGTAAGAAAACAAGAAGACGCGGTAAAAGTTAAATTAATTAACTTAATGATAAATCTAAATGATAAGGTTAAAATAGAAATCTAAACTTGTCTAAATTCTTTTGGATGAGAGGATTTTGACCCATACCCACCTTATATTCGAATTAAATCAATTTGGAGCTATTTAAAACCTAATATGACTTTATAATAAAATAATTTTTTTAGTTTTTCCAAAGGTGCCCCCCTCCTCCCTTATAAAAGGGCACCTCCTCCCTCTCTTCCTCACACCACTTTGAGCCTTAAATCTCGGACAACCCCTGCCTAATTCTCTTATAAATATTCCTAGAAACATTATAGAGGTCCTGGTCTTATTCAATGACCAATTTTAGTTCCCTAATTGGAGGTCTCAATTAGGCGCTTCAAAGAAGAGGTAATGTCCGTTACCGATTCTTTCAACATTATTTCTTCTTCCACATCTTCTTATTTAGTTGTTTCATTATGAAGTAATGACATCAGTATGACTAATATAATAATATGTTATTTTAAGTATGAAACAACCATATTTCACTATCTATCCATCCTACGGAAAACGAAATCACCGCGCGTGCGTACGTACGGAATACCGTCTCCACACCGTGGTGTAATCTATTTTCCACCACCACCTTACATGGATGGGTATAATGGTTAAAGTAATGAATATATATGATTATTTTAAAGTGATATTGATTATGTAATATTATACACACACTATAATACAATTCGACGATCATGGGAATGATATCATCACTCGTGCGTACGTACGGAATACCGTCTCTAAGACAAGATGAGATTCAATCTCCATGATAATCATTCAAGAATGATTATAAAGTATATATAATAAGTAAAAATTAAATATATGACATAATAATGCTACTAGATTTATGTATATATATATTTATGTCATCTACTTAAATTCCATTCAATTCAATAAGGAAACGAAAACAGCGTCCATGCGTACGTACGTCCTACCGTCTCCATGAACAGTGTATTTCTTTCCATTTATCAATCCATTATATATATGTATATTATGAATATATGATATATGTAAATCATGTTTTATATTTTGGTTATAAGTAATCATGATCTAAGTAATCATATGAATAATTACCAGTTAAAACACGAACGACAAATGAAATGATTTTACCCAAAACACTACTTTAACATGAATTTACAGAAGAACAGGTAATATAAAGTCATAAGTGAACCATATATGATATAATAACAATGAATATGATTCTGTAATAAGATAATTACATTATTTAAATCATTAAACAGGAGGTTTGGATACGTATGAAGCATATCAGACCTAAGGTATGGGATAGTTTTTCAAATCTCATTTTTATCCGAGATTGCTTATTTGTAAGTATTTACTGAGGTTATTGAAATAGTCCATGTCCATGTTTTATAAAAGTGTTTTCATGTATGTTTAAAGTCCTTTTTACCCATTTTTCCTTTTACCCCATGGTATGGAAGGAATCATTCTTTTATTTACCATACAAGGTACTTTTTGACTTTTTCGGGAAAATTATGAGAAGAATGTTTATTTAACTTATATGTCATGAAAGGATTTTTATGGGTTTATAAAGACATATTTTCATGAAGATTACTCTAAAATATTTCATTACTATTTTCAACAAATCCATTTTCTTTTAAAATTTCATGATATTTTGTGAAAAGAAAATGATTTTGAAAAAAAGGATATTTTCCTCAAAAATTCATTTCAAGTGTTTTATCAAAACCATTTTCATCTAAGATGACATTATTTCACTTCTGTATGTTTAAAGTATAATGTATCTATGATTTACATGGTTTCACTTTTCTTATTATGAAATTATATCCATTTCTTTAATATGGATTATGTGATGATGGGATGATGTTTATGAAACCCATTTTATTTATTGGGTTTTTATGAATGATGTATGTTTATTTTGTGCCACAAGTAAGAATGATTTCATTATGAGATAGGTGGGACCTATATATTCCTCCAATGCATTGGGTAAATATTTATATCTCATGAGATAGACATGGCTGGAATGGTATGTTAATTCGGTTCAGTATTAGAGGACTGGAATGAGGAGTGAACTCGATTCAGAAAGGGATTTTGTCCACTAAGATGGTCTTGGAAGAAATACCTTGGCTACTATGGAAATCATTACATGTAATTAATGGATTCCAAAATTACATTTTTTATTCCCATGCTATTTTTTCATTATTTTTGTTCCATTATGATTTATGCCTTATGTACTTCCATGTTTTATGTCGTTGCTCAAGATTTTGATGTTTAAACAAAATGTTCATGTTTTTATGATCAAATTTATATGGTATGTTTTATTTTATCTATGATTAACCTTATTTATCATTTGAGATCACCCTTTTTATTTTTTATTTTCCCCCAGGATTAAAAGAATGGTTTTAGGTAAGGAACCAAAAAGTGGAAGATCTTTATGGGAGATGTTGAAGATCTTTCACCACGATTAGAAGATTACATTCCATGTTTCAAAAGACACTATACTATTATAGTCCTTGTGTGTCTGTTTTTGTTATGTATTAAGTATTCCGCAAAAGTAATGTAATATCTATGTATTTCAAGCTTCGGGTCTCTACAATTGGTAGTAGAGGAAAGGTTTAGTCAACCTTTGGAAACTAGGATGCAAAAACTTTAGTGAGATCCCTAGAGATATTTCTAAGGTATGTCTAGGGATGTCCCTAAGGATAAGTATACATATAAGTTATAGTCCTAGAATTGCGCTAACGATCTTAGAATTAAACCTAAGATGTTAGATATTGAAGGTACTCCCACATTATTATGTTTTTTTCCCTAGCATTGTATTTGCCTCTCACACTATTATTTTTGGATTTTAGACCACGGCTGGAACCTGAAGGAACTGTGTTGATCAATGTAATGGAAATTGCAATGATTATCCTCCTGACCAAACTAATGTCATGGGATATTGAGTGCACAATCTTATTTCTATACTTACACAAGCTATGAATCATTCTGGATTTCAAAATGAGCGATGAAGTGAGCAACATTTTGTTGAATCATTCATGAGGCAGCGTCCACATTCATTCAGCGGGTCTTCTGATCCCTTAGTAGCTAAACAATGGATTAGTACTACTGAAAATATATTTTCAGTTATATTGTGTTATGAGCATGATAAAGTCATCTTAGCAGTATATCGTTTGGAAGGTGATGCTGATAAATAGCGGAATATTATCAAGAATACGAGGCAAAGATATGAAATTGAGTCCATGGAATGGGAAGAGTTCAAGAACTTGTTTTTCAGTAAGTACTTCCCTCATATTATTCGAACAAAGATGTAAAAGGAGTTTCTTGAGCTTAAGCATAAGGATGAGGAATCTGTTGGTATATACGAAGCGAATTTTAAAAGACTTGCAAGGTATGTATCTGGCTTTATCATCTAACCTGAAAGTAAAGTTGATGGATTTTTCAGGGGCTTAAAACCAAGTCTTCCAAGGGCATTAGCTATAAGAGACTTTAGTATCTATGAAGAAATTGTGCATTGTGCTATCAAGGTATAACTAGAAGTGGGTGTAACATATCCATCTCATGATTTGGACATGAAACGAAAGATGGAGTTCAAGGAGAAATCTCAGATCAATGGTGAAATTATGATGAATGTTTCTTTATTCACAAAGTGTGGAAATAAGCATGGTGGAGATTGCCTAATGTTTCTAAGAAATGTTTTAAGTGTCGAAAAGAAGGTCATCGATAAGTTGATTTTCGATGTAATGGGAAAAAGGTTTCTAATGATGTGAATAGAGAAAAGACTACAGAGAACTCTCTACCAACACTTCAATGCTTCAAGTGCAAGGAAATGGGGTATTATGTGAATAAATTCCCTAATCCATGGTTTAATGATGATCAACGTGAGCAACCTCTTAAGGAAAAGGATAAAGGGAATTCTCATGCAATAACTATTTGTTATGTTGAGTATGACAATGATGTTGTGTATTGATTATGTGTTTATGTAATGGGATTTCAAAATAGTATCATGAAATCTCATTTATGGTATTGTGTAATTTTGAAATATCTATGTATTGGTTTTCAATAATTATATGGTACTGGTAACTATGAAAAGGTGATTGAAATATTTTTAGAAATCAGATGAAATGCCCATAATGAAGGGATGAGGAGAAAATAATATGATAGTAATCATGAGCTCATGACTGATATAATGACTAAGTGATATTATTGTTTAAGTATATAGAATTTTTGGGATTTTGGTATGTGGAAAGTGTTACCTTTTGACAGTATTCATGTTTTCACTAAGGTTATATGGTAATTTATGTTTCAATAGAATATATGACTAAGGTATTCATGTGTTTGGAATGCGACCAACAAGATATATCTTATGATAGATGTGGGATAAATGCTTGTATTCACATTCTTGGTAGATAACATTTCTAGTAATTGTTTTCATTATACTATGATCTTGGACCGAAGTATTTTAGATAAGCCTAATTGTTGGAATGGATTATTTTGGACATAAGTTAGTAATCATTAAGGATATAATTTTTTTAGATATTGTTATAGTAAGGTAGTTTTAGAAAAAGGACAACCTGCAGGACGGGCGACAACCCATCACGTCAGACAAGGCTATGGGAATCGAACCCAAAACCGAAGTGAGACTAACCTTAATTGCCTACCACTGGCCTACACCAAGTCCCTGGTTAGTAGAAAAATGTTTTATTTTATTAACCGGTATAATATATGAAGTATAAGTTCATTTTTATAATCATATATGATTAACCTCACCATAGATAAACTTATGTATATTTGATAAATTTTGCTAACCTTTTGTTTGTAACAGATGGAATGACCCATCATTCTATCACATGATCTGTTAACACTTCACGAATAACAAACTCAACTTCATTTCTTTAAGATATTAAGTTGAAATTGTTCAAAACACGAAAAATAGTGAGATTGTACCAAAATCAAGCAAGTATTTCTTCTAATTCAAAATTTTCAACTTTAGGGAAACGATATTGAAAACCAAAAATGTTGTCCTAGTGCTCTTATATCCGATGAATCAGATGGTACCTTAGATCATCAAAAATCTATGGCTTTGTGATTGTTGGCCTTATCATATCCATGTTCTCTACCACTCTCCATCAGAACTTGATGGTTAGATTTTTCTTCCATATCCATATTTTCACCTGTGTTCTCTTATATGGAAACCCAGTGATGAGTTACATTGGGTAACCGTTAAGTTTCATACATTAGTTTTTAAATATTGGTGTTCATATTCCTTTTTACGATGTGGGTTTCTATTTAAAAAACTTTTGAGTAGTAAACCATTTATATCCCCGTCGAATTTTGAGGGCGAAATTCATTTTAAGGGGGGATGAATGTAACACCCAGAGATTTTATGAAAAATATTATTTTTAATTTCATCTATGTCATCTGTTGTATGCTACACCAAGATTATCCTTCGCTATACGAAACACCGTATTATCTTGCAGTATATGCAACCCTAACTTGGCTTTCATTACACGCAATTGCGACCTTCCTTGATAGCGTGTGTAGTACGCAATACCGGGTATCAAAAAACAACAATATATTGTTATAATATTATTATGGACTAGCTGTTATGAATATTATTAACTATATTTTGAATTTTATGACATTATTATTCATCTTACATATTTTCTAGAACATGGTATGATAACAAAATAAATTTTTCGGGTAAAATAAGTATTTTAAAAAAAAATGCAGTTTTGCCTCCTTTTGATGGCACACCCACTTTAAATCTAGTTTTTGACATGTTTATAAGTTAAAATAATATTCTTCCTTGGATTTAGGATATAAAAATATAATTTGGATAATGTTTTGAAATTTTTCTGATAACTTTCATATTTTAATGAATAGTAAAAACACGCTATATTTTAATTAAAAACAACTTTTTTCATCACAAAAATTTATATGGTTAGATTATCTTTTTAATTGGTTTTAAAGTGTAATTAGAATATATTTTTACCATTTAATCCAATGTTGGTCATTGTAATTAATTTCACTTTGAAATTGGATATAAATAAGTATCAATCTTTTGATAGTTATTGTTTCTTAAAAACACGCTATTGGTTTTGATAACGGGAATTAATTTTAAAATTAATTAATGCCACTTATATGTTTTTAATTTATAAAAATAGACATCAATTTTGAATTCGGAATATCAAATAATTCTACTGCTGAATTTTTTGTATATTTCTGAAAAACTACAATTTTCGATGAATACTGAAACCACTTAGTGGTAGATAAAAAAACTGAAATTTTCATTTAAATGAAAATTTTCCACTTCTGTGAATTGAATTTCAAAAATCCAAGAGACACGGATAATATCACGGACTAAAATGTGGTTCAATGGGATGAAAATATTTTTTGGGGAATAGTACCTTTTTACTTTTATTTACCACGGTTAAAATTAAATAGGATAATTAAGGGTAAAAATGATATTATTATTACCCTAAAAAATGGGTTAATTCTATTTTATAAGTTTAATTCGACCAAAAACAACCTTAGGAATAAAGTATGACCATTTAGGCCCACATGGATTACATTATAACACTTAATATTAATTTATTTAAAGAAGTGTTAAAATAGTTAAATTCAATGTTTATCAAGTAAATAATTTTTAATATAGGGTTATACAAAAGATAAATTCGACTATAAATATTAATTATAGAGCTAAAAAGATTTCCTACATAATGGTACATTATTTATAATTTTTAGACATTAAATAATATTATTTATTTATGACACAAAGATGATGTCGTAATTATCATATTAATGAAATATTCACATAAATGATGATATAGATACCAAAATAAATGTAATTTGAGACCTTTTATGAATTAAACTAATTTTCTAGGTTAATATGAATTTTTTTTATTGATTTAGTTAACTTTTTTTGAAATAATAATTCTGTTATGATTTTCAAAAAAATCAATTACCAAATAGTGTCAAAATTGACATAAAATAGTTTGTTAAAAAATATTATATTATTAATTGTTATTTTATTCCTAAAAATATAAGGTTAGTTCAAATTACTTAGATAGGGTTATATATATTAATAATAAACAACTTGGGGTTCCTTTGGATTGTTATACTATGATTATTAACCTTATCGTGTAAGAAAACAAGAAGACACGGTAAAAGTTAAATTATTTAACTTAAAGTTAAATGTAAATGATAAGGTTAAAATCAAATCCTAAACTTGTCTAAATTCTATTGGATAAGAGGATTTCGACCCATCCCAACATTAGATTCGAATTAAATCAATTTGGAGCTATTAAAAACCGAATATGACTTTATAATAAAATAATATTTTTAGTTTTTCCAAAGGTGCCCCCCTCCTCCCTTATAAAAGCGCACCTCCTCCCTCTCTTCCTCACACCACATTGAGCCTTCAATATCGGCCAACCCCTGCCAAATTATCTTCTCCACTTCCCTGGAAACATCCTAGTGGTCCTGGTCTTCTTAAAAGACCAATTTTAGTGCCCTATGTGGAGGTCTGAAAGAGGCGCTTCAATGAAGAGGTAATGTCCGTTACCGATTCTTTCAACTTCATTTCTTCTTACACTTCTTCTTCGTCAGTTGTTTCATTATGAAGTAATAACATAAGTATCAATAATATACTGATATGTTATTATAAGTATGAAACAACCATATTTCACAATCTATCCATCCTACGGAAAATGAAATCACCGAGCGTGCATACGTACGTAATACCGTCTCCACGCCGTGGTGTAATCTATTTTTCACCACCACCTTACTTTAATGGTTATAATGGTGAAAGTAATTAATATATATATGATTATTGTAAAGTGATATTGATTCTTTAATATTATACATACACTTAAATACAATTCCATGATCATGGCAATGATATCATCTCTTGTACGTACGTACAGAATACCGTCTCCACGACGCGATGAGATTCACTCTCCATGATAACCATTCATGAATGATTATATAGTATATATAATAAGTAATACTGAAATATATGACATAATAATGCTACTATATTTATGTATATATATATATATTTATGTCATCTACTTAGTTCCATTCAATTCAATATAGAAACGAAAACAGCGTCCATGCGTACGTATGACCTACCGTCTCCATGAATGGTGTATTTCTTTCCATTTATCGATCCATTATATATATGTATATTATGAATATATATTATATATAAATCATGTTTTACATTATGGATATAAGAAATAATGATCTAAGTAATCATATTTATAATTACATTTTAAAGCATGAACGACAAGTGAAACGATTTTACCCAAAACGCTACTTTAACATGAATATACCAAAGAACGTGTAATATAAAGTCATAAGTGAACCATATATGACATAATAACAATGAATATGATTCTGTAATAAGTAAATGACATTATTTAAATCATTATACAAGGTGGTTTGGATACTTATGAAGAATATCGGACCTAAGGTATGGGATAGTTTTGCTAATCTCATTTTTATCCGAGATTCCTTACTCATAAGTATTTACTGGGGTTATTGCAATCGTCCATGTCCATGTTTTATAAAATTGTTTTTATGTGTGTTTAAAGTAATTTTTACCCATTTTGACTTTTAACCCATGGTATGGAAGGAATATTTCTTTTATTTACCCTATAAGGTACTTTTTGACTTTTCAGGAAAAAGTACAAGAAGAGTGTTTTTTTAACATATACGTCATGAAAGGATTTTTACGGTTTTATAATGACTTATTTTCATGAAGCTTCATCCAAAAGATTTAATTAATATTTTCAACAAAATCTTTTCTTTTAAAATTGCATGGCATCTTTTGAAAAGAACACGATTTTGAAGTAAAAAAGATATTTTCCTCAAGAATTAATTTCGAGTGTTTTATCAAAACCATTTCCATCTAAGATGAAATTATTTCACATTTTTATGTTTCAAGTATAATGTCTCTATGATTTACATGGTTTCAATTTTCTTATTATGAAATGATATCCATTTCATTTATATGGATTATGTGATGATGGGATGATGTTTATGAAACCAATTTTATTTATTGGGTTTTAATGAATGATATATGTTTATTTTGTGGCACAAGTAAGAATGATTTCATTATGAGATTTGTGTGACCTATATCTCCCTCCAATGAATTGGGTAAAGATTTATATCTCATGACATAGACATGGCTAGAACGATAAGTTAATCCGGTTTCGTATTATAGGACTTGAACAAGGAGTGAACTCGATTCAGAAAGGGACATTGTCCACTAAGATGGTCTTGGAAGCAATGCCTTGGCTACTATGGAAATCATTAAAAGTTCATAATGGATTCCAAAATTACATGTTTTATTCCTATGCTATTTTATCGTGATTTATGTTTCATTATGACCTATGCCTTATGTACTTCCATGTTTTTTGTCGTTGCTAAATATTTTGATGTTTAACATTCTGTTCATGTTTTTAAGTTCAAATGTATATGGTATGTTTTATTTTATACATGCTTACCCTTTCTGAGAATTTGAGCTCATCCTTTTTATGTTTTATTTTCCCCCAGTATTAAAAGAAAGGTTTTAGGTAAGGAACCAAAAAGTGGAAGATCATTATGGGAGATGTTGAAGATCTTTCACCATGATAAGAAGATTACGTTCCATGTTTCCAAAGACACTATACTATTACGTTCCTTCTGTGTCTGTTTTTGTTATTTATTAAGTATTCTGCAAAAGTAATGTAATATCTATGTATGTCAAGCTTTGGGTCTCTACAACCTCATGGTGATTGATTTGGGAATATGAAACACCTTTTTCAACTTCTATTGTAAATAACTATTCTTGACTTCCAAATAGTCTATGTTCATTATGAAAGAATACATTGATATGGGTAGATATCATGGTATGTGATCAATTGATAACACAACATCTATTCAAGGAGGAATACTATGATGTTACTCTGGGAATTTTTTTAACAAAATCCCCCAAAATGAGAATTTCTACATGTTTGAATATCTCATTTGTCTTAATCATTTGTACATACTATTCACGATCATATAGAAATAATATCATTTCTCCAAGAAATCATTCATGGGGAGATTCATCCTCCTCCATACAATTTAATATAATCATGGGATTCCTTTGGACGATAAGAGTGATATCTTTGTCTCTACGAAACATTGATGTTGTAATTATATAATGATAGGTATTTTATAGTGAAAATATATTCACAATCCCCTAGCAGAATTAATGTGATATATATTGGAATATTATATCAATAAAAATTTACTAGTGAGGAGGTACATACATGGGATGAATAAATTTCTCTATTTGTTGTTCTCAACAATAGCTTAACTAACAGGATTCTATGTGGTTCCCAAATAGTTATGTTAACTAATAAGATATGAATCAATGTGAGAAACTAAAACCAAATATTATATTTTCTATTCATTAATTAATTAAAATTATATAGTTCACCACATATTTCTTGAGATCCTCCTCAATGGAAGTGGTAACATATGATCTCCCTTTCTCATGAGGTCATGGAGGTTGTTTTCAATAATAATCCCCACAATCAATACCATAGTGTATTTTATTTAATAATTCTATTGATTCTTGTAGTTTAAAGACTTCATTGAAGGTTGATTATAGATAAGAAAATTATTTTATTTTTCCACAGTAACGAGTTTCTTCATTTCCCTCTGGAACTATATATCATGATTCCCACTTTTCTACATTTTAATGACAACCCACTTCGTATCAACATTTATCTAGGATTCTTGATACCACATTTTTGAAAATTCTGATTCTTCACATTCATTCCCCAATTATAATTAATAAAAAATACCACCAATGAAATATCAATTTTATGATTCATTTTCCAGTCTCACCATAGTACATATATTCACTAATATTCATCTCAAAATTTAGAGAACAATAGAAATTCTATTCATAAAAATCAATGTCATGAATCCAAAAATATTTGGTAGAAATATATTTATCTTCCTAAAGAATAAATCCACACTAAATTATCTATAAATGTTAATTCCTTGGGAATACCTTTAAATCCATGTAAAAGTTTCCTCATAGAAACTAATAGAGTATACTCCCTTTTTCATCATAGTCGAGATATCACAATGAATTTTAATAAGGATGGTTCAGTGAAAAATTACAACCTAAATTATATTCATGATGTCTTACCATTCAATGAGTTCAATATCTTTTTTTGGGTTTGTGTTCTTGTTCAATGTCTACCAATGAACATATTCTCACATAATGAGATAAACAAATGAAACAAAATTATATTTTTATAATTGTTACATGATGAATAATATATTACCCATTATGTCAATCCATTTCTATATGACATGGGGATTAAATGATCCACTAACAGTTTTATTCATTAGCCTCATAAAGGACTATATTGCATGTTTATCTTTTTTAGGAGTAGTATATCATTATGCATTATTGATATTATTATTAACTACATGTGATTATTGAGATAGTAAATCAAAGGAAGTCTCCTATATCACTTCTATAAGATTAGGATTATCATTAGAGAAATCATTCAGTTAACATTCATGGAGGTTTTTGTCTTAATTTCGCCTATTTATGATCCAGAACATAAAAAAATTCAAGGATACATTAACAGATGAAAGGGAAAATTATAAATTAGGAAGGAATAACATATATTTGTTATCTATAACATGAATTATGATTCTATTTTTTTAAAATAGATTATTCTATTTAATGATTCATAATAGGTTTTCTAACTAAATTTTTTAAAGTACAAAATAATAATTCGTAATATGTTGATGAATTCCCATGTCATATCCACTTGGAGTTTCAAACTAGGTGTGTGGAAAGGTATGTTTCCAGGTAGCACGTAATGATTGAGTCTGGCTGAATTTCCCCCTTTTAGAGTTTTTACCCCTTTGTACAACTATTCCATATCCTCATCCATTATAGAATCTCATCAATTATATAATTGCTCAGAAACCACTCAATTTATCAACAACCAAAATTATAGTACAATTTTTTTCAAATATTTATACATATACTTTTCCTTGGGGGTTTCCATAATTTTTCATTGTATATATTTCAAACGATAAAAAAAATATTCTATAGTAACAACTATAAAAGCCTAATATTTTTAAAAATATTATTACAAATTTTCTAAACAAAATATCATGTATGTAGTACCCCAATGATAATGAGGCCTACTATCATCAGAATACAAGGTTCATAATATATCAAAATTAAACTAAAATAGGTAATAATAATTTTATTCTCCATAATGTTTTAGTAAATCTATTAGATCTCTTGAGGCACGAAATGAAAACATAGGGTGTTCAAATAATAGTTGTTTAAACTAAAAATCATATAAACGGAATTATATGATATGGAAGATAACACCTGATCCAAAATTAAAACATTATCTCAGAAAATATAAGGCTCCTAATAGAATCACAAGGGAATATAACTAAATGAAAATTGTAAACTAATATAATGAAATAATATGAAATTTGAATAAAACATATAACATACCACTAACATGAGTCAGGTCTAATTGAGTAAAGAAATTATTATTGTGAAAAAATTTCCTATGATGTATAATGATTACTTCATAATCCCATAAATGATATCTCATGAGACTAAAAAATTTCCCAATTACTTAGTGAACTCTATAGTTTCACCCATAAATACATTTTCATGATTTATTTGTTACATACTTCAAATTTTCCATAAAGAATAATATAAAAATTGATTATTTATGGTACATGGTTTTCATAATCATGCATCAGTTGAAATTCAAAAGAAATTTCATAATGAAGTTATTTATGAATTGAACCTATGAAATGCATTAAACTATCAATTGAATGTGTGAAATTCTTGTAATATATGTAAGTGTCCAATACACATATTTTTTAATAATTTCACAAAACTAGAAATATATATATATTGTGAAAATAGTCAAAACCTGGGGAAATGTGTGGTTTAGATAGATCTATTACCTGGAGCTTGATTGATAAATTTCACTTTCTATTCTTCCTAACTAATTTATTTATGATAAATATTAATTTTCATAAGAACCATTTTCATTTTTATTATTAATATTATTTTACACATCATAATTTGATATTCAACTTATTTTCATTTAGTAACTAGTTGGTATTTTTTACAATGATCATCTCATATGTCCGAAATAACCAAGGAAAGTGGAGATATGTCAAAGAGTTCATAATATATAAATTTATATAATATTACTCATTATTGAATTATAATTTATAAATAAAAATTATAATTTTACAATATAAATGTGTATTATGGTTATGAAACATGAACTATGTTAAAACTATGAAGATGGTAGGTCGTATGTACATATGTAAATCAATTTCATTTTTTGGTGACCGTAATGGTGAAAATATAAGTGATATTTTATCTTCCATGAATGGAAATTATGTTATTAATTCAACAATATTTAATTTAATACACTTACATATACAATCAATGTGAGGTGGAAATATAAATTGAATTACATTATTTCACGAGGCGGTAGCCTCTCATACACAGAAGAAACAATTTCATTATACAATGGGTAGTATATTATGAATTTATATTTTAAATTGATTTTAGATAATTATTATATGTTTTTTATATCATATATAATCATTAATTACATGATCATGAATAGGTGTGATTGTTTGTAATAGACAAATGTTCTGTACAAACATGAGACGATTGATTTCTATACCATCAAATGATTGTTTAATTTCCAATTTTATGAATGTGGATATAGAATAAATATTTTAAATTAAAATAATAACATATTATTATGTTTGAGTTAATGAGTTTGTTATATAATAAATATTTTGTAACTTTACAATGAGGAGGATGAGGATGGAAAACAAATTTTATTGGTAATGAAACATACCTCTTCTTTTGGACACCTCTTTAGGATTATACCTAATCCAATAATGGATTGGAATTATTATTAGATAATGGACGTTAGAAATGGTTATGGAATTAGATAAGGTAATTGGGATGGTATTTGATGAAAACCATGTAATTATATGTGTAAATAGGAGATTATAGGGGGTTCCCTTTTAAAATTAAGAGAGAGGAAAAACATGGTATGTTTTTTTTAAATTATTTCTAGATTATAACGTTCCCATATGCTAAACAATGGATCATTATAGAACAATATATTATATATGGTCGAAATATGGCCATAAATAATGATTTTTTGGGCTTCATAGTTTATTTTAATGTTTATCCATTTAGTTTATCCCCATTATAAAAATATTTTAACCTTATTAAGTGTAATTTATATTTACTATTATTATGATTAATTATTAAAAACTTTTGATGACATTCATATATAAAAGTAATGGCGTTGAATTAAAATTTGAAATTATTTCTTCTAAATTCAATTAACATATTTAAAAAAAAATTAATTTAAAACATAATCCACATACGTGATGACAAAAAAAATTTCAATGAAAATGGTTTAATATATAAGAAATGTTTTTCTTTCAAAAATAAATAATAAATTTATTCAAACTAACTTGATGGGATTTAATCAGAATATAATTTTTTGTAAGATCCCCAATTTTTATAAGGATTGATTTTGTTTATGTTTCAGTTTATACCCCTTCATTTTTTGATAAATAATCATTCCCCACGTTCATGAGGAGGATTGAGGGTGTTAATAGGATTCAGTATAAAAAATTGACATATAAATGAGCTTGCAGGGAATTCATCACCATTTGCATACATTTAGTGAAAACCATGCGAGTGAAATGCCAAAATGTGCAAGTGGAAGTAGGGGCATTCTTCACGGGTGGTGCACTATTAGTAAAACTGTGAAAAAAATTCTAGGTAACCATATATCTTCAAGTTCCATATACAGTATCTTTTATATAGATTATACATGTTATGAAAACCCATTTGGGTAAACCGTCTAACCTAATAAATTTTTTTAAAATTAAAATTTTCCATTATTTTATTTTAATATCCCCATTCGGTTTCTCACTAATTTCATGTACTTACTGCCCCAGTGATGCCCAAAAAACCCAAAGAAGATCCATAAATCAATACCCCTCATCACTAGGATTTTGTGAGTATCTTCTTTTGTGGATCGATGTTGTGAGTATGTCGAATATTCTACGTATTTATGTTTTTTGGATTTGGGGTTGTAGTTTCTCCCATCTCTTTCTTAAGATATAAATCCAAATTTTATATATGATCCAATGTTGGAACATCCTATGGGTCTGGATCAGGATCTAAGGATGTGTGTAAAAGTTCTTTCATCAATGTATTTTTGGTAAGTGGTCGACAAGTTATATCCCATGTTCTGTGCATGTCGGTTGGGATATTACAAATCTATTATTGAAAATTTTTCACTTTTAGAAATATTTGGTAAAATGACTGGATAAATAATGATTTAGTCCCCCTTATGATATCAAGGGGATAAATTCATGATGTTTGAAATGACATATGGCCACCCATGGGAAGACATGGAATCCTCATACCTAGGGACTAGTAATGTTAAATGTAGAATTGACATTCGAAAGCATATAGCCCATAATAAATAATTTAATATTTTTAGTTGAGATGAAATGGAATATCGATGTTAGAGATATTTTTTTTATAATGGCATAAAGTGTAGATTTTTATGGATTGAAAGTGGGTTTATAGGTTAAATTATGATTTTATAAAATGGGATACCAATTATGCTAAAATATTTAAAGCATTTGTATATATGAAAAGATGAACATAATAAATATGAAATGTATTATGAATTGAGAGAATGTAAATGGGTTTAATAATTAAATTGATGAATTATTTTTATGGGTTTATACATGGGAATTATGTGGTATACATATTTGGTTGAATGTAATGAATTGGTTATTCTATGTAATATAAGAATTATACTAGACATGAATATGTGGGAAAGAGATTTTGAAATGATAAAAGTGATAAATGTGGTACAATATGGTACTTTATGGAAATACCTAATGGGATAAGGCTTTATAATTGGAATTGGTATAATAGACATAGTATTTTAAGTGGAAAATGCGTTAATGGATTATAACATAATATTATTTCTCGTGATAATGGTTAGGGATTGTGATTTAAATTTGTTATGGTAGTGTTTGGTTGTGAGAAATTATGTCTATGGTGAATTGATTAATAATTATGTGAACATGTCTTGGTATATTTGTGTATTGACATGATGTTCTATTCCCACAGGTCGAGTTAGGTTGTGGCTCTAAAATCCACCTCAAAATTAACAAATTAGAAAAGGGGATGAAGGACATATTCCCCTAATCATTTCATTAAACCTAGATAGTGTATTCTAGGTGAGGATAATGTGTTGATGAAATGTGTTTATCCCTTGTGATATAATGACATGAATTATTCCCATATGCGTAGTGATTGATATCCTTAGACACTTGTGTTGATGATGTATATACCACATTGATGGAAAACAGGAAGATATTAGATTATGTAAATAATATGGATAAGTGGTGAATATAGAAATAATGATATATGTGGATATTATGCATATTGTTAACTAATAGGGAATATATATTCTGTTTTCTAGATTACCATGTTATTTATTTCATAATTTCAGAAATCATTTATTTGACTAGATATTTTGCAGTCACCAATGGTGGTGGCCTAAAGAGTATTTTACTAACACCATTCTCATGCCAAAATTGGATACCAATGAATATTTCATGGTTTTAGGATATGAGATGATTATAGGCTATAAGATAGGATGTTTAGCTATCCTTGGATAAGCACGGGTGTGGATGCCGACATGGATCAAGAACCATTTTATAGATTCAAACATTTTTTTATTTTTGGTTTTTTTCACATTGAAACTATTTTAATTTCATTAAATGGTATATATTGCATGGTGGTTTTCACCCTATATCCAAAGATTTTTGGAAATGTTTTTTTAGTTGATTCATATTACTTCTGCTATTTATATTGTCTTGGGTTGTGGATTACTATGATAAATAGGATATTGTCTCCCCAGAGGACTCGTAAAGACCAAGAATTTCCATGTAATTTTTTTTATTAAATGCAAATTTTACGAGTCTGTGAAAATTAATGGTGCAAAATTCCAAGGCCTGGAGTGCCCAAAATGGATTTCTGAACATTTTTTCTAGTATGTTCAATAAACGTGCGAGTGGGTTTTATAACTTTTGAACCGGAGCTCAGAATTGAAATCTGAGGACCTCATTGAACTCACAGTGCCGGTATTCACACAAGGAGACCTTCACCTCGACCGAAGCGGGTCGAGAGTGAATGATAGATTTTGGTTTTTTCATGAAGGAATAAAATAAAATAATATGGTGTAACATTTATTTTTTATTTTATATTGAAGCCACCAATGTGGATATTTCACAGGTGGGTACCACCTGAACTAAAACCTCCCATGAGAGGTTATGGAGGTAGGGACCACCGAGCCTAACCTCCCATGAGAGGATATGGTGGCAGGGACCACCCAAGGTTTAAAACCCATTGAACATATTCATAAGTGTGGGGGAGCCTCTTAAACATCCACACATAAATGGTTCCACCCCCTAAAATTTATTATGCCAACCTATTTAATTAATTAATTAACCCAATTTCAAATTGTGCCAACAATTAAATTGGGGAATCATATCATTTTTAATACTTTTATTTTTGGTGGATTTGGGGAGAGGAGAAATATTTGGAGGATTTCACTTCTCCAATGAGGAATTCAATTGAAGAACGTTCTTCGGAAATCAAGGAAGATGACGTCAAGCGAGCCCGACATCGAAGTGTGGTTTTAGAAGAAAAGATTGTTAACACGTTCATCTCCTTCTCTGACTACCTTCTTGTGCCAATTTCAATGAAAAATCAAAGGTAGGGGTTTATTTGTGTATTATTATTTACAGGAAGTTGTAGGATGGTTGTTTGAAATTATTCTCCCTTTTCATTCTTGATAATTTTTCATAATTTAGTATGGAATTATAGTCGCTTGCTACCGCTCTAATGTGGAGAGTGCGGGCCATAAAAACATGGCTCGTCCTCTATAAAATCATTGTGACTAATTTTAGACTATGATGGAGGAACAACTACCAACCACAGTGGGGTATGATAATGACGGTTGGCACCGCCGCCGCCCCGCAGTTGAACCGCCCCAGCACAGCAGCCGAGCTTCCCCCGCCCCACGGCAGGGCCGCCGTATGCGGCCGGGCCGAGCCACCCCGCACCCTCACTACACACCACGGTCAGGCCGCCCCGCGTCCTCCTCCCTACCATACGAGCCGCCCCAGGACATGCCGAACCACCCCCCAACCACGTGGCTCCCCTGCGGCTGAGCCGTCATCTGCGGCTGCGCCGACCTGTGACGTACGCCTCCCCGTGACACCCACATCCTCTACAGCCCCACACGGCCCTTGTATCATGCCGGACCACCTAGTGGGCTCGGCCGCACCGTATGTCGGTCTTGAAACAGTGGGTTGATTCGGGTCAACCTGAACAGGGTCAAACCCGACCAGGTCGGGTGTGGTCGGTCCGACCGAGTCGGACCGGACCCGGGCTAGATACGATGCTATACATTATTTGGGCCATAACATTGGCACCAGATGTCCTTTTGATGAATTGTCAGTGGCACTGGGAACCTTGGAGCAAGACGAACCCTTTGAGTATACCCCATTTGAAATTTTGATAAGGATGGGGTGTGGTCGGGTTGGATCGAACATGAATCCAACTGGGCCCTTTGTAACAAAAGGATAATAACTCACAGGTCGGGCATCCGATTGACGCACCATCTATTTCTTTGTGACCCCTATGATGTGAAAGACCTTTTTGATACCTCTTCATGGGACTTCATGGCAGTTTTAGTATTGACTAGTAGTTTGTAGAGTGGATCCTCCTGGAGACGAGCAAGCATTGTGCGGGAACCCTGTTGCTGGCTTTGACGAGAAGACTAACTAGAGATCCTGTGTGGGTCTGATCCTTGTGATCCTTTGCGGGTATGCTCCTAGCGATCTTGTGTAGGTCATATACATGTGATCCTGTGTGGGTAAGCTACCATTGATCCTGTGTGGGTCAGCTCCCAGCGATCCTGTTTGGGACATCTCCTAGCAATCCTGTGTGGGTCAGCTCCTAGAGATCATGTGTGGGTCAGCTCCTTGTGATCCATTGTGGGAAAAATCATATCGATCCGTTGTTGGATAGATCCTAGTGATCATGTGTGGGTCAGCTCCTATCGATCCTATGTGGGCCAGATCCTAGCGATCTTGTGTGGGTCAGCTCTTAGTGATCCTCTATGGGTTTTCTCCTAGCGATCCTATGGGGGTCTACACCTAGCGATCCTATTTGGGTTAGGCGTCAAGATATTATGTGTGATTTTGTAGCAGACACTCTTAATGTAGTAAGATTATTTAGCAGCTATGACTAATCCTATCTACTGTCATACTTATGTTATACATGGAGTTAGTTGATTTATTACCTATGTGGTACTTTTCTTCGTGGTAATACCTTGGTGGTATTCTTCTATGTGGCCTACATGTGTAGTACATGCCTTTGTGGTTTTCATTCCTTTCTAAAATAGTTCAGCTTTTTTATTTTGGTTTGGACCCTATGTTTCCTCATTATTGAGATGTGTATACTTGTTAACATTGGTATATTTATGGGCATATACCTAAGTAGGGTTGAATATTGACTTCATCTTTTTGGTTTATCCTTTGTTTATTTTGTGAGACATTAAGGGTCTCGGGGCCCTTACTGAGTATTGTTATACCCACTGCTACATGAACTATGCCAGCACCTTGTTTTGTTTGGTGCAGATGAAAAGCAGGGTTTGATCGAGACTGAGGGTACTAGGACTGGGAAGTTCCTAGAGGAGGAACTTACGATGAGTCAGTACACTGAGGAGACAGATGGACGTGGAGTGTGGAGGAGGTGATCTGTACCAACCCCTTAGGTTAGAAGCTTAGAGGATGACCCAGCAGTTGTCTCCCTTTTTTATCCAGTTTACCTATAATTTTTGTTTCTTGAAATTTTTAGTTGGTATTGTATTTTGGCCCCTTTTAATTACTAAACAAACTTTGTTTACTATTTAGTTTACTTTTGTTTTTATTTTTTTGTGTTCTTGGATGCGTTTGATTAAAGGTTATAAAGGAAATCATTTCCCATCTTTAGGGATTACGCCATTTGGCACTCTATGCCATCCCCTGGCCTATAGAAGGATGGTATGGGGTAGTCACGTCACCGGCCCTGGGGTATGGGTCGTGACAAATTTGTATTAGAGGAGTCGATTATACCACAAAACATAGGACTCTGATCTAACTTTTAACTGAAATAGTTTTATTTTTAGGGAGTGTGGTTATCATTTTAGGGAATTCAGTGTCAGTGTGGTTGAAGACGAATCCTTACACAAGGACCTCGGCTTATGATTTCCAACTCTTTGCACGAATACCCTGATTGCAGGTGTGTTTTCAAAATTTTTCAATGTGATATTTTGAGTTAACTCAACAGGTATAACATATTGACCGCGACATTACTGTATCTTTTTTGGATTCCTCCACACAGACAACCAGCATGGATTTTGAAAGTGGTACACACTGATAGCCCCGTGAGCAACGAGGCCTCAGTGCGGGGGATCTTCCAGTAGGGCCACCAGTGGAGGCACCAGCAGTAAAATTACCCATTGGGCCAACAATGACTCTATCTCTAGCATCATAGGGTGCACACCACTTGAGCACGTTGTAAGAGTACCAGTGCAAGAGGCCACCCAGGTTCAAGGGATAGATAGACCGACATGCAGCTGAGGATTGGTTGGAGGCTGTAGTGAGAGTCTTTTGACTGGTAGGGACACAATCCGATCTCATTGTGTTCTTTGCTGCCTGCATTATATAGGAAATAACATGCTGATGGTGGAGCTTGATGATTCAGGTCCACGACGAGACAACACTTATCTGGGTAGACTTCGAGAGCCTATTTTGGACAATTTTTGTTCCGGCGATAGTTCGCGCAGTGCAAATTCAAAAGATGATTCATCTACACCAGGGCATCATGATTTTAGCTTATTATTTATCGAGTTTTAATGAACTCTCATGTTACTCCATGGTTATGGTATGGGACCCATTCATCATAGCCCGTACCTTCGATCAGGGGATCAGGTAGGAGATCAGGGGTTCAATGATCTCATGAAGCATACCGACGCAATCGGGGGTGTTAGAGAGAGCCCTCTTAGTAGACAGTCTTCTTGGTGGGCAGCCGTCAACAGCGAGACCCACCACTAGTCATCACAAAGTGATGTATTCAACAGCTGGAAGTAGACATATGTCGCCGAGGTCTATGAGGACCAGACCTACTGGTGGACGACTGCATGATACATGGTTGGTTGTGTGGGGCACACGAGACAGAGCCCTTCATGACAGGATTGGACAGTGTTACACATGTGGTGGGCAGGGTCACATGGCTCATTATTGTCCAACCCGTCGTACGGATGATCAGCAGATGGTCGAATGACCGCACATGAAGAGACAGTTGTTCGACTGAGGAGGTCCATAGGGAGTAGGAGGACGTGGCAGAGGAGCTGGCCGTGCAGCTGGAGGCGGGAGACGATTCAAGATGTTATTTGAAACACCACCAAGAGGTCCACCATGAACATATGGAGTATGTGGACAGGGGAAAGCTCAGCTCCAGGCAGCTGAGGCATACCATCATGGTTCTCTGTAGATGATACGAGGTACGATCTGTGTCTACTCCACCACAGTTGCAGTACTAATAGACACATGTTCCAGCCATTCATTTGTTGCCACAACCCTCATTCAGAGCTCACAGATATTGATGAGGCTGTTGGCTCGATTCGTATGGATAGATAGTCGTACGTGAGCAGATTTGATGATCATGCACTAGTGCTGGTAGTGCGAGCATAATCATAGAGGCATGAACATCAGCTGCGATCTCATAGTAACAGGGTTGAGTCCTTCCAAAATCATATTGGGTATGGAATGGCTATCTACAGTCCATGATCAAATTGATTCTATTAGGTGCAAATCAGGGTTTGCCCACACAGATGGGACTAGGTTTACCTTTCCTAGAAAGAATGGAGCCTTTGCAGAACAGGATGGACTTACCCGGAGGAAAGTGCAGCCGATCACCGATCATTTGTCTAGCCCTACCCTAGAATCAGTTGATTTGGAGAGTCCTAGTTATCCTATAGTGGTGCACCAGTATGAAGATTTCATCCCAGATGAGGTTCGTGGTCCACCTCATCACAGAGAGGTATACTTTTACATTGATATGTACCCCGGGATGTCACCGATATCACACAAGCGTATCGGATGGCTCCCCAAGAGCTTCGTGAGTTGCAGATATAGTTAGAAGACTTGCAGGTGAAGGGATTCATTCCGCCTTGTGTTTATCCTTGGGCAGCCCCAATTTTTTTCTCCATGAAGGTGGATGGGAGCATGAGATTTTGTGTTGACTATGGATGCCCGAACAAGGTGAACGTGTAGAACAAGTACCCACTTCTGAGGATTTATGACTTCTTTGATCAGATAAAGGGGGAATATTGGTTCTCAAAGATAGACCTTAGATAATTCTATCACCAGCTCAGTGTACGAGACATGGATGTGCAGAAGACGACTTTTAGATGTTGGTATGGTCATTGTGAGAAATAGGTTATTCCATTCGGTGTAAGCAACGCTCCAGTGGTGTTCATGGGACTCATGAATAGGATCTTTCATCCACACCTTGATCACATTATTGTATTCTTCATTGATGACATTCTAATTTACTCGACTACTGAGGAGGAGCATGCCTATCATTTGCAGGTAGTACTGGGCACACTCCGAGAGCACCATCTTTATGGTAAGCTCTTGAAGACCCAATTTCAGATCCGAGAGGTTCACATTTTGGGGAATGTAATATGGGAGGCTGTAGTTGTAGTGGATCTAGTGAAGATTGAGGTGGTACTTTCTAGGGAGAAACCTTGGAGTGTGACGGAGGTACGAAGATTCTTGTGTCTGCCTGGATACTACAGGTGGTTTGTGTCAGATTTCTCCTTAGTTGGCGAACCACTATCAGCGTTGACGATGAAGGGGAAACCCTTCGTGTGGTCAGAGAGATACTGGTGGAGTTATCAGGTGTTGAGGTAGAGGCTGACTAGTTCCCCCATCTTGAGGTTACCAGAGGAGGGCGTAGGGAACATAGTCTATTTCCACACATCCGTGACCAGGCACGAATGTGTTCTAATGCAGGAGCGAGCGGTGATCGTATATGATTCTCAATATCTAAGACAGCATGAGCCGAACTACGCTACCCATCACCTGGAGTTAGCAGTAGTGGTCTTCGCCTAGAAGATGTGGCGACAATATCTAATTGGTGAACGCCTTACAGTGTACTCTTATCACAAGAGTTTCATGAATATATTCTCCCAATAAGACCTAAACCCGAGACAACGAAGTTTGTTTGAGTTCCTCCAGGATTATGAATTTGAGATTGTCTATACTCCTAGGAAGGGTAATGTTGTAGCAGATGCACTCAGTCATAGATCTGGTATACATCTATTAGGTGAGGCTATAGAGAATTTTTCCACTATGTAGATATCATTCGTGGAATGTGATGGAGTAGTTTTCATTCAATATCTTACAGTCACTCCCCCACTTCTTCAGCGAGTCAGTGCGGGGCATACTGGGGACACTGACTACGAGACAATACATGCTCAGATATCCATAGAATTGGAACCTGATGAATTTTCTGAAGGTGGGGAGCACATTATCCTCTTTAAAGGATGTACCATTGTACATGTGTCGCTTTGGGAGGATGTGTTGAGGTATTTCCACACTTCCCCTCTATCGATACATCCAGGAGTGGCGAAGATGTACCCGGATCTCCGATGACAGCACTTGTGGTCAGGAATTAAGAATGCAGTTGTAGAGTCTGTCTCTCATTGCCTCACTTGACAACATGTGAAGGCATTTCATTAGGTACCAGTAGGCAAGGGTTTTTCTTTTAGAGGTCCCAAAGCTGAAGTGGGACAGGATATCCATGGACTTTGTGAAAGGACATTCATGTACATCTAGGGGTCATGACTCGATTTGGGTGATCTTCAATCGACTCACTATGTCGGCCCACTTCATACCGATCAAAGAGCATGGTTCAGTAGAAAGAATGGGACACCTCTATGTATAGGAGATTGTGAGGCTACATGGAGTAACCTCAATGATTGTCTCCAACCGTGATGCACGTTTTATTTCCCGTCTATGGAAGGGGTAGTAGGAGTCTTTCTGGATGCAGCTTTGTTTGAGCACCGCCTTCCATCCTCAGATGGAAGGTTAGAAAGATTAGACCATTATGACCCTTGAGGAAATTCTATGTGCTTATGTCCTTGATTTCGGTCCTAGCTGGGAGGATCAATTTCTGTTGGTGGAGTTTTAATAAAACAAAAGTTATCACTCCACCATTGGGATGGAACCTTTTGAGGCATTTTACGGAATACCTTGCACATCACATTTGTGTTGGACTGACCAAGGGGAGTCATCACTAGTGGGACTAGATATGGTACAGGCTAGCACAGAGAAGGTGCAGATCTTCCAGGAGCAGATGAAGACTACACAGAGTAGGCAGAATTCATATGCTGACAAGAGATGGACACCTATAGAGTTGGAGTATGGTGACCATGTCTTTCTATGGGTCTCACCTCAACGAGGTTTGCTGATATTTAGCCAAGGTGGCAATTTATCACTGAGAATAATTGGAAATTTATAGGTGCTCAGCAGAGTTGGTGAGGTGGCATACCGATTATCTCTTCCACCTCAATTGCACAGGGTGCATGATGTCTTCCATGTATCACAGTTTAGGAGATACATGCATGACCCTTCTCACATCATCGACCATGGAGAGCTGGACGTCGACGATTGGGTGACTTTTACGGAGGTTCCTATTGAGATTGATCATCGAAAGGAGAATGTCCTTTTTGGGTGGTCGATACCTATGGAGCACATTCAATGGTAGAACAGGAACCTCCAAGAGAGAACTTGGGAGTGGGAGGCTCAGATGTGTGCTCAGTACCCCTTCTTGTTTTCCTAGTTTTGTGATGTGGCTTATGGGAAAGTAAATCCTTGAGGTGGGGAGAATGTAAAGACCAAAACATTCAATGTAATTTTTTTTATTAAATGGAAATTTTAAACTTCATAAAAAATTGACGGTGCATAATTCCAAGGCTCGTAGTTCCCTAAATGAATTTCTGAACTTCTGTTTCGGTATGTTGAGTGGAGGTGTGAGTGGGTTTTTCTAACTTTTGAACCGGTCCTCAGAATTGAAAATTGAGGACACTGTTGAACTCACAGTGCCAATATTCACCTAAGAAGACCTTCACCTCGACCACAGTGGGTCGAGAGTGAAATATAGATTTTGGTTTTTTCATGAAGGAATAAAATAAAATAAAATGGTGAAACATTTTTTTTAATTATTTTTTGAACCACCCATGTGGATATTTCACAGATGGGAACCAGATGAACTAAAGCCTCCAATGAGAGGTTATGGAGGTGGGGACCACTTATCCTAACCTCCCATGAGAGGTTATGGTGGTGGGGACCACTTGATGTTTAATCCACCTTGAACATCCTCATAATTGTGGGGGAGCCTCTTAAACTTCCCCACTGAAATGGTGCCACACCCATAAATTAATTATGGAAGCCAATGTAATTAAATAACCCAATTTAAAATTGATCCAAAAATTAAATTGGGGAAGCATATCATTTTGGATACTATTTTTTGGGGATCTGGGATGAGGAGAAATATTGGGAGGATTTCACTTCTACAATGAAGAACGCCATTGAAGAATGATCTTTGGAAATAAAGGAAGAGGACAACGAGCGAGCCCAACATCGAAGTGTGGTTTCAGAAGCGATGATCGTTGGCACATTATTCGCCTTCTTCGAATTCATTCTCATGCCAATGTCAATGAACAATCCATAGTAGGGGTTTATTTGTGTATATTATTTACGGGAAGTTGTAGGGTGGTTGTTGGAATTTCTTTTCTATTTCCGTTCATGATAATTATTTGTAATTCAAGAAGCAATTATAGTGCCCCGATACCTCTCTAACGCGGAGGTTTCTGGCCAAAAAACATGTCCCATCCTCTACGCCAGCCTTCTGATTAATTGTTGATCATGATGGAGGAACGACTACAAACCATGATGGGGCACGAGAATGGTGGCTGAAAGCAACGCCGGTCGTGATGAAGATGAAGTGAAATGGCGCAGCCCTGCTGCCACTGCCGCCCCGCGACCTCTATGCCCTGTGGTTGAGCTACCACACACCGCGGCCAAGCCTCCACCGGTGGCCGATCCATCACCCCGTGGCCGAGCATCCTCCTCCCCATGGCCTGGCCACCGTCCCATTGTAGGGATGCCCCTCCGTAGCCGAGCTGCCATCTGCGGCCGGGACGCTGCCTGCGGCCTCGTCAAACAGCCCCAGGTCGGGCTACGCTACGCCGCACCCTCGCGAAACCCCCCTTTCGAGCCGCCCAGTTCCCTACGCCCTCCCGGTCAGGCTGACCCAGGCCGGGCCGAGATGCCTCATGCCCACTTGTCACCCCCGCGACTAAGCCATCGTCTCCTGTCGAGCCAACCCGCGGCCTCCGCCACCCCGCAGCGCCCGTGGCCTCCACATCCCCTCTCCGTCCTCACGGACTTCCTGGGTGAACAGTGGTCCAGGCCTCTCCATGTTCTGTGTCAAACCAAACCGGGTCGACCCAACCAGGTCGGGTCGGGTCGGTCCAACCCAGTTGGACTGGGCACGGAAAGGATACGACCCTATACTTTACTTGGGTCATATCTTTGGTAGCGGACCACCGTTTGACGAACCATCAGTGAGGCTGGGAACCATGGAGCGAGATGGTCCCTTTGAGTATACCCCATTATAAATTTGGATAATGATATGGTATGGTCGGTATGGATCGAGCACAAATCCAATCGGGCCCTCGGGACTAAAATTTTATTATCTCACAGACCGGGCGTCCGATTGACGCACAGTTTGTTACATTGAGACCCCAATGACGTGGAGAGGCTTTGAGATACTTCTTCATGGGAAATTATAATATTTGGAGTATCAAATAGTAGATTTTGGAGTAGATACTCCCATAGGTGAGCGATCATAATGCGAGAACCCAGTAGCTGGCTGTGACAAGAAGACTGACTAACGATCCTATGTGGGACATCTCCTAGAAATCCTGTGTGGGTAAACTCCTATCGATCAAGTGTGGGTTAGCTCCTAGTGATAGTGTGTGGGTTATCTCCTAGAGATCATGTGTGGGTCAGCACCTAGTGATCATGAGTCGGTCCGCTCTTTGCAATCCTTTGTTGGTCAGTTCCTATCGATCATGTGTGGGACAGCTCTTAGTGATCCTGTGTGTGTCAGCTCCTATTGATACTGTGTGGGGTATCTCCTAGAGAACATGTGTGGGTCAGCTCCCCGAAATCCTTTGTGGGTCAGCTCTAAAGGATTCATGGTGGGTCAACAGTAGATCCTCTTAACAGAGTAAAATTATTTAGTATCTATAACTAATCATATCTACTACCATAATTTAGTTATACCTAGTTTGATATGAGTTCGTACCTGCGTGATACTTTTTTTGGTGGTAATACCTTGGTGGTATTCTTCTGTGTGGAATACCTATGTGGTTATTTACTTTGTGGTTTTTCTAACATTGTGGAATAGTTGATCTTTGGGATTTTGGGTTGGACCCTGTGGTTCCTCATGATTGAGATTGATATACTTGTTAAGTTAGGTATATGTATGGCCATATACCTAAGTAGGGTAGACAGATGACTCAATGCTTTTAGGTCTATCCTTTTTATATTTTGTGAGACCTTGAGGTTCACTGGGTCCCTACTGAGTGTTGTTATACACAGACCTGCACGGGCGATGCCCGCACTTTGTTGTGTTTGGTGCATATGAAGGTCAAAATTGATCGAGACTGAGGGTACTAGGAAAGGACGGTGCCTGTAGGAGGATCTTACATCAAGTCGGTACACTGAGGAGATAGAAGTATATGGGGTGCTGAAGAGGTAATCTTTACCCACCATTCATGTTGGATCCTTAGAGGAAGACCCAACGAATGTATTCATTTTTTCTCCAGTTTACTTGTACATTCAATTTCTTGTATGTTCCATTTGGGATTGTATTCTGGACCCTTTTAGTTACTGTAATCACTCTGTTTACTATTATTTTTTACTTGTGTTTGTATCTTTTTGTGTGATTGGTTGCATGTGATTACAATTTATAAAGGAAATACATTCCCGGTTTTATGGATTACACCATTCAGTACTAGTCTCCAGCCCCCGAATATTGGAAGGCAGGCATGGGGTAGTCACGGAACATTCCCTAGGGGATGGGTTATGACATTAATTATTAGACCATGTCCACTACTCGACAACATTTGGAGTACGTGGAGGCACACTTGAGGACATCTGATCACTCGTATCATGTCACCAATTTAGTTACATCTGTTTTTGGGATGTTACAATGTTGTTTAAAAAAGACTCCACTGTATTTTTACATATTATTTGGGGAAGATATATTGGGATCTTGGAAGTTCCTTTCCATGGTAATGATCTCCTGATTTGAAGTAGTTGACCCATGTTTGGTGGAAAACCCAAGTTACCCAGGGTGGGAGTAATTGTTTTTATGTTTTTTGTTATAGTTGAATTATATTTCACCATTTGGTGATGCACATGTTGTGTGATGTGACTATGTTACATTATTTTATTCTTAGATGGAATTCCATGAGGTTGTTCGTTCATGCATCATTGTTGGACCCTAAGGATAAAGCTGGTACACATCATGATAAGTATACACAAGACAATTGTGTGGGGAATAAAGATCGGAATGCATTTTATTTACATGATAAATTTGATTAAAATGGAGTCTAATAATGGTAATTCAATAGGGTAAATGAATATAATGTAAATTAATTGTCGAGGATTAGTTTTTGTAATGAAAAATTATGACAAGGTTAGTGTTTTGTGTTATGGTAAATTTTAATGATTAAATAGTGTCAAAATGAGAATGATTATTGTGGTGAATGTAAAATGGTTAATTAATTTTTCATAATGAAATGTGAAAATGGATTAAAATACGGGTTAAAACAGGATGTGAATTGGGGAAATTTTTTTAAGAAGAATACTTTATGATGTGATTGTGGATATAGTTATAAAATGGTTTTCAATGAAAGATCGTGGATATATAGATTAGCTTTCCCACATTGAGCATGTATTTTTTTATGTAGGGTAGGGGGTAGTGATATGTGTTTGATGATGGTCATTGGGATAGATAATTATGAATGGGTTGTTTATGTTTGATAGTGTATGATCTTTTCTATCAGCGATTTAATCATGTTAGTCGATCTTCAAAGTGTCTGTTGAGGAGAATGTTTTGAAATATGTTCTACAATAAGGTATGGATATTTGAACTGATGGGTGAATGGGGAGTTTAAAATGTTTTTCTATGAGTTCCAAATGGTGTAGTCAATTATAAAATTATTTTTAATGATAGACCTTCTTAGTGAACAAAATAGTGTTTATTCCAAGTGTTTTAAATATGGTTATTTGTATAGGTAATATGGGGAAGTGAGAATACCCAAAATTATGATCTTATATTTGAGTTTTAAGGCCTTGTAGGTTTTTATATGACATAAGAGATGTCCATAGGGAACCTTTGACAAGATTTTGGCCTTTGGGTTGTGATACATAGTTCGGTAATGAGAGTGTTAAAACCCTCATGGGTCAGGACCATGAAATGTCTATTCTATACATTATGGATGGTGCATGTGTTTTCTAGTCCCTATGTGTAGGGACCTTTCATTTTGTGTTTTGGATCCTAGAGACAAGTAAGTGGAAATGATGATGGTTTTGTGATTCATCATGAGTTGTGGTTACACGTCGGTAGATTCATGGAAACCAAAACAAACTCATGGGAACCTAGGAAAGTGATCCAGGTGTCTTGGAATATGAAGTATGGGATATTATTCAGAGGTACAATTGTCACATAATGAGTATCATTAGATTTTTTAAATGATATAGTTCTATATATGATCTTTAATAAGGTAAAATGAGTGCATGTGGTTGATTTAAAGGTTATTTTCGAACGGATATATCAGATGAATATCCAACCAGTCTGTTTCGATTACAATTAATGGGGGTATCGATATTTTTTCGAGCAGGAGAGACGAGGGTGACTAAAGTGAGGATAGATGACTTTTTTTGGTAATAGTTGAGGTGGAATTTTTCATGCGAATTATAATGTATTTTGAATGGATTGTTTACTGGGGTGTATTGACAACTTTATAGGGCTGATGAGGATGACAAAGAAAGAGTCATGGTTAGGTAAGTAAGTGGGCATTGTGATATTCTTTGGGGATGGGTGATTTGTGGGAACAAAATTCATTTAATGTTTCATTGCATAAATGTGTGATGATTGACGTCTCTAGTAACGTTCAATTGTGGTTATACACATGGGAGGCTTGATATCAACCAGGATAAGATTTTTTCATTCTTTAGGAAATCAATGCAGGATTTTTGGTTATGCGAGGGTCCATTGGTCTGATTTGGTGTGGTTGACAATTGTTTTTGGTTGATATTTCTTAGGGAAATGATGAAAGTGCTCGAGCCGTGTGTTAGATGTAGTTCCATCATAAATGTTGTTTTGTAGCTGTTGCAGGATGGTTGTAGAGTTGTGGTGAGTCATTATTTGAAATACCTCATATGCGGTGGTGGTTAACTGTTGTTGAGATGTATTTCTCAAGGAATCTAGAGACCATTGTAATTTAATTATATCCCATAGTGGGATGTGAAATTAGTAATGGATAAGTTGGTGGTGGTGTTCTTAGATAAAGTTTTTTTCATAACGCAGTTAGTTATGATCATTTCCCACAACTTGGAATCATCCTAGGTACATTCATATGCTCTGTCTTTAATCCAAGAGACATGAGGGTGTTTTTTATGTGGTACATCATGGTGGTTACACCCAAGGGGGAAGTACATGTGGAGAAGGAAGAGTTTATGTACACCATCGATGGTTTCCTCCGAGGCTTGTAGGAAGGAATGAATGTCAAAAAAAACATCACATTTTTGGTTAATGGAAGCCAGGAACAGACACTGAGTGATGTTCATTTTCATGTTTTGTGGAAAAGTATGATATCTATGTCAATGTTTTGGGGTTCAGCATGCGATCGAGTGTAACACATGGTGGTTGGTTCACTTTGTGGAGAGTAATGGTAACAACACACATAATTTGGGGAGTGATAAGTTTGTTCAGGATATGAGGAGAAGAACATAGATTGGATTTAGTGGAAAAGAGATTCCAATGATGAACATATGATTTTCATGTTGGTTTCCTTAGTGTGGCCATCTTGGCCTTGGATTGGGTGACTGGTGATAAAATCAGTGGATTCGAGCTCAAGGTGTTTCCATATGAATTTTGAGTTTACTGTGTTGAAGTAGTTGAATGGTGTGGTATTATATTAGAAAAATTTATAAAAAGAGACGTTGGGTTCTATATCTACAAAAAGTCGATGTAAAATTAGGTATGATTCTAGGGTTTGTATTATAATGTATTGAAGTTTGAGATCACCTTGGCCTTGGGATGTAGTGTCATTCCAGTGGTGAATCTAAGCATTCTACGATGAGTTAACTGTTGATATATCGACTCATCAATGAGTGGGATTGATATAGAATGTTGTAAATCACCTTCTGTAGATGCATGATATGAGAAATATGTTTCAAATAGTGGAATAGGTTTGGGTGGGAACCTAGAAATCATAGTTTGTGTACGAGCATTATAAGTATTTTTTAATGAATGATAATGGTGGGGGTGAAGCCCGATGATGGTTTGGAGGGTAGTGATGTCGTGATGATGAAATTGTACCAAAATTTAGGGAAGAACCTTAGTGGGTAACTTGGATGATAGTGGTAGGATTAAAGTTAGTATGAACCTTGGGAAGGTTAAAAATGGGTATTGTTACCTTAGTGTAAGATGGGTGTTATGTGACATTCTATCTAGGGTTGGTCTGACCATAAATTGTAAAGATGAATGTTTGTAGTGAAAGTAACCCATATCCGGTTTAAAATTTCAGTGTAAAGATACTTTCATAAAGGAAATCAAACAAGGGTGAGGTCATGTTGATCTTAGTCCTCTATTGAGTATAGTAGTATTATACTGATATGCTTTTGAATAGAATTTTTAGAGGATAATATGGGTATAATTACATATGAATGATTGGGTGGAGTGATTTTGGAACATGGAATGTATGATGTGAATGTTTAGTTGAGATTATTGATTCATTTTATAAATAGTTGGGATAAAAAGTAATAAAATACTGTGGAAGGAACAATAACATAAAAGTTTATGGTTGATGGAGTGATCATAGATTCGAGTTGTAGGGACTTGAGTGATCACTGATCGGGTGATTTGTCCTAGATAGATGGTGTTGTTAAGGGTTCAATTGGATGAGTGTTGAGAGCTTTGGTTATATTTGGATGATTGTTTATGGAATGGGATAATAAAGACATGATTAGTGGATATACATATGTAGGGAATTATGGTTGGAAATGACATGTTTTTCCCATTGGAGATATCTATATTGGACAAAGTTAGACTTTGGAAAACTATGTAAAATGATTTCATGTGATTCAGGTCATGAGTTATAATGATGATCTGACTATTCGGATGCTGATTTGATTAACCACGACGATATGATAATGTGTGTTCAATTTTCATGTAGTATAAATTAGGATTGATTTTCAATGTTGTCCCTATTTAGTTCTAGTGGTTGATAGATGTTTGACGTTGATGAGATCCAATAGGAGTATCCGGCTCGTGTTGCAGATTATATTGAGAATGAATAGTAGGGAATGACCACGACATTGGTTCAATTTATATGGTAGAATTGTAATGTTAAATGACAAAAATGGAAATTAGAATTGATTGGAACCCGAGTGTCCAAATCTACTTGTTTTAAAATCTCAGTGAAGCTTGAGAATAAAGCTTGTGGAAGAGCTATTATAAATGGGGAGATTGTAAGATCCCAGATTTTATTAAGGTATGTTTTCATTTATGTTTGAGTTAACACACATTTTTTTTGATAAATGATTATCTTGATAATACATGAGGAGGATCAGGGTTGTTCCGGGGGTTTGTCACATGAATGATAATGCTAAATATATATCTTGTCATTTTTCAATATTTGCACATGTTTAGTGCAAACTGTGAGAGTGAAATGTCAAACTATGTGGGTTGAGGTAGAAAATTTCTGCACAGTTGGAAAATGGTTATTCAAACTATGTAGATATTCCTAGGTAAACATGTTACCTCACATTCCATAAACATTATATTTCACATGGTTTGTTCATGGTTTATGAAATTTGGTTGGTAAACCAGGCAACCCAGTAAAATTCTGAAAAATTACAATTTTTCCATTATGGGATTCTAAAATAGCTATCTGATTTCTCACCCATTTCTTTTACCTCTAACCCTAGTGACACCCCAAAAACCTCAAGATATTCTATTTATAAAGCACCCTCATTTCTAGGCCATATATAATTCCATTGATTGTGGATTAATGCTCCGAGTAAATCTAATTTTCTTCTAGTTTCTCTTATCAAGAATAGGGATTTTAGTTTCCTTCATCTCTTTCACTAGCTCTAATTACATATTTTATGGTGGAACCTAGGTTATAACATCATGGGGGTTTTGTCTCAGGATATAACGGTAAATTTATGAATTCTCCCCTAATTAGATTCTATGTTGGTGTTATATGTGTTATGTACCATAGTTTTCTTATATATTTTTTATGTGTGTTGAGATAATGTGTCTATCTTTTTGTACATTTGTCAGATTGTGTAATATTTGGTAAAATGGTTGGATAAATATTGATTATTTCTACCTTATAATACATGTGGGATACATTGAGGAGGTTTTCAATGATTTAGTTCCACACATGTGGTGCGCTGACATCCCTGGACCTAGGGAATATTAAAGATATGTGTAGAGTTGACTTGTGATAGTGTAAAGACCATATTGAACCTGTTAATATGTTTATTTGAGTTGAAATGGAATATTGAAATTTTTTACTAGGATATTATAATGTCATAAGAGGTTTTTTGGAATGGATTTAATGTGGGTTAATTTGGTAAATTGAGATTGTATCAAATGGGATATGAATTATGTTGAATAGATTAAAGGATTTTTATATATGAAATTATGGACATGTTAAACTAGAAATGGTGCGTTATTTTATAACATGTAAATGGGTTTCATAATGAGATTGGAGAATACTTTGAATGGGTCAATACATTGGAATTATGAGGTATACCTAATTGTTTGAATTTAAAAAAGTATATGTGAAATCTGGCAAACCAATTGTAGATGAAATGCTAATGTTTGGAAAATCATGTGTACTGATAAATGAGATAAATGAACTATTGTATGTTAATTGATAGAAATAACTAATGTGATAAGTCATTATAATATAAATTGCTCTAAAACAATGTATTTTAAATGGAAAATGTGTTCATGGATTACATAATAGAATTAATTCACGTGTTAATGGTTATATGATTTGATTGTCAATTACAGTTGTTGTGTTTGGTTGTGAAATGTTATGTTTGTGGTGAATGGATTAAAAAGATTGTGCAAATGGATTTTTTATAGTGGTGTACTAACATGAGGTTATATTCCCATGGGTATAGTTATACATATGCTCTAAACACCACCTCAAAATGAACGGGTTATAGTAGGGGATGAAGGATATATTCCCCCAATGGTTGTATTCCACCGAGACGAAGACATCATGGTGAGGATAATGTGTTGATGTATTGTGTTAATCCCTAGTGTGATAGAGAATTCACATATTTCATTCATTATTATGATTGATTTACTTATACCCATGTGCAGATGATATATATGCATATTCTATGGGAAACATAAAGATATTCGATTACCAAAAGAAGATAGATAAGTACTTTATATAGTAATAATGATAGAAATGGTTAGAATATGTATTGATAAAAAATTGATACTATGTTGTTTTCCTTTTCATTTATTTAATACATTCATGCATAATATATTAGGCTTGATATTTTTACACACCATTGGTGGTGTCCTATTATTTTTTCTAATCACATCGTGGTCGAGCCACCGTTGTGTACCCGGGCATATTTCATGGTTACAAGGCTGGACTAGAGTAAAGGACCAATGTTAGGATGATGAGTTAGACATGGGATATGAATGGGTGAGCATCTAGACATTTTTTGGGGCCCATTATAGTGATTTAATAGTTGTTTTTAATTGGGGTTTTATTCACTTTGGCACAATTAGCATTTTATAGCATGGTTAATTTTGAATTATTGTATGTAAGTAGTTTTTTTTAGAATTTTGGAAATTCTTTTTTAGCTATTTCATATTGTTTATGCTATTTATATTGTCTTCTATTGAGTTTTATTTTTCTAAATAGGTCACATAGTCTCCATACATGACTTGTTATACCTTATTAGTGTAACGCTCGAACCCCAGTTACCCAAAGTCGGTGAATTATTTTAATACATTGGCATGATAACAGGGAATCACGTCCCAAAGGACCAATTGGTTAAGTAGTCTTGGAAAATAGATTACATACATGAAGATTACACTAAAATATAAAATGAAAAAAAACAACATTGTATCAATTGACCACATTCATACCCCTTAGACTATATCTAAAGGTCAGTCAAAATATACTTCTTCGCATCTTCGAAAAAATAAAACATTGAAAGGGGTGAGATCAGTTGCTCAGTAAGGATAACAATAAAGAAAAAACATTCATAAATAATCATAAATATTTATGTAAATGTATAAAAATAAAACAAAAGCCTCTTAAACTCCAAATTCAATAAAATATAGCAAAGATAAATCAAGTGATTCCATTTAATTATTCACATGGATATTATACTAGTCGAATAATGACATGTAATATTAATATCAAATTTCATAATGATGGAATGCATAATACTAGACTTCATCACCACATAGTCAAGGCAGTGTGACATGACTACAAATAAGATTTTGTCAAGGCCCTGATCTAAGACAATATTTGGTCTAATGAGACCTACCATTACACCGAGGAGCTATAGAGGGATCCACCCATCACTTACATGTCCAATTCATTCCTCATGTGAAAATGTTTAAACATAACATAAAAATTCATATTAAAACATGCATACAAAATGCCAATAAATTATCCATAAACCATGAATGGTATAGAAAAACACATCCACAGTCAAGCATATCACAAAACCTTCAATAAAATATTGAATATTTGTATCATCATAAAGAGACCATGATCAATAATAATGTCCCATAAAGGATGTGGGCATAATAGAAAATGATCAGTAAAAATCATTGAGAGAAATATCGCTTTTTCATGAAAACATTTAAATGTCATATAATGGAATTAATTTAAAAGATGTTTTTGAATAAAATTTTCCCATATCACTTTTATATTTTTTAAAGGAATTTATATTTTAAAGCATTCATGTCCATATAAATAAATTCTTAAAACCATTTTTAAAACATGAACATCAATGAGAAAGGATTAGAAGAATAAATATTTAAAACATTTCAAAATACTTTTTAGTAAAAAGTCCTTCAAAAAGAATCCCTTTGAACATAATTTTATGAAACATGGGAATGGATACTAATTATTTCCCAGTATATACTTACTTAAATTCAATCGTGGATAATAAAGAGATTGTGAAATTAACGCTTACCTTGCACTATCCATTGGTCGAGAGTACGTTCAACCTCCTGTATAATAACTATTGTATGTTATTAAATAACACCATAAAAATATTCATATTTATTATATCATAAATGATTCATTTATGTCTTTATAAAACCCATTTAATAATTATTTCCAAGTTAAATTAACATTTGGGTTAATAATCGCTGTCATTGTCGTACATGTTTTAAATAGTTATTCTTGATCGTATAATTTAGATGATGATTTAAATACATACAGAATATAAACCATGATTCAAATTTCATATATATTAAAAATATAAATATTTATAATATATGGATATATGAAATGGGAGGCACTGTTTATAGAGATGGTAGGCCATACGTACGCATAAACATTGTTTCCGTTTTCATATCGTATTGACGGAAGTAAGTGAAAAAGATATATGTAAGTACATATATATATATATACCTTAGAATTATTATGTCATATATTAAATACTTATTAATAATATAAATTTTATTGATCATTGTTGAATGGTTAACATGAGAATGAATCTTATCGCGTCGTGGAGATTCTAATCCATATGTACGCACGAGCGACTATATCATTAGATTGATGGTGAAATCACATGTAATTGGATGGTATATCAAATATATATATATATAATCAGTAAAATGTTATATTTATTATTCAAATCATTTATACTCATTATTATACCAATCCAAATAATGATGTGTTTAAATAACAAACTACACCACGACGTGGAGACGGTAAGCCCTACGTATGCACGTATGGTTAATTTTTCATTTATATGATGGATAGAATAATGAATATGGTTGTACCATATTTGTAATAACATCAATGTATTTATGAGGTACTTGAGTTATTATTTTGGAATGTAAACAACAACGAATGAGGATGTGGAAGATGAAAAGAACTTTAAAGAGGGTGGTGAAATTATTACCTCTTCTTTGGGTGTTTTCTTTTGAGTTGATCAAAAGGGATCATTAGGTTGAATTAATGTGAAACTTAAGGACACTTGTATGAATTTATGGATGTTGGGAGGATATTTGGAAAGGTTTTGGCCGATCCAAATGGATTTGGAGGTGTGATTTGGAGGGAAGGGGAAGTACCCTTTTATAAGTGAGGTGAGGGTCACTTTAAGAAAAGCATAAAATATTATTTTATAATAAAATAATTTTCAGTTTTTAATGGCTCCAAAATGATTTATTTTAATTATAAGGTGTGGATGGGTATAAATCTATTCGTCCAATATCTTTTAGATGGGTTTAAGTTATCATTTTAACTTTATCTTTTAGATTTAACTCTTAGTTAAATATTTTAACTTTTACCATGTCTTCTTGTATTCTTACACTATGTGGTTAATAAACCAACTATAAACATCCAAGGGAACCTCATGTGGTTCATTAATGAAATATATAATAATATATATGCCCTATTTCCAATCCATATATTTTTAGGAATATTACCTCAAGCAATAATATAGTATTTGTTTTAAAAATTCATTTATGTCAATTTTGACATTATTTGGTATTTGGATTTTGAGAAATCCATCACGACATTATTATTTATAAATAAATAAATATAATCAATCCTAACATTTAATATTCACCTATAAAATTTTTCGATGTCATTAAAACTTTTAAATTATATTTATTTTCATATCTATAATAGAATTTATTTGATTCATTCATTAATATGGTAATCAATGTTTCATCATTATGTCATAAATAAATTAAATAATTTAATGTCTAAAAATTATAAAAAAATACCATTATGTAGGAAATCATTTTATCTATCTAATGAATATTTATAGTCTATTTTATATATTTTTAACTGATAGAGAACTGTCGTGGGTGCCCTCAAATGATTAGTGTGATTTTGGGGTACTTAGGTGCAGCAAAGTGGCTGACCAAGGCCGTCTCTCAAAGGAGGAAGTGAATTAAAACAACTTTTTAGAGGTACTATTGAAATAAAATAAAAGAGAATAAAAATAATACTTGAAAGGATGGTGGTGGTCATTTATCATTTATAAAACATTAAGAAGTTTGTTGGGAGAATATATTTTTTTGTTTTTAGTTTTGAAATGAATATAGGTTAAAATGACAAAACAAGATAATGTTTTTTTAGAAATCTATTTTAAAAGACATAATCGATCTAACTCAACCTCTTAATTCACTTATTAATCATTATCATTTATATAAATATCTACTTAATTATGATCCCCTAAAGCGTTAACCCTCGAACCCTACAAGAGTTAACTAAACCACAAATATGGAATTAGTTAAACCCATTGCTAGCTTCGGAACACGCAATCGTAGCACCCGGCTTTGATTGTTGTTCTATGGTTAGCTTATGGTCAGTGGTTAATTAGATCACATATCCATTCTAGAAATGTGTATGAATTGTTTTTAGGGATTATATTTGAACACTACGAATTTTTTCCAAGTGGTCTTGTGTTACCGATTAAGATTGCACTCTCACAATTTACACAAAATCTCGACCTCACGTGTTTTTGTGTTAACTATTAAATTGCCTAATTAGCTTCTTAAAATTTAAAACAAAAAAATCAGGGATCATATTAATTGAATTACAGTATCTCAATGATTCAAAATAATTAAATGAAGAGGGTAAAAGATAGATTGATCACTAGAAACTACTCTTCCATGGGTGTTGTGGTCATCGTGGAGACGTTTTGCATGATCAAAGGATTGAAAGGGTAGAACCAAATCTTCTCTTCACTATTAATTCCAACCCAATTAAGAAGATTAATAGAATAAGAAAAGGGAATAATACAGAGGATTATTTGATGAAAAATTCAAGATACAAAAATGAATGAAAAGAAATAAAAAGAGGAGGTGGGAGAGGAGAGCCTCTTTGGAAGAGAGGTTTGCACAAATCCTTACTTATTACAAGTGTTGTGAGGGGATCCCAAGAGACACCCATTCGTCCACACCATCCCAAATCCTTAACCAGCCCTCTCAAAGAGTGAAACCCCCCTTTAAATATAGTTTGTGTGGGCTAGGGCTACACAACTTTTTAAGTGTGAAATTAAAAACTCGTCCAAATATTTTATTCCACGTTTCACCGCATATTTGACCTCAAAACACGTGAATTGGCCAGCCTTATAGAAGGATGATTTGTGCCAAATAATGTCCCCGAGAAATCCTCAAAATTTGTGCTCAATCCAAGCCTGGATGAAGAAAATATGACCCAAATACAGAACCCTTGTCCATTCTGCCATGTCCAGCCCACCATTGATTTAATGACCCATTTACTCCTTCCAAATGCACTCTTTAGCTCTAGTGTCATAAATAAAAGTTTTAGAAAATTATTTTAGAAACACTGTTACAAAATATTAAGTTCAAATAGTAAATATTAAGATATATATCTTCAAAATACTACAGTAAAATTTAAAATGGTAAAACAAGAATTTTCATCAAATTTTCAAATGAATGATCTCATCCCGAATATTTCATAAATGAATATATTTAGCACAATTTGAGGAAACTATATCATTTATCATTGATGAAATGTTCAATAAAATATTTTTTTATCAGTAACCATATATTAAAAATGGTTTAGTTATTGATATTTGAATTTAACACATTTAACACTTTTTTAAATAAAATAATAATAAATGTCCAACGCTAATCCAAGTGGACCTAGAGGATCATATTTTATTTATAAGGTTGAATTTTGTCGAAATATAATTATCCAATATAATTAAGACATGTGTTAGGGTAATTATAATATCATTTTTACCTTTAATTTCCATATTTACTTTTAACCATTGTATATAAAAGTCAAAATATACTATTCCCAAAATAATATTTTCATCTTATTAAACAATATTTACTTTACTGATATTAACCATGTCTCTCGTATTTTTTAAATTCAACTCACATAAGCAGTAAATTTATGTTTTATGAAAATTTGCAAAAGCTCTTAGAAGGTTGGTAGAAGAGGTTAAAAAGTTCAATAAAATTTTATACAACTAATTATATTATAAAATGACTCCAACGAATTAAATTGACTGTATATATGAATTATATATCTATTTTGACTTAAAATAAATTTAAATAAAATAAATTATTTTTAAAATAAAATGTTGGTGTTAAATAATAATGTAGTGCTTTTCACTATTCCTCAGAAATTGAATGTTTTTAGAAAAATACCAAAAATTCCCCCAAATATAATTTTGAAATTCTGAATCATAAAATTAAATATATTTCTCCAAATTCAAAACATATATGTTTCATTTATTAATTTAAAATTAATTCTCATTGTCAAAACCAAAAAGCTGGTTTTAAAAAAATATAAACAATCCAATGATTGACATGTGTTTATGTCAAATATAATGTGAAATGACTTATAATGACCCACGTTGTATTAAATGATAATAATATAATCAAATCATACTTCAAAAACTTTAAAATTCATAATTTATCGCTATAATATATTTCTATAAAAAAAGTAGTTTTTACTTAAAACATTGTATTTTTCACTATTTGTCAAAATATGGATGTTATCAGAAAAGTTACTAACATTTATCCAAAATATATTTTTCTGTCCCTCTTATAAATAATAATTTCATATCATTAAATTAATTATATAAAATTGAAATATATTGGTTTTAAAATATAGTTCCCCGTTAAAAGGCGGTAAAATTGCATTTTTTAAAAAATACTTGTTTTATCTGAAAAATTGAATTTTTTATTATATTATGTCTAATAAACACATAATATGGATTTTAAAATTATATAGAGTATATAATATTCAAAATACAATTCATACTATTCATAACCGCTTTTTGAAGAGTTGGTTTGGTAAGTTGTGGTGCGCACGAACTTGGTGGTGCGTGTAATGCATGCTATTAAATTACATTAATGAGATAAAGTACTATGAAATCTTGAAGTGTTACATTCTCCACTCCTTCAGTAAATTGTGTCCTCACAATTTGAAATTGTTCTTCAAAAATAAAAGGTTAAAAATAGACAAATACATTTGAGGAAAACCCACATCGGAAATTGGGTAAATAAACTTTAGTCTTAATAAGGATGGAAGGGAATTATAATGTTACAACCAAATTATGATCTAGATTAGAATAAAATTTGAGGAAATTAAAGACAAATAATTTGAGGGAAAAAGTAAATATTTATAGGGAGTGATTTAGTTCATCAATAACAATCAATTGTGAAACTGAGGGCCACATATCCATCAATCTATGATGATTTAAAATATCATTTGTTCAACAAAAACATAAGGTATTAGCCTAACACTTTTATTGTTTTAATATCCCTTCCCTAAAGTTTCTAAATTAATTTATTCATTGAATAAGAGGAAAAAAAATATAATTTACAAGTATAGTTTCAACCTTCAACTAATTCCTACTACTTACTCATCTTTTATTGTAAAAGATAATAGAATAACAAAATATTCTATTAATGAAAAATCATATAGGGTTCAAAAAATAATGAATTTACAATTCATTTTTTAGAAAATTAAAAAACATACATCATAAAAACCAGGACATCAAGTATGCCCGTGGTAGGTGATCCACCCTTGTCACCCTTCCGTTTCAGGTTCAAGTCTCGTAGCCTTCTTAGATGCGACATGTTGTCACACCAACTCCGGGTTGTCCTTTTCATGACAATACAAAAAAATATCATTAAATTATTTAACCTTAACAATAGTATCCAATGTCCAACATAATAGATTCACACATTTAGAACTATCCAAAATACATCTGTCCAAACTCACAATTCAAAATTTATAAGGAAGGTAAACACAGTGAAGATCGTTTTTTCCACGTAATAACATGTGAATACCTTCATCATGTATTCTTTTAGAACACTGTAACACCATAAATTTCCCTAAAACCTTATTGATTACATTAATTCTCCTTTATAACTTATAGAATACATGATATATTTGTTCTATCCAAAAATGTTGTAAACTCCAACAATGATGGATTATATAAATCATTTATCAGTTTCAAGGTAGTCATGAATATACAATATAATATATCCAAATAAATAATATATTATTACAAAATTAGTACCTTAATATTTGAACCATATTGTGGTTTATCTTTCTCTCAACCAAATATTTTAAAAAAAAATTAACCTGTTATAGAGTCACTTTTCTCGGTTACACACAATCTCAGGTCATTAATGAAATAGTACTATAGTACAATCCTTTTATACTGAATAATTATTATAACATGTACATCATTAATAACGTACTCAAATGAAAAAATAATTTAATAAAAACATAAGAAATCTAATCATTCCCCATAATCATTGGTAGTATCATAACATGATTATTATCCAATAGAAACATTTTGGGTATACTCTGATGATTTCAACACTGCTTTGTGTAGTGTTCCAACTCCTTGCAGATGAATCATTGTAAATTTGAAACCTTTTTATTACCCTTGAAATCACGTACAGGGTGTCCATTTTCTACACACTTATAAAAAACTCTCATTCCCTTCAAGCATTTACCATGGTGATTCTTTCCATATTTATCACATATGGGAAAATCCTTTTGTCCCCTCTTCCCTTTATCCATCATTATCTCTTCCATCATTTTCTTCCCTTACATACCTTCAAAGCCATTGGACTTAGAGAATTTATTAAATATCTTATTAACACATGAAGCTATTTATTCTTATGATGAGAATATGTGGGAGACTATTTTCCTTTTAAATGTTGGCTTAATACCATGAATGATATGATCCTTCTTAATCTTTTGATAATACATATTTCTGGAATTCTCATTCCTTCTACTAGGCGCCATTTCTAAACAATGGCATACACTAGGTTAGTTTTTGAAATGCAATGCATAATTAAAAACTTGAAAAATACCAAACGTAAATTGAAAACATTATCAATATAATCTATAATAAAAAATTGTTTTCATTGAGTAAATATTTACTCCAAAATCTTCATAATGGATTGTAAAGAAAATGTGAATTATCCTAAGCATATCCCATGGGAGTGTCGTAACCAAGAGTGAAGCAAGGCCTATTTTCATGTACTAGGATAACTTGGGCCAAGCCCCAAACTCCTTTTCGGAGTTTTCACTCCTATGTACATTTGTTCTAGAGCCTCCTCTACATGTTGGTATCCAGAGAAGGATATATTGCTGGAAAAATACACAAAATATCTACAGTAAAAAAATTCTATGATTTTCTTCTATACTAATCCTAAAAGTATATCTTAGGGTAATGTTTTATAGAAAGATTTTATCTAAATATATTTCAATGTTTGTTGCTAAAAATCCTCTAATAGCAACTGTAATGCCCCTATCCCAGTTACCCAAAGTCGGTGCATTATTTTAATACATTGGAATGATTCAAAGGAACCAAGTCCCAATGGACTGATTAGTTTAGCAGTCATGGAAAATAGATTACTTACATTAACAATAAAGTACATTATAAAATTAAAAAAACAAAATTGTAATAATTGAACACATTCATATCTCGTAGACTATCCCTGTATTTCATTCGTAATATACTTCATCGCATCCTAAAAAAACATTGAAAGTGGTGAGATCAGATGTAAAACTATGATAACAATATAGAGAAAACATTCATAAATATGCATAAATATTTAAGGCAGTGTATAAAACAAAAAAAATCAATTTAAACTCAATCTTCTGCATAATATGGAAAAGATAGATAAAATAATGCCATTTTTTATTCACATGGATACTCTACTAGTCAAATTGCCTCATGTAATATCAATAGATAATTTCCTAATGATGGAATCCATAATGCCAGACTTCATAACCACATAGTCATGCCTTATGCCAAGACTAAAAATTAGATTTTTTCAAGGCCTTGTGCCATGAAACTAGTTTGACTCATGAGACCTACCGATGCATCGAGAATCTATAGATTACTCCACTCGTCACTTACTAAGTCCAATACATTCCTCAGTTGAGAAGGTTTAAACCTAACATAAACATTCATATTATAACTAGCATAAAAAATGTCAATACATTATCCATAAACCATGAATGGTATAAAAATAACACATCCACAATCAAACGTATCACAAAACCTTTAATACATTATGTAATATTTTTATCATAATAAATCAACCTCGATCAAAAATAATATCCCATTATGGATATTGACATAGATGAAATTGATCAGTTAAAATATTTGAGAGAAATATACCTTTTTCGTGAAATATTTTAAAATTAATATAAAGGAATACATTTGAAATATAATTTCGAATCAAAGTGTCACATTCCACTTTGAAACTTTTGAAAAGAATTAATATTCAAAATCATTCATGTACATATAAATAAATCCTTAAAACCATTTTGAGAACATTGACATTAATGAGAAAGGATTAGAAGAATAAATATTTGAAACATTTAAAATAATGTTTTAGTAAAAATTAGTTAAAAAATAATACCTTTGAATATACATTTATGAAACATGGAAATGGATAATAAAGATTTCCCAGTTGATATAAATACAACCTCAGATAATAATGAGATTGTGAAATTATCCCTTATCTTACACTTTCCTTTGGTTGAGGGCACATTTAACCTCTTGTATAATAACTATAGTTTGTTATTAAATTATAAAATAACCTTATTCATATTTATTATATCATACATGATTCATTTATGACTTTATATTGCCCATTTAATAATGATTTCCATGTGAAATTAACATTTTGGGTAATAATCTCTTTCTTTATCATACATGTTTTAACTAGTTATTCTTGATCGAATCATTTAGACTGTGATTTAAATACCTCATAATACAAACATTGATTTATATTTCTTATATATTTTGAATATAAATATTTATAATAGATGGATATTTAAAATGTAAGGCACCGTTTAAGTAGAAGGCAGGTCGTACGTACGCATAAACGTTGATTCCATTTTCATATCGTATTAAACAGAAGTAAGTGAATAAAATATATGTAAGTACATAAATACATATATATATCTCAAATAACATTATTATGTCATATATTACATACTAATTAATAATATATATTTTTATAGTCATTGTTGAATGACGAACATGGGAGTTAATCCTACCGTGTCGTCGAGATGGTAATCCATACGTACGCACGAGGGACAATATCATTATATTAATGGTCAAATCATATTTAATTGAATGTTATATCATATATAATAGATCATTAAAATGTTATATTTATTATTTAAATAATTTATACTTATTATTATACCCATCCAAATAATTAAGTGTTTGAATAACAAACCGCACCACAACGTAGAGCCGGTAAGCTGTACGTACGCACGGTTGGTTAATTTTTTTATTTATATGATAGATATAATAACAGAATATTGTTGTAACATATTTATAATTACATCAATTCATGTCGGAGGTACTGGAGTTATTATTTGGGTATGAAAACAACAACGGCAAAGGATGTGGGAGAAGAATAAAATGTGAAAGAGGGTGGTGAAATTATTACCTCTTCTTAGGGTGTTTCCTTTTGCGTTGATCGAAAGGGATCATTAGGTTGGATTTATGATCAAATTAAGTACTCTAGGATTATTTGAGGGATGTTGGGAGGATATTTGGGTAGGTTTTGGCCGATCCAAATTCGTTTGGAAGTTTTATTTGGAGAGAAGGGGAAGTACCCTTTTTTAAGAGAGGTGTCGGTCACTTTAAGGAAAGGTTGAAATATTATTTTATAATAAAATACTTTTCGGTTTCTAATGGCTCAAAAATGATTTATTTCTTGGATAAGGTGGGTATGGGTCAAATAACACTCATCTAATAGGTTTTGGACCAGTTTTGGTCATCATATTAACTTTATCTTTTAGATTTAACTCTTAGTTAAATATTTTTCCTTTTACCATGTCTTCTTGTATTCCTACACTATATGGTTAATAAACATACTGTAAACTTCCAAGTGAAACTCAAGGGGTTCATTAATGACATATATTATACTATTTATTCCCAATTTTCAATCCTTATATTTTTTGTAATATTATATCAGCCAATAATATTGTATTAATTTTAAAAATTAATTTATGTCGATTTTAACATTATTTGGTATTTGGTTTTTGTGGAAGTCATCATGACTTTTTTACATCAAAAAAGATACATTGAATCAACCCTAACATGTGATATTCACCTTGAAAATTCGTGGTTGTCATAAAAACGTTGAAATAATAATTATTTTAATATTTATTATACCATTTATTTGACTGTTTGGACTCTGTCTGGATGGATCCGGTTCACGCTGTACCAATGTAAGTTGGCCAGTTCCAACATTATTTTTGTAGATATGCTTAATTCTGATACATTTCTTCTTGATCATTGCACTGGTTCTTTGGTTTCGGCTCTTCATTGCTGAGGAGCTGTCCTGGAAGCGCATAAAGAATGGAATTTCTACTCTACCATCCTGATCTGAAATTTGAGTTGGCTGGACTTTTGAGGATCGGCATACCTTGACAGAATGACGGTACTACCACCTCTATTTGGAGTATTTGGCCAGCTTGACTTATCTCTTTGTATCTGTATATTTTCCCTGCTGGTGTATCCTCATTACACCTCATGATTTTAATGTTAGTTTCTTTTTTAATAAATTCAATTGGGGCATAAAAAAATATTATTTATTTGATTCTTTCATTAATAAGGTAATTTTTTCATTATCAATGTTTCCTAAATGAATAAATTTATTTTACATCTATAAATTATAAATAAAATACAATTATGTAGAATATATTTTATCTTTCTAAAGAATATTTATATTCGAATTTATATTAGGTGTAACCCTATATTAAAAAATTTTTAGTTATTAAACACAGAATTTAACACTTTTAACTCCTTTTTCAATAAAATAATAATAATTGGTCTAATGTAATCCAACTGCATCTAAAGAGTCATATCTTATTCAAACAGTTTATTTTAATCGAAATATATTTATCCAATAGAATTAATACATGTGTTAGGGTAATAATAATATCATTTTACCTTTAATTACCCAATTTTCTTTTAACCGATGTTTATAAAATTCAAAAGATACTATTCACAATAAAATATTTCCACTTTATTGAAAAATATTTTACAAATAGATATCAACCATGTCTCTCATATTTTTGAAATTAAACTCACAGAAGAGTCAATTATTTTCTATGAAAATTTTCAAATGCTCTTAGAAGGATGTTAAAAGAGGAAAAAAAGTTCAATAAAATTTTATACATCTAATTTTATTATAAAATGACTCCAATAATGTAAATTTAACTTATATAAGTATTATATATCTATTTTGAATTAAACTAAATTAAAATAAAATAAATAATTTTTTAAATAAAAAGTTGGCTTTAAATAATAACACATTGTTTTTCACTATTCATCAAAAATTGAATGTTTTCAGAAAATTACCAAATATTCATCCAAATCTAATTTTGATATTCCTAATTCAAAACATAGAAGTTTCATTTGTTAATTTAAAATTAATTCTCTCCATCCAAACCAAAAAGTGGGTTTTTAAAAAGTAAAAACAATCAAAAGATTTACTTCTGTTTCTGTCAAATTTAAATACGAAATATCTAATAATGACCTACATTGTATTAAATGATAAAAATATAATCTAATTATAATTCAAAACCTTTAAAAATTATAATTTATCACTATAATTTATTTCGATTAAAACACTTATTTTCCATTAAAACATAGAATTTTTCAACATTCATCAGAATATGAAAGTTATTAAGAAAGTACCAAAAATTTATCCAAACATAATTTTTTATATCCCAATTTGGAAGAAGAATTTAATTTCAATAAATTAAATATATAAAAGTTTCAAATATTAGTTTTAAAAAGGGTTCTCCATTAAAATGTGGTAAAATTGATTTTTTTGAAAAGTAGTCATTGAATTTGAAAAAATAAAATTTTTGTAATATTTTGTCTAAGAAACACATAATATGGATGTTAAGATTATATTTATTATATAATATTCAAAATGCAGTTAATACAATTCATAACTGATTTTTGATGACCTAGTTTGGTAAGTTGCGGTGCGCTCGAACTCGGTGTTGCGTGTAACACAAGATATTGAATTAAATCAATGAGATAACGTACTATGAAATCATGGGGTGTTACATTCTCCCCTCCCTCAATAAATTTTGTCCTTGAAATTTGAAATTGTTTTTCAAAAATAAAAGGATAAAAATAGAAAAATACCTTTGTAGAAAACTGACATCAGAAATTGGGTAAATAAAATTTCTTATTAATAAGGGTGAAATGGAATTAACAAAATACCAAAAAATTATGATCTAGAGTATGAGAACATTGGTGGAAATTAGAAAAACATAATTGGATGAAAAACATAAATATTTATTGGGAGTGATTGAGGTCATCAATCACAAATAAGTGTGAAATTGAGGGCCTCAAATCCATCTATATATGATTATTTGAAATATCATTTGTTCAACAAAACATAAGGTATTATGATAACCCATTTTTGGTTTTAAGATCCCTTCACTAATATATAAGAATTAATTTATTCATATAATAAGAGGGTAAAAATTTACTTGATAAGTAGAGTTAATTTTTCAACTAATTCCTACCACAAACTCATCTTTCATTCTAAAAGATAATAGAATTCAAAAATATTCTTTTTATCCTAATCATATATTGTTCAAAAGATAATGAATTCATAATTCATTTGTCAGACTATTAAAAAAAGTACATTATACAAACTAGGACATCACTTCTTCCAGTGATAGGTGATCCACCCTTGTCGCCCTTCAGTTTCGGGTTCAAGTCTCGCAGCCTTGTCGGATGCGACAGATGTCACCCGACCTCTTTTTTGTCCTTTTTATGACTATCCAAAAATAATATCATGAAATGATTTAACCTTGACAATAGTATCCAATGTCAAACATAATTGACTCCAACCATTATAATTATCTAAAATACATCTTTCAAAACTCACAATCCAAAATTTATAAGGAAGATAAACACAATGAAGATCCTTTTTTCCACTTAATTACTTGTGAATGCCTTCATCATGTATTTTTTTAAAACACTGTAACACCATAAATTTACCTAAAACATTATTGATTAAATTCATAAACCCTTATTCCTTATATAATACTAGACTTACTTCTATCCAAAAATTTTGTAATTTCTAACAATGATTGATTATACAAATCATTAATCAGTTTCAAGGTTGTCATGAATATCCAATATAATGTATCCAAATAAATCATATATTTTTAAAAGATCACTACCTTAGTATCAGAACCATATAGTGGTTTATCTTTCTCTCAACCATATATTTTCCAAAAAAATTAACCTACTATTGAGTCACTTTTTATTGTTCCACACAATCTCATGTCCTTAATGAAATAGTACACCAGTTCAATCCTTTTACACTAAATAATTATTATAACATGTACATCATTAATAAAATAATCAAATGAAACAATAATTTAATAACAACATATGAAATCTAATCATTCCTCTCCATCATTGGTAGTATCATAACATTATTAATATCCAATAGCAGTATTTGGGGTATACTCTGATGATTTCAGCACTACGTTGCATAGTGTTCAACTCCTTACAAATGAATAATTGTACATTTGAGATGTTTTTATTACCCTTGAAATCACATACATGGTGTCATTTTTCTACACACTTATAAAAAACTCCAATTTCATTCAATAAATTACCAAGGTGATTCTTTCCACAATTATCACATATGGGAAAATTTTTCTTTCCCCTCTTCCAATTATCCATATTTCTCTATTCATTCCATTTCTTCTATTACATCCCTTAAATTCCATTGGACATAGAGAATTATTTATATATCTAATTAACACATGATTATATTTCTTCATAATGAATTGTAATGAAAATTTGAATTATCCTAAGCTTATCCCACGGGAGCGTCGTAACCAAGTGTGCAGTGAGACCCTTTGTCGTGTACCAGGATACATCGGGTCAAGCCCGAAACAGCATGTATGAGTTTTCACTCCTAGGTACATCTGTTTCAGAGCATCTTCTACTTGATCGTATCTAGACATGGATATATTTCTTGCAAAATACACAAAATCTCTACACTACCCAAATTTATGACGTTCTCCTATACTAATCCCGATAGCCTATCTTTGGGTAATGTTCTCTAGTCAAAGTTTATCTAAATCTATTTCCAATGTTGTTGCTAAACATCCTCTGATACCAACTATAACGCCCATACCCTAGTTACATAGCGTATGTGCATTATTTTAATACATTGGCATGATTCCAAGGAATCATGTCCAATGGACCGATCTGTTTAGTAGTCTTGGAAAGTAGATTACATACATTAATTTTACATTACATACACTACTGGAAAAATGACCTATACCCACGGTTTTGGGAACCGTGGGCTGGAACGGCGTCGGTATAGGGGTCACAACCTATACCCACGGTTTTGGAGAACCGTGGGTATAGGGGGTCAATGTTTGCAACAATGTTGTGCCCGCGTGGCACACACAGACCCCACGGTTTCAAACCGTTGGGTATTTGAATTCAAAAAAAATCCTTGGAGGGGAATCGAACCTGCAACCTCGAGGAGCCTCAAGCCCGCGGCGCACCATGCAACCAACCAGTCTATCGCCGTAATTGGTATATATTGATAATTTCATTTTAATATATTAATATAACAGTTATAATGGAAAAGAAAAGCCTTCCGGGTTTTGAACCCGCGCTTCACATTCTCTGCACAGTAACTGCGACCAACCGAGCTGGAGTCCCAATTGATATATGAATATAATTTTGTTTTCTTATAATAATAAATTTGCTATAATCGAAAAATAACAACACGCGAGATTTCGAACCCGCGACCTATGCTGAGGAATTTGAGGGACTGACCAACTAACCTAAATATTTTATACGGTTTAATATTTGATATCCATATATTTATATTATTTCATATCGTCTTTTCACCCAAGAAAAAATTCGGTCCCGCGTAATTTTTCATTCCCGCCATAACATGGGAAAGATATACCCATGGTTTTGACAAACCGTGGGTATTGGTCTTTGAAAAATATACCACTTATACCCGTGGTTTTCACAAACCGTGGGTATAGGTCTTTCGAACAACACCTATACCTACGGTTTGTCAAAACCGTGGGTATAGGTCTTCAAAAAAAACATATACCCACGGTTTTTCCAAGAACCGTGGGTAAAGGGGACATATACCCACGGTTTTGGAGAACCGTGGGTATAGGTCCCAATACTATTCCTATACCCACGGTTCCCAAAACCGTATGTATATGGGGGGCCTATACCCACGGTTTTATGTAGAACCGTGGGTATAGACCCATTTTCCAGTAGTGATAATAAAATGAAAAACAAAAACAAAATTGTCTTCATTTACCACATTAATATACCTTAGACTATCCCTATTGTTCAGTCATAATATAATTCTTTTTATCTTGGAAAAAATAAAACATTGAAACGGGTGAGCTCAGAAGCTCAATAAGGATAACATTATAGCGAAAACTTTCATAAATAATCATAAATATATAAAGCTATGTATAAAACTAAAACAAAATCCTTTTAAACTCAATCTTCAGTAGAAAATGTTAAATATTATTCAAATAACTCCATTTACATATTCACATGGATATCCTACTTGTCGAATAATCACATGTAATATCTATAGAAAATTTTATAATAACAGAATGCATAATTCCAGGCTGCATTACCGCATAGTCAAGGACATGTGAAAAGACTACAAATTATATTTTGTAAAGGACAAGTGCCAAGACACTAGTTTATCTCATGAGACCTACCAAATCATTGAGAATCTATAGCAGGCTCGACCTGTCAGTTACTATGTGAAATTTATTCCTCATATGAAAAGGTTTAAACCTAACATAAACATTTGTATTAAAACTATCATAAAAATGTCAATACATTATCCATAATCCATGAATAGTTTAAAATAAAACATCCACAATAAAACATATCACAATACCATCAATACAATATGGAAGATTTGGATCATAATGAATCGACCTCGATCAAAATAATATCCCCAAATGGATGTTGATATAGTTGAAATTGTTGAGTAAAAATCATTGAGAGAAATATCCCTTTTTCAGGACATCTTTTGAAAGTCATATAAATGAATTCATATCAAATAAAATTTTTAATCAAAGTGTCCCGTACAAATTTTAATCTTTTTAAACGAATTAATATTTTCAAACATTCATGTCCATATAAATAAATCTCTAAAACCATTTCCTAAAACATGGACATTAATGAGAAAGAATTAGAAGAATAAATCTTTAAAATATTTAAAAAAATGTTTTAGGAAAAAAACAATGAAAATAATCCCATATAACACACTTTTATGAAACATGTACATGGATTATAAACATCTTCCAGTAGATAATTACATAAATACAACCTCATAAAATAATGAGATTTTGAAATTAACCTTTACTTTGCACTTTACATTGGTAGAGGGTTCATTTAACCTCGTTTATAATGACCATAGTATGTTATTAAATTATTCCAGAACCATATTCATATTTATTGTATCATAAATGATTCATTAATGACTTTATACTACCAATTTAATAATTATTTCCATGATAAATTAACATTTTGGGTAATAGTCGCTTTCTTTGTCATACTTGTTTTAACTTGTTATTCTTGATCACATCGTTTAGATCATTACTTAAAATACTTTTTGAATATAAAAATAATTTATATATCATATATATTATTAATATAAATATTTATAATAGATTTATATATGAAATAGAAGTCACCATTTTTGGAGATGGTAGGTCGTACCTACGCATAAATGATGTTTCTGTTTTCATATCGTATTGAACAGAATTAACTGAATAAGATATATGTAAGTAAATATATATATATATATCCAGTAGAAATATTATTTCATGTATTACATACTAATTAATAATATATATTTTTATAATCATCGATGAATATTGAATGTTGGAATGATTCTCATCGCATCGTGGAGGCGACAATCCGTACGTACGCACGAGCAACAATATCATTATATTGATGGTAAAATAATATCTAATAGTATGGTATATCATATATAAACAATAATTGACATATTATATTTTTTATATACATCAGTTGTACTGATTTTTAAAACCATCCAAATAATGAATTGTTTGAATTACAAACTACACCACGACGTGGAGACAGTAAACTGAACATACGTATGTATGTTGAATTTATCAGTTATAGGATGGATAGAATAATTAATGTGGTTGTAACATATTTATAATAACATAAATTTATGTTGGAGGTACTTTAGTTATTATTTTTGTATGGAAACAACAAAGAAAGATGACGTGGAAGAAGAAAAGATCATCAAAGTGGGTGGTGAAATTATTACCTATTTTTCGGGTGTTTCCTTTTTAATTGATCAAAAGTGCTCCATCGGATGGATTTATGATCAATTTATTGTCTCAAGTATTATTTTAGGGAAGTTGGGAGGATATTTGGGCAGGTTTTTCAATTCCTAATGGCATTGGAGGTGTGATTTTGAGAGTAGGAGAAGTACACTATTATAAGAGAGGTGTGGGTCCCATTAGAAAATCATAAAATATTATTTTATAATAATATAATATTATTTTTATTATGCCTCAAAAATGATTTAATTCTTTTATAAGGTGGGTATTGGTCGAAAAAACTCATCCAATATGTTTTATATAGGTTTAGGTCCTCATATTAAGCTAATCATTACAATTTAACTCTTAGTTAAGTATTTTATCTTTTACCATGTCTTCTTGTATTCTTACACCATATGGTTCATAAACATACTCTAAACATCCAATAGAACCTAAATTGGTTCATTAATGACATATATAATAATATTTGTGCCCTTTGGCAGAACCATAGATTTTTAGAAATATTATATCTACCAATAATATTGTATTTGTTTTACAAATTAATTTATGTCAATTTTGATACTAATTGGTATTTGGTTTTTGTGAAAGTCATAACAACTTAATTAGTTCGTAAAAGATAAATTTAATCAACCCTCACTTGTCATATTCACCATGAAAATTTATGGATGTTATAAAAATAATGAAATTATATTTATTTTAATATTTATAATACCATTTATTTGATTCTTTCATTAATAAGGTAATTACTGTATGATCATTGTGTCATAAATAAATTAAAATATATAAAGTCTAAAATTTATAACTAAAATAAATATATTTAGGAAGTTTTTTGAGATTTCTAATGAATATTTATTCTCAAATTTATATTGTGTGTAGCTCTATATTAAAAATGGTTTAGTTATAAAACATTGATGTTTACACTATTAACTCTTCTTTAAAAAAATAATAATAAATCTAATAATATAATCTAGGTGGACATAATATCATATTTTATTCCTAATGTTGTATTTGGTCGAAATAAACTTATTCAATAGAATTGATACATGTGTTAGGGTAATTATGAGATCATTTTTACCTTTAATTACCCGATTTAGTTTTAACCATGATAAATAAAAGTCAAAAGATAAAATTCAAAAAAAATTATATTTATCTTATTGAACTACATTTTACTTATTGATAACAACTATGTCACTCAAATTTTTTATATTCAACTTGCATATGCAGTGAAATTTCATTTTATGCAAATTTGCAAATGCTTCTACAAGGTGGGTAAAAGAGGTTAAAAAGATTAATAAAAATATATATATTTAATTTTGTTATAAAATGACTCCAATGAATTACATTGAACTTATAAAAGAATTATATATATTTTTTGACCTAAAATAAATTTAAATCATATAAATAATTATATAAATAAAATGTTGGTTTTATATAATAACACAGTGTTTTTCAGTATTCATCAAAAATTGAATGTTTACATAAAAATACCCAAAAGACACCCAAATATAATTTTTATATTCATAATTCAGGAAAGAATTATATTTTACTAAATTTAAAACATTGATGTTTCATTAATTAATTTTTAATTAATTCCCATTGCAAAACCAAAAAATCAGGTTTTTTAAAAGTAAAAATTCTCCAAAGATTGACACATGTTTATGTCAAATTTAAATTTTAAATTTCTACTAATGACCGGCATTGTATTAAATGATTAAAATATAATCTAATTATACATCAAAACCATTAAAATTCATTATTTAACACTATAAATTATTTTGATTAAAAAATTTGTTTTCAATTAAAACATAGTATTTTTCAATATTCGTCAAAATATGAAAGATATACGATAAGTACCAAATATATCCAAACATCATTTTTATGTCCCGCTACTAAAGGGTAATTTAATTTCATTAAATATAACATATATAAGTGTGAATGATTTGTTTTAGAAAGGGTTCTCCATTAAAAGTCGGTAAATTTTCATTTTTAGAAAAATACTTATTTTATATAAATATTGAATTTGTTCTTATATTTTGTCTAATAAATCCATAATATGGATGTTAAAATTATATAGAGTATATATGATTCAAAATGTTTTTAATAATATTCATAACTACTTTTTGAACAACTATTTTGGCACGTTGTAGTGCTCTCGAACTCGTTGTTGCATGTAACACATGCTATTGAATTACTTTAATGAGATAATGTACTTTCAAACCATGAATTTGTTACAATCAGCTAGTCAAAATCCTCTTCCATATGGAGTGGTACACTAGAGGACATGTGATGACTCGTCTTGGGGCACCGACCAAGTGGCTTCGATGTCGGGTACATTACAATTTTATTAATTTTATATTGATACCATTTTTATTATAATTAATACATTATAAATTATGTTAGGGAAAATGTAGTTTTCAATAAAAAAAATAATTTTTTATATATATTCGAATATTTAAAGAATTCCACCAAATTAGTCCTTAAATAATTATTACATGTGTATTCCCACAATGATGTTCATTTTTTAAAATATGTTTTACTAAACTGTCAAACGTATATAGTATTATTTTTTCCAAAAAAATATATAGATTCTTTTTGAAAAAATGAATGTAGCCTATAAGACATTAAAAAAATTTAAGTACTTATTTATCAATATATTTTATCTTTCCTTCAAACATAATTTTAAATTAGTTGTTATTATTTAACATACACCCAATTGTAATAGCTAGTGTATGATGTTAATTTTTCTAAAAATAATAAGATATTATTTAACATTATAACTAATTTGGTCATGTCAAATATGAAATCAGAAACGACATTCATTTCTATGAAAAAATAATTGGTTTTACATTTTTCATTCTAGTAGTGTCATTGTAGGGTGATGAATAAAGAGAAGTTGTATCCTTTTATATGGTTGGGAAAAAATAATAGAATTAATAAAATATAATATATATATATATATATATATAAGTTATTATAAAGAAAAATAATTTCAATGGGGATAGATTTAAAGAACAACAGTTTATGTCTGATATATATTTAGAAATTTAAATTTAGATATGTTTTGGTTTCTTCTAAAAAATAATGATTTTTAGTAGTGCCTTTCACAAAAGTGGACTTAAACTGCTACACGAATAAAATTGAATTCAATTGTAAACTATTAAATCATATTTAATGGGTAATATTGTTCTACTAAAATCATGGAAGATAATAAATCAACCAAATTACGAAAACTTTAATATTTTTTAGCAATTTTTTTATTTCCCTATTAACAAAATATAAACTGTGTCGGGGTTGCTTATGTGTTTAAGGGAATTTTTCAATCCCAAAAAAATTAAAATTAATTTAATATTTTAATATGAAAATTTTTCTTAAAATTAATTATTTATAATTTATTATGCCCATAAATTTTGCTTATCTAAAAATTATAGATTTATTAATGTTATGAGAGTAAAATTTGGTATTTATTCCAATCATAAATTACTATGAACGACGTCATCCATTAAAAAAAATAAGATGTAGCTATATTTTCATGAAATGGATTTTATATTATATAAAAACTCATAAATAATGAAAAAGTAATTTCATTGAGATGTTTTTTCACTACACCATGCTTTTAACCATATCATAGTATTTTTACCCTTACCAAGCTGACATAAATTTCATAATTTTCCATTATTAGGGTCAAAAATAATAATTTCCTATTTAATAGTTGTAAAAATAATAATAAATATATACTAAATTTTTCATGATTCATTATCTAAAAAAAGAAGAAAATAATTTAAATATATTTGTGAAAAAGGGAATGAAAAATAACTTTCTTAACAATGTTTATAATGTGTAAATATTATCTTTTCTCTAAATGAATATTTATTAATAGATTAGAATAATTAGATAATTATAAATAATGTCAATAAAATTTCTACTTAAAAAAATAAAAATTATATTGGGAAAATATTTAACAATAATAAATGATAGTATTTAAATTTTTTTATTTTTTCATAATTCACATAAAAATAATAACTTTTAGAAAAATTAAAAAATTTCAAAACAAAAAAAATATTCCAAACATAATAAAATGAAGTTAATATTCTCTAATAATTTTCTAAAATTTAATATAAATTAATTATAGTAACATTCAATGTAATAAATATTAATAACTGTTTTATGAAATCGAATATTCGAAGTATAAATTGAACCTACTAAAAATGGAATGTTTATTTCATAAGAATTAATAAATAATTTTTTATTGAGTATGACCTTTCTATGTAATATATTATTTTTTTCTTAATTTTATGTTGAGAACATTCCCAAAAGGGAAAGCATCATTTATTATAAAAAAATAAGCGCAAAATTATAGGAGTCTGAAGGTAGGAAGTTTACATTGGTCCCTCTGAATAAAAGAGAGAAGGTCACCAGGGATCACATCACACCATAAGAATCAATGCCATTGACGCCCTTATGTTTCAGACCATCAGCCACAGAATTTTCCTCCCTGTAGACATGGGTGATGAAATAATTCTCGGATGAAAGATGATCCAAGCATTTGGTCTACCGATTAATAAGATTCCATGATAGATGAGAGGAACCATTCCTAATGGTGAGAACAATAGTGATGGAGTCGCATTCAAGCCAGATATTGTTCCAACCACAGTGATAAGCTTGCTCCACCGCTGACATAATACTAATCATTTCAGCATCGAGGGATGAAACAAGGCCACAGGAACCATATAAACAGCCAAGGATAGCCCCCTTGTAATCTCTGAAAATGGAACCATAGCCAGAGGGACTGGGGTTACCTCTCGAGGCACCATCAGAATTGAATTTAATCCATCCCACAAAGGGGGGATGCCAAAAAAACCTCAATCATACCGTGGGGGGTGGGGCGAGGTCTACCCCTAACACCAATCCTTTTGATAACAGTGAAATCATGGATTGAGTTTGAGGAGTAGTGCTTCAATGGAGGCCTAGAGTCTTAAACAATAGCAAGAATAGAAGAAATAGCAGTAGCGGCAGTGAATTGGAAGATTTCGTAGAGCACTTTATTTCTTGCAGACCATTAAGAGTAAATTAGTTCTTCCGCAGAAACCTAAAGCAGACTCTTGAGAAGGGGTGATAGCGCAAGCCCCTAACAACTCAAGATTAGCTCATGAATTGAAGACACCCGAGGGAGGATCACTTCAAAAATATCATCAATGGATTTCCACATTGGAGAAGCAGTGGCACATCATAGGAAGAGATGATTGTTGTCATATCTGTGTTGACGACAAAGAGCACATCAAGAATCTAATGAGATTTCACATGTTTGAAGAAAATAGTTTGTGGGAAGCTTCCCATGCGCCAGTCTCCCAACAAGAATGTATCGTGACGGCCTAAAAAAATTCCTATTCATGTTTCCTAGCCACTTAAAGCCAGGAGAGTTACAATTAGAATGCCTAAAAAAGAGTTTGTATGTGATGACTCCATTTACATAAGGTTCCCAAGCCCAAAAATCATCTTTGGATGACAAAACATATTTATCCACAGTGTGAACAATGTGATCTGGTAGGTTCTCCATACTGCCTAGCTGGTCCTTTATATAAGTGTCCGGATTCTTGTTATTTTCCTCACCGACAAGAGAGTTAATTTGGGGGGTACCAGTAAAATTCCCTTTCCAAAAATTGAGATATGAGTCCCTGGAAACAAGCCATCTGGAGTGAGAATCAATAGATGCAATGATAGACTTAAAAGTAGGCCACACCAAGGAGCAGAAGTAGTTGCAGTTTCTTGTCTTGAGTTTATGTAGAGTTCTAGCTCGAAGAAACCCAAGAGGTCCAGAATTACCATTCATGAGCTACCACAAAAAAGAGGCCTGAAAAGAGTCATTAATGTGTCCATGATTCTTAATGCCTAATCTCCCCGAGCCATAAGACTTGCAGCATGAGTTCTAAGAAACAATAGCAATCATACATTCCATCATGCTACCACTCCAGACAATGTTTCTAATTGAGATATTGATGCTTTTGATGATAGAAATAGGCCATTTATAAACCATAAAGGAGTAAACCAACTTGGAAGTAATCACTTATTTCACCATAGAAACACGACTAGCCATGGATAGGTACTTTCACATCAAGGAAAAGAGTTGCCTTCAGATATTTCTAATGATGTCAGAAAAGTAGCAGGCATTCAGTCTTTCCCAAAACAAAAGAACCCCAAGATAGATAAAGGGAAGAGATCACTCACGTATTCCCAAATCCTTTATAATGTCCTGCTTCCTGTTGATAGAGATATTTCTTCCAATGTTGAAAAAAGATTTTCCCCAACTGGTCTCTTGACCAGAGATTTTTTCATAATGTAATAGTGCTCTTTAGATGTTGCTAATGGTTCTTTTGTCCCCATTAGTGAAAAAAATAATGTCATCAGCATACATCAAATGTGTGGGGGCCAGACGATCCCAACCATTACAAATTGATCTCATTTTCCCATTCCCTGCCATGATGCAAAAATTCTACTGAGATAGTCCTTAGCAATGTAGAAAATAATTGCAGATTGAGGGTCACCTTGTCTAACCCCTCTAAAACAATCAAAGTATCCTTCAAAGAACCATTAATAAGAATAAAAATGTGAGAAGTTCTTAAAATGTCTTTGAACCAGGTAATAAAAACACTATCAATTCCATAAAAGGAGAGAACACTGCAACTTTATTAATCCCATTAAACATATTATTGAATTTTATTATAATAAAACATCTTAAAACCAATCCTTATATGTTTCATGATTTTTCTAAAAAATAAAACCATCATAAAAAACATCATAGATCATTATATTCCATAATAATGACTACCATTATTTCATGTATTTATTGAACTATTAATTATGAATTTTCATGTTATTTCATAAAACATCATTCCATTAATATGTAATTTGGAGTCTTTTTATTATCATGATAAAAACAGTAAAGCATACAACATTATTGGTCCACTTCCTGAGAAATCCCCCTAGGTTGAAAATTTTCATAATTCCAATACATTCCTAATTTTAAAAATAATCTCATTGATGGAAACATATATAAATATTTTTTATGATATATTATGTTTACTAAATTTTTCTGGATTACTCAATATATACTGAATATTTTCCTTTTTTTCCATACCCAAAAAATATTATCATTCCTCAGATACACTCCAAGTAGCTCTTCATCAAACAATATATATATGTTGGAATCCAAGTCTTATTTCCTCCATTAAAATTATGAAACATCATTTTATTCTCTTATTAGGTGTGTCAATAATCTCAATCATGCTTTTATTATTAATAGTTTATGAAGGTAGATAATGATGAATAATTACAATGTTTTTAAATACACATCTTTTAAAATATTATTTCTCTGAAGGAGTTTCAATCCATTAGACAACACATAAAATAATTCCACAATGTCCTGGCCATTCACTAAAACATTATGTTTTTTATGAGAGGAGGAATAATTGAATTGGGGAATAACACAATCATGAAACATCATCTAATGATATTTCTAAATCATGAAACCCTGTTTTTAATCAATTTAATTTTAGGATTAAATTAATTTATACATTTCCATTATATTGTTCAAATTATTCATAATCACACTTAATGAAAATTATAATTAACATTAGAATACCCCTTGGGAGTTTCAAACCTAGTGAAAAGAAAGGTAACCCTCATTGTACACCAAAATGGTGGATGATATAAACTCAACTATCTCTTATAAGGGTTAATTAACCTAAATTAGTATTATGAAAAAACAAATTTACTTGTACTTTCCCAAAAACTTTGTTTCACTAGAAAAAAATAAACACATTTCTTTACCATAATATAGTAACTTATCCAATAAATAAGATTAACAAATGGGTTATCATTGGTTTTTTTATCCATGTTTAAAGTGGTTGTTATAAATTACTTAAATATAAACTATAGAGGCCCATACATTAAACACCTAAATAATAAAATTATATGAATATTGAATACAATTAAAATATACTCACAGCAGGACTATAATGGATTTGTATATTTGGAGACTCTATTTAGAGTCTTTATATTACATATAATATATTAAACATTTCCCATAATGATCATCCCAAATTTTACACTATGTAGGCATACTCTACTTATTCATGTCATCGTTACCCTAGGAAATTGACCATAATATAAGATGATCATAGATTTTAGAAAGGGTAAGTACTAATCGATAATATAAGGAATATATTAGATAATCATATGGGTATGAGAACTTCCATATAACATACTATGTTTGTACATGATGGTTCATGGATTTTAAACCGGGGTTATGAAATGAAATTATATCATTTAAAATGGAATGATAAATAAGAGTGTGAAATCATCCCAACTCAGTCCTAAACCATAATATTATGTCATTCTAGTGTGTTTCCATTGTGGGTATAGAAATAACATTACAATTAATGATTAAGAAAAAATAAAATAAAATAATTGTATATTTGGAATCATTGTATCATTACCATAGTGGATTGAGAACATTAAATCGTTTCAGAAGGTGGATTAAGAACACTAACATTATTATCATAGTTGATAAATTATATTAACTTTTTTCCCAATAGAGAACATACACATATACTTGTTTCCCATACTTATATGAATAGATATAAATAAATTAAAACATGAATATGGGGGATATGTACTTCCACGCACACCCAAGATAGAATAAAAATCAAACATATTAGTTCCCCAAAATCATAAAACAATCACAATATCATCATATCAGAACTCATGAATGGAAAAAGAGTTTAGAAAACAAATAATAAATTCACAAAATACATAACCATGTAAAATGAACATGTTTTGTAAAAATCACATCAATCTAATATTAAACCATAATAACAATGGATATGTATGTTATCATTAGATAATATCCCATGTAAACCTGAAGTAACATCAAAAAAGAAATGACATATGAAAATGACATTAAATTATCAGTGAAAACATTTCCTCAGTAAAATATCTTGTTGAATTTGAAATAAATAATTTGAAACATAAAACTTTCACAATTATTATAAAAAAATTGAAAATAAATTTGTAAACATGTAATGGAATAATCAAATATTTGATTGGTATTGATAGAATAATTTTATATTCATGTCTTATAAGTTAATAAATATTTTATTCATACTTGTAAAAAAATTCAAAAAATTATTTCATTCGAAGAAGTCAAAAAATTCCTATAAATATTGTTTTAAAACATTAAATCATGGGCAAAATTTACATGAAAAATTATTTCATAAAATTAAAAAATTTCATTAAATTATTTTTCAAAAACGTGAAATTTTATAAGAATAGTATTTCAACTGATGACAGAAATAAATTCAATTTCCCTTAAAAACATTATTAGATCAATGGAGTTCATAAAGAGATGAAAATTAATTAATTAATGTTATATAATGAAATAACCTTACAAAAGGTAATTTCAAGTGTTTTATGGGGGTTATGTAATAAAACGTTATCATTGAGAACAAAATAGGAAAGAGTGTCATTACATAATGTGATTATAACATAAAACCCTTACCACATTGGTAACTTTTGAATCTTATGTGGATTGAAACAATAATATCAAAGAAACATTAAATATCATGAAATAGAGTAAATTCATGATTTCAAATGCCAATAAATATTATATAGTCCAAAAAAAGATATTTGTGAGGAGCATTGAATTTTGACTTTGTGAAATTAAATTGATACAATAAATTCATTACATCATGTTCTCATTCCTTATAAATAACTCCCACCACCTCTATTTTAAAAACCATCCATTGGTTTACATGATAATCACTTAAAAGATTCTATATTGAAATGTCCAGAAGCTATGGGACATGTTAAATGAATCTAAGTTGATATTTAGACATGGATGGGACAATATAATAGTCTCATAATGGTGAAATGAAAAGAGATAAGTGGTGTCCTTTTATATAGTGGAATTCCATCATTACATTTAAAAATTGATTAATAAAGAAATAAATAATCCTCCTAAAATAATTATAAATGGACATAGATTCAAATAAAATATTCAATGGATAAAATATCATCAAAAAATTAATTATCTTTAGCTTCTAATTTCATTTTATAGATTATCAATTTGATTCACAGCGTTTTTACAAATTTTAATAAAAAATATGGCGACCCAATTTCAATCTATAATAGTTATAAGTATAATTTATGGTAAAAATCATAATTTTAAGGTGACTAAATATTTTATGATTTATCAACATATTTTTCCTCAAATATTATTATTATTATTTTATAATAAAATTTAAAATAAATTACTAAAAAAATACCATTAATGTATTGTTAATAATTATTAAAATAAATAGATATGAAAATTAACAGTATAAATATTAAATTAAAATCATAAATTTTCAAAAATATCTAATATATTATATTATTCTCAATAATTCATGTTATAAATTTAGGATCCAAAATTATCCCTCATTTTATATTTCTAAAATAATTTTCCCCTATTTTTTGAATATGTTTTATCAAGGGTATCAGTAAGAGTTTAGGGTTATTAATCAATATCTAAAAATTAAATAAAATATAATATTAAAAAAACTATGTTTTTCTTTTATATAAAAACTTACAGCAAAAAGTATCCTATATTTACACTTATGTAAAAAAAATTTAGATATTAAATTCAAGAGACTACCATTTCATATTTATTTTTTCATAAATTAATATAAATGTAATAGTTAATAAAAAATAAATCCAAATAACCATATATTTGAGACTCGTGTCAAGATAGAAGTAATCCAATCATATAGTGAGATAAATGGATGTTTTATAGAAATTTTGAATTTGTATGCCAATGTTTTAACCCCGTTTTTACGATTTTTTTTCATTGTAAATAATATTTTCAATTTATACCATTCATAATGGAACAAACATAATAATAATATATTCAAAATTTGAACCTAATTATTCCACATATGGTATAAATTTTGTTAATATTTAATATCTATAATTAGATGAAATCAAATATAATATTAATTAATAAAACAAAATGAAAGTATTTCCCAGACAAAAAATTTATCCTAAAAAAATACATAAAAATCGAAATTTTTAATTAAAAAGTAAATAATAATATGATTATAAATCTTTTTGATCATATGTAACAATAATAAAAAATTTAAATTATAAGAGGACATGATTTAATTAATATTATTGATAGTATTTTAATTTTTTTTTATTTTTTTAATATTCAAAAAATATAAAATTCATCATAAAAATATCCATATTTCATTATAATATGATTTCTTTTTATTACATTAAAAAATGGTTTTATATTTTATAAAATAAATATTATAAATACTATATAAAATAATTATTGTATCTTCTCTAATAATGAAATAAATATCATTTTTATGAAAATATATTTTTTGTGAATAATTATACATTATAAAACATTGAGTGATTATTTCCTATATGTAATATCCCTATATTTTAAAATTAAATTCTATACTCAATTGCATACAGGATACGTAACATTGAGCTTAAATGAATAATAAAATATTATAATCTAAATGAGACCATTGTAACATAGTCTTCAAAATGGAATTAATAAATGGTATTAACCATAATATGAAAATAATATTGGTCTTTATCATTGATAATGTATTGTTTACTTATTTTAAAATATGTATTTTTTTTAATTCAATTTTATGATTCCAATTTATTTTTTTCCATAAAACATGGGTTTTAATTTTTTTTTGTGTGAAAAATTATATAATTAATTTCTACAACAATATAAAATTTAATTTTATAAAAAAATATCAATATTCTAATAATCAAATTATTTTCATTGGGTGAAATTTTGATAACATTTAGGAAAATTATCTTTCACCAAATTATGAAAAATACTGATTTTTATTGATAGTTATTTTTTATATAAAATAATTTTTATATTTTGATATTTTTTAAAAAATTAATTAAATTTTAATTTTTTAATAAAATTTATTTTTTATAAAATTTATTTTATAGAATAATTTAGTATCAAGTATATATTATTTTTATGGGAAAATTTATGAAAATAATACTTTCATCATATTTTTTCTTTTTAACTAAAAAATGTTTCCTACCACATACATGTTTCCAATTATTAAAATAGATCCCATAATTGGAATCAGTTATTCCATATTTAGTAACTAAAAACTTTTTATTTTTATTTAATATAAATAATAACAATTTATGTTTTTGAAGTCATGGTATAGGATAAAAAATTAATTAACAGTTAAAATGATATGATAGGTTGTATAATATGACTTTAACACTAGCCAAAATTTTATTAGATGATCATATCTAATCTAAAATTATTTTAATTAATACTCTATGACCAATTAATTACACTTTTATCTGATTATAACCTTTATAATATTCTATTTAATGAAAAGTTTAAATGCTACAGTATTATTTTAAATAAATATAATATTTTTAATATATGAATAACTATAGGTTTCATTAAACACTAAATTGTATTTTGAAATAAGATAGATTTTTATTCATGATTTTAATTCAGTTTTAATTTTTATATATTATGTAATTTTATAAATTAATTACACAATGCTTAATCAATAATTATGCACTTGAGGAAAACACAAAATAAATATCATCAAATATATGAAAAGTTTGTTAATTTTATGAATTTAAAATAACCCTCAAATTTAATAGATGGAAATTGAATTTTTTAAATTTATTAAAATATTTTATTTTAATTTTAATTTATTTGTTGATGTCAGTGATTTTAAATTAATGAATACTTCTAAAAATTAATTTAATTTATTTTTAAAAATAAATTATATTTTATTAAATTAAATGAAATTACAAAAAATGATTGATTAATAAAATTGATTAGAATGTGGATTGTAAAATCCAAATTGGTCTATATATTGGGTTTCTCTCTATTTATGTTTTTTTATCATGACACTCAATTTCTATAAATCCTTATTGTCATAGTATGTGTGAATGTGTTTAACGAGATTTTATTTGAATATTATAATGATAAAAATATTATAAAAACACATATTATATTATTTTCTTATAGGTTTTTTCCCGTATTAATAACATCACTTAAATAATTAAATTTTCTCCATTTTAATTGACAACTATGTTTTTAATTTTAAATTTTATGAAATTCCTAGATTGGCACATCCCAATCTTATTAAAGGGGCCCTATTTTTTCATTACTCCTCACTTCAAGAACAACATGGTTCATCCTTTAAAATACCAAATCCCTTCCTTGAATCCATTATAAAATTATAAATATATATATTAATCTTTTATACTTATATTATATTCATTTATGTGTTAATAAAAGCATACATTCCAGAGAAGAGGTATATTTTTTTCTGCATGTTTTAATTTTATTTAATCTTACACCTATATAAAATATAAGTTGAACATGTTTAAATACTAAAATTATTATAATAAATATATTAATATGTTATTATAATATTTTAATAACTAAAATAAATTTCTAATATTCATCAAACTAGATGAGAATTATTCATTCATATGTACGGAAGACAACTTCTTTTCCAACTGATGTAAAAAATATTCCATCATATCCTATCAAAACAAGATGTTATAATTTTATTAATGTTTAAATATGAGATTCATGATATAGTTTTGATTTAAAAAAAATATAAAAAACCATCTAACTTCTGACCATTTAGTTTAATGGAAAATGATATTGTTGATCGTTCATACGAGTGGTCAAACACAACCACGAGGAGATGTGAATCGTTTATCATAACCAAATAACTCAGATGATATATATAAGTATATTTTAGAAATTAATTTTATATATTTATCTTATTATATATATGTATTTATTGAACAATAATTTACTTCATTCCATAAGAATCATTGAACATTAAGATGTTACACATGTCTATGTACCACATAGTGTATCCTTGATTATAAATTATTTCATTTTTAGAACAACCTTTAATTTTTGGATATAAAATTATAATTTTTGTTTCAATGTGATCATCATTCCATTATTACTATCCTATATATGGTTATGTAATGAAAATAAGTATTATATTTATGATACCTATGTCATTACGAACTTATGTTATGAAAATGATCAAAACATCTGTCATGATATCAATTGATTATCTAATTGTATATAAAAAGGTAATAGCTAATTTAAATGTAATAATAAATAATGAAAATTCTATTAATAAAGTAATTAGTAATTTTTATTATTTCATTGTAAGATAAGGATAATATTTATAGACTTGGACTCAATTTAAAGGATTTTTTTTAAAAATCATCATTAAATTTTTCCATTCAAACACCAATTTTCTTCAGAATCCATATTTTCAAAAAAATATTTTAAAAAATATTTCCTTATTCGACTAAAAAAATTAGTAATTGTTTCAAATTATATAATTTTTTTGAAATGATTCCAATAAATTCTTCTCGATGATTTTCATAACTAGTTACATTTTATCATTTCAGTCAATAGAACTAAAGGAATGGTTATTTTTAATTTTTAAAAAATGAAGAGATTATCCAACCATCATGTCTAATATTTTATTTCATTCATAATTTACATGATTAAATTTATATTTTAAAAGAAATTTATTTCTATGCTTCTTTCAATGTTTTTAATAATTAATTTTAAAAACCAAAGGTTATTTTAATCATGAATATTTTCAATATAATTTAGTGTATTTATATTCCTAAAAGGAAAAAACCATTGATTTCAATTAGACGTTGCTTGGGATATAATTCATTGATACTAATGATTACATCCCCAAAATCCACTAAATGGTGTGTCATGGTTGTTGGTCCCATGACCTTATATAAGCCTCCCCATATTTTACCTGTTACAGACAAGTATTGGGGGACTAGGGTTTGTTAGTGGGGATACTATTCCCCATGAATCCTAATGTAGAAAATCTGTAAAAATTAATTGAAATAAGTGGAATAATAAAAACTGTGGATTAGAATCATAATAATAATAATAATAAGTCATCCACTATATATATGTGGAATGTGAATGAAAATAGATAAAAAATTGAGAGTATGATTTCATGTATCTATCCAAAACTGAGGTACATGTGATATAGGGAGAGACACACATATGAAAAATGCTATTAAAAATGGAAAAATTCCAAAGGAAACCCCACTAGGATCATTATAATATTCTCAATACACTTTTCTCATATACCATTATATATGAAAAATACATCATGAATCCCTCATAGGGTGTATTCCCTTATCCATAATAAAATCATAATGACTAACCAGGTATCTAGGGCGACCTGAGTAGGGGTTGATATGAACTCAGTCGGCCACCACTAAAAATTTCTTGAACAATCATTCGTATTTATATTAAATGAGTAGAGTATAGGTACCCAATTAATTAATAGAAATAATTAAATAAAACATATATGTATGTGTACCTCAAGGATTCTTGACCATCACTAAGAGCATTAGAAAAAACTAGATGATTCCAATATAGGGTGAACCTGTATAGATATAATTTTTTTGTAATAATTGTCACCATAAAACAAGTATCAATAATATAATGAACAGAATAATTTTATTTGTATTTGCAGATACATCCCACATATAACAATTGTGAATTATTAATACTAATTATAATGGAATCACTAGAATTTGTTAATGGAATCATGTTCCAATCCAACGTGATCAATTATAAGAACCAAAAGTATTTCTTTAAGAGCCATATAAATTATCATCACAATAAATTCCATCCATGGAAATACATAAAAGGAATCACATGTACCACTCTCAATATTTTTTATGTATTCTCCTATGATATCATCCTAGTTATATCACATAAGTAATTGGGTATCACTAATGGAATGATATAACCAACATTTCACTAATCCCATCCATTTTGACTTCATTAGGGAACTATTATCACTCATGTGTATGTGATAAGTCCACCCAATGTGCACATCCATGGAATCCCATCTGGATCCAAGGATATCTCCCATTTTATATAAAATACATAATAGGTCTTCAATATTAAGCACAATGACCCCATCTGAGGAGTGATTAATCTTTTACCATTTTATCACCCTCAACAAGTTATGAATAAATGATTATCTATCAATAACATATATCATTCAACAAGTAATTAAAACCATTATTTAGTAATGATTTTTCCATTTTAATTAATACATATACCTTAATTATTGAATAAATAATACGTGTCTAAACACATTAATAGTCATTTATTTTTATTTATTTTATAATTTTTATGGCATTCATCTAATTGGAACTCAAATATCTCAAATGTGGTTTGTTATTTTAATTAAGGGAATAATTAATTATAAGGATGGTAAAACCAATATCGGTGGGTCACAACAAGTTGTACAATCAATGGTGTTGACTCACCATAAACTATGATTGTGTTAAGAATAGGAAAAAATGCAATGAAATTTAATTGTCTATATAGAGTTTACACTAACGGGGTCTGACGAATGGAACAATGGAGCATTTTATTAATCAAATAATAAATTATATAAATAAACTATACCACTTACATTTGGCATGTAAAAATATCCCCATATATTTTTGTCCCTTCAATTGATCTAGAATGGATAACTAGTAAGACCTAAAGGAACCCTTAATATATATTATATGAGATATCTCCAAAATAGAATGGATTGAGTAATGATAAAAAATTTATGTAATGATGTGGAATAATGAAATTAACGTTGTGGGTCCGAAATTAATAAAAGAGAAGAGAACATAGATTGAATAGAGTAGATTCAGTATAACCGAGGTTGATACAAAAACGCTCACTCATGCAGACCCTGCTCCTATGCCAAGATGAAAAGATGGGATCGGTGAAAATAAACCCCTTTCCATTTAAAAAAAGACATTGTGAATTTACAAAGCAACTAATATTTACATTCAATGTACTTATCATGATTTTATCTTCTAGGTTAAACCCATTAATGACATGAAAATGGGGTTTATTCATCAAAAAATGCACAAATTGTTTTCATTAGACATCATGTAATTAAAACACATAGTTTATTTTCTCAATTTCCAGACATTATCCCTATTGCTCTTATATATTTATAGAAATTTACAACCATCAATTTAGTGATATTTTTTGGTTTATGATAACTAACATGAAAATGTACCTCTCTGAATAGATTTGACATTATAACCTCCCCTTTAAAAAAATAAATCAACCCAACTTTCTCTTATGGTGGTGACAAGACCTCATTTTCGCAATGTTTCGTCCACTAAGCACAAACATTGTCCTCTCTCACCAATGTCTAATCATGTACACCACAATCATTATATTTCAATCAGGCTAGATGATCTATCTATTTTATTAATCCTTTGTGTTTTGATCAAAGATACATACCAAATGGACTATAGTCGATGTGTTTCCCTCTATTTCAATATCACTAAGCTCATTTTAATGAGATGCATCAAAATGATAATGAAGATTTCGTGATCCATGGAATACATCATGAATATCATTGTACCCTTGAGTTAAACACAACCAAAAAAATACCTTCCCAAATCAATATCTGATTTCCAAAGCCCTGAAATTCCTAGGATATATCTTTCAATGTCTATGAATGCTTCTATGACCAAATTTAGGTGAAACATGTATAAGGACCTGATTTCCCACCCTCCCCCACCCCCTCAATCTCTAGAGATCTATAGAGATGATCAATATAACACTTCTTTTTCACGGACCGTTTTCGAGTCCCATGTCGTGACTACCCAAAGCCTGCCTTCCATAGGCTAGGGGCTGGCAACTAGAACCAAAGGCATAAATTTGATAAAAGGGAAGGCACTTCCATTAAACCTGTAACACACACATTGTCTGAACACCATATGTAGAAGAAACTAATACTAAAATAGAAAAGAAAAGTGTGTTGAATCATATCTCTAGATATCATCTGTAAAGACCCGTAAAATTCAAGGGAAATTTTTTCTTAATTTTCTTTAGAATTTTACAAGAGCGCGGTTTCAGACGGCACCTGATTCCGAGGCCCGGAGTGCCCGGAATCAATTTCCGAAGTTTGTCTCGGGTACGTTCAGTGAACGAACGAGCGGGTTTTCCAAACTTTTGATCCGGTGCTCGGAATTGAAATCCGAGGGCACCGATGAACTCGCAGCGCCGAAATTCGCTAATTGTGACCTTTTCGGAAGTTGCGTTTGTTGCGGGTTGAAAGTTAGTTTTGGGGATTAAAAGATAAGTAAAATAAAATTGTGTGTGAATTTTATTTTATTCGTGGTGGTTAGACTCTCTCATGGGAAGTTATTGGTGGGGCCCACAACCACCCAACTTCCCATGTGTGGTTATGAGGGAGGTGGGGCCCACACGAGCCCCCACCTTTTCAAATTACCTAACCCCTCTAAACCCCCTCTTAAATTATGTGGCCCTCCCCTACATTAATTCTTGCCAACTTATCTCTTCATTTATTTTTTTTGACAACTCTAGATTTTAATTAATGTAATGAATTCAACTTTTGAATTTTGAAAGGTTGGCAAAGTGAAAATAAAATAAGGTGTAGCTTATTTTATTTTGGGAGTTGCTGTGTTGTGTGGAGATTTGAGAGAAGAAGAGTTCTACACTTTGAAGAACTTCATCTTCCTCCTTGAAGAACGCGAAGAACACCGACACGCCGTTCTATCTTCTCTCCACGTCAAAGAAAGGGAGACACTGCTTCCTCCTCGGTTTTCCTTCATCGACTTGAGAAGTTTCACCAATGACGTATCGCATCGGACGCATCCCTTCGTCAACGGATTTGACGAACGACGACCGCGACGCCCGACCTCCGCGACGTCGTCTTCTGCGGAACGTAGACAAATCTTCGAACCTTATACCAAGGTAGGGGTTGTTGATTTCTTTTTGGTTTAATTATTTTATTCTTGATCGTGAATTTAGCAAGTCTAACGTGTGGCTTTGAATTATTTAAAGTTGCGTCATTATTTTAATGTGAGGGGGCCGGACCGCACGAACACAGCTGAACCCCCTCCATCGTTCTTGTTTATTCTTGCGGGTGGAAGCAAGTGGCGTGGTGCCGTCGCACCACGCGGATAATCGTGCAAATATTTTGCGCGGCGCCGTCGCGCCACGCCGAGGAAGAATCTTCAAGAACGCGACGCCGTCGCGCCACGTTAAAAGGAATCAAGGCACGGCGAAGGGGCGCGGTGTCGTCGCACCGTGCCGGACGACGAACACCGCGGCCGGTTCCGGGCCACGGCGGGACGAGGAGACCGCTGCCGGTTCCGGGCCGCGGCGGGATGAGAAGACCGGCGGCCGGGCCGCCGGCGTCGGAAGCCGAAGAGGGGACCGGAATTTCCGGTCCCGTTGGAGAAAACGGGCCGGCCAGCTGGCCGGCCGGATGACGTTAAACCGGGGGAATTAATCCCCCGGCCAGCGCATAAAACCCCCCTCTTTAAGAGGGGGGCAGTTCCATGAAGGGGGGGCAGCAGCCCCCTGGTTTACTTCTCCAAAACCGGCCCCCACGTGGGTGCCGTTTTGTTGCAAAGGCGCGGCACAAAGGCCGCGCCGCCTCTCAATCAGCGGGGGCTTAGCCCCCCGCGTGCCCACCTCGTGTGGCGCCAGGCGCCAGGCCGCCGCGGCCGCCGCGCCGCCGGCCGGCCGGGCCGCCCCAGGGGGGGGAGGGTCGGGCCGGGTCGGCCCGGACCCGGACCCCCCCGTTTCGAACCAGTTCCGGTCTTTTGGCCATATCATGAGCCTTGGACCTCCGAATGACGAAACTTCTACGGAAACGCGATCCTTGGATCGAGACGGTCGTTTCGGTATATCGCACTCAAGGTTTCGGTTTACTTTGAGTTCGGCCGGGTTGGTTCGTTCACGAAACCAACCGGGCCTTCGGAGCGGAAACGCTCATATCTTGAGCTACGGACGTCCGATTGACGTGCCGTCAGCTGTGTTGTGTCTCTCTTAGTGAGACGAATCTTTTGGCATACTCCGCCCGAGGTTTGGACGCAGATGGAGTGCGGTCGGGTTGGTTTTTCCTTAAAAACCAACCGGGCCCCGGAGACAAAAATGCCAATAACTCTCAGACCGGGCGTCCGATCGACGCGCCGTCTGTTGCGTTGAGTTCCTGTTGGCGATACGGAACTTTTGGATACATCAACTCTGGTCTTCGTGACAGTTGATGTATCAGCCTCTCGGCTCGTGGAGCGGACCCTCCGAACGAGCTTGCTATGTGCGGGAACCCTAGTGCTGGCTGCGACTGTTCTACTGCTACGACTACTGCTGCTACTGTGACTGCGACGACGACAGTACAGAGATCCTGTGTGGATTCGACGACGACGAATTCAGCACTCAGCGATCCTACGTGGATCAGTGCTACAGGTCCTGTGTGGGCCCGATCCTGTGTGGGTCCTTACGCTCAGCGGTTCTGTGTGAGCCAGCGCCTACAGGTCCTGTGTGGGCCCGATCCTGTGTGGGTCATTGCGGGGGTTAGTTACCTATCGATCCTTCGTGGGTCCGACGACTTAGATGGATCAGTGATCATCTTTATCGTCCTCTGAAGAAGTATACCTGTGTGAGCTGAATCCTATTGCTTTCCTGTGTGGATTGTGTTGTGCAATCCTGTGTGGATTACGTTTTGCTTTCCTTTGTGGAATACGTTTACTTTCCTGTGTGGACTGAGTTGTACTTGGGCTCGGAGGTTAGAGCGTATTTGAATTGATGACTTAGGTATATGTATGGGCATATACCTAAGCAGTGTCGGTTATTACTTCGTGATTGTTACTTTTCTTCGTGGTTTATCCTTTGTGGATTTGAGAGACCTTCAGGGGTCTCGGGGTCCCTACTGAGTAGCTTATACTCACCCCTGCACGGGCTTTGCCCGCACTACGTTGTGTTGGTTGCAGACGACGGACAGCGTTGACCTTAGCTGAGGCTTGCAGAGCGGGACGGTACCCGGAGGTGGACCACTGGGCGGGACGTGCACGGAGCGGACGGCGGGACCCGTGGAGCAGAGGAGCTATCTGTACCCACCCTTCAGGTGGGATTTCCAGTGGACAGCTCGGTGTAGCGGCTTTTACTTTTCAGTTGTTGTTTTCCCTTTCGAGTTGTACTTTACTTTTAGTTTGGGTTTGTATTCTGGCCCATTTACTTTTCCGCACTTTCAGTTGTACTCTGCTTTGTTTAGTGTTTACTTTCTGCTTGCTTACTCTGTGGTGTTTGTTACTTTTCAAAGGCAATGCCTTCCCTTTTTACCGGGATTTACGCCTTGGTGCTAGTCGCCAGCCCCTGGCCTATGGAAGGCGGGCTTGGGGTAGTCACGGCACGGACCCCGAGGGCGGGTCGTGACAAATTGGTATCAGAGGAGTTCGGTTCTACCGCGAACTCTGATCTTTTCTATGTGAAGAAATAATGTTTAGCGTATTGAGTGTGGTTATCAGTCCAGGGAGTCCAGTATTGGTGCGGCGGCCGACGTATCCGTACACCAGGACCCTGACTTCTGATTTCCGAATTAATGCACGAAAACATTGATTGCGTGTGTGTTTCAAAGTTTTCTTTGTGATTACTTATATCAGCTCACCAGGTATACTGTTCTGACTGTGGTGCACTTGTTTCCTTTTCAGGATGGCCCCACGACGGCAGCCAGCTAGGGTTCCGAGAGTCGAGCGAGACGACAGCCCACCGAGCGACGAGGCCTCGGTGTAGGGCCCTTTGCCAGTAGTGGCACCGGCGGTAGCTTTACCCGCCGAGCCCCCGATGCTTCCAGCAGCAGCCGCTGACGATGCACGTCGCCTCAGCGCACTGCATGAGTTTCAGCGCCAGCGACCGCCTAGGTTTCGCGGGGAGACGGATCCCCAGGCAGCAGAGGACTGGCTGGAGGCAGTGGTTCGAGTGTTTAGGCTAGTGAGGACACCAGCAGACCTCATGGTGATCCTCGCTGCGAGCCTACTACACGCAGCAGCAGGACGATGGTGGAGCTTGATGCTCCAGGTGCACGATGAGGCATCTCTTCCTTGGACGGACTTTGAGAGCCTTTTCCGCTCGGAGTTCGTCCCAGCCACCCTTCGTGCGATGCGTATCAAGGAGCTTCTACAGCTGCGGCAGGGCAGCATGACGGTCGCTCAGTACTCGGCGAGATTTACCGATCTCTCGCGCTACTCGACCGACATGGTACGGGACCCATTCTTCCGGGCCCGGACCTTCGAGCAGGGTTTGAGACACGAGATCAGGGCATCGCTGATCTCCCTCAGCATACCGCCTCAGACAGGAGTACTGGAGCGGGCCCTTCTGATCGAGAGCTTCCTTGCTGAGTCTACACCAGCACAGAGACCCACCGCGGGGCGGCACGTGGCAGAGTCATCTGCAGCAGGCATTCGACGGATGACTCAGGGGTCCAGACAGACCAGACCTTCAGGTAGACGATCTCAGGGCACTGGCTCAGCAGTGCGGGGCACACAGCGCGGAGCCAGTCTTACGAGAGGCAGACAGTGCTACTCGTGCAGTGGGCAGGGCCACATGGCTCGCGACTGCCAGACCCGCCGTGCCGAGGAGCAGCAGTCAGTTGATGGACCACCGAGGCAGAGGCAGAGGGTCGACCGTGGCGGTCCGCAGGGAGGAGGCGGACGAGGCATAGGAACTGGACGAGCAGCCGGTGGAGGGAGACGCTTTGAGGCTCTACCACCACCACCACCAGGAGGTCCACCCCGACCACAGGGAGCTGGCGGGCAGCGACAAGCACAGCTCCAGACAGCAGAGGCCTACGACCACGGCGCACCCGAGATGATTTGAGGTACTATCTGTGTCTATTCCACCCTTGCTGCAGTTCTTATAGACACAGGAGCGAGTCACTCTTTCATAGCCGCTGCCCTTGTTCGGAGCTCGGAGATTCCGACAGAGCCGTTGGCTCGATCCTTACGGCTAGAGACTCCTACGGGAGAAGACTCGACGATTACGCACTGGTGCCGGCAGTGTGAGCTTACTCTAGGAGGCGAGAGCTTCGGCTGGGATCTTCTTGTAGCAGCGTCGAGGCCTTACGACGTCATCTTGGGCATGGATTGGCTATCTACGGTCCATGCACAGATTGACTGTTTTAGGCGCAAGGTGCGATGTGTACGCACCGACGGGAGCAGGTTCACCTTCACCGGAGAGAAGGGAGCCTTAGCAGCACAGGATGGACATCCGCGGAGGAGAGGACAGCCCATCACTCATCAGTTGGCTAGCCTTATCCTTGGAGCAGTTGACGTGCGGAGTCCTGGTTTTCCTGCAGTGGTGGATCAGTTTGCGGACGTTTTTCCGACGACGTTCCAGGGCTACCTCCTCGCAGAGAGGTAGACTTTTATATTGACTTGTACCCCGGGACAGCCCCGATATCCACTCCAGCATATCGGATGGCCCCCGCCGAGCTTCGGGAGATACGGGTACAGTTGGAGGACTTGCAGGGCAAGGGGTTCATCCGACCCAGTGTTTCACCCTGGGCTTCCCCGATATTGTTCGCCAAGAAGGCGGACGGGAGCTTGCGACTTTGTGTTGACTATCGTCACCTGAACCAGGTGACAGTGAGGAACAAGTATCCGCTACCGAGGATTGATGACCTCTTTGATCAGCTCAAGGGAGCACGGTCGTTCTCGAAGATAGACCTCAGGTCAGGCTATCGTCAGCTCAGAGTCAGAGACGAGGATGTGCAGAAGACAGCCTTCAGATGTCGGTATGGCCACTATGAGTTCTTGGTTATACCTTTCGGTGTAACCAATGCCCCAGCAGTGTTCATGGCTCTCATGAACAGGATCTTTCAGCCATACCTCGATCGGTTTGTCGTGGTCTTCATCGACGACATTCTGATTTACTCTACGACAGAGGAGGAGCACGCCTATCACTTGCGAGTTGTTCTTGACACACTCCGAGAGCACCAGCTTTATGGTAAGCTCTCGAAGTGCCAGTTCTGGATACGTGAGGTCCACTTTTTGGGACACGTTATCTCTGAGGCGGGAGTTGCAGTGGATCCCGTGAAGATTGAGGCTGTGTTAGCTTGGGAGCCACCCAGGAGCGTGACTGAGGTTCGGAGTTTCTTGGGACTAGCTGGATATTATCGGAGATTCGTGCCAGACTTCTCTAGAGTTGCGGCATCACTCACAGCTTTGACGAAGAAGGGAAAACCCTTCGTATGGACAGACAGATGTCAGCAGAGCTTCCAGGAGCTGAGACAGAGATTGACCTGCGCACCTATCTTGAGGTTGCCTGAGGAGGGAGTAGGGTACGTAGTCTACTGCGATGCATCAGGGACCGGACTCGGATGTGTTCTGATGCAGGAGCGGGCCGTGATCGCCTATGGATCACGTCAGTTGAGGCCGCATGAGCAAAACTACTCTACCCATGACCTGGAGTTAGCAGCAGTGGTCTTCGCTCTGAAGACATGGCGACACTATCTCATGGGCGAGCGCTTTACAGTCTTTTCCGATCATCAGAGTCTTAGGTATATCTTCTCGCAGAAGGACCTGAACCTGAGACAGCGGCGATGGCTCGAGATCCTCCAGGACTATGACTTTGAGATAGTCTATACTCCTGGTAAGGGGAACGTAGTAGCTGATGCCCTCAGCAGGAGGACGGGCATTCAACTACTTGAGGAGGCGACGTAGCAGCTAGCCTCTTTGCAGATATCCTTCGTGGATAGAGATGGAGCAGCCTTTCTTCAGTCTCTCACAGTCACTCCTCCACTACTGCAGCGGGTCAGAGAGGCACAGCGTGAGGACGTTGACTGTGAGACACGGCGTGCACAGATATCCTCGGGACAGGCACCTGATGGTTTCTCCCTTGGAGCAGAGCACGACATCCTTTTCAGAGGACGTACCATGGTACCAGTTGCTTTGCGAGAGGAAGTGCTGAGAGAGTTTCACACTTCTCCTTTGGCGGTACATCCTGGAGTGGCGAAGATGTACCAGGACCTCAGACGACAGCACTGGTGGCCGGGCATGAAGAAGGCTGTAGCAGAGTTCGTTTCTCGATGCCTCACCTGCCAGCAGGTGAAGGCAGAGCATCAGGTACCAGCAGGCTTGGTACAGCCCTTGGAGGTTCTGGAGTGGAAGTGGGACGGCATATCTATGGACTTCGTGACTGGACTTCCATGCACTTCCAGAGGTCACGACTCCATCTGGGTGATTGTTGACCGACTCACCAAGTCGGCACACTTCTTACCCATCAGAGAGCAGGGCTCAGTAGAGAGCTTGGGACGTCTCTACGTTCAGGAGATTGTGCGGCTCCACGGCGTGCCATCATATATCATCTCCGATCGAGATGACCGCTTTACTTCCCGGCTTTGGAAGGGGTTGCAGGAGGCGTTCGGGACGCAGCTACGTCTTAGCACAGCTTTTCACCCTCAGACGGATGGTCAGACGGAGAGGACCATTCAGACTCTCGAGGACATGCTCCGCGCATGTGTCCTCGACTTTGGTTGTAGCTGGGAGGACCACCTACCCTTGGTGGAGTTCGCATACAACAACAGCTACCACTCCACCATCGGGATGGCACCGTACGAGGCATTGTACGGCCGACCATGTAGATCTCCTTTGTGCTGGACAGACCCTGGGGAGTCAGCACTCGTGGGACCGGAGATGGTCCAAGCCACGACAGAGAAGGTCCAGGTCATCCAGGAGCGGATGGGGACAGCTCAGAGCCGGCAGAAGTCATATGCGGACAGGAGGCGGAGGCCACTGGAGTTCGAGGATGGCGACCACGTCTTCTTGCGGGTCTCACCTCGACGTGGTATTCGGAGATTTGGCCGAGGCGGCAAGTTATCTCCGCGCTTCATTGGACCCTTCCAGATTCTCAACAGGATTGGTGAGGTGGCTTATCGCCTGGCTCTACCACCTCAGTTGCACTGGGTGCACGACGTCTTCCACGTATCCCAGTTGAGGAGATACGTGCACGACCCGACGCACATCATTGATCATGGGGAGCTTGACGTTGACGATGGGGAAACTTTTCCGGAGGTCCCGGTGGAGATAGAGGATCGACAGGAGCGGGTCCTGCATGGGCGATCGATTCCTCTTATGCGCATCAGATGGCAGCACGGGAATCTCCAGGAGAGCACATGGGAGCGGGAGGCTCAGATAAGTGCTCAGTACCCTCATTTGTTTCCCTAGTTTTTGATGTATCTTTACGGGGACGTAAAGCCCTGAGGTGGGAGTAATGTAAAGACCCGTAAAATTCAAGGGAAATTTTTTCTTAATTTTCTTTACAATTTTACAAGAGCGCGGTTTCAGACGGCACCTGATTCCGAGGCCCGGAGTGCCCGGAATCAATTTCCGAAGTTTGGCTTGGGTACGTTCAGTGAACGAACGAGCGGGTTTTCCTAACTTTTGATCCGGTGCTCGGAATTGAAATCCGAGGGCACCGATGAACTCGCAGCGCCAAAATTCTCTAATTGAGACCTTTTCGGAAGTTGCGTTTGTTGCGGGTTGAAAGTTAGTTTTGGGGATTAAAAGATAAGTAAAATAAAATTGTGTGTGAATTTTATTTTATTCGTGGTGGTTAGACTCTCTCATGGGAAGTTGTTGGTGGGGCCCACAACCACCCAACTTCCCATGTGTGGTTATGAGGGAGGTGGGGCCCACACGAGCCCCCACCTTTTTAAATTCCCTAACCCCTCTAAACCCCCTCTTAAATTATGTGGCCCTCCCTACATTAATTCTTCCCAACTTATCTCTTCATTTATTTTTTTTGACAACTCTAGATTTTAATTAATGTAATGAATTCAACTTTTGAATTTTGAAAGGTTGGCAAAGTGAAAATAAAATAAGGTGTAGCTTATTTTATTTTGGGAGTTGCTGTGTTGTGTGGAGATTTGAGAGAAGAAGAGTTCTACACTTTGAAGAACTTCATCTTCCTCCTTGAAGAACGCGAAGAACACCGACACGCCGTTCTATCTTCTCTCCACGTCAGAGAAAGGGAGACACCGCTTCCTCCTCGGTTTTCCTTCGTCGACTTGAGAAGTTTCGCCAACGACGTATCGCATCGGACGCATCCCTTCGTCAACGGATTTGACGAACGATGACCGCGACGCCCGACCTCCGCGACGTCGTCTTCCGCGGAACGTAGACAAATCTTCGAACCTTATACCAAGGTAGGGGTTGTTGATTTCTTTTTGGTTTAATTATTTTATTCTTGATCGTGAATTTAGCAAGTCTAACGTGTGGCTTTGAATTATTTAAAGTTGCTTTATTATTTTAATGTGAGGGGGCCGGACCGCACGAACACGGCCGAACCCCCTCCATCGTTCTTGTTTATTCTTGCGGGTGGAAGCATGTGGCGTGGTGCCGTCGCACCACGCGGATAATCGTGCAAATATTTTGCGCGGCGCCGTCGCGCCACGCCGAGGAAGAATCTTCAAGAACGCGACGCCGTCGCGCCACGTTAAAAGGAATCAAGGCACGGTGAAGGGGCGCGGTGCCGTCGCACCATGCCGGACGACGAACACCGCGGCCGGTTCCGGGCCGCGGCGGGACGAGGAGACCGCGGCCGGTTCCGGGCCGCGGCGGGATGAGAAGACCGGCGGCCGGGCCGCCGGCGTCGGAAGCCGAAGAGGGGACCGGAATTTCCGGTCCCGTTGGAGAAAACAGGCCGGCCAGCTGGCCGGCCGGATGACGTTAAACCGGGGGAATTAATCCCCCGGCCAGCGTATAAAACCCCCCTCTTTAAGAGGGGGGCGGTTCCATGAAGGGGGGGGGGGGCAGCAGCCCCCCAGTTTACTTCTCCAAAACCGCCCCCCACGTGGGGGCCGTTTTGTTGCAAAGGCGCGACACAAAGGCCGCGCCGCCTCTCAATCAGCGGGGGCTTAGCCCCCCGCGTGCCCACCTCGTGCAGCGCCAGGCACCAGGCCGCCGCGCCGCCGGCCGGCCGGGCCGCCCCAGGGGGGGGGAGGGTCGGGCCGGGTCGGCCCGGACCCGGACCCCCCCGTTTCGAACCAGTTCCGGTATTTTGGCCATATCTTGAGCCTCGGACCTCTGAATGACGAACCTCCTGCGGCAACGCGATCCTTGGATCGAGACGGTCGTTTCGGTATATCGCACTCAAGGTTTCGGTTTACTTTGAGTTCGGCCGGGTTGGTTCGTTCACGAAACCAACCGGGCCTTCGGAGCGGAAACGCTCATATCTTGAGCTACGGACGTCCGATTGACGTGCCGTCAGCTGTGTTGTGTCCCTCTTAGTGAGACGAATCTTTTGGCATACTCCGCCCGAGGTTTGGACGCAGATGGATTACGGTCGGGTTGGTTTTGCCTTAAAAACCAACCGGGCCCCGGAGACAAAAATGCCAATAACTCTCAGACCGGGCGTCCGATCGACGCGCCGTCTGTTGCGTTGAGTTCCTGTTGGCGATACGGAACTTTTGGATACATCAACTCTGGTCTTCGTTACAGTTGATGTATCAGCCTCTCGGCTCGTGGAGCGGACCCTCCGAACGAGCTTGCTATGTGCGGGAACCCTAGTGCTGGCTGCGACTGTTCTACTGCTACGACTACTACTGCTACTGTGACTGCGACGACGACAGTACAGAGATCCTGTGTGGATTCGACGACGACGACTTCAGCACTCAGCGATCCTACGTGGATCAGTGCTACAGGTCCTGTGTGGGCCCGATCCTGTGTGGGTCCTTGCGCTCAGCGGTTCTGTGTGAGCCAGCGCCTACAGGTCCTGTGTGGGCCCGATCCTGTGTGGGTCATTGCGGGGGTTAGTTACCTATCGATCCTTCGTGGGTCCGACGACTTAGATGGATCAGTGATCATCTTTATCGTCCTCTGAAGAAGTATACCTGTGTGAGCTGAATCCTATTGCTTTCCTGTGTGGATTGTGTTGTGCAATCCTGTGTGGATTACGTTTTGCTTTCCTGTGTGGAATACGTTTACTTTCCTGTGTGGACTGAGTTGTACTTGGGCTCGGAGGTTAGAGCGTATTTGAATTGATGACTTAGGTATATGTATGGGCATATACCTAAGCAGTGTCGGTTATTACTTCGTGATTGTTACTTTTCTTCGTGGTTTATCCTTTGTGGATTTGAGAGACCTTCAGGGGTCTCGGGGTCCCTACTGAGTAGCTTATACTCACCCCTGCACGGGCTTTGCCCGCACTACGTTGTGTTGGTTGCAGACGACGGACAGCGTTGACCTTAGCTGAGGCTTGCAGAGCGGGACGGTACCCGGAGGTGGACCACTGGGCGGGACGTGCACGGAGCGGACGGCGGGACCCGTGGAGCAGAGGAGCTATCTGTACCCACCCTTCAGGTGGGATTTCCAGTGGACAGCTCGGTGTAGCGGCTTTTACTTTTCAGTTGATGTTTTCCCTTTCGAGTTGTACATTACTTTTAGTTTGGGTTTGTATTCTGGCCCATTTACTTTTCCGCACTTTCAGTTGTACTCTGCTTTGTTTAGTGTTTACTTTCCGCTTGCTTACACTGTGGTGTTTGTTACTTTTCAAAGGCAATGCCTTCCCTTTTTACCGGGATTTACGCCTTGGTGCTAGTCGCCAGCCCCTGGCCTATGGAAGGCGGGCTTGGGGTAGTCACGGCACGGACCCCGAGGGCAGGTCGTGACATCATCGAATGAGTTTCAGGGTTCTAACCTTCACAAAAAATGCCTTCTTCGTCAGCCCTGGAGAGCGCGCCCAACGCGCCGCCGCTTTTTTTAAATTTCCGAGTCGTAGGGCTTCCCGCTGCTTGCCCGCCGGAGTCCCTCCCAGCCAAAGCGCCCTCCGTTCCGGATCCCCGCGAAGGGGTAGGCCCTTCTCCTCCGCCCCCTGGGCCCGGCTCGTTCAAGGAGGCTCTTTGCAGTTCGGTGCGCGATGTTCTTCCTCCTTGCTTCCTGGACGTTAGCGTCCCGGATCCGAAGATTTCTCGCGATGTTGGTGGTCTCTCCCTGGTGTTCCCTGCATCTGCCTTTGTCGAGGCGGAGGCTTTCTTAAAGTGGACGCTTGTGGCCCGTTTTGGATTTGCGAAGCCCTCCTTAGCGGTCTTCAAACGCGTTGTTCTCTCTTGGGGCCTCCTCTCTGCAGTTCAGATCTCGGATTTTCACAGGAAGTCCTTCTGCCTTGTTATGTCCTCGGAAGCGGATTTTTTACAAGTGTGGTGTAGGGCTCCTCGTGTTTTTGGCCGATGGAGTTTCAGTTTGTCTCGCTGGTCTTGGGATGTGCACAGGGGCAAGGAAAATCCGATGGCTGCGGTATGGATCCATCTTCCAGGTCTCCCTCTTCCTTTCCAGAATGGGGGGTTCCTCAGAGCGATTGGAGATGCTATTGGGGGGTTTCTGTGCTCTGATGTCATATCTTCTAGTGGTGAGGATTTCTCTGTGGCTCGTTTATGTGTGGAAATGGACACTTCTACCCTCCCGCCGGACAAGATAGCGCTGTGTATTCAGGATGGAACCTGTTGGAACCAGGAGATCCTCTACCCTGTGTTTCCCCGGTTTTGTTCCCATTGCTTGTTGCAGGTCCATTCTATTCAGGTGTGTCGAAATCAGCGACAAGGAGAATGGAGTCGGCCTTCTAAGATTTCGCCCCTTAGGAACAAGGTGTTGGATCGGCCTCGCCTCCCCCCTCCTGAGGTCCTGTAGAGGAATTCCTTGGTTTCTGTTGGTGGCCCAATGTAGGATCCTTCTCCCAGTGGTCTGGATACAGCTCTGTCCTCGGGCGCTGATCATGAGGGTGATGCGGTTTTCTGTAAGGATCTAGTTCCCTTTATTCCTAAAGATGGTCTTTCCCCTCAGGATGGTATGTGCTTGGTCTTTCCCGGTCTCTTCTCAAAGTCGATTCTTAGTATGTTCTTGGAGGAGTGTCTGCAGGGGTTAAGTCCCTACCTTTCAGGTCTTCTAGCGCTGTCGCCCCTGCTCTCTGTATCGCCCAGCGGTTTTCCTGCAACGTAAGTGGATCTTTCGGTTGTGGATCAGTTTCTTTGTAATGGTCTCTCTGAGGTCTCCCCCAAAGGCCTGGGTCAGAAGTTGCAGTTGACAGATCAATCTTCTTCTTCCCCCGCTCCAGAGGAGTCTCCCCTGCCTGATCCCAAGGTTCGAGATAGGTCCAAATCTTGCCCAGTTGGTCCTGGATCCTTGGAAGGTATGAAAGTGTTTAACCATGAGGGAGTTTGTACTCGCTCACAATCAAGGAGTCGCAAGGAGAGCCCTCTCTCCTATTTCAAGATGGCTACTAGTTCTGGGGCCAAGGCCAGAGCTCTTTCCTTCCAATGACTCCTATCTTAATCTGGAATGCCCGCGGTCTCGGTGCCCGGGTTAAAACTGATTTCATTGCCTCTGTAATGAGAGAACATAAGGCTTCAATTGTTGCCATTATTGAACACAAGCAGAACCCAACTAGAATCCAGGAGTTCACATGGAAGATCAAGATGCATGGCTTCATGCAAGATGATCCAACTAACAAACATATCTGGATTTTTTTGGAACAAGAACACCTCTGTTGAGATGGTTCATGCTGGGGATCAATTTATCACCACAAAGTTGTGTACAGGCGATATCAGCTTCTTCATGACCTTTGTTTATGGGAGCTGTGACCCTCTTCAAAGGGCTAAGCTATGGAGTGAGCTTAATGTTTTTCTCCCGGGAAACTTACCTTGGTTTGTTGGAGGGGACTTCAATATTGTTGCCAATCCAGAGGAGAGGAAAGGGCGAGGACCTTTTCAGAGAACTGCCAGTAGAGAGTTCACACAGTTCATGGCTGTGAAAGGTCTTATGGACCTGGGATACTTAGGTGACTGTTTTACCTGGTGTAACAACCAAAGGGGTTCGCATCGTTCATGGAGCCGCCTGGATAGGTGTTTGGCCAACTTGGAATCCATTTCTAAATTCTCTAACACTAAGGTGCGTCATTTGGTCCGTGGAATCTCTGATCACTCCCCCCTTTTGGTTTCAATTTCGGATGGGCAGGATTATCGGGAGAGGTTTCATTTTCTCCAACAGTGGGTTAGCAAACCAGGTTATCAGGAGCTCGTTGGTCGTCTTTGGAACTCTCCGGGACAAGGTAGCTTATGGATTTCCATTCATAATAAACTGAGGCGTCTCGAGACTCTTCTCCAGTCGTGGGCAAAAGATATCCCTTGGGCCGACAGTGAGATTTATGGTGTAGTGCAGGAGGTTGAAAGTCTTGAAGCGCGGTTAGAAGAAGTGTGGGATGACCACACCTTTGAGGAACTTGCTAACAGGAAGGAAATTCTTGCTGAAATGCTCTTGTCCCAGGTACGACAGGCCAGGGAAACTGCAAGAATTAAATGGCTCAGAGAGGGTGATAAAAACACTGCATTTTTTCATGAATGTATCAAAGAGATAAAGAGACCTATTAAGCCCAATATTCTTTTGGAAGATGGATCTTATACGGATGACAGGGATGTTGTGGGAGGTATGGCTTACTCCTATTTCAAGGACCTGTTGGCTGGTTCCAATACTCGTATGCCCAATGGTTACTCAGGAAGGGACAATGGGTTTTTTGAGATTATTGATAATTGTGTCTCTGACCAGGAAAATGAGAGGTTGAGTTCAATTCCGGATGAAAAGGAGATCTACACAGCCATGATGAACCTTCACCCGGATAGCGCCCCGGGACCAGATGGTTTTCCGGGCTCCTTCAATAGAGGCTCATGGGCTGTCGTTAAGGAGGATATCATTTCAGCTATTCATGACTTTTTTAGGGGAGGTAGCTTGCCGCGGGTTGCTTGCGCCACCACTATGGTCCTTATTCCTAAAAACAGGAGCCCTTCCTCGATCATGCATTACAGACCGGTGAGCATGTGAAACTTCCCTTATAAAGTCCTCGCGAGTGTCATTAATGCAAGGCTGTCTATTCATCTTCCATAGTGGATTTCCATGGAGCAGCATGGTTTTGTGAGGGGTCGGTCTATCCAAGGGGCCATCGCCCTTGCACATGATATGATAAGGGATATTAACTTTAAAACCCGGGGATCAAATGTTGCTCTCAAATTAGATATGAATAAACCCTATGATCGTGTGGAGTGGGGCTTCATCAATAAGGTTCTGGCTAACATGGGCTTTTCTCCCTGGAATATTGACCTTCTTTTTAGATGTTTCAGCTGTCCGTGGATGGCAGTTTCATTCTTGGGGAAGTCCTATGGCTTCTTCAAGTCCAGTCGTGGCCTCCGTCAAGGGGACCCTTTGTCCCCCAGCATTTTCATCCTCACTCAGGAGGTCTTGAGCAAGCTCATCTATAGGAGCATCAATAATGGAGATATTTTGGCTTACCGGAGGCGTATGAGGACTACGCCCATTTCTCACCTTATGTTTGCAGATGATACTCTTGTGTTTATTAATGATGGAAAAAAGTCTATCGATGGGTTGAACAAGATTATGGAGGAATACTGCCACTGGAGTGGACAACTTATCAATAAAGAGAAAAGCTTCTTCTTTATCTCCAACAAATGTTCTTCCTGTCGGATTTCGGATATTCAAAACAATCTTGCCATGCAAAGAGGCTGCTTTCCCATGCAATATCTTGGGGCTCCTATTTCCCCTAGCAGACCTCGGATTCGGGACTTCGATTTCCTTATCAATAAGATCGCGGACCACATCCACAACTGGAAAACAGGTACTTATCTTTTGGTGGCCGTATTGCTCTCATTAATAGTGTGTTGTTGGCTACTCCAGTTCATGCTCTCTCTGCGGTCATGCCTCCGAAAGGTGTCATTAACAGCATTGACAGACTTCTTGCTGGGTTCATTTGGGATCCTTTGGCCGAAAGGAAAAGACACTGGGCAGCCTGGAGAAGAGTGGCTTGGCCTGCTAAGGAAGGTGGTATTAATGTTCTAAGTTTGGATGACACCCTTAGAAACATGCAGGCTAAACTATCTTGGGAAGTTGTGGATCAGAGTACACTTTGGGGGAAAACTATGCACCCTCTGTTTTTCCAGCAGTCCTCGGTGGCGGGACGAGGCTCTTCTCTGTGGCCCAATATGCTGCTCCTCATTTCTGAACTTATGGGTCACTCGCAATGGATTATCGAAAGGGGTGAGATTTCTTTCTAGCACAACATCTGCTCGGGGAAGGTGCTTGGCTTCCCTGGATGTCCAGCTCCCACTATCACGTTTAGGGAAGCAAGTGCACACCCGACTTTCATTAAAGCGGTGTTGGACGAGGAACAACAGGACCTCTTCAACCTCATTGTTTTATCGCAGGATCCGGACAGATGTGTGTTCTCTCCTTCCACAACGGGGATCTTTTCTGCACGTGATTTCCGTCGCACGCGGGGAACGTCTGATGCTCAGGATACTTGGAATGAAGTTCTGTGGCCCAAGGTGGCTCCCTCGAAATTTTGTTTCCTGTTATGGAGAATCAGGAACCGCGCCATTCCCACAGACGAAAACATCAAAAAATGTGGAATCCCTCTTGTTTCTCGGTGCGCATGCTGTACAGTTTACAAAGAGGAAACGGCGGAGCACCTCTTTTTCTCTGGGGATTGGGCGAATGCTGTTTGGAGTTTCTATGGGGACTTTACTGGAATTTGTGATCCTAGCCTGGTGGAACTTCCGTTCTTTGACAAGTGGTTTCATGGGTCGGGAGCCAGAGGGCCGGAAAAAACAGCTCGCGCTTTGATTCTCCTTGCTGGGTGTTGGTCCATATGGCAAGCCAGGAATAAGCTCAGACATGAGGGGCTACGGTCTACAAGTAATTCTCTCATCATCAGGTCGAAAAATATTCTCATTGATATGGCTCATCTTCTCTCTAACTGGCGGGATGCTCCATCCTTCAGTTGGATGTTTTCCAGTCCTCATGTTGTCCAGCAGAGAGATGGTTTTGACAGAGGTCGCTGGGTTAGATGGAGTCCCCCTATCAGGGGTTTTAAACTCAATATTGACGGGTCCTGCTCTATGGGAGTTCTGCATGGGGGTGGGGTTGTCCGGGATTCACGGGGATCGGTCCTCATAGCCTTCTCCTCCCGGTTAGGACATGGCTCCTCTCTTCAAGCCGAAGCCAAGGCCATGCTCACAGGTATCAGCCTTTGCCACCAGAAGGGATTAGATTTAGCTGAAGTTGAAACAGATTCAAAAATTCTGCATGATGCTTTGAAGGATATATTCTCTACTCCATGGTCTATCATCTATATTATCAGAAAGTGAAAAGGTATTCTCTCCAATGATACCAAAATCAGCCACACCTGGCGTGAGGGTAACCAAGTGGCAGATCATCTTGCTTCTATGGAAGTCCTTGGTCCCGATCCGATTTTTCTGCATGACATTTCCACTTTGAAGCCTGAAGGTGTTAACTTGATCAAAGGGGATGCCCTTGGCTTGCATCATTTTAGACCTCCTTAGGCTGATCTGTTTGTATCTCTTTGTTGTATGGTTTCTCCTTCTTAATAAAAAATTAACTTAAGTATTAAAGTGTGTTGAAAGTAAGTGGTCCAGTATACAAACCCAACTGAACAACAAGTACAAGTAAAAAGGGAAAACAACTCCAGGATCATCCACCAGGGAATCCAACCTGAAGGGTAGGTACATAACTTGAACAACTAATCCTTTAAGTGCATCCCGTCTAGTCCAGCTCCGAGCCTCCTCTAGTCTGTCACCCTTATCCATGATCACTATTGTCCGTCATCTGCATAGAACACAAAAAAGTGCGGGCGAAGCCTCTGTAGGGGTGTGAATACCAATACTTATTAGGGTACCCCAAGACCCCCGAAGGTCTCTAAAGATCCACAAAGGATATTCCACAGAATAAAGATACAATGAATAGTTATCAACCTACACAACATAGGTTTTTGCCCATACATATACCTAAGTTATCAATCACAGTCCATCACCAACTCTGTAGAGACCCGAAGCCTGACATACATGGACATTACATTACATTTGCGGAATACTTAGTACATAATAAAGAAACACACACACAAGGATCGTAATAGTTTAGTGTCTTTGGAAACTCAGAACGTAATCTTCTAATCGTGGTGAAAGATCTTCAATATCTCCCATAAAGATCTTCCTTTTTATACCTAAAACCTTTTTTTATATCCTGGGGAAAAGAAAACATGAAAGGGTGAGCTCAAATGCTCAGTAAGGGTAAACAAAAGAAATATCAATCACATCGTATACACAAGCACATAACTTTTGGAAATCTTAACCTGCAAAAGAGATCATAATTTCATAACATGGGATAAATCATGGCAGTGAAATTTAATCACAATAATCATAACTTAAAAGATGAAACTTTGTGGAATACACACATAATCATAGAGAATCATTTCTTATTAGTCAAGACTCATTGCCAAGACTATCTTAGTGGACAAAGTCCCTTTCTGAACCGAGTCACCCTCGTTCCAGTCCTGTTTCACTGAACCGGTATAACCTACCATTCCAGCCATGTCTATCTCATGAGATATAAAATCTTTACCAAATTCATTGGAGGGAGACATAGGTCCCACCCATCTCATAATGATACCATTCTTATGTGTGCCACAAAATAATAAATCATACATCATTTCATAACCCATGTAATAAAAATGGGAATCTTAAACATCGTGACATCATAAAACAACTCATATAAGATAAAGGAATTTATAAAAATAATTACATCACAACATTATCCAATCAATGTAATAATAGAGATAAAAACAGAACCCTTTATTATCTTAGATGGAAAATAATTTTGATAAAACACTTGAAATCCATTCTTGAGGAAAATATCCTTTATACTTCAAAAATACTTTTCCTTTCTTAACATGTCATACCGTTTTAAACTAAAAGAAGTTTGTTTAAAAATAAACATGAATACATATAAAGGAAGCTTCTTGGAAATAATGTTTTAAAAATCCATTCATGCCGTATAAGTTAAAAAAAAACATTTTTCGTACTTTTGTCGGAAAAGTCAAAAAGTACCTCGTACGAAAAACGACAAAAGATTTCTTTCATATATTTTACTAAAAACTCACCGAAGGGTAAAATTGTATATAACCTATTGTAGAAGGATATAAATATTACATATTGAGGAAACATGGATGTGGATGATAAAATACATCCCAGTAAATACCAAAGTATAAAAAATCTCGGATAAAAATGAGATTGTGATATTTCCCTTACCTTAGGTCCGATTTGCTTCGTAAGTGTCCGAACCTCCTGTATAATGATTTCAATAATGTCATTTACTTTTTACAGAATCATATTCATTGTAAATATATCATATATGGTTCACTTATGTCTTTATATTACCCGTTCTTTTGTAAATTCCATGTTAAAGAGCGTTTTGGGTAAAATTGTTTCATTTGTCGTCCGTGTTTTGGCTTGTAATTATTCATATGATTACTTAGATCATGATTACATAATTCCATAACATAACACATGATTTTTATATATATATATATATATATATATATATATATTCAGGATATACATATATATAATAAATCAGTAAATGGAAAGAAATACACCGTTCATGGAGACAGTAGTCCGTACGTACGCATGAACGCTGTTTTCGTTTCCTTATTGAATTGAATGGAATTAAGTAGATGACATACATATAAATATAAATAAATCCAGTATCATTATTATGTCATATATTTCATTAGTACTTATTATATATACTTTATAATCATTCATGAATGGTTAATCATTGAGAATGAATCTCATCGCGTCGTGGAGACGGTAGTCCGTACATACGCACGAGCGATGATATCGTTCCCATGGTCGTGGAATTGTGTTGAAGTGTATGTATACTATTTATGTATCAATATCACATTATAATAATCATATATAGTTACTCATTACACCATTATACCCATCCAATTAAGGTGGTGGCGGAAAATAGATTACACCACAGCGTGGAGACGGTATTCCGTACGTATGCACGCGCGGTGATTTCCTTTTTCCGTAGGATGGATAGAAGGTTAATTAGAGTTGTTTCATATTTATAATAACATATCAGTATATAATAAATACTGATGTTATTACTTTATCATGAAACATCTAAAGAATAAGTAGTTGAAGAAGAAAGAAATTGAAAAAGATCGGTAATGGATATTACCTCTTTTTGACGCGCCTTTTCTTAACCTACAATTAAAGAACTAAGGATGGTCTTTGAAGAATACCAGGACCTCTAGGATGATACTAGGGAAGTGGAGAAGATATTTTGGCAGGGTTTGGCCGAGCATGAATGCTCAAATTGGTGTGAGGAGGAAAGGGAGGAGGTGCCCTTTTATAATGGAGGAGAGGGGCATCTTAGGAAAATCTCAAAATATTATTTTATATTAAGGTCAAATTCGGTTTATAATGGTTCCAAATGGTCTTATTTTGAAGATAAAGTGGGGATTGGTCGAAATCCTCTCATCCAATAGTATTTAGACAAGTTTAGGTTATTATTTTAATCTTATCAATTTGATTTAACTCTAAGTTAAATAATTTATCTTTTACCGTGTCTTTTTGTTTTCTTACACTATATGGTTAATAAACATACTATATGAAGCCAAACGAACCCCAAGTTGTTTATTATTAATATATATATCCTTATCTAAGTAATTTGGCCAAAACTTAGATTTTTTTTGAATTAAATAACAATTGATAATATAATAGTTGTTTAAAAAACTTATTTATGTCAATTTTGACACTATTTGGTACATGATTTTTATGAAATTCATAAAAGAATGATAAGTTCGAAAAAAGTTACTTAAATCAACAATAACATGTCAAATTAACCTATAAAATTAGTTTATGTCATAAAAAGTCTCAAATTACATTTATTTGGGCATTTATAACATCAATTATGTTAATTTGTCTTAAAAAGGTAATTACTGCATCATTATTGTGTCATAAATAAGTTAAATTATTTAAAGTATAAAAATTACAAATAAAATACCATTATGTAGGAAATCTTTTTATATTTCTATTGAATATTTATAGTCGAAATTATATTATGTATAACCCTATATTAAAAATGTTTTAGTAAATAAACTTTGATTTTAACTCTTTTAACTCTTCTTTGAATTAAATAATAATAAATGTCCTAATCTATTCCAAGTGGGCCTAAATGATAATATTTTACACTTAAGGTTGTTTTTGGTCGAGATACACTTGTCCAATAGAATTAGTACATGTGTTAGGGTAATATTAATATCATTCTTACCCTTAATTACCCTATTTACTTTTAACCGTGGTAAATAAAAGTAAAAAGATACTATTCACCAAAAATTATTTTCATCTCATTGAACCACATTTTACTTACTGAAATCAACCGTGTCTCTCGGATTTTTGAAATTCCATTCACAGAAGCGGTAAAATTATGTTTTATGTAAAATTCAGTTTTTACCACCTAGTAGTTTCACTATTCATCAAAAATTGATGTTTTTCAGAATAATGCCAAAATTTCATCCTAAGCTATATTTCATATTCCAAATTCAAAAATGAAGTCTATTTTACCAAATTAATATCATAGAATTTGAATTAATTAATTTTATAATTAAATCCCGTTGTTAAAACAAATAGCGTGTTTTTAAAAAACAATATCTATCAAAAGATTGACACTTGTTTATGTCTGGTTTAAATGTGAAATTACATCCAATGACCAACATTGTATTAAATTGTAAAAATATATTCTAAATATACTTTAAAACCACTCAAATTAATAATTTATCACTATTTATTATTTCGATTGAAAAAGTTGTTTTTAATTATAATTTAGTAATTTTCACTATTCATCAAAATATGAAAGTTATCCGAAAAGTTCCAAAATTTCACCTTAGGCTAAATTCGATACTTCGAATCCAAAAATGAAGTCCATTTTGAGAGCTAAAATTTCTAAAATTTTAAAAGGTGGTTATTACTATTCTTAACGGCTAGTTTTAATAATATTTTAATAGCATATTGTTGTTTAGTGAAACTCAGTATTACGTACTACACACGCTATCGAGGAAGGTCGTGATTGTGTGTAACGCAAGACAAGTCAAGGATGTGTGTTGTTCAAGCTCCATTTGGTGTAGCGTACAACACAAGACATTAATAAAATTAAAAATAATATTTTTCATAAAATCTCGGGCTGTTACATTCTACCCCCCTTAAAATGAATTTCGCCCTCGAAATTCGTCTGGGTTATAAATGGTTTACTACTCGAAAGTTTGTTTAACAGAAAATCACATCGTAAAAAGGGAATACCAAAACCAATCCTTAAAAACAAAGGTATGAAACGTAACGGTTACCCAAATAAACTAATCACTGGGTTTCCACATAGGTGAAAATATGGATATGGAAGAGAAATCTAACCATCATGTTCTGATGGAGAGTGGTAGAGAACATGGCTATGGAAAAGCTAGCAATCACAAAGCCATAAATTTGTGACGATCTAAGGTACCATCTGATTAATCAGATATAAGATCACAAGGAAAACATTTTTGGTTTTCAAGATCATTTCCATAAAGTTGAAGAATTTGAATTAGAATAAATACTTACTTTATTTTGGTACAATCTCACTGTTGTTCGTGCCTTGATCAATTTCTACTTCATCTCTTAAATAAATGAAGTTGAATTTGTTATTCGTGAAGTGTTAGCAGATCATGTGATAGAATGACGGGTCATTCCATCTGTCTCAAACAAAAGGTGAGAAAAAGTTATATACATAAGTCGATCTATAGTGAGATTAATCATATATGGTTCCTAAAATGGACTTTATACTTCATATATCATACTGCTTAATATAATAAAACTAGATTCTACTAAACAGGGACTTCCTGTAGGCCAGTGGTAGGCGATAAAGGCCAGTCGCACTTTGGTTGTGGGTTCGATTCGCACATCCTTGTCCGACGCGATGGGCTGTCGCCCGTCCTGCAGGTTGTCCTTTTTCTAAAACTACATTACTATAACATCCCATCAATAATATCGAAAAAAACTTCTATCCTTAAATAATACTAATTTATGTCCAACATAGTCCATTCTAGTCTTTAGGATTATCCATAATACTGTAGTCAGAGATTTAATACCATCTTTGATCCCCATATATTATAAGATATGTCTTTATGGTTACATTCCAAACCTTCAAAGGCCTTAATCATGTATTCTATGGAAGAATGGATACCCATTGAACCTTAGTGAAAACAAGGATGCAGTTAAAAGTTAACACTTTCCACATACCAAAATCCTCAAAATTCTATATACTCAAACCATGATATCACGTGGTCCTTATATCAATCATGAGCTCATGAATACTATCAAACATTTAATTTTTCTCCTTATCCCTTCATTATGCGCATATCATCTACATTCCAAAAATATCTGAATAACCTTTCATGGATACTGGTAACATTAATCATACACTTTCAAAACTCAAGGAAAGACAACAGTGTAACAATCCTTAGATGTCTCTTTATTCCATAGTACCATGATATTCATTATACAACATTACACTTGATAAACATGTAATCATTCCACTACCTTCTTAAACCATTGACCGAGCTTCAACAATTCTTTCATTTCACATATCATTTTTAGTCTCTTCATCATCATCAACATAAATACTACCCATATGGCCATACTGATTCCCTTCATAAGACATTCCCTTAGGGCATTGGTTTCCATAATGCCCGTACATTCCACATTTAAAACATTTAACCATTGTTGATGTCATAGCAATACCATTATCCTCATCCCTGGTGTTAACTGAACCTTTTACTTTGCACTTACTGGATTTGTGTCCTTCTTTTCCACACCCAAGCATCTTCCAGTTCCTTTGAAACATTCTCCTTGATGCCTCTTCCAACATGATTTACATAGGGGAAATTGAACTTTATTTCCTCTATGATCATCATGAAACTCCATCTTTCTCTTATTAGCTGAGTTAGGAAACTTACCAAATTTTACTTTATTGATCATATTATGAAATTTCTGATTCAGCATAACAATTAGGTTTGGACATCCAAATCCTATTTCATTTGGTTTCTCATGAATAATATCATTCCATTGTCCATCATATCCTCTATTATTGTGAATCATCTTATTTCCAGCCATTTTTAAAACCCAAAAATAATAGTGTGAGAGGAAAAAATCATGCAAGGGAAACATCATAATAAAGGGGGATTACCCTTAATATCTAACATCTTAGGTTAAATTCTAAGATCGTTACCGTAGTTCTAGGACTATATCCTATACGTATACTTATCCTTAGGGACATCCCTAGACATACCTTAGAAATATCTCTAGGGATCTCACAATCGTTTTCGCATCCTAGTTTCCAATGGTTGACTAAACCTTTCCTCTGATACCAACTGTAGAGACCCGAAGCCTTACGTACATGGACATTAAATTACTTTTTCGTAATACTTAGTACATAACAAAAAAACACACACACAAGGATCGTAATAGTTTAGTGTGTTTGGAAACTCGGAACGTAATCATCTAATCGTGGTGAAAGATCTTAAATATCTCCCATAAAGATCTTCCTTTTTATACCTAAAACCATTCTTTATATCCTGGGGAAAAGAAAACATGAAAGGGTGAGCTCAAATGCTCAGTAAGTGTAAACAAAAGAAATATCAATCACATCGTATACACAAGGACATAACTTTTGGAAATCTTAACCTGCAAAAGAGATCATAATTTCATAACATGGGATAAATCATGGAAGTGAAATTTAATCACAATAATCATAACTTAAAAGATGAAACTTTGTGGAATACACACATAATCATAGAGAATCATTTCTTATTAGTCAAGACTCATTGCCAAGACTATCTTAGTGGACAAAGTCCCTTTCTGAACCGAGTCACCCTCGTTCCAGTCCTGTTTCACTGAACCGGTATAACCTACCTTTCCAGCCATGTCTATCTCATGAGATATAAAATCTTTACCAAATTCATTGGAGGGAGACATAGGTCCCACCCATCTCATAATGATACCATTCTTATGTGTGCCACAAAATAATAAATCATACATCATTTCATAACCCATGTAATAAAAATGGGAATCTTAAACATCGTGACATCATAAAACAACTCATATAAGATAAAGGAATTTATAAAAATAATTACATCACAACATTATCCAATCAATGTAATAATAGAGATAAAAACAGAACCCTTTATTATCTTAGATGGAAAATAATTTTGATAAAACACTTGAAATCCATTCTTGAGGAAAATATCCTTTATACTTCAAAAATACTTTTCCTTTCTTAACATGTCATACCGTTTTAAACTAAAAGAAGTTTGTTTAAAAATAAACATGAAAACATATAAAGGAAGATTCTTGGAAATAATGTTTTAAAAATCCATTCATGCCGTATAAGTTAAAAAAAACATTTTTCGTACTTTTGTCGGAAAAGTCAAAAAGTACCTCGTACGAAAAACGACAAAAGATTTCTTTCATATATTTTACTAAAAACTCACCGAAGGGTAAAATTGTATATAACCTATTGTAGAAGGATATAAATATTACATATTGAGGAAACATGGATGTGGATGATAAAATATATCCCAGTAAATACCAAAGTATAAAAAATCTCGGATAAAAATGAGATTGTGATATTTCCCTTACCTTAGGTCCGATTTGCTTCGTAAGTGTCCGAACCTCCTGTATAATGATTTCAATAATGTCATTTACTTTTTACAGAATCATATTCATTGTAAATATATCATATATGGTTCACTTATGACTTTATATTACCCGTTCTTTTGTAAATTCCATGTTAAAGAGCGTTTTGGGTAAAATTGTTTCATTTGTCGTCCGTGTTTTGGCTTGTAATTATTCATATGATTACTTAGATCATGATTACATAATTCCATAACATAACACATGATTTATATATATATATATATATATATATTCAGGATATACATATATATAATAAATCAGTAAATGGAAAGAAATACACCGTTCATGGAGACAGTAGTCCGTACGTACGCATGAACGCTGTTTTCGTTTCCTTATTGAATTGAATGGAATTAAGTAGATGACATACATATAAATATAAATAAATCCAGTATCATTATTATGTCATATATTTCATTAGTACTTATTATATATACTTTATAATCATTCATGAATGGTTAATCATTGAGAATGAATCTCATCGCGTCGTGGAGACGGTAGTCCGTACATACGCACGAGCGATGATATCGTTCCCATGGTCGTGGAATTGTGTTGAAGTGTATGTATACTATTTATGTATCAATATCACATTATAATAATCATATATAGTTACTCATTACACCATTATACCCATCCAATTAAGGTGGTGGCGGAAAATAGATTACACCACAGCGTGGAGACGGTATTCCGTACGTATGCACGCGCGGTGATTTCCTTTTTCTGTAGGATGGATAGAAGGTTAATTAGAGTTGTTTCATATTTATAATAACATATCAGTATATAATAAATACTGATGTTATTACTTTATCATGAAACATCTAAAGAATAAGTAGTTGAAGAAGAAAGAAATTGAAAAAGATCGGTAATGGATATTACCTCTTTTTGACGCGCCTTTTCTTAACCTACAATTAAAGAACTAAGGATGGTCTTTGAAGAATACCAGGACCTCTAGGATGATACTAGGGAAGTGGAGAAGATATTTTGGCAGGGTTTGGCCGAGCATGAATGCTCAAATTGGTGTGAGGAGGAAAGGGAGGAGGTGCCCTTTTATAATGGAGGAGAGGGGCATCTTAGGAAAATCTCAAAATATTATTTTATATTAAGGTCAAATTCGGTTTATAATGGTTCCAAATGGTCTTATTTTGAAGATAAAGTGGGGATTGGTCGAAATCCTCTCATCCAATAGTATTTAGACAAGTTTAGGTTATTATTTTAATCTTATCAATTAGATTTAACTCTAAGTTAAATAATTTATCTTTTACCGTGTCTTTTTGTTTTCTTACACTATATGGTTAATAAACATACTATATGAAGCCAAACGAACCCCAAGTTGTTTATTATTAATATAGATATCCTTATCTAAGTAATTTGGCCGAAACTTAGATTTTTTTTGAATTAAATAACAATTGATAATATAATAGTTGTTTAAAAAACTTATTTATGTCAATTTTGACACTATTTGGTACATGATTTTTATGAAATTCATAAAAGAATGATAAGTTCGAAAAAAGTTACTTAAATCAACAATAACATGTCAAATTAACCTATAAAATTAGTTTATGTCATAAAAAGTCTCAAATTACATTTATTTGGGCATTTATAACATCAATTATGTTAATTTGTCTTAAAAAGGTAATTACTGCATCATTATTGTGTCATAAATAAGTTAAATTATTTAAAGTATAAAAATTACAAATAAAATACCATTATGTAGGAAATCTTTTTATATTTCTATTGAATATTTATAGTCGAAATTATATTATGTATAACCCTATATTAAAAATGTTTTTGTAAATAAACTTTGATTTTAACTCTTTTAACTCTTCTTTGAATTAAATAATAATAAATGTCCTAATCTATTCCAAGTGGGCCTAAATGATAATATTTTACACTTAAGGTTGTTTTTGGTCGAGATACACTTGTCCAATAGAATTAGTACATGTGTTAGGGTAATATTAATATCATTCTTACCCTTAATTACCCTATTTACTTTTAACCGTGGTAAATAAAAGTAAAAAGATACTATTCACCAAAAATTATTTTCATCTCATTGAACCACATTTTACTTACTGAAATCAACCGTGTCTCTCGGATTTTTGAAATTCCATTCACAGAAGCGGTAAAATTATGTTTTATGTAAAATTCAGTTTTTACCACCTAGTAGTTTCACTATTCATCAAAAATTGATGTTTTTCAGAATAATGCCAAAATTTCATCCTAAGCTATATTTCATATTCCAAATTCAAAAATGAAGTCTATTTTACCAAATTAATATCATAGAATTTGAATTAATTAATTTTATAATTAAATCCCGTTGTTAAAACAAATAGCGTGTTTTTAAAAAACAATATCTATCAAAAGATTGACACTTGTTTATGTCTGGTTTAAATGTGAAATTACATCCAATGACCAACATTGTATTAAATTGTAAAAATATATTCTAAATATACTTTAAAACCACTCAAATTAATAATTTATCACTATTTATTATTTCGATTGAAAAAGTTGTTTTTAATTATAATTTAGTAATTTTCACTATTCATCAAAATATGAAAGTTATCCGAAAAGTTCCAAAATTTCACCTTAGGCTAAATTCGATACTTCGAATCCAAAAATGAAGTCCATTTTGAGAGCTAAAATTTCTAAAATTTTAAAAGGTGGTTATTACTATTCTTAACGGCTAGTTTTAATAATATTTTAATAGCATATTGTTGTTTAGTGAAACTCAGTATTACGTACTACACACGCTATCGAGGAAGGTCGTGATTGTGTGTAACGCAAGACAAGTCAAGGATGTGTGTTGTTCAAGCTCCATTTGGTGTAGCGTACAACACAAGACATTAATAAAATTAAAAATAATATTTTTCATAAAATCTCGGGCTGTTACATTCTACCCCCCTTAAAATGAATTTCGCCCTCGAAATTCGTCTGGGTTATAAATGGTTTACTACTCGAAAGTTTGTTTAACAGAAACTCACATCGTAAAAAGGGAATACCAAAACCAATCCTTAAAAACAAAGGTATGAAACGTAACGGTTACCCAAATAAACTAATCACTGGGTTTCCACATAGGTGAAAATATGGATATGGAAGAGAAATCTAACCATCATGTTCTGATGGAGAGTGGTAGAGAACATGGATATGGAAAAGCTAGCAATCACAAAGCCATAAATTTGTGACGATCTATGGTACCATCTGATTAATCAGATATAAGATCACAAGGAAAACATTTTTGGTTTTCAAGATCATTTCCATAAAGTTGAAGAATTTGAATTAGAATAAATACTTACTTTATTTTGGTACAATCTCACTGTTGTTCGTGCCTTGATCAATTTCTACTTCATCTCTTAAATAAATGAAGTTGAATTTGTTATTCGTGAAGTGTTAGCAGATCATGTGATAGAATGACGGGTCATTCCATCTGTCTCAAACAAAAGGTTAGAAAAAGTTATATACATAAGTCGATCTATAGTGAGATTAATCATATATGGTTCCTAAAATGGACTTTATACTTCATATATCATACTGCTTAATATAATAAAACTAGATTCTACTAAACAGGGACTTCCTGTAGGCCAGTGGTAGGCGATAAAGGCCAGTCGCACTTTGGTTGTGGGTTCGATTCGCACATCCTTGTCCGACGCGATGGGCTGTCGCCCGTCCTGCAGGTTGTCCTTTTTCTAAAACTACATTACTATAACATCCCATCAATAATATCGAAAAAAACTTCTATCCTTAAATAATACTAATTTATGTCCAACATAGTCCATTCTAGTCTTTAGGATTATCCATAATACTGTAGTCAGAGATTTAATACCATCTTTGATCCCCATATATTATAAGATATGTCTTTATGGTTACATTCCAAACCTTCAAAGGCCTTAATCATGTATTCTATGGAAGAATGGATACCCATTGAACCTTAGTGAAAACAAGGATGCAGTTAAAAGTTAACACTTTCCACATACCAAAATCCTCAAAATTCTATATACTCAAACCATGATATCACGTGGTCCTTATATCAATCATGAGCTCATGAATACTATCAAACATTTAATTTTTCTCCTTATCCCTTCATTATGCGCATATCATCTACATTCCAAAAATATCTGAATAACCTTTCATGGATACTGGTAACATTAATCATACACTTTCAAAACTCAAGGAAAGACAACAGTGTAACAATCCTTAGATGTCTCTTTATTCCATAGTACCATGATATTCATTATACAACATTACACTTGATAAACATGTAATCATTCCACTACCTTCTTAAACCATTGACCGAGCTTCAACAATTCTTTCATTTCACATATCATTTTTAGTCTCTTCATCATCATCAACATAAATACTACCCATATGGCCATACTGATTCCCTTCATAAGACATTCCCTTAGGGCATTGGTTTCCATAATGCCCGTACATTCCACATTTAAAACATTTAACCATTGTTGATGTCATAGCAATACCATTATCCTCATCCCTGGTGTTAACTGAACCTTTTACTTTGCACTTACTGGATTTGTGTCCTTCTTTTCCACACCCAAGCATCTTCCAGTTCCTTTGAAACATTCTCCTTGATGCCTCTTCCAACATGATTTACATAGGGGAAATTGAACTTTATTTCCTCTATGATCATCATGAAACTCCATCTTTCTCTTATTAGCTGAGTTAGGAAACTTACCAAATTTTACTTTATTGATCATATTATGAAATTTCTGATTCAGCATAACAATTATGTTTGGACATCCAAATCCTATTTCATTTGGTTTCTCATGAATAATATCATTCCATTGTCCATCATATCCTCTATTATCGTGAATCATCTTATTTCCAGCCATTTTTAAAACCCAAAAATAATAGTGTGAGAGGAAAAAATCATGCAAGGGAAACATCATAATAAAGGGGGATTACCCTTAATATCTAACATCTTAGGTTAAATTCTAAGATCGTTACCGTAGTTCCAGGACTATATCCTATACGTATACTTATCCTTAGGGACATCCCTAGACATACCTTAGAAATATCTCTAGGGATCTCACTATCGTTTTCGCATCCTAGTTTCCAATGGTTGACTAAACCTTTCCTCTGATACCAACTGTAGAGACCCGAAGCCTGACGTACATGGACATTAAATTACTTTTTCGTAATACTTAGTACATAACAAAAAAACACACACACAAGGATCGTAATAGTTTAGTGTGTTTGGAAACTCGGAACGTAATCATCTAATCGTGGTGAAAGATCTTAAATATCTCCCATAAAGATCTTCCTTTTTATACCTAAAACCATTCTTTATATCCTGGGGAAATGAAAACATGAAAGGGTGAGCTCAAATGCTCAGTAAGTGTAAACAAAAGAAATATCAATCACATCGTATACACAAGCACATAACTTTTGGAAATCTTAACCTACAAAAGAGATCATAATTTCATAACATGGGATAAATCATGGCAGTGAAATGCAATCACAATAATCATAACATAAAACATGAAACTTTGTGGCATACACACATAATCATAGAGAATCATTTCTTATTATTCAAGACTCATTTCCAAGACTATCTTAGCGGACAAAGTCCCTTTCTGAACCGAGTCACCCTCGTTCCAGTCCTGTTTCACTGAACCGGTATAACCTACCGTTCCAGCCATGTTTATCTCATGAGATATAAAATCTTTACCCAATGAATTTGAGAGAGATATAGGTCCCACCCATCTCATAATGATACCATTTTTATGTGTGCCACAAAATCACAAATCATACATCATTTCATAACCCATGTAATAAAAATCGGAATCTTAAACATCGTGACATCATAAAAAAAACTCATATAAGATAAAGGAATTTATAAAAATAATTCCATCACAACATTATACAATCAATGAAATAATAGTGATAAAAACAGAACCCTTTATTATCTTAGATGGAAAATAATTTTGATGAAACACATGAACTCCATTCTTGAGGAAAATATCCTTTATACTTCAAAAATACATTTCCTTTCTTAACATGTCATACCGTTTTAAACTAAAAGAAGTTTGTTTAAGAATAAACTTTAAAACATGTAAAGGAAGCTTCTTGGAAATAATGTTTTAAAAATCCATTCATGTCGTATAAGTTAAAAAAACATTTTTCATACTTTTGTCGGAAAAGTCGAAAAGTACCTCGTACGAAAAACGACAAAAGATTCCTTTCATATATTTTACTAAAAACTCACCGAAGGGTAAAATTGGATATAAACTATTGTAGAAGGATATAAATATTACATATTGAGGAAACATTGATGTGGATGATAAAATACATCCCAGTAAATACCAATGTATAAACAATCTCGGATTAAAATGAGATTGTGATATTTCCCTTATCGTAGGTCCGATTTGCTTCGTAAGTGTCTGATCCTCTTGTATAATGATTTAAATAATGTCATTTACTTATTACAGAATCATATTAATTGTTATGATATCATATATGGTTAACTTATTACTTTATATTACCCGTTCTTTTGTAAATTCCATGTTAAAGAGCGTTTAGGGTAAAATTGTTTCATTTGTCGTCCGTGTTTTGACATGTAATTATTCATATGATTACATAGATCATGATTACTTAATTCCAGAACATAACACATGATTTATATATATATATATATTCACGATATACATATAGATAATAAATTAGTAAATGGAAAGAAATACACCTTTCATGGAGACGGTAGTCCGTACGTACGCATGAACACTGTTTTCGTTTCCTTATTGAATTGAATGGAATTAAGTAGATGACATAAATATAAATATAAATAAATCCAGTATCATTATTATGCCATATATTTAATTAGTACTTATTATATATACTTTATAATAATTCATGAATGGTTAATCATTGAGAATGAATCTCATCGCGTCGTGGAGACGGTAGTCCGTACGCACGCACGAGCGATGATATCGTTCCCATTGTCGTGGAATTGTGTTGAAGTGTATGTATAATATTTAAGTATCAATATCACTTTATAATAATCATATATAGTTACTCATTACACCATTATACCCATCCAATTACGGTGGTGGCGGAAAATAGATTACACCACGGCGTGGAGACGGTATTCCGTACGTACGCACGCGCGGTGATTTCCTTTTTCCGTAGGATGGATAGAAGGTTAATTAGAGTTGTTTCATATTTATAATAACATATAAGTATATAATAAATAGTGATGTTATTACTTTATCATGAAACAACTAACGAAGAAGAAGTTGAAGAAGAAAGAAATTGAAAAAGATCGGTAATGGATATTACCTCTTTTTGACGCGCCTTTTCTTAACCTCCACTTAAAGAACTAAGGATGGTATTTGAAGAAGAGGAGGACCTCTAGGATGATACTAGGGAATTGTATAAGAGATTTTGTCAAGGGTTGGCCTAGCTTGAATTCTCAAATTGGTGTGAGGATGAAAGGGAGGAGGTGCCCTTTTATAAGGGATGAGAGGGGCATCTTTGGAAAATCTCAAACTATTATTTTATATTAAGGTCAAATTCGATTTATAATGGTTCCAAATGGTCTTATTTCTAAGATAAATTGGGGATGGGTCTAAATCCTCTAATTCAATAGGATTTAGACAAGTTTAGGTTATTATTTTAACCTTATCAATTAGATTTAACTATAAGTTAAATAATTTAACTTTTACCGTGTCTTTTTGTTTTCTTACACTATATGGTTAATAAACTTACTATATGAAGCCAAACAAACCCCAAGTTGTTTATTATTAATATATGTATCCTTATCTAAGTCATTTGGCTGAACCTTAGATTTTTAGGAATTAAATAGCAATTGATAATATAATATTTGTTTTAAAAACTAATTTATGTCAATTTTGACACTATTTGGTACATGATTTTTATGAAATTCATAACAGAATTATAAATTCGAAAAAATTTACATAAATCAACAATAACATTTCCTATTAACCTATAAAATTAGTTTACGTCATAAAAAGTCTGAAATTACATTTATTTGGGCATTTATAACATCAATTATGTTAATTTTTCTTAAAAAGGTAATTACTGCATCATTGTTGTGTCATAAATAAGTTAAATTATTTAAAGTATAAAAATTACAAATAAAATACCATTATGTAGGAAATCTTTTTATCTTTCTATTGAATATTTATAGTCGAATATATATTATGTGTAACCCTATATTAAAATTTTTTTAGTAAATAAACTTTGATTTTAACTCTTTTAACTCTTCTTTGAATTAAATAATAATAAATGTCCTAATCTACTCCAAGTGGGCCTAAATGATAATATTTTACACTTAAGGTTGTTTTTGGTCGAGATACACTTGTCCAATAGAATTAGGACATGTGTTAGGGTAATATTAATATCATTCTTACCCTTAATTACCCTATTTACTTTTAACCGTGGTAAATAAAAGTAAAAAGTTACTATTCACCAAAAATTATTTTAATCTCATTGAACCATATTTTACTTACTGACATCAACTGTGTCTTTCGGATTTTTGAAATTCCATTCACAGAAGCGGTAAAATTAAGTTTTATGAAAAATTCAGTTTTTACCACTTAGTAGTTTCACTATTCATCAAAAATTGATGTTTTTCAGAATAATACCAAAATATCATCCTAAGCTATATTTCATATTCCGAATTCAAAAATGAAGTCTATTTTACCAAATTCATATCATAGAAGTTGCATTAATTAATTTTATAATTAAATCCCGCTGTTAAAACAAATAGCATGTTTTTAAGAAACAATATCTATCACAAGATTGACACTTGTTTATGTCTGGTTTAAATGTGAAATTACATCCAATGACCAACATTGTATTAAATTTTAAAAATATATTCTAAATATACTTTAAAACCACTCAAATTAATAATTTATCACTATTAATTATTTCGATTGAAAAAGTTGTTTTTAATTATAATTTAGTAATTTTCACTATTCATCAAAATATGAAAGTTATCCGGAAAGTTCCAATAATTCACCTTAGGCTAAATTCAATACTTCGAATCCAAAAATGAAGACCATTTTGAGAGCTAAAATTTCTAAAATTTTAAAAGGTGGTTATTACTATTCTTAACGGCTAGTTTTAATAATATTTTAATAGCATATCGTTGTTTAGTGAAACTCAGTATTACGTAATACACACGCTATCGAGGAAGGTCGCGATTGCGTGTAACCCAAGGAAATTAAAGGATGTGTGTTTTTCAAGCTCCTTTTGGTGTAGCGTACAACACAAGACATTAATAAAATTAAAAAGAATATTTTTCATAAAATCTCGGGCTGTTACAAACTCTCTAGCCCAAGAACAACCCATTCGACAAAGGATGTAAAGTCAATCATCTCGATGATATCGATTGAAAGTCAAGACTCAGATCACACCAGTATAAATATTTTGTAGAGTGATAGAGATGATCAGATGTAGTCACTAATTCATCTATGTTGTTAGACTCACATAGGATTTAGGACCAGCTTCGCTATCAGACCCACATAGGATCCAGGATCAGCTATTCTGTCGGACACACACAGGATCCATGAAAAGATGTCAGAACTGTCGGACCCATGGAAGATCTCAGTACAATAGTCATCGTTGTCAAACCCACGGAGGATTCCGGTACAGATGTCATCACTGTCGAACCCACGGAGGATCCTGGTACATTATCATCACTGTCAAAGCCACAAAGGATTCTGGTATAGTAGACATCACTGTCAAAGCCACATAGGATTCTGGTACAAAAATAATCATTGTCGAACCTGTTGGTCGGAGTGGATACTCAAGAGGGGGGTGAATTGAGTTCCAATTAAAATTTTCTGTTAAAAACAATGTTTATTAAAGTCCCCCTATTTCAAAAATAGATTAAACTGTAGTGAATTAATACAGATTATAAAGGTTCAATTAGTTTCTCAAAGACTGATTAGTTCTCAGTTAACTTAATCTTATGATTAAATTAACTTTTGAAACTAACTTACTGGTTTATAATAAATATAAACACATGCGAGTTTAACTATCAAAGTAGCTTTGAAAATAAATTATATTTCAAAGTAATAGCAGCGGAATATGAAATAAATATGTAGTATGGATATAGTATGTAGCTACAAACACAGAGAATTAACCAATAGGTTCTGTCTCAAGACGAGACTTAGTCCTCTCAAAAGATTATATAAAAATGATCCACACCCTGGATCGGGGTTAACAACAGTGAACACACTGTCCAGGTCACAAGACCTCTACCACAGATCTGCGTGGGGAAACAAACAACAGCTTAGAGCTATTCAGGTATCACACGACCTCTACCACTATCCACAGTGGGAAATGAAGTGTAAAAAGGTTTGCTGAGGATTTACAGATCCTCCAGTGAAAGTACAGGAGTCAGTGTGTGTGTTTAATATAGCAGATAATACACACTGCTCAAAATGTAAAACAAATGTATCACAGAGAAGAGATGTAGAGTTTAGAAATGGCTCTGGTGATTTCAGTGTAACTCTGGACTCTTTTGTATTTGGTCAGAATTTATTCTGAGTCCTCTTCTCGTTTTTGTTTGAGAAGAAGAGTGTCGTATGCTTCAGGTTCAAAGGCAGTGAGATGTAGTCGATGAAGTTCTTCAATGTTATTTTGTATGCACAGAACTCTTCTTGAGTAGGCTTGATTGTGTATGAGGTTCTATTCTTCTTGGTTCTTCCTCCTCTTTCTTTCCTCTATGTTCTTCTTGTGTTCTTCTGTCAACTCTCTTCTTCAGAAGAGTCTTCTTGTATTTATGTCACGTGCTTCGGAAGACAGAAAAAGTTTCCTTTCCCCAGGTACGAGGTACGGTTTCCTGACATCCGACAACCTTTATTAATTAATTGACAGAGCATTAAAATATACCTAATATGACCGTTGGTTAGATTGAATAAAGATAAAGTTAAAGAAATTCAAACAGTTTTTATGACTATTGAAGAATCAAGTGATCGGTAGGTCATCAGCATTAGTGAGTAATGATCGGTGACTCAGATAAATCAGCATCGGTGAATCAGACTGATCAGCATCGGTCTGTAATCTGATCGGTGAGTCAGTTTGATCAGCATCAGTGAGTCATTTGCATCGGTGAGTCATTTTGCATCGGTGAGTCATTTTCATCGGTGAGTCATTTGCATCGGTGAGTCATTTGATCAACATCGGTTTGTCATCTGATCGGTGAGTCAGTTTGATCAGCATCGGTTTGTCATTTGATCAGTGAGTCATTTTGAACAGCATCGGTCTATCATCTGATCGGTGAGTCAGTTTGATCAGCATCAGTCTGTCATCTGATCGGTGAGTCAGTTTGATCAGCATCGGTCTGTCATCTGATCGGTGAGTCAGATGATCGGTGAGTCATTTTTATATTGGATCGGTGCTTCCGATGTTTGTTGAGTCATTTTGATATTGGATCGGTGAGTCAGTTTGATCAGCATCGGGTTGTCATGTGATCGGTGAGTCCTTTTGATCAGCATCGGTCTGTCATCTGATCGGTGAGTCAGTTTGATCAGCATCAGTCTGTCATCTGATCGGTGAGTCAGTTTGATCAGCATCGGTCTGTCATCTGATCGGTGAGCCAGATGACCGGTGAGTCATTTTGATATTGGATCGGTGATTCATTTTGATATTGGACCGGTGAGTCAGTTCACGGGTAGTGATCTTGGTTACCTTGCTTGTACTGGCTAGGCCAACTATGTGAGTTAACTCAGCTTTCAACTTCCTCAGGTCAGACTTGTTGAGATGTTCAATCAAATTTCTCAAAACTTCCATCATACCAGAGATGGTTGATCGGAAGTCGCTGGATAGAGATACCAAGCCGGTGTGAAGATCCTTCATAGTCTGATTCAAAAAGGCTATGTGCCTGCCAATAAGGTCACCAGTATTGGCCAGGTCTGGCTTCACAGCATTAGATACTCTTTGTGAGAAGTCTTCCAATGAATTTTCAGAAACTTGTAGAGACACTTGAGTAAGAGCATTATAAATTTCTTCTCTAACTGTGTCTCTCACAGTAGTTAGAAATTCAATCTTAAACTTATTAAGATCATCTTGAGAGATTCCAGAACCATGTAAAATAACATTTGTAGGATCAACAGCAGGAACATACCTTGATTCTCTTGGGAGGTTCCTCTTCACAGCTGCAACAGATTCTGGCATTGCTTCTTTTTCTTCAGAATATTCTATGCCCAACATAGCATAACCAGGGTAGTCATCCCAAACAGCAGAACACAGGGTGTATTTTGGTTTCTCATAGCTTGATGTTCCACTGATTTTTGGTGAATCGAACTTGCCACTGATATGTATTTCTTGTACTAACTGAGGTGATTCTAATTGATCTTCAGAAAGACCATTCACTGGTCTGTTATCACCATCAACAGCACCCTCAACATCATCAGCATGTCCATCATCACTCTTATTAGAAGCTTCACTGTGATATTCTTCAGTATCAGAATCTTCTTCATCACCAAGAATGGGTTCTGATTCTGGTAGGGCTAAGGGTGGACTAGCAGGTCCAAATTCTATTATTCTCTTGGGACTAGCAGTGTCAGGATCACTCCTATCATCAGGAGATGACATACTTCCTTCCTCATTCGCAGCTTCTTCTTGCTCTTGGGCTTCAGTGGCCTCATCCTTTCCTTCTTCTTTCTCATCATCATTAGAATAAACTGGTTCCTAATTTGGTTTCAAGCCAGGGTCTCTCAAATCCTTTGGCCTCTTTCCATGATCTATGGGATTGTAGGCTTCAAACAATTTATCTTCATCTGCAACCTAGCACTTCTTCCTTGGATTCCAATTGATTTTCATCCTCTTGTAGATCTCTTTGTTGAGACAGAAGGTATGATCTGTTTCATCAACTTCATCATCTTCATCAATACATTCTAGATTCTTGAGCATGGTAGATATAATCTTTGAATAAAACAAGGCAGTGGCTTTCTTGTACGGTTTTACCATTCCAGCTATGTGCAGCATCACATATCTACACAAATTGACCTTCTCATGTGTTTTCAGAAGAAACAACAGGAACACATCCTGGTACTTTACAGCAGCAAAATCTCCTCTCCTAGGGAAAAGTTGGTGCTGAATAAACTTGAAAAGAAGTCTACATTCACCATCTAATTCTGAAGCTGTGATTCTCCGTGACTCTTTGTTTCCTGTCAGAAGCTCTAGAGCTAATTCATAAGAGAAGTAATCAGATGTTGGAGGAATATTCCCAGCATAATCCTCATACCGACCTTCATGAGGTACATTCAAGCATTCTGCCCACTGCTTAGATGAGAAGGATATTTTCTTTCCTTTTACCACAGACGACATCCTGGAGGCCTCCACACCATCTAAAGTGATTTCCAGATTCGTATAGAACTCATGTACCAGCTTCGGGTAGTCTATTCGAGAGTTGTCAGAAAACCAGTCTATCCATCCTTGCGATTCAAGAACTTGCAGCAACAGTGACTTACTTGACAAAAGCCACGCAGAGCTGACTTCTCCTTCTACAGCAACAATCCGAGTTTCCAGGTTCGGATTTACTAATCATTGAGAGGTACTAGTCGACTCGCCTCGAGCACGCTTTGAAGGAACAGGGATATCAGGTCCTTTGCTCGGTCTCTTTTTCTTAGCCATTCGAGGATTTTGGGAAGGCAGGAGTTCGAAGGTTCGAAGTAGAGGGGAAGAGAGGTTGAAAGGTTCGGCGGGAAATGAAAGGTCAAAGGTTTAGGGAAGATAAATAGCCGCGTATCATTTATTTTATCATTTAGGGTTCCCATAAAAAGTATAAAAGAAATTTAATAATTAATTACAATATAATAAAAAAAAGATCAGTATGACAGATCGGTTGCACTGATCGGTTTGACAGATCAGTTTCACAGATCAGTTTCACAGATCAGTTCCACAGATCAGTTTAATAGATCCATTTCACAGATCGGTTTCACAGATCAGTTTCACATATCGGTTTCACAGATCGGTTTCACAGATCAGTTTCACAGATCGGTTTCACAGATCAGTTTCATAGATTGGTTTCACAGATCGATCATACACAACGTTTGTTTAATAAATTTCATTCTTTCAGAGCATAAAGGCTTTGTGAAGATATCAGCTAATTGATGTTCAGAACTAATAAATTTTAAAGAAATATCACCTTTTTGATAATGATCTCTTAGAATGTGATGTCTGACATCAATGTGCTTAGTTCTAGAGTGAGACACAGGGTTCGTAGATATATTTATTGCACTAGTATTATCACAGTTAATTCAAACATGTTTAAGATCAAATCCATAATCCAATAAAGTGTGTTTCATCCACAGAATTTGTGCACAGCAACTACCAGCAGTTATGTATTCTGCCTCGGCAGTAGACAATGCAACTGAGTTCTGTTTCTTACTACACCATGATACTAGGGATTTTCCAAGCAAATGACATGTTCCTGATGTGCTCTTCCTATCTAACTTACATCCATCAAAGTCAGCATCTGAATAGCTAGTTAGGTTAAATGATTGTCCTTTTGGATAAAACAAACCTAAATTTACAGTATACTTAAGATACTTAAAAATACTTTTAACAGCCAGTAAGTGTGATTCTTTAGGATTAGCTTGAAATCTTGCACACATACATACACTGAACATAATGTCTGGTCGACTAGCAGTAAGATAAAGTAAGCTCCCAATCATACCTCTGTAATTGGTTTGATCCACTGGTTTCCCAGCTTCATCTGTATCCAATTTACAGGTAGTACTCATAGGTGTATCACTTTCCTTAATACTATCCAATCCAAAACATTTTAAAAGATCCTTTTTATATTTAATTTGATTAAAAATAATTCCATCTTTAGTTTGAAAAATTTGAAAACCAAGAAAATACTTCAGCTCTCCCATTAAGCTCATTTCAAATTCATTTTGCATAACCTTTGAAAAAGCAGTATAGAAGGAATTTTTAGAAGATCCAAAAATAATATCATCAATATAAATTTGTACTATTAATACATCTTTTGAAATCCTTTTTATAAAAAGAGTGGGATCAGCTACTCCTTTTGTAAATCCTTTTGAGATAAGAAAGTTTGAAATCCTTTCATACCAAGCTCTTGGAGCTTGTTTTAAACCATATAATTCTTTAGAAAGTTTAAAAACATGATTTGGAAAATGAGGATTTAAAAAACCAGGTGGTTTTTCTACATAAACATCTTCAACAATAAAACCATTTAGAAATGCACTTTTGACATCCATTTGATATAGTTTGAAATTCAGATGTGATGCATAGGCAAGTAAGATCCTAATAGCCTCTAATATAGCTATAAGTGCAAAGGTTTCCTCATAGTCAATTCCTTCTTCTTGATTGTAACCTTGTTCAACTAGCCTAGCTTTATTTCTAATGATGTTTCCAGATTCATCAACATCGTTTCTAAACACCCATTTTGTGCCTATGGTCAAAATGTCCTTAGATCTTTCTACTAATTTCCAGACTTTGTTTCTTTCAAATTGATTTTGTTATTCTTGCATAGCCATTACCCAAAATTCATCATTGATAGCATCATTGATATTTTTAGGTTCTAACTGTGAAAGAAAATCTTGATGTTCAACCTGATTTCTTAGAGAAGCTCTAGTCTGTGTTCCTCTATCTATATTTCCTACAACAGCATCTAAAGGATGGTTTTTTAGAGTCCTAGATGGTCTTGAAAAGATAGGTCTAGAGATTTCTGATTCATCTATAGATTGAGGTTCAACAGAAGCAGGTTCTGGAGAATTTCCCGATCTGGATGTTTTAACTATAGGTCCATTGTCTTTATCATTGAGATTCAAACCAGAGAGATCATCTTCAGGAGAGATTTTAGGTTCATGTGGATCAGTTTCATCAAATTTGATGTGAACAGATTCTTCCACACATTTGGTTCTTTTATTGAAAACTCTATAGGCTTTACTAGAGATAGAGTAACCTAGGAAAATTCCTTCATCACTCATGGATGCAAATTTTTCAAGATTGTCTTTAGTATTGAGAATTAAGATTTTGCAGCCAAAAACATTGAAGTAGTTAACCTTAGGTTTCCTATGGTTCCACAACTCATAAGGGGTCCTCTTAAGAACTGGTCTGATCAAGACTCTATTAATAACATAACAAGCTGTATTTACAGCTTCAGCCCAAAAGTAAATAGGCAGTTCATATTCATTGAGCATAGTTCTAGCTATTTCTTGCAGGGTTCTATTCCTTCTCTCTACTACACCATTTTATTGGGGTGTCCTAGGGGCAGAGAAATTGTGACTATAGCCATTGTGTGAGCAGTAAGAATCAAACTCATGATTTTCAAACTCACGACCATGATCACTTCTTAGGGTATTAATCTTGAGTCCACTAAGATTTTCTACAGACTTGGAGTATTTAACAAAGTAAGAACAAGCTTCACTTTTGTGAGCTAGAAAATATACCCAAGTATATCTAGAAAAGTCATCTACAAGAACATAGACATAGTGCTTCCCATTTAAACTAGAAACTCTAGAAGGTCCAAATAAATCCATGTGAACCAACTCGAGAGGTTGAGAAGTTGACACTTCTTTCTTTGATTTAAAAGAAACATTATGTTTCTTTCTTTTTTGACAGGGATTACAAACTTTGTCTGCTGGAAATTCATGTTTGGGTAAGTCTCTAACTAAGTTCTTCCTAGAAAGTTTTCTAAGAGAGTGCACGTTGTAGTGTCCTAATCTTCTGTGCCAAATCCAAGACTCTTTATGAAAATCATTTAAACAAGGAATATTATGCTTAACTATAGAATCTAAATCAACAGCATAAAAATTTTCATTTCTTAAAGCAGAAAATACTAAAACATTTTTAGAGTTAAAAACATTGCAAGAATCACTTTTAAATTTCACATAAAAACCATCATCACACAACTGAGAAATGCTTAACAAGTTATATTTAAGTCCATCGACAAATAAAACTTCAGAAACCAAGATTGAATCAGTGTTACCAATCTGGACTAATCCGATGATTTTTCCTTTTGAATTATCACCAAAAGTGACAAAGCCTCCATCAACTTTTACTAAGCTCTTGAAACATGAAAAGTCTCCTAACATATGTCTTGAACATCCACTGTCTAAGTACCATATCTTCTTGTGACATCTATTCAAGCAGGTCTCCTTAGAAGTGTTTGTCATGAAACACATGTTGGCTCGATTCCTTTCAGAGTCTGAAGATTCAGCTTCACTTGTGCTGTCTTCTGAAGCACTCCAAGTAGCCTTCATGGCTTTCTTTTACTTGTTATCCTTGTATTCATAATTCTTTCTGTATTTCAGCTTTGGAGAATCTGCTTTTATGTGTCCTTTTCTTTTGCATTCATAACAGACAACTTCATCTGATTTATCAGACTTCTTCCAATCCTTTTTCCAGTGTCCTTTGTTATCATACTTGCCTTTGTAGTTTGACTTTCTGAAAAACTTCTTCTTCCTATAGAATTTCTTAAATCCTCTAGAAATGTGTGCCATCTCAGCATCACTATCAGAATCATTCTCACTTTCCTCACTGCTTGAACTTTCATTGATAGCTTGAGGCTTTTCCTTATCCTTATTCTTTGAGGTTGTAGTCTTGAAGGCAATAGACTTCCTTTTAGTTTCATCATATTCTTCTTTGTTTACCTTGAGTTCTTCTTCATACATCTTCAAATTACCAATTAGTTCCTTGACTGGCAGTTCTCCAATGTCACACGATTCTCTAATGGAGACAGATGTTCCTCTCCATCTTTCAGGTAGACATCTCAAAATTCTCATGATTTGTTCCTTTGCTGGAACATCCTTTCCCAGAGAAGTCATTGTGTTGACAATTTCATTGAACCTGAGATACATATCAGAAATGGGTTCATCGGGCTTCATCTTAAAATTATCATACTTAATAGTATAGTTATTCAATCTCATCTCCTTAACATTAGTCGTTCCTTCATGAGAAACAGCTAAGGTATCCCAAATTTCATATGCAGTTTTACATGCATAATTTCTATTAAATTCCTCATCTCCTAGAGCACAGTAGAAGGCATTCATAGCTTTACAATTATTATTGTAACCATTCTTTGTAGGTTCATCCCAAGTAGATCTATCAGTACTGGGAATTTTGTATTCAGCTTAAATGGAAGTCCAAATATCAAAGCTCATACATTCTAAGTGAATTTTCATTTTTAGCTTCCACTGAGCATAGTTGTTTCCATTAAAGAATGCTGGCCGGTTAGTAGCAGCACCCTCAAGTCTATTATCCATGATATCACAAAATGAATTTTAAAGAGATAAAAATTTAGAAATAACAGAAATTTTAAGAACTTTAAAATACAACTAAAATCACAGTTGAAAAACAGAGTACTTTAGAAATTATTAACCACCTCTGATACCAAATGATGGTCGGAGTGGATACTGAAGAGGGGGGTGAATTGAGTTCCAATTAAAATTTTCTGTAAAAAACAATGTTTATTAAAATCCCCCTATTTCAAAAACTGATTAAACTGTAGTGAATTTATACAGATTATAAAGGTTCAATTAGTTTCTCAAAGATTGATTAGTTCTCAATTAACTTAATCTTATGATTAAATTAACTTTTGAAACTAACATAATGGTTTATAATAAATATAAACACTTGCGAGTTTAACTATCAAAGTAGCTTTGAAAATAAATTATATTTCAAAGTAATAGCAGCGGAATATGAAATAAATATGAAGTATGGATATAGTATGTAGCTAAAAACACAGAGAATTAACCAAGAGGTTCAGTCTCAAGCCGAGACATAGTCCTCTCAAAAGTTTATATAAAAATGATCCACACCCTGGATCGGGGGTAACAACAGTTAACACACTGTCCAGGTCACAAGACCTCTACCACAGATCTGCGTGGGGAAACAAACAACAGCTTAGAGCTGTCCAGGTCTCACACGACCTCTACCACTATCCACAGTGGGAAATGAAGAGTAAAAAGGTTTGCTGAGGATTTACAGATCCTCCAGTGAAAGTACAGGAGTCAGTGTGTGTGTTTAATACAGCAGATAATACACACTGCTCAAAATGTAAAACAAATGTATCACAGAGCAGAGATGTAGAGTTTAGAAATGGCTCTGGTGATTTCAGTGTAGCTCTGGACTCTTTTGTATTTGGTCAGAATTTATTCTGAGTCCTCTTCTCTTTTTTGTTTGAGAAGAAGAGTGCTGTATGCTTCAGGTTCAAAGGCAGTGAGATGTAGTCGATGAAGTTCTTCAATGTTCTTTTGTACGCACAGAACTCTTCTTGAGTAGGCTTGATTGTGTATGAGGTTCTGTTCTGTTTGGTTCTTCCTCCTCTTTCTTTACTCTATTTTCTTCATATGTTCTTCTGTCAACTCTCTTCTTCAGAAGAGTCTTCTTGTATTTATGTCACGTGCTTCGGAAGACCGAAAAAGTTTCCTTTCCGCAGGTACGAGGTACGATTTCCTGACATCCGACAACCTTTATTAATTAATTGACAGAGCATTAAAATATACCTAATATGACCATTGGTTAGATTAAATAAAGATAAAGATAATGAAATTCAAACAATTTTTTATGACTATTGAAAAATCAAGTGATCGGTAGGTCATCAGCATTAGTGAGTAATGATCGGTGACTCAGATAAATCAGCATCGGTGAATCAGACTGATCAGCATCGGTCTGTCATCTGATCAGTGAGTCAGTTTGATCAGCATCAGTGAGTCATTTGCATCGGTGAGTCATTTTGCATCGGTGGGTCATTTGCATTGGAGATTCATTTTCATCGATGAGTCATTTGATCAGCATCGATTTGTCATCTGATCAGTGAGTCAGTTTGATCAGCATCAGTTTGTCATTTGATCAGTGAGTCATTTTGATCAGCATCGGTGTGTCATCTGATCGGTGAGTCAGTTTGATCAGTATCAGTCTGTCATCTGATCGGTGAGTCAGTTTGATCAGCATCGGTCTGTCATCTGATCGGTGAGTCAGATGATCGGTGAGTCATTTTGATATTGGATCGGTGCTTCTGATGTTTGTTGATATTGAATCGTTGCTTCCGATGTCTGTTGATATTGAATCGGTGCTTCCGATGTCTGTTGATGTTGAATCGGTGCTTCCGATGTCTGTTGATGTTGAATCGGTGCTTCCGATGTCTGTTGATATGGAATCGGTGCTTCTGATGTCTGTTGATGTTGAATCGGTGCTTCTGATGTCTGTTGATATTGAATTGGTGCTTCCGATGTCTGTTGATATTGAATCGGTGCTTCCGATGTCTGCTGAATCCAGAAGACTTCCAAAATACATTGTAAGTCAATAAGCATAGACAAAAACATGATAACAGATTCATTAACAGATTGTAATTATGTTTATGAGAAATCAAACCAGATTAAGCATTAATGGTATGTGATGATTTTTGATTATTAAAACATCAATCATAGACATGAAATCAACAATCTTCCATAGGGCTCAATAGAACCCACGGAGGATCCTGGTACAGTATCGTTGCTGTCGAACCCACGAAGGATCTTGTCATCTCAGTCGCAACCAGCACTAAGGTTCTCGCACACAGCATGCTCAATTCATGGATGTTCCACTCCTCGAGCCAAGTGTTGATACATCAACTGTCACAATGTCCTGATTTGATGTATCTCGTAGTTATGTCTCATTATAAGGAACCCAACGTGATAGATGGTGCGTCAATTGGATGCCCATTTGATGAGTTATTGGCATTTCCGTTCCAGAGGCCCAGTTGGTTTTTAGGCTCAAAACAACCCAATCGTACCCCAACTGTGTCCAAACCACAAGTGGAGTACGCCAAAAGAATCGTCCTGATCCAAAAATTTCATTACCGCAGATAGTTCATCAATTGGACACCCGAAGCCCAGAATAGGGGCGAAAAGGTGATAACTATCTATAGCAGGTCCGGGTTTGGTCCGACCCAGTAGGAGTGACCTAGCCCGAAATGGTCCAAACCAGTATTCTGGTGCAGCCCGACCCGAGTGGTTGGCACGAAATGAAGGTGTGGCCTGACCCGAAGGCGCAACGCGACTCGAAGGCGGGGCCCGGCCGAGGGGCAGCCCGGCCGTGGGGCGGCCCGACCGTGGCGTCCCAACCAAGGTCCGACACAGCTGTGGGGAGGCCCGGACGGGGCAACCTGGTAGATGGGCGGCCCAACCCCGGTGGCGCAGCCGAGGGGCAGCCCGACCGTGGAGGCCTTAACGTGGGGTGGCCCGGCCTTGGGGTGTCCCGGCCATGGCGGCCCTGCCGTGGGGCGGCCCAGCCCAGGCATCCCGCTCGACGGGCGGCTCAGCCATGGCTGCCCGGCCAGGGGGCTTCCTCTTCACGACATGCTGAATCCATGACCTCTTCATTCACCATGACTTACATGGTCATGACCCCCTTCCTCCGGCGCGGCGCGACGGTGCCACGCCTCTTCTGTCGTCGACCAATCCAGAATCAATCGGAGGGATGATGGGCCGTGTTTATTCATCACGCGCCATCCGCAATATGCGATATCAAGTGGCCATCATCGAACCAAAATAAACAACGAGGAAAAAGGGTATATTCATACATTTAAAATTATCAAATCCCCATACCTTGTAATCGGTGTTCGCTCGACAGAGTAGCGGGAAGGTGGTGTTGTTCCATTGAAGTCGAGAGGAGATGACGTCGTTGTTGGAAACGTTCTTCACAGCCAGTATATTCCCTCCTTGGTTCTAATAGAATAAGGAAGACTACTTCCAAGAAATAAGTCAAAGAATGAAGGATGTCACTGGCGTTCTACACGTTCTTCGTTGAAAGGAAGAGGCGTTCTTCGCGGGTGACAGTTCATCGTTTGAGAAAATAATTCTCCAAGGATTCTCCCATGTTTCCACCAAAGAAAACGAAGCCAAAATAATAGAGTAAGTTCTCTATTTTTTTATGGCACAACGGCACACAGGTTTTCCTTAATTAAATGTGAAAACTCAATTAATTTAATGTGGAGGAATGGATTCCAAATTCATAACAAGGGAGGTGGAGAGTTTCAATTAATGAAGAGGGGTGTCAAGAAAATAACGGAGTGTTAATGGGGGTTATGAAGCTCTTGTGGGCCCCACTACATAATATCCTCCCATGGGAGGTTATACGCGGGTGGTCCCCACCTCCAGCCTCCCCTTGGAGGATTTAACCACCTCTCAAATAAAAATAAAGTAACACTGTATTTGTATTTATTTTTTTTAAAACACCATTAACTAAATTCCTTTATCGATAAAACAAAATTGTAGTGATGGTCTCACTAAGCAATCACTGACGATGCGAGTTCAACGGTGCCCTCGAATATTAGTTCCAAGAAGTAGTTCAAAATACATAATATCCCACTCATTCCTTTACTAAACATACCTGAAAAAAACGTCATAAATTGATTCTGGGCACACCGGGCCTCAAAATCAATCGTCGTTCGAAACTGCAGACTCATAAAATTCCCAGGTATTTAAAAATAAAATTCAATGAATTTCTGAGACTTTACATTATCCCCACCACAGGTATTTACTTCCCCATAAGATACAACACACACTAAGGGAATAAATGGGGACACTGAGCACACATCTGAGCCTCACGCTCCCATGTCCTCTCCTGGAGGTTCTCGTGCTTCCAACGAACACGCACCAGAGGAATCGACCATCAATGTAGGACCCGTTCCTATTGATCCTCATTCTCCACTATAACATCTATAACAGTCTCCCCGTAATCGTTGTCCAGATCCTCATGGTCGATGATGTGGGATACGTCGGCCGCTACAACAACACAGGTTTCCATAAACTGATAACCACACCCAAAACACTTGACACTATTGCCATGAAAAGAATCAGAGTCTATGTTCTGCGGTAGAACCGACTCCTCTAATACCAATTTTTTACGACCCATCCTCGGGGCCCGTGTCGTGACTACACCAATCCCACCTTCCATAGGCCAGGGGCTGGAGACTAGAATCAAAGTCTTAAACCCGATAAAAGGGAAGGAATTTCCTTTAATACTATAACACACATAGAGTCTGAACACAAGCTATAGAAGCAACAAGTACTAATATAGAAATGAATAGTGTGCTAAAAGTAAGTGGCCATTATAAAAACCCAACTAAATAACATGTACAAGTAAAAAGGGAAAATAGCTGCTGGATCATAAACTTGGAAATCCTACCTGAATTTTAGGTGTAGAACTTGAACAACTTGTCCCTGAAGTGCGTTCCGTCTTTTCCATCTAAATGAAGCCTCCCGTTTCTCACCCTCATCCTCGATCAATGGTGTCCGTCGTTTGCAAATAACACAACAATGTTTGAGCGATGCCTGTGTAGAGGTGAGTATAACAATACTCCGTAGGGTCCCTAATGTCCCCCGATGGTCTCCCAGAATCCACAAAAGAAAAACCACAGAAGAAAGATACAATCACAAAGTATAAATCAACCCTACTTTGGTATATTCCCATACATTTACATAAATTATCAATCAAAATCCGTCTCCATCTATCGATCCCATGAACAACCCATTCCACCATGTATTTAACGTCAATAAAATCGATGATATCGAATGAAAGTAAAAAAATAAGCTCACACAGGTATAAATCGTTTGTAGATTGATAGAGATGATCAGATGTAGTCACTGATTCATCTATGCTATCAGACCCACACAGGATTCAGTACCAGCTAAGCTGTTAGACCCACACAGGATCCAGGATCAGCTATTTTGTCAGACCCAAAGAGGATCTACGAATAGAAGGCAGAACTGTCAGACCCACGGAGGATCCCAGTACTGTAGTCATCACTATTGAACTCACAGATGATTCTGGTATAGAACTCATCACTGTCGAACCCATGGAGGATCCGGGTACTGTATTGTCGCTGTCGAACCCTTGGGGGATTCTGGTACAGAAGTCGTTGCTGTGAAACCCATGGATATTTCATTACAGACGTCATCACTGTAGAACCCAAGGAAGATCCTGGTATAGTATCGTCATTGTTGAACACATGGAGGATCATGTCATCTCAGTCGCAGCCAGCCCAAGGTTTCCCGAACACAGCACACTCGATTCCGGGAGGGTCCGCTCCTTGAGCCAAGTTTCGATATATCAACTATCACGATGTACTGAGTTTATGTATCATTGAGTTCTGTCACAACATAATGAACCAAACACGATAGAAGGTGTGCCAATCAGACGTCTGGTCTGTGAGTTATTGGAATTTTTGTTAAAGGGGCCTAGTTGGATTTTAGGCACAAACCAACCCGACCATACCCCAACTGCATCTAAACCACAAGTGGAGTATGTAAAAAATAATCATCTTGCTCCAAGAATTTGGTCTCTATAGAGGGTTCCTCAATCGGACACCCAAAGCCCAGAACAAGGGTGAAAATGTGATAACTGGCTATAGCAGGTCTAGCTTCGGTCCGACCCAGTCGGAGCGACCCTGACTGACCAGAGTGGTCAGCTCGGCCCAAAGGTGCGGCCCGGCCAGAAGGCATGGCCTGTCAAGAAGGATTGGCCCCGCCTGAGGGCGGCCCGGCCGAGTGACGGCCCGTCCATGGGGCAGCACGGCCGAGCGGCGACCTGGCCATGGGGCGGCCAGGCCGTAGTGGCCCGGCTGTGGGGCAGCCCGTCCGTGGCGGACCGACCGAGGGGGTACCCGGACGTGGCAGCCCGGCCGAGGGGCAGCCCAGATGTGGCGGCCCGGTAGAGGGGCGGCCCGGCTGTGGGGCTTCCTCAACGTGGTGCGGCGACGCCGCGCTGTCTTTATTCGCTGCGGCCCATATGGTTGAAACTGCTTCATACGGTGCAACGTGATGGAACCACACCTCCTCTGTCTGCTGCTTCCCTCCTGGTGGTGGTTCTTCTCCGGCGCGGTGCGTCGGCACCGCCCCCTTCACGCTCCACCTCTGTCATCATCCAATAAAGAACCAATCTGAGGGATGACGGGCCATGTTTGTTTGGCGGGTGCCCTCCGCCTTAGGTTATTTCATGTGGCCATCATCAATCCAAAATAAACGACAACGAATGAGGGTATATTCATACATTAAAAATAATCAAATTCCCCTACCTAGTAATCAGTGTTCTCTCAGCGGAGTCATAGGAAGGAAGTGTAATTCCGTTGACGTCGGGAGGAGATGACGTTGTCGTTTGAAATGTTCTTCATGGCCGGCGTCTTCCCTCCTTTGATCCGGTAGGGGAAGGAAGAAGAAGTCCAAGAAATAAGTCGAATAACGAAGGATGTCACCGGCATTCTTCACCTTCTTTGTTGGAAGGAAGAGGCATTCTTCACGGGTGATGGTTCTTCATTAGAGAAGATAATTCTCCAAGGATTCTCCCAGGTTTCCACAAAATAACACTAAGCCAGAATAATAGATGAATTTCTCTTTTATTTTAATGGCACAACAATACAAGAGTTTTCCTTAAGTAAATGTGAAAACTCAATTAATTAAATGCAGAGGAATGGATTTAAAATTCAAAACAAGGGAGGTGGAGAGTTTCAATTAATAAATCGGGGTGTCAAATAAATAGCAGAGTGTTAATGGGGGTTAATGGGGGGGTATGAAGCTCATGTGGGCCCCACTACATTATATCCTCCCATGGATGGTTATGCGCTGGTGGGACCCACTTCTAACCTCCCCTTAGAGGATTAAAGCACCACTCAAATAAAAAAAGTAACACTTTATTTGTATTTATTTTAGTTAAAAATCCCATAAACAAACTTCTTTTCTCGATAAAATGCAATTGTAGTAATGATCTCACTACGTAATAACTGACACTACGATTTTCAACGGTGCCCTCTGATTTCAGTTCTGTGCCCTGGTTCAAATGATATAAAATCCCGCTCGTACGTTTTCTAAATATAACCGAAAAAAACTTCATAAATTGATTCAAGGAACACCGGCACTCGGAATCAAGCACCGTCAGAAACTACAGACTCATAAAATTCCCATTATTTAAGAAATAAAATTTCCCAGAATTTCTGGGACTTTATATTCTTATTAGAATATGGTCAAGAAATATGAATCTAAATAAAATGTATTTCTATAAAGATTCCAGAATTATTAGAGGGACTAGTACTACGGCCTCACCCACCTATAAATAGAACATGTTTGAATAGATTAATGTAAAATAATGGATGTCACATAGATCCCTATGATTAGTTTCCTAAAAGCTTTCATTGTAGGAGAACTCCAAAGGAGGTGTATGGTTCTTTATTAAGCCTTCTAAATCATGAATGCATTATTGGACCAGGTAATCAAAAAAATATTATACACACATCTTTCCCACAAACCATATAGTGATATAAAATTCGATGAATAACTTGTGAACTCTATGTTATCATAAACATATCTAGAAGAGTGTTTTAATATGGGGATATCAGTATGATATGATCAAATGAGTGTCACCATAATTTATTGAAAACACCCAACCATAATCAATACTAATATCATCAGTTGAGAAGGAATCTAGGATAGGTAGTATGTATAAACCATTGTTCATCTTGTTGATGATCACACAAACTAAATAACATTCATGAGTGGATCATTAAAAACATGTCCCAATATCAATAGTCATGTCATCCCAATTTAGAACAGAAATGGATATGGGTTATTAAATCACATAATATCACTATTTATTCATATTTTTCAACCAACAGGTCTAAAACCATTGGAAAAAACATACATTATGCCTTTTGAAACAAGGATGGAAATCATGATACTGTTAGACTCATTACATTTTGAAATGCCTCTGGTGAACTGTCCAAAATGATTCATGATATTCCCATATAAAATCTTCTTGTATGTATCAAGGAAGATATAAATATCCATGGAAGTACCAAATATATTCTTCTTCAAGAAACCAACTAGATTTCCCGCCCTATCCCAAAAAACGCTCCATTTGGACTAAGCCATTGGGACCTGAAAGCATCATCATCCATACCCACTATAGATAGTAAGGATTTACTGATAAAGCTTCTAAAACAGGTTATCAATGAAACACATAACCTTCTAATTGAATCATAGAAAACATGTCCATAAACATTCACCCATAACTAGACATATGGATTACCTATATTTGATTCACCCAATTAAGTGCACTAGCCACCACATTTCCCATCCGGGGACTATAAGAAAGATGAAATTCAATCAAATACAAGTAATCTATATACCTACGATGACAGATATTTACATCAAGTTATACGGAGATGTATTGGATACTTATATACCCCATGTAAAATATGAACTAATATCCCATTGGATTATTCCATGAACAATGTAAAGCATGAACTATGACTACATGCTCGATACCATGTTTAGAGTAATAATACTCAATAGGTCTTAGAAAGAAAAACCCATATGTTACAATATGATCTCCCAATATCAAAACCCCTCCCATATTGAATCTAAATGAGGCATAAAAAACTACATATCCTTTTCATATATCTAGATGAATAATTATTGATATTAGAGTTGTTCCCCATTTCAAATCTCAGAAGGCTATCTCATAAGATTCATACAAGAAGTTCTTCACCCCATTTTTAAGAATTTATGAGATACTACTAGACATGAGATGTCCAATAAGAATTTATTGAAATATCCATCCATAAATGGAAACAACTTATGTAAAATGTTTTTTGGTCTTCTCCCATAATACAACATTTATCACATTCTCTTGGTCAATATAATCTCCATCATAAAAAGTATAGAACCCAATAAGTTATCCTTTGAGATTCAATAGAGTAATTTAATAATTTTAGCATACAGATAATTATCCCTATGTTTATTTAGAATGATATAATTATATTTAGTATTGTTGTGTTCATTATGATACTACACCAATATTAAATCCACAAAGGCTACCAAAATAGAATCCATATGCAGATGAAATCACATATTCATTATATCCATGAATTTGGAGGGATTTATCATAAGGGATAATTGAATAACCAATAACTCATAGAAACCATATTTTCTCAAGAACATTTTATGTGTTATTTCTGATGGACACATATGAATATGACAGTATCCTAGACTAAAATTGATCTATGGGAAATCTATATCCCCAGAGATATGGGATAAGAGGTCATATATATGATATAGTGGATATTAGTACATAACCATAATCTTGTTCAAACATAGGTATTCCACACGATAACTTAGGGAAACATCTTCATAATTGGTGAAAACGATAGGTGGACCCTAAGGAGATGTACTGGGTCATATAAATCTCCTTGATTCTATATTATCCTAATGCATCTCGAGTTCCCTGAGAACTATAAATGAAATAATATATTGAGTAATGGACATTGGGTTTGATCATAAGATGAGATAATCCAGAAATGTCTTTATGTATTTCATACCTATAATGGTCCTCCTTAAGTGGTAATTACATATGCCTCGTTCTATGTTCACTCATAAAGAGATTACTTATCATGGTTGTCCCCTCACCAATCCCATTATTCTTGAGTGTAGTTAAACTCTTCTGAAAATCTCATTATCTCATTATGAACATAATAACTATGCTTAGGTGATGTAAAATACAACCTTCAATGATAGGAATCAACATGGAATTGGTATCAAACAAACTATTCCCTCCCAAAAAATTACATCGAAGCTAGACAACTCAAGGAATATTAATTTCAATTTAAATAATTACCATCATTCCTTAAGGGGGAACTCATTTCACTTGTGTATACTCCTTGATTGAACATCGAATGGTGTATTTAGAGTCATGATACCTTGGAAGTAATATATATTTTGACATTGAATTCCTATAATTGTTTCATTTATAAAAGAATGTAATTAACCTATATAAAACATGGTAGAAACTAATGTAATGATTATGGAAAAATTACTATGTACTGTATAATTCCTCGGACACCTATCCTCAAACGTAAAAAACCTTTATTGAAATAGACCGGTCTTTGGACCTGAGATGCTTCTTGACTAACCTACATAGATCGTCTCTACTTGCGTTCATCCTCGTACATCTGAATACCTAGAACAGAACCTCCTCCACAGACATATTGACTAGTAGTAGACCACATCCAATCCTAACACATTGATACATATCTTGTATCCATAATTTGATGTCAGTACTAAACCCTTCTCTCTATGTAATGGATAAAATAATCAGAATAAATCATGAACCATTCCCATTGTACTGAATATTTATGACTTGATCAAGATAATTTTTCACTGGGGAATATTATGGCCTACCCTACCACACTGGAGGGAAACAATGTAGTGAGTTTATGTTATATCTTTAGCACACCCCCAATTGAAACTTCAAAATGAATTTTCCTCCTACTAGGAAAGCAGTCTCCATATCATAAATGTGAACCTCCATATATCACATTACTATATACCCTTGTATTATAATACGAGAATAGTTATTAGTTCACAATATTTGAAATTCATTTCAATCATGAATCATTCAACTACGATTAGATAGTGTATTAAATCCCATTATAAAAATGTCTCATAATCATTAACTCTTCACCAGTCAAATCCATTTATGTACATTGAATTTTATGAAAACAAGAATATTAATCCATCATTAAAATTGACTCCTTAAAGGGTAAAATAATATTTTTCTTGGTCCATTCATGAGGTATATAGAAGTATTTATTCATAGAATGATGTTTGGTAGTCTTCACCAACAATAAACATATGATAATAATCCTGAGATGGCATCATTAAAATTCATAGAAGAGTCATCATCAATATTGGTAAAAATCATGGCCCTCAACTCTAGAGGCATGTCTATGTAACTAGAGATTGATAACCTGGCCTCTAGCCATGAAATATTAACCTACGGTCTTCTATCCCAGAAATGGTAGGATGGTATTTATCCTAGATTTCCAACATCAACTCTTCCACAGTAGGGGTAGAACATGGGTGGCCCTATATCTATTTCATGAAATGGAAGAAGCTATCTCAATTTGTATAATGGATTCCCAATGTATGATAAAAACTATGTGTATAAAATGGTGCAATATGAGGTAATTCTCGAGGCTTGAGTGTCACCTCCTTTGGATGTGGTCCATATCATCCCACATGGATAATGTTTTGAGCATGTCATTGTAGCATAGCCCAATAGTTTTTAAAAATATGATTTATATAGGATATAAAACCAAAAAATTAATAATTATAATATAAAGGACATGTATACATCTCATATATAAACGAATCACACCCCTTATCCTACACCTAATTCTACATCTACGTTATAATAAATATCACTAAATATCGTGGATACACTTCCAACTACCTAGTACCATGATTTTCTGAGGGTCATTGTCTCATATAAAAGAACATTGGTTCTAATATACAAATACTCAATTTCTAGGTAATGAGGAAAACAACAATTTAATTTCAATTTTATCCCCATTTAGCGGTAACTATTTAATTTCACTATTTGAATTTCGTTTATTTCATTTTTATTAATATGCATATAGATATCATTTTCCACAAACATGAGTCCCCAATACGAATTTATAAATTCCCATACTATTAATAAATTTTAGTTCCTTCATCATGTATCTACTACTTATCTTTTAAATCTAGTATTGGATGTAACATGTCACATATAATAATTTTTATAAATAAACTATCATTCCAAATTTATATAAGTACATGAATAATCAATTACAATTGGAAATAGAAAATCAATTCAAATAATTGTTTAGTTTTTTGATCTTGTGGTTCATTACCCAAACATGTCATAATTTGTTAACTAAGGTTTCATCATCAATCGTAACTAGAAAACACCATTAACGTTAATACTAAATCATAAATTAATCCAATTGTGTTATCCCTATCAAAAAAATTATCAGATTTCAATATATAACAATCATGTCACAAATAAAAATCACATTAAATAAAGGAAATTCATAGTGTAATATAAATTTGGCATAACTTTTTTCATGACATGGGAATCATTATGTTCCTATAGTAGTGCATGAAATGATACCTCATTATTCTACCATGAGTAGGAAAATGGTTTTTCGTATTAATAAAATCTATAATATAATTAAACAAACAGAAAAGTGTGTCAACAAATGATTTTGTGAATGAAATTGTAATTGGCCTAAATTAAAATAAAAGTATCCCATCCTAGGTAATTCAGGATTCCCCTATATGAGGCTTAGCTACTCATATGAATATGATCATTATAAATTTGGATATATCCTGGTAACATGTTTAATGCCAAATAATAAGAAAAAATGGAAAATATGACAAGTTACAACTTTGTATTATTCCACATCATAAGCCACTAAATAGTGCACTTTGATGGTAAGCCACATGAACTCATTTGCTTCTCCTAAAATGTGAGATGCAGGATTCGAGCTGTGAGAGCCTATGTTGTTTATTTTTGTAGAAAATCCCATTATCAAACATAGTGTGGTGTAGTGGTAAATATTAATGGTAAGAACAATATTATTAATAAACATAGAGCATAAAAACAATAATAATAAATCATTTACAATAAATAGGAATAATGTGTATTATATATATAAAAGGATGATGATGATGTCATATAGCTATAACTTAAACAGGGAACATTGGATACATGAAAAACATAAGTATAGAACTCCCAACAAGAAAATGGAAATTGAAAAAAAAGAATCTCCATTAGCATCATGATCATATTCTCGGTCCTCTTCTCTCATGTTCAATGCTATAGGAAAATTATACAAGAATCCATGATTAGTTGTGTGTGTAGTTATATACTTCATCAATCATAAATTCTAATCGATTACCAAGGAATACCTGAGTAGGGTGTTATATAATCTTTATTTCCTCCCACCGATGGTGTCATGAATAATGTTGTATGTGAATATAAATTGAGCAGTTTTTAGGTTTATAATTTATTTAATACAATAAATAAATAAAAAATATAAGTATGGGGTTTTCAGGGATTCCTAATGATAATTAATGGTTTTTTCCTATATTGGATATCATTTAATTAGGGTGAATTTTTTAAATATATAATACGGGTGAAATAATGGGACATCATAAAAAAAGTAACATGAGTGGTCCTAACCCAAGAATTTTATTTCACCTGACTGATACCTCCATTGTATAATATTCGTTAATTAATATAATTTTTTTAAATGAATCCTTAAAATTAATAGATTTCATCTTGATCCCCTGTAATATGATCCAAGAAATGAATCTTCAGTATTAGTACAAGATCTAGACAAATACACATAACTAAGGATTCCATCCAAGAATATATATAACAGGGATTCCATGTACTAATCTTAGTATGATGTATGAAAGACACTCTGAACTCATCTTTGGTGTCCCACATCTTGGGTTGAGTATCAATCATTGAATGGTATAACCATCATTCAACAGATCTAATCCATGGTGACTCTACTAGGGATCCTTCTTCACTCATGTAAATGCGAGAAATCCAACTAGTGATCCCATATAAGGCTTCCCATTAGATACCATGTGACAATCCCAACTTATTTACATTCGATAACATGTCCTCAATATATATCATGATGATATCATCCCTGGAATCCTTGATCTGATTAAATTTTATCACCCTCATAATGGTATTAAAAAGGTTCAGCTTTCAAAAATTCATATTGATCAACACGTAATTATAACAAAAAATCTTTATTCAAATGAACAATTAAATTAATCAATGTAATTCAACTATGGAATAAATAACGGGGAAAAGAAACATGACCTTGAATTTTTCATAATTAATTTCACATTTAAAAAATATATATATCAATTACAATCACTCACCTCAATGGTGGATTAACAATTTGAGTCGATGGTATCTATGACTTTTAAGGAAGGGAACACCGATAGTGGTGGATCACATCGAGGAGATCAACCAATGATGGTGACAAATCATAAAAATGGACATTTTTAAGAATATAAGTACATTCAAAATAATTAAATAGAATTTATAATTCTTCTTAATGGTGTTTTTTGGAGCACATCACAATGGTGCCTGATATAAAACAAACAGAAAGTTAAGGATTATTACTAGAAATCATACCTTAAGCCTATAGTAATATCCTCATCAAATATCATCACTTGAATCAATATAGAATGGTACAAATAAAAAAATATATTAAACCTAAAAATAGGTGAAATGGTCATACTTCATGGGAAAATAAACAACATCAATATAACAGATGAACAATGGGCTTACCAATTAATAATTACCAATAGAGAATATAATGGTTAACATATTGAGGATATCTGAAAGAAAATATATTGAGATGGAGAAGTACCCTCACATGCCCCTTTCTCATATGATGGATGAAAACCAATGATCTATAAAAATCAGCACAATACCCATTAAAAAAGATCATGGGAATTAAAGTACATGTATGATTTAAAAGGCATGTATTTCCCATATTTTTCCTATATTGGGAAAACCCATTCACAACATGTAAAGTGGTTTTACCTAGCCTTAATAGGAATCATGAGTTTTAATATTATCCATGTATTAATTACATGTTTGGTAATGAATAGACTTTTTCTATTTCCAATGCATCTGAACTCTAACCCCCTTTCTAGAGAGTAACAACCAGGTCATAAGTATAATTTTCATGCTTGACTAAAACAAAGAATAATATAGAACTCATTGAAATATTAGGGTGTTTTAGATGTCATCCTCATTTTATATCTCAATATGTTATGATTTTTTTATAGATATTACAATGGATTTAATTTGTTTCCTCTTTTAAATCACGAAATGAATAGAATTCTTGATATTTCATTGGTTGTTATGATTAAGATCAATCTGAATATACATTATTTATGTTACATCTCATCCAAATTTTTTATGATGACAGATTGTTCAATTTTAATCATATGTATGGTGATCCCATTATAGCTTTTCAACACATTTTATATAAGGACATAGGTAGCCAATTGGGTTTCTCTAATGATATTAGGTTAACATACGATGAAATTTATTCCATGTATGTGAAGAAGTTAATGTATTATACATCAAAATATATATTTTGGTAATATACTATGATTCATATTAAAATTATGATTCTTATGGTTATTGTATGTGTAATTGTGAATGGTATTCATTTTTTAATTCTTATTCGATATTATCCATATATTTCAAAATATTTTTTTCTATGTTTTGAGTGGGTTATAAAAGTTTCAATTGAGAAAAAATAGGGATATTATCATGTGTATGTGAATTATTTAATAATCTTAACGAATAATTTGATAAAGGTTTGTATTTTTTTTGTTTTCTTAATTTTCACTAAATTGATGATTTATATTATTTTATGTCCCTTATCACGGTATTTCATCACCACCTTGTTTTAAAAGATTTATAATGTGTCTAATATTTGGTATTGGAAATGAATAATCAATGTTTTATCAGGTGAGGATTTTTTATAAAATGAAAATATGTTTTCTTTGAAACTATTTTATAAAGTGAGAAAAATTTCAACTGGTAAATAGTTTTTATCCTTTAATTTATATTTTTATATAATATTTTTATTATAAATCTTTAGTACAATAATACTAAATCATATTTCAGAAAATATATTTGATTATAATAAATAATAACTAGAATATTTATGGTTTAGGATTGGGTCCATATTGTTAATATTAGAGAAGGTTTTATTACACATTCATGTTCATGTTGTTTCTGAAGCCAATGTTGTAAAACTTATGTATCGTCAATGGTTTCTATGTTAGGTATAATCATGGTAATTTTAGAAAATTAATAAGAGTTCTATATTAGAGGGCTAACTATATCATTGTGTTTATTCTCTTCATAATATGGATTGATATGATTTTACTATTATGATAACAATAAAATTTTGGATCTAGTAACTTGTTTTACTCAGTAAGAACCAAATTATAAATGGAGGTTAATGAAATTGTGTGGATTTTAGGAATGAGAAAACAAATGGAATGAGTTATTTACATTAAAATCAAGTATTATTTTAAACATCTAATATTAGAAATGAATAAACCAGGGTTAGATTCATATATTTAGGTAAATTAATCCCAATGGGTGTTCATTTGGTAAAAATCATTAGGGTTAATATATTCAAAGCCCTACATGTTAAGAGTTTAGATAAATGCACCATGGACAATGTGAATTACTAAGAATATGTATTTAAGTTGTAATAGGGATAATAATATAATAATATTCTAATGAAAATGAATTAAGTTGGTTATATCTATAAATATGATCTATGTTCTTCTTTGGGAATAAATTTTAAATTTTAAATTTGGGGAGGATATTATTTATATAAATTGTTCTCTCAAGAGGTAGTCTCAAGATATGGATTAACAAGACCATAAAAATATATTTTTATAAATTTATAACTAAATTATACTAAAATATGAGTAAATTGTATATGAAATATGAATGGTATGTATTATTTCATTTTTAATGCTTTTACATTTTTTATACATAGTATGTGACTCGTCATTTTTTTGTTGTAAATATGTATTGATGAAAAAGGTAAATAAAACATATTTTTTATTATAAAGAATGGTGCAAAATTAATATCCATGTATATGTGAGATTCAAATGTTTTTTAGATTTATTTATGAAAATAATTTTAAAATAACTATTTCTATTTTTTTGATTACAGTACTTTGGACAGATTTTTTTTATATTGTATTTATGTTTTAGGTATTTGTAACCCTTATATTTATCACAATAAAGAAAAAAATGATAAATAATACACATTCTATTTTTTTTGGGTAATAAGTTTCAATTTATGGTTATCCATTAGGTGTTATATGATGTTTTTTATTAATGTTAATATGCGATATTAAATTTCATGGGGTTTAAAACTGAATTGTATGAGATATCCATGAAAACTAAAACATTTTGATTATTATTTTATTTATTGTGAAAATTTTTATCATTATTTATCACAATTAAGGTAATTCCATATGGATTATATAAATATAGTCTTAGATAATGGAAATACTATAGTTCTAGAAATAACCAATCACATCTGGAAATGCCATGTTGTTTGAAGCCACAAACTAATAGAAAAAAGGGTGCTTCACATACCACAAGACAACATTATGTCCTAGTTAGTTTTAAATTATATTTCTTTATTATATTTATTAAAAAATAAAGGATAACTACATTTTGGGAATACAAGTTTTACCTTATAGATATAGCTAAAATTTAAGGGTTTTTATTATTATGGGATTTTGATAGATGTTATTTATTAGGGGATACTTATTTGATAAACATAAATATAAAATTATGTGATTTTATTTTAGTAATAAATATTGATTTATGGTTTTGAAAAAATATAATATGTTAATTTAGATTTATGATGATTTAGGTTATTTAAATAAAAGATTAGTATATCATGGAGATTTAATTATCATGGTGATTAAATTTCAGGTATGAGACATGAAGAGTCAGTAATGTTATTTAGATAAAAATATAATTTTTTTCATATAATTATAATGAATAAAATCCTTAAAATTTTTGGGTATCAATTTTGTCTACAATATTTTTAGGATATTTAGTGATGGTAATTTGATGAAATTTCTATGTATATTTTTTGGTATTATGATAGATCGTTATTATTAATGGACACTTTCTTTTTTTGTTGTTTTCTTAATTGTTGAGTTATCATATCTTATTTTAAAATTTTTGTTCCTGTAAAATTTTAAGTATGAGATGATTCTAATTTTACCTTTTTTGGATTTATTATATATATATGTTTATTATAGTTCTTCTGTCAAGAAAAATTCATCATGAATACTCATATTTTTGAATAAAGGATTTGTTTCTTGTGGAAATTTATTAAACGATGTATCTAGAGAATTCAAGTACGTCTTTTTTCTAATGTTCTTAGTAAAGAAGGAAGTTTTATTGATAAACTCTAGGAAAATGGATACTAAAGGAGAAATGATATCTTTTTTACTTTCCATGTAGACAAATCAATGATGTTCTAAACATTCACAGATTTACTATTTTTTGATTATTAATATTCTCCTGAAGGAATTCAGTATTACTCTCTATCAGTCTATGTGAGTTATTTTTTTATTACATATCAATTCATTCACATGAAACCATTTTTTTCCTAAAAGGAATCATATTTATTTCATATTAAGGATGACCTTCACACTTCAATTTCTTCTAATTTTAAGTGAAATTTTTATTAATACTTTTTACAATGCTGTCTTTCGAAATGGTTTTTATGAGAACTCAAACCCATGTTAAAAATTCATGAGATAATATTTTGCGGATTAAATTTCATTAATTGTGGGGGAGAATGTAATATTTTGATATATTTAGTGGTAATTCTATTTTATGTATCAAACCAGATAAACAATATCAAGATTAAATTAAAAAAAAATTATTGTTATTTAAATGTGACCATTATAACGTTGTCACTAAATTGGATTTGATGAATAGTATATAGACAAATATGAAATATATATTGGTTGTACACATTTATAATGTACTTATTAAGGCATGGTATCATGTAAACTATTCGTTAGAAACTATTTTTTTTCAATGAAATTACTTCTTCAAAAAATGACATTTATTGTATATTTTATTTTATGTTAAAGTGTTTAGACAAATATGGATTCTATTTGAGATTTATTATAAAATTTCATTAGTTAATTATGATTTCATATAATCTAATTATCTTTTTTAATAAACATTATAATATAAATTTTTATAAGAAAATTTTATATTTAAAATGATCATTTTCATTAATAAATTGATTTCCATTATTTGTTGTTTTTTTAATTTTAAATTAAATTATGAAAAACAAAGGTTTTTATTTTTTAAAAATTTTATTACATTTTTGGACTTATTTAGTCCAATTTTATTATTTTTTTCTTTTATTTTATGTCAATATTAATAGTATCCATAATAGTTTTTGTTAAATTGGAAATGTATAAATCACATTATTTGGGGATAAAAATTATATATTATAGAATATATAATTCACATAACTGTTGATGAAAATTTATTTGATGAGAATATATCATATTTAATCAATTAAATTTCAAATATATGTCTTTTTTCTATTTGTATGTGACTATAAACATTATAATATTATATTTTTAAAAGTAATTTTTATTAAACTCTTGTTTCTAATAAATATAATATTTTTAGTATAAGAATAACAAGAGGATATATTCAGTTAAAAATTTTATATTTCATTAATAAAAATATATCTTTATCTTGGTAATTAAATTTTAATATATATTGTTCAAATAATTACTTTAAATAATTACAAAATTTTGACACAATAAATATTCACTTAATTGAAAAATCAAATAAATGATATTTAATAATGTAAGAGAAATATAATATGAGATAATTATTGTTAGAAAAACATTATCTATATTACCATGTTATTTTATAGATTTATTAAAAAAGCGTTTTTGACTTTTACTTGCTTACATGACATTGGTAATGTTAAATTAATGAACTGTTCAATAAATTGATATTAATGATATTTTATAATAATAATATTTTATTTAATGATATTATATAACCCAAATATCGATATTCATATATGTGATTAATATATTTATTATAATATCAAATATGGTCTATTTATGGGATTTTTTCTATTTATATTAATTATTTTTTCCATCAATGTGGTAAAATAGTTGTTTCCAAATTAATTGTAAACAGGGTTTAAAAGGGGTTAAAAACGACATATAAGGGTACATACATAGTTCAAAAATTAATAATTTTTTACTTTATCTAATGATTTAGACCCATACTCGTCCAATCCATCAGTTAAATCAGATTTTATCCATTTTTAATTGAAAAATAATTTACATTGATTTAATAATTTATGAATTTCCAAGAGTACACCTTATTTCTCTTATAACTGATAATGTACTATTCGGATCAATTCACACTAAAAGGACTATTTTTTTTTGGGAATAACTATATAAATACATTCCTATAATCACTCACCTAATTACATAGATCCTCTTTTAGACAGAATACATAACTTATATGGATTAAGGTGTCAATAATAGGATTCATCCAAAAAAAGATGTATAGTTTTTATCCACTTGATTTAGATTAGTTAATTTCCCCACCTCCATATAATATTCATAAACCATGATAAAATAATAAAAAAAATTATTATATATATATATTGATATATTATTTTTTAGAATAATTACATATTTCCATATCCTACATCCAAAAAATGGGAGAGGAAACGATAATTTATTTGTATAGTAGACTATAACCTTTTCAACAACTATAATCTGTTTTCCATTCCCATCTATCATGTTTATTTTTAATTATACATTTAATGTTGATATATGATATTCATGAAATATTTATCATTAGAATATGACAATATATAATTTATCATCTTAACATTCCATTCACTAAGATATGATAATATAGTCTGTGTGTAAGTGTGGAATACCATCCCCATGAAGTAATTCACTTCTATTTTCATCATTGAATAAAAATTGTTCTATTTTAAATATGTGAATTAATATTTATTATATTATGATCGTTTTTTAATGATAATATATTTCTTACATTCTTTCCTTAATGATCATTCAAAAAATGAAAATGTTACTCATGTAAATATATGTGATTCAATCTCAATGATTGTAACCTAGTCCTTTTTCATAACTATATTTAATAGTTTTATTTTAAGATATATTTTATTTAAAAAATTTATTGTTATTAAAATATTATTATTATCATGGTTTATTAAGGACCACTTTTACCAAAACCATAATACATTAGTCATTTTGGATTTATGAACCCTTTATCGTCAAAACATACGACATGAATACAAATGATTTAAAAATGTATATAATGAGGAAAAAGTTTCATATGTTGTATAAAAAATATCAATATTGAAATTATTAATGTAAATAATTAAAATAATTTTATTATATACTCTGATAATAAATTTACATGATGAGTGAAATTTTGGAAAGGGACATTCTGTCAAAAGTAATATAACATCATTTCCCTTAAAATAGTATTTTTATTCCATTCCCATATTTTACAAATATTATTTACAAAAAATAAAAATCATCTTATAACAAAATTATATCATTTTATCCATGTTTGTTCTTGTTAAAAATGGATTTTGATGATTGTTCATGTCATTTTCATAAGTGGGTACCATCTAGAAAAATAACCAAAAAATTAAGGGAATTTCCATATTTAACATTTATGAAATTATTGAATTTTATGATCATATTGAATAATATTTAGTTTATATAATAATTAAAATGAATATATTTATTTTCATCAAATATTTTTTTTAATTGTTGTTTCATAGATTAATTTTATTCTAAGGGATGTTCCAATTAAAAAATAATAATTTAAGATATTTGATGGTATTTATATTCCTTGAAGAAAAAAACTCACATATCAAAAATTCATTACTATTGATATGATAAATTTATAGAATCCTCACTTTTTCTATTGATTGATTTTTATTGTTTCAATTATATTATCATGGAACTAATTTTTCCCACATGTTAATGATCTAATGAACTAAGTTAGAGTTTTCTCAATGAGTTTATTGATGAAATGAAATAAATATATACATTATTTATGTTATGGATATTGTGAATTATTTACGAGGATATGTGGTTCCATAATAAATTGAGGGAACATTATGATATTATATCTCTTTAGTACACGGGTTAATGTGATGATGTTAACCAACTAAAATTCTTCAAACAAATGATGGGAATATACTACTATTATTATTCAAAATATGGGATAGAGATAACCAATTTAATTTATCCTATTATATTATAGGAATATTCTACAATGAGTATTCCAATTATAAATTTGGTGGTTATTTGATGTGTAACTATTAAGGTTATTATATTTATAATTGGGATAAGAAATTATCAAAATATTTCTATATGTTATATAAATTATTTATATGGGTTTCAAATTTCACCTTGGAGGAAAAAGCTTGTTATGTGATGTTGAAATAATTTATCTCATATGATAAATTAATAATTTAAAATACGTATGTATTTTTTGGTTATCATGGGTTTCAATGTACTATAAGATTAATTTCATTAATGTACCATACAAAAACATTTGTAACCCTCCCATGTTATTTAAATGTTATTCAAAAGGATTATCACTACTAGAAAAACAGGTATTTGCGACGGGGCATTTGCGACGGGATCCCGTCGCAAATGGCTTTTTGCGACGGGGTCCCGTCGCAAATGACCGGTTGCTGAAAACAGTGTCGCAATAACAATTTTTTGCGATGGGCCCGTCGCTAAAGCCCTTTTCCACGACGGGGAGAATCCCCGTCGCAACTAGTACTCCGTATATTTGTAAAAAACTATTTGCGACGGGGCCCGTCGCAAAAACTATTTTTTAAAAAATAAAAAAATAATAATACTATTTGCGAAGGGAATAGTATCCCGTCGCAAATACTATAAAAAAAATAAAAAAAAATTATTAATAAATTATTTTAATTAATATAATAATAATCCAATTATAATTCAAAAATAAAAAATAATAACAAATTAATAAATGATTTTAATTAATATAATACTAGAATTATAATTCACAAATAAAAATAATAAATTATTTTAATTAATATAATAATAATAGAATTATAATTCAAAAATAAAAAATAATAGAATATTAATAAATATTTTATAATGAGACAGAAACTACAAATTGAAAAAAAATCATATTTTGATTTCACAAATTTTATAACATAAATACAAATTCTAATCTGAAGGAGGGGGGGAGAGGGGGATCTGCAGATGGTGGTGGAGGAAACTCCATCCCTAAAGCATGAGTGAGTCGGTGCATGTACTCCATCTGCTCCTGATGCTGCTGCTGCCACCGACTCGTCTGCTCCTCGTACAGCTGTTGCTGGCGTCGACGCTCCTCCTCATGCTGCTGACGCATCTGCTCCTGCTCCTGTCAGAGAATCTCTATCAGTGCAGTCTGAGATCGCAACTGATCCTCACACTGTGTAGCAGAAGAAGATGCACGAGCTCCTCTCGAGCTGGACGCCGACATCGCAGCACTGCCATAATAATCTCCGGGAGTCAGTAGAGAGCTGATACCAACTACCCGGCCCTTCTCGAAGGCATACTGGGTGACCTTCATCCATGCCGCCTCATCAAACTGACGGCCAGTGGTCTGATCTGATGACTCGGCCACACTCTCAGGCCGGGCCTGTGACGCTGCGGCCTCATACGACTCCTGTAGTTGCAATTTGAAATTAAAATTGTGAATATATTATATATAATTAATTTTTAAACTTGAAAAAAAATAATACTAACCACGATGTGATGCTAACGATCACCTCTGAGCTCCCCAGTAGCAGGATCACTATACATCCTCCGATATACATCGTACTCCGTAATATCGGGATGCTGGACAGCCTATAAGAATAAAAAATAAACTGTTAATATTTATAGTTATATAAAATATTTATAAATAATGTACGTACCAGATGCTGTCTATGAGTACTGAAAGAACGACTACCAGCTCGATGAGTCACCTCCTGTCTCCCCCGATTCTGCCTCCCCACCGATGATCTCCTATGAAATGCACCACTCAACCAGTGCGCACATAATCCATCCCATACATGGGATGAAATGTACTCTGGTCGGTGTGCTCTACATGACTCGTCAAAATCTGACACTCCTGCTTTCTTCATCACATCTTTTCTTAAATTGTGCAAAAACTGACGAAGGCGATCATGCATGGCCACCTCCCATGCCTCGTGGATGACGTCACACATGGTATCCTCGATCGGATTCCATAAACCCAACAAATAAATCAAAATATCAATTTAGAAATGAAATAATTTTCAAAATAAAAATTATTTAGTTATGTACGTACCAACCAATGGCCGAACATGACCTGCTGCACATCAATGGGAATCTGCTCCCATGTGGTCCACGGCTGAGAAAAATAGTTGCGCAAAATAGCGCTGCCCTGTCCGACTGCTATATGCGGAAAACTGTAAAAATAATAAACATTTATTATGTGAATAGATTAATGAAATCTTAGTCAAATCAACAGGTTATCACACAGGTTATCACACCTCTGTGTGCGTGGATCAAACCCAAGACGTGGACGTCGCTCGGGGACGGGGTCAGGAATCATCAATCGTGCAAGATCGCGCCCCCTCCGTGTACTCCCTGGAGTGCCTGCAGGCTGAGGGTCATCTGGCAGCAACTCATCCGCATCGAAAGTCAGGTCAGCATTCGCCAACTCACGAAATGTGGCGTCGTCCATCTGAAACAGAAAATTTTAATGTTGTTAGCAAATAATTCATAATTACTATTATATATACATATATACATATTCTGATTGTATATAAATACCATGGAATTCTATCAGTGTTCATCTTCATAATCATATTCATATATGTCAATGTCATTTTCATATTCCTCCTCAACATCATCGATATCCATTCGAGTTACAGTTGCTTCATCTCTTACAATTTCAAATTCATATGTGACATCATTAACATCATCGTCATCACCGACTCTTAAATGTGGGGTGTCGTCATCGATACTCATGTCTCTTTGCAAAAAAGATTGATTTTGAGTACACTCTTGAAAAACTTCAATTCTTTTCACATCAGTGAAAGCACATTCACTTTGACTAAACTGATTGTCTCGAATTTTGATTTTTATTACACTCCACCAATCAGTCAAGTCTCTTGATGTAGCACAGTACTTTGCATAATAAACTTTATGTGCCTGTTGAGCAAATAAGAATGATTCATTTACTGCGAGAACACTTTTACATTTAATATCGATGATTCCATGAGTCAGATGAACACGCACGCCACTCTCTATATCCAACCACTGACATTTGAACATGGTTATGTAATGTTGTCCAAGATAAAAGAGTTCAATGATTTCATCAAGTATGCCATAAAAGTCAACTTCATTTTCTCGATGATGAGATCCTCTCAAGCTAACTCCACTGTTCATTGTTTTTTTCGATTCCCCATATGTATGTGTGTGGAATCGAAATCCATTCACCACATATGCATTATAAGTTTTAACAAGTTTGGATGGTGGGTTACTCAATACACACAGCCGTTTGTCAATTTTATCAGCATGTCGAGACACCTAAAAATTTGTGAAATAATTATCAATATAGTAAACTATACATTGAATGAGTTGCTAAAAGATAAAGAATTTATGTTACCAGTTTTTGAAACCACTGAGAGAAATTTTTCAGTCGACGTTCTTCAAGAGCAGCTGCTGTAATTTGTGGAATTTGTTTCTTGATATGATTATCATACAACCTATAAAAACCAAAGTTATTTACTGTAACATAAATGATAGAATAAGTGATATAAACACTTACAGTACAACTGATGTCATCTCTTCACAGTTGAGCAGAACATACGTATGAGCTCTATGATGTTCATCATCTGAAATCCAACGTTCATAAACTCCACCAAAACCAAGCTCTGACTGGTTGAAAACAGATAATTGATTGTCGATTTCATAAATATTCCTCTCGTTCCGTCCCATTCGGTTGTGTTTTGAAGGATACTCAGATTCAAAATAATGGGAGCAGAAAAAAGATATTTCCTCTTTCAAATAAGATTCTGCAATAGATCCTTCAACAGATGCTTTGTTACATACTTTTCTTTTCAATTTTTGCATGCATCTTTCAAATGGGTACATCCATCAAAACTGTACTGGACCTCCACATTTGGCTTCATATGGCAAATGTAACATCAAATGTTCCATTGAGTCGAAGAAAGACGGCAGAAATATTCTTTCCAGTTTAAATATAATTACAACAACATCTTTTTCAAGTTTGCCTAGAGCATCATAATATTCTGTAGCCGCACAAATTTCCCAAAAAAATTGAGACTTGTCTGTTATGGAATCCCAAATCACATAATTCAACAGACCTCTTAATCCAATGGGTAGCAGTCTTTCCATTATAACATGACAATCATGACTTTTTAATCCAGTAATATGACCATTCTTTGCACATCTACCCAAATTGGAAGCACAGCCATCTGGAAGTCTCAAATCTGCAATCCACTGACAAAATAATAAACGGTTTTCTTTAGACAGTGTATAAGATGCTTTTGGTTTCAGTAACCTTTCTGTTCTGACATTCTCAAACAGTTCCAATTCTGGACGCCTGCAAATTTGGGCAAGATCTAAACGTGCATTTACATTGTCTTTGCTCTTTCCTGGCGTATCCAAAACTATATGAAACAAATTATCAAAACAGTTCTTCTCAATATGCATGACATCTAACATGTGTCGGACCAACAAATCAGACCAATATGGCAAATCCCAAAATATGCTACGTTTAATCCAATTGTGTTCTTTCCCAAAAACAGAAATTTTCTTTTGGTTTATTGTGGGACCAAAAGTGATGGGAGGTAATGAAAGTACAACTGGTTTTAACTCTGAACCTGATAGAATTTTTGGAGGTCCTTCCCTTTCAACTGTTCCTTTTCTGAAATGAGATCTGTTTCTGCGAAAAGGAAGATCAACTGGAAGAAACCTGCGATGATAGTCAAAATAACAAGGTTTCTTTCCATGAATGAGCATAAATGCTTTGTTCTCTCCCATACAGTAAGGACATGATTTCTGACCATGTGTACTCTAGCTAGATAACATCCCATAAGCCGGGAAGTCACTTATTGTCCACATCAATGCTCCTATCAGTATGAAATTCTGTTTCGTTGCAACATCATATGTACTGACACCAGTACTCCACAATAAATTTAATTCATCAATCAATGGTTTCAAATAAACATCAATATTTTTCTTCGGATGTCCTGGAATTAGTAAAGTCAAAAAGATATATGGCTCCTTCATCAACATCCATGGAGGTAAATTGTACGGAGTTAAAAAAACAGGCCAACATGAATATTGACTACCATAAGATCCAAACAGACAGAAACCATCAGTGGAAAGCCCCAGTCGAACATTTCTAGCTTCTAAAGCAAAGGATGGATGCACTCTATCAAAATGTTTCCATGAATCACCATCGGCTGTATGATTCAAGCTTTTATCGGTTGAAATATTCTCTTTATGCCATGACATCATTGTCGCTGTATTCTTAGACATGAATAAACGCTGGAGTCTGGATGTAAGCAGAAAATATCTCAACTGTTTTACAGGAATCAAACCAGACTTCCCGTGTTTTCCTTCATTATATCTCAGTTGCCCACATGTGGGACAACTATCCAACGACTCATTTTACCTAGAATATAAAATGCAGTCATTTGAACATGCATGAATCTCTTGACAAGTAAGTCCCAAATTTTGAACCAGCCTCTTACTCTCATTTTAATTTGTAGGTAAAACATTTCATTCGGGTAACAGTGTTTTATGCAAAGAAAATATCTGGTGAAAACAGGTGTTTGACATTCCGTTATCAGATTTGATAGCCATAAATTTTGCAACTGCTTCTAATTTTCTCATCTTGCAGCCAGGATATAATTCATCCTCAGCAGACTTCAACAACTCATAAAATTCAGACGGTGCCAACTCAGGATTTGAAGCTATATCTTGAACAGATGAACCTGCAACATCATGTACTAAATCTTGAAACCAGGATGGATCCGGAATCAATTATTGGTAAATATTGGTAATTATTACTAATTATTGGTAATTATTACTAATTATTGGTAATTATTACTAATTATTGGTAATTATTACTAATTATTACTAATTATTCTTAATTATTACTAATAATTCATAATTATTACTAATTATTGGTAATTATTACTAATTCTTGGTAATTATTTCTAATTATTGTTAATTATTACTAATTATTGACAATTATTACTAATTATTACTAATTATTACTAATTATTACTAATTATTACTAATTAGTAGTAATTATTACTAATTATTACTAATTATTGGTAATTATTACTAATTATTACTAGTTATTGGTAATTATGGGTAATTATTGGTAATTATTACTAATTATTGGTAATTATTACTAATTATTGGTAATTATTACTAATTATTACTAATTGTTACTAATTATTACTAATTGTTACTAATTATAGGTAATTATTACTAATTATTACTAATTATTGGTAATTATTGGAATTTATTGGTAATTATTACTAATTATTGGTAATTATTACTAATTATTGGTAATTATTTCAAATTATTGGTAATTATTTCTCAATATTGGTAATTATTTCTAATTATTACTAATTATTACTATTTATTGGTAATTATTACTAATTATTGGTAATTATTGGTAATTATTTCTAATTATTGGTAATTATTTCTAATTATTGGTAATTATTTCTAATTATTAGTAATTATTTCTAATTATTGGTAATTATTACTATTTATTGGTAATTATTACTAATTATTACTAATTAACGGTAATTATTTCTAATTATTACTAATTATTTCTATTTACCGATACTTATTACTAATTATTACTAATTATTGGTAATTATTACTAATTATTGATAATTATTACTAATTATTGGTAATTATTACTAATTATTGGTAATTATTACTAATTATTACTAATTATTACTAATTATTACTAATTATTCCTAATTATTCGTAATTATTACTAATTATTCCTAATTATTAATAATTATTCCTAATTATTCTTAATTATTGGTAGTTATTACTAATTATTGGTAGTTATTACTAATTATTGGTAGTTATTACTAATTATTACTAATTATTACTATTTAGCGGTAATTATTACTATTTAGCGGTAATTATTACTATTTACCGGTACTTATTACTATTTACCGGTAATTATTACTAATTATTACTAATTATTGGTAATTATTACTAATTATTGCTAATAATTCTGAATTATTCTTAATTATTCCTAAGTATTACAAATTATTGGTAATTATTACTAATTATTGGTAATTATTGGTAAGTATTACTAATTATTGGTAAGTATTACTAATTATTGGTAAATATTACTAATTATTGGTAATTATTACTAATTATTGGTAATTATTACTAATTATTGGTAATTATTACTAATTATTGGTAATTATTACTAATTATTACTAATTATTACCAATTATTGGTAATTATTACTAATTATTACTAATTATTACCAATTATTGGTAATTATTACTAATTATTGGTAATTATTACTAATTATTACTAATTATTACTAATTATTGGTAATTATTACTAATTATTGGTAATTATTACTAATTATTGGTAGTTATTTCTAAGTATTACTAATTATTGGTAATTATTGGTAATTGTTCTTAATTATGACTAATTAAATGAATTATTACCAATAATTAGGAATAATTACCAATAATTATGAATAATAACATTATTAGTATATTTTATTATTAATATTAAAATAATATAATTTTCTAATTTATATACAATTCTCCTTTCATCTGTGTGTTTTCTATCTCCATATACAAATAATACATGTGAAGACAGCAAACACACAGATGAAAAGAGAACTGTATATATATAAAAAATTATATTATTTTAATATTAATAATAAAATATATTAATAATTAAATAATGTTATTATTCCGAATTATTAGTATTTATTACTAATTATTAAGTTATAAAACAATGTAAACATAATTAAATTACAACTAATTAAGAATAATTAAAACTATTAAAACATTAAAAATAAATATGAAATTAAAATAAATATAAATACCATGAAAATTGATCTGAGGTTTATCTCCGATCGTTCTTCAAAACTTCAATACCAACTCCGGAGAAAAAAATTAAACTTGAGAAAAACTGAACTGTAGAAATAAAATCTTGAGAGAAGAAGAAGATGGAATTTGAGAATGATTTGAAAAAAACGGATGGGGGTATTTATAGGTTAGATTAGTTGCGACGGGCCCATTTGCGACGGGAACCGTCGCAAATACCTTAGCCAGCATTTATTACGGTCAACGGTTAAATAGTTATTTGCGACGGGACCTGTCGCAAATAACCACCTGCCGACATACTATTTGCGACGGGGGAATATTCCCGTCGCAAATACCTTTTACCGCCGCCGGTTATTTGCGACGGGAATATTCCCCCGTCGCAAATAGTTTTTCCGCGATTAGGTGCACAAAGGGTGCCAATCCTTTTGCGACGGGATAGCCTTCCCCGTCGCAAAAGGCTACTTATTTGCGACGGGCAAATACCCCCGTCGCAAATACCCATTTTTCCCGTAGTGTGGATGAGTGAGGGAAATTAATTTTCCATGGTAAAAGTCATAATGATTTTTAATAAAAGTAATTTTTTTTATTTTTTATATTTGATGAAAAATGAATACTGAGTATAAGTTCAGACTGTTAATTTGTAGGTGTTACATGGTAAATTTATTTACTAATTATCTAAAACAGTAAAAATAATAGTTTTTTGGGAAAATGTAGGCAAATATAGTGTAAATTCAAAATAATATATTATCTTTATTGTTGGTTCCTTAAACTATGAGTTACAGAATATATTTTTATTGAGCTATAGATTTATATATATTTCACAATATGGTTATTATAATTGATACCTCCCAATTTAATGTCTTACATATAATAACAAAATTTATGCAATAATATTTCATTTTATATTTATTTTTGGTTTTTTGTTAGGTATATTTTATTGGAAATTTAACTATTTTAAAATATCAGGCTTTTACAATTATATTTTATGGAATATGTTATTGGGTGTTCTATAGTAGGTTTTTGGAACGATTCAGGAATATAAAGATTATATTTTATATGTAGAATGATATAATGTTTTTTAGTTTTAGGCTTTGTCATAGTTGTGGTCCCTAAGTAATAGTAGGTGTATTTCATTATTTATGCTCTTGGAGACTTATTTCCCTTTTTCATTCTTCATTATATCTAGATACATCAATGAGAATAATTTTTCGGTGGTTCCCTAGAGATGTTGGATCATTTTGATTTTTTGATTTGTGGAGGGATACAGTGTCATTAGTATGTTGAATAATACCCATACATAATCTAAATAATATATGGGTTTCTACAGAAACATGGATTGAAGAAGATTTTGTATAAAGGGTGAATTCAGTGCTTCATATAGTTTCATGATGATGTTTTAAGTGAATCCCTATAGAAAAATCCCTGGTCGATGGTGTTACAAAAATAACCATTAAATATATTATATAAAAAATTTGGAAACCATAATCAAAACACATTATTACTAAACCGTTTCTATAGAGTATTGACTGTCTTTGGAAAATCTGTGGGATACTATTTTACCCAATTTATTGGAAGAGAATGCAACAGTCAATGTATATGTTATTGGGGATACATCATGAGTTCATCTCTCTCCAAATAGAGGATTCCACCTCCTTATTCATTCTAATAGTGTTGTTGTTGTGATAATGTATGTTAAGATGATGGTATGATTGAAGACTAATTGGGAACATTTTATTTTATGTTTCTCTTACCATATTATTGAGCTTATGGTCATTTGAAAATTCCTTCTTCACCATTTCAGTGAATACTCACTCAAAAGTTTTCTAATTGATTTATTTTATCTAAATTTTCAATTTATATACTATATCTTTCGAATTAGAATTTCATTTATTTAACATTTTTATATGATAAGGAATAAAGATGAAGATAATCCACTATTACTACTAAAATCATAAGGGGGGGGGGGGGGGGTGTAGTAAAATGTGTTAACTGGTTTATTTATTTTTATATTAATTTTATATTCTATGAACATGAATTATCTAGTGATACGTATTTTTTGGATTCATTTAATTATGGATAATTATTTATATTGATTTATTAAAATCACCTTCAGAAAAGGATAATAATTTTATAAGGGTAAAAAATATATTTTTCGTTGAAATTTAAAATTTATTCAAATTACTGAGATGAAGATGATGATATGTTACTTAATCTGTCATTAGAGTTTAAATTTACCTATATTTATGTTTTTGTGGTTGAAATCTATATTTTTTTATACTAGTGTTTTTGAATTACAATGGTTATAATGTGGATATTGTGTTGTTTGATAGTAATGGTGTTTACTAGATCTGGTGTGTAATTCAATAGGAAATGGGGTTAGTATTTTTTTTATATGTCAAGTGTTTAGGGAAATGTTTTGGTGGAATGATATAAGTTGGTTGGGTGAAATGTTAGAGCATCATTGATATATTTAAAGTGATATGTGGAATTATTATATTGAGACAGATGGGATCTATTAATGTGGTATGTCTAGTAGTTTTTATGGGCTTTTGTAATAGGTCCGTAGTGATGAAATAGTTTTATTATAGGTTTGGAATGTGATGTAAAGAAATTTATTAATTAATTTATCGTAGACTGCAGAATGTCAATCAGTGAGTCATAGATTAAGTTGGTTATATTTACGTATAGAATTATAATTATGTCTAAAATATTCTATGTCATTAAATTTCATGAAATTATAAATACAAAGGGAATTGTGGGTAGAATGTATTCATTATTCATATCGTATGTTTCATTTTGTGGTAGTAGAATTTGGTGGAAGATATTTTATATTGATTTTTTTGGGATGCGGGTTAAGCTAGTTCCAATAGATGTGAACTATTTGGATGATTATTTTAAACAATCCAAAAACCTTTTATTATCATCATACTTATGAACATGCCACATCAACATTAATTATTATTTACATACCACTAGATGTTTTGGGTGTTCATTCTCAGACATGTAGGATATAGAGGGAACAAATGGTTGATAACCCCCTCATCCATGCTCTACCTTGGGTAGTAGTATAAGGTGTTGGTACCCAATTGGTGTAGAGTGGCATCCAATGGTGACACAATTGGTGGTGATTATTAACAATTATAGGATTTTATATATGGCATGGGCCATTCTTGGTTGGAATAAAGAAAAATGGTGATGAGATTTATTTTTAGGATTCCCTACCACATTGGATTTTTGGTTTCAGATTGATGTGTGAAAGTAATAATAATGATGTGGTGGTTCCATGTAATATGTGGATATTTAACATTACAATTATATGATGAAAATACCTATGGGAGCATGGGGTTTTAATGTTTTCAACAAAACCCATATCATACACATCATCATAAATAATTACCAGTACATATTACTGGGATGGAAGTATGAAACTATCTATATTATGTAATGGGATGGGAAACTCTATCGGAATGTTGATGTTAGGAAACCTAATATTTTAGTCTCTCTTGATATTATTTTAAATATCTGTATACATTATTTGGTGAGTGGTTATTGAATGGTTTATATTCCTATATGATATATTTATGTAAAAAAATGCTTTATATATTTAATAACTGGTGCATCAATATGCTGAATTCATGTTTTCATGAGAAAAAATTGGTATGATTTTATTAATAATACTTTTTTATAATATATATATTATTTTTGGGGTTCCCAAAGGGTTTTGAAAAATGAGATATAAATTACTAACATATACGATGGTATTTCTTTTTTGTATTTTTTCTAATAGGATTTACCTTTAAAATAATTTATTTTGGAGGTTCTCTATATATATTGAAATTCATTACATGGTTTTGGTAATTATAAATTTACTTAATTTCGTATTTTAGTGTATTCATTATATCTCATATCCTTAACATATTTAATGATGGTAATTTCTCTAGTGCTTTTTTATTAACAATAGTTCTTTTTCCTACCTGAGACAGATTTGATGTAAGATTTGTGGTCCCTCCTTTTATTCATTAATAGTCATGTAGGGTTAATAGTGTTGTGTGGTGTTGTTTGTCACATGAATAATATAAATTTATTAATAAAAAAATAACTATTATTTTTATATCATAATGATTAATATGGATTTTGAAAATGAAATTGGTAGTTATTTGGATTTCATGTTGACATAATAAGCATTTTTTTGAAAAAATTACAATATTTAAAAATTATTAATTTTTGATAAAAAATAATGGTAAGATAAGGATTATAATTTTTATAACAATTAAAAAAATTAGTTGAGTTAAAAATTATGCACCTTATAGTTGAATAATATATATTATAAAAAATTAAAATATCAATAAACTATTTATGATGTTAATAAATTATTATTTTTAGATTAATAATTATATATAATTGGAATATGATGACATTAATTTAAAATAAATACCAACAAATATTTTTTAAAAAAATCATTAGATGCTATGAAGATTATATATTTCTATATCAATTAATAGAATATGTAAAATTTATTCCTAGATATAAGAATTGTAATTAAAATTTTCACTTAAATTCATATAAAAAATTACTTTTTTGTTCTAATAATTATTAAATGATTAATAATAAATATATCCTTATATAAAATTACTTCATTTGTATTATTTAAATTTTTATTTTTTTAAAACATGTATTGTGTGATATTTCAAAGGATCAAATGTAGAAATATAGCATAGTTCCATATAAAATGTTTTAGTTATAAAATTTATTATTTGAGGAATATATAAAGTGTTATTTTTCTTATAGAAATAATTTTTGGTTTATTATTTAACATTTAAAAATAGTGGTCACGTATAATTAAATAATTTGTGAGAATTAAAAAAATATAAATTTATCTATGAAAATCCATATACTGAAATAGTTAATGACTTCAAAAAATATTTAAAATGAATTTATTTAAAAGTAGAAATGTTTTGAATATGAGATCAAATTTTTCATGATTCTGAATATCATCTAACCACATTCCTATTAAAACAAAATTATGTTTTTAATTTGATGTTAAATTATTTAAAATGGGGATATTAATGAATTGTGGGGATGGAATATATAATGAATGCAACTAAGAAGAAGAAAAAAAAGATATATTATATTTGATATTTGTTTCATATGATATAAGATAAATTATTTTTAAATGTTTTGGATAAATAAATCGGATGTTCTAATCATTATAAATTAAATTAGATAATAAATAAAAATAGGTTCTGATGAATTTTTTTTAATAATAACTAATATTGAAGGATGTCATATTTTTGTATTGTTTTATGAATAATTTATTATTGTTCACATGTATGTGGTATCATAAATGAATTAATTATTAGTAGTAACAGAGATTCAATTTTTATCATAACATATTAAAGGTACTACACTTAAGGATAATGATATTATAAAAATTTATTTCATATTTTAAATTTTAAATTTCATTATATTTCAACAATAAATGATTTGAAATTATTTGAAAATTTTGTTTTATCCCTATGAATATGGGTCATGAGTAACTGAACATAAAAAAATGCACTAATAACCACTAATATGACCAATAAGGAAATATGTGTGCTTAAACCAAATCTACAGATGAAAATGTTGCAAGATTACAATTATATTAGGGAATTTATATCAATGATGTCACATGATCTATTTAATTTAGACTTTTCTTTTACAATGATACAAAATCAACATAATGAATATTAAAACATTATCATATTTATTTATTGTTTTATAATTCCATTGAATTTAATTTTTCAAAATTACCTGTCATTTTATCATTTGTTATTAAACTATTATTGATGAGATGTTGAAAATGGGTTGGTTATATAACAAATAATTTTATAATAAATAATATCAGATTATATAATTTAATTTATTTTAAAAAATAATTTTCAAATTTTGAAATCTATAATTAATACAATAATTTTGGAACATATCATAGTAATAATAATGCCTTTACCTGAGTGTGTTTCCATAATTTTTTTCTCAGGGTAGAGATTGACATTAAGCACCCCTCCCCAAATTAAAAATGATGATGTGTAGAGACCATATTCTATAAAAACATGGGAAGATTATAATATATGTATCATCACACACAATAAAATACATTTATTAAATACAATATACAAAATGAGGTTTTCCAACCAAAATTTACATAAATATTAAAACATTATTGATGAATATTAAATACAAATCCGAATTATTCATACTCATTTAAAATACAATTTTAATGTATCTCGCGACTAAATACATTATAAACATATTTATTAAACATTCTTTAATATATTCCATAATATATACATATTAGTACCCTTATATAAATATTATATTTAGATCCTTCCATCAAAACCAATGAATAATTACATAATAATGGATCATCATAGTTCCTCAATAAGGTTTAACATTGTAGATATATATCCTCAGAAATTTATGTTACCATAAGAGTTTCTAAATACAATTACATTCAATTTAGAAACATAATAAAATCTTTCCAAAAAATCATAGATTTTAAACTCAAAAATAATATCATATTGTGATGGATAATTAATAAGGATTCTAATGAAGTAATAATCATTAATGATTCATAACATAGTCATGTGGAATCATAAGAATAAGAAGGAAAAATATTTTGAAATTTTTTATTCAAAATTATTCCCAAGCATAATTCTATGAGTATAGATAAAATTGATCATACTCACAACTGAAAATGTAGAATTAATAATTCACAGTATTGTTTTGGAAAAATCATTTGATTGTAGACCAAACTAATCATATACATAAATAAAAATGGAAACATAAATATTAATAATCCTATACATCAATATTATTATCATTTCCAAGGACATCTATAACAAAATATAATACTCATTAGAGGGAAAATAGATGACACATCCCTCACATATTAAAAAATCATTGATATGTTTTCCAAAATATTATGAAAACACTTATAATTTTATAATAGTTTATCCCATGCTAATAGAAATTAGTTTCATTGAAATATCAACATAATAATAAATTATTATATAGATAAGTAATAAGGATGGAATAATTTGATCATTACCCGAGTGAGGAATATGTATCATAAATGCATTTTTTCATAGATTAATATTTAAATTAAAACAATCACTTGAATATACATTGAGGAAAACACCATTATCATATTGAAATAAATTATTTGGAATCTAAATATAACTATAATATTTGGAATGTCAAATATATATAATATAACCATAGAATCTATTATAGGATTCTTCACAATAATAATTATTCATGATGGAAGGAAATTTAAATTGTATGGTATATGTTAAAACAATATTTTTTTCACACCTTCGGTAAAAGTTATTTGTTTTGAAAATTACTTGATGTATAATTTTATTTATATTTATTATAAATTAAATTATTTTAAATAATGGTAATTAATAAATAATTATAGAGTATTAAAATCATTATTATTAATTTTGAATAAAAATGTAGATATAAGTGAAAAATATTATAAATTAAGTGGGACTAAGGTAAGGGTTTCATAAAAAAACTGAATTCCATTCAATACCAAATAGAAAAAATGATACTATTAAATTTAAATTAAATTAATAAACACAGGAGATGAAAATATATTTTCTTTAAATAATTTAATAAATATAATTTCAATCAATGATAATTTATCATAGATAATCCAAAATTGAAATGAGATTGAAACATCAATCCTATACCCCAAGTATCATATCCCATCATACACATTCAAACAATAAATATAATTATGTGCGTTTAATATATATATATATATATATCTTTAAAACATATTATAAAATAAATTATTTATATAATTCCTTTAGAATTTCAAATTATCTATTAATTAATAATTAAACACAAAAAAAGACATTTCATTGAAAAATAGTCTATTTTCAACACATTTTTCGATAAGATGGATCTCAAAATAAATCCTTTTTTTATTCATCATATTTTGTATATTAATCATGTATTAATTATCATATTTATTCATTATATATAATTTCATAACCATTAAACAAAATCTATGATGAATAATTATTTACATCACTATCCTGAAACCCTCCCTCCAATGTTTCCCCTCTTAGGAAGGAAAATGAGAAAACGAGATAATGACCCCATGTCCCCCCTCCAGTACCCCTTAGGGTGGAATCCAACACTAAGGGTTTAAAAATATCACAAAATTGGAGGAATTAATCTTTTTAATTTAGATAGATCATGATATAAGATGCTTCATCCAAAGAAAACTCCATGTTATATATATTAGAAATCCAAATCCATTCCACATGTATGTTTAAAATATAATTATTTGAAAATAAATGCCTTCAAAATATGTTAAAAAAACATAGCTGGGAAGAAACACTAAAACTACTAAGATTCGAGTTAGTAAATCCCATTATAGTCCAGGAGGTCCTCTTGGAAAACTAAAAACATTATTTACGTAGGGTGATCAGAAAGGTAGACATAGTAGGGAACCAAAGGTCTCTTCTGCGCATGTGAAAGAAGAATACTAATTCACATATAAGAAAACATCAAAAGAAATAGAAAATAAGAAGGTATTCTTAAAAACCCATCATCACAGAGTCATACTCAACAAATAACCCAAGCTTTGAAATGTTATATAATGCACGTTGATAATAGGGTAACATGCACATCATTACCACTAATTAGCTACTCTCACACCTAGAAGACAAACATATGGGTTCTCCCACCTCTTTTCAAAACACCATATGACAACCCTCATGAACACACCTGACCCTGACATACACATATTCCAAATAGACAACCGGGCCACATAACAAACCTCATCCCTATTTTAGACCCCTCAGACACGTACCACACATCTTATCTCTTACATAAGCCTATGTCACATACCATTTCACATCCCAAAAATAGTTGGTCAAGAACAACACATCTCATCATGTAGACACCAAGAAAAACACCCAACTCATCACAACCCAAAAAACCTAGTAAAACTGAACTCATCTCATCCAAATGACACCTGGGAAAACACAACATGCCCCCACAATCATGGGAACCGTAAAACCACAACATTTCCAGAATATTCTTGGGATACATCTTCCTACAATATGAGCATAGAGGAGCTGGTGGTTATCCATCCATCCCCCACTAGGATGTTTTGGAATGTCACCCTCCCCCATGACGAGGGGTGAATTCTTTATTTAGTTCCCAACTAGGGTGTGGTTTGTATAGAAATCCCAATAAAAATACAATTATATACTCATATGATACTATACACTCATTCACATCCTATGGTTTCTTAGAAAAAAACCATCTCTGAACACTTCCAATGTTACTTCTACTGCTAAATGAAATCACCACACAATAATCACCAATTTATTACCAATTCCCAGATAAGTTTTTTTAACCATTTCCTTTCAACATTAAAAATTAATTTTTTCATTTCATTATCAAAAACAATAAAATATTGTCCCACATATTATTATTTATTAATTTATTTATCTATTTCGTTACAATCTGGGAAATTACTAAGCGCATCACATGACCTAAAACACCCCCAATTCCAAACATGGAGAAACTCCGGGATAATTACACATAACAACCAAAACATTTCACCAAATCTCAACCACATCAATAATGACAACCAATGCATAACCCAATTATAGCCTCATTTCACAATGATGCTCATCCATCCCACAACCAATCAATATCTCAACCTGTGGTTCCATCACAGCTTTCAAACCATGCCACCGTACACTGTCGAGAAACCCACTCACAACACCAAACTATGATTACAACCATATGAACACAAAAAAAAAAACAATATACATTCCTTAATTAATAAGATATTCCTTTATTTTTTCCACATATTAATTCATGGGTTATGACAATATAATTAAAATCCTCATGAATCTGTTCACTAGACAGGTGTACAAGATTTAATAGTTTCCATTTCAGGTGATAACACAATAGGAACAACCAAATATGCATAATAAAATATGTAACATTCTCAAATATAGCTTCAAACGACCACAACATTCATTGAAGAATTCATCCAGTATAATAACAATATCATAAAGAATAAATAAAGATCTGAAAATCAGGCAATAAAAACCTCTACACATTCAATTCAATTATCCATTTAATTAACATTGTGTAAGCCATAACAACCATAATACATGGGTAGAAAAACCATTCCCTCCCACATGATGTACAAAAAAAGAGAGACTTGGGAATCTGTATCATGAAGGGGTGTCAACAATTTACATATGAGAATGGATCATGGAACTGTACTCCAATCACCTATATCACAAGCAATTAATCCATATAAGGATGCCACTTCATTATCAAACCACCAATAATAGAGATATAACATACATTAAGTCATGGTTATACACACACACCGTGGCATGGAGTGGAGATATGGAATATAAAGAGGCCAAACTAGTGTAAAATACTAGAGAACGAAGGGAGAACATGCCATGGACTACCACAAATCATTAATGAATGATCACTATGATGAAAATATAAAAAATGGAGGAAGAGGGAATTAATAACTCCTTGAGGTTCTTAGGGTTTATCTGGAATGAGAGAGACTACTAAAGTAGTAGGATTTGTGAAAACCCTATCGACTAGAATGTTTAGTATCATTACTACATCAGGGGACTACATGTCATCTAATACCCCTTCACATTGTGAAATCACTCGAGGTTAAATTCTCTTGAAAAACCCATCTCCTCTAGGTTTATTTTATTTTTTAAACCCCTTTGTATTACACACGTAATTCTCTATTTCACGGTGTGTATGATTTTCATGTCATGATGATTTCCAAGAAAAACCACAAAAGAAAATATCACAGTGTGAAATCATGTGACATGACGTATACCCTCTGGGATTCCATATTTTAACAACCGAACTTCTTTAAACACAATATGATCCTCCTCCATACACTTCCACTAAACAAATTCACAATGTAACAGACTGATGTGCCATGGAATGATACATTAAATAACTCTCAAAAAATTCTCATACTCTCAAATAAAAAAACATGATTAAGAGAAAATGGGGTTGAACAACCACCTTATGAGATATCTCTCAACGACCACAATACACATAAAACACTTCTAACAAACAAAAACATCAACGTTCAATGATAAACCACCCAGTGTTGTTATAAATCTAAAATTAACCCCCACCCATAAACATGAAACCCTCCTCCAACACCTGTAACTAGGAATTATCACATCAACCCAAATGACCATAAGACACACCAAAATAAATCAACAACCACATCACCCCAAACACATTCTTTTATAATCATCTCCTCTATTTCAAGATATTATATTCTCTAGGTGCACTGAATCGCTCGAATATGTTTAATCATGTCAAAATTAATGTTTCATGATTAGGAATTTTTGTCTCCCAATTCCACACTTCAAGATTTCCAATATAAATTCAATCCAAGGGAAAAAAATCTCATTCTTAAAACAATTTTCAAACATTAAATTTTAAATCAAAATACAAAATGAAAAAAAAATCTTTGGGACATAGGAACACATATTAGTTTATTTATCCCAAGTAATATCCTTCTAAACACCATGCCTATACAACACATGAACCAAATAAATGGTTCTCCCATTAATCCCCTTCTCTTCGCGATTATGGATCTCCCCTAGATTCCCTAAAAAAATTATTTAATCCTCGATATCTAACTTTTCTCAGTCAATGAAATGTGATTCATCATGTTGATACCAATGAAGTTGACAGACGTGAATGACATCGTGTACCATCTATAACTATGGTGGCATAACCAAATGATACTCCACCTCTATAACTCACTCCAACACCAAAAAGGTTCCAACAATACATGGATAAATCTTACTCCCTCAGCCAAAAATCTATTTCCTATGTGATGGGGATTCCATAGAGAAAATATTCCCCCCGACGTCGACCTCCAAGGGATTCTTTCTGTGATCATTATATGCCTTATTCTTGTTTCTTGTCCGGACCATGATGTTTTATCTCCACTTTCATCTCCCAGCATTATATAGAATGACACAACATACAATAAAATGACTCAAACTAAGTTGTGATAATGGAAGAGTTATAACTACATTTTCTAGTGAACTATACCAAGGGGTTGTTGTACTCAATATCCACGAATGGCTAAGATAGACACCCACAACATGTCCTCCAATGTCTGGATAGTCCTCCATGCCTAACCATCTTTCTGAGGTTGGAAATCACTGTTAAGGCATAACTGAGTTCCAAATGCATGCAGTAATCCCATCCAAACTCATGATATCAATTTCATGTCTTGGACTTAGATAATAGATATAGTAACTCCAGGATACAACACCACATAATCCACATACCTATTTTATAATGAATTTATTGTGCCTGATTCCTTAATAAAAAAGAAGTGAGCCTATTTCATCAGCCAATCCCCTACTACCCTGATAGATTCCGAGCCTCCCTAGGACCTGGGTTACCCTATGAGGAAATGAATTTCTATTTCATACCACATAAACTCAGGGACATCTAATGGATTCAAAAAATCCATCGGGAACATAGTTCTTAGCCTCCAAAACATTGAAAACTAAACACCTTTCTACAAACTCTTCCACTATAGGATTTAACCTGGTTCAGAATAACTGCATCTTCAATCCATGGAAAATATTAAAATTTAGTAGTTGTAGAACTAATTGGGATTTATGAAAATTATGATAAACTCCCTCACACATTTCTAATGGAATAAAAAAACCTTCCATGGAATAGAATATAATTCTTACCATCCTCCGACCATCCCTCCAGAGCATCACTATGGCCAACATGATTGCACAACACCTTTGCCTCCAAGTCTCCCCACTGAGACACCACTACTAGCTACATTAGAGAAGAATGCACTAGCATCTAGAACAAAAAATCTCTACCCCCTTCCACTCCTGCATCTAAGTGGAAGGTTGTCAACCACTCTATACATTTCCATGAATTTTAAGATTCCAAAACAACCTAATTCTTCAACATTACACTTAAATCATCGTCTATGACCTTCCCATTTCCTATGGTGTAGAAGATATCAAAAACATAGTCCATAAGAAACACTATACACCTCTATTTCAATATATTCAGAACATGCTGGGAAAAGATATTCCTCAAACTATTGTGACCTGTGAAGACCAAAAAGTGATCCCAAAGGAGCTAATGCCTCTACGAATTCGTCGCAAATTTGAAAGATGCTAACTCTAGATCATGGGTGAAATAGTTATTCTCTCGAGATTATATCTACCAACCCCCATAATAGATCACTGAATTCTATTGCATCAAGAATAATCCCAATCCCATGTTGGATGAATTAAAAAACACCTCAAAAATCACCCCTTCCTATGGAAAATGGGGCACTACAGTACTAACCATCTTCTGCATCAGATAACGGAACACCATTTGAACTACATTATCCACAAAAATTCGTGGTCATTTATAGTAAGATCTATCTAAAGAGCTTCAAGGATAGAGAAATTGGGTACAAAACTCCAATAAAATATCACTAAACCACTTAAACTATGAAAAAAACACATTCCTATGTGATTCTCAAGAAACAACCTCTTCAAACCATGATGTGTCATTTGCGACACTCTACTGAGAAACCATGTGTCCAATACACACATCTCATTTTCAAAATATACACTTGGCCCAAATTTTGTTGAGATGATGGCGTTGAAGAACCTACCACACAGTTCTGAGATGCGACGAACTAGAAGTTACAATACCTTCATCTGAATGTAAAATTCAATATTTCACAGTCCTTTATGTTCAACTATTGATATCTAGGACACATATCCATTATATAAAACTAAAAATCCCTCGCGGATGGTCCAAAATATCATCTATCCTCATAACAGGGTAATATTTCTTGACTGTCACCTGATTTGACCTTTATTAGCCTATTCACAAGCTCATAATATCATCCTCTATCTTTATGAACAACACTTGAGCACCCTATAATGAAACAATGTTTCTGATAAACCCCATCTTCTTCAGATCATTGGTCTCAATCCTCAAATCCGACAACTCAAAAGGTTCCGTTTTATTAGGATACTTTTAAATCATAGAATCAATGGGTTGCATGTCTATTTTGAATTCAACATCAAATTGAGGGGCTAGATTCACAACCTTCTAATGATAATCATCTAGGAACTCCCCAAAAAATATGGAAACCTCCACCATCCAAACTTATATTGATTCCACTGAGAGCTCATCCAAAAAAGAACAAATATGATCTATATGTCATCTCCCCACCTGATAGCTCTTCTCACCAATGAAAACAACATGAGACCATCCACGTATAAAAACAAAAATATTATCCAGAAACATTTTATTACAACATTCAGGGAAAACCACAAGTAGGAATTGAGAATTTCTTCATATGGTTGCATTAGTAGAAAGAAAAGATCCCCATGTGACTGATGTGGTCCAATCATCTGTTTACATCCATTGAACACACCAAAAGCTGGTCTGGCATCTGAATTGTATTCTGAACAATAATGGGATGAGATGGATCACTATGTCTATTCCGAGAACATGTTCTAGAGTTAGTGAAAAAAATGAGGGAAATACACATGAATCATAAAGCACAAGAAATTATACTAAAAAAACTAATAATAGATTTCACAATCACCAGCACTAAATGAATTACTACCTCTGATGTGTGCAATTGACCACACCCAGAAACTCTTCCCATCAGCGGATGACCTCCTCCACGACCATGCTCAGGTAGAGGTCCATGACGAACACTCTGAGGTTATCCTCTACCCGATCCATCTACCCTCTGGGTGTCATTAGCATTCTTTCTGAGCTGCTAAATTGTCTTACCTAGAAACCATTACTGAGGATAGAGTTGATCTTATCCACCTCCTCTATACTAGTATCGAATGGTCATTTGATCCTGATTTTGAATATGTTTTTGAAGTCCAAAAATTAAATAAATTTTCCATATTTTCGTACGAAAGGAATAGAGAACACTACCACAAGAAACCTATAAAGGAAAATTCTAAGATCAGCTCCCATTCGGTCATATTCTCAATGGTTCTTGTGCCTTAGATCTGCAACTGATGACTAGAACTCTCTATGAAATCAACTTTCTCCCCTCTCACTATATATCTCTTCATGAGTTCATCCTCTCAATAACCAACTTCTTCTTTTGGACCTCTAAACACATTTAAAACATAAATGGAGTTACAACATATATGATAGAAGGATGGAGGGCTTCTTCAAGGAATTTTTCATGAGAATCCTCATCTGGAAAGAGATCTACAAAAAATTAAAGAATATCCTTGAACTTGATCCCATCTTCCACCACTAATATATTCCACTCATGAAGGGAAAGTATCTTCTCCCTCTTACTAGCCTTCATGATCGATAAAAGAACTATCTCCATGAATTAATTCATAATGTCAACCCACAACTGATATTCCTCCTTTATATCCCCTAGATAATGTGTACACCATTGAAATGATGCTCCCCATATCTAAATAATTTTCAAAGGAACCTAGTTCTCTATCGGAGCCCAGATCAAACTTATGGTGATCTCAAGCTCCTTGATCCAAATCATCAACTCCGTGGACAAAACATATCCCCCATGCCTTACCAATTCCATTAAGTGGAAATAAATAAACTTTCTCTAACATTTTTTATACTCCTACACTAGATCAACACTCCATCGATCAACCATATTTGTCTACTGATCCACAACTGCTCGAGACACATGCGGACAACGACAAAATTTCATAGTTGAAGGTTAAACTAGGAATTCCTATGAATGAGTTGTATGGAATTATATTAAATATTTATTTTAAATTAGATAACTAATTTCTTCAGCCATTTAAAATTTTCCAATACACATAAATCAAACGAAAACATAAGTCATAATGATTCATGTACAGTTCCTAGGGTTTCTACCTTGGAAGAGGTGTAGCCTCACATGGATGTTTGGTAGTCTTAGAGTCCTTCATCTGATCATGGGGCCTGAAATCCCATGTCATAATAGGAAATCATATGCTTATGTAACACACCAAGATCATGTGAAACTAGTTCCCTACCCAACCATGAAATCCTCATTATGTCTAACTAAAAACATAATCCTATATCTAAACCACCACCGCTAATGCCATTATATCATGACCACCTCCCTCGAAATATGACCATCATAGGATGGTAATGGAAAAAAAGAACCATACTTCCGACCTTTAGTAGGCCTCAAGGTGGTGACCAGCACCATGGGTAAACATATATCAAAAAATGGAATCAGTTTCCCTTTTTAATCAAACAATCTTAGTAGATATTTTTTTTCATTCGAAAAAAACATTAAGGTATATATATATATATAAGAAATACCATTACATCACACATGAATTTTTAATATATAACTGATACAAAACAAAAGTATCCAATGTATGTACCAAATATTTAGCTAGGGAGTGACAGATAAACCGTCATTATCAGAGGAACTAAATTCCAGAATTGTCCATAAAGTCTTCCAAAAAACATGAAAATATGAATATTTTTGTTGGGTTATCATACAGGCATACTCAGTATGAAATATAATGTATCTTGTAATCATGTGAAATAACAATAATAATTACCTGAGGAAAACAAAAAAACCATAAAAAACCTATGATGGTATACTAACCACAACAACTTAACTAAGGTACGCTCACAAAATAATGCAATTCAATCATGTTGATATTTTTCTCATCGATAAATGGGTACCCCAGACAACTTTACCACTGATTATCCACTCTCACACACCAATGTAAAATGTCCCAGTGCTCGCACCACTTCCAAAAACACCACATCAAAACCCTCCCACACACTATTGGTCCTCAAATCATATCATTCCCGAATACACCTGGGCCACATACCACATCTCATCCCACCCATAGAAAGATGGGTCACACACCACACCTCATCTGACCTTCAGACACCAAGTTCAGAACCACATATTAGCATAAATACATTAGGGAAATAAAAACACATCCTATTCCAAATAATCCATTGAAAATACTACTAATCACTTCTCAAAGAAACCTGGGGAAACACAACTCATCTCATCCCAAAGTCACTTGGGAAAAAACTCAGCTGAACACACCTGGGACACAGAAACCACATCATACCCAAAGAATATTCGGATACAACTAACTTTATGTTGGATCATGGGAGAGTGTGTGACAAGCCATCTATCCTCCAACAGGAATAGTTGGAAAATATACCCTCTCCCAAAAGGATGGGTCTATTTTTCATGTACTGATCAACTTAGTTGGGGGGTATATATAAATCATAATGAAAATAAAATATTATACATATATGATACCAAATACACATTCCCATATATGTGTTCTGAAATATCCAACCACCTCTCAACACTGCCAACCATGGTGCTACCTCTAAATAAATTCACTGTAATACTATCCAGAACCTCATTCCAATTCCCAACCATTTTTGTTAAACCATTACCATTATTCATTCACAATTAATTTAATCATTCTGTTAACCAATACAAATATATCCCACCCCAAACATTATTAATTAATTAATTATTCATCTATTCTATTATAATCTGGTAAACTACCAAGAACTTCCAATATAAAGCAATGCATCTAAGGCTAAACATGTAAAACCTCTTGGAGAATTACCCATACCAATCAAAAAAATAACCAACTCTCAATCACGTCCATAGAAACAAAAAATGAACAACCTAATTGTATCCCCACTGCACAACAATTCTCATCCATTCCATAACAAATCCATATATCAACCTAATATTCCATAGAAACTTCTAAACCATCCCACTATACCCATCCAAGTAAACCTCATAGAAAACACAATCATTATTAAAACCATTTCATCACACAAAATAATCAAACATATAAATTATATATTTAATAAGGAATACAATATTTAGTTTCTATTGTTACTTTAATGTTTATCAATTAATTTGTAAAATCCTGTGGAATTTGATCATTATCTCAACATATGTTATTTAGTAGTTTCTATTTGGTTGATACCACAATAGCCAAAACCAAATAATGACAGAAAAAATATATAACCTAGACCAACTGATCCACTATAGGCCTCCATTTTCAGTGGAGTGTTCTCCCAGTATAATAAAAATATCCCAAAAAATAATAAATGTTGTGAAAATCATGAAATAAACCCTATACAATTTTGATTCAGTTATCTAGTTCATTGTATTTCATCTAGATGGAACTAAAATAATCCAAGTGAAAAAAACCCCTTCCACATGATGAGAAAATATTGAGAGAAATGGGAATCCCTATGTTGAAGTGGTTTCAACATTCTTCGAATGAGAACTAATCATGTAACTTTCCTCCAATCACCTATCGGGTTTGATCTGCATCTATCGGAGGATGTCACCGAACAACAACACCAACAAAATCTTAGTGATTACCCATTAATAATCAGGGATAAACACAATTTATGTAACAATTATAAGATATTGAATGTTAAATCTCCAAACTCATTGAAACTTCTAGAAAATGAAGCGAAAACATATCTGGTATAGACACAAATTTCAATCAAAAGATCACCAAAATTAACGAATCGTAGAGCGAAGAAGAGGGTTCAATGAAAACCTCGGGGCACCTTGGATTTATCTGGAATGAGACAGAATATTGCAGATTCATGATTTATGAAAATATTATTGGTTGGAATATTTTATGAAATTATAGCACATGGAAATTATATGATGTGTAATCCCCTTTCACACTGTGAAATTCCTCGCGGTCCACTTCCACTGAAAATCTCATATCCTATCAGTTTATGTTATTTTTCAATCCCTGAAATATTAAATGTTTTGATCCCTCTCTCATTCCATCTAAATGTATTCACATGGTGAAGATTTCTAGTACATTTTGTGAAACCAATATTCAAACCATGAAATCAAATTACACGACATATATCCTCCACGCTTACATATTTTAAAAAAATGAATTTCTACAAACTACCTCTAATCCTACTCCATGAACTTCTAATGATAAAACATATTATTTGACGAACTGGGAAGGAATAGATACTTACAATCACATAATGTTAACGAAACTATATATATGCACACTAGTGATGTTACCCCTTTTGATGGATAGGAACAATTAAAATTAATTAATAATTATCCTTATAGAAGTATAATATTTACATAAATATATTATATAATTATTAAATATACCATTATTACAATCACTAAGTATTAGTAATGAAAAATTAAATTCATCCATTCAAATAAGTGGTAGTCCTCACGTACACATGAGTGATGATTTCATTTCCCATCATATGGAAAGAGATTGATAATGGGAATTCCATAATCATAATAGATATTTAATATATTTATTATATTAATGTGATTAATTAATTTTAAAAGGAATGGATATTGGTTAGGTATAAGGATAAATGATATTAAAATTACACAATAAAGATTTATTCCTATTCCTTAAGAATCCTCCTTTAGCATACATCATAATCCTTGAAATAATTTTATTAAGGAAATATCATAAGATCCATGAAGAAGGGAAGCAAGATAAGATAGTATTATTCCATTTATTAGATGATCTATAATGATAAAACATTATGAATAAGGGATGAACCAATTCATCTTGTAATATGTTATTGTAGGATCACCCTTGGAATTATATAAACTATTAAATTAACATAATTTAAATTTGATTTTCATGTTGATAAAAAATTAATAAATAAAAGATTGCATAATATTTATTAGAAATCCTATAATATAATAAGTATTGTTCATTTATAGATATTATTTATCCCTTATCTCTTATTTCTACCCACCTCAACATATGTTGACCCATTTGATGATTGTTGTGATATATATGTTTTTTAGTTAGGTGGAGTCAGAGTATTTACTACAAATGGAAAATTGAATAATAAAAGGAGTAAAGTAATTATTAGAATATATATCACATCCACATAGATAATTACAATATATTTATTAATTTTAATGTATTTCAATGAATATTATTCTTCATAAGATTCCTTTAATGTAATTTTTTCTAATATTCACCTAGGAAAAATTTAAAGGCAACATGATATGTATTTAATTAAAATACAGACATTTCAGCCATCATTAATATCATATATTTATTTAATAAATTTTGAATAAATTATTTCAATTATTTTATATAAAATTTTATATTTTAAATAACATTTATTTTAATTTTAGTGTTGTGGAACATTTTCTATATTAGTGTTTCAGATGGATTTAATATAATTATTCAACCAATAAAATTTAAATATAAATGAAAATTGGTAAGAATAAATTAAAAATTAAAATAACCATTTAAAACTAAACATATCCAATTTTTAACCCTACCTCAAAATATTAGGCATATCATCACAAATACAGTGACAATTTTAATTTATTCTTTAAATAAATAATTTTCTTGGCAGTGCCATTGTAAATAGGAAATAAATTTCAAAGACTACAAATAGAATATAATTAAATTTAAATGGACCCAATCAAATAAAATAAATGAAACATTTTTAATGATTTTTAGGCATTATCATAAGATTTTAATTATTTTTTACCCATTTTGTCCTTATTGAGATGAAAAGTCTATCATGGTTATAATTCATTTTGATAAAAAATAAAATGTCAGTATTAAAACATTTTGAACCCCCTAATTTAAAATATTGTTTTTATTTTTAATGACTACATTTCTATACATTTTATAAATATATATATATATATATATATCTAATAATAATATTAAATGAAAATAATTTATAGAAATTGACTTCTATCCCTAAAATATTTTTTTTCTTATCCCATTCCATGAGAAAACCAATTGATGAATGTCAAAATATTTAATTAAATATATAATATATTCATTTAATTAAAATTATTCATTAAAAATCAAAATTTATTATAATAATATAAAAAGGCATACTCTCACGTTATAAAAATTCCCACAAAACAACAATTTTTAAATTTCAAATTATTTTATAAATTGATAAGTAATTAAATATTTCAAAACATGTATAAATAATAATTTTAATAATTAATTTAAAAACCAACATAAAAATATATACAAAATCTAGGAAATACATTTTTCATTATATAATAATAAATTAATTGTATATTATGGTTTTCTTAATCTTAGTGTTCTATGTAATGCGATATTTCAAATAAATTATTTTCAGTTTAAAATAAATATATCCTAAAATATCATGGTGTTACGTTCTAGAAACATTAATAAATTCAACCCATAAATTTATGTCACTATGATTACAAATATTGAGAATAATTCTACCTCAAAAAATCCAAGGGTTCTGAAAATGGTTTTTCTAAATTTACGCCTTCACCCAAAAAAATTGACATTTTTAGTGGCATAATACATAATTTTATTATCTCTTTGATCGATAATCACCATTAGTTTTTCCTTAAAAACGTGATATCTCTATTTTTTGGAATTATGATTTTAGTACATGTGAAAGATCATGTATATAATTTCTCAATAGAGAAACATGGAAAACATCATTAAAATTATGTATAATTGGTGAATGCTACAAATTATATGATATAGTCTCGTTACAATCATGAATTTTGTTGGGGGAAACTGTATCTATGGTTTATCTTTTCATTTTCTAAATATTGTATTCATCTATTAGTGGATATCTATAAGAAAAACAAGTTACAAACATTGAACTCCAGATCACACTAGCGATTTTCAATATCATATTTTTTTTAATATTGAGTGTCCATAATGTCATGTTCAATGGAACTAAATGCCTATACAAATTCATTAAATATATTATGTAAAAATAATTTTTTTTCTCAAATTTCATCACATCATGTTTTGGTTCAGCACATCGTTTCATAGAATGATTTACAGGGGACTATCAAAATTCTTGTCCAAAAGCCGTTGTTGTATGAAATTTCCAATAAAGGACTAATTTTATCCTAAAACCATTTAAATATATAAATTACGATATCAACATAGCTTTTATAGTTTTAATATTCCTATAATAATGAACATCAATAGGAGGATGATAATAGTATAGAAAAATAACTTTTTATATATAAACAACTAAAGACACCTCTAGAACATGGATGTGAAACTAATAACCCAATTTGATTCAATTAAATGTGGTACACTTGGTCAACAAAACCAAATTGATAATGTGTGATGAATTAATTTTAAAAATATAGAAATATTCTATAATATTAATGAGAAATTTTGACTTCAAATGTTGAATAAATAAATACCCAAAAGCATTTATTCCTTTTTTATGTTTTCATGAGTCCTATAACAAAATCCAAATTGATATTAACAATTTACATTCTAAAATATGTAGTGGATGTAACATACCCACCAGATTATATATCTTACAATAATTTTTTTTGATTTACCGAAAATAGTGATACATATTATATAATACCTATCTGTATGTTTTCTGACCATAAATATTCCTTGGGATATCGATTTATCCTCATTATTCATAGATAAATAGATAGTGATGAACTATGAGAATAATCCAAAAATTATTTCTTCATGTCTAGATTTGTTGTAAAAAATAATCATTTTGGATAATTAGAAATCAATTCCCTATATGTTTTTTCTCAATAACATATATCACCTTCTTCTTTAGTTCAACATCTTTATTATACATCTGATCAATTCATACCTGGAAAGATGGATGAATTTTTATCTATGAAATATATTATTCTTCACATATAAAAATAATTTATTGTTCCATATATAGTAAATACATGATTATTTGATCTATTTAAATGCATATCATAGAAAAACTAGTATTTTATTTAAAAATCAAAGAGTTGGAAACCTTTGTATCCTTCCCCGGGTGGCAATGTATTAGGAAATCCAAATATTTTATAATCACCAAAAATATTCTCATATATAAATTCAAAAACAATTAATATATTATATTGTTTAATTATTTATGATCCATATATATGTCCCACATTTCATTGTTAGGATAATGCCTCTATGTCGAAAATTATAAAATTATCACTACCAAGTCAAAATCACGAGTCATGTAATTTTTCTCATGTATTTTCAATTGGTGGGAGAAAAAATATTTCATTATGTCATTATTCATAATGATTCATCCAAAAAACCATCATTGATGTGTCACTATGTATCAAAAATACAATCCACTATAGGGTCTTGTGAGTACAAGTTCGTTGACTATCCTTCTCTTTATATCATTCAAATTATACCCATATTCAAATGTTCTTAGGAATATGGATTTTATAAATTCCCCCAAGGATTATTTTTTATATTTCCTTTCATAATTCCTCAATAATACCGGATAATATAAATAAATATCAGTAATGTAACATAACTAATTTATAATGGTTGTTCTATGGCATTTATCAGTGACATCTTTCTTTAATGGATCTCAAATTATACCCATGATTGATATTATATAAAAATAATAATGAAACCATATAGACCCATTATTCACACATGGTTATTTTGGATTACAAATTATTCTCCATAGGTTCATTAATAAACAATGCAAATGATCATCTTACTCTTACATTCACATGGAATATATAAGAATATAATAAATAAATACTTCCAAAAAATATATCTTTAGTACCCATGAACAATATACAACTGATCCCTAAAAATTGTTGTGGATCTGTTAATTACATATGAAATTAATATAAATTAAAAATTCTTATACCTCTTATGAACATATTTCTTCAATATATCCTACTTCTTAGCCCCTAATATATGAAATCCAAAATTAAGGTCAAAAATTTTAAAGTATTTACCTTCCAATAGATCACCAACGATGTGGTCAATATTGGATAAAGGATACTTGATCATGTCAATGATCTTGCCGTTTTCTCTTCTAAAAATTTAAAGACACATTGATAAATCTTACTTTAAAAATAAATAAATGTTTCGCAAAATCATGAATGATCCTGAATATGAATACATTATCAAGATTGAAATTGAGTTTCTTCTTTAATTCTATCAAATCCACTGGGTGATTCTATAATGATTATAGCAATTAGTTTATAACCCTGTATGAGTTCAATGTGAAATAAACATCAAGATCCATGGGAGGAATAAGGAAATTATCATACAAAAATAATAATTAACCTAAAAATATTTATATAATGGAGGTAGAGTTTCATGAAACCATTTGAGATACATTTACCTAATTAATAGTATGTGAGGAAAATATAATTTGAATAACATCGAGGGTATGTACATATTCATCCACTTTAAGAAAAACAATAATATGATGACATAAATTATTAAATATAAAAACCAATCATTATAAAAAAATATGGTATCGCTATTGAGAGTGTACATCCTTTCCTAATATCAGATAAACTTCAACAAGAAGGAGGTACACAAAATTGTTTGGAAATACATTCCAAAAATCATATATTAGAGATGAGTTATAGTCTTGAGATGTGATCATCATATCATTATGTGTTTTTCTATTAATGAATCATTTTATAACTTTATTGGATATGTTATGACTATAAAAAATTATTTAAACATAAATGTGTTATTAGATATATAATCAAATATTATTTTTATAGCTTTAGATTAGATGAAATGGTTAACATTCAGTAGATCATTCTTCTAACCCCCATCAATTAGACTAACAAAGGCCTTCACATATTCATTTTTCATAGTGTTTGTTGATTCCTACCATCCTTATTAGCTCTTGGTTTATGCTATTTATTTATATAATTTCCAATCTCATAATATTTAAAACATAATAAATAATTGGTTGAATAATGTTTCTTTTATGTTTCATTTACTGAAATTGTAATCCCCAATAAAACATTACTTCATTCACTACCAAAAATTCCAAAAATTATTCATTTCCTTGTTCATTTCAATAAATTTATTCACTTATTTCCAAAAAGAATTATGGTATTTGTCTACTTTGAATTTAATTCCTCCTATTAATTAACTATTCATGTTTCCTTAAAATCCATTATTACTTCTTTTTACTAAAACTAGAAAAATTACAAGAGTTAGCACTATCTATTTAAATGTTCGTAGCACATTGAATAATTTATTAAAAATCACCATATTATCTTATAACTAATATCATAAGAAGATATTGTTTTATCCCAATGTAGAAGGGATAAATTTATGTTGAATTGTTAATGATAAAATAAAAATAATTCCATGATAGTCCTGTAATTTTTTAATTATTGATACCAATTGATTTGTCATCATTCAATTCCATATGAAAAAATTCACCTTCCATCATAGTATAATTGTTTTTAGGAATGTTATTATAGAGAAAAAACCTAATAAAATCCTCTAATTCCATGGTGTTTATTTATACATGTTCAAACATTTTCTCAGTAGGATTTCACTAATGATTAGATTATCCTTCCCTAAAATAGATTCATATTACAACTTTCTCATTGAATGAACACTAAAGTATTTATAATATGATTTTATTAATAGAGATACATTACACAGTAATTTTTGGATTATAAGACAAACATCTGGAGGGAAAACATTGTAACATAAACCACATTGTCTCATTTTTCTCCCACCATGGTGTAGTTGAATGATCAACATGGTTGAGATTGTCACTCATATATTGTGAGAGTTCAGAGTACATAACAAGAAGATATTACATACCTTGACCAAGTGCATTTTCAATCACATAAGATCATTCTATTAATTATCTATAATATCCTATTTTAGAACTAGTCCCTTCAGTTATAGAAATTAAATTCAAAAATATACAACCAGTGTATTCAATAACCATAAACAAATTTCATACTCATAGTTAAATTATATAATTTTTTCCAAAATTTATGGAAGCTTTTTATCAAAAAATTATATATTAGGTTCATCCAATATCAGTTCTGGTTCACTGATGGTTTTCTATGGTTTTTATTTCATAAATCCCAAAACATAATCTAATAATACAACAACGCAATCCTTGTTTTCAAATTAAGGAAACATAATAATAAAAATAAAAAAATACAACATTGTACATAAATATTCAATAAATATCATAGTTATTAATGCTTTAGGATCATTAATAAATATAATCAGTGGAGACTAGATACATTATCTTCAAATTTCTTATATGATAATCATTATTTCATATTAAAAGCATCATATCTGTACACTTATAGAAATATCATTCATAGAACCTTAAATCCAAACCTATTGAGGGAAATCATAATAAATCACGATAATAGACTCATTTCATAGTTAAATATATGAAATATCAACAATAACAGAATATGATTTTTCTAATATTGTGATAAAATAATGATCATACTATAAATATTAGTTTAAAAAAATATTGATCAAATTCTCCAAAAAATCATATTGAAATACATGATTAAATATGGTTTCACATAAAAATATCATCATCCATGAGTCATATAAATGTAATTTTCAATCCATAGAATAAGAATTCAAAATCATATGAAAGTTTCGATTCACAATCATGTCTATGAAAAATCATTAGGGTAGTAATTTAAGGGATGAAAACAACCTATTAAAATATAAACATATACATTCAAAATCATTTACTCACACAATATTATGATAGTATTTATAGGAAATCATACCCATGGATCCTAAAGTGAAAATAGATACCAAAATTATTTTTTATATATCATGATTAATCTATATAATAGTGCCCAATACATTAGAGGTCAATAATAGAACCTATGATAACATATATGTAATTAATTAATTTATTATTCCATATTTTCATGGATACATTTATCATGCCATCATAACATATTTTACAGAAAATAAAATATGTTTCATAAATATTTCATCAACAATATAATTAATAATTATGAGAAATAATAAGGATGATATCAATGGATATTGTCCAAATATAATCATAGGTCACATAAAATTAAATTTTCATAGAATAAAATCCCCCTTAATATATAACTAAATTATTTATTTGAGAAAACAATCACTTCGTATTTAAATCAATTATTTAAAATAACAAATTAACCTAATATAATGTGAAAATTATTTTTTTAAATAAAATATTCGGATTATTTAAAGGGAGATTTGGAATAATTTAGTTATTATGGAGGAGAATGTATTTCATGAAATATACTATTAAAAAATACTCTTTTCAATGCTATGTTAAATAGCACCTCATTCAAGAAATGATAGAATGATTACCTCTAAAACATATTTATATAAATAAAAAATGGATTAAAATGAAATAATTAAATAATTTTGGAATAGGGATAACATTAATAAAATAATATTAAATAAATATAGACATTGGTGAGAAATATTCCCAGGAAATGGGGAAAAAGATAACATTTTTAAAAAAACAATCCAATTATCATTTTTAGTGAAAATTAGAAATAGATAGAAATATTACATGGAAATGAAATGACTAAATTGACTAAAAGATAACATAATGGGTTTAGAGGCTAGAACCACTTAATTTCCCTCAATGTAAATTTATCACAGAAAATCCAAAAGAAAGAGACTGTAATGCAATTCACTAGACACAATTATACTCTTTATTTATAAAATTTCGGAAATCTTTTATATTAAATATTTATTTTGTAAAAATATAATAAAAAATAGTATTACAACATAAAATTCAATTTACCATTCATTTGAAATTTACAATTTTAATTTGATTAATAATTTATCCTTCAAATGGACATTCTGGTGAAAATGATTCATTTCCCAGGAATGTGTTGGTTTGATAGAACATTTACATCTATGATGGAAATTGATTAATCATTAACATAATATTAATATTGAATTATGTATAATATTTTTTCATTATATTAACATTTATATTCAATCATTGAAAGTCGTGATGAAAATTTATTAATACCACACGATGGAGATGGTAGTCTGCATGTAAATTGAAGGAATGTTTACACATTTATATCTATAGAATGAATGAAAATTATTTAAAATATCACCATTATAGAAAAATAATAATATATTAAATTTTCTATTTATTCAATAGTCCATCATTTTTACCATCAATGTTTATTGATGATGAAATGAGAAACACATTTTGTCTTAGAGGTTTTATTCCACATGTACACAATATATATGTTAACTAGTCCCATCATATAGAGTGATGATGTAAATTTATAAGAAATAATCTAAATGAAAATAAAATATATTTACAATAAAAAATAATTTTTAATAGTTAATATAAATTTATATGAGGATAACGACTGAATATAATATAAATCTTATAGTTAACATTCATATATTGTTTTTGAGAATTCTTTTTTGGAATAGACCATATTCATTAAGGGGTAAAATTTTGGAAATACCAAAAAGACTAGGATACTGTGAAGGAAAATAATATGAATTATATAAGGGATAATCTATGATATGGTGAAAATAATTTTTGAATAAGGGGGGATATAAGGTTTCTTTTTAAATTTGATGGGAGGGGTACCCTTGGAATTAAACAGCGTTATAAATTGATATAAAATATTTTTAATTTAAATACTGCCATAAATTGATATATATATATATATTATAAATGATTTTTATTGGTCAAAATAATATCAATTATTCAAATTTAGACATTTTAGGCGTTTTTTAACATTTATATGTTATTTTTAACACCTCTAAAACAATTTGACAATTATATTTATATTGATGTTTTTAATAATTGGGGTTAGAAAATTAACATTATAATAAGAGGTGTCCCATAAGTGTAAAGTGGATGATATGATATACCACATTCAAATAATTTTTCTAGTGATTATATTTTCCCAAATTTTATATAAAATAGTGAAATAATATTTATAATACTATAATATTAAATTTATTTTTAGGAACATTCATATAATTTTTAATTTAATATAAAACGTCTGAGATGGAATTTGGAACTAAAATTAAAAAAAATATAATATGATATATTTAGCAAAAAAATTCATCACACAAGATAATTCAACTAAATATTATTAATTTTAATGTTTTTGAGAAGATTTTATTTCATTTATTACTTGAATAACTATTATGTCGGTGTGGCATATTCATTGAAGTTAACTATTTCATCCGTAATATTTAAAAATATATAAAAAAAATAATAAATAATATATCTAATAAAAATTCTTACTAAAAATATGATCATTTTTCAAAATTCAAATATATTAGATATATTATAACCAATATAGTGAAATAGGGTGTTTATTGATGAAATAAAATAATATTATCAATAATATCATTGGAAAGTTGAAAGAATGTCTCAAAAAGGAAATTTAATGATTATTATGTTTGAAATTAACTTAAATAATTAAATAAATTTGAGTTCTTTTTAGATTTCTAGTCATTATCCCTTAATTTTATCAATGTTTTACCAGTTTTTCCCTTATCGAATAGTCAAAGATTTACAATGATCGCTATTATTAATGAAAAATTAATATTATCTTATAGTGAAAAATTATAATTCACGATTCATGATATTGAATCCCTTATTCATTATTAAATTTTTATAATTGGAATAATTTGATATCAAAATGAGTGAAAACAATTCAATAAAATGCATTTTTATGGAAAAGAAATTACATATAAAACATTATTAATTCTTATCTCATTTAATGTACATACCATTATCTAAATGTTAAATAAAGGATTATATTATATAAACAACAATATAAATTTAAATAAATCATTTTAAGTGATTAGTTTAATTTATTATTATAAAAGCACATTTAATGCATAAAAAAGGTTGTCACTGAAAAAAAATTATTACTAACAAATGATTTTATCAATCTTTAAATAATGAATTGATTCTATAATTTTGTAAAAATATATTTTAAAATTTTTGTAATTAAAATTAATTCCTTATAACACAAATTATATTAAATAAATTTAACATTAAATAATCATAATTTGATATTATGTCATGGAACATTGATACATAGTCTTGTGTGAAATGTATTGTATCCAAAAGTAAAATTCATTTTATGAAAAGAATATCATAGAATATGATGTTTTCATAATAAATTGTTATAATCCTAATGTTTTATAGTAAATTTATAATAATAAAAAAATAATTATTTTATAATAAAAAGAATTCCCATGAGTACTATATATTCATAAAACATGTATTTCCTATAAATATGAAAAAATACTGCAAAAAAAGATAAACTAAAATGTCGTACCATACTATAATATTCATGTCTCTTCTTAAACTAGTCTCATAAACCAATATTTCTTTAATCCCTTCATATAATTAAAATTATCAATGAAAAATATATTAAATATAAATATATAATTTTTAATAAGGTTATTCATTCTTGTTGGGATAATAAACATCAGTTGGGAATAACCAGTTGGTATCCCATCATGTAATATACTATTTTTACTTGATATGCATAGGAAAAAAAGAACACATGAAATCATGGTTGTTCATAATGTGCTAACTAATATAGTACTACATGAAACTTGAAATTATTCTACATACGTTTGTGGGATATCACATATAACTATAAAAATATCTCAACCCTCACCACAAAGGGAACACTACAAAATCTGACACACATCCAAACACTTTCAATTTGGGTTAGGTCCCATAAAAAAACCTCATCTAATTTATATTTTTTTGTAACATCCTATAACTTATATTCTGGTAAATCTATTATATTCATTTCTTTTCCCTCAATTTGGATCTATCTTGGGAATCGATTGGATGGAGATATTTTTTTTCAGAAAAATGCCCAAATTTTTTTGGAAGTATGTTTTTTTGAATTAATGTAACTTCGGTGTAAATATATTAATTAGATTACGTGGCTCCCCCCATGTTTAAATAATATCCAATGTGATTTATATTTTTAGACAGAATGATTTTATTATTATTTTATTTAGGAGTAATAATCATGGTGTAATGGGATTATACACCCAGTAATGGACACCTATTACATTCCATGAAATTATAAGTACTATAAAGGTATTTGACACCATATAAAATTTAAATTCTGTATTAATGGTAAAATACATTTATTTAATTTGAGAAGATTACTTTTTCATAGTACGTGGGATTTTTGTATTATAAGTTATTTAATTGGCTTACATGACATGTAATTATCATGGAAATTGATTTTTGGGTTTCTTGTGAGTGATTTATTAATTTAATTGTCCACAAAAACATTTTCTGAATACTATGTATCTCTTCAATCTTATTTTTTATACCTGATATCCTTTTGAAATATTTTTTTTATGATTTTTTATCTTTGGGTTTGTTTTCTATATATAAGATTATGTTGTCCATTTTTCATAATCATTGCCATTTATCATAATAGCACTATTTCATTTAAATTACTAATCACGTGGTCAAATTTTATGATTCCTAATTTTTCATTTGAGATTGATCATTATATAATCTTCTGAAGGATAACCCTTTTTTTGGTTTTGGGGTTTCTTGAGAGTTCATTGAGGTGTTTTTTATTTTTTCTCCTCACCAACCATTTTTCTATATTGAAATGATTATGAGATGTGTGGATTGGTTCTATTTAATCTTCCATTGTTTTTGTTTTATTTCTTATTGATGGATTCTGTTGTGGGGATGCTAAACCCAATTTTTTAGGATAATGGATCCATCTCTAGCATTTGTTGGATGATATATATTATTCCCATTTTCAAAAAACGATTTCATAAAAAATAGAATTATTTATGATAATTTTTTTCTATTGGGTTTTGTTTTTTAATATGGATTCACATTAATTTGATAAATGATAAATTATATTAAAAGGAACACGATATGGTTCTATAAACTCATTTTCAATGAATGAGTTTTCATAAATGGATTGTAATAAAGATAGCATGTGAATCAATTGGTACTTTAGTGGATGGTTCATAAAATGTCCTTATCTATTAATACCATTGAGAGGTTCCCTCATTTGGTGTTCCTCTTCTCCCAGTCCTCTTATACAAAGGACTTGATCGTCTTATTGGAGGTTCATTTTTTGGATGTTTCTCTAATATATTTATTTTATATATCTATATATAGACATGATGTACCGGTTTTTCAAAGTTGGGGTATGAGTGTCCCAACTATCTTGGCCTAGTCTGATACTTGGTGTGATGTTGCCTATGAATTCGTATTGGATTGTAATATTTTTTATTTAAATGAGTATGATATGATATTTGATACATGGTTTTACACATTTTTAAAACATGGAACATGTGAAATTTTTTGAAACAATTTTACCTTGATTATTTTTTGGAATGTGGAAAAAGGGGAAACTGAATATTTTACCATGATTTTGATATAAAAATTAATAATATATTTGTTATTTCATATTTTTCTATTCATTGAGAATGTTCATATTATTATTTTAAAACCTATTATAGAATACTTAGGTTGGATCCTCCTCAGCCAGTTATCTCACACCATAACCAAATATTCAGCACTGAATTCACCAATGAATATTGTTTAATATAGATACAAACAAGGTGCTTTATTTAGGATGCTTTATTTTTGTTATCATTTTTTGGATTCTAGTGGAAGATTACTCATTATGTCACCTAGATTAATCTTTTATAGTTTTAGTAGTCCTTTCATGTTTGATAATAATATGGATGTTCTGACTATTATTGACTTGTATTTTTTCCTGTATTTTAATATTTTATATAAATATATATATTATTTTGTTGAATTATGAATGATGAAATAATTACCTCTTATTTCTCGATTCGGGGGTGATAGTTTCATTCTTGTAGTGATTTGGAACACACATTAGGTATGTGGAAATTTTTGTTCATACTAATTTAAAACGGTATACAACTAGGGTTCATCATAGTTTGGTATCTGAGGGATCTTCCCTCATCAGACCATGTGTTGGGACATTTGGTAGACTAGAGATATAATTGTCACGACCTAAGAGGTATGTTGTGGTGAGTGCCTCACTGGCTCATTCTATGAAAAAATTCATATTTCCATGGGATTTTTTGATGTGTGTCTTCTATATGTGTTTTTAAATTTTAATCCAAATATTTCTTTCAACATTATGGAATAATAGTTTTTATACTAATTTCTATTCATTTCATTTATTTTTGTGTGTAGTGGTATTTCTATTTTATGTATTATATGGGTTCCATGGTGGGGACTAGATTCTCTTAAATAAAATATCAAACTCAAAAAGAATATTATCAATGATATCATGTGGGAAGTTCATGATATCATCTAGAATACACCACAAGTTTCTAATATAATTGTTTTTCACAATCAATACCTAATGTAGAAATATATCAATCTTGTACAGTCATTTCTAGAATACAATCTATTTTAATCATACAGATTGGCCTTAAGAGGAAAAGTATTTTCTTTACAAGATTGATATGATGTTAAATTTCCTATCTAAACCATGTATAATAAAGGTGAAGTGTGTGGAATTTAGACTCAATGGTACAATAGGTGATTATTGGAATCAATGTGTATTTTGGATAGTCAGGGTGGGATGGATTGTAAGGGTTTCAGAAAGCTATTCTTTTAGAATTTTAATACATATTCACTGATGATGGTGAATTATATGGTGTTCCTCTCTTTTTATCATAGAGAGTGTTGAGTTATGATATACACCAATTCGTTTGCAGTGTTGGTTTTCTAAATAGTTCTAGTAAAGAAGGATTAACTAAAAGCTTATAAGTACATATATATTTTTCAAGCAAATATTAGATTAGTGGTATTAAAAATTAATCTATCATATTATATATATATATATATATATATATATTTGAAAGAGATATGATGGAAGATATGAATATGGAAGGATTTCGGGTTTACTATTCCACTTAAATTTTACCAAGTGGTATCCTCAATTGTTCGGAGTTAATGATGAAGAATTGGAATGATCATCATAGTAGTGGTTGAGTAGTTCTTAGTAGAAGTACTCACATATAATAGTGGTTGGGAGGTTCTCTATATAAACTATTATTTTCTATATAGGTACCTCCCACCCATATATATATATGAGATTTTTCTATATTATTATAAATCAAGGTGACCTTATGTTGTTTTTTGTGGTGTTAGAGAAATTGATTTTTAAGAGGAAAGAGAACAGGTTTTTTATTCATCTTCTTCACTATCAATAGAAAATGCGATGTTAGACATGAATTTTCTCATCTTTATTATAGATTTTTGACTTCACAACCATGATGGACTAACATGCATCCCATTTATAATAGGTTGACTTTTATCACCTGTATGTCTCATATCTGGAGGATGATGGGTTCTCTCGAGTACATCTAAGAGAGCAACATTCAAGGATTTTCTTGTGTATTCAATTACTATTAAGTGTAAATTTTTTTTTAGACTTTTTTATTTTTTGATCCAAATATTTGTGAGAAATTTTAGAAATTCCTATGGTTTTTTAGGAAATTCTTTATGTTTTAAAAATTAATTTTATTAGGATTCTTCTAGAAGGGGTGATGGAGTTTATTATTTAAGTAATTATGGGTATATAGAAAATTTTGACAGACACTTATCATATAGAAGTAGTAGATCTAAAATATATCGATATTAAGTAGGATGAAATAATGGTGAAGAGGTTTTGATCACCATAGTGTCTCACCATTGTGAGCTCAAATTATCATTTAAGAAGAAGCAAGATGATTCTCTCTAATTGAATATAGAAAATCAAATGTTGAACCAGATGATAGTAAATAATATATATCCTCTTCCCCATTTTAGTGATTTGTTTTATTTGTTAAATGGGGGATGTTGTTTTTAATAATTAATAATTGGTCTTCTTATAATCATATTATAGTTTGGGTGTATGATATAATGATGATAAATTTCATGAGAAATTTCAGCTAGTTCGAATATCTTGTGATGTCATTTATTCCTACTAATACTCCAATATTCCACGTTATTTGTTAATATGAATATTACTTGATTTTAATGACACCATTTTTGTAGTTTTGGATAATAATGTGTGTGTTTCTTCATGGTCAAATCATTTTAATGAGCATAATTTGAATTTGGTTCTGAAAAAACATTGGAGACACCATTTGAATGGAAGGAATTCAACATGAAATTTCGAGATAAATTGTGTGATTTTATAGGGTCATGTTATATCTAATCATGGATTCACAGTTAATCTTGAAATGGACATTTATGTCTAGTTTTGGTAATAAACATCGAATATCCTTGAGATTTGGAGTTTCCAAAGTCTTGCAGGAGAATTTTTATGGTTCTTCAATGATTTTTCTAATATGTTGTTACCTTTTACATCTACTACTAGTAAGTGGATGAAATTAATATGGGATGAATGTTTTCAACTATCTTTCAATGAGATCAAATTAATTATAACATCGACTACAATCTGAATCTTATTTCATCCATACACGGGGTATGTCATTTTCTACGACACTACTGGCAATTTTTAGTTTTTTCTACTTGTACGTGATGATCATGTGTTCAATTACATCTATCATTAGCTCTGACCACATGACAATATTTAACCCACTCATGATTGTGATATTTTTTCAATTGTTCATGGGCTTAACTATTAAAGGTAATATATTTTTGGGGGGATGGGTTCACAATATTTTCTAATAATGAGAGTATGAGATATATCCTATTTAACAGTTACATGAATCTCAAATAGAATAAGTGATTGGAATACCTTCTAATAATTCACTTTGATATCACATACACCGTGGGGAAGGGGAATGTTGTTCATGATGATCATAGTAATAATGTATTATCACATGTTCTTTTTTAATATAAATAGGAGTGGAACCATATGTGAATATTTTCATACTTTCACATTGATTCTTAGTATCATGTATCATGTATGGTTCTAGAAATTATTCAATAAATAAAAATCTCCCCATCGGTTGATTCTAGAGATTCAACATCGATATATTGGGTTTATGGGAATATGAGTCGCCCATTATAGTGGGGAGACATTTTTTGGTAATTCTATCTCTAAAGATTGTATTCTTAGTTTTGTGGATTGGTTTATCATATCATCATATTTGAGGATATTATTTTTGATGGACTATTATAGATCATCATGGGACATTAATCCAGCCCCTATGATGATGTATTATGACTTGATATGGAGATCATGTGACTGTGTTTGATGTGTGTCATTTATGTGTATCACTATTACACCAACCAATATACAATTATAGAGCATCATAAACACTCTAGTCTTCTCCGTCATCTTTTAGATCGAGTTTAAAAAATTGAATTGATTTCAGTGTATTTTTTTACTGATTACCATGGACCCAATGAGGGAGAAATTCAATGTGTTGATGGATTGATTGAAAATTTCATCACAAATGATTATTATCAGGGATTCCAAATAGATGAAAATATGCTTCCACTATATATATAAAAGAGTTGATGATATAATGGTTTCCTTCTTCTATTGTTTCATATAGGGAACTAATCTTTACTTTTGGTTTTGGGATAGTCTCCCGATACTAATCACGACTCATGTAATATTGAGTATATCATATTATTAATTGACTAGAGGATAGACATAACATGTTATTCAGATCCTGGTTGATAGTTTTTTTTCATATATTTGAGTGTCTTCCGGGCTATTTGATTGTTATCTAGGACTAATTTATTTTTCGAAACATTTAATTTTCTTAAATATTAATTTATCCTTTAAAGTCATTGACTAGTCACCCCTATAGATAAAAACTTATTGAGAAGTGGTGGGTGAAACGTCATGGGTGAGACCTATTATGGATAATCTGACATCATTGGGGATTCATGATATACATCATCATCTAGTTTTATCATTCAATCAATTGAAATAAAATGTTCATCAGTGGGGGAATGATATAGAGTTTCACTGTAGGTATTGGTTATATTTTAAAGTTTCCCCTTTGTTAGGTCGCATTCAGTGTAGAAATTTGGGAAGGTCCGCTCTAATACATGATGGGTTGTTTGAGCTCACTGATTGTTTTAGGAAGGTTTCTTATCATTTAGAATTTTTTGTTTAGTTTACATCCATTCACAATGTTTTCTAAATATCTTGTCTTAAAAAATTCCATCCCAGTCCCTCTTATTATTTATTTGGGAATAGAATAAGTTGAAGTATAATGATTTAGTTATGAAGCTTCTAGTGGAGATTGATGATTCTCAAGTGATTTTCTTACATTATAAGAAAATTCCATTAGTAACATTTTTCTAGTTGGAATGACCATATTATCCTGATATTTGGTCGTGTGATTAATTATTGATAGATAAATAAGCACACCTCTTTATTAAATATCATTGTTTCACATGACTTCTTCAGGGACATAATTTTTGATGGAGTGGAATTTGTAACATCCAACTATTATGTTTTAGGTATTTCCCTTATCATTATTTGTTTTACTTTATATTTTGGAATGTCATGTTACTCTTGATGATAGAGAAATATTTCTAGGAGAAATGATCTATTGTTTATGGATGTAAGTTTTTCTAAATAAATGGAGGCTATTTATAAATGTGTTATTTGATTTTCAAGTATGTATCTATGTTTAGATAATGTCTGAGGTGGGATGGATATTTTTAATGAAATATGGATTAATCACTATCTGCAGGAGGAATAAAATACATGTAATGGGAACACATGACCTATAATCGTCACTTGGATTATTTTGAGATCAATCATGGGGCATGAAATGATAACAAACCATGAAATTTTTACTTGTTTTGAAAACATTAAAATCCATATTTATAATCCAATGTGATTCCTTTTTCAATGAATTCCATATTAATAGATTACATGATGTGTAATGTTATTATATAAAATATTGTTCTCATGAACCATGATTTTAGGTATCCGTATAATTGAATTTTTATTTCAATCATTTGTATGATCTTTTGTTCATGGCCATTTATCTCTCCCATAAAATTTTGGAGCCATATAATATATCCATATAGTTTCATTTAGTGATAAACAATGTTTAAATTGTAATTAATATCTCATGTTATGAAATCTATCCTTCTTTATTCATTTTATATGATTATAATAAATTTGTTTCATTGTATTTATGAATGTATTTCTATATATTTTTGGTTATTATTATTTCCATTTATATATAATAAGAAATATTGATTTGTAGGATTTCCAATATTTGTGCCCTGGTTTATTTTCATCATTTATGGAGGTATATTTTGGTATTTTCACATCACAAGACATTTTTATAAATTTAATCGATTTGAGATGACTGTATTGATTCACGCACATCCATTTTCATTGTTTTTTAATTCCTTATTATTGGAATATGTTACGGGTGTTTCATACCATGAGTTTGAGTATGAGGTTCCATATGTAGTCTATTTTTAAAGATCATTATTTCTAATTTCATCATTAGTTATTTTTCAAATATTAAATGGCATGGGTAATTGATTTTTTTAGTGAATTTTTTTTATAAAATATTGTCTTCCATCAGTTTTGGTAAAATAAAATGTATTATCAAATCATTGTTAAATAGTTTTCTAAAATAGTATTCAAATAATTGTTTTCATTAAATGGTTTGGAAAATACAATACAAGGGGGAGCAGGGTGAATGTAGGTGGATCATGTGGAAATAAGAATAATTAATTGATATTGTCATGTGGGTCACTTCTTGTGTGTTCTCCACTCCATATGCATTTTCTTCTTGGGAATTTATTAACCTATAATGGGAAAAACTTTCTAAGGGTTTCATATTATATCTATAATTAATTCATATATTTATAGTCATAATGTGATTTATTTTATATTTTTGGTGAACGAATTTCCTGGTAATCCTGGCCTAGTGTGGTCCTTGGTGTAATGATAATTTTTATTTACCTTTGGCATGTACTATTTTCGGTGGTACATAAATAGATATGATATGATATGAGAAATGTTATTTTCATTGTTTTGAATTATTTATATGTTTGAAATTATTTGAATATAATTTTCAATGATTATTTAGGAAATGTGGGAACATGGGAAATGGAATGTTTGAACTAGATTTTAAAAAAACTATATATCTTACCTCGTTTTGATTAAAATTGACTATTATCAGATTATTAAATATATACTTGTTCTGAAGCACATTTTTGTGATTCTACTGATCCAATTAGTTCACATGATTTTTTTCTCATTAGAGTGGCATTGAACATTTTTTATATTTGGATTCATGGAATGGAAAGAAACCATTAGGAGGTTTTAGTGTTTCTGCTTGATTTTTTGTGTACTTTGTAGTGAAATGATGTGTCTTTTCCCATTGTATTACATTGTTTGTTCGGGTTACTTATCAGTATTCAATTGAAATTAGAATTTTACATGGTATTTTATGGCTTCTTTTATGTTTAATTATTTCCACATATATATAAATATATAAATTAAATATCATTTCATTAGGATGGGAGAAGTCAATTACTATGGTAGTTTTTTATGCTTGGGTTCCAGTCTCCAGCTTCTGGGGATTGGGATCACCCTTCATGAATGTTGAAATTCAAGTCAGGAATTAGATTGGGAGGGTATCTTTGTTAGTTTTATCACATAATGTATAACCCCCCTCATACTAATGGTGAGGCCTCATTATATTTCTCATTTAACATCCATTGGATCAATAGTACAACTAAATGACGGGGGACTCTATTGCATAATCTTTTACAAAGTTATAGAATCTTATTGTGGAAAAGTTATATTGATACAGTCATGGTTATTTTTCTAAACATAAATAGGATTCCATAATATATCAATAATTTTCTCATTTGTAATTCCAACAATATTGGCTTCCTCATTAGGTAAAACTCAACATTGGGCATCAGTTTTGATACACAACATCCTTCAATGTTCTATTTCTAAATAATATAATTTATATAATTAGTTCATTGAATTCATAACTTTTTTTAATTCCAAATATACTATAACACATAACCTAAATTGAAATATTTATTCATTGTTAATATCACAATCGAAATCTTAATTTCATTGGGGGTATCATAATTTTCAAAAACATCATAATGGATTGTAATGAATATGTTCCTTAATATATCATATCCACCAAGTGTAACAATCATGATGCCTTGTAAGTCATGAGGTCATGTACAAGTCCACACTAGGGTCCAGCCTGGAAATACTTTTTTGTGGAACATGTTTTTCTGTTTAAAAATTTGGAATATTTCTACACATATTTTCAGAGGTATGAACAAATATGGCATGTGATTCCCTGACCCGGTGTGCCCATAATAAATTTTAAAAAATTATTAAGTATAATTTATACTATGCACATGAAGGAAAAGAGATATCTCTCAAATGGTTGCTTGAATTATAAATTAAAGGCCACAGTTGAGTCCAAAGATTAGTTTTTAACCTAGGTTGGACAAATTTCATTGGTGTGGGACATCAAAAGAAAAATCCACAGAATGAAAAACTAGAAGTAAAATTATTTTATAAAATTATTTTATCTCAGGAATTAATTCGAATAACATCTGAACAGAGACATGGGTTGGAAATATGATTCCACTAAATGGATCGTAGCATGGTGTTTACCCAACCATAAGCCTCAGGTAAGAGGGTGTGAGAGGATTGGATTCTACAACAATTATAGGATTACTATAAATATGAGTTTATGGAAATAAGAATGGGTTTGTCTCATTTCCTCCCTTTTTAGGTAGATCTCCTTCTTCTCCATCCAATGGAGAATTGATTTTGGATTCTTTATGGATCAAAGTGGAATTGTGGATTTGAGCAGATCAGAGTGTGGTGTATGCAAATATGGAACAAAAATGTAACTAATATTCTTCCTTATGGTTTTATATTCCCATATTGAACATTTTTTTGTCAAATTTGAGTTCTTTCCATTTTGGATTCATTGACAAAAAACTGTTAATGGCCATACTAGCACATCCATAGACTGTTTCAATTCTGGATCACTCGTTCTTTGTATTCTTCATCTTTTTATCATTTTAATTTTTGATAAACATTTGAAAACATCAAGAAGTCATATGATCCTTGAGAAAATCATATATTTTTGAAGGTTTTGATCCAATGATTATGAATACAAGATGTTTTTGAGTTTCAGGTGTCTAGGGAGGCGCAATAGCTTGTTTAAGTGACACCTACTTTCCATCATGTCGAAACAATGACTGATAAATGAGTGAAGGATGTTTCTATAAAGATAATTCCTGAGGATTTGAGATCCAGTCACCAAATGATTTTTGAATCACTAGATGATTCTTTGTGGTCAGCGGAAGGGACTACTGGCATGCGGTGGTCCATCAGGAGTCCAACAATGGAAGGATGTGGCGGCCCTATGCAGGATGGTGATGGAGTGTCGAGTGGAACATGACCAGAACCACATAGAGACAGCTAGAGATGGATCATGTGGGAGATGTTCAGGATGGCAGTTTATCTATAGGAACTCATACCACATGCTACACACTAGGACAATGTAGTGTGATGCTCAGGTAATGGGCCAGACTAGCCAGGAGGGGGGGGGGATAGGATTTTGGGATTGGACATCATTAAACAATAATATATTCCAAATATGGCATCTGTATTATGTTTGTTCATTGGAAACATGATACTATTTCTGAGAGGGTCATTTACGTCGTATTTGGAAATTTAATATTTCATCCTAATGACTCAGTCCACTGAAATGATTAAATAATAATATATTGTTATTATTATAATAACTTTTCCCATCATATATTCTTCATATGATGTTTGATCGATGCACCATCAGTGGTATCATGGCTCTGAAATTGATGCATACATTTAAAGAATTATTTTCGGCGCTTAAATTAAAATCAATGCGTGGGACCCCTGATACCTGGTTTGGGTGTTAGAGGTAAATTTTCACATTTTCACACTGTGTCTATTCTAAAAAATAATAACTAATCCCATGTTTTTTTTCATTTGGATCAAAACATTGAATTTTGATTCATGTCTTCTAGGAATGTGGCATAGGACCCACTAATCACTTTTCGTCTGCGATCTTGTAAATAATAGCTTATTCACTAGGAGTCTAATTCGAGTGAATGAATATTCAATCCTAATAGTTTTTGGTTAAGGATCATTATTGTGTGTCTAGAAGCATTGAAACATGTAGGAGAGTTCTTGGTGGCGGGACTGGCTGGTGTGAGCATTGTATTCCATGTTGTATCCCTAATTATCTTTCATGGATGCGATGCTTGATGGAGAGAATGATTTAGTTACCCATTTTCACATATAAGACTTTCGAATATTTTAACACATATTTCCAAAGAAATTCATTGAGAAGGGGTGGGATTCTAGGGCCCGGTGTGCCAAGAATAAATATTATAAACATATTATGTTTAAAATATATTATTAAACCAATTAAAAATGTCTATCTTTAAAATCGAATATGGGATCAGAAATATGGGGCCCCAATTGAGTCTGGAGTGTGGCGTTTACCCAAGGAGAGGCATTAAAATTTTCACTGTGGATCTTTTGTAGAAAAATACATAGATGGAGAAAAAAAACTTATATAATAATTAAATAAAATCATTTTATATCAAACATAAATTTTAATTACTTTTTATTGGAGAGTGAGATTGGAAATATGAAACCTCTATTGGGTTCGTAGAGTGGTGTTTACCATTTGGATGACCTCGAGTTAGAGGGAATGGGAGATTCGGATTCCAAAACCATTGGCAGATTCCTATTAATGGGACTATAATCAAATGATAATGGGATTGGATCATTTCCTCTAATGGCTAGCAGAGAATTATCCTCTCCTTCTGGTGGAGAATCAATGCCCGATTCATAAATGATCATTGTGGCATTGTAGATCGAAATAGATTACAGTTCCAAGAATGCAATGACATATCCAAAATCCTTACAAGATTCTTATTTTAGATTTATCATTCCTCGATTAATTAATTGTATGTTAAAATTTATTTTTGATCATTTTCTATTCTTGGAAACCATTTTCTTTGGCTACACTAACGCAGACATAGAACGTTTCAATTCAACGTCACCTTTTCATCATGTCTTATAATGTTCTTCATGTTCTTCATCCATAAAACTTTTGACTTGAAAAAATGACATATGATGTTCAAGATAATCATAGAAATCGGAATTTATTGATTTTAGGACTCCATATATACAACGATATTGAGTTTTGGTCGTAGGATGTTGTGCAGTGGAAAGAGGAAGTGACACCTAATTTATTCACATTGAAATGAAGAAAGATCATAGAGCAGGAGATGTGTATATGAAGGTCATGACCCAAGGATTCTTGATCTGGGATGGAAACAATTTTTGGAGCACTAAAAGTGTCCCAGTGGTCCGTAGAAGGTAACTCTGATGCACGACCATGCAACTGGGTTCATGACGGAAGAGGAGACTCGAGCAGCGGGTGGCATGGGGCATGTAGAGGTGGCCATAACGATAGACATTGGGAGATGACATGGAGAGTGGTAGACTATGGGGAAGCATCTTATGGGACTGCACAGTGGGAAAGGGAGGTGGGCTACCCGAGTGGAAGGCTGGACTGACCCGTATGGGCTATGCCAAGAAGGCCATCAGGCCAAGGAAGCTTAAGACGCCCAATTCATTTAAATCAGATGTCTATTTTATGTTCCTTATTCAGCGATGTTATACTACATTTGAGAATGTTATTTATGTTCATTTTGGGAATTTAATATTTTGGTCTATTTACATGGGCAACCAAAAACATAAATAATAATAATATGTAATTATTATTATTAAAACATTGATCTGCCATTACTTCTATATGTGATGTCTGATAGATGATACATCAGCAGTGTCATGACCCTCAAATTATGGAAGACTATTAAATAATAATTTTTGATGAATAATGATAAAATGATAAATGGGTCACATGATTCCTGATAAGGGACTTTGTAGCAGAATGTATCATTTTCACTGGGTGTCCCATTTTGGGAAAATGAATATCCAATCTCATGTGTTTTTCCTTGGGAATCACAATATTGAAATTTATATGATGTGTTCATGGAATGACACACAGTCCTGATGATGTATCGTTCATCTATGATGATAAAAGGAAAACTAATTCACCAAGAGTCTTATTCGGGTGAATTAATAGTTTATCCTGAGCATTTTTTTTTGTAATGATCATCAAGATGTGATCTATTTGGTTATATAGGTCCAATTGAGGAGGAATGTTAATAGAATTGCCTATTTTCAATTCAGACCAAAGACGAGCATCATCTTCTTGTTGGCCTTTTAGCCAGAATTTCCATGTACTCTATGAGTACAATGCCATGCATAGGGGTTATGGTTCTTTAATTTGAAATTGAATATGGATAGATACACAACTAGGTTATGATGTGGGTCACACATCATGGATGTCCCATACGCACTGTGAGAAACTTGATTGAACTATTCACTTGAATCTCCTTCTTTTGGACTCATATTTTTGCATACGAGTAGCCTATCCAGATTGTTTTTCTGCATAGAAGATGATGGATCCCCCTATAGTTGTTTCCATGAAATGATATGATATGTTACTAGAGTGAGGACTATCAGAGGTGAAAAATGATATTTTGATCCTAATTCCAATCCAAGGAGACTCTTGACTATATAAGTGGTCAGGTGATGACATCATCAGTTTCCATGCTTACCCTAAAGCTGTGATGAGAAGCATTGTACCTCACAGAATCCTATTGGGTACCATCCAAGAGGTATTTCTAGTGTAGTTCCTCCACCTATTCTGAGTTCAACCCTCTAACCGAAATGGTCTTGGGTTTTCAATGACACTATAGTGGGACCCTCCTATAATGCCTAGAATGGGTCCTTAACCAATTCTAAGTGTAACTCTCTTTCCAAGACAATAATGGTCCCTCGATGACAATAGATTGGAACCCACTAAAAGGACTGAGCAAGGGTCCTCAATTTTAAATCATGACCTTGTGATAATACTAATCAATGATGATACATGGGTTGATATCCTTCTGGACTCACGAGAATGAGGGATACCTTCTCCACCAAGATTCATCCATTTGAAATGAACTAAATCCATGAGGGTGAGATAGTACCACCTTAAGGGTATAGTATCCAAGTGTCGTTATTGAGTCCCTTTGACGAGAATGTTCATGAATGATGTGTGGGATGTTGTTAATTATTCATGGTTACTTCTTGAACAGTTTGAGACCATTTCTCTTGGGATGAGTTTTTAAATGGAGATCTACTTACAATCTTAATAAGAATTATTTGAATGATAATATATATATATATATATATGTATATATATATATACCATGTCTTATCACCCCCATAAGTTTTGGTTACTCTCCTTACCAAAGAGGTGATGAAACATGGGGTATCCAAAATTATTTCTATGTCTATATTTTCATGTTATGATGAGTCTACTATCATACGATATGTAAATAAGACTAGATGAGAATTTATTATTCTCACCATCTCTATATCCTTGTGTTCATTTGAGATTACATTCACTCTTCTTTGGGGTTGAGAAATACTCGTTTACTATACCTTATCCTATCTAATTATTTCATATTCAACGTTTTATTTATACCCCCCACTTCATCTTTTTGAGGAATCCTCATATGTTTTTTTATACTCACCCCTACATGGTATTTTCCTACACATGCCATGCGATATGTTGACATCAGACAAAATGATCATGAATTTAAAGGAGCATAAGAATATAGGTTACTGGACTGTGTTTGGTGGTCATATTTGGGGATACAAGATTGGGGATCAATCAACGATCTTACACATTTACATACTGCTAGGTTTTGGTACTATTCTAGTTGCACAAGAATTTTTCTCCTTTTTCTGTTCCGTCTAATTATCTGTACTTTTACTGATTAGAAGTAGATTAAAGTAATTCTTATTTATGGATGTTTTTTTTATTTTTTTATTTTCCTCAACACTTTTTAATTCGGTTGGCAGTGTGCTTGAAATTAATATTAGGGAAAGTCCTTCATATGATTGTTGTGCCTTCGTTGCATGTCCCCACCCCTGGCCAATGGTGGCGGTCAGGAGGTAGTTGCGTCTCAAGCCCTAAAATGTGCCTGGTCATGACACACTTTTCAGATTTATTACCCCTAGATACATCTATTACAGTACTGTGACATCATGTAATATCCAGGTAGGGATGTTTTGTTATAATGACCAGCATTATATCTACCTTAACTAAACATTATGATATTATTATATAATTATCCTTGAATTATATCTTATGGTTAGGTTCCCTAATCTATATCATTCTAAAACATTATCACATATTTTCAACTAAACTTTATCTAATACCGCCTATGATAAATTAGACCCTTGAATCCCTAATTCATCTCCTTTATTTGTTAAACTGGAATAGATAAAATATTCAAATGCCAAATAACTTAATAGTTTTGAATACATCAATAACCAAATTACAGAAAGGGTACCCATATCTCTTTTAGAAATAAAAAATAAACATAATACATAGAAAATTCTAGCAATGTTACACATTGTAACCAATTTAATGATTTGTTATTCATTACCTGGGGAAGGTAAAAAAAGAGCACAAATTCTTATAAAGGGTTATGTACTACGAAAGATATCGGGAAAAAATAATTAATAAAGAATATCTAAAGTTATATAATTAACATAAATTATATTTAAATAACTGGATAAGGAATAATCAGTATGACAACCTAAATAAACAAACAAATAACCCATTTAGTATATAAAATCAGATTGAAATTCATTCATATATTTTATCACTGTGAAAATTGAATGGATAATAATTAATGAATTATTAATATTGGAATGTGTTAATCATTGAATTTCACATTTCTCATGGACATTATAGGTTCATCGCCATGATTTATTCTCAATATAGTTTAAAAATTGAATGTATAAACCCATAAAATTTAGAAAAATTTTTGATTTAAAGAAAATACTAATGAATAAGAAATCAATATAAAACATGGACCAACCATGTATTAATTATCAAATCATTCCTCATATATAGAATTAATTATATAATTATTTTCCTTATCATAAATTATATGGATTCAGTATAAAATCTATATTCAAAAATATTTCAACAGTTAACCAAACAAGATTAAAATTAAAAACCATATGTAACAGTAGAATATATTTTTTGATATAATCATATAAATTATAAAATAATATTGATAATGAGATATGTAATGTATTGTGAAAAATTATAACAATAATGCCTTTTTTTCAAGAGAATGTTAACATTTAAAAAATAAATTTATATGTTGCAATAACTTATATCTTGTGTTATTTTTCAATGAAAATCCCCAAGGATGAAAATAATCAAATTTAATCTTTGAATAAAAATAGGAATTAATTATTAATGATAGAAAATAAAACGTTTTCATCAATAAAACTAAATAATATTGTATTTGATCATAAAAACAAATAAGATTCAATGGAATGAAAATTGAGAGGAACCCCATACCTTATACTCATTTTTGTTTGGAACATAAATTAAACTATTGTATAATGTTTTAATGAATTTTATTAACTTATAAAATAATCATATTAATTTTTAATTTATCATATATGATCGTATTATACAAAATTGTCACCCACTTTTTAATAATAATTCATAATTTACATTGTTTTGGTTGTTAACAACATTTTTTCGAGTATGTTTTTTCTAGTTATTTATACATCCTATTACATAGATCATGATTTCATCATATATAAAATGTTACACATGATAAAAATGTAATATATATTCATTTCATATATATTTGTAGTAAACCATAAAATTTTGTGATAGGAAATGAAATGCATGATTCATGTAGATTGTAATTCATGCATTTTTCAGAATGTTGTTTCCATTTTACAAACATATTTAAAGAAATAAAATTAAATGAGTTATATAAATATATTATAATTCAATTTTTATATATATGTAATATATACTAAATATATTTATTAATACCATCTTTAATTCATTCTATTTTTTCTATGAAAAATTCACATAACTTCTCTAGATGGTAGTCTTTCGTACCCCTGAACAACGTTATCATTTTTCAAGAAAAATGTACAGCCTAAAGTTATGATTTTAATAATATATACGTAAAAAATAATTCATAAAATTATTAGATATATTATATAAATAATATTCCCATCATTATTGCAAACCATTATAGGAGGTAATTCATAAAATGAACAACATCGATTCTTGATGTGGTAGCCCGACATACACATGAACAATGATTTCATAATCCATTTGATGGAATTTTTTAAAAAATTATTTATAATACCTAACATAATAAAATATGAGTATATTTAAAAGTCATAGGTTATAATAATATTAGGATATAAATATAATCAAATGAATTGGATAAGGAATTAAATGAAGAATTCCTTTATAAAAACATCAACTCTACTTTAGGTTTCCTCTTTTGGTTTACACTAATACCATATTATTATATATTTATACCCAAGATAAAACTTATATAATCAGTGGAGGGATATTTATGATTTATGTTTTATGGTAATGTAAGAACAATTGTTGTTTAGTGGTGTTAGAAAGTGGTATAGTGGAGTCTTTATATAAATGGGTTTTGTGAAAAATTTGTAAATTTTTAGAAGATTGAATTCCACCCATATTTTTTCCAATTAAACTGGCACCATTACTTAAAATTAAAAGACTATATAATTTATAATGGATTTTTATTCCCATAGATATGGTTTTTTAATGTTTATTAGTTATGATTCCCCTTATATTTAATTTTTAGTTCCTTAGTATGCAAAATTGTCTCTTCATTGTGGTAATTAATTTTCACAACATTCACTAATAATTTTGGAAAAAAGTAAATTTTAGCAAATTATAAATTATAAATTATCATGATTCCAATTATTTAATCCAATTTTAATAATTCAAATTACATATTAGGGATATAATAATTTAAAATTAATCCCACATATGTGTTGAGAAAATGGGTTTTTAATGGGGAAATGATCAAATGTTTACTATGCTTTCATATCTAGTATAATTATAAAATTTATTCTAAAAGATTTAATGTTATTAATATATCTATTATTGATATATGTTAACAATATTTCAAATTAATAATTTAATTTTAAATTTTAAATTTCTATCATGAAAACATAAATTATATTTAAATTTTTTATTTTTTAGTATTCATAAAGAAATTAAACATCCCATAAAAATAAAAATGAATTAGTAAAGGATAATTTTTAAATTAGTCTACAAAATTATTTTTGTTTAGTTAAATATTAATTATAAACGAATCAATATTTAGTTATAAAATAAGTGTTCCTTTAATGGTGGGAAAAAATCCTATATATATATAAATATCTTCATGCATGAAATGGAATTTTCTATTATATTATGCATATGAAATATTTTGGACTAATGTAAGAATAGTTATTTAAATATTTAAATTGAATTATGATTATATACAAAAATTAAATAATTTTATTTATTAACATAAAACATTTTGTCTATTTAAAAATTGTTTCTTATAAGATATACATTTCTTTTAGATTAATTTGGTTTTTATATTCATCTCTTTTTAATTGGAATCAAATCAATTTAACCATTTGTTTTAATAATATATTTCATCCTATAAATAAATTCTGATTCAACATATGGTTAATGATATTCATTTTGAATAATTATATAAAAATTATTTGGGAAAACAATGTCTTGTGTGTAACATAATCCATCAATGAAATTAATTTTTGTGAGTTTTCCATTAAAAATCAGTATATTGTGCATTGAATGTTTTAGAGTAAATTTATTTTTTAAAATTATTAAAAATATAGAAATGGCTCATGATACTATATTCATTTTTATAATGGATGCCTCATGGAGTAAATGCTAGTTAATACAATTTACATATATAAAAATTTTGTGGTTTTTTATTTTGACAGGCTTAATATAACATTAAGAAAAAAATATGTTTTAGATATTATTGTTCAATGGTGATCATAATGAAAGGTGTATATTAATGTTTATGAAAAAAAATCAAATTTACATGTATAGAATAAAGATATGACATCCACCGGTCGGATAATGTAATGTCTCGGATCAAGATGCCACTTAGTAGGTGCCCCATACCCAGTTGGCCACATTCCTCTAAGCATGTTTCCCCAAATGCCAGAGGCTACCGATTATTAGCAATGGGAAAATGTGAAATAGTGGGGAAACTATTCCCTAATTATTAGAGTGTAAAAAATATAATAACCTAAAATAAAATAGTTTAATTAGTAAATTTAATAATAGAGAAATAAAAAATAGAAGATTGATATGATAAATAACCATGTATCATTCTATACTAAAGATGATATAGCTTGTTATTTGTTCTATGAATATAGTCTAGAAAAGTACACTGAAGAAATCAATAATATATGTACCCAAATAACAAAAGAACAAATATAATATTATATGTGTCCCAATCCTCGACATGGTCCCTTTCTCTCCTCCAAAAACAAAAATAAAGTACTAGTAAAAGGTCCCTTCCCTTAATCAACATCTACAATCATATAATCTGTTTGGGCCTGAATGCATGACCAAAACTGCGAGTGATACTAAATCCTAGTAGGTAACCAACAAAGATCTATGATGATCTAGTAATGAATATATATATATATATATAACTATTATTGAACAACAGTTAATGTAGTAATGAGTAGGTACTTAAAACTAACCACAACATATGTGTTTGAAGAAAATGTAATCATGTAAGGGTGATGATCAAGTCAAATCATGTGCTTTTTCTTAAAATATGCATCATTATTCATTTCATTTCATATTTTAATTTATAACTACGTCTAGTTATGACATATTGAAGAGGAATTCTAGTATTTCCCGATGTTTTTTAACCCATCCCATATAATCATGTTATAACATAACACCAAACTAGATCAAGAGTAGCTTTATATTAATTTTTACAGTCCATCAGAGTTGAAATCAAGTATATTTTAATTTTAGCTGATTCTAGGGTAAAACCTAGTATATAATCATTTCAGTATGTATCAGGGCCATGCCTAGTGTATAATAATTTCACCATTAAAGATACACATATAACATAGACTATTATTTGGTTAACAACATAATAACTGACATGGGTAACTCATATCACAAGCCTATCATGTGTATTAAACTATCACAAGGTATAACCATTTATTATCTCACATGGGAAAATATTTCATGTAACAAATTCCATTTTAAATAACCCCAAAAATAAATACAAAGGAATTCACATAGACATACTAGGACAAATGGCTAAATGTTTTTCATCAAAAGGAAAATGCACCCACAAGGTTGCCCTCAATCAAGGATAACAATTTCTAAAATGCCTTATAATCATATAATAAATTACATAATCAATATTAGGTAACAACATAGTTCAATATTCAATTTAGTTGACACCCAAAAATAGAATTCTTGTACATTAAGACATATAATCAAATTGAAAATTTGTGAAAGGCACAACACCACAAACTTCATGCATATAAGACTCTCCTCATCCATCATCATGGTTTTGTTTGAAATAGAATAGTTTATATCATTAAAATGGTAAAAAAAATCAATAATTAATAACTCAATTGAGATACGAAATCGGAAAGAAATTATCAAAAGGAATCGAGCACTCACTGAGAGGATTTAAACAAATCTGATGGTGTTCAAATCGGCCATCAAACGACAACACCCTAGGGAAATTACAGTTCAGATTACACGGGTGTTATATTCGTTGAATGAGGGATTGTTTTTTTCTATCTAGAAATGATATTCTACTACCCTTCTTAATAATAATAAAAATTAAGCAGGGAGTACATGGGACTATATGTCGTGTCCATACAATTCCAATCCATACCATTACATTGTCATGTACTGTTATTACAAGGAATGTTTCCCAGCATACTTGACATGTACATAAAAGTACTCAGTGTGGTACCCATTCATGACATATAATTGGCCAATAGTCATCCCTTGACCTATTTTCCACCATTTTCAAAAGTATAAACTCAAAAGGAATGACATGTACCTTGACGTAAGAACTTGGTTCATACAAACTCCCCCAACCTTAAATTAATTAATCCCTAAATTTAACTTTCATGGGAGATAAATATATATCTATGAACAACATCCACCACTGTGATGGTACGTCAGCCTCCCTCTCCGAAGTCTCATCCTACACTGGGTCGTGCTGCCATAGCACCAGCAACAAATGAATAGGCTGCCCTAGAGAACCTTCATTCTATGATGCACAATATGAATGGGAGTATCCTCAAAGGACACATCTTCCTTCAACACCACTTCCTCGGTATGAATGGTGTGAGATGGGTCTGAAAATTAATATTGTAACTAAGAAATGTGGAAGACATTGTACAAATCCCAGTACCCATAAGTTAACTTCAACCGATAGGGAGCCGACCTGACCCTCTCAAGAATCTCAAATTGCAAGACATATCATAGTGAAAGCATACCATGTCTTATGATTCACCGATGTACCATCCATGGTATAAAATGCAAGAAAACCTGATCCTCGACCTCAAAATCCAATGGATTTCTATTTGCAATCAACATATAATTTCTGTTGAGAATATGTAGGGGTCATTTAACTCTAAATCAACTAGACCTGCTAAGGGTTCCCCTCTACAAGACGCGGTCCCAGTAGAGTGGCCTCACATGCCTCCATCCAAAAAAAGGAGTGTGTCTTGACCTATCATATAAAGCCTCATAATGATCCATATGAATTGTATTCTGGTAGATATTTTTGTATGAGAAATCAATAAGGGGTATGTGTGCCTCCCTGGAACCACTGAAATCTAGGATTCATGCATAAAGAATGTCCTCCAACACCTGAATCATGTGCTCTATAATTCCATATATCTGGGGGTGGTAAGGTTTGCTCAGCAGAACCTATGTACCCAAATATCTATGTATCCTTGTCTAGAAAGGAACGTAAAATGATTGTCCCCATCTAAAATGATAGAAATACGATCCATGTGTAGTAGTACAATCTATTGGATGTACAATCTCCCATGCACATCATCATTGAAGGTTTCCTTGATTGACAGGAAATCTAAAACCCTCATTATCTTGTGAACCACTACCCATATTACATTATTACCATAGGGAGACCTCGGTAAACTAGTTATGAAATTAATCTTGACATCATTCCATTTCCTATCATGATTGTGTAGCTGTTGAAAATGTCTTTCTAGTCTTTCTTATTCCTATTTCACCTACCGAAAAGTTGAATAACTCATGATAATACCAGATATATCTCTCTACATACCTAGCCACCAGTACTGAAGATGAAAATAATGATACATATTTTTAATATCGGGTTGCACTGCCACAATTAGAGCATGAAAATATTATATTAGCGCCTTGCAAAAGTATTCTGAAACCCATACAAGACCCTGTAACTATAGAACCACATCCACACATATTGTCCAATTAGGAAGAGCATCTTCCCCTTAGATAATCTCTCCAAGAACAAGGACTTCATAATATGATAGCTACCTTATCATTACAATATCCAGTAATATAGAGGTAACAACTGAAGATGTAATGAAATTTTGTCCCTGACTATTGTAATCCTCTGTGTGCATCTAAAATAACAACGACATATGATACCACTCAATACCCACCTGCTACACTTCCAAAATCTGAGTCCTCATCCTCAGTACTTTAGCCACTGCATTTTCCTTTCCTGACATGTAGGAATGCTCGATGTTGATGGTATTCCACCGATTATCATTACCTCAGACGTATATCAAACTAATTAAATATGCAGTTTAGAATTATTTGGTCTGGGTACACCAAAAAAAACTCTGCCAATATGTAATTCTTCCAAAAGGATAAGGCATGAACAACCACAGCTAACGCGAGATCGTGCATCAACTAGTTCCTCTCATGTGGCCTCAATTGTCGATACCCTTACACAAAAACTCAATCCCCCTAAAAAATTACATATACCAATATGATTCATAATGTGTCATAGTACACATTATACCTCCTTCTTAACTCTAGGAAAATCATAATCGGTGCTGACCTTAATATCACATTCATCTCCTAAAAGGTCATCTCGGTAGAATTTATCTATATATACTTGAAACCCTTCGTTTTTCAAAATCATCATCGGTGATTCTTGGAGTGATATGGAATGTATAAAATTCATTTAGTAACCATATAGCCGTAGAAAACTTCACACCACAATGACGCTCTTGGGATGCTCTAAGGTAACTAATGCTCTAACCATCTTTGGGTCCATGGAAACTCATGTCTCTAAGATGATGTGACCCATGAGAGGAATCTAATCAATACATAAGTGAAAATTTGTTAAAATAGAATATAAATAATGCTCTCTCAGTGTATTCAAAATGATCTAAATATGGATGGAATAGTCATGTTGATTGTGAGAATACACCACGATGTCATCCATGAAATCTACTACAAAAAAATCCATTTAGGTATAGAACACACAGTTTATCATTTCCATTAAAACCATAGGTGCATTAATGAGACCAAATCACATAACTAGATACTCATATATCCCATAAATTCTATGAAATGATATACATGGTATGTCTATAGGTGGAACACAGTACTGGTGATAACGAGATATCAAATCGATCATTGAGAAATCCTAATCCCATCAATGCTAATCGAATAGATCATCTATTTGCGGAGGAGGATACCATTTCATTACTATCAACTACTTCAATTTTCGATAATCCCCACATATCCTAAGGTTATATTCTTCCATTTTCACAAAAAGGAATAGTTTAACCCATGGAATGTTATTGGGTTAGATGAAACACATAGCTTCAAAATCCACTAGATTCTTATTGATCTCTTTCAACTCTGTTGTAGCCATCCTGTAAGGAGTAATGGATACCCGTGAAACTCCATGTACTAGCTCAAAAAAGAACTTTACCTCTCCTACTATAGGTAAACTAGAAAATTCTTTCTGGAATACATTCATTAAATTATTAACCACTGGAAAAAAGTCCATCTAGCATGTCCCCTATTCATCCAGATATAAACTAGTGATCTGTGATGTCTTCCCACTCAACCCACAATTCTTGGGTCTAGCTCGGCTTGCCTGGACAAAAAATTCACCGTTGTGTAGAAACGATTTTCCCTATGGTGAAGTAAAACTCAATATATGGTGAATACAATCCACAATGACATTAAAGGACAGTATACAATCCATTACGTGGGTGACATCGAGACCTGTCATCTATATTACATAGTAATACCAAATAAAGTAACACACATGCATTTTAGTGGTGCACTCCTCGAACTATCGCAAACCTACCGTCCTAATCCATAACAGAGTATCTAGTTTCAAAACACCATCAGATGTAAAAAATGGATCCCTAGGATCTCTAAAATGGTAATAGATATTAAACAATGTGAATCCCATATATCAAAAAGTATAGAAGTAAAAATAGAGGTGACTAGAATGGTTCCTCTGGAATTGGGAGGTCTGAGATCCTTCAGCTGCTGTGTTTTCTACATTGCTAATGTAAGGCATGTACAATAGTCTTATGACACAACCTGGCTACCCTGAGATGATCCACTATGTAGTGTCAAAAAACCTTAAGTTTGTCTACCTAGGCTATAATCAGCACCTTGGCATCAACGACCTAACATATGCTATTTCTCTGACTGGTGAGAAGCTACTAGCCCTACTCTGGAATGTGGAGTCTGTGCATATCCCCTCTCACTAGCTGCCGATGGAAACTTCCAGAAAATGCACTGTTGATGTCCCATCTTGCCAAAATATTTGCATTCAACTAGGTTCATCATTTAGTAAGGTTTCATCGGACCAACATTTTCACATTGGTAGAACCTCACCTGGTTAACAGATGAAATGTTTGGACTATTATATTTGTCATGAGTGTACTCCAGATGATGCTTTCTGAAACATATTGAGACTGTACTGGATCTCGAGGGAGAATGACAATGTATTGAACCTCTAGATTCCCTCACAGTCCAGATGGTAATTAGTTCCTGGTTCACTATAGTAGATACAACAGTCAAACAAAAGATATTCACCTATGATTAGATGTCATACTAGAGACCTTCCATGAATTTCCTACCCTATAAGAGATCACCACCCATAAGAATAGGTGTGAATCCCTATAGCTTAGTTAAACCATCTGATTAATCAATACTTGATATAGTTCCCTTCTACAAATGCTTGAACATTTAGGACTTGAGGACCCTCAACATTATCAGGTATAAATACTCATAGGATACTCTCCGGAAGTCTTCTAAAGGAATATATTGAAAATTCCCTATCTGTGTAACCACATCTGACAATAACTTAGATGAATCAAACATCATATAATTCATGAGTATGAACCTCTATATAGGATATGTATCCAGATGCCTAATTTTAGATAACATGTCCTCTATCCCTGACTCTATAGCCTGCAGTCCACCATCTCCATAAAAAGTGGAAGGATGTTACTATTGTAACACTCTATACAGCTCATCCAAAAAATGTGTAGACTGAGCTTCTATCCTAATTGTGTTAACAATGCACAAGAATTTATTGTGGAACTCTGCTTCAACACCTGTGTCTGATACAACCACTGGTGTCTCAGCTTGCATGACTGGAGGATCCTATGGTATCCAGTGGACTACCACCTCTGGGGAATGCTCAACACCACCCTCCTAGCTTACTAATGAATTTCTTCATGGTGGTATTGTTCTGTAATGTCCAACACATACACTTTAGTACATTCTTAGTCAACAAGGTATGACGTTCAAGAGAACATTAACTCCAGAGGAGATGAAAAGACATAAAAGGTCACAAAAATTTGGGTACAAGGTGTATAGAATCTAAACACAATGTGATAACTTTTTCTCTCACATGATCTTGTAAGTATAACTTCCATTGTCCTGTAATTATATTAGGTACATATCATGTAAGAAAAAACACATAATGTACTCATGTATTCCCTCCTGGATATGTACATTTACATCACAAGAGCCACGTGGGTCTGCCTATGGAAAACTACACAAGTTGTATATAAGGTACATGATATTTCCTAATCAAAACTCAACAACTCGGGATTTTTCATGCAAAGCTAGTGACAAAGTAATCAACCACATCATGTGTAATTAGATAACATAGAACTTACTTCAAAAATTCAATTCATTCTGCATAGAAGAACACATAGTATCTATTCATAAGACCAAACTATTTTTTCCATTGGTATCTAGACAGAATGCCTCAACAACTTCCCTGGATCCCCCGTTTTTACAAAATAATGAAATGATGTGAGAAATTTCAATTTTTGGGATCCATAAAAAATGAATATAAATTTCTAGAATCACATATAGTAAATATTATCCAAATTTCTATCCTTTGGTCGAAACCTGATCCACCAAATTCTGATCCAAGAGGGACTACACTCCTTAGAGACCAAAGTTTGGCATCCATGTTATTCAAGCATAACATATACCAATACACCATTCACAATAGTAGTAAAATATATTATGATACCTATTACAACCACATTCATATATATAATGACATTTATCAAAAGAACATGCATTCAACAATTCTCTCTAAATGGAATGGAAATAATGCATGGCATGGGATTTATAATAAGTGACAATATGATGCATGAGATGGAATACCCAAATATCACCGGGTTACAAAAAAATAGAACCACAATGAAATCAACAATAACAGAAAAAGACAAGTGTGGTACTCATCGGTGAAATCAAATCAACTGTAGTAGCTCAAAATCCAAAAAATACAGTTTCATCTGAGGACATTCTCAATTACCCCATATATGGGGTAGTTTCTCATGTGCATAACATAGTATGGAATCCCATGAACTTCCATCTCGGTCTATTGTCACCAACTTAGAATGCAAACTAGAAAATAAATACTACTTTGATACCACTTTTTAATGTCCTGGATCCAGATGCCACTCAATTGGTGTCATGTACCTGGTTGGCCCCAAGGCCTAAAAGTACATTTCCCCAAACAGTAGAGGCTCCAGACTAGCAGTGGGGGACAAAGGTGATATAGTGGGGAAACTATGCCCGCATTTGAAGAGTCTAACACAAAAGAATAAATAATAATGCAGTAGAGGTTGTATTAAAACACATACGACTAAGATAAACAACATAAGACTGAAAAGATAAATAACCAATCATCATTCCGTACAAAAGATGATGCATCATGTAATATGTTATATGAAAACATTAAAAAAATTACAATGTGGAAATCTAAAATATGTGTTCCAAATTAAAAAATGGACAATAAAATCTAACAGGAATCTCTTGCCTCGCTATGTACCATGATCTCATACTCCTAAACATCAGATCAAGTACTAGAAAAAGGGTTGTTACCCTAATCAACACCTATAATCAGATAACCTGCTTGGGCTTAGAAGCATGACACAAACTGGGTCTGAGACTAACTCCCAGTATGAAACCACCAGTGATCTATTCTAATTTTTCAATTAATATATATACATATAACATGGAATGTACAACCATGAATGAATTAAATATTAAGTACACATGATTAAGAACAAAAACTTTCTCAGAAGACAATGAAATCAACTATAGGCTAGACCTAATCAAAAAAATTTCATTATAATGGCAGAGGCATCATTAGTCATTTAATTTCACCATTCAATTTATACCCCATTATGTCCTAACATCCTAAAGTGGAATTCAAGTATCGCCCATTGTTTGTTTAAACCAAACCATATAATCATCTAATAACATAACACCAAACTCGATCAAACCAATCTATATCAGAATTTTATCAATCAATTAGGGTCAAAACCCAGTATATTAGCATTTATGTATGTGCTAGTGGCCAAAATCGATATATAGGCATTTAATCATGTATCAGGTACAAGATCGGTGTATAAGAATTTCAACAAGAAAAAAACACATGTAAAATACAATATTACATGGTTAACCACATTATATCTCACAAGGATAACTCATATCTAAATTCTATCAAGTGAATTAGACTGTGATAAGGCATTCCCACTTATTATCTGATATGGGAAAATCATTCCATTAACCAATTTCATTTTATATAACCCCTAAAAAAAGTTATGCCTATGGGAATCCCATGTTATATATATAAATGTTGGTCATACAATGGAAAACACACACACATAGTGGCCCAAAATGAAGGATAACGATTTTAAACATTCCATATAATCATTTAATAAATTACCTAATGATATTTAGCTAACAACATAAGAAAATATTAAGTTTAGGTACCAGCTAAAAAATGGTCGCCCGACACTCCGACACATATAATAAACATTATAATTTATAAATGGAACGAGACAACTTATATTGTACTCATAAGACTATCTTCGTCATGTGTCAGGATTTGATTTGACCTAGAAAATGAGCTACAATTATAAACCTTTGATAAATTATTTTAAAGAAGAAATCAAGAAGAAAGGATCAAAAATAATTGAGAACTAACCAAGGGTATTATAAATAAATATGATGTTGTGTGAATCAAGTGTCACACAATGAAACAAGAGGAATATTGAGTTTTCTGATTTCTTGGGTGCATTTTTCATCAACGAGGGGTTCATTACACTCCATCTAGAAAAATGGTGATATTTACCGAAATAAAAACAATAAAAGTACAAAGTGTGTACTTAATAGTATTGATAGAATTTGTACAATTCTTTTCCAAACCATTATATAGCCGTGTAGTAGGATTTCATGGAGTGTATCCCATAATACAAAGCATGAACAGAAAATCACTTGACATGTAGTTCCCATTCACATCGTGTAACAAGATTGTAGCGATCCCTTGATGTTTCCCCCATTATTATTATGTATAAGATGAAACCGAAATATTAGTACCTCTAAGTAAGAACTAGGTTCTTATAGATCATACCCCTTGACACCAATTTTTAAACGAAGTTGAAGGAGATGGATTCACTAAAATTTTCATTTACCAACATTAAAATGATATTTAACAATAGAAACAAGACATGAAGTATTTTTTTGAGATGTTCAATCTTATTGAGATTGTGGTCCAAACCACGATCATTATAATATCTTAATGATGTAATACCATCATACAATATACACATTCATAATATATTTGTGTAATTAGGGTTCAGGTATATAGAACATAGTAATATATATTTTTAATGTATAATTTTAATAAGAATAAGTATATTATATATACCTTTTAATTACTAATATATATATATACACTTTTATAAAAATATATTTTCAAGTACTAGATTAATATAAAAAATAATATTTTTCAGAAATATATTGATTTAAATAAATCTTTTATTTGATTAATTTAATTATTTTGAAATAAATGAAATTTTAATGAAATATTTTTGAAAAATAATAATTATTTTACTATCAATTATGATAAAATTTATTGTTCTTCCTTGTAATTTTTATAATTAGATGAATTTGATAGTTTTATACAAACAATTATTTTCTAGTAAAAATGTTTTTAATTTAGATGTGTAAATTATTATATTTAGAAAAGTATTTGGTAAAATAAATATTATGTTTTAAATCAACACATTGAATTTGGAAAATGATGAAAATACCAAATTATTATAACATATTATAATTATATGAAAAAAAATTACAAACTATATAAATTTATGATGTGTATTATGACATTATAATATCACAAAAGTGATATAATAAACACCAAAAAAATAATCTATGAACAAAAATATTTCTCCATTAAATGAATGAATATTGTATTTAAATTTAATAATATTTAAATACAATATAATATCCACAACTCAATATAATTTTTTTCATTCCTTGAAAAATAATTCATTATAAAAATGACTCCATTATTTATCATGAGTAGTATTATATTTATTATTGTGGTTCAAATACTAATATAAATGTTTAAATCCACTCCTCATTGATATAGTATATGGGATAAACCATGTGATGGTGTAATATTTTTTATAATTATATCAGTTTGTGTCCCAAACCTATGTCTAAATACATAATAAATAATCCCCTAATATTTTAACATAAATACCCACATAATGAACCATACCTCTTCACCCAAATTTCATTTAGTATGAAGTTACTCTCCCTCTCTAAATCTCTCTAATTTTTTTCCCACTCTCTTCGGATGCTCTGGCCAATATTTTAGATTAACCTTTTTAAAGAAAAAATTCTATCGTCTCACATTATATTTATGTACATAGATTTTTCATTATAATTTTATTTCAAATTATTCATTTTATTTTTAGTTTCACATATATTTGTACAATTATACTTATTATTATTTAATAAGTAACCTATTATCACACTCAATATACAATTTCTTTAACCACTATGTACACTCATTGTGTTGAAAAACATATCATGTGATTTTCCAAGTGAGACACTAATATTGTGAATACTCATCCCCATTTAAATATAAGTGTGTTTACATGTAACATGATGAGTTTTTTATAGGTAAAAGTATGTTTAATAGTGTACATGATAAGCCAAAACAAGCGTAAAAAACAACTAAATAATATTCGTTAAATGTAACAATTATAAAATTGATGTTAAAATTTAATGCATAAAAAATATTTATTAAATTATTAAAATATGGTTTACAGAAGTTAATATAATGGATTAGTTTTCAAAAAAATATTTATCAATAAAAATAAACCCATTTTAAAAATGAAATGGAATCTTTTAAAAAACTAATTAAATGCTCACAACTGTGTTTTTTTAGTAAAATAAAAAAATCAAATATTTTTTTTACATTAATGAGATACATATATAAAATGTTTAATATATTTTTTAACATACATAATATGTGTTTTCTAGACTAGATATAATAACAAAACCAATTTTACTCATAAAGATGTATTTTTATAGAAAGCATCCTCCTTTTAATAGAGAACTTGTTTAAAATCATGTTATTGATAATTTTATAAATATGATTTGAAGAAATATTAATATTATAAAAAATATAAATATCAAATTTTAATTTTTATCAAGTTTTTGGAATATTTATGATATGATTATTTTCTTGATAAATATTAAGATTTAAAATTTATTAATTGAAAACATATTTTTTTATTTTAATATGTCATACTAATAATTTATTTTTATATTGGTTTTAATTTATAATTAGAGTCATTTAATATAATTAAATTAAATTTAGGCCATTAGATTCAATCTTACAATTGATTTGGATATAACTACATATCAATATTTCTAACATTAGTCTTTCATAACATGTTTTATAACCACATCAATTGGATTGAGTTTATATTACTATTACCCAATTCTTTGTGTTTTATTTTGAAAAAAATATATTCCATATTAGGAATAATAATTTATAAATTTTTATAATATATAAATTTTATTTATTTTCTATATGGATTTAACGTTGGTAATTTTTATGATAGCTTTTATGGATAAATCAGGTAATTAAAGGAACAAATATTTTTATAAATATTATTAAATAATCATAAAACTCATCATATTTTTATTTTATTAGTTGTATTAGACCAAAAAAATAATGGGAACTATTTTTAGACAACTTATATCCACATTCATGAATTTAATCCCCCTATATTATTTTAATATAACATAAATCCAGCAATTTCATGGATATTTTTTAAAAAATATTAAAAATTTAATATAGGGATATTAAGATGATATATTCAACTATAAATTTTAATATGAAATATAAATTATTTTTCTAAATCATTATAATTTATTTAAATATTTTTGGTTATAAAAAAATTACCTTAAATGTTGACAAAATGATAATGTATTATTTTTTAAATTAAAGAACATATCAAAATATTGATATGAAAAATATGAAAATAAAAAAAATTTCAAATAATTAATATCATACCAAAATAGAGAGATGAAATTTAAATTTTACAGTTGTTTGAAGAGATTTATTTCATTAATATAATGTTGTTATGATATTTTTAAAATTTCATTTATTGAATAGTGCCAAAATTGACATTTATGATATTTTAAAGTAAATAATATTTTATAAGTTATATAAAATGAATAAAAAATAAAATTAATCCAAATTATTGATATGAATTTTAAAATTTAATCAATACCCATTTATGGGTATTTGGAAATTTATTGTAACTATATTTATATTCAGATACAAAAAACACATGTTTTCAAGGGTAATAGTTACTAGGGTTAAATATGGGCTAAAAATACTTTGATTAAGAAAAAGTAAAAAAATATCTACATCTCATTGGATTATGTTATTTTGACCCATAAAAATCTTATATTTTAAATAAATTATTTCTAATCCACTATGAATATAAAATTAATTTATATTAATTTAATTTTTTGTGAAATTACAAGAGGGCCTCTCTCCTGTCTTATAAAATGGAACCACTCATCATATTTTATTAATACTTAATGAACAATTTGGTTTTGTGAATATCTACAAAAAAATTCATAATATTCTTTCCCCACATTATAGAACTCGTATTTTACGTAGAACATATCCTTAGTGTCCTTAAGGTGTTATTATAGGGAGAATGTCTAGATAATATTTATTGTTTTTAATATAGTAATTTTATTTTTTTATTCTATGAATTACTTCAATATTATTCAACCGTGGTAAAGTAAGAACAAAATTATCATCAATACAATAATATTTTTATATGATGAAATCATCGCAAAAATCCATCTCCACTTCCATACAATGGGAAAATAATTAATCAATCATTTGTAAGGTGGACTACTCCCCTACGAACCGAGGAAAAAGTTTCCCCTCACCATCTTTAATTAATATTTCAAATGCTGTAATTCATTATTATAAATTTTTTACATGAAATATTTATAAATTTTCAATTAAAATATATCATTTAAAATCATACTTTTCCTTTCACTAAGAAATGATAATATTGTTTCTGCGTATGTGAGACTTATCACCTCATGAATCAGTGTGATTCGTTTTTCAACAAAAAATCATATTAATGATAAATTATCATTATTAAAGTGATTAATATTATATTAAAAATATTACTATAATTAGTTCATGATAAAATTGTACTTAACATATTTCAATAATTTTTATTGATTAATTAAAATGTTTCTCATGTGTGCATACGAATTATTGCCTCCAAGATTGTAAGTTATTTAATTTTTATTACATTATTTATTTAATGGATATAAAAGTATAATTGATGTATAAAAATTATAATTATTTCATAGTAATGATTTTGGATATGATGGAATAATTATAATAAATACATTTTGGTCTCATGTATCAGACATCGACAAGATAACTAAAATGAAATTAAATATTTAAGTAATTATTAAACATAGTAATATGCGTTATAAAAAGAATAATAATATTTCAAATTGATCTCATTAAATTAAATAATTTTTCATTGTTTTTCATATAGGAATATAAACATTTTTCATGATTATTTTCACTCAAGGTAAGGGACTACATCCCAATCTCCATTCATTGAGGCATATTTTGATGTTATTCACCCACACTCATTTATAAATTGTATATACAACACCCATTAACATATAATGTCATTATTTTATTTATTATAATGATATTTTTTGTTTTATCTAATTCTATAATTTCACGGGGATGAAGATTTAAATGTTTATTGTGGTATGAGACTCTTTAAATGAATTAAGATTGAATTTGACAGTATTTTTCTCTTTGTGAATATTATTAATATTATTTTAAATATTTATATATATTAATATAAATAGAATAAAAATTAAATTATATATTTTTTTAATTTCATTTATTTTTCTAGAAAAGGAATAATTATACATGGTTTATACAGAATGTTTTGAGGAATGGAAAAAATAATATTCAATTATTAACACACACAACCAGAATAAATTTTCAATAGTCATGGAAAATATTTAATTTATATATTCATTTTAAATAATTGATATTTTATTAATATAAAAACAATATTTCAATTTTTGGGGATGTTTTATGAAAAAATATTATTTTAAATAAAATGGTATTTAGGTATTGAAAATGTTTTTAAAAAATATATGGTTATTTTTTCCTGAATTATTTTTGTATGTGTATAACATTTGTATTTAAAATGGATTTATGATAAATATGTTTTATAAATTATATGGTACATGAGTATTATATTAAATGGTTGATCTTGATATTTCATATAATTTGGGTGGTTAGTTAGGGTCTCGAAAGTGTGTTGTAGCTTAACCTGGGGCGACCTAGATAGCATCTGGTTAGTCTGATATAGCATAAAATGCAGTTACAGAGATTTTACAAGGTATGCCAATTATATAATATCATAGGGTGGAATTGATAGATATGGATATGCCTATAATATATTTGTTGGTAAATGAATATTTTTTAAATTTTTTATACAGTTATTCCAATTAAATTGGGGTTTAAAGGAATTAATGAATAAAATTATTAATGTTACATTGATGAGGTTTAATTTCTTTCTATTGGTATTAATGATTATATTTTATAAATGTTTCATAATATTAATTTGTTATTTTATAATCATAATGAAAATTTATGATAAAGGTAAATAATATATGATTTCTCAATTTTTTATGGAACTATAAGTTTCCTTTATTTTAAAAATCCTTAATTTATATTTTTTCAAAACCCAATGTTTTCAAAATATCTTAGTATGGTTTGTGGATTGTTAAGGTAATGAAATAAGGCCTGTTGATGGTCATATAGATTTTCCAAGAAAATAATTTGGGATTTATTTCAATGCATTTTCATAGTTGATAAAATGGATACTAATTATTAGTGTCAACATGTAAAGTATGGATTTAAGTATTACGAGTGTGTACTAACTATATATAACTCTAAACATATAATATCCTCGATTGTGAATAATATTTGGATAACTCTACAATATGTAATGCATTAGGATAGGTCCATACAATAGGTATCATAGGATGGTTTTTACAGTATTATAGATTTTCATGTCTTTGAGTGAGGTAATATTAAGAGTTAGGGACACCATAATAAAATAATAATTCTAATTTTAATCATATTTATAATTTCATATAATCAAATTTTAGGATTCTTTTTATGAAATTTTATGGCGATTAATAGGGTTTTCGTAGACATTCATTTCATTTTGGTAATTATGGGTTATTAGTTATTTTGGATGAAAAATGAAAATTATTAGATAAGAATCAGGTATAAGCCTTTAATCATTATATTATAGGATTTATTCACACTGTTAGGAATTATATAAGTATTATATAGTTTAGTAAAAATAAAATATCACTATATTAGAGAAGAACAATCATGTTTAGAAAGTCCATTGGAATAAAAAATAGAACTGAAGGGCCACAAGTATGAATCCCCCACCACTGACCTATGTGAAGTCTGGGTTATATTGAAATTTTTTCTCAAATAAATTTATGGATGAGTAATATATTTGTTTTTATTAACATATTTTTTATCGAATATGTAAATATGGGATTCAAAAATGATTTTTGGATTAATTAATTATTATTATATAAAAATAAACTCGGTATTTTGGGAATCAGATACGATTATTATAAATATAATACAATGGGATTTCATTTGATGAAAAATGGTTGAATCACATTTTTAATGAAAAAAAATCTTATTTTGGATTTATGTTGATTCAATAAATTTTTGGAAATGATTATCTTATCATGAATTTTATTAGAGAAATTTCTTTTTCCAAAAAGATTTCATGAGTAATTGATATATTTGGAGATAATTATTAAAAATAATATAGAGATAATTTATAATTAAATATTTAATGATTTTGGGATTCCATCATAGATTGTTTTATTTTGAGAAATTTTATGAAAATTTATTTGTCAAGTGTTCTAGGTTTTCCAATTGGTATTACTATTAGATTTTTGTGATTGAATTTTTTTCAACATACAAATATATAATGTTTTTAATGAATTGTTTTATCCTATCATAACTAAGTTATTAATGATTCATGATAAGAGAAATATAATTTTAATATTTTATAGACTGTGTGAGTCTCAAAAGTGAATTATAGTACTTAATGTGTGAGAAAATTCATCATCAATACTCATTATTTAGAGAAAAATATGAGATTTTGATGGAACTTTTCAGAAGGGAGAGACTCTTATTTTCATGAAATATTTTTTTACAATTTTATTTGAAAATGTATTAATATAATAAATCAACTCTTTCAAAATGATCTTAAATTTTTTTATAATTATACTTTTCCTACTTGGAAATCAATGACCTTTTAACACATCATAGATTTATATTTTTTTGATGGTTTACATTATAATGTCCATATTTGTTGTCCCTCTCAATAATAGTATGAAAGTAGTTTTTATATTTCTAGTCTGTGGTTTTCTACATAGACCCCTAGAATGTGTTATCTCATGTGACATTTGTACAATGCATTATTCCATTTAATGTGGATGTTTTGATAATATTTTTTCCAATGCAGATTTTAGCAATATTATATTGAATAGTAGAACAATGATTACCATGGTTGAGTTATAATTGTGAAAACTAAATTTACTAAATGTGTAGAATTTAACATCCTGTTTTAATATGGTAACACTATATTTGATATTGTACATGATAAAAAATCAATCATAAATGAAAAACTAAAAATTATAACATAAATTCTTCAATTATATTATACTTGTTAGAATTGAATGTATGAACTAGATTAGGTGAGATATGAGTTTTCATCTACACAGGAAAATATAAAGATTTTTTTGAGACCAATTATTTATAAATGAAAATAAATAAATTTTGAAAATATATGGAAATATTTTACTAAAAAAATTTAAATGTGACAAGTGTGATTTTAATCAAAAAAATAATAAAATAAAACTTTGATTATATTAATAAAATATATATATATATATATATTCAATAAAATATATAAGATTAATACTATGTTATTCATTACATGATATAATATAAAATACAATTTTTCTCATAAAAGATGTATTTTTATTGAAAAAAGATTTCCCCATTTTAAAGAGATATTATTTTAAATATGGGTTTTTTCATGTTTGTAAATTTTATTTGATTTTATAAACATTTCATTTGAATAAGGAATATCAAAATATCCCCTGGTCTAATTGAGGGTATTTTATAGATAGATTTCATTCTTTGATGAATTGTAAAAAATAATGAATTTTATCTATTTGGTATAAATAATTTATTGTGTGAAATTATCTTTTTTAATTGTTTTAAAGCATAATAAGAAAAATTTTATATCATTTTCTCCAATTCAGTTCATTTGAAACAATTTTTCCATGATTGTGGATATAAAGACAATTCTATAATTTGACGTTTTTACAGTATTAACCATTTTACCACACCACCAATGAGATTATTATTATATTAGTTCTAAACAGTTTTGTGTTTTGAATTTTTGGAAATGGATTAAATATTTTTAATGATATGGTACATATTTAGTAAATATGTCTCCTTTAATTTTGCACTATATGAATAAAATCTTTGGGAATTTTTAATAACATATCTAAGGGTAAATCTGTTATTTAATGTTAAAAATAATATTATAAATATTCTAAAATTTCTGTAAATCATAAAATTATTTAATTTTATAAGTAATTTGATAACTAAATCATCCTTGGTCCAAAATTATGACCTTATGGTTACACTGGGAGTAAATTATTCCATCTATAGAAATTTATTTTAAAGAAGTGTCAAAGATTTATAACATAAGATTTTATAACAACATGTTTTGTATTAAATTATTTACAATACTTCTTCGACTATATATAATAATTTTAAATTTAAAATATTTATCTACATAATTATAATTTATTTTTTATTTTATGTGAACAAATAATTTCCTTAAATATGAAATAATTATAACACAATAATTGTTTAATTACTGGAAACACCAAAAAAATGATATTATAAATAATAGAATAAATTTAATTATTCATAATTAATTTCATACATGAATTTCAATTATTAATATGAAATTATATTGATGTTTTATATTAATTTTATTTAAGATATAATGTTTTTATGACAGTTTTAAAAAGTCATGCATTGAATAGTGTTAAAATTAACTTTATTGAACTTTTAAATAAATAATCCTCTATTAAATGATATAATATTCATGAATATATAAAATATATAAAAATTGTTTATATAATTTTTCATTGGTCATAAATTAGTCCTTTATAATAATTTTTACATTTTATAGAAACTATATTAATCATTAATGATTAAAAACAAATGTTGGCATGGTAAGAGTTAAAAATGTTAAATAATGATTAAAAAAATATAAAAATTAAAAAACAATTAAAAATAATATAATATTACTTTTATGAGGTTAGTTTGAAACAACAAAATAATATATTCAATATCAAGATTTTTTTATCCATTTTTTAAAAAAAATAATTTATATTGAAATTATATTTTGAAAAAACCCATGAATGGCCCTCTCTTCCTTTATAAAAGTGCATCTATTATCTTCTTCTTCTCACTTAAAAACATATTTGGAACAATTAATATATTCCCAAATACATTACTATATTCTTCAAAAATATTCTTAAGCTTTTAATTTCGGTATGACACTGTCATTAATGGACTTAAGTTGTTAAGAAAAGAAGATTATCCAATTGAAAGGTATCATTTTTAATCATGTAATTCTATTTAAATTATTCAACCAGTTAATAAAATATCTATACACCATGGTGAAATAAGATTTCAATTATCATTATTATAGTAATATGATATTGTGTTTATATTATCAATTATATAGATCTCCTCTTCTATATATTGGGAAATTAATTAATCGTTCTTGTGAATGGTGAGCTATCACCCCGCGAACCGATGAATCTTTTCCCTCACTGTCTCATAAGACTGGTTATTATTATTGAGTAAATGTTTATATATGATATTAATGAAATATTTATGATTTTTTAATGTAAATTTATATTTTATATTCTTACAATTCAACTCTTGGAAAAATGTTAATATCGTTCGTGCATATGTTTGAATTATAATCTATACGAAGAGATTTGTAATGACCCAACCCTAGTTTCCAAACAATGGTACCTTATTTAGAAACATTGGAATATAAAAAAGTAATAATCATCTCAAAGGACCCGTTTTTTTGTATATTGGGAAACAACATACATACATAAGTTCAATATTAATCTTGAAGTGAAAAACAACATAAATGTTTCATTGGGAATACTCACCACACTAAGACTATACCTTCATGTCCAAAACAATATACCACTTCATGTCTAAAGAAAATGAAACATAAAAAAGGGTGATTTTAAATTATTAGTAAGGTTAATAAATAAAATGGAATATATAATAAACATAAACATTAGGCATGATGAGTAATAAAAAACACATGACTTTTAAAAATAAACATTGACACATTATAGAGGGAATAAGATCTGAATAAATAATTCCATAATAAAAATAATCGTGGTTATTATACTAGTAAAATAACCATATAAACTATGAATACTTCTTCCATAACAAGAGAATACATAATTCGGCACATCCTATCTTTACCGTTAACGCATCATTTCAAGCCCATAAATATCAATTTGGTCGAGGCCTCGTTCCAAGACCATAGTTTGTCTCATGAGACCTACCAATACACTAGGGAGAAATAGTGGGCCCCACCCAACACATTCAATGTCCAATGATTTCTTAAAACGAATGGGAATAAAAATAAACAATATATATATTCATATTTAAACTATGATAAGAGATGTAAATAACTTTCCCTAAATATTAAGCGTAATCACTAACCATTCAGTGTAAATTGGTGAATGGTTTTATGATTGCGCTTCCATAGTCAAAATAATCATTAATCATTAAATCAAATATGTTATATGAAATCATAAAATATTAATCCCATTAATATATAATAATAAAAAAAAATTTCGATATAGATGAAGATACTCTAGTAAAATAGTAGGGTAATTTTTGAGATAAATACACTTTTACATTCAAAAGAAGAATTCCATTGGAAAAATATTTTTATAAACCAAAAAGTTAAATAACATATTATTTTCGAAATAATGTGAGGGATTTAACAAAGTTAATGATTTCCAAAAATATATTATATAGTTCCGTATAAAATTTGAATAAATTTTAGAAATTCCCTTGAATCGGTCTTGTATTTCAAGAAGAAAATTTGAAATATACTTTTAAAACATATAACTCTAGATAATTGATAGTAGGATAATTTTTGATACATATATATAGAAAATTCACACATAATATATGATGGGTACATATGAATAAATAAAAAAATTATTTATGTAAGTAGATAATAATTGTAACTCGATTTAAATTAGATGTTCAAGTAGAGAACTCTTACCTTATGTCTTTAGGTGTTCATCACATGGTCTTAATTACCTGAATAATCAAATTTAGGTTCCTAAATTATTAATTAAAGAATCTATCGAAAATTTTACTACATTATTATAACCATATTAAGTTCATTCATGGATATTTTATGGGTTTAGATATTTAGTTTCATTGTTTGGGTATGTTTTCATCCTTGGATTTCAGGATTAGTTTACTAATTTTTATGTATGGATAAACATGTTTAATCATAATGATTCTATAGAAAATAAGTTGTTTGTTACCAGTGAACAACCAGTATATTTCAGGGTAATAAAATTCATTTTCTTGTTATGATTTAAGATAAATCATTATATAAAACATTAATGACAATTTGTTTGGTTATTTGGTGGTTTTTATCACAAAAAAAATTGTAAGGTACAAATTAATATCATGTGTAATCAATTATTCTAGAAAATCACATATGTTATAATACATATATTAATTTCTGGCTCAACCATAAAAACTGTTTCTTGATCAAAATTGAATATCATAACAGAAATTGTGAACCTTGTATCCTTGAATGTGATAAATTTACCCATCTCAGTTTGTGTTTCATTTCTAATATAAAAGAAGGGGAAATGAAGTTATTTCCCTTGAGTGCCCATTTAGATTAAAGGTTTTGGTCATTTTATGATAATAAGGTCAGCTGGAATTGTAGGAGATTATTATGAGGATATTTTTTAATAATTTTTACAATGCACCTGGCTTCATAAGAATGAAGAGAAGAGGGAGTGAGGGGGGGTTTTTATAGTGGAGGTGAGGGATGATTTGTGAATATCGTATTCATTATTTTGTTATTTTTAAAAAGAAATCCAATTTTACTGATTCACATGAACAAAAATAGTAATATATGCATGTGAGTTTTAACCAAGTGTTCTTACATCAACCATGATGCTTGGAATATACAATTCAACTGATAATGTATATATATAGTAGATTGTTGTATTTTACTATTCCTAAAAAATCATGTTTTTCAGAAAAATCCCAAAAAACACCCTAACCATTTTTCGATTTGTAGAATTGAAAAATGAAGTCCATTTTTTTTAAAAAAATTATAATTAATTTAATTTAATTTTCAATTAAAATCATAACTTATTCAAAAAATAACAATTTGAATACTATAATTTGTTTTATATAACCTTGTAAAATTAATCATGATCCCATTATCTTATAATCTTAAGACAATAAAATAATAATAGATATACTATTAATAAGTGTCATATTAAATTCATATTAATATTCATAAGGGTGTGTTATTATTCCCCAAAAACTATAATTATCTTATCAGACTCTAAAAATCTTACTAAATTCAACTGTGTATGTAATTTTTTTGAAATTAAAATCATTGAGGAGGAAAAAATAATTCTAATAGATATGATATAAAAAATTGGCGATTTAAAGAGGCTCACCTATTCATAAATTCAGTATTATATTTCTTTTTCAAATCTGGGGGTGTTACATTATCCCCTCCTTAAAAAAATGTTATACTAAAAATTTCAATAATGTCACCTAAAAAAATATTTAGGTAGTTCTTCATTATAAGATCATCAGGCTTCCATGTTACCTCTTTATTTTTATGATTTTTCTAAAGTATTTTTACCAGACGATTTTTCTGATTCCTCAATACTTGTTCTCTATTGTGAAGAATCTAGATAGGTTTTTAACATTAAGATAAGGCATTTTACAATTCTATACCTTCATAGGTGGAGACTTTTATTGGGTCTGGCATGTAATTTCTTAGTAATAAGACATGAAACACATTTTGTACATTATATAGGCTAGGTTTCATAGCAAAACGATTGGAAACAGCTCCAATTCACTGTAAAATTTCAAAAGAGCATATGTACCAATGTCCCAGTTCCCCTTTCTTTCCATATCATATAACACCCTTCGATAGAGATGCATACAATAAAACATGTACTCCCACTTGATACTCCATATCCTTCCATCGATTTTCAGAATATCCTTTTTTTTCTAAATTGAGTTGTTTTGATATGGCCTTGAATAGTCTTTACCTTCGTTGTTGTTTCCTACACTAGCTCTAGACCCACATGCTTCCTTTCTCCAATATCATACCAACAAGTTGACGTGTTAAATATTTTTATGTACAATACATCATATGGTTCCATTATAATAATTGAATGAAACTATTATTTAAGGAAAACTACACTAAACTTAAATATTAATCACACATACCTTCAAAGTCAAGTGAACGTGATCTCAAGATGGCATCTAAGGTTTGGATCGTCCTTTCAGATATCCCATTAGTTTGTGGGGGATAATAAGTACTCAATAAGATCTCAGTATCAAATGATTTTTGAATACTTTTCCAAAATTTAGATGTAAATCATGGATCATGGTCAAAAAAAATGAGATATGTTCTCTATGAAGTCTCACATCATTATTTATATATAGTCTTACTAGGGGATCCAATGGAAAATCAACCCTTATAGAGATGAAATGTTCAGATTTAATAAGATGATCCACAATTACCGATGTTGCATCATTATTTATTAGTGTTTTGGGTAATCAAGTGACAAAATCCATGGTGATGTCATTGAATTTACATGTAAGAATAAGTAGAGGTTGCATGAATCCTCTAGGATGTTGTCATTCGGCCTCCACCTTTTTCCATTCGAAACATCCTAATACATAATCAGCAACTTCCTTAGTTATATAATCCCACCAGAAACGTTATTTCAATTATCTATACATTTTATTTCTATAATGTTTTGTAGGAAAATTTCTGATATGAAATTCATCCAATACCTACATTTTCAGCTCGTGTAGAGAGGGAACACACAACTTATTATCATATTTCAGAATTCCATCTTCACTCATTAATTCTACCAACTTCCCATATTTCATAGCATTAATTTCAATTTTAATATATTAATTATAAGTATATGATGTTTTAATACTTTACAATAAATTAATTTGGGACACAATTTAAAAAAGCAGTGATGTTTCACCTTCTTTGATAACTCCCATATCCATCCTCACTAGATCATTGTACAAATGATCCTTGCCAATCCTCAATTTTCTAAGATTTCCTTGGTCCTTATAGCTCTATCCATCAACTACCTTATTTTTCTTTCCGAGGTGGTAGAGTATAGATCAATTATAATCATTGAGTAGTTTGAGCCATCTACTTTTCCTCATGTTTAGTTCATTCTTTGAGAAGATATACTTTATACTCTTAGTATATGTATAGTTCTCACATTGTTTTCATTGATATAATTTCACCATACCTTCATGGAAAATAATTCCACATCTAACTCAATATCATGAATAGGATAGTTGTGTTACTGAACTTTTAACTACCATGTGTAATAAGAAATCACTCTATCATTCTGCATAAGTACACAACAAAGTCCGTTCATTGAGGCATTATAAAAGATAAAAAATCTATCATTCCCTAATGATAGTGTTTTGATCTGATCATTGACAAGTATCCTATTTTATTTTCTGAAATTTCCCTCACATTCTATATTCAATATGAACTTAACCCCTTTACATGTAAACATGGTTATTGTGATGGATAAACAGGCCAAGTTCAGAATGAAAACGCTGATAATAAACTGTTTAACCAAAAATACTATGTTCTATAGTTATATTCATTAGAGTAGTACATTCATGCACATCATCATTCTTCACAAGATCAATATATATTCTATCTATAGTGATAATGAGGCCAAGAACAAAAACTAACTAAATCTAAAATTCAAACTTTCTAAACATCCAATATAATTCATTTCATTTAAGAGTCATTAGACTAGTGGGTAATTGATTTCCATGATCCACGTAGCCTTTGCAGTATAAAAATATATCATCAATAAATACCAATAAAATTCATCAAGATATTACTTGAATACTCTATACATTAAATCCATGAAAACAGAAGGTGAATTAGTTAGTCAAAAAGGCATAATTGTAAACTCGTAATGCCCATACCTAGTTTGAAATTTTTCCTTCGCAATATTTATCTTCTTCACATGAAACTGATGATATCTATATCATATGTCAATCTTCAAAAAAATTTGGTCTCCATTAAGATAATCTAATAAGTACTCAATGTGAGGTATGGGAAACATTTTCTTTTTTGTTATAGAATTTATCTCTATATAATCGATGGACAACATCATATATCCATTTATATTCTTATTAAAAAGAACAGTGGATCCCTTTGGAGAAACATTTTGGTAAATAAATCATTTGTCACTAAATTTCTATAGTTTTTCATTAGTTCCACTTACTCCATAGAGGCCATTATATAAGGGGTATTTGATTGGGATCTTGAATCATGAATTAAGTCAATGGGAGACTCAATTACCAACTCTAGATGATGTCCATGTAAATACTTTTGAAACACATCAACATATTCATTCACAATTGGTACTTTATATTAACTTTCAATTCCTCAACCATAGTTATTTCATTCCCTTCCTCCCCAATAATAGAATTTAGTAGAGCTACTAAGATTGGATCTACATGAGAATCATTTGGTGATGTTTCTTATCTAATGATATGGGATTCCACATCATTCTCAAAAATTATATCGTCATTAGTCTTGTAAAAAAATTCATCATGGTTCAAAAAAATCCAAAATGAGGATTATATAAAAATAGATCATGGGTATTATAATAAAATCAAAACATAAATCATGTTTATATGAAATAATGGGGACTTCCTGACACAAAATTGTTGCAATGATACTTCTTATAAGAGTTTTGACAGAAAACTCCCTAACTATATCAAAATGGAAATATTTAATTATCCTGGAATACTGGGATGATTTGAAGGAATATGATGATACATAATAAAATAATACATTGGCTATGTTTGAAAATTTTATTAACGTACCTTCCATGAAATCTTTAGGAACTTCAATTTCAGTAGTTGTGATCGCATAATATTTACCCTCCTCCCTAAGAATTTTCTGAGGCACGTTTCCTTAATTCTTTGGATAATCATTATTATTGTCGCTCATATAACTATTATTATATCATTGAAAATTACTAGATTCTTTCTTCCCATTGCAAACAATGGTATTATGGATATTCTGTCCACACCTGTAGCACACCCTTATTCACTTTAAGCTGACACCATGGTGTTTCCTTTTATAATTATCATAGGGTAGAAGGTAAACACTTCCCTTCTTCCCCATTTTTGTATTTTCATTTCCAATGTTTTCAGAAAACCCTAATATTCTATTTCATTACTTTAATGTGATATGATTTAGATAATTCCTTTTTTGTCTTGATAACACATGAATCTTTATCTTCATATGATGAGAAACATTGGGATACCAGTTCCTATTGGAGGAATGGATTTATTCCATTAATGAATTGATCAATATTTCTCCATGGATTAATTATGTAGTGTGTATCATGCTTTTCTATCCATATTAAGTTAGCTTCATACATTGCAACATTCTTATCTTCCCTTTACCTCAAATTTTAAAAATTTCATTTCCATATCTGTTGTTTGTTCATGAGAAAATGATCCCTCTCAGAAAAAATCATTAAATTCACTTTATTATATGTTTTCAATTTTATTCCTCCTCCTTTTTGTTTTGAATTAGTTACCACCATTGATCATCTTATCCTAAAAAATGATAAACAAACAGGAAAATTCTTTCCCTTTTGTTACACATGAAAGTGTGAAATGACTTCTCTGAGGAACTTAACCACTACTCATTTACGAATGGGTTTTTAATAAAATTAAATTATGGAATATGATGTTGTATAAATTGATCCAACATATCGCTTCTTCATTGTGGATCCGGATACTCTATATGGGTAAGGTAATTGTTCATGACCTCAGTATGATTCCCCAGTATAGTTAAAAGTTTCTCAGCAACAATCGTAGCTTCAGGGCCAATATCATTATCTTTAAAAGGATGGAAATAACTAGATGGGATACACGCATTCAAGTAGTTTCTATTCATTAAAATGTTCCCCATTTCTAAAAATAATCATAAAAAATATTTGGTTATGTTTTATAATGTATAATCTTGACATAGATGAAGAATCTTAAATTCTATTCATGGGTAATACCATAATAATAAAAATGGTTTCTTGGAGTAAAACATTATGTTTAAATCCTTCATAATGTCTAGAAAATAAAATGATTATTATCCTAATTATAACCCATAATAGAGTTAAAAATGGTGTATAGTACGACCCATTTTCATGTACCAGGATACCCCGGGTCAATCCCATAACTCCTTGTCAGTGTTTTCACTCATAGGTAGATATGTGCCAGAGCCACATCCACTTGTAGTATAAATCCAATGATGTAATTCATGGGAAGATCCACATAATCTATTCCATACCCAAATTTCAAGGATGTTCGTGTTTATTTTATCCTTAAATACTAATTTAGGTGTTTTTATCTAATCTAAATTTTCTGAATCTAGTTCCAATGTTTTCTACTAAACATCCTATGATAACAACTATAGGGACATGACCACAATTACCTAGAACATGTTTCTTATTTAATTACATTGGAATATAAATAATGAATATGCATCTGGAATAACCAAGTTGTTTAGTAGACATATAATAAATATACATATATAATTTCAATATTACAACTTGAAATTAAAAACATAAAAAAAATATCCATTGGGAATATCCACCACTATATGATTATCCCCACAAGCCATACATACTAACCACTTAATGTTCGGTGAAAATGAATCATAATAAAGGGGTGAAATTGGATGAATCTTGAATTTTCAAATATTTTATACTATATTTCACAGTTTTAATACCCCCCATAGTGATATTTTATGTGAAATTGTCACATTATTAGGTTTTAGTGGTATTTTGAGCGCAAATGCTAAAAATGGATTAATTTTGGGAATTAACTATTTTATATCTATTATGTATTTAGTCCATATAATTTTCCACACTAAATCAAATTGGGAAAATATTTTTTTCAGGTTTATTTACAACATGGGACGAATTTCATCCTTCTGGAAGCCCATCTCAATCAATCATTTCGATGGGCAAAAGAAGCTCACAATCTATGCCTCAAAAACTATGTGCAGATCTCAAATGTTTTAAATATGAGCAGTTATCTTGAATAAGACCATACATTGGACCTGAAATTTAACAATAAGCTAGAAGAGGAACTAATGAACATATTTCATTGAGTAGGAGACATCTGAATATGCTTGATAAATGGTCTTAATGTCATTGGAAGTTGGAGTTTTGGAATACAAATATTCACATTGGAAGATAAAATGCACCACACTAAAACAGCCATAACTCCATAATAAGTGGACCAATAAACCTATAATTTTGTGGAGGAATGTGGAAGACGATATGGAACAACTTTGAAGAAGGGGAAATTTAACAATTCTATACTTTAATGGGCCTAGAAGGCGATGCATTCCACAGGTCAAAATATGAGTGAGATTCCTTCACCCATTTTCTCTATAAATTTTACCTCCTCTCTTTTTACAAGGATATCAATTTTTTGGGGGCATGGTTGAGTATTGTTGTTATTATAGTTATTTTAATTTTTAATATATATTAGTTATCTTTCTTATTTATAACTCCTTTCTTCCATTTATTTTATTTTATGTATTTCCTGATAGTTATTTCCTTCTCAACTCCACTAAAAATGGAGAACTAACCTCATTGCTTGTTCGAGGGGGGGGGGATGATGGTTTGATAGAGTTCATTTTACTTTAATTTCTAATCCCATTATTAAATTATAAGAATTTTGGGGTGGTTAAATAGATTATAGTGAGCGGTTGCCCCATTTTCTCTACCACCAATTTCTTCTTCTCATTTATCAATTTTCCTTTCCTTCGCTATTTGTGTCGTGCATATGGTGGAGCATGACATGAGTATTGATGGTTAGAGAAAAGGTCTCCTAAATGAATTTAGGAATAGCATTACCATGTATGCAGTGTTCTTGGTATGGTATGGAGATATTTCAAATGAGAAGGTGAGGTGTGACAGGTCTTGATCACCTTATTGAGTTGAATATTGAGATTCTTTTTAAACAATGATATCATCCCCCAAGACCTCCTAAGAAAAACTACCTACTTTCGTTCTTCAAACATCATTTTATATTATATTGAATTATTATATATTATATTTATATTTTATGTATTTAAATTCCCCCCATTTATAATAATATTATATTTTTATATTAGTTATATTATAAACAGTGACAATAGAAAGATAGTGTTCGTGAGAGGCCTCCTTGTGATCAACACTAGGGTGTGCCAATATGGTACATTACTAGGATAATAAGAATTTAATAGAAATAATGTTTGAAAAAAACATCTTTCATCAATTTTTCACCGTTGTCGGGGAGGCCAAACGCTCAAGCACACTATTTTTCATAAAACCCCCAAAAAATTAAAAATTTCAAAAACAAAAAAATAATAGAATTTCATTGCATATCATTGTTTTTTAGGTCATGGATTATTTAACTGAATTTTTATATGCTTGGCCTAGTGCTGATTTTTTTGTAGGGTGGATTATGTTATTCTACATATGGAACAAGATACCGCGATGATTCAAAATAATTTCAATGTATTTGAATAAACCAGAAAGATGGTAGCATCGCTGGAAGCTGAAGTTGAAGAAGTTAAAGATCTATGGCTGGGACGACAAAAACAAAAGAACCAAGCTAAAGAAGAAAAGTTAAATGTTGTCACACCTACATTTGATGTTGAATAAAACATGTTGGTCTTGAATATTCAATATGAAGATCCATTCATCTAACCATGGTCAATGCTTGAAGAGGATCCTGAATATGAAAAGCCAGCTGATACAACTGTGGGAGATCAACATGGTTTGGGAGAACATTGGTATGATTATTTTTAAGAACAAAAATTATGTGATCCTCCCAACATTTTCAAAACAAAAAATGAATAATTACCTCTATACCTCTCTCTTGATTTGGATGAATTTGAAGATGTCCCTGTATAAAAATAATTCCCAATGGCCTTGCCTAAATAGATCACATTTCACGATCACCTACATGAAAGGGAAGATTTTTATATCAATTATTCATGTTTTAATAATATCCATGTGGAATTATTTTCTGACTTCCCTTCTGAATTTTTTGAAATAGCATCACATGAGAAAGCCCTGTATGTTGAAGTCGAAGTGTCTAGAGAAGTTTTAGTTGATGTTGAGGACTAGTTATCTATCCTCCTCCATATTCTAAATAGTACCACATGGAAAATGGGGAGGAGCTGATATAATCTATATGTGGGTTCCTCCAAGACATGTATGAGTTTAATTCCATTGGATGAAAAACGTTCTGTTGGTTTTTAAGCATGAATCCCTAACCACGATCGGATTGGAGTTAAACTACTGCAACTGTGGGAGTAGGGGTAGTAAAAACCTAGCACCCGCTTGGGGGGGGGGGGGGGGTAAACCAAGAAATATCCTCTTTCTTTTTCATTACACTTTATTTTTATTTATTTTAATTATGATTTTCTTTATTTCATGTTTTATAGGATTAGTGGTAGTAGCTAGGAGCTTAACTCAAGGCAACCACTGAAAAATAATGTCAGGTTGTATCTTTATTTCCCTATATTTTCCCTCCCTTATTATTATTTTGTTGAGCTACATTCAGGGGTAGTAAAATCTATGTGTGGGGGGACTTTCAACTTACATAGTTGTTTTGTGTGCTTTCTTTTTCTTTTAGTTTTTAACTTTTTTATTATCCTTGATCTTTAATGAATATTTTGATCATTTTTTCACACACTAATTTTTTTTAAGAAAGGTGAGATGATTTTTGATAAAATTGATTTTAATGATTATTGATGTGAGAAACTATTGCCTTGAATTGGATTTCCAAGAATTTCTATGAGTTTGACGAATTTATTCAATCCATTCCTATGAAACAATGACTCAAATATTTTTCAAGTCCTATGAGGTATTCTTAAACACTTGGAAATATTATTTCTAATACTAAAACGTTCTTGGGAGGAGCTTTCATTTTGTGTGAGAAGGAGAACTTGTGGCTTTTCTCTTTTGATGATTTTAATTTAATGGAATGTTTTTTATATGATTGATGCATTTTTTTGGGTATCCATATTTTATCTTGAGACCTAACTTTACATATATACTTCGTTATCCCTTAGATGCCATGAATTTCCTTATATGTTTAAGCCTCATTTCAAGCCTATTTTTCCTTACCTACCCGCACTCTTAGTATAATTGCATGGGTATTTTATGTTTGAGTGTGTGGGAAGGGCCTTTCGTGTGCATTATTTGGATGTGTTTCGTTTTTGGGTGATGTGATGTGTGTGTCAAAATTTTGGGTAGTGGATGATAAAGATCAAATTGGGCATGTGTAATCCATTCATTGTGCTTCTTTTGTTTCATCTGGTTCCCCTTAAAAAAAATAAAAAAATTGAAAAAATGGGGATGAGTTTGAATTTTTCATTTTACATCCTTTTAATAATCATGTCCATATCTAAATTCAAGGGAATTATGGTAATTCTTTCATTGTATTCATTTTTAATATCATTCTCCATGAAAAAAAATCCAAAAAAAGAGGAAAATAAATCTTTGCCTTTCTAGAGCTTTACAAAAAAAGAAAAAAAGGTGGATAAATTTGATGCAATAACTATTTGCAATCATTTATTTACTCAAGTATATTTTCATTTTAAATTGTTGTGTATCACATTTTAATGGGGATTGAGTGAGGTTTATCTTTTGCTTTCACATGATTATTCATGCATTGTGCTTTTGACTCTAACCACCTCTTTTCGGGCATAAATTTTCAATCATTTTCCCATTAACCCTAAGACAAATAATACACCTGGAAAAATTCATCATGATTAATGTCATCTTCATGTTTAACACTATGGAGATATGTGAATTTTCACAAGCTTATGGTGATACATGTAGTTTCCAAGTATGAGAATAACTCTAGATTTAATTTCTCTTTAGTGAAAAGTGGCACACAATTTCAAGGTGAGGTATGTTGTGATTAGGCCATGAATGGATTTATGAGGTTGAAAAAATTTAAAAGTGAGGAATGAAAATTATTTTGAATTTTTTTCATAGAGGAGACTTGATGGAATTTCATTTTGGAAGAGATCATTGAGGTTTTCTCAATTTTTATTGTTGTGTGAATTTTGATATGAATATATGTTGATGGCCTAGGAGATAAATGATTATGTGTGGAGGAGTGATTAGGTTTGAATTTTAACATATTTTATACTATATTTCTATGTTCTAATACCCACCATAGTGTTATTTTATGGGAAATGTTCACATTTTTAGGTTTTAGTTGTATTTTGAGCTAAAATGAATAAATGGCTTAATTATGGGAATTAACTGTTTTTTTGTATTATGTGTCTAGGCCATATAATTTTACTCATTGAAAATAATAGTAAAATTACTTTATTATTGGTTTACTTACATATTTGGTTGAATTTCTTCCTACTGGAGGCTTAGCTCAATCAATCATTTCGAGGCCCAAAAGCATCTCACAATTTGTGCCTCAAAACTATTCACAAATATGAAATGTTTTAATGGTGAACATTTATCTCAAAGAATACAGTTCCAACTGAGATGAAAATTAACAAAGAGATGAAATAGGAATTAATGAAAATTTTTGATTATGGAGGATACGTCTGATTCTGCTATATAAATGGTCTTAATGGCATTTGAAGTTGGAGTTGTGGAATTCAAATAGTTCCTTTGGCAGATTAAATGTGCCGCAGTAAAATAGCCATAACCCCATCATACGTTAACCAATAAACCACGAATTTTGTGGAGACACATAGAAAACGATATTTAAAAACATTATAGGAGAGGAAATTTACCAATTCTTCCATTTAATGGGCCTAAAAGTAGTTGTAATCGGGAGGATAGAATTTGAGCAAGTTTTCCTCACCCATTTTCTCTATAAATTTGTACCTCCTCTCTTTTTAGATGGATAGCCATTTTCTGGGGGAAAGTTTCAGTATTGTTGTAATTATTGTTATTGTAATTTTTAATATATATTAGTTATCTTTATTCTTCATACATCCTTTCTTCCATTTATTTTATTTTATGTATTCTTCCACTGTTATTACCTTCTCAACTCCACTAAAAATGGAGAACTAACCTTGACACTTGTTCGAGGGAAGCAATGGTGGTTTCAATGAGTTCATTGTACTTTAATTACTAATTCCTTTATTCAATTCTAGGAATTTTGGTGGTGGTAAAATTGACTATCGTGAGCGGTCGCCCCATTTTCTCAACCACCAATTTCTTCTTCTCGTTTATCAATTTTCCTTCCCTTTTATATTTGTGTTGTGCATACGGTGGAGCATGACATGATTAGTGATGGTCAGTGAAGATGTCACCTAGCTGACTATAGGAATATAATTACCCTGTATGTAGAGGTCTTGGTATGGGGTGATGAAATTTCAAAGGAGAAGTTGAGGTGTGACTGGTCTTGATCACCTCATTGAGTTGAATATTGATATTCTTTTAAAACAATGATATCAACCACCACGAACTCCTTAGATAATCTACCTACATTATTTCTTCTAACTTCATTCAGTATTACATTGCACTATTATATATTATATTTATATTTTATGTATTTCAATTCCCCCCCATTAATATTAATATTATATTTATTTATTAGTTATATTATAAATAGTGACAATACAAAGATAGTGTGCCTGAGCGGCCTCTTTGTGATTGACCCTAGGTTGTGCCACTATAGTACGTTATTAGGTTAATATGAATTTAATTTAATTGTGGATTGTGACAAAACCACTCTCATCTACATCAAATGATTATTAAGGGTAAGAAATAAAATGGAAGATATCATAAACAAAAACATTAGGCATGGTGAATAACTAAAAACACATACCATTAAAAATAGACTTTAACACATTATGGTAGGAATAATGGATAAATAAATAATTCCATAGTAAAACATAATCATGGGAATTTTAATAGTCTAATAGACACATGATATATAAATTATTATATCATAATTATGGGATAAATAATGCGGGGTATCATAGCCATAACATCAATGCATTGTGTCAAGACAATAAATATCCACATTGTTGAGGCCTCGTGCCAAGACCATTGTTTGTCTCATGAGACCAAATGATGAACTGAGGGTTTATAGATGGACCCAAAAACACTTAATAAGTTCATTTTATTCATAAAATTCATGAAGATATAGATAAAAAACCTATAAATTCATTTTAAAACTAATATATGAAATTTAAATAACATTCCCTGATCATTCTACAAAAACGCTAACCATTCCGAGTAAATTGGTGAAAGGTTTTATGATAGATGATAAACTGTAAAAATAATAAAAAATGATTAAAATTAATATGGTAAATGATATAATAAAATTTTAATCCCAATAATAAAAAATAATCAACATGATTTTTGAAAGAGATGATGTTACTCTTATGAAATCATCAAGTAATTATTGAGATAAATAATATTTTACTTTTAAAAAATAGTTCTTCAGGAAAAATATTTGAATAATATGAGATATTTTATAATGATAATGGTTTCCAAAAAATATTATAGGCTGCCCTTCAAAATAGGTAAAATTTGACAAATTCCAATGAATAAGACTTGTATTTCTGTAAGAATTTTTAAATTATCCTTTTAAAACATATAAATCCCCATGAATTAAAGTATGATTATGGTTGGTAAACATATATAGAACATTTAAAAATAAATTTTTAGTGGTAAATATGAATAAATAAGAATTTTATTGAGGTAAGTTGAGAATAAGAGTAACTCGAATGAAAAAGGGGGTTCAACTAGAAAACCCTCACCTTAAGTCCAAAGGTCTTCCTCACTTCATCTTAATGACCGGAATATTCAAATTTAGGTTTTTGAATTAATAATTACCATACCTAAACTACATTTAAATAATTTATTATAACCATATTAGGTTCATTAATGGAATTGTTATGGGTTAAGATATTCAATTTTTTACTTTGATAATGTTTTCTATGTTGGTTTTAGAATAAGTTTAATTATATTCTTGTACAGATAATCATGTAGAATGAGAAGTTTTATATATAATAGATGTTGTATTTTTTTAGTGAAGAAACCTAATATTATGTGGTTATAAATTTTATTTTGTTATTGGGTGTGACAATTAATCATTATACAAATCTTTAATGACAATTATTTGGGTTAATTGGCTGTTTTTTATTAAAACAAAATCGTTTTGATTTTTAAATTCATATCACGTGTACAAATGGATTCCAGAACCATAAATATGTTATAATACATATATTATACTCTAGTCCACCCACCATAATGGTTTCCTAAAAATTATCTAATATGGTAATAGAAGTTGAATGCTCGATGCACTTGAATATGATAAATTATCATATCTTGGAAGGTGTTTTAATTTCTAGTATCAATGAAGGGGAAAAGAGAGATGACAAATAATGATTACACAATCAAAAAAAATTATTGTACATTTAGGGTAAAATATTTTTCACAACATTTGTATGAGGATAGGTGAGGATAGAAAAAAATAGCAACGTACACGAAATAAAAGAAATGAGAAGTGAAATTTACGTCTTGGGGTTATCTCCCTTGAATGCCTCTATAGGGTAGAGGATTTGGACTTTTTATGAGATCAAGAGATATTTGATGTGGGGGAGAAGCATGAAAGGATATTTGGAAATAATTTAGACAAGTCCCAAGGATTTAGAGGAGTGATGAGAAAAGGGAAGAGGGGTGGTTTTTATATTGGAGTGGGGTGATTTGTGAATATCTTATTCATTATTTTTTTTTCATAGACAACCAATAGTATTGATTATTGTTATCAATAATAGTAATATAGGATTTAGATTTCGAACCATGTGTGATAACATCAACCATGATTCTAGGAATAAATAATTTAACTGACAATCTATATATAAATTATATTACTGTAGTTTACGATTCATCAAAAAATTTGAGTATTCCAATAAATCCCAAAAATTCACCCAAATTTTTTTTAAAAGTATATTTAAAAAATAGAATAATTTTTTTTAAATAGTTTTCAAAATATTATTATTTAAATTATTAAATATAATAATAATTTATTTAAAAAATGTCAATGTTAATAATATAATTCGTTTTATATCACCATGAAAATTTAATCAATATACCTATATCTTATAACATTAAGAAAATATAATAATAATTTATTTAATATTCATAGTGGTCATATAACTATTAATTTTACTATTCATATTGGTAAATTACAAATCACTAAAAATTATGTCTGTCTTATGTGACTCTAAAATCATACTCAACAAAACCCAATATGCCATTTTTTCGAAATAGAATTCAATGAGGAGGAAAAATTATCTCTACTATTTAGCTTATATCAAAGGGGTGTTTTGAAGAGACTCCGTGTTTCATTCAAAAAATATTAAATTTTTTGAAAAACATGGATGTGTTATAATATCTGATTTTCATTTCATCATCACATCAATTTTTTTTTAAATTTATGTATATTAAAGTGATTAATTTTCTTTTAGGGATATTATGATTATTTTGGAATGTAAAAATAATACTTAATTCCTTTTCATAATGATCATTGAAAAATTAAAACATTTCACATGCATAAATATGACTTACCGTCTCCATGATTCAAACATGGTTCATTTTTCATATACGTATGTAGTGGTTGGATTTAAAATATTAACTGAAGTTTAAAATTTATAATTATTTCTATATTATTTTTATTATTTATATTATTTACAAATGATAAATTTTTACTATAGATATCATATTAATTTTGTTTTGGACTCACATACTAAATATCATCAAACCGTCCAACGTGAATAAATATAACTACATAAATATTATAAAATTAAAATATGTGTTATAAAAGGAACAATAAAAATTATCATGTTTCTGAAGCATGAAAATGAATTACCGATATTTATTATTCAGGAATAATTATTTTTGATGATGATTTGGACTAAATGTAATGGATTTCATCTGAATCTCCTTTCATTGAGGAATATAATGATGTTATACACCTAAAATATTTTATGTGGTGTATATATGTCCCCCTTTGGAATATCATATTACTAATTTCTTTTTGTAATGTAATTTAGAGGTTTTTAAATATTTTTCTTTCATGTGATTTATGATTGAAATTATAAAATTGGTATGGGGCACTTTGAATGTTTAAAAATTTAATTTCCAAATCCTTTTCTCCTTTTAAATATTCATGATATTTTTACATATTCATTAATATGGATAAAAAATAATTATAGAGGAAATATTATGCCTATATTTAATTTCTTTCAATGGGTTTAAAAAGGGAATATTTCTAGGTATTTTATATGGAACATCTTTACAAATGAAAAAGGAATGTTCTATTTATAACATACACGAAGATAGTGAATTATATGTATGATGGACAATTACTCAATTTCTAGGTTCCATTTCATGAATACAATTTTTCAAAATAAAAAACCCTCTTTAATTTTATGGTTTTTTAAAATGTAAATATTTTTTCAATGTAAAGTGACTTTTTGTAATAATTTTTTTTAAAAAATGAAGGTATTTTTATCTAAATGTCTTTTTCAAATATGATTTATAATAAATTTTTTTCTTACATATGAAAAAACTTGTTTATTAATGATATGATACATTATAATTATATAAAATGGATGATCCTAACATATCACATACATGTGGTGTCCCAAATAGCATTGAGAAATCCCATTAGATCTAATCATAGCATATTCCCAATATCTTTGGTTAATCCAAAAAAAAATTAACATAAGATGGCCTATATAGCATCTTGTATGCTTGTTAGTGCTTAACATTGGAGAGGGGAAGATATAACGTGGTATTCATATAATATTTTATTTTTCTAATGAGAATTATGGAAGTTTTCTATACTATTTTTTGACATAAATGGTTTGCGAATGGTTTTAGTGAACACAATTCCATAAGTCATCTAAAATATTATTAATTTGTTTCTATGGTTCTTGATGAATTTATTTTTGATAAATGTATGTTTTCTAAATGTAAATATTTTATTTCATATTGTCATTGAAATTTTATGATAATGACAATTGTCTTACAAGTATTCATGATTTTGATGAACTATTGACTTCCATTATTTTTATGTCCCTTACTATATATTTGTTCTCTTCCCAAATTTATAAAAAATTTCCTTAGTGAATTGGTACTGGTAAGGGAATAATATAATTCATGTTGATGTTAATAGTTATTTTCCCTGAAAATAATTCAGGATTTATTTTAAAAATATTATATGGTTTCAAAAATGGATACTGTGTATAAGTGTCAATTTATAATGTATATGTTTACTTTATAAGAGTGTGTCCTAATTCAAAAATACTGTAAACTGAAAAGATACTTGATTTTTAATTCTATTTCAATAACCCTAGATTATGTAATGTCCAAGGGTAGGTTCTTAAGTCACATAAAAAATATCATAAATTTATGGGGTAGTTGTATTTATCTAACACACGCTCCAAAATAGTAGTAATTAATGTGATGTATTTTGTTATTATGTCATATGATATATGATTCACACAAATGAATGTACACAATATGAATGTTCTAGGTTAGCTAAGAATATTATATCCCACCAATTTATTGGGTAATGTATTTATATCATTAAATAAAAATTATTGTGCATGACCAGTTATCCTCAGCACACTATGTTATTATATCACTACAATAACGATTTTTTTATGTTTATGATTTCACATTTTATATTGTTTTCACATTCAAATATTTAGATGAAGTTACCATTTTAAATCATTACCATTTTAAATCAGACCTTTATATATTATATTATTTTTATCAATCTTATCTAAATACATGATATTCCTGTTGATTATCATGCATTAACTTCTCTATTTTATGTTTCGTTATTCCCTTACTAGGTTATATAGCTCACCCATTTCTTTTGTTGGTCACAAGGTTTTCCCATTTATTTTTATAATTTCAGTGTAATTCTAACGGAATTATTTATATATTAAAAAATATATTAATATACATTATTTAGGTTATTTTGATAGGTTTTTGATTTCAATGAGACACTAGTCATTTCAATCATTTAGGATTGGGTTAATGTGTATCTTAATATGGTAGATCATGAAATAAACAATACCAATTATATTGGTAGACATACCCGGTGTAACTGAAAGTTATAGTTAGTTTTTGAGAATATTATTACAATGACTTAATTAAAATAATTTCGATAATAATAATCATAAAAATCACCATAATTAAATTAATTAATAGAGTTAGTGGTTTTCAAGAGACAAAATCTATGTGTTGATAGTACACGTGGATTTGCCTCTGGAACATATGTATCTAGGGTCAATGACATTATTTTGGCAAATGAGGTGTTAAATCATCTTGTACCTTGTGAGATACAATAAGTCATTGTGGAACTCTTTATTTTGATCTCCTGGAGTACCAGATATGGTAAATTGTCTAAATCTATTCTATCCAAAATGAAGTAAGGAGATATCCTAAAAACATTAACGGTAATAAATACGTTGTGGCAGGGTAGATTGATCCTAGATAATCACATGTTAAATAATACCTGTTATTTTTAAGTTATCCGCTCAATGATCATTATGTTCAATTTATATTTCAACTAGTATAAAATTATCAACCTCAATATTCCATTATTTTAGTCAGTGGTAATAAATAAGAGAAACTTGGTCAATGAAAAATGTGATGGTCAAGGTTAGGATTTCCAAATTTAGATTCCCAGTCTTATCAAAAAATGAGTCGTGAACATCTGGAAAATATTTACAAAATAAAAAATAAAAAAATAAAATCGAATAAGGAGGAACACCTAAAAACTCCAAACAAATGAAATCATATAATTGATATCATTATATGAATAAAGTGTGAATTTAAAAGTTTTATCTAATTCCAAAATCCCAATATGATGGACCAACACCATTGAAATGTTCTTCATATTTATTCATTTTTCTGAGAAGGAGTATGTAATGCAAGTGATCTATCTCATAGATGTTATAATTGATAAATGGTGGATTTTGACCAACTATATCAATATCTATTAGGACATTGAAATAATTATGTTAAAATATTACATGAATTTTAATTCTATATATTATGCTCACATGATCTCAAACATAAAGTAATGAGGGTGTTACTTGACCTAAACGTTTGATAATTCCATCAAGGCGTATTCCAATAAAATCCCAAAAATTGTGGTATATCCTTCATACTTTTTAAATTTCAGCAAATCTATATTTTTAGTTATACATTTATATGATAAAGACAAAATTTTAAAAATAATTAGATATTTTGGAATTCTAAATATATTAAGAGATTCTATGATGTCCCTAAAAAGTCAAAATAAAGATCGGTGAATCCTAAAGGGCTCATCGATTTTATGATAGGAAGTGGAGAATGTAGTTTAATTCTGTATTAGAGATAAATGAAATACACACTCAAAGGATTATCCAACATAACACCTTTCAAAAGTGTAGGAATATGGATACATGAAATTCTATGAAGGTGAAACTGAAATGAATTAGTTATGGAAAGAAAGGGAACAAATATAGATAAGAGAAACATGATAATGTATTGAAATAAAAGAATTATCTATATAACACACGAAATATTTTCCAATGCATCAACTAAAAGGATTATTGACACTACAAAAACCAATCCACTGTGATTTTTTTAAGATAATAACCGATGAAAAAATCGGCTAGTAATAGAGAACAAAGGAGATCATATACCATCACAACAGTTGAGGTGGATCCCAATAATAAATTGGTAAAAATTATTCTAAATATTAATTAAATGTCAGAGAACATAATAATTTAATCCAGATCTATATATTTTTTCATATCAAACATATTTATTAGAACTATTAAAACACAACATTGAAACCTTCAATTGTTACAATTATAATGATCGGAAATTTTGGAAACAAATAATTCTATTTATAAAACATCTTGTAAATAAATATTTTTTGTAGCCATTCCTATTTAAAATTTTCATACTATTGTTCCCCAAATTTAATTATATTTAGGTTATGGATGAAATTTCCTTATATAGAGCTAGTAGAAATTTCATAGAAAATGAAATCTCCCTCCACATCGAAAATCACAATTTAATTCTATTCAAGAGTAAGGAAGAAGTCATATCTCCCTGAGAGTTGTCATCTCAAAAATAGAAATTGATTAATTACTATAAATTGTATCATGATAAATTGATATATAATAAAGAAAAAAATATTTCATAACAAAATGAAAGTGAGGGAATAAGTATTTGTGATCCTCAAAGAATTTATTGGGCTTCCTCTTCGATAATAGGATGCTTTAACAATAAAAAAAAATCCAATAGATTTTACAATATCTAAAAATAAATATTGAGTGGTTATTGTTGAACTTTAATAGATGATGATAATGATTTGAGATAGTATATATAAAGGGATTATACACCTAATGTCTCCATAATGTGGTAAAGTGGTCTATTTTTTAAGAAGTAGTATTGGAAAATACTACTCTACATTTATTATTGTGATCTAAATAAGATCAAAATAGATAAAATGTACCCAATTACAAGTAATGAAAATCGTACCTATAAACCTTTTTTTACACTTTTACATCTCAATGATCAATCTACAGTCATGATATTAGCATATATTTTGGATGAATATATTTAAAACAATTACTAATTCTTGATATATGGTACATGAAAATTGAGTTCATATTGATCCGATTCTAACTCACTGAGTCCCTAGGAATATTCATTGACTTATGGTGTATATTTATTTTACATTTACTTGAACAAAATTAAATAGTATATATGGATTATATTCCTATATTATCCAAAATAATTTAGTAATATTATGTTGATTGTAATGTTTTATTTAATACATTAAGAAGGTAAATGACATAAGTGAGTTGTAGTAAATTGGAGTTTTTAATAGATCAGGAAACATTATTTAGGATTATTTTCCCATGAAAAGGGTCTATGGATATATTAAATAGAGTAATTATTAAAGTATAAACCATAAAATTATATTTCATAGTGATCAACAGTTTAGTTATATCACGTTGGTATTACCATTAATTTATATGAAATTTTTCATTACAGCCGATCCCACTAAAAAATGAACATAGATGGGACTGAATTTTTTCATGGAAGTTGAATTTAAAGAGGGATTTAATTTGTTGAGTAATATTATATTAACAAAACATATACTAAAATTAACCACCCATATGGATGGATTTGTTACCTACAATAATAAAATTGAATAGGTTTTGTACTAAAGAAAAATAAAAAATTTATAGCATATGTCTCCCTCCAATTGATTACCTAGAAGTTGAACTACCCAACACATGTTCTTAATTTGGCTATATTAATATTCTACATGATTATTGGAAAAAATATCTATATATGTAAATGTGTTATATTTATATAATAAATCCCTTAAACAATATTCAACCCAAAGGATGTAAATGTCATTCAACGGATGTGGTTAAAGCTGATTAATGATTAAGTTTTACCAATCCATTATCATAATGATATGGGAAAAATATGTCTAATTATTTGGTTAAAAATGATCCTACAACCCTATAAAAGGATAGGATTGAATGGTATATTTTGTTAATGGAAATTAAAAGCATGGAAAAAATGATAAAACGAACATTACTCAAAAAATTTCTTAATAATTCCCAATCATATATATAAAAAATTACTGAGTATTTTAGAGTTCAAAATTTATAAATTTGGAATCATAATGTTTATCACCCAAATATGTGTCCAATAAATACTATAATTAATTTGGTATCTACTAGGTTATTTTTATTGATCTCATATCTCTATTAATCCATGTACCACTATATCGTATATAGATTTGAATCAATAAATTACATGGGGTAACATGATGTGGGATATTGAATAATGTTTAACATAATTATTTGGGTTCAAATAATCCATGGGTAAATAGAAAACTTATATGTGTATGATGCATCAATTATCTATACCAATTTGGAAATTGGATCAAAAATAACAATAAACATCATAATTGGACTCCTTATGAAATATAAAATAAATAACTCTATTTTTGGAAGTCGATCACCTTACAAAGTCATCACATATAATTTAAAAAAATGATGATTTCTCTATGGACCAATAATCTATGATATACATAAGAAAATTGTTAATACTACCCTTTGTACTTCTCAATATTATATATAATTGTGATATGAGGTTTAATATGATGTTATAGAGAATATTTTATCAAGAATTGGACACTAAGATAAGTATCGGTCCTACCTATCATCCTAAAACAGATCCTGAGCCTAAAAAACCATGGAAACTATAAAATATGGGATGATTTATTCTTAAATGCATTTATAAGGATTTTTAGATATATAGAATCCCCCAATATTATTTTACATATACCAAAAAAATTCTATTCTAGAATTCAAATGGAACATTATGATAATATATATTGGATGAGGTGTCAAACTCTAACATTTTGGGATTATGTTTGGAAGGAAAAGATGATGACATATGATCTCATCCTAGAGATGAAACAGGAGGTTAAAACCAAACATTTTTCTATAAAATATTCAAATAGTTGATAGAATAATATTCAAACAATCATCGATGAGATAAGGATTTGGAGGATAGAGATAAATATTTCATTTGTATATCATAGTAGATGGAATTCATGAGGATCGAGAATAAGGGAGTTACTAGCCCTACATACATTTACCCACATTAGAGCCACTATTAAATTACAAAAAATATCCTATTTTCCAGAACTCCCATGTAACTTATACAGATTAAATAATTAATTACATATAACAATATTAATTATGTATGTAATGAACCCCTCAGAGAAAAATAAATCCTTCTCCATTGGATAATGATATTTTATATATATAGAAAAATATGTTGAAATTATTTTATAATGATAGTGTTATATTAAATAAAAAAATTCCCTAGTTAATGTGAATTTATGTAACCCCACATATGTGGAGGAAACCTGGGAAGAATATGAGGAAATTAATATGATGTTCCCACATCTATTTTTTTATGAAATGAAATTTTGTGGGAGAAATTTATAAAAGATTCAAAATGTAACGAACTCAAAATTTATAAATTAAATTAAATCTCAAATAAATAATATTCATATTACATAATGTAGCAATATAAAAACCATGAATTATATTATTTTTGAACATTACAAAATAATTCCACAATTTCGAAATATGCATAGAAGACCTTAAGAAAAAAATATATTAATATACTTATTCAGTAATTACAATTTTGTTTATTATATATATAGGGTGATGATAAAATATAAATAACCTAGAAGGATGAACTAATAGCCTTGGCTATTAAGATCATATCCAATGAATCACATGCATCTGGGCACATATGTGGGACGGAATAAATTGTCTTTTCCCTGGAAAATTACCAAGCCAATTATCGATAATTAAAATATCATAAAAATTATTCATGGGAGAAGTTTGTGAAAATATATATCATGAATGAAATAATATGTTCTTAACAACTTCAAAAAATAACTACCATAATATAACTTACCTATATGACATTTGATAGGATTAAAAGGGGTTATGTTCTTAAACCATAGTAATTTGAATTTTTATTATATATTTTTAACTAAATAAGGAATATATATATATATATATATCAAATTTTAATTTATTATTATAAATATAAATGATTATCTAATTTTTTTTTATAAAAACTATGTTTTGATATGAAAAAAAAAAATTTATTTTTTTGAAATGTATACATTTAATTAAAAATTTATCATTGGTTTATTAAAGAATTATGAAATAAAATATATATTCCTAAAATAACGTTTTTAATTAACATTTTATAACATTTAAATAATAATATTTTTGGGAAGTCAAATGTATTTTTTAATAAGGTGAATGAGATGTTTGTTACATAAAAACTAGTACATTTGAGTATATAAGGAATTTGAATTAAAATAAAAAAAATAGTATTATAAAAAATAATATGGTAAAACATATAATATATTTTAGAACTGTACATCTAAATTTTCTAGTGGTGAATTTGTATATACTTGTCATAGATAGTCTATGTATTGGGTAAAAACTTATTTCTTTATAAACATAATATGTGTATTATGACTTCATAATTACTTGATGTGGGTATAATAAATTTTATTAAATGAATACAGGACCATAAATATAATCCCCATATTAAATTATTTTTATTTTTATAATGTTTACAAACATATATTGGATCTTCAAAAAGATAATTTAAATATTATTATTTTAAAAATAATTCCCCATAAACACAAATCGCATCCAAATAATCAATTTTTTATTTAAATGAATTCAATTATTGACCTAATAGCATATTGGAATCCACACTTTATTTGGAGAAACTATGGAAAAAACATTTGGGTGTTTTGTGGTTTTAATAATTTTTTCACATATATTCTAAAACCTATAATTAGAAATTTAAAATGAATTCCACTCCGCTTTTCATCAAATAACCACCAAGACTTCCATTCAATGATACTCAAAACACATTGACCATGATATTACTATATATATATATATATCCTTCTCTCCCTTATAATTTCCATCCCAATGTGTCACCATTATCATAAAAAATATCCTCCCAATATTTTTAACGAACCCACTCATGATATGGTATTGACTCATCCTTTTGATAGAATAAGTTTCATTGTAAATTTTTTTTCATGTTTTACATCTATTTATGTGATTTATCACATATCATTACTATATATATTATTACTATGTATTTAGGGATCACCATTATATATATTATACACTTCTATGAAAATTTATGAACACCCATTATTTTTTTGAAATAATAACAATATTTTCCATGAAAATTTTTTGTATTATGAATACGTTTATGAATTTCCACTCAATTGTGATATCCATGAAATACGTATCCATTTTTGACCTAGTACATCCCTGTATATAATTGAAAAAACATTATCATGGGGTAATATTTGAATAAATACATTCTTATATTAAATGATATACGTGACACACAAATACATGTAAATAATATGAATGTGATTTGTTTGAAGGAAATAATATAGCCCTCCAATACAATGGGTACTGATTTTATCTAATGATACTAAATATATGGTGCATGGGTATTTTCCCTATGAACACATTTTTAAGATATATCATTATACATATTTGACATATTCTTATGGTCAACATGTTTTATGATGTTGTCACACTCCAATTTTTCATTGAAGTTATCATCATATATCATACTTTGATGTTCACATTTATTATTTATACACTTTTATGTTACCATGATATACCAAATTCATCATATTTTATACATTCATAATATTATACATTTATTATTTATTTTCTGAGAATTATAGCACACCGCCTTCTTATGTACACCCAAATGATTTTACAAGCTATTGAAAAAAATCAGTGGAGATCTAAGTCCATGATATGTAGTATGGGAATTTTTATAATTTTGATAATTAAGAAGATAATAAAATCTTATATACATTATAATATCAATGGAAATCTATGTTTAAAATTCCTGAAAAGGTCAAAAACTCATAATTATTTTATTCATTACAATAATAATGCTGGTTAATTTAAAAATACAAAAATCATTTTGAAACTAAAGGGAGAAGATGGATGATCATAAAAATATAATTAATATATAGAGGAAATTTATAAATTATTTAACATTAAAAAATAATTTTTCTATAAATCTTTTTTAGTACACATAAAGGGATGTGCTTAAAATATAATAAATATATGAATAACATTAATGTAATTTGAATTAAAGTATAATGTTTCGTAAAAATTATGGTTAGAAATCATGTAGTGTTAAATGAGATTATTGATAATGGTATATTACATTGATACATACCCAATGCAAGAGTATGTAATTTATATATCAAAATAAAGATAATTATAAATTAATGTGATGAGTGAAATATTAAATATAATCCCAATGGTGTCATACCAACAATTATCATACAAAAAATATTTCAAAAGAAAATGAAATTTTTATTATTTTTCTAAAATATCATTGAAAAAATAAATGATTTTAATTTAAATTTATTATGTATAATTTGATTTATAATTATAACAATAATATATATTAAAATAATTAATAGATGTAATAAGTAAATTTTTAGTTAATAAATCTCATTACAAGTTAATTTTACATCATTTTGTCTAATGTAAAAAAGTTAATATGAACTCATAAAAAAGTTATCAAATGGTATTCCTTGTTATATAATTATAGGATTCCAATACAAATAATTGATAAATTCTTAAAACGAGTATTTCTGACTTATTGTGAATATTTAATGTTTTGATTTTTTTCATTATGATAAGTGGTTAATATATTAATATAACTGGGTGGATATATTGAGATAATATGAATGAAATAAGCATTGATATGAAAAAATAAATCCAATGTAGTATATAAATTCTTTTCACAACTAAATGTGGATGATTCCACTAATTTAAAGACATCAATTTTAAATTATTATAATATGAAAATATAGCTAATATTAGTGTTTTAGAGTAATTAAAAAATTGATTAAATGGGTTCTAAATCAATGTTCATGAATGATATGTTGAATGAGTGTTTTCTAAGGAAATTTGTATGAGTTTTTTAATAAGAATTTACAGTTCATGATAAATAAATATATTTATTTATTAAATAATTACACATCATCATGTTATTGTACACTATACAACTGCATTATGATAATGTGATTTTAGGAATGAATAATGGTTATCATATCAATATAACTAAATAAAATAATTTGTTTTTTATTTATTATTTATAATAATGAATATATATTTAGTTCCAAGGTAACTCTAAGAGGTGTTTTTTTAAATATGTTATTATATAATATTAATTTCATTGAACAAAAATAATGAATTTTTCTTATATAATTATGTAATATTGGATATAAATATATATACATTCGTATAAAAAATAAACAGAAATAGTTGAAAAAAAAATTAGGCTCGAATATAGAAGGGCATTCATAGTAATTACTATTTTATTACAGTTAAATAGTGATAATAAAATCCAAATTAATTATGAAAAATATATATAATAATACATTGTGGTTAATTTTATCAAATACTATCATGGGTAGTCATTATTAGAGTTATTATATATTATACAGTGTTCAAATTTGAACAAAAATACCCACACATGATTTTATCTAATTGTGAACAACTATAAAGAATTTATACGATTTTTAAACACATTTTTAAAATATACTATTTGTAGTGAATTTATTTGATGAAAACTAAAACATATGTTTGGAACATTGATATTTTTTTGAAGGGGGTGAGAAGGTTATTTATCCATTTTACATTATATAACATTGGGTATATTTTAAATTTGATTTCTGTACATGGTGTATTTATAATAGGGGAGTTTAATCTTATAAGTCCATTATATTGCTTTTGTTCTCTGGCCATGAATCTAGTGGAGCACTGGTTACCTACTGGGGGTTCATCATGCAACGATTAGAATCATTCTTATTTGTTAAATTAAATTATATTAATATTTACTTTTGAATGACATAACTTATAATCAACCCATTTATGTTTTCATTACATGACTCACAAGCCTCTCGCTCCTCATTCTAAATTTTCATGATGATTCATCTTCCTTTTTGTATGACATTTTCATATTATTAATCATACTTTATCAATATCAATTAGTATCATCATCAGTTTTCATTGATTTGTCTTTTTTCATTCAAACATTATACTATCTTAAAAGAAACATTATTTTTGTAAAAAAAATACCACCTTTTATCTATTTATTTAATTTAAATTTTCCATTTATTTATAATGAACTAACTCTCGTATTAGTGAGGTAATTTAACATTTATATTTTCACTTATTTTATAATTTTTTATAATTATATTCTCGGATAAAAAATTTGGATAAATAAGATTATGAATTAGGTAACACATGAGCTTCCTATTGGTTTTGTAGATTCCTTTAATTTAATCAACTAGTGGGAATTGATCAAAATAGTTGAGGAATCAATAAGGGAGGTCATACCATGTTTTGAAAAAATTATTTCTGTGTGATCTATGATAGATATATGATTGTAATTTCATTAATATTGGTGACTTATGATTTATTATATGGTATAATAAGGATATTTATAAATGATAAACATAATTCAACACATGAAGTGAATCACATATTGGAGTTAGATATTATATGTTCGGTACCAAAATTTTCTAGGGTTTTCCCTGGGGCTATTTTTAGAAGGCTACGTTTTACATAAGTACCATTGATGGGAGTTATGGCATGGGGTGAATTTGGGGGAAGTATAAAAAAAATTTGGGGGGGAGATGTTCTTCACAGTTAGAGGATAGATTGTACAAAATGTAAGACCTACTAAAAGAAACCTTCAAAACTCTTGTTTTTGAGGCAACTACATCAGTATTCTTAAATCATGGTTTGAGAGGTAATTTGAGGTAGTTGTGTGAAAGTCCCTTTAAATCAGAGGAAAACACATGGTCAGTGCACGGTTTGAATAACCATGTGACTAAACCATGCAAGGGATGACGGTGATATCATAAAATTTTGGATCTCACTCATTATCAGACATTAATTACTCGTTTATCCTTATATACAGACCATGTTCAGGATTTTACTTTCCTATGGGTATTGTAATGTTATCCCATAATTTTGGATGGATTCAAACGCCTTTATAACACCATTCTTCAAATTTGAAAGCCCGAATTGAAGATACTATCTTCCCCCGGTAAGTAGATTTCGTCCAGATTCTTCTATTATTATTTCTTATATATTTCCTTGAAAATTTCTATGAATATATCCTCTATTTCATCATATCTAAACATGTAGAGTGAGATCTAGATCTAGTATTTTAGATATTGTTATCAATGATTAGATATTTATATTTGGATATCTTGATATAGGTATTTAGATATGGAATCTCATATCTATGTTGCTGAGATGCTCAGATTTTGGGGATTTCCATTAGGAAATCCTATTTCAATAAAACGAGGTTGGTGGTCTAAATCTAAGTCCCATAATAGTATATTGGAAATGTATATGCATTATTTTATAATTTTTAGACTCCTTTATAAATATATTTCCCCGAATTGGGTAAATTAGATTGACCAATTGAGTTTTTGATGTTTTTAAAGTAGGTGATTAATTGGGGAATCAATCATGAGACTAATGGGATTACTTATTAGAAAATAAATTTGGGGAAATTGACTACAATAGGTTGGGTTGTAATTTAGATAATTAATTAGGGGATTAATTATGATATTTTGAAATTTATATGTTGAGATAATTAATTGTTGATTAAATATGTAAATTTTGTAACATGATCAAGATAAATAATTTTTGTAATAACTATAGAAATATTAAATTATAATGGGATTATTAATTTTGAAAAATTAATTGCAGAATATGAATTGTAATATTTGTCAATTAATTTTTAACTTAATTAATGTGATAATGCACTTATCTAATGGATGCTTTAACTAGTGGAATGTATGTGTTTAACTATTTGTTAAATTAGTGATGGGGTTGTGGTGGATAATTAATTGGTAAATTAATTATGTGATAATTAATGGATACATGGTCATTTCTTACTTCTTAATTAAAAATGGTAACATGTTTATCAAACTTATGAGTAATATAATTCTAACATGTTCATTATATTGTTCAGTATACTTGGTAACATGTTCGTTATACTTACAAGTAAAGAGAATCAGAACATGGTTATTCAATTTAGGGTTAAGAATGATATCATACTCATATCATATACATTTATGAGATTAGTAATTTGAAAAATGTGTCTTATAAATTAGAAATTAATGACTGGAAATCATGGAACTCCGAGTAAAGACCTCACATGAGCATATTCGAACTCTGGTGTTAGTCGAATCTGGTACTGATATATCATTTCACCCTACGTACTTCAAGATTCAGATAAAATAAGTTATTATGATATAGTATTTCATAGGATATACATTTGGCTTTAGTATGAGATAATGTTTCCATTAAGGTATGGGTATCCTTGAAACCCTATAGATAATGTTGGTAGATAAGAATACATGAAAATGTGACGAATTGTTTATTATCCCATTGTACATATTTCTTTTTAGAACTCCATGAACTATGTTTTATCTTGAATTTTATTATACATCATTGGTGGTGGCATACTGAGTTGTTCTCACACTCTATTCGGGCTTCCATATCGATACTTGAATAGATTACATCGAAGTATGATTGGTTAAGGGAAAAGTCCTTAGGATATGTGGTTGATTCGGTATGGATTTTAAAGGAGGGAACCAAATATGGTTCGGGATTCTCTTGGGGTGATTTAGTGCTTTATTTTCAGTTTCATATAATACAATTTCCAGTTATGTTGGCATAATATGTTTTCCAGTGCAGTTGATTATTTTTTTCCCCTTTGGTTGTCTTGGGAAAAGAGTCTTTTTTCAGGTCAAAAATACTTCATTTATGGGGTTTTTATTTTTTCTAAAATCATACTAAAACAAATGAATGATAATGACCCTATGAATGAAATATGTGATCCTATCATCTAGTTGAAATCCACCATCTTATGGGGAGGTGCGCTTGAGGTAATGTGGCAAACCGACTGAGGGCACCGTAGCGTGGAACCTGGGCCAGGACATTACAATGTGGTATTAGATTTCCAATTTTATTTATTCTTTATCATCTTTCATATGATTTTTGAAAGGAATAAATGATAATATGAAGAGTTAGGGATAGGTAATTAACTCATGAATGTGATTTTAAAATCCATATATGGGTTAAACCCCAAGTACTTGGGGTGGGATTGCTGTTATTTTCTTTATCAGTTACAATTGAATATTATTTCACCTTGGTTGATACACTTGTGCTGTGATTTGATTATTGATTCTGAGAAATTTCAGTATTGATCCATGGCCTAGAATCGATTGATATTTGAGTCTGCATGCATCATTCATGGAACATTGAGTTAATTTTCAAGTATCATTTTAGGCACAAACTTGGATTTGAGTTACGGTAATGTTGTTGAACATGAAATATTTTCTTATTGTGAGATTATATTGAATCAAATGTTGTTGTAAATGAATTTTGAATGATTTAAAACTAATGAAAAAATGAGATTAATTGGGTGTCTAAATAAGATACTTGAACTATGATTGTGTGTTTACCCTTTTTTACCGAAAACTAGTAATAGGATGGTTAAAGGCACTTATTTTTTCCAAGTTAGACCTTGTAGCGTGATTTGGGGGGAAATATATGCTGTGACATTTTGTGATTAATTCCTCTTATGTAAATGTTATATAGTTGTGTTTTGAGACTTGATACATGTTTTCCACTTTTTATAGAGTATACCTCCCTGACGATTATTGGGGGGACTAGTGAGGGGGTGCCATGGAATGTTTTTTCAATTTGGGAACATGAGTAACTAATCTCTCCAGCTAAAGATGATGCGGAGAAATTTATAGAGTGATTTTTTCACATCATGATATTCATAGAAATAGACCAAGGGAATGATGTGAAATGTATGCTTGGGTTTATAAGGGATTTTTAGTTGCACCACCCTCCAACATTTACTATAGAGGGTGGACCTAAGGGAGATGAATTATGGGTTCTGTCGACTGAGAAAATAGTTGACCATTTGGAGACTACATCTTAGATGAAGTTCTATTTGGTTTCTTATATGATAATGGGATCTACTATGTGTTGGTGGTACATTGAGGCATGAACTTGATAAACTGAAATTCTGTTATGGAAGGAATTCATAGATTGGTTCTTGGATAACTGTTATTTAGAGAGTTTGAGACAAGAGAAATATATTGATATGATGCATCTGATATAGTGGATCATGTCGATGATGGACATTGTTGGATGCTACATAGTTCTACAATGATTTTACATATCATTAGTAGGAGATGATGCGGCAAGGAAGAAACGTTTTTAAGATGGGATTAAAAGTGTGATTATGTACTTGGAAATATATTCAAGCCGACTATATTTACAAAAGTGGTGGATTAGGATCTCATCATGTAAGGGAACCTAATGGATGCTTCTAGTGCTGGATATGTAGTTGTTACTGGATGATCATGAGGTGTGACTTCTATTTGTAGGAAGCTTTTTTATGAGAACATTGTCCAAGGGAGTGGGAAAAAGATTACACAGATTGGAGGTTTGGCTGTACAATACCTTACTGGAGTGATCTATCATCAGTGTGGTAGGTCTGGACATTGTTATCTAAACTATTACCAACCACCATAAGAGTGTCAATTTAATGGAATGGTTTTAATTCTACATAAATTAAATAGGTCAATGTGACAAACTAGTACTGATGGAGTAGCTGGGAAGAGTCGGAGTATGGGAAGAGGCTCTTCTACACCAAATCGGGCTTGCAGTTGGAGTTCTACTGGGCGAGTTTGTGGTGGTGGTGGATTTGGTGCTTCTGGAATGATTACTCTCATCAACAGAGTGCTTCTACTCAAGGGATTCATACAACATGACATGGAATAGTTATAGCACAATTATATACAGTACAACCTACTCTTGTGGATAGAGAGGTTGGAACATCAATAGTGAGAGGTAGTATTCTAGTAGCTTCAAATTCAACATGTTTCTTATTTGATACTAATGCCTCTTAATCTTTTATATCTAAAAATCTAGGTAATGGTTTGATCTTGACAATGATTCTATTTATTGGGGTAATTACTATTGATACATCATTGGTAGTATGGCTATATGATTCTTTCTTTTCAAGGCATTCTCACTAGATATTGGTGGATATAGATTCCTATTGGATCTCACTGTTCACATTATGATGGGCTTCAACTTGATTAAGGATATGGACTTGCTCGTTCCATACCAATCCCACATATATTGTTACTATATGAGGGTTACATTTACGTTCATATTGGGGACCTGTATATTCGTTGTGGAGAGTGGAATATTCATTTAGGACGAGTAGGGCCAATTACTCAGCAACATTGAGAGATTACTACCCATGTTTCTAGTCAATTTTTAGATGATGGGGGTGTTAATAAATATTTACAACCAATCTTAGTGTAACTATTTTTTCATGTCATTCCTGGACACTTCTTAGGGATACCCCCTTAGAGAGATGTGGAATTCAATATTGAGATCATTTTTCGGGTTGATCTGGTACGTATTTCAACGTATATAATGGTACCAAAAAAGTTTATTGACATTAATACATAATTAGATTAATTTTAGGATTAAGGATTTATATGTATATTTATGTCCCTTAGGGTATAACCTCTTTGGTTCATAGACAATTCAGATGCGAGTTTACCCTTATGAGTCGATTATGAGAAGTTGATCAAATTTCCAATGAATAACTGATATCCTATTCCACATGTCAATGATCTCTTTGACCAATTGAAGGGACCTTGTGTGTTCTAAAAGATCAATTTGAGATAAAGATTTCATCTTTTGAGAGTACGTACTAATGATATACTGAGGATTTTTTTTAGAATCAGGAATATACATTATGAGTTTTTTGAAATGTCGTTTGGGATGAAAAATGCACCAGTAGTGTTTATGGATTTGATGAACAGGATATTTAATGTGTATCTGGATCATTTCATAGTGCTTTTTAAGTATGAAATCTTGGTGTACTCTAGGGATAAAGATAATCATTCCCCACATCATGAAATCATCTAGGGTACACTGAGAGAGCATCAACTATACTCTATGATATGTAAGTGTTAGTTTTGGATTTACCAGGTAAATTTCATAGACCCCATCATATTGGGGGAAGGTTGTTTAGTGGACCCTGAGATGGTTAAATTAGTGGTTTATTTGGAGCATCCCATTAATGTTTTTTGATATCCAAAACATTAATGAATTATCTTAATATTAAGGGAGATTCACCAAATAATTTTCTTGTTTCAAAATACTACATTTTTCATTGATCAAAAAATTAATCAATCAGGAATGGAAAGAGGCTTCGGGAGGATATTTTTAGGATTTAAATAAGTGCTAGTCATTAGAACTGATATTTATACTGCCATAGTCATGTGAAACATATAATGATTATTGAGATGCTTAGGGGATAGAAAATGTATCCGTACTGATGTTGGTCGATTGAGTTGTGGAATATGGGGTTAAGTAATTGATTCCTCATGAAAAAAATTACCCTACTCATGACCTTATGTTGGTAGAAGTAGATTATGCTATTAGGTTATAGAGAAACTATCTTCCGGGGGAAAGTTTTATAGAGTATACACATCACAAGATCTTGATGTTTATATTTTCACTACGTGATTTCATATTTGGAAAATGGGATGGTTATAGTATATGTAGTCCATTGATTCAGAAATGTAATATATTCCCATGAAGGAAAACAATTTGGTTGATGTCTTAAACATGAAAACTCATATTAGGATTGTTCAGGTGTCGAATGCAGAGTTGAAGATAATGACCATGTAGTATGAAATGCATATGGTGGTTCAGGGTATCCGGTTGGCTTCTCCCTATAGCGATCGTCCTATATCGGTGACTCCCTAGCCATGATTCCTGCTGATCTGGCCACCTCCTCCCCGACAGGGGGTGGGGGGGGAATCTCTTCATTCCTCCTCGACGGCGTGGCCATTCACCCCCTTCACGAACCTGTATTCCCTTCCTCCATTTCCTTCAATCCCGTTGTTCCCTAAGGTTCCAAATCTCCATCATGGATCACCCCACATTGAGATCTCTCTAAAAGAGTTCAACGAGGCCTCATACCTTCATCGGTTGACGCACATTTTCCGATTCAGGGGTATACATCCATCTGTTGATGCCTTTGATCGTTTTTTATTTGACACATGGGATCTCCAAGAACATGTGGTGATGGGACTCTTAAATCAGCGCCACCTGATGGTTTGTTTCTCCCCAGAGGGAGATTTGATTTCCGCCTGGTCTAGAGGCCCTTTTGATATCAACAGTTGCAGCTTTTTTCTTCTCCACTGGTCTTTCGAGTATCACATGAATCGCGACTCACCATCATCTGTTGTTTGGGTTAGTTTTCCCTATCTCTCGCTACCTTTCAAGAACCCTTCCATAATCCAAATTTTAGGAAATATTGTCGGTAGTTTTTGTGTTATGATAGTCAGACGTCGGCCGTATGTCACCCCTTCTCCCCTCACATTTGCATCAAGGCTGATGGTTCAAAGGAACCCCTAGAATGGTTATGGATTTCGGTTGGTGAAGATCTCCAATAGAAACAATGTGTTATCTTTTTATCGTGGCCAGTGTTTTTCCTAGGGTATCACAGGTTCGTCCATCTGGTCTCAGTCTATCTCCACAGGCACAAGGTTCTGCATGTTATGATCAGGGATGTCGAGGTTCATGTGGTGTAGTTGGAGCCTGTTTTGAATTAGTCTATGCGGGTTCCTGATGGATTGAAAGAGAAAATAGAGGGGTGTGGGGTTGTTCCAGAGATTGTGGTCCATTCCAGTCGAGATGCGGCAGACAACACATGGAAGGAACCCCAGAAGCGGCCTACCGTGGCTCCTTCCGAGCCAGGTTCAGATTCTGTGGGTACTGATGTTAGGGGCATTCCGAGTGGATCACGGGAGGCAAATTCCTTGGTGGCTGATTTAGATGTGTCTTAGCCGAAGCCAGTAGGTGAGGCTTATGAAAGTACCGATGAAAGGGGCATGCTGAGTGGATCGCTGGATGTGAATCCCTTGGTTTCATATGTTTTAAATCGATTGCGGACTGATTTAAGCGCACCTCAAATCCATATGAATACTTTTTTGGGGCTTCAGGGATCTGGTGGCTTAGAGGAACGGTCTGGCAGTGTCATCAACCTTGTGGCTCCTCAAATGGTGGATGAGGTAGTTTCCACATTACATGGTAGTGATTCTTTTGCAGAGGTGCTGAGTTCAGGTAGTGATAAGAGTGACAAAGGTTCTATGACCCTGGAACAGGCTAGTAAGAGTGCAGTTGCAGTTAGGGAAATCCCTCTTGGGGTTGAAGGTATTGAGCTGGTAAACTGGTTTGATGCTCTGGTAGTTGAGGGTCTCGTCCAATCTTTTGGAAATGACATGGTCAGAACCTCCATGAATGAGGAGATGGAATCAGAAAGAGAGTCTAGTGATGACCAATCTAGCTAATTTGAAGAAGATACAGAGGACAAGGACCTGGGAGAAGGTACCCTAGTCTAAGATGGAGTAGGAATAAAAGGGGAAAAGGTAAAGAGAAAAGGACTATTTATATTAACCATTACCGATGGAGACTAGATCGGAAAATAAGTGGAATGGGAAAGTTAAAGGATTATAGACCACATCCCCCCACGGTGGCCTATCAGTATCAGGAGAATTTTGTTTTCAAGTTCTACCAAGAATGTGGGGCAGACATCTCCAAGAACCTGTAGGATCCATGAGACAAGGCTGCAGCTCCTGTCATTATCACTAGTGATAAGGGGATTCTTGATCCTGAGAAGCATCACGATGCAGGATCCAATGATGACCCTCATCAACAGGTGACATCACTGCTAAAACACATGGACCTTCTAATGCATTCGGATGAAATATTAGAGGACTTTCTAGATATTAAAGCATCGATGAATATGAGACCACTTCTGGTGACCACTTCCATAGATCAAAGTGAGTGGATTGTTAAGCAGGACCGTAATTTTCTTAGAGGTATCAAAATGGGGATGATAAATAAGGAGGAATAAAAACAAGCATGGGACAACATGGCTTATCTATATGAAGGCACCATAATGGACTACCTTGACTTCAAGGTAAATTCTATCCCATGGATATTATTTAGGGAGAGTAGTACCAACCAACTCAAACTATTTTTCAACAAATCTATTGTGTCATTTAGAGATGAAGCTTTTAATATGTGAAGGTTCTCACTTCTCCGATCAAAGTTTTTGGAAAATAAAAAAATTAACGTTGGACATATGGTGGTTCAAAAGTGATAGGAGATGGTGTCATTGTTTCCAGTTGTAGTGGAGTCTACAATATTGGAAGGATCAGGGATAGAAAATATGTAGATCTAGTGTTATTTAACATTAGGGAGATATTTGATGGTGAGAAGACATATTCAGAGTATTTTATTATTGAGGATTAGATCATCAATATGAGGAATCGAGTTTTCATTCCTACGAGCATGCGAGTGGAGCTCATGAAGGAATATCATGCTTAAAGTGGGTGGGCCATCCAAGTGTAACCAAAATATACCATGACCTTGGATGACGTGTTTTGTGGCCAAGAATGAAAAAAAGATATCAGGGTTTGTGACAAGACGCTTCCCCAGTCATCAGTTAAATAGAGAGCATCAACCACCTGGAGTGTATGTGGATGTGGGATGATGCGAGTGGATGTGGGATGATGTGAAAATAGAAATTATGGTGTGTCTTCAAATTAAATTTAGGATGAATGGAATAATTTGGGTCATTTGGGATTGACTAAAATATTCAGCGCATTTCATTCCTATAAGGGAAACCATTACGGTTGAATGGTTGGGAGAACTGTACGTTCTGAAGGTTATCCTACATTGAGATCCCTGAACTATATTTTCAAATCATGAATTATTATTTACATATTTTTTCTTGTAGGTAATTTATAATTAACATGAAATGTAGGTAATATTGAGTATGACCATCCTCCCACAGATAGATGGGCAGTCATAACATACATTATAGGATCCTGAGGATATGCTATGGGCATGTGTGATTGACTTCAGTGGATCTTGGTAAAATAACATGGATATAGTGTAGGTCACCATTTACAATAGTTATTAGGAAAGTATACAAAGGGAATAATATGAGGCTCTTTATGGTAGTCCATGTGGATCAAAGATATGTTTGATGGAGGCTGCTGTGTTAAAACTATTAGAACTGAGTCTCATGTAGGTGACATTTTAGCCAGTACATTTTATTAAAAAATGTATGGATACATACTAGAGAATATTGAATTCATATCATGGAAGGCGAAGAAAACCCATACAGTTTACAGATGTTGATCTTTTATTCCATCGTGTTTCACCTAGGATGGGTGAACACAGGATATAGAGGTTGGGAAAGTTCACACCCAGTTTTATTGGACCCATTGAGATTGTGGAAATAATCAAACTGGTGGCATACAGATTAGCTCTCCAATAGAGATACATTACTATGAATGACATTATCCATGTTTCAAAACATTGGCAGTATCATTAAAACCCTTATCATTTTATCTATGTGGATGGGGTTGACATGGACATAGATGTGTCCCTTAAAGAGCATCATATAAGAGTGTAGGATCACAGTTACAATGTGATTAAAGGAAATACCGCATCGATAGTTTATTAGTTTTGGAAACATTGAAGTGTAAAATAGGATTCATGGGATATATAAGCATATATGAGGCCCCAATGGCTGGATCGTTTTTGTATTGAAATCTTATAATGTCCTGGAAGAGCATCTTGGGGAAGGTCTATTATATGGTGGGAAGATTGTAATATCCAAACCTTTTCTGGAATTATCTCATGCACAATTTTAGGTACATTGTTCCTTTACTTATGTTCCATTTATGGGAGTTGTGGAATGAGATGTGTCTGATTTTTGGTTACAATACATTTGGGGGGGAATGCTTATGTACACAGTTGGATCATGGTTTGTAAAAACTATGTGCTTACCTTAGAGGAACCATAAAAGCTCTTGTTTTTGAGGCAGTCACTTTAGAAAGGTTAAAGCACAGTTTGATAGGTTGTACGTGCTATCCTTGAAAATTTTCCCTTGATGAAGTTGATAATTCGTGGTTAACGCATGGTTTTTCTAACTGTGTTACTTAACCGTGTGAGGGCCGATAATGAGATCCTAAAATTGTGTATCCCACATGTTTTTAACCATGAAAAAAAAATTCACCTAATATATGTCTATAACATAAGACTCTACATCACTAAGGTTAATTTAAGGTTCTCTCATCGACCCATAGGGATTATAAGTCCATACTATCACTGTTCATTGAGACTAAATGATCGAATTGAAGACGTGCTCTTCTCCCTGTAAGTGTATTTAATCTTAATGCTTCTCTTATTCTTTCTTCTATATTGCAGTGATCTTTTCAAGGACGATATTCTATGTTTCCTTGGATCTAAACCTATATTGTTATATCTATATCTAGTATTGTATATCTACATTGATTAGATCTTGATATTTTTTATCTTTATTTAGTGATTTAGATCTGGAATCTCATATCTACATCATTTTGCTGATCAGATTTGGGGGACTTCTATTGGAAAAACAACCATCAAACAAGTGAGGACGGATGTCTAAATCTAATTACCATAATCATGGATTTTATATTTATATGAATGATTTTAGAATTTCTGGAATCCTTTAGCAATTTCATTCCTTCAACTGGGTTATTAATATTGACCAATTAAGTTGTTGATGTTTTTTGAAATATATGATAAATTGGGGAATCAATCATGAGACTAAAAAAGCTTCCTTTTTTGATAATTAATTTGGGGGAATTTATGATATGATGCATGGTTTTTCATCTATATAATTTGTTGGGGGATTAATTATGAGATGTTGAAATAGCTAAGTTGATATAATTAAAAGTGGATTAACTATTTTCCATTGGTAATATTATCAAGATAATTAATTATGAGATTAATTATGGAATGTTCATATTAGAATGAGATATTTATTTCTAGAAAAATAATTATGGAATATGAATTTTTAAATTCATTATTTATTTTATGTGTTTATTAATGTTGTAATTCACTTAGTTAATTATTGATTAAACTAAAGGAATTGATCTGTTTATCTAATTGTTAAATTATTGATGTGATTGGGGTGGACAATTAATTGGTTAAGTAATTATGTGATAATGAATGGGAAAATATTAATTCTAAATTGTTATGTAATAATGGTAACATGGTCATCAAACATACGATTAAGAGACTTGAAACATGGTCATTCAAATGTGAGGTATACATGGTAACATGGTTATTATACTTATGAGTAAATTGAATGGGTACATGATCATTCTTTTGAGGGGTAAGTATGGTAACATGGTAATCTTAATTACGTTTTTTTGATAAAGTTCATTTTGGAAATTTGGATTATAAATGTGAAATTTTATAATAGAAATAATGGAAATAGAGTTATGGCATCACAAGAGCATTTTTGAAATCGAGAAAGTGTCAAATCAGGTAATGATATATCATATCACCTTGAATACTTCATGGATCAGCTAGACGAAGGTATTAATATATGTTATTACATAGATATTTGGGATATGGAATGAGATGAAGTTTGTATTGAGGTACGAGTATCCTTGGGAACCCAAGAGTTAATATCGTTAGATAAGAATAAATTAGAACATGATAAACTATTAATTATATGATTTTACATAATTCCTTATTTAACTACATGCACTATCATTTCAATAAATTATTTAAGAAAATATTGGTGGTGTACTACTGAGTTTTACTCACACACAATTTTAGCTTCTTGATTGTCACCAAAATATATTATATTGTTGTAGGAATGGATAAGGGAAAAGGCCTTGGGATAGGTGGCTAATTGGGGATGGATCATGGAGAAGGGAACCAGGCATGGTTTAAGACCTACTTCTCGTGTTTTATAGTCCTTATTTTTAGATTCATATAATAATCCTAACACTTATGTTGTTATTACATGTTTTCCCTTTCATTTTTGTATTGTTTTCCCCTTTGGTTATCTTGTGAAATGATTTTTTTCCATATATACATCCCAGATTGTTGTTATATTTCGACTGACATCTTTCTATAGTAAATGAGGGTGTATTTTCAACATTAATGACATACTAGACCCTCTCTTTTAGTCGATAGCATCTACCATACGGAGAGGAACACTTGAGGTCTTGTGTTGAACCGGCTCGGGGCCCGATAGTATATGACCTGGGTCTGGACGTAACATTATAATATGTATTATTCAACCTGATTTTTATATTAATTTGTTCATAACTTATTCATATTCACTTATTCTATTCCATGTCAGGTATTTTTAAAGGAAAATTCACTATTGGTAAATTGGTAATGGATTTTTGAGGTTAAAAATCTAATACAGACTAACTATTAATAATAACCTTTATTAAATTACAAAAAGCAGGATAGGGTTCAGTAATTAAGATTGAGAACCATAAATAGGTAGTAGGAATATAAATAAATAATATGTGAGATTTTATATAAATTCTATAATATTAATATTAATAATATTTACCTAGTGGTTTATATATTATTTAACATTATTGATGAGTTTTATGAGTAGAGAATGAGATGGAAAACTATCTCATTTAGAGTTTAAGGTATGATATGTGCATAATATTATTCACTTTAACAGTGATTTTTTTTCTAGGGTGATGCCTCTTAGAAATATAAGTTACCATAATGGTAATATCTTATTATATTGTTCTTGATGAACATGGGATATTTTAGGTAGGATTATGCCAAAAATTATTTATTCTTTAGAGGATTTATATATTGATATATTCTATATTATCAAAATATAAACTACATTGGAGAGTTTGAAGCGTAAAAATAGTGAATATACTAATTCAAAATTAATGTGAGAATCTTCAAATTCCTGTCATCAATGGTGGAGAGGAGTTCCTACTTTATTCAATATAATTTATTAAGAATACAGTTTGACACTCATCTAGGATTGATGATAAAGTTTCCTACATTGGATGAGAGGGATATCCCTTCTGTGATATGATATTCCATATTTACGATGAATATTTATACATATTTTTTATAATAACTTTATTGTAAAGAAATAAGGTATATTTTCGACCATGTGATTTAACTCAACATATTAATCGATGCATTATTCACCACTGAATAATATTAATTCCACATGTTTTGATTATCACTATGTTCCTCTCCCACCATTTCTAGGTGGTTATACCATTAGAAATTTTAACCCATATTTTAAAAAACTATCCAAAGTATTTAGGATTATTTATATAGTTTGAAAGAAAGAACATATTGAGATGATGAGTATTATATTATTTTTTATGTACATAATATGTTATATAAACTATTATATGAAATATATAACAATAAGGATATATTTTGTGGTATATTAAAATGTTTTTAGTCTCACCCCTAAAAATCACAATGACTATGATAAAATCTATATATTGTCATATATATATAAATGAAATTGACCTTTAATAGATGAAAGGGTTATTAATTTTTTGGGACGATAAGATAATGATATTGAAATATAAGTCTCCATTGTAAAACATACCGTATTTATTTTTTTATTGTAATATTTTTCTTATGTATAATAATATTATTTGGAAATATGTCATTTAATTCGTAGAGTTTATTATTTTACATGGGTTATGTATTATTTTATATAATTTGTTATATTTTTTATGAATATATAATAATGTATATTATAAATATTATATTGTTTTTCAATTTATTATAGTTTAAACTTTCTTCATTATATTACTATATTTTGTGGAAGGTATAGAATCTCTATGATATTTCTAATCCCACATCATTATTCTTGAATATATTCATTGTATGTATGCTTGTGTAATTTTATTAAAATAATATCTATAAATGATTCTAGATTTATTTAGGAAATTATAATGTTTTATCATTTCCATGTGTTAACATTATTTTCTTTCTGATAAAAGGTAGATTATTATATTACTATTTCAAACAATGTATATAACATATTTTTGTTCATAACAAAAATCTATATTTAATATTCCATTTTTATTATAAATTTAGAAAGTGATTAAAGATTCATTATTTTTAATGTTTTTCTGGATTCTAATAATTTGATATATGAATTATACATTTCATTTTGGTATATCTTCACATTGGTATGTGGATGTAAAATCTTGTATTACACTTTGAATGTGGGTTCTCGTAAAACATCTATATCAATATATGAATTATTGTTTTTTAAAAACACGTTCAGATAATTAAAACATCATTAATATAATATAATTAGTTTTTTCAAATGTAAGATATTATAGGTTTAATTATTATATAAACCTATATATAATTATTTTTTACTAAATTTAATATATAATTAATATTGATGTGACATATATGTGAATTTGGAAATGAACCAATGAGTTTTTTTATAATGAAATATTGATTCCTGAATATGTGTTAAATACCATAGATGGTTGTGTTTGATGTAGATTTCGTATGTTATGTACAATATAATTTTTGATAATTTCATTATGAAATTCGCTTTATTGGTATGTGGGGACAAAAAATTGGTTGGGGATCCTAATGATAATGAGATGGAACATAGATTTTTATGAGTTTAGACATATTTCTAAACAATAATCTCTCTCTAATTCTATATGATATGGATCAAAATTTATGGGAGTATCCCATGGGAGAAGGTAAATCATAGGATCATGTATTCTATTATAATATAATATATGGGTAGATATTTATGTTTTCATAATAATACCATGAGTTACATATGATTTATTGTTAGTCTATAAATGTTTATTTTCATGAAATAAGGGGTTGTTGTTTTTAATGACAGTATATATGATAATGATTAACATATAGGATGGAAAACCTTATTAATTATATGTACAATAATATGAACAATGTGATAAGACTCATTATAATTTGAATTGAAGAGGTCGAAACCTTGAATGATTTTGTTTGTTGAAAATTGAATAAATATTGTAGTCATTTAAAATGTTATTAACAAATTGAGCGGTTTGAATGGTATATAATAATATAGAATAATTGTTATTATCATTTTACTAGAATTATATTATGTAAAGATATGTTTATATTATATTTTAAATTATTACACTAATGGTTTTTTGGTAAGTTAATTTTATAGAAATTTTTATTTTAAGGTTTATATTATTTTTATTAGGTAATGGGATAGTAGTAGTCATCTATTCTGAACAACCATGGGTGGTGGATGATACTCTCTTTAGTGATGATGTATTAGATTTAACAATCACAATGGGTAAAGAAAATATTCTTTAGGAATTCATATTTACATTGATGAAAGGATTCAGAATAACAATTTTTTTCTTTCATTATATTAATGAGATATCCTAACAATCCTTTTTTGGTGCCTTTATGTCCTAAAAAATGAAAATTGTATTGAGAATATCATAATCAGTATTGAGCATCCATGTTATTATAAGGATTATTATATTATTTTTTATATTTCAATACTTTAATTTATGGAATTTAATATTTCAATAACCTTAGAGTATCAAACATATTTTTGGTGGATATCCAAGATTAACTTCCACTCATTATTATATAAGAGGTTATTTAAATGACCTTCCAATTAGGGTGGTTTTGAGAGTTTATAAATCATATATATTATGGGAATTAATGGGATGGGTACAAAGAGAAATTGGAATAGTTTCTCTATATCATATCAATGTTGATGGAAGGTTCATTCATAAGATTCCATTGTTATCCATTATTTCTGAATATCTTCTTTTTCCAATAACACATAAACCATTTAAGTAATAAAGAAATTATTACAATAGGATATAACATATTCTATTCATGACGAAATGAAATATAAAAATATGGATTCATAAAAGAACATTTTTATCAGTCAGATTTCATATAAATGGTCAATGATAGAATATGATGAGTTTATACATTTCATATAGATAATGTAATGTTACTGATATAGTTCCATGTAATTGGTGTTTTGTTTAGGGGAGAGACATGGGAGACAAAGAATATGAGGAGAGAAATGTTTATTTGGAAACAGAGGATATAAAATTTTTTTACCAGAAAATGATTGGAGGTTCAATGAAACCTTCATTTTATTATAATAAAATTCAAAAAAAATTATTTTTACTATGTTATCCTTTACTTCTTATTTGGAAATTTTGGTTATGATTTTAAAAAAATTATTAGATTAATTCAGTGTATGATGTTATTTTATAGATTCAAATATGAACATGGATGGTCGATTATGATTGAAAATGTAACAACTGTAATATACTTATTTGGAAAACCCTATCATTTTTTTAATTGTAACCATTACCCTAATAATTTCTGGTTGAATGATAACCATGAAAGGTACAAAGACCATAGTTTAATATTTTTAATGGTCTAAATTAGTGTTAATATACTATTGTATAAATTTTAAACTGGTATAGAATATTTTATATTCATGAATGATATCCTTAATTAGATACAGTTATGCATTTCATATTTAATTTAAATTGATTATGTAACTGAATAATGGATAATTTGGATATCAATCTAGTTTCATGCATTGGACGGTTTTTTTCAGTTCAGGAAAGTTATGATAACAGATTTATATGTTTCGTAAAACATTGAGTAATAAAAATTCCTTCAGTGAGAGATTATGGGTTTTACTTGCGACTGGTCTAGATATACATATGATTCTCTATTGGGGGATGGTGTTTTGAAGTAGATTGAAAACAATAAGCATTTAGAGTTAAAATTGTTGATGTGAATTAATAGAAATCACTTAGAACAGGTGTCATTATTTTAGTATGAGATTCATCCAATCATAATTTCATAGACCAATTGAGAATTTAAGGAATGTTGACATAGTAGATTAATGCTTATTTATATATCCCCACTGTCCATTCAAGATAATATTGGATTATATTTTAATTTTATGTTTGAAATTAATTTATATATGTAATGGGATTCAATAAATGTGTGGAGATGAGAATCCTTTAATAGAATATGGTTGTCGAGGAATGTAATGACTCATGGAGATAAATTTTATTATAGTTTTTATTAAAATAACCTATAAATTATGTAATAAATATAATTTTTTTATTTATATCTATTTTAAGTTAAAATTGATAAATGATATAAAATGTTGAAGGGGTAATTTTTTCTGATTATGTAGAATGTGTATGATGTTTTTAAATTTTAATACATGTAACATTGCGTACCCAATATCAAGGTATCATATACACAATGTGTTGTAAGTAGGGGGAGTGTCACCTACTGTACTACAAAATAGTTATTGGCCCCTCTATAGGTATTTAGATACAATTGGCATCATGGTGTGGGTATATTTTGTACCCAATTGTTATTGAATGTTTTCTAATTTTTTAATTTAAATATAATATTAATTTAAATTGTAAAACTCTCCTCCACCACAATAATTAGGTCGTTTGGAAATTTTCACTTATTTTAGAGAACCTCACCACAGAATCCAAGATCTAGTGGTTATATTATAAAATTATGTATACATATAAGATATATAATACTAATTAAGTAAATATTTTCAAAATATTGGAAAAATAGATATATAATTTAATCTCTATTAGGTCCAAAAAGCTGAATACCCTGAGAGGGGGGGTGAATCAGGGTATGACTAATTAAAAATTAAAGCCCGTTCTGATCTTGTTCTGCTATTAAGAAAAATACTCTTTACTCTCTTTCCTGTTGCATAATATAAACAGAAGATAAAGCAAGCACATGACACATCAATTTTACTTCGTTCACCACTAAGGGATGCGTCCATGGAGCATACGCCAATAGGTTGCCAGTCGTACCCAATTACACTAAACATCACTAGATTTGGATTAAAAGATTCAGGCTAGATCACTTCAATGCCTAGGCTCACTACCTTTAAAATGATTAGGGTCAGCTCAATGCTTTCCCAAGGGTCACTCCCTATCTCTCTCTCTGGCTCACTGACGGTGGAGAGGATCACCATCTTCCTATTCCTTCACTCACTGCTCTGGAAAAGGATCCAATCACAGTTTATAGACTTGTAGGTCTCTTCATTTTCTTGAAAGAATGCATATTCCTCTTTAATTAGATGCTATGTTGAAGCCCAAATATCACCTGTAGATGAATCTCTCTTTACAACGAAGGTATCTGGAAAAATTCCAACTTCCAGGAAGCCCGAAAATCACTTCTCGAAATAAACCTTACATGGCGCGCAAGTCAATATCACCATGCAAGTATCGGTGTGCAAGTCACAACAGGCATGCAAGTCTTCCTCAAACACTTTCTCGACACAAGATTCCTAAACTCCAAACTTTCCTGACTCACTTCCTTTTACGTCCAATCCAATATTGGCATGAAACTGCCAACAATTGCCCTTCTTCAAATCTGGAATGCATGACCCACTTGTGCGACACACCACCACTTGCACGACCACCACACCTGTGCGATGAGAGGTCTGAATCTTCAAAGTCATGAAATCCGGTGTATAATGAAGAGTGGTGGTCCAGTATTTATAGGCATTTGGTCACCCCTGCGCGATGGCGCGCAAGTCACATGCGTGACCCAGTCTCGACTGCAAGTCATCTGTCCTCCTAGACACTTGCGCGACCAACTCCCAAACATGCATGAACCTGTTGTCTTTGCCATATTTTGATCTTCTGATCTTGAAAAACATATGGAACGCAAGTTTCCTATACTCCATGTACTCGGCGCGCAAGTCCCTTTGTCAAAAAATCTTCTCTTCATTTGTCAATTTTCAGGCCCCAAAATTTGGCCAACACTGGAAAATGATGCCACCTTGTATCTGTTCTTTTTGTACCACCTCCAGATCATCCATCCCATTATCGATGTTTTGAATCAAACATGGATCGTTGACCACAAATCTTGAACTCAACATTTCACCATGAAATACCCTTTTTCATCAAATTTGCATGTCATGGTTTTCATTGTCAGAAATCACAACACAGATGATCACTTTGTAAACAAACACAATCACCTCAAATATACTTCAATGATGCCTTTAGAGATTTTTTCCGAACAATATTCCCCTTTGGGTTTGTTGAAAACACTTCTATAGAAAATATGCATCATTAATTCTTCATCCTCCATTCACCTTTTTAGATTCTGATAGCGATCAAGGATTTACTCAACACATATTCTAAGCCCACATAAGAAATGATCGGCATGAGAAACAAGATTAAATGAAACATTCATCAATGAATCACTTCGTCTCTGACTCCCACTGTTGACACCAAACTGAAACCAATTTGTAATAAACTAATACCAATTGTTGAAGGACTTGTTGGAAGACAAATGTTTGGATTGGAAATATTCTTACCACTCTCCAACACCACTCTTCTGCTTTTATCATGATCCTCAGTTGTCATGATATTTATGCTTTGATCGATCACTTCTAGCATTGTCAGTTTTAAAAATCTCCACCGTTCTCAATTCTCCCCCTATCTGGCTGCTCCACTGGTCATCTTCTCCCCATATTTGTAATTATTTCTCAAATAGCCACACTGTATCCCCCTTGAACAATCACTATTTTTCCCCTTTTTTCATCAAACCCAAAGGTCACTCCTTTGTAGTCTGTAACATAGTAGATAACACATATTAGCACATTAGGGAAGAACACATCATACCTCGGGGAGAGGGGGTGGTTCCACATCAACACTATTTCAAGTAAGGGGAGTCGACTGAACTCCTAGATCCAGTCGATGTCGTTCAAATGCTTTTTTGGGTAAGGCCTTTGTCAGAATATCTACAACCCATAATTCTGTAGGCACATACTCCAATTTCACAATTCCCAGCTCAACCTTCTCTTTGATGAAATGATATTTGATATCAATGTTCTTGTTCCTTGAGTGATGGACATGATTTTTTCTAAAATTTATAGCACTTGAGTTATCCCACTGGATTCCGATTGGAGACTTCACTTCAACTCCTATATCATCAAGATTCTGCTTCATCCATAATAGTTGTGTGCAAGCTTGAGTGGATGCAATATACTCAGGCTCCAAGGTTCTCAATGAAATGCACTCTTTCTTCTTGCTTAGCCAAGAAATACATAGTCCACCAAGATAGAACGCACCTCCCGAAGTTGATTTTCTGTCATCTGCTGATACAACCCAATCTACATCTGTGTAACCCAATAACTTGGTGTGAGATTTGTCAGTATATATCAAACTGAAATCCATGGTGCCCTTGATATACCGAAGTATCCTTTTCACTGCATGCATGTAGATTTCCTTGGGATTAATTTGATATCTCGCAGCTTGGCATGTGGCGAAAACAATATCAGGCCTTGTTGTAGTCATGTACAATAAACATCCAATGATTTGCCTGTATTCTGTGATATTAACTGTCTTGCCATCCTCATCATTTGTTAATATCATCCGGGTAGCAACCGGAGTTTTCATCTCCTTGTAATTTTCCATGCCAAAACATCTTAACACCTCCTTTGCATATTTGAATTGAAAAATGAATGTTCCATTCCTTCCTTGTGTCACCTGTAGACCAAGGAAAAATGCTAGCTCTCCAATCATTTACATTTCAAAATCATTTTTCATGACTTTGGAAAACAATCTACACTGAGCATTATTTGATCCACCAAATATTATGTCATCGACAAAGACCAGCACCATCATCCTTTGATTACTATTGTTGTTGAAATAGAGATTGTAATCAACTCCACCATGCTAGAAACAAAGATTCTTCAAGTACTGATCAATCCTTGAGTACCATGCTCTTGGTGCTTGTTTCTGCCCATACAACACCTTCTTCAGCCTACAAACATTTTTCTCATCCTCATGAATGAGAAAACCATCTGGATGCTCAATGTACACCTCTTCTTCCAGAACCCCATTTAGAAATGGAGATTTTACGTCCATGTGGAACACTTTGAACTTTTTTTTCACTGCTATGGAAAAAAATAATCTGATTGTCTCTAGCCTTGCAACCGGTGCAAATGTCTCATCTACATCTATTCCCTCTATTTGGGAGTATCCCTTGTACAATAGATGTGCTTTGTTTCGAATCACAGTTCCATATTCATTCATATTGTTGCGATAGATCCATTTATTATCGATGAAATTCTTGTCTGCTGGCCTCGAAACAATCTCCCATGTCTGGTTCTTCTCAATCTGATCAAGCTCTTCATTCATAGCCTGAACCCATTTTTCATCTTCAGATGAATCGGAAAAACATTTCGGCTCCACCTGAGATGAAAATGATGTTTGCTGTAATGACTTCATTTTTAGAGTCTGAACTAGATCTGTCTGATCACCAATGATATTCTTCCTATCCATTTCATCTCGAATCTTTGGCTTCCTTGCAGACACAGGCTTGACACTTTCTTGTTCATCACCAGTATCTTATTCCGTGTCAGCCTCTGCCAATTATGCTCTCCTTGTGTTTCTTACCTCATCATCACTTTCATCCAAGAACTGTTCACTAGGTCATTGAGTATTCTATTCATTTTCAACTATAGTAACATCATTTCTCTAAACAATTTTTCCTAGCCTTTTGTTGAAACATTTATATGCTTTTTTTTCCTGAGTAGCCAAGGAATATCCACTCATCTCATCGTGCCTAAAACTTCTTGTGATTTTCTTTGTTGAGAATAAAACACTTACTTCCAAAGAATTGAAAGAATTTCAATGTTGGCTTCTTTCCGTACCACAGTTCATACAGAATCTTCCCTTGCTTTGGACACAACAAATACCTGTTCGAAACATAGACCGATGTCAAAACTGCTTCCTTCCAAAATTTCTCTGGTAGATCTTTATCAATATGCATCATTCTGGCCATGTTGTTGATGATCCAATTTTTCCTTTCAACCACTCCATTCTGTTGGGGAGTTCTTACAGATGAAACTTGATGCCTTATACCATGTTTCTCATGATAATTTTCAACTTTACTATTTGTGAATTTTGTACCGTTATCAGTATGAAACTTCAGAATTTTCTTTCCAAGCATCTTTTCTAATTCTATCCTATACTACTTTATGCAACTGAACACCTCTGTCTTATGGGTAAGGATGAATACCCATGACATTCTGCTATAATCATCAATGAAAAAAACATAGTACCTTTTCCCATTTATAGATCGTGGTGGAATAGGTCCACATACATCAGCATATACTAATTCGAGCACTCTAGATGATTTCCGTTCCTTTTTCCTGTGTGTTTTTTCATGATCATCCCTTGTTGACAAGCATCACATGTTTGAGCACAATCATGTGATAGTTTGGGAAGGTCTCTAGCAGCACCACACTTTACCAGATCTTCCATATATGGTTGGCATGGATGACCATGTCGCTTATGCCATATCTGGTTTTCTTCTTCTCTGGATAAAAAGCACGAATCTTCTTCCCCACCTACTATGTAAAGATTTCCCTTTGTTTGTTTTCATTGTTGAATGAATTCTCCATGATTTCCTTTATAAATACACATCTTCTTGGTAAATCAGATAGAGTTCCCAGAGTCACATAGTTTACTGACACTAAGCAAGTTATGACTGAGACCCTCTACTACCAAGACATTAGCAGGTCTCATTTCTTTTCCCCCAAACATGGCTTTCCCTGAGCCAACAATCATTAGGCCTTCATCGTTTCCATATTTGACAACTCCTTCTTTGTCATATTTTATGCCTGTAACAACATCCTTATTACCCATCATGTGAGATGTGCAACCACTATCAAGGATCCACACACTAGAGAGATCTGATGCTTTAAGGGAAATCTATAACATCATGGCCTTCTCAATTTTCTTCTTCTTGGTCCATACTTTTTCCTTCACACTTGACATAGATTGAGACTTCTGTTCTTTCTTAGAGTATGATGGACCGACTTCATCTTGCAAAGCCGAGAATCTATTCTGAATTTTCAACTCACCTGTGGGTTTATTGATTTGCTGCCTGAGAACATTTTGATTCTGCTTTGGATCATTTCTATGTATGGTCGAAGTACAGTACCTATCCATGTGTCCAAATCTTCCACTCCAAAAACAGTTTCCATAAAAATATGTTATGGACAATTTTTCTCTGTTTGGATGCCACCTCTGTTCTTGTTCCCTACAATATATCTTGGCTATGGAACACACATACTATGAATGATCCATTTTCCCACAACCATAACACCTGATATAGGGTTCATTCCATCATGGTACTTCATCATTATGATTTTACCTTTGGGATATTTGAATATTCGAATTTTACTTTGTGCCCAAATCAATCATCAATTTCGGGACAGGTGCCTACGGTCTGACTTCAATTGTCACAGATTTTTTTTTCTGATTAAACCCTGAAACAACCTTAACATATGAGCTCAATTTCTTCTTCTTCCCTGCTGATCTACTAGGCTCCTCTTTCATCTTTTCAGTCTTCGTAACAACTTGCCTTCCCAGGAATGTGTTAGGAATCAAAGGTTTTTCCAAGTCTTTGACTTTTCTCCGTAGACAGACAACTTCCTCCTCAAGCTCTTTGATACGGTTGAAATTATATTAAAGTTTTCAGTTCAAGCAATAGATCTCCGTTTTCTGTTCTTAAATCTTTATCTTATTCTCATCAACCTTTTATGTGCTCGCTGGCCTTGAAGACTTACGGTTTTTTATTTCTTTTGTAAGCTCAGACTTCTCGTCTTCCTGCTGTTTCATGTAGAGTTTTGCATCATGTACCACCTTGTTAGCTTTATTTTTTTGTCTCTCCAAATATATATCTATTCAAGAGCTTATTCTAATTCAGCTTCCATGTCAACTCCCTTCAATTTCTTCTTCTTCCTCATCAGTTTCAGTGTCATTATTTTCTTGAGCACTACTGACAACAACCACAATTTCATTTTGTACATGAGCATTGTAGTTTTCTATCTATTCAATTTCTTCAACCTCAGACTCATATGAACTGCCTATTTCTTGTGAAAGAAGATTCTATTTCTTGAATAAATTTCTCATGAACTCCTTATTCCTGTTCACATAGGCTAATTATTTTTTCTTGGGAATTTCAACTTCATCTTCGTCGTTTTCTTCTTGAAACATTTTGGGGAACCTTGCAGCAAGATGACCAACTATTCCACACCTAAAGCAAGCAAGTGGAAGCTTCCCTTTGAACTTTCCTTTTCCTCTTTGAAGATTTGAGGAGAGGAATGACATTACCTCATCTGTCACTTCTTATTCTTGAGAATCTTCAATGGTGATCTTCTTCATGGCCTTGAATGCCACCTCTATGGATATCCCCTTTTCCACAGACTCATTATCATCATTCCTCATTTCATATGCAACCAAGGTACTATGCAAATTGTCCAGCATCGGCCCTTTTGGATCTTTATCTTCTAGTACTGAAACTTTCGGATTGAACTGAGGCAGAATTTTTCTCAAGATACACTCTACGATCTTTATGTCTTCAATGACTTCACCATGACCTCACATTACTTCCAAAACAATGTTTACCCTATCAAAGAATGCGTCAACAGACTCATGTGGTTTCATTTTCAGATCTTCATATTTGTTCCACAACACCTGCAGCATTGCCTCTCCGACCTTCGTATCCCCTTCATATATATTCAAATGCTTTTCGCACATGGCATGTGACGTTTTTCATGTCATCACTTTCATGTAGATGGGATTATAAAGGGATCCCCCTAAGGCATTGATTTATTTTGAATCAGCATCCAAATCTCTATGCTCACCTTCTGATAATGCTCCACTATTAATATAGTTGTGATACCATGCATAGCGACTGAGAATACATCCATTCCTAAGGATCGGAAATAGTGTTGTATTCGATTCTTCCGTATCAGAAAATTACATCCGTCAAAGATTGGAATCTCTTTATTATTAGTGACCTCCATTGAGAGAAGACATAATATCAACCTTTCCCTTCTTATACCAATTGTAAGGTCCATAAGGCTGAATACACTAAGAGGTGGGGTGAATCAGAGTATGACTAATTAAAAATTAAAGCCCGTTCTAATCTTGTTCCGCTGTTAAGTAAAACACTCTTCTCTCTCTTTCCTATTGCACAATATATATAGAAGATAAAGCGATCAAATGACACAGGAATTTTACTTGGTTCACCACTAAGGGCTACGTCCATGGAGTATACGCCGACATGTTGTTGGTCGTTCACAATTCCACTAAACATCACAAGATGTGGATTACAAGATTTGGGCTAGATCACTTCTATGCCTAGGATCACTGCCTTTACAATGTTTAGGGTCAGCTCACTGCTTTCCCAAGGTTCAGTCAATATCTCTCTCTCTCGCTCACTGTTGGTGGAGAGGATCACCTTCTTCCTATTCCTTCACTCACTGCTCTGGAAAAGGATCCACTCCCAGTTTATAGACATGTAGGTCTCTTCATTTTCATGAAGGAATGCATATTCTTTGTAAGTTTATGCTCTATTGAAGCCCAAATTTCACTCGTAGATGAATCTATCTTTGCATCGAAGTTATTAGGAAAACATCCAACTTCCAGGCAGCACAAAAATCACTACTAGAAATAAAAATTACTTGGCATGAAAGTCAATCTTGGCGCACAACTATCGGAACCCAAGTCACTATGGGCATGAAAATCTTCCTCAACAACTTTCAATACACAAGCTTACTCAACTCCAAACTTGTGTGACTCACTTCCTTTTTTGCCCAATCCAATATTGGCATGCAACTGCCAACAATCTCCCTTCTTCAAACCTGGCGCGCAAGCCCCACTTGCGCGGCACACCACCACTTGCGCGACCACCACACCTGCATGAAGAGAGCTCTGAATATTAAAAGTGTTGAACTCCGATGTAGAATGAAGAGGGGTGGTCAAGTATTTATTGGAATTTGGTCACCCCTACGTGATGGTGCGCAAGTCACTTATGCGACCCAGTCTTGACGTGCAAGTCTTCTGTCCTCCTGGACACTTGTGCGACCAACTTCCAAACTTGCGGGAACCTATTTCCATTGCCATATTTTGATCTTCTATTCTTGAAAAACATATGGCAATCAAGTTTCCTATACTCCAAGTCCTCGGAATGCAAGTCCCTTTGTCAAAAACACTTTTCTTCATTTGTCGATTTTTAGGCCCCAAAATTTGGCAAACACTGGAAAATGGCGCCACCTTGTATCTGTTCTTTTTGTACTGCCTCCAGATCTTTCATTCCATTATCGATGTTCTTGAATCAAACATGGATCGTTGACCATAGCTCTTGAACTAGACTTTTCACCATGAAATTCCCTATGTCAACAAATTTGAATGTCATGGTTTTCATTGTCAATAGTCACCATACAGATGATCACTTTGTCAACAAACACAATCACCACAAAAATACTTCAATGATACCTTGAGGTATTTTTTCCCAACAATCTCACATTATAATTTAAAATGTAACACATAAAATTTTATTTTCTAAGAGAACAACATTTTCCACCCGAAAAAATCTATTCACATAAATAACAATACACATCCTTCTATCTTGGAGAATGTAAATATTATAAATTGGTCCACAAAATTCTAAGTATTGGAATGGTTTGAATGAATGTGATCATAGATTAAAATGTCTTGAATAATATGGAATGTATACAAGTTGATGATATAATTCAATAAAAATAATCACATGAAAAACTAACTTATCCATTGATGACATAACTAATAAAATAATCACATGGATATTAACAAATGATTACATAATGAAGGAATGAAAAATTCTAAACATATAAAACATATATTCAAGGCCTCATTCTTATAAATATTACCATAATGAGAAATGGATTATCCAAATTCATTTCCTATTTTAAAAAATTAGAGTACGGATGAATCAAGGGGCTAAATAATTTGATTCCCCCTCCATTACATAATAATTATAATGAATTCATCATATCAATAAATTATAAAATACAACCATCATGAACTAATAATAAAAAATCCATGTATATGAAGAACTAACATAACAAATATCCACATATTCCCATGTCATCCCGATCATAAAAAATCCAATAGAACAATAATGCTGTTATTGCTGCAGCATATCCCAAGTGGACAATAAATAAAATAATGGGTTTTTTTGTTGTTGATTAATATAAATACCATAAAAATTATGTACAAACATTCTTTAGGAAAATAAACATTTCACATAGAATCATTTCTGAAAACTAAAATTTTAAAAAAATTGGAAACATATTATTAATGAAAATTAAAATAGAACCATAAAATGGATATTAAAATACAAGACCAGACATGATATGAATAATTGTTTTTCATTTTATGTAATTTAAAATAACCATTTTTCTCATATTTTGGGTAAAAATTCAGTTGTTCTTCAATCATATAATGATAAGAAATGTCATTTTAATTCATTTAATAAAATGGAAATAATGTATAAAAATATCAATAAAAATTAAATGGAGATTATTAGAACTAATTCTTGAATAGTTTCAGGAAACATGAAAATGAAAGAAAATTGATTTTTGAATAAAGTGAGAAATAAATTTAACTATTCAAATAAAAATTCTCAATAAGTTTCTATAAAAAAGATTTGTAAATTGTACTATAAAATGTAAATTTAATGTGTTGATGGAGGGTAAAAAAATGAAATTAGTGTAACTGATAAAGGAAATATAATATCAGTTAATGGAAACCCAAGCCTATGTCATCTAGATTAAAATTAGATCAAAATATAAATATATAATCTTACATTCAAATTTCATATATAGTAATCTAATGTATTGTATAAAAAATATAAATTTATTATTTATACATATGAGAATAATTTACATACATATATTATATTATATGGTCCAATTTAAACATTTTAACACCCATTCAACAATATATCCTTATAAAATTTTCATTTCAAGCTACAAATATGTAATTTTTCTATGAAGATTTGGTTGGTAATTTCTAATAAATGTACATTGATCATGGTTCTATTATCTCTATAATTTAATTCTATATATATATAGTTATGTAATTTATAATAACGATATATATATATATTTTTATTCATTATCATATATAAATGTTAGGGATATAAAAATTATTTACATTGTCATAGAGATTGTAAGTCGAACATATATATAAACACTTTTTTACCTTTTTTAATGGATGGATAAAAAAATGGTAAAAAAATAAGTCACCATTATAGATACTTTATTTTATAATATATATCATATATAATAATTATATCTATCTATATAATCGTTCATGTTGTAAAGACCACAACAACAGTAGTTTATAGCCAGTGGTCACGTTATTATATTTTCACTTCAAAAATTTATATGCATCTTGATTGAACAAATTGTTTAGAATTATTAGTAAAAAAATACATAAGTTATTCTTATATTAAATTTGAAAATAAAAATTATGACATAAATTTATTATATATAATTATTACCTCTGGAATATCCTTACATATCATTCATATAACACTTCCTAAAATCAAGTGAAAGGGAAAAAATAATTATAATATCAAATGATTAGTATAGGTTTTGTAAAGTGGTAGATTAAATGAATAAGTAAGAATAATCTATAGGGAAAAATAAATTTCTTAACACACATTCAATTTAACTAATTATACTATCATTATTATATATGGAATAAGTTACATCACAAAGTAAATATCTGAACACACAATCCATTTTATCAATAATTTAAATATCATGATTACATAAGAGATAATAAATATTTATCCGTAATTATATTAATACAGATTATATTTATTCAATAATAATAATATCATTATTATATATGGAATAATAAATATAGAAATATAATAAACTAAAAAAACATTTAATCAAAAAAAGTTGAAATGAAATTAATCCATATATAATATCATTTTATAGATATCATTTATAATAATAATAAAATTTTCAAGGAATGAAATTTTAATTTTTTGTTATTTTTAGATACAAACATCATTATTCCACTACTTTTAAGATCGTTTACAATATAATTTAAAATTGACAAGCAAGTATACACCAGAACCCCATTTAACTAAGGCTACTCATCTTATTCATGTCATGATACTATTGATGTATTGAGACTCTCTCAATAATCTGGCCACACCCATATCACCGTGTCAAAATATTTCCTCATATATCAATCAATTTACATAACTCATATAAACATTCCTTATCATCAAAACCCATTATTGAGTAAAAAATAAATATTAAATAGTATTGCCTTGGATAAAAATTTATAATTCAATGTATAAGACCATAAATATAAATTGTATATGGAGTAAAAAATCCATGATAAATAATATGGATATATGGGGAATATTTAATATCCAATGATCTCAAGAAATATAATATTTTATGTTAATTTTAATAATTAAAAAAATGAATCTAGGAAATGACCATCTATAAATTCATTGTAAAAAATGATCAAAAACCCTCCATATATTGAATAAGAATGGTATCAATAAAAAATAAACCTATTTTAGAATAAGTAAAATAAATTATTATTCTTGTTTTATAATTGAAATACATTAAAATTATAAAAAATATATTTATGAAGAAAATATACTTTTTATATTCAAAAAAATGTTCGATAATAAATTTTTTAAAAAATTACTTTAATTTTCAATAACCTTTAAACATATATTAGTCACTAAATCTATTGAATGATCATGTTGTCATGAAATTCTATACATTTCATACAAATTAATAAAATTCATTCTGTCATATTTAATGTAAAATATAAAAAATAGTTTATTGAAAAAATATAAGTACAATCTTTTAAATTTGTTTTCTAAAAAGTAAAAAATGTGTCATATTTTATTTATGAAATCATTTTATAATTTTTGAAAAATAATTGAATTTTTTTAATAAATCATGGTTAAGGAAGAAAAATGAATTTTTACAGAACGGAGAAATAAACTCAATTTTTTTAAGAACAATCTCCGTAATATTATTTAAAAAGTGGGTAAAGGATATTATTATACGATGAAATACTTAATAACCATGGGATAATATATGTATTGGGTAATAAAATATAATGATCAAATAATTTTCCATTAATGGATTCATGACCTGTCACTCGGAGCTCGTGTTGTTACTTCCTCAATCCTGCCTCTTGAAGGCCAATTGCGGGCGACTAGCACCGAAGGCGTTAACCTGCATGTTGGAGGCATTAGCCTAGATACCCATATTCCCACACACACCAAAACCATGTCTCATCTCACAAAAGGGAAACAACATACCAATGAATAAGCTAAGTGCAAGTACAACTGAAAGAAATTGGGTGAGGATACAACCCCATGAAAAAGTAATGAAAACTATAAAGTACGAATCGTGCTCTGATGGGCATCTGTTGTAAACCCCACCTAATCATGAGAGAGGGGAAGCTTCTGAAATCTGAATTAGTAGGTCATAACCACCTTGTCCAACTAGTACCCACTTGGTCTAAGTCCACCAATTTCACCGTCGTGGTGTTTGTCCTTCTAGTCTCCCTCAACACCCCTTTCAAAACATCGGTCATCTGCACCAGAAAAAACATGTGCGGGAAGATCCACTATAGTGGTGAGTAACACAAAACTCAATAGGGATAGAAAAACAAAAATAGAGAAAATGCAGTAATTCATCAAGGAAAATACCAAATTTCAAGGCTGCTCACTCTAAGTATATTCTAGGGTAGTAAAAGTAGCATCGCTAGTCAAAAAAATCGAACTCCTCAAATGATTGATAACTACGACTCTATCTAGTATAGTGGGAATTCTAGGTCACATAGAGCCACTTCCCATGAACCATGGACTGTTGTGGTACTCACCCTTGATGAGTACTGTGGGTATGCTGGGTCACACAGAGCTGCTCCCCTCTGTTGGCCTGTCATGTCACATAGTGGTGATTCCCAACATGGTTGAACCGTGGTACTCCTCCTGTCGTGTTCCATGAGTCTTTCGGGCCACATAGAGTCGCTCCGCACTACAGGCCTCATGTTTCACAAAGAGCAGTTTCCCACTGGTCCATCGTCGAGCAGTCTTAATGTCTTAGCCAACCGTAGGGTTCCTTATGTAGTGTACTTTGGAGAACCACTCCACAAGGAATTAATCACTTTATAGTATCCTTGAAAGTCATTTCAAGGAATACTGAATGATCTGAATCCACTATAGGGTCCCAATGTTTCAAACATCGCATCAATTAGGCACATGGTTTGCATGATACATGTGTTTTATAACTAGGGGGCTTGTTACGATGGGGCCCAATCAGACCCGGTCGGACTGACCCAATGAACCCAACTCTTGGGTTCCATGTATCCCAGTAAATTCTGACAGAACTGACCGGACATGGTGTGGTTCATGGTCAGTATGGGCTGGCCTGGCCACCGGGATAGGCAAAATAAGCCACGCTAGAATAGGCCTGGTTGGCAGACGGTCCAGCACACTGGGTCGCACTATGACCTGATATAGTCTAGCCCAACCCGAAGGGGTGCAGGTTCGCCCTACTAGCACGAGTCCAGTCCATTGGTGGATCGACTCACCGGCAAGGGGAATAGTGGTGCGGTGCGGCCGGTGTGGCCCCTGGGACCCAACAGAGTACAACATCCCCCCTGATCTGAATGCGGCATATAAGGGCGGGAAACACCTCCCGTGTGGTGCCATCCTGGTGCTGCGTCCCACTCTTACCACGACCGACGGGCCATGGTGCCTCCGACCAACTGGGTAACCCAAACGTAGGATACCCCTCCACATAGTGCCCACCTGGCATCGCGCCCTCCCACGAGACATCACGGTAGATGAACCACAGCCTCCTAGTCAATTTGGCCAACTGGTGCAGGTTCCCGCCTCCTAGAAGTCAGCGTTGCTGGCCACCACTACTATTATCGATGCCGACACACTATCATATTCTTCGAAGGTCCACTAAATGCGCTCTGGTGGTCTGTTCCTTGCATCACATTCACCAATGATCTCCGTGTGAGGATTTCTTTACCGTGAAGCCTTCAATTCGGCCATTCCATTAGTTTGAGAATGCAGCCACCATGAACACACGAGCAGAGGTGCTCGGGCTTTGTTCGTTGAAGCCTAGGCCATCCACGTTAGATGTTTTATTGCGGGGGATTCATAGAGAGGTTTGAGTTCAATCATTATTTCCATGTTTTTATCTCAATTAATCACTCCAAAAGAAATGTCACCCTCCTATTATACCGCATGAACTGCGGATCAACTAGTTCTTGGGATGATCCACTTTAATCATTGTTCAAAAAGTAATGGGTATGAACTTTTAAAATTAAAACCCCCATCATAATTGACGTTCTTTATTGCACATTCTTCCTCGAGTGGTTTAAGACAGCGACATTAATTCATAACAATGATATTTGAAATCCTCCAAAGAAGACTAAGTTCTATTGGTGTTCTTCATTCTTTGCTGGGGTGGAAGTCCATCCGAGGTCCTCTAGAGAATCCCACACAATCATTAATCCATATTTTCCAAGAGTTATGAATTATAAATAGCAGTATGTTGCAGTTTTTCCATAATAATGCGACATATTTTCATTACACAGTTTTATTTAAGAAACAACATCGTTGTTACGCATCATTAATGTTTCGTTACACTACGTGTTTAATGAGAAATTAATGACCCTCATTGATACTTATTGTCGCCACACTCTCGCTTACCAATGTGTATCCATCTTCCTCTCCAATGTGATAAGGAAAATAAAATAATTCATTTCAATTATTTTTCTATTTTTTTAATTACAAAATATAACTTTTCCACTCAACCCTTTCTGGAAGATGTTATGTCATATCTAGATAAATATCTACATTATAAATTCAATGGTGGCCTCATATTTTTGATCAATGTGATGGTCTAATAGATAGAATATCTCTCTCTTATCTTTAATAAAAGTATCTTAAAAAATATTAAATATTCCATTCTAGGCTCTCTTGATCTCAGAATTATGTGCTGTAGAATTTCACACTCAAAATAATTCCATATAAATAAAAAGTTACACATAAATTTCAATATGTTACATTCTCTCAACCTTAGATATTTACTTCCCCAAAATCCAAAATAGTAACTAAATGAAATACTGGGGGTACTGAGCACGAATTAGAGCCTCATGTTCGAATGTTCTCTCCTAGATATTCCTATGTCACCATCATATGTTCACTAGAGGAATCGAACAACTGTGTAGGACCCAATATTATAAATCCTCTATCTTTATAGGGAACTCTGAAAACATCACACCATCATATACATCCATCTCTCCCAAGTTGATGATGTGTGATAGATCAAGCACGCACCTCAACAATTATGACACATGTAAAACATCACGCACCCGTTGCATCTGTGGGGGAAGAGATAAGAGGTAAGCCACCTCACCAAATCTACTTAGGATATGAAAAAAGACCGATGAACCTCAGAGATAGCTTACTCCCCTAGCCAAATCTCACCAATACTAATTGGGGTGGGAACCAAAGGAACACATGATCTCTCTCCACGAACTCCATGGGTCTCCGTCTCCTATCAGGATACAAATTCTGCCAGTAGTGTGTGGTCCTCATTTGATCTTGGATGATCTGCACCTTCTAAGTGGTAGTTCGTACCATCTCTGGACCCATGTACGTTGATCCCCAAGGTCTTTCCAACATATGGGTTATATACAAGGTTTCTCGTACAAGGCCAAAAATGGTGCCATGCCAGTGGTGGAGTGATAGCTGTGTTTGTATGAAAACTCCACTAGTTGATGTTGATCCTCCCAACCATGACCGAAGTGTATGATGGAATCATGTAGCATGTTCTACAAGGTTTGTATGGTCTTCTCAATTGGACCATCCATCTTTGGATGAAAATATGTTCTCAATCCAAACTTCATCACAAATTCATATTGAAATCCCTTCAACATCTGGGATGTAAAGTGGGCATCATGATCTGATACGATAGTTGAAGGCCCCCCGTGAAGACACACTATCTATTGGATTTAGATTTGTCCCATGCCCTATATTGTTCCATTTTCCTAGATTGGTAGGAAGTGAACTGAAGAGGTGAGTCTGTCATCGATCACCCAAATAGAGTCATTTCGTTTAAACGTAAGTGGTAAGCCATTCACGAAGTACATTGAGATACCAGCCCATTTCCAATTTGATACATCGTGTGTAGGAGTCAATCTTGTTGGAACCTGGTTCTTGACATTCACTTTCTGACAAGTGAGGCATCGTCAACCGAACTCATCGACATATTTTTTCATCCCTGGACACCAGTATTGAAGATGGATGTTTGGTTACATCATTGTCACTCCAGTATGCACAACAAGAGGGAGTGCTTGGATCTCCCTCAACACCTCCTCACACAACACCACTGGTACTACAGTGCACCCTATAAAAATGAGGATGTGCTCCCCACATATAAAAAATCCATCTGGTGGCTATTCTAAGTGTGTCTGAGACTGTCGGGCCTCACTGTCATCATCCCCCCAAAATTCCTTCCTAACTCTAAATACGTTTGGGGGAGTAACAGTCATCGACTAGAGGTTAACAACTTCACTATCATCAATGAAGGATATCCGCATCTCAACTAACTATTTTTCACCTCACTTAGAAGCTGCAACCCGGTCCTCCTTCTAGGCATGTCTTCCACCACGTTCCCTTTACCCAGAGTATATACTATCTCAAAATCATTGACTTGGAGGAACTACAATCATATTTCACTATCATAGCTTCAAGTCTTTCTTGGAGAAAATATACCTAAGACTCTTGTTGTCAGAGTAAACTATAAACTGCTCACCCATCAAGTAGTGATGCCACATATTTAACACAAAAACCACTGTAGCCTACTACAAGTCATGGGTCACGTAGTTATTCTCAAGATGCATAATATTTCATGAGCCGTATGTGATCACCACTCACTCATAAATCAGGATACAACCCATTATGGTTCTCAATTCGTCACAGTAAACTACATACCCCACTCCCTCCTTTGGTAGTCTCAAGATGGGGAAACTAGTCAGTCTCCACCTCAGCTCCCGTAAACCCAACTAGAATTTCACCATCCACACGAAGGGATGTCCCTTCCATGTTAAAGCTGAAAGGGTGACACTAATAATACAAATTCAGTCATGAACCACTGATAATATCTTGCCAGCCCCAAGAATCTCTACACCTCATTCACGCTCCTAGGTAGCTCCCACCCAAGCAGAAACATTATCTTCTTCGGATCTACTACAACTCCATCCTCTGAGATGAAGTGTCCCAAAAAGTTTTTCTCATGTATCCATAACTAAAACGTTAATTGACTACCATAATTATGGTGCTCATTGAGGGTACCTCAGACTATCTGTAGGTGTGTAACGTGATGATCATCCAATGATGAATACACTGAGATGTCATCGATGAAGACCACAACAAATTGGTCAAGGTAGGGAATGAAGGTCTTGTTCATGAGGACCCTGTACATTTCTAGTGTGTTGATCATGGAAAAAGTCATCACTAGGAACTCATAGCATCCATACCGACACATGAAGGTTATGTTCAGTACATCCTCATCTCGTACCCGAAGCTGGTGAAATCATGATCTCGGGTCTATCTATGAGAACCACTTTTCTCCCTTCATCTGGTAAAAGAGTTCATCTATTCTCAGAAGTGGGTACTTGTTCTTCATAGTCACATAGTTCAGCTGTTGAAATTCCATTCACAATCTAAAACTCCCATATTCCATCTTGACAAAAAGAATCGGGGCTTCCCATGGTAAAACACTGGTCCATAAAAATCCCCTCTTTTTCATGTACTCCAGTTATAACTTCATATCACAAAGCTCTGTCGGATCCATTCGATATACCGGTGTGGATATCAGTTTCATCTTGGTGTACAAGTTGATACAGATGTCTACATCCCTAAGGGGAGGTAGCGCTAGAACCTCACCAGGAATAACATCCTTGTAATCATCCACCACTAAAAGTATTCGTGGACTCCTCTCCTCCACTACATAGAGGGCATGGCCGGCCAATTGGTGAGTGATCGGCTGCACCCTCCATTGAAGGAGTCCTTCCTATGTCGCAAGTGTTTCATTCTCCCCGGTGAAGGAAAACCTAGTCCCATCTCCATATACACTACTTATTATAAGCTTAAAATAGTGGATCTGAGTATGGACTGTGGATAGCATGCCAATACCCCTGATAATGTTTTAAGGAATCATCATTTCTACAAGGATATTATAGCCGAATCTCTCGCTTCCTATAGTAATCTCATACTTCCAGCACCAATTTCTATTCATCAAATACCCTCCTATAGGAGTCTCTAGCCATAGTGGTAGAACAAACGCCTCCACCGTAATCTCCATGCTTCGAATGAGAGTTGTGGAAAGGAAGGAGTGACTAGAACTTGTGTCCATAAGTACAACATCCAGGGAGGATAAAACCCAGATCGTACCTTGGATCATCTCATGAGTGTCATGGTTGTAGGCCTCTACATCTTAGAGCTAAGCTCGCCCCATTCTCCATGCTCTCTAATGTCCGGTTGGACCACCTAGGGGTAGTGGTGGTAACATATAAAATAATTTCCCACCAATTGACACTTGACCATCTCCCATTCAATGTCTACTTATCTATGAACATCATCGCATGAACTAATACTGCTACAACAACGACTCCTCGACCATCTTCTGGTTATCAGTACAGTGGGTCAGGAATTCACGTGTCGTGTGTCCCTATACGCCGCATGCATAGCAATGCTTGATACCCTATTGACTCCCACTGGACTGGGATCCCGGCAACACTGACCCTTAGTCCTGGGATCGTCATCTGAATGTCCTGGCCGACATGGGCCGACGCATCTACAATTTGTTACCTGTCGAAGACACTACCCCCTAGGTTTTTCTAGTAGCTCTATCTATGGACGCTTGCTTCACCAAGAAATACTCCATCATAAATAATCACTCTAGAACCCCGACCTATGTCGGTATGCTGAGATACACCACCAAATCACTGATCTCCAACCCGAGTCCCTACTCAAAGGCTCAATCCTAGAATAAAGGCCCTCACAACATATCTGTGGAGTGGTGGGAAAGGTCCATGAACCTCTCTGATTAATCGGACACCATCATGTTATCTTGCTTTAGGTGAGGCAGCACCTAGATCCACACATTGTGCAAGGTCGTGGGTATAACTCCTCCCAGAAATCCTCTTAAACTCAAACCATTTGAGGGTCACCTCATCGCGAGTCTCGATGGTCATGCTCCACCATCTCCCTTATGAACCCTGTAGAAGGCTTTCCACCATGTTCTGCATATGGCCAGGCAGCTTCCTCGCTATTTGGAAGAACCACGTCACAGCCTCAAGCTAGTCCTCATAAACCTGATGATCTATCTCTCCTAGGATCTTGGGTGGTCTCTATCTATCAAAATAATACAGGGCACTGAGCCTACAAACTAGCTCTACCCTATCTTCCAGAAGTCGATGTGGATCATTTGGAGGTGGTAGCACAAGTGCACCACCCAATGGGCCATCTCTAAATTTGGTCCCTGAACGGATGCCTTGTCGCTAGTCCGGTTGTCCTCATTACATCATATCAGGATCCTGGTTGGCTGTCCATGTGGTGGCATCCTGAGATAGATCAATATTTACCAATGGGTGAAGGTTATACTTGGGGAGTTGACTATTATTAAAAAATGGAGACACTTATGCAACTATTGTTTTGGTGTATTGAGCCGAAAACAGAATTCAAGGTCCTGGTGTGTGGATATGTCGGATGCCGCACCAAAACTGGACTCCCCGTCTCTAATAGACAAACTCGAAACCCATATTATTGTTTCCCCAAAAAAAAATCAGACTACCAGTCTTTGAGGGGGAACCGACCTCTCTCTAAGGCCACATTGTCATGACTCATCCATCAGGGCTCGTGCCATGACTACCCGACACCATCCACTCATGGGCCTGGGGCCCGCGACTACAGTTGATGGCGTCAACCTGCATGTGGTAGACATTAGCCTAGATACATGAACGCACACAAAAAGAACCCTGTATCAACTTACAGATGGGAAATGGAATACCACATAATAAACTAAGTGTAATTACTGCTAAATTTTTTTGGCCAGAATACAATCCCATTAAAATGAACTAGAAACTATAAAGTACTAAAAGTTCTTTGATTTCCATCTACAGTAAACCCCTCCAAATCATTAGAGTAGTAATGTAAATGGAAGTTGAAGTAGTATGTCCTATCTGAAAGATCTATATTGGCCCCACCTGGTCCATGGACACCATGTGCACCATCCCAGTGATTGTTTTTCCCTTCTCCCTTAGCACCCATGTTGAAAATTCATTCATCTACACCAAACACAACATGAACGAGCGAAGCCCGTGAATGGGTGAGTAACATAGTACACATAAGGGACCCTAAAAAAATTGAGTGAACACACAATAATTCCTTAATATAATGAATTTCATGAAAGGAAAATCACACAAGCTTTTTTTAGGGTAGTAATAGTATCATCACTAGTCAGAAACATCATACTATTCTGCCGCTAGAGAATACATCCTCTATCGAGTCGAGTGGGCATATCAGGTCACACTAAGTGGCTTCCCACTACCCTTGGAATATTGTGATAATCTTCCCTGATGAGTACCATGGGTATACTATGCCACACAGTGCCTCTTCCCACCATGGGTCTGCCAGGTCAGATAGAGCTGCTTCCCACCATGGCCGCGAACTATGCTACTCATCCTATTGAGTTCCATGGATCTGATGAGTTAAATAGAACAGCTCCCAAAAGGAGGCCTACTAGGTCACAAAGAGATTCTTCCCACTTGGAAATCATCGATTAGTCTTATGGTCACAGCTAATCGCACAGATTCTTATGTAGAGGGATTTTTAGAATCGCTACTCAAGTCATTCGTTGCATCTCAGTGTCCATGAAATTCGATTCAAGGGATGCAGAATGATCGGCCTACTGAAGAGGGTATCAACAATGAATTTACTTATCAATTGGATGTGTGATATTCTAGATATGGGTGTTTTAGAAACCATGGGACCTATTGTGATGGGGCCCGCTCCGATCTGGGAAACCGACCTGACCGACCTGACATAGGGGGTTCCACAAACACTAATTCATTCTGATGGAACCAACCTGAACTAGTGTGGGTTGGGGTTAGTCTAGACAGGATTGGCCAGTGTGCCAGGACCAATAGGCCTTGCTGTACCTGGACCAAGTTGTAGAGGGTCTTGCCCGCCAGGTCGCCCAACGACACAGTCTTGTTGGGCCTGTCCCGAAGGGGCATAGGTCTGTCCTGCCTGGGATATGCACTATCCAAGAGTACAAGGGACTTGACAATTTAGAAAGGGGAACGACCACATGGTACAAACGTTGTGAGCCCATGGGATGTGACAGTTAGCCCCATCACCCTCCGTTCGGAATGCAGCCTTCATCGGTGGGAAACTCCTCTTGTGTAGTTCCCTCGTGGAGCCACATCTGTTTCCTGCTGTAGCCAACATGTCATGGAATCTCTGTTATTTCTAGATAACATGGACACGGGTCACCGATCCATATGGAACCCACCTGGCAGTGCGTCCTCTCACGCACCGTCTCAACTGATGAGTCACGGCCTCCCTATCACCACAACTTACTGGTGCGGGCCGCCTCCTCCAGGAAGCCCCTGAGGCCCGCCGTCGGGGCTGCGGCGGGCACATGCACACTAGCAGATTCTTAGGTGGGACACTGGATTCACATTGGTAGTCTATTCTATTTTCCTCTTGCGCCAATAGTCTCTGGGTGGGTATGTATGTACCACAAAGCCTTCAAACTGGCCTTTTCATTGCTTTGAGAATGCAGTAACAACAAAAACACGAGCAGAAGGTCTCATGCCTTGTTCATGTCATCCCAGGCCCTTTGCATCAGATGTTTTACCAAAGGGGATGTGTGGGGAGGTATGTGTTAAATCATTCATGCGAAGGATTAATCCAGATTAATAACCCCAAATGAAAATCCACCCTATAGTTATAAGGTAGGATCCGAAGATCTACCTATCTGTGGGTTGATATGCGTTCTTAATTTTTAAAAAATGAATGAGGAAGAACTGTTAATATTAAAAAACCCCACCTCTATGAATTTTTTTGACACACGTTCTTCTTCGAGGGCTTTAAGACTTTGACATCGCTTTTTTCTTTGACATTTGAAGGGCGTCAAAGAAGAATATGTTTTATTGGAATTCTTCATTCTTCACTAGGGTGGTATTTCTCCATTGTTTTGCCAGAGAATCCTCCAATTTCTTTAATCTATATTTTCCTAGTGTGTTAAATTATACGGAGGAACACAATGTAGCATTCGAATAATGGCGTGGATTCGTGTCATTACACTTTTTTATTTAAGAAACATCGCCATTGTTACACATCATTAATGTGTCGTTATGATGTGAGTTTAATGAACCACAAATGAGCCTCATTGATGTGCATCATCGCCTCCCTTTTGCTACCCTGGAATGTTTCTGTACGCCACTCCAATGTGAGAAGGAAAATTACATAATTCATTTAAATTATTTTATTAATTTTCTATAAATGTCTAAAAATAACTTTTCCACATGGACCATTCCATCCATAGTTGTGTCATTTCATGGAGAATCCTAGAATTCTGAATTCAATGATGCCATTAGATTTTTATCTCATTTATGGTTCAAAATATTGAAAATATCTCTCGTACGTTTACTGAACATAGCGTAAAAACGTTCAAATTTCTGTTTCGTGCTCTCTGGACATTGAAATTACATATCGTCGAATTTCGTGTTCCTAAAATAATTCTGTATAAATAAAGAAATTACTTGGAAAATATGATATGTTTCAAATGAAAATTAAAGAATAAAAAATCCCAATTAAAATGATATTTTGAAATAAACCCTTATAATGATAATAATGATGAAGTGAGAATTAACCAAGAAATAAATTATCTTTATCGTATTTAGATAAATGTAAAATAGTAGTATATATAATATTATATATTATGAATTTAATACATGAATAATCTTATAATCTCAAATTAAATTAATTAGTAATATATTTCAATTTAAAAAAAAATCAATTTATGATGTTCATTACAACTAGTAAAATATTACGTAAATTACCCAAAGATGAAATATTTAAAAGGGAATAATAATATATAATTATTTATCAATAGTTCATTATACTACATGGATATATTTTCATGTATACACCATATAAAAGAAACTTTGTGAATAACATTTCAATAGGCCTCAAAGAAGGAAATTTGAGACGAAGTCCCTTACCACAACCTTTCAATTGGATGAGCATGATTTGAAAACATGTATATCAGTTTTAATAAATTTATTAACATATAATAGATCTATATTCATAAATATAATATTATATTGGATCAGTTAATAACTTATTACAACCCATTTTTTTATAATATTTTGTTTTATTTATTATTTTTCCTGTTAATTTCTCTGTTTTATCATGCATGCTTATCATGAATGTTTTGGATATTGTGAATATTTTATAGAAACATAAAATTCCTAATGATAATAATAATTTTAATATCTTTTTTAATTTTTAGATGCATTTTCCTAATCATTCATGGTATTTTGACAGTAAAAATGAATCACATTGCTTATTTGAGATAGTAAGTTGTACATATGCATGATCAGAAATATCATTCTAATAACTAGTTAATGGTTTTTGATGTGAATTATATATAAATAATCTAGAATATATAACATGTCATATATGTAAAATATAATCTTTATATTTATCTTTATTTCCATCCACGTAAACATTAGGTGAATAAAGAATCACATCGCTTCGAGAGTAAATAGTCAACCGTACAAAAGATGGACATTATAAAATTTTGAAATTAAATACAAATTAATAATATTGTTTCTAACTGAATTATTATAATACTACATTAAATATTAAATATATATATTGTTTCCATAATTATCAGTAATTATGAGATTTGTCAGGATTGCTGGGCCGTAGTCCACCATACACACAATCGACTATTTTGTATCCCATATGCTGATAGTGGATATGGATAAATATTAATCCATAAACATAATATGATAATTTTTATGTTATATACAATAATTTTTATATTTTATGTTTTTATACATAATTTAATTTATAACATGGATAATGAAGTCTAAAGAGCTTTGCCAATATAATTACCTTATCTTTGTGAAACGTCCTTTGGATATCATCTTAAAGACCAGGGTGATGGAATTTTGAGAATACCAGTAGTTATTTATTTCATATAAATTATCATGGGGACTTATTATTCCATGGTTTTTTGATCTGGATATGTTTATATGGGTGAAAATTTTTTGGTATGGACCGGCCTTTTACAAGTCGGTGTGAGGACCGACATGGAATATTTCAAAAGAATAAATTATAACCATGTTCTTCACATTAAATGATCATAGAAAATGGGTAATTATAAAAACACATATTCAATAGGTTGAATATATTTCCATCCAAGGATTTTGATTATAATTTATTCCATTTTCACCCTTATCATCTTAGTTAAACCCCTCGACGAACCTGTTTTCACCATAACCACAATAATTAATTTTTTAGACTTTTACCATTCATATTGATAAATAATTAGAATTACCATATTTTTAAATATAAATTATTCTATTTAAAAATTTTGAATTCATTATTCCATATTCATTCCCTAGAATTGATAGAGTTCAATTTAATTTTAAACACATAGATGTGTCGAAGAAATTCTTTTTCCTACAAAAAAAATTCGATAGTTTTAAAATCACTTTTATCAATAGTAAATATAAATTTTATTAAAAAAACCTATATTAGAAAAATAATAACATAATGGGACAATTGATACATTAAAACCAATTTAAAATATAATTTCCCTTTGTAAATAAATTAAACTAATAGGAAGATTTACATAAAAATAAAAAAATTCACAATTTATCAAAAAATTATTTTTTAATAATATTTTGTAAACATAACTGAATGATAATAATAAAATATAGATCTCAAAAAATTATTTTATTTTTTCCCAATATTTTCTAAAATGGTAAAATATAAATTTAATTTTATGTTTGTAATGAGAAGATAAATAATTTTTTTAAAATAGTGATTTTTATAAAAAAATTCATTTCATATGAAATGATTCGTATTTTGTTTGGAATAAATATATAACCAATGAAAATTTGTATACATGTGTAAAAAAGTAAATTTAATTTTTTATTAATTACTGATTATACCTACTAACAAAATAAATTTTTTATTATATTGGTATTTTAAATAGTCATATATTAAGTGTTTTGTTTAAAAATGGTGGTATGTGAATTGAAATCTATCATGAAGAGAGAATTTGTTAAAAATAAATTTATTATAAAGAATCAAGGTGTTATATTCCAATATACTAATAGAGTTTTGTTTCATATATTCTATAGAACACCTTTTTTGTTCTTTTAAAAAAAATATATGGGTTACATTCAACCCATTAAATAAAATAAGTCGTCAAAATTTAATCTAGATTTTGATAATAATATTTTTTGACATTTCAGATTACCTTTTTTGAATCAAAAATAGAAAATATTGTTAATAAATCATTCTCTAAAGAATATATTATGTGATGTCAAAATTTAAATGGGAATAACACATGATAGGATTGAAAATAAGATAAATTTTTTGGAATGTTAAGAGATGTATATGAATGAAAAGAATAAATAATTATACAGAGTGATAGAAATCATCCATCACAGAAAACTAAATTTTCAATTGATAGTTAATGACCTAAAAAACATAAATATTATATAATTTAAAATACCATTTTAATGATTAGATATTAAACTAATAAAATATATATTTTTTGATCCTTTTTCAAAATGATTTGGAATTCCACTACCCTCATGACTACAAACATAAGAAAGTATACATACATGACATATTTATATTTGATAACAATAATTTAATCTTTCATTTTATCTTATATAAATGTATAAAACATTTCTTAAATAGAGATATTAATATCAAAGAATTTTTTTTATTCCTGAAGCACTAAAACTAACTTTTAATATATCATAATATCTATAAATGATTGAAAATTACTTCAATCCCTCAGTAAATATTTTCCAAAACATATATAGTTAGTAAAAGTAATCCAATTTAATACATTAACATCAAAATCCTAACATTAACTATAATTTTTGAATATTAATATATATATATCAAATCATTTACGTAAAAATATCTACATATTTACCATACCATCATTTAGGGTAGTAGTAAGAAGAACTCCATTAACACCATTTTCTTTTGTGTTCAAGACAAATGGGCTTGCATAATTTGATGGGATTTCACTCATAATGAAGCTTATCTGTTTTAAAATTCAAATTTAATACAGGTCCTCTAACATTCAAAAAGAGTAATAAACATTAATTATCTTACTATAAAATACAGGATAAACACATGAATATAATTTTCCATTTAAATTTCTAACCAAATAATTTAATGGTGGTCGTACTTAAATTAAAATTTTAATATAACATATACTTCACCAATGTGTTATATTTCGATAAATGAATTCCAAAAATATTTAATCATGCTAGAATCCCATCTCATAAATCCTAGAAAAGGGGTTCTTTAGAAACTAAATATATGATTATTCTTAAACTCAAAAATCTAGGATGTTATCTATTAGTCTAATGATATTGAGGACATGTGTGATTCAAAAAATAAATATAATCATTGGTTATTTCACGATTCATAAAATCAAAATACCATTGGTTATAATAATTATAAAATATTATTCTAGAATCCCAATACACAAATAATTTATCCTTTTAATTTATATATATCTATCCTTGTTCTATCAATCACCATTTAGAGGAGTGAATTCATGTGGATAATTCCTATCTTCAACACATCAATAACAACAAACTATAAATTTATCAATTAGATGAAATTTATTTATTTCTATCATTCTTTCCATTTCTTCTCATCAATTCATTTCTATATTAAATTTTTTTACAAATATAAAAAAATTTATCGTTCTATTTATATACCTTCATGGGCGAATCTTTCAAAAAAAATGACCTGAATGAAATTGCTCCTTCATTCATCCATGGTATTCATCACATGATACCTTTGTGAACTCCATCCACCTAATATTTGGTGGGTTAGAGATTTGTTTAATTTCTATGTTTTTAGTCATATTTTGGAATTAATAATTATAAATTATCATGATATCACTCACTATTTTTATCTTATAATTTCATTTCCCATTATAAACACATTCTCCATCAATGTAAATTTTAGCATGATTTATTTTGGATGAAGCCATTGACATAAACCAAAAATAATTGTTTGATTAGCCTTTATCATATTGTAAAAAATTGGTAATAATTTATAGGACATTTATTTCTTGATAACTTCTTTTCAAAGTAACAAAGAATAAATTTTACCATATTATAATTTTATGGAGGTTTATATCCACTAGGAGTATCAAACTAGGTGAAAATTAATGCCCATTTCATACACCATGTAATGCTAGATTCAATCATGATGTTCATATTTTGATGTTATTATTCCTAGGTACATATGTTCTAGAACAAAATCCACTCATATTATCCTTTTGGGGATGTATTTATAGTAAAAACTTAATAATCAATGACTTTTCAAACCATTGAGATGCTCTTCTACAAAAATCATAAATATTTATCATAGTGTTTTGTTCCAAAATATTTCTTCTCCCTTGTCTAGATCCTACCATTTATAATACAAATTCTCTAATACCAACTTTATGGTACCCAATCCAACTATCCCATTATGTTTGATTAATTTAACAAATTGTCCCTATATATTTGTGATCTCATCACAAATTACTGAATTATTTATTAGTTTTAGTAAACTGTACAAATACTTGTTTCCCATATTTTATTTGAAAAAAATAATAACATAATTTTTGTGGAGAAAATCATTATTTCCTATAGTATATCCTTGAAAATAATTCATAGTATAGTTCATAGAAACCTGGTATTATGGAAATAATAATAAATAGGTACAATTATAGGAAATAGTTACACAATGTGTATGATTTCATTAATGAAATATAATAATCAACATATAAATTTAAATACCAAAAAAACATTCCATTTAAATTATATGACTATAATAATTATATAAGGCAGAATGAATATATAAAGGTAAATATCTAAACACACATTCCATTTAATCAATAGCATGAAATTCATTATTAGATAATGTATAATTAGTTTGTAAATGTAAATATATAAATAGACACTCCAATTATTCAATAACGTAACTATAACAATTAGATATATCATAATCAATATGAAATTATAAAAAACGAAAACACAATCTATTTAATCAATTAAGTGATTATGAGATGAATCTACAGATAATATAACTTTGAAAATATGAAATATAATAATTAAAAAATTCATAATGAATGAAATTCTTAATTATTTGAATTTATGATCTATGTAATCATTATACATATATTTTCAAGACTTTAATAATCCTATTTAATACATTTGGGTAGGTATACAACATGAACCAATTTAAATAATTTTATCCATCCCTTTAGCATCATGACACTACCAATGCATCAACGGTCTATCAATTTCATAGACCCACCCATATCTTAATGTCCAAAATATTCCAAAAATATTGAATAATCGATTTAATTCATAAATAGTGTGCCTTTTTCAAAATTATATATTTATATATGAATACAGATTTATCAGTAATTCTTCAAATAATAAAATATCTTTCAATATAGAATACCCTCTATATAAATTATATAAAATTTATTCAATATACATATCCATTATAAATAATAGGGATTTATAAGGGAATCCAAATGTTCAATAATAATAGAAATGTGAATATTTTATGTGAAAGATAACGACTAAAAAATTAATGATGAAAATTAACATCAATACATTATATGGTTAAAATTAAAAAATAAATATAAAAATAATTATTTATCGATACACTATATCCTTAGTGGAGTATAATTAAAACATTGTTTTTTGTCATTATGAAGTGAAATTAAAAAAACCATTAAAATAATATTCAGTAAAATATCCTTTTTTAAACTCGAATATAATATTAAATTATTTATTTTAAAAAAACCATTGAATATAACATTGGTAACGTATAAGGGGTGAATTAAAATATTTATTGGTCAGGATGATGGGAAATTCCATACATAACGTACTCTTTCAACCAATAATTACTTTCACATTTTTATTATAATATATGGATGCCTTATATGGAAATTGAAATGAAGATTCCTTTCACCAAAATTATAAATTAAAAATTGGTTAAAAATTTATTTATTAAATTAGCTACATAATAATAAAAACAAATGGTTTTTTTAAAAATTAATACCTTGTTTGGAAAAAAATTGAACATTCAACTAATGTGAGAAATAACGTCATAATTTATTTTAAAAATTTTAGAAGTCTTTTTTGGATCATATGGGTGGAAAATGGTAAAATTTCACTAAAAATTTATAATAATTATAGGATAATAAAAATAAATTGGTTTATTATATAATTATCAAATAATATTCCTTTAAAATTTTTTTAGCATAGACAATATTTATTAAAATGACATTTTGAAATAAACCCTTACAATTATAATATCCTTTCTGTAAGAATTGACCAATGCATAGATTATGCATATGAAATGAAATAAAATTTTTTTAAATACAACATAATATAGAAAATATTAATTACACACATAATAATTGAATATAAATGTTAAAAAATAATTAATATAACCAAATAAAAAAGAAACAGAGTTATGAAATTTATTTCCACAAGGTAAATTTTAATACCAATCCCCTGGGATGAAATAACTAAAATAGAAAATTAAAATCCTATAAATTATTATGAAATCATGATATTACATGTAAAATAGATTGTATATACAACATATATTTAAATTAGGTTCATAACATTACAATATATCTAAATAAAGGAATATTGAGATGAAGTCCCTTATCTCCAAATTACTTTTGGTTGAACGTGTTTCAAACTAATTTATTATGGTTTTATACAAATTATTATATTATTTCCAAAAAATATTCATATATGTTATATAATATATGATCCCCCTATAACATTTTACCCCCTTTTTAATAGTATTTCAACATATTCATTTTTTCGGGTGTTAATTTCCTTGTTGTCTCACGCATGTTTTATCCTAAAATTTAAGGTTATTGTGAATAGGATATAAATCCAAAATAAATGAAATTATCATAATTTTATTTATATAATATTTATTAATTATATTTAAATATAAAATAATTATTGATGGTTTTACTAAGAAAATGAATGGCATTCTTTCATGAAGACATTAGGTCGTACATACCCAAGAGAGACAATATCATTCCATTAGAGAGTGAACGAGTAAAGAAAATAATGATTTATTAATTATATTTAGTAAAAATCATGTAATATATATTACATATGTTCATTATATGTATCATCATTATCTTCAATTTAATTTGTATGTGGAATAAAATGTATCTTTTTTAGTGGGTTGTCCTCCATAGATACGAGTAACAATATCATATTCTAAAATGGAATTGAAATTAAAAATATATATGAAATATTATAATTAATAAAATATAATAATAACACATAAATTACATATGATCATTATATCAATTATTATATACATTCAAGAAATGTTATTATGGAAAAAAGAGTTAAATGAGTTGGCCAGGCGGTAGTCTACATTACATGTGATCGATGATTTTGTTTCCCATTTGATAGAGGAGGAGATGGGTAATTATTTTTACATAAACATATATCATCTTAATTTATGGATGTAATTTTTGTTTTTTTAATGCCTGATTAGGTACATATTTAAATATGGAAAATTATGAGAGAAAAAAAGGATTTCATTATGAAAATTTCCTTATCATATTGAAACCACCTTTCGAAGTCCTCTTAAAGACAATAGTATTGGAATTTGGAATATTCAAGAAGATATAGAATGTGGATAAGAATTTTTAATGTGATTATGTTGGTTTTTGGATAATAAAATGGTCTTGGGATTTGTGGACAAGTGAAGGGAGAGACTAGCCTTTAATAATAGAGGGATAAGACATAAATATAGTTTTTGAAAAGAATAATGTGTACCACTATATTTCACATGTAAATACTCAAAAAAATATCCCATTATATATCATAAGCGGTTATATGGTCGATATATGAACATAAAATTATTTTTGGACTAATTATATGTTACATTGAACCCCTATCTTCTTAGTTGAACCCCTAGACAAAACCATTTTACCTTAACTATTATAATTATTTTTTACTAATTTTACCTTTCATAATTAGAATAAATATGTTGAAAATATTAAAAAAACATAATATATTTTTATTTAAAATATGTATCAATTTTTTAAAATGAAATTCATAGAAGTGGTATAACTATGTTTAAAATTAATCCCATAGACGAGTCAGAAAAACATGTTTCCAAAGAAAAACATTCATATGTATAAAATGATTATATAAAAGAACTCAATATGATATTGATTACAATGATCTAAATTATTTAAATATTGATATAATTAAAATAATTTTACTTTTATATAATTTATTATATAATTTATCATAGTAAATAATTTAAATTACAAAGAATTTTTCATCAAGATGTTATGTTTTCACAATTAATTAAAACAATTATAATTTTAGAAAATACTAAAAATCTCACCAAAGGAAAAAATGAAAAGAATATTTCTTAAATTAAATAATTTTCCAAAATAATACATATAATTGTTAAAAAAAATAATGTTATATTTGATGTTAAAATCATGAATTAAAATCAATTTACATAAATAATGTTTTTCGGAAAACATTAATTTTTCATAAAAATTAATTTTAATCAATTTTTAATCAATATATAAACAATGAATTTTTTATACAAGTCAAAAAAATATACATTTCATAAATTATTTACTATTATTTACAACATTTTACATAACTTTATTTTTATAATGGTCCCATTATTAATGATATTGTTCTCATAGAATATTGTGTTTTATTTAAACTGGGTGGTGTGTGAAAAAAGAGATATATATATTTGATTAAATTTATTTAAAATAAATATAATTTTTAGTATATGGAAGTTATATTCTTGTTTATTCATAATATTTATTGTTATATATTATATAAATAATAATTTTTCTATCTTAAAATATCAGGGTGTAACCCATGTAAGGAGGAAGTGAAAAACAAATCACATCATATTGTGGATGAGGTAGTCCAAACATACCCTTTATTGGTGATTTATATTAAAAAATAATGGAATGATAAAAGGTATAAATGATAGTATTATTCTATAATAATAATTATATCAAAAAATTATAATTATACTTCAATCCCCTCATAACTCACATCCATTTAATTTGGTTATGGAAAAATAATTCCATCAATATGTGGAGGAGGAAGTCAGCACACACACACGAGTGATACATTAAATTCACATTCAATGTAAAATAGGTTTAAAATCCTTCTTTAATAATCGTAATAAAATTTTATTATGATAATGAGGCATTATGTATTATTTAATATTAGATACCATAAATTTGGAGTAGATAATATAAGACATAAATTAAAAGTGAACGATAATTATTTCTTACTATTATTTAGTCGAAATATATTATATCCTTTCATAATTAACTATTTAATGTAAATTTAATCATATAAATAACTATAAATAATTTATATTGATTCTTATAAGATAATTTAGATGCTTTTGGTTGAGATATATGGCTTAATGTAGTGTAAATACATCAAAGGACAGTGTCCTTTTATAATTGGGTGAGGGGACACAAATGAAAAATCATAAAAGATTAATATATAACAGTGTTATACTAAATATGAATTATTCCAAACGGACAATATATAAATGTTGGATAATATGAGGTCTAAAAATTTCTAGTCAATGATATTTATAATGGATTAATTTGAAAAAATATCCTTATATCTTCATTTGACATTTGGATGGAGTCATTCTGACCTTAATCATGGTAACAACTTTTTCAATATTAAAGATCCATAGTTATATATATAAGGTTAAAATTTTATCATAAATTGTAAAGGTATTGTATATTATACTATTTATAATCATACATGTAATATTTAATGTTTTTCATTACATTTAATGATTTTAATAAAATGTTAATTTTCCTAAAATATCAATAATATCATTTTTTACCAAATTCATTTGTTTTTATTTTTAGGACATAATAATAGTAATGTAAATCACATATAAATCTTTGAAACATCCTAAATATGATATATTAATCTATTAAATACATCCGTAACTGTAACACAACATATTAAAATTACTTTTAATATTTTATTATATTTTATAATTTTATATATAGTAATGCCAAGGGAGTGGAGTTTTGGACGTTTCATTACTAATTATAACATAAATACCACTATAAGGTAAAAATGGATCTATAATACCCTATATAATAAATTAGTATTCCAAGGGTCTAGTTTGATACATAAAAATAAATTCCATCATGTTTTAGTTGAATTTTGAGTCCTTATTTCATGGGTTCAACCCTTTTTTAACAAATTTACCCTTACCCAAATGACAAATAATTACCATGATTTCAATTCAAAATGTCAAAAAATAAAAGAAAATTATTACGAAATTTGATCATTCAGATTAGAAATTTTTTATCTTATTTCAAATTGAAATTTCATTTAGTGGGATATATAAATTTAAACAAAAATTTATAAAATACAAGGAAAAACATTTTTTGCAAAAAAAATTTGCAACCAAAAAATTTAGTTTATATCAAAATCATGAATATTAAAAATTAAAATAGTATTAATTTTATTATTATATATCAAATTGATAATATTTCACCATATTAACTAAATCCATTCTATGTTGGAATATTAAAATTACACTATTAATTTAAACAAAGTGAGAGTATTATTAAATGCAATATTTTTCTCAATTTACTGGAAAATAAACTATTTGTAAAAAATAAACAATATTCTAGACATTAATAATTTTGATAATCCAATTTCTATGAAATATATCTATTTCAGGATACGTAATTAAAATTTTCACAGACATAGTTTTTAAAATGAAATTTTTTAATAAAATTAATTTTTTAAAGTGTACGACTACATGACTAAAAATTTTGGTATATGTTATTAAAAAACATTACTAATAAATGATAGGGATTAAGAAACCATGAGATGTTGTAATGGGGTTTGAAAGACAGTTATAGATATCCCACATGCATTGAGACTTGATATAAATGCTTCCATATATTATGAAAATATGATAACATTTGATTTATGAATAATAATAACTCATAGTGGTATTCCAATGTTGATTTTTCAATTTACCATCCTTTTATTTTATGAAAGGGTTATATATTATAATTTTTTTGAGTTATCAATGGCTATAATGTATGGTGATGAATGATCTAAAATTATAAAGGGAATATACGTGATTATTTTACTCCCATACATGTGTGATATGTTTTGGAATGTCTTATGTGGGATTTTTATATTGTTTATGGGATCCTACCTATGGTAAATAGGATTATTATTCACTAATATAGCTATCTATATAATGGTCTTCAGTTTGGAATTCATGTAATTTGTATTATGGGTTATGCCATCATATATGGTTGAATTTTGTAATTTTATTACATTCTATTACCAATGGTAGTAGTAAGTTTTTATGATATGAGTATCCCAAATGTTTTCTTTTATATTATTCTAATTATATTGTTATTATGTATGTATTTATAGATTTGGGTGCTGGAGGAAGTGTCAGCCCATCATAAGAGTGTGGATGCCTCCCAAAAATTTATTGATAAAAAGATATTTAGGATTTGTGGATTGAAAATAAATTTATATTGATATATAAATTAAAAATTTACAAAATAAATTTATTTATGAGTTTTTTATATTGTTTCAAAGATGATTTTTCTACTAACCAACACCAAGTGTCTCGATACACTTCCCTTAAGAAAACCACTACAAATTTTCATATATAGGTTATCAAACTATATTTTGAAAAGGTATTATAACATGGATAGAATAGGTAATTATTATCTATTGGACATTTATCCACCTCATTCCTTAAATGAGGGAATCACTTCTTATAGGTTAGGCACACCAAGGCATTCCACACCTGGCATGTTAAATTCATCTCATAAATTAGTATATAGAAAAAATACATACAAGAAAATTATTACCCTCATTTCCATTCCAATTTGATCTTACATGAAATATCTCTATGATAATAGTTATGGTGATATTGGCCTCACTCACTCGCTCTCTTTTCCGTAATATTGTTTTAATTAGAATCACACCATAATGTTTTTATTCCCAGGTAATCCCACCCCCATATGAAATATAATTTATAATAAGTATATAATCTAATCATCACTATTTGTTAATAAATGATCCTCAATTCAATGCACTATTGGATTATTGATGTTAATACAGTACGCACATCATCCCATCAACAAGAGATTTGTTAAATCCATGTCACAAGCCTATTTTGGGAAAATATTTCAAATTGTTCCCTAATAGGGATAACCTAACATTGGTGGAAAGATAAAATGTCATTATATAGTTTGATTTAATAGAGACCATTGATTGTGAATAATTTTAATCATTACCTATGGACCTCTGTTTTATATGATATGCCTAATGAGAGTTACAATCTACACTTGAGAATAGTTGATCTACATTTAAATTTAATATACTATATAATATTACTAGGTTTTTATTATAAAATGATGGTATTGGTTGGTATATACCTCATGACTGTTTTATTTTCCATGATTGTTAATTATTATTATTTTGTACTTAACGACAAATGAGATAATTACAATTAAATAAAGCCTGATATTTAACAATTTTTATTGGTATTTTGTATGAATGTAATATGAAATATTTAAAAACATAACTCTGTAATGGAATTTTTTTAGATTGACATTGGAAATACACCATTATGATGGAGAATATTACACATCTTTGTTTAATGTCATCCCATTCCCAAATCCCTTGAGTGTTTCTTCTAATTATCAATTATATATAATTTTCATAGATTGTAAATCACAGATGATATTAGTGATATTTTATTTACTATATGACAATAAATAATTTCTTATCTTTTTTTAAAATGTAATATTCAAGAAAATTTTTTTTCTACATTTTTATGATATTGTACTTTTATATTAAATTTTTCTTCAAACATTTCATTGATGTTATTATATATTCCACTATCAAGTATTTATTTTATACCCATTGGGAGTTATGATATAAATAGGGGAAAAATATTTCATGAATGTCCCATGAATTCAATATGCTCATACTATGAGAATTTTCATCACATTTACACATATTTGGGACTTTGGAAAACTCTTAAACAAGTATTTTGTGAAAAAATGTGTTTTTTAAAAACATGTTTTCTCACTAATTTAAACTATCCAATTTTATTCATCCATAATATAAATATATGATTAAATCATTTTGTTATTTTCAATCTAAATACATTTTTGCTGAAGAGTTATATAGATATAGATAAATTACATAACAAAATAAACAATCTCTTCTCAAATATTTTTGAATTCTTCCATTTATTATGATGTTTTATTTTCCTATTACAATACATCAACATATCTCGAAAACATTCGTACCTATGGTACCCTAATTTTTATAACGTATTTAATACCATTCATCATAAATTGGGGAATAAAAAAAACCAAGGCTAATCTAATTTGATCAGTTAAGGAAAACAATACCAATATCAATAGATTCCCACATATAAGTATAAGATATGAATATGTGTATGGGGGAATGATATTTAATAAGGAAATTAATATCTAGTTACTCATAGATCATAAATATTGCATATTGGAGTATGGAAATTTCATTTCCAATACATTTCAAATGAGAATCAACAATTTTATGATCAAATAAATAAAATCACAGTTATCATTTTCTCTACATGTCAACAGAGGGATTATCATTGATATGTAGTGATCAGGAGGAATGATCACATGAATCATATAATACCTTAGAGAACACAATATCATATAACCCTATATAGGAAAAATAGATGGGTGACAAACTTTTCCATATTTGTTGATGATCACAAAAAATATCCTCCCATTGGACCTCATGATCACGAAAATCCCCTCTGGTTAGTCCACCTAATCATACTAATCTCCTTCGAAAATCCCTCGTGTTCTTGAAAATGTTATCAAACAAGTGTCACTGATCATGGTAATTATTATAAAATTCTTATTTTAATAATGTTACATGTCGATCAGCATGATTGCATAATCATTTTAAGACCCATAAACATGTGTAATCAATCATGGATTCACCCTAGATCCATTGAATTATGAGGAGAATATACGTGAATGTTCTCACATGATACCACATGATCAATAAATGATGATACAATGCATCAATGAAAAATACATAGATTATACATGAAAATTATAAAATCCAATTGAAAGATCCATTATTTGTCATCTGATTCCCTAATAGAAAACTATTTAGAAAAGGGAAAAAATCGTGTAGAATATGGAATAAAAAATGAAAATGAAAAACATGAACTTTCTAGGATATGTTATGATTTTTTCCATGTAATGAGGTTATGATCCTTGTGTTATCTGATCATTGATAAAAAAGACCCTTTTAAAAAACCAAAATCATGTGATAAAGGGATTAAAATAATACATCATGATCTATTGAATGCCCTTCAAATAGTAATTATGATCTCACATATCAAACCTGGAAGGACTATATGATCTCGTGAAGTTCAGTAGGTAATTCCCACTAAATCATATCAATGATGCATTAGCAGGTGTACAAGTCTATAAAAAACACCCAAACAAATTACCATGATCTTGGGAAGGATATTGTTCAACATGTTCATGTGAAATACAAATGAAAAGATAAAGGAATAATAAATATGGTGACAATGGAGTGTTATCCTGATCATTGTTTGTTATGTGATACAGAGATGACACCATGGATGAACCACAACAAAATATTATGAATCATGTAATGTTAGACTTCATTCGACATATTTACCAAAAATTTCCAACATATGTTACACAAATGGTGGCATAGAAATAGATTGGTGAGACCTTTATGTTACTCATACACAACATAATGTAAGGGGAGAATAAAAAATGAGACATAAGGTACACCTATATGGGTGAAGAGGCGAGAAAGCACATCACAAAGTGGAAATACCAACAATTTCACGGTTCTTCAAAAAATTAAGTCATAGGGAATAATTTATGGGTTTGTTATACATGAATATAAACTTCATGTAGTCTCCTCATTGATATTGTGAATGACCTCCTACATTAAAGATATATTATTCAAAGTGTTTTGTTCTGTCGAATTGGGCATATGAATCCTCCACATTACAATCCCTGATAAAAATTGAGATATATATTAAATAAGGCTTCAAAAATTTGGGATATGTAAACAAATAATTATACATTGATTTTTATTTAAATGCATCATATCCTTTCCCAGACCTATCAATATCTTGGGAAATACTTTTGATATTTCATTCTTGACTACAATACATCCTTAGACCATTCTTCATCTATCACATGAAATATTTCAGACATGTTATCTATGAAATGTAATTTTCCCAAGACATATCATCTATTTCATGAGACGTCCTCCTGAAATTTTATCTAGATCCTGTAAAAAACTACCTACATGTTATCCTTGTTTATGTGAAACTCATCGATGTGTCCGGATTGATCACACTATTTACTAGGGAAATGTTTTCAGAATCACATGAATACTCCAAGACATATCAGTCACCACAATAAATGACCTATATAAATTTCATCTAGATCATGAAATAAACACGTGACATGTTATACGTGATCACACAATGACCATATATGTGTTGTTTTTGATCATATAAGGACCCTAATATTTGTCAGTTATCTCATGAAATAATTCTATAGACATGTCAACAGGATCATGCTTAAGACATCTGACATGTCTTACTCAATCATGAAGTGCATTGTGGGACATTAAATCATTGTCGTAGAAACGTTCTGGGCATTATAGACATAAACTGAAGATATGAATAACATGTTAGGATATAAAATAGCACTTGTTGGGGATACTACCATGACACATCCATCAGACATCCCCAACATGTCAAGAAGGTCACTAAGATACCCTTTTACATGATAACATATCCATGTATAAACACTCAAAAATATACATAACTATACTTTGATTATTCTCATTCTTTCCAAAATAGAATATATATGATTCCTTCCTCATGACCAACCTCTAATTATGTATCCGCCTTGGTGTCTATCCATTTATATCTCATAAACACTAACTCCTGGGACCCGAACTCTCATAGGAAGTTACTTTTACTCCTCATCCATTAGTTGATTGATAATATTTTGTAATATAGAAAATATAATTCATTTCCTTGTATGATATGTAGGAAATATTCCTATGGAATGATCTATATATCTAACAAAACTCTAGTACCTCCATAGTGCATAAGTTTTTTATTCATATGAAATTATTTTTATCACATTTTATACATAGTTTCTTAAACATACCATTACTAATGAGGACATAGGGATTTAAAATGATTATGTCCCACACATCATAAATATCCCAATTCTCCAGAAACCACATACTATAATCCTAATTAAGTGACATAATATAATCCTCATATTACAAGGGATAACCATCAATGTAAGTTCTATAGGAAATCACGGATTGGTAAACCTTGTGGAAATTACCCACACATGAATTACTTATCAACCACTTTCCATCATCTATTTGTGAATAGATGACACTATAATGAATATTATTCTATATATAATTTGGAATCATTGAATTTTCTACTAAGTCTTGAGATCCATATGTTGTGCCTTTTTACCATCATATATGTTTATTATACATGACTTTAAAATACATTGCCTAATGTTAAACTAAATACACGTGTCATCATTCTAGTAATAAAAAACAAATTTTGGATTCCTTAAACATGTTTAATATTATCCTAAAAGCACACATCACCATGCTATATGGTAGTAAACTCCAAAATGATTGATTATTTGTATTCAAAATATAATCATCTACCCATTGGTAAGAAATAATGTGAAATGGATGGATAACCAAATATACATATAGATAGACACATTAATATATACCACCTATATAGATGGAAGGATTAAAACACTACAATTTTGATATGGTAACTATTCATGTCTCAATATTTGGTAGATATTCACAAACATATTTTGAATCTATGATAGAGTCTCGAAATAACCCATTATTTCACCCAAAATAGTTTTATGAGAACAAAATCACGTCATCTGAACCAATGTGTGTTTTAAGAATATTTTGTATATTAACTCCAACTATCCACAAGCCATTAGAAATAAATTATACACATAGTTATATATGTGGATTCATTTGGAATATTCTATAAATGTTTAAAATAGTTTCCCTGCTATGAATGATTGTGAACCAAAAATTGAACCCCCCCCCCCATAATGAATTTTCAAATATCAGAAATCTTTAATGTAAATAAGAATTATGAACCCCATGTAAAATATTGTAATGAATGAATAATTAATTAATTATATACATTGATATTTATGCCTCCTGAACTATATGGAATACAAAATTTGTCATCTTTCAAGGGAAATAAAATTTTAAACTCAACATGAATCTCTCAAATAATAAGAATAATCAGGTGACTATCAATTGGGATATATTTCATTATGTATCCTATGAAAATATTTTTTATTCTATATGTGAAATAATTTATAACTAGGGTTCACAATCAATAATTCCATAATCACATTGAAAATTCTATGAGAGCTAAGCAAATGAGCTGGGAACAATAAAGGGGAATTGTGTTAAAAATTCATATTTGATTAAAAAAGTTTCATAATTATGATGATTTATTTATGGGTGATCATTTTTACTTGTTTTATTTGTCTCTATAAAATATTATCTCTTAGGAATCTTGATGAGAGATCATTTAGTTATCAACTGAATATTATGGAGCCTCATCTAAAACATTAACCTATATGTGTCAAAAAACAACCTCACCAACTAGACACATTCATATTTGGGAGATGAATAAGATAGCTCCAAAATACCAATGAAATGGTAGGATCGAGAACCTCGTGTGCATGTCTATGCAATTGTACCATGATGCTAGATATAAAAAGTCTATCTCGTTTAGTGAATGTTTTTATGAAACATGTGGGACTTGTTTCCACCACCAATGGCCTTAGAATATTATCCCGAGAGTAAGGAAAAAAGAACCTACTGTATCCTGGGATGGTGGATTTGGGAGATGTCTACGGATCTATCCATGTTTAGGAGCTGTCTAGGATGATCCTATTAACTACCCCCACTAGCGTCATCCTACAAGTTCTCCTAGTTCGGAATGAGTGTGGAATTCTATGTATAGAATGGAGTGGTATCATATATCCAAATTATCTTATGAATCCTATCGGCATATTCTAGAGGTATCCAACTAGCATGTTAATATCTCTTCTCAAATTGGTCAAGTCTGTACACATTTTCCTACTGAAAGTATGGGGAGGAACTTATCTCACCCCATTCGGGAAGCTCATCAACAAATTCCAATGGAATAAAGGGGAAATTGTTGTGATTATATTCCCTCCTAAATTGAATATATTTTCCAATATATGATGGAGAATGAAAATGTGGAGGACTAATTTTATGTACACACATAACTATAGTGTCAACAGATTCTTGCAAAAGATGAAGAACACCTCAGACATATTCCAACAATCATAATAATAATGGGATAGCCAAATATTCCATTCCCAACAACTTGAGTATAACTTCCCCATTATGTGTAATAACATGTTGCTACTTTGGATCAAGTACACATTTTTTATCCCATAAAAGTGTATTATTGATATATTTCGGTAAATATGATTTTTATAACTGGGCTCAGTTTCCAATTATAACCGAGAATCACTAACTCAGATTGGTACACATCTATGAAAATGCATACATTTCTTTCAAAATTGTTTCGTTTTGTACTGCAATGTCATAATATTGGGATAATATCCTCATCACAATTGGGGGACACTATGTTGGCCTAAGAAATTCCATTGTATAGGCATGTATTCGTATTGAAAAAGAATAAAAACATATTCTAAATTCCCAAAACTAGACTCATATCCCTATTCCAATTTTTTCTACAAAAAATAGAGATCCCCTTATAATAGGCTCATATAACTCATAGTGATTTTACTCAGTATATTCCAACATATTAAATAATCCTACCTCATATACCAACTTTATCGGATGAACCACTACCCCATCATCGAATATAGTATCTATTGATGGTGACTCATATCCCTTCTCTAATTCTAGTTGTTTGTAGGAAAATTCCAAAGGGGAACTCATATTTGAAATGTGATCATATTCTAGATTTATCTTGGATTCAATAGAATATCCTATAATCCACATATACGAATGCTCATATTCTAACTCAAAATATTGAAACTCCCTTTTATTCATTAGAATAATATATTTTTTAGAATCATATTTCCACATCCCATATGGTTGTAATCATATTCTAGTATCCATAACGCAACATGATCATATCCTTACTCAACCCCAAAAGGACGAATGTAATATTATACCCAGAACTCCGAATGGGGGATCTTTCTCTGATCAACCCCATGTAATTGTAAATGAGGATATTTAACATATATAAACAAAAAACCAAGGGTCCTTAAAATCTTCATTTGAACATTAAGGTGATCAATACATCAATATTTCTCCTCATGTTACTGTAAAGATGCTTTTCACTATATCTACATCCAACATATTCCGTGTTCAACCTCAATGTGGTGTTATATCTATCAATCCAGAAAATAGTAATGTTTCATAAACACTTATATATATACTTGTTCTAAAATACTGTAAAAATTTATATACATATCTACTCAAATACTTATAGTAATCCATTTATTTTCCATATCAACTATCAGTTTCAATTCACCACAATTAGTTGGAGCCCTATAGAATAACCCTCTTTGGAACGACTAGGAGAGGGTATATACATCTTATGATGGAGAATCCATCATTAATATATGGACCGAATTAGATTTAAAAAGTCACCAATGAACATTATATCCCATCATTACTTTTGAATATGATATCCCATATGGTCTAGAGATGGATTGAATTCCATACATAGGCGGAAATATTTGAGAGACTCATCTTCCGATAATGTATAGACAACTACCCTACTTAATATTCCTTAGTAACCATTAGACCATATATATTATAAATTTTCAAATTGAACAAGATATTTTATGAATTGAAAAATATCCATGAGTAGAAAAGAAGTGTAAAAATATACAAAATTATTTCCACCATTTCTCCACAACTTTTTAACTATATATCATTGTAATCCGGTTAGATATCTGTATTTGAGAGCTGGGAATGTATATATTATTTCACCTCACTACATTTTGGAAATATTAGAACTCTTATAAAATAGAATATTGTAATTTCTTGACCACTTACCAATCACGGTTCTAGGTAACACCTGAGGAAACTAGTAAATACAATAAAATCACATTCGATAATGATTTAATGAAATAAAAAAATGATGAAGAGGTATAGAAAAAATTCCCAAGTTGAGCCCCTTGAAATAAATGGAAATTTAATTCAGAAATTGAAGAAAAGAATTTTTACTACAGAAAAACATCCCATAACAAATCATCCCATCATATATAGCTATTTCTCTTAGCTCATACCTGAAGAAAAAGGCAATAAAACGATGAAATAATAGTAGCATCTTCTAGAGAATGAATTTTGAAGTAAACCAAAATCATATTTCTTTGAGAATTTTTAGCAACACATGCACCACTCAGGTCATCAAATGTTGAGAGGATCTTTAAAAGTTCAGTTAAAGATGCAAATGAACACCATCCCAGATGGCTTGATTTATTTATATCTCAATCTCCATCACTAGGTTAAATATACAATGATATGTTACTGAATAAATCTATTGAGGATTCATATCAACCCATTCCCATAGTGTGGGGCATTTATAAATCAATTTTCTTCCAAATACACAAACAATCCTCAACTTGAATCATTAATTCCTCAATAAAAGTTTCAAAATGCACCAATAGATTTCCAAAATCATTCTGATCTTTTTGGGATGGTGGAATTTCCATCATTATCATCCGCTTGGAATTAAAATTTCCTATTGGTTATGGGAGTTAAATATTGATGTTGGGTATCCCATTCATTTCTCCATCCATGTGGTACACTATTAATATTTTGGGCGAGTTGGAAAAATATGACTAGAAACACCATTAATGTAACTATTCACAAACTGAGAAAGTTGGAATGTACATATAATGTAATAAATTACAATAAAGGTTGTAAGAAAATATTTCAAATATGGTAAGGGTTTAAAATATGACCTTGATACACCCATCGAAGGAGGATTAAGTGTTTTTGAATCACCATATTGTGTTGAGAGTAATGGGATAACACTCATTTCCCAATACATCTTAGTTAATGTCATTTCCATAAATATATAATATTATTTCTATAAGGATGTAAATGTATATGGACACAATGAATAAAAAATACCTTGAGGGGAGGGTGATCTGGATGCACCAACTAAGGTTTCAGATACAAAAAATCATTGAAGGTTCTAGAACCATTTTCTTTTGAATAATAAATTATATCCACTTTGGACTAACATGTCCATAGTTAATGGGAAACATGTGGCTACATCCCATTCCCCACACAGAGTCATTGATATCCCTTTCATGGATTAATTCTAGGAAAAGTATAATAATTAGATTCAAATTCTTAAAATACTAAAGGAGGAAATATTGAAGGGGAAAATTCATACTGGGTATCATCTTTAGAAAAAGATTAATATGCCTCATATCCCATGTACAGAGATAGATAATACACATGAATGTGTGGAATATGTATGTAATGCCAGATCTGGATCCAATAAAGTGATGTATATAAATGTGTAATGTGAGGATCATCATTACTTCCAACTATTGTTGTGATAGTCACATTCACCATAGGGTGACCATTCAGTCCTCACATGAACTAAAAATTAGTGGTATAAGAAAATGTTTCCACCTTTTCAAAAACACTCTCTATCTGTAAATATGGGAAATGGTCCATATAATAGTACATCCAGAATGAAATAATGCCATAAAATCCCTACTTTTTTAAATTGAATCCAAATAAGGATGGTTCCCATCAATGAACCTCAATAAAAATAGATATCATTAAATAGTGGAATACATATTTCATAGAACCTATTTTTTAAATAATACCTTCTAATACTTTATGGAATGACACAACTAGAATATAATCATAGACAACTCATTTCCGGATTCAACCCAACGATGGGACATTAAGACTATAATGAGGTAATAAAATTAATCTTTTTTGTACAATCTCTGATAGGTCCCACTTTTTATAGTACAATAATCATGTACAAGATGTATTTCTAGATGGAATGAATTTTAACCTCAAATAATTTTTCATTTCTTCTCAACATAATGAAAACCAAAAATTATCAACCAAATAGGTGCATAAAACATGAAAATGAGAGGGTTTTTGAAATCATTTCCATATGGATGGGTTTAATCTATTCACTCAGTATCCCTCCAATTCAATAGAATTTGCTAAATTTTTTAAATAAAAATCATAAGGATGAGTTTAAAATCCCTTTGGCATTAAAGAATTATCTAGAAGGATTCTTTTTGTTTTTATAATTTAAAATATACCTAGAATATATCATTCAAGAGACTTGTAATATATATTGGCATGTACCCATTTAAAATGAAAAATGTTTGGTATGGACGAGACTACCACTATTATACTCAAACATGTACTAGTCACCCTTCACAAAATCAAAAAATACATGAACCATATGGAACCATTAATTGATTCATACTGTAAAAAAACCACTTACCTATAAGGAAAAATGATACTATTGTTACCTATGATTTGGGGAATGGATGAATAAATTATATTCAATCAAAAATTAGAAGGTCTCGTGAGATTTCTTTTTGGCCATGGAAAACAACCTACATAATTTTCTGGAGTCTAGGAAAACCCAAAGTGGTTAATATCCATGATATTCCCTATTAAATCCCATTATATAAGAGGTTGGTTTACCCCATCATTTATTTATTTTTCTTTAAATACGTTCTCTAAATAGTGTTTTATTTTAATATGATATACTAACGAAGTTCAAGAAATATTTGACCTATGTAACCAACCCTTCACCTGTAGAAGGTATTGAATGGAAAGATGTTCTTTCTAGACATACACATATATTCTATAACTATATGACACAAATGATTGTTAACTGATATCATGTCATCCTAAAAAAACTACACATACCATCAATGATTTAGTCACTAAGTGAGGAGACATTGAATCCACCTTATAGGGGTGGATGTAATTTTTATGCATAGGAAAATAAAAATGATGAAGAGTAATATCTCTATCATATAGAATATTTGACTCTTATTGGCTTCATTCATTCAACATATGATGAATGGGAACAACCTCACCATATGGAACTCTTTTCAGAAAAATTTATCATTTATGGTTATTATAATGTAGTTCACATACCAGATCCCAATCCCAATGATTTTTTATCCTCTATGAATGAGTTATCCATAAAAATTTGGGAGACAAAGGCTGAGGATACAGTGAGAAAGGATACATCAGAATGTCCTAGAATGGTCAAACCCAATATTTTTTTCATATCTCTATGGAGGTAATATATACAGTTGACACCCATGGGAAGGAACTCTATAACGAAAAGATTAAATTAGGATATGTATAAGATCCACATGATGGTAATCCATGAATTGTTATCATAAAGGAAAAACTATAATGAGATTGATTTTTTGATCACCCTAGATAAAGGTGAAGGTTTGTAGGACCCACGCCACTTGCAAAGGATAATCCCTCAAACCTCTATAAGAGAAATAAACTCATCCACCTCAAACACCGCAACCATGAATCCATATAATAAGTAGAACCAAAAATATGTGAAACATGGAACTCTATTGTATAATTACATAATTTAGAAAAAGTTTTGAATTATGAAAGGCAAAAACTGTTTTCATGATTCTCCCCATATTTTGAAATAACCAATAGAGGCTCCCATTTAATCCATCCAGAGACCATAGGAGTTTGAGATATAATTCACTACAACTGGTGTTTATCATGTCAAGTAAATTTCATCATAAATACATGTTGAAATCTCCATCAAATAATATGAACATTATGATGTTATCAAGGGACATATCACACCCCTATATGTGTTAGGAAATCCAAAAAATGATGACATCCAACGGGGGTAATTTGAACATGGTTATGGGATCATCCGCATCCTTATTCAGACCCATTGGTTATTGGCATATCAAAATGGGGTCTTATCTCTAAAAAATGATAAACATTAAATGGTAGATTAAGAGATAAAAAATAATCTCAATATTATTATGATCATATTTATTTTTTGGTATGTAAATCTAATATTGATTTCAAGGAAATACTACAAGAAAAAAATTTAATTTCTATCTTCGAAGTCCCTTGTTTCATAGACCGAGTGTGGTACCTTCAACATTTCATTAGAGGCCAAAATAACATATTGAAGGTATGTTATACATAATACATGGCGATAATTCAGACCTTGATTAATGATAATCCATATATGTTGATTCAAGATTTATGAAAACGTGAAAGAAAATAACCAATTGTGGATATTGATTTAGTGGTTTTAGTACACAATATTTGGGGGGAATGAATTATGAATCTCATGGTCATTCTAGACAGTGATTATGTAGTACCTATGAACTTGATTGATATCAAGAAGATTACCCCATAAGTACAGGATCCTTTGATCCCTATTGACAGTATAAAACAAAACTAGAAACTCTGAAATATGTCTATAGTGACTCGTGTAATATAAGATGATAATGTATTTTCCCAGGACTTATCTTCAATTTAATGTGAATGAAATTTCATTAAACTATCCCCCATGTATGAAAATGACTCCACATATTAATTAATGAAATAATAACAGAATGATCATAGGAACTCCCTGTAGTCATTTGAGGAAGCTATCCCCACTATTAGATATGAGGTTAGGTGGATGAAAATGGGAATATAATAACACCCACTTAAAACATTGATTTTTTCTTCAATGCCTCTCATAGAGATTGATATGTATTTTAAATTTCTAAATTATCATAGATTCATTTTCCCATTAATTTATATTGAAATTCTCTGTTTGAAACCCAATGTGGGTACAAAATACCAAGCAATACCCAATACTTTAACATTTTCAAGAAGGAATACAATATAATTAACCAATTTCATGCAACTCATATAGAATGTGATGATGAGAAATTTATCAAATCAAATGTTTTATGGGACGTGTGATACGAAAAATGGCTCATCGACAACATCCTCATCATGGAAATAATAAGATGATCTGGGTCTATATCATCTTCATTTAACATGAGAAAAATCCCAAAAGGGTGATTTTCCATTGTTGGTCACTAAATATTTAACTAATAAATCAACTGTATTCCATGAAATTTTTATTATTTATGGGTATTTTTGTTATATTATGATATATAGGGCCTTTAAAGATGAGGAAGACCCTACCTTCTAGGTAGATTTGGTTTAGTGTTTCCACCAATTTATTACCTTTAGGTTATGAAAACATGTTCTATATTCCAATGATCCATGAATAATGTCATTCATTCCTTCATAAGATAAATAAAATAATTCATGTTCAATTTCATTGTGATAAAATGTCGACAGATTTTTTATGACATAACATATATTAAAAAAATTATCATCTTGTTGTTGGAGCACAATTGAATGATGATTATTTTTTAAAAAAAACATATAAATTGAATTTGATTACAATAAAGGGATAAAATATAAATTACAATTATTTATTAACATAAGATTTTCTAGGATTCAATATTTATTATCCCGGATTTATTTCCTATAATATTCATTAATGTTTACTTTTTCCCTCATACATATTTCATAATGAGATTAAAATTGTACAAAAGCATATCCCCTGGGAGATTCAACCCTGATGTGTATTAAGGCAAGCATACAAGTACCTTGTTACGCTGAGTCATGCATAGGACACCTTGTTGGGGTTATTACACTTAGTAACATCTATTATCGATCCAAATACACTTGTAGTATCTGGATAGGGATTTATTTTCATGATAAATCACTTAATAAATACATAAAAAACAGTATGTAATTTTTTATTCACTTACTCCAATCCCAAAAGATTTGTCTACTGTTTTCTAATTGTAATCCCCAAAATAACTAGTCTTTAACAATGATACCCAATATAGAAACTATCCACTTTATTATTCCTAATTTCATGATTTATAACATATTATTAAACATTTTTCAATAAATATTTTTGATAAGTCTTGTGTCTTTTTGAATTAGTTACATTACATAAAAATTTATAATCGGAAAACTTTTTTTATTGGAATCATCATTAACATGTTCACACATAGAACTTCTTGAGATGACCTATTGAAAAAAATGTATGGGGTGAGATATAAATCCTATTAATAATGAAAAAGTTACATTGGGTCATACCTGTTAGATAACATCCCTATCAACTTTTCATACAATGTTTTGGAATCATAAACATGATCAATGAGACATGATATTGAAAATATAATTTTAACATGGGAAATGTGGAAACAAGTTAAAATACTACATCATAAACATAGGTCAAGGGTAAACCACCAAACCAATATTATAGAAAATGTATCATAATATAATATGGTTTACTCCCTATTCTAAAATAGCAACTCATGATACTATACATTTCCATATGCATTGGATCTCTATATAATTCTGAGTGCACTATTCAAATTCATTTCATTCCCAAGATTATGTGTACCACATAGATCATAAAACATAGAATAATTTGTCACAAAATTTTATTCCATGAACATGGAGTGTGGAATAAATATATTTAACTCAAAAATCATATATTAATATGTGTGTAATGGTAAATATTGATGATAATAAATTTGTATTCTATTCGCATAAAAATTAATTTGTTATGGAAAATTGTGGAGAATATTCAGAAGCATAACGACATCACAAAAAAATCATAAAATGGGTTGATGAGAGTGAATGGGGTATCTCATAATTTGGAAGGAAATTTAAATTTGTCGGGGAAATATAATAAAATATCCCATCACAGTTAAATGATGTAAATCTTTAAGGGAATGATGATACTAAAATAAATAGGGGAAAGAAAAGATCCATTACATGAGTGTGTGAATCCAAATTCTTGTGAGGGACATATTGAGAGTTTACGGCCAACTTGTAAGGATACAATAGGATTTATGGTACAGTATAGAGGCTTTACATGGAGTTTTAGTAATGATAAATGGATTCCTGGATATGTTTATATTGAAAAAGATGCGGGATTATTTATTATATTTTTTGGACTCTACATTAAAAAATAATAAAACAAAAAAAACTAACCCACGGTTTATTCACATATTTTATGAAAAAGTGGACTGTTTCCCATTATTTTATCATACCTAGGGATGAAATTATTAAAATAATTCCCTTTCATATTCAGAGGTGAGTCATAATCTTGAAGAAATTCTTTTATGACCATAAAATAGAATGATGGTTTTCGATGATTCATAGAATCTCTATTAATGTAATAAAATAAGAATAAAATTACATTATTTTAAAGTGAAAACATATATTTCAAATTTAATAAGTTTTATTAAACTTATAAAATCGCCTATGGGTCATTATGATGACGTAATACTCAATGTATATTTATATGGTATTCAATTTTTAATCTAAAATTTGACAGTAATAGATAATTATGAAAACTCTCTATTAGATAATTTTTACAATATTATTCCAAAAATAATATTCATTTAATTTTAAAAAAATTTAGATATGTTAATTTTAACTTTTAATATAAAATTGACACATATTAAAAATTCATTTGTTTATTGACATTAAATGTTTTTGATCCCTTATAAAAATTACATTTGACATAAAAAAATAATATTATCATTTATATTGAATAAAAAAATATTTCATAAAAATATTTCATAAAATATTTTTTATTTAAAAATTACATTAATTGTAAAATTAATGTCTTTAATTTATTTTGATTATTAATATAAATACTATATGTCTTATCATGTCAAAATAAAAAACATTTATAAATTAACAATAATAGGATAAAAATATTTATATAATTCTATAAAAAATAATATATATTCACATATATCTAGGGTCATCATACATATCAATTAAATAAACCTTCAAACTCCACGATTGTATTGTGCATAAAGGTGAGACTTTAATGGGGGTGTTTGGCACATGTGGTTTGGGTCATGATCATGATGAGCATGAACTTCTCCAATAAATGGTATCACCCATACTTATGTTATTGGACCTCATCTTGGGTTATGTCATTGGAAAATCCTAGAGATTCTATCTCCCTTAAAAGCTCGAATATATGGGCTACATATGGTACAATCCTACTAGTCGAGGCCATAATTTACTCTCTCTGCATGAATCTGATTTGTTAATACCAAATTTTTATACAAATCGTGTAATTACTATTAAAAGACTATACTATTAATTAAAATGTAACATAACACTATTTTATATTAATTTCTATATATTTGTAAAAAATAATGCATGTTTTCTCTATAATAATATTACATAATAATACTTATAATTAAATATAAATGTAAATTTTATTTATAGTAGTTGGGGTTGTTACACATCTCATACTTTCATGAAATGAACTCTAATATTTTTGAAAACTAAAACCAATATATTTATAAGGACTCGGTCTTAAATCATTACATAATCATGAATTAAATGGATAATTCACATTGAGGATCTTTTCAAGATTAGAGTTTTAGATAGTTAGGCCATAACTACTACATTACATCTCAAAAATTACAAAGTAGACCCTTCTACACAGTTTCAATTTTTTTCTCTTAAATAAAAACTCTTGAATAAAATAGTCAACTCTAGTTCCAAGTTTTAGATATCATGACTTTTACTAGATCCCATATTTGACCAAATTCATATTTTTGTCCCGTGAAAAACATTTCAAATCATGGGATGAGAAAAAAATGCTCAGTAAGCATTATAAAACAAAGAAAGAAAACATTAGTTCATCAATACATACATAATATAAGATCTTTAACATACCTCATGAAATTATAATATTTATGAATAACCCATACAAATAATAAACCATTAAGGTAACTTGTTGCATCTATATCACACTTACATTGTAGCGATATAGCTATATTGGGCGTTACATTTGAAATACCCAGCGCAAATATATTCCCTAAACCACTTAGGAGAAACATTAATGTTTACCTCTGTCACATAACCCAATGAATTGAAGATCTATCTTGGTCTCAACCACACTATTTTAATAACGGAACCACCCGTATATGTAAATAATTCCCATGCACCTTAACATAATCATAGAACATAAAACAAACATAAAGGAAAGATAACATTTCCTCCTTGCGATCACAATATATCATTTAAATTAATTCCCATAACAAAACCATTATCAAAACCATTTTCAATACCAAAATACATAATTGAGTATCTATTATTTATTTTCCTTTTAAAAACATTATGACATGTAATGGAATCCATAGTTTATATAAAACTCATGGAAGAAAAAAAGGTCATTGTCACCACTTATGTTAAAAAGAAATATTTTTCTGTCTTTTAGTATATCATTTCATAAAAAAATATTTCCATTGAATGAAATTGTCACGACCCGCCCTCGGGGCCCGTGCTGTGACTACCCCAAGCCCGCCTTCCATAGGCCAGGGGCTGGCGACTAGCACCAAGGCGTAAAATCCCAGTAAAAAGGGAAGGCATTGCCTTAATAAAGTAAACAAGCACCTCAGAGTAACAAGCGGAAGTAAAGCAGTAAACAAAACTAGAACAACTATACTGAAGTAAAAGGGCCGGAAATACAAGCCCAACTATAAAGTAAAGTACAACTCGAAAGGGAAAACAGCAACTGAAAGTACAAGCGGCTCCTGGGACGTCCTCCTCGATTCCTACCTGAAGGGTAGGTGCAGATGGCTCAGCTCCTGGATCGTTCACCATGGATCCTACCTGAAGGGTAGGTACAGATAGCTCCACAACTCCTCGGGTCCAACTGTCCGCTCCGAGAACGTCCCGCTCAGTGGTCCTCCTCCGGGTACCGACCTACTCCGTAAGCCTCAACCGCAGTCAGCGCTGTCCGTCGTCTGCAACCAACACAACGAAGTGCGGGCATAGCCCGTGCAGGGGTGAGTATAAGATACTCAGTAGGGACCCCGAGACCCCCCGAAGGTCTCCTGAAATCCACAAAGGATAAACCACAAAAAGATACAATCACAATGTAACATCCAGTATTGATTAGGTATATGCCCATACATTTACCTATGTCACCAATTTCCGTTCGGCTCCAACACCGAGCCCAAGAACAACCCAATCCACAAGAAGAGTAAACAGTAAATCCACACAGGATAACAGTACAAGTTCACACAGTTTATAACAAGTTTATGAAATCAACGGATAACTATTACCCAGGTATATGCCCATACATATACCTAAGTTATCAAGCGACCCATCTCAATCATGAGGAAACACAAAGATCATTGACTCAGCTCAAACCAGGATTTTTATTATCGAAACCGTAACTACTGAAGAGCTCCGTCTCTAGAGTGTACAGTGGTCCTGTCACGACTCCGAGGTACTGCTCACTAACCTAAGACTACTGTGGTACTCCTCCTGTCGAGTACTGCGGGTTTGCGGCCAATTACCCGGCGCTCCGTCCGTTGTGGGTCTGTCGCCAAATACCGGGCGCTCACCCAAATAGCCTACTGAGGTACCCCTCCTGTCGAGTACCGCGGGTTTGCTGCCAACTACCAGGCGCTCCGTCCGCCGTGGGTCTGCTGCCAACTACTGGGCACTCCATCCACTGGGCTAGTCGACTCACTCCAAGTCGAGTCGGTCAACCAGTCGTCAGGTCTCAGTCATCTACACGGTCTCCGTACTCCGCACGCACGTCTCCACAATCGCGGGTCTGTCGCTACAACCAAGCGCACACACTCCGTAGAGTATCGCGGTTCTGCCGCTACAACCAAGCGCTCCACCGCCAAGGGTCTGCTGCTTCATCCAAGCGCACCACCACTGTCAAGTACCACGGATCCGCCGCTACACCCAAACGCTCCACCGCCCAAGGTAAACAGAAGATTCAGCTCACACAGGTTCGGCAGCACTGTTCCACGTAGGATCGCTTGAGTGCTGTAGTCGTCGTCGTCGAAACCACACAGGATCTCTGTACTGTCGTCGTCGCAGTCAACGTAGTAGTCGCAGCAGTAACAGTCTCAGCCAGCACTAGAGTTTCCGCACACAGCAAGCTCGTTCGGAGGGTCCTCTCCACGAGCCGAGAGGCTGATACATCAACTGTCACGAAGACCGGAGTTGATGTATCCAAAAGTTCCGTATCGTCAACAGGAACTCAACGCAACAGACGGCGCGTCGATCGGACGCCCGGTCTGAGAGTTATTGACATTTTCGTCTCCGGGGCCCGGTTGGTTTTTAAGGAAAAACCAACCCGACCGTACTCCACCTACATCCAAACCTCGGGCGGAGTATGCCAAAAGATCCGTCTCACTAAGAGGAACACAACGCGACTGACGGCGCCTCAATCGGACGTTCGTGGCTCAAGATATGAGTGTTTCCGCTCCGAGGGCCCGGTTGGTTTCGTGAACGAACCAACCCGGCCGTACTCCGTCGGCATCCAAACCTCGGGCGGAGTATATCAAAAGATTCTTCTCACTAAGAGAAACTTATCAGAACTAACGGCATGCCATTCGGACGTCCGTAGCTCAAGATACGAGCGTTTCCGCTCCGAGGGCCCGGTTGGTTTCGTGTACGAACCAACCCGGCCGAACTCAATGTAATCCGAAACCTTGAGTGCGATATACCGAAACGACCGTCTCGATCCAAGGATCGCATGCCGCAGACGGTTCGTCATTCGGAGGTCCGAGGCTCAAGTTATGGCCCAAAAACCGAATCTGGTTCGAAACGGGGGGGTCCGGGTCCGGGCCGACCCGGCCCGACCCCCCCCCCCCCCCCTGGGGCGGCGCGGCGGCGCGGCGGGCCGCGGCGGCCGGGCGCCGCGAGGGGCCGCACGCGGGGGGATTAATTCCCCCGCTTCTTCAAATGGCGGCGCGGCAAAGCTGCGCCGTTTTTGTCAATCAACGGCCCCCCTCCTGGGGGCCCGCTTTGATGTGGATCCGGGGGAGCCACCTGCCCCCCCCCCCCTTCATGGAAACCGCCCCCTCACATGAGGGGGCCTACTGGACGACACGGGGGGCTTTTCCCCCCACAAGGAAACCGCCCCCTCATTAAGAGGGGGGGTTTTGATGAACCGGCCGGGGGATTTATTCCCCCGGTTTTCTGCCATCCGGCCGGCCAGCTGGCCGGCCGGTTTTCACCAACGGGACCGGAAATTCCGGTCCTGCCTTCGACTTCCGACGCCGGCGGCCCGGCCGCCGGTCTTCACATCCCGCCGCGGCCCGGAACCGGCTGCGGTCTCCTCGTCCCGCCGCGGCCCGGAACCGGCCGCGGTGTTCGTCGTCCGGCGCGGTGCGACGGCACCGCGCCCCTTCGCCGGGCATTTGATTCCCTTCGACGCGGCGCGACGGCGTCGCGTTCTTTATGATTCTTCCATGGCGCGGCGCGACGGCGTTGCGCAAAAAGGATTGGCAAATATCCGCGTGGTGCGATGGCACCACGCCAACTTGATTCATCCACCCGCAAGCTATTCAACAAGGACGATGGAGGGGGTTCGGCCGTGTTCGTGCGGTCCGGCCCCCTCACGTTAAACAATAACACTTGTATAAAATATTCAAAATCCTCACGTAGACATGCGATCCACGAGCAAGAAATGGAATAAATTAACAATATTCAACAACCCCTACCTTGGGTAAAAGGTTCGAAGATTGTGAACGTTCCGCGGAAGACGACGTCGTGGAGGTCGGGCGTCGCGGTAGCCGTTCGTCAAATCCGATGACGAAGGGATGCGTTCGAAGAGATACGTCGTTGGCGAAACTTGTACGCCGACGAAGGTTGTCCGAGGAAGAAGCGGTGTTCTCTCTCGTTGACACGGAAGACGAAGAAGAGCAGAGCGGCGTTCTTCGTCGGAACTTGAGCGTTCTTCGTCAAGGTTGAAGAAGAAGGGAAAGCTCTCAAATTCTCTCAAGAAACAAGGGAACTAACCAAAATTAATAAATTAAGCTCATACTTAATTTATTAACACAACACCAACCTTTGAAATTCAAGAGTTTGAATTTCAAAACTTTAATTAAACTCACTTATTAATAACATAGTTTATAACCTAAGTTTACATCATTAATTGTGAGTTGGGGGGGTTAGAGGATATGAAGGGGTGGGGTTCGTGTGGGCCCCACCACCCTCTTAACCTCCCAAGGGAAGTTGGGTTGTCACCCAACTTCCACCCAAAGGATAAAAACACTTAAGGAAGATAAAAATAAAAATTGAAGTTAAATTTTTATTTTAACATTCACAATTTTTTTTACAACTCCCCTCGTGTAAACGCAACTTCGGGAAAAGTCTCCTTAAGCGAATATCGGCGCTACGAGTTCATCGGTGTCCTCGGATTTCAATTCCGAGCACCGGATCAAAAGTTAAGAAATCCCGCTCGTTCGTTCACTGAACGTACCCGAGCCAAACTTCGGAAATTAATTCCGCGCACTCCGGGCCTCGAAATCAGGTGCTGTCTGAAACCGCGCTCTTGTAAAATTCTAAAGAAAATTAAGAAAAAATTTCCCTTGAATTTTACGGGTCTTTACATTACTCCCACCTCAGGGCTTTACGTCCCCGTAAAGCTTCAACTCACACTTAAGGGAAACAAGGTAGTACTGAGCACGCAACTGAGCTTTACGCTCCCATATGCTCACCTGAAGATCTCGTGCTACCCGAGAAGCACCCCAGAGGAAGCAACCGTTCACGTAGAACCTGCTCCTGTCGATCCTCGATCTCTACTAGAACCTCTGTGCTTGTCGCCCTGTCATCGACGTCCAACTCCCCGGGGTCGATGACGTGTGAAGAAACAAACACGTATCTCCACAGCTGAGACACGTGGTGGACATTATGCACCCGGTGCGACTGAGGTGGTAGGGTCAAGCGGTAAACCTCCTCGCCTACCCTGCTGAAGATCAAATGGGTCCATCGAACATCGGAGATAACATGCCGCCTCGTCCACATCTCCGAAACCTCATCGGGTTGAGACCGTATAAGAACATGTTCGTCACCCTCGAACTCAAGAGGTTTCCCTTTTTTAGGTTAGAACTGAAACTCAAAACTCCTGCTGCCATAAGGGTAGGGTTGACCAACTCAAGAGTGATCGGTCACACCCACTTATGCCTGAGTTTAACATGTGCTGCCCAGGGTTTCCTTTTCGCCGACCAAGGAAAACCCATTCCGACGTTTGCCTAAAACAGTCAACCGGGGTATGATTTGTGAATCAAAACCATACCCAGATCAACGTCGTAAGGCCTCTACGCTGCCACCAAGAGATTACAACCGAAACTCTCGCCTCGGGGTCAAATCACACCGTCGGCGTAAGCGTGATTATCGAGTCTCCTCCCAAAGGTATCTCCAGACGTGAGGGTCAAGTCTACGGCTTACCCAGAACCTCTAGGTCTGGGACATGATTCGTGGAAGGGTAGAATGATTGGTTCCTATGTCTATAGATATGGCAGCTCGTAGTAGACATAATTCGTACCCGAATCATTCTTAGAGCTCCTGGGTCACACTCCTTGACCGCAATGCAGCTACTCCCCTTCCCAGCCCTCCTGCTCCCTGAGCCTGGCGGGAACTACTAAGTCGGGTGGTCGTAACATGTCGAAAAGTACACCACCACATGCTACTCTCCAAGCTCCGCTTCCACGTCTGCTACCCTGCAGATTCATCTGTCCTTAGCACTTCCTCCTCCTGAAACATTTTACACGCCCGAGTCTCTGAGACTGGCGCTAGTTTCCTGCCCTTCACTGCTAACGTTCACAACCACAAAGGTTCTCTCTAACATCCTAGCATAGGTAGGAATTCATAGAGGAAGAGTAATGGTTCGGATGTCCTTTAGACACACTTCGCTCAGAAGTTAGAGTCTAAAGAACTGATCACAATGCAACCAACGAGTACCAAGATTGATTGGTAAGCCACGTTGAGTGCTCTGCTTCCGACATGTCGTACTGTCGAAGCTGTATTAGCTCCAGAAAACTCACAACCACCTCCTCAAGCCAGTCCTCAGCCGCCTACGAGTCAGGCTCACCTCGAAACTTGAGGGATATCTGGTGCTAAAACATATGTAAGGCACTAAGCCTGTGAGTCTCTGCTACCGGTACCGCCGGTAGTGTCTGCTGACCAACAGGTAGTGACATAGCTGGCGCACTACCCATAGGTACTATCCCAGGTATCGGTTCGCATACCGAAGCCTCATTACTATAAGAACCAACCTCATGGTCACTCACTGGAAACAACAGGAGCTAAGATCATCATCTGCTCTACTAGTATCCAAGCTAGGCGTAGAACTCTAGTAACCGCCTCCATCCAGTCCACTGCTGCCTGGGAAATCTGTCTCGCCTCGTATCCTCAGAGGCCTCTACTGCTGGAACTCGTGCATCGCGCTCTGCTAGCGTGCACCGTCAGCTAGTTGCATCTGCTGCCTAACGGGTGGTGGTGCTGCTGGTACACCACCCGAAGGTGCCAACACTGAAAAAGGCCCCTGCACCGGAGTCTCGCTGCTCGGTGGGCCATCATCGAGAACTCTCTCGGAACTCCAGCTAACTATCTGCATGGTGACATCCTGGACAGTTTTGTCATGGTCAACGATTTATACCTGGTGAGCTGACCTGGTTTGAGCTGACTTTAAACCTTTTGGGAAACACACACGCAATCAGTGTTTTCGTGCATTAAGTCAGAAATCAGAAGTCAGGGTCCTGGTGTACGGATACGTCGGCCGCCGCACCAACACTAGACTCCCTGGACAGATAACCACACTCAATACGCTAAACACTATTGCTTCACATAGAAAAAATATCAGAGTCTGCGGTAGAATCGACCGCCTCTGATACCAATTTGTCACAACCCGCCCTCGGGGCCCGTTCCGTGACTACCCCAAGCCCGCCTTCCATAGGCCAGGGGCTGGCGACTAGCACCAAGGCGTAAAATCCCAGTAAAAAGGGAAGGCATTGCCTTAATAAAGTAAACAAGCACCTCAGAGTAACAAGCGGAAGTAAAGAAGTACACAAAACTAGAACAACTATACTGAAGTAAAAGGGCCGGAAATACAAGCCCAACTGTAAAGTAAAGTACAACTCGAAAGGGAAAACAACAACTGAAAGTACAAGCGGCTCCTGGGACGTCCTCCTCGATTCCTACCTGAAGGGTAGGTACAGATGGCTCAGCTCCTGGATCGTTCACCATGGATCCTACCTGAAGGGTAGGTACAGATAGCTCCACAACTCCTCGGGTCCAACTGTCCGCTCTGAGCACGTCCCGCTCAGTGGTCCTCCTCCGAGTACCGACCTACTCCGTAAGCCTCAACCGTAGTCAGCGCTGTCCGTCGTCTGCAACCAACACAACGAAGTGCGGGCATAGCCCGTGCAGGGGTGAGTATAAGATACTCAGTAGGGACCCCGAGACCCCCCGAAGGTCTCCTGAAATCCACAAAGGATAAACCACAAAAAGATACAATCACAATGTAACATCCAGTATTGATTAGGTATATGCCCATACATTTACCTATGTCACCAATTTCCGTTCGGCTCCAACACCGAGCCCAAGAACAACCCAATCCACAAGAAGAGTAAACAGTAAATCCACACAGGATAACAGTACAAGTTCACACAGTTTATAACAAGTTTATGAAATCAACGGATAACTATTACCCAGGTATATGCCCATACATATACCTAAGTTATCAAGCGACCCATCTCAATCATGAGGAAACACAAAGATCATTGACTCAGCTCAAACCAGGATTTTTATTATCGAAACCGTAACTACTGAAGAGCTCCGTCTCTAGAGTGTACAGTGGTCCTGTCACGACTCCGAGGTACTGCTCACTAACCTAAGACTGCTGTGGTACTCCTCCTGTCGAGTACTGCGGGTTTGCGGCCAACTACCCGGCGCTCCGTCCGCTGTGGGTCTGTCGCCAAATACCGGGCGCTCACCCAAATAGCCTACTGAGGTACCCCTCCTGTCGAGTACCGCGGGTTTGCTGCCAACTACCAGGCGCTCTGTCCGCCGTGGGTCTGCTGCCAACTACTGGGCGCTCCGTCCACTGGGCTAGTCGACTCACTCCAAGTCGAGTCGGTCAAGCAGTCGTCAGGTCTCAGTCATCTACACGGTCTCCGTACTCCGCACGCACGTCTCCACAATCGCGGGTCTGTCGCTACAACCAAGCGCACACACTCCGTAGAGTATCGCGGTTCTGCCGCTACAACCAAGCGCTCCACCGCCAAGGGTCTGCTGCTGCATCCAAGCGCACCACCACTGTCAAGTACCACGGATCCGCCGCTACACCCAAATGCTCCACCGCCCAAGGTAAACAGAAGATTCAGCTCACACAGGTTCGGTAGCACTGTTCCACATAGGATCGCTTGAGTGCTGTAGTCGTCGTCGTCGAAACCACACATGATCTATGTACTGTCGTCGTCGCAGTCACAGTAGCAGTCGTAGCAGTAACAGTCGCAGCCAGCACTAGAGTTTCCGCACACAGCAAGCTCGTTCGGAGGGTCCTCTCCACGAGCCGAGAGGCTGATACATCAACTGTCGCGAAGACCGGAGTTGATGTATCCAAAAGTTCCGTATCGTCAACAGGAACTCAACGCAACAGACGGCGCGTCGATCGGACGCCCGGTCTGAGAGTTATTGACATTTTCGTCTCCGGGGCCCGGTTGGTTTTTAAGGAAAAACCAACCCGACCGTACTCCACCTACATCCAAACCTCGGGCGGAGTATGCCAAAAGATCCGTCTCACTAAGAGGAACACAACGCGACTGACGGCGCGTCAATCGGACGTTCGTGGCTCAAGATATGAGCGTTTCCGCTCCGAGGGCCCGGTTGGTTTCGTGAACGAACCAACCCGGCCGTACTCCGTCGGCATCCAAACCTCGGGCGGAGTATATCAAAAGATTCTTCTCACTAAGAGAAACTTATCAGAACTAACGGCATGCCATTCGGACGTCCGTTGCTCAAGATACGAGCGTTTCCGCTCCGAGGGCCCGGTTGGTTTCGTGTACGAACCAACCCGGCCGAACTCAATGTAATCCGAAACCTTGAGTGCGATATACCGAAACGACCGTCTCGATCCAAGGATCGCATGCCGCAGACGGTTCGTCATTCGGAGGTCCGAGGCTCATGTTATGGCCCAAAAACCGAATCTGGTTCGAAACGGGGGGGTCCGGGTCCGGGCCGACCCGGCCCGACCCCCCACTGGGGCGGCGCGGCGGCGCGGCGGGCCGCGGCGGCCGGGCGCCGCGAGGGGCCGCACGCGGGGGGATCAATTCCCCCGCTTCTTCAAATGGCGGCGCGGCAAAGCCGCGCCGTTTTTGTCAATCAACGGCCCCCCTCCTGGGGGCCCGCTTTGATGTGGATCCGGGGGAGCCACCTGCCCCCCCCCCCCTTCATGGAAACCGCCCCCTCACATGAGGGGGCCTACTGGACGACACGGGGGGCTTTTCCCCCCACAAGGAAACCGCCCCCTCATTAAGAGGGGGGGTTTTGATGAACCGGACGGGGGATTTATTCCCCCGGTTTTCTGCCATCCGGCCGGCCAGCTGGCCGGCCGGTTTTCACCAACGGGACCGGAAAATTCCGGTCCCGCCTTCGACTTCCGACGCCGGCGGCCCGGCCGCCGGTCTTCACATCCCGCCGCGGCCCGGAACCGGCTGCGGTCTCCTCGTCCCGCCGCGGCCCGGAACCGGCCGCGGTGTTCGTCGTCCGGCGCGGTGCGACGGCACCGCGCCCCTTCGCCGCGCATTTGATTCCCTTCGACACGGCGCGACGGCGTCACGTTCTTTATGATTCTTCCATGGCGCGGCGTGACGGCGTTGCGCAAAAAGTATTGGCAAATATCCGCGTGGTGCGATGGCACCACGCCACCTTGATTCATCCACCCGCAAGCTATTCAACAAGGACGATGGAGGGGGTTCGGCCGTGTTCGTGCGGTCCGGCCCCCTCACGTTAAACAATAACACTTATATAAAATATTCAAAAGCCTCACGTAGACATGAGATCCACGAGCAAGAAATGGAATAAATTAACAATATTCAACAACCCCTACCTTGGGTAAAAGGTTCGAAGATTGTTAACGTTCCGCGGAAGACGACGTCGCGGAAGTCGGGCGTCGCGGTAGCCGTTCGTCAAATCCGATGACGAAGGGATGCGTTCGAAGAGATACGTCGTTGGCGAAACTTGTACGCCGACGAAGGTTGTCCGAGGAAGAAGCGGTGTTCTCTCTCGTTGACACGGAAGACGAAGAAGAGCAGAGCGGCGTTCTTCGTCGGAACTTGAGCGTTCTTCGTCAAGGTTGAAGAAGAAGGGAAAGCTCTCAAATTATCTCAAGAAACAAGGGAACTAACCAAAATTAATAAATTAAGCTCATACTTAATTTATTAACACAACACCAACCTTTGAAATTCAAGAGTTTGAATTTCAAAACTTTAATTAAACTCACTTATTAATAACATAGGTTATAACCTAAGTTTACATCATTAATTGTGAGTTGGGGGGGTTAGAGGATATGAAGGGGTGGGGTTCGTGTGGGCCCCACCACCCTCTTAACCTCCCAAGGGAAGTTGGGTTGTCACCCAACTTCCACCCAAAGGATAAAAACACTTAAGGAAGATAAAAATAAAAATTGAAGTTAAATTTTTATTTTAACATTCACAATTTTTTTTTACAACTCCCCTCGTGTAAACGCAACTTCGGGAAAAGTCTCCTTAAGTGAATATCGGCGCTACGAGTTCATCGGTGTCCTCGGATTTCAATTCCGAGCACCGGATCAAAAGTTAAGAAATCCCGCTCATTCGTTCACTGAACGTACCCGAGCCAAACTTCGGAAATTAATTCCGCGCACTCCGGGCCTCGAAATCAGGTGCTGTCTGAAACCGCGCTCTTGTAAAATTCTAAAGAAAATTAAGAAAAAATTTCCCTTGAATTTTACGGGTATTTACAAAAATGAAATTTCAACGGTGTTTATATATTATATAAATGATATTCATGTATTAAAACAAAATATTCGTCAATTAATGGAGATTGAGACGAATCCCTTACCTCATGTCGGATTTGACCTGTTCATTCTTTAATATCTAGAATAATAAACTAAAGTTAATTTCTACTTGATTACGAACATTTTTCATGTTTATTATCCTTTTATATAACTTATTACCATGTTATAAACAATATTTAATCATTTATGTTAATAATGGTCTTTTTGTCAATATTTATAACTTGAATAAAAAATAAACTTCTTCTAATTACATGTTATTCTTGTGGTCAAATATCCACTCTCTCTAGAATGATATTCATCATTTAGATATAATATATATCATATATATCCAGTATATTTATGTATTTATAATATTACATAACATTTGAAGATAATAAATGAATTGCACCGTACATGGAGAGGTTAAGCAGTATGTACGCATGAATGTGACTTTCATTTATATTTCTTACATTAATGGAATTAAAACATAATTATACATAGGTATATTATTATTACAGAATAATATCATATATAATATCATTAACTCCATATTTTATAAGTAACACATATGAAATTAATGAGTCATATCAATTAGAAGGGGCGGTAGTCCGCACATCCTAAAATAAAAGTACCGCATTTACTCATAATGGAAACTATATAGGTATTATATAAATGGAAAATAAATATGCATAAAAATATAAAAATTATATATATCATAAATAAATATAGTTCCATCATAATGGCCACCATGAGAGGCAGTAAGAGATAATTTAACAATCATTGTTTCATGAGACTTTAGTTTTCCATCCTCAGAAATAGTTTGTTCATTACCCATTAGATAGAGGTGTGTGTAAGTGTAGTTCGAATATTTATCATAAAAAAATCCTAGTTTATTTATGATAAATTTTTTGTAATAAAATAAAATAATAAAAAGTGTTTATGGGGTGGGAGAATTAAAAATAAAACAAATAACTTAAGAGAATACGTTACCTTTAAATCGGGTAACTCTCTTTGGTTTGAAGAAAAAGGGTTTGTTGATGTGCCTTATGACTATGTTAAGACTTCTAGGAGGATGATAGTGATGTAGGGAGCTTAATTGGGAAGATTGTGGATGAGACAAGGGGAATGAGAGGTGTGAGTAATAGGATATATGTGAGGGCTTTTTATAATTTGGAGGAAGGTATCTTTAGGAATGTGTGAAAATATAATATTATTATATAATGATATTCAGTTTCAAAATGTCCAAAGCATATTTATTTCAAAGCTAAGATGACTTATGGTCGACATAAAATCATAAAATAATATTTGGACGAGTTTTGGATTTTATTTTAATCATTATTACCTTATTTATTTAAATCATTTATTAATGAGGTAAACACTACATCATTATCATGTCATAAATAATTTAATTTATTTAATGTATAATAATAATTAAAAAACATCAATGATATATAAAATTGTTTTATATGTCAAAATAACATTTATAGTATAAATGATAACTTATATAACCCTATGTAAAAATATATTTACTAAAATATATTTGTTTATGTTATTTTTGTCTTTACTTTAAATTAAATAAAATAAAGTGTCATTATAAAATCCATGTGGCTCCATGGGATCCCAAAATCGACCCAAATATTCCAATGGATATATAGGACTCAACCAATAATTTTGGGTCACATGTTAGTGTAATTTTACATTATTATAATTATAATTTTTTACCCCTACTTACCATATTTAACCTCAAACAAAGATAAATAAAATATTTACTAAAGTAAATATTCATAATATGAAAATACAAAAGTTAAATATATGCAAAATTTGGACCTATATATTAAAAATATGGATTCTATTTTTCAATATTAAATATATATATATATATATATAAGTGCAATATATTAATTAAAAATTAATTCCCATTATCAATACAAAAGGCGTGTTTTTAAGAAATAATAACTTTCAATAGACTGACACTTGTTTATGTCCAATTTCAAAGTGACTTTAATTCCAATAACCAAAATCAGATTAAATGGTAAAAATATAATCTAATTACACTTAAAATAAATTAAAATGATAATATAACTATATAAATAAATTATATTAAAAGGATGTTTTGAATTAAAATACAACATTTTTCACTTTTAATTAAAAAAAACTGAATTTTATCAGAAAAATACCCAAAATTTACCCAATGTAAATTTTGAAATCACAATTATGGAGAAGAATTTTATTTGGTCAAATAGAACATATGAAAGTGACCAAATCTATATTTAATGTGGTTCGCCATCAAAAGGCAGTGAATCAACATTTTAAAGTAAATTATGCTAAAAATTAGATTCATTAATATTTTAAAGATCTATATTTTATTGGATAAATGTAAAAAAAATTAAAAAAAATGTATAATAATATTTTAGTTAGTTTATTTCAATCTCTTAAAAACAAAATCAATGCATTAACTACAATTTAAAATTAAAATATTATATTATTATTGGGAAACATAAGATTTCAATTAAACTTGTTGCTGCGTATCGGGTATGCCATCGAACTTTGAAACCCCATTAAGGTAAAATTAATATTTAATCAACAAAATATTAGTTAATAAAGGTTTAATTTTTTTATTTACCTGGGTTGTTACATACTTCCCCCCTTTTGGAAATTGTGTCCTCGCAATTTTATTCACTTATCAAATAAACTGGGGTTTTTATCCCTCAATGAATTTTCAGATTTCCATGTTGCCTTTTCAACCATATAGTTGTTTCACAAAACCTTCACTGGGTGAATTACCTTATTCCATAAAATATGTTCCTTTTAATCAAGAATCAGGACCAGTTGTTCCTCATAAGAGATATTCCCTTCCAACTGAACTACCTCAGGACTAAAAACGTGAGATGGATTTTTCATTTAAATTCTCAACATTGAAGAATGAAAAACCTAGTGTACATAGGAAAAACATGGAGGTAAATCCACTCTATACGCAACTGATCCAACATTACATAAGATTTCATAAGGTCCAATTAACCACAAACTCAACATTCCCTTATTACCAAAATGAACCACACTTTTCCATGGAGAAACATTGAGAAAGACATGATCACCTGCCTCAAAAGAAATATCTTTCACCCAATTATCCGCATAACCATTTTGTCTACTCTGAGCTATTCTCATGTGGTTCTGAATCAATTGATCTTTTTTATCATCTCTTCTACCAATTCTGGTCCCATCAACTTCCTTTCACCTACTTCATCCCAAAAATATAGAGTTCGACACTACTTCCAATATAATGCTTCAACTGGAGACATCTGTATACTAGAATGAAAAATGTTGTTATAAGAAAATTCAACCAAAGAATGATGTTGGTCCCAACTACCCTGGTAATCTAGTGAACAAGCGCATTACATATCCTCCATGGTCTGAATTGTTTATTCTTAGTTCCCACCTTTTTGAGGATGAAATTTGTACTAAAACTTAATTCAATACCCAATGAATTCTGAAGTCCTTTTAGAATGTTGGAATTAAATCTGGGATCATGATCATATACAATGGACAAGGTAACACCATTCAACCATATGATCTATTAAACATACAACTATGAATGTTGATCTAGATACAAAGTATCTCAAATAGGATGGAATTGAGAAAATTTAGATAATCGATCAACAATAAATCATATTGAATTTTTACCTCGAGATTTCATTGGTAATGCCACAATGAAGTCCATGGATTTATTTTCCAATTTCCACTCAGGCACTGGTAATGGCTGAAGCTTCCCTTTCGGTAACATTTTCAATGCATTAACAAATTGACCAGTCAAAAACATCACATTAAAATTAGTAATATCACTTTTTATTCCATCCTATAAGTAGTACTACCGAAGATCTCTATAGATCTTAGTTCTAGCAGGATGAACTAAAAACAGGGAACAATGAGCATCACATAACAACAAATTCTTCAACAATGAATCAAAAGGCATGCTTAATCATTTACAAAACCTCAAACCACAATAATTATCAAGATTCAAATTTGGACACTTACCCTTCTAAACCAACTCTACCTTTTTCTACAACTCACTATCTACCTTTTACACTTGCTCTATTCTTTCGAATAGAGATGATTTCACTGTCACCTAAAACAAAATAAAATAATTTCCTACACCAGAAACTTCTATGCCAAACATCATCAAATAAAAAAATAAAGGATCCTATTAAAAACTGAGAATGGTTAATGAAGAATTACTTTTTCGACTCAATGCATTATCCACATTATTTGCTTTTCCCAAATGCTAAAGGATCGTGCAATCATAATCCTTGATTAATTACAACCATATCCTCTTTCTCATGATCAATTATTTTTGAGTGATTTTACACTTAAAATATTTATAGTCAATATATATTTCACATTTTACTCCATACAAATTATGCCACCAAATTTTTAAATCAAAAACAACACCAGCATAATCCGAATCACTTGTAGAGTAATTTAACTCATGAGGTTTCAACTGTCAGGAAGCATAAGAAATTACCTGATCATTCTGCATAAGGACACAACCAAGTCCTTCCAATGAAGAACCACTATAAATATCAAACTCACTATTTCTATAAGGCAGTCCCAAAACTGGATCATTCACCAATCTTCTTTTCAATTTTTGAAAATAATCATCACATTATTTTGTCCAAACGAACTTAACATCTTTTCGAGTTAACATAGAAATTGGACTAGATAACACACAAAATTCAATAAACCTGCAGTATTAACCAGTAAAGCCAAGAAAAGTACTGAGCTATTTTTTATTTATGGGACTTGTTCATTATTCAACTACTTTTATTTTATCAGGATCAACACTTTTTCCATTTTTTGAAACAATGTGACCAAGGAAATAAATTTATTGTAACCAAAACTCACAATTTCAGAATTTCCAAAATAGTTTTTTTCATTTATGTTTTGAACGAAAAACCTTAAATGACTATCATGATCCTATATACATTTCGAATAAAAAAATATCATAAATGAAAACAGTAATAAAAAGATCAAAAACACACGGAAAATTATATTCATAAGATTCAAGTATATAGATGGTGCATTGGATAAACCAAAATTCATAACTACAAATTCATAATGTCCATATCCAGTATGAAATGTGGTCTTCAGAATCTCTAATTCCTTAAATTTCAACTGATGGTACTTCAACATAAATTCATTCTTTAAAAAATAATGATCCCCCTAGAGCTGATCAAACAATTCATCGTTATGAGGCTAAGGATACTTGTTCATAACATTGATGCTATTGAATTCTCTATAATCAATGAAAAGTCTCATTGAACCATCATTATTTTAAACATATAAGTCATGAGATCCCCACAGTGATTTTCTAGGATGAATAAAACCTTTATCTAATAACGCATGTAATTGATTATTTAACAATAAAATTTCAATTTGAGCCATTCGATAAGGGGGTTTTGAAATTGGTATAGCATCACTAACTAAGTAAACGGTAAATTGAACTTTCCGATCTAGTATAATTATAAGAAACACATTAGAAAAAATATCAAGGTAGTTATTTACCACCGACACATAATTAATTTGAACAATTCCTATGTTTCCAATAATATGTTCAAGGTAACATGCATTTCTATATTTTACTAGTTTCTCAATTTTTTGATACTTTATCAAAAGTAATGTTTTATTCTTGTACACAAACTGTAATTCATTCAAAAAAGATCCCTATTTAGCTTTGTAGTCAATCTTAGGATAATGAACAGAAATCCAATAAATACCCAAAATAACATCAAACTCTACTAGAGGAAAAACAATATGATTTATATGTAGATTATTTATGCACAAAAGGACATTAGTGTTCTTATAATTTATTTTTTCAACATTTACTCCAGGTTTTTTACCATATGTTTTGGATTTATATATTGAGACAGAATTCCCAATTTACTAGAAAACTTCTCTGAAATGAACGAATGTGTAGACCCCGAATCAAAAAAAACATTGGCATAATATGAACAAACAAATAGTGTACCTGATACTACTTCATTTGATGGCCCAACATCAGCTGAAGTAGTTTCAAAGGACGTACCACCCTTTTCTTCTTATATTATGGATTCTTTCCTTATATTTAATTCTTTGTTGGACACTCATTTGGATAATGAACCATTTCATTGCACTTAAAACATTTTACTAATTGTAAATAAGAATTTGTCTTACAATTACCCTTCTCTTATTTAGTGAAATTATGAGCTTTTTATACCATTTTAAAACATCGGTAGCACTTACTAGAATTCTGAAGACATTCCCCATCATGATTTTTAAAACAAAATTTAGAAATTGTAAATATATGTTTATTTCCATTAGGCTTTTCTGAAGTGTTTTTTCCTATCTCCAGCCACCTTGACCCCATATTCTGTTGATTGAAAAAGAACACCTGATCACCAGAAAACTCCATTTCCACCTTCCCCACACATCGAACAAGTTTTTCATAATATTTGAACTCACGAGATTCTAAATCCCTTCAATACATTGGCTTTAATACATAGTAAAAATGATTGATTTTACTATCATTATCTCATATGAAATTTGTAGCATACCTTGCCAGTCAAGTGAATTTTTCTTCATAAGCAACCACTTAGTCATCCTCCTATCTAAATTATAGGAATTGATTTTATATCCTAAGACGAACCACCTTAGGAAAATATTTCTTAAGAAACATACCTTTGAATTCATCACAAATAAGGGCATCAATCAACTCACTATCCCAGATATTTTTCATGGTTAACCACCACTGATCATCTTCACCTTTAAAATGATATACAGTGAGACGAATCATTTGATGTTCTAAACACCCCATAACATTAGAAATCTTATCCATATCATTATTCCACCCATCTTCTAGCACATAGATAGATGATCCTCAGAATTATGGTGGATGTTACCTCAGGAAATGCTCCACTAATGACATTTTCCTCTATGGTTGATTCGACTGATCTCATGCATGGATACCACCACCATTTATAGCCTAAGTCAACTTTTCCATCACTGCAAGAAACTGATCAGTTTTGATTCCAACAATCTTAGGTTGCATAGTTGGAAGGTTGTCATCCTTCTGATGTCGTCCCAATATTGCTTCCCTATTTATCCTATCGAAAACCATTTTGAACACAAAAATGTTATAGGAGAAGAATCATAGTAATCTCTAAATTCTATATCACTTCAATCAGACCATAAATTTATTTACGGACATTAATTTGACAATATCCTAACTTCTAAATTTGTGTAAACCGACTTCTAGTACCAATAATATGTGCCCGACCATTAAATTACATAATCATGAATTAAATTAATAATTCACGTTGAGAATATTTTCAGTTTTTGTGTTTTAGAGAGTTTGGCCATATTTATTTCATTACATCTCAATAATTACAATTTAGACACTTCTACTCAGTTTCCAATTTTTCACAAAAATAAATACACTTGAAAAAAGTGTCATGACTATTTCCTTGTTTTAGATATCATGAATTTTCCTTGATCCCATCATTGACCCTATTCATCTTTAAGTCTTGTGAAAAACTTTTCAAAACATGGGATGCGCATAAAATGCTCAGTAAGGGTTATAAAACAAAGAAAGAAAATATTAGTCCCTCAATACATACATAACATATGCTATTTAACATACCTCATGAAATTATATGATTTATGTATAACACATTGAAATAATAAATAATAATGATAACTTTTGGCATCCATATCATACTTACATTGTAGCTATCATAGCTACATAGGGAGTTACATTTGGAATACCCATGAGATTGTATTTCCCAAATCTCATTGGATAATCATTAAAGGTTACCTCCATCACATTACACAATGCATTGGAGAGATATCTTGGGCTCACCCACACTAGGTTTATCACAGAACTACTGGTATACATAAATAATTCCCAACAACCATAACATATTCATATCTCATTAAACAAGCATATAGAATGATAACATTTCCACATTGCAATCACAACATTTCATTTAAATATATTGACATAAAAAAACAATTATCAAAACCATTTTTGGTACCAAAATACATAATAGTGTATATGGTATTTATTTTCCTTATAAAAACATTACTCCTTGTTAAGGAATCCGTAGATCAAATAATACTCATGGTGGTGGAAAAGGTCATTGTCACCATTTACTTTAAAAATAATCATTCTTTTTTATTTAGTAAAACGATTCATAGAAAAATATTTCATTTGAATGAAATGAAAATTCAAATGTCTTTATACAACATATAATATAATGTCATGTATTAAAACTAAATAAGCCTAAATGAATGGATTTTGAGACGAAGTCCCTTACCTCGTGTCTAATTACACCTGTTCATTCATTAATCTCATGAATAATATACTAAAGTTAATTTCAACATTGTTAAGATCCTTTTTAAATTTAATTATTCGTTTTATATCAATTTTTACAATGTTATTATCATTATGTAATCATTTATGATAATAACAGTCATTTTGTCGATATTTGGTAATTGAGTTAAAAATGAACTTCTGATAATTAAAAGTTGTTCAGGTGGAAAAATATAAATTATCTCAAGAATTTTATTCCTGATGTAGGTATCATATATATCATATAATTCCAGTATATTTTTTTATTTATAATACTACAGAACATTTGGATATAAGAAATGAAATGCACTGTTCATGGAGATGGTAATCCTTACGTACGCATGAACGCTACATTCATTTCTATTATTAAGTTTTATGAAATTAAAACATAATTCTACATAGTTTTATTATAATTGCAGTATAATATCATATGTAAAATCATTAAATCCATCCTTTATATGTTCTATATATGGCATTAACGAATCATATTTCTTTGTGGAGGTGATAGTCCACACTTTATCAAATGAAATTATCGTGTTTACCCATAATGGAAATCATAAAGGTATGCTATAAATAAAAAATACAGAGGAATAATGAAAACATAAACATTTATATAAAATATATAAATACAGTTCCATCATAATGTATACCATGAGAGGTTGTAGGATATAATTGAACAATCATCATTTCGTGAGAAATTTGTTTTCCATCCACATAAACAATATGTTCATTACACATTAGATGGAGGTGTGTGTAAGTGTAGTTAGAATAAATCTCATTACGACATCCTAGTATATTTATAATACTAGTTTTGTTATTAAATAATGAAACAAAAAGGGTTTAGGGGGATGGTGAAGTAAAATAAAACAAAATAAATTTAGAGAAGGCATTACCTATAAATCAGGTTACTCCCTATGGTTTGAACCAAAATAGTTTGTTTATGTGGATTCATCCAAATTTAAGGCTTATAAGATAGAAAGAGTGATTTAGCTGGATTAATTGGGCATATTTTGATGATTCAAGGGGATTTAGAGGTGTGAAGAATGGATTAGAGTTGAGAGGTTTTTATAAGGGGGACGAGGGGCACTTTAGAAAAGTGTGAAAATTTAATTTATTATGCAATGATTTTCAGTTTCTAAATGTCCAAACCTTATTAAAGGAAAATATAAAATGACACATGGTATAAATAAAATCATCCAATAAGAATTTTACTGGTTTTAGATATTATTTTAATCTTTATAACTATATTTATTTAAATCATTTATTAATGAAGTAAACTCAACATCATTATTGTGTCATAAATAATTTAATTTATTTAATTTATAAAAAATATAAAAAAAATACCATGATGTAGGAAATATTTTTTCTTTCCACATAATATTTATATTCAAAATTATAACTTATATAATGCTATGTAATAATTAATTTTCCTAAATATATTTTTTTATGTCATTTTGTTCTTTACATTAAGTTATTTAAAATAAAGTATTTCTCCCTTGTGGCTCCATGGGGTCCCAAAATCATTCCAAAGAAGCAAAGGGTTGGATATGTATCAACAAATAAGATTAAGACACATATTATGGTAATTTTATTTTATTATAATAATATCAGTTTTCCCTTATTTTCATGATTTAATCTTTAACCATGGTAAATAAAATATTTACTGAATTAAATATTAATAATATGTAAAAAACAAAAGTTACCTATTTACACAACATCAAACATCAGATTCCCACAATGGAATCAATTTTTCCAAATTCATATCACATAAGTAGAAGAAATTAATTTAAAAATAATTACTGCTGTCAAAACTAATGACGTGTTTTTATAAAATAATAACTATCAAATGATTCACACTTGTTTATGTCCAAGATCAGAGAGAAATTATTTCAAATAACCAACATTGTATTACATGTTAAAACTATAATCTAATTACAATTTAATACCAATTTAAATGATAATCTATCCATATAATTAAATTATATTGAAAGGTAGTTTTGAATTAAAATACATCATTTTTCACTTTTCATTAAAAATTGTACTTTATCAGAAAAAAAAAATCAAAAATATACAGAAATTAAATTTTGATGTCCTGATTCTAAAGAAAAAATTTATTTGGTCGTATAGAATACATAAAAGTGACCATAACTAGATTTGATTAGGGTTGACCATTAAAAGTCGGTAAATCAACCCTTTAATGTAAATTATGCTAAAACTTGGATTCATTCATATTTTAAGACTCTATCATTTATTCGATAATTGTAAAAACATTAATCGAACATGTATAATCATATTGAAGTTAATTCTGTCATTCCTTCCAATATAAAGTCTAGGCGTTAACTACCATTTAAAATAATAATAATATATTATTATTGTAAAATGTAATATTTAAAAGAAACACGATGTTGCGCATTGGGTACACCATCTAACATAGTAACCCCTTTAAGGTAAAATTAATATTTAATATACACAATATTAATTTAAAATAAAATGTATTATTTCTTTATTTACCTCGGATGGTACAATAGTGGAACTCATTGCCTTATGGTGTATTAGGAAATCCCCTACATTTATAGCCTATCCCAAATTAAATGATTATATCATTTTTTTATGATTTACACAAAAAAAATCCAATATAATGTGGTGGACATAGAATCTGTCGTATTTTACCATCCAACAGTATCATCTACTTAAATAATACATCTCTCATAGAGAATTATAGGCATCCCCATTACATTCCAATGTGTCTATAATCTATCAGCCAATTCAAAAGGGCCTCTAACTATACAACTAGATAAATATACACTATACAAAAAGGAACACTAATCCCAATGATCCTTGATGACTAAAGAGTAAAAATAACCTCTTTATATTGATTTTGATTATCCCTGACATGTCTACCCCATTCCCATTTTCATATAATTAAGTCATAGAAGAATGATAGTAAACTATATAGGGACACACATCATGGAATAAATACATTTAATATCATATTATCTCATGTCCTATGGGAAATTTTGTAAACTACACATCTTCTCATGTAATGGAAAAAAATCCATAATTCATAGCATCTCATGTTTAGGTTGAAATATACTGAACAACAAAAAGTCTCAAATCCAAATAGAAAGACGATAAATAGAATTACCCTTCATATCTAGGAAGATATACATTTAACTAAAAATAATTTTACATCATTAAATCATTCCATTAAACTGAAAATATGACATTCACACTACATTATGAGAAACTAAAAAAAGGAATCCTTAATGCATGCCATTAAACAACACAATGAAATTTATTTTACACATGGTACACTAATAAGAATATATGGTTTGATATAGAAGGCCACAAACTATAATAATTTGAAGTCCATTCTAGAAGACTGTAAGTGGTAATAATAGAATTTACAATATGTAAAACCACAAGATAAAATACAATATGGTCCAAGATATAAAACCCTAAACCGCATCACAACAACAAACCCTCATTATCAAAAAAAACGTGACACTAAGAGTTAGCATGATGATTTCCATCAATCATAGCCCTCTGGCTAAAAACAAATGAAGATATCTACGAGGTTGATTCCTTCTCTATAAGAGTATAAAGAAAACATGAAAAGGGGAACCATCTTGAAAAGGGGTTCCATTAATGTAAATATTTAATGTTGGTAGTATCTAAAAAAGTTCATGACTTGTATATGGTTATTAACTATTGTGACCCATTACAAGGCTCACAAATCGCATAACACTTATAAAGATTCATGATCCCATGATCTATTACTCTTCAGGTAGAATGTTAGACCCATACAAGTTTTCAAGATCATGTAACCTATTACATATCTAGTAGATTATGTGACCCATGTAACACCACATGATCATGTGATCTTGATTGGTAATCAAAATCATGTGTCCATATTGAGGACATTATTTGTTGAAAAATAAATATGTGGTCCTGGGGGAACATATAATTATAACAAAAATATAATTGGAGATGACCCTACAACCAATAGAATATAGAAAAAACATATGAAATTATTGTATATTATACTATTTTCCAATCATTTGAGAAATTTAGATCATGAATTGTCATGGTAAAAAAACATGATCGTATCTCACAAAGCAGACTCATTAAGAGTTCAGGAAAAGTAGTTATCGTGAGATAGTTATTTCATGGTTGTATTCCCATGTAGGGACATGAGACAAAAGATATTAAAATATGTATAAACACTGATGTGAAAGATGTAATTCTCTTATCCGTAAATCCATTATTTATATATTTATCCATATAAAACCATATTTCACTTTTAAAATAGAAATCTTCATGAAACACTAAGCATTGGAATCCAAAATGAATTAGGTTTTCCTATAAATTCCTCTCAACCAAGCATTATTCCCTCTAGAATTCACACCTGAGGGGGGGGGGGTATTTAAGACCACCAAATGATAATTAAATTTTTTTGGATTGAAAATATATAATAATCATATGTGTTGTTTTAATTTTAGGATAATTTATTGAGAAAAAATGATAACATAATGATTATGTTGCTAGATATCATCAATTGGAAAAACCATAGAAAGCCACACGATTCCATGACACATGGAATGAAATGAGGATAAATCAAGTGCTTCACTTGATCTATGGATAATAATGTGATTCCCCTAAAATATTTCCACATAATCATGAAAATACATTTTGGAATGTCCCTTTTATTATATATATCATCTCTAAAAATTACTCCAATTTTTATAATGACATCTAAACAAGGGTTGATGATCATTCGAATGCTATAAGATGATTTCCTCTGATAATGAAACATGTCAATGGACAGGCCCTCTGATCATGTGGTGTACCTTTTAAATTTCCAATCATTCATGTGATTCCCCAATAGATCAAAAGAAATTTTGGGTGACTATCTGTGATTGTGCACACAAGTCATCTCGATATCCATCATTGATCTTGTGAAGAATAATAATTAATGAGGGAGATTGTCCCCAATAATAAATTCAAATCATCTTTAGATCCATTGTTTTTCACAATATTCATTGATGAAAAACCAATGTATGAAAGAAAAAAAAATCATTTTAAATTATGAATAATATCAAGAAAAGTATAAATCCACATGAAAGGAAAATGTTCACATTTTTCATGCGACTATGTAATGCACCTCATGTGATCTTCTCCTTGAGCACACAAAATACTTTTTACAAGCCATAATGATCTCATGGGGACCCTTTTAAAAGAAAACCGAATTTAAAAAAGAACCTTTTAAAATCAAACATGATCTCATGGATGGTCCCTGATAAGCTTCTTTTATATAATGTTGGTGTCACGACATATCCCAGTGGGGCCCGAGACGCAACTCCAAAATCCCACCTCTAATAGGCCAGGGGCTGGTGAATAGCACCGATTAGGCATGCTACTAACATTGGAGGCATTGCCTACTCAGTACTAGTCACCAGCCACTGACCTAATGGAGGCGGGCTTGGGGAGTTTCTGCTCGAGCCCCACTAGGACCGGCCGTGATAGAGTGGTATCAGAGGTGGTCGATTCTACCTTATGACCGAGAGTCTGTGAGTTGGTTTGGGGAAACAGTGCTAAGTGTTTCGAGTTTGGCTTTCAGGTTCGGGACCACAGTGTTGGTGTGGTCGGCCAAAGTATCCATACACCAGGACTCTGATAACTTTCTTTTCGACTCAGAACATGAGAACACAAGTCTTAGGGGAAAATAATGGTACAAACATCCTATAAGAATGGGTTGTTGTTTCCCTTTCCTTCTTGATTTAGCTCTCCGGATATACTCAATGACTGTGATACATCATGTTTCTCTAACAAGATACCTCCGCGACGCGCACCTTCTAGGATCTAGCAGCTCGATCACGAGGATGACCCCCTTAGTGATGAATCTTTGATACATGGACCAGATCCCCCAGTTTTACCATCGAGTGGTGTGCCAGTTATCCCACCACCTGTGGAGTAGAGTTTAATGCCTGCTGTACCAGTGGAGAAGGAGTGCAGGATAAGCGCACTCCATGAGTTACAGAGATAGAGACCTCTCAGGTTTCGAGGTGAGCCTGACCCTCAAGCAGCAGAATATTGGCATGAGGTAGTGCCAGAGTCTTCCATTTGGCAAGGACACCAGCAAACCGTATGGTGATCCTGGCAGTGAGCCTTCTGTAGGGCTCGGCAGGGTGATGGTGGATTTTGGTTATCCATACCCACAATGAGGCGACTCTTTTAGGGTCAGATTTTTAGAATCTCTTCAGAGAGGAGTTTTCACCGGTTACCCTGAGAGCAGTACGTATACAAGAGCTTCTTTAGCTCCAGAAGGGAACTATGATGGTGGATGACTATTCTTCATGGTTTACCGACCTCTATAAATACTCGATGGATATGGTCAGAGATCAGTACTTCAGAGCTCGGACTATCGAGGGGGCTTGCACAGAGATATCAGAGCTAGCATCATCCCTATGAGCATTCCTACTTAACCTAGGGTGCTCGAGCAGGCATTGGTGGTTGAGAGCTTCTTGGAAGAGCAGAGACATCCGACAATTGTCAGTAGTAAGCGATCTGGATCAGAGACCTCAGAAATAGGTATCCGACGTCAGGTTCCCAGGAGTGGGAGACGTTTTCAGAGGAGATCCCAGGACGGGGGATCTACCATACAAGGTTCACAGGGCACATCGAGCTATCCTTGAGAGAGGCAATGCTACTCATGTGATGGAAGGGGAAATATCACTCGAAATTGTCAGACCCACCGTACTACTGACACGGGAGTAGTGGATAGACCACCGAGGCAGAGGCAACATGTAGTGCAAATAGATTCGTGGGGTGGTGGACGTGGTAGTGGAACTGGGAGAGAAGCTAGCGGTAGTCGGTGTTTTGAACTTTTACCACCACCACCCCAAGGAGGTCCACCCTACGTTCAGGGAGCTGGTGGACAGAGGCAGGGACAACTGTAGGCGGTAGAGTCATATGACCCAGGTACTCCCTGATTGATTAGAGGTACAATCTGCGTCTTTTCTACTTTTTCTCCCATACTGATAGTCATAGGTTCTAGTCATTCCTTTCTGGCTTCTTATCCTGTTTGAGAACTTGAGATTCCAATTGAGCCATTGCCTCGACCCTTACGCTTAGAAACATCAACTGGAGGAGATTCATAGATTACACATCTATACAGACAGTATGACCGGACTCTTGGATGCGAGAGTTTTGGATGGAACCTATTTGTGGTAGCGTCGAGGACATATGATGTCGTTCATGGAATTGATTGGCTATCTACAGTTCATGCCCAGATTGACTGTTTTAGGTGAAGGGTGAGGTGTGTTCGCAGTGAAGGATCAAGGTTCTCTTTTGTTGGTGAAAGAGAGTCCAAGGTAGCGTTGGATATACTCGTGCGTAGGAAGGAGCAACTGATATCCTATCAGTTGGCTGGACTAGCCATTGGTGCAGCAGATGTTAGGAGTTTCCAGTTTCTAGCAGTAGTGACTGAGTTCGAGGACGTCTTTCTGGAGGATGTCCCCAGACTACCTCCCCATCGGGAGATTTATTTCTGCATTGACTTGCAACCTGGGACGACACCGATATCCACATCAGCATATCAGATGGATCCTGCAGAGCTTCGTGAGCTGAGGGTGTTGTTGTATGACTTGCAGAAGATGGGCTTTGTGAGATCCAGCATTTCACACAGGGCGTCCCCAGTGCAGTTTTCCAAGAAGGCAGAAGGGATCTTGGGGCTATGTGTGGATTATCGGCGCTTGAATCAGGTGACCGTAATGAACTGGTATCCACTATAGAAGATCGATAAGCTATTAGAACAGTTGAGAGGGGAACAATGGTTGTCGAAGTTTTATCTACGGTCAGGATATCACCAGTTGTGAGTATGGGATGAGGATATAACGAAGACGGATTTCAGATGTCACTACAGTCTCTATGAGTACTTGGTGATGCCCTTCGGCGTGAAGAACGCCCCAGCAGTGTTATTGGGGCTCATGAACCTGATCTTTCAGCCCTATCTAGATCAGTGTGTAGTGGTCTTCAACAACGATATCATGGTGTACTCTATGTCCGAGGAGGAGCATGCGGGACACCTAAGGATGGTTCTCAACACACTCCAAGAGCACCAGTTGTACAGGAATCTCTCGAAGTGTCAGTTCTGGATACATGAGGTCCACTTTCTGGGAGACGTTATCTCATAAGATGGTGTAACGTGGACCCAACGAAGGTAGAGGCAGTGTTAGCATGGGAGCCACCCCGGAGCATGACAGAGGTGAAGCGTTTCCATGGGTTGGAAGGCTACTATCAGATATTCATTCTTGATTTTTCCAGTATTTCAGCACCCATGACATCTTTGACCCAAATGGGGCAGCCTTTCGTGTGGACCAAGAGATGCCACCAGGTTTTCTAGCAGTTGAGGTAGTGTCTGAGCAGCGCCCTGATCTTGATATTACCGGAGGAAGGTTTCGAGTGCGTAGGGTTATTCAACGCATCATGAACTAGGAATGGTAGTGTCCTGATGTAGAGTCAAGCAGTGATTGCCTATGGATCATGCCAGTTAAGCCCCCATGAGTAGAACTATGCGACCCTTGATCTTGAGTTGGCAGCGGTAGTCTTCACGTTGAAGATGTGGCGGCACTACCTGATGGGCGAGAAGTTTTCCGTCTACTCAGATCAAAAGAGTCTCAAATATATCTTTTCCGAGAAGGATATAATTTTGAGAAAAAGACAATGGATTGAGTTCCTCCAGTATTAGAACTTTTATATATTTTATACACATGGGAAGGGGAATGTTGTGGAGGATTCTCTTAGAAGGAAATACAGTTTGCAGTTGCTGGAAGAGGAGACGAGGAAGTTGGCCTCTTTATAGTTGTCCTTCTCTGATGGAGATGAGGGAGATTACCTTCAATATATTATTGTTACCCCTCCACTCATACAACGATTCGGGTAATCACAACGTGAGAATGCTAGCTCTGAGACTCTACATGATCCGATATCCATAGGTGATGCTGCTAAAGGATATTCAGATGGTGGGGAGCATGTTGTTCTTTTCAGAGGGTGTACAGTAGTACCTGTGACGCTGTGGGAGGGGTTTATGATGGATTTCCATACATCTCATTCGGCGGTGCATCAAGACATGGATAATATGTACAAGTACCTTCGATGTCAATTCTGGTGGCCAGGAATGAAGAAGAGTGTGGTAGAGTTTGTTTCTCGGTGCCTTACTTGTTGGCAAGTAAAGGCTGAGCACCGGGTGACAGCAGGTTTGACTCAGCCCCTTGAGGTACCAGAGTGGATGTGGGATGAGATATCCGTGGACTTAGTGGCTAGTTTACCATGCACGTCCAGGGGACATGATTCCATGTGGGTGATCATTGATCGACTCACCAAGTCGGCCCACTTCCTAGCCATACCAAAGCAGAGTTTAGTAGAGATCTTGGGACGCCTCAACATGCAAGAGATAGTTCGACTTCATGGAGTTCCATCCACGATCGTCTCACATACTGATGCTCGTTTCACATCCTAGTTGTGGAAGGTATTGAAGGAAGATTTTGGGACTCAGTTACACTTGATCACAACGTTCCATCCTCATACTGATGTTCAAACGGAGTGGACTATCCAAGTTGTGGAGGATATTCTACAAGCTTGCATAATTGACTTTGTTCGTAGATGGGAGGATCACCTATCCCTGGTGGAATTTTATTATTACAACATTTATCACTCTACTATTGGTATGGCACCATTCGAGGCTCTGTACGGGCGAACTTGTAGGTCACCACTTTGGTGGACTGGCCTAATAGAGTCAGTAATCATGGGCCCAGAGATGGTGACAGCTACTACAGAGAAGGTGCAGGTCAACTAGGAGCGGATGAAGACTGCATAGAGTCTGCAAAAGTCTTATTCCAACAGGAGGCAGAGACCCTTAGTGTTTGAGGAGGGAGACCATGTGTTCCTTCGGGTCTCACCTCGACGGGGATTGCGGAGGTTTGGCAGAGGCGGAAAGCTATATCTGAGGTTCATCGACCCTTTCCATATTCTGATTAGAGTTGGAAAGGTGATGTATCGCTTGGCTCTACCACCTCAGATGGACCTAGTACACAACTTCTTCCATGTGTCACAGCTACGGAGGTACGTGAATGATCCATCACACGTCATTGACTGGGGTGAGCTGGACATCGATGATAGAGCGTCCTTTGCAGAGTACCCAGTGGAGATCATGGATCGGTAGGATAAGATCCTTCGTGGGAAAGCTATTCCCTTAGTGCATGTCCGGTGGCAGCACGAGAATATCTAGGATAACACATGGGAGTGGGAGGCTCAGATTCGTGTGCACTACCCACATATTTTAGATTTGCCTTTGTTTTGGCTTTTCAGGGATGTAAAATCACTAAGGTTGGTGTGATGTAATGTCTCGGATTTTCCATACATTATTTTTAAATAATATGTGGGAATTATTTCGAGACCATTCTTTGTGACAGATTGCAGTTTCGAGGCCCGGTGTGCCCAATACAAATGTTTGAATTTAATTAAATAATTATGTAATGCGCACATGAGGTTTCCCATAAAAAGTGGGATAACCCATGAAAGGGGGAATAGATCGGAAATCTGAGGGCACCATTGCATTCAGAACATCGATTTTACCTTAGGAGAGGCCTAACATTGGTCGGCACAGGTTCGTTGTGAAATCTTGCTTTTGGACGTAAGAGTAATAAAATATTTAGTAAAAATATTTTATTCTACTACGAAATCATTTTAAATATGTTGCAACAAATATCATTTAGCCTTTTTAAATAAAGGCTTGGGTAGGGGTCTATGTTTAAAAACCTCATGTCCCTGAAACCCTTGGCGGCTCTAGAAGATTTAGAAAAAACCTCCCAACGTGGCAATGACGTTCTTGATGATTTCCGCTGGTGACGACGACGTGGCGACTGGATCTTCTCCAACGAACACCGCTGATCCAAGTAGGAAGTTTGATCTTGGTTACGTTCCCTGTTCTTGATTCCTACAACAAACACGGACTAATCTACAAATAGATTAGCCCGTGGATCGATCATTTTTCGGGCGGGTGTGATTTGGGGTTTTATTGTGAAATAAAATACTCGATATTTATAATCTGATGATTTTTGTGGTTCTGATCTACTGTCGAAAAACACAAATCTTCACGAACATTGATTGAGGTTCGTCCCTCTTATTCGATTCATTGTATTTTTTTCCCGCGCGTTCTTCGTTGTGTTCTACGCGTTCTTATAGGAAATCGATTGTTGTGCATTAGTTTGTTGGCGCAACGATCTGAGATTGTAGATCCAACCCCGGAGCGATGTCACGGAGGCGCGATGACGGTTTCAGTGGATGATTCAGATCAGATTGAGATATATGAGTTTTCGGGTATTTTTCATCGAATGGATCGTTCGAGGATTATAATCTGATTTAGGGACTGAAAAAACCTATTTCAGTGTTCATATAATGAAACAAGACGAACCCTAGATTATCAATATGAACGAACGAGAAACCATGGATCTGGAGGATCAGCCGCGGCACGAGGAGGAAGACGGGGATTCTGGAAACATCCCAACTACACTGCATATAGTATGGGATACACACAGTGTGTTCATCGGTAGACCACCTAGCGTGTACTCCAGGAGTACATGGACACGGGTTGGGTAGACAGCCAAGGACACGATGTGTATACCCCACCCTGGCCAGACCTGTCCAGATACACAGGATACCCCGTGTACTAGTACATGGGAATGTGACATAGACAAAGATCGTGTACGAGTACATGACCAGCATAAACGGAGCGAGCCCCAAGTTCTTAGACATGGCGTGTGATTGTTCTACACGTCATGTAGTGACATTCTATAAGATGATCCAAATTACATGGGCTGTTTCCACGGGCAGCACCTGGAGTCAAGGAACACGACGTGTTATTCTTCTACACGTTGTGAAGTTGAGTTTTAGAGAGCTTTAACGGATGACACGGGCCGTTTACACAGGTAATACCCGGAGTCAAGGAAAACATCGTGTAACCATACTACACGCCATGTAACCAATTTTACATTGCTTGATCATGTTTCCTTCTATGACTTGGGCCTGTTATCTTAGGGTTCGTCATTTGGTCATTCTCCTGAAGGATCCCTGCATAATTCTCTACATATAAGAGTACGATCCCTTAAGCAGGAATTCCTGAATAGAGTTGTTGGAATCCCCTCTGTGAGTCTTATATCCGGACCCTCTATTCATTCCTAGAACCCTAGGTAGAGTTCTTGGTATCGACGTGACCAACTTTACCTGGGCGTCGATCCTCTGTTTAGAGGGTTAGCTCAGACTGAGTTTTCGGAATCATCCCATGACTTTGTGGTGATCCTCATCTCAGCATCATGTTTTCAATGTACTTGTAGAGTGTGTAATCCCAAAACCAGTACATCGTATCTCGCTCTTCATAACTAGGGGTGTGTTCTCCTGGTTGCATGCTTAGTGGAATCTTCGAGCTGGATCTTAGTGGTGGTTTTGCAATTGTCGTTTTTGTATGAGTATATCTGGATATCCTTGTTATATGTTCCATAAACATATACTATGTAGAGAAGACTATACCTTTATTTTTGTGGTATTTTCCTTGTTGTATTCCATTGTGGTTTCAGGGTGTCTTACTGGGTATTGTTATACTCACCCCTACACAGGCTTTTCTCACACGTGTTGTGTCTTGTGTAGATGAGCGAGCCTTTGACAGCATTTTAGGCGGACCAGGACTAGACGGTACGTAGTGAGATCAGACAGGCCGAGGTGTGTTCCTACAACTACAGATTTCAGTTCCAGCACCTTTCTTTACAGGTTATACTTTGTTACAGACTCTCTTTTTGTGGGCTTGTACTTTGGGTGTAGGGTTTTACATTACTCTAAGTTACCTTCCTATCGTACTCTGTTTGGTTGGGTTTTGGTGTATCCATGAATCTTATTTCCTTTTAGCTGTTTTAACATTTCATCTTTGTGGGCTTGGATATGTGTGTGTGTGTGTGTGTGTGTCTGTGTATAGGTTTATAGGCAATGAATCCCATGTTAGTAGCATGCCTACTCAGTGCTAGTCACCAGCCCCTGGCCTATTGGAGGTGGTCTTGGGGAGTTGCGGCTCGGGCCCTAATGGGACGGGCCGTGATAGTAGGTACCTAGAAAAATAAAGAGAGATCATGTGAAAGCCTATTTAAGAGGTATCATGGCCACATGAAAACTTGAAAAAATGAAATCTTAATATTTAGAAGGTTTTACGACATGTCAACATGCTCAGGAGACATCCCTTTTCGTATCTGAATGTCTATGAAATATGGAAATTATGGAGTGTTCGAATGGTTTATATTTATTATGTGATATAGAGATAATGAAATGGATAACCCATTATAGACTCATTCAATTTTATTTATATGATACTACCTCCACTAACATGGTCCCCTATAAATGAAATATTAGCTATGGAAAGTGGTGTTTAAATAATGTGATGAGGATAATAAACCCACACCCCCTAGCAAAAAAAGAGGATTCTCATATTGGAGATGCAAAGAACACCCACAAGAGAGAAGAATTGTGAGAAGACTCATCATTATATAAATATATGAAATAAAAACAGTTTATTGAAGGACATAAAGGATTACATGAAATTTATACATTATTCATGTTATCACCCAATTTATCACATGAAGGACATGAATTATACAAACAATATTTTGTGAAAGAGTTTATGTGAGTTGACTTGGTTTCATAAATCCATGATAGGGAAATGCATGAAAATCATTGATTCATATATACAATAAAGGATTAAAATTATCGGATCACTATGAAAAGGAGGATTCATTGATTTTATACAATTTTTAATGTGCTTCACAACACCTATATATATAATGGGAAGTAATTTTTACATGTCATCCTTGATCTTGTGACACCCTTTAACATGTTAGAGTTATATAATGGTAAGTCCTCCAAAAATGTTATCCAAGCCACATAAATGACTCTAGAAATATCATCTTGTAATGGAAAGTCATAATTACAAGCCACCAACATAATGTGACATACTATCTCTATATCAACCATTATCTTGTAATACCCTTGTACATTTTTGAATTGATCATGAAATGAAAACATGAAATATTAGAAAAGTCAACTGAAGGCCCCCATATGTATCAAACATGTCATGTGAAGTCCTTTGAGCATGTCATCAAGATCATGTTATGGACATCCAACATGTTAACTTTTATCAAATTACACCCTTGGATGTTTATAAGTAGATCATGAAAATACACTTGGATGTTTCATATGATGAATTTGGAAATCCCTCTAGACACATCATCTAGATCATTTGGAAGTCCTCCAAGATGTGTTCCTAGATATTTTGAGGCACCTTGAGTCTTACCATCATTATCAGATAGATAATGAAGACATTTCATAAATATTCTGTGACATGTCAAATATGTCATGTAAAAAAATATGACATGTTAGGTTGAAAAGTAGTAAATTCCCAACAATCATCATGAATATTATAGGAATGAAAATAATATAAACAAGGACATACTAACTGTTCCCAGAAGGCACACACAAACATTCAAAAATCTAATCTATGAGGAGTCTGATTCCATTAAAATCATGATATTTATAATGCCATTCTAAGGCCTAAAATACTATTAGGTTTCAAACTATGTGTATGTCTCTCAAAATCTCAAACACTAATACATGTGATACAAAATATCTATAATACCGTTATAATTCTCCCACAACCATCAGTGTATTGAGAATATTTTTAACTAGAAGGGCTTTGAATCCTACCAAAATAGGATACATAGGATATATTCTTAAGGCCTGACCCCCATATCAGGAATTCCAATAGGCCCTCCACACTTTATATGTATCGTATTTATATTCAATGATTCTGATGACAAACAATAACATTTTTCTCACACCAATCATGAATCGGGCTAGCTTAGGGATTTTAAATGATCATATCACATGGATAATAACATTTCCCAATCTAGGGGAAACCTCAATGTGTAATCCCAATTTATTATAATGATATAATTTCATAAATATAAATGAATAAACCTCTATATATGCACTAAAGTAATTAATATATATTAATTCCTTGGGAAAAAATACTCACATTCATTAACTCTCATTATCTACCCATTAGTGGGTTTAGTGTTGATAAGACTATGATGAATCTAATCCATACTATATTTAGGATAAAGATGTCACCTTCATAACACTCAGTATCCAAACATGTTGACTATGTTCCCTATGATTTTTATTTTCCACATGAAATTAAACTACTTGTAAAAACATAAATGAACTAGGTGGGGTTTGATTCCTTTTGTTAATAGGATATGTTGGAGGCCTCATAAAGGATCCATCATGTCCTTGATATACCAATCAACTAAATTGAAAATACTAAACACCATGGATCCTAGTAATATAGATTCAAAATATATAATGCTACCCATTTCTATAGAATAACAGAAAATGGATTGAGAACATAAGATATGTAGTTATGGTCTATTTAAAAAACCCTAATCTACTAATAAAGTAAATCATCAACTAAAGATTTTGTTTGGGTACAAATCTAATATAGTGATTTGTATGAGATTAATGATAATATCTAAAATCATTATGGGAGTCCTAAAAAAGGGAGTAATTCCCCCCAAAAGGGTCTGATGATCTCAAAATCCCATATTATTAACCTATGTGAGTTCCCTAACACCATTGAGTAATATATCCCAAATAGAAATATCCCTTTGGAAGGAAGGATTCTACATTGTTATGGATGTGGGAGTGGTGGGGAGTTTTTATAAAAGATTAAAATTGTAAACTTGATGTTAATTATTGTGAAACCATATTTAACACCCCCTCCCAACACACACACACCCAGAAACACAAAATCAATCATCAGGGATCATATATATCATATGGAAAGTAGAATAGTGAGCCCTACGTGAAATAATGTAATGAAATGGTAACAAAACAATTATAGTCATCAGTTTTATCCTTCTATAATCCTAGGCAAAATGAGATCATTCATTTTATAAGAGACATGGTCATATAAAAGGAATGGATTCATAAGAGTGTCAAATAATCAATAATGAATCATAGTCTACAAATATATATCATAAACATAATACATATTCTTTTAGAACACACATATTTATTTGAAATCAATTTTTAGTCACTGATTAATTCAAATAATATAATAGCGGATAGAGTTCCATACCAAATGGGGTTCACTCCAAAATCCCATAATTTACACAATCAACGCACACTACATGGACTATTACACAACACACTGTCTTTTTCTAAACGGTGTTCACTCTCTATTATAGAACTTACTATCGTATGAGATGTGAATATTTAACTAATTCATTGAAGATATATATATTTTCAGTACCACATGTCAAATAATCAAAAAATACATATGTTTGAGAAATTTATAAGTTTTTCTAAACATCAATGTTATAATTAATCATTTAAAATAAATTGGTTCTATAAATATTTAATAATAATATAACAATAATCCATACAAGGAAAATAATTTTTTTGTTTCATTAAAAATTATTAATTCATCATTGCATAATTAAACCTTGATAAGAAACGATTTTCCTAGAAACATTCATGAAACATAAATATCAAATGCCATTAATAGAAATGAAATGGATTATATCAAAAGAATATATAACCATTGTACTATAACTAACTTATTATGATATATATATATAATGAAATTATTAAAATATAATATAAACTTATCTTTTAAAATTTTTTAAAATATATTTATCCTTCAGTAATGTTAAAAAATAAGAACATACATAATCTATGGGAAAATATATTAATTTAAATCAACCTATTAAATATTGATCTGATAATTCAATGTAAAAAATCATTATAATGGTGGAAAAATATAATTATTTGGTAAAAATTAAATGAATTATTCTTTTAAAACATTTCTTTCGAGTTTCTAAATAAACTTTTGATAAAATATATTTAAATTTTATTTTAAGAATAATAAAAATAAATTCAAAAATGATTAGACATTATTTTTAAAAATAATTAGATCATAGAAAAAAAATAATGTAATACATTGTATATAACGTGTGTATAGAAGAAGGTGATTATCATCAAAAAGAAGGATAAAATAGTATTCTCTTAAAAAAAATTTAAGATATTATAGAGTACCAATGTCTAGTAAAATGCAATTAAAACATTAAAAACCAATAAATAATTTGTGTAAATGATTTTATATGGTTTTTAAGATAAGGCTATGATAATTTCATTCATTGAATATTTTACATAAACATTCTCATAAAGAAATGATATCGTAACTTAAACACTTATCACATTGAAATTATTGAATAATAAAAACCATGAAAAAAATTAAAAACTGGAAGTTAAATACCTAAAGATATGAATATGTTCATTATATAATATATAATATATTATTATAAAAAACATATAAACATAAATTTTTTCTTAATATGTAACTTGAATCAATGAATGAATAACCTGACACAAATTATTTATAGATTTGGTTGTATTTGATTAAAGACCACATTGGTGAGATAAACATAGATATATTATAAAATACAATTAGATTTTAGGGAAAAAATAATAAAATACACTCATAGTCACTATATAAACAACATTAATGAAACATGCAATAAATTTAAAATAAATATCAAAAAACATTTAGTTGAGACACTCATACATTATGTCATTTCATGATTCAAAAGCATTAAAACATCAAGTATATTTAAAGAATTTTTTTTATAAAGTTTTATTATTTTAAAATTATAACTTATTAGTAAATATATTATTCACTTTCACATTCAAATTATTTCTTTATTAATTAATACATTATAAAATCATCAATATGGGTGTTCACTATTCTGATTTCCATGAATGTTATGGTTTCATGTTTTTGGTATTTTCATAATTTTAATGTTTTCATCATGAAAAATAGTATTTTTCAAGTAATATATATTATATTTTTCTAATGCAATTTTTTTATCCATCTAGAAAAGTAGGATATAAGATGATGAAACAAACAATAAATGGACACAGTATTATGTACGTATGTTTGAATTCTTCTCTCATGTTATTATAGAAAAATGATAGTAAATTTGAAAATCAATATCAATATACAATGATATTATTATCATAAATATAATATATACAAAATATATTTATTTTATGAACAACCAAGTAATTCGGAAACAAATAAGAAGTCACGTATCATCATGGAGTTGGTAGTGAGAACACACGAATGGGAAATGATATCATCTTACAACTGAATAGAGGTTCCAATGGTTGAAAATAATATAACTCAATAAACACATTATCATATATTAAATATAATATATAATCATTAAATGTAGCTTCATCACCCACTATTAAATGCAGTGATATAAACTAATATACAATGATCAGAGAGATGATAGTCCAGACATAAGCACGAGAACATTTTTATTTTGCTATGGGAAAGAAGATTATTGAAATTAGATATTATATTAACAAAATTATTTTAAAAATATATATAAATTATTTTATTTTTTTTATATTAATTTGGATATAAAAATTGTTGGTGGAGGTACAAGATTAAATATATTTAAATGGATTTCGTGAAGATGATTACCAATTCATTTAGAAAACACCATTGGATATATTGATAAGCACATACATTTTTTATTATTAGAATATCCTAACCTCTTTAACTAACTAGGGGGTTTCATAAGTTATTTTTATACTTTTTTGGTTGTGAATATTTATTCATGTTTATGTGAAGAATAGAGAAGTGGAGGTTTCCATTTATATATGAGTGGAGTGGAACCCTATTAATTATTAAACATTTAAAATTTATATAGTATAAAATTAATGTCTATGTTTCTATTATATGTCTAAGTTTATAAGGTGGCACAGAGCTTGGATAAAATATTTTTAACCAATTGTAATTTTGTAACATTTTAGTTTCTTTTAACCAATATCACTTTAGTTTAACCCCTAGTTAACCTTTTTTAACTTTACTATGGTAATAACATACATAGTTTTTAAGTGACAATAATGTCATTATAAACAATAATTTGGATTATAATTTAAAATTGTTTTATGTTAAATAGAATTTTCAATTCATTTATTAATTTTTAATATTAAAAAAATTAATATATTAAAAGAATATTACCGAACATAAAATTTCATTAATTTTATTTCCAATACTATTCCGATAATTAGACTTTATAAACCTATATAATAACATTGAGTCAAAATTTAAACAATTTAATCCTTAATTTTCATTAATATTGATCAATAAATTTATGTTATGACTATGTATTTTTCAAACCCCAAAACATTTAATATTGTAAAATAATTTCAATTGATTTTTCACATTCTTTCAAAAGTTCTATTTTGGTGATATAGATGAAATTTAGGTTATTATACCATTAAAAAATATAATATATATATAATAAAAAATAAATTATTAAAATTCCATAAAAACATTTATTAACACTAAAAAAATAATCAGTAAAATAAATTTTGTAGATATTAAAAGAAAGGGAACCATATTTTTTATATACTCTATAATAATAATAATAATAATGACATTATGGAAGAAAAATTTAAAAAATGGACATATTTAATAATATAGGATGAGTTGGGAAGATAAATAATCTTTTGATGGATTAATGGAAAGTTTTAAAGTGACTTTTTGAACATATCACATGGGTTAAACATGGAAAATCCCATTTACCATTTACCGTGGTGATGAAAATTTACCATAGTTTTTATAAATTATAACTAATAATACAATGGATAGCTTTACCACTTTATAAAATTATACTACCATATATGTAATCCATTTTATATTCTTCAATTTTATGATCAGGTTAATTTTTTTTATATAAATTCAAAAAACTGTACAGAATTTTTTTAAAATATATATGTTTTAATCATAAGGTATTATTTAGTAAAAAATTCATATAAATAATGATTCTCACTAAAATAATTAAATTTTATTAAATCATTATAGGAATATTTTACTTTATAATTAAAAACATAAATCATCTACTGAAAACATGATTAAAATAGTTGTACCTCATATATTTTTTATTTGAATAAATACATTACATTGATTTAAATAAGGTCCAAATAGTTTTATATGCTCATAATTTAATTCATAAATTAATAAAATTATATATATATATATATATTTGAAACAATGTGTCAAAAACATTATTTTCCTTATTATTTAATATAGAGTTCATAAATGTGGCATCATTTTTTTAAATTGATACTTTACACTATTAAAACAAAAACAATTATTTCTAAAAAATCCTAAACATTCAACCAAATATAATATTGAAATGATGAATATAAAATTAACTTTTATTTTATCATATAAATATATTATAATTCATTATATATATATTTTGAATGGAAATTCAAAATATATTAAAATACTATTTTTTATATAAATGAAAATTTTATCGATTCCTATCCTTATTTTATTTCTTAATTATCATTCAAAATTGGGAACATATTATCTATAAACACTTTAAAAAGTTTGAATATGTAAAAAATTTCAAAATTCATTTTATAATTTTGTTATTCCTGTTAAAAGACATTAATCTAATGTTTTTGTTAGAATGTTCATATTTAAATAATAATTTACCTATAGAATTGGATAGTTCTCAGTGATGTAAGAATCAAAATATTTAAAATAACTTCAAATATATTAAATTGATATACATTATATAAACATTGGGTGTTACATTTTACTGCATAAAAAATTACAAAATTTTAATTTGTTCTTCATTAATTTAAAAAGGACATAATTTTTTTATTAATATATTCTATGGGGTTGGACATAAATATACATTAGTGGAATTGAAACCCAATTATTCCACAAATATTACATTTCCTTATTAATCATGAATTAATATTAATTTTATTAATAGGAATCATGTCATTTCTAAAATATTTCATATGAAATACAGTTAAAATATTAATCCCCATAATTCTGAATGAGTTTCAAAAAACTTAAATTCATATTTATACAATTTTTCCATCATAGATATCAACATATTTATCTCTTTATTGCCCAATTTTGTTTATTATGTTTACATAAAAATATTGAATTTTAAAGAATATACGTACTTGATTTCATCCCATAATTTCACCCAAGTGTCTATTTTTGATTTATTTTCACCACTATTTCATGCCAAAACATAAATTTTCATAGGGATCATTTCATTCTGAAAATATTTAATTATCCTTTAATATATTATAATATTTAGAAAATGATGGAAAATATTCCCCACAATTCCTCCATCTAATAAATAAAAAATTATTTATCACATGATTAAAAAAATTACAATGGGGAGAAATAATACATTGATCTCTAAATAAAAAATTAAAAGGAAACATTGTTTATCATCTCCCATTCTATAAATAATTACCCTTTAAACTCTTCCAAAAAATTTCTAATCCATTTCAAAAGTAAAATCAATTGAATTATTTGGTCAAATATTTCACCATCTTCAATATAACAGTGATCCCCAAATTACATTAACCAAATAGAAAGTAAAATATAAACAAATATATACAGCATAATGATATATTACAAAAAATATATAATTTTTTTCCAAAATATAATGATTCACCATAAAACCTAGATAAAAACATATACTCTTGAACTAGTAAAACAAATCATCATTACTCAAATAAAATTACATCCTATAAAATAATATTATTATTTAACATATATTATAATGTTGAAAATATATTTTAGATCATACAAATATCAATAATAACTTTTATATATCATTGTTATATACTCATAAATTACAATAATTGGATAACTCATTTATTCACAATAGTTATTATCACCGCATCATTAATGAATATATTACCCATAAAGGTTATGAAGTATATGAAATTTAAGTACCCAATAAATTTATTCTAAAAAAATACAAACTAAATCACTGGTTAAAAATAGGGATACATATACCTCAACCAACTATATTTTTCCAAATATATAATCAAAATTATTAAAATATCGTCCTTTTAAACCCGGAAAATGTATTTATTTCTTAATAACATGATTATCCTTAAACATAAAAACTATAATGGTATTCTAATATATTATTTCATACTCATCAGATTACTTTCTAACCACTAATTTTTTCAAAACCATTACATAATTACAATTTATATGGCCCAAAAACCATATACCTATATATAGTACTAAAAACCTAATCATTAAATAGTGGCATTGATATCCATTTCAATGAACAAATTTTATAATCTATAATTAAAATTTCAATAGTCAAAATGATGTTCCATATATTTCTAATTCCTTTATTTATTTATTTATTTTTGAGTAATTAGAATCCGTTTACCTAAAAACCCCATTTCATTATAATATAATAGGAATTTATCAATTGTACCATAATTTTACTATTCAATATATGCACTTCAATATCTAAAAAAAATATCCACTAGAGATACCATCTTTTAGTATTTTATATTACATAATTTTTCATAACATTGGGGTACATGAAATATAAATGTTAGAGAGCCCTGATACTCATTATGTAAAATAATGAGAGATTTCAATTTATGATCACATGTAATAACATGAAAAGAATAGGGGTATTAAATAATTATAAATAAATATGAGATTTATAAAAAACATTCATAGTTGATAAATAATTAGTCATGGTCAAGGGATTTTTAATAATAAAATACATGATTGAAAATATTTTGGAATCCTTAATAACGAGTCATGAGTCATGAGAGAAAGTCATAAGAATAATTTATTTTATAATGTCATATATATAAGTAAAAAATATTATTTTATTAGTCATCACTCACTTATATGTATTTATTGGTCAATAGAGTCCAATATTGGATTTGGATTACACAAAATTCCAATCATTTATAAAGTCAAGGATCACTTATAAGACTCTTATAGTAGACATTGTCTCTTACTAAACGTGGTAAATTCCCCATTCTATTAAATAATTTCACATGAAATATCATTCATGACCCCATTGAATGGGGGGATATATAATCATTGGTCTTCAACTCTTATATTTAAAAAATGAATAATTTTTCTATGTGATCCAATAAAAAATAACAATTTCAGTATTTTTTAATAAATAAAAATTTATTGGGATTTGTAATAAATTTTTTAACACATAATCAAGATCCATCATGTGAAGGGATGTGGATAGTGTAACGAAATCATTCATTATTTCATCACTTCTTATTTCAAATGTGGAATAATGCATGTTTAATAATAACATTTTTAAAACATGAATATCATAATACATCCATAGAATTGAGGGGAATAAAAAATTAATAAACTATCCCCAAAACATCATATGAAAAAAAAAGTGTTATTTACATGGATGAAAACTAAATTTTGATGTGCATTTAAAAATTTATTTTTAAATCTATAAGAATGAAGATCTCCATTTCAAGTGTGGATATTTATTTCATGTTTCTTATGGTGGAAAAATAATGATTGAGAAATTTTCTATGTACATACCATGTACTATTGAGTACACTCTATGTACTGTGTTGCAATGAGTAGGCGTGTATTGGCCGTGTAATGGCTGAGTATATGGCCAAGTAAGTGACCTAGAAGACTACCCAAAGCGGGGTAAGGTTGAGGCTAGTACACATAATGTACATAAAATGAACACATCATGCACTTTTCTATTTTAATTTATACATCGGATTGGGGTCGCGTTTAATCCCCAGAATGTTGTTCTTCTTCTGGGTTATCATACCGAAGAGTGACATATGACTGAAGATCATGGAGCTCCTCACATTCCTTTTTCTAAGATCCGATTGAGACGATGTTGGGTGTGTTGGATTCCAACCTGTGAGTTCTCTCTTCCCATAGAGCCTCCCTTTTATATTTCTCATCTCTCGTGAGTTATTCAATGTTGTAAATTTTGACATTTTTGTAGATCTACATCATTTTAGGCTGATTCAAAGGTTGTTGACTAATAGGGTTCTTCGTGCAACATCATTGTAGGTTTGGTGATCATTAATTGGATTGTATTTGGATTATATGTTCTTAAAGTGACAAATTACAATGTTTTAGGTATTGCGTGATTTGGATTTTATCCCTATTATATACCTGTTAGGGTTTAATTTACTGAAAATGTGTTTTAGTATGAGTAAATTTTGATACCCTTGTTTACGGGACACCCCATGAGTGGGTTCCATTGTTTGACTATTATTGTCCATTTTCTCTAGGTTTCCTATGAGTTATACCATATTTTTCATCCATTGAGTTATTTAGGATGGAGTATATTGTTTATAAGTTATTTTTATTCTTTTTCAATGAAAAAATTTGAGACAAGTATTAGTTTGAATTGCATGTAGTGCCTCTAATAAATGTTTAATGTGCATGGATCTTCCTTGGACCGTGAGAGCCTTGGAGTAGGAAAACTGTTTGGATATCCATGTTTATTTACACATTACATTGAGAGGCTTAGTTTATATTTTGACCCATTGGGTATTGACATTGAGAGAAACCCAGATGTCTGGTATAAATTATTTGATTTGATGTCGACTAGGGGTACTGACAATGAGAGATTCACATGTGGTCATTTGAATAAGATTAGTCCTATGTTAATGAAAAGGGGTTAGATCGTGATATCATTCCCAGAGGGTTTTTGTGAATAATTGAAGGATTATGATTAGTCTCCCAAGCCATAGCACAATCTTGGACTCGATCATACTAAATTTTTTTAGGTGGTCTTTTTAGATGATTGTTTATTACATTACACAAGGGATACAGAGCTTAGGCTAGACCCTAGGTTTTCATTCCTCAATGGGTTTAATAATTTATAAATGTAAATGAATGTAATTAAAATCATTAGTATTGTTTAATATGTACATCATAGATTATTTCAACATTTCTGCATATTCTGTGCTATATATATTCACATAAAGTTAGGCAGATGTCTTTTGGTGGTTGCCTATAGGTATTTGGCTCACACCCTATTTGGGTCATAATTTTCAGCTCAAACAGATTATATGGTGGCAAGTATAAATAAGGGAAAGCACCCATCTACATCAGTTACATGAAAGCTACTGGAGTAGGATAACATGGGACTAAGATGAGGCTTGCGATGTTGTTGGAGTTTTCTATTTTCTGTACATGGGTTTAGAATTGTAATTCCAAAATTATTACTTGTATGGCTACATTCATAGTTACTTTTGAAATACATCATTATTTATATATATGTTGTAGTTGTTAAAACTAACAGGCTTCTATTTTTTGTATTGTTTTATGGAATTACTACTTCCACGACTATTTACTATTTTCTTCTGTTGTGTTACTCTTACTGTGAGGGAATAGTTTCCCCACATTCTCACCCAAGGCCCTTGTTGTATGTCAGTATCCACTGGAATTTGGGGAAATGCAGTTGAGGCCATGTGACCAACTAGGTACTAGGCACGTTTACATGGAACCTGAATCCGGGACATTAAAAATGTCACAACCCATCCTCGGGGCCCGTGCCGTGAATAGCCCAAGCCTACCTTCCATAGTCGTATGCTTCAGCTGCCTGAAGTTGTGCTCTTCCATGTCCACCTATTCCCTGTGGTCAGGGTGGACCTCCTGGTGGTGGTGGTTGCAACACCTCGAAGCATCGTCCACCTCCAGCTACACAGCCAGCTCCCCGGCCTCGGTCTTCGGCTCCTTGCGGTCCGCCTCGATTGAACCTCCGCCTCTGACTGGGAGGTCCTTCATCTATCTACTGATCATCTGAGCAGTGGGTCGGACTGTCATGTTCCATGTGACCCTGTCTTCCACACATGTAACATTGCATGGCAGGTCTGGCTCTGTCATTCCCCTTGGTGCCTCGCACTACCGACCCTGAGTCGTGTGGGCGACCACTTGTAGGTCTGACCCTCTTGGACCTATGTGTCATCTTTCTACTGCTAGCTGCTGATGACTCCGCTGCATACTGGCTAGTAGTGGATCCTTCTTCTAGATACTGCTCAGTAAAGAAACTCTCCACTAAGGGGACTCGCTCCAACACCCCCGTCTGCATTGGGATGCTGTGAGAAACAACTGAAGCTATAATCTCTCTCCTGAGCCCCTTCTCGAAGGTCGAGGCTCTGAAGAACGGGTCTCGTACCATATCAGTGGAGTAGCGCGGGAGGTTGGTGAAACTCTCTGAATACTGTGCCACCATCATGCTACCCTGCTGAAGATGCATTAGCTCTTATATACGCACCGCTCGAAGGGTGGCTAGTACAAACTCTGAACGGAACAAGCTCTCGAAATCTGCCCACAAAAGTGTTGCCTAGTCATGTATCTAGAGCATCAGGCTCCACCATCTTCCTGCTTCTGCCTGAAGGAGGCTAGCAGCAAGGATCACCATAAAGTCTGCTGGCGTCCCTACTAGACTAAACACTCTAACCACAGCCTCCAGCCAATCCTCATATGCCTGTGGGTCCGTCTCTCCCAGAATCTGGGTGGCCTCTGGCACTGGAACTCATGCAGTACACTCAAGTGGCATGCATCACCTGTTACTGGGGCTGGTGGTATTGGTGGCCCAACGGGTGGTAGTACCGCTGGTGCCTCTTCTTGTGCCACAACTAGAAGAGGGCCATGTTCTGAGGCCTCGTCGCTCGGCGGGCTGTCAGTACGTACAACTCTTGGGGCTCCAACTGGTCGTCCTCGGGAAGGCATCCTGAAAGAAACAGATGTCACACAGTCAAAAGTCTATACCTGGTGAGATGACCTGATTTGAGCTGATTTAAAGAAAAACTTTTAAAAACACACAAACGTAATCAGTGTTTTCATGCGCTGAGTCGGAAATCAGAAGTCAGGGTCCTGGTGTATAGATATGTCGGCCGCCACACCAGCACTAGACTTCCTGAATTGAAAACCACACTTAGTACGCTTAACACTATTTCTTCACAGAAAGAAAATATCAGAGTCATAAGTTCTGTGGTAGAACCGACGTCCTATGATACCAATTTGTCACGACCCGTCCTCGGGGCCCATGTCGTGACTACCCCAAGTCCGCCTTCCATAGGACAAGGGCGGGCGACTAGCACCCAAGCTGTAAATCCTGATAAAAAGGGAAGGCATTGACTTTATGAAAAACAAACAAACACACAACCAGAGAACAAGCGGAAGCAAACACTATGTAATGAAATAAGACAAGTGTGCTAAAAGTATAAAGGGGGCTGGAAATACAAGCCCAATAGTAAAGTATAAGGATAAGACAAAATATCAGGCATGTGTCAAGATGCTCCTGGATTGTCCTCTGGAGTTTCTGCCTAAATGGTAGGTACAGATGGACACCACACCTCTCCACGTCTGTCTGTCACCTCTAGGTACAGTCTCATCATGTAGTCCACCTCCAGGTACCGTCTCGACATGAAGTCCACCTCTAGATACCATCTCATCATGAAGTCCACCTCCAGGTACCGTCCAATTCTACAAGCCTCAACCACGATCAGTGATGTCCGTCGTCTGCATCCAACACAACAAGGTGCGGGCATAGCCCGCGCATGAGTGAGTATAACGGTGCTCATTAGGGACCCCGAGACCTTCCAGGTCTCACTAAATCCAATAAATATAAACCACAACGAAAGATCTCAACAGATAACCTTTACTTAGGTATATTACCATTAATATACCTAAGTTATCAAGTAACAAATCTCAATCATGAGGAAAACACAAATGTCATTGAATCAGCTCAAACCAAGATTTTTATTCAAAATGATGAAAAAACATGGCTTCTAGAGAAATCCACGTCTGTCAAGTGCAGCAGTCCTGTCACGACTCCGAGGTGTCACTCACTAACCACAGACTACTAAGTTACTCCTCCTATTGAGTACCGTGGGTCTTCCACCTCACAAATTAGTGCTCCTCCGCCATGGGTCTGCCACTTCACACAGTAGTTCTTCCCCTCATAGCCTACAGAGGTACTCCTCCTATCGAGTACCGCATGTCTGCCACCTCAAAAAGTAGTGCTCCTCCGCCATGGGTCTTCCACCTCACAAAGTAGTGCTCACCACGAGGATATTCAAGTCACTCTGAATCAAATCGGACAAGTAGTCATCAGGTCTCAGCCATCTACAAGGTCACCGTACTTCCTATGGTCACCTCTGGGAGGATCCGCTCCACGAGCCACTGGTCGATACTAAAAGTATCACAAGGTCCCATGATAAATTATAACAAACGACCGCCTCATCATAGGGGTCTTAACGCAACAGACGGTGCGTCAATCGGACACCCGGTTCATGAGTTATTAGCCTCTTTGTTCCGGGTGCCAGGTTGGTTTCGTATACGAACCAAACCGGTCGTATCTCAACTATACCATGAACTCCCATGGGGTATACTCAAAGGGATGACTATTCTCCAAGAGTACTGATGCCGTTGACGGTTCGTCAAACAGATGTCCGATGCCAAAGATATGGCCCAAGAAGGTAATGGGCCAGTAATGAGCCCGGGTCCGGTCCGACCCGGTCAGACCAACTCAGCCTAACCCAAACTGGGCCGACCTAGTCTGGTTCGACCCGTTCAGTCTCGTTGGGTCTGACCCGGCCCATTGGGTGAGTCATCCCACTATGTTTTGACAAGGTCCCCCAGGCCTGGCCCAGCGGACCGCGAGGGCGGTTCGACCCAATAGTCGCCACATAGGCGGCTTGGTAACTCGGCCCGGGAGACTGGTCTGGTTCGACCAGGGACATCGTGGGGGCGTCGTGGGCCGGTTCAGTAGGCCAGTGACCGGGAGGCCAGCGGGCAGACCACGCAGGGCGCGGTCGGGCTGTCTGGGCTCAGGCAGGCCGTGGGTGCACCGGGCAAGGCGTGGGTGCACCATGTAGGGTGCCGAATGTCGGGCAGCGCGCGAGGGCGCACCAGGTAGCGCGACAGGTCACCGCGGGGGCGCCATAGTGCACCGAGTAGGCCGCTGGGGGCGCGCCAGCAGGGCGCCAGGGGTGCGCCGGCATGGTGCAGCGGGTGCACCCGCAGGCCGTCGGAAGGGGTGCAGCAGGGGCGCCGGCAGTAAGCCGACAGGGGCGCGGGGCACTGGGTGCGTGCCAGGGGGCCGCAGGGGCGGTGTAGTTCACAGAGGTCGCGGGTAGCACGGCCTTTTTTCCCCACCCTCTTCGTTGTCGCCTCATTGCCATGTTGTCATGGAGTCATTATAAAAAGAACAAGGAAGGGTTTTGGGCCATGTTGGTTTGGCCCAGAGCCTCTGCGTTTAGGGTGGTACCAAGAGGGTCTCTCATGTATGAAGCACAACAACCACCATTATTCTTTTTGAGAGAAAGGAAGAACAATTGAACGGTTCATACTTTAAATAAAAATAAAACTCCTACCTCTTGCTCATCGCTCGTTGGCAGAGTCGCGGAAGGAAGACGATGAAGACCGTCGTTCCTCGCGTCTGCCACACGTCCCCAATTCCGAGCTGCGTCGGTTTGTTGATGATGTTGCAGAGGATAGGTTTCTAGGGAAGGAAGGTCAAAGATGAATCACGTGGGAGATCGTCGTTGGCATTCTTCACGTTCTTCATTGGAGATTCTATGATTTCCCCAAGTGTTGGGCGTCGCAATACATTACCAGCGCTTCGTCGCTTGGGGATGTCATCCCAAAACATTCTCCCAACATCCCTATATATTGGAGAAGGGGAGATGTATGTAACCGTCATGGAATTTATGAAGGTTAATTTATTTGGAACCTTCTTAAATTCCAAAAATGCAGTTACATAATTTAAAAAGGGGTTTGGGTGAATTAAATTGCATTGGTGAAATTTAAGAGGTGCGTTGGCACTACTTAAGAGTGTAGAATGCCAAGAATTTTCCCCCATATAGCCTACATCAAAACATATGACACAAATCAATTTTATGTTGACACATAAAATTAATTGACAACAATTATTTTCACACCGACACATAAAATTAAATCACAGCAATTAATTTTTACGTTGACCCATAAAATTAACTGACAACAATTAATTTTACGTCAACTCATAAAATTAACAGAAAGCAGTTAATTTTACGTCGACACATAAAATTAACTGACAACAATTAATTTTACGCCGACCCATAAAATTAATTGAGTGCAATTAATTTTACTATGACCAATAAAATTAATTGATGAGGGGTTTGAGAGGTTTCCTCTCTCTCCCCATCAAATGGGAGATTATGGTGTTGCAGTTCCACCACCAACTCCCAAGTGGAGTTTCTAACCACTTTATCCGCACTGCATGTGTTTAACAAAATAAAATAAAGTATTCACTTATTTTATTTTATTAACCCACGTAAAACCCCAAAAACTATCATTCATACCCGAGCATCCACCGTTGAGGTGAAATTCTTCATAAGAGAATATCTGCACTACGAGTTCAACAGTGCCCTCGAAATTCAATTCCGAGCACCGGTTCAAATGTTATAAAATGCCTCTCGTACGTTTACTGAACGTACCCGAAAAAAAGTTCGGAAAATTATTATCAGTAACCCTCGATCCACTACGGTCCAGGTTAGGCTCTTCCTAGGAGAGAGACGACCCAAAGAACTCAACGGTACTCTCAGATTTTCAATTCTAGTTACCTTTTAGAATTTAGGAAATTTACAATAAAATAATTCTCACTTAATTATTTTATTTATGGCCAAAAACTAACTTTATCAGGTGGCTCGCACAGGCCAAAGTTAGAATCTACTTAAAGGAAGAGTACCCTCACGAGTTTAGAGGTGGTCTCGTATTTTTAATCCAACTTAACGTTTGTGAGTTATAAGCATTTGAAAAATAAAATAACTTTATTTAATTATTTTATTTACGGTTATTCCATTTTCGGTTATTCTCACAGGAGTCCTGTGCCGACTAAAATTAAGTCACATAAAAGGAAACCCGCCATCCTAAGCACAACAGTGTCCTCATATTTCTGATCTATGTAATCGTTTAAGAGTTATTCCACTTTTTCAAGAAAACTGCTTAAGCGCGTTAATTTAAGCTTAACAAAACTTCAAAAAATTATTCCAGGCACACCGAGCCTCAGAATAGGGTTCCGTCAGAAACTGCATACTCTTAAAATTCCAAATAATTGAAGAAAAAAATTTTCCTTGAAATTTACGGGTCTTTACCAAAAAAATAAAGGATTAATAATTTTCATATGGAATATTGTGGAACTAAAAGATTCCCAAAATAGATATAAATAAATACATTAAATATAATTTAGAAATATTATGGTGTACGATTCAAAAAAAAAAATCTTGATATTTTCGAAATACTTTAATTCGTTAAATGTTATGAAAAATATTACATTCACTCTTGCTGTAGATTTATAAAGATAACTTTTGGAAAACACTGTAAAAAACATTTTTAATACCCCTCAACAGAATTTCAAAAATATATTAATATATGATTAAAAAAAAATTTAATCATATAAAATAAAATTTTGACTAATATTTTAATGAATAGGGACATCGAGTAATTATATTCAAATCCAATATAATAAATATCCTTAATATTTTGTTAAAAATATTTTATTGTCCGTTAGAAGAATCAATTAGATGGAAAAAGGATTGAGGAATTGATAAGACTAAAAATTTGTAGAATATAAATAATATATTTTTGTTTTTAATTACAAGGATCAAATTATTTTACACATTCTAAATATAGAATATATAATACAAAAAATTAAAAAATTAACATAAACCATATCGATGTTGGAAACAATTGTATCATAAACATTATGATAAAAATAAATTCAGATGAAAAAATATAGATATTCATAATGATGATATTAGTGATATAATATAGTACATGGTATCAGATACACCATATAATCTTATGCTAGTGAAAAACATGAAACAAGAGTCAATGAAATAATATTGAGTTGAAAATCCTTATTTTTTGGTAATTTCAGAATCATATACCCATAAAAGGGTTACACTTACATTTATTAGTAATTCCAAATTATTTCCATGAAAATAAACATAAATTATATTAATGGTTAATATTTTCACCAAAAATAATATATAATTCATGAATATGTTAAATGTCTCATAGAAATAAAAGTGAGTCATGAAACCCTTACATTAAGTCCCATCATAATTTGTATACACTAAAAAATATTATATAATATATTTATATTTATTTTAAATATATATTAGAACCATATTTAGACTTATGAGTCATGATATGATTCCCTTATATGATTAAATTACCATTTTATTTAAAATTACAACTTAAAATCATCATTTTGGGTGTCCACAGTTCCACTTTTCATGCTGGATTGGCTTTGTATGTTCCTATCATTTTAATTTGGTCATTGTTTCCCAATCTGATAATTTAAATAATTTAATATATAAAATATTTACCTGTTATATATTTTTTTTCCAATCCTAGAAATCAGTAATTGAAAACTATAATAAACCATTAATGGATATGGTATTCAATACATACACATGAACAAACCAATGATTTACAAATGGAAAAATTAAATCAAAGGTAAATAAATTATTATCAATTAAAAATAATAATATAATAATATATATAATATATATAATAGACATAATAAATAAACCTATCTGTATATCCCACCAAGTATATCATAAATGATAAAATAACCACAACAATTTTTGGTGTTGGTTGACTACACATATGTACAATCATAATTATAATCTAAAATTGATTGGAGGGTCAACAGTAGATAGTATTATAACATTATAAATTAATAATATTCAAATAATAATCATATATAGACATTAAATCCATTGATATTACCATTCATTATAGGAAGAAATAAAAAATAAAATAAGTTGATCATGGAAGTAGTGGTCTGCATTTTCAAATTATGATCTTTTGAGTTTTTATTGGGATGATTGGTAAATATATAATTATTATGAAATTACCAAAACAACATTATAGTAAGATAATTTTAATCATTTCAATATATTATTAAGGAAAAATAATTTTTTAGGTGATATATTTATATGTAAACATAAAATTATTAAGCGAATATGATTACCACTTATTTGAGAAACCTTATTTGGAACACTTTTTATAGACAATTTCGTGGGGTTTAAATAATAAAAACAATCAAATTACATCACTATGAATTATAAAAAGTTATATGGATAGAGTTTTTTCAGGATACGTGGCCAAATGTAATTTTAAGATGAGGGGATATCAGGATCACATTTATACATAAGTGTATTGACACATATATAATAAATTTAATCATTGAAATATTATAAGGTCATATTTATTTAAAATAATATCCACATTGGATTGCATTTAAATTTTGAATTACATATGGTCAAAATATATTCCATTAATTGTATTTTTTACATTTTTTAGGTTTTTTATCCCCTATCACATTAGATTAACAGTTTACTATCCCTTTTAACCATTTTCTTGGTAACATGATACCTAGTCAATACGTGATAACAATATCACTCTAAATGGAATATTTGGAATTTTGTGGAAAATCCTTGATATTATTGAAATTTTTTCATTCAATTAATTTTTTTAATATTTTTATATTTTAGAAAAAACTAATAATGTTTTATTCAATATATAATACCCCTAAACACATTTCTTACACCATTAACATAATTTTACTATTTATCCATCTTTCATAATGTAATTTTTTTTAATAATTAAAACATCACATTGATTTAAAATTCATTAAATATAAATTTGTTAGAATTTTATGCTTTCGAAAAAACCTGACTTTTAATAATAAATAACTATTTACATTGATTATTCACCAATTTTTACGAACATTGCATTAGTGATGGGTGCGTGTTTTAGGAAATTATAACATTGTTAAAAAATAAAAAAAATATTGAAAATCTATTGATTATCCAAATAAAAATTTATTATAATTATAAACATTTTTCAATCATTTGAAAAAGTATTAGTGTGATTAAAATAATGGGAGTTTCTTTTTATACTCATTCATTACGTAAAATAACATAATATTCATTATCAAAGAAAAATGAAACCAAAATAGCATAGATTGGAATATACGATTATTTTAGTTATAATATAATATGTATTTTAAATATGGTAACTATTTTTATACATTTAGTGACATTTACCAATATTTCATACCCTAAGGAACACATTTAACACATTAGTAATGCTATAAATTTTTACCATTTTTATTATTTATTAATGATATCAATGAAAGGGACCACATTAAAAATTTTAACAAGAATATAAAAAATATAGAGTAAATTTTATATTATTTAATTTTAGAAAATAATAAAATTCTTTTTAATATATATTAGCATGATTCAACAAAAATCACTTCTGTAGAAATGTCTATTTTAATTGTTTTTAATGATTTTACAAAAAAACATGAATATTTTTGTTTCCCATATTTATATAAAATAAATTAAATAAATTGTTGACCATTAAAAATTAATAAAAAACCAAAAATCAATATAATTGTAACACCCCAGGTAAATAAAAAATATGAATTTTTCAAATTTATCCATATTTGTGAATAAAATATTGATATTACTTTAAAGGGGCCACTATACTCGATGGCGTACCCAATACGCAACAACGAGTTTCTTGAGAATATTACACCGCACTCTAACAATAAAATAATTTTATTTTAAATGGAAGTTAACGCCTCGCTGTTGTAATGGCGGGAAAGAACATAACTAACTACAAAATGATTATATATGTTTGTCAAATATTTTTACTTTTTACAATAAATTTTGGAGGATTAAAAATGCGAATGAATCCAATTTTAAGCATAAACATACTAATATTCATTAAAAGGTCGATTAACAACCATTTGATGGCGAACCTATTTTAAATCCACTTTTGAAAATTTTATGTGTTAAATTTGACAAAATAAAATTCTTCTTTAGAATCAGGACATCAAAATTTACTTTGTGTAATTTTTTGGTATTTTTCCGATAAAGTTCATTTTTTAATGAATAGTGAAAAATGTTGTATTTTAATTCAAAAACTCTTTATAATATAATTTATTTATATGATTATATTATCTTTTGAATTGGTTTTAAAGTGAAATTAGAATATATTTTTACCATTTAATCCAATATTGGTCGTTGGAATTAATTTTATCTTGAAATTGGACTTAAACTAGTGTCAATCTTTTGATACTTATTGTTTCATAAAAACAAGCTATTTGTTCTGACAACCGGAATTAATTATTAAATTAATTAATTTAACTTATATGTTTTTGAAATTTGTAAAATAGACATCATTTTTGAATTTGGAATATCAAATATAGCATAGGGTGTTTTTTTGGTATTTTTCGGGAAAACTTCAATTTTGGATGAATAGTAAAACCACTAAGTGGTACTTAAAAACTGATTTTTCATTTAAATGATATTTTACCACCTATGTGTTTTGAATTTAAAAAATCCAACATACATTGTTCTCATTAAGAAGTAAAATGTGGTTCAATGGGATTAAAATAATTTTTTTGGTGAATAGTAAATTTTAAGTTTTAATCGCGATTAGAGGTAATTTGTGTATTTTAAGGTAAAAATAATGTTTTATTAATATTAAATGACCTAGACACATGTCCTAACCTCATTGGATGAGTCATGACCGACTAATAAAGTCCATGGGTTATATTGGGGACCCCATGAAGCCACTTTGGTTGGAAAATGACATAAATACCTTTTTATTTAAAGTTAAAATTAAAATGTCACAAACATGTGTTGTTTTATTAAAAGAATTTTTACATGGGGTTATATAAGTCATATCTTTGCCTATAAATATTAATTATAAAGAAAAACAATATTTCCTACATCATGATATTTTTTTATAATTTTTAGACATTAAATAAATTAATTTATTTATGACACCGTGATGATGCAATCATTACCTCATAAATGAACGATTTAAATAATATGAGAAGATAGGATGAAATATAAGTCTTAAACTTTTCACAAACCTAATGTATGGGTGGATTTCGAAACCTTACCACCTTACCCTCGAAATATATCATTTTTGGACCTTTTAAATCCGAAAATGATTTTATAATAAAGTAATATTTTATAACTTTCCAAGAGTGCCCCTACTCTCCTTTTATAAAAGTCCCCCACCTCTACCACCTTACACACACCTCTAAAGGATTTTTCTCGGCCAAAACCTGCCCATTTCATCACTCCAAATCCCTCTCGTCATCATTGAAGCCTCACTTTGGGCATAATCTTTTCCTAGTAAGCCTTTGAGCTCAAGGAAAAGAGAGTTACCCGATTTAAAGGTAATGTCTTCCCTTGTGTTATTTTGTTTTATTTTTCTTCTCCAAACCCCTAAAATCATTTTATTACAAATTTATTTTGTAAAAAAACCAATATCGTAAATATACTATGATTTTTTTATAAGAATAATTTGAGCTACTCTTTCACACACCTCCGTCTAATGGTTAAAAAACATATTGTTTCTGTGGATGGCGAAATACTGCCTCACGAAAAGAAGATTGTTCAAAATTATTTTAACACCATCAAAGGTGGCCATTAAGATGTCAATATATTTATATATGATATATAATATGTTTATGTTTTATATAATCTTCTATATTTTTCATTTATGGCATACCTTTATGATATCCATTATGGGTAAACGCGATATCTTCATTTCAGGAAGTGCGGACTACCGCCCTCTCAAAGTGATTAGATTCATTAATGCCATTTGTGAGACGTATAAAGGATTAAATTAATGGTATTACATATTATATACTACTGGAATTATAATATATCTTTATACCATTATTATTTAAATCCATTTAATACAAAAAAAATGAAAGTAGCGTTCATGCGTACGTACAGCTTACCGTCTCCATAAACGGTACATTTCATTTCTTATCTCCAAATGTTATGTACTATTATAAGTAAATATATATAATTGATATATATGTAATATATTACATCTAAATTATGGATATCATTATTAAATATAATATATATATCTTTCATTTTTTTAATTCCATTAATATGACAAAAAATGAAAGTAGCGTTCATGCGTACGTACGGCCTACCCTCTCCATGAACGATGCATTTAATTTTTATATCTCCAAATTCTATGGAATAGTATAGAATGAATATATACTGTATATATATGATATTAAAAACATCAATACTATTCTGGATATGATGTACCTATAACTACATGGAAAATTCTTTTCCAACAAGTTCGATTTTTACTCATGTACCGAACATCGACAAAAACGTCTGATATGAAATCAATTTATTAACCAATTATTATAACCTTATAATATGTGATATTAACTGAATAATAATCTTTAAAGTAGGTCCTTATGAAATTATAAATTGACCAAATTTTATTCTTCAGGAGATTAAAAAACGATCGAGTCATGTCGGAAACGAGGTAAGGGATCCTACCCCTCTCTTTCTTTTTTAAGTACACTCTTTTATGTCATTCCTGTTAAGTTCATATTTATTATGATTGGGTTGTTCTTTTATATTAATCCTACTATACTTTTTATGTTCATATGATAAGAGACCCTATTCTTTCTCATCAATCCATTTTGGATGTTTTGAGTGGTGCTGTTAGGCTGCCGAATTTTCATAAGAGATCTAACCTCTCTCTTTCTTTTTAAGTACTCTCCTTTATGTCACTTCTTTTAAAGATCATATTTTTTATGATGGGGGATGCTCATTTATATTCATATTTATGTACATTTTTTTGTAATATGATGAGATACCCTATTTGATCTCATCAATCCATTTTTTGAAGTTTTAAGTGGCGTCATTAGGCTACCGAGTTTTCGTAAGGGATTTTTCATCTCACTTTTAGTCCCATGACATTTATGCTACATTTGCCACCATTTCCTTTGAGTGGTGTATGCACATCCCATTATTATACTCTTTGAGTAATATAATTTCATTTATGGGTATTTACATATTCATTGTATGACCCTTCGTCAATGGGGTGTACGTTTTGAAAGATACCCATGTCGGTTAGGGAACCTTTCACCCTCCTCTTTTTAAAAGACTTCTTTTGTTATGTCTTTTAATTACCATAATATTATTTTGGTATATATTCTTATATATCCTTATTGATGTAAATTTTATCTCCAAGTGATGATATACCCTTTTTATCTCTCATCAACTCTTTTTCTAAATTTTGAAGTGATGCCGTTAGGCAGTCGAATTTCTGCAAGGGAACTTCTTAACCCAATTTTGATTCTTTGGGATAAACTTTTACTCCTTGAATATGTCGTTCTATGAATATGTGTGAATATCCTCTTATTTTTTTACACTTAATATCCTCATATATTTGGTGTATTTGTTTGTCACACATAATTATGTAATTTATTTATCCTTAATCCAAGGATACCGTCTTTGTATGGGACATTGTCTCAATCTCCTTTCATTGAGGCATATTGTGTTTTATACACAACTATATTTTATACGGTGTATAAAACCCATTGACTCATACATTTACTCAAAATAATCTTTTTATATGAAGTGTTTACTTAACAAAATAAAGGGAATGTTTTGTTTTTGTCGTACGTATGCGGCGACAACGACTTCTCCGCCGCCATGACCATTATTGGAGTTTCGGCTTCCTCTACAAGACATAATTTTTTTAATGAAAAATAAATACCATGTTTTACTTTTCTTTTATTTTTGTATTGAAATTGGATTTCATAATGTTTGTATTATATCAATGTGTTGTATTGATATCTTGTGATTGAAATGTGGAAATGTTATGTTTCCTTTATGCATGTTTTATGTGATACGATTAGGTTATGGTTCATGGGAATTATTAAAAAGATGGGTGGTTCTGTGATAAAATAAGGGTAGGTGAGCCCGATATAGCCCTCCAATGCATTGTGTAACGCGAAGGGGTTAAACATTTAGGTTTCTCTGAAGAGATTTAGGGAATATACTGTGATGGGTATTCCAAACGTAATGAAGAGGGTTACTCTCTACGTAAGAATGTTATGAATGCCTCAAGTTACCTTTATGTCTTATGATTTCTATGATTTATTCATGATTTGATTAGGTATGTTAAAATGATTATTTTTAATGAGTAATGCATGATTTCATACCTGGACTAATGTTTTATTTTCATACTTATATATCCCTTACTGAGCTTTTTATGCTCATCCCAAGTTTTGGAAATGTTTTTCACAGGTCATGTGAAAGTTGCATGATATGATTATAGAGTCAAGTAAGTGTCAAGAACTAATCCATGTTTTATTTTAAATATGGTTCCGTTGATGGGAAAATGATTAATTCTATCTTTTATGTAACCACTTTGTTTAAATGTGGAATGTAATTCATGATTTATGATCTAATTCTATAAAACTCTAAACCTGAAAATATCCTCCATGTGAATTATTCATTTAATTCAATATTAAGTAAGGTTTAAGGTTGGGGCATTATAATTGGTATCAAAGGTCGGTTTAGATAACTTTAGAGGTTAGGGTATTCTCTAAGCATAAGTGACATTACCATAATGGCTAGGATTTCAGAAAGAGTCATAGTTTTTAGATAAAGTGAATGAGTAAGTATATCTTAGTGTTTGTCTTCCTCATTAGTACATTATTTTTTTGTTGATATACTTACACTGGCATTTCTATTTTTAGTGAATGGATGGATCTAGAAGGCACCAATGTGACAATAGGATTGAAGGAAACTGTGGTGGTTCTCTGATTAAGAGACTGGATGAAATGGGGGATTCAATGAGGAAACTTGTGGTTGTTCTAAACCAACTATCAAGGAGTCATGATCAACGACTTGTAACTTGGTATGTTCTTTAATGAATTTTGTATGATATGACCAATCGATGTGTAAGTTCAAGTAATAATTACAAAGGTAACCATTAGGGTTTATATGATCCTTAATTTTGAGGTAATTATGGGTTATTATATATTATAATGGAAAATGAAAGGCATGAGATAAAATTGAGGTTAACATATGTTATGATTATTTTTGAAGATTTTATCTCATTTTGGGGAATGTTTTAAGAATTATATAGTTTTGGAAAAAGGACAACATGTAGACCGTGTGAAAACCCGTCGCATCGGACAAAGCTACGGGAATCGAACCCACAAACAATGTGCGACTGGTATTTATCCCTTACCACTGGACTACGTGACGTCCCTGGTTAGTTTGACTAATTTTTTTTAGTTAGATGATTTTAGGAATCAATAGTATGTTTATTTTGGGTTATCTATGGTATTTATTAACCTATCATGGAGGATATGTGATTAGGTTAATTACTTTTCAATATGAGAATTTAAAAGATACTGATTTTATTTGGAGGTAAAAGTTAATTTGTACCTCGGATGACTATGTGATTAAATCTTTCAAATATTTGGGTTTCAATCTTAGTTTGGTTTACCTTGAAGAATTTTATGGACAATTGTTTATCAAATGGTCTTTGTTGAACTTTGGGTTTTTTTGGACAAATTTTGGAGATTAAGAATATATTTTCTTTTTATAAAGGATTATACTTTTGTGAATTATCTGATCTCATACTAACAATTTTAGTTTTGGATTTTTTCTAAATACATGGAAAATATATAGTTCTTTTTTGTGGATTAGGTGATTCCCAAAAAGTTGATTATAATACTCTTAATGCGGACAAGTCTTCCTAAATACTCGTCTTTTAGAGAAAATATGAGTTTGATTAAGAAATCTAGTAAAATTTGAAAGTCTATGTGACATGTAAGTATGTTTCATTATGATTTAGTTAATATCAAAAATAAATTCCTCAATGAATAGTAACTTAAAACAAAAATGTTGTCTATTAACTTTTACAACTGGGGAATCGAATACCGTTTAACCCATCACAAGTTTGTGATTTTCTTATGGTTAACATTCTCCAAGACATGTTTACTATCACTCTCAATCAGAACATGGCCCTTTATTTTTTTCCTCCATGTCCATATTTTCATACTTGGAATCCTAGTATGGGTTAACTCGGGTGACCTTTGTACGTATCTTTCTTTATTTTAAAGTGATTGTTTTACGGACTCTTGTTCTGATGTGGGATTTTCAATGAAGTTTCCAAGCCCAATTTTAAAATTGCGAGGAAAAAATTCCCAAAAGGGGGGAAGGATGTAACACCCTAGGTACATAAAGAATATGAAATTTTAACATTTGTCCATATTTGTGAATAAAATATTAATATAACTTTAAAAGGGACTCTATGCTCGATGACGTACCCAATACGCAACAATGAGTTTCTTGGGAATCTTACATTACACTCTAATAATAAAATAATATTATTTTAAATGGTTGTTAACGCCTAGATATTGTAATGGCGGTAATGAACAGAACTAACTATAAAATGATTATATATGTTTGTCAAATATTTTTACTTTTTACAATAAATGGTGGAGGATTAAAAATGTGAATGAATCCAATTTTAAGCGTAAAAATTCTAATATTCTTTAGAAGGTCAATTAACTGCCTTTTGATGGAGAACCTCTATTAAATCCACGTTATGACAATTTTATGTGTTATATTTGACAAAATAAAATTCTTCTTTAGAATCGGGTCATCAAAATTTACTTTGTGTAAATTTTTGTTATTTTTCCGATAAAGTTCATTTTTTAATGAATAGTGAAAAATGTTGTATTTTAATTCAAAACCTCTTTTTAGTATAATTTATTTATATGGTTAGATTATATTTTGAATTTTTTTTAAAGTGAAATTAGAATATATTTTTTCCATTTAATCCAATAGTGGTTGTTGGAATTAATTTCATCTTGAAATTGGACTTAAACTAGTGCCAATCTTTTGATACTTATTGTTTCATAGAAACACGCTATTTGCTCTGACAACGGGAATTAATTATTAAATTAATTAATGTAACTTATATGTTTTGAAATTTGTAAAATAGAAATAATTTTTTAATTTGGAATATCAAATATATCTTAGGGTGAATTTTTGGTATTTTTCTGGAAAACTTCAATTTTTGATGAATAGTTAAACCACTAGGTGGTACTTAAAAAACAGATTTTTCATTTAAATGAAATTTTACCACCTCTGTGTTTTGAATTTAAAAAATCCAACATAAATGGTTGTCATTAAGAAGTAAAATTTGGTTCAATGGGATTAAAATAATTTTTTGGTGAATAGTAGCTTTTATGTTTTAATCGTGATTAGAGGTAATTAGTGCAGTTTAAGGTAAAAAAAAGTTTTAATAATATGAAATGACCTAGACACATGTCCTAACCTCAATTGATAAGACATGGAAGACCAATAAAATCCATGGTTCAACTTGGGGACCCCATGGAGCCACTTTGGATGGAAAATGACAAAATTACTTTTTCATTAAAAGTTAAAATTAAAATGTAACAAACATGTGTTGTTTTACTAAAAGAATTTTTACATGGGGTTTTATAAGTAATATATTTGACTATAAATATTCATTAGAAACCTAATAATATTTCCTACATCATTATATTTTTCTATAATTTTTATACTTTAAATAAATTATTTTATTTATGACACCGTGATGATGCATTGATTACCTTATAAATGAACAATTTAAATAAAATGAGAAAATAGGGTGAAATCTAAGTCTAAAACTTGTCAAAAACCTATTGTATGGGTGGAAATATAAACCTTAACACATTATACTCTAAATATATCGTTTTGGGACCTTTTATATCCTAAAATCATTTTATAATAAAGTAATATTTTATAACATTCCAAGAGTGCCCATCCTCTCCTCTTATAAAAGGCCCCCACCTCTACCACCTTACACACACCTCTCAAGCCTTTGGATCGGCCAAACCCTGCCCATTTCATCACTACACATCCCTCTATTCATCATTGAAGACTCACTTTGGGCATAATTCTTTCTTAGGAAGCCTTTGAGCTCAAATCAAAGAGAGTTACCCGATTTAAAGGTAATGTCTTCCCTTGTGTTCTTTTGTTATAATTTTTCTTCTCCAAACCCCAAAAATCATTTTATTAGTTTTTTTTTGTAACAAAACCAGTATCATAAATATACTAGGATTTTTTATAAGAAGTATTCGAGCTACACTTTCACACACCTCCGTCTAATGGTTAAAGAACATACTATTACTGTGGAAAGCGAATTACAGCCTCCCGAAATTATGATTGTTCAATATTATTTTAACACCTTCAAAGGTGGCCATTAAGATGTCACTATATTTATATATGATATATTATATGTTTAGTTTTTCCTTAACCATCTGTATTTTTCATTTATGGCATACCTTTATGGTGTCCATTATGGGTAAACGTGATATCTTCATTTTAGGATGTGTGGACTACTACCCCCTCAAAGTGATTTGATTCATTAATTCCATATGTAGGATGTATAAATAATGGAATTAATGGTATTACATATTATATCCTACTGGAATTATAATATACCTTTATATCATTATTATTTAATTCCATTGAATACAAAAAAAAAGAAATGAATGTAGCATTCATGCGTACGTACGGCTTACCGTCTCCATGAATGGTACATTTCATTTCTTATCTCCAAATGTTATGTACAATTATAAGTACATATATATAATGGATATATATGTAATATATTATATCTAAATGATGGATATCATTCTGTAATTATAATATATATATCACTCATTTTGTTTTAATTCCATTAATATGACAAAAAATGAATGTAGCGTTCATGTGTACGTACGACCTACGATCTCCATGAATGGTGCTTTTAATTTTTTATCTCCAAATGATATGGAATAGTATAAAATGAATATATACTGGATATATATGATATTTAAAACATCAATACAATTCTAGATATGATGTACCTATAATTACAAGGAAAATTCTTTTCCAACAAGTTCTATTTTTTACTCATGTACCAAACATCGACAAAAACGTCTGATATGAACTCACTTTATTAACCAATTATTATAACCTTATAATATGTGATATTAACTGAATAATAATATTTAAATTATTTCCTTATGAAATTATAAATTGACCAAATTTTATTATTCAAGAGATTAAAGAATGATCGTGTCATGTCGGACACGAGGTAAGGGGTCCTACCCCTCTCTTTTTTTAAGTACACTCTTTTATGTCATTCCTTTTAAGCTCATCTTTCTTATGATTGAGATGTTCTATTATATTACTCCTACTGTAAGTTTTATGTTCATATGATGAGTGACCCCATTTTCTCTCATCAATCCACTTTGGAAGTTTTGAGTGGTCCCGTTCGGCTGCCGAATTTTTGTAAGAGATCTAACCTCTCTCATTCTTTTTAAGTACTCTCCTTTATGTCACTTCTTTTAAATCTCCCCTTTATTATGATGGGGGATGTTATTTTATATTCCTATTTCTGTAAATTTTATTTTAATATTATTAGACACCCTATTTTATCTCATCAATCCATTTTTGGAAGTTTTAAGTGGCGTCGTTAGGCTGCTGAGTTTTCGTAAGGGATTTTTCATCTCACTTTTAGTCCCATGAGATTTATGATACATTTGCCACAATTTCCTTTGAATAGTGTATGTACTTCCCATTATTATACTCTCTATGTAATATTATTTCATTTATTGGTATTTACATATTCATTTTATGGCCCTTCTTCAATGGGGTGTACGTTTTGAAATATAGCCAAGTCGGCAAGGGAACCTTTCACCCTCCTCTTTTTAAAATAATTCTTTTGTTATGTCATTTAATTCACATAAAATTATATTGGGATATGTTCTTCTATATCCTTATTGATGTAAATTTTATGTCCAAGTGATGTGATACCCTTTTTATCTCTCATCAACTATTTTTCTGAATTTTGAAGTGACGCCGTTAGGCTGTCGAATTTTTTCAAGGGAACTTCTTAACCCAATTTTGATTTTATGGGATAAACACGTACTCCTTGAATATGTTGTTTTATGAATATGTATGAATGACCTCTGATTGTTTTACACATAATATCCACTTTTATTATGTGTATTCGTTTGTCACACATAATTATGTAATTGAATTATCCTTAATCCAAGGATACCGTCTTTGTATGGGATTTCATCTCAATCTCCTTTCATTGAGGCATATTATGTTTTATACACAACATTATTTTATACAGTGTATAAAACCCTTTGACTTTTATGTTTACTCAAAAGGAATCTTTTTATATGAAGCATTTACTAAATGAAAAAAGGGAATTTTTTGTTTTTGTCGTACGTATGCGGCGACAACGACTTCTTCGCCACCGTGACCATTATTTGAGTTTCGGATTTCTCTACAAGCCATAATTTTTTTTAAATGAAAAATAAATATCATGTTTTACTTTTCTTTTATTTTGGTGTTGAAAATGGTTTTCATAATGGTTTTATTATATCAATGTGTTGTATTGATATCTTGTGATTGAAATTTGGAAATGTTATGTTTCCTTTATGCATGTTTTATGTGATACGATTATGTTATGGTTCTTGAGAATTATTATGAAGCTGGGTCGTTCTGTGATAAACTAAGGGCGGGTGATCCTGATATAGCTCTCCAATGCATTGGGTAACGCTAAGGGGTTAAACGTTAAGGTTTCTCCGAATAGATTTAGGGAATATACTGTGATGGGTATTCCAAACTTAACCAAGAGGGTTACTCCCTACGTAAGAATGTTATAAATGCCTCAAATTACCTTTATGTGTTATAATTTCTATGATTTATTTATTATTTGATGAGGTATGTTAAAATTATTATGTTTTATGAGTAAAGTATGATTTCATACATTGACTAATGTTTTCTTTTCATACTTTTATATCCCTTACTGAGCTTTTTATGCTAATCCCAAGTTTTTGAAATGTTTTTCACTGGTCAAGGGAATGGTGCATGATATGATGATAGTTTCAAGGATGTTTCAAAAAAGAATCCATGTTTTATTTTAAATATGTTTCCATTAATGAGAAAAAAACTAATTCTATATTTTATGTAACCACTTTGTTTAAATGTGAAATGTAATTCATGATTTATGATTTAATTCTCTAAAAAACTAAACCTGAAAAGATCCTCAATGTGAATTATTCATTTAATTCAATATTATGTAAGGTTTAAGGCCGGTGCCTTATAATAATTTTTTGAGAACATTATTAAAATTATGTACCTTATATTATATTTATTTCAATAAAAACATTAATATAAATTTGATAATTTCATTCATATATTTATAAGATCAACATTTTCATAATTAATGATTTAAATTAATTAAAAAATATATATATTTTATGTGAAAAGTGATTCATAATCTTTATATCTATTCACATATCCTGATATTGTCATATAAGTTACATTCTTTGTCTAATGGTTATTTTTCACTATTCGAAAAAAATTATTATTTGTAAAAAAACCCAAAAAAACACGATAAAATAATTCTGATTTGAGGAATCAGAAAGTGTAGTACCTTTATTGATTTTTATATTATATAACTCATATATTTATTATTCAATTGAAAATTAAAAATATAAAGGAATCCTAGGTTTACAGAAAAATCACTCGCTAAATATACACATCCATATATTATTATATTTTTTTCTATCAAATTCAATCTCATATATACCCAGAACCAATAAATCATTTTTATTTTTTGTAAAATCATAATCATATATTTAATTATTTTTTATTCCTATTGATAGTCAACAATTTTTGTAAAATGTTGTTATAGTCCCACATAAATAACAATATACTTGTAGTATATGGAAATTCCTTAAGTTATGTGAATATGGAGATAATAAAAATAGAATTTATTATATTACTAAATATTCTACAATATATGTGTGTTAAATTACACTCCCTTATATTTCATCCCGCATTTTTATCTAATCTCTCGTAAAAATGGTTTTAAAAATTTTCAAAAACCATTTTATTGGGTTGAATATAAATATACAATCACGTGATGAAAAAAATATTAATCCCCAAAGATTAAATTTGATTTTTGAAAAAGAATTAAATGTATATGATAGTACTTAGAAAATTATTATTTCATATTTGTTTCATAAAAAATTAATTAATAATTATGATACTTATACATTTGAATGATTATTATATTATTTAAAAATATTACTCATTAATATTTACTAGATATAAATCAATAGATTTATCGTAATATTTATTGATATAATGGTATTTATTTTCCAATGGGATATATAAGGTGAGATATTGTACATAGTTGAATTGTTAGGTTAATTTCATTCTTTGGTTTTTTTGACAAGCTATTCACATATATATCTTGTCAAAAGATTAATAAAAATGACGATTTTTCCATGCATGAATAAATGAAAGAATATTTTTATTGACAAAAAGTTGATCTAAATGGTGAATAATAAATTTTAAATATTCCCACCATTATCCAATGTAAATAAATATCAAATGTTACGATAATATCCATTATTAGGAAATATTTAATTTATCACTATATCCTCAACAAATAACTCCCAATGATTTTTTGATGTAATTTAACAATTTATTAATCATTAAAGTATTCCAAAAATATGTATGTCCAAATTTAAAACTAAAACATTATAAATATTTTATTACAAATTTTTCCAAAAACAACCTAACATTTCTCCATGTATTATTTTAATCAGAAAAGAAGGATTATAAAATAATGTCAATATAGGAATCATATATTCACCAAAATATAATAATGATTTCCTTAAATGAACCAATTAGTTATAAAACTATAACAAAAAAATATTTTCATCCACTAGTAATCTCAATAATAATTCCAAAAATAATATTTTACCCTAGAATGAAATAATTATTTAACTTTAATATATAATTTTCATTATATAGTGTACTTCTTAAAAATAACGATTATCACATAGTCAAAAAATTTATTTTCATTCTCATAGATATATAGATATATATATATATATATATTATCGAAATATGATAAATATATTTTCCCATTAACATTAATTACCTCATCCTTAATTAATATATTACAGTTGAAGGACAGGTGTTCATTTTATGGTATGTAGAAAATAACATTCCTTCTGAATGAGAAACCACTATATCATAGTTGGAAGACGATGAATACATAAACCTCCATCAATTATTACATTTTACAAAATGTAATTAACCACATTCAAATACCACAACATAAATCCTTTAAATAGTGTTTCATTTTTGAAGATATGATAATCCCAAAAAATATAAACACATAATGATATTAATAAATCATAATTTATTATCTTATGATAACATACAATCATATGATGTTATCAAAACTATACACATATTACAATTGAGACATCCCATACCATGTATCGCAATATCAATTTTTATGAACATAATTTTTAAATATTGGTTTAAATACGAAGTTGAACAAATCAATTTTATACAAAAATTATTATATTTTCTATGGACAATAATAAGTCACTTATATAGAAAATACAATTTAGTTTTATTGTTTTAAAAAATTAGGAAATCCAATTTATAAAAAAAATCCCATTTCCTTCTCATCATATGTCTATTTTCAAATTTATAACAAAATTTTCTTATTCATTTAGAATAATTCTACATACACAATGTAATTATGTAAAATGAATACAATTTTATTATTATCTAAAATAATAACATTCATTATAACCTAAGTAAATAGACATATAAGAAATGGTGATCCTAGATACAGAGAAATGGAATTATTGAGAGTTGTTAATTGGTTCTCATATGTACACATTAGATAAGAATAATGGTTAGAGATAAAGATCATAAATTATACAATTCCAATGAAATGGGTCCTAGAACATAAATCATGAGTAATGGAATACATCTTTTTCCTAAAAAAGACATGGGTAAGAATGTGTGTAATTATATATAATATAAATGAGTCATATGAACATATTATAAGAATAAGAAATGTTGTTTTTTAATATATATAAATATTGAAAATTATTTCCTTAGTAATGGTTCAATACCATGATTACGTAGTATATAGAGTCCCATATTTGGATTGGTCCACTCAACATTATCAAAATTTTCTTTTTTAACGTCCCACCGTCAAGACTATCATAGTGGATAGAGTCCATTACATCACTAGGATCCCTTCAAATTACATTTCATAATATCCACTATGTTAAAAATCCATACTTAATTGAATAAGGGGAATTATAATTTGTATTCAACCAATTAAATATGTAAAACCATATGAATGTGTCCTAAAAAAACATTTATCATTTTATTATAGAATCACATCGAAAAGGGGAATATTTTCATAATGATTTAAATATCGCATAGTTATATGATGTTAATGTAATAGAATTGGATGGCGTCATAATAAAATAAATTATTTCAATTTAACATTATTAACCAATGTAAATAAATTGAAAATAGAAAAGATTTTATAAAACAACATAATCATAAGATATCCATATAATGTGTTTGGATAGTATCATAAAATCATATCCCAAATAGAGAATAAAAAATCTTAAGATATTGATATTGTTGAAACACACGATTAATATATCATTTGCAAATATCATTAAAATTGAGGAATTAATTAAAATCTGTTTGTATTATATAAAACTATAAACTTATAGAATAATCTATGTTCACATTTATTGAGTATTTTTCATTTATTCCCTTATACATGATGTATTTTTCAATTTCGTTTTCCAAAGGTTCTCATTTCTTTGATGGATTTAAGTATACATCCACACAAGATGAATGAAGTGTTAGATTCCCTTCATTACCTATCTGTACATATTCATGTAGGATTCCCATATTTATCTAATAATTAAAATAACAGATCGTAATTGAAGAACAGTACATTTGGTGAAGGTCAAGTTATGAAATTATCTATAATAGTTTTAATGTGACAGAACACCAACTATATTGAACATCTAAAAGGTAAATTTTAGTCAAGGATAAAATGGTAATATGATTATATTTTGATGACCATGAGTTTTAATATGTCCATCCTTTTGTATTTTAATTATATAAACACTAAAAACTATGATATGATAAATTGATGATTGATAAAATATTTTGTTAGTTTATCATAAATTCAAAGTACAATACAGGTTTTAAAGAACTCAATGATGTGAGTATTTATATATTTCAGTGTCCATCGAAATCATATTAATGTGTTAAGTAAGATAATAAATTATAAAATGTATTTTTAAGAGTTTATGATTGACTGAAATATGTTGGAGTTTATATAGAGTATCACATTCTTTAAATGAAAAAAATATGGAATTATGGAAGCGTCCAAATATGGTGTATGGGATTTCATTAGATGGTGAATACCTTTGATGGAATATTACTATAAAACCAAATATAAATTTTCAAGGACACCTTAGATTAACATAATTTCCAACATAAAGATTCAAGTATATAAATTATATGGTGAAGATGAATTCCATATTTATTAAGTTTTTTGGTGTAACTAATATTCATATTTCCAAAATCAATTATTTAACAATATTAAAAAATAATATAAGAGAATAAATCTAAAGGTATAAAAATTCAAATAACATAGAAAAATTAAAATGTAATTACTTCCATATGTAAAATTTTAGACAATATAATAAAATTTAATGACTATGTATACAAATTATGATACGTGAAGAACTTTGTCAGGTAATTTTTCATGTATCCAAAAACGAATATGTGAAATGAAAATTCCAATATTTTAATTTCACTTTTCTACATTTTCAGTTTTAAAGAAAAAAATTGTTCTTTTTAAATAAAAAATAAATTATAATTACTCATTTTTTAATAGATTAAGTAAAACTCATTGAACCTTTGAAAGAGTTTTGATTATTATATGTTAATAAAGATTAGGTAATCGCAATCCATCCTAAAATTGAAATAAAGGAGAGATAAAGACATGTTATTCTAGTTTTTTTAATATAATGTAAATACATATCAAAATACATTGATGTGATGATTTAAATTTTACAATATGATAACTCTTATTCAATCTGGGATTCAAACATATTCTGATAAAATTTATTATAGAGTTCCACTTCATGTGTTTTTAGATGAAATTTTTCTATTATAAAGTATTCAAGAAAAACGTAGATGAAAAATAATCAATCATGGGGAAACTACTAATAAGATCCTATAGCTTCTTGAAAATTGGTTTAATTGTGTTCTTTTTTATCTGATGAGGATTATGATTAATTTTCCCAAGAAATGATTAATTAAAATAATTTTTAGGTGTTACAAATAATGTAGAAATGTTCCAGGAAACTTGTACTTGTTTTAGATTCTAATAAAACAATGTAAAATCTCAATACGGGCCCCAAGGAAATTTTTTTGACGAATATTTATTCATTACTACACATTATATCTTTATCTCTCTTTTATTGATTATATATAAAGTTAAAAGGAACTAAATGATGGTATTCTAGTAATAAACATTTTGTTGAAAAATAATCACACATGTAAAAATGGGAACCCAAAATCAATTCTATAGGATTTCATCTAGGATATAAGCCTCTTTATCCTCTTAATAATAATTTTCTGTTATTTTAATTTAATGAATAAAATTAATTCTATGCACATGAACTTCTGTATATGTGAATACCATTGAGGGAAAAGAAATCAAATTTAAAGGATCTGTTGATACGGTGGGGAAGAGTATTCAAAAACAGAGATTTTTGATTTTATTTTAGATTATTTAATTATTGAATAATGAAAAGATAACAATCCACAATATTTTTTATAGGAGAAGAAGAATAAAGAGAGATAACCATCATTATTACATCGTGTTGAAGGATTTCAACGTAACATGATGAAAAATCATGAAAATATGGTTAGAAAGTTATGTAGATTATCAAAGGGTATATGAACATTTAGGGAATCAATTGTAGGTAATTTTATTAAAAATCTTATTAACCATTAGATAATATAATTCTAGTGATATAAATATATATTTATATAAAGAGGCATTACTCAGAAACCCTACAAATATACTACCAAATCCGAAAATTAGGGGAGCAATAGACATATAAATTCAGTGACACAATTGGAACTATGTGATTAATTATTTAAATAAAATAACTATGAGACTTTAAGAATAGAATGAGAAAATTAGGAACAATTTTAGTGTGAATCTCAATTTAATTTCCTATCCGGAATAGTGATGTAGTTGGTGACAATATGGGCGAGATATATAATCGTGGATTTGGTCTTGTTATGGTTTTTGAATCACACTACACATGAAATTGTGTTATTTTATTTTATAATCTACCATTTATTGGGTTAAATAGTAAATCAAGTCAAGGAGTAGGTATTTATAAAGAACCTTATAAATCATTGAGTTGTTGTGAACTTATTTAATGCACATTTCATGTTAGGTAGTGATTCCAAAGAGTAATAACTTTGAGAGTAAACTTGTATAGTATATTGAAATAAAGATATGATTTTTTTAGTAAAAATATGTCACTACAGATTAACCTATATTATTTAATTAGACAATTCTTCATTTATGTATATTAAAAAGAATCACAAGTAATTTACCAAAAAACATTCTATATAAAGGGTTTATTTTTTTTCTTGAATAGTATACATTGATCAAGAATTCATCATATAAATCTATTAATGAATTTATAGATGTATCATCCAAGATAGTAAAAAATATGATTAATAACATGGGAATGGATGATGAGAAAAAATTTAAAGGAATAAGAGATGAAACAATTATATAATGATAATAAGAATTGTAGGAATATATTTTTCAATTATGAGTATATCTATTCCTCAAATGAATCAAGTTGAATCTGTGAAGCATATGGAAAAAATAGAGACATTAGAAACATTGAATTTTATAATACACGTGTTTGAATGTATCTGGTGATGATTCTAACTATATTCTTTACCAATATATTAATTTATATTAATGATCTATTTGATGAAATACAACTTCTCATGGAATAATAAAATGTAATGGAAATTTCATTGTCCAACTATGTTCAATGATACAACTCTCTTATAGATAAGATGAATTATATGGAAGAATCTATAAATCATTTCAATGAAATATTATTATTACACGATGAATAATTATAATGATTTAATTTTCATAATATGGCCATCAAGAGATATTGGGTGAGAAGTATGATATCATTGGAATAACAGAAGTAAAAACATCCCCATGATGTTCCTGTAGTATGAAGTCATATAAAAGAATATTAATGATGAATAAACTAATCATCCTAACATTCCAATAAAATATGTTCAACTATAAAATCATTAGAGGTGAACACTACATATTTGAATCCAAAAAATTCGGTCATAATGAGATTGAGATCATTTTTATAAGGATCTAAATATTCCTCATAGAAATTGTTTTAGATATGTCCAGATCAAGAATCATGTACAAAATATAAAATTTCTACGAGTGATGAATAGAAATAATAAACAAATCCAAAACGATAAAACTATTATCAATTTTTCTAAAATTTAACGGGTTAATGTAGGTACGTTTTAAAGAATAGTTTCCCCAAAAGGATTTTAAATCGATGGATTTACAATAAAAAATACATGACATTTCATTATTGATTATCCTATATAAATTTTCTAATGTAAAATAATTATTTAATTAATTTGGGGATACAAAATTTTTTTATGATGGATATTTATTTATTTTTCATTATATTTTGACATATATATATCAAAGATGACTTATATCATGTTGAATCAATGATATAGATAGAATAAAACCTTTTATTTCTATATTATGAATCATTTTTTTAAATATATGACACCTTAGACATAACATATGTTACAAAAGATCATTATATATTTAAATAATTTATGACAGTTCATAAAGAGTTTTCGAATTTCAATACAATAACCCTTGAGAGTGTGAAATAAGATGTGTAACAAGGACCATTCTCATGCAACAGGTGATCATTGAGTCCATCTGAATGCCCCATTTTTAGAGTTATTACCCATAATCACCTATATTCTAGATCCACGTAAACTTTTACTATCTATACGTGGATGTAATTTCATGGTAACCACTTTCTCTATCGTTTACCAAAATTCTAGGACACTTTCATATACGTTGACTCATCCTTATAAATATACTTAGACATATTACTAGACATTTCCTTAGAAATATACCTAGGGATATCACTAAATTTTACTCATCCTTGTTTCCAAAGGATAACATACCATATCCTCTTATAGAAACTATAGATACCCATGATTATCATAGATATAAGTAATGTCTATTTAGATGAATATTCAATACATTACCCAAACACAATCATGAGGAATATAATAGTTTAGTTACATTGTAAACATGATACACATTCATATAATTTGGTGAATGATATTTAATATCTACAATAAATATATTACCATTTATAACAATTCATTAAATACCTTACTAAAAACAATTATTCATAATATGGCGAGGGAAAACATAAGATAAGGTTAGCTCATATGCTCAGTAAGGGTAAAAAATTGGATATATTTACATAACATTATAATAAGGGTATCATAACATGAGAAATACATTTTAAAATAATACCCTATATATCTTAGATCATATGTTTTATTCATGGAATAAATCATCGATGTTCATAGTATATGAATAATAATGGAATATAAAAACATGATCCATGTGGAAGAAACGTTGTCATAAGTCATATATTTGCAGCATTAATATCACCTTAATATCATTGAGAAAATATATTAATAAATAATTCCCCACATTATAGTAAGGACGTGAAATTAAGAACACACATAAATATATGAACTTGAAACCAGGTCCCATTATAAAATTATAGGAAAACATGATTGGTCCACATATAACACTATGAATATGTAATCAGAAACATGCATAAAATGTTTAACCTATAATGAGGTTAATGAAAAACCTTATGGACCTATAATCAGGATCACACTACAATTATGAACTTGTAATCAGGTTCAGAAATATCATTTTGATCTCATAACTTATTTACTCATGATCTTTCCATTATTACCCAATGCATTTGTGGGGGATATAGTTCTCACACATCATGTAATGAATATCATACATATGTTATCTATAAGGTCATAAATTCTTCATAATATCATATCCCATGAAATGAAATTGGATTTATAAACATTTCATCATATCATAAATTTTTTAAAATAGATATATTTAAAAAAAAAATCATTATGTCATTGTATAATAACCTATAGAAAAAATAAGTGTCTTTCATAATAATTTTATCATCAAAGAAATCATTGAATAAAAATATGTTACAAAACAATATTTTTTTGATAAACCATTCCGATAAATAATAATAAAAGGTTTCCTGTTTTTATATCACCTGAAAAAAATATGTTATATCATATGATATCATCTTATATGGATAATTATTTTGAATGATCACATGGAACATTTCTTGAGGAAAATAACTTTTCCTTGAAAATAACCTTTTAAAAGTAAAATTCATAAAAAAATTTGAAAATAAATTTATCTAAAAATAAAATTTAAATCATATAAACTAATATTAAAATAAAAAATATTCATAATGGTGTAATATTTAATTCATGTCATAGATGTTAAAATAATGATTACATTAATATTTTAAGTAAAATCCAAATGGGAATTGTGTGGAAAATAACATGAATATTTCATTAAAACAATTTTAAAAATTAAAACATGTATAATAATTTCATTTTAAATAATTTTATACTTTTTATAAACAATTTTAAATACATTTCTGGAAAATATGGTTTAGAAAGAAAAAGTATTTTTGACAAAAGTGATAAATTAAAATTCTTTTAATTAAAAACATTGCTTGTAAATGATTATTACACAAAGAGATGGAGATTAATTTAAAAAATGTATTGTCATGATATAGATATAAAATAATAGAAATAAATATTTTATTTATAGATATATCATGATATTTAAAATTATCGATCATAATAAAAAAATGATCCTGATACACAATGATATTGTAACATAAAACAATTTCCACTTTGGTAACATTGAATCAAAGGCCTCCAGAAAGAAAATAATTAATAGAAAAATATAACATCATGATAATAAAAAATTTCAAGATATTACATGTCAAATGGTTTTTATGTACACATAATAAAATAATTATTATTTATTGCATAACATATGTCTCTGTGAAGAAAAATTGAGACAAAATACCACTACCACATTGGTAATTTTTGGACCATACACCTCATTAAATTGAGGTCCACAAATAGGTATTTAAATCAAAATAAAATTGAGTATAATAATCATAAAATATATTATTGGTAATTATACACACCACATTCAATAAATAGATGGTGAAAATGTAATATTCTCATGGAAGTAAAAAGGTGAGACAGAAATCCCTTACCTTAAAACTCAACATCCTCCATAAAACTTTAAACCTCATTTATTATAAATATAAGTTTATTATAAATATATTATTCATACATAATTATATATATTATAAAAAACCGATTAATTTTTTACCATTAGTTACCCATATATTATAAATTTCTAGTTAATGTCATTTTTTAGGTAATAACAATTTGGTTTTTCATATATATATATATTGATTTGATACATTTGATCCTCTTAAATCGATCAAATTTCCATCACATATGGAATAATAATCATGAAATATTTATTATATTAACATATCTGTTATACGATGATTAAATGTTTTGGAATATTCTTTTTCTAATTGATGTTTTTTACGATCATGGAGAGAGTAGGTCGTAATTACACATGAGTAACATTTCAATTTTCAATATCCAATTTGGAAATGATGTGAAAAATATTTTAAATTTTAATAAATATAATAATATTATTAATATCATATTATTTATATAAATATAAATTTACATATAATCCATTGGATGTGGTGATAAAAATATGGAGTTCCATCTCTTCATGAAGGTGGTAGTCCACATATACATGAACAATGTTATCATCTTTTAGTGACTTAAAATGTAAGTAATAAAATCATATATAATGTTTTCATAATGAATAATATTTTTTTAATATCCTAATTATTTCACTCATCCCATATCTATTAACACATTTTATCTTTATAATCTTTTGTATATTTCTTTTTTTAAAGAAGAATCACATTTCTACGCGAGTCGGTAATCCGAAGAACACACGAGCGCTGTTAACATATCCCCAACATAATGGACGTTCAAAAATTTATATATAATATAATTACTCCATAGGTTTAATTATATCAAAAATAACTTATATATAATTTATTTCCATGATAATACATAGTTGTGAGAGGTGGTATTTAAAAAAATGAATGGCATTGGTTCATGAGGTGATAATTCTTCGTACACACGATGGATGATTTGGTAAACCATTTGAAGGAAGTGGGGACAGTTCTAGGTAATTAACGTAACATTAAAATATCTCATTATTTATAAGAAACAGATTTTATTATATATTCATTTATTAATTATAATTCAAATGGGTGGAGGGATAAATGAAAAAAATGCTCATTGAAGAATGTTAACTCTTCTTATGGTTGCTTCTTTTGGATTTCACCAAAACTATTACTTGGTTTGATTTTTGTGAATAATAAGGCTTGTTTAATGAGATTAGGGATGCTGGGAAGTTAATTTATTAGTTATGGGATTAAAAAATGTTTTTATAGTGTTAATAGGATAGGATATGGGTGACCTTTTATAAGTGATTTATGTGGCACAAATGTAATGTTTTTAAAATAAGGCGTACCTACGTTTATCAAAAAAAAGGTATAATAATGCATTATTATTAATAAATATACATTATATAATTTATAAATTTACATAAAATATATATAACTAAATTTTATTTATCATTATAACCCTTATCATTTTAGTTTAACCCCTTGTAAACACATTTTCCCCAAAACACAATAAATATGTTTTACTATTTTTACTATTTATTATGGTCACCAATTAAGATGAAACTTTTGGATAATATAAATTAGTATTATACCATGAATTTAATTAATTTTTTAATATAAAAATCATTTAATTTTAATGTTTTTATGTATTAATCATGAAAATGTGATGAGGAATTGTTTTGTCAACGCGAAAATGTTTCAAACTATACATGTTTTCATGTAAACATTAAATATGAAAATTATTCCAATCAATAAAATTGGGATTATATATATATATATAATTGAATATAATTTAATTAAAATCACATGTAAAAAATATTTTTACATTTTAAATAAATTTAAAGAAAATGCTGTTTTAAATTAAAATTCTATATTTTTATCTATTCATCGATAATTTGAAATTTTTAAATAAATTTAAACAATTAATCCCAATTTAATTTCAAAATTATAATTTAATCAATGAAAATTTATTTTTCAAATAATGTTTCTAAAATTTTCTAAAATTATTTTTATATGAAGTTCTAAAAAAGGGGACAAATAATCTTTTTAGAGAAATACCATTTATTAACATGAAATTATATTTATTTTTTATCTCTTTTGTAAAATCAAATAAAATGATTTTTAAATAGTTTAATGAATATGTCATATATAAATTTAAATAAAAATATTTCCCCATGGATGTAAGTTTAATTTATTTAGGTAAAACATGTTTTTTTGTAACTTTTTTTACAAAAATATTTCTTATCTTATAAAGTAGTTTTTATTTTAATTTTTAATGTATCGGTCCCAAAATATTTCATTTTATGAATTTTTTTAAACAATATATTTTCACAATTTATGTAATTCTATCCATTCCCTCCATTCTAGAGGCACAGAGATAAATATATTTTAAAATAATAATATTTCAATATTATGATTCATTTAATTTTAACATTGTGTTGTGATTAGTGCATTATATAATCATTGTTACTTTTAATTCATGACAATATGATTGTTTGTGTGTAATGAAAGATGAACTTATTGTTGTGTATAACATAATATAAACTCTATTATTCCAGTAACATAGTCAAAACTCTGTGTTACGTGTAACTCAATCTAATTCTAGTGTTGCATGTAAAGAAAAATATATAGAAAGTATAAAATTCATTTGGATGAAATCCAAAAATATCAGGGAGTTACAATATAAATTACAATAATATTGATAAAAATGATAAAATAAGTATAATTTGCAACCAAAATGTAATTATAGTTGTTTTTTAATAGCGTATTATATATATTAAAACTCGTTTTATGAAAATAAAACATCACAAAATGATAAATAATCATTATTTTTTTAGTTTTGAGAAGTTAAGTAATACGTTTATAGGAGATAAACATTAATAAATTTATAATTAAAAATGAAATTATATTTGGAAGAGAAATTATGTACTATAATTGGAAACATTTATAAAATGAGATTTGAATAATTCCCTACAATGATAATCATTTTGATAACGAAATCCATAAAGGATAAATCAGGAAATAAAAAGTAGTTATACCTATAATATAACAGAAATTAATATAAAAATAAAATAATTTTCTAAAAGATTACTATTTTGGAATTTGTATGTTCAAAACTATTCATTTTAACTCAATTTAATGGAGTAAACAATAAGATGACCACTAATCATCATTATATTTCAAATTTAAACACAAAAAATATAGAAGATGAGATAGATTATTAAATAACCAAGATGACATGAGAATTATTTAAAAATAAAATTCGTTTCGAATATATATTCTGTAAAATAATCGTGTTTTAAATATGAATATTGTATTTATAAAATTAAATTAATATCCAAAATCCATAAAATTTTATATTTATTTCCTCTTATATTAATTAACCACCTATATAAGAGATATATCTATGTTAATTAATAATTTAAAAATATTATTCGTAAATATCACCATTTACACAACTCATTAATAATCATTTTTTTTGTGTATATATATTATTTATTCATATTTTTTAAATATCCAGTGTGAACAATATTTATCATTTTAAAGTAGTTTCATGATAGTATTTTGATTTTTTCAATATTAGTCATTTTGAGATCATTAAAATAATTTTAATTAATTCTTCTTAGTTACATATAGTTATATAAATTCATTATATAAGAGTTTTGGTTGTAATCCTTGAATATAAAATCAATGAAGAGACTATTTCATTGTATTTTTAAAAGGTGGAAGTGCAATGGACCCTTAATATTGAAAAACAAAACCAACCTACAACGGATTATTTAGAAAACATACCAATAGACACAAACAACACAAGGGTAGAAAAATAAATGTCAAGAACCATGAGAACGAGTGTATGTGATATACCAAAAGGACTGTCCACCCCTACCATGTGGGCGAGAGTCCCTCCTTCCAGCAGGTACTAGTGTCCATAGACCGTCTTCATCATCTGGAGACCCAATGTTAACATATTACTAAATCTCAATGTATTTATGTTTGCAATCACTAGTCTTTCTCTCATCTTCACTACCTGAATATGAATGTAGTACAATCACATTGTGTGTATTTACATTTAGTTCCACTCACTCGTTGATAGCTTGAGAAAGATAATGAGGATTTGGATAATAAATTTTCATAATGTCACTCCCATTTAAAATAGAATTTGGGGTAAAATGAATTGGAATATATTCCCATGGGTTGAAAACCAAAGATCTATTCTATGATGATTTAGAATATGGATCATCTAAATCTTGGATGAGAGAGTCTGGCCTCAAACTAGGATTTGTTTCCCTACTCAACATTTCATTAAAACCATTAATAGGGGGTTTGACATTTTCCCTCACATGAAGATTAGATCCAACATACTCTTGGTATTGAATCACCTATTTAATATATTTAAAAAAGGGAGTATATTTATTTTGTGAATATTAAGTGATTAGTAAAACCTGAATCCTGTATTTGTTTTTCAGGCATTTTTTTCTCTAATAAATTCACTATTCTAGAGGGGGAAACATCCACATTTAAGTTATCCAGTTCATGAATACCATTGGATTCACATCCTTCCTTTGTTGACATACCTTGTTCTTGTTTGGGATGATGTTTTATAGACAATAGCTCCATAGAGGGGCCACCAACATCTTTAATAACAATAGGTTCATTTTTTCTGGTGGGGTAGGAAGAATGATTCCCAAGTCCATTAACAGAAGTCTTTTTTCCAACACCTAAGTGAGCATTTTTGATTCTTCTTATCCTTGAGATAGTCGCTTCTAAAACATTATTTCTATTTCTGTAATTTTTTACATGATGTTCCTTCAAATACATATCATATACCTCTTCTTGAGAAAAGTATTCTTTCTCTACATAGATCCCATCTAAATATATTTCATAATTACATTCATACATGTGATTAGTTAACACATCCTTGAAAAAAGGATGTACTTTGGTTTCATATTCCTCCTCCCCTACATCAGCCCAATTTCAATTTTCCATTGAATTTTATTTAAGTGAGTTTGGGAAGTCCTCGTAATTTAGTGATTCATGAGTAGGATCCCACCTGATATTTTTACTACAGCACCTGGTGTTCTCATCAATTTCTTCCTACTTAGAATAATAAAGACCAATCACTTGTGAAGAATTATATATATCCTTCCTCCTACAAGCAGTCTAATCATGACCCATTTACTAGAATCTAGCACATGTGATGTTTCCATGATGGTTAGGCCTAGTGTGCCTAATGATACAACACATATCACAATAATAATTTCGTTCTTTAATATAAATCCTCAGGTTTATTTCATATTGAGGGGTGGAAAGAATAACCATGACAATTAGAGCTGAAACTAAATCAATTTTCACTAGGATTATGGAAAAGTAGCCAAATTATTTTTTTCAGTATCCAAATCCATCTGTACTGGTATGCCTATTGCAGATGAAATGACATATAGGATTTGACCATGCCACAATACCCAGTTTAGACCATATACCTTAATCCATACATTATCAGAAGAATCATTAAAATCACAAAGACTGAAGTTCAGATTCCACTCATAAACCCAAAGTGTTACTGGATTTAAATTCAAACAACTAAAATCCCACACAAGACACTTTAAATCATCATGAGAAAATAATTGATAAAATAAACCTCTTCTATTGGAAATTCATTTAAATCTATTAAAACCCAAAATGTATGTTAATCAGAGGACGATATCAGAGTTTTCCCAAGGTTTCAAAACATTATATAATGATACTCCACAGATAAAAGAGTTATTGAGAAGCTATAACCATTAAAGTATCGTGCCATCCAAGGCTGAGACATGAGTTGTAGTTCCCTTAATAATGATGAGTTTCACAACACAATTCTCCAGGAAGACAAAGGATCTAGTGAGTATCCCCAAGGAAGAGAAATCATTTGCTTCGAATTTCTGAAGCTATGTCAGAATCTTTAAAATATGAGAGGCGTTCTGGTGAGAAGATTTATATGTGTAGAGATTTATGCTTCTTGGATGAATGAGTTCAATCTTACCCCCATTAAGTTTCAAGAGTTTCTCAACTCCTCCATCTACATTTTCATTGTTTCATTATTTTATAAAATGTGAGTAGTGGTGTCTTAGGTAAGAGTTTAATTTTAGTATTACCTTTCCAGAGAAAAAATACTATATTTATTTTATTATTTTAATAATATATTTACAATAATTATGTTCTCATAATCATTCGTAATATTATTTTATAGAACTAATCATGTAGGAGGTCAGACAGACTGAAATATTAATTTATAATAATTAATGGAAGATTCTCATTATGATAGTGGATGATTTTCTCATAATATCATTATTAAAAAAATGATGATAATATTCATATAAAATTATTATAATGAAACAAATTTGATGATATTTTATCAAATTTAGAAAAAACTATAATAAAAACAAGACAAGTTAATTTTAAGAGGTGCTAGTCAGTACATTACACGACAAACATTTTAATTTCTCCAATAATGAAATTGAGATAAGGTGGAATAATTTGTTTTCTTAATTTTCATAATTATATTACATATTATGGTAGCTGAGGTAATGATAGAAAAAAATATTTTTCAAATTTTTAATATTTTTTAATTAAATAAGAATTTATAAATAAAAGGGAGGCTATACCCAATTGAGCACATGACATGTAACACTGAGTTTTTTTTGAAACCTTGTTTTGCACATGAGATTGAGTTATACGAAATAATAATATAACATTAATAACCGTATTTAATATGGATGTTATCACATATCCTTGGTATAAAGAGGAATTAATATGAATAAATTTATTTGTTTTACAAGTTTTTATTAAATTTTTTTACATTCGTCTAATATATTTTATAGGAATAGGATAATATTTCATCATGTTTTACACTTAAAAGATCTATTTTATTAAATAATTTATCTCATTTTAATGACACACATATTTAAAAAAAACTTATTTTCCATTCTATATTTTTTTATATGATGAAATAAACTTCATTTTTTAAATTGTAATTTCAAATTTAACTTTTTGTGAATTGTTTGTATTTTTTTGAAAAGATTCATATTATTATGAGTAGAAAATAATAAAGAGTTTTAATTGAAAAATTATTTTTTCCTTTAATTTATTTATAGAGTTAAATTATTTTATGAATTTATTTAAAGATATAATTTGATTAATTTTATAGCATTGAATCCAATTTATACCATTTTAATCATTTTAATAGTGATTTAGGAGATAAAAACATTGAAAACTTTTGAAAATTATCACATAAAAAACATTCCTTTTCGTCCCATCTAAGGGATTAATTTTAATAATTTTTTTAAAATTATATTATAGGAATTTGGAAAAATGTATTCTATAATTTTATCATAATAATTTATAATTTACAAAATTTCATCAATTTTATGTTCCAAAAATATTCCTAAGATAAAATAAAATTAAATAGAGTGATTAAAGTAAATATGTGTTAACATAGTGGATACACACTAATCATAAGAGTCCAGATGACCTATAAACATGCCAAAAAATGAATTGGAATGATTTAATTCAACTATATACACAATTTTATTTAATTGGATTCATTATTGCAACAACATGATGTAAAGGAAACCTCTTAATAGTAATAAAATTTTTTATTTACACAAATGCCACTCGCATTCAACTATAAAAAGGACCTCACCATCCAAACTTATTCACACCACTAGGACTTTTGGATAATCCCAAATCTTCCCAAATAAAATCCCAATGTCCATAATATCATCATAGATTCCTCAATTTTCATCAGAAATCCAACCAAACATTCCCATTGGTGAAAACCAAAATGAGTTTCCCATAAAAGTCGATACATTATTCAATAAATATTTTTTTTCTCCACACATTCAATTATTCCTATTCCATTATTATATAATATAACCTGTATACTCATCATTCTGATATTTTTTTATTCTAAGGGTTTGGCCTTCACCTACAAACACATCCATCAAATCGGTAACTAATATGTCGTTCATGTGTATGTTAAAGTATCGCCCGAAAAAACAATTTCTTTAGTTGTTATATTACCACCTTTCATGTTTGTGTATTACGATATAAATACATTATTTTTATTAGATATATAAATGATATTTATTAGAACAACCCTATAGAATATTTCATATTTAGTCATGATTGATTACATAAACATAGACTCAATATAAACCAGAATATCGAGAGGTCTACTGTCAATGGGGATTTGGGAAATTTCATAATATCATAAAACATGAAATAAGATATACTTATTGAAATCAAAATTTACATGACCACAACATTCCATAGTACATAACACTGCATGGGTTAACCTAAGGATGCACACAAGAATGGTGTGTGCTCTAAATCCAAGTACGGGATTAAGTAAGTAATAACCAGAATAATACAATAAAAGTTAGGAAATATGAATATAAATAGTGCATAAGAGAAATATGAACATAAATCCATGACTTATCAGGATTATCATAACATGGAAATGTTGTAGTATCTTAAAAATCAGCATCATAAAAATAAAGGAATCAGGTATACCCTTATCCCAACATAGTGGAAAAGTGTTATAAATGGAATAAAGTAAACCCTTATCCCAACATAACACATCAGGATTCTAAATATTACCCAATTCATTGTAGGGGTATATAATTATTAGGGCATTTATCACCTTCAATTTATATTCATGCTTAATAGTTCCACATATATCATAAAAAATAATTCATTATTCATTATAATTCATTAAATGACTAGGGAGTGTGGAATAAATACATTTAATTCGTTTATAAATAAGTTATATGTGCCTAGTCTTGAATACCCTTGATAGAGGAATGGTTATTATATTCACTAAATAGCTATTTTGATATGGAAAATTCAGGAGCAATTTAGGCCGCATAACGACATGACATAAAAATTAATAAAAATTGTTGACAAGAGAGATATGGATATCTAATAATATATACATGAAATGGGACATAATATGGTCTTGTAAATAAATTTTCCTACATGATGAATTTTAAAATAGAAGGCATAACATATTAAAGAAACTTAAAAAAAGAGGAGAAATGAAATAACTCTTATGAAATTTTAGCATGGTAATAGATGTACATGGGAGGGATTAATGGGAGATAAAAGGGTACATCATCATTAAAACATATTAAGGGAAGTATGGGGGAGAATAAAAAACCTACCCCATCATTTTTAATTGAAAATTAAATGGTGTATCAATATAAGGGAACATAGATAAAAATGAGAAACAAAGGAAATCCCTACTTGAGTATGGTAATTCAAAAGCTTGAAGATGGTATTTTTAACGGTTTGGGGTTCTTTAGGGGGATTCTAGGAAGGTGAGGACATATTGGGGATGTGCTTTAAGTGTTTTTAGTGAAGTGAATTTGTATATTCAATGGGTTTATATAGGAAATTAGAGGGAAATCATTATTATTTAGGCTTCAGACATTACACAGAAAAATATTCAAAACCATAAACCAATCCATGGGTTCATTTCCATATTTTTGGGCCAAAGGGAAGAGAAAATATTATTATATTAGGAAAAGGGCGTATTATATCAATATACTCCACTTTCATATTTGGAGGTGACTCACACTGTCACGGAATACAATTTAAAATCATAAATTATATTATACTTTTTGGAGGATTTACTATGGAATTATAAAATAATTCAAATAAATATAAAATAGAATTTTTCTAAATTTAAAACATTTATTTGGTTGAATATCCCATTTGATGGTATTTTTTGAATCAATATTGGGTCATTATGATGTTATTAAACGTACTATATATTTATAGGATATTTAACTTATATCCTAAAAATCGACTATCTCTGAAAATTATGATAAATTCACTCTTGTATATTGTAGACAGAATAATTAATATAATAAAAATAATTTTATCTAAATAATTTTTTAAATATGTGAATTTTCTCATTCCAAATGACAACCAACATTTATGGAAAATTAGACGGGTTTTGTGAAAAACATTTTTTAAACCTTCATAAAAATTACATTTGACTTCAAAAAAATTATATACTCATTTATTATTTATATAACTAAATTGATAATATTATTTTATTAAAATATTATTTTTATCAAAAATATATTAATTCCTCAAAATTAATTCTTCATAAATACACATTTGGTTTTTTGTGTAAAAATATAACACTTATTATACTTATTACCTAATCATTTATAGATATGAAGCTTATATAATAGTAATATTTATGAATTTTTTTAATATTATCAATAAAAAATATGATTGAATATATTTATCAAATGTAAAATTTTTACCAAAAACAAAATTTTTCAAATTCATCATTGGTTTATCAAAAAATATTCCCACAAAAGAAATTATGGAATGAGACTTATATTTATTGAAATGGATTACAGTATAAGCAACTAATAGATTTTTAAAAAACCCCGTATAACACCCTCATTTGACCAAAGGGCAGGGTGTACGATGATGAAATACACTCTAGTGGCTCAGATAGCATTGCCCAGGTGGTAACACTATTACCTTGAAGTTCTCCCATTGGATATTGAATTCAAGATTAATATATAGAATCCAGGCTTGGGAATGGACAGTATTAAACACCAAAGATGTTATGTCCTTTTGGATTTCTGATAAATGAGCTCCATATGACCAGAGTCTATTAGATGAGGCTATGATCTCCATTTTCTATGACATAAGGATTTATTAAAAACATATAATTATATTAGATGTGTGATCATTGTTCAACAAATATATTATCAATGGTAATGACACATAATGGTCATTTAAACCCAATAATAATAAAAAAAGAGTTCATGTGTTTTAAATATCCATAATAAATTAAAATAAAGGGGATTTTATCCAAAAATATTCAGGTAGTTACGACCATTCAACCTTATAAAATTGAACCCTCTAAATTCCATTTTCCCACACAAAAACCAATTAGTGTAACTTTGCGTCATCACTTCCTCTAGTTCCTATGTTTCTTCTTAAAACTTATGGTTTTTCAACAACCCTTTATTGAGGGAATTGTTTTATATCGTAGAACATATTCCATATGATCTAAGACCTTCACCGAATTCTCATAATAGAAAATGTAATTATCCAATGGTACCACATCAGGATTGAGTAAATGGGATGGGTTAGGTATAGGCTTCTTCAAGTGTGATACATTGAATACATCATGTACTTAAGATAGGTTTGGTGGGGGTGCTAATCGATAGGTCACTACTATGATGTAATAAAGGAACTCAAGAGGGATTATATACCTTGTACTATTATTTTCCTTTTTCCCAAATCCAATCACTCTCTTCCACAGAGATATGCAGAAGAAAACTATATCGCCAACATCAAACTCTAGGTCTCATCTATGGTTCCTAGCATAGCTCTTTTGTCAACTCTATGAACCTTGTATGTGTTGTGGGATTTTCTTAACCTTCTCCACCACTTTTTCCATTTCTGGACCTTGAATTTTTTGCTCCCAAACATCATCCATATATGCTAGTGTTTTTCACCTCATCCCTTAACGGTCTTAAAAATCATACCTTTGGAAGCTTGAGTGGAAACTGCTTTTGTAAGCGATCTCAATCAGAGGAAGATATTGATATAATCATCATTTTAAGTCAATAGAGAATACTCTAAGAATGTACTCTAGTGTTCATATAGTCCACACTGATTTCCCAATAGTTAGATGTTGATAATCCATACTAATGTTCAGCTCAGTATTTAGAGTAAATTGGAGACTCTTACATAAGAATGATATGAATCTTGGATCTGTATGGGATACAATCGATAGTGGTACATCATGAAGCCTTACCACTTGTATAATGTATATATGTGCTAGTTAATCTAATTACTAATCGTCTCGAATTGCAATGAATTGTGGAATCTTTTTAAGATTATCCACGACAACCTAGATAGAATTGTTCCATTTTGATGTCATTGTATGTCCGGTGACAAGGTCCATGTTGATGTTCTCCCATTACCATATTGGTATATGTAATGGAGGCATCATCCCGTTACACTTCTACCTCTCAGACACCACTTAATGACATTCCATGAACATTGATGTATATTCTGTGATCTCCATCTTCTGGTTAAACAACTAATAATGATCTTGGAGATCCTGATATGTCATTTTGTTTCCTGGGTGAATGGAGAAATTCCAACTGTGTGCATCATCCAAATGCTTAGTCATCAACTTCGGATTTTATAGAACACATAATATTGACCAAAATATAATAATTCCTTCTTCATTGACATTTAACGCCAAGGATTTCATTTTTATGATAGTTTCCACGTTCTTCTGAATTCCCACATCACTTTTATGAGAATCCTATAACCATTCAAAAATAGACATTTTATAAATCATTTGTGAAGAAATTCATGATGTTCCCTTCATTATGATTCCCATGTCTATATTCTCCAAATCTAGGAAGATTGGATCCTTTTAAATTATTATAAATGATTGAATCGTTGGTTACTTTATACTTAGAGAATCTTACACCTTGTTCTCTTCCTTATAGTGTTAATGGGTTGGGTAGTCATAATACTTGAAAGGATCATACCATCATCCTTGGTTCATGTTCATCTCTTTCTGTGTGAATATATATTTGAGGCCATTATTATCTGTATACATTTTAATCTTTTCCCTGAAGAGATAATACTGCCATATTTTCAACACAAAGATCACAGCTGGATACTCTAAATAACATGTTGTATAGTTTTTATCATGAATTTTAAACAACCTTAATTCATAAGTGATAATGTTTTCTTTCTACATCAACACACAACCCATGACCTTCTTTGAAGAATCGCTGCAGACTACAAAAATCTCCCCACTTTTGGGTAGTTTGAGAAAAGCGGTAGTGATAAGCCTCTTCTTCAACTACATGAAGCTTTATTTACATTCATCATTCCTAGAAAACATGACTCCTTTTGAGTTAGCTTCATAAGAGATATTGATAATCATGAAAATTTACTGATAAATCAGAGATAATATCCATAAGACACTAAAAATATATGAATATCCATCATAGATATCTACATCAGCTATTCCTCAATTTATATTGTTTTAAAAGAATCCATAGATATCCCATTTCTTGTGATGATATTCCCCAATAATGATACCTCCATCAACCAGAACTAGCACATATTGTACTTTTCATATATCTTTACCTTTCAGAAGGTCTCTTGAATGGTTCATAGATGTTCCCTAATCTCATCCTTGGTTTTGGAGTATATTATAGTATCATCTATAAAGGCTACCAAAAATTTGGCGAGGTAATCTCTAAAGACACTATTAATCAAGTCCATGAATATTTCTACAGAATTGTGGCCTCTAAAAGGAATTACTATTAATTCATAAGTCATGTTCTTTATACAAAATCTCATCTAGGTTATATCCTCCTTCTTCACCAATACATGGTAATATCCCGGCCACAGATCCGCAATGGATAATTATTGTGCTCCACGTAACTAATCGAACAAGTCATAAATTCTTGGAAAATGGTACTTTTTTATTTTTATTTTTTATGCTCCCAATAATCAATGAAAGGGTGCATTGACCCATCATTCTTCTTCACACAGGGGACTTTTGCACCCCTATAGTCAAGCACATGGGAGAATAAATCATTTATCCTAAATTTTCTATAGTTATATCTTTATCTCCTCATGCTCCATAACATATATTTTATATGGATTCTTTGATATTGGAAATTACCCATGCATAAGATCAATCAACAATTCAACATCTCTTCAAGGAGTTAGAGCATACAATTTCATAGGAAACATATCATCTAATTCCTTTACAATAGGCTTGTCTTGGATGAGGGTTCCTTCCTTATACTCAATCATCTGAGAAAGATATTTGTTATCATAGGGAAGTAATACCCATGCATGAGATGATGATTCTATAGAAGATTAATCCCCCTCCTTTAACTTTTATAGAATTAGGGGTCAATTCACCATATTGGGAGTGATTTCCCTCTAACGGCAATTTATATTTTCCATATCTAGGGAAAGAGAATCCATCCCAAGAATTGCATCGAATTCCACCAACGAAATAATGATGAGGTTCTCCATATGTTCAATCAACAAATTTTGATATGGGAGGATTTATATTCATGGGATGCAATAGTTACCCATTTTTGGTTCTCAATAACATCAATACATTCATGACTTCTAGTGGTGTTTGTATTTTTCTAATAATCATTTTGGATATAAAATAATTTGTATAACTAGAATCCAAAAGTAATTATCATATTATTAAATGAATAACTTGCATACCTATCATCACATTGTTTCATGGATTCTCTTGGGTGATAGTGATTTAAAAATATCCCCCTTGCAACATTGGATGTTATTTATTACCTAAAAAACACTTGGCTTAGGGCACTCGTTCACAATGGGCCCTAGTTTTTTTGTAGTTGTAGCAATGAAAAATGAACTGAGGATCGAACTTAGTTTTCCTTTACTTAGTCTCAGAAGTGGGGTTTCCATTTCATCATGGTCAGTTTGGTGCCCATTCATTCTGAACATAAATAATTTCCTTGTTGCCTTCATGAAATTCCTATGGTGTATTATTCTACACCATTGGTGAGTGGGATTCTATAATGTATTATCACCGTTGTATTTATCAATAAGACCTCTAGAATTAAATCCCAATTTACACTTATTATCCCAATGATACCCTTGTGATTCACTGATCATTATCTCAAATTTGAGGGAACATCAAACAATATACTGATATATGTCAATGACAAGAATCACCAAGGATTTCTATAAGCAAGGTTTTGTCCCACCAAAGAAGTAGTCAACATTGAACTCGAGGGTAATGGTAAAACCAGAATCATATTGTGAATGTCTAGTGAATTTTTACCATATAAACCAATATATTCATTATCCTTTTTCTTGACTGAAATGAAATATCTTTCCATCTTAAGTGGGAGGGTGGAGGATAAATATTTATCAAAAACATTTTCTGGAAATCCATCCATCATTTTTCCTTGATCTCTTCCTATAACATCATATTTTTTTATCAAAGTATATAATTGATCAGATTCAACCTCCATAATGAGAAGAATATAGAAGAACCTTATCTTCTTCAAAACATTGAGGGGTGGAGAAGATCCTCTCAATAGAGTGGATGAATAGTTCAACAATTGAGGGATCATATTGTCCCATGAATATAGGAATCCTTTGTCTCATGAAGCACATGATATTGAATTATTCTTTATTATGGTTGGGGGTGTAATTTCCTCTGAAATCATGTTTCTATTAAAAAAATGAGATAATTGATAGTGTATCATGACAATGATTTGGATTCATACAACCATTGAATTGTGCAGTTCATTAGAACAGTCATCACATTCATCATCGCTTAAGTTGTTATCCAGAGTCCTCCTATTACCATCCATAGGATAAAATAAGAAACAATTATGGGTAATTATATAAAACTATTAAAAATATATAGGGTAATTCATGGAAAAAAGAGATAACATATAAATTACATTTATTTCATGAACTTATGAATTACAAGGCTTCAATATAAGTTATATATGATCTATTTTCGGACGTATATTTTTATGACTTTATTTCTAGCTCCATTAATAATTGTTCATAATAAGATTATTAATTTTCCAAAGCATATCCCTCAAGTGTTTTGAACCAATTGTGCAGTATGTCCCATTTTGATGCATTAGTTCTCATTCTATTTTAGATCAAAGCAGTGTTTTCAGGTTTTTCCCCAACATACATCTGTTCAAGATCCCCCTATTCATTTTAGTAACTACACATGGATGTATTTTAATGATAAAACACTTACTCAATAATCTCAAAATTTTTGGGATATTTTTCATATACATTGGCTTATCCCTATGATTTTCACTAAGGGTTTTTAAACCTAGTCCCAAAATTACTAATACTATCCTATGAAACTATCTATAACAAACATTCACATTATTTAATAATTAGACATGATTAATTACAAAACCTTTAAAATAATAAAACATACAACATCAATAGGTCTAGTGTCTTTGGAACTTTGAAACATTACATTACAACATGAAACATAAAACATGGATTCATACTTCATCATAATTCATTACATGATCAAGGAATGTGGAATACATACATTTAACTCATTAATAAAATTTATATGTGATCATAAATTTGAATACACTTGATAGAGTAATAGGTATGTTATTCACTACACGTCGATTTTGACATGGAAAATCACGGTGCAAATTCATTAGCATAATGACGTGACATAAAAATATATAAAAATATTTTATTGGAGATAAAGGAGTATCTAGTAATTATTACCTGAAATGGAAAGTAATATGGTAATATAAATACATTTTCCTTCATGAGGAATTTGAAAATAGATGGCATAAAATAATAATGAACTTTAAGGAAGAGGGGGAATGAAATAACACTTATAACATTTCGGTATGGTAATGGGTGTAAAAGAGAGGGACTAATTAGAGAGAATGGAGTGTCTCATAATTCAAAAATAATATAATTGGTATGGGAGGGGATTGAAAATATACCCCATCAATTTTCATTGAAAATAAAAGGGTGTATCAATATAAGAAAACAAGGATAGAAATGAGTAATGAAGGAAACCCTTGAGTGTGTGACTTAAGAAGCTCGAAGAGAGGGTTATTGAGAGCATGGGGTGACATAGGGAGAGTATAGAGAGGGGGGATAGAGTAGGGGCGTGCTCGAATTATTTTTAGTGATGTTAAGTAGAATCATGGGAGGGATTATATTGGAAATGAGAGGGAACTCATTATTATTATGGTTCTGGAAAATACACAGTAAAATAATTAAAACCAAAAACCAACCAATGGTCTTTCCCATGGATTCTAGGAAATGGTACGGTAAAATATTATTTTATTAGGAATATGGATGATGATATTAAAATATTTCCCTTTCTTATGGGCAGATTAGTCACAATTTCAAGGAAATAATTTTAAAATCATAAAATATATTATACATTTTGGAGAATTCACTAATTCATTATAATAAAAATTAAAATAAATATAAAATCACATTATTTTAAATATAAATTATATATTTGGTCTATGATCTCTTTTATGGTATTTATTACATCACTATTGGGTCATTATAACGTCATAAAACACACTATATAATTTAATATTTACCCAAACATTTGACTATATCAGAAAAATTGAAAAAATTCACCGTCGGATAATTTCAACATCCTTATTCCAAAAAAAATATTTGTTTTATATAAATAGTTTTATAAATATGTGAATTTTTACTTTTAAAATGAGAACCAGAATTAATTAAAATATTTTTGGTTTTTGACAAAAAGGTTTTTCAAACCTCAATAAAAAATAATATTTGACTTCATAAATATTATATTTTAATTTAATATTTGTAAAATTTCTTTGATAATAATATTTTATTTAAATATTAATATTTCAAAAGTTTCATTAATTCCCTAAAATATATTCTTTCAAAACACACTTTTGGGATTTTATTATAAAAATACTACTCTTTTCAAACTAATTACCTAATCAATTACTGATAAGTAACTGATATAATCATTATTTATAAGAATTTTTTTAAATTATATTATTAATAAAATCCTAATAATGCATATATTTATCAAATGTACTATTTTTCAAAGAAAAATTAATTTATCAATATCATCATTTTTTAGAAATACAATATATAATAAGGAATTGATTGAATAAGAAATTTATTTATAGAAATGGATTACAGAATATGTAACTAATATCATGTTCAATAACCCGTTATAACACCTTCTTAAGACATATGGGTATGTTGTTTAATGTTGATAGAGACTTGGGGAGGCTTGGATAACTTCTCCTAAGTGGTAATATTTATTAACTTTAACTTCTCATGTTAACAATTCCTCTCAAGCGTAACATGTTGATGCTCGACATGGACTTGGTCATGAGAGAATCCCAATGACACTACTTCACTTCAGAGCTCTGAAAAATAAGAATTGTATGGCCCAATTCTACTGGTTGATGTCATCATCTCAATTTTCTTTAATGAAAGGTTTTGATAAAATAGTATATTTATATTAGTTTTTTTATCACTATTCAACGACTATATTATCAATGGTAATTATATTTAATGGTCATTTAAAACCAATTATAATAATAAAAGGATTGCATGTGTTATATATGAAATTAAAATAAATCAAAAAAAATTCATAATTGTTCGGTACATTACATTTATGATGTCATTATACTTATATTATATTTATATACACAGAACATCATTCTTTCCATTTTTTGGAATATGATAACATTGTTTGTGGATGTGTGTACTACTATCTCTTCAATGTAAATGGATAAATTCCCAAATTACATGGATATTTTTAAGGATGTTGTTAATAAAAATAGTTGACATAAATAAATTATATATGATCCTAGTTACCTAATCTTATTTCTGGATATATAATATTTCATTTTCTCTATTACCCTTTCACAAAATACAGAAAACATATATCATCATTCATGGATGTGTAGACTACGTCCTCTTCGACTCGATGAAATTAATTTTACGTAAAAAAAATTATATATATAATTATATATGAATATGTAAAATGTTATTTATGATATAATTATCATTCTATAAATATAAATTTTCTATACCTTTTTTAATAATGATCCTGGAGAAATGGGGATGTCACTCCTCTATATGTATGACCTACCATCTATATGATTTTAATGTTGGTTCATTTTTAATAAAAAAACATTAATGATTTGTTCTAAAATTTCAATTGATATAAAAATATAATCATTTATTCATGAACATTATTCTGGATATATTTTAATAATGACCCCTCTGAACATATTTGACCTATCAAAGCCATTTTCGACACATAAATTAAATATAAACAAAACAATGGACATGAAATTAATTGATTATGTATTTTTATAAAAAAATATAATAAGTCAAATAAAAGTTATTATAAAATTGAAAAAGATTATAAAACATTTAATGAATTAATATAATTTTATTTGTCAGTTTTATAAAGACTCACTAGACAAGTAAAGACTAAAGGTAGGGGAATTCATCTCAATCGTCATTCAATGATGAATAATTTGATATTATACACCCACTTAGTCATATAAGGTGTATATACATCCCCATTTAATTATCATATAAATAATATTTCTATTCTCATGTTATTTATTATTTTGTTCATTGTTATTCGTTATTGGGGTATATTATTAAAATATTTCATAGTCTTATGGGACACAATGATTTTAAAATCTATTTCATTTCCAATATGTAAATATTTATAATTCCATTTATCCTAATAATTTATATGGATATAAAAGGATTATAAAACCAAATATATGTCTATTTGGATGTCTGGATTCCACTATAAGCCTTCATGTTTTACAAATAAAAAAATAAACCCCTCTTTTTTGGAGTTCAATTATAACACCCCATTACCGTTTTATCAGGTACTCGCTTGACAACATGATGGGTTTTCCATCCATGGAGATTGGGAGGATTCCCATAATGGTGAAGTCATATATTTGTTATAAATTTAACATTAACCCTAGTTTTCTTCAAGATATATGAATATTTTAAGTTGTGTAAATAGATTACATGCCACAAAACTATTGTTGGAACAATCCAGGGAAGGGGATTCATGATTTTAAAGTGCAACATCCTGAAACTGGGTTTCACATCATGGAATATTTAAATAATAGATATAAAATATATGGAGACATATTTTTTGGATCACTAGTATACTGGGGATTTCACGTTGTGGAACTGTATTACACATCATAAAATATTCCTCATCAATTTTATAAAAAGGCTGAGAGACTATTTTTTCAGGGATACTTATCCAATACTCTTGGATCTCAAATTGGAACTCATCCCAGGTGATTCTGGAAGACTCCTCTACATTATGAATGATATTTTCAGTGTTGGATCTTTGTTGCTGCTAGGTTGTGTCTCTCTGAGCAAGAGAAAATTTCCTTCCTTCATTTCTTCTGATAATAGTATCACCATTGGGTGTTTTTATTGGATATTTTAGTCAAAGGTTGATGATTATTCATGTATTCTTCCTAGATTCATTTTATTATCTCATTATGGAGGCCTTTTCATCCATTGGTTGTAGTGTGATAGTCATTTTTCATTGACCTATGTGGTTTTCTTCTCCTATGTCGATGCATTGTGTTTAGAATTAAATCAATCCTAAGGTGTATTGATAGGATTCATGGGGCTCTACAGCTGTTTTCTTGTATCCTATTGTGGGAGTGTGTGAACGGAGTTTTTATGTATGTGGTTCGGTCTCTACCCTTTGATAATAGTTGTTTTGGTTATTATTTACAAACTGATTCATAAAGAAAAATTAGAATGATTGTTTTTTGTTTTTTGAACAGTTATATTAATGAAAAATTGGTTTTCCAAGGTTGTTGACAATTGGAATGTTAATGAGGTATTTTCTAATATAAAAATATTTTTTTATATGGTTTCAAAAAATATTCAATGTATTGAACTAAATTTTTAAAAAAGTATAACGTGGGTAGCTTTGGGTACATAGGTGGATGGTTTTTATTGAGGCCATCATAAATTTTTTATTACTATAATGGATGTTTGACTTGGTTATTTACTCTATTTTATATTATTTTTATTACAAGAGTTCAATATTAATATTTATGGGGGTTTACACATGGGGTATTCCTTTAATTCCTAGGCCCATTATTCAGGATCAGAATTTGTGCACTTGAGTTATTTTGGTATGAGTAGTTTGTGGCATGGACCTATAGAATTCATTAGTGTTATGGCCCCAGTGCTTCTGTTTTTTAATGTGTAGCTTTCTAATTTATCCTAGTTATGCATGTTTATGTTCGTGGAAAATGATATGGAAAATGATATTTGAAATTGATAAACCTACATTTGTTTAGAACTGTGGAAAAAGGGAAATTTTTTACCATGTGTTCTATAAAATTTATTATTTCTTTTCCTTACATGTTTTATTTTAATTGATAATATGGTTATTTGTATACATAGACTGGTTATGGAATATCGGGGTGGGATCCCACTCAGCCTTTTTTCCCAAGAACTATACACCTCTTTGGTGGTACGTAGAACTTTTTTATCTTCTAGTACTGGGAAAGGAAAGGCAATACAGTGGGGTGGAACGGTTTTTTTAGATGGTTTTTTTGTTGGTGATGATATGGTGGTTGTCCTTATCTACCGTCATTTAGAGTTGATGATTGGTTTTTAGTCTTTTTTAGTTTGACTTGTCTTGGAGTTTTTAGATACTTTTCAAATTTTATGATTCCATGATTTCATATAGTTAGGAAATATATATCTTGATCTAATTTTAAAAATGTGTTTTTCAAAGATATATGTATATATATATTCCATGTGTCTGTTCTGGTTGGGAGAAATTTTTCCCTCAGTTGTGGTGTTGGATGCCCTGGTTCTTATCTCCTACTCATGGGGATCAAGAACACCCTTCAGGTATGTGATGGAACAGGTCAGGTGTCATGATTAAGGGTAACATTCATTATTTCTTAGATTTTTGTTTCAATGGAGTTCTATCCTCATGAGTCATTATCTTGGGATGCCTTTTATATCGAAGATAGGATTGTGGGGACATTAGAGGTATTTTGCGATAAGTATTTGGTTAGATCTTATCATAATGAGAATTATGTATCAAAGGGATATTGGGATGTGTGTCTCTTTTATCATATTTATTTTAAAAAATCTATGTTTTTAAGGGGGTTTCTAGTTTAAACTGGGATTTTTTTTTGTTTTCTGGTGGTTCTTATAGTTTGGTGTGCAGCGGTACACCAGTGAGTTATCTTGCACAGGTTCCTCAGGAAGGTGTGGCAAATTCTCCTCAAGGAAACTCATATGTAGATTATAATATCATTGATATTATCATGTTGTAAGTCCATGTTGTTGATTTGTAATATCCATGAGTGATAAATATAGTGGTTGTGGTACCACCATGATCTGGAGGAGAGAGAGGGAGGGAGAGATATCACGAGAGTTCACACACGATAAACCATCATTCATTAATGGAATGACCGAGGCTCTAGAGGTGGAGGACTAGCTAGAAAGGATATTTCAAATATTAAAAATTCTAGATACACCTATGAACATCAGGTTTATGTTTTGATTGTTCAAACTGAAGGGTTTTGGAAAGCAATGTTCGGATCATATGGTCCATGCAAACAAACACAATGATGTTGATGGGAAGGGTTTCAAAATCCCATTCTTCTTGTAGTTTTCCAAAAGTCCTTGATCCTGGAAATGCCTATAGAGTTGCGGTATTTACATCAGGGAGAGTTTTCAGTGATGGCATATACAATCAATTTTAATATTCACGTCTAATTTTCTCTTGATGTGGTAAAGAATTACTTTCTAAAAGCTCAAAATTACCTGTAGGGTTTGCGATCAAATATTAGATCCCATTTGTTTATAATGAAATTTTCTACGTATGTAGATATGGGAGATATGTATATGATGCTAAAAATGACTTTTTAATGGAAGGTTGGATTTTTCAAATATTATCAAACATCCGGTGGAAGCTATAGTGGAACACATGGGACGAAGAGGAAGTGGAAAGATCACTATAGGAGCAGTGGAGGTGGGTCTCAACTACGAGCCCACTCTACACTCTCTATTACAACTGATAATGTGCCTCTCACAATCTAAAATTGTGGAAATGGTTGACAATCCATATTATGTTGTCTTATTCCAGGGAAGATGTGTAATATATATGGGATCGTTGGTCACATACAACACTTTTGTCAGGATATGGCTATGCCTCATTATAGTTAGGGTTTGTCGGCTCCAAAGGATACTATGGTGTATTAAAAAGATTCAAAGACTACCAGGAACTAGCCACATGCCTTAGGAGTGAAGCATTTTCATATAGTACATGGATGTCCAGCTTATGTTTTTACAGTTCTGGAAATGTTGAGATATATTATCCTTACTGAATCATTAGTAATAATTTCTCTATTGAACCATGGTTCCTATCACTTGATTAAATCATGACATTTTCTTGATTTTATTAAACTTTTGAAGGAACTTATTTCCTTTAAAAATCTCTTAGAAAGACCTCTTAGTAATAGTAATTATATGGAGTTTATGTGTCCTTATAGATCATTAACATTTGATGATCCAATGTTTGTTTGGGATTTTCTTATTTGTGACCGAGATATGTTTGACATCATCATCATTACGGATTTGATGGTCTCTCATAAACTAAAGTTGATAGTTATAATTGGAATGTTTTATTTCATACTACAAATGGGTGCTTTCATGTGTTTTAGGGGTAGTGGGACATGAGGTCAGGTCATGCAGGACAATCCCACCCAGGGCTCATGAATTTGCTGGTTGATGTTGAGCTTGATCATAATGACATTTATTCAGTTGATAATCGTCCAATTGTTGATTGAGAGATTCCTGACATTTCCCAAAATGATTTATATAGTTTACCTCTATAAAGGGAGGAAGAATTTATGATTTATGTAGTTCTAGGTATGTAGTCTATATCGATACCCTATTATCGTATTAGACAATTGGAGAAGAATGAGTTCAAGATTCATTTGGAAACCCTGTTAGAAAAAGTTATTATTTTTCTCTAGTGTTTCTCCACTAGAATCCCCTATGATATTTTCCAATAATGTAGATGGTTCACATCATTTATTCCTATACTACTTGAAGATGAAATGGGTAATATTTATGAAAATATATCCTTTGCCTCATGTTGATGATTTTTTTGATCTGTTAAAGATGGAAAAGTGGTTTTTAATGATGGGAAATTTGGTAAAGTTAATCACATCATAGCATCCACAGACACACTGTGTGATGATATGAGTAATTCATATTCCAGAGGATATGATCCACTCACATATCTTGGATTTTAGGGGATCATGGGATAGCCATCTGGAACTGGTTGATTTTTCTTACAATAAAATATATCATTCATTAGTAGGAATGACTCTTTTTGAGGTGTTTTATGTTTTCCAAAGAGTATCATTTCTTTCATGGGATGATGTGGGAAATGTATCTTCAGTTGAACCAAGATTGACTTAAGAAATGTCTGTGAAATTTAGTATTTCCATCAACATATATTTAAGTCCCATAGATGATATAAATCTTATAAAGATCGATGGGGTACATCATTTGGGTTTTTTGTAGGTGAATACTTTTTTTGGAAGTTTCTAATCGGTTGGGTCATCATCCATGTGGAATGCACCGAATGTTGGCTCTGAGATATGTTGGACCATTTTAGGTCACTAGGAAACTTGTACATGTTTCTTATCTAATTTAATTTCTTTTTTATTTGATTGGTATTCATGATGTTTTCAATATATCATAGCTTTGGAAATATCATCCTAACCCTGCTCATGTTGTGAGTTGTCTATATGTTGATTTAGTTCTATATGATTCTATTCTAGAGATACCAATTGATATTATGGACTATAAAGTTATATTATTTCATGGTAATTATATTCAACTGAACATAGTTCAATGGAAACAATGATTGGGTTCCGATGATTCTAGTAAACTTGAATTATTGATAAGGGAGGAGTGGCATGATCCCTTTATAGGGATTTCAACTTCCACATGACTTCCTAGGGGTGGAATTTATTTATGGTAGGGACATTGTAACATCCAACTACCATTTCATAAAATACTCACTTAACTTCATCATGGGACCCCACCTTTATGATTCCTAGGATACTTATAACGGTGAATTTAGATATTTTTTGGTCTTTATAATTTAACAAGTCTTTTCCTCTTGATGTAGGAAGATTTCACACCGAGTAATTGGGTTGAACACCATGTGACTTTTGCTAGGTACAAGCCATGAAAGGGGATTCACATTGTGAAGGATAGAGATCATGAAAGGGGGTTTCACAAAACCACTTCTTTAAATAATTTATTTTAAAATTGAGGCAATTGACTTTTTGGTGTACCTATACATCGTGGATTTCATGGTGTGTAACTATATTACACATCATAAAACAACTTGTTTCCATTTTTCAGAAATTATGAGTGACTGTTTTGTCAGGGATACTTCTCCAAATTACATGGACCTCAATGATGAACTCATCCCAAGATATATTGAGAGACTCCAATCCATCTTGAACAATTTTTTTGGTGTTGGATCTCTATTGTGGCTATGGTGCATCTCTCTAGGTAAGTGAGAATTTTGTTCAATTGTTTCCTTTGATCATTGTATCTTCATTAGATGTATTATTTGGATCCATTGGTCTATGGATAATGATTCTTTTTTGTTCCTTCCATGATCTATTGTGTGATCTCATTTTAGAGGGATTTTATTCCATTGGTTGTAGTGTGGTTCGTGATCATCTTTGAAGTATCTGGGTTTCCTATCTTATGTTGCCCCACTTTTTTTAGAATTAATTCAATCCTAAGGTGTATAGATTTGATTCTAGGGTGTCTTTTGGTTATGTAGGGTTTTGAGGTTGGTGGATCCCATTATGGTCATGTGGGAACCATTTTATGAGGTACGTGGTTTTGTATCCAGCATTTGTTAATGGATATTCTTCTTTCCTTTAAAATTTGATTCATAAAGAATGATTTTCATGATTGTTTTAGGTGGTAGGATAATAATTTTCAATGATGTTTTTCCCACTTTATGGAAAAAGGGAAGAAAATGTGGTCATTTCAATGAATTGAAATGGGTTTGATATGGTTTTGAAATGGTTTTCAATGAATTGTTATAAATTGTGATGAAATAACTCATGGAATAGCATGGGTACTTAAGTTGAATATTATGTTGATCCCATCAAACATTGCTGTATGATTATAAATGTGGATTTTCTCAAGTATTTAATCCCATTACTAGGATTGTTTTTCTTTGGTACCAATATAGTCATTTTTGGGGGTTTACTCATGGGGTATTCCTCTATATACTAGGATAATTATTCTAGGATTGGAATTTGTGCACTTGATTGGTTATAGTATGAGTAGTCTCCATCTTGGACCTATAGTATTCCATGGAATTGTGATACATGTGATTCTATTTTGTATTTTTTGTCATTATGGGTTATCAGTGATATGAATGTTTTTTCATGTTCGAAATGATAAGGGATATGTACAATAAATTTGATATTTCTTTTTTAGAACTGTGGATAAAGGGAAAATCTTATAATGTTTTCAATAAAACTTATTTACTTGTTATCATGCCATGATTTATTTAATGTGATAGTACATGTATTTTCAAATTGGTACTGGTAATTTAACATTGGGGCGGTATCCTATAGAGCATATTAGCTCACACCATACACACCTCTTCAGTGGTGTGTAAACCACTATTTTTATTCCTGTGCAGGGAAATGCAAGGTATCGTAGTGAGGTGGTGAGGTTTATATCAGTGGGTTGGGTAGATGATGGTGATATGGTGGGTGTCTATCCCTATAATCATTTGGAGATGCTATTTCGTTTTTATTCCTTTAAAGTTGGACTTGTTTAAGAGTTCTTAGCTACTTTTATAGCTTCATTCTTCCACTTCTTTCTCAATGTTATGATGTATATATCTTATTCATCTTCTAATGTTTCTCTTCATTTCTTATATATATATATATATATACATACACACATTCCATTCGGTTTTCTATATTGGGTGAAATCAATCCCTCTATTGCGTTGTCTGATGTCCGGGTGCTTGTCGCCAGCCCGTGAGAATCGAGAACACCCTTTGGGTTTGTAAAAGATCATGTTTTGTGCCAGCATTGATGGTAACCTGAGTCAATTTATTAAATTTGTTATTGAATATGAGTTTTTAAAATGTATTGAATAATTTAATAACATGTAATGTTATTATATGATAGAAAATTAAATAGTATGATTGTTATGTTGAAAGGTTCATTATTTTATGTGTTATGACTACATAATGGTACTTTGACATTTGGTGAGTGATTCCATGATTAACCATTAACAGTTGGTATTATGATATCCCTCTAATATATTGGGTATGAAAATTGTAATTATGGATAATATGTTTTTAAGAGAGACATTTATGGAAGTCAATGTGAATTTTATTGCATTTATAATAGTAAAAAGTATAATAATGTCTCAATATACAATTATGTTTTTTCTATGATTTATATTTGTTTTATATTAATCATGTGATTATATAAACAGTTATAAATGTGTTTATTTTAAAATGAGTGTATTTAATTCTTTTTAAATATGAAAATTACTTATTTATGATAAAGCTCTCATGTGATTTAATGTTTATTAATGGACTTATAGTTTCACTCATTTTTATCTCCTTTAATATGATTTTTTATTCTATTCCCATGTTTTTCAATATTTTTTCATTGGATATAAGGATGAGTAAGGGTCTGGAAGAATCCATGTTTAATTTCATGAATAGATTTCATAAAATAGATCGTGGAATATTTTAACATATTTATATAATAGAAAAAAAGAAATCTATTTAGAAGTGTCCAATTTGTTTTATATAGTTTTGTTATGTATGATTTATTGAAAAATTCACTAAAAGTATAATCCTAGATTTATCATGAATGTTAATAATGTAAAATTGTTGATTAAAACATATTATTATGTAATGTTTATGGTTGGGTCCTCATAGATCATATCAAGGGAATGGTTTAGTTAACATTAGAGTTTAGGTTAATATTAGTATAACACCTTTGAAATATTTTACATTATTGTTAATGTTAATTGATATATAATTTGAAGATTACTATGTTTCTCTATCTAAAGTATGTGTTTTCACAATTATTTTCCTTAGAATAAATAGGTATGTTGTGGTGGGAAGGCAATACGAGAAACATATCTTTCTGATTCAATAGCTTGAGATGGTTGGAAATGGAACTAAGTAGTTTATTAGAGTGATGGATCAATTGAAATTAGATATACATATTAGTGGAAGCCTTTAAAAATAGTATCAATGTATAGCACATAAGAACATTATAATAGTTGAGAATTTCATTTGACAACATCCCCCATCATTTAGGGGACCATGTCACTCTATTCTAACTAAGTGATTGATTAAATACCTAGAAAATGTATTCAATGTCAGGGGTTTTTTAGATCATATAAAAGTAACTAATGTCATTTATTATTTTTTGGTGAAGCTGATAGCGGTTCTATATGGTTTAGAATATCATGGAAATTGAAGATATTTATTCTTTGGAATAGTGAAATTTTAAGAATAATTTCCTCTGAGAAATATTTTTTAAAAGATATTTGACATATGATGGGAAAATAATTCTTGGGATTAAGGAAAGGGGTAGAAGATTTGTGGGTTTCACATAAGGAAAACATCACTCTATTAGTGAGGTACATCCCAAATTTTATCAATGATATTTATAGTTATAAAATTTAATATTACTTGGGATTAGAGCCAAGATATCGAACGGAATTCGTTATAGTGAGTTCATGAGCTATAATAAACTTGTATGATGTGATGAGAAGGTATGAATTTAGTTTGATTATGACCAGGTGTCTCATTATAATAATTAAACAAAGTGTTCTAGATGTAAGTTCATGGGAACGAATTCATTACATAAGATTGGAGGTATGAAAAACAAATTCCCATCACGTATTAATTAGGGTGAAAAGAATCATATATAATTTATTTCCATGTCATGGAGGTTATTATATTATGGTAAGTATGGTCATATAGATCATGAATATAAGTAGGATGATCGTACATGATATAAAAATCTACGGGTAATATTTTTTAGTTGTAATGTTAGAGTAAATTATCCTAATGTGTATCCAAAGTTGATATCTCATGTTGTAGACCATCATTATTGAAAGTAAAATGGTGTGGAAAAATATAATTCTACTACTATGGTTGAGGTTCATCCATTAAATTAATTGTTTACAATTAGGTTTCTGGTTAATAAGAATTATTCAAATACTATTTTCAAATCTGGATTATCACATTATTTCATTTCTGAGAAATTTTCATTAAAAATTGGAATATCACCACTCGAATGATAGATATAACTTTTGGTATAAAAATAATTAGGAAGGATTACTAGGGAAACCAATATTTATAAAAATATTCCTATGGACATTGATGAGTTTATATTTCCTGAAAATCATTTTGTACTACCCATAGTATATTTTGATATCATTTTGGGATTGGATTGGATTTTAGTTTATCATGAAAAAATATATTATGAATCCATGAATTATTTATTTAATGATTTTATACCTTTGATAAAATACCCAGAACCAGATAAATTTATTAAATTTGAAGTGAATATTTTCTAGCGCATGTTGTTGAAATGAAATAAATAGTTTTAATTAGTGACATCCCTATAGTAAATGAATTCACCGATGTTTTTCTAATTAATATTCATAATATTTATATTAATTGGGAAGTTTATTTTACTATTGTTTTAGTGACTAATGCTAAAAATATTTCTAAATTTTATTATCTAATTTTTCAGGTATAACTTTTGGAATTGAAATACTAGTTTCAATAATTTCATAATAATGGTTTCAATTGACCTTGAACATCATCATGATGTGCACCTATTTTATTTTGGAAAAAATATGTTTTAATGAGACTTTATATTGATTATATATCTTTCAATAACATAACTATTAATAACATGTATGCATTGCCTCATGTGATTAATACATTGGATCAGCTCCAATGAGATTCATGTATTTCAAATATTCATCTGAGGTCTGGGTACCATTCGCAGAAATTGGAGGATGACATTTTTATGATAGAATTTCATATTAGATATATGAATTACATAGTTTTAATTATGACCATTGGGTTATCTAATTCCCATTATGTATTTATGAATCTTATAAATATAGTCTTACATTAGTTTTTGAATTAGTTTGTGGTTCTTTTTAAAGATGATATTGTGGTATATTCTGAAACCTAGGAGGGATATAACTATCAATTAAGGATTGTTTTTCATAAATTACATAGATTAAACTATATGGAATGCAATTTAAGAGTGAATTTAGGGTGAAAAAAATTTATTCCATGTATGTTCTTTTCTAAAGATGGTGTAACTATTCACCTTGTTGACAAAATATTTGATAAAGAGTGGCCAAAAATACCTATATCAAATATATTTGAAGTTTTATTCGATTAATGGGTTATTACCAATGGTTTGTTGGAATGTTTTCTCATCTATCAATCCCAATAAAAAATTTAACATGAAGGGAATTAGGATTGTCTAGAAAAAATAATGTGATGTTTGTTTTCAAGAACTGAATAGAACATTTATCAATGACATTGTTTTGGCCTTCTCACATAGATGTCTAATTTTTTCATCAACAATGATTCATCATCAAATGTAAATTATTGTGTCTTGATGCATAATCAAAATCTAATTTCATATGCATCACATTATTAGAAAAATCATGCATTAAATTATACTGTACATGATTTGAAATTAGCTTCAATTGTTTTTCATTAAAAATATTGAAGAATTACTTGTATAGAGTTATGTATGAAATATATAGTAATAAAAAATTTTAAGTACATATTGACTCCGAAATACTTGAAAATTATACAAAGAAGATGGAAGTAATTGATAAAAAGTTTTTATTTCGTGATTCAGTAACATCCTGAAAATGAAAACAAAATTTTTGAACCTTGGAGTCAAAATATTAATCATACATTTACCATGTCATATTTGGAATGTGAACCTATGGTTAATTATTTTATGAATTATGGAATAGAAGAATTGGATGTAGAAATATCCTTTATTTTGCTTCAGGATTCAATATAGTTTCCTTTTTCAGAAATAATTATGAGGTATCTGACGGTGGATCAATCTTTTTAAGAAAAAGTATAATATATTATGAATTTAATGTTCACTAATTTTAAATTTGATGAAGAAGGTGTTTTAAAATTTGGAAAAATATTATGTGTGCCTTTTCGTCTTTAGTTAAGGAAGGTGTTGTTGACTAAAGCTCATAGTTCCTTATTTTATATTCATCCATATTTCACTAAGATGTATTGAGACCACCTTGATAAAAATTAATGGGATTGAATAAAAAGAAATAATTCATTGAATTAACCGTGATGTGTTTTAATTTTAAACAGGTTAAATAATTTGGAAAATTAATAATGGCTAGGCTTCAAACATTTCTGGTGTTAAACTGGAGATTGGAGAACATATCAATGGATTTTTTCATTAGATTTCCAAATTATTCTTAATTATATAATTTTATTTGCTTTATTGCTTTTTTATTAACTAAATATGAACATTTCACTCCCATTCATGATGTGATGTATTTATATAAATATTTTCAATTGTATATAAAATATATTATCAGTTGTAATGGAGTTCCTCTATCTATTTATCATACTGTTAACTGAGTCTCACATCAAATTTTTGGAAATAACATCAGTATTCTTAGGTAACTTAATTAAATTCCTGTACAACATTAAATCTCCAATTTGACTGACATCCTTAGAAGAAAATTCAGGCCTTAGAATATATTCTTCATTTATTCTAAATGGATTATCATGGTTTTCGGGATATATATATATATTTTGATTAGTTTACTTATAATATAAGTACTCGTTGTAGTATAAAAATTGATAAATTTGGCGAATTATATGGGAGGTGGTGTTGAACACCATATTTTTATGATGATGTTGGATATATAATGTTCATGGGACCAGGGTTTCTAGAGGAAATGGAATAAAAAGTTCATTTGATTCAGAAATAATTGATTAAAACTAAAATAAGGAAGAAAAAATGTATAGATTTATAGAAACAAAATAATTTTTTTTTGATGTTGGATATCATGTATTCTCACGAAGATTCTCAATGGAAAAGTGTGATGTGTTTTGGTATGAAGGGGAAGTTGAGTCCACCATTCATTAGTGTATATGAAATGCTAGAGAAATTTGGATATGTGTCTTTCTGATTAGATTTACCTCCTTTCTTATCCTAGGTTCACACTGTATTTTATGTTTGAATGTTATTTCATTATGTACTGTGTTTATCTCATGTTTTGAGACCTAATCATTTTTGGATAGAAGAGAATCTTTCTTATGAGAAATAGATGGTTCATTATCTTGACCACAGAGAGAAAGTGTTGTGAAATAATTTAATTAACAATGTAAAGGTTTTATGGAAATCCCACATGGTTTAAGTGGAATCATGGTAATCTGAAAAATACTATGAATGAAAATACCCCATGCTTATTAGAAAAATGAATAAAATTTGGTAGACACGATTTCCCATAGGGGGAACTGAGATAATATCCTAGGTAATGATAGCGTAATTATATTTATTATTTATTAAAATTTTTAATTAATCAATAATATAAAAAAGAAAGATATTTCCACTAGATTACATGACATGCAACAATGAGTTTCTTTTCAATCTTGCACAACATTTAAGATTACATTATACCAAAAAATGATATAATATTAATTTTATTTTATAAATATAGTAGTTTTCAAAAGTAATTATAAAATAATGAATGAATAGGAAAAACTATATTATGATTGAATATATTTATAAAATGTATCTACAATCATCAAATATATTTTATAGGTATAACATAAAAATAAATCCCATTGAATTCGTAAAATCTATATTTTTCAAAAAAAATTTATATACATTTAATGAAACACATATTTTAAAAATAAATATTGGAACATTTATATTTTTTATAAGATAAAATAATACTAATATTTGAAATAATAGTTTCAATATAAACTTTGGGGGATTTTTTGGATGTTTCTGTGAAGATACTTTTTTTAATGAATAGTAAATAATACTGAATTTTAATTGAAAAATACCGTTTCATATAATATATTTATATAGTTATGTAATATTTTCAATTGGTTTTAAATTATAATTAGATAAATTTAATATAATTTAATCATGTTTAAGTCATTATAATTATTTTCATATTGATTTTATATTTAATTACATAACAATCATTTGAACATTTTCACTTTAAAAACATGTTTTGTAGTCCAGTCTGCAAAATTAATTTGAAATAAATTTTATTAAATTTTGTTTTTTGGAATTTGATAAAATGTATTCCATATTTTGAATAAAAAATTTATAATTTATAATATGTAAAAATAATAATTTGACAAAAAAATATTAGTGAATGAAATTGAAATTAATAGTAGTGATTAAAGAAATATTGTGTTTACATGGTGCTTAAACATTATTCTCAATAGTACAAATGTCATAGAAACTGGTAAAAAAGTGTTTTCCAGAAATAATAATTATATATCCCATGTTATATCTACTTATTATCATCATTATAGGATCATGGTTTATGGGATACCTCCCAAACGTGATTACCCATTTATATTTACTACATTTCCCCCCCTGCTATAAAAAATAAATAACCAAACCCACTTCGTCAAACCAATAATTCCTTTTAGGTCATCCATAACCGAAAAAATCACCTCCCATTTTCCTTTCTCTCATCACATAATCCATAATTACCGGATTAATCCAACCAATTAAACCCATTTGTTCAATCCAAATAGAGTTATCCGAAAGAATGGTAGGGTACTTCAACATGCATTTCTATTTTATTTGTTTTTCAAAAATTTAAAATGTTATTATTAAATCACTAAAAAATAAAATAACTATAAAAAATATTTTATATTTTTTTATTCTATAGTTTTTACATACATTAACACACACTTCCATTGAACAGGTAACGAAATTATCGTTCTAGTGTATAGCGGACAACTACATCACGAAACAATGTTATATATTTTCCCATTACAACCTCAAATGGTTAGGAATTATTATGGTAAAAATATTATTTTAGTATATATATTGTAAATTATATTTATGTCTTCTTTATAATTATATAATTTTTATATACACATACCTTCATTCTTTCCATTTTTTGGGAATAATATAACATCATTTGTGGTTATGTCGACTACCGCCTCCTCAAAATGATATGATACATCCCCACATTACATGGAATATATTGTGATTGTTATTAATTAAAATATGTGAAATAAATAACATATATATGTCATTAATTAAATAATTTCCTATCTATTAATATAATATATCATTTTCCTTATTACGCATTCACACAACAATGAGAAGTGATAACGTCATATGAGGGCATGTGGAAAAAAACCTCCTCAATACGATGAGATTCACTTTAATCGCAAGGATTATATATATAAGTATAAATAAATAAATAAATTTTTGTTTAAGTTTTATGTATCCTTCTTCAATGATAAATTTTTCTAATGTTATTTTCATTAGGATTCTTGAGAAATTGTAAATTTACTCATGCACATCTACGACCTACCGTATCCCTGATTGTAATATTTGTTCACTTTTAAAAACCATAATTAATGACATATATTATAAGTATAATTGTTGTATATATATTATAATTTTGTTATGATAATTATACTAATGATTTTTATTATTGACACCTATGATAAATTTTTAGACTACCAAAGATGTTTTTGACACAGAATCTGAATGTGGTCAAAACACAATACATGAACCAAATTTTTTATGTATTTGTATAAATAATTTCAAAATTTGAAATACAAGTAATGATAAAATATTTAAAAAATTATTTATTTTAAATAATTAATATATTTTTGTTATTTAGGAATATAAAAACACATGTGAGAATCTGAACACATGGTAAGGGATTTCGTCTCAATCTCCTTTAATTGAAAACTATTTTAATGTTACAAACCAACATTATATATTGAATTTTATATATATAACCTTCGAATTATCATGTCCATAATTTCTTTATTCTCTTGTTAGTTAATGTTTTGATAAATTTTATTCCATCCTTGGGCTTATGATTCAAACATTTCAAATGTGTCTGGGACACATTTATTTAAAAAACTATTTTGACACTTCTTGTAAATATTATTTATATTATTTTGAACATTTATTTATAAGGATATTATGGTATGATAATGGAAAATAAATATCTATTTTGATAATTTAATTCCCTAACAAGACATCTTTTATTAATGAAAAAGAAACCCATCTAATCATTTTCAGTGTTTTTTTTAAGGAAAACAGGTTTTGAAAATTGATTAATTATTTCCATTACTTGAAATGTATTATTTCAACTGAAAATTAATTATTAATTTTGACATGTTGAAAATATCATTAATTTACTTTTTATGGTTGTATAATGGTATTGTGATATTTAATGGGTGGTTCAACGATAAACCAACAATTGGTGGTTCTCTAATAAAGCCACAATGGGTGGGTCTATGAAAACCCACTAATAAATTATGTATGGAAGTTGGTCATATGGAAATTTCAGTTGTCATAGTGACATGTATTGAAATTGACCACATAGTTATTCTATTTCCATGTGTGAAAATTATAATCATTTTCTAAGATAGCATTATTTTTTTTGTAGGCTTTCTATGGTTTTTATAATAATATTGTGATTAAAAAATTGTGTGAAATAATATCATTTTCAAAGGAATGACTTTTCAACTTATTAAGGTTGAAATTTATTGATTATGTTATTTATTTTAGGTGTTTTAATCATTATTAATGTAATAACAAATTCATCATTTTTATATCCCTTTCTGACATGTTTACACTCATCCTTCATTTTTAATTTTTTTCATAGGACTTAAGGATGAATAAAATATTGATGAAGTTATGTGGAAATTTTTAATGAGTTTATATTTAATAGATCATGAATTATTATAAAATTTTTAGATTATGTTAAAAATGGATATTTTTAGTATGTATCCACATTGTATATCAAGGTTTCATTTTGTATTAATGATGTCCTAATTATCAAAAACACTAAACCTAAAAAGATCCTCATTGTTAAATAAATTAATATTATTAAATAAAACTCATGGTAATATAATTTTTAAGGATGTGTTCACACACACATTTCATATTTATTATTTAATTTCACCTTTATAATCCATAAATAGTTATTGTGGTGGAGAGCATGATACATCACATTATGGAAGATTTATTTTTGGCAACACATGAAAAAACAGTTTCATTTTTCATCATATAAATGCTTAATAGTGATTAAAAGTGTGAAAACCCAAAACTAACTACAATGTTTGAGTAGAGAGTAGAATAACCTAATTTATGGATCCTAATATATAAGAGGCTTGATAATAGTGGTGAGGTCTAGAACACCATTAGTGTGGATACTAAACCCTTATTATGATGTCCTTGAACTTATAATAAAAACCAGTATGTAACGTGGAAGGAAATAATATATAAGAGAATACATTTCATATAAATAATAAATAAATAGGGTCCAAATTTAGAAATCCAAACCGTAGTATACAGAGATTGTGAATGTATATAAATAAGTAAACTTGTGATACACTTTGAAATCTATCCTAATCCATATACAATAGGCCCCTTTACCCTACCAGGATCCCTGTACATGAAGTCTTCATACTCATTGAAATTACCTTATAGGGTGCATGTAATAAAACCTTGTAGGGAACCACCATTTAATCCTTAACATTATCTAAACATATAGAGATGGTGTATACCAGGAGAAATATAAAAGTGCGAGAAGACATAAAAATAACACATTGTTCTCCCATATAGTAACCAAGACACCACACACCCTAACCATGACAACATTAGCTCTGTAATAGAAGAATATTCAAGAGGTATGAATTGATCATGAAATATCCACATGGATAAATACGTGTCACTCATTATCTTACTGAAATGCAGTGGATGTGCTACTCAATAAATATAAGGCATCAAGTTCTATATGTTCCTCAATACACTCAATTAATCTTGTGATTTTTCTAAATGTTTGATATAATCCTACCATATATAGTATTCCAACTTCATAAATGTCTCACAACATTTGTACTCTCCCTCGTAGGGATAACAATACAATGGTGGAAAACTATAAGGAATCCCATGAACAAATCCAATGTCTTGGTAATAGTAATAAAAATGTATTTCATAATAATAAAATCATAATATGGCATCGTGATAATGTACTATACTCATATAGAAACCTGTAAACATCATAAATCATATTGACAAGGTAATATATATTACCCATATAATCAAGAATCAGAAAATGTCTCATGGGAAACACACAAACACACCCACATATGATGAAAATAAAGCATTGAAAACAAAAAAGACAACAAAAGAATCTTACCATGGAAAAAAATTATCATAAGAGATCCACAAATGTCAAATAACATCCTGACTAGAATTTATTGATTAATAACTCCATATTTAATTAAATAATAAAAGATCATACACATCATACACACATAGAGGATATGGTCGCATGGCATGTGATATCATTTTTAGATCTAGTTCATCAAAAATTCGGTTTGGAATGGAGTATCAAGATAATTCCAACCCAGTATTAAAATTTTAGAATATCATAGATTCAATATTCCATCAATGGAATAAATTACAACATATGTTGAAGGACGGAATTCAAATTCATCATATTTTTTATTTATTAATGAATTGATCAGGATTTCAATATCATTTATATAATGGAACCTCATGTTTATCCAATGATCATTGATATTATCAATAAAACATCATGAAAAAGAGTTATATTGAGAATTAATACAATACGGTCTCAAGATTATTTTTCAATGATGACTAACTGGGAAACATCATCCATTATGTAAAATTATATATATGGTAAATGGGTCCCCAATACCTCAATACCACTACCAACCCACTATGTAAATGTCATATAATTATTGTTGCATCACTAATCCAACATCATGATGTTGTTTAGTAAGATGATTTTAGAAAAAGATACATATAATACAATAGAGGCTAATAGAAGATCATAATTTTATTAAAAAAAGAATTCCACTTGCTATATCATTCATTGATTTATCAATACTGAATGAAAATTTCATTGGGTATTCATGTAATTTTTATCTATGACGTAGATCCATGAACGTCTCGTAATGAGGAAGAAGTATTTGTCCGGATTCTAAATATATATCAGTAATTAATCATTACTAAATCATTAAAATATAAGAGATCCTATGGGTAATAATAGGAGTTCCATGATTAATGTGAAGGGGTTTAAAATTTGAGTTTTTAACACCATGTTAGGAATTGTACATTTATGGGTGTTTAAAACACATTGTATTATAATCACATTCTGTGTATTAATTTTACCCACTCACCAGGAACATCTTCTACCCAATGGGACTCCATGGTAAATCAGTGGAACCACCAGTATGATTGTGTTCCTCGAATAATTCTTGGAATTATATATTTACAACATACAAGTGGGGGGGTTTAATAGCTAGATGATTCACTATAACCCCACCATTCCATCTGTGGCTACAATCCATCCATGGAAAAGTTGATCCCTTCCCCACATATTCCACTTTCAATTCCATGAATCATACCCACATAAATTCAACATCTAACACTTCCATATCTGAGATGAAGAATGAAAGTAAAATATAAATATATAAAATAAAACATATCATATACCAAGAAATAAAATGTTAAAATTATTCTCCTATAACATCTCATCATACATGAAAGGTACCTTCAAATATTATTCTAAAAACATTAGGACACAATGTTAAAACATCATCCTCTCACTCCCATATATCCTTTTGGATCTATCCATGCCTCATTAGAATGTGGTCAAGTTTTACTATATTCCCATGATGGAATTTCTTACTTATTTTAAAATATACATTGTGCACTATATGTATGATTCATCATAATTTAACCCAACATTCTCACAATTGATGACATGTGTATGATTTGACTCGTACCTATGAAGATGAAACATTTGAAAATTTTAATAAATAACTCAGTTGTGATTAGTATGATCAAGAAAACATTCCTCTATCCCAACCCTCTTAGTGATCTCGAAGGGTCCAACATAGTGTCATGAAAGGTTCCTATACTTAGTCAAAAGGTAATGGCCTAACCAAAGAGTCACTCCTAAGAAAAATTTTCCACCAAAAATGAAATCCAATGGTATCCACTTTTGGTTGTTATATTTATTTCATCTTTTCATGGATAAGATAAACCACGGCTCAATTAGCTGAATTCACTCAGAGGTAACTTTTTTCATATTGAGACCCCAAATGCTACCTCACAAGCCTCATTCCAATAGAGAAATGAATGACATAGACTACCATCTAAATCCACATAAGGTTTAATATGAATCAGTAACTAGTAAATATTTTTTTATGGAAAATAATCATTTTAAATATTTCCATCCTAATCATCATAGATGTTTTATGTACAATCATGAAGAATATCATCCAGTATTCATGTAATCAACTCATATTTTCCATCTTTCTGAGGATGATACGACATACTCTATCTAAACTATTCCCCCAAGACCTTATTCAAGGCCTTCCTAAATAACGATTTGAAACCAGAATCTATATTAGATACGATTGTAAATTGAAATACATGTAATAAAATTATCTCTAAACATATATAGTTATGATATCATATATTATATGAGCTACATATATCAATAAGAATTGATCAACTATTATTAACTGATTTGAGACAACCCAAATTGTGTCGCATATACTCAGGTTCTAGGAAAATCACATCACAAAGACCATTATGATGTACTACCAATTTCACAGGGGATATATATGTCTCTATAGTAGACCACCAAGAAGCGGGCGGTCGATATTTTTCTTCAGAATAAAACAGAATCAAGAAACAAATCATGCAATGTCCCACTCCCTTTCTTTCCTCCATAACTGCAACCTAATTTCATGTTACATCATTATCAATAATGAATGAATAACCTATATAGTGTTATATAATTCCCTCAACATATATTCCTTGAAGGAATTAGGGAGCAAAACACTTTCTTGTATGAGGATCAGATAATTTTCCCTCAATAAACACATATGTACTGGGTAATCTCTTGTTAGTTCCTCCCATATCAATGAAATTTCATGGTCAATATCCTATCTAGCCTTTTCCAAGACTACTATGTAATGTTTGAACACCAATAGAAAAAATATAATTGAATCATTATCCTCATATTTATCCATCCTCCAATCATCTAATAATATCACTAGGTTCTACTATTCCTCTAAAGGGTGTTAATTAAGGCCCTGATATATTGTGGCCACTATAAATAAAGAACATATATCTAAAGATAAATTTTTTCCTGCACAAAAAATTATATTTCACATATTATAGATATAAGATTGGATAAGGGTATTTTTTATCCTGTCTTCACAATTGAAATTACACATATAATACTAGGTTCTCTTATTTCAATTAGAATTATGCCATACGAATTCCTAATGCATCGTATTATTCAAGATAATTGATCCATAACTTTGAATGTATTAGTACTATATGTGTTTTATACCTATACTTTTTCTCATTAAAATCCTATTATCACTAATTCATCCAATATAACATCAATCCCCTCATTATTAGCATCGAAATAGGTACTGATAATTAGGATAAGTTCTTGATAAACAACAATAGTATCCAACAAAACCTATAAATATCTTGATCTTGAACACATTCTGGGGGGCATGTCCAGGAAATCACTACCTCCACATTATCTTTGTACATTTCTATACCTATTTAATAAAACACACGACCTAAAATCCTCAAATAATAAATCTAAATAATTCACTTTGGAAACTTGGGAAAAATCTAATGGGATCAAAATGAGGTTTAGAAAAACTTGAGATGTCTTTCATGATACTTTGGGACTATTTATTAAATAAGGATTTCATCAATGAAAATCATAATGAAGGATTTGTGAAATCATTTCATGATCTTATTCATGATATTAGTGAACACTACTATTTTAATGATTAACCCAAACAAAATCCCTCTTTACTAATATAGGAGATCTCTATTATGGAATGATAACAATTGTATTTCCTCCTCTTTAACAGATATATGGTGTTATATACTAATCAATTAACCCTCATGGAGAACCATTGGGCTCCACAAAACTAGTAAAAGAGTCCCTCATTTCTCGGAATATGTAATTTATTCTTCACTATTACCCGATTCAACTTTTAGTAGTCAATGAAATGTTGATAATACCATATTCCATCACTAAATCCAAGGCAAGTGTACCCTATTGTGATGTACTTGATCAAATAATGACATATTGAACCAAGACAGTGAGTTTCAAATTGAGTTCTATTAAATTGGTTCTTAGAAAATAATAAGGTGGTATCAAAATGGGCAATGAACCTGGTATGAGATGTATCTACAAGTGGACTCCTTTATTAGGGGAGGCATAATGAGTTCAATTGGAAATACTTATAGATAATGATCCACAACATGATGAAAATTTATGGTGGTTTCCAAAAATCCATTTCAATGATACTTGCCCTACATATATGTTATGATACTTCCATTTTGAATAAAATTTATAACTAATCTACCTACGCTATGTTCGAATTCATTGAAAATCATGTAAATCCCTACCATTAGTGATTAAAATGATATCTGTCTCTTATATAATTCAATGTGACATTAAAATATAATCTACCTTCCCACTCTATGAATCACATAAAAACTCATAATCTCTAGAATAATAAAATCCCAAAGATGTACATAACTATTAATGACTATTTTACAGATTGGGAACCATTGGATATAGTCTAATTAAAAAGGAAATTTTATATAAAGCGAGTGAAACTTGGAAGGAAACTAGACATATAAGTCAAATATAGTAATAAATTGTACCCTGATAAAATAAATTGAAGTACCAATATAAAAAAATGTAGTACATGTTATATATTAGATAAATTCTATACCATTAACATTAGATGGTCTCTCACCGCCAACTAAAACAATCTGATCCACATATAAAAACATCCTAGCTCAATTCAATAGAAATATCCATGAGACACATGCCCAGTCTGAGTTATCATCATATGAGCCTTCTTCTGATGTCCCCATCTAGATATTCGGATCAAATATTTCATATATCTCCCACCCATGTGGAATCCTATAATTGAAGAGAATAACATATTGAGATTCACTATCATGCACACTGTCGACATGTTGACTGGGTTACTATAAAAAACATTCAAAAATTCAATACCATACCATAGTTGAAGAACTATAGAACTCCTCTTGAGGGGGATGATAATATATAAATTGGTCTTCTGTCATGATATTTTCCAATTGTAAATCATTGGTATTCCTCTTACTGACACTATAAATGTCACTCATTGTAGAAGATTGAGGTCTATCAACATCATCAATAATGTGTAAAAGGATACCTGCTACTCGATCCTCTATATTAAGCCTATAAAAATTCTAGTCCTTATAATGAACCTAAAGGTATATCACTAGTTAAATAATCATTACCTTCTATTGTCTATTAGAATTATCATGGATCTCTAATAGTTGGGACTTATATTACCCATTTCTAGGAAAGAGTGGAGCCAATCATAAGTCCTATGTTAAATGATTGGAGTTTGTAGATATCGTAAAGGACCCATTTAATATCTTAATGAATTATTATTTTATTTATACATTCATTGAATCAATAAAAAATCGAAAAATAAAATTTAATTAAAAGTATCACTAGTGAGAACACTATGCATACCTTCTTATAAAATTACACTACAACACCTCAGGGAATTTCCATGTAGCATAAAAATTCCCATCTTCACCTTTTGTTCAATTGGTGTCTCAACAACGTCAAAAAACCACAATATTTTTATACAATCCTCTAAATATTTTCTCCTGATAATACCCTCAAAGGATGGAGGATGATTCTTCTACAATTCTCTAGAATAGTTGATCATGAAACTTGTATCTCCTCCATCATGGGAAGGAACGTGCAGAATGACTCCTAAAATACAGGGACTGCATCCTCTACTACTAGTGTATGTCTGTGCATGTAATCTATATCACCATCATGCATAACAGGAATTGTAACAAGGGTGTCCACTCTGGAGAGGGTTAACCCAGCACACATTAGCTAGTGGTACCATCAGGAATCTATGATGTATCACCTTTTATAACCTGAAGGGAAACACATATAACATTTAAAACAGGTCCTTATAATACCATGTGATCAAAAAAAATTATCCTAGGATTCTACATGAAATCAAAGGTACATACCTCCTAGAAGAAACCATGGTTCCTTTTCCATTTACATTTTTATAGTTATATATATATATTTATATATATATGTTGTAATACTACTATGTCTATTAATTAATTATAATATTGATATATCATACAAAAGGAAAACATATATATCAGCCAATAGAGTATAATATTATCCTGTAATGGTTGAACAATTTATCGAATCAAATTAATGAATTATATGCATCACAACAACAAGTATATATTTTTCATTTGATCCTAAAATCTATGTCATGATGAATGAATTCATCCAAATATCATAAAAGAGTAACAATAATCACATCAATGGTAACTTATAGGTCCTTTATAGATTCCTTTTCTATACACATTGGAAATCGTATACCTATGTCCCATACAACAATCTCTTCTCCACCTTATCCTAGGATAGTCCAAAATTAAAATAAGAAAAATTTCCTCTGATGACATTTTATAACAAACCACCCCAAACCACCAATTATGTATATAGATTCACATGGCCTCATTTTCACCATCTGGTACGCAAGAGGCATTCGACTTGAAAAGCATGTCTAAACAAAAATTGTTGGGATATTATAACCAATGTTTCATGTTTATGGAATACAAATAAAAATAATAATAATATTACAGAGAAAAAGATGTTGAATGTAATTATATCCAATGGTGTATATTTCATATAACAAATAAATTAATTTTTGTCAATATGTGGGACGATAAAACATTGTATATATAGATATTTCATGTAAATAAATAAATAAAACTAAAGAATACTATAGAGTTTATCTTAGTACCTCTAACCGAACCATGCTAGTGGATCAACCATCTACAACATGACCATTATCCTTTCCTATATTAACATAAATGAAGTATACATTCTCATCTAAATGATCATATATGATTCGAGCCATAAAACAAAATAAGACACCGACATGATGTTTTTAACCAAATTTGAACATGTATAGATGGTGTATAGTATTATAATAATAAATATTCATGTTCACACAATAATCACACACTAAGAACCCTTCTGTTAACCACCCCATGAACCATAGTCATACCTACCATAGCTCTATGCTGGAATGATATTCAAGATGATTGGAATGGTCAAGATCTAGCCCAAAGGAGGATATAAATTCACTTAAAATTATCAAGGCATCATTTGTACATTATACTATGTATATTTAATGACGTAATTTATTAAATGATCCTTGGTATCTTCTAAGAATCCATTATCATCTATCCAATAATTTTGTCATGATTCGACTATAAATAGTGGATCATTGTCTTCATCATCATACATCAAGCATAGTACCCCTATAATGGGAATAATAATATTATGTAAACATATCACAAATACACCAAATAACCAAAAACAATGTGGTCATACTCAAAATAAGGTTGAGTATAATATGAAAACCCATGAAAAGAATTACACGAATACAGTTGAATAACATGAAAACATAGGATCGTCATCATTCATCATAAAAAATTACTCTACAAAACTCATGGAATCAAGAATCATATATATTCTCATGGGATATACACACACCCACATGTGATCACACTCATTCATTAAAAGAAATCAAGATGAAAAAATATTCCTATTATCGAAATAATTTTTTACTATATCCCCAAAAAAATATGGAATTTCCAACCTCAAATTCCAAGATGAGGAAATCCAATGTTCATTTCAGGATAACGAAAAAACATTTCTCATGCCCATAGATAATGAGATATCACATCAAGGGATGTATATTTTATTTTTAATTCATATAGAAAGAATATTCATATAGATTCTCAATATAATTCCATATCACGAAGTTCATTATATAATAACGCACCTTATGGAGTCCATCAATGGATAAATTTTGATGTATATCAAATGAAAGAATTTCAATTGTTTAGATTTTTAATCAATAAATTAATGGTTCATGAAATATTTTTTATTCACGAATAGAGCCATTGGTATATTAAATGATAATTGATTCCTTGGAAATACATTAACAAAAAAGAGATCCAAAATTAGAAAAAAATGAAGAATATTTAATATTGACAATTAAATGATGACTTACCCAAAAGCATCCACTATTATTGATAATACCAACTCCAATCAAGGGGTTAGATGATATGATTGTACCTCCATGTATATGTAAATGATATTTCAATGTATTAAGATTACATCATCATTCTAAAATAAAAAATTGGTTTAGGAAAGATATTCTACAACACTTACCTATATGATTTTTTTAATGGTTGATTAGGGTCGGATCAAGAATAAATGTTAGATATCTATATCCACCACTAATCTCTAAAGAGAGAAAGGAAGCATCATTGTGTCTTTAGGGTATACATTTATTTTTCATATTCACATGCACATATTTGAAGGAGGAAGAATGATTTGTCATTGATATAATAAAATATTGTCGATTCAGTGTTTTTAGATTATTCCAATAGCCAAGAGATAGGGAAGAAGAATGTTCTTTACATGATTAATGATAGTATGTTTAAAATTTCGGTTATTTCCATTATTTTTTCAATTAGACATTTAAGGGGGTAAAAATTGATTGGATTAAAATACAACGAGGTGTAATAATTATACCCTCTGTTTGGGTGAAAATTATACCTTAAGGGAATCATTGGATAAAAACTGGAACCAATGAGGTGATTTTTTTCATGGAAGAGTGATTTAAATTCTACATTAGCCTTAAAGTGCCCAAAATCACCCCATCAGATGGCTGTTGGGGTCTATTGTATACTGCAGACTCAATGGAACCCCAAAGGCTAGTTGATGTGTTCCAATAGATTGTAGGTGGTTGTTTTTAATATATGATAGTCTAATACCATCCTAAAGAAATCCATATTCATAACACAGACTATATTCTATTTAATATATACTTATAACACACCCATATCATTGGAAGATAATTATATAAAAATTGAATTTCCAAAACATAACTGTCTCATTCAAAAAAAAAGAGTGGATGTTACAAAAGGTTATTCACATTGAATAATAAATTTTAATATAAAAAAATAATTATTAAATTATTATTCATTTATAAAATTATAATTTAATAAATTAAAATATAATGGATGAAATTTAGGAAAATTTAGTAGTCAAATTGAGAACATTGTGTTTTCTATTGAAAATTCTATGAAAATGGACGGATTATACAAATTTATTATGTCAAAAATCTTATAAAAGTGATGTATGATTAAGTAAAAAGACAATATCACAGTTTTCAATAGTAAATTGAAGATTTGGTGTTCCATGAAGGGGTGGATAAAGTCCCCATTTATATGGGGTGAAAATTACATTTTTGTAAATTCCTTTAACATTACTAAAATTTTATGAAATTATCCATGGATAAAGTCATAGAAAATGATATAAAATTGAGTGGAAGATGGGTTATGGTGGATACTCCCACAATAATACATATATACATCTGTTTAAATTATATATATTTTAGAACATTTTTACCCTTATAAATCATTCCATAGTCACTCATTTTTGACACTGAAAAAATAATTTTGATGACCAATATTTGAATTGAACAAAAAAATAAATTACAAATATTTATTTCAAAATAGAATAAAATTTAATGAAATAAATATTATAAATATGATGAAGATTAATTTTAATATTATTTTATAACATATAATAACGGATTTTGAGAGAATGTTTTTTTAGTGATAATAAAAATTTTCAGGATAAAATTATTAATGTAGTTGATTGACACTTCCTACATTGGATTATAATAAAAAAATAAAAATTATATGGATTCCAATTTATTCCAAAACATTATTTAAACAAATTATTATTTAATTCAAAAAATAAAGAAATTATTTTTTGTTGAATAACATTTAATATGTTCCAATAAATGTTAGTCATATGTTTTATGAATTCAATATAGTATTTTAAAACTATATTATTTTACTAATTAAACATATATTTTATCATCTCAATGTTTATTATAAGTATTGGTCTTTCACATATAATTATGATGTTATTTTATATTTAAAAATAGAATTTTTATTATTCACATAAAAAATTTCTTTTAAAACAAATATACATTTTTTATCCAATGATAATTTGTTTATGAAGAATCAAAGAATGTAATTAATTTTTTAAAATTTAAAATAATATTTCTATATAATTTATATTTTAAATAAAATAATAAAATGTTATGAAGAAATAATTTTATAGGAATATATCTTCTCAAATTATTATCCATTATTATTGTTTTTTTCCACCAATTACTAATAAAATTAGTTTCAATATATTAGCCATAAAAATTTATATATTTTTCATATAAACTATCAAAAATTTTGTAATATATTATAGGAATTAAATATATATTTATTGATGAAAATATATTTCTTATATAAAATGTACATTATTTATTTTAGTCACATTAATTTTATCATTGAAATATATTAAAAAATACCATAATTTTAATTCAAAATGTATTTCATAATAATTTTACCTCTATGTTTACCCACTAATTCAATATCTTTATATCAACGGTTATATAATTTTTTATTGTTCATTTTATTTTTTGTGTTTAGTGTGAATAAATATTTAGACACCGTGTTTATTTAGAGGGTAATTATATATATTAAAAGAGTATGGTTTTACATTCTATTACCTTTAAGAAAATTACAAACACCAAATTTAAATTAATAGATTATAATTAATTTAGGTAGGGGTATATCATGATAGAAAAGTATTAGGATATAGTTTTCTCAAGTGATATAATCCATAAAAACATTGGGAACATATCTCTTATCTCAATCAATGTCGTATATAATGAATGATTTACATTCCATTCATTATAAAAATAGTTTTAGAGGGTTTCGTGGTGATTTAAATGTTAATCGCATGGATTAGTTCACTATATTAGAGAGTTCACAAATTCCTCCTTTATAAAACCTTGAATTTTTAGTGGTACCTTAGGGAAACATTTATATTCCCTACTAGTTTAATAGAACTGTTTCTTTTTCCTCTATATCATTATAATGGTTTTCCTACTTTTCCATTAATCAAGAATCACCATTTTCTTATAATACATTCCCCTAAAAGTTTTCTATAGAAACCCATTATTTTCAGGCATAAATATTATAAAATTTTAGATAAATATTAAAACAAATACACAATAACACACACTTGAAGAACATATTGGTTTAGTATCATTGGAATCATTTATATGTAAATAAGTGGTACATAAAAGATCTATATCATTTCAATATTTGTTCTTCCCAACTAGAACCCTTCCATGACATAAAATTCATAATACAATTCCCTATAACCTGGGGAGGGGAATTATAACAAACAATGAACTATGATGCTCAATAAATAGAGTGATAAGATATATTAATAAATTGTCATAAGATACTATTGAAAAAAAAAATTTGAGTACATGATCAAAAAATAATAAAATCATACCCATCAATTAATATATCCAAAAATAGGTGGAAAAATGTATTCAATCATAATAGATGAGGAATAAGTGTCAGTAATGATTTTAAATCAATCATCTAACAAGAAATCATATTATAAGCATAGGATAAAAGTTTTTTGAATAAAATAATCATAGAACATCATTTAATTTCTCAAGTAAAATTTGAAATAATATCACACTAGATTGGTTTCACTACCCATTCCGTCATTTGAATTGTCATGGTTCACTCCCAAGACTATCTCACTTCACAAATTCCCATAAATTAATGTGTTGACACCATATTTCAGAAAACAATAACTCATGAGATATATAGAATTACAGAATAAATTATTGGGATATAATTGACCCACATGACCTTGGTTTATAACATAACTACCCTCCCATGTTTTAAAAAAAATCTAACCATCAAAAAATTAAAACCACAGAGATGTGTAACACAAGATCATAAAAATTTATATATCACCATGTCATAACCCATCGAAATAATATGGGTTTCAAAAATATTTTATAATCACAAATATGAACTATCCATATAATGAATAATGATTATATCATTATATTTTACCCCCAAAAAATCAAAACAAACATTAAGAATAATGGTAATTGATAGAAATTATTTTAAAAGACCACTATAACATTTCTTAACGAAAATACCCTTTTAATTTTGAAAGTAATTAACCAAAATCAAACCATTTATAACATATTAAGGAAAGAATTCTCTTTGAAACAACCAAGGAAAATTCTAATTTAATATTAAAATTAAATAGTTTTTATGATTGTGGGGAAATACATTCAAGTGTATTTCATTAATACAAAAATTATGTTAACATTTTTGGTTAAATTCCAAAACATCTAGGTTTGAAAATGATAACAAAATTGCTTTTATGAATTAGTAAGAAGGTAAATTATGGAATAAAAATTAATTCAAATATTATTTATCAATAGTTAAAACATTTATCCAATAATTTTGATGAAAATATGGGTATGGAAGAAATGAATCTTCACTGAAGTGAAAATCAAGGACAATTATCATTGAAATCCATCATTCAGTTTTATAAGCAATTAAATAGAGGGAAATGAAATAAATCAATAAGTAATTTGAGAAAACTATATTATAATGAAATATATAATATATTTTTAGGGATATATCATATAACGTAATCATGTAATTATTTAAACATAGACAACCGCTGTAAAAATGATATTTTAAAAGAAAACCCTTACCACATGATCAAATTTCTTCTTAAAAACACTATCATCCAATATAATAAATTTAAATTTATTATTAATATTTTATATATATATACACATAATACCACATAACATTTATTCGTGACATATTTTCTCTCATTCAATAATAATTTTAAATTATCATCATCATTCTGGTTGTTTTATCAGCTTTTTTAATTGATGTCTTGGTTTTGAAGTTATGGTCGATGAAATTTGATTATGGTTAATCCGTATATAAATTGAAAAAAAATTAAAATATCAAATGCATGACTTATATATATAATAATATTCAATAAATATAAAAAATAATTTACATAACAAATTGAAGATGGTAGTATATACATAGGCACGAGGGACATTTCCATTTTCTAATGGATGGAATAAAATAATAGAAAATATTTATTCACCATTATATAATAATTATTCTAATATAAATATAATATAAAAATATTAAATCAACTCTAATAAAAATCCATGAATTATGTTGGTGTAAAACGATTCGTATCCCTATGTTATTGTTTTACTCCACACATACTCACGAGAAATGCATTCGTCTCCAATTAGAATTTAAAGATTTGGTAAATTATTATAACATCATAAAAACAATATATTGGTATATTTATAATACTATAGTCAATAGGTCTTTATTTATGAAGAAAATAGGGTAAGCATGAATAATAAATAAAATTAAAATAGCCTAGTGATGATCTATACCTAATTTTTTAGAGACCTCTATTGGCTTACACCATAAATAATGTTGTAATGATCATATGAGAATATGATATGATTTGTGATAAAGGTAAGGATTATTGTTTTTTGGAATATGTTTTTTCTGATATAAAATGATCAAATGGTGTAAATAAAGGAGGGAAGTGGCCCCCTTTAAAAAGGGTGCGGTGAAGCACACATAGAATTTCATAAAGGATAACAATGATTTATGGTCACTTTCTTGGTATGTGGGTAAAAATATAATGGAATAAAAATATACAATAATATAATGTTTAAATATCATTAACATATTATAATTTTATAGGTTTTTGTATTCAATACTACCCTTATCTCACGAGTTAACAACCAGTAAACTTGTTGTAACCATCACCATGGTAATTTTATTTAATATTCACTATGAAACGATGTTTATTTGATGTTATTTAATTATATTTATTAACAGGATTCAAAATATTTATTCAATTTGACAAGATACAATTTTCTTAAGTGCACGAGTATAACTGTAATTAATTGAAAAACTGCAATGAAAACGTTTTATCAAAAGTTAATTTTTTTCACAGTAAAAAAAATTTACATCAATTCCATTCCTTGTAAAAACCAAAAAAAATAATTTTAAAATAATATTTTTAATATATAAACCATAAATTACCCCCAATAATATTAATTAATAGAGTGTTAATTAACTTATTATGATAAAAACACTTTGCATGCACAAACACATTTTTTTAAAAAAATAAGTCAACTAATTAACATATAAAAATACTAAGTATTTAACTAATTAAAATTTAATTTATTAGATTAACTATAAATAATGTATTTCTATTTGACTTTAGGATTATCTTAAAAATGAAATGATACCTCTACCTGAAAATAAATGGCAATTTTACAAAAAATGGTGTCTCTCACTATTCACTACAGAATAAATATTTTTTGAAAATTCAAAAAACACCCCCCCAAGATAATATTTAAATCATGATATTAAAAATGATATTAGTTTTATAAAATAAAATATATAAAATTATGGAAATTATTTATGATTTTTAAGTGGTAAAATTTAATAAAAACAATTTTTATGAAAACATTGATTTGAATTATAGAATTAATTTCCAAGAAACCGAGTCTTATTTATTATTCATTAATCTACAAATTTTCCTTAATAATAAAATTATTACATATTTTTAATAATTTGTTTATTTCTATTCATTCCTTTTAAATAAATTTCTATGCTATAATGGTTTACTATATCATGGTTCATATAGACTCAGGGTTTTGTGTATGGTGAGATATTGAATACCAAAAATTTTATTCCAATGGAAATAAATATAAACTATTAGGAAAAAATTTCAAATCCCCCAATAAAAATTAATTTTTCCCATGACACTTTATCACTCTCATATGAAAAATTAGGGTATCTCTACTTCCTCACATACATAATTTCCTTTCTAGAATAACAAAATATCATATTCCACTAATTAACCTTAACCATGTTAGTAATCTTATTCAATAAAAAATTATCAATATAACCAATGTATTATATTTGTTGTTTTTTATAGAAATTATCATTCCCCAGTTGTATATTATCTATATTTATTACATTGTAATGATAAAGTATATCATCCCTCAAGATAGACACATGGAACAAATTGTGATCTCGAGAAGGGTTTGGTGGGAGTTCCATGTGATATTCTACAGTCACTTCTGGATCAAAAATCTCATTGGGACCTATTTACCTAGTTCATATCATTCCATCATTACCAAATCTCATTTCATTGTTATATGGATATATTAATAAGAAAACAATATCACCAATATTTAATTCTAGATCTCACTAATGAATTCAAGCATAAAACATCTGTTAACTTAGAGCCCTAACACTCACCAAAATTAATTATTCTATCTATGGTCCCAATAGCATTATTTCTCCAAAATTATCCCATTATTTAGAAATTTTACAACTATTTCAATAGAGGTATTTATAATAATCAAACTAAATTCTTGAGGGAAATATTTTATTATAATAAAACTTTTCTATATAAAGTTATATGTCTAAAAAAAATTGAAATATAGTTAAAATTATCTCAAAATATCCACCATGGTTTGAATAGTCCACTCATATTTTCTACATATTTTAGGATGATAAATAGTACAGAAAGACAACTCTATATCTAAATATTTTTGAATACTTCCCTTGAAAATCACGGTAAAACATATATCACCATGAGATACAATATAATTTAATAACCCTTATAACCTTACCACATCTTCAATGTATATACTATGTTGCATATCAAGATAGAAATCATATCTCATAGTAATGGTCACTTATAAATATATTTCCTAGAAGGGTGATCAAGAGGGAATAATATCAAATTTAAAAGAAGTATCTGAACCTCATAATGTGATCTAATATAACCCAAATAACATTATATCCACTAAATTTTATGGGGGATTATAAGGTGAAATATATAGTGATTTTTTCCTATTTCCATTACATTATTAGTAATTATAGTAACAACCCTTTTTTGTTGTATCTATTAACCTTAACCCTTGGATATACCTATAACCCAAACACATACTCCAATATATCTATGATGATGTGTTGTAACATCATATACTCTATAAAATCAATATAATAATTTATACATACACGTTCATTAGATAATTATGATCATTGAGCATTATTAAATTGTTCCTTCTTCAGGATTGTTATTCATCGAAACCATACATTGTTCCTAAAACATATCATTCCATTGAAATCAAGGATGAAGTTAGTAATATTAAGCACTTTCATTTCATCTTTGAACCCTTCTTATAAACCTATTTAATCAATATATGGATATATGGTTGAAAAATAATTCGAAAAAGATAATAATTTTCCCCACACTTATGTATTTAAATTTCCATCCTTTAAATATACATATATATTAGATCATTTTTATCATCATCATAGATAAGTTTTAATTGTACATTCAAATCAAAGGTTCATTCACCTTGTTCCCTTTTTCATTATGGTAGTGTATTCAGTATTCATATTCATTAATCAAATAAGAACACCTTCTCTGGTTCACATTCTAATATTTTGAGACGAATATATAATTCAAATGTTTCTAATTATTATATATGTCACACTTAATTCTATAATGATAATACCTTCATAGATTTAATGAAAATGTTATCATTCTTAAATCTAAATCATGATTTCAGTAATTATTCTCACGAACCTTCAATTTGAATATGGAATAAGATATCACTGTATCATTCATCATGAGAACTCATTCCATCCCTTTAATGTATGATTCAATATAAATCCCAAAACCTGATCCGCTTTAGGGTAATGTGAGAACATGTGTGCTAACCATCATTATATTTTATTACATGAAATTTTCATCACACTCATCTCTAAAAAAATTAACTAACTTATATGTTATATTGGAGAATGGATAACATATCCCAGAGAAATAATTCACAAGGAATTAGTAATATCTATCCAATCCAATAAAAATATGGATTTTAGTCATGATGGCTGGGCCAATGGTCAATAATTTTTAACCTTTTATAGATCCACCAAAATAACATCAATTTAGATTATATATCATAAAAATAAATCATTCACAATGAATTAGATACATAATTTTTATTTTCATCCTAAAATATTACAGATGATAAATTAAGAGTCTCATTGATCCAACAAATTTCATAGAAAACTAACAGGTTCACCATATGGTTAGGTGATTTGCCAAATGATTCCCAAATCAAGATTCTCTTAGAGATTCTTCTTTAATTCCAGCAACTCAATTTGGTCTATTATATATAGTTTTCTTGAAATTGTTGTAAATTTTATTGAGATCGATTGATAACATGACTTCCAAAATTAGACGAAAACTATTGGACTCTTCTTGAAAGACATCAAAAACTCCTATTCAATAAGTATTTATTTTATATTGTGCTCCCCTATCTATATAAAATAAAAATCCACTTTTTAGGATTAAATACCCATTAAATGGATGTAACATCAATTGGAAATTCACATTTATCCTCAAATCAATAGATAATCATAGTTTTTTCTAGTATATAAAATGTTATATTATTATTATATTAATTTATACAAGATCTATATTGAGAGAGAAAATGATGCTTAAAATAAAATCAAATTCCACTAAAATAAATATTAATTACATTTTTTAGGGAAATTCATTATATTATTTGACATGAAATACCTTCTTTAAGAGTGGAGGATAATTGTTCTATAAAATTGTCATCTATATTTGTTATTGACATAGAATATACCCATATTTGGTTTAGAAGTAAGATATTTTAATAGGGAATTGACTTTCAAAATTCCATATTTTCCCAAATATAATCCATCATATTCCTTTCAAACTAATTTCACGTTGTCATTAATTTCCAAATAGAAACATATTCTACTTTTATGGAGTCATTATCTTAAGTGATTCATTCCACATTCTCATATTCCAGAAAAATGAACATTCATTTCATTTTGAAAATTTACCCATAAACATTAATTAAACTCCTCGTTCCTCTTATTTGAAATTTTTTTAAACATAGGTATTTTTATATAACAACTAAAATATCATTATTGTTGATTGAGAATAATCACAATATTTTTTCGTCCAAATCCTATCATACTGATTTTATCAAGTATATAATAATTACATTATACAGCACATTCACTATTAACATGTTTCCATCATGTTCTACCCATTTAATACAACTAAAGTGAACAACTTGAGCAATATTATTAATATTAGAAACCATAAACTCCTGAATTTATTTATTAGTGACCAAATATTAATATATAATTTTAAATATTTGAAAAAATTTGTTTAAACAAGGTCATCCACATTCATTATCTATCAAATACTTCATAATATCTATTATTGAATGTATTAGTAAACCAACGAATATCCCCTTTGAGGGTTAAACAATGTGTGTAGTAAGGGAAAATTCATTGTACCCCAGAATGATGGATATGATATACTTTATTAACACTCTTCAGAGTTTTTTCCCATAGATGTATCTATTATAAACAACATTTTCCCTTTTTATCCAAATAGGTATATAATTTCTCAAGGAAAACACAAGAACTTTTTTAAAATAAAAAATATATTCTCCCACATAAACTCTTATCATTAGGGTTCTCACTATTTTTTTCCCGTCAAATATTCCAAAAGGTACTTAACCTTCCTATGATTATAAATATTGCGACACATACTTTTCATAAATAAATATTATATAATATAATATTAATATTAAACACAATTGATAATAATAAACACCTAAGGATTATATTGGTTTAGTTTAATTGAAAATATGGATACATAAATAAGTTATACATAATGTCTCGACATAATTTCCCATTAAGTTCATAAAAACTAGAAAACATATTAGACACAAAAAAACCAAACGTTTATGCATAACCTGGGGAAGGGAAAAATAAAAATGAATGCACTTCAATGATCAATAAGGGTAAACAAAAAATATATCAATAAATGACCAAAAATATTGAATAAGTTGGGTATTAGGGCATGGAAACACAAGAAAAACAATAGAAATAATTCCCATCATTTAATATATCATAATCATTAAAAAAGATATAAATAAATATCATTTGAGTTATATTAGTCATAATGGAGTAGAATCATAAATAATTCATCATTTTATATAAAAAATTGTAAAAATCATAAAATATAAGATTGTGGAATGAAAATTAAAATATAAAATCATTTAATTTGTCCTGAATCAGAAAAAATAACATCATAGTGGGTTGGGTTCACTGCCTATTCTATTACTTCCTTAGTCAAGGTTCACACCCAAGTATATTTTTTCACAATGTCCCTTAGCTAGGTTCATTTACAATTTCATTCCATAACATCTCATGAGATATTCATAATTACTCAATGAATTTTAGGGATATAATATAGCCACATGAATTGGGATTATAATGTTATGACATTCCCTTTTTTAAAATGGAACCACTAATAGTATAAATAAAACCATAAATATGTGTGTAATAAAATCATAAAAAATTCATCATGTAATCATTATGTAACCCATGAAATGGAAAAGGGTTTTATAAAATTATAATACTCATAATAATTATACATTTATATAAATAATAATTATTTTAAGCTTTTGTGTCATCAAAAAAATCCTCAAACTATCAAATAATGTTTTTACAAAAAAAAAATCAATTAAAATATAAATAAAACATATCATGAGGAAAATAACATTTTCATTATGAAATATCTTACAAAAAATATTAAAATTTAAATAAATATTAATGAATAAAGTCATGGAAAATATATAAAAAATATAAAAGAATCATTAATGAGTAGATTATTCAAGATGGAATGTACTTTAATTCATGTGGTTATTGTTAAAATAAAAATTCCATTCAAATTTTTGATAAAAAATATAATGTATCTTGTTTGGAAAATGATAAGAAAATTCCTTTTAAAAATTGTAAAAAAATTAAAATTTAGTTTAAAAATACATTATATAATAATTTTATAATATTAAAAAAATTTAAATCATTTTAAAAAAATATAGATATGGAAGAAGAGATACCAAACCAAAAGGAAAAGTGATGTTTTCTATCCTTAAAATCATACATTAGGTATCTTGAGTAATGATTTATTGTAAATTTAATAAATAAAATTAAATATCTATAAATATCAATTACATAGAAAAATAAACATGATTTTGGAAAGAGAGTTCAAAAAATTTAATCATTGTAAAATTTATGTATAAAAATTGTAGTAAAAATGATATTATGACATAAATCTCCTACCTGAAGACGATTTTCCATCATATGTTATCTAACATAATTTAAAATAAATTTAAATTTTTTAAATATATATATTTATACCTTAATAATACCAATTATACTATACAAAATTTATTTAGAAAATTTTATAATGTTTTCTTTAACAATCTTTCATTATAATAATCATTTCATGTGTTAATAACTAATTTTATGATATATGTTTTTGTTTCATAATTATAGCACATACAATATTTTCATGGTTAATTAATTTAAAAAATTATAATAATGATATTAATATCATATAAATTATTTATATATGTATCTATAACAATTCATATACTATGATGATGAAAAATGAATTATATCTTTATGTGGAGACAGTAGTGGGTTTGTAAGCATGTGTGGTGTTTTCACACTTTTTTAGATGGAATGAAAGTATGGTAAATATTAATTCTACATTCTAAAATCACTATTATGAAATTAATATAATATATAAATTCTATATCTATAATAATAACCAACCATGATTTATGGTGGTGGAAAATAATTCATATCGCTATGTGGAGGTGGTAGTCCATACATAGGTCTAACTGATACTTTCATTTTCCATTGGATTGTAAAAAGGTTTTAAATTTTAGTGAAGTAATTATAATAACATCCCAATATATTTTTTTATTTTAATAATAATTATTTCTTTAATACAAAAAAATTCTAATTCAGAAATGAAGAAATAAAACTAAAAATATTAGGTTCAGATATATACCTCTTCATTCAAAGAACCAAATTGGATTTAAATATAAGCCTTGAAAGCATGGTATTTTGATAATAAAATCAGTTATATTTGGATGGTATGAATTATAATATTGTTTTTACTAGGTATTTTAAATGATATAAGGCACAAACGGTGTAAATAAGGGAGAATAAGAGGTACCCTTTTAAAAGTAAAGTGAGGGACGAACATGGATATTCTTTAAATATGTTACTGAATTTATGGTCATTTTCTTCAGAAAGTTGATCCAAATGCCTATGGATTTTATCATAGGACAAAACAATGTTTAAAAATAATAAAAATAATAATATTATTATTTTACTAGGTGTAAATCATATCCTTCTCTCATAGTTTAACACCCCCACCAAGTAAATGTTATTTATCTTTAACTATTGTAACAAATATTTTTGTTCATTATATTAACTAGGAAAAAAATTATTCTAAACCTAAAAAATTATATTCATTATTCTAATTTAAATTATAGAATCGATTTTTACAATATTAAATTTCTATAATATAATGATATTAAAATTATTTATGATTGAAAACAGCATGAAATTATTTTCATCAAAAAATGAATTTTTAAACATAAAACATAATTTAATTCCATTGCCTTACTTTTTAAAAACATAACAAATGTCAATATAATATTATATTGAGTATATAATCGATATATATACATTAAAACATTAATAAAATGTTATTAAATTATTTTATGAACCAAAAATAGAATAAGTGAATAAGAATGGTTTTCTCGGAAAATTTTATACTCATACTAAAAAATAACATATAAAAGAAAAAAATATAATAATTATTAAAATAATATTAAATTATATTATAAATAATTAATGGATACATAATATACATTATGGTTAACCAGATAAATAATGTGGGTATTTTCATGAAATGAAGTGATACATTTTATAATTATAAATATTTTTTGTTTTTCATTGAAATATAAATATTAATTGAAAAATAAAAAAAACACTCTAATTAATTATTAAATTAATCAATTTAAATATAATATTAATTTATACACAAAATATAAATATAAATTAATTATAAATATTACGTGTAACTATGATATAAAACAAACAATTGACGAAAACATATTTTTTAGCCTAAAATGACTATATAAAAATTGATTAATTATTTGTTATGAATTTTTATATATTTGTCAATTAATAAAAAATGTGTTTATGTTTTTTATAAGATTTTATTAAAATTCATATGTGAAATTTATATTATATCGTTGTTCATATAGACTCAGGGTTGTGTGCAAGGAAATATATCAAATCATTTATGTTTTATTTAAAGGTAAATTCATATAAAAAGATAATGTGTTAGAAATAAAGTCATATTTTCCATTAATGAGATTTAATAATAACTCCATATTCATCTTCACCACCTAAAAATCAATGAGGCTCCATACTTTTATTCTTTGGTTTGTTTTTTATTTCAAATATGTATATCTTGTTAATCATAATTTGTGATTATTTGTTCGGTATAACAAAAAAATAATATCTCTATATCTTATCTCACTAGATTAAACATGGTTATATTATTTCCAGTATTTATGGTATCTATTAATAACAAGGAACCTTTGGGTTTCAATTATTACTAAAATAAAAATAGTCAATGCGAGTGATTAATAAATAAAATCATTAGAGAATTATCTTAAATGATATTATGAAAAAATTCTTTTGTGAATTATATTACATTTTTAAACCATCACATTTACTTTAAATTCATCCTATATCTTGCTCTGATCAATCTCACTCACTTTATTTTGGCTTCTCTCATACTTCTAGACTAAATTCCTTAACATAATTAATCTATTGTAAAATCATTTAAAGAAAAAATGATTGACCATCATATAATACTTGGGTGTCTATATCCGAATGAGTAGATTAAGCCCACTAATAATGACCTATAGTGAATAATGAGATGATACCAAGATATCCTTTCTCTTGGTGATTCACTTAGGATGCATATCTTCTACAACTATATAAAATTTACATTATCTATAATGGGGTATATTTTCTTGATGAACAATAAAATACCAACATTACCAAATTTTAAGGATGATATATTTAAAAAATCATATCCTAAATACTTGTCCATGGGGTTTTCATTAATGTATTCTTATCAAATTCCCCAAACATAACAAAATGTATTCAAAAAAATTAATAAACTATTATTAAAAAAATAACCCCCAAAATACAATATTTAATGAATAAATAAAAACATTACATAAATTATATAATTCACTTAATTTATACAATACATCACAAAATATAACATCATTGTCCCATGATTGTATTGTTTAGTTTAATTGAGGATCAATTTCATAGGAAAATTATTTAAAACATTATGTGGAAATTTGTATATAGTATAGACAAAATAGACTCCTTATAGAACTCCCAAAATTTATACTAATCTTTATAACCTATGGAATTTATATATTAGAAGGATGTAATATGAAATGATAAATAAGTGAATAATAAGATTAATGAATGTTGGGAGAACAACACCAACATGTTATAGTAAATAACATGATTTCACTCTTTATTACCATAAAAAATGAAAATGTCATATGGTGGATTAGGGTCACTCCAAAATACCGATCATATTATAACATAATATTTAAATCATTTACGATTGCATTAGAGAACTATATAATTCTAATATCACTTTTAACATAACACAGTGTCCTTAAGTTAACAGCTTGTGCACAATACTTGTTATGTCATGAGATGAAACCATTAACAAAGGAATTGGAGTTATATTGAATTATAATCGCACCCATCACATATTGATTATCATAATATATATTAATATATATTAATATATTATTCAAATGAGGGAAAAAAATAAACAATAATCATGATAAAACCAAGGATAATGAAGAACATTCCATAATATTGTCTCCAAGAACAACCTAAAGATATATCATAAATATTAAACAGAGGATGATAAATAATATCCTTATTTATATACATATTTTAATAAAGAAAAATGTTTATTAAAAATTATGTTAAATTATCTGATATTCCAAATATATAATATGGAGGGGGTATGAAATAAAAATCTACCTATTTGGGTATTCTATTCAAAAAAAAAATGGTATCTTTTACGGATGGAAATTGTTTATTATTTACATTTATAATATAATTGAAATATTTTGGTAATCAACATAATAATGGCCATTTTAAAAAAATATTAATCGTGAACACTATTTTATAGAGGTGAAAATTTTCATTAATAAATAAATTATAATGTTATCAAATATCTTGTTTACATATATGTTGTATATTCCCGGGGAACAAAAAACATGTATTAACCCCAAAATTTATAATATTGCATGTGTATTTTAAAAGAATTTATATATTGAATGTATAAGAAATATATGAGATGGATATAATGAAAATGATAGAAAAATAAAAATATAATGAAAAATCCAAACGTAATTAGGGTGGTATCAAAAGGTACCATTTTATGATTTTAAAACACATTGATTCAGATCCAACATCATATAACGGATAATAAAACATTCCATTTGTAATAGAATAATGAAAAAAAAATATATATTATAAAAAATAATAATTAATCTTTCAATAAAAGAGTAACACATCATCTGGAAGGAAAATTATAGAGCATGGAGAAGAATCATTAATGATGACATGAATTATTCTTAACAATGATATACTTTTGGAGAAAGAAATTAATCAATGAAAATAATTTAATTAAAAATTCATTAAATATAAATAGGAATATATTATAAAACATTAAAATTAAAGGTTTTTAGTTAATGATGAAACCAATATATAATTTAAAAATGGATCAATTTACCTCAATGAAGGTAGTAGACATAATAATGACCCTTACATCGTCATTTTATTTTGAATTGAAAACACATAAAGGTAGAATGTGATATAGAAAATTAAATACCCCTTATTTCAAAAATATTTTGATAAAAAATAATCTTCTTGTACGTAAAAAAATGAATCAATTGGTGAATATGATTCATATCTGGATGAAAAATATTTACATAAATAACCCTTTCTTATTATCATTATTATTTTTAGATATGATCTAGCATCAAATATAAAAAACATTAATTTATTAATTTATTTTTTTAATCATTATTCAAAACTATTAAAATTAATATTCCTCATTTATAATCATTATTTGTTTTATATTAATTTGATAATATTTGTTTTCAATATTAATTGTGAATAATATTGACCATTGCGAACTACTATCATGACCTAATTTTTTATATACATTTTTTTCTAAAATATCATAGTTTTTATATGAATAAATATAATATAATTTATTTATTGTAATTATTTATAAATATGTAATTAAATTTTTTTCTGTATCACTTGTAGTTTATGATGATGAACTGAATAATAAACATGTTTTCATTATTTTTAACAAATGAACAGTTACATCATAATGAATGAGTTTTATTTTAGATTAACTATTAAATCCATGAATAAAATATTTACTTTACAACATATATAATATATTTTTAAAAATTAATTTCTCATAATCATTTGTTAAATTATTTTATATCATTTTGAAGTAGGAGGTCAGGTCGACCAAAACAAGAACCTACTATATTTAACGGATGATTAGGATTATGAAACTAGTATCTTTTAGAATAATATCATTATTATAGAAGAATAATTTTATTTTTTAATAAATTAAATGTGGTTAAAAATATTTTTATATATTTATATAAAAATGAAAAAAAATATATGAAAAACAAAATATGTTACTTCATATAACCATAATTTTACAGAATGATTGGTTAGTGATTTATTTTCTCAAAGGTTGATAGGGAAAGAAAGTGTATTATAATTTATCACTTAATATTGATATTTATTTTTATTATGATTTGTTTATTCTATAATTTATCACTTATAATTAGTGATAAAAGTTGTGGTGAAGAGCATAAGTATTAAATTCCTATTGTTCCAAGTCTACAAAACACATGGATGGAAGTTTTGTTTATCTAAGTAGGAAAGATGAAGGATGGTTTATATTTATTTCCATATAACAATAAAACATAATATAAACATTGTAAAAATTAAAATATAATATAAATATAAATTTATAATAATATATGTAAGATAACAATTCGAAGACTTTTTGAAAAAGGAGTACTTATTTTGAGAACATTTAGTTTTCCTCCTATAATTCAATTGAAATGGAAGTTTTAGGGAATTTAATTATAATAATAAAACTATGGGGGTGATGAAAGATACTAGGATATGTAAATAGGTATGGTTTTAAATAAGCAATAGGAATTTTTATTCACCATGGATGGGTATTGAGAATCCCTTTTTATTTGGGCTGAGAACAACCTATTAGTAAATATCATTTACATTACGATAATGGAATTGATTTATTCAGGGATAATGTCTCAAGAAATTAGAATAAGGTTTTTGATTAGGTGATAAGGTAGATTAAAAATAAAATAAATATTATCTTACAATTTTTTGACACGTTTTATTATATTACACTATGTTAAACCCATTTTTTCTGTATTAACCCTAATAGTGTTAACTCCATTTTTACCCTCAAAAACTGAATTTCATTACCAAATTATAAAAGAATAATTAAAAATATTTATTGTAATAAATTAATATAACATTACTATATGAATATTATATGGATGATTGTTATTAATATTAAAATTAGCACACAAATTCCTAAAACCGAGTATTTAGAGAATGTTTAATATTAAGCATTAAAATTATGTTTAGAATAAAAGAAATAGTTATTACATTTATTATATAAATAATTGGGTTATTATTAGAAAAACAATTTTATTTATTCAAAGGAAAAAATTATCAAATCTTACCTAATTTTTTTTTTAATTAAATAAAAATACCAAAACTATTTTTCATTTTAAAATGTACTTTATGTTCCTAAAATGATAATATTTTTTGATTTAGTTAAAAATAGTATTTATTAAATATGTTGTTTTACTTATTAACCACTTATCTCAATAATTAAATTTTTTAATATCTTATACTTATTTCTTATATATTTATAATGTTTTAGTATTTTTATAAACTATATTTTAAATATCCAATGAGAGATCTGTTATTTTATAGAAATACAAAAAGTATATCATAAGGAAATATATATATTATAAATATAAAATATTAGTTCATTTATTCAGATTATAAATTTCAAATTTGATAATTTATTTTTAAATTAAAAGCATAAAATATAATAGAAAACTACTTTTCTTGGAAAATATTGTTGTAATATTTTATCCCTTATTATTTTTATTATCATAAATAGATATTAAAAAAATTGGTAATATATTTTCCCAATAAAAATATATAAAATTTATATATAACCTTTTCCTTATTTATAATAAAATAAAGCACACAATATTAAAATTTTATAATAATATTTATTTTTAACATAAATTTTTATTATTAGTTATATAGCTACATTAATTTTATCAATGCAATTACATTAAAATTGATATTATTTTATACTCATTTTTGAATATATGGAATACTAAAATATAAATTTAATATTATATTCATATTTTATTCATATGTTTTCGTTGAATCTAAATAACGAGTAATGGTAAAATCAACCAAATCAGCGGCCATGGCCAAGTATATGACCCATTTTTAAATGTGGGCTCAATCTACCTCACATACATTTCATTCCAATTATATACTTATTCTGGTCCTTGTATAATTCGATTCATAATTTTATAAATTTGATTTAATTTTATTCTAATGATTAATTAATACTAATTAAAATAAGTTTTACATTTGTATTATTTATATATTGTTATCATAATTTTATAAAAAAGAATATAATATCGCAAAAGGTGTCATTTTCATTTTAAGAATGTTTAAAAAAAATCCAAATGCATATTGAAGGGAAATTTCTTTATTGATAGGAATATAAATGTTTTAGAAAATATAAAACAAAATTATATGGGACCAAAAAATAGATAAATAATTTCATGGTCACACTCTAACACCAAAAAACTTATCCTCCCAATAGAAGGAATAATTGAAATATTTTAGACATTAATTATTAGTTATAGATAATTATACATAAAAATAGTTGAGAAAAATTTGACAAAAAATATCCCTAATGACTTAATATTTTAAAAATATGAATTTTTTTTCTCATATATTTCATAAAAAAAAATAAAAACAATTTATGAACCTATAATGAAAAATAAAATTACGAATTGACCATGATACTAATTACCTATGTGTGTGTCGGAAAACTATTTAATGATATTATATCAACTCTTTATTCTATATATTTAGGTCAAATAGAATTTTATTCTTTGATAATTATTTTCCAATGATGATGATCTCGTCCATTGAATTAACATTTTAGATTTCTCAAGAATAAGCATTCCTAAAGGTCAAATCATAAGATACAAACATTAATATACCCATATGTTTTAAATTTCTACACTCCAATCGTTATTTATGTATTATTTTATAAAAATATTTTATTTTTTATTTTTTATATTTTTTATGGCTATACAATGGATAATTTTCAATTACAAATATATTGTTCAATATGAAAAAATAGAGAAATTGATCTTATGACAATCAAATAACATGTCTTTAAAACATACCAAAACATAATTTACATTTTTATTCCATTAATTATGTCAAATAGTTAAAATTTCATGATTATGTACAATTATATGTGATGATATTAAGTGAATATATTTCTCATTAAAGTATCACAATGAATATTATCCAAATATAAATTGTTTTATAATGATACAATCAATCATATCATTTTTAAATATTAATTTTTTCTAAACCCAACCATTTATGGTGATATATTTCCTATGATTCATATTCTACCATTAGGATTAAAAAAACATGAATTTTCAATATGATCTAGAGAATAAATGATCTGGTTTTTTTCTAAATTTATTATTTTTTTCGTTAATATTGAATACTCCAATCCAAACTATATAATGGTTATCACCACATGTAAGCTACCATGTTTAAAAAAATAACATTTTGTGAAAAAAATTATTTTTTTAAGAATATTGTGAGGGTTAAAATATTCTTTTTCTCTATGTATATTCTTTAGATAATTTTTCTAATGAATCCATTACTCTTAAAATAGGTTGTTTATCCAAGTATAACAGTTTTTTTAGAATTATGAGTTATTTTAATTTTAGAAGAATAAGTAATTTTTAATTTTTAATAAACTAAATTTTATGATATTCATCTAGGATTTTTTAGCAATTTCATTGAAATGATGTGCTGTATTGAGTTTTTTTCACCTTTGATGAGTTTGGAATGTGGAGTTTTTCTTAGGGAAGGTATAAACTTGAGTTTAGTGTATGGGGCAGATGGGTGTCCCTTTTTCTTTTCATCTTTCTTTTTATTTTGTTTTTCTTCATCCTTTTCCTTTCCTATTTTTCTTTTCCTCTTTCCACCAGTATTCTTACATATGATTCAAGAGATCCTCCTTCATGTGGAAAAGAGAGATAAGTAGATGGGGAGATGTAAAAATAAGTAGAGGTTGAAGAAGAAGGGTAACACCACGGAGCATGGGATGCACGAGATTGTCATGCGTCAACCATGGACCATGTAAACGACAATTGGTTCAACATATTCAACCCAAAAGTTTGATTTTTTGTTGTTTTTACTATATATCCCCATTGAAATACCATTTTCAATATTTAATCCCATGTTATTATTTTTTATGAGCCCACAATTTCTGATATGTTATTTTTGGGGAGAAATCAAGGGATCCATGTGTTTTGGAGGTTTTCTATTCAAGAAAACCCGTCTATAAGGCATGTAGATCGAGGAACACATGTTGTGAGTTCTTCTATTTTAGGGATGAAATTTTTTTATGTATATGTTTTTTATGGGTTTTACGAACCATGATTAGGGACTCGTATAAGTAGGCGAGTTCCCAGCTAGGCTACCCATGTAAGGGGAATATGGCCATGTAGAGTACATGGGAAGATATTGTATCGTTCGAACAACATATAGAAGTACACAAATTGGTTTGAATACATGGAAATACCATTTTGGGTACATAGATGTAACCCCATGTATGGTACACATCGTATATCTATCGTACATTCCGGGTACATGAGCATTTACATTCCATGTTAATTTGGAGCACACGCCCAGGTGGGGCTTTGGGAGTGCACTTAGTGTACTCAAGGATACCTGTCATGCACTACCCCTTTTGCAACCCTTTTAGGGTTTCTCATGTATTATTTCCCTATATCATAATTTAACCCTTGAGTAATACATTCTAAGAATCGTTTCACATAGATTATAGTGGTAAAACCCTTGGGGTGTTCTTTGGACCCCTTGGTGGTGTATCAATATTTTTCATTAACAGATAGGTTCTTCTTCTAGTAATCAAATTCATTCATCTCTTGAGATATAAATTAATGATAATGATTTGATGGGTAATTGGACCATCCTAGTTTTATGCCTTTATTTTAGATAGATCATGAGTTATCTCCCTATATCATTACATTTTTAGATTTCCCTTGGGTACATATCCCCTGATAGATCTGTCCTCTTGGCCTAATATTCCATGAGATTTGTGGTTTCTAAGGATCCCATATAGTATGCTTCTTCTCTATTTTGACGTGGAAGATCCCATATGTGATTCCACTATCTTCTTAATATTTCTAGGGGTCCCATATGGGTAGAGTTTTCTTACATGATAACCTAGGTAATATGAAATAGGATTCTATTTACCTCTATATAATTCTAAGGATCACATGTAGGATTCTTCTTCCTTCATACCATGTTGTGAGGGTCCCATGTAGGACGCCCATTCTAATGTACCATTTTGAGGATCCCTTCTTTGATTACTCTATTTCATTCCATTCTATGATCCCATATTGGATTCCTTCTTTTCATTCTCTTTTAAAGACCCTATATTGGATACCGATTGATTTTTAACTTTACGGTGCTATTAGGTGCCCGGATGTTTGACCTGCCCTAAGCTAGTACGTTGTGTTTGTGTTGAGACCGTAGCGTGTTTCGCCTTTTAGCATGTTCCAAATAATGTAACCCCATAGGTCTAGGAAAGTATTTTTGGGATTAGTTTCTCAACTACACTCATTCTTATTTTCAGATATTTCACTTTTTTATTTCAGATGAAATGATTGTTACAAGATTTGTTCCCATGTTAGTGGATGTTGAACACAGTTTGATTTGTCTTCTTTCCCTTTGGGATTCCCAGACCATCATTATAGGATCCATATTATTAATTAATTTATATTCTCAAAATATCTTTACTATGATCCAGATTCTAATTCATGTTATTATTTTATTATATTTATATCTATTGTTTTTTAATGGTATTTGGATATTGAGACTTATATTTGATTATTATGATATTGTGATTTTCAAAGGTTCTCCCTAGAATTCTGTATTTGTGTTTATTACTATTATATATAGGCATGGTGTCCCTAGTAATGATACTAATGGATTATTTCTCTCTCTTGAGGGATGATGATGATTCATCTGTCCTCTGTATAATATCTGATGAAGACAATTATACTCTCCACAATATTATTATACTCATGGACGATTACACTCACCAAAGTTAAAGTAATTACAATGATCTCTGTAATTGGTAAATTATCCTTGTTGTTATAAATGGTTTTATGTATCATTGGATACCTAGAATTTTTATGATGTTCTGAATGATAGGTATGATTACATTACCTTATTATAAACTACATGTGTGGTCATGGAATCTCACTTGTGATTTCTCCTTATATATCTTTGTTGGATATTACCCTTTGGTAATTTCTGAGATCTAAATGTCATTACCAACTATAGAATGGGACATAGAGATAATACATTGGACAAGATTTACATGGAATTATAAGCACAATGTTTAGTTCAGGGACAATTTATATAATGAATGGTTGTACATCCCAGAAATCATTATTTACAGTGATTAATGGTGGGTATCGGAAAAAACTGGTGTAAAACGACTATCCCCCTATAGTGACATAGCTTACATAGATAACTTTTTTATGTTGGTCGAATCAGTTATATGTTAATTGGGATTATAGAACCATAGATAGTCTTAATTCTACATGTATGGAGCAGAATTACCTCAATCTCAATTCTCTTTCACACAATGTCTAGGAGATTGGGATTACGGGATCAAGGATCAACTTCCAATAGGTTTAATGATATTTCGTTCACCTAACTAAGGGATATTCATATTTATGTAAATATTTAATGGTATGAGACTCTAAATATATTGAAATATAAGTATAAATATCCATGAAAACAATTTTAAGTTGACTGGGATCACGAACCTCGTGTTTGACTGTGGTTTAACATTATTGCCCATACTTATCATTTCAGTTACTTATTAGATAGGATTTTTTTTATTTTCCATGTAATTATTGTATAATATTTTTTATGTCAATAATTTTGGTTTCCTAATGAAATTTTATCATTCCCCTTCACATGCACCTTATAGTACATGTAGTCCTTTATTTCAGGTTGATCACCGTTTTGATGATCGATAGGGATGAGGCAATGAGTGGCAGATCATGTAGAGATTCCCATGCGGGTTATTCTAATCAGGCTAGTGTAGTTTGATAGTGTTTAGAGACTAGATATATATTCCAGCTCGGAGTTAGTACTAGATCATGGTGCTTTTATTTTAGTATCTTTTGTACTTCTGAATATTTATGGTCGAACCAGTGGGGGACTAGTGATGTATATATGTAACAGTTGTTTGGGATTTTACAATATTTTATTTATTATTATAGCCAGTTCTATTTCAGTTTATTTACTACTTATGACCACTTCTTATTTACTATTGTGTGTGAGAATTAGTTTTTTCATATTTGATTCTTACTCTGATTAGAATTTATAGTATCCCCACTATCACACCCTAGGCCCTCACTGCAACTTGGAAACCTCTATCATATTTTGAGATTCACTTAATGCATCACAAATAAGTGTCCCGAATTATCAATTTAGTGGAATACGGGTTGGGACTTTATGAATTGATATCAAATATTTTCTTTTCAAAGTATTTATTTTTTTGGGATATGGTAGATATGATAATTATGAATGTGTTGTAAATATTAATTGATAATAGAAGAGTTCATCGAGAACACTTATTCTGGTAAGATTTATTGGGTTCTAAGGGTAAGGGAACATTGTTCATATCTATGATGCTACAATAGAATATGTTTTTTTAATTGATAAACACACATATTACGTGGAATCACGTAATATATTCTTTATAGAGTGTGGTTTTTTAATTGTGGCTTAAGGCCTATTAAATTAGGCCTACTAATATTTATATATATTTAATTCTGATTCAAGGATATGTGGATCTACATTAGGGTATTGGAGTGGAGGCTGATGACTCAGTTTTTATTCACACGAGGTGATGTGACTCTAGTAGGTTGATAAGGAATATGATACCCATGTGTTGAACCCCTTATCTATGGTTTTGTAGACAAATCACATAATATGATGTCTAGAGTTACCCAGAAAATTCTCTTCAATTAGAACTCAATGGTTATTACTCTATATGGATTCCAAGTGAGTCTTAGTTTAATATCTCTTCATGTTGACATCGTCCCATCGAGGGTGTTGATCATTCGGAGGATTCTTGGTGAGGATTTGGCCCTTATAGGACGTGTTATCAATTTTTACTATCATAGGTCATTGTGATTGTTACCTTTTTTATAGAGTATTGATCTTTTTGGTTATGTCGTTATAACGTGTGACCGAGTTGTGAGATTTTACCTATGGGGCTAGGTGGGAGACCTATAGGTCATTAGTTTGGATCAGTCTCTTATAGGGAAACATCTAATTTATTTGAAGAAATATTGTGTGAGAGAGGTTTTCATGGGTTTATAAGATCCTTTATGAAGTGATCGTCATTATATGACCTTTTATATGGATTCCTGGTAGGTGGTCATGTTTTTTTTGTTGTGCTAATATTAAAGCCTTCAACCTTTGTGATGCACCTAAGGTGATTGTTTATAAAGAATGTATTTGATGTGAAGGAATGGGTGGGTTCCTAGACAAGTAGATCAATGCTTCCAATAGTGGTAATGTAGTCAAATAATGGTTATACTCTCTTTACTAAAATTACATCTGGTGAAGGAAGGATGTAGAATTAATAGTGGCATAGGTGAGGTTCCCGATTTTGAATATGAGTTCCTATAGTTCTTTTGGATTAATGAGACAAACGTTCTATATAGAATGGTCTACTTATCATCATGTGGTATTAGTCATTGTTTCATAATTAAGTAGATAAAGGTATATGGTAGTTGTGTGTGGTGTAGTAAAATCATAAATAGCTGAGTTTTCAAGTGAAATCAGAGGACCTATGGTGTCAATAATTTTATTATGATTGGTTTCCATTTAGTTTTAGTTAAATGTTAAATGTATTATCTTGGTTTTAGATACATTGATAATGAATGGGGTACCATAAGATGGTTGACCCATGGATGAATCTTGCTAAAGTATTGAAAGGATAGTGAGTAGTGATCGAAGAGAGTAGTACACACCTTTCAATGGAATAATTTGGTACTCCTGGTTTCAGAAAAGCATTCTTCATATTCAATTAATCTTATGTATAATGAGTTTGTGTCAGCTCAAAACTAAGCTTATTTTCATTTATATTTTGTCCTAGGTTCAAGAAGGTATCATAGTGAGCATACACTCAAGTAGTGGTTTAAGGTATGATATATGTTAGGGACTGCACCATTTGTTTTTCAATGGTGGATACTCCCTCTTTACATTTAAATTGTTTGTTTTCATGGGATATTCAGCTCAGGGATTGTTTTTAGATGATGATATGGGTATTCATATAGTGGGGAGTACCAGATCCAATGCTGTTAATTGTATTCTTGTGTTGGATACATTCATTGATTCTAGAAGACTGATAATTGGACAATCCAAATATTATGGATGTTCAAATGATTATGTTGAGAGGAGGTCTTCTACTCTTACCACCAGGATCTTAGGGTATGATATGATTTATAGCGGGGATATTTTAAGGACCCATGTTTTTCTAGTCTTAAATTTGGAGTAGATATTTTATTTTTTTTCTTTTAGATTCTTGCAAGGTGTAAATTGGTATTTCCCCCTTGAATCCGATTTCAGATAATATTTTAAACCACTATGATAGTCCCAGAATAAGTATTTTACCCAATGATAAGAGTAGGGTTGAATTTTGAGTTGTTTCAATTTTAGAAAAATAAATAATATTTAATACTTAATAAATTAAATATTATGTTATTCTTAAAGGTTTGTTTTACAATATCTTTTGAACGGAGCATCAGATTTAGAATATATATTTTTTTTATTAGTCCAAAATGGGGATTTTTTCTTAGTTGATACAAAAACTCGAATTGGGAATTATGCCCGAATAGAGACCACTTTATCCTTTCATTTTTTCATTTTTCTTTCCTTTTTCCCTATCTATTTTACTCTTTTCCTCATAGATTCTCTTTTACATGGTTATGGATCCACCTTAACTTGTCTGATGAAAAGAATGATAGTGGGAGAGAGATAGATAAGGGGAGTGAGAGGAATAAGGGGCGTAATATTGACCTCTGGATGCTCCAGATCATCATGTAATATCCATGTACCATGGAAATAGGTGAAAAATTGGTGTATTTCACCTTATTGTATGTCATTTTTATTTTTTCACCACATATCCCTGTAGATTTACTATTTTTATGATTTATTACTATATTATTCTTACATATGACCCATCACAGTTTGGTATGTTGTTTTATAGTATAATTCATGGGATTGGGGCGTTTTAGATGTTTTTTATTCAGGGAAACCCATTTACATGAGATGTGTTTTAGGGAATAAACATCCATTATTCTTCCTTTTTAGAGAATAAGTACTTTTTAAAGTACACAACATGTATTTTTTATAGACTTCGTGTAATGGGACTCATCTTGTAGCTGAGGTACCTAGCTAGTCTACATCTGTAAGGGGAACATGGCCTTATAGAGTACACAGTCAGACCCTGTGTGGGTCAGGTGCTAGGTAAAATTATAGGGCTAGGACAAAATGCATGCCCCTACAATGTGGTGACAGGGACATGTACCCCATGTAGGGTAAACACAATTTACACATCTTTCATGTCATCTACATGGGAAATTACATGAAAATTATGGCTGGAGTACATGCCCAGGTTAGGCTTCGAGATTACACGTCATGTACTGAAGGATACATGTTCTGAACTTTTACATTTGATACACATCTAGGTAATTTCATCTCTTTTTGTCCATGAGTCAAAATTGGACCCATGAGTAGTCGATTCTGAGTATCTTTCCATGCAAATCATAGTTGAAAAATACATGGGGTGTTATGAGGACTCCACGGTGGTGTTTCATGATTTTTCATAAATGGATAGGTTCTTCCATGAGAAATTGAATTTATTCAACTCTTGATAGGTACATGAATGATAATTCTTTCTTGGGTGTTTAGACAAACTATTTTGAGACCATGATCTGAAATATCCAATGATTTATCTCTCTTGATTGATTTTATTGTATTTTTCCCCTTGGGGACTTCATCATTGCGATTTGATTCCTTATATCCTATGATTATGTGAGATTAGTTGTTTCCGAGGATCCCCTATAGGATGAATCCTCTCAATTTTGATATGAAGGATCCTGTGTATAATTATTCTATATTCTTATTGTTCTAGGGGCCTCTTGTGGGATTCCTTTTCTTATAGGATGGCCTAGTGAATCATATGTAGGATACCCCTTTCATGTTTTTCTTTCTAATGATTCTCTGTAGGATTACTATTCCTTCATACCATATTGTGAGGGTCTTGAGTGTGATCCCCTTTCCTACATACCATTCTAATTATCCCTTGTTGGATGCCTCCATTTATTACCATTTGAGGATCCAATATAAGATTCATCCTTTCAATTTTCTGTTAATGATCCCATAGAAGATGCATCTAATTGTTTTTATTGAGGTACCCAATGTGTCCCCTAGTATTTGACTGACCCAGACATAGATAACTGGGTTAGGGTAAAGATAATAGTGGGTGTCACCTTAGTTCATATGCCAAATTTGTAAGTTTATGGGGTTGTGGAAGAAGTGTTAGGTTTTGGCTTTCGACGAACCTCTCTATTTTTTAATATCTTTCACATTTTTATTGTTGATGATGTAATGATTACTATAGGTGTTTCCTTGTTAGTGGATATTGAGAATGAAATGATATGTCTTCTTCCCCTTTGGTTTTCTCAAATGGTCTTCCCAGGATCTATCTTATTCATTAATTTGGATTCCCATATGTTATTCCCTGAGATCATACTTCTGGGTGAAGTTAATGTTTTATTAATTTTAAACCTATGGTTTGATATGGTAGTTATCTATAGATCTATATATTATATTATAATATTATTTTTGTTTCCATAGGTTCTTCCTGGAATTTGGTTATTGAGCCTATTACTGTGATATACAGACATGGAGTCCGTAGTAATGTTACTCGTGGATGATTATTCTCTCTAGACCAATGTTTATGATTCCTTTATCCCTTTTTTTGAAATCTGAGGTGGTTGATTACACCGCCTCTATTTGATTATATAGATGGATGATTATGATCTCTTGAGATATTGGTAGGATTACGATCACTCTGGTCAATTATTTGACCATGGTGTTGGACATGGTGTTTCACATCATGGTATACCCATAATGATTATGCTCTTCTAAATGATATGGATGATTATGTTCCCCCTTATTTGAAACTGTAGGGGTGGGAATGGTGTATCACCAGTGAGTTATACTTAAAAATCACATAAGGGTTAGGCCTTTATGGATAATCTGAGTTCCTAATTTTATGATCGTCTATGGATATGGACTTAGGGCTTAAACATTTGACCAAATTTTCATGTCATGAGAATCAAGGTTTCTATATCAATTACCATTTGCAATATTTCTAGATGTACATCCCTATAATCTGTCTTTATAATAATTAAGGATGAGTATGGGTGAACCTAGGTGCAGTGCAGTTATCCTATTATGGTGACATAACTTACTTAGATACATTTCCGGTGTTGGCCAAAGAAGGAATTCATATATTGGGATTAGATACAAAAATATCATCATAATTGTTCATATCATAAATAGAATAAATTTCAAATCAATTCACATTCATTGGATATCATGTATATCATGATTAAATACCTATGTTTCGATTACTAATTGGTTTTGTGATATTTCTTCAACAGTACTCAATGATATTAATATTTATTTATATATGTACAGGTATGGGACTATACATATATACGCATATAATTATGGAAATTAATGATAGCACTATCTAGTTGAACATGTACTTAGACAAAGGGTTCGACTATGGTAACACATTACTAGATTTATATATATTGCAAATTGTCTCTCAGTTATACTTATAATTTTTCATTTACATGCTCTTACGGGAGAATATTTTATAGGTTAACAATTGGGGTGGCCTGTAGAGATTATTTTATACCCCAAAACAGAAAGCTTGGTGTACAAATAGATTCTAAGTCTTATTTTCATGTAGAGCATGGTATTCATGGTGGATAGGTCTAAGGCCCTAAGTTGTATTATCGAGTGGAGTTATTAAATTGGGTTTTTGATATCAGGATAGTGTTCTTTCCTAGTGTATGTAGGCCAGTTATTTTTTCTATATTGGAGTTATTATTAGATACCTTTATGTTTATTTTATTTTACATTGTAGTCTTCAATATATTTAGTCACCCCATTGTGTGACATGTTTTGTATGTTTTTAATAGTTTGGGGGACTTTAGAGCATTTTATTAATTTTTATAGAATGTTCAATTTCATTTTATTTAATACTTCTGTTCACTGTCTATTAATTTTTGTGTTTGATAATTAGATATTTCCACTATTTTCTTACTCTAATTTGAGGGAATAGACTCCACACTATCAAACTATAGTCCATCGCTACTTACTGGTATCCATTGGTGTGTGGAGAGGTGCGGTTGAGGCCTCATAATGAATTGTCTCGGAAAATCAATGTAGTAGAATCTGGACCATGATATTACACCACCTCTCATAAAAATTACATTTCTCCATATGAATGAAATTTAAATATAAAAAAAAGTAAATAATGTTGAGGATAATGTATAGCTTGATTAAATAAATTTCTTCTAGAAACATGAAAATATATATCGCACCAATATGATAAATATTAGTTATAGTTTATGGAAATATCCATTAGGGAAAAACAATATTTCCCTATATGATAATTTTCATTAAATTTTACATCATGAAATTATCACAACCATTGAACTACTAATATATAATCATGTTATGATCGATATCATTAGTGTTCTCCGTATAGATCAACGTTTTCTCATTTTCATCATATCAAATAAATTCCAACACTTAAATACTATATTTTCTATTATTACAAGTATCTAAATGAATTTAATGATATTTTTTAATAAAATTATATGACTAGTGATCTACCTTCATAAGTATCTGATATTTCATTCCAATGAAAATAATGTCTTGTGACACTCTAATATGGGTTTCAAAAATTGTTCATTACATTCAATGTACACAATAAAAAAATAAACATTAATCATTCCTTTTTATAACTAATTTTTTTAATTAAATTTTATTATCATATATATTTTAAACCCCAAAATTTTCATTAATTTCATGATAATATTATGTACATACATTTAAAGAAACCACATACAAATAGAGAAATTATTTCATGTATCAATTATAGTTTTAAGAACCCTATCACCAACGTTAACCCTTTAAAACCCTAATCATCTAATGATATGAAATTTCGTAAATTACACAACCATAAGAGAGTCATCAATTCTTATTCCATCTTATTTGACACATTTAAAAACATATTCAACATCAAATAATATATACACAATTCCAATTGGATAGGGGATAATCCCTTTGAATTGAAGTCCACATACATTAAATATCTTATAAAAATTATAGGTTTTGGGTTATAAAATTTATCCATGAGATAAAATTAGAATATTAAAATATTATACATTGCATAAATACTAATTATAATCTCTGAATAATTTAAGAAAAAAAAGATATTTCCTTACAATTGAATTTTTTATGTTGAGAGCCTAAAAGATCTCTATAATACAAGGTGTGATAGAAACTATAAAACTAATCTAACTTATGATCTGGGAATCATCAAAAAATTATATTGTCACTAAAGATCCTATAAAACAAGAATCATATATATATCATTGTGGAACATTCAATGGACAATGTATCTATGTCCTAATAAAATGATAATTTAATATAGACTTTATTAAATTATTTACAATATCCACATACCAAAGGATAATATTTAGTACATCAAAAAGGACCTCATTTATAAATTACTCATAAATAAAGAGTGTATATTCGTCATTTGATTCTATGAAAAGTCAAATATTTCTAATATGTAAAGCTACCACATTTTACACTGCTCTATTGTCATAGATTTATAGTTCAAACTCTCAAAAATGGATAATACACTGTATAAGGTTTGGGTTGGTCTTACAATTTTTTAGGAAAAACTAATGTTCAATATTATTAGTAAGTATTAGTTAAATTTTATCTATGTACAAATGAATAGAATATTTCCATGGAAATCAGTATAAAAGTAAGTTCTATTTAGTGGTTTCTTAGTTTTCTTGGGTATGTTCAGGGGTATTCCATACACATGCGTAGAAAAAATGGTACCACTCTGCCAATTACATTAAAACTCCCCAAAATAATCATAATAGAAATTATGCATAATCTATAAGTGTTGATAAATTTTGGTTGAAGGATATAGAATAGGGATGTGGGACTTTTTATTAGTTATGTAAATGTATTATTACAATGATCGTAAAACATTTGACATGTATCTCTTTATAATAAAGTTGAAAAGGGAAGTGTGATCATATTAAATTATCTAATGAAATTGTTGTATAAACCTTTATAATACCTTTATTTTCATACCCCATGAACATAATATGGATTTAGGATGTGAAAAGTATTCCATTTTTTATATTATAAAATCATATTTTCACTCGAGAGATGACAATCCCCATTATTATCCACTATTATAACAGAAAATTTATTTCATCATTATATAATATGAGAACTATTCTAATGAAATAATTGATGATAAACCAGATCATTTATAAATAATTTAGAATGGATGATACATAAATGGTAAACAATATCAAAAAAACAATAATGAAATGATTATGGAACTTACAGAAAAGACTAACCAAAAAATTTAAGAGGTATCATGTGAATTAAACCAACCTAAATGAATCCTCATATATATAAATGTAATTAATTTATTGATAAAAGTTTATTCATTAAAAAATAGGGAAATATGGATTAAATGATAAAACAAATAATTATTAATAATTATATAACATTCTAAAAAATATTTTTATTATTTTATCAATGAATTTTTTAGAATAAAAGACCTTTTAGAAAGATTTAATAAGATAAAAATACATAAAAGTTATATTCTGATTACTTTTAACATAGGTATGAACCAGTTCATTGTATTCGTTTGGAATAACAATTATTCATGCTTACATAGGAATAAATTACGTTGTTCTAACCCATTTTATTCTTGAAATGGAATAAATGATACTAGAATTAAGAAATTTACATTTGTTAATTTTTTCCACATCATGGAGGGTCAGATTTAGATAGAAATGATATTTCCTTATGGGTTTAACTACATAAACTAAAATTATTTGATGAATATAAATTTACTATATAATCATGAAAACATATTACAGTGTACATACAATCACCACTTTTCTCACTCTCAAAGAGGTCATGCATTTTGAATTTTAACATTGGAGTGTGATTGTTGGAATTCTTAATGGATAATTGGTCAATTCCATTAAGATAATCATGTTTTATATTTTGGGGAATTGGTATTAAATCCATCATAGTGATTCTTAATATTGAGGGCAGTATTTGGTTGGTGATCAATGAAAATGTGTATGATTTCATGATTATTCTCAATATATTATTTATATATAGAAATAATTTTATTCAAATAATCTATGGTAATGGGAAACTCTAAATGAACTCATAGAATAATAATTATATAATAAATATTTTATTCCAATCCTGTTAAATAATTAAAACAATAATAATATACCAATTTTTATAAGAATAAAAATAATTCAAAATAGTTATAATTGAATGAAAATAGTGAATTTTCTTTATTTAGGATAACATTCATTGAATAAACATGAATAAAAGATTTATCCTCCACTGGTTATTTAATTTATTCCAAAATTAAATAATATGCATTTTATACATGTAACTGTATTAGAAATGTTTTATAATGAACATAAAAATTATTTTCAATGATTTATGTAATGGGACACCCAATATGAGAGGATTAAGTGTCTTATTCTTGGTATATTTAATAATAAATAAGAATAATTAATTATGTAAAATGAGTTCATTTAGTCAAATGAGGAAAATATTGATCAAAATAGTTGTTTATATTGTTGAATGTCTATAAGATTATATAATAATTCCAAAAGGTAATGTCTCCCATACCTATGGAGTAGTATATACAATTTAGGTATAGAATTAAATGAAGTAACTAGATGAGAAAATCAATAAAAAAATAATTTATACAATATTTTTAAAGGTATCATGAATATCAAATGATAATTTTATTTTATTGTAATCATTAATTGTACATGGCTTAACACATGAATTCCAAGGTTCAATCTCTTTTCACCTCCTATAACTATTTGAGGAAAAAATTATCTAACTAAAACTTGTCATATATTAGAACGTTTTATGCCATCCATAAGAGGAATATTAATTTATACCCTTTTATAAGAAATTATGTTCTTATTTATAATTTTATTTTAAAATATACTCATTAATTGGGATGGTTGTTAGGTGAATTTAAGAGCATTAGAAGAATATGGGGACTCCTCTGTTAATTGTTTTACCTTTTTAATAAATTATTATTATATTAATATTAATGTTATCTTGAATAACAATTATAATTATTTGGAATTAACTCATAGTTTAATTCATTATGACATAGAACATTCTTTGGGGATTTATATTTACCACTATGAGTTGTAATTTCATATACATTAAATTTATCATTGAGATTGAAATGTGGTTGGGATGGATGATTTCTGGAACCCTTATTCTTTATCCCACACATGGTTTTTCCAATTTTCTTATTTGTGTATACTAGTCTTGATTCACTGATTGAGTGTTCTGTTGTAACTTGAGGTTATTGGTCCATTTCCATCAACATTTCCACAAATAATCAAATATATTTGGATGAAGAAAGAGGTTTATTCCATGAGGGTAAAGGATGGGGATTGGTAAGGTTTCCCTAGAGATACCCTTTTGACTATGGATAAATTCAGTTTCCTCATTGTATATAACATAGCTATGCTTATGATAGTGTCTATGCAGTAGAACCCACCCTTGAGTGAACAAAGAAGAAACCCTAGCCTTATGCATTGATTGTTCGCAAACATCATCCCAGGGAAAAATATGACGGCTCATGAGGTTCAAAAGACATTTCCAATCAAACTAATTTTATTCTAGTACAAAGTTCTATCGGTGATCTCATTTTTAAATGAAGTGGTACGTAATATCTCTTATAACCATCATTCATTTCATTCCTGTGATGTTCATAAAATGTATACCATCAGTTTTTTTCCTCAAAATGACCCGAGAAAATATCATATTCATGACCTTTTATATAGGCCTGCTAAAATCATCAAATGCCATTTTTCTATTTACATTTGAAAAAACTACTATATATTCTGTACGAGATGTACTTTTTCTTTTAGTGGTTATGTAATAGATATTTTAAAGTGGTCCCTAGATTAATGAATTTATTTTTAGCCCCATGTTTTCCATATTTAGATTAGATTACCTGATCAATCTCTTAATATATTCAATATGGATGGTTTTTTCAATTGCTAGTTTATTTGGATAACCACGTAAATTAGATTCAGTGTCTATGAACCTTTCACAGCCTTCTATTTCAAGAAAAATTATTTTATTTTGATAGTTCATAGTCAATGCTATGACATTTTTGGATTCATAATAGAGACTATAGTTTTTAGGATGTTTTCTTTGAAAGAGTTCCAATTTATTTCCATGAATATTGTTCAATAGGGAATCCATGAAAGGAATGTGAAAGTAAGACTCATGGTACATGCCCCACCTTCACATTTTAGCTTATCCTGGGTCCATAAAGATGAAAAAAATGGATGGTTGTTACTTCCACAAGTCAACATGGGGTTCTTGAATATAAGGTTGATAAAAATACCTCTGGTTACTAATCAACTCCACTATGATATTCTTTTGGATTTAATAGAGGATGTTCCGAATACCCGGACTAAAACCGAGGAAAAGTTTCTTCCTAATAAATCTGAGCCTCTTGCTCTTGTGATCACAGCAATGGATCACACCTCGCAAGGATGAGACAAGAGTGACCACTCAGACTATTCTGAGTCTCCACATGAAGATTATAAAATATACTCTCAAATTGAGGATGGCTTCTTGAAATCACGAGTGAAAAGGGGTAAATTGAAAATGGTTGATGCAGATGTTTTCATCGGTCAAAATACCAAAAAGTCTCGAAAATATTGAGAATACTATAATATAGATAGAACTATCATCATGAGATATGTAAAGGCCTCTTTAAATGTTAATATCATTACACACCATTAATATATGGTTGCTGACCATTTTTCTACATTTGCTGATGATTCAAATTCCGAGTACCACATTATTGATGACAACGACCACCCCATAGTGAGGGCTTCTTATCATATTGTTGTGAAATTGATATTCTTCATAGAACATGACTCTTGGATAGTTTAACATGATATAATGTATTTCCATAGAGTTAAAAATGGGGATATATCCTTAGAGACCTACCTTCAAATAGAAAAAATAATTTTCATCGAAGTAGAGAAGGAATTTATGAAAAATCCAAACTTCATTTTCATCTAAATCACAAGGAAATGACTTCTCCATGTTTTCACTTCCATAAATTTTAGAGTTCAACATGGTAATATGAAGCTTTATTTATTTGTATGAGGACCTACTAGTGAAAATAATATTTATATCATAGGTTTTCTTGGTGACTGTTTGGTTTGTTTGTGCTCTAGTTTTAGCCTGGATTTTAGATCTATATCATTACAGAAGGCAATCCAGGATTTCTCCTTTTTCTGCCTCTGATGGATGTGAGATGATAGATTTATATAAATGAATGGAATTCTTTCATGGATAGTGATGAACTCTTGATGCTAATTTCTCTATGTTTGAGGAATCTTTTATAGATCCATTTTAGGGATGTCGATGATGATATGTAATTTTAATTGAGACATAATTAATTGGAATAAACTATTTGAATATAGTCCTCTATTAACTATTTTGTGTTAGATGAAATTTAAACTTTATGGGATTTTATTTTAGTTGTGTTTCCTCTGCTCATGCTTACAGTTACATTCAATTTTGTAAGCATTCATGGAATAAATTGATGGAGTTGTTCTTGTGTTCTGGACCTCAGAATATTGATTTAGATAATTTTGTTACTTTTTCAATGTTTCATGCTCATATTTCTATGATTACATCATAGAGGTGCTGCATTGATGTCATCTAAGGGTGTTTGGACACTTTTTTACAATTATTCTTTGGATGTTGCATTGGAAGTTTGGTGAATCTATATCGACTAAATTATAATTGAAATATTTTTCTAGGGTACGATGATATAACAAAATTTCTATTGTTGATGCATGATCACTTTTTTGGTTGTGTTCAATTTTATTATTTGTCATTTTTCATGCATGCACACTACACCTTGTGTAAATATTTGACATTTTTTTTATTAATAAATTCATATGAAGTGTGAAATGGGATTCCAATTCTCACATTAATCTTCATAAAATAATATTATAGTTGTTATTTCCATAATGGATTATAATTTCTCATAGTGTTTTCTATCATGAAATTTAATTCTTAGTGAAAATGGTTCTATTGAAACTTGTAAACAAAAACTCAAACAAATCCTAATGTTCTGGTCATTGGAAAGATAAGGTTTCTTAATCATTATAGAGAAAACAATTCTTTAATGTAGATAGAGTCTATATTTACCTTGACCTTCAGAAAATATTCATAAAAGTGTAAACATGTTGTCAATTTTATTTTCCACCAATTCTTATATGTATAAAAGGAATATCTCATGTACTTCATGAGAAGAAAAAATATCTCACAACATAATTTATTATTCCTATTGACTTATGTTGGTTGTTAAGTCATTATTGGAAAAAGGAATTTTTTCAATTAAGTCACCAAATTAAAAAGAATCAATCCTTCCATGATAATTGGGGAGATTTGATTTTTGAAATATTTAAATTGTAATTAGCTGTTATTAATTTTTTGGAAGAAACTATTTCAATTAAATTTTAATCAATCAATAATCTCATGGGGAAATTTATCTTATAATTTCCTTACAAAAATAAATAATAAATAATATATGATTTTTCAAGTAATGAGTATAAATATCTTGGAATTTTCATTTAATGTTTGTCTGGAAAAAAATTATAGTAGGCATGTAATAAAAATGGACTTCGGATAAACCATCAAGGGAGTAATGGAATGACCTAAATTTTATATTTTTCATAGATACTGTTTTTTGATTCATAGTTGGAGAATAATATACGAAACACATTAAGATATTTTAATGGGCCCTTAATATGGAAAAAATTAAATTTTTGGATATAAAGGAATGAAAATGATCACATCGTAATGTTTTTTCCTCCATGTGGAATTAGATATATACAATTTTTTAGTCAACATTCGTTGTGGTCAGATCATTTATGTCAAATTATTTCCCTCAATTATTTATGCTCTTAAATGTTTTTACACTAAATTTGGGTAAAGGCCTATTTAGGATACCTATTTGGTTCCTCGATAATGGATGATTGAACTAACCCAGAAGATTAAATATTTTTGTCATATTTTTTTTTAAAATTTACATGTTTATTTATTGTAATTTATCTTCTCTAGAGAGGTTTATAAAATTTAATCTATGTGAGGTAAAAATTTATATTTTTCTTTTTTAATAAAAAAGAAAATACAAACAAACAAACGTATATAATGAATTATAAAAAATAAGGTGGAAATGAGGTGGGAAAACAAATAAAAAATAGTAATTGGAAATAAAAAAAATATAAAGTAAAATAATTAGGGAACTAATCAACATGTTTCAAAATATGAAAAAAATTATATTGGATCCCTACCTATGTCATAACAATTTGATCATGTTGCAATAAAATGAAAAATTAGATTTTTTAACTAGAACATCTATAATAAAGAATAAAAATTAGGTATCTATTAATAAGTAATTATAAAAATATTATTAAATTGTGTATTTTAATATATAAAGGGGAATAGTTTTGAAAAATGTGGTTTATTTTTATAGATCAATGAAAAAAATTAATGTGTTAGAATTTAATGAGTTTGAATACATGGGATAATTTCATTTCATGAATTTGATAAACAGTTCATGGGAAGTGGTAAAAATATTTTATTCCATTATATTTATAATTTAATAAATATTTTTTTATTGAGTTCATATTAGGATACCTCTTAGGGTTTAGTCAGATATGCAATGTGGTTCATATGCTACCATTGATGATCGAGTGATTTGTGTCTAATGTAATAAACCAAACTCATCAAGGAATAGCATGAGTAACTAAATAATTTATCCAAAATTTTATGATTTAATACATGGTATTATTACATAAATGTTCATAATTAGTGGTTTTTTCATATTAATTTGATCAATTGATATGATACACACAAATATAATGGTTGGGAAATGGAAATAAACCAAGAAAATGTGAATTATGTTTCAAGTAAAAAAGGAGTTCAAAAACATGAATATTTGACTATGATTATGATATACTAGTGAATTAACAAAAAAAGAAAAATAATGTGACAAAAATATATAATTATTTAATCAAAACATAACTAAAATTTATATACATTAAAACTCTTATGTATTATCAAGGTAGTTCCCTAAGTGACTAAAATAAATTTTTTACTCCATATATGGGAATGAAGATAATTTGAGATCTTTAAAAGATACTTTTATCAATATTTCATTAATTAAACATTCATAAATTGAGGTGGTGGTGATTCTATTGACAATAATTTAATCATGGGTAAAAAACTAAAAAACTATTATATAAGTTATTTTTTCCTATTTGAATACTCATATCCACATTAAGAACATAGGATAATATCATATAAACTTAATCATGGATTAGTATTGTGTGAACACATAAAAACTATGGATAATTTCCAATAGTGGTATCATCGACCCAATTTAAGAAATACCCCCAAAAAAATTCCCATTTAAGGAAGGTGGGTTAACTCTACATTGTTATTATTTACTTCTATATGATTCACTATATTATGCCTTATATAATTGGATTTAACCATTGGTTCAATAAAAATTTTAAAGTCACATTTATAAATTAATTCTATAATTTTTTTTTGAATTTTTTCATTAGTCTTGATAATGTTATCATAATTTCATACATATGATTCCCATTTGACTAAGGTGTATTTGTTATTTAATGAATATTTTCAAAAAAATTAATTTCCATTTTAGGTCAAATGTGGATAAAAATAATAATGGAAAAGAAAAAAATATAAAAAGTACATGTATAAGGGGGGAAATAAATACGGTGTTTCATACCGTACCAAAAATATTTTAGAAAATGTGTTCTAGCATTAATTTTTATTTTCAACATTAATATATTTATAAATTGTATATGAACAATAACAAGGAACAACAGAAAAATTTATAAATTCTTTATATGTATTTGATAAGTAATCATATAAATTATTAATATTATAATTCCTTATTAGGAAACTTAATTAAACCGTTAAAAACCATGTTTATTTTATTTATTAATGTTTGAATATAATAAAATATTTTTCATTTAGTTCCTTTAAAATGATATGATGGTCGAATAAATTCTTACATAACTATAATACTTTTATAAATATCATATATATTTAATTTTAATCAGATCATATTAAATTGCGTGAAAATTAATAAAATGAAACACCTCACATTGAATAAATTTCAAATGTCCGTATTTATTTTTTATAGGCACCCACAAAAAATGTAAAATTTAAAAAGTATTTATAAATATAAATTCATGAAATGTTATTAAACATTAATCTAATGATAAAATTTATGAAACTGGAATTTATTTATTTTATTCCATATTTTTTTATCTATTAATTGAAATTTCAAATTATTATTAGATATATGATTTATTTTAAAGTGTTAAATATCTTCCTATAAATTAATATCAGGCATATACATAGATACATGTTATATATTATATAATATTTTATTATGTTATACCATTTACATGTTTTTTGTTCGTTATGTATATGAATTTAATAATTGGATTTAATTTATATATAATTTGTGTTAATGTTGTCTTTGAATTTAGTTTTCCCATGGGAATTTGATCTATGGATTGTGGGATATTGGGTTGGGTATTGCACTATCATGGGGGATTACACTCGATTTATAAAATTTATGGTTGGAAACCTATCACACCCTGATTTATATTTCGGGATTTTGTTTCATATGACTCTAATACATTATATTAAATGGCTATTTATGAATTTAATATATGATGTGTTTAGATATGAGTGAATATAATTATAATTTTTATTATTGTACATAAGAAACTCATGAGTTGAAATATATATTACAAATTATTATGTTTTTAAAAAATTAATTTGTTAAAAGGTACAAATAATGAAAATTGAATCTTTAGAATCATGTATAAATAAATTTTATAAATTAGATTAGTTGGTTAAATTTAAATCCCCTTAAAAAAGTTTTATTGTTATATTCATTCCAAATTGGTATGTTAATGATAAAACTGTGTTCCAATAGAGTGGATTTGGTGTGGAATGGAAGAAATATAAAACCATAATTTTTTAATAATTAATATATATATTTAAAATTTTTCATTTAAATAACAAAGAAACCCTATGATTTAAGATACCAAAGAAATATAGTTATGATCCTCCATATTGATGATTTTTCAATATAGTCATCCACTTAACTATCTTAGTGTTATTATGATATAATTTCAATAATGGTATACCAATATTGAAATTTTATCATAGGAACCCTGAAGTTGGCCTATAGTATATTAAAATATGGATTAAGACCCAATAATGTATATTAGGTAGTTTAAAGTAGTTCATTATTTATAATAAAGAATATTCATCAAATTTTGTTGTTAAATATAACATTATAATAATCTGGTGAATGATTTTGTTTTTGATAAAATGTAATCATCATCCTCGAACATGATATTGAATATATTTCAATTAAATGTAAATAGTATTTAAATAGACTTCATATATTGATATATAAATGGATTAATGTTTATAAAAAATTAAATACAATTCTATATATGAATAAAAACGATTCAGGATCTAGAAACGTGTGATGTTACTAAATAAATTTATCAAGATACATATAACTCATATTTTAATGATTCCATTGATGAATTCACTCCATTGATTTTATCTTTCAAATAATAGTTACATATATTGAAATAAATCATGGATGTGTTTATCATGATAGAAAACAAAAAAAAGGAACTATCAATATTAAATTTTTTATGAGAGATATGTGTTTTGAAATAAATTCTTTAAATATTTGATAAAAAAAATATTCATTATCCACATATATATAAAATATGATTGGGAACATTACATACTTTTAATGGATGGGTGTTCTATTAAGTATATAATATATATATATATATATATAATTTTATAAAATAATCATTTTTGTATTGGTTCTAAAAATTATTTAAAAATAATAATATAAAATTTTTCATTAAAAAATATCAATATTCTATTAATACATTTACAAAATCTTTGAAGGACATGGAATTTATAGGCTCTAGGGAAATATTGATTGTTTGTATGGTTAATCATTTAATAAAAATGAAGAATAATCTATGGTTAATTGGTCATCCATAGTCATTGAATCATAAAAAATTTTCCTAGATATAGGTGAATTGTTTGTGATATAATTTGGGCTTTGAAAATGTATACATTTTTTTGATTTTTTGGGTGTGCATATAAAAATGAATGGGTGAGGTGCATGGTGGAAGGAATAATGTAGTGGGTCTAGATGGGGCCTCAACGGAGGAAATGATGATTTCAATGTAAATGAATAGTCCTAGTTGATTTTTTAATCCAACTGTTTAGTGTTAGGGTTATAAGGAGATCTTCATATAAGGTAGATTACAATCTAGTCATACCATTAAATTTAACCATGAAATCATGTTTGTGTTATAAGATTTACCTTTTTAAAACCAAACTTATATATTTAAAATCCCGATAAAACTCTGTACATTTATAATATGGACAAAAAAATATCAATATATTTAAATCAATAATTTGTAATTATAAAAAAAATTATATCATGGATCAATCATATCAATATAATATTTTCATTTTAAAGGCAATGATACCTCATATTATTTAATAATTATATTTTTTTCCTCACCTATTAAAATTTTCCTTTGTATATAAATCCCTTTTGGATAGATCAATGCATTTATACTATAGTTTTAAATAAATAATTGATGAATTGTGAGACAATTAATTTTTTACTATGGTTTTGAGGTTTGATTTTTCACTAATGACATAAAAGTGAGGTTTTGAGGATCATAATATAATATTCATCTAATATAGGATGATCTTATTTACTCCCCATGGGATTATAATAACATTTCATGTAATTTTTTTATTCCTAATTTAAAATTATAAATTATTTATTTTAATTATTTTTGTTAATATATATTTTTAGAATAGTTAAAAAATGTGTATTTTTAACATTATAATTGAATGATAGGAATTAGGTAGAAATTGAAACTAAATTTAAACCAATTTTTTTGGGTTGTAATGGAGTTTTTGAAATGGGGTTTAGATTATCATATATTGGTAATATTTATGATCTAGTTGTAATGGATTATAGGTAAAATATTTATAAAGACAAACTATTGTTGAAAATTGAATATATTATATATGAGTAATGGAAATGATGTGTTGAATATATAGTGAAGGGTTGGGTAATTTTTATTTATGCGAATTTATATATATATTTATACATATTTAAATATATGTGTGTGTGTGTGTTTGTGATATGTTTGGGGTGATCCATGATATTTGGGAACAACTTGAGTGGTTTATAATCCATAGTGTATTTATTAAATGATCATATGTAGACATTGAGTTATATGGTTATTTATTTCTTGAATATTCTTTGTTGATGTCGGTTAAATATTGGTATCATAGTTGGGTTGAACCAATAGTCCATACCATATTTAGGAAAATAATTTTTTATCATAATATGATCTTTTGCATTATTTATTTCGATTTATGATAAACGAATTTTATAAATTCATTTACAGGTTCTCACTACAATTGGTTAGATGGTTGAGAATATATATTAATGTCATTATGTGAGAGAGATTTGGTGAAACTCTATTTGGTATTCATACTTTTCCATAACCACATATTGTGATTTTTACTTATAGTCCTTATGTTGTAATGTAGGTTTGATAATTGATCTAATGATCTATGTAGATGGATCTTATGAATTTATTATGTTGTGAAATTGGTAGTTTTTGGCCATTAATTATAGGTGGAATTGTAATATTCATGTTAGACCATTTTCATTAGATATATTGGTAATTAAGGTTTGGATAATTATTGTGATACATTTAAAAACACCTTTTGAGTATTAAGTTTATTTTAAATGGTATTTTGGAATTCATAATGTTTATTTCTACTAAAAATTATAAATTTTTATCTTATGTAGAAAATAATTAATTTTTAGAAAAAATAATTTCGGAATGATTTTTTTAATAACAATGATTCTTTTTCCTTCCTCTATTGGTCACGGAACATGCTAGAGGCCATGTAGTGATATTGGTTTAGGTATTCAGTTTTTGTCTCAAGGTTAAGGATATCTAATAACTATACCAACAAATGGTTTTGAAGGATGTGTTTTAGTAATTTTTTAGTGGTGGAGGCTATGATTATTAAAAATCTAAATATTTCCATAATAATTAATTACTAAACAATATATATAAAATCATTTGTTCTATGGAATTTTTTTTATGAAAATATATAAAAAATTCAGGTATTGGTTGTTTATCTATTGAGCCATATATTTGTCCACACCATCTATGGTTTTGGAAGAAATATTTTTTTATATATCATGATAGGTATTTATAAGGATGGTTTATATTTGATTCATATTTTTGAAAATATTTTTCATACCTAATAGTAGATTCAGCGATAGATCCACAATTATTTTTCATGTTTTCATATTTAAAATAATTTTTTGAAAATTAATATTTTTTGCATGTATAAACTATTCTTATGAAGCAATAACTATAAGATGAATTGATCCACATATACATATAATTAATATCATATGTTTTATATTTTATGGTTCTAATAGATTTAATTCATTATAGTGTCTTTTATTATTTTACCCCATTATTTGTAGTGTTAGATATATTCCTTTATGAAGAGATATTGTCTGTTATTACGGGGATATGATGTGGGATTGAATGAAATTGTTAGGAAGTATATAGGTCGGTTTTTCATTTTCCTAAACACTTAAATATTATATTTAAAATGATATAGGATCTTAATGGAGTTCTAGATCATCACTGTCCTAAATAAATATATCATGCATCAAAATTATAGAAGTGTGATCCTTCTACATTTAAGAGAAATTCTCGTGTACATAAAGGGGAGGTTTTATTCAAGTTGATCAACAAATTAATTTTTCTATATATACCCATAAGATATCAAAGGTTGTTTACACTATATACATGCTTGATGTAACACCTAATATTTAATGGGACACGACCATACTGTGAAGCTTGATTCAGTTCTACTAGGTGTTGGATTACATAAAATATCTAGTTATAAATTATATAAATTTTTGGTAATTTGGGGAAAATATAATGTGTTCCTAGAGATTAATTAATGGATAACATATTTTCAGATCAGGTTTCTCTCTTTATAGAGTTGGTTTGTTTTTCAAAGAACATGATCACTAATGATAGAATTAAGGGTTCATGGATTAATAATAATCTTCGAAATAAGGTCCAATTCCTGTTAATACCTCATAATTTACCTACTTATACATTTATAGTGAAAAATGATTCAATTGATGAGTCAAACATGAAATATTAAAATTTCTTGAATTGTATTCATATAATGTCTAGAGGATGAAAGTATATTTTTCAATTAAAAAATATAAAATTTTATGATCCATAGTAGGGTAGTTTTAAGAGATTTTTATGCTCGTGTTCCATTCAACAGAGGATTAAAATTGGGTAATACAAGTTAGGTAGCATGAAATTCCTAAACATGTATTATCATAATGAGCCTAGGATGGGTCTCCAGTGTGGCCTTCTAACTAATATAATTTTTTTGGTATTTTAATATCATGACGTGTTTGCATATGAGGTCTTAGTTAGTAATAGGTATCAAGTATGTGTTTAGATATGAAAAATAATTATTTTAATGTTTCATATCTATGTTCTAAATGAAATCTGCAATGGGGGAAGGGTCGAAGGTAAAGGGTTATATGTTTTTTGTAGAGAATGTGTTGGATGATTCTTTGGGACAACCTATAATATAAATACATAATATAATTATTCATTATATTATTATCTCATTTATTTATTTTATAAATAAATCCCATTAATTCATATTTTACTATGTAGTATACATATTAAATATATTGTGTAGTAAATTTCTTATTCGTTAAATATTGATACAACTTTTGAAGAGATTATAAAGAAGTGGATTGTGTGAATATCATGTTTTGTAATAGTCAACAAAATAGATTTATTAATTGATATTTGTTTTATGGATACAAGTGTGTGATTTCATTAGTGTGATGGATTAGATAGTGATGTTCAAGGAACATTTCAAGTATTAAAAATTGAAGGCTTTCTATTCCTCACCTAGTAATTGTGTTTAAAAATTGAAATGGGAGTGGGACATTCATTCTAGTATATTAGGAATGGCCATTAGTGACCGTATAGATTCAATGTACAAACTATTTGAGTTAATCCTTATGTTATTAGAATCTAGGGATTGATTTTATTTTTTACAATGGTGAAATTTTTTTGGACATGTTTTCAATATGATTCCCTATCCTTCCACTACAGAGCGACATGGAGTTCAATAAAGATTTTATTCCATGGATGTGTCTAATATAATTTCCATTGTATCATATTTCTCTTACAAAGATTCTTTGGAAAAATTTTTAGGAATAGGATTTGAATGGAAAATAATTTAATTGGAAAATAATTTCACCTAGGGATGTGGAAAATATATTATCTAATAAATATAATAATATTTTTTTATTCCTTATTCAAAAAAATAATTTAAATACATAAAATTGAAGAATTAATAACAAATAATATTCATGAATTTTTTATTTTATAATTTTATGGTAATTATGTTGTTTTTAAATATTGATTTTTGATCATGATATCAATACATGAAGGAGAAGGAATTATATTGGCAAGAGATAAAAATTATGATCTATTGTAGGCATTTTGAGCCTCACGTGATTTTTTTTGGGATCACTAATGGTCAATTTACCTTTATTATTATATGGATTTAGTATTTTATAAATACAGTGATTTATTAATCATGGTATTTTTAGATGATATCATAGTTTATTCTTGAGGTGGATCTTGTGGAGTATTTTAACCCATATATAGAGTTTTTGGAAAATAATATGTCGTATGTTGAGATATAATAATGGAAATTTTGGATATGAGAAGTGATGTTATTAGGGTTTGCTATTTCGTATAAGTTATTCTCTATATATCCAAATAATGTAATGGATGAGATGACTTTAGGGTAACCTAAGAATGAGTTACAGGTTTATATTTTCCTCATTAGAGTATGATATAATTAATGATTCATAAAGAATTTTTGGTTTCAGTTTCATTGATGAAATTGTTGACAAGTATGTGTTATACATTTCAATGCGATTAAAATTTCCCATGATATTTGAATGAAATAAATAATAGTCTGATATTTGTTCTAGTGTGGAAATTTATGGAGTTCATCAAAATCATCTCAATTTATCATCATCCATCTATAACTGTACTGGGGAGTCATATTATACAAGGGGATTATGTGGTATCTTATGGACCAATAAATTTATTTAAACATTATAAAAATCATTTCATTAATTAAGTATATTTAATTTTAGTTATCAATCCTTGAAAAATTAAAAACATTAATTATTTTGAAAGAGTATGGTGGTTTATTTTGATTATAATTATCTAAGATATATCATATCTTAATTTAATTTAAAAGATAGAAATTAGATATGAGTTATTTATCGTTATATATATTATTATGATTTATCATATACACTAGGTAATGTTAATGTTGTGGAAAATCACTTGAGTTAAAAATCTCATGTGGGGATGGAATAGGAGGAATATTGGTATTTGATTCACAAGATAGAATGTTTACATTTGTAAAATAAAATATATAGATGTTGCATGATATTTCATAATATTGATATTACTTATTTTATTTTGGATCATGAAATGTATTAGAAAGATATTTATGTTTAATGTAATTTCTATTATAATACGATAAATTATAGGGTATCCATGAACGGGTGGCCGACAATAGAGTATTTTATGATCTATTTCTGGGATATATCGTTGGTTGTATTTGGATTGAATAATGTTAATATGGATGTATACCGTAATAATAGTTGGTAAATTTATCCGTGATTTAAAAATTAATCTCATTTAATCGGGTAGTAGTTCTAGTAGGTTGGGAAGAGGTTTGATATAACATCTTCATTTGAACTTTTATTGATAAAGGTGAAGCATTAGTGGTATGATTGGATTTTCTATCCTTTTTTACACCAATTTATAAATAGATTTTTATAGTAATTCATTTCATTATTGTTCCCTATAATCACCATGGAATCATTATGTGATATGGGTGATTACCAATTTACCCCCAAATGATTCCTGTTTTTCATATTCTGAAGACACTATGGGTTTAGGAACATGGTTTGTATCATGTGGATAATGTGATTAGGATTCTTGTAGTTCCACATATTTTATATTATAAAGAGATCCATGATTTTATTTCATAACATTAATAATTTTATAAATGAAAAAGAGTGCTCTGATGGGGAAGAGAACATCATGTAACCCCCAGTTGAATATCTTGATGGACAGGACCATACATACAATTGGGTGAGTGCTTGAATATTTTCTCTAGATTTTGGATGATCACAACAATATCATATTTAACTAGTAATTTTATTCAGTGAAATTATCTTTAATAAATTGATTCAAATAACCATGTTTAGTGTATTATATGGGAAACCAATGTTGATCATAATTTAATTTGGATTAATTATGTGTGAGAGCTCTTTTAGACCCATATTGTTAAATTATATGATGGATTTGTATCACCAAACTTGTGAGGGATTATTAAAAACTATGACTCAGTAGAAGTATTATGTTATTCATATAATATGTTTTTAGTGGTATTGGTTAAGGAAAAAAATATTATTTTGTGTATCGCCATGGATAAGACCTTGACGAGTCTTTAATAAATGGAATTTTCAACATTATTTTATTGGTGTATGTCTTGAGATTATTCTATAGTAAATAAAACCTCATTATAAAAACAATTACCCAATGACCACTATACTATTTCATCATAATGAAACAATAAAAATGAAATCAAACATTTGTTATAATATCTACAACATGTACCATTGAAGATGTGACTGTGTATAGAATCACTATAATCATGAAGAACACAGTATCATACTCTAAAAATAATGAAAATTATACAACATATGTCATTATGACGATAAAAAATAACAAGTGTTGGATTATTCCAAGTATAATATTTTAGAGATGGGTGTGAATGATTTTAACTATAATAATTAAATGGAAGAATAACTAGTAATATATCTATTAGAATGGAAAGTTGACTATTGGAACCTGGTTGTAGGGAATCAAACTATAAGAATATTAAAATAACAATATAATCAAATGAAGTATAATTTATACTTTATAGATATATTTTTCAAATAAAATATAAAAATAATTTGTAAAAAATATAATTCAAAATTATTTACAAAATATTTTCAATTAAAAACAACAATTTAATCATAGAAAAATTATTTATGATGGAATTTTAAACATTTGTTTCCAAATACATAATTTTAAACGCCATAAATGTTTTTATTTAGTAATTAAATTTGTCATAGTTAAAAAACTATTTTCATGAATGTTTATTTAAATTTTATTTCCACGTATTTAAATTATCCAAAAATAGAAATTGAATAATTTTCTAAAATAACAGAATTTATATATAAATAGTAAAATAATAATGAAATTCAAATTTTCAAATAAGAAATAATAAATATTACCTAAAATTTGTGAATTTAAATAATGTATTCCATGGAAATGAAATTAAATTTTTATACATATAAAGATGATTCCAAATCCAAAATTTTATTTTATGATATTATAAAAAATTGTTTGAATAAATTTATTTTCCATTCCCTAAATAAAATAATTTAATATTTTTTATTTATAAATCTTATAAAAGTATTAAAAAAATCCCATAAATTAAATTAATAGGGTTTAAATCCATGATAAAGATAATGGTTTTTTGTTCTTTCACAACCTAACATCAATGTTCTAGGTTTAAAAATTCATATTCCATTCCCAATTACTTTCATTAAATACCCACCCAGAAACCCATTACAGTCATCTCTAAAACCATTGTCCATGTTTTTCTTATATTATCTCTTTATATGGTTTTGAAAGATGATTATATAGATAATATTTCTAAACACTATCTCTATTTCTCTCAATAGTTTTTCTCTAGAAACATAGTTGGGATAGGGTTCCCAAATACGTAAATAAATTTATATTTTTTTGAGAAATCATTTTTTGGATTTATGGATATCATTCTAAATATTTCAGATGTTAAATAGAAATATAATTGTTTTCATACCATTATAGTCATTTCACTATCTTTATTCGTATTTCCGTATATATATATATATGTTATTTTTCACGAATAAAATTTCATTATTAAAACTTAATGATAGGTATTTCCACTATACATTAATATTATAAAACTATTAAAATAAACTCAATTTTTATGAAGAGGTGAATGTATTTCAAATATTTAATTAATTAACAAATCCATATTAATTATATTATATTAAAGAATTATCCAACTCTACAACAACATCAACAAGAATAAATTCCATTATAATGTGAAAATATGATAACCCCTTATAGATTAATGAATATTCATGTACATATACATGTAATTTAATTTAAAAATTACATGTTGAGAACATATATTTTTATTAATTCAATGTAGAAAAATATTTATTACTAATACCCATGTATTTAAGTGTTTTCTTTCAATCATTATAAATTTTATTATTTTCCCAACTCTTTTTATGGTAAATAAGTTAGACTAATTATATGATCAGTGCAACTAAAAATTATACACCCCCCCATTTAATGTTAAGAGTCATGATACAAAGTATCTTGGGTATTTACTGTATGAATTACTAATTTATGTATATTATCATTTTCTAAGGCCTTCACGTAATGCAAATGATCTAATATTATGCATTCTCTCACTATGAAATGATTTCCTATTTTCATTGGGATTATTTATTTCCATTTTTACATTATCAGTGGATATATTTCACTATAATGTTATTAATTATATAGAATTATTTTATTATTAAGTAGTCTTGAATATTATAATTCCATTATTTATTACATTATATCTTCTATTATGTGCTACGCATTACTGAGTGTCTGTTTTCACCCTATTATTTTTTTCCAATGGGAACTAAGAAGTGTTATTTGAGTGACCAATGAATATTAAAATAATAATACTATTTTCAATTATGTATTTATGTTTTCAAAAACAAATTTAAGGAATATATATATTTATATATATTAATAATACTTCTGAACAATTATGTATTATTTATTCTTATCTCTAATATTATATACTAGAGTAATAGAAAACAAACTAAATATGAACTACTAGATTAATTTTTTGTTACTATTTTTACAATGTTATTTTTAATTGAACACCTAGAGATAATATTAGAATAACATATTTTAAAAACAAGAAAATTATCATATAATCATTGGATAATGAATATATTATTTAACAATAATTTATATATTTAGGAATTTAATACTATTAATAAATATTTATAGTGTTATATTATAATTATTTATGTGATGTTGTCTAGAAATTTTACTTAATGAAAGTAATTGAAACTATGTCATAACTAATAATAAATATATGTATTTTCTTTTATAGAATGTCCATGTTGCATGTTTTTCTTCTTAGTGGATTATAACTATATTATTTTAGTGTAATTATCTTATAACCAATAAATTTTTTAATATGGAACAACTAGTTTCTCAACAGAATGGCATACTAATTATTGAATGATTCAGGAGGTAGTAACCTCCAAGCTACATTACACCACCAATCCATTAAATGTAGAAAAATAGATCTAATCCCTCAATAAGTTAATACTCATTTGGGATTTATTATAGATGAAAAAAATTAATATTATAGTTTATAATTTAATGGGAGACGTCAATCAATATAGTCCATTGATTCCTAACACAAAAATGATTAATGAAATAAATATCAAGTAAAATAATTATTTAATTTGATATTACATGAAATTTATTTTCTTCAGATAAAAGGGATAACATGGAAATAGGTTTTGTTTGAATAAACTAAAATGTAGAGGCATGATCATTGTGTAATACACTATCATTTAAATATTACAACACTATATTGAATACAATGCACAGAATCAACATAACATGTTTGGTTTCCCATTTGATATTCTAAATCTAGGACATTGAAGGGAGTCAGCCTCTCAAGCATTTTCCACATATGAGAGGATAGTAAAAATATTTTTTTCATGGCTGAAAAATATCTCTTGAACTCATACATTTTCAATGGGATAAAAGCGATAAAGTGAATGTTTGATAACAATATATAAATATATTTATCAATTGAAAATATTTAAAGGGTGTAAATCCCATTATGTAATAAATATGTGATGAATCACATCATTGAATAATTTAATTGAAAAATAGTATTCAATATTTGTGGATATAAAGGCTATCAGTCTCATGAATAAAAATAAAAGGATAATTTTTGGGTGTCTAATGGGTCAAATAAAGAAGATATGGAACTATTCTAACTAATTCTATATATTTGTTGGTAATTTTCATTAAAAATGAAATGGGACAATGGTTCTGATTAAGAAATTACTATAAATTAAATTGATGATTTTAATGGATTGATAGTATGAAAATTGATCACAAAATCATTGTAAGATTTTTTTCTTCTGATTCTACATTAATGAACTATTTTATATCTTTCATATCTATTACAAACATTGAATAATCAGATGATACATTAAGTAAGGTGTTAATAATAAAATAACCTAGTTCAAATAAAATTATAATTTAGATTTTTTGGGATGCTTTTATTAAGATAAATTTATATTATTTAGTTAAAAGAATATCCAATATAAATATGGTTTAATTTGGCCTTATACTATGTATGGATTGAAACTCAAAGTATAGTGGAAGAATTTAATATGAGATAATGATATTAATATTTGAAATGAATATATTGAATCCATTCATTTGATGGATATAGTACATTATCTAATGCTTTTGTAGAACCACATCCAGTAGCTCACCTTTTTGATATTCTTGGAGAAGAAGAAAATAAATCAAAATCATTATTTGGAAATAATATCCAATATATGAATAATGCACCTTCTTTGTAAGAGTGTAGCGATGTTTTTCCAAAGGAATTACATGGACATCCACCTATGCATGAATTATAGTTTTCCATTGAAATCTTTTTAGATTTATATCCTATATATGGGCATCCCTATAAAATTAGCATAGTGGAACTTGTGAAAATATAAAAATTATATATATGAGTTAGGGGAAGTGGAATCATATACCCAGGTTTCTCATGTTGGGGAGAACCTAACCAGTTTTTTAAAAATAAGAATGGGTCTATGATGTATTAAACTATTTATAAGGAAATCAATGTTATTTTTATAAATACAATTATGCTTTTAAAATTTATTTATGACTTGTTTGATTAAATTCATTGATCTCAATACATATCAATGTAAGATGTACATTCTTGTTATATTAAAATAGGATTGAATAAGGATGATTTCTAAATAATGAAATTTGTACGAAGTATGGAAATTATACGTTTATAATAATTCCATTTGGATTAACTAATATACACTCATCATTTATAGAATTGATTAATGATGTTTTAAAAGAATATTGTTATAAATATTTGGTGTTATATATTGAGGATATCATAATATACATTAATCTCTTTTAAAAACAAGTGAATAATTTTTGTAATGTTCATAATAATCATAGATAAAATAAATATTTGGTTTCTTTATATTGAATAAATTTTAGATCTATCATGATCCATCTCTCAACTATATTGTCATTGAGGATATGACATCTATTTATCGTTCCAGAAAGGTATCCCTAGAAATAACTACAGAATAAAATATAAATAAATTACATATTTATCTTGGTTTAGTATTTCATTAGTGGTTAATTATTCCAAATTACAAATGAATGGAAAACCATTAACCATGTTGACATTTGAAAGGTTCAAAGTCAAATAAATAGTAGAATGTGAAGAATGTTTTCAAGAACTGGAAAAGTATTTTTCAAAGAATTGGTAGCAAATATAAAATCTTTATAGAATATATTTCTTATATATATTTTCATAACAATTTATAGAATTTGGTGTGTTTTATGTAAAATGATTTTTTCCCTATTTCACAATGAAAATTAGAGTCCTTTTGTAGAATGGTCTAACTAGGATCAATGTATCCCTGATAGGGGAAGGATTGATGTAGTGATTTTTTTTTTTAAATTTACATTATTGAGTAACTAAATTTTCTTCCTGTTGAATAATTATCAATTTTCTAAAATGTAAAAAATCACTCATCCATAGGAATAATATTATTTTCTTGTTTTACTACTCAAAAAGGGTATATTATCCTTTTCTTGAATTGGAAATTATGGAAAACTACAAAAACCTCTAGAAAACAATCATTTTTTGTGGATACAGATTCTGTGAAATACCCATACACATATGTAGCACTATGGTAAACAGAACCATCCATGTTCTTCTACTAGAATTAATGATGTAAAAAAATTTGAGTAACAAGTTAATAATACTTCACTAGTTTTTCCAGAACAAATTACTATTATTCCTTATCAACCAATACTTTTGAAATTATACATAACAAAATTCTTCTCTTTGTTACCCAAAAACAGGTGAGAACTTCACCAAGAGTGTTATAACAAAAACTGAGTCTGATGGCTTAGTCTGATTCCACATTCCAATTCATCAGTCTATAAAATAGATTTGAACTATAACTCTAGAAAAAATTCTGAACTATTTTTTCATTATTTATAAGTGATAGTTCCTTGAATATGTCTGATCATGTAAGTCTTCCTTCCACATTTTTTTTGTCTAAAAAATTTTCCATTGGAAAACTCTTTCTATAACCACTCTCTCTAAAATTTCACAATATTATCTATCTCTCATACAAATGTGATAATTCAAATCACTTCATAAATTAAATTTAATCCCTTCTATTTATAGTATATTTATAAGTGGAATGGTTGGGGAGTTGAGATGTTTTCCCACTTAATAAAATTTCACAAAACATGAATTTTATGTTCATTATGAATCCATAATTTACATCATCATCGCATCTCAACTCTTATTAATTATTCTCGAATCTTTTGGAATATTCACACAAAAAAATCAGTTGAAAAAGTATTTCAGCCATTCAAACTATTATTTAGTATGATTCATATTTCATTCTGATATAGTTTTTCATTATGATGAAAATATATGAAAAACTAAAGACTTATCATTCTAATGCTTCAGACCATTTAAAAATAATAATGAATTCCCATATCAATTCATTATACCACTAAAAAATTGCAAAAATATTCCATTAAATTTTTTTAAACTTCATTAAACATGATTTTCTTTAATTTTGATTTCTCATACCGATGGATCTTCTCAATTTATGGAGTTGTACACTTGTATTACTTAACCAAATAATTTTCACCAATAAGTTTTACAACAAATTAATGGAAAATTTTAAAGATTATAAATCCCCATAATCAATACATTGATAGAATCATCATAATATTTTTCAATTCTTTCATCCATTTCACAAGAATTCCTATGACTAATAATATTATCTCTAAAGAAGTTCAGTGTTTGGGGACTTATCGATGTTAGTGTGCATCTCATTAGTCTGTCTTTAATTCAATCCAATTAATTGACATTATGTCTTGTATAATGACCCCTCACCCACATATGAATAAAATAATATTTCTTTTTCTATTAACCTATTGAATTACTGTTAAAATGGAATTTTTATTAAGACGAAAATGATTGACTATATTATTGAGCATCAAATAATTTATCGGCCTCTGATCCCTTTTCTCGTCAGTCCTAAAAACTCTGTCCTACCTCCAATATAATTCCACATCTAAAATCCTTATTATATATACACTGTGTCAAATGATTCAGTTTCATAGCAACATTCATGGATTGGTTGAACAAGGTGTCTGACACACCAGTGTCAGTAGCGACTTCAAACATCCAAGAAATTAAACGAAGGAAATGTTTGGTATTCTCACACCAATATTTTGAGACCATACGACATTGACCTCATAGTCAGTCTTCTTCTACAAACTTATTCTTGTACTAAAGTATTTCACATAATGTTGATAATATTAGGATCAATATTAAATATTTTAATTTATATGTTAGTTTTTACACCTATCATTTATAAAAATTTGATCACAAGTAATTATTAACTCAAGAAATTGAGGACTTAATATATAGAAAATCTTAATAATATTTTGTGTGAAAAAATTTGGAATCCAAAACAGCTCCAACAAATGATCAGAAACATCATTACAGGCCCATGGTAACTTGAAATAACATTTTACCAATAAAAGTATTCTTGATTTGTACACAGAAGCTAATAAACATCCTTATGAAAAGTGTGTCTGTTATTCTGAGTCTGATACTCCTTCACCTAATCATAAAAAATTTCAATGTGAATTGATTTATTTTAATGAAAAAAATATATAAAATATTTAGAACCAACATCTTCAAGCATCCAAACGAAATACTTTTAGACAACATGGTCCCAAAAAAATCCCTGGTGGGATTTTCTATCAATAAGGGTTCATATTCCACTGAATATTGCAATCTCAATATATGGATCTATTATTATTAATTCTAATACTATGTGGGATAACTCATTCTAGGAAAAAAATTCATTGATAGGAAAACCATACTATCCACAAGTACTGAATGCATAACCTCATCAAAATTCAAAGATAAATTTTATTTCTCCTTTAAAAAAATCAATCCCCTTCCTATAGAATAATGTTCCCAAATAACTACAAAAAAAATATTACAATAGTTCAGAAAAATACATGTTGAGTGAAAAACGTACCCAGAACTCCCCCTACATGAATTCATCCTTAAATGGATTATCACATATAAAAGGATGGATTTATGAAACATTATTTCAATCCTCCTTAAAAACACTATCCCAATAATATATGAATGTGGGGATAGAATCACATGAATAATGAATGGATAGAATCAGGATGGAGTCCCATGGTAAACCTTAGTTTAAAAATGATTCATTTGGTGATGGTTTTTGGAAAATGTATATAACTTTTATAGATATAAGAACATAATTCCGATTGAGTTCATTATTCTCGACATGTTCCTTGGTGATGTAATATTTGATTACAATATTTTTTGAATGTTAATTTTCAACTATAATTCTTGAAAGGATAATATCACTATACATAGAAAAATCTAACAGTATTGGTTTCTTCACTTTCAAAAGTTGGACATATAACTGAGTCTTCATCAATATAATTTGTCTAGTTACGTATGTTGAAGAAACATAATCAACTTCATAATATCTAAGAGTTAATGAATTTTTAATCTTATTATTCCAACTTATATAGAATTTATCTATTATTAAAACTCTACCATATGTGGATCTTCTATCATCAATACAGTATACACAGTCAATATATATAAATCCAAGAAAAGCAATTATTTCTGAGAAATCATACATGGTACTAAAATATGTTTTCTCTTTTATATATCCAATCATGAGGTAGTCAAATACAATAAATATCCAGTCAACATACAAAACACTTTAGAGTCATCTTTATTGCCTTCTCAATATTTATTCTACTTGGTTCCCACTAAAATTAGTGTGGAAACTATGTTTTTATTTTCCACTCCCAACATCCTAATATGTTTCTTTTCATTAATTTCGTGATAATGAAATTTATATTTCTTCCTTTTTTGAAATTTTTAACTCTGAAATTCTTTTCAATTAATAAAGTGTTGAAATTTTAATCAATTTATCCATCTCTTCTTAAAACCCTTTATATGTTCGTTATTCATTCCCACCAATTATAATTTCATCAATATATATAGTAACAATAAATGAAATATCCTATATTTCATTGATATACAGATTAATATCAACCCTTACTTTATTAATGTTAATTATCCTTATAAAGGAATCCAGTTTTGAATATTATGATCTTGGAGTGTGCTTCATCCAATACAATGACTTATTAAACTTGAACACACAACATTCATTATTAAAAATAAGAAACCCACATGGTTGTTTGAAAAACATTTCTTCATCATGTTTTCCATTCAGAAATGTTGACATCACATTTATCTAAAAAATTAGCTTAATTATGTAGTAATAGAAACAAAGTTTCAATTTTTTTTAATATTCTCAGTAATGAAAAAATTTCCTCAAAATCAAAACCATTATTTTATGAGTAACATGTTCACACCAACATTTAATTTCTTCTTTCAACATCAACATATTAATTCAACATGTTCTAGAACACCCACTTTTTACCAAAAAAATATTTTCCATTTGGTTTATGTATGAGTTCCCAAGTATTATTCCTATCAATCTGATCCCACTCTTCAATAATATCATGAATCAATTAAAAATGATAAAAATCTCCATTCACATATTTTTTAGCAAATATTGAATATAAATATGAATGTGTAACTAATTATGATTCTCATCTTGTTTGTGTCATTTTATGTGGATCGCCAATAATATTTTTATCATCCCCCTTTTCCTCATCCTTATATGATTTTTAAAAAATTCTTTCGCATCCCTATAAAAAGTTGAGTCTGATTCATCCATCTATGTGCCATCACAAATTTTTGAATCCATTGATTATTTCGTAATAACACTTATTTCATCATGTTTATCTTGCTTATCTGCATGGGTCTAAATAGTATCATCATCATGTTTCTCATGAACATTTTAATAAATAGAATGAAAAATTTTACATGTTTATTTATTGATGTATATATATCATCTTCTATTTAGATCATATCTATTAAAGATGTAATATTCACCTCTTTGATCAGAGATTAAATGGTTTCCAAATTTGTTCTTTTTGATGCATTATGTCAAAAAAAGTATTACTTTTTTCAAAATTAAATTTATATCAAGAAAAATTCATATAGTGTCATGTCAAAACTTTTCCCTTATAAACACTGATTCTGAATATAAATATTTGTGATCATTTCATGACCTAAGAATTAGGGATAAAGACTGTGTTCGAGATACATTGTACACCCCATATCAAATAAACTTATTTTATACCTATTGGGGGAACTATTTTGTTGTGGTGTCTATAGTGCACTGACCACATGATGAATTCCATGTTTTTTGAGATAACATTAGATCTATTCATTCATGTATTCATCACCATTATCAGTTCACAATTCTTCAATGAATACCCACATTCCTTCTTTTCTCTTCTCCTAAAACACTAAATCATTTTTAAATAATCCAATTGATGTTTAAAATATATATCACAGGTATTGTGAATAATATAATTAATGATAGAAATGAATTACTTATCTCTAAATATTTATTGATTACTCATTATCCCATACATATATGAATGATTATGTCCCAGGGGTTAAGTAAATCAAATATCAATTTTCTTATATATAGATTTTTTATCATCCCCTCCTGAAAAAGATAACAACACCATTATTTTATTCTTGATATATCAAGAATATCTCAGACACTTATATTCATTAATATCATTTTTATATTTATTTGACACATGTTCCCCAACCATTTATGTGATTACTAATTTTCTTCTGTCATGCTTTCTTTAAATGAATTATGTACTTCACCGACATGGAGCGAGTTATTTTTTTTCCTTTTTAACAGTGTTACCACCTTCTTCTCCTTTCACAAAATTATCACATTTTCTAAAAATAACCTCATTTACTTCATCCCAATGTTGTGATAAAATCAATAGGTTGTGTTTAAACCCATCAACAATGTAATAATTCTTGTATTTCAAATTTTATCTACAAATAATAGTGGATCATACTCATTTATTTATGATATATTCATCACTTCCAAATAGAATTTTCCATTATTTCAAATCATTCACATTCTTCCACAATTTCCAATCTCATTTACAATATCATTTCATGTGGGAATAACACCCACTATATATGTTCCAAGTTAATTATCCTTTACTAATTTTAAGGGTAGTTTCTAAATCAATAGATTTTAAATTACACATATTCTTTTCACACCTGGCTTCTGTAAATTATAAAAAACAGTATTTTTTTCTGGTAATAAAACAATACATCCTTTTTTAAGATGTTCAGGTACTTATCCTATTTCACAAATACATTCCAATAGTTGGAATCTATTCTAAACATTCAAAACATCATTCTCAAAATTATTTCATTGAGAAGATTAACTCCCCCACAAATTTGGGTTGTAACTCATTGTATAATTGAAATGATTTTTTCTAAATTTTCACAAACATTTCATGTGGTAACATCCTGAGTTTTTATGGAAATTATTTTGAATAAATTAAATTTTCATTTATGTCTTTAAAAGCACTAAGTAAATAATTTCATTTCAAATAACATGGACTTGATCTATGTTACATGGAACGTAAAATTAGTATACATTACATGGAACATCTAATTTGCATATGTTACACATAATAGTGACTTAGAGGTCATTACACACAGCACATATGTACCTAAAAAGCATCATTTTTGTGGTTATAATTATTTAAGCTATACAATTATAAAAAATTAATTAAACATATTAGTATGAATAGTAATAAAAAATGTAAAATATTTTAAATAATTATTTTAGTTTAGTAAAATATTTTTATTAAAAAAGATATAATTATTTGTAACGAACTAATATGTTTTGAAATATTATTTTCTCTAATAAACTATTTTTCATGTCCATTGAGACACATCCATGTTATGAATCTATATTATTTATGAGATGTATATACATCCTATGAAATGTTATATATTGATTCTCATTTTTCATGATATCTTATGCCTCATGTAATTACATTTTATTACATGCGGAGTATGGTTCTAATTTACCATGTGGTATTATTTTATTGAAACAATCTCATTGTGTAATGACATTTTTTAAGTTTATGCTTCCTTTGATGAAATATTATGATCATTCTTTGAAGAACATTAATGAAATTTATTATTATCATAATATTCATGATATATTCATGTATTGTTACTATTATTCAAATATTTTTAACATAATATAGTTAAAATTGGTTTTTAATAATTATCTACATTACCCTTTATTTGGCTGGACATATTTGTTCCTTCAAAAACATGTTTTTTAAAAAGGTATTTCAAAGAATATTCTATAATTATCCATTTATAATTAAAAGAAAGTTTTCCCAATTATTTATTTTTCCAAATTTTAATGAAATACTTTTGTCACTTTCCAAATAAGGAATTTCTCTATCCTTTTAACCGTGAAAAATGAATGTACTTTTTACCTGGTACGACATGTACAACATTATCTTCCAACAATCCATTAAAGAATTATTTTCATGAAAAGATGATAATTATTATGAAATTTTTTTTAAATGATATTTTCAAAGAATTTTTTTTCAAAACATTTTGAAGATCTTTTAATTGGTCTTGAACGAAAATAAATTTCAAACTATTTTGGAGCATATTTTATATGTTTTCGAGTATAATTGATTTCAAAAAATTTTCATTCTTATTTTATATTTATTCAAGTAAAATTTATTTATGAAATTTATCAATCCATCATTCAATGTCTTCAAATTATTTTCAAATGAAATATTTTTCAAAAGGTTTAAGTTTCAATAAAATTTTTTTTTTATAAATTAATTGTATTTATCTCAAGAATGGTTTTCAAAATATGCTTGAAAATCATTTTTCTTCTATGATGGTGTTTGTTGAAGTCAGTCATCCTTTTATAGAAAATTATCCAAAGGATCCATTCATATTTTTTCTTGAATGTTTTATGAATTTATATAATGATTCATATGACACATTTTTCTCTTTCATGTGTTAGATGCTTTTGAAACACACTTCTTTTCTGAAGATAAGATTGTGATTAAATTATTATGAAACCTTTTTTTCACCTGTTACAATATTATTACATGTTTATAATACACATTTAATTTCACAGGTTATGATATGATTTATTTTGATTTTTTTTCTAAGTATGATTTTTCTATGAAATCGGTGTGACCTATATCTCCCTTCAAAGCATAAGGTAATGATTTAGACCTCGTTAGATAGGAAATGATGGTACTTGGACTAAATATTGACTACTAAAATGGCTATGAGAGTAATAGTTGACTAAAAATATGGAATAAGGAGTGAACTCATCCTAATAAAATGGCCATGGGATTGATCCATGACTACCAAGATGGTATGTGTAGTGAACCCATAATAATAATATTCCCTGGATTGTGAATCCATTGTTACTATATAAATCTTATTATATATATTTCTGTGTTTGCCAATATTCCATGTTTCATTATTCTATTATGGTTTCATGGAATATGTTCATTATTTCCAAATGATTCATTCCTTATAAACAACCTTGATTAGTTTATATGATCTTTGTTATGGAGTGTATAATCATCAATTCTTTGATTATAATTATGATGATGATTATGTTTATATGTATCCCATTTTTCCCATAATGATCATTAGGTCTGTCCATTTTTTTGTTTATTTACCCTAGTTATAAATATGTGAATTATGTTTGATGTGTATAAAAGGTTTCTAGTTAAAAATAACCCATTGGGTGAAAATGTAGCTCACATATGTATTGGTGTTTATGGTTTCCATGCTTCTAAAGGCTATATACTAATACATTCTTTGGTAATATGATTTTATAAGGCTTTAAGTACTCCACAAAATTTATACAATTTTAATTTTTAAAAAGTGGGGGTCTCTATTGTTATTATTATAGAAAAGGTTTAGTTACTATTTAGAATCAAGAATGATAAAACCATAGTGAGAACCCAAATGATAAGTCTATGTATAAGTATAAGGATATGGAAAAGTATAGGAAAATTACTTTGAATTTTTTTAAAGGAGAGAGGGATTAGGTTCCTAGAAATTTATCCATGATTAGATACAACAGGTGGATGTGGCTTGAGAACATATGTACACAGGGGTAACAACACTGACATGATGTTTCTATCCAGACTTGGGGTAATCTAAAACATGAAAATGATCATTACTGCACACCTCGATTGACACTCCTAGGGGATATACTTTGGGAATTCATAAAATATTAATGAACAATCATGAAGGAATTGAAAATAAGTTGTCTATGAATAACATATAATAAACCTAATGTTTCATATACTATGTAATATGTCAAAAAGTAGAGATCTTATAAGTTAATATTCATGATTATGCAGTTCCATATTATGATAATTTTTTCTTACTCTATTGTTTTGGTTTTATTCAATGGTTAGAACCTGAAGGAACCAAATTAATGGTGTCTATAAAGGACAATCCGACATTTTTCCACATGAGAAACTAAATTATAGATAAACTAAAATGAAAAAACATGTTCCAATGATCACATGGATTTATCAAGATATTAATCATGGTGTAATTCAAAATGTGAAAAGGAGGGACATAATTCTGTTGACTCTTTTATAAGGAAACATACACCTTATTTCATATTTTATTATGATAAACTTGTTTATGAATAGTGTATCAATACTAAAAAAACTATATTCTCTATTATATACTGTTCAATGGAAGATGAAGTCATTCTATTTTTCTATTGGTTGGATGGTAAAGGTGACCCATGGAAGACACTAATCAAGAATACGAGGTAGAAATATGAGATTGAATCCCTGGATAGGAATGAGATCTTGAAGTTATTTTTCAATTAAGACATTCCTAGAATTCTTCATACCAATATAGGGAACTATTTCCTTCAGTTTATGTAATGGGATTATTAATAAGTTTTTATCTATGAGGCTGATTTTATAATACATGTGAGGTACTCATCGGGAAATATCATCTATCCTGGATTTAAATTTTTCTGGTTCGTTATAGTCATAAACCCAATTCTCCTATGGTCATTGGGAAGCGTAGAATTTAGTACTTATAAAGATATATTGCGTAGTGAAATAAATGTTGAAATACAATTTTAATTCTTTTATCAATCACATTGTTTTGAACAAATGTAAAATGGATTTCAAATGAAATTCTAAAAACCATGATGAAAACAAGATGATATTTCCTTTATGCTCAAAGTATGAGAATAAGAAATGGGAAAATTTATTTAATGGGTCTAATAATTATTTTATGTATTGAAAGGTAGTCCATCAATAATTTGATTTTTGATGTTAAGGGACGAATTAGCTAATGTTGGGAGTGGGGAAAATGAGGCATAGAATGAACCTCCCATGATTCAGTGCTATAAGTGAAATAAGAATATGAATTATTCTAACTACTATACATAACCATGTGATGTAGACGTTGATCGATGTGAGTAACCTTTTAATCCAAGGGACAATGCGAAATCTCATGAAGCCTCAAATTCTAATGAGGGTTTTGATAACAGTGTGATGAAAGGTACACTAACTATCCACTCTAGAACTGCACATGTCATATTTTATTCTGTTTGTACCCTCTCTTTCATGTAAAAATAATTTAGTTGGGGTGTTAATATTTCACGGAAATAAGTAGATATAGAATTAGAAATGAATACCCCAAATGGTATGATGATTCTATCTCAAGTATATGATTCATATCTAGTTTATGTTTATGGGATTGTGCTTCTGGCAAATCATTCCATTCATCCTTTGGTTGAATTTGATGGCATCATAGGCATGGATTTTCCTTATCTGAATAAATTACACAACAATTTTAATTTAAGTGATGTTACATTTGTTATTTCAAACCCTCCTATTATCATCCATCAATGTTATAATATGTATAAACTTCTTTTTGAGATTATATCCATTGTGTGTGTCTTAATTCTAATTCAAAACGGTTGTTTGTCAAAAATAGTTGGGAAGTAAGTCGACATCGATGATATTCCTAGTGTTTGATATTTTTTGGATTTTATTTAAAAATATTTTCTTATCCTTGCACAAAATGATATGTTGTAATATAAAAAGAAATCATACCTGGTTCACACCAATTTTATAGTATCCTTATAGAATGGACCCAATTGAGTTGTAGGAATTGAAGAAGCAACTCCAAGAAAACCAAGATAACTGATTCATTCAGAAAAGTGTGTATCCTAGGGGTTCACCCATTATTTTTGTGAAATATAAATATGGATCCATGGAAATAATCATTGATTATCAAGAGTCTAACATGATCACAATCAAGAACAAGAATCATCATCCTTTTTTTTGCTGACTTGTTTGATCAGTAGTACGGAGTTGAATACATTTCCATGATTGGTATTCATACTAGATATCATCAATAGATTGTAAAGAAAGAGGATATTAATGAGTTGGATTTTCATTCAAGTTATGGACACTATGAATACATAGTTATTCCTTTTGGTCTCAGTAATTCTCTTGTTATCTTCATTGATTTAATGAATAGAGTCATTAGAGAATACCTCATTTAGATTGTGGTATTCTTTATAAATTATATTATTATTTACATTATAATATAGGAAGGGCGTGAATATCACTTTAGAATTGTAAAAAAGACTATAAGGAAAGAGAATCTATATAAAGATTTTACAAAGTGAGAATTTTGGATACAAATGTTTTCATTTTTTTAGTCGCATATTCTCAATATATGGAATAACATTAGATTCCTGAAATAAGGAGCCTATTGAATGTTTTCCTACACTAACCAGAGTGATTGATATCTTTAATTTTCACGGTTTAGCTGGATATTATTAATGGATTATAGAGAATTTCTCACAACTATTTAATAATGTGAAAATTTTAACACATAAGGGTGTAAATTTCATCTAAACAGACGAATGTGAAGAAAATTTCTAGGAATTCAGTTTAAGTTCGGTTAGTGCACCAGTGATTAAATTACCTTATAGTGAATAAGGGTTTGTAATCTATAAGGATACATCCATGAAGGGATTTGGATGTGTAATTATGTATAATAACATTTTTTTATAATTCTTAAAGTTTTTTGATGATTCGTGATCAAAATTTCCCAACTCATGATTTGGAGGTAGCGGTGGTAATTTTTACATTAGATATCTAGAGGTAATATCCTTATGGAGATAAGAATCATATATATACATATCAAAAAATTCTGAAATGTATAATCAAACTAAGTGAGTTTAACATGTTCTATAGGAGATGGTTAGAGTAGACAAAGGATTATAACTACTCAATACATTACCACCCTTAGAAAGAAAACTAGGTGGCCAATGATTTGAGTAAAAAGGATCAATCTAGATTATCCTAGATGAGGATCACAAAAGATCCAATATTAATGGATTTTAAACTGATAAATCAATAAATTGTTAAGGAAGGGGAAAAATAATATCTTTCTCAAGTGAATATTCAATTTTATCTCCACAATAAGAATAAGGAGTTTTTGAATGAAGATTAAGAGATAAAAAATAAAGTAAGAAATTTAATTGAGTTTAACAATGATTATGATGGAATAACAATGTTTAGGAACCTAGTTTGTGCACCTTCCATAATAGATATATAGAAAGATATATTATAGGATCCTCATAGTTATTCCTTATTTATTCATCCTATAATTACTAATATGTATAGGTACATGAATGAATAATTCTATTGAGGTTGAATGAGGATAGATATTGTAGATTTTTTAACTCGATGAATGGTGTGCCAATAGTTTAAGGCTAAAAAAAGAAAGTCAATGGGAATGTTGCATCCATTTCCTATACCAGAATGGAAATGGGAGAACATTACAATGGATTTTTTAATTTCACATCCCAAAAAACTTTAAAGGGATTAATTCTATATGGGTGGTATTTGGTCACCTTATTATTTCAGCACACATCATCGCTATCATATAATACTTTTACCTAGATCTTATTTCTAGGATATTCATTAAGGATGTGGAAAGGTTTCATGGAGTGCCACATAATATTGTATCATATCAGGATCTGAGATTTAGAAAAATGTTATGGAATAGAAATCATTAGTCCCTTGATATAAAATAGATTTTTAACACTACTTATCATTATCAGATAGATTGTTATTCTTAAAGTAAAATTGAAAAACTAGTGGATATGTTGACATCTTGTTCTCTAGATTTAAAATGTGGTTGGGATTTACAACTTCTATAGTTTGAATTTACATAAAAAATAACTTTGACTCAATAATTAAAATGGTGCCTTATGATGCAATCTATGGGACAGAATATAGGGCACCAATATTCTCAGATGAGGATAGAGAGTGAATTCAAATGGTACATGATATCATTGATGAATTGGTCAAGAAGGTTAGATCCATTCAATAGTATATCAAAGAAGCTCAATGTTAGGGAAACATTTATGCTGATAACCACTAATGTGATCTTGAATTTTATGTTGGTGAAATTGGGATTATACGAATCTCACCCTGGAAGAAATTATGAGATTTTTGAATAAAGGGAAACTAATCCCTAAATATATAGGAATGTTTGATATTCTAGATTATATCGGGACAATAGCCAATCACATGGCACTTCCTCCAAATATATCTCAAATCCATGATGTGTTATATTTATATATACTCATGAATTACATATATGACCCATAAAATGTACTGTACTCTGAGGTCATTCCACTAGATCAGGATTTTTCTTGTCAAAAAATACCAGGTCAAATTCAGGACTGATTAGAGAATGTTTTGTAAAACAAGACCATTCAGTAGGTCAACGTTTTATAAATAAATTTCTTGTTAGAGGAAGCTTCATGGGAACTATAGTCTATGATAAAGAAATGGTTTCCCAATTTTTTAAAAAGAGTAAAAATTTTCAAGGGATAAATTTATTTTAAATGGGTATAATATAATCAACCCGTGTTTTATGGATCTTTTATTCAAATAAATTAAATATTCATTTATGTCATACAATGCTTTAAATAAAACATTCCTTTTACATGGAATGGAATTTTTGCTTGTTTCATAGAACATAATCTTGGATTATGTTACACATAAAATCTTCTAGGCATACATTATGTAGAACATTGTCTTTGTTTACGTTACACGTAACACCAATGTTTCCCCAAAATATTGTTATATTATTATAATTACTTAAATGAGATAACTATAAACTAGCTATAAAACATAGTAATATGAAAAGTAATAACTAAATTTAAATTTTTTTATGTTTTTTATAAATAAAAGATCTTGATAAAAAAATATAATTTTTTGTAGAGTCCTTATATGTCTAAATATAGTATTTTCTCAAATAAACAACATATATTGTCCTTATGTAAAATAATAATTTTACCAAAATTATAAAAATTTAGAAATTTAAATTTATAAAATAATCTTAATTTTTAAATTTATATTTTCAAAATTATCTAAGGGTTAATTTATGGGATTTTTTTTAGAAATATCATTTTTGGATGAATAGTGAAAAATACAATATTTTAATTCGAACCGACTTTTTCATTTAATTTTTTTATAAGGTTAAATTATATTATAAATTGGTTTAACATATTAATTAGATAATATTTTTATCAATTAATTTAATTTAGTTCATTTAGTTTAATTAGTTCAATTTCGCTTGAAGTTGTATATAAAACATCAGAGAACTTTTGATCATTGTTTTTTATTTTAAAATTCCACATTTTGACCCAAAATACATGATTATATTTAAATAAATTTATTCCACTTATTTTGATATAATAGTGGATAAATGAATTCAATATTTTTAATAATCATAATTTATTATTTTTAATATGTTAATCATAGTTTTTTACCAAAAATATTAGTGAATGTGATTATAATGGATCACTCCAATTAAGGTTAAATTAAACATAATAAGGGTCAAAATAATAACCTTAAGGCCAAAACAACCTATAATATTGTCCAAAATTCATTTATGGAGAAATTTTAACCCTCTTTTCCATTTCATTGGATTTTTATCATTACTCTATCCACTTGAATCCTCTATTTGAGCAGAATGATTTCTAAGGATTCCTTTTGGCATAATCAAAATGGAGTTACCCAATTAAGAGGTAATGACTTCTCTCAGTCCCCATTGTTATAATATCCTTCTCCACATCCTCCATTATCGTTATTACATGATTTGATAATAACACCAATATACCCAATATACTAGTTTTTTTATTATAAGTGTTAAACCTACACTTACACACACTTCTATGTAATGGGTAACAGACATAATTTTTGCATGTACGGTGAACTATCACCTCACAAAATGATAATTGTTCTGTTTTTAACACCTCTCGTGATGGAAATTATAACAGAAACTATATTCATATATGTTATAATTTATATTTATAATGTATTTTTTCATCTTTTTCCCTTTTACAACAGATATCATTTTACATTTCAGTTACTATAAATACAATTATATCATTAGAGGAAGTGTGGACTACCACCCCTAAACGCGATGTGATTGATTCACACACTTCATGGAATGCATTAAGGATGGGGTTACCCTAAACATTCCTTATCTCCCACTAAATTCAATGAAACCTTGGATAGTTTAAATATCACCCTATTGGCATGCTTCAAACATTTTTTTCCTTCAATTGACGATTTTTGCAGCTTTGTGTTCGCTTCCTGGGGTTTGCAAGATAGAGCTATTGTGGGTCTCCATGATAAGCGGAACATGAGGATTTGTTTCTTATCATACAAGGACGTGTTCCAAGCATGGTCTGATGCTCCTTGCATATGCAACAAATTGTAATTCAACATTTCTCTTTGGTCCTATGATTTCTACGTGGAACATGACAATATTTCTACAGCTTTGTGTGTTAGTATACATGAACTCCCCATACCCTTCCAAAATCCTGATATAATATGTATGATTTGTAATATTATTGGCTGATTCATGTTTTCCAATAATAAAACTATGTCTTTGTGTTATCCCATCTCCCTGTGCATTCGTGTTGTGGTGGATACATCCAATCCTCTTATTGATTATATCTGGATCACCATCGAGAAGGAACTCTGGTGTAATCAACAAGTGGATTTTGATTCATGGAAAGAATTTTTCTTATCATTTCATCACATGGTTCATTCATCCAATTCTTGTCAAAAGAGACGCACAATCCACCCTAGGGTGATGAATGATGTTCAAAAAAATGAGTTTGTACCTCCCCCAATTCTCATAGTTAAAAATTAGGAGTATAAGGAATCGTGGACGACTTTTCATCTTTAGAAAAAAAAAACAATCTTGAAGAACTGAATGTATTGTATATATTTATTTCCCAAAGGTGTGATTTGGGTGTCAAACATCAAGAAGGACTGGTTCTCGAAGGTAATCAACTTATTTTTTCTTGGTTTTATCCTTTATTTACTGATACCATGATGAATAGAGGCTTTCTCACTTGGTAGGTGGGTGCCTCAGGATCCATTTTCAAGGAGGTTGATGTGCCTCAATTTCCAAGGCCCACATCTCAGCTCGTGCCAATCCAGAATATTTCATTCCCTCACAGGATATGATCTTCATGACAAAATGATGTCTTATTTTTCTATGGTCACTTCCTTGTTCATGTAATGGTGGATGATGTGGCATGTTAGGGTGGCTCTAATGGTACCTAGAAAACTAATGTTATAGGGGATAGTTTAAATATAGTGACCATGTCCAAACTAAAAATGATCAAGAAATCATTAGTGTCGTTATCTATTTTGAAGGTTTTTTTAGGAAGGTCTAATTTAGAACAAAAAAACAGACCAGCTATCCAACGAAGGTTTGTAGGCCGACATTCTTGTTCAGGCACTAGGGACTACATCAGATGTGGGTGACCCTTTTGTAGTGGAGTATCTCTCAAGTATTTACACTCTCTCTGTTAGTGAAAATGAACCAGAGGTATCAAGCCAATTTTCTATTACCAGTGAGGAGGGAGCGATAATTAGAGGTCCATTTCCCAAGGAAAAAGAAAGGTTGGAAGGGGAACCATGAAGCGGGGATCTTCATTATGTCCATAGGGAAGGGATCTAACGGGATGAAGTACTACTCCTTGCTGACTATGCTAATCCAAAAATTATTTTCTAATAAGAAAAAGAAAAATAAATGTAAGCCAAAACCTCAAAATCTGGAATCACTAGCCCAAGAAGTATAAATCTTAAAGCTAATGGAAGAGACGTCCACAATCAAGGGGAGGGTGATACAACTGGAAATAAGGAAGGAGAGAAGACTCAATATCTTGAAATATTTCTTCATTCTAATTAATAAATCCATAAAAATGATATCAAACTTATTTCATCAACGGCAGAGGTCAAAAGACTTATTGAAAGAGTTGTTAAAATGGATGTTAGTAATGAACAACATGCCGAGATTAAAAAACATGGTTTTATTTTTTCATGGGGTTTTAATGTAGGAAAGATTAATGTGGAGGAATATATCCAATCTTGGGTGAATCTAGCAACACTCTTTGATAACAAAATCTTGGATGTCCCAAGCATGAATGTTTAAGCACTTCAATCGGGATTCTATTTTGTAAGCAGTTCTAACAATCGGTATCTTGATTTCAATGACTTTGTAATGTCCTTTTATGTTGGCTAAACTTAAGATTAGAGTGTACTTGTATTTTTTCTCTCATTTCCACTAAAATTAATTAATAAAAAAATTAATTTTCGGTCAGTAGTACCAATGATATGACAAATTAAGACACACACAAAGATCAAAATTAATATTATCCAATGTGAATCCTTAGCATATGATGGTTAAAAATTGGGTCATATAATTTCATAATATAAAATATATTCTATTAGATATAAGAATATTTTTTTACAAATATTTATAAAAATTTATATTTATTATACATGTTTTTTGGATTAGTATGACGAGAGTCAATACCCAATGTAATGGGATTTCATATCAATTTATAATTATGTGAGAGGCCTATATTATTTACCACCCATTCCATTTATATACTGTGTATGATACATATGGATTTGTTATATAATTATATACTTAAATTTAGGTTTATTTAAATATCTACTTTAAGATCATCTTTTCGTGCGGTTTAGGTTTTAAAAGTAAACAAATCGGTATAATAATTGTTTCTCTATTTTCCTTCATTGAGACACATGCCATGTTATTTAACTAAATTTTTATATTAGGTGTATATAATACCATTGAAATGTTATATGATGAATATAATTCAATTTATAGTATTTTATGTCTCGTGTAATTCCATTTTCTTACATGGGGTGTGTGATTAAAATTTACCAAGTGGAAATTATTTATTGAAACAATCTCATAACTTTTCGAGATTGTTCATGTTTATGCTACCTTTGATAAAATATTAGGATATATCTAACAAGAATATTAATAAAATTTAATATCCTCTAGGTATTAATGATATATTCATGTAGTAGTACCATTATTTCACTCCTTGGTAGTTAATATAGTCAGTAATGTGTTTATAAGAAAGCCGTACATTACACTCTCTTTAGTTGGAAATATCTGTTCCTTTAAAAACATTATTTCTAAAATGGGATTACATGAATATTCTCCTATTATCATATGATAAAAAAAATTATCCTTTTTATTTTTCTATTGTTTCTAACGTAATATTCATAACTATTTTCAATCAAGGAATTTTTCAATCCTCTTAACACTACAAAAGAAATGGTATATTTAACTCGTAAGACATGTAGGGATTTATCCATTGAAAATAAATTGATGATTTGTTTTCATGTATATTGATTAATTTTTTAGAAATGTTACATCAACTAAAATTTCAAATAAATTTTTGTCAACACATTTTCATGATCCTTCTATAAGTTTTCAAGGAAAATGATTTTCAAAATATTTTTCAATCATCTTTTGTAATTTTTCAATGAAAATTTATTTAAAAATGTTTTCAAGATTTATTTATATGTTTTCATGGAAAATGGTTTTTAAAATGTTTTCAATCCTTATATATATGATTTCAATGTATTTTCAAAAAAAATGGTTGTCAAAATTTTTTATTTTTAAAATAACTCAAGTAAATAATTATATTTTTCTTAAGAAATGTTTTAAAAATATCCTTCTGAGTTATTTTCCTTCTATGATGATGTTTCATGATGTTACTAATGCCCAAATAGGAAATAATCCAAATGTTCCATTAATATTTTTTCTTTAATGGTTTATATTTTTATGTAATGATTCTTATGAAACTTTTTTATCTTTCAGATGTTATATTCCTTTTAAAATAGATTCGTTTCACGGGTTATGTTTATGATGAAATGATTATGAAACCTGCCTATTTTCATAGGTATCGATATGATTACAAGTTTATGATACCCATTTCACTTCATGGGTTATGATATGATGGTTTATGATATTTTGGCACATATATTTATCATTTTAATATGAGATGGGTGGGACCTATATCTCCCTCGAATGCATTGGGAAATGTTTTATATCTATTGTGATAGACATAGATGGTCTTAGGAGTAAACCAGGACTAATAATATGGACATGAGAGTAAACCATGACTACCAAGATGGCAGGAGGAGTGAACTCATGTTACTAATATGGCCATAAGAGTGATCCATGGATTCCATAATGGTATGGTTAGTGAACCAATACAACAAATATTATCTTAGCAGCAATTCCTTGGATTATATGAAAATCATTTTATATATTCATAGGTGTCTTCCAACATTCCAGGATTCATTATTATGTTATGCTTTCATGGCTTCGGATTTTTATTTCCTTATGATTCATGTTTTATGAAATTTAATGATTTATTCGATAATTCATGTATTTGATCTATTTAATGCGTGGTATGATCTTCTATATGCATGACCATGTTATCAAAACCCTTCTGCTCATGATTATGCTTACATATATACATTTTTTCCTTAATGATCATTTTAGATCATCACCTTTTATATTTCCTTTCCCATTTTATGATGATATTTATTATGTTTGATTTTTCTAAAATGGGTTCTAGTCATGAAGAACCTAGTGGGGTATAATGTATCTGACTTATGTATTATGTTTTCTATGTTTTCAAAGGCACAATACTAAAATAGTCTTTAACATCTATTTGTATAATGTTTCATGTATTCAAAAAAAAAATTTAAGTTAAATGTATTAAAAGTGAGGGTTTCTATACATATACCCAAATCTACCATAATAACAAGAGTAAACATTGAATGAAAATTTTCCAATGTAACATGCATATTATCCAAAATCATTGGCATGTTTCATAAAAAAATTCATTTTTTTACATTAGAAAAATGATAGCTCCAAACATTCTATTAACACATATAATATTCTTCTTCACTTCCTAATCATTTTCCACATTTTTGGAACCAAAAGTAGTAAGAATATTATTTTAGACTTATAATTTCTATATACTTCTGAATTCTCAATTTTTTTAATTTTGGGCACATAAATATCTTTCTAAACAATATTCATTATAAGTAAAACAATATGTTTATTGTAACCCATTGATGGTATATTTTATCTATCTGTGTCTGGTTCACTATTTCTAGATCACTCACAAAAATCATATATAGTGTTATTGAATCTAATAATTGTATTCTTATTTTTATTAAACATTTGAAAAAAAAATCCAACACTTTATCCTAATCATCCAACTTATAATCATCAAGGTAATTCCAATTATTTTCCTTCCCAAGCAATTTTTTTAGATAATAAATCACTTCAAGTAACATAGATTTCTCTTCAAGTGTACATTCATGATTGTTTCTTTTAGGATCATATTTCTTAAATATCTGGATTTACCTTTAAAGACTTAAAATATATCTGGGATATTCATTCCACACACTTTTGAGATGAAATGAAATCTGAGTCTCTTATTCTTTAGAACTAATACTTCTGAACAAATCATGATTAATTATTTCAATAAAATTAATTTCTCCAGAAACCTCAATGATTTTCTACCATTATCTTCAATATCATTATCATCGTGATCTTTGTATAATAAGCTTCTACTTTTAGATTTTGAGAGTTGTTTATCATTTCCATTTCAATAAGATGTTTTATTTATCACCATTTCTCAATCAATATTTTTCGATCATCAATCATCTTTATCAATATCATCTTATTTCATTATTCGAGTATAATTCATGATAAACTGTATAGTAATTAAAAATTTGAAAAAATTAAAGGTATGTTTCCCTATATAATTTATTTTACCAAGTTTCATATTTTTATAAATCAAGGATGAAAATTTATCAATATTGTTACTAACATCATTTTCAAAGTCAAAAAAATGAAAATTCCTCATCTTCAAGAATATTTTTAGAATATACATTCATTGAATCCATTATGGAATTTTATATATCCACTTTTTCATTTCATTTCAAATCTTTCCATGTTATCATTTCATAAGTAATGGGATTATAATGAATATTATCCAAAGATTGAGTTTCAGCATCCCTCTCTTCCAATGATCATACTTTGGTACCAAAATTAAGAGGAATAATTCTTATGATCTTTTAATCAATATTTGAATCTTTCTATATATAACCAATACCTATTATTGTGATAAAAATATCATTTACCCTTATAAATAAGTTACAAATATAGTTAAGATATCCCATTTTTAGATCGTAATACTTTAGCCTCTGGATTTTTAACATGGATTTATTCCCCTTTGTTTTTCCTTCATAAATGTTCATAAAATTTTCTAAGATACCATTGGTGGTAGCAACACCCCTCACATTAAGAAATATAATTTTAGAAAGTGATAAGTGAAATTAATTTTTATCTCTTCCATAATTATATAGAAACTTATTATCTATATACATTAGAATAACTTTCTCATTAAAATGAAGAAATCCATATGTAGATTCGTCCAAAACATTATACTAAAGAGACATAATATAAATAAACATTCTATCTTTCTAGATATTATAGTTCATTCCATTGAAGATGAGAATCACATTAATATTCACAAAATTCAGATTATCCATAATAACTACAATTCAAAGACTTCATCAACATGAAAATGAAGGGAGCATTCCTTCTAATACAACTTGAAAAGGAAATACAAGGGTCAATGTATCAATAAGAGGGGGAGGGGAGAATTAGTGATAACTTATTATTTTATGGTAACATTATTTAGTAAAACCCTTCAACTCTTGTTAATGAATTATCACTTTTTTGAAAAAAAAATTGAAATATAAAAAAAAAACTATTCACAAGGTTCACTACTCAATAAAAGTATATATTCTATAGAATAGTTTGGAAATAATCCAATACCAAAAAATCCAATAAAAAATAATTTTCTGTAGATATAATAAGTATGAAATATCATTACCCATATGTATCACTATGATCAAAACCACAGTTCATGTGATTATTCATGCATTAATTTTGTAAGATGTGTTTGTTTAACATGTTAAGAGAACTTCACTAGTTGGTACAAAAAATTTATTGTGTTTTGTTATCAAATTTTTCATATGAAATTATTTAAAACATAATTCTTCACATTCCAACCTAGTTTAAGATAAGAACATTACTATTAGACTTCACAAAAATGAAGTATGTTGGATCAACTTTATTCCTCCTTTCGATTCATCAATTCAGAAAATATATAAGAAATAAAACACTAGAAACAATTCTGAAACACTACTTCTTTCCCCAAAAAAGTCAGTTTCACGAGTTTTTCTAATTCAACAACTATTTATTATTCTTCTTCTATCAGGATAAAATCCTCCTGAATACACTATAAAAAATTCACCCTATAAAACATCACCACATCCAATATCTCTATTTTAAATATGTTACTAAATAAATCATCATCAGAAAGTTCAATTTACTTACCTATACTTATATGAGGGACATAATTGGAATAGTTTGGAATGTAAAAATATATCCCACTTAGGAACATTACCCTACACTCAAATTCCACATTTATTTCAACTCATTCATTGACTTATTCAATGATTCAAAATTTTTATCGAATCTTCTAAAAAATTATCGAATCGTCCCATAACATTAGAAGAAATATGATTTCAATCTACAAATATATTCTTTAGTTTGATTCATATTTCATTCTGATATAGTTCATCATTACAATGAAAACTTATGAAAAACTAAATAATTCACATTCTGATGATCTATACAATTTGATAAAATAAAAATGATTTAAAATTATAATGCTTTATACCAACTGAAACATCGAAAGAACTCAATCAAAAATATTTTTTCAACTTTATTGGACTTTACATTCTTTAATTTTTCTTTCGTGAACTAATGGATCTTCTCAATTACTATCGTAGCTTACATGTATTACTCATCCATATCATTTTGTTGAATTAATTTTTAAACCACATCATTTCATCTTATAAATATTCAAAACCCCCTCACAATGACTTTAAAAGAATGTTAAAAATATTTAATTCTTTTCTTCATCACCCCAACAATTCCTCTAACGGATGATCATGCATCTAATAAAGTCCATTTTTAGATAAGTTCATAGTGTTATTATACATATGACGAATTGGTCTATAATTCCATTCAATAAATTTGTGTAATGTCATGACTGATGATCTTTGACACACTTAATAATAAAATTGGATTTATTTTCCTCTAGAACAAATAAAAAACAAATCAACTTGAATTCTAATTCCCATTAATAGGGTTGGCTATATTTTTTAAAATCATAAAATTTACTGGACTCTGATCCATTATTTTGTTTATACCAAGAACACCATCCTGCCTCTGAGAAGATTCTAAATCTGATAGCCCTTTTATACCAACAATGTGTCCAATGAATTAGTGTCAGAGTTAATTTAATGGTTTGGGGGAACATAGTGTTCAGTAGACATGTGTAGAAGAAAATTCAAACATCCAACACCTTAGACAAAGTATGGGTATAATTATTCTCCCATAGATGAACTGTATTTAGAATAATTCTAATTCATATACATTATTCTTCAACAAAATTATGCTTGTAATAAAAATATCCTCAAAAAGATGAGAACATTAGGATCAACGTAGCATCATCTGACCTAAAAACATCTTATCTATATTTGATTCACAAATGATGGATCATAAGTTTTGATTAAATCATGAAATTTAATAATTAAATAACCATAATGGATAATTATATTTACAATTGCGATATTCAAACTCTGATAAATCTCCTCACACTGGTCAAAAACATCATTCTGTACAAAAGGTGAGTCTAAAACAACATTACTCTAAAAACATTTCCAAAACAAGAATCTTATGCTTTTGAATTCATTATGAAATGTGTACCTAATCCATTGAGTTGGATACTACTTATTTTAATCATCAAAAATTAAAATCATAATTGATTTATCTTAATGATAGAAATAATTAAAACATTCCACTGAAATTTATTCCAACATCAGAAAAAAATACATTCATCAAGCTGCTCGAATACCATTAATAAAATTAACCATCTCTAGATATTGTGTTTACTTTTTTAATCTAATAATTTTATATATAGATAAAATAACTATATGATTATGGTGTTACTTATATACAAATCACATTAGTTTTAAGTACATATTTACGTAGATAGAGATTAACACGAGGAAATAGATATTGATTGAGCTACTCATTTACTGTGACCGCCAATCGCACTACTTACTTGTGAAGGTAAAATTTGAGTCTAATGAATTGTTTTTGTAGGAAAGCAGGAACATCATTCAATTTTAAAGTATTTACCAGCCCAACTTTTATATGAATTATATTGAAGTTCTAAAAAGAGATAAGAGTTTATAAAGTAATATTAAATCCATGAATGATTGGAAATTTAGAAAATTATTCTTATATTTTTGTGTGTTTAATTTTGGAAGGATATTTAGTGTTCTACAAGTTCATGAACATTAGAAGTAATAACTAGATAATTCTCATAGCACAAATTTATCAATAAAAAGTGTTATAAAAAATATGTATTGGGTTTTAAGAGAACAATTATTGTGTTAAGAAAAATAATTTAGGAAATTAATGTTTATGTCTCTGAATATTTAGTGTGCTCATAAGGATTAGATATAGCATCTTAAGGGTTTCATGAGACCACTCTTAGCACCAATATGGTTGTGAGATAATATCACAGTTGACATTATTACTGAACTCTCTATAAATCCTATGAGGAATGAATTTTAATGGGTCATTATGGATCACCATACCCTTTATAAAATGTTACTATTAATAAGTTATGATATACCTATTAATTATTGATCAAATCTCAATGTTAAAAAAAATTAGAGTGCTTTGGGGGAACTAGTATCAATTGTATTAGATCAGGACCACTATTTTACATTAAAATTATTGAGGAGTCATCATATGAATTTTACCATTGAGAAAACAATTTCCACTACCTATCATACATGAATGGATTGGTTTTCTCAAACGAATATCTATGTAACACCTTCTGAGGTTTTTAATTAAAATTTTAAATTAATTTAAACTATTGGATTTCATTCATTTTATACAACACTGAAGATAGTCGATTTTATATTAAAGAAATATGTTTGGGTGGTGTTATAAGAAACTCCAAATTAGTCATACAATAAAAGAGTACTAAAAATTATCTTTCTCTAAATGAGACATTTAGGTTATCTTGTGTTACACCCAATAATGACATTCTTCAATAGATTGTGTAACACACAAGACCGAGGTTTACCATATAATAGTATATTATTAAAATGTTATTACATAATATAATAAGACATAAACTAAATATTAAATTAGATTTTATGGGTAGTATTAAATAATTTATGAAAATATATGGTTTACAAAAATACAATATGAATACATAGGTTACCAATTAATTAGAAATGATTTTGGAAACCCACTGAATAAAAAGGAAAGTAATATTATTTTTATAGTCACAAAGATATTTTTCCCAAATAAATTAAATTAATTTCAATTATTGAGTGATATTGATGTATTGTATATTTTATAAATTTAATAAAATATATTTTATATTCATCTTATATATTTTATAGACATAATAAAATAATAACCGCAATTTTATGATTAGAAACCAATATTTTTAAAGGAATTCTTAAAGCCATTTAAGGGTGAAATAATTGTAAATATGATTTTGTAACATTTATAGATTTAATATATAAAAATAAATGTATTATTTTAAATAAAAATATATTAATTTGTTTAGGTAAAATATGTTTTATTTTTCTATGATTTATTACTTTTTTTATCAATAGTGAAAAACACAAATTTTTTGTTCACAATAGATTTTTCATATAATTTATTAATAAGTATAAATTATATTTTATATTTGATTAAAATTTTTATTAGGTAATATATTTATCAATTAATAAAATTTATTACATTTAGATAAATTTTAGTTTGAAAATTTGTATAAAATATCAGCAAGAATTTGAATGTATTTACAGCAAAAACCAGTTTTGTTGAACCAACAATGAGATTAATTTTAAATTTATTTTTTAAATTATATGATTATTATTTGTAAAAATCAATCCTTATATTTAAGGATAATTTAAAATAATTTATAATATGTTCAAATTATTTTTTACCAAAAATATTAGGGTAAGTAATTTAAATTTTTAATATTGATTCACGATAAAGTATGCTTAACTAAGGAAAAAACATTAAATTTAGGACATAAAACAACATAGAAACCATTAAAATATCCATTAGATGGATATATTTTGACCCTATACTTTTTCTTATATATTTTTTTAAACTATGGAAGCCACATTATATTGTAAAATCATGGGTGGAATTCGTTTTTCATTGATATACAAGAGTTCCACTCCTCCACTATAATAGGCATCCTCTCATCCACATCATTAATTCTCTAAAACCACATAGTTTCAACCAATATCTACTACAAAATAATCCCAAAAGTCCTCACCTCCTACTTGGATCATCCAGTTGGAATAAATACTTCTATATAATCCATTTGGTTAATTCCAAAAGGAGTTACCCAATTAAGTGATAACACCCTCCCTCATGCTCCGTTCATTTATTTTCTTTCACCACCACCTCAATTAATCTTCTTATATACATATAAATACAAAAATTATAATAAATATACTTATATGTTTTTATGATATGTCTTGGACCATCATTTACCCACACCCAAATTTTATTGGGTAACAGACATACAATTTATATGTACGTTGAATTGTTGTCTCACAAATAGATGATTGTTCAGTATTCTATTAATGAATCTTAGGGATGGAATATTATAAAAAATCTATTTACATATATAAATAAGATATTTATAATTTATTTAATATTACTATTCCTTTTACCACACATGTCCTTATACAATCCATTTTGTGTATATATGATAATTTTGTTTGAAGAAGTGTGGACTACCTCCCTACAAAGCGATATGATTCATTGACACAATACATGGATTGTATAAAGAAAATATTTAATTAAAAATATTTCATATAAAAAACATATATATAATATTCATTAAATATATAACTTTAAATTAATATAATAAATACCATTTTATCTATTACCCTTTTACACACTTGAAAAGTGATAACGTCGTACATGGGTGTGGGGACTATCACCTCCTCGACACAGTGAAATTAATTTTACATAACACAAATTATATATAAAAGTAAATTTGATTAAATAATATAGTATATAAAATATAATGAAAATTGATGAAAGATTAATGTTACTTTCCTTCTTCACATAATGATCATTTAAAATTGGAACATTGCTCCTGATTGTGTAGGGCCTACAGTCTCCATGATTGTAACATTGATTAATTTTTCAAGACAATATTTAATAATTGGTTTAATATATATAATTAATGTATAAATATGATAATTATTTTATGATTATTATTATTTATGTGTATATATAATTACCCCTTGACATAAGTCAACCAACCAATGTCATTTTTAAGACAAGAATGGAATTTAGTGAAAACACCCAACTTAATGTAAATTAATTATTTAATTTTATAAAACATGATTATAAGTAAAATAAATGTAATAATGAATATGAAAATGAATATAAATTAAATAATTAATTAACATAAGTTTATTATTGAATGAAAAATGAGACATGTTAGACTCAAGGAAAGGGAATTTCCTCTCGCTCTTTATTTCTGGGAGATACATGCCTTATTGACCAATGAATTTTTGTTTTTAGCAAATATTCTTCACACAAATGTATTCCATTAATCATATACATAAATATATGGCTATTTTGAAAAACATTTTATGATATTTATATCATGGGGTTTAGTTATCATAAGTAACCAAATCAGTAAATTAATTTGGTCTCAAATTTCCTTCTTTGAGACACATGGCATGTTATACACATAAATTTTTATATGAGGTGTATAAACATATTATGAAATTTTATTCCAGGAATTTCATTAATTTCATGATATTTTATGCTTAATGTAATTCATCTTCAATCATGAGGATTATGATTTAATGTTACCATGTTTATTGAGTTTATTGATAGAATCTCACAGTTTATTGAGATTATTTATGATCATGTTTAAAACAATGAAATATTAGGATCTGTATTACATGAAAAATCATGTATTTTCTTACACTCTAGATAGTATTGATTTATTCATGTATTAGTACCATTTTTCAACTCTTCGATACCTAATTTAATTAAGAAAATGTTTTTACGAAAATATGACCTTACCCCTCCCTTTGGTAAAAAATTATTGTTCCTTCCAAACCATGATTTATAAAAAGTGTCTCCAAGAATATTATTTTAATCTCTTTTAATAATTATAATAAATATGAACTCTTTTTTCTTTTACTAGTTTTTTATAAAGAATATTCGTATTACTCTCTCAGAAAGACTATTTTATAACCTTCTTATCTTTTAAAAGTAATATTTATTTTACCTCATATGAACTATATATATTAACATGACATCATTTCTATGAATATTCCTTTCCATTTTAATAATATTATTTTAATGAAAATGTTTATAAATGTGATTTTATAGGAAAAATATATTCAAATTTATTTCAACTGTTCTTTATATCATTTTCAATGTATTTTCAATGAAAATGATTTTTAAATTATTTTATGCATTAAAAATTCTATTTCAAAGATGAAATTATATTTTCATCAAGATATTTTTTTAAAGATATTTAAAAATAATTTTACATCTAATATGACATCTGTTGATGTTAATGAAGCCTTTCTAGGAAATTATATAAAGGTTCATTTCAAATTCACTCACTGAATACGTTTTACATATTGTCATGGTCATTATGAAATCCATTTCTCATTCACATGTTATATTATTATAAAATACATTTCACTTTTATGGGTTATTTTTTTGATTAAATGATTATCATTCATGTCTTATCCATAGGCAGTGAGGTGGTTAAATTTATATTACATCCATTTAATTCCATGGATTAAGATATGATTGTCTATGATTTTTTGGATATTTTATAAATGATTTTAGTATGAGATGTGTGGGAACAATATCACTTTATAATTAATTGGTTAAAGATTTATATATCATAAGATAGATTAAGATGGCCTTGGGAGTGAACCTTGACTACTAAGATGTCCATGTAAGTGAACCATGTCTTCCAAGATGGTATGATACGTGATCTCTTAATAATAATATGTCCATGGGAGTGAACTATGACTAACAAGATGGTATGGATAGTGGACCCATACTACTAATATGGTATGTGAATTTATTCCTTGGATATTATGGAAATCATATTATATGAGTATTTGTTTAAAGAAATTCCATGTCCTATTCAGATGTTATGATTTAATGGATTATGTTCTTTATTTACGTAGGATTCATGTCTTATGAAATACCAAGCTTTATTAAATGATTCATGGTTGTGATATTTGATAAGTAGGGTTTGACATTCTATTTTCTGGGTCATATTATCATACAATTTTCCTCATGATTATGCTTACATGACTCCCTTTTTTACCCTTATAAAGCATATGAGCTCACCCATTTTTTTGTTTCATATCAAGGATTATGAAGATATGTATTATGATTTATTTTTATAAGAGTGGATGATTACAAGAATGAACTAATGGGAGATAATGTAGCTCATATCTTAACAATTTTTTGTGTTTCATTGTTTCCCAAGGCACTAGACTAGTACAAAGTTTGGGTATATGTTTGTATAATGTGATAATTATTCTTAAAAGGTGATATAATATCTATTTATTTCAATAACATGTTTCTATTGATCGTATTAGAGTTATGGTATCCTTTACCTTTGGAAACCAGGATGAGTGAACCATAGTGAGAACTCTAAGTACATGTCTAACGGTAAGTACAAGGATAAGGAAAAGTATAGAAAATTCCCTTCAAAATTTTCATAATTTATTGTGTGATTAGTTACCAATAAACAAATACATGTCTTAGTAATATAAGTGTATATGGATATGGAATAGATGTACCTAGTGGTAATAATTCCAAAAAGACGTTTTGAGCCTGAGTTTGGGTAATCAATGCATGACAACAGGCCTTGCAAAAAACCAATTTTGACACTCCCGAGGGATATTATTTGTGATTTCCCAGAACACATCATGAACTGTCATGAATGATTTAAATATATGTTTCCTCTGAATAACCTAGGATAAACATAGGGTGTCATAGATTAAGGTAGGTTTCATGATTTAAACATCCTATATGTAATTCATTTCTTGACTATGTGGTTTTCTTCTATGATAAGTAATTCTAACAGTATGCTTTTGGATTTAGTCAATATCGAGAACATGAAGGAATTGTACAAAATTTGAATTTGATTTATTCTTTTATAATGAGAAGTCAACTATGATGATCACTTGAGTGAAAGTTGGTGAGATCATGCATAATCCATTTTCAAGAACCAAGATCAACAATGTGTACCTTGACAACCTCTCAGACTCCCAAAGAATGATAAATAAGGAGTTCACTAAGAGTTCGGGTAATAGAGACCATGTAAGAAATGAGATTCAGTTTCCTTTGTATCAATAATGAAAAAATAATCTCCTATGTGAATGTCTTATAGGAACAAGTCGGTGATTTAACAAAGGAAAAGTAGGACACAAGTAATGTGACTAAAAGGAAAAAATGAATAATTAAGTTAATGAAATTGATGAGAATAATTTCTTTCCTAAGTCATTATTATATTTCATGTGTTCTAATTGTGTAATAAATTGTCATTATGCAATTAAATGTCCAAATATGAAAGATAATTTAGAGAATCATCAAGGTGTTGTGAGTAATGGTTACACTGTGGATAATGAATAGAATATAAATGAAATGTGAAAGGAAAGTGGAATTGTGTGATAAGATGAGGTATCCTTGTTAATGGGATAAGGATCTAGTTGAATAATAATAGGTTTTAGGTATTTGGTTTCAAAAATTAAGTTATCTAAATGGTGAAATATATAATGATATTTCATTTTATTTTTATCACTAAGAAATTACATAAACACATTGAATGGTTTCATGGGAATTTAAAAGCGATATAATGGAAAGTTGATGTCTGTGGGAAACATATGATTAATGTAAAAATAACACTTAATATGTTCCTTTTGTAATACTATTATTTGTTGGATAAAGATACGTGGGATATGAATATGTAAATTATAAGTTACTTATTAATGTCGAACTAATTATGAACTTGTTGACAGCTAGACAATGCTATCATTGATGAATTTAAAATCATTTTCCGATTTATAGAATAAATTCAATATACTTTGAATAATTAATAATCCATTTTTTCAAAATGGATTTATGGTAAGTTATGTTGTTACCATGTTCAAAAGAAAATATTTTGAGGATAATCACCTATTTGGAATGTAACAACCAAGAGCTGCATTGGGACATTTAGGAGAATCAAGGTTATGTGAATTTCAAGAATTTATTTCTAATGTTTTAGATTTTCATCATTCAGACGGGTTATAAGGATAACCGTTTATAAAAATATTAATTTAACTATCAAATGAAGTATTTATTCACTGAGTTTGTATTGAAAACCATGGATAAAAGGATAATTAGTGATTAACCTTATTTCTTGGGTGTCCATATTATTCATTTTGTAATTTATATTAGTGTGGTTTTAGAAAATGACATCATGTATGTCAGGTGAAAACCAATCATGTTCATAAAATCCATGGGTCTTGAACCCGTGACTGAAGGATGATAAGGGCATCACGCCAACCACAGGCCCATCCAATGTCTTGGTAAATGTGTAATTATTTTTTTGAATAAATTTTACTAACGAACATGTGTAGTCATTTATTATTTTTATCGATTAACATATCAACCATATTGATTTTAAATAGTAGATATAGAAAAATATTTATTGTTTTCATGGGTTTATGGGCCTTATGATCTTTTAATAGTGTATTTTAGTACTTCTAGGATCAATGTTAGTTTCTACACATCCATTTATTAATGTAATAGTTGAATTAATATAGATAAAAATAACAACGAAAAATGAGATTTTGTTTATAAAAATACATGTCGTATGTATATTTACATATATTCATGGACCATAAATGAATTACTCATCCTTAGGATTATTATCAAGAAAAAATTCCCTGTCATAACACCATAATTTTATGGAACTTATGGCCTTTTTAATCATCACATATTTATTAATTTGAGGAATCCATATTTTATTTGGTCATTCAAATGTTTTTGATTAATGACATCAATCACTCCCTATAAATATTAATGCTTTTCCTCAATGTCCAACATTCACTCCCAACCGATATTCTTCTATGTGGAAACATTGTTATATGTAAGTTTGGTAACTATTATGGTTTCAACATTCCCTTTATATATGAATTTCATAAATCCATTTTTATGATGTGGATTTATATGAATGAAACCATTAAATATTAAATCATTGAAAACATAGATTAATTTGGAGGGAAAATTATTGTTATGGAGCTATAATTTAACACCTTGAGAATTTTTTAATTATTTTTTTCATATTATTTTATCCTTTTTGATATTTTTCATTTCACAAAACCCTAAAGATAGATTATTATATATTAAATAAATATTTTTAACTTTTATTATATAAAAAACAAAATTATTCATGAACTACACGCAACAAAAAAATAAGCTTTTTCTAATATAGCATCGAGTTTAACTAGTGTTACAATCCATAATGACTTTCCTCAAAGACTTTCATAACACGAGAAATGGATTTTGACAAAACAATTTTGTATCATTAAAATGATATTAATTAATATAATAATTTACAAACAAGATTTTGAAATCAGACATATAAATATTATTAAATAATTTATAAAAATATATGGTTTACATAAATTTAATTTTAATTCATTGGCTAAAAATTAGTTTTAAATGAATATGAAAATAGATTTAATATAAATTTGTATATTAATATTTTCATGGTCATAATGTTTTTCAACACAAATAAATTTAAATAATTAAAATTATTTATTTATAATAATTTAATTTTTTTTATATATTTAAAAAAAAATTCAGTATTCATCAGAAATATTTTAAAAAAATATGATAAAAAACATAATTTTATACTTAAACCCAATATTTTATGATGGTATTTTACCACCTTTTAATGGAAATACTATTTTCAATCAAATTTTTGAAATATATATTTATTTAATATTTTAAAAAAACTTCATACTTTAAATAGGAACATAATAATTTGGTTGCTATAAGTTTTTGGAATTTTTATTTAAGGATTTTATTTTTTTAAAAAAAATTAAATATACTAAATTTTAGTTCAAATATTTTATTTCAAATAATTTATTTATAAGGATAAATTTTATTTTAAATTAGTTTAAAATTTTAATTAGATTATATTTTTATCAATAAATAGAATTTATGTCATTGAGATAAATTTCACATAGAAATTGGATATAAAACATAGCAATCTTTAGAATGTTTTTCCTTTAAAAACCCACATAGTCGACCCAACTACATGATTAATTTAAATTTAATTTATCCGACTTATTTCGTTTGAATATGGAAAAATGGATCAATAATATTCTTCATAATAAAATACTGTTTCTAATAAGGTCAACTTTTTTTTGACCAAAAATAATAGTGAACGTAATTAAAATTATTTATATCGATTATGGTAACATTTAACCTTACTAAGGTTTAACCATTAAATTTAAGACCCTTAACGACTATGAAAAATTTATAAAACACGTTTTATGGAAATATATCTACCCTATCCTATATTTGATCAATTTATTCCCATTATGGGATCCAATTTATAAGGGAAAAACGTGGGAGGAATTATTTTTCTAAAGATTTACAAGAGTGACACTCCTCCTCCACTAGAAAAAAACCACCTCTCCTCAACATCTTTACACATCTAAAACCACTTAGATTTTAGAAATTACTACACACATATCCTTATATAAATCATCCCATCTTCCTTGAATCCTAATTTGGGAAGAAATTCTTCCATGGAATCCCTTTGGAGAAAACCACAAAGAGTTACTAGATTAAGAGATAACACCCTCTCTTAAGCTCCATTGTTTTATTTTCTATCCCCACTACCTCATTTAATATTATTACATTGTTATAAAATCATTATAATAGACAATATTTTTATTTTTTTAATGTTATGGCTTCAACATAAAATTACACAAAAATCCATCTAATGGGTTACAAACTAACTATTTTTTGAATGATAAACACCATCCCAAAAAAGATGATTATTCATTCTTCCTTTAGAGCCTTTCATGGTGGGTATTTTGATGGAAATAGATTTATATATATAATATATGATATTTATTATATATTTACTATTATTTAATAATTTTAACACATATATATTTATACATTCTATTTTAATAATACAATGAACTCATTTGAGGTACCGTGGAATACTACCCCTTCAAAGCGATTTGATTCATTCACACGACATATAGAATGTATAAAGGATGGTTTTAATTAAAAATATGTGATATAAAAAATTTTATATGAGATAAATGAAATAATTATATTTAAATATATATGAAATATGCCATTTTATTTATTACCCGTTCACACACTTGAAAAGTCATAACATCGTTCTTGGACGTGTGGACTACCACCTCCTAAAAAAGATGTGATTAAATATACATAAAAAGAATAATATATAAAAGAATATATTATTAAATAATTTTTTATTTATGATATAATGATAATTCTAGAAATATTAACGTTACTTACTTTATTTCTATAAAAATCATTGATAAATGGGAACATAACTCATGCACACATACAATCTATAGTCTCCATGATTGTAACATTGATTCATTTATAACAAAAAAATTTAATTATTGGTTTTAAACGTATAATTAGTTTATAAATATGATAATTATTGCATTATTATTATTTTTATATGTATATATAATGATAAATTTTACCATATTTGACCAAACAAAGTTTTTTTAACACATGAACCGAATTTAGTCAAAACACTTTACATAGAGTAAATTGACTAAGTACTATAATAATACTTGGTAATAAGTGATTTATAAGTTATAATGAACTTTAAAAATCATTTTATGAATTTATTTAATTTATAATATTTTATTATTCATTAATATAGAGACACAGTTGGACTCAATGTGTGGGAATTTCATGTCACTCTTCATTTTAGTGAGATATATTACTTATTCACATCCCACTTATTTTGTGTGGTGTGTCTACATCACATGAATGTATTCTAAGACTCTTATACTTATATATATTGGTAAATACATATCCATTTTATGATATTCTATTATGTTATTGATGTATCAAATGTTATGAATTAGGTAATTTAATTTTGTCTCAAATTTCCATCTTTGAGACACATTCCATGTTATACACCTATATTTTAATATGAGATGTATAAAATGACTTTGAAATGTTTTTCATGAATCTCACTCAATTTCATGATATTTTAATCTCCATGTAATTTTATTTTCATACTTGGGGAGTATGATTTAATGTTTCCTTGTTGATTGTGTTTATTGAAACAGTCTCACCATTTATTGAGATTGTTTATTGTCATGTTTTAATTAATGAAAAATTATGATTCATATTCCCATGACACTCATGAATTTTTTTCTTCAATGTTTAATCATGATTTATTCATAAATTAGTTGCATTATATCCACTCTTTGGTACCTAATATAATTAAGAAAATGTTTTAAAAAAGTATGTCATTACCTCTCTCTTTAGTCAAAAATATATATTCTTTCCAAACAATGTTTTTTATAAAGGGTCTCCATGAATATTAAATGAATCACAAATGATTATTAAAATATATTTTTACCCTTTTTGTATTTTTCTACTATTTTCAAATTAATCATCATGTCTCTTTCTGAACAAGGAATTTTTCTATCCTTCTTATCATTCAAAAGTAATATTCTTATTACCTTGTTCCACATGTATGTATTTACCAACCATCATTTATATGAGGCTTCCTTTACATTTTTAAATGGATAGTTTTGATGAAATGTTTTGGATAATTAATAATAATATATAACTATTTCCGAAATTATTTGAACACTTCTTTTGATATTTTCAAAGTATTTTCTACGAAAATGATTTTAAAATAATTATATGTATTAAAACACCATTTTTAATGAAGAAATATTATTTTTATCAAGTATTTTCCATTCTATGATTACATCTATTAATGCTACTCATGAATTTATAGGAAATTATATAAAGGCTATATTCATATTATTTCTCTGAATGGGATATTCTTTGTGTCATGGTCTTTTTGAAATCAATTTCTAAATCATTGATTATATGTTTATAAAATAAATTTCAATTTCATATGTTATTCTTCTGAAGAAATTATAATAAATATTTTATTATACAATATTTAGGATATGATTACATGTTTATAACAAACATTTCATTCTATGGGTTAAGAAGTGATTTTCTATGATTATTTTTCCACATGTATGTATGATTTCACTGTGAGATGGGTGTGACTGATATCTTCCTCCAATTAATTGGATAAATATTTATTTCTCGTGAGATATATTAATATATTCTTGGGAGTGATCCTTGACATCTATGCTAGCCATGGTAGTGAATCATGTTTACCACGATAATATCATGAGTGAACTCATGCAACTAATATTTCCATTGGAGTAAACGTTGCCTACCAAGATGGTATGGGGTGTGAACACATACTACTAAGACGATCTTCCAAATGATGATTTTGATACTATAAAAATTATATTATATTCTTATGTGTTTTAAAAAAATTCCTTGTTTTATTGTGTTATAATTCTTTTATGGTTTATGCAATTTAATTACTTATAATTCATCTCTAAGGAACTACCATGATTTCTTCCATGATTCCTGGTTATATTTTTTGATTTTTAGTGTATGATATTATATTTTATTGATCATGTTCTTATACCCTTGTGTCCATGATTATGCTTACATTTCTTCCTTGTTTACCCTTACTGATCATCTAATATCATCCTTTTTTATGTTTTCATTCACATGTTATAATGATCTTCTTTTTGTTTGATGGGCTTAATAAGGATGGAATACAATATGAAAATAATTATAGATGATGTTACACATTTATATACTAGTGTTTATGTATCCATGTTTCCAAATGAACTATTATAGTATGGTATTTGGGTACCTATTTTTATAATGTTGTATGTATTCCACTAAAGAGATCTGATGTCTATTTATGTCAATAATTGGTCACTATTGTTGGTATCATAGAAAAGGTTTAGTTTCCCTTTGAAAAATATTATGAGATAACCTTAGTGAAAACTCTATAAACATGTCTAACGATAAGTATAAGGATTACAAAAAGTATGGGAAAATTATTGGTATTATTGGTGAACGATAGATTGAGTGGTTACCTAGAAATATATATCTTTCGAGACACTACATGTGGATGTGGATCTTGAACAGGTTTACCTAGGGATATTAACTCCAATAATATGTCTCGGGCTTAACACGGGGTAATATGCCATATGACAACGAGCCTTACAGAAGACTTGGTTTGAATCTAACATGGATATTCCATGGGAATTCCCAAATTAATTAACAAGACATCTTGAAGGATTGAAATATATGTTGTAAATTAATAAGAAAGGATGACCCAAGGGTTTCATTGATTAAGGAATGTGTCATCATTTAGATCCTATATGTATCTGTTTTCATGACTATGTTGTTTTTTATTATGATATGTAATGCCAACACTAAGCTAACGGATTTTGTCAGTGGTGGGAACTGGAAGGAAGTGCATTAACATGGAATTTTATGTATTATTTTATAATTAGAAGTCAAAGTGGGAAGATTAGTGGAGTTATTTATGTTTTGACAATTCCAAATAACTTTTCACAAAACCTGAATATCATCATGTTCCCAAACCAACTCTTGGAGTCCCAAAGGAAGAGAAAAAGGAGTTCACTGAGAGTTAGGGTAATAGAGACCATGGAGGAAATAATATTTGTTTTGTTTTGTGTCTGTAATTCAAAAATAATCACTTAATTTAATATATTGGAGGAAGAAGATGTTCATTTGACTGTGGAAAAGAAGACCATAAGGAAATTGGCCGAATTTAAAAAAATGAATAGTTAAGTTAACAAAATGGATGAGAATAATAGCCTCCCCCAGTATTCATTAATGGTTGAGTGTTTTAATTTGTAATATAGTATTTTTATGAAACTAAGTTCCCAATATAAATTACCTTAATGCTTATCATCAAAGTTGTGAGTGTGATTGTGACATTTTTAATAATGACAAGGATACATGTGAAATATGAAAGGATAGATCAATTCTATAATAGGATGTTGTAGCCTTGATAATCACGTAAGGATGAAGTAGAATAACAAAATAATTTATGTTTTTAGATTCCAGAATTATGTTATATAAACAATGAAATATATATGGATTTTTTATTTTTTTATGGATTTTCATGAACACATTGAATAGTTCCGATGGAATAGAAATGTGATCTAATGTAAAGGTGATGTCCAAGGAAAACACTATAGTAAGTTAGGAGTAAACTATAATATGTACATTTTGTTATCAAAATGTTATTAGGATAAAGATATGTGGGATTTGAATAAGTAAATTAGAAGGTACTTATTACCTTGGAACTAATTACAGTCTTGTTGATAGTTGTTTTATGCTATCATTCGTGAATTTTACATCAGTTTATTATTTATGGAATAAATTAAAATTACATTGAATAAGGAATAATTCATGTTTTCAATATATATTGATAGTAATTCATGTTATTACCATGTTTCAAGAGCATATAGGTTGAGGTTATTCATATATTAGGAGTGGGACAACCAAGATATACATTGTAGCATATGGGGATATAAAATTTAAGCAGATTTCAGGAATTTTATTCTAATGTTTTAGATTTTCATCTTTCAGAAGTGTTATAAGGTTTACCATTCATGAGAAATTTAATTTAAACAATTGAATAGTATATTTTCACTAAAATTGGTATTGAAACCTTTAGTAAAAGTCTACTTAGTAATTCACTTTATTTTAAGGATGTCTGTTATATTATTTTTGGAAATTATGTTAGTGTGGTATTAGAAAAGGACTTCATGAATGTTGGGTAACAACCAATCAATTCCCTCAATCCTCCGGGTCATTAACCTGTGTCTTAAGGATGATAATGGTTTTATGCCTACCACATGGCTACATGATGTCCGGGTTAATGTGTAATTATTTTTGTTGAATAAATATAAATAATGAACCAGTACATTTACTTTTTTATATTAATAGATTAACTTATTAACCATTCTTATATTGATGAATATTTAATGAAATGAAGTTATACTTTTCATTATTTTATGGGACATATGATTTGGTAAATGTTTATTTTAGTACATTATGAGTCAAAGTTAATTTCTAGACATCTATTTCTTGAAGTAATGTAAGAACTAAAAATAGATAAAATAAAAAAAGGTATGATATTTTGTTTATTAAAAATAACAAGTATGTATATTTACATATATTATTTGACAATAAATGAATTACTCAACCTTAGGATAGTGATCAAATGAAAAACATTTTCCATAAGACCATAATAATTTTGAACCGATAGCCTTAGGAATCATCACATATTTAGGAATTTATAGCCCTAGACATTTCAATTATCATTCAGTTTTTTGGGATTTATGACTTTAATAACACAATTTAAATATTTTAACTTTTCCTCCATGTCCAATATTTACTACCAATATAAGTTATTTTGTGGTTAAATCTTCTTATATGTATATTTGGGTAGCTTTTGGGGTTTTAATATTCCATTTTTTTGGATAATTTTAGTATACATTTTTTCATTGTGGGTTTCTATGAATGAAAAATTGAAGTGTTAAACCATTGAAACCCCATAATAATATCTAGGGAAAAAACATTTTAATAAGGGTATAATTCAAAACATATAGTTTTTAGGAATTAATTTTTCGAATTAAATTAACATTTTTGATATTTTTCATTTAATGCAACAAATTAAATAAATTTATTTATATTAAAGAACTATTTTATCTTGATCTATACAAAAAACCAAGTTAATAATGCACAAAATGCAATATAAACATATTATCTGTCAACAAATAACTCTAGGGTAAGAATTCATTACACACAATAATGAATTTTCGTTTATTGCTTGCATAACATGTAAGGCGGAGTTTTACCAAACAATAGTGTGTCGTTAAAATGTAATTACATTATATAAAAAGATATACCCTATATTTTAAATTAGTAGTTATGAATATTATTAAAAAAATTATGAAATTATATGGTTTCAAAAAAATATAATATGAATTCATAGGTTACTAATTAATTAGAAATGAATATTCAAACTGAATGAACATAAAATAAATTATTATTATTATTATGGTCACAAAAATATTTGACCATAATAAATTAAATTAATTACAATTATTAAGTCATATTTAAGTAATTTATATTTTAAAAATTCAATATAATAATTTTTATATGAAACATATATATTTTATAGACATAAGATAAAAACAAACCTAATTTAATGCTTAAAAATCAATATTTTATTCAGGAATTTTTACAAAACTCTAATGGAATCCCAATTTAATTATTATTTTACATGATTTAATAGATTTATTATTTCTAATTCAGATTCATAATTTAAATAAAAACATAATAATTATGTTAATATAATGTTTTTGTGTTTTTAATGATATTTTACATTTTAATGTATAGTGAAACAAAATGAATTTTAGGTTCTAGATTCTTTGTAATATAACTTATTTTCAAGGTTAATTTATATTTAATATTGGTTTAAAATATTAGTTAGATAATATTTATATTTATTATTATAATTTAGTTCATTTATATGATTTTCACTTTGAAATTGGGAACAAAAACTAAATAAATGTTTGAATTTTTTTACATTAAAAACCTTCATTGTCGACCAGACTACGTGATTAATTTTAAATTAATTTTTTCCACTTTTGTAATTTTAATTTTGAAAAATATATCCAATATTTTTAAAAATAATAATTTCTAATTTCTAATATGTTCATTTTAAAAACATTTGGGAAACTAATAAAATTAAATTACATGGATTATGGTAAAATTAATCCAAACTAAGGACTAAAATTTAAATTTAAGACCCAAAAATACTTTTATACTTGTTTAACAGCCATTTTAATTCCCTATTTCAACCCTATTCTCCTTTTTTTCATCATTGGTTCCTTACGATATCCAATTTCCAGGGGTAAAATTTAGAGGAATTACTTTTCCTAATATTTTCATGAGTACCGCTCTTCCTCCATTATAAATAGGAATCCTCTCCTATATACATTTACACCTCTAAAACCACTTATTATTGGTCAATATTTTTTCAATTATACTCCTAAAAAACCTAACCTCTTCCATGAATCCCCCCTAGTAGAAAAATATTTCCATGGAACCCATTTGGTGAAAACGAAAATGAGTAACGTGATTAAGATGTAACCCCCTCCCTTAATCTCATTTCGTTCAATTTCATTATCCACCACCTAAATTCATATTATTCTATTATTAAACAAATAAAAAAGTATAAAAAATATAATTATTTGTTTTTATGACACTTTTTTGAACTGAACATTCACACACCTCCATCAAATGGGTAATGAAAATACTGATTATGTCTACGATGAACTATTATCCCACAAAATGATGATTGTTCATTCTTCCTTTACCGCCTCTCAAAGTGGTAATTATGATGGAAAATATGTTTATATAAAATATATATTTTATATTTATATTTTATTTATTCTTATTTAATGCATTTACAAAATATATATTTACACATATCATTTGGGGTAAGTGTGATTATTTTGTTTGAGGAAGCCTGGACTACCGCCCCCTCAAACCGATTTTATTTGTTCACATTATTCATGTAATTTATAATTGAAGGTAATAATTAAAAATATTTTACCTAAACATCATATATATTATTTTCATTACATAATTATATTTATAGAAAGATAATACTTAACATTTTCATTATTACTCTTTCACACACTTGAAAAGTGATAACGTCGTTCGTGGATGTGTGGACTACCGCCAACTCAACACGATGTTATTCATTCTACATCAAAATAATTATATATATTATTATTTTTTAATAATTAATATGTTATTTATAAAATATTTATCACTCTATATATATTATTTTTACCTTATTTTTATAATGATCATTTTGAAATGGGAAGGTTACTCATGTGTAAATATGGCCTATAATATCCATGATTGTAACATTGATTAGTTTTTCACAACCATATTTATTGATTGGTTTTAAATGAATAATTAATATATAAATATGATAATTATTTAATTATTATAATTATGTATATATTTTTTCTAATTACCCCATTGACCATTATCGTCAAAACAATGTTTTTTAACACATGCGCCGAATTTGGTCAAAACAACCAAGATAAACTAAATTTTTTAAGTAGTTGTTTAAAAATGGTAATAAGTTATTAAAGTTTAATAATATTATTTAAAATTATTTTTATGTATATACATAATTAACATAAGTTTATTATTTAGGAAAATAATGTCACACCAGACATGCAAGTCTCAAGGTAAGTGAATTTTATCTACTCTGTAATTCAATGAGATACATTCCTTAAACACCGTAATATTATTTTGTATGGTGCATGTAATTTCCAGTAATGTATTTTATTCCTTTTATACTTAAATTTATGGGTATTTAAATAAAAAAAAAATTTATACTTATAAAATGGTTTTTATGTTTCAAAAGATACTAATTTTTATATAATGTTTGTCTAAATTTTCCCTTATTGAGACACATTCCATCTAATAGACCTAAATTATTATATGTGGTGTATAAACTACTTTTGAGATTATATATCTTGAATATCCTTATTTTAATTATATTTTATGCTCTATTAAATTTTATATTCGTATATGTGGAGTATGATTCAATTTTACCATGTGGAAATAGTTTATTGAAACAATATCATAATTTATCAAGATTTATTATGAAAAAACATTAGTAAAATATTATGACCTGTAATTGAATAAAAATCATAAATTTTATTCTACTATGGTTATTCATGATGTATTCTTATATTATAACATTTTTCACACCATGGTACCTATGATAATTTAAAAAATAATGAAAATATGAAATTAACTCTCCCTTCGGTCGAATAGTAATGTTCTATCCAAGCTAGGTTTTCTAAAAAGGGATTACAAGAATATAATACTAACCTACTAGGATAATTAAAATGAATTTATTATATCATTTTTTACTTTTACCAATTTTTTCAAATTAATATTCTTGTCACCTTCCGAATGATTCATTTTTTATCATTATTATCATGAAAAAAGAATATTCATTTTTCCTCATATGACATGTTTGGAATTACCCGCCAACATTTTTTGGAAGATTAATCTCCATGGATAAAAGAATAATTTATATGAAGATGTCTTTAAAAGTAACATTCAAGGAAAACTATTTTCAAAATAATTTCATGTTTTCATTATAAGTTTCAAAGGTATATGTTTAGAAAATATTTATCAAATGGATTTATCCATTAAAAATTATTTTTCATAGAAGAATGGATATTTTCACCAATAAACTTTTTTGAAAGATACTTTTAAATAATTTTCTATAAAATATGACAATTCCCGATGTTACTCATTCCTTTCTAGTAAATGAAATAAATTTTCCATTAATATAATTTTCCATAATGTGTTGTGATTAATGTCATGTCTTTATGGAATCTATTTCTCAATCATGGGTTACATGTTTTTTTAATATATTTCTATTTCATGGGTAATTTTTTTAATGAAAAGATTATGAAACCAGTCTTTTACACTTCGTAATGTATTGATTAAATGTTTACGGCTCCCATTTCATTTTATGTGTTAAGATATGATTGCATATGATTTTGTGGAACACGTATGTATGATATCACTATGAGATGGTTGGGACCTATATCTCCCACTAATGAATTATGTATTGATTTACATCTCATGAGATTGAATAAGAGGGTTGTGGGAGTGAACCTTGACTACTGCTATGTTAATGGGAGTGAATATTGACTACCAAGATGGTTGGAAGGGTAAACTCATTCTACTAATATGCTCATGGGAGTGAACTAAGATATCCAAGATTGAATGGGTAGAGAACCCATACTGCAAATATAGGCTTGGAATAGATGTCTTGGATACTATGGAAATCATATTATATACTTATGTTTTTTTACAATTCCTTGTTTTATTTTGATGATATGATTTCAAGTCTTATGTACATAATTTCATTATTATTAATATCTTATAAACTACTATGATTTATCTTATGATTCATGTTTCTGATCTTGGATATGTAGGGTATGATTTTCTATTTCCATTATCATGTTCTCATTCCATTATGCTCGTTATTATACTCACTCTTCTCCCTTGTGTACCCTTACTAAGCATCTGATATCAAACCATTTTATGTTTCACTTTATGTGGTTATGAAAATGTGTATTAAATTTGATATGTCTAATAAGAGTGGTAGACAAGAAAAACCTAGTGGTAGATAATATTACCCATTTATTTACCAGTGTTTATGTCTTCATGTTTCAAAATAAACTATAATATGATAGTCATTGGGTGTCTATTTGTATATTGTTTTATGTATTCCAAAAAATTGATCTAATTTCTATGTATGTAAACAACATATTTCTATAGTTGGTATTAGAGAAATGTTTTAGTTGACATTTATAAAAGAGTATCAGAGAATATTAGTGAGAATGCTATGGACATGTCAAATGAAAAGTATAAGAGCTGATAAAATTATCGGAAAATGTCCAATAATTTTGGTAAAGGAAAGAGTGAGTGTTTTCCTATAAATACATCCAAATATTGATACTATAATTGGATGTGTCTCTAAAATAGATTTTCCTAGGGGTATTGACTCCAAGAAGCTATTTTGGCCTTAACTTAGGGTAATTTGGTACATGGAAACTGGCTTCACAGCACCCATAATTTGAAACTCCAGAAGATATTCTTTGGGAATTCACAAAATTCTTCATTATCCATCATTATGGATTTAAATATAATTTTACTATGAATAACCAAGGAAAACCCTAAGGTGTTAAAGATTAAGGAAGGTTTCAGGATGTAAATATCCTATAATAACTTATTTTCATAACTATGTAATTTTATATTATTATATGTATTGATCACACTACGATTATGGAATTAGTTAATGGAGGCAACTAGAAGAGACATAATTAAAATTGAATTTTATGGATGATTTACTAATAATAATTAAATTGGTATGATAAGTGGAGTGAATGATTTTTTGATCATGCCTATTCAGTTTCCATGAAACATGATTACCCATATATACCTTATCCAAATATTGGACTTCCAAATGGGGAGAAAATATTATTTAACATGGTGTTTGGGTAATGGAGACCATAGGAGAATGAATATTTTTTTCCTTTATTTAAATAATGCAGAAAAAATCACCATATTGAATGTAATATAGGAATAAGGATATGATTAGACTATGGAAAAGAAGATCTTAATATAAGTCACTTAAAGGGAAAATGAATAGTTTGTTTGACAAAATGGATGGGAATAAGGGACTCCCTAAGTATTAATAAAAGGTTATGTGTTTTTGGTCTAAAATAAATTATCATTATTCAAATAAATGTCCCAATATAAAATCTCTAAATAAAAATTGACTTGGTAGTGTGAGTGATTGTTACATTGTGGATAATGATAAGACTATAAATGTAATGTAAAAGGAAAGAGGTAATGTGTAATAGGATGAGGGTAGATTTGTTATTCAAAAGGAGATGATGTAAAATAATAAAATATTGTATATATTTTTATTCTATAATTATGTTATATGAAGGTTGAAATATATAACTATTTTTCAATTTTTTCAATAGATTTACAATAACACATTAAATGGTTCCAATGGAAACAATTAGTGATATAATGGAAAAGGTGTTGTCCTTATAAAACAAATTATTAAGGGAATCATATCCCCTAATATGTTCCTTTAGGTATGATAATGTTGTTGGGATAATGATATGTGGGATATGAATAAGTAAAATGGATGTTACATATTACCGAGGAACTAATTTAGGACTTGTTGATATGTTCTTTATTATATTCTTGATGATGTTTACATCATTTTATGGTTTTTTGAATAAATTATATATACATTAAATATTGAATAATACATGTTTTCAATACGAATTTATTGTAATTCTGGATATTAACATGTTTCAAGAGAATATATAATGAGATTATTCACATATTTGGAATGTTAATACCAGGATATACTTTGCGACATACACGGGAATCAAGATTATGCTAATTTCATAAATTTATTTCTAATGTTTTGGATTTTCATCTTTCAAAAGGGTTTCAAGGTTAACCATTCATGAAAAGCTTAATTTAATCTTTCGATTATCTATTTTTTCATTCAAATTTGTACATAAACCCTCGGTTTAAAGGTTACGTAGTCAATAACCTTATTCCAAGGATGTCAATATTATTTATTTTGGAAATTAGGTCGGTGTGGTTTTAGAAAATGACATGATGTATGTTAGGTGACAAGAAATTAGGTTTGGAAATCACAGGGGTCATGATCCCATTACTTATTGATGGTAAGGGTTTTGTTCTAACCACATTCCTACACGATGTCCTTGATAAGGTGTAATTTTTTTTTTGAATAAATATTTATGATGAAACAATACAGTTAGTTTTTAGGATTACATATTAATGTATCAACCATATTTATTTTAATTAATAGTTAAGTAAAATTGTTATTCTTTTTATTCTTTTGTGGACCTTACGATCTGAAAAAAATTGTATTTTAGTACTTCCTGAATCAATGATAATTTCTTGACATCCATTTATTGAAGTAAGGTTTTAATTATAAATAAATAAAATCCCAACTAAATAATGATATTTTGTTTATAAAAATATATCATGTAAGTGTATTAACATATATTATAGGTTAATAAAATAATTACTCAACCTTAGGATAATGATAAAAAGAAGAGATGTTGTCCTAAGACCTTAATTTTTTTGAACCGATAGCCTTTTGAATCATCAAATATTTATAACATGATGGACCAAAAAATTTAATTGATCATTAACATGATTGTGATTTATGACCGTAATAAATCCCTATAAAAATTTATACTTTTCTTCCATTTCTTTTCTTTATTCTCAACCTATCTTATTTTATGTGGAAAATAAGTAATTTGTTTCATTGGATAGTTTTTATGGTTCCAACATTCATTTTTAATGAAATTTTTTGTAATCATTTTTACAATGTGGGTTTTTATGAATGAGAATTTAATGGACTACAAATTTTTTGACCTAAAATTATATTGATGAAATAATTCATTTTAAGGGGGGGTATAATGTAGCTCCTCGTGTTTTTATGAATTATTTTTTCGAATTAAATTATCCGTTGTGATATTTTTCATTTCACGAAACATAGAAGGTAGTCTAATTTATATTAAGTCACTATGTTTATCTAGAGTTATATGACACACCAAGTTAATCTTGCACTAAACGGGATATAAACATATGATTCAGCTACAGAGAACACCTAGTTTAGCTTGCATTAAATGTAACATTGACTTTCTTTGAAGGCTTGTGTAACACGTAATATAGAGTTTTACAAAACAATAGTGTATCATTAAAATGATATTATTAAATATAATAGGATATAAATGATCATATAAATTTGAGGTTACAGAATCTATTAACTAATTTAAGAAATTATATGATATACAAAATTATATGGTTAATTCATAGGTTTTAAATTTATTCGAAGTATATGTGAAAACTAAAAAAACATAAATGAAAATAATATTATGATTATGGCCAGAAAGCTGTTTTATCCTAATAAATTAAATTAATTTCAATTATTAGGTTATTGTTTTGTAATTTATGTTTCATATATTCTATAAAATAATTTTTATATTCATAAATCATATTTTATAGACATATGTTAAGAACAAACCAGATTTTATATTGAAAAATATATATTTTATTAATACATTTTTTCTACCATTTAATGGAAACCCCATTTTAAATCTAATTTTTGAACTTTTATAGATTTAATATTTCTAAATAAACTTCAAATTTTAAATATGAATAATTTAATTAGGTTAATATTATTTTTTTATTTTTCAATGATGGTTTACTTTATTAATAAATAGTGAAATATACTAATATTTAGTTAAAACCTACATTTTCATCTAATTTAATTATAATGTAAAATTATATTTAAATTTTTTTTCAAAGATTAATTTGATAATATTTATATAAATTAATAATATTTTGGTCATTGTTGTCAATTTTACAGTGAATGTGGTTATAAAAACATACAAACAATTAAATGTTTTTACATTAAAAACTTGTATTGTTGACCAAACTACGAGATTAATTTTAAATTAATTTATTCCCTTTATATATTTTGTATTATAATAAAATAGATTCCATATTTTGAATCATCATAATTAATAATTTATATGGTCATGTTCATTTTAAAAAATTATTTCACAATGTAATTAAAATTAATTACATCGATTTAGGTAAAATTTATCATTTCTAAGGACTAAACCTTAAATATAATACCCAAAAATAAATTTTCACATGAAAAAACACCATTTGCGTTCCCTATTTATACCATATACTTCACATTATCTTCTTTGGAGAATTATGAGATCCGGATTCCCTCGGAAAAACAAGGGTGGAATTACCATTCCAAGGATTTCCAAGAGAACCATTCGTCCTGCACTATTAAAATGTATTCTCTCCTCCACTTATTTTCACATCTCAAACCACATATTATTGACCAATATTGTCTTCATTATCCTAAAAAAATTCGACCCTCCTTAATTATTCATCCCTTGGTCATACAGTCTTATAAGGAACCCTTTTGGTGCAAAATAAAAGAATTACTTGATTATGAGGTAACACTTTCCCTCAAGCTCCTTTCTTTAACTTTATTTCTCCACCACCTCAATTAAAATTATTCCATTATTATGAAAATAAAATAGTTTCATAAAAATGATTATATTTTTTTTGGATAATTTTTTTAACCTAAACATACACACACCTTCATTGAATGGGTAACAAACATATTGTTTATGTGTACGACAAAGTATCATCACACCAAACGATGATTGACTGTACTTCTATTACCACCTATAATGGATTTAATTATGATAGAATCATTGTATATATATAATATATATGATAATTATTGTTTCTTTAACATTATATAATAATATTACCAAACATATCATTGTACGTTCCATTAGGGGTAAAAACGATAATTTTTTTCAGAAATCATGGACTATCACCCCCTCAAAGTGATGTGATTTTTTGAAATGATACATCAGTGGAATAAAGGAATATTTTAATTGTAAAATTTTTAAATACAAACTATATAAGTAATATTAATACAATAATTACCATTCATGAAAAATAATATATACCATTTTATTTTTAACACGTTCACACACTTGAAAAGTGATAACGTCATCTATGGACGTGTGGGCTACTTCCTCCTCGACACGATGTGATTCATTTTAGGTCATAATATTTCAATATTTCAGTATTTTTTATTAAATAATATTATATTTATGATATAATGGTTTTATATATAAATTATTTTTACTTACCTAATATCCATAATCATCATTGAGAAATGGGAACATTACTAACGTGTACATATGGACAACAATCTCCATGATAGTAACATTGATTCATATTTCACATCGTATTTAATTCTTTTTTAAAAAATTAATAATTAATTTATAAATATGATAATTATTTAATTATTATTATTCTAGGTATGTTAATATAATGACTCATATGACCATAGTCTACCTACCAAAGTTTTTTTAACACATGAACTGAATTTGGTTAAAACACCCGAGTTAAAATAAATTCATTAAGTAGTTATATAAATCATTGTTTAATTTTATGTAAGAGTAATAATATAAATGAAACAGGATTCTAAGAACATAATTAATTAATATAATTTTATTATTCTAGAATATAAATCCACATAAGGCAATTAGGTCTCAAGGTATTTTAATTTCAGCTACTCTTTATTCCTATTTGATACATGCCTTATTACCCACTCAATTATTTTTTGTGGTGTATATAATTCCCATAAATTTATTCTATGAACATTGATGACCTCACATGTTTTGATAATCCCAATTATTCTTTAATATGTTTTTATAATCTCAATCATTCTTTAATATGTGTTTATAATCCTATATATATGTAAAATTATGTTCACAAAATATCGAATTAATCATTGGAATATTATAATCATTGTTTATCAATGTTTATACATACTTATAAATAATTATAACTCAATCTGGATATGTTTTTCATAGAACATATAAGTTTTAAGTCCACCGGCATGAACATATCTACTGATATAGACAAACAAATACACAACTACTGATAAGACTAAGTACACCGGTACAAAAGACTTCTGATATTGATAAGATAAGTTTTAATTCCACTATTATTCACATAGCTACTGATACAGACAAACAGATACACAACTACTGATAAGGCTAAGTACACCAGTACAGAAGTATGCCGATATGGATAAGGTCACCAGTATGCATAACAACTACCGATAGAAGAAGAGCTACCAATAGAACAAGTCTACATGTATTAAAATGTCAACTAATACATACCTACCAGTACATAGTCTATCGATAAGTAAAGATCACTGATAGACCAAGCTTCCTATGACACAAGATTACTTGTACATAGATAATGATACAGAAAGACTATGTATACCGATACAAGTCTGCAGATATAGGCAGACGGCTACCGTTACATAATCCACCAATACCGAAGGAGCTACCGATAAGAGGAGCTACCGATACAAAAGGAGCTACTGATAAGAGGATCTACCGATAGAGTAGATACTAATAGAAGGATCTGCCGATAGAAGAAGCGGTTGATTCAAGCTAGCTACCATTACAAGGAGTAACAACTACAAATGGAAACCTATCATTGTTTATATAAACTCTATTTATATTTCTATATTTATCAACGGTCATATTTGATGTTTTTAATGCACCTGCTATTAATTAATGAAATTTGTTTTGATTTTAGGAACTGTGCCTCGTACCTGTAAAAAGGTAATCATTCCCATTTGCTGAAGCTAAACCTATATAAGGGAACCTCAAACTACTAAAGACGTGTTGTGGTTGGTTAGTCTATCCATCCACATACAAGACAATCTTCTAGCAAACTCAAGTACATACATGCATAGAAGAATAAGGAAGAATACATAATGAATCCATAGAACCCAAAAAATAATGGAGAAAAGAGCTTTAATGATTTCACTTGAACTCAAGCTGATCAGACTGATCAACCTGGACATGGAAGTCAAATACAAAAAATGACAATATGTTTCTTGACAAAAAACCGAAGGACTAAAAGCCTCATCTCCATCAATCTAAAGAGCCCAGAGCTTCACTCACAAAACATATATCATTCTAAACTCATATCTATCTGTTTATATCTATTGTGTTTCATTTATTTACATTTTGAGTTGTGTATGTGCTCTGTATTTGTAGACACAAACTGTCTCATGTGCTGAACTGGAGGGTTTATAAATCCTCATTCAATATTTCCCTATACTCTTATTTCCCACTGTGGATAGTGGCAGAGGTGAAGTGTGACCTGGATAGTCTATGTGGTATGGATTTTTGTTTTCCCATGTAGAACTGTGGTAGAGGTAATAGGACCTTGAAAGTCTTTCTCCTCTTGTTTACCATGATCCAGGGTGTGGATAAAAGTTTATATAAATTGTTTGAGAGGACTTAGAATCATCTTGAGACTGAACCTATTAGTTAAAACTATTGTTCGTGTGTATTTTGTTTTAAACTATATTGAATATTCCACTGCAAATTAGATTAAATATAAATCTATTTTAATGTAACTCTGTTAGTTAAACTTTCAAGTGTTTATAACTTTTGTTGGCTAGTAAGTGATTTTCAAAAGTTACTTAATCTTCATATTAAGTTAACTGAGAAATAATTAATCTTTGAGAAACTAATTGAAACATTTCAAGCATTACAAATTCAATATTTTTTAGCTTATTATTCAATTTGGGGGATTTTTAATAAGAATATTTTTAACAGAAATGTTAATTGGATCTATATTCACCCCCCTTCTTGAGTTTCCACTCTGATCAAAATTTTGTATCAGAGGTTGTTTGTAATTTTTAATGGATTTCCAAACACTCCGTTTTTCAACTGTGCTTTTAGGTGTATCTTAAAGATCATAAAATTTGATTAAATTTAAATTTTATCTCATTAAATATATTTTCAAAAATATAATTTTTGATAATAGATTAGTAGGTGATTATACAAACATTCCACCTTTCATTAATGGTTTTAATTATGCCCAATGGAAACAGAAAATGAAAATTCATTTAGAAATTATGGGATTTCACATCAGGACTACTATAGAGACTCAGTATAAGATTCCAAAAACAGAAAGAACTACTTGGGATGAACCTACGAAAATAGCCTACAATAATAACTATAATGCTATGAATTCCCTGAAGTGTGATTTAGGAGATGAAGAATTTAATTGAATATCTACTTGTAAAACGGCTTATGAAATTTGGGATACCATGGGTGTTTCCCATTAGGGAACAACCAATGTTAAAGAAATGAGATTTATTACCTACACTATTAAGTATGATAATTTTAAAATGAATCCTGATGAACCTATTTCTAACATGTATCTCTGGATCAAAAATATTTTAAATACAATGAGCTCACTTGGAAAAGTTGTTCCAGCTAATGAGAAAATCATGAGGTTACTAAGATGTCTTCTCAACAGATGGAGAGGCATATCTGTTTCAATAAGAGAATCATGTGATATAAGTTTAGTTCCTGTTAAAGTGTTTATTGGTAACATGATGATGTATAAAGAATAGCACAAGGTAAACAATGAAGAAGACGATGAACCAAGGAAGAAGTATGTAATTTCTAGACCTATGCTTCAAAAAACAAGGTCAGAGGAAAATTTCAAAGTGAATGTGATACCTCATATTGTGAGGAAAGTGTATTATACAGTGATGCTGAAATGGCTCAGATAGCCAGATCATTTAAGAAGTTCTATAGAAAGAAGAAGTTTTTCAGAAAATCCAACTATAAGGGAAAGAATGACAATAATTTCCATTGGATGAAAGATTTTAAAAAGTCTAATAAAAGTGATGATATAGTCTGCTACGTATGTAAGAGGAAAGAACTTGTGAAGGATGAATATCTAAAATTGAATTTCAAGAAGAAACATGATTACAAGGAAAACAAATACAAGAAAGCTATGAATGAAACCTCGAGTTATTCCGAAGATAGTTTATGTTATTCTGACTGCACTCAGGATGAAAAATCACAAAACTCTAATATGTGATTCATGAAAAACACATTTGATATAACATTGGATACTACTGCTTTAAATTCTTATTATTCTGGAGATGATTTTGATTCTGAAAACATGTATAGTGAAGAGTTATTTGAATTCTGTAGTATGTTATAAGATACATGCAATGAGCTGAAAGATAAGTATAAAACCTTAAAGAAACATCATTCTTTAACTATTACTGTGCAATCTTCTTTAGAAGTAGAAAACAAAAATAATTCTCAACTGTTAAAGGAGAATACTGAACATAAATTTTCCAATGAGAAAATTAAAAAAGATTTAGATAAGTTCACAAATGGAAAGAACACACTTACTCCAATTCATGGAAAACATGTTTTACCAATGTATGCTACTTGTTTAGGTTACCAGCATGGACAGAGACAGCTTATTAAGAATAAATTAATTTCAAAATATGGATAGTATGCTGCTAGTTCCAGTTTTGGAAAGCCTTATGTATGAATTGGATATTCACATCATTATAGATCAAACAAAGTTTATCATTCAATTTCTTTTGAATCTATTGATTGTATGAGACCTATTAGACCAATATGGGTACCAAAGTTTTTGATTGCTAACCTGTCTGGACCCATGAAAATATGGGTACCAAAATCATTTTCTATTTAAACCTGTTTTTATGAGACCTACTTTAAGAGCTCCTATAAAAAGATATGGTAAATGGACAACGGATGTTCAAGGAATATTACTCGAGATTACTCATGTTTCAAATTTTTAATCAAAGATGATGGAGGGAATGTCACCTTTGGTGATAATTAAAATGTAAAAATTATCAGCTTAGGCCAGATTGGTAACACCAATTCAGTTTTAACTTCTAATGTTTTATTTGATGAAGGATTAAAATACAACAGGTTAAGCATTTCTCAGTTGTGTAATGATGGTTTCAATGTAGAATTTGATAATGATGCTTTCCATGTATTTGATTCTAAAAATGTTTTGGTATTTACTACCTTAATAAATGAAAATGTATATTCTGTAGATTTGAATTCTTTAGCTAAGAAGAATTTTATTTTTTAAATGATTTTCATAGATATTCCTTGCTATAGCACTGAATATTAGGACACTGAAATGTTCACTCACATAGGAAACTGACTAAGAAAAATTTATTTAGAAACCTGCCTCAACTAAAATTCCCATTAGAAAAAGTTTTCACTCCCTGTCAAAAGGGAATGTAACATCAAGTTTCTATTAAATTAAATAAAGACATGTCAACTTCTCAACCTCTTGTGTTGGTTCACATGGACTTGTATGGACCTTATATAGTTTCTAGTTTAAATGGGAATAAAAATGACTAGGTATCAGTAGATGAATTTTCTAGATACACATGGGTATACATTCTTTCTCAGAAAATTGATGCTAGTTCTTATTTTATGAAATATTCCAAGTCTGTAGAGAACCTTATTGGACTTAAAATTAAGACCCTAAGAAGTGATCATGGCCGTGAGTTTTAAAATCATGAGTTTGAATCTTACTGCTCACACAATGGATATAGTCACAACTTTTCTGCCCCTAGGACACCTCAATAGAATGGTGTAGTAGATAGAAGAAATAGAACCCTTCAACACATTGCAAGAACTATGCTTAATAAGTATGACCTACCTGTTTATTTGTTAGTAGAAGCTGTAAATACAGATTGTTATATTATAAATATAGTCTTGATTAGACATGTTCTTAAGAAGACCCCTTATGAACTCTGTAATAATTGTAAACCTAAACATAGTTTCTTTAGAGTTTATGATTTCAATGTCTCTATTCTTAATACTAAGGAAATCCTGACAATTTTTATTCTAAAAGTGATGAGGGAATATTTATAGGTTACTCTATAACTAGTAAATCATATAGAATCTTTAACAAAAAAACCAAATGTGTAGAATAATATGCTCACATCAAATTTGATGAAACTGATCTGCCTGAACCTAAGTCTTCTCTTGAATATCTTGAAGATGATCTGTCTATTCTGGACCTTAATGACAAAGATAGTGAACCTGTTGTAAAGAAAACTGGTTCTGGAAATATTCCAGAATCTTCTCCTGGAGAACCCGAGCATAGAGAAGATCCTGAAATTTCTAGTCCCACCTATAGTAGATCAACTAGGATTCTAAAGAATCAACCTTTAGATGTTGTTGTTGGTAATCTTGATAGAGGGACACAGACTAGGGCTTATATAAGCAACCAGGTTGAACATCAAGCCTTCTATTCACAGTTAGAACATAAAAATATCAACAAAGAAATAAATGATGAATTTTGGGTAATGGATATACAAGAAGAATTAAATCAATTTGATAGAAAAAAAGTCTGTTAAAAGTTGACAAACTTAAGGACATTTTGACCATAGGCACTAAATGGGTTTTTAGAAATAATGTTGATGAATCAAGAAACATTGTAAAAAACAATGAAATGCTAGTTTCATAAGGATATAGTCAAGAGGAAGGAATAATCTATAAGGAAACCATTTCACCTATATCTATATTAGAAGCTATTAGGATTATACATGCCTATGCTGCTCATATGAATTTCAAGTAATATCAAATGGATGTTAAAGGTGATTTTTCTAAATGGTTTTATAATTGAAGATGTTTTTGTTTAACAACCACCTAGATTTACTAATCCTCATTTTCGAAATCGAGTTTCTAAGATCTCTAATGATTTATAATGTTTAAAACGAACTCCACGAACTTGGTATGATAGACTAAGTATTTTTCCTATTTCAAAAGGTTTTTATAAAGGGATTTCTGATCCAACTCTCTTTATTAAATGAGTTTCTAAAGATGTTTTGATAGTAAAAATCTATGTTGATTATATTATTTTTGGATCCTTTAAAAATACATTGTGTATTGATTTCACAAAGGGTATTCCAATGGAATTTGAAATGAGTTTAATGGGAGAACTCAAATATTTTCATTGGTTTCAGGTTTTTCAGAATGAAAATGTTATTATTATAAATAAAAATAAATATACAAATGATATTTTAAAACATTTCAGTTTAGATAATATTAAGGAAAGTGATACACCTATGAGTACAAGTTGTATGTTGGATGCTGATGAAACAGGAAAACCAGTCGATCAAACCAACTACAGAGGTATGATAGGGAGTATGATTTATCTTACTTCTAGTCGACCAGATATTATGTTTAGTGTGTGTATGTGTGCATGATTTCCAGCTAATCCAAAAGAGTCACACTTTCTTTCTGTTAAAATAATTTTCAAATACCTTAAACATACAATAGAGTTAGGATTATTTTATCCAAAAGGGAAATCATTTGATTTAATAAGTATTCAGATTCTGACATTACTGGTTCCAAGTTAGAGAGAAAGAGCACTTCTAGAACATGTCATATTCTAGGTAAGTCCCTAGTATCATGGTGTAGTGAAAATTAAAATTTGGTTGCATTGTCTATTGCTGAAGCACAGTACATTGCTGCAGGTAGTTGTTGTGCACAAATTCTGTTGGAGAAACATACATTATTGGACTACGGATATCAATTTAGGCATGTATCTATAAATTGTGTCAACACTAGTGAGATTAACATCTCTAGAAATCATGTGTCTCACTCTAGGACCAAACACATTGATGTAAGGAACCACCTTTTGGGAGATCATTACCAAAAGGGGAATATTACTGTTGAATTTATAGGTATTGAACATCTATTAGCTGACATATCCAAGACATTATGTTCAGATAGGTTAAGTTACATTAGACATGAGTTAGGAATGATAGACTTTGAAAGTTAGAAACCTCACTGTTAGAAACCTCATAGGTAGAAACCTCACCGTTAGAAACCTCACCCTTAAAAACCTCACCGTTAGAAACACCACCATTAGAAACCTCACCATTTGAAACCTCACCATTTGAAACCTCACCGTTTGAAACCTCACCATTAGAATCATCACAGTTTTAAACCTCACCATTAGAAACCTCTCCTTTAGAATCCTCATTGTTAGAAACCTCACAGTTAGAAACCTCACCGTTAGAATCCTCACAGGTACGAACCTCACTGTAATACCTCACAGTTATAAACCTCAATGGTATTTATTACCGTTAGGTTGTGCTTTTTTTAAAATTATGTGTATTTAGAAACCAGAATCTCTATCATTTATACTATACTTTTTTTATTTATTTACTTTGGAATTCCTAAATGATAAAACATAAGTCTTGACCTCATCTCGATCCAACTCAAACTCTTTACCTTCAAGCCCTACCTCCAAAATCATCGCACCCTAAGCCTCGCGATTCGTAGAATGGAAATATTGAAGATAACATCAGTCATTGAAAAGTATGATGATCCGAATGCAAATAGACTCAAAGGAGAGTCTAGTGGTGGAAGTGAACTGAAGAAACCTACAAATTTGTGTCTCATTCAAAGGGATATAGTAGTTGAGAATGATATATTCATGGAATGGTTGATGACCAGTAGGCCTTTAGTTCTAGAAGTGTTGGAGGATCAGAAATGTGTAGAATGATTCCCGAATAACAATGTACCTTATTATCCAAAGCTGGTAAAATAATTCAATGAGTTTGTTCATTTTGAAAGATCAGAATTTGAGAATATAATGGATTCTGTTGTGAATTGAAAGACAATATCTTTTTCCTCTACTGAGTGGGATGAATATCTGAAAGACCCACATGGATGCATTTTTGGGTATTTCTCAAAATCAGTACCTCCTACTAGTGACATATTTGAGTATGAAGCTGCTTTGGAAGAATTAATAGGAGATGGTACACCGAGAAAGGTAGTTTCTTCAGAAATGGATGGAGTGAATTGGTTACTATTCGTGTTTATTCAACATGTGCTATGTCCAAGAAGGGGGGACTTTTCAAATCATTAATACCAAGATATTTATTTGCTACATCTATTGAGACATAGTGTTAAGGTGAATCTATGTGGACTGTTAATTATTCATATTGAGGATATGACCAGGCCAAAGTCAAAAACTAATGCTCTATTCATTGCAAATCTTTTCTCTATGATGATGAAGGTAAGAGGTGTGGTTGTGTCTCAGGATGGGACAGTGGTTATTAAAGACAAATTTTGTATTACCAAAACTATCTATAAATACATGAAGATCAATTGGAATACATGGAGAAGATAATGGGTCAGTGATGATGAGAAATTTCATGTTAAGTTTAATACTGCGGATCATCCTTCTAGGCCTAAGGATGTGATGGATCTAGGTCTATGACCTGATGAAAATGAACCTTAGTATAGTGATCATACTGATGAATAAAATACCTATGTTGCTAATGGAAGGAATCTGGACATTACACCATGTCCTGTGGGTTAATTTGTATCATCTGGAAAGGGAACAGTCTTGGAAGAGAGAAATGAAGAAGCCCCTATTGATGAGCAAGACCACCCTTCTCCAGAGAATGTGGATGTAGAAGAATCTGAAACTGAAGCATCTACTTCTGCTAGCTTGAGTCTTAGACCACTGATTGGGAACTCCCCAATTCCTACTGAGGATGTTGATGAAGTAGACAGACCTACACCTATTTCTGAGGAGACTCCTACTATTGGAGTAATGGAAAAGATTGTGGAGAGTTCTTCTAAGGAAGACCGAGCTACTGAGGGTGTTGTTACTATGCATATACAGAAGAATGCACCAGTTGATGTGGAGCATCCAACTAGACTTGGAAATGTTTCAGTAGCTGATGAAAATGATGACTGGGTAGAAGACCAAGGTTTTGTAGTTTTTGGGTTGGACTATCCTGATTCTGAAGATGAGACACCCATGATTAGACAACAATTTCACTATAATATCTCTTCTGAGTTTTTACCTGAGGATGTAGTAAGAAAAGATTATCTAGAACAGTTGAAGTTTGATCTTAAGACCTCGTTTGAGGAAGGAATAAGAATAATGGAAACCTATTTAATATCTTCCATTCAATCTGTTATGAATGACTTTATGGATTTTATTATGTCAGAAAGGGCACCTATAGTTGTGCCAAACATTATGGTCACTAAGGTTGATCTTGAGTCTTTAAAGGCTGAGTTGATGGAGACTTGGACTACATATGTGGAATATTTAAAGAATTTATTTGTTGAAGAGATGAGAAATATGGAAAAATATTTATAACTCTCTCTTGAGTGGCTGTTGTCTGGCCTTATGACAAAAATGATGAATGAGATAAGAGTATGCCAGTCTCAGATTGAGAGCTGGAAAGGAGCTGTTGTTTCCCTGAAGCAGTCTTTTGATTCTCTAACTACCATGAGTAGTTCTCAAGCTCAAATTAATATTGATATCAATTACATTAATTTTGTAGTAATGAAATTTGTGGATTGTTTTTGCGGGTTTTATGAGGTCTATGGAGCATCTCATCAGCATCTCGGACTCTCTTGTGAAAAATCTCATAAGTGGGCTAAACAAAATCATTTAAGGAAATAGTAGCCTTTGTTGTTGCACCTCTGAGTTCTACCAAGACATCATTGGATATTGATCAAATTCGAGCTGTGATGACAGAAATGATTGGACAATATTCCTCCAGTGGCTCTGTAGACACTGCTGCTTTGACCCAAGTGGTGACTACCACTTGGGATAAAGGGAAAATTGTTCAGAATTTTATGAGAGAAGCAACTGCTTCTCAGAAATAGGTAAAAGACAAAGTGGATTACTATTTCAAAAGGGTCTACACCAAGCATCAGCTCAACGAAAATTTCAAGCTTATGTTAGAAAACATAAAGCTACCTCTAGCCACTCATGCTTTCAAAGAAAAAAGTGAGCAATCTCAGGGAGTTGACTCCTGCTTTAGACAAATTTATGGAGAAAAAGGAAGACTTAATTTATGATATGGAAAGATGAGGAGGTGTCATAATGGACTTTAGGAATCTGTTACATACATTTTTTCATGTGAAAAATACTCCAATCATTGCACCTCCAGCTCAGTCTATCCCCATTCCTTAGATGACTCCATTCCAAGCAATCCGCAACCTCACTCCTATGATCGCATAGAGAGCTACCCACTACAGGCCAGGAACAGTTTCTATTGCTCATCATCCAGTAGTACATTTTAAAATTCCCAATCCTTCTAGTGAAGATACACATCCTGAGTCTACATCCAAAACCAAAGCCAAATCCATAGTGGACATTCAAGAGTTGCATTTATTGGTATCTAGAACCTTTGTAAAAAATCACTTGTATTCTTTTTGGTTCAATTCTGTTTTTCTATGTATTTTTGTCTCAAGAAATATATCAATGCATTCATTCTTTCTTACTTTATGTTTCTTTTATCATCTTTTTTTACTTATTTTTCCTAATCACAAAGGGGAGAACTAATATAACAAGGGATAAATAATACAAAAGGGGAGAACTGATATGGAGAAACATGAGAATAATGATAAATATGGGCTTAATATTTATGAGCATAATACATTTACCTCTGGTACATTTGTTTTAAAATTTTACCTCTAATACATTTGTTTTATAATTCTAGTACATTGTTTTTATTATTACCTCTGATATAGTTGCATTTAGTACTATATCTTTTGATACATTAATGATTATTTTGGATTATAATACCATAAGTAGTGGTTATCAAAAAGGGGATGATTGTTGACCTCACATATTTTGATAATTCTAATTATGGTTTAATATGTTTTGACAATCCCAATCATACTTTAATTTGTGTTAATAATCCAATATATATATATATATGATAAATTATATTGACAAAAATATCAAAATAATCATTGGAATATGTTAATCAATGTTTATCTATGTTTATACATACATTGAAATAACCTTAACTCAATATGGATATGTTTTTCATAGAACAGATAAGTGTTAAGTCCACCGGTATGCACATAGCTACTGATAAGGCCAAGTACACCGGTACATAAGTCTACAGATATTGATAAGATAAGTGTTAAGTCCACTGGTATGCACATAGCTACTGATACAGAAAAACAGATACATAGTTACTGATAAGGCTAAGTACACTGGTACATAAGTACACTGATGTGGATAAGTTCACTGGTTTGTATAACAGCTACCGATAGAAGAAGAGCTACCGATAGAACAAGTCATCCAGTATGCACAAGTCGACTAATACAGACCTACCGGTACATAGTCTACTGATAAGTGTATGTTACTGATAGACCAAGCTTCCTGTGACCCAAGAACACTAGTACATAGTTACTGATAGAGAAAGACAAAGTCTACCAATACAAGTCTTCTGATATAGACAGAAGGCTACCATTACACAGTCCACCGATACATAAGGAGCTACCGATAAGAGGAGCTACCGATACAGAAGGAGCTACTGATAAGAGGAGCTACCGATAGAAGGAGCTACTAATAGAAGGATCTACCAATAGAAGGAGTGACTGATTCAAGCATGCTATAGTTACAAGGAGTAACAGCTTCCAATGGAAACCAGTCATAATTTAACTAAACTCTATTTCAATTTTTTTATTTAGCAATGTTAATATTTGAAGATTTTAATGCATGTGCTATTAATTAATGATAGTGGTTGGAATTCTAGGATCCTCACCTCAAACCTAATAAAATGTAATCATTCCCATTTACCAGAGCTAAAGATATATTAAGGATCCACGAACTACTAAAGACGTGTGGTGTTCGGTCAGTCTTTCCATCCACATACGATACAATATTCTGAACATACTCAAGGACTTACATGCATAGAAGAAGAAGGAAGAATACATACTGAATCCATAGAACCTAAATATTCAAGTAGAAAATATCTTAAACTATTTCACTTGCACTCAGGCTGATCAGGATCATCAACCTAGACTTGGAAGTCAAATACAAAAAATGACACTCTGTTTCTTGACAAAAAAAACAAAGAAGGACTCAAAGCCTCATCTGCATCAATCTGAACAGTCCAGATCATCACTCACAAAACATAGATCATTCTAAACTCATCTCTATCTATTTATCTCAATTGTGTTTCATTCATTTACATTTTTATCAGCGTGTGTGCCTTGTATTTTTAGGCACACACTGTCTTCTATGCGGAACAGGGGGGTTTATAAATCATCACTCAATCATTCCCTATACTCTTATTTCCAACTGTGCATAGTGGTAGAGTTAAATTATGACCTCGATAGCCTTTGAGCTATTGTTTTTGTTTTACCGCATAGAACTGTGGTAGAGGTCATAGGACCTGGACAATCTTTGTACTGTTGTTTAACCTGATCTAGGGTGTGGATCAAACATTATATAATTTTTTTTAGTGGACTAAGTCTCAGCTTGAGACTGAGCCTCTTTTTTAAAACTATTATGCTAGTTTATTATGTTTTAAAATATATTTAATATTCCGTTGCTAATTACTTTAAATATAAATCTATTTTAAAGTAACTATGATATTTAAACTTGAATGTTTTTATAACTTTTCATAGCCAGTAAGTTAGTTTCAAAAGTTACATAATCTTTAGATTAAGTTAACTGAGAAATAATCAATATTTGAGAAACTAATTGAAACCTTTCAAGAATTATAAATTAACTACAGTTTAGCATATTATTCAATTTGGGGGATTTTTAATTTGAATATTTTTAACAAAAATTTTAATTGGAACTCAATTCAACCCCTTCTTGAGAGTCCACTCTGACCAAAAAATATTATATCTAAATTGATGTGTATTTAAATAGTAATTTTATGATATTTATATAATAGGGTTTAATTTTTAAAATTTACCAAATTATAAAATTATGTTTGTCTCAATATCTTTTTGTTGAGACAGATTCCATGTTATACAACAAAAGTTTTATAAGAGGGGTATAAAATAACCTTGAAATGTTATATCATGAATCACATTTTTCATGATATTTTTAGTTCCGTGTAATTTCATCTTCCAACAAATGGAGTATGATTTAATTTTACCATGTGGTAAGTCATTACTAATAGAATATCATTGTTTATTGAGAATGATTATGATCTCATTTTTATTAATTAAATATTATGATCCATCATTCAAGAAAACAAAGGAGGTTTCTTCTCCTTTTAATAATCATCATGTCTTTATGTATTAGTGCCTTTTTTTATACGAAAGATAATTAATAAAAAAAAATCAGGAAAATATGACCTTAACACTCTCTTTGGTAAAACATTTGTGTTCCTTCCAAACCATGATTTCTATAAAGGGTTTCCAAGAACATTATACTAATATATAAAGATCATTAAAATTATTTTTATCCTTTTTTTCATTTACTAATGTTTTAGAATAAATATTCTTATTGCTTTTTGAACAAGGAGTTTTTCAATCCTTATTATCCTGAAAATAAAATATTCTTTTTCCCTTGTACAACATATATGGATTTACTAGCCGTTATTTTTTTGATTCTTCATTTCCATATTTAAAAGAATAATTTTTACAAATTTTTTTAAAGGAATTTTAAAGGAAAACTATATTCAACTTGATTTCAATTATTCTTTATTTGTTTTCATTGTATTTTATATGAAAACGGTTTTCAAATGTATTTATCCATTAAATATACTTTTCCGAATATTTATGTATATTTTCATAAGGAAATTTATTTGAAAGATATTTCAAAATTATTTTCCGTCTATTATGACATTTGCTAGTGTTAATATTTTCTTTCCAGGAAATGAGCTAAATTGTCCATTCATATTCGTTCTCATAATGGGTTATGATTACTATTATGGTCTTTATGTTATATATTTATAATTCACAGGTTACAGGTTGTTGAAAACAATTTATCATTCCTGGGTAATTTAATTAGTGAAATGATTATGAAACTTGACTTTTTCCACAGCATTTGAGGTGATTAATTTTTTATGAAACCCATTTAATTTCATGGGTTATGAAATGATTGTTTATGATTTTTTGGATCATGTATGTATGATATCACTATATGATTGGTAGGACCTATATCTCCCTCAAATGAATATTCAAAATATTTATATCTCTTAAGATATACAAAGATAGTTTTGGGAGTGATCCTTGACTACTAATATATTAATGGGAGTAAAAAATTACTACCAATATAGTATTTGGACTGTACTCATTCAAATAATATAATCATTTTAGTGAACCATGAATATCGTGATTGTATGGGGAGTGAACCCATTATATAAAGATAGTATTAGAAGTGATGTCTTCGATACTATATAAGTTGTAATATATGCTTCTGAGTTTAAATAATTATATGTCTTATTACGATGTTATGCATTCATATATTATGTTCATTATTTATTGATTATTTATTTCTTATGAACTTCCTTGCTTTATGACATGATTCATGATTATGATCATGGATATGCAGGGTATGACATTCTATTTTCCTTATCATGTTCTCATTCCCTTATGATCATGATTATGTTCACATGTCTCCATTGTTTAACCTTATTGATCATCGTAGATCACCCTTTTTATGTTTTATTTCACAGGTTATCAAAATATATATTACATTTTATATGTCTATGATGGGTGGTAGACAAGAAGAACCTAGTGGATCATAATATATATCATTTATGTAGAAGTGTTTTTGTCTCCAGGTTTCCCAATGAACAAGTTTAGTACAGTCTTTGAGTATCTATTTTTGAAATGTTTTAAGTATGGAACAAAAGTTATTTAATGTCTATGTATGTCAGTTATGGGTTGCTATATTTTCTATCATAGAAATGGTTAATTTTGACTTTGTAATATAATACAATAAAACCTAAGTGAGGAATCTATGGACATGTCTAACAGTATGTATAAGAACTAGGAAAAGTATAAGAAATTATCATGTAATATTGGTAACGATAGAGTGAGTGGGTTCCTAGAAATACATACCTATATGGATAATATAAGTGGATCTGGATCGGAAACAAACTTTCGTAGTGGTATTAACTCCGACAAGATGTTTCGGGCCTGACTCGGGGTAATATGGTACATAGAAATGGGCCTTACTACACACTTAATTTGACACTCCCAAAAATATTCTTTGTGAATTCACAAAAACTATTCATGAACAATCCAGATGGATTTAAATATAATATGGATATGAATAACCAAGGTTGAACCTAGGGTGTTATAGATCAAGGATGGTGTCGGGACAAAATATCCTTAATGTAATTATTTTTATAACTATGTAGTTTTATCTTATGATATGTAATTCTCACACTATAATTATGGATCTAGTAAATGGATAGAAGATAAAGGAACTTGATAAACATTGTATTTTATGGATGATTTACTAATAATAATTAATGTGGGATTATAAGTGTAGTGAAATATTATTTGATCATAAATTATCAGTTTTCACGAAACATGTTTAACCATATGAACCTTAACCAACACATATACTTCCAATGTAAGAGAGTGAATGAGTTAATTTATAGATTGGGTAATGGAGACCAAGGAGGAAGGAATATTTGTTTCCCTTTTTGTCAACAATTCAGAAATAATCGCATAATTGAATGTATAATAGGAACAAAGAGATGATTTGACTACTGAAAATAAGATCATAATAAATGTGACTGAAATGGAAAAATGAATAGTTAGTTTAATAAAATGGATATGAATAATGTCCTCTATAATTAATAATTAATGGTTAAGTGTATTAACATTAGAATAAATTATCATTATGAAACTAAATTTCCCAATAGGGAATTTCCTAAATAGAATTGGCAAGGTGGTGTGAGTGACAATAAGATAGTGGATAAAGATGATACTATAGCTGAAATGTGAAAGGAAAGAGGTATGGTTTAATATGATGGGTAGACTTATTATTTTCATAAGGATGAATTTTAATAATAAAAGTTTTTATATAATTGGAATCCATAATTATTTTATATGAATATTGAAATATATATGTATTTTTTTATATTATTCTATTGATTTACAAGAACATGTTGAATGGTTTTGATGGATGAGAAACATGATATAAGGGAAAAGGTGATGTCCATGTAAAACAGGTGATTAATGGAAACATAACCTATAATATTATCCTTTTGATATGATACTCTTGTTTGGATAATGATATATAATATGTGAAGAAGTAGATTGGAAGTTACATATAACCTTGGAACTAATTGATGGAATGTTGATTGGTGTTTAATGCAATCATTAACAAATTTTACATCATTTTCTGATTTATAGTATAAATAAAATATACCTCAAATAAGTAATAATTAATGATTCAATACAGATTTATTGTAATTTAGGTTATTACCATGTTTCAAGAGAATATATTATGAGGATATTCTAATGTTTGGAATGTGACAACCAAAATATACTTTATGACATATGGGGGAATCAATATTAAGATGATTTCCTAACTTTGATTCTAATTTTTTTGGATTTTAGTATTTTAGAAGCATTATAAGGTTAACCATTCATGAAAATAATAATTTAAACTTTTGAAGAATTATTTTCTCACTAAAAGTTTTATTAAAACTTCTGGTTAAAGGGATACTTAGTGATTAACCTTATAAAAAGGATGTATATCTTATATATTTTGGAGATTTTGTTAGTATTCTTTTAGAGAAGAACATCATGTATTTCGGGTTACAACCAATCAATTCTGGAAAAATCATGGGTCTCAAACCCATGACCGAATGATGATAAGTGCTTCATTCCAACCACAGGCGTACACGATGTCCTAGTTAATGAGTAATTATTTTTGTTGAATAAATATTGATGATGAACCAATATATTTACTTTTTATATTTATAGATTACGATATCAACCAAATTGATTGTGAATAGTTTTTAATGAAAATTAGTTTTTATTTTCATTTTTTTCTAGATTTTATGTAATGAAAAGGTTTATTTTAGTACATTAGAAATCAATGTTAATTTCTATACATCTATTTATTGAAGTAAAGGATGAATTATAAATAGATAAAATCACAACTATGGAATGATAATTTGTTTAAAAAATATATCATGTCTGTATATTTACTTATATTCTTGGTCAAAAAATGGATTTCTCAACCTTAGTATAATGATCAAAATAACATTATTTATCATATAAACATAATATTGTTGAACTTATGGCCTTTGGAATCGTCAAATGTTTATGAATTTATAGACCTGAACATTTCATTGATCATTCACATGATTTTGATTGGTGACCTCAATCAATCCCTATAAATATTTACATTTTTCCTCCATGTCCTATATTCACTCCCTATATATCTTATTCGATGTGTAAACCTATTTATATGCAACATAATGAATATTTTGTGGTTCCAACATTCCATTTTTAAGGAAATTTTTTGTATCTATTTTTACAATGTAGGATTATGTGAATGAAAATTTAATGTATTAAAACTATGATAGCACAAATGAATTAGGAGGTAAAAATTCATTTTAAGTGGGTTAGATTGTAACTCCTCGAGTTTTTATGAATTATTTTTTGAAATGAAATTATCATTTTTGAAATTTTTCATTTCATGCAACACATATGATATTCTAATTTATATTAAAGAACAATGTTTTTCCAGTGTTATATGCAACCCCAAGTAAATAATGCACTTAATGGGACATAAAAATATGCTTTTTCTACATAGAACAGCTGGGTTGTCTTGCATTACATACAATAATGAATTTCTTTGATGGCTTGCGTAACATGTGAAACAGAGGTTTACTGAACAATAGTGTATCAATAAATTATTGTTATTTAATATAATAAGATATAACCAATATTTTAAATTAGAGATTATGAATAGTATTAAATAATTTATGGAAATATATGTTTTACCCAAATATAATGTGAATCCATAGCATATAAATTAATTTGAAATGTATATGAAAACTGATAGAACATAAATGAATATAATATGATGATTATGGTGAGAAATCTATTTTACCCTAATAAATTAAATTAATTGACATTATTAATTGATATTTCAAAATTTATAATTTATATAGTCAATAAAATAATTTTCATATTCATCCATATTATATTATAAAAATAAGCTAAATAATCAAATTTTGTGCTTAAAAATCAATATTTTGTTGAGTCATTTTTACTGCATTTTAATTGAAACGCCATTTCAATCACATTAATGTTGTTTTTGTAATTTTATTAAAAAAAGTAAAGGAAAAGAATTACAAAGAAGGAGAAGCCATGATGAGCTCTCCTCCGGAAGAGAGTCTACGTGGGTCTGAATTAGTTTAATATGAGGGCATCCCCTTTAATAAAATCAACCCCCTTGGGTTTACTGCTGCCAGCCGTGTGGAGAAACACCTCCGTCGTGCTAGGGTACTCTACCGAGGCTAAGTAGTCTGACACCATGTTCCCCTCCATCCATGAGTGTTGTATACGAATGTTTCTATTTAGGAGCCTTTTGCATTTCCTGATAGTATAGCATATCGACCATGGTGTGACACCCCACCCTTTTAAGGAATCATGGACAACCAAGGAGTTTGTCTCAACTTCCGAGATGGCCAGCCCCTGTTGTCTACACAAAGTAAGCCCGGTGAACATAGCCATAGCCACTGCTTGGAGAAAGTTCCCTGACCCAGCATGGTTGAGAAGGCTAAGTTAACAGACCCACACCCATCCCACAACACCCCTCCCCCACTCAAGTACGCCTGTATATATGAGCCGTCTGTATTGAGTATCAAGCAACCCGATGGAGTATGCCATCTTACCCAGTTGCCTGACCTGTTATTGAAAGGTGCATACCTCTTAGAGTGGGAACAGAAATGTTGTAGTGAAGGAGCCTCTTCCCATGATTTCACTGCCTTATTCTAGTCCAGCAAGTGATTTTTTCCCCAGACAATTATAACTCGAGAAGTCACTATCCCGCCCTCATTTTTCGACTTGTTCCGCGCCTGCCATAAAATCCAACACCCGACCAGCAGTAACACTGAGCGGGCCACCTTCTCCACCCTGCCTCCCTCAGCTCCATGAATCCAGTCCTCCAAGAAGGTAGAGATATCGCCATATGGAGTACGAACCACCATAAATTCTTCCAGGGCTTTCCAGACATCGAACACCCATTTACTGCTGAAGAACAAATGAATGACACTCTCCTATCTATGAATCCTATAGCACCCACACCTTGATTCCAGTTGTATTCCACACATGCAGATGCTATCGTTGGTCAAAAGATCTCTGTTATGAATTCTATAAGTGAGAAAATTGTATTTAGTCGGAATTATTTTCACCTAGATAATTTCATCCCAACCCCCTAACTGCACCGGACCATGAATCACATCCCAGAAGCCCTTCGATGAGAAGAGACCCAAGGAGGACTCGATGAAGACACATATGTCATCATCGGAGATTATCTCAATGAGGTGAAAAATATCCCTCTGTTTGTTGTCAAGAACCGTAGAGATGAAAGGCGGAAAGAGGCTCTCTTCCCTCAAAGTAATATCCATGGCCGGGAACCCAGGGAATTCTATAACACCCCCCCAGTCCTGGTGCCAGAATGAGAGGTCACCTCTCCCGACCAACCAATGGTAAAAGGTTCTATAAATCTCAATAATCGGCCCAACAATCGACCAGAGGGTAGAGAAACCCCCATCCACCAATCCTCGAAACCACAACAAGTGAGCAAACATGGTAGAATCCCCGAGAGTATGACGTTCTATCAGACTCCATGCTATCCTTTCATGAATATAGAGTATGGTATCACTAAGGTTGCGCACATTGATTCCACCTTCGACCACCAGTTTTTCCATTCTTATCCAGGATGCCTAGTGTTTCTTCCCTTCTGCATACAAGTCCCAAATGAAGGAGGCGATGATCTTATCGATGGATTTGATCACACCCTTAGGGAACTTGGTAGAGGAGAGGTCATAGAAAGGGGCAGCCATCAGCCCTTTGTTCACCAGGGTGATCCTCCCTCCAAAAGAGAGGAATTTATTTTTCCATTTTAACACCCTCTCTGTAATCATAGATAAAAGAATGTTGAAGTCCCGGATCCGGAGTCTCCTGGACGAAAGAGGTTCGCCAAGATATGTCATAGGAAACTCCCCCTCGGCATTCCCAGGAACCTTCTGATAGTCTCCACCCTCTTGATCGAGCACCTACTGCATATGAAGAATTCACTTTTACCTTTATTGATTCTCTGCTCGCTCCAATGGCCATATGCATCAAACACCTTGCAAAGGATCCGTAGGGATCAAATTTTAACATTAAGAAACATGATGGTATCGTCGGCGAAAATCAGGTGGGAAATCATTGTAGCCTTCAACCAACAGCGGTAAGGGAGGATCCCTCTGTTATTAATGCTTCTTTGGAGAAGACGGCTCAACATGTCCTGAATGATAATGAACAGAGTCAGTGATAACAGTTACCCTTGAATAAGGCCCCAGATAGACTTTAAGATACCATAATATTTTCCAATAAATGATAATGAAAGCCACACATTACTGAAGAAATGAAAGAGAATATCCACGTTCCATGAGTGGAAACCCATACCTTCCAATACTCTATAAATAAATCTCCATTCAACCCGACCGTAGGCATTGCTCATATCCAGCTTGATGACCATTTTTGTTCCTTGAGTTTTGAGATCCACATCATTAACCATCTCCTACGCCAAGACAACCGCCTCATGGATCGCTCGACCCTTGATGAACCCATGCTGTTCGGGAGAAATCCATTGAGAAAGATGGGTGGCCAGCCTCAAGATAATAACACTCACCAGTATCTTATATGGGACATTACACATGCTAACTGGATCATACTGAGAAATGGATGACGGGTCCTTCATCTTGGGCTGGAGCACAAGGGTGGTGGCGCATGCCACCTTAGGTAAACTAACCCCTTGGATGAAATCCTAGATGGACGCGATCAGAGACATCTTCACTGTCTCCCATGAGCCCCTATAAAAGGAGGCAAGGAACTTGTCCGGGCTAGGAGCACTATCCACGGATAGGTGCCAAAGTGTTGTTGTAATCTCCCCTTATCTAGTACGGTCCCCAGATTTTCATTGATCTGTTCTGATGCCACATTAGGAATAACATTGAAGATGTCCGTGGGTTCCAAAGTATATCCATTGGTAGATCCCGACTGAGGGTTGGCCAGAAGAACCTAAAAGAAATAATTAGCCAAGCCTCCCACAATGTTTCTTTAGTCCGTAAAGAAGCCAACATCCAACTATATATTTGACCTGCCCTGATGTTTCCTCTCTATGATTGAGGCATGAAAGAAACTCATGTTTTTTTCTCCTTTCTTGAGCCACTTTATTATATCCCTTTCTCTCGGCAATCGCTCCTTCTGAAGAAGTAGGTCGATCATAGTGCACTTCTTCCTCGAAAGATCCACATAGACCCTATCGTCCCACTCTTGCTCTAGGATGCTTTCCAGACGATCGATGTCCTGCATGACACCTCTTAATTCATTCTCCAGGGGCTCGAGATCGTTAGACCACAGTTACAGGAGGGGGTGAAGCCTCCGTCATTTCCCATGTAGAATGTTCCATGGTTTGCCTTGAGATAGATCACCCCACGCTGATCTGACCAGGTAATGACATCCCAGAAGATCTACCCATTACTGAGAGAATATGTATGCTACATGCAGCCTTGGCGAGGCCAACAGAGAGACTAGGAGGGGGGGGGGGGTGATCCAACAGACCTCGGACCAGGTGAGTTACCATTGTGTTGGAGAAGTTAGAGATTGCTTGGTCATTGGCCAGGAATCGATCCAGTCTACCCCACGAGTGGCGCGGTCCTTGCTGGTTGTTGCACCATGAATATCACCCACAAATCTAAGGTTTGAGAGGCCTTTCACTACCATGAATCGTACAAAGGCAAGGCTACCTTTCCTGGGAAAGGGTCCTCTTCCCTTCAATTCCTCCGGATCATCCACCACATTAAAGTCACCACCCGCAATCCATGGTCCCACACTAGGATCAAAATTACTCAAATTCCTAAACATGGATTACCAGGTGTTCATATCTCAGATCTCGTACATGAAAAAGAGTAGAAGGATGTATGGATAATGTTGACCTTACCAGTAATAAACTGCTCTTCATCTTGAACCAGGTCCACCGAGCATCTTTTGTTCCAAGAAACCCAGATATACTTGTTTTCTGACTCATCCTGCAAGTAGCCATGCATCCGTTGCTTTCTGGTGATGTCACCTAATCTGGAGGGTTTCTATTTGTGTTCAAGGATAACTATCACATCCACCTTCTGTCTGGCAGATTCCGAGGCAAAAAAATCATATTTTACCAGAGCACCGAGCCCTATGACATTCCAAATCAATAGGGGAATCATTTAGAAAATAAGCGCCATGGTTCTGGATCTAGAGACCTTAGCCTTCAGTGCGAGGGGAGGTGACACCCATTGATGCATCTTTCCCTTCGATCTTGTACGGACCCCAGCCTCGTTAGGTGACATCCCAATTGGGGAAGAGGGGCTCCCTAGTATGCACGCGCTGCGTTTCCTCCTTTCCCGAGTTTCTCACAGAGATCCGCTTGCATTGCCTTCCACAACGCAGGTGGAGGAGCCCTCGAGGAGATCCGCTGAAGCCCGATCCATTATTTCCGGGACAGGTAGAGAGCACCCCCTAGGAACCTCTCCAGAGACTTGAGGAATAATCAAACCCCACATTGTAGACCAGACTACGCGATTAATATAATATTAATTTATACCCCTTCTATAATTGATATTTGGAAAAAATGGATTTCATATTTGGAATAATCAAAATTTTAATTTATAATAAGTTCAAATACATTTTTAAAAAATATTTTTGAAAGTAATTAAAATTAATTACAACGAATAAGGTGAAATTATACTTAACTACTGACAAAACCTTAAATTTGAGACCCAAAAATACATATAAACTACTATAACACCAATTTCTGTACCCTATTTAGAATGTATAGTAAATTTGACAACATTTGTGCATTATGTGATCCAATTTCCATGGGAAAATGTGGGTGTAATTACATTTTCATGGATTTCCAAGAGTACCACTCCTCCACCACTATAAAAAGGTCTCGTCTCCTCCATTTATTTAATCATCTGAACCCATATATTATTGACCAGTATTATATCAATTATGATCCCAAAAAACCTACCCTCCTCAATTAATCCTCACCAGATCATAAGTCCTACCAAGGACCCATTTTGGTGCAATCTAAAAGGAGTTACAGGATTATGAGATAAATTTTGGATGATGTTCATATCTCATCCATCTATATTAATCAAATAATCAACATGATGTTAATAGTTATGAATAAAAAATTATTTTGGGACAACATGATTATGGGGATAATAGAATAGTATCTGGATTTTTGGTATGACAACAATTAAATGGTGAATAAAATATGTTAATAATATGACACAACCACTTCACATAATAGTATGAAAAATGGAAAAATATAATAACAGATTTCTTCAGAGGACACCACAAGACCCCAATAGGTAATAAATCAATCTGGGGTTAGTCATTCATATTAACCAGTCAGTGCATTTCATTTCTATCCAAGAATATTTATCTCTTGACAAACTCAAATATATATATATATATATATTAGATAATTTAAATCCATTAGGATGTTCCATGATCTAATGTAATTGATCAATACTTGAGGTTTTCCATGTGGTTTTATAGATTCCTTCCATTAGTGTTGGATATAGAATTAAGCTTCACCACTACTTATCCCCCTTACACAGATGGTGTGTCTGTAAGATCCATTAAAATTAAATTTCATATGTTTAGATCATCCTAAATGGATTTCTATGAATTTTGGGATCAATACCATCCCCAAATTAGGTCCTCATATGACTATAGTTTTCATTATATAATTCTAATAGCACATTATGAAGAAATGTATATGAAGTGGTGTTAGAATCCAAGATGTTGTGATAAACTTCGAGTAAAAAAATTGATGGGACCTGATCATATCAAATAGATGATAAAGGAGTAAAAAAATTAAACATCATATGAAATCCTCATAAAGTTGATAGAAAATATATCTACAAAATCATCGACGAGACCTAGATATTGGGTTCAAAGATAAATTAATTCTTTGTATATCCCTGTGGAAGAAATTACTAAGATTTAGGAAGAGAGGAAATCATATTCAATGATATATATTGCCCTTCAAGAACATTCATCACACTGATGTGGTGGTCAATTAACTAGCACTCCCACCAATCCAATTAGAAATACATGTTTTGTTTCATGGATCCCTCTTGTGTTTGAACATACCATACCCCTCAAATGAAAGAAATCATGAGGTTGTGCTATTGGGGAATGATATTTCATATTTGGATCACATAGTAAAAACCATAGATCATTGAGACAAGGTCCCACTACTACAAAAATTGTGATTAACAGTTCTGGTATTTATCTGTGCTAGAAAAAAGCAATGATATATGTAATTTTTATCATTAGAAATAAAATTGATGATAAAATTTACACTTTATTAATATTTTTTAGCAATAATAATGGTCCCATTTATCCGCACTTTGTTTCTAGCACTGATAAAGGTTACCCGTTATCAGTGCTACATTTGAACACTCATAAATAATACCTTTGTCAGTTATTTTTAGTACTAAGAATTGTCTGAATAAATAAAACGAAATAATTAAAAAAATATAAGTTAATAATGAGTTTATTAAAAATTTATAATTTTCATAATTATTTAATTATAGGTTGAAATTAATAAAATGAATATACTATATATATTTATTATAAATACTAATAAATATTATTTATTTAATATATAGATATGAGAAATCAAAATTAAAAAAAATAATATTAAAATACAAAAATTGAGAATAATATTAAACATATTATTAATTAAATTATTATTGATAATGTTAATTAATAAAATATATTATATATATAGATATATATTAATTTTTATAAATAGGATTAATATATTATAAAATATTTATTCTCTATACTTAGTGAATAATGGTTTATAAAAAAATTATTATGAACTAAAAATACTGACTAATTACATAGATGACTCGACTTATAATTTAATATCATTTGATTTTTCAAATTAACATAGATCAATATGTGTTATATTGATTTCACATATAAGTAATTTATTAATTTTTTTATAATATTTCCACACACAAAAATATCCATTTTTTCGTTATTATTAAATTATATTTATTATTAATATTTTCAATTTGTCTCATTTTTAACATGCATGCACTTAAAATTAGATATTCATTAGTAATTTTTAAAAAACGTTCTAAATTTGTTTTTTCAATAAATATATTTTAAAATGTACATACTATATTTATAAATTTATAAATATATAATTTTAAATAAGTAAATATTTTTTAAAATATATATATATATATATATATATATTAATAATTAATTATATCTTTTTAAATAATTATAAATAAATATTTGTATATAATGAAATAATTTGTCAAATTTATTATAAATTTACTTAAACACTGATTATATTTACATTATTTATATTTACATATATATAATTTATATATATATATATGTAATTAAAAAAAATAACTTTTTTAACATATATATATATATAGAAATTTATAATAAATATATTTAAATATAGAATATATTTAAAATATTAATATTTATATATATTGATTATGTATATCTATAATTATAATTTTTTGTTTATAATTATAATTTTTTATCCTTTATTGGTGCATAAGTATTACGCACTGATAAACGAAATCTCTATTCGTTTTTTTTAGTGCTGATAAATATTATTCATTATTAGTTCTAAAAAAGCACTGATAATAGTAATATTTATCATACTAAAACATTATCACTCATAAATATGCATTTTATCAGTTCTTCAATAATAAGGAATGACAAAAGGACTCGTTATCAATGATTTTTTAATGGCACTGATAAAAGTGTCACGATCTAATTTAAAAAATATAACATATTGTAAACCCTTTTAGGGCAATTCTCATTCATTCTCCACATTCTCAAACTGTAATTTTCTCCCACTTTTCCATAAATCAATTCAATCTATGGTCCTAGATTTGTACAATGGTTTTTTGAATCCATTGATCTCGACCGTGTAGTTCAACATGGCAGCAACTCTTCTTAATCTCACCTTGTTTTTGTGGTTTAAGAAGCATATCTCGTTGTTTGACACCATCGATAAGTTAATCTTCAAGTATTTTTTGTTGCAAGATCGAGAAATTACTGGTCCTATTTACTAAAAAAATATAATGATTTGGTTGGAATACGAGGATCATCTGATCAGGGCATGGCCCAGTGCCCCCCTCCCCCCCGTAGCTACAAATAATTCCAGTTATATCTATTTTTATGGTCACATAACATCCATATGAATCAAAAAATTCCAATAGTAGTGATTGGTTTAGTTTCCCTAAGCTTCGTTTACCTTTTAAAACTCTAGTGAATATATTCATGTTAGTGAATCTTGTTGGAAGATATTTATATCTGATCATAGAACTCGTTCTATTACTCATCATGTTTGTCCTTGCTTTTTCATGGATGCTGATGTCTCGAGAGTGCCTACAGATTATATTTGGATTATAGTGGGGGGAGAATTTGAATGTAATAATGTGTTTTTTTCTTTTCTGTAAATTTTTTAGGAAAAGAGGTTTTTCTAGAAATTTTATAAGTATACTCCTTGTACTTTATGAGTGCGCACCGTGTACTTGATTTTTGCCGGTGACAGTGTACATTCCATGTAATGACCAAGCACACGACCTTGGGTGGTGACCTGGAGACCACCTAATGTGGGGTCTTGTAAGGGTAAGCACACACTATGTACATTCCTTTTTCATTAAACGTACCATGATCACGTCTAATAGAGACAACTACTTTCCTCTCGACCTTGTTCATATGAGATAATCTGTACGACAAGGATCTTTCCTGAACCCCCGATCGAGTGTCTGTTCCCTGAATCTAACTTTTTAAGTTTCATTGGAATCTCATCGGTGAGTTCACTCTTCTTCTAGAACACCTTATTCTGATTCCTTCTCCCCATTGAGATATTCTAGGTTTAAAATTTTAGATGTTTCTCTAGCTCTACGACATTATAATGTGATTCAAGGCCTGAGACTCAAGTATATTGATCTCCTGATGCGGAGGTAGGTGGTTTTTTCTTTTCTGTATATTTCCATTGGGTTTTATGTTCCAATGTGCCCAACACCCATGAATTGGGAATTGCATGTTTGTGGTTTTTCCCTATGGTTTTCTTATTATTCCGTAGTCTGTTTGGATAGAGGTTATTTGTTGAAAATAGGGTTTACATTGCCATGATATTTAGGTTTTTCCAGTGTTTTCTTATTTTGACCATTTGGTCAAGTTTTTTTGTTAGTCTATTGTTTGTTTCCCTTTCCTAGTTTCATTATAATGGGGTAATTTTTTATCTGATATTCTGTAATGTTTTAGGATGGTTAGAAAAGTAGTTCATGAGGATTAATGTGGCCACATTTCATTGCTATTCTCATTTGACTTACACAGGGCTGTGAGAACCAGGTGTATTTGACCATAGGGAGAAAGGACGTAAGGTATTCTCCATATTGTCTGTAATTTATTACACACTACAAGACAATAGGGGGGCTTGATTTTTAGTTCTCCATCAGAGTGTCTATAGTTATGTTACGAGGCCATAGGAGGAATTGACGTCAAGTGCTTCCTTAGAGTGCAGGTAGGTTACCTTTAAAGGACTACAGGGGGAATTGACGGTGAGTGATTCCTTGTAGAGTCTTTAATCACACTTTACTATTAGAGGAATTAACGATGAGTGCTTACTTAGAGAGTCTATTCTAAAGTTGAACAAGATGGGTGAGACTGTATGTGCTTCCCAAAGGGTTGCTATTTTTCGCAAGGTAGTACCAGATGGGAAAGGCTGTGAGTACTTACCAGAGGGTTACCTATTTTTGGTTATTTTCATACATGATTTATTGTATTTCAATGCTTTGAAATAGTAGGAATGATTACTTTTGAATACTTCCTTTTTTACTGCTTATTTTGTTTATTTATTACCATATATATTCACCGACTATCATGCATAGATCTATTGGTGGTTTCCTACTAGGATTTAGTCTCACACCCTATTTGGACCATACTTTTGGGCCCAAAATAGTTTATATTATTTCAGGTATAGATAAGGGCTAGAACCCTTCTACTATAGGTACATGACTACTTTGGAGCTAGAGAGCATGGGACCAGGCTTTGGCTTGCGATGATGTGGAGATGTTTACTGTTTTTCATGTAATTTAGTTTAGTATTGTATATCAGCATTGGGACTTTTTTGGATACATTCCTAGACATATGTATCATGCATCATTATATATGTGCTCCAGCTATATATTTCTTTAGTCTTCCGCTGTTTTTTTTTGTATGAGAATTTAACTACTTCCATTGTTGATTAGTTTTTTACTTCCGATATGAGGGCATAGTTTCCCCACTATCACACCCAAGGCCCTCGCTGCTAGTCAGAAACCACTCGCATTTGGGGAAATGCACTTGAGGCCATGTGACCAACTAGGTACGGGGCGCATCAGGGTGGCTTTCGGAACCGGGACATTACAAAGTGGTATCAGAGGGAATTCTATTCATCTAGTAATACTATTTGGAGCCTACAGTCAGGGATTGGATGGAAATAGGTACTCCGTAATAATTTGTGAAAAGGAGTAGCTAACTCGTTTACAGGGAAAATCCAATTTACCTCTTTTATTGCAATTTTTTAGTGTTGGAATTGTATAGTTGATTTGATTTCACTGTTGGGTGATTCACATGATTTTTGTTGTTATTGTTGATATTATTGAGGTTCTATTTTTGTTTCAACCAGATGAGATGAGGGTATTCCATCTCAGGCATCATAGAGGTACTTACTAGGAATCACATGTCATTCATTGTTGAAATTCCATTTAGGGTGCATCATCAATTGCATGTTGTTGAGATAAATGTTGTGCTACATATACATGTTCTGTGATATATGCCTTGATAGTGTAATTGTTGTCTGATAGGGTATAGATTTGTGTAATGTTTTTTTGGAATGAATTCCAAACATTGGTTCTTGTGGTGTTATGAGCCCTCATGTATCAGAATTTTATGGATCATTACCTTGTTTTTCTAATATAAGAAATTTATTATATGTCAAGCTTTGATTTGTGGGGAGTATAATCCCTCACGGATCAGAATTTTTCACTTTAATGTTTTTTTAGTGTTTTTCTTGGCTCTAGAGTAGTTTTTTAGGCTTACTATCTAGAAGAATCCTGAATACACGCCGTGTAGTTTTGAATAAAAACCCTGTGTTATTCAGTTCTGAAAAAAAAATTCTCTTAATCACATGTCGTGTACTCTATGTATACGTTGTGTAGTCTCTAACCGTGTCACTAGCAGTGTGGGAAAAGACATGGGGTTGATAGATTTTTTGTGGGACACGCCATGTCTCAGATGTACATGTAGTGTGTTTAGACCATATGTCTGCCCCTTTGAATGATGACACTATTGGATAAAAACTAAATCAATACATGCCATATCAGTCTTGGACATACAATGCAGTGTAATCCCGGGAATCCAGTTCTGTAACTAACAACATGGGCCGGTGGAAATCCTTTAGTACATGTCGTGTCCATTTGGAACACTCCGTGTAGTGTGAGACATGTATTCGGTTGTGTCACTAATAACATGGGTCTGTGAAGATCGTCTAGTACATGTTGTGTCTAGCATAAACACACTGTGTGGTCTTGTTCTAGGATTACCATGTAGCTTAGTCATGTAGAATTACTCGGGTAGGGGAAGAGGATTCATGTACAGGTTGTGTGTTAGGACAACACGCCGTGTGTTTGTGCTATTACATGACTTGTTTTGGAAGAAGTACACGCCCATGTGAATGTCTTAAGGGAACACGTCATGTAGTTATGTATACACGCTATGTAACCATGTTTTATAGAACAAGAATTCTTTCATCCACATGTTCCCTTATTATCCTTATTTTTTCAGTCCTTGATAAAATTGATCAAAGGGGTGTGTTTGACCATGCAGAGTCATACCACCGAGACGCCATCATGTTGTACGCTAGTTATATGGTAGCGATCAGACACCAGACATGGCTGATTGGGGACTTCCAAAAGATCCTCTAGTTGTGCCAGTCTTTGAACCAGCATTCATTCATGAAAAAGGTGCCGACACATAGTTTGGAGATGGAATTATGAAGTTCATGTAGACATTATAGGGATAAATACACCCTACCCTGTCTATGGCAGAGTTGAAGCTAAATTTCCAGCAGCAGCATCCTCCCACATTCTCAGGGGAAGGAGGACCGCATGTTGTAGACTCATGGTTGGAGGCCACACTGATGATCTTCGAGCACCTGGACACGCCTTCGGAGAGGAGGGTCATTCTCTATACTGATATTCTTTAGGATTTATCCATGATATGGTGGGATGTGATATCACCAGCGGGACACCAACATGATATGGTCTAGGATGAGTTTAAGCATACCATCTACAATTACTTCTATCCAGAGACCCTAAAGGTCGATCGAGCCTGAGAGATCAGGAGTTTGGAGCTGGGTAATCATTCTGTTATGGAGTAATCTTATTGCTTCACCAAGATGTTGTGATTTACACCATTTCTAGAGGATATGGTTTGTTCCTGGTAGGGATGTTTGAGGATGGTCTCGAAGATGACATTTAGGATCAGGTGAACATCTTTAGGTTGACATTTATATCTTCTATAGTCAACCAGGAACTAATCACAGAGTGTAATCTAAGGGATTATGGAGCTGTGAGCCAGGGTGGTTCATCATCCAAAGTTAGTGCTTTGATGGATGACAACAGGAAGCACGGTAGGGAGACTACATGTGGAGATACAAGTAGGCAGAATTCACCTTCAGGTATCCAAGTGGTATGTAACTAGTGTGGGAAGGTCGGGAATATGAGACCACATTTCTCAAGAGACCCTGTAGAGTGCCAATATTGCAGGAATTTGGGTCATCTTCAGTGCTTCTGTATGATCTTCTCACCTGCTACTAGTGATACGGTGTCTTCAATGACTTCTCATTTTGATGTTGCACCACCTGATTATCCTCAGTCTAGGAACAAAATTACTTCCGGCCATATGGGATAAGGTGTAGGTCATGGATGAGGTAGTCAGTCCCTAGCATTCCAGTGAAAATAGGATGGATCAACTCAGGGTGGTCAGGCATGATCATAGGGCCGTGGGGTATGTCAAACTTTTTCAATGGACAATGCCCAGTAGCAGCAGGATCCTGGACCCTCTATAGTTCGTGGTATGATCCTTGTTGCCTTATTTTTATCTTCTCCTTTTTCTGATACATGGGATTCCCATAGATTTATATATGTTACTATTGTAGGGAGCCTTGGGATCTGTATAATTTCTTCTGTTAATATATTGATGTTAGACACTACGTTGGGGGCTAGAACGGTTGGTTTACCTCAATGCAAGAAGTAGCCTCTCAAGATTGTTGGGTGTCACTTCATTTGGTACCATTATGTCTTAGAGATGACAGGATATGACGTCATTCTCGAAATGGATATTTTAGTTCCCTTCCTCTCTGTTGTCTATTGTTATCGTCGGTCGGTGAGTTTCAAGTCACTATAGGGAAGATCGTTCCTTTATAAGGGCGAATGGGGTGTCTAGGCGAGCAGAGAGGGACCCGAGCATCATGGGTTGGGAGGAGTTACAACCTAGATTTCTAGTCTATGTCTGGATGAACAGGGGACTTCACAGATGGAACTTCCCCCAATGGTAGATCATTTCAGTGATGTCTTTCCATATGACTTTTGAAGTTTTCCACCAGAGTGAGAGGTAGTCTTTTCTATTGATCTTTATCTAAGAGAGATACTTGTTTCCATTCCTCCTTATATTATGGCTACACAAGAGTTATAGGATCTCAAGAAACAGCTAGTGCAGTTGCAAGAAAATGGTATCATCTGACCTAGTACTTCACCTTGGGGTTTTTCTGTCCTGTTTGAATAGAAGGCCGATGGTACCATCAGAATTTGTGTGGATTATTATAAGTTGAACCAGTTGACTATCTGGAAACGATATCCTTTTCCAAGGATTGATGACCTCTTTGATCAGATTCAAGGAGTCTAGGTGTTCTAGAAGATTTAATTGAGATCCAGTTAACATCATTTGCACGTTATGCCATCTAATATACCACTTAAAGCCTTTCGGAGTAGGTACAGTATATATGAGAATATGGTAATGTAGTTCGGTCGCATGAACGCACATGAAGTCTTCATGGAACTGATGAACCAAGTGTTCCACCCATACATGGATTCCTTCACGGTTGTCTCTATAGATGATATCTAGGTGTACTATCACACTCTACATGAACATTCCACCCATCTTGAGATCATTTTGAGTAACCTAAGAGATCATCAGTTATATGATAATATCTCAAAATGGAACTTCTGGATTGACCAGATTTAATTCATAGGTCATGTTATATTAGAGACAAGAGTATCAGTGGACCTAGAGAAAGTGAGAGACGTAGTTTCCTGGGAGCATCCGAAGAACATATTTGAGGTACAATGTTTTCTAGGGATCACTGGATACTACAGTTGTTTCATACAGGACTTCTCATGCTTAAAATCGCTACTGATGAGCTTGAGTAAGAAGGGTGCAAAGTACTTGTTGTAAGATTGTTGTGAGTTATCCTTTAAGGGGATAAAGGGGAGGTTGACATCAAAACCGATACCATTATTTCCAGAGATGGGCAAGAGCTACACAATTTATTTTGATGTTTCAGGTATCGGGTTTGGAGCACTGCATATACATGGAGAAGGAGTCGCTCCGTACATGTCTTAGGAGTCAAGGACACATGAGAGGAGTTACCTGACGTACGATCTTCAGATGGTGGAATTTATTCATGCCTAACGATATTGGAGACATTATCTTCTGGGAGATCATTTTGTGGCTTTCACTGAACACAGAAGTCTCAAGTATATGTTCACCTAGCATGACCTGAATTTGAGATAGAGAAGGTGGGATGAGTACCATCAGTCCTTTAACATTGAGCATGCCTATTATTTGGGAAAAGGAAATGTTGTGGCCCATGAGTACAGAAGGAGGACTCAAATATAGGCAGTTTAGGAGGCTATAATTGTGTAGCATCTTATGCATCTATTCTTTGAGATGCATTTGGTGGTGAACTGTAGTCAGGGGAAAATGTTTCTATCTTATGTTGGTGTTACCACTACTCTAGTTGATCGTGTACGAATGAGGAAGCTATTAGATTTTGAATTCCTATTCATAATAGAGAGTGTTTTAGGAGAGGACACCATTCCTAGATGGACCATAGGTGAGGATGGGATCATGCTTTTCATGGGGCGTGTATGGGTGTCAGCAGACATAAGCGATGAGTTGATGTGGGAAATTCATTCCTCAGTTTGGGAAGTTCATCCTGGAGTCACCAAGATGTATAATGATCTACACTATCAAAATTGGTGGGAATGTATAAAGAAAGATGTTTCTCAATTCATTATGAGGTGTTCCACCTGACAGTAGGAGAAGGCGGAGCATCACAGACTAGTGGGATTGTTTCAACAGTTAATCATTAATGAGTGGATGTGGAATGATTTAACAATTGATTTTGGGACAGGTTTTCTGAGGTCACCTCGTGGGAATGATTTTGTATGGGTTATCATTGGCACACTCAATAAGGTTTCTCACTTCTTGCTGATCAAGGTGACCATCAGTGGTATTGTTTGGGGATGGTTGTACATCCGTTGGATTGTATGTTTTCATGGAGTTCCACAATCCATTGTTTCAGACAGGGACACCCGTTTTACTTCTCGGGTCTAGCAGGGGATACAGAAGGATTTGGGTACATAGGTACATTTGAGTACAGAATACCACCCACAAAAAAATGGCTAGTCCAAATGTATGACTCAGGTTCTTGAGGACATTCTGCGAGCATGCATCCTAGATTTTGGAGGTTTTTCGGAGAAGCACATACCTCTTGTGTTGTTTTCCAACAACAATTGATTTCAGGAAACTATTTATATGGAACCTTATGAGGCTTTGTACGGTAGTCCATACTGATCAGCCTTATGATGGTCTGAGATAGGATCGATAACTATGCTGGGACCTCATCTTGTCCAGGAGACCATAGAGCGGATAGATTTGATTCTGAAGAGGATAGCTACTGCATAGTCATTGCAGAAGTCTTGTGCTGATCAGTAGATATGACCATTGGATTTTGAGGATGGGGTCAGGTTTTCCTATATGTTACAACGAGGTTGGGGCACAACATGATTTGGAGACAGGGTAATCTTTTATAGACATACATCAGGCCGATTGAGGTTATGGGGAATGTCAGTTGAGTTTCCTATCGATTGTAGTTACCTCAGAGGTACTAGTCTATACACGATGTCATTCACAATTCTCAGCATCGATGTAACTTATCATACATATATAATGTTCTTCAACCCAAAGAGGTTGAGAAAGAGGTGGATACCTCATGCGAGGAGCATCCTATCCGGATTTTTGATCGAAGGGTGAATGTTCTCCATGGCTGGTATATTCCTATTATACGAGTGTTATGGAAGCACATGCCAATATATGAGGAGGCTTGGGAGAGGGTGGTTGATGTACGATCACAATGGCCAGATCTATTTGATGTTTCATTATCTACGCTTCTTTGCAAGTGAATGTTTAAGATGAATTTCATTAAGGGGAAAGTTTGTAAGAACCCAGATCTTTTTTCAGGTATGTTTTTCTTTACTTTTAATTTTTGAGAAAAATTGGTTTTCCTAGATATTTCTTATGTAAATTCCGTATAATTTATGAGTACACACTGTGTACTTGGTTGCCGCGGGTGACCGTGTACATGCAACATAACGGTCGAGCACACGACCGTTTGTGGTGACCTGGAGACCACCTAATACGGGGGCTGGTAAGGGCAAGCCACATAGTCTACTTATAATGTACACACCGTGTAATTTCTTTTTTTCATTAAACTTACTAGGGTCGTGTGTGACTTATTGAACCATATTCTTCTCAAAGTAGTATGTTCGACAATGTCCACATGGCCTAGAAATTTATCGATCCCCCGATAGAGCATATGTTCTCTAAATCGAACTCGGTCAATTGTGTTGGAATCTCAGCAATGAGTTCTCTCTTAATCTTGAACACCTTAATCTGATTCCTTTCCTCTCTTGAGATATCACGGGTTGAAATTTTTAGACGTTTTTATAGATCTACGATGCTCTAATGTGATTCATTGCCTCAGACTCAAGTATATTGATCTCCCAGTGCCAAGGTTGGTGGTTTGTGCATTTCAATAGATAGTATTTGACTTCTATGTTAAAAAGTGCACAATACCCAAGATTGGAGTATTGAATGTTTATCTTTTTAACCTTATTTTTTTCATGATATGATCTAGTTTGTTTGGATAGAAGTTATTTTTTGAGAATAAGGTTTTCTTTCCATTTCTATTGAGATTTTTCCCATGTTTTCTTATTGTGACCGTTTACTATAGTTTTCTTGTTATGGTGCTATTTGTTTCACTTGCCTAGTATCGTTAGGATTGAGTAACTATTTATTTAACATGCAGTTATAGTGTAGACTGGTCAGCCAAGTAGTTCTTTGAGGTTTACTTTATCCACCTTGCATTACTATGCTCATTTGACTTACACAGGGCCATGAGAACCTGGTGCAGTAGACCATAGGGAGAATGGTCATAAGGGATTCTCCAGAGTGTGTGTAATTTTTATCACACTGTGAGACCAAATGGGGTATTTACATTGAGTGCTCCCTCATAATGTCTATAGGTACATTATGAGGCAACATGAGTAATTGATGTTGAGTTCTTTCTCAGAGTTCATGTAGGTTACCGTAAGAAGACTATAGGGGGAATTGACAGTGAGTGCTTCCTCAAAGAGTCTTTTATCACACATGACTTTAGGATGAATTGACGAGGAGTTCTTCCTTAGAGAGACTATTCTAAAGCTGAATCGGAGGGGTGTGACAGTGTGTGCTTCCCAGATGGTTGCTAGTGTTTTCTAGGTAGGACCATAGGGGATAGGCTGTGATTACTTCCTAGAGGGTTACCTATTTGTGGTTGTCTGCTTACAAGATGTGTTGTATTTGAATGCTTTGAAACTGTAGGAATGTTTACTGTTGAGTACATCCTTGATTACTGCTTATTTTGTTTATTTCCTAAATATATATTCACTGACTACCATGAATATATCACTTACTAGTTGCAAACTGATATTTAGTCTCACACCCTATTTGGTCCAGGCTTTTGGGACCAAACAGATTATATTTTTGCTGGTATAGATAAGGGGTAGATCCCTTCTACTACTTATACATGACTGCTTTGGAACTGGAGAGCATGGGACCAAGCTTTGAATTGAGATGATGTGTTGTTGCTTATTGTTTATCATTTACTATGGTTTAGTACTGTATTTTAGCATTGTGACTTTTTTGGTCTCTTTCCTAGACATAAGTATCATGCATCATTATATATGTGCTCCAACTATTTATTTCTTATGTATTCCACTATTTATTTTTTTATGGTAATATTATTGCATCCATTATTGATTTGTGTTTTACTTCCAATGTATTAATCTGCCAATGAGGGAATAGTTTCCCTTCTATCACACCCAAGTCCCTCACTACTAATCGATTGCCTCTGGTGTTTGGGGAAATGTGCTTGAGGCTATGTGACCGACCAGGTAAGGGGAATCTCTAGGTGGCTTCCGGAACCAGAACATTATATAGAGTAGAAGTTATTTTCTTCTAAGATATTAATCAACAATTTTCTTGTTTATTAGATAGTAGTGATTAGATTAATCATAGTCCTTGATCAGATCTAACCATATTTGATAAAATGTATTGAGCTCATTTTATGCTTAAATATATTTTATACTCTTCTTATCAGTATATATTTTACACTTCTCACCATAGAGTTAGTTCCTCTAAATAATCTAGGAAAATATCTCGATCACTAAATCAAGATCATGTGTATGGTAGTTAGGCTCATAGAGAATTAGTTGTAGTGAGGCATTTTATATCATCTTTTCATTCTACATGAGTACGCATACCAAGCTTTTCGTCCAAGCATCGCTATTGTTGTGACCTGAACAAACAGATTCTGAATCGTGACTTCCCAAAGGCCACCTCTAATAGGATAGGGGCTAGAGATCAGTGTCGATTAGGAATTCCAAAACCATGGGAGGCCTTAGTATAATGTTCATGTACACACACACATATCCAAAACCATTAAATTATTAAATTTAAAACAACTAATTTCCATTCATAAATGCATTTAAATTCTCATTATCAGAATATGAAAAAAATGAACCGGAAAGAAAGGGACAAATAAAATCACCCCAAATGAAACAAAAAACTAGTCCAATTTATAATGTCTGTGAAGAAAATTATAAATGAAACCACCAAAACACAACTCTATATAACAGGATTACTAAGCTTTGTTTGGTCCTAGTCCCTCTAGGACACCATCAAAAGGTTGGTTATCTAGATAAGAAATGTCAAGTGCAGGAAAATCCCATGCAAGGGTGAGTATAAAAATACCCAGTTTGACAAAATGAAATACTAAGAATATAACATCAAGAATAGTAGTCAGATCATCATTGGGATATTTCAATAAAAAACATAATAATAATATCCATATATTCTCAAAGTAGACACACTGTCTCAATGGATGTTCGAAAATGTAATTCCAACCTAGGATTCCTTCATAATGTTTCCATATAAAACACGTATGAGGGAACACATTCAATGAGTTAGATAGTACTGATAGACTCTCTCTGAGATTTCATGCACATCAGATCGCTCTATAAGATGTACAAACTATATGTTCAAATATATTGATACACAGATGAGGATCACAATCAAGCACATGAGGTATACCAACAAACTGATTGGGATTAACCAACTAAGTAGGGGATTGATGCTCACAGAGTGTTTGTCACGATGATACCAACATCCCCACCTAGGGAAAGTAGTGAGGATATAGGATCTAACTCTAGGCCTCATAAATTGATTCCAAAAACCCTATCTAAGACTGATGTTCCTTCAAAGGGATCACCAACCTATACATAGGATGATGATCTATACTAAAACCTCCGAGAAAGGATCTAGGGAACATACCCTAATGAATATTGTCAAACATAAATAGAAAAGGTGATCCAATATCTCTTGAATAGGTACATAACATGTATTTTAATTAAATGGAATCTCCATTTGTCACTGGGTTCTACCCGTGTAACACATATCATTCCCATGTACGTAACCCAGAACATTGCTTGTGGGACCACATGTTCTCCTAGGAATGTACCGAATTTACTTGTCGAGCCACCCTCTTGGGTCTACACTATCTGTGGAATATCCAAAATGGCATGTAATTCCACATGGATTCCTGAGCATACAAACCCTTCCCTTTCCGAGCTAGTCAGAAAAGGTCACACAATGTGTGATTGGAGTCACACGACATGTGATACTTATCTCTATGCCAAACCATTGGACAATATAAAAAATTAACTGCATTGTTTTTGTTCATAAGAATACATATCTTGTAGTGGGGTATTTAACAAAACCCAAGATCTCTTCTAGAAGCATCATCCACACCTTCCAATATTTAGGGATCTACCATAAAACACACTTAATAACATGAATCTCAATATATGTGAGTTTGTCACCATTTTCAGTTAGATTCTATCCAATCCCATCACTGGGGAAATTACCATCATCATGTAAGTCACCTCTACTAGATCCACTCAGATATGGGCCCCAAAATCCATCCCTTATCAGTCATCCATCATAGTCAAGCCCTATTAATACAACCTCAGTTACATACAAACCCATGGTATTTCACCATCTCATTTAATAATGGTTTCATACCAATATAATAAAATGTATTCATTAAACCATAGGCCAAAGGAATTTCAAATGAGAAATTGTGATGAATGGGGGAATAAATTAAAAAAATAAAAACATGAGGAATATACATCGACTAGTGTTCATGTTTTCCTTGATTAATAGTCATTTGAACTAATAATAGAGAGATATAATATAATCAAAAATATAAATTCCTAATCCCTAATTAATATAACATGTAAAACAATATACACGATCTGTGAATGAATTCAATTGTTGAATGATTCTTATTCATCGTAGGTGAAATGGAATGGGGATAATTACTAATATAACAATATACTACTTCAAGATGGATTAACCAGTGTTGAAGAACGAATCTATATCACTTTTGTTGGAAAGATCCTCAAATCATAATGGCATATTAATCCTCGATCTCGGTCTAATCCCAAGTGTTCTGCAAAGAATGTTTTCCTCCAATGGTCCTCTAGATCTCCATGGTTTAGTGGAAAACCAATATATCTCCTCATAACCATATATTTATAGATTATTTTAGTTTTTTATGTGAAAATAATAATATATAATTTTATTTATTTTATTAATTCACCCAGAGATGAGCTTTATAAAAATGTTTGATGATGAAATATATTATATCTTTCCAAGGGGAAAACTCATTCTCTGAACCCAAGATCAACCTAATATTTATGATCCAAAACTCTATTTAAGAGCTATACAACTTTTTAGGGAAACTATGCATGAATGGTATTTAATATATTTATTATTTTCCAAAAATAAATTCTAGTATCACCAAGTCTTGGAATATCATCCCTCTCAGTTCCTAGCTCTAAAAAAATCCATTCAGTTTCCAAAATTAATACATTGAAAAATTAGACTTGTTATATTGTAACTGTAATGACCCAATGTTTTATAAATGGTAATTAGTTTCTTATAAATATGTCCTAAAACCACATAAAAGACAAACATAATGAACAAATAAGTGCTATGAGACCTTTAAAGATAATATTGTCACTTCTATTTTTGGAATTTCGAAAATATGATATACACGGTTGCGATAAATATGTTATTTTGTGTCCGATTAGAAAAAAAGAATTTTTTGTGAATTGTAACATACCCGTATGAATAGTAACATAACCTTATGAATAGTGATATATCAAAATGAATAGTAACCTTACCTATGATAATATAGAAATAATATTCATGTTGAAAGTATGATATTCCTATATTTTAGAATATGAAAATGATTGTTTTAAAATTGGGTTTTTAATAAATTATGATTTTAATTAAATATTAAAATAATCATATTTAGAAATTTTTTTGAAAAATGGACTTCATTTTTGGATTCAACATGTCAAAAATTGGTTAGGGTGAATTGTTTAGATTTTTCTAAAATACATGAATTTTTTTTGAATACTAAAATCGGATATTTCACAATAAATGGTAAAACCTTAATTTCAGCATCATGCTTGAGTCATGGATGATGTAAATGGCCTTTGGATCCAAGTCACATGCATTTATTACAATTCCTGGTCATGGAATACATACTACTCCATGTATTGGGATGAAATAATAATCTAATGGTTAAGAATTTATGAATCCCTCCTCTCCTCCACTATTAACCCCCCTCCCCCTCACTCCCTATTCTCTTCCCGAATTTCAAGCCTTCTTCCTTCCCAATATTAAACCAAATTCCCTCCCCAAGATCGTCCCCCACGCCTAAAATATCTTAGCCTCTTCTAAATACCCAAACATATCCCCATAAGAGGTTTTCAATGGAGGATGTCTCAAGAGGTAATTTCTTCATTCCAATTCCTTCATTTCATTTATGTTGTTTTCATTTGGATTCTTTCTTCACATACCTTCACCCAAATAGATTGATAACTCCAGTAAAATACATTTAATGGAATGTTTTTATGTAAATGAGATATTCCATTATCTTTCCTTCTTTCCCCAATTTTAATTTGAATGAAATAGAAGCACCGTTTGAGATGTGCTAATTTAGCACATTCGAGGACAACTGTTTATCAATTTCTATTATCATCTTTAATTCTCGTTATCAAATAATTTGTGTTATGGTTGAACTAGATTATTATATATGTAACATATCCATGTTATGGTCCATTAATCCTATTTTACTAGTGGTATTGAGTTATAAAGTATGACATGTTCTTTGTAATCAACACCCCCCTTGATTAACAAAAACGGTTATCACTACGGTTTTATATATAATATTTTGACTTCACTCAAAGTAACCAAATTAACTATAAAACCATGAAATATCATGGATGTTTAATAATATAATATATCTTATTTTATGGACAACCACTTCTATCTTCCCTATGTATCTGAACATGAATATAAGGGAACCGATCTTTTAAAACCAACATAACAAACAAGACCGAACAATGAAATTGAACATTATAATTTATCAAAAATTATTTGAACAAAATAAAAAGAATTATAATAAATCAATTAAATATGTAATAGGTTTTGGATTTATTAATTAATAAACCTAATTTTTTTTATTCAATTCATTAATAAAAACTGGAGAATAACAATAGATTTAAGGTAAGGGGTCATCATAGTTTCACATTTAATCACGATTTTCCTCTATGTTATGCCTTTACATGTGTAATAAAAAATAATGGGGTAAGATTTTAAACCTGACCCTTTCATCCATCAGGATGTATACGTGATGAGAACCCCTTTCTCTCTCATCATTCCCTCTTAGGTACACCCCACTACATGTCGATAAACAATAAGGAATTAAACCTGAACTTTCTTTGTGCTTTCTGGTTGACTTATCATTATTTATATGAAAAAGGGGTTATATTATATATTTATGTACATATTATAAATTATGTTTTGTTTTATAAATTTCATTTTGAATATCCTTTATTCACTCTCTTTAAGGGATAATCATGTTTTTAAATGATACCCTCTATAGAACTTTTCGATAAGCATGCGTATTTTAAGGAACTTTATGAACTTGTACCCAATTTCAAGTTCAATATAACATTTCATTACGCCAAAATTGTATTTATAAAATCTGTATTTATTATTAAAACCTTCTTGGTTAAATTATTATTTTATGTAAAATAGCTTCTTCTTTTATTTTTTAAAATCTTTATAGTATTTTCTTTAATACCGCATAATAATATTTTTATTCTAATGTTTCTAAAATAAATTTCATATATGTTGTAACCTATGTTCGACTTAACATACCATGTTATATGAATATTTTAACCTATTAACGTCCATGTATGTTCAAATACCATTCATTCATTGGCCCTTTCATGATAGGCCTATTGGTTATGCTTATGTCATGATCGTGGTACTCAATTCTTTCCATGGGTACCCTTATGTTTTTGAATGGTTGATTATGTATGATTATTTATGTGGCAAGGATATTCATAGAAATGTTGATATGGGTGATCTAAGAGAGAAATCCAATTAATTGAGTAATGTTTTGTTTAATTAGATGCGATGTGAAGTGGGATTGGCAGTTAGCCTTGACCAATACTTAAATGGGATTTCAAATTGGCGGTTAGACTTGACCCTTAATAAATTGGGCAATGAGATTGGAGATTATCCTTAACCCATAATAAATACATGTTTTCTGATTCAACTACATTTATATGATTCTATGTTTATTGGATCCCATGCTTATATGATATGATTTCTTATGTTCCAAGAGTTGGATATCATTTTTTCATGCATACTATCTCATGTTATTAAGAAATACCACTACATTCCTTCCATTACATTGATTTTAAGATCATTTATTTGTTCATGTGTTTCCCATGGTAAGATATTAATATGTAAGGGATCAAATGATGTTAGGATCTATCTATGAAGATTAAATAAAGAAGTTTTTTTATCCCCATCTTTTATGTTTTATGTTATCTATTTTTTGTACCTAGTCTTCCAAGACAGAATACATAACAATCCATTGCATGTACTATGACATATAATTATGACTAAAATCATGTAATGATATATTTAAAAATCATGGGTCTTAATAGATTGTATAATAGGATGGTCTAGTTATTTTTGGTGAATAGGAATAGAGAACCATAGTTAGAACCTTACAGATGAATCTTATTATAGAAAACATTCCAAAGTTTCGGTGAGTATTGAGTTTGTGGTTTATCATGAAAATAAATCCCTACCTGGATACGAGAATGTAGAGGTCTCTCTGGCACAGATGTACCTTTGATTGAAAACTCAAACTAGGAGTTTTCGGTTTGACCGGGGGTATCCCGGTACACGACAAAGGGCCTTGCTGCACTCATTGTTACGACACTCCTGGGGGATATGCTATGGTAGATTAATGAACTTGGTACAAACCATTATTAAGAGTAAAATAAAAAAATATCCCATAATAATATATGTTATGAAATAGATCAATGATAACCTAGATTTAAACATAAGGAATCAGAAGTTAGGATATACTTCTTCATTAAATGTTTTAACATTTATGTTCAATGATTTATTTTTTTCCTCAATAGATAAGTAAAAAATAACTCTAATTATATGTTCTTTTTATTAGTTAATGGTGTGAAATAGGAGAACATGTTCCAATAACCAATGTGATAAGAAATGTGATGATTTCCCTAATGATATGCCTAATATGACGAAAGAGGGTGCTCAAAACTTTATAGCGGTACTTACTCAACATGCTAGAGTTATGAATACTATCTTGAATCATAAAAATAGACCTCCTACTCATGTAATGAGTAATTTTCCATAGAGTACTTCATGAAGATATAGAATCCCATGTTTATTGGATCTTCTGATCCCCTACTCATGGAACAATGGATTACCTCCATTGAAAATATATTCTCTGTCCTCCGGTTCATGGATGAATATAAGGATGTACTGGGAGTGTATCATTTTTATAGGAAGGGGATAAATGTTGGACACTAATAAAGAATAAAAATACCCATTATGAAAATGATTCCATGCATTTGGACAGGTTTAGGAGGATGTTTTTCTACAAATATTTTCCTCAATCCCTCCGTCTCATGATGGAAAGAGAGTTCCTCGGACTCAAGCAGAAGGAGGGTGAGTCCATCAAGTCGTATGAAGTAAACATTACAAGGCTTGAAAAGTTCGACTATGGATTTGTCATGAACATAAAAATCAAGGTGGATCACTTTTTTAGTGGACCAAAGCCGAGTCTACGAAAAGCATTGTCTATTCAACATTTCTACAGTAATGAGGATATTGTTCGATGTTCCCTCAGTGTTGAAATGGAGATTGGAGAATCGCATTGGTCTTGTGGTCCCAGTGACAAGAATCATACAATGGAGAAAAACATGGGGGGTCCATCAAACAAATCCCATTTTGGAAAGAAGCCTGAATTTTTCCCTTTCAAAAATTATGGGAAGAAGCCTCCTGGAAACTATCTAAAGAGAACCAAGAATTACATAAGATAAGGAATGGTTGGTCATCTTGCCAAGATCTGCCACTATGATATGAAGAATCCCACCAATGTGGAAGAACAAAGGATGGTTCAAGTCAACACTCAAACAGTAGTGTTTTGTTACAACTGCAAAGAGCATGGGAATTATGTGAATAATTTCCCTAAGACTAGGGTTGTCGGAGGCAATCAATAACAACCTCCATGGAAACAAGGAAGGTATTATGCTATCACTATGACTGAGGTGGAGCTTCACAATGATGTGGTGGCAGGAATGCTAGTAATTCATTAAAGAATAGAAAACGTACTATTTGATTCTGGTTCTAGGCATTCTTTAATATCTTTCATGTTTACTAGAACTATTAAAACACCACCTAAAAATTTGGAGGAAATTTTATCTGTGAGAACAGAAAATGGGGATATTATTGGATCAATGCATTATAACTTCCCCCTGGAAAATTGTTGTGGACTGAACCTCCCAGAAAATCTTGTTATACTTCATTTAGTGGATTTTAGCACTATCTTGGGCATGGATTGGATATCTTTATAAAAATAAAACATCAATAGTTTGGAAATGGAGAACACTTTTAACATCCCTAAGAATCCTCTAATTCATTACATGTGTTTGGAGGATGATGAGTCTCCTTTAGAATAATCATCTCATGTATGGATATTTCTACCTTATGAGAAAGAATATCTTTCTCAAATGTTTGAACAAAGGATAGAATCATACATGAAGGCATTCCCATTGTGAGGGATTACACTTATGTATTCTCTGAAGAGTTTTCTGGTCTTCCTCCAATCAAAGTCGTTGAGTTCTCAATTGAGCATATCCATATATCTCTTCCTATCTAAATGATATCTTACTGAATGGCCACCGAAGTGTTGGAAGTGCTAAAGAAGCAGTTATGTGAGAATATGGAGTAGGGTTTTATATGCCAAAGTGCTTCATTGTGGATTTCTATAGCCCTATTGGTCAAGAATAAGTATGGATCAATGCGCCTATTCCTTGATTATCATGAGCTTAATAAAATAACGATAAAGAAAATGTATCCCCTTCTATAGAAAGAAGACTTGTTTGATCAGCTTCCTAGAGAATGTTAGTGCTTTAAGGTGAAACTTCAGTCAGGATATAATAAATTAATGGTGTGGAAAGAATATATTCCCATAACTACATTTCAAACGATGTATGGACACTATGGGTTCATATTGATGCCATTTGGACTCACTAATCCTCCATAAAATTTTTATGGATTTTATAGATTGAGTCATTAGGGATTACCTTGAATTTTTTATGGTAGTATTTATTGATGATATTCTGATATACTCCAAAAGAAAAGAGGAGCCTGACAGGTATTTGAATATTGTGTTAATGACTTTGAAAAGTGATATGTTTTATGAATAGTACAGTAAATGTGAACTCTTGATGGAGGAAGTATTATTCTGGGGGGCATTTTATCACTAGTAATGGGAAATAGGTGGACCCTTCCAAGAAAAAGGCAATTGAATTGTTTCTCTGGACAGCATCTGTAATGGAGATCCATATATTTATGGGTCTAGTAGGGTATTATCGATGATTTGTGAAGAACTATTTATTGTTTTTCAAATCAAATGACCAAGCTAACATGGAAGGGAGTAAAGTTTGTCTGGACTTAGGAATGCAAATACTGTTTCAAAGAGTTGAAAAAGAGGCTAATCAATGTGCTAATACTCACACTCCTTACAAGTAGAGAACTCTTTGTTGTGTATTGTGGTTATTCTAATAAGGGATTAGGTTGTGTGCAAATTAAAAATGATAATGTGATATCCTATTCCTCACAGAAGCTGAAAATACATGAGCAAAACTATCCCATGCATGATCTAGAGTTGGCGGTGGTGATCTTTGCATTGAAAATATGGTGGCATTATCTCAATGGGAAAAAATAAGAGATATATACTAACCACAACAGTATAAAATGTATATTCATACATATGGATATTAATATGAACCAGAGAATATGGATAGAGCTCATTACGTATTGTGACTACTCAATCCACTTCCATCCTGGTGAGGCAAACAAGGTGGAATATGCTCTAAGTATAAAGGATCTTACATCATTATCAATGATGAGAATTGAATAGGATCCAATCATATTGAATTTTCATAGGATAGTAATTGGATACATTATGGTAGGAAAACCAAAAATCATTTCTAAAATGACAGCTCAACCATAAAACATTAGGAAAATAAATGATGCTCAAAGAAAAGATGTGGAAATTCATAAAAGGGTGGAAGCTATAAGAAATGGGAAATCATTTTATTTAAAAAATGATGATGATGGAGTTGTATGATTTGGGACACGATTATGTGTATCATCTGATCCAGAGATAAATAAGGAGTTATTGAATGATTTACATAGCTCGAACATCTCCATCCACCCAGGGTGCACAAAGATAAATCGGGATCTTTGAGAAAACTTTTGGTGAGACAATATGAAAATAGAGAGTTTTTAATATACATCAATGTTCCTGGTATGTCAGCAAGTGATTGTTGAGAGGAAAAATTATAAGTGCATGATTCAACCACTACCCATAACAGAATGGATGTGGGATAAAATTACCATATACTTTTTCACTGGACTTCCAAGGACATCCTTTGGAAACCATGCTATATGGGTCTTTTTGGAACATCTTACTAAGACATATCACTTTATCACGATTCAAGAGGACTTATAATTGGATCTAATTTCACATATTTAAATCAATGAATTGATGATGCTTCATTGTGTACCACTATCTTTTGTATCTGACCATGATCCTAGATTCACCTTGATGTTATGGAAAAGTCTCCAACATGCTCTACGCACTAAACTGAACTAAATATTAGTATGGCCTATCATCCTCAAACTGATGGCTAGTATGAGTGAACTATTCAAGCACGAGAATTGATGTTGAGAGAGTAATCTATGGAATTTAAAGGAGGATGGAACCAAAATCTTCCACTGGTATAATTCTCCAATAACAACAGTTTCCCCATGAGCATCTGAATAGAACCATATTAAGAACATTATGGAAAATGGTCCAGAACACCGGGATGAAGTAGGTGAGCATATATTTCTAGGACCTAAAATGGTCGAAGAAATGTTGGAGAAGGTGAAAACCATTCCGCAACATATCAATGTATCCCATGTTGACAAAAGAGTTATGCAGATAATCATCGATGAGACTTTGAGTTCAACATTGAAGACATCATATATCAAAGAATATATTCATGGAAGAAGTTCATGATGTTTGGGAAGAATGGGATGTTATGTCCCTAGTACATCAGCCCCTTCATGATCCTTGATCCAGTGAGAGCTGTGGCCAATCAACAGGAACATCCACCCACCATGATGAAAGAACATGATATCTTTCATGTATCCCTTTTAAGGAACTACATACAAGACCCTTCACATGTACTCTCATTAGAGGTGGTACAGTTGGAGGATGATCTTTCCTATTAGGAACATCCAGTGAAGATCTTGGATAATAGATACAAAGTTCAACGCAACAAGACTACTCGTATAGTCAATGTATTTTGGAAAAACTATAAGTACTATAAGGAAACATGAGAACTAGATGAAGTAATGAATGAAATGTTCCCACACTTTTGTTTGGCATATAATGTAAAACGAAATTTCTAGGGTGATATTTCATAAGGGGTAAGACCTTAAAAACCCAATTCTTTATAAATAGAAATTCATTTCTTATAAATATGCCTTCAAATCACACAAAAACACAACATGATGAACTAAAAAGTGCTAAGTGACCTTTATACATAATTCTTTCACTTATGTGTTTGGAATTTTGAAAATCTGATATACACGGTTGTGATTAGTATGTTATTTGGAGCCCGATAAGAAAATTTTAATTTTTTTGTGAATAGTAACCTACCGTTATCAATAGATTCATACCCTTATGAATAGTGATATATACTAATGAATAGAATCCTTGCATATGATAATATATATATAATTACCAAGTTGAATGTATGATATACCTTTATTTTAGAATAAGTAAATGATTGTTTTAACATTTGTTTTTGATAATAAATTATAATTTTAATTAAATATTGAAATAATCATATTTGAAGAATTATTTTTGAAAAATTGACTTCATTTTTGGATTCTACATGTCAAAAAATGGTTTGGGTGATTTTTTTGATATTTTTCTAAAATACATGAATTTTTTATGAATAGAAACATCCAATAATTCACAATAAATGAAAAAATAATCATTTCTACATCATGAAGGAGTCATGGATGAGGTAAATGGAATTTTCTTCGATGTGACATGAATTTATTACTATTCTTGGTCATGGAATATATAATATTCCATATCTTGTGAAGAAATAATAAAAAAATGATTAAAAAATTATGAAAACCCTCCTCCCCCCCCCACTATACCCCCCCCCACTTTCTCTACTCTTTACTACTCTCGATCCTTTTTACTTGCCAATATTCTACCCAAATCTCTCCCCTAGATCCTTCCCCACGTCAAAAAAATCCTAGCCTCTTCAAAATACCAATACCTCTCCTTTTAAGAGGTTTTCCACAAAGGAAGCCTCAAGACGTAAATTCCTCATTCTAATTCCTTCATTTCTTTTATGTTCTTTTTTTTGTTTCATTCCTCACCTCCCTTTAGACAAATAGTATGATAAATACAATAACATAAATGAACTGGAATGATTTTATTCGAATGTGATATTTCATTATCTTTTCTCATATCCCCACCTTTTATTTGAATGAAATGAAAGCTCCATTTGAGATGTGCTAATATAGCACATTCAAGGACAACAGTTCAACAATTTCTATTATAATGTTTAATTCTGGTCATTAAACCATTTGTGTTGTGGTTGAACCAGATTATTATATATGTAATATATCCTTTTTATTGTTCTATAATACTATTGTACTAATGGTATTAAGTCATAAATAAACACATGATCTTTATAATCACCCCCTGATTAACCCAAATAGTTATCACTAAGGATTGATATATAATATTTTGACATCACTCAATTAAAAAAATTAAATTTAAAACCTTTTAATCACCTTTATATTAACTAATATCATATATCTTCAATTCTGGACAACTAATTATATCTTCCGTGTTTATCAGAACAAGAATATAAGTGACCCGGTCATTTAAAACCAAGTAAACCAATGAGCCTGAACAATGACATTGAACATTATAATTAATCAAAAATTCCTCAATTGAACTAAAAAGGGTTGTAATAAATAAATTACATATATAATAGGTTTTTTATTTATATATTAATAACCCCATTTTTTATTCCAGTCATCAATAACAATTGGATAACACCACCAGATTTTAGGTAAGGGATCCTCCATATTTCACTCTTAATCAATATTGTTCTCTATGTTATGCCATTCAATGTGTGTTACCAAATAATGGGCTATGATTTTTCACCTCCCCATACTTCCCTCATGATGCATAAGTGATTATAATACCCTTTTCTCTCTCATCCTCCCTCTTAGGTTACCAGTCCCCATGCTGATAAACCGTAAGGTATTCTACCCGAACATTCATTGTTCTTTCAGGTTGCCTTATAATTCTTTATATAAAAAATTTAATTTCTTATATATTTATGTAAATATTATAAATGATTTTTAGTTATATTAAATTAATTATTAAGACCCATTATTCATCCACTTTTTTGGATAACATGTTTTAAAATTATTCCCTCCTTAGAAGTTTTCGATAAGCAAACCTGTTTTATGGAACTTCTTGAACGTTTACACAATTTCATGTGAAATATAACCTCTGTATTAAGCCACCATTATCATTATAAATTTATTATTTTATTATGAAAACCTTTTTGGTTCAATTCTAGTTTTATATAAAATATTTTTTCCTTTTCTATTTTAAAATCCATATAATATTTTCCTAAAAACCACTAAAAAATATTTTTATTCTAATGTTTCCAAAATAATTTTCTAATATGTTGCAAATTATGATTGACTTCAATTGAAATTTTATAAGAATATTTTACCCTATGAACGTCCATGTAGGTTCAAATTCCTTTCATTCATTAACCCTTTCATGATACGTCCATTGGTGTTGCTTATGTCCTGGTCATGGAACCCAATTATTTCTCTAGGTACCCTTACATTTATGAATGGTTGATTGTGTATGTTTATTTATGTGACCAGAATATTCATATAAATTTTGATATGGGTGCATCCAGATAGCACTACAATGAATTGGGTAATGTTACATCTCATGAGATGCGATGTGATTTGGGATTGGCGGTTAGCCTGGACCCATACATAAAAGGGAATCTGGATTAGTATTTAGACTTGACCCTTACTAAAATGGGAAATAGGATGGCCAGTTAGCCTTGACCCATACTAAAGACTTGTTTTATTATTCTTACACATTTATTTGATTGCATTTTTATATGATCTCATGCTTATATGATATGGTTTCATATGTTTCGTGCTTTGGATATCATTTTATCATGCCTACTAACTAATGTGCTTAAAATTTACCCTAACATTCATTCCCTTACTGGGATTTTTAGCTCATCCCTTGGTTCATGTGTTACCCAGGGTACCATGTGCAGATGTAAGGGCTCAAAAAAATTAGGATCTCTTTATGGATTTTACATAAATAAGTGTTTTTAATACCCATGTTTTATGTTTTACGTACCTAGTCTTCAAATACACTAGACTTAACAATCCTTAGCGTGTACTCTGTTGTATTATTAGGATAAAAATAATGTAATGATATATGTAAAAGGATTGGCTCTTTGTACTAAACAAAATGAATATTTAAATCCAATAAATATAAAAAAAATAATACTCCTGTATATGTGGGTATAGAGCATGCTTCTAGACCTACTACTCTCAGGTACTCTCATAAATATTGTCATTTGTTAACTGATCATCAAATAAATGAATTGATTTCCAATATATTACCCTCTCATAAAAATCCTCAATCTCAATTAGGTTCTCCACAAAAGTTTCTCTATCTATGATTTCTAGCTATATTCAGTCAATAGCATGTGATGGTTCATGAGAATAACTCCTCAGCTATGAAACATTGATGACAGCAGGTTCCCAATGTAAATGAAATAGAAGAGATAAGTAGTAATCCACTTCACTAAATCAAGATAGTATCTGTAAAGTTGAAATAAATATTAGAGAGAGATTTTCACACCTTCCAAAACTCCATAATGCACATTTTGGTGAGAAATTTGGGAACTACATCATCATTTTGTGTCAGAACTATAATGTATTTTTGTAGTCCTCAAAAGCTCCTATATGATCTTCACCTTCATAGTTATGGATAAAAACAATTCATGGGCCATAATTATTGACCCTCCTGGGTCAAGGTAGCATAGCGGTGACCAACAAGGTTGCATGTCCATGTCCTAAAATGGTTCCATACTGATGGTGGAATGGTAGTTATTGTTGTATGAATGATAAAAACGTGGTAGGTGATCCTAAAAATTGAGGAAAAATTATAAAATTCAATTCCACAACATGTCCTCCAGAAGCTGAATAGTCCACATAGTCTGACTATAAGTCTGGGGGTGAAGCTATGTGTTCAAATAAAATTGATTCCAAAAGTTCTCCTTCATTCCCTCCCATAACCAACATGTGAAGTGAGCATATTGACCAAATTTTATCCTTAAGGGAAATCCATGGAGCTAGAATATGCTTTACACATACAAGAATCCAAATATTCCATCTTAAACCTACTCTCAAATTGAGATGAAGTGGGATGAAATGGTGAGTCATTCAATGATCACCTAGATGGAATAGAGTATTCTATATGTCCATGGTATCCACATCATGAAGTACAAAGATATCCCATACCACATCCACTTTTGTACCTCAAGATGTAGAGTTAAACCTAATGGATCCTGGTTTTTAGCCTTCACTTGCTGATAAGTATTGCATCAAGACACATACTCTCCAAAACAACTCTTCATACATGGACACTAAAACTACTTCTGATGTTACTGGTACATCATCAACACATATAGATGTACTGCTAAGGGTGTAGAATGAAACTCCCTAAAAATATCCCCTCTCAGTGAAAATAGTACCATCATTCATCCTTTGAAAATCATGACATGCTACCCACCATCATAAAATATATTAGGAGTATGTATAGTGGATATATGATTACATAAGGCCATAATGTCAGTATATTTAAGTTGTGATTCCCTGAATTATTATAAATGTGGATGGGTAACAACCATCAATATGATGTAAGTTTCTCCATTACCATAAAAAATGATAACTATTATGAAGCCAACTACTCTGATGCCTTTCTAAGTAGCTGAGAACATGATCTTCTAATGAGAGCATCCGCTTCTAGATTCCGCATCCTAGGATTATAGATTATTTATAAGCCATACTCTTTGAAGAACAATTATCCATATCGACTATATCATGTTAATATTTTTCATACAGATGATATACTTGAGACTCTCATCGTCATAATATATGAAAAATTTCTCACCCCTAAGGTAGTGTCTCCACATCATCAATGTGAATAGTACCACTGATAGATCAAGATAGTGGTTTGTATAGTTCTGATAAGGTGGTCTCAGCTCAGATAAACTATATGAGATCTACACCTAACCTTGTATCATAACACAGTCAATCCCAACCCCTAATGCATTACAAGACAATTTGTACATGGCACCCAACTTTAAAAATCTCAAAATGAGAGTCATAATGTATCTCATCTTCATTTCCTAGAAACCCTCCAGGAAGAAACCATTCCACACAAAAGGATTCGAGATTCTAGAAAAAATTTTATATATTCATATATCATGGAGAAATCAAATACAGATCTCTGATAGTATCCAATCAACCTAAGTAATGTCTTCACCTCCAACAAGCTCTTGGGTGGATCCCAAGATAACACAGCTGCAACCTTCGATGGGTCCACTACTGCACTATCTATTGACCTAACATTTCCTTGTTGGATAACCTTCTGAATGATGAATCATTACTTCAATAGGTTCCTACAAATTCAGTTCTCTTGGAGTATATATACAACCATCCTCAAGTGCATCGTGTGCTCCCCCTCAGAATCCAAGTACGCTAGGATATCATTAATGATGATTACCACAAACGTGTCTAATAATGGTTAGAATATCTGGTTCCCAAGTCCGATGAACACTATGAGAAAAAATTTCATTTGAAATAGAATCACCAATAACCCATAGTTACATTAACAAAATCAATAATTTTTATTTTGTATATCCTCACCTCTTACTTGCAACTAGTGATAGCTTGATCTGTGGTCAATCTTAGAGAAAAATCATTCCCCTATCAACTAATCAAATAGGTCATTGATCTTTGGAAGTGGATATATTTTACTTAAGGTCACATGGTGTTGTTGAATATAATCCACAGAAGACTTCAAACTCCAATTTTCCTTCATGGAGAATAATTCTTGGGCTACGAAGGCTGAATCATTGGGTCCAACAATTCCCTTCCTTTGTAAATGTTTCAACTGCACCCTTGTATTGCGAAGATCTAGAGGATCCATTAGATATGATGGTGAATATATCAGGTCCATCATGTTGTGTAGATAAATTTATATGTTTATATTTTAGTGGGTTTTTAAACCTTGAACATCCTCAAGATGGATAACTTCATACTCTCTTACCCCAGCAAGAAACTGAAATCTCATAGAATCAATTGCATCAATGGTCTTGTTATCCAACATATATGTAATCAGATACACCATCTTATTCCTAATCAAATATTTCTTCTAATCTGTTTCCTTATAATGCACAAAGGAAAACATCACCCCATCACTATGGACACACCGTATCCTATGCCTGAAACAGTTTATCTGGGAATGAATTGTAGATTACCAATCCATACCTAAAATGAAATCGTAAGGCCTGATCACTACTACAATGATAATCCAAATAAACTCCTTCATCCATGATTTAGGTCACACCATCATAAGAAGTGTAAAATCCTTAGGTGACCACCAGCAGGTGTCTCCGAGTGCAAGCGTCAAGTCCAAGGCTCAACTAGATTCTCTATGTCCTAAAACTGATAAGTGGAAAGAAAGTGGAGGATTACACCTGTATCTATCAATATTACAACTAATTTATATAAGACACAAATCATATATTTTATCGTCCTTGGAACCTCTTGGTCATAATCCTTGACTTCATATAGTTACCCTCTCCCATGTCCTCCATATCCTTGAGCCTTGTGTGGACAACATTGTGGTGGTGGTGGTAAAAATTCGTAATGTGGGCCACCTCTAGCTGATCTTCCTGGTCGTCATCCTCATAATTCAAATTTTAGACCATCATACTCCCACCACTACCTCTTCCTATTCATCCAATCAACTATCTCTTTTTCTGTCACATGTTGGGTCATACAATCTCATGCCAGATGTCCCCAACCACTACAAGAATAGAAATTCATCTCTCTTGGATAACTATATCCATATTCTGATCCATGAACCACAAACCCTATATCCAAGTACTTATTCATAAAACACCTCATACATCAAGGTCCATGTTTTTATCATCTTCTCCCTATTGTTGAATTATATTCTCCTATATGTCTACTTCTGACACCAACTATTTGTGTTCACTCATATTGGAAACTCTCAGCTACAAAATCATGCTATAAAACCCTATAATAGTTATGAATGTATTTATTTATCATGTTGGCTCATAAGTCTCTACATAGTCCCCACCTGATGGTTGGATCTTGAATGATCATATCACACACAATCTCCATCGTGTAGTGAGAGTGGATGGTGAGCCTCGATGAATATTCATCTATAGTTGTACTACCTTATTGAATCTATAGAAGCTTATGGTTGAAAAAAAACCTCATCATATTTAGAAAAAACTCCTCTTTGAATTGGTATTTGAACTATGTATCTAAAAGAGTCACCACATCATATAACTATGTCAATGATCCCCACCTTCATCATGTAGATCCATGAGGAATTCTCACTACTAGGACCACCATCTGGTGTATTGATATCTGGAAATGATTTAAAACTCACCTAAATAACTCAAAAAATTCCACATCCAACTATGATTTTGGCTAACCTTTTAACCTAAGGGGTCATTTTCACTAAAATCATGAAGCACGCTCATCCTACGCACCTAATCCTTTGTTTCTTCTGGTACCATCTATTGATCGACAAGTGAGGGTAACACTAGTGCACCCCCTGCATAAAAAAATAACTAAACATGATCCTTTATCGAAGCCTCTCTACTAAAGGGATACTCCTCATGATTCTGATGTTGAATCCTTCTTGAAATATGATTCAGCAGCATCATTAAATATATATGATGTACCAAGATTAATGAGCTTATCTCGAGAGATGATAAAGAAAGGAAATGGAAACAAAAACTCATTCCTATATGATGCATGGACCAATGTTTTTCCTACTATCGATTTCTACATATACTGAGTCAAAGGGTAGGTGCTCAAAGTCCTGGTGTACAGATCTGTTGGCCTCCACACCAACACGGTATTCCCTATCCTAAAATCCTAACTCAAAATATTTAACACTATTTCCACAAAACACAATCATATCTCAGAGACTCAAATCCCAAGGAAGAACCAAATTCTCTGATAGTATTCTATCATTACCTCCCCCAATGGGGTTGAGACCATGACATCGCCAAGACCACCTATAATAGTACTAGGTTTGGTGACCAATGGTGAGTCCCTATATCACAGATGTGGGAAGCCCTATCTTAATGTACCTATACACTTGAACTCGTCTCCAAGACTATAAAACGGTGAAATGTAAAATAACTGATAACCCTGCAAGTTTACATCTAAAATCACACTTTCATTTTATGGAAACAAATTACTAGAATTAAAGGGACAAATAAATTACCACTAAAAAAACTAAAAATATGATGAACAAGTAATGTGGGAGAGGACTATTGTAAATGAAACCATCAGAGAACAACTAGTTCCATCAATCCCACTAATAAATTCTTTGTCATGGGTCCTCTAGGACTCTGAAAAAAAATTTCAATTTTCATAAGACATGAAATTTTCTTGAAAATCCCTTGAAATGGTGAGTATAAAAATAACCAATAGGAAACCCCAAAATCCCTGAGTATATAGGATCCAGAGTAACAGTTATCTCATCACAAGGATATGTCTACAACTTTCCTAACAAAAATATCTACATATACTCATAGTACACACACAACCTCAAAAGAAAGATCCCATCAATTACTTCCTATTAGGATTAAATATCAAAGGTTTTATATAACACCTATCTAGAGAACAGACTCTATGAGTCAACAAATAGTGATGGAGTCTATCCAATAGGTCATGCTTGTCAGGTCTCACCATATGAAGTACACATTGGATGTTTGGAGAGATCAATACATAGATGGGTATCACACCCAATTCCATGGTGTATACCAAAAAACAGGTCTAGATTAACCCCTAAAGTAGGGGATCGATGCCTATGTAGAATTGGTGATGACGATACCAAGATCTCCACCAGGGGAAAATAATGATGATACAGGATCTCACTACATGCCCTGTGATGGGATTCGAACAACTCTCTCTGAGACTGATGTTCATTAGAGGGGATAAAAATCCTCTACATAGTACCAAAATACATACTAAAACCTCATTTTAAGGATCATGGGAATGTACTCCAATGAATATTTTCAATGATTAATAAGAAAAGGGACCTATGACATCTTTCATAAATACACGATATAGACTCGCAGTACATGACACATCCCTTCGGCATTGTGTTCTACCCATATAACATGTCCAATTACCATTTATGTGTCCATGTAGATAGCATCTGGCCTATCACACAAGGAATATGAATCCACATGATCTATTGATTGTGTATCCCCTATATACAGTGATCCACCCACCATGGTGTAGATGTAGTGTCTCACAAACTACAAATCATGTAACGCAACCCAACTTACTATGAATGCACACTATGTTCACCCCAGTCTATTAAGAAAGGGTCACACAACATGGAAATATGGTCACATGATGCCGGATACTTATCTATGATCCAAACCCTATAACCTCATAATAAAGGAACTATGTTTCATGTGTTCATAAGACTACATACCCTATAGTTAGTTTTTTCATAGAACCCAAGATACCCACCAAATGATTCCCCTACACCTGGTAATTTTTTGGGATCTACTATAAAAAAACCAAATACCATAGATCTATATATATTTTAGGTCATCCCTATCATTATCCATATTCTATCCAATTCTTCTACTCAGTAAATGACCACTGTTACAAACCATCAATTTTTCATTCTCCACTCATACAGGGGTATGAAAATCTATCCTTGATTGATCATATGTCATAGTCATACTTAGAACATGAAAACTATATCCAATCCATTATAGTGATATTTATTTGTTTCACTAAATATGTATCTCTTAGAAATCTAATACCAGATATTCATCGAACTGCAGGACAAAGGAATTTCCCTTTTTAAACATGAAGAGAACGTTGGAATAAATAATCCAAACACAATCATGATGCATATACCTCAACCAATGTTCATGTTGGACGTTATTAGTTGTTTTTAGAGTTCTTAATGAGGATATATAATACAATGCACAATTAAATTACCCAATTATAGATAAATCAATCCAATAACTGCAATATGAACCATCTGAGAATCAATTTGTTTGTTGATTGAGTTGAGATTGTTGTTGGAGAAATAAAAAGGGGATAAATATTAATAAAAAAACAAAATACCTCGAGATAGAAATATCATTGATGAATAAATAAGGTGATATTGTTTTTTGTTGAGATCCACAAAATTTTATGGCATAATGATCCTCAATTTCAATCCGATCTTATGTCGTCCACAAAGAATGTTCTCCTCCAATATTCATCTAGATCTCTAGGGTTAAGTGGGCATCTACCATATCACCCCATATACTTGTATTTATATATTATTTCATGTCTCTAATTAAAAAATATAATTTATTTTATTAATTTTACAATGATATAACTTTATAAAAACTCCTAACACTGATAAATATTATATCACCCCTAGGGTAAAATCCATGCCCTTAACTCAAATGTGACCTCAGTTTTATAATAAAATACCCAATTTAAGAGTTATTCAATTATTGTTGGAAACATGTCCGCACATGGTATTTAATATATTTCAAAGATTCATTCTGGGCTATCTGGTCCTCTAAATCGCATGCCTCTACGTGCATAGCTTTGAAAATAATCCATATAATATAAAAATTATGACCTAGAAAAAATAGATTCATTACATCTGTATATCATAAAACCTTGTCCAGTTGATGGTATTGTGAGTACATTTTTAAATCCTTAAATATTTTCTCTCATTCATCCATCCCTACTTACTATACCCCTTTCTATGTTAGCTTAGTTAGTGGGATATAAAATCATTAAAAAATTCTTGAAAACATAGGAAGTACCTTACTAATCCATTAAAACTAGGGATTCACATGACACTAGCGGGGTTGGGAAGTTTCTCAATTACATTTTTTTGCGTGAAATTTACATATAAATTGTCTCACTTGTGATCATGTACCCCATGAATGGGACTTGTTGCATAAAAAATAACCCTTTATAAATAAATTTCACATTGTTTACTTCATTGATTTCACCATTATAATATTTAGATTCTTTTCTTATTCACTCTTTATCTTAGAGTAAATGAGAATATCATTAGTAAACACTACCAAATGTTTTTGCATGTAGTCACTAATGACTCAATTAATCTAATTCTAGATGATTTTAGCATCATTATAAAGTACTAATTAAATCAATTTGAACTCATACACTACAAAAAATTGAATGTTTAGTTGTGTTTTAGTAAACCTCTACTAAAAAACATTAGAATTTAGCAGCAGTTATAAAAAAACCACAACTAAACTTAAAATGTAAATTAAAATACACACTTTCTCCCAAGTTCCCCCCTTATCCCCTAATCCCCTCTCATTCTCCCCCAATCACCCCCCCCCCCAATAAAATTCATCAATAATCCCTCACCATCATGCTTCCCCCCTCACCAGTCACTCAGTTCCTTTCCCCCTTACCATAAATATACATCGTCAGTTCCCCCCACCCCCCACAGTACAAGCGGTTGTCTGTAGTTCGACCTCCAGAAACCCTCTATCTTTTTCGGCTCACTAGCACTTTATTTGAGACATATTTTTTGTGCATTTAGTGATTTTAGTTATGTATTACCCTCAACACATATAAATTGATCTGTTTATTTTTTCTTTATAATTTCATTCATGGGAAGGGGTTTTACTTGGAGATTACATAAGAGCATGGTATAATCTCAATATTCTTTGGGAGATTCTATTCTGCCAAGGAAGAGGAAATCATGGGATAGTGTTTGTCAGTGTTGTCATCTAATTTCATTATAGTATAATAAACATTTGAGTTTTGTAGGTTTTTTTTTATAATTTTGGGATTAATTGAGATATTGTGATCATGTGGGTTTAGTAGTGGATTTGTCTCTATTTTTCATCTATTTTTTTACATATTTGTTATTCTTACATTCTCATTATTTGAAAAAACAATTAATAAAATTTAAATTTTCTTATGGGGATCGTCTTTTCAGTAGGGATACTATATATTGATTCATTGATGATCTCAATATACTTATTCCAATATATTATTTTGTTTTTTATATAAATATTTCATGGAAATTTGTGGGGAATCAACTCTCATTTAAACTAGTTTTGAATATTTAACATGAATGGTTTTTAATATTAAAACCTTGACTTTATGAATAAGAAATTATTACATTAGGGTGTTTATCTTTATTTTATATTCACATTCAATTATGATTGATCCAATATTATTTGAATTTTATAGAACCAATTTGTCTAAATAAAACTCCCATGTTTTCTACACTAAGAATGAATTACACATACTTTAGTGGAATGATTCAGGGAACATTTTATAATGTGATACAATAATCTCTTGTATACATTTTATTTTTTTCATTATGGAGGGGATAGAAAAAAATAAAAATGAGAAATCAGAGAAAAAAATAGAGTCACATATTTAAAATCCATTTTTTAGTATGAATGAACACTAATTATATAAGGGATATTGTTGAAGCAACATTGTTTTGTCTTATGTTTGTTTTCAATAAGGGTAAAAGTCATTAAGCTAATATGAATTATTTAAATGTATTTATGAATAATATCTTTTATGGTTGTTGGAGTTTCCCAATAATGTAGAGATTAATAATGGAGTTCCCTCTAAAGGTATTTTTAAGTGTAATGAAATTTTAATATTTTTAGGTTTTTTATAACATTGTGACATTGAAGTGATAAAAGTTAGTGCTTAAAATTGATTTGTATAAATAGGTGTTGAAAAATTATATAAAGTGGATTATATAATTTATATTCATTTTTTGGAAAAGATGTTTTTAATATTTAATATCTTTATAAGGGTAATAATTGAATGAATAATATCCCTTTGTAAATATAAAATTTGAAATGTGACTTATTCCAATTTGAGGTAGTGGTTAATTACTATGGAGAATATAAATTTGATTATTGATGAGATGATATTATATCTCAATTTAAGAATTCATAGAACAAGATAAATCATTTTATATATATTAAAATTAAAAATAAATATTAATATTTACAACTTATTTTTCATTATAAATTAATGAATAATTTTTATTGAGACGCTGATAGTGGGGTAGCCAGCCTATAATATTCTATAGTATGTGTATGATGTAGATCAATTAGTCCTTTTTTAACTATATGGGTGACACAAAACTATAATATTAATTTAAAGGAAACCATCATGAGGAATTTATATTGAGGAAGTAGATTGGATTATTCATCATTGTCTCCAAAATCAAATTTGAGAATTTTGATCACATCAACTTTTTATACATGGTATTGGATAATAAACCCTTAAGGAATTTACCCCTTTGAATATATATCCAATAGATTGGGTAATACTGATATGATTCCATCATAACCTATAATGATGTTTTTGTGTGAGTAAAGTACTAAACTATCATGTTATGATCATGAGATTTTTCCATTGATGTTTTACATTGTTTTTTTTATGTTTTATTTGTTTCACATTTTAAAAATTATATTCATTTTGAAAATTATTATCAAAGGGATTTTTTTTCAATTTTTTATCTTACAAATATATGTTATTTTTCTTATTTTTTTAAAACTATAATATATGGATTATCATATCCTTGAAAAATGGGTGCTTAACAATAGTTGAATTTCCTGAAAGATGTGTATATTACCTTAAAAAGTTATTTTATGGAAAAATATACATTTATAAATTGGTTCATAGTGCATAGTTTGATATATTGTTTTCACAGAAAAGATGAAATATAGTTTTCTTAATGATTTATTAATTTTTCTCTTAATTCAAATTTACATAATACCATCCATGATTGATTTTATTTTGTTTACATTAAGTTTTAATAATCATATTAATCTATTGATAAATAATTTGGTTGTGTTTCATTTCAATTTTCCTAAATTTTAATTATTTTGTTTCAATTTTATTTAATAAATTCTATGAATGTTATGATATATATGGAGAAAACCTACATCACATTACCGAGGAACTCTCCCAAATATGCAACGGGGTTGGAGATGTTTTTAGTTTTTTTAATTTTTAATTGTTATATTGAGGGGACAATAAGATGTCCATGTCCTAAATGTAAATTTATAATATTATTGAAGATACATGGAGTTTATGAAAACTTTATATTGAAGCATTTACCTACTTTCACATTTTATTGATTTTGAATGAAGAATCGAACATTACAAAAACATAGTGCACTGTTGTCAATAAACAAAATGAGCACCCAACTTCATCACTAATGGAAAATGAAATGAAACACATTATAAATTATTTTTTCAACGTTTTAAGACAACAAAATTAAAATAAAAACAGAAGAGAACAACCAGTTGAGGTTCTTTAAATAGTAATATGAAAAGTGATGTTTTTTGGACTATATGACAACCAGACAAAGATTGTAACATATCATTGCATCCTCCTCTTGATTTTGTGGAGAATAATGTAATATAGAATTTCAGTAAAAAGAAATAAATACATTTCATGATTTATTTGATGATGGAAATCATGATATTTATGGTGGATGTTTGAAATATTCAAAACAATCTTTTTTCTACTAATGATGTGTCATATCAAATGCCTTGGAATAATTAAAAATAATGCATTTTCTATGATACCTGAATTGTGTTGTGATTAATTTCATGAATCTAAGATCGCTAAGTCGTTTTATGATATGAAAAAATTTGTTAGCATGATTTCATTAAATTATTAAAATAATACATGCTTGTCCCAATGATTTTATTCATTATTAGGGAGATGATTCAAGAAGATTTTATTGAATAAAATGTTCTTATTCTAGATGGAAATCAATGGGATATGTTGTAATTATGAATCAAGATAATTATATGAATAAGAGGAAAGAGAAAACATCTACAATAATTTTTCATTACTTCTTATTGAAGCCTTGGTAAAAAAGTTTTTTCATATCATTGAAAACCACTGAGCACATGAAGTTAAATTATATAAATAATAATAGTTCTGTGATTATGTTACATCTAACAGATTCAAAATCATGGAATAAATTTGATTTATTACATCTACATTTCTCATCAGATTTCATTAATGTTAGATTGGGATTGGATCCTAAATGGATTCATCCTATTTTGGACTTTGAGAACTAGTTATAGCATTTTGAATTTTGTTATGATCACTTAAAATATTCCACTATGTATGTGTATGAAGAAAATGTATTTAATCATTTTGATTATTATTCCTAGAACAAAATTCCTAGAAATGATATTGATGTATTCTTGTAGAATCTAATTTAAGGATTACAGTAGTTATAGAGAAAATATGTTGATACCAATGATCCATCTTTTAGAAAAATATTAAAATTGAACACGACTCTATTGTGGTCCATTTTTGAATTCCCTAGACTTGGGAATGCATCTGGTTGGAACACATAAAAGGGTTTATATCATCTTGTTTGTAACTTCTTTTATGCCTGAATGACTAACAATCAATAAAAAATGGTGCTTCTTGTTTCATAAAATTTTTATCTATGAATCTCATAGATTTTGGTTGAACAAGTAAAAATTTAATAGTTCAATAGATCGTATATCACCTCCAATACAATTGATAGGTTCTAAAATGTTAGGAAAAATTGTAAATGATGAAATATAATTTAAGAAGGTGCATCTTTGGAATGATATAGGTAAACAAATTTGATGTGCATCGTCATATGAAATCAGAACACAACAATGTAAAAATAAAATATATTATTCAAACTTCCTTATTGGGAATTTATTTTTTTGTGGAATAATACAGATTTTATGCATATTTAGACGAATGTTTGTGACAATTTGATCTTTACCACACTTAGTCATTATGGAAAATTTATAGACCATCTCAAATCTTTGGACATAAAAATATGAAGAAAAAATCATTATCTGTAGCTAGATGGGAATAGATAATTTTCAATTTAATTTTTTGCAATGAAAAATAGTAATAAAGTCAGATACCTTCAAATTTTATAACAAACTATGGTTTCTGATGGGTATTCAAGTAACATCTCAAGGTGTGTGGAATTAAATAATCTTAGGATACAGGGACTGAAAATTCAAGATTCACAAATTTTTAATAGTGATTACTATCATTGAAATTTATTACATTGTTACCTAAAAATGATAATGAATTTTCACTCCAATTTTGATAATTATTCAGACAATTATCTGAGAAAACACTATCACCATCCGAGCTTGATAGGTTCTATGAAATAATTTTATTAACACTTTTCTAATGGAGATTATATTTCCTCTTTAGTTTTTTACCATCATTATGCATTTAACTATGAGTTTGGTCAAGGTAACTAAATTAGGAGGGCCCATATATTATTGATAGATATATAAAATTTAGATTTACTTTATTTATATTTTGTTAATATTATGTAAAAAATAACATAACTTCCTTAAATAAAAAAAAATTCTTGTTTATTTTATTTCATTGAAATCTTGTTCATTTCAAATAATAATTGAAAAATACATCTCAAACATAAAGGCTCTATTTATAAAGTAGATTTGAAAGAAGAGAATATTACCATTTTTTCTAAATACTTATATGATATTGAGACAATATTCAATCTAATTTGATGTGTTGACAACACATTTAATAAATCTCAACTATATGGGAAATGAAAATTATTTATTGTGATTATCCATTCAATTGGGGGGATCTCAAATGTTACACAAATAGAAATGAAATTATTACACTCTCATAGATATGTTATTCTTAATAGTAAAACTATAAATCCATTTATTGAAGATATTAGGATACAAACAATGATATGAATGAGAGTCTGATCGTGAAAAGATAAATATATAATGAAATGTATTAATAAAGATATTGTAGGATGGTTTTCTCATCTTCTAAGTTAATAAATATTACAATCAATATATCTATTAAGTTGATACATATATTTTTTAAATATATTAATTTATATTACATTTTTTATATCATCAATACTGAATCTTAGGATGAGTTGTTAAAATGATTTTATGTTTTTGGGTCGAGGTCCTATGAAATATGCTAGAAAGTTGGATGCTTAAAAGGTTAATGGATAAAAATTTCATAAATTAAATTGGAAATAGGGTTTGTAAACAATAAATAGTGGTATATTTATAGTTTCCGAATTGGGATACTATATAATGTTGAATAATATTATTGAATTAAAATACAATGGGGGTTTTTCTGTTTTTTTATTGAAATGAAATGTTGTCGATATTACCAGGGGTATTTAATGAGATTTTTTAGAATTTAATTCTAAGAACATATCTAGTTTGATGGACGTCAGTGAAAATAAATTATATGATATAGAACTTATCATCATGAGATAAAATGTTTTATTATGTTGAAGATTACATGGATTAAAGGTGGAGTGTATTTTTTCACGCAATGCAATGAGACTGGTATGATATGATTGATGAAGTGGAAGATATGACCTCTGACATTGAATCCCATAAAAAACAAGAAACAATATTATTTTTCCATCATTATATTGAAAATATTAGTCTTTATATGGGGTATGAATTAGACGAAGTAATGATAGCGTAGAAAAATAAAATTTCTTAAGGGAAAAATGATTACATGCGTAGTCCTTCATTAATTTATCAACCACTTATGTTGTCTATGTTATCATTTATTATCACAGCTACATATATTTTCTGTCAGTACTATGGATCTGTTATCATTTATAATTTTTTTCTACATGAATTTTTTATGTATTTTTTCTAAATTTAATTTTATTTGATTAAATGATTGAAATGAAAAGGATGACGTTTTTCCCTGATCCCATTTCTGTCTTAGAATCTGATATAATGACTCCCCATTTAATAGGTTCAGTAGAAAGTGAACTTGGTATCCCTTCTATTTAATTGTTAGGGTATTGGAGGGTTACAACTATAGATACAAATTTTAATGTGTATTAGGTTATTTCACTTTTTTATAATTCTCCCTATTTTTCATAAAATATGTAATCAATGATAATATATAGAGAAATGTGAATAGTTAAGATACCTGGAATCTTAATGTATTAAATATTTTTGACTCATTTTACTATTATGGGTTCCCTACAGATCATGTTTTCGTATTATTTGGCCCCATTCTATGATAGCTAGTGGAAAATCCAACTACCCTTTTGATTACATATTCTGATTGGTTACATGTGCCTCAATCATAGAAAAATCATGTATCTGAATATAAGATAAAGATAATTTTAATACATTATGCTATAATTTAATGTCATTATGTTATTAAATTCTAAATTTTTACAAAGGATTCCATTTTAATAGATGTTATTCAATATTATCGTAGCTGAGAGTGAGTTTTTATTAATTAAAAGAAAAATTTATAAACATTGGGATCATATATATATGTTAGATGAAAAGGTCTTCCATCAATAAAATGAGTTGATTGAATTATATTATAAGATGATAAGATCTATCCCCTATTATATTTTATCGATTTATGGTAGTGAGAATGTAAATCAAAACACTACAATATCATTTAGTTCATAAAATTTTATTGGTTTTATTTTTAAATTTTAATATAGAACACTTTTTAATTTTAAACATAATTCACATGCATATGTAGATACCAGGAAGTGATGACAGAGATAGAGATGGAGTGGAGTAGATTTCATTGGAATGATATCTATAGTAGTAAATTTGGAAAACCACTTAATGCGAATTTCGATTGTTTCATATACATTATCAATTGTGGAATTAATTTCAAATTGTATTTTACACAAGATGGTCTAGAATGATTTAGATAATTAATGTTAGTACTTTGGAAAATAAAGAAACTCATCTAGTTGGTGTCATTAATTAAAATGTTTTACTGTGGAGGATGTATTTTGAAAAGAATGTTTTTATTTATATCATTATGTGTTATAATTGGATATCTATCTTTGTTTTTCTATTCCATGGCTGTAAATTCTGCAGCTGTATTTTTTTTAAATTTATATCTAGTAGCAGTTTAAACCAACTCCGTATATGAAAAACTATTATTTATAAAAAATTTAAAACATCATAAATTTAGTATCTATTTTTATTTAGTAGTAGGTTTTTTGGGTATTAACAGTGGTTGACCCTCCCAAAAAATGATTGTGAGATATCAGCAGTTCAAGCCATCACTATCCATTCAACATTTTCTTTGGAGGGAAATCAATCACTAAATCCAAAAACATTTCCCCTAAAAATCGTTCTATGATGGTTCTTAGAAACCTATATTGATTGGATAGAACTAACAAGAGTTTAATTTCAACACCAACATTAACGACATTTTTTACAAACTATCACAAAACTACATAGCAGTGGTTTCAACTGCCATCATATGTCAATTCTGTTGTAGTTATCATGTCGATAACTTATACAAACAATTTATTCTAAATACATTCATTCTTCACCCTTTTATTATGTTGTCCAAAATGAATATCCAAATTTTATATACTACTATAATTATCATAGTTCACCAATAATTCCTCAATCCTTGGATGGGTATACATGTTCTTAATTGTGATATTGTTGAGATCCCGAAAATCTATACTCAAAAACATTGATCAATCATTTTTCTTTATAAAGACCGTTGACCCAACCTAATGTGACTCACTAAGGCGTATAAACCCTTTGAAAAAATTATCTTGTAGTTGATTCTTTAACTCCACTAGTTCTGTAGGGTTTATCCTATAGGGGAATTTGGATACTGGATTGGCTCTGGTTATAATCTAAATTAGGAAATCTACCTCATGATTTAGTTGAAGTCTTGGTAAATTTTTAGGAAATACATCAATATATTACGTAAAAATGTGAATTTATTCATGGATGATAATATCCATTGACTGAACTATTCAGGAAATATTTTATTTTTCACTAGGTATAGAGAATAAAGAAATTATGGGTTTTCCTATGGATAATCATGATCATCGTTGGATTTTTATAGGTTCATTTTATGTTTTGGAATTTATAAATAGATTTTATTTTCCCAAAAATTTATGTGAACTCTGTATAATGAGGGCCAATCCATTCCTAATACTGTTTTAAATTTCACTAGGGGAAGAATTGTTAGATTCACTAGAAGAAGATTCCTACAGATTATAATAGATGAAGAGTCCAACACTTGGGATGCAATGATCTCACCCCTGGGTATTTTTAAATATATATCTACATCATGGTATTATGGATTTGATTCATCAATACAATTAAATTTTGATGACATAAAGGAATTCATGGAACCAAAATCAAATAAAACTTTTTCCATTCTAGAGTGTATTGTAGGTTTACCTTTTAAAACTTAATTTTCACACTCCACATCAGTAGTAGTGGTGTCCTAATATTTCTCATTCCCTTTTAGAAGTGGTGTTTGATGTTGTTGATCACCCGGAAGAAGCCATAGACTATTGCACTTCGTTTCAATGTAACCTTGCTATCAATAGTTGAAGCATTGAAACATGGGTGGTTCATTAGGAGGTTCTTTCCTTCCTCTATCACGTTGGAAAGATTCATCATGTACCTTTAACATTCATCATCGTGGTTTCCTTCTCTCCTAAAAATGAATAATTTTTCTATCCCTTATACTAACTTAATGTAATTCATCTTCCCACATATTTGACGTATGGGTTGTTGGATTCTCTTTTCACATTTTTTCATTTGACCCACTATCTTAAAACTCCATTATTATCTTCTTATCTACATAACCATGATACTATTATCTATAATAAATCTCTAATTTGAGTGCACATCTAACTACTTATTTATAACTCCTAAAGTCTCAAATATCTATATCCATTAGAAGGTGTGGTTTTAAACCTATAAAAAATATATCTCTGTTTTTATTCTTATTGCCAAAAAATCTCAACGCATATCATGAAATCCCTTTGAATTTTTCCTTCTAATATATGATATAGTAGCCTCCCATAGGGTTAATATATAATTATTCCCCTTATATATTTATTTGAAGAGTTCTAGGTTAATACTATTTAAGAAATAAATTTCTAAAAGTCATCTGACTCCATCTCATCCATTTCATTCTTCGACTTGGTCTTATTTATCATTGCTCACCATTGACTTTCTGCTCCATTTAAATTATAGATGTATATTGTAACCTTATCTTTTATAGAACACTATGATATAGAAAAGATCTTCTCTATTGAGTTAAACCACTATTGAGAAACAAGTTGATTATAAGACCGTCTAAATGTCGATGGTCATCACCACCTAAAATACAGGTTAGAAATTTTATCCTTCTTGGTTAAGGTGGATGTTCCTCATGTTTTAGGTTTTTATTTATAGTACACAACAACAATGTAATAATCACCATGATGTTTTGAACTCCTCCTCCTAGGTAATTGGGTATGTCATGCGAATAATCATGTATTTTACCTCACATAGCTTGATGGTATGGTTTCCCCTGGTTCCCACCATTATTTAATAAAGAAATTTTTTGAATAAATTTTAATTCATAAAATCATGAATAAATAACATAATCTTATGAGTAATTTAATTCTAATGGTATGTTTTATATGATCCATATTTTTAGCCTTTCTAAAAAATGATTCTTCTATGATGTTTACTTATATTTTGTTAAATAATTACGGTTTTCACTAGAAAAATTTAATAGTTATTCCAAAATGGGCTAAACTATAATTTTTTACCAACTAATGTGACCCAACCTCTCTCTAAATGACTATTACATCATTTTTAATATAATTAACATAACTGTTGTACAATTTAGGATCCAAAAGTTTGTTATCTTAGAGAAATTACGCTCAAACATAAATTTTTCATAATAAAATTAAAACATTATTTATGTTATACTTATTTATCCTTCTAAAGATATGAGAGTCCTCTTAGTTCATTTATTCACCTGAGGATATGATTCAATGAAACGGGGGAGCTAAAATCCGAGTAATTAGAGGAATAAGGGACATGAATCAACCATGCTTGAGTGAGAATACTCCATATCATCATATCCTAACCATAATACCATCATCAATTTCATGAGGGAAATTTTTGATAAAGGCATGAAGTGGTCTATATGCATAATAAATAAATATAAAAACATAGTGTCCAATTACCACATATAGTTGTGAATAAATATATCCTCATGTCCACGCATGACATATATGCTTAAATCATAACATCATAATTTGGAACAATGTTAATCTCATGTTCACACATAATACAAATTATCTCATGATCTATATCACATTACCCAATTAATTTTAGGGATAAATAATTCGGATCCCATTCGTCAAATCATAAAATTCTCAGAATCATGTCTGCTACATAGAGAGATAAAAATCGTAGTCATGAAATATCCCATGGAAAGGAATGGGTTTCTTCTAAAATTCCACACATCATACTTCATGAAATCAACCATAGGATTCCCAAATGAATAATAGAGATCATAATTTGTCATAAAATATCATTTTATTCTTTTAATAGAGAAGCAACTAAATAGGATTCAAGAGATGTTTCAGAAATTGATGACTTTTTAAAAAATTAATTTAATTGGCTACGAAAACATTTTGAAAGGATAGAAACTTATATATACCATAAATTAAATAGAAATAGTATTTAAACGAATTATTTTGGATATTATAGTATCATTCACTTTAAAATCATTGTGAAATAATGGATAACCCAAAAGAAAGTGATTTGGTTTTAGAATACAATTACCTTTAATCATGATTTATTGTATCACGTTTATTCCTCCTAAATAATATACACTTGATCATTAAAGCTTTGAAATGGAAGTGAATTATTTTCATTTTTATTAAAATTTTATCAAATATAATCATTGGAGAAAATTTCTCAATTCATTTTTTAAAATGGAATACATTTTGATATCATGATTTCAATAATAAATTCCCTTTTTTGATTCGATTTCACTATTTTGTTCAATGAAATTTATACATAAAGAAAATTATATATATAAGTGTAAAATAAATATATTTATACTTTTATATTTTATAAATAATTTATTGTCATCATCCATATGGTGGGTGATAACAAAATAATTGGAAACATCCTCATTGGTTGTTAATCGTCCATTAACGGGATGAGAATATTAAAATGAGAGAGGAGTTTGTAAAAACATACATCTTATGTGGTGTTGCTTCTCTTGTATAACACAAAAAAACATTGATTATAGGATTTTTTCACTCGAGAACGTAGATACATATTATAATATCATAATAATAGAGAATTCCACATTATATTTATATTTCACAAGTTGAATTGTGGTGGTTTTCCAAGGGGAGGGAGTGGGGTTATTTATGCTTGAGGGGAGGGGTATTTTTTAGTTAAAATATTGAAGAAAATACTATATACATGGTAAACCTTATAATAGTGATATATTTTATTTAATGAATCATATATAAATATAATATAATATTTTTAGTTGTCTAAATAACATTATAATTTGACATAACTGGTTTATTAAAATAGAATGTGGAAAAATGAAAAAATTGTTTCTTTAAGGGATAATTTTGACATTAGACTTTTGAAAGTAATTTTTTATGTCTAGAAAACAAGTATATTTTATTTAAATTAATCATTTATCAAATTAAATCATTTCGGGAGAAAAAAATACACCAAATGATTATATCATGAATTATGTAATCTAAAATAAACCAGTTAAGGAAGAACAATTTTTTTACTGTTCAATGAAAAATTGAAGTATTTCAGAAAATTATAAAAAAATTACATTTTTAAAATTTTTAAATTAAATTTTTTAAAATGTAATTAAAAATATCTAAATAAGTTTCTAACATAGGTAATTTTAATATTTAATGAAAAAATTAAGATACCTTAATATATAGTTTATCAAAAATTTCATGATACTTTGTTTTTTATTTTTTATAATGATATTTATTTTTTGGAATTAAAATATTTATATTTTAAAAATCAGTCATGATAAATATTATTTATTATATATTTTATTATTTTATAGTCACATTACTATTCCAATGGTCATATTACTATTCCCAATGGTCAGTTTAATATTCTTAACTGTCACCTTTCAACTTAAATAATCACATTACTATTCTAATTGTTATATTACCTCCATTAAATACTTATTTATTCTTTTATTCATTATTTAGTAAAATTCCGCCCAAGGTTCAATGTTACATTTTATAAGATTTATATTAGTTTTCTAATATTTTATTTCATATCTATAGGGTTCGCCATGGGGTCATTGATTCCATCAGATTAGAAGGACCCAAATTCTCTCATTCTACATCCCATGATTAATATATCTTCATTAATTTCAATGGTTAACATTTTCATGTGTCTATTTTCATTTAATGTAATGATTTCCAATAATGAAATAATTTTTTTGGTTTATTTTTGAATTTTATTTGTATAATACTATACAAAATAAATTTTTTTCATGAATCAAATATCATTTATATATAGTAGTTCGTTACATATATATCATAAGTACATTCTAACAATGTCATTAAATCATGATATTTTTATAAATGACATACTTCACTATTCACATTAAAATCAATATTTTTGAAAAAAAATCGTAAATATTAAGCTTAATAAAATATTACAACAATTTATAAAAAAGGGTCATTTCTTCAAATTTTAATTCTAAAAATTATAAATTTATCTTTTAATTTAAATTTGTCAATATAATAAAAACAATTTTTATAGGGAAAACTAATCCTTAGAAGACGATATATTCTTATTATTATTCCATTTCATTTTAAAATTAGTTTTAAAAAATTATTCATAGGAATATATATTAATATAAATCAATCATATGATTCATATAATTAATAAGCATAACACATAAAAGGTAATTCTCTAGGAAAACACATTTCTGAGATTAAAATGATATTATTATTCATTTAAGTTATATCTATTGAATTTTATTCATATTAAATGTAACCCTTATTAACATTCTATAAATATTTTATAAACATGTTACTCTTATTTATTCCCACTAATTTAATAGCTATTTTTAAATCATTATACATAAATATTTATATTTTATCTAAATATATAACGCATTTTCTTATGTTTTGTCTTTCATGAGGAGAAAAAAATCCAACACATTGAATTATTTAAATATAATAAAATATTATAATTTTGGGGTATTATATTCCACCTTAAATAAATTTCATCCTCACAATTTGGCACATAATATAAGTTTAATTTCTCTAGGAAATAAAAATTTTCAATTAAATACATATTAATCGTGGGTTTTTTTACAATGTTGAGTGAGATTTACCAATATGAAAAATTGTTATATGCCCTTTATAAAGGGGGATAACCCATTCAAAAATTCACATAGAATTATACTATAGGAAGAAGATAAAGGTTTATTACAAATAACTTCCCCCAAACCATGAAAATGAATTAATAATAATCATACCACCAGTTAAATTTTAACTTAATATACAATAGTTGGTGAAAATGTTCATAACATAATACGTCACCAAATATAATCTGAAAACTCACTATTGACTGCATTAATAGTAGTTTCATATTAGTTTCTTTGTTTTCTTGGTAGTTGGTGAATATTTAACTTACTGGTCATTGGATTGGGACATTGAGTCACATAATTCCAAACTCTTTTTCAATTGAAGTACTACAGTTCTCTAGTATCTCTCATTCATTTAAATTTTTGAGTTCAATGACCATCATCCTCAGACTTATAACATCTATATATCCCTTTAAGAAAGTTTCTTTAATAAATCAATTATCATTTTTGACATGTAAAAATTTCATATATTCATTCTTTTATTATATTTATCACTTTAACTTCCATAATATTATATCCTTCACTTATTTGGTTTTTTTGGTTATGTTAACATTGTTAATAAAAATTATTCGTATCCTTCTTGGTATAATAAATAAATTTATTAGTAAAACTCCAATTTTCATTGGTTTATCGTTGATATAGTTAACAACATTTCCCTTATAACCATTGTTATCTTGGTTCCTTATAGTTTCATCCATTACTACAACTAAATGCCATAAAAATATTTGATAGGAAATTTACATCATTAGATAATGAAGAATATTTAACCTCATGATATCCAACAATGATATCTTATAATTTTCTTATTCCAACCTATATCACTATTAGTTCAAACAATATCATCCACAAATCGACTTATATCATTCTAGGTTAATCATAAGTTTCTATTTATTTGGGTTTTCTTGAACTCATTAATGTAATCCCTTTAAGTAACTTGGAATTAAATCCTTCACAATGATTTTTAAAGAGAATATGATCAACCATTTCATATCAACTTGGATTTCCAAGTCATGCGTGAAATGTTTGGCCCATTCAGAATACAAGAAGCTAAATACTGAGTCAATTCTCATTCATCCATTTTGTGGATGATTTCCCTTAGATGCATCTATTGAATAGTTATATCCCCATTAAAGTATACAGATGATGATTTTATTTCATTGAAAACAACAAAATCACTAAATTACCAAAACATCAAGATGTTATCATATATATATACATATATACATACTTATTCCTTGGGTTATTACTAATGTTATTGTATCCAAATATTTAATTAAAATGTACTTTAATTCCTTACCATTAAATCATATACTATCATAAATATTTGTATAAACCATGGAAATTATGATCAACTATAACTTATCAACCTATAAGTTATCCTCAACAAGCATCCCAAACTACAAATTTACCTATACCCTACCATGATTCCAACTATAGTACTATATACCCTCAATCATGAATTTGGTTCTATGAACACATAAATAACATACTAACTTTTATACCAAGTCTAGTACCCTAGACCAGTACTCCGATGCCTGATTCCATAAAAACATACAATATATACTCAATTTGATACAAAATGAAAAATACTGTATATAACCTTAATTAATTACAAAATAAATAATGATTAATTAATATAATACATAATAAATATCTTTTCTGTTTTATAGCCTTTGAAAAATTGTACAAAACATAATCTATCAAAACCTGTGACTTCAAAAAAAGAATGTTTTCATTCGAATAAATAGTAAAGTAAATATTCCATAATAAGTCTTACAAATATTTAAAAATATATATACACAAGATATATTCTTATGAATATATTTTATGAAATCTTTTTCTTCAATGTTGTGTTTGATATTTCAACTATGTTCATATTGTTAAACATATTTCATGAAATATGGATCAAAATAATTATTAAATTTCTTAGTATTGCTCTAATTTATATGGTTTGATCACTGATAGAATTACTAAATTTCATTCATTTCAATCATTAAAATGGTTTCTTCTTTCTTAATCAATTACTAAAACCAAAATTTGTTAACATCTTTAATGGGAAATTAATATCATTAGGTAATTATGAAAATTTAACATCATGGTATCTAACTTTATTATCCTATATTTCTTTTAATAAAATCTATATCACTACTAGATTAACATATAACATCTATAGCTGAAGATATATTATTATAAGTCCAATATAAACCACTCTTTTTTACAATTTTCTCACACTCATTAACCAAGTCTCTTGAATTACTTAGGAAATTAATCCTTCATTGTGGTCATTAAAGAGTATATGATCATCCAAAGAATATCCTAAGGATGTGTCTATCCTGGAGTGTAGACTTAGTCCAATTTTAAATGAACTATAATGATGGTAATTTAACCTCCCAATTATCATTTTTTTGTGAGATTACCCCTAGATTAACTTGTTACATAACTGGATCAACTTTCCGGCATAAATATTAGTATGTAATATCTTGGAAAACCACACAATCTCTACTTTACCAAAAAGTTATGATGTTATACTATAATTATAGTAATTACTAGTGTTTTTTAATAATGTATTATTATCATAATATCTAAATTAAAACACAATATAACAATACCCATTCTTTTTCCACTAATGTTTATTTTCTTTCCCTGTTATAATAAACTACTTAATCTATATTATGTATTTAATGCCTCCTAATAATTATCCACACAAGAAATAATATCATACAAATATAGTGAAATAATTTTATACATAACAAGGTAAATTTGAAACATAATAATGGGTTGGTTATAATTCTTATTATGGTTAAACATTAACTATGATAATTTAATATCATAAGTGAGCATAAGTTGAGCATAAATTGTAAAAACTTGAGATTTTAAATAAAGGAAAATATGTTCGATTGAATATAAGACAAAAAACCCAATAATATAAAATAATGCACCACCCCATGGAATTATGTTATAATTATTTATGAATAAATCTATTTAATATACTATAGTACACACAAACCTATGCTTTTTATTATCGATAGCTTGCAACACATGCAATATAGAGCTTAAATGAAATGTGAAATATATAACCATTATAAAGTAGATGTCAAATTCGTGGGTATGAATAGTATAAAATACTATAAGATATTTATATCTTTCTCAACATTAATTATTTATAAATTCCAATAAAATAATTAATAAATGTTTTTAAGGTTATTTTATTCTCCAAAATTATGATATCCTAAAAATATTATTACATTTTATAGGAAAATATTATAATAATTTTTTTTAAAATTTAGATGATTTATGTGATAAAAATAAATTCATTTTTTGAAATAATCATATAAAAATTATTATGTAGTTTTATTTTTTGGAACTTACAAAAAATATTGATTTTTTCTTTGAATAGTGAAAATGCCATTTTTTGAAAAAGGGAACCTATTTTTTAAATTTTAAGAGACCCATTATGTTTTGAATTTGATTTAAGAGAAAATAACTTTTATTTTTATATATTTAACCCACTTTAATTATTTTTAATAAAATTTATATATTTTTTGAATACCTTTATTTTTGTGTTTAAAAATGTAATTTTTCTTAAACTACATTAAAATGCACAATGTTTCTCATTTTAAATTAATTAAAATAATCCCTCATAGATAAATTTTTAAATTAATTTCATAATATATATATCATTAAATATCATTTTAGATTCATATAATGGTTATTTTTATATATATAATATATATAAAATCATCTTCTTCTCAAAAATACTCTACTAGAAAACAAACTTCTTCATCAAGTCTATGGGTTTTCTATAGAGTTAAATTATAAATATTATGTGAGTTCACTTTTATAAATGGATTAAATATTTTGAATGAGAATAATTTATATTATTTAATATTTTTAGAATAATTTATGATGATAATGATTAGTGAAAGTAGTTTAATATTATTTAGCATGATTATGGTTATAATGGGTTTTTTACAGGTTACATGTACTTGTTTTAAAAATAAATTTTTACACATATAGTATTTTTTATTAAAAAAATTTGATTTAATATTTATAATAATTAGGTATAAATTATATAATATGATTCATTTAATTTTATTCTGAAAATGTATATTACATAGGAATATTGAAAGATACAAGTGGTCGTGGTGAAATATTAAAGGGTAAAATTGAGCAAACTAAAATAATACGCAATAAAGGATAATAATATATTTATTTTAATTTTTTTGTTTTTATCAACAAAATAAACAGTCCCCTCCATTACTAAAAAAATTTGGAACAGCGTGAGGTGATATTGACCTCCCATTATTTAATAATTTCGAGTATTTACCAAAATGTCACTCCACCTCAATTATTAAAGGACACCCAATCTCATATTTTATTCATAACAAAAAACCATTTGTTTTTTAAAATACATTACCAAATAAATTATATAATTATATTATAAATCTAACCTATAATGTAATTTAGTTCATACTAAAAGAATTTACACGAATAAGAGGTTATGTTCTTCGAGGAGCGTTTTTAATATATTTCTTCCATGAACCCATTAAATTATTGCTAAAAATTATAATATAATAACCATAGTATATTAAACATAATTATATGTTTTTTAGTTAATTTAATAACCTAGATATTTATCTTCTTCCATAAAATGGGTTATGAAATCATTATTCTATTGTATGGTGGAATACCATCTCATGAATCGATGTGACTCATTTTTTAATTAAAACCTATAACATTTTGGTATGATGATGGATCTAAAATGTATATGTGAAAATAATAAAATAATTATATCTTGTTATTCATTATATTTTATATACATTTTTACATTTCATTTTACATGTGATTATATAAACTCACTGGTGTGTAAGAGGGACAACCGCCTCATAAAGTCATGTAATTCATTTTTTCACTAACACGTTACTTAAAAGGAAATAAATTAACAATTAATTAATATATGAGATATAAATTACATAATAATGATATTAATTAAATATTAATAATTATTTAAATATAATATATCATTTTATTTCTTTCATTTTCACACACTGTAAAGTGATAACGTTGTTCAAGTATGTGTAGTGCCTTTGAGAAGTGATGTGACTCTATTGTCATCACCACACCACTTGGATGAAATATGTAAATATATTTAAATAAATAATATGGTATATAGGATATTATAAACATTATATAAAGATAAAATATTTCATAAATACTTTTGGTAATGATCATTTAAAAATGATGATGTCATTCATGTCTATGTACGACCTACTGTCTCCAGGATTGTAACATACTTCATTTATAAAAAAATCATGATTGGTATTAATTTCATAATAGATTTATAAACCTGATAATTATTTCATGATAATTATTTATTTTATTTTCAAATAATGACCCTTTTACCATAGTCAACCTACCAAATTCATTTTTGATACATACACCGAATATGGTCAAAACATCTAATCTAAAGATAATTGATGAAGTAAATGTATAAACCAAGGTAATAAGTGAAATTAAGGTAACAATAAACATTAAAAATTTTATAAGTTAATTAAATAATAATTCTAATTTTAATATTCTGGAAGATAAAAATAGATGAGACAACTCATGCTCAATATAAGGAATATTGGCTCAATTTCCTTTCGTTGATGTGTATTTTGATATCATTCACCTATATCCTATTAAGAGTTCTATATATAAATCCTTTAACATGTTATATCATGATGTTTTCTACCCTTATGTCTTTTTAATTTTTTGATTAATGGTACTATTTTATTAGACTTATAATTCAATTATTAGGCATGTGATATTGGACTTTTCTTTTAAAAGTCATCTATTAATGTTTTTATAACCAATTTTTTTTTATTCTTCCACATACGTATTTTAATAAAAGGATTTTATGAAATTTTTTATATGGAGATAAAATATTTTAAAATCTACATTTTATGTATCTTTTACATTATTTGAATGTTTTTAAAAATGTAATCTTTATATATGTTTTACTTAGAAAATTTTGATAAATAAAAAATAAATGGTCTGCATAGCGATAATGAATTTTTCATTGTATTTGGAATTATTTGATTCCGAGATTACTTTTAAATATTTTATTTTATTATTTAATGAAAAAAATACAATTTTTTTGTGATTTGGTATTGAAAATGCATTTTCAATGAAAAGGGTGTTTTGTTATTTAAAATGGATTAAAAGGGGAAATTTTGTATTCCAATTTTATTTTCCGACGGGTGTAAAATAGTTTGTGTCAAAAAACTTGTGATTAAAAAGTGAATGAATACATTGTGTTAATTTATGATATGGTACTTCATCATTATACATGATAAATGATTACACCTAAAGAGTTTTGGGTGAGGATATAACATTTTATAAGATGGGGAGGCCTAGATAGCATCGGGTGAGCCCATTATTGATTACATTTTAGATGCAGCTAGATAACACTCCAATTCATGTGGTAATGTTTCTTGTGTTAATTGGAAATGAGGTTTTGAAAAATAGTTTATATTGTGTATTTAATTAGGCTTCATATACTCTTAACATGAGTTAAAAAGAATTCATGTATGTGATAATCACTGTTATTGAAATGTGTTATTAATTTCATTTTATGGGTTTCAAAGGCATAATTTGATAAATAAAAGTGTATGTTTATTAATGTAAAAATGTTTTATTTAATATTCCAAAATAAAATTGAAGATAAAGTTAAATGTTAAATGAGTTTTCATGTATTCACTAGAATAATGATTATCTTTGTTTCTATAAAGATTATTGATCCTTTTGTTCTTGCCACACATTTTTTTAAACCAAAATTCAGGGAATTTATGTATTGGAAGGGGAAAGGAATAATCCACGTTTAATGTCATGATGATTTTTATGAAATTAAATTATGTTTTGTTTTATAAGTTTTATATGGTTGAAGAAGTTGATACTAATAGAATGTGTATAGTTTTCATTATATGGTCATGTACTGTATGATTTCCGACCCAATAATATAATACTATAAACCAGAAAAGATAATCAAAAGTAATAGAATTAATTCATTACATAAATCTAATGAATATTTATTTTTTAAGGACGAGTTATTATGTTTCATATCAGAGGATGGTTTATATTACATTAGAGGGTATCATATTGTTAATATAATTTCCATGAATGAATCTACCTTAAGTATAATTTTAAATTATATATCATTTCAATATTAACATTCTCTTCAATATAGAATATTTTATTATAATTTTTTTCTATAGAGGATACATTGAATTTGTAGTGGGAAGTCACTGAGAGGAGAATATCCTTCCAAATCACCATCCCATGATGGTTAGAATTGGAAAAAAACTATTTTTCCGCAGTTATGGATTATTTGGAAAAAGTTAAAAATAGTAGAGGTATCTATGATAGAGACTAACAAGATTGACCATGAATTAATATGTCATTAGAAGATGATTTTATGAGACATAATCCACATCATGTAGTGGATCATCTCACCTTGTGATAGATTAATGATGAATCAATACCCTAGATATGATATTTGAAGTCATGGGATGTTTGGAATGTCAAAAGGAATCCCTTTTCCTTTTATCAATCTGAAATTGAAGATGATTTATCAATGTATTTGGTTAATAATATTATATAGAACGATGATCTTGAGAAAATAGAACGGGAAATATTTAATAATATCTTCCCGGAGAAAAAATTATCTAAGGTTGTTTGACTTAGGATTGAGAAATAATTCTTATAATTAAAGAAAATGAATGAGGATTTAGTGGTTGTGTATAAATAAAACATCACTAGATTGGATAGTTTTGTTCCAAATTTTATTCAGGTTACCAAATATAAAAATTAATCAGTTTTGAAAGTGAAGTTGATTGATGGTGGACTTTGGTTAAGAATACAAGGATTAAATATGATCTTGATGCCTCAGAATGGGAAAACATTAACAATATATTCGCTGAGAAATTTTTCCTTAAGGATATTCATTTAAGACGGAGAAAAATTTCTTGTAATTAAAGTGAAATGATGAAGATTTAGTGTCCTTTTTTAAGTATACTTCACATGATTGGATATGTATGTTATATATTTTATTCCGGACAATAATAGTGAAATTATTCATTTTTACTTAGGATTGAAGATAATTATATGAATAGTGTTGGACTCCTGAGAGTTTAAAAGTTATAAAATGATGTTTTTTATGTTAAGAAAGACATGATGTAGTTTCTTGAAACTTATATCCCACAAGATGAAAAGATTAAGAAATGGTCAATGTGGAAGGTAATGAAGAAGCAACGAGCTACTAAATCCCACGGTAAGCTTAGAACATATTACATGTTTGGTAAAATACATTTTGGTGAATGTTTTATAGGATATGGAATGTTTTTAAGGTGTATTTAGTTAGGTCACTATGCTCATGAATGTAAAGAAAAGATCCTCAAATAATAAATGAATGGGGAAGAAAATTTCTATACAATAGTGAGATGTTTTAACTATATTGATTTGGGTCATTATGAAATGTGTGTACAAAGTTCCCAAATCTTGGTGAAAATCATCATTAAAAAATAAAACGATGAGGAAAAGTGACTTTCTACTATTATAGTTTATGTTAGGACATCTGGTGAAGTTTTAACAGCTCTGTGAACTTGTTATTTTTCAATGTTTAACCATATGTTCGATGTTTTTGACACTCATTTTGAGGTTTTAACAGATGATATCATAACGTAATTAAAGAAATTTTGGGATATGTTTTGTCGAGTTTATGTATATGTAAGGATTTAAAAAAATATAGGTAATGAAGTAATTTTTTGGATGTTAGTTTTATGGTATTGATTACCTTAAGGATTTATATGATTTTTGTCTATTAAGGTCATTTTTAAAGATTTTCATCATATTTTTAAGAATGTTATAAGGAATAATATTATGAAAAGTGATAGATCAATATCTAGGTGACAACCCATTACAGCCAGAATGACCATGGGGATTGAACCCAGAACTGGTGGTCAACAAGGATGAAATGCTTACCACTAGCATAGGTGATTTCATGGTACACATGATAATGTTTTTAGTTAAAACAATTTGAAAAATAAATATTGATTATAAAGTAGTGTATTTTTTTATTTAGAGTGATTAAATTCTTATATTAGATTACATATGATAATCATATATATTTTGGAAAATGGTTAGAGAAATGTGTAAATACTTTTCAAACGTTTTTGATCTTATGATCTGTTTAAAGTGAATTTTAGTGCTTAAAGCATAAAAAATTCTTTTTTGTTATCTATTTCATCGAGTAAGGGATGAATTTGAAATTTATTCAACAAAAAACTAATGGAATAAATGGTTATTATTAAAAAGAAGTGTATAATGTATATTTATTTATATTCATAGATAATAATATAATTATTCAACATTAGGAAAAAGATCTTGAATCAAAAAATTAATCATATTACATTCATATACAATGAAATATATAGTATTTTAAATCAACACATATTTATAGTTATGAGGACCTTAATTTTAATTAATAATGAACTTTGTTGTTATCAATGACAAAAATCACTCTATATAATTATTTATTCATTTCATCTCTATCCATATCTTCACTTGATAACAATGTTTTCCTACATAGAAACTTAGGTATTTATTATTCCTTATGAACATTATACTTACATTTTTCTCTTATTAAGAGAATGTTTTATTAACCCTTTCTATTATGTGTGTTTACGATATTTTTTTTAAATTTCTAACCTTTATTTACTGAGATAAAGGCAAACTTTTGAGGAAGTAATTTATTAAAGAGGTAGGACGTAACACCCAGATATTTTAAATGAAAAAAATGATATAATCAATATATGTCATAAAACACCAATATTATAAGAGAGTTTAACACCCCATTATATTAAGATATATTTATTTCGGAATATATATCTTCAAAACATTATAGTATACTAAACCCTATCATTTTTACTCTCATTAGTGTTCACGATATGAAATAACAATCTTAAACAACATGTGAAATATATAACTGTTATAACCTTTCCATAATGTTGGTGGATTTGAAAAAATTTATGTACTTTATGATATATATATATATATATATTTGTGTGTGTGTGTGTCTTGCTCAATTTAAATTGTTAATAAATTCACAGTAAATAATCAAAAAAAAAATTAGTGAAGTTGTTTTATTCTTCAAAAATGTGTTTTCTTAAAAAATACTATTTAAAAAATCTGTAAGTATTATAATTAATATTATATATTTTTTTTATTTTTTTCCATAAAATTAAATTCATTTTTCAAGTCAACATAAAAAAATTATCATTGGTGTATTTTTTGGGAATTTTCATAAAATATGGATTTTTTTCAATGAATATTGAAAATACCATTTTTTTCAAAAAAAAGTCACTTATTTTCAATAATTTAAGTGATTTAAAGGTACCTTTATTGTTTTAATTTTATTTAAAGTGAGAGAATTATTATTTGGATATATTTAATACAATTAAATTTTTATTAATCTAATTTATATATTTTTTAGAATAATTTTATTTCTGGATTTAAAAATGAGTTTTTTCTAAAAATAACATTAAAAGGGAGAATGTTTTCATATTTTAATTAATTAAAATTATCCATAAATGGAAATTTCATAATATAAAATTACATATTATCTATCATTAATTATTATTAATTTTTCCTAAAATGATTAATTTTAGTCATAAAATTAATATAACATCATTTGCTAAAAAAACTCTCCTTGAAAACACAATTTTTTAATATATCTGTGGTGTTTGTTTTAAATTAACTTATTCCATTTAAATATGTTGAATTTGATAAAAAATAATAAAAAATTATAATTATAATAATTTATATAATCTAATAAGTGATACCTAATTTTGTTTCAAAATGAAAATTGAAAATTGTTAAAAAAAGTAATCACCATGGCTAAGGTTAAAATGGGGTTTTGGACATTACAACAACTTGTATGAAAATTAATTTTTCACACAACAAGGGATTTTTGGATTAATAAATAGGATTTAATATTTATAATCAGTTTGTGTAAATTATTTAATATGGGTTATTTTGTTTATTAATTTAACAATTTCCTTGTTAAATTAAGAGACACAAGTTACCGTAGTAAAAACTAAAAGGGTAAAATTGAGTAACATTAACAGCTAAGGAATAATATGATAAATATTTGTTTATTTTTATTGAGTTAGATGTTATTTTTTCCAAATATAAACTAAACTATATTATTAATAAATTTTTGATCCCCACGAGGCTAGAGTTTACTCCCACTATTGAATACATTTGTTTATCTAAAAAAAATCCACTAATCCTCAATTTTAAATGGACCCCCCCCCACCAATCTTCAACAAATCAAAAATAAAAACAAATTTAATTCAGAAAATAAATTTTATAAATCCTCATTCTCTTCCTATAATACTTTTTTTTGGATTATATCCAACCAAGGAAGGACATTGTTTCAAACCAAAAGAAGCTACTTTAAAAAAGGTAACCCTCTTTAGTGAGTTTTTTTATTTTATTTCATCCACTAACCCTGTAAATTATTCTTAAAACATGAATATATAATAAAATCATTATCTTATATATACATAGATGTAATTATTTCAATTTAATAACATAAATCATTCTCATCTTCTATCAAACTGGTTAGAAATCATTATTTGTGTATATAACGAACTACCACTTAACGAACGAATGCAATTTTTTTCAATTTCTAAATCTCACGATTGGGTATGATGATGGATATAAGGTATATATGGAAATTATATCATATTTATTCATATTAACCTATTAAATCATATATAAATATTTCAGATTCTATTCGGTCGGAGATACGATAACGTCCCTCGTCTATACAGCAGACTACCGCCTCACGAAGTGATGTGATTCGTTTTCCAATAATGAATTACATGGAAGGTAATAAGTGTAAATATAAGTAATACATGCAGTATAAATGAAATTATTATTATATTAATTAAATATTAATCTCTATGGAAGTATAATATAACTTTTTATTTCTTACCTTTTCACCAGCAGAAAAAGTGATAACGTCGTTTGTGTTTGTGTGGACTACCACCTTCACGAAGCGATGTAACTCCATTTCCTAAAAAAAAAACAAATGGAAGGTAAATATATATATATTTAAAGAAATAATATGGTATATATGATAATATTATCATTACTTAAATAAAATATATTAGTTACATATTTTCCATAATGATTGTTGAAAAATGAAAACGATATTCATGCGTACATATGGCCTACCGTCACCATGATCCTACGATAATTAATTTATAAAAATCAAATTTAATTATTGTTATTGAGGTATAATTTTTTAATAAATATTACAATTATTTCATTATTATTTTTTTATATATTTTTCAATAATGAACTATTTTACGATAGTCAACATACAAAAGTCATTTTTGACATATAATCTGAGTATAGAAAAAAACATATGTTGTAAAATTAAGTATTTAAATGTATAAAACAAAGTATTAAGTGAAATAAATTTGAAAAAAATAGGACAAATATTCTCAATAATGAAAATATTTAACATAATTTTATTATTTAGGAATTTGAATACACACATGACAAGTCAAAATAACGGTTTGGGACTTCGTCTCTATTTCCATTCATGAGGAATATATTGATGTTATACACCATTATACTTTTAATAGTTGTATATAAATCGAATTTGACATGTTATATCTTGAATATATCAACTAAAATGGCCATTAAATAATTTTTTTATTTTTATTCTTTCATGGATCTTAGATTAAAATTTTTCCCATGTGATAAGGGATGTTTCATTATTAAAATATCAACTTTTAATGTTATCCATTCCAATATAATCTCTTCCATGTCTGTGTTTTTTTATAAAATTTATGATGTTTTTAAATATAATTAAATGATTTTATAATTCACAATTTATATCTCTTTTACTCTATTTATTTTCTTTTTAAAAAGGAATCTTTTTACATGTTCTACATTGAACATTTTTCTAAATGAAAAAATGAATGATATATACGGTGAAAACCACTTTTATAACACAATTACCATTATATTATTTCTAGATTACTTTGAATGTTTTTTTTATTAATAAAAACCCCCTCTTTTCATTTTTGGTTATTTTTTATTGGTAATCAGTTTTCAAATAAAAGTCTGTTTTGGAATAAAAAATGAGTTAAAAATGATATTTTGGAATCCAAATGTGATTCAAAATCTGGTTTAAAATTAATTTTTTTAAATGATGATGAATAATATAAAGCATATAACTATTTATTTTTGATCTGTTACTTGAAAATTATTTATGAGAAATTGGTGCACCTAGATAGTAACAAGTGAGCTTATGACATCTTATATGATGTGGTGCCCTAGTTTGTGCTATGTGATCTTGTTTTAGATTAAACAACATGTGTACCTATATAGAACTCAAATACATTGGATAATATTCCTCATTATAATAAGAAATTAATATGAAGTTTTCAAATGATTTATTTAATTCATTTTACAGGGGCCTTATTAAATATGACAATGGATTAAAACGAGTTATGAATATAAGGAACTAATTTATCAAAAAGTGTTTTTAATTGCATGCTATTGGTTTTTAAAGTAATTCATAGAGAAAAAAGTGTGTGTGTGTGTGTATGTTTTAATGTTAAATTTTTTTATTTAATTTTCACATAGAAAAGTGAAGATAAATTTTAATCTTAAATTAGTTTTCATGTTTTCACATGAGTAACATTTTTCTTTAATTAAATATGCCTTATTTATTTTTGTGCACTTCCCATATTTTTAAAATTCATTTCATAGGATTTAATGATGGCCGAAGGAATGGAATAACTAAGGTTGATATTCATGAATATTTTTATGAAATGTAATTTATTTTTCATTTTAAATGTTTTATATAGTGATAAAAATGTATACTGATTATAAGTGCCAAAATTTCATTATATGGTTTCTTAATATAATAGTTATGAAATAATTATCAAAAACACTAAACTTTAAAATATCATAAAATGTTATAGGTTGAATTATTGTATTAAATCTAAATATCATGTAATGTTTAAGGATCGTTCCCAATTTAAATAATATGGTAGGAATAAATAAAAAAAACCATAATAGAAAGAAACTGAAAGCATAATTTATCCCTGGATAATGATGAATATAAATTGATAACAAGAATGGAAATAACTAAAATCATGTTGAAGGTTTCCATAATGTGGGGAATATTGATATCACTGTTAATCCCTCATCCAAGACAACATTCTTCTTATCATTGTTGTATCCAATACATTATTAATTTCAACAATTCCACTATAAATATATTTTTCTAAATTAGGAAGAAATTCATTAAATACCCAAGCATGTTTTACATGTGATACACATCGATGCATCGAGGGAATTTTTAATGTAGGTCTCAACCCATCACTTTTTTATTTTTAATGTATTTATTATATGAGAAAATTAATAAACAATCCACAATCAACTTGGAAAATAATCATCTCCATTTGAATAATAATAGAAAACACACAAATATGTTTCCACATGTTAATTATTGGGATCACAAGATCATAACCCATTTTGAGAAAGAATGTATATGGAATATAAATTTATATCAAAATAACAAATATATGAATTTTTAATAGTTCCTCACTCAATAAATGAGATAACCTTCAATGAAAGAATCAATCATTCTAAAACTATATGGATAAATGGTATATGGTTATATCAATAATCTACCCAATAAATCAATGTATTCCATCTAGGTTAAGACCCGTGAATCTAAATAATGGAGATCTAGAGTGTTCTTGGATTAAACGAATTGAATGTAAAAAACTTCCAATATAAAGGTTGATTTGTAATGGTAAATGTAATAATGGATCATATATTTGATAGAAAATAACATGTCATAATCCATAAAGAGGAAATTTTTTTGTGGTTTCAAAATATCTTATCCTTAGTGAAACTAAATAAAATATAGAAGATTTTGAGAAAGATGATAAATAACCTATGTAAATAATGCTTTGAATTGTATCACACGAAAGGGATCAAAAATCAAATTTTATAATACCATGATTTCAATCCCCACAAATTAAAAATATACATTTTTATTTATTATATGATAAATCATGTGATAATAATTTCCTGAGTGTAAACCCTTTTTAATATGAAAAATAAAATGGAGGTGCAAATAGAAAACTGCTTATAGAAAACTCTTTAAACATTGACATAAAATAAAAAACACACGTATCAAATAAAAAAGTGATATCTGAAAAGGATAGGTGAAATATTTGGAAAAAATATAATAAAAAATAATATATTATAACATATCCATTAAAATGAATATATATTTTCTATAGGACATGTTGAGAAAAAAATATTAAACAGATGATTATGTAAGGAACATTTGAATTAATCTGATATTACATTAATTAAAAACCCACATTATAAAAAGAGTAAAATAAATACCTTATATTAAAACATCATAATAACAAATGTTATTATGAAATGAATTATAATAAAATATTATGGTGGTAGAACTGAATAATGTAATAGAAATTTTCATGATAAAACTAAAAAACTCAAAAAAAGTGATTTTATCTATCAATATACATTACAGGAAACATACTCCATAATGTGAGAAATTTTTGAAAAGGAAATATGAGGAAGGAATTTAAATCAAATGAAAATAGTTAGAGAATAACATTTAATACAATAAATAGTATAATGTACAAAAATTATACAAAAAATGTTTAAGATAAAGATCATAACTCAATGAACAGAACATGTGCTACAAAAAATATTTACAAATGGGTTGAACATTTAATAAATATAAATTTTAAGAAAGTAATATTCTTTGGATTAGTATATCCCTTAATTTGTTTTTATAAAAATACATCAATGGGTAGAAAATACACTATACATGGAAAGCATGGGGAACAAAATATGTTCTGTCTCATTGAAACAGAATTGTTTCTAAGAAGACCATTACATTTTATCATGGCTTCCACAAATTAAAACTAACCTCGTATGTAAAAAATATAGTTATCAAAATAATAAGTAATATAAATATTTCTTTTCTATTTATAATATTTATTTTAAATAATTATCTCTATGATTTTTAGTAAGTCATTACATACTTTCAATATTGGGTATAAATAATATTGATCATTGATGTTGTTGGTATTCATTATTGTTACAAGTTTCATCATTCTTAGATCATTAAAGGTACTAGAAAACATTTTAAATGATATTTATAAAGGCATAATTCCATTATTCGGTAGTATTGGTAATAATCCATGAACAAGAAATTGATGATGATCATGTTTCAATGATTTTTAATGAATGCATAGTGTTTATATAATTAATTTGATTACTAATAAGGGTACCCTTACAGAACAGATTATAATAATAATTATTTTTTTATTGAAATAAAATCATACTATTATTTATGTTCCAACAGTCATCCATGATTTAAATTAATTTCATTGTTTAAAAATGTGGTTAATCCTACCCAAACATAATCATATGTTGATTAATAGATGGTAATGGGATGGTTTAGTTATAATATAATTAATATTGAATCCTAATTATCTTAATAAGATTTTATTGATGTGATATATCTAAAATTTAATGAATTTGAAGAATAAATAGGGGATATGCCTATATTAAATTATATGACTAAAAAGGATTTCCTTTTAGTATGTTGGTTTTAAATAAATGAATTAATGATGATCATTTATAGATCATATAAATAATTGGTTCTTCAATTTGATATAAAATAAAATTAATGATATCATAAATATAATATTAATCCATTAAACCCATTCTTAAGACTAATCATGAAAGGAAATAACAAAAAATAAAATGCATCATTCCTAAGAGGTAGTTGTCTTATTGTATGCATGGATGGTTATTTAATTTTCTTAAAATGAATGAAAGGAGTTATTGGGTTTCATATAAAAATATGAATAATGTTCAAAATATCATAATTATTGTATAGAATCGGTTTTTCCCTGTAAGACATTATAATATTTCTACATATATTTCTAGAGCTAGGCACTAAGACGACGTGCAATTCCAATACCTGGTGTGCCTAGGAAAATTATACAAAAAGTATTTAGTTTTTTTATCCTATTCTGGTAATGGAAATGGGATATCTACTAAACGGTTGATCAAATCAGGAATCTGATGCTATGGTTGGGTTTGGAACATGGTATTTACCCTAGGCATGACATAAAGTGTTATTGTGTTGGATATTTGGACCCCTATCTTGTTAGCAGTTAGTGGATGGATGAATTAATTTATTAAATCATTTAATTAAAAGATGAAAACCATATAACTATCAAACAGAAACTGGGATTGGTAATCCGAGTCCACGGTTGAGTTTAGCGGAAGACATTTACCCTACAAAGACAGTAACCATGGTCGGTGTGTGGCTACTATGAGAAAATTCACCCAGGGGAAAAATAGTCATTTTGTAATAACCACTCATTGATTTTTATCCCTTCTATTATTTTCAAATAACATTGAAAAGAAGCCTTTGAATAGAAATCTTAGCCTTCCGTTAAGTTAAAAATGGTACTTTTTTCCTAAGAACACAATTAAATGAGAGGGAGTGATAATTATGGATTTATCGCTATGCTGTTTTTTCTATAATTAGAAAAATATTAGTTTGGAGTAAGGTTATTCACTTTACCCCCCCCCCATCTCTCTCCCCCTCTATACCATTCTTCGATATTCTTCTTTACTATTCATCGGATTGAGGAGCAACTCTGCCAAATCGAAGTGGGATCCCACTAGGCACATTACCAATAACAAATGGCTGAATCGTGGTAGGAATCTGGTTATTTGTCACACCTTCATATAATTACTAAGGTTTTCATCAATTCATCATTTTAAATTCTATTATTTTAGAACTAGGATGATTTCCAAAATAACACATCCATTTTCTAAGCCCCATTCTAAATCATGTGTTCAAATAGTTCTTCATTATTGTTTTTTCAAATTTGAGGATGGTCCAAAACATAAATGGATCATCGATCGACGGTAGGCACTATGAAGGGCTCATCCCAAGGATCCCAAATACTCCATCATATTTGTAATTGGGCTGCTAGAGTGGTTGTGATGGCCGATGGAAGGCCCAACCCAAGCAAGGGTTCCGGTAGGAGGTCATGGTGTCATATTGGTGGAGCTGGTCGGAGGTTACAGCGGCTGCGCGGAACAATGGTGAGACAACACGTGGCTAGAGAACAACGTCGACCAGAGGCACTATGCATGAAGGCATGTCAAGATGGGGCATTGGCAGGGGTTGGCTGGCCGAGGCGGATCTCGGAGGGCCGGTGTCATGCGGCGGGCGGGGAGCTAGAGCAGTCGGGAGCGTGACGCTTAGGCGAGGCCTAGGCACGGTAGAATGGAGGAGCACTGGAGGCCTCTACGTGGTTTAGCAGGCCGAGACGGAGCTAAGAGGGTCGGTGTCATGTAGTGTGTGTGGAGATAGAGTGGCTGGCAGCACAACGCTCATGCAAGGTTTGGGCACGGTCGAACTAAGGAGTGTTAAGGGTCTTCTACACGGTGCATCATGGAAAGGTTGGGGCTTCAAGTGGGGAAGACAGTGTCGGGAGGAGCTGGACGGTGGTCGTGTGAAAGTGGGAGTGACAACATCAGCCTGTCGCGCTCAAGAGGGAGCCTCAAGGTGTTGACCTCGGGGGCGGTAGGAGCAGGACCTGCCTCCTGTGGGTCTTGGGTTCATGCCGAGTAACCGACCACCATGGAAAGTCTATTATAAGAGATCAGTCCATGTGGCCTTATGGAGTTGGAGTGGGACATGGCCGGCATGCCACGATCTAGTGGGTCAGACCCGTGGTTGGGGGTGGGTCGACGGTCTACAACGAGCCAGTCAGGTTAGACCGACCCTATTGTTCCCCTTCCCGTTCCAAGGGTCAAAACTTTTAAAGGCACATCTGTTTGACGCACCATCTATGGTCATAGGTCTGACTCATCGATACAGAAATTTTGAAATGGGTTTGGCAGATATTATGCTTTGTGACAAAAGGTAGGTGACCTGGAGCACCATAATTTAATAATAAAAAATTATTAGTAAATATTTCAACGAACGTATCTCGTGAACATGACATCCATTTAACACGCTTTCAGAGGAATTGTGACCTTGGTGTTGATTAAATCCTTATGAATTTGATTTGGAACCTTTTCAGTTTGGTTTCTTCACTCGGTGGGATGAAACTATTAAAGTGAAATATTAATTAATTATTCTTGGTCTGGACCTAACTCATGTTTTGGATTTCCGATTGATGCATCGTCAGTGACAAAGTGACCCCAGTCCTCGTGCATACAATTTTTAAATGTATTCCAAAGTGTTCAAGTGGAAGAAAAGGTGTGGCCACACAAGTTTTGGTTACATATTTTTGTGGTGAAAAGTCGTTTCTTCACCCAACATCAGTTTTAAGAGTTTGAGTACTCATTTCTGCGTGTTTTTCTAAGGGGATTCCAATAGCTCAATCCGCCCACCTAAATTCGAGGCCTAGGCATGGGACCCATGAAGGAAACATCACTATGTATGATGTGTTTTTACAATATATGCTTCATAAAACCATTTTGGGAAAATGAATAACCAACTTTGAATGTTTATCTTCAAGGAACAAAATGGTACGATTTGTGTGACATTCTTCTAGATCGAGGTGTGTTTCTCACGGGGCACCATCTGTATATGGTGATGGGAGATGCAGCTTCTGTATTAGGAGCCCGTTTTAGAAGAGTGAGTAGTTGACCTTTTGTGTTATTTTACAAGTATTGTGATGGTGTTATCTTTTTGAATATGAAAATCCTTATTCCTTATCTCATTAAATACCGAAACATTAAAGGAATATCAGTGGAAGATCCTTTTTATGTGTTTGAAGAGAATACCTAGATTAGGTGATCTCCGACTCTTATAAGAGCAGATAATATGTGTGGGGAGATATAGTCAATGTTGGGGGACTATTCGAAGAGGTGTGTCAGCTAATCTATGATTCTGACCCTCAGGCTCAGCGAAGAGCGTTGGGTGCTTTTCATCTTTAAAAATATTATGGTGTGTAGTCTATGAGTACATTAACTCACCTAGTGGTACTTGTTCTCTTTTGGGACGTAGAAATGTTTAGGTTCATGGCCAGGTGATGAGAAGGGGTCACACATCATGAGGCCAAACATGGATCATATACCACTATGAATCTTCTACCTCTTTTATCTTTTTCTTCTTAACTTAGATTATGGCCTGAGAGTATCATATCATGAGTTTTTCTCAATGTACGATGCGATGGTTCCCTCTATTGTGGCTTTAGTGATATGATAAGTTTTTTTTCAAGTGTGATTCATGTTTAAGGTTATGCTCGTTGATGAAAGTGATGGCTCTGTTGTCTTTAGAATCCCCTGAGAAATAATGGGTTACCCTCCAGCAAGGATGGGATATGGTGTTCTCCATTATCTTTTAGGTATTAAACTCCATCATACCTGGGTAGTGGAATTACCAATTTACTCTTTTGAGATTAACCTCCAGTGGGGCTAGGAATTGGTGTTCTCGATTCAATTTTGGGATAACCCTCCAATGAGGGTGGGTAGTGGTGTTCGCTGATCTCTTTCAGGGATTACCCTCCAACACAACTGGAATGTGGTGTTCTCTATTTACTCTTTGCGTCTTACCCTCCAGCCGGGCTGGGTAGTGGAATTCCCCAATGAATTTTATATGTATATTCTCCAATAGGGCTAGATAGTGGGTTCAAGAATTTGTGATGCGATATATCGACTATGGATCGTAGCGACAAGATGTACTTTATGTGGCTTTGGACTCTTAAGATAGAGGGGCCCTTTTCCCACCAATACATGTCCTTGTGATGTGACCTAAAACAATGTCAGTGAGACATAACTGCAACGATCAGATTGTATCAAGGTGTGGTGATTGATCCCCTTTAACTTGTAGTTTAGGGAAGACATGTGGAATATTGGGCATCGAAGGTGTTTACTTCTAGAACTGTCGGTGACACTTATCATCAGCTGAGCTGGTGATATGTAGAACCCCTTTCTCATGTTTCGGTTCCTTTGGTTGAGAATATATATATATATATATATATATATTATTTACAGTACCAACTCCTTGGGATTTGGTATCTCTCATTCTTCGAGAGGCTAGGACACGCGGGGTATGCCCCATGCTTTCTGTGTCTAGATTCTAGTGGTTGGAAGAGTCTACTCTCCTACTATAAGAAGAAAAGAGATGATGAGAAGTTCATCATTTCACAAATTCTATCTCCTCATATTTGGACAAGCTAACTTCAATTCTTGGTTGGGTTGATCTGTACTCTTTTAATGCACCTTGTTCTATCTACTACTTCCCTCTTCAGTACCTCACTTTATGCTCTCTTGGGCATTTAGGATATCCTACTAAGTGTTTCTATACTCACACCTTCTTGGGATTTTCCCACACTCGGTGTGACCTTGCAGAAACCAGATTGGTAGATCATGATATCATAGGAGCATAGGGATACATGGAGCTATAAATGCATGAATTGGTAATAGTTTGGGATCCATGAGCGGGGCTCTTAGTTGTTTTACTCATCCACCAACATTTGGATTCTAGAACTTATCTAGATGGGAATTTATTTTCCCATTTCCCTTTCAGTTTTATTTTCAATACTTGTACTGATTAATGGTCGATGCATATATGAGGTTTATATATAGTAGTGTTTTATCTTGTTTTCCTTTCCCTCTTCACATTTTCATTGAGTTGGTTGTGTGTGTGTGTGTACAAGTAACTAGGAAAAAGCCTCCCTGAGTTTTTTATGCCTTCATCACTGGTCGTCATCCCCTGGCCAATAAGTTGGGCCTGGGTTTGTTACGACTCAATCCTCGGTATGGGTCGGGTCATGACAATGTGGTATAAAAGGTGGTTCATTCCTTGGGATGTTTTCCAGATGATCCCTAAAAATGAATTGGTTGGGTTTTAGGGAAATAGTGTCAATGTTTCTTGAGAGCATCTCTTAGTCTAGGGAGTCCAATGACGGTGCGGTGGTTTATATAGCTATTCACCAGGACCTTGATTACTCGCTTGTCGACGCGACATGTTGAGACCCTTGTTTTAGGGAACATTTGAACATGCGTCATGTAGAATTGGGTCTTTGATAGTCTTTATTGAGTCATCTCAACATTATTGTTGATATATATATATATTTTCTCATTTGACCATGGTACTCCTTGATCGGTTTCAAGATGCCTCTGCGATGACAGCTAGCCATGATACTAGCTCAAGTTCATGATGACGATTCTGTGAGTGATGAGGCCTTAGTTCAAGATCCTTTATATGATTACCATTTTTCCAGGAGGACAGGTAGCATCACCTCCACATATGGTGTAGCGGTTAGTACTAGTTGTGAAGGCCGATTAAGAGCACATGATGAGCGCTCTACATGAGTTCTAGTGTCATAGACCGCTATGGTTCATCCATGAACCAAACCCTCTAGAAGTGGAGGGTGTGCTAGGGTCAGTGGTTCCCCTCTTTAAGCATGTTGGGACACCAACATGTTATATGGAGGCTATGACATCCATTTTTTGTCCACGAAAAATATTAGTGTTGGTTGAGCAAGTGTACACAGATGCATGATGAGTCAGCACTTCCATGGGATCACTTCTAGAAACTGTTTTGTGAGGAGTAATACCCCTCAAGCATATGATATGTATAGTTTAAGGATCTAATGGAGCTTTAGTAAGGGAGAGATGGCAGTGACTGTGTACGTAACTATGTTCGTAGACCATACTCGATAGTTTTTTCGATGTGGTCCATAAAAGAAACTTTCGGGAACAGAAACTTGAGAAGGGTCTCCATGGAGGATATTCGTTCCAGCCTAATGCCCTTGAGTATCCTCGCCCATTTCAGGGTTCTTGAGAAAGCACTAGTGACGATGAACTTTTTGTCAGATGGAATCCTTGGCCAGTTTTGGCACTGGGAATAATAGATTTGGGATGTCTTCCCCATCTAGCCAACATCAGTTGGAAGGGCCTCTATGTAGGAAGCCTCCCCTTGAAAAAACAAGAGATTTGGTTGGGGACAACTTAGATGAATGAGAAAACCTAGGGATAACTAGTGATATAAATCTGATGAGTTTTAACGGCATTTGGTAGATGCGCCCCCACAATAGTGGCCGTTTCATGATCCGAGATCTCCAAGGTGTGGATAGGGTGGTCCCAAGGGAGGCATTGTCGACAGAAGTGGAGGATGAATAGGGTCTGGTAAACGACATTTTTATGTCCATCCACCACCACTTGGAGGCCCATGTCAGGTTGAGGGAGCTGGCAGTTGGGGCCTCGAGCAACTACGTTCTATGGATGTCTACAATTCTGTAGTAAGTTAAATGATAGGAAGTGTGCTCTGTGATTTTTTACCTTTTTCAGTAGCACTTGTTAGACACTGTGTGAGGTACTCTTCTCTTCCAACTCCTTGATCGAGGTGTTACCGAGGGTGTCATAGGGCGTCGGTGTAACCTTGTGTCGGTGTTGTTCAATGTAGCTTTGAATGCACGAGAAATAGGGGTTATTCCCCTACTGATACATGTTATTGTGACATGAACAAAACTAGGAGGGAGATTCAGTACCACCCAAAGAAAATAGTATCAAGGGATTGTGAATGAGTCCCTTTGACTTGTGTGTTCATGGTGAGGTTGTGCAGTTGAGTGTCAGAGTATGTCTTCACATTTCGGGGGGCTTTACTACTTGACCTCCCTTTGCATGAGGTGACACTAATAAGTTTTTATGAGTGATTGTTTTGGTGATTACTCTCCTTCCTGGAGGAGTAATGACACATGGGGCAGGACACATTCTTTACGTGTCTAGCATCTTGTGGATGGATGAGTTTTCTCACCTACCTTGTTCTTTGGTACATTGGGTTCTCAATGTCTATCATGATTCTTTTACCCTATAGAGGACGAGGTGACGGACACCCCTAAAACAAAACTATGCGGCTCACTATGTGGTGCTGGTAGTGGTAGTATTCTCCTTGAGAATGTGGAGATGCAATCATCTTGGAAAGTGCTTTGTGGTCTGCTAAGATCACCAGTGTCCTTAGTGTGTCTTCACCTAGAGAGACTTAAACTTGAGACAGCCATGATGGTGTAAATTACTACAGGACTATGTCTTCTATGTAGTCTATGCTTCAAAAACCGGTAGTGTTGTAGCAGATTCCCTTAGTAGATAGTCCCAAGCATTCCTTGTGCAGGATGTTTTGTAGTAGTTATCTTCCCTTCAGTAGACAATGTTGGAGCAATAGGGTGTTACTTTTCTTCAGTCGATGGTGTGGAGTCCTTCACTTCTTGAGTGTGTAACAGAGTCTCCGTTTTTATGCACCAACTGTGAAGTCTTGTGTGACATGATATCCTTGGGTGTTTCACCAAAAAGAATATTCTGAAGGAGGGTATCACAAGACAATGTTCTATGAAAAAACCATGATTCCGGTCACAATGTGGAATATAGAGGTTTAGCTGGGGATTTCCACCTCGTATCTTCAGGATGTTCGGAAATTGTGCAAGAGATGGAGACGTTTCCTACAGCCTTTCCCTCCCCTCCCCATAGTAGGAGTGGTTATACAACATCTTCCTTATGTCACATCCGATGAAATACGTGTGTGTTCTACCCATGTCATTGAAAGTATAAGGCCATATGAGTATGAACCATCCCTTTGGTTCATGTTTTATTCCAGCATGGTGTTGTGTAAGTTTTCAAAGGAGTGGGAGAGCCAGGTGTGTGATCAGAAAACCGATATTTTTTCTTAGTGTTTCTTTTCAGGGAAGAAATGATTGAAGGAGGGAATGATGTAGAGACCCTTTTTTCCTATAAGACTTCGGAATATTTCTTTTTATATTTCCAGAGTTAGGCATAAAGACGAATGAATTTTCTAGTCCTGGTGTTTTGAGAAGAAATTATACAAAATATTAAGTTTTTTTTGTATTTTTCACATAATAAAAATGAGATATCTCATAAATTGTTGATCAGTTAAGGAATCTGAGACTATAGTTGTGTTTGGAACATGGGTTTTACCCTAGGTGCGACATAAAGTATGTCATCGTGGGATGTTTGGACCCCTCTCTTGTTATCGGTATGTGAATGGATGAATTATATTATTAATTCATTTATTTAATGGATAAAAACTAAATAACTCTCAAACGGAAACACAGATTGGAAATCTTAATCCATGGATGAGTTCAGAGCATGTTGTTTACCCTAGGAAGGGTGTAACCATTTTCGTCGCATGTCCGATGTGAGAAAACTCACCCAGGAAAAAAATAATTATTTTGGAATATCCACTTAGTGATTTTTATCACTAGCATTATTTTCAAATTACATTAGAAAGATGACTTTGAATGGAAATCCGTGACTTCTATTATGTTCGAAATGGAGCATTTTTCTTAGGCGCACTATAAAATGAGAGGGTGTGATAGTTTCGGATTCTACGCTAGGCGGGATATTTCAATAAAGAGAAAAATAGGATTTTGGAATAAGGGTTTTTCCTTCTCAATCTCTCTCTCCCCCCCTCTCTCTCTGATTCTTTGGCATTCTTCACCGTTCTTTATCGGATTGAAGAGAGAACTCCACTGGATCGAAGAGGGATCTCAGCGGGCACGTCACCAATGACAAACGACCAAATTGAGTTTGGAATATAGTTAATTTTCACACATTCATTGAATTCCAGGGTTTTTCCTCAATTCACCATTTTAAATTCTATTATTTTAGAATTAGGGTGATGGCCAAACAAACAAGGCCATCATCTGAGAACCATTCATAATCCCATTTTTGAAGCCTTCTTCATTATTCTTCATCTAAATTTTCATATGTGAAAAAACATCAATGGATCGTCAATTCAGGGTAGGGGTTGTGAAGTCCTTGTCGTAAAGATCCCAAATCTTCCATCATATTTGAAATCAGGTCTCTAGAGTGGTTGTGGCAGCCAAAAGATGCCCTGGATCCGGCAAGGGCAGTGGCGGGATGTTGAGGTGGTGCAGTGGTGGAGCCGAACAAAGTATGCAGTGGCAGCGCGAGGCTTCGGTGAGGTGGCACTCGGCTGGATGACATCATCAACCGAAGGCACTCATCGTAGAGGCCGGTCGAGACGGGGCTTAGGTGTGGTGTGGCAGGCTGAGTTGGAGCTCGAAGGGCTTCTATCAGGCAGCATGTGGTGAGAAAGAGTAGCCCAGTGCGTGAAACTCAGATGATGCAATGGTGCAGTCGATCGGTGGAGCGATGAGGATCATCGACACTGTGCATTACGCTGAGGAGGAGCTCGGAGGGCCGACGTCAGGTGGCGAGAGGCAAACTGGAGTGGCCTGGAGTGTGGCACTCAGGCGGGGTCGAGGTGATGGCGAACAGAAGAGCGCTAGGGGTCTTCAACGCGGTGATGTGGGTTGATGGAGGGGATTCAGGTGGAGCCGGAGGCATTAGTTGGAGCCCTCCAATGCTGATGTGAAGGCAAGTGAAGTGGCATCGTCATGTCGCACTCAGAAGGGATCACAGAGGTGCTATCCTTGGGGGGGGGGGGGGGGCTGTAGGAGCACGAACCGCCTAATGCGGGTCCAGGGTGCACACGTAGAGGCCGGTCTACCTAGTCATTCTGTTTTAAGAGTAATGGAGAACATGGGAAGGTGGAGGTGGGGTGGTCCACGGCTGGTGTGCCATGGCAGAGTGGGCCAGACCCGCGGCTTGGGGTGGGGAGACAGTCTAGATCGGGCTGGCTGGGATGAACCAGCCCAGTTGGGCCCCATCATGTTCAAAGGGGCAAAAAATCTAAATGGAACTTCTGTTTGACGCACCATCTATGACCAAAGGTCCGTCTCATCGAGACAGAAATTTCGAAATGGGTTTCAAAAATTTTATGTTCTACTCTAAAAGGTGTGTGTCTAGGAACACTTTAATTTAAAAATAATTAATTATTATTAGTGCTTCCAATAAACGTATCTCACGTACTAGACATCTGTTTAACATGCCGTCAGAGTATTTGTAACCCTAGAGTTGAGATGGTACTTCCTATGTAGGTTTGGAACTTTTTCGGTTTGGTTTCGTCACTCGGTTGGAAGAAACCCTTAAAGTGAATAATTATTTAATTAATTATTCTTGCATCATACCTAACTCCTGTTTGGGATGTCCAATTGATGAGCCGTTAGTGGCAGCATGACCCATGTCATCATGTTGACTTTTTGAGACTCTTTACAAACCATTCGGGTTTGAGACATGGGTTGGGCCCCATAGGGCCCGGTTTTCACGTTTTACGGTGAAACGTCTCTTTTTTCACCAGACAACCATTTGAAGTGTTTTATTACTCATTTCTATGTTTTTTATGGGATTGCAATGGCGCAATCCACCTGCCTAAATTCATGGCCGAGGCATGCCCCCCACCCCCAATGTTACTTCCAGATGTTTGTAGCATTTTTACGATTTATTCTTCATTTGTACTTTTAGGGAAAATGAATAACCTAATTTCCATGTTTATCTGAAAGGAACACAATGGTATGATCCACGTGATGGGTTTTTTGATTGAGGTGCGGGTCCCACGGGGCACCATTTGTGTGTGACATTGGGAGATACAACTTCTACATCAGGAGTCCATTTAGAACGAGTATGTAGTTGACTGTGCATGTTTTTTTGCAAGTATTGTAATGGTGTGATCCAAATGAATGCGAAAATCCATATTCATTATATCATTAAATATTGAAATTTGAAGTGAATTTAAGTGGAAGATCCTTTTGAAATGTTGGAAGAGAATCCATGGATTAGGTCAACTCCGACTCTTGTAATAGTGGAGAAGATATGTGAGGAGATACAATTGATATTCTAGTACTGTTTGACGAGGCGTGTCAACAAATCATTGAATCTGACCCTCTGGCTTAGTAACGAGCATCGGGCACTCTGCAGCTTTACAACTATTGTGGTGTGTTATCTTGGATTACCTTGACCCGACTATGGGTACATGTTCTCTTTTGGGACCTGGAAATGGTTAGTTATATGGCAAGGGGATGGAGAGGGGTCACCCATCAAGTGTTCCCAACATGTGCCATGTACCACTACGAATCTTCTACATCTCATATCTCTTTCTTATAAACTCAGATTGTGGCCTGGGAGTAGACTATCCTTACTGTTTATCCATGTATGACATGATGTTACCCTCGGTAATGGATTTCAAGATATGATGAATGTTCTTCTGAGTGTGATGCATGTTGGATGCGAAGCTCGATGATGAAAGTGACAACAATGATGTTTTATGAATAAACTGAGCAATCTAGAATAACCCTCCAGTGAGGTCTGGCAGTGGTGTTTGTCATTCTCTTTCACTGCTTACCCGCCAGCGCAATTGGGAAGTGGAGTTTTATTGTTTCCCTTTCAGGCATACACTACAATGTGGCTGGGCGATGGTGTTCACAATTCTCTTTTGGGATTACCCTCCTGTTAGGTTGGGAAGTGGTTTTCGTCGATCCCATTAAAGGCTTACCATGCAGTACATCAAGGAAGTGGAATTATCTAGTTACTAGTTGGATCATACCCTCCATTTGGGCTAATCTAGTGGAATTCACCAATGGATATTGTAAGTATATCCCCGAGTTGGGGTGGATAGTTACTTCATGACATTGTGACACGAGACGTACTTGATGTGAATTTGGACTCTCAATAAATAGGGACATCTTTCCTACAAAGACACGTCCTTTTGAGATGACATGAAACCGTGCGGGCGAGACAGAACCAACCGGAATGGATAGTATCAATGTTTGGTTATTAATCCCCTTTGACGGGAATTTTAGGACATACGTGAGGGATGCTTGGCATCAATGGTATTTACTTCCAGAACTATTGGTGACTCTTTTCCTAGTTTGATCTAGTGATTTGGTGATCCCCTTACTCTCATTTACATTTCTTTGGTTGATCATGTATATATATCGTATTTTTCGTACACACACCTTGGGATTTGTTTACACTACTTCTAGGAGAGGTGAAGACATGCATTGTATGCCACATGCTTTATATGTCCAGCTTTTTCTGGATAGAAGTGTCTACCCTTATACTGTAGGTAGCGAGGACAACAATACAAGTTCATATTCTCACCATTTCTAGCTCCTCACATTTGGATGAGCATACATCACTTCTTCATTGGGTTGAGTAGTACACTTTTTCTGTACCTTATTCTATCAATTTCTTCCCTCATCAGTACCACACTTTATGAGTTATTTAGCATTCGGAGCATCCTATTGAGAATATTTTTACTCACCCCAACATTGGCTTTGCCCACACTCGGTGTTCCCTTAGAGACAATATATAGGTTGATCGTGACATCAGAGGAGAATAGGTATATGGTGTGGTTGTACCACATGCTGTGGTCATAGCTTGGGATCCAGGAGTGGGGCTCTCACATGTTTTACACTTCCACCTATTTTCGGGATGTGGAACATTTCTTCTACTTGGGCGTGTATTTTTCCCCTTTCCCATTCAGTTTACTTCAATGTACTTCCATTGATTAGAGGCTGATTCATATTTTTGGTTAATATATAGTAGTCATGTTTATTGTTTTGCTTCCCCTATGAACTTTTTCATTGTGTTGGAAATGTGTGTGCATAAATCTACTTAAGAAAATCCCCCCCTCGAGTTTTTATGCCATTGGCGGTGGTCGCCACCCCTTGGCCTATAGAGACTGGCCTGGGGTAGTTGTGGCTCGACTCCTTCTACAGGCCCAGTTGTGAAAATTATTTATTAAATTTATATTTTGAACTATCCATGATAGGCGGTGAATGAAAATGAACATGTTTCTTTATAGTGGAGATGGTCCGCACATACACTTGAATCACATTTTCATTTTTATAGGGATAAGGGAAAGGTTGTTAATGGTAATTAAAATAGCACAAAAAATTTATGTATATTTATAATACTTATATAATTAGATATGTGTTCTAAAATTAGTTTTTCCCAGGTAATATATAATCAAAATAAGTAAACACATTACACACATTGTGAACATTGAATTCTCCTCGAAGAATTTCATTGCAAAGGTGGGTTAATGGCATTATATTGTGAAGAGAATCAGAAGGAGTTGGAATTCGATTCTCTAGGTTGGAAAAATATACATATTTTTAGTGGAAACATAATTTTTTGAAGGGTATTTAAAATCATATTAGTGTCCCCTTTTATAAATGATATTTTATGGAATATTTTTACAAGTTTAGGGTCAATACACCATTTTTAAACAGAAAAGACGAATAATTATTTTTACAAGTGAGAAAAGAGGGAAGCCAATACAAACATAGAGAATATGAACATAAAAAACATGAAATGAAGGACCTAATGAACATGAATATCAACTGGGAGACAAAATCATGAAGTGAATAACAAGTCACATAAACTCTTATTAGATAATGAAATTGTGTAATCTATCGATGATGATGCATCACACCCTCCCTCCACACCACAGATTTGTTTCATTATGGACTAACACAACATGGTAGATCACCCCTGCAACCCACACAATGATTTAGAGGGAGGACTAGAAGAAAAGTGAAAAAACACATATCTATAATACAATCCACCCACCCGACAATGGATATGAGAAATAATTATACTATGAACATGATACAATAGAAAATAAGAAAGAAAAAAATATGTGAAGTCAGAAAAGGGTACCCATACATCCAAAAGAAATGAATATATATCTAAATGACATTTTTCAACACACCCATCCCTATTTCGAGGCCTCCCACCTAATAATACAAACAAGAATATACTCTATTATCTAAATGCAAAGAGGGAAATACCATTCTAATGAGACACCTACTACCCAAATAAATACATTGATCTAATAATCATATCATAATCTAATGTAAAAATATCTGAAAACTTTGAAGCAAAGAATCACCCACATAGTAGCAAAATTGAGAAATAATGGGGTGATAAAGATTTAAGGTGTATAAAAAACATAAAAATATATTATAAAAAATGTTTTAACATGTTTTTCCCTTTTGTATTTGGTTAAAACTTTTTAACCACATATAATCTTACCTCATTAAATAGTTTTTGTGAATGTAATGTATCATTTTTTGTATAAATAAATTGATCCTTATTAGATAAATTAGACCTAATGATGAAAAATGTAAAATTAAATTTATTTTATTAAATTTATTAATGTTGTAAAGATTAATATTAAAATATTAAATTTTTAATTTATTGAAAACAATTTCTTGAGAAAAATATTACTTATCTTCCGAAATATTGGATATATGTTTAAAAATGAGAATAAATTTCTCTTAGCTTAATAATTCATCGTATAAATAAATTTTTTTTTTCATTAAAAGGATTCCCTAATTTCTATGACATACATATATACTAAAAAATTCATTAAAACAAATCATTTTTAAAAATGGTACATTGTACTTTTAACATTAAAATCCTATTTTTTTAGAAAAATTCAACAAAATCATCTTATAAAAATATTTTTAAGATGAATTCAAAAATAATGTTCATTTTTTCATATTAAAATTATTGAATTTTAAATTTCAACATTAAATAAAATTATAGTATATAAAGAAAATTGTTTTTATAGGGAAAATTTCTCTTTAGAACCCAATATTATCGTCTTCTTATTTTATATAATTTCACAGATAGTGTTAATAAATTATTCATATCAATATATATAATAATAAATTAATCATATGTTTCTTCCGATAAAAAACCAATGTATAGATGGTAGTTTTTTAGAAAAATACAATTCTAATCTTTAAATGAACATATTATTAATTTTAGTTATACCAATTGAATTTAATTAATATTAAATGTATCCTTTATTTTCATTCTATAAATATTTCCTAAACTAGTTACTCTTATTCATTCTTTGTAATTTAATTACTATGTTTTAATGATTGTATTTAAATATTTATATTTTATCTAAATATATCACTATTTCATTTAAGTTCAATGTTTCATGTGGAGAAGGAAATCGAACACAATGACATATTTAATGGAAATATTATAGTAAAATATCATGCTATTATAATAAATCCTTCTATCATAATTTTTTATCATGCATTTATGTTATCATTCCTGTGGATGGAAGTGAATAAATAAAAGACTGACTTTGATTCTTGATGTCTTGTGTACAAAAAATGGAATATAAACGTAAAGTTAAATATTATTTAAAATTCTTTTGATATTAACAAATTTATTTTAGAGAATATATATATATCTATTTTGATATATTTTTACCCTGTGATCTCAAAATTATTTTATGTTATTTTTTATCATGTATTTATGGATTAAAATGACACATTTCTTATTTATTAAAGAATCCAGTTCAATAAGTTTTTTTATGAATATTTATGTGCTATAGGTGGTGAAACTATATAAATATTAGAGGATAATAGTTTATAGTTGTGATTCTTCATTTTCATAATTCAAATGGACTGGATTATAGTGTTTCATTGGTACATAATTGTGCATGATATTAGAATTTCAATCATAAATTAATTACAAAATTTAGCAGTGTTTTCAAACACAAGATTACTTATTAAGAGCATTTATCATGGAATATGATGTATTATAGGAACAACATATACTATTTTTGTGATTTTATTATAATAATATACATTTTTATCCATGGTAATCTGAAATTACTAGGGATTTTATAGTTAAATATATTATTCTCTATGATGTTGGGTCGAGGTTTGAGAGATGATTGTAGCTGAGCTGATGATAGTATGTGATATGATGAAACATTTGCATGATATCCAAGCTATAAAAATGACTAATAATATTTGAAAAAAAATCATATAAATTTCATAATAAGAGAATATTATATATTTATACTATATATCATGTATTTTTTTGTTTCAAATCATTAGGGAATATAGTGGTTTGGGAAGGGGAAGAGTTTTTGGATGAGATTATTTATTTCTTTTTTAATTATTAGAGATGTTTGGAGTGGTATCTTATTGATTATTATTATCTCCACTATAAAAAGGATTCATAACGTGTTCCATGGGTCCTTGTTTCAAAAGTATTATCATGCTACTTTAATAGTGATAGATTTTATTGCCATACTTTTCAATTTGGATATCATTTCTTAGTTTATAATTAAGTGAAGATTCAAGAATATTGAGAGAACATCAATTTGGTATGAGTTATTCTCTACGTTCAAGTTCAATAGAGGCATTATGGTGTAGATAAGTTCACTTGGAAAAAAGAATAAAAGATGGTTATATAATATCCCAAATTGTTTGGAGTTATTCATAAAGGATGTTGGAAAGAATATAAATTATCCAAACACAGTTAAAAACAAAAATAAAAACATATTCTCTATAGTAACTTTCCATTCATTTTTAGCAGTATAAATTAAATTAAGATGACATACCATAATTTTTAATGATATATGATTTCCAAGAACCACCATATGAACTTGAAATCAGCAATTGTGAAGAATCCAATAGGATCCTTCCTCACGAAAAATTAATTTTATAGACTATTATTCCAATTATTAGTAATTATCTCCTTCATGATAGTCTATTAGAACCTTTGGTTTAAAAGATTTTATAAAACCATATATAGTGGTATTTGAGCAGACAATCATCACAACATTTATATGATTTAGAATATATAACCCCACAAACAATGATATATCATATAGATCCATCCTATTATATCCTATGGAATTCATACCATAAACCAAAAGAAATTATATATTTCATAATATTTTCATAATTTAGAACATTAAAAAATATCGGATTTATTTTATGATAAATTTTTAAAAATTTTACATATTATTTTTGAATGTTCAAACATGTCTATAATATCATCATATTATTTTAAAAATAAGAATGATTACATGTATTATATGTAATAAAAACCACAAATTATTTAACTGTATTTAAAAGTACGTTGCACATCATCTAGACATAGTGACACTCACAATGCCATGATATATCCCATCAACCACAAAAATGTGTTCCAAATCACTTCATATTAGTGGTCCCGTTATTGAATATTTATAAGAATATCTTACTTTTAATAATTATTTTTATACATAGAATAATTTCACCTAATGCCACATCATATCTTATAACTTTAAAATCCTTATCCCAAATTCCTTTTAGATTTTTTATAAAATTAGTTTTAGAATGTGTTATCGATGATTTTCACCACATGCTACATCATTTGTAACAATTTTTTGAAAATCCTACAAAAGCATCTTTTATATATCCTTAAAAATAAATTTTGGGTTGATATTTTAGTTTTTTAGATGAAATTTGTAAAAATAAACAGTCATACACAAAAACCCAATTTATAACCCCGTGTGACTATATATTATTGAAAACAATTAAAAATTTCATAATACAAAATACGTTGTTTAGTTTGAATGAAATATTTTTTTTATGAAAATGGAAATGGAGATATAAGAGGAAAATAAAATGGAATTTGAGTTCCACAGTTTCTTATGGTAATCTTGGAAATATAACAGGAATTAGGATTAATAAAAAATTATAAAAATATATTTTAAAATGAAATTTTACCCATTATGAAAATTTTTTTGTTTTCTCCCCCAAGAACGTTGTTCATGCCATTGGTAGAGATTACGAAGCATCTCACTAGTGGTATTGGTTTTAATTTTATATTTATCTCATTCATATTAGTTAGTTATTATTACACTTTGTCAAAATTTAGAATCTAGATGTAATGAAAAACCCTGAACACCCCTTTACTAGGCATACAAGTCATCTCCAAGAAGGTTCGAGATGTATTTCCAATTACCCTAGGTCAGAAACTACCTCCAACATACCAATCATACAAAAATTGAATGATCTCAACCAATAATTGTTATATATGTATAATAACTATAAAATTATCAATTAGTTCTTGTAACATAAATGAATAAAGTTTATCATAAACAAAAATAGTATTTATTTTGACTAAAATATTACTTATATTAAAAATAGTATTTAATTTGAATGGAATCTTCCAACCATAAAATTAATTCTAAATATTTAGAAAAAGTATTTAATTTGACTAAAATATTACATATATTTAGAAAAGTAAATATTGGTTTCCAAAATTCAAATTATTTTAATATAATACATTATTTGTCTCCAAAAATATATAATTGACTGATAATGATTCACCAATATTATAAAGGAATGTTTTTTTTGTAAATTTTACAAAACCATATTAAGTTTTACCCTCCAAAAAAACTTTATTGGCATTAACTATTGTAATACATTTTTACTATTATATTTATTAATTATGAGAAAAATAATAATTAACTTATTATATTTTTTAAATTATAAATATTAATAATATTTTTTAAATTTTATAAAATTAAATTCATAGAATTAACCAAATTTAATTTAAAATAAAACCCACAAACACAAAGAAATGCAATTTTCCAAAGGAATAGTTTCATTAAGATTAAAAAGATTTTATAATATAATTCAAACTAAAATTGTTTCCAATTACCTAAATTGGAATAATAATAATATATTTTTACTAATATTACTTTTAAAACCATTTAAAAATTGTAATATTTTAAATTGATTAATTAAATAAGAAATTTTTTAATAAAGAACTATATTTTTCACTGTTCCTTGAAACAAATCAGAAAATTATCAAAACAATTTATAAGATAATTTTAACATGATGATTTAAAAATTGAATATTATTTTCCAAATACATTTTCTAAAAGTGGTATAAATTAAAAAATTTATTTGTTCAAAATAATAATAATATATAATTTTTTTTAAAAAGTGATTTTCAAGAATAGAATGACTTTAATAAAAATTTATTAATTAATTATATATATTTTGTACTTATCTAAAACCAGTAAACATAATTATTAAATTTTATTTAATCCAATTCAATCCACTAATTTTAACCTATAGGTGATAATTATCATTTTAAATAATTATATTCTCAATTATATATTGTGGTTCTTTTAAACATGGAGTTTTGTGTACATCATGCTATCAAACAAACTAAATTTATTTGAAAAAATATATTTCATTAAATCTCAAGGTGTTACCTTTTCCCCTTTAATAAATTGCATCCTATAAATTTTAAACTGTGCCCAGTAATCAAAAGTTATACATGAAAAAATTATTTTGTGGAACCCCACTTTGTAAAATGTGTTAGTAAAACATTATCTTGATAAAATAGAAAGGTTAATATAGATGTTAACAATAATGACACATGTTTTGGATTCCAAATAATACAACATTAGTTAGAATTTAATGTTTTAAAATTAAATAGAAAACTATTTTCCAATAACTGATAGAGAGTGATATACAACCTGATAATAATAATGTTAACGGCTAACAAAGCATAAATTTTTTATGATTTAAAATCTCTTTGATTCATCATAACTTATGGTAATAGAATAATATATTTTTTTCAAGATCATTTTCATATATTTGAGGAATATCATCATCATATATACTAAAAATTTAAGGAAATATACATACCTGAAATGTACTATCCTTCAATCGATTTTTCACCACAATCTCAACTTTTTATCCAAAGGATGAGTATTCAAGATGATTTTTTTAATTCATGATGAACTAAACAACATATCATAATCCATGAATGGATATTAATCCATTCCAACTATATTTAAATATTAAAAAATGTTTAATAATACTTAATATAACATCCAATGTGTATATATTTTCCCAGTGAAGTCTAAAATTTATGAAATAAAAACAATGGATCCGCATATATTATTTTACAAATAACCATACATACCAAATAACAACAAGGACCTCAAAATTAAAGAATATTTTTAAATAAAAGGTAGTGCCATACAATTAATCTCATATAATTAAAATTTTAATTTCATTATTCCCAAATAATCCATCATGTTAAATTATATAGTAATCATTATGGTCACATTTACCAAAACACAATGAAACATCTCCAAAAATATCACTAATTACCATGATGAATCACTATATAATATTTTAATGTATCAAATTCATGAAAATATCAGGAATAAAATTTATATACTAACCTAAAATGCAATCCTTAACTTGATCCAAAATATCTCTAAAAATATAACATTTTCAATGAATATCCTTTCTATAATCAAGATTATATATATTCCACTATCAATTAGACCATAATTAACTTAACACCAAATCACAAACCAAACCTAAAGGGTTATTTAAACCACAATAGATTATGATTCCTAAAAACTAGTAAATATAAAAATCACTTCAAAATCACACCACATAAAACATTTAAAAGGGGTTGTTGATGTATTTGAACTTATGTTCAACCATCATATTATTAACCCATGATGGTATCTATACCTTTTATATTATACTAACATGAGAAGATATATGATTCCAAAATGAGCACAATCCTTATTCCTAAAATAACATTTTAGACTATATAAGATATTTTATAAATAAAAAAATCCAATATAATTTATGAATGATTAATGAATTCACCTTTTCATTAAATTATTACCAATTATTATATCACAAATTCTGTCATGTTAATTTTAATCATATATTCAAGCCCTAAAAATTTTACATCATTTACAGTGAATTAAATTTCATCATTATCGAAACCATTTTACGTGTGGTTTCAAGTATGTAAAGAAAAATATTGTGGAACATTTCATATATCTCCAGTTTTTTATAAATATAATATCTTATGTATAACACATAAACAACATAATTATTTATTTCATTTACATAAACACTTTATTCATTACACTTCCTTTATAAACCATTATCCCGGATTCATCATCTCCTTTCCCAATATTTATTTCCTATAATATGAAATATTAATATATTATTAGGATTCATAAACCAAATTGTATTCATGATTATTGTTTTTATAATTGTCAAAATTATTTAAAAACCCATAACATTAATATTTGATTGGTATTATTATCATAATCGTTAGTAAAAATTTAATTTATACAACCTTATTAATATTCTTCTTTATTATTCCTCCTAGGAAATTTATTTACATAATTCCCATAATCTCCATGTATAAAACATTCAACTATCAAGGATACCTTTGGGAGATCATTATTCTAATCCATCACATTAACCAAAATTTGAATTTTAACAAAAAAATAACTTATTATGTGCCCTTATTTTAAAAACACAAAACAACTTTATATTCCTCTAAGACATTCTCTTGAGTGCTTCTTCCCACATTCTATACATTTTGGATGTTGAATCATCTTTCCTCCGTGGTCTTTATGAAACTTCATATTTCAGTTTTTAGGTGTGTCTGAAAAATCACCAAAGATGAAAATTTTACTCAAATAATGATATAGATAATTAATAATAATATTAATATTTCACATTAAATATAATATTTGACTTAGTTTATCATGATGTAAATCATTACATTGACTATAAAATTCAATATTAACGAGATTCCGTTAGGTTCCGGTTTTTCAAATAAACAAAAACTCATTGTGTGAGAAACAATAATCATAGTGGGAAACTACATAATCATGAATAATAATTTATAGAATATATAAATCATGGCCTATTATTCTATTACACAATATGTTTAGACTTTATCATTTTTTATCATTAAAAAAACATTAGGATGTTATCCTATGAAAGTACATATTCAAAAGGTTATCACAAATGTTTTCTTATCCATGTTTCCAAATGTTATCGAAACTATACATTGATACAAACTATAGAGACAGATATTTTTAATACATAGATATTACATATTATTAGAAGAATATTAATTACATAACATAATAATACACACCATAATAATATAAGTATAGTATGTTGGAAACATGGACACATAGAAAACTCATTCATAAAAGATAAACATCATCTCCCACTAAGTTCTTCAAAACTAGGACCCTTCTTAGATATTCATACTTAAAACCATTATTCTTAAGATAAGGAGTATGAAAAATAAGAAAGGGTGATATCATATTATCAATAATGGTAGTCAAGGGAGATATGAATGATGGCATAGTCATAAAATGATCATTAGGATATGATAACATGTTAATTAAATTTGAAATCCATACAATACATATCACAGATCATAATATTGATTCTTGAAATAAATCTTCGAAGTTCATAAGTAATAAATAATAAAGTAATCAAATAAAATTATCCATGAGATAACAACATTGGCATACTACATGGAATTATGGCATACACATTAGCTTATAATTTTTAGAACATGTATAAATAGAAATTGGTTGTCTCGTTAAGTTAATGACAAGAAATAATTCCCACACATAAACTTATAGACATGAAACTAGGTCCATGCAAAATATTATTAACATGAAGGATACATCTATAAATAAACCAATGTAAATGAAAATTAGGTCCTCACATCTACTAATGGATAGAAAAACCAGGTCCATGAAAAAAATATTATAAATGATATATTATTACACATATAAAATTGTGAAGATGAAATCAGGATCATGCATAACATATTTACCACTTGAGTTATCCATCGTCACCCAACGAACATGAGGGAGATATAGGTCCCAACCATCAAATAATTATATTCTTATGAATTTGTTCCAAAATATCATAAAACATTAGTTATATCAGAACCCATGAAAATAAATGGGTTTCATAAACATTTCATTATTTCATCATAGTATAACCCATGGAAGAGGAAAATGTTTCATAAAAATCATATCATCATAAAAATAAACAATCTAGAGAGAGAATAGGGAAGGTATCCCTAGGTTATATCCCCAATAAATCATAATTGATTACATTGGCTGTGGTATTTGAAGAATAAAAATACCTTATAAACTTAATTAAAACATTATTTAGGAAAATATTCTTTCCATTTTGAAACCAATTCCTTAAATTATAAAAATTTAGAAATTATTATAGAAATTTATTTTGGTAAAAAAATTACTTTGAAAATTGTAAGGAAATATTCACATAATTTTGTTTTTATGATACTGTTAAATTTTAATCATTCTGTACAAGTTAAAAATATTCCATTGATATTTTTATACAAAACTCAAAAAAATTACAATTTGGAAAATAACCGTAGAATTAATATTAAATAAATATTTTAAAAAATAATAAATGGTTACAAAATAATTTAATTATTCATAGGATAATATTAAAAACCTCCTTCAAAACATTTTGAGAAACAATGGTTATGGAAAATAAATTCAACCAAAGATATAAATATGGTCTATTTTTCTTAAAAAACATTTTTGATATATTTAGTACTTAATGTGAAGAAAATTAATGTAAGACATGTATTTTAATGAAATAACAACATTATAATAATATTATATATCTTCATGAGTGGTATATTATAATAATTTCCCATTAGAAACAAAATCATAAAAAATCCTAATAAACAATGAGATTGTAACATAAAACCCTTATTGCTTTGGGAACTTTTCAATTTTATGCCCCATGAAAGAAATAATATTTTATTGATTTTTAAATACTGTTTATTTTATAATTATTAAAAATAATATACATTCATGGGTATTATATATACCACATAAAATAAACAAGTTGTGAATATAATATGTTTCTAATAATGCTAAAAAATATATAATAATCTATTAACTAAGGCCTGAATTCCATTGTATGCATTGGAATAACATGTATATTAAATATTTATTTATTATAAATATATTAATAAATCCAAAACCATATATATAATACCATAAATTATTTATTTATGACCTTTTATCATGCATTGATAAACATTTATTTATTAAAAAAACTCTTCTGAGTGACATTTCGTTCGTTTTTCTTGTATGTTTTGGTTTGGTAGTTTTGTTCCTTGTACATTGACAATGGTTTCATAATATTTATAATGTTAATCATGATAAATATATAACTTATACTATATATACATTTTTAAATTCATCCATAAAAATAGAGGTAAAAAAATTAATTACAATTTTCATAGTGATGGTAGGCCGTATGTATGAATGATCGTTGTTTTCAATTATCAATTGAATGAAAATTTAATGTTAAATATTAATTTACCTTTAAATAATAATTTTTATATCATATAAATAATATATATTCATCAAATCCATCCTTATTTCTATCCATGATAAATATAAATGTAAAAAAAACACATCACCTTATAAAGATGGTGGTCTACACATTCGCACGAGCGGTGTTATCGTTTCCTAGTGATTATGAAGTATATAAGGTAAATAAGATATTATTAATATAAATAATAATTATTTCAAAATTATCATACATAATAATTTAACCCCATAAAATAACTATCCCTAAAATATAGTGGTGAGAAATGAATTGTATCAGTATGTCGATACATTATGTTTTACATATGCACAAGCAATATATTCAATTCCCATTCTCTAGAAGGTGGGTGAATACAGATGGATTAATAATAATGATAACATTTAAATATATTGACTATACTTAATTAACCATTTTATAGAAAATATAATTTATTTAGGGGTGGTAAATAAGATTTAAAAATAAAGTGACCGGTTAAGGTGATTACCTCTTCATTGAAACAACTCCTTTATATATCCTCTTAAAGACCCAAGGGATAGTAATTTTTGAATAAGTGAACCTATTTATCTTGTATAATGAATATTCTATGAAAATATTTTAGGGTTTGGTTGATCCTTAAGTCTCAATGTTATGTTATGAAGTGATAGGAGGGGTGTCCTTTCATAAGGGAGGTGAAGGACACACATTTAAATTTTTAAATGATTAAATATTATAAATATCATAGACAGGTCAAGTTGAACCATGTAACCCGGAATTGACATATAAGATGATATATGTTGTAAAGAATTTCATGTAAACACATTTGGTAGATATTTTGATAAAGAATAATCTCTCTCATTTAGTTAAACCATTTTAAAACCATTTTAACTATAACAAGAAAAATATAACTTCTTAACATTATAACATAATTATATGAACAAAAATAAAGGGTCCCTTAAAAAATATATGATGATTCATAATTTTAAATAAATATTAACTGATTTTATTTAAATAGGTGTTTGAAATTTCAATTAATACAAGCACACAAAACAAATTGAAATGGATATTTAGGAAAATAAATGATTTAAGAGTACAAATTATTATACATTAAAATAAAGTAATAGATTTGTTTTAATTAATTTTTTTTAATAAAAAACTATTGTTGTTTCCTAGAATTTTTTATCATTAATAATTATAATGGTATCTCTCATCCATTCAATTAATTTCAAAGAATCAAAAATAGATTTTAATTTGAATAAAATATAACTTATCTTTATAAAAGTAAATCTTGGGTTCCAAAATTCAAATTATTAAGTTATAATAAATTATAAAAATAATTGAATTGTTAATTGACTGAAATAAACTCACTAATAAAAAAATTATGTTTTTTGGTAAATTTAACATATATCTCTTTAGTTTAACCCTTCGGTAAACTTATTGTGACCTTATCATTGGTGACCGATTTTTATTGTTTTCACTATTTGTTATGAGAGAAAATTAAAATGACATTATAATATTATATAAATAATTCTCACTCCACAAATGGGTTCTATTTTATGAAAATAAATTCATATATGTTTAAGAATATAATTTAATATTAAATCCATTAATGTAATGAAAAGAGGTTTTCAAAAGAAAATTTCCCCCTACGTTTGAAAATTAATTTTATACAAATTCAACATAAATTTATTAAAATTAACAAAATTGAATTAATAATAATATAATAAAACTAATATTACTTTTAATGAAATAGAAAATGAAATGGAACTTTTTTTAACCACCATAAACAATTTTTTTAACAAAAACCAGTACTTTTCACTACTCGTCAAAAAAATAGATCATCTTAGAAAATTATCAAAAAATAATTCTAAGATACTTCTAATAGGATTATATCAAAAATGAAATTAATTTTCTCAAATAAGTTTTCTATTTATGATAGAAGTTATTCTTTTTATGTTTTTCACCGAAATAACAAAAAATCATTCTTGAGAAATAATATTTTTGAAGCATATAATGAGTTTACTAAAAATAATTAATTAATAATAAATGTGTTTGAAATATATAAAGACGTTATAATTTTTTTTTAAATTATAGTTATTACTATTTACTCCACCAAATTAAATGGCTAGAAGATAACTTTCATATTGAATAATGTTTATTATGAGAATATAACTGTTCATTTAAACATAATGTTACTTTTATCGAAAGCTATCAAATAAATTAAATTTATTTGAAAAAAAATATTTCATAAAATCTATGTGTTATAAAATAAAATAAATTATGAAATATTATTAACTTGATTCCATGTAGATCAAGATGGAGGTATCCACCATCAATGTAAAACTACAAAACAGATAGTGAGAGGAATTCTATAATGCTGAACAACCAAACCCACCAAGAATATAGTCACCTCAAACACTAAAATACCCAGAAAATACAATAGGGTTTATGGGTGGTATATTAGTCAATAAAGAATTTTATTGGGGTATGGAGTAGAAGAAAACAAGAAATAGGTTATCACTTTGAGAAATTACCTAGAATAAATTAAGATAATCAAATGATCTAGTGAAGAGAGGAGGAGAGGATATTTTATAATACACCATGGATCAATATAAGAATAGCGGAAAGAAGAGGGGCCCTGGAATTAGGGGTCTATGAGGGTAAAACTAAAAAAATATGAACTAGGCATATAGGGGATGCAGAGTGGTCCTGAAATCCCTGACAATGCACTATTCATATAAGCCATATAGAAGCGTGCCCTAAGGGTAATGGTGTAGCCAACCTGAAAATGGTAGAGGGACCTTGACCATCTACATTGGAATCTAAAGTATGGCCATAAAAATTGTGGAATAAATATCCTCTTGAAGCTCTCTTTATGTCGCAACCATCTCCTCTTCATCATGTCATATCCACTACAACCATAGATAACTCCCTTACAACCTTTTTCACCACTGATAAAATTCATGATACTTAAACTTACACAAAACACAGAGTATACTCACATATAGATCCCTCCATGGAGCATTGTATTTAATACAAAAAGTAATTACCACCTCACCCTTATAAATCACCTCTACACAACTCCAAACTACCCTTACACAACTCCCTCCTTGACATAACATAAGGATTATTGCTTATAGAACCATAGTCATGGAAGCCCGCTTTCTTCAATGAAATCCACAATGACTTGTACTCCTTGGGCCATGGTGTGGCCAACTATAGTATAGTCTTTATACTCCCTTTCCACCCTTAGGACCTCTCAAAATACATTGAAAAAAACATAAACACCCAAAACCAAAAAAAATACCAAAAACGGGTTAAAATATAACAACTTCACCAATGTGGTGTTGCAATTACCCCCACAATTCCAATTTCTACACATAGAATATATTTACTCAAAATTATAAATAAATATAATACTAATTTTTTTATTCCCAAATATATGTAATGTGATTTTCAAGACTATATTATTATGGTCTAAAAAATAAGAAAACACAAATCACAATCCATCACCAAAACCATCCACTTGATATCCTTATAATAGACAAAATAACTCTCCTAAAAAAACATAGTCCCTCTAAAATAATATCAACCAACACTATCAACCATAAATTCATATGAATTATGAGACCCATCATAGGTCTCCAAAACATATAAAATTTATTTGTAATTATTAAGTGAATGGGATACGCTCATATATGGAACCTACTGCCCTAGGAAATAATTTTTATCATAATAACCCTTAGGAATTTAAATCTATAATTATAAATAAATAAATAATAGAAGTAGATGAAATCGTAACATAAAATATATAGATCAAAAAAAGAATATAAACATCTAGAAATCGTTTTCTTCAATACCATCAGTGAACCCACCGACAATTCCACTCAATACCATCACTGAAAAATAGCTAGAATACAAAATCCCTTAAAAATTCCATTAAGAACTTCTATCCACAAGAGAATGAGAAGAAAAAAGTAAAAAAGAAATCCTCAATAGTAACCAATTTGGGATAGAACATAGGTCACCTCATTCCATATAAGTAAACAAGGTCCTCAATTAAAGGTCATCAAATCACAATATACTAAGAAAATAAAAACAAAACATATATTCTAAACTTTATAAAACAAAAATTTCCCCAGTTACTACAACAAATATCTAATATTATGCCCATGTATAATTCATCAAGAATCCAAATCATGGAGAAACTGTACCAAAAATTCACTACCAAACACAATATAAAGTCAACCAATTCATCAAATCTCACATAATACCATATGTCATCATTATACAAAAAAAAGAACAATCCCAAAAATCCTTTATAAATATTATATAAAATAACTAAAAAATCAAATGCATAAACATATTAATACTTGATATTTAACATTATAATTAATAAACTCTTAAAAACTTTTATGTTTGACCAAATTACCACTCTAAAGAAAATCATTAAAATCTTTCACAAAAAAAAGAATTAGATTTCCCCGGTGATTCACACTATAATCACACCAAATTATTTTTATTCTTGTCCTTATTAAGAGGCTAATCCCACTTGATTGACCCTTATAGTTAATAATTAACCAATTCATGCATCGCACTAGACAGGACATCCCCAATATAATAAGCATTAGTTCAATCCCCAAAAAATATTATGGAATCACATCGAAAGGAATGCATTGGTTTCATTTTAAAATTAATGGCCATCTTCCTCACTCAGTATAGAGTTTCAATATAGCGAATGAGTGAAGATTCAACTCATAAATGATGAGACAAACCATCTTAAAGATCATCCTAATAAAAAATATTCCTACTTTTAATCAAGGATACATTGTGAGGCATATTTTAAATAATGTGAACCAAATAATAAATTAGTCTATGTTCCATAAATCAATCTACACGACATAATCAAAATTAAAATACACCAAAACAAAACTCACCCAAGAAAAAAAAATGAAATTACCCACAAAACCATACTTATAGTATGAAATTTATAGAAACCAAATTTTTCAAAACTCACATACCATGAAATCAAAGAATATTTTCAATATTTCATCATATTATAATATTTTGAAAATTCCCCATTTTTTAACCCAAAGAATCTTATGAAATTAAATTATCAAACAATAAAATTTAAAAAACATCATACTCATTTCAAATACATTAAAATATCATTTTATAAATAATATCCTTGAAATCAATTTCTAATCATTAAAAATAATTTATTGTTAATTAAAAATACTTGTTTTAAAAATAAACCACTCCAAGAGTCCGATTTTCAAACCCAAAACCCTAATTTTTCTTACACATAAATCAACATTATTATATTTGTAAACCAAATAGATAATTAAACCACAAACACACCCAATAACGTCAATATAATTAGTAAAAACTCATATATTTATAGTCATACCAATGGTGAGTACCGTTGGTGTCAATTTAGATAACAAGTCATGAAAAATGACTATTCTTAAGAAGAATAAGAAGATGAATCATTTTGCATGTCTTAGTATTATAGGATGGTAAATCTTTATCTAACCAAGAAATATGTTGTATAATGGTTCTTAGACCATCTGTAAAGGCTTCACATGGTGTACCGAATTAAACAGGATAACCATACAACAAGTGTAAATTATTTAATTTCACCTTAAAAAGTCAATTCGACCCCCACAATCACTAATGTAATATCAATGATCAAAATAACATCATTACATATCCAAATAAAAAAATCCATAATGAAACTCAAATAACAATACTCATATACCAACCATCCATAATAGCTCAGGGTTTAATGTAAAGAAGAGTCATCCATGCACTTTTCTAAATCATCCATCTGATTCCTGACACCATCCTAGTCTCCTTTCTTGCAAGACACACCCAAAATTGAAATATTGTTATTTGATATATATTTTTAATGAATAAAACTTGTTTACCTATAAAATAGGCAGTTGAGTTGATCATTATAATCCTTAAGTCATTTTCATGAGCACCTCAGGTTGGTAATATAGGTCAGAATACTAATCATACACATATTGGAATGATTTCACCCATTAATAGGGATAATATGATATAAACACTGAAATCTAAATAATGTATAAATTATAAATGAATAAATAACCCCTCAAGAAAATAATAATAAACTTTATAGATATAACATAAAACAAAATCAAATCCTAGATGATGTGTCTGACAGTAGAACATTTCAAAATAGAAAAATAAAATACCAAACCCGATCATTTAACTAAACATAACCCACACCCATGCTATATATCCCATATAGACTAATATTGAATAACCCTAAAACCTAAATAAGTCGACCAGAGCCAAAACACATGAATTGAAACACCAAAGATGCATACCATGAATAATGTATGAATGGTGTGAGGGGAACCAAGCCCTATAGGATCTCACCAATGAGATTATCCTTTTACTTTAAAACATTATTCTATTCATGCTTATTTGAAATACAATTTTAAAAACATTTTTTCACTGTGTGAGAACATGCAAAAAAATTATCCCAATACTAAAAATTTCCCCAAAATCAATTTATTTTCCTTAAAATAAATGAAAAAATCACTTTGAAAAACTTCCCTAGGCTAAATCCACCCTTATTAAAATACCATATTCTAATTCACATAAAACATAACTTTATAGTTTAACTTTTTAAATAACTATATAAATATTTTTATTAAAACAAATTAAATGTAAAAATGTTAACAAAAATTAAGTCATCACTTCTCTAATTAAATAATATAGGTATGAAATTTTCATATTGCCAAATATTTCAATTCTGTTAGGGAACATAGTAAAAATACCCCTATAGAGTCATCTAGTATCATGGGAAATTAACTAGGTCTGAAGATAAAATCATTCATAGTGTTAAAAAATAGTTGACCATCATCTAACAAATATTATGTCCTAAATCACATAATACACCGAACTATCTCCCACTAGCATCATCGATCACCCCCCTAATATCACTAACATACAACACAACTAACAGTACACTAAAAGTGTGCATATTATCTAGTATAGAAAAACATCTAGAACTCCCACTTAGCCTAGGTTTCCCATGAAAGAAAATAATAAGAGGTGACCATTCAATAAAGTTTCGTGATCAATTTATATATATATATATTAAATCACACCGCACCTCCAACACCATCACAAGAAACAACTTCTTATGATATCAAAAATTTCATAAAATAAAATAAAACCATTTGGGTGAATATATTAAATATAATAATTCATGGGGATAAAAAGGATTATAAAAACAAATACATTTTGATAAATTTTTTTATTATGCCAGGAAGGCCTAGGTAAAACCCTGACTTGGTATGCTAAGAGACTTCATTTTCCATGAAATATTATTCCAAAAAAAAATATTTAAAAAAATAATTTCAAATATAAATTTATTCCTTCTAAAAAATAAATTCCTTCTATTCAAAACCATTTATAAAATAGAACAACACAATATATTCCAAAATAATTATAATAAAACCTATATTTTAGCCACATGATGACTAAAATAGGGTCAAATAAATTTTTGAAACATGAAATTCATATTTAACAATCCATTAAAACCTTATTATAAATACATGAAACTCAAAAGACATTCTCAAAATAAAAACCCTTCAAACAAACTTTATGAAAAGTGAAACACCAACCTAAATAGTAATAAAATCCATTTATAATATCACATATAGGTTTAATTTAAAAATAAATAATTTTTGAAATATTATGATGAAAATGATACTATAAATAAACAAAACACACTAAAAAACCAACCTTGATTCAATGATTATCTTTCTCGAAGTTATTTCTTTCAATAGAAAACTCCAAATTGAGAAATAAGAGGAATTATATATGCCCTATCAACCAAAATCCCAATGAATAAGGTAACCCATAACATTAATCATACCATATTAGACCCCAGGATTTCTGGGTGGGAGACAAATAAATATATAAATATATAGGAGTGATGAGATAGAGGAAAGAATAATGGAGTAGGATCAAACCTCAAGAAATGTCTTGATTTGATAAAAGTAAAGCTATTGATTTAGGGTGCATAGGAGGAGATAACACCCGTCACGAGCCTTGGACTACTCAAAAGGGAGTGGGGAAATGTGCATCAATGGAAATAAAGATTGATATAGTAAATATTTAAAAAAAATAAAAACATGGTTCATAGGGTATGTGGTGTGGTTCTAGCAACCGCCATGCATCTATATTTTCATATGTTCTATTATAGTGTGTCCTAGGGGTCTTGGTATAACTATCTTAGTTAATAAAAAGGGATTTAACCCATCACCCTAGGTCTATATGTCTATTCCCTTATATTTTAGCTTGGGGACACTTTCCGAACACCCTCTACAACACAAATACCCATATACATTGTCACCCATCAATTACAACAAAACACCCCTATATATTGTGGCCCAACCATTACACCCAAACACAATCCCCCTCAACCCTTAAACATCTCCATTTTGAAACCCCAAAATTACCCATTTGATATAAACTAAAATTGATGTTTCACTACATCCAAAAAAATTATCCTAACCCTTATAGTGTGGCCTTACTACCTCACCATTACACAACTCCACTACACAACAAAAACCGCCCTAATGCCATACCCTCTACACCATAGACAAGGCTAATGTCTGGAGGATCACAATTTAGGAATACCAATGGGTTTAAATTCCATATACTATAGTTTTTTCTCCCTAATCTATGACATAACCTACAACATTCCAAGAAAAATACAACCTTGGAATACTTGAGAACTCACAAAGCACCTAGAAAACAACTAAATCAGTCAAAACACCAAAAATAACACAAAAATGATAAAATGAAACAATAATAACATCAGTATTCTTCCATGGACATCATTTTCTAAAATTGGGGTGTTTTTAAATTAATTCCACAATGATTACTAATTATAATTAGAAGAAATTATATCTTATTTGACCTCAGATGAGTTTAAGGATAGGTTTCTTATCCCATTCTTCACAGGCTGACTACATAAAGAACTGATTCTGAAAATTATGGTTTTTGGTTAATTTGTATGCCTAATAATCAAATAACTATAATAATTTTTTTGTTCAATATTTTTATATGATTATTTGAGATTTTATTTAAAAGATTAAACAATTCACTAAACATGAAATTGTTTGGGTGTGAAAAAATGACTGGTTTATTTTTTTTCTTATATTTGTATAGTTTCATATGTCTTGAATATGTAATTTATGGTATATATTTGTTTTTATTTCATTAATGTGGTCTTTAAATTAAATTATAGGTAAATATCATATTGTGTATGTTTACAATTAGTTATGTTTGTATTACATTAAATTGAATATAATTCCCTATATTACATTTTTTATATTGACTGTTTCACAATTGTTATTTCCTTTTATTTTTGTATTATATGATTAAAGGTAAAAATTATAAAATTACATACTATATATTTAGTTAGAGTTTAAGATGTACTATGATAAAATCAGTTAGACATAAGTGAATATTTTGAATCATGGGATGTATTAAAATTTCTCGGACATAAAAAATCATGTATTCATGACCTATGAGAAATGAACATTGAATTTTTCAAAGTGGTCAGATCCTATTAATGTAGATTGCTTTCTGGATACTAAATATGTTATATAATTAATCAATGAGATTATGTAGAGGGTTGAAGTTAAGAAATCTTCACTGGAGGAATATAAGAATGACCTATTTAATATTTTATATAAATTTTTAGAATTAATGTTTGATGGTAGTGGTTTAAATATTATTGTTCATATTGTAATTGTTATTTTGGATATAGATTTTTTATTTTGTGTGTTATTGTTCAAATAAATTTTTCCCCATGTCAGTTAAATTATAATGGGTTATTTATTTATGGATTTAATTTTGGTTCGTTCATATCATATTGATGTTTTTTATGTCATTTAAAACTAATGTTATTTTTATTTTGGATTATATCATTTGATAAATTCCTTGTTATACTATAAAATCCTTATTTTAGAAAGTATATTATGCAATTAATACTCAATGATTGATTGTACTATACATAAAAACATTCAATAATATATTAAAAACATTTAAACCATTTTAAGGAACATAAATAATAATTATGAATAATTAAAAAATCGATAAACTAGAGAGAACAACCCTAAATAATTTTTAGTTGATAAAAATATCAATATAATAATGAAATAGAGGCTCACAATGATAAATTTGTTTGCCCAAGATTTTATGTTCAATTTCATACTTTATATTATATTAGTTACATTATAATATCGATTTCAATTATGATAATTTGTTCTTGAGGGGGAAACAGGTGGAGGAATTAAAAAAACCATTCGCATAAAGTTATATCAAAAATATGATTGTTCAGTATTCTTATGTATGATCTTTAGAAAAATAATTAAATATTATATTTAGATTAACTACTACACATCCTTCAGAAAATCCTTAAAAATCTATTATGAAACTATTATAAATCCTTTATATAAAAATGTCTTTCACGTAATATTTAGCAACGGTAGCCCCAGTAACCCAAATCTAGTGCAAACTACTGTTATATTATCATAATATACAAAGAAATTTTGTCCCAAAGGTCCGAATATTTTAGTAGTCTTGGTAAAAAGAAAAAATAATTTGGTTTTATATTACATTTGAGTACCAATATTACAACATAATGTTTTTCAAGAATAACCTTATTACATATAGAATATCCCTACATATTTGAGAAATTAAATTTCAGGGTATCATGGGGAAAGGAAAAAATAAGGGTGAACTGGAATGATCTATTAAGGTTAGGTACACAAAAATCTATCATGAATAAATAGTTATAATATACATGTCAAGGTTAGTAATTGATCTCCTATTCAATTTAAATTACTGGATTAAGTAATATAAATATGGAAAGGTAAATAACCAATCACACGTTCTATTAAATTATCTGGATATGGAAAAATCTATATGTCATAAAAAATAAATGAGAAAAAATTCCCTTGAATCAATGAAGAGATAATGAAATACATCCAGAGATAATATCATTGTGATAATGTCTATGATATTAATAATTAAAGACTATATAAAGGAATTTATTAATTATTGGATTATGTGTTTCGAAGGTAATGGAAATATTACCGTTACGAAATTTTAAAATACAGTTTAAAATATACTAGGTAAAAACCCATTTAGCTAAGGATATAGAATGGATCCATACCATGAGACTACCAATTCATCAATGGGATTACATTAAATAGTCCCCAACTAGTGACATACCTATCCAAATCATTCATTATATATCAAATAATTTATTTAATTCATATATAATGTGTCTTATAAAATTTATATATTAATTAAATAATACTGATATATCAATATTTCTCCATATAATGAAATAACATTCAAAGTGAACACTATATTTAATAATGTTATATTGATTATTATATAATCATATACCTGATAAATAATGGAGGATATATAAGGGAAATATAATGTCTAATAGAAAGTGAATAATTCAAGGGAAATCTAGTAACAACATGAATGAATCCAAGAAGTGAATGTAAATAATTTCCGTGTTCAAAATGATCTTAAACCATCCAAATGAAGTGTAAATATGGTATAAATATAACATATACCCATTAAAGTAATAATAAAGTATTTTTTGTGAATATAAATACAATAAAATTATCTTCAACAACAATCTTGAGTAAAATATCCTTTTTCTTGTGACAAACATTTTTTAAAATCATTGTCTTTGAAAATAAATTTGGCAGAAATTTTATTTCAATAGAACATCTTAAACATCAAATTGATTCTTTAAATAAATGATTCCCATTTTAGCAGTTAATTCCAAACATTCCCTAAAGAATATTTCATTTGCATAATAAAAAGGATAAAGAATATCCATGTTCCAAAAGAGAAAAATGGATTCCATTGATAAAATATTTCAAAACAAAAAACTGGTAAATATTTCTAATAATAAATAATTTATAAGAGGATAAAGAAAATAGTTTTGAAAACATTTTTAGTAAACACGATATTTTAAGAAAATGGATTTTCAACCGAAGAGATAAATGAATTCGAAAATTGTTAAAACAATTTATCAATAATTTTTAGAACTAGAGAGTGCGAAAATGGTATTATAATGTAAAAAATATCATTAATAACTAGAGAAGAATAAAATTAAAGGTTTTAATAAAACAATATAATATTTACTTATTTATTTTTACTCAAAAATAAATAATATTAATTAGATTGATATTGTGAAATAAACACTTAAAATAATTGTAACATAAATTTGAGAATTAATCAACAAATCAATTATGTGCATCAACTATAAATCAAAATATAAAAATTTTAAATAAAAAAATAGATATTAAAAACTCATTAAACACATAATCATAGAATTTTTTTGATAATGGATATGTAATATAACTCAATGAAAAGAATAATAGTAATGCAATTTTTTTACTATAAGGTAACATTAAACCGAAATTCCCAATGATGAAATAATTCAAATTAAAATATAAAATAAAATAATTAATGATTTATTCATTATATTACATGTCTATGTTGAATTATATAGTCCATAAAAAAGTAATTATATGTATAACATTACAATATGCCATAATGAAATGAAATTGAGATGAAATCTTTAACCTCCTATTTCCTTTTAGGTTAGTGTCCATTAGCCTCCAATATATTGGTTTCAAAAATTTCGTTAACATATAAAATAGACTTATTAATAGCTATTATATCATATATTTTACTATTACAACATTTTATCTGTCACGACCCGCCCTCGGGGTCTGTGTCGTGACTACCCCAAGCCCACCTTCCATAGGCCAGGGGCTGGCGACTAGCACCAAGGCGTAAATCCCGGTAAAAAGGGAAGGCATTGCCTTTGTAAAGTAAACAAACACCACAGAGTAAGCAAGCGGAAAGTAAACACTAAGCAAAAGCAGAGTACAACTGAAAGAGCAGAAAAGTAAATGGGCCAGTATACAAACCCAAACTGAAAGTAAAGTACAACTCGAAAGGGAAAACAGCAACTGAAAAGTAAAAGCCGCTACACCGAGCTGTCCACTGGAAATCCCACCTGAAGGGTGGGTACAGATAGCTCCACTGCTCCACGGGTCCCGCCGTCCGCTCCGAGCACGTCCCGCCCAGTGGTCCACCTCCAGGTACCGTCCTGCTCTGCCAACCTCAGCTAAGATCAACGATGTCTGTCGTCTGCAACCAACACAACGTAGTGCGGGCAAAGCTCGTGCAGGGGTGAGTATAAGATACTCAGTAGGGACCCCGAGACCCCTGAAGGTCTCTCAAAATCCACAAAGGATAACCACGAAGAAAGGTACAAATACGAAGTAACAACCGACACTGCTTAGGTATATGCCCATACATATACCTAAGTCATCAATTTCAAATACGCTCCAACCTCCGAGCCCAAGTACAACTCAGTCCACACAGGAAAGTAAACGTATTCCACACATGAAAGCAAAACGTAATCCACACAGGATAGCACAACACATTCTACACAGGAAAGCAATAGGATTCAGCTCACACAAGTATACTTCTTCGAGAGACGATAACGATGATCTCTGATCCATCTAAGTCGTCGGACCCATGAAGGATCGATAGGTAACTAACCCCCGCAAAAGACCCACATAGGATCGGGCCCACGTAGGACCTGTAGATAAGCACCGCAAAGACCCACACAGGATCGCGCCCACACAGGACCTGTAGATAATCATCGCAAGACCCACACAGGATCGGGCCCACACAGGACCTGTAGGCGCTGGTTCACACAGGACCGCTGAGCCCAAAGACCCACACAGGATCGGGCCCACACAGGACCTGTAGCACTGATCCACGTAGGATCGCTGAGTGCTGTAGTCGTCGTCGTCGAATCCACACAGGATCTCTGTACTGTCGTCGTCGCAGTCACAGTAGCAGTAGTCTCAGTAATAGTCACAGTAACAGTCGCAGCCAGCACTAGGGTTCCCGCACACAGCAAGCTCGATAGGAGGGTCCGCTCCACGAGCCGAGAGGCTGATACATCAACTGTCACAAAGTCCAGAGTTGATGTATCCAAACGTTCCGTATCGTCAACAGGAACTCAACGCAACAGACGGCGCGTCAATCGGACGCCCGGTCTGAGAGTTATTGGCATTTTCGTCCCCGGGGCCCGGTTGGTTTCTAAGGAAAAACCAACCCGACCATACTCCACCTGCGTCCAAACCTCGGGCGGAGTATGCCAAAAGATCAGTCTCACTTAGAGGAATTCAACGAAATAGACGGCGCGTCAATCGGACGCCCGTTCTGTTAACTATTGGCCTTTCCGTCTCACACCCACCCTGAGAAACTTTCCAGGAGGTCACCCATCCTGGTCACTACTCTAGGCCAAGCACGCTTAACTACGGAGTTGTAACCACGTAGGCTCACGAAAAGGAAGGTTCACCTTGAGTATAGTATACCGAAACGACCGTCTCGATCCAAGGATCGTGTTGCCGCTGACGGCGCGTCGTTCGGAGGCCCGAAGCTCAAGTTATGAGCATTTGAACGAAATCGATTCGAAAATGGGGGGTCCGGGTCCAGGCTGACCCGGCCCGACCCCCCCTGGTCTGACCCGAACTGGGTCAACCCGAACCGGGTCGACCCGACCCGGATCCGAACCGAACCGGGTCGGACCGACCCGGTCGGCTGGACTCGGCCCGGCCGGTGGCGGCGCGGCGGCGCGGCCAGGTGCCGCGCATGTGCCGCACGCGGTGGGTATAACCCCCCCTTTTTTCGGATGTCGGCCGGCCTAAGGCCGGCCATTTCTTCTCTCACGCGGGACCCGCGGGTCCCGCCTCCTAACCAAATCGGCGGCCGGCGCGGCCGGCCGCCTTCTTCTCCTCTGCCGCGGCTCTTCCTCGATCTCCGGCGGCCGGCGAGGCCGGCCGCCCCTGGCTGCTCCGCCGCGGCCGTAAGGCCGCGGCCCTTCACGTTCTCCGGCGCCGGCGGCGCGGCTGCCGCCGGTCTTCCCGTCTCGCCGCGGCCCGGCTGCCGTCGGTCTTCCCGTCTCGCCGCGGCCCGGAACAGGCCGCGGTGTTCGTCGTCCGGCGCGGTGCGACGGCACCGCGCCCCTCCGCCGCGCCTTCGATTCCCCTTGACGCGGCGCGACGACGTCGTGTTTTTGATGATTCTTCCACGGCGCGGCGCGACGGCGCCGCGCAATATAATCGCACGATTATCCACGTGGTGCGACGGCACCACGCCACCTTGTTTCCACCCGCAAGGTAAATCAACAAGAACGATGGAGGGGGTTCGGCCGTGTTCATGCGGTCCGACCCCCCTCACGTTAAATGATAACACAACTTAAATATCCTTTCGTTAATCATGCTAGAACCACGAACAAGAATAAATAATTAAACAAAAAATCAACAACCCCTACCTTGGGTATAGGTTCGACGATTTGTCAACGTCCCGCGGAAGACAACGCCGCGGAGGTTGGCGTCACGGTAATCGTTCGTCAAATCCGACGACGAAGAGGTACGTCGTTGGAGAATCTTCTTATGTCGACGAAGGGAGTCCGAGGAGGAAGCGGCGTTCCCTCTCGTTGACACGGAAGACGAAGAAGAGAGGAGCGGCATTCTTCGTCGGAGTTTGAGCGTTCTTCGTCAAGCTTGAGCGTTCTTCGTCAGAGTTTGAAGAAGAAGAAAAGCTCTCAAATCCTCACAAGATGGCTAAAGAGTTCTAACCCAACAAAATTAGGATAAGAGCTTAATTTATTCACAAAGTTAACAAAAGAATTTCAAAGGTTTGAAATTCAAAAAGGATAACTCCAAAATTAAACTCACTTATTTATTATACATGAGTTGTATAATTAAATAAATGTTAAGTTGACAAGCCTTTAAGAGGGAGAGAGGGGAGTTAAGGGAGTTTGGGAGAAGTTGAAAAGTTTTAGGGTTCATGTGGGCCCCACCACACTTAATCCTCTCAAGGGAGGTTAAGTGGGTGTGAGTCCCACCCCTAACTCCCTTTGAGAGAAGTTAACCCACAAGTTAAAATAAAATTTTGTATTTCACAAATTTTATTTAACTTAATCTAAAAACCCAAAAACTAACTTTCAACACGAAATAAACGCAACTTCCAAAAAGGTCTCCTTAAGAGAATATCGGCGCTGCGAGTTCATCGGTGCCCTCGGATTTCAATTCCGAGCACCAGATCAAAAGTTAGAAATTCCCGCTCATTCGTTCACTGAACGTACCCGAGCCAAACTTCGGAAATTGATTCCGGGCACTCCGGGCCTTGGAATCAGGTGCCGTCCGAAACCGCGCTCTTGTAAAATTCCCAAGAAAATTAAGAAAAAATTTCCCTAGAATTTTACGGGTCTTTACATTACTCCCACCTCAGGGCTTTACATCCCCGTAAAGATACATCAAAAACTAGGGAAACAAATGAGGGTACTGAGCACACATATGAGCCTCCCGCTCCCATGTGCTATCCTGGAGATTCCCGTGCTGCCATCTGATGCGCACAAGAGGAATCGATCGCCCACGTAGGACCCGCTCCTGTCGATCCTCTATCTCCACCGGGACCTCCGTAAAAGTCGCCCCATCGTCAACGTCAATCTCCCCATGGTCAATGATGTGCGTCGGGTCGTGCACATATCTCTTCAGCTGTGATACGTGGAAGACGCCGTGCACCTGGTGCAACTGAGGTGGCAGAACCAGGCGATAAGCCACCTCGCCAACCCTGCTGAGGACCTGGAAGGGTCCGATGAAGCGCAGAGATAACTTACCACCTCGGCCAAATCTCCGAATACCACGTCGAGGTGAGACACGCAAGAAGACGTGGTCGCCATCCTCGAACTCCAGTGGCCTCTGCCTCCTGTCATCATAAGACTTATGCCGGCTCTGAGCTGTCCTCATCCGCTCTTGGATGACCTGGACCTTCTCTGTCGTGGCCTGGACCATTTCCGGTCCCACCAGTGCTGACTCTCCAGGGTCTGTCCAGCACAAAGGAGATCTACAAGGTCGGCCATACAACGCCTCGTACGGTGCCATTCCGATGGTGGAGTGGTAGCTGTTGTTTTACGCAAACTCCACCAAGGGTAGGTGGTCCTCCCAGCTACGACCAAAGTCGAGGACACAAGCGCGGAGCATGTCCTCGAGAGTCTGAATGGTCCTCTCCGTCTGACCATCCGTCTGAGGGTGAAAGGCTGTGCTCAGACGTAGCTGCGTCCCGAACGCCTCCTGTAACCCCTTCCAAAGCCGGGAAGTAAAACGAGCATCTCGATCGGAGACGATAGATGATGGCACACCGTGGAGCCGCACAATCTCCTGAACGTAGAGACGTCCCAAGCTCTCTACTGAGCCCTGCTCTCTAATGGGTAAGAAGTGTGCCGACTTGGTGAGTCGGTCAACAATCACCCAGATGGAGTCGTGACCTCTGGAAGTACGTGGAAGTCCAGTCACGAAGTCCATAGATATGCCGTCCCACTTCCACTCCGGAACCTCCAAGGGTTGTACCAAGCCCGCTGGTACCTGATGCTCTGCCTTCACCAGCTGGCAGGTGAGGCATCGAGAAACAAACTCTGCTACAACCTTCTTCATGCCCGGCCACCAGTGCTGTCATCTGAGATCTTGGTACATCTTCGCCACTCCAGGATGTACCGCCAAAGGAGAAATGTGAAACTCTCTCTGCACTTCCTCTTGCAAAGCGACTGGTACCATGGTACGTCCTCTGAAAACGATGGCGTGCTCTGCTCCAAGGGAGAAACCATCAAGTGCTTGTCCCAAGGATATCAGTACACGCCGTGTTTTCAGAGCGAAGACCACTGCTGTTAACTCCAGGTCATGGGTATCGTAGTTTTTCTCATGCGGCCTCAACTGACGTGATCCATAGGCGATCACTGCCCGCTCCTGCATCAGAACACATCCGAGCCCGGTCCCTGATGCATCGCAGTAGACTACGTACCCTACTCCCTCCTTAGGCAACCTCAAGATAGGTGCGCTAGTCAACCTCTGTCTCAGCTCCTGGAAGCTCTGTTGACATTTGTCTGACCACACGAAGGGTTTCCCCTTCCTCTTTAACGTACGACAAAGCTGCAAAGATTTCTCCTTTGCCGAAAAGTGAAATCTGGTCTCATCCCCTGGATGAACCACGTTCCTTGCCTAATACTGTCAATCCCGTCATGATTAGTTAATTCATATCATGGATGACATCGTAAGGCCTCGACGCTGCTACCAAGAGATCCAACCGTTACTCTCGCCTCCAATTGTTGATTCACACTGTCGGCACCAGTGTGTGGTCACTGGGATTCCTCTAGTAAGAATCTCGCAAGTGAGGGTCAAGTCAACAGTTTTTAACCGGCACCTCTTAGTAAAAACAAACAAAAGACAAGAAAACAAAAGTCACCAAGGTAAGTATATTTTATTACTTCAACTTAAAGTACAAGGACACAAGGCAACACAAACTACGAAGCTAGAGGAATTATGGGAAAAGACCTCTATGCCTGGACCTAGTCCTGCACTAGTCCACCCGCTTCCGGAGCTCCATGATCGTAAGCTTCAGCTGCCTGAAGCTGTGCTCTCCCCTGAGGTCGGGGTGGACCTCCTGTTGGTGGTGGTGGTAGAGCCTCAAAGCGTCGCCCACCACCTGTTGCTCGGCCAGCTCCTCTGCCTCGTCCGCCTCCTCCCTGCGGACCGCCACGGTCGAACCTCTGCCTCTTCCTAGGTGGTTCCTCAACTATCTTCTGCTCCTCTGCATGGCGGGTCGGGTAGTCACGACCCATGTGGCCTTGCCCGCCACATGCATAACACTGTCTTCCACTCGAAGGACTGGCTCCGTGCTGTGTGCCCTGCACTACTGAGCCAGTGCCCTGAGGTCGTCTGCCCGAAGGTCTGGTCTGTCTGGACCCCTAAGTCATCCGTCGACTGCCTGCTGCAAATGACTCTGCCACGTGCCGCCCTGCGGTTGGTCTCGGTGTTGGTGTAGACTCAACAAGGAAGCTCTCGATCAGAAGGGCCCGCTACAGTACTCCTGTCTGAGTTGGTATGCTGAGGGAGATCAGCGATGCCCTGATCTCGTGTCTCAAACCCTGCTCGAAGGTCCAGGCCCGGAAGAATGGGTCATGTACCATGTCGGTCGAGTAAAGCGAGAGATCAGTAAATCTCGCTGAGTACTGAGCGACCGTCATGCTTCCCTGCCGCAGCTGAAGAAGCTCCTGGATACGCACCGCACGAAGGGTGGCTGGGACGAACTCCGAGCGGAAGAGGCTCTCAAAGTCCATCCATAGAAGAGATGCCTCATCGTGCACCTGGAGCATCAAGCTCCACCATCGTCCTGCTGTTGCGTGTAGTAGGCTAGCAGCGAGGATCACCATGAGGTCTGCTGGTGACCTCACTAGCCTAAACACATGTACCACTATCTCCAGCTAGTCCTCGGCTGCCTGGGGATCCGTCTCCCCGCAAAACCTGGGTGGTCGCTGGCGCTGAAACTCATGCAGTGCGCTGAGGCGACGTGCATCGTCAGCGGCTGGCGCTGGAAGCATCGGGGGCTCGGCGGGTAGAGCTACCGTCGGTGCCACTGCTGACAAAGGGCCCTGCACCGAGGCCTCGTCGCTCGGTGGGCTGTCGTCACACTCGACTCTCGGAACCCTAGCTGGCTGCCGTCGTGGGGCCATCCTGAAAAGGAATCAGGTGCGCCACGGTCAAATAGTATACCTGGTGAGCTGATATAAGTAATCACAAAGAAAACTTTGAAACACACACGCGAACAATGTTTTTGTGCATTAAGTCGGAAATCAGAAGTCAGGGTCCTGGTGTACAGATACATCGGCCGCCGCACCAACACTGGACTCCCTGGACTGATAACCACACTCAATATGCTAAACATTATTGCTTCACATAGAAAAGATCAGAGTTCACGGTAGAACCGAACTCCTCTGATACCAATTTGTCACGACCCGCCCTCGGGGTCCGTGCCGTGACTACCCCAAGCCCGCCTTCCATAGGCCAGGGGCTGGCGACTAGCACCAAGGCGTAAATCCCGGTAAAAAGGGAAGGCATTGCTTTTGTAAAGTAAACAAACACCACAGAGTAAGCAAGCGGAAAGTAAACACTAAGCAAAAGCAGAGTACAACTGAAAGTGCAGAAAAGTAAATGGGCCAGTATACAAACCCAAACTGAAAGTAATGTACAACCTGAAAGGGAAAACAGCAACTGAAAAGTAAAAGCCGCTACACCGAGCTGTCCACTGGAAATCCCACCTGAAGGGTGGGTACAGATAGCTCCACTGCTCCACGGGTCTCGCCGTCCACTCCGAGCACGTCCCGCCCAGTGGTCCACCTCCAGGTACTGTCCTGCTCTGCCAGCCTCAGCTAAGATCAACGTTGTCCGTCGTCTGCAACCAACACAACGTAGTGCGGGCAAAGCCCGTGCAGGGATGAGTATAAGCTACTCAGTAGGGACCCCGAGACCCCTGAAGGTCTCTCAAAATCCACAAAGGATAACCACGAAAAAAGGTACAAATACGAAGTAACAACAGACACTGCTTAGGTATATGCCCATACATATACCTAAGTCATCAATTTCAAATACGCTCCAACCTCCGAGCCCAAGTACAACTTAGTCCACACAGGAAAGTAAACGTATTCCACATAGGAAGGAAAAACGTAATCCACACAGGATAGCACAACACATTCCACACAGGAAAGCAACAGGATTCAGCTCACACAGGTATACTTCTTCGAGAGACGATAAAGATGATCTCTGATCCATCTAAGTCGTCGGATCCATGAAGGATCGATAGGTAACTAACCCCCGCAAAAGACCCACACAGGATCGGGCCCACGTAGGACCTGTAGATAAGCACCGCAAAGACCCACACAGGATCGGGCTCACACAGGACCTGTAGATAATCATCGCAAGACCCACACAGGATCGGGCCCACACAGGACCTGTAGGCACTGGTTCACACAGGACCGCTGAGCGCAAAGACCCACATAGGATCGGGCCCACACAGGACCTGTAGCACTGATCCACGTAGGATCGCTGAGTGCTGTAGTCGTCGTCGTCGAATCCACATAGGATCTCTGTACTGTCGTCGTCGCAGTCACAGTAGAAGTAGTCTCATTAATAGTCACATTAACAGTCGCAGCCAGCACTAGGGTTTCCCGCACACAGCAAGCTCGATCGGAGGGTCCGCTTCACGAGCCGAGAGGCTGATACATCAACTATCACAAAGTCCAGAGTTGATGTATCCAAAAGTTCCGTATCGTCAACAGGAACTCAACGCAATAGACGGCGCGTCAATCGGACGCCCGGTCTGAGAGTTATTGGCATTTTCGTCCCCGGGGCCCTGTTGGTTTCTAAGGAAAAACCAACCCGACCGTACTTCACCTGCGTCCAAACCTCGGGCGGAGTATGCCAAAAGATCCGTCTCACTTAGAGGAATTCAACGAAACAGACGGCGCGTCAATCGGACGCCCGGTCTGTTAACTATTGGTCTTTCCGTCTCACACCCACCCTGGGAAACTTCCCAGGAGGTCACCCATCCTGGTCACTACTCTAGGCCAAGCATGCTTAACTATGGAATTTTAACAACGTAGGCTCCCGAAAAGGAAGGTGCACCTTGAGTATAGTATACCGAAACGACCGTCTCGATCCAAGGATCGTGTTGCCGCTGACGGCGCGTCGTTCGGAGGCCCGAAGCTCAAGTTATGAGCATTTGAACGAAATCGATTCGAAAACGGGGGGTCCGGGTCCGGGCCGACCCGGCCCGACCCCCCTGGTCTGACCCGAACCGGGTCAACCCGAACCGGGTCGACCCGACCCGGATCCGAACCGAACCGGGTCGGACCGACCCGGTCCGCTGGACCCGGCGCGGCCGGCGGCGGCGCTGCGGCGCGGCCTGGCCAGCGGCGGCGCGGCCAGGTGCCGCGCATGTGCCGCACGCGGGGGGTATAACCCCCCCTTTTTTCGGATCTCGGCCGGCCTAAGGCCGGCCATTTCTTCTCTCACGCGGGACCCGCAGGTCCCGCCTCCTAACCAAACCGGCGGCCGGCGCGGCCGGCCGCCTTCTTCTCCTCCGTCGCGGCCGTGGCGGCGGCTCTTCCGCGATCTCCGGCGGCCGGCGAGGCCGGCCGCCCCTGGCTGCTCCGCCGCGGCCGTAAGGCCGCGGCCCTTCTTGTTCTCCGGCGTTGGCGGCGCGGCTGCCGCCGGTCTTCCCGTCTCGCCGCGGCCTGGCTGCCGTCGGTCTTCCCGTCTCGCCGCGGCCCGGAACCGGCCGCGGTGTTCGTCGTCCGGCGCGGTGCGACGGCACCGCGCCCCTCCGCCGCGCCTTCGATTCCCCTTGACGCGGCGCGATGACGTCGCGTTCTTGATGATTCTTCCACGGCGAGGCGCGACGGCGCCACGCAATATAATCGCACGATTATCCGCGTGGTGCGACGGCACCACGCCACCTTGTTTCCACCCACAAGGTAAATCGACAAGAACGATGGAGGGGGTTCGGCCGTGTTCATGCGGTCCGGCCCCCCTCACGTTAAATGATAACACAACTTAAATATCCTTTTGTTAATCATGCTAGAACCACGAACAAGAATAAATAATTAAACAAAAAATCAACAACCCCTACCTTGGGTGTAGGTTCGACGATTTGTCAACGTCCCGCGGAAGACAACGTCGCGGAGGTTGGCGTCACTGTAATTGTTCGTCAAATCCGACGACGAAGAGGTACGTCGTTGGCGAATCTTCTTATGTCGACGAAGGGAGTCCGAGGAGGAAGCGGCGTTCCCTCTCGTTGAAACGGAAGACGAAGAAGAGAGGAGCGGCGTTCTTCGTCGGAGTTTGAGCGTTCTTCGTCAAGCTTGAGCGTTCTTCGTCAGAGTTTGAAGAAGAAGAAAAGTTCTCAAATCCTCACAAGATGGCTAAAGAGTTCTAACCCAACAAAATTAGGATAAGAGACTAATTTTTTCACAAAGTTAACAAAAGAATTTCAATGGTTTGAAATTCAAAAAGGATAACTCCAAAATTAAACTCACTTATTTATTATACATGAGTTGTATAATTAAATAAATATTAAGTTGACAAGCCTTTAAGAGGGAGAGAGGGGAGTTAAAGGAGTTTGGGAGAAGTTGAAAAGTTTTAGGGTTCGTGTGGGCCCCACCACACTTAATCCTCTCAAGGGAGTTTAAGTGGGTGTGGGTCCCACCCCTAACTCCCTTTGAGAGAAGTTAACCCACAAGTTAAAATAAAATTTTGAATTTCACAAATTTTATTTAACTTAATCTAAAAACCCAAAAACTAACTTTCAACCCGAAATAAACGCAACTTCCAAAAAGGTCTCCTTAAGCGAATATCGGCGTTGCGAGTTCATCGGTGCCCTCGAATTTCAATTCCGAGCACCGGATCAAAAGTTAGAAATTTCCGCTCGTTCGTTCACTGAACGTACCCGAGCCAAACTTCGGAAATTGATTCCAGGCACTCCGGGTCTCAGAATCAGGTGCCGTTAGAAACCGCGCTCTTGTAAAATTCCCAAGAAAATTAAGAAAAAATTTCCCTACAATTTTACGGGTCTTTACATTATCATTTGTTTGTTAATAATCATTAAATATTTTCATGTTTTTGGTTGTTAATTTCCCTGCTTTTTGAGTATGTTCTGACATGTTGTTTTTTATTCCTATTAAATTAATATTAATTTAATCATATCCAATATATAAAACAAGATATAAATATAATATATATTTATTAAATATGTATTAATTTTTATCCATAATTTTTTGTGATATGAAATGAAATAAATCATTTATAACGACCCATACTTTACACACATGGTTAATGCTTCAAAATTGAAGCATACTTATTACAACATATAACCAAACCATGAAAGGACCTTATAGGTATTGTTTCATTAGAAAATGGGAAACATAAACAACTCATTCATAAATCATCTACGTTTTCTCCCATTTATTTCATCATATCTAGAGTCCCTTTTTGGCATATCCTACTTAATATCCTCCTTCCTAACCTTTGTAAAAGAAATCATACAAAATGGTGAGCTCAAATTCTCACTAAGGGTAAACAAAAGAAATATCAAACATATCATATTTATAAGAACATAACATTTTGAAAATCTTATCCTGTAAAAGAGATCATAACATGGGATAAATCATAGATGGAAAATGTAATCCAAATAATCATAACATAAAACATGAATATTTGTTTAATACACACATAATCATATAAAATCATTTATTAGTAGTCAAGACTCATTTGCAAGACTATCTTAGTGGACAAAGTCCATTTTTGAACCGAGTTCACTCCTCGTTTCAGTCCTGTATCACTGAACCGGTTTAACCTACCGTTCCAGCCATGTCTATCTCATGAGACATAAAATCTTTACCCAATGCATTGGAGGGAGATATAGGTCCCACCCATTTCATAATTATACCATTCTTATGTGTTCCACAAAATCATAAACCATACATCATTGCATAACACATGTAATAAAAATGGGATTCTTAAATGTCGTGACATCATAAAACAATTCATATAAGATAAAGGAATTTATAAAAATAATTCCATCACAACATAATTAAATCAATGTAATAATAGGGATAGAAATAGAACCCTATATTATCTTAGATTGAAAATAATTTTGATAAAACACTTGAACTCCATTCTTGAGGAAAATATCCATTCTACTTCAAAAACACTTTTCCTTTCTTTAAATTTCATACAATTTTAAACTAAAAGATGTTGATTAAAAATAAACATGAAAACTTGTAAAGGATGCTTCTTGGAAATAATGTTTTAACAATCCATTCATGCCGTATAAGTTAAAAAAATATTCTTCTCGTACTTTGGTTGGAAAAGTCAAAAAGTACCTCGTACGAAAAACGACAACATATTCCTTTCATATCATTTACTAAGAACTCACCGAAAGGTAAAATTTGATTTAAACAATTTAATAAGGATTTAAATATTACATATTGAGGAAACATGGATGTGGATGATAAATATTCCCCAGTAAATTCTGAAGTATAAACATTCCCGGATGAAAATGAGATTGCGAGATTTTCTCTTACCTTAGGTCCGATTTGCTTCGTAAGTGTCCAAAACTCCTGTATAATGATTTAAATAATGTTTTTGACTTATTCCAGAATCATACATATTGTTATGATATCATATATGGTCATATTCATATCTTCTTGTTAGTAATATTTCATAACTACTTGTTATTCGGGTGTTTATTACTTTTTGTTCTTATGCGTGTTTTGTCAAATAAATTATTATTCTTCTCTTTCGGTTATAGATAGCTCATTTAAATAATGGTATTAGTGTACTATATATCATATTTATTCATTAAATTCATTTATATAATCATTATTAAATGATTATCATGTAGAACGAATTGCATCACATCGTGGAGACGGTATTCCGTACGTACGCACGAGCGATGATATCGTTCCCATGATCATGGAATTGTATTGGAGTGTATGTATACCATTTCATAATAAATAAAAAATTATAATAATCACATATAGTTATCATCTACACCATTATACCAATCCAAGTAAGGTGTTGGTGGATAATAGATTACACCACGGCGTGGAGACGGTATTCCGTACATACGCACACCTGGTGATTTTATTTTCCGTAGGATGGATAGACGGTGAAATAGGGTTGTTTCATACTTATAATAACATATCAGTATATGAGTGATACTTATTTTATTACTTCATAATGAAACAACTAAATAAGAAGAAGTGGAAGAAGAAATAAATTTGAAAGAATCGGTAATGGACATTACCTCTTCTTTGAAGCGCCTCTTTGAGACCTCCTCTTAATGCACTAAAATTGGTCTTTGAAGAAGACCAGGACCTCTAGGATGTTTATAGGGAATTTGTGAAGTTAAATGGGCTGGGATTGGACGAGATTTAAGGCTCAAATTGGTGTGAGGAGGAGAGGTAGGAGGTTCCCTTTTATAAGGGAGGAGAGGGGCACCATTGGAAATATAAGAAATATTAGTTTATATTAAATCCCAACCCCACATAAAAACTTACAAAATGACTAATATACGAATATTAGATGAGATAGAGTTGTAATAACATCAACCAATAAAATATAGACATATTAGTAATTTATTTTAAACATTATCAACTTGATTTATCCTTATTTATCAATTTTATTTTATTTGTGGTAATAATATTCAAATTATTAATTAATATAAATAATTACATATGTGTTGTGAATTTTCCATAATTTGACACTCTATAAATTTTTTGACCATATAAAGTTTAATTTATAATTTTTAAATATTATTTTGGTTTTTAAACATTTTTATAATATGTTTTTTTATAAAATAACAACAGTGTAAATTTTGACACTATTCATTTATTTGAATTTCAATAAACTATATACAGAATATATGTTCGAAAAAAAAAATTAATAAGTTTATAAAATGTCTTATGTATCTCGAAAATTAGTGGAGCAGATTAAATAGTTCATATAATATTTATATTAATATTTTAAAACCCATTATTTGATATTTTAATTAATAAAATTATTTCAACATCACTATTGTGTCATAATTAATGATAATTATTTAATCTCTAAAAATACTAAATAAATTCTCATTATGTAGATAATTATATTAGCTTTCCATATACTATTCATGTTGGATGTTTCATTAAGTTTATCACTAAATTAAAATTATTATACTTATAGGATTTAAGAAAGTGACATGTTGTCACATTCTTTGGTTTTAATAATAATTAAATTATTTCCATGAAAAAAAGTCCATTAAATGAATCTAATCTGACACTTATGTGGTATGGGTCTAATTTTAGTCATTCAATAGGATTTTGGCCAGTGTTAGGGTAATTTTATAATCTTATATTTACCCTTAATTACGAGATTTACCTTTAACTATTGTAAATAAAATTTACCGTAGTTACTATTCATAATGCCCAAAAATAAAAAGTATCCTATTAACATAATTTGGACCCACTAATTCCAAATATGGAATCCATTTGTCAAAATTCAAAACAATTATGTTACAGTAACTAATTTAAAAAAATCTCGTTGTTAAGAAAACGGGTTTTAGAAGTTAAAACATTGCCAAAGATTGAAATGTTTTTACCTATGAATTCAATGTGAAATTAATACTAATGACATAAATTATATTAAATTGTAAAAATTTATTCTATTTATACTTTAAAACCATTAAATATTATAATTTAACCATATAAATTATCTCAATGAAAAAAAGTTGTTTTTAATTAAAAATTAGCGTATTTTTACTATTCATCAAAACATTAAAGTTATCAGAAAAATATCAAAAATTTATCCAAAGTAAATTTTTATATCCTGATTCAAAAGAAGAATTTTATTTTTTTAAATTGAACTTATAAACATGTCAAAAACTAGATTTAATGTTGGTGCGCCATCAAATGGTGGAAAAACTACATTTTTTTAAAAATACTAATTTTACCCGAAAAAATTTATTTTGTTCCCATACCATGTTCTATAAAATCTGTAAAATGAATAATAAAATAAAAAATGTAGGTAATACTATCCATAACTGCAAGTCTATAATAAGATATCGTTGTTTAGTGAATCCCAGTTTTGCATACTATACACGCTATCGAGGAAGGTCGTGATTGCGTGTAATGAAAGCCAAGTCCATATTGTGTGCTGTGAAAGATTCATTTGGTGTTGCATATAACATAAAAAATTATTTCTCATAAAATCTCAGGGTGTTAGATTCTACCCCCCTTAAAATGAATTTCTCCCTCGAAATTCATCACTTCATTACAAACAGATGAGGATACCTCTCCCTCATCATATCCTGAATTTCCCATGTAGCTTATTCTAATTGGTGGTTCCTCCATAAAACTTTCACCAAGCGAGTGGTCTTGTTCCGTAGGACTTTTTTGCTACGATCCAGAATCTCTATCGGTTGTTCTTCATAAGAAAGATCATGCTCCAGTGGTACAACATCTGAGCTGAGTACATGTGAAGGATCAGGTATGTACTTTCTCAGGAGAGATACATGGAACACATCGTGAACTTGAGAGAGATTCGGTGGAAGTGCCAATCGGTAAGCTACCTTCCCAACATGATCCAGAATTTCAAAAGGACTGATATGTCTAGGGCTCAAATTTCCCTTCTTTCCAAATTTCATGACCCTCTTCCATGGAGATATTTGTAAGAACACGTTATCACCCACTTCAAACTCTAGGTCTTTTTTTCGATTGTCGGCATAACTTTTTTGTCGACTCTGAGATGCTCTTATGTGTTGTTGAATAGATCTGACCTTTTCTGCCATTTCATCAACAAGATCAGGTCCTAATATCTTTCTTTCCCCAAATTTATCCCAGAAAGCTGGAGTCCTACATTTCTTTCCATAGAGAGATTCATAAATAGCTATCTGAATACTAGAGTGAAAGCTATTGTTATAAGAAATTCCACCAAAGGTAGGTGTTGATCCCAACCACCATTGAAATCTATAGAGCAAGATCTCAACATATATTCTAGAGTTTGAATTGTCCTCTCAGACTGACTATCTATCTGAGGATGATAAGCAGTGATGAAACTCTACTCTGTATCGAGAGTATACTGAAGACTTCTCCAGAACTTTGAGGTAAGCCTAAAATCCCAATCAGATATAATAGAAAGTGGTACTCCATTAAATCTTACAACTTCCTTCACATATATCCTGGCAAGCTGATCTATGGAGAAATCCTCTCTAATAGCAATGAAGTGTGCCGAATTTGTAAGACGATTAACTATGACCCAGATAGCTTTATTGCTTTTGGATATTTTATGAAGTCCAGTGACAAAGTCCATAGTGATGTTTTCCCATCTACATTCTGTAATGGGTAATGGTTGTAACATCCCCTTAGACTTCAGTCTCTCAGCTTTAACTTGCTGACAAAACATGCATCGAGATACATATTCAGCAACATCTCTTTTCATGCCATCCCACCAGAAGTACTCTTTCAGGTCCCTATACATCTTCGTGCTTCCAAGATGAATAGAGAATGAATAACTTTGAGCCTCATCCAGCAGAACCTTCTTTAATTTGGAGATGGGAGGAACACAACCCTGATTCCGGAACTTTATTATCCCATCACAATCAAGGTGGAATTCAAGAAAAAATTTCACATTCTTTTGTAACTCAACATCTTATTTCTGTGCCTCTTTAATCTTCACATGTATGGATGGTTGAACATTCATTTGAGAAAGATAAGATTTCTCCCGTTCCATTAAAATTCCATGATCCATCCTTTGTAAATCCTTAAATATTGGATCATTTGTGATCCTCATCATGGATAAGCTAGCATGGTCTTGCTGACTTAATGTTTCTGCTACCTTGTTTGCCTTCCCTGGGTGGTAATGAATTGAGCAGTTGTAATCCTTAATCAGCTCCAACCATCATATTTGGCTCATATTCAGCTCCTTTTGTGTGAAAATATACTTTAAACTTTTTTGATTAGTATAAATGTCACACCTTTCTCCATAAAGATAATGCCTCCAAATCTTTATGCAAAGATTACCACAGCTAACTCCAAATCATGAGTTGGGTAATTTTTCTCATGGATTTTCAACTGTCGTGAGGCATAAGCTATTACCATATCATTTTGCACGAGAACACACCCCAGTACCTTCTTGGATGCATCACTGTAGATCACAAACCTTTCTCCAATGCAAGGTAGAGTGAGCACAGGTGCACTGGCTAACCTTCTTTATTTCTCTTTGAAATTCCTTTCACATTCCTCCGTCCAAACAAACATAACTCCTTTTTGAGTCAACTTGGTTAGTGGGTTAGATAACCTTGAAAAAGCTTTCACAAAACGTCGGTAATATCCATCTAAACCAAGAAAACATCAGATCTCAGTTATTGTTGTTGGTCTGGACTATCTTCTGATAACCTCTGTTTTTTCGGGATCCACATATATCCCCTCTTTTGATATTATGCGACCCAAAAATTCAACTTTTTGAAGCCAAAATCAACACTTGGTAAATTTGGCATAAAGCATCTCCTTTCTTAGGGTCATTAATACAATTCTCATGTGATCTTCATGTTTTTCCATTCTCTTTGAATAGACAAGAATATCATCTATAAAGACTACCATAAACTGATCATGATAGTCTCTAAAGATAATATTCATTAGATCCATGAAGATAGAATGGGCATTAGTAAGACCAAATGGCATCACTATAAATTCATAGTGTCCATACCTTGTACGGAACACTATTTTTGGTATATCCTCCCTTTTGACCATTAATTGATGATACCCTGAATGAAGATCAATCTTAGAAAAGTATTGAGCTTCGCGTAGTTGGTCAAATAGGTCATCAATGCATGGGAGAGGATATTTGTTCTTGATAGTTATCTTGTTAAGTTATCGATAATCAATTCAGAGTCTCATTGATCCATCTTTCTTCCTAATAAACAGAATAGGTGCTTCCCAAAGTGACGTAGTAGGGCGAATGAATCCTTTATCAAGATTCTCTTGGAGTTTCTTCTTCAATTCCTGCAACTCAATTGGGTCCATTGTATACGGTGTCTTTGAAATAGGCAAAGCACCCGGTACGAATGGGCATATTCTTAATCGTGAGTTTATCTCCAACAATTTGAGATAAATAACACTCATTTAGTGGAATGAATACCCATAAGATGGAAGAATTTTTCACTCGAAGGTAATGTTCATCCTTGCATCGATAGACGATCATAGATTGATCTGGAATATGAAATGTGACTTCCCTTCTTTAGATATTGATATGAGCTCCATATATAGAAAGACAATCCATGCCAAGAATCACATCAAATTCCACTATAGGATGGATCACAAGATTTGGTGGAAGCACTTTCCCACAAACTTCAATCGGAAAAGAATTGTAATCTTTTGATGTGACTGTTGTGCCATTAAGAGTTCTCACAGCCAACTCAACATCTAAATTTTTAGATAATACAACGATAGGCTTAGAAAATTATTCATAAATAAAAGAGTGGGTGTATCTAGAATCAAATAAAACATTTTCTACTTTAGAGTGCATGGTATGTATACCTCTCACAACTTCGTTGTCGTACTCCACAACGCTGATAGTAATTGCATGTGACTTTCCTTTGTCTTTGGCCTTAAGAGTTTGTTGACGTCGTTCATCATCATCAACCCTTGGATTTGGTCATTGATTGGCATAATGACCCATCTCCTTACACTTGAAACATTTAAGTGTAGAAGGTTCATCCTGTGTATCCCTTCCTTTGTTTGCATCATTAGACATCTTCTTCCCATTATTTCAACATTCAATTGCCCGATGACCCTCTTTTCCACACTTATAACAATTTCTTGTCCCCTTAAGACAATTTCCTCCATGTTTCTTTCCACACATTGAGCATAAGGGAAAAATCATCTTCTTTTCAGTGTGGTCTTCATATTCTCCTTTGAATTACATTTTACTCTTCTTATCAAACCCATGTGGCTGATGGGTTACACCAATCTCCATCTCAACCTTGAGAGAACATCGAAAAATTTCCTCATAGCTATTGAAGTCCCTTATGTCTAACGCCCTTCTATGACTTGGTTTTAATCCACTAAAGAATAGATCAATTTTACTCTCAGGTTGGATAATAATTCCAGAAGCGTACCTTGCATGTCTTGTAAAATTTGCTTCGTAGGTACCAACAGATTCATCATCCTTTTGCTTCAGTTCAAGAAACTCCTTCTCCATTATTGTTAGAAGAATAAAAGGGAAATACTTATTGAAAAATTAGTTCTTGAACTCATCCCATTGCTTGGACTCAATTTCATCCCTTTGCCTCATATTCTTAATAAGATTTCACCATTGATCAGCATCACCTTCCAAACGATACACTGCTAAGATGACATTATCATGTTCAGAACATTAAAGAACTGAAAATATCTTTTTAGTGGTACTGATCCATTGTTCAGCCAATAATGGATCAGAAGACCTGCTGAATGAAGGTGGATGCTGCCTCATGAAGGATTCAACAGAATATTGCTCCTTAATTTTCTCATTTTGAAGTCCTGCATGATTCATATCTTGAAAAAGTTTTCTGGGCATGGCAACAAGATTTTTCATTCTAGCTCCCATAACATTTGGTTGCTTAGGGGGACAATCATTGCATTGCCTGTCGCATTCCGCATTAACACGGTTCCTTCGGGTTCCAGCCATTGACTAAAACAAAGAAGAATTGTGTGAGCAACACTAATTATAATAGGAAAATCACATAATCAAGAATAAAATTTCACACTTAAGGTCTTATCATAGGTTGTTCATGGACGTTTCTAAAACACTAGGATTGTGTTCTATGCTTAGACATATCCTTAGGTTTCTTACTAAGGATTTAACAATATAGTTTCAAAGGTGGACAATAACTTTCCTCTGATACCAAATATAATGAACCATACTTTACATACATGGTTAATATTTCAAAATTAATGCATACTTATTACAAGATATAACAAAACCATGAAAGGACCGTATGGGTATAGTGTCTTTAGAAACTAGGAAACATAAACAACTGGTTCATAAATCATCAACGTTGTCTCCCATTTATTTCATCATATCTAGAGTCCCTTTTTCGAATATCATACATAATATCCTTCTTCCTGACTTAGTGAAAAGGAAACATACAAAAGGGTGATATCAAATCCTCAGTAAGGGTAAACAAAAGAAATATCAAACATATCATATTTATAAGAACATAACATTTTGAAAATCTTATCCTGCAAAAGAGATCATAACATGGGATAAATCATAGAAGTGAAATGTAATCCCAATAATCATAGCATAAAACATGAAGCTTTTTGGCATACACAAATAATCATAGAAAATCATTTCTTAATAGTCAAGACTCATTTCCAAGACTATCTTAGTGGACAAAGTCCATTTCTGAACCGAGTTCACAACTCATTTCAGTAATGTTTCACTGAACCGGTTTAACCTTCCATTCCAGCCATGTCTATCTCATGAGATATAAAATCTTTACCCAATGTATTAGAGGGAGATATAGGTCCCACCCATCTCATAATGATACCATTCTTATGTGTGGCACAAAATCATTAACCATTCATCATTTCATAAAACATGTAATAAAAATGGGATTCTTAAACATCGTGACATCATAAAAAAATTCATATAAGATAAAGGAATTCATAAAATTAATTTCATCACAACATAATAAAATCAATGTAATAATAGGGATAGGAACAGAACCCTATATTATCTTAGATGGAAAATAATTTTGATAAAACACTTGAACTCCATTCTTGAGGAAAATATAATTTCTACTTCAAAAACACTTTTCCTTTCTTTACATGTGCCAAAATTTTAAACTAAAAGAAGTTTATTAAAACCAAAATTGAAAACATGAAAAGTAATATTCCTGGAAATAATGTTCTAAAAATCCATTCATGCCTTATAAGTTAAAAAAATATTCTTCTCGAACTTTGGCCGGAAAAGTCAAAAAGTACCTCGTACGAAAAAGGACAAAAGAATCCTTTCATATCATTTACTAAGAACTCACCAAAAGGTAAAATTGGATTTAAACATTTTTAGAAGGATATAAATATTACATATTTATGAAACATGGATGTGGATGATAAATATTCCCCAGTAAATTCTGAAGTATAAACAATCTCGGATAAAAATGAGATTGTGAGATTTTCCCTTACCTTAGGTCTGATTTGCTTCGTAAGTGTCTGAAACTCCTGTATAATGATTTAAATAATTTTTTTGACGTATTCCAGAATCATACATATTGTTATGATATCATATATGGTCATATTATTAGCTTCCTTTTAGTAATATTTCATTACTACTTGTTATTCGGGTGTCTATTACTTTTTGTTCTTATGCGTGTTTTGTCGAATAAATTCTTATTCTTCTCTTTAGGATATAGATACCTCATTTCCAGAATTCTATTAGTGTACTATATGTCATATTCATCCATTCAATTCATTTATATAATCATTATACAATGAAGATCATATTGAACGAATCGCATCACATCGTGTAGACGATATTCCGTACGTACGCACGAGCGATGCTATCATTCCCATGATCATGGAATTGTATCGTAGTGTATGTATACCATTTCAGAATAAATAAAAATTTACAATAATCATATATAGTAATCATTTACAGCATTATACCCATCCAAATAAGGTGGTGGTGGAAAATAGATTACACCACGGCGTGGAGACGGTATTCCATACGTACGCACGCGTGGTGATTTCATTTTCCGTAGGTTGGATAGATGGTGAAATACGAATGTTTAATATTTATAATAACATATAAGTATATGAGTGATATATATTTTATTACTTCATAATGAAACAACTAAATAATAAGAAGTGGAAGAAGAAATAAAGTTGAACAAATCGGTAATGGACATTACCTCTTCTTTGAAGCGCCTCTTTAAGACCTCCTCTTAATCCACTAAAATTGGTCTTTGAAAATGACCGGGACCTCTAGGATGTATCTAGGGAAGTGGGGAAGTTAAATTGGCAGGTATTGGCCGAGCGTGAAGGCTCAAATTGGTGTGAGGAGGAGAGGGAGGAGGTGACCTTCTATAAGGGAGGAGAGGGGCACCATTGGAAATATAAGAAATATTAGTTTATATTAAATCCCAACCCCACATAAAAACATCCAAAATGACTAATATCCAAGGATTAGATGATATATGGTTGTAATATTATCAACCAATAATATTTAGACATGGTAGGAATTTATTTTAAACATTATCAACTTCATTTATCCATATTTATCAATTTAATTTTATTTGTGGTTATAATATTCTAAATTTTAAATTTTTATAAATAATTACATATGTGTTGTGAATTTTCCATAATTTGACACTTTATGACATTGTTGACCATATAAATTTTAATTTATAATTTTTAAATATTTTTTTAATTTTTAAACAATTTTATAATATGTTATTTTTATAAAATAACCATAGTGTCAATTTTGACACTATTATTTTATTTGAATTTAAATAAAATATATACAGAAGATATGTTTGAACTAAAAACATTAATAGATTCATAAAATATCATATTTATCTAAAAAATTAGTGGTTCACATTAAATAGTTCATATAATATTTATTTTAATATTTTTATAACCATTTATTTGATATTTTAATTAATAAAATAATTTCAACATCACTATTGTTTCATAATTAATGATAATTATTTAATCCCTAAAAATTATAAATAAATTATGATGATATATATAATTATATTATATTTTTATAGACTATTAATTTTATAATTTTCATTATGTTTATCACTAAATTAAATTTATTATACTTATAGGATTTAAGAAAGTGACATGTTGTCACATTCTTTGGTTTTAATAATAATTAAATTATATCCATTGAAAAAAGTCCATTAAATGAATCAAATCCGACACATAGGTGATATGGGACGACGTTTAGTCATCAAATAGTATTTTTTCAGGTGTTAGGGTAATTGTATAATCTTATATTTACCCTTAATTACCTGATTTACCTTTAACTATGGTAAATAAAATTTACCGTAGTTACTATTCATAATGCCCAAAAATAAAAAGTATCCTATTAACATAATTTGGACCCACTGATTCCAAATATGATATCAATATTTAAAAATTCAAAACAAATAAGTTTCAGTAATTAATTTAAAAAATATCTCGTTTTTAAGAAAACGGGTTTTAGAAGTTAAAACATTGCCAAAGATTGAAATGTTTTTACCTATAAATTTAATGTGAAATTAATGCTAATTAAATAAATTTTATTAAATGGAAAAAATTTATTCTATTTATACTTTAATACCATTAAATATTATAATTTAACCATATAAATTTTCTCAATGAAAAAAGTTGTTTTTAATTAGAAATTAGCGTATTTTTACTAATCATCAAAAAATTAAATTGATCAGAAAAATATAAAAAAATTATCCAAAGTAAATTTTTATATCTTGATTCAAAAGAATAATTTTATTTGGTCAAATTGAACTTATAAACATTTCAAATACTTTATTTAATGTGGGTGCGCCATCAAAAGGCGTCAAAACTGCATTTTTTTAAAAATAGTAATTTTACCCGACAAATTTTATTTTGTTCTCTTTCCATGTTCTTGAAAATGTGTAAAATGAATAATAAAATTCAAAATGTAGTTAATACTATTCATAACGGCTATTTCATAATAATATATCGTTGTTTAGTGAAACCTAGTTTTGCGTACTACACACGCTATCGAGGAAGGTCGCGATTGCATGTAATGCAAGACAAGTCCGTATTGTATGCTATGAATGATTCATTTGGTGTTGTGTATAATATAAAAAAATACTTCTCATAAAATCTCAGGGTGTTGCATCATTCATGGATATGGAAGTTCGTACATATGAATGAATGTTGTTTCCTTTTTTTCATATTGAAAGAATGAAAAAAATTATATTTATATATATATTATCAATACATTAAAATTTTTATTTCATATATATCAAATATAGTTATTAAAGTCGTGCTTAATATATTATATTTAATGCGTGAAAAAAATAACATCGCTTCGCAAGATAGTAGTCTGGCATACACACAATGGTGTCGTATTCTGACAATTTGGAAATCACAAAGGAATGTGTGATATATTAATTAATGAATAATAATAAAATCATAAATATAATATATATCATATATAAACTATAAATCATTCATTTTTATCAACCATGAAATGCGGAAATGGAAAATATATTGACATCGGTTCCCAAGGTGGTAATACGCAGTACACACAAACGATAATTTTGTAACCCAGTTTTTGAAAGTGTGTGAAGTTATCAGTCATACCCTTAAAATAATAAAATCTCAGTATATTTATTATAATAATTTTATTATATAAGTATGGTTTAATAATAATATTATAATGTGGAAAGAAATTAAAATAAAAATTATTTTATGATAACATTACCTCCTTTTTAGGTATCCTTCTTTAGATTTAACTGATTCCTTCCTAAGATAGAATTGTGAAATATATAATGATTATATTATTATGTTTTTTATGTTTTTAATTTATTTGGGTAGTTAGGGTTAGAAAAAAATTCTTTTTAGGGTAATAAGTGAGGATTAGAGTGGGTGTTTTTTTACAAATTGTGTCACTTGGTGTTTTTTGAATGAGTGAATTACTCCCATTTTTCTAATATCAACAGGAAAAAATAATGATCCAATTTTGATTATATATGGTATAAGTTCTAAATTTTGTTATAGAATTTGGATTAGAAATTTTTGGGTCATTTATACACCTTTTATTCTGTGTTTATCCACTAAAGAAACTCATTTTTATCACAATCGTTGTAAATAATTTTAATTGTTTTCACTAATAGTATTGGTAAAAAATTAATTTGACATTATTATAAATTATAAATAACTCTTATATAAAATATTAAATACATTTCACTAAATTAAAACCACATAAGTGTAAAAAATTAATTTATGAATAATCATTCATTCCTGGTGAAGAAACATGTTTTTAAAGTAAAAATGCGGAAAAGCATAAAATATATTTATATCAAAATTAATTAATAAATTAATTAAAATTGGATAAATTGAAAAACTATGTATAGAGTTGAATTATTATGACCTTTATAATAATTAAAAATTTAATATATATTTTTTGATTATCTATATGAAAATTCAGTTTTCAATTAAATTCTAGTATTTTTCACTATTCATCAAAAATGAATCTTATCATAAAACCCCAAAAATTCACCATAAGATAAATTTTTTATTACAAATTAAAAAATTTATTTAAGTATAAATTATCTATAAGTGGTAAAAATTAATTATAAATTATGTTCTCCATGTTCAATTAATCCGTCTTTTTGGAAAATACAGCTTTTCCGAAAACATTTCTTTTTTACTTCAAGTGGTTATTATTTTTATTTAAAATAAATTAGTTAGTAATGAATTCATTATACATACCTGTTTAAAACAAATTTTCATAATTTAAATAACCCTATTCATTCCCTCTATTCTATCAACATGGTGATAAATATCATATTAAATAAAAATATTAATTTTTTATTGTGGTCCGGTAAAACCTTGTCTTGGATGTAATGAAAGATATAGAAGAAACTAGTTGTTTCATGTAATTCTATCTAACTCAATATTAGAATCATTAAGATCTATATAATAGATTTAATTTATTTAATATAGTAAATATATCTTAAATTCTCAAGATGTTATGTTCCTTTTTGTGTTTGGTGTTTCATTTCACATATGTAATTGAATATGAATTTAATATTTTAATATTTAATGGTGTTACATTCTCCCCACCGTAAATAAATTACTTCCTAAAAATATAAACATGATCTCATTATCATTGGGTTTGATATTTGAAAATTACTTTGTTGAAATACCAACAACATTATAAGGGATGGTAAAACATCCTCTTAATAAGAGTGAATGAGAAGTATGATGGTCATATGGAATAACAAATATATTGGTTTATATGTAAGGAAAGATAGGTGGGAATTGAAAATATGTACATGGAAGAGAAAACTAACACCCAAATGGAGATGGAGAGTGTTATATATAGTGGTCATGAAGAATTTAATGATAATAAATCAATAAACCCAAGCTGTGAAAAAGATAGTTGACATCATCAAACATAATGATTGTTGGAAAAAAAATGTATTATGATCATTTTTCATTATGCTGAGTAATTATTTTTCTGTATAATAAAATAAGGATGTAAATTTACATGATGTATTTCTCTTTCATAAACACAATTTCATTCTTTTATTTTTCAATGATCCATTTCCAGTTTAACTCTTTACTCAATGAAATGAATACTTAGAAATGATTTTAAGTCTGAAGTACTACATATTAATATTAAAATATTATAAGATCCAAAAAAATGCTGACATGCCTTTTAGTCATTCTAAAAAAACCTAGAATGGTTATCACAAGTTATCCAGTATAATAAATTAATCTCCTAACCTCTAATAAAAAATATGAATTCATCATTAATATCTATTATTGTTTTTTTAATTAATAAATATGAAATATTAACCAAGATGTTACATATGTATATTATAAGCACGAAACCCTTTCCGTATTTTGGTCATGGGTTCAAGCCCCACAGTATTTTCATATAGGAAAGGATGTCCCTGACATTTTTTTTCCTTTTTATAAACAATATTAATATATTTCCTATAATGTTATCAAAACAATATATTGGAAATCATTGAAGTAAAATTAATCATTAAATTACATTTTTACTATGGTTATCAATAATACATTTTTTAAGTTTTTTATAATATTTTTTTATATTATTTTCATATCATTAATAAACATATTAACTCTAAAGGTTATTAATATCATTATTATTCTGTATATAAATTGTAAATGAATTATTCGACAAATAACTTCTCCACTATAATATATATATTCACTATACATCTCCTAAAAATTCTATAATCTTGGTATTCTCTAAACAATTAAAACCTAAAAAGTTGTTTTAGACATTGAACTCATAACCCAAGATATTATGTATAACTTCATATGTTAATGAATTCACAATTTCATATAAAATGTAATAGAATTGTTAGATGATTCATTAGTATTATAACAAAAATAATATTTGTATAACACTTGAATAATTTATTTATTAAATCACAGTACAAAATTACAACACCATTTTTTTACACTTAGGTACTTCCATGGCCTATGTGTTACCCTTTATAAGTGATCATTGAATAAAGTAATTCCTAGGTACCACACATTTAATCTAACAATAATTAAATGGATGATTTGGATGAGATTTATTTCCTTTTATCCCGTTTGGATACTCACTTTCACCAAATTCTCCTTCCTATTCAATGTTATCCCGATTCCTTCAGGTTTCATCCATTTACTATAAGAAAACATCATAGTGTGATAAAAAATAATCATATTAAAAAACTATATAATAATCTATATGATGACTAAATCATGAAATATTATTTTCAATTTAATAAATATGAGGATTAACCTTGGTTATTCATTTTCATTAACTATTAAACTCCATTATAATTTTATGTAATGAAAATTTTAATTATCAAAAGAGTATCCCCTTGTAGTGTCAAACTAGAAGTGTGATAAGGATTGTTTTTATATACCAGGTTACTCTCAATTCAATCTCCATGTTCTAATTTTAGAGTTATGACCCCTAATTATATCTTCTCCAGAACTACTTTTACTTGTAGTACCTGGGAAAAGATGTATTTGAAGGAAAAATCACATATTATCTATATTACCACAAAATTAGGATGTTCTTATATATGTATCATCAAATTATATCATATGTTTATGTTCCCTAATATAAATTTTCTAAAATCTAGTTTACAAGGTTTATAATAATATTTCTCTAAAACCAACTGTATCGACCCCAATCCTTGAACCCCAGAGACGATGTCTGTTATCATTACATTGGTATATGATAAAAGTAAATCACATCCAAAAGGACAGAATAGCTTAGTAGTCTTGGTAAATAAGATACATACATGGGCCTTTTATTATAATTAAACAATAAAAATTACAACATATTTTTTGAGAATAAATTTATTCCATCTAGCATATCCCTCTATACCACTCATAGTAAACATCACAGAATCCTAGGTAAATAAAAAAATATGTGTGAGATCAAATTCATATTAATGGTTAATTATAGTAAAAGATATCATGATTCAATATGAATAATTGACATGGAAATGTAATTAAATGAGCACACATTTCATTTAAGAATTGGATAATGAAACATCAATATGTCAATGTAAATAATCTTACTCAAATTCTTTTTAAATAACTCAATATGGAAAACTAAATATGGAAACTTAATAATTGTACACACATTTTATTTAATAAATGAAATTATAATTAAATCCTTATGGAGATAATTTTATAGTAAAAATATAATGAATACTAATAACAAAATAATGAGTAAAGAAAATGTTAAATTATTGGATTCAATGATTACCTAGTACATAGAACCATTACTATCAAGAGCTTTCAAAATATTATTTCAAACATTCATGGTAAAAATCCATTTCCCTAAGTCTAGCCAATTTATTCATCCCATTAGACTACCAATTCATCAAGTGTATTATTTCATGACCCGTCCTTGGGACCCAGGCTGTGACTACCCTATTCCTGCCTTCAATAGGTTGTGGGATGGAGACCAGCACCAAAGGCGTAAATCCATAAGCTGGGAAGGAGTTCCCTTTATAAAAGAAAACACACACAATCAGTGCACACAATTGGAAGAAAAACACTAAGAAAAAACTTTATACAAAATGTGTGATGGAAAGTAAAATGGGAAGGAAATAGAATCCCTACTGTAATGTACAAGTACAACTAAAAAAAGGAAAAATATCTAAAATGTATAGTGCAGCTCCGGGATCGTCCTCCAAGATTCTTACCTGAAGGGTAGGTACAGATGGCCACCTCATCACTCCACGCCCGTCAGACTCCTCTGTGTACCGACTCGTCATAAGGACCTCCTCCGGGTACCGTCCAGTCCTGGTGCTCTGGGCCTCCGTCAGTGTTGTCCATCGTTTTCATCTAACACAATGATGTGCGATCATAGCCCTTGCAGGGGTGAGTTTAATGATAATCATTAGGGACCCCGAGATCCTCAATGTCTAACAATATACAACAATGATAACCACAATTTAAATAAATAATGGATAACCATTAATTTGGTATATTCATATATATATATACCTACGTTATCTAGTAACCTACCTCAATCATTAGGTAAACACAAATTTCACTAACTCATCTCCAATCAGAATTTTATTCTAGGGGGTAGTATCAAGTAACAACCCCAGTCACACTATCTGAACCTCAGCTGATGATGTACTCCTCCTCTAATGTGTATTGTAGGTCCATCACGTCACACAGAGGCATTTCCCACTTTCCTGGACTACTGTGGTACTCCTCCTATCGAGTATCGTGGGTCTCCTGCGTCACATAGAGGCGCTCCCCATTGTGGGTCTGCCGCGCTCACACAATGGTGTTCCCCATTTTAGCCTGCTGAGGTACTCCTCCAGTCGAGTACCATCGGTTAGCCACATCACACAGAGGTGCTCCCGACTGTGGTTCTTCTGCGCTAACACAGAGGCTCTACCCTACTGGGCTAGTCGAAACACTCTGAGTCAAAAGGTCAGCAGTGGTCAGGTCTCAGTTAACTACTAGGTCTTTATACTCCGCTCGCACGTCTCCGTGAGGATCCATTCCCTTATCTATGGGTTGCCACTCCAAATATCATGAAATCCCACTCAAAATTATCTCAAAGGTCTGACTTGTCATATGGATGTCAACGCAATAGATGGTTCGTCAATCAGACACCCAGTCTGTGAGTTATTGGAATTTTTGTTCCAGGGTCTTGTTTGATTCTTAATCGATCCTAACTGACCATACTCCATATCAACCAAAATATCTAGTGCAGTATACTCAAGGCACTGTCTCACTCCAAGGATTCATGTTCCACTGAAGGTTCGTCAAACGAACGCCCGGTGCCAATGTTATAGAGTTTTGTGCTGGGGTGCAAGGTTTGCGCATAGTCTAAAAAAACCGTGCAGCCAGGCCGTGCGAAGTCTCTGGGTGAGATAGTAAAAACCACAAGGTTAGGGAACTGTTTGAAAAACTATGTGGCCAAGCCGTGCGAAGTCTATTAGTGTGACAGTAGGAACCGCATGGTTGGCGCAGGGTTTGAAAAACTATGCGGCCAATCCATGCTAAGTCCCCATGTGGGATAGTGGCTACCACACGATTGGCGCATGGTTTCCAAAACTGTGTGGACAAGCTGTGGGGCCACTTAAAATTAGGGTTTACGGTCTAGAGCAACATGGTATTTCCCATCATTCCCCTATTCTTCCTCCCACTCATGCCTCATGCGGGATTTTCTGTTTTTCAGAGGTTGGGGGAGCTCCTTAGCTCATTTTGGAGGCACATCGACCAGGTTTCTTAGTGGATCGAAGGGGGTTCTCCATTAGTCACCGCCAAAAAAATCCACCAACTTCTATCACGATGAACACACCATTCAAGAATAACGGCGGAGGGTTCGTTCCATGTTAGGTTGTCCCACACCGTCCTCATTGTAGTGGTAATAGGTGGCTCAACAAGAACTTAAAAGATGATAATCAATCCCTAACCTCCCGCAATGAACATTCCCAACCCGCAAAAGAAAACATCTGCATTCATTGTTTATTTAAATAAAGAAGAACATTGGAATGTAGTCATACTCAAAATCCAACCCCTACCTTGTATGATGATAATCGTTGATGAAGTCGTGGAAAAGAAGACATCGTTCGGTCAACGCCGGGAAGCGTTCGGGGTAGAAGACCAAGGATGAAGCGTCGTCGGTGTTCATCGTGGTGGGTTTCTTTTCTTTTGGCTCGGCCGAAGACTGAAGAAACAGTTCGACATTCCTTAGTGGAGGATGAAGAGGCATTATTCACGTTTTTTGTTGAGAGATAATTCTCCAAGGGTTCTCCAAGTTACCTCTCAAAGCTCCACCATATGAATAGATTCTAAGCAAAATAATATAATAGCTTCGTCTATTATCTAATTGTTGGAATGAATTAAAAATAATTAAAAAGGTTCCAATTAATTTAATGAAAGAGATCAATTAATTAATTGTGAGGTTTGTAAAATTAAATTAATGGTTGAAGGTGAAGATTTTTCTCCCACATAAATGGGTGGTTAAGGGGGTATAAAGCATGCATGGGCCCCACCATGGATATCATCCCAAGGGAGGTTGTGTGCGGGTGGGCCCCACCAACATAACCTTTCATTGGAGGTTTTGGTGTTGTGTCACCCACCACTAACCTCCTCTTGGATGTTTTAACCACTACAAAATAAAAATCTACACTTATTTTTATTGAACTTCATTTTTAAAAACTCCAAAAACTAACTTCCATTCCCGACCAACTACTGTCGATGTGAAAGTATTAGAAAGAGAAAATCGGCACTACGAGTTCATCTGTGCCCTAAGATTTCAATTCTGAGCACCGGTTTAAAAGGTATAAAATCATGCTCGTACATTTACTGAACTTACCAGAAAAAACGTCAAAAATTGATTCTGGGCACACCGAGCCTCGGAATCAAGCACCATAAATTTTTGCAAACTCGTAAAATTCCTATTTATTTATTAAAAAATACACGAAAATTCAAGGTCATAACAATCTCCCCACCTTAGTTCTTTACGTCCCCGTAAGCTATAACTCACAATAATGGAGCAAATGGGGGTACTGAGCACACATCTGAGCCTCCCACTCCCATGTGCACTTTTGGAGGTTCTCATGCAACCAGCGAAAGCACACTAGAGGTATCGACCATCCACGTAGGACCCACTCCATTCAATACTCAATCTCCAATGGAACCTCCGTGAATGTTTCCCTGTCATCGATGTCTAGCTCCTTGTGGTCGATGATGTAGGAAGGGTCATGCCGGTATCTCATCAGCTGAGATACGTGAAAGACATCGTGCACCCGGTGCAACAGATATGGAAGAGCGCAACGATTAGCCACCTAGACTACTCTACTGAGGACCTAGAACAGTCCAATGAACCGTGGATAAAACTTTCCTCCTCATCCAAATATCTGTATACCTCATCGAGGTGAGACCCATAGAAAGATGTGGTCTCCATCCTTGAACTCCAGAGGTCTCTATCTCCTGTCAGCATACACCTTCTACCTACTCTGTGTAGTCTTCATCGATTCCTGGATGATCTGCACCTTCTCCATGGTAGCCCATACCATTTTTGATCCCACAAGTGCAGACTCCCCTGGGTCTTTCCCGCATAGTGGTGATCTACAAGGTCTATCATACAAGGCCTCAAAAGCTGTCATACCATTGGTGGAGTGATAGTTGTTATTTTAGGAAAACTCTAACAATGGTAAGTGATCCTACCAACTATGACCAATGTCGAGGACACAAGATCGAAGCATGTACTTGAGGGTCTGGATGGTCCGCTCGGTCTGGCCATCCATCTGAGGATGGAAGGGGGTGCTCAAACGTAACAATGTCCCGAAAGCCACCTACAACCCCTTCCATTGCTGGGAAGTAAACCGTGCATCATAGTCAGATACTATAGAAGATGGTACTTTATGTAAATGCACAATATCCTACATATAGATGCATCCCAATCTCTCTACAGAGCCCAGCTCTCTAATATGTAGGAAGTGATCCAACTTGGCGAGTTGGTCAACGATCACCCAAATCGAGTTGTGACTCCTCGATGTACATGGAATACCCACAAATAAATCCATAGATATCCCATACCACTTCCACTCTGGAACCATTATTGGATGTTACAAGCCTACTGTTACTTGGTGCTCCTCCTTCAGGTAATGGCAACGGAGGCACCATGATACAAACTCTGCTACTGCCTTCTTCATACATGGCCTCCAGTTCTATCATCGAATGTCCTAGTACATCTTCGCCACTCCTGGATGTACCGCTATATAAGAAGTGTGGAATTCCATAAACACTTCATTCTGAAGTGAAACCAGTACCATGGTATGTCTTCTAAAGATGATGACGTGCTCCCCACATTTAGAAAATACATCATGTGCCTACCCTATAGATATCTGAGCATGTCGTGTCTCACTGTCTGTGTCTCCATGTCGCGCCTCCCTGACACGCTGAAGAAAAGGGGGTGACTATAAGAGACTATAAATAGGCTACCGCATCATTTTCCACAAAGGATATCTGTAAGGCAGCGAGCCGCTCTGTCACCACTCCTAGTAGTTGTATGCTAGATCTCGGGCTCAGAGCATCTTCTACAACATTCCCCTCCCTATGAGTATAGACTATCTCGTAGTCATAGTCCTAGAGTGACTCAAGCCAACTTCATTATCTGTGGTTCAGGTACTTATGAGAGAAGATATACCTGAGACTCTTGTGATCATATTACATGGTAAAACATTTCCAATCAGATAGTGCCGCCACATATTCAAGGAAAATACCATTGCTGCTAACTCCAGGTTATGGGTAGCGTAGTTCTGAACATGTTGTCTCAGTTACCGAGAACCATATGTGATCATTGTTCACTCCTGCATCTGGACACACCCAACTCTGTCCTAGAGGCATTGTAGTAAACTACGTACCCTACACCCTCCTCTAGAAGCCTCAATATTGGGGCACTAGTAAACCTCTGCCTCAGGTCCTGAAAGCTCTGCTGGCATCTCTCCGACTACATGAAGTGTTTTCCCTTCTTCGTCAAAGTTGATAGCGGTGCAGCAACACTGTAGAAGTCTGCAACGAATCTTTGGTAGTATCTATCTGAGAACAGGAAACTCCATACTTCTGTAACACTCTTGGGTGGCTCCCAATAAAGTATCGCCTCAATCCTCATTGGATCTACTACAACACTAGCCTTCGAGATAACGTGTCCCGAGAAGTGAACATCATGAGTCCAAAACTAGTACTTCGAGATCTTACCATAAAGATGGTGCTCTCGGAGTGTGTCTAGTGCCACCTACAAATGGTAGGAATGCTCCTCCTCAGTAGCCAAGTAGATCATAATGTTGTCGATGAAGACTACGACAAAGAGATCGAGGTATAACTGGACGATCCTATTCATGAGACACGTGAACGTTGCTGGAGTGTTGGTAACGTCGAAGGTCATAACCCAAGAACTCATATTGGCCGTACCGACATCATAAGGTCATCTTATGCAACTCCTCGTCTCAGACTCTAAGCTAGTAATAACATGATATGAGGTCTATCTTTGAGAACCATTGTGTTCCCTTGAGCTGATCAAAGAGGATGTCAATCCTTGGGAGTGGGTACTTGTTCTTCACAGTCACCTGGTTCAGGAGACGACAGTCAACACAAAGCCTCAAGCTCCCATTCACCTTATTGGCAAACAGAATTGGGGCTGCCCAGGGAGAAACACAGGGCTGGATGAATCCCTTCCCCTCCCTGTCCTCCTACTGTACTCGCAGTTCATGATGCTCAGCGGGAGAAATCTGATATGTTATAGTAGATACCAGTGTCGTCCTGGGGTATATATCAATGTAGAAGTCTAGATATCTGTTAGGAGGTAGTCCTAGAACATCGTCAGGGAAAACATCCATGTACTGGGCCACCACTACTAGATAACTTGGACTCTCCATATAAAATCCTTTGAGGTTAATACATGACAACTGATGAGTGATCAGCTGCACCCTCCTCCAAGTATGTTTGACATGTTCTGCAATGGTTACCTTCTCGGTGGTGAAGGTAAACCTGGTCCCATCTATGCGGACACAACACACTTTTCGACTAATATAGTCAGTCTAAGAATGGACTGTAGATAACTATTCTATACCCAAGATGACATCATAAGGCCTCTATGCTTCTACTTAGAGATCCCTGCCAAAGCTCTCGTCTCCTATTGTAAGCTCGCATTGCTGGCATGAGTGCGTAATCGTTGAATCACCTCTCATAGGAGTCTCTATCCAAAGAATCGATCTGATGGCTCCATCAGAATTTCTGAGATCCGAATGAGGGTAGTAGAAATGAAAGATTGACAGGAACTAGTGTTTATAAGAACTAAAGATAAGGTTGAGTAGACACAGATCGTACCTCGAATCATCTTCGGAGCTCTATGGTCATATGCCTCAGCTGGATGAAGCTGAGCTCTCCCCTGTCCACCCACTCCATGTGGTTGTGGTGGACCTCTTGGTGTTGGTGGCAGTATGACCTCGTAACGTTGTCCACCACCAGTAGCTCGACCAGCTCCTCTGCCACGTCTGCCTGCACCCTGAAAAATACCTCGATCAAACCTCTACCTCCGCATGGGAGGTCCCTCGACTGTCTGCTGATCATCTAAACAGAGGGACAAACAGTCTCGATCCATGTGACCCTACACACCGAATGAGTTGAATTGCCTGCTCCTGGCAGGTAAGTCACCGCCCCGAGTGCCCCGAACAACATATCCTTAGTCCTGCAGTCGTCCACCCATGGGTCTGGTCCTCTTGGACCTCTATGTCATCTGTCTACTTCCAGCTGCAGAACACTGCGCTTCATGTCGACGAGCTGTTGTTCTCGCTACTGGTGACTACTCAGCAAGGAAACTCTCCACTAGTAGGTCTCTCTCTAACACCCCTTCCTACATCAAGATGCTGAGGGAGATCATCGAGGCTTTGAACTCTTGACTAAGCCCCTGATCAAAGAATAGGTCCCAAAAGAATGAGTCTCGCACCATATATATGGAGAAGTTTGATAGGTCTGAGAACCTTGTTGAGTATTGTTCCATAGTCATTATACCCTGCTATAGATGCAGTAGCTCCTGTATCTGTACCGCTCGTAGGTTTGCTGGAACAAACTCCACCTGGAACAGGCTCTTGAAGTCATTCCAGAGTAGTTTCACCTCATCATGGACCTAGACCATCAGGCTCAACCATCGGCCAGATGCTACCTGAAGAAGACTCGAATCAAGGATCACCATGAGGTATGCTGGTGTCCCTACCAGCCTGAAGACTCCCACCATAGCCTCCATCCAATCATCAGCCGCCTGTGGGTCCATCTATCCCTGGAACCTAGGAGGCCACTGGTGTTGGAACTCATGCAAAACGCTCAAGCGGCGTACATCGTTTGCTCTTGGGGTTGGTGGCATCAGTGGACCAACAGAAAGTTGTACAGCTGGTTCCTCTACTAGAAAAAGGCCCTGCACCGAGGCCTCATCACTCAGTGGGCTGTTAGAGCATATGAATCTTAGGGATCTATGGGGAGGTATCCTGAGAGAAACAGTTGCGACATATTCAAAAGATTATACCTATTGAGGGGACCCAGTTGATCTGAATTAAGAAATATTTTAATTTCAGGCACGCAATCAGTGTTTTCTTGAACTATGTCAGAAATCAGACGTCAGGGTCCTGGTGTATGGATACGTCGGCCGCCCGCACTAACACTGCACTCCCTAAACTGTAAAACACACATAGTACCCCTAACACTATTGCTTCAAAGAAAATAAATATTAAAGTCTTATGTTTTGCGGTAGAACCAAATCCTCTAATACCAATTTGTCACGACCTGTCCTCAGGACCCTTGTCGTGACTACCCCAATCCAAGCTTCCATAGGCTAGGGGCTAGCGACTAGCACCAAAGGAGTTTCCCTGGGCTCGATTAAGATGACATTGGGCATCATGCATCCAAATAAGTGATTTCTTATTCTATTTGAGATAGGTTACCCTATGTGTGATCATTTTAATAGAAATACATGATTTTTTAATTGTTTTAACATGAGATTTTTTTATATTAATAATTAATTAAATTACATAATGGTGTTTTAATGGTCATTATTTGGTTGTTTCATGATTTCCTCACTTTCCACATATTTATAGCATTATTTCCTTTATGAAATCCTATTTTCAATATTGTTTTCATATATTAGTCATCCTATGTGATCATTTGTTTTTAAAAATGGTTTTAATTATGTATATACGGAATGCCTAAATATTTTTTTGTCTTTCTACTCGTTTTCATAGAGTCCCAACGTCATGTTTTGGTTTCCCAGATATTCTCTAATAAATTTCAAATTTTTGAATTATTTAAAGGTGTCATAACAATATATAAAAATATAAATACATATATAGGTTCCCACTTTTTACATCCTCACTCATGATTTTGGTAACATGTACATTGGTTAAAGGGGGGATTATATACTATTTTTGTAGTATACATTATTAAGTGTGAAGGTTGATTGTGAACATGAATTCCTTGGGAAAAGTGGTCTACTAAATAAATGATGTACCCTTTTTAAATTATAATACCTAATTGGAACTTTGAAATGTTTTATGGAAATATAAACCATAATTAATGAATTAAACATGTATTATAAATGTAGACTGTGATAAATATTTGAAACAAGATGTATTCTTAATAAAGGGATTCTGGTTGTTTATGTACCATGGAAAAGGGGCTATGCTTATTCAGGGATTTCGTAGGTGGGAATGTGAATGGTGTATTTTCTCAAATTGTATGATTTTTATGTATATTATAGATTTTTAAAAAACTTATATCCTTTTTATAAATCATGGGAAGGCGTGGGTAGTAAGGTGGGATCCCTATATACATATGACAAACTTGATGATATTACGCATTGACTAATGGACCAATGTATATAACCAAGTTTCCCATGTGATGTTCCCCTCAGTCAAACAAGTGATGGTGTCACGGAGTATTTGTGTTGTGTTTTATAATGTTTATAAAAAATAGATATTTATTATATTCATTTTTATATCTTGCTTCTATGTCATCTTGTCAAAAACCAGATATACCATGACACCTATTTTATATACGATCATATTTCCCCTATTTTGTAGAATGTTTATGGCATAATTTCCTCAGTTATGTTTTATAATTAAAAAAAAATATCTCAATGAATTTTACTTTTTTGAAATTAGGTGTTATAAAGTGTGTCATTATTTGGAAATGTTTTTATGAATTGAATAAGGGGAAATAATTTTATGAAGTATCAGCTTATAATTTTTTGAAAGGTATAGAAAACATAATATTAAAATATTTTATATTTTTAGTAAATCATGAATGTTTTTATATTTAAATTTATGTCTTAGGGTGTGTTTTATCTTTTTTAATCCCTACTAGGAATTACTTTCCTCGCATCTATATCACTATCATTATTCAGTTTCATGTTTCAAAATATCTTTTTGTCACACCCATCGGGGCATCACGATTATTTTTTGGGGTTGAATAACATTGTCATAGGTAAGTAGATATGTTTTTAGTTTAGTTCTATTTTAAGTATCATTTAATACATTATCCACATAGGTATTTACTGATTTATACGGACAAAGAGTAACTATATTTTTTTGTGGATGAAGAAAATCTATTGGAGATGGGAATCTGTGATTTGTAGGAGAGGGTGTTCAGTGGTTGAGTGAGGTTCTGGGCTCTCAATATTGATTCAATTATTTCCTAGTTATGATGTTAGTATAATATTTCTATATTTTATTCTAGTGAGGATTTCCAATGTATGGATGGGTCAGGACGTAATTTTATTTACATTATGTGACTATTTTTAGTAATTGTTTATTGGGAGAAATCATTCCCAAGTGTTGTTTCCTTGATTCCCAGGCACTTGATCCGACCCCTGGGACCATGATTTCCCTTGGTGCCACATTATATGAGGTATTAAGAATCCAATATAGTTCCACCATACGTTATTTCATAAGAAAATGGTATTAAAGTAGTTTGTTTATATTTTGAATGTGGAATATGGATTTCTAATGAGTTTCCCATGTTTATTGGGATGTCATGTAGATAACAATATGATTTTAATGGATCATGCGATAGTTCATGGGTTGGTTCTTTATCATCACCACTCGTGAAGATAGCTGAGTTACCAAGGGATGTTGTGATTTTTATTTTTAGCTTATACTTTGGGTATACAATGAGGTTTGATATGGTTGTATGTGGTGAAATCATACAGATTTATAACCCATGTGGAGCAGCATACATTGTTATCTGTTACTCTCAGTGATAGTTCTATGGTGGACAAATGGTCCACCAAACCATGCGATTAATTAATATTTGGTCAATAATATATTATTCATTGGATTTATTTTGTGTGTTATTGGTTAATTGATCTTTTACTGATTTTGGTAATTTTTTTATTATAAAGTGGTTTTCAATAATTGTTTTATTTTTTAAATATGGTTTTCTGGATTTTTGAATTTAAAGAGGGGAGATTTATGATGGGTAATATGAAGTATGTTCTATAATGGAATTATATGGTATTTTAAAATGGATTTAGAAATTAATGAGTTGGGTTAAAATATTTCATTAAATGAATTTGTTTATTTTGAAAATGGATTAATAGTTGAATTTTAAAAAATTTAAGTTTTATTTTTTATATTGGATTATTGGAATTAAAAATTATTTTAATTATTTTAAATTGAATTTTGGAAAATGAATTGAAATAAATTATATTTTATTTTTTAAATGGGTTGAAATTTTCATGAGTAAATTTTTTTCAAAATGCGTTTTGACCATTCAAATTCAAGTTGGTTATTGTAGATGAAAACAATAAAGTTTTCTGAAAATGTTTCCATTTTTTGAGTTGTGTCTTTGGTTTTAATTGGTGATTATTATTAGGACAATTATATTTAATAAATGAAACATTAATTGGTGGATTCATATTTTTTCCATTTGATTATTCCCTATCAATGTCTTGGTGATGAGTGGGTGGTCAGTATTTATAATGGCATCCTCTATGTCTAAGTGATGATTATTTTTAGGGATGATTATTTCATATTATTTGGAGGTTTGGGAATAATGATATTGAAGTAAATGTGGTCCTGTGAAAATAATGAATTTTAATTTTAATATGTATTCTCCTTGATTAATCCTTAGTGAGTATTTATTGTTTTCAGTGATCATCCATTCTAATGAGTTTCATTCCTTGGTGTTGGAATTACTTCTTTTATTGGGAAAGACATGGGAAGGTGCTTTATATGACAATGAATTTTTATTTATTTATTTATTTATATTATTTTTTTCATTGAGTTTTTGTGTTTTGAGAGTTGTTCCTTGGTTTTACACCCTTATCTACACACTATATCCCATTTTATTCCGGTTGAATCATGTTTTCATAATAAATTTTTTGTTTGAGGAATTATTAGTTTGAGGATTTCCAATAAGTATATTTTCTATACTAATAAATTCGTCCTAATCATCATCATTCTATGTGTTATTCATTTAATATGATTTCATTAGTAAGTGTTTAAGGATTTTAAGTGGAGCTATGTTTTTGATATCTTGAATCTTTGGAAATGGACTTGAGGATGGTTGGGTGTCCATGGTTTCTCTTAGGAGCCTTCTATTTTTTCTTGTTTATTATCCCTTTATATTTCCTATGTTTTATATTACTTTAGGATTTCAAGTTTCAATAAAATTTTCTTTTTAGGAAATTCTAATTCTTTTAATATAAAATTGTGGTGGTTTTTTTCTTGAGAATTGTTTAATATATTTTTGGTTATCTTTAAGACTTGTGTGTTTTAATATGGTGGGGAGACATCAGTAGATGGAGTTAATAGTGAACATAGTTTCCTTGATTTCATAATGGGGTAATTATTTTTCCCACCCTGTTTAACCTCTATCATAGTAATTTGGTTGTCCAGGATGGTTTATTTTTTTAAAAAATAATCATGGACATCCCATAGAATCCATGATGAATATCCGTGGTGATTTTTATGTAAAGGGTTGGGTTGTTCCTTTTTTTTGAGTTGTGTTTGGATATGTGAGATTGTTTTTCAATTATCATTATTACATTTGACTATTGGGTTCCTTGATCTATCAAGATATATAGTTTGGTGTTGCTTAAATTTTTTATTAAGATATATTACCCACTTTTTGGATTTTAATGGTTTTGGGGTTTTAATGGAATGTTAGTGTTGGTTATCTATCTTAATCTTTTAGGAGACTCTTCTTGAGTAGTAGGTTTTTTGTGCCAAGTTTCAGGATCAAATGTATCTATTAGGTATTTTTTGGGGATGAAAGTTTCGTTGTGAGGAGAATTGTCACACCCTGACCATGATTTATTTATTATTTTTAATTAATTAATTATTTTTAACATCCTTTTTAGTTTTGGACCATATGAATTTTTTAATTTTAGAATATATTTTATCAAAATTAGTGCATGGTTGGCACACAGTTAGGAGAAACCATGAAAAAACTATATAAGTGTGTATGAGTTTTATATTAATCTAAAATCATAGCCAGTCCATGGTTTCTTTAACCATGAACCCTGATTATGCATAGTTCCCCAAAACATCTAGTATGGGGCACGTAGTTGGTTCATGGTTTGGAAAATAGTGTTTCTAAACCATGTGATCTATCTATACTGAACAGATAAAAAATTAAATTAACAACAACAATGAAAATAATAATAATAATAATAATTAGATTATAATATCCACCCCTTACCAAATAGACCCAATCCACCTCCCCCTCTCCCACTCGTTCAATAGCACCCACAGGGGGCTCCAGACTATGTTTTTTCATCCTGCATTCTCCCTCTATCATCAACTATTTCTCCTCAAAATTCTGGACATGGTTTTCTCATGTCGATATTTCTCTGAATCCATTATTCTCTTCTACCACATTTTTCTCTCCCCCATTATGGCATGAGGTCTGCAAAACCCCAGGGTTTCCTTATGGTGTGATTTTTTTTTATTTTTTGGATAGGTTTTCTTCACTTTTCATAGTGTTCCTTAGACTTGATTGATATGGTATTAGTCCTCATGTATACAAATAACTAACTTATTCTTTAGTTTGATGTAGGGTACCCCATGTTCGAGACTTTGATGTTAAATCCATTTTTTCATATTTTTTAATTAGTGTTTTTATTATATTATTATAAAAATAAATTATAGAACAATTTATTTAATAAACAAAAATATTTTTTTTCATTATTTCCACATATTCCTTATATTTTTGACATGGGATCCATTATGGAATCAAGGTTACATGTATTTTTTTGAAATATTTAACATCATAAGTTGTCATTTAATTTTTCAAATTGTTTTAATTATAAAATTAGATATTCATAATGATATTTAGAACATTCATCCAATTTCCAAATAGACCAAAAGACATGTTTTGGTTTCATAATAACTTCTATGTTATTTCGAATCCTCGATATTTTTAAATTTTATATTACCATAAATACATATATAGATACTTATATATGTTTCCTAATCGTACATCATCACTCATGGTGATGGGAACATATACATTGGGACAAGGGGAGACTATACAAATGTTTAGATGTATATATGGTTATGTGTGGAGTGTGGTTTTGGATCTTACAAACCATTTAAAAAAGTTGTTTCCAAATAAATTTTGTTCTGTTTTCAAATAATGTAGCTTGATTTTATCATTGAATTGTTTTATGGCTATAAATATTCTAATTAAGATATTCACCATTCATTAGAAATATATAACTAGATAAATGTGAAAAACATGATGTAGGACTAGTAAGGGGCTTGTTCTTATTAATGTAACTTGTAAAAGGGGTTTCACTTAAGTATGGTGGCTAGTGGAGAGAATGATAAAAATTTATTTTTTTTGAAAATTATATGATATTTATGTATATTATTGATTGAAAAAAACTCACCACCAGTTATATGTTATGGTATGCCATGGGTAGTTATGTGGGATCCCAAAGTACACTTGGATCACTAGTTTATATTACACACTGAACATGGTTCCTGTGTGGGTAACCTCGCATTCCATGTGATATACCCCTTAATATAACTATTGAGGGTATTTTACATGTGTTTCCGTTGTATTTTCTGATGTCTGACACAAGTTCAGATTGATTATGAGAGTATTTATACCTTAGTCCTAGGTTGTCCCGATCAACCCCTCATATACCATGACCCGTGTTTTTCACACACACACACAATGATTTCCTTTATTTTTTACCACAATTGAGGAATGATTTCCTTGGTTTTTTTAATATTGAAATTATTCTTTCATTTCATGCTTATTTTTGTAGTGAGGGTATTGGAATGTGTATCCTTCACTAGAAATGGTTTTTGAAATTGAAATGGTGAAAACATTTTTTATGAACTATTGGCTTCCTATTTTTTTAAAAGTAATAGAGATCACTATTTTTAAATATTTTATATTTTCAAAAAAGCATGAATTGTTTTCTACTTAAAGGTAAACAATATGGCATGTTTTCTCCTTTTTCAATCTTATAATGAATTATTTTTCCCAAAAATATATCATAATCATTCAATAGTTACAAGTTTTATCATATCTAATAGTATTTCCCATTGGAAATCAATGTTTTTATTTTTTTCTAGTGACTCCTAATGTCACAAGGAGGCAGTTATGTTTATCTATTTTTTTTATTTTTAATTTATTTAAAAAAAAAATTTATTTATTATTTTTTAACATTATAAGGATGGAGGGTAATAGTAATTGCTTCTTGGTTAAGAATATTCATTATTGGTGGGTGTCATTTTTTACAAGAGAGGGTGTTCAGTGGGTGAGGTAATTTATTACTTCTCTATGTTGTTTCACTAATTTCTTAGTATTGATATTATTTTTCTAATTGTTTAATTTTATATGCTATGGATATCTTACATAAAGACAGGTCATTCTATAATTTTAATTAAATTCATTTTTTATTTTACTTAATTTCTTATTTGGTGAAATGAATCCCATGTGGTGCTTTCTTGATTCCCAGGAAATTTTGTTAGACCCTGGAAATCATGAACACTTTTTGGGAGTTCTCATTAACTTAATCGATCAACCAATTGGGTGAAGACGTTAGTTTATTTGTGACTAAATCTAAAATACTTTTCCTTGTTCAATGAAATGGAATATTTATAGGTATATATCATTATGTGAGACTGCTAATAGAATTTTAAGAATATTTTATATTACTAGATTTGGTACTTTTAAATTCATGTATACTGAAATAGTTATTCTATGTGTGTATTATCATGATTTTGATTTTATTCAATGATTTTTTTGGAATAGATTAATCATAATTTTATGATTATAATGAATCGCTTGGATTCTATTGGTAAAAGGGGATGTGCTTTTTTTTGAAATGATTATTGATTAAGTTTTCATGGAGTGGGAATTTTATAGATCATTGACTGATGGTGAGAAACATATCCAAAATAGGGGTCTTGATCACCTTATTAGAACATTGATTCAATATGAGAAATGATTGAAATGAGATGGTGGTCAGGATAATTGAAATAATTATTGATTTTCATTTTATTCTTCTACATATGGAGTTATTTATTCCATGCTGAATACCTTGATAAATAATGATAAAAAAATTACAAATTATTGTAGTTTAGATTTTATTAGAGGTCAGTTTTATTAAATTTCGTCACATGTGAAAAGGGTTATCTGAAATAAAAAAATTGATAATGATTGTCAACATGAAATTTGATACAAGTTTGATAATTCTGGGGAAATATATGAGAAAAAATATTCCTTGGATTTTATATGATAAGAGGGTAAGAAACAAGTAAATATTAAACTATATTATTTATAATTTAAGAATTTGGATAGAGAATAAAAAATATCCCTAAAAATGAAATGAAAAAATGTACTTTATGGAAATAGACACTCAGAGTACGAGTAATGATCCTACTTCCAAAATTACATTGTAAAGTGATTATAAAAGAATGAAACCCAATTTCAATATGAAATTTTTAGGAAATAATTATTTTTTATGGATAAGGTAAACACAAAATTGTAGACTAATTTTTCATCTGAATTTGTCTATCCCTATTCTTCATAAGATTATGATGACACTCCATCAACTAATGAGATGGATAAATATATGACAGACCAAGATAAGAGACATAAATTTTTTGAGAAATATTTCTTATATAATATGGTGGTTCTTTATAAGAATAATGATAAAATTTTTAAACCACCTTTATATTGGGATGATAAATAAATTTATATTTGAACATATAATGATTAAAATGAACTAAAAGAGCATAAATTATATTCTAGTAGTCTAAAGAAGAATCCTTATAATTTTAAATTCATAAGGGAGAGTTCATAAAATTATTAATAAAGTTAAAATATTATATAACCTATTTTGGAGTTTTATATAAATCTTACTAAAAGTCACATTTCTTAAGAAATTATTTTATTTCAATTAGTGAACTATTTTTAATAAGTTTTAAATAAGATGTTACTAGAAAAATCATTTCCCTTTGAATAAAATTTATGTATTTAAAACCATTAGATATTATATTTATAAATAATTGGAATTTATTCAACACCACAGGGTTAGATAGATCAGTGTTCCAAAAAATACTTACAAATATTTTTTGACCCAGAAAGATTGGGTAACAAATTTTTTATTCAATTTAAATTAAAAAATTTTGAATAATAGAAGATTAAAATCTCAGTACTACTTATTTTCATAATTTTATTTCTAAAAATATTGTTTTACAAAAATAAATTCATAATAATGTGATGGAGACTTATGCTATGCGTGGGAAAATGGGATTGTAGTATACCTTTTTCTTTTTATGTGTGATATGTAAGGAACAACTTTAGAGAATGATGTAATTTGGTAATATATATCTTTTTATTAGATTTAATATCATTTTTTTCATGTGAATATTTAGTTCAAATTAAAATGAGATATTTTTCATGTATTTATTATAACCAAAGATCAACATGCGGATATATTTTCCAAAATTTTTCATTCTAAAATATTCTTTTAAAATAAAACAAATATGGGTATTATTGGAGTTAAGTGAACATTTTAAACTTACTTGTTTTCATTCTATTCATGAGAAACTCCTCAGTAACGTGGGAAGGAATTATTTTTTACCAAGAAATTCAGTCAGAGGCAAGCCTCTGACCATTTATTAAAGAAAATGAAATTCCAAAAGCAAGTACACCAAAATAAAAATATAAGGACATATCATCTTACTCCGACCAAAAACCATACCCATGAAAAATTGCATCCTCTGTAGTAGCTAATTCCCATTCTGAACTGTCGTAATGTCGCAAGATCGTGGCATACTTCCTTCTAAGGTTTAGCTTCTCCAAAGAGATAAGCTCCTTAGAAGACTGTGCAGCCCAGCCTTTCCCCCCCAATAGAGGACCTGGTAGTCATTGGCTTTGGCAGATAAGAATAATCCCTCCTCAGACTTCTTCTTGGTTGGGTCGTTATCACTTTCTCATTTCCAGTCACCTTGTCTTTTGCACCCTGAACAACATCTCTATAGGACGTCCAGACCATGCCACCTTCATTTTCTTTGTCACTATCGAGACAATCCCCCAATTATCCAAAAAATATCACTACACGGTATTCCTCTTCCACACCTCATTCCTGCTGAGATTGAGAGTTAAAATCCAGCATATCAAGACACTTTGAATGACCTGCAAGTTCACACCAAACATTTTTCCCCTTCTTTCCAAATCTGTCACCAGCAACAACCTCCTGTGTGATGCTTACAACTTCTTTGACATCCTCCTGCCCTTGAAAAGGTATAGCATGACCTCCTGGATTGACAATACCTTTCCCCTCCGATCCTTTTCACCCACAAACACAACACCATCACAGTCTTACACCAAGTCTTCCATCACCAAACTAGTAAAACGGTTGTTTAGCTCAAGATCATCTCCCTGTATCCAAGATCGAGACTGCAGCCCAGTTGCATCCTTCACCTGCACACCAACCTATTTTGCGAACCCATGATCAACAGATGGATCTTTCAGAATCACCTCCTCTACAGCACATTCGCTGCTGATGGCAACATCCTGCAAGGCAACAATCTCCATCATTCGGCCAACAGTACTAGGATCCTTGCCCATATTCTCCTGATCCCCCTCCAAAGTGGCCAAATTTCCCTCAGAAAATGCCGGAATGCAATCACTATCTTTAGCCAAAGACCGCGACTCAATTCCAAGATCACCTTTCAGTATGTCAATCACCTACATAACAGTTGGGTTTACAGGTATCTACACTGTCTTCAAACCACTAGCAAGGCCCGAAGCATCATCAATGTGAGCCTGCCTCATCCCCCTCTCTACAAGTCTAATAGATTGTGTATCAGCCAGATTACCATATAAATTGTTTCACGAATATCCCATTGGAATATTTATTTCCTCACACACAAACTTTTTTTACTCATATATTATTACAACAGTTTAATTTAATCATATATGTTATTTATTGTTTTCAAAATTACTCATGTATTAATATTTTTTATCTACTCTTGCATAATATTTAGATTAATCTTATTATGATTTATATTCCTTGATTAGTATTTTGTCATAACACTCCAAGTTTTCTTTTCCTAGATATTTTCTTTTATTAGTGTTCTTATTGATATTCTCGAAAGGGGATAACGTTTTTTTGTTTCTATTGATTTAAAATGGGGTAGAATTTTAGGATAAGATAAGTAATTGATTTTGGGAATTCATAAAATTAAATAACAATAAAATAATAGAGATTATTGTTTCGAAAATATTCATCACATATATCATAGGTGTGAGTTTTATTGTAGTATAAGTACTTTTATATATTGATTCATTTCATTTAAGTTCATGATATTTTTCATTTTTTATGATTATAAAAAATGATAAGGTTTTTGAGTAATGTTATTAAAATGAATTATTCTATATCAATAACTATTATAAATAATAAAAAACTATTTTTTTACTAACATGATTATTTTGGGTTTATTTTTAATTTAAACATAGAACCTAAAAACAACATAATTCACTGAGTTTATTTCGGACCATGTAATTTTCAACACATTGTGAATTAATTTATAATTTAAAATAAAATTAAGATAAATTAATGAATCCTTATATTTTATAGTCTAGAAGAAATCAGAGTTTACCATTAAGAGTCTTTTACACTAACTCTTACAAATTTTGACCTTGGATTCAATGAAAAGAAACTAACCTAAAACTTTTACTTTCCAGATTTGAAAAATCTCTTTGATTTTGTGAGATTCTATTTATATTGTTTTTATTGAATTTCATAGATCTAGTTTTTTTGACAATTTTATTATAAAATATTTTATATTTTACATTGTAATCAATTTATTATGTACTTATGTGATATTTCAAATTTTGCGGTTATGAATTCAGTTGATTCTAGATGATGACTTTCTATTGATGTCATGATCAATGAAGATCTTATCAATAGAGAATACAATGTTGATGTTTAGGTTTGTTATTGTTTCTTTTGATCAATTAGATCAATTAAGTAACAAGTTATTGAATTATGTATCCCTTGGATATGGTTATAGATCATTTTACTACATTTCATAAAATATAAAAAATTTCCTTTAACTGGAATTGACAATATCTATTATAATTAATTTTAAAGGAGTTTGTGGATTTTTTAAGACCCCAATATATAGGTACCCCTTATGTTCTAGTAGTGATGATGATTATACCCTTTAATCCCACCACTAATAAGACACATGTTTTCTACTATCATAGATGGTGTAAAATTCATACAAATGGGAAGTATTGTTCTATTTATTTAAATACAATGATAATAGACTAGATGAGATCCACCAATCAACATAAAATTATAAATAAATACCTTTATCAATACATTTATATAATGAAATAAAAAAATATAAATACAACTAGAAATAGAAAAAAATACTAGGTAATAACCAGGAACTCTGACTACTCCTGAACAATCACTATAAGACGGAAATTCCTAGATCGATCACCACCCAACACTTGTAGACTTGAAAGAATATATATATATATATATATATGTGGTGTGATCCAAAATTTATAATGAATAATATTTTCCTTGAAACCACTCATGAAAATGTGAAATAAGAATAATAAATCCTAATGAATAAACAATGATACCAATTTATTGACTAAACTGGTAAAACTATGGCACACTAAGGATTTCTCTACATGTAACACATATATTTATATAAGATAATATCAATATCATAAATATAGGTGCAAGGATCCCCTTATCTACCTACCTACTATTTTTTCACTCTCATAGCCCAAATTCAAAGATTATATGCTCTCATCCTCTCTATAAGTCACCATAAACCCCATGTATAATATATCACAATTGAATCTCATACTACAACCCAAGAACACACATCCCAAATACAAATTTCAACATGTAGTATATATATAAGACACTATAGCATGTGTAGCTTGAATAATTCCAATAACCATTACATCCCATGAAATATCCCTATATTAACTATAGTTTTTATTGGAAAAATAAAATTGTTCACTATTATGTTAAGTTGCTACATCTCAACCACACATGTATAAAAAACAACGATCCATCAGATACCATCTAGGAATATATCCAATGTCAGAAGAAATAACAACCAAAATACAGCTAAAAATCATACTATGTTTGAATGAAGTGTAATAAAGAGGTACAATTCAACTATCCATTAACTAACCAAACGTTATATTGGTTAAAATACTCAAAAACCAAAAAATATTTTTTTTCAACTACTTAGATGTCTTGGGTATTGGAGTTTATGAAATTCAAAAATATAATAATAGATATATCACATAATAATGATAAGGGTAACGACGTAACAATAGACTAAACAACAATTATCATCCCATATATAACATGTCTAAAACAATTAATGTCTAGAGAACATGATTTTATATAAGAATACAAGCATCAAATTTTTACTACATTAATCATTTTCATTTAGTAATTAGTAGTTACCAACAATTCAATAATCCCCATATAAATTCTAGTTAATCATTAAATTTTATTATCAGAAAACATGACCTATAATAATATTTATAATTTTAAATTTCATATCAAATACTCCTTTGATCATAACTTTAATCCACCCCATGGGTTTTTATTCAATATTAACATCATCGTCACCTATCCACTGAGTTCATGGATTAATTAATATATCATTCCACAATCTGGGTATTCTAAGACTGGACCAAAAATACCAAAAGTAATATGCACTCATGATTTATAATCCTATTTTAGTAGGAATATGGAAATAACAACGAGAAACCATCAAGAAAACCCAGCCACTAAAGGAAAACATCAAAAAATAGAGAATGAACAAGATATCAAACCACCCAAATTAACCAATCAGCCACCCAACACAATAAATTTGTTATCGGAAAGACCAACTTTCAACTAATGTCATCAAATATAACATTAACCCAATCTCAATGAAAAAAATTCAGAAATAACTAGTTTCAAAATTTTACATCGACCCCTTTCCTAATATCCCAACCATATTTAAACCCACATATCAATTACTGTTACGATTTAACATTATAGATCTCCCATTTAGGGAAAAAATTATTTTTATAACAACAATCCAAAGGGGAAATTAAGTCCACAACACTCAAACATATGAGTTATTAACACATAAGTATGGGTTCACATAACCCCAAAAATTTCTCTCCAACAAACAACCATTATTTTAAAATTATTCATAAATAAATTCATTATAAATATTATTCTAAGATAAGTAATATATCATAAATATATATATGTACCAATCATCAAGCATAGAAATTCATTAATAAATACTTTTATATTTAATATATTTCAAGGGTGAATGATAATTTGATTCATATACATCATTCATTACTGACTTTTTATTTACAATATTTATGTTGTTTATCCAATTCAATGTATATCAATCATGATAAACATCCACAATATCCCTAAAAATAGATATCAGGTTATTTTGAAAATATCAATTGGAATCATCAAGGTATCATTTCCACTTATGATCACAATACCCATCCAATTCAATATTAAATTTGGTAATTATATTTATTTACATCAATACCACTATTACCCAAATAAACTAATGAATGATAATTCCAGACATTCATATAAAATTATTATTCTTGAATCACCTACTTCAAAATTACATTTCAATGTTCACTGAGAAAGAATAGAACCACATGTAGAGATCTTTTATCACATCTATTATAGGGTTTAAATGATTCCTAAAGAAACAATAATTCCATGATTCACCTATCAATAATAATATCGAACCCCATGTAATCCAAAGAAATAACAATCCATTTCATTTTATGAGAGAATAAAATATGGAAAAACTAATCAGATAAGAAAAAACTCACTGAAGATCCCTAAGGAATATTCATTAGAATATGGGGGATAATCCTAGAGAAGGGGGGTCAATATCTATGATAATGTCCCTCAGTTAACCTACTGTTTAAAGGATATGGAAGAAAATAAGAGAATTATGATAGTGATCCTATATTTATAGGTGCATTAGTTTGACATTAATAAAATGTAACCCCCTTGACCACACCTGAACCTCTAATGTGTTCACCCCAACTATGAAACAATAAGAATGGATATATAAAAAGGATTTGAATAATAACCCATCCAAATGAATCCATGAAATAATCCCATATTATATCCCGTATATCCTATAATCATTAGGTTGGGATATTCCATATCACATGAACGTTAGGGTAGATACCCGCTGAGGCTCTATGAAAAATCCTTAACCCATGTAGGAGTAACCCCTTAGAAGGAAGAGATAAAATTCATGGTCCTACATCCCTATAGAAAAACCCTAATACCACACCATGGATACCCCTATATCAATATAGACATGGAAACAATTATCTAGATCTTCTATTTCATATTTGATCTATTCATGACATAAGATGGGCTATGCAAGGTTAATTAAAATAACCAAAATTCCACACCCCAATATTCACATTATAAGGACCACGGATACACTAAATAGTCTACCTCTAAAACCACACACTTACATATCCTACCATATCATGCCAGAATACTTGTATTCTAGCTAAATTTTATCTCATCACTATATATACTCTTTTATTCCCATCTAAACACATCTGACCCCCCCTAAAACACAAATGAAGGGATTTGAGAAAACATTCCCCATTCATATGACACCTCTAAAATTTAATATAAGAACCATGAAGGGAAAAAATATTAATATTACAACCACCCCATGAGATGCTTCTCAAAGATATAATGGTATTACGAATAAACTGAAAAACCAAATGGGAAAAGGAAAATAAACATAAAATAATTAAAAACAACTCATAAAGAAAAAAATCAAACATATAATTGAATATGATAAAATGTAAAAAATTCAACATATTATGTTCACATATACAACTCCCAATCCAAATTAAACTTCTACAATCCACCATGCTACCACCAAATACATCTCAAACGAATTACATGCATATGCAACACCTTATCCTAAAGGTCCTAAATCATATATGGCCACTCCTTGAAGGTCATATCATTCTCAACACCTACCCCACCCCAAAAAATGACCTGATAATAATCATTAGTATACTAGTGAAGTTATAAAATATGGAGCACATCATGATTCTAGATAATCTGTGGTTGATGTACTAACAAATACTAAAATTCTATAATATGTACCACCACCTAAAAATATACAATTAATTGGGAGAAAAACGTCCTCCCTCAACCAAACCATCACTAAACATGATTATATGATAACTATAAGATCAAATGGAATTCAACATCAAACTCTACTATCCTACCCATTTGACTGGAATAAGACTTTACAGAGCCTTGAGTTTCCTTCAGCCACTCGTGGATCTCCTTCACCTTCATGATCACGATCCACACTAATTATAGTCTACGATTATATGAATCTCCATAACCCGTCCATCGTAATATATATCTGCACAGTTTTCCATAAAATGCTTCAAATAGTGACTTACTAATAATATTTTGATTACTATTATTGTAGGAAAACATCACAAATGACATGATCCTAAACTAAGATCCTCTAAAATATAGAATGATTGTTTACAACATTTTCATTAACTTTTTGATATTACACTATTTTTACCATCCAAAAGTGGCTGAAAATAATTTATTAGGCATATATGAGATCCAAAATCATACTGGGGACATCTCCAAATACTTCATGTAAAATTAGGATCCTGATCAGGGAGGTTCATCAGTAAAACCCCATGAAGTCTCTACACCTCTAGGTACTACCTGGACCAAACCTCCTCTTCTATTGAATCCTTAATCTATGAGTTGTGATTTTAATTTGTAATGTGGTATATAATCACACATGCATCATCACATCCTCCCCGAGTAAGAAGAAAATTGGTGATGAAGTCCATCAAGATGTCCTCCCACTCCAATATGGAATAACATGCCTCTGAAGTAACCCACCAAGAACATGGTTCTCAACCTTTTCTCTTTGGATAACTAAACATAGAGATACGAACTCTAAAAAACAATCATATATCTCAGATCATCAATAATGAACTAGAAAGTCAGGATACATCATCACAACACTATGATGTACTACTAATGGTGAATTGTGAAACTCATGGAAAAACAAACCACGCATCCCTAATGGAATGAGTAAAGTACCAGAAACTACACGTGATATTAAAAGTCAATAGAACATACCTCAAGATAATTATGATAAATAACTTGATATCTCCAGACCTACACCATAGAATCCCCTAGTTAGAACTCCTCAACCTACTTCACTAAAAATTTCTACATGGTAATATGATAAATACATCTTTTACCATCAACAAATACCCTATGAAGGTGTAATATGGATGACCCTTCCATCAAATTACAAATATCACTAGACTCATAAAAAGCATCACTACCTGAATTCCTTCTCAAATAATATGTCATAAAATTCACTTTATATTGTCCATATAAAATATTTACGTCATAATATTATAAAACTTATATCCACTATCACTAACAAAAATGAAAATTTCATTTAGTGAATATATACCCCAATATATTATAACATTTAATGTCCAAAAAGAATTCTTTAATGAGGAAATATCATCACAAATTCTGATAAAACATGACCGTAATAATATCAAGAATTGGTGTGGTGTATTTACATTCATGAGGTCATAACTGACAAGAACCATAATAGAAAATTGGTCTCTACTACATTAACATGAAACCAAAATCAAGATGGGATGTATTGTAATAAAAAATGAAAGAAACACCATCTTAAAAAAAATAATGAACAAGATCACAAAATATATTATCATTAAAATACTTGAAAGCATCCTAGTATTGATCATTCAACCCAAAATCCTATTCATTATATGTTAAAGGAATAATGGGGGTCACAATACATTAGAATTGGGGTATAAGCCTCCTATAATTTCCAAATGAACCAACAAAAATCTATACTTATACAATATTCTTTGGCTATACCACATAAATAGTTCCCCAATATTCATAGAATCTATAGTTACTATAAGTTATGATAAAAAATACTATATAAAATTAGGGAATAGATCATACCCTTAAATGGACTCCTAACAACCTAATTTAGTTGAAAAACTCTGAAAATTTATCATAGATTCTCTACATGATCCTCCTCAGACACTAAATACACTAAGATATTAGCAACTGAAACCATGATGAATTGATATTAAAATTAATTTAACATAGAATTCATCTATCCCATGAAGACAAATAAATCACTTTTCACATTAAATGGAATTATGATGAAATAAAAATTCCCATAACAACATCTAAAATCAGTCACCGAAATAGCATCATCCTTAACCAACATATGATGATTTCGTGGCCATAAATAAATTGATAAGAACCAGTTATCTATCTTAAACCGATTAAATAGATTATTGATCCATGGGAGAGTATAATGGATATTAAAATTAACCTAATTAATATTAATGGATTCAATACATAGAAAAAAATACCATCTTCCTCATTCACAAATAGAATCGGAACACCCCATTGTGACCCATGGGGCCAAATAAATCCTTTCGGAAAAAACCATAAAAATGAATCTGTAGATCTGGAAAGATAAAAATTTATGTCTTATATGGGGACATTTATATTAGAGTGAAACATTGTTGACTCTATATCATAAACACGATCTCTCATTAATGGGGTAACATCAAACCCTATTCCCTTAAATTAATCAGTGTACTCTTCAACAACATTGAGAAACACCACTGGATAATCAAATATTGAACTCAACATTAGATCAACCATCATGGAAACAAGGACTTGACATGAATCTGACCTACCCAATGGTCTCGATAAAAAAACATGGCTTGATATTTATTAGTGTAATAAAATAGAACACACCTCTAGTATAAATCCCTAATATCCGACCTAGAATACATCCAATACGTATTGTGGATGATGAAATGTGTTTTCATATATAAAGGAATGAAATTTAAACAAGGTCAAAGATTATACAACATTAAATCACAATCATTTTCAACATCATATAATTTTGGTTGACCTCAATCCAGCATACTAAATACCATGTTTACATGAAACCACTCCACCTAAAGTCAAAAAGTATAGACTAGGACTACTTTAAGGATGAAGTATGTATACATTTTATCAAGTAAGGTATGAAACCAAGTAAAATATAATTATATAATACATTTCTTGATGTCAGGCTCAAAATGAATTAGATACTCTATGGAATGAATATGACCACAACCAGCTCTATGACCTCACTGGCCCTAATAGTTACCACCCTTATTCAAATTATTTATTCACTACCCCATAGGATGGGAGGAATCACATGATTATCAACATCCAACCTTATCCACGATATACTGATTAGAAACAATGATGATCTTACACTACTAATACCTAAGAGGATATTTCTAAAAATTTTAAACTTGGAGATGGACTCTGAATCCATGATTACTATAGAGGATGGTCGAGCAATAAATATTCCAATGTACATGGATTACATAAGTAAAATAATTTGCTCGATCTAGTAGAAGGGGTCTAATGGCTACAAAAACCAGTAAAATATGATGATGTTGGATGAAAATATCTACCCACTATGTGAACAATCAATAAAATAGGAAACTGTGAACTTTTTGATATACATCTACTCCATTTAGACTCTAGATATTCTCATTCCATGATAATATAGACATATATAGCACTCTTTCTAAAACATCTCCCTTATATAATAGCTTGAGATACTTTAGAAACATGAATATGGTGACCTAACACTAGATATCTAGAAATAAAAACCCTTAAAATGTCCCTCCCTTGCCCTTATATATATCAAAACATCCAAAGATAAATTTAAGAGGTTCTCATATTAGACAGTAGACTCACACTCACTGTAAAGGTGGACTGAAATTGTCTACTATTTACAATCTACCTACATGTTCAATGAATGAAACCATTCCTAGATGTGGTCATGAAACATCTCCCTTATAATGATCAATACTTTATTGGTGAAATGGAAAAGAATAACTTTTTAATACTACTCTATGAACCATAATAACATTGAATGAATCCCAGTTCTCCCTTTGATCATCGGTCAAACGGAAGTGAATCACCACATCCCCAAAAAAAGCCACGATATTTTTTATTAAATTGCTCACCCATACTTCTACCAACCACTAAACTTAAACACATAGATTGTAATCCACCAAGAATCGTCATGGTTGAACTCCAATATGTAATTATCTGTGAATAAATCTGGTTATACATCTTTTATATGTACATAATGAGGAAATAAACATAGAGTTATACATGTAAAATAGTAATTACTAAATAGTACAAGACATACAATATTTAATATTTAATATTAATTAATTAAAATTAAAATTAATTTTCATTGTACAAGAAAATAAAATATATTTGTAAGGAATTCAACCCAATTATCCCAGATCGAGTGGTAACATTATTATATAATCACTAGATACAATTGAACACACACCCATAGATTTAATATATTAATAGTCTTTGAAACCAATATACATAATTTAATTTTACATTATATTGGAAAACATAAAATATAACATTGTATTTTCTATGATAACACCATAGTCCCCATTATAATATACCATCATATCAATCCTAAAACACATCCCAATATCCTGGAAAAAGGAAACATAAGAAATGGGTGATCTTATATGCTCATTAAGGGTATACATATAAAGGATGCTAAATATTTCATGGAGAATATGGATAGAGTAAATGATAATAAAATATGACATGAAAATAATAAAATGAGATAGAAAATTATTCATTGATATCATAGAAAATATAATAAACACATGGAAATTAATAAATGATTTCACAATGATGGAATGAAAAAGATTGTAAATCTAAAACATACCATAGAGGCCACTACAAATACAAATAAAACATGAAGGCATGACCTCTTGTTAAGAAATATTACATTAATCGGTAATGCCTCATCCAAAACAAAATCTATTTTGTCTCATTAGACCTTCCAATCCATCAAGGGTCTATGAAATTATGGTCCCGACCTATTACGTAATAAGTCCAATGAATTAATCATATCAATAAACAACATAACATAAACAATATTCCTTAAAAATCAATAACTACTCTTATTTGAAGAACTAATATTCGTAATATCAATGCATTTCCTAATCAACAATTCAAATCATATACCATTCAAATTAATAAGGTGAATGGTATAAAAATGGTATATCTTCAGTCAAACTAATCATAAATTATTTTTGATAAATAATAATAATGATATCATTACAATGTCTCTATAGTGGATCATAGGTAAAATAAGAGTTGTTTTCATAGATGAATTTAAATACCATAAAAATTTTATAAAAACATTCCTGAGAAAAATACTATTTTCACTTTGAAAATCACTTTTAAAAAATAAAAAATCCATATTAATAGGAAAAAAAAATATTTAAGTGTATCATGGAATATTGAAAAGTAATATTAAAATAAATTATAAATCGTGATGGATTTTTATTCTATACTTTTCATATTCCTTTCACACTATTGTAAAAATGTCAAAAAATCCTCGTTCAGAAAATGACAAGAGGACTTATTTCAATCCATTTTTCAATAATTCAAAATTAGGAAAAAGTTATTTTAATAAATCATTTTTATAATTTTGAAACCATTCTTGAATATATTTTTATAAATCATATATATGGAAGAAAAAGATATTAGATTGATGAGATAAATGAAACAAGATTTTATTAAAAACATTTTCTCAACATTTTTAAAACCAAAGAGAGGGAAAAAACTATTACATAAAAATTTAACAAATAACCAGAGGAGAATAAAATATATTGTTTTTAATTAATAAATAACAAACAATTCACCTTAGGTATAATTAAACATAAACAGTCCAAAATAATGATTAGATTATGAAATAATTCTTTACCCCTTGGGTAACTTTTTAAATCTTAATCCCCATAAAATAATATCATCAATTGAAAATTTAAATAACATGAACATAATGAGAATCATTATATATCATGTAATAATGGATACATATACACCATATAAAAAACATTATGACCATAACAATAAAATATTCATCAATGAATGATAATTGAAATGAAATCACAAAACTCTAGTTCAAAATCATTTGTATGTGTTCAAACATTCTATATAATAAATATATATTTATTATAAGTCTATTTTAGAATTAATATCATAAATATCATACTGTATATGATTTAATTATAATATTTAATCACTTATTTTTTAAAAAACTCTTTTATAATATTGATGTTATAAGTGACAACTTTTTTTTGTTTCATTTATGTTTTGGTTAGTAGTTTAAGACCTTATAATTTGATCGTGGATAGTATTTTAAGACCTTATAGTTTATATCAGAAAACAATAGATTTTTTTGAGGGGAAGATATTTATGAAGAATAAAAGAACATTGCTAAAAATTGAGTATTTAATTTCTAGGTATTAATATATATATATATATATTTGATTAGTTGATTAAAATGTATTACATATTTTGGTTAATACAACTCATACAAGAAAAATTAGTTACTAGAATATAAGTTTCATATTGAAATAATAATATTTTGTTCTTTTTTTAAACTATGTGTTGTGTGTCATGTACACTATAAAACCTAAAATTATTCTTTTAATAACTTAGTGTATTACATTATACCAAATTTAATAAATTTATTCTTTATAATTTGAACTACTTATCAGTAATCAAGGGTTTGATATTTTAAAATTCATTTATTGAAAACCTACATAGTAAAAAGGGTTAACAAAACGTTTTCATGAAAAAAATATATTGAAATATAAAATACAACTGGAATAACACATATCTAGGGTTCCATATAGGATTAAAGAAGTTTGATGTTAAAATATAGACATATAAGAAAAACATAATGTCCCTATAATGATGTATAATGGTTGAGAACAGCGTTCACAATAATTTAAATGATCATGAGAACATTTACAGCCGTAAAACCATAAATGGATGAGGTGTGAAAATTCCATAAAGTCATAATAATTTAAATTAATAGTGAAATATTTTATTTCAAGATCATTTCCACATATTTTATGAGTTCATTTACTATCTATAGAGTGAACAATGGGAAATATACTTATAAAATGTAATTTTATCCTTTAATCATTTTCTCTACAATATAAACATTTTCTCTAGCAGATGAGTATTTGAGATTTAGTCATCAAAATTAACTCTTAATGAATCATGAGATTCATAAAATTTTGAAAAGTCACTCCTCCTATCTCTATATATTTTAATTACAAAAATTGGTAAAAAAAAGTTCTGTAATTTTAAATTAATCTCAAAAACCATATAAATAACACTCAAATATCAACATAATCCATTTCGTTAATGGGTAACCATAAGACACTTAAAAAGAAACAAAAAAATTAAAAATATACCTAACATTAATCTATAATGTATCTCATAATTTTTACATAACGAATTTGTGTATAACATTTTTACATAATCATCTAAAACATTATAATTAACATAATTCTTCAAAGAAAACTACATGCTTAAATAAATTAAATATATCATCACATTTAAATTAAAATACTATATTAGTAAGTATATTTAATATATTAAAAAACAATTTCATATAAATTATAAATAACATTTTCACCAAATCACTAACTATTTTTAATGTCACCAATACTATCACATTTACTTCATCAATATTTATTTTTTCTTTATCCCAAATTAAAATTATTATAAAAAAAATGAATATATTATGGTTTTTATTTAACATATTCATTTATTCACCAAAAGTATCACCTTGAACTAAATAAATTTTCTTTGTTATCTATACCATTCAATATATGCTTTCAAATACTTAAAGAAAAAATATTGTATTATAATAGATATAAATTTTATTATTCTTATAACTAAAATAACTTCAATAAAAAACATATGAAACATAATTTTTGAATCCCAATACACAATAAATTTAATCATTCCACTTTAGAAGTAGTACTAGCATTACATTATCATTTATCTTTTAGATAAATCTATGGTATATTTTCTAGACACATAGGCAATTTGATTGTCTCGTGTCTAATATTATAATTGTATAAATAATGAATGTTATAGTTTTATTTCTTACCAATTCATTCACATAACTAATGGATTTTATCTATATAGAAGAAGAAAACAACCATTTCCTTCAAGAATGTACGTGGGTGTTTTTTTCCATATTTATCACATATGGGAAAATACTTCTATATCATTATCCACTTATTTATTTTTTTCATGTTTATCCTATTATTCAATTTCTTTACTTCATAGAAACAAAATGTGTATAATTATTTATATATCTTGATAAAACATGATACTATATCCTAATATAATGAGAATTTTTGAAATACCTGACCCTTTTAGAGGATTGACATTAGCCCATCAAAGAAATGATCTATCTACCTCTATAAATTGTGTACATAATGTGAAACATGACTCACCAGAAATGTAATATTATATTAATAATTAGAAAAATATTTCCTTCCATTTCTATTAGACTCAAAAATTTCCTCTCTATATGCACTCATTGTTCATGATAAAAATATCTTTCCAAGATAATTAGAGAAAATCCTTCCGTTCCATGCTTGTGATTTCTTATTCATCCTTAATGTTTTGAATTAATGACCACAATTGATCAAAATAACCTAGTAGAAAATAAACAACCATTACAACCATATCTATTTCACTTCATTCAAAATCATGAAATGTAGTCACTATGGAACTTATCCATTCATCATCTTTAAATGGATTCAATGATCTATTTAATGATGGAGGTTATTGATTCATGAAGAAACACATCATTTTTACACAACATTTTGGATCAGTAAGATACTCTATATTGTAAATATTATTAGTCTTAACCCGAGTCAGTATCCCTTCTATAGTTATAATTTGTTCACCTATAGTATTTTCTCTAGTTCTAGCTTCATTAAATTTCCCAAGATGGAAATCCCTACATGGAATACATGTATTTACATCGTTTCCATTCCTTATCATTAAATTTATTTCCAAATAATGACATACACAAGATAATAATATTATGAATTAAAATGTATAATTTCAATTCTATTGCAACACACAACGTAAATTGAAAATATATATAAATAATTTCAAATTCATATTCACAAGTCTGTCATTGGGATATATTATCTGATATATGTTTTTGTAAATATATTTCCTAAGGTTTATACTAAACCTACCTCTAATAAAAAATATAAATACCCCAACCCTTGTAGCCTAGAGCTAGTGTACACTTTATTATATGGACACTATATATAAGAGATCACATCCTAAAGGATATAATATTTTATGAGTCCTGGAAAATAAAATACATATATAAATTTCATATTATATTTGAAATCATAAAATATAACATAGTATTTTATTGGAGAACATCATAGTCCCATTTATCATATACATTAATATCAATCAAAAAACACCCTAATATTTTATGATTTTTCATTAATAAATTTAATTTATTCAAAAAACCTGTATTACATTCAACACAGAGTTATATCAAAAAAATTAATATTAATATTAATTTTTATACATAATCATTAAAAACTAGGTGTAAAACATAGTGGTATGGATATGAATAACCAAATTATTAATATTAAGTTTAATGGTATTATATTAATAAAATATAATGATAAATAAGCACGTAAATTTTAGTAAATTCTATATGTAGTTTGAAAATAGATTTCTTTTGAAAAAATATTTTCATTTATTTTTTTGAAAAATGAAAAAAAAATATTTTTTTCTAATTAATGAAAAATTATTTGAAAAATTGAAATTTATTTTTGGAACTTATATTTTAAAATTTTATTTTTGTTGTTTTTTCATAATTTTTTAAAAATATTATTTTATAAATGAATATTGAAAAATATAAATGTTTATTCAAAACAACTTTCTGTTTAACTAATTTATAACTATAAATCCTTTTTAAAAAACATTTACAATTAAAATTAGTCTAAATTTGTTATTATTAATCTAATATATGTAATTGGAATAATGTTCTTGTAAAAATTTTATATTGTTTTAATTTTGAATGATCATTATGTGGAGAACATTTTTTTTCGTGTCTATAGTTTAAATTTTAAATAAAATAATTCCACTTCTGTGAATTAAAATTTTCATATTGGATTTTATATTTTTAAATATCATAAATAAAATTATATACTAATTTCAACATCATTTTTTAAAATGAATACTATAAGAAAACAATAATTAATTACCATGGTTAATGTTAAAAAAAGATCACCAGGGGTTAAGCTAGAAATATAAGGGTAAATATAATCTCAACACTTATCTAATTCATATTGGATGGATATATTTATATTATATCTCACATAAGGTTCTATAATTGTCCATTTTGAGCATTTTCGAATGTGAAAAATCTGGGTATATCTTCTTCATTTCAAAAATTCCAAGTGTGTCTCTCATCACTTATAAAAGGAAACCCCTCCCATTTCTTCTTCACACATTCAATGAATTATTTTTTCCAAGATCTAAAAAAATATCTAGAAACCATTAAAACTTCTTATATGAAATAATTTTATTATAAAAACCTCCTAACAAGGCTTTAGTTTTAAACATAAAGAGGCATTCTGAAGAAGTGGAATAATCCTTAACCCTACAATTTCATTTTATTTATTTATATAACTCAATCATATCATCATAAAATATGGATAAATAATTATAAAATTATCATAAATACAATAAAAAAGTTATTATTTAATTTAATAACCTATAACCATATCCTCTTCTATCAAATTGGAAATGAAACCATTAACCGTGTTTACGGCAGACCGTTGTCCCATGAACTAATGTAATTAATTTTCCATCACCACCTCTCTCATATAGATATAATAATATATTTAATGAATATGTATGATATTCATGAAATTATTATACTTCTAAAATTATAATATCACATCAAACTTCTTACCTTACAATCCATTGAAAATTTATAATGTCACTCATGTGTACGAGTGGACTACTATTTCTACAAAGTGATGTGATGTAATATTCATTTTATTTTGACTTTTATGGTAATAATTTAATATAAATTGAATATATATGATATATATGATATATATAACATAAAAATATTTATTTAAAGGTGAATAAATATTTTCTTTTATTTCATTCCATCCAACAATAAAAAGGAATCAATGTTTATGCGTACATACGACCTATCATCTCTATGAATGTTGTAACTCATTTTTTCTCTCTAAAATTTATAGAATATTATAAGTAAAAATATAATTAATATATATTATATTTATATAATAATTAACATACCTGATATAATGGAACTATAATTAATGTTCAAGGACCTAAACTACAGAACGGAAACATACCTGAAAAATGAAGCATTTATCATTGAGAATAATGATTTTAACGAAGAATTTTTAATGAATGGGTGATAAATTGTTATAATTAAATTATATAAGCTATAATATAAGAGATTATTTTCTATAATATAAGTATAATAAATCTATATTTATTATCCATGAGGTGTTAATTTCCTTGAAGAAAGATGAAACTTGAGGTAAGGGATTTTCTTCTCACTTTTATTTCTATTAGACACTTGACATATTCACAACATGTTTCATAAATTTGAGGTATATACTATCCACGAATTAATTTTATGAATATTATTAATAATTATATGGGGATTTAAATATCCAAATTTTTATATTTCTTTAATTTTTCATATGATTCAAAAGTTACCGAAGTGGAGATGATTTTATAATATAATCTCATTGTTTATCCAGATTATTTAAGATTATGCTTTTGATGAGGAAACATTACAATCTTATTATGAATAAAATCATGAATTTTTTTATACTCTATTTTTTTATTAATATTTATTTCTTCCTTTCATTTTCTATTCTTTTTGTACTTTGTATACTGAAATAATTTGTTACGGAGAAATTGTCATTATTTATTTCATTGGAAGAAAATTAATTTTCTTCCATATCAATGTTTTGTAAAATTTTTCTGAGGAATGTTTTTAAAATTAATATATGATATTTAAAATTAATTTTTACCAATTTTTTAAAAAACGTGTTAAAATAAATATTATATTTTTTTTCCAAAATGATGTACTTTTGATATTTTACCAAAAAATATGATGGGAATTTTTATTTTAACATGTATGGAATGAACAATATTTATTATCTCAATATACACTCAATGATTTAAATCTTACCTAAAAAATTTCCTTAGTTATTTTAAATTTAAATTGTTTCTTTAATATTTTTAATTTTTTTTAAATTAGTTAATTCAGAACAGAAAGGATATTTTTCCTCAAGACTTTTTTAATGATCTTTTTATGAAATTTTCATTCATCAAAAAAATAATCCATTTGAGTTTCTTGTGTTTTTTTTTTGGAATGTTATCCAATATTACAACCCGTATTTTATCAATGTATGTTCTATTATTATGGTTAATTTATTCTAATGAAACCAATTTTTTTCCATGGGTTATGATTAGATGAAATTTTTATGAAAACCATTTTTATTTTACATGTTATGATATTATGAATGTTTTATCATTCTATGTAACACATATGTATGAGATTCATTATATTATGTGGGTTCCCAAAAGTATGCATCCCTATAATTCATTTGGTAAGAATAGATAACTCCTGAGTTAATTATGTTATGCATGAAACTAGTTTCATGTAAACAATGTTATCCATCGACATGGTTATATTTCCATTAGGTTATGTGTGGGCTTGAGTTCATGTCCTTAAGGTTATGTGTGGAACTATAATCATGTCTACAAAGTTATGTGTGCACCCGGTTTCATTTCAATAATGTAATGTGTAGAACCGGTTTATGATCGTAAGGTTATGTGTGGACTTGGTTTCATGACATTAATATAATGCATAAACCTAGTTTTCTTTTCGATATGTTTATGTGAGAGAATACTCTAATTTATTAAACATAATTAGAGAACCTTTTTTTATTTATACCAATTCATAATGTTATAATATTATGTTTTTACCACAATCCTATGTCTATGTTATTCTCTCATGGATTATATTAAATTATTCCCTTCATGATTCATGTCTTATAAAATGTAAATATTTTATCCATTAGTAATGGTTATGATATATATTGTTCAAGTTATTGTTTAATAATTATAATATAATATTGGAATACCATTTTGTGATTTTTTTTGTTTAATTGATTAATGATATCTCCCTTTTTGAACCTAACTGATCATATAAGATCACCCTTTATTATGGTTCCTTTACTCTTGTGATGTTGAATGGTTTTCAGTAGGGTATTCCTAAGGAGATTATATTTTTGGGAGATGTTAAAGATATTTAAAAATTTTGAACATTATTATCCTTGAATTAAAATACACCAAAGCATTATTTTCTTAAAGAAACTTTTATACATATTGAATATTTTTCTAAAAAGTTGTATTATTAATGTATTAAAATCAAGGGTTTTAATAAATCATAAAACATATCTTGGTATCTTAGGGATAGGAAGCATAATAAGGGGATGAGATCATATGATCAATAATGGTATGTGTAGAGAGAAATAAATAAGGAATGAATAACATAAAATTAAAACAATTATTATCAAATAATTCCATAAAAATAATAGAACGATCTAGAATATTATCTATGGTATCCATAAAAAGTAAAATAATTTCTTGAACTTCAACACCTAATTTAATAATGATTTAATAAATAATTATAAACTAATAAAATTTACAACTAAGGCCTCTTGAAAAGAAATTTAAAACATAGTATCAAAGTATCATGGAAATAAAGTTTACATAAATGGGTAATTCCCATTCCAAAAGTAAATTTAGTTTGTCTTGTGAACCATAATGATGCATCTAAGGGCGATGTAATTTATAACCCCACTGAATTATTAATAAGTTAAATGCATTAAACATGTGAATAAACGACATAACATAATACAATTTCCCTTAAAATCAATAACTATTGATATCGTAAGAACTAACATTCATAATTAAAATACATATCCCAATTAATAAACAAAATCATAGATATTCTAGATTAATATAGTGAATTGTCTCAAAATAGTACATCCTTAGTCAAACTCATCCAAAACCATTTTGTGAAATTGTAGAAAATGTAAACTTAAAATATATCCCCATTTGATCATAACTGAAATATAATTTATTATCCTTGATGAATATAAATAGCATAAAAATTCATTAAAAGTATTCTTAAAAAAAATTCCATCTTCACTTTGAAAATAAATTTTAAAAACCAAAATATTTCAAAATATTAGAAAAAAATTCTTGGAAAAAAATTAAGAAAACATGTAATGGAATATTCAAATAAATGATTTGTCATGGTGTTACATAATTCCATTAAAGTCAAATTCCTTTCACATTTATGTAAAAGGATAAAGGTGCATCATTTAGAAAAAGAAAAGAATATTAATTTTAGATATTTTTTTAAAAAGTAAAAAATGGGTAAATTTTCATTAAAAAATCATTTGGATAATTCTGAAAACGTTTTCTTAAATATTTCAAGAAAATATTTATATGGAAGAAAAAGGATATTCGACTGAAGAGAGAAATGAAGCCATATTTTCTTAACAATATTTTCTCAATCATGTTCGGTACCAATGTGAGGGAAACAATAATATTACATAAAAATTTCATGAATAATAATGTTATTATATAATATATTTTTATTAATATATAGAAATTAAACAATTCCCTCTAATTAGAATCAATCAAAAATAAACCTGAATATATTTGAGATTGTGAAACGAATTGTTACCACATTGGTAATATTTCAATAATAAGACTCAAAAATGAATATCATCAAAAAAATAATATATCATTAACATAAGGATAATATTGATATAATATTCAAATGGGTCGTTATATACAGCATCTAAATGAAAATAGGTCAATAAAAATAATGTATGCCATAATGAATGGAAATTGAAACGAAATCTCTTACATCTGGTTCAACTTCATTTGTATGTATCTGAACATACATTATAACAAATATATATTTAATATAAAAATATTCTATAACCATAATTATATATATCATAACTTATATTATTTAATTATAATATTTTATCTCTATTTTATTTAATTTTTTTGGTTTAAATCACTTTTTCGGTTAATAACTGCTTCTTTTTTCATGCATGTTTTGGTTTGCTAGTTTTTATCCTTATAATTTTATTATGGTTCCATAATCACCATATTTTTAAATATTATGTAAATATAATATATATTCATTTTATATGTATTTATGGTTATTTATAAAATTTAGCGATAAAAAATGAATTACACCATTCATGGAGATGTTAGGACATACATGCACATTAACAATGTTCTTAGTTTTTGACAGATAGAATGAAAGAATGGAAAATAATAATTCACCACTACATAATTATTATTATTAAAAATAAATCATATAATCTCTATAAATTTTTTCCTTATTACATTCCATATAAAACATGCATGAAAAAGAAGTCATATCTCTTTGTGGAGGTTGAAGTATACAAGTTCACACTAGCGTTGTTATCATTTTCCAATGGATTGGAAAATAAGAAGGTATATTTGATATTATTTTTTAATAAGAATAATTAATTCATAAATATCATATATATATTTTAAACTTATCATAATACCCATCCATAATATATGATGTTCAAAAACAAATTGTTTCACTTAGTCGAGATGATAATTTTTACACACTCAAGTGTGATACATTCACATTCAATTTGATGAGTAAATTTCTTGGTATTTGTTTTTTAACAAACATAATAACATTTAAGTATATTTAGAAAACTAATTTTATTATTTTATAATAAATACAATATATTTTTAGTAGGTAAAATAAGATATAAATTCTAAGGAGGAAAGATGATTACCTATTCTTTAAGGGACCTCCATTAGATCCTTTATTACAAAACATATGGTCGAACATTTTCAAATAAAATAACCTATATATCATTTATAATTTTTTTTTGAAGATAAATGGTTAGGTCTTAGTCATTATGGTTTTCTAAAAGTTGTGTGAGGAAGAATGGAAAGGGGTGTCCTTTTATAAGTGAGGGGAATTGAATTCTAGGAATTTCATAAATTATTAAATTTATATAAAATATATTTTATGTTTTAATGCCTCAAAATTGATATAATAAAAATATAATAAGCTTTTGATTCTAAATATTTTCATCCAATAATATTTGGAAAGTTTCATCTATATTTTTACCATTATATTTTAGTTGTAACCCCCGTTAACCATTTTGACAATTGTTGCAACATTAAAATTTTCTACCCTTTAAGGGTAAATAATGTTACCATAAATTAAAAATGACCCATAAATGCAAGATTATTTTTTAATCAATTGTCCATTAATTTGATTAAATTTAAAATTTTTATGAACTTTAAATAATTTAATAAAATATTTTATATTTTAAATTATTTTAATTTCAATTTTTTACAATATTTATTTTATATGATATTAAATTATTTTAAAAAAAAATTTAGTGAAAATATAATCTTATAAAAGAACAATAATAAGTATTATTATTTTATAAAATTCTTGTAAAACTATAACTCCCACAAATTATATTTCTTGTAATATTTTTAATATTATCTATTTTTTTATTAACAGATGAAAAACCAAGTTAGCATTTCCAATGAATTTAAGGTAAAGAAATGATTACATTAATATTGAAAAAGAAATTTATATTAATTAATAACTACCTTTTGTCCCAATATGAACACATAAGCGAAATTTGAAACTAAAAGGGGGACATTTTTTTAACATTCATTGACTTAAATATTATTTTTCCCATTTCCTTGGAATAATGCCTATTAAAGAAATATATTTCATTCCTAAGGTGATAAGGGTCTATTTACCATCATAAAATAAGAATTAATAAGAAATATTATTATCTAACCACAAATTATTAAACACGAATATCCATATTTGACCATTACAAAAGTGATAATTATTTACATTGGTTACTTTTCATATTGACCAAAAATAAAAGGGTCTTCTTCAAAAAAAATTGGACCTCATCATTCCAAATTTAGAATCAATTTTTCATGGTTAAATGTATATTAGTTTATTTTATTAATTTAAATTTAAAATAAAAAATGATAAAAAAACAATTTTTCCAAATAAATATCTTTTAATATATATATAAATATTTTTATACTAACATCAATCATGAAACTGATCAAAATGAAAATAATTGGATTAAAAAACTATAATATTACTATTTTTAATTTTAAATAATTTTAGACCAAAATATAACTTTACAAATTCCTTATTTAAAATATATATTTTCAATTAAAACTGGATTTTCAGTATTCATAGAAAAATAATCTTTTGAGAAAAATATTAAAATTTCATCCTATGATAATTTTAATATTAATTATTTAAAAAGGATATTAATTTTATAAAATAAAATTTATAAAATTTCCATAAATTATTTAAAATATTTTGTCACAGAAATAAATAAATAATTTTTTGAAAGAAAAAGTATTTCTGAATATTAAAATAACATTACTAGATATTGCGTAATTTTTTCTACAAAATTGATCAATGAATTTATATTGAGTAGTTACTTTATATATATTTAATAATTTAGTTAATAATAATTATACACTCCAATTCAATGGAAATGTTATAATGGTAGTGATTAAATAATAATATTTCGTGGTTTTTTTAATCTCCATGTTTCATGTCGAGTACACTATCAAACATTATTTTTTCGTTAAAAATCATGGGATGTTACAATAGGAATATAGAATCACGATTCATGACCCTCACCTAGGCATATACCAAGAAATTATAATCACTTTTATTATCATTTTTTGTAAACATACACAAATTTCATCAGATCTCAAAGGGCCCTAAATGCACATGTCCTGGTCTGACACCCGTACTTACATCACATGACAAATCTAACTAATAATAATCCCTACAAACCAATGAAATCCAAAATAGTTCCTATCTCCAAACTCTATCCTATATCTAAACCATTATCATTAATACCACTATGCCACACCCCCCCATGGGGGCCCCACTTTGGCAGGTAGTGAAGATGTGGATAACCCCAGAAGGCTTCCTCAGATATGCTGGATGTTGGAAACTAGCACTAAGGGTATAAAATGAAAACAAATTGGAGGAATTTACCTTATTATAAAACACAAATATAAGAGGTAAAATGAGATCCCCCAATAAACTATACATTATAAATACATACCAACCCCAATATATTGATGTATTATTATAAAATATTGAAAAAACATTTATATACAAAAATAAATCTTAAAAAATGACCCTGAACTCTCAAAGGTCCTAAACAAACATTCTAAGATAGTAGTTCCCAAATCAATCAATAACTATATTATATATAATTTAAATTCATTATATACACACACACACACACACACACACATATATATATATATATCTGTGTGTGGTGATCATACAAGTATACTTAGTAGGATTCTCCCCCAAACCTCTTGGAAAAAATGAAATAGGCATTCAAAATCCCGATGAATATAACAAAAAACATTGTGTTACCCAAGTAGGTAAAACAATCTCCCTAACAAACATGGGTTTAATCAACTCAAAATCAGAAAATGTAGGTGACTTAATATCAAGAGAATATATATAGCTTAAATTTACCTCATATCAAATTTCACACAAGTTTTTCTCTATCAAGACCCGACATCAAACATCATGTACTCACATCCCTTATATAATTCACCATGCTTGTTGAATATACAATATCACAACCATATCACATCTGTTTTCATATTCACACACATCTCCACCAAATTTCATATCTATTTGTAATAACAAAATCCAGTACAACCTTTAAATAATATATATGACTCAATCCATCAAAACCCATGAAATTACACCTATAATACCAATAGCTAATACTAATAATATAATTATGTGTTATAAAATCAAGTAGCAAAAACTCATACTAGCATGTATAGAAAAATGTGATCCATCACATCCTATATAAGAACATGTCATATAATTTAGTCCATAACATCCAATATATGCTTACACATAATTATATTTCTAAAGGGTGAGTAGGAAAGAGTGATATTCCATCCATCCATTCTACCAACAACCTGTATGTTTGGGAAAATACCTTGAATCCAAAACATTAAGGGTTTGATTACCCTCTATAATGTGGTGTTGTATTGTATGAAATCATAAAATAGAAAAATATATATATTACCCAACCATGATATGGGAAATAACTGAGCCTCAGAAATAACTGTATATAATGTCACCAAATCGGTAGCCACTATAACGGATGCCCTAAAAAGGGTCAAAAATGACCACAAGAATGCCTCTCTATACCCTAGAGGATTCCTACTAGTAGTGAGGGTGTAAGAGAACACATGGGGAGACTATTACCTCTTTATCGTAGAAATCTGTAATAGATAATATACAAAATAAATTAAACAAGTAGACCATGAACATGAATTACCAATGATATAACAAATTTTTGTACAATCCTACAACCAATTGTAAATATGTTAGTCCAGTTCATCCAATATCAAGTGTGTGGAAAAAACTAAATAAATACAAGATAAAGAATCCCCAAAATAGGCGCCAACAAGAAGTCTGGTTCCGTTCTCTATGTGAATCCCAATCCCAAATCAACCATCTAGAATAGGAACCTTTCCCTTACCCGAAACACCAACAATGAATTCTTCTCATGTTCCCAATGGTGGCTCGAGTTGGGTGTGAGAACAAATAGTAAGCCCGCACTAATGGTGTATAGAAAGTGTCAATTCTATATAGATTGATTATGCATGATACATAATGGAAAAGTAGATAAAAAAGGTCTAAACCAGGTTGCCTTAATTAACTATGTTAACATTAGATACTAGCATAACGTATTGCATGGGTTAGGCATTTTCCTTAAATACACCTTTTCCAATGTCTTTTACAAACACAATGAATAAGGGGAAAAGTCGTGTTCCTTATTTTGATAAGGAAATAAATACAACATTCACTATATAACACTTACCATGGAGCCTTAGCCTTGGTAGACTCAGCATATGCAGTCATTAGGGGCAAAGATCCTTAGTCTGACTCCCTAGCTCATGAATTATAGGGGTGGGGATTAGATCCTCAGTCTAACCTGACCCATGAGCATAGATCCTCAAATAAAAAACCCCACATACAACTAATGAATGTGCACATGATTCTCTAACGATGTCACATTTACTAAAGACAAATCATATTAATTAAACCCATTTACCAAATATAACCATAACGTATTCAACACATAAAATGTTTTCATGCCTTAACTCATTAAAACATTTTTCCTTTACATGTCATAGCCCATTAACACATTTTCCATTCCCTAATGTAACTCATTTAACATATTCATTATTCTCCTGTCGTAATCTATTTACACCTTTATATTTCATCTCATAAATCACATAACACAGTCAATTTATTTCATTTACTACATTCAAATTATTCCAAACATCCCATTATGACATGTAAAAAACATGCCACAGTTATCATTAGTTCCATTACATTACTCATTCTAGTATGTTGAACCATTGATAATGTGATCTATGTAATAAAAATTAAGTCTGACACATAACAACGCAATTCCATTTTCAAGAATAAGCACACACCATGGGTCTCCCTTACTAGTTTAATCTAACTCAATGTATCCCACATGGATCTGGAGGAGTTAAATTCATTGATTAAAAATAAATTCATAATTTCTACCCTATAAACTAAACATCCAACATAGTGACATGAAAAAATAACCCCAACCACATAATCTAATCAATAAGATGATGGGATATAACTTATAGACCACCTCCATAGATTTGTTAAATGAACTCTCACTTAATCATAGACATTGATTCTGAAAAAACTACTCTTTAAATCCAAAACCTACAGTCCCCTAGAAAAAAGATTGTTATAGGGTTTCCAACGATTAGTAATGATTCTACAGACCCTAATCTGGAAAAAGGAAGTAAAATGAGTGTTAGAATCACCTAATGCTTCGATCTACCACCAACTACACTCAAAATTGCATTGATATGACTGAAATTGATCCTTGGGAATATTGGGAGAGTTTGGTCCATGACTCATGTTACTGGAGAAAGAATATCAAAGAAAATTTGGTGAAGAAACATAACTCTAAAAGGGGGAAATGATCAATTTCCACCACTTTAATGAGGGGCATGGTCTGGCATCACAGTTTTACAAACCATAATCCAACCATTCACCACCCTCTACCCATGATGGGGACATGCCACATAGATTTCTGGGAGCAATACAGTTTTAATAATTGGGCAGTGACTATGTGGGATGGATCGGTCTAAGACATCATGGTTTGGCCTTCCCCTCTATAAGTTTTCACAAACAATGCACCCAACCACTAGGAAACATGGTTACGGTGCATGGTTACTACTAACCATCCACCAATCACTTAATATGCATTGGATGACCCTTTTTTCCCTTCTATCATGTCATAAATCTTAGAACACCCCTGATATTCTTCATAAACATCGGAAACATTTCATTAAATAACTTAAAGGAATTATACTAAAATTTAATCAAGGGTATACCACATTATAAGTTTGGGATCTTATAGCATACCAACCTTATAATAGTCCATCCTCAAGACACCCTCCCATGAATTACTATGTTCTTATGGTATTGAGATCGGGCCACTGGCCCCACATATATGTCTCCCTCTCCCATGGATCCTTTTAAACATTACCATGATTCCATAACACTCAATACAATAGGGAATTATCTCCTGGAAATACTTTATCACTATGAACTATAATACAAATCATACACTCCATGATGGGTGCATCTGCCTCATGATCAACATCATCAACATCAGTCATATGTGGTGGGTTAGGCTAATACTATTAAAGCTGCAATACTTTAAAAATAACATCAATGTCACTATACCACTTTGTAAGAGTGAATCAGTGTTCCATCGATCGGATACTCTCTATAATCTCAAAGGGATCCATGTATCTAGGATCCTTCTAACCTTATTTTTGATGCTGAAAGGGACCCACCCATGGAAAAACATGAAGAAACACATGGTCAACCACTATAAACTCAAGAGGATGAAGATACTAGTATGTATATGAATTATGACTACTCTATGCCATATTCATATATTTATTAATCAATTATACTTACTCAGGCATCTCCTGCATCATACTTGATCCTAATAACTCTGATTTAGAGAAATTAGTCCAATATAATCGAGAAATACACTACCTACCATAAAGCGCCTCATATGGTTTCATTGGAATCGTTTCATGGTAACTATTTCTATAGGCGATGTCAATAAGCACGAAGTGTTTATCTCAAGACCCACAGATATCTTGGAAAAATTCCCTTAACATGTTTCTAGTACCTTCATAGTTCCCTCTAACTACTTGTCTATCTGCGTAATGAAATCCATACTCAAGAATATTAGGGTACGAATTTCCTTTTTTTAACTCCTTCCAAAAGTGTGGATAAAAATGTGTATCATGATCCTATACTATAGTCAATGGCTCCCAATAAAGCCTTAAAATCATGCAAACATACATCTCACCCACCTAGATGAAATAAAAATTTCTTTTAATCAGTATGAAATGTTCCACCTTGATCATCAAATCCCAAATTACCCATATTTTATCATTCATTCAAGGCTTACAAGGAAGAACTACTACCAAATCAATTGTGATGTCATCCCACTTCCATTTCAGAATAGTAACTGGCTGTAAAAAATGTCAAAATCGATAATTCTCATCCCCCATCAACTGACCAGTGTAACATCACATCACAAAACATAAATCATATTTATTCATACCTGGTCACCAATAAAGTTTATGTAGATCACAATTCATTTTGGTTAAACTAGAATGATTTGTCCACTTGGAAACATGAAACTCAAACACATGATCATCCCTCGTACAAGTAGTCAGAACAACACGACCATAAATGTAAAGAGTCTTATCATCAATAATCTTCCAATAAGAAGGCGACTCTCCCACTTTATGACATTCCCTAAAATCTAAACACACCAGATAATCATACTTTATTTCTTTGATCTAACTCAAAAGATATGACTCAACAGCCATGGAGTCAAGGTTAATCTTGCCTGGTCCCCCATAAACCGCTACATAAATCTCAAAAAAAAAAAATGAAATCATCCTCTATTTAGAGCTCAATTCCTAAACATTTTGATTTTCATCCTTTAGAACCAAAGCATCAGTAATAATGTTCCACAATCTCTATGTGTACACTAACTCAAAAAGAACTACATATACTCAACCCATATTTAATACTAAAGATTCAAATTATGCTGGAAGAAGATGTACTTAAGGCTTTTATGATCAGAATACATGGTAAACCTTTCTCCCAAAATGAAATGTCACCAACACTTTAACAAATACACTATTGCATCCAACTCAAGATAAATCATAGGGTAATATTATTAATGAGTTTATGTTGCCTTAAATTTACAAAATTTTCTACATATTTTTATTTTATTTTTATTAATTTAATTAATTACTTTTGTAATTTTTATTAAATAATTACACTTTTTGTAATATTATAATTACATTTATTATTTAATCATTTGTTATAATTAATTTTTCATTTATGCCATTAAAATATTTATATTTGTATTTAATTATTTTATTTATTCTTATTTAATTATAATTCTCCAAAATAATTTTTTTTCTCTTTTCAATAACTAATGAATTAGTCATTTTATTTTATTAAAGAGGACATTGATTTAATGCATCTTATTTTAATATTTTATTATTTTTATAATTTAAAATTAAAAATTTAATCTATTTTATTTAATATCAAATGATTATTTTTTATATTATAAATATTTTAATCATTTTAAATTCCATTATCAAATAAATTATTTTATATGTTATTTAAATGTAGAGTTTAGTTTAATTTGTATTTATTTAGAATAATATTTTTTTATTTAAATAAAAAATTTTTCAATATTTCATTTTAGCCCTATTTATTTAATTTATAAATTAATTATATTCTTATTTCGTTGTTTTATGTTTTAACATTTTTTTATTTAATGTCATATTTAGTTTACACACCATTACATTTCAACGAAGTGTCTTTAACTCACCATTAATTTCCCTTTGCTTTTCCATTATGTCATTGTTTGTTTTCTAATGATGAGTCATAAGACCCCATTATGATTTCCTTTGACACAAAATACTGCCACCTTCATTTCAAACCACTGCTTAAATCATCTCAGGTTGGGCACCTGAACCTGACCCTCGGGTTGGGGTTTTGGATGAAAATGCCCCCATTATGCATTTTTATGATTTTTTATGCTACCACTTCTGGAAATTCACATTTAAATTTTCACTTGAATTTACTATCTAAATTTCCAATGAAAATTCCTCTGTAAATATTCACTGGGAATTTTTGATGTAAATTTCCATAAAAAATTTCCTCTGTAAATTTCCACTTGAAATTTACACATCAAATTTTCACTTTAAATTATAATGAAAATATATTAATACATAGGTAAATATTAAATTTTTTACAACATAATTGCATACAAAATTTACATTAAAAACATCCAATCTAAAATTTATGGATTCCTAGGAGTCTATACACACTTCATAAATCATGTATATGTAAAGGATTTTATTCCCAACATTCTCATTTTGTAAATTTCTAGTGTAATCATCAAATTAATAATTTCAGTTGAAATTAAAATGATAAATTACAAATGAGATATAGAAATAGACCAAAAAATGTAAATTATGGATTGAAATTTAAAATTATAATTTACACTAGAAACATCTAGTGAAAATTATTACTGAAAATGTTTCATAAAAACTTTTTTTGCAAACCTTCAGTGAAAATTTCCACTATAATCATTTAGTATAAATTTCAATTGGAAAACATCAGTGAAAATTTCTTTTGGAAACATTTATTTTCAATTTCCATTCAAAATTCTAGTGGAATGTTTCATTGTATATTTTCTAATATACCTTATCTTTTAAAATTCATCGTGAAAATTTACTATGAAAACTTCATATAAAATTTCAATGTTTGATGAAATTTTTCAATGAATTCTAATAAAAAATAACAATATAAAAATAAAAATAAATATTGTAATATTAAATTTTAAACATCAACTGAAAATTTGCAGTGAAAATTTTCTGTACGTATATACAATCATTAAGATAAATTTTCTTTGAAATTTTGTATTTTACATTTACTTTGTAAATATCTACTAATATTCATCTATACTAAAAAAACATAGTGAATATTTTTTGTACACAATATAAATGCAGTTATATATAAATACATATATATATATATATAAATAAAAAATATAATTTTACGTAAAAATTCACAGTGGAATGTCGAAAATTCCCATGGAAAATTTCCAATGAAAACTCAAAATAGAAGATTATACCTATATGTAGAGTCTACATTTTTTGGGGAAACTGCATCCATCATATGATCCATTTTTGTTGTTAGTTATTCCTTGCATGTTGATTATATTGATGATATATTTTAAATTTATTTGAGTTTTATTTCACTACCTCGGGTCAAAATATTAAAATTTTCATGAATAATTTTCTATTCAGATTTACAGTTAAGTTTCAAGTAAAACTATATTAATACATAAATAAACAATGAAAATTTGCACTGGAAAATTATAGTGGAAATTGGAAAATAAAATTGTCATATTAAATTTCCAAAATGGATTTCCACATAAATTATATGTGAGGATATATCAATACACAAATAATATATTTAAAATTTTAGTGGAAACTTCCACTCCAAATTTGAAATTAAAATTCCTACATAAAATTACAATTCTAATAAATTAATATAGAAAAAAATGTCAATTTTTTCTAAAATTTGGCAGTGGAAATTGGCATTGGAAACGTTTAGTGAAAATTTACAATGAAAAATTGATGTTCATATTCCCACCTAAGATTCCAGTTAGAATTTTCACTTAATATTTAAAATAATTATACATGAATTTTAATTAAATAAATTATAAAAACATACATGTTTCCATTTTTCGTGTAGCTATATTAATACATGAATAATGTAATTTTTGGGGATACTTTTTCAAATAATTTTTTTGGATACAAATTTCCAATGAAAATTTCAGTATGAAATTTATAGTTCATGTTTTCACATTAAATTAAATTGAAAAAAATTATTATATAAATAAAAATATTCATTTTCACTAAAATGTAATTAGATGATCATTATTTTATTTTCTATACATATAATATAAAAAAAATTCAAGACATAATTAAGTGTTTCTTTTAAACAAATTCCACTATTAGTTTTCCTATAAAATAAAAAAATAGCTATAAATTTTAATATCTTGACATCTTATTTGTATTATTTTCAAAAAATGGGAAAAAGTCTATATAAACCAACATATATAAAAAATATATGAATTATAAATTTTCACAGAAATTTTATTCTATAATTTTTCACTATAAAATTGATTATTAAAAAGATAAAATAATGATTTATATATATTTATTATATATTTATTGTTAATATTTAAAAAATTATTTCCCTATATTATTAATGTTTTATAATCACAGATTTTATTTTGACATTTTACAGTTATTTATTCAAATGGTTTAGAAAGAGGTTATTATTTTCTAATTGTTGTAAATGAAATAGTTTGAATTTTAATAACTGTTTTAACTTAAAAAATAGATTTGAGACCACATCTTGTATTACTAGGTGGTGTTATTCTCATGGTGCACCTGCACCTCAGGTCTATGCGTCGTACTTGAGATGATAAATTTCCTGATATTTTCCTCCAACAGTGACTCAATGAGTCACCTTTGCACCCATGTATCACTATTACTGTTATACTATGCTGTTGATCCCATCATATACCTCTATTCACTATTAGATTTGTAATGGTGAATCATTAACACTCGTAACTCACTTCTAATTTGTGCCTCTACGTATACATTGTTCCACTTCTCAGACTCACATTCAAACCATAATTCTCCATTATAGCAAAAATCAAAACCCAAACTATAACCATTATTGCCCTATATTGTTATAAAATATGAACAATAAACCGAGTTACCCCTTTCATCTTGTCATGGAGATATTGTTTCCACCAGATTCTTATTTTTGATGGTGAGGATCTTGCATTCCTCGTACAGATTTGAAAATCTAAGTAACATGATGTTCAATTGAGACCAAGACATCGTCGTTTCCCTAGACTGCCAGTAGCCACTATTGTTGTGGAAGGATAATATGATTCATCTAACTAGAGTAGAGGAACAAGTGTACTGTGATCCGAACCCCGAATCACATGAGGTTGATATTTGGATTACAAAATTGTCACTGCCATCTAGGGAAAGAGGATTGCCAGATCTGGATGGAGGACCATGACTCAGTCATGGCTTCTCCAAGAAGCCAACTGAAAACACCCCTTGTAGAGAAGGAAATGATATTGGGTGGGGGAGATAAGAGAATAATTGAATTTAAAAAACTTCAAACTATTTAAATAATTTAAATAAATAAATAAATAAATATTAATAATTATTAAAAAACATAATAATTTATAATTAATGAAATTATTTAAATAACTATATAATTTAACAAATTAATTAAATATTAATATTAATAAATTTATTTAACTATAATAACATTTGATAGGGTTAATAAATAAATTAATAACTTCTATAATAATAATTAATTGTAAAATAATTATCTTTATAACAGATAACAAATTTTTAAAATAATAATCTTTTATAAAATGATGAAAATTTTAACTTTAATAATTATAAATAACATAACAAATAATATAATAATAATAATAGGAATTAATTAATTATAATAACAAATTATCTTTATTAATATTAACTAGTAATTCAATACCACTATATTCTAATAATTAAATAGGTAATTATTTATTTATATTTTTATCGATTAACTAAATCATTTATTATTTTTTTTTCACATGTTTATTCAAGAAGAATCTAAAATACATCACAGTGCTTCCCAACAACCATGTTACAGTTTGTTAAGGGATAAATTAAAGTTGCATGGATTGTCATAGAAAAATGCATTTGTGTGGTGGCTCGGAGAGGACCAATATAAATCTGTAATGACATGGGTGATGAAGCAGAAAATTATGAATGATTTAAAAACACAGTAGCAGTATAATTAGATGTGATTATCATTTAATTACAATATATAACACTATTTCACGTAAAGAGGGAGAGAAGGTTTAAAACCCACTTCTGCAACACACCATAGTTTTCCAAAGAGTTCTGGACTACGAGCAGGAGTACGAGGTATAGGGGGTTCGAGAAGCTCTTTAAATGAGAGTTTATTCCTCATTTTCATTACCTTACTCCCTATGATTCAGTTCATTGAATAGGTTTACAATTTTCTAGAAAATTATTTTTGAGTAATATTCAGTTGGGAGATTCCCATTTTACTAGTTGAATATTTCATCTGCTTGGAATAATTACTTTTTTGTGAATGGAAATTATTGGTAAGATTGATTACTATTTAAATTGAAATTTTTTAACATTTTTTTCACATGACATTCAAGACTCCATGATCTATCAGTTAGATTGATCATTGGTTATTTTATTCGTTTGTAATTACAAAACTAATGTAACTTTCGGTTAGATTGTTCTGTTGTCAATCATTTCAATTCTGTTTCTATTTGAGTGGTTATTGAATTGGAGAACATCAAAAATCATTCTTTCTTGATTAATATCTTAGTGAGTTAGGCTATTAAATAAATTTTTGAAAAAGTGAAAATTCAATTAACTTCTCTGAAAGAAGAAAACCATAGTTTTAAAACAAGAAGGTAGAATTCCCCCCAGTTATTAGTATCAACCATTTTTCCAACTCCTTAAAATTATTTCTTGAGAACAGCAAAACTACTTAAACCTCTCTAAAAATTAGTTCCACACACTTTTAAGTATTAATGAAATTTCATTTTTTTCAATAGATTAGATATAAAGTAAACCCTTAGACTACTCAAACTGCTTCCATGTGGTTTGACCATCCACTATTTTACTAGTGTAGGTTATAAATTTATTTTTGAGGGTCGTGACGACCTTTGGACCACATCAAAATTTGGAACCATTGCTGGGGAGGGTATTTCCAATGTTTTCGGGGGTTAGAAAATCAAAAAATAAAAAATAAAAAACCAAAATAAATATTATTTTTCACTTGTATTGAGCTTCAAAATTATGTTATTTAAATTTTAATTTGTTGTGCTTAATATTATTCTCTTAAAAAATAGAAGTGCATGAAGGGATAAATATTTTTATCGAACCGTACTGTGTTTGTGGTGGTTATTATGGACACACTTTTTGGTAGTTTGTATATAACCATCCCCCAAAATTTAATTACTTGGAAGAAAATGAACATCAAATTGAGCTGAGACCTAACATAATAGCTAGTTTTAAACAAGTTGTATCTAAGATTGATTCCAAAATGTATACTATGGTAGAATTATTTTTCAATCAAAACCATGAACATCAAATTAAAAATTCATGAGAACAAGATAAAAACTAAAAAGTTAGAAAAAATGCTCTTATAATTACATATAAAGATTAAGGAACAATAATAAAGTCAAATAAATGAATAAGAAATAGTTTTTGGAGAGAAAGTGATGATGAAAGTTAATATACATGATCTGGTAATGAAATTGTGATTTAGAGTGTTGATGAAACAATTCAAAATATTTTTTTAACAATCTGATTATGATGAAGAGAAATATCGTGAAATAACTAACACAAAGGATAAAGAAAAGAGTTCTGATGAATATGTTAAGAACATAAATGGAGTTTACTTAGAAAATTTTATTAAATAACTAATACATTTTGAAGGAGAATGACATATCCTGTAAATGGACCCCAGTTTTGAGAAAAATATCATTATTTTAGTAAAATTTAAAATTTAATCACTTGGGTTGAGAGGAATATGATTAATGAGACCCTAAATGTTAAAAACCCATTACCCAAATATGATGAAATCATTAATCATTAACCCGAACATGAATGTGGGAATACATTGGAAGATAAAAGTAAACTAGAAATCATAGATTATGAAATCCATGAACCTGTAATGAAAACTAATCTTCCCTATTTTGAAATATCAAAACCAACAATCATTAATATTTTGTTTGAGGACAATGATATGGGAATAATATTTAAAGAATTAATTAATGTTAATTCATTTCCTTATTATCACATTGATAATTTTTCTAAATCATTGTGTATGGAAATTGAAAAAATTGTTTTCATATCTATGGAAAATTGTTTAAATTTGAACAATCTAGAATAAAAATTTCTTAAAGTTGAATTTAAAAATTCTTCCCCTATAAAATAATTTAAACACTCGATATATTTCTCTATAGAAAATGAATATTAATATTGTGAACTTATAGGAGAAGTTGAACACACACATGAATATTTAAGCATAGTTAATTCGCTAGAAGCAGAAGTTGATAATCATTTATTTTCAGATGAGGAACAATTAGAAGATATTTATAACACGGTGAAACCTAAATTTTTTAATTAAACGAAATCTAACCCTTTCCAAATTTTCACATCAAACATCAATGGATTTTCCTGCTGATCCTTCTTCTGGTAATATGATTCAACTTGATGAGGAACCATTATTGATTGATTAGTTTGAAATTCCACACTATTCATTTGATACCCCTCTTCATGAACCTATTTGTTAGAACAAAACCACTAGCACCCATAATCATACAGTTGAAAAGAATGAGAATGAGTTCTAGATCTATTAACATAATGAAACACCTTTAGAAGAACCCTTTTCATTGTTTCTGTTCCCAAAAAATGTAATATTTTCCAAATACGAACATAATATAGAAGTGGACAACACACCTTCCATAATTAATTATAATAATCCATTTTATTGATCTATGTATAAATGTTTCTTGGAAGAGATTCAGGGAGTCAATTACTTTTCACCTGAATCTAAATATATTGAAAATAATTAAAAAGTAAATTTGGATGATGAATTTTATTCTCTAGTTTATGAGTCATTTGAGAAGTTCCTTTATGTTAAATGGTGTTTCTTAGAGGGTTTTACATATTATGAATGTACAATCTTTGATTTATTAATTCATTGTGTCTGCAAATTTCATTCTTCTATTAAAGAAAAATTGAAAAGGAATATATGGCGGTTCCCACATAGGAAACCACACCCACCTAGTGACATTACTTAGTTTCTATGGGACACTAGCTGGGGGCTTTAAAACAAGCTCGTCATGGAAGTTAACCCATGATTTTATCGCTTTCAATAAATTTGTTTTTGTTTTGTTTTGTTTAAATAATTTTAAAAAAAATTAATTAAAGCCATAAAACATAGTACTTCATGGGATTCAACCCATGGTCATGCTCTGTCTTTGCCGTAGTTTGGTTATTGGACTTCCTGTTTTATGTTTTTAGAGAATGATGTTTCTGGTGTCAATAGTGACTTCGAATTCCCAATTTTTTTTAATTCATATGGAATTATATTATAAAACATAAATTGATAAATTTTTTATCAAGAAAGTTCCTTATTTTGAATTTATGCATTCATTTTTCTTCTCCTTTATTACTGTCTAATTAAGGTAAAAAATGAGTCATTATTCCATTACTCAACTGTGATTCTATGACTCAATTTTACCCATTATTCGCTGTTATTAATGAGTCACTATTGCACATTAGTCACTATTACACTTGAGACACCACAACAATGACTCTATCTTTGGTCCATCTTATATCTTTGTTGAATATTTTTCTACACTTCTGAACAGTTACACTATGTGAATTTATGTGTGGGAAGATCATACACTCATTTCTACTAGCTTATTATTAGTTGTGTTCTACTTGTTTCTCTTATGGTGTTTATCATGCCCCTTTTTCAATTGAAAATCAAATTGAATCAAATTCTCAATCCTAAAATCACCCATTTCACTATTTAATTATGTTTCATAGTATATGTTCTAAACATATTTGAAAATTCTTATCACTAGCTTCGTGGTTAATACATTGATGTGATTCTGCAAAATATTTTTTTTGGAAGACACATTCTTTGGAACTTCTTTTAGTCCTTGATACATTTCATTAAACTAATTCAATATAAAATATACTTTGAGATTTTATTGAAAAGATTATCTTCTCCAAATTTGAATTCAACATTGGGGAGAAAGATGGGTTTTATGTGTGGGGGAGGGGGTCAACTCATGTTGAGAAAATCTGTGCCTTAATGGAATCACGTAAAATCCCATAACTCATTAATATTTTTGTTAAAAATTGGTCAAATTTTATTAAAAATTATTTCACAATTTCAGTTTCTTTAGGCCTTGAACTATATTTCAATTTTTTCTTTCATAAGGATAATATGTCACTGGATTTTAAGAGTTTCTTGAAATTGAAAATTTTTAAGATAAATTATTGCTGAATTAATATGCATACTAATTTTATGAAAATTATGTTTATGAAATTTTTTTGAGAGTGATATAGGATACCAATTTGTGGAATTGATATCATATCTATAGAAACATGATGTTCACAACTTTTCCTATGGGACTCAGTTTTAATTATTAAAAAATTAATCACCTAATTGATCTAGTTTAAATAGTTCTAATATAAATCATTTGAAACTGAAGTAAAATGGACATTTGGGAACCTACAGTGAACCTATGAGGTTCTAGGTACTGGGTGTGTGTCAGTCAACTGAAGACATTTTCAATTTTAATAAGCGCTATGCATAGAGTTTTGCAGATGAAATATGGTTGGGGTAAAATTAGATAATGTTCCTTGTTGTCAAAAATGGGTTCATTGATGTGATGGGAATAATTAAAGCCCGGTGAAGAAGAGGAAAATTGATTTGTATGAAATCATTTAATTTTTATCAAAAATGTGATTCAAAAAAATTATCATTGATTTTTTTAACCTAGGAGAAATTCAATGTATAAAGTGACCTTGGATTGGTTTTTAATTCCACTTATCTTTAACTTGTTATTAATCTTGAACATAGATCTTGAACTTCAGTAAAAGAAAGTCAGTAGGTTACTTCATATAGGAGGCTTTCCTTTAATTAGAAGTAGTTGGTTCATTTCTTCCTTGATCACCCAATAAGTATTAAATCTAGGTATGATTCCATTTGAAAAATTCCATTTAAAAATCATTACTTACAGTTTTTTGCTCCTCTAATTTGAAACTAGTGACCACACTTCAATTTGATATTTTTGATAAAAACTTATTTTGGTTTCAAAATCACATAACCAAGGAATTGATTGAGGACACCCAATTTTTAATTGTGGGAGAATTTGATGCGGCCTTAAAATAACATAAATATCCATATCTTTTAATTTTAATTTTATTCAATTAATTAATTAATTTTTTAATTTTTGTTGAATAATTACCATTGTTGAAATTTTATAATTAAATTTATTATTTAATAGTTTTTTTATAACTAATATTTCATTCAAACCCTTGAAAATCATTAATTTTTTCTTTAATTATATTCATTATTCTTATTAAATTATATTTCACAACAGGAAAAATGACTTTTTGTGACTGGTTGTTTGTGACAAAAATAAATCTCATTATAAATAGTCCGTCAAAGAAGTTATTTGCAACGACAGCATCAACCAGTCGCAAAAAGATAGGTGTGGTTTGCTCGCCAAACCGTGAGAAGAGTATTTGCGACGGGTCCCATCACAAATACCCAACATCGGTAAATACTCTTTGCGACAATATATTGTCCCATCACAAAACAGTGTGTCGGCATGTCACTATTTGCGACAAGACCCGTCGCAAGTAATCTGACTTATATATACCCCCATCATTTTTTCCTTCCATCCCTTCAATTCCTACATTTCCTCTCTCTATACTCTAATTTTAGAGTGAAATTTTTTTGTGTTGGTTTTTTCCAAGAAGTTGTTCAGACATCTAAACCTATAAGTGATGATGTTTAAAGGTATTTCTGTTTTATTTAATTTATAATTTATTTCATTTTTTTATATTGAGTTAAATAATAAATAGTAACCAATAGTAATAATTAGTAGTTATTAGTAATAAATTGTAATAAATTGTAATAAATAATAATAAATAGTAATAAATAATAATAATTTTTAATAATTGGTAATAATTAGTAATAATTAGTAATAATTAGTAATAATTAGTAATAATTAGCAATAATTTGTAATAATAAGTAATAATTAGTAATAATTATTAATAATTTGTAATAATTAGTAATAAATAGTAATAAATTGTAATAACTAGTAATAAATATTAATAATTACTAATAAATAGTAATAATTAATAAAAATTTGCAATAATTAGAATTAATTATTAATAATTAGAAATAAATAGTAATAATTAGAAATAATTAGTAATAATTAGAAATAATTAGTACTAATTAGTACTAATTAGTAATAATTCGTAAGAATTAGTAATAATTAGTAGTATATATTAACAAATAGTAATAAATAGTAATGAATACTAATAATTAGTAATAATTAGTAATAATAAGTAATAAGTAGTCATAATTAGAAATATTTTTTAATAAATTGTAGTAAATAGTAATAAATATCAATAAATAGTAATAAATAATTATAAATAATAATAAATAGTTATAAATCATAATATATAGTAATAAATAGTAATAAATTGGTATAAATAGTAGTAAATAAGAATAATTAGGAATAATTAGGAATAAATATGAATAATTAGGAATAATTAGGAATAAATAGATATAAATTAAATTAATTAAATATATTTAGGAATAAAACAAATTGAAATAGATTGTAATACCTTGGTATAATTTCTAGTGGATTGTCGGGACTCCTTTTGCTCATTGACCCTTTTCATTTCAACTCTCACTAACAAAACAAATTATGAAAAAATATGCTTCTATGTATGCATATCCAATCTCGTATGCACGAGTTCAGATTTTCTATCATATGAACACTTTTTTCATAATTTTTTCAGGCAGTGATAATAACAAATGGATGATTCATCAATGAAAAAGGGGGGCTCTTCTGTCCGACGGCTCATTTACATGCATCTTTCTCACACAAAAATTATAATGAATTATATGATCAGAGGTACGCTTATAAATTATCATATGCATGAGAATGAATATGCATACCTCGGAACATATTTTTCATTATGATTTCATTGTGAGAAAGTTACAATTAAAACAGCCGTCAGAAAAAAGGGTATCCATCAATCCATTGGAAATTGTTTTGCCCGTAATTAATGATAATTATTAAGAAGTAGTTGTAATTATTTTCCTTCTTTTTTTCATAGTCTTTTTTCTAATTTAAAATTATTCCAAAACCGTAATGATTTTATATTTGTTAGAAAAATATGGAATAAGGAAGTCACGAACCGATATTATTAGATGACCAGACTTGGAAGAATCTACACAGACATCCAAAAAGTTCTTTTTAATTCCTGTATATATTGAGGGTGTTGAAGCTTTCTTATCATTTATATCATCAAAAATGGAATTGTTTTCCGAAGGCACAATTAAGGGTCCTTGTAAAAAAGGTGCTCTGAGAACGTTTGACACATTTGACCAGGTTTGAGGTGGGAAATCTCATGAATTTTAGATTTCAACCAGATTTTGTTTTTTGGTATCAACACAATCAATGAAGTTTCAGAAAAGATACTAATAATTTTATTCTGGATCCACCATGGTTTCAAAATTTAATACATTATGTTATAGGACCTTCTATCCAAAAAACTGAAACTCGTGATGATATTGATTTTAACAATTGAGTTGGAACCATCTGAATTTTATGAGTTGTTGAGGTCTACTGAGATGCATTATATCCTAGTTGAAGATAAGAAAATTAGAAGCAGTTGAAAAATTAGTGGCTAATAAATCAAAAAAATGAAATGTCAGACAATTGTTTTGATCGGATATTTTCATTGGATAAAACACAATTAACTAAAGAAAATGTGATCCATAAAAATTACTATCAGAGCAAGAGGATTATTTGTAATATGGGTTATAGTTATTAGAAGATTATTGCATGGGAAAATGATTGCATCTTATATTTCGGTGAAAATGATTTGTTTGATGGTTTTCCCACATGCAGACAATCAAGGTATAATGAAACTGAACCAGGGAAGTCTGGATTGATTACTATAAAAAGATTGAGACATTTCCCACTTACACCAAAGTTGCAGCATTTATTTATGTCTCAGAACACATCGTCAATGATGTCATGGCACAAAACCACAATTTCAACCGATAAAATCTTGAATCATACATATGATAGTGATTCATGGAAATACATTGGCTAACTACATATGTCTTTTTATTTAGAAGTCCAAAACATGTAATTTGGTTTTTCTTCTAATGGTTTCTATCTGTTTGGTACTTATAGTAGTTAGTATTCATATTGTCCAGCCTTTATAACTCTGTGAAATGTACCTCCATCAATGTTGATGAAGGTGCCCTATATCTTTTTGAACTTATTAATACTAGGACTTCTGAAAAAGAATATAGATGTTTATTAGAAACCATTTATTGATGAGTTAAATTCATTGTAGAGTAATGGTGTTAGTACATATGATATTGCTATGAATCAAAATTTCATATTAAAAGCTCCATTGATGTTGAAAGTTATTGAATTCCCGGATTATTCCATGTTATCTGGATGGAGTCCACATGGTCTGAAATCATGTCCTTACTATGTTAAAGAAATTAAAGCACCTATTCCCATCAATGGAAAAAATTTCTAATTTGACTGTCTTCATAGATTTATTTCAACAAATAATCCTTTTTAGAAGAAACAATTTCATTACATAAAAGGCACAATTGAGAGGGACGAACCTCCAAAAATGATCTTAAGTAAAATTTCAAAATTAGATGTTTTTTATTACCTATAATCACATTTGGACCAACAATAAACCAACATAAATTCAAGGATTTGGGGTAGAACACAATTGGATAAAACGGTGCATTTTTTGGAATATGTCCTATAAGTCTGATTTGTTGTTCTGCCACATATTGGATGTAATGAATATTGAGAGGAGCAATTTTGATAATTTATTTCATAGAGTTTTGGATACATCAGTTAAGACAAAAGATAATGTAAAGGCCCGATTATATCATTCCCAAATTTTCAGGTAACCAGAACTTGAAATGTTTCAAAATGTCATATCATAGAGGTTAATGATGCCAAAATATTCTTAGATGCTATCCAATGGGAGTCTCTTATTATTTTGTCTGTGGATTTCAGATTTGAGACTTCCATATGGCTATACATCCAATTTTTGTAGATGTGTTAAAAATGGCCATATTACTGGATTGAAAAGGCATGATTATTATTTTATAATTGAATGAAATATACCGATTGGATTCAATGTTTTGTTGAATTCTATGACTTGGGATTAAATAATATAAATATATTATTTTTTTCAAGACATTTGTATAGCCACAAAATACTATGATGTGCTATGAAAAATGTATGAAAATGTTATTTTAATTATATGTAAATGAGAAAAAATCATCCTATCAGATTTAATTTACCCAATGGGATATTTGATATTACATTTTCGACATGAATATAAATGTTGAACTTTGGTATAGTTTCGATGGATATACCCATTCAATAGAATCATATAAAAATTGAAGAAAATAGAACATAACAAAGCATCAGTTGAATGCTCAATTACTGGAGCTTATTTGCAAGATGAAATTTCTTTTTTATGCTCTCATTATTTGGAATATTAATATCCCTCTAAAGAAAACATCATGGTATGAAATTAGGGGATTGTTGATGTTGAAATGGAAAATCAATTATTAGTTTTAAATTAGCCAAATATTAGATGTAGTGGAGTTCATGAATGATGCCTTTCAGATGATGAACATCACAGAGCTCATACATATGGTCTACTCAACTATGAATAAATGACTTCATTTTTACTGTGAGTGATTCTATCAATTTTCAATAATTTATTTTTCAGTAAGTAAAAATAATTTATTTGAATGATATATGATAATCATATCAAGAATCAAATTCCAAATGTTATAGAAATTTCTCTTGAAGAACGCAGAAAAAACAAATTTCATAATGATTTCAAAAACTAGTAACATAAATTATTTATTGGTTAACATATTAATTCTGTCTATTATATATTATATTCATAATTATTTTAGAAAATTTTAGGTTCTTTAACATGTAGTTAAAATAGATAAGTGATTGTGAATGTTAAGTAACCCACCATTCCAAATGGTTAAATCTTATAATACATATGTGGTGAATGGTTTTTGATTTCATACACGTGCATATGGGGAATCAGAAAAACAATGAATAATGGATTTTAATGAGAGTATCGCATGATAGAGAAACTGAAGGACAATTTTATAACATTCTAGATGAAATTTTTGAACTATGTTATCTAGGAAAGAGTTACATAATGATGTTTAAATGTAGGTGTTTGGAAACCGAGAAGGTTTGTGTGTTCATCCAACTCATGGAATCATTGATATTAAATATAAAATATTTCTTGCAATAAATGAACCATTTTTACTGGCTCAACATGCACATCAAAATCATTCAGTAATAACTAAAAAAACATTACTTATTACAACATAAATTTATTATTAGATACCATATACGTAGGTAAAAATACAAAATTAAAACATATATTAATTTTTTTGGAACTAATTTTAATTACAAACACTTTCATTTTTTAACAGATTTATCTGTTGAAATTGATCCCTCAATACCAACAAATCTTTTACCGATAGTAAAATATATTACTCTATATACTACTTCCAACCTTCCTTTTACTAAAACATCAATATATTATTAATAATAATTATTACATACAATTCCATTTCCATCAATATAAATTGTTATCATAAATCATTCAATTACATAAATATTTTATCAATATGAGAAACCAAATTTTTTATTTATATTATTATTTTTACGCTGAGGTCAATATCAGTTTTTTTTCAACCTTTTCCAGGCATAGGTTTCATGGTGAAACCCTCGCTCAGTCTGCGTCTCATCTCAGACAAGCATCCCCCAATGGTGTCTCCACTGATTTTCCTTCACCCTCTTTCGGTTCAGGGTTTTTCCAGCGGTGGATTTCACGAATGTCTAGATGCTAGCACTTTAATATAAAATTGGTTTCTTTCTGGTGGGGGTATTCCCTCAGGGCCACCCAGCCATGGATACAATGAATAAATCCATGGAATCCCATCTGTTTCATCAGGTCGAGGATGGGATTGATCGATACTCATAGGTGCACATCCGCTGCGAAAATGAGCATGAATTCTACGGATTGTGTATACTCGGTTCGTAGAAGATCTTGGGTAATCTTTTGAACATCCAAAAATAGTCTCTATTCAGTCATGGTGAGTTCTATTCTTCAGTTTCTCTATTCTGGACATGTCCTGTGGGGTTTGTGATTCATTTTTTCTTGTTTGTGGATTTGTTCGCCATTGCTCGAACAATTATGACACCTTTCAAAATTAATTCCTCTGTGTTATAGCTGTCATAGCTAGTGTGAGATGGAGTTCATGTAGAGATCGATCTATCAAATTCACCGTTGATGAAAATATGGATCCATAGTGGGTCAACTGTATTCTTTATACCGGTCTTCTATGAGGACCTTTAACTGTATTGTTCTTTCTACAAGCTTCTTAGTCACAACTGCTTGTCTGTTATTCTTCATGATTCTACTTATTCTGGGTTTCGACCATCTTACCAGCCTGGTCCTCCTAAGGGGGACCCAAATTTTTATTGTCATCGTCAGGATGATGGGCATGGTCCTATGCATTCTTCGATCCTGGATGCCCTTGTCCAAACCATTCATGATGAAGTTCAGTCCCATAAGGGAATGGAAATGGCTATAGGGGGGCCTTCTTCCCATTTCCATTATTCAGGGGTTTTCTAAGAGGAAGTGCCTATAGGATGGGTATCATGTGCCTATGTTGGGAGTAGAGCATAAGTAGATTTCTCGTTCGATCTTAGAGGCGAATTAGAAACACACAAGTCTAGTGGAGATTGAAAATCTATCATTGGGTACATACATTATCCTCTCAGATTGTCTAGCTACAAAGTGTGGTTGGATGATTTATCATCCATAGGAAGGTTTAATCTTTGATTTACAGGGGTAATTGTACTGTGAATCCACCAGTAAAGAAAAAGGAGTTGGAGACTGGAGGTATCCCAGGAAAGGCAATGGAAAATGTAGGGAATCATCCCTTGGAGAAGCATGGTCCGGGCACCGCACGATGATCTAGTCAGTAAGTTTATTTCTCCATCGATTGAGTACCACAACTATTTTGAATTGCTGGTGGGTTCTCTTGATATGGAAAACTATAATCAAGATGAAAAGAAAGGGAATACTCCACTGTTACATGATTCTTCATAATCACCTACCACTAGTCCCATGACGGGACGATAGAAGAAGCTATTGTCTATTAGACCAAAGGTTGAAGAGTTTGGGATCAAATATGAGGACCTACAACTGGGTTTATTTTGAAGACATAGAAAATCATAAGAATAATTTGGAATTCCCCACTGAATTTTGGAATCAATAATAATATTTATGTGTATCGCAACCGGGATTGGGTGGGTTAGACTGATGAAGCTTCTGATATCGCTCAACAGTACAAGTATGTTACTAAATCTTGAATGTTTCATCTATTTACAATCTGGATAGTTGAATGGTTTTATTTCCATTAGAATTTGGGAAGGTTTCATTTCATGTAATCATGATTTATTGTCCAATGATTTTGGGAGGGTTCCCACTAAACCTCTAAAAGTGGTTTTTCATGAAAATAAAAAGATTGAATTGGAAGTAGTAGTAGTAATCTCAATTATTTGGGTTTTACTAAAAATATGTCATTTATTGATTTTAATTTTCGATTTTATTTAAAAATCAATACCATATATTTTTCAATGTTGTTCATTTAATAAACATTTAAATTTTTAATCTTCAATTTTATTCATCTCATTATGGTGGGATGTTAACAATATATTTTGGCTTGATATAATCAAAGGAATGAGGGTAGTTGATATTGGTATGTAATCAAGGTTTCCATGTTGTTGTATTTTGTAATGTTGGTTCACTTTTGGTTTTTTATTCCTATAAACAGGTTCACATTTGGTTTTTTTCATGCTTTTGTGGATACTATGAAGAATTTCCGATTGAAATGTAATCATGAACATTCATGCTTCGATTAATTGATGTTCTTATGTTTTTTTGTTTTTAAATTTATTAATTATGGTTCTTCACTGTTTTGTTATCATACCATTGTATGTTCTTTCATTATAAATGAGATTTCAATTCATGTTCAGTTTTGTTAATGCGATTTTCATTATTAATGTAGCTTTATTTTTTATTCAATTTTGGTCATATTAAATTATTACAGTCATCATTAGTAATGTGGTTTCAGTTTTTGTTGTTATTATATCTTCATGCAACAAGTATTATTAATGCAGTTTCAGTTTTGGTTCAGTTTTGATTGTTATCATACATTCTTATAGTTAGCATTTGTAATGCAGGTCTAGTTTTTGTTGTTTTCTTGTACATGTTTTTAACATGATTCAGTGTCGATTGGTATTTAATCTCAAACATTCATAATCAAATTATCTTATTTTCTAGTAATTTTAATGCAATTTATTCCCTTTTTATTTTCATACGTTGGCAAGTGCTATCAAAACTCCTTTTTGTGTTGTAAAATTTTAATAATAAACATTTATGTATCAGAAGACTTTTAATATATGTTATAATGCTTCATTGCTTATCTTATTGAGGTTCAGTGTCAACTTGTGTTCATGAAAGATGGTATAAATTTTTAGATAGTTCATTGGCCAGCTCTTTATCATGGTATGTTAAACTATGTGCGTGGAGTCTATTCTATTAGTCTATGGATGAGGTCGTTATGATATTTCATGCATGGCAAGAAGGTTGATATTTTATTGCAAAAAACCAAGAGTACTGCTTATCAAAGACAATTTCATTGATGTTTTGGATATTATATGGTCCAGGGTAGAGGCTTGTAATGGATATAACATGTTGGTCTATCGACAGACAAAAGCATTGAAAATTTCTACACGGGGGAATGTATTTAATTAGGTGTTGTGTGAAAATGCCTACATTGTGGGATCTTGATACAATGTTTATGCTAGGGGCTATGAAGGTATCTTTAAAACATTTTGTTCTATACATAAAACATTATCTAAATCCAAGGAGTTCAAATGCATGATTGATGTTAGAGAGATGCATGGATGGCTTGACATTGGTGCTGGAGCTACACCATGGTGGATTGGCCGTAGAGGCTCAACGATAGTAATGCATGGTTGATAGATTTTGATTATGGACTAGTGTGGAGGGTTACTCATCAGCGAATCCTGAAAACTATTCTAGGTTGCTGATCTTGAACAACTTCATGGTTGGTAGTTCACTACAAATGTAATGTGAAGGCCTTGAGGTCCAGTGGCTGGACATCTATCATGGTTGTCTCTACCATTCACTCAATGTACTAATGTTTAAATATTTTTATTTTTTAAACATATCTTTGTTTTATATACATATCCTTGTTTCATTAAAAATTTGTTTCACTCAATGTACTAATGTATGCATCATAGGTTTTTTATTTTTTCTTTATCTTATGATTATTGTTTCCACTCGTTAAATAATCGTCTTATTGTGCTCATTGTGTGGTATTTTTTACCATGGATTTATTGGCATCTATCATGACTGGTAAGCCTTTTCACTACATTTATTGCTCAATAGTTTGTGAAAAAAATTCTTTTAAGTTATTAGTTTAGTTTATTTCAATTCAAGTTTAATTGACTCTATTTTTCTCACTCTACTCATAAATGATATATCTCTGGTAAATAGATCCTGATAGGTGTGAACCACTCACAACATATTCATGGATTTGTGATTTCATTCATGTTTCCAACATCAATTCTCTCATCAAGGATCCAGTTTCTGGAAAGTGCAGGTATGCACATTTTCATTGCCCAGGTATGCACATTTCCAAGTTTATGCCCATTTTCCATTTCTCGTTTCCCAATTTAAAGTGTTTCTCCGTTAAGAAATTTCCAAAATCAGACATAGCCTTATTTCAACTCATTTGGAGAGGTGGAGTGATTGTGATTTTTTTTGTTGTATGTTTAGCTGGGTTGACCTGATGTCGGAGATGGAAATAATGTTGTGGTGAGAGGGGGCGGTGGAAAATGGGAAAATATGCTCTTAACAGATTTTTTAGATTTCAACAGGGTTAATGAAAAATGATGACAATGAAAATAAATTTTTTACACCACCATTTATTTATATTTTGGTTTCAATTCTTGCTGATATTTTTCACTAATTTGAGCTGAGTTGGATCACTAGCATGGATGGGTCGCTGCTGGCCCGTTGGTCCTGGTTTGCTGGCCTTGTTGGTCCCTAGTGTGGAATGGATGAGCTACTATATGAATGGATGTGTTGATTCTAACTCTCTGACATGAATATACTGTTGTTGGACCCTGGTGTGGCATGGATGAGTTGCTGCTGGCATCGATGTGCTACTGTTGGCTTGCTGGCATGGATGGACAACTGATGGCACACTGTTCCCGTGTTGCTGGTGCTCGTTGGTCCCTGGTGTGGCATAGATGTGCTATAACTGGCATTAGGGGGGGGGGGGGTTGTGGGTTTGTTAGGTGTGTGATGTATCATGTTGGAGGATGGATTTTGTATTGATTCAATTTCATTATTAATATAATTATGTTTTTTCTAATTTTGTGCATGTGTGAAAATTGACTTATCTTTAATAATTAAAACAAATGTATTATATATGATAAATTAATAAATATAATATGAAATTTTACTAGTAATAAAAAAATATAATTTAACATATATTATATATTAGTAATATTATTACCAACAGAAAAAGTTTTCATTAGAAACTGTTGCTAAATATTTTAACCAACATATACATTATCTATTGGTATTATTATAATTGTAATAGAATGATTTTATCTGTCGCAAAAACATTTAGCGACAGAGTTTTTACCGAAAGTTTAGTGACATCGACATATATGTTGGTAAAACATTTTTCCAACAGAAAATTTACTTTTACCAACATATATGCTCATGTTGGAAAAAGTTAAATATTTTGTAATGAATGTACGGTACTGCTTAAATAGACCTAACTGATTAGTGGAGCATAAGAAAAACAGAATCTCATGAAAATCAGTATACTCAAATTGAATTTGGTTCTGGCGAAGTTCAAAGAATTGAGATATTTCAAGAGACTACTCAAAATACATCTTTTTCACAAAGATACGTGAATATCAATAATGATACCCAAAAATTAAGGGCCAATTGTGATGATGGTGTTAATGATTTTACAGATGAATTTTAAAGGGAATGCGATAATGAAACTGAAACTCTTATGGATATTAATGATTCCATGTATGAATATTAAGGCATTGACATCGTCAACTATGAAGATGATGATAAAGGTGAACATTGACACACTTAAAGGATGGTTATAAACATAACTAATATATATCTATATATAACAGTTATTTTCAACAATCTTCAAACAACAATCATTTGGCGTTTCAGATGGACCCTGACATACTTCGTGAGTTGTATAGGTGGAGAAACATCTGAATGAGGAGGATTTGAGACTATCTGACCCTCATCCTTCTAGCGGTTTAGGGGGTAAACGTAGGGGGCACCATCTTGCGTGACTTATGATTCCTGGCCCTATCCCTGAGCGATGTCCGCATCATGGATTCGATCCATGCACGCAGAGATATAATAACTTGTGTATTTAAGTTAGTATTCAATAACTTATTTTTATACACATTGTTTGACTATTTATTTATTTTTTCACAGTTTTGAAAATGTTTCTATTGTAAAGGGGTGCGCTATCTTGCAAGATTATTTTTACCAGCCATGGATCACATGGGAGAAGATTCTCATTGATGTGAAGCTCGAAATGTTCAATCATAGGCAGGTACATAAATAAATAACATTTATTTTGATATTTATTTTATTAATAACGTGATATTTTAAATTATTTGAAGGATTTATTAATTCCCATCGATGATATCAAACATGGCACTATCCACGTGACACGGGAGGTGTTAATGTGTGACTGTTTCTGGCAGTTTTTACACAATTTGAGAAGAACTCCCATTAAGAAAGTAGGAGTGATGGTATTTGATGAGTCTTGTAGTGTACACAGACTAGAGTACATTTCAAATCATGTTTGGGATGGATTATATTCACAATGGTTGGGAGGGGGATTTTAGATGAGATCATCATTGGGCCCACAGAATCGGGGGAGACAGGAGGTGACACATTGAGCTGGTAGACATACATTCATTACACATAGAGAGAATCTGGTATGTATGTTTTTTAAAATTTTATATAACAATAAAAATAAATACATTATTTTATATTCATATAGGAAGTCGATCATCCTGATATTATGGAGTAATACCTTAATTAGAAGAGGTACAGAGATTCAGCCACTTCAGAGATTAGAGGTGATTTCCAGCGTCTGATTATGGTCAGTATTCTTTCATTTTCAATTTTAAAATTATCTACATATAATATTTTCATTATTTTAATTAGAAATTGGAACTATATGAGTCATATAAGGCTTCGACCTCTCTGAAACAGGCTGAGAGTTAGGCCGAGACCACAGATCAGACAAGTACCCACCATTTTGATGAGGCGGCATGGCTACAGGTGACCCAGTTTTCCATCAAGAAGGGCTGAGTAGTCGGTATCAACTCTCATTTGACTCATGGGACTTATTATTGTACTAATGTGATGTCAGTATCTATATTGAGAGGAGCTCGTGGAAAGGAATCATCTTCTGGCTCATAGTATTAGGAGCAGTTGAGTGCTCAAAATGAGCTTATAGAGAGTTTGTAGAATCTGCAGGAAGAGAATCATTTGTAGCAGCAGTAGTACGAGGAGGATATTTGTCAATGACACCAATAGTATAAGCAGAAACATGAGGAGGAAATAGATCGATGGCAGTAGTATCAGAAAAAGCAGATGAAGTAAATACATCATCTAACTTGTAGTTTAGGGATGAAGTTTTCCCCACCATCCCTCCCACCTCTTTCACCTCCTCCAGAAGGATATCCCCCAATGATTTTTTTATGTTGAAAACATTTGAATTCAAGATTTTTTGTAATATGAACTATTTTAAATTTCTTTCTTTTATATTGGTGAAAATATAGGATAATTTATTTTTAATTTTAATTTTTATTATTTTATTATTTTATTATTTATTATTAGTATTCAATTTTTTATAAATTGATTATATTAATAATAATAAAAATAATACTATTTTTGGTTTTATAATATTTTTTTTCCAATATTGATAATTTTAGTATTTTTTATTATATATTATAATTTTAATATTGTGAAAATTATTTTTTCATTAATCATAATTTTATTTAATATATATTTTTAGTTTAATCAGCATTTATAATGGGACCTTTTGCGATGGGACCCCATCACATATAGTTTTTATATATATTTTTCAAATCGGAATACACAACGGGAAAAATAGCCCATCAAAAATAATTTTTTCTGTGGGCATGTGACAAAAGGTTTATGTATATATAACATATATAAACCGAGAACTATTTTGGATTGGACGACGGGCCTGTCACAAATACTTTTTGTGATGGGCCCATCGCAACACATTTCAATATATATAATGATTATAATCTGAGATCTATTTGTGACACCCTTTTTGGAAATGCGCCATTTACGATGGGATCCTGTCAAATATAGGCAATTGAAAATTCCTCAAACTCCATTAGTGATAATGCTTAATAATTTTCTTTTTGACTCTTTTTAATAAAAATTATTTAGTAATTTTATTTAAAAATCTAAGACATTTATTTAAGGCTTAATATTTTAATATTTTATTATATTTATAATTTAACCTTAATCATTTGATCTATTTTATTTATTCTCAAATAATTATTTTCTATATTTTCAATTTCATTAATCATTTTAAAATTCATTATCAAATATGTTATTTGATCCATTCATTAATGGTAGAGTTTAGTTTATTTTTTAATTTTTTAGAATAATGTTTATTTTTTGAATTAATTATTTTTTCAATCTTAATTTTAAATTCATTTAATTATTTAATTATTTAATTAATTTGATTCTAGTTTTTTATTTTATGTTTTAACATTATTTTTTCATTTAATTTAATCTATAGTTTACTCTCTATCATATTTCAATTGTGAGTCATTGACTCACCATTACATTCCCATTTTATTTTTCTATAACTCACCATTGTTTTTCAAACATTGAGTCATAAGACACCATCAGGCGTTCTATTGTTACACAATGACACCTCTTCCATTTCGAATTGGTACTCATATTTTCCTCCAATGGGGACTCAATGAGTCACCATTGCACCATTTTCTCCCTGTTACCACTCTCATGTTCCACCATTCCCCTCCCCTAACCTAGTCATCATTACATCTGCAATGGAGAATCATTCGTACCCTTAGCTCTCCTCTGACCGGCACCTCCAAGTACTCACCATTCAATATCTATGACTCTCCTTTGAACCACAATTCAAAATTAAATCAAAAAAATCAAAATTCAAACTACATTCATCACAACACTAGATTCTCATCAATTATGAACCCTTAATAGAGTTTCCCCTTTTATCTTGTTGTGGAGATACTAATGCCGACAAATCCGGGTTTCCAAGGATGAGGCCCCGACCTTCATTGTGCATATATCTAAATCAATTCCACTAGAAGTTCAATCGAAACTAGGAAATTCTCATTACCTTGGTCAACCGATAGCTTTTGTTTCTATGGTAGGAGTAACCAAACCATCGAATTAGAGAGGAGGATTTGGTGTGCCGCGAGCCAAATCCTAAATCACCTGAGGCTGCTTTCACGAATACAAAATCATCACTATTGTCTAGAAAACATTAAGAATCATTCTTTTCTTGATTAGTTTATTTGGGAGGGAGACTAATTGAATAAATTTTTTAAAAGTTAAAATTCAATTAATTTCTATTAAAGAATAAAACAATATTTTTAAAACTAGTAAGTAGAATTTCCCCTATTTAACAACATCACAGTGTTTTCCAACTCCTTCATACCATTTTCTCACAACATCAACACTTCATGCTCCCCTCTAAAAACTAGTGCCACACACAATTAAGTATCAATGGAATTTCCTATTGTTTTCAATAGTTTAGATATTGAATAAACTCTTATACTAGTCACCCTCCTTCTCTAGGGTTTAACCCTTCACTATTGTACTTGTGTATGTTATAAATTTAATTATGAGGGTTGTGTCATCCTCCGAACCACATCATGCGGCCCCAAAATTCTTTACCCATACGCCAAAACATGATCATCATTCCTTAAAACCACCCCAATCAGAACACTGTACACATAAAAAACATGGTATACCCCTTACCTGACATAGGTCACAATCTAATTGATGTGGTATTTAACCACTTATGTACCTATAAGAATGAATTCTCACATGCTCTAGGACATTCAGACATGATGATATTTTTATTTAGGCCCACAATTGGTTCTTAAAAATTTGAAAATTAAATTATGAAGCTATAATAATAGCCTTATAATCTTATAAATAATCAGACTTCAAAAACATTATTTAAATTACCCCCTGACACAACTGCTTGTAACTTCCACGGGTCCACTAAAATTCCTTCATCATAGATTATGTGTCCTAAGAAATGTATGAAGTCAATACATAAATGAATCATTGATATTGTGGAGTATATATTTTTCCCACATTGTGAAATTAGGATGATTTCATCAACAAATACTACTAAATTATGATCCATATGTGGGTGAAAGAATCATTTCATCGGGGACATAAATATTTCTAGCATGTTTTTCAATCCAAATGGAATCACAATGAACTCATATGAACCATAACTACTCAGGAATCATGTTTGCAATGTATCATATGGTCTCACCCATAGCTGATGGTAACCTAACATCAATTAAATATTAGAGAATACAAAAGAACCCCTCATCCAGTCAAAATGATCATTAATTCATTGAAGGGTGTATTTTTCTTCACTTTCATGATATTTAACTTCTAATAATCAGCACACAACCGCAATTCCCCATTAGGATTCTTAGAAAAAAATTATATAGATACGAAAGGTGGTGTAATTTGGTGAATAAAACAGTATTCTCTAATTCCCCCAACTTATTTTTATGTTCCTAATGTTCTTCTAATTCCATTCTATATGGTAGAATAGAAACAGGTTATACACCAGGAAGCAACCCAGTCATGAACTTAACCCTTCTCTCTCTTTCGCTGGTAGTGACCCTGATAAGTCATCTAAAAACACATTATAAAATTAATCTAACATATAATGAAAGACAATAGGATCTACTCACCCATCGTCAGGTACAATACATGCAACTTAGGATGTGATCTCATCCAACTACTGATAAATTACCCTGCATAGTTATCCAAGATATTGCAGTCCACACTGTGAACATAAGTGTCATCATTATGGGATTTTAAGGTTAAATTATGCAGGTAATAATAAATATGTCCCTAATATAATACCTTCCAACCAATCCAAAAAATCAGGTAAAAAATATACATCTTCAGTAAAAACACGTCCTATAGAGAACAATACCCAACAACCTCAAGGGAACACTCCTTACATTGATAGATATTTTCTTCTCACACCCATAACAATGTGTTCATCGAAATAACTCCAAATATATATTACACTGTTAGACCCAAAACATTCACAATGTTAATATATATAAAACAATTTAAGACACTAGAATAAAATAAAGCATTAGCCAACGTGGAGGCTACAATAATCATACCTCAATCTTTAAATTGTCCAGTCTCTCCACCTTTAGGTGTAGGATCAACCGCATGAAATTGACCTGATCCTCCACCTTGGGATCTAATCTATTTCTTTGGTGCTACGCTAATATTAGGATATGTATTCCATATACTTGTAGTACTATGTCCATCTCCCAAATCGGTGCAGCCATTAAAACTCCAATTACCAACTTATATAGAGTAGCTGACTCATTGCATGTAATCTAGACCACCCTCAATACAATATCTCTACCAAGATGTTGCATTTTCTCAAAAACACTCTCCACATTTGTCATCCTTTTTCACTCTCAACAGTAAAATTGCGGTTGGTGACACGAACCATGAATGTGTGTTACCCTTCCGTACTAATAACAAATCATCTAGTCACCACCCTGAAAGGTTGATCCTCTTCTTTGACTATATTTTCCACCACCCCCATAATGAATACCCTTAATATGATTCTTCCAACGATCATAGGTCACACCACTGGATCACCCAAATGAAACCACATGTTTCCCACCCAAAGCCACATTGAGGTTTCCTGGGGAAATAAGGTCTTAATCGACCACCTCATCAAACCTATTTAAATGGAAGATATTCACATGGGACTCAATATCAAGTCTAATTCCATCCTATAAAAGTCTCCATGTAGATTCCTCATCCCCTCCAATGATATAAAAAATTATTGAAAGCATATGAAGTAGAAATAAAATCCATCACTATCATAGTCTCGTGATTGAAACTCATAAACTCCATGTCCTTCTAATACATCATGTTCTATGGATAGAAATTTTCTAACATATACTTCTAGAAAAACTATCATAACATACCTTCATCTTATATTGTATGAACTAGGATATCCCACCACCTCTTTTCTGGTCCTCAACACATATAATTTTCCAACATAACCCTCTTCTCATGACGATTCTCTATGTGATATAGTATCTTCTCGATGGAATCTATCTCAAACTCATCCACCTCATGTCCACCCTCTATAGAAAACAATGGAGGATGTTGCAACTGAAACTCTCTAGTCAGATCAAACATATTCTATAGAATCCTCCCTGGGTCTTGTTCCATCATCATCGTAAAATAACAAATGTTCTAAAATAACTCCTCCTCCCATCTATTAGCCTGGATAAATGGGGTTTACTGCTCCACTATTAGATGAGTATTCTTGGTGATACCCACTTGTCACTCAACCAGCATATATTTTCATAGTTGTATCTCTCTAAAATAAAAAATACACATATCAAAACACCTTACATAAAATATAAATAGTTTATGTAAAATAATGTTTTCTAATAGAAATAAACAACTGAGTTTACATACATTATCCCAATAAATATATTCACATCTAGAACTGTTCTTTTAGGAACTATTTTATCTTTATAAATGTATTCATTCAAAATTTTAACACATTCATAACCGTTCCTTGGCACTATTCATTAACCCCCTTCTCACATTTTTCCTATTTACCCATTTGTATTATCTTTATTGGACACTACTTCATTAAAATTTTTAAAGATATATGAATCCATTATATCCCTCACATCCTACACATATTCCCTATGTGTCCCTACCATGATGCTTGACACATATATCCCTTGGTGCCTAAAATGATGTATGGATGAAAAAATTCATACAATTTCATCCATGAGGAAAATATCACAAAATAACGACATCACACAAACATGGGAATCGACCAATTGTGAAATATCATCCAACTATAACAATGCACATCAAGAAAAACCATCTCAACCGTGGTAATTGGGATTTCCCTCCTAAATGGGTTAGTTACACTAATGCAAGGGCTCATTTCCAAGGCTGAACACATCCGAGCATCATGTATACAATTCCAAAATATTAAGATAATAAAAAAGGAAATCTCCTCTGAAACAGCTTTCTAACATCCCCAACCAAGTATAAAGTATATTCGAGGCCCTGAGAGGAGTCTCAAAATGACCCCATCCATGCCTCCCCATACATCGAAGGATTTTACATGAAATTAAGGACAAAGAGAACACATGGGGAAACTATACCTTCTTTATTATCATAAGCCAAAACTAATAATATAAAAAATAATGGAAACAAGTAAATGGTGATCATGAATTACCAAAAAGAACCCAAAATTGGTTATAATAAAATAACTAATAGTAATTAGGACATTTTATGTCATAAGGTTCCTTGTGTAATGAAAACCAAAAATAAAGATAAGATGAAGAATCCCGAAAATGGGGCCAGATACTATGTCTAATTCCATCCACCATGAACGTTACAAGCCCAAATCAACCATCTGGCATGGGTCACTTTCCCTTATCCTGACATGAAATAACGAAGTCTTCTCAAGTAACCAATGGTGTCCTGAGCAGGGTGTGAATAAACATAGTAGGTGGCCACTAATAGTATTTACAAAAATTATAATCTGGGTTCCATTAATTATCCAAGCTCAGATTTTCTACTTACATCACTTATTTCAAGAGTTGATATTTTTCATTAAATACACCTCGACATATGCCGATCATAAAAATTATGCATTTGTGAAAAAGTAATTTTGATTATAAAAATAAGTAAATAAATACACAAAAAATTGCATAACACTTACCATGGAGCCTCAGTCCAGGTAGTCACATCAAATATAACTATTATAGGAATAAAACCATTGTTCGACTCCCAATCAAATGCGTTATAGAAGTGAGGTCGAGAGCCTCAGTCTAACCTAACCTGAGGTAGTATAGTCTCAATCCCGATACACCACATACCACTAATCCATGTAAAAATTCTTCTTTAATAATAACACATTTACCAGAAAAACATTACCATTAAATCCATTTACTAATTACAACTATAACTCATTCAAAACAAAAACTATTTTCATTCCTTAACCAATTAACACATTTTTATTTAAATTCATGGAAGAGTAGATATTTTAATTTGGTTTAATCTTAATTTCTATGTTTTTAATCCCACATAAGATTTATTTTATGTTCAATTGTCACATTTTATGGTATTATAATAATTCAAATCTTAATTGAAAAAACTGCATATATTTCGATTTTAACTATTTTAATTTATTTATTTTATTCATACATAAATATTGATAAATTAATTTAAATTATAACGTAAATTTTTTATATTATTAATCACATATTATGATTCCTTTAATTCTTCTAGTCCAAGAGTTGAATCCAACATTGGGAGTCCCAACATAAACTCACAAATTCGTCGTCAAAATTTATGTACAGATCTAGATATTTTAGAAATTGGGTCTATATCTCATAAATGGATGGAATAATGGAGCCAAAATTTGACTTTTCTAAAAAATAAAATCTTTAGTAACAACATTAATAGCATCATGATCACATGATTAAATCGATATCAAGTCTATAAATTATTGGGAAATTAGTTTTTGTAAATTCAAATATTCTTCCTAAATAGAATAAAATTTTAGAGTAAATGGAATATAAATTATTCTACACATGGTAGTTAAATGAGAAATATATTTTGTAAAATACAAAATACATTTATGAAAAACATTCCATAAGGCCACCATTCCCAATTCAATCATTAAATGGGATTAAAACATGCATGATTTTAGAGGAAAATTATGAAGGAATAATTTCACCACTTTTCTTATAAATAAGTTGCAATGGTTAGATTAAGACTATCGATTAGATAGGGATGATCTATATGATGGTCTACTATAGGTATACCTCCTTAGATTATTTTTCTTTCATTTTAATTATTTTGTGATATCTCTGCTCACCCAAATCAACATGCCTTCCCCATCTAGGGATGGGTAGTTGCGTTAAGTTATTAAAAAAGTGGGATGTTGGGCCTAACTGATTTTCTTGAGTTTTTTTATTCAATTTAATAGAATCTTTTCATATTTATGCATCTAATTTAAATTCATAATTCATTTTTAAATTCCAAATTAATTTTCATTAGGTTTTAATTTTATTTATTTTTATTTTCTTCAGTCGATGATCCATATCTCCCCCAACCCAATTACTTTTTTATTCAAAGGAACATGTTAGTGTTGGTTGGTGAGTGCTTTATGGTCACCATAAAATTCCTAAGATTTTATGTTTGAATATTGGTTTATTAGGGATGAAAAATTATGTGTCATTGATTTCCTTAGTAAATCTAGAAAACCTACAACAATGCAACACACACAGGATGGAGGGTAGACAAACTAGATGTTTTAGATATGAATATTCTCATCATAATCTTCTATCTATTGCAGAGAAATGAATTGATAAATGAATCTCCCTAATACCTGTTATCTCAAGAAATGGGGATAAATTTTTTAAACCATGATAGCACAACACTAGGTTTTTCCATATTGTCTCTGTACACCATCATTTTCAATTGTTACAAAATCAATTAAATCAAATTGCTTTATTCTCTAACTTTTCCATTACTAATTAAAATCAATTTTTTTGAAAACCAATACAAAGTGACAACCTTGTTTTGTGTGCACTCCTCTTGAGGACACTAGCTAGAGGTAAATGCCATACTATACATAGGTTATTTAATTACTATTTTATTCTACACCCCATGATATGAATATATCAAACATGGCATCATTGTCATGGAGGAAGTGCCTAAAAACCCTAAAAACTAAAAAAATTGAATAAACCATTGTGGAAAAACATTTAATAGAATTTGAACATAAATTTTAGTGAACAATTATCCAATTAAGAAGAGGAAATTTTAAAATAGATTTTGGTGAAATATATCTCACGTATTCAATTCATACTTTCAGTGATCACTCTGAACTAACAATAATGGCTAGAAATCCCAACTAAACACTCCCCAATCTCTACACACCACAATTCGATAACTAGTAAAACTAACTAGTTATCAATTCCATCGAAAACATTTTTAATTGTTTATTAACAAGATTAAAATTATATGAAATATCCATGGTCATATAAGAGAAGATCCAAAAAAAAATTTAGGAATTTAAAATCAAGTGATATAATTGTAGATCCTGAGGAGTTGAATATTAATAGGTAATATTTAGAGAATACCGCTTTTCATTTGAGGTAGTCGAAAAGGAATGATTATGCAGTCTACAATATGGAGTGGTCCAATATTGGGAAAATTTGTAATGATGCTTCATGAAAATGTTCTCTCCCACATCTAAGAGAAAAACTATCCTATTACAGATCATTAATATTCACAAATCAACTGAATATACACATTTTGAGTACTAGGACTATTTCATGAAGCTGTGTTTCAGCTACCCAAATCAGACAATGGAGGAACACTACCTCCTTCATTTCTTTTATCAAGAACTTCTTAACAATTAATTAAATTTACTATATTCCACATCTAGAGGATCCTTGATTGATGTTATCACAATTAGGTAAAATACCCCGAAGGGGGATGAATTAGGGTATGAAATATTAAAACAAATACCCCTTATGATGTTGTTTTCTCTTGAAATAAAATTTATTCTCTCTTCTTAATATAGAAAGATATAAATATAAAATAAATCACAAACGATAGATAATTATATTTACCTGGTTTACCTTCACTAGGATAAGGCTAAGGATCATACGAAGGTAGTATTTCAATTGTACCAAATCCACTAAGGCTCACTCCCAAATTATATAGTTTCGGATAGACCACTTCTTTTCCATGGCACAATTCCCTTACAATATGAAGGTCTACTTAGATAATTTCCTAGGGTCACTTCATATGTCTCATTCTCTAGCTTGCTGTCGGTGGAAAGGATTTTCGTCATCCTCTTACTTTTCTCACTGCTCTTGTATGGGATCCACTCACGATTTATGTACTTGTATGTCACATAATTTTCAAGAATTCAAGAATCCTCGAATGTATATAGATTCTATATTCAAGTTTCTTTTTTACCTGTAGATGAAATCTACTTTTTTGAGTATTGTTCGTTTGTGGAAATTGCTTTCACAAAATCATTATGTCCCTCTGAAACCTAACTTCTTCTTCCACAAACTGTGCTTCACCATGTAGAGTGTCTGATTCCTGGAACACCTCTTCCCCAGGGATTTCCTTCGATTCCACGTACTATCCACCTTCTACATACTGCTACCTCCTTCATGGACTAAACTATCTTATGTGAACTCTCCCTACATTGAGGATGAGTTCTTATTACATAGACTACCTCTCCTCTATAGACCATCTTCGATTTCAAAATACAGTGCACTGCAAAACCCCTTCTTGAATCATCCCTTTGAAATAATTCCCCTTTCGCGGAATGAACCTCATGATCCTCATTTCTTTCTCATCCTGTCCACGAGAACTTTCCAACACAACCAAATTTCTTCTTAGAGAAATGTCGTTTTCTAATGAAAAATTTGTTTATTTCAATTGATGGGATTTGAAAAACTTTTATATAAATAATGATCTAAAAAATCTTCTAAACTTAGATACCAAAAATATTTTTGCACTATAACCCTCACCATGTATTGTTCTCCTCTACGAATAGTTTTTCCTACACGGTCTACATAGCGCCTTTTCACTTTTATGGTGGATGATCTATTCTAGGAACGTATCCATTCATGACACTATAACAAACTAACTCAATTTCAAAATCAATGAGCCACCACACATATTATAAGCCTTCCATGAATCATTTACCTCATATGAACTTCAAGACACCCCGTTAATAATTTTCCCTACGCGTTTCGCGTGCCACGCATTGTACTATGCATACCATTCTCTCTTATCGAGAAATCCTTCATTTTCCAAAATTTAACTTGTAAAATTTTGAAATTTTTATAGCAAAAACTAGGAATATATGAAATCATAAACACATGCTTCTAAAATCACCATTATACTAATTCATGACCATTTTGATTTTTCATCAAACACAATCACACACAAAAACACTGAGATGATGACTTGAGGGATTTTTTCCAACAATTGATAAATCCCCAGTGGATGTTATAGGACTAATTTAATAGATTACACAAAACTCATAGCATTTTTACACTAGAGGTATGGACACCATAGGCATCTATGTGGTAAGGACTACTGATTCTTCCTCCCACTTACATGAAGAAAATCATATGTAAATGACCAATGTGATGGAATAGATTATTTTAAACCAATTGAAATAACAATATGTCCCTATTCATGTATGTGATTTATTATATTTCACTTATTAATACACTAATAAATATTTTAAAGTACAGGGGACTAGAAGTTTTAATTTTACCTATAAGAAAATGAGATTCAACTCAAATCATCCATGTTAACCCCACTCCCTACCAGGGTATGGATTCCAAAAAAACTAAGATAAACCTCATTTTAAGATGTAATACAAAAGGAAACATTCATTCCATTATAATCAATACCAATACCCTATGACATCCCAAAAACCCTATAAATATCCATACCAGCATAAACCATTTGAGAACCCCTCAAAATGTTCTCAGAATAAATGCCAATAAACAATGATTGAAGAGATAAATAAGATAATAAAAAATTTGGATAGTAAGTTTAACAGAATTATGTATATTCTGAACAAGAATCAAGGAATACTTCTAGCACAAATAGTTCTAAATCCCAATGAATTTTTATGTGTTATTATAATATGAATCTGAAAAGATCTCGAGCCACCTAAAAAACCTGAGGCTGACGAATATAGGAATAATGATGAAGATCCAACAATCCTAATACGAGAAGAGGATAAAAAATATGAAAATGTAAACCCTATGATTAGAATAAAGTGGTTATAAATGACCTTATAGATGTATAAAATTTAAAATAATGATATTTAATCATAATTCTCATCTATATTAGCTGATATGAAAAAGGGTTAAGAGGAGTGACTTCAAAATGAAATTCAATAATCCTTCTATAAATTTGAGAACAAAATCACATTTCTTCAGGATATCTGATAAATCCAGAAATATTAAAAAATTCTTAAAAATCAATGTACAAAAAGAATGTGGTTTGATGGAAATCAGTTGATAATCATAGGAATAATCATCTCAGCAATGAACAAACCCCAAATACCGTAATAATTTCATGATAAAGACACATTATCTATTCATTACACTATAGGGTATTTAAATTTTATTGATGCACTATGTGATCTTTGAGATTCAATAAATGTTCTACCTCACATTATAATTTCATCATTGCATATTGGAGATCTAAAACCATATCATTTTTTGATATAATTAGAAAATAGATCAACTATTTCCCCCCTTGGAGTTTTAGAATATGTACTTGTGGGAGTAACTGTATTGATCTTTCTTGCATAATTTTATGTCCTTACCTTGGAAGATGATAGACCACGCAGCCATTCCCCAATCATACAAGGGATACCCTTCATGGAAACCGCAAGGACTATCAGCAATTTATAGGAAATAACACTCAACATTGAACATGGTTATATAATATTACATTTCAAAATTCAGGATGAGAGGAAACAACCTTCCATTAATCACTCAATTTATAAAATATACCATATATATTTTATTAAACCAATTGAGGATTTAGGTTTTCTTCATGAAATATTATTATTTGAAGAACATTTTTCATTTGAAAGTTCTAATTCCCAAGAAAATTAAAATCCAGATCTCATGGTAGAGGAATTTGTGAAATATGAATTTTTCATTGATTTATTAAAAGAAAAATAGATGATACTAGAGATTCTAGCCATAGATGTAGGAATCCTTAATTCAATGTCATCTATTTAAAAACTGTGATGTTGGTATCATAATCCTTTGTAATGTGATATGATTTATTTGTACCTAATAAAATAAGAGAAATTACAAATAATATTTATCAATAACCTAACCCATTCAAAATAACAGATTCTGATTAACCATATCTAAAGTGATTTTTAAGTAGATGTATGCAATTTATGGGATATAACGAAAATCAAACCCAAATTATAGTCTCATAAAATATTTTTAGAATGTTATCTTCAACCAGTAAGACAACCTTATAGAAAAATCAATCCCACCATTTTGTTGGTTGTTTATAAATGGATTTATAAATTTCTAAAAGCTGAAATAATTAACCAAATTTCTAATTCTTAGTGGCTCAAACCTACACATATTGTCCCATAGAATACCACCCATACCACAATTAAAAATTGAAGTAATTATATGATCCTAATGAGAGAAAAAAATAGGTAGGAAGTGTGTATAGATTTCAAAAATCCAAATCAAGTTACCTAAAAAGTCCACTATCCCATTTCATCCGTCAATTATATTATTGGAAGGTCAAATAGAATAACTCATTATAGTTTTTTAGATGGATTTTCATGATACTTTTGGGTACTTATCTCTCTATAAGACTAGGATAACATAGCCTTCACCTTAACTTTTATTGTATTTGCAAACAAAAGAATGAATTTTGGGCTATTTGATATCCTACGTACATTTGAATGGTGTATGGTGATTATTTTGAATGATGTTATTGAGGACTTACATGAGTTATTTATCGACAATTTCATATATTTCAGTAATTCATTTGATCATTTTATAGGAATTTTGTTAAATGTTTAAAAAACAATAATAGAAAATAATCATTTATTATATTTCAAAAAAAAATCATTTCCTGGTTTAAAAGGGAATAGATTTTGGGAACATAACTTCCAAAAAAGGTACTAAGGTTGATAAATAAAATGTTTAAGTAAAAATTAAATTCCATATCTTAATTATTTAAAACATGTTAGATCCTTTTTAGGACATAAATGATTTTATAAAAGATTCATCACATATTTCTGCAAAATTTCTCTCCCTCTCTCAAGATAACTACTAATGTAATACGAATTTAATATTTATTATGCATATAATAAATCATTGCATGAACTGAAGAAATGGTTTGTCAAACCTCCAATAATTAAACACCCCAACTGGGATTACCCTTTTGAGTCTCTTTGTCATGAATCTAAAAAATATGTGGTAGCCTTTATATCAAAAAGAATTTACAACATGCCTTAACTCATATCATAGGAATCAAAGACCATAGATTCCAGAAAAATCAAATACATAACCACCATGAAAGATTTACATGTTGTCATATTTTCACAAGATAAATTATATTATTATATTCATAGTAATAAAGTTGTTATTTTACCATCCACCAATCAAATATTTAATGAAAACTGTTGATTCTAAGCCAATGCTAGTGAGATGAATACAACTCTTAGAAAAGATTAATTTGGAAATTAATGAAAAACACAAATTGAAAATCAGGTGGTCGATAATCTTAGTCAACTACCCCAAAACAGTGAAGAAAAAATTAAAAACCAGAACACACATAATGATGATATTCCTAGGTATAAACTCTAAATAATCAATGGGGAAGTACCATGGTACACCAAAATTGTCAATTATTTGGTTAAATATTAGGTTACCTCTTATATAAACATTCATCAATGTCATTGGCTTAAATACAAATGAATATTTCATATTTCATAATACCAATTCATGTGAAGCAATTATAATGAAAAAATCTTGAGAAGATGCTTACCAGGAATTGAAATCGAATTAGTGTTTGAATTAAATAATAAATTATCTTGTGTATGACCCTTTAGATCTCAAAGGATATCCTGAAATGTTTTAGAATATGGATCTTATTAGCGCACATTATTAAAACATGCATTTGAATATTTTAAAAGATTTTTGAAATTCTTGTTTTATCATAATATCTCAAAATGATTGAAAATTCCACAAAGGCTAATTAATTTTTGTGATATTTTTGATATATGGGGAATATAATTCATTAGAACATTCCCAACATCATTTTTAAAATTGTATTATTTTTTTAATGTAGATTATTTTTTCAAATGTGCGGAAAAAAACCACCAATATTGTTAATTCTAAATTTATTTGTTATTTTATGGGGGTTAACTTATACTATAGGTTTGTATTTCCATAATAAATCATCAGTGACCAATGAACTCATTTTTACAATAGGAAAATGGTTTCATTGATAAAAAATTATGTGGTATATCATAAAATTCCAACACCATGCCATCCGCAAACAAATGAAAATGTTGATGTATCTAATAGAGAAATCAAAAGAATTATGGAAAAGACTATTAAAAAAAATAAGAAGGAATGAATCCAAAAGATAGATAATACCATATTTCCCCAAAGAATATACTATAATACACCCATATATATGAGCCCCCATACATTGATTTATAAAAAAATATTCAACATCCAATGGAATTGGAACATAATGCCTACTGGGCTGTAAGACAGATGAATCTGGACCATGATAATTTTTGGGAAGAGATGATATTGTAGTTATAGGAGAAAGAAAATAATAGGAGAGAAGCACATGAATTTTAAAAGATATATCAATATATAAAAGGTATTTCCCAATACTTAAATATTCATTTAATAACCTTCAATCTTTGAAAGCAGGTGTTATTATAAAAATCCAGACATAAACAAATTCTATATAAACATTTTACATGATGGTAATTTCAATTTACTATTATTCATTTATACCTATTTATTGATATGTATATTTCAATGGAAATAGGATAAAACCCACTCATTCTAAATGGATAGAAGATGATGATGTTCCATGGGGCCATACCTCAATAACCAATGAAGGATTTCAGAGTCCTTCGCCCTGAATACCAATGAAGACCTACTAGGATGCAATTTTCCTTTACCCTAGATTAAATTAAGTAATTATATTTTCATTATACATACATAAAAATCCGTTTAAATTAATCAAGTACACTACATCACTTATTTGTGGGGGAGTAAATCATAGGTTTTTAAAAAAATCCTTTTTTCAGTCGAGTGAATGACATTAAAAAATGCTTCTAGGAGGCAATCTGTGTTTTATTAATAGTTCACTCTTCAACTAAATGGTATTATCTCATTATTCAACATTGAAAAATATCATTTTATTATTATTATTTTTAGGTCCTTTAATTTATATGATTCAAAGCTAAAAAATTAAAATGAACAAAACACACATCGTGAAATGTATACACATTGTGATTGTGTTGTAGAATTGAACTAAAGGATCAAAAAATTAATCATGGCACTAAAGAAGAGTTGATAAAGTGAGTTTTAATTTACTTCCAATATCTTCTTAATACCCTATAATTTTTTTATAAAATATGTTCTTAAACATCAAATCAAAATTGCATGCCCACAATTTTCTTTCTATGTTAACTTGAATGATCTATGAGATTTGGATTTATTAGGAACCTCAGGATGCCATGATTTAGATTTAATAGAAAATAATATTTAATGAGTAAAATGATAAATTGAATAACTGTATTAGAAAATTTCAAGTGAAGTAATGACTTGTGATTTGAGGGAATTAGTTGAGTCAAGAAAATGAAATTACTCTACCATTTTCACTCTTCAAATTTTTGAAATTTATTTTGATTAATTGGTTTTTATTATTTCATTCTATATGTTATTTTCCAAAATTACATGATACATTTATGAGATGATTTATATAAAAAAGTAATTCCTATTAATATCATGATTGTATTTCATGAGTGATCTTGTGGAATGCCACATACTAAAACCTTCAGTGGAACTTATTGAAGCAATGACAATTGAAAATCAAATTTAAAATGATTGAGGAAACTATTATTATAACCTTATCCTCTGAACCACCTGAAAATTAATCCTTGTTAATCTCGTAGAATCCATGAATGAACTTTATAGGGATATTCCACACCACAAACCATTTTTATAAATTCTTACCCTACACTATTTATATTGCATGATATTTGAATTTTTAAGTGTTCGGGTATGGGGAGTATTGGTTAAAAGTGATGTTTTACATTGAAAGTAAGAAAAATGTGGGGGTAATATATCGTGTGTATTGAAATTGTTTTATTACTCCTTCAATTAAATTTATAGTTTTCCCCAATTGAAAAAATGAAAAAAAAATTGTTTTTGACTTATTAGAAGATAAAATCTCCAATAGTAGACTTATGACATTGATCATATGTGGTTAGGTGTTGGATGTGACATACATTCTAAGAATAACTTTCAAAGTGTTAAAAATAATGAATAAAAGTAATGAGGGTCCACAAAACATTAATTATTCTTACTTGGTTAATAACCATTGCATTGATCTTTTGAAATGTGGGAGTTGTTAGAATGAGGGGAAGAATGTCATTACACTTTACATTTGATATCATGATCTATAAATTATGGATAAGACTACTCCTTTGAGTCTCATATTTTTAAACATCAATCCTACCGACTTTAATCCTCGAAGTCATCAGATATTTATTTTCCAAGAACTATTTATTTTTTGTGAATATTTTCATTGTGTGTTTGATAAAGTAGTTCCATTACAAGACTGTAGAAAATCTACATGTACCCATCATAAGAGAATAACTCTTCTTGAATTTTTATCAAGATTTATGAGATAAATGAATCAATTATAATGTAAATCATGATGTATCATGTTTGAAAATAATGAATTCTAATATATGAATTAATGAAGCGATAAGACCCACCAATTACCAATGGGAAAATGAAAAAAAACATGGTCTGTTTAGTTTCATTACAGATTGTGAAATTGAATTGATGTTTTATTGGAATATTTAAGGGTTTATCCAATATTAAAAATTATTAGGTTTAATTTCATTGTAATTTTAATATTGAAAACATGTTGTTAATATTTTATTTTTATTCTTATTAAATGTGTGAGGATAATAATGGTTTTATAGTGGGGGAGTTAGAAGAAAAAATATTTTCAATTACATTAATTTTAATTTCAAAATTCTTAATCCCACCGAGGTGTTATTTGAAGTTCAATTGTCAGATTTGGTGATTTTAGAAGCATTTTCATCCTAAGTGAAAACATGGCCTAATTTTGGATTTTAATTAATTTAATTTATTTATGATTATCATCAATATCTTTTTATAAACTGATTCAATTCATTAAATTCATTTTATATACATTAAAACATATTGTGATTCATTTCATTATTTTATGCTAAGAGATGAATCAAACATTTGGAGGTCCAAAATAATTGTACATGTTTTTCCTCAAAATATGTGAATCGATATTAGTATTTTCGATGTTGGGCCTATATATTTTAAATTGATAGACGAATGGAACTAAAATTAGGCATTGAAAATGATAAAATCATGAGAAAGAACTTTCACAACTATGGATCCACTTGATTCTGCTAATATCAAGGCCATAAATTCATAGAAAATTGGATTTTGGAATTTAAACTATTCTGTCTGGTCAAAATATAATTTTGGATTAAATTGACATTAACTTATTGTACACGTGATTGATAAAGATTAGATTTCTTGATAAAATGAGAAACACATTTTTGGAAACCATTTTAAAAAATTATTTTTCCCAATTCTATCATTAAATTTGTTCACCTTGTGAAAAAATATGTAGGAAAATTATGGAGACTAAATATCACCCATTTTCTTTTAAATAAGAGGCTATAGGGGGATTGAAGTGTATTGGTCATCTAGGGAAGCTCAAGATCATGTCTTTCAATAAATTTATTTCCTTAATTTTTTTTCATTTTTATTTTCTTTATTGTGTGACCTTTCACAGATCAACTCAAATTACCGATCCATAAAGGAGAAATTCCCTTGAGGGATTAGAAAAGGTAGAGGCTAGACCTATGTTCTTTTCTAGATTTTTTATGATTCAATTTAATAATATCCTTTAATATTTTTATATCTGGTTTTAATTATTAATTCATTTTTAAATTATGAATACATTTTCATTAGGTTTTGATTATATTAATATAAATATCTTTAGTGTATGACCCATATATCCCTCCACCCAATTATTTTATATATATAGTTTAATAGATTTGTATTGGGTTGTGAGTTCTCAATGGATTTAATCACATGAGTAAGATTGTATGTTGGAATATCAGTTTATTAGGGAACAATAATTACTAGTCATGTATTTCCCTAATTAATCAAGAAAACCTACTACAATGCTACACAAAAATTATGGTGGGTAGACCAACCTGAGGTTTTACATAGGAATATTATCATCATAATTATCTGTACAAGGGAGATAAATAACTTGATAGATAAATCTCTCTCAAAGCAGTAAGCATAAGAAAATGGGGTAAAAATTAGAAACCTTGATAGTATGGCACTAGTCCGATCCAAAGTCACTCCAATCATCGTCATTCTAATTTTTTTAATATAAATTAAATAAAACTTCTTTTTTTCTAACTTTTTTAAAATCAATTTTTCCTAAATCCCATAAAATCTTATTAACTTTCATATGTGCACTCATTTTCAGGAGACTGTCTAGAGTAAACTGTTATATTATTGTTAGGAAATTTAAATATATTTTTTCCACATCCCACAAGTGGTGTGCATCAAATTTGGTATCGTTATTAAGGAGTCGGAGCCTCAAAACACAAAAAACAAATTAATGAACATTTTTTCAAATAACCATTTAATTAGATTTGTCCATAAAATTGTTAATAAAATAACCCAATTGAGAAAAAAATTTCGAGGCGAGTTTGAGGAAATTCACCTCATATATTTAAGTGACACATTCAATCATCACTCTAAAACTTCAATAATGGCTGGTTACCCAACCAAACACTATGTGATCTATGGGAACTATAATTTGATAACCAATAAAATAATCTATATATCCCTTTCTTAGAGAATAATGTTTAATTCTTCATTAACATGATTCAAATTCTACTTAAATTCCACAGTATTTCAGTAGATGGACCAGACAGACATGTTCAGTAACATAAAATTGGTCTCAACACATTAATACCCCCAATGAGGTGTGAAAATGTGTAAAGATGATGGAATTCCCTTTATCACTTGAGGGAGTAGAAAAGGAAAGGTTGTACATACTGCAACTTGGAGAGGTCAAATACCAGGATGATCTAAAAAGATGCATCATGCTACATTTTTTTCCAACATCCAGGAACATGGGTATTTTAAAATACATCTATGATACTCTATAATCTATTGGAGAGACACTTTATGAGTACTGGGATTGATTCAAGAAGCTATGTACTAGCTTACAACATCAAATTTGTTGGAACACCACTTCTTTATTTCCTTCTATCAAGAGATGGTTGACAATGATAGTAATTTTGTAGATGCCTCATCTGGATTATCCTTGATTGAAAAGTCACCAGTGGATTCCAGAGGTCTAATTGAAATTTCTCCATTAAATTACAATAATTTGGTACTAGAGGTATGGGAAGAAATGGAATCCATGAGTTAAGTACATCAAATTATTCCTCCCCATTAATTGAGGAAACATGTAAGGAAATGACCAGTGTGATGTGACAACTTAATTTGTGTTGCCACCTATTAGTAAAAGAAATTTTAGTTAAATAAACCACATTAATACCAGACCCAACTAGGATATGGAATACAATTAAACCCTAATATATATACTTTTTAGAATCAATACTAAAATCAACTATAATTTCATTAGTATAAATACCAAAACTATCCATCATTATAAAACCCTTTAAACATCCATACTAGTAGAAACCATATGAAAAACCTCAATAAGTTCTTAAAAAAACAACTAGGTAATGGATATTGAAGAAAAAAGGTAGATCGTAATACAAATTGCAAAATAAGTTTGATAATCTTATTGATATTTGGACCATGAATCAAGGAAATCTTCTAGCACAAATTGTTATGAATCCCATGGAAAGTGTATGTGTGATCACAATACAAAGCAGAAAAGAGCTCAATCCACCTAAAAAAATGAGGCTCATGAATATAAGAAGAATTATGAAGATTCATCCATCCTGATAAGATAATAGGACAAGCAGTATGAAAATGTAAAAAAAAGGATCAGAAACAGAAGGCATGATATTACCTTATAGAATCATCAATAAGAAAAGAAATATAAATATGACCCATTATTTTATACATTATATAAGAAAAATAATTGTGAATATGAGTGAATTTAACATGAAATTGAAGAAACCTTCTATAAATATAAGATCAACATCCCACTTCTAGAGGGTATTTAGAAATACCAAAATATAAAAATTTTCATAATGTTCTATGTACAAATATTAGGTAGTTGGATGGAAATGAAAGAATCATATTAGGAAGAATAATCTCAATAAGGATCACACCGTTGATACCATAAAAATTTTACGATCCTGATATATTTTATATTCCATCCACTATTGGGTATATAAATCTTACTCATATATTATGTGATATAGTAGAGTCAATAAATTTTACTCCTCACTTGGTATATTCATCATTGAATACTGGAGAACAAAAAAAAACTCATGTGGCATAGAATCCCCAAATTAACAAAGATGGATATTATGTCTATTTAGATGAATATTCTATATATTACTGAAATACATACCTAAGGACCATAATAGTTTATTGTCCTTGGTAACTTGAAAAAAAAATCTTCTATCCTGATGAAATATCTTACACATCTCTCATGAATATATACATCGTTATTATTTCATCCTAAACCCTTTATTCATACATAGGGGAGGCAAACATAAGAAAGGGGTGATCTCAAATGCTAAGTAGTGTAAATAAAGAAATTCTGTAAGCATGACATGAACAAAAGGGTATGAAACTTGAGCATAACATTGGGAGATCTTAGAATACTTATTATAGATCCGAATAAATATTTACAGTTCATAATATAGGGATCATAAGAGAATTATGATTACAATCCATGAATGTATTATATAGGAATAAACAATATAATTTTGGAAAACACATATAAAAAACCTATATCAAAGAGGTCTACCAAAGCATTTTTAACATGGTAGGATTTTGTTAATCACCCATGTACATACTTCAGGATTCTTATTCCCTCCCATTTACCCTCTTTTTTTAGTTTTGTTATTTCCTCTCGTATACCCTCTTGTTTCATTCTTGGGATTTCCTCCTATATACCCTATTATATTTGGGATGATATTGCATCCCTTTTTTACTATTATTTCAGGCATCGTATTTCCTACCTTATACCCTCTCATTTTTGTCTTGGGATTTCCTCCCATTTACCCTCTTTTTGGTCTTTGGGATGTCCTCCCATGTATCCTCTTATTTCAGGATTGATATGTCCTCCCGTCTCCCCACATTTTTCAGGCTTGGGATGTCCTCTTATACACCCTATTTCTTTTTGGGATTGGGTTGTAACCCATGTACCCTTTGAGATCATATAAAACTTATCGCTACCCAATGCATTGGAGGGAGATATAGGTCCCACCCATAACATAATGAGATCAAACAATAATGTGACACAAAAAATTCATTATTTCATGACCCATGAGAAGAGATGGATTTTATAAATATAAAGTCCTAACCCATTAAATGAAATGAGTATCATTACCATTTTATCACAATATAACCTATGGAAAATAGATAGGTTTCATAATCATTTCATCAATGCATAACCAATGAAAATAATCGGGATTTGAAATCATATAACCTGTTGAATATGAAATGGATTTCATAAACACATAACATATGGAAGAGAAACAGATTTCATAAACTTGTAACCCATGGAAGTGAAATTGGTCTCATAAAGACCATGATATAAATCATAACCCATTCATAGAAAGGTTATGAATGGAACCTTAAGATAATTTCCGAGAATGGCATGAGTAACATCAACTGATGTCATCAAAGAAGGAAAATAATTTTGATACATCTTCCAAAAACATTTATTGAGGAAAATATCCCTTCTTCATTGAAAAATTATTTTTAATACATAAAATAATTTAAAAATAATTTGCATAGAAAATACGTTGAAAATTTATAAAAAATTATTGAAATAATTATGAAATCCTTTTTCCCTAAAAACATATAAAATAATCATCAAAACATTTAAACATTTTTTTCACTAAAAAAATGTTGAAAACATTTAAAGAAATCTTGAAAACGTTTGGAAATTAATTTATTCTAAAATACATTGAAAAAATAAAAATTGTGCTGGAAAACGTTTTGAAAACAATTTTCTTTTAAAATAAATTGAAAAATTATATATTATTCTTGAAATATTATTCAATGCCATTTTCTATGAAAACTAATAAAAGAAGCATGAATTTTTTTAGAACCATTTTCCTTGAAAATATAATTTAAGAAAAGTTTCTTTAAAAAATAACCTTTAAACATGAAAACATAACTTCAAAGGATTAATGGTAGATTAATTTTTACATGTCATATAGGGTAAATAGAACATTCTTTTTTGCACTGTTAAATGGATAAGAAATTTATTCATTTAGAAATAGACAAGAAGATTTCATTGAAAAATTGTTCAATAAAAAATGCTGAATATTTATTTTAATTATCATTAGATATTAGTATAATATTATTAGAACCCTTTTTATGAAACATGGTTTAGAATGAATGTAAATTTTCAACCAAAGAGAGGGTAAAGACAAGATTTCTTAAGAAAGCATTCATAACAATCTTATATACAAAATACTAGAAAATGGAAAAACTTTATTAATATATAATTAATAACCAGAGTATAAGAAATGTAATTAATGTATTGATGTATAATAATTCATCAATGGAATAAAAAACGCAAAATATCTAGAAAATAAATGTGACTGTCTCAAAAAACATTTATAAATTGGTAACTTGGGATCATAATATAAGAATAAGATAATTAAATTAAAATAATCATAAAAAATCATGAAAATAATTATATTAATGTTAGAACATGTAAAATGAAATTATATACAACTCAAATAAATTTAGGGGCATTACAAAACATGAGTCTCAAAATGGAAAATTGTGACCAAAAATTCTTACCGATTTATTTACATATGAAACATAAACCCCATGATTGAATGATCATAAAATGGAAATGATAATACACATAAGTATAATTATAAGATTCCTATAATAAAGTCATTTTCAGTACATATATCACATAATAGTACAGAGTGGTGAACATATCAAGTATCTCACGAAAATAAAATTTGAGATGAAATCCCCATACCTTCTGTCCTGACTCTCATCATACTCATTCAAACCACCTATATAATAAATATAAATATATTATAAATATATTAAAAAATAATATTATTATATCTAATTTAAACTATCATTTTATTGCAACCATATATTTCCTTCTTGTTATCCATCATATTTTAGTGTTTCACTTTGGGTAATATTCATTTAGTTTTTTGTATGTGTCTTAATTTGTTATATTAAAGGCCCTTATAAATATATAATGATTCTAGAATATAATAAATTATATATATCTCAATTATAAAAATTACATTTTTATTATTACAATCTATATTATATATAATTATGAAATTGAATACACTGTTCATGGAGATGGTAGGCCATACTTACAAATGAATGTTATTTCTCAATAATTGTCGTGTTGAGAGAAAGAATGTAAAGGACATCTATGTGTGTGTGTGTCTATATATATATCTCATTATTAAAGTAGATTTATGAAATCATATATAACATCTATATTTACCAAAACCATCCTTAATAAAATCCAAGAATTGCATGAATGAATCATGTCATTTTTTGGGGCGGTAGTCCTCAATTCCTCAAATGTAATTATCATATTTAAATTAGATGGAATGCATAAAGGTATGGTACAAATAAAAATTACCGAATTATGAAGGAATTACAAATATAACATATATCATATATATAAATAGTTTCCATCATAATTTCCACCATGGTTGGTGGTAATCGAAAAATGAACAATCATCATTTCGTGAGGCAGTAGTTCGTAACACACAGAAACATTATGTTTGTTACCCATTACATGGTGGTGTGTGTCAATGTAATTAGAAAAATTAGAAAAAATTCTATTATATTGTTTAATATTTTTTCAAATCTTGTAAAAAATTATTGTGGATGTATGGATAAAGAATGTAAAAAAAGAATCTTGAGAGAAGGTTTTACCGGTTAATCGGGTAAATGCTTCTGGTTTATGTCAAAAGGATACCATTGATTTCATTCTACTTAAAGGGGTATTCTAGGAGAATTATTGGGATTTTGTGAAATTTATTGGGTGGGTACAGGAAAAACATAATATTTTTGATAAGTGTGAGGATGTGGGAGTGGTGGTGGCTTTTTATAGGGAAAGAAAATGAGACAGTTGAAATTTTAGAAACATGTTAGGTGTACCCATGTTATTACATATAAAAGGTCATAAAAACATAAAATATTATTATTTTTGTGGAAAAAATATTGACAATGAATGTTTTTTTAAATTTTATAGGTCATTTGGGTCATTAATTATAGTGTTTAGTTCCAAATTACGTTTAATTTGTCCTTAATCACTATGTATATTTTTAATCACTTTTAGTAACAATTTTTTTCAAAAATTAACATTTTCTAATTATACTCTAAATATTATAATGAATATAATGGTGTCTATAGTATTTTTAAAATTAAATTAACATAATTAGTAAAACTAATATTATGTGAATCCTGCAGATGGGATGAGATAACATGTTTTTAAAGTAGAAATAAGTTCAAAAGTTTAGTAAATTTAAACAATAAATTTAAAATTTAAAATGATTATAATGACCTAAATTGTATTAATATATTTAATATTAATATAATGTGAGCATATAAAAAAATAATGTATCTTTTATAATTAATAATTAATTAAAATATATTTTTTTAACAAAAATGCAATATTTTTTATTATTCTATGAAAATTGATGTTTCTCAAAAAAATCCCAAAATCTCACCCATGGATAATTTAGATTTTCTAAATTCAAAAATGAAGTATATTTTATCAAATTAAATTTTAAAATATGTGTAAAATTAATTTTATTATTTTTCATAGAAATAAATTAAAAGTAGTTCATTTGAGAAAATTATATATTTAAACATATAAGGACATTACCAAAAGATATATCATTCATTAAAAATGGGTGTATGTCTATGAAAACATTTTAATAATTATATAATATTTATTTATCACTATTTATTTTACTATGTTTAATGGCTAGGTGATAATTGTCTTGATAAAATAATTAGAATAATAAGACATTATTTCATAGGAACATTGGTGTTGAATGTAATGTACAATGAGACGGTGTTGTGGTTGTATTAGGCTAGTAGATATTGTGGGTTGTGCAATAAATATTGATAATTTATGTAGTGTAAGACAAGTATGAGTTGTATGAAATGAATATTTGACTTAGTGCTTCAATATTTATATATACTTATAGTCTCATGTAAAATAAAAATATCATAAAGATAAAATAATTTGATAAAAATATTTCACAAAATCTCAGTGTATTACATTCACCCCCCCTGAAATGAATTTATCCATCGAAATTAAACTAGGTTATCAATGTTTTAATACTTGAAATTATCATTCATAGAAACCCACATAATAAAAATGAATAGTAAATCCACCCTTAAAAAGTTAATGTTGGAACAATAACAATTACCCAAAGATACAAAAATCTGGGAATCCACATAGAAAAACATAGGTTATGAGTGATGTTTGGATATAGAGGGAAATAATAAATATCTATATGAAGTGCCTGAGTTCATCAATCACAAATAAATGAATGATAAAAAATGTTTAGGGCCACAAATTTCTAAATCTATGATGATTTATAAGGGAATTGGTTCGACAAAAAATAAGGTATTTAGACAATACATTATCTTTGGATCATTATCATAACATTCAGTAATTATTTTATGGACCATGAATATATGAAAATATACATTCTTGAGATATTTATATAAAAAAATTATTATATATTTGTCATATTATCATTTTATATTTCATCCATTACTTCATGTAATGGACGTACAAATATTAACTATAATGCCTGAAGTGGTAAAATACAACATCAGCCGATCTTAAGGCGCATAATATAATGGAAAAAATAATTATTTATCTTTAAATAATCATAGAAATCAACAAGTTTAATAACTTAACATCTAAAAATAATAAGTAACAGTATTTTGTAATCATAAATAATTATTCATTAAAAATAATTATACATTATCCTTGACAGCACTTAGGCTAGTAGTAGGCGGCGTGAAACCCATATCATCCTTTGATCATGGGTTCAAGACATGCTGCAATACCGAACTGGATAGGATGTCACTCAACATTATTGATTTCCTTTTCTAAAACCAAACTAATATAATGTCAAATCATTAATAATATGGATATCATTGAAATAAGATCAATCACTAAATAGCCTTTTAACCATGGTTTTCAACACAGAATCATTTCATAAATACTTCCTACAAAGTTTAACATAATCATTCCATGAACGGTTAACCTTATAACACTTATGAAAGATAAAAATCCAAATCATTAGAATGATATTCACAATATAATATTAACATTGATTCCCTCATATATCACAAAGTAGACCTTGGTTGTCACATTCTAAACCAGTGAATGCCCTTTTGGTAAATTACCATAAATCCTTTGGGAAAACATGCATGCTTATTTATTCCAACGTTTATTGGATATAATCATTCAAACCAAGATATTGTAAAATTTAACCTTGATGGTGTAGAATAATTTTTAAATAATCAGTTTCATGGTAATATTTACTTTCCAATTTAATTATTCATATTTGACATATCATTATCCAATTATCATTATCTCAATTTTAGGTAACAATTAAGGGTTTACTTCCCTTAATAAAAATATCACCTTTCCATGAATTCAATTTTCTATGCCTTAAATACCATTAAAAAAGTCCTTTTCAATCCTTAATGAATACTTATACAGTTAAAATTATACACTTCATGATTCAAATAAAATAATATCTGAATTCTAAATCATAAATACTTCATTAATAATACTATTCTTAAATTAGTACTCATGATTCACCAACATATTCCTTAACCCCTAATTCCTAGAATATGAAATATTAATAATGTATTAAGGTCCCTAAAACTCAATTTCAGGATAATTATTATGTATATTGTAAAAAATACAAGAAGAACATCACATACCTTTCACATGTTGTGTGTGGTCTCATTATGTTCCAATGTATAACAAATACTCAAAAAAAAATCCTGATTGTATTTATGAGATTTCCCATGGGAAATGGATTCATATAAAGCCCATGATTTTTGAATATGACACATAAAATGTTACCCATGATCCTTTTGGATCTACCAATGGAATTAAACTAGAAAACATAGGGTGAGAAACACATATCATATAAGAACACCACATAATCCGGAAAAATTACATATATGACTTCTAAACCGTGGATCATACTTCTATAATCAATGATAGTATAGTTTGGTCCTATGTTATTCATAGAAAAATTATATATAATTCCTTAATGATTGTTCATGAAGAGTTTCTGAATTTCCAAAGCATATCCCTCTGTAGTGTCAAACTAGGTGGGCAGTAATGCCAATTTTCGTGTACCAAATTACCCCAAGTTTGGCCCAGAACATCTTCTTGGTGCTGTTACCCCTAGGTACATCAATTACTATGACAAATAAACTTTTATTTTACATGTAGAGATGTATTTATAGGAAACCACTCACTCTATCATTCAACAAAATTGAAGGAAATTTTCCAAAATCATGACTCATCTTTATAATTATCATTAGATTAAACATTAGACATATCTTTACAAATATACCAAGGTATATCAATAAATTTTTCTCATCCTAGTTTCCATATGTTGGAAAAAAACGTTCCTTTGATAACAAATATAGCAAACCTAGATTAACACACATAGATATTATATACATTTATATTAGTATGTGGCTTATTAAAAAAGTACTTTCCTATGGACTATAGTAGTTTACTATCGTTGGAAACATGGAGAAAAAATATTATATCATGGTGAAAGATATTCTACATCTCTTGTGATGATCTCCTCCATTGGAACATCTACCTAAAACCTTTCTTCATAACCCGGGGAAGGGAATAATAAGAAATCGGTGAGCTTAGATGCTATCTAAGGGTAAATAATGAAAATGTGTATGAATAACATGAATAAATGGGAATAAAATATGAGAATAAAATTTGGATACCATACCATTCATGTAATGTATCTGACCTATTTGGACCATTTCTTTGTGAAAATATAGTGTTTGGAGTGTTCTGGGATGTCATGGTAACTCATTCTAATATTTTTTGAAAATCCAATTTCTGAAATGACGAGTCAGGACCAGTCAGTAGTGAAGGTGGGTCGCAATGGTTACGTGAGATGGAGAGTCAGGACTAGTTAGTCAAGAATGGGGAGTCCATACCAATGAGTCCGGACCAATGATTCAGGACTAGTGATTTTGGACTGGTGAGTCTGGACTGGTGAGTTAGAACCAATGAGTCAGAACATGTGAGTCAGAATGGTGAGTCAAGAAAGGTGAGTCAGGACTAGTGAGTTAGGACCGGTGACACATAATTCTAATTCACGAATGGTAGGTAACGACTATAGTTCTCCAATGATGAGTCACATAATATTTATTGATCCACTGGTAGATTGTCCAATAGTGAGTCTCCAAAAGGTTACTCATCCAACGATAGCTCATCCAATAGTGATCCACCCAATGATAACTCATCCATTGATAGCTTATCCAATGGATAGTATCTCAATGGTGACTCATCGATTTTTGACTAATTAAGCCGTAGCTCATCCAATGGCGACTATTTTCTAGCAGTTTTTCAATATTTATTTTTTCTCTAGTTTTCCCAATTCCTACCCATTAATGATTAATTTCATAAAAAATGGGTTTAAAACATATTTAATGATTTTGGAGCTTTTATGAATCATACTTATCTCTTAAAAACCTGAAGAAACATTTGTCTTCCAAACCATGTGGTCTTATTTAAGATCTCTGTTTAATGCCCTTTAATGACCATTCCTTCTGTTGATATAGGATCTAGGATTTCTAATTATGATATCCACTCTTCCTTGTGTTCTCCTATTTTCCTGTGATGCAGCCTGAATATTTCTTCCTAGAGGAGTCGTGTGTTTTTTAGTAGACATTAGATCACATTTTCCTCGGAGGTTCTTCCCGCTACCTGCGTACACCTTGTTGGCGCAATAAGGAAGTCTTGTTTGTATGTTCTTCTAAGTGTGTATCCCTTGACATATAGTTAATTTGTGAACCATGGGGTGTTGGTGTAAGATGTTTTCCTTCGTGAATATATAATAATTCCAAATAAATAATGATAATTGAATTAGTTTTAGATTAATATACAAAGGACAGAAAAAAGTGACACGTGCTTTTTTTGATAATTTTTTGTTGATATTTGGTTTTGTATTAGTGAATCGCCCATTGAAAATCAGGGTTATTTGTGGTATTTTTTTGAACATAGGTCAATATATAGAATGAATGATGTTATATATTTTGTGAATGATTCTATATGAATTATATTATGAACATATACAAGGATATTAAAAATATTCGCTAGGATTAGACTTTTTTTACATGATAACCCCCGAATTAACAGTATTAAATTAAATGAGAATTCCATGTTAAATGAGAGTATGTTTTTCCATGATATATATGGTGTTTTTCTATGTGTGGATTTTTCTGACTTGTGTTGTAGTAGGGTTGTGGGCTAGGATGTGTGATGTGGGGTGGCATGAGTGGTGTAATGGAATATTAGGTTGAGAGATTTATTGACTATGGAATGTATGGGTAGTGTCATGAAGTAGGGCTACACAGTAGGGTTGTGGTGAAAGGTGTTTCTGGGTGTGGCTGTATGTTGGGGGTTTTTTTCAATTGAGAGGATGGTTTGGGTGGAATAACATTGATGAATGATGTTTAAAATGGATGGTATGGGCAATTCATCTAAAGATTCCCTATGAGTATCATGACCAAAGCTTCACTCCATGTCTTTAGATCAGTGGTTTTGTTATGCCAAGAATGGGTGTTAAGGGGAGAATAAATATAACATTTGTTAATTTTTTTACAATGGTTATCTTCATATGTCTGACTTCTGTTGTGCGTCTTATTGTATGGTGTATTTAGTAGTTTATCTGATAGTGATGGAATAGATAAATTAATTGTTAATATAGAATGATATATAATTATTTTAATTGGATGGGGGTATGATTTTAATTATTTATTTTTGTGAAGCATCATCTTTTATGAACATTGGAAGTGACACTCTCTAATATTGATAAATTCATTTAGAGGAAGCAGCAACATTGGTAGTGTTTGGGGGTGGTTGATTGTTTGACTGAGAACCCATTGTTTGGGATTGATTGTATGATACTATATATGTATATATATATTTCCTTTGGTTTTCAATATGAACCCTACCCTAGTTGGGAACTATGTGCCGAACACTCTATTTTTTAGCGGGAGGGTGACATTCCCAAAAATCCCGCTGGGAAGATAAATGGTCGGGCACCTGATCTTCCATGATCCCTCTTTTTGGAGGTGTCGACCCAAGATTATTTGAGTTGGTTTTAGTTTGTGAGCCCCATGAGTGTGAGGTAGAGTTGTATTTTCCCAGGTATCTTTGATGTGAGATGAATTTTATTTTCCTTGGACTCATCAGGATGAGATGTGTTGTGGTTTCCCAAGTGTTTTTTTAGTACATATATGGTATGTGGACAAGATTTCTATAGGAGATATGTGGTATTTAGGCCCAGGTGTGAATGGAAAAAATGTGATGAGCTATGTTTTCCTAGGATGTGGTACTATATATGAGGACCAGGTGTGTGTAAGAGAGTTGTGATGTGGTTCTTTCTAAAGAGGATGTAGTTCTAGGACAAATTTCATTAGGGTTTGAGAGTGGATAATCAATAAGAACATGTTGTGAGGTACCTTATCATCGATTTTCATATTATATTACATTAATTGAATTTTTTTATTTGGTGATCATGAATTATTGAGGTTGGAGTGGCTAGTATACCTTTTTAGGTGTTGTTGGTTTCTGTTGTTTTCTCACAGAATCATTATTATGCTTCTCTCACTTATACATGAGAGAGTTTGGTTTTTCTTATTGATTATAATTGTATGATCACCATATGTATTTAAAACAACTTTAAGGTTTACAAGATTTCTACGTGGATCGTGTTATGAATTACGATATAAGACATTGGGATAGTTGTTGTGTCGCTGATTCACCTTATTTTTTGTATATATTTGGAGACTCTTGTATTGTATGAGTTTTTTTAAACATGCATGTGTTATAGATTTTTATTAATTTTACATATATTTATTGGGGTTTTTTTAGTTTGATACATCTTATTTCCGGATCTTGGTTACTATAAAAATAGAAATGCCTCCCTATATTGTGAGATTTGTATACCATTGGTGCTTGTTTCCACCCTAGGGCCTATTAGAGGTAGGAATCGAGGGGTCAATGTCTATATTTCTCCACAACCATCTCTAGAGGGGAATCTTTGGAAGTAGGAGGTCATGATAGAATGGTATTAGAGGTGATGGTTGAGGGATAAGACAGATTATTGAGTTAGACACAGGGTGTATTGTATGGGTTGGTAGGGAAATAGTGTTAGGTGGCCTTCGTGTGTGACATTGTCCATGTAATACCAGCGTCGACATGGGATTTTTGGGACCCATGTGATCTGATGTAAGGAATCTATGCTTACTAAGAGACCAAGTGAGGCTATAATGTTTTCTGGGTAGTTACCCTAGGGAAAGTTACATGCATCATTATGACTTCTATTCTTTTCTAAATTTGGTAATCTTAGAGAATTTTAAATGGATAATGGAATGAGTTAAATGAGATAAAATGAATCTTAAATAAAATTTCATACCACCGTGGATTACAAATTCTTGGTTCACATTTTTCATCTATGGAACCTGGTCATCATCCATGCATGGCTTGTGAAGTTAAGGCTCTGTAAGAAAACATGGATGATTGGAAAAGGGTTGATCTAGTGGGTGAGGATGACCATTAGTTGAGAATATTATGTTCTTTCCAGCAGTAGACTCTTGAAAAGTATGTGGGTAGTGTTTCAGAAATGGAGAAGGAGAGTTGGATCAAGGATCTTGTGATAAGCATTAGTTTGATCCAGGTTCCAATGAATTACTGGGTTCTTTTAGTTTTCAGATTGATTTGGGGAGATACTCATCAATGGTGGAATCCAAAACATGAGGAGAGGAAGGATGATGTTGTTCTATGGGAAAATATTGAGGAGTTCTAAGCATAATTCCTTCGATCAACCATGAATGTTGAGGAGAGGAAGGAGTTAATCTCCCTACATTATGGGGTTTTTCAGTATGAGATCTAGGGATTACATCCGCTTATCACATTTATTTTTTCATGCATCTCTTCCTAGATGAGGAGTCTCATGGAAGACACCTAGTGGAGGCACATCGTCCGTCTATCCAGTACACAGTTGCACTACTTTACCATGGTTGTTTACATAGTGGTATAGAATAAGTATGAGGTGTTTGAGTGGATGAAATCATGAAAAGGTCTAGTATGAGAGGGGATAAATCATGGTTATTTGATTTGCATGTTTACTAAAGCAGGTCTTGGGCACAAGGGCCATTGAGGTTTTAACAAGTGGGGAGTTGACCTCAACAGTTTCTGTTTCGACCTTCTAGTTCTCATACACTTACTTTGTGATTGTTTTTGAAGTGTTTCTTCTATGGAGTCCATGGTAATCTTCAAAACCAGTTTCCAGTGGTCATTAGATCTTGATATGGTGGTAGTGCACAATTCTCCCACCAGATTCAACAGCAGTTGCAAGCTTGGTCGTTTTAGAAATAGGGATAGTAGACTCATGCTCCACCAAGAGGATACATAGTAAGTATATGTCTTCCTTATGGTGTTCAATTGGGACCTAAACCCTAATATGGTTGTGGAGGTTGTCTTCGGAATAGGGGTAGATGAGCTTGGCATGGTCAGTTACACATGGCAGAGGTAGCCATATTGTTTTGTCCAGAGATTGTTAAATTTTTGATCAGCATGTTTAGTACCCTTTCTTATAATATTTTTTTGATTTAGAAGCATCACAATCCATTGTTTCACTCAGTCAAGCCCATGCTCTGTGACCAGATGGGTATAGTCTTCTTGTTCCCCTGGTGTTGACTATACATGTTGGAGGACAGACCATCATTTTTTATGTGTGTTCGGGATGTAGAATAATGATGGGACTGCATCAGTCCCATGGGGATATTTTCATTCTAAAAATTCAACCATATGATTCCATTATCGATATAATATATTTTTACACTATGTTTTCCATTATCATCTTCTTTTGGAGAAGAGTTTTGTTTTCAAACATGGATGGTTGGCATGTGGTTTTTATTGGTGAGCAGTGTCGTTAGGTGTGTAGTCGATGTATGGAACCACTTATTTTCTTATTGGCTGATCTATTAGTGGAATTAGTTGGTTTAGGGATATTGTAGGTTCCTAGTGTTCTTTGGTATTTCATGGTTGTTTTCCCCAAGGAGGTTGTGACACAACCCCCCCCCCCCCTGACGTGATGTTGAGTTCGGGGTAGGCTTACAGCCCGGTGCTTGTCTGATTTCGATGGATCCATATAAGAATGAACCTTCTAGGTTTTAGGAGATGAGGATATATATTGATGAAATGATGAAGAATGGATCCATCTGGTCGAGTGTGTCATTTTGGGATGATGTAGTGTTATTTTAAAAGAAGGAAGATAGTGTCTATAGGTTGTGAAAATACTACCAAAGATTGAATCGGCTGACGTTCAATAATCATTACCCTCTTCTGAGGATAAAAGACCATTTCTACCAACTGAGAAGATAATTTTGGATTTATATGATCAATAAACTATTTGAATACCACTAGATGTGGGTGAAGAAGGGTGATATCCTGAAGACTACTTTCATGAGTAGGTATGGGAACATTGAGATTGTGGTCAAGTGGTTCGTTGTTAAAAATGAAGCAGCCATGTTCATGGGACTAATGAACTCCATAACTCATGAGTTCCTGGACAAGTTCATGATCATATACCATGATGACATCTTGATCTACTTGAATTTAGATGAGTATAATACCAAGAATCTCAGGACTGTCTTGCAGGTTCATTGACGCCAATAGCTCATTGAAAAAAGGTACAAGTTCATGTTTTGGACACTAGGGCTGCATTTCCTTGGACATGTAGTGTCACATCATTTTGTAGTAGTGGAACCATTAATGGTAGGGATTTTCATTTCTTGGGAATCACCCAAGAGTGTTGCAGAGGTTCATAGACTTCTCGACCTAGTTGGCTATTATAGGATATTTGTACCCAATTTCACTCTAGTTGTAGTTCCATTGACTGCTCTAACCAGAAATGAATAGAATTTTTGTTGGAGTGAGCTGTTATAGGAAGTGTTCAATTGTCTAAAGGGAAATTTGTTCTGTGCTCCAGTGATTTGGTTTCCAGAGGAAGGGGTGGTTTTTCAGTTTTTTTCTGATGCTTCCCATTTGGGATTGGGATGTGTGCTGATGAAGTAGTGGGGAGTTATCTCTTATTTATCTAGAAAGTGGAATTAACATCAACACAACTATGCCACCCATGATCTGGAGTTATATTTGGTTGTGATTTCTGTAAACTTTTAGTAGTATTACCTCATTGGGGAGCACTTTTTGGTCGTCACAGATCACAATATTTTGAGGTATATATTTTCCCAGTGATATTTAAACATGAGAAATTGGTGGTGGATGGATTTTCTCTATGATTATGATTTCGATATCTCTTAAACCTCAGTAAGGGGTAATTTCATGTCTAACTCCTTGATCTAGATGTCATGTTAGATGTGGTTCGGGATTCTACTGACACTTTGAAGGTGATGGAGGACTTGGTCGCCATGCACATAGATGTATGGGAGGATGGCTGTAGAGTCGTATTGTTTCAAATTTTGGGGAAGTATTCTCTGATTCAATAGGTGGTGCAGTACCGTGGAGCTATCTCAGAGGCCAAGGTGATGCGTGATCACATTGGCCATGGTGATGCTCTAGAAGGATGGTCGAAGAATGGTTATAATACATGGTTGTTCTGTGGGAGGATATTTATTCCATTGGTGATGCATGAGGGATTCCTCCATGATTTTCACAGATCACCTTTACTGGTCAAACTAGGATTTTCCAAGATGTATCGTGCATAGAGGGAGTTGTTTTGTGGACTTTAATGAAATGGGAAATAAAAAATTTTGTGGGGACATGTTTAGTGTCATAGCCGGTGAAGGTTGTGCATAATGATCTCGATGAATTATTGAATCCGTTATATGTACCCGATTGAAAGTGGGATGAAATATTGATGGATTTCATCACACGGATAGCCATGGGCCAAGGAGGATATGATTTTATCTGGGAAGTAGTGGATCATATACCAAAATTGGTGCACGTCTTAGTGAACAAGGAGTCAGGCATAGTGGATTCCTTGGCAAGGAGGTATGTGGATGAGGTGGTGCAGCTGCATGGAGTCTTAATATCCATTTCCTCCTTTCAGATTTCACTCTTTACCTCATGATTCTAGAGGGAATTCCATTATTCCTTTTTCACTCAGTTATGCCTCAACATTTCCTTCCACCCTTTGAAAAATTATCAGACATAATGAACTATTGAGATGATCGAAGAAAGGATTCAAACATGTGTCTAAGACTCTAGCAACTTTTGGGTGTGAAACTCGCCCATGGTAATGTTTTCATAAAATAATTGATATCAATCTTCTATTAGAAGGGATAATGCTGATGATATTTATGAAATAATGTTTCGTTAAAATTTATGGTGGACAGAGGCTGGGGAGACAGTTGTTCTTGGCCGTAAGGGAGTATAGGCCATGATAGAGAAAGTTCACCATGTTTGTGAGAGGATGAAGGCGGCAGATGACCAAAAAAAGTTTTATGTCGATTATAGGAGGATTCTTTAAGAGGTATAGGTTGGGGACCACATATTTCTTATGTATTCCACTTTTTGTGGTTAACAACATTTTAGTAGAGGGAGAAAGTGTTATCCCATGTTCATCTGGACATACGAACTGTTGGGATAAATTGGAAAGTTGGAATACTAGTTAGCACTATCACCTCAGTTAGAGAGTATCCACAAAGTCTTTCACATCTCTTAACATTACCAGATCTTCATGATGAATACCATGACTTCGACTGGGGACCGTTGGATGTCGAAGATGATGTGAAGCACATGGGGTGTCCAAGAAGAGAACCAATATCTTCATGAGAAGGTGTTTCATGGTTATGACATTCCTTTGGTTAATGTGTTTTGGAGGCATGGTGCCCTACCGGAGAGTACTTGGGAGTGATAAGCACATATGCATGCCTCGTATCTAGAGTTGTTTGGAATTTTGCATTGTTCTATTTTTTTAAATGTAATTCTTGATTTTTTCCATGAGATGAGTAGTTTCCTTGTTTCTTGTTGTGTGATGATTTCCTCCAATGTGAAATGGGGAGGACCTAATTCCAAATCATGATGCATTAATTTCGATGAGATTAAACCCATGTGGGGAAATCAGTGCCTCCCATAGTGGTTAATATCCTGACATGGAAGACAAGAATGACGGATTTGTGTGTTTGGATAATGTGTTTGTTGTGCTTCTGTGGAGATTATTTTGGTAGGTTGGGTTAGAAGATGTTGGAAGAGGTGCTCTAGGATGTTGATCTTCCACTCAATATTTCTAACAACAGATGGTTGTTTATCATTGAACATTGATGTTAGTAGTAGTGTTTAAAGTATAACGATATAATTTAAAGGTATCTCATGAGTTGGTTGTTTGGACTTCTATCTTCCTTCCGGGTTTTTATTTGAAATAAAAATGGAGATAATATTATGATAGGTATATGAGGTAATGGCCAGGATCATTCTGTTCCCATTACTTTGTAAAAATCTATTGTTTCGATTGTTATGGGATGTCAGAGTTAGTCATTTTAATAGATGTCAAAAATTTAGTTTTTTCAATGGCGAGTCAAGACAGGTAGGTGGTGATGGTTGGTCACAATGGTGACTCACGCTGGTGATTTAGGATAGCTAGGTTTGGAATGGTGATTCATGGACGATGAGTCGGGACCATTCAGTTAGAATAGTGAGTCATGATCGGTGAGTCGGGACCAGTGACAAGAAATGGTGAGTCACAAATGGAAGGTAATGATGGAAGGTCTCCAGCTATGAATGACCCAACGGTGAATCATCCACTGGTTTCTCATCCAATAGTGAGTCCCCCAAAAATTACTCATCCACTAGTAGCTTGTCCAATGGTGATTCAACCAACGATGACTCATCCACTGTTTAGACATCCTATGGTGATTCACCCAACAATGACTCATCCATCTATATCTCATAACTAGTATCTCAAATCAGTGACTCATCCACTAGTGACTCATCCATTGGTGACCCTTTTCTATCATTTTGTCAAAATCCAATTTTTCTACAGTTTTCCAGTTCCACCCCTTTATCATATCTTTTGAAATAAAATGTGTTTAAAACACTACATAATGGGTTTTTGGACCTTTTGAAACATGTCTATCTCCTAAAAATAGAAATCATCCTTTAACATCCAAACTCCACAGTCTATGTCATAATCTGCCATTAAGGACCTTTAAAACTTGTTCCTTCTGTTGATAGAGAATCTAGAAGTTCTAAAGCCGACATCCTCTCTCCCTTCGGAACTCGCATTTTTTCTTGGTGAAACCTAAAAATTTATTTTATGTGGAGCCATGTTTTTTGTAGTATACATTGGATCATGTTTTCCCTTGAGGTTATATTTTCTTCCTACACATCCCCTTGTTTGGTGTAGTAAGGAAGTGATGATCATTTGTTCTTCCAAGTAGTGATCCCTTCATTTATATTTAATTTTTATATCCTGAGGGATGGGTGTATAATGTTTTACATTGTGAATACACCATAATTAAAAAGAAATAATAATAATTGAATCACATTAAGATCAATATATATGGGATGAGAAAAAGTATCACATGATTCTATTTTATTATTGGTTGTTGATATTGTGTTTTCTATAGGAAAATAACCCACTAAAAATTATGGTTGTTAGAGGTATTTGTTTGCACACGGGGTGATCTATGGATTGAATGGTGTTGGTTCTTGGATGATTGTTTCAATATGAAAACATTTAACCTTGTATACATGGATAATAAACAGATTCCACAAGAAAAAATGATTTTCCAGGGTAACCCCTAAATTTACAAGATGAAATTGAATGAGAAATTCTTTTTAAATCATTGTATTCCTTTCCTTGGTCTATTTGGTAGTATACTCTATTTGGGTTTGTTTTGAATTGTGTTGTAGTAGGGTTGTGGTTTTGGGTATGTGATGTGGGGTGGCATGGGGGGTGTAATGGAATCTCAGGTGGAGATAATGATGGACTGTCGAATGGATGGGCAGTGTTGTTCAATAGAGCTACCAAGTATTGTTGTAATGAAAGGTGTTCCTAGGTGTGGATGTTAGTTAGGGGTTTGTTCTGTCAAGAGGATAGATTGGTTAGAATTAAATTTATGAATTATGTTGTTAGTGGCGGTAGGGGTAATTCATCTAGAGTTTCACTATGAGTAGCATTCCAAAAGCATCACCCCATGTCTCAGGGTTGTTTTTTTCTTATGCCAGGAAAGGGTGTTAAGTATAGTGGAAGTATTAAGTGGGTTAATTTTTTAACAATGGTTCTTCTTCCACTGTGTGATGACTGATTTATCGATTTTTGTGGGGAGTATTTAGTTATTTCCTAGATAGTGAGTGAGTGAATAAATGGATTGTTAATAAAGAACTAGAATTTGTTAATTGAATCAGTTGGGGAATGATTTTAGTTATGGCTTGTTATGAAGCGGCATTCATTTATCAACATTGTAAGTGACCATTTCTATTGTTGATAAATGAATTTACAGGTAGAAAAAAAGATTTAAGTGTTATGGGGTAGTTTATTGTTTGATTGATAACCCATAGGTTGTGCTTTAGTGTTTAATAATATGTATGTATACATGTATTTACTTCTATTTTCTATACACACCCCACCCTAGTTGAGTATTTTGTGCCAAAAAACCCTATTGTTATGAGAGATGGTGTATTTCCCAAACATCATGTTGGGAGGATGGATGACTCACCATCAAATCTTCCCTACACCCTATTATATGTGGTGATGGCCCAAGATTCATTTTGAAGGTTGTGGTTTGTGACTCCAAGTTGTGTGTAGGTGTGTTTTGTTTTCTGAGGTGTCTTTAGGATGCGATGAGTTGGGTTATCCAAGGTGTCATAGAGTTGAGATGTTTTGTGCTTTCATATGTGTTTTTTGGGATGTGACGTGGTATGTAGCCTAGGTTTATATGAGTGAGATGTGTTTGTGAGGCCTAGGAATGTGCGAGTAAGAGGTGATGAACTTCATTTTCCTACATTTCTAGATTATCTTTGAGTCCTAGTTATGTGTGGGTGGGTTGTGACATGGTTTTTCTGAAATAGGTGGGCGTGCTAGGACATTTTACATTAGGGCATGGGAGAGAATAATCAGTGGGAAATTGGTATGAGGTACCCTATCATTGATGTGATTACTTTTTTACATTACTTGACTTCAATGTTTTGGTGAGCATGCCTTAGCATGGTTGGGGTGGCTAGTTTACCTTGTTAGGTGCTGTTGGTTTCTACTATTTTCTCACTAAATAATTATTATGTTTCTTCCATTTGTGCTTGATATACTTTGGTGTTTCCTAATGAGTATACTTGTATTCTCACCCTACATATATAAAACTACATTCAGGTTTCTAGGAGGACTACATGTACCATGCTGGGAATTACCATCTGGGACTTGTGGATAGTTTTCATGTCACTACATAGCTTTGTTTTTTGTATTTATATTAGAGACTTTTGTTTTGTATCAGTTTTTATTTTAATCAGGCATGTGGGATGGATTTTTTATTTATATATATATATATATATTTAATAGAGTTTTCTAAGGTGGATAAATCTTATCTTCTGATATTGGTTACTGTAAAAGGATAATCCTCCCATCATTTGAGATTTGTATACTCTTGGTATTGGTCGCCACAATGGGGACTACTAGAGGTGAGACACGGGGGTTATTATCTCCCTTCCACCATTTCTAGATCATGAGGGACATCTTTGAAAATAGGGGTTCGTGACACTAAATTTTAGATATCATAATAAATATTGGCAGTTCATAAGACCTAGATCATAAGAGAGTTACAATCTTAAGTCATGAAAGCATGACATAGGAATAAAACATGAAATTGTGGAAGATACATATAAAACCCTATGTAAAGGAGGCCTACCAAGGCCATTGTTACAAGTTAGTATTTGGTTAATCACATGTGTACATGCTTCATGATTGGGATGAACTCCCATGTACCCACTTGGTTCTGGCCTGGGATGTTCTCTCGTGTACACACTTGATTCAGGATTGGTATGTCATCCTGTATAATCTCCTGTTAAGGGATTTGGATGTCCTATCATTTACACTCTTGTTTTTTTGTAATGATGTTCTTCCATATACCATCATGTTTTGGGCATGGGATGTCCTCTAGTTCAAACTCTTGTTTTGGTATTGATATGTTCTCATGTATACCCACATGTTTTGGGAGTGGGATATCCTCCTATTTCCCCCTTGTTTCAGGCTTAGTATGTCCTCTCATATACCCTATTTCATTTCGTTCAGTGGTTGTAACCCGTGAACCCTTTTAGATCATATTAAAATTATCATTACCCAATGCATTGGAGGGAGATATAGGTCCCAGCCTTCAAATAAGGAAACCATACATGCATGTGCCACAAAATATTCTTTATATCATGACCCATAAAAACATGGGTTCTATAAACATCAAATCATAACCCACAAAATGAAATGGGGATCCTTAACATTTTATCACATCATAAACTATAGAAAATATATAGGTCTCATAATATTTTCATAAAATCACAACCCATGAAAATAAATTGTTTTTCAACACATATAACCTGTGGAAAGGAAACATATTTCATAAACATATAACCCATGGAAGAGAAGTGGATTTAATAAATATATAACCCATGTACGATAAACAGGTTTGAAAAATACCATGAAATTAAGAATAACGCATTGAATGAAATGTTATGAATGGAACCTTTATAAAATTTCTTCTAAGGGAATGAGTAACATCAATTAATGTCATCTAAAATGGAAAATAATATTGAAACAAATTTCAAAATTATTTCATGAGAAATATATCCTTTCTCCTTCAAAAAATTATTTTTAATACATAAAACCATTTAATAAACATTTTAATAGAAAATAACTTGAAAAAATATAATGTATTCCTGAAATAATTTTGAAAATATTTTTCCCTAAATAATTATAAAATAACCTTCAAAACATTTTGAAATCCTTTTTCTTCACAAAAACATCAAAACATATAGAGATATATTGAAAAAAAATTTAAAATATTTTCATTAAAAATTATTTAAATATATATATATATACCATGAAAATGTTTTGAATACTATTCTACTTTAAAATAATTTGAAAACTTATAAGTAATTCTTGAAAAGTTTTCGAAATCCATTTTACATAGAAACTTATAAAAGAATCTTTAAAAAATTATGAATACCAATATCCATGAATTTTTTTTAAAAACATTTTCTAAAAAATATTAACCTATAATCATTATAAGATATGTTAAAAGTATTAACGACGGATAAATCTATATATGTCGTACGAGGTAAAAATAACATTTTGCTTTCAATTTTGAAATAATAGACAATTGCCTCATTCAAGGAGAAACAAGAAGATTCATTTGAAAATATTTTTACAAAAAATTGAAGAAAATGTCTTTTAATAATCATTGAATATTCGTAGAATATATTTTGAACCCGATTTAGAAAACATGGTTTTAATGATACATAGATTTATGACTAAAGATAGGGTATCGTCGAGTTTTCAAAAAAATCATAACTATATTATGTACCAAAGAGTAGAAAATTTAAGAACAAAATGAATTTTTCATGATTAAGAATAGGATAATAAATTTAATGAATTACTTGGGAGATAATAATTCATTAAAGGAAGTATAAACATAAACAATAATTTGAAGAGATGGTATTGTCTAAATAAACTCTTATATCTTGGTAAATTAGGATCATACTCTAAATGAACGAAACTGAAAGTACATGAAGCATAATATATCAATAAAATAAGTATATTCATGATAGAACATTAAAATGGAAGTATATAAACCTTAAAAAAAAATTTTTCGTAACAAAACCTGAGTCTCAAAGAAAGAAAATAGAGACCAAACATTTTTACTAATGTTGTAACATTTAAACATAAACCCCATGAATGAAATATTGTAAAATGGATATCTGAATACCCATAAATATACTTATAAGATAAATATAATATTATCATTTTAATCACATACACACAAAAATGTAAAGAGTGGAGAAGATAACTTGAATCTAAGGAAAATAAAAAGTGAAATGAAATCCCCTTACCTTGTGTCATGACTATTGTCTTACTCGTTCAAGTCATTTGTACAATAAGAATAATTTTATTATAAACATTTTAAGAACAATATTCTTATATCTAATACCATATATGGTTTTATTATGTCCATATATTTCTCTCTTGATAACCATCCTATGTTAAGGTTTCTCTTTGGGTAATATTTTCTTTGTTTGGCATATAAGTCTTAATTTGTTATATTTTTTGTCCTTACACTTATACCATGATTCCATAATTTACACAACGACATAAAAATAATTTATATACATTATACGTGTATTAATATTATATATAGAATATATAATTATGAAATGGAATACACCATTCCTGGAGATGGTAGGTCATACGTACGTATGAACATTATTTCTATTCAATTTTTACATTTAGAGAATGAAATAAAAAAAAAATATATATATATATATATTTATTAAAATAGATATATTATATTTTATATAACATATATATTCACTAAGATAATCCTTAAAACAATCTATGTAGTGTATGAATGAAGCAAATCACATTGAGGGGGCGGTAATCCACACTTCCTCAAATGAAATTATTTTATCTACATAAGATGGAAACAATAATCATATGTTGAAAATAAAATTTATAGAATAATAAAGTTATTATAAATATAATATATATCATATATAAACCTATTTTACATCATAATTTCCACCATTATAGGTGGTAATGGAGAAATGAACAATCATCATTTTTGAGGTAGTTGTTCACCATTTACAGAAACATTATGTTAGTTACTCATTAAGTAGAGGTGTGTGCATGTTTAATTCTAAAAATTATCATAAAAAATCCAACCATATTTATTATAATTGTTTTGTTATAAAATCATGGAAAAAATGGAAGTGGATGGGTGGGGAACAAAAGTAAACGAAAGAATCTTGTGAGAAGGTGTTATCACTTAATTCGGTAAATCCATTTGGATTTTCCAAAAAGGAGATATTGGATTTCAATATACCCATAGGGGGGTTAAATTAATAATATAGGTACTTTTTTAAATGTATTGTGGAGGTATTAACCGAACATAAGAGGTTTTATAGGTGTGAGAAAGTGGTAGTGGTGGTGGCATTTTATAGGGAAGGAATATGACTCACTTGGAATTTTAGAAACATATTTTGTGGACACATGTTATTACCTAAAAAACTCATAACAAACAAAAATATCAATAATTTAATGTTTATAGCCTAAATATTGACATAAAATGGGTGTTTGACATGTGTATAGGTCATTTGTGTAATGTCCCGACCCGAACAGCCACCCAAACAGTGCCAAATAGGATCGGTGTTACTACCTTAGGAAAACCTCCCCAAATTACAAAGGAATTTGACTAGTGGAGGGGGTATGATAGATATTATGGGGAGGATATTCCCTCTCAGAGGATAATATTTGTACTGGACCTGGCATACAAATAACACATGTAGCGGTAATAAGGACTCAGCAGAATCGAACCAGACCCACATAGGGGAAGCATATCCAATATCAATAAATAGTGGAAGCAACATTTAAACATGTGTATAAGAAATTAAATAGAACAACATGTTGAACACCACTTGTAACAATAAAAGTAACAAAGCAGGCATCCATCGCAAGTGATAAATGTCAATTTTAAAATGGCGACAATGGCTAACCAATAGTTTCTACTATAATAAAGTAAGCATGATAATACATAATGAAATCTAAAATGTAGTAAACACATTATAGGAATGTCCTCAAGGTCCATACTAGTCTCTATGTCAATAATCACTACATTCCAACTCCTGAGGCTGACCATTTTCCAGAACGCACGTTCATAAAGACAATAAGCATCCCAAAGGGCCTGTGTAGGGTGTGGGAAAAATCTCGGTTGGATACCATCAGATGGTTCATAACTAATATAAGTTTTTTAGAACGAAAAAATTTATAAGAAATGTATTTAAAAATATGATGCAAAAATAAACATAAAATCCACTGGTGCTCAACAGCCCCCATAAAGTGTCACCTGCTTTGGCCAATGTCAGAATCTCAGTCAAGTAACCTAACAACATGTGCCTCCAGACACCTTGTATCTCAAGTAATGACATCTTGAAGGCACCCCAAACAAAGTAACATGGAATAAAAGTAATTTATGTTATCAAATAAGTACTGGATATACAATGATGTCTACCCTAACATAATGTACCTGGAGAGATAGCGATGTCTACCCACAAATAAAGCGTCCTAGACCACGACCTCAATCATAGTGACCCTTATCCCTGAAAATTATATCCTCCTCACAATATATTGAATGATCCTCACCTTTCATGTGGCTTCCTATGAGAAGCACCCCCAAACCAATAGTACCTAAACCACAACTATCAGGGGCCTCTACCCACACGAGTGGTCAAAACCACCTCATCATGGAGTCTATCTATTTGAACACTACTCAAATCATGAGTGAGCGTTAATCACCAAAATAGTTCCCAAGCCACTACATGTTTGCCCCCTAAATCCCAAACAATCATGTCTCTCATATCTGATGGTCGTACCATCCATGTAAACCGGGCCATGCCCACTGTGATAGTCTCACTTCCTCAATCTCCACATCCAATATGGCCAATAACATGGTCCAAACCACATAATGTAATTTGTGCCAAGCCCAACCTGTGACCAATATCACTCAAAAAAAATTCAGGCCAGTACCAATAAACCCAAAGGGTTCAAGAATATGCAATTCAGCAATTACATAAATTATCACTGAATCACTTTAAAAGAGGAAAAATACTGAACAGTTTAATTGCACTGGCCTTATTCTATTCTATTCAATAATTGTTGTATTTAAAGCCTATGATGCATTTAATCATTCTTAAACTATCAAAACTTATTAATTTAATCACCACAATTAATTTTCAAACCATTTTGGCATACCTGGCAAAAAATGCCCCTTTTGAGAAATGACCCCTCACCCACCCTCGCTCAAGAAAAACAGGTGCATAGAATACCCAAAGGCATCCCACAGGTCACAAAATCAATTCAATATTCTACAACATCTATAACGGGGTCTCACTCAATATACATGAAGACACGCCAAAGGCTACACCACCCAAATGAACACAAAAATTAAAAACAAGGTATGCATCACCTACCTCATACATGTGAGATGATCCTCCTCCGGAAACAACCTCTAATTAGATCTAAATCAATGTAGATGTACAAAAGAAAAAAAACGATCAAAACCTCATAACATGGTTTAGAACAAAAATCAAGAAGAAAAATACTTAGAAGAATAAATATCTTACCGAGGGGTTATAACGGATAAAATCGTGTTTCAATATAGCTTCAGACAATGAAAAATTATCAATTTCAATTCACAGCTGCTTTTTTCTCAAGGGTTCTATCCAGAACCTGAGAAATGAGGTTTCAACATGTTTTAAGTGAAAAAAAGAGAATGCAGGGCATGTACATGGGACTACATGCCCTGTAGGTTCTTTTACTATTCATATGGTGATCACTTTTCCACCTACATACTTTCCCGAACCTTCCAACATGAGTACATGGTGTGTAGTTTTCATTACATGGAATGTACTTGGTTTTTCTTCTCCTTATCGCTGACTTAACCGAATGCCATGTATATCCCTCAAACACGGATTGACTACATGGTGTGTACAATATGTACATGGAATGTACATGGTTAAACAATTCTACTGTGCCAACACGCCGACACACCATGCACGACATCCACACACAACCAATAGTACACTTCGTGTAATTAGGAGTACAGGATGTGTATCCCTAAAATTTCCAGAACAACCAATTTTTTCCCAATTTTTTCAAAACAGCTCAAAAATTAAACGAAAAAAGAAACTCTTACGTCAATGGAAGATCTAGGTTCTTACAAACTTACCCCATAATTAATTTCGTCTCCAATTTTCCCTTCTATGGATAGAAAAGAAAATATTTCTCCACAAAAATACTCCAAAACTCAATTCAAGAAAATGTTCACTAACCTGTTTCCGGACTCATGGTCCTATCGTGATGCATCGACACCCCTACACCTCCTTAGGTTCTCCCATGTTGCTTCCAACACCCAAAAATATCCTGCACTAGATCAGTGCCCACCTGTATTTGGTCCTGCATCACATGGATGCTCAAACCAAACTTGGTTCCAAGCTCCTCAAGTAACCTGCATCCTCAATTCCTCGATGCCCACGTCACCTCAAATAATGTACATCCTCAATGCCATGTACAAAAAAAAATATCATACGTATATATAAATATATCCTGCACCAGATATGGTGCCAATCCCACTAGCCAACATCTAGTCAGTCAAAATTAATCTGGCGCACCTCAGACACTCAAAGCAGACATGCCCCAACAGGCCATGGAAAAACAAGTAAAAACCAAAATAGATCACAACTAAACCCTCGGTGTACCAAAAACTATCATCATCTCACCAGCCTTCTCTACCACTAGCAGCTCCACGACACACACCTGACCTAACACTTGACATCCTGATTCCTGTCCTCCCTGTGGTACTACACCAGTTTCCAACCACTAACTCCTCATATGGGTCCCACTATCTCTGCAATGTCCTCCACATGCAGCTAAATCTCAGATACCCACTCCTGGTACCATACCAAAACAAACTTCATATTCCACAGCCTATCCTAGTACTAGATTATCGGCTTTCTTTGAAGGATACCTACAGAACCACTCTCGATGCCAGACCTATCCACATGCCCGACACTCCTTTGGAGGCCTATCGCACTGATTCAGATCATGTCATGACTATCCACACTAAAAGAAAACCACTTCTGAACTACCACAAGGTGGTATAGCTAAGTCATTGGCCTAACTGCCATCTTTGAACTCATATCGACATTGCTTCCTCTTATCTAAATTTTCTCCTGAAGCCCCCTGTGGGGCCAACCTGTGGCTTATCCCTCTGGTTACCCTTCACTATGAGCACCTGATTCACTACCTCTATGAATGATTTCATGTTGAAGATATTTACCCAGATCTGAATGTCGTGTCACAAGCCATCTTCGAATCGCCTCACCCTTACTGAGTCATCACATACCATAATAGGTGCAAAGAGGGATAACTCAGTGAAATAGCTGCATAGTCCATGATAGACATGTCTCCCGACTGAAGGCTCAACAAATCCCGATCTCTATTATCCCTCTGTGTCTATATGAAAATGACCTCAAAGAACCTATCCCTAATGTACTTATATGAAAGTCCTTCAGGTCTATGTGCCTGGACCTATAAATCCCACACATGCTTTGTCGTTCCTCTCAGCATGTACGTCGCTAGTTTTACCCTCTACCCAGGAGGCATCTTGAGCTGCTCAAAGATCATTTATGTTCTCTCTATCCACTTCTCAACCTCTTTTGGACCACCCTCACCCTTAAAATGTTGTGGGTTCTGTGAATGTAACTCCCATGCTAGATATACCATCGATAAATTTGTACCCTATGGGCCTCTATCAATCCCCTACAAAGACATGTACCAGACTAGACTGAAGCTTCACGTCGATCCACAATCCAAACAATTCCAAACCGGGCTACTATCATTCATGCACTAGATGATAAACCTAATCTTTTCCCTCAAACCAGTACCTACGATTATAGATCTGCCTGTCCGTCAGGTGTCAGAACCTGATCGTGCACCTACGACCCTGTTCTATCACCCGCCTAATGCTCCATCTGAATAGTCTAGGAGGAACCCACTGAATTCCACAATAGTCAGAAAACCCACAAAAATAAAAAAAATATCTATCATGAAGATAAGTAATTTAAAAAATAGGTCTCATATAAAAACAACCCTTATTCTCCCTTCATTTCAACCCATGGCCCCAGAATCCTAGCCTCATGGACTCCTTACATGACCTCAATATAGCCATGTATCAACGTAATCATGTCCATGCCCATCCTGACAACCAACTTTGCCTCAACTGATGATTGGGTCACCCAATCCTGACAGTCAAACTGCCTCAAACTGACATCCAGGATGCCTAATCTTGATGACCAAATCACCTCAACTGTAGTACATGCCTGCTCATACAAGAGTTAGTCACAAATCTCCTACCAGATTCAATTTTACAAATATAAAAATCATTGCATAACAAATTGAAACAATCAAAAAATTATATCATGAATTTCACATATTCACCTTTCAAAATCATCCTTCATTATCGCAGTTGAAAATATTCACATGGTATTATCACCTCACATAGAATATGCGTAGTTATGAAATTGAAATACCCTATAAATCTGCCTATCAAAAGCCAAAAAATCATGTCTTTTCATACCATGAAAACGTCCAATTCTCCCTTACCACACTGGGTCAAGGGTCAAAAATCACAATCTATATCATCACAAACCTAGTGAGCCATAATGTTGGTAATCATGTAAAATTAATTATGAGAAAAAAGAAAAATATTATTTCCCGCACAAGGTAACATGATCTATCCCTCATACCTAGAGATACAGGAACCCATCACAAACTAGAAACCCAGTTCCATTAACAACCTATCTCTATTATACCATATCCCAAATATTAAACCTACAGATATAAAAAGATATATCACAATATCATTAATATCCAGCGAAACCCCACAATAAAATATCTGTCAAGAACACAAATGATACCACTTTGTAACGTCCTGATCCGAACAACCACCCGAATAGTGCCAAATAGGCCTGGTGTTATTACCTTAGGTGGCTCTCCCTAAACGCAAAAATGTTTTGACTAGAAATGAGGGCTTTATAGGTATAATAGGGAGGATATACACTCTCGGAGGATAATAATTGTACTAGTTCGATAGTAAAAAATAAAACATGAAGCAATAATAAGGAATTAGCATACACAAACTAGACCAGCATAGTGGAAGCATATCCAATATCAATAAATTGTGGATGAAATATATAAAAAATTACAGTGGAATATAAACAAAATAGCATGATGAAAACCACTTTAAACAACTCAACAAACCAAGAATGCATCCATCGTAGTTCAAACATGTCAATATTAAAAGGGCTCCAATAGATAACCAACAGTAGATTCAATAATTAAGATATAATGATGATACATAATAAATTATAAATCAATGTAAAATCTAGCTAGGAATTACCTCAAGGTCCATACCGTTATCCTTGAAAAATATCACTATGTCCCAACTCCTGTTGTCGACCATTTTTCTGCACGCATGTTCATAAACTCTACACGCATCCTAAAGTGCCCATTTAGGGTGTGAGAAAAATCTCAGTTGGAAACCACCGAACAGTGTGTACCACATATAATTTCTTAAGAAGACATGAATTTTTAAGGGAAACAATATACCATACAATGTAAAAATAAACATAAATTCCACTGGTGCTCAACAACAACCATGAAGTGTCAGCTACTTCGGTCAATGTCAGGATCTCAGTCAAGTAACCTTGTACCATGTGCCTCTTAACACCTAGTATCTCTAGTACAGACATCACAAAGTCATTACCAAACAATTTTACATGGAGGAAAAATGATGAATGTACTCAAATAAGTAACCGGAGTGGAAACAATGTCTTCCCTCAAAGAAACTACATTGAGGGATATCAATTTCTTCCATCAAATATAATGTCTACTCGCACGACCTCAATCACGGTGAGCCTTATCCCCCAACCCGATAGCCTCCTCACTTTCTCCAAAATGCTCCTTACCTTCCACATGGATTCCTATGGAAAGAACCCCTAATCCAAGAGTACCTAAACAAAAATGATCTGGGGCCTCCACCAATATGAGTTGTCAAAACCATCTCATCACGAAGTCTCACTATGTGCACACTACTCAAATCACGGGTGAGCGGCAATCACCAAAATAGTACCCAGGCAACAAAATCTCTATCACTGTGTTCCCCTATAACTATGTCACTCAGTCTCTTATGGACTTTCCATCCATGTAATACATTCCATGCCCAACCAGACAGTATCACTACCTCAATCCCAATGTCCATGACACCCAATCTCATGGTCAGAACCACCCATAAGTAATCGGGGCCAATCCCAACCTATGATCAACATCACTCACAAAATATCCAGGCCATTCAAAACATAAAACAAATGGTTCAAGCATGTGGAATTAAAAAATTACATAAAGAAACAATGAATCACTTAAAAATAGGCAAACAAAATAAATAGTTGAATTGCATTAGCCATGTGTTATCCCATTCCAGCACTGAGTTCATGCAAGCCTCAGATACATTTAATCATGCTTAAGAAATCTAAAATCATCATTTTAATCATAAAAATTCATTTTAAAACCATTTTGGCATACCTGGCCAAAATTCCCCATTTGATTAATGACCCCTCACCTGACCTCGCTCAAGTAATATAGGTGTCGGGCATACCCAAAGGCATCCCAAGGGTCTCAAAATCAATCCAATATGAAACAAAATCAATAATGGGGTATTAATAAAAATACCCAAATACGTGACAAAGTCCACACCAATGAAATGTCCCTGAAAACACAATACAAGGTATGAACCACCTACCTCATACACGTGTGATGTTCCTTCTCTGCAAAAAACCCCTAATATGATATAAATCATGTAAGATCTAAAGAAGAAACCAAAAACACTCAAATCCACAAAATATTTTTTAATTAAAAAATACTACTAATGGATCAAGAAGAATTAGGTCCTTAATGAGGTGGTTTAATGGATCAAACAGTGTTTGAATCTGACATTGGACGGAGGAACTAGATCAATTTGATGTCTCGACCACCTGTTTCTTGAGGGTTCTGTCCAGAACCTATGAAACGATACTACTACCCTTTTTAAGAAAAAAAAGAAAATACACGACTTGTATTTAGGACTATACACCATGTAGGTTATTTTAATATTCATATGGTATATAATTTTTTTCCGACTTACTTTCCCAAACCTACCGACTGGAATACACAGTTAGTACTATGCAGTACACAACATGTACATGGTTTTTCTTCTCTTCTTCGCCAACTTAACCACACAACATGTATATTTCTCATAAACTACTAGACTACAATTCATGTATAAGGAGAACACAATGTGTACTTGGTTTAAAAATTCTACCCAGCCAACACAGCCACATGCCATGTATGGCATCCACAGTCATCCATGGGTATATGACAGGAATTTACGAGCACACAACTTGTATCCCTAAAAATTCCAGAACTACCCATTTTTCCCATCATTATAAAAAATATTAAAAAATTAAAATTAAAAAAAACTCGTACATCAGTGGAAGAACTAGTTTAATAGTTTTTGGACCGCTGATTTTATGGTTTAGTCCCTAATAATGATTAATTTCTCCATAATCGATGTGATTAATTTTAATCACCTCTACTAATTTTTCTGATCAAAAATTAACCTGGCCTTATTATAATCCAAATATTATAATGAATAAAATGTTTTATATAGTATTTTTTCGATTAAATTCACTATAGTGTAAGAATTAATATTAATTCTACTCCCGTAGAAGGGATGAGATAATGGGTTTTTAATGTAGAAAGAATTTCAAGAGTTTAGTATGTTTTATTTTTTTATTTTATAGTAAAATTGATTCTAATGACCTAAATTGAATAAATATATGAAATATTGATCTAATTTAACCATCTGTAAGAATCATAATATCATTTAACCATAATAATTAGTTTAAAAAGGTAGTTTCTTACAAAAAATCAGTATTTTTCACCATTCATCAAAAATTGATGCTTTTGAGAAAAATCACAAAAATTAACCATATGATAATTCCAAAATTTAAAATAAAAAAGAGGTTTATTTTATTATATTCAATTCCTAAATGTGTCTAAAATTAATTTTATTATGTTTCACAAATGGAAAATAAAAGTAGTTCATTTGAGAAAAAAATATTTTTAAACATATAAGGACACTACCAAAAATTATATATTTCATTAAAAATATGTTTTATTTTTATAAACCCATTGAAAAAATTATATGAATGGTATTTATCAAAAATAATTTTACTATTTTCATTTTCTAGGATACAATTATCTCAATTAAATAATTATTACAATAATATTATGTTTTATAGAAATGATAGTGTTGCATGTAAAGTACAGAAAGTTGGAGTTGCGGTAGCGCAATCACAGTCCGTATTGTGTGTAGCACAATCCATGTGGGTAATTCATGTAGCGCAATCCAATTTGGTGTTGGGTAAAATGAATATTTGGCTTAATTTATTAATATATATATATATATATAATTATTTATATTTTCATGTGAAATGAACTAAATCGAAAAGATAAATTAATTAAAAAAAGATTTCACCAAATTCTACGGTGTTATAAGTGGTGGTACAATTTTTACACTATGTAGTGATAGAAAAATATTATGAAGACATACTATAGTTATTTCTAAGTCACAATATGTATGTAAAAGAAGTAAAATGATGAAAAATTGCAACAGACCTGCACTGAGGAGCTACGCTATAGAATGGAACATAAGACCTATGTGACCGTGCTATGCGACAAGATGTTTTATGTACCACTATGTAGAGGAGCTACATAGCCGACCTAAGACAATGAACTTATTTATACCAGATCCCATCATTGACTATAAATAGGAACCTTGGGCTTCTCATTTGATAATGAAAAAAATTTCAAGAACTCTTGATGCTCCCTTTGTGTTGTTCATTCACCCCAATGCCCCAAATTTTCTCATGTAGCTCTCTAAAAACATGAGAGAAGAGAGAATTAGATGGTATATTCATGTTTTGAAATCCTTTAAATGTTTTTTTCTTTTACAGTTTTTCTTATCCTATGTTATGAAGATTCAATCAGTTATTCCTAAGACATGTACGACACACCTACACAACATACCTTCATGGTGTACCCACGCGACAAACCTATGCGATATTGCTACACCACATAGCTACGCTCAAGGACGACTCACATCATCATATATAACCTATTCAAATCCACTCATTAAAGGTTATGTCCTTCCTTGGTTCTCTTAACTGAAAGGGAATATAGTGAAACCTCCACCAAAACCTTTTAATGTATCAAAACATTAGGAATCGCACACAAGCATATCTACTATTTGAGTTTGTTTTTATATAGTCATATATTTCATAAATATTTATTCTGAGGGATTCAAAGACCATATTATGTTTGTAGTTTTGTGTATCTATAGTCACATGGATCCTTACCCTAGATAGACTGTAGGGAAGTTCAAAATCATAGAATCTTGGAAGGGGATTTTGACCTCCTCTATTCATCTATAAGACCCAGAACCTCTTGTTCCTAATAGGTAGAGTGAGGGTCACACATGATTTAACATTAAACAAAATAAATGTCCCCCCTTGTATCATGGGAGACATAGAGGGAATGAATCCTAGTGTATTCCCCTAGCCTTTCATGTAGGAGGTTGAAGTCTTTCTCCTCTCTACTTCCTTCACCTTATCCCCTTCCTTACATTGGACCCTTGCCTAATGTACAATGAAGGGATGGATAGTTCGATGCCCAGACCTCTTCAACCATCACTGTTGTAGCCCCATTCTCTTACAACAGTGAAAGGGTAAAATTGTATTTCCCTTTGTTGAATCATTCACATAATCTTGTTTCACACACCGAGAATGAATAATGTGGGCTTAGAGATTTGTGATGACCATAACATTTTCACAAACACCTCCCAAGAATTAACTATGATAACTCTGATTCCCATGAAAACTGGGATATGTTGGAAGAATTCCTAAGGCTGAGCTCCATATCATTTCATCCATAAATGACCATCATCCTTAGGAGTAATTCCTAAATTAAACACCAAAATCACCAACACATCCTTTTTAGGAAGTAATCCTCAACCCATTTCACACATAGGACCACATTCTCCTATGAGAAACGCTGAACTATATGAGCATTGATTCTTATATGAATGTGATATGTAGGAATCCTCCCAGTGGTTTAAACCCAACACTACAAAATAAACTTGTTCATCATGGGCCATATTCCCAATAGGATGTAATCGAACATGGAAACTCATATCTCTTCCAGGATCCTTGGGCTTCTTAAGCATAAGTCCCACAACAAGATTAGACTAAATACCATCCACTTATATGTCCTTACCACATGAAATTATAGTATATGGTTAGGTACTTATCAAATGAACATAAAAGGTATGATGTGTCCCATTATGTGGAAATGAACTGCTAGGGTTCTAATTCCTTCCACAAATATTGATAGGTATCCCATTTATGGGTATTATCCAATCATAAAAAAACAGACTTCCATCTCCCTTGATGACAATAAATTATAGAGTACCCCACTGAGAAGCTAAAAAACCAGTATTATCATAATAATGATTAAATTAGTATCTAAATAGTATATGAGATGACAACATTGATGGAGAACATTGAATTCATACAGATGACTCCATTAATGAAGAACCTCAAATACAAATGGATGATTCTAAATTCCACACATGCTAATAATTGACTGAAATTTTCAATGGAAACCTATGTTATAATTGGACAATTAATAAGGATTAACTAAAATATCTTAAATCTATAAGAGAGTCTGATAGTAGGAAATAATTCCCCACAAAACGGTGTGATGAGTCTGACCTCCGATCCTCAAGACCAATGTATGTTCTTAAGTATCGTAGGTCAAAATTGAATGAACACCTTCCTTTGGAAAGAAGGTAATTTTAGAAAAAGAACCATTGGATGTTTCTGATTATGTAAATAAATCAAATGGAAACATCCCAAAAGTAGTGATTCATAATCAGGAAAAAGTTTTTGCGGGTGAGAAAACACAAATTGTTTACCCAATGTGAATCCTTAACCATGTTAATAATGTTACCCATATGTCCTAACACTGTCAATTGATAATGGAAGTCTAGAAAAAGGAATAAATCATGTATGATTACATCAAAAATTTGTTCCTTTAATGGAGTTTTGTAGTTGTATTTCCCTATTTTTGTAGAACTCTATTCACTCCAAATGGATTCCTTCATGTATGCACATGTGAATGCCCTGAATGTGGCCCAAGATGGATCCATGTCTACTATAAGGACGTCATCAACATCTCATATTCTTCATCAATGGGTCTCAAATGTTTTGGAATGGGAATAATGTCAAAACAATTCTATCTCAGCCCTGGAGGCTACCCAAAGGGTTCTCCATGTTAACAACAACACACGATCGTCAGGTCAACAACGACCAGTGGTCAAAATCCGACAGTTCCAACTACATTCCTCAACCATTTCGGGTCTTTATCCCTAGAAATCAACAACCAATCCCTCTTATACTATAGGGATTTAGATCAAAAGGTCTCTCATGGATTCAATGCAATGATACAAGGGTCCTTCCCGATGGCTCCCACGAATAATCGCCGCCAACAGATTCAAGCGGCAATGAACCCCCTACATGATGGGGGTGTTGCCTACGATTGTTCAGAACAAGTCCCTCAATCCCATGAATGCAAGATGAAACATAGGGGTCAACATCCATCCCCTAAGGAAAAGGTTCTTACCTTTTCCCCCTTTGTAGAAGTCCATCGACCTAACTTTTTTTCAAATAACGAACGATCACATACACTCGTCCGCCTTAATTACACCAGCCAATAGACTCATCTTACGGCGACCAACAAATCCAATTATTTAAATCCAATAGATTACCATGAGTAGGAACATAAAAAACATAGAATCTATCATCAATTCAGCAAACTCTTCTGGCTGCATTCTCAGAAGCCTGCCAATCAAATATGGTGGCAACTAGTAAGTAGAAATATACACCTGCCTATAATCTACAATCATACTAGCAGTCTCATATGTAACTATTGAAATATGTTTTTAAACCATGATTGGTGGAAAAAATCTATTATTAACTAACACATTCCATCATTTATCTTGCATGATTGCAGTCTCAATTGGCAGCACTCGGAGAAGTCAGTGGAAAATCTACGACGACAAAACTAGGTAAAACTCAACTCTCTGCCCCCATACATGAGTATTATTAGTATCCACTAATAGTAAAGGGAGGAAATGAGTAGGCACATATTCCTACACAAAATTATGATTGGATTTATATTCCTTTTTTGACCACTGAATTCACCAAACACTTTTTAGCAATGGTGAAAGGGAAGACACAAATTCCGACCAATATTATAGATGCCTTCAAGAATATCATAATGGAAACTTCAGCAGTTCTAGGGGGACATAGACATAATTTTTTCCTCACATCTAGGATGACTCATAAATATTCCATCCTAGAGAAGATACATACATCTCTTTCAGTCCTGGAGGATTATGGGGCATACTCCCCAATATCATATAGACAACCGGATCAGGAACATGCACCCTTTCCAATTGGAGATAATCAATCCATTCTATTGAACAATTCATGTATATAACATACACCTTACCATTATAACCAATTCTCCTAGAAAGTGGACCCATCTACATGTAAAAGTGAATCTAATAATAAGTCTCATGAAACACAGTTGTTAAAGAAAGAGTCGATCTTTGATCTCTCTCCTCTTAATGTAGGAGTTCGTGAAGCCCTCATACATTTGTCTATTGAAACCCAACATCTTATTCTCCCATTACCAAGTTATTAAAGTAGTAGAAACAATTATTAATTTACCCATCAGACACTTCACCATGAAGGCTTTCTTCATGAAAATTCGATCAATCTAGAGAATCTATCTCTTGATGAGATCCATGGAAACCCTCTATGTATCCAGAAGACCAAGGAGAAAGAGGATTTATCCATTGCTAGAATCCACCATGGTGGTCTTCTGGATGATGTAATTTTCTACAAAAGATATCTTTGTAGTATTTTTTCTCATTGTCAGGATAATTCTCTAATTGATAATGTAGTGATGAGAAAGCCCTCTTGTCTTGAGGAACTTGCCAACATAAGGCCAGACTTTTCTAATACCATGTAACTAATATGTCAAATATCATATCGGCTAGAAGACATCCCAAGGAGACAGTCATTCTATGAACCACTCTTAGGACATTTTTCTTCTAATATAGAAAATAAAAAACAATTGATACTAATGTTTATTAAAAAATAATTGGTAAGTTTCCACTATGGTCAGTGAATGTTGACAACCTCTAGAAAATGAGGATGAGGATATGTCAAATTTGAGAAACAAATTGGCTAAATGTGAAATACCTGACATGTTTTGGTCTTTGGAAAACTCTCAATACAACATTATTGATTTAATTCCAGAAGATTTCATTCATGATATCTGCCTCAACTTATGGAATAATCTTTATCATATAAAAGAAAAATTATTACCGTATGATGAATATCAAAGTCATGTAATGGTAATTGAAGGGTCACAACACCAAATTTTCATGGAATCTTTCTCCGTTTCCTGACATCAAAAGGTCGAGTAGCATCAGAGATCCCTTTAGTGTTCATTCCTTGATATAGTAAAGAGGTTGTGCTAGTTATTTATTGATACCCCATCTGGTGTTTGCATCAAATTATAGGGTGCACATGTTGCATTGCATTTCGTTATGCTCCAAAATTAGCAAAGACTGCCAAAATTGGTTTATATAATGTTATTTTGCATAACTAGCTAAAATCAACAGATTTTGTGTATAATCAATGATATTTCCAAGAACAGAACTCGAATAGATCTCATCAAAGTCAGACCCAAAGAGTGAAAAATATAGAGTTACTTTTTCATCATTAATCTAAGAACATTATGAAAGCCTCCTTCTCAGAGGATATCAGCCATCAAATTGGAAAACCATCTAAAATAACACAGTGATCTCCTAAAATTGGAAACTAAAGTGGTAGTCAGATAGTGCATCATGATATTGTTTGGACAATAATTAAAAAACTAAGAAGAGTAGTTATGACAATATTATTCCTTGCAGTTTAAGAACCAACCAATTTTGTTGGAATGGGGGCCTGCTTAACTCATCCTTCGAATTCAATATAAAATGTTTTAAAGTTTTAAGAATAAGAATAGAAAAAACACAAAACCTGTAGGTCCTGGGGTTTCTTTACATCCACAATCCCATCCTTAGTGGAATTAAATTTTATCCTGATTAGGGAAGAAGACACATAGTGAATGCATAGATTAACTATCCAAGGATTTCCATCGGCTTACTATCCCTCAAAATGTTCATTGGAATTCATCATATAAGAGAACGAAGTCTCATAGAGGACATAGAAGGAGATGATATTACAAAGATACTGATATAATTCCAGTGATGAATTATGTGTCTATAAATTACATTAATACCATTACAGAAGATCGTCTAGAAAATGAGTCCTATTAAGGGGAGTTAGAGGATAAAGTTCTTATTCATAATATGATACTCATTGAAGAAAATGAAGGAGGAGTGCATAACCAAAATCAATGGAATACCTAAAATCTATGTATTCCCTCAAGTAACCAACTCCCATCCATTTGAAAGAAATTTTACAAGGGGAAAGGAAAAAAGATAGACCACATCTCACTTTTCCACTTGAGAAGGTCAATCTCTATCTCTTGAAGAAATATTTTACCAACTAGAAAAGGAGATTAAGTAGTTGAAAAGAATCAATGAAGAGTTAATTTGAAGAAGTATTTCTATCAGACATGCTCCATAAAGAGATTCTCATATTACATATCTTTTATGATATCACCAGCAAAGAGGGTTTGTTACAATTACAGAGATGGATAATGAATTCCGTCCATTGGGTACACTGTCAGGATAGGATCAAACAAAGATTTATAATAATATCCCTATGGGTTATCGAAGAGAAATACAAGAATTATCACCACCAGTGGGTTTTCAGGTCATCAGACCAGTTCATGCTTGATCCGTTGTACTTATACAGGTCCTAGGTCATCAAAATATTCCCCAAATTCTTATGAATAAAATTGAGGCATTAACTGCTCGATTGGATCCATTATAAGAATGACTTTCACCAGTACACCATAAAATAAATCTTTCCCCCAAATGGGTAGATCCTATACCTCCCCCGACAAAAAATTGTGAATACCACCTTTCTAATCTTAAAGGGTTCAGCAGATCATGATCATCACTTAACACATGTTCTTTCTTGTTTTGATACCATGATGGGGACCCCTCTCCAACAAGATGCAGTAAAGCATAGATGAATTGTACAATCATTACTTGGGAAATCCTTTTTATGATATACAAGTTTTCTATCTCGATCAATTACTAGATAGGAAGACCTCCATCAAATATTCCTTCTAAAATTTATCTTAACACTTATAAATACAACGATTTTAAATCATACAAATTTAAAAAAAAGTGACAATGAAAGAGTTTCAGATTTCACTACGTAACAGAAAGGATTAACATATTACCTAAATCTACCACCCCCTCAAGAAGAGTTACTACCAATTTGTGTAGAAAATTTTCATGATGAGTTACGCACAACACTAATCCTTGTGAAATGAATAGGAGGGTTTTGATACCTTTCATAAATCACCCAACAAGTGGAGGATTCAATTGATGAATCCAAATATAAATCTTGTATAATCTCAACTGATCTGGGATTGAGAATAGGGAAAAGCATAGTCAGATATAGTCATACTCAAGGAATAACCTACACCTTCTTCTACTTCTAAACCTTCATCATAGCAATTGGATCCACCTCCCACGCGTCAACTGCAACATCCTCCCGATCAAGATGATCAAAAAGATCAAAAGTGGAGAAAATTTGAAGAGTAAACAAAAAATTCATTTATTTTTGTGATGAACAGGATCCTCGTTAACTCATTTCAGCTTTGGATACCAATTTATTTCAGTTTCCAAGGATGAAAATACTGAAAAAATAATGATATTAAAATTTCCCGAATTATTTCCCCTTTCATCAAATGTTGGGGCTTCCCATTCAACACTATTTTGTTTTCAAATACCACCTAAAAAAATTGTAGACTCTATAAAATTGAATCTAATAAGTTCATCATCCCATGTATCATTTATTACTACTAGTGATTCCTAGAAAGAAGGTAGATGGATGGATGTCAAAAGAAAAAGTTCTAAGAAGTATGTTGGTTGTATATTCCATAAAATGATCAACCGAACTCATGCCATTCTACAAACATAGTTGAGACAGCCAAGAATGTCTTCTTCCACTTCTGCTACAAAAAATTTATCATCAACATAAGATTAGTCCTACATTGTTCTATCCTAAAAAAAGTGACATGATCAGAAAGATAAATAGTATTCAACAGAATAAGAGCTCGTGTCAAGGCCAAATTTGGCCTATAATTTTGTAGATATCACTCCATTAGTCTCAAAATCAGGGGAACTGTCCCACCAAATAGCATAATAAGAACTATGCTGACTAGAAGAATCTTCATCCGATGAAGAATTGATCTTGATTTTTGTTAAGGATATCCAATTAATAGACCCCTATGTAAGGATGATTTTGGTTAAGAACCTGAATTCCCTACACCTAATTGGATAACTAGGGGAAGAATTCAAGGTCGAGGATACAGGGGAAAATGAGGATATGCTAGAAACCACTATATTCACTATACCACTACTCTATCTATTTATACGGTAGATACTTGTGGGAGATCCCATCAATGGGATCTGAATGAAAAAGGAAATTCCACCACACATGACAGGATTTTCCATGACATGATCATCTTGTAAGAACAATTATAAGCTAAAAACCCACTATCTCAAAAAATAGATAGACCTATTCAATAATCCAACATACCAAAAGCAGAAGTATTTCTAGTTTCTGCCCCAACACATGGTGTATCAACATAAAGAGCATCAAATTTCAATGACCCTACAAAACCACATCTCCATGGTGGAAAACACAAACCGTTGGAAAAAAATTATGATGATTTGATATAGATTTCCCAAGTACTGGACATGTTATCAAAACTGGATGCCTTTAATTTGTCAAAAAAATCCTTGAAGTTATATATTTAACGGATGAATATGATGATGATGTTGTACCTGGACACATTAGGCCCTCCGATCTATCAAGAAGGGTTAATGATACTAACATATGATGGACCTTCATCAATAATGGCTCAGAAGTCTACCTCATTCTCATATTTACACATCATCAATTTGGTCTCACTAATTATCACTTATCTCATTCCACTTGGATGTTCCAAGGTTGCGACAAAAATGAAAAAGTACCTCTAGGAGAGATTACACCCAGAACAGAGTTTTAATATATTTTATCTAATTCAGATTTCGTGGTTATCTAAAAGGACACATCCTTCAACATTATTCTTGGAAGGCCTTGGAAACATCAACATGTGGCTATTACTTCTTCATATCACCAATGTCTCAATTATTTCTTCAATAGTCAAATTAGAACATGATATAGTGACATGGCTCCATTCAAAACGTGCAAATATAAGTATATTAAGGTATAATTATACCACATGATGTGAATGAGGTTCATGAAACAATATGTTAGAAGAATCAATGATCTTAATGGTCTGGAAAAGATCTTAGCTAACCCATTAAAAAATTTCAGCATAGACTACATGTTTCCAATAAATAAAATTGAATGGATAGTCCCAAATATGAGGACTCATCCCACGAATTTCATAATGCTAGTTATGGAAATTGATCCTAATTGCATATGAGAATTTGTTGATATGGAATGCTTAAATGAATATGTATTCATTTCATCCACCAAAATTCAGAAAAAAAATTTCTTCATCAACACGGCTAGAAGAATTTCTCACACTACTAAAGGAATACATTGATATTCATTCTCAATGCATTATTCTCTCTTCAATTCACTTAGAAAACCCATCATCATCAGTAGGGTCAAAAATGATTTCCTCTTCTTTTGGATGTTCAAATACTAACTCTTACCAATGCACTAAAATATTTTCGTCATCACCTACCATTCATAGAGAAACAGAGGATGTGACATGTAAGGAAGAAGAAAAATATCTTAAAGATTCCCTCCCTTATTTGAGGGAGCCATCTCCCCCACTGTGGATGAGTATATAGAAATAAATATTGGAATAGAAGAACATCCATGACCAACTCTAATTAGTGTGGCCATGACTTATGAATAGAAAGAGATGTATACTTAAATTATATAGAAATATTGAGATATATTTTCATAGAACTATACAGAAATATCAAGACTTAATCTCGATGTGCCCACTCCTTATTCAGTTTTTCCAAAAGAGAATCAATGATTTAAGCAGGTAGCAAGAAGAACACACCAAACTCAAATCTCTAAAATTGAAGCTGAAGTAGACAAGATTATCGAATCTAAATTTTTCCAAGAGGTTCAATATCCCAAATGGATAGATAACATTGTACTAGTGAAAAATAATAATGTGAAAATTATAGTTTTCATTGATTTCTATGATCTTAATCAACATTTTCCTAAGGATGACTTTCTAATTCCAATCATAGAACTTTTGGTTGATGCGATAGCTGGCTAAAAAGCTCTCCCCTTCATAGATGGCTAATATAGGTGTATCCAAATTAGAATGGGCCTATAATATGAGGAATATATAGCCTTTATATCCACTCAAGTAATATTGTTCTATCAACTAATTCCCTTTTTCATAAATATTTCTAGTGCTTACGTATCTATGTGGCTTGCCCCAAATTTTCAATCCCTTCTTGGGAATATTTTTAAAATGTTATGTGGAAGATTTTGTGTTTAAATCCATACAACTTTATTATCACTTGATTGATATGGGGACCATATTTATTAAAATTCAGCTACATAATTTGAAGATGAATCCTGTGAAATGTTCTTCCGGGGTATCATTGGGAAAATATCATGATTTCATTGTACGCCATCATGGCATCAAAGTAGATATCGAGAAGACAAAAGAAATCCATGGTATGCCACCACCTCGAAATTTGAAGGAATTAGAAGGAATTCAAGGACACTTGTCTTATATTCAGCGTTGTATCACTAATTTGGCCGGAAAGTGTTTACCCCTCACTAGAATAATGGATAAGGGGGTTACATATCAATTGACCGATGAATGCCAATCTATTTTGATAACATCAAGAAATATATCATGAGTATATTGGAATTAATGAATCCTTTGGAAAGAAATCCACTTATTCTCTATGTGATTACTTTAGAGAGATCCTGGGGTTCCTTCCATTCCCAAAATAATGATGTTGGGACAGAAAATAACCCTTAATATCTCATTCAAATTTTTCTTGAGACATAGACGTGATATTGAAATATCGAGAAGTCTTTTCTAGAATTAATCATTACAGTTCAAGAGATAAGGCACTACCTATAGAGTCAAGAGGCCCACTTGGTATCTCATAATAACCTTATCAAATTTATCCTCAGTCATCCTATTCTTATAGGACATTTTGAATGGTGGAATGTTATTTTGGAATAGTTTGATATCTAGTTTGTTACTCAAAATGAAATAAAAGACCAAACCTTGGTAGAGTTACATGATGAACACCCATATATAAAAGATTTATCTTGAATACTGGACTTATTTATTTAGAAAACTTCTCTATTCATGATAATCCCCAAACATGGGAAATGAACATTGATGGTGCTTCCAGAAGTCCAATGAGGAATAGAATGTGAAACCCTAAACACATTAAATTTTGGATTGGAATTGTGATTATATACAATGGAAAGGTAGTGTTTCCATATTCCTTGGTATTATTAGAAGACGATACAAATAATGAGGGAGAATATCAAGATCTCATTATAGTATATGAATTGGCACTCCAAGTACAATTGAATCACCTGAAAGTGATAGGTGATTCATAATTGGTAATTAACTGATCAATGGGGATTAAGTTATTAGAAAAGAATAATTAATACCATTGTGGGATTATTTTTGAGGGTTAATTTATGAATTTCTCTCAGAACCAATATTTTCATATATCCCATGATCACACAATTACCATGTTGATGCATTGGATAATGTATCCCCAACCTTGGCTGATCCAAATCGGGATGAGGCAACCATCAGTATTTCCCATAATCATTTGGTTTCACCTTTTATTCAAACTAGAATGTAGGAAATTAATGAAATTATCCTTATTTCCATGAAATATGGTCATAATATGGGATGTATGACTCCAATCACGGAATGTCATCAAAATGGAGCACTTCCTCTAAATAGAGCTAGGGAAAAGATAATCCAATTATGAGTGAAAAATTTCACTCATTATGAAATCCTAGATAACTAGAAGATCCTATATAAACTAGGATTTGATGGTGTCCTCTTCGGGTGTATTGATGTAGAAGAAAATTCATTTTTCATGAATGAATTACATGCAGGAGCTTGTGGTGATGAATAGTTTGGGCATAGGATTAATTATAAAATCTTAAGACTTGGATACTTCTAGCCTTAAATGATGCAATATTGTATATATTTCACATAAAAGTTTCACCTCGTACAAGTGCATGCCAACTTCATTGATCAACCCCCAAAGTAGCTACATACATCTAAATACTCATGGTCATTTTCTACATGTGGAATGGACATAGTAGGGCATGATCCTCTATCTATGACTAAGAAGTATAAGATATTATTACTGTTACAAATTTCTACTCCAAATGGGATGAGGTGATTCCTCTAAATGAATTCAGAGAGAAAATCATTTTAAGATTAGTCAAAGCTAATATTAATACCATATTTGGTGTCCCACATACCATTTTGAATGATAACAGCATAAATTTTTGTTATTTTGAGGTAGAGAATTTACATTACGATAATAATAACAAAAGCAACCCTTTATCTCACTATCATGCAGTGGCCAATGGACAGATAGAGGCTTTGAACAAGACCCTATCAAATATACTCAAGAAAATGGTGGATACATATAATAAATTGTGGCCAAATAAACATTTACATGCTTTTATGGGATTATTGTACTACAACTTATACTACTACTCGGGAAACACCATACTCATTGGTTTATGAAACATAAGCTGCTTTGCCTTTTGAAATTCAAATGAATTCACTCCGAGTTGTAATTTGTGATTAGTTATCTACAGATGAATAGTATAAAAAGTGATTTGATGAGTTGAAATGATTAGAAGAAAAGATATTTCATACATTGCATCATTTAGAAGTCTATCAGAACATAATAGAAATATCTTTTAACAAGAAAGTTCAACTCTTCTCATTTCTTCAAGGAGAACTAGTATTGGTTCTCAAGACTCTGATGATATGAGGAAAGAAGCCTCGAATTCTTGGGAAAAATTGAGAAGGACCTTACTCTATATATAACGTCTACTATAATTGAGATTATTATCTAATCTCAATGTATGGAGAAATTATTAAAACTCAAACCATTGAAAAATACTCGAATAAGTACTTTGTGTAATTACGCATCATATGTTTTCACTGCATGAATATAAAATACACAACCAAATGTCCTTGCTGCAAAACATTAAATGTCATAAAAAACATATGCATCAATACAGCATGACATTAAAATGAATAGTATCTTTATCCTTATCAGATGACATTAAACTACATGACAACATTTTACCTTGCAACCAAACATTAAACTATACAGTTAACATTTTCTCCATTTGACGTTAAGAAATCCCATAAGATATCGAAAATTGGTAATCCATGTGTTTCATAAAAAATGATTAGCTTCCACTATCCAACATTACTCACATAATTTTTACTCCTTTGTATCACCTGAGTTCCATTTCACCCTATGATTGAATTAGATCTACATAGAGACCTCATTTCAAGGACTATGTACGTATTGATAATCATTTCAATGAGATATGTAGAGATTCCAAGATCTCTAATCATGAGCCCATCCATGACAAATAAAATTCCCTCTTTATTCCCTATGTATATAAATCAAACCTGCATAGGGAATCTTTGAGGAACTATATTTGACTGGATTCAAATTTCCATGTGATACGTAGAGATTCCTAGATCTCAAATCTTGGGCCCAACCACGATATAAGAACCCCTTTATTTCGTGGGTGTATGAATCAAACCTATATAGGGAATATTTAAGGAACTGTGTGTGTATTGATTCTCATCTATATGAGACACATAGTGACACCTGTGATCAATTATTTATTCTAGCTATAATATTCCTTTTCACATCTGAATCACTTCATGTCCTTGTTGCATGACATTAAACTGCAATGTACCCCAAAGACAACATATGGATTAATTCTCATCCAATTGATATACATAGTGAAAACTACGCATTATTTTCTAGTACTATCGATGTGATAAATGTTTTTCTCTATTATACATATATTTAAAAATCTATAAAGGAGTCTTCATTTTAGGTTTTATCCTTAAAGGTCCCACCAAGGAAACAAAATAAAAGTTACCTTATTTTATATATGTGTCAGATCTATATTAGGGAATCCAAAATCATCACCAATATTGCTTAAAATATATCTCCTCTGCATTGATCATTACTCCCTATCATATTTCAGACTCTTAATCATGAATACTTTCAGATCGTCATTAAAATTCTTATAGTTTTTGGTCACATGATTTTTGAAACCTGATAGATCTTTTTCATGACTAATTAGTATGTGTCCCTAGGTGGCCTTCCATAGATCACCTACATAATAGGCATGTCAGTCAAGAGATTCAACTATTTGGTTATGCTGCATATTCCTTAGTTGACCATGAATAATAGCACCCCCATTACAGGTTTTTCAAATAATTGTAACTAGGTGCATGGTAAAGGTGTATTTTCCCCTTAAATGATCTATTAAAATATACAATATTTTGTATCTTAAAGAGGTAATCCATGTATACTTATACCATTAATTTTCTCTTGATCTGAAATTCTCCTAGACAATGGTTCTCACATTTCCCTCTTTATATGATCAAAACATGTTGAAATGTCCTTGGATCATTGGACTACATATCGTCTACTATTTCCAATTTATTTTGGTCTTATTTGTATCACCTAAAGCTGTAGATGTCATACATTGTACGTATGGGTTAGAACTTTATAGAAATATTATAACATTGATTCTTTGGAAATAATATTTGGAAATACTCTTTCTATATTCGTGTACCTTTCTCCATAAACAAAACTCTCTACTGTGGAAAATCCAAATCTCCGTAAACTATATTCAGCCTTTAGAAATAGAATGTAAATATTTTTAGATCTCTTCTGTATGAATATCTAGTAAGTACCCCAAATGCCGTTGCATTAAATTTTCCTACATAAGAGGCATGAAAATCAAAAGGTTCCACTATTTGGATATAAAGCATATTCCTTAGTTAGCCCAACATAATATAGCCCACATAATGGATTCTCCACTAATGGTAACTTCATTAATGAAAAAGTATTCCTAAAATTAATTTATCAATTTTATCATACCATTATCCAAATTCAAAAATTCCAAAATTACATTGTACAAATCTTTCTTTCCATTCCTGATCATGGTTGTAGGTTTTGAGGCATATTATCACAGAATAAGAGATTCATAAAACTTTTATTAGAGCTGAATAACTTAAATTAAATCCCCTTAATGTCCTCGCAATAAGAATTCAAACTTCACAACATAATTTCCTTATAGCATGACTTGAAACTACACATTTTAATGTCCTTACTTCATGACTTTAGACTATATAGAAAATATCTGAAAACCCCCTTTCTGAACAATTTTAACCATTCTTCACATAAACATTTTATGTAGGAAAAGTATTCCCATTCATGACCTATGATGGCATAGATATTCCTTTATTTTTTAAATCTATTTCCTTGTAAAATCTACCCAATTTGGTCTTGAGTCACCCATTTCCTAATTTCCCTTTTCAATCAAAAATAAAATTTCAAATTTTTGAGGGCTATTTTTCTTGACTATGAATTATGTTCCCCTAGGTGGTAATCCATAATATTCCTACATAATAGGCATGTCAGTCAAAAGATTCCACTTTTTGGCTATACCGCATTTCCCCTAATTGGCCCTGCATAATACCACCCCATAATGGGGTTTTCATGAAATGGTTACTTTATTCTTCTAAAAGACCTCCTTTATGTTCATACATCATATTTTAGATTTAGTGACCATAAAAATCATTAATCAATATTCCCCTTGGAAGTATCTAAAAAATATCAGAGAAATTACTAGCCACAATGATGTTTTGGGATATAATTTCAATATTTATTGTGAAATCAATTCAACCATAAATTCTAGCCTTATTAGTCAAACATTCTTGATTTTAAACTTATAGTAATGAGATACATAGAACACATCCATCCCAAAAACCCCTTCAAAGGGAACCCTCGACAAAAATTCAAGTCTCAGCTCACTAAACCTATATTTTGTATTGTTTATGAAATATTGAGCAATAGAAATCCAAAAGATACAAATTTTGTGAGGTTTTACCTAAAACCCTCATGAAAATAAAACTATTCTAATTAGGCTCATTATATTAAGTAAAAAAAATTTGGAAACCCAATCGTATTTTTGTAATTATGATTATCTGACATAAAGGATTGATGTTAAAAAATCATCACTTTTGATATTTCAATTAAAAAATAAATAAATAATGAAGTCATATATGATTGGAGAAACAATTCCTTTCATTCATAAGGTAAAATTAGAGAAACATACTTAGAATGAAGCCTCTATTTATTATAATAAAATAAAACCTTGGTATGACTCTTCATATATTAAATAACTTACTGAGCCTTATTAGCTGCTTGCTGAAGTTGAGATAGTTGAGAAACTTTAGCCTCCTCAGCTTGACGAAGTGATTCTTTGACAGTTGAAACGGTGGTTATCCCTTCCAACTAGGTTTATCCTAATGTTTTCATCAATTTATCAAGATCGTTATGAAAAACCCCATTTTCTATTGAATAGGTATCGTCTCCTTGATCTCTTTTTTATTTTTTTGGATAATATATACCGATCTCTTGCTATGGTCGGCCTCTGCCTCAGCTACTACATCTTGGAATCTTTCAAAATTTTATGTCCTTTATCCTTTTCAATATCTTTTTGAAACTTATGTTATTGCTCCCATCAACAAATAGTCTCTTTAATTACACTGTAGACTAGGTGATAATTAAATCCACTAAATTCCAATATGAAAAATAGTGTTGGGAGTTTTCCAAAATGGGATAGTAGCTCATCCAAAAGATTCTATGAAATTATCTTTCGAATTTGTTTCCATGTATTTTTACATTCTATGCCAAGATAAAACTACATATCTATATCTAAATCTGAGTCACTACTATGGGGTAGAATTTACTTTGGAAACAAATCACATAGAGAGGTTACATGATATTCTTCTCTCAGAACAGTTGATGCTTCACCTTCTACTGATGTTTGAGCCAAAACAGAAGATTCACCTTCCGATCTAGATGTGGGAGATGATAACCCTGAATGGTGAATCAAAATCATTGTTAGTCTATAATGAATGGTATAAATGGAGAATGATATAGACAGTCGATAACATTTACCCAATGATAACTCGGTTGCTTGATAAGATTCATCCCTAGTCTTCTTAGCATTAGTTATTTGAGAAAGTGGTTCTTGGGGATGTCCATTATCCTTAGAGTCCCAATTTACATTATTAAAGGATATGGAGCATCTCTAAATATGAAGTCCCCAGTAGGTATTTCTGTAGATTTAGAACATGTAGGATAGAGTGGAATTACCCTTTCTTTAGGGGACTTTGCAACATTTTCTATAGGCAATGCTTCATAAGTTTAACATTGATGTGAATTTCCAGGGGAAAAACAATTATTATTTATTGAAAAATGAAACAATGTGAACTTATGTCCTTTTAATGTTTCATGTAAGTCCCCAAACTTCTTGATAAATCCTGGAACAACAATTTTGGGATTATGGGATTCCATCATTTCAGTGTATACAACTTGGAATTTTATTCCATCCTCGCCATTTAAGGTATCCAAAAAATGTTCATTGATTCCAAAATTGGCTCCGCTAACATTTTTTTCAATCAATTATTCAACTGGGGAAATGTCATCACGTATTTCCAAGTGAGTATCAACACGATTATCTAATTTAGATTTCCCAAGACCCTTGTCTGTTCCTTTTGGTGCAATATGAATAACAGTGTTGTTTATTAGAGCATCTTTTGGCAAGGGAAACTGGTCTAATATTTTATAAAGAAAATAATATTAACCAGGTCATTTGATACTCAAGAGAAATTTATTTGACATTACATTTAACATTCTCTATCTCCGTAGAAACAGGAACATATGTAGTTTTTTCTCTTGGTATTTCACCTATTATGATAACCAATTCATCTGGATGAATCCATGACCCTCATGGGGGTTCCATCTCTATTCTTAAAGGACTTGTTTTTAACCCCTTAAGAGATGAAATAAATGCATATCCTGTGAGAATATGATCTTGGTTACCAAGTTGTATCTATCAAGTAATAATACCATAGGACAGTAAAAATACAATCTTCTTTGATGTACAATTCAGACCAATCTCTATGTTGTCTTGAATTTCTTTTCATAATCCTGTGGTGAAATTGAAATACTCCTCTTCGTAGTAGAAACCTGAGGAAGTGGATCTGGATTGTCTATCACCATTACCCCAATCAATATTTTCACTTTAGGATAATGTTATCGAGACTAGGAGAGATCATCTAATGTGTCAATATGGGAATATGTATTTCCATACCTCGGTGACTTGAGAACCTGTCCTGAGGTTCCTTCCATATTTTCAAGCAGAAAAATGAATTCTCATCATGAATAATTATGGTGAATGATGAAGTAGAATTGAAACCATATAAAATTGGAATACATTCTTAGTTTAAAATAAACATCCCATTCCTCTTTGGGTTAACAATTACCCCATCATTTATCCCTAGTTCCATCATATCAGAGAATCATTTTAAGGTTGGTACATGGTCATAATTTTCATATATATAGGTATCTATATCTAAAATATACTATCGTACTTCAGCTAGGTTATTATCTGGATGAAAAACATATGTTTCCATAATGTAACCCACCTCCGGTATTTGATGGACATTTTAGAAGAATGCTCATGCATCCCTAAGTTCACGAGTCAATATTTCCAAAAATTAAATAACTAAAGGATTCCCATAATTCAGTTTGGATATGGTTGGATGTGGAAAAATCTCAACACCCTTTGATTGGAGAGCCTCTTCTGGCCTACCTTCATCTTCAGAAATATCATTATATGGGAGGGGAATCTCATTCTAATGATGGTAGCTTGATTTCCTTAGTGTTGGAGGAATTATTTCCATATCCTTATTCTTATTGAGTTATCTTTGGAAAAGATTTTTTGAAGGTTCAAATGTTTCTAAAGACATTGCATTCTTTTTGTCTTTAGACCACTTACCATGATTTCCACAAACAATATTTTTCGTGGCTGCTATCCAATATATTTTTTTTGTGAATCCCACTGACGTTATGAAGAATCCCATGCTTTGGAATATCTATCTTCCAATCCAATTGATGAATCTTATAGAGGTAAAATAATTTAAAATTTGGATGTATTTAAAACCATCAGAATCCCAAATTTTGTGGTTACCATTGGATGTTTCTCAAGTTAAACATATATGGGATGAAGTGTTCATGATTTTTGAAGTCATTTGAACTAGATAACAATGGAATATGTGAGGTAAGACTCAATGATAATTTCACCATCAATCATAGTTGATAACATTTTTTCCTTGTATTCCATCATATAGGACCATGGCTAATTATTTTATTCCTTACCATCATCAATAAATGCTCTAGTTTTTGGGTTACCAAAAGAAAAGAAGTGGAATTATCTTGATGTATTCAACTCTCGTATCACTACATCATATATCATTTCCAAATAAAAATACCAAATAATTTCTCTAAAAGTGGGGTAAATTTACCACTGGGGACTCTAATTGAATTAAACACTGAAAATGAAGAAAAGTGTATCACAATCCACCGCACAACACATGGAATGGCCCTACATGTCTAAAATAGCATTCCAACTATAAAAATTCCATAAAGAATAATAAATTCCCGCCAATACAGGAGTTTGTAACCCAATATATTTTACCACTACCAATTTGGCAGTGATAACAAAAGTCACGGGTCTTTAACCACTGCCAGACTCACAGAATATAAGAATATAAATGCTTAGCCACATAGAAAGGAAGCTGGATAAGCGTACCTCTACATCAATATCAGATTTTAATTTATTAATTCATTGCTTATAGTCACCTCTATCAAATGTGGGCCAATATGTGCCTAAAATTCCCCAATTATTTATAGATGGTCAAATTGTAAGATATCCAAAAGTGGGACTTTTCTCTACCGTGCGTTCTAAAAAGGCATCCATCCAAACTGTTGAATGGATATCTTTCGTGTATTTAGTAAATTCATTTTATATTTTTAATAATTCATGATCTTGTGGTGGTTCCATAGTAACATAACCACATGTTGTTACTAGTGGAATGAACTCATCATACATATCCACACGAATTGGAACCCTAAATATTTGGTAGATTTCCCATAGATTGATTCCATCCTCAAAATGCATAAAGTGGGAAGTATTTTTTTTCAAACTCCATTGGCCCATAAATTCAATAATGAAGTCATTTTTGTAAACATAATTTTATCCCATCCAGACAACATCATAAAGGTGAACATTTGATAGTTCATTCTTGAATTCTACCGAAGTCCAATGTACCCAAAACACCCACATCCATTTAGTTTTAACTCCTCCCCCCGAACAAAGATCCCAATTTCCTTTCCAAACATTAGATTGATTCATTTCTGAAGAAAATTCTTCTGAATCATAAAAATGTGTCCATGGCTCTACAACATGATCTTTCATATCAGGGGTACAACCACTTTGTTATAGGATGCATCCAATGGTGAATGTTCCCTAATTAATAGACACACCCTTTATAGTGATATTTCTATATTTATAGTTAAAATGTTGGACAAACCAATTTTTTTGGAAAGTATCAATTAATATCTTTAATATTGTAATCTTACACAATTTCATGTCTGTACAGAGGCAGACAATGACTTTGTGGTCATTCAAATTGATCTAGAAGAAATTTATTTAATAACCTAGCTATAGTACTCTCCATAACATCATAATAGTTTGTTATAACAATTTTCATCGTCTCATTTTGATGATTTTTAGCTTCCTCAGTTTCATTCATCACGTGATCTATTTTCTTCAATATAATTACCATGTTTTCCCAATTAGTTTGGTATTTTGACTTACGAAAATTCAATATTTTATTTTAAAGGAATTGATGAATTTAAAAAAAAAAATTCTCCGCGTAGGTACTTCGACGAGGTAATCCATGTTTGTAATTTGATAAGGATACTATCACAATTACTTCAACGAAATATTCTCACATATATCCATAGATCTAGTGGTTTCACATTGATGAAATTTCAATGGACATACATTAGAGCACAATGTGGCAATGTTGGACAAACGAGCTACGCAACGAGAGTGAAACATCAGAGATCCGGCCTGAAGAAAATATCATTGAAATAGATCCATTAATAGAAACCATAATCCTACCTGGAAAACCTGCATGATATAGCTATGTGGCTTACCTATGCGATATAGCTATTCTACAAACCTACATGGTTCAGACATTTCTCCATAGTATTTTCCCATTAATCTTACCTCAGGACTCGACCCTCTTTCTAATCTGATCTAATCCCGAGGTGGGATTTTTTATAAAACTCCTAATTAAGATAGAAATATTATGAAGAGGTTATATGGATATTTCAAAGTCTTAAGATGAAACTAAAATAAGTAAAAGGCATAAAAATTTCTAAGACCTGTGCAGAGGAGCTACGTGACAGACCTGCACAGAGTACCTACGCAACAGAGCTACCTGACAAGATGTTTTCTGTACATCTATGTGGAGGAGCTATGTAGTGACCCCAAACATGAAGTACGTGGAAATTGGATTACTTTTTCATAATACATAATACATAACAAAAACCAACACTTAAGGATCGTAATGGTTTAGTGTATTTGGAATCTCAGAATATAATCTTCTAATCATGGTGAATGATCTTCAACATCTCCCATAAATATATTTCCCTTTGGTTTTTCTTACCTAAAACCATTCTTTATATCCTATGGAAAAGAAAACATATAAAGGGTGAGCTCAAATTCTCATTAAGGGTAAGCATGGAGAAAATAAAACAAACCATATATATTTGAAATTAATAATATGAACATAATTTCTAAATATTATAATATTGAGAAATGATATAAAACATGGAAGTACATAAGGCATAGATCATAATGTAAAATCAATAATGATAAAATATCATGGGAATAAAACATATAATTGTGGAAAACTATTAATCACTTGATATGATTTCCATAGTATCCAATGCATTGCTACCAAGACTATCTTAGTGGACAAAGTCCCTTACCGAATCAAGTTCACTCCTCGTTCTAGTCCTGTATCATTAAACTGGATTAAATTTCCATTCCAGCCATGTCTTTCACATGAGACATAAATCTTTACCCAATGCATTGGAGGGAGATATAGGTCCCACACATCTCATAATGAAATCATTTTTACGTGTTCCACAACAAAAACATAAATCATTCATCATATCCCAAAGAATAAAATGGGTTTCATAAACATCATCCAATCATAACATAATCCATATAAAACAAATAGATATCATTTCATGATAATAAAATATAAATCATGTAAATAATAGATACAATATACTTGAAACATACACATATGATATAATGTCATCTTAGATGGAAAATTGTTTTGATAAAACACTTGAAATAAATTCTTAAGGTAATTATCGTTTCTTATTCAAAATCATTTTCTTTCACAAAATTTCATAAAATTTTAAAATAAAATAATTTTTTTCAAAATATTTATGAAATCTTGTACAATATTATTCATGAAAATAAGGTGTTGTGAAACCGTAATAATCCTTTCATTCCATATAATTTAAACAAACATTCTCCTCGTTCTTTTGTCAGAAAAGTTAAAAAGTTCCTTGTATGGTAAAAAATAGAAATATTATTTTCATAACAGGTGGTAAAAGTCAAAAATGTGTAAAAAGTACTTTAAACATACATCAAACCATTTTTAGAAAATAGTGACATGGATGATAAATATAACCCTAGTAAATACTTACGAATAAAAAATCTCGGATAAAAACGAGATGGGAAAATTTATCCCTTACCTTATGTCTGATATGCTTAATATATATCTGAAACTCCTGTATAATGATTTAAATAATGTCATTGACTTATTACATAATCATTTTCATTGTTATTATATCATATATGGTTCACTTATGACTTTATATTACCCGTTCGTTTTTAAATTCCATGTTAAAGTAGCATTTTGGGTAAAAGTGTTTCATTTATTGTACGTGTTTTGATTTATTTTTCATGATACTATAAATCATATCCTGATTTAATTAATTACAGAATTTAAAACATTATTTATATATAGTATATATTCTGAATATAAATATATATGATAGATCGATAAATGGAATGAAATACATCATTCATGGAGACGGTAGGCCATACGTACGCATGAACACTGTTTTTGTTTCCTTATTAAAGTGAATGCAATTAGGTAGATGACATAAATATATATATATATAAATTAATCCAGTAGAATTATTTTGTCATATATTTCATTATTATTTATTCTATATACTTTATAATCATTTATGAATGGTTAACATGGAGAATGAATCTCATCGCGTTGTGGAGATGGTAATACGTACGTACGAACGAGCGATGATACCATTCCCATAATTATTGAATAGAATTGAAGTGGATGATATAATATATCATAATAAGTATGATGTTTATAATAACCATATATAGTTATTCATTAAACAATTATACTCTTCCAAGTAAGGTGGTGGTGGAAAAACTAATTACACCACGACGTGGAGACGGTATTCTGTACGTACGCACGCGCGGTGATTTTGGTTTTTATAGCATGGATAGAAGGTTAAATGGGTTTGTTTCATATTTATAATATCATATAAATATACTAGTGATACTTATTGTATTACATTACAATGATACAACTAAATAAGAAGAATTTCAAGAAGAAAGAAACTTAAATGAATCGGTAGAAGAGATTACCTCTTCTTCGACGCACCACTTTTAAGCTACCTCTTATGGGACTATAGTTGGTCTTTTGAGAAGCCCAGAACCTCCATAATTTTTCTATAGAAGTGTAGAAGAGAAATATTCATGGTTTGGCCAATCATGAAGGCTCAAAGATTTTTGAATAGGATAGGGAGGAGGTTCCCTTTTATAAGGGAGGAGAGGGTCACCCTTGGAAACCTTAAAAATATTAATTTATAATAAATCAAACCCCACTTAAAAACCTCCAAAAATGACACATATTATAAGATTAAATGATATAGGGTTATAATCATATAAAACAATAAAATTTAGACCATTTGGAAATTTATTTTAATCCTTATCAACTTGATTTATCCTTATTTAATCTATTTATTATTATTTGTGGAAATAAGATTATAATTTTTAAATTGTTATAAATAATTACTTTTGTGTTGTGAATTGTCCATAATTGGATAATGTATTACATTCTGGACCATATAAAGTTTAATTAAAATTTTTTAAATATTTTTGTGATTTTTAATCAATTTTATATTATGTTATTTTTATAAAATAACAATAGTGTCAATTTTGACACTATTCCTTTTTTTGAATTTAAATAAAATCCAAAAAGAAGATATATTAGAAATAAAATATTTAATAGATTAATAACATGTAATATTTATCTAGAAAATTAGTGGAGCATATTAAATAGTTCATATAATATTTATTTGAATATTTTTAAAACTATTTATTTGATATTTCAATCAATAAATTTATTTGAACATCACTATTGAATCACCTTTAATGATAATTATTTAATTCCTAAAAATTCTCAAAAAATTCTCATGATATAGATAATTTTATTAGATCTCTGGAGACTATTCATGGTCCAAGTTTCTTGAAGTTTATCTTTATATTAAAATAATTATACTTATAAGATTTAAGAGAGTGACACGTTGTCAGTATCTCTGGTTTTAATAATAATTAAATTATTTTCATGGTCAAAAGTCCATAAAATGATTCTATTCTAACCCATAGGTGATATTAGTCGACGTTTAGTCATCCAATAGATTTTTTGAAAGTGTTAGGGTAATTTTATAATCTTAATTTTACCCATAATTACATGAATTACCTTTAACTGCAGTAAATAAAAATTACCGTAGTTACCATTCATAATATAAATAAAATAAAAGTAACATTATAACATAATTTTACCCACATAAATCAAATATGGAATCCATTTTTCAAAATTCAAAACACAGAAGATGCAGTAATGAATTTAAAACTAATCTTGTTGTTAAGAAAACGTGTTTTAAAAGTTAAAACATTGCCAAAGATTGAAATGTTTTACCTCTTAATTCAATGTAAAATTAATGGTAATGACCTAAATTATATTAAATTATAAAAATATATTACATCTATACTTTAAAACCATTAAATATTATAATTTAACCATATAAATTATTGATATGAAAAAAGTTGTTTTTAATTAAAATATATCGTGTTTTTACTATTCATTAAACTATGACAGTTATAAGAATAATATGAAAAATTTATCCAGTGTAAATTTTTATATCCTTATTCCAAATAAGAATTTTATTTTGTCCAATTGAACCTATAAACAAGTCAAAAAATATATTTAATGTGGCTGCGCCATCAAATGGCGGCAAAACTACATTTCTTGATAAATACTTATTTGACCCGAAAAATTTATTCTGTTCTCATACCATGTTCTAAAAAATGATTAAGATGAATAATAATGTAATAAAATTCAAAATTTAGTTCATAATATTCATAACTTCCAGTCCATAATAATATTATAACAATATATCATTGTTTAGGGAAACCCGGTATTGCATACTACACACGCTATCGAGGAAGTTCGCGATTGCGTATAATGCAAGCCATGTCAAGGATGCGTGTAGTGAAATATCCCTTTGGTGTTGTGTATAACATAATTCAAAACTTATTTCATTTATACATTACACAAAATCTATACTTAATGTTGCATAGAATAATTTCTACAAAACGAACATGAAATTGTGTATAACACTAGCCAATAATTGTGTTGTGTATATTGCAAGCTAATACGGTGTTGCGTATAGCACAAGCTAATTTTGGTGTAGTGTATGACACAAGAAACCAATGAAATTAAAAGGAATAATTCTCATAAAATCTCAGGTTGTTACATTCTACCCCCCTTAAAATGAATTCTTCCCTCAAAATTTGTTGGGGTTATAAATGGTTTACTACCTGAAAGATTCATTCATTGAAACCAACAACGTAAAAATTAATACTAAAACTTAATTTTACAAAGTGAAGTATGAAACATATCTATTACCCAAATTAACTCATCACTGGGTTTCCACAAAGGAGAACATAGGTGAAAATATGGATTTGGAAGACAAACCTAACCATTATGTTCTGATGGAGAGTGGTAGAGAACATGGCCATGAAAAAGCCAACAATCACATAGCCATAAATTTGTGAAGATCTATGGTATCATCTGATTCATTGGATATGAAGACTCTAGGACAACATTTTTGGTTTTCAAGATCATTTTTCTAAACTTTAAGAATTTGAATTAGAAGAAATTCTTACTTTATTTCGATACAATCACATCAATTTTCGTTCCTTGAACAATTTCCACATAATATCTTAAAGAAATGAAGTTGAATTTGTCATTATTGAAGTGTTAGCAGATCATGTGATTGAATTATGGGTCATTCCATCTATCTCAAACAAAAGGTATCAAATATACATAAGTCCATCTATGGTGAGGTAAATCGTATATAATTCCAAAAATTGACTTATATTTCATCAATCATACCGCTTAATAAAATAATACTAGTTCTTACTAACCAGGGACTTCCAGTCGACCAGTGGTAGGCAATAATGGCCTGCAGAACATCAGTTTTGGGTTCGATTCGCACAACCTTGTCTGACGCGATGAGTTGTCGCCCATCCTGTAAGTTGTCCTTTTTTCTAAAACTACATCATTATAACATTCCATCAATAATATAAAAAAAGTACTAGCCTTAAACAATACTAACTTATGTCCATCACAATCCATTTCAAATCTTTAGTCTTATCCAAAATACTTCTGTCTAATCTCATAGTATAAGGAAAACAATTACTATAAATGTCATCTACCGATCATGTGAATACGATCATTTATCCCTGATATATCTTTTTGGTCACATTCCAATCATGTGAATACCTTAATCATGTATTCTATTTAAAAATGAATACACATTGATCCTTAGTGAAATCATGAATACTATAAAAAGTTAACTCATTCAACATACCAATATCCTAAAATTTCTATATACTCAAACAATGATATAACTTTGTCCTTATATCAGTCATGAGCTCATTTAATTTTCTATTTATCCCTTCATTATGGGCATATCATCTTCATTCCAAAAATATTTCAATCACTTTTCATGGTTACTGGTACCATATAATTATTGAAAACCAATACATAGATATTCCAAAATTCCATGATACCATAAATGAGATTACATGATACTATTTTGAAATCCCATTACATAAAAACTTAATCATTACACACCATAATTTTCATACTCAACATCACAAATAGTGATCACATGTGACTTACCTTTATCCTTTTTCCTTAAGAGGTTGCTCATGTCGATCATCATTAACCCTTGGATTAGGGTATTGATTAGAATAATGCCCCATTTCCTTACACTTGAAGCATTGTGGTGTTGGGGGAGCATTCTCTATAGTATTTTCTCTATTCACATAATTAACTACCTTTTTCCCATTACTTCGACACTCAACTGCTCGTTGACCTTCTTTTCCTCACTTAAAACATTTTCTAGTACCTTTTAGGCAATCTCCACTATCCTTATTTCCAAACATTGAGCATAAAAAACATTCATCTTCTTCTCACCATTATTCTGAGATTTCTCCTTGAACTAAATGTTTCGTTTTTTGTCAAAACCATGAGATGGATATGTAACACCAACCTCTAGTTCTACCTTGATAGCACAACGCACAATTTCATCATAGCTACTGAAGTCTCTTATATCTAATGCCCTTCTATGACTTGGTTTTAAGCCACTGAAGAATCGATCAACATTACTTTCAGGTTGGATGATAAAGCCAGATGCATACCATCCAAGCCTTGTAAAATTCACTTCGTATATACCAATAGATCCATAATCCTTTTTCTTAAGCTCAAGGAACTCCTTTTCCTAGTTTGTTCGAATAATACGAGGGAAGTACATATTGAAAAATAAGTTCTTGAACTCATCCCATTCCATTGATTCAATTCCATCTCGGGGCCTCGTATTCTTAATTGGAGTCCACCATTGGTATGCTTCACCTTCCAAATGGTAAATAGCTAGAATGAATTTTTCATGTTTCAAACAGTTAAGTATGGAATATTTCTTTTCAATGATATTGATCCATTGTTCACCAACAAGTGGATCAGAAGACCCACTAAAAGAAGGTGGATGTTGCCTCATAAAGGACTCAATAGAATATTGTTCCCTTCTCTACTCATTTTAAAGTCCATTATAATTCATAGCTTTTGTAAGTATAGAAATAATATTTTTCACTCCATCTCCCATAACATTGGTTTGTTCCGGAGGACAATCATTTAATTGTCTATTACATTGTTTAACATTGTTCCTTCAGGTTCCAGCCATCGTCTAAAACCCAAAAAGAATAGTGTGAGAGGAAAAAATAATGATAGGGAAAACAATATAATTAAGGGAGAGTACCTTCAATATATAAAATATTAGCTTTAATAATTAGATTGTTACAGTAATTCTAGGACTATAACCTATTCTTATACTTAACCTTAGGGACATCCATAGACATACCATAGAAATATCTCTTGGGATCTCACTAAAGTTTTTCAGATCCCAGTTTCCAAAGGTTAACGAAACATTTCATCTAATACCAACTATAGAGACCCCAAACTTGACGTACATGGACATTAAATTAATTTTTTGGAATACATAATACATAAAAAAACCAACACTCAAGGATAGTAATAGATTAGTGTATTTGGAATCTCGGAACATAATCTTCTAATCATGGTGAAAGATATTCGACATCTCCCATAATGATCTCCCCCTTTGGTTTTCTTACCTAAAACAGTTCTTTATATCTAGTGGAAAAGAAAATATATGAAGGGTGATATAAAATTCACAGTAAGGGTAAGCATGTAGAAAATAAAATAAACCACATACATTTGAACATAAAAACATGAACTTAATGTTTAAACATCAAAATCTTGAGCAATGACATAAAACTTGGAAGTAGATAAATAATAGATCACAATGGAACATCAATCATGATAAAATAGAATTAGAATAAATAATTTAATTGTTTCAAACCATTAATCACTTGATATGAAATCTATAGTACCCAAGGCATTTCATCCAAGACAATCGTAGTGGACAAAGTCCCTTAGTGAATCAAGTTCACTCCTCGTTCTAGTCTTGTATCACTGAACAAGATTAACTTAATGTTCCATCCATGTATATCTCATGAGATATAAATCTTTACCCAATGCATTGCAGGGAGATATAGTTCCCACCAATCTCATAATTAAATCATTCTTACTTGTGACACAACATTAACATAAATAATTCATCATAACCCAAAGAATAAAATGTGTTTCAAAAACATCATCCCATCATAACATAATTCATATAAAACAACTGGATATCATTTCATAATAATAAAAGTGAAACCATGTAAATCATATAAACATTATACTTGAAACATACACATTTGAAATAATGTCATCTTAGATGGAAAATGGTTTTGATAAAACACATGAAATAAATTCATGAGGAAAATATCCTCTCTGATTCAAAATCATTTTCTTTTCACAAAATTCCATGAAATTTTAAAAGAAAATGATTTTGTTGAAAATATTCATGAAATATTATAGAGTATTCTTCATTAAAGCATGTTTTTATACAACTATAAAAATATATTCATTCCATATATTTAAAAAAACATCCCCCACTTACTTTTTTCAGAAAAGATAAAAAGTTCCTCGTATGGTAATCAAAAGAAATATTCCATTCATAAAATGTGGTAAAAGTCAAAATGGGTAAAAAATAATTTAAACATACATTAAACCATTTTAATAAAATAGTGACATGGATGAGAAATATAACCCCAGTAAATACATACAAATAAACAATCTCGGATACAAACGAGGTTGGAAAAGTTATCCCTTACCTTTTGTCTGATATGCATCGTATGTATCCGAACATCTTGTATAATGATTTAAATAATTTCACTAACTTATTATAGAATCATATTCACTGATATGATTTCATATATGGTTCACTTATGACTTTATATTACCCGTTATTTTCTAAATTCAATGTTAAAGCAGAGTTTTGGGTAAAATCATTTCATTTATCGTATGTGTTTCGATTTGTTGTTCTTGATATTATTACTCATATCACGATTTAAATAATTCTAGAATGAAAAAAATGACTTATATATAATATATATTCAGCATATAAATATATATGATAGATCGATAAATGAAATGAAATACACCGTTCATGGAGACGGTAGGTCGTACGTACGCATGAACACTGTTTTCATTTCCTTATTGAATTGAATGGCATTCAGTAGATGACATACATATATATATATATATATATATATATATATATCCATTAGAATTATTATATCATATATTTCATTATTATTCATTCTATATAGTTTATAATCATTCATGAATGGTTAATATGGAGAATGAATCTCATCGCTTCATGGAAACTGTAATCCATAGGTACGCACAAACAATAATATCATTCCCATAATTATTGAATAGAATTGGAGTGGATGATATAATATATCATAATTAGTATGATTCTTATACTAACTATATATAGTTATTATTTAAACCATTATACTCATCTGATTAAAGTGGTGGTGTAAAAAATGATTACACCACGTCATGGAGACAGTATTCTGTACGTACGCACATGCGGTGATTTCGGTTTCTGTAGGATGGATAGAAGGTGAAATGGGGTTGTTTAATATTTATAATATCGTATAAGTATATTATTGAAACTTATTTTATTAATTTACAATGAAAAAACTAAAGAAGAAGATGTTTAAGAAGAAAGAAACTTGAAATAATCGGTATAAGAGATTACCGCTTCTTCGACGAACCTCTTTTAAGCTTCCTCTTATGGGACTAGAGTTGGTCTTTTGAGAAGACCAGAACCTCTAGAATATTTATAGGAATGTTTAGAAGGTAAATGGGCAGAGTTTGGCAGAGGTTTCAGGCTCAATGTTTTGTGAAGAGGTGAGGGAGGAGGTGCCCTTTTATAAGGGAGGAGAGGGGTACCTTTGGAAACCTCAAAAATATTAATTTATAATAAATAAAACCCCACTTAAAAACCACCAAAAATGACTCATATTCTAAGATTACATTATATAGGGTTGTAATATCATCAACCAATATAATTTAGAAATCTTATAAATTTATTTTAAACCTTATCAACTTGAATTGTCCTTATTTAATCTATTTAATTTTATTTGTGGTAATAAGATTCTAAATTTTAAATTGTTATAAATATTTACTTCATTGTTGTGAATTGTCCATAATTGGATAATTTATGAAATTTTAGACCATATAAATTTTAATTTAAAATTTTTACATATTTTTGTGATTTTAAAAAAAAATTATATTATGTAATCTATATAAAAAACAATATTGTAAATTTTGACACAATTAATTTATTTGAATTTAAATAAAATCCACACAAGAAAATATGTTCAAACTAAAATATTTAATAGATTAATAACATTTAATCTGTATTTAGAAAATTTTTGGAGCATATTAAATAGTTTATATAATATTTAATTTTATATTTTTAAAACCATATATTTGATATTTCAATCAATAAAATAATTTCTACATCAGTATTGTGTCACCTTTAATGATATTTATGTAATCACTAATAATTATAAATAAATTTAAATGATGTATATAATTTTATTATATTTATAGATACTATTCATGTTCTAGGTTTCATTAATTTTATCACTAAATTAAAATTATTATACATATAAGATTTAAGAGAGTGACATGTTTTCACTTTCTTTGGTTTTAATAATAATTAAATTATTTTCATGGTCAAAAGTCCATAAGATTAAACTATTCCGACCCTTAGGTGATATGGGTCGACCTTTAGTCATCCAATAGAATTTTGGCAGGTGTTAGGGTAATTTTATAATCTTTTTTTACCCTGAATTACACAATTTACCTTAAACTGCAGTAAAACAAATTATCGTAGTTACTATTCATAATATCAAAAAAAATAAAAGTAGCCAATTCACATAATTTTTACCCACTGAATTTAAATATGGAAGCCATTTTTCAAAATTAAAAACATAGAAGTTGTAGTAATTAATTTAAAATTAATCTCTTTGTTAAGAAAATGGGTTTTAAAAGTTAAAACATTGCCAAAGATTGAAATGTTTTTACATGTGAATTCAATGTAAAATTAATGTTAATGACATAAATTATATTAAATGGTAAAAATCTATTCTATTTATACTTCAACACCATTAATTATTATAATTTAACCATATAAATTATTGTGATGAAAAAATTTGTTTTTAATTAAAAGATAGCGCGTTTTTACTATTCATTAAAATATGAAAGTTATCAGAATGATATGAAAAAATTTATGCAAATTAAATTTTTATATCCTAATTCCAAATAAGAATTTTATTTTTTGAAATTTATCTTATAAACATGTCAAAAACTATATTTTAAGTTGGTGCACCATAAAAAGGCCGCAAAACTGCATTTTTTGAAAAATACTTATTTTACAAAAGACATTTATTTTATTCTCATACAATCTTCTAGAAAATGTTTAAGATGAATAATAATGTTACAAAATTCAAAATTTAGTAAATATTATTCATAATGGCTTTTCTTTAATAATATTAAAACAATATATCATTGTTTAGTGAAACTCGGTATTGCGTACTACACACACTATCGAGAAAGGTCGCAATTGCGTCTAATGTAAGCCACGCTAGTGATGCGTGTATTGAAAGCTCCATTTGGTGTTTCATGTAACACAATTAAAAACTTATTTCATTAATACATTAAACAAAATCTATACATAATGTTGCATAGAATAATTTCTTCAAAGCCAACATGAAATTGTGTGTAACACGAGCCAAGAATAGTGTTGCTTATTCCGCAAGATAATGCGGTGTTGTGTATAGAACTAGATAATTTTTTTGTAGCGTATGTCACAAGACATCAATGAAATTAAAAAGAATAATTCTCATAATATCTCAGGTTGTTACAAGCTACTTGGAGGAGCTACGTGGCCGACCTACGCCGATAAACTCCTTTCTACCAACTCTCTTCCTCTCGTATAAACAATACACTTGGGATCCTTATTTGATGCTTAAAAAATTAGATGAACTCTTGAAGCACCCATTGTGTAGCTCTTTCACCCAGATCTGACAAAGTTTCTCTGGTATATCTCTAAAAACAAGGGATAAGAGAGAATTAGATGGGATAATAACATTTTGAAATCCTTTCAAATATTTTATCTTATATAGGCTTGGTTCTCCAATGTTATGAACTTTTTTCAGTAATTGAAATGACTTTAATGACATACCTATCCAACATAATGGTGTTGTGTACATATGTGACATACCTACATTGTTTAGATATTCTATATATCTATGCTTAAAGACTTTTCACATCACATTGTAAACCCTATTCAAAGAAACCCATAGAGTGGTATCTTCTTATTTTTTTTCCCTTATCTGAAATGGAATAACATGAAACCTATACCAAAACCCCCAAACTTATCAAGCCTTTGGGAAGGTAACATCAAAATGTCACCTATTTGGGTTTTTATTTCTATAGTCAAAGGTTTCTTGCATTCATATTGTAAGGGATTTAGGGTCCTTTTGATATTTGTATGTTTATATATCTAGAGTCACTTGGATCCTTACTCAATTGAGAATTTTAGGAAGTTCTTTCTCTTATTTTTTAGTAAGCGTATTATGACCTCTCCATTTCATCTATAAGCCATGGAACCTCTGGTTCCTAATAGTGGGAGTTAGGGTCATACATTATTTTCCATTAAACATATGAAATGTCTCCCTTCTCTCCATGGATCTATAGAGGGTAACCATCCTGGTGTAATCCCATAGCCATTCATATAAGAGGTTGAAATATTACACTTCCCTACATCATTAACCTTTACTTATTACTTAGATTGGTCCCCTGTCTAATGTAAAATGATTTTAAGGAAGGTTTTTTTCCCTTACCTCTTCCACTGTCACTATCGTATGCCCATCCACTTCCACCATTGAAGGAGGGAAAGTGTGTGCACCTTTACTGAATCTTTCAAATCCTCGTGTTTCTCACATAGAGAATTGCCCACACAAGCATAGATATTTGTGATCATCATAAAATTTTCTAAAACACCTCACATGAATTAAATATGAGATCTCCAATTACCATAAAAATTGGGATACATATGAATCTTTCCTAAGGCCTGAGCTCCAACCCATTCCATCCATAAATAGGAATCCTATTTATGTGTAAGACCTATATTAAAATTTAAAATCACCAAGGAATCCTTTTAAACAAGTAACCCAAACTCATTTCTCTCATTGGACCACACTCTCTTATGAGACTCACAGAACTTTATGGACTTTGATTCCAATCCGAATGGGATATATAAGAAATCTCAATGAGGATGAAACCAAACACTCGAAAAAAACCCAATTCTCTCAGGGCCATATTCATAATAGGATGTAATCCAACATGGAAACTCATATATCTTCCATGTTCCTAGGTTTAATAATTTACAATTCCCACACAATGCTTCACTAAACACCTTCCTATTATATTTCCTTACCACATGAAATTAAAATATATGGTCACGTCCTTATCACATGATGTCAAAGGTATGATGTGTACCATTAAGTGGAATTGAAAAAAAAGGGTTATTATTCCTTTTGAAAGGATATTTTGGTAGCATATTTATTGATATGATCCTGACATCAATAAAAACATTCATCTCCCAGGAAAACCATAAATTCCAGAGTGCCCCACTGAGTGGAATAAAAACATGTATTATCGTAACAATAGTTTGAAGAATATCGAAATAGAATATGAGATGATACCATTGATGGAGAACCTCAAATACACTTGGATTCCTCCATTAATGACAAGCGTCTAATACATATGGATGATTCTAAATTCCACACATGCTAATAATTGATTGAAAATATCAAGGAAAACTAATGTTATAGTTGGTAAATTAATAAGGATTTGGGAAAATATCTTAAATATATAAACGAGTCCCAATGTTGGCAATAATTCCCCCCAAAATGGTGTGATAAGTCTGACATACCTTCCTCTAAACCATTTTATCTTATTAAATATCATTGGTACAACCATAATGAACACCTGACTTTGGAAACTATGACCCTTTTGATAAAGAACTATTGGACGTTTCTGGTTCCATAAATAAATCCAATGTAAACTACCTTGAAGTTATTATTCTTAATCATAACACACGTTCTGAGGGAGATAAACCAAAAAACAAGCAAACATATCCATTTTTTTCCTAGATGGAGTTATAGAAAATTTACTCACTGGGGTAAGAGGATTGATTTTTCCAATATACATTTGTGTCTTTACCATTAAAGAAGACATAGTTCCATGACACTCTTTAGTCATTCTAGAAAGGTCCTTCCTAAAAACAGAAAGAACATTAATCAGTTTCTATTACGTAACACTAAAAAGGGAAGGTAGAGATAGTGTAACAACCCGAGATTTTATGAAAAATATTCTTTCTTATTTTACTAATGTCTTGTGTTATACGCTACACCAAAAGGAGCTTGCACAACACGCATCCTTGACTTGCCTTGCATTACACGCAATCGCAACCTTCCTCGATAGCGTGTGTGGTACGTAATCCTGAGTTTCACGAAACAATGATATGCTATTAAAATATTATTAAAACTAGCCGTTATGAATAGTAATAACCACTTTTTAAATTTTAGAAATTTTAACTCTCAAAATGGACTTCATTTTTGGATTCGGAGTATCGAATTTAGCCTAAGGTGAAATTTTGGTACTTTTCGGATAACTTTCATATTCTGATGAATAGTGAAAATTACTAAATTATAATTAAAAACAACTTTTTTAATCGAAATAATTAATAGTGATAAATCATTGATTTGAGTGGTTTTAAAGTATATTTAGAATATATTTTTACAATTTAATACAATGTTGGTCATTGGATGTAGTTTCACATGTAAACTAGACATAAACAAGTGTCAATCTTTTGATAGATATTGTTTCTTAAAAACACGCTATTTGTTTTAACAGCGGGATTTAATTATAAAATTAATTAATGAAACTTTTATGTTATGAATTTGGTAAAATAGACTTCATTTTTGAATTCGGAATATGAAATATAGCTTGGGATGAAATTTTGGCATTGTTCTGAAAAACATCAATTTTTGATGAATAGTGAAACTACTAAGTGGTAGGTTAAAAACTGAATTTTGCATAAAACTTAATTTTACCGCTTCTGTGAATGGAATTTCGAAAATCCGAGAGACACGGTTAATATCAAGGACTAAAATGTGGTTCAATGAGATGAAAATAATTTTTTGGTGAATAGTAACTTTTTACTTTTTTTACCACGGTTAATAGTAAATAAGGTAACTAAGGGTAAATATGATATTAATATTACCCTAACACATGTCCTAATTCTATTGGACAAGTGTAATTCGACCAAAAACAAACTTAGGAATAAAATATGACCATTTAGGCCCACTTGGATTAGATTAGGACATTTATTATTAATTTATTTAAAGAAGGGTTAAAATAGTTAAAATCAATGTTTAATAAGTAAATCATTTTTAATATGGGGTTATACATAAGATAAATTCGATTGTAAATATTCATTAGAAAGCTAAAAAGATTTCCTACATGATGGTATTTTATTTGTAATTTTTTAGACATCAAATAATTTAATTTATTTATGACACAAAGATGATGCAGTAATTATCTTATTAATGAAATATTCACATAATTGATAATATAAATACCAAAATAAATGTAATTTAAGACTTTTTATGAATTCCACTAATTTTCTAGGTTACTATGATATATTAATGTTGATTTAATCAACTTGGTTCGAAAATTTAATTCTGTTATGACTTTCACAAAAATCATGTATCAAATAGTGTCAAAATTGACACAAAATAGTTTTTAAATCAAATATTATATTATTAATTGTTATTTTATTCCTAAAAATCTAAGGTTCGGCCAAATGACTTAGATAAGGATATGTATATTAATAATAAACAATTTGGGGTTCGTTTGGCATGTTATAGTAAGTGTATTAACCATATAGTGAAAGATAACAAAAAGACACGGTAAAAGTTACATTATTTAACTTAGAGTTAAATCTAATTGATAAGGTTTAAAATAAGATCCAAACATGTCTAAATTTGATTGGTTGATGAGATTACAACCCTATCTCATCTAAGCTTCGAATATGAGTCATTTTTGGAGGTTTTTAAGTGGGGTTAGATTTATTATAAATTAATATTTTTAAGAATTCCTAAGGTGCCCCTCTCCTCCCCTATAAAAGGACACCTCCTCCCCCTCCTCCTCACACCAATTTGAGCACTAAATCTCGGCCAACCCCTGCCAATTTATCCTCTACACTTCCCTAGCAACATCCTAGAGGTTCTGGTCTTCCTCAAAGACCAATTTTAGTGCCCTAAGAGGAGGTCTCAAAGAGGCACTTCAAAGAAGAGGTAATTACCGTTACCAATTCTTTCATCTTTATTTCTTCTTCCACTTCTTCTTCTTAGGTTGTTTCATTATGAAGTAATAACATCAGTATCACTCATATACTGATATGTTATTATAAGTATGAAACAACCCTATTTCACCATCTATCCATCCTACGGAAAAAGAAATCACCGCGCGTGCGTACGTACGGAATACCGTCTCCACGCCGTGGTGTAATCTATTTTCCACCACCACCTTACATGGATGGGTATAATGGTGTAAAGAATAACTATACATAGTTATTACAACATCATATTGATTCTGATATATTTTATAATCCACTCCAATTCAATTCAATATTTATAGAAATGATATCATCGCTCGTGCGTACGTACGGACTACCGTCTCCACGACGCGATGAGATTCATTCTCCATGTTAACCATTTAAGAATGATTATAACGTATATATAAGAAATAATAATGAAATATATGACATTATAAAGCTACTGGATTTATGTATATATATACATATGTATGTAATCTACTTACTTCCATTTCAAGACAATAAGGAAAGGAAAATAGCGTTCATGCGTACGTACGGACTACCGTCTCCATGAACGGTGTTTTTCATTTTATTTATCTACCTATTTTATATATATATATACTGAATATATATGATATATAAATCATATTTTATATTCTGGAAGTAAGTAAATCATGATATAAGTAATAATGATGTCAAGAACAACAAGTCAAAACACCTACGATAAATGAAACGATTTTACCCAAAACGCTTCTTTAACATAGAGTTTACAAAAGAACGGGTAATATAATGTCATAAGTGAACCATATATGATATCATAACAATGAATATGATTCTGTAATAAGTCAATAACATGATTTAAATCATTATACAGGAGGTTCGGACACTTACAAAGCAAGTCGGACCTAAGGTAAGGGAAATATCACAATCTCATTTTTATCCGAGATTGTTTATTCGTAAGTATTTACTGGGGTTTATTTTATCATCCACATCCATGTTTCCTCAATATGTAATATTATTTCCATCCAACTACAATGGTTTAAATCCAATTTTACCCTTTGGTTAGTTTTTAGTAAAAGATATGAAAGGAATCTTTTGTCGTTTATCGTACGAGGTACATTTTGACTTTTTCGACAAAAGTACAAAGAATGTTTTTTTAACTTATACGGCACGAACGGATTTCTACTGTTTTATAAAGCCTTATTTTCATGAAGCTTCCTCTAAAAGATTTCATGACTATTTTCAATAAAATCTCTTTCTTTTAAAATTGCATGATGTTTTGTGAAAAGAAATTGATTTTGAAGAAGAAAGGATATTTTCCTCAAGAATTCAATTCAAGTGTTTTATCAAAATTATTTTCCATCTAAGATAATAAAGGGTTCTGTTTCTATCCATATTTTTACATTGATTTGACTGTGTTGAGATGGAATTATGTTTATGAATTCCTTTATCTTATATGAATTGATTTATGATGTCATGATGTTTCAAGAATCCCATTTTTATTACATGGGTTATGCGATGATGTATGATTTATGATTTTGTGGCACACATAAGAAAGGATTCATTAAGAGATGGGTGGGACCTATATCTCCCTCCAATGCATTGGGTAAAGATTTAATATCTCATGAGATAGACATGGCTGGAATGGTAGGTTATACCGGTTCAGTGAAACAGGACTGAAACGAGGATTACTCGATTCAGAAAGGGACTTTGTCCACTAAGATAGTCTTGGCAATGAGTCTTGACTAACAAGAAATGATTCTCTATGATTATGTGTGTATGCCACAAATTTCCATGTTTTATGTTATGATTATTGTGATTACATTTCACTGCCATGATTTATCCCATGTTATGAAATTATGCTCTCTTTTGCAGGTTATGATTTCCAAAATGTTATGTTCTTATGAATATGATGTGATTGATATTTCTTTTGTTTACCCTTACTGAGCATTTGAGCTCACCCTTTTATGTTTTCTTTTCCCCAGGATATAAAGAAAGGTTTTAGGTAAAAAAAAGGAAGATCTTTATGGGAGATGTTGAAGATCTTTCACCACGATTAGAAGATTATAGTCCGAGTTTCCAAAGACACTAAACTATTACGGTCCTTGTGTGTGTGTTTTTGTAATGTACTAAGTATTCCACAAAAGTAATGTAAAGTCCATGTATGTCAGGCTTCGGGTCTCTACAGTTGGTATCAGAGGAAAGGTTTAGTCAACCTTTGGAAACTAGGATGTGAGAACGTTAGTGAGATCCCTAGAGATATTTCTAAGGTATGTCTAGGGATGTCCCTAAGGATAAGTATACGTATAGGATATAGTTCTAGAACTACGGTAACGATATTAGAATTTAACCTAAGATGTTAGATATTGAGGGTGCTCTACCTTTACTATGTTGTCTTCCCTAGCATGATTTCGCCTCTCACAAAATTCTTTTTGTGTTTTAGTTAATGGAGGGAACCAGAAGGAATTCGGTTAACATTGAATCCAATGGACAAATTTGTGACTATGAGCAACAAAATTGTGTGATGCCTAGAGATAAAGATATTGTGATTATGCCGAATAAGTCATCGCGATATATGATTAACAAGGTGAAATTTAGTGGTATGACTAATTCATCAAAGAAGAGGAAGATAAACTATTATGCATGTTCGCATGTTGAGGAGCATAAAGAAAGGAAGATTGAGATTTCTAAAGAAGGGAAGAAGAACCTTGAGGAATACCTCAAATGGAGGGACCGATGTTATCTGTGTGGAGAAAAGGGTCATAGAGTGACAGATTGTTATGGAGTTCAATGTCTTATTTGTGGAGAACATGGGCATTACCCAACTCAATGCCCTGACCTAAAAAGATACTTCTAAATCAAGGAAGGACTTATTCCAGGACAGTCATTGAAGTGGATGGACTGAAGTGTTTATGTATTGGTATTCAAGAATAATGTTGTTGAGGTACTTTTATGGTGTATTGGAATATTTATGTATTGCTCTAATGTGGTATTCGAAGTGATTGAGGTATTTTTGGAAAAAAGATGATATGCGCATAATGAAGGGAAAATAGGAAAATGAAATATTTGACAGTATTCATGAGCTCATGATTGATATAAGGACTAAGTGATATCATGGTTTGAGTATATAGAATTTTGAGGATTTTGGTATGTGGAAAGTGTTAACTTTTAACTGCACTCATGTTTTCACTAAGGTATTCAAGAGAATACACGATTAAGGACTTTGAATGTTTGGAATGTGACCAACAAGACATATCTTATGATATGTGAGGATCAACGACAGTATTAAATCTCTGGTAATCGTTGTCACTATATTATGAGAGTGGACTGCAGTATTATAAGCCCAAAGATTAGACTGGATTATGTTGGACATAAGTTAGTATTGTTTAAGGATAGAAGATTTTCGATATTATTGATGGGATGTTATAGTAACGTAGTTTTAGAAAAAGGGACAACCTGCAGGACGGGCGACAGCCCATCGCGTCGGACAAGGCTGTGGGAATCGAACCCACAACTGAAGTGCGACTGGCCTTTATCGCCTACCACTGGCCTATAGGAAGTCCCTGTTTAGTAGAAACTAGTTTCATTATATTAAGCAGTATGATATATGAAGTATAAGTCCATTTTAGAAACCATATGTGATTAATCTCACTATAGATCGACTTATGTATATAATTTTGCTAACCTTTTGTTTGAAACAGATGGAATGACCCGTCATTATATCACATGATCTTCTAACACTTCACGAATAACAAATTCAACTTCATTTATTTAAGAGATGAAGTGGAAATTGTTAAAGGCACGAACAACAGTGAGATTGTACCAAAATAAAGTAAGTATTTATTCTAATTCTAATTCTTTAACTTTAGGGAAATGATCTTGAAAACCAAAAATGTTGTCCTAGTGATCTTATACCTGATGAATCAGATGGTACCTTAGATCGTCAAAAATTTATGGATTTGTGATTACTGGATTTTCCATAGCCATGTTCTCTACCACTCTCCATCAGAACATGATGGTTAGATTTCTCTTCCATATCCATATTTTCACCTATGTGGAAACCCAGTGATTAGTTTCTTTGGGTAATCGTTACATTTCATACTTTAGTTTTTAAAGCCAAGTTTTGGTATTCCCTTTTACGATGTGGGTTTCTATTAAAGAAACTTTCGAATAGTAAACCATTTATAACCCCGACGAATTTCGAGGGCGAAATTCATTTTAAGGGGGGTAGAATGTAACAGCCCGAGATTTTATGAAAAATATTCTTTCTTATTTTACTAATGTCTTGTGTTATACGCTACAACAAAAGGAGCTTGCACAACACGCATCCTTGACTTGCCTTGCATTACACGCAATCGCAACCTTCCTCGATAGCGTGTGTGGTACGTAATCCTGAGTTTCACGAAACAATGATATGCTATTAAAATATTATTAAAACTAGCCGTTATGAATAGTAATAACCACTTTTTAAATTTTAGAAATTTTAACTCTCAAAATGGACTTCATTTTTGGATTCGGAGTATCGAATTTAGCCTAAGGTGAAATTTTGGTACTTTTCGGATAACTTTCATATTCTGATGAATAGTGAAAATTACTAAATTATAATTAAAAACAACTTTTTTAATCGAAATAATTAATAGTGATAAATCATTGATTTGAGTGGTTTTAAAGTATATTTAGAATATATTTTTACAATTTAATACAATGTTGGTCATTGGATGTAGTTTCACATTTAAACTAGACATAAACAAGTGTCAATCTTTTGATAGATATTGTTTCTTAAAAACACGCTATTTGTTTTAACAGCGGGATTTAATTATAAAATTAATTAATGAAACTTTTATGTTATGAATTTGGTAAAATAGACTTCATTTTTGAATCCGGAATATGAAATATAGCTTGGGATGAAATTTTGGCATTGTTCTGAAAAACATCAATTTTTGATGAATAGTGAAACTACTAAGTGGTAGGTTAAAAACTGAATTTTGCATAAAACTTAATTTTACCGCTTCTGTGAATGGAATTTCGAAAATCCGAGAGACACGGTTAATATAAAGGACTAAAATGTGGTTCAATGAGATGAAAATAATTTTTTGGTGTATAGTAACTTTTTACTTTTTTTACCACGGTTAATAGTAAATAAGGTAACTAAGGGTAAATATGATATTAATATTACCCTAACACATGTCCTAATTCTATTGGACAAGTGTAATTCGACCAAAAACAAACTTAGGAATAAAATATGACCATTTAGGCCCACTTGGATTAGATTAGGACATTTATTATTAATTTATTTAAAGAAGGGTTAAAATAGTTAAAATCAATGTTTAATAAGTAAATCATTTTTAATATGGGGTTATACATAAGATAAATTCGATTGTAAATATTCATTAGAAAGCTAAAAAGATTTCCTACATGATGGTAATTTATTTGTAATTTTTTAGACATCAAATAATTTAATTTATTTATGACACAAAGATGATGCAGTAATTATCTTATTAATGAAATATTCACATAATTGATAATATAAATACCAAAATAAATGTAATTTAAGACTTTTTATGAATTACACTAATTTTCTAGGTTACTATGATATATTAATGTTGATTTAATCAACTTGTTTCGAACATTTAATTCTGTTATGACTTTCACAAAAATCATGTATCAAATAGTGTCAAAATTGACACAAAATAGTTTTTAAATCAAATATTATATTATTAATTGTTATTTTATTCCTAAAAATCTAAGGTTCGGCCAAATGACTTAGATAAGGATATGTATATTAATAATAAACAATTTGGGGTTCGTTTGGCATGTTATAGTAAGTGTATTAATCATATAGTGAAAGAAAACAAAAAGACACCGTAAAAGTTACATTATTTAACTTAGAGTTAAATCTAATTGATAAGGTTTAAAATAAGATCCAAACATGTCTAAATTTGATCGGTTGATGAGATTACAACCCTATCTCATCTAAGCTTCGAATATGAGTCATTTTTGGAGGTTTTTAAGTGGGGTTAGATTTATTATAAATTAATATTTTTAAGAATTCCTAAGGTGCCCCTCTCCTCCCCTATAAAAGGACACCTCCTCCCCCTCCTCCTCACACCAATTTGAGCACTAAAGCTCGGCCAACACCTGCCAATTTATCCTCTACACTTCCCTAGCAACATCCTAGAGGTTCTGGTCTTCCTCAAAGACCAATTTTAGTGCCCTAAGAGGAGGTCTCAAAGAGGCACTTCAAAGAAGAGGTAATTACCGTTACCAATTCTTTCATCTTTATTTCTTCTTCCACTTCTTCTTCTTAGGTTGTTTCATTATGAAGTAATAACATCAGTATCACTCATATACTGATATGTTATTATAAGTATGAAACAACCCAATTTCACCATCTATCCATCCTACGGAAAAAGAAATCACCGCGCGTGCGTACGTACGGAATACCGTCTCCACGCCGTGGTGTAATCTATTTTCCACCACCACCTTACATGGATGGGTATAATGGTGTAAAGAATAACTATACATAGTTATTACAGCATCATATTGATTCTGATATATTGTATAATCCACTCCAATTCAATTCAATATTTATAGAAATGATATCATCGCTCGTGCGTACGTACGGACTACCGTCTCCACGACGCGATGAGATTCATTCTCCATGTTAACCATTTAAGAATGATTATAATGTATATATAAGAAATAATAATGAAATATATGACATTATAAAGCTACTGGATTTATGTATATATATACATATGTATGTAATCTACTTACTTCCATTTCAAGACAATAAGGAAAGGAAAACAGTGTTCATGCGTACGTACGGACTACCGTCTCCATGAACGGTGTTTTTCATTTTATTTATCTACCTATTATATATATATATATACTGAATATATATGATATATAAATCATATTTTATATTCTGGAAGTAAGTAAATCATGATATAAGTAATAATTTTGTCAAGAACAACAAGTCAAAACACCTACGATAAATGAAACGATTTTACCCAAAACGCTTCTTTAACATGGAGTTTACAAAAGAACGGGTAATATAATGTCATAAGTGAACCATATATGATATCATAACAATGAATATGATTCTGTAATAAGTCAATAACATGATTTAAATCATTATACAGGAGGTTCGGACACTTACAAAGCAAGTCGGACCTAAGGTAAGGGAAATATCACAATCTCATTTTTATCCGAGATTGTTTATTCGTAAGTATTTACTGGGGTTTATTTTATCATCCACATCCATGTTTCCTCAATATGTAATATTATTTCCATCCAACTACAATGGTTTAAATCCAATTTTACCCTTTGGTTAGTTTTTAGTAAAAGATATGAAAGGAATCTTTTGTCGTTTATCGTACGAGGTACATTTTGACTTTTTCGACAAAAGTACAAAGAATGTTTTTTTAACTTATACGGCACGAACGGATTTCTACTGTTTTATAAAGCCTTATTTTCATGAAGCTTCCTCTAAAAGATTTCATGACTATTTTCAATAAAATCTCTTTCTTTTAAAATTGCATGATGTTTTGTGAAAAGAAATTGATTTTGAAGAAGAAAGGATATTTTCCTCAAGAATTCAATTCAAGTGTTTTATCAAAATTATTTTCCATCTAAGATAATAAAGGGTTCTGTTTCTATCCATATTTTTACATTGATTTGACTATGTTGAGATGGAATTATGTTTATGAATTCCTTTATCTTATATGAATTGATTTATTATGTCATGATGTTTCAAGAATCCCATTTTTATTACATGGGTTATGCGATGATGTATGATTTATGATTTTGTGGCACACATAAGAAAGGATTCATTAAGAGATGGGTGAGACCTATATCTCCCTCCAATGCATTGGGTAAAGATTTTATATCTCATGAGATAGACATGGCTGGAATGGTAGGTTATACCGGTTCAGTGAAACAGGACTGAAACGAGGATTACTCGATTCAGAAAGGGACTTTGTCCACTAAGATAGTCTTGGCAATGAGTCTTGACTAACAAGAAATGATTCTCTATGATTATGTGTGTATGCCACAAATTTCCATGTTTTATGTTATGATTATTGTGATTACATTTCACTGCCATGATTTATCCCATGTTATGAAATTATGCTCTCTTTTGCAGGTTATGATTTCCAAAATGTTATGTTCTTATGAATATGATGTGATTGATATTTCTTTTGTTTACCCTTACTGAGCATTTGAGCTCACCCTTTTATGTTTTCTTTTCCCCAGGATATAAAGAAAGGTTTTTATGTAAAAAAAAGGAAGATCTTTATGGGAGATGTTGAAGATCTTTCACCACGATTAGAAGATTATAGTCCGAGTTTCCAAAGACACTAAACTATTACGGTCCTTGTGTGTGTGTTTTTGTAATGTACTAAGTATTCCGCAAAAGTAATGTAAAGTCCATGTATGTCAGGCTTCGGGTCTCTATAGATAGTACAATAAATTTGAACATTAGTGATGCAATAAAAAATCATTTCAGAAATCACTCCCTTATGGGATCTCTCATGAATAAGGTATAAAATCAATTTGATATTAATGTTTTCTTTAGGAATTCATATCATTAGGAGAACATTTTTCATTTGAATTTTACAATTCCCAAGAACCATAAAATTTATATTTCATGTTATAAGAAGAGGTAAAATATGATATTTTTGATTATTTATTAAAAGATAATTAGATGATAACGAAGATTCTATACTTCAATGTAGAAAACCTAAATTCAATATCATCCCATAAAAAATACCCATGTATGGAACATAATCCATTTCCCATTGATTTTACATATTACTACATAATGGAAGAATATAAATGTTGGAAATCATTTTCAATACCTATCTCATTAAAATGATAATGTTTTGATTTTCCTTCTCAAAATAAATTTCTATGTTCTATAATGGAGGTTGGGTGATATACCAAGAATCAATCCCAAAGTCCACTCTCATAGAATATATCTAGAAATTGATTCCTGACAATATATAAAACCTCATAGAAGACAGTATACCACTATAATAGTGGGTTTTAATAAAGATATAGGGACATTTATAGAATCTGACATCATTTACCCAATCTATGATTCTCAGTGGGTTAGCTCAATTATTGTAGTACAAAAGAAATCTATCTTGACCACTGTTAAAAATGAAATAGATGAAAAATTCCCATGAGAGTAAAAATTAGATGGAGAGTGTGTATATATTATATGAAGATAAATAATTTTACCTTAAATATGCCACTTTACAATTAAATTCATTGATCATATGATAGAAAGGATAGCTAAAAGCACTCATTAACAACTTTTAGATAGATTTTTAGTATAATTATAGGTATTGATCGCACTAGAAGACAAGAAGAAGACAACCTTCACCTTTCCTTTCGGAAATTAACTAAAAAGTATACCTTTTAGGATATTCAATTCCATAGGTACTTTTAATGAAATTTTGTGAGTATTTTTTTAGGTCATATTGAGGGATTTCCAAGAGGTAATGATCTATGATTTCATAGTTATTGAAAATTAATTTGATCATTTATTAGAAAATTTGGAAAAATAATTGAAAACATGCAAAGAAAATATTCTTGACTTAAATTTCAAAAATAATAATTTCTTGGTTGAAAATTTAATAGTTTCAGGGAACATAATTTTTAAGAATTGGATTGAGGATGATACATGAAAAGTTGAAGTAATAGATTAATTTACATATCCAACCTGTTTAAATCTTATTTCATCCTTTTTTGACATGAATAATTTTACATAATCTTCATGAAATAATTTAGTAATATTTTATCCCTCCCTCAATATTAATTCTATATAAATATAAATTTAATGTTTATTATGTGTAAATGATATCATTTACGAATTGATGAAATGGTTGATTAGAACGCCAATAATGAAACCACCCAACTAGGAGTACCCATTTGAGTTTCATTATGATGCATCAAACAAAGAGTTGAGAGATTCTCTATCACAAATAATTGATAGAAAACCTCAAGTAATATCATATGTATCAGGAACCATTGATTCCACACAAATTAATTAAATAATCATTGAGATGGGTTTCCTTGAATTCATCTTTTCAGTTGATAAATTCCAATCCTATATTCTTGGCACTACAATTGTTGTTGTTTCTGATCTTGCTTCACTAGGGTATTTAATAAAAAAGGAAGACAATAATCCTGGGATAGTGAGATGGAATTTACAGTTACAAGAGTTCCATTTTCAAATTAAAGATAAAAATAGAAATGAAAATCATGTGTCCGATCAGCTATGTCAACTGCCCTACACCACTGATGTAGAAATCACAAACCTGAAACCACTAAATGATGGGCTTCCTAGAGAAAATATCTACATCATAAATAGTAAAGTTCCATGGTATTACATCATTTTCATTTATTTAGTTACATCTCAGGTACCCCCTATTCTAAATTCTCATAAAAATATAAGCTTAAATATGAATGAATATTTTATATTCGGGAGACCCATTACCGTGGAAAATTTATTATGACTAAATAATAAGATTATTACTGGGAATATAAATTAAGTAAATTATTTAATTTTATTATAAATTATCTAATGAATTAAACATTAGACCTAATAGATAGGCCAAAATTTTTTAGAATCTAGATTTTTTTGGCCCACCTTATTCAAATATGTATATGAATTTTATAAAAGATGTGATGAATTCCATTTTTCTAGTTATATCTCAAAATGATAAGATATTTCTAAAAAACAATTACATTTATTTTAAAAAAAATTATGTATAGGGAATATAATTCATCGGAACATAACTAATGTCATTTGGTAATTCATATATTCTTTTAGCAATATATTATGTTTCAAAAAGTATGGAAGAAAAACCACCAAGACTGATGGCACTAACATTGTTTGTGATTTTTTTAGGACTAATATATTCTGTAGGTTTAGAATTACATGATACATAATTAGAGACCAAGAAATTCATTTATGAAATAGGAAAATGGATTAATTTTTGAAAAAATATGGGGTTGGTTTTAAAATTTAATCACTATACAAACCACAATAAAAAGGAAAAGAAGAATCCAGTAATAGAGAAATTGTTTGAATTCTAGATAATATTATTAGACCCGACATGATGGACTAACGACAAAGGTTATATGATTCCCTATGGGATTATAGAACTTCTTATACGTCATCCATAGGGATGATACCCTGTAGATTGATTTATGGAAAGAGCTTTTACCTTCCTGTCGAATTGGAACACAAAGCCTACTGGGCAAGAAGAGAGATGCATCTAGACCATTAAAATTTAGAGAAATAAAATAGATTATCATTTAAAGAGATATAATAATAACATAGGGAAGATTTTTAAAATTTAATGATATAAAAATAGAGAATAAGTATGATCCATGAAAAGAATATTCAACTAAAAACCTTTAACCATGAAGATCAAGTGTTTTTCTACAAATAAAAACATAAATTAATTATAGGTAAACATAATTCTTTATGGGAAGGTCCCTTTAATGTTATTTACATATACCCATTTCCTGTTTTATAGAGAAGTAACTAATTGAAATCTTGAGAAATGTATGTAAAACTCATATGTGAATATGTTATGTGTTTGTGATAGAGTTTGTGTGAAAGACAATGTATTAATATGGAATAAATATCATATTTTTTGTGGAAGTGATAGATATTCTTTGATACAATGTAATATATGTGATTTATTGTTAACATGTGGGTGTTTATTAATATATAGAGACTGTGAGATTGTGACAAGAATTAGAATGAATAATATTTATTATCATTTTTTTAATATAGATATTTGATTATGCATTGATAATCATTGTTTTGATGTTAAAATTTTAATAAAAAAGTCTTTTTGTATTGTTGTGATGTTAGGGGTTATATGTTCGTGTTATAGTAGCTATAATTGGAGATTTCATTTTTGAAAATATACTATTTGTAGTAAATGTTATGTGATGTTATATAAGAAATATATAAAATGATTTATTTTCTATAATATTAACACTCAATAAAAAGTTGAGAAATTAAAAACTAACTAATTATTTTTCTCATGGTTAGAATATTATTTCTATGTTTTTATGAGACTATTGAGAGTAATATTGATGATTTTATATTTTAAAAGATTTTTTTAGAAAAATATAATTAATTTATATATTATTTATTATATATCAATAAATAAAATTTAACAAGAGATATTGGTGATGAAGTTACATACTCTAGAATATTGAAATATTATAGGTAGTAATGTCGATATTTTATAATGTAAAATACCATATGGTGATGAAATTTAGTGATACCACCCAAAAAAATGTCCTCTATCAAAATATTTGAATTTATTATAAATTACAATGTTTAATATCACAATGAATCCATAATTCTCTATTTTTATTAAACAATATACATAGACATGTCATAGTTATTTCATGGTGATATCATATGTTATGACACAAGTTTCAATAAAAATGATATTTTATCTTTAGTGACAGATATTATTATAATTTGTTGAATAGTATTATGTGTTTATGAGGAATTTCATCAATAAAAATAATTATGTTCCCTGCATGCAATGGAACATCACCAAACATAGTAGGAATGTAGTATGGATGGCATCATGTATCCTTAATAAGGAACCAAAAATATCAACTTATTTAATATAGTTTTTAATGATTATAGAAGCTAATGTAAATATTTTATTAAAGGGAAATATTTTTAAAAAAAATATGAAATGAAATATATACATAGGTTGTCTAGTCACATGAGGTGAAATAATATTTTAGTAGAATAAACTAAGTAAAAAATTCAGATCCCATATATATTATTTAATGATATGAAATATCTACATATATATTATATTGATGAAAATTAATTTGAAATCCTATATTTTTTAAATATATATTCTTGAATTGTGTATAATAATCAACTAATTCATGAAGAATAGATGTGGGATATTTATTCATTAATTATGAATGTGGGACACATGTTCCACATGGAAGACAATAAGTGAAAACAAAATGCGGATGTAATATTTATATAATATATTAAGACATAACCAAATATATTGGTTTAATGTATCAATACATAGAGAGTTATAATATAATACTATATTTTAGTGGAGAATAATTAGTGTTTGTGGTGTTCTCAATCTTGAAAAAATGTAATAATCTAAAGGTAGAGGGACTCTAGAAGATAGCATGATACATGAATAAGATTTATCATAATTGATTATATAAATAAATTAAAAACATTGTGATTAATGATCATGAATATTTTTAATGATCATGTGATTTATATATGATTGTTTCCAATATAATAACGAAGGTGATCATCAAATATTTGTCAATAATAAAAGAGGGCGTTGAGATACAATGAAGGTCATGTTTACTGCACCATGTAAGTGAGTGAAGATGATATTGTATATCTAAAATCTCATACTATTTGGGGGAGATAAAAAGTCAAAGTGGAGAAACATTTCATAATAAATATCCCACATAACTATAAAGGATGGTGTTGGAAACAACCTTATGAGGATATAGTTTGTGGAGGAGGTATAATGAAGCACCATATGAGGTTGATCTTTTTCTTTCTCATACCCACTTCCTTGTATATGTGAGTGTGTATAGAAAGAATATGAGCATTTTAAATGGGATATTCCAATAGTGGATTTTATATATAGAAACAGAACATTGTGATCCATAGATGGAGTTTACATCCCACACTATTAAGGGTCCTAAAGGTTCTAGTGGAACTATGGGAGGTATAATTAGGACCATCACACCTTTGATGTATCCAACATTGTGTATACCAAATTACTTTGGCATGAATTATTTACATATAAGTTTGCATGTGTGTTATGATATAATAATTATTTGTCCTAATGTAAATGTGTAAATAAAATAATAAATAAGAGATAACAAAGTGACATTCCTAATATATGGGTCAAGGTCAAAACTAACCTTGAGTGGTTAATGGGAAAACGAGTTTAAAATATTTTAAATATAGTCAGACCCATATTCACCACCCCACCCCCATATTTGGGTGTTTAAAACAAGTTATCCAACTAAAATATAAATTTATGTGTTTTATTTTGAATTATTTTTTATTATCATATTAAATTCAAACTATAATGTAGGTGTATATTTTTTAGAATCATTATCAATATTTTATATACAATCACGTGTTATGAATGTGAATATATCATTCTATGGTGTATCTGATATTTATCCATATAAGTATAATTTTATATCATATTATATCTTTTTAGATGAAATTTCACATTTTTTTTATTTTGAATAGATTTTTGATTAAAAGTGACAGAGGGGTTTTGGGATATGAGGAGAATCCTAGAGTGCAAAAATTTGATCCGAAAGAAAAAAAAGTTTTACATGATATAATTATAAATGAAATTTAAAAAATAATTTTTTATTATAAAATATCCAATGTGATATCAGAAATATTATAGAATATATTTGGAGAATCAACATAAAATTTGGAGAAGGTTTGGTTTTCCGGTCAACTTTTGATTATGTCAATATTAATGATATGTTAAAGGTATATAATGAAGATAAATATTATTTTATTATAAAAAATACAAATATGAACACTAAAAATGAAAGTAATGCATTAAAAATATTAATATAGAAAATTTTTCATCTGAAAATACTTCAGTTAGGATGAATTCTACAAAAAATAAAAGGGGAATGATTGATAAAGGCCCTGGTTTCCAATTAGGGAAAATAAAAGAATATTTGAAATTTTATTTTCATAATATATCACTAGTTTTTATCATTATTAATTATATACAATATTATTTTAATATAAAAAATGATAATGAAGGTATTTTTATTGATACAGATTACGTTTTTTCTAATGATTATTGATCTACCAATGATGAATAAAAGATCAGTGGAATTATAATGATGTTTTATTCTAATCATAATGAAATAAATTAACTAATAAGAATGAATTAAAATAAACAAAAAAAATTAATGCTCTTAATAATATTGAGGATCAATTGTGTTCATTGATCATGAGAGTTGATTGATATTAAAACTAATATATAAGATAATAAATTATTGAAAAAAATAATGAAATATTTAGAATATCAAATAATTAAGAATCATAAAAAAATTTAAATTAATATTTTTAAAGAATTTATTGATTAATATATCTAATGAAAATATATATGTTCTCAAAAAAGGAAGATGAAGGGGTTGTGGGTAAATTTTTGGATTGTAATGATATTTATTTAAAAGGGAATGAGAATACTAAATCTATTATAGAAAAATTATATATAATGTAAGAGGAATTTAAGTTAAGAATTATAGTAAATAATTCCAAAAATATATTAAATATATGATAAATAAGGTACTTGATATATAAATAGATTATATTAATAGGCTATATGACATTCTTCAAAATCATGCTGGGTTTTTAATGAACTAGTTCAGATTCCAATCCTATAACCTAATGTGGATAATCACATGAACACAAGCTTGTCTCCTCATATGTTAGAGTCTACAAACTAGTGGAAAAAGATAAAATAATTAATTGTGGAGACAATGACCACATGGTTTGAACAAACTAGAAAATTCTAGGATTTAACAAAAACATGGAATAATTTATTTATGTCATAGAAAATACAAATTTTAATAATCCTATAAGGAAACTAAATTTCCCCAATTTTTATTTAGTCTAATATAAATGATTTATCTTATTTATTATATATATATATATATAAATTTCATCATATATTATTGTTATGGGAGGTCATATATAGTAGATAAAACATAAATCTATAAGAGAATTTAGTCAACGAATTCCAAAAAATAATCATGAATAAATAAAATTCTTAAAGATTAAAATGTGATAATATATTTTCTAGAATATAAAATGTAATAATGAAATTGAACATTGGCCAAACTAACACATCCTCTAAAAATTTTATCCTATATAGCACAAAACATCACATTCCATGATCTATAACCATGAATCAACTAATCATTCAATCACTTGATAGGAAAAAGGTTTAATCATGCACATGGGTTGGGGGTGAGTTTGCAGACCCAATATGTTTCCTCCACTATCCTCAAGTCCCTTGAGTGAATGTAATCATTTTTAATTTATGTATCATAATTAAGGTGAGTGAACCCAACTTACACATAACATATAAATCACATTTAAATGTAATTAAAAATAAATAATGTTGAATATATATATATATATATATATATATATAGAAATTAACTACACACATGAATTTCTCTACCTAGATAATATCCACTTGCTAAATTTCAATAATGTACACAGTCATACCACTGAATCAAATTCTATCCAATAACTACACTCCAATAAGGCTATACAATGTCCAAATTATAAATATCTGAATTCAAAAGTACTACCTTTTCAAATTCATCATAAAACCACATAATCCATTATTTATCTCATAATTTATTAATAGTCAAAAACTAATATCATGGGAAAACATAGTAATAAGTAGAATGTTAAAAATTATCAATCAAATAAGGACTGGACATCATAACATAATATTCATTACAATAAATAAATTAAAGAAAGAAATCAATGTGGTCCAAAATAAAAAATAACGATAAAACCACAATCAAATGTGATTAATGAAAACCAGATGCAGAATATGGTACAAATATTAAAATAAATAAAAAAATATCACTAAAATATTTCTTAAAACATCCCCAATGTTTATATTTCAATTAATCACTTGAATTTGTTTCCCATACTATCATAAAGTAATTATGATATACCCAACACACTATCAAAAAATCATCCATAGGTAATGGATTATAAAAATCTATCTTGCTCCATTAAAAAATTATTATGTTCTTATGGTCATATTATTTCCTCAATGAACTTACTTGGAGGGAAACACTCCATATGATAAGTACTTTCAAATAAACAAGAAACGTATGAGAGATCGACAATATCACCAAGTGATCTCATAAGACATAATCCTATATCCAATCCTTTGAAGAGGAACCTCCTATATGAAAGGATTTATAAAAAGATAATTGGGTTTGAAATAACCCACAAAGAGGTGACCATAATCAAAAGGAAATCACAAAACTGATCATTAATGAACCCATATCAAGATAAGAATTATCCATAAATTCCAGCACAATTAACTCATAATTTTTTCTACCACAATCAAGACGTCACATTGTAACTATAAAAAAGTTTTTTATACCTGAATCTGAGTACACACTCTCCATTTTTAGTTGTTATAAATAGAAAAAATAATGGACATGATTGGATCACAAAATGGGCCATGTAATGAGGGGGATCATTCCCACTATCAAACCAAGTACAAGTTACTCTTATAATTTCCAATGTATATAGTCAATCCTTAATAAAAAATCACATCCAAGAAAACATTAAAGACCCTACAGTGACCCTCAATCCATATTAAACTGTTTTAGAATACATATGAAACAAATATTTTTTGAAAAAACTTTAAATAAACTCATTAATTGACCAAATATACAAACAAATCCTAATAATCCATAAACAAAACTCCAATTGATACTTCACTAAAAAATAAATTATTATAATCAAATAGATAAGTTTTTGTTATTATAAATAATTTACATGAGATATAATGAAACTTATACATGATATTCACACTCTTTAAATAAATAATTTAATATATAAACCTGTTTTTAGAATAAAAAATCATTTACCTGTAAAATGATGAAATGAATAAAAAAACATAAGTTAAATTTACAAGTCATCATTTTTAAAAAAATTAAACATTTATCCAAACAACTATATCAAATAACATCACTTCTTATATATTAGAAAAACAGGTCAAACATTCATCACTATTAAATGGAAATGTTCTTCCTTCTATTTATAAATGAAAACTCACACCAAAAACAAATATTACATAATATATTTTTTAGATATTTGAAACTCTTAATTCCATATCACAACCACCTATATTTTTAGAAAACAAACCAAATACAAATTAAAATATTCTCATAACCCAAATTGGAATTAATCATATAAATTTAACCACACAAAAAAAAATAACATTAAAAAATATTTCGTTAAAAATATACTTTATAAGACATTAAAAGTTATATTAAAAACACTATAAATGTTTAGACACAATTTTAATAAAATATATCAACTGGTTCATAAATTTTAATCAACCAAATAATAAATTTATCAGTCATAATAACTATATGATTCGAGAGTAATAAACAATTAGATACTCATAAATAAGAAATTATATAATATCAATAGTTTAAATTAATTTTATGATCATTAGATAAAACAAGTATCTCATATAAATAACTAAATTCAAAATATTTCATGTGATTAACCTAAATATTACATGAAACATATAATGGATGAGTAATTAATAAATCAAGAAAAAATTGGATTGATAATTCAAAATAAACATGGGTTTTCTAAGAGAAAAATTTAAACACATTTCTACCCAAACAAAAATGCATAATAAAAAAAATCATAGTGCTGACATAGTACTTTCAAATATAATCTCCATGACACTAATAGATGAAGAATTTCATAAATAATGAAATATATAATTAAAATATAATTTAGATCATATTTGGAGGGGGAGAAAAATAGAGATAGATAGATGGTTTATCTAATGAATGGTGTGCTGAAAATGTAAAGAACATGACCTAAGTTGCCTAGAGCGGGTGCTTATTTTATTACATTGGCACTAGATAAAACAAATCACATCCCAAAAGACTGAATAGTTTAATATTCATGGTAATGTAGATACACACTTTAATCTCATATTAAAATTGAAATCAGAAAATAAATCATAGAATTTTCTTTGAGTACACCATTTTCCCCTTTCGAATATCCCTACATATCAATAATAAAACATTTCTGGACACCCTTGGGAAAATAAAACATAAAAAAGGGACATCTCTAATGCATAAAGGGATTATGATTATTATAATATATATCATGAATAAATAATCGTAATCAATATGGAATGTTAAATAAATATAACACATGTCATTTAAAAATTATCTTATGTGTAATATGGAATGAATAAATGAAGATCTAATAGTTCCATTCAAATAATCACATGAGCCTAAAACATAACCAAGGATTTTCTAAATAATTGAATAATCCCTTCGAACATCAATAAATAATCTCATAATAAGAGAATGAATAATTTTGGACATCATAATAATATTTTCAAGGACACATTCCATGATATCATGCATAAATGGGTAAGTCCTCGTCAAAAAACCCAAGTAAATTTGTCTCATGAAAACCACTGATGCATCAAGGGGCTATATGTTGTACCCCTCTCTCTTGGATTTTAATGATCACAATCACTCTCATCGTGTTCTAACTTGTTTTCAAGTTTGTTTGATGATAGGAAAAAGGTTGCCAAAGAGTTGGCCCAAGAAGACTGGAAAAAGGACTCTCTGAGTCCACCGGCCAACCGGTGGATTACCACCGGCCAGCCGGTGGTCTCTAGCAGAAGCAATGCTCTCTGCCAGGTGCCACCGGTCAGCCGGTGCCTGACCACCGGCCGGCCGGTGGAACCAGACAGTAGGCCTTGCCTACTGCCAGGTGCCACCGGCCCGCCGGTGTCTGGACCACCGGCCGCCGGTGTCTGGCCCACCGGCCGGCCGGTGGAACCAGACAGAGAGCTTGCTCTCTGTCTCGATCACCGGCCGGCCGGTGGCCCAGCACCGGCCTGCCGGTGGAGCCCAGACAGAAAGCTCTGCCTTATGTCTGGAGCTCCGGCCAGCCGGTGTCCAAGCACCGGTCAGCCGGTAAGCCCAGTCAAACTAGCCGTTGGGCTTTGACCAGACTTGTACTTTTGACCCCCAACGGCTCCGGAAGCCCTCCAACGGCTATATTGAAGTATTTGGGGATATTTCTCCTATAAATAGACTAGTATGGATGCCGAGAACACCCCCTATACATTGGAATGATATTTTGATCCCTTGAAGCTCTAACGACAAATCTCTAAGGCTACTTGTGATCCACCTCCATCCTTGAAGCTTGGGCTCCCTCTACATCAACTACTCTCACACTCTTGGCGCTCAAGGCTTCCTCAAGTTTGTTGTAATTTATTTATTTCAATTGTTTAGTTATTCATTGGGTTTGTATTAAAACAAACCATCCTTTTCTTCCTCACTTTCATTTTGGGTTTCATGCTACAACCATCATAAAAAAGGAAGCTGTACGAAGGTGATCTAGCCTACCTTAAAACGGCTAGTGGGTTTCTTGCAACAACCATTAAAAAGAAAGATGAAGTAAATCTCTCAACGGTTGAGTTGGGAGGGGAGACGTAGGCTTTGGTTTAAGCCGAACTCCGTTATCAAATTGTGTCTTGCCCCTTTTTATTTCCGCTGCATTTATAAATTGTTTTTAAATTGTTAATTAATTTTTAAAAGGCAATTCACCCCCCCCCCCCTCTTGCCATCACTCTCCGACCAACACTATAGTGGGCCCCTCACATCACATACAATGTACAATTAATACTTAATATGAATGTATTGAAACAAAATCAACATAAAATATCATATTCAATAACTAGTGTAGAAAATATTAATACTTTCCCCAATTAACAAACATAATCATAAACCATTTTTAGTGATATGGAGAATGGTATTAAAATTGTACATCTCCAATCAATCTAATGATATACCATATAGAAAAATAATCTGTATGGTATCATTATAGCATATTCTTAATAGATAGTAAGTGAAATAATTGTTTTTTCATTGATGAATTGAAATACCATAAAATTACCAGTAAAAACATTCATGAGAAAAATAACTTTATCACCTTGAAAATCGCATTTTTTTAAAAACATTTAATGAATGTTGAAAGAATGTTATTTTAAAATAAACCTATAAACTTTTCAAATAATATTATAATAAATGAGTGATCATGATTTTGGTAAATTACATATATTTCAATTATGATAAAACAAATATTCCTTTCACATTTTTTGTAAAAAGAAAAAAAACTACCTTGTTCAGAAAATGATAGGAAGATTAATTTTCAAAAATTATAAAAAATTCTATATTGGGTAAAATTTATATTATAAATTATTTGATGATTTTTTTAAAACATTTTGGAAATTTTTTTAGGAAACATGGACTTGGAAGAGAAAAGAATTTTTGATAGAAAATTGAAATTAAGTTGTATTTTCGTAAAATAATTTTCTCAATCATTTTAAGTAATAAATAAAGGACTATTTTCATATTAATTGAAAATTTATTGAATAAATAGTGGATAAAAAATTTCATGATTTTCTTCAGTGATAGATCATAATATATCAATACTGCAAAATAAGTAATCCTGATAAATGATGATTTGTAAGATTAACCCCAACCAATTTGGTAACTATTGAGTCATAATCCACATAAAAGAAATAAATTAAAATGAAAAATTAAATTCTATGAATATAAAGGTATTAATATTATAAAATATCAAATAGGAATTATATAAACCCCCTAAATATACTAAGTGGTGAATATGACAAATTACCCATGAATGTAAATGTGAGATGAGAAACAGTTACCTACAATGCGATTCTAATCATAAATGACAGTAGATCTTATATAGTAAATTTATATTTGATATAAATATTTTAAATATATGTATTTATATATTTAGAATCATATAATATTTACTTATAGTCTTTTATGACCCATTTATTAAATGTTATTTCTTTAGATCATTGTTTTGGGTGATAATTGCTTCATTTTTCATATATGTTTGGTTTCAGTAATTTTTGGGATTTTAATTGGATCATTCTTACATAATATATGGAATTTGAAACATGATATAAATAAAATATATATTCATTATATAATTATTTATAAGAATCCATACAATTTAATGATTGAAAATTCTTTACACTATTCATGGAGATGGTGGGATGTATGTACAGATGAATGTGGTGTCCATTTTCTAGATGGACATAAAAAAAGAAAATAAATATCTATTGAAATTTATATTATAATAATTATGTTATATATATAATTTATATTAATCTAATACATCATTATTACCAAAAATTTGAAAAATAAAATGAAAAACATTTCACATCGCTAAGTGGAGGTGGTAGTCCATACGCATACACATGCGAAAGTATTATTTTCCAGCAGATTGAACGATTATAAGTTATATGTGATATTATCGTATCACCCAAAAAAATTGGATGTAGGAAGGTATATATAATATAATAATTATATACTTATTAAAATTTAATTAATATAATAAAATATTTTCAATCGATCATTATAACTATCCTTGAAATGTGGTGATAGAAAACAAATTACATTGGTTCACAAGGTGGTAGTCCACCATACACATGATCGACAGTTTTATTTTCAATTTTATTGATGTGGAGAGGGATTTAGATAATTACCTTAAAAAAATAACAACTAATAATATATTCTATACTTACTTAATTATATTATCATAATGGTATATTATTCTAAGGAGGTGGAACAAGAAAAAAAATAATGTTTTAGAACTTCACGACTACTACAGAGTGCCTCTTTTGGTTTATAAATAAATCCTTGATAGGAGGGTTTCATAATCATAATAAGGAATTAATTATAAGGATATGGAATTATGTAAATTATTTTAAAAGGTATTCACAGAACCAATGGGTTTTTTTATGTGTGAAAAGGGGTAGAGAGGGGGTAACCCATTATAAGTGGGGGTGAGGACAAAGCTAAAATATTTCAAGACAAAAATTGATAACCACATTTTTCTCATGAAATTTCCTATAAATGGAACATTATTGAACAATGGATGAAATATGGTCTAACAACATAAATAAAAAATCATTTATACGTGTTTTTGGCCATTTTTAACACTTTCAGTTTTAGTTTACCATCCACCATTAAACACGTTTTTACCTCACCCATGGTAATTAATTTTTATTGTTTTATTATTAATTTTGAACAAAAATTAAGTTGGAAATATTATATAACATTAATTTTTTTAATTCCAAATATGTAATAAGTTTTTCCAAATTCCATTTGAATATTTGAAAAAATATTAATAAAAAATTAAACCTGTAGACACGTTGAAAAAATGGTTTTTGTAAAGGAAAAATCTTAAACGATTCATATTTTTTTATATAATAATTAAATATGAAATTGATTGTATGAAATTAATTAGTTAAATATTAATATAATTGAATCAAATTTATTTTAATACGTTTTTCAAATATTATTTAACTTTGAAAATAATTTAAATTAAAAGTCCATTTTCAATAAAGATTACTATTTTTACTATATATCAAAAAATTAATCCTTTTAGAAAGTATTAAAAAAGTAAACAAAATATTATCATTATATTTATTTTTAAAAAATTAATTTTATTTTTTAATTCATTTTCTAAAATTTTAATAAATTAATTTAAATTTATGTATGCAAAACCCGACTAAACTACCCTTTATAAAAATATTGTTTTTCAGAAAACTATTCTTTTTCTTTCAACAGGTTATTATTTTATTTATAATCAAAACATAACCATTGAATTTATTTTATACATTCGTAAAAAATATAATTTCCACAATTTAGTTAGTCATATTCATAACCACCTATATAATGTTTTGTTTATATTGGTCACGTTTAAATAATAACATTTTCATAGATTATCACATTTCATTTAATACCACTGTTGCGTGCATCGGAAGCTATCAATGAGATTGAATTTATTGAATAGAAAAAATATCATAAAGTATCAACGTGTCACATTCTTTTCTAATATTAGTGTTTCATGTCAAATACAATATTTAAAATGATGTTCCTCTTGTAAAATAATGGCGTATTTCATTATAACACACTTTTTATAAATTCTGTCCTTGTAATTCAATATTTATCTAGGTATTCAAGGGTTGGAAATTTTAAAATACAATTTTTGGAAACCAACTAATTAAAAAGGGTTAATAAAACATCATCTTCATAAGAGATAATGATATGTATGTAGGTCATCTATAATAAAAAAATACTGGGTTTCCATGTAGTAAAACAGCAATAGTATATAATGATATGGACATAAAAGAAATGTTTAAACAGTAATGGTGGTTGATATAGATTATTGACCAAAATAAATTGAATGATCAATAAAATTTAATGACAAAAAATAAATAAATATATAATGAGTTAAAATACAATTTGATTCATTATTAATGAATTTACTAGGATAAATCTTTTGTGCAAATTTCCTTCTCCTAGTGTTGGGGAATTCCATTTCCATTTAGAATGAGAACCTAAAAATATAGAATTAATATCTTTCTATTTCATAGGAAAAATTTCCAATTTCGGTTGTTCTTAAATCAATTCCCACTTCATTTCGTACTCCAATAAATGGATATCCATGATTATTTTTTATTCACGAATTAATAAAATTAACTTTTAACAAATCATAATATCCTTAAAAGACTGAAAAGTTCATCTATATGTCTCTAAATATTTACCAAAACAAAAATGGGAACATGATTTATTCAATATAATGCATTAATCTGTAGAAATAAATAATAACACATCAATTTCAAATTAATCCATTTCTATAAGTATTTATCCATGAAATTATTCAATTAAAAATAATGCCACATTAACCAAAAAAACATATATGATAGTTGTATGTGATAAAATCTTATCATTCATCGGATATGGGTTCATTCCCTATGGACTTTCCAAATGTGATGGTTTCTCACTCGACATGCGGGTTTTCCTTTTTCTAAAACCATATTAAAATAATTCCTATATTATTTCAAAAAATATGATGAATATACTAAAAAATATTTTTGGACATCATATAAAATATCTTGTCTATATGTACCATTCAACATATAATTTCAAATCCATAATTATAAACTACTAAAATAAAATAATTATACATTATATGATTCATATAACAAAATTACCATAGAAAAAAAATACTTTTACAACATAATTCCAGAATCCAAATACACAATAACATTAATCATTCCACTTCATTATTTAACCATTAACTTTCATTTATCATTTTACTCCTTAATACCAACTTCCATTCATATTTATATTGGTGTCTCTTCATCCTTAATAGAAAATTCATTACTTGTAAAACCTTTTTGATCTTATTCTTGAGATTTCCCCCAAGGATATCGATTTCTATAATTCCCATACATCACATAATTAAAACATTGGACTATGGATGATACCTAAGGGAAACCATTATCATAATCTATTACAATAACCTAAATTCTCATTTTCCTTAGTAATTTCATACTTTATATCCTTCATCTCTACACATAAAAAAATTTCTCATTCTATTGTGAAATTACATTGAGTTCATATTCCTACATTATCTATATATAGGAAAGTGAATCACATTTATTGCAATGTCTCCACCACCCATGCTCTCATTAAACTCTATCATTCTGTTCTTTTGTGTTTCTATGGGTTGGTTACGATGAATGTTTTCAGTCATATATCACGATAACTAATTAGGCATAATCATAATTTCCTTAACTCTAGTATTTATACCATTTAGTTTCTAATTAACACTATTTCATTCACATACAATTTTAACCCAGTTCATTCTAGCTCCAAAAATTAATAAAAAATCTAAAAACATATTTTGGACAAAAATTATCATCATGGAAACTATATAATCATTAATTTCTTTATTGGAAGTCAAAATCATGATACATTAATTTCAATTTATGGAACTATAAGTTTAACCTAGATTATTCATATTTATTATCTCTTTAAATACCTCATGATGATTCATAAAAAAAGATGATTTAACCCATTAATATCCCTAATGAATTTCAAACAAAGTTCGTATTAAATCACATTGTCGTGTACCAGGAAACACTAAAGGTAATCCTCGTATGAATTTATTCAGAGTTATTACCCTTAGGTAAATTTATTCTAGAACTATATCTGTATATATTATCTACAAGGAGATGTATTTCATGAAAAAAAACCAATCTCTTCCTCACTAGAACAGTAGGATTTTTTTTATCTACACATCTTCAAAGTCTATCATAGGATTATAATTCCTAATCTATGTTTTCGTTAATCTATTTAAAAAGTATCAACTAAAAATTCTTTAATAAATAATGTAAATACCATAACCCTATTATCTAAAATTCAATTGTTAGTTTATTATATTTTATCTGGATACAAGAAATCACATCCAAAAGGACCAAATTGATCAGTAGTATTGGTAAACTAGATTCATAATTTAATATAATATTAAAACTAAAAACATAAAATAAAACATATTATTTTCTTTTAGTAGACCATTATTCCCTTTAGCTTATCCATTAATAACAATCATACAAATTTCCTAGCATCCTAGAGAAAATAAAACATTAGAAAGGGGTGCAGTCTTATTCTTAGTAATTGTATGAGTAAAGTGGAAGATGCCTTAAATAAATAATCATAATTAATACTGATATTTTAATAACTGAAGAACATTACATTTAATTATAACATGAGCATAATTTGGTATGAATAAATGATGATCAAATAATTCCATATAAATAATCACATTATCTTGGGACTTACTCATGTATATTATAACGAATTGAATAATCTCATGGAACATCAATAGATGATATCATAATGTGGTACTTCATAATACTAAATATCATAACAATGTTTTGAAGGAATCATTCCAAGGCATATTACATAAATGGGTAAGGCCTTGACTAAAAACTCAAGCTAGTTTGTCACACGAGACCTACTGATGCATCGAAGGGCTATAATGGGCTCAAATAATCATTTACATAGACAAATTCATTCTTTATATAAAATAGTTGAAAAATAATAATCGTAATCATTATTATTGAAAAACAAGCATATAGGATGTTGATATATTCCCCATTCAATAAAAATAATCATAGAACATTCAAAGTAATATAGATAATGGTATCATAATAGTACATACTCATTACAACATGTCAAAACCCATATATATTTATATAATAAGGATTTTCTCATTACAATATATTACCGGTGGGACATGAGATAAATATGGTTTTTGGTTGTTAATTAATTTAATGATCATAAAAATACCGTTACAAACATTATTAAGGAAAATACATTTTTCAATTTTTAAAAAACAATTATAATCTAAAAATTTAAATAATTTTAAGAAAAGAATTATTTTAAAAGAACCTTGTAAACATGTAAAGTAATCTTTAAATAAATATTTTTTCATGATTGTGGTTAATTTATTACGTTCTATGTATGTTAAAAAAATATTCCTATCAAATTTTTGTTAAAAGATAAAAAATTAACTAATTTAGAAAACGATAGGAATATTTATTTTGAAAAAATGTGTGAAATCCAATCCTGGGTAAAATTTCTTGAATAAATAATTTGGTGCAGTTTTTAGATTATTTTTGAAAACATTTTTAGAAAACATAGATGTGGTAGAGAAATAGATATTCTACCAAAAAAGGGTAACAATGCAAGATTTTAATAAAATCATTTTCTAAATCATTTTAATTCCCAAAGAAAGTAAGTGAAAATTTTACTTGAAAAAATAAAAAATACATTGGGGAAGAAAATTCTTGAATTTATTTAGTGATACATCATAATATATTATCATCTTAAATTTAGTCATAAATAATCCCGATAAACGGTGATATTTTAAAATAAACCCTTACCACTTTGGAAACATTTGATTCAAAATCCCTAGGAAGGAAATACATCAATTGAAACATTAAATAATTTTACGATAAATTGAATAATGATATCACATATTTATGTGTTAGTATATACACCATGCAATATAACTAAGTGGTGAATATGTCATATATCTCACAAAAGTAAATTTAAGATGTGAAACCCTTACCTCAAATATAATATCCTTCGTAAAAATCTATAACTCCTATATAATAAATATTGATTTATTATAAATACATTAAATAACAATTACCATATATTTCATATCACATATTTTTTAATTATTGTATTTTAAGACCCATTTATTAACAATTCATTATTAAAATCATTATTTCAAGAGATAATTTATTCATATTTCTTGCATGTTTTGTTAAAGTAATTTTGTTACTTTTTTATTGATCAATGTTACACCATATACAAATATTTAAAACATTATACAAATATCATATATCATCAGTATATATGTATTTTTTTTTATCCATAAAAAGTTAAATATTGAAAATTCATTACATCATTATTGGAGATGGTGGGTCATACATATGTTTCACATTGTACTCAATTTCAATATAGATAGAAAGAATGGAAAATAATTATTAATTCAAAATAAAAAATCAATTTAATGTTATATATATCATTTATATCATTAAAATACTTAATTACTACCATCCATGTAAAAAATAAAATAAAAAACAATTAACAACGCTACGTGGAGGCAGTAGTCCACATGAACGAACGAGCTATCTTATTATTTTCAAACAGATTAAAAGGTAAGATGGAATATATTATATTCTATTTTTCATAATTATGGTTTGGTCATAAATATGAAATATATTCATAAACATTATCCTCACTACCTTCCTTGTAAATTATAATATAAAAAATCAAATTTCTTCGTGAGGTGGTTGTTCGCCATCCTCAATTTGATCCTCCTCTTGTTTTTCTTTCTAAAAATATGTTTAGGGTGTCACCCTAGAACCTACACCTCTGATGTGTCCATACTGTTCATGCATCTTCAAGGCCGCTAAATGTTGGTCTACATCTGGTGAGGGTGTTGTAGATTCCTTTGACTATGTCAGATAGAAAATATAGGAAAATAAGTAATCATTTTTATGTAAAAGATAATTAAAGAAAAACAAATTTATATTACATCATAATTACTCAAGTTTCTCACAATTTTTTGTGTTTTCATCTATCATTATCCCCTAATTATTTACACTAGCCTCCTTCCATTGAACATATAAAGGGATTTATGTGGCTTTTGATGATGATTAACCAATATAAATATAAACAGAGGAACATGGTTATGGTGTTGTTTTATGTCACATAAAATTATTACGGTAGTTTTAAAATAAATATAATTTATTTCTCAAGTGATCAGTTCCCCATCATTACTTTACCATTACGGTAAGATGGTCTTTCTGCCTATTCCCCATATTCAGCACTCAGTTGTTGTTTCATAAATAAAAACTGTCAATTAAATTTATTAATACAAGATACATTAAACAATCTATTACAATACACAATGTTCCTAAAAAGTCTTCTCTTCATGAAGTCTAGTAAATGCATCCCACGCTCCTTGGGATATCAATTTTTCATAAAGAGGAGGTGGGTATGGTTTAATTTTCCCTTTAACATCATTAAAATGATATTTCATTAACGTTGTGCGGAAGCCTCTCTGAATCCTTCCAGCAACTCTTAATACATATTCCTTGTGCGAGACATCTACTATAAATGCACTCTACAATGGATGAGGTAGAGTAAGTCAATGTTTTAGTATTTTATTTTATTTTAATAAATTAATTAAATTATATCACAATGCTACCATATTATCTTCAAATATTATTTATGTAATCCCAATGACAATATGGTCCCATGACATTACATCAATCGGTACACACTGACAAGTGACGATTCCAATGTAGCTACTGAAGATGGTTTTTGGGTTTAACATATAGTCCTTGCTTATTACATTCCACCTAAAATTTGATTCATTTGGATTTTTTAATTAATGTATTTCGATAACACTATCAATCTGTGATGCACTTGTTTTTTACAGTCGCTAGTGTTTCATTTACTATTATTTCCTCAGTCTCAACATCATCATTTTGTTCATCTGGAGTGCTAGAATCGGCATTGGACCAGCATCAACATGTTAAGAAACATGATGTACCTCAGCACTGGGACCAACAACAATAGGTTGAGAAGAATGGTGTTCCTATGCACTAGGACCAGTAGCAACAGGTTTAGAGACCTGTGGTGCCTCGGGATTAGGCCAAATAGTAGGTGAAGATGTAAATATATGCAGAAGTGGTTTTACATTTAATTAATATTACATAAAATCATCATCTAATAGATAAATACATAAGGTAACACAATGCATATTACTATAAACAATTGACATGATTATTGAACTCTCTTTTTTAATGTTAAAGAGATTTGACCCCTCTATCTGACTATGTAAATTCTTTCATTGTGGTCTCCTTTGATGTAAAAACGCCATCTACAAAGGTACCACTGCAAAATGATTTCGATGTCCCAATGATAGGGTCATCCTCTATTGAATTTTAGTCTAACCATTTAGTTGTTTTAGTCGATAATAGAAAAATTGACTAGTTTTGGTTTTCAGGATCTGGAACATAAAATAAGTATACTGCCTATGATGCCGTTATAAATGGTTTATCTTTCTCCCCTAATGACTAAAATCAACTTTTAGGAATCCCAATTCATCTATTTTAACATCACTCATGTTATCAACCCATTACCATTGAAAAAATTTAACTTGGAATTTCATATAATCCAACTCCCATATTTTTTTGATGATGCCAAATTATGACATATTGTAATAAATTGTATCTTTGTCCTCAAAACTAGAAACAAGCATCAATTAAGCCACAAGTGTAACCCCACTATCCTTCATGGTACTATCTTCATCATATACATTTGTATAGAATGTATAACCCTTCACTAAAAAAGAATCATAAGATTATACCTAAACACTTGGTCCTCTGGCTAGACATCGAATTCATTTTGAAATTGAGTCTAGTTTTGTATATGAATTTTTAAAAAATGGTCTTGAAACCATCCTATAAAATTCCTATTATGTATATCTAATATCCATTTTTCATCCCTATATTAATTCAAATGCATAAGAACTTCATTATGGGATTGAACATAAAATTCAACGTCGAAACTGTTATGCAAAACATAATGTTGGGATGCTCCTCATCTGTAATATTGATAGTGGAAACCTCTCTTCCAGGAATTCGTTCTCCTTCAAGCCACCTAGTGTGATGAGATTTCAGTAGGCTAATTCTTTCCCTACCAAATAGGTATTCGGTATCTAATTCAATGACATCCCCAACAATATATTGCTCTGCAATACAACCCTCTGGCCAACATCAATTTTTGACATTACCTTACAAAATATTCATATACAGTTTAATGGGGTACATCCACCTATAATGTTCCAAACCACTTAGTCGAACCTCCCTCGACAAGTGATCCATCAAATGAACTATCATATAGAATAATTTCAGAAGAAAAAATATTTCCAATTCACATAATATGATGACAATTTCTCTTTCCATAGATGGTAATTTTGTTGGGCCTATAACTTTTCTGCCTATATCTTTGAAGAAGAAAAAGCGCTTCATTAATGCATGGTGGATATTAATGGAAAAATGTAATATAAAGCTATAGGAATTAGATCTTGTTTCAAAACATGGAGGTCGTGTTATTTTAGACCTTTTCACTTTAAATAATTCATTGACATGATGTTCTTGATATTTTAAGCATACCCCTTTGGAACATTTTCATCATTCAAGATGTTGCAAAACTGATATCTCTCCTGCCTGGAAAGATTGTAAGCATAAGGAGGAAGAATGGTTAGTTTTTCACCATTCACCCGTGAATACTCTTTTCGTATTCACATCTCAACCATGTCCAACCTAGCCTAAATCCTTTCCTTTGTTTTGCCGACTGCATTTCGAAACATGCCAATGAAACTATCACATACATTTTTTTCAACATGCATAACATCAAGAAAAAGTATGACATATAGAAAATTCCATTATATTAGTTAAAAAACTAATCCCTTTTTTCAAAAGGTTTTCATAATATTTTTCAAGAATGGTTTACCAATAGTGGTGTCCAAATATTTTAATTTCTGAAATCATTGATCACTTGTTAGTGTAGATGGCATCGTACATTCTTCTGAACATCCATTGAATGATGTTTTCCATGATCATTACTAATTTTTTCAGGTTATAAATCTAAAATGTCCTAGAAAACATGGTTTTCGATGAATGTTTCAACCTAATTGACTATACACCTTGTTCGGAAATGAGACAACTATGTGTTCCTTTAATGTTATATCTTGACAAATTTCCATAAGCAGGTTAGTCATTTAACATCCCGTACAACATGGATCTCAAAGAGAGATCATTATTTTTTTAATAATCATAAAACATAACACCTAAATCTCATAATAATTTCATATCCTTAATCAATGGATACTAATAAAAATAAATATTATTACCCAGATTTTTTGTTTCTAATATAAGAAAAGATAACGTGATGATTTTTTGTTTCATGCATAAACATAGTGGTAATTTCTAATTTACCAACATATCCAGGCATGTACTATGAGCAATTCTTAAAAAACAAATGTATTTCACTCCATTTGTAGATAATGAAAGACACAGGTTTCATAGCTTGTTTCCAAATTCAGGATACTCATGATCAATTCGCTTCCACTTAGTAGAGTCTACCAGGTGATGTAGTTTCACTTCTTTAATTCTTGTATCGGCCTGCCATGTCAATTATCCTACAGTCTCGTCACATCCATATAGGCCCCTAAACCATGGAATGATTAGAATATACCATGAAACTTTCTCATGAATAGATTCATCTTTCTTGTATCGAGATGAACCACACTTTGGGCATTCTTTATGTGATTTGGTGTCCATACTAAATAATATACAATCATTCAGGCAGACGTTTGTTTTTTCCGAGATCAAACCCATCCATTATAGAATTCTTTTTGCATCGTATGTTCAGATCGGGGGCTTGTTATCTTCTAGGAGCATGTCATTTAACAAATAAAGTGGTTCCCTAAAATTGGTGTCAATCCACCTATTTCATGCATTCAAATTATTTAGCTTTAATAAGACTAACAATGTTATATATTTATTGTTACCAGCATACCACAGAATCTATTTTCAAATTTTTAACTTCTCAAAAATTTTTGGGTTATCACAAAGTTTATCTTCAACTATCCTTATTATTTCCTCAATACAATATTCATCATAATTCCCATCTATAATCACATCCTCCATACAATCTTCTGCATTGTTCATGCTTGTAATCATATCAGATGGCCTATAAAATGTAGTGATATCCCAACCACTACCTAAATTAATTTTTACCCTATGTTTATTAAAAAATTTATATCTTAGATCTATTCTGTGATAGATAAATTATTCTTCCAACTCATATGGACTAATTTTTCTTGAATAACCACAGTGTAGACACAGAGAAAGGATTTGAGAAGGGTCATATGCTTGATCTTTTGAATACATGATAAAATAATTCACGCCATATTCATACTCTTTTGTCAACCAATCGGCATTCATCGATTCTTTATTCATATTCATCCTATTTGATTCAATAATAATAATATTTTATAAAATAATTACACAAAAGCTATCCAAATATGGTCATCATCAAATTATAATCAGTGGAACTAGCTATGGTAAACAAAACCCTATACCTTCCATGCATTACTCAGGAAAAAATTAGATCACACCCATATTCACAACCACCTGATCAATGGAAATAGCTATGATAATCCCTTGTACATAATTGTTTTAGTTTCCCACATGTGATCTATATTCATTTTTGTAAAATTATTTTATGTGTTTTTCTAGAAACATAATGTCCCGAGTCAAGAACTATGGTACTAAACTAATATATGCTATTATTTTCCATAGATTTGTTGTGTGTGGAAGGATTCAATGAATTTTTTGTTATGGTTATTTGACTAGGCTTTCTATAAAGTGTCAAAAAGAGTCCTCTAGTGAAGTGGTTTTCGATGATTCAGTGGAATTACAGTAGTAACAATGTGGCAGTTCAATTGAAATGGGTATGGTTTAGATTTATATTCAATGATATAGGAACTATAAAAAAGAAACAAATTGGTATACCAATCATTACATAAACCTCAACACTATACAAACACACAATCATTCTCACAATCACAACACCATACATACTAAACAAATAGAATTTTAAATTTTAAAGATCATCCCTTATTGTATTCATCTAGTTAATTGATGAGTTATCATAGAAGTTTTATCATATTGGGGAGTTCATTCATTAGAAAATTATATGTAAATTGACAATTTCTATATTCAAATGTTCAACTATAACCATCCAACATGAAATTCATTTAGTGTGCAAACAAGGACCAACAACAGAAAAAATTTTCAGTAGGGTGTTTATCCCGTACAATTCAGAACATAACCATCATTATGAAAGAGTAATAACATGCTAACTAGAGGAATAAAATTATTAAGAAATAAAAAATCACTATGAAGATGTCTTTAAGAACGTGTCCAAGGTGTGTTCGTGGTGGAGGATATGCGCACGATAGAAAAAATATCCAACTAAGAATAAAACCTAAAATGAGAAATCATATGTTATACCTATCCAATATAATTCCAATGATATTTAAGAATTGTAAATGTCCAGTTAAACAATTTTATTACTCTATAGTTGGATTTTATTTTCTATCTATGATATATGCTTCCTGTTTATTTATTTTTTTGTATCTACTTTTTTCCAAGATGTTTAACTGATGAATGGTATATGTTTGGTTTTTAGGAGAAAGTTCATTTATAATTTAATCTAATTTATAGGTAAAATATTCCATATTAATTTTATCTTTTTGTAGGGGATCGTTGTTATCCCATTGGGATCATGAATTCCCCATAGGTTAGTGTAAAGATAGGTCAGTTGTTGGTTATGATACTAGCTTGGGGTTTATCATTATATTTAAAATGTTAACTAACCCATGTCCATTAAAAAATATAATTTTTTTTGGGGGGGAGTCAAACACTAATATATTCCCAAATCCACTAGTTTTACTAGAGGGGCAGGTCCTAATTTTATCATATATTAATAATCTTTTATAGATAGTACATTAGAGTAGTCACTGCTATGTATTTATTCATTTTTATGATAGTAATGATTTATTAACATTGTATGTGAAATATACATATAAAACTAATAGAAAATATATTACAAACCTCCTTGAATCATAATAGTTTTGGTTTCACTCATCAGATAGTTACATGTGATGTAAAATGTGTAAATAATAATCTTGGATGGGGGGATGATGTGGGGATGATGATATAAGTGATGATGTGGTAGTGGGTTTAAATATTAATGGAATATTTCTCATTATAATGAGGTTGGATTATGTAATTATATTTAGGTGCATTGTGCTATTACATCATGAGGTTCAATAAGAAGAGGCACATTAAGCATCAAATAATCAAATGTAATTAATCTTAAAGGATCGAAATATAAGGAAGAACAAGACCAATATTACAACACAAGACACATGAAGTATGGGAAAATATTCATCACAACACAACACATAGGTCCATACCACAGTGGGTCCCACATGAGAAAGAACTATGATAGAAAGGGGATGGCCACACCACATTGAGATCATATAATCTAGGGGAAAGGGACTATGATGCATTGTTCATCACTACAGCATAACCTCTAAGCCATCACAACCACCATAGTGAAATGATACAAACATTTGAAGAACATTGCGAGCTCCACTTTATAAGATTCAAACCAAAACCAACAATTCGTGACAAAACTATAACAAAACAACTACTAGATTGAAAACTGTCTTCTAGACCATAGTTCCCCAACCTTTCCACAAGTACAACTTCCATGAAGTATAATATTCACAATGTCATGGAATCTAGTTCCATTTGAAAAATATGGTCAACTTCCCTCTTTCACCATCGAAACCAACCCTAGGTTATTTTGTAAACTACAATGGTGTCAAGTAGATATGCACTAGATGGACCCCACATTTGTGGGGTAGTGTATGTCTTTATTATCTATCTTTTACCATACCACGGAATGAATAAATTCCCCTTTACTTTCAAACACCTAGAGGCATAACCCAGGTATATGTCGTTTCTAATGACAAGGCACTACTTGTGATATGCTTTTGGGTTAGGATTTCATAACCAAGTCTCATCACATTTAATGGAGCTAAAAATATTTTTTGTGTTGATATGGACTATGGATAAAAGAAATTTCATTAATGTGAAGGGAATGGGAAAGTCTTAAGGCTAAGATCCATATATATAGAGGTGGTAGTACTTTCTTATAACACCTCTGATCATAGTAAATATGGAATATAGCCAAAGGTTCAAGAATCCATGGCCCTCTCTCTTTTCTATTAGAATAATTATTATATATTTATAATTATACACACACACAAACAAACACAAATATATATATGTAGATATATGGATATGTATATATTTATAATGATGGTTCAGTGATGCTTATTGCCAATGTCTTAGATAAATTATACAAGTGGTCCTCAGATCAAATATAATCATTTTGATTAATATTTCGAATTATATGACCACATTCATAAACCATAGATGGAGATAACAATGTATATGATCCACCCATGGAAGTTTATGTCCTATAGAAAAAGTTTACCAACCATGGTTATAGGTTCCCCCTAATATGTACTACATCCACAATCACTGTCGATGGTACTAGACCATCTGACAATAGCTATTTTCGGTGGAAAATGGAAACTAGGATGACACCCATGGGTGTTGTGATAGTGGATATAAACTATATACATTTTCAATTAGTCTATAAACACTATCATAACCCATGAATATTGCCTAATTTTTTACTACTGTGAGAATCACACTGGGCAGATTGATGGGTTCTGGTATAACCTTAGTGAGTTTTGGGTATAAAATAAATCCCCTATGTATTTTATTCTTATATATTTTTTTTATATGTGATAATATCAATAGGTGGTTTTTGAGACCAAATTCTATTTTATGGGTATTTTTCTTAAATGAACATGAATTTTCAATATTATAGACGTCAATATATAATAGAGAAGGATAATTTAGACATAAGTTTGAGAGCCCAAAATTTTCAACACAATTATATGAGTTACTAAGAAATTCATTGTTATATGTGATGAATTGTGAATATTAAAATAGGATTGAAGATATATATTTTTCCATGTATGAAATTCAGATTACTACCCTTTCAATTTATACAGAATTGAAAAATAAATTCCTTTAGGTGTATATAATATATTTGTATATTACAAATAGAATTTTGAAAAGTAAAGAGATAAGTCCTACATGTTTTTCATTAATTTTTGTCACTATTTTATTAATCAAGACTCTAAAATTTATGAAAAGAAGATAAAGCCTAAATATTGTCCAACTCTAAAAGATAAACACTATAAGAGAAGCTATCCATTATAGAGGTTTCCAACCAATCATCAAGGTAGGATCTATACAAAAGTAGCATGTGGGAGGGTATTAACAGTTAGAATAGGTCTATGTATGTAGAAAGAGCATGTGGAAGCATAAGTGATATAACAACCATATAAATTTAGAGGGGATATGAATTTATCTAATAAGCATCTCCACTATGATAAAGAATAATAAACTATAAACTTATAGAGGAAAATGTAATTATAAAAAAAATAATCATATTTAGGGGGGATAAAAATTTAAAAAAACATATACAAAGTGGGATGGAACCATTCTACACATTTGATTATTGAAAAATATAATAAACTCTCCAAAAATTTGAATATCTCAACCCATTTTGTATGATAAAAATGATAAGAAAATTAAGAGAATTACATTGAAAATAAAAATAAACAAATGTAATAAAAAAGAATTGGAATGTAATATATTTAATTAGAATCTCTACCTAAGTTAAATAACAATGAATAGTAAATAATAATAATCAAATAGTGAACAATCATACATAATAGATATGAAAAAAATTGAGATGAAAAACTCCCCCAAAACTCCATGATATACCAAATATTAGATGAAAAACCCCTAACCATACCCATCCTATGGAAACTGGGGAAATAACAATAGAGACTCACCATGTGGAATCTGTGCACTATATAGGAGGTTGTCGGGACAGTTGTTGGATGGGGAGGATGCGCCGAAGCAGGTTAGGAAGACAAGGGGACCATGGAATGAGGATGAGGAGAAGGACGCATAGGATGATGATTAGGAGGAGAAGGTGGAAACGACATATGAGGATCAGTCGGTGGCCGGGGATGAGGAGAAGGAGGCATCAGTAATGGAGGAGGAGGAGGAGGAGGAGGGGACACAATAGAGGAGGAGGATGCAGTATAGGGGATGGAGGAGGAGGAGGGGTAACAGAGGACGGCTCAATGATGTAGGGATAATATTCTACGAAGGATAGAAATGGTGCGATGGAGGAGGAGCCTATTTGGTTTTTTATAAAAGTCGCGGAAACCTTTATCAGCGCTAGTAAAAAGCACTAATGAAGGTATTTTTTATCAGTGCTAAAATAGAAAGCGCTGATAAAATACCTATTTTTACACACTAAAATTATATCGCGGATAAAGGACATCATTATCAGAATAATTTCACAACCAATAAAATAATTAATAAATTAAATTAAATTTATTTGTATTAATTAATAAATATTTGTAGATATTTATAAATACATATACTTAATTTTATATTTATAACATTATAAGTAGTATAATAAATATATTCATTATAATTTTTTAATTATTTACATATATACATATATTTATTTGTTGTTATAATTAAAACTATATGTAGTATATGTTTTTAAATATTTTTATATAATTGTTAAGACACACACACATATATATATATAATTATATAATTATACGTATAATTTTATAATTATTTATATATATAGAGTTACAATTTTAATTTCAAATGTAATCAAAAAGTATTTATATATATCATTCAAAGTATAATTATTATTTAAATATATGTAATGTAATTTTATAAGTACATGTTTTAAAAATATAGAGTTTATCTGGGTAACATTATGAATTAATCAATATAAAAGATCAACGGACAATGGGATGTAATGTATAAATGAACATTCATGTATGATACATGTATAAAATATATATATGCATGATCAATATATTCATTTACGAAAATCATTTGAAAACACACATATATTCAATAATTTTAATTATAAATATATATATTTATTAAAAAGTATTATTTATATTATAAATATAATAATTATATTAAATACATTAAATATAACAAATGTAATAAATATAATGAATTAATCCAATAAATCTAATAAATCTAATAAATTAATCTAATAATTATAATAAAGTAATCTAATAAATCTAATAAATATAAATATAATAAATCTCTAATAAATATAATAAATATATTTATTATTTAATGTTATTTATTTTTTAATTTAATTTATTTGAATGTTATAATTATTTAATTATATATATATAATTATAATCATAGAAGTAATTTTTTCAATTAAAAAATTATATATATATTTTTGAATAATTAAATAATATATATTAATTATAATTTTTTTTCTTAATGAATATAAATAAACATTATTTTTTAATATAAATATAATATTATTATATATCTTCATAATATTTTTTATTAAATACTTTTTCAGCGCTATTATTAGCCCTGATAAAGGCCCACACCTCTATCAGCCCATTCTGGGTAGCATTGATAAAAGGCAATGCTTCCCTTGCAATGTTTTGTGGTAGTGATCCTTTCCCCCATAAGGTGTTCACTACCACAAGAAATTAGGAGACTAATGCTATCAAAATCTGATAGGTAATCGGTATAAAATTATATAGATTCTTTAATAACATATTATTATGAAATACAACATTCTACCGACTTCGATTCTTAACCTAGCCTTTCAAAATATTCTTATACTATTCAATGGGGTACATCCATCTGTAATGGACAAGGCCACATAGTTCAACCTCTTTGAAAACGTGATCCATCATGTGGACCATTATATCAAAGAACGATGGTTTGAAGAACATTTCTAATTCCCCAAATATGATTGAAATCTCTTTATTCATGATGGGAAACATCACCTTGTCTACAACATTACTGTATATGAATTTGAAAAATAATTAGAGTCTAGTTAATGTATGCTGTACATTTTCAGGAAGAATGAAATGGAATGAAACATGCATTAAATCTTTTATCAAAACAAGATTGTCAGTTGATTTTATCCCTTGTAAATTCAAATTAGTCATTGACACGACATTCTTGATATTTGATGAATAATCCTAAGGAACAATTAAACTTGTAAGGAAATTTTTAAATTGAAAATTTTCTTATATTGATAGAGTGTACGCTACCAAATGAAGAAAATCCTACCTTTTACCCACCATTAGTGCCAACTCTTCCCTTATCCCCATTTCAATCAAGTCCAACCTATACATGATTCCATCTTTCATTTTTTCAAGAATATTTAGTGACATGCCAATAACAGTATCAAATACATTTTGTTCAACCTATATGACATCATGACAATGTATTAAATATAAAAAATTATAATACAGTAATTCAAAGAAATATATTCTCATCTTCCAACCTAATTTGGTATGGTTTTTTGAAAATGGTTGACTGAAGACCATTTCAATCATTTTTACTTTTTCGTACAGTTCATCATCCATTTTAGGAGACAATGTTTTAACTTTTTTTATAATCCCATCGAATGATATCATCCAAGATCAATATTTATGTTGTCAAGGTAATTTCTTCTAATTTCCTAGGAACATATTCTTTGAGGAATTTTTCAACCAAATTGAGTATGTGCGTTTTTCTCAATTGGAACTCCCCAAAAAGCCATTATTTCTATAGCCTGGTAAATTTACCTAGGCAAGAAATTAATTTATCATTCCATACAATATGACCCACAATGTTAATTATTCACTTCTTTTAGAATCAGACATTATAATACCTATATCCAAAATCAATTTCAGATAATCGATCAATAAAGAAAAGTATACATCAATATTATTACAGGGTTCCTTTGGTCTAGATATAATAAAAGACTTCATATTGTATTTGTGCTTCATACATAACCATGGAGGAAAGTTATATTTCAATAACATGATAGTACATGTACCATAAGTACTAATCTACACACCAAAATTATTTTTTCAATTTTTTGATAATGCAAGATGAATGTTTCTTAGATCATCTCCAAATTCAGGAAACTCATAATCCATTTTCTTCCAATGAGGATAATATTTTGGATTACAATGGTTACCATGATTAATTCCTGTATATGCATTCAATGTTAATTGTATTGTAGTTTCCTGATATCCATATAGTCTTCGAAACCATGGAATGATATAAAAGTATTATACGAATTTTGATGGACATGATTCATTTTTATTGTATAAATCTATACCACAATTAGGGAACTTAATGAGTGATTCACTATCCTTGTGAAATAATATGAAAAAATTTAGACCAGTGCGTATTTTTTAAAGTTAATTCCCATTGAACATAACATTTTTATCAGGTCATATGTTTAGAATGATAGTTCATTGTGTTTTGGTATCAAATCTTTCAGAAGACCGTGTTTTTTTATAAAGCTGGTGTCACAGCATATGTTACTAACATTCAAATTATATAACTTCAATTCTATAGGTAGTGTTGTGTATTAAGTACAACAGGTACACAATAGTTTCTTTGAACAATTAATTAAATCCTAAAATTAAATTAGACAATCACGCAGGTGATCTTCTATTTCCATTGTCATTTCTTCTATGCGATCTCCATCATCTTTTACAATGGTATTCATATCAAATGATTCATAAAATATAGTATCATCGTTATCGATGGCCAAATTCAGTTTTTTCGCATGTTTAGTCCAACATTTATAGATTTTATCTATTTCGTGACAACTAAAATGTTCTTCCAACTCTTCCAGACTAATTTGTCCTGAATAACAATAATGTAATCAAAGAAGGGGGATTTTAGAAGGGTCGTATGCATGCTCTCTTACGAACATGATGAAATCTTTAACTCCATCATCATATTTTTTTCAAATGATTTGTGTGTATCTACTTTCATTCTATATCAATCTTATTGGGTTCATAAAAGATTAATTTTATACAATATATAATCAAATCCACATAATATATTCATTATAAAAATTTAATGTTATTGATAATTCTAATAAGGGAAATATGGATTATTTCTAGTAGAATATTTGAGTGCATTGATATTCAAAATCAAAAAAATAGGGATTTTGGAAATTGAAAAATCATAGGTAGATAAAGGACGATAATAAATGATGTTATCCCTAAACATTATACGTATAGACCAGATGATGGATAGTGTAATGACCATAGCCTAAATTACCCAAAATACACTAGGTCAGATCATCTTATGACCTCCAACACACCTCAAAGTCACTAAAGCATTGAATTAACATTGGGTGTAAAAAACCATAAATGGGAGGTCCCACCCCCAAATAGAAACAATTATTATTAGAGGTCGAACAAAATTATAGCATGACCCTTGGTGTCAGTGGACATGAAGACCCCAAATAATCATTACCCGATATAGTAATACATGTTATAAAAGCAACGATGGAATTAAATGATGCAATTTATATATAGACACACAAAAATGTTAAGACTATATAAAAAGGCTATCACTTATATTCTATATGAAATATAAAATAAATAAAAACGTAATATTCCAACATAACATGAACTAAAGGCTTCATAATGATTCAAAAATTGAAGGCTTGATGTGGTACAACCTCATGTGCTTAACTGGGGATACCCCCTTGGAATATGCATCATACGAAAAATTAGGACCATTGTGAATTCTAAGAGGAACTATATCCTATTGTAGATATAAATTATAGAGGAACATACATAACTCCACTAACGTGGTTCCTGAAAAATATAATCTGATGTTGCATGTACATTGAGGTGTCCTTGAAAGGTGTCTGCATATATATAATCATTAGGAAACCACAAATGTGCCTCAAATCAGTAGTCAATAATCAAAAATATAAAAGAAAATTTCTATACATTTATATGCATATAAGAATTTTTTAGTAAGATGATATAAAACATATCAGTAGAACAAAAATTAATAAATCCATGGTTCATGTCAGATATGAACAATGGACCATATATTAATAGTCTATACAAATAATGGACCACAAAGCATTCCATAAACAACAGATCACAATCAAATCGTAAAAAACATATCATAAACAATAGATCATTAAAAAATCATAGAATAAATAATCAAAAAACAAAACAAAAAGTACACAAAAAAATTAAAAGGCATACCTCGCTAGATTGAAGAATATCTGAGACCCTCTTCCGATTTCGAATGAGATTTTTGGAGGCAGTTGAGTGGTGTGATTCAACCTTCGATTCACCGAGGAGGTGCAGTAGTAGGGGGTGACTTCCATGGAAAGATTATATATCATGAATGGTTCACAAATGGATAGGGTTTTTATAATAGTTTGGGACACGTTTTTTAGCAATTACCAACCAGCACTGAAAAAGAAACCTTTTATTAGTGCTTATTACATAAGTGATGATAAAAGGACTATTTATCAGTGCTAAACTTATAGTAATGAAATTTTTTTTATCAGTTCTTATTACAAAAGTATTATTAACGAATGTATAATTATAATTATAAATAAAAAAAATATTTATAAATAGTTAATAAATATATACAAATATAAATATAGTAAATATATTCCATTTTAAATATACATATTATCATTTTATAATTATTTATTTATAATTATATAAATATTTTTAAAAAAATTATTAATATAATTTTATATAATTCTATAATAATACATATATATATAATATATATATATATACAGCAAATATATTAATTATTTATATAAATTTATTATAAATTTAATAATTATTTTGATATACATAATAATTTATTTATAATTATATAAATAGGTTTCAAAAAGTATATATTTATTTATAATTATAATTATATAGTATTATATGTAAAGTGAATGTACATTTATAAATATTTTTATTTATAAATATTTTTTTTACCAATATTTTGTTAACATTATTAATGAATATAAAATTTTTAGTGAATGCATATATGAAAAAGATGAGTGACGTAGAATAAATTAAGAATATAGGTACACATTAACAATATTGATAAAATAGATAAGTTTTGTTGGTTTTCATATTGTATATAAAAATTCATTAGTTACATATATATTAAATCAATATAACACACATTTGATCTATGTTAAATTTAAAAAACAAAGTACATTAAATTATATATCATGTACTTTGAAATTAGTCAATATTTTTAACTCATATTTAATATTAATTATATTCCATTATTCAATAAATATTTGAAAATTTAATGTAAAGTACATAAGTATTTTGTAATTCATAAATCATATTTATTTACATTAATATATATCAATATATTTAATATATATAATTTAATAACATTAACTATCATAACTATCTAATTAATATAATGATTAATATTTTATAATGTATAAACAATCAATTTAAATTTATCAATAATATTTTAATTAACCAAATTTGTATTATTTTATTAATAATTATTTTTATTTCTTATTTATTTAATTAATTCAATTTATCAGTTCTAATAATGCGTTGATGAAAAACTATTTATCAGTGCTAAACATTAAGCACTGATAAAGCGTGTTATTAATCAATACTAAAAACAATTTGTTGATATAGTATACCCTTTATCAGCACTAAAAAAATCACTGATAAATGATTGCTTTATTAGTGCTAAAATGAAATCACTAATAAAAGGTTAAATTTTTCAGTTCTTTCTTTAGCACTGCTAGATATGCAATTTATCATCATTTTCTTCTAGCACTTACAAATTACAGCACTGTTAAATAACATTTTCCAATAGTGATCTTTTTTTATAATAATGAATAGGTTCACACCATGTTGATGCATATGGATAAATAAATCCCTTTCTAAAATTCTCCTAGATTCTATTCATCAATTAATACAACACAATCAAGGCTATTTTATATGAATTCATTGAAATATGTGTAGAACTTGGTATGCTTTCATTTGAAAAATCATTATCAAGATTTGGGGGAACACTAGGAAATACATAAACAAATATACTGAATTATTATTGAACAATATTATTATCATTAATTTTTCATTTCTCCTTAACCATTTGAGATAAATATACCTGATAAATTGATAATAAAACTCATACAATCTGTGTAAATTTCAATGGATGTTCATATTCATTATCACATGGATAGATGATCATAGGTTTATTTAGAATATAAAATGTGACTTCCCATCCATGGAAATTAATATAGGATCTATATAAAGTGATATAATCTATTTTCTTAATAATATTAAATTCCAAAAAATGAATAATAATAATATCTTCATAGGTAAAATCCTTACAAAATTCAACATGATATTACCATATCTGGAGTAGAGGATAAGGGTTCCTTAATTATTATGATCCAATTCTATGAAATACATAACATAAACCATTCCTTGGTCTAGGATTTAGCATCTTGATTAGGGAATTGAATCTAATAATTCGAATGTTCCCATACATAATACATCAAACTATAATTGGAACCATATGTTTTTATTTTTTTCCTCCATCAACTACTCATTTTTCATCAGTAATTACTGGAAATATGAACTTATTTTTCACAAAAAAAAACAACATCCCTTTCCTTTGATACATTTCACAACATGATTATACCCTCGTTCTTAACATTTAAAAAGATGAATATTCTTCTCTCCATGGCCTTTATCTCCGAAAATCTCCTAAAAATATGTTTTCATCTTATTTAGTGATTTAAGAAAGACACTTTGGTTTAGGTTATTAGTAATAATTTGATATAGGTAATTAGGATTAATCATAAGGTTTTTTTATTCTAGATCATATTTCATTATTTTCTCAAGAGGATGGTTGTTGCATTGGTTGTCAAAATATTTTTTCACAAAACACCTCCAGGTTTAGGTGAATGACTAAAACAAAAACATTATGTATGTATCGTACATAAATAATTCTGAGTAAGAAATAAATTGATTACAAAAATAATTCATATGATTTCGTAAATTATATAACCATATTATTAACTAAGTAAACTTTTAGGTAAAACATATATCACTTTAAATCATGATAGGTTTTACTAGGTTTTATCCACTTTATTCATCATTATAGTTCCTAAATTGAATGTGAATTATCCAAAACATATACCATGAGAGTATCTATCTTAGTGCAAAATCTTTGGCCCACAATTTATTCATTAAGTAAAGATCATGTTGACACTCAATCATATATTTTTAGAGTGTTTACCCTTAGGTTAATATATTCCAAAGCCACATATACCTTCCATTATCCAGGTATTTATTTCATTACTATTAATGCAAAAAATCTCAAATTTTCAAAAAAATCAGGATGTTATCATATAAATAGACTTATCCATATGGTTTTCAACAAATTTACCTAATTATAAGCTCTACAAATTAACAAACCCTACTTACATACAGACTTATGACACCCAAGCATTAAGTACATAAATATTATATCATTTTAGATGAATATTAAATACATTTCACTATTATACGTTCTAAAAGACCGTAAAGGATTAGTGTCTTTGAATACTAGAAACATATTCAACTTATTTCATGAAAATATCATCAACAGATCCTACAATGTTTCTTTCTAACAGAACCCTTCCTACAAATTTATTACTTAATACCTTTATTCATAATGGGGTTAAAATAGAAACCTAAAAGTGGGTGAGATGAAAGGATCAGTAAGGGTAAACTTGGTAGATATGAATTTATTGTCATATGTTATTCCAAGATATATATAAGGGTATTATTACATGATCATAAATTATAAATTTCATACCTAATCAGCCAATTATCATTTATCATAAATCATGGAATAAGTATTTATCATAAAATACAAGTCATAAGAGTGTGGAATCATCTATAAACCATTATGAGATATGAGAACATATCACAAGAAAAATAAATAAGTTTTTCTCATAAATATAAGTATAGAAAATAATTTCATTAAGAAAGGATCATGTCCAAGACTATCATTGTGGAATGGATTCACTACCCATTCCATCATTTCCTTATTCAAGTTTTACTCCCAAGACTATCATAGTGGATAGAGTACCTTACTGAACTGGGATCATTCCTTATTCCAGTCCACATTATCTCATCAGATATCATCCTTTATCCAATGAACTCTGGGGTAATATAATTTTTTCTTTTCTACCACACAATTAAATACATACATATATGTAAAAAATGGTCATAAAAAATCACAATTTCATCATAGCATAATCCATGGAAAATAAATGGGTTTTGTAAACATCTCATCATCACAAACTACCACAAAACTGGGAAAGAGATGCTTTCATTTAATGAGTTCTAAGCAGAAAGCCATGATAAAGGGGTGGGATTTTACCAGCAGTAACTAAAAGCATTGATAAATGTGACCTTTATTAATGTTTTAAAAACCACAGTTAAAGGTGTAACTTTTATTAGTGCATTTAATAGCATTGATAAAGGCCAAATTTGTCCATGCTAAAAATAGAGCTGATAAATTTTTTTAATAAAACATATTATGAATTAATATAAAATTATAAGATTTATGTTAAAAGTAATTATTATTTGTATAAACTAAATAAAAAAATTCTAATTAAAAACATATTTTAATAATTCAAAAATCTATATATTATTATTTAATTGAAAAAATAATTCTTATGATAATAATTAAATATATATATATATATATATTTAATAAAATAATTATATGATTATAATAAATTACATTAAATAATAAATATATATATTAGATTTATAAGATTTATTAATTATTTAGAGATTTATTATACTTATATTTATTAGATTAATTAGATTAATTTATTAGATTTATTAGATATACAGGATTTATTCATTATATTTATTATGTTTTTTATATTTGTTATATTTACTACATTTATTTTATTTATAAATATATAATACTTTTTAATATATATATATATATATATATATTTAATTTTATTGAATATATCAGGGTTTTCCAATGAATTGGGTCAATGAATATATTGATCAGGCATATATATATATATTATACATGTATCAGGAATGAATCTTAATTTATACATTACATCACATAGTTCATTGATGTGTTATATTGATTAATTCATAACGTTACCCATATTAACAACATATGTTCTAAAAATTGTTCTTATAAAATTAAATTAAATATATTTAAATAATAACTATATTTTATTATATTTTTAATGATATATTTAAATACTTTGGGAATACATTTGTAATTATAATTACAAGTAAATATATATAAATAATTACAAAATTTTACATATAATATTATAATTGTATTAATATTCATAAATATATGTTATCAATTATATACAAATATTTATAAATATATACTATTTATAGTTATAATTATAACTATATATATATGTAAATAATAATAAAATTATAATAAATATATTTATTATACTACTCATAAAGTTATAAATATATAATTAAATAGATATATTTATATATATACCCAAATATCTATAAATAAATACAAATAAGTTTATATTTATTTAAATAATTATTTAATTAGTTGTGAAAATATTATGATAACAATGTATCTTATCAGCACTAGAAAAGCGCTGATAAGAGAAATATTTATCATGATTATAAATTTAGAAGTTATAAATAGGTCTTTTATCAGCGCTATAATTTTAGCGATGATAGATTGGTCTTTTAAAACGGTTCTTATTTTAGGGTTGAAAAAAATACCTTTATCAGTGCTTTTAAATAGTGTTGATAAAAGTTTTTGTGAGTTTTATAAAAGAACCTTGACAGGATCCTCCTCCCTCACACCCTTTCAAGACAACACAATATCTGACCCCTACTTCGTCGAGCCATTCTCCACCAAGACCACTCCTCTACTGCGACCCCTCATCATCCCCATCTATTGTTTTTTCCTCCTCCTCCTCCTCTTCCAAGACCCCTCCTCTTTTTCGTCCCCTCCTCCTCCTCATCCTCTACCACTACTGCCTCCTCCTCCTCCTCCGCCCTGACTGCCAACTCATCCTCCTCCTGTACTGCATCCTCCACCTCCACCTCCACCTCCTCCTCCACTTCTTTCGCCTCCTTCAAGTCCACCTCCTTCTGTGGACACCTTTTCCACCAAACATGCTCCGACACATCAACCTCATCTGACGACCATCCCAACATCCTCCTCTATAGCATACAAATTCCCCTAGTGATCCTCTATTTCGGTTTCCATGGTTTACAGATGTTGTGTAATTTTTGGGGGAGTTTTCCCTCTAATTGTTGGAATATCATTGATTATTGGGGGAGTTTTTCATCTAATTGTTTGTATATAATTTAGTTTTTTGGAGTCTTTCATCTAATTTTTTGTATATATATTGAGTATGCTAGTTCACCCTTTTATTATTATTGTTTACCTTTATTTATTATTTAATTTAGGTGGAGATTCTTATTAGATATATTACATTCCCTTTCATTTTTATTTCTCCTGTTTATTTTTATTTTCAATGTAATAATATTAGTTTTCTTATATTTTTTATCACACAAAAGGGGGAGAGATATTCAAATTTTTTGAGAGTTTATTGGATTTTATAATTATCAAATTGGTTGAATGGTTTCTTTCGACTCTGTCTATGTTTAGATAAATGCATATCCAATATCATTTTTATTATTTTATTTTGATAATTACTTGTTCCTATCGTTTTTTATAGTTTATTATAATTTATTATTGTTGATATCCTTATTAGATAAATTCATATCCCCTCAAAATTCATATAGTGGTTCTATCACTTATGATTCAACATTCTCTTTCATCCTTCATAGACCAATTCTAACTGTTTATACCCTTATCTAAGATACTGTTAGATAGATCCTACCTTTATGCTCATTTGATATCCTCAATGATTGATTTCTTCAATAGTAGTGTCTATCTTTTAGAGTTGGAATATATTTTATCTTTATCTTATTTTCATATATTCTTGATTCCTGAGTTATATAATAGCAACAACCTATAATGAAAAACATATAAGACTCATCTCTAAACTTTTTAATATTCCCTTAGTAATATCTAAATATATTATATACTCCTCAAGGAATTTATTTTTCCTTTCCATGTAAATTTAATTGGAAGTAATTGGGCTTTCTTCCATGTAAAAAGGTATATCTTAAATCCTCTTTTAATATTCACAATTTTTCACACATAATAATGAATTTATTAGTAACTCATATAACTGTTTCAATTAGATTGGGCTCCCCAACCAACATCCAAATTGTCCTTTTCTATTATATATTGACATCAATATTTTTGACACTTCATTTTCATTGACATAAAAACCAAAAAAGGAATTTGGTTTCAGTGAACACCTATTGGTATAATCACATATTAAAAAAATAGAAGAATAAATTACATAAGGGCTCTATTCCATCCCCAAACCTCGCTATCGTTATACTAGAACCCGTCAATCTGCCAAGCCCGAATCTCACACCAGTCAAAAATTAGAAAATAGTCATGTATTGTGACAATGGTTTTTGACCAATTGAAAATGGATATAGTTTATATCCACTATTCAGACACCCATGGGTGTTATCCCAGTTTCCATATCCCATCGGAGATATCCATAGTCGGATGGTCTAGTACCATAGAAAATTCTTGTGGATGTATTCCTTAATATAGGGAACCTATATCCATGATTTTTAACCATTTCTATAGGGAATCTACGTCCATTGGTGGAACATAGACATAGGTATCTCCAGTTATGGTATGTGGATGTTGTTATATAATTCGAAATATTAATAAAAATGATGAGATTTGATTCCAAGACCACTTCAATACTTTATCTAAAGAATTATAAATAATCTACAATGAACTATCTTTAAAAATATATACATATGAATATATCTAAATATTTAAATATATTTTTGTGTATGTGTATAATATTTTATAAATATAATAATTATACTTTTAGAAATGAATAATGTTCATGGATTCTAGAACCATTGTCTATAGTCCATATCTATTATGGTCATAGGTGGTGTAAAAGAGTCCTACCACAACAATATATATAGATCGTAGCCTTAAGACTTTTCCATTTCAATCCCATGAAAAACATTCCTTTGCCCACAGTTCATATCAACTCACAAAACGGTTATACCTCCATTTAATGTTAGGTGACATGGTTATTATCACCTAACCCAAAAGCAGATTATAAGTAGTGCCATGTCATTGGAAAAAGGTATATGTCTGGGTTATGCCTCAAGGTGATTAAAATGAAAGTGGTTTTCATTCTTACCTTGGTTTGGTGAAAGATATATATTAAAGAGTTACACTCTCTTTCAAAAGTTAGGTATATCTAGTGGATATACATGTGACACCCTTGTATTTTAATGAATAACCAAGGGTTAGTTTTGAAGGTGAAAGAGGGAAGTTGCACAAATTTTTCCAATGGAACCGGATTCCATGACATGTTAAATATTCTACATCGTAGAGGTTGTGTTTGTGGCATGGTTGGGGAAATACGGTGTGAAAGATAGTTTTTATGGTTCTAGTTTTATAGTAATAGTTGTGTCATTGTGTTTTGGTTGTTGTGTGATGTTTTATAAAGTGGAGTTCGCACAATTTTTCCAATTTTGGTATTATTTCACTATGGAGGGTGTGAGGGGTTAGAGGTTATGGTGTAGTGACGACCAATGCATCATAGTCTCTTTCCCCTAGATTATATGATCCCATGGTTGACCGTTCATTTTGATTCAAGATTTGTTTTTTTCGAGGATCCATTATGGTGAGGCCATCTCATTTGTGTCATAGTTCTTTATCATTTGGAATGCATTGTGGCATGGACCTATATGTTGTGTTGTGATGCATGTTTTCCCAAATTTCCTATGTGTTGTGTAGTTATTCATGCCTTGTTCCCCTATATATTTAGGCTCTTTCTGATTAATTCCAATTGATTATTGGATGCTTGATCCACCTCTACTTATTGAACCTCATGATGGAATAGCATAATTGACCTAAATATAATTACTTAAACCAACCTCATTCAAATGAAAAAAATATACAATTAATATTTAAACGCACTTTCACATCATCATTTCCATCTACATCTCCAAATCATTCATCCCCTCAATCTCCATATTTACACATTCCACATCACATGTACTTATATGGTGAATGAAACAAATCCTATTAAAATTCAATGAGGTTTGTAGGACATTTCCGATTATTTTTTATGTTTACTTCACACATTAGGTTCAATAAACAATACTACCATACAAATGAAGAAATTCTTATCATTCACTTCTCTAATGTCCATTCTATAAATGATTTATAATATATGATACTATCAGGACCCACCCCCATATGAACTCAAGTGGAGTTGGGAAAATATTAGCGTCTCATCCCCCCAAATACTATATTTAAATGAACATGGGTATGTTATAATTAGAAATGTAATTATACAGATGAGGCTGGTATCATAACCAACAAATGACATTACATTCCACTATCCTAAGAGGCATTCATAATCCCTACGAGATATCAATGATCCCCTGAAAAAAAAAATACAATTATTATGGAATATTTTATCATTAAATTAGGGTAAATTAAAAATGATTTTTCTGTTGAAAACCATATATTTCCCATTTATAAGTCGAACATCTAAGAAAATAGTAGATGTAACACCCCGAGGTTTTGTGAGATATATTATTTTTAATTTCGTTGATTTATTCTATTTTTAAATACACCAATATTAGATTGTACTATATGCAACACCGTATTAGCTTGCAGTATATGCAACACTATTCTTGGCTCGTTTTACACACAATTTCAAGTTCGTTTTGTGGAAATTATTCTACTCAACATTAAATATAGATTTTGTTTAATGTATAAATGAAATAACTTTTGATTATGTTATACATAACACCAAAGGGATCTTTCACTACATGCAGCACTAACATGGCTTGCATTATATGCAATCGTGACCTTTCTCGATAGCGTGTGTAGTACGCAATACCGGGTTTCACTAAACAATGATATGTTATTAAAATATTATATAAAATACCAATTATGAATAGTAATACCCACTTTTTGAAATATTATAAATTTTATCTTTGAAATTTGACTTTATTTATGGATTCGAGATATCGAAATTATCCTATGGTGAATTTTTGGTATTTTTATGAAAACTTTCAATTTTTGATGAATAGTGAAAACACTAAGTTATTGGTTAAAACCGAAATTTAATTTAAATAATAATATATTTTATTTAAATTTATTTTAGGTCAAAATAGATTCATAATTCCTATATACATTCAAGGCAATTCATTAGGTTCATTTTATAATAATTTTAGATATATAAAAATTTTATTGAACTTTTAACCGTCTTTTACCAACCTCCTAGGAGAATTTTCAAATTCACATAAAACATAATTTTACAGCTTCATTGAGTACAATTTTGAAAATCTGAAAGACACGGCTAAAATCATGGAGTAAAATGTGGTTCAATAAGATAAAAATTATTTTTGGTGAATAGTAACTTTTTACTTATATTTACCACAGTTAAAAGTAAATAGGGTTATTAAGGGTAAAACTGATATTATTATTACCCTAAAACATGTCTTAATTATATTGGATAAGTATAATTCGACCAAAAACAACCTTAGTAATTAAATATTACCCTTTAGGTCCACTTGGATTAGATTAGGACATTTATTATTATTTTATTTAAATACGAGTTAAAAAAGTTAAAAACAATGTTTATTAACTAAAACATTTTTATTATAGGGTTATGCACAAGATAAATTAGACTCTAAATATTAATTAGAAATATAAAAAGATTTCCTACATAATGGTATTTTATTATATTATTTATACATTAAATAATTTAATTTATTTATGACACAATGATGATGTAGTGAGTCCCATATTAATGAAATATTAACATAATGGATATTATAAATACCCAAATAAATGTAATTTGAGACTTTTTATGAGTTTAAATAATTTTATAGGTTAATATATCATATAATAGTTGGTTAGAAAAAAACATTTCGAAGTAATAATTCTTTTATAAATTTATAAAAAACTAAATACCAAATATCATCAAATTGACATAAAAGAGTTTTTAAAACAAATATTATATTATTAATTTATATAATGGTCCTAAAAATCTAAGGTTCGGCCAAAATACTTATATACTAATATATATTACATTAAGGAACCAATTGGGGTTCTATTTGTAGTTTATAGTTAGTTTATTAACCATATAGTGTAAGAATACAAGAAGACACAGTAAAAGATAAATTATTTATCTTAGTGTTAAATCTAAATGATAAGGTTAAAATGGTACCTTAAACTTGTCTAAAACCTATTGGTTGAGATTATTTTGAACCACACCAACACTTTCCTCAAAATAATTCACTTTGGATCCATTATAAACCGAATATGACTTTATTATAAAATAATATTTTATGTTTTTCCAAAGGTGCCCCTCACCCATCTTATAAAAGGGAACTCCCTCTTCTCTTACATTCACTCTTCCCAAGCCATTTGGCTTGGCGAAACCCTGCCCAAATACCCACTCAAATATCCTCCCTTAATTATAGAGGCATTAAATTATTCATAAAGCCTATCTAAAATGCCCTTTTGATGAAATCAAAAGGAAGAACCCGAAGAAGAGGTAAATATCTCACCACCTATTTCAAGTTCCTTTCTTCTTCCACTTCCTCCTTCGTTATTGTTTCCATTATAAAATTCGAAATCAAGTATCTTTTATATATTTTTATGTTGTTATAAAACTGTTACAACCATATTAGTTATTTTATCCATTCTATGAACGAAAATGTCACCACACGTGCATACGTACGGCTTACCGTCTCCACGTCATGGTGTAGTTTGTTATCCAAACATTTCATCATTTGGATAGGTATAATAATGTGTATAAATGATATAAATAATAAATATAACATTATTATGAATCAGTATATATGATATACCTTCCAATTATATACAATTTTAAAATCAAAAGAATGATATCATAGCTTGTGCGTATGTACGAACTACCGTCTCCACAAACGCGATGAGATTCATTTTACATGATTAACCATTAAAGTATAATTATAAATTATATATAATAAATAATCATGAAAGATATTATATAATAATTTTACATTATTTATGTAAATATATGTTTCATTTGCTTAATTCCATTCAATTATATAAGGAAACGGAAACAGCGTTCATGCGTACGTACGACCTACCGTCTCCCGGAACGGTGTATTTCATTCCATTTATCAATATACCATATATATTTATATGCTGAATATATATTATATATAAATAATGTTTTAAATTATGGAATTATGTAAATCATAATTTATGTAATAATATCAATAACAACAAATCGAAACACGTACAATAAAAGAAACGATTTTACAGAAAACGCTGCTTTAGCATTGAATTTACAAAAGAACGGGTAATATAAAGTTATAAGTGAACCATAAATGATATCATTACAGTGAATATGATTCTTTAATAAGTCAATGTAATTCTCTAAATCATTATATAGGAGGTTCAGATACATACGAAGCATATCAGACCTAACGTATGGGATAGTTTTTCAATCTCATTTTTATCCGAGATTCCTTACACAGAAATATTTAATGGGGTTATATTTTTCATCCATTTCCATAAAAATGTTTTCATAAAGTGTTAATATTCATACATGTATGTTTAAAGCCATGTTTACCCCTTTTTTACTTTTACTTTGTGTTATGTAAGGAATATTTCTTTTGTTTACCATACGAAGTACTTTTTGACTTTTTCGGTAAAAGTACGAGGAGAATGTTTTTTTAACTTATACGACATGAAAGGATTTTTAATATTTTATAACACCTTAATTAAATAAATCATACTCAACAATATTTAATGAGTATTTTAAAATGAATCCATTTTCTTTTAAAATAGCATGGCATTTTTTGAAATGAAAATGATTTTGAAGAAGAAAGGATATTTTCCTCAAGAATTCATTTCAAGTGTTTTATCAAAACCATTTTCCATCTAAGATGACATTATTTCATATGTGTATGATTCAAGTAAAATGTCTGAATGATTTACGTGTTTTCACTTTTATTTTGATGAAATTATATCCATTTGTTTTATTTGGATTATGTTATTTAGGGATGATGTTTATGAAACCCGTTTTATTCTTTAAGTTATGATGAATGAATTATGATTGTTTTGTGGCACACATAAGAGTGATTTCAATTTGAAATGGGTGGGACCTATATCTCTCTACAATGCATTGGGTGAATATTTATATCTCATGAGATATACATGACTATAATGGAATGTAAATCTGGTACAGTAATACAGGGATGAAACGGAAGGTAAACGTGATTCATTAATGTACATTGTCCACTATGATGGTCTTGGAATTAATGCCTTCGCTACAATGGAAATCATATCATGTGCATAATGGTTTCCACAATTACATGTTTTATTCCCATGATATCTTATCATTATTGATGTTCCTTTATGATATATTCCTTACATACTTCCATGATTTATGTCATTTCTCAAAAATTTTATGTTTAGATTTTATGTTCAAGTTTTTCCATTCAAATGTTTATGGATTATTTTAAGTTCCCTATATTTACCCTTAATGAGCATTTTATATCACCCTTTTTTTCCTTTTCCCCAAGATATATAGAATGGTTTTAGGTAAGAAAAAAAAGGGGAATATATTTACGGGAGATGTTGAAGATCTTTCACCATGTTTAGAAGAGTATGTTCCGAGTTTCCCAAGACACTAAACTATTACGGTCCATGGGTGTCTGGTTTTGTGATGTATTAATTATTCCAAAAAATTAATTTAATTTTCATGTACGTCACGTTCGGGTCTCTACAGTATGTACCAGAGGAAAGGTTTAGTTAAACATTGGAAACTAGGATGTGAAAACTTTAATGAGATACATAGAGATATTTCTAAGGTATGTGTAGGGATGTCCTTAAGGTTAAGTATAAGTGTAGGTTATAGTCCCAGAATTATGGTAACGATATTAGAATTAAACATAAGATGTTAGATATTGAAGTTACTCCCCCTTTATTATCTTGTTTTCCAATTATGATTTCTGCCTCTCACACTATTCTTTTTGGGTTTTAGATGATGGCTGAAATCTCAAAGAACCATGTCGATCAATGTAATGGAAAATGAAATTATTGTCCTTATGAACAAACCAATGTTATGGGAGATGGAGTGAAAAATAATATTGTTATACTAACACAAGCAATGAATCATTCTTGACTTCTAAATGGGCAAAGATGGAAACAATATTCTATTGATTCCTTTATGAGGCAACGTCCACCTTCTTTCAGTGGGTCTTCTAATCCACTTGTTTCTGAATAATGGATCAGTACCATTGAAAAGATATATTACATACATCGTTGTTCTGAACATGGAAAATTCATTCTAGCTGTTTACCGTTTGTAAGGCGAAGCAGACCAGTGGTGGACTCAAATTAAGAATAAAAGGCCCCAAGATGAGATTGAATCAATCCAATGGGATGAGTTCAAGAACTTTTTCTTCAATAAGTACGTCCGTTGTATTATTCAAACAAATATGGAAAATGAGTTCCTTAAGCATAAGAAAAAGTATGTTGAATTTTTTGGTATATACGAGAATAATTTTACAAGGCTTTCAAGGTATGAATCTAGGTTTATCGTCTAACCTGAAAGTAATGTTGTTCGATTCTTCAATGGATTAAAACAAATTCATTAAAGGGAATTAGCTATAAGAGACTTTAGTAGCTATGAAGAAATTTTGTGTTGTGCTATCAAGGTAGAACTGTAATTTGGTGGTACATATCCATCTCATGGTTTTGACAAAAAATGAAAGATGGATTTCAAGGAGAAATCTCAGAACAATGGTGAAAAGAATATGATTGTTTCTTTATGCTCAATGTGTGGAAAGAAGCATAGTGGAGATTGTCTAAAAGGTACAAGAAATGTTTTAAGTGTGGAAAACAAGGTCATTGAGCAGTTGAGTGTCGAAGTAATGGGAAAAAGTTTATCTAATGATGTGAATAGACAAAAGACTACATAGAACACTCCACCAACACTTCAATGCTTCAAGTGCAAGGAAATGTGGCATTATGCTAATCAATTCCCTAATCCAAGGGTTAATGATGATCGACGTGAGAAACCACTTAAGGCAAAGGATAAAGCGAAGTCACATGCGATCACTATTTTTGATGTTGAGTATGAAAATGTTGTTGTGGAATGATTAAGTGTTTATGTAATGGGATTTAAAATTAGTATCATGGAATCTCATTTATGGTATCATGGAATTTTGGAATTTCTATGTATTGGTTTTCAATAATTTTATTGTACCGGTAACCATGAAAAGTGAATTAAATATTTTTGGAAAGAAGATGATATGCGCATAATGTAGGGATAAATAGAAAATTAAATTAGCTCATGACTGATACAAGGACAAAGTTATGTCATGGTTTGAGTATATAGAAATTTTTGGATTTTGTTATGTGGAAAGAGTTAACTTTTGACAGAATTCGTTTTTTCACTATGGTTCATTTTTCAGGAGAATGCATGATTAAGGTATTCACCTGTTTGGAATGTCACCAACAAGATATATCATATGATATATAGGGGATAAATTATGGCATTCACATTCTTGGTTGATGACATTTCTAGTAATCGTTTCCTTTATACTATGAGCTTGGAACGATGTATTTTGGATAAGCCTAAAGATTGGAATGAATTAAGTTAGAAATTAGATAGTATTGTTTAAGGATAGAACTTTTTTAGATATTATTGCAGGAATTTTATAATAATATAGTTATAGAAAAAGGGACGACCTGCAGGACTAGCGACAACCCGTCGCGTCGGACAGGTTTTCGGGAATCGAACCCACAGATGAAGTGAGACAAGCCTTTATCACCTACCCCTGGCCTATAGGAAGTCCCTGGATAGTAGAAAATAGTTTTATTTTATTAAGAGGTATGATATATGAAGTATAAGTCCTTTTTTGGAACCATATACCATTAATCTAACCATAAGATGAAATTTTGTATATAACTTTTTCTATCCCTATGTTCGAAATAGATGGAATGACCTATCATTCTATCGCATCATCTGATTACACTTCACCGAAGACAAATTCAACTTCATTCCTTTAAGAGATGAAGTTGAAATTGGTCAAGGCACAAACAACACTGATATTGCACCAAAATCAAGTAAGTATTTTATTTAATTCAAAAATTCATCAACATTAGGGAAATGATCGTGAAAACCAAAAATGTTGTCCTAGTGCTCTCATATCTGATGAATCAGATAGTTCCATAGATCATCTCAAATTTATGTCATTGTTATTATTGGATTTTTCATAGCCATGTTCTCTACCACTCTCCATCAGAAAATGATGGGTACATTTCTCTTTTATATCCATATTTTCACCTATATTTTCCTATCTGGAAACCCACTGATGAGTTACTTTGGGTATCCGTTATGTTTATAACATTCCAATTATAAAATTATAATTTAGTATTCCTTTTTATGATGTGGGTTTATATGACGGAAACTTTCTAGTAGAAAACCATTTATAACCCCGATGAATTTTGACGGTGAAATTCATTTTAAGGGGTGTAGAATGTAACACCCCGAGATTTTATGAGATATATTCATTTTAATTTTGTTTATGTTTTCTATTATACACTACACCAAGATTACCTTGTACTATACACAAAACCGTATTAGTTTTCATTATATGCAACACTATTATGGGCTTCTGTAACATAGAATTTCAAGTTCATGCTGTGGAAATTAATCTACCCAACATTAAGTATAGATTTTGTTTAATGTATAAATAAAATAAGTTTTGATTATGTCATACTCAACACCAAAGGGAGCTTTCACTACACGCATCCCTGACTTGGCTTGCATTACCCGCAATCACATCCTTCCTCGATAGTGTGTGTAGTATTCCATAACAGGATTTACTAAACAAAGATATTTTTTTATAATATTATATAAACTAGTTGTTATGAAGAGTAATAAAAACTTTTTGAAATTTTATAAATTTTATCATAAAAAATGAACTTCATTTTTGGATTCTTGATATTGAAATTAGCCAAGGGTGAATTTTTGGGATTTTTCTGAAAACTTTCAATTTCTGATGAATAGTGAAAACTCTGAGTAATTGGTTAAAACCGAATTTTTATTTAAATAATAATTTATTTTATTTCAATTTATTTTATGTCAAAATAGATACATAATACCTATATATGTTTAATTTAATTCATTAGGTTCATTTTATAATAATTTTAGATATAAAAAATGTTATTGAACTTTTAATTGTCTTTTCCCCACCACCTAGGAGAATTTAAAAATTCACATAAAACATAATTTTACCCCTTCTATGAGTGGAATTTTGAAAATCTGGGAGACATGGTTAATATCACGGAGTAAAATGAGGTTCAATAAGATGAAAATAATTTTTTGTTAATAGTAACTTTTTACTTTTATTTACCACGGTTAAAAGTAAATCGGGTAATTATAGGTAAAAATAATATTATTATTACCCTAAAACATGTCCTAATTATATTGGATAAGTATAATTTGATCAAAAACAACCTTATGAATAAAATATTACCCTTTAGGTCTACATGGATTAGATTAGGACATTTATTATTATTTTATTTAAAGAAGAGTTAAAATAGATAAAATCAAAGTTTAATAACTAAAAAAATTTTATTATAGAGTTATACATAAGATAAATTCAACTATAAATATTCATTAGAATTATAAAAAGATTTACTACATAAATGTATTTTATTTTTATTTTTTTACATTAAATAATTTAATTTATATATGACACAATGATGATGCAGTAATTACCATATTAAGGAAATATTAACATGATTGATATTATAAAGTCCCAAATAAATGTAATTTTAGACTTTTTATGAATTAAACTACTTTTATAGGTTAATATAACATATTATAATTGTTTTGATGAATTTTTTTCGAAGTAATAATGCTGTTAGGAATATAGAATAATCAAAATACCAAATAGTGTCAAATTGACAGAAAAAAGTTTTTAAAACAAATATTATATTATTAAAATATATAATGGTCTTAAAAATCTAATATTCGGAAAAAATACTTATATAATAATATATATTACATTAATGAACCAATTGGGGTTCTATTGGTAGATTATAGTAAGTTTATTAACCATACAGTGTAAGAATACAAGAAGACACTGTAAATGATAAATTATTTAACTTAGAGTTAAATCTAAATGATAAGGTTAAAATGGTACCCTAAACTATTCTAAAACCTATTGGTTGAGAGTATTTCGACCCATACTGACCTTATCCTAGATATAGGCCACATTGGAGCCATTATTTACTGAATATGACTTTATTATAAAATAATATTTTATGTTTTTTCTAAGGTGCCCCTCACCCCTCTTATAAAAGGGAACTCCCACTTCTCTCACATTCACTCCTCCAAAGCCATTTGGCTCGGCCAAACCATTCCCAAATACCCTCTCAAATATTATTTCATAATTCTAGAGGCCTTTAGTTAGAAATCCAACCTTAGGATCCCTTTTGATCAAATCAAAAGGAAGTACCCGAAGAAGAGGTAAATATCTCACCACCTATTTCAAGTTCCTTCCTTCTTCCACTTCCTCCTTCTTTATTTTTTCCATGATAAAATAATAACTACACTATATTTTATATAAAGTGATGTTGTTATAATAATTTTACAGCCATATTAGTTATTTTATACATCCTTTGAATGAAAAAATCATCACACATGCATATGTACGGCTTACCGTCTCCACGTCGTGGTGTAGTTTGTTATCCAAAATTTCATCATTTGGATAGGTATAATAATGAGTATAAATTATATAAATAATAAATATATCATTATCATGATTCTTTATATATATGATATAAATTCCTATTATATACAATTTTAATATCAAAAGAATGATATCATCGCTCATGCGTACGTACGGACTACTGTCTCCACGAACACGTTGAGATTTATTTTCCATGATTAACCATTAAAGTATTATTATAAATTATATATAATAAATAATAATAGATGATTTTATATAATATTGGTACTATAATTATATACATATATGTTTCATTTAATTTTTTCTATTCAATTCAATAAGGAAACGAAAACATCGTTCAAGCGTACGTACGACCTACAGTCTACAGGAACGATGTATTTCATTCCATTTATCGATCTATCATATATATTTATATGATGAATATATATTATATATAAATCATGTTTTAAATTTAGGAAATAATTAAATCCGGATATAAAAAATAATATCAGGAACAGCATGTCGAAACACGTACGATAAAACAAACAATTTTACACAAAACACTTCTTTAACATGGAATTTACAAACGAACGGGTAATATAAAATCATAAGAGAATCGTATATGATATAATAAAAATGAATATGATTCTATAATAATTTATTGACATTATTTAGATCATTATACATGAGTTTCGGATACAAACGAAGAATATCGTACCTATGGTAAGGGATAATTTTTCAATCTCAATTTTATCTGAGATTGCTTATACCGAAGTATTTTCTTGGGTTATATTTTTCATCCACGTCCATAAAAAGGTTCTCATAAAGTGTTTAATATTATTACATGTAATTTTACAGTAATATTTACCCCTTTTTGACTTTTAATTTGTGATAGGGATGGAATATTTCTTTTGTTTACCATACGAGGTACTTTTTGACTATTTCGGTAAAAGTACGAGGAGAATGGTTTTTTAACTTATAAGGCATGAACATATTTTTACAATTTCATAATGCCTTAATTTCTTATGGCTTCCACTACAAGATTTAATGTCTATTTCCAAAAAAATACTCTTCCTTTAAAATTGCATGGAATTTTGTGAAAAGAAAATTATTTTGAAGAAAAAGGATATTTTCCTCAATAATTCATTTCAAGTATTTTAACAAAACCATTTTCAATATAAGATGACATTATTTAATATGTTTAGGTTTCAAGTATAATGTCTCTATGATTTACATGGTTTCAATTTTATTATTATGAAATTCTATCCATTTATTTTTTATTGATTATGTTCTGATGGGATGATGTTTATGAAAATCAATTTATTCTTTGGGTTATAATGAATGATTTATGATTGTTTTGTGGGACATGTAAGAATTATTTCAATATGAGATGGGTGGGACCTATATCTCCCTCCAATTCATTGGGTATAGATTTATATCTCAAGAGATAGACATGGCTGTAATGGCACATAAATATGGTACAGTAATACAGGACTGGAACGGCAGGTAAACCCGATTCAGTAATGGACTTTGTCCACTATGATGGTATTGGAAGCAATGACATGGATACTATGGAAATCATATCATGTTATTAATGGTTTCCACAATTACATTTTTATTACCATGCTATTTTATCATTATTGATGATCCTTTATGATATATTACATACGTACTTCCATGATTTATATCATTGCTCAAAATTTTGATGTTTAGATTTTATGTTCACATTTTTTCATTCAAATGTTTATGGATTGTTTCACATTCCCTATGTTTACCCTTAATGAGTATTTGAGATCATCTTTTTTATGTTTTATTTTCCCGATGATATAAATAGAGTTTTTACGTAACAAAAAAATGGGAAGATCTTTATGGGAGATGTTAAAGTTCGTTCACCATGATTAGAAGACTATGTTCGGAGTTTCCAAAGACACTAAACTATTAATGTCCTTGGGTGTCTATTTTTTGTTATTTATTAATTATTCCGCAAAAGTAATGTAATGTCCATTAACATCAAGTTCAGTTCTCTAATGTAGGCATCAGAGGAAATGTTTATTTAACCTTTGGAAACTATGATGAAAAAACATTAGTGATATCCCTAGAGATATTTCTAAGGCATGATTAGGGATGTCCTTAAGTTAAGTATAACTCTAAGTTATAGTCCTAGAATTATGGTAACGATCTTAGAATTAATCATAAGATCTTAGATATTAAAGGTACTCTCCCTTTATCATGTTGTTTTCCTAATATGATGTTTTCCTCTAACACTATTATTTTTGGGTTTTAGACGATGGCTGGAACCTGAAGGGACCGTGTTGATCAATGTAATGGAAAATGCAATGATTGTCCTTCTGAAAAAACCAATGTTATGGGAGATGGATGGAAAAATCTTGTTTCTATACACACACAATCTATGAATCATTCTGGACTTCTAAATGTGTAGAGAAGGGAACAATATTCTATTGAGTACTTTATGAGGCAACGTCCACCTTTTTTAAGTGGGTCTTCTAATCCACTTGTTACTGAATAATGGATCAGTACCATTGAAAATATAATTTCTATACATCAATCTTCAGAACATGAAAATGTCATTCTAGTTGTTTACCATTTAAAAGGTGATGTAGACTAGTGGTGGACTCTAATTAAGAATACAAGGCCCCAAGATGAAATTGAATCAATGTATTGGGGTGAGTTCAAGAAATTGTTCTTCAATAAGTACTTCCCTCTTATTCTTTGAACAAATATGGAAAAGGATTTCCTTGAGCTTAAGAAAAATGATGATGAATTTTTTGGTATATACGAGGCGAATTTTACAAGGCATGCAAGGTATGCATCTGGATTTATCATCCAACATGAATGTAAAGTTGATCGACTCTTCAGTGGATTAAAACCATGTCTTTGAAGGGCATTAGATATAAGAGACTTCAGTAGATATAAAGAGATTGTTCATTGTGTTATCAAGGTAGAACTATAAATTGATGTTACATATCCATCTCATGGTTTTGACAAAAACCGAAAGATGGAGTTCAAGGAGAAATATCAGAACCATGGTGAAAAGAAAATGAATGTTTATTTATGCTCAAAGTGTGGAAAGAAGAATGGTGGAGATTGTCTAAATGGTTCTAGAAAATGTTTTAAGTGTGGAAAAGATGGTTATCGAGCAGTTGAGTGTCGAAGTAATGGTAAAAAAGTATCTAATGACGTGAGTAGATAAAAGACTACAGAGAATTCTCCACCAACACTTCAATGCTTCATGTGCAAGGAAATGGGGCATTATACTAATCAATACCTGAATCCAATGGTTAATGATGATTGACATGAGAAACCTCTTAAGGAAAAGGATAACATGAAGTAACATGTGATCACTATTCGTGATGTTGACTATTAAAATGATGTTGTGGAATGATTATGTGTTTATGTAATGGGATTTGAAGATAGTATCATGGAATCTCATTTATGGTATCATGGAATTTTGGAATATCTATGTATTGGTTTTCAATAATTGTATGGTACCGGTAACCATGAAAAGTGATTGAAATATATTTGGAATGAAGATGAAATGTTCATAATGAAGTGATAAATATAAAATAAAATGAGCTCATCACTGATATAAGGAGAAAGTTATATCATGGATTGATTATATAGAATTTTTGGGATTTTGGTATGTGGAAAGACTTAAATTTTGAAAGCATTAATATTTTTACGAAGGTTCATTTTTTAGGAGAATTCATGATTAAGTTATTCACATGTTTGAAATATGACCAATATGATATATCTTATGATATATGGGGTGTAAATGATGGTATTCACATGCTTGGTTGATGACATTTCAACTAATCTTTTTCTTTTTACTATGATGTTGGACTGAAGTATTTTGGATAAGCCTAAAGATTGGAATGAATTATGTTAGACATAAGATAGTATTGTTGAAGGCTAGAACTTTTTTTGATATTATTGCAGGAATGTTATAATAATGTAGTCTTAGAATAATGGAAAACCTGTAGGATGGGTGACAACCCATTGCGTCGGACCAGGTTGCGGGAATCGAACCCACAACCGAAGTGCAACATGCCTTTATCACCTACCACTGGCCTACAAGAATTCCCTGGTTTGTAGAAACTAGTTTTAATTTATTAACATGTATGATTGATGAAGTATATGTCTATTTTGGAACTATATATGATTAATATCACCATAATATGGACTTATGTATATATCGTTTTCTAACCTTGTGTTTGAATCAGATGGAATGACCTATCATTCTATCACATGATCTACTAACACTACACGGAAGACAAATTCAACTTCACTTCTTTAAGAGGTAAAGTGGAAATTGTTCAAGGCACAAACAACAGTGAGATTGTACCAAAATCAAGTAATTATTTCATTTAATTCAAAAATTCATCAACATTAGGAAAATGATCTTGAAAACCAAAAATGTTGTCCTAGTGCTCTCATATCTGATTAATTAGATGGTACCTTAGATCATCACAAATTTATGGCTTTGTTATTGTTTTCTTTTTCATAGCCATGTTCTCTACCACTCTCCATCAGAAATTAATGGTTAGATTTCTCTTCTGTATCCATATTTTCACTTATATTTTCTTATGTGGAAACCCAGTGATGAGTTACTTTGGGTATCCGTTATGTTTATAACATTCCTTTTTTAAATTGTGTTTTATTATTCCTTTTTAAGATTTGGGTTTCTATGAAAGAAACTTTATAGTAGAAAACCATTTATATCCCCGGCGAATTTCATGGGCGAAATTCATTTTAAGGGGGGTAAAATGTAACACCCCAAAATTTTTTGAGATATATTGTCTTTAATTTCTTTGATGTATTTTATTATAAACTACACCAATATTAGATTGTACTATACACAACACTGTATTAGCTTTCAGTATACGCAACACTATTCTTGGCTCTTGTTACACACAATTTCATGTTCGTTTTGTGGAAATAATTCTATGCAACATTAAGTATAGATTTTATTTAAGTTATAAATGAAATTAGTTTTGATTATGTTATACAGAACACCAAAGGGAGATTTCACTACATGCAGCCCTGACTTGGCATGCATTACACGCAATCGCGACCTTCCTCGATAGCGTGTGTAGTATGCAATACTGGGTTTTACTAAACAATGATATGTTATTAAAATATTATATAAACTTGCCGTTATGAATAGTAATACCCACTTTTTGAAATTTCATAAATTTTAACATTCAAAATGGACTTAATTTTTGGTTTCGCGATATCGAAATCAGCCTAGGGTGAATTTTTCGTATTTTTTTGAAAACATTCAATTTTTTATGAATAGTGAAAACACTGAGTTATTGGTTAAAACCGACATTTTATTTAAGTAATAATTTATTTTATTTAAATTTATTTTTGGTAAAAATAGATACATAATACCTATATATGTTCAATGTAATTCATTGGGGTCATTTTATAATAATTTTAGATATATAATTTTTTTATGAAATTGTTACCGTCTTTTACCCACCTCCTGGGAGAATTTAAAAATTCACATAATACATAATTTTACCGCTTATGTGAGTTGAATTTCAAACATCCGAGAGAAATGGTTAATATTAAGGAGTAAAATGTGGTTAAATAAGATAAATATAATTTTGGTGAATAGTAACTTTTTACTTTTATTTACCACGGGTAAAAGTAAATAGGGCAATTTAGGGTAAAAATGATATTATTATTACCCTAACACATGTCCTAATTCTATTTTATAAGTATAATTAGACCTGAAAAAACCTTATGAATAAAATATTACCCTTTAGGTCCACTTGGATTATATTAGGACATTTATTATTATTTTATTTAAAGAAGAGTTAAAATAGTTAAAAACAATGTTTAATGACTAAAACATTTTTATTATAAGGTTATACATAAGATAAATTAGACTCTAAATATTCATTAGAATGATAAAAATATTTCCTACATAATGGTATTTTATTTATATTATTTAGACATAAAATAATTTAATTTATTTATGACACAATGATGATGCAGTAATTACCTTATTAATGAAATATTAACATAGTTGATATTATAAATACACAAATAAATGTAATTTGAGACATTTTTTTAATTAAATAAATTTTATCTATTAATATCACATATTATGTTTTGTTATAAGATTTTTTATCAAGTAATAATGATGTTATGAATTTAGAAAAAACAAAATACCAAATAGTGTCAAAGTGACATAAAAGAGTTTTTAAAACAAATATTATATTATTAATTTATATAATGGTCCCAAAAATATATGGTTTGGCCAAAAGACTTATTTAATAATATATCTGACATTTATCAAGAAATTGGGGTTTGATTGGTTGTTTATTGTATGCTTATTAACCATATATTTTTAGAATACAAGAAGACATAGTAAAAGTTAAATTATTTATCATAGAGTTAAATCTAAATGAAAAGGGTAAAATGGTACCCTAAACATGTATAAAACCAATTGGTTGAGAGGATTTCGACCCATCCCTACCCTATTCTCGAAATAGGTCACTTTGGAGTCATTATAAACCTAATATAACTTTATTATAAAATAATATTTTAATATTTTCCAATGATTCCCCTCACCCCTTTTATAAAAGGGAACTCCCTCTTCTCTCACATTCACTCCTCCCAAGCCATTTTGCTCGGATAACCCCTACCAAAAGAACCTCTAAAATATCCTCCCTCATTATAGATGCATTCCTATAGTAGGAAATCCAGCCTATGGAGCCCTTTTGATCAAATAAAAAGGAAGAACCCGAAGAAGAGGTAAATATCGCACCACCTATTTCTAGTACCATTCTTCTTCCTCTTCCTCCATCATTATTATTTACATTATAAAATAATAACCCCAGTATCTCTTATATAATATTTTTTTGTTATAAAAATGTTACAACCATATTAGTTATTTTATACATCCTATGAATGAAAAAGTCGCCACACATGCGTACGTACGGCTTACAGTCTCCACGTCGTGGTGTAGATTGTTATCCAAACAATTCATCATTTGGAAAGATATAATTATGAGTATAAATGATATAAATAATAAATATTACATTATTATGATTCTTTATATATGATATACATTACAGTTATATACAATTTTAATATCAAAATAATGATATCATCACTCTTGCGTACGTATGGACTACCGTCTCCACGAACGTGATGAGATTCATTTTCCATGATTAACCATTCAAGTCTGATTACAAAGTATATATAATAATTAATAAATAAAGATATTATATATTAATGTTACTATATTTATGTACATACATGTTTCATTTACTTAATTACATTCAATTCAATAAGGAAACGAAAATAGCGTTCAAGCGTATGTACGACATACCATCTCCATGAATAGTGTATTTCATTCCATTTATCAATCTATCATATATATTTATATGCTTAATATATATTATAAATAAATCATTTTTGACATTATTTAATTAATTAAATCAGGGTATAAGTAATAATATCAATAACAACAAGTCGAAACACATACAATAAAAGAAACAATTTTACCCAAAACACTGCTTTAACATGGAATTTACAAAAGAACGGGTAATATAAAGTAATAAGGGAACCATATATGATATCATAATAATGAATATGATGTTTTAATAAGTCAATGAAATTATTTAAATCATTATACAGGAGGTTTGTATACATACAAAGCATATCAGGCCTAAGGTAAGGGATAATTTTTCAATAGCATTTTTATCTGAGATTTCTTATACGTGAGTATTTAATGGGGTTATATTTTTCATCCATGTCCATAAAAATGTTTTCATAAAGTGTTTAATATTATTCCATGTCTGTTTAATATCATTTTCCCCCTTTTTACTTTTACTTTATGTTATGGATGGAATATTTCTCCTGTTTACCATACGAGGTAATTTTTGACTTTTTCGGTAAATGTCAGAGGAGAATGTTTTTTAACTTATACAGCATGAATGGATTTTTACGATTTCATAAAGCCTTAATTAGAAAAAGAAACATGTATAATATTTCATGACTATTTTCAAAAAAATAACATTCTTTTAAAATTTCATTGCATTTTGCGAAAAGAAAATGATTTTGAAGAAGAAACGATATTTTCCTCAAGAATTCATTTCAAGTGTTTTATCAAAACCATTTTCCATATAAGATGACATTATTTAATATGTGTATGTTTCAATTATATTGTCTCTATGATTTACATGGTTTCAATTTTCTTATGATGAAATGATATCCATTTGTTTTACATGGATTATGACATGATGAGATGATGTTTATGAAACCCATTTTATTCTTTGGGTTATGATGATTGATTTATGATTTTTTGGTGGAACACGTATGAATGATTTAAATATGAGATGAGTGGGACCTATATCTCTCTCAAATTAATTGGGTCAAGATTTATATCTCATCAGATAGACATGGTAGTAATGGAATGTAAATCTGGTACAGTAATACAGGGCTGGAACAGCATGTAAACTCGATTTAGTAACGGACTTTGTCCACAATGATGGTCTTGGAAGCAATGCCTTGTCTACTATGGAAATGATATCAGGTGATTAATGGTGTCCAAAATTAAATGTTTTATTCCAATTCAATTTTATCATTATTGATGATCCTTTATGATATATGCCTTATGAACTTCCAAGATTTATATCATTTCTCAAAATTTTGATGTTTAGATTTTATGTTCATGTTTTTGCATTAAAATGGTTATGGATTGTTTTACATTCCCTATGTTAACACTTACTGAGCATTTCAGCTCATCCCTTTTATGTTTTCTTTTCCCCAAGACATAAATAATGGTTTTAGGTAAGAAAAAAAGTGTAAGATCTTTATGGGTGATGTTGAAGATCATTCACCATGATTAGAAGATTATGTTCCATGTTTCCAAAGACACTAAACTATTATGGTCCTTGGGTGTCTATTTTTGTTATGTATTAAGTATTATTAAAAAGTAATGTAATGTCCATGTATGTCATGTTCAAGTCTCTATTGTAGATATGAAAATAAATAAATAAACAGGAATCAAATATCATAGATGGAAAATAAAATACCTCTCTTGACCAATAAAACTATTTAACCTGACATGTCTAATTAATAAATCTCATTGGACCTATTTTTTGTTAGGTATAACATATGAGTTTTCATTTTATTTTTTCTTTTCAGTTGGAAATATAATATGCCTCACTTCTCTCCTCCTCCACAAACACACCTTCACCGCACGCTGAATGACACATTCACAGTTAGTTTTATCCTCATATTCATTGGTTTCCTAGTGTTCACATGTTACTATTGTTTGATATTGATGGTTATGATGTGAATTGTATAGGCAAAATTTCCTACTGAAAATCATGGTTTTTGGTTGTCCTTGTTTGTTCCAAAAATGAATAGCATGTTGGTTGGTTCCTCTGGAACATTTGAATATAGAAATTGGTAATTTATTTATTCAAGGATAATGAATGAATTCCCCAGTATGATAAAACTTATTTAATAAACCTTGAATTAACAAGAGTAATTGAATAAGAGATGCTTTGTAAAATCTTAAATATATTTTTTGGTCTGTATAGTGTTGCGATTGCTAGAACGATTGTGTGTTTGTATGATGTAGTGGTTGTTGGAATGATTGGTATGACATTTTTTTCATGATTTTGTTCCTCTACCATTGAAAATCAATCCAAACCTTACCCATTTCAATTGAACCACCATTTTTTTTCAAGTTAAATTCCACTAAATCATAGAAAACCACATCAATAGAGGAATCTATGGGACACATTATGGAAACCCTAGTCAAATAACCAAATAAAAACATGTAAGGAATCCTTCCACCTACAAGAACTCTATAGAAAATAATAATATATATTAGATTAATACCATAGTTCTAAACTCAAGGCATTATGATTCTATAGAAACACTAAAAAACGTGTTTACTACAATTCATATAGATCACATGTGGGATACTAAAACATTCTAGTGCAAGGGATTCTCATATCTAGTTCCATTGATCTGGTGGTTTGGAAGATGGGTGTGATCTACATTGATCTTGAGTATTTCATTGAGTGGTAAGGGTATTTTTTTACCACAACTAGTTCCATTGAATCTAGTTATATGATGACCCTAGTTGAACATCATTTGTGTAATTATGTTGTTAAATATTAATATATCTGAATCAAATATGAGGATCATGAATAAAGAATGGATGAATTCCAATCAGTTGACAAAATAGTATGAAGATGGAATGATAGAGTTTAATAATATATCAAAATATCATCCATATGATCCTTCTCAGGTCTTTTATCCAAGTTTATGCTATTTCTATTTAATAAAAATCTGTCTATAGGTGGTGGAAGAACACCTGATATGTCATGGAGAAGATCATTGTTGTACATGTTGGAATATACATGGGGAAAATGATTGTAGTCAGTGGCTGGGATAACACTTCGTTTTATGGACTATATGATATGATTAAAAGAATGAAAAATGAAGTCGACTGTATGGAGGATGTGATTATATATGTGAATGATAATGATTATTTTATTGAGGAAATGAAAATGACAGTTGGAGATGAACTTTGTGATGTCTCTAAAATTATTTGATAAGTTAAATAGTAGTGAAAAGATATCATTGTATGCTGGTTGCACTAAATATATAGCATTTTCCTACATATAGATGTTGTATAATTAGAATTTTTCCAATAGGTGGAGTGAAGAAAATTTTATAAAACTACTTAATCTCCTGAATGTATTCCTCCCAAAAGACAATGAGCTCCCGAACCAAACATTCGACACCAAAAAAATGTTAAACGTGATGGGTATGATCTCTGAAAGAATAAAATCTTGCTTGAAATAATGTATACTATTTCAAAATGACCACAATTAACTTAATGAAGGCCCAAAGTGTGGTGATTATCGATAATTGAAAGATGACACTAGTCCCAATAAAGTTGTATGGTAATTGTCAATCACTCTATGGTTTAGGCACCGATACAGAAGTGAGGAGTCTGCAATACATTTTTCATGGCATGCAGATACAAGAATTAAATATCGGAAACAAAGTCACCCAGTATACTCTCTATAGTGGAAGATAATTGATTATGAGTATCCGGAATTTGGAAACGAGATGAGAAACCTTCGTCTTGAATTATCTACAGATGGAGTGAATCAATTTTTTTCAACGTGGCAGTCACAGTACATGGCCAGTTATGTTGGTAAATTATAAAATACCATTGTTGTTATGCATAAAAAGAATTATTCATATTATATTATTATATCAGGACCAAAAAAAGTAATGATATTAATGATTATTTGGATCCATTGATTGGTGATTTGAAATTATATTGTGATTCAGGGGTTACGTTGTATGATGTTTACAAAAATGAATACTTCTCATCGAGTTCCATTTTGTACGGGATGATAAATGACTTTCCTGATTATGGAAATTTGATAGGATATGGTATTAAAGGAAATAAAGGTTGTCCCATTTTCGAACAATGCACACAATCAATTATGTTCAAAAATTCATTGATTTTTTTTTTCTAGGACATTTCTGATTTTTACCCTGATGACATAAGTACTGATATTGGGTGACATCATTCAATGGAATTTTAGAAGAAATTACTACTCCATATCCACTAACATTTGACAAATTTTTTCATAAATTAAAAAGACATGAACAGTACTATTGGTAAATAATGTTTAAAAAAACCTAAGAAAACCGGTTGGAAGAAGTGGTCGGTTTTTTTTTTGAATTACCATTTTGGAGTTGTTAGTATGTCATTAAATTTATTGATGTTATGCATGTTGAAAAAAGTGTACGTTATAGTTTCATCGGCACAATTCTAAATGCACCTGGAAAAAAAGGATGGAATTAAGGCTAGTATGTATATGGTTGAGATGCGAATACGAGAAGAGTTGGCACTAGTGAAGAGTGAAAAATGATTATTTATATCTCAGGCTACAGACACTCATTCTAGGAAGGAGCTATCTTAGTTTTTTAAATTCCAGAATAACATAATGATTCTATAGGGGTATTCATCAAATATCAAGAACATCATGTCAAAAAACGATTTAATGTTAAAGGGGATTAAATCACATGGCTTCCATGTTTTGATAAAATATAAAAATATTATAGCTTTACATTGCATTTTTTCCAATATTTCCCTCCATACATTAACAATGATTTGTTTATTCTTCAAATCTATATGTAGAAAGGTTAGAGACCTGAAGAAATTGCCAACTATGGAAAGTGAAATTAATGACGTATTAAATGAATTGGAAATGTTCTTCCCACCAAAATCCGTTGATATGATGGTTCATTTGATGGTTCACTTAGTGAGAGAGATTCAGCTGCATGGTCTTTTACATTTTATATTGATATACCACATTGAATGGTATATGACAATTTTTAAAGGGTATGTCAAAAATCATAGTCAAAATGGAGCTTGTATTGCGGAGTGATATATTTTAGAGGAATCCATTGAATTCTATACCGTATACCTGTCTAGTGTATAAATAATTTGCCTACTAAAATCTCATCACACTGGGTGGATTTAGGGTGAATGATTTTCTATAATAGAGGTTGTCACAATCAATATTACAAATCAGGAGTAGCACCACCATTATATTTTTCCTAATAATTTTGATGTTGACCCATATGTTCAAACCCACATAGTAATTATTATGAATAGAATCCATCTAGAGATGAAAAATGGATATCAGATATACATAATAGGCATTTTATAGTATTGTTTTGGAACCATATTTTTAAGAAGTTAGATGAAAATCTAGACTTAATTTCAGAATGAATTTGATGGATAACTGGAAGACCAAGAGTGTACATATTATGTTAGAATTATTTTATAGTTAATGGTTATACATTCTATACTAATGAATAGGATGTCGACATTACCATGCAGAATATTGGGGTTACACTTGTGGTTGAAGCGATGCATGTTTCCATTACTGAGGATAAAAATCAAATTTTCGTGAATATGTCACACTTTCGCATCATCAATCTAATATGGGATATGGATTGTACGAAATTTCAAGTGATGATATTTCAGTGCATATGGGTTGATAACATGAGTGCTGTTAAGATAGATGAATTTTGATTTTTGAAAGGTGATTTTAGTAAGGAAGTAGATAATGACATACTATTTATAATGGTATCATAAGAAGTACATGTATTTTATATTCCAGATCCCGCAAATCGAAATGGGACAATTGATATATTATAAACCAAAAAAATGAAGGGATAGTTGAAAATTCAACCGAGTATGACCCTTTCATTGGGACTTCAAATCATTTCACAGTGGTAACAATGTAGACGGTGTTTTTTATGTCTGAAGAGACCAGAATAAAGGGATTTACATAGTCGTCAGAGTGGTCAAATCCTTTCAGCCTTAAAAAATATAGTTCAATAATCAAGTTATTTATTATTGTAATATGCATTTTATTACCTTATGTAATTATTTGTTCACTGCTTCTTTTATGTAATAAAAAATAAATGTTAAACCACTTTTGTAAATAATGACTTCTACACCTGCTGATGCACCAAATACAGTGGCACAACATGTTTCTCAACCTACTACTATTGGTCCTAGTGCATAGGAAAAACAAGTTTCTCAACATATTATTGTTGGTTCTAGTTCTGAGGTACAATAGATTTCATAACCTATTGTTTTTTGTCCCTGTTTTGATGCTAGAAATCCAGAGGAACTTAATGATGATGCTAAAACTAAAGAAATGGTAGGTAATAAATCACTAGCAGTGCAAAAAAACAAGAGTGTCAAAACTTTATAGTGTTATCAGAAATCCATAATGAAGACAGAAAATGTCATCTAATTTTAGGTGGGATTGAATAAGGGAGGCTGACATGTTAACCCCAACCAAGACGTATTTAGTAGCTACATTAGAATCTTCTCTGGTCAACGAGTTTAGGATGATGTAATGTCGTGGAACCATGTTGTCATCAGGCTTAAGACACTATGTGGGAATAGATTTCGGTAACATTAGGATATTATTTATTTAACTGATTAAAATAAAATTAAAAACTAAAACATTGACTTGCTCTAAATCATCCACTACAATGTGAATTTTTAGTATATGTCTTGCACAAGGAATATGTATCAAGAGTTGCAGGAAGGATTCATAGAGGCTTCCACACAATTTTAACGAAATATCATATTAAATATGATGAAGGGAAAATCAATACATTATCACCTCCTCTTTATTCCCACCTCAAAAATGACCCTTATATGGTAAAAACTATGCTTATAAAAAAATATTTCAAAACAAGTCTTTATGATAAATGTATTTACTAATTGAATTATAAATTATTCTTGAAAATTATATTTCCTTTAAATACCATGTTATTTCCACCATATTACAGTGTATAAAAATTATTCACATAATTTCTATTTTCATTTAAATAAATCTATCAAACACTTCAAATATATTAAAGATAAATATATCTTAATATATCAGAGTATTACCCAACACACAAAAACGTGATTTGAAATTCATTTAATACATTGGCCCAAAATATAACATTTAAATAATCAAAAATCATACCATTAAACAATTTATAAAATCAATATAAAATGTGTAACCAAGCATGGTTACTTAAATAAATCCTTCTCATTAAACCATATACATTAAACCCTCAGAATTTCTAATAACTAAATGATATCCTCATTCTAGATAGTGGAAATGATCAATGGTGAAAAAAATCATATCCAAAAGACAAAATACATGAAACAATGATATAATAGTCTATATGTCAATATAATATAATGAAATAGACATACCTATAAGATGAATTCACGACTAAATATGGATAGGAGAAAATTAGTGTGGAGGTATCATATAAGTTTCTTGATTGCAAGAAGTAGAGGACATCAAGAATACAACCTAGAACCATATGGATATAATAATAATTTAAAAAATAAGGAATGATATGTTTTTTAAAGGTAAATTGAGTCAAGTATGCATTAAAACCTCTCCCTTAAATATCATACATGCATAATTTGACAATCAAAACACCCCTTAAAGATAAGGTGGATGATTTATCCATATGAAAATATTAAACCATCAACACAACATTGTTGGGGTGTCTAACATAACAATGGTGGATTTGATCAAACCACACCTTGGGGAATAACCTCGTTTAATGACCATTACATGGAGGTAAAGCATTGGTTGTGTTAGACCCACCACACCTTGTTACATGTTTTGGTGAGTTCATCTTAGTCGTGGTCCACAGGGAGACTCCTTGCACTCTAGGATCATGTTCATACCAATCCTAGGAATATTAGTCTATCCATTTAACACAAAACATCTAAAGTTGAAACATGATATAGAAAATTCTTGGATCCATCTTGTTTAGTGTCATAAAACACCCATAATGCACCATTATCCATCAGGAACCAACTAACCCATCTTCAACAAAAAAATAAACTAACACAAGGATCTGATATAAGAACACATTTTACCTATATGCAACATATATTAAACTAGGGATATGTAAATCACTCTACTATGAAACATTCTATACCACAAAATGTTACATTTATGAAGTATTATCTAAGAAGTTATCAGGATAATACTCCTTTATATGCCATTATGTCTCCAACATATCATGGGTATATGTCCCATTATACCACAATACTCAGACCATTGAAATAGATTTACCTTGTATGGTATTCTCTATTGAGTCAAATAGTTGGGTTGCTTTCTTGACAACCAAAAAATTCTCATATAGTTCATGATCTTCCCCAATTTAAAAATAATATGGATCATGATGATACTTTTTGAGTAAATTCACCCAGAAAACAACATAGATAGAATTCAATAGAGATAAAAAAGCTAACTGATAATATACCTTTCTAACAAGATTAGTTATTTAAAAAATTTAAATGTATCTTAGAGCCTATTTCACTTCCTTCCCTAGCCAATGATCACCTAACCAATATAAAACATTCAAAAACACAAAGGCACCAACTAAAAAATTTATTTTTTGGTGTTGGATATTTGAATAATATTTATACTAACTCTAGAATATCACTAATCATTAATCAATAATTTAAATATTCACTAATATATCTTAAATAATTCATGGCCCAATAAGAGAAATCCCACCCACCTTTTACCAATATATAGGTAATTTTAAATATAAACCATAAAAAGTCTCAAAGGGGGACATTATGATAGAAAAATAGAAACTATTATTATAATAAGACATAACCAATCCTAAATGACTTTCCAAAGGACCAAAAATGTCCATAACACATGCATGAGGCATGCCTCCAACATCTAAATTACTAACTCTTCCTTGTAATCGTTATAATTAAGGTAAGTCACTATCAACATGCACTATGTTCCATCACCTCTTGGAATATTTTCTATGATCGAGAGGTATTCGAAGGGTCCTTATAAAAAATGATTGAATTTGGAACCACACTGATCCATATGATCTATTAATCCTAATTATTTACCAAATCTGCAACCTTAGTGGTGTCCTGAATCAGAATTAAATGAGTCGACATGGTAAATCATTCAATTTCGAACCATATGGAATTCTTCCATAGAGGATTTTGTGTTAACCAAATGATGAAATCCATTTATTCCTATTTTTATTTCCATATTGTCGTTGAGGGAGGATAAAGAAATACAAAGGATTTTTGGTGATCACACTTAATATAGAGAGAGTTATAACAACGAGACAAAAAATACATGATGTCACATTTCAAACCTGGCCACAAAAACCAACCCTTCAGGTCATTGTATATATTCATTAAACTATAATAAATAGAACAACGAGAATAATGAAAATCCTATATAGCATCATGTCTTACATTCATTTGAATAAGAAACAAGATATAGAAGAAATGTGCCCCACTATATAGAGAAAAATTGATGATGGTATCTCCACCATATAAAAAATTTATGATACTCCAGAATTCATCATCCCAATCTCGGACATAAGAAAATAAATATATAAGATATGATGTCAATTTTAGACTAGCTATGTTAATACTAGTTCGATCATCCATCGATTATATGTTCATATAAGTTAAGAGTTATAAGAGGTTTCATTCGACCTTGGACTGTATCATAGATTGAGAGGAAAAAATTATACATAGTGTCTTCATAATTTCATTACACATTATTAGGGTAAAATAAATATTAAATTTTAAGGACTAAAGAAACTTCACCCATCACTTATACCTACTGTTTGGGTATTTCTAAAGATACAACTCAAAATATTATTGTTAAAATTTAATGGTGAACCTTTCCTCAAAGAGGTAATGCAGAAAACAATCTAGGTAATTATAAACTATGGAATGTTATAAATCATGGGTGAGGTAATTATACCTATGATTATAAATATGATGAGTGTTTTACACAACTACCTGATCACCATGCATAAAAACATAGCTCAAAACATCAACTGTACCATAAGAAAGCACCACATATCCCTTTTCTACCTTTGGTAAAATCAATGAGGGTTTTGAAGTCAGAAGTTATATCAAATCAACAAAATAATCCTACCTCTTTGTATCCCATTAAAATTACACCATATTTTGGGTATGTTTTGTTAATAGTGATGTTATTTTTGAGAAATATTAAAAGATATCTAATAGTTTCTGGATAAACCGAAGAATATTTGAATCTAAATATATATTTTTATCTCATCCCATGATAAGAAAACATTTACCATTTTAGGTTCAACTGAAATACCATGTTTCAAAAACATGAATCCTAAGAAAATAACTTCTTATATCCCAAAATAAAATTATAATTACTTATCATAATGGTGGTGATCCCGCGGAATTCCAAAACTATACATTAGGTGAAGATAATTATATTACATAGATCTAAAATAAAACCATGTTTTTCCAATAATACCAAAATAAATGAATTGACGTACAAATGAAAAATTTTATTTATCATGTCAATGAAAATGATGGTAGAATTTTTCCATCAAAATCGAAACACATTATACTCAAAGTGGCTATTCCTACTCTTGAAGGTGGCCTATGGAGTATCAGTGTCCTTTTTTGAGTTGATGATATCCTAACCGAAGATAAATTTTTGAGAACCACTATTCTTCATTAAATTAATCAAAAAAATTATTGATATAAGGTTATGGATAATTATTATTAATCATCACTTGATTATGTATCTAATAATCGTCCCACAAACAGAGATTCCCATAATAATTTTTTTGAAAAATGAATAATGGGATACCCATGTAGATGAAATAGTTTTCATAAATCCCTTAGTATTAAAATCCTCTAATTGAATATTAAGTTCCTTCAATTACACTGGATCAATACAATATTTAGGAATGGAATCCGTTTAGTTTCTATAAAAAATATATCAAAAAGTAAAATTCTCTTTATGGTGGTAGACTAATTAAATCGGATGGAAACACTTCAAGATTCTCTCTAGCCACTTGTAAAAACTCACCACCTGGTGTTTCATACTCAACTTAAACCATGAAATAAGATATTACTACTATATTTTCAAGTAAAGGAGGTCCTACTAGACTATATCTCAGACCCCATTCTCCCTGAAAAACCAAGGATCTCCCATTATATGTTGTAAAGGAAAAATAAAATGATAAACATAAATCTATAGTCCACGGAAAAATAAACAATTCAAAACCATAGTAACATCAAATATATCCAAGTCATGAATCAAAAAAAAACCCAAACCAACATGACCTATGAAATCAAAATATGACCCAAGGGACCCCAAAAATCGTGCCCTTTTCCATGTGGAATCTACATATCCAAATTAAAGGGTAGGAGTTTCACTGGATGTTTTAAAAGATTAATATATATGTTTTATTTAAAACAATAATATTCACTATAAAAAAATAAATTTTCCGATAAAGATGATGAAAGAAATATCATAAATGTCATAATTACGAGGCTCACATCAACTTCCACTAAAGACTCTTCATTGACATGTAATTACTTCATTCTAAATGCCTATGGTTAGAACCCCATTGTGTTTGAATAATCTGACTACACTATAAAAATATTAGGGGAAGAAAATAGTATACCATAATAGGGTATAGAATGATCATGATTGAACTTCTATAAGTTACCTCAATTTTACACATTAGTTATATATTTTTGGTGGTTTGGGACTTGAATTCCTAATGCTCCATGTCTAGCCACAGTAGTAGTAATTTAAAGGATAAACTCTATCGAATTATAATTGTTTTATATAATTTCTCCACTAAGAACCAAACCCACAACCCTTTTAAGTCCCATTAAATACCTTCTTTCTCCCATAGGATCCATTAAAAGCAGTACAATGTGAAAAAAGAATCCCAACATTCCCCATCATGAATTCCATATCAATCTCTTTCACCATGGATCTACACCCATCCATATCCTTGGTGTTAATATTCTTCATGAAAACAAAAAATAAAATATCTATCCACAATCCCATTCGAATCCTCTAATACATCGACCCATCATTTGACACAATATTAGGTGAGAAATGATCCAATTCATAAAAGTGATTGGAATATTCGAATATAGTATGACAACATTTTTAAATTGTGGGGAACTCAATAGATTTAGCAACTATTGAGGATTTAGGAAAAAATTATGGATATAGATGTTCTAGTAGTCTTTATACTCAAATATTTTATGTTTTGTTTCTAAATTGTCGTGTTCCACCATCTCCTGCTTGGTCCTTTAATCTTAAATATGGATTATTTTTCACTATTACAGATTCTAGAGTATACAAAAACTAAAATACCGGCTTCATATTATCTAATAAATCCATCACTTCCTATGGATCATTAATTCATTGGAATCATAGTGGATTCTAAATGAGAAACTCTTAGGATTGATATTTGTCTCTTATAGTCCATACCTTAACTTCCCTATAATTTTCAACTATAGAGAATACACCATGTTCCATGGAATGAACCAGAAATACTACCACTTAAATAATATTCAGATGGACTGGAGGGATCACTTATGGATCTTCATACATTTTATCTTCTATAGAAAATCTAGAAATCCTTGGGGGCGTTGTACTATATCAATGAAGGGAGAGATTATATTAGATAGGTGGGAAACCATTAGATTCAACCATGATAAGATAAGAAAATAACGAATATTTTTCCAAAAATTAACACACGAGACATATTTATTAACATATCATGGTATCTCAAGGATCATTGTTATGAGATATAGCTATGAAATCACTCTTAACATACCTATCAAGTCCTAAAATCCTATATCCTATCTATTATAACATCCCAAGACATATGTACCATTAAAAAACAATCTTTTCTAAAGAAACATTCATAACCAACTCAGGTCATCCCGGATCTAGACACCCATGATTCCCCATTGTATTGAGACCCATACAATTCATACATAGATATTAAATCATAATAGATTAATATTAATTAAATATCATTTTTATCCTTGATAAAATCATTAAGGACTAGTATTTTTTGAAACATGGAAATATAAACCACCAGTTTGTAAAGTATCTGCATTGTATTTGACATAATTCATCATAACATGAACCCTTTCTTAGAAACACCACATTCAATACCACTCATCATAAAATGGGGAAAATAAACATATGAAATGTGTGAGCTCATATTCTTAAGATGGGTAAACATGGAATATATCAATGATCATACAAGCATTACATGAGAAAAAGGGTACGATAACATGAGTTCAACACTTTTAAACCAAACACAACATTTCATAGATCATTATATTGATTCAAGGAATAAATCGTGGGAGTTTATAAAATGTGAATCAATAATTAATCAAAGAACATGAGTCATGAGAGCATAATATAGTAATAAGGCATGGAATTATGAAATAAACATAAAAATAGAAAATAATTTCATTATTAGACAAGGATCTTTTACAAGAATACTAGAGCCAAATTTTTTCAAATCTAAAAATATCATAGTAATTATGGTTTCATCCCATGAATTTCATAGTTGAAAAAATCCCTTTCTGAATTTGGTTAACCCCTTATTCTAGTTATATTTATCTAATGAGGTATCAATCTTTAACAAATTCATTATACTGATATATATGTCCCACCAATCACATAATTAAAATCATACATATGTGTGCCACAATGTTATAAAGAACTCATTATATCATAACCCATGAAAATAAATGGGTTTTATAAAAATATCAATATAACATAACCCATGGAAAAAATGGGTTTTATAAACATTTCATCATAGGATAAAACATAAGAAAGAAAGGGGAATCATAAACATCGTGTCACCATATTCATAAAAAATCTAGATAAATAATATTTATGGAATGATTGGATCATATCCCCAGTAATGAAAAACTAAAATCAAGGTTTGTTGTCTTTGGTGAATATAAATACCATTAAAATACAATAAAAATATAGAGGAAAATATCCTTCCCATTTTAAAATCACTTATAATAAAAAAAAGAAATTATAAAGGGAAAATTTTCTTAAAAAATAACCTTATAAAATTATAAATGAATATTCCAAAAAAACAATTATTCATGATTATAGGAAGATGTATTCATGCCACATAAGTTATAAAACATTCCTTCATTAATTTGGTTCGAATAGTCACAAAGTACCTAATTTGGAATTTTTTCTTTCAAGAAATTTGTAATTAAGTCAATCATTGGTAATAATTACTATAAAAAATAATAGGATCATATTAAAAACATTATTTAAAATATTTTTATGAAATTAATAAATAACAAACCAGTTTTTCGATTGAAGGGATACATAAATTCTATTTTCATTAAAAACATATTTTAGGTCTCTTGAGTACATAGTGGGAGGATAATTAAAAGAAAAATCGCATTTTTAAGAAAAACAAATAGGATAATAAAATTCATTAGATTATTGACGGATAGATTACAATATTTTATCATCCAAATTTAATCCTAAATAATCTCGATAAACTATGAGACTATGACAAAAAACCATTATCGATTTAGTAACATTTGAATCATAATTACCGTGAACAGAAACAATATATTGATATGTAAACCACATAATATTTATGATAAGAAAAATAAAATACATTAATGCGAAGTATATACACCATAATAAAGAAACATGTGGTGAATATGACATGTGTCCCACATATATAAAAGTGAGATGAAAATCCCTTAACTTGAGTTAAAATTGCTTCAAATACACTATAAACACCAATATAATAATTATAAATATATTAAAATTCTATTATATAGTCATTTTAAAACTCATAATATCATATATCATCCCTTTATAAAATTTTACAGTAGCTTTTATCCACAATTCCTTATTAAAATCCTTATTTTCGGGAGTTAACAATGTCATATATTATGAGTATTTTTCTTCAATAATTTTGATCCTTATTACATTATCTTTTTTAAATAATATATATATTATAAATATGATATAAATATCTTATATGTTAATTATGAATATATTTATGTTCATCAACAAAAGATATATATTAAAAATGAATTACAATGTTAATAGAGATGGTAGGTTATAAATACGCATGAATGTTGTTTTTACTATTAAACGGATTGAACAAAATAAATGTAAATTTTAATTTACCTCTAAAAGATCATTATTATATAATATATATAATATAAATTCATAAAATTCAACCTCATTCTTAACCATGTAAAATATAAATGAAAAATGAATCACATCGCTTCGTAGAGGTGGTAATCCACATGTACGCTCGAACTACATTATCGTTTCCCAAGGATTAGATGATTAGTAGGTAGTTTTGATATTAAAATTTAAAAATTATAATATTTTCTTTAATATAATATATAAGTACTAAACCCATAATAATACACATCTATAAAATATTGTGGTGAGAAATGAATTGTATCACTATATGGAGATGGTAAGTCGTATGAACACATGAGCGATAATTTTACTTATCATTAAATGGGAAAGAGGGGGTATAATAGTATTTTAAAATAAATTTAAAATTTCAGAATATTTAGGACACATATATTATTATATTATTAAAAATACCATATAGTTAAAAGAGGTAAATAAGTGTAGAAAAGAAAGTGACTGGGTAAGGCGATTACCTCTTATTTGTCACGACTCCTTTTTAAATCCAATAATGGGATATAAAGATTGTCTTTTGGAAAGACCAAGACCTCTATAATTTGTCTATGGATGTTTTGATGCTAAATTTGAAGATTTTTTTAAAATCTATAAGGCATAATGTGGTGTAAATAAGTGAGAGAGGATGATCCCTTTCATAATTGAGGAGAGGGGATGTTTTGGAATTCATCAAAATATTAAATTTTAATAAATACCTTATCAATAATGAAGGCATAAAATGTATAGTTAATAAAAGATAAAATATGATATATATTTTAATCCCAAAAACCAATTGAAATAGGACATATTTTGGTGTAATTTTATACCTTATCATTTTGATTAACCTTTAGTTAACCGATTTTAATTTTAACTACAGTGAAATCATTTTCAATATTAAAGGCTTGTAATTATTAATTATATGGTTAAAATTTCACCATAATTGGGAAATATATGATATTTTCTACCATATCAATCCAAACATTTTTATTTCAATATTTTTATGATTTTTTAATAAAAATATTATTTTGATAAATTATCTTCATTATCGATTTTGGAATTATTCATTTAATTTAACATTAAATTCATTAATTTAAAATGAGAATTTAAAATATAATACTTTAATACTTACTTAAAATATTATATAGATATTTAATATTTATGGGAAAACTTAATTATTTCAAATTATATTATTATTCATATTTTTAAATTCATTTATTTTCTTTTTCTATTAAGTAAATAAATGTTTTATTGGCATTGTGTTGGGATATAATGTTTTTATTTAATACAAAAAATTTATAAACAAATTATAATCATGAAAATATGTTCATTATTCTCAAAATATCCATTCATAGTAATAGAATTTGTATATTAACTCATATCAATGTCATGACAACTTATTTAATACATTATTTGGACTTTTCCGGCTTTAAGAAAGAATTTTCACAAGATTTTTGGATAATCCACTTGTTATATAACTCCAAAATTCATGAATAACCATAAAAATAATTTATAATAATTAATATTTAATAAAAAATCAAGAATGTACTTATTCCATGAAGCACCATGAGATTTTTAAAAAGGAATCTATGTTGATAGTATGTAAGACAAGTATAACTGGGCATAAATTAAAGATAAAATTATATTATTTTAATCATTAAAATTATTACCTAGCTGGTAAATTAGTGAGTATGAATAATAATAAATAATTTATTAAATATATATGTACATATATCATTATAAATATATATATTGATAAATTAATATTAAATAATCAATCATTTTTTATTAAAACAATTTTATTCATCAAAAATATATTATCTGCAAAATGGGTTATTATTATTTTTTGATAAAATCTATTATAAATAATTATAAATTTTTTATAAAATTTATTTTAAGAAATTAATCTTAGTTTTTAAATAATAATATCAAAATTACCATAGGGTGAAATTTAGGGTGTTTTTATGAAAATATTTATTTTCGGTAATAATGAAAAATATTGATTTTCTGCAAAAATGTAATTTATTTTCAATAAATTATGTAATTTAAAAGCCCATTTTTGTTATTAATATTATTAGAACAAAAATATTTATTATTTATATATTTCTAATCATGTTAATTACATTTCAATAATCATTATATTCGATTTGAGTATAAGTTTATTTTTGGGTTTAAAAACATTTTTTTTCTATTGAAAACCGGTTTAATGTGCATACTCTTTCTTATTTCTAAATTAATTAAAATAATCAATAATGAGTAATGATTAAAATTAAATTAATAAATTATATATCTATAAATATAAATTAAAATTCTTATAATTTTTATAATTTTTATTACTTTCCATATAATTTATAAAAAATTATCTTATGGGTGAAAAATACATTTTTTGAAGAACATCCACTTTATCACGTTGTGGGTTTAATTTTTAATAAAATTATTCCAAATATGTGAACTTAATTTGGTAAAATATATTAAATAATTGTAATCATAATAAATTTAATCATCTAATATGTTTAACTTAATTTTTTTATAATGATTAGTGGAAATAGTAAAAATCTTTTACCGCAGATAAGGAAAAGATTGATTTACATGGTGATATAGTAAAAATATAAGGTTTTACATGTCCTAAAAAAGTTATATAAAATATATATTTTTTTCATACATAGATATTATTACTTATAATTATTTATAATTTTCCTATTTGGATCCTTTTGGCGGGTGAAAATTGTTATTACAGCGTTTTCTATTATAATATTATAAGTGTGACACTAACCTCAATTATAAAAGGGTACCCCCTATCCTCTCCTCTTCAATCCATCAAATACCTTTTGTATTGGAAACAAATGAACAAATATATTACTTAATTCCCTATTCTAATAAATATTTTTATGTGAACCTGTGGAGGTTTTCCTAAGAAGAGTTTTATTATTAACCTTTGGTTTTTATTTTATTTCATCTTCCACAACATTAAATATTATTAAATTATATTGATATAATAAAACCATTATATATCATATTTTTATATGTTATTATTTTAATCATATAACTTAAATCCATCTCATATTCCATCATATGGAAAACAGAATCATCATTCGTGTGTACGGAGAACTACCGTCTCGCGAATCGATGTAATTCATATTTCAGTATCATCTACCAAAGCTTTGTTGTAATAATGTAAATAAATAATATATGATATTTATAATATAATTTTACTCCTTGAATTATTATATCACATATATCTTCATGAATTTTATTCCATGGGGGATACAATAATGTTTCTCATGCGTACGACGAACTACCTCCTCATGAAGTGATGTTATTTGTTTTCACTAATGATTTTAATTGAATGTAATAAGGATAATGTTATTGAATATATGTTTTAAAATAAAGATACTAATGAAATATTTATCATTTTGAAAAAATTAATATCTAATTTTATTTTATACCATTCCACTTATGAAAAAATAATAATGTCGTTCATGTGTACATGTGGACTACCATCTCTACGAAGCAATGTGATTCTCTTTTCATCCCTATATCACATGGATGATATATATATGTATATTTAAAGAAATAATATTTTATATGTGATATTATTGTCATTATATAAAGATAAAATATTTATTACAACATTTCCATAATGATCGTTGAAAAATTGAAACATTATTCACGTGTGTGTACGACCTACCATCTCCATGATCATAAAATAGTTCAATTTTAATAAATATATTTCATTATTTGTTTTAAAAGTATAATTTATGAAAAAATATAATAAACAATCCATGATTACTATTCTCTAAATGTAGAAATGATGTTTTCTTTTACCATGGTCAACACACCAAATCTATTTTAAGACAATCAACTGAATGTCCTCATAACACACGGTGTGGATTTAATGGATTATGTATTTAAAAATGTCCCTGAAATAATTAAAGTCAATCAGTTAAATATAAGGAATGAAACCTAAAAATTTTTCTTAATAAATAACAAAATTGATGTTATCTTCCTATATAGGGGTTAAAGGAAATTCATGGAATGTAATGACTTTAGGTAAGGGACTTCGTCTTAATTTTCCATCATTGAGGAATATTTTAATATTATGAACCTCACTTTTTAAATATGGTCTATATAATTTTGGACACCACAAAATGAATTCTAGGATCTTCACCGCAATATTCATTATGTGATCCTCAATTAGACAACAAATTTCGAGTTTGAGTATAAATATAACGTTATAATGAAAGAAGATGCTTGTTGGATTTACATGTGCTATAAGACTACTCCACCAATGAGGGATAATTGGAAAGAACCCACCTCCAGGAGTAATCTATGGATTTCATCAATCGATGATAAAAAGGTGATGACAAAAAATTGAAATTTCATCATTTCATGCTAGATGATTTTGTGATTTAATCATATCAAGAATCATATAAATCTTTGAAAGCATTGATTTTACTAGTCATAGAGCACAAATAGACTCACATATAAAAAGTTATGGGTCTTGGGAGTCTAAAATATTTGGTAAAAGAATTTTCCTCACCGGTGAGGCCATTTGTGCTGACCCATTAATGCAGGCACACCATTGGGTATGTAAATAGAACCCTTTGCCACAAATTTTTTTTAGGATTAAGGAACTTCTAGATGATGATTACATGATAGGGCTCTGGTCGCACAACTACTTCACAAAACTTGTCCAACCCTACCTGGGTGACCTATCATAGCCCGCTCTCACTAGGGTGAGGCCCCCCGCCTATGATTTGGGAGAACCACTGTAACATCCCATGTAAATAAAGGATATGATATTTTCACATTTATTAATATATTTTAATTAAATATTAATATTACATTAAAGGGGATGCTATGTTATATGGCGTACACGATACACAACAACATGTTTCTTTGAAATCGTACATTGCACAGAACATTGAGTTATAATAATAAAAATATAATATTGATATTTTAAATGGTAGCTAATGAATACTGGTTGTATTGGAGGGAATGAATTGAACAAAATTCAATATTATTATACATCTTTATTAAATGTTTTTACATATATAAAAGAAATTAAAAAGCATAAGATGTGAAAGAATGAAATTTTAAGCATAAATACTCTAATATTCATTAAAAGGCTGATTTACCACCTTTTGGTGGAGAAAACTTTTTAAATCTATTTTTATCACATTAATATTTCATAATTGAAAAAAGAATTTTATTCTTTAGAATAAGGACATCAAAATTTATGTTGGATGAAATTTTTGTAATTTTCTGATAATGTTTATTTTTTAATGAATAGTTAAAACTACTGCATTTTAATTCAAAATTGCCTTTTAATCTAATTTATTTATATAGTAAGATTTTTATTTTAATCGTTGTCAAAGTTTAAATTGATTATATTTTTACCATTTAATCCAATGTTTTTCATTGGAAGTAATTTCACTCATAAATAGGACATTAAGAAAGGTAAATATTTTGATAGTTATTATTTCATAAAAAACACTCTTTTACAACGTAAATTAATTTTAAATTAGTTTCTATCAATTATGTAACTCCCCAACACTAGTTACCCAGAGTCGGTGCATTATTACATAAAATTGGCATGATACAAAGAATCATGTGCTAAAAGACCGATCAGTTTAGTAGCCTTGGATGTACTAGATAGATTCATAAGTTTTACATTACAACATGAAATTAATACATAAATGAAATATTGTCCCATTTTGAACATAATTATATCTATAGAATATCCTTTTATGTCAAGTATAAAATACTTCTTCACATAATGGGAAAAATAAAACATAGAAAGGGGTGAGCTCAGATGCTCAGACAATATATCAGAAACTTTTATAAATAAACATAATCATTTAAGGTGAAGTATCAGATAAAAGAAAACCCTTTTAAACTTAAACTTCAGCCTAATATGGAAAATATAAAATAAAATGATTCCATTTAATTAATCACAAGGATATTCTAATAGTCGAACAATAACATGAAATATCAATGGCCACTTTCATAAAGATGGAATTCATAATACCAGAATTCATAACCACATAGTCAAGGCCTTGTACCAAGACTAGAAATAAGATTTTGTCGTGGCCATGTGTGAAGACACATTTTTTCTCATGAAACCTATTGATTCATCAAGGAGCTATAGCGATCATCACCCGTCTCTTTCTATGTCCAATGCATTCCTCATATGAAAATGATTAAACATAACATAATCCTTTGTAATAAAACTAGCATACAAAATATCCACAATTTATCTATAAACCATGAATGGTGTAAAAATAATAAATCCATAGTCAAACATATCACAACACTTTCAATAAAATATTTATGATTTGTGTCATAAATAATCAACCTCAAACAAGCTTCAATTCCATCAAAGGGTGGTGATATAGATGAAATCAAAACTTTTTTAGAGAAATATCTCTTTCTAGTTTGAAATCATTTAAAAGTAATATAAATATTAAAGAAAATATTTTTAAAAAAATATTTTTATAATATTTTATGGGATGCCTCGATAATGATATAAAAGAATAAAATAGACACACCTTCGGTATAAGTTAAAAAATACATTCTTACCTTAATTTTGTTGAAAAGGTCATAATGTACCCTGTCTGGAAAACGATAGAAATATTCCTTTAGAAACATATATGAAAAAATAAGGTTATAAATTAATTTAATCCTGATTATAGTAAATATTATAAATGTTTTCAATTACATTTTTAAGAAAACACGGATGGGGATGATAAAGACATCCTAGTACATACTTGTGCAAAAACAACCTAGGATAATAAAGAGATTGTGAAATTAACCCTTATCATGTACTATTCATTAGTAGTTGGTATGTTAAGCTCATCTATTGTATTAATTTATTTTTAAATTATAAAATAAATATATAAATAAATATGATATCATATATGATCCTGTAATATTGCTTGTTATTAATATTTCAGTAGTATCATTGTTTTACGTTTTAGTTAAACTATTTTCCTTTATATGCTCATTTACGTAAGACATATTTTTGATTGATATGATTTATTTTACTGATATCCAGAATTATATTATGTTCTTAAACATTATTTTTAATCATAAAATTAAAATTATTCTAGAATGATTACGATGGGGAATGAATCTCATCGCGTTTGTGGAGACGGTAATCTGTACATATGCATGAGTGAAAATATCATTTCATTAATGGTGAAATAATATGTAATTGGATGGTATATCATATATATATAGAATCATTAACATATTATATATATTATTTACATCATTTATTCTCATTGTTATACACATACAAATAATGATGTATTTGAATAAAAACTACACCACGATGTGGAGACGGTAAGCCATACGTACACGCTATGGTGACATTGTATTTAATATGATGGTTAGAATAATGAATATGGCTATACGATTTTTATAATAACATCATAGTATATAGAATATACTAGAGTTATTATTTTATAATGGAATCGACCAAGAAAGTGGAAGTGGAAGATGAAAAGTACATGAAAGAGGGTGGTGAAATTATTACCTCTTTTTCGGGTGTTTCTTTTTGAGTTGATCAAAATGATTCCTTAAGTTGGAATTTTGATCAAACTAATGCCTATATGATGAATTGAGGGATATTGGGAGGATATTTGGGCATGGGATGGCCGATCCAAATGCCTTTGGAGGTGTGATTTTGAGAGAAGGGGAAGAACCATTTTTTAAGATAGGTGAGGGGCACCATAGGAAAAGATTGAAATATTATTTTATAATATAATTATTATCGGTTTCTAATGGGTCCAAAATGATTTTTTTATAGGATAAGGTGGGTGTGGGTCAAAAATATCCAAAAAAAGGGTTTTAGACAGGTTTGTGTTACTATATTAACCTTATATTTTTTATTTAACTCTTAGTTATATATTTTAACTTTTACCATGTCTTCTTGTACTATTATAATAATTGGTTAATAAACCTACTATAAAATGACATGATAACATGAAGTGAACAATTAGTGATATACATATCATTATAAAAGTTATTTGGAAGATCTTTATATTATTAGGACTATTATATAATTTAATAATAAAATATTTGTTTTAAAATCACATTTATGTAAATTTTAACACTATTTAGTATTTGGTTTTTGTGAATGTTGTCACAACTTGTTTAATATGAACCAATTACATTTAATCAACCCTAACAATTCATATTAACCTATAAATTTTTTTGACGTCATAAACACTTTGAAATTTTATTAATTTTAATATTTATAATATCATTTATTATATTTTTTCATTAATAAGGTAATTATTGCATCACCATTGTGTAATTAATAAATATAATTATTTAATTTCTAAAAATTTATAATAAAATAAAATTATGTAGGAAATATTTTTATATTTCTAATGAGTATTTATAGTTGAAAGGATAACTTAAAAACCCTTTTATAATTTGTTTTAATAAAAGATATATGTTTATGGCATTTTTGTGTTTACTTTAAATTAATTAATATAAAGTGTCATTATAACGCTCAAGTGGCTTCATGGGGTTCCAAAATCGGAAAAAGGATGCCCATGGTCAAAAATGAATCATCCAATAGGAATATGGCACATTTTATTGTAATTTAATATTATTATAATATTATTTTTTATCCTTATTTATTGGATTTACCCTTTAACCATGGTAAATAAAATATTTATCGAAATAATAATTCATAATGTCTAAAAATAAATGTTACCTATTTAAAAAAAATTACCTCGTTATTAGAAATATGGAATCCATTTTTACATGTTTAAAACACTAAAGTGGCAGAAATTAATTTATAATTAATTCTCGTTGTTAATACAAAAAGCATGTTTTTATGAAATAATAACTATCAAAAAATTGACACTTGTTTATGTCCAGTTTAAATGAGAAATTACATAAAATTACTTAAATAATATTAAATTATAAATACATAATATAATGACACTTTAATACCACTAAACTGTATAATTTAACAATATAAATTATTATCATTAAAAAAAAAATTTAATTAAAATTTACTATTCATCAATATTTGAATGTTTTCAGAAAAGTACCAAAAATTAACCCTAAGATAATTTCGATATAGTGAATTCAAAAATGAAGTCCATTTTTTAAAATATAAATTTTTTAATTTCAAAAAGTGGTTATTACTATTGATTACGGGTAGTTTGATTGGTCATCATGTGTTAAAACTCCAAGTTGCATACAACGCAAGCTAATGCATTATTCAAAGGGAAACCTACCATGGAAGCTTGGGGTGCTACATTCTACACACATTAAAAAAAAATTCCTTGAAATTTATTTAATATTACTTCATAAGAAGATTCAGTTGGTTCTTCATCATAAGTTCCTCAAGTTCCCATGTTGCCTCTTCTATCTTATGGTTTCCCCATAGAACTTTTACGAGATGAGACATTCAATTTCTCAGCACTTGTTCTATGGTATCAAGAATTATGACAGGCTCTTCATAATAAGATAGATTGGGTTCCACTTCAATTTCCTCATAGTTGAGTACATGCATTGGGTCTGGCATATATTTTCTCCATAGTGATATGTAGAATAGATCATGAAAATTGGAGAGACATGGAGGAATTTCCAAATGATAAGCTAAAACTCCAATTAGTTCTAGAATTTTGATGGGTATAATGTTCCTAGGACTAAATTTACCCTTATTACTGAAATGTTTAACACCATTCCTTAGAGATACCTTTAAAAAAATGATCTCCTACTGGAAATTCAAAATCATTCCTTTAGTTATCAGTATAGATCTTTGGCTTATATTGAGCTAATTTGATGTTGGTTTGGATAATATTCACTTTTTCAATTGTTTTCTCAACATGTTCTGGGCCTACAAGTTTTCTATCACCAACAACATCCCAACAAGCTGGGGTGCGATATCTCTTTGTGTATAATGCTTTATATGGTGGTATCTGAATACTTTAATGAAAGCTATTATTATTATAAAATTTTAACAATTGTAAATATTGATCCCACATACCTTGATAATCATGTTAGAAAGATATCAAAATGTCTTCAATGGTTTGAGTAGTCTGTTCTGACTGTTTATCGATTCGAGGGTGGTCGGAAGTGCTCAAATGATCTTTAGTATCAATGCCTTTCTAAAGACTTTTCCAGAATCTTGATGTAAAACAGGGATCATAATCAGAAATAAATGATAAAGGTACTCCCTGAAGTGTTTAAACTTCATTAATACATTTTATTTCCATACGTACAAGTGGTAAATATTCTCTTATAGCAAGAAAATGTGCAGAATTGGTAAGATGATAAAAAATGAACCATATTGTCTCATTTCATCAAGGAGTCTCTTGTAGCCCCATGACATAGTCCATCGTAATATTATCCCATTTCCACTCACGTATGGGATGATGTTTCATGACTCCTCTAGGTTGTGGCCTTCCAACATTCACGTGTTGAATAACAATGCATCTTGACAGAAAATCAGCAATCTCTCTCTTCATGTTATCCCACCAAAAAAATTACTTCAAATCACTATAATTCATGGGGATATGAGATTGTATTGACAAATTGGAGCTATGAGCATCATCCAAAAATTCCATTTTTAGATCTGGTATTTTAGTAATAGAATGTCTCATCCCAAATTTCCAAATTCCATCTTCATATACGAAGTAAATCAATATCCCATCATTCATAGCTTTAATCTTCTTTTGAAACTCCTCATCATCAGTCTATGAACTCTTTATACTTTTTTATAAAGATGTTTTGGCAACTATTTGAAAATTTATTGGTGATTCACCTTTCATTGTTATTCCCATATCAATCTTTACTAGATACTTGAAAATTGGATCCCTTTCAACTATCATCTTGTTCAAAACTCCAGGATCCTTTCTACACAAAGCATATACAACCTTATTTTCCTTCCCCATGTGGTATTTTATAGAGAAATCATAATCCTTGTGCCGTTCAATCCATCATATTTTCCATATAATGATTTATTTTTGTGATAAAATATATGTTAAACTATTGTGATCAGTATAAATCACACTTTTTTCAACATAAAGATATTGTCTCCATATCTTCATAACAAAGATTAAAGATGCTAACTTATTATCATGAGGAGGATATTTTTTCTCATGAATTTTTAGATTTTGTGATGCATTGGCAATAAATCTATCATTCTGCACAATGACACAACCAAGTGATTTCTTTGAAGCATCACTGTAAATAACAAACTCATCATTCCCCGATGGTAGATTCCAGATTGGAGGATTAACTAATAATCAGTTCAGTTATTCAAAAAATTATTCAAACTATTTTTTCCAAACAAATTTATCCCCTTTACAAGTGATCATGGTTAATGGGTTAGCCAATCAGGAAAAATCCTGGATAAAACACCGATAATAACTAGTTAAACCAATAAAAATACGTACCTCAGTTATACTCGATGGTGCTGGAAATTCTTGGATTGCGCTGGTCTTTGAAGGATCACCAAAGATTCATTAATTAGAGGCAATATGGCGAAAAAAGGAAATCTCTTGAAGACAGAATTCACAATTACTAAATTTCCCATATAATTTATTTCTTCTAAGATTCCTTTGGATAATACGCAAGTGCTTTTCGTGATCTTTGTATATTTTTGAGTATACCAAAATATCATCAATAAATAACACTATTAATTCATCATGATATTCCTTGAAAACTATATTCATTAGATCCATGAAGATATAGGGTGGATTAGTCAATCCAAAAGGCATTATTGTAAACTCGTAATGCCTGTACCCAGTTCAAAATGATATTTTTGACATGTCTTCCTTTTCACACACAACTGATGATATCCAGATCGAATTTCATTCTCTAAAAAATATTGGGCTCCATGATGGTGGCCGAGTAAATCATCAATACGAGGTAGGGGATACTTGTTATTTATTTTTATAGCATTGATCCCACGGTAATCAATGCACAACCCCATATATCTATCTTTCATATTAACAAAACTGAAAGGGGCTCCCCATGGAGAAACTATAGGGGAAAGAAATCCCATATTACACAATTCGTCTAGTTTTTTAATTAGTTCCACTAATTCCTCAGTAGATATTCTATAAGGTTTCTTCGATGTGAGTCTTTAATCCATAATTAAATCAATGTAAAACTCAATTTATCGCTCTAGAGGATGTCTAGGTAAATTCGCTGGAAACACATCAACAAATTCTTGAAAAAATAGTACATCATCTATTTGAACATTTCCTGCAAATAATTTTTTTTTAAATTTTCCATAAATCCACTTTTAGGGTAGTGGGAACCCGTACATCATCACACAGAATTCAACATCATTCAGCGGGAGAAATCAAAATTCAAAATCCTAACCAAAAATTCAAAATTCAGCCGGTAGGAAAATAAAATCAACGAGATCACCATGAATCTTGTGATCGGCACGAGGATCTGTGCATCGAGGTGAGTCTCGTCATGTCCACATGTCGTCGCTATCATCACATCGCCAATGCTATCGACTTATCACTAGTGACCACACCACCAGTGTCTAGCATCACAAACCTCATACCGTCATCTTCATCGCCATTGTCGGCAGTCGAGAAAACACGACACCGTTGTGAACACCACCAACGACAGCCTCCATAACAGAACTAACAAAACCAAAAATTAGAAACACAGATCGCTTCAATGAAATCATACATCGAACAAAATCCGTTTGAACACAGAACTACCAATTTCATTTCCATTTCCACCACTGAAAGTCAAAATCCGTGAAGTAAAAAAAATCATCTATGTCATCATCATCCCCAGGAGAACCAGAGACAACCAAACCAACCAAACAGGATGACCTCTGTAGAAGAATCAACCCTTCACCACCGATGATAAGAAGGACTTCCAGAGCCAATCTAGCCCTGTCACCACTTGAACATTCATTTCCTCCCCTATAGTTATTTCATTCATTTCCTCTACAATAATTGAATTTAGTAGATCTTCTAGGGGTGAATCTAGATAAGAATCAGGTGGTGACGTTTCTTTTCTATAAATAAGGTACTCCTTATCATCATCTAAAATTGAAACCTCCTTCATCTTACAATAAATTTTCCCATCATGGCCTGAAATCCAATCCATACTGAGGATTATATCAAATTCAATCATGGGTATGATGATGAGATCAGCATATATAACATTTATATTACCTAATGGGAATTGATAAACAAAACATTATTGCGATGATACATCCCTTAGGTGTTTTGACTGACAACTCCTTTGTTATGTCAAATTGAAAATATCTAATTTTCATAGAAAACTGGGAATATATGAAACAATGCGATAAACTAGAATCAAATAAATTATTGGCTAAACATGAGGAGGCTCTTAAATTACGTGCCACCACATCTTTTGGAGCATCAACCTCAACAGTAGTGATTTTATAAGCTTGGACTTTCTCTCTCTGGCCTTTTCTGAGTTAAGTTCCCTTGGATCTTAAGACATTAATTTTCATGATTCCCCTTTTCATTACAATTATAGCATTCAACATTGATAGCCTCTTTTACCCTCGCAATCATGAGGTTGGTGGAATTTTTTCACCACACTTCTAACAGGCTCTCATTCCCTCTATGCAAGTAATAGGGTGTTTCTTCCAACATTTACAATAGTATGGATATTCAAATTTTCGCTACATCCCCTTATTTTAAATTCTAGAGTGTTCACCAGATCTCTTATTCTATTTCATTGCTTTGAAGTCATAAGACATAGATAATTTCATTTCTATCATTATAGCACATGAGAAAATATCTCCGTACAATGAGAAGGATTTTTAGACTAATGTTCGGTAGAGAAATGTCTTTAACCCATAAATGAATTGACCAATCTTACTCCTTGGGTTACGTATATAATTTCATGCATTCCTTCATAACCTTTTAATGCTTTCCTCATACTTTGCGACATTTTCATCATCCTTTTTCCTCAGACTAAAAAATTGTCTTCCCATATCCACTCGATGGTCACAAGGAAGACATGTTTCTATGAATATCTCTTTAAAATCCATATATTCCATGTTCGATACTTCTTCATCTTCCTTTTTCTAGATTATTGACTTCCATTGATCTGCATATCCTATGAGATGATAAACTACTTTGAAAATTTATTCCCTTTCAATACTCCCCAAACCATACAATATTTTCTCTAAGGATCATATATATTGCTCACCTTCTAATGGATTTGTACTCCCGTTGAATATTGGTGGTTGTTTCCTCATGAAGTAGTATAACATTAATCATCCACATTGTGGATCAGGGTTCTCCATATAGGTATGTTTATTATTCATAACCTGAGTGAGTTGTCCCAGAATGGTGATAAGCTGATCAGTACCAGTTGCATCACCAGCTCCACTATAATTATCTGGAGTTGGAGGGAAATCCGTGCATGGATTACATGGGATAATATGGTTTAAATTACTTCCACACTACTGGAAATATGATCTATACCAACAGTTTGGAACCGTTGTTATAGGCCTCCAAATGGTTGGTATAGCCTATTCCAACAGTTTGGAGAATAGTTTCCATGTAAGCCATTGGGATAGGTCTATACCAACGGATTTGGGAAAACAGTTGGTATATATAATATGAAAATCTATACCAACGGTTCCATAAAACTGTTCATATATGTAATTCAAAAAAAATCATCCAGTTGGTTTTGATCCCAACACCTCTTGTTTGTGATTGAACAACCTAACCACTAAACTAACTTACTTTGGTGAACATAATTTCATAAATAAATATATATATATGTATTATCAAAATTATTTAAAGGTTTGATTTATTTAATGTACTTGTAAGAAGATTCCATTAAAAATACATGTACATATACCAACGGTTCTAAAAAATGTTGGTATTGATCTATACTAACGGTTTTGAGAACTGTTGGTATAGGTTCTTTGATTTTAGGACCTATACAAATGCTTTTGGACAAACTGTTGTCATAGGGGTGACCTATACCAATATTTTGGCCAAAACCATTGGTATAGGTTAATTATAATGGACCTATACCAATGGTTTTGGCCAAACTATTATAGGTCCAAATTAGTGAACTATACCAATGGTTTTCCCAAAACCGTTGGTATAGCTCTAAATTAGTGACCAATACCATCGGTTTTGGGAAAACCGTTGGTATAGGTCCATATAAGTGATCAATACCAACGATTTTGGCCAAACTGTTGGCATAGGTAAAATTAGTGAACTATACCAATGGTTTTCCCAAAACGGTTTGTATAGATCAGATTTCCAGTAGTTCAACTAAGCACCATTTCTAATCAATGGCATAAACTAGATTAGTTTATGAATCACAATCTATAATTCCAAACCTGTAAAATTGTAAACATAAATTGAACAGTTTATGGATATAATCCATAATAATAAAAATGTTTTCTTTGGGTATGTATAAACTCATAAACTCTTCTTAATGGTCTGTACGGAAAATGAGAATTAACCTAAGCATATCCCTTGGGAGTGTTGTAAACAAGAGTGCAGCAAGGCCCATTGTCATGCACCAGTTCTTGTTCGAGTCTAGCTCAAAGCAGTCTTTTTAGGTTGTATCCCTACGTACAAATGTGCCAGAGCCTCCTCATCCTATTTGTATCCATAAAGGGATGTATTTCTTCGAAGAATCAAAAAATATCTACATTAACCAAATTATAGAAAGTTTATCTATACTAATCCTCAATGTCTATCTTAAGGTCATGTTCTCAAATCAGCATTTCTCTAAATCTAGCTTCAAAAGTTTGTAATAAAACATCTTATTATACCAACTGTAATGCTCCTACCCCAGTTACCCAAATTCGGTGCATTATTACATGAAATTGGCATGATACATGAATCGTGTCCTGAAAGACTCATCTGTTTAGTAGCCTTGTAAGTACTAGATACATTCCTAAGTTTAAAATTACACCATGAAATAAAAAATTCAACTAATTATTTCCCATTTTTAACAGACTTATATCCTTAGGATATCCTTATAGGTCAACCATAAAATACTTCATCACATCCTAAGAAATATAAATATTGAAATTAGTGATCTCATAGGCTTAGTATGGATAACAATATAGAGAAAACTTTCAAAAATAATCATAAAAATTTAAGGCAATGTATAAGAATGTAACAAAAGTCTTTTAAAATTAAAATTCACCATAATATAGAAAAGATAAAATCAAATAATTCTATTTAATTAATCACATGGATATTATACTAGTTGAATAATCATGTGCAAAATTAATATCCACTTTCATTATGATAGAATGCACAATGCCAGACATCATAACCACATAATCAAGGCCTTGTGCCAAGACTACAAATTAGAATTTTTCAAGGCCTTGTTTCAAGACACTAGTTTGTCGCATGTGAACTACTGATGCATGGAGGAGCTATAGAGGGCTCTACCCGTCACTTATTAATTCCAATGCATTACTCATATGAAACGGTTTAAACATAACATAATACTACGAATTAAAACTAGCACACGAAATGTAAATAATTTATTCATAAACCATTATTGGTGTAACAATAACGCAAACATTGTAAAACATATAAAAAATCCTTCAATACAATATGGGATTTTTGTATCATAATAAATCAACTTCAAACAAGATTAAAATCCATCAATGGATGTTGACATTGATAAAATCAAAACTTGTTTAGATAAATATCTCTTTCTATTTTGAAATCATTTAAAAGAAATATAATTATAAAATAAAACATTTATTTTGAAAATATAGTCCATTAATATTGAATGTGAATCTTCGACAATGATATAATGGAAGAAAATATCCACACCCGCCGTATATGTTAAAAAAGACATTCTTACCTTTATTTTGTCGAAAAGGTCATAATGTACCTTGTTTGGAAAATGAAGGAAATATTTATTTCAAAACATATATCGTCAACTAATGTTATAAATGAATTTAAACCATAGTACAGTAAATAGTAAAAATGTTTTGAATTACATTTTTAAGAAAACACAGATGTGGATGATGAAGAGGTCCTAGCAGATACTTGCGTAAAAATAACCTCGGATAATAAAGAGATTGTGAAATTAACCCTTACATTGTAATTTTCCTTAGAATATAGTATTTTAACCTCCTTTATAATAGTTTAAACATTGTTATTAAATTATGAAATAACTATATACATAAATATGACATCATATATGATCATTTAATATTGCTTTGTTAATAATATTTCAGTAGTATCAACGTTTCGGGTGTTAACTGATCTGTTTTGCTTTATATTCTCGGTTACATATGCCATGATTGTTAGGTATATGATGAATTTTATTCATATATAGAATTATATTATGTTCTGAAACACTATTTGTAATCATAAAATGAAAATCATAATTCATTGATTACGATAGGGAATGAATCTCATCGCGTTCGTGGAGACTGTAATCTGTATGTTTGCACAAGAAACAATATCATTATATTGATAGTGATATAATATGTAATTGGATGGTATATCATATATACAGAATCAATAACATGTGATATTTATTATTTACATCCATTATACTCATTTTTATACCCATCCAAATAATGAAGTGTTTGAATAAAAAACTACACCACGACGTGGAGACAGTAAGCCATACGTACGCATGTATTGTGACTTTGTCATTCATATGATGGATAGAGTAATGAATATGGTTGTAAAATTTTTATAATAACATCAAATTATATAGAAGATACTGATGTTGTTAATTTATAATGGAAACAATAATGAAATAGGAAGATGAAGTAGAAAAGAACATGAAAGAGGGTGGTGAAAGTTTTACCTCTTCTTCGGGTGTTTCCTTTTGAGTTGATCAAAAGGGCTACATAAGTTGGCTTTATGGTCAAACTAAGGACTCTAGGTTGACATGAGAAAAATTGGAATTATATTTGGGTAGGGGATGTCCCATAAAAATGGATTTGGAGGTGTGATTTTGAGATAAGGGGAAGTGCCCTTTTATAAGAGAGGTGAGGGGCACCTTTGGAAAATATTGAAATATTATTTTATAATAAAATAATTTTCATTTTCTAATAGAAAAAATGATTTATTTATACGGTAAGGTGGTTATGGGACTAAAAACACATATCAAATAAGTTTTATGTAGTTTTGGGTCACTATATTTACCTTATCATTTAGATTTAACTCTTAGTTAAATAGTTTAACTTTTACCATGTATTCATGTATTATTCTATGAATTGGTTAATAAACATACCATAAAATTACGAGAGAACGTCATGTGGTGCATTAATTATATAAAAAACATTATATAAGTTATTTGGAAGATCCTTATATTTTTAAGACTATTATATAATTTAATAATATAATATTGTTTTTAAAACCCCATTTATGTGAATTTTGAAACCGTTTTGTATTTGGTTTTTGTGAAAGTCATCACAACATGATTATTTCAAAAATAATACATTTAATAAACCATAACATGTCATATTAACCTATAAAATTAATGGATATCCTAAAAAAAGTGAAATTATATTTATTTTAATATTTATAATACTATTTATTGGATTCTTTCACTGATATGGTAATTACTGGGTCACTACTGTATCATAAATAAATTTAATTATATAAACTCTAAATTTTTTAAATAAAATAAAATTATGTAGGAAATATTTTTATATTTATAATAGGTATTTATAATCGAAAATATAACTTATATAACCACATTTAAAAATATTTTTTCTAAAAGATATATATTTGTGTCATTTTTGTCTTTACTTTAAATTAATTAATATAAATTGTTATATCACTCTCAAGTGGCTCCATGGGGTCCCAAAATTAACCCAAAGATGCCCATAGTCGTACATGTATCAAAACATAATAGTATTAAACATTTTATGGAAATTTAATATTATTGTTATATTGTTTTGTACCCTTATTTACCAGATTTACACTTTAACCATGGTAAATAAAATATTTTCCAAAGTAAATCTTAATAATTTCTCGAAATAAAATTTATCGATTAACTCAATTTCAACCTCCTGATTCCAAATATGGAATTCATTTTTCCAAATTCAAAACAAAGAAGTGGCAGAAATTAATTTAATATTAATTCATGTTGTTAAATAGCGTGTTTTTATGAAATACCAAGTCTCAAAAGATTGACATGTGTTTATAACCAGTTTAAATGTGAAATTGCATAAAATGGCCTAAATTATATTAAATGATAATAATAAAATCTAATTATAATTTAAAAATACTCAAATTTTTAATTTAACACTATAAATTAGTTTGATTAAAAATATTGTTTTAATTAATATTTACTATTCATCAATAATTGAATGTTTTAAAAAAATTGCCAAAAATTTACCCTACGCTAATTTAGATATTCGGAATTCAGAAATTAAGTCCATTTTGAGAAGTTAAATTTATAAAATCTCAAAAATTGGTTATTACTATTTATAAAAGATAGTTTGATTTTTCATAGTGTGTTTAAACTCAAAGATGCATACATCTTAAGGTATGACATTATGCAAAGGGAAACGTACCGTGGAAGCTCAGGGTGTTACAAATTGTGTGTTTTGAATTTTTAAAATTGGATTCCATATTTGTCATCATGAGATCCAAATGGGTTTAAATAGGTTAATTTTATTTTTATCCATTATGAATATTTACTTCAGTAAATATTTTATTTACCATGATTAAAGGGTAAATCTGGTAAATAAGGTTAAGAAAATAACATTTTAATAATATTAAATTAACCTAACATATTTCCTAATCCTATTTAGTGATACATGTCCGACCATGATAATCCTTGGGTTGATTTTGGGACCCCATGGAGCCACTTTTATGTAAAAATCACACTTTATATTAATAAATTTTAAGTAAGAACAAAAATAAAATTAACAAATATCTTCTACTAAAACAATTGTATATTTGGTTATATAAGTGATACCTTAGACTATAAATATTCATTTTAAAGATAAAACTATTTTCTACATCATGTTATTTTATTTATTATTTTTATCAATTATATAAACAAATATAATTACGACACAATGGTGATGGAGTAATTGCTTCATCAATATATGATTCAAATAAATGATATTATAAAAATTAAAGTAAATTTATTATTAACTTTTTTCAGCCATAAACAAATTATATATATTATTATAACTTTTTAACATTTATATGATGAATGTTTTTAGAAATAATCAAGTTGGTTTGGAATTTTTTAAAAAAAATCATCATATGAATTTTATTAAAATTGACATAAAAGAGTTTTTAAAACAATCAATATTTTATTAAATGATAAAATAGTCCTAAAAATCTAATAATCATCCAAATGACATATATGATGTTTCAAATATAATTAATTATTCATTTTGTGTCACTTAGACTTTTATAGTAATAATATTAACCCTATAGTATGAATATATAAGTGGACATGGTAAAAGTAAAATAAGTTAATAAAGGGTTATGTAATAATGATAAGGATTAAAGAAATATCCAAAACTAGTATAATTTATATAGGATGATTTTATTTCTAAATATATTCACCTTATCTTTTAATTAAATAAGCTTTGGACCATTTGAAACTGAAAATCATTATATAATTAAATAACACTTTCAATCATTCTAAAAGAGACCCTCCTCCGTCTTATAAAAATCCACCACCTCTCACCCATTACTCACACCTCTCATTCCCCTTGGATTGTCAAAACTATGCTGAAATAATATCCCAACATTTATATCTTCATCATATAATCCTTCCCTTATGCATAAGTCAATTCATGAAATCCTTTTGGTTCAAACAAAAGGGAGTTACCCGATTTGAAGGTAACATATTCTCTCATGTTCTTTTATTTTATTTTCATTCTCGAACCCCCTAAACTATATTTATTCCATTATTTTATAACATCACAAGTATATTTGATATTATAGGTTTTTTCTATGATGATTATTCTAACTACACATCCAAAATCCTCCATCTAATGTATATGAACATACTGTTTCTCTGGATGGCGAACAATTGCCTCATGAAATGATGGTTGTTCGATTATCTCCTACTGCTTCTTATGGTAGACATTAAGATGACACTGTATTTATATTTGATATATATAATAATTATATTTACTCTATGCTACTATATTTTTTTCATTTATAGAATACATTTATGGTTTCCATAATGAGTAAGTACGATAATTTCATTTGAGGAGTGCAGGCCACCACCCCCTCATATTGATATGACTTGCTCATACCATACGTGGAATGTATAAAGAATGGTGTTACTAAAATTATATATGATATTATACTAGAATTATTATATAACAATTTATCATCATTTTTTTATTCCATTAAATATGAAATAGAATTGAAATTGGATTTCAAGCGTACGTACGGCTTACCGTCTCCATGAACGGTGATTTACATTTCTTATCTTAAAATGTTATATATTATTATAAATACATATATATATACAATATATATATATGATATATATGATATCTAAATCATGAATATCATTCTAGATATAATGTACTTTGACCGCATGGACAACTTGAAATTATAAGAAGTTTATTTTTGACTCAAGTACCAAATATCGACCGAACATCCATTATTAAAATAAATTATTATGTAATGTTTATAACATGGTAATAAGTAATATAAAAGGAATAATAAACATGGAAAAGATTATTAATAATGTATAAATTAACATTAGTTTCTTATTTTTTATATTAAATAATGAACAAGTAAAGTCGGACACGAGGTAAGGAACTTCGTATCAATATATTTTCATTGAGGCTTATTTTGATTTATACACGACTATATTTTATACAGTGTATAAACCAATTTGACGTTTAATTTCATTCAATAGGAATATTTTTTTATATGAATAATTTCACTAAACGAAAAAGGGATTGTTTCTTTTTTATCATATGAAGTGACAACAACCATTATGCCACCATGAGTTTTATTTGATCTTCAGATTCTTTAGCAAGCCTTAGTTTTTTCTCCAAGGATAATAAATACCATATACCCTTTTTATGTATTATTGTATTGAAAATGGTTTTAAGAAAGAATTTATTTTTTCAATAACATTAAATGATATTTAGTTAAAGAATGTGGAAATGTTATCTTTTTTATGTTTGTTTTATGTGTTAGGAAGATGTTATGATTCATGGGAATTGTTATGTATAAGGGTGGTTACATGATAAACATTTGGTGGGTGACCATGAGATTGCTCTCCAAATAATTGGGTAACGTGATTGAGGTAAACATTACTGTTTATCCTAAGAGATTTAGGGAATATATTGTGATGGGTATTCCAAAAGTAACTCCCTACGTAGCTGTGAATGCTACAACGTAAGTATGTTATTGTTTCAACAAGTTACATTTATGATTTTTGATTTCTATGTATTATTCATAAATCTTACAATTTCATGCAGTATGTTAATGAAATTATTCTTCGTATGTATTGATGGACTAAGGTTTTCTTTTTTATTTTATAATCCTTACTGAGCATTTTATGATCATCACATGTTTTTTGATGAAATTTTTTTCACGGGACATAAAAATAAATACGGTCAACGATGGGTTCATGGAAAATCTGTGCAGTCGAAAACATAGAACTAGGCAAGAATATATTTTTCAAGGATTTTTATCTTCTAAAAATTGTATACTTATTAGAAGTGTCTGTTATAAAATATTTGATATGTATTGTAAAAGTTATGGCCTAATTCACTAAAAGGATAAACCTCAAAAGATCATCAATTTTAGTTTTTAACATAATTCATCATTATGTATTGTTTAAGGCTAGGGCCATATAGTTGGTATCAAAGGTCGGTTTAGACAACATTAGATGTTAGTATAATGTTAAATTAATATCGATAAATTATTTTTACTTATATGGTATGATTGAAATGATATAGCATTTGCAGAATACCATGTTGCATCACCTAAGATAATTCTTGGATCAGAATGGTTTTATATAGAAGAAATATGGAAACTATGATGGGACAACCTCAGTTGGAAGAAAAACCCCCAAAGTAGCACCCTAATATGGTCAGAAAAGAAACTAAATAGATAGTTATAGTGATGGAATTGTGGATGTAGTCTATAAATAGTGGTGGTATCAATGCACGAGATTAGCCAGATCAACTAGAGAGGAACTTGTCAGTTGTGGACCATTTCATGAGGCAAAATCCCCCATCATTCAGTGGTTCATCTAACACTATTCTAGCTGAAGGGTGGATTAAAAATCTGGAGAATATTTTTGATGTCTTGGGGTGTTAAGCACATCAAAATTATAGTCTCGTTGTTTAATGTTTTGAATGTGAATATGATTAGTGGTGGTTGTTGGTGAAAAATATTAGGGATAGTGAGGAGATTGATGCTCTTTATTAGGATTAATTAAAAGCTATATTTCTTGAGAAATATCTTCCAAATGTGGTTTTTCTTAGGATAAAAACAATTCCTGGAATTAAGGTTGGAGGATGACTCTGTGGCTACGTATGATGAAACATTCACTCTACTGGCAATGTATGCATAAAATGTCATACGATATCTTGATAGGATATCAACGGTTTTTACTTAGGATTAAAGCCAATGTATCAAAGGGATTTATCTCCTCGCGAGTTCAAAAGTTATGGAAAACTTGTTCTATGTGGGAAGATGGTGGAAAATGAGTTTTCTGATTATCAAGTGTTCTTTGAAAAAGAACAAAATAAGCGGTCAAGGTGGTATATGAAGGGGAAGAACTCTTGAAAAATGTCTGATGGTAAGAAACTTATGTTTATTATTAGTTAAAAGTATGGTAAAAAGCATTATGGGGAATGTCTTTTGAATTATGGTATCTGTAACCAATGTGGTAAAACAATACATAAGGCTCGTTATTGCACTAAAAACGAATAGAGTAATGGTAAGACAAAATCCGATTTACAGTTAGTATAATGTTTTAAGAGTAATGAAATGGTCATTATACAAATGAGTTTCCAACTAAGAACTCAACTATGGAAAAATAGATGAACTGTATGTATTAAGGCGTGGTGAAATCCATTACTACTACTTCAGCAGATGTTGGGCCGTAGAATGATGTAGTATCAGGTAAACTGTTTGTTTATTAATATTATATCAATGTATTGTATGATTCCGGGTCTACACATTTGTTCATTTCTGAGAAATTTTCTTGTAAATAGGGAATTCCATTTCAAGATATGAATCCTAAAATTATGGTAAGAACACCGGGTGGAAATTTTGATACTAAAAGAAATTATAATAACCTTCCTATACTTAGGTTCATAAAGAATCATTCTATGAACCTTATTATTTTTCCCTTAGGAGAGTTTGATGTTATTTTGGGCAGGTATTGGATTTCCTTTTATCATTCTATGATTGAATACCAAGCTATAGAGGATTCTTTCTAGAAAGAATCTTAGTTTGTGTTATAGAATAAACCCTTACCTTGGATAACATATCTGGAAGCTGATAAACTAGTAAAATATGGAAATGAATAATACAATTCACATATTGTGGAAAATAATGGAACTGTTTAAATTAATTAAGTGCCAGTGGTAAATGAGTACCTTGATGTTTTTCAGGATGAGTTTCCTAGTATTACACCCGATCTGGAAGATGAATTTACTATTGATTCAGTTCCTGATGCTAATCAAATTTCAATTTCCCCTTATCGAATGGTCCAAATTGAACATTTGGAGATAAAGAAACAATTACAGGAGAAATTAGATAAAGGTTTCATTAGACCTAGCACATCGCCATGGGGATCTATTTCCATTTTTATTAATAATAAATATGGTTCAATGAGACTTTTCATTTATTATAGAGTGTTTAATAACATAATTGTTAAGAATAAGTATCCATTGCCTCACATCAAGTATTTTTTGGATCATCTTCTGGAGCTCAGTATTTTTCAAAGATTGACTTGATGTCGGGGTACCATCAGTTGAAATTATTGGAATCATACATTATAAAGACCATGTTTCATACTAGATAATGCCCTTATGAATTTGTTGTTATGCCTTTTGGGTTAACCAATGCACCTTTTGTATTCATGGCTCTTATGAATAGATTTTTCCATGAGTTCCTGGATAAGATTTTGGTTATAATAATTGATGATATTTTGGTTTATTCCAAATGTAAAGAGGAACATGAATGTCATTTAAGGGCTGTATTTCATACCATAAAATAAAAGAAACTGTATGGTAAATTCTGAAAGTTTGATTTTTGGTTATAAGAAATTTAATTCCTCGGTCACATTGATTCAAAAAATCAAAAAACAATTGATCCTTCTAAAAACAGTTGTTGAACGAATGGCCAAGGCCCATACATATATCCAAGATATGTAGTTTTCTTGGTTTAACAGGTTATTACAGGAAACTTGTTGAAATGTTTTCAGGGTTATCTAGTCCAATGACTTTTTTAACTCTAAAATGTGTTATTTTCATTTGGACAATATAATGTGATGATTTTTTTCAAGAATTTAAATGATTATTGGTGGATGCTCCAATTTTGGAACTACCTTACAAAAATGGTGAGTTTGTTATCTACAATGAAGCATTGTTAGAAGGACTTGGTTGTGTCCTTATGACGAATGATTAGGTAATTTCTTATGCTTCACATCATAGGAAACCAAATTAGTTAGATTTCCCTACACATGATTTGGAATTAGCTAACATTGTTTTTTCGTTAATAATTTTGAGGCATAATATGTATGGAGTAAAATGTGAAATATATACTGAAAAAAATGTTTGAAGTATATATTCACTCAGAAAGAATTGAACATGAGATAGAGGATATGGCTAGAATTAATCAATGATTATTATTGAACAATTAATTACCATCACGGAAAGGAAATTAAAGTTGGCGATGATTTGATTTGAAAAATTAATGATACGTTAACCATGTTATGTTTGGAACAATAACTTTTGATTAAAGATTTGTTGAACTCTGTCATAGAAGTTTTTGGTGTTGGAAATTCCACTGTTCTATTTTTGGTGTTAGTGAAATCATCTCTATCAGACAGAATTAAGCAAGAACAGAAGGAAGATAGTGAGTTGCAGAAAATTGTAGAATTGGTTCATAAGGGAATGTTTCATGATTTTAACATTGACAATGATTGTATTTTGAGATTTGGGAAGAGATTATGTGTTTCCTGTGATTCACAGTTGAAGAATTAGTTGTTATTTGAAGCTCATAGTTATTTATTTTCAATACATCGCAGTAGTACAAATATGTATAATGATATTCAGGGGTATTACTGTTGGGATGCAATGAAAAGAGATATTGATGAATTTATACTGATGTGTCTGAATTATCTACATATTAAAGCAGATCGGTAGTTTATGAAAGGTATGTTTCATCTTTTTCTGGTTTAAGAGTGTAAATGGGAAAAATTGTCTATCGATTTCATCATGGGATTGCCAAAGACTGCTCAAGGTAATAATGAAATATGGGTTATTGTTGATCGATTGACTAAATCTGATCATTTTCATCCTATTTGAGATATTGTGTCTCTAAATCAACATTCTCTGTTGAATGTTAAAGAGATAATCCGGTTTCATGGAGTTCCCCTATCCATTTTATTTGATTGTGATTCCAGGATTACTTATAACGTTTTTAATGGCCACAATAAGTCATTCGGTACTGAATTAAATTTTAGTACTTCTTTTCGTCCTCAATCATATGGGCAGTCAGAACAACTAATTCGGACTTTGGAAGATATGCTACGTGCTTTCTTGATGGATTCTCAGTGAAGTTTTGGCCAGCAATTTTCATTGGTTGAATTTTCTTATAATAATAGTTTTCATTTCAGTATAATGATTTCTCCATTTGAGGAATTATATGGAAATCAGTTTCGAACCCTGGATTTTTTGGGAGAAGTAGGTGAAAGGAAACTAATGGGACCCAAATTGGTAGATGCGATGGTAGATAATTTTAAGTTCATTCAGAAGAACATGAGAACATATCAGAGTATACAGAACATTTATCTGGATAACCATAGGAAGGATATTTCATTGGATGTTGGTGATCATGTCTTTCTCAATAGTTCTCTATGGAACAATTTGATGCATTTTGGTGAGAAGGGAAAACTGAGTCTGAGGTTCATTGGACCCTATGAAATCCTGTAGAATGCTGGATCACATTCCTACATAGTGGCTTTAACTCCATGTTTATCCCAGGTACATAATATTTTTTGTGTTTCAATGTTGTGAAAGTATATGTTGGATCCATCACATGTTAGTCCAGAGGTAGTTCAGTTGGAAGATAATCATTCATATGAGGAACAAACAGTCCAGATTCTTGACCAAAGAGAGAAAGTGTTGTAGAATAAGGAAATCTAGCAGGTAATTTTTTTTTGAAAATACAATATGTTTGAAGAGGAAATGTGGGAATCTCAAAATTCAGTGAGGGATAAATACCCCCATTTATTTTATAAGTGAATAAAATTGTGGGGATGAAATTTCACAAGGAGGGAAGGATGTAACATCCTAGGAAAATAAAGGATACGATAATTCCATATTTATTAATATTTGTGAATTATATATTAATTTTTACTTAAATGTGATGATATGCTTGATGGAATACTTGATACACAACAATAACATTCATTAAAAATTTACGTTGCATACAACGTTTTTTTATACTGAAAAATAATAATATAATATTATTATTTTAAATGGCAGTTTACCCATAGCTTTTGTATTGGCGGGAATGAACAGAAATCACTAAAATATAATTATACATTTGTTTTAAATGTTCGTACATTAATCCAATAAATGTTAGAAACTAAAAATATGTATGAACACAATTTTATGCATAAACACTGTTATATTCTTTAAAAGGTCGATTAACCGCCTGTTAATGGAAAACCCTTTTTAAATCTAGATTTTTTCACTTTTATATGCTATAATTGAAAAAATAATATTCTTATTTAAAACCGGGACATCAATATTTACTTTATATGAAATTTTGGGTATTTTTTTGATAATGCTCAATTTTGATGAATAGTAAAAATACTGCATTTTAATTCAAAAATGCCATTTAGTCTAATTTATTTATATAATTAAATAGTTATTTTAATTGGTTTTAAAGTGTAATTGGATTATATTGTTACAATTTAATCCAATTTTGGTCCTTGTATGTAATTTTATTATTAAATTGGACATAAACAAAGGAAAATATTTTGATAGTTATTATTTCTTAAAAACACGCTTTTTGTTTTGACAATGGGAATTAAAATTAAATTAATTTTTTCATCTTAATTTTTTTTATGTGGAAAAGTGGATTCCATATTTGGACTCATGAGGTCCAAATTTTGTAAATAGGTAACTTTTATTTTTAGACACTATGAATATTTACTTCAGGTAATATTTTATTTACCATGGTTAAAAGGTAAATATAGTAAATAAGGGTAAATAAATAATATTATAATAATATTAAATTACCCTAGCATATTTCCTAATTCTATTGGAGGATACATGTTTGACCATGGGCATCCTTTTTTAGATTTTTGGACCACATGGAGCCACTTGTATGTTAAAATGACACTTTATATTAATTAATTTAATGTAAGGAAAAATATAAAATAAACATATATCTTTTAGTAAAACAATTGTATATGGGGTTATATAAGTGATATCTTAGACTATAAATATTCATTTTAAATAAAAAACTATTTCCTATATCATGGTATTTTATTTATAAATTTTAGACATTAAATAAACTTATTTAATTATGACACAATGGTGATGCAGTAATTGCTTTATTAATAAAGGTTTCAAATAAATGATATTATAAATTTTAAAACTAATTTATTTTGAACTTTTTCATAATATCCAAGAATTTTATGGTTAATTATGAATTTTTATATTTTAAATAATAATGGTTTTTCAAAGGATCAAGTTGGTTTGGATTTTTTAAAAACAATCATGATAGAAATAGTATTAAAATTGACATAAAAGAGTTTGTAAAAAAATCAATATATTATTAAATGATAAAATTGTCCTAAATATATATTATTCATCCAAATGATATATATGATGTTAAAAATTTAATTAATTATCCATTTTGGGTCACTTATGATTTTTATTTTAAATATATTAACCATATTGTATGAATATATAAGATGTTATGGTAAAAGTTAAATAAGTTAACAAAGGGTTAAATAAATAAGGTATGGATTAAACAAAATTTCCAAACCCTATAAAATTCATGTTGGATGATTTTATTCAGACTTATATGCACCTTATATTCAAATTAAATAAGAATTGGACCTTTCAAATCTGAAAATAGTTTTACAATAAAATAATACTTTCAAACATTCCTAAAGAGCCACACCTCCCTCTTATAAAAAGCCACCACCTATAAACCATTAATCACACATCTCAATACCATTGGCTTATCCATAATCAGCTCCATGAAGCTCCCAACTTCCCTCTCTTATTCGTATAAGCCTTCCCCTAGTCATAAGTCAATTTTATAATGCCTTTTGGTCCAATCCAAAGGGAGTTTCCAGATTTAAAAGTAACATATTCTCTCAAGTTTTTATATTTTATTTTCATCATACATCCCCTAAAATATATTTATTACATTATTTTATAACAACACTAGTTTATTTAACATACTAGGTTGTTTTTATTAGGAGTATTCAAACTACACATCCACATTCCACCATCTAAAGGATACATACATACTGTTTCTGTGGATGATGAACTACTGGCTCACGAAACTATGATTGTTCAATTATATCTTACAGACTCTTATGGTGTCCATTAAGATGTAACTATATTTACCTTTAATATATATTATTTTATAATGTCTTTACGATTATTATTTTTTCATATCATACCTTTATGGATTCCATAATGGGTAAATAAGATAATATCATTAGAGGAACTCTGTACTACAGCCCCCTCAAAGTGATATGACTCGTTCATACCATACATGGAACGTATAAATGATGGATTTATGAAGATTATATATGATATTATACCAGAATTATAATATACCAATTTATAATTATGTTTTCATTCCATTAAATATGAAATTAAATGAATGTATTGTTCAAGTGTACGTAGGACTTACCGTCTCCATGAATTGTGAATTTCGTTTATTTTCTCAAAATGTAATGTACTATGATAAATACATATTTATAATAGATATATATGATATACATGATATATAAATCTTGAAAATAATTTCGTAGATAATGCTATTTTGACCACATGGATAACATGTAATTATATGAAGTTCATTTTTGACTCATGTACCAAATATCGACAAAACAGCCACTATTACCCTAAATGATTATGTAATGATTATAATTCAGTAGTAAGTAATAAAAAATAAATAATAAACTTGAAAAAATTTCTTATGAAATTATAAATTATCTTTAGATGATTAATCCTGAGATTAAAGAACGATTGTGTCATGTCAGACAAGAGGTAAAGAACTTCATCTCAATCCGCTTTAATTGAGTCTTATTTTGATTCATACATGACATTCATTTATATGGTGTATAAACACCGTTGACTTTTAATTTCATTCAAAAGGAATATTTTTTATTATGAATCATTTTACTAAACTACAAAAGGAATGTTTCATTTTAACATGTGAGATAAAAATGACCTTTCTGTCATTTTGAGTGTTATTTGATCATTGGATTCCTTAACATGCCATAGTTTTTTTAAAAGGAAAATAAATACCACATACCCTTTTTAGGTATTTTGATATTGAAAATAGTTTTGAGAAAGCATTGATTATTTCAATAACATTAAATGATATATTATGACAGAAATGTTGAAATATTATCTTTCTATTATTTTGTTTTATGTCTTATGAATATGATATAGTTCTTGTGAATTGTTTACGTATATGGGTGGTTCCATGATAAACCTAGGGTAGGTGAGCTCGAGATAGCGCTCCAAAGAACTAGGTAACAAGACATAGGTAAATGTTAATGTTTCTCCTAAGAGATTTACGGAGTAGACTATGATGGTTATTCCATATGTAACTCCCTACATAGCTGTGAAAGCTACAATATAAGTTTGTTATGGATGCCACAAGTTACATTTAAGATTTAAGACTTCTATGTATTATTAAAAAATATTATGTTTTAATAGGTATGTGAAAGATCATATTCTACGTATGTATTGATGGGATAATAGTTTATTTCATTATTTTATAATCCTTTCTAAGATTTATATGATCTTCCCATGTTTTATTGAATTTTTTTTCACAGGATATAAAGATGAATAGGGGTCATGGATTGGATCATGGAAAAGTTATGTAGTTTACAACAGGGAACTAGATGTGACTCTTTTTTTATAGAATTTTTATTTTATGAATAAATGGATAATGAGTAGGAGTGTCTACTGTGTAATATTTGAGATGTAATTTAATAGTTGTAGCCAAATTCTCCAAAACACTAAACCTGAAAATATACACAATGTGAATTATGAACTTATTTCAACATTATGTATTGTTTAAGGATGTGGCCTTATACCCACACTGGGGCACACACACCTAGATGAACCATAATTGGGGGACCCTCACCTGGGAGACCCACAACTGGGATACCCACACTGGGGTGACCCCCACACAGGAGACACAAACCTGATCAACCCACACCTGCGCGACCCACACCTAGGCCATTCAATCCTGGTCGACCCACACCTCGTCGACCCACACTTGGGCAAACCACACTAGAGTGAACCACCTTGGAAAATCAATCCTGAGAGACCCATACCTAGGAAATCCACTAGGGTGACCTATCTTGGAAATCCCACTGGTCAATATCATGGGGGTTGTGGCCCCACACACCAACTCGGGTTCAATATAGAGTTACAATATCATCCCTCTAGTATGATCCCTTCGCTACCATCAATAACCCCAATAAAAAATAGAGAGTCACACCACAAACGTTTCCGCCTAAGAGCATCAAAATTTTTAGACTGTGACACATACAAACCCATATCTCATCCTAAATCACCATGAATCAAGACACTCTGCATTGTTCATAAAAAATTGGTATCCTCCTTAAGAATAATCCCCAAACAAAACTCCAAAGGGAATCATATTTAAGAATAACACCCTAAAAAACCTAAAATCGGAATCCTCTTTAGGAATAATCCCCACCCAAACATCAAATGAGCATCCTCCTTTGGGATAATCCCCAAAAAAAACTGAAATGGGAGTCCTCATTATAAATAATCCCTAACTAGTACAAGGGTACCCTACATAAGAAGACACCCCAACTAGTATAATGGAATCCTCTTTAGGAGTAAGTCCCAACCAATATAAGGGAATAAACCTCATGTGTAAGACTGTAGCCTTTCTATCATCAATCAATCAGTGGACATAGTGGGTTTCTTAATTCCCTAGATCTATTGCTTCGTTTTGTTTCTCAAACCGAGAATGACTCATGTGGTATTAGAGGTTGGAAATAATCAATGATTTCATATGATCCCCAACCATAATGTATCCATAGTGTGTAATCCATAATATACCGAACTATGTGAAATTTTATTCATTCTATAATTAAGATACATAGGACGCCCTACTATGGACCGAGCACATTGGGCCTCCTACTGGGTATAATCCCCATCATATCAGTAGTGCATCTTCCAAATCCCCATCATGTAAATAATTATTCATATAAAATAGGACAAAATAACACGATGAATCACAGAGAATCCCTATAACCATCTACCGCGAAGTCGAGAGCTAAAGAGCTCTGAAATATGAAATACCTAGGGAAGAATCTATTATCTTGTTGATCCCCTCAGGTTTCAAGCTAGAAATAGTATTAAAGAATACATCCTCTAGGTCCAAAATGACCTGAGATGCTAGGCGGTCAGCAACCTTGTTTACCTCACTATAAGTGTGAACCACTTTGATGCTGCTTCACAATAAACTTCAATAGTTCCTGATGACATAGGTGATCGAATAGGGAGAGATGTGACGGTCATGTAGGGGATTTTCTCTAGTGATGAGTGATTTTCCGCTTCCATGATTATTAGATTTTTCTGGCCGTATAAGGAGAGCCCGTAAAATAGTGATAGGGCCTCAGCCTGTAAGGATGATCCACAACCCAGTCTAACAAAAAATTCCATGTATACAGAACCAATGATGACACACACTACCCCATCCTAAAATTATACTCTAAGCACATGCACCATCAGTTTTGAGTATTAACCCTCAAACATGTGAGTTCCAACGAACCCAGTTTCCCTTAGTCCCAATGACCATGGGCACCTCCAGGGCCCTTTCTTGAAACCGTATAAGAGATGGTGCATCCCCCCCCAGTTGTGAACCACCCTAGATAATTCACTTAAAATATTATTCATCCATGAAATTATATATTGTGGCAAAAAGTTGATACCCACTTGTCTCACATTGTTCCTCACCATCTAGATGCACCAACATCCTATAGGAAAGACCACAGTACATGCCAGTATTTCTAGACCACTGCTTCCATAACTGTGGTACCAACCATCCAGACAGGAGAGACCATACATACTGGGATTGAATACCACAATTAATCCCCTAAAACATTTCAATACCTCGTATTCCCATTCACATTCAAAAAATATGTGATTCTCACTTTCCTCACTGTGAGTGTTGCCACACACACATCTTGATGCCATGTTAACCCCCACCTCTTGATGTTCTCATCTATTTTTATATCATTGTTCAAAATTCTTGTGGTGAGAAAATTGAATTCGTTAGGTATATATTTGACCCACAGAACCTCATCCCACGTGTCTACATTTTCTTAAACCTATTCCTTGGAATCCCACTGAGAGTTCTTTGTCATGTAGTACTGAGAGGGGGATGGGGTGAAGACACACATATTCGGGTCAGATGTTAGTTCAATGAGGTTCAATAGATCTTGATTCTCCCTTTCCCGATCCACCTTGATAATGAATAGAAAGTACATAGCCTCCCTTTAAGTGATGTTGGATATAGGGAATCCTAGAAAGATAATGATTGTGTTACACCAGTTTTCGGGCCAATAGGATAATTCGACTCTCCCTTGAATCCAACAAGAGTATAGATGGAGGATGGAAATAAGAGGACATATCACCGAGAAAATGGATGATACATGGCTCTCCACTGGAGACTGGTTCCATGAGGAATAGATGTGAACTATATTCCCCTATAAAGTGCATTGTTCTAGGACACCCCATGAAAATATAGCATGCATGTAGTAAACAATTCCTACCGATATGTGAATATTAATTCCCCTATAACAAACTGGCCTTTCCATCTTGTTCTAGGAGGCCCAATGTAATTTTCATATGATGTGGGGTTCCTAGATGAAACATGAGAGGATTATAAAAATATTTTTAATTATTAATTTTGGGAAATTTGTAGTTTAAATAGCATGCACCGGAGTCACCATGAGTACACTGTTAACCACTGTGATCTGTCCCCCGAAATACAGGTACATGTTCATCCAATTTAGCACCTGATCGGTAATCTTGGTGATGTGGTGGTTGAAATCACAAATTCATATTCTACCCATAGAAATGGGGGTTCCTAGGATGTCCTTAGGGATAGATCATCTTTTCGTGTCTAGTCTGAGGCTCACATAAGAAATTTTTATGGAGGTTCACCCATTCAAAATGTAGAAGTTACTCTAGTTGTTATTAATGACCTACCCACTCTAGTGTCTATACTCCTCCATCACCTTTTTCAGGCCATATAGACATCTACTTCAAGATTCTCTAAATATAATGGTTTCATCTACAATAATGTGATGAGACATTATAGGGAGGATTTATTTTCTACAATAAGATAGAATCACACTAGAATTAATACTCCGTTGAATGAGATGGCTAAGGACGTCAAAGAAAAAAATGAATAGACTTAGAGAAATCTGATCCCCTTTCTGTAACCTACAAGAAGACAGGAAGAATCTATACGATTTCCCTATGACTGTAATTGAAAAAATGGGGAGCTAAACCAAAAAAATATTATATCAATATTCCAAGGAGAACATCCCATACATGCAAGCTCCTTATTAATGAAACTCGTCTCTACTCGATCTTTGGCTTTGTTCATGTCATGTTTGATAGCTATATTAGACCCCAGGATTTGATGATTAAATCATGAAACATTTCTGGATATAGGGCTATGGATTATTATATTGAGCGTCCCTTAACAAAACCATGTTGTTCCCACAACACCCACAGAGGTATGTGAATGGCCTATCGGGAGTTAATAATGGTATAAAAAAATTATATGCTACGTTGCACATTCTTATCAGTATTTAGTGCATGATTTTATAAGGGTTCTTGGGTTTATGAATAGGCACCATTGTAGTCGCACTTGTGACCCGAGGTAAGCTCCCTCCTCAGAAAAAATCATTCACAACATCCACTAAGTCCTCCTTCACAATATCCCAAGAAGATCTGCACAAAAACTAATGAAATACATCTGGACCTACAACACACTCAGGGTTCACATGCATCATGGAATTTGGAATATCATCCTCCACTATTATATCACCCATGACTTCCTTTTCCTTGGACCTGACTAAAGGGGGAATTACAGTAAACAGTTCTATTTCCTCTGCAGGGCATAACTTTGGCATGCGTTCGTTGGCTCCAGTAAACAGGTCTTTGAAAAAGGTGTAGGCCATGCCTCCCACCACGTCTCTATCATCTTTGTATGAGCCATACTCAAAGTGAATATTTTTTTGATCATGTTTTTACTATCCTTTATGTTATATTTAAAATATTGAGTGTTCTTATCACCCACTGTAATCCATTTGATCATTTTCCCCTCCCTGACCTTCCTTTCTTGTTTCAAGAGCATGTCTACAAGAATTTCATTTTTCACCAGGAGATATTCAAAAACCTGTTCATCCCACACATCTTCTAAGACCCTCTCATGATCATCAACTGCCTTTATGATGATCTCCAACTCATCATCCAGTTGGTGAAGATATTTCGACCATACTCGAAGACTTTATTATATTATCCTCATCTTATAATGAAATACTATCCATTTATGCCCCAAGGGAGGAAAATTCCACGAGTCACGAACTAGGTCATGGTATCCTGGTTTTATGGGTCAAAACAGACTGAATTAGAAGAAATAATTTTCATCTTTCATAGATTCAAAAGGGATCAAAATGGGGAGTGGTCCAAAATTCCACAAACCAAATGAGTTACCTTTGAGATAGGGAAGGTAGAGATGGCTGGTATGTTTCCTAGGCACCTATCTAGCCGGGTCCACATGCGATGGTTCCCCCGTTGGTTATTACACTATTTAAACCAGTCACCCACATAGCCATGTTCTGATAACACATTCCTTCCATAAAATTATTGATGTCGAGGTATTCCTTCCTAGGAAACATGCCCCTTCCCTTGTGTTCCAATGGATCTGCAACCACGTTAAAATTTCCCCTACTAACCACGACAATGAACCAGGATCAAAACCATTGAGGTCCTTCCATAGAACATCATTAATATCATGATCAGAAATCCACTAAAAAGGATACAAAAAAAGAGTGATGGTCCATGGACACCTTGGTATTATTGAACTATTCTCCATCTTGGATCAGATCGACCTTATATTTTATTTTCCAGAAAATATAGATATTCTGATTGATAGGGTCATAGTGCATGTATCCATGTAACCTGAGATTTATAGAGAACTCCTGGATACTTTCGGATTGTTGTTTGTGCTCGAGAATGACCATAATTTCTATTTTGTGTATTTATACATCTGATTCCAAGAAGTCCAACTTAACCCAAGAGCCTACCCCTGTGGAATTCCATATGAGACGATGAATCATTTATGAAAGATTTTGATAGGTTTGGATCCAAAAATCATAGACTTGACAAAATGAGTGGAAAATATCTCTTTATGATTCTTCTATTTATGTATAGTTTATACTCCACATTCATTGGTAGATCATACTACAAAGTAAAGTGTCCTCTTGGGGTATAAGAAATTGGGATCCATCTGGTTTCCTAGGAGACAAGAACCACCTTACCTATTGGAAGGTACCTCCTAGGGTGAAGGGATAACTAGTCCCATGTTATGGTCCAAGGAAGGAGGATGAGGGTTATGATCCTGGGGAGAGTTTGGTGTTTTAGAGACGAGGACTAGTGCCCTCTAAGTGGTATCAGAAGCACTGCTAGGGAAAGTTGTTCTAGAGGGAGAAAAATACAAGGGACACAAAGAACTAGATTCCATAGAGTGAACCACCATCCTCTTGCTAACTCCAAGTGATTGGAATAAATGAATGATATTATTTTGTAAAGAAAATATTAGGATATGTGCCAAATACCCTATAATAATTGGAGTTACACCATGGTAAGCTAATTAAACATCACCTTGAAAATGTCCTTGGTAGACCATAAGTTCTGTCATAGGAGCAGGATTCATAGGTGCTTCAGAGATAAGTGGAATCTTCTCAGCGACTACTCTAATAGTCATATAATCTGAGGGTGGTCTGAATACCTAACCCTTTTCATCACTAGAGATTAGGGGCCCACAAACATTCACCTATGACGATATACATGCATTTATATACCCTGAAGAAGATAGTGATGGAATAAATTTGGAAAATAGGGTAGAAGATATTCTAAATCCAACTGATTTAGTCTGCCACTTTGAGTTCAAGTTATTCAGGCATAGGGAAAGATAGATCTAATTATACGCATAACTGAGTCGCTGAGGAAGAAGAGTCGATTTTTGTATCAGCATCCGAACATTGATATCCCCTAATAGAGTCCCCAATATCTTAATGGAATCCCTCATTCTATAATGGTAGGGGAATCCTAGGGTGGTGGATCTACCCTTTGGGCCTTCTCCTTAAGTGTAATCCCCAAACAAGTCTCTAAATCACCATGATTCAAAACATCCCTCACAGACCCTTCCATAAAGGAATACTCCTTAGGTATATTCCCCAACTCAATCCCATAAAATGGACATACTCCCCTAGAGGAAAAAACATTAAAGGGACTACATAGGAATGGGTCCTTGCAACCGAACTACATGGGATTGGATTCCCACCCAAATAGGATATGTAGCTTGCCTCGTTGAAGTCCAAACCCAACACCCCCAAATCATATCTATTTTCCCTACACTGCATTCCCTATAGGGTTTTATATAATATGGTAGCACATATCCCCTCATGGATCCCTGGGCTACTTTAGTAGAATTACCACACAAAAAAATTTACAAGGAAACTTTCTTCTAGATTCCCTTTCCACGTGATGCTAAACTACATGGTTTAGTCCTTATAACATAACCTTAAAAGGTATTATGTGCCCCATTTGGTGGCACCAAACTATGTGGGTTCTGATTACTTTACCAATGATATGTAGGATTCCCATATCATGGGTCCAATCCCAACATCAAAACAATTTCTATCTCCCTGGATGATGTTACACTTTAGAGTTCCCCAATGTGTGGTCGAAAACTGGCATCATCATAATAGAAAAATATCTAACCAATACATAAGAGGATTCCATTGATAGAGAACCTCAGGTACATACAAGTATCTCCATTGATAAATAACCTCAAACACATAATAATTATTCTAAATTCATTCCATGAAAATAATTGATTTTTAATTCACGGTTGACACATGCCATTCCTTGGATTTAATAAAGGATTTGAAAACATATATTTAATATATAAGAGATTCTTGAAGCAGGAAAAAATTACCCACAAATGTGTGTGATGAGATAAAAAATCCCATCGTCTAGACCAATGTGACTTTTTATGTATCATTGGACAATTTCCCCAATGAAAACCTACCATTGGAAAGAAGGTCCCCTATGATATATAACCCCTGGGTGTTTTTGGTTCCATGAATAAACCCATTGGAAACCAATTGAAAATAGTGAAGATGACATGATTTATTATAAAAATTTCAACCCCATTCAATCATCTATTGGGAAACCCAGTTTTCTTTTGAAAAAAATTGGGAACCCGACCTGAATCCTTAACCAAGATGATAGTGTCACCAACCTATCCGGTCTCCTTCTCTCTCAAAATGAAATAGGGTTAAACAAAATAATCAATCATGAATTTATTCATTTATATGAAATGATATTTTGATGGGGATTTCTTATTTGTTTTTTTCTTATATATTCAAGAACATAATATCTGGACTACCTTAAATCCAATTAAATCATACCAAATATAATCGATGCATGCCCTGACTACCATTATCGTCGGGTAATAATCCATGAAGACGATGCTATCACTAACCCAACATATTATATGTTGGGTCTCAAATGAACTGGTCGAAGAGTATCTTTAGCCTGATATTATCCCAAACCAAGAGGCTAATCAAAGGTTGTCCATCTCTCAAAGCCACACCTATCACCCAACAAGCATCATTCAGTGGTCCAGATGCAGATGAAAAAAACCGTTGTCTTCAAATATTTTAGGAGTTTATCCTTCGAAAAAAAACTACTTCCTCCCTAATCTTATGGAGTTGGATTAAGAGGACACAAATGGAATCATCCAGAAGATACAAGGGTCTTTACAAGCGGATCATTCCATCATTCCCCACCACCAACATTGAACGATAGTGAACCCACAACATGATGATGGCTCTATCATCAATTATCTATTTCAGGCCATTCAGTGCATGGTATACAAGATGGACCACTAGGTTAGTAACCATCCAACAGTGAAAAGGTCCACACCTCTATCCCCTCTATAGAATCCCACTAATAATATTTTGTGGAAAAACATGAGTGGGAATATACACCCTCCATCATAATTAAGCTTCCATTAGACTCTCCTAGATGCATTCAAGGAAGACCACCATTCAAATATAGTGGATGACCATGAGAAAGATTATACACTTACCCACACTATTCAATCCTACCAAAAAACTCTATATGAAATATTAGAATAAGACTTCCTACCAAATATGGTGGTAATACATGAGAATACAAAAATAACATCCCACATCTATCAAGTCTGTTAGCAGCCTCAATTGGAATTGTTCCAAGAAGCATGCCAACTAGGTTTTATGGAAAACCATGAGCAAACACAAAGACATTCCTGTAATCATCAAGCCTATTTTAAATTTAATCAGGTATCACCTAAATAATTTATTTGGAAATTCCCAATTAAGAATAGGGGAAGAATAAACTATCTACCCCCATACACGATTACTATCTCTATCTACAAGCAGGAAAGGGATGAAAGGAGAAGGAACACACCCATGCTTAAAATATGGAATGGGAATATATCACCATTCTAGAAATTTAAGTGAAAAAAGAATATCATGAAAGTAGTGAAAGGGAAGATAAAAATCTCTAACCACAAACTATAAACCTTCTTGGACATCTTAATTCCAACAATAGTAGAACCAAAGGGATTAGCACATATCTTCATCCCCATAAATGGGGTGTCTCATTAGCATGACACCCGAGAGTAGAAAACAAATCTCTTCTCCCTTATAGGAGGGTCATGGGGAAAACTCTAGCATTATATACATACAAAAGGATTGGGAACATACACATGTTCTAATAGGATGCAATTCAACCATTCTATTGGCCACTCCAAGGGAGGCATATACCCCTTAAAAATTCCATAATCATATCAGTTTATTCCGAAAACAACATGGGATCTAGTTAAAAAACATAAATTCCTTAAAACCACATCATCGAGCAAGTGGCCCCAATTTGTCAATGGAGGGAATCCAAAAAGAATTATCACTTGACAAAACTAGAAAATGAAGATTCGATATAAGATCTTGATCAATTCAATGTCGGTGTTCTAGATTTTCTATGATTCTTATCTATTGTATCTCAAGATACTACCCTCCTATTACAAAATTATAAGGGTATTAGTAGTAATTTTGAATGTCCTCCTCAAACACTTCACCCCAATGTCTTACTTGATGACCATAATTTGATCAATCTCAACAACCAATATCCAGATGAGAGTCACCGAAACCATCCATGGGAACGGAATATCAATGAGCCAGAGGGTATTCCCCTTATATTAATCCACCATTGTATTCCTGCCATTGATGATGTTCACTATGAAAGTTATCTCATTAGTAGTGTTTCTCTTTGTCAGAAGGTACATCCCCTTGGAGATATAGTGGTGAAAAATCCTTCCTTCCATAAGGAACATGGGAAAGAAAGGCCAGTCATGTTTGATACCCTGTTATAGAAAGGTGAAATTATTTCTTAACTAGAAGACATCCCAAGGAGATAGTCATTATCTAATCCCCCCGTGGGCCTCCATGAATCCAACATTATAGAAGAAGCCTCTACCAATATTGTTGTTTTTGTTAAAGTAGACGGGAAGATTCCACTTTGTTTAGATCAGTTTGAGGAACCTCTCGATTATGATGAAGATGATATGCTAAACATATAGAGAGAATAGGCTAAATATGAGATACTAGAAATGTTCTAGACTTTATCTGCCCTTCAATACAACATTCTAGTGGAACCATTGAAAGATTGTGGGTATGGAATCAACCTTATCATATGGAAAACTCTTCTTCCCTTGAGAAAAAAATTATTACTATATGAAGTGTATTGAAATCACATAAATAAAATATAAGCATCGAAATTCAAAATTAACATGAAATCACTCCAGGATGTACGATATCCAAGGTTCAAGGAACAGCAATGATCCCTTCAATGAAAATTCCTTAATGCGTTAAAAATATTGTGATAGTTGATCCCATATTCCCACTACGCTGTTCATATCAATGGAAGTAGTGAACACATAGCATTAAATTTCACCATGTTCCATAATTAGAAAATTCCACCAAATTTTGAATTATAAAATTTCATTGATTTAGGTCGACTTCAGAAAATATACCATGTTCACAACCGAATACGTCCTCAACAAAAATGGACCATAATGTACTCTAATTGATTTCATTCCAGAAGAGGGAAAAATATTGGGGGAATTTTTCATCATGTATCTAAAAATATCAAGAAAACATCCAGCTCAGAATAATTAAGCCATCAGATAGTGAAAATTTCTGAAATAACACAATTGTAATTGGAAATGGGTGATTCTGGTGAATACTATATGATGCACCCAACACATGTTTAAAAAAAATCCATAAAATCAGAAGCGAAGCCATGACAATAGTTTCTGGAATAGTTCAAGAGTAACCCTTTCTCACAGGGCTGGGGCATTTCTTTAAAAAACCTTTGAGGTCAGTAAACGGGACACAAAAACTTTGGAAAAGGGATTGGGAATAGACTTATCCCTGAAGTATGGGGTGTTTTAAACCTCAATAAAATCATCATCAGAAGAAATTGGTCTTCTCAAAATTATGGGAAATTCCATAAAATTTATCCTCCCAATTCTTTTCTATCTCATCGTCTGGAACCCTCACTAGGAAAAAAATGATGGAATTATATGGATATTCACTTAAGATCACCATCCACCAAATGGATCCTAGAGAATCAGTGTGGGAAATGGAATGAAATTATAGATGGTATATAAAAATAATGTCTCTATGAGACATAGATAATTGTATATAATACATTATGAGTCATTAACCACCAGCAATACTGCCCTTAGAGACCCTACAAGACATGAGACCAATTTGGAAGAGAAGCTAGATAATGATGTTTGGGATCAAAATACAGTCCACACTAAAACAATTGAATGATAATAACATACCCATAGCCAAAAGTTTTCTTGAATGCGGGGATTATATAAAATAATACAACATTAACTCTTCAAAAGGCATTCCATCAGAAAAAGTGTAAGGGTTAAATTACAACTCACCTACCTCCCAATGAGGTACATCCCCTCTAAATTGGGGAATATTATTCTCAACAAGAGGATGAAATGAAATAATTAATAAAAATAAATGAAAAAAATACTTCGAGGAATCCAACCAATTGGATATGTTCTATAAGAAGATAATCAAGTCACACTCTTAGTTGGTGCACCACAACAATGATGGTTTTTTGCACATCTAAAATAGATCTGGAATATTTTCTCTACGCGGGATACCAACCACCAATACACTCATATCCCATGGTAGTATATTGAGTGTTACCTCCATTGGGTGAATCACTAGAATAGGTCTAGGTATATCATTACCATCTTGTCACGATAGCCTGTCCAAGGAAGATACTAGCAGTGATGCCACATATGAACCTATATGTTATTGCTCCTGTTCAAGTTATAGCTCATCTATATATTCCCTAAGGACTCGCGAATTCCCTTAAGTCACTCATGGATTGTTTGGAGGCTATGGAGAATTAGCGCATGCTAATACAGCCGAAAAACTAGCATTATCCAAAATGGGTAGACCCGAATCATCCGCCACCGAACTATGGGAATCCTAAATTTCCAATTTTTAATTACTTAGGTGCAACATAGAAGAATTTTTTCATTTTTTATCTCATTGTGATCACATGATAGGGACCACTAAATAAGAATAGACAATTTAAATAATTTTATTTTTGTAATCCCTGAAGGGACCTTCCTTTGTATGGTACACATTCTTGCAGGCTCGGTCAATTATAGGGTGGGAAAACCTCTGTCAGATGTTTTTTTACTAGTTCAAATCAACATTGTTGAATAAATCAATCCTAATCCTATAATAATTCAAACAATGGGGGAATGATAGATTTTTAGATTTTATCATTTTATGGGAAGGATTGATGTACTCCTCGATCCCTCCTCTCTATCATGAATAATTGTTACGCATATGTGTAGATAATATTCATGATGAGTTTCATAAAACCCATATCCCTGTGAAATATAAAAGATGGGTTTTGTGACCACCCAATGATCACTCAGATAGTGGAAAAATCCATCACAGAGATCATGTCTAAGTCTCATGTAATTTCATCAGTACAAGGAAGAGGAATAGGGAATGTAGAGGCTTCCACTATTACACTTATGTAGGCCCCTATACCCACTCTCTATCAAAATCATACACCATATCATATGACTCCACCTCATTAGAATCATATAAAATTCTCCCATTATTGGTATGATCAAATAGAAAAAACGAAAAAATAGATTGAGGATATAAAAAACAAGGTCTATTACTTTAGAAATGACCAAGTCCTTAGCTAGTTCATCTCAGAATTGGAGAGAAATTTGATCAAGTATCTAAAGAACATGAGGCCTTAAAAATATGGGGATGAAGATAAACCAAAATATTTACCCTTTCATCATATAATGGGGAAGAAATCCTATATTTTTTTATTTTCAAATATATCTTACAAAAGATGTTGTAATTCAGGAAAGTGAAGATGGTAAGGCCCGCAGATCAAGTAGCAGGTGTCTATACCACCAATCCAGAGGATGCAGGTTAATGAAAAGATGTAGTATGAAATAGTATAATAATGTTAAATAATTTGATAATAATAAATATTATCAACCAGACCCATTCTATTCATTTAACATAGTTGAAACAACCAATTGTTCCATCAACTGCTTCCTCTACAACATGACCAACTTCATCAAAAACTCAATCCATTAAAATATAGTATTCCCAAAAGTGACATGGTCAGAATAGTAGGAATAAAACTCATGAAGATGAACCTATTGATAAGGAAAATTTTTCTTTGAAATTATCAATATTTATTCCTACAGTCTAAGAAGCACGACCTCCTCCCCTCCAAATGTTACAACAAGAATCGACATGTTACGCAGAATCATTGTCAGAAGCGGAGTTGAACATATATTTTTTTAATGTTATTCAATTAACGGATCCCTTATCAAATTATGAGAATTAATATGAACCCAAATTCCCTAAAAATGGTTGGGAAACTGGCGGAAGAGGCCATTAAGGATGAGGGTAATTGGGAAGACATAATTTTTCCAAGGGTCCTTACTCCAACCACATCCATTCCTGAACTGTCTACGCAGTCAAAAATCGTGGGAGAGAAATCTAGAAATTTGATCAGGAACCAAAATTTTCCCCCACTCACTTAATATATTTTTCTGGAACAATCATCCTATGAGATTGACTAGAGAATATTCCATCACAAAATCATCCTTGATGTGTAGACAATCCTAGTCAACCTTATCCCCCAAGAGAATAAGTACATTTAACTCTTTTTCTTAAGGATGATACATAAAAATAAAGTAATTCATCTCCTAATGAACCTTAAATGTGAATCCCTATGATAGGAAGCACAAAAAATTGGATGACAATTATTATAATTTGAATAAATTATCCATAGTTCCAACAATGTTGTAAATTCTAGATGCTATGTGTTTATCAAATGACCTTGGGGAAGAACTCATAGAGGCATTTTCGAGACTTCAGGAATTTGATGATGAGGTTGTTGCTTCTAAATTATATTGTGTAGATAATGATCATATTGAATTTCCTTACAATCATATCTTTCATAGACCAAGAGGAGGATTCCATCATACTAGGACTCTCCACACCCTTGAATATATATTATAGGATAAATGACATTGAAATCTGATTATTCTTCATTGAGAATGGCTCAGAAGTCAACCTCATTCCAATTTTAACACTTATTCAACTAAGTTTCAATGAATCTCACTTTTACCCATCTACCTTAATGCTAGAGGATTATGAGAAGAATGAAAAAAATAATCATTGAGAAATCCATTATATAAAATAGTTTGGGGATCTTGTGTTTGACTCATAATTCATTATGGTTAGGTAAGACCTGACCTTCAACGTTCTAATAAGAAGACCTTGGAAACATAATCATGTGGATATCCCTTATTTAAAAAAAAAATTCCTCAAATATTGTATCAATAACTAGATTACGACATTTAATGGTGAAAAATCCCAATTTAATTCTTATGAATCAAAATAAATTGATGTAGGATTCTACCCGAGGAAATGGAAATAGTCCATGAATAACGATGTCGCTAAAATTAATGTCCTAATGGTAAGAATATGATCCAATCGAATCATTTAAAAAAGATAATTTTAGATTATGTGATTTTTATCAATCAAATTAAAGGGGTGGGTCCATATCTAAGCACACAATTAGCAACTTCTATGATGTCTTTCCTGATAACTGAGCCTGATATCATAGGATATGTTTACAAATTTCTAATAAGTAATTAAAGAATTGATGAAAATATCTTCATTCCATCCACTGAGCCTCAACACATCCATGTTCTGTGAGATAGGCTATAATAAATCATCATAATAATGAGAGAAAATGAATATTCTCGTTCTTAGTCCATCTTCTCCCCATTGGTTCTCCAAAAGGCCTCGTGGGATTTTACTGATCCAAAATAGTGGCTTCAACTTCCAGATGTCTAGATTTTGAATTTTACCCTAACTCCAAGAAAGTTTCTTCTTGACCTAAATCCTAGGAAAAAGCATAAGTGGTAAATAATGAGTTGTAGTAAGAGGAGTAAGACATTAGGGACACCCCTCCATCATTTTAGTAATGTGTCTCCTCCACTGTATATGACCTTAGAGAAACAAATATCAAAAAAAATTAAGACTCACAAACTACCTTGATTAGATAATCCATGATATATGATGAATTAGAGGTATCTAAAACCATTCTTAAGAAAAACTGATATGTGTTTTCCTATAATTACATAAAAATATAGGGCTCTATCTCATGGTAGAAACCAAAAATTGGGATTTTACATAAGACCATCAGTGATACAAACTAGAATCCAGATGGACACAACCAAGTCACACCTCAAAAATTAAGGTTGAAGTGGATATGCTCTTCAAGGATGACTTTATCTGGAAGGTACAATATCCAAAATGGATATTGAATATTGTCCATGAGAACAAGAAGAATGATAAAAATAGAGTTTTTATTGAATTCAGATGTCTCAATAGAAACTGTCTGAAAGATGACTTCCTAGTTCCAATCACAAAACTGTGGATTGATGTGACAATTGGCTATCATGCCCCCTCTTTCATGGATGTCTGTTTAGGTTACTACCAAATTTTAATGGTCCTAAAAGAGTAATAATCCACCATGGACAGGGCCCTCAAGAAGTATTCCGCTATCAGGTAATTGTCTTTCTCTTGAAGAACACCGGTATGACATACCAACGTATGATGAATCACATATTCAAACCATTTTGGGGGTTTTTTATCCAATGCTGTGTGGATTATCTAGTGGTATAGTCATAACAATGTTATATACACTTTAATGACTTGGATAACCTCTTCAACAATCTATGAAAACATAGCCTAATGATGGACCCCTTGAAATGTGCTTTTTGTGTAACCTCGAGAAATTTTACCAGCTTCATCATATGTCATCACTACATTGAAAATGACCCTTATAAAACAAAATATATCCTTATCTTTTCTCATAATCAAAACCATAAAGATTTTATAGGACTTAAAGGATTCTAGGACATTATCCAGTGCATCAAAGACATCCTTGAATGCAATTATTTAACCTTCACCAAACAAATGAATAAGGGTGTCACATAATAGTGGGAATATGAATATCATGAAGCATTTGACATCCTCAAAAATACCTCATGATCCCACCAGTTTTAATGCCACATATTGAATGAAATCCACTCATTATATATGTGATGGCCTTGGAGAGATCATTGGGAACCTTCCTTTCACTAATGAATGATGTTGGGAATGAGAAAAAAAATTATCATAATTGATACTGAAACTCATTATTTAGATACAGAGATGATATTCCTAGAGTTAATATTCGTGGTCCAGAAATGGAGGTACTAACCACAACACCATGATGTCCATTTGGCCCCTTGGAATAACCTGCTCAAATATATTCTCATCCATCCTATGTTGATATGACATTTTCCATGGTGGGTAGTTATCCTGCAATAGTTTGACATATACTTCATACAACAGAAGGAAAAAAATCCATGATTTAGCAAATTTTATCCCAGATCACACATATGTAAAAACAATGTTGTTAAATACTGAATTACCAGATGAAGAGTATTTCTCTATTCAAGGAAGCCAGCAAACATGGGAAATTCATTTATATATTTCATCTAGGATCCCTAAAGTGAGGTGAATGGATGCCCCCAAGAACAAAAATGTTATTTTAGGGATAGTGTTCATTTACCCAATGAAAGAAGGTTTACCGTAGTCCTTATTATTATATGGTTTTACTAACGATGTGGTGGAATATCTAGCCCTCAATTTTGGGTTGGATGTAGCACTCCAAATACTAGTGAAACAACTGGAAGTTAAATGAAATTCAAAATTTTTAATCAAACAATCATTGGGGATTACAACCTTAGAAAAGAAGTGATAATCCCCATAATTTCCTATGTCCAATGGTTAATGGATGATTTACCATCAGATCCAACATTGAATTACATCTCGAGATCAAAAATATCTATGGTAGATTCTTTTGAAAATGCAATCATGACTCTAGTAGATCCAAACTGGGAAAAAACAATCATGAGTATTGTGTGTCACCGAACAATATCCCCATTTTTTCATGTCTGAATTGAAGAGATCAATGAAATCATCCCTATCCCTGAACCATATGGTCCCACCACTGTGTGGATGGTACCAATCATATAATTCAATCAAAATAGAGTAATCCCATCAACCAGATATGATAAATGGAACATCCAATAGTGAGAAACCAACTTCATAGTTTATGATAGCCAAAATCAATAGAATTCACTTTATGAGAGAGGCTTTGATGGATCCCTTCTCAGATTTATCAATGGATAAGAGGTTACAACTATCCTGACTAAGGTGCACACTAGTGCTTATGACAACCACCAGTCAACGATCATGATTTTCCATTAGAATCCAAGGCATGGGTACTACTAGCCCACTACGACATAGTATTGCATTAAATTTACCATGAAATTTCATTCCTACAATGTGCACTTTAACTTCATCCATCAAACATTGTATTTAATACATAAAACGAAATTCTATTTCCCATTTACATTCGCGGAAAGGATGTTGTGGGGATATACCATTTTTTCTACAACTATGCAGTTTATATACATCATAACCACTACCGACATCTTCTATAAATGGGCTGGGGAAATACATCTCAAAGAAGTCAGGGCAAAAATAATTTTTTGAATTTTGAAAGACATCATAATTACCACATTCGGTTAATGTCGCACAATATTTATGGATAATCATGCCGATTTCTATTTTTTCATGGAAGAAAAGCAATATGATGAGTATAATATCAAATCCAACCATTCATATCACATTCATGAAGAAACTGGTGGGAATATTGAGGCCTCCGACAAGACCCTAAAAAACATATTCTAGAAGATATTAAATAAAGATAAAAACTACTGGCCTAGAATGGTCTTCCATGACATATGGGATTACCAAACTACAACCCATACTGCCACATGGGTGACCCTGTACTCATTAGTATATGTAATATAAGTAGTCCTTCCCAATGATGTTCTATTTACCTCACTTCGTGTTTCCATCATTGACTAGATATAAAGAGATGAAAAATCCATGGAATGAATGGATTAATTGGATTTGATTGATGAGGAATGATTTCAAACCTTTCATAACTTATATGTATATCAAAATTAGATATTGTGAGCATTTAACAAGAGGGTCCACCAATGTTATTTCCTCCAATAAGAACTGGTACATGTCCTTAAGATTCCCATGATCATGGACTGTATACCTCAAAGCTAAAACCAATATGTGAGGGGCCTTAAGCCATATATGATTTTTACTCTAATAGAGCTTATTCATTGATCTCAATGGATGGAATGACAGTTAGAACCCCAACTATTGAAATATTATTAATGAAATAATTCATGTAATCAAACAACATATGTCCCAACTGCATGATGTTAAAATAAATAGTTTTACATTTCCACCTGACCTTAAAAGTAATTGAATAACACCCATTCTTAATGATGTAAAAATATGTGGAATCATCTACCTTGTCGCATGATAACAAACTTCACAACATATGATTCTAGTCATATGACCTAAAAATGGAAGTCACCATTCATACTCACTGCATAGAAATAAATTGCTTGGTTGATATACCTCTTTTTCCACATTACAAAAGCTTCAGGATACCACAATATGGGAGGCTACACATTGATCCTTAAATATGGTCCTCCATATAAGGTTTAATTCCCTATCACATCTTATTAACCCCTCAATAGATCAATATCCACTCTTGGACATATGTGATGAATAAAGGATGAGATAATCCCATAAATAAGCCCCACTCACATCATTTTCACTCTAAAGTGTCACATGGGATCACTTTACAGTTGTAATCCCCAATATTATCACGTCTTTACTGCAAGACATTAAATTGAATGGCCAACATCCACATTGCATGACAATAAACTGAAGGATCTTTTCATGAACTACATGTCATTTTATTCTCATTGCAATGGGAAACATAATGATGCTTGATTGGTTAATCACATGTCTCTCTGCAACAAAAAACCCCCCACACCCTTTGAATGAGTTAGAACAACATGGGGAACCATTAATGAACTATGTATTGATTTATTCTTACTCTAATGAGATATGTAGCGTTGCCAAGACCTCATGTCTTGTTCCCATCCAACATTCTAAAAAATATAAAATACCCTTTTTACCTACATCAGAACCTAATTGATTTTGGGAAATATTTTCGAACACTGTGTTTGTATTGATTTTTACTCCAAAACAATGTGTAGTGATTCCCAGGTACTATCACCCGTTCCAGCTGCAATGCCCATTTTCACATCATGAAGACTATGTCCTTTCCATGTGATGTTAAACTACACAGTTCTTAAGGAACTACATGTGGTTTGATTCTCATCCCAGAGAGATATATAGTGATTCTCGGATAAAACCTCATACTCTAACCACCAAAAAATATAAATTCCCAAATCCTTAACTTGTGTTTCCTTTGAGTCATGTAAGATGATTTTATTACTACATGTTTCTCACACCGATTATAGCTAATCTGAGATATGGAGTTTTGGTAAAGAAGTTCCCTAAATTAAAAAATCATATTATTTTCATCATGGTTATCATGGTCCTAGTTATAAGACCCTAAAAGGAACACTATATGTCCTATCCACATGATAATAAACTATATTATTTTCATCAATAACTATGATTGGGTTGAATACCATTTCAGTGAGATTTATAGTGATGCCCAAATTTCCATCCATAGGACCATCCTTCAAATATTCCCTCATTCACATCAGTTCATCTTCATCCTCACCACCTAATGTTAAACTGAATGGGATTTATGAAATACATTGGTCTTGATTCTCATTCCTGTGAGATACATAGTAACACACAAATTTACATCCTTGGGCCTTGCTGAAATTTTTTTCGCTCTTTCACACAAATTCATCTTCATCCCCAACAAAAGATGTTAAACTACGTGTGATTTAAGAAATATGTCTTCCTATATTCTCATTCCAATGAGATACATAGTGATATCATGATCATTAATCATGGGCTCTATTTCATCACCATATAGGAAATTATCCCACTCTTTTATGCATGATTTATATCTATATAAAAGGATACAATGTGGGTTCTCACCCTATTGGTGGTCCTGTATTCAACCCTCCTTTTCATCCACACATAAATTTAATCAGTGTAGGGGTCTAGATTCTAGGACAATGTGTGTCTTGATTCTTGATCTTAAAAGATATGTAGTGATGCCCAAGTCATATACCCTAGTCTAGACACAATCACATTGAGTTACTATCTTACTAGACATCCTTACCGTAAGACTTTAAACTACATGGATAATGTCCTCATCGCATTATTTTAAACTTCATGGTACTCCAAGGACTAGGTATGGATTAATTAACATTATAATGATATATGTGGTGAAACATAGGTCTTATATATTAGTCTCATCCATAAGGAATATAAAAATACCCCCTCTTTTGTATAATCAATGATCTATGAAAGATGTATTAATTCAGGACCCCATATCAGGGTGTCCACTAAAGAAACTAAGCTTCCCCTTTCTAAATTTGAGTCAGATTAATACATTGAACTCTATGATTGATGGCCAATATCAGTCTAAAAAATTAATTTATGATAAAAAGTATCCCTTACACACATCATTCTCCAAATCATGGAAACTTTTGGATCTTCATAATATTTATCTAGATTTGATTGATTGAATGTATGACACATTAAGACATCAATCCTTGACTATGCTTTACCACGTCCTAGTTAGCTATGCTTAACATCTCTAAAAATGGGTTTTTATCGAATGTGTGAAACTATTTGACTATACAGTAACAAACCATAGTTGAATTTTCATAAATTATCCAACAAAACAGGTTTTTACAACCAGTGGTATCTTCTCTCTTAGGAGAAGTCTCTTTTGTCATCATAAGATTTTATTCCATTATGTTAGAACTGATAATTTAAATGAGTCCATGGTCATCCCTCATAAATTTGTACCATATCCTTACTCCCTATATGTGAACCCCCAAGTAAATGGTTTAGGTCTTCTTCCTTGATGTATCAAATATGTTAGAATGACCTTGGTCCTAAAGGCCACATATCAACTATCATTTTCATAATGCTATGGTCCTAGTTATAAGACCCCAATCTCCAAAAACTATATTTCCTATTCGTGGGTCCGAATTATGTATGGAGAATATTTCTCTATTTCTTAGGTACCTTTGGCCAAAAATGCTTCTCCAATATTAAGGTATTTTCCTTCTACAAACAAAAATCTGTGCCTCGGGTAACCCAAATCTATATAAACTTCCATCGACTATAAATAATAGAATATCACTATTCTTGATAAATTCTTTTCATAACTATACTGTAATGAAGCACATACAGATTTGTTTAATGTTTCCCCAAAAATGGTGTTTTCATCCAATGGATACCACTATAGACTATGTTGTAACATGCCCCAGTTGGCTTCGTATAAGGTATCCCACAAAATGAGTTTTTCAACCAGTATTAACTTCTCCCTTAGGAGAGACCTCCCCTGTCACCATAATCCCTACATTTATACCACTTATAAGATCTAGAAATTTATATATTATAGCTTATAAAATCCCACTCCTCGTATATGAATGTGAAAGTGAATTCTCGAACATATTACCATGAAAGGGTAAAATCATTATCCTTTCAATGAAAGATAATAACCTTAAATTATATCTCCCTAATGTCATTTCTATATGGAATTAAATTGAATAGCATAATTTCCATGTAGTATAAATTTAAACTATATGGCATAATGTCCTTGTTTTATGAATTCAAACTACATAGTATAATGTCTTCGCTGTAAAAATTTTAACATCATAGCATAATGTCCATCTTGCGTGACATTAAATTGTATGACATAACATCTAGTAACTAGATGGTTAACTATAAAACAAAATCTTCATCATAATACATTAATCTACAAGAGAAATTTCCTAATCGTGTGATATTAAAAGGCAGGATGATTCAACCATTTTTGGAAAGGGACCATCCCCCTAGAATCAGTCATTTAAAAAAATGTACGCTCTTTTTCACAAGAGAAAATCATTTAGGAGAAATTTCTTATTCCTGACCAACACCAATATATATTCTAACTTCATTATCATGCATATCACCTTGAAAAATCCACCCATTATGGTCTTGAGAAATATTAATATATATAAACCCCTTCAAACATTAGTTAAAGAATGTTGGAATTCTTATGAAATCCCTTTCTTGAATATGGTATAATACGCCTTAGATGGCTATGCATAAATTCACCTACAAAATGGGTTTGTTAAATAAAGTATGCTGCTATTTTACTATACTATAAAATTCCCAAATTGTTTTTGTATAAATTATCCAAAAAATTTGTTTGTAATGAAGTGGTAACTTCATCTTGATGAGATACCTCCAATATTCCTGAATGTCATGTTTAAAATTTTGGAACCAAAAAATAATGGCTTAAAATTCCCCAATAGCTATCTGTAGAATTATGTAGCATTATTATCCAACAAGTTTTTTAGTCATCATTTAAATACTTATGGATGATGTTGTTTGAACAAAAACACTGGTCTTGTTTTTCTAGTTTCCATGAATTTAAACTACCTAAAAAATAGATAGTGCTCTCTATATTAAAACCCATCAATGTGAACTCTAGAAAAAATATGGGAATTATCTTACTAGACTCGTACCCCATTTGGTATAGGAAAAAATTGAGCAATGAAAATAAATATGATATAAACATTTAGTGTTGAAAACCTAAAAAGGGAGGCCTATTAGAATACAATAATTTCCCATCATTTTTCCCTTATATTAGACATAGGAAAAATTAGGGATATGAAAGAACATACATAATGTATGAAATATTATTCATATGAACATAAAAACATTCAAACAAATATTTCATAGCCCCATGTCTTATGAAAAGAATACCACATCATCCCATAATTGAGATAACTCCAAATTCCATCAAATGATTTTGAAATACATCAAAGTTCACAACTTTTAGCATAGAAATAGATTATTTTTGTCTTGAATGTGTATAATTCAAGGGGGTGAAATTTTTAACATCACAAAATGAATTTCATGAATTTATTTATTGAATTTATGATATGATCATTGCTTAGACCCCAAAGGTCAAGATTGAGTAGAAATACAAATTTTTTCTAGAATAATATTCATGTTGGATTTCTATGATCCCTAAGACAACTCCATACTGAGTGATAAGTGGAAATAACACCCCTCCAGGAGTAGGCCGTTGATTTCTAATATTGATGATATAAATGCAGTGATGAATTAAAATGATATTTCTATGTTTCTTTATAGAACATTTGATGTATTCACCATATAAATAAGTACATAATACTTCAAAATCATCAATTTGACTTCTAGTAGAGCCCAAACAGAATCATGAATCAAAAGTTATGGCTCTTGGAACATGAAATTTTTTTGTAAAGGATATTTCATCACCATGTAGGCCAATCATACAAGCCCATTCACACATGCCCATTTACACCTAACAATTTTCATAATCCCATTCATGTATGACCATTCATACATGCCCATTCATTTATGAAATTTTGTACTATCCCACTAGTGGGTTTATAAATGGACCCCTCTGCCTCAAATTTTTAGAGGAAGATCGAACTCCAAGATAGAGAACTATGATAGGGATCTAGTTGCAACACTCTTCAACCCAAGTATTCTATACCCACATGGGTTACATATCATGTCCTACTCTCACTTGGGAAAGGCCCCTAGCTCCGGACTTTGGTAACCCACAATTAGGAGATCTTAACCTGGGAAACTCACACCTATGAGACCCAAACCTGGGTGACCCATACTAGGTAATACCACCTGGGAGACCCACACTTGGAAAACCCATACCTGGGTGATAAAAACCTTGGTGAAACACCTTGGTGAACTACATAGGTGATCCTATTGTTCCATCCCTCAGTGGTTTCACCCCTGCACCCCCGCTCGGGGTCTCTACCAGGCTGTGATCCTGGCCCTTCGGGCCAACCCCTTCACTACCATCAATTACTAAAATAAAAAATGGAGAGTCACACTACTAAATTTTTAACTCAAGATCAAAAATTTTTTAGGTGGAGACATTTACAAACCCACCTCTGATTACAAATCAACATGAATCGAGACTCTCTTCATGGTTCATGCAAAATTGGACAACTAACATAGGAATATTCCGCATACAGACAACAAAAGGGAATAATACTTAGTAATAACCCCCAACAAAATCTCAAATGGGAATCCTCTATAGGAATAAGCCCCTACCAAACCTCAAATTTGAATCCTCCTTAGGAATAATCCCCAACCAGCATGAGGGAATCCTCCATAAGAATAATCCCAAAATATTAAAAGGGAATCATCCTTTGGAATAATATCTAACCAATAAAGGCCATATTTATTATTAATAATCACCAAATTGTACAAGGTAATCTCCCTTTGGATTAATCCCAATTTAGTAAAACAGAATCCTTTTTAGAAGTGTGTCATATCCCTTACAACATATATCTATTAGTGGATAGATGATATTGTTTGATTCCAAGGATCTATCAATTCCTCTTGTTTCTAAAATTGAACATGAATCACATGGGATTAGAGGTTAGAGGAGATTATGGAATCCATATGATCCCGATCCTTATGGAAACCATAGTTTGTGTGCCCTGATATATTCACTATTAGAAACAGGGTCTATCCCCATGCCCAATACCAATGGTTTTACCTAACAATTGGTATATGGATATATACCGAAGGATATCCCAATGATTGTCTAAAAGACATTAGGACTACTATTAATATACCAATGGAATTTAAAAACCATTGGAATTAGACCAATATAAATCTCCAAAAACATCTGCTCCACCTCACACTCCCCTTCTACCATCCTCCCCCACCCTTGAACTCCCCTTCTCTTATCGTAACAGCACTACTCCCCTCCTCCCCTCCTCCCATCAAAAGCCTTAGTATATATGTTCTATACTCCACACCACCCATCTCGAGATCTATTAGCACTGCTCACCGCATCTTACCACTCCACTCCTCTTATCCCGAGCCCTAGCAGCACTAATCCCATCCTGCCATCTTGAGCCCTAGCCACACTTCTCCCTTCAAGATCTATTCTCAAGCTCGCATCGTCTTGTTCCCTTACCCTCCTCCCATACATATCTAATCAATATCCCCTACAGAAGTTGTGTTTGACTTCATTCCCAACTGAACAAGTGACGATTTTCCTAGTTTCATTACAATCTACTTCAATATTATATCAGTGGGTTTTAAATCATTATGGTATTCTATGAATAATAATTTTTTATTATTTTTATCTAAAACATCATAAAAAATGTAATTTTTGTGAGAATTTAATTTATTTTGATATTTTTGTTTGATTTATGGTTTCTTATATCTGTTTGATGTGTGTTTCGGTTAGTTTCAAATAGTTTTGTTTATTTTGGATTCATTCTATTAAATTTTTTGTTGTTTTGTTATTGTATTTTATGATTCATTTGGGCATTAGTTTGTTTTGTTCAATATCGACATTTCATTTTGAAGTAATTATCAATATTTTCATTTATTTTAGTCTTCATTGAGAACACAAAAAATATTTATTTTATGTTTATATTTTCAATGTTTGTTCTTAATATTGGAATCATCTTGAGTAGTTGATGTTATAGGTTGAAATTTGATTGAATTTTCATCATATAATTTAAGTGATTGATGAAAATCATATAAATAGATTATGTTTAAAAAAACTAATACCACAATTGAATTTCTCATACAATATGTATTATATTATTTTTTCTATCAGTGTCATATTTTCCCAGTGACTTCGTCTTCTGTATAAAATTTTTACTATATTAATATTATATTGAGCTTATAAAAGTGTCAGCATATTGTAGTTTAATATCAACAGGCTTTACATGTCATTATGTATTGAGTAATAATTTTATATGATGTGTAACAATACAAGTAACTCTTTTATATTAATATATAATATATTACATTGAAAACATTAATGTTTCTTACTAATAATTGTAATGAATAAAATAAATTTCATTTCAAAGAAGATAGTTGAAATTTTTTTCATAGTTGTTCTATTTTTGGGAAATGTAATAATGAGTTCAAATTCTAGAATATTATTTCATGATGTTCCAATATATACATGAATGTAAATTTTGAAAAAAATGAAACATATTATTTCATGTAAATAATGAAACATTTACCTATTAGTTAATCATTGAAGTTGAAGTAATTGAATAAATGGAGAAACATTTTTATGTTAGTAAATAACGAATACACAAAAGGGTAAATATATACTTTTGCAAGGAATTTTCCATTGATGATAAAAATTATGATAATAGTTGAACTATAAAAATATGATATCAATATGAAGAAACCATAAATCAATTGTAACCAAAATAGTTTAATCAAAATAATCATGGAATTTCCACAAGATAAATAAACCACAATAATCATGGGAACAACTAGGATTCCCAAAGATAGTCTTGGAAAGCATAAATATGATACCCACCTAATATGAACCCAATAAAATTCAACTACCCAGACACTCTATTTTAGCCTACCTTAACTATAAAAGGTGAAAAATCAGCAAAGAATACTATGAACCTTACAGGGGAAAAATATCCAAAGTGATATCATAATTAGAGAAATAATTTTTCCTACATATGTTTTTGAAAATATAAACTCACCCATAGTTCCCAAATCATCCCATAAAATACTAGTTACTCCCATTAAATATGATTAAAATCAATTCAAACCCTTTGATTCTAAAATATCATTGAAAGAGACCCTTAGAAATTTCTATAAACACATGGATTCAATAATAAAATATATTAGAATTAATGAACTTAGAAATCATCAAATACCCAATTACGAAAATTGATATTTTTGTGAAAACAATATTTTTTTGGTAGAGAATCATTATATATTCATAATATGACCTTGAAATTATACAAAGAATGGGATGAAACAATTAATAATTCATGGACATAGTAGTCAATATCGGATCGTGGTGTGACGTGGTAGGTTCTTATTGCAAGATAATGATGACATGGATCAGATCACACTCATTTTTCATCTAATAATAGAAAATTTATTTTAATTTAATATATATAAATATATCTATATATCTATATATTATGAAAAATTAAAAATTAAAAAATAAAAATTAAACACATCCAAATTCATAAATAAAATCATGTCTAATACATCAAATGCATCTCTAAAAAATGATATTATATTATTATTAATTAATTTACTTAAATTAAAACAATTTAATTTTATTATTCAACTCAAATAATGAAATAAATAATAATTGTATAAAAAGGTAGAAAACTAATCCAATACATTGAAAAAATTGCATTAAGTGAATTAAAAATAAAAATAAAAACAAATACAATATAATCCTAAAAAAACAAACAAAATTGGTGGACTAAAATAAAATAGGAAAAAATGAAAAAATTCAAAAGTAAAATAGAACCTGTAGGTGTATGAGGTTTAGTGAAAAAAGAGGTTCATGAAGGTGTGTTATGTGTTTTAAGGGGTATAGGGGTGGTTGTTGATTGGTTAGGAGTGGGGTGAGTGTGGTTTTATGGTCCTTTATGCCTCATCAATTTATTCACTCAATTATATATCATTAAAAAACACCCTTTGGTATTTATATTCCATAATAAACATTTTCATAATTAAATCATGGAATCTCTATGTAATAGAAACATTATTACTCGTTTATATAATGAAATTAAATATCATTGTTTTATAATTATTTTATTTTCTAATATATACAGTATTTTTTCCCGTTATAAAATTATTCTCATATATAATAGTGTGTCAGTTATAGTTTCATATAAATTGGACAATTAACATTTCCTTAAATGTATTTTTGATTAAAAGTCAATTTTATTTAATTACTTTTATGAAATGAAATATAAAAGTTTTTTAACGTAATGGGTAGAAGTTGGATGTTTGAAATTGATCAGATAACAAGCGATTTTCATATCAAGTTATAGATATTTCTATATTTTTCATTTAACAATGCTTTAGATAGTGGTCACATACATTCCCCATGTTATAATTGTGTTGTAAGACCTTGTTTGAGTCGTAAATATTTTACCTACCATATATCCAAATACGGTTTTCAAAAAATCTACTATGTGTGGTACCAAAATGGGGTGAAAATTAAATATTAAAATGTTCATAATCTAAATGAGAGGATTGGATTTGAGATTTTTTTATATGAACGGTTTTCATTTAATTATCCTCATGAGAAATAAGGGATGCCGAGCAAACAAGACTTCTACATGAGATAATATGATGCATCTAATTAAAATGATGATGTTGACTGGATAAAAAATTTTAATGATACTGCCACAAATCTAGTATATAAAAACTTTTGTTAAATGAAGAAGTTGTAATTTATTATTTGATTATTTCCTAGTAAAATAATTTATGGGATTTCTAAAACTTCCATATATTAAATTATTACCTTTTTGAATGACATTATTCCATATAATGATTATATTCCCTCAAACTAAATTATGGCATGAAAATTAATTTAGGAACTTGGATTAAAAAAACAAAATTCATTCTAGAATTAATGATTGATTCTTATTCTATGAGTAAACATCTAATTGAAATGGTATTATAAAATGTGGGTCAACCTGATGGAAGCTAAAAGATGATGGAAGTCCACCCCGTGTGCAATAGAAATTAATGTGTCACTTTCCATTGATCCTCAAACTCTAGAATATTTTAATGTATGTTGTGTCACAACGCATCTCCCGAGTACCCGGAGTCGGTGCTATAAAGAGGATCTAATTCAGTTTAGGCTCTGATAAACCATCTAATTCTGAAATGTTTCTTCTGCTAAAAGATTTTACTTGGAAAATTTTAAACAAAAACGTAGGGTGAGCATACGAATTTCTAGTAACGGGTTTCAAAATAAATCAATATTACTTTTGAAAACATTCTTTAAAACCATTCCATAAAAAAATATTTTTAAATAAAATTTGTAACACATGTACACATCATAATAGTGCTCAAAAAGAACATACAGTTGTAATTACAAGGATACCCGATTCAATTATAGACATGCTCATAAGTAATGGAAATTTCATGCTATAATGAAAGTACAAAAATTTATAACTAAGTGTAATGAATGATCAGAGTTGTGCTTGAAATGACAAAAATTTCATCTTTTACCAATGTGAAACATAAACTAGCCATAAAATCTCTGAATATTTCATAAATAATATGCCATACTTATACTCCTTGAATACTAAAAATCATAAGAACGATAACCAGGGATATTCTACTTGTTTCATTTACCTCTTGTTAATTAATTTACATAGGTCTTAATGAGGAATGTGCAGATGTCAGACTGTGTCAAGGCCTCGTGCCAAGACTTCTAATGATTAAGGCCTCTACCAAAATCCATAACTCATAAATGGGAAATGGCTTGGCCAAAATACATAACTCAATAATGGGAAAGGCCTCAGAGAATTCCATTGATGGTTGTCTCATGACACCATTCGATGCATCAAGGGGCTATAACGGGCCCCACCCATCACATACTATGTCCAATGCATTCCCCATTTATCTAAATCATAGTGCACATACCACTTTTCTATGTTAAATCACTTACCACATAACAAACCAAGTGTACAAAGTACATGGTTTCTTATTTCCCCTTTCATTTTATTCAAGGTGTCCCACACAACCTTCAATAATTAAATCCATAACCTCAGGAAAGGAAATAAAAGTCTATTATTACAATCATTAACATTTATTCATATGTAGTGAGTCTTCCACAAGACTATGAATTATGTGGTGAGGTCATTAATTGGAACATAAGTTAATAGTACTTGTGTTGATAATTAACATAAAAGGAATACAATCTTGATCACATAAAATGACAAAGTCTGGAACCATATTAATCAATAAAATTCATTGTTAAATAGAGATGTAAACATAACATAATAAATAAATAGGTAAAATCAACATTATATATAAAGAGGTAAACATAACATTTTATGCAGGGTAATCACATTATCTCAAACATTTGTTATAAATAATCTTTTGTTTATTACATTAAATGTTAAAACTCAAAAGTATAAAACTCAACCTTAAATATTATCATTTTCTACAAGAGTGAAGAGTAATGAGTGCATTTGAAAATGAATTATCAATCTTAAAATATCTATTTTCATTAACTAAGAACATAAAAATAAAGCATTTGGAAAGCCCTGATTAGGGTTTCACGCTGCATAATGCATTCATTCAACGGTCCGTGTATAAAAACAAAGGTATTTTTTAGTCAATCTAAAAAGATTTGAAAATGCATGTTTTTTACTTTCTTCACAACCATAGGAATTTATAAATATAAAATGGGATTTATGTTTCCATTCATACTCTTATACCCACATACCCGAATATACATATCAAGTATTCACGATGTTATCATTCTAAGTAAGTTTGTCACTTGTAAACTTATCAAAAACATGGACTTAATCATTAGGGTACAATTATCAAATTGTTTTATAGAACTAATTTATATTATGTGTATCAATATATATTAGAACATAAATGATTAGATATATAATTTTCCCACACAAAGTGACTCCCTACATTTTAGCTCAACATTTACTCAACCTCTGAAATCTTTATCATGGGCATATGATGTTTAGGAAAATATGAGGGTTTTGTATATTATACCTATATATTTTCATAAACATACATATATTTATATAACCGTATATGTTCTTAAGGCAAAATGAACAAAAAAATCCATTGGAATTCCATGCTTAGGGTTATTAATACATTGTAACCCAAGATCCTACAACTTTAAAGAGTTAATTTCTAACTCTATGACGTTGTATATTGATTTACATGTATATGTATATATATTTTCATAAAAATTAAAAACCAAATTAAAGTCAAAGGATAATCCCTTTATAAAGCATGATGAGGGGAAGGAGGAGATCAGGAAGGCACTGGAAATCTCAGAGGACACGTTGAGGTCCGCTGGAGGCTTCTGTGCAAGGAACCAGGAGGGTTCTTCAAATGCCTTGGTGATGTTTTTATGAATGATTCCTATACTGTTTATTTTAATGCCTAATGCACGGTAAATGAGGCCAAATTGAAATATCAAAATACAAGGAAAAAATACCATTGTGGAAACCGTGAGAGTGGAGGGTTTGACGGTAATATGAGTGATGAAAAATTGGTACATAAATGAAATGTAGGGTACTGGTGTATAGAAAACTGCAGGCGGATAAAGTTAGCGCCGCTAGAATAAATTGGAGAAAAATGGACATTCCAAATCATTTTATTCCTTCATCCACGTTCTAGGGAACTTCCATAGGGTTTTTAAAAAATCAGCATCTCGTATTAAATCTGAGTTGATCAGACAGCCCGAGAAAACCACAGTGAATCATCAGCCCAGATCGCGCACTACGTGATCTGATGGACACGATCTCGTTTAGCTTGGAAAAGTGCTTCCCACATCAAAACGAGGAGGAGTGTGAAGCTTACTTATAACCATAAGCCTCTGATTCCACACTCAGCAATCACACAACACACATAAAGGGGGCCTTATACATGGGCTCCCGCCACCCCTGCAGGCCTCGGCCTGCCCATTCTCATCGCGGCATTGCGCCCACGCTGTGAGCTTGTGTGCTCGCTCCCATTCTCTTGTGTGCCCCTCAGGTGACCCATGCTATGCCCGATCTCGGGCTGGCCCAGACAAGAGCTGAGGGCTAGGCTAATCCACCAAGCATGAGCTGCCTCCCTTGGCCTACCCACAAAGTGCTAGCACAAGAGGGCCCAAATTTTTATAAAAACATAACCTTAAGTGAATATATATATATATATGATTTCTTAAGGTAAATAATACTCTATAGAAATTTAATTTTTCAAACATGACTATTTTTATTTAACCTTAATGAATGATTAATTAACACCTAATTATACATTTTCTTATAATATTTCCAAAATTTGGTATAACCACATAAAAGCTTTCGAACTAATAGTAGTGAAAACTATGTTAATCAAGAATATAATATAATTAAAATAAAATAATCATAACATAAAACACTGAATGAAAATATTTACAATAAATTTGCATTAATTTTAACATGTTTTTAATTCCTTATTACATTTGAAAAACACCAACGTATAATTCAAAACATTCCTCTATACCATTTTAATGTTCATGGTTAGAAGTAGTTTTATAATTTTTCAATTTATAACCTAATTAAATGTTGGACTATAATATTCTTTTAATTTTTCAATTAATTTTCCAATGTGGACAATGACTATATTTATAGCCGTTAGAGTTCCATGGTTTCCCAAGGAAACAATCACATTAGTGTCTTATAAATCCAAGAGATAGGGTGTCATATCACTCAAGTTGATTGATAAAGATGGTTTACATCACACCATTGGTGCTTAGTGTGGCCGATGTCGATTCAACCATTCTTATGTTTATTATGATGAAATATAAGGACCCATATTATTCCCTTTGGGTTTTCACAGTTTTAATTTTTCTCCCTATAATTTTTGTTGGGTTCTTAATAGGTATTTTTTTCATGATTACTCTTTTTATCTCGGCATATTGTAAATGCTACAGTGTTTTTATTTAAATGAAAAGTATTGTATCCACTTGTGTGTTTAAATTAGTTGAATTCTTATATAAATTAAAACCATATTATTACCCTCTCATGAGAAACGAATTTTTTTCAGTTATTCAAAAAAAGTAACCATAACTTATCAATACATAACGTACAGGTTTTGGGGTGTTATATCATTCCCCCATTAGAGGAATTGTGTCCTCACAATTATTTATATAACCACAAAATAATTCCCTCTAATGTTCCTACCACATCCCCCCATAATAGAGGATCCTCATGTGCACTCATTGGGAAACCCGAATTGATGATCAACACCTCTAGTTCTATGATCCAGACACACCTCATACAGAAGGGGTTGAACTCTTGCATCAAACACTTAGGCTTCTAGAGGGAGGATTGAATGGTAGAATGTTTGGAAATGTCTGAATGGACCGTCACATGAAGAACTCACCGTACTATGTCTTGAATAAGAACATCCAAGTTATAGATGTTGTTGTACAGGATAAAACTGAGGAGCTGGTACAAGTAGGATGTACAATGGTTTCCCCCCAAATCAGCCACTTGAAAACATAACCTGGCACCAGGAGTAATGGAACTCACCTTCCCCAAAGAGCCTTAATGATTTGATCAAAAATACGTATCAAATACTACTCAAAGGATGCATTTGACTCCAACTCAATATACTCAGGGTCAAGTGAATAAGACATTTCAACATGATATATGTGGACCAAGGACATGTGGAAGATATAATTTATGTAATAACACCTTTGAGGTCGGAAAAACAGATAGGATACCATCAGAAATATCTCTATGATCTCTAAAGGACTGACATAATAGGGCAATAACTTTAGCTGTCATCAAATTTTTCTATGACCCAATCGTGGAGAAACATGTTGTGGTGATAATAAATATACTACTTCTTACTGGAATAAGATGTTTCCATACATCTTTGAATCAGCTTCACCTACTCTAATTTCTTCTGAATGAGAACATGACCATGTATTGTAGCATCACCCACCTCTAACCAGAATTGCGGTGAACGAAACAAACTAACAAAAAGTCCATCACTGGGATCCATCTAAATCATATCCTAAAAAAATTTATTTTCATAAAACCCTATTGGAGTTCAATTTTTTTATTATGAACCTCCAAAATCAAGGATTCATTCTTGGAGCATGTCCTATAACATCTAAATTGAATGCTCATACTTCTCATCTGTCTAAGGATGATATGTTATACTGAAGAGAACTTGTGAACTTTTTGTTTCTGTAACCCTTTCTAGAATCATAAAGTAAAATAAGAATCTCGGTCTGATATGATAAAATGGTGAACAACCAGAAGGAAAAAATCTACCATATATAAATCTTTCCAAGATCATCGTCTTTGAAGGTCTCTCATATAGGTAGAAAGTGTGTGACCTAGGTCAACTTATTGATGATCACCCATACCATATATGTACCATGAGGGGATCTTAGAAATCCCATCATTAAATCCATGGTGATTCCATTCCAATTACATTAAAGAATGTATAGAGGTTGTATAAGTATAGTTTGTCACTGGTTCTCCTCCTTTACCTACCGATATGTGGAACACATCATGTTGTAACCTAAAATCTATATCTTCATACCCAATGATCAATACTAATGACATAAGTGCTAGTGTATCATGGAAAGACTAGGGTATACTTCCCAAATAGAGACATGATATTCATTCATCAGCACTTCTCGTATGTCAATAAGAATCCATACATGCCCACTATAGGGTAGGGTCTCATACCTATCAAAAATCCAACCAAGATGAGAGTTCTCACCTGAGACACTCTCCCCCATTATTAGACCCTCAGAATGTGATAGATATCTCATATTCACCTATTTATAAAGGGAGGATGTCCCTAATCATGCTACTGAAATAGATTTACCATGATATTCTTAATCCTCTAGGTGCATCTTATAAAATATAGCCATCAACTTCCACTCAATACTAGCCTCCTAGATGGCTTGCATCTGAGTCTTCTTGATCTAGGCTTCAGCTAATATATTGCAATTTCTATATGTGTAAGTAAGCTCAATGTATGATGATTTATAGTATTATACCCTCCTTTTATACCTTATATTAAATTCAAAATATGTGGAGATTTATTTTAGATGTGTAAACAATTAACTGATCACAAAAAATATAACACCTCAAAAAGCCTAAAGAATGAACCATGACTGTTTTCTCTAGGTAGTGTGTTGGGTAATTATCCTCATGGGTTATTAGATGTTGAGGCCTTTATGCCACATCTTGATCACCATTCATCAGAACAACTCGAAGACTGATTTACATTGAATTAATATGAATTTTCTAACTTCTTCTTAGCTTTGGAAGAATCAGGATTTGCACTGAAGTTAGTCTCACCTTCAACTCCTAAATTTCCATCTCACTAGATTATGATCATCGTAATTTCACACAGTTCTTACAAATCCCCATAAGCAGCATTGTTAGGCATGCGAAATACTGAATTAATCTCTTAAAAGAGCCAACTAGACTTAAGAAACTATGAATGTCAAGGAAATTATTAGGATTCTCCCAAGAAACTATAGTGGTCACCTTCCCTAGGTCATTAGTTTTTCCTACCTCTTAGATGATATGACCAAATAAGTTAACCTTATTGATCCAAAAATGGTATTTTTCATGATTTGCGTATAAATGGTTCTATATTAGTGTATTAATCATGCTCTCAAGATGGTTGTAATTTTCATGTATCAATAAAGAATACACCAAGATATCGTCTATAGAGACAACCACAAATGAATCCAGGCACGAGTGGAAACCTAGATTCATCAAATGATTGAAAATGGTGGGAGTGTTAGTAAGACCGAACCACTTTATTAGGTACTCATACATATCATACCTACTCTGAAACACTATATATAATATTTTTTATAGTATAACATTCACATTATGGTATCCCAACTGAAAGTCAATCTCATAGAAACCTATCGCTCCTCAGAGCTATTTGAAAAGGTTTTCTATACTAGTATATCGGTACCAGTTTATTACTGTATGTTGGTTCAACAAACTATAATCCACACACAAATGGGGGGGGTACCATATTCCTTGTTATAAAAAATGATAATTGGAACCCACAATGAGGTATTGGGTTATATTAAACCCTTTTCCTTTTAGTCTTCCACCATTATCTTGAGTTCTTGTAGCACTATCGGTTCTATCCTATAGGGAGGAATGGATACTAGTGAGGCACCTAACAGATGATCAACGGTGAAATCCTCCTCTCTCATTAGATGTATTTCAGAATAATCAACAAGGAATACATCCATGAAATGATAAATAACATGATGGAATTGTAAAAACAAAATTCCACGACCACTCATATATTTTCTAGCCATCTAAGCTCTCACACTTCCCATCCTAGTAATTAACCTTGAACACTGGTATTTATAAATAATATTCGTAACATTATGTGTTTAGTTCAATGATCATATTGACCAACGATCATATAATAGTCGGAACCCGATAGTATCACTTTATTAATTAAATGATATAGTTTGGGAAAGCATAATGTGAAAAAACAAACAAATTTAGGAAACAAATATTTTTCAAAACATTAGGTCATTAAAAATTAGTCATTTAAGGAAAGGAATACCCATAGGGGTGGCTCATATCAAGGAGACCAACCCCGGGATTGATTCGACATTGTCTAATACTGTATTAGGAATGGAGATTCAATGAAATGAATTTATTAAACATTTATGATAAATTTTCAAAAAGGTACCGTGTGTAGGATAATGGCGCATGATATAAATGAAACTAAACATGAGGGAAGAAACTATACCACTTTTATAGGTACATTGTTCTTTCCACATCTAGTGTTGTACCTTGAATAGATCTAGAATGGAATAAAATATAAGATAATATTGATTTCCTAAAAATAAGGAAAATGTGATCACACTAAATTTCATAAGTTATGGAATGTGATACTGGGAAAAAATGGAAGATGAGTGTAAATATTACCGATAGGGATCCAACGTGACTGATGATGATTAAATTAGAGTTCAGATGAAGGTGTAATTGAGAATCCTAGGAGAGGCTAAGGAGGACTCCAAAAGAGAGAAAAGTGGTTTTGTGTGATTAATAACTGAAAGGAAATAGAGGTGATGGTTTAAAATAACATAAGGGGAAAAGGTAAAATCACCCCAAAAATGGTGTCATATTGTTTGGTTGCACAATTGTCCAAACTATGCTCCAACCATGATGCCCACCCTACCCATGAACTCTAATTGCTATAGTTAGCCATAATGTTTGGATAACCATCTATATTCCATGAAAAAATCATTTATCAGATAAGTATGCTACTCCTTAGGGGTGTGTGGACTAACTCACATAGTTACAAACAAACTATTTCACCTCTCATGTGCACTAAGTACCTTGAATTGTTGATTTTGATGACTACCACTAACTATGTTGTAACAATGTGACCTATCTCATCTCCTTAAATTCCATAGATTCCAGACCTAAACATGCCATTGACACTCCAAAACCACTTTTTATCCTTAATAGTTCATTATTAGCATAAAAGAGGGGTTTTAACAGTAACATAATTGTTAATAGATCTCTGTAAATCTGGAAAAATAATGTATTGATTTAAACATACAATAAATTACGTTTCATGATTATGGGGTTATCACTCTGATTATAATTTCTCAGACAATGATTTTTTAATTAATGGTTGGAATCAAAAGGAATTGTTGAAAAATGAATGTGACAACAAATGAAATGACTATACTCACATGCCTACAAACATATTGAGATATGGGATGAAATATCTTGAGACTGTGCACATCAAATTTTCACAATCTATTGGTGGAAACATAGATAATGTTGAACTTATGAATGCACAACGAAGGGAGAAACATGTTATTGAATATTTTATGTGAAAACAACCACCATCTAACAATGGGTATTCTGATCCAATGGTTGATGGGAAATGGATCAATGTTATGGAAGAGATATTATCTATTCTTCAGCTCTCAGACCATGTAATATATGTTCTAGTTATTTATCATTTTTAATGAGAAGTAGATAAATGGTGAAATATTATTAAGAATATGAGGAAATATGATGAAATTATCTGCATTGTATGGGATGAGTTTAAGGGAATATTTTTTATTATGTACTTCCCTAGTACTCAAAAAATAAAATGGAGAAATAATTTCCTGATCATAATAGGAATGATGATGAATCTACCGGTAGCTTTGAGAAAACCTTTATGCAACATGTGTGGCATGATTCGGGTTTAATTGTCATGCCAAAAAAAATTGGTCTAATATTTTTTTGTTTGAAAACAATTCTTCAAAATGAATTAGAAATACGATTCTTTGGAAGCTATGAATAAATAATTCGATGCGCATTGAAAATGGAAATAGAAGCTATGAAACCTGATGGTTCTGGTGATAAGAAAAAGGATGAAGGATCTTCATAGAAACGCTAGTGGTTTTTTCACATGGAGGGAAGAAAATGTTTCAACATCCTACTTAAAAAATATGTTTGAAGAAGCACTTAGGTGAATTCCTGAATTGAATGAGAAAATATTTCAAGTGGGAGATGCATGGGTATTATGAAAAATAATGTTAGAGTGATTTAATGAGGAAAATCAATGAAATTATTGGAGAGAGAGATAATTTTTTTTACCACTCACACTTTAGTGAAATAAATAAAATGTGTTTGGGAAACATGTGACTAGATTTCCCAATCCATGGTCTATTGAAGGTTGTAAGCCAAAATAACCTCTAATGAAAAATCTCAAATGGATGTCTTAGGAAATTACAATAATTTATAAGGATCATGATTTTTAGGGTTCACATATCATCCACTCTAAAATATGTGATTTCATGTTGACCTATTTATGAATAATACCTATTAAAATATTATGTTTTAGTGATGTTTGATGTGATTATGAGACTTTATTATCTATCCCTATGTTGATTTCATATATATATATTTATATAATAAAGAGATCATATTTTATATTCTAAATCAATATGTGATCATATAATAGTGCAAGGATGAACCCAAACCTTGAATTGAAATATTTTTTGTTAAGAAAATAACATATTTAAATAATAAATGGTGAATTATATTTTTTAAGTATATATGATTATGACCTTTTGGGAAATATATTTTAATTATCTTTATACCTTATTTTTTAGAAGTATGATCTGGGGCTTGAAACAAATTTTTTCAAGAAAATTTTTTTTCATTGCATTTTGTGGGATTAGTTATAAATTAGAATATACCACATGTGTGTTTTCAATATTCAAAATGGATTCTTTATTTTGATTAATTCTGTAAAAAATTGAAAAATAAGTCTTTTTTGTCAATATGAATTGTATCTATAATAATGTTTTTACCATATTGATGGTAAATAGAGTAATTTAGGTTGAAAATAAAATGATAAGGATTATTTAATGACACCAAAATCTATCTATATTTTATGGTAATATTTAATTTCTTCCATACTCATCTAATTTTGGTTATATGACATTTTTTCCCATTAGGATTAGATTATGACTATTATAGTATTTTATTTTATTAAAAGTTAAACATGTCACACACTAGATCTTAATAAATATATTACTTATAAAATGCATTATCCAAATGATAGGTAATAATATAAATAATATTTTTAAATATAATATATTTTTATTAATCATGATAATTGTTTTTAATTTTTTATATGAAAAAAATTTACCAAAATGATTACACAATGCTAACACCAAAATTATTCAATTAAAGGAAATATAAAATAAATTATATCAAAAAATTTAATGTTTTTATTATTTGAGATAATTAAGATTATACCTGAATTTTATAGATTACCATGACATTTTGGGGATGTTTTAAAAAAAATTCTGAATTATATGTGTTTTTATAGTTTTATTAATGTCAAAGTAAGAATAGTATAAAAATTGACAATAATGATTTTTTATAAAAAAAATATTTTATTATATTATTTAGAAATTAAAAAATAATTAAAAAAGAATAATATATGGTCGAGAATGTAATATATTATTTATTTATAGTCTATTTTTAAGCATTTGTCTCAAGAATAGTCTTTTTATATTTTATTCTTTTGAGAAATTACAACAGTGCCTCTCATCTCAATTATATACAGGAACATCCTCTATAAGATTTTGATACTAAAATGACAATAATATCATGACCAAAAAAAGAAAAATTTTCTTCTAAATTTTCTTATTCACATTTTAGGGGTTCTGGTCTTTCCAAAAGACCATCCCTATGTCCCTTTAGAGGGGATATAAAGAATTATTTTCCAAGAAGGTGTAATCACCTAAACCAATATATTACTTTTTTCTACTATTCATTACCTCCTCAAAATCTATGATATATTTCATGAAATAATATCATTATTATTTCAAATATTATTAATTTTTATTAAAATTATTAAAAAACTACTATACACCCTCTTTCCCATCAAAACAACTAGTGAAAGTATTGCTCATGTGTATGTATGACTTACCGTTTCCACATAGCGATACAATTAATTTATCATCACCATAATTTTTGGGCGGGTATTATGATGGGATTATTTTTTATATATGATATTAATAAAATAATTATAATTATTATATTTTAATATCATATCTACCTTCTTACATTACAAGTTGTTGGAAAATTATAATGCCGCCCGTGTATACATGTGGACCATGACCTCCATAAAGCGATGTGATTTGTTTTTCATTTATATAATACATAGATGGTAATAAGAATGGATTTTCTGAGTATATATGATTTATAATAATTATTATTGAAATTATAATTATTATTTACCTTTGTTTTATTCCACTTGTCACAAAATGGAAATAAATTTCTTGTTTAAGTATGGCATATTGTCTCCATGAGTGGTGTAATTAATTTTCTATATCTAACACTAATGGTATAATATATATATATATTTATATATAGTGAATATAAAATATATTAATATCATAATTAAAATTATTTATACTAGGTGACCATGATCAAATTAAAATAACCAAAACAAAGAAACAAAATCATATGGGAAAAATGAAGTCGATATCACCCAAAACTGTGATTTTAATAATGAATTAACAAGAAATTATAAAAAGGATATAAGTATATATTTTTTCTATTATATATTTGATTAATTTTATTTAATATATGTATAATAAATATATAATTATTTTATGTGAGGTTTCAATGTGCATGAAATAAGTTGGACCTAAGGTAATAAATGTTTATCTCACTTTTACTTCTTTGGGACACATGACTCATTCAACACTTCTTTTATTTGTGGTGTGTATATACGACAGATGAATTAATTTTCTTGGTAAATAATATTAAAATTATAGGGATTTACATATCTATATATTTTAATTTCTAACGATTGGGTTACAATTCAAAAGTTACAAATGTAGTAAGAATTTTATTTCACAATCTCATAATTATTCGTGATTTTTTACATTTAAGGCACAATAGATGAATATTTATCTTCCATAAAAATTTTTCTAGAAATTTTTTAATATTTATTATTCTCTAATAAAAACTAAAATTATTTTTATTCATGTTAGACTATGTAAAAAATGGTTTGAAAATAATTTTTATTTATCATTTTCCAAACAAGGTAATTTTTTTTCTAATCAAAAATATGGATGGAATATTTTTTAACTTATACAATGTGAGTGGAATTTATAGAAATTATTTAAACTCAATTATTTTAATATTACATTATAAATTTAAAATATTATTTTCAAACAAAATGTTGTAATATATAAGTGCATAACTTTTTAAAATTGAAAATAATTTAAAATGGAAATGTTATTTACCTCAAGAATTATTCAATGTGATGTTTAAAAATAATTTTTACATCAAAGATGAAATAATTTTATGATAATTAGTATTTTATAATGAGATTATCTAAGTATATAATCCTTAATATTTTTTTGGATGGTTTATATTTATTATGAAATGATATTGATAAAACCTGTTCCATTTAGAATGGGTAATACATTGATGAAATGTTAATGAAATTAGTTACTTTTCCTGAGTTATAGTATGATGGATGTTTTATTAATTTAAGGAAAAAATTGGTATTGTTTGTATTATGCTACGGTTTGTATGTATATATCCCTAAAATTTATTTGTTAAATATGGATAACTCATGAGGGAAAAATGCATTCCATGAACCTGAATACAAGATCACAATTATATACATCGATATGGTCTTTGTTTCCATAATTTTATGTGTGGACTTGGATTTAATGTATATAAGATCATGAGTGCGACTGGTATCATGTCTATAAAGATATATGAGTTCATGATTTAATGTTCATAAATTAATGAGTGAAACTATTTGTACTTCTATATTTTCAAAAAGATATAAGTTTATGCCATAATTTTGTGTCTTACGTCAATGTTATGATATCGTGTATTTTTTTTTGATTAATTTATGATTAATTTATTATTAAATAATAATCAATATTCCATTCCTTAAGATTATGATCTATAATATGCAGGGTTTTGATTTCAAATGTTAATATCACATTCACACACCCTTATTCTCTTGTTATGATTATGTAATCATTGATATGTCCAAAATTTACCATCAGTGAGTATATGATCTAACAATTTATTTTGTTTTCTATCAACAGGTTATGAATAATGATTTATGAAATTATGTGTCTAATAAGGGTGGTAGTTGTGTGGAATTTTTTGGGAGATGATATAGATCATTTATGAACTAGTTGATTTTGTTTCCATGCTTTTAAAGGCACTAGACCGATACAATTATGGCATGGATCAAAATATTATATAATAAATATTTATCTAATTATATATAATATATATGTATGAAAGGTTTATATCATATCATTGAAAGTTTATTTCAGTTCATCCAATGTGAAAAAATCATCTTGAATACTCGTTGTATAGAGAAAAAGATGAGATTGTGGTGAAAATATTTAAAATATAAAGTTATACTAGTCATGTATGTACATTACACCATGTTTTCAGTCTAGATGGAAAATTAATTCCTCAAATATATGAAAATTATAAAACAATTGAATCTTATTACCTTCATTTATGATGAAATAATGGTCTTTTAAATAAACAAACAATTTATGGCATTGTGGAGATTAATTTGTCAAGATTATTATGTATTTTGTGATCAATTATCAATATCACACTCCATAATTATTTAGTATTTTATTCCATGTCCATTTCATCACCACCAACTAATGTTTTTCTACATGGAAACATAGTTATGTTTCATTCTATATGACCTTCAAACATCACGTTTCATCTTTTCAAGTGTATGTTTTAATAACTCATTATATGATGTGGGATTCAAATTTCAAACCATTAATTAAAGATATCGAGATAAAATTTCTAGCATGTAATTTATTAGGTGGGGTTGTAATACCCTATGATTTGAAAAATGGATGTTAGGCTTCATAGCGTAAAATACGCGCAACACTGGGCTTAAGTAAACCATGAAATAATATTATTTCAAATTTGGCCATTAAAAAAACATAATAAATTGGAAGGTATGAATATTATTAACTACTATATTATATATATATATATAAATTTTCTATATATTAATCAATTCATTTTAAATAATAACTCATTTTTAGTGAAGTTATTTTATTAATCGAATATATGTTTTCTTCAAAAATGATTTTTATTGATTTTTTTGAGAAAATATTATAATTAATTAATAGAAAATTAAGCAATATTATTTTAAAAGATTATAATAATTTTTGTAATAAGTATATCAAAGTCAACGTAGGGTGAATGTTTGGGATATTTTTTAAATATACTGATTTTTCAATGAATTGTAAAAAATATTGATTATTAAAAAAAGTAATTTATTTACATTAATTTATGTAATTTAAAATCCAAAATTTGTTTTGAATTTTATATTAATTAAAATATTTATTCTTTAGTTAATTTAATCTACTAAATTATTTAGTATTTTATTCCATGTCCATTTCATCAACACCCACTAATGTTTTTCTACATGGAAACATAGTTATGTGTCATTCTATATGACCTTCAAACATCACGTTTCATCTTTTCAAGTGTATGTTTTAATAACTAATTATATGATGTGGGATTCAAATTTCAAACCATTAATTAAAGATATCGAGATAAAATTTCTAGCATGTAATTTATTAGGTGGGGGTGTAATACCCTATTATTTGAAAAATGGATGTTAGGCTTGATAGAGTAAAATACGCGCAACACTGGGCTTAAGTAAACCATGAAATAATATTATTTCAAATTTGGCCATTAAAAAAACATCATAAATTGGAAGGTATGAATATTATTAACTACTATATTATATATATATATATAAATTTTCTATATATTAATAAATTCATTTTAAATAAGAACTCATTTTTAGTGAAGTTATTTTATTAATCGAATATATGTTTTCTTCAAAAATGATTTTTATTGATTTTTGTGAGAAAATATTATAATTAATTAATAGAAAATTAAGAAATATTATTTTAAAAGATTATAATAATTTTTTTAATAAGTATATCAAAGTCAACGTAGGGTGAATGTTTGGGATATTTTTTAAATATACTGGTTTTTCAATGAATTGTAAAAAATATTGATTTTTAAAAAAAGTAATTTATTTACATTAATTTATGTAATTTAAAATCCAAAATTTGTTTTGAATTTTATATTAATTAAAATATTTATTCTTTAGTTAATTTAATCAACTAAATTAAATTTTATTCATCTTTATATTGGATTTTATTATATTTTTTTCAAGGGTTTAAAATGTTTTATCTTAAAACTGTTTTAATTTTCCTAATGATTCTCCATTTTAACTAATTATAATATTCGTAATGTTTAATTATATAAAATAAATTTATATATTAATAATATTATTATTAATTTAAATTCATATAATTATTATTACTTTCTAAATAGTTAATATAAAAATAATTTTACACTTAAAAAAATATTTCTTGAAAAAAAAATTTCCATCACATTTGTGGGATTTATTTTTAATTAAAATATTCCACTTATATGAATTGAATTTGGTAAAATATATTAAATTTTGGAATCATATTAATTTATATCAAGGAATATTTTCCGCATAATTTTGTGTGATAATTAATAGTGAGAACATTAAAAAAACATTTATTGTGGTTAAGGTAAAAATTGATTCATCGGACAGTAAAACTAAAAATATGAGGATTGAGATGACCAATATGATTATATAAAATATATTATATGGGAATATAGAGAAATTATATTGTATAAGTCTCTATAATTTTCAATTATAATTCCTTTTTTCATGTCAAAAATGCGGGTACACATTTTTCAACTCATATATTACATGTGTGCCACTCACCTCTCTTATAAAAGGTCACCTCCTATTCACATGTTAAAATACCTTGGGATTAGAAAATAAATTCCTATATACTTTCCTTAATTAAATAAAAACATCATATAATCCCTTTATTGATTACAAATCCATTCTATGAAGGCTATTGGTACTAAACAATGGATGTTGTTTGACGAATATGTATTTTTCTTAATTGAGCATTTTTATTTTGTTTCTTCTTCTACCACCTTAAAATATTTTTAAATTACAATGATATAAAAATAACAATAACTAAAATATATTTATATGTTATTATGTTAATTTAATAACCTAAATCTTTCTCATATTCCATCAAATGGGAAACAAAACCATCATTCATATGTACGACGAACTACCACCTCATGAACCGATGTCATTTGTTTGTCATCAACTCCTCTCATGAATTTTTATAATTATGGACATAAAGTATATATATATATATATATATATTATTTATAATTTAAATATAAACATATAATTATTATATAACATATATCTTATTACACTCGAATCTGAAGGGGATATGTTTATATCACTTGTGGGTACAATTAACTACCACCTCACAAAGCGACGTGGTATGTCTCCAGTAACACTTTTCCTGGAGGGTAATTACGATAAATTTAATTAATATATGTAATATAATTATTATATTAATTAAATATTAATAATTATGAAAAAAATAATATAAAATTTTATTTATTACATTTCTACACACTGAATAATGATAACGTCCTTCGTGCGTTTTTGGGGGACTGCTACCTCAACAAAGTGATGCGATTATTTTTTCATAACCACATAAAACATATGGTATATATATATATATATTTAAATAAATAATATTGTTTTTATGATGTTATTATCAATATTTAATGATAAAATATTACTTATCTACTTTCGATAATGAACGATGAAAAATGGAAACATTACACATGAGAACTTATGTTGTACCGTCTCCATGATCGTAACATAGTTCATTATACATAACCATATTTCAGGATTGGTTTTAAAAGTAAAAATTATGAATAAATATTTAAAAAATATCAGGATTATTATTCTGGATATGTTGAAACCTTGGTCAACACACTAAAGCCGTTTTGAAATAATGAACCGTACATCTTCAAAACACATGATGTGGATTTAACTGATAATGTATTTAAACCTATATCTAAAATAAATTATTTAATTATAAGTGATTAAATATTTTAAGGTTCTTAATAAAAAAATAAATTATTTAAGATTATTATATAGGTGTTAAAGGACATACATGAATGTTTTGGACTCAAGGTAAGGGACTCTGTCTCAATTGTCCTTCATTAAGGAATGTTTAAATATTATGAGACAAATTTCATTAATATGGTGTATATAATTACATTTTTACATGTAATATAATTATTAATTATTTAGTAATTGTATTTTATGTTTTAATTGTAAATATTTAATCCAAGTAGATTTGACATAAAATTTACAAAGTGGTAATGAACTTCATTACTCAATTTCTTTTAATTGGGTCATATTACTTATTAATTGTCTTTAGTATTCTAGGATTTTTTTTGTAATTATTTTTGATAATATTAAGTTGAATTTACACTTTTTTATATTGATTTATAGTTGATATATGTAATCAATTTGTTGATTAATTCTCACTTTAATGTAATGATCTTTGTAATTGTTTCATGTCTTAAATCTTCTTCTTTTGGACATATGTCAACTTATTAACCTGTCTTATTTTTCAAGGTATATATATTTACACATTGATATTTTATATAATAAATATCATTATTTTCATGATATTTATAGTTTCAATTGAATTTTTTCTTTCATAGGACTTACAGTTTAAAAGATACAAATGTGGAAAAGACTTTATGTTATAATATCCTTTTTATTCGTGGTTGTTTATGATTGAATTTCAATTGATGTAAATTATTTAATAACTATCTAATAAAAAAATTTTATTATTCTTATATGTATATTAATGATGTTTTCAAGTAATATTACCATTTTATTTCAATTGTAGATAAAATCATTTAACAATTTGTTCAAGGAATATCTTACCCTATTTCTCTCTTTAGTAAAAAATCATTTCTCATCAAAATATATGTGTTCGATAAATGTTTTCGTAAATATTTTAATATTACTATTGATGTTTATTTTTACCCATATTTGTTTTAGAAAAAAAAATTAAATGGAATTTTTGTATCATTTTCTAAATGGGTCATTTTTTGTCCTTTATCGAAAATGTGAAAGGATTATTTTTTAACATACTTGGCATGAACAAAAATTTTCACCATCATAACCTTACAAAATTTTATGGATTACATTTTATGATTCAAATCTTATTTTCAAATAAAAAGTTTTTTGGAGTATTTTATATTTTAAATATTAATTTTAAAATGGAAAATATATTTTAAATTTAAAATATTCAAGTGGTCTTTCAAAATCATTTTTCGCCTAAGATGACATCCTTTAAATTAACTCAATGTGAAAATGTTTTTTAAATAAAGAATTATTTTATTTATAATTTAATGTTATATACATTTTTAAACATCAAAACCCTTAATTTTACATATTATTCATTAGGATATGTTGAAATGATACCAACCTTTTTCTTTCTATAGGTGTATAATGGTTGTTCAACAAGATAGTCATGGAACACATTTCATTTCCACAGGGAAATGAAATTATTAAAGTAATATTGATTGTTTATAATAATTTTATTTATGTTATTATTATTATTATATATTGTTAAAAAATGTTTAAGACCGTTTATAGTTCTCAGGTGATCTTTATATATCTTTTATGAATGGCATATCCCCATTATTGCTTATGGGTGTACATGACGCAACTTATACAATTGGATGATCCCCATTAATGATCTTGATACCAAGAGGTGATCATAATTATAGAACATGGTTGATCTTGATAGAGTTAATCAGAATATTATATCCCCATTATATATTTATAATTAATTGGGTAATGATTATGTTCTCTGTTGAATTATAATAGTGGTTGGTTGTATTGTTATTCCAATTGTAAGATTATTGTAATGTATTTTTGACGATGATGTTATAGGGTACCAAAAAGTTTTCTATATTATTTTTATGAGTTTTAAATCATTCCTTCGTTCAATGTTGATATCACATATATCACGGTTATTTATTCTCCTGACTCTTTTTTTGTCAAAGATTTATGCCCTGCCACATGTTTATTGATCCATGTGTGATGGGTATGAGTTCTCTTTTGTAATGTTAATGCACTTTGATTATGGCATCATACCATTATGATCATTATATTACCCCCGATGGAATTTAGTTGTTAATTATTATGTTCATCCATACAAAATATTTGATCTATCCCTTCTTTTGTTTTACTTTCCCCTGGTTATCATGAATAATGTTAAATGAATTATTTTTAGAAGGGTTTCATATGGATAATTATAAAGGCATAATTTGAAAAAAAAAAATATGTGTTTAGTGGGAGGAAAACTCAATTGAATACATGGGTATTGATTACGTAAGAGTTTTCCATTATTTTTTAATACTCCAAACTTAAATGGATTTTGGGTATATAATTAATCTAATATTTTGTATAGATTTTATATGGGTTGAATAGAAAACATTGGGTCACATTTATCAGTATCTAAGGAAATAAATGTAAATTTTATTAATTTAGCACTTGGTTTTATTTTATTTGTATGAATGAACAATATTCGATAAATATTGTATTTATGGTACCAAAACCAATTTTTCCAATGACGCGCATGATCTATGTCAGCACAAAATATTATTTTCATATTTATCATGCAATACATTCTAATTTATATGTTTTTAAATTAAAAGTGTATGATATTTTTAGTATTTTATCATGCATGAGTCCTTCTAGGAGTTTCATAACTTTTTTATGTTATTTTTATGTCTTTTCGATATCATAATGATACCTTATTTCATAAAAACTATATTCTTTTACTATTTACAAAATATTTAACTTCATCATAAAATGGAAAAAATAATCCTAGGATGTCATTGAATTTATATTCCAAAAAATAAAATTGATTTCATAAAATTCAATTCTTTTAAGCAAAATAAATTAGTTTTAATATAATTGCATAAAATACAATGGAAAAAATATTTTATAAAAAATCCTTTTAATTATAAAATATAATTTTAACCAAATTAAAACAAAAAATATATTCAATAATAACAATATAATATTATTTATAATATAATATAACTATTTTTACATTAAAATATTATTAAAAATATCTTTTTACTTTGTAAATGTTTAAAACAATCCAATTTTCTATAAAATTTTGTATTTCTCACCATTTAATGAAAAAATTACCTTTTCAAAAAAATCCCAAAATTTAAACGTAAGATTATCTTGATATATTGTTTTCCAAAATGATACTTTTTTATTAAATAAAATTTATGAAATTTCTAAAAATTAATAAAAATATTCTTCAAAAAATTCATTTTTGATGAAGATGTATTTATAGAGAATAAAATAATATTACAAAAAATTCAATGATTATTTATTAGTAAATTATCAATATATTTTTATAATGTAATTAATTTATATATATTTCATAAAATAGTTATTCATAATCATACATTACAATTTAATGGCTATGTTATCACTACCACATTAAATAATAATATGTTAATATTGTATTGTGGTTCATTTAAACTCATTGTTTCATGTAATGAAATCCATTGAAGAAATAAATTATTTAAAGAAAAATATTTTCTAAAATATTTATGTTTTATATTCTCACCCATTAATAAATTTCATACTTATATTTTAAGTTTTTTCTAAGAAGTCGAAGGATTGATTTTAGAAAATTCCTTTATGGAGAACCTATATCATAAAAATTGGTGATAAAACATCCCCTTAATAAGAAGGAAAGGGAAGTATGAAGGTCACCAAAAAACATTTATTCCAAATAAGAGAACATTAGTGGGATGTGAAATTTTATACATAGAAAAGAAAACTAACTCCAAAGTACTAATAGATAGTGGTAGAGAACATTTTTACGAGAATGTTAAAAACCACAAAATCATGGATCAATAGAGGGATAAAAGGCCATCAATTCATCATAATAAAAAGTTTTAACACAACTTTTTTGTCTTAATATCCATTCTATAGAGTTGAGAAATTCCATTAGCATCTAGAATTATAATATAATGGAATATACATACTTGACATGTATAATTTCATCCTTTACTCAATTTCCACCATAATCTCATATATTTCCCCAAACGATGTGTATTCAGGAAAATTATTTTATGCATGAATCACTTAAATCAACTTATAAAAATTCAAAAAAGTGTGTTATGATATAAATACTATCTCTAGGTATTAAACTAATCCAAAACTGGTTAAAACATGATAATTATTAATATTAATAAACCTTGAAATAAGTCATTTAAATTCAATTTTTTTCATAGTAAAAACAAACACCCCACATAAATCATTTCAATAAATAAATCTATATCACAAATTTCATCAATAACTGCAATATTAGCTTGTGTTTGAACCTGAAAAGAAATTTAATACCATTTAACTTATATCCTCCAAAATTTAAATCCATTCAAACCAAATAAAATTTTCTGTTTAATTAATTTGTAAAACATGAGGGTTAAATTTATCTCTAAACAATCGAACATATTCCAAATATCACCGAAAACCACGATAAATCACAATATAAAATTTTAATTTAGTGAAATTCCCCTGAATATCCTAGATCCAATTCAGATACTAACAAATATGGAAATCCAAAATTCTACCATAAATATCATTCAAAATGTCACCTTTTCATTGATTCACATTTCAACCATCAAGATCATACATATCCCAAAAACTATTAGACCATAATTAACTTAACATAATCATATACCAATCCAGATGAGTTATTTAACCCTCAATATAGTATTATTCCTAATACCTAGTAAAATTTTCATCTCACATCCAAATCCCATAACATAAAACATGAAAAGTGGCTATTGAATCCTTCAAAATTATGATAAATTTAGAAAACAATAATGGTATCCCTAAATTTCATATTACTATCACATGAATACATATATTCTTCCAAAATTAACACAATACATATTCCATAAATAATGTCAAAAGTTGTTAATATTTTCTATAAATACAAAAATGAAATATACATCCCCAATGTTGACCTAGATCACATTTTATCAAATCAATAACAAATTTTACGTTTAAAAAGTCTATTATTGTCAATAATCACTTTAAACACTATTATCTCAACATATGAAACATATAAAGGTTTATCTTTCCCTTAATAATGTTTTCTAAAAAAATATCACCTTACTACTTAATAAGTTGTCATGGTTATTAGTACCATTCAAAATATGTGTTCAAATCCTTAATGAAAAAATAAAATATAATAATATTTATATATTTCATTTTTTATTACAATAATATCATTAGTATAACACATATTGAACATAATTATTGAATCTAAATATAAAAAAATAAATCATAACACTTTTTTGTTATCCCACAGACTTGGCTTCATAATCTAATTCACAAACCCTTCTTTCATATAATATGAGTTTTAAATCATGTCTTTAGATTCATCAACATCATTTAAATCATGATTAATAATTTATACATATGAGATACTATTAAAACAACCCATACTTTTAATAATCCATTCCTATTATCTTCATCATGATTGGTAAAACAATTACTTATTAAACCTTTTAGATTATTTTCCTCATATTTCCCCCCAGAAATCGATTTTAACAATTCCCATAAATTTAATGCATTTAACCACAATGGATATCATATGGATAACATTATTATCATATTTTATTTTAAAAAATATGTTCATGTATTCTAAATAATTAATTTATTTTTGTATATTTTTTCACACTGAAAACACCATGATATTCCTATGAGATATTCACTTGTCTGCCTCTTCCCACATTCTGTACATGGTTGATGGTAAAGAAATTTCCTCTATGGTCATTATGAATATCTATATTTATATTATTATGTTTTTCAATAATCACAGCAAATTTTATATTTTTAATCAAATAATGAGATTGGTGATTTGGAATAATCACCAGGTTTCTCATTACATATCGTATTGCAATTGGTTTATTATGGGGGAGTCATTCCATTGACATCACATTTAGCATTAACAAATTTCCTTTGGGTTCAACCATTGAATGAAACCAAAAAGAAATATTCCATAAATGCTAATCATAATAGGAAACCACATAATCATGAAAAATAATTTAATGGATATCTAAACCATGATACATTCATTTATGACACCTTAGGTTTAACACAGGCCATTCGGGACCACTATCAAAACATTAGTATTTTATCATATACATGTACATATCCACATGGTTCTCACTAATGTTATATCATCCTAGTTTCCAAATGACAACTTAACCATTATTTGATATCAAATATTGAAACCTAAAATTTTCATACATAGCTATTAGATCTTAGTAGATGAATATTCATTACATAACAATTTGACCCATGATAAAATCTGTAAGGTCTAGTATCATTAAAAACATAGAAAAATAGAAACTAGTTTATGAAATATCTACATCATATCCCAGTTATTTCTTTTTAACAAGCACACTTCTTAGGAATATCACACTGAATACCTTTCTTTATAACTTAGGTAATGTTAACATAAGAAAAGGGAAGCCTAATATTCACAGTGAGGGTCAAAAGGGATATATCAATGATTATATAAGAATAACATCACGAAAAGGATATAATAACTTGAGTTAGAAATTTAAAAACCACTACCCACGTATCATTGATCATAATATTGATTCATGGAATAAATCTTGGATGTTTATTAAACAATTATCATAAAGTAATCAAAGATCCTGATCTATTAGAGAAAAATATTGGAATAAGACATAGAGTGATGGAATACACATAAGTATAAAAATTCATTTCCTTATTATTAAATGTTATTTTTCAAGATAATAATAATGAAATGTATTGATTTCCAAAACCATCATAGTATTCATGTTTCACTCCCCAGACTACCATACTGGACAAAGTCTATTACTAAACTATGTACCCACCTCATTCTGATCCTGTTTATCAAATGACTTGTAAATATTTACCAAGTGAATTGGAGGTATATAAAGGTCCCGCCAATCAAATAATGAAAATAAAAAATATTATTTACATATGATCATAAAGAATTCATCCTATCAGAACCCATGAAATGATATTATTTTATTCTTTTTATCATATCATAACCCCTAAAAAATAAATGGGTTTCATAAAAATTTCATTATTTCATCACAACATAAAACATGGAAAAATAAATGGGTTTCATATACATTATTTCATTGTATTAATAAACCATTTAGATAATGAATATGGATAGTTTTCTTGGATCATATCCATAGTAAATAAGATTTTAAATCAACAGTTTTCACCCTTAATGATTGAAAATAAAATTAAAATATCGTTAAAGCATTCATGAGGAAAATATACTTTCCATTTTGAAATCACATAAATAAAAAAATATACAATTATACTAGAAAAAAAATTATTTGAAAATAACTGAGTAATCATGTAAATGATTATTCATTTAAAAAGTTCATCATGATAGAGGGAAAATTAATTCATGTTTTATGTGTAAAAAAATAACATAAATACTTTTATAGAAAAATTTACAAATTACAATGTTTGGAAAATTATGAAGAATATTCATTTCAAAATATTTTATAAAAATTCAATCATTGTAAAAATGAGTTAAAAATCATAGGATAATAGTAAAACATTATTTAAATCTTTTTTAGAAATAATTGATATAGAAGAAAAATGGGTTTTGAATGCAGGGAGAAATGAAGTGGATTTTCTTAAAACACTATTTTTGGTATTTTGAGTACATAAATGTGGGAAAAATGGAAACATGTATTTTTAATAAATAACCTATTGAGAATAATATTTATTAAATTTCGGAGAGATAAATCATAATATATCATTATCGAAACATAATCATAAATAATATTGATAAACAATGTGATTATAACATAAAACCCTTAATGCTTTGGTAATGTATGAATCATAATAACCATGAAATAAATAAATAAATATATATATATATGGATATTTATATACCATATTTTTTTAATAATCATAAAAATATTTTCATGGGTAGTATATACACCACACCAAAAAAAACAAGTGGTGAATAAGGCATGTTTCCCATTGAAATAATGGTGAGATAAAAATCCATTACATAGAGTTTTATTTCCTTCAAATTACACTAAACTTCATAAATAATAAATATTAATTTATTATAATTCTATAAAATAGTATTTTTCATACTTATAAAATCATATATTATTCCATTATAACATTTCAACAATCCTTTATATAGAACCCCCAGTTTCATATACATGACTATTTATTCATGTATTTTGAGTTTTTATAGTTCTATGGTTGACTTTCATAAGTTTATAATGTGTTTGGAATTTTTAAAAGAATTTAATAGAGTTTTATGGGTTTTTCATGATATGTAGAAATCATGCTCCACCTCTAGGAAACCGTAAAAGGGAAGAAAATGGGCCATGGGTGGGCGAATTGTTGGGGCACAATTTTTCCAAATCGTGAAAGTGCCAAGGTGAAACTATGGTTCTGGGAAAATAGGGAAAATCATGGTTGGTGATTGTTTTTTATAAAACTTTTAACCAACAATGTGTGGTATTTTCTTAATTTAACAATACCTCATGGTTGGCACATGATTTTCCAAATCATGCTGCATAATTGTTCCGTATATAGCTGACCATCAAGAAATTGTGGATCTAATATGAATTAATCCATTTTACCGTTTCGAATCCCAATTTATCCATGTTTATAGAATTAATATTACATAATAATTTTTAGAGATAATCCCCTATGATCATGAATCAATCCATAAGAAAATATAATTGTTATAGGGATCTAGAATCATCTATATGTACCTTTTCTTCTTCAATATTCTCATATCCTAGGTTCTTATCTCTATGAAATCCATATATGTAGTCTATTATGGACATGAATATGTGTTATGATTTTTTTTTCTCGTATAAAATATTGTTGGATCCTGTGAAGGAAACGTGGTTTATGATCAGATATTAATGTTTTGTAGCGTCGTTATTCATTTTTTCCAACCATTGTGAGGTAGGAGAATTTTCACTAATATCCACTTGATTTAAAAATTAAAGGACATGTTTTTGTTAAATTTTATATTGAAATTGTGGTGACATCCTTGTGTTATTCTTGGTGTTAATCCCTATTGTTACTGGATTTTGGAAAATTAATGGAAAATTGGTTAGATTTTCAAAAACCCCTTTGGATTTTAATTTTGAAATGTTGATTTTAAAATTACGGTCTTTTTTTGATACATAGAAATTTATTGTTGAAATTATTTAAATATATAGTGGGTTTTGTGATAGATTTATATGTATTTTGTCATTCATGGCTCATGTGAGTAAATTAATAGTCATGACCTTGTAGAAGGGGTGTGTTCCATTGGGGAACCTTGTGATGAGTTGGTGGATTGTTGAGAAACCACTCATGATCATAGAAATATAACATGGGAGTGAATGGAATGTTTTTGTTTGGATATATGGTTATGGGTATCCATAATTACATTAAAATGGTTATTTTTCATGTATCGCATTCCATTGTAAATTATTTCTGTATTTTATAGAATTTGTTTACCATATAAAAATATTCTTTATAAATTGTTCTTGCTTGTTTTTTCCTAGTGACATGAGTTGTGAATTATTTGGGGAAATAATTTTGAGCATACACTCAATCCCTAAATGGAAATTATTGTGCATTTTATAATTTCATATATTGATAAATAAGTAAATAAAATTTATCTCATTTATTTAGTGAATAATATTTATTCCATGTTAATGGAATATAGTGTTGGATCTTAAATCATGTTGGGTGATTCTGGTTGATATCACTTGGGTGTTTCGATTTTTGTGTTATTTTTTCACTTTGAGTATGCTTTTTGGTTTTATTTTTTACTCTAATATGGTTTATTGGTTCGGTTATGTTTTGAGATTTATTTTATAGAGATAAATCTTATATATTTTTAATTGGTTGTTGTTTATTTATTTTCTATGTTTTATATTTCAAAGGTAAAATTGTCCCCCAAATTTTTTTGAGGCCCTATATAATTATTTAATTACTTTTATGTTTTGTGTATGTCACCTAAGGCCTAGTAATACCACGGTCTCTTCTAAAGACAATGAGTAGGGGTGGGATAATACAAATGGTATCAGTCTTAGTCGGTCCCTCTATAACATAGAGAAAAACATTATCCATCATCACTGGTACATCATTCATTTAAGGACACATGGGAATAGATTGTTTGATCCTTGAGTTGGAATTTTTTTTCCTCTATTTGGGATGTAATAAAGTATGTTGGATCATCAGAACATGAAATTTATATCATAAAAAAGGTATCAAACCTTTTTATATTGAACTTCAAGTTACGAGGGTGTTTGGGTGCCCAAGTGCTAAAGACACTTCTTGGTACTACTACTACATCATCATGGGTCAAGCTGATGAGAGTTTCATAACATGCATTGATAGTAATAATTTCTAGTAAGAATATATGGTTCATCATAGTATAATGGTTTATGGAATTGTGGAAAAGTGATGTTAAAAAAATTCAAAATGGATGTTGAAAAGATTGGTTGTACATTAAACTAGAAATATTCATTAAAAGAGAGATACATACACATTGGGGAAATCAAGGGGGCCTGTAGAAGAGGAGGAAAAGAAAATCTCATATAACTATGTTATAAACTCATGGGGGAAATGATACAGTGTTATAAAATACCTTTATAAGGGACTCCCATGAGGCAAGAGATGCTAAGAAGTCATCCACCATGTTGTCTTCAGGCCACGTGTGGGGGAACTAAATGTCCTAAGCCAAGATAGAGCTGCATTTACGAACATAGTATGTGGTGAACCAAGGTGATGATGGGGGGGTTAAGTGAGTTTCAAGTGGTATTATAATATATTTCAACTAATAATAGTGGAAGAATATTTGAAATGAACAGTTCAAGGCCCTAGGGCATGGCCCTTTTTTAGCTTCATGAGTCACTAAAACTGTAGAATGAACTGAAAACAAACAACACTGATACAACCAATTCTCACACCCCCCTCTTATAGGCATGGGTGTAAGAAGAATTGAAATTAAGTTTCAGGCCAAGGGGAGGGGGACCCAGAAAAAATAGAGACCAATCTGAGTTGGTTAGGGAACATATTCAACTTATTATGATCAATGTAATGTATAAGATAAACCACATCCTCTCTGTGCTTGAGAAGTTGAGAAACATCCATGAAAAATAATTTGGTTCTTATTACTAAGGATTATCCTATCTAGAGATGATCATTGTGGTGGGGATGGTTTCTTTCTTCCCAAATACACCATCACCCCACCACTAAAAAAGGCACACGAACCTTGGATTCAGTGACATTACTACTGTAAATGGAAAACCATCCAATGTTGAACTCCTAGAAGGTCTCCAATGCATCATGGAACAACAAAAACTCTCATAGAACTCCCCACACTTAATTCACTCACTCACAGGGACATAATATGTGTTACGTGGATTCCAATTTGTGAGATTAGAAACATTGGAATTTAGATGATCATCAAAATCCCTAATCATGAATGAAAAAATTAGTAGAGAGCTCTTGGTTACTAATTATCCAAACTATGAATTTGTACTTGGATGGGATTCATTTACACAACAAAATTCCACCCCACTTGTCTCTAGCTTGGGAGGCCCTAAAAAATGTTGAAATGTGGACAATGGTTGAATTTTGGAACTATATGTTGTGATAAGTGTTAGTGTGGTACAATGGAATTTATAATACCCTAGTTGAAGATTAGTGTGAATAAATTGATTTTTGTTCTAGTTATTGTGAATGGAACCAGGAAGGAATCATTGAAATTAACCGTATTTGGCTGAAGAAAATGTTGTTTCACCTATACAATAGATCAAGTGACAGCAGTCCAAAGCATTGTACTTGGTTTTCATGCTATGGATAAGGGTAATATGAATGATAAAACATAGTATGTGGACCATTTAGTTTAATTCCAAAAGCATATTCCACCCACATTTTGTGGGAATTTTGAGCAGAAAAAAGAATAAGTTTGCTTCAATCATATGATTTCAGTCTTTGATTTCCTTGGACCACCAAAATAGCTAAAAGTAATGTTCGAAATGTATATTCTAGAGTATTTTGAATTCCAATATCGGTAATTAATAGTTCAGGATAAATTTTATCAAGGAATAACATGGGAGGATTTTGAGTAAATGTTTAAGAATCAATAATATCCCCACACCTCTCATATTACTAGAATAATGTACTTTTCAGTTTGACCAAAGAGAACCTCACAGTTATAGTTTATATGGTTAAATTTACAAATCTAGTATAATTTTACTTGGATTTTTCTACAAGGGTATCGTTGAAGGCATGACCTTTTATTTCATGATTATAACCAAATATTCACTAAAATATTTAGATGCATTGTATAACGGATTATACAGATATGGTAAATAAAGGAATTGTGGATGAAAGGGTTATCTCTTGAAACATGGCTTTGAGGAGAATGATTATTATTATTGTAACAGGTGGAAACACTAATATTGGCAATTAGTGGAAGAGGGAAACCTATTTATAGAGTAGTAAGAGAACCCTTAATAATACCATGGGACCGGTAAATATTCACCCTCGATCAAAAATGAAATCAAAGATGTTTTCAGTGTTGTTATTTTGACCATACAAAGTGGGATTGTACATCCCCACCTAGATAATGTCACAATTGAAATCATATAAGACATATTTTGTGCTATTTTCAATGTGTTCTAATGTCTAGTGTTGGAGGCACAGGTCATGGTTTTGAAAAACACCTGATTTTATGGGATGAGTACAAAATAATAATACTCATCATCATAACCGAGTAATCCATGGTGATTCTAGGAACACCATAACTCCCTGACTAGTGCAATCTCAACTGGGTTACAAAGGGAAAAATACAGTATGTAAGAAATTATACAGAGATAAGAAAGTTATCATGTATGACTAATTTATTTCATTGATAGAAAGAGGCATGATACTTTTTAATTCTACCATTATACAAGAATTTTTTTTGATATGGGTGAATCACACTAATTTATTTATTCCCATATTTTTTATCATATATTTTTCATTTTGCTATGATGTCTTATATGTTATAAATCCAAACTCATCTTTTCCAAATAGAATATCAAGTCTTTATGTGATTTTTGTTTTCAATTACAATCAATGGGGTTGAGATGCATTGGGATTTTTATGTTCTGGATATGTATGTATATGTCTTGATTTTATGAATGGATTCATTGACATCATTCAATTCCCAAATCAAATATTACGTTTTAATGGTTTTATTCACATATATGGATGGTGTTAAGAATCTAGTTAGAGGATACTGGGATGTAATGGAAAGTATAAAATGATAATTAGAACTGGTAGATTGTAACATATCTTAATAGTTGGTTTTTATTACCTTGGATTATTTAGATGTGATTGGGAATAGATATTTTTGAACTATTATTGACCAATTTCATAGACAATTTCTTTGGGTTTCCACCCAAAAGAGAATTAGAGTTTATTATTTACCTATTATTGATAACCATTTCAATCTCACATTCATCATATATAATGAAACCAATAGATTTTATGGAATCGAAATTTAATTCGGGAGAAATTGAAATAAAAGGTTTACTTGACTAAGAACATCTATATGGGAAACACATGTTCTATTTATTAGGAAGTATGTTAGAAAACATTGACAATTTTTATATTATTTTAGTTATATCCAATTTAAAATAAAGAATCAGTATCCTCTTCAATGCATTGATGATTATTTAAATCAATTTAGGGGATCCCATTGGCTCTCGAAAAATAAATTATGTCTGGGGTATCACCAAATGTGAGTTTGGAACTAGGTTATTCTGAAGATAGCATTCTAAAGAATATATGACCATTATTAATATGTAGTTATACCTTTTTCTCTTATGAATGGACTAGCTTTAATTCTATAATTGATGAATCAAATCATTTATATGTATGTATATTTATTTATGTTGGTGTTTATTAATGATATAAATTTGTATTCTAGGACAAAATTGGATCATTAGTAACACTTGGATATAATGTTGTGAATATTAAGGAATTATATTCTGTATTCGTAGTTATCATGGTGTTATTTTTTGATACAAGAGGTGTGTTTCCTTTTATATGTCATTTCTCAAAAATGTATTTATATAGTTCCGAAAAAATAGTTGTTATCTCTATGAAACAACCATAAAATGTCTCTAAGATATCTAGTTTCCTTATATTACTGGGTTACTATAGACATTTTGTACATTACTTTTCATGTATGGAATTACCAATGAAAACATTGACAATGAAGATTTTCCTTTTAAATGGAATGAGAAATTCTATAAATCATTTCATGAATATAATGATAGAATTACATCTTCTCATATCCTCACATTTCCAAAATCTAGATAGGGATATGTAGTCTATTGTGATGTGTTAATATTTGGGTTTGGATGTGTTCTCATACAGGGAGATAAAGTTATTATTTATGTCCCATGTTAGGTATAGTTTCCTTAGAATATAAATAAAACACAAAATTTATAATTTGTTGTGCCCCATGATTTAAATACATATCATAATTACCTATTTGGTGATAAAATCATAGTTTTAATGGATAATAAGAGTTTGGAACACATTTTATCCAAAATGTATTTGAATTTAAGGAAACATGGATGGATAGAGTATCTATGGATGTTTGACATTTTCTACATGTGTACACTGAGTAAAGGATAATTTGTGGAAGATTCGTGGATTTGGAAATAATATGAAAAGTATTCTAAAGAGGATTTAGACTAGTGTAATGAAATGAAATTCATAGTGGATATGCATCTATATTTCCCAGACCAAGGTGATGTTTCATTTTTTATTCATGTTTCATTATTTCCTTATTTGTTGGAGCAGAATATATTTTCTACTAGATATGATCAAAATTGTCTTACTATGTGGTAAAAAATTAATGGATAGGATACCATTGAGGGTTGGAAGCTAGATAGGAGTTCAATGTTTCTATTTATATAATGAATGGTCAATCCTTTTTCTTATTAGGAAGATATTATTAGTGACTACCAGAATTCAGGATAGTCAATTCACCCAAGAATTCCTATGATGTATAATGAATTGAAATTTTAATTTTGGTGGGTTGACATGGAAAGAGTTGGAGAGTAGTATGTCTTGAGATGCCTCACCAGTCAACAGGTAAAAATAGATCAACATTGACCAACCATCTTGTTACAATAATTTTATATTTCCAAGAGTAAATGGGAGTATATAGCTACATATTTTGTGATTGGTCAATCGTGGATGTTTAGGAAACAATATTCCATATGGTAGATAGTGTATTGGCCGATAAATTATGCTTACATCATCACTATTCATGAATATAATATAGTAAAATAATTTTAAAAACTATGTATTGGGATGTTTTTAATGCTACATGGTTTTTCAGTATTGATTATATCTAGATGAGACTCTAGGTTTACATCTCATTATTGTAAATTCGTATTATAATCCCTTAGAACCCAGTCTAAAAAGAGCATGACCTATTATTGTCAAAGGGATTCAAATTATAAATTTAAAATCCAAATGTTAATGGACATGCTTAGGGCGGGTGTAATGTATTTTGGTGGTTCATTAGAAGATAATTTACTATGAGTTGAGTTATTATACAATAACATTTACCCACCCTCAAAAATATGACTCCTTCAAAATAACTATACATGCGTCATTTTCATTTTCTAATTTCATGGGCGGATATAGGATGTAATTCCCTAATTAGAACCATAGTGTTGTAAGAAATAATATATAATATTCAAATGATCATAAAGATGATGGAGATGGCCTAGAGTCTTTATAAATCATATGTGGATCATCATTAATGGTAGTTTTCATTTTAAGTGAGTGATCATGTCTTCTTGAGACTCCCTATAAGGCTTGGGATTTATTATTTCGATAATAAGGGAAATGTTTCACATTAGTACACAGTTCATTTTGAGATACATGAATTGGTTGGTGGTGTGGAATATTAGTTTTCATTGCTGATAAGGTTTAGTTTAGTACAAAATGTGTTTCATGTATCTTATTTTAATAAATACTTCCTTTATCCTAGACATGTGATTTGATTGGATCACGTTGATATAGAGATAAATTCTATGTTGATTCACATGCTGATACATGGGAGCATGAGATGTAAATGTTATATCAATGGCCCAAACTCATCCTTGACAATATTTGTTTTCTACTTTCTAGAGTTATAAAGGCCAATGGTGAGGAGAATGTTGAACCACTAGTTTTAGTTAAATGGCCATTTATTATTGTATTTTGTGTTATTATAGTTATATTATATTGATTTAGTTGACTCAGATGGGTTTAGGATTGTTTTTGAATATTTTATGGAGGTGAGTGATTTTTTCGTGGTTAGGAGAAACAATGAACCACTGCCAAGAAAATGTGAAAGGGAACATAGTGGAAACAAGGTTGGCGCACAGTTGACACATAGTTTTTCAAAAACATGCGAGTGCACAAGGGAACTTTTCTAATTTAATCATATATAAAAGAATATTTGGTGAAATGTTTTTATACCCATTTGAGCCAACCATGTGAGGTATGTCCTTTAGACAGTAGCACCGCATGGTTTAAAAATGGTTTTCCAAACAGTGCAGACTAACTATGTCATGCATAGTTGGCCCTCCAAAATATTATGAATCTAATCCATATAAAATCCTTTTACGACTATTTAATCAAATTTTCTCATTGTATATAATATTCATTTTTCCCCCTAGTCTTGAGATACATCCATCTTTGATTCCGAGATGATTCATATGAAAATATAAGTGTGTTGGCGATACATATTTGATTGTAAGTACTTGTTATTCCTCTTTCTTCATAGATCTATGGTTTTTATTTCCCTAATAACCATAGATATATTCTAGTATGGATACTTATATGTGTTATAAATTGTTTTATTGTGAAATATTTATAGAACTAGTGTTGAAAATGTGGTTTGTGATTAGATCATGATTTTTCATAAATATGTGCTTTGTTTTCTGCAACCGTTGTGAGGAAGGTGGATTCTCTAATTTATTTACATGATTTACATCATGAAGTATTAGTTTTAATTAGTTTTTTAGTTGAAACTGTGTTAATATATTTGTGTGATTATTGGTGTAAATCCTTATTGGTATAATATTTATAAAATTGATAGAAAATTGGTCAGATTTTTAAAACCTATTTGGTTTCTAATATTAAAATGTGGATATTAAAATTATGGATCTTTTTTAATTCAAGGAATCTATTTTATGGTTTTATTAAAATAAATAAAGGATTTTGGAATGGTTTTACAATGAATTTGGCATACATGGTTTGTGTGAGTAAATTCCCATTTGTGACCCAATGCATGGGGCATGTTTCATTGGGGAACCTAGTATAACTCACCTTGTGAATTCTTGGGGGATTGAAAAGATTCCACTCATTGGTGTGAAATTGTCACATTGTAATATGTAGTGTTTCTATAGAGAGACATTGTAAAGGATACGAAAAATAATTTTAAAAAGGTTTTATGAATTATTTATCACATTCCATGGAGAAGTTTGTTTGAAAATATTTTACTACTTAAAAGTATATCATATAAGTTGTACAACAATGTTTTGTCCAATTAGTTTGAATTGGGAACTCGTTGGGAAAATAATAGTGAGTTTGGAATCACCCCAATAATTGAAACTATTTTTCATTTGTTAATGAAATATATAGATAAATGGGTTAAGGAATTGTATATCAGTTCCTTAGTGATGTTTCTGCATACCAGGGGCATGACATGTGGAGTTGGATCTTGGAGTGGGCTGGGTGTCCCTGGTTGATGACATTGAGAATTTTTATGTTTTGTGGTCTCTTGGTACTCTAAAATTATCGACATTTTTCTTGTTATATTATAATATGGTTTATTGTATTGGTTTTTTTTTAGTTTTATTTTTTACTAACGCATCATATAGAGGTTTGGTTGGTTGTTGTTTATCTATTTTTGATGTTTTATCTATCAATGGTCAAATCATCCAAGAAATGATATTGATGACCATGGAATTTATTTGTAGATTTTTTTTCTTGAGGATATCACCTAAGACTTATTATCACCACCTCCTCTTCACAATCCATGTATGAGGGGTGGTATACAACACATTTATCGATAATTCCTTATTCAAATCATTATTTTGGGTGTTAACCGTTTCATTTATCCTGAGTATTTTAGTCTACTCATTCCAATCCTTGCACATTTATCTTGGTTTCATAATTTCAAAAAATATTAATCATGATAAAAATATGTTATATAATAATTATATATATATGTATAGTCTTACATGAAAGTTGGATATATAAAAATTAATTCGAATGTTCTTGAAGACAATAGGCCGTATATACACATTAAAATAGTTTTCATTTTTTGAAAGATATAAAAAGAAAAGTTAATATTAATTCAACATAAAAAGATAATTATTACATCATATATATCATATATATTTTTAAAATTAATCCACATAATCATCCAATTAACATATAAAAGAAAAATTAATAACATCGCTTCGTGAATGTGGTAGTCCACGCATACGCCCAAATGTTGTTATTGTTTCCCAATGATTGGATGGTAAATTAGTAGTTGAGATATTATATTTATATACGTATAATTATGTCAAAAATTTAATATATAATCATTAAACCCGTCATAATACCCATCCATAATAGATGGTGAATAAAAATAAATTGTATCGGTGCGTGGAGAGGGAAAGAGTATGTATGCATGAGCAATATTTTCTCTTCTCATTTGATGGGAAAGAGGGTGTATAATGGTGTTTTCAAAATAATAATATAAATAATTAATATTGAGGATACTAAATTATTTATTCTATGATAAATACCATATATTTATAAGATTCATAGAGGAGTAGAAAATAAAGTGATCGGGTAAGGCGATTACCTCTTCTTTGAAATGACATATTTAGATCTCCTCTAAATGGCTCTAAGGATGGTATTTTGGGACGACCATCAACTCTATAATGTGGGTATAGAAATTTATAATATAAATTGGAATATTTTAGTCAATATAAAAAGCTCAAAGTTGTGTAAATATGTGTGGAATGAGACACCATTTTATAATTGAGTTGAGGGTTCTTTTAGAATTTCTGGAATGATTAAATTATAATGATTTTATTCTCAATAAAAATTCTCCAAATGGATAGGGATTAAAATACAAGGAAGTATAGGGTATTATACCTTCAACAAATATAATTTATACTTATTTTTTTGTACTTTTAAACCTTATAATTTTGATTAACTCTTTGTTAACAAATTTTAATATTAACTACGATGACAACTTTTTCAATATTAAATTGTTAAATATTTATATATATGGTAAATTATTTCGCAAAATAGAATATTTATGAAATTTAAGACCATATAATTTCAAAATTTTCTTATTTTTTTATTTTTTTATTTCTCATAATTAAAGAAAATATTATTTTGTGAAAATATCATTATTGTCAATTTTATCACTATACATATAATTTAAGATTTAATGCATCAAGAAAAAGGTAAATTTATAATATAATAAATTATAACATCCCTAAAATGTCATATAGATCAATAAAATTCATGGTAAAAATTAATTCTTTTAAATTATATTAGTTTTATTATTTTGAAATAATTTATTGTATTATTCTATTAACAAAATAAACATTGCATCTACGTTGTGTAGCAATTAAAGGTATTTATTTCATACCTAAAAATTATAAATTAATTCATATAATTAAAATTGGTTTATTATTAAAAATAATATTCATTTAAATTCCTTCAATATGTATTTAGACTCATACATACATCATGATAATGTATTTAATATGATATTTTCACTTTTTAGACATTGCACAAGAATTGCCCAAGAATTGGATAAATCCCTTATTATATAACTCCAAAATTAGTATATAACCATTTAAATAATATATAATTATTAATATTTAATAAAATATTCTATAAATTACTTATTATATTTCAAATATTACCTTCAGGGTATTAATGTTTACATTTTTTATGCTGCGCAAGCTCTACGTCATCAATGAAAATGATTTTCATATTTAGCATGGAATAAATTAAATATTATATTTTTTAATTAATTATGTATGATATTTATATTAATTTATAATAATTTAATCATTCAATAAGTTTCATAAAATACTTATTTATGATCATGTCGGGGTGATTTTGTTAAAGATATCATATTGTAAAAAATACAACGTTTTACTATTTACCAAACATTTAGCTTCTTTATAAAAATTTAAAAAAATTATCCTTGGATAACTCTAAAATGATAATCCCAAAATTAAATTCCATCTTAAAATATTAAATTCCAAAATGTGAAAAAAATTAATTTTAATATAAATAAGTGAAACATAGCGAAAAATAAATTTTTTAAACATGCCTTTTAAGTATAAAAATGTTTTTATACCAAATGAAAGAATAGACCTCATTCTAATGAACATAATTGGATTATTAGTATTATAATAAAACTAATTTAAATTTTAATTTATTTTAAAAAAAATTACTATGTAAATGTATGAAAAAAATACAGTTTTCAATAATAAAAATTACTTTTAACTATTTGATAAAAATCAATTTTTTCAGAAAAATAAAAAAATCACCACAATTTAATTTTGATTTTTAATTTAATAAATTGTATTTTTTTAATTAAATAAATTTTATAAATGTTTTAAGAATTAATTATAATATTTTTTACAAAAAACAATCATATCATTTTTTAAGAAGGTGAATTTCTAGATAATTAAATAACATTACTAAAAACCGAGTTATTCCTTTTTTAAAATTTGTCAATATATTTTTCTTGATTTGAAAAAAAATTATATATGTATATATATATCATAACTTATTTAATCATACTCATAAAAACCAATTCAATGATAAGGTTATAATTATCACATTAAATAATAATAATTTAATAGTGTCTTGTGGTTTTCATAAATTTGGTATTCAATTTAAAGCAAACAATTTATGAAATAAAATTATTAAAAGTGATATATTTTCTAAAATATCATGGTGTTACAGGTGAAAATTAAATAATGGTTCCCCTATTTGAGTAAGTTCCCTAGAACCAACTTATTTGTATTTTATGATAAACTTGATTTTTTGGATTATGAATATTAATAAACTTCTTATCACATAATTATTATTATTCATCATATCATAGAATGTGGTAATGTAATAAGAGTAGTTGTCACAATAAAAGGTCATAGAAGTTCCCAAAAATGATGTGAACCCGGAAGTTCTATGATACTTTTTTGAATATAAGTTTTATATTAAAAAAATCATTTTAGGGACACAAATGATAAATGATGTCAGGGGTGGAGACTCATAGGACATTGAGGCACATTCACTTGGTCTATGCCCATGGTAATGTCTAGTATGGATATTATGACAACGAGACCCGCTAGTAGGAAATCTACATTTCAATGTGTGATTGGATGTTTCTATATGTGGACATGTGTATTGGTCATTAGACTTTATGATAGTTAATAATGATTATTATAAGTATCATACAAATATGTATTGATGAAAATCATGAAGACAGATATTCACAACTAAGTAAGATATGTTGGGTGTGTCGTGTGTAATATTATATTAATGAATAATATATGAAATGGACATCGATCATATAGGTTGATAAAAATAGCATGCATCGTACTCGATTTTTTATATTGTCATCAAGGTATTATATTACATGGTATGCGTTCATATGAGGTGAAATTTCATTGTGACATTAACTTCTTTCTCTATTGTTTCCTTATCATGTTGCTTCACTATAACATTGGACTTGAGGATGCTTCACCTAATGCCACTATGAATGATGCCTTGAGGGTCACACACTATGTTGATCCGAAATATCATTTAAATAATATATTATTATTTATTATTTAATAGGTTGAATAAATATTATTCTCATGTGTGGTTTAATAATTATTCATGTATGCTTGATCACATAAATATTAATTTTAGTTTAGTAAATATCATATATTTTTATTTATTGGAGAATATTGCAATTATATTTAAATAATAAATAAATATACATTATTGAAGGACTGATAAATATTGTACAGGAATGAAGGAATGAGTTTAATGGTCCTATGAGAAATAATAATATTGAATAATATTTAATTGAATAATATTTTATTTTAATTGACATGTTCATCCCATTTCAGGAAATAATAATTTTACTATTATTATATGACATGGGGATTTTCTAAGATAAAATAATAATAATGGAACTTGTGAAATTATTTTATTTTAACCCTAGAAATATAAATACCTAATTACATTATTTTTATATGAGCCTATTTGGTTGTGCACAACGATTCAAGGAGAATCCTCTCGATCCTAGAGAGTTACCCTCTCCAAAGAACACTCCCAAGAATGGTGAGAAATCATCCACCATAAGATCAAGTAGAATGTTTTGGAACTGATTATTGAGATGATCAGGATAAAGACACATGCACATGGATAATACATTCTAGCACCTAGAAACTTCTTCAGTGACATATGGGGATTCCAAGTACATGTTTGGATCACTGATATAATAAATATACTCTTGGTTTCTACAACACAATGATAGTGCATTGTAGATATGTCCCCAGACACATCAATAATTAAATAATTCATTAAAGGCTAGTCTTTATCTAATTAAATTAATTATAAACAATATGTGTTGATCTCTCTCTCTTTGTTCTGGTGCAATTCTTATTTGTATATTTCTTTGAATCAATTTCGTGTATCATGATATCCATCATCGTAATGATCTCAAATTAATTGTTGATTAGGGAAAATATTAAAGTTAGGAACTTCACATAGCACACTTCTACTAAAGTCAGAACATACCTGTGGTATCGTAGAGGGAACATAATTGTTTATAATTATTTATGATCATTAGTGATTTACTAATTTATAATTATTTATCACTCTATCATGATTGTTCTTTTAATATCAATTGTGATATCTATTTCTTACTCATTTATTTCTCAAATATTTAATTGAGACATTTATGTTTTTGAATAAACTAAAATAAAGAACTCATCCAGAGTAGCCAAGGATTCTACATAGATAACACAACATTACACGCCGTGTAACTGAAGTTACACACCGTGTAGTTGTGTTTAATTTCCCTTGAGTTAATTTTAAAATTACTCAACCTGTGTTCATTAATTAAATATGGTGTAGTTAATTATTACACTCCATGTTGATTGGGATATAATGGAACACTATCAACTAGACTACACACTGTGTGGCCCATTGGACAAGGTTTCTGGTCCCTTTGTGTCAAAGATGGACCATATATTCAATAAAAAACCTACTTGATGGGTGACCATGTAACATGGTGTTGACACGACATGTGGCCCAATAGACACGATGGGTAATCCAAATTTCCTGAGCCACAAACAACACAATGAGTCCCTGGTTGTGTGTCTCGAATAGACAGTGGGAGGTGTACGCACCGTGTACTTATACTATGTTATGTAGATTTAATTTTTTTTATTTTACTATGAAAAACATGAGACATGTAATTGGGATTGTTCGTAAAGGTAGTACACTCCATGTGATTTGTTTAAATATACATAAATATTTTAATGATTAATTGATATCTTCATAATGTCTATGATCTGCATATCACGTATGAGTTGTATTACAAGTTGTTACACTATGTAAATTAAATCATAACACATGACCAAAAAATCATGTAATTATTATAATAATCCATGACGTACACATCATAAAAGTACGTGATAAGTTTTTTATGCCATATGTCACAAGAGTAAAATAGTATATGAGTATTATACATGTTGGGTATATTTGGACATGTATTCACCATGTTTACTCAAAGGTAAAATTATGTACATGGTTAATTTCGAATGAATTTATTTAATTTGTTTAAAATTACAATGGATGAGAATATCAAGGAAATTCTGATAAGAATGAAGATAAAAGGATTGATTAATTAAAGATAATAATTAATTGATTCGAGTGTGATTTATCTTAAATAAGAACAACTAAATAATTTAATTCTAATTTTATTAAATGTTTAATATGTTACATTATATTTGATGATAATGAGCTATACTAGTCATTTTTTATGTTTTTTGTTTCATTTAATTTATTATTAAATTAAATTTTAGTTCTGCATGATTTCTCTCCTCATTATTATGCAGGGCCATTGTGCCCATGGTTTCTTTTTTATAAACACCTTTTTCCCCTCACATGTGAGTGAGTTAAAGGCATAAATAATAGATAGTGGTCCCATGATTGTGGAGGTGGTTCAATTTCAAAGAAAAGGAAAAAACCAATCCAAGGAGATAGAAAGGTGGAAAGGAGGAAATCTATAAACACGAACCTTAAGTGGTTCAAGGTGATTCTCCATTAAGTCACCAGTTATATTATCAACTGCTAGAAAAACTAACCATTAGTATAGGCTCATGATCATACCCTTTATTTTATTTATATCAGTTGCATGGTTATTTAATTATGGATATATTTTCATGATCACATAATTAATTAATTAACAATCAAGCATGATGGAAATAAAATAAATTGGGTTATGTATAAATATTTTCTATGGACATGGTTAATCACTTATGTAATCCTACTTAATATTAACAAGAATGTGTCAAATAAAATAATTGGAAATTAATGAATAATGGATAAAATCCATCAATAAAATATTAAGTCTGCATTTCCTTTCATTACATCGGTTAGAATCGAAACATAGTTCAAAGTGCTTGACCAACCAAATTTGGGGTGATTTCAATTTTTAGGGAATTCTAACAAGTAGTTTTGGGTTGGATTGACTTGTTTCAATCAAGGGATGACTAACAACGAATTACTTTGTTTAAATGATTGGAAAATGTTGATAAATTTCAATTATATCATTTCTGGATTGGTGATTCCACTCAATGAATCAAGGAACTTTGAGTTAATATAGTGGACATTTGGAATGCCTACCTAAAACCTTTCATGTTGCTTGACCAACCAAAATTAGGGTAATGAGAATCGAAATATAGATCCATTCCTCTATAATTTCAGTGCATCATGATATTTTGAAGTCAATGGGGAAGGATATCAGGTTTTGATAAAATATAGGGTGGAAAATAAATATAATAATTATTTTTTGTCTAAATTTATTAGATAAATTACTCAGTCACTACTTAACTTATTGGTATAAGAAACAAAAAAAGTGACATCAAATATATCATTATGATCCATACTAAATAATTAAAACCTTCTAACTAGAAACAATTTCCTTGAATTATATAAGCATTTACGTGTCATCCTTCATCTGGAAAAGAAATTTTATGTGATAAAAGAGCATTTTCCAATTGTGTTTAGAAATGAGGAAACTGAGGAAGAACTATCTCTCAATGAGAAATATCTAAAATATTCTACAGATGTTCAAGGATTCATTCTATCATTTTTGTCCAATGATCTTTTAAAGAAACATGAGGAAATAGATGCATATAGCATGATGTATTGCCTTTTGGAACCATATCAAGTGAAGGAGAGACAGGAGAGATATGAGATGTACGATGCTTCATTTACCACTAAACATGGAGAGTCTATGCCAATTGGGCCTCATGTAGTAAAGCTTATTGACTACATTAAATGCTTGGACATCTTATGGATTAAATAACATGATGATTTGAGTATATATCTCATACTTTCAACACTAACCAAGACCTTCTCTGGATTTACTATGAATTATAATATGAGCAATAATGAGAAGAGAATTTTAGAATTTCTTATATTAATTCACGAAGTGGATAACGACATGAGGAATAACAAACACTTAGTCCATATGGTGATTAAAAACATGAAGGATAAAAACAAAGGTCCCGAATAATTATATTCATTCAAAATTTTCAAAGCACTGTCCTACAAAGAAGAAGAAAATTCAGAGGTGGGGAAAGGAAAAGGAGGAAATATTTTTTTCATATGGTAAGGTAGACCAATGGAAGAGGAAATGCACCCAAAAACAATGGGATGCTAAAGGTGTGATCTTTATCAAGTGAAATAATTTCATATCTATATATTGGGAATCAGATACATCTTGTGGTGCTCACATCTATAACCAAATGTGGGAATCATATTGATTACCAAAAATTTCCAAAGGAGAGGTTTATCAGCGAGATATCAATGGTGCGAGGCTAGTTGTACATTCCATTGTTGACTACCACCTTCAAGTGACAATGATATTGATTTTTTTACATGATTTTTATAATGTACCAATTGTTACCAAAATAAATTATGTATCAGGTTTTGTAACACCCTGTGATTTTGTAAATAAACATAATATTGAATTCATGATATAATGAGTATCTATAAAAAACCATTTTGTTATAACTTAGCCAGTAAACATAATTTTCCACCACTATGATTTGAATTTCAAAAAACTCACAAACACACTTGCGTTTGATAAGATATTTAGAGTCTAATAAGAAAAATGTAATTTTTGGGGAATAGTAACAGGCCCTTATGAATAGTAATATGAATAGTAATGTGACCATTATGATTATTAAATCAATTATTATTTTATTGTCTTATGTTTATTAGATAATGAGTTCTTGATTAATTTTTCTAGGTCATATAAAACTAATTATAGTTTTAAAATTATTATTTTCCAAATAAATTATGATTTTAATTAAAATTAAAATTTATAATATTTAGAAAATTATTTTAAAAAAATGAAGTTCATTTTTGAATTCTACACGTCAAAAATAGTGAGGGTTAATTTCATTGATTTTTCATAAATATTAGAATTATAGATTAATAGTAAAATACATTAATTTACCATATACATACTTTATCAATTAAAATAACTATTCCTAGCATCATGGCTGATGTAAGAACACTTTGTTTGAACTAAAATTATAATATTACTATTCCTGGACACAAGAATCAATACCACTTGGTTTTCATTGGAAAAATAATAAAATAATGAGTAAAATAATGGGAAACCCCTCCTCTCCTCCAATATAACCTTACTCCCTTCTTATCTTCACTCATCTTATGACTTATTCCTAGTCTAAATTCTGCTCAAATATCTTACCAAGATCCAATCCAACATCAAAAATACCTTGTTCTCATATGAAGTCCAAAACCTCTCCACTAAAGAGGTTCTCAACAAAGATTATGTCAAGTGGTAAATTCCTCTTTTCATTTTATTTATTTCAAGTTCCTTTATTTTCTTTTCTTTCCTCACGTCCTTTCATCCAAATGTTTTGATTAATACAACAAATTACATGTACTATAATTTTTTTATGATAATGGAATAATTTTTCATCATCTTTCTTTTCCCCTTCATTTATACTAGATATTAAAACACCATCTGAAATGTGTTAATTTATCATAATCCAGGATGACGAGTTTTCAATTTTTATTTCCATTTTCAATACTAGCCATGAAACTATTTTGATTGTATAACAAAAATATAATATATATATTATAACTTATTTAAGGTTATGTAATCCATTTTTATGCATTATATTAATTTAAAAATGGAAATGAGTTTGTTGGGATAAAAAATTGTCAATTAACTCAAACAATTGTCATTAATGTTTTATATAATGATTCATATTCAATCCCAAAAACCAAATTAATTTTAAATCCATGTAATCCTATATTTTCCCACTAATAACATACAAATTCTATTTTGGAAAACCATTCTCATTCAACATGTATATCCATTCATGAATATAATTAAACCGGTCATGAAAACCAAGGAACAAACACTCCAAAACAATGAAATTAGATATCTTAACCCATCCAATGGCCACAAATGAACCTAAAAATGTTATGATAAATAAATTAAATGTAGATTACTTTATGAAATAATTAATTTATTAACATAAATTTGATTATTCATGAAATTAATATTAAAGTGAGCAACACATCGGACTTAAGGTAAGGGTTTTTTCATCTCACATCCAATTTTGTGAGATATTCCATATTCACTACTATTACATGTATCTGTCGTATGTGTACTTAATATTGATATTTCATATCATGATTATATTTATTTTCATGATATTCAATGTATATTTTTATTATTATTAACTTTTGGGCATACAATTTAATTGATTACAAATTTCTAAGGGTTTTCTACCCGATCCTCCATTTTCTTTCTGGTTACACTTTGTCACTCTTAACCCCAATTAATCTCTTATTAATTATAATAAACTCATCATAAATTATTTTTTAATATTCTATATATGCGTACCGACTATAATCCTTATTTTTTTGATAATTATTTACATGTTTTAGATGGATCTTTCATAAATCATTCCCGATAAACAATCTTGTTTCAAGGGATTTTCTCCAATTATTACCGATTTTTAGTAGTACTCTACAATATTTATTTGAAACCATTATCTTTATAAAATAACTAATTTTATTTTTAAAATACTATATTAATTAAATTCGAGTTTTATACAATAATTGTTTCAAAACAACTAATCTTTTCAAAGTAAAAGTGTATTTATCTTAGACATTACTCAAAGATTTTATAAGGGTATCTTCATCTATTTCAAAACTCTTTATGATTCTTATGAATTTTTGGGATTAATTATTTTATGATATAATCTACCATATTCAATTGAATGGTTTATGATTAATTTGACTTTGGATGTGAAATCTTAAAACCATTCACCATTTTACTCTAAATGGTTAGTTATTATGCTTAATGATTGGGGAAAGGTATTTACATTTCATATATTAGACTAAATATGAATTTTATGTTGTTAATGATTATCCCCGCTCATATGAGGAATTCATTGAACATAGTAAGCATTGGGTGGGGCCTTCTATAGGTCATCAATGAATCAGTAGGTTTCACATGACAAACTATGGTCTTGGCACACATCCTTGACAAAATGGATATTTATGTCCTTTTTACTAGGAATTTAAGATATGACTATGATATACCACATTATGAATTACTTAATTATGAATCAATTAATTGAATGTTCAGGAGGTTATTTGACTAGTATTATAACCATGATTTTTCTTTATTATGACATTATTTATTTAGCGCTTATTCCTGCCATAATGTGTTCAAGTTCATTTTTAAAGGCTTGTGTTTTTAATTATTCACCATACTAAATGTTTATGTTTACTATATCTTACACTATATTGCTTACCCTTAATGATCCTTTGAGATCGCCCCTTTCTTATATTTTATTTTCCCAAGACACGAAGATGTTTATTATGAATGACCTACAACGATAAACTCATAGTTGTGGATGTTACTAATAAAACTTATATGTTTCTATTCACTTAAAGTTGTAATGATGATATTTTTTATATATCTTATTTTAAAATATACTAAACTACCCAATCTATTTGGATGCACATTCATTTTTTATATTCCAATGTTATAAAATAAGGTACCTACTCCAAGAAACTAGGGTCGGGTCATTATAGTTTGTATGAAACGAATTTTATTAGAAAACATTGAAAATAGATTTAGAAAACATAGATTAGGGAAAACCCATATGATAGTCATTTAATATAAACATACAAGAAAATCCTATAATCTTGGTAAGGAATATATTATGAGGATCTTTCAATAAAATATATCCTTGTCTGGATACTAGATATTGAAGTGGATAGTGAAAAAATGTACCTAGTAGTGAAAACTCTGACAACAAGTTTTAGGATAGACCTAGGGTATCTCGGTACATGAAAATCTGCCTTACTACATGCCTGGTTTGACACTATTGGGGATATTCTTAGGATAATTCACATTTTCATTACAAGCCATTATAAATGATTTAAATGTAATTTTCTCCTTAAAGAGACCATAGATTATATTTTTATAAAATTTCAATTTATGATAAATATTTATCTACATTTCTATTATAAATTATGATTCATAACCTAATCCAGTGTATACCATTATTCAGAAATAGATCCTAGTAGAAGGAATGGAAACTGAATGAACACATGTGTTCCATGTAGGAATTTACCTCTGATGAAAGATAATGATTTTGGCACTGGTACTGTGACTGCTGCTGTGAAACATATAAATATACTTGGAAAACTGACTCAGGATATGAATAATAAACATACATGTATGGAGAACCCGGATCCCCAGTGTGGTGGAGCTAGGTTAGATCGATTTATTCGACAATAGCATCCATAATTTAATCAGACTAAAAACCCATTTTTATCTTCCTAGTGAATATGTTCCATAGAGATAATATTTATCTCTTTGGGATGTAATGAATGAGATAAAGTTGTCATGGATGTTTATCATCTATCAAGGGATGAGGATCAGTGGTGGTCGTTAATCCAAAACTCAAAGGAGGAGGAAGAAATAAAAGAGATATAATGGACGTATTATAAGTAAATATTCCATGAAATATTTTCCCCTTGAACAACGAGAAGATGAGGAAAAGAAAATCTTGAATTTTAGGCAGAAGGAGGGTGAAAATGTTTCCAATTATGAATCTGATATTATGAAGTAGGAATGGAATTTTACAGACTAAAAACATAATCCAAGAGGAAATATTGATCGATTATTTGAGGGTTTAAAACCATTCATCTGAAGGGATACAGTCTACTGATGTTTCTAATAATATAAAGATATAGTATCAAGTACAATAAAAAAATAAAATCAATGTTTTATGTCTTATGACTTAAAAATAAAGAAATAGAAGGAGAGGGTTGCTGAAAACTATAGAAAATGAAATAAGGAAATGTTGAATAATAGAGGCTGAAACCAATTACATAATCCTTCACAATGCCCTGATAGGAATTAGATCCACCACATGGGAGATTCAATGTATCATCAGGAAGTGATAGAGCATGATCAACAATTCCATAAAAGGGCTTCACACATTGCGAGAGGGGAACCATGTCACAAACCCTATGGTCTCTATTGATTTCAAGCTACGAGATACCGTTTTCTTTCATGATGTCCTTTCCTTAAAGCCTGAGTTGGTTCACCTGCATAAAGGGGATGATCTTGGTCTACATCATTTTTGGCCCTCTAGGCCTCCTGTCATGGTATTATTTTCCCTTTCATCTTGTTTTGTTTTCCCTCCCATTTATAAATATTTATTTGATGTATTTATGTAGGAAATGGGAAATAATAGAAGAGTTGACCATCCACCCTGATTTAATTGTGGTAATAAACACCTTGAATCTTGCCTGAAGGGAATGGGAGTTTGTTACAAGTGCTGAGAAGAAGGCCACCTATGTCAAGATTATAAGGGGATGAAAGAAACTACCAATATTCAATGCTATAGTTTAAGAGATATGGGCCATTTTTCACATGAATTTACTAAGAATTTGGGAAACATTCCCCAAAAAGGCCAATAGACTGAGACCAAGCTTATGTTGTCACAACTGCTGAGGTAAAATTTTTTAATGATGTGGTAGAAGATACATTAATCATTTCCTTGAACATTTCCAATGATTTATATGATTCTCGATCATTGTATTCTTTCATATCTTCCCATTTTCCATGAAAATTATATATTTCACATTTTATTTAATATGTGATTTTTATGTCAAAACACCTAATGGAATTATCACTGCAACAGAGATGTGTCAAAAAGTCCCCATTATGTAATATAAACATTCTTTATCTGCTGATTTTATTATCATACCCATGACTGACTTTGATATAATCTTCAATATGGATTGGCTTTCAAACCATGATGCCACAATTTATTGTAAGAATATGGAGTTTACCTTTTTGAGGAAAACTGTGGAATCCTATATATGTAGGGTAGAAACATTGAAATCTGATTCTCATCTAGATACATTCCTATTGGATCTACTAAATTTAATTATTAGAGAGGAAGGGAACACAATATCTTGGGTTGAATAAAGGAATGTTCAAATAGAGTACGTACATATTATGGATGAATATGTTGATGTGTTTCCATAGGAATTACATAAAAATACTCTAGAACATGAAATTGGGTTCTCTATTGATTTTATTTGTGGTTCAATAACTATATAACAGACTCCTTATAGATTAGACACAGTGGAATTACTAGAGCTAATGAAACAACTAGAGGAATTGAGTAATAACGGATTTATTCGCCCTAGTGTTTCCCCATGGGGAGATCCAATTCTTCTCATGAAGAATAATGATGGATCTATAAGGTTCTGCATTGATTACAGGGAGATAAATGCTATAAAAAATAAAGAACAAGTATTCCATACCTTCCATTGATGATTTATTTCATTAACATCATAGAGCCCAATATTTTTAGAATATTTTCGTTCGATGTCGATATAATCTTTTTATATTATGGAAAGAATACATTCCAAAGAAAATTTTTCTAATCAGATATGGGAATTATGAATTTACAACAATGAATTTTGAAATAAAAAATGGACCCTTGGTTTTCATCTATCAAATGGAAAAAGTTTTCAAGGAATATCATGGGGAATATTTGGTGGTATTTATTGATGATATATTGGTATACTCAAAAATATATAAAATCCTGAAAATAACTTTTTCACTATCTAGAAGAATCTTAGAAGAAATGAATTATATGCGTAGTTTAGGAAGTGTGAATTTGTTTCAATCATTTTCCATTCTTGGATACACTATATATAAGGATGGAATATCTGTTGATCTTATGAAGTCAAAGGCTTCGAACTAATTTCATACTCAAACAAACATAACTATGGTACGTATTTTTATTGTTTAATCAGGTTATTACTGGAATTTCATTCCGATCATTTCCTGTATAGCCAACACAATGACCAAGCTTACATGAAAAGTGGTTAATTTTATCTTGATAAAAGAATTTGTGGACAGTTTCTATAAATTGATGTTGATATTAGTGAATTCTCCGTTCCTAGATCTACAATCAGGGAATGGTAGGTTTGTGATCTACATTAATTTATTGATGAATGTACTTGGTTGTGTCCTGAAAATGAATGATATAGTTATAACTTATCCATAAAGGTGGATAAAAATTCCTGAACAAAACTATCATACTCATGATCGTGAGTTAGCTATTGTGATCTTTAATATAAAAATATGGAGACACTATATCTATGGTGAAAGATGTGACATATTATGAAAAAAAGAGTATGATGTATATCTTCTAACAAAATGAAATCAACATTAGGCAAACGTGATTTCTCGAACTAATCAAGGATTGTAATTTTTCTATACACTACCACCCAGGAAAGAAAAATAATGCAGCTGATTCATTGAGCAGGAAGGTCATGGAGTTTTAAATGAGATAAGGGTTGAAAGTGAAAATTTATTCATGGTTATAATAAGCATGGAATTGGTAATTATCAAACATGGAGAAACATCAATAATATTTCAATTGGTTGCCAAACCATCTTTATTAGAAAGGATTAAAATCTCTCAACTTGACGTTGAGAACCTTCAAAAGAAAATTAATGTTGTAAAATATGGGAAGTTTGATGACTTTATATGTGAAGATAGAATTCTGGAATTTGGGAAGAGACTATGTGTTCCCTCTATACCAGAGCTAAAAAAGAGTAATTGGACGATTCCCATACCTCGAAATTATCTATACACAGTTTCAGAACTAAAATGTATAGATATTTGAAAGATAATTTCTAGTGGGACAACATGAAGAGGGAAATTGATGATTATGTATCAAGATTCATAGTGTGTCAACAAGTGAAGGCTGAAAAAAAACATCCTAGGGGATTCAAGCAACCTCTACCTATTCCAACATGGAAATGGAATGACATAACTATATATTGGTTCACTAGATTACCTAAAACACTACGACATAATGATGAAATATGGGTAATTAAGGATTGACTTACAAAATATGCACTTTTCTTCACTACATGGGAGGATTTTCCACTGGGGAGGCTTACACAACTCTATATTAATGAAGTTGTAAGAATTCATAGATAACCTATTAGAATTTTTTTTATTGCGATCCTCTATTTTCATCGAAATTCATGAACAGTTTTGAGAAAGCATTGGATACTGAGATTCGTTTGAGTACTAACTATCATCCTCAATCTAATGGGAAATTTGAAATGATGATCCAAACCTTAGAGGACATGTTGATATCATGTTCACATGGCATTCTAATTATCTGGGATCAATATTTACCTTTAATGGATTTTGCCTACAATAATTTGTTTTATTGTAGTATTCAAATGGCGCCAAATGAAGCATTTTACAGAAAGAGATGTCCTACACCAACTTTTTGGGCTGATGTTAGAGAAAGGATTCTTGTGGTCCTATATCTTGTGGAGGAGAGACCCGAAAAGGTAAAGACTATTCAATGATATATCAAATCAACTCAAAGTAGAAAAAAATCAATACTGAATTCTGAAGGAAGGATTGGGAGTATAAAGTGGGAGATCATATTTTCTTAAAAGTATTTCCATGGAAGGGTGTCATAATATTTCGAAGGGAAGGGAAACTAAGCCCTTGGTATATAGGGCCTTTAGAAATTATGGGTAGATTTGGAGCTATTTTATATCGTTTATCAATGAGACCAAGCCTGTTTAATGTACACAGTGTCTTCCATGTCTCATTGGTGAAAAAGAACATCCCAGACCCGATACATTTCCACACTTCTGAAGGTATAGAATTGGATCTTGACCTATCTTACTGTGAAGACCCAATCAGGATTATGGAGACTAATGAAAAAGTGTTAATGAATTAGATAACTCGACTGGTAAATATACTTTGGAAAAATCATAAAATCGAAGAGGCAACATGGGAGCTTGAGGATCTTATGATAAAGATCTACCCAAATATTTTTGTGAGGTAACATTATGGTAATTTCAAGGAAAAAAGTTTTGTAAGGAGATGACAATGTTACACCCCCAGACATTTTAAGTAAATTCAATAGTGAATTCATGAAACAATGAGTATCTATAAACATCCAATTTTATATAACCTTGCTAGTAAACATAATTTTCCACCTCTGTGATTTGAATTTCAAAAAACCGGCATACACAATTGCGTTTATTAAGATATTTTGAGTCTGATAAGTCAAACATACCTTTTGATGAATAGTAAAATACACTTATGAATAGTAATATGATGGGTAATATGAAACTTATGGTTATTAAATCAATTATTATTTTATTTTATTGAGGTTATAAGATAAAGAATACTTGATTAAATTGTCAAGGTGTTATAAAATGAATTATAGTTTTAAAATTAATATTTTTCGAATAATTTATGATTTTATTTATAAATTAAACTATTAATATTCAGAATTTTTTTTCCAGAAATGTAGTTCATATTTAAATTCTACACATTGAATAATGTTTGGGGTGAATTTTTATAATTTTCTATAATACTAGAATTTTTATGAATAGTAAAATACGGTAATTTTCCGTATATATACATTATCAATTAAATTCACTATTCCTAGAATCATGTATGATATAAGCACACTAGGTTCAAAATAAAATCCACATATTACTATTCTTGGTCACAATAATCAATATTATAGGTTGTATTTTGATAAATAATAAAACTATTTGTAAAATAATTGGAAACCCTTTTCTCCTCCACTATAAATCCCCCCTCACTCTCCCTTATCTTCACGCCTCTAAATCCTTGTGACTTGCCTAAATTCCTTGAATATATCCTACCAATATCCTCCACCACATCTAGAAGCCATGTTTCTCATGAAAAGACCAAAACCTCTCCCCTAAATAGGTTCTCAAGGAATATTACTTCAAGAGGTAAATTCCTCTTTTCATTTATTTTTTTTCATGTTCCTCTCTTTTGTTTTTCTTTCCCAACCTCCTTTTATCAAAATGATAGGATAACTCTTGTAAATTAAATGTATGGGAATTTAGTTATGATCAAGAAATAATTCATCATCATATCTCCTTTCCCCTTCATTTATACTAGAAATGAAAACACCATCTGAGATGTGTCAATTTATCACATTCAAGGACGATGAGTTTTCAATTTATGTTACCATTTTCAATTTTGGTCATGAAACCATATTTATGGTTGAAGAAGAATATAATATATGTATTATATATTATTTAAGGTTCTGGAATCCTTTTCTACACTCGATATTAATTTATATATCAAAATGTGTTTGTTGTGAATAAGAACAGCCAATTTACCAAAACAAATGTTAATAATGTTTTATATAACGATTCATCTTCACTAACAATATCTAATTGAATTTTATAAACATGTAATATTAAATGTTTTCACAAATTACATACACTTTATATTTTGAAGAACCATTCTCATTATACATGTTTATCCATACATGAATATAAGTAAACTGATCATGAAATATGAAAAATAAAACACACCCAAACAATGAAATTGGATCTCTTAACCCATTAAAGGGCCATAAATGAACAGAATAAGGATATGATAAAAAAATTACAGATATATGAGGTTTAAAAATCATTAATTTATGAACCTAAATTTTATTATTCAGGTCATTAATATTCAATTGAGGAACACCAACAAGCATAAGTTAAGTGTTTCTTCATGTCACTTCTATTTTTGTGTGATATTCTATATTCACTTCTATTTCATATGATTTTTTTTGTGTACGAACCCTTGATGTTTCATATAACAAATATCTATATTTTCATGACATTCAATATATATTTTTATTATTGTTAACATTGGGTCATATGATTGAATTGATTACAATGTGGTAAGGGTTTTCTACCCGAACCACCATTTTCATTCGAGTTAATATCTGTCTCTCTTAACCCCAATTAAATTATTATTTATTAATTTTTACTCATCTTAAATTATTTTATAATATTTTATATATGCGTCACAACCATACAAAATCTTTTTTATTGGGTGTTTCATTTTTAAGGGGAACATTCAAGAATCCTTCCCGATAAACAATCCCATTTCGAGGGAATTTCTCAAATTATAACCTATTTTGAAGGAAACTCTATAATCTATTTTTGGAAAACATTATATTTATAAAATCTCACATTTTATTATGAAAATACTATCATACCTCACTTATGGTTTTATAAAATTATTTTTCCAAAACAACTCTTCATTTCAATGTACACGAGTATTTATCTCAGGAATTACTCAATGATTTTATAAGACCATCTTCATCTATTTCACAACTCTTGTTAATTATTTTGTATAATTGGGATTAATATTTTATGATATCATCTACTATATTTAATTTAAGGGATTATTATTAGTTTTACTATGTATGTGAAATATTAAAACCATCCACCAATTTACATTGAATGGTTAGTGTTTATTCTCAATGTTTGGATAATGTTACTTACATTTCATATATTAATTTTAATATGAATTTATTTGTAGTTTATTTTTATCCCGAATCATATGCGGAATAAATTGTACATAGTAAGTGTCAGCTGTATCCCACTATTTCCCCTCGATGTAAGGGTTGGTGTCATTAGACAAACTACGGTCTTGGCACAAGGCCTAGAAATTTTTTTTATTTATTGTCTTGGAACATGGCATTAAAAGTATGGTTATGATGTCCCACATTATGCATTATATCATTATTAATCGAGTGAATGATAGTTCAAGATGTCATTAGATTAGTATAATACCCATGATTTTTATTTTTTATGGTATTATTTATTCACCTATTATTCATGTCATAATGTCTTCATGTTCATTTTTAAAGGCATGTGATTTTAGTTATTCACCATGCCTAATGTTTTTGTTCAATATCACATGTTGTATTGCATACCCTTAATAAGATTTTGATCTCAACTCTTTCTTTTCTTTCATTTTCTCGGGACATAATGATGTTTATTATGAATGAACTATAGGTATAAACACATTGTTTTGTATATTCCCAATAAAACATATATGTGGTATTTTATTTATGACATTTTGTATATATCTTGTTTCCAATTCTATTAAACTAATCGATCCGTCAAGATTCATGTTCTTTGTTTATATTCCAATGTAATAAAAAAATTCACCAGATCTAGGAATCATTGGTTGGGTCCTTACATTTTTAGATACATATGGTTTTATTTTCATGTTCAAAAATAAAAGTGGTTTCTTTTATAAGGAAAATTCTTGTTATGGAATAGAACATTTAAATAATGGTATGTATGTATTAAATTACAAAAACCATGTGTGGTAAATTGATAATGAATCATGTTCGCATGACTCATATTACACCCAGATTTGGCATCACAATCTTGGTAATGTAAATATGAATCATTTGACAAAGCACTGTCACGTTGGATATTTATACTATTTTGAAATAAAACCACTTTTTGTATTTCGTGATTTTTTACAAGGAAAAATGACCAAAACACTATTTAGTGGATAAGGTGTATGGTCCACATAGATTCTAGGATTGGTAAACATTGAATTGTGTGGATTATTTTCTTGTAGAAGCTAGGTGTGGATATTTTTACATCACTACTTTAACTGATGAATTGAGTAGATAGGAATATATCTACATGTTGATGTATAAGTAAGAGTTCTTTGAGAAACTCATGGAATTCATGAATTATGTAGAAAATAATATTGGAAAGAAGATAAATAATCTTTTATCAGATCAAGGTTGTGAATATCCTAACCAATAGTTCTTCAGATTTCTATAGGAGTTTGGAATTCTTTCTCAACTCACTCCAAAATATTACCCATATAAGAATGGTGTTACAGAATGGAGGAACCATACCATGTTGGACATGGTAAGGTTGAGGATAAGTCATGAAGATATTCTATTATCCTTTTGGATATATGCATTACAAACTGTGACATACACATAACAATGAGTACCAAATAAAGTATAAAATTGAACACCCTTTGAGTTATGGAGTGGAAAACCCCATTTTATAACATACACATGTATAGGGATGTTAGTTGTTTGTTAAGGCCTTCCCAAGAAACAAAATATTACCCTGTGGAATGAAGTGTATCTTTATAGGGTATCCCATGAAAAAAAGGATACTACATATACAACCCCCCAGACAAGAAGGTGAATGTCACCATACAAGATGTCGTTCTTGAGAAGGAGAACATCCTCAAAAAGGATACTAGGAGAATGATTGACATCAATGTAGATGATGCTCAAGATACACAGGAGTTCGTATATGAAGTTTTTCCATGGGTTCCTATGAAAGAATTAGTTCATAAAACACAAGTGTTGTGTATGATTATATGATAGGTAGGGGAACTAGAGAGATATGGTTTTCTAATCCCCAGGGATGGAGACTCCTTATTTTTGGACGATGATGAAACTATCTCCCACAATGAGGATGTTGAGAGCTTAGAATGAAAAATATGGAAATATTCAATGAATTTTGAGAAGGATTTCATTAATTAGAAACAAGTTGGGGTTTTATTTGATGCACTGGTTAATGTAAATCCTACAGGATACCATTGGGTATTCAATAGGAAGCTATACAATTGAGGTAAATTAAGTACGTATAAAGAAACACTAGAAGATAATTGATTAAAAAAATAATGGAATTAATTAAAATGACTACTTTTCAACATTTTCCATGATAAAATCAATCAGAATCATACTTCCTATAGAATCTTACCATGACTATGAGATTTTGAAGATGGATTTAAAAACTTTATTAATTAACATGACACTTTATGAAGATGTCTATATGACACAACAAGAAGGGTTTGTGACTATAGGTGATGAAAAAATGATTTTTCATGTTTTAGAGATCCATTAATGGATTGAAGAAAGCATCCAAGTCATGGAACATTCAATTCGGTAAAGCCAGAGAAGAATTTGGTTTCATTAAGAATGAATGTTTGCCATGTGTTTAAAATAGGTTTAATGGGAATGAATTTTTTATCCTAGTAGTGTATTTTTATGAGATATTACTTATTGGAAATGACACACCAGTCTTACAATCTATTAAAGACTATTTAAACACGTGTTTCTCCATGAATGACTAATGTGAAGTAACCTATATTCTAGGGATCAAGATCATTCATGACAGATCCTGGAGGCTTCATGGACTAAGACAAGGTACACACATAGGCAATATACTAAATATATTTAGTGTGGAACAATCCAAGAGGTTATTGGTTCAAGTGTCACATGTTTTACATATTTAAAAGAAAATGTTTCCCCCAACAAAACAGAAGAAAAATAGAATGGGTAAGATCCCATATGCTCAAGCGATATGATGAATCTTGTATTTCATGTTCTAAACCAGAATTTATGTTTCCTATGCATTGATCATGGTTTGAAGAAATCAATTAGATACAGAAGACTATCATTGGAATTCTATTTAAACTATCCTTAAGTATTTGAGAATAACCAATAATTGTTACTGGTGTATGGAGGATTTGATGAGCTTATAATAAGAGGGTTTGTTGATGCTGATTTTCAGATCTATTTGAATGATTTGAAGTCGCAATAAGGATATTTATTTTGTCTCAGTAGAGGAACTATTAGCTATAAGTGGTCAAATTACCTAGTTATCACTAATTATATAATGGAGTTCGAGTGTATAGTGGCTTTTGATGTAACACATGATGCAATATTGATTAAATATTTTTCCATGATCTTAATGTTGTACTTAGTAGTAAAAAAGAAATCACATTTACTTTTGATAATACTACAGTGGTGGATCTTGAAAAATATCCATGGATACCCCAACAGAAAAATAATATACTCTAATACTATCACTTATTTAGGGATTTCTATCAGAGGGGTAATGTTGTAGTGAGCATAGTACCGACAGAAGAGAATGTGGAAGACACATTAACAAAAGGCATATATCAAAAGAAGCATGAGTATCATGTGAGATCTATAGGACATAATGTTGTTACTAGTTGAATACAGTAAAAGTGGGATTCTCTTAATGTTGGTTCTGTATAATCAACTTATTTATACTTTCTGATAAAATTATATTCCTGTTTTTTAAATATTAATAAACTTTTTATCACATCATGATTGTTCTTATGTGTAACATGGTATGTGATAACATACTAAGCATAATTATCACACAAAAAGGTCATAGAAATTCCCCACTACGATGAAAACCAAAATTCTCTACAACACTATTCTTGAGATTATGTTCTATAGCTGGAAAATATAATTTAAGGGAAAAAAATGATACAGGATATCAATGGACATTCATTCACCTTCTAATGGTGTAATCCATTGGTAATGCCCAGTATGGATATAATGGGAATGAGACCCACCGGTAGGAAATCCACATTTCTATGTGACATTGGATTTTCCTATCTACAGATATGTGTATTGGACTTTAGACTTTAAGATTATTATTAATGAGTATTAGGAGTCATGAGTATAGATGTTTTGATGAAAACTATGATGACAGATGTTTGTGGCGAAGTAGGATATGATGGGTGTGTCACCAGAAATATTTCATTAATGAAAAGTGTGAGAAAGGATTTATCACTTATATTCATTAATGGATGTTAATATATTAGGCCCATTGACTAAAATGATATAGACTAAATAATTCAATTGGTATGGCTGACTAAAAAATATATTTTTATTTGATTTTTGAAGTCCGCTTTTGGGGTGAGCGGGAACCATACAATTCCAGATAACCGATTCAAAACACCGCAAAACACAACAACATTCAACAAGGTCAAAATCTTGTCGGACAACCAGATTCAAAATTTAAACGTAGAGAATTATCGCCGCCTCGGACCACAAACTGCTACGAGCTGCAGACCATGGCTCACCGACGAACCCATACCCCTCATCAATGGCGCCCGTCAGATCCATACTCCTCATCGCCAGAACCACCGCATCAAACCCACAAAACACCATCATAGAAGGTGCAAAAACCGTCATCAAACACAAAACGACTCAAGGAAAAGACCCCAACACTTCACCGTCATCATCCCCCAATCCAAAAATTCTCAAATAAACCAACAGAAAACCCATCATACATGTTTCATACCTCACTGCATCTCAAACAAAGGAAAATCCAAAACAATTCACAGATTCAACAAAATTCAAGGATTGAACCCATCACCAGAAAATAACCTCCCACATGATGAAGGAAACCTCATCGAAAACTGAATCAAACCAGAAACCCACCACCCGCCACCTCCATAACACCTGCTTAAAGAGGCTGCACAATACACCCCAATCCCTCGTAGCAGGCCTCAACCACCGAACATTCACCACGCAGTCAAGGCGGATGAGGACATGAACTGTCACGACCCGAACCTACCCGGGCTCGAGCCGCAACTACCCCAAGCCCACCACTATAGGCCAGGGGCTGGTGACTAGCGCCAATGGCACAAAAACTAGGGGAGGCCTTTGCCTAAGTACATATACACACACACACACACAGTACACTCAATGAAAAAGTGCAGAGTAAAAAGAAAATAAAAGTACCAACTATTATAAATAAACCATAATGTTCATCGACCTCTAAAATTAAAAAGCAAGTGCTGAGGTAAACTAAAAAATAAAAGGGGGAAACACGTGCCCAACCAGAATAGTGCCACAACTTGGCAACAAGTAAACAAAAGAAAAACAGCAAGAAGGATCCCCCACCTGGAACCTGACTCCGACCACCACATGTGGTCCATGATCCCAAAATCCAAAGATCTACTGAAGTCACGACCAACATGCCGGTCATCAGTGAGGTCACACCAAGTGAGGGAAAATACCAAGACGGGGTGAGTATAAAAATACTCAGTAGGATACCCCGATGGATCTTGGGAGCAACAAAGGAGTTAGAGAAGGGTGAGCAATAGAGTGAATAGAGGAAAAGTAATGGAGTACAACCAAAAGTGCAGTAAAGAGTGTAGTAAAGAGTCCAACTCAACCCAACAAGAGGAAAGAAGGTAGAATCGTCCAGTCACAAGGAGATAGAAATGATGTGAAGATGAACATCCCATTGAGTCTTCTCTACCTATAGCAGGAGAGTATACTCATCCAACCACGAGAAGCTAGACACGGATAGAACGTTGCATACCCCGTGCGTCTTCGCCTCTCCTAGAAGGAGATTAACCAAACCCAAGAAGTGGGTACTGTAACAAGGTATATACATATGCATATGCTCTGTCAAGAAGCCCGAAAAAGTTTGTAAGGGGATCTCCATCCCGTAGCTCAGCCCAAGAAGGTGAGTAGCCAACAGTCCCAGAAGTAAACTCCATTGATGCCAAACACCCCGCACGTCTTCCCTGAACTGAAAATCAAGGGACTCAAATCACAGCACCTCGACACTATCCTCTTTGGGCAGAACTGACTCACATGCACGGTTTTATGTCAGGTCATAAGGACACGTCTCGGAGGAGAAAACGCCCCTCATACATTAGAGTTCTGGGGGATCTTCAAACCACACCTTGTCACTGCCCCCCAGTCGAGAGGTCTGCTCAAAGTCGACAGGCGACCACCTGCCCAGCCCCTCTGGAGGGTCCCTGTATGTCGACAGGTTCCCACTATAGGGAGACCTAGCAAGAGTCGATGGTTGCCACACTACCTAGTCCCGTAACAGGGTAATCCACTGGAGGGAGACCTGGGTAAACTCGGCGGTAGGACAACGGTCTAGCCCAGCTGGTGTTAAGCCGGCATTGGGGACCACTGCCCGACCGAGATGGAGGTAAGTCCGTCATCGGGGACCACGACGCAGCCCAGCTGGAGGTAAGCCCGGCATCGGGGACCACTGCCCTGCCCCGCTGGAGGTAAACTCGGAACTGCACTGGCCATCCCTGCTGGATGGTACTGCTCGGTGAACACCGCTGTACTGTCCATCCATGCTGGATGTTACAACTGGAAAGCCCTACTCGAAACAACCTCAGCCCTGCAGTTAAAAACCTCCTGGGTAGAGGATCAGATCCCGTGTAAAGTGTTGGTCACACTGAATCTCCAAGAACTCTACCAGGGAACACAAAACAACAGGAGAAACTCCCCAGGCGTCTCAGGGCGATCATGCTCCAATCCACCGAGTCACTGTTGAAGCGAACAGAGACAACTCATCCAATAAAGTGGGGAAACACCCACATTGTACGAACACACATAGTCGTAAACAGTTTCGTAGTCCGGTGAAAGAGCACGATATTGAAACCCCTCATAGCTGATGAAACATAGGAACAAACCATATCTGGCAGCCAAACCATGGAGAACGAAACCAGGGGGAGACCACTCAACCCTTCTGGTTGAACAAAAGAGCATTGGGCTAGGGGGAAACACCACCCTACTGGTCAAACAAACAAGAACAGAGCCATGGGAAAACTCCACCCTACTGCTTAAATAAACGAGCACAGAGCCAGGGGATGACTCCACCATGCTGGTCAAACAAAAGAGCACAGAGCCAGGGGAAGACTCAACCCTGCTGGACAAAAGTCGAGAACAGAGGAACCCACTACGTCGCGACAGGTCAAATTACGTAAATCAGAGCATGACACACACATGGGGCCCACACGATGTGTGGCCACAAGTCAAACCCAACCGAACGCACAAACGTTCTCAGGTACAAACAACCACATGTACCTCCAGGAGTCCCTGTATACTCCCAGAGTATACTACATTCCATCCCAAGTGATATCATGCACACGGCACCCAACGTCAATGCGAAAGCGTAACATAACAACTCCAACATCCCACCTCAACGGCTAAGGCAAATCCAACCACATCTCTTCAATCATTTACATCACACACATGGGAGTGCAAGCGATCACAGGCCAAGGGTCCGCTATAAACAGAACAGGACAAACCTCCACCTCGTACACCTTTCACGCTTCCACATTTAATAAGATCACGTAAGAGGCTCCACTCGCCTGAACAGATTATACTATTGTAATCCTCGCGGAAAAACACGCGAGATAGACTACTTACTCACCTCAAACGGATATCCGACGGAAAATTCGCCAATACCACCTTACGCCCGAACGGCGTCCCGTGATCCCAAGCCTCGGCCCCGAAAACGGTCGGGCGCATCGCACCATTGCGATCCCCTTGGGAAAACACGTCAAAAAGACTGCACACTTGAGTGAAATAAATATCCAGAGAAAAAGATGCATTTCGGAGCACCGCACACGATCGATGTTACATGAGACCCGCATCCCGGTCCCGAAACATAAGGAATGGATTGTGCAGTTGCGATCCTCTCGAAAAATTACACAAGATGGACTATTCACTTTTCTAAAACGGTCGCCCGGTGAAAGAGATGGAAGAAATAACCGTCAACACCCAAATAGACCTCATGGGACCCACACCATCGTGTCAAATTAGAGCGGGCGGATTTCACCATTACAATGCCCTCGGAAAATACCCAAAAATTACTGCTCGCACGCCCCGAATGGACGTCTGATGCAAAATTCATGAAACGCTGCACAAAGCTCGAAAGACGGGTCCTGGGGCCCACACCCCAACATCATCCTCACTGCCTAAAACCACCTTGGAAAGCTCTGTCTCGGTGCCAGGGTCCCAACGACACTAAAAACTCTTAAAACGGACGTCGGACTCGTCTACGCCGTCCAAAACAAGATCCCACTGAAAAACACCAATTCACATAACGGTGATGCCACGCCCTCGAGCACCTCATTTCGGGAATTAAAATTCCCCAAAACCACCTCAAAATATTCCTATAATCGCTACGGTTGCACTGTCGAAGATAGCGCGTCAAACAGATGTGTCGTTTAGGAGGTACGGCCCCCCGAATGAAAGGGGGCCCAAATGGGCTGGTCCAGACCGGCTGGCCCAGTCCGGACTGGCGGTCCGAACCCAGCAGCCAAGGCCCGCTGGCCACAGCTCGCCCCAAAGCCACGGGACCCTCCCTCGAGTCCGGTTTTTCAAATGGACCGGTCACCCTGGCCGGTCCCCCCCTTCCCCCTCTTCGCTCGCACTGCATCAACAAAGACCCGCGGAGAGCGGGCCTTGCTCCCCCGGGGTCGCCGCCTGCTGCTGAAGAGATGCAGCGCGCCGCCTCTGCTGGCCTCCTCTCGCCGTCCATGAGCCCCGGACGACACCACATTCCCCAGCTCGCCCACAGGCACCTCCACTGGCCTCGGCCGCTCACGCTGAATACCCGCCATCGGGCCTTACTGTGCCCAGCTGAAGCCCCTGGCCGCCTCCTCCACTGAAGGCCTGCCGAAAAAAAAACAGAAACCCGCAAACTTCACCGAACATACGCAGCCTCCTCCAAATTCCGATTTACAAACTGAGAAATGAGATGTAAAGAAAACAATTTATACTACAATACAATGGGATATTTTCTAATAAACAACCACAATTTGATGCAAATAATCGAACGCCAAGAGGGGTTTGAGATTTAAAACTCAAACGAACACCGCCTACCTCGACGGGCTTCGCCCGAAGCTTCGCAAGGGTTTCCCGGAGCTATCATGCCACACCGGAGAGTTAGAGGAGAGAAGGAGATTGAGGGTTCTGTCTTGAAGGAGATTTCACCAGGGGGAACAAGGGATGGGAGGGGAGAAGGAGGGTTTAAATAAAAAAAAGAATTATTTAAATTTTTTAATTAATTTAATCCCATAATTAAACCCGCATCTGAAACCTTTGATAGAGTTGAGGTTAAGCCTCCCCTAGGTCAAACACCACCTCTCGAGCATGACAGTGGTCTCGGAATTTTTATCCGAGGCCCCGTTCAAAACTTATCAAATTTAACGTCTGAAGCCGCTAAATTACGAAAACGCCCCTGGGGCCATTTTTTACAGACGGGCCGCGCCCGCAAATGTTACACCCCTTCTAGGGTAAAAGGCACGATCTGGACTCAACGGTGCCCTCCGTTTTCCAATTCGATCCACCGTTTAGGAGATACTTGGGTTTCAACATTAAAAAAATTAATTAATTAATTTAATTATCCGTTTAACATTCCGAAAGCGGGCGAGGGGACTAAACGTCTAGTGCCGGTATGTTTTATGTCGTTCCTAGGGTAAACACCCCATTCCGGACACATACGTACACTCGGATCTTTGATCCAAAGCACCGTTTAGGATTTATCTCCTTTATTTGTGGTGTCCAGTGTGAACGCACTGAAAATTTAATTCCGACCACACTGGGGATCAGAATCGCACGCCGTCTGAAGACGCTGCTCTGGAATAACATCAAGAATATTCCAAAGTCTTTCACAGAAAAAAACTGGATTCTTACATCATTCCCTCCTTCATGCTTTTCATCCCCGAAAAGCAAAACCATGGAACAACTCATGGTACCCAGCCCGTACCTGGCTCTCCCGTACCCAGAAGAACTCTTGCACAGTTCTCCGCCACCACACACAGACCAAAGGATTTGACCTATTCACATGAGGTCTGATCTTGGCAATTATGGGCATAGTAGCACACACACGTCTCCTCAGGTGAGTCGCGCGGGAGATGCTATGCACCCAAACCAGCCTTTGGGTTTAGGGAAAGGCGGTATGGAACCTCGCCATCCCTTCGCACGGTCACAAATGGCCCGAAGGCTGTCAGAGGTAGCTCACCTCCCCGACCAAACCTCTACGTCACATGCCGTAATTTGAATCACCACCCGCACCTGTAACAAGGTGTGGTGATTCCCTCCTTCAGAATATCCATATGGTGAAACACCCAAGGATATCTAGTTGCGTATGATTTCACAGTCAATGTCTCACAAACAATACTCTCTTAAAAGCTCGGAAAGAGATGGTGTCGACACCATCGACTATAGAAAAAGGTCACATGCCTCTTATCATATCAACATAGGGTTACACCGATGCCACGCACCACCCTGGTAACACATCAAGCAAGGAGCAGGGAGGAAATCATTCCACACACAGAGTCTAACAATTCAACTGCTAGAAGTAGAAGAGATTTAGAGTGTACCTCTTATCACCTCATGCTCTGTAGGATCGTAGACATCAAAATCTCGTGGCTGACCACGGTCCAAACTATCAGCTCCCGAAACCTGTCGTGGACCGCCTAGTGGTGATGAGAAGTCCTCGTAAAGTCGTCCCCCACTACTAGCTCCTTCCGCTTCCCTTCTAGAACCAACTCTCTGGGTACTACTCCGATCATGGAACTGTCTCCGTCGTGGTGGTGCACCTACTGCCTTCCTGAAGCTCTCCGCATGCCTGGATGGGCAGTCCCGTGCCAGGTGACCTCGCCCATCGCAAGCATAGCACCGACTCTCTTCAGGCAGCACTGGTGCCCTCCGGCGCCACTGTGGTGTACCACCACGCCCTTGAGTCTGGTTTTCAGAAAGCCACCTGCGTCGAGGTTCTTCTTGTCGACACCCACTAGAATTGGCTGACGTCTCGGCTCCAACGTGCCGGCTGCCAGCACCAACTCTAGATCGTGACAAGAAGCTCTATGTCACCAGTTCCTGATCTAGCACCCTGACATATGTGGAAATGCCCAGGGGTACTATGACAGCACGAATCTCTTGGCAGAGACCCTGCTCAAACTCCCGCGCTCGGATGGTGTCATGATGGACCATGTCTGGGTAAAATCATGCACGGTCTACAAAACTATTCGCGTACTCGTCCACCATCATCCCTCCCTACTGAAACTGCAGGAGCTCCTGAATCCGAATGGAGCGCAAGCAGGAGGTGAAAAACTCCTCATGAAACAACAACTGAATGTCGCCCCACGAAAGCGACGACTCGTCAAGAAACTGAGTCACCAGACACCACCAACGCAAAGATGCTCCACAAAAAGGGTGGCTTCCAAAGACACTCTCTGATCTGTTAGCGTCTGCACAAGCCTGAAAAGGAGAACCGTCATCTCTAGCCAAACCTCTACTGCCTGAGGTTCTGTCTCACCACTGAACCTCAGCGGTCTCTGTCGCTGGAACTCATGGAGCACAGTCAACCTGTGCTCTAGATCACCCTGCTCGGCTGAAATGGTTGGCTGGTCAATAGGTGGGGGTTCTGCTACCGGCCCACCCGGAGAAAGGGGCTCGCATGATGGGTTTTGGACTGAGGCCTCGTAGCTCACAGACTCGTCGAACCAAAGCTGGTATCCGGGCTGGCTGTCTTTGCAGAGACATCCTGAATATTGTCATGGATTTTTGCAGTCAGATGAGCATATATGTATATAACAACAACACAATGATGGGGAGCTAACTCAAGAAGGCCAGTAAAACAATCAATCTGATGTGATGCACAAAACAATTTTTCCCTTCAACAAATGTCTCAGCATGCCGAGTCGACAAGCGGGTTATCAAGGTCCTGGTGAATGGATATGTCGGCCGCTGCACCATCACTGGACTCCCTGGCCTGAGAGCTGCTCTCGAGACACATTGACACTGTTTCCATAAATCCCATCAAATTCCTCTTTTATGGACATCCGCATAACGTCCCAAGGAATGAACCATCCTATGATACCACTTTTTCACGACCCGACCCTACCCGGGCTCGAGCCGTAACTACCTCAAGCCCACCTCCATAGGCCAGGGGCTGGCGACCAGGGCCGAAATCCCAAAAAATCGGTGAGTCATTTGCCTAAGTACCTGCACACACCCACACAGCACACTCAATGCAAAAGATCAGAGTAAAAAAAGAAAAGAAAAGTACCAACTGCTATAAATAAACAACAATGTGCATCGACCTCTAAAATTACAAAGCAAGTGATGAGGTAAACTGAAAATGAAAAGTGGAAAACATAGGACCAGCCGGAAAAGTGCCACAACCTGGAAACAGGTAAACAAAAGAAAAATAGATAGAAGGTTCCACCACCTGGAACCCGACTCTGACCACCACACGTTGTCCAGGCTCCCAAACACCTAAGCTCCGTTGAAGTCACGACCAACCTATCTGTCGTCTCCAAGGGCACACCAAGTGCGGGAAAAGCCCAAGAAGGGGTGAGTATAAAAATACTCAGTAGGATACACCGAATGCTCGAGGGAGAAATAAAGGAGGTACCGAAGGGTGAGCAGTAGAGAGAATAGAGTAAAAGTAAAGGAGTACAACCGAAAGTGCAGTAAAGAGTGCAGTAAAGAGTCCAGCTCAACCCAACAAGAAGAAAAAGGTAGACTCGTCCAGACACAAGGAGCTGGAAACAGTGAGAAGATGAACATCCCGTCGAGTCTTCGCTACCTATAGTAGAAGAGTAGACTCATCCAACCATGAGAATCTAAACACAGAAATCACATGGCATACCCCGCGCGTCTTCACCTCTCCTGGAAAAAGAGTAACCAAACCCAAGAAGTGTGTTCTGGAACAAGGTATATACATATCCATATGCTATATCATGAAGCCCAAACAATATCGTAATGGGATCTCCATCTCGTAGCTCATCCTAAGAAGGTGAGTATAAAACAGTGCTAGAAGTAAACTCCTTCGATGCCCAGCATCCCGCACGTCTTCCCCGAACACCAAGTCAAGGAACTCAAATAACTGCACCTCGACACCATCTTCTTTGGGAGGCACTGACTCACCAGCACGGTGTTAGGTCGTGTCACAAGGATGCTTTTGGAAGGGTAAGGTGACCCTTGTACTTGAGAGTTCCGGGGGAACGTCAAACCACACCTCGTCACTGCGCCTCAGTCTAGAGGTCTGCTAAAAGTCGACAGACGACCCACTGCCCAGCCCCGCTGAAGGGTTACTAGAATTCGACAGGTTCCCACTATAGGGAGACCTAGAAAGAGTCGACAGGTGCCACACTTCCCAATCCCGTAACAGCGTAATCCACTGGAGGGAGACCGGACTAATGTCGGCGACGGGACCACTGCCCAGCCCAGCTGGAGGTAACTCGGAATCGGGGACCACTGCCCTGCAAAGCTGGAGGTAAGCCCGGCATCAGGGACCACTGCCCTGCCCCACTGGAGGTAAACCTAGCACCGAGGACCACTTCCCAGTCCCACTGGAGTTAAACTCAGAAAATATCTAGCCATCCATACTAGATGGTACTACTCAGTGAGCACCTCTGTACTGGCCATCCCTGCTGGATGGTACAACTGGCGAGCCCTGCTCGAAACAACCTCAGCCCTGCTGGTAACATCCTCCTGGGTAAAGGATCAGTGCCCGCGTAAAGTGGTGGTCACACTGAATCTCCAAGAACTCTACCAGGGAACACAAATCAATAAGAGAAACTCCCCATGCCTCTCAGGGAAATTTTGCTCCAATCCACCGAGTCACTATCAAAGCAGACTGAGACAAATTATCACATAAAGTGGGGAAACACCCACATTATATGAACACATGTAGTCGTAAATGATGTCATATTTCATTGAAAGGGCATGGTACTGGAACCCCTCACAGCTGATTAAACAGAAGAACGAACCAACTCTACCGGCCAAAACATCGAGAACGAAACCAGGGGGAGACCACTCAACCCTACTGGTCGAACAAAAGAGCTCCAGGCTAGGGGAAACTCCACCCTGCTGGTCGAACAAACGAGCACAGATCCAGGGGAAAACTCCACCCTTCTTGTCAAACACATGAGAACAGAGCCAGGGGAATACTCCACCCTCCTGGTCAAACAATCGAGCACAGAGCTAGGGGAAGACTCAACCCTGCTGCTCAATAGTCGAGAACTGAGTAACCCTCTATGTCGTGAGAGGTCAAAGTACGTAAAGTAGAGAACGTCACCCACATGGGGACCACATGACGTGTGGCCCCAATTCAACCCCAACCGAACGCACAAAGGTTCTCAAGTACAAACAACCACATGAACCTCCAGGTGTTCTAGTATAATCCCATAGTATACTACATTCCAGCCCAAGGGATATCGTGCACACATCACCCAACGTCAACATGAAGGCGTAACGTGACAACACCAACCTGCCACCTCAACGGCTGAGGCACAGCCAACCACATCTCTTAAAGAATTTACATCACACACACGGGAGTGCACGCGATCACACGCCAAGGGTCTGCTACAACCACAACAGGACGAACCTCCACTGGTACACCTTTCATGATTCCACATTTAATAGGATCACGTAAGAGGCTCCACTTTCCTAAAAAGATTGCCTCTTTTTAATCCTCATGGAAAAACATGTGAGATAGACTACTTACTTGCCTCAAACGGATATCCAACGAAAAAGTCACAAACACCGCCTTATCCCCGAACGACATCCCGTGATCCTAAGCCTAGGCCCCGAAAACGGTCGGGCGCATCGCACCATTGTGATCCCCTCAGGAAAACATGTCAAAAAGAATTATCACTTGAGCACAACAGATATCCAGAGAAAAAGATGCATTCTGGCACACCACACACGAGCGGTGCTACATGGGACCCGCATCCTGGTCACGAAACAAAACGAACGGATCATACTGTTGCGATCCTCTCGAAAAAGTACACAAGTTGGACTATTCACTTGTCCAAAATGGTCTTCCGGTGATAGAGATGGAAAAAATAACCATCGACGCCCAAACGGCCCTCGTGGGTGCCCGCACCATCCTGCCAAATTAGAGCAGGCAGATTGCACCATTGCAATGCCCTCGGAAAAACACCCAAAAACAACTACTCGCACTCCCCAAAAGGATGACCGATGAGAATGTCGTCAAACGCTGCACGCAGCTCGAAAGATGGATCGTGGGGCCTATGCCTCAACTTCGGCCTTAACTCCTGAAACCACCCTGGAATGAACCGCCTCGGTTCCTGGGTCCCAACGCCAATGACGGCACTTCAAACGGATGTCGGACGCGTCCGCGCCGTCCAAAACAATATCCCCCTGAAAAATGCCAATTCAATTAACGGTTAGGCCGTGCCCCCGAGCCCCTCCTTTTGGGAATTAGAATTCCCTGAAACCATCTCAAAATATTCCTCTCGTATCTACAATTCCACTATCTCAGATGGCACATCAAATAGACCCGCCGTTTAGGAGTTACGACCCCCTGAATGCAAGGGGGCCCAAATGGGCCGGTCCGGACCGGCCGGCCTGGTCCCGACCGGCGGTCCGAACCAACCTATCACGGCCCGCTGGCCCTGGCCCTCCCCAAAGAAACCGGACCCTACCTCAGGTCCGGTTTTTCAAACAGACCGGCCACCATAGTCAGTCCCCCCCCCCCCCCCCCGCTCGCGCCGCGTCAACAATGACCCGCGGAGCATGGGTCTTGCTCCCCCGGGGTGGCTGCAAGCAGCCGAAGAGACGTCGTGTGTCGCCTCCGTCGGCCTCCTCTCACCGTTTGGGAGCCCCGACCGACACCGCACACCCCAGATCGCCCGCAGGCGACTTCGCCAGCCTCTCCCGCTCGCGCTGAAGACCCTCTTCCGCGCCTTGTTGCGCCCGGCCGAAGCCCCTAGCCGCCTCCTTCGCTGAAGGCCCACCGGAAAAAAAAAACAAAACCCGCAAATTCCGCCGATCATTCACATCCTCCTCCGAACTCCTATTTAAAAATACAGGAATTTGATGGAAATAATAAAATGTATACTACAAAACCGTGGGATGTTTTCGAAGAAATAGCCACAATTTGATGCAAATAATCAAACTGAAACAGAGGTTCGGGATTTAAAAATCAAACGAACACCACCTACCTCGATTGGCTTCGCCCGAAGCGTCGCAAGGGTTTTCCGGAGCTGTCGCACCTCTCCGAAGAGTTGGAGGAGAGTTGGAGCTTGAGGGGGCTACCTTGAGGGAGATTTCACCAGGGGGGAACAAGAGAGGGGAGGGGTGAAGGAGGGTTTAAATAAAAAAAGAATTAATTAATTTTTTTAATTAATTTGAACCCTAAATTAATCCTACATCCGAAACCTTCCAACGAGTCGATGTTAAGCCTCCCCTAGGCCTAACACCACCTCCCGAGCACAAAAGCAGTATCAGAATTTTAATCTAAGTCCCCATTCAAAAGTTATCAAATTTAACATTTGAAGCCTCTAAATTATGAAAACACCCCCGGGGCCATTTTTCACAGACGGGCCACGCCCATAAAAGTTACACCCCTCCTAGGGTAAATGCCACACTCTAGAATCAACGGTGCCCTCAGTTTTCCAATCCAAGCCACCGTTTAGGAGATACAATCCTTTCACCATCAAAAGAATTAATTAATTAATTTAATTATCCGTTTAACGTTCCGAAAGCGGGCGAGGGGTCTAAACGTCCTGCTCCGACATGTTTTATGTCGTTCCAAGGGTAAAAACCCCATTCTGGACCCATCCATACACTCGGATCTCTGATCTGATGAACCGATTAGGAGTTATAATTTTTATTTGGCGTGTCCAGTGTGAACGCACTGAAAATTTAATTCTGGCCACACCAGGGCTTGGAATCGCACGCCGTCTGAAGGCACTGCTCTGGAATAACATCAAAATTATTCCAAAGTCATTCGCAGCAAAAATTTGGGTTTTTACATAAACCATCACTGGATAATAATTACAGCATCTCAGGTTGAACAGACCCAATCTCTCTGTCGAAGGCCTCCCACAAGCACCTGAACCCCACTAAGAAAGGGATGTCATGCGGTTCCACCTAGGGTTGGAAGCTCCACCACTGAACCAGAGAAGACCTCTGAGAATGACGCTGGAGATGACCGTGCCCGAAATTCGCCACTACGGTCTTCCCAAAGACCAAGGAAACAAACAAGAAATCGAAACCAGATATAGCTCGAACGATCAATAGATAAGGGACTGGATCGAACTACAACTGTGACGTGCGACAAGAGAAAGAGGAACAGATCCGAATTCTCGATGTCACCACAGACCGCATGCCGAACTCGGATGGATGATGAAAAAAGGTGGGGGGAGGGCTGCAGCCACCCAAGATCGAGGAGAGAATGGCGGCAGTAGAAGAAACCCTAGCTGATGTTGCGCCCCTTATGGGCTCATCCCATTACAATTGGTATGGTATTCTATAGGACAGTTTTATTCCCAAAAAATTCAAATAAAGAGATATCGAGTATATAGGATAATGGAACTAGTATGAAACCTAATAAGTTTTATATATTGTGATAATGAGATCATATAACATGGTATGTATTAATATGAGGTGATATTTCAATACGAAATTAACCTATTTTTCTATGGGGTTCCTTGGCTTGTTGCTAGACACTAACCTTGGACATTAGGTTTCTTTTCCTAATACAATTGAGAAAGAGGCCTATATTGTCACAAAATAAGTTTATATATAATCTCAGTTAAATAATATTTTATTATTTACTATTTAATAGGTTGAATAAATATTTTTCTCAAGAATGTTTTAAAAATTATTCATGTATTCTTGAACACATATAAATATTTATTTTTGGTTTAGTAAATAAAATATTTATTTATTAATTGGAGAATAATGCAATGATATTTATTTAACAAATAAATTGGAATTAGTCAAGGCCTGATAAATATTATGGAGGAATGGATGACTGAGTTTAATGGACCCGTGCAAAATGATAAATTTGAATATTATTTATTTGAATAATATTTAATTATAATTCACAAGTTAATCAAGTGTCAGGATATAATAATTTTACTATTTTTATTTGATTGGGGGATTTTCTAGGATTAGAAAAAATAAGGGCACTTGGGAAATTATTTTTATTTTAAGCCTAGCAATAGAAATACCCAATTATATTATTTTCACATGATCTTATTTAGTTGTGAACAACAATTCAAGGAGAATAATCTCAAGTATAGAGAGATATTTTCTACAAATAACTCTCCATAGAATGTTGAGTAACACTCCTCCAACAGATTAGGGAGAATTCTTTGGAAGGGATTCTTGAGACGATCAAGTCGGATGACACAAGTGTAAGAAACATCTATGCTAGCACTCGGAGACTCAATCAGCGATGTCTAAATATAATTTTATCATGTGTGTATCAACAAAAGTTGAAATAGACACTTGGTTTCTACAACGCAATGTTGATTAACCATATATCAATCATTGAACACATCAAAAAAATAAATAATTCCTTAATGGTAAATCGTTATCAAATTAAATTAATTATAAACAATTTCTGTTCATCCCTCTCTCTCAGATCTTGTACATTTATTTTTTTTATTTATTTGACTCAATCCCTTGGCTGAAAATGTTCAATGTCGTATAGATCTCAGATTTATCATTTATTATGTAAATAAATAATGTTGAGCTCCTCCAATCACATTCTTCTATTTTTACCTGAACCTAAAGTCCATGAACTCCATATATTGGTGATATGAGGCAGAGTATTATGAACTACATATGAGAATGATTTTTCACATAATAAACCATATGAAACAAAAAATGAATATACAATAAAGAAGTTCCACATGACAAAACAATATCTTATATTAAACGACAATGAGTACATAGCCATAAATGTTTGAAATCTCAGACATATTATCCGAAGTACATAGTATAAAATAAATCCCATATTAATGTGATATGTGGGTCAATATCCCACAATGTCACCAAAAAACTAATACACCATACTAAAACAGTTACCCAGTACTTCAAAATGGTGTTGTGACTTTACCTATATTTGAAAAAACAAGATTTACACACACCCAGTGGTATGTGAAGGGTGTGAGAAAAACATACCTAGTAGAATCCCACCAAATGTTTCATAAGATTTATTTAATAATTAAAAAACTTATTCAAATTTGGACAAAAATAAATCCATGAAATACAATTTATCATACTTTAGGAAAACATGAAAATCACCATTTAAATAATAGTTTATAAAACATTGAAAAATAAATAAATTTTCAATGCATGCGAACATAGTCACTTCAAAATGAATCATTAATGTAGTTGAATTCCATGATACATTAGGTATGGGTTAGATAAGATCCTCACATATCTATTAAATGATGATGATGTGTTCACAATTCTCTAGAAACATAAGTCTACGGTTTGAGAAAACACCAAAATCTGTACCCCCTATCATAATATAGTTTCTAAAATTTTGTAATGAAAATCTAGATAGGTTTCCACATATCATACTAACATTATTGTCCCAATTTATAAAATTTCTTATGTACTCCAAATCCCCATGAAACATAACCATCACTTGGGGGATTTACTATAATAATAAAAACAATTTCAATTGTATATCACACATCAATCATCAAGAAACCCTTGTCATATATCTGAATATTCTTTGAAATCAATTATAAACATCAATACAAAAAATAATTTTATAATAGACATATAACAGTCCATTAAAAAATATATAAAACTTATTTAAAATGAAGGGAAATAATGGATCATTATACAATTTCTTTTTATTACACCATGTACCTAAAATCATTTAATTTCCAACAATCTATTAGGATCTTCATGTTAAAGGGAGAGAAGGATTTGTGAAACAATAAATGGAATTCCATAAGACCCAGTCCATGAAACTGTCACCCAACATACTCTTGATCAACAATGGGAAAGGAAAACCACATACCTATTGAATGAACACACAAATAAATCTTATAAATAGAAAATTAGAGAGGGAGGAACCATCCAAGGTTATCTTTACTAATAAGAAGTGGAAATCTAGAATACATCATAGAACCATCTGGATCAACAAATGTGTGACAAAAGAGGATGAATAAAGATTTTTATATGGTAAATTGAGTCAAGTACACTTTAAAAACCCTCTCTTAAAGATCTCACGTGCCTCATTCTATAGTAATAACTCACCCCCAAATATCCCATCGAACTTTTATCAATTTAAAAAAGTTGAAATTGTGTTAGCAATGTAGTGTGTTTGTATACCACAACCATGATGGATTCAACTGCACCATTCCTAGAAGACTAACCATGGTGATCAACAATGACATGAAGGAAAACCTTATCTATGTTAAACCCACCACCCATGTACATGAGCCTCATCCTGGTTGGTGAGGAATCCTTAAGTGCATCCAGGTGACCCGAGATCAAATCCATGCAGAGGATTATTTCTGAGTACTATAGAAGGTATAGTAGCAGGTACTATTTCAATCTGTTGTAGCCAAGACTATTCCCCTGTTTGGGTCATTGGGCCACCGCTTTGGTCCCTGAGTCCTTTAAGGCCATCGAGACACTGAATCCTTCAGGTCAGTATAGCCTTCAGGCCACCTCAAGGCCTTCAGTCCACCTTAATTGCAGATGAAAACCATACAACCTAAAAGGAAGAATCTCCAGAAGAAGGATGACCAAAGAGCTTTCACTATTGCAGATGTTAAACGGATTACAAGAATGAGAGGGTATGCCACCTACCACCGGGACAAGCCTATGAATGCACATGAAAGCCTAGAAAAACAACCATGTGAAGGTGGAGAGCTGATTTCACGATGAAGATGTTGTGGAGGAGCAGTTCCATGTAGTTAGCATGGGTTGTATGTAATGTTTGAATCCTATAGGAAATGAATTTAACAATGGACTGTGGGCCATTTAATACATATACCTACAGGCCTTATAAGGGTTCCACATCACCCCTTGAAATGTGGACTATCAAAAATCAAGAAAAATGAAGGCTTTCAAGCCATTAGAGGTTAAACCCACCACATTATTCACCATAGAAAGGTGAGTCTATTTTTAATTGTCTAAAGGGATACCCCCTTCATAGAATAATAAAGTCCATGACCAACCTAGGAATGTCAGTATCCTTTTTTTAGACAAGTTATATAAATAAAAAACACAACATGGACCATGATTTTTTACAGCCCTTGTTGAACAATAATATACACAATATCCTACATTATCCACTAGGAACAAACCAACACATTCCAACCCCAATATAATCCAAATCAAGGATTTCAAACCAAAAAAAATGTATTCCAAACCGAATATAATTCAATCAATGGATGTGATAGTTAATGAATATGTTGTACAACCATCCAAATGAATAAATAATGTAGAAGATTATAAAAATGCGATAATTTTCTATATGGTTTTATAGATTATTGGATCTGATTTAGTTTTTCATTGTTATAAATGTTGATGATTTGGGTATTATTGGAAATCATTATAATTTTTTTTGGGAAGTATAATAATTAAAAAGAGAATTTGAAATGAATGTTTTGGGGAGAACAATTTTTTTAAATGAATTAATAAGTAAGAATCTAAAATATAGAATTTTTATTTATCAATCAAGGTATACTGAAAATGTTTTACAATGTTTTTATATTTATGAATCATTCCTATTATGTTCAATAATAATTTTATGATCTATTGACTGAGATGATGATACATTTAGATCACTGGTGGATAATTAATAGCTTCATGGTCTTGAAATACTATATCATAATGTTATAAGATCACTAATATAACATACAAATAATACAAGGCCCTACATATCAATTTTAATGAATTTATTGGATAGGTAGAATTATTTTACTTGAATTCTTAGGAATGTTTTCAAACAAATATTACAATAAGATAGAGTATTTGTTATAAGAGATTATTTTATTTCAAAAATTTAGATCCAAAATTAGTTAGTTATAGTGATATTGGATATTTATCTAACCAATATAAAGTTAGATCTCAAACTAAATATTTATTCACATATGGTTGAATGGAAATTTCCATGAATTCTAAAATATGAATCATTTTTTTCAAAACTTCCCCAAATATTTTTGGGTTTATTTGATTAGTAAATATTTTTTGTGAATGTGTTATGTTTAAATAATCCATTCATCACATCATAAGTTTTTTTATATTGAATATAAATAAGGATATCCCCATTGGTATATATAAATATAATAATAATTATATAAAATAATATAATATTTTGTATATCAACGATGTTATTACAAATAAAATTCCCTAAAAAACGTATCTACAATTTAACATCAAAATAATAGTGGGATAGGAATCAGGAAAATTAAATCATGACATAATCTTTTGGATTATCCACAAAATTAATTATCGACAAAAAATGTTTATATTTTGAATTATTAAATTTTTGAGTGTATACTATAATGTATATAAATATTTAACTAGAGGTAGTTGGGACATTTCACACTTTATCCAATCATAATTATTTTTCCCGTATGTTTTTTTGGAAAGGATTTAAATGTTATAGCAAAACTTTCCATGTCATTGAATTGTTTTTGTTTCTTTTTTTAATATATTTATATGATGAAATTTAAATAATATCTTATTAAATTTATTGAAAGATTCAGGTAGTTATATAAATAAAATATATTGTATATATGGATGCATCAATTTCATTATGATTTCCATTACAATAAACATCATTCCTATTGGTGTAACACCTCATTATCATTAATTCTCCACCTGCATTCCATGTAACAGATCCTAGTTTTAAAATATTTATTAATATGAAGAATGTTTTAGCAGGCATGTATACCTAGTCTGATAAATTTATTATGAAAAAAATAAAATGAATAGATATTATAAGGGAAGTATAAAAATGAATGTATTAAGATCACCCTTATAATCCATGTCCTCTATTGATGAATAATAACTAGATATCTTAAAAGACCACATAAAAATAAAATATATAATCTATTTCCTTAATAGACCATCTTCCATATCATATACCTATCAATACACATGTGTCACATGTATCTATAGGTGATCACCCTATTGTAGACATTTAATACACAATGGTCTATGTTTCAAGGGGAATTTATTTGATTTCATATTGTGGTATTCCATGAAAATAGTTGATTTAGATTCAATTTTGAGTGTGTTACATACTAATAAAGATCATTATTTGAAATCACAAACTGGTTCCAAAATATATACATTGAGTGAAAGTCCATTTACAATAATATCATAGAAAACAACCATTGAAAACCCCATGGTGGTAGTAGAACACAACTCCAATACCTATAAGACCTTGTTTACAAAATGTTGTGCCACCCATATTCTCATTAATCAATGAAGGAATTAGTGGAATCCATCATACAAGTTTCACCAATAAATTTATTTTCCCCCTAAAATTAACACTAAGAGTATTGAAGATAAAAAGATCATCTACATCTCTATTCATCGAACCTGTATATATTTTTGAATCAGATTGAACATAATTGTCAATAGTGTAAATTACTCCATGAAAAAAAGGAATGTTGATTATAATAAATAGTATAATTTATTATTTTACAAATGAAATAAATTACCTCCACCATGATAGTGATTAGCTAGTTTAATACACGATCCATTAGAGGGGACCCAATTATAGAAATCATCTTATCAATAATGCAACCTATCCTATAAACATTGACTGTAAAAATTCCCTAAAAGTGGTCCAAAATTATGGTGGCAATATATATGTTGATAAGTTCATGCAGGATGTTTTCATTTAATCACAAATGGAGTTTAGAACTAGAGGTAAGGGGAACTCAAATAGATTGAATATGCTAACGAATTAGAATATTTCCATTCTGTAACCTCTATAAAATGATGAACCTGGATAGATCAATGAAGCGATTATAGAATCTAGAATCCACTTGGGAATGATAGATCTATGATAAAAATGTACCTATATATGTCTATTTCATTGATGTGTCCATTAATATTACTAGTACAAATTAGAGTTTAATCAATAACATAGGTGTAGAACTAGAACTTTAATTTTATTTTTTGGTGGTAAGATGTGGAAGAGACCCTCAAATCTCTCGTCCATGTATGAAATTGAGAGAATGTGGAATATATATGAAAAAATACACATGTATTTTATAGGAACATCTAACTAGCTATTGGCCATATACTTGAGATCATAGTGCTTAGAGACCATCAATTTAGAACATGTCATCAGCACATGGTAATAATATTTTATAGTGGTCCAAATAGAAGATGAAACATAATAAGAATACTCATTCTCTAATATATGCAGTTATATACCACCAATGAAATATGGTTTTTGATCTTGAGATGTGATGAGATTTTATGTAAAACTTTTTAGGAGATAATCAAAAAAAATTTAATGATCCTTGATGCTAACCCAACCAATTTCAATAGTCTTGGTACACTCTTTCCATGGATTAGTTACCAACTCTATTCCATTAAAAAAACCCTCCCATATAAACTTTTAGATCATTCCTTAGATATTTATAATAAAATTATTTGTTCATTTGTGTAATTATATGGAATATAAAAACATTATTATGATGAAAGAGTTGATAATAAATATTTTTCATTCCCATGACATATATTTTCCTTTATATTTGACACTTTAAGTAATGATTATGTATTGGATGTTTTCTAGGAGAATACTCTTGATATAACCCCCAAAAATAATAACACTCAAATAGATAAATGGTATTTACCTCTATTGACTCTAAGGTACCAATAAATTTTATTTTTTCACGAAATTAGAGTTTCTATTCAAAATATAAAGAAATAATTTCTCCAACTGTTAAATTTTCCATCCACCAACTCAGAATGATTGAAGACTATCTGAATTGTTTCAAATTTGTTATTGGGGAATGAAAACTATGGAAGATTTCAAAAGTATATAATATGTTTTAAGTATAATTTGGAGCTCATCCGACCTTCATATGATTATAGAATCAATAATTTATGAGTTCAATAAGGCACTTGCTAAGATAGTCCTCTTCTATGGAAAAGAGATGACCTGATAGATGATCACCTTGTCTACCATATATAGAGAATTTATATAAGACACTTAATGAAATATAATTGTTAATTTATAGTCTATAAATCAAATGAATGATATTTATCAATATGGAGAATGTATATTAGAATCCAAAATATTTTAAGTACATCCAAAATAATTCCATTCTATCATGTAAAAGGATTTTATAATCTTATGAAGAAGGGAAACATCCAAACCATGGTAATTTTTATTAATTAATTGATGGATTCCAAGGAAATGAGAAATTGGGTTATGTTTTACTTTGTGGAAAAATTAAACACTTTATATGGGAGATGAGCTCACTCAATATGTTCCCAAGTCTTACCCCTTATATCATATTAATTACGTTCAAGATATTATCAATTAAAAATAGCCTAAACTCCTTAATATCAAAAGAATTTTACTTTATTGTAAATAGAGAAATAAAATTTGAGTTGATACCTTGTGGAATATATGCATGAATAATGAATTACTTCATTTTTTTCTTGATTTTATATTGCATAATGTCCCAGTCTAACATGAAATATTCATTTAAAAACACATCTAGTCTAGTGAAAATCTCCATATTTAGAGAGAAAAGGGCCAATATGATTTCATCATCAAAATGATCCATTCTATAATTATGTTTATGGGTGGACCCAATAAAACATTGGATTCAATCAAAATGTTTTTTAATTATATTGATTCTCATCCATGAACAGGTTTTGAAAGTAATCTACAAAAACATTGGAAATTTCATATTCAATAATTTAGAGACTACCATTAATCCTAAGTGAATTAATACATCTTTTTTACTTTTTTCATTATATGGGAAATGGAGTAGGTTTGAATTTATATCCTGATCATAAAACCACCATATATTGTATTGATTCCACAACAGATTTGGTTTCAAAGAATGTAGGTCATCTATGTTATAGGTAAACTTTTAGTTCATCCTATAAAGTTATTTAATTCCTCAGGTTATAATGTTGACATTATTATTAAGCTTCTTCACAATTGTTGATTTCAATATATAATATTGATCAATAATACAAACCCCATTATATTTGGACAAACTTTACTTTCTTGATTTTTTTTGCTAATACATTAAGTGGGATGCCCACACACATACTTATCCAACCCTATTGAAGAACTACTCTGCATCCAAGGATGAAGAGATATACATTTTAGAATTTAGAAAAAAAATTGTATCTAACCTCATAACATTAAATTGGATTTCAATCAGAAGAGGATTATGATTGGAGTTTTTTTAGGGAGAGTGAACCAAAAAAACTAAGAGGGGTGTTACTGTCATTCATATGGTGAAAACACCTATCTAGATTACTCACCCACATTTTATTCAATGTGTATATTTCCAATGTATATTCATTTGTATATATTGTAATATAAATGAGATTACAATAGTTCATACTAGATCCAAACACACCAGATTAAATTATATTTAATTTGAGTCCAATAATATCATTTGTAATTAAGAAATCATTAAAATCACCGACCAGAATCTAGTTCTGATTCATTTGTTCAGACATAGTTTTAATCCCCCTACAAGGACCAATTATTCATATATATATATATATATATATTTAATTACATGTATAAAAATATCAAGTGATTTTCTAACCATTAATCATGAAAGTGATAGAGATATGGTGAAAGGTTTTAGTGTATACCAGTATTGGTAAACTTGAGTGGCTCATCAATGATAGCATTTCCACTAAACTATTAAGATGGTCATGTGAGAGAAACAGGTCACATTAGGAGTTCCAGTTGAAATCTCTCTAGTTTCCAAAAAACATCATTACTTCACTAATTCCAAAAAAGTAATGGTTTGTTTCAATCAAGAAAATTACATAGGTTAGTGGATGTTAAGGAATCACATAGCCCTAGTCTATTCGATAACAACATTTTTATTATTTAAATAAAGAAGTCTAACCCCTTGATTATGGGTTTTCTTCATCTTCTACTTTCATAATTTTCTATTTGGATTTTAAATTTCCAATATTCATTTTCCCTTTATGATTCCCACTATCCTTCACGTTGTTATATTTATCAATAAATATTTTGTTTATTCCTTCTCATAATCTTTATATACTAGGGAAAAATTTTCAGTAGCCTCATCAGCCAAGAGTTTACCATAATGGGGATGGAAATATGTAAAAATATGCACTCTTATAGGGGAGGATTTCATTAACCTCGTGACATCTTTTCTAGAGTTATATGATATAAAAGATTCATAATTTTTCTTTAAAAGATTTATAGTGTTATGTGGTTCTGAGATCCCCATCTATAAATCCTCTATAGGTTTCAAATATTAAACGTTCTTATTTAGAAACTTAGAATGATTTGGGTAATTATCCATTAAATTAGTCCCCTCCAAGCTAGACGGATTTTCCTTCATGACTTTAACCTCCTATTACTTCACTAATTTATCATAACCATCAATATTATGTATTACTTATTCTACAACATCTGTAGAATTGTTATGAATTTATGGTACCTAATCTTTATTCATGTTTCTATCCCTCATGAAAGCCTCTCCATATTCAATTTCACCATCAATAGTGTTATATTGTATACCAACAACCACTACAACATTTTTGTTGTATTTACCTAGTGAATTTATATCCTTCACAAATTGGTTTCCTGATTTTCATTAGGGGTTTTTTTCTTAATATTTGAAACATGTGAGAAGGTTTCCTTTCCACTATTATTTCAATAACCACCTATGATCTATCATTCGTATGATCTATGTATGATAGTTTAAATAGTTCATATTTATAATATGCATCTAGATATAAACCTCTGTATTCCTAACACTAATGTGATAAAATTTCAAATCCAATTATTAGATTAAAATAGTTATCAGTTTCAAGGAAACTAACATAAAATTAAATGACTTTATTTTATGATCATCATAGGTGAATATCATGTGTTAATATACTCTACCCGTAGTAACCATTTTACACTCACTAAATCCACAGATCTCAGTAATCCATGTGTGATGTTTTATGAAGTTCCATTATTTTTTTTTGTGAGATCGACCTTTTGCTGATAATGTACATATAAAAATTCAGTCTATCTACCACTCCTTCATGATTATATGATCCACGAATGACCCACCCCTTTTATGATTCTTCTAGGAGATGAGATAATGAGGTTTGAGAAGAAAAATCTACCAGCTAACTTAAAATGCTATAAAAATTACTTGTCTCACCACATATTTCCACCATTATGTAGTTGGAATTATGGTTATTTGGAAAAAAAATATGGAATATCTCTTTATTTTTTTAAATATACAGAAGTAACATCAACAAACTATGCATTCCTCCCATCAAATCAATCAAACTTGGATCCTGTAGGTGATCACCAACAACACCACCCTTCTCCCCTAACTCCATCTTCTAGTCATGGTAATACCAATTGATCATATGTAATTTCATGATATATATATGTTTAAATAATAACAAAATCCTAATTTTTTTCCTCCATTGTTCTATTAATAAAATTTTCCCTCATTTGTTCAGTTATTTTACTGATTATTCACTCATAATCATCCGCTATAATATTACCTTTTCATAACATCACATTAGCCACACTTAATTTATCAATATTATTTGCACAAATATTTTCACTTTTATTCAGCATTTCATCTTTTATTTTATATAATAGTAAAAATAATAAAATTTATAATATTATAATCATAGAAATTATAATATTTATAATATAAAATATATTAATAATAATAACTTTAATTCATTCTTAATAATAATAATTTATATTAACATTATTAACTTAAATATTAATAATAATAATCACAAAATAATAGTTATAATATTAAACATATATATGATTATATAAATATATAATTACTGGCAACATTATCATCATCATCATCGTTGTTATTAATGTCTTATATCATAATAATAATTATAATAACTTACATAACAATAAGATCACTTATACCAAAATAATAAAAATAAAAATATTAACATTAATAAGAATATTATTATAATAAAATATATTTAAAAACATACACAGACACATAAACACACTCATATATAAAATATTTGTAGAAAACATTTTTCAAACGTTACACTTTTATAAAACTTGTAAATAAAATTTAAAATATCACCAGTACACAAAAAAATGTTTACATAAAATATTAACAAAAATCAAATTGCTTCTATATTTTTCTGTTCTAAATAAAAAAATAAAACATTATCAAAAGAAGAATGTTCTACATGGTTTCTTAGAAGATAGTGTAAAGAAAAAATGAGTTTTATAAATGATGTTGAAAAAATATAGCTCAAGGTATTCTGAGTTGGATGTCAGAATTAAATATATATAGGATGAGTAAATAATAGAAATAAAGAAAAAATGTGATGTTTTTTGAATCATTAATGAATCTAGAATATTTTATTAGATAGTGGAAACCATAATTTAATTTATACATGTTTATGGAAAATTAGCCACAAAAGTTAACAACAAACTCATTGATAATTTCTTAATCAAATTAAACAAGGGTGATGATATGATTTTTTAACATTATAACATGACGATAAATAAAAATTAGAATTAAATAGCTAATAGGTAAGAATGAATTTAAATTAAATTAGTTGAAAAATAAGAAATATATGTGTGGATGTGTTTCTACAATGGGATATCATGGCATAGATTTTGTTTTTTTCGTGAATAAATATAATTTTCAATGTTGTGAAGATTAAAAATATCTAACAAAAACATTATATTTCATGAACCACAACCTAAAGGAATAATTATTACTTGAATGGTTTCCATTATACCAATTTGTTTTTTTATATATAAAGCATAAATGAATCAAGATATGATCCTTTATCAAGTTGGTATATTTTTATTGTGAGATACAGAAAGTATTCAAAAAAGATATTTGTTGGAGATTGTATTTATTTGGAAACTTTATAAACACAATTTTTTTTGAATAATATATGTAAATTCGGAACACCAAAAGGGTGTGGTGAAAAAAAAAATTTACAAAATAATATATGTTTTCAATGAAAAAATATTTTATGGATCAAATAATTTTCCTTTGAATGAAAATTAGAGTAAAAGGAAATGATAGTTGAATGGGAGGGATTTTTTTTGAGTTAATTTTTTTTAAATTATCATAAGTTGAATATAATGTAGGAGTTAGTGTAAAGAAGGTTGTTAAATGAATAATTATTAATATGCTTCATGGAATTAAAAAAAATACGTGGAAGGATAAGAGGATGGAAAATGTCATTCTGGATTGTATTGGGGATTCACATGTTAAGCATTAGATGAAAGAAATATGTTAGACATATCATAATGGAGGATGTTACCTCATTTTGATAATTAAATAGTTAGTGAACAGAAAACAGTTTTTTCCAATGATACAAGATGTAACATACTGGCCTAGTTCACTCAATGAATTATATCTGGACCAGTTATCCACGTGACCTCATTCACACCTCCCCAAATTCCAGAGGTTTTCATCTAGTAGTGTGTGTTTAAGGAGGAATCTTATGGAGGATATACCCAATATGTTAGAGTGTTGATATAGAATATAAAATAACTAAAAACCATCAATCATAAAAATTGTAAGTGGTAGTAGATAAATCTATACAAGGTGAAAATTAATGAAATATAATGAAGTCTTAAAAAACCATGATTCACTTACAAATGAATATTCATTGGGCTAGTTATAAAAATAAAAATGGATAAAAGGAAATAAAGATGCTGACACCATGCCCTCTTTAACCCATACCATATCTAGACATGTAATATGACTTGCGTTATCATTATCAATCATGAAAAAAACGTTATATTGGGACACATCCTAAACTTATCCTAAAATAACCATGTCAGAGTTGCTGAGGTAGCAAAGTTCCATGGACTACGGAGAAGGGCGTGAGTATAAAATTTATAAGGGCATGACCAACATGTTACCATACATAACAGACAATGAATTAAAATGTGAACAATTAATTCTCCAAATAAATAAGAAACAAGAAATAAAAAAACAAAATAACTGGCAACACCATCTTCGGCCTAATCTTGTATTGTCCTAGAGCACACACATGGACTGTGTAAACCCATGTAATTGGTACCATATCATTTAAAATCCATAGGTATGTAACACTAATCGACCATAACATCTTTGGATAGTGTTATGTTTTCTCTGAGTATGTCGTAATAACTATTCCTCCATATAATAGGACCAGGTGACCTGTGTGTATAGAATAGAATCACATGACTCCACTATAAGAGTTTTCTCAATCCAGACATAGCTCATAAGTTACAAGGTCCATTTAAATACTTATATAAACCTCTATACTATTATATTGGATAAAGCATGTATATATATCCGTGGAATACTGACAAATATTTTCCCAATCATCCCCTAGGTGGGTTTTTTAAAAAAATTACAAAGACATTAAGTATCAGGAAACCCACATAGATGAGTTTTATCAACTTATGGTATCACATAAATAAACACCACCCCATGATCATTTTTTCATTAAAAACAATGGATCTCGCATTGGGAATATTCTCATTCAAATAATAACACACCTTCCCCAATATACCTCACTTAACTAATTATAAAATAAAATGATTTAGGGGGTTATCAAATGCCCAAACCCCCATTCCTCCATTACCAATTTCACTCCATGAATTCGTTAAAAATATATATATGTCATCTGCTTGATCCCTGAAGCCTATACATGTAAAATCCACCCTCTATGGGTTTTCTATGTCACTACCCAACTCAGTTACCCAAATGGATTACTACAGTCCCATGAAAACCGTGAAATCCTAATTGGGTCCATTTTTTATCAATTTCCCACCTAGGGTCAACCCACTACTCACGTTGAACACCTTCCTAATCTAATCTCAATAGTCAATTTTCTATATGTATTTTTAAGGTCCCTCAAGAGGTTTAATCAAGACACTCTAATGAATTTAATCCATGCCTCCACAAGGATGATTATATCCAAGTCTACTAGGTCTTATGATACCCAATCACACTCATTAAAATGGTTGGACTCCATAAAGTATCACCACTGTGGTCATGACCATGACCATTGTAAACTAAGGAATGTAAGATAGTGATCAAGGGTCTATCATGGACCATAGAACCAATGTAAATCCTAGGTTGCATACATGTTCACAATTTAAATAAAAATTTAATCCAATTAACTTTAAAACATGTAATTCATCATTTATCGAAGGATTATTGCCCTTAGTGGCATGGAAAAACATCTACATACCCTATAAACAAACTCATAAAACCATATGACCAGTACCAAGACCACCAACATCAATTATATGATTTCCACATTTATTTATAAGGGTCAGTAGCTCTGGGAAGGCCCTTCAAATCTCAACCAAACCTAAAAATGTCCATTCAATGCTTGTATCAACAACTGAACCTCTAACTCATTCCAAACTCTAAAAAAAATTAATTATTAATAATTTTAATTAATCATTTAATTTAATAATAGATTAATAATCACTAAAATACTCACTGAGAACCACTAAATAATTGAACACTCAATCATATTCTCCTTGAGATCCCACATAGAACCCCAAACACTAACTGGAGAAAAATCCATATCTAACGACACCTTATCAATAAATAAATTAATTAATTTTGGATCCAAAATACTAGAAAACCATACTGGTGGTGTACCCCATAAAAATAGAAAACATAGACACATAGATAGTATCTTGGGTTTCAATCCAACTAGGTTGCACAAAATCATTGTCTGAATCAACCGATTCAACCATGCTCCGGTAGAATGAGAACTAAAATAAAAAAAATGTAAATAAATTCATGATGATAAAATAGAGGAAGGATAATGAATATGGTTATACTTTACAATAAGGGTATATTGGATCAAAAAACACTTAAACCTAGAAATAAATAAAGTCGTAAAACCTCTAAAAATAAAAAAAAATTGACAAAAACAAAATAGAGAAGATGAGTGGAAGAAATGAGGTAATTTGAGATGATATCCTTGTATTTAAATCACCCAAAATACTACTTGATATATCATTCATAGTGAAAACCATGTTTCATGCGATGAAATTTTGATCCAACACCCCAAAATAACCAATATTGACAGGTCATATTGTGATAGAATGTGTCACACTATGAGTTCTTCTAAGACTATCATAATAAGTAAAGATCCCTCACGATCCCCCCCCCCCCTGAGATCCCTCTTGAACATCCCAAAAACCACTAATGACTCAAGGATTACCTAAAAAAACCCTTTAGAGCTGTTAAAATACTCATATTCCCATCCAGATGTCTAGTTTTCAAAATGAACTACTAATAAATTTAAAAAATTCTACTAGAATTTAATAACCCTTGAAGGAATTGGGTATTAAATTCTCTCTAAAAATATCATCCCTAAAAAGCCTCTTCAACCATTGAGTTTAAACATGTAACCTACTTTGGTCATAAATATATGCTCAACATTATTTTCTCTACTATTGAACATTAATTGAGGTCTCATTTTGAAACTCCAAAGACTAGCACATCATTAATCAAAAATCATGCCACCAATGATAATAATAATAAGAACCTATAGAAGTCTCTCTATGGAACCATTAAATATCAAGAAAAAATTATTTCATTAACCTCATCTTCAAGTTTATAGTCCTACTCCCCATAGAAAAAAACTCTTCATTTCCAATTCTAACCCACAAAGATTTCCCAACATCAGAATCGCTTATCAAACACAATGTTAGGGGTCCACAAAAACCAGATCAATATAGTTTCCAACTCATTACACCCATACACGTACATTAAAAAAACAGACACCATAAGATGGTTATTCCACTTATCTCTAATTACATGTCGAGTTAGATGAGTATTTACTGCCCACACATAGGGCCCACAGTCACCAACTTTTCCCTCAATAGGTCTTGACCAAGCATCCAAAGACATCCATCAAACTAAATATGTTGTACCTGAACCATGTTACAAACATACCTTGATTTCCCAATGATTTCCATATCATATAAAACCTTTAGTTTGTTTCTTAACATTATATACCCCTAAATCACCTGAAAAAGTGCTCTCACCCCCTAAACCATGTCACAAACCTGGGTTCACCCCTACACAATCATTGGACCATAACGAACCTATCCAATGCCAGATGCCACTGAAAATTATAATCCCACATGGTATTTGAATTTATAAATTGTATTTAATAAGGAATCCATATGTAATTGGTTCTATATATTCCATTGTATCATAATTGAAAAATGATCATCCAATGACCAATCCCATACACTCGTGACAATTTTTCAAAGAATGTTCACTTTCCATGGATGACATTTCATTACTATCTCTAAGAGTGTCTGAGATGTCACTTCTCTTGATGAAAACCCCAAAACAATTTACCATGACCCATTCATCCCTATAAACATTGACTACACATGGGTTAACCTTCACATATACAAGCACTATCAGATCATTAATTATTTAATTCTCAAAAAATATAATGAGTATGACACCCACAAATACCAAGTGGTACACCTCCATCATATAGATCAACATAAATTGATCTTTATAATAAAACTCACTAGGTTCCATTTACAAACATGCATTTCTCTCCTTTTGATCTATTCTTGAAATGTTCTTCAGAAATAGGCCCACATGAAAACAACTAGGCCGCATCATTATTCTACCCACTCACGATCGTCAGCGATTCATTTCCCACAGGCATCACACATAATTTGTGTGTACTGACTCAACCCATTTAAACATAATTTTTTTTACATTCTCATACAACATGACCCATAAACAAAAAATCACTAATCTGTGGGTCACATATCACCATGTATAGGCTCATAATCCTCGTTTAATAGATGTGAGTTCTTCTTTAATGTCAATTATTAAATTTCAAAAAAATCGTTGATTATCTCAAAAAAATTGTTCTAACATATCAGTATTGTGAAAACTCACCATTCATAACATCTAATGATTACCCTATGGAATTTTATCTGCAGCTAACTTGGACCACCCCAGAAACTCATCTTCAAAATCATGCACCTCACCCGTGTCATGGTTACTCACTTTCAAGCCAACCTCATGGGAGTCATTCTAAAACCATGATCATCCAACCATGACCAGTAATGTATTCAAGCACTATAATCAGGGTTCATTACCTAAAATTATAATGCAACACTATATCTATATCATATATTTGATTGAACCTTTATGCATCTATCCATGATTGAAGCACCTACCCATGATTTCTACCTCAAATGCACCAATAATTTCTAGTCCATCCCATATCATGGGTTTCCATCCAAATATCACGATAAAATAATACAATAGATATACAAGATTATTATAAGAATATAATGAACTGTTACATATCCCACCCAGTCAGATCTCATGACAAGGTTATTGAGCATGACCACTTAGTCCATAGGTCAATCCTCTCACTAAGGCCGCATCTGATGAAACATCACACATGCTTTTTTCTCGATCCATGACATCAACATATAGAAAACCCGTATCTAATGACATAACACATGAAATTAATTTCATACCAAATCAACCACCCATATTGGAAAGAATTATCATGAGAATACAAATACATGAATTCCTCTTGTTAATAAAAAACACATCGCTCATTTCTATCCAATCCAATGAAATCATCTACAATGATTGGTATCAATAAACAAAATTAAATGTATTTTTTATATAGTGTGGAATTCCAAGATAGATTGGAAAACACTATATAAGTTATTACTGGATATTTATATAACCAAAACTATAGAATACATGACCCTAAGTGGTTCATCTATAATTCTGTAAATTCATTTACTAGATCATAATATCCCATAATCATCCCTTTATAATGGGATAATACCACATTAATCATGATTAATCACCCTACCATAAAACCCATATGAACATCCACTAGAATGAACTATATCTATTTTGGACCAGCTGAGTAGAATGCCACCAATTAATATTAGGGGAAATTTTCATATGAGCAATTTATAGAACATTAATTAGACAAGCCTTGGTTTTCATTGAAAATAATCACATAATCTAGAATATATATCATGATAATACTTTGTGTCTAATATGATTCTGGAGATTCCACTCTCCTTTATAGTCTAATTGCTAAAATCCAATAACTAGTCTCCTTCTAATAGGACAAGAACCCAAAAAAACATGCAACTCATCTATTATAAATCTCAAACATCATGTGTTTAATTATAGGTGAAAAACATATCAATTATAATATAAAAATACCAAAAGATTCATCTCATAGGATTTTTGTCATAGAAATTCACTAGGAAAGATGTTCAAGGTTCTCTAGTGTGGGTTCAATAACAAGCCATGATATAATCAAATACCCCCCACATACCATTTCATAAAACCATATGAAAATAATATAATAAATGATCTGATACCAATTTTAAATGTCTCTACTTGGATAACTATATATATAGTAATCAGACAGATTCTCAATTTGATCTTTTATGAACTTCCCTCAATACCATAGCCTAACGACTAGCAATTAGGTTCTAATGATCTATCATAGAGAAGCTATACCCCAAGGATCAAAGTGAAAAATGTAGTATAAAATAAGAAAAAATGGTCCATAATAAATAATTTTTATTTTGAAGTTCATAAAAAAACAAGGTTAAAATAAATGAAATGTAGTAATGGCCCAAATAAACATGTGGTATATCTAATCAAAGATCCATTTGAAAAATTATATAAATAGACCCGAATAAATGGAAATAATGATTTTGGATCCCTGAAATCTCTAAGATATAGCACAAAAAATATATTGATACCACTTGTTCTATCCACTTCAATAATGATAATATTGGTATCAAGCCTCATCCCAACTAGAACAAACAATAACCATGTGGGAGATACTTGGGTATACAAGATCCATGATAGCCTGAGTAGGGTGGCAGTAGAATAATCAATAGAGAACAACCAAAATAGTATCGTATGTAAATGGTAATTTAGTATCATGTGATTATGAAATTATTAGAAGAAATAAAATATTAGAAATTATTAAATAAAACCACAAAAATTTCCCACTATATCCCAATGCTTGAATGTCTCAGATCACATCCTGTGAACCGTGCCTACCCATGTGCCACAAATTTTATTTTAATTTATGTCCAATACCCGAATCAACCATACCTACATTTTATATTTCCTAGGTGTCATTGAACACATCATGATGAATGCCTTTTTATATTAAAGACCTAGTTCCCCTCACTATACAAAATAAAATGAAAAATCGCCCCCAAAGAGGATTCATTATCCCAAGAAAAGACTTTAACTTACATTAACCTCGGGAATTATCCTAGAAATATTAATCCAAATGTACTTGATAAAAACTAGCTCTATATCCTTGGAATCCACACTGGCAGTATCAGAACCCCACTATTAGATTTTTCTCCACCAAGGGCTTAGCCTATAAGTATCTTGGACCTCCCATAGGGATGTTTTCACAACCACTGTTATCAAATAAATAAACAATACCCCTTGGGTGTTTTATATAAATAAATAATATACAAATCTATGGATTATTTAAATAAAAATAATAAAACACATACCCCATGGGTATTTTATGAACCGATAATAAAAATAAAAATTATGAGGGTTAGACGTATGCCTAAAACCATAATTCTTCTATATCATAGAACACCATCCAACTAGGGTCCAAAATTTCCTTGATTTACCCACTCAATACCCTAAGTCAAAACATGTAAAATACACCCCTCTATAGGTTTTATAGTCACTATGAAACATAAAACCCAAAAGGGTCCTTGTAATCCCATTGTGACTAGGGAATCCCCCATTGATCCATTCTTAATCAAACTCTTACATAGGGTCAACCCACAACATGGGTGGAACACCTCCCAAACCCAGTATCATTGAAAAAATGGATCTAACAGATGTAATGGTCCATTAAATTGTCTAATTAACACACTCAACTCAATTTATTCTAGGCCTACACATTAAGGTTGCCAGAGGTATCTGTCCATGTCCACTAGGTTATACATAACCCAGTCGCATGCCTCAAGAGGTCATGATGTGATGAGGCATCAATACCATGGTCACTGCCACAACCATTAGTGGTTGAGGCACTAGAGTTAGTGATCAAGGGTCTATTGACCAACCTATAGCCTAAGGAAATCAAAGGGTCCATAAATGTATGCAATTTAATTTACATTTTGATTAAATTAACACTAAATCTAACAATTCAATTATTTGGAATGGGTCAATCCCCCTTTGTATTATGACTAAAAATCCAAAATAATGATAAATTAACACATGAAATCCATAGGTATAGTACTAATACCACTTTAACCAATTATTCACTTTCCCCATTTATTTCAAGGTGATAGAAACTCTACCAAGGCACATCCATGCATGTCCAAGCATGGAGATGCCCATTCCAATATTGCATTAATTCTCAATCCCCTAGATCATATTAAAAAAATAAAATAATTATTTATAAACAATTATAAGTAATTTTTAAATTTATAAAAAGAGGAATAATCATTGAAAAACCCACCTAGCTCCATTGTATCATCGTGACCTTTACCAACCTCACCCATAGGGCATGCAACATACCTCTGAAATTGACTTCAATAAGAGTCCTAACCATTAGCACCCATTCGACCAAAAAATTAATTTAATTTAAAACTAAAATCTTATAAAAATCTCCATGACGAAATAGCTCATTGAAATAGAATACAATGATATACAGATGGCATCTCGAGATTCCATTTAGCTAGGTTTCATAAATTCACCATTTAAATATGGTGAATCACCTTGCTTCGATGGAACCAATAACAATACCCAAAATAAAAAGAATAAATTAATATATAATGAAAATTATAGAGGAAATATAATGTGTGGTGTTATACATACAAATTGGAGTCTATAGAATCAAAAAACACATTGATAAGACAAGAAACACAGTCAACGGTGCTCCTAAAATCTAGAATCACCAAAAAATGTGAGTGGAAAGTTGAGGGGATGAAAAAATGGTGTTTCAAGAAGAGTACCTTATATTGAAAAAATAGAAATACTAATTGGTGATCATTCATGATGTGATTCTTTTCACCATGATGTTTTGATCCAACACCCCAAAAAAAAATGTGATCAGTAGGTCACAACATATCATAATGCATTATGATGTGACTTCCTCCCTACAGCTCCTGACACTTAAATATATCTAAAGATCCTCCTGATCTCACTCCCATACAACCCTGAAACCATGAATGACTCAATACATTCCTAAAATTACCATTTATAGGTTTTCAAATCCAAAATCATCTAACTGAAGATCTATTTATTACATGAAATCTCCAACTAAAAGAAAAAAAATTCAAAAACCCTAATGGAATTTCATAACTCATACAACCACGAGGTATTATATATGTGATATATAATGATGTATAATATAAGTAAATTAATAGAGTGAATTATTATGTACTTTAGGATTTATACTATACAGTTCATCATGAAATATTAGTATTAAAAAGAAATATGTTTTCACTTGTGGATTCGAAATGAGAATGACTATTTAGATGTTATCTCATCATAAAAAAGTAAATATTTATGGAAAATAAATCACAAAATTTGAATGTTTATACTTTAATGGTATAATAGATTATATATATTTGTAGAAGTTGAAGTAAAATGGTAATTTAGCCATATAGACTGAACTATATTCCTCACATTAAGAAGTAAGTCATGTTATTTACCTCATGAATTGTGTTTATTTAAAAAAAGAGGGGCGGTATTAGTTTCAAATATTTATCTAAAAATACTAGTATTGATATAATAATTTCCTGGATAATCCCTGTCATTCTCAATAAATTTATATATATACATATAATTATTAATTATAAATTAATTATAATTTTATTTATTTCTAATGAAAAAATATGGTCTGTGATAAATGATGGAAATACTCATTGGAATCATAATTAATATAAAATAAATAATACCATTTGGGGGTTATAATGTTATTAAAAATTTAGTAAAACATTCAATATATTTTTATTTAGTATTTACTTTCTATCGATTTATTGATATTTGTTATAAATCCATAAGTATATATTTCAATTTGGTGTACTTATTTTAATTAATAAATATTTATTTTAAATAGAAGTATGATGAAATGTTACATATGACGTAAATGAGTAGGAGGGGTTTTAATGAAAACATCATATATATTTTTATCTTATTGTTTTCTATGATAATCCAATACTCTAATAGGATTAAAGATTTCAATAAATAGTTTCTTTCCAAATTTTCGTCAATCATTTAATGTATTATTTAATGAAATAATTTTATAATGTGGTGGAAGAATTAAAAATTTCAAATATTATTTTATTTGAAATAGGATTTCAATTTGGGGCGAGAGATATTTTAAAAAAAATCCAAAGGGGGAGACTATTAGACCCCATGTAGTTGGTGGTTATTGGATTTTATTCAACCCTTAATATAACGATTTTTGGTTCAACCTTTATTATGAATCTCATCGATGATGAGGTTTCATAATGATTCTAAAGCTAATGGTAATATTTAATGAGTTTTTGATATATATGATGATGATAATTTGAACATTTTTTAACTTTATAGTAATTATTAAGATGATAATCATAAAAATAAGATGTTATAATATAGAATCTATATTTAATTAGTGATATATAACTGTCACATTGAAAAAGGAAGGATGGATGAGTGTCTATGGATATTTATTAATGAACATAAAAAGTTAGATAACACTATATAATCATAAGAATACGTATAAATCATACTTGATTAATTCAGCCATGAATATTTAGTAACAGGTATATAAAAATCATATTAAAATATTGTATTGGTGCCTTCTATAGAATGAGTGGCTCAAATGTATGAAGATGGAATGGTAAATAGAGTGATTTGGAGGAATGAAATAAATTATGGTAGGTAGTGAACAATATTTGAATTGTATGAAACTTGTAAATAATTATTTATGTATAAAAAGACTGATATTATAATATGTGTTGAAATTGACGATATTTACTAAGATTCTTCAACCATAGAGATTGGAATATTCCTCAATTATTTTCAATGTAATTCTTACATACTAATGATAAAGAATATATTTATTCATTTTAAGATAGCATTGATAAGGTGGTAATATAAATGCATAATGTGGAGATATTTCAAATTACTATATACCAATTTTTAGTAGTGGTTTATAATGAGATAAGAGAAATATATATATATATATAAATATATGTGTGTGTGTGTGTGTGATTGGAAATTAAATCCAATCATATTGTTGAGTAAATGGATGGTCAATCAATGATTCTTCTCATGATGTAAATATTATTTTATGATTTTATGAGGCCAAAAGGAGTGATATAGAAGTTATTTGATGGACATATAATTTAGGGCACAATGAGAATTAATCTAAAATTTATATGTGAAATATTGGTAATGGAAATATAAAAGGAGTCGATGGTGATGACATCATCCACTTATGGAAGCAAAGTGTTATTGGAAATGACATGGATATACCAAAAAGAATAATTTTGTGTGCTAAAGGAATTAAGAGATTGTTTTGAAGATGATATCCTCTATAAGAAATCGTGTGACTATTACTAATTAAAATATTTGATATTACAATTATAATGTGATGTTATATTATTGTTAAATAATGTATGTAGGAATATCCTTAGTAGTTCCAAAGTTACACCAAAAGATTTAAAATGGGAATTGTTGAAGAAAGGGATATGTATCCTTTCATGACACAACCTTTCATTGGACATGAGAGAGTCATAGATGGAGGAACTGCATGTTTCTAATAACAATAATGAGGTTCCCAATGTGTAATGAGATATCAAAAGAAGTGACATGAATGACACTGGGATGGAACTGGGTATCATTGATGATGAACATATGAAATTTACTTTTTTATTGATTGTCAATGGTAATGATTTAAACATAAAAAAATAAAAGACTAAAGGGAATTATGATATTTAAAACTATAATAGGTGATATCACTATAGGGATTTTATTCATAGGAGGTGACATTTTATATCAAATGTGATGACTAAGGAAAAATAATAAGTAACATATATATCTCTATTAATGATATATTATATCATCAGATGTATTAGATTGATGATGAATATTTACATATCCTTTATTATTAAGTTGAATTTTCTTGGAATATTTGGAATCATCTAATGAGTTACGAAAAAAACTATAGAGGATATATTTCTATTGATCGATAATGTGAAACACATATTCCACATGAATTTATATTGAGAAAAGAAAAAAATATGGATTTTCTATATATTCATTTTATATGAAAAAAAATCCTTTAACTAAATAGACGTGGATCAAGAATCCACAATGTGAAAAAAAAATAATTCAATTTTATATGTTTGTGGTGTATAATATTTTTCAATGGAATGATCAGGAAATATTAATATTAATGATATGGAAATAGAAGTATTATTAAATATTCCAGGACACATGAATCTTTTTTAAATAATCATCCACACCATGGAATGTTTATATAAAAAATAGAGATAATATTATTTAATATTAATTACTTTATTTCATTATTTATTTAAAATATGGTATTCATGACTAATTATTAATTTAATATTCAAATTAAGTTATATTTAAGAATCTGCAATATTAAAACATATATAAAAATATTGTAATTAAAAATAAAATATCATGAATAATAAAACTACTTAAAATAATAGACTATATACCGTTACATGATTTAAACTAATTATAAAAAATATATAATTATAGAAACTATGAACGTTTAAAATGATATGAACTCTACACCTTTAACATTTTTGAGGTTTTATAATCATTTATAAAAAAATGTTATCAATTACCAATATGTCAACTCCATATTATAACACTGGAATGAGAATCACTAAATGATAGGTGTAAAAACATGAAGTTAGTAATTGAATAAAAAATACAGAAAATTAGTAATAAATAATGAAATAAAAGAATAATTTTCAATATCCAGTAATGATTATTTTTAATTTAATTATTATATATCATGAATGGCATCTAATGTGAATTGTGAATTGAGGTAAGGGTATATTCTTTAAATATCCCTTTCCTGATATATTAGCTCTCTATTGGATATCTTATTATTTGAATCTAATTTTCAAAACTATTTAATTATTTTAATGTAGTTTTATCATATATTTTATTTTTTAAATTTTCACTTAACTATATTTGTTAATTATAATTCCATATACAATAGTGTTGATAACTGAAACACCCTCTCCCACATTCTTCTCTTTTTATTCAGTATTTCACTTCCTTAAGTACCATGTTCTTTATTCTATATATATATATATATATATTTTACTTTAACATAAATAAATTTTAATTTACATTATAAATGCGGTATTAAAAGTATATTTTATTATTATTCATTATTTCATGATTATTTCTTATCATACAATTATGATCCATCCAGGCTAGGACTCCAGCTACATTATTAACATTACCAAATTGTGAGCCACAATTACTAGCTTCAGTAGTCCGCAATTTTGTACAAGTCGCCAAGGTTATCTCATCACACTCATATATAAGAAATTAAATCATTTAAATAAATATTTCACATCCCCATGAATAAAGATAATTCATTTCATTACCATAATACATGAAAAATGTATATCAATGCACGGCATGCTATAAAAAACAAAATAAAAAATGGACAAAAATAAAAAATTATATCATATCCTCTATAATTGTAGTGGGGTATAATTTAATCTAAAATGACAAAAAATTATTCTATGTCTAGAGGTATGCTCCCCCAAAAAGACACCAACAATATCTAGATAATCTAAAAAATAATAATTAAATAAAGAGAAAGTGTGTCTATAAATATACTTTGAAGGGTCATCCTGTTAACTCATATGTGTCCACTTGATTTAAGATTGACAAAGATTTCAGTTATGAAGTAAATTATATAAAAACATAAAATGATGATCCCTAAATTCATTTTCCAACCCCCATCCACCACATTATTTATAATCATCATAGTTTTCTAACCATACAAAATCTACCATCGTACAACATCACATAAGCTTCACTAGACCAATAACCATCACCAATCCATATTCAATAACTATGTAGTTTTACACCCAATGGGACCTCACTATAATATATCTATATATTATTACAGCATAAGATACCTCCCTGTAATATCCAAAAAATATTTCCACCCATAGACACCCCACCAAAAAATCCTTATATCATCGTATAATAGCAAGGACCTCAATAATTCTATTTTTTAGTTAGTTAAATATCGACCCATAGGGACATTCTCTATTTTACATGATTAAACCCTAAGAGAACATCCCCAACATAATATGATTATTTTTGGAATGTTTCATTCGTTAGGAACTCTTTTTTGTATTATCAAGTGTCTTCAACCAGTGACTCTAACCACTTCAACTCATATCCTCACAATTATACATCAAATATACACTATAATTATACACACTATCCAAACCATCATCATCTGTTTATTTTTTACCATCGATCAAAAATGGATTCAAAATCAACCATTAATATTATCACCCATAAAAGACATTACACATACAAAGAATCAATGTAATGAAATTTAACAACATAGTTATACTACACTCTAACCTAAGACCACTTTTACTATATCATATTGGGTAAACACTACATCTCATATTCATACCACACTACCAGCTAGATATACACAACTAGATACTAGGTGGTAAATTACCATATATATAATATTCCCCACCTAATAGTTTTTACGATGTTCTATAACCATATGACCAACAAATATATATTAGAAAAAACCCATTATACTAAGTTCCACCATTGAATACACCATTCCATTCTTGGAAAAATATATATACACACAAGAGAGGTTTATATAAGGATTTATAAGTTATATTAAATCCATAATCTCTATATAATAATCCCATATTATTTCCTACACACCTTAAGAAAATTAAAATAATATTTAGGTGGAATGGGAGGGGATGAATATCAAAAGGCTCTACGCGAATATTGTGTTGCTCATATATAATCCACACCACCCAAATATAACATAGTACCAAAAGTATCTATATAAAAATATGGAAGGGGACAATTAATAAGGGGAATGACCCCATTATAAAAAACATTCACTCTATCACTTATTATCTCCAACACTACATGAAAATTCCCCAGAGAGTGGCACAACCCCCGTGTAGATTCATATTGGATTTTCCAAAGTTCATGAAATAGCTCCAATCAAAACATTAATTATTTTTAAAAACATATCAATTTTTATAACCCAAAATCTACACTAGAAAACTTATAATATTATTTTATTAATAATAGTAAACACAAAATACTCTCAAATTTATCACAAAAAAATATCAAAATAACACACTTTTTTAAATAATTTTAAAAAATCACTATCCAAATATCAACACTATAGTTAATCCACTAAAATTCATAATATTTTAATTCTATTATTATAAAATATATTTTACCAAAAATTTATGTATTTAATTTAAACAATTTACATGTTTCCATCAATAATCAACAATATACAATTGTTATTCAATTCAAATATTTATGAAGAATATATATTCCATCAATCTATTATTAATAAGTATTTTCCATTTTAGATTTTCATATCATCATTATACCATCATATTAAATTTTTCTAGTTACCAAATTATATTAAAATTAGATTATTTAGAATTATCATCCCAAAAAATTATCAAAATGTTGATAAATGGATAAGGATTAATTTAACAAGATTAGAATATATAGTCACCTACCTCAATTCCATTACAATTTTTAATAATAAATCATATCTAGTTGTTCCTTTGTTTTTATTATACATATATCTCACTATGATATAATGTTTCATGTAAAAAACAAGGGTTTCATTTCTTTAGTATTGAAAAAAAATATAGAATGTGGAGGAAACATTGAAAGTGGAAAAAATGAATGAAAACAAGCCAATCTTTTATTCCCCCTAAAGACATGTAATAGCCACTAATAAATTTAACCATTGGATTTCACTTTCATATTCTCATTAAATTTATCCTCATTAAATACACGGAATGTACATGACATGAACATTACAAAATAACAAACTTTCAATTCTTTTAATATTCTATGTCATCAGTTCCATATAAAATTAAATATTACACATAAACTACATTACTTATTTTATTAAAAATATCCTCGAAATTTATTTCAATAAATTAATAAATTAATAATTTGCACTATAAATATATATTCATAAAAAATGACAACTACAATGAAAAAAAATTCATTGTACTACATAACTAAAAAATTTGTGTGTGAAATATAATGTCACGCACAAGATTTTATGATGTGATTGGTAACATTGCCAGGTCACTATAATACACACCACTTTAAAAAATATTCATCCGTGAAAATATTCAACCATAAACATATAGGAGGAATAATCACATAAGTCCTTATCGTAATTCAGGTTTCATAACTATAAAATATCACATCAAAATAAATCAGGAATTTTAAAAAATGTGCAAAAAAGAACTATCTTGGTATAGTGATCTTGACCACATCATGATTAGTGATAATATACCCTATGTCATGGTATGTGTAACCACATAAGGGTGTTTTTACTAGATGTTTTAAATGATATAAAATAATTCCCAGTCTATCTGACTTCTTTTAATTCCCTACTATTTTTTTTGATTTTTTTTAAAATTAATTTATAGTTTTCGATATTTTTCAATTAATGTAACACTGAAAATAGTTTATTTTATATTAAATAATGATGTTTGGCTTGTGTTATATGAAAACCCAATTTATTAATTCACTACACACAATATAAATTTTATATTTACCTACATGGAACACAAAATTTATCTTTCAACATGGCATGTATTACATGCAACATCGATATTATGTACACAACACACAACCCCAACTTGGTATGTTACATGCAACACTGAGTTTCAAAAAAAAATTATTGTTGTGATAATTTAAATTATATATTTATAATATAGTTGTTAAACATAGTAATATTAATAGTGATAACTACATTTCAAATATTGTTTAAACAATGCATATTGATAATGAAAGACATATTTCTTTTAAAGTACTTATTGGTTTTAAAATTCAATTTTCTCAAATAAACTATTTTTTCAAGTTATTTTATGAAAACCAATAAAATTAATTTTCAAAAAATTAATAATTTTGATTTTATTAAATAAAATTCATTTTTTAAATTATAATAATAAAATTTTGTTTGGAAAAATTTATAGAATTTAAATGACAAACTTAATTTTTGGATGAATAGTGAAAGTACTAGATATTAATTCCAAAATGAATTTTCATCTAAATTATTTATAAGGATGAATTATAATTTAATTTTGTTTAAAAGTTTAATTATATAATATTTGTATCAATTAATCCAAATTAGGTCATTGTAATCTATTTCAATTTTAAATTACGTAAAATTATTAAAAAAACGTTTGGATGTTTTTACTTTAAAAACATGTAGTGTTGTAACATCAAGGAGATTATTTTCAAATTATTTTCCACTACTTATGTGATTGGAATTTTGAAAAATGGATTCCATATTTAGAATCAGAATAATTTATAAAATATAATAAGTTCAAATTTCTTGTGACCAAAAAATTTAGGGAAATTGTTTAAAAAGTTTTACAATGGTTATGAGAAAAATTAGGTTAATAGTGTCATAATCCATAAATTTAAGACCACAAATGACCTATACATCTGTAAAACACCCATTTTATGAAACATATTCATCCATTAACCTTATATGGTTGTGTTTGGTAGATTTTTTATGAACTTTTTTAGGTAAAACCTGGGTACACCTAACATGTTTTAAAAAAGGCCATCTTTTCCCTTTTTCCTTCCCTATAAAATAAAACCACCTCTACCTATTATTCACTCCTCTAAAAACACTTAGGATCATAAAATATCTTCCCCATAAACATCCCAAAATCCTTAACATCCAACTAAAATCCTCCCCTAGGGAATAAATCAATCCAAGGAATATTTTCGGTACAAACTAGAAAGAGTTACCTGATTAAGAGGTAACAACTTATCTGAGGTTCCTTTATTTTATTTTTTTCACCAACCATCCACTATATTTATTACATGGTTTTATAAATGCACCAGTATATTCTATATACTACTATGTTGTTATGATATGGTTTTAAACTACACATACACATGCATACATCTAATGGTTAATAATCACATTGTTTATGTGTATGGCGAACTACCACCTCACTAAAAAGAAGGTTACTCATTTTTCCTTTACTACCTCTAATGGAGGAAATTATGATAGAAAGTATTTTTATATATGTCAGATATTACATATATTATTTATTTAATCTTATTTATTCCTTTTATCCGCACATATCTTTTTTAACATCCATTTGGTGTAAATATGATAAACTTATTTGAGGAAGTGTGGACTACCACCCCCTCAAAGCGATGTGATACGTTCCCACACTACATGGAATGTATTGAGGATGGTTTTAATAAAATTATATGATATATATGAAATAATAATTATAATGGAAAAAATATATATTTTCATATAATAAAATTTGTTATTTTTTACCTTTTATTCAATACGACAATAAAAACGAAAACAATGTTCATGTGAACGTACGACTTACCATCTCCATGAATGGTGTATTCAATTTAATACTTCTATATTTTATAGATTTATATAATAAACTTATAATTACTATTAATTATATTTATATCATGGTTTAAATTTTTTAAATCAATATATTAGTATAAGTATCAATGAGATAAAAAATTAAGGCACATTCAAAGCGGCTATTACATGAAGTGAAACCTTAATATAGAATTGTTAATAAGATGGTAATATAAGGTCATAATAAAAATTATATATTAAAAAGTGATAATAAGATGATTTTTTAAAATAACTATAATCTAATTAAATTTATTATATATTATCCTTGTACAAGTATGATGAGAGTCATGAAACAAGGTAAGGGAATTTTATCTCACTTTTTATATCTGTGGGATACATGATTTATTGAACACCCATTACTTTTTTGTGGTGTGTATACATACCATGGAAGTTTTATATGATTATTACACTTAAATTAATAGGTATTTGAATATATATATATTATAATATTTCCCTCATGGGAATTTTATTTCATGATTTACAAAATCTGTAATGTAATTTCATCACAAATTTCCTTCTATGAGACAAATGCCAGGCTATGCAACTATATTTTTCCGTGACGTGTATATACTGACTTGGAAATGTTATATCATGATTATTATTATTTTATGGATATTTTTGGATTCATTTAATTTAATTTTCATAAATTTTGAGGATAGTTTGATGTTATAAAGTTGTAAGAGTTTATTGAAACAATCTTATCATTTTTTGAGATTGTTTATGTTTATGCTTCCTTTAATGAAATATTCTGATCCATATCTCAAGAAAGCCCCTGAATTATCATATATTATGGTTATTCGTGATATAATAATGTATTTGTACCATTTTACTAATATAATTATATATTAATGTTAATAATGTGTTTTTAAGAAAGCCTAACATCACCCTCTCTTCGGTTCAACATTTGTGTGCCTTCAAAATAATGTTTTCTAAAAAGGGTTCCCAAGAATATTATACTATTATCATAGAAAAAGTAAAATTGTTTATACCCTTTTTAATATTTACCAATGTTTTCAAAGGAATACTTTTGTATCTTTCTGAATGAAGCATTTTTTCTAACTATTGTTTTGTGAAAAAGGACTAATATTCGTACCATATAGGGCATGTAAGGACTTAACAATTTTAAATTATTTGAAAATTTAGTTTCGTGTATAAAAATTTAATTTTTTATAATTTTTTTAAAAAATAAAATTTTCAAGAAATGGTCTTCAAAAGGATTTCATTCATCTTTTATAATTTTTTTGAGGGAAACAGGTTTTAAAAGTTTTTTTGTTTTAAGGAGAATTTTTCAAAAACGAAAGGATATTTACATAAAGAAATGTTTTCAAAATTTCTTTCAAATTTATTTTTCATCTATGATAACATCTATTGTCGTTACTAATTCCCTTTTAGGAAATGATACATTGGATCCATTCATATTATTTCAGGAATGATTTATTTTTTGATTGAAAGATTATTCTCACACACATTTCAAATCCATGAGTGGTATAATTTTGAAACCTGATTCTTTTCACATGTTATGATTTAATGAATTGATTATGAAACCCATCTATTTTTATAGGTTATGAGGTGATGATATGTTAATGATAACCATTTCATTTCATGGGTTTTGTTTTTATGTATATAAAACCTGTAACTTTTTATGGGTAATGATATGATTAATGTTTTATTATCTTGTGGAACATGTATGAATTATTTCTTATAATATGATTTGTACCTATGTCTCCATCCAATACATTGGGTATTGATATGATGTATATGGGACTAGCGGTTACACACATTGTATCCCAGGAACTAGTATATGATGGTACATGGGTTGTAGCCCAATATTGAAAAAAATATGGTACATGGGTTATATCCCTAGAATAAAAACAAAAAGGAAAATGGGTTGTAGAATAATCTTAAAATTAAGATGGTACATAGGCTGTTAGCCTAGTCCCAAATCAGGTACATGTGTCGTAGACCAAACCTAACATGTCATAATGGTCTTGGTTCATAGCCTTATCATAAAATTTTCTATTCTTATATGTATTCCACAAATCTGATGTATTATTCCTCAATTAATTTGTCATGTATCATGATTTATATTTCCATATTATTCTTTTCTTATGAACTTAAGATCATTATCCCATAACATAAGTTTAGGACCATTGATATATAGGGTATAGTCTTCTATTTTTATGATCACATTCTCATACACCTATGTTCATGTTTATTCTTACATGTCTTCCTTGTTTACCCTTACTAAGAATATGTTCTCACCCCTTTTATGTTTATATACCAAGTTTATGGAGATACATTTCATTTATGATATATTTAAGAGGGGTGCTAGTATTGGAGAACCTTGTGTAAGACAATGTAGATTTATTATGTATCAGTGTTTATGTTTACATATTTTCTAATACACTAAACTCATTAGTTCTTTGGGAATACAATTTTAAAATTATTTGAAGAATTCCAAACAAATATGAAATGTGTATGCATGAAAATAGAGGGTTTCTATAGTTTTATTAGAGAAAATGTTTAGTTAAAAATTGGAATCTAGGATATTATAACCATAGTAGTAACCCTAAGGAAATTTATAAGGATAATTATAGGGATAAAAAATATCATAAAAATATGTCCTATAATTTTATTAAAAGATAGAGTTAGTGGTTACCAAGAAATACATCCTTGTTTGGATACTACAACTGCATGTTTAAGTAGAATTAATTTACCTTGGGGTAACAACTCTGACAAGATGTTCCAAGCCTGACTTGGGGTAATTTGGTACATGAAAATTTACCTTCCTATAATCATGGTTTGACATTCATATGGGATATGATTTGGGAATTCAAAAACACTTGAAGATCAATCAATAATGATTTAAATAAATGTTGGCTATGAATAAACTAGGATAAAACTAATGCTTAATAGAATTAAGAATTTTTCATAATTTATACATCCCATAAATATTTTCATGATGGTGTGGTTCTTATCTATTATAATTGTTTCATGCTCTATGATTTTTGGATTAAGTCAATGGGTGGAACCCAAATGAACTGCATTAATGGTGATTTTGAGGGACAATGCAACAATTGTTATCCTCATGATCCTAATTATTTGGGGGATGGAATGAAAACTTCTTTTGATATGATCAAAAATCTTTCACAAGATATGAATAATGATGAACATCCAAATGATCAAATAAGGTAACAATGTTCTTGTTGAGTCATTGTTGAGGCAATATACAGATTCTTTTAGCACATCTTCTAATCCACTTGTTGCTGAACACTAAATCAGTACCACTGAAAATATATTCTTTATTCTCTAGTATTTGGATCATGAGAAAGTCATTATGGATATTTATTTATTATACAGTCAAGAATACTAATGGTGGGAAATAATAAAGAATATATAGAAGAAAAATTAAATTGAATACATGGATTGGGATGAGTTCAAGAACATTTTCTTCGATAAGTACTTTCATCGTGTTCTTCATAAGAATATGGAAAATAAGTTTTGTGAGTTGAAGAAAAAAGATAATGAGTTTGTTGGTTACAATGAGGCTTATTTCACAAGACATGTGAGGTAAATTTCTGGAATTATCATCCTACCAGAAAGTGAGGTTGATAGGTTCTTCAGTGGCTTATAACCAAGTCTCAGAAGGGCATTGTCCATAAGATACTTCAGAAGCTATGAAGATATTATACATTATGATATCAAAACTAAAATAGAGGTTGGATATATGTATCAATGTTATTGTTTTAACTAGAAGAGGAAGATAGAGTTCAATGGAAAATCAAAAAACCAAGGAGATATGAATTTGATCCTTCCTCTATGGAATAAGTGTGAAAATAAGAATGGTGGGAATTGTATTATTGGGAATAGTAAATGTTTTTAGTGTGGAAAGGAATGAAATCAAGAGGATGGTTTCCTAAGTGATCATAAAAAGTATTATAATGATGCGAATAATGGGAAACCACCTCGGGATGCACCTCCCACATTTCAGTGTTTCAATCATAGGGAGTATGGGAATTTTGTAGAAACAATACCCAAATACATGGGTTAATAAGGGTGAACAATTCCAAATACCTCTGAAGAGAAATAAAAAATTTAAATAATACGCAATCATAATGGATGGTGTGATCCATGATATGTGGGGAACTCCGTATTGGGTAATTTCCTATAGGCTTTTGTAAAAATAATATCTATGAAAATCTTTTGGATCCTTTATTGGGACTTGTTATGAGTCAAACCACTGTTTCTATTTACATACATAAATTTTGGATTAATAAATTCATATTGATTTTCTATATTTAGAAGGCTGAATTAATGATTCAAATAAAAATGATTTTTTAAGATAAGAACCTATTTAAAGAATAAAAGATGAATTATATTTTGAAAACATGTATGATTTCAATAAGGATTTATCGAAATATAGATTAGGAACATGTTTTAAAGAGAATATATGATAAAGGTATTCACATGTTTGGTATGTGTTTACACATGGGGGATAAATGTTATGTTTATTTCATGACCTTCTTTGTAAAATTATGGATTTTCATCTTTTAGAACGGTTATAGGGATAACCCTTCATAAAAATTTTATGTAAAACATTGAATAAAGTACATATGTATTAAGGTTGTATTGAAATATATAGTTAAATGTATATTTAGTGATTGACCTTATTTTGAGGATGTTCATAATATTTTTGAAATTATATTAGTGTGGTTTTAGAAAATGAAATCATGTATATCGGGTGAAAACCAATAATGTCTACCACAACCATGAGTTTTGAACCAATGACCAAATGACAATAAGGGGTTCTCTCCTTCCACAAGCATACAAAATTTCCTAGTTAATGTGTAATTATTATTTTTGAAAATTATTAGTGATTAACCAATATGGTTACTTTTTGTGTTTAGAGATTAATATATTATCCATATAAATTTTTAAGAATAGTTAGATAGAAATAGTTATAATTTTTATTGTTTTATGGGTCTTATGGTTTAATAAAATTGTATTTAGGAAATTTAGGCATCAATGATAATTTCTCGACATCCATTACATGAATTAATGAATGAATTAGAAAAATAGAGGAGAAAATCTAATGAAATGTATTTTCTTTATAGAAATATATCATGTAGGTATATTTCCTTAAATTATTGGTCAATTAAATAATTACTCAATGATAGGATAACGATCAAATGAAAATTGGTTATCCAAATACTTTAATATTTTTTGTACTAATGTCCTTTTAAATCATCACAGATTTATGAATTTGAGGCCCCCTGAATTTATTTGATTATTTTCTTATTTGTGAATAATGACCGCAATCACTCCACATAAATATTTATTCTTTTGCTTAATTTACAATATTCACTCCAAAAATCTATTGTACTAGATGGAAACCAAATTATATATTACTTTGGGTAATTATGGTGGCTCCAATATTCTCTTTTTAAGGGATTTTTTTGTAATCATTTTTATGATGTGGGTTTTTATGAATCAAAATTTTGGTATTAAACCATTGATAACCTAGATGATTTTTAAGTGAGAAAATAAATTTAATAAAGGTTGAATTTAACACCTCGAGAATTTTTGAATTATTATTTTTATAGTTAATTTATCATTTGCGATATTTTTCTATTCACATAACGATAAAAATAGTTTATTTTATATCAAATAATGATGTTTTGATTGCATTATGCACAACTCTAAGTTAATCATGAACTAGAAAAAAAATAAATTTTATCTTTATATATAATTAATTCCATTTTTAGCTTTATAAATAGTGTACATTAAATGTAACACCTTCCTGGTGTATGTTACACACAACAACACTAAGGCGTATGTTGCACGCAACACTGATTTTCTACAAAACGTCTTTATATGGATTAATTATTTAATTGATATAATAATAATTTAGCCGTTAAAAAATGTAATATGAATATTGATAACTACTTCCCAATTTCTTTTTAATTAAAAAATATTGATAATGAAAGTCATAATTTTTAGTAAATTCCTAATATATTTTAAAATACTATTTTCTCAAATAAACTACTATTCATATCCTTCTATGAAAAAATAATAAAAATAATTTTAGAAATATTTTGAAATTTAATTTTATAAAATAAGAATATTTTTTGAATTTATAATTTCAATATTATCTTATAGAGAATATTTGTGATTTGTCTGAGAAACATCATTTTTGGATGAATAGAGAAAAATACCAGAATTAAATTCCAAATTTCCCTTTCATATTATTTATTTGTAATGATAAATTATATTGTAATTCAGTTTAATTGTCTAATTAGGTCATATTGTTTACCAATTAATTGAATATCATTCATTTGAATCAATTTAAATTTAAAATTAGTTATAAAATTATATCAAATGTTTTGTAGTTTTTTACATTAAAACCCGTAGTGTCGTCCCATTAGTGGCATTATTTTTAAATTAATTTATCCAAATTATGTGATTATAATTTGGAAAAATGTAATCCATATTATGAATCAGCATAATCTATAACTTATAATAAATTCTACTTTGTTTTTTTACCAAAATTCATAGTGATATTTTTTTAAATTAATTACAATGGATAAGAGAAAATATTAGGTTAATAAATTTAAAATCCTTAAATTTGAGACCCAAAACGACCTAAAATTTTTTCTAACACTCATTGAATGGAAATTATTCATCCATTAACATTAAATTATTGATTTTAGTATTTTTTTGTGATTTTTTTATGTAAAAATGTTGGTACACCTAACTAGTTTTAAAAAATACCATGTGTGTCCTTTCCATTCCCTATAAAAGTCCACAACCCACCCTTATTTTACAAACATCTCAAAAAACTTATTATAGGCCAATATCATCTCAATAAACTTCCCAAAATCCCTCTCTACCTCCTAAAATCATATCATTAAGAATAAATTAATCCAATGAAACTTTTGTATACAAACAAAAAAGAGTCACCTGATTAAGAGGTAACTACTTCTCTCTAGATACTTTCTTTTATTTTCTTTCTCCACCACTCCACTATTTTTATTCCATGATTGTTTAAAAAACAGTATCTAAAATATAATAAGATTTTTTTATTCTTGGGATATAACTACAGTTACACACACCTCCATCAAATGGGTAATGAACACATTGTTTATGTGTGCGGCGAACGACCACCTCACTAAATTATGATTGTTCATTTTTCCAATACCGCCCATCATTGTAAAAATTATGATGGAAAATATGTTTATATATGTCCTATATTAAATTTATTTCGTATTTAATCTTATTTATTCCTTTTTCAACAAATATATTTTAACATTCAATTTGGTTTAAATATGATAATTTCATTTGAGGAAGTGTGGACTACCATCCCCTAAAAGCAATGTAATACATTCACACACTATATGGAATGTATTATGGATCGGTTTTGTGAAATTTTATGTTAAATATAATATAATAATTATACTAGAATAATTATATATATACCATTATTAATATATGTTATTTTTTTCTTTCTTTCAATGCAACAATAAAAACAGAAAAAACATTCATGTGTATATACAGCTTACCATCTCCATGATTGGTGTATTCCATTTCATACTTATATATTCTATAGATTATTAAAATAAACATATAATTAATATAAATGATATTTATATCATGGTTTTAATTTTTTAAATCATGATATAAGTGTAATGATCAAATATATAACAAATTAAGACACTTCCATAGTGGATATTGCCCGAAGTGAAACTTTAACATAGAATCGTTAACAAGAGGGTAATATAAGGTCATAATAAGAAAATATATGGCACTAGATATAAGAATATTATTATTTAAAATATTTATAATAAAATTAAATTTATTATATATGAATCTTGTATGATTACGATGAGAGTCCAGACAGAAGGTATGGGAATTTCATCTTACTTTTTATTTCTGTGAGATATATGCTTTATTCACCACCCATTCCTTTTATGTGGTGTGTATACGGAACATGGATGTATTATATGATTATTAAAATTAAATATATGGGTATTTTCATATCCATTTTATGATATTTATATCATGGGTTTTCTATATCAAAAGTTACCAAATTAGTAAGTAATTTCGATAAAATTGCCTTCCTTGAGAGACATTCCATATTATGCATCTATATTATTTCATGAGGTGTATATATGGAAATTAAAATTTTATATCATCAATAATATTATTTTCATGAAATTTTAATCTTTATGTAATTTAATTTTCATTAATGGGAATTATGGTTAAAATTTACCAAGTGGTAAGATTTTACAGAAAAAAGCCTATCACTTTTTAAGATTATTTGTGTTTATATTTACTTTTATGAAATATTATTATCCATATCTCAAGAAAAATCATTAATTTTCATAAATTATGTTTATTCATGATATATTCATGTATTGGTACCATTTCATCAAATATTTTGTACATAATGAAGTTAATAAATATTTTTAAGAAAGCCCGACTTTACCCTCTCTTCGGTCAGAAATATGTGTTCCTTCAAAACAATTTTCAGTCTAAAAAGGGTTCCCATGAATATTATAATATGAAAAATATAAATAGAATACATTTTTACCATTTTTTCATTTACAAATTTTTTAAAGGAATATTCTTGCCTCTTTTTGAACAATGAATTTTTCTAACTAGTTTACAATGAAAGATGAATGTTCTTCTTACGTCTTATGACATGTAAATACTTACGCTCCGTAAATTCATAGATGATTTATTTTAATGTCTAAAATGTTAATTTTTTAGAAAGTTTTGTTGTTAAGGTTTTAATGAAATGTTTTTCAAGCTTCGTTAACAATTTTTTAAGGAAAATGGGTTTCAAAAAGTTTACTTTTTTAAAGAGAAATTTGAAAATAATAAATGATATTTACCATGAGGAGTTATTTAATAATATACTTCCATGTTATTTTATATATATTATAAGATCTGTTTATGTTATTCATTCAATTATAGGAAATTTTCTACAGGTTCAATTCATATTCTTTCTTAAATGGTTTTTATTTTGATTGAATGATGCCTATGAGACCCATTGCACTTCGATGGGTTTTATGCTTTTGAAACCTGATTATTTTCATGGGTTATGATTTTATGAAATGGTTATAAAACATGTTTCATTTCATAGGTTATGATGTGATGAAATTTTAATTATACTCATTTCATTTGATGGGTTCTAATTTGATTTTTATAGAAACTATCTATTTTTATGGGTCATCATATGATGAATGTTTTATTACCTTGTGCATCTTGTATGAATGATTTAATTATGAGATGGGTGAGACCAATTTCTCTATAAAATTTATTGGTTAATAATATATTTTATATTATATAATAGGGTACTTGGGTTGTATCAAAAGCTCAAAAATAATAAGGTATTGGGTTTGTAGCCCACACAAAAAAATACGGTACATGGGGTGTAGCCCAAGCCATAAAACAAGGAGCTACATGGGTTGTATCCCAAGCCTAGAATTAAGTGGGTATAAGCATGTTAGACCAATCTTAAAAATAATAAGGTATAGGGGTAGTAGAGTAATCCAAAAAGTAAGTGTGCACACTTGTTATTATCCCAAGCATGAAGTTGGTACATGGGTTGTACCCCAAGAATACCATGTTATAATGGTGTCGGTAGGTATCCTTGATATAAAATTTTCTATTATTATATGTATTCCTAAAATAATATGTCTTATTCCTCAATTATTATTTCATGGATCATGATTTTTATTTATTTTTTATTCATGTCTTATGATGATCCATGATTTATCCCATAACTCAACTTTATGATATTTGATGTGAAGGGTATGATCATAGAATGTTATGACGATGTTCTCAGAACCCTTTTTTCTTGTTTATGATTACATATATCCCTTTTTTACCATTAATAATCATCTAATGTCTCCCCTTTTTAGTTTTACATCTCTTAGTTATGACGATATATTTCATCTATGATATGTCTAATATGGTTGATAGTCTAGGTGAACCTAGTGGGGGATAATTTACCTTCCTTATGTACCAGTGATTAAGGATCCATTTTTACAAAGGCACTAAACTAATATGGTCTTTGAGAATCTATATGTACACTATTTTATTTATTCCACAAAATTTATGGAATATATATGTATCAAAATCAGGTATCTCTATACTTCTTTTAATCTATTCTTTCATTTGGGTATGATTTTACTATGATGATATTAGAGGGGATTGGAAAAACTAAATAAATTGTTCAAATATTAAAAAATTTAGCAAAATAATAATTCAATAGTTTAAAATATTGTAACTCAAAAATTTTTTTGAAATGTTTTATTTTATATGTCTAAAAATTTAGAATATAATGTGTCCTATTGGATGTTCAGATAAGATAAATCATAGTTTATAGTGGGTGAGTATTTCAAATATTCTGAATGATGTGAAGCTCTTTTGGATAGTTCTCGGGCCGTCGGTTGAGACCTCTGTGACCACAATGAGACCTCCATGATGATGGTGACTGTTGGGCTGGTTCCTCCCCTCCCGGTGGTGGAGGGACCTTAGGCGCCAGCCATGATATCTGGTTCAGCCTTCATTCCCTTTTCTAACCCTGATTTCATGCCCCCTTTCCCGAAGGCATCCTTATGCCCTAAAGTTTCGGATCTGGTTGATGGGTTTCCGAATCATCATATATCGACATCGAAGTTCACATAAACTTCATCTCTCCTCAACCTCAACTTGGTGGCCCGGTTATGTCATAGGCAGCCTCCTGTTGATTCCTTTGATCGTTTCATATTCGACTCATGGAACATGTAGGAGAGGGCGACGGTGGTCCTGTTGAATTGTCTTCACATCATGGTTATGTTTGCGTCGAAGGAGGACCTCATCCGTGCCTGGTTGAGTGATCCTAGCTTTTTCAAGGGATTTCGGTTCATTATATTTCGTTGTTCATTCAATTTCCATATAAAGCGCGACCCTCCTTCTACGGTGATCTGGGAGAGTTGTCCAAATTTACCTTTGCCGTTTCAAAATACGTCTGTCATTAGGTTGCTTAGTAACCTTGTGGGTAGGTTCCTCTACACTGATAGTCGAACCGAAGCAGTATGCCACCCCATCAACCTGAGGGTTTGGGTGGAAATGGATCATTCAAGGAATCTGTTCGATTTTGTTTGGGTTATCATTGGGGAAGATTACAGGTGCAAACAACAGTTCTGCTATGAGTCATGGATGGGCTATTTCTCTACATGTCATCGACTGGGATATTCTACAGTTAATTTCCATTGGGGAGATATTGATCCTCGTCGTAAGAGAGGATGAAGCAGTGGTATGGTTACAGGGAATCGGGATGGTTCTGAATTGCAGGCCCAAGTGGTTAGAGGCTCGGAAGGTGTTAGGCGAGGGGACACTGATTTCAAATTGTATGGGGCGGATGTGTCTCCAACATTTCCACTTGTGGTGGAAGAGAAACTCGACTTTCATTTGGTGGTTTCCAAGGGGAATTTTTAGGCTATGCTAGGTGCAACTTTGGGGGAGAAGACATTGGAAATGGGGGGTAATCCGCAGGATTCAGAGAAGCTAACAAACATCAGCAGGATCGTGCAGACCCTTCTTGTGGTAAGGAACCAAGTCCTTTTGAGGGTGTAGGAGTAGAAGAGGATTTGGTTAAGTATGAGGTTTTTCATGTGGTTGCACCATCGGGTGGGGTTTTACCTGTTATAGAGGAGATGGCAAGTGGAGATGTGGATAAGGCAATTGATGCTTATGTGGGGGTCCTGAGGCCGGGCAAGGAGGCTCCAGATAATGGGAAAGAGAATGTGTATTTCCAGGATAGTTCTGAGAGGACAGGGGGTGAGGCTTCAGGATCCCTCAACCCAGTTATGTTGTCCAACAGTTTTGAAGCACTTATAGAGGTTGGCCTAGTTGCAGAACTCAGCGTCCCGATTGATGTTGATGGAGAACACTTGGTTGAAAAAAGGGAAATGATCATTCTCTCTTGGTTGGTGAAGATGTAATCCCAGGGAGAGACTGAAGCAATAGTAGGAGGAGAAGTAAGAAGAACTATTCTTCATTACCCCACCCTTGGAGACTCGGTCTGGAAGGTCTGCAAAAAAGATAAATTCCATGAGAACAGAATTAGAGGTTGGTGATACTCAAAATCTGGAATTACTGCTAAGCTCAGAAGAAGAGGTGGTCGAACAGGTTTTGTTGCTGAATGCGACAGAAGAGGAGGCAACTATGAATATGGGGAGACCATAAAATGTGTCACTCAATGAGGAACAATACTTATGGGTTGATAAACATGATTTAATTCTGGTCGGAGGCTTCAACAAAGGGAAGATCAGTCGTGATGAGTACTTACAGACCTGGGACTAGTTGGCTTGTGATCTTGAAAACTTGTTGTTATCTGTCCCAAGCACCCAGGTATCCTCCATTTATTGGAATTTGTCTAGGTATTTGGTTACAGGTAAGCTCAAATTTTACTTCAATGATTCTAATGTAAGGTATGAAACCTGTTAGGTGATTGGGAAGAATGTTGGTCTGTCATATGTGAATTTTGGAGAAGATTATGGTTTTGTAGGTTGCTTGGTGATGTTCCAAGCATTCTTGAGGGGCCACTCCAGATGGGTGTCGGAGAACAACCATCACATGTGCATACCATTTGGAAGCTTGAGAGGGTATGGCCACACCATCGGGTCCGGGACCGTGTATTCGTACACAGGACAACTTGCGGAATGGTCAGGTATGGGTGTGGGTTTTTGTTATTCTTCATTGGCTAGGGAGGAGTTTTTCTTATTGTTTGGTTCTGGTTTTTGGTTTCTTGAACATGTTATTCAGATTTGGGGTTTCTCAATTTTCCCTCAAAAGTGTTTTGGCTCTCTAATAAAAAATTAACTTTAAGTCCCAGTGAAGCTCCTTTGGATTAAAAACCCTATCTCTCATTTTCATTCAATATTTAAACTAATGGTTATACTGATTCATTCCTTTAAAAAAATCCATACAATAAATTGTGAGATTCATCTAGGAAGTAGATATCCTAGGAGGAAGGATCACTTCCATTAATTCTTAATAATGGATTTCAGTATTGTGTGGGGGATCTAATATAGGCTGAATCATCAAATAATATGTCAAATTATTCTTATTTTTTATTTATTTCTATCCCAAAATTGGAATTATATTATTATATAATAGGTATTGGTTTAATTTTTATGAATTTAATAGATAAGTTTTATCCCCTACAAAACCCATCAGTATTATTAAATCTGCTTCCATCTCATTTGGATTGATTTCTTTGGTGGATTATGAAACCAAAAAAATAAAAAATCTAGGCTTTATAACATAGAAGAATTTAAAATTGGAATGGTTATGGAATATTTAAAAAACCCTTTCATATGATTCATGAAAAACAATCATTGTTATAAAAATTTTATAAGATCAAATTTTAGTGTATGAAAAATAGATATTGAGAAGCTAAAATAGCATATCATGAGACAATTTTCACTATAAAATTATTCACCAATGAAAACTCCAGGGTTCGTGATTTTTGAGTGTTCTTCAAGACACATCATAGATAACATAAGGAGACATCCTAAAATGTTCATTGATTATTGTATGACTGTAGAACCAAAATGGATTGGATTTTTACAAAAAAAAATCATTCATGGCGTTACCACTGAATAAAAAGTCTTCCTAAAATGGAAATATTTTCTAATAATTTAATCTCTATAGGAAAAAATTAAAAAATAATTTTCCTTTGTAAGAGTTATCATTAAGGTAATATCACACTGTGCTGAACACAAAAATAGTTGTGGTGAGTAGAATTTTAAAGAAAATTATATTTTTTATAATTCAAAATTTTTTTTTTTACCATGTGTCCAAAGGGGCTATGCCAAATCAATAGGGGGTTTTAAACCTTACCAATTTTTTGGTATATTTTATATAGGTTTAAATACATTTTCTTGGTTAATTATTTATATTGTTCTTGTAAATTATAAAATTAGGTGACATATACAAGTGCTTATATTTTTCAGAGAGATATTCCAAAATGAAAATATAATATTTCAGGAAATTCATTATATAAATAAAATATTTATACATTTATAAAGTATGTTTTAGATAATTTTATTAAAGTTCTAAATAATAATTAAATATAAAATATTTGAATTATTTATAATGTTTACATAATAATTCAAATATCTATATTATTATAAAAGGTCTCATAAATTATTTAATATTTTGGAATAAAATAGTTTATTTTAAATTATATGTAAATTGATAATATAAAAGAGTTTATAAAAAAATTTGAAATTTTAATGTTTATTTATTTTATAGTATGTCTTTAGAGCATGTTAAATTATAAATTTTAATATAAATTTTATTTATTTATCATTTTTAAAATACTTTTCTCTTATTTAAATGTTTGAATTATTCATTTACATAATTGATCTATGTTATTATTCATATATATATATATATATATAATGAATTTATTTATTGTTTGGTTTAATAGTTTTACACTCTTTTTATAAAATATAGTACACACTTTTAAAGAATTATAATTTTGGTATGATAATTGTTTTAGTTTTCTTCTAACAAAATTTGGGATTGTTAATGAGTTATGAACTTGAATTTAATCGTCGATTATAGTTTATAGATATTTTTCATTAGAATTAATATGGAATTGAGGTATATCACGTGGAAGGAACCATTGGTAGAGGGAATCTAGGTTAAAATTATCCCTATCCTAGAAGTATTGGATTGTTCTAGAAGAGTGTGGGTTAGCTACATGTTGCTTCATAAGTTGTCTTATATGGATTATTGATTTAATATTATTCTATTAATTTACATGAATTTTATAAACACACCATATTCTTGTGATTCATTTAGATATGTGAAAATATAACTAGATTTTAATTTAGGTTAGTGATGAAAGTTATTAATTGTTTAAAGAGTTACATATCAATATGGTTCGAACATATTGATTTAAAATGAGAAATTGATATTAAAACATAAATAAATTGATTAAGGAATATGTAAAATGGAATATTGGAGACAATATATGGATATAATAAATCCCCATATAAATTCTATGTGTTATATTCATTCTAAAGAAACACTTGTTATTAACTCAATCATCCAATCGGCTAGGTCAAGCCAATGTGTGGTCCCATGGATGATCTTGTACAATGAATGAAAGATATGGTTTCACATAATTGGATTGGGTTCTATTATTTGAAATATTATTTAGGTTATTATAGAATGATAAATCAAAATATTATTTGGATTCCTATTGAAAATTGTTGAGTTAATCAATATGAAAGATTTTGTATTGAGTTATCCACTCAACAATTAATGTTTCATATGAGATATGAGTAGCGTGATGGCAAACAATATAGATATTTAATTAGAAAAATGTTAAAATAATCCATGGATTTGTGGAATTGGATTCTTGTACCCCTGATATATAAGATGGAATTCAAATGCACTCAATATTTTAGTGTGATAAAATTTAATAAATGTCCTTATTAAAAATGTACAACATGGTAAACATTTGAAAAATTATTTTATTTAAGATAAATGTAATCATTATCATCCAATGTGACTTTGAGATCAATATTATAGAAATAAAAAAATATTATAAGTAAATTTTTTTAGTAATAAAGATACATAAAAATTGTTCTTAATAAATAAAAAAATACTATGTATTTTAGAAAATCAATTATGATTTGTTGACTATTAATTTTGTTAAATAATTGAATCTAGGTGCCTAGAAGAAGAATAGAAAATATAAATTATGGATTTAAAATCATCATATGAAAAATATCCTATGTATATTTAGTAATCACATATGTAATCAATTAGATTGGGTTTGTTAATAAATAAGAGGGACCTGAGGCCTACTTAAGGCTTGATCGAGTTAAGAAATTAATATTTAGTTTATTATAAAAAAAATTCAATAATATGAATGAGTTTAAGAAATTTGTACTCTATTTCATCAATGTTTTGAGGATTACTAGGTAGTTCATGGTATTGTTTTAGGTAATTTCTCTATGTTGATAGTATAAATAGGTAAAAGTAAAAGCTAATAGGAAAATATTTTATGGTCTAATTATAATCCAATGTCATTAAAACATAAGGAAGTGGTCAGGTAAGAGTGATAGAATTTACATTATATTGGTTTTTATGGAAATTGATTAAAATCATGGGTTGTCCATGATAGATACTAATGATATAGAAATCAATTCATAGAATTCAAAATGTATACGTCCCTAAATATATATTATATAGCTTTTATAAATATACAAGAGTTCAAAATAAAATTAATATTTGACTCATTATATAGTTTTCATTCACATGATGAATTAAAGGGTTGATAAATCTTGGAGTTGGATATAAAATAATTTATCTAGAAAATATAGATATAAGTAAAGGATGAATGTTTTCATCTCATTTCTCTTATAAGATAATATAATTTGTTTATTAACAATTATTTGTTATGAAAAACATGTAATGATGGTTTTAATAAGATTTTTTTTATGATATAGTCATACTCTATAACATCTTTGATAAGAAGATATGGATAAAACTAGTTTTATCAAGGATAAAAGAGTTTATCCAAGAAGTTTGTTAAAATATGATAGATACGATCTCTCAACCCAACATATTTATATTTTAATGAATAAGATATTATTTTTAAAATATTACTCAAAAAACATAGAATACAATATATGACATAGGGACCCAAGTTAAATATAGAAAAATAGTACATCAATAACTTGATTTAATAATTACAAAAAAAAATAGTCACACAGCCCAGGTAACAACTGTTTTTGTGTCATGTAGATTAGATATATAAATAACTTATTTTACAACACGTCCAAACTTTTATCCACAATCGTTCTCATCTAAACCCATAATATAAATATCACATGATATAATCATATTTATAACCATAGAATTTGGAAGATAAGAAAGGGGTGAGCAAAAAAACTCAGTATGGTAATAGATGTAATATAATGGGTTATATCACAAACATGAACGATAATATGATAAATATATAACTAACATAATAAATTCTCAAAATAACTTTAATATTTATCATAAAACTTGATAATGAATCATATGGTTAGAAGAAGATCATTTGGGAACCGTAAAAGAAATTACTTAGCTTAAAATAAATATAAACAATCATAAAACATGTGATAATTTTTTGGATGAAGATGATAAGGATTTTTATAATATTTTGGTATTATATTTTATTGGAATGAATTTTTATGAAGAAAATAAATCACCTCACTTTTTTTGGTGAAAATCTGACAGACCATCATATTCAAAAAAATCAAACTCACAATGCATAAGAAAGTCCAATGGATTGGGAATATGTTTGCTAGATGAAAAGGTTCATCAGACTCACCACATGAAAGGAATGAGATAAGACAACATAATCAGGTGTCGAATCGATGTTTTCTTTACATCGTTATAAATTTTATGATTTTTTGATGTTTTTTATTTCTCCCAAATCATTAGTAAGTTGTAAAAATTATGATGCAAGATTGATTAAAGAAAGGATGAGAAAAGGTTTATCAATCATATTCAAGACAATAATATTCAAAAAATGATATTTAGGTTCAAATTATAAATAAAATAATGGGATGTTATAATACATTCCTAGATAAGATAGACAATTCTAAAGATGATCCTTAGTGTATTCAAAGTAATGAAGGTAGTTGTGATACTTTTTGAATGTATGAATAAGATGAAAGGCTATGAAGTCAAAGATTTATGGTCTCAAGATCATCATTATGATATTTTATGATACATATTTATTTAAAATTATGAGGAGGGTGATCATAACGAAGATACTATTTTTTATTTAGATCAAAAGGAAAAATATTTAAATCTTATAATGATTAATTTGATGTGTTTTGTAATTAGAAAAGAGAAACAAAATAGGTGTTGGATGTTCATTGGCATTGTATTCTGAAAGGAATGATATTTCTGAAGTCGAATTTACATATTCCAATCCACCGGATTTGAAATACCATCATAATCCTCAAAGGAATTTTATTTTCATTAGATGATTTTAGGAACGATGATAACGAAAATAAGTCAAAATTGTTGGAGCTGATTGGAAAATATTGTCAAAGTCCGATCAATAATGTATTCAACCTCTATCATCAATTTGAATTATTGGTTGTCCTTCTATGTGGGTTAAGAGAAAATAAGACGTATTTATTGTTTTACATTTTTCTTCATCGTAATGCGGTAGATCATAATGACAAATAGAATCAATATTGGACTTCAGTTTTGTTAAGTCAATATTTTTTTTGATGGGTTTGAAGGAGATGAAAAAATGTTATCAATAGAGAGAATGATGTTTGAATAATATGCTTCGATTTTTTTCATCGATTGGTATTAGTAATTGTAATGAAGAAATTATTTGTGGAAAATTAGAATAGAAAATAACAATTAGACTAGATTTTTTTTAAAGTTGTCAGAAGAAAACTATAGTTATAAAAAGAATATAAAAGGTTTAATAAGATATGATAATTATTGAAGAAGTTATAAATACACCCATAATTCAAGGGAAATCGAGTTTTTGGATTTTTCGTTGAGTGGGAAACATTTTCAAAATCCCACCCAAACCCAAGTTGGGGTAACTAAAAAAGGACATGTACTTTTTTCATTTTTGATAGAAGAAGTGTAGAGAGAGATTCTATAAATTTAAAGTGAGCAGAAATTTTTGGATTAGGTATTCTAGAAGAATTCATGTCAGACTAAAGAAGAATGTAGAAGTGATAATATTACATTTAGATGATCATTGTAATCAAAAGATCATCATATTCAAATGATAATCGTATTCATAAGGATACCATATTGGTATGGATCATAAGACTGGGAAAATCATATTGGGATTTCGGATAGAAGAATTATGATTATAGGATTGTTTCAGCAGTATTCTGAAAATGCTATATATTTTCCAAATTGAGAAATCAGACTAGGATATATGAATAAATATCATTACAGAGTCCAAAACGTTATTAATAGCTTCTTGTTAAGTAATTGAAGTTTCTTTTTCAACGATAATATTTGTGAAAGTTGGTCAAGAGGCACCATCATATTTTTTTTAAAAAATTATTATATCATTTTTTACTACCTGAACACATGCACTTTGGTATTGATCTTGTTGCTACACAAGTGAAATGGAAAATTATACTCCTTGTATTAAACACAGAAGTATTTTTTTCTAGTTGATTGTGAAGTATTGGATCACTTCCAAACCATACCAAGGTTGTATCTACTCTTATAGAGTGGTAAACTATATAAATTCATATATTCTTGTTGATCTGTGTCTGAAATGTTTTCAGTACGGAATAAAATATATAACAGGAGGTGAAGGATGTTTTATAAGATAGTAAAAATAAAAGAAAAAGATATCAATGATTCACCCCTCCCTCTCTCAGTAATACATCTATCATGACATGGAAATTATAATTGGTGATAGAGTGATGGTTTCTTCTTTCATTCTTTGCTGATGTTTTGAATAAATATTGATAGAGAATTTGAATTGTTTCAATATAAAAAATATCCCATTTTTTAATCGAAATAACAATCATATCTAGAATGATGAAATGCTTCCTTATCTTTTGTTTATTGACTATGATGTTTTTAAAGCCACAACATATGGATTTCCCTCTTATTGATGAAAAATATCCTCTCTCATCTGTTGAAAATAAGAATCTTGATAATGATGAAAGGACGAATAATTCATTACTGTTATTGCTTTTTGAAAGTAAATTTCATAGTGTGACGGGTGTTTTCGCATCCAAAGGTAAATATGACAAGTAAAAAAAACATATAAGATGGAAATAAAAAATTTAATAATTAAATACTAAAAATCTATATGCTGAAATATGAATATTTGAACATGTGTGAGTATGATTTTTTTGGGTAATTCATTACTAGGATAAATGACATTTTCAGTACTATCAGATGTACCGATTAATAATTGGGGGATTCTATAGTTGTTGAAAATTCTTAATAATCGTTATTGAAAAGTTTGATACTTGGGTTTCTTCATTATAAGATATATATCCTAAAACATTATCTCTAAATGATTTTCAGAGCACTATTATCACTTATTAAATATGAAGCGATAAATATATGAAACTAAAAAAAAGTTTATAGTGAAATTTAATTCAAGTACATGAAGAAGGATATGACGTGGAAGACTAGTATTTAATAAGAATATGGTGATTTTGATTCTAAAAATGAGGTATGTAAAAATCTTGATGATATTTTTTCCGTGTTTTAGAAAAATGTGAGAATTGTTAATTGTAAATATAAAGTGAATCATCCATAGAAATTATTTGAATGAGATGTTGTTGGGAACATTGTGGGATAATTTTCCTCGAATAATGATGTAAGAGGATATTAATGATGAATAAAAGAGGAAAAGAGGATCATGTAAGAAATATGTTGATACTGATAAATCATCTTCGAGAGGGAAAGATAAAAAGATCATCAAATATAAATGAATTATATTTCAATCTAATGATTAAGAAGATGAAGATAGTGAATTTGAATCTAGAAATTCTATTTAATATTTAGTGAATAATTTTATTACAATGGTGTATAACAAAGAGTTTAGAAGCAGTTCTTCTAATGACGATTAAACTCAATCAGAATATCATCGGAAAGAAGAGTTGAAATAATGTATGAGAATGATTACAAGGATTGAGAAAGAAGACATGATTTTGATAAATAAAAATATCTATTCAAATTATCATGATGGTTTTTATGATGAGATATTCAATCTGTTGAAAGAGATTCATTATTTGAGTAATTATATTTATTAATAAACTAACTGTAATGAACATCTATAAGTGAAGTTAGAGGAAAAAGAAGAAGAGTTGGAACATTCACGAAAATAACATTCTAAAGTTGAAAAAGGATATACCATGTTTTAAAAACACTATCTCTAATGTTGGTGAATGTTATTAAAGAAGGAACATGGTAATCCTTAAAAAATTAACCTTAAAATTTTGAGAATAATATTGGTGTTCTTTCGGGAAATAATAGTGATTGGAATGTTATGTATGTGTCCAAATTTAAAAATTTGGGGAATTTATAATTTTATAAAAACCCTTAGTCGGAAAATGATTCTAAGCATTATAAATACAAATTTTTTTCTATTAATTATTTTTCGAATAAGTTTGAGAAGGAAATTTGTCTGAAAAAGAAGATTATAATTAATTAAAAAAATGTTTGAGGTCAATAATTTTCATATAAGAAAGACTAGAAGTTTACTGAGAAACATGTTCACAACTCTGGTCAATATAGATGTTTCAGAGGAAAATATTCATTCAATTGAAACTTTTAGTATTGTGGATTATTTAGTAATATGTAAAATATGTTTTGGTTAAACCAAAACATTATAATTATTTCACAAATTATATAATGGAATGTTTGTGGGGGAGTCAATCTAGTCAAAGGAAGACGTCTGAGAAGTTTTTTTTGAATAAACATGAGACAGTTGGAGTAAAAGTTTAAAATTTGTTTCATCCTTTGGAAAATGTTTTTGAATGGTGTGAAAAAACTGGAAATATTTAAAAAGGAAGTCTTGTTTTCTTACCAACAAAACAAAAGTTTGTTAACAATTCTAAGAAGCCAATGATAAAGAATGAAAAAGATCTTATTATAGAAACCTCTAGGAATTCTAAAAAAGGATAATGATCGTGGATTATTTATAGTGGTTTTTATTCACACAGAATATGAGATTTAATGTTTTTGATGAATGTGAACGAATATATAGAGGTAACAATGAAATTTTGTAATGATGAATCCAAGAGAATCAAAGGTGTTAGATCAACCATCATTGGGAATGAAAATTTGATATCCAATAAATCGTTATATTTTTATGGGCTTAAATACAACTTACTAAGTGATTCAAAAAATGTGATGAGTGAAAAATTTCATTTTTAGAAATGATGGAATTGTTTTTGAAAAAATTGATGAATATGGAAAGATATTTACAAGAGGCTACTCTACAAAAGGAAAATTATTTCATGTTGGTAAAATAAAAATAATCATGTTACTTGGGTATGGTGGTAGAGAATCAATTTTAGTATAAAAGGAAAGGAAATATGTTTCAATGAAACATGATAAATTTATCAATGTGATGTACTGTCTGTGATATTCTTGATCTACCAAGGAGAATATATTGTTGTTGCACTAATTTTCAAAAAAAAAATTTTAAAACCTAGTGCATAATAAAGTTGAGATTTGTTAAAAAAACCCATGAAATTATTCATTTCGAAATATGGGGGACAATGAGAAAACAAAAAAAAAATACAGACAAGTACTTCATAACTTTCATTTAAATATTTACTCACATTAGATTTGTTATGTATATGATACATAAGTAATATGATTTAAAAATATTTAAATTTTTTTTGAGGAATGTTAATATGAAATGTGAGTATTCAATGAAGATGTTGAGAACTGATAATTTTTTTGAGTATAAGAATGAATAATTTGAAATTTATCATGAGAATCATGGAATTCATCAGGTATATAGTTCATCGTATACTCTTAAAAAATGGGGTTTCTAAAAGAAATAATATATTTTTGTGAAAATGAGGAGAACTATGTTACCTGACCATGGTCTTTCTCATTACTATGAGAGTAACGTATTGGTTAATACAATATACATTCAAAAATGATCATATAAATCTATAAGAAAATTATAATGATAAAAATCCCTTTTTTAAACACATAATATCTTTTGGGAATCGATGAATAATAATGAAAATGGTGGAAACAATGGTATATTTTAGGAAAAAAATGTGACGATGGAATTTTTCATGGGTATGCTCTAGAAAGATGAAGATATAGATGTTTCAACAAATAAATAGGAATAATGTTTTATTCTGTTGATGTTTATGTTTTTGAAAAGGCTAATAAGGATATGAAAAATCGAGCTGATAAGTATGCTGAGTAGGAAAATAAAATTTTTGTTAACATTTCTGATTTGGATATAGATAATTGCAATCCAACTAAAAATGAATAATAGGACTCAGCTATTTCTAGTGATGAAGAAGTTTTGTGAAAATATCATTCCAAGAAGAGGTAACAAGTGGATGCTCAGAACATTTTTGGCAATCAACATCAAATATTTAAAACAATAATAACAACAAATGCAATTACACATACTTTTTATTATTCAAATGTTGTGCCAAATGTGGTGAAAGATGTTTTTTAGTATCTGTAATGGGTTCATGCTATGAATCAAGAGAAGGATTAGATAGAAATGAATTATACATGGTAACTCATACCTAATCCAAAAAACAAAAAATTTATTGGTAGAAAGTGGGTTTTCTAGAGGAAGTTGAGTGAAGAATGTGAAGTGATAAGAAACAAGGAAAGAAGAGTATGCAAAGGTTACTCACAAAGTGAAGGTGTTTATTTTGATGAAGCATTTTCCCTAGTAAAAAGGTTATAATTAATCATAATTTTTAATGTTATTGATACAAAGTGTAGTTAATTGTTTTCAAATGGATGTGATGTATACATTTATGAATGTAGATATTGATGCGGAAAGTCTACATTGAACAACCATGCAGATTTATTATTAGAAAAGATGAAAGTAATGTATGCATATTGAATAATTCCTTGTATGGGATGAAACAATCTACGAGGGAATAATATTCCAAATTGGATACTTGATTAAGGAAGATGAGTTTTTATATTGGAAAATTTTATATAAATATTTACTTCAATGAAAGTCACTAGTTTTCCCACATCATAATTTTTTATTTTGATGACATTATCTTTGCTGGGAATGATTAAAGTTATTATTAAATATTTGATGATGAAATGAAAATTTTCTTTGAGTTGTCCATGATTCGAGAAATGAAATAATTTCATGGGATATTTTTTTACAAAGAATAATAACATTTTTATTTCTAAATAAAATTATTCTAAGGAACATCTTAATAAGTTCATGATGGAGAAATAAAAATCTGTTTCCTCATGGATTTTAGAAGGAACAAAGTTCTTTAAAGATGGATAAGGAAAGAAGTTGATTATAATTATTTTTTAAAGATGATTGAACGTTTATTGTATTTGACTTCCTCAAGACCAAACTTTTTTTTATGTTGTTATGTTTTGTGTAAGATTTTAAATTTCTCCAAAAAAACTCATTTACAAACTGAAAAAATAATTTTTCGATACATCAAAGGAATTTTTTTTGAAATCAAGTATAATAGATCACAAATTATTGATTTTATTTTTGTATTTAAATTCTGATTGGAAAGATGATGTTGAGGATTGATGTTCCACATCTGGTGGAGTTTTTTTTCTAGGTTACAATTGTATATGTTCGAATAGAAAGAAATATAAATCATTAAATCTTAGTACTAATAAATATATGTTTTTTTACTACACAAAATTCTACCAAAACTATGTGTATGAATACTTTGTTAGAATATTTTCTTTTTGAAGTGAACATACGCTTTCTCTTAGGATGTGATAATCAAAGTGAAATTAACCTCACTAGGAATCTAGTACAAAATTATTATTTCCAACATAATGATATCTAATATAATTTCATAAAAGAGCTTGTAGAGAATAATGAATTAATGTAGGAGTATATTCTAATGTTAGAAAAAGTTGATTCCATTTTCACCAAACCACTACCAAAGGAACATTTTTCAAAAATTAGGTTGAACATGAGCATGTTACTCCCTTCTCATCAAAGTTTAGGTATGAATTTATGTCCCCAATATCATATTATTTTTTCATAGTGTTTTCAATAGGGAAAGTTGTTTCATTAATCTATCCCAAAATAAATAATGTATAAAGGGGGAGTTGTGGTTAACCTACAAATCCAAAATTATAAGGTCTGAACTGTTCTAACTTTTTTTTTGATAGGTTGTAAGATTTTTATCTTGTATTCCGAGGAATATGAAGAGGTAAGGAAGTAAATATGTGTAAGAAAATTGAGGAGGATTTCAAGATCACTAAATTTGGACATCATGATTTTTCTATAAAAAATATTGTTTCCTATAATGAGTTATCTCACATAAGCTTAGAATTGTTGATAATTAATCCATAGCTTAAGTATTCAATGTTCAGTGATTTATTAACATTGGTTGAAAAAAATACAATGGGTATATTTTTAGGAATAATATGATATGTTTTATTATCATATTTATCTATTTTTTCAAGAAATTTTATGATGGGAAGAAATCATGTCACATTGTTTTTTTGTGAAAATAATATTGACCATCATATTAAAAAAAATCGGACACACAATGCTTGATAAATTCAATCATATTAGAAATATGTTTGATGGATTAAAATTTTTATTTGGATCTCTCATGTTAGGAATGAAATAATAGATCATATTTATGTGATGAATTGGTGTCTAATGGACTTGGATAAAAATATTATGAAGCTTTTCTTTTTTTTCACAAAAATCATACATAGGTTGTAAAACATGTGATTTAAGTGTGATGAAATAATGGGAAGAAATTGTTATTCAAACCGTATTCAGGCCAAAAAAATTCAAGATAACTACATTCAGGTTTAGATGGGAAACAATCACCTGGGATGTTACAGTAACATCTCTAGTATGTCAGATGGTGCTAAAGCTATCCTTCTATATATTAAAAGTCATGAAGGAAGATTTGATACTTTTTGAATGTTTCATTAAGAAGAAATTTGGTAAGATAGATTTTTTTGGTCTTAATGTCAACTTAATGAGATTACAGGATGCATATTTTTTTAAAGGATTAAAAGTATGATTGTAACGAATGTACTAGTTTTTAGTCAGATCAAAATCTAAAAGATTTATATCATTGAATAATGAAGCTGATGAGTTTCATAATTAGAAAAGATAAATAAGTTATGTGTTTAATATTCCTTGGTATCATATTCAAAAAATAAAGAAGATGATTGATTCAAATATTATGATACTGATCCATCAGATTTGATCTTCCATCTTAATCATCAAAGGTAGAATTGTCTACAATGGAGGATTATGGGATTGATGATAAAGAAAAGAAGTTGAAATTGTTGGAGTCGTTTCAAAAACAAAAGATTGAGATTGATCAAAAATATATAAAACCTATTTCATCACATGAATTGATTGTTTTAATTCCATGTGGATCATGAGAAAATAAGAATAACAATTATTTATAGTATTATAATTTTCCTCTTTTAATGATGCATATCATAATGAGAATCAAAATCAAAATTAGAATTCAGTTCTCTTAAGTCTATAATTTTATTTGATGAGGTAGAAGAAGATACAAAAAGTTATTTCAAGAGGGAGAATGATGGTTGATGATTTTTTTTATTTTTTTTTACCATATGGTATGAGGAATCCTAATAATGAAACAATTTTGGGAAAATCAGAATGGGAAATTGGAATCAAAATTGAGATTTTAAAAGATGTCAGAATGGAGACGATGTAATTAAAATATTTTAGAAGGTTTGAGAATATATAATAATTTTTAATAAAGGAAAAAATTTACCCAAACATCAAGGAAAATATAGATTTAGGAAAATTTTTTATTTAGGAAACATTTTCATAATCCCAACCAAACACCATTTGGTGTGACTATAAAAGGATAAGTAATTTGTACATTTTTTATAGACGTACTATAGAGAGAGAAGTTCTGAATTTATGCGAAAAAGTTTCTATATTGAGTTTTCTTAAAGAATTAGTTTTAGAAAGTATAATAAATGAAAGGAGATGATATTTTATTCCTATGATCAATATATTGATCTGATCATCATATTTAGCTAATCATCATTTTATGTAGGTTACCATATTTTCCTAGACCATGAAAATGATAAAAATGTATTGGGATTTCTATATTGAAGATGTTGTCTTGAATTATTTCAGTTTCATTCTAAAATAACTATTTATTCTCCATAATGATGAATCCAATTGGAAAGATTGTACATAGAAATTGGACTGAGTACCATTATGTTGTTCAGGAATTTCATACCAACTTCTTGGAAAGAATGTGAAGTATTGTATTGAATGACCATATTTGTGAATATGTTTCTAGAAGCACCATAACAGGTTTTTTACAAAAACATTATTATATCAATTCTTTTTAATTGGATCACAATCACTCTGTTATTTTTCATTATTCTACACGAGTGTAAAGTCATATCCTACTCATTTTTTTCCACACAAAAGGATTTTTTTTCTAATGGATTGTGTGGTATTAGATCATTTCCCGACCATACCACGGATATATCTACTCTTACTGAGTGCTGAACCCTATAAATTATTATGTTAATGTGGACGTCTATTTTAATTGTTTTTAGGAGGGAATTAAATCTCTAATAGGAGGTGAAGGTTATTTCCTAAGCATGGAAACATAAATGAAAAAGATATCACAGATTCAACCCCTCCCCCTCTTAGTGATACAACTATCTTGAATAGGAAATTACAATTCTGATAAAAAATTGTGGAATAAAATAATAATGAATAATAATAAAAACATGGAATAACATGATAAACAACATGAAAATGTGGAAGTATCACAAATATTGTGTCACTTATCTCTATGAAAATATCCATTCAATAATCAATTAAAATATATAATTGTGAGTGTATATACACACTATCACACTCACCCTATGTGAACCTAAATACATGCTAAGAATTTTACACATAAAAAATTTCATTTGAGCTTAACTCCATCACAATCACCCTCTGTGAACATATGTACCCACTAACTCATTCACATATACAATTGTGAGTAGTTTTTAAGACTCTCAAACTGACCCTTTGTGAACCTAACTCCTTTCAAACATTTTTATATAAAATATTGACCTCATTATATATAAGCCTTTACCCAATGAGTTGGAGGGATATCTATATCCAAAACATAACAAAATCCATATATTTATATTCCAATTGTACATTAAACAATCATCATCTCATAAGGAACCCACAAGAAAAAGAATAGGTTTCCTAAAACATTCAAAAAAATCCCATAAAATAAACCACTTAAATCATTAAAAATCAAAACTATAAATTTCCAAACAAAACCAAATAATAATAACATATAAAGGGTGATTAAAACATAAATCCATGAAAAAATAAACTTTAGAGGGTAAATAAATGTAAAAATATAATTTTTTTTCCAATCACTTTTAAAACATTGATGTGTGAATTACTCTAAAAAAATTGTTAATGGAATAAAAGCAATTAGAAAACCATACCATAAAAAGTTCTTACAAAATTTTCCTTGAAATGACATAAAGGATTAAAAATGTATAAGTGAAAATAATTTGAAATTTTTTAATATTAATATAACCTCTAATAATTTAAACAAGATAAAGAAATAATATTTTCAATAAAATAATTGAAAATATTTGGATAAATTTTATATTTTGAAAAATATTTAATAATGGAAATAGGAAAAAAAATAATGTTTTCAATTAAAAAAGAGGAATGATTTTGAAATATTTAACTATTGAAAACAATATTTAATCATGGAAACATGAAAAAGAAATATAATATTTTCAATAAAATAAATTAAAAATGTTTCAAAAACATTTTTTTTTAAAATAAAATTTTGTAAAAGAACATGAAAATGATGTAAAAGTTATCAAAACAAAAATTATTGAGGGTATTATAATGTTTTTCATCAAATAATGAATTTATTTTATCATTTCGAAATAACCTTATTGATATACCACATAGTTAGAAAGGATAAATGAAATTTCTATATAAAATGATGTAAGTGGAATAAAATGATCCTTGGAGATAAAAAAAATTTATTTTTAACTTGTGAAATGGTAAAAATTGGAAGAATAAAAAATTTGGACATGAAATAAAAATACATTAAAATTAATGTGAATTATTCTTAACAAAAATGAATCTTAACGGAACATTAAAATCATCTAGGAAGAAGAATTTTATTTGAAACAACATTTTCCTAGAGTAAAAGTATAAATACCACATAACATCAACTTATTTATAATCTAGAAATCATTGGATATTTTAGTCAAGGAATAGTGGTTATGACCCATGGAAGAGATTTGAGTCATGAAAACCCCTTATGAATTTTAGTATATTTTTATATAAAAAGTAAGTGCAATGTTAAAAATCATTTGGATTTATAAATCAAATTAATTGAATCATGAATTATCTCATAATTCATTCTTGGGTTTTATATACACTATATAAATAAGAAATTGATGCTTGACATTAAACCATATATCAATAAGGAAACGTTGAGATGAAAAACCTGGATTTCATTACTCTATTTATCAAACATTATCCTACTATAAAATAATATATAAAATATTATCCTATTTCAAAACCATATAGATAATTTTTACCATTTTATAATCCCCATTATAAATCTTTATCATGGGTACATTAATTAGTTATATCATGTAACTGTAATTATTCTACACATGGTTAATAAATTTTATATCATTACTACCATATGAAATAATGTTAATTATTGATATATCATTTATGATTATGTAATATGTTTTATATATTTTTTTTAAATTTTTTTATTTCATTACAACTGTTTTGGTAATGTTACAGGAAAAATTAAATAGTAACATCTTCTATATGCAATTTTATCCAATTAAAATTATACTTTAATAATAAGTAAAATAATTAAAATAAAATTTCAAATACCATAAAATAATCTTGATTTTATTATAATATTATAATAATATTGGCCTCCATGATTCCATAGTCAACCAAAGTATTATTTTAAATCATTGTTCTTGTGGGTGGTTAAACTAGCCTAAACACGAACTTTATTTAATTCAATTGGTGAGTATAGTTAATGAGGTATATATTTTGACATAATATCATTCTAATAGAATCATAATGATATTATTTTTATTTTATAATTATTTTCTACCATATTTTATATTTATTTATAATTTATTAAATTATAAAGGTTAAATGTTTTATTATAGAGGTGGTGATCCGCACGTACACATGGCTAAAATTACTATTTCAAAACGTGTGAGAGATGGGAATGGTGGATATTAAATTAACTTTTCAAGATAATAATTATATGAGATATATCATATTTACATATAATTTATACCATCAAAATCATCCATGATAAGAAAAAATGAAAAAACAAATTTTCGTCTCTTCATAGAGCTGGTTGTCTTCGCAACGCACTAACGAAGTTCTTTTGTTTTTTATATGTCGATGCAAGAGAATAAAAAGAGGTTATAAAATTAATATAACTATATGTAAGTATAATAATGATGAATAATTCATTATATTATTATGGTCATAGGTTATAATTATTAGTGGTATTAGGAAAAAATCGTATGTCACTAATACTTATTTTGGAGACTTGATTTTTCCAAGGCATTTCCCTTGAAATCGAAGGTCTTATGTGAAATATGTGTGTTAAGAGTGTTTTTTTAGAAGACTAATATATAAAGATTTATGTGGAATATTTTCAAGGAGAATTTCTAGTTATATATTTTGATTTTATGGGTGGAATTGGTATCCATTTATATGAGGAGAAAAGGGGTACTTTTGAAAACATCCATTATTTTAAAATAATTCCACAACTCAATATTAGGGTAAATGGTTCCAAAGATTCTAAAATATTGATTTTTTGTGTTTTTTCATTGAAAATGGATAAAAATTTTGTCTCATAAATTTTTTTAAACATTTTTATGGTTTTAATATTATGTATTTATATTTCACATTTGAACATTTAAACTAGGTAACAAGTTTTTTACTATGTGATTTTATGTTTTATTAAACTTATAGAATATCCCATATAACCAATATTTTTTACCATATAACTAAATATATCATATATTTAATCATATCAAATCTATAAATATTAAAAAATTAACTTATAAAATAAAACAAATAATGTGTAGAAAAACACTTTTAGTAGAAAAAGACTTTTGGACCATTATGGATCCTTGATCTTAATTAGCATCGATTAACTATTAATAGAGTTTTAATAAAATTATTTATATGTTTTTAAACAATATTTTATTATTTATATAAAATTGATAAAATTATTTTATATGATATAAATTTTTGGATATTAATAAAATACTAATTTTAAAATAATGGTTTCATCATTATCATGGTAATTAGCATTAATTATAAAATTCGAAATTTTATACCTAAAATTTTAAGTGTCTATATTAAATTGTATAAAAATTATTATGTAAAATATAATAATATATTTGTCATATTTCTTTCTATGTATAATTATATTAACCTTAATTTTTCTATACGTAGCCCAACAAATCCATTTTTAAAAAAATATTATTTTTAAGATAAATGATTTATGATTAGGATAGAATTATCAATGTAATTAATTACACTGAATTTAAAATATTTATAATTATTCAAAAATAATTTATTTAAAAATAAAATTATTAAAAAAACATTATTTAATTATTTTATAATTAATTAAAAAAATAGGTTGGAAAACATTTTTCATTAAATCCCTACATATACTTTTAAATTGACAAGAATAAATTTATAAATTTAACATATTAATTTAAAAATTTTATTATAATTTATAATATGTATTTATATATGAAATGTTTATAAAACATTCTATGTTTTCATATATGAAAATAATTTCATAAAAGAAAAGACATTAGAATAATCGGTATTTATTAATATTCACCTTAAAATAGATTATTTTAGAAAAATATTAAAAAACACATCATAAGATAATTTTATGGTGAGGAAATAAAAAATTAATTTCACTTTGTCAAATTTAAATTCTAAAATAATTAAATTAATATTTCTAAAAATATATATATAATATAGATAAAATGGTTCTTACTAAAAATAATCTTTTCAATATTAACACATATTAATTATTTTACATATAAAGTTAATACATATTAATGGTTTCCTATATTAGTGTTTACTATATATTTTTTAATAATTTTTGCATAAAATGTTGTGGTTTTTTTATATTGGCTATATATTCTGACACATGTTATATAAAAAATTCAATATTTTGAAGGATCCATAATATCGTTTCATTACATATGACATAAATTCTTGTAGATTATTTGTTATGTATTTTTACTACAGAAAAGTAGTGTTATTTTATAAAAATAAAGGATCTTATGGGTTTAAAATCAATTCTATAAAAAATATAATTTTTGAGAGGCTAGTGGGAGTTCATTTTGACATGGATAAGTTTAAATTGTAACAAATAAAAGATTAAACAATTAAGACTCAAAGTAAAAGTTAATTTATATACTATAATAGTATAGAATGTGTTAGAAATGAAATATAATTAAAATAGTAACATTTAGTTAATAATTAATATCATATAATTTTTTTAATGAAAATGTTCCAAGATGATGATGATAAACATAGAATGAATTTTAAGTAGAAAAAATAAGTTATTAACATCAGATCATTTGATGTTGTAAAGTAAATGAGTTTGTATATTGTGTTCAAAGTGAAATATGACTCATTTATCATACCATTATTCAAAAACAAAATCTTTATAAGTGTTGGTTACTAAATTATTTTATTGGATGGATTTATCATATGCTCAAATAGAGATGTGTATTGTATTACAAAGAGATATATAGATATTAAAAAACCCATAAACGCGTAAGAGACATATGGAATCTTTGGAAAATTTTCATAGAGGATATGAATAAATAAGAACATATGTATGGTTTTTTAGTATTCTTAAAAGAGTTTAATAAAAGAAAATACAACATTTCATACAAATGATATTCCTCAAGTTATAATAATTTTATAATGGTTGTATATATTGTGTAAAGTGTAATGAAAATTTTCCACTCTATGTATGAGTTTGAGTTAGATGTAATTGATTTTCATCATAGAGTATTATAGTATATTAAGTAACTATAGGGTTTTCATGGGTAAGAATTAAGAAAAGGATTTGATATGTTCTCATGAGATATAAAGGGATTTTTTTGTTCTATAACCCACCCGTTATAGCATATAAAGTCCCGTACAAAATATCTATGTCATTCTAGGGATGAATATTTTATATTTAGTACTTATACATTAGGTTTAAAAGATACCTATCATAGGAACCTTCATATATTGATACATATATTTTAATATCGTTGAGGCCTATATAATCTAAGGTTTTTTGTAATGTAGCTGATCATTTAATTTGTTGAGGCTTAACCAATATGGGATTTGTTATCTCATATAATGAGTATGATATTGATGTGACCAATGAATTGTGCAGTCACAATGAGAGGGGAGGGGTGAATAAGGTGTTACTTATTTTACTAAATTATTTTAATTTTATTTTATCCACATATAATTCAGTCCTCTATCACCTATTTAGGATGAGGGGATCAAGTATGCAATGCATAATTTTTGTGAAACGCATCAAAAAATATGTTAAGAATGTTTAGTACTAAAACAATACTATTTTACATGTAGGTTAGATCCCCCAAAAAGGATTCTACTATATAGTCTTATAATCAATTTCAATGGTTTAAGAAGCAATAAGATATACATCCTAGTATTTCATCCGCTAGTTGAACTTGGATATACCTATAGAGGCCCAGTTTTTTCCATTAAGACTTTGGAATATTTCTACATATACTTCAACAGCTAGGCGCTGAGACGACATGTAATTATGATGAACGGTGTTCCCAAAATAAATTAAACATTAATATTAAGTGTTTTTGTACTATGAACATGTTAGATATAAGATATCTCTTAAATGGTTGCTCAGATTAGAAATCTGAAGAAATTGTTGAGTCCAGAATGTGGTGTTTACGCTAGGCATGGTATAACGTTTGTCTACGCAAGAGTTCTGTGAAAAAATGCTATCCAAGGGAAAAATGGTAATTTAAAATAAATAAAATGATTTATTTTTTCTAGAACACATAACCAATTAACATTCAAAAAGGGACTTGGATTCAAAATCTGATACCACCGTTGAGTTTGGAAAGTGTTTTTTCCTAAGTGTGACATAAAAAGAGGGGGTGCATGAATTTCAGATTCTACGCCAAGAAATTCTCATATAATTAGACAATGAGAGTATTAATTACGGTTAACTCTTATTTCCCTTTATCTATGTACTATGCCTCTATCTATCTCTCTTATCTCTATCACTCTCAACCACTCTTCATTGACCTTTTCTAGATCAAGGAGTGATCTCTGTCAGATCACCAATGGATCAAAGCTGGATTGCAACAGTCACATTGTCAAAGACGAACGGATCCAATGAGGTAGGAGTTATTATACCATTTAGTTCTAATTCTAATTTTTTATTCAATATCATTATTTTCCCATTTTTATCATCGTATTTATTTCCATTGTGGATGGCCACACTAACATGACCATCAATCCATCCTGGAAAGACATTTAATTCATCATGTTCTTCTCTTGTTATTTAGGTTCAGGGGCCTTTATATTTGGATGCATCATATCATCAATAAATTGTTAAGTGAAGCTCATGGATATGAAGATCTCATCTTGATCATCCTAAATCTTGGTTTGATATAATATTCTGTCATCCGGTGTGATTGAAATGGCCCTCGGAAGGGTCCACTGATGATGAACCGCCGACAGCGGCCGACGGTGGCACAAGGAGGTGGTTGGCCGCAGAGGCCGGGTGGGGGTCGGATGGCTGGTGTGGTCACACTGCGGAGGCTAGGCGAGAGCCATCTAGGGCGGCAGGGTTTCTAACAGGGTGAGAAAAGTGGGATGGAGAGGTCATAGAAGGCCAATGGGGTGCTGGGATTGGCTTGGTGAAGTAGGAGGCGAGGTCGGTGCCCAGGGCTGTGGTACAAGGTGGAGTCAGGGCAGCGCGGGTGTCATGGTCAGGTGCCAACTGGGGGACCGAGACCCGTGAAACCCGTGTCTGTATCTTTGAGAGGTCCCAGCGGGTCGACAAGCTTGTTCACTATAGCTGGCAGGGTAACAGAGTGTGGGCACGCTGTGGAAGGTGAACTGGGTCATGCCGCAAGGGCGTTGTCGCAGCCCGAAGGCCGATCAGATTCCACCTCAGGTAGTTAGTGAGGTCAAGAGAGGTCAGCGGGGTGCTGGGTTTAGCACGACATAGAGGGAGGCGAGGAAGGGGGATGAATGAGGTGTATAGTGGAGTTGGGTTGGTGTGGGTGTCATGGTCCGACAGAGACTATGGGACCGAGATATGTGAAGAGCAGGTTTTCCTCGACAATAGGTCCCATGGCAGACAGGTTGGACGACCGACCAGTGCACACGAGCGAGCCGGTCAGGGAGCATGGGTAGGAAAAGGAAGAAGGGTGGGACTGAACAACATGGGAAAGTCATGTAAGGTGGTTCGGGCCGCGTTATAGTGGGTCGACAGTCCAGACCAGGCTGACTTGGGCGGGTCAGCCCAGTTTGGCCCGAAGCTTTTTAAAAATGTTGTATCTTGTAATTCGAGCATCTGATTTGCATGCCATCAATAGCCACATATTCATATCATTGAGGAGAAAAATTTTAGACTAATTAGGAAATTTTTTCCTTGTTCCTGGGGTGCAGGTGCTTGAAACTCCACAGTTAAATAATAAGAATTAAATTATTATTATTTGTAAAAATTGTTTCGGGTCGACCTTCTAAATGGGAGGTCAGTTCAACACGTCGTCTGAGGCATTAAAACAATAGTGTTGAGTCAGAACTTTCATGAAATCATTTTGTTTTTATACCAATGTTGAGGTGCGGGTCCCATGGAGGCACTTCACATGTTATGAGGTGAAATAAGACCTTTTCACTGGGTATCCATTTTGGATGAATGATTAATCCATCCCATGTGTTCTTATGAGATGATTGAAATGGAGAAATATGTATAACTAGTATTGGGATAGAGTCACTGGCCACATGAGACACCATTTAATCACAATGCATAATGTTATGAAATTTCCATCGGATATCAGTTTGGGGTGAATAAAAAATAAATATTGCAAATTTTTTTCAAGGGTCACAAAGGCAGGATCCATTTGGATGTGTGGAAAATTATTATATATCTCATTGAATGTGTTAACTCGAATGGAATATCAATTTAAGATCCATTTTACATTATTTAATAGAACCCACATATTGAGTCCACATCGAATCCTGTGAGAGTCGAGAAGATGTGTGAAGAGATGTGGTAAAATGTTCTTGATCCTTTTGAGGAGGTGTGGCAGCGTAATTATGCTTATGGGCCTCTGGATCAATGGCATGTGTTTTGAACTCATCATACTTTTGGCTAGAAGTGATATGTACTCTGGGAGTACACTAGCATGTCTTGTGGGTTCTAGTTCATACATTAGTACCAGATTATATCTAGGTATATGATCAGATGATAAGGAATGGTTAAACGTCATGTGGGACCCCCACGTGTTGTGTACCACATTTTTAATTATCCTATCTATTGTATATATTTTTTATGAAGTTAGATTTTGGCCTACAAGTAGCATATCTAGAATATTTTACAACGTAGAATGTGATGGTGTACTCCGTAGTGTATTTGTAGGTATGATGTATGATATTCTGAGTGTGATGCCTATCTGAGGTGACACTTGATGTTCTAGGCACGACACCTATCCGAGGAGATTCTCAACGGAGATAGTGATGAAAAATATGTTTTCAAAATCACCAGAGCTATACCTGCTTATTCTCTAGCATGACTGTGCACTAAGGTCTGTCGTTCTCTCATTAGGACATACCCTCCATGTGGGCTAGGCAGTCTAGTTCATCGTTTACTCTTCTGGGATTACCCTCCAGCGATGATGGGTAGAGAGGTTCAACATTTTCTCTTCCGGAAATACCCTCCAACACAACATGGATGTGAGGTTCTCCAGTTACTCTTGTAGGACATATCCTCTTGCTGGAATGGGCAGTAAGGTTCGTTGTTTACACTTTCCGGCTTACCATCCAATTGGGTTAGGCAGTGGGTTTTCCAATTACTCTACTGATCTTACCCTTCAGAGGGGCAGGGTAATGGGTTGAAAATATTGTGACACAATCTCTCAAATGTGTGCCACAATGATGATAAGTGTTGGGCGTGACTTTGGACTCTGAAGATAGACGGTCGATTTTTTCACCATGAAGCGTCCTTGTGGCGCAACCTAAAACCATGAAGGCAAGACAGACCCACACAAAGATGATAGTATCAGGGTTCAGTTATTGATCCCCATTCACTTTTATTTCAAGTAGACATGTGGGATTATATCCAACAATTGTTACTCCTAGAATTGTTTTCTACTCATTTCCTATGAAAATATGTGAAATAGAAAACACCTTACTCTCTTGTTTGGGCTTATTTGACTAAGAATATATATATATACCATATCATATTGCAATACCCACTCCTTGGGATTTGGTTTCTCTTCTTCTAGGAGAGGTGAAGATGCATGGGGTATTCCATATGCCTTCCATGTCTAACTTCTTATGATTGGATGAGTCTAATCTCCTCTTAAGGGTAGTGGAGACTCAACGAGATGTTATTCTTCTCACCATTTCAAGATCCTTGTGTGTGGATGAGATTACATTACTCTCTAAATGGGTTGAGCTATACTCTTTTACTGTACCTTACGCTATCTACTTCTCCCCTATTTATTAGATCTTTTTCAACACCCTTGAGCATTCAGGGCATCCTTCTATGTATTTTTATACTCACCCCAACTTGGTATTTTCTCGCACATGGTGTGACCTTGCAGATGATAGACATGTTGATCGTGACTTCAGAGGCGCATATGGATGCAGGATTCTAGGACTATGTGGGTTGGTATAGCGTGGGATTTAGGAGCATGAATCTCTCATCTATTTTAATTATCCTCCTGTTATCGGGTTGTGGTACATTTCTGGTTTGGCATATATTTTTCCACTTTCCCTTTTAGTTTACATTACAGCACTTGTAGTGTTTAGAGGTCGATGCATATTTTTGTTTTATATATATAGTAGTGTAATTTATATTTTTCCATTCCCTTTACAGTTTTTCATTGAGTGGGATATATGTGTGCGTGTAAAGGTACAATGGGTAATCCCTCCCCGAGTTTGTTATGCATTCAGCACAGATCGCCAGCCCCGAGCTATGGAGGTGGGATTAGGTTTATTGTGGATCAATCCCTGGTATGGGTTGGGTCATGAAAATACCCCCCATTGATTATACTCTTTTTGCTTTGTTGATTAGACCGTATCCATTTGACTGGTTATAACCCATAGAATCATGCCTCTTCAAAAATTGGTTAAACCCCCATTCACAATCTCGACATTCTATGTGTAGATTATCTATATGAAGACCTCTTTATCATCCTTGAAAAGATTTATTAATTTTACTTTATCAGGTATAACCTAATATACCTTCAACAGCCACTGATTAGGTCTATCAATGTTGATAAATTATTATGATAACCTATATATGATCAATTTCCTTTGTGAAATAATGCTCAGGAAATTCTTCCTTCTGATGAAGTCTTAGCCTCACTGATACGATTCAATAATATTTAAATTCTCTTAACTAATCTCAATATAGTAATAACTCATATAACAATATTAAAATGAAAAATTCATTGCTCAATCGTAATAATAATTCATAGTATTAATATTATATATGCATTCATGATTGTCATGTATGTATATCACAATGCTTGGTTCTCTTATTTAATATACACTATGTAATAATAAAAATGTACAAGCTTCACAATTTGTATTCATGAATCATTTAATGTTCCTGAAAACCAATTCAATCTCCCATCTACACTATTAATATTCATTTTATATTTTCTATAGGCATGCATGTAGACTTTCATGTGCATATAGAAAAATATAAACACCATTAATGAAAGTATATCATGCAATTTCACTGCTACATCATGAAACTCTATAGAAAATAACACCTTGTAATAATCAATTCTCGTGGAATAAGATCATTGTAACATAGAAAAACATTGTGCTGATGTAACACTATCTTGAGGAATACTCAGTGTTTCTTCATATAACAACATTGAGTTCTAATAACCTAATAGAATATTTATATAATCAATACATCATAATGAAATCATGAAGGCTATAATAATCAAAACACAAACACCTATAATCATGATGAATAAAGTATTCATCCTTTAAACCATTTCATTCTCAAAATTCCCTCTGAAATATGTGTTTGGATCATAATATAAATTAGAGAGGTCCAGGTATGTGTAGAGAATACTCAACCAAATTAATTCCATAAAATATTCACACTACCTCAAACCATACTATGTATCTATGATATTTATAGTAATTTAAAACATATTTTCTTTGCACAGTATTCATGTGGTATGGCCTTCACAATTTTTGATAATGGAACACACCACAAACATTGGTCTATGAAATAGAAGCATCACACAACTGCATTTTATCTTTTATATAGGTTTTAGGAGTTCAGCATGATGTCTAGAAATTTTTATTGGAAGATATCTTACTGTATGAAAAAACTCTCCAACTGAAGGTAGAATATGACACTAGCATTGATCAGATGTATTAGATACAAGTGATCGAATGACCCACATTTTATAAATATGATTTTTTAATGATGATCAATTACCCACTAAAATTATACCATAATAGTTCTTCTGTTATGTGGGTGATTATCATTATTTTTAGAGTTGGAAACTGGGTTATAACCATGCTACAGTACACACTGTATTTTCATAGGTTGCACCTCCTCTACACAATCCCACTACCAACATTTCTTGTGTTCTCTCACTCAGACTCTTCTATTGAAACTATGCACCTACTCAAACCTCCTTCTTCCTAATCATTCGGATACAGTCAATCCTATATTCCCCCTTCATGGTGGATTCACATGGGTCTCGCTATTGGTTAGCTAGCTGACCTTTTTTAAACAATTATAAATATATAAATGAAAAATTCTCAAATTCTAATAAATTTCCCTGGTAAAATTTAATCTATTTGGCCTTAATGATTATCCTATTTTTTCTTATCATGAAATTAAATTATAAGTTCCAAATTATTCAACAATAAATTATCTATAATTTATAAAATATAGAAAACAATTTTCATTCTCTAAACATCATTTTCAGATGACTTTAATATTAGGACCATTTCAACAGTCATCGCATTTAAAAAACTCATTATCTTTTTACCTCTTCAATTTAATAACAACAAATTAAAAAACATTAAATCAATTTTGATTTTCAATATCCCCCTTTGGATTTGTTTTCAATAATCATTTCATTTATGTATTCAATGTTATCGTGTACCCCTTTTTTAAGAATAAAACCAAATATATATGTATAATAATGAATTCTCATTTCAAAATTTATGATTTTAAAAACATCTTATTATCTCCTAACACTTACATTTTGATTTTCTATAGAGAAGGATGGAATCAACATTGACACAAAAGTAGAGAAACCTAATTGACACAAAATCAATGTGACAAATGATTAATGTATAAAAAGGTGTGATCAAATTTTATCATCAATATTTATGATAAATGTTCAGCATGTCATTCCAAAACTGAAACCTCTTTTAGGGATTATATTTCTTAAATAATAATCTCATAGAATTTTTTAATATTATTTTAAATATTTCAAATAGTAAACATAATACCAACAGTCTTTTGAAAGGGAAAACTTTCTAGTTATATTATGTTTATTTTTTCATATTCATGTCTCCCTTGAAATATTGCTTCCACTTCACTTCCCTTCATGAAAAAACAAACATAATGTATATATAAAAATAAGGTAGTTCTTTAATTATCCTTAGTTAGAGCACAAGGGTTGAGTGTTACTTCTTATCCCAGCAATATTCTTAGATGAAAAAGTATTCCTCACATTTTATTGAAAAGATATTTTTGTTTTTTATTCTTTATTCATATTTATTTCTTAATATAACTACTCTAGATAAATGATCAAGAATTGTTTAGGAATATTTTTTGATTCATGATTTGAGAAGTCTTTCACCAAATCAATCATGTTGTTTCTATATGAGATTTATTCTTTCATAAATTTTAGATTTATTAGTTTAGAATTTATGTTCATGGAAAATTATCAATGGTCCATTATGTGACCTCTCCTACCATAATATAATCATTATTCCTGGGTTAGACACTCTTCACATCATTCTTCAAAAACTTATTGTGAGATGTTTGTTTAACCTACCTCTTATTTTGGTCACCTTCCTAGGATGATCTATCATCTTACTTTCTTTCTTGTATCACTTTTAGGTTTGTTTTTATCTTCACATCAACATATGATTTTTGTATTATAGGTACATACAATCACTTATCATAACCATGACCGAATTTTCTCAATAATAATATAAAAATTCAAAAAAATATATATTTTATTGATAGACTATTTCATATTATGTGAAATATACTTTCATTGTATAATTTTTAATTTTCATCATCTTCACTCCCCTTAATTATAGACATTATATAATTTTCATACAATGAAATATTGTTCCAAAAAATTATTTTTTAATGCCCTAACATCCGATAACACCAACAGTAGACAAAAGACTCGATTTATTCTTTTGTGATACATTCTGACTGTCTTTGAAAAAATTATATTTTTACCACAAATATATTTTATTTTGTTGGGGATTAAGAGAACTTAAATTTATTCACATCTATATTTAAATATGTTTTGGATTCCTTCTTATTTTCCATCTCCCATGGTTGTCTATATTATAAAGATGAATATACTAGATCCATCAAAACTACAGTAGGATAGATTAATTTATCAGGATAAGGTTTTAACTTCTTCAATGATCATGAATTTTATTTATCCTTAGACAATATAAATCTTCTATTACCACTAGGTTTAGTCTTTTCATAAATAGGAAATTTTTTAAAGAATACTTAGTATTACTTATTTTATCAACATTTTGGGAAGTATGAGTTTGTGTTTATTAAATATTTATTAGTTTTATTTATAATTTAAGACATGTTTTTTTGACATTATTCTTCTTATCTTCACCCAATTTTTTCATTTCATCCCACTAAGTCTTCATCTTCTGAATCTCATCATTAGGCAGCTCATTGGACTTGTGTAAAAAAATTCAAGATCCTTTTTTATCCTTTATTTAATAATATTTGACAATAATAGTTATATATATTTTAGTGTAAATGGATAACTTCTATAAAAACAATATCAATCTCATCCAACTCTCATATACTCTGTTGAAATTATTCTTCAATTAAGAAATGTTTTTCTGCTACAAAGTGATAGTGATTTTTCTTGTGTTTCATGAACCATGAAGACCCATTCATTATACATCATTAGAATCTCATACTTGAAATTGTAAAATTTTAAGGAAGTGTTATAGTATGAACCTTATTAGATAATGCATCTTCCATTTCATCAGATCATTCTTCCATTAGAAATTTTTCATCCCAAATTTCCATGAAAACTCTAATTATACATGTGACCACTTATTTAGTAACTGCCTTAAAATTCCATATGATTTCATAATTGTAATAATCTTTATAAAAACATGAACATTATACATCTATAATACAATAAACTAAATTTAATTAAAAATTACCACTCAAAGATCCTTTAAATGTCATATAATCTTCATTCATCATTGAGTTCCTCTTTGGATTCGTTTCCACTCTTTTATTCTTATTTTTATGAGTCCTGATTGAAACAACAAAATTTCTAATATCATGAGATGTAGAGTAATTCTCCATCTAAATATCTTTTAAATGTTCTTCAAAATAAAATATGAAATTTATTTAATTATGATATAAGCAACTAGAAATATAATATAGATCCAACCATAGGTGACATCATCCTTTGATACCAATTAATGTGTCCAAAGTACCACACAATCACATTGAGAGGGGTGACCAAATGTGTATTTTTTATTGAGTTAATTTCATTTTCTTTTATACACTTAAAATTAAAAACCTCTATAACCTATTAGAATGATTATATCGTCTATGAAAAGAAAAAAATTAAATTAAACATAATAACAAATATTTTTAAAATTATCAATATTAAGTCCTATTCTTTTTATAGTTAGTCTGACCCCTAGCATGTATTCTACAGTATAATTGTTTTATCAATTATAGAGGGTCATGGAACAGATGGTTATTCACCCCAGTATTTGTTACTTCTTACTCCCAAATTCTTATCAATAGTGCATTGAACCCAGTTATCTACCTAGAATCTAGCACATCTACCCAAATACCAAAGTCTATTGACTAAAAGTGAGGGCTAGGGTGAGAAAGTGGGGAGACTTTTCCCTCATTACCAGAGTGTATCCCAATAAAAATATCACTTGGGTAATAGAATAAGTAATACAAATAGATAAAATAAGTAGAAAATGTACGACTGGTATAAATAATACTAGAGGAAATACCACATAAAAATTATGTTACATGTCATATGTTTCTATAAAATATCCAAAATAGGAATAAAATTCTGCGGAAAATTATTAATGAAAAAAGCGCAAAAATACCCCAAAAGTATCCCTGTATAATATCAAGCCTATGCTTGGTCCCTTTCTCTCCTGGTCCTAATAGAAAATCAAATGCCTGTAGAAGGGAGAATGACCATATAATTTACATTGAACTCCTAATCATCCTAAAATTTAATTACATTGAATTTATTAGTCTCAAGATCTTGGTTAACACCGACATCCCCCTATAACTAGAAGAACATATGATTTCTCAGAAGGACATATAAATGATACATGTCAATATTGACTCCACGCATGGGCTTTGGATTCATAGATGTGTCAAAATAGTCATCTCTTTATTTAATCAATTCTGAACTTGATAACATTCTTGAAATCCCTAAATTGGAATTCAAGTATCATTGTAGGTGAAATCTCAACCAACAGCATACAAGACCATCCCTAGAGAACATATTTGGAACCTGATATCAGTCTAGGTGAGGTATAATTTCCCATCCAATTGAGTACATCTTCAGTGCACCACACGAAAACATGATTATCATCCTTTAAATATTAGTCAAATTTATTTTGAGTCTATACAGGTAATTCTAATAAGAATCCATGTGTCACTCAACATATAATTTTAAACTAAATGAGTCCATCCATGGAATCCCTCACATGGATCCGTGTATCACGCATGGATTAATCAAGGTTCATGGGAATGAGTCAATCTTTGGAATTCTAATGTGAATCCACGTATCACCCAAGGAGTATAAGTTGATAGGAACTAGAGTTTTTCAATGGTATTCTAATCTGAATCCATGTTTCACCCATGCATATTAATAATTTAACCAATTATATTTCATTTAAATAGTTCATTAAACTTTCCAAAGTCAAAATCGAAGTCATTATATATAACTCACCTCAAAAGTGTCATTTAAGAGAGGAACAACCTCAAAGTAATGGTATTTCATTTACACCCAGGGGAATTTTCATATACAGGGAATCACATGCTTGAAAAAGTCGTCACAAGGAATAAACTCCCATAAAATCACATAATCATAGAAATTATAAGCATATTCAAATACTCACATGGCCAATTTTAATATAACAACCCTAACTATCCTATCAAGATATCACATGTCTTAGTTATCTTATAACTCAGATGTGGAAATATAAAATTAGAGCAATTCAAGCCAGTTTCATCAACTCATGGTATAGTCTCTACTTTACTCACATGGGAAAGGAATAAACAAAGAATGAAAGCATAGACAAAAAATCACATACATGGGTCAGGGGGAATGTATTACATTCCATACCCTTAATTTATTTCATTTACAATTAAAATAATTAATCAATAAATCAATATGATTTATATAACAATTAACAAATGAAATCCTATGATCTAGGAGAAAATTTAATGCCTCATAGGAATCCATGTCCAAAATCCATAAAGGGAAATTTCAAGACACTTAACCCATGTGGTTGTTCTTATTCAAGTTTTACCACCTATAAAAAAATTATGGCTTGTTTAGTTACCCAAAATATGACTAAAAATATTAGGGTTCAATTTCATTTTTGGGGACACCCAGAATGTGGTTCTGTGGCATACTGGGAAATATAAACAACTTAGCATCAAGAAAAATGCATGATACCACCTACCTTAGGTCCAATATAGATAGATCGTCTAGTGTCAGGCTCTGATTTGACCCAAATTTTATGAAATATGATGACAAAATGAGTAATAATAAATTTTGTCATATGAACCTAAAACTAAATAGCACAATCGATTCCGAGAAGAATCAATAAAGGATAATATTAAATTTAGGTCTCACCATTACAAATTTAATGAGATGAACAACATTCAAATTAATGGTTTGATGGACGATGTAGCTCAAATACTAGAATAGCCTCCAAGGGGATCTCAAGTAGGAGATTTTTGCTATGAAACTGATGATGGGAAAAGAATTCTATGTTATAAAAATTTTCAATTCAAAAATATTCATTTTCCCAAAATTTCGAGGCCACACATTTTAGGCACACAGTTTTTCAAACCATGCTCCAGGTCATACGATTTTTTGTAGTGGAAATTGGGACCCACACAGTTTACCCACACGAATTAGAAACTATAAGCACACAACCTTAAAACATTACATAATATTTAATATAGTTAATAATTCAAAATGAGGATCTTTTCATGTTTATAGTTTTTGAGAATTAGGCCATAACAATTACATTACATCCCAAATGTTACAATGTTTACAGTTCTACTCGGTTCCCATTATTTTTCCCAAAAAAATTCTCGAAAAAATGAGTCATGTCCAGTTCTATGTTTTAGATAGAATTAAATTTTCTTGATCTTGTCCTTGAGCCTATTCCACTTTATGACCTGTGAAAAGCATTTAAAAAACTTGGGATGAGCATAAAAATCTCAGTAATGGATACATAAAGAAGGAAAACTGTTAGTTTTTTACAACAACAAGTAAACCATGCATACTTTATCACAAGTAATAATTTTCACCTTTATGAAGTAGTAAATACTCTTCACTAAATCAATGATCATTGATCACCCTTTTGTAACCAAACTATTTCCATAAAACCCATATAAATAACACATAACATATAAAGGTAACTTGGGACATAAAGATACTTAAACAGAATAACTATATGGTCGACTTCCACACATATCACTAAATGGAATAGCCATACGGATGACTCTCATACATAATGAATTTGTGGGTATAATGTAACCACCTGTCCTGGTTTATCACGACACCACCCTTCATTTGGTTTAACATACAACCACCCGTCAAATGTTCAAATACCATTATAAAATCACAACACATACAAAAAATATAAATGAAAGAAAACATTTCCACTTTCAATCAAAATATATCACATAAATATATTGACATAACAAAAACATTATCAAAACCATTTTCAATACCAAAAAACATAAAAGAGTATATGGTATTTATTTATCTTTTAAAAACATTACAGCTTGTTAAGGAAGACAAAGAACAAATAATATTCACAGCAACAGAATGGTCATTGTCACAGCTTACATTAAAAGAAACATTCCTTACTGTCATTAATAAAAAGCTTCATAGAAAAATATTCCCATTTAATTGAATGAAATGTCAAATGTGTTTATACATTGTATAAAATAAAGTTTTGTATTAATACAAAAGTTTCCACAATGAACAGATATTGAGATGAAGTCCCTTACCTAATGTCTGACTTGACCCTTTCATTCATTAATCTCCTAAATAATAAAATAAAGTTAATTTATACTTTCTTATGATCATTTTTGAAGTTAATTATTCATTTTATATCAATTATTACCATTTTATATATATTACGTAATCATTTCAGTTAATATTGGTCATTTTTTCAGTATTTGGTACTTGAGTCAAAAATGGACTTCTTATAATTACAAGTTGTTTTTGTGGTCAAAATTTTATTATATCCATAAGGATATTCATGATTTTTATATCATATATATCATATATATCTAGTATATATGTGTATTTATAATAGTTCATAACATTTTTAGATAAGAAATGAAATGCACCATTCATGGAGACGGTAAACCGTACGTACGCATGAACGCTACTTCTACTTCTATTTCGTATTATAATGGAATTAATCATTAATTATACATAATTATATTATAATTCCAGTATAATAACATATATAATATCATTAAATCCATCCTTTATATGTTCCACATAAGGCATGAACGAGTCATATCACATTGTGGGGGCGATAGTCTCCACTTCCTCAAATGAGATTATTGTATTTACCTACTATGGAAACCATAAAGGTATTTTATAAATGGAAAATACAGAAGCATAGAAACAATATAAATATAATATATATCATATATAAATATAGTTCTATAATAATGGACACCATGATAGGTGGTGGGAGTTATTTGAACAATCGTCGTTTCGTGAGGTAGTAGTTTGTCGTCCAAAGAAATAATGTCATTTTCCCATTAGACTGATGTGTGTGTAAGTGTAGTTTGAATCCTTCTCATAAAAACAACCAATTATGTTGAGGATACTTGTTTTTTTATAAAATAAATGAATAAAAAGTGATTATGTGGTTGGAGAAGTAAAATAAAACAATATATAATAAAAGATTTTAAGAGAAGACGATACCTTTAATTCAGGTAACTCCCTTTTGTTTGAACCAAAAGAGTTTGTTGAATTTTATTCTGCCTAATGTAAGGCTTATAGAAAATATATAGGGTTTGTTAGAGATTATTTGGTCATGTTTTGGACGAGTCAAGGGGCTTGATAGGTGTGATAAGTGGGTTAGAAGTGTGGTACTTTTATAAGGGGGAGGAGGGGCTCTTTAAAAATGTTTGCAACAATTAATTTATTATAATCTTATATTCGGTTTAAAAAGGTTAAATAATCATTAAAGTATAATATAATTTGACTAATGGTCAAAATAAAATCATCCAATAAGAATTGGATAGGTTTGGGATATTTTTTTAATCTTTATAATCTTATTTATTTAAATAATTTATTAATGAGGTAAACACTGCATCAGTATTGTGTCATAAATAAATTTATTTATTTGATTTCTAAAACATATAAAAAATTACCATAATGTATGAAATAATTTATGATTTAAAATTAATATTTATAGTCAAAGATTTATCTTATATATCTCTATGTAAAAATTAATTTACTAAAATATATTTGTTTGTGTAATTTTTTTCTTTACTTAATGTTTATTAAAATAAATTGTCATCATCAATCCCATGTGGATCCATGGGGTCCCAAAATCGACCCAAATATTCTCATAGACGTATATGTATCAACCAATAGAATTATTAAAAATGTTAGGGTAATTTTATATTGTTATAATAATTCTTTTTTACCCTTATTTACCAGATTTACCCATTAACCATGGTAAATAAAATATTTACTGAAATAAATATTCATAATGTCTAAAAATAAAAGTTTCATATTTACACATTATTAGCCTCATGATTCCAAATATAGAATCCATTTTTTCAAATAAAAAACACATAAGTGGTATAAATTAATTTAAAATTAATTCCTGTTGTCAAAACAGAAGGCGTGTTTTTATGAAAAATAACTAACAAAAGAATGACAATTATTTAGGTCCCATTTCATAGTGAAATTACATCCAATGACCAAAATTGGATTAAATATTAAAAAATAATCTAATAAAACTTTAAAACCAATTAAACTGTTAATCTAAACTTATAAATAAAGTAGATTAAAAGGTAGTTTTGAATTAAAATAAAGTGTTTTTCACTATTCATTAAAAATGAATTTTATCAAAGAAATATAAATATTTTTACCAATGTAAATTTTTATGTCCCAATTCTAAATAAGAATTTTATTTTGTCAAAAAAATAATTTTAAAGTGACCAAAACTATATTTATATATGTTTCTCCATCAAAAGGTGGTAAATCGACCTTTTAATGAATATTTGAGTATTATGCTTAACATCGGATTATTTCTTATTTTAAGCCTATGATATTTGTTGGATAAATGTAAAACCATTTAACAAACATTTTTAATAATATTTTAGTTAGTTCTATTTATTATCGCCAATACATCGACTAAGCATTAACTACCATTTAAAATTACAAAATTATACTATTAGTGTGCAATGGACGATTTCAAAGAAACTCGTTGTTGCGTATCAGGTATGCCATCGAACATAGTAATCAACATTAAAGTAAAATTAAAAATTAATTCATTAATATTAAAAAATATAAATAAGTCAAATTTATTTATCTACCTGGAGGTTACATCCTTCCCCCCTTTTGTAAATTGTGTCCTCGCAATTTTATTCACTTATAAAATAAATGGGGGTATTTATCCCTCATAGAATTTTAAAATTTCAATGATCCCTCTTCAACCATATAGTTTTTTCAAAAAACCATTACCAGGTGAATTACCTTATTTGAAAATACTTTCTCATTTCGGTCAAGAATATGGACTAGTTGTTCCTTATATGAGAGATTATCTTCCAACTGAACTACCTCGGGGCTCAAAATATGAGAGGGATCTAGCATATACTTTCTCAACATTGAATCATGAAAAATATTGTGTACCTTGAACAAACATGGATATAAAACAACTTTCTAGGCAACAGATCCCACATTCTCTAGAATTTCACAAGGTTTAATGAACCACAAACTCAACATTCCTTTCATACCAAAACACATCACACTTTTCCATGGAGATATTTGGGAAAGATATGATTACCTACCTCGAAAGGAAGATACTTCCTCATGTTATCAGCATAACTTTTCTTCCTACTCTGATTTGTTCTCATGTGCTTCTGAATCAACTGAACTTACCAATTTTGGTCCCATCATCTTCCTTTCACCAATTCATCTCAAAAAGATGGTGTTCGACAACGCTTTCCATATAATGGTTCAAAAGGAGACATCTGTATACTATAATGAATGTAGTTATTATAAGAAAATTCAACCAAATAAATATGTTGGGACCAAATTCCTTAGTAATCTGGTGAAAAAATATGTAAGAAATCCTCTATGGTCTGAATTGTTCATTCTGACTGCCCATTTTATTTTGGATGAAAATCTGTACTAAAATTAAATTTAGTACCCAACAACTCTAGAAAGCCTTTCAAAAAGATAGAAGTAATCCTGGGATCACGATCAGATAAAATTGATATGTGAATACCATTCAACCTAACTAATATCATTAACATAAAATTGAGAAAGTTGATCTAGAGACACTATATCTCGAATAGGAATGAAATCAGAAGATTTAGTCAATCGAACAATAATAACCCTAATTGCATTGATACATCAATATGTCTTTGGAAATCCCACAATGAAGTCCGTGGATATATTTTTCCATTTCCACTCTAGCATCAGTAAAAACAGAAGCATCTCTTTTGGTTACTACCGCTCTGCTTTTACATGCTGACAAGTCAAACAATTCACAGTAAAATCAGAAATATCTCTATTCATTCCATCCCGCCAGTAACACTCTCTAATATCTCTATACATCTTAGTACTTCTAGGATGAACTGAATACGAGGAACTATGAGCTTTACAATAATACTCATTCTTCAACTGTGAATCACAAGGAACACATAATCTTTTCCCAAACCTCAAAACACAATCATTATCAAAGATAAAATCAGGCAACCTACCCTTCTGAACCAACTATACCTTTTTCTGTAACTCATAGTCTTCTTTTTGTGCTTGCTTAATTTTGTCTCATAGGGATGATCTCACTGACACATGAAACAAAACAGAATAATTTCCTACACCAACAACGTCTATTCCAATGTCCATCAAATCAAAAACCAAAGGATCTAATTCCAAACGTATCTTGGTTAATGAATCATTACTTTTTTGACTCAATGCATCGTCCACTTAACTTGATTTTCACGGATGGTAAAGGATTGTGAAATCATAATCCTTGATTAATTCCAACTATCTCATATGTATCATGATCAATTATTTTTGAGTGAATATATAAGTTAAACTATGGAGGTCAGCATATATTTCACATTTTACTCCATACAAATGATGCCACCATATTTTTATGGAAAAAACAATAGCAGCTAATTACAAATCATGTGTAGGGTAATTTAACTCATTAAGTTTCTACTCAGGTGAAGTATACGAAATTACCAGATAATTCTATATAAGGACGTAACCAAGTCCTTTCAATGAAGCATCACTATAAATAACAAACTCACAATTTCTGGAAGGTAGTTCCAAATCAAAATAATTCGCCAATATTATTTTCAATTCCTAAAAAAACCATCACATTCATTTGTCCAAATGAACATTATACCTTTTGGAGTTAACATAGATAGTGGGATAGATTTCCGTGAAAAATTCTCAACAAACCTCTGGTAATAACTAGAAAAACCAATAAAACTACTGATCGAGGTTATATTTTTTGGTCTTGGACATTCTTCAATAACTTTTGTTTTGGAAAGATCAAGAATTATTACATTTTTTTATGTAATATTACCAAGGAAAGAAATTAGTTGTAAACAAAACTCACACTTTCTAAATTTCCCAAATAGTTTGTTTTTTTTTATGGTTTGCAAGAAAACCCTTAAATTATGTTCATACTCCTCGTTACATTTAGAATAAACCAATATATCATCAATGAACACAACCATAAACTTATCCAAGAACTCATGGAAAATTTAATTTATAAGATCTTTGAATACATCAGGTGCATGAGTTAAACCAAAAGGTATAAAAAATATTCATAATGGCCATATCTAGTATAAAATGTGGTCTTCGGAATGACTGATTCCTTTACTTTCAACTAATGATACCCCGACCTCATGTCAATCTTCAAAAAATACTGAGATCCTTAGAGATGATCATACAAATCATTGATATGAGGAAAAGGATACTTGTTCTTAACTGTGATGTTATTCAATGACCTATAATCAATGCATAGTCTCATTGAACCATCTTTCTTTTTAAAAAATATGATAAGAGAACCCCATGGTGATATGCTTGGTCGAATGAAATATTTATCTAATAAATCATGTAATTACTTTTTGAACTATAAAAGTTCAATTTGATCCATTCAATAAGGGGATTTTGAAATTATACTAGAATCATGAACTAAGTCAATAGTAAATTCAACTACCTGATCAGGTATATTACCATGAAACTCATTAGGAAAAACATCAATATACTCGTTTACCACTGGCACATCATTAATATGAAAAGTTCCTTTATTTTCAATAATATGTGCAGAGTAACATTCATTTCTATATTTTACTAGTTTCTCAACATCCTGATATGTTATCAAATGTAAGGGTTCATTTTTGTACACAAACAGAAAATATTTCTGAAAAGTAACCTCTTTAGCTCTACAGTCAATCTTAGCATGATAAACAGATAGCAAATCCATGCCCAAAATAATATCAAACTCTACTAGAGGCAAAAAAATAAGGTATGCAGGTAGATTCATTCCGCACACAAGGAAATGAAGGTTCTAATAATTTCTTTTGGTTTAAAACTTTACCTCCATGTGTTTTTACCATAAGTTCATGGTTCATATCATGATATGGAATTCCCAATTTATTAGAAAACTTCTTTGAAATGTGCGAATGTGTTGAAACCTAATGAAACAACGCATTGGAATAATCTGAACAAACATAAAATGTACCTAATACTACTTCATTTGATGGCCCAACATCTGTTGAAGTAGTTTCAAATAATGTCATCATCTCTTTTTGCTTGTAGTCTGGTTTCTTTCCCTCTTTTGAGTTTTCACTGGACACTCATTGGCATAATGAACCATTTCATTTCACTAAAAACATCTTATTGTTGGCTTTTCATTGCATTCTTGATCATCTTCCTTACAGTTACAAGAAATATGACTAGACTTACCAAACTGGAAGCACTTTCTAGACTTGATCAACATTCTCCATGATTATTTTTACCACACTTCTCACAAAATGGATATTTAGTTTTCTTACCTCTATGATTCTTTGATGAATTCTTTCCCTTTTCCTGCCAACTACACTTCTTATTTTGTTGTTTTTCAAAGAACACCTGATCATCAACAAACTCCATTTCCACCTTCTCTGCATAGAAAACAAGTTTTTCATAACTTTGAAACTCATGCGAGTCTAATGCTTTTCGATATCACAGCTTCATTCATCAGTAAAATCGATTAATCTTACAATCATGACCTCAGATCAAATTTCGGGCATACATTGCCAATTGAGATAACCTTTCTTTGTAAACAACCACTGGGTCATCATCCTGCCTCAATTCTGTGAAAAAAATTTCCATCCTAAGTGGAACCACCTTAGGAAAATATTTCTCAGGGAACATACATTTGAAATCATCCTAATCAAGAGAATCAATCTCCTCACTATCCATGATATTTTTCACCATCGACCACCACTGATAAGCTTCACCTTCAAAATGGTAAATAGGGAGACTATACTTTTGTTGTTCTGAACACCCCATGACATCAAATATTTTCTCCAGTGCTTTAATCCACCCTTCATCTAGAATAGGGTCAGATGATCCTATGAATGATGGGGGATGATGCCTCATCAAAAGCTCCACTACTGAAACTTTCAACTATTATTGATCTGGATGATCTCACTCATGGATACTGCCAGCATTTATATCCTGAGTGAATTTTTCCATCACTACAACAAACTATTCACTTCTAATTCTAACCATCTTAGGTTGCTTATTTGGAAGGTTGTCTTCCTCCTGATGTCATCCAAACATAGCTGCCCTATTTCCCCTGTGGATAACGATTCTGAACACAGAAATATTTTAGGTGAAGCAACATTTAATCTTTAAATTAAATATCATTTATATATTTCCATAAATTAATTTAGGGTAATTAATTTCACAATATTATAATTCCTAATGTTGTCTAAACCGACCATTGATACCAACTATAAGGACCCATCCTTAAAAAATTACATAATCTGGAATTAAGTAAATAATTCACATTGAAGATATTTTCAGGATTATAGTTTTAGATAATTATGTCATAACTGTTACCTTACATCCCAAAATTTACAATGTAGACACATTTATAGAGTTCCCATTATTTTTCACAAAATAAAAATTCTTGTAAAAAAGAGACATGCCTAGTTCCTTGTTCTAAACAACATGAATTTTTCTAGATCCCATCCTTGACCCTATTCCACTTTATGTCTGGTGAAAAACATTTCAATAACATGGTATTAGCATAAAAATCTCAGTAAGGGATACACAAAGAAGGGAAAGTATTAGTTTTTCAAAACAACAAGTAAACCATGAATAATTTATCATAAGTAATAATTTTTACCTTTATGAAGTAGTAAATACTCTCCACATAATAAAAGAGCATTGATTACCCTTATTTAACCAACAAATTACCATAAAACCCATATAAAGAACACATAACATGTAAAGGTAACTTGGGACATAAACATACTTAAATGGAATAACCATATGGCCGACTTCCATGCATATCACTAAATAGAATTTCTATACGGCCGACATCCATACCCAATGAATTGGAGGTTATAACGTAACCACCCATCCAAGTATATCACAACACCACCCGTCATTTCGTTTATCACGTAACCACCCATCTAATGTTCATGTTCCAATATAAAAACATAACACATACAACAAATATAAATGAAAGAAAAAATTTCAACATTTAAATCACAATATATCACTTAAAATATATTGACATAACGAAACCATTATCAAAACCATTTTCAATACCAAAATACATAAAAGAGTATTTGGTACTTATTTACCTTTTAAAAACATTATTACTTTTTATGGAAGACAAAGAGAAAATAATACTCACGTCGGTGGAAAGGTCGTTGTCACCAATTAGATTAAAAGAAACATTATTTTTTGTCATTTAGTAAAATGCTTCATAGAAAGATATTCCCTTTGAATGGAATGAAAATTAAAATGTGATTATATATCATATAAAATAATGTCATGTATTAAAACAAAATATGCCTCAATGAAAGGAGATTGAGACGAAGTCCCTTACCTCGTGTCCAACATGAACCGTTTGTTCTTTAATCTCTAGAATAATAAACTAAAGTTAATTTCTACTTGATTAAGAACCTTTTCAAAATTTATTATTCCTTTTATATCAATTATTACCATTCTATAAACATTAGGTTATCATTTAAGTAAATAATGGTCATTTTGACGATATATGGTACTAGAGTTAAAAAAAGAATTCTTATAATTACAAGTTGTTCATGTGGTCAAGATTTCATTATATACATAATGATATTCTTGATTTAGATATCATATATATTATATATATCTAGTCTATAAATTTATTTTTAATAGTACATAACATTTGGATATATGAAATGAAATGCACCGTTCATTGAGACGGTAAGTTGTACGTACACATGAACTCTACTTTCATTTCTATTTCGTATTGTAATGGAATGAAAACATAATGATACATAAGTATATTATAATTCCATAATAATATCATATATAATATCATTAAAGCCATCCTTTATACGTTCCAAATAAGGCCTGAACGATTCATGTCAATTTGAGTGGGCGGTAGTCCGCACTTCCTCAAATGAAATTACTCTGTTTACCCACTATGGAAACCATAAAGGTATTCATTAAATGATAAATAAAGAAGAATATAAAAAATATAAATATAGAATATATCATATATATATATAGTTCTATCATGATGGACACCATGGGAGATGGTTGGAGGTATTTGATCAATTATCGTTTCGTTAGGCAGTAGTTTTCCGTCCACAGAAACAGTATCATCTTTTCCCACTAGACATAGGTGTGTGTAAGTGTAGATAAAATCCTTATAACAAAAAAAAACTATTATATTGATTATACTGTTTTTTTACAAAATAAAGGAATAAAAAGATTTTATGGGGTTGGAGAAGTAAAATAAAACAAAATAAAATAAAATAACTGAAGAGAAGACGATACCTTTAATTCGGGCAACTCCATTTGTTTTAAACCAAAAGGTTTTGATAAAGTGCCTTATGCCTAAGGTAAGGCTTCTATGTGGAAGAGAGGGAACAAGAGAGATTATTTATAGAGGGTTTGGATGGTCCATGGGGCTTCAGAGGTGTGAGTAATGGGATTGAAGTGGGGTCCATTTATAAGGGGGAAGATGGGCTCTTTAGGAAAGTTTGCAACAATATTTTTATTATAAACATATTTTCGGTTTCAAAAGCTACAGAAATATTCATAGTCGAATATAAGATTAATCATGGTCGAAATATGATAATCCAATAATAATTTTATAGGTTTTGGATATTATTTTTTTCTTCATAATCATATTTAATTAAATCATTTATTAATGAGGTAAACACTGCTTCATTATTGTGTCATAAATAATTTAATTTGTATGATGTCTACCAATTATAAATGAAATTACATAATATATGAAATATTTTTATATTTCTAATGAATATTTATAGTTGAAAAGATATCTTATATATCCCTATGTAAAAATTATTTTACTAAAACATATTTGTTTATGTCATTTTTGCCTTTACTTTATGTTAATTAAAATATTGTGTCATTATCACTCTCATGTGGCCCCATGAGGTCCCAAAATCGACCCAAATATGCCCATGGACGGATATGTATCAACCAATAGGATTAGGACATATGTTAGGGGAATCTTATATTATTATAATAATATTTTTTTACCCTTATATACCAGATTTACCATTTAACCATGGTAAATAAAATATTTACTATAGTAAATATTCATAATGGATAAAAATAAAAGTTGCCTATTTAAAAAATTTGGGCCTCCTGATTAAAAATATTGAATCCATTTTTTCAAATAAAAAACCTAGCAGTGGAAGAAAATAATTTAAATTTAATTTCCACTGTCAAAACAAAAGGCGCGATTTTATGAAATAATTACTATCAAAAGATTGACACTTATTTATGTCCAATTTCATTGTGAAATTACTTCCAATGACCAAAATTGGATTAAATAGTAAAGAAAATATAATTATGCTTTAAAAACAATTAAAAAGATAATCTATCGTTATAAATAAATTATATTAAAAGACATTTTTTCATTAAAATACAGTATTTTTCACATTACATTAAGAATGAATTTTATCAGAAAAATACTAAAATTTCATCTAATGTTAACTTTTATGTCCAAAATATAAAGATTAATTTTATATTGTCAAATAGAACATATAAAAGTTACCAAAATTATATTTAAATGGGATTCACCATCAAAAGGTTGTAAATCTACCTTTTAGTGAATATTTGAGTATTTATGATTAAAATTATATTCTTTGTTATTTTAAGAATATAATGTTTACTAGATGAATGTATAAACATTTAAAAACATTTATAATCATATTTTGTTAGTTTTATTAATTATCTCTAACAAAATGGCTAGTCATTAACTACACTTTAAAATAATAATATTATATTATTAGTGTAAGACGTATGATTACAAAGAAACCTGTTGTTGCGTATCTGGTATGCCATCGGACATAGAAAACCACTTTAAAGTAAAATTATTATTTAATTCACAAATATTAATAAAAATTAAAATGATATATTTCTTAAATTATATGGGATGTTACATCCTTCCCCCTTTAGGAAATTGAATCCTCGTAATTTTATTCACTTATCAAATAAAACGGGGTATTTATCCCTCATAGAATTTAAAGATTCCCACGTTAACTCTTCAACCATATAGCTTTTCCAAAAACCCATTACCTTGTGAATTACTATATTACACAGTACATGCTCTCTTCGGTCATTAATCTGGACTGTATATTCCTCATAAAAGTGATATTCTCTTCCAACTAAATTTTGAAAACATGCATTTTACATGAATTCCTTATTTAATGAGCATGTTACAGGATTTGTTTTTTTGGTTAATTTTTGTGAAAATTTAACAGAAAAATTAACATAAAACACTAAATAATCAAAAAAATGAAAATCCAAAATATCTACCCCAAAATGTTGTCCCCTCACCCACACATAAAATATTGCATCTTTTTCAATATGAACTTATGAGATGATATTTGAATATGAAATTTATAATTTTAAATATGACAACTAATATAAAAGTGAAATGGATATGAACAACCTGATATTATCATGTGATGATTGGGTCATAGAGTGTGGTGAAATCAACTGCATCGATAGGAAGTCCTTCAATATATTTCATCAAAGGTTCATAGTTGACTATAAAGATCCTTTTAGTGTACTCTTTTGTGATCTCCACCACAACATAAGGAAAAACATTAGATACAATATAAAGACATAACCATATGGAACACAACTAATAAGACATCAACTTCAGTCATGAACTATAGAGTAGGGCTTTCTATCCATCATGAAACTCCCTTTGTTGGATCATTTAGTCATGATATTCTTATGAAATTTCCCTGTATGGCCTTGAGTTCTCATATTACAACAATATAATCTCCTAAGGCTCTTGAATATACAACTTTATTTTAATTCCATCTTAATCTAAATCCATGTTTCATTTATTTATTTCCCAATATTCCTAATGCCTGAATTCCACTAGAAAATGACATGATTTCCCAAAAACAATCTAAAATGGGTACATATAGATGGTTGTCTTGTATTTTTTCATATAATCCCAAAGAACATAATCCATGTGCTTTCTATAATCCTTCCTATTTGGTGGAATGGTTTTCTCCAAAATTTGTTTTAACACCCAATTTGGAATGTCATCCTAGCCATTTGTTTGGGGTGGTATAGTGATGTTGTTTTGTGTGTCACCCCATACTTAAGAATGAGGGAATCCAAATTCCAATTGAAAAAATATGTCCCCTGACCACTGATGATAGCCTTTGGCACTCCAAACCTACAAAAAAATTTACCTTGACAAAGTCTACTACAACATGAAAATCCTCAGCCCTAGAGGCCTTGGCCTTCACAAATTTACATAAATATTCAGGAACAACAATAATTTACCAAAACAACAAATGAACTTTGAAAAGTACCCATAAAATTGATTCCCCATAATTAACCAAGATTTCAGTTCAACCACTGATTCGATAATTGGTTATGAAATATAATTTGGATAAGAGTTAATGTTGGGAGCATCCAATTATTGAATGGTTATATACAGTTCATTATTAATTTTTTCAAACATTTTTTTTATGTTTGATACATAATTTTTCCAATTTAAATTTTATTATAGTGGAGGAATTACCTAGTGGGGTTAATGTCGACACTTCCCATAGACCGAGATTATTTAATTCGAGCCCTAAGATTTCATTCAACCTCAGGGTCAAGATCAAGGGGATCCTCAGGAATGGACTATGTTATAAATCATAGAAATTGAGAAACTTATACCATAATATCATGAGAATAAGCTTCAATATATTTTCCAATAGATATTAAAGGAAGAGGAATGAGAAACAATGAACAAACATACATTGAGATTGGGGAAATATGAAGGCTAAAATAAGAGAAAGAAGGATAAAAATAAATTAAATTAAATTGATACCTCTATTTAGTTGAATAATATAATTGCCTCCATAGAAATGATGTATATTTGAATGGTGCTATTGTGGTTGCTCTCAAATCATATTTATTTTTTGGTTATTAAGGTGTAGAAGAGTGGTTGATCAAGATCATATCTCAAAGGATAATGTAAATTTAACATAATGTTAAAGGTATTTAAAAATAAAATAAAAAAGGAATAAACAAACTACATAAAATGATGATGGGTTTTATCAATTATAAAATAAAAAGAAGTATTATGGGTGAACATTGGAATTTTTTTTGAAATGAAATTTGATTAAAAAGACACAATGAGATGATCTTTTCTAGAAACTAGTTTTTGAATGGTGTAATATATTTAACTCTATAATTTAATTTAATTATTCAGAATTATCATTTAAATTTTCATCCACTTAATTATGATCCCTTAATTTTTATTCCTCAAACCCTACGAGAAATAATATTAACAGAAAGATGAAGTGAGTTAAACCCTAGGCTAGCTTCGGAACACGAATTCACAACACCATTCTTTGATTGACATTCTAATTATAGCTTATGTTCAGTGGTAAATTAGGTCTTATATCCATTATGTAATATGGGGATGACATTTTTTTGGGATAGTATTTTAACTCTACAAATTTATCCTTTTTTCTTTTGTTTCACCGTTTAAGATTGTACCCCCACAATTCAAAATTCACACATCACTTGACCTCGTGAGTTTAGTATTAATTATTAAATTTCATTCTTAGATTACATTAATTTTAAAAAAAAATCCATAAATAATAATATGTGAATTATAGAATCCCATTGATTTAAAATAATTGAGTGAATAAGTTAAGAGGTAGATAAATTTATAAAAATTACTACTCTTCCCTGGGTGGTGTAGTCATCGGAGAAACATTTGTCATTTGTAAAGTTAGTGGAATGGGTATAACCTAATAACAATTCAACCCTTGATATCCAGAACAAATAAAAAGATTATTAGAAAGATGAAATTTAAAATAACAGAATAAATGGAAGAGAAACTGAGAGTTTTATTGTTTGAACAAAAACATTAACAAGTGAAGATGATAAAAAAGAAGACTTCGATGAAGGGATTCTAGCATCAAATGCCTGATTTAGCTCATATTTACTCAATGAAATTTGAAGAAAATAATGTCCAGAACACAATTACACAATTTTAAGTTTAAAAAATTCAAATAAAAATATTTATGTTCGAAATACTATAGTGAATTTTTATGGGTAAAATTGTAATTTTCATTAAATTTTCAAATGAATTATCTATTCATAAAATATTCTATAAATAAACATATATATCAAAATGTGAGTAAATTATATCATTTATCATAAATAAAAATATTCAATACAATTTTGTTTTATCAATATCAATCAAAATTTGTTAAGCTAAAATCCTTATAAGAGGATAGATATGGGAATGAAACACTATAACATGGGGTGATCATAATATTAACATCATCATTATAATAATGAGAGGAAGCATTAGATAATGTCAAAAAATGTTTTAATTCATAAAAATGAAACATCCTGAATTATTGGTAAACTACCACACATAGTTGTGAAACAATATAGCATCATGTTCACACATATTACACTTTTATCATGTGATACATAACATTACTGAATTAATTGGAGCACTATATAATTCTGGGTGCACATTTCACATCATAACATTTTCATTGCTATATATAATTCTAGGTGCACCCATCAAATCATAACAATTAAATTAACATAATTTTCACATAGAACATATATTATTCTTGGAAAAAAAATAACCCATGGAAATTAATGAGTTCTACTTTATAAATCATACAATAATAAATGTTGTGTTCCCAAATTAAATATGTAATATCCCACTTGAATCATCAACCTTGAGTGAAAAAAATAAAAAATCTTGAGAAGTAAAAGGAGTGTTATTTTGAAAGAAAGGTTTTTTGGAAAACATTGTGGTTATCATAAACTCAAGAAGAAAAATGAATATCCTATAAACTTTATGATAATTATGAAGAAATTATTTTTAGGTTATATCCATAAAAAAATGCGGTGATAGAGGGAAAACCCAATGAAATTGAGTAGGGTTCAAGAATTCCCCTTACCTCATGTCAGAACACTTTCTTCACATCAATTTCTTGTATAATCACTTTATATTATTTAATTAATAATTAAAATACCATATATACATTAATAATAATATTTATGATTTTATTAAGTACATTTATGGTCCTTTAAATTAGTTATAGAGTTTAATTTCATCATTCTAGAGCGTTCGTTTTATTAGTTTTCATGATCAGTTCAATGGTATTCATGAATTGAAGATCGTGTAAATTAAATAAAATACCTATAATTTTTATTATATGATATTAATGATATTCCAGAAGCATAAATGATCTTATTAATATTTTTTTATATGGAATTAGGAAGATTATTTGGATAATTGTTAATAATTATTATTTTAGTTTAATTTTCGTTATTTTTTCAATCACAATGAACTCATTTTGTTTTATCAATTACTATTATGTATAAATGTTAGTTACAGAACATAAAAAGGGTTATATAATACAAATTTCAATATATTTTTAACCATTTAATTATTTTATTATCATATATGAAGGTTTTTATTGAAAATGAATGTTCATCTCCCACAATGTCGGTAAACTGCCACATTACGGGCGACGATATTTTTTATAATAAAAGAGAGATACATAAGATTTTATTAATGAATATTCCATTAAAATGATAGAATAAAATTATATCATACGTCCTATATTTATCATGGCATTTGTATAATATAATGTGAGGAGGATAGAATAAAATAAATGAAATTAAAAGGAAAATAAAAGATAAAGAGAAAGAATTTACCTCTATAATTCTCCTCTTGAGATCCTGCCTAAGGAACCAAGGATTGGACTTTTTATGAGACCAAGATATCATGGAAATCGGGAAGGAGTTAGTGAATATTATTGAGAAATAATTATGAATGTATCAAGGAATTATAAGTGGGAGGAGAATTGGGTTTGTGGGGTGGTATTTATAGTGGTGGAGAGGGGTGTTTTCTCATTATTTATTTCATTGGTTTATTATTTTTCTCAAGAAAAGATATAGTGTAAATTATTAAGAATAAATAAAGTAATTTGACCATGTGAGTTTGAACGAAAGGTTTCTACCTTATCTATAAATCAATTAATATTGTATTTAACTTATAATATATATATACTATAAATTACCGTATTACATTATTCACAAAATTCATGTATTTCAAAAAAATATTAAAAATTCACTATAACCATTTTTTGATTTGTAAAATATAAAAATTAAAAAAAAAAATTATGTAAATAAATTTCTATATATGAGAAATTTAATTTTTAATTAAAATCATCATTTACCTGGAAGATACGCACATGGGGCTCAGCCTGGTTGGTGAGGACATGGTAGGTGCATCCAAGAGACCCGAGATCAAATTTGGGTGGAGCCATATTTCTAGGTAAAGTAGTAGTACTGTAGCAATACCATAGAAGTATTGTTCGGTACTTTAGTAGATAGAACTATTTATCCATTAGGGCATTTGCACCACTAGTTTGGGCCTCAGGTCCTACAAGGCTTTTGGGCCACCCAAGGCCTTAGGGCCAGTTGATTCTCAAGTCCTTTTGGCCACCTTAATGCCTTAGGGCCACCCCAAGGCATTCGGGACACATGAATTCAAATATACCAGTTTGACTACAAGAAATAAGGCTTTAGATGAGGATTATAGGAGGGTGCATTCATTGGAGCAGAGCTTACCAGCTTTGGAAGAATGATAGGGAATGGCTTTGATATTAGTACCAGGTCTGTGCAGCTTTGCATACCTAGTCGACCATCCATTTGAAGGTGGAGTGTTCATATCATGATATATGCTGGGGAGGAGTAGTTCCACGTTTTCACGTTTGGGTGATTCCCTCTAAGACCTACAGGTCATTTAATTCTCTCTAGGCCTTCAGGCCTTGAAAGGGTTCCACCATACCCCTTGAAAGGTGGGTTATAAAATAATAATAAAAAATAAAGGCCTTCATTACTTTCTGAACAACTTGGGAAATTCAGATTTTAAAATTGTAACTCATTTTAGAATACTTTAGAAAATAACTTAAGGACTCATAAAATTATCTTATAATCATAAGAATTAAAATTTTAATTTAGAAATAAATTGTATGAAAATAAATTTTATTTTAAATTATCAAATTAATCATATAATTGTAATTAAATATTTATGACTTATAAAAAAACCAACACTTAATTAATAAATTTTTAAAATACTTATTTGCTTACACTATGATATAATTATATCATATTTTTTACTTATAAGATGCAAAAATATTATTTATATTTTTATGGATGAGTTAACTATTCATTTTTATGGTTTACTATTCAAAAGGTTTATATTAAAATTAAAAATTTCAATTAACTATTTCATCTATATTAGATCCATAACTTCTAGAAAAAATTTTTATTTCATTAATTATTCATTTATAATGTTTTTATTATGGTATCTAAATGATTTTATGTGATTTTTACATTGTGAATTTACTATAATAAGGGATAAATTTGTCTGATATAAGTTTGGGTCATTACTTTCTTCCCCCTTTTTGAAATTTCACCATCAAAATTTCATTTTACATCCACTGGTTTGGGTACTTCTCCTTCATATCCTCCTCCGGTTCCCGAGTTGCTTCTTCATACATAAGTTTCCTCCAAAACACTTTGACCAGGTGGGTTGTCTTTTTTGCATAGATCTCTCCTATCTAGAATCATTATTGGATGCTCCTCATATGAGAGATCATCCTCCAGTTGTACCACCTATGATTTCAGTACATGTGATGGATCTTGTATGTACATCATCAATAGTGATACATGGAAGACCTCAAGAAATAAATCCATATTTGGTTGAAATGAAAGATGATAGGTAATGAATCCAATGCGATAAAGGATCCCAAAGGTTCCAATGAACCTAGTTCATAGATTATTTTTCTTTCCACACTTCATGACACTCTTCTATGATGATATTTGAAAGAAGACATTATATCCAACATCGAACTCCAAGTCCATTCGACGGATGTCAGCATATCTCTTCTACCTAATCTGAGTAGAATTGATTTGTTTCTTGATGGATAAAACATTATATGTCATCTCTTACAAAATATCATGTCAAACTATCTTTCTTTCAGTAACCTCATCCTAATAGGTTGTAGTTATACATTTCTTTTCATACATAGCTTCATATGATCCATCTGGATACTCGAGCGGATGTTGTTTTTGTTAAAAAAATCAACCAATGGGAGATGATTATCCCTTTCACATGCCATTGGACTACGTGATTTCATGGCCTGTATAATGTATTTTTTTAAAATATTATTATAAATGAATTATAAATTCGATATTTTTGGAACCCTATACGATTAGGATAGATAGAATATTTTTGAATTCTATTATCTTTTGGAGTGAAAGATGAATTTGTTGTAGGAATTAGTTGAAGGGTGAAACTCTACTTGTGAAGTATATTTTTTCACTTATTCAATGAATAAATTAATTATTAAATGTTATGGAAGAAATCTTAAAACAGGAAATTTATTATCCTAATAACTTATGTTTTGTTGAACAGATGATATTTTAAATCATCATGGATTGATGGATTTGAGGCCCTCAATTTAACATTTGTTTTTTATTTATGACCTCAATCCCTCCTTATAAATATTTTCATATTTCCTCCAATTATGTGTCTCTAATTTCCCAAAATGTTCTCATAATCGAGATCATAATTTGGTGGCTAATGTTTCATTTCCCTTTCCCTCTTATTAAGACATAATTTTATTATCCAATTTCTGAGGTTGGTTTTCCACAAAGGAATTTTCTATTTTTAACCATTTATTTCAAAGAACAACTTAAAATTGAGCGGAAGCAATTTATTAAAGGAGTGGATAATGTTACACCCCAAGACTTCATAGAACATTATCTATTCAATGTAATTCAATAACTTGTGCTACACACAACACAAAGTTTCAGCGCACCACTACTTACAAAACTAGCCATTAAAAAGTGATTATGAAAATTATTAACTGAATTTTAAATTTTATATACTCTATATAATTTTATAATCAATATTATGTGTTTCTTAGACATAATATAAGAACAAATTCAATTTTTTCAGATAAAAGAAGTATTTTTCAAAAAATTAAATTTTACTTCCTTTTAATGGAGAACCATTTTTAAAACCAATATATGACACTTTTATATATTTTTTTAATGAAAATATATTATTTTTTATTTTTGGGAACTAAAAATTTTGTTTGGAAAATATTTTGGTACTTCTCTGATAACTTTTATATTTTGATGAATAGTGAAAAATATAAAATTTTAATTGAAAACAAATTTGTTAATCAAAATAATTTATAGAGTTAAGTTATGCATTTGATTGGATTTTAAGTATAATTATATTATATTATTACAATTTAATACAATTTAGTTCATTATAGGTAATTTCACTTTTATATTTGATATAAATGCATGTTAATCGTTTGATAATTTTTACTTTCTAAAAAAACCATTTTTGGTTTTGACAGTGGGAATTAATATTAAAATAATTAATTAAAATTATATGTTTTTAATTTAGTAGAATGGATTTCCTTTTTGAATTCATAATATCAAAATTAACTTAGAGAGAATTTTTTTTATTTTTCTAAAAACAATCAATTTTTTGATGAATAGTAAATAACACCACGTTATTATTTAAAACCGACTTTTTATTTAAATAATTAGTTTTATTATTTAAATTTATTTTAAGACAAAATAGATATATAATACCTATATGTGTTTAATTTAATTCTTTGGATTTAGTTTATAATAAAATTAGATGTATAAAATTATATTGAAATTTTTAACGTCTTTTACCCACCTTCTAGGCACATTTGCAAATTTTCATAAAATAAAATTTTACCACTTTTGTGAATTGAATTTCAATAATATGAGAGACACGGTGGACATAATTAAGTAAAATTTGATTCTATAAGATGAAAATAATTTTTTGGGAATAGTAACATTTGACTTTTATTTACCACAGTTTAAAGTAAATAAGGTAATTAAAGGTCAAAATGATATTATATTTACCCCAACACATGTTGTAATTCTATTTAATAAGTGTATTTTGACCAAAACCAACCATAGGAATAAAATATCATCCTTTTGTCCCACTTGTATAAGATTAGGACATTTATTATTATTTTATTTAAAAAAGAGTTAAAAGTGTTAAATTCAAAGTTTAATAACTAAAACATTTTTAATATATAGATACACATAAGATAAAATCGACTATAAATATTCATTATAAAGCTAAAAATATTTCCTATATAATGGTATTTAATTTATAATTTTTAGAGATTTAATAATTAAATTTATTTATGGCACAATGATGATATAGTAATTACTTTATCAATGAAAGATTAAAATAATTGATATTAAAAATATAAAAATAAATGTAAATTGAGACTTTTGATGCCATAAATGAATTTTATAGATTAATATGAAATTTTAGTGTTGATTAAATTAATTTTTTTCAAATTAATCATGATTTTATGACTTTCAAAAAAACAAATACCAAATTGTGTCAAAATTGACATAAATTGGTTTTTTTAAATACTATATTATTAAATGATATTATACTACAGAAAATATGAGGTTCTTCCAAATGACTTATATAATGATAAATATTCCATTAATTAACCACTTTTAGTTTTCATGGCATTTTATAGTAAGTTTATTAACAATGTTTTATAATAATACAAGAGGACATGGAAAAAGTTAAACTATTTAACTAATAGTTAACTCTAAAATATAGGGTTAATATGGTCACCTAAAATTGTCTAAAACTTATTTGTTGAAATTATTTCTACCAATCCCCACAATATCTTATAAATAAATCATTTTGGATCCTTTAGAAACCGAATATGATTTTATAATAAAATAATATGTCATTCTTTTCCTAAAGTGACCCTCACCTCTCTTATAAAAGGGTGCTTCCCCTTCTCTCAAAATCACACATCCAAAACCATTTGGCTCGGCCAACCCATACCCAAATATCCAACCAACTTACCTCACTTTATCTTAGAGGGCTTCCCTTGAGAATGAAGCCATAATATGGATCCCTTTTGTTCATATCAAAATGACACACCCAAAGAATAGGTAATTATTTTATTACCTCTTTCAAAGTTCTTTTCTTCTTCCACTTTCACATTCTTGGTTTTTTCCATACCAAAGTAATACCTCCATTAACTTCTACATAGAGTGATGTTTTTATAAATATGGTACAACCATAATCATTATTCTATCCATCCAAATAATGATAATGTCACCATACTAGCATATGTACAGTTTACCATCTCCACACTGTGGTGTAATTTATTATTAAGAACTATGTTATTTGGATGGATATAATAATGAGTAATATGTATATAAATAATGCAAATAACATTATAATTTCCTTGTACAATTAATATACCATCCTATTCCACACTTTTTAATCATTAAGGAAATGATATCGCCGCTCGTGTGTACGTACGGCTTACCATCTCCACAACGGGATGAGATTCATTTCCATGCTCACCATTCAACGATGATTATAAAAATATATATTATTAATATGTATGTAATATAATTCATAATAATTATACTTGATATATATATATATGTACTTACATATATCTTATTCACTTACTTCTGTTCAATATGAAATGAAAATGGATACAACGTTTATGCATACGTATGGCCTACTGTCTCCATAAATGGTTTTTTCCATTTCATATATCTATCTATTATAAATTTGTATAATAAAAATATATATGATATAGAAATATTGTTTTATATTATGGATGTATTAAAATTATGATCTAAATGATACGATCAAGAATAAAAATTTAAAACACATACGATAAAGAAAGTGATGATTACCTGAAATGTTAAATTAACATGGAAGTCAATATTAAATGGGTAGTATAAAGTCATAAATGAATCATGTATTATATAATAAATATTAATATGTTTATTTTATAATTTAATAACATACTATGGTCATTATTCAGGTGGTTAATCATATCCTTGACCAAAGGAAAGTGCAAGGTAAGGGATGATTCCTCAATCTCATTATTATCCGAGATTGATTATTTGTATGTATTTTTGGGGGCATATTTATTATCAATGTCCATGTTTCATAAAAGACATTTCAAAATGACTCTTTTAATGTACTTTTTAACAAAAACTTCATTTTAAATGTTTTAAATATTTATCATTATAAATATTTCTCATTAATTTATGTGTTTTCAAAATGGTTTTAAGGATTTATTTATATGGACATGATTATTTTAAAATATTAATTCCTTTCAAAAGTTTAAAAGTGGTATGGGAATCATTGGTTAAAAAATATATTTTAAATTACATCCTTTATAAATGTTGTAGTTTTTAATGATTTAAAAAAAATGAAAATTTCTCTAAAAAATTATTATTGATAATTTTCAACTATGTCAACATTCTTTACAATATATTATTCTGGATTAAGGATGATTTATTATAATACAATCTTCCATATTGTGTCGAATGAGTTATTATATGTCTGGCTATAGATATGCTATTAGTACACCCTTCTTGGTTTATGGGTGAATTATTGACATATCGTATTCTATTTTTAATTCGAATGTTTGTGTTATATTTCTACATATTCATATAAGGAATGCAGTGGACTTATTAAGTGACGGGTGGGGCCTGCTATAGACCCTCGATGCATCATTGGGTCTAATGAGACAAACTAGTGTCCTGGAACAAGGCCTTGAGAAAAATTTTATTTTTAATCTTGGAACGAGGCCTAGACTCTGTGGTAATGAGGTTTGGAGTTAGGCATTCCCTCATTATGAAATTAATTATTACATGTAATTATTCAACAAGTAGAATATCCATGTGAATGTTTATATGGTTATGTATGATTTATTTTTTTAATATTATGTTCATTTTTATGTCTAAAAAGCTGTTGTTTATATTACACATCTTGCCTTAAAATTTTATATCTTTCTCTAAACTATTTACCCATACGGAGCATCTGAGCTCACCACTTTATCATGTTTTGTTTTACCAGGATTCCATGGAGTGTATTTTGTTTGATATGTAGGGTTATGCTTGGGGAATAATAGAATTATTAAAGGACTATTTATGTTGTGTTTTATGTTTAAATGTGTAATGTGACGTTCATGTGTGTAATCTATTTTAAAAGACTACTTAACTAATCAGTCATTAGGGACATGATTCCTTGTAATCATGTCAATGTATTATAATAATTCCCTAGATCTGGGATTCTGGGGTCAGGGTGTTACACTTATACATGAGGTTTTATAATATTTTTGAAGAGGTATAAAGATGAATTTCCAATATAATACACCTCCAAATGTTTAATGTGTCAGATGAAAGGTACTAAGGTACATTGTAAATAAATTCCCAAATACTAGGTTTAATGTAGAAAATTGGAAATGGAATCCTCCATGTCCAAGGGATAAAGGGAAATATTATATGATTATTATTTCTTTGGTGGATCACATGAATTATGTGGTGAATGGTACTATAATCATATATTAAAAAAATTGAGAACATCTTATTTTACTAAGGATATATATACTCCTTCGTATATATATTAATTTATAAAATATTTACTTCAGCACTATAATAATTGGATATTTAATTTTTCTATGAAAACACCTAGTGGTGAGATGACTATATCCCATGTCTATAACACTTTTCAGATTGTGGTTTATAAAATGTGTTTCATACACACTTTTCATTCTCCCTGTGGTCAAATTTAATGTGATTTTGGTAATTTACCAGCTCTCTCAATAAAGATCCCATATCAATTTTTTGGATATTAAAATCATATTTCACAACCCAAATAAAACTGTTATAATTTATTAAGGAAGTAATATCTATAAACCATTATGGAAATTATATCACTTATATAGGACATAATAATCAATAATGAGTGGTGTTTAGCTAAAATTATTTGGGATATAATTAAAAATCGATATATCAAAATTTATTGGGAATATTTTAATCTATATCCTGATGATTTACCAAGTCGAACCAAAGAAAATCAAGTTGAGTGTTCAATATAACTCCTAACATGTGCAATAAAAATATCAAATTGTTAATATAGAATGACCCTAATTTAATTGTAATAATTTTAGGGAAAACTAAAAGTGATTCATTGCCATGGTTTTATACTATAAAGAGATTCACCATGGGTTGAACTTTTTGTATTTTTTAATAATAGTTTTGGATCAATGTGTTTATGCATTTATTACCATTAAATTAATAAAATAGTGATCAATAACAAGTATATTCTACCCCTTGATGATGACTATTTTGATAAAAAATTTATGGAATTGATACTTATTAAATAAATAAGTTTGATATATATATCATAAATTAATGGTGTAATGAGAGGGTATACCTATAATTTCCTTATATACAAGATATGTACACTGTGGATTCTTATACATTCATTTTAATCTTAAAAATTCCACAACTATCATTAAATATATGATTTACTATATTTAGGGAATAATATAGTCAAATTACAGTAGTATATATATATGATGTTCTAAGATATTATAATATAAAGGAAGAGAATAGAGATCATATGAGGAATTTTCTCATTTCTATGATAAAGGATAAACTATATTAAAATTTTATCATGGGTGAATTCTAGATATATGAAGTATGAATCATGGTTAATATAGTCCCAATTTATGGTATAATTATAAATCCTTCCAAGACTGATGAGATTATAGAATGGATCCGATCAACCATTGTCATTTATATCAATAGTTTTATTATATTAATTAAACAATTTCTATGTTTGGTGTTAATGTTCTCATGATTATAAAATACACCAACCAAGTTAACTTAAAAGAGTGTCGAGCTCATATGGATAGAATAATGTGAATATGTTTTCAAGTACCTTAATATTAGGTTGGCCCCTACATCTTCATTAACTCTATAATATAGTGTAAAATGGTTTGGGATATAGAGTGATTCATCGTAGAAGGTTCTTTTGGAGGGGGGAATCCTTAGATAATATAATAAGGTGGAAGATTATGATTCACATTAATTATATTACCAGAAAAAATTAATTGGCATATAATTTGGACCTAGGAGAAGAAATATTTGAATTAAAAATTTAAAGGAATTATCAATATGGTGAAATGTGTGGGATATAATAATCATAAAATATTAAAGTATATATTAACATAAAAGGAGTTAAAAATTATATAGTTTTTAGGGAATCACCCTATGATCTTTGGTAGTGGAAGAAATCCACGAACAAGTCTAATCAATCACCAATAATCAACATGTTTGTAAAATATAAAAAAATATACCAATAAATAAATATTAGGTACACTTATGTTTTATTTGATGGATTATGTTTTAATGGAATACCCAAAGAAGAAAACATATGATTCGTTCCTGTAATGACATTACACCATCCATGGATCTTAGATCACATCTTGTGGACTGGAAAGTATAAAATAGGTTCTAGTGTATTCAATAAGTGAAAAAAATACATTAATAAAAAACAATCATTGACTATTTAACATTAATTACAAGTAAACACCATTGAAGGTAAGGCTTCTATTTTATAGGTCCTCGTTGATTCTCTTAATTTAATAATGTGTGTCACTGTATCAGGTGTAATCTCATGTCGACCAAGCATTACATCTCATTAGTTTTTATTTAGTGAAATCCTTAAATAAATATGAAAATCCATGTATAATTAATTCTTAACAAATTATCACCCCAAAAACCATGTAGGAGATGATCTGTATTCATGGTTTTTTTACCATTTAGTATGAATCATATGATAGTAAACATACATGATACAGAAAATAAATGCATCATATTCCTCATTTAATATATTAGTATACCATAATGTCTGATATGAATTTCATGCATATCATACTATAAAAATCTTATGTGTTCTAAAATATGAATCACTCTTGTTAGTTCATAACCATCAATCTCTCACTTAAACTAAAATTCCATAAGGATATTATACAAATATTGAGAAATATGTGTCAATACATTCAAAACTATGTTGGATATGGTTTAAAAAATTATTAATTTGGGAATAATTTTTTTATATAATTTCTCAATTATCCAAATTAAAATATGTGTAACCTTGTGGGCATAATTAGCACTGAAAACCAATATATATTTCCTTTTTCATAGGTGTAAGAAAAGGGAAATCTATAGCAAAGAATTATTTCCACTCAAGCTATTAAGGCATATAGTGTGTTCTCTGTCAAATATACAAATATATTAAACTAACATGTAGACTATAATAAATATCATAAAAATCATCTATGTAGCTATATAATACATTTTCCCATGACATCGAGTGACCTCTAGACATGTTACAATGTCAATATTGTATTGGACATATAAATATTTACTGATTATCTAAAAAATTATGACTTGAATGATGAATACATCACATTCCATTCAACATTCTAGATGATAAAATCACATGTCCACATACTTAATCCTAGAAACATCATAGATGACTGAAATAATCCTCAAAATACATTTCATTCATATAATTAAATAAAGTGAAAGATGTATTTTCCAAACATACTTGTGAAAAAATGACATCATGATCAATCTTTAATTGATGATATGATCAGTAACAGACAAATCCACCCACAGATTAGATCACCCACAATGGATTTTATAAGGAAGATATCAATGGATAATGGTTGGTATACTATGTGTATTTCCATACCTAGAAAAAAATACTGATAAAGAGTATAAACCCCTAACTATATATATGACTATATGAAATTCTATGGTATATACATGGTGGGTGTATATACATAATCCAACTCTACATATTATCTCTTGAGTCCTCCACTGAGGATAATCTTAACATATCAATAAAAAACATACTAAACAATGAATATCATTCATTAGACATAAATAAACGTCTTACTTTGAGTGGCTATTATCATTCCATTCTTCAGATAATGTAAATTGAAACACGCATGAATGAATAAAAAATAGTAGTTTCCATTATGATAAAATTTTATACATTATTTATTAAATTTCATTATCCACATAACTATCACATACTAAGAGACTAAACATGAGCCTAAATATTTTACTATATTAATTCATTCATTAGTGCATAAATGAAATTGTCGCATGTAACTACATAACAGTTCATAATATTAACGCTCTCGATGATCTAACATATAATATAGTATTTTTAATATATGTGTTTATCACTTTGGATGGAATGGGATTCCATTGTTTGAGAAATTCATCTACTATTATCAAAGACATTCCTGATTAATCCTTCAATGATATATAGCTCTTATAGTCCCAATATTGACATTATGATCAATATGGATTATTACATAGCATCTGGTGTAGTGATGTAATCTAACTCTATATTAGATACCATAATTGTGGCTTTTTAAGAACTCTTCCAATTGATAAATCCCTTGTTCTAGAAATTACATGAACCTAAATTGAGATTTCATATCATATCTTTTAGATTAGAAAATTTTATATCTGTAATCCTTTAAGTAGATTTCATACACTTCTCTAATGGTTAAAAAAATACCCCTTACTGTTCTCAAGTACATATGAATATACTTAAAATCAATCCAATGAAATACAATTATATTGGAATGGTATATTCTTATAATTATAAGAGTATATGTGAGATCTATTTTATTAAAAACATGGAATGTATGATAAATACTATGATAGATGTATATAGAATTTTTTCATCATTTATAACTCTATATAAAGATCCTAAATCATCCAAATATTTGGCCCATATAAAATTGGTAAATACCACAATTTATATTTCTCCATGATAAAGCTATTTTGAAATTTAAAATTTTATATATCCTCACTAAGTCCATGAAACCAATTAGATTTATATCTATATATATTCATACCTAGTATATAGGCTTCTTTATCCATGTATTTTTTCTAAACACATTTTAAAAACATAATATTTAAAAATTTAATGTCAGAATGTAATTTCCAAAAATGAGTATGTCATTGATATACAATATCCGAAGCACCATTAGAGTCCTGAAAATACACATGTAAACAAAATAATTATTCTCGTCTTTTTTATAAAACCAAAATCAACAATCACATTACCAAACCAGATATTCTAACTATTGAAATCCTACATAAACATATAAATAGAGTCTTGCTACCATCATATGTTAATAGTCCCATTTGTAAAATCATAAGCTTCTAGTTGTATTATATAAATTTCCCCAACAAAATATATATTAACTAATGTTATTTTGAAAATAATTTTATATATCTCATATTAAAAAATTCTAAAATGGAAACAAAATATCTAAATAGTATTTACCATCTCAATTGGTGAATTAATTTATTTCTAGTCAATAAAAATAATTTTATTATATCCTTTGTAAATTGGGAGTGATTTATAGGTACAAAATATTATTTATGTCTATTTTCATATAGATTATCCACATTCACACTATGGGTCTTGCACTATTAGGTGTATCCACCATGTTCTAAATAAGGTTATTGTATAGGGTGTTTATTTCTTTCAAAATATTTTAACCATGTTTTCATATCATCACTATTTATAAACTCCTAGGAATTTGTAGTTTAAACATCTATGACAATTTTGACATCATCTTTTGCAATGATAAAATCATATATCATAAGATCATTATGAATCATAACAAAACATTTAGGTTATTGTGTAAGATAAATCAGTTCCTCTTCCCCAACACTTTATAGAACCAGATCAACTTATTCCATGTTAACACTTATTCTTTATTGGTGTTAAACATGTCAATGTTCAAATTTCCCCCTAGGGACTCTTCAATAAACATATTATTTATGAAGAAATATACATATTTGACCCACACACACTTTATAGTCGGATTATAGAAATAAAATACTTATTTTTCATTGGGATAACCAATAAATAACAACTTATTAGAATTGTAGATAATTTTATAAAAATTAAATGATCATATAAGTTCTTTACAAAAGAAAAATATTCAAAAATTAAAAACTGAGATGGTTTGCATACTATATATCATATAGTGTATTTATAATTACTTTATATGAATGATAATTAATGAGGAATGAACTAGTATCTAGGTCATAATCCTAGAATTAAATTATAAGGTCATAATGACTCATTATAAATCAAACAATGCATAAAAAGGTATTATTCATTCTCATAGAAACACCATTAAACTATTGTATTACAATTTGAGTTAGTTGTGAACAAATTCCACAGGCTTCGAGAATATTGGTGAATTATTATCTCATATTTTCACCACCCTAACATGATCAAATTATTTTAATGATTTTTTATAGTTTATTATATACTTTTTTTCATCAAATCTTCAAAATTTTCAAAATTTTCCTTCTTTTGTCCAATGAGAAACACATAACATTGTTGAAAAATGTTGCTGGTAAAATTGATGATGTTTCTAAAACCACCACTTTCACGAGTACTCATTTACCCACATACATCACTATATATGGGATCCAATACATCATTATCCCTTTAAACTTTTTGACTAAAAGGTATATTATCCATATTTTTTTATAAATATGTTTTCCAATTATAAAATGATTTATAATTGAAAGTTTCTAATAAACTATCTCTAAGGAGTCTTTAGATGTGTTTCTTGATTATATATCAATTATTAAAATATTAGTGATTGTTGGGATTAGAATCAATGATGAACTTCTTATTCTCAATGTTATAGTTTCGATTATCCATCATCAAAATTAATGTGTTGATATATAATAATTTGTAACTCTTTACACAACGTAGGTATATGTTTTATTCACAATAAATAGAATCCAAACATATTCATACATATCTAATTACATATCATGTAAATGATATATGATCTATTCAAAAAAGGAACAAATTTACATGAGATTGAAAATACTTACATGTGTAAGGCCAAAGAGAAATATATCCAATCCCACATATTTCAAGAATAAGTCCCAGTCCCCCAAAGGTGGGTATTCTGACCCCAAGTCTCTCCCATTTGGGAAAATTTACTCAAGATAGAATTCATTTTATGAAAACCAAATTATCTTATATATCCATATCATATTCAATAAATATTTTCCTGATTATAACCCTAAAAACGAACTGACGCTAACATTGATGAAAAGTAAATCTTAAGACATCTTACCTAATATTTAACAAATGGATCTATCTCCTATAATTAATTTATCTAATTAATTAATCATAAAAAATATCTAAAATTTATAAACACATCATTAACATGAATAATATAATTGAAAAAACTAATATATAAATATGTTTTCTTAACCCGATATAAAAATATGAAACTTTTATATTTAATTTAGGCATGAATAATAATATTTTATAATTAAAAATATTTATAATCTATAAAAAATATATAAATTATATATAAATTTATGAAAAATACATTTTTAATTTTTTTTACTAATATTGTATTTTATAACTGAAAATATTATTATAAATCATAATTCATGACAGATACTGGTGAGATATATCACCAAATTTATTTCATATTATTGGATACAATTTCACCTTTATGAAATAATTGATATCTCTGAAAATGATGTTTGATATTGTATTCTTTGTATCATATTTAATGAATAAGGAAACATCATATATATGATACAATCCACTAGTTTCATGAAAACCCTAAATTGAGTTGTATTTTATGATATCATATATTGTATAATATGGAACTATTAAAATTCATGGGATTACTATATATCATGCTTTATGAAATAATCTAATAATTTTCTATAACTGATCCAAACCATGTGTTTTATTCATATTGAATATTAAAATATAGATATAATCATTAGAATACAAATTTATTTAAAAACCTAGTAGAATTTATTTCATGAATCATTGCAGAAAAATGTTCTAATACTATTAATGTTTTTATGGGATTATCCCATGAACCTTGGATGTAGTTGAAACCGAGGAAAATCCTGATGTACCATCAATGATCTACATGTATAGAAAATATACATAAAAAATTCCTAAAATTTAAAGAAAGAAGGCTCCATATACAATATAGATAGATTAAATTTTAGTATAATCATGAAAGAAGAAAGTATATTCTTCTAAAAACCATTGGTGTTACATAGAACTGTTATTCGAGATCATATATTGTGGAAGATAAAGAAAATAAGGTGTATTTCCCATTTAATTATTCGAAATGTATGTTTTGGGAGGAAAAAAGCTTAGACTATATCACATAAAAAAGGGTAATAATGACTATAATGGTTCCCTTATATAGGTCCCTCACTATACTCTTCATTGAATGAAGATAATCCCTAATATTGAGTTCCATTTCAATGCACCCAAGAATTAAAACCAATTGGTGTTCATTTAATAATATCATTTAATTATATTCCATGTCATGTCCAATTCATTCCTAATGAATTATAACCAATAAAATATAGTGACATATGAGTGGTATGCATATGAAATACGATGAAACATACATAATAAGTATGTCTCCTATTACGATATTATATATAAAATCATCATTTTTCCCTTTTATGATATTAAAATATCATATGGTATGATATCCGTATCATTCATACAATACCATAAAACTTTAGTGGGTCATTAAATTCGACTCACTCTTATTAGTGCATATCAATCACATTAACCGAAGGAGATAGTTATAGTTTCTGAATGAGTGTGAATGTTTAATTCATTACCACTAATAGAAGGAGAAAAAATGTGATGATTCTTTATAAAATAAAGATCATGATACTTTATCCATTTTGAGGATTGAGAGAGACCTAATACTCAGGTATTTTCAATGGAATATCCTAGAATTTTTGGATTTATATAGAGTAACAAATTTATGTATATCTTTTTGAGATCCAATGGTCACCTTGATGTTCTTTAAATTTCATAAAAAATATTTGAATATAGATCTGATTTATAACACTAATAATCATTCTAATATTGATTTTCAATGTTAGAGGACCATTCAAACTATTGAATATATACCAAGATCAAAATAAATTTCTCTCAATAGAGGATTACGTCAACAACATCCATTGGTATAGTTTTGTTCTAATTATAAAGGATGATATAATATTTCATAATTTTTACATATTTGTAATAGTATAGTATGTACCAGTAGTGATCTATTAAAAATAAATAGTTCAAAACATTTAAAAGAATGTTTTTGTAATGTAAACAATAAAATAGTTATTATTAATTTAGGGTTACTCTTCAAGGGATAGTGAAGAAATAAGAAATTATTGTTTGAGAGTTTAAATAATTCAATATAAGTGTGATAACCATGTGAAATCACCTTGATTTTCATTCATACAATATTTAAAGGATGGGGATAAATATTTTAATCCTTTTTTTACATTGAAAACGGATTTTTTTAGTGACGTATTACTATGATAACTCCGAGGTTTTAAAGGGAAACAGAATATGAGACACTCGTTATCACTGATGATAGGGTTACTTGAATTTAAAATCATAACAAAAACTCATCAAGGCTACATATGATGAACCTGATGTGTTTTCAAGACATCTAATTTTTGGTGCATCTTCCCATGAATTATATTTACAATTCCATTAGTATGTTTATATTTAATTTATTAACCAATATGATCAATATTAATACTATTCATGATTATGGGAAAGGATTGAATAACATGGGTATGAATAATTACTTTCATGGTTACCCCCAAACATAATACTATGATTGTGAGTGTGACATACCAACCGTAGACTAAAAAATATATTTGTTGGAGAAAAAAATCTAAAAACCTATAATTAAAATATAATTGATACAATGACAAATGAATGATCGGGATTATGTCATGGTTTCTCCTCGAGAGATCATAAGAAGTTTAACACTCCATAGTGGGGTTCAGAGACAATATTAAATGTCTCAAATCTTACTGTTATAACCTAATATATAACATCATTTGTTAATTAGGTAAATTATTCTTTTTCAGGTATTTTAAAAAAGATATTTCTAAAATTATGTCAATGGTGCATGTATACAGACGGTTTCTCACAAATAGGATTTTCCACCCATATGAACCACCTATATGAAACAAATATCCACCAAATATTGAATTTAAATTTTTTGAAAATAAAATAGTTCTGTCAACTTTTAAACATTTCAAAAATTATCCCAATTATACTTCTTGGTCCCATGATATAGGTCAATTATAGATGGGTGGTTTAATAGGACTCACCCAAATTTTATTCATAATTTGTACTTTATTGGGCCTCTTATGATTGGATATAGATCTATATTTAATTAATGAAGTTATTTCCCATCAAAGAAAAATATCATTTAAAATGAAAATTTGGAAATGTAGACTAGTTTTATGAAATTTTATTATAAAAATATACACATGATTTCCATATTTAAATTTTTAATGTGTTTTAAACTAATGAAAAAAATATAAAGAGTTATAATGGACTTAGTAATGGTATACTAAAACTGATAAAATCATATAGAATAAGTATAAGGGTGAACATACAATATATAACAATATCAAATCATGTTCACAAACAACTGAAATTTCTATTCTAGATTTCAAATGACACCATATAAGGCTCTATATGTGAATATGTGTTAGACTCTAACTTATTTTGATGATGAAATGAACCAACACTCCAGAACCCACTAGGGTCAATGAAACGCCTAGTGTACCACCTTAAGCCATCCACATATACTTTTGTGGTTGGAAACTAGCATTATAAAGTAAACACATACATTAGAGGCCTTCACATAAAAAATACACATAATATAAATTTATATTTTATATACAAAAACACCGAACAACAACTATAATCACATATATGTATATATACCAATATAAATTTATGAAAATGTATAAATAGAATAAAAAATGATATATACAATTTTATAAAAAAATAAATCAGAGAGGAAATAATAATATAATAAAATAAACTAGAGGGTGCTACAAACTCCTGACATGGGATGAGAACTTCACCCTATTAAATCTCTTTGAATGAACTCCATCTGAAACTATCTCAATCATGAACCACCATCTACTTCAATGAAATAGCTCCACTAACTCCACATTCTCTATATCCTCTAAGGTGGTCCATGAACTATGAAATGTATTTCTAGACAAAACACATGAATGGATATACCTCATTTAGTGGTGAGTACAAGTATACCTTATAGGAAACCCTAAAAACACAATTTATAGGTAAAATAATAAGTCATCACAAAATATAATATTAGGTAATATTTAAATATAACTCCAAGGATATATATATGCTCTAATGTCAATAAAAACCTAGAAATGAGTAGAATCCATTTTATCATATCTCATTTCCATAAAGGATAATTCACATGTGTAACCAGTGATAGAAAGGGAAATGAAAGGCCCTCAACACTGAAAGATAAAAAATTAGCTATATGTCATAGTTATGGGAAGCCAAAAATTATCAATAATCCCCAACAGTACCAAGCAAATCAATATGTTAATATAGTTCAAGACACGTGACTCTTGAACTATTAGACATTCATAAAATTTATGATATTTCACCAGAAATATAGTAAGAGATAATGTCTCATCAAGGTATATGTGTATTAATTGAGGGATTACCAGATACCTATTAAGGAATATTCCTCAAAACATGAGGGAATAATGGCTCCCTAATGGAGGAACATTACATAACACATGTCAGTGTAATGAATCTATAACCATAATATATGTGGGAACGTCTATTTTAGTTTTTAGGGTAAAGACCCGTAAATTTCAAGGAAAATTTTTTTTTTCTTAAATTCTTTGGGATTTTACAAGTACGATGTTTCTAACGGCACCTGATTCCGAGGCCCGGTGTGCCTGGAATCAATTTTTGAAGTTTAGCTTGGGTACGTTCAATGAACAAACGAGCGGATTATTCTAAATTTTGAACCGGTGCTCGGAATCAAAATCTGAGGGCACCGATGAAACCGCATCACCGGTTTTTTCTTAAGAAGACCATTTCTAGAGTTGCGTTTTCTTGGGAAAAGTTGTTAAAGATTGTGGTTTAAGTGTTAAGTGAATAAAGTTGTGTCACAACTTTAGTTTTCTTTGTGGTTTAACTTCCATGTGAGGGAATATCCTAACTCCTCTTGTTAGGATATTAGTGAGGTGGGGCCCACACGAGCCCCACCTGCTTCAAATTCCCTAACTCCCCATTAACCCCCCCACCCTCCTTCTTTTAATTTGTAACTCTATCCTCTCCCCTCATTATTTATTCCAATACAGTTAATCAATTAAGTGAGACAAGAGTTTGAATTTTTGAATTCATGGCATGATTTAATAAAATAAGGTTGAACCTTATTTTATTTTGTTTGGTTGTTTTGTGAGGATAATTGAGGAGAGAGATCTTGTGTGTTTTCCTGAAGAACATCATCTTCTTCGCGATGAACGCCAAGACTTTGACGAAGAACGCCGTCACCGCAAGGAGAGATCGACGTGTCGTCTCTTCTCCTCTCCGCAGCCTGTGTGTGATGCCTTTCCGGAAGAACAATGATGCTCCCTCTTTCGATATTCTCCACGCATCAAAGGATTGGAGACACCACTTCCTCCTCGAACGTTCTCCATTAACATATAAGGAGCTTCACCTCGCGACGCCATTTCCTGCGATGATCATCGTTAGACTACTACTTCGAGGTATGGGTAAAGATCAAATTTAATTAATTAAATTTTTGCTTTAATTGTCGTTGTAATTACTCATTCTTGTCCGCTTTCTATCGGTATAATGGGAGGAGGTCGGACTGCACAAACACGACTGACCCTCCTCCCAATTTTTGTTGTACTTCGTTCTGGATTGGAATGGAGGTGACGTTCTGTCCTCGCACCACGTAGGAATGAGGGAACCGTGGCCGGTACGGGCCGCGGTGAAAGGGCGCGGCGCTGTCGCGCCGCGCCTTTGAGGCCGAAAGAAGCCGTGGCTGGAGCTGGCCCGCGGCAGAGGGGTGGGTCGCCGATGCGCCGCGTCAGAGCACCATGGAGGTCCATGGCAAGGGCGGGCCACGGCGGAGGGGTGTGGCGCAGTCGCATCGTGCCAGTCGGACAAGGGCCACAACCTAAGGTCGTGGCGGTGCTGAGGAGGGTGGCCGGATCCACCGGCCGATGGCGCTCTAGGAGGCGGGACCAGCTAGTCCCATGGAAGCACACCGGCCGACCATTATGACCGGCTGGATTTCGGGAAGTCCGGGGGTTGTAACCACCGGCGGCTGGAAAAGGGCAGGCCCCTCCATGTGGGGACCGCCGTTTCAAAACAAGGGGGGCATGCCCCCCCACCTTATGCATCCGCTCAGCGCACGGGGGCCTCCCCTGGGCCGCACAGGCCGCGCCGGGCCGGACCGCCCGTGCCGAGCCGGACCGCCCATGCTGGGCCGGACACCTGCGTCGGGCCGAGCCGCACCGACCGGGCCGGGCCGCGCCCTAATGGGCCGGCCCCAGTCCTGGGTCGGGTCAACCTAGTTTGGGCCGATCTAGGGGTATCGGGCCATGTCGGACCGGGCCCGAACCCCTGTTTTCCGGACAGATCTACTTAAATGTCCATAACATGGGCTACAGACCTACAATCTATGCAATTTCAGTTGCGTAGAGATCCTTGGATCGAGATGGTAGTTTCGGTATGTTACACCCAAGGTTTCGAAGAACATTGGCTACGACCGGGTTGGTTCGAACACAAAACCAACAGGGCCCTCTGAGCGGAAACACTTATACCTTTATCTCCGGACATCTGATTGACGTTCCATTGACTTTGTTGGATTCCTCTTAGTGAGACGGTTCTTTTGGCTTACTCTGCTCAAGGTTTGGACATAGCTGGAGTACGGTCGGGTTGGTTTTAGCTTTAAAACCAACCGGACCCCTAGGGCGAATAAGCCAATAACTCTCAGACTGGGCGTGCGATTGACGCACCGTCTTTCGCGTTGAGTTCCTATTGATGAGACGAAACTTTGTGATACATCAACTCAAGAATTTGTGTTATTTGATTTATCTTCCCCTTGGCTCGTGGAGCGGACCCTCCTGGAATCGAGCGTGTTGTGCGGGAACCCTAGAGCTAGCTGCGATGAAGATGACTTTCGTACTATGATCCTCCGGGGGATCGATGAGGACGACTTCCATACTAGGATCCTCCGTGGGTTCGATGAGGAAAACTACCATACTGGGATCCTCCGTGGGTTCAACGAGGATGACTACCATTCTAGGATCCTCTGTGGGTTCGATGAGGATGACTACCATACTGGGATCCTCCGTGGGTTCGATGAGGACGACTATTGTACTGGGATACTCTGTGGGTTCGACTACCGTGCTGGGATCCTCCGTGGGTTCGAAGATGATGACTACTATACATGGATCCTTAGTGGGTTCAGCAGCGATGACTACTAAACTTGGATCCTACGTGGGTTCAGCATAGGGGATGATTTAGAGGCTACATCTAATCATCTCCACCCCTCTTTGTAAATGAATACATGTGTGATCTGAGCTTTAACTTACAATCAATATCATCGATATTATTATCGTGCTTTCCTGGGTGGATTGGGTTGTGCATTCCTGTATGGATTGGGTTGTGAATTCCTTTGTGGAATGGGTTATGTTTTCCTATGTGGAATGGGTTGTACTTGGGCTCGTGTGCTGGAGCCGAGCTGGAATTGATGACTTAGGTATATGTATGTGCATATACCTAAGTAGAGTTTGTTGTTACTTTGTGATTGTTTATTTTCTTTGTGGTATATCCTTCATGGATTCTTGGAGACATTCGGGGGTCTAGGGGTCCCTACTGAGTAGCATATACTTGCCCCTGCACGGGCTATTCCCGCACTATGTTGTGTTGGATGCAGACGACAGACAGCGCTGACTGAGGTGGGAGCTCGTGGAGCTGGACGGTACCTGGAGGTGGATCACTGGACGGACGAGCTCGAAGAGGACGGTTGGAGCCGAGGAGTAGAGGAGACTATCTGTACCCACCCTTCAGGTGGGATTTCCAGAGGATGGCTCGGACTCACTGCTTTACTTTCCAGTTGATGTACATTCATTTTAGTGGTACTTTAATTTCAGTTGTGTTTGTATTGTGGCCCATTTACGTTCCATCACATACTTTCGTACTCAGTTTACTTAGTGTTTACTCATCTTGCATACTCTGTGGTGTTTGTTTACATTATAAATGCAATGCCTTCACTTTAATGGGGATTTATGCCTTTGGTTCTAGTCTCCAGCCCATGGCCTATGGAAGGCGGGCTTCAAGTAGTCACGACACGGGCCCCGAGGATGGGTCGTGACAAATTGGTATCAGGGGATTTCGGCTCTACTGCAAAACTCAGGACTCTGATCTCTCTTCCATGTGAAGCAATAGTTTTAAGGGTATTGAGTGTGGTTATCAGTCCAGGGAGTCTAGTGTTGGTGCGGTGGCCGATGTATCCATACACGAGGACCCTGACGTCTGATTTCTGACTCAGTGCACAAAAACATTAATTGCATGTGTGTTTCATGTTTTATTTTTGATTCCTTGTGTCAGCTCCCCAGGTATACCGTATTCACCGTGGCACACCTATCTCTTTTCAGGATGGCCCCACAATGGCATGCAGCTAGGGTTCCGGGCATTGTGCGAGACGACTGCCCACCGAGCAACGAGGCCTTGGTACAGGGCCCTATTACAGAGGAGTCACTGGTAGTACCTCTACCTGCCGATCCACCGATGCCACCAGCCCCAGTAGCTGAGATTGCACATCGCCTTAATGAACTGCACAAGTTTCAGCGTCAATGATCACCCAGGATCTGCGGAGAGACGGACCCTAAGGCATCCGAGGATTGGCTGGAGGCTGTTGTTCATGTTTTCAGATTAGTAGGGACATCAGCTGACCTCATGGTGATCCTTGCGGCGAGACTCCTACACGCGGCAGCAGGTAGATGGTGGAGCTTGATGCTCTAGGTGCATGACGAGGCATCAATTCTTTGGATGGACTTCAGGAGCCTCTTCTGCTCGGAGTTTGTTCCAGCCACCCTCCATGCGGTGCGCATTCAGGAGCTACTATAGCTGCGGTAGGGCAGCATGATGGTACCCAAGTACTCGGCGAGGTTTACTGATCTATCGCGCTACTCCAAAGACATGGTACGAGACCCACTCTTCTGGTCCCGGACTTTCGAGCACAGAATGAGGCATGAGATCATGGCTTCGATGATCTCTCTCAACATCCCGATGCAGGCAGGGGTGCTGGAGAGAGTCCTTCTAGTGGAGAGATTTCTCTCCGAGCAGTCACCAGTGGCAAGACCCTCTGTAAGACGACCCGTAGCGGAGTCTTCTGCAGCTGGAAATGGACAGTTAATGCAGAGGTCCAAGCGGGCCAGACCATCAGATGAGAAATATCAGGAAACGGGTTTGTTTGTGTGGGGCACACGAAACAGAGCCATTCACACAAGGAGTAGATATTGTTATGCATGCGGCGGATAGTGTCACATGGCTCGAGACTGCCCGACCCGCCCTGCATATGAGCAGTAGGTGGTATAGGGACCTCTCAGGCAGAGGTTTGACCATGGTGGTCCGCAGGGAGTAGGCAGATGAGGCAGAGGAGCTGACCGAGCAGCGGGTGGTGGGCGAAGCTTTGAGGCCCTACCACCACCACCACCAGGAAGACCACCTCGACCGCAGGGAATAGGTGGACAGGGGAGAGCTCAGCTTTAGGCATCTGAGGCTTACGACCATGGAGCTCCAGGATCAGATGGATAGGAGAGGGACTAGCTCCAGACATGGATACTTTTTTTCATGTTACTTCTACCTTTGTTGATGTTTTGTGTCTTTGTACCTAGAGCTACAGTAATAAAAGACACTTGTTCTTGTGATGTTTTGTTCCATGTCCTTTTTATGTAGTTGATACTAAGAGGATACGGTTTAAACTATGGACTTGACCCTCACTATTGAGATACCTATTGGAGGAGATCCATTGACCACACACAGATGCTGACAGTGTGACTCAACCCTTGGAGGCGAGAGTAATGGTTGGATCTCTTGATAGTAGCGTCGAGGCCTTACGACATCATCCATGGCATGGATTAGTATCATTCTTGTTAGGATTGACTGTATTAGGAAAAGAATGTGGTTCATCCAGGGGATGAGACTAGATTTCTCTTATCGGCAAAGAAGAAATCTTAGCAGCTCTTGTAGGACTAGAGAAGGTCCAGGTCATCCAGGAGCGGATGAGCACAGCTCAGAGCCAGCAGAAGTCTTATGCTGACAAGTGGTGAGACCACTATATTTCGGAGATGGAGACCACATTTTCTTACGGGTCTCACCTCAACGTGGATTACGGAGATTTGGCCTGGGAGGTAAGTTATCTATGTTCTTCATCGGACCATTCCAGGTTCTTAGTAGGATAGGCAAGGTGACTTATTGCCTGACTCTACCAACTCAGTTGCATTGGGTGCATGACGTCTTCCACGTATCTCAGTTGAGGAGATACATGAATGCCCCGACGCATATCATCGACCATGGGGAGCTGGACATTGATGATTGGGAAACTTTTAGGGAGGTTCTGGTGGAGAACAAGGATCGACAAGAGCGGGTCCTACATGGATGGTCGATTCCTCTAGTGCGCATCCGGTGGAAGCACGGGAGTCTCCAGGAGAGCACATGGGAGCGGGAGGCTCATATTCATGCATAGTACTCCCATTTTTGTTTCCCTAGTTTTTGATGTATATTTACGAAGACGTATATCCCTGAGGTTGTATTAATGTAAAGACCCGTAAATTTCAAAGAATTTTTTTTAATTCTTTGGGATTTTACGAGTATGTAGTTTCTAACGGTACCTGATTCCGAGTCCCAGTGTGCCCGAAATCAATTTCTGAATTTTAGCTCGGGTACGTTCAGTGAATGAACGAGCGGGTTTTTCTCACTTTTGAACCGGTGCTCGGAATCGAAATTTGAGGGCACCAATGAAACCGCAGCGCCGGTTTTTACTTAAGAACACCTTTTCTAGAGTTGTGTTTGCTCGGGAAAAGTTGTTTGAAATTGTGCTTTAAGTGTAAAGTGAATAAAGTTGTGTCACAAAATTATTTTTCTATGTGGTTTAACTTCCATGTGTGGGAATATCCTAACTCTTATTGTTAGGATATTAGGGAGGCGGGGCCAACACGAGACCTACCCCCTTTAAATTCCCTAACTCCCCATTAAACCCCACTCTTGCTTTTAATTTGTAACTCTCCCCTATCCCCTCTTTTATTATGCCAACACACTTAATCAATTAAGTGAGATAAGTGTTTGAATTTTTGAATTCATTGCATGAGTTAATAAAATAAGGATGATCCTTATTTTATTTTGATTAGTTGTTATGTGAGGATAATTGAGGAGAGAGCTCTTGTGTGTTTTCCTGAAGAACTTCATCTTCTTCGCGAAGAACGCCAAGACTTAGACGAAGAGCACCGTCACCGCAAGGAGAGATCGACGTGTCGTCTCTTCTCGTCTACACAGCCGGTGTGTGATGGATTTCCAAAAGAACAACGACGCACCCTCTTTCTATCTTCTCCCCACGTCAAAGGAAGGGAGACACCGCTTCCTCCTCGGACGTTCTCCGTCAACATATACGGAGCTTCACCTCGCGATGTTGTTTCCCGCGACGATCATCATTCCAAAACTTCTTCTAGGTAGGGGTTAAGTTCAAATTTAATCAATTAAATTTTTGCTTTATTTGTCTTTGTAATTACTCGTTCTTGGCCGCTTGCTAACGGTATAACGGGAGGAGGTCGGAACGCACAAACACGGCCGACCCTCTTCCCCATTGTTGTTGTACATCGTTGTGGATTGGAATGGAGGTGACACGGTGCCCTCGCACTGCGCAGAAACAAGGAAACCCTGGCCTGTGCAGGCAGTGGCGAAGGAGCGCGGCGTCGTCGCGCTGCACCGTTGAGGCCAAATGAATCCATGGCCAGAACCGGGCCGCGGTGGAGGGGCGCGGTGCCGACGCGCCGCGCCGAAGCACCATGGATTGTTGCGGCCGGGGAGGAGGGGTACGACCCCATCGTGCCGCACCATTCGGAAAAGGGCCACAGCAGTGCTGAGGAGGGTGGCCGAATCCGGCAGCCACCGGCGCTCCAGGAGGTGGGACCAGCTAGTCTCACAGCAGCACACCGGCCAGCCTTTACAGCCGGACGAATTTCGGGAAGTCGGGGGGTTGTACCCCCTAGTGGCTGGCAAAGGGCAATCCCCTCCACGTGGGGGCTACCGTTTCAAAACAAGGTGGGATGTTCCCCAACCCCCCCCCCCCCCCCCCCCCCTCCGCGTCCACTCAGCGTGTGGGCGCCTGCATTGGGCCTAACCGGCCGCACCAGGCCGGACCGCCCACGCCGGGCCAGACCGCCCGTGCTGGGCTGGACCCCCGTGCCAGGCCAGGCCACGCTGGCTAGGCCGGTTTCCGCCAGCCAATCTTGGTCGCACCCAAATGGTCCAGACCCAGACCTGGGTTGGGTTAACCTGGTTTGGGGCCACCCAGGGCTATCGGGTCAGGTGGGACCGGGCCCGAACCCATGTTTTCCAGACAGATCCACATAAACATCCATAACATGGGCTATGGACCTCCGATCGACAAAACGTCAGTTGCGTAGCGATCCTTAGATCGAGACGGTCGTTTCAGTATATTAAAATCAAGGTTTAGAAGAACTTTGCATATGGCTAGGTTGGTTCAAACACAAAACCAACCGGGCCCTCAGAGCGGAAACGCTTATAACTTGAGCTCCGGACATCCGATTGACGTGTCGTCAACGTTGTTGGATTACTATTAGTGAGATGGTTTTTTTTGTCTTACTCCGTGTGAGGTTTAAATTCAGATGGAGTACAGTCGGGTTGGTTTTAGCTTTAAAACCAACCGAGGCCCTAGGATGAATAAGCCAATAACTCTCAGACCAGGCGTCCGATTGATGCGTCGTCTATCACGTTGAGTTCCTATTGACAAGACAGAACGTTTTGATATATCAACTCAAGACTCTGTGACACATTATGTATCTTCCCCTTGGCTCGTGGAGCAGACCCTCCTGAAATCGAGCGTACTGTGTGCGGGAACCATAGAGCTGGCTGCGACGAAGATGACTTCCGTACTAGTATCCTCCGTGGGTTCAACGAGGATGACTTCCGTACAAAGATCCTCTGTGGGTTCGACGTGGAATACTACAGTACTGGTATCCTCCGTGTGTTCGACAAGGAAGACTACCATACTAGGATACTCCATGGGTTCTATGAGTATAATTACCATACTGGGATCCTCTGTGGGTTCGACGAGGATGACTGTAGTACTCGGATCCTCCGTGGGTTCGACGAGGACAACTGTTGTACTGGGATCCTCCGTGGGTTCTACTACTGTTCCGGGATCCTCCGTGGGTTCGACAATGATGACTTCTATACTTGGATCCTCCATGGGTTCGGCAGTGATGACTACTGAACTTGGATCCTACATGGGTTTGGCAGAGGGGGTGATTCAGATGCTACATCTAATCATCTCCACCCCTCTTCGTAAATGAATACTTGTGTGAGCTGAGCTTTAACTTATAATCAATATCATCAATATGATTGTTGTTCTTTCCTGTGTGGATTGGGTTGTTCTTTCCTATGTGGATTCCATTGTGAATTCCTATGTGTAATGGGTTATGTTTTCCTATGAGGACTGGGTTGTACTTGGGCTCGTGTGCTGGAGCTGAGATGGAATTGATGAGTTAGGTATATGTATGGGCATATACCTAAGTAGTGTTGTTTTTTACTTCGTGATTGTTTCTTTCCTTTGTGGTATATTAATTGGCGATTCTAGGAGACCATATGGGGTCTCGGGGTCCCTACTGAGTGGTGTATACTCACCCATGCATTGGCATTGCCCGCACTACGTTGTGTTGGATGCAGACGACGGACATCGCTTACTGAGGTGGGATCTCATGGAGCTAAACGGTACCTGGAGGTGGATCACAGGACGAACAATATCGTAGTAGACGACTGGAGCCGAGGATCAGAGGAGACTATCTATACCCACCCTTCAGCTGGGATTTCCAGAGGATGGCTCAGACTCGCAACTTTACTTTCCAGTTGTTGTACTTTCATTTCAGTTGTACTTTACATTCAGTTGGGTTTGTATTCTGGCCCATTTACTTTCTAGCACTTACTTTTGTACTCAGTTTACTTATTGTTTACTCAGCTTTCATACTCTGTGGTGTTTGTTTACTTTATAAAGGCAATGCCTTCCCCTTTATCGGGATTTACGCCTTTGGTGCTATTCGCCATCCCCTGGCCAATGGAAGGCGGGCTTGGGGTAGTCACGACACGGGCACCGATGACGGGTCTTGATAGTTAGTGAATTCAACCTTGACCCATGGGAGAGTACCTAAAATTCACTGTTGGAGGATCCTACCTTAAAGGGTGGGGGTGGGAGGTAGAATTCCTAAACTATAACTTTAATATAGGGGATTGTGCATCTTTTTTCAATATGTATTTTGTATTACCTAAACCCAATGAATGTAGGACTATGCCCTGATAAAATTGGTAATTCGTGAACTCTATGCCAACTCAATGACACCCCACTCAAACTATGTCATCATTAATATGGTGAAAATATTCATAAACTACCCAAAATGTCTTGAAGAAAGACTCTAATGAAAAGTAGGGTCATTATACCTTTTTATGGGTAGGAAAACATTAAATAGATTACTCATTCATCTAAAACTAATAAATAGGTTTAAATATTTAAAAAATATAGAGTGAATAACATATAGGACTGAACCTCATTATGGTGTATGTGTACTGAATGAGGATGTACCTAATCTGTATGGAGTAATGTTCTTAGACACGTGATAGAGTTCTAGATTCACAGATGAGAGAATCATCCCCAATAGTTGAGGTAGTAATAACTCAATAGCCTTTAAAAATGTTGGAAATACTATCTTTGGGGTTAGATAATATTTCCCTAGCACAAGAGTGAGTACTCTATTTCCATGGATAGAGGAACTTACCCCAACGCATGGGGGAGTTCATTAAATCCATTATATGGTGGATGATACATAGATTTGATTATGTTTCTTATGAGTACTTGAATACTACGCATTGTGAACCATTCCTTAATACACTGGGAATAACCTAAACTCCATGTTTGATCCCAAACATGTCACATAATCATTATGATCTTCTCAACAGTGATATGATTCTTAAATTGGAAAAAACATATCAAAAATGGCCTCCAATGGAAAAACGGTTTATACCATTAGGCTCTGCAATGAGAAAAACCTATAATGGTAAACTCATAAGTACAACACAATATCATGGTTATCATAATATGAATATTACAATACATTTAAGAGTATAAAAAATTCCCTAATGAGTACACAAAACAAATTACAATGAGGAGGATTAGTCATGTTATACCATCACTAAATCCATCTAAAGTATATATTTATAGTGTTTCTTATGAGATAATTGATGTTTAGGATTGTAAGGCTGGAGGACATTTACAGTAGACACACAATGAGTTACCTAACTAACAATACACTAAATCTATTGAAGTTTACTTCATGTCGGTCTATACACCTATTTGGTGTGTAATGACAATACATGGCAAATAGAAACAACTGTTATACCAATGATGGGTAAAAAAGACACAATATGTGTAGGTATATTAGGATGATATGGAATTTATGTGGTTACATGATGAGGTGTTCGGTTCTAGGATATATTTTGTGTTAATCAATGTCACATAATGTTTGATATTTATAATATTACATAACCCTAGAACAAATGAGTCTGAGATACACTATGAGTCTCATGGTGTGAGTCTTGGAGTCAAATATCGTGTTCTATTATAGGGTTTCTAGAATCCTAGTATGTTTTTGTATATATATTATGAATTGATATTTAAAAATGTGTATTTATAAAATTTCCATAATAAAAAAAACATGAGCTTCATAACAGAAACACCATTTTCACCTTGGTTTCCAGTCTCACCATCTTACCTTCCAAATTTAAAGACCTTAGGGACTATAATGAACCCAAATGAAGTTCTCATTTCTATAAATTATTGTTCTATCCAATTTAATCATTTCTTTCATTAAATTGTGCGTGAATCCTATCATTCCATGGTAGCTATATAATCTAACCTATGATACTCTCTTCATCCTAAATTTTTACTCTATTAAATTCATAATGGATGTTAAGAAATAATTATTGAATACAATTTTAGATCGTTGTGCTTATAGAATTTCCCAACCAATGAGTAATGGGTTCACATTCAGATTTATCAAATAATGTGACTATGATAATATAATAACGTTTATATTCATCTTGGATCATATATTAATGGCATAAAAATATTTATATTATTCTTTACTTATCAAAGACATATTTTATTAAAGATAAATAATAATTTTATTATTCAACAGTATGATCAATATATATTGTAAAAGTTTATATATGATAATTCTCTAAATAAAAGTCTTGATAAACATAGTGTAATCATCATATAATTTATTATATTATATAAATTAAATAGTTAAATGAAAAAGCTACAATTATTAGAGAATAAAATATTAATAAAAAAATATATTATCCAAATGATGATAAAATAATTCAAAAATATTTATTCATTGACTATTATATAATTTCTTCCAATTTTATTTAGAAATTAAATTAAAAAATAAATATAGTTGTGAAAGGTATGAGTTTGGATTAAGAATATTTTAACTTTAATTGGTTTTTTATTTTTGACTAGAAAATTATTATTGCTATGTTGGAAACTAAAATGTTATTTACAAATGATGATAATAACAATAAATCACAAGAAGATAAAAATCATTTTAAACCACCAAGAACCGATAAAACACCAAAAAATCATTCAAAAGAACCACATTAGAGAACACAAAACACTATAAAATATTATTCTTGTAAAATATTTTACTATTTCTCATAGAAAATAACAATATAGGTACATCATTGGAAAATTTATTTGAAAATAATTAATTGAAAAATTAAAAAAATTCCATTAATGACGATAAAAAACATTATTAAATAGAAAACCATTAAATCAAATTTCCAATCTTTTTAAATCCTCGGGATCTTTCCTTTATAGTTATTTTTTATTAAATTAATAATAAACATTTAGTAATTATTAATATTTTAAAAAATTAAAAAATTTATTCACATAACTACTATATAAATATAAGTGGTCAGATCAATATATTAAGGGAATCAAATAACACAATATATGTGAGGATAGGTGTTTTTGAAAAAGGGTCCAACCTAGATGGAACATAACTGTCACTTGAAGATAATGTCACTGACCTCACACATCATTTTGTCCCTTAACAAGAAGAACATGGAGAATAATAAAGAACACTTAATTTCACTAAAGGGAGAGGTTGATTCTCAAGATTATTATTCATCCAATTAACGGATAGAGAGTAGAGGGAGGGTTATTTCTATATAATATTTTTTAAAAATGTAATGTGAGACGGGATGGGAAATTACCTCTCCATAATCCTTCAACCTAAACCCACACAAACACTATTAAAAATTCCCTTAAAAATAATAATAAAATTATCACATAGAGATAATAATGAAATCCACCCATAATTTCCCTCAAAGGTAAAAACAATTTTTTTCGAATTCATTTATTCCATACCACTGGTACTGCAACTTATTGATTCCACAATTCCTTCACATGGTCATGACAACTCAACCTTAAAATTTCATCAATAAAAAATATAACAAAAAACAAAAAAAAATCTTATAGCTTCCAATGAGCACATAATTAATATCTTCCATGAGAAATGAATTATTCCATACTCAACTATAGTGTTATAATTTTCATCATATCTTCCATTTAGGTGATATTAACGTTCATCTTTATTGGATATAAATAATTTTTTTAGAAAATATTAATTTTCCATTATAATTTATCTTGATCCAAATTCTATAAAAATTTATCCCTTGGGAAAATACAAAATTCATAATCAATCAAAACCATAAAATATTATGAAGGTCAATAACATGGATAATTTAACTACTTTACCCTTCAATAGGAATCTCACTCTTGAAACTCGAAAATTAAATTATGTTTCACTAATGTTTTTTTATCATAAAATCCTGCTGACATTTAAAAAAACTCATGATTAAAATGGGATAATAACAAGTAATTTATCAAAATCTCATTAAATTGGCTCACACAAAATATAATTGCGGTGAATCGAGAAAAACTCACATGAATATTTGATTATATTATATTAACACTTAAAATATTACACATAATTCACAACCTAATACAATAATGTTTTAGTTTATTTGAATAAAATTTACATAGTAAGGTTACTTCAAATAAGGTCTATAATGTCTTCCACAAAGTTATTCTCTCATAGTACCCTTCTTAGATATATCAAAGATAAAAATTTCTTCATAATATGGTGAAAACAATAACATAACATAGGTTGATATCAAATACCCACTAAGGGTAAACATGTGAGACACATCTATCTAATTTTACAATTCATAAATATATAATAAAATGGTATTAGAAGTTGAAAATAACTCATAAAATTCATAACTAATCAGTGGTAGATCATAATACATGAGTCATGGCATAAAAAATTTTCTAAATAAGAGACATTATTCATAAGAGTGTGGTTTCATCAATAATTAATCATGTTCCATGAAGGAATTTTGAAATGTTATTAAAATTATATAAGAGTGTGTGGAATAATAATAAGAATAGAAATTCATTTCATTAGTTAAGGATCACTTCAAATACCATCATCACATAGTAGATAAAGTCTTATAATGGATTGGGTTCAATCCCGAACCACTTTTAATTCCTGAAATGGGTTCACCCACCAACCTATTTAATAATATCTCTTGGGATATTAATAATAAAAAAATTATTATAGAGAAATATATTTCCATTCACACCTTTCACATAATAAATAATTTATGGATGTGTGCTATAAGATAATAAAACATTCATTATCCCATCATAGCTTCATTAACCCATTGAAAGAAATGGATTTCATTAAACAATCCTTATTAAGATCATCCTCATAAGATATTAAGATAAATAAAGTGGATATAATTATAATATAATATCCGAAAGAAATAATTAAAATCTTAAATTATTTTTACGTAGATTAAAATTATCTTTTATTAAATCATTTAAAAATGTTTGAAAATCAATAGAAAACATCCCTTTTATTTTAGTAACATTTCCAATCTAAAACTCAATGGAAATGGGATTTTGGTATTCCTTAAAAAAAATTAAAGACATAATTTTTTTCTTCATGATTATGTAAATAAATGATACCATGAAAATCCATTCATGTTTCATTATTAAAAGAGAACATTCATTCAATGACTATGTAAAAAATATAAAGTGAGTTGTATAAAAAATATTTGAAACAATTACTATTAAATAAGATATAAATAAGGTCAAATATGAAGGAAATTAATGTTATAAAAAATAAATATGATTAAAAATTTATATGAAACATTTTAGATAACATGAAAATGGAATAAAATGTTCACTGATGAATGGGAAATAAGAGAGGCCTTATATAAAAAATTTCCTCAGTGATTTTATATACCCAATAGGGGAAAATTAATGTAAAACATGAATAAACATTACATAACCAAATTAGAATAAAATATATGTTGTTTAAAAACTAATGATCATTTTATTTCATTCATTGGAAATTTAGAAAATACAACCCTGAAAATAAATGATATTGTAACAAAAACCTATACCTGTGCCCCCGGATTTCATTATACTCAATCTAATTAGATTAATAATAAATATTTTTTAATTATAATTTAAAAAATAACCATATTCATAAAAATATGTCAATATAATATTCCTTTATAATTTTTATGTACCATTTTATTTGTAATTATTTATTAAAATCAATGTTTGAGTGTTAAATATTATGTTTCCCATAGATGTTTTGGTTAAATGGTTTTGGTCCGTGAGACATGGTATCAAATATATAATCCTAAACATTTTATACGTATAATATATATTCATTATATACCCTTTTATAACCATTTAGATAAGGTGGTGATGATAAATAAATTACATCACTTTGTGGGGATTGTAGTTTATATGTAGGAATGAGTGTTTTTTTCATTTTCAAGTGAATGGAACAAAGAAAAAATAAATAATAATATATAAATATAAAATTACAATAATATCCAAAATATAATATATATTCAACAAATCTATCAATTTACTGACCATTTTATGTGGTGGTGAAAATAAATCACCTCACATAGTAATGGTGGTAATCAACACATACACACGGCTGAAATAATTATTTTCTAATTAATTAGAGGGTAATATATATATATATATATATTACATTTAACGAACCATAATTATGTTATAAAGATAATATATATAATTTAAATCTATCAATATAATAATCCATGAAAGATAATGATGGAAAATAAAATACATCCCTCAATGGAGGCGGTGGTCCATATACATATATAGGAAATGATTTTACTTCACTTAATATATATAGGAAGTAGAAAATGAATTTAAAATTTAAAAAATATTTTATTATAAAAAATATACTATAGTTATCCCATTAATATTTTCATAAAGTATTTATATAAGGTTTACAATGAAAGAAATTCTAAATTGATTGGAAAAGACAATTACCTCTTCTTTTGGAAAAGTCATTTTATTTATAAATTATGGCTTCATGGTTTTGTCCTACGGGAAGAAAATATCTCTATGATATTGGTTGGTAAGTATGGAATATAATTGGTTGGGGGTTTTTTGGGATAGATGGCTCATAATATAAAAATTATTGAGGGGGAGAGAACCAATTTTATATGTCATGGGAGTATTACTCTTATAAATAATTAGATCAGTAAAATATAATAAATTCATATTCAAGTGAATGGGGATCCAATTAAACACCTATTCAAATATAATGAGATAAAAGTCAAATTAATCCAATTCAATAACATTTAATGTGTAATTTTTTTCCTTCTCAAACAATTTTAACATTAATTAACCTAATTTACCCTTTACTGTAGTGAAACAATATGACATGGTTACTATTCAATAATGAACAAAAATAAATAAATAAAAATTTATTATATGTATACATTACTATTAAAAATATGGAATTTTTTATGAAATTGAATTTATAGAATTAGAGGAAATTAGTTTTAAAATTAGAATACAAAACGCAATGAAAACAGTTTTCAAAAAAATTTATTTTAAGCATAAAACTAAATTTAATCAAATTTCATACAAAGTAAAAATAATTAGATAAATGTTGATATATTTTATCAAAAATGTTATTATCAAAATTCCTTAATATAATTAATCAATTGTGAACAATTTTATTTATTATGAAAAAAATCATTACACATATAATACTAATTTCATGATAAAATATCTCTTTTTTACCTTCAAATGATTTTATCTTTATTTTTAACTAATTAATTACTAATTAGTGAATTTTATACATGTGGAAATAATAATTTTTAAATAATTATAATACAATTAATTTATTTAAAAAATGAATATGATACAAAATTCTCATAAACAAAATATTTTAAAATAGTTATTTATGATTAATAATATTTTCTATGTGAATTAAATTTTTTTAGACAATTATATGTTTCATAAATATAATTTAAATTGTTTCATTTTTTAACGTTTGTTTATTTTTCATATTATTTTATGGTTTCATTATTCAAAAACTATCAAACACAACATATTTTTTTAAATAAAAAATATATTCTAAGGGCTCAGGGTGTTACATTCTAAACCCCTAATAATAAATTTTCCCTCGAAATTCTATTACACTAATTGAAAAAATTGAGATTATTTTTATTTCATCATTTCTTCAAGTTACCATGTTTTTTATTGATATTATTATTCCTCTAGGGAACCTTGGCCCATTGATTATTCTTGTTCTTTCGTACATTATCTCTATAAACTAGGATTTATTTCAGTTCCTCCACATAAGAGAGACCATGATCCCATGTTATGACCTCTGAGTTCAATACATGTAAAGGATATCGTATGTTCATCCTAAAAAGAGATAAATGGAACACATCATGAACATAGAATAGAATAAAGGAATGAACTAAGTGATAACTACTATTCCTACCCAATCATGAACCTTCAAGGGACTAGTGTGTCAAGGGCTATGCTTACCTTTATTTCTATATATCATTACCCTATTCCATGTAGATATCCATAGTAACATGTTATCAAAATCTTTAAAAATCAATCTCCCAATTATGTTTATAGGAATAACTCTTCTATCATCTTTTTCCTTCCTTGATATATTATTGACTAAATCTACTTTCTATTCCATTTCCATTGCTATCCTACGTCTCTAGAGAATTCATTCCCCAACATCATCCCAACATTTTGGAGTCTTGAACTTCTTTCATTATTGGTATTCATAAGGAGAAAACAAAATATGTGAGTGAAATATATTATAATAATAAATTTATCTACTTTATGGTGTGGGTTAAAACCACCATTGAAGTCTAGAGATAAACATATATGTATATCTTCTAGGGTTTGAATGGTTCTCTTAGACTGACCATCCATATATGGATAATATCTACTTCTAAAGAACCTATCTATATATAGTTCCTGATAAATTATTTTCTATAACATCGATGTAAAACTTATATCTCAATATAATATGATTGAAATTGGTACTCCATGTTGGTTATGATCACAGTTGAACTACTAGCCAATATGAACTAAAAAATTGGGAGATTTGATTGATAATTAACATATTATGCAAGAAATAAACATCGTGACCAAATAAAAGATTCCAAATAATATTGAAAATGAAATATACTGGAACCAAGACGATATTTTTTCATGTTATATATATAAATATTATATATATATATATATATATATATTTATATATATCACAACAATGAATAACTTAGTTGAGAGGTCATTCTCCAATGAGTTGGTTGATCATTGTAAACCCTCTTGTGTCAAACTTAATTATGATTATAGGATCAAAATTTAAAATCCATCTATAGGCAATCCACATATGCTCCTATAATATCAAAACGACACTAATATATTAATGGTGCTAGCACAATATATTGATTTTATTGAAGTGATAGTGTGAATCATTGAAATAATTTTGTTATGCTTGTAGAATCATTTTTACACTATCATTCTTAAGAGGATGGTGTGGGGTCGAGAATATCAATAGAAATATTTAATTCTTGGGAGGGAGATGTGGATTTCCTTTTTCACAATGATTCTCAAATTCATGGTATTTTAATAAAAAATTACATAATAGGCATAATAATCTTCTTACAAAGATAGGGTTAGGATTAAAATATTATTTAATTTCACAGGGGCCCATAAAGATTTATTAAACCTTATTTTACCCCATTACTTTTAATAATAATAATGAAATAAATTTTATGGTGCGCAGAAACTGGAAAAAATATAAATGTTATTTTATCTCTATGAAAATTAACATTTATCAACGAACACAAGAATGGTAAAATTTTACTCCTCAAAATTCATCAAATTACGAAATAAATATTAAATTAAATAATCTTTAGTAATAAAATAAATATTATATTCTTAGTTCAAAGAATTAATATATTTATAAATTATTAAAAAAAATAAATGTTATATTTACAATCTCAAAATATATATTTACTAAATATTAAAAAATTAAATAAAATTTTTATTAATAAATTTTTATTTATGTTTTAGATTTTGAATAATAAGAAATAAATTAATATTATATCTTCACATAATTAAACAATTTCCTTTTGAATAAATATTTATATAATATTTGGGGACAATAAATCACGAACCAAATTATTCTTTTTTCATGTGAATAATATTTATTTGAATACATAAATTAAAATAGAATTTAATTGACATAAACTGAAACACATAGTATGTGACCCTCTTGGATTCTCTGCTATTGGAATTTGGTGGGATTTCCTAAAGCCCAGGATTATTGTATTGAATTGGGTCAAATTACACAAGTGAAATATGTTAATTTCATAATGTTGACAACTAGAAACATGCACTCACTATGTAATATAATCATTTTGTCACAATATAATATCATGATGGTTTCACACCCATGTCATCAACCTCTACGATTGATATATATTTTTTGAATATATAAAATAAAGTCATCATTACCCCCAGGAAGTAGAATTTAATGTGATAATTCATTTTCCATCAAAGGGTTGAGATATCAACTTCCATAAAGATAGAATTACAAAATATTTCATCATCTAAATAAATAATAGAAAATAATTCGTGATTATCCCAATACACACAACATAACCATTAATTTTTATCATCATGGTTTATAGTAATAAATCTAAGTTCATGGTTGATGAAATTCATTAACAATAATCTTAAATTCTAAAGACCATTACACATGCTTGTCAATTAGAATATCTAATGACACATAATCATGTGTAATTAAAACTTGTGGGTATGTTATACTAATCTACCAACTTAAATATTTCCCAATTTAAACATCATGATAACATGTCTCATCTACTTATATTTACTCAAATGTAAAATTAATCATACTATGTTCCTATCAAATAATGTTATTCAACCATTGAACTAGATTTAATAATATCATCATAGAATTTCAATGTTCTCATCATAATGGGTAAATTATATAACATTTTCAATACGAAACATACTCTAATAAATTGACAGAGTAATGTAATGTAGGATAATAATAATGAATTCTTCCTTCCCAACCTGTTAGTTAATCAGTTTTCTGGTTCAAAAATTCTAGGAGGAGGTCATGGAGGGTTTGGAGGATTTGACGATATAGTTGTATATCATCATGGAGATTTATGTCACATAAAAGTTAATTTATAGTGTTAATTTTTTGTTTTATACCTTGATCTATTATTCTATTATGGCTTGTTTATAATGAGATAAAATGTGTAAAATGGGTATACTCCATATGGAGGGGATTTACGTCTTATGTTTATAATGGTTAGGAACCATGATTATTAGTGATAAAGGGATTAAAAAACTAAATAATGTTTTATGGCATGTAACCCACATAAAACATTTATTTTATGAAACAAATATTGAATTTAATAAATACAATTTAGAAAAAAATAATTTCGTGATGTTTTTTTTCAAAAGAGAAATTTTAAAACATCACTAATTCATTTACCAGTGTTTATAAAAAATTTATGGAAATGAGTTGTTTCTTATTTAATGAAATTTATAAACATGAATGAATTATTTATGTTTATAAATTTCCCTAATTTCCGAATTTTATACTAAACGCTAATTAGGAACATCTATGTTACCGAGGTTTTTTTGGAAAGTCTTTAAATGGCAAATTATTTACCAATGTTTCTAAAAAACATGTGATTTTATTGGGATAATCATAATTTTTTAAAAAATAATTTAATTTCCCTGTCCATATCCCTCTCCTTCCTTCCATACATTTAGCACACCACCCTCTACCCTTCTCCCCTTCCAACACCCTCCACCCCGGCACTACTCCCACCAAATGTATCCATCATCCGTCCACCCTCTTCAGACCCCCACCTTCTCCCACCATGTACCACCTCCCTAGGATTCCCTATCAAGACTACCCTCCCTAATCCCTCCACATATACCCACCTTTAACCCCCACCCCTACCTCTTCCCACCCCCACCTCCTCCCTGCACCTCCCTCCAACCTCCCTCGTTTCCTCCCTCTATCACCCTCTACCCACCACCATGCCTCCTCCCTCTTCCTCCACCCGCTAAACAGCCCACCCTTTTACTACACCCCTTCCTACTTCACCCTCCACCTTGCATTTGACCCTCCACCCTACTCCATTCAAACCTCAAGTGGCCAACCGCCCACTACTCACTTTATCAAAATTTGAGGCCTACCATTTTGACCATTGCACCTAGACACTCACATATGACAACTGGACCACTCATCTACACCCATTTATATTTATAATTTTATATTACAATATATATATATTTATATTATTAAATTTAATTATTAATAAATAAATTTCTTATATATATATATATATGTTTGTGTGTATGTGAATTTAATATATATATATATATATATATGTTTATATATGCATATATATATATATATTAATATACATGTTTCTCTGTAAATTTTTATTTATATGTTTATATTATATATATGTGTGTGTTTATATTAATAAATAGATTTTTATATAAACTAATATAATTAGAAATGTTTACATTAATATATATATGTGTGGGTGTGTGTGTGTATATATATATATATATTTGTGTCTGTGTGTGTGTGTATGTCTCTGTGTGTGTGTGTGTATACATATATATAATTATAATTATTAATTTTTTTGTATTTATATATGTAAAGTAACTAAATTATAATTATATTTATATTTATATATATATAATTTTTAGTTTTTTAAATAAATATTAGGAAATGTTTGTAAGATTGTCCCATTTTCTTAATAGTGTGGCTTAATTTAAAATATATTTGTGTTTTTATATAAATATAGAAATATATTAATTTATGTATATGTGTGTCGGTTTGGTTATATATATATGTGTGTGTCTGTGTGTGTGTTTTTGTGTTTATATATATATATATATTTATGTGGGTCTGTGTTTATATATATTAATATTAATATATATATCTAAATTTATATTTACAACGATGCGGGGACATAAAATAAAAACATGCAACATACAAATGCATGGAAGAAATCGATGATGCTAGAACTCAATACCTCATTGTGACCCTTAGGGGTGGCCAGCATTGTGTTTACCCTTAGGGCTACACACACACACACAGGGAAATATATATATATATATATGTATATTTTTGTGTGTATTTATAATTATAGTGATATTTAAATATACGTTAATGTAATTTTATATAAATATAAGTTTATATATCTAAATATATATTAATATAATTATAAAATTATATATATATATATTTAAATTAATAGAATTATAATCATATATAATTAAAAAGGTTTTAAAATAATGGTAAAAAATGTCACTAATTTATCCATTTTAAAAAACATGCTTATTTTAAAATTTTGCGATATTTTTCAATGAAATGTTTTTAAATTAAAAATCTTTTTATAGAATCATCTCTAGAAAAACATCACTAAATGAAATATTTTTTAGTGGTAAATGGGGTAACTCACAACCTATATAAGCTTTTTTGGAATATTTGTTTCTCATTCAGATGTTCTTCCTCCCAGTTGTGGAAAATCTCTAGGCGATTTTGGAAGAATTTCTATCATGTATTCCTTTTACTTGATAATTGGGGTTTGATGATTGTGTTTTGGAGACCCGTGGTGTGTAAATCTCTATATTTCCTCTTTTTCCTTGTGTTCCTCCCTAGGAGGTTCATGACATAGTTTATTCTTTGGTTGGAGTGTATTTAGGTTTTGTTTTGACGATTCCTCAGTGAGGTCTAGGATGATCCAGGGTTACCTTTTGTGGTTGTGGTTTTTCGTTTTTTCATCTTCATCTGGTGGTGCACAACATGATTGGAAAAGCTTCTTTGAGATATGGGATCATCATTCTCACTGATTTAAATGCTGTCTGTAGGGATTTTAGGATTTTTTCTTTTCATTGGGTGGGTATTAAGCGTCGAAAAAATTAATAAAAAACATTGGCATAAATTGAAATAGATTGGGATAGGGAGTAATCGCATTATTTTATTATTTAATGATATTAATGATGATATTGTGCATTCTTGTTTGAAATTTTGAAAAAAAAACTACTATTAGGATCCATGTTTTTATTGTAGATGATATGTTTTGATACTCTTTCACTATTTTTGTTTGATCACACCTTGAATAACAGGATGAAGAATTTATATATGGATATTAATTGGTTTTCCATGGAAATATGGTTTTTCTATAATACCTATTCTAGTTAAAGATTTAATTTGATAAAATCCCATGAATAAATTGTGGAATCTGGGATATATTGTTGTGGTGTGTGATTTTGTTTGTTGTATCTCCATGAATGGTTTGGGATATTGTGTAGAAGTTGAGATGAGTGGATGGGTTATGTGATGCATGAAGGTGTGATGTGGGATTATTTGGGTGTGGATGTGATGTGGGTAGTTGTGTTGATGTTGGGTAGGATGTTTTCTAGTAATGGTTCATGATGGTTATGATGTACAGTAGTTGAGGCATGTGGTTGTTGTGGTGAGATGGGATGGTTGATGTTGTGTTGTGACGATGGTTTATGAGTGTTGGGCCAGTTGTGGTGTGGTGTGTTTTTTAGCTGCCCAATTAGCCATGGAATAAATGTTGATGGTAAATTAAATGAATAAATTAATGGCTTCATAACGGAATGAAATAATGGGTGGTGTGAATGGGAAATAAATGGATTTATAATTGGAGTTAATGGAAACTCGATATATTTGGAAAGTTGTGAAACATGTAATTGAAAGCAATTGTGTGTTATTAGCTGAGGTGGTGATGTGGTGTGTTTCATATTATTGTGAATTTGGTTTTGACGGTTGATGTGTTGTGTAGTGGTAATGGTGGTGCATGCTAGAGTTGTTTTTTTGTAAACCCACATGCGGTGTATTGTGGGATATTAATATATTAAATATTTTATGTTATTTCTCTATGTGACCCACTAAATATGGATAAAATTATAAATTCTTAGTGGTTTTGGGTTAATATTTTTCCCCAACATCTTGTATGGTTGTGATATAGATGGATATCTACCCAATCTTTCGTAATATTTCTTATACAGTAGTGATTCTCATTCCCCTGGCCTGAATTCCACATAGATTTTACCCAAATCTAGTTGGTTATAATGCCTCTAGTATGCCTCCCTGTATGTCAGAGGCTACCGACTAACAAATAGGGCATAGTGTGTGTCAGGGGGGAGACCATTCCCCCATTACAAGAGTGGATAAAAACAAATAAAAAATATAACAAGTTAAATATGAATCCATATTTAGTCAAATGGAACATCAAAAACAGACACAATACAACTGGATCAGTAACCTGTTGTTGCAGAAGTAGATAGAAATAATAATTAACAAAAAAACTAATAATAATACTCAAAATCCCCTTCTTATATATGAAATGTATCTAAAACTACATAATATTTATATCTAGGATCAGGAAAAACATTCTATATAAATGAAAAAAAAATATTCGAAAAACGATATAAGAGTCTTGAGCACTGGCCCTGTCATCTTCTACAAAGTTCCATCCTAAAGTAATAAACCTAAATTATGTGTGAAAAGAAGGATACTTCCCCTTATTAACACTTTTATATATATAATATTATATAGTACTAATGGAAACCCAGATAGGATGTGATAGAAATTTAAATAGTCCAACACCAATGGCGTCTACACTATATAGTCAATGTAATATAAAACGAAACTGTGTACAGATATAAACGAATATAAAGATAGGAAAAAAATTAAAATATCGTGATTACTGTATCAGCCTTAGATATAGTTTTAACATGTAATCATTTAATTTATTATGTTTCAATTTGTAATAAGTGAATTATAGGATCCATGTTTTGACCATGGAATCTGATAGTAATAATAATAATAAAAGATGATATAAGGTAATAAACAAGTAATCCTTGTTGATGGTGATAATGAAGAGGATCCAATGTAATAACCAAGTCATCATCAACATTATCAGTTGAGCTGAATCAGTAATAACATTAATCCAAGATAAAATGGGGTATGAATGAAATCTAAGGGGCATCAGACAAGAAATTACACTGAAAATAGTTCTAAGGGAGTCTAAGGATCTAATCCTCGATAAAAAGGTCTATGCATGATAGGGCCCAATGAGGTGTATCCATGGATCCATGTTTCTATGGAATCAATCCGATTCCAAGGATTGTATCCAAGGAATCTTAATATCCAAAATTTAGTGAAGGGATACTTTGACATCATGATGGACATCCACTAGAAGACAAGGATCATGTTCCAACAAGGGTATCTCCCTTGTAAACCTGCTCCATCAATCAGAATGTCATCCTATGAGTGATCATGGAACATCCCTAAGGAATCTAATGCATATCTCAAGTATGAACACTCCTATAAATATTTAAATTACCAAATACTATGATCACCTAATACATAACTCATTATTTAATTAGGTCATGTAATACTCATGCCTTTTAATATGTCTAGAGGTTCATTACATAAAATTCCACACAAGTTGGCAAGGCTAAATAGGACAAGAACCAATTTGTTTCATTAATTATATTTCATTTATTATGTGAATTCCTTTACCTTTCATAACAATGACATGATGGATAAGGACATGAGATCATTTCCATTTACATCAATGTAACTAGGCCAAGTGATATATATAGTATACATTCAATTTAAATTTGATAATTTCATTAATTAATTGGAACATTTAAAAAAGAAGGATCAGGTGATATTATACTCTAATATCCATTATAATTTCAATTATTTAATTATAACACTTAATTTTATTATTGTTTCTGTGAGGTTTCTCACTTTTCATTAAAACTGTGTGAAATTAATAAGAAAAATTAGACAAAGAACACCCAAATAGTGGATTAGATAGACCTAAAAGGTTCACCAATGCATAGTTATTGAAAACCCTACTAGGGGGGGTCCATATTGAGGTCATAATCCCCAATAATTAATAATCATTAAATAGGGGATCTATAATATGACCATATTAATTATAATCTTGGAATGTGAATTAAATAAGCAACACCCGATGAAATTGACATGCACACAACTATGAGAGTTTAAAAAATAGTGATACTTGAGGGATGAGTAATATAACACCTACCTAGAGACTATATTACTCTCCTCATCTAGTTTCATCTTTTAGTTTGGTCTAGATCAAAATAAATATGAAAAATGGATCAACTCTATGAAAATTGGGCATAAGATCCTACATCCAAATAACATCATCGATAGAAAGAGGAACAATTAACTAAGATAATGGATTATATATATTACCTGGAAAAATCCAACAAGACCAAAAAAGAAGGAATTATACATTGAATAGTAGACTTATTTAACTTAGTATATTTAGACATCCCGGGAGCTCCAACATGAGATAAGATGGTTGATGCATTAATAAATAAGGATTAGAGGATTCCAAGTTAACATTAATTAGATTTAAGGTGAAATGGTAAATTTTAAAAAAAAATCACGCTTTGGATGCACAGTAAGATAAATCCTGCACAAACCATGCACCATCTACTGCTTCATGGGAGGCCTCACATAGTTAGTGCGCATGATTCTCCTAACTATTCACAAAACATGGAAAACCACTATGCTAAAATGCCGATAGTTATTTCATAGGTGTACGGCTGGGGTTTAATGGTTTATTATGACCCGGTGAGATATAAAACCCCACTATTATTCCCTGAATGGTTAGGTCTTACTTTGCAGACTGCCTCACACAGTTTCTACTAATCATGCGGACTATCTATTTTCCCTAAAATACTTGGGCCCTAGGTTCTAAATAATTCATAGACACACCTAAAACTCAAGTGAAGTCACTGGAATCCACATTAGTTAAAAAAATGATTTGACTCAAATTATAAGGACATATAAATAATACCAAAACTGAGTTCTTATAGTCTTTCCCCTAAATGTAACTCATCCCTGAGTTCAACATTCATGAAAAAGACCATGTCTGAGAAGAACTCTAACCATTGAGCATTCATGTCGGCCACCCAATCCCATGTACCATTCTTGACATGATCTAACTACCACAGTACCCATACTAATGTAAAAATTCACACTCATAGATCCTTAATTTTTTAGTAAATAATGCATATAGGATACTGCTCAAAAGACAAATCAACATCTAACTCATCCTCCTCATGATCAAAATTATGAGATGGGTTGGCATGATAACGGTGAATCTATGAAAATTTTAATATGTCGTGCGTGGAATGATACCTCTATGGTAGTAGAAAATTATTGGCTATAATACTGATTATACCTAGAATCTCAAACAACCATCTAAAATGAGGTGATAGATTCCCTTACCAATGTATCCATCTATGCCAATGTGTGGGAGATACCCATAGGAAATTACTATCCCTAACCTTGAACTCTAGTGGTTGTCAATGGTGATTGTAACAATATTTTTTTCCTATTCTGAACAATAAACAAAAATTTCTTTATTAGTTGAACCTCTTATTTTCTATCCTTCGTGAGATGAGGTCCTAGTAGAGCAACATATCCTACCTCTAACCGCCATAGGGGTGAAAGAAATGAACTACCATTCAAGGACTCGTAAGGATCGATCTAAATCATCTATAGGCATCTATTATTATTGGTGAAGAAGATGGGGGGATATTATTCTCCAAAAAACTACTAAAATCAAGGATGTAATCTCACATCATGTATTATAACACCTATACCATCTGTTTTGACCAGCCATCATTCTGATTGTGAAAAGATGTGCTCAGAAGTTCATGGGTACCCATTTCTCATTGTAACCACTTATGTAATATTTATGTAAAATGAGAATCCCTTTTGGAAATAATATTATGAAGGAGCCTGTGTGGACAATGATCTCACATACATTCAACATTATTAGCTCATTAACTGATATTTTCTCCCAAATAAGAAGGAAGTGGACTACCTTTTCCTGTTGATACAAAATGACCTACACTGAATCTCTACCTCAAGGAAAACACGAGAAGACAAATAAAAAATACATAGAAACATATTCTATTTTCCATTCTAGGACATTAATATAATGTAACAAGTAATTAGGTCTCTCGTAATCTTACTTTACCTTATGATAGGTGGAAGACCTAATGATAAAACCTACTATATGATGTTTCATCTCAAAATACAAAATATCGGTGTCGCATATCTCAATACATCTTAATGATTCCTAGATGAACTGGCTAATGAGAATCCGGGTACTCTCGCAATCAGTTCCTCTTTCTTATTTTTAGTTAACTAGATATGACCATGTACAAGGAGGATATCATCACCATCGATAGACTAATCTAGAAGAAGGTCCTCACTGGAAGTACTCTCATGGAGAACTAACCCCTTAGGATTAGAAAACAACATGATCTTTATCATATCAAGGAAGGAATAGTTTAATATGAAGGATAAAAAATAAGACTGTTGTGACTATCATGAAATTCAATATGATGTTAAAAAAAGATGTTCGTCAATTTCCATTCATCATTTGGAATCTTTCAAGCCTCATGCTTGGGTTTTCTAACTCAACACATCCGCAACCACATTACCCTTTATGGGAATATACGAATTCTCATATTCAATGGACTAAAGGTATTCGACCCGTCTCTGCTATCTATGTTTCATGTATTTCTATGGAAATATATATTTGAAGATCCTTTTTTTAGTATACACCATAATGTGCTCCACCATCAGGTAGTGTCTCTAATAGTGTAAGGCATGGACAAAATATTCTAGCTCAATGTTATGAATCAGTTAATTCCCCTTTATGAGGCATCAATCACCATGATCTATATGTAATGAATCTATCCTCCTACTTTAGCACTACACCTTTCTTGATACAAAAATTATTATAAAACTATAACGTCCCAATGTTTCATTAATGTAAATCCCTCTTAATATAATTAAATGTCTCTTTATGTAAAATGTTTATATAAAATGTCAACTTCCTTGGTTTTATGTTAAGAATTGTGACCATTGCTTTTATAGCCATTGAACAGTGATCACATGATTAGTATAAATACAAGGCTTCAACAAACCCAATTTACTAAGATAAAGGAAGCGATGGACTCATCCCGCAGAATTGCTCCATACGAAGCTCATTTGTCGGATCTTAGAAAAGAGGTGGCGTCCTTGGGTTTTGCTCTTGACCAAGCCCTATTTTAGCTTCATCATGTCAAGCTTGAATGGGATCGTCAACGGGAAAAGTGTAAGTTGATAGAGATTACCACTTGAGTGATGTTATATGAGCCACCCCAAGAGTCTGTCACCATCGCACACCTTACCCTTAGGTCTTATGCGGCTATTTTAAGGGTTTATGTAACAAATCTATAGTACTATGTTCATGTACATTATTTTTTTATATAATAATGAATATACTTTCTTGTCATTATTGATACATTGTAAATAGTTTTTAATGTACAAATAGTATTTTTAGTTATTATTTAATTATGAAATTTATTTTATTAAATTAATGTATTTTTTAATTAAATAATATTTTAAAAAAATATTATTATTATTAAATTAATTTTTATTAAATATAAATGATCTTATAGTTTTATGAATTCAATTTTAATTTTTATTATGGTTTGAAAGCCATTTTTGTCAAAACCCATGAATTTTCGAAAAATGTCAGTTTTTTTAAAAGTGAAAATTAACCTATTTAGAAAATTATTTAGATAAAATAAATGTTATTTCTGGAATGAGGATGTCGAAATTATCAAACGGTGAATTTTTCTTAATTTTTTGAGGTAGTCAAATTTTTGGGTAAAAATTAAATACCTTTTAAATATATAATGTGTTTTAGGACATCATAATGACCCAATAGTGATGTAATAAAATACTATAAGCTTTATGTTCGGCCAATATATGTTTTACTATTATAATAATGTGATTTTTGGTTTGTTTGACTTGTTTTACACAACATTAATGGACCCCTCAAGACTTATTAAACATCTTGCCTTTTTAAATTATTTTACATGGGAGTGTGACTCACCTCCACATAAGAAACCCCATTATCTTAAGAATTTTGGACTTTTTCCTTATAAAATATTTTTTTCCTATCCCCTTTTCCAAAAACCATGGGCAAAAACCATGACCTGATTTGTGGTTTGGATTGTTTTTATGTAAGGCGTCCCAGACCTAAATAATAAAGAATTCACTCACCATTCATATATAAACCCACCCAAGATCCCACTTCCTCCTCACTAAAAGCATTTAGAGTTCGTCCAACCTCTGACCTACTCTCTCTAGAATCCTCCCAAGGTTCCCCAAGCTCCCAAGAAGCCTCTCTCAAGCCTCTCTGAAGCCTTTGGAAGCACACTTCCAAGTAAGGGTTTTTCATCCTTTCACCTTTTTGTCAAATTGTCTTAATATTGTTATGCCATTTTAATTTCCATTATAAAAGTTGGGGTATGGTTTCGCACCTCCCCATACTTCCCTATTATTTTTTTAATGATGGTAGACCCCTTTCTCTCTCATTAAATGCCTCCCATGTACACCCATTACAATGCCGAATTTCTTGAAAGGAACTTCTCTCTCCTCATTTACATTCAAGAAATACTTTTGTTTCATTAATCTAAATTCCATTACAATTGTTGGGACATGTATCTATATGAACCCCCCCCCCCTAAATTTCCATTTCATGTAGATATTATGAGACACCCCTTTCTCTCTCATCAACCATTTTTATGAATTCTTATATCACGTCGTTACGCTACCAAAATTGCACCGATTTTATAAGACAGTGCCACTGTGTAGTGAATACCACGCCCATTTCTCCATCAAGGGTATTAACCTTCATGCACATTTACTTATTTATTATAACGTTTTATTCCACATTCCTTTATTGTGGAATAAATTATTATGTTTTATGAATCCATGTTTTATGATCCATGTGGCACACTTATGCATGAAGTGAAATATTTAAGAAGGGTGCTCCCTTATAGAGCTCCAATGCATTGGTTAAAGTATAGTATCATGATACGTTATGTGAAATGAGTTTTTACTCATGCTAATTCAAGTGAAACGATGGATTACTCATGCTTCATTTGCAATGAGGATTTACTCATTCTCCATGTTCAATGAGACTTGGATCATGCTAATTCCATGTTATGTGTTATTGCCACATTTCCATGTTATGATTATCATACTTTATCATGCATTTATGTTCATGTTTCTCTTGTTCTCTATTGAGATGGCTATTTTATAACATGTATTTTACTCCTCATGTATTCTATGTTTATTCCCTTTCTGGGATTTATAGATCACCCCTTTTCTTATGCATGTCCTCAGGTTATCCCATGCAATGCTAAGTACGAGGGAATGTAGTGGTCATGTAAAGGAAGTTTTCAATAAAGATGTTGTATTTCATGTTTTAAGTAGTTAAGTAATTATCCTAAGCCTCAATGACACTAGAAATCTTGATCATCCATGTTGTATCATGTGAATAGTCTATGTAATAAATCATGTTTAAGTTTGTAATAAAAGTAGGGTTGTCATAGTTGGTATTATAGGACAGGTTTAGTCATTTTTGGATTAGGATTAGAAAACCCTAGTAAAGCCTTAGAGACAAGACTAAGTATAATAAAATCTTCCCTTTGATTTGGTATGTAATGAGTAAGTGGTTTACCAAACAAATAAGTCCCTATCTGGATACGAGCAGGTAGAGGCGGCTCTAGCACAGATGTATCCTAGGGGTAAAACCCGAAAACACTGCTTTGAGCTAGTCTCGAATAGGAACTAGTGCACGAAAATAGGCCTTGTTGTACTCTTGGATACAACACTCCCGGGGGATATGTATTGATAAATTCAAAATCATAGTATGAACCCTTATTATGGTAATATAAAAAATTCCCCTAGGAATATATGATAGAAAGTAGTTCTTGAAAAGCCTAGATTGAAGCCTATAGACTCATGAGTTAAGGAAATACAAGTTTATATATAAGTAAAAAACATTTGTATTTGGATTAATCTTTATGTGTTACCCCTAACTTTCCTTTTATACCAGCCAATGGCCAGTAATTGGAGGACTCGGGCTAACAACCGATGTGAAGATCAGTGTGATGACTATACTAATGAGATCCCCAATCCAATGGGAGTGGGAATCACAAACTTTGTCATGCATCCCTCTCAGCTAACTCAAGATTTGAATTGAAACACAGGTCAAGAGGAACTTTGAAACCCCCCTAAGAAGAAACAAGTTACTATCGAGAACTTCATGAGACAAAGGCCTCCCACTTTTAGTGGATCATCTGATCCCACAATCATTGAGCAATGGATCAACTCCATTGAAAATATCTTATCCATCATTCAATGTTCTGAACATGAGAACGTTCTCCAAGAGGCTTATCGTATAGAGGGTGAAGCTGATCAATGGTGGACGTTGACCAAAAATATGAAGCCTGAGGAGGAGATCGGGGCATTGTAATGGAAGGATTTTTGGAAGCTGTTTTTCGATAAATATTTTCCACGGACCCTCCGTCTTAAGATGGAAAGGGACTTCCTTTCCCTCAAGAAAAAAGAAGAAGAATTTGTTGGAGCGTACGAGGAAAACTTCACAAGGCTTGCACGATATGCTTCCGACTTTGTCGTTACCCCTGAATGCAAGGTTTGACCACTTCTTTGGTGGGCTGAAGCCTAGCCTGTGGAAATCATTAGCGATCCGTGACTTCGACAGCTATGAGGAAATTGTTCAATGTGCCCTCATGTTTGAAATGGAGATCGCGGAATCACAATAGTATCATGGGGACAATAAGTGAATGGTGGACTTCAATTATGGTGGTCCGATGGATAAATCCAACAGTGCTAAGAAGATCTAGCACCCCACTTGCCAAAAGTGTAGAAAGAAGCACCCTGGAAATTGCCTCAAGGGGATGAGGAAATGCATTAGGTGTGGAAGAGAAGGGCACCTACCTGTTAACTATCAACAAGAAAGCCCCACGGCTGTGACAGAGGAGAGGAACGCTCAGTTCTAACCACAACGCGGTGTTCATTGCTACAACTGCAAAGAACTGGGGCATCTTGAAAATCAGTATCCTAATCCAAAGGTTTTCTGAGGCAACCAACAACCTATAAGGCAGCAAGGAAGAGATTCTTCCATCACTTCTGCCGAAGTGAACCCCGAAAACGAAGTGGTGACAGGTACGCTAGTTATTTATTCATGAATAGCAAACATACTTTTTGATTTAGGTTCTACGCATTCTTTTATATCTTTAAAGTCTAGTAGAACAATCCCAGTACCACCACAAATCATGGAAGTGAAGATGTTGGTGAGTACGGAAAATGGGGCAATCATTGCATCCCATGAATATAACTCCTCCCCTGTCATAATCTGTGGATTTAATTTCCCAAATAACCTCGTCATACTCTCTCTACTGTAATTTGATGAAATTCTTGGCATCGATTGTCTTTCCTTATATAGATCCAACATAAATTTTCAGGAGAGGGAAATCACACTCCATATGGAGAATCGACCCCCAATTCTTTACAAGTGTAAGGAGGAAGATGAATCTCCTTTAGCTCCATCATCTTAAGAATATATATTACTGACCTATGAGCACGCGTATCTGGCTTAGATGATTGATTCGAAGGAAGAAACCAACCTTGGAAAAAAATTCCTATTATGAGGGAATTCGTTGAAGTGTTTCCTGAGGAACTGCCCGGTCTTCCTCCTAGAATAGACATTGAATTCTCAACTGAACTTATACCTAGGGCACTACCAATATCCAAGACTCCATATTGAATGGTTGTCGTTGAGCTTGAATGGCTGAAGAAACAACTATAGGAGAATCTGGATAAAGGGTTTATACGCCCAAGTGCTTCACCATGGGGTGCACTAGTCATCTTCATCAAGAAGAAGGATGGGTCAATGCGGCTTTGCATCGATTATCGTGAACTCAACAAAATCATGATAAAGAACAAGTATCCTCTACCACAGATCGATGACTTGTTCGATCAGCATCATAGAGAACAATACCTCTCCAAGGTAGATTTTCGGTCGGGATACTATCAAGTAAGGGTGAAGAATGAAGATGTCCCCAAGACTGGATTTTGTACAAGACACAGGCACTATGAAATCATAGTAATTCCTTTCAGACTCACCAATGCTCCAGAAATCTTCATGGACATAATGAATGGAGTCTTTAGAGATTACATAGGCAGATTTGTGGTAGTATTTATAGATTATATTCTAATATACTCCAAAACCAAGGAGGATCATGAGGAGAATTTAAGAACTGTACTGGAGACATTGTGCAAGGAGAAGCTATATGAAAAGTACAGAAAGTGTGAGTTCTGGTTGAAGGAAGTCTAATTCTTGGGCCATATTATCACAAGCATTGGGATATCTATAGATCCCTCCAAAACAGATGCAATTGAGGGATGGTCGAGGCCAACATCAGTAACAAATATCCGTAGCTTATTGGGGTTAACGGGATATTATCGACCATTTGTGAGAAATCTCTCATGATTATCCAACCCTCTTACCATGCTAACTCGAGAGGGAGTAAAAGTTTCTTGGAGTGATGAATGAGAAGAAAGCTTCAAGTAGTTGAAAAGGAGGCTTATCACTGCTCACGGGCTCACTTTACCCATAAGTGGGGAACGTTTTGTGGTATTCAGTGATGCTTCGAAGAAAGGCTTAGGTTTTGTGCTAATGCAGAATGACAAAGTGATATCCTATGCCTCAAGGAAGTTGAAAATACATGAGCAAAACTTTCCAACGCATGATTTGTAGTTTCCGGTTGTAATATTTTCCTTGAAAATCATGTGACATTATCTCTATGGGGATAAATGTGAGATATATATTGACCACATGAGTCTTAAATATATATCCACACGGAAAGAGCTTAATATGCGCCAGAGAAGATGGATATAGCTCATCAAGGATTACGACTGTTCAATACATTACCACCCTAGGAATTTGGACAAGGTGCCAGATTCCCAAAGTAGAAAGGACCCAGTGATTCTATCAATGATGAGAATTGAGAAGGATCCCATCTTCTTAGACATGATGAAGATGGACATGTGAATAATAAATAAGGGAGAATCATCAATCCTTTCACAAATGATTGTGCAACCATATCTTTTAGAAAGGTTAAAGGATGCTTAAAAGGATTATGTGGGAATTCAAGAAAATGTGGAAGCTTTCGAAAAAGGGAAATCCTCGGAGATTAATGTTAATGAAGAAGGAACTGTGCGATTTGGGAAAAGACTATGTGTTCCATCAAGTTCGGAGTTGAAGAAGGAAATTTTGGATGATGCACAGAGTTCAAATTTCTCTATTCACCCAGGGAGCACAAAGATGTATCAAGATCTCTGAGAAAACTTTTGGTGGGATAATATGAAGAAGGAGATCGCTGAATATACATCAAAGTGCCTGGTGTGCCAATAAGTGATGGCAGAGAGGCAGAAGTCTAAGGGGATGATGCAACCATTTATCATACCAAAATGGAAATGGGAGAACATCACCATGGACTTTGTCATCAGAATTCCGAGGACATCCAAATGAAACAATGCAATTTCCGTTGTTGTCGATCATCATACAAAGACTGCACACTTCCTTGCTATTCGGGAGGATTTATCATTGGACCAACTGGCATGGATATATATTAGGGAAGTGGTAAGTCTACATAGAGTACCACTATCTATTGTGTCTGAATGAGATCTAAGATTCACCTCTAAGTTTTTGAAGAGTCTTCAACATGCTCTGAATACTGAAATGAACTTCAGTAAGGCCTATCATCCTCAAACTAATGGCCAATCCAAGCGGACTATCCAAACACTTAATGACATGTTGAGAGCATGCTCAATGGACTTTAAAGGAGGATGGGATTAACGTCTTCTACTGGGTGAGTTCTCTTATAATAACAGTTTCCACTCGAGCATCCAAATGACACCATATGAAGCCCTGTATGTGAAAAGGTGTAGAACACCAACATGTTGGGATGAGGTCGGTGAACGTAAGCTGCTTGGACCCGAAATGGTCAAGGAAATGGTTGATAATGGGAAAACCATTCAGCAGCATATCAAGAAATCCCAGAGTCGACAGAATAGTTACGCATATAATCGTCGACGAGACCATGAGTTTAAAGTTGGAGACATGGTTTTTCTACGCATATCTTCATGGAAGAATTTCATGAGGTTTGGAAAGAAAGGGATGTTAAGTCCAAGGTACATCGGCCCCTTCGAGATTCTTGATCATGTCGGGGTTTTGGCCTATCTACTAGCACTTCCACCTACCATGGCCAAAGTACATGATGTCTTTCATGTATCCCTCTTAAGGAAGTACATACTGGACCCTTCACATGTACTATCTTCTGAGGTGGTACAGTTGGAGGATGATCTTTCTTATGAGGAGAAACCAGGGAAGATCTTATATCTTAGAGAAAAAGTTCTACGAAATAAGACAATGCCCCTCATCATGGTATTGTGGCGAAACCACAAGTTTGAATAAGAGACGTGGGAATCAGAGGAAATGATGAAGATGAGTTACCCACATCTATTTTAGTGTGGGAAAAGGAAATTTCGAGGGAGAAATTTTTTTATGGGGGGGATATTGTAACGACCCAAAGTTTCATTAATGGAAATCCCTCTTGATCTAATTAAATGTCTCTTTATGTAAAATTTTTATATAAAATGTCAACTTCTTTCGTTTTATGTTAATAATTGTGATTGTTTCTTTTATAGCTGTTGAACAGTGATCACATTATTAGTATAAATATAGGGCTTTAACAAACCCAATTTAGTCAGACAAAGGATGCCATGGACTCATCCAGCAGAGTTTCTCTATACGAAGCCCATTTGTCGGAGCTCAGAAAAAAGGTAGCATCTTTGGCCTTCAATCTTGATGAATCCCAAGCTGGGCTTCATCATGTCAAGATAGAACGAGACCATCTACGGGAAAAGTGGAAGTTGATAGAGATTACCACTCGAGCGATGTTACTTGAGCCACCCCAAGAGTCTTTCACCATTGCACACCATACCCTTAGGTCTTATGCAGTTGTTTTAAGGGGTTATGTAACAAATCGCTAGTATTATGTTCATGTGCATTATTTTTGTACATAATAATGAATATACATTCATGTCATTATTGATACATTGTAAATAGTTTTTAAAGTACAAATAGTGTTTTTTTGTTATTATTTAATTAATAGTAATATTTTATTAAATTAATGGATTTTTGAATTAAATAATATTTTATTAAAATATTAATATTATTATTAAAATTATTTTTATTAAATATAAATGATCTTTTAATTTTATGAATGCAATTGTAATTTTTATTATTGTTTGAATTCCATTTTTTGTCAAAACCCGTGAATTTTTAAGAAATGTCAGTTTTTATTTCAAAAGTGGAAATTAAAATATTTAGAAAATTATTTAGATAAAATAAATGTTTTTTCTAGAATGAGGATATTGAAATTATCCAATGGAGAATTTTTCATAATTTTCCGAGACAGTCAAATTTTTGGGTAAAAATTAAATACTGTTTAAATATATAATGTGTTTTATGACATCATAATGACCCAATAGTGATGTAATAAAATTCAATAAGCATTATTTTCATCCAATATATGTTTTAACATAAAAATAATGTGATTTTGGGTTTATTTGAGTTATTTTACAAATCATTAATGGACCCCTCAATACTTATTAATCATCTTTTCTTTTTAAATTATTTTCCATGGGAGTGTGACTCACCTCAACATAAGCAACCCCATTATTTTAAGAAGTTCGTACTTTGTCTTTATAAAACATTGTTTTCCTCTCCCCTTTTCCAAAAATCATGGAAAAAAACCATAATCTGATTTGTGGTTTAGATTAGTTTAATGTAAGGGGTCCCAAACCTAAATAATAATGAATTCACTAACCTTTCCTATATAAACCCACCCAAGATCACACTTCCTCCTCACTAAAAGCCTATGTAGGTCATCCAATATCTCCCCTAATATCTCTATAATACTCCGAAGGTGCCCCAAGCTCCCAAGAAGCCTCTCTCAAGCCTCTCTCAAGCCTTTGGAAGCACACTTCCAAGTAAGGGTTTTCATCCTTTCACCTTTTTGTCCAATTTTTAGAATATTTTTATGCCCTTTTCATTTCAATTATAAATGTTAGGGTATGTTTTCTCACCTCCCCCATACTGCCCTATTATTTTTTTAATGATGGGGTACCCCTTTCTCTATCATTAAATTCATCCCATTACACCTGTTACTAAGCCGAAATTCTGAAAGGAACTTCTCTCTCCTCATTTACATTCAAGAAATACTTCAGTATCATGAATCTAAATTACATTACAATTGTTGGGACATGTATCTATATGACCCCCTTACATTCCATTTCATGTAGATATGATGAGACTCCCCTTTCTCTCTCATCATCCATTTTTATTAATTCTTATATCACGCCATTATGCTACCGAAATTGCACCAATTTTCTAATCCAATTCCATTGTGTAGTGAATATCATGCCCATTTCTCCATCAAGGGTATTAAACTTCATCCAAATTTACTTATTGATTATAAAGTTTCATTACACATTCCATTTTTATGTAATAAATTATTATGTTTTATGAATCCATGTTTTATGATCCATGTGGCACACTTATGCATGAAATGAAATATTTAAGAAGTGTGTTCCCTTATAGCGCTACAATGAATTGGGTAAAGTATAGTATCATGATACATCATGTGCAATGAGTGTTGACTCATGCTAATTAAAGTGCAACGAGGGTTTACTCATGCTTCATGGGCAATGAGGATTTACACACGCTCCATGTGAAAAGAGAATTGGCTCATGCTAATTCCATGTTAAGTGTTGTTGCCACATTTCCATGTTATGATTATCATGCTTTATCAGGACTTTATGATCATGTTTCTTTTGTGCTCTATTTATATTCCTATTGTCTAACATGTATTGTACTCCTCATGTATTACATGTTTATTCCTTTACTGGGCTTTATAGATCACCTCTTTTCTTATGCATGTCCTCAGGTTATCCCATGTAATGATAAGTATGAGGGAATGTAGTGGTCATGTAAAAGAAGTTTTCAATAAAGATGTTTTATTTCATGTTTTATGTTGTTATGTAATGATCCTAAGCCCCAAAGACACTAGACCTCCCGATCATCCATGTTGTATCAAGTGAATAGTCTATGTAATAAATCATGTTTATGTTTGTAATAAGAGCGGGGTTGTCATAAAAACATTGTATGGATTCTTCTAGGACTTGAAAGAATCAAAAGAGGTGCTGAAAAAAGCCATCCTTTCGTCTTCAAAAAGGATTTCTCACATGCTTCTGACCACAAGAGATTGACACCCTTAATTTTACGAGAAGTAAGAGGTTAATAAATTAATGATAAGTCTTGTTTGAAATTCATTTAATATATATCCATCACAAAGAAAATACATATGTTATGCACATTATTAGGATGCTCCCATGAAGCTACAACAGTCACCCTGTCTAGGTCGACCGATACTCCAAATTCTGAGGTAATATCACCCCAGAAGTGAACATGGTCAATACAAAAGTGGAAAATGGAATTATTGGCCTAATTAAAGGCATATCTTAGTGGTACACCCCAATATTCATAGTACATTATCTCATTAAAGTAATTCAATAGCATGCGCTACACGCAACACCGAGTTCGAGCACACCACAACTTACTAAACAAATCATTCCAAAAGTGGTTATGAATAGTATTAACTTCATTTTGAATATTATATACTCTATATAGTTATAACATTCATATTATGAGTTTCTTAGACATAATATAAGAACAAATTCATTTTTTTGGATAATGTATGTATTTTTCAAAAAATGCAATTTTACCACCATTTAATGGTGAACCCCGTTTAAAACCAACATTATATAATTTTATATATTCAATTTAACGAAAATTAATTATTACTTATAATCGAGACATAAAAATTTCTTTTGGATATATTTTTCGCACTTTTATGATAACTTTCATATTTTGATGAATAGTGAACAATACTATGTTTTAATAGAAAACATCTTTTTTAATCGAAATAATTTATATTTATAAATAATGAATTTTAATGGTTTTTAAGTATAATATTATTATATATTTTTCATTTAATACAATTTAGGTCACTATAAGTAATTTCACATTTAAATTTTACATAAACAAATGTCAATCTTTTGATAGTTTTTACTTTTTTAAAACCCGCTTTTTGGTTTTTACTATGGGAATTAATTTTAAATATATAAATGCAACTTATATGTTTTTAATTTGGTAAAATAGAATTAATTTTTGAATTTGGAATATCAAAATTAGCTTAGTGTATATTTTTGATATTTATCTGAAAACATTCAATTCTTAATGAATAGTGAAAAATGATGCATTATTATTTAAAACTGACTTTTTATTTAAATAATTAGTTATTTTATTATAATTTATTTTAAGTCAAAATTGATATATAATACCTATATAAGTTCAATTTAATTCATTGGAGTCATTTTATAATAAGTTTAGATATGTAAAAATTTATTGAACTTTTTACCGTCTTTTACCCACCTCCTAGGAGCATTTGAAAATTGGCATAAAACATAATTTTACCAATTCTGTGATTTGAATTTCAAAAATATGAGGGACACAGTTAATATCAGTAAGAAAAATTTGGTTCAATAAGATACAAATAATTTTTAGTGAATAGTAAATTTTTAACTTTTATTTACCGTAGTTAAAATAAAATAAGGTAATTAAGGGTAAAAATGATATCATAATTACCCTAACACATGTCCTATTTCTATTGGATAAGTATAATTTGACCAATAACAACAATAGGAAAATAATATGATCCTATTTGGTCCACTTGGATTAGATTATTAAATTTATTATTATTTTATTTAAAAAAGTGTTAAAAGAGTTAAATTTGAAGTCTAATCACTAAACCATTTTTAATATAGGGATAAACACTATATAAACTATACTATAAATATTCAAGAGAAAGATAATAATATTTAGTACTTGATGGTATTTTATTTATAATTTTTATACATTAAATAATTTAATTTATTTTTGACACAATGATGATGCAGTAATTACCTTATAATTAAATTATTAAAATAATTGATTTTATAAATATCCAAATAAATGTAAATTGAGACTTATGATTAATTCCACTAATTTTATAGGATAAAATTACATGATATAGTTGGTTAAATAAAAATCATTTGAAGTTAAAAAGTGTTTATGGCTTTCTAAATAATCGAATACTAAATAGTGTCAAAATTGACATAATTGAGTTTTTAAAACAAATATCATATTATTAATTGATATAATAATCCAAAAAATCTAAGGATCAGAAAATGGACTTATATAAGGTTATATATATATTATAACTAAACCACATTGGGTTATCTTGTCTTGTTATACTATATTAATTAACCATTTAATATAAAAATGCAAAGAGACATGGTAAATGATAAACTATATAACTAATAGTTAAATCTAAAAGATAAGGTTAATATGATTACCTAAACCTATATAAAACCTATTAGTTGAAAGGTTTTATACCTATACACACTTTAACTTTTAAATAATTCTTTTTTTAGCCATTATAAAACGAAAATTATTTTATTATAAAATAATATTTCAATCTTTTCATAAAGTGACCCTCACCTCTCTTATAAAAGGGCACTTCGCATTCTCTTAATTTCACACCTCCCAAGCCTTTTGGATCGTCCATACCCTACCAAAATATCCTCAAAACTTTCCTCCATTCATCATATAGGTCATACTTTTGTCAGAAATCTAACCTAAGGATCCCTTTTGATCAAATCAAAAGGAAGAACCCGAAGGAGAGGTAAATATTTCATCACCTCTTTCAAGTTATTTTCTTCTTCCACATCCTCTTTCTTTGTTGTTTCTATTCTAAAATAAAAACTCCAGTATATTCTATATAAATTAATATTATTATAAAAAATTTACAACCATAATCATTATTCTATCCATCCTATAAATGACAATGGCACAATACATGCATACATACGGATTACCGTCTCCATGTCGGGGTGTAGTTTGTTATTCAGACAATTCATTATTTGGATGGGTATAATAATGAGTATAAATGATGTAAATAATTAAGATAACCTATTAATTATTCTTTATATATGAGATAACATCCAATTACATACGATTAAACCATCAATATAATGATATTGTCGCTCGTGCGTACGTACGGATTACCATCTCCATGAAGCGATGAGATTCATTCCCACGTTCACCGTTCAACGATGCTTATAAAAATATATATAATTAATAAGTATTTAATATAAAAAAATAATTAAATGGGATATATATATATATGTATTTATTTAATTACATATATCTTATTCACTTACTTCCGTTCAATATGATATGAAAACAGAAACAACGTTTATGTGTACGTATGGTCTGCCGTCTCCATTAACGGTGCCTTCCATTTCTTATATCTATCTATTATAAATATTTATATTCTAAATATATATTATTTATAAGACTAGTTTTATATTATGGAAGTATTTAAATCATTATCTAAATGATATGATCAAGAATAAAATGTTAAAACACGTACGATAATGAAAGCAATTATTACCCAAAATGTTAATTTAACATGGAAATAATTATTAAATGGGTAGTATAAAGTCATAAATAAATTTTTTATGATATAATAAATATTAATATGGTTATGTTATAATTTAATAACAATCTATGGTCATTATACAAAAGGATAAATGTAACCTCGACCAAAGGAAAGTGCAAGGTAAGGGTTAATTTCACAATCTCTTTATTATCTGAGGTAATTTTTACATGAGTATCTACTGGAACATATTTATTATCCATATATATTTCATAAAAGTGTCTTCAAAGGTATTATTTTTATGTTAATATTTTACTAAAACATAATTTTAAATGTTTTAAAAATTTATTCTATAAAAAAGTTCTCATTAATGTCCATGTTTTCAAAATGGTTTTAAGGTTTTATTTATATGTACATGCATGTTTTAAAATGTTAATTTCATTCAAAAAATGTGAAGTTATATGGGACACTTTGATTCAAAAATATATTTTGAATGACCTCCTTTAAAAATTATGTTACTTTTAAATGATTTCATGAGAAATTTATATCTCTCTCAAAGAGTTTTTCAAAACATTTACATTTATGTCAACATTGTTTGATAGATTTTAAACTTGTTTGAAGTTGATTTATTATGATAAAAATCTTCCATATTGTATAGAAGGTTTTGTGATATGTTGGACTAAGGATGTCTTATTTTTAAACCATTCATAGTTTATGATTAAATTACTGAAATTTCATATGATAGTTATAATATGAATATTTATGTTATATTTCAACCTTTTCATAGGAGGAATGTATTGGAAATAGTAAGTGATGGGTGGAACCCGCTGTAGCTCCTTGATGCATCGGTAGGTCTCATGAAGAAAACTATTTTCTTGGCATAAGTCCCTGAAAAAAATTTATTTGTAGTCTTGGCACAAGGCCTTGACTATATGGTTATAATGTCTGGAATTATGAATACCATCATTATGAAAGTGGCTATTGATATTACATGGTATTATTTTACTAGTAGAATATCCATGTAAATAAGAAAATGGAATTATTTTATTATATCTTTACCATATTATTCTGAAGTTTAAGTTCAAAATGATTTTGTTTTAGTCTTATAAATTGCCATAAATATTTATGCTTATTTTTGAAAGTTTCCTCTATATTGATATCCTTAATGAGCATCTGAGCTCACCCCTTTATATGTATTAATTTTCCCAGGATTTCAAGAAGTGTATTATTATTGATAAGTAGTGTTAAGCTAGGGGATTAATGGCATTACCAATGAATAATTTTTGTTTTGTTTTATTTTCTAATGTGTAATGTAACTATCATGTATGTAATCTATTTTCCAAGACTCCTAAACTGATCAGTCTTTCGGGACTTGATTCCTTGTAATCATGCCAATGAATTAAAATAATGCACCGACACCGGGTAACTAGGGTTGGGGAATTAAAATTGGTATCAGAGGAATTTTATCAATAACAATGGAATCTTGATTTAGAAGAACTCTGATTAGATAACATTATCCTAAGATAGACATTAAGGATTAGTATAGAAGAACTTCCATGAATTTTATTTCTGTAGGGATTTTGTGAGTTTTCCTAGCTATACATCCCTGAATGGATATGAGAAGGTTGAGGTGGATCTGGCACAGATGTACCTAGGGGTAAAACCCAAAAAACACAGATTTTAGCTAGACTCAAACGGGAACAGGTGCATGAAAACGGGCCTTGCTGCACTCTTGGTTATGACACTCCCAGGTGATATAATTAGGATAATCCTCATTTTATTTATAAACCATTATGAAGGGTTTATGAGTATATACTTCCTCAAAGAAAACATTTTTATGATTATGGATTATATACATAAACTATTCAATTTATGTTAACTATTTTACAAGTTTGGAATTATATATTGTGATTAGTAAACTAATCTAGTGTATTCCAGTATTTAGAAATGGCGCCCAGTAGATGGAATGAGAACTCTAACTATATGCATGATACAAAGAGTAAGAAGGATCATATCTTCCATGGTATTAACAGAAAATTTATAATGGAAATAGACTCTCAAGTATTCTCATCATATGAAGAAATAGTATCATGTGTTAATAAAATAAGTAAAGAATTCTCTGAGTCCTATGGCTTTGAAGGGAAGAAAGAGAAGAAAATGATGGTAGAGACAAAAGATGGATAAAGGGAAGATAGGAAATAAGGATTTTCCCATGTGTGATAATTGTGGAAATAGTCACCATGGTAAATGCTTGAAGGGAATGAGAGTTTTTTATAAGTGTGGAGAAAAAGGACACCATGTACGTGATTTTAAGTGTATGAAAAAGGATTCAAATGTACAATGATTAATCTACAAGAAGTTGGGACACTATGTGAAGCAACATCCAAATCATCAGTGTATACCCCAAGTGCTACTATTGAATAACAATCAGGTTATGATACTACCGAAGATGAAGAGGAATGATTCGATTTATTTTATTATTATTAAAGTGTTATTTCATTTGCGTATTGTATTAATTATGTACATGTTATAATAATTATAAATTATAAATGGATTGTGCTATAGTACTATTTAATTAAGGACATGAGATTGTGTGGAACCAATAAAAGTGACTCAATAGTATGTTAAATTTTTAAGAAAATATATGTTTGAGAGAAATATAAACCATAATATGGTTATTTTATTGAGTTATTGATTTTGTAAATATATATTATTTATTTTGATATATTATAATGGATATTCTTGACTACCCTGAAACTGATTAATGATTAGTATATTTCATTATTTTTGGAGTTTACAAAATTTTTTGATAGAAGGAGTATATCCAGTATTCTATAAGGAATAAGGGAGATGAATGTAATCAATATGGTTTTATGGTAATTCAGTGTGTTACGGTGTTTTAAAATAATACAAGGTGAAGGTATTCACTTGTTATTACATGGAAAAAAGGATCTTTATTGTGGTCACCTTATAAATTTTGGACTGTGAGTTTGGACAGAAGTATTTTGGATAAGTCTGCAGGTTGGAATCGATTAAATTTTTTTAAAGGTTAAATAATATATTGAGATTTTTTTTTTCGATTTTCATAAAAAGGACATCCCAGAGGTCAGGTGAAAACCCATCGCTTCTGGTAAGGCCGTGAGACTTGAATCTGCAACGGAAGGGCGACAAGGGTGTATCACCTACCACTGACCTACCTGATGTCCTAGTTTTTATAATGTTTTTTTTTCAATTTTCTGAAAAAATAATTATAAATTAATTATTATTGGAACCCTATACGATTTGGATAAATAAAATATTTTAGAATTCTATTATCTTTTAATGTAAAATATGAATTTTTGGTAGGAATTAGTTGAAGGATGAAGCTCTACATGTCAAGTATATATTTTTTTCTCTTATTCTATGATGAAATTAATCATAAAATTTAGGGAATAGATCTTAAAACAAAAATTGTGTTATCATAATACCTTATGTTTTGTTGAACTGATTATATTTTAAATCATTATAGATTGATGGCTTTGAGGCCCTCAATTCTACACTTTTTTGTGATTGATGACCTATATAACTCCCTATAAATATTTATGTTTCTCATCCAATTAATTGTCTCTAATATCCACCAATGTTCTCCTAATCAAGATCATAATTTGGTGGTGTCTTTTTCATTTCTCTTTCCCTCATATTAAGACTAAATTTTATTAAACCAATTTCCGATATGGATTTTCCAGAAAGGTATTTTTCTATTTTTAACCATTTAATTTCGAAACAAAATTTCCAATTGTGAGGATGAAATTTATTAAAGTACTGGATAATGTAACACCTCTAGATTTCATAGTACATTATCTCATTAAAGTTATTCAATTGCTTGCGCTACATGCAACACCGATTTTGAGCGTACCACAACTTACTAAACTAACCATTCAAAAAGTGGTTATGAATGGTATTAACTTCATTTTGAATCTTATATACTCTATATCATTTTAAAATCCATATTATGTGTTTCTTATACATAATAAAAGAACAAAATCATTATTTCGGATAAAGTAAGTATTGTTCAAAAAATAAATTTTACCACCTTTTAATGGAGAACCATTTTTAAAAATGGCATATAACAATTTTATATTTTCAATTTAATGAAATTAAATTATTATTTATAAGCGGGACATAAAAATTTAGTTTGGAGAAATTTTTGATAATTTTCTGATATCTTTCATATTTTGATGAATAGTGAAAAATACTATGTTTTAATTGAAAACAAATTTTTAAATCAAATTAAATTATATTGATAAATAATTCATTGGAATGGTTATTAAGTATATTTAGATAATATTTTCTTTAATTTAATACAATTTAGGTAATTATATGTAATTTCACATTTAAATTTGACATAAACACAGGTCAATTTTTTGATAGTTTTTACTTTTTAAAAAACAACTTTTTGGTTTTGACAACAAGAATTAATTTTAAATTAATAAATTCAACTTATATAATTTTAATTTGGTAAAATAGACATAATTTTTGAATTATTAATATCAAAATTATCTTAGGGTAATTTTTTTGTTTTTTCTGAAACTTTCAATTTTTGATGAATAGTGAAAAACACTGCATTATTATTTAAAAAATAATTTTTATTTAAATAATTAGTTATTTTTATTTATTTTATTTTAATTAAAAATAGATATATAATATCTATATATGTTCAATGTAATTCAATGGAGTCATTTTATAAAAAGTTTAGATATATAAAATTTTATCGAACTTTTTACTGTCTTTTAACCACCTCCTAGAAGCATTTGCAAATTTACATAAAAGATAATTTTACCTCTTTTGTGAGTTTAATTTTAAAAATCCGAGAGAAATGGTAAATATCAGAAAGTAAAATGTGATTCAATAATATGAAAATAAATTCTGGTGAATAGTAACTTGTGACTTTTATTTACTACAGTTAAAAGTTAATAAGGTAATTAAGGGTACAATTGATATCATAATTACCCTAACACATGTCAAGATTATATTGGATAAGTATAATTTGACCAAACCAACCTTAGGAATAAAATATGAATCTCTTTTATCCACTAGGATTAGATTTGGACATTAATTATTATTTTATTTAAAGAAGTGTTAAAGGAGTTATATTTAATGTTGAATAATTGAACCATATTTAATATAGGGTTAAACTCAATATAAATTCTACTATAAATGTTCATTATAAATATAAAGATATTTCATACATAATCATATTTTATTTATAATTTTTATACAATAAATAATTTAATTTATTTATGAAACAATGATGATGCAGTAATTACCTTATTATTGAAATATTAAAATAATTGATATTATAAATATCCGAATAAATGTAAATTGAGACGTCTGATGAATAACACTAATTTTATGGGTTAATATGACATGTTAGGGTTGGTTAAATAAATTTTATTCACTGTGATAATGTTTTTATGCCTTTCAAAAAAATACTAAATAGTGTCAAAATTGACATAATTGAGTTTTTTAAAAAAATATTATATTATTAATTGATATAATATTCCTAAAAATCTACAGTTCTTTCAAAGGACATATATAAGGTTATATATAATAATAATGAACCACATGAGGTTCTCTTGGCTTGTTATAGTATGTCTGTTAACCATATAATATAAAAATACACAGTGACCTGGTAAATTTCAAACTATTTAACTAAGAGTTAAATCTAAAAGATAAGGTTAATATGATGACCTAAACCAGTCTAAAACCTATTGGTTGAGAGTTTTTAGACCCATCCCCACCTTATTTTTTAAATAATTCATTTTTGAGTAATTACAACCCGAAAATTAATTTATTATAAAATAATAATTCAAGCTTTTCATAAAGTGACCCTCACCTCTCTTATAAAAGATCACTTCCCCTTATCTAAATTTCACACATCCAAATTCTTTTGACTCGTCCAAACCCTACCCAAATATCCTCCCAACTTTCCTCCTTTCATCCTAGAGGCCTTACTTCGGTCAAAAATCCCACCTAAAGATCCCTTTTGATCTAATCAAAAGGAAGAACCCGAAGAATAGGTAAATATTTCATCACCTCTTTCAAGTACTTTTCTTCTTCAATGTCATCATTATTTGTTGTTTCCATTATAAAATAATAAATCCAGTATCTTATATATACTGTGATGTTATTAAAAAAATTTTACAGCCATATTCATTATTGTATCCATCCTCTAAATGACAATGTCCCCATACGTGCATACGCACGGATTACCATCTCCACTTCGTGGTGTAGTTTTTTATTTAGACACTTCATTATTTTGATTTATATAATAATCAATATAACTTATTTAATAATAAATATAACATGATAATTATTCTTTATATATTATATACCAATAAATTACATATGAATTTACCATCAATATAATGATATTGTCGCTCGGGCGTACGTACGGATTACTGTCTCCACAAAGCCATGAGAGTCATTCCCACGTTCACCATTCAACGATGAATATAAAATTTTATATTATTAATAAGAATTCAATATATGAAATAATAATTATAATATAAGGATATATATATATATATGTACGTACATATATCGTATTCACTTACTTCTGTTCTATACGAAATGAAAACGGAAATAATGTTTATGCGTGCGTACGACCTACCGTCTCCATCAACAGTGCCTTTCATTTCATATATCTATCTATTATAAATATTTATATTATATATATATATGATATATTAATCATGTTTTATATTCTTTATGTATTTAAATCATGATCTAAATGATATGATCAGGAATAAAAAGTTAAAACATGTACGATAAAAAAAGCGATTATTTCCCAAAATGTTAATTTAACATGGAAATCATTATTTTATGGGTAGTATAAACTCATAAATGAACCATGTATGATTTAATAGATATTAATATGGTTTTTTTATAATTCAATAACATACTATGGTCATTATACAGGAGGATAAACGTACCCTCGACCAAAGGAAAGTACAATGTAAGGGTTAATTTTGGAATCTCTTTAATATCCAAGGTTGTTTTTATGTGGGTGTCTACTGGAAATATTTATTATACATGTCCATTTTCCATAAAATTGTTTTCAAAGGGATTATTTTTAAGTGACTCTTTTACTAAAAAATCATTTTAAATGTTTTCAATATTTATTCTTCTAGACATTTCTCATTAACGTCCATGTTTTCAAAATGGTTTTAAGGATTTATTTATATGGACCTGAATGTTTAAAAATGTTAATTACTTTCAAAATTTTCAAAGTTGTATGGGAAACTTTGATTCAAAACTATCTTTTAAATGACTTCATTTATAACTTGTGTGACTTTTAAATGATTTCATGAAAAAGGGATATCTCTCCCAATGATTTTTATAAATCATTTTCTTCTATGTCAACATCTTTTAATGGATTTTAAACTTGTTTAAAGTTGATTTATATCATACAAATCATCCATATTGTATTTATGGTTTTGGTATATGATTAACTATGGATGTTTTATTTTTATACCATCCATAGTTTATGGTTAAAGTATTGGCGTTTCGTATGCTAGTTCTAATATGAATTTTTATGTTATATTTCAACCTTTTCATATGTGGAATGTATTGGAAATAGTAAGTAATAGGTGGAGCCCTATATAGCTCATAGATGCATCGGTATGTCTCATGATACAAACTAGTGTCTTGGCACAAGGCCTTGACAAAATTTTAAATGTAGTCTTGGCACACGGACTTGACTATTTGGTTATAAATTTTGGAATTACGCATTACAACATTATGAAAGTGGCTATTGATATTGCATGGAATTATTTGACAAGTATAATATCCATGTAAATAAGTAAATGACATTATTTTATTGTATCTTTTCCATATTATGATAAATTTTAAGTTTAAAAGGCTTTTGTTTTAGTCTTATATATTTCATTAATTTTTTTTTCTTATTTATGGAAGTTTCTGCTATATTGTTATCCTTACTGATCATCTAAGCTAACCCCTTTCTATGTTTTAATTTTCCCGTGATTCCAAGTAGTGTATTATGATTTATAAGTAGGGTTAATCTAGGGGATTAATGGAGTTATCAAAGGATCATTTATGTAGTGTTTTATTTTCTAATGTTTAATGTAATGGTAATGTATTTAATCTATTTTCCAAGATTGGTAAATTGATCAGTCTTTCGGGACTTGATTCCCTATAATCATGCCATTGTATTAAAATAATGCATCGTCTCTGGGTAACTGGGGCCATGGCATTACACTTAGTGTATTAAAAATGATCTCATTATTTATAACATGGACACTATGGGTGTGATAATACACTAATATTTCTTCCTTGATGAACATAACAAAGGAATCCAGAATGTGGAGTAAAAAACCTATTCATAAAATCCATGATAATGGATGGATTGTTCATAAGACCGAAAAAATAATTAGATACTCAAAAATACCATACCTAATAAAGAAAGATATAAATACATGGAAACTTGTTAAATTTTTGAAGTGGTGAATATTTTAATTGATTTATATTACGTTTTAATGTGCAAGGGTGTAACATAGTGTGTTTCATATAGTGGTTGAAGCGGTTTTTGATGGTTGGTGTATGGTGTAGTAGTAGTGGTAGTGTGTTTTAGAGTAGTTTTTCAAACCGTTAGGTTTGATATTCTGGGCTATTTATATATAATTTATTTTATGTTATTTCTATATGTTACAACACAAGTTGGATAACCTTACCAATGCTCAGAGGTTTTGGGTTTTGGGTTTTTCCCCAATATCCCGGATGGTGGTGATACATATGGTTTACTACCCTCTCATCCCCACATTTCTTTTTGACAACAGTGATTGTGAAATCCCAGACCCAGATGCCACCTGGTGGTGCCCTGAACCGAACTGGCCACATCACCTCAAGTGCGCCTCCCTATGAACCAAAGGATGTTGAGCTGTAACAATAACCTAGCGGTGTCTATGGGGAGACTATTCCCTCATTTCAAGAGTGGATAATAGTGAATAAAAACTGTAATATTTAAAATGTGGAAGCATATTTAATTATATGGAACAAAATAAATAGATACAATACAACTGGATGGGTAACACACTATTGAAAAGAAAATAAAAATAATAAACATGAAAGAAAGTGATAATAATTATCAAAAATATGACAATAATATATTACAAGACTCTAAAAACAATAAAAAGTATACATTCAAGAACAAAATTCATTCTATACAAGATAAGATAAATGAAGCCAAAACCATTCTCAGAATCCCAAGAACTAACTCAGTATTGTACTACCAATCTCCATCCTAATTTAAGAAATCAATATCGGGTGTCCAAAGAATCAAGATTTCTCTTATCAACACATGCACACATTTAATCCTCCTAGGTACCAGTGGTGGTCCAGATAGGGTGTGTGAAAAATCTCAGTAGGAAACCTCCAATGGAGACCATAACATCCATTTATTGTAATGTAAACTAAAATAATGTACAGGAATAAATGAATGTAATGATAGTATAGAAATGTAAACACATCAATACACACATTATCCTTTGTTGATGTCATTAAAGATAGGGGTCAATCCAACTCAGTAATAATATGACTCCTAGCTAAAAGGACATATGAGTGTATGAAAAGGGGCATAAACCAATGAATTAGACAATAAATATTTCTAACTCAGTCCAAGGATCTTTCCATGGGTAAAAAAGGCTAAGAATGACTGGGAATAATGAGGTGTATCCATGGAACTAGATGTCAGGAGTTGTCAAAATGGATACATGGAGTGTTTCCATAGAATCCTAATATCCAAAAGATAGTGAAGGGTTACTATTGTGTCATTCTAGGAATCCACTAGAAGACCAAGACCATATTCCAAGGTGGGTATCTCCCATGGAAACTAGTTAACTGAATCAGAATGATTTCTTCTATGTTCTCAGGGAATCCCCTCAGGATTCCAAGTCATATCTCAAGTCTGAACACTCCTATAATGATGAAAAGGTCCATATCCAATAGGCACCTTATACATAATTCATTATTTTACTAGGTCATCCAATACTCTTTCCTTTTAATAACTCAACATGTTCATTCCATTACCATCCATACTGGGTGGAAAGGATATGTAAGATGTGAAACAATGTATTACATTAATTACATTCCATTTATTAGGTTCATTCCTTTACCTTTAAAAATAATGATAAGGAAACTAAGGAAATACAACCATTTCCATTTAATTCCACTTAACTAGGCAAAGTGATATATATAGTATACTTTCAATTTACCTTTAAAAGCTTCATTAATTAATTATAACAAATATGTTAGAATTTTCAAGGGATTTTATACTATAATAACTATTAAAATTTATTTCATTTAATTATAACACTTACCGTTATAATTTTATAACAAAGCACACCTGAATAGTGTTGTAGATAGACCACAAAAGGTCACTAAGTAATAATTTTAGAAATAAATTAATTGGGGTGGTCTATGCTGATGTCATAACCTCCTATTATGAAGAAAATGTATAAAGAGGGATCGATAATTTGATAATATTGACTACAAAAATGAAATATGAATTAAATAAGAAATGTCTGATGAAATCAGTGTGTGCTCAATGAGGATTGTTTATAAAATGATAAGACTTGAGGGATGAGTAATTGACCACAAACCTTGATCTTATAGAACTATACTCTTCTAGTATCATCCTTTACTTCATCATAGATTAGAATAAATATTAAAAATGGACCAATTCCCTAAAAATAAGTCATATGAGCATGCATAAAAATAACATTTTCAATAGAAAGTAGAATAAATATCTCATCCAAACAATACTATATCTTACATGGAGGAATCCAATAAGACCAACAGTGAAGGAATTAGACACTGGATCAGAGATTTAATACAAATCCTAGATTTAGGATTCTAAGGGAGACCCAACGCGAGAAGTGGGCGTTAGCACTGGAGGAAACAATGAATAGTGTTGGAGGGGTTAAGATTTATTATATTTAAATAAAAAATGTGAAATTTACACAAAATTTTTGAGTCTCATGAGTTCGCTACATGGTTGGCCATACAATGTTCCAATCATGCACACTCTGTTGCTTCATCTGGGGACTCACATGGTTAGTGTACACAATTTTCCTAACAAAGAAGGAACTACGAAAAATTACTCTACTAAAACGTTTAATATTTTTTCACATGCGTGCACCTATGGTGGAATTGTTTATTCAATCCATGCAACCTATACCTCCCCACAATGAGTCCCCATACATATAGGAATGAATAAAGGAAGGGAATAAGCCACTTGGGGTTGTATAATTTTATTAGAAGGGGGAGGGGATTGATGCATCATGGAGGAAATGTTAGGCACATAAGTAGAAAAGGTAACATCATGGAAAGCTCTTTCTCCAATAATGATTTTATTAATAATACCTTTATATTTTTTAATGCAATCTCTATTCCAACAAATTTTAATCTTACTATTTATGGTGATGACATGGGTCTTCATTTTTTTGAATTCCCTGGCTTGTTTTCCCTTTATCTCTCAATAATAATAAATTATAATTTTCAGTCAGTTAAAATGATGGATTTTATATTTACTGAGCATGCTATGGTGTGGTTGGGATTTTTTTTAAACTATTTAGGCACCTGATGGGTTTGTTCTTATTCACTGGTTTATTATCATTATCTTTTCAAATGTGCACATGAGACTTAGGGTATTATCCTAATGGGTTTAATTGTATTATCACCCTAACAATATAAACTATTTTTTTAGTTTTCGGGTTGATTATGGGGACTGTGTTCAACCTTGCATTCTTGGGTTGGGGAAAATGTGGAGTAAATTCTATAAGACTTGTCTTTTAGTAATTTTTTACCTTGAATAATTTTAACCCTATATGTTGAATTTGATCATCTATTGTGGGATAGTTTTGGGTTATTTTATGTTATCTTCTAGAGTTAATTTGTGATTTTTTATCCTATATACCCATCATGTTTTATATTAGAGGTTAATTCCTCACATGTGTTATATTTTTATCTCCATGGTGTTTTCACCATCCTATATTCTACTAGAGGTGAGGCATAGGGGTAATCATCTCTCTTCCTTCATTTACTGCACATAAGCGCTATCTTTATAGGGAGGGTTTGATGGTAGAATGGTACCAGAGATTTTGGTTAATATATAGAGTAAAGATTACGGTTAGGATCTAGGAGGATTCTAGGGTGTGATAAGAGAAAAAATTTCAATTTTTATTAGGGTGTTCCATTGGATAGGGAGACTATCAAAGACATTAGATTTTAGCCCCCCCCCCCATGATTTGGTGCATGAACTCTAAGACTATATAATGTCCATGTAAGGTGGACATATTTTTGGAGTATATGACAAAGAGTGGAACATTCATAATGATATATTATGTTTTCCTTGAATTATGTAATTGTGTAGAGTTAACTGAATAAAATAATTAATGAGATAACCTAGTCATAAAATTTAATGCATCTTGGATTAGTATGTTCTCCATGATTATTAGGAATGGATCTTCAACATACATAAGTGTTTTAGGATGATAAAGATTATTAGGCTGACTTGATTTTTCATTAAAATATTGAATTGGTAGTGGAGGATGAGGTTTGGGAGAGGTATTTGTGTGCCTTTCAGTGGTAGATTTTGGGGAAATATAATGGGAAAATCTAATATGTGTGGATAGAGTGATGGTTGGAGGATATCAATATATATTTTATTTTGATTTTAGTATGAGCTATGTTAGGGTTCCATTGTTGGTTAGTTAATTTTTAAAAGATACATGTCAGTGGTAGACACTACACCTTAGTAATAGTAAGGTGTAATTTGTGTTATTGACATACTATCAGAAGGAGTTCTGTTCTAAAATCCTATCATTATTATAAAATAAAGTAAGGTGATAGGAGTTTATCACTCTTCAGAAAGAGTTTCTATGTGTGATAAATATTTGGATTATGTTCAAGGACCATTTTCACTTTTACCAAGATGTTTTTCTGGATGTGGAGTCAAGATGGAGGTGTCTGGTGGACAAATTGAACCCAATGATCAGGTATGTGGTCACCCAATTTATGATCCCTATTTATTTGGAGGTTTAGAACAAAGAAAAGGTTATAAAAAGATTCTTTATCTTATATTGTACCCTTAAGAGACTGTCTAATGGAGAATCATGGGGAGTAGAGAAACATGCGGTAGATCATGGGTGTTTACGTAGTCAGGGTTCTAATAACATCCCTTCTCTTTATTACACATTAATTCATGATTTTTTATATAAAATTAAACATTATACAAACATGAATATATTTAATTCAAATTTATTTGGGAATTAGATACAATGTATAACATCTTGAACATGGGATACAACAACATTATTGAAAACATTATTAACATGATTCTAAAATTCCATGGTATTTAAAACAACGCTGGATAACTTGGGAATGCACATAAGAAATGGGTGACCTATAAATCCTAATAAGGAATAAACATTGAATAAAGTGATACATGTTATAAAATGGGAATATAAATGTGTCAAAAAAAGGAGTATAAATCATAAACATAAACAATGAGACATTATATAACATGATAATCATTACATGGGAAATGTGTCAAAAACATAAAACACTACAACATAAATATAAGTCAAGGATAAACCCCAAAGATATTAGGGTGGAAAAAGTATCATAAAGGAATAAGATTAAATCCCTATCCAAATATGTTGTCTCATCAGAATAAATATTATCTAATGCATTGGAACTCTATAGCACATGAGCCTCAACCCAGTTGGTAAGGTATCCTTAAGTGCATCCACAAAACCCAGGTTCAAAACTAGGTAGTGTTAAATTTTCGGGGGTACTATAATAGTACTGTAGTAGTATTGTAGCAGGTACTGTAGTAGACACTGTAGTAGTACTGTAGTAGAACTATACACTGTGTGGTACAGTAGTAGAAATATACACTGTACAGGTACTATAGCAGAACTGTGCAATGTGCGGTATTGTTGTAGGAACTATAACAGTTACTGTAGCAGGTATTGTTAGGTACTGTAGCAGTTGGAACTATTCACCATGGGCCACCATTTTCATCTTGGAGTCCCTAAGGATTTTGGGCCACCAAATCCTTTGGGTCAGTAGGGTTTTCTGGCCACCTTTAAAGCCTTCGAACCACCTCAACGCCCTCAGGCCACATGTAGTTTCCCCAAACAAACTACAAAAAAAGGAGTAGCCCCAGTAGAGGATTCAATACAGGTGCACTCACCAGAGCAGAGCCAAATGGATTTTTCATAATGGGAGGGTATGGATATGCCATCGGGACCAGCCTGTGCTTGCATGGGAAGCATAGACAGACGACCATGGGAAGGTGGAAAGTTACCATCATGATGCAGATACTGGGGTGGGGTAGTTCCTTGTAGATAGTATGGTTGAATTTCCTAAGACCTTCGGGTCATGTAATCTTTTAAGCCTACGGGCCATGTAATATCGGATCCTACGGGCCTTGTAAGGGTTCCCCATCATTCTGTGAATGGGAGGTTAACAAAAATCAATAAAAATTAAGGCCTTCGGTCCATTCGGGCATTGGAGCTCTATATAATTTAGGGTGCACTCGTCACATTCATTTCATTCTCATGCTTATGTGTGAAACATATATGTTACCAAACAAATTCCTTCATCATCATATTTTATTCCATGATCACATAGTGTGGAATAAATAATGTTTGGTCCAAATTAAAATATATATAAGTGTATAACGGTAAATTCCCTTGATAGGAAATGGGAATGGTATTCACAACATAATTGTATTGGCATAAAAAATCAAAGTGAAATTTTGGCAGCATAATGACATCACATAACAATTCATAAAATTGGTTGATGGGAGATAAAGGGTATCTAATCATTTCGAAATAAATTTGATAGTAAGTGGGATATATAATAACATATCCCATATTAAGGAAATAAATATAAAAGACAAATGGTAAAGAAGATACTTGAATAAAGAGGAGAAAGGAAAAGATCCCTTGCTAGAGTCTGTGACACCAAATTCTTTTGAGGGGATTCTTTAGATGTTACGGGAACCTTGGAAGGAATATATTAAGGTTAGATAAGAGTATGGATGTTCTCTGAGTAGTTATAGTGAAGATAAATGGGGGTTTGTGTGAGTATATATGGGAAAAGTGGGGTATTTCATTATTATTTAGGTTTGAGACACTACATAATAAAATGACCAAAACCAAAAACCATCCCATATGTTTTCCATAGATTCATCCAAATGGGAGATTTTATCATTATTTTAAAAGTAAAAGGACTTAACTTTATAAAATACTGATTATATTATGTTGAGGTGTGTCACACTCTTAAAGAAATGACTATAAAATCTTTAAAAAATATTAACGGTTATGGAGGAATCATAAGGGATTTAGAAAAATAATAAAATAAAAATAAAATAAAACTATTTTAAAATAAAACATATATTTTTTCATGGATACCATTTATAGTATTTATTTCATTACTTATACATCATTAGGATTTCCTAATACACAATTTATATTTATAAGGCATTTAATTTTTACCCAAAAATTTGATTGTCTCTTAAAATTAGGAATAATTAACCGTTAGTTTGTTTTGGAATTTTGATTCAAAAAATAATATTAATTTTATATAAATAATTTTCTAAATATATTCATTTTAACTTTTAAAATAATAATTTCCATTTATTGGGAAATGTTGTGTTTTTGACAATAACAGTTTTTGAACCCTTATTAAATGTACATTTGACATCATTAAAATTATATGGTCATTTATATTTAACAAAAAACATTTAATAATAATATTTTATTAAAATATAATTTAATAAAAATAATTAATTAATTAAAATAAATTTCATAATTTAATATGAATATTTACCACAAATACTATTTGGGTTTTATTATATCAAAAATAAAAATCGGTTATTAAGTAGAAATAATTAGATGAAAATATTTTCATTATTCTATACAAATATTGTACATAAGAATAATTATATTGTCGAAACACATATCCATTTAATACACCAGAAAATGCTTCATGATTAAGGTGTACGACAATGAGAATTTCTTGGGGTGGTTTGACATACATTGTTTGGGATGTGATCTTGATGAGCTTGAAATTCTCCTATAAATGAATTATATTATGCCTATGTTTTTGGATCATAGTTTGGTATAACTCATGGTAAAATCGTTGTGATTCTATCTCCCTCATGAGCTCTGATAAATGGGATTCATAGGGTAAAATCCTACAGGTTGAGGCCATTAATTCCTTTTTCTTTTTCAATTGGATTTTTTAAAACCATATATTTATAAGAATCATTTGGTCACTGTTCAAAAAATATATTATCAATCATAATGATTCATAAAGTCATTTTAAATCTAATTAGATATAATAAAAATAAGTTCATGTGTTTTCTATAACCATATTATAGAGTAACACAAATAATTAAATCCAAAGGTGAATTTTATTTATAATTTTTCAGGTTGTTAGAATATTCCCCCCTTAAGAAAGTTCTTTAAAAAATTCATTTCCCAAACTAAAACAGATGAGGGTAACTCTACATAATTACATCATAAAGTTCGCTTGTCTCTTCCTCAAACATGTGGTTTCTCCACAGTACTTTGACTAGGTGCATCACATTTTTTCATAGAACTTTTCCTCTACAATCTAATATCTTCGCCAGCTACTCCTCATATGAGAGATAATTCTTCATTGGTTCCATATTTTTATTGAGAACATGTGAGGGATATAGTATGTATTTTCTCATGATGCATACATGGAATATATCATGTACATGAGATATGTTATGTAGGAGTGAAAGTCTTTCAGCCACTACTCCAATGCGATCAAGGATATCAAAGGGGTCGATGTTTCATTGACTATGTTTTCCCTTATTTCCAAATCTCATCACATTATCTAATAGGGATATGCTGATAAATACCATGTCTCAAACATCAAACTCCAGGTCTCATTGATTATTGTCTACAAAGCACTTTTTTGAACCTAAGAAGCCTTGATGTGCTATTTAATGGTCTTAAACTTTTCCACCATTTTAGGAACTAAATATTTTTGTTCCCCAATGTCATACCCACATGTAGCTTTTATTCACATTTTTCCATAAAGGGATTCATAGGGATCCATTAGGATGCTTGAGTGGAATTTTTTATCATAAGAGAACTCAACCATAAGAAGATGTTTGTCCCATCCTTTTTTAAATTCAATTGAGCATGCTCTCAACATTTCCCCATGTTTAAGGATAGCCCGCTTAGATTGAACATCATTTTGAGGGTGATAAGCCATAATAATGTTAAAATCAGTGTTCATATAATGTTGAATACTTTTCCAAAACATAGAGATGAATATTTTATCTCGATCGGATATAATTTGCGGTGGTACTCCTTGTATCCATACCACTTCTCTAATGTATATTTGTGCATGTTTATCCAGTGGGAAATTCTCTCAAATCACAATTAACTGTGTGGTATTTATAGGAAAATCCACCACAACACATATAGAATTATTCCCTATTGATGTCTTTATAATTCCAATGACAAATTCCATGGTGATGTTTTCTCATTTCCATGTAGGTATGGGTTATGGTTTCTCCATTTCCATGGATATTTTCTTACCCTCATTCACTTTCATTCATAAAATAAATCTTGATGTATATTAAATAACCTCCTAGTTTATAAGGTCCCACCAATAGTTCTCTTAGAGATCTCAATACAACTTTCTTCTTCCACGGTTGATTGAGAAGGATGAGCTTTGTGTATCATCCAACATTTCCTTATTTTTCTCAATATTTGATAGAACATGTATTCATGACCCAAATATCACAACTACATCTTCATTAAAATTAAATTCCAGGGATTTACCTTTCTATATAGTTTCTACATTATTCTGAATTCCCACATCATTTCTCAAATCATACATTAACCTATCCATAAGAGATGGTTGAGAAATTAATTTTTAAAGGATTGATGATGTACTTCATTTTAAGATTCTCATTTTCGTCCTTTTCTAATATAATAAGATAAGATCATGTTCAATTATCATAAATGATAGAATTTATGGGTCCCTTATACATATAGCATTCACCACTTTATTCACTTTACCAGGATAGAATTTAATTGAGTAGTCATAGTCCTTAATCAACTCTAACCAAATTTTTTTGACATGTATTTAACTATTTATATGTGAATATATTTTTGAGAATATTATGATACGTGTATATTTTACACTTCTACCCAAAGAGATAATTAAACCATATTTTCTAAGTGAAGATCACTACATCTAACTCTAGATCATGTTTTGGTCAGCTCTGTTCAATATCTTTCAACTGTCTTGATGCATAGGCTCTGATTTTTTTCCTCTTCATTAACACAAAAACTAATCCCTTATTTGAGGGATCACTAAACACCCTAAAAATCTCTCCACTTTTCGGTAGTGTGAGTATATGGATAGTGATAATTCTCATTTTAAACTCCTTGAATCTCTCTTAACATTCATCATTCCAATAAAACACGAATCCCTTCTAAGTTATCTTGGTTACATGGTTTGAAAATCATGATAATTTTATCACAAATCGACGATAACACCCAGCTAATCCACAGAAAATATGGATATATATCATAGTTTTTGGCCACATCCATCCTTTAATTTCTTCTTTCAATGAAGGATCCATTGATATCTTATTTCTTGTGATGATATTCCCTAATAATGAGACTTTCTTCCCCTAAAATTCACATTTAATGTATATTTCATAAATATTATCCTTTCAGAAGATCTTATAATAGTTCTCAGATTCTCCTCATTCTCCTCCATGGTTTGGGAGTATATTGTAATATCATCTATAAATATTACCAAAAACTTGTCTAGAAACTATCTACATACTCTATGCATGAATTCCATGAATATTTCTCAATCATTATTGAGCCGAAAATGAAATACTATTAACTAATTATTCTTATACATTGTATGAAAATAAGCCTTGCAGATATCCTCCTTCATCACCCTAATGTGGTAATATCCTGACCACATATCTACCTTATAGAGGTATTATACCTCATGTAGCTAATGTAATAGTTCATCAATACATGGTACATGATACTTTTACTTTATTGTGATCTTGTTAAGATCATGATAATCATTGTGAAATCCCATTGACCGATTCTTCTTAATAATGAAGATGACTTTTGGCACCCGATGAAAAATCACTTAGTTGTTTGAATCATATATCCAGATTTCTCCAATATTTTTTTCATTAACTCGTCATTTTCCAGAAAAATAATTTTATATGGATTCATGGGAAATAAAAATTCCCCCGGTATATGATCGATTGAAAATTCAACATCTCGGCTAGGAGGAAGACCATGCAATTCCTCAATAAACACATCATCATATTACCTAATAATATACATGTCTTTGAGGATGGTTATTTTATTATAATCGATCATTTGATCAAGATACACTTCCTTGTAGGGAAATAATATCCATTTTTTAGATGTTTGTTATAAAGAAGATTCATCCTCCTCCTTGCACTTTTACAAAATTAGGGGTTGATTTGTAAAAAATTTAATGATTTTATTATTGTGTAAATTAATGATGCCTCTATATAGGGAAATCTAACACATCCCAATAATTCCATAAAATTACATCAAAGGGAGTATTCCAAGGTTCAGGGTGAATTTCATCCCACAAATATTTATAGTGTTGAATTAATATACTTTATATGCAATAATCACGCCATTTATTTGTTTTCATTGAAAACTCTACTTTATTGATTTGTGGTCATGTTTGAATATTTTTACTAAACATTCATGACATGAAGAAATGCGCAGAACCCAAATCAAAAATGTTATTCTGTATTCTGGAATGAATAACTATCATGCCTATCACCACATCATTTTTGGGATCCACCTCAGTTGTTGTGATTGAAAAATCTCTCCCTTTCTTACTTGGAGGTTTTTAGTTTTCTTAAAAAAACAATTGGATTAGGATTGGTTTGGAAGGTTCCCTGGTTCCTTATAGTTTATGAAATGAAAAATTCACTAAGGGTTGAACTGATAATTCCCTTACAACATCACATTAGTGGGTTTCTCATTTTAGTAATCACTAGTTAGGTTCCCTTCCTTCCAACACTGAATGCATTTCCTCATCCCCTTAAGGCAATATTCAGGGTAATTCTTTCCATATATTTGACAAGTGGGATGTTGAAATTTCATGGAACCATTAGTCTTCTCCATCCAAATGCAAGAATTAAACTCCACTTTTCTCTTTTTCCCCATGATATCCTTGATATTCACCAATCTCTATTTTGATTATGAGGGCACACCAAACAATTTCCTCATATCTATCAACGTCGCAAATCACTATTGATTTTCATAGACTGGGTTGTATCCCACCAAAAGAAGTGATTAATCTTGAATTTAGGGGCAATGAAAAATCCATAGGTCTGTCTTGCAATTCTTGTTACGTTTTCCTCATATACCCCAATAAATTATTCTTATCTTTGCATGACCGCAATGAGCTCCATTTACATTTAATGTTAGAGTGTTCTAGGAAAATATTTATCAAAAAACATTTCCATAATTACTCACACCGCATCACATCGATATATTCCAAAGGATTTTTAGTCATGATCAATATCCACCACTGATCAACTTACCCATCCATATAACAAACAACCTGGATAAACTTCACTTGTTTTGAACATTGAAGGATGGATACAATATTCTCAATTGAGTTGATCCATTTTTCCATTATTAAGGGATCAAATGATCCATTGAAATTTGGAGAACTTTTTCACATATAGGTCTCAATCACAAATTCTTGTCTCTTTGGGGGATTTGGTAGCTCCTAATATAGGTTTTGATTCAGAACTGAGTCAGCTGAGAGATTATTTTTCTAAATATTGTGATTGCTTATCCCATAGGGTTGGGAATATCATTGGGTAAGTCAACACATTTCCCACCGTATTTATTGTTTACCCGATTTCTTTTATTTCTAAACATTTTCTTGAATAAAAGTAAAATTAGGGATGAATATTTTAATCTATTAAAAAACCAAAGGTAAATAAAATTTCATTAAATAGATAACTTATAAATTATATTTTTTTCTTAACTTATGAATTTCTAGTCTTCAATCTATGTAATCCATAATCTATTTCCAAACATATATTCTTAGGGGAATTTTTTGTTACCTTAATAATTTTTCATGATGAAATTATGAATTTACCAATGAATATCCCATATGAGTGTCAAAAAAAGTTCACATTAAGCCTTATTGTCATGTACTAGTTTACCCAGAGTTAGGCCTAACACACCTTGTTTGAGTTTTTACCTCTAGAAAAATCTATTCTAAAAACACTTCCACTTTCAGTATCCATATTGGGATGTATTTTCTTGATAAATCAAATAATATATACTTAACGAAAAATTTTGGGATGTTTTCTTATACATAGTCATATCCCTAAGGCTTTTTATATAGTTAACTAATCCTAATTCCAAAAAATAACTAAAAGTTTCCTTTGATACCAACTATAACAAACATTCTCTTTATTAGACATTAATTCATGATTTTTTACATTAAATTACACATAATAAAACCTAGAATATATATATAATTCTATTATATTTTGGAATTAGGTATATGGAATAACATTTTCAACATGGGATATGACAACATTATTGAAAACATATTTAACATGTTTCTAAAAATCCATGGATTTTAAAAATTCCCAGGCTGACATGGGGTTATACATAATAAAGGGGTGAGCTATAAATCCAAATAAGGGAATAAACATGGAATACGGTTATACATGTTATAAAATTGGAATTTCATTGGGGAATAAAAATAATATGAATAATATCAATGAATAATGAGATATGATATATCATGATAATAATAACTTGGGAAATGTAGAAACAACTTAAAACACAACATCCAAGACATAGGTCAAGGAATAAACTGAATAGAAATCACGGTGGAAAACGTCCAATAATGGAATTGGGTTAAATAATTTCCCCAACTTAATGTCTCATGAGACAAAACATTACATGATGCATTGGAGAACTATATAATTTTGGGGATACCTATCACTTTAATTTAATTCTCATGATTAAGTGTTCCACATAGATCACATATCATGGATTCATTTATCATCATATTTTATTAAATGATCATTTAGTGTAGAATAAATAAATTATAATCTCAATTAAAATGGGTATAAGTGTTTAAAGGTGAATAACCTTGATATTAACGAGGTTTGGTATTCACTGCCAAATTATTTTGACATGGAAAATCATATTGAAATTTCGGCAACATAATAACAATGCATATAAATTCCTAAAAAGGGTTGATGAGTGAAAAGAGGGTATTTCATCATTTGAAAAAAAAAATTACATTAAGGATTATAAGTAATAACATATACCATCATACATAATTGAAGATAAAAAAATAAAGTAAAGAAGATATGTGGATAATGAGGAGAAAGGAAATGATCCCTTACTTTAGTTTGTGACACCAAATGCTTGGGAGGGAATTCATGATAGCTTAGAGGTGTGTTGGGAGGACCAAGATAGTGGAAAAAAGAGTATGTATGTTTTCCAAGGAGTTTGAGTGAAGATAAATGGGGGTTTGGGTTGGTTTATAATGTAAAAATCTGGCATTTCATTATTATTTAGGTTTTGGACTCTACATAATAAATTAACCAAAACCACATACAATCCCATGGTATTTTCTAATGCTTTTTTAATAAGGGAGTGGTTCTAATTATTTTATAACTAAAAAGGAAGAACATAATAAAATAATTCTCTTTCTTATGTAGAGGCAAGTCACACTCTAAAAGAAATTATTTTAAAAACTGAAAATATATTAATGTTTTAAAAGAATTCATAAGGAATTTAAAGATTTAGTAAAATAAACAATTATTTTAAAGGAAATACATATATATTTTGTTTTGGAACCCCTTTATAGTATTTATTGCTTCATTTTCTGTTCATAATGATGTCATAATACATAAATTATATTTACACGGTATTTAATTTTTACTAAAAAATTTGACTTCCTTAGAAAATTATGAAAAAATTTACCATTGGATAATTTCAATATTTTGATTCCAAAAATAATTTTTTTATATAAATAAATTTCTAAATATTTGAATTTTCACTATTAGTGTAATAGTAGACATTTATTTTGAGATGATGGGTTTATTTGGACAATAAAAGTTTTCGAACATTTATAAAACTTAAATTATAATTAATAACAATTATACGATAAATTATATTTAATAAAAATTATTTAATAATAATATTTAATTAAAATATTTTTTTAAAAAAATCCATTAATTCATAAAAATAAAACCCTTAATTGAATTTGAATACTACCCAAAAACACAATTTGTATTTTATTGTATAAAAAATAATTATCATTTATAAAATTTAAATAAGTAGATGAAAATATAATAATTATTTTATAAAAAATGTACATATTCTTAATTATAGGATCTTGATAAATATCCCTTTAATACACAAAAAAATTCCAACAATTATGGTGCACTATAGTGAGAATTTCATGGGGGGTTCGGCATATATGGTTTGGAAAATGATCTCGATGAGCTTAACAATATCCTGTAATTTTTTAATCATACATAAGTTGTTGTATCTCATCTTGAACATGGTAATGGTGAAATACCAAAGATGATATCTCCCTTAGAATAACTAAGAAATGGGCTTCATATGGTATGATCCTATTAGCTGAGGTTGTAACTTCCTTTATTTGTGTCAATTGGATTTTCTAAAACCCTATATTTATACAAATCTTGTTATTACTACTCAATGGATATATATTTTATGTTAATGATAATTAATAGACTTTTAAATCCAATTAGAAGTAATTAAATAAGTTAATGTGTTTTATATACACATATTACATAATGAGGAATATAATTAAATTACAAGACGGGTTTTATTTATAATAGTTTGGATCGTTATAGTTCCATCCAATGGGGGAACTGACCATGACAGATATATTTCCATACATCTAGGTACTATGGATTTTGGGAACCTTCTAGAGGCAAAATGTTTTTTTATATTTTTCCAAGGGACATGGCCACCATAAGGTGTAGTGATTTACATCTCAAGGATGTGTTTTGTATCTATGTGTTTATTCACATTTTCTACAAATGGTAAATGTTCCCTCAGAGGTAGTTTCATCAATAAGGATTACCAGTGTCTATTCAGACATCAAGAATAGGCAGATTAATAATAGGGAATCCTTGTGATAATCCCCATAAAAATTGACATAGTCTACAAAGCAGTAATGATGGTTGGAAACATGGTGTAGAAGAATTGGGAGTGGTAATATGCACCCGTTAAATGGGGTAGTTCTAGAAAATGTTGAAGTTGTTTGATCTATGATTATTATATATTTTCCGTCATTTTTACCTTATTTGATTCTGCATCCTTTGATCCTTTGTTTCTCCTACTATGGTCCATTATTTGGGACTGTATGGGAGAGGCATCTAGTTCCACTAGGGTTATCTACACTATTTTATTGTTATAATGTGATATTTGATGTGTTCTAGGGATGTGGGCAAGTGATGGGGAAACACTAGTGTGTGGGAGATTTATTTTTCTTTTATATATATCCATATAATGTTATACATGGAATGGATTAGATATATTCTTTGTGGGAAGTCATCAAATGTTTCCATAAGATAGTTTCCTATTTTGATGTGGAGGTCCGATGAGTAGAGGTCCTCATTGAGAGAGGTTATCGGATGGGTCGTAGGAATGTAGAGCCTCTTTTTTATTAGTTTGTCGAGTTATTAGTGGAAAATTTGGTAATGGATGTTCCTTGAGTTACTGAAGAGTTTCTAAATGTTTTCCTAGATTATATTATGGAACTTCAACTATGATGTGATGTTATGTTTGGGATAGAGTTTCTACTAGGTGTGTAACTTATTTAGATGGATCCCTATCGAATAGAGCCAATTGAGTTACATGAGTTGAGGTTTTATGTGGATGATCTGATATTGGGGGGTTCAATCTAACCCAGTGTATCTCCTTAAGACTCGCTAGTGTTGTTTAAAAATAAAGGTCATGAAAGTATAAGGTTATCTGTAATCTATTAGAGTTTTCATTAGGTTACAACCAATAATGGTTACCCTCTTTGAAGGATATATGATATGTTTGACTAGTTTATAGGATCTGGATGTTTTTAATATACTAATATGTGGTTTTTATGTCATTAGTTGAGGGTAAAGGATAAGGATATCTCAAAGGGTAACATTAGGTGCCGGTATGGGCCCTTCAAGTTCATGGCTTTGAAAGTTTCTGTTTCAAACACACTATCCATATTCATGGGTCTCATTAACATCATGTCCTATGAATTCCTGGATTGATTCCTCATAATATTAATCAATCATATCTTGATCTACATAAAGTCAGTGGGGGAGAACTCTTAGCATCTGAAATATTAGTAGAAGTCATTTTGAAACAACTAGATCTATGGGAATATCTCCACATGCTATTTCAATATGTGAGATTTGAATTTCCTTTAACTTGTTGTCTATAATCAAGGTGTGTCCATGGATCCATCTAATATTAAGGAAATTTATTCTTGCGATTTACCTAAGAACATGGACATGGTTTGTGATTTTTAGGGAAAATTAGGATATTATATAAGTTTTTTAAATATTTATATTGATTTATATACCCACTAACTACATTGAATAGTAAGTACAAAAATTTTATGTGGAAACTACATTTTTTGGAGACATTTTCTTACCCTATGTAAATATTGGTCATTGATCAACTTCATTGGTTTCCTGAGGAGGGTGTATTGTTTTAGGATTTCATTGATGCATCCCATATAGTCTGGGTATAAGTGTTGATGAAATAGAGTGAGATAATATCTTATAGTTCTATTTAGTTATGTCCCCATTAGAGTAACTATTCCTCTCATCATCTAGAGTTTCCAACAGTTGTGTTTTCTCTAATGAGGTGGTTGAATTATCTCATCGGTGAGAACCTCATGGTTTTCAATGACCATAATATCCTATAATATATATTTTATTATATGTATTTGAATCTTTACAAGAATATATAGATTTAGATTCTTCCAAATTGTGATTTTTATATCTCTTTGACCATGGGGAAGGTTAATGTTGTTGTTGGTGCATTGAATCAGAATTCCGGATGAGATTTGGTATGAGAGTCTATTAATATTTGGAAATGTATGGAGGATATTAATGTGATTAATCAAGACAATAGAGAGAGATAAACCCATTATTTTATTTACAAGGTGATTTTGGAGTCTTCTTTGAGGATTTTGTTTTGGAGTCTTAGGTGGATACACAAAGGTACATGTGATGTGTGCCTGTGTTGTCTACTGTGATGCTCAATATGGTTAGTTGGAGGATGGTCAGAACCCGATGTTGTTTTAGGGGTGGCTATTTTTTATACTGGTAATGCATTAGGGAGTTATCTATTAGTTTCATAGCTCACATTTATTAGTGAATCCTGACATGAACAAGACATACCATCACATGAGGAGACATATTTTGTAGATGGGTAGGAAATAGTCGGTGGTAGAGTTTGAGGAAGAGACTCTGGTGTTTTAGTAGGTGAAAATGGAGCACCATGTTATTTTTATTTTATTGTAGTACTTTAAAGTAATATTTTATAAATTAGAATAAAACATGATGTATTTAATCAATATCCTACCTTCAATATCAGAGAGGTTATGAAATAGTTTGGGTGATAGTGGAAAAAATGATGATGTCGGTTCACTTTCTAGTGGTCTGCGAGTTGAGTTTTTCAGATTTCATAGTGAGGAGGAATGTGGATGATATTGGTATCCCTCATAGGGTACCAAATACTATTATATTCGATCAGAATCCTCATTGTTAATTACGTGTTTGGAAGGTGGAGTAGACTATCTAGATGTTAGATGACATATTGTCAGCTTGAGTCTTGGACTTTGGTGGATTAGAGGTAAGGAAGATACCTCAAGATTATTTTGTGTAAAAAAACAGATATCACTCATCCATTATCATGGCTCCATTTTCAGTGTTTAATGGTCGACCATGTCATTTTTTTATGTTGGATGGGGTTGGGGAACAGGTATTTCATGGTCATGAGGTGGTGTATAACATGCATGAGAATATCTAGTTGTTATCTGAGAGGATGTGGGTGGATCAATAATATCATAAGGAAAATTATGATCAAATTAGTTGGTCCTTAGAGTTCAATGTTGGGACCATGTGTTCTGAAGAGTCTCTCATCGATGTGGAAATTGGGTTTTTATAAGGGTGGTATCAAGATTTCTTCCTAGTTTATTGGGACTTTGGAGGTGTTGTAGTGTGTTAGAATAGTTGAATATATGTTGGTATTTCCATTTTAATTGAAGAGTATACATGATGTATTATACATCTCCCAACATCATCATTATCTTCATGATGACTTCCACATTATTTTTTGGGGAGAGTTGGATATCGAGAGAGATGAAACATTCATATAGATCCTATTAGGGATCTGGATTACTGAGAAATAGTTCTACATGAATGAATAATATTGTTGGTTCAGAAGTTTATGAGGCATGGTGTATTGGAGTAGAGTATATGGGAGTGAGATATGAATATTCATGCCCAGTACCCAGAGTTATTTTTCTTTTTTACTTACCTTATTTTACTTTGATGATGAAATGTTTGGATATTATTTTTTTGATATGTTCTTATCTTTGATATTATAATATGTGATAATGAATCCAGTGCATGATTTGGAGGGGGGGGGGGGGGCTGATTCCTAATATAGACATGTTATACATTAAAATGATTAAAACTCTAAAATCATGTCAGCGCCATCCCAAGTGGATAATATATTGATATGGATGATAGAATTACTTGATTTTCATTCTAAGGGATGTGTTGTGTGATGGTTGTAATGGTTGTTGGTTTGGGTTGTGGGATGATTGAGTTGGTTTTGTAGATGGTTATGTGGGATGGTGGTGGTTGGTGGCTGGTATTGGATGATGTAGAATTTTACTTGATTAGAGGAAGTGATGTAGTTGTGCGATATATTTTGTGGGAATTTAAGTAGGTTGTGTTGAGTTGGTGGTACCATTTGTGTCCTGATGAAATCCATTGAGGTATCTCACATGGTGGTTTTTGGGACCACTTTATCTTATTCTAGGTTTTGTTTTGATTATAGAGGATGATAATCAATTTGGTGGTATCCAATGTTATGGAACATGCATTCTCAACTCATTACATTACTTGTAATTTGGTCATAATGTTCTTGGAGGAGGACTTGGAGGGACCATAGGAGTTAGAACTATATTTTTTCAACATCAGGGAGATGGACATCATAAAATAGGGATACAAAATTTGAATGTGAGTTTTACATATTGTGTTGTCTATGGTATATTGATTGTATGTGGGTGAGGAACAAAACATGAAATGGGTTAATGACGTAAGGAGGATATTTAAAACATAAGTTTATTATGGTTGAAGAGCCATGTTTTTTTAGTGAAACATTGATTTAAAGACTATATTCAGTTATATGGATTGTAACCCATGGATCCCATTAAATTCATGATGAAAATATGGAATTTACTCTATAAATGGGGTGACTTACAACCAATATAATGTTTTTTGGACAACATTTATCTAATTTGGTCGTTCTTCCTCTCAGTTGTGGGAAAAAAACTAGGTTATGTTGGGAGACTTTGCATCCTCTCTTATATCACGTAGATCATTGGGTTATTCTGGTTGAGTTTTGGTGATCTAAGATGAGTTCTCCTACCATTATCCATAGTTTCCTTTCATGTTCAATCTGATATTTTCATCGATTTTTTTCCTTCAGTTTTCGTTCAGTAGGGTTACATTTTTATGATCCCCTGGCATGGATCTGGTTTATCTAGTGTTTCCTTTTGTAGTTATGGTTTTCATATGTTTCTTATTTTCCCTATAGTTCACAACAATATTGGAAAATATTCTTTTAGGAATGGGATCCTCATTCTCACCATTTTATATGATATGTGTTGGTATTGGATGATTTTTCATTCTATTTGGTGGATAGAAAGGGTTACCACAATGAAAATAATAAATAACAATAAATTTAAATTTTTGTGTGGGGATTAATCGCATGATTTTACTATTTGGTGACATGGTTTATGATATTGTGAATGTTTGTTTCTAATTAAGAAAAAAAGAAACCATTGGGATCCTTTTTGTGTTTTGATGACATTTTGTGAGAAACGTTCTCTATTTTTATTTAATAGTTCCATGAATAAAAGTATGATGAAATTATACGGATAATAATTGGTTTCCAGTAGAAATATGTTTTTTATGATAATACCCATGCTAATTAAATTATTATTGTGATAAAAGACCCTAAATATAATATGGAAGATGAGATGTGTTGTTGTTTTCTTTATTTTTCCTTGTTGTGTTTTGCTTAATGGTTTAGGCCATTTTATAGTAGTGGAAGAGACTACTTAGGCTATTTGATGTATAATGATGTGATACGGTAGTTGGTTTCCATATATGTGATGTGGGAAGAGGTGTGGATGTCTTAAAGGCAGTTTTTTGGTTATGATATGTCATGTTTGTAATGTATGGAGGTTGAGTCATGTTGTTTTTATATTGATATGGGATTATTTACATTGTGTTGGGATGATGGTTGATGAATGTTGGGATAGATGTGGTGTGGAGTGGTTGTGTTAGGTTCCCAGCTAACTAGGGAATAAATGTTGATGGTGAATGAAATTAATAAATGAATGGGTTGATAAATTAATGAAATAATGGATGGTGTAAATGTGAACTAACTGTATTATAAATGGGAGTTATTGGAAAAAATTTAAATCTAGGAAGTGGTGAAACATTTAATTGAATGATTTTATGTATGTCTATGCGAGGTGGGGGCATGGTTTGTTTCATATAGATGTGGAAGTGGTTGCGAAAGGTGTTGTATGTGGTAGAGGTGGTGTGAGCTAGTGTAGTTTTCCTAAACCTTTTTGTTGTGTATTATGTTCTATATATATATCACATATTTTATTTTATTTCTATATTCACATCACCCAATTTGGATAACCTTACCAATTATCATAGGTAATGGGTTTTGGGTGTTTCCCCAACATCCATGATTGTGGTGATATGGTAGGCTGACTACTCGCTCGCCCCCACTCTTCCTTTAGTAGGAGTCATTACCCAAGTGCCCTTATGAAATATATAATGTTTTGGCCTGGTTTCTTTGAGTGAGATGTGATATATTGATTTTATGTGGCATGTGGTGGGGGATCTTACGTGGTAGTAAGAGGCAATTAGGTTTATTTCTTCACATTCATGACACCCTAATCCTCTATTTATGTGATGTTTTAAGCTATGATAACCCATGTGTCTATGGGATAGATTTCCTAGGATGGAACATGTGCCATATTGAGAGATGAGATGTGATGTGATGATTCCTGATGCTCCCAGGAGATTCCAGACCGTTCAAGGGTGGTGTAAGTAGGGATGCATCCTAAGCCATGTCGTATATGTTTTGTGAGATGTGGTATTTATAGAAGGGTTGGTAGAATAGGACGATCGATTTTGGGTTGTAATAGAAAACAAATTGTGTGAAACCAGTAGTACTGAACCATCATTTTTTATGATTTTTATTTTATATTATTCTATTTGATGCATGATTTAGTGGTCAAGCCAAGGTGATGATTGGATTAGTTAGATGAGATTCTTAGGTGCTTGTTGGTTTTTCATTTTTGTTCAGCGAAACATTACCTTTCTCTTTTCACATTCTCTCTTGATACATTTCGAATGATCCTACTAAGTATACATATATAATCACACGACATAAAGTAATAGTTTTTCCAGTTTCCAAGTGGACTTAGGAGAAGAATTTGAACATTACTTCTTGGTTGGAGAAATAGTTGAGTCGTTACAATATGACTTACCTTTTGGTATTTTTTACATTAGATACTATTATATGTATCTTTTGACTTTTATTATTCATTATAAGTTGATTTTGGGTTATATTATACAATATTATGGAGTTTGTTGGTGGTTTTTATCCTATCTCCTTATCCTATTTTATATTAACGGTTAATTCATTCAATATGTGAGTTTTTGACCCTCAGTCCATGTTGCTTTCCTCAAGGCTATTGAAGGTGGGACATTGGGGCTATAATATCTGTTCATTCATTAATATCCCAAAATAGGTATCATTGGTTGGTGGTTTTGTTGAAAATAATATTCAATAAGTGATATAGTATTTAAATTTATATCTACCATGTTGAATATACATGTAATCTAACGTATAACGTAACTGGTTCGAGGGAACCAACTCCAACTGAATCCCACATTTACTAGAGCCAATTGTTAATGACTGGTTAGTGATCACATGTTAAACATGATTATTTTTAATTTGAATATATGTTTTGGTCCTATGATTCTTCTATAGTTAGTTTTGGTAATTCCACATGTATATGTGTGGAATCTTTCTAATGAAAAAATTTTCCCTTCATTAGTGATATAAAAAAGAATCCACATTTTGTTCCCATGTGGGAGTCTTCATATCTAAGACAATTCTATATTCAAATAATACCAAAATAACAATAAAACTCTTTCTTTTAGTATAAACCATGATTGGAATGGGATTTTTTTAAACCACCCATTATGCTGAATCAAGAACCATTACATACTCAAATGTTATAGATATGGAAACCAATGGCTATAATAATTTTTTCAAGTATATTACCTTATCTATTTCTATTATATAAGACATAATTAAAAAAATTTGAAGAAAAGTGTTCAATTCCCCTTGTCATTGGTATTCCCATTTATTTAGACACGATGAACTCATCATGTTTGCAATTAAAAAAAACTATCTAATATTTCTATCTATAATTTGGTGCAGTTATGTTAGATTTATTTTATATTCACCTAATACAAATTATGAATCATTAATAAAAATAATTAATCCATATCATGGCATATGATATAAATTCATAACACTTAATATTGTAGAATTATTTTAATCTCAATAATCTCTTCATATGCCCATGCATGTTCTATAGGAAGGATTATATGAAAAAATTAATTTTATCTTGAATTTTTTAAAATTATTTTTTTAATACATTGTTAATTTATTTACAATATACAATCATAGGAAATCCATGGAATTTACAATCAATATCCCAATATGATTGTGATAAAAATATCCCTTGATAAGTAAAATTGAAGATTATTTTAGTCATTATGATGGGGGTAAAATACATTTCATATATTAAGACATTAAATAATTAATATATATTTATTGGTACTATCTAATATCATCCATGTATTTTTTCTCTTGATTAATCACCACTAGTGTTAGGTATTAGAAACATTCGAAATATGGAGTCCCTGAATATTGATACATTTATTCCATTACTTGAATTCATTTTTACTTTACAATCATAAAATGATTCCATTTACGACGTCATTATATGAATATTTATTCTAAAAGAATAATATAATTATCAACCACCACATTGAATATATACCACCTCTCAGGTTGTAGTTTCTTATGCAGTATGTGTCTCTAGAACTACACCTCCCACAAAGGTGACTGGTGTCCACCATTCATATGCCAACCCATGTGAAAAAAAGCCTTAACACATAGAAGTTAAGTCTTCTCCCACAATATTTAATGATATATGCTTCATTTATGTAAATATAGTATATATTTACTATTCGTTAATATCCATAGTGGATATAGGATTATAATATCAGATTCACATTAGTGATTCATGATCCTTTATTGTGAAAGAAAACCTTTAACAAATGGTTTTCAGCAAACAATTGTGGTGCTATCTTAATATATTATTATCATATCACAATTGATATGAAATCTATTAGAAAATATATTTGAAATATGGTTAGTTATTTTACTTCCATTTTCAAATCAGGTCTTAGAAAAAATTATAGATAATTTTAAATACACATAATATTCATCAATTATGTTAATTTTACTACTATAATGATATTGATATATATATTTGGATATATGTTTATAATAATACCTTTAATCAATTTCTAGATCAATTATTACTTATATAATATATTCTCCAATAAAATAGCATGGATATTCTTCAATCATTACCAGGTTTACATATTTACATCACTGAGAATTTATGATATTTCTTAAATTAATCTCGTGAACTATATGATGATACCATTATCTTTAGAATATTACAAACAACCATGTTGAACTAAATCTAAAATCAACAGGATATACCATTATTTTAAATTTTTCTTTTTTAAAAAATGATAACTCTTCTGTTTTTATACACATAAAAGTCAAATATGAGTATAACAATTTTATGAGTATAAACAAGTAAACTAAATTGATTTTTATTTGAAAAAGAATTATCTTTAATTTTTTGGATATAGTCGTATTTTTTTATATTCATTATTGATCGAAAATAATATATGTTATTATAGAGTTACTAAACTGTTAGATTAGTATTGAAGTCACATTATAATATTGATTCCAAATGTGTAATATTGTATCATTGTGTCTAGATAGACACTGAGATAAATGTTTTGGAAGCACTTATTAAATAATATATCAATCCACTTTTGAAATCCAAAGTAGTGAGACCCCCTTAGCTAAAAAAGAAATCTGCATTTCTTAGCACCTTCTAAGTTCACTATATAACCTTTATATTATATCTCATTTTGCTTATTTAAATACAAGTATATTGTAAGAAATATTATTTTAATTCACACATACTGAATAAAAACCTTATGAGTATACATGTAGTGGATGAAACTGTTTGATTCCTCAATTAATTCATTGTATTTTCCAGTTTCCATTCAATTCCCAAAATAATAAAATAGCTTCATGATCATTGTTCCACAATTGAATTTTCTACCTCTTTTAATTATATAAAAAAGAGTCTATGATTTTTATTATCCATGGAATATTTAAACATATATTTTAAAATATTCACCATTGGGGGTGTAGAAACATGTTTCAACCAATACTTATCTTATTGGTAATGTATGGAAGAAATACTCATGAGTGACTTATTCTTTTAATTCATTATGGATTGGAAAAATAAGAATAACCATTTTAGTAAAGATAGTAAAAAAATATTTATAGATTATTTAATATCTAAATGGATTTTCAATTTCACTAACTAATAAATATATCACAGTATGTTTAAAGCACGACTAGTGTTCTTATTACCTTCTTCTAGTTTAAAATTATATATGTACATTCTCTATCTTATTTATTTCAATCATTTAGTTGTCTTTATCAAGAAAAATAATATGATTTATTATGGTATAAACATCCATATCCTTTTGATGAATCATAAATTCTATAGATATAGTTGATAATATAATACAACAGACATAGGATGAAATCCCTACACATCTCTAGTAGGCATACCTTTCTTCTTCACCCACCTATTGGGGTGGCACAACATTAATAGTGGATTCAAATACATAATAAACATCTTCTAATAATAATTCATCCCATAATCTATTATACCACACCTAGAAATGTTTCTTGAAAATACATTCCCCGAGATAATAAATGAATGAAATGGTTTCATGGTTTTGATTTCAATTTTTATAAAACTATTAAAATAGATGAGTTATACATTATTTGACTAAAGATTCTATGAGGAAAAAATAATTTTAAATTTATTAAGCCTTTACTATTTTATCAATTATAAATAACTCACACCATTGAAGTCAAAATTTCCAGATTTATGGAAATTATTAGGGAAAGGATCCATATTTCTTTATTTATGATCCTGAATATAGCCATGAAAACCATAATAATGTGTTATGGAAGGTGGTAGTTCCAACAGTGGGTATAATGTTCCTTGTTCTATTGGGTAAACTCCCAAATCTGGAAATCCTAAATCAAATTATCTCAATAACTACCTCCAAAATTTTAATGAATATGATTTCGATATAAAATTCAATACAAATATGGTTGTTTTTACCCAAAACCCAAATGATAACTCTCTGATAGAAGTAAGTATTCACAAAATGACCATTTAAACACTTAGTTCAATGGTTGAAATTATAATCATATAATGAAATGCATTGTATTTTTTTTATTAATTTTAGTGATTTTATTTACAATTCTTATTGATTTATTATTTTATTCTTTACATGAATTTTTAATATAAATTGGATTTTACTAATGGTATTAACCATTTTATAAAAATAAATTTACCCATAAAACATTTATTTTAATTCCATATTTTAATATTATTCCATTTATTTATGTGATCACGGTCTTGAATCAATAAAATATATAAAGCATTGGGGCGTAATAAAATAAATTAATAAATTATCGGATCACGAACTTATGTAATGGATGATTTATTAAGGGGGATATAAGTCAACCTATTTGACAAGGGGAGAACACCAGGTGTCGGCCTCGGTATGAGTTACAACATTCTAGATATCTTAATATGTATCATATGGGTTGGTTTTGTGATGTTTCTATATCGAAAAACTTCCATGCTCCTTGGGATACTTTTTTTATTATATATGTTTTTTACCCACATGTTTTTGAGCAGAACCAACAGATTAGTTAAGGGGGGTTACATAACTAACGTTAGACACATATGCCCTACCTAATTAAAAAGGGAGATATGTCTCAAAGGTTATCATATTTAATGTATTAATATCTAATTTAAAATCGAAAGAGTAAAATTAGATTAAATAAAAAAACTCACACACAGGTCTGGTAAAAGATCATTATCGATCATATAAATACAATGAATATGAAAAATTACATTTGATAACTTCAACTTCAATTAATTTTTTTATTAAGTTATTGTTTTTCAATTGAATTAATTAATTAATTAATTTGTTCCCATTACCTTAATTATCGTCTAATATATATTGGAGATACCCATAATAAATGAAATCAAGTAAATTAAATTACATGACCAATAATTTCAACTAACTACGTGGAATTTAATTATAATTTTATAATTCATCAAACCATTATTACATATTCCACACATTAGGTGAAAAATATATAAATAGGTTTTTAATAAAATTATTAATTTTTTTAACGAAAGTTTTTTATTTTTGTTATTAGGATAATGAAAAACCTGTTCTAATGAGCTACACACCATGTTCCTCGATTTTTGTATATCCAAGATGAATGCATAAGGCCTCGATATGTATCTCATACTAATTAAATGGAATTTACTATTAAGCTACACACCATGTTCATTGGTTTAAATTTATATAGGGAAAACATCTAGTGCCTCATTGTGTATCACAACCATATTGAATGATATGTACTAACGAGCTACATACCTTGTGGTCCTCTTTCAGCATGTGTATGAAACACATTGATTAACTCAGTATATTCTTCATACATGGGAATTAATGGATAAAATCACATGTACATAATCTACACTCCATATGATTCATTGATGTTCTAGGTTTCTAAAATCACATATTATGAACTATGTGTTTTACCACTTTGTTGGCATAAATTTCACTACAAAATAGATTATAAAAAAGAGTGATTATGTTATCTGCCCATCGTGTAGACTAAAAACCAATAATCCATCATAGTTCATTCAACACATCGTGTAAAATAAATTCATCACATGTAATAACTTATCCATGCAAAATGTATCCCAAATAATGTATAGGTGTAGTGAACAGGTGTATAAAGTGTGTACTTTGACAACACATTGTGTAACCCAATCTATCAGCCATAATCATTGGCCACTCTCAATGATTTATGGAATAATTATTCATTGATTTTTACTAATTAATAAAATATTAATCTTGAATAAAAAATGTTAGTATGTTGATAACAAGTCAATTAAAATCAATATTAAATAATCAATAAAATTGATGTGGAAAAACTAACAACTATTGTGCATAATAAATCCATAAATATATAATTTTCAATTTTAACATGGCACCTTTAGTACCCCATGATGGTTCTAATCATATTAAAAGTGATTATCTATAAGAATTCTGACTAGAAAATGTTTTATTTCATGAATCATTCACATATTGTACAATACATAAACATCATGACCAATGAAGTTATTCTAGTGATTATTGAAAATTAAATTTTCCAAAGAGGATATCATTTCAAATAAAATTTATAATTATTCAAAATAGAAGGGAAAAAAATAACTCAGTCATGAGATCTTTATCCGGTGTTGTTTATGTTAATATAAAATCATTTTGGTCAACCATAGTTGTGCTTATAAAATCCAAGAGTAAAATCCCACTAGCAGTGATCCACATGTTCTCCTATGATCACTAAGAAATGTTGATGGATTTTTGAGTTCTAGATCAACGGATCGATCATATTATTGTGTTCTTTTGGATGATTATTACAATTCTTTTAGTCTTGATTAATCGTCCTTGAAATCTAATTTATGAGTGGATAAATGAGGGAACATAATATTTGGATATTTCGTTAGTCTTGAGTGAAATCTATAGATTTATTTTTTCACAATGATTCTAAATTTCAATGTATCTTGATCAACCTCTACAAAATAGGAATAATAATTTATTTATATAGATAAATTTCGGGTTAAAAGTATTATTTAATTGTACAATGGACCATTAATAATATATTAAACATTTTCCAACCTCAGGCCATGTAATAATATTATTATTATTTTTAATTTTATGGCACACAAAAATTAGAGAAATGATAAGTATTATTTTAAAAGATTAAAAATTAAAAATTATCACTGAAAAAAATATTGGACTACTCATTCTCCTTTTTATTTATTGAATAATATAAGAAAAATTTTAATGAATAATTACACTGAAAGTAAATGAATATTCTACACACAACCTTATGAATAAATATATTTATTAAATATTCAATGAATAAGTTAAATATTATATTCATAGTCTGGTGAATAATTATTAATTAAATATTCATATAATTAAATAAATTATGTATTAATGAATAAATAATAATTTATTAACTTATTAATAATAATGAATAAATAAATATTTTATCTTTGTGTAATTAAAAAATTACCTTACGAATAAATATTTTTTTAATATTTTAAATCAATAAACTCTGAAAAAATTTATTTATTGGTCATGAGAATAATATTTATTTGAAAAAATAAATTAAAATATAATTTAATTGAGATCAACATAAACACATAGTGTGTGAACCTTAATGATTAATTGTTGTTGGAATTTGGAAAGATCGCCTAAAAAAAATATTATTGTCTAGTAAGGGGTCAATTATCTTAAGAGAAATATGTTATTTTAGAAATGTCAACAACCACATACGATCAATCACAATGTAATATTATCCATTTTTTAAAATACCTCATCAATAAGGATTCACACTAGTTTTATCGACCTATATAATTGATATATCTTTATTTAACTATCTCTAATGAACTCATCGCTAAACCATGTGAATGGAATTTAATGAAATGATTCAATTTCAATCAAAGCGTCAAGATATCATATTCTATAACGATGGATGTGACATGTACATCCTCTAATTATGAATTAATTAAAAGATACTCATGAGCCACCCAAAATACACAAAATCTCCATAAAATTGTATTATCAAGGTTTATATAAATACATCTAGTTGTGAATGTCATGACATGTATTAATAATAATCTTATATTCTAATGACCATTTTAGGTTCTCACTGATAGGATTGTCCAATGACACATAAACATGAAAATTTCCTTTTGGTGATTTCATTGAGTCCCCTATTCATTAATTGGGAATGAGGATAAATAATTATTTGTAACCCTACTTAAAACTAGTATAGTGGTGAGAAAGGGTCGATAAATGGGGATGGTATTACAATATGTGAATATGTGTGACCAAAAAAATTAAAATGAAAAAAGAAAATAAAAAAATAAATTTGTTTGTTGTAAATGGGTTTAGTTATGATTAATAATTTGAGTGAAGAATTGTGTATGTGAAGGTTGTAAGATCTGGTGAACAACATGAGAGACATAAGATCAAATAATAGTCAGTAAAATTTGTTGATAACGAAGGGGAAATTAATTATATTTTATTTGAAATATTTTTCATTAATCATGTATTTCTAGTATAATCTTCCAAAAACTATGTAAAATTGGTTAACCATATTTTTTAGGCCATCCTATGAATGAATGATTCATACAACGTTTCAACTACATAAGTCACTCAATCACTGAATGATAAATCTTTTATCACTATGTTTAATTAGTTAGTTGAACTTAGTGTCCTACTCTCTCTCTCAATCTTGATCAAAATTTCATTAAAATCATAATATGGTAATAAAGTTAGAAAATATAGTTTAAACAAGTTTTGTTTTGATATATTATTGATATTTTGAAATATTTGTGCCTAAAATTTATTTTATGGTATCATACATTTAAATTGACAAATGAATGATATAATAGTTATTAAACAACACAATATTTTCCCACATGTGATATTTAGAAAAATAAAATGATTTCAGTAATATTATTCCAAAAATTCATTAAAATATATTTCATACTGATAAGGAATAAGAAATAGAGGAAAATAGAGGTGAGTATTCTCTATCCCATAGCTCTAGCTAGATTCACATAGTGATCACCAGTTCCTGATCTCCAATTGACTCATCTCTTTATATATTTTCAATATAAATCCAATGGTTTGAATTAATATTTGTCTATGTTCCTTTATCTATGGTGTGTCTCATTTTGGACACTTTTAAATATATTAATAATCCAATTATGCTCCCATCCCAACCTTATTCTTGTAGTCACTATTCAAAATTATTATATCTAGAATCTATATGGAATGTTTATCACTTTACATCATCTATAATTATAACTGATTCCAATATCCCTCAATGAATTTCACTCCTCACACAGGGGGTTTATCCCAAAAAAATTATGAGTAATTAATCAAAACATTCATTTATAAATCTTATAAATGTTGTAATTAAACTCTTATTTTGGAATCCACATGAATAACATGATCGATCTTTTTAGATAATCAAGTTTTTCAATAAATAAATTTAGAATATGATGTTCACATGAAATAAATTTATTCTCAAGGATTTGATGAATATATACTTTTCTTGATTGACATAAAGTTCTCTATTGTTGAATAGTGCTCCAGGCCCACACATCTTCCATGATCATCCTCCGTTAATGACATTTAATGGTAGATCCTCAACAAAACAATCAAAATAATCTATCCCAACACAGCTAAAAGATTTATTATAACAACATTAGATATTTTGTAACCCCATATACAAGAATTTGAGGAGGTCCTTACTCCCATTTTATTACATTTTCTGTGTGTGAATGACCTATTTTCCAAAATAAGACCCCTATTTTTTCAATTGAACAAAGATCCATTTATACATTCTCTTGATCATTTGATGTTAAACGTCCTACAAACCGAAAACCACACAAATTGAGATCTATAAGGATAATCATTTCCTTCCTCAACATGAAAATAAATTAATCACATATTAAATATCAACATGGATCATCATGTTACAATCAAATAATTCATAGAGTAATGGTTTCAACATGGGTTTACCCTAACAAATTGAATCAGTGTCACCTTTTAATAAAAAAACATCGGGGATCAGGTCATATTCAATCTTTGGGAACAGTTTCCTTCTCTTATTAGTGACCATCTTCAATAGTATGTATCCATAAATATCTAATAAAAAATCAATAGTATAGTTTTGGTTTCACTTAATGGGGAATTAGTTTATTCTAGTGAATTATTAACATTTTTCATCTTGAATCAAGTCTTCAGTTTCTCTAGTTGTTTTGTAAAGATCGATCATGAGCATCATCAATTTTTTCTTTAGTCCATTGAATTATTTGGATGAGACCCGTATATATTTTCTCCAATATTTTATTAGTGGATTCAATGATTTCATGTTTTCTTCATGAAGCATATGCTCATAGATAGCAGGACTGACTTTTTCACAAAAATGGCTTCACATGGCTCTGTCGATCACAGAATCTTCAACAAAAATGATCTTGGATTCATCATTTTAAATATTTCTCTCCGACATTCATGATTCATCTTTTCATAGAGGATATATTTCGAAATATCTAGTTTTCATCATCCTCAGATTTATTTTCTAGTTAGTGGTAATATTAGATTTCTCTTCAATCAATAGAAGTCTCGTTTAAAATACTTTTTGGTTGCTGGAGAGGCACAAAATCAACATTCTTTATGTTGAGTCTCATTTTTGTGGATATTTGGTAATGTTTATGGTTTCTATCTAGTTCTTCTACTATTGAAACATTATATTAAGGTTTTTTTTCAATCTTTGATTGAATGTTACACTTAGAATCCAATCATTTGTGGGGACTGTAGTGAGGGTTATCTTTGATCTCAGTAGTGGATATTCAGAGTAACCATGTCATAAAATGTTATAATTATAGTTATTTAGTTTCACTATATATATTTTTGAAGTTTTTATTACATTTTATTTGGCACACACTTTTGATTTCGAGTTTCATGTGTGTTGGCATCCTCACCATATGGTAGATCGAGGTTCTCATGGAAGGTACATTGAGATTATCAGGTGTTGTAGGTTTTATTTCAGCCATGGTAAGTTAAATGTTTCAACATACTATAGGTAGTATTCTTTCTATCTGGGTCACTTCCACTCACATAGTAACGTAATTCTATATTCTTTTTGGTCAATAGCTTCTTTTTGGTAGGTAAAAGAAGGGGGATAATGATATTTTTTCAATTACATTTTGTTAGAATTTTCATTATGCAAGAAATTCATTTCAATACATGGTCACGTGAAATTTTATTCATGCATGTGGTCACATCATTCCTTTGATAATTTTTTTATATTGTCCCATAAAATTAGTAGGCATGACCCATTCCTTTTCATCCCCCTTGTAGTAAATATATTGTCCATGAAAGTTTCTCATAGTCACTTGATTTTTTTTCAAGACTTTAGTTCAATAAATTTAAAATTTGGGTTATGGTCACTTGAAAATAAAATATTTCAATTGGTAAATGTACCACAAATCCATTCATTTGTTAGGTTTCCCATGAACATTTTTGTTACCATGAAATCCCCTTGCACAATTTTTGTTATAAATATTATATTGTTCCAATATATCACTTCTTTATGTGTTTTTATGATTCAAAAAATCCCTTCATTTATTATAACTTGTTTGTTAAGAGTTTTAGATTGTATTTATCTTACACGTCATGATAAAATGTTTTTATTACTACATTGAAGAACTTTATTTTATAAAATATGAAGAAACGTGTCTAGTTGATTAGAATCAGAAATTATCACGTAAGAATTTATTTTATGATGTTCGACTCAGTCACTCAAGGATTATATATATTTTTTGAATGAAAATGAAAAAGGACTTTATTCTATAGAGAAGAATATTCATAGCTAGAATACGTTGAAGAAAATTGAATTCTACATCATTATAACTGTATCTTTTGTTGTAAAATTATCTTACACTACATTGAAGGATGTTTATCTAATGATGATAGACTACTTTATCTTAAAACATATATCCTATAATGTACATTATGTTCAACCAATATCATATGAAGACTTGTTATTATAGAAAGTCATGATTACATTTTTTATATATTGTTATGTCATTTCATACCTTTTGGGTATATAAAAATAAGATTATGCATTTAAGTAAATATCATACTATACAAGACATTCCATGAATATGGAAAATCATAGAATAAGAAAAAGAATTGACATCATGATCGCAAAAGTAATTATATACATGGAAAGTGTGGATTTATACTCTTATTATCATATCTTATTAGGATATATACATGGATCATTGGACTGTTAGATTTATCTTATGCCCCAATTTAAATATCATATAAAAGGAAAATTTATGAACAACAAAATGTAGAGAATCATTATATATAGATCTAATATTATAATCTCTATAAATTTCACTATTGATCATCCCAAGTTATACCTTTAAAAATATCATTCTCTTGTGATGAATCTTTATCTACTACCAATTTTGACATGCAACTATGTGACAAAATTTTTTAAAAATTATATCACTTTTTATCTCTCTTAAACTCAGTATAAGAGTTTGTAACATTGTGGATGGGTCTTGTAATGTGATAGATTGGTTGAAAGTTCCTGGAATTTTGTACTAAGTGAAAACTTCTTATACTCAACTAGGATCCCTAGATAAAATAATTGTTTATTCAAAATAACCATGCTCAAGGATTAGATAATCAGTGGAGTGGACTAGGGTATTTCTATTCCTAGAACAATTATAAATCTCTATGTTCAATTTCCTTTCTACATGTTTCACATTTACACTACATATACTGTTTAAAAATAAAATTAAACATACAAACTTCAAAGAGGGTGGTCTAATTTTCAATAATATTTTAAGAAATCAATTCACCCCCCCCCCACCCCTTTTATTTATTCAGTCAGTCATTATTTTGGAAGATTACTGGTATCAGATAAAGTGACTCTTGAGTTCAGAACTGTCAAATGTTAAAGTCAAAAGATTCATCATCAAATGGATGATAAAAAAGAAGGTATGTAAATAGATAGATATCCATACTTAGATGGTGAAAAATATTGATGTTTTAAATATCACATGATCATTTACCTTAAGAATGTTGATTTAGATGTATATCTCAAAGAAGTTAATCCCTAAGAAATTCCTAATTCAAAACCCGATTCATGGTATGTTATAGTTAATGAAAATTATGATATAAACCCCAAGGCCATAAATGTTGTTATCTATGGTTTAGGACTAGATGATTTTAATATAATTTGTCAATGTCAAATAGCACATAAAATATGGACCACAATTTTAGTCACATAGGAAGAAAATAAAAACATGAAATAACTTAGATATGATAGAACTGATCTTAAGTTAGATATATTATGAGCGATTAAAGGATAAATAATTACATAATTTAATATAAGACATACTAAGATAAGTAATTATATTTATTCTATAGGAACAACAGTCACTAAGCCTAAACAATAACTTAAATTTCTCAAATAATTTACAATAAAGTGGAGTGTATTCTCAGTAGCTATTAGAAAATATAATGTATTGATGTCTTTAATGTTAAAAGATATTTTTAGAACACTCATGATGTATGAAGATGAAATGAAAATTGGAATTGGAGAGTCCAAAATGGTCAAGAATTAAAATAATTCCTTGAATGTTTCTACTTATAATGATGAAAAAATTCAAAGCATAAAAATATCTAGAGTATCTGAAGAAGAATGCCTCTCAATGAAATCTAAATAAAATGATGAGCCATAATTATTTTCTTGATTGTTAAAATTATCTATAATAGGAGAAAAGGATTTAGAAGGTCCTTTAAAAACACATAAATCATGGGGACAATTATATTACTTCAGATATTATGAATAAAAAAATTTGGGAAACTTTAATACGGACCATTCGAAAATCAAAGAAGAAAAGAAGACAGAAAATAAATATTTCAAGAAAATTAGATATAAGAAATCCAAGAAAGCTATGAAGGATACATGGATTTCTTTTAAAGATTATTGAGAATGAACATCATTAGAATTAGAATCTAATTAAATAATTAAAAATGCAAATATATGATTTATTTCATAGTTGTATAAGGTACATTTCTATTACTCTTCTAATCATGAATTGAATCAAAAAAATGAAAATTTATCAAAAAAATAATTAAATGATCATAGAACCATGTCAGAGAGCATGTATGAATTATTAAATAATAAAAATAGAACCATTTTCAATTCTTATAATAAAATTTCTATTGAGGATGAAAATATGAACAATCATATTATATACTTAAAAAATCAGCTGAAAATATATACTGTCAAAAATGTTTGGAAAGTAAAAATAATAAAAAACCGACCTAAGTAATTTAAAATTATCAAAGATTCTAAAAGTATCTTTAAAATAGGGGAATAATATTTAAACAAAATTATTGTTCAAAATCAACCCAAAAAAGTAAATCATAGAATAAAAATCCAAGGTGAAAGGCCTAAATAGTATAGAAAACTTTTGTACGTTTATATTGGAAAACATTATATAACCGTAAATTTAAACATTACATAATATTGAGTTTTAGTCATGATTTTAATTTATTTCACATTGAGTATCTTTTAAAGTTTATAGTTTTAGATAATTAGGACATAATTGTTACATAAGAACTGAAATATAACAAATTAGACACTTCTACTCAATATCCATTTTTCTCATAATCTAAAACATTTTAAAATAAATTCTATGTTATTTTTCTTGATAAAAATATTCATTACATTAATTGTGACTTATTTTTTTCTCTAACCAATCCTTATACACATTATAAAAAATTCCAAAAACATGGGATTAGTAGAAAAATTTGAGTCAGGGACATATAATAGGTAATGAAATAGTTCGTCCATGAATATTTTAAAGTGAGGAAAACAGTTTCCCAAAACCATACTTTTCATCCAAAAAACAAAAATATTTTAGATTACCTTATGAAAAAAAAAGATTATTATAAAAATAATAGAAACCATAAATCATAAATGTAAATTGTGGAATACATATCATTCTTACATCTTATCCATTACGACTACATTAGGAGTAACATTCATGGTTATGTTTGGAATCCTTATCATAGTATATCCCCAAAATATCTTAGGAGAAACCCAACCAAATAATTTAGTCTCATTATCCAATGAATTAGAGACATATCATAGGCTCAACCACCCTTGGTTTTTCTTGGAACCACCAGTATACATAAATAATTCCCAAGAACCTTTAAATAATTATAACACACAAAAAAAGTATAAAGGAAAAATAATATTTACACATTGAAATCGCAAGATATCATTTCAAGATATTGATACAATAAATCCATTCTCAAAATCATTTTCAATTAAAATATATGTGATAAGGTAATATGGTATTTATTTATCTTTTAAAAACATTTTGACTTGTAGAGGAAGCTAAATATTAAATAATGGTCATAACGGTGGAAAAGTCATTGTCACGATATTCGTTAAAAACATTCTTTTTATCATTTAGTAAAACTATTTTTATGAAAATATTCCTTTTGAAACAAATTGAATGAAATTTAAATTAAAAGTGTATGATTATACACCACATAAAATTAGGTGGTGTATAACATCAAAATATGCCTCAATGAATGAAGATTAAGAAAAATTCTCTTACCTTGAGTTTGACACATCTTGTACATTATTTATCATAATAAATAATAAACATAGGTTAATTAATAATATTATGAGAACATTTTTCAAGTTTATTGTTACCTTTATATCACTTATTTCCATGTTATAATAATTACCTAATTATTTAAATTCATATTATAAATTTTGATGATATTTTGTACTTGAGTCAAAAATGAAATTAGTATGATGTCAATAATACATGTGGTCATAAGTAAATAATTTCCAGAACTATATTCTTTAAATTATAATAATTTTTATATGGAAATTATTCCATTTCATCAATTAATTAAATATATATATATATATATATATATATGAAAAATGAATAATATTACAATCATAGAGACAGTAAGTCGTACGTACGCATGAGTAACAGTTTCATTTTTCAATGATCATTATGTAAAGAAGTTAAATATTATTTAATCTATATAGAATGATAATATTATCATTAATATCATATTAATTATTTAAATATATTAACATATATAATATCCAAGTGTTGCGGTGATTGAAAATTAATCACATCGCCTTGTGAAGGTTATAGTTCACACATACGCATGAACAACGTAGTCATTTTTATGTGCATGGAAAGTAAGAAATTAATTGATATATTATTATATTATGATGATAAATATGTCATGAATAGTAATTATATAATTATAACCATTATTTATAATTTTTTATGGAAAAAATTTATAATGTCTTGTGTAGGTGATAGTTCACAGGCACGCATGAATGACTAATTATTTACCCATTTAATGGATGTGGAGATAGATTTAGATGATGATATTAAAATAATAACATATAATTATATTTAGGAAAGTAGATTTATTATTTCATCTTGATTGAAAGGTATTTTATGAAAAAATAAAATAGAAACACTGGAATAAAAACATTACCCATCCTTCAGATGATCTCCTTTCTTAACACCTAAACACATATAAAGAGGGTGTTCTGACAAAAATAAAACTTCAAGAATGTGGGGAGGGATAATAGGATGGTTTTAGGAAGATCATGGACAAAAAAATTATTTTTTAAGTTTTGTTAATGTAGATTAATTAGTGTCTATTCATTGGAGAGGGGAGGGGGACCCTTAGAACCCCTTAAAATATTAAGTCAATATAAATTATTTATTAACAGAAAATGACTCCAAATTATGTCAGATAAAATATAAGATGATAATTTTTCTACATAATCTCAAAATAATTTATAAATGTATTTATTTTATTTAAAAACCCACTTTTTGTTTTAACGCTTACTCAACCTTTTTAATTTTTACAGTTTTATCAAGTAATTTACACTTTTATGGTTAAAATAATTACCATAACATGAAAAAAGACCAAAAAATGAGTCATTAATTATATTTTTAGACTTATATAAAATATATTACCGAACATTACATTTTCATATATTTTATATATTCTTATTAATTATTTCTCTTTTAAGATATGAATTATGACAATTTTGACACTATTCATTATTTGAATTTTTAAAAAATTATTAAACCATCATTACATAAAAAACTACTTGAAAACATCTATTATATGTTTAATACATCCATAAAATTCTTGTATGACATAAAATATTTCAAATTTTATTTATTTTAATATTATAAATATCATTCATTTGATTCTTCCTATAAAAAATCAATTACTGGAACATCATTATGTCAAAATTAAATTTAATTATTTAATATATAAAAATTATTAAAATAATATAATGATATATATAAACATTTTATATTTCAAATGACTATTTATAGTCAAAATTATCTAGTATATAACCCTATATTAAAAATTATTTACTTATTAAAAATAAGAGTATGACATTTTTAACTTATCTTTAAATAAAATATAATAATTGTCATATTCTTAACCATCTGGCTTAAAAATGTTTTTATTTAAGACTAATGTTTATTTTGTTTTCAAAAACACTTATCCAATTAAGTTAATAAATGTCATAGGGTGATTTTCTATTATTATAATACTATTTTTACCTTTAATTACCTGATTTACCCTTAATCCTGGAAAATAAAATAATAAAGTTACAAAAATCCAAATAATATGTTGATCCTATTAGATAAAATTTTTATAATGAACGAAACCATGTAGATTCATGTTTCAAAATTGTATTCACATAAGTGGATAAATTAAATTTAACACTAATCTTGTATATGTGGCGAGAAGGCAGGTAAAAAAGACATTCAAATTTTCAAAATTCTTTTATATCTAATTTCAATATAAAATTTATATCAATGACAAAAAATTTATTAAAAAATGTATTATTTATCTAATTTTAAATTAAATATATGGCCAAATATTAGTAATTATTTAATTTAAAAAAAAAATTAACTGCAATGAAGTATTGTTCACTATTCATCAAAAATGTAACTTTTCAAAAAAATACAAAAAAATCACCCTAAGATAATTTCTATATTAAAAATTATAAAATGAGGTTTGTTTTTAATATATAATATATAAATGTGTCAACAAACCATATTTAAAATATTTGCACTATCAAATGGTGGTAAAAATGCATTTTTAAAAAAATACTCCTTTTATGCATAAAATTGAATTTTTTCTTATATCATGTCTAGAAATCATATAAGATGAATTTTTAAAATTATATTGAATTTATAATTCATTAGTATAATTCAATAAGATTGATTTTAATACTTTATTAACACAATTATTCACATTTAAATATCTTTTCATAAAACACATCATTTATATTCAATTGGTTTTTATTTCTATTTCTTATTAACTTGGTAACCAATTATTCATTATATAAACTTATGTTGGACATATTTTAACAATTTAGTTAATACTTTTCATTCTCCTCAATTACAATCTCATAGTATTCAAACCTTATTCTTCAATTACAATCCCATAGTATTCTATTTTTCTTAATCATATAAAGATTCAAAAATAGTGAACATCTTCAAAAATAACATTAATCACTTAATCAACAAATAATTTCCTAATCCCAAAGATATATTTTATGTAAAAAATGGGTTCTCAAAATCAACTTATACATAGTCCATCAACTCATTTGACTAAAAAGAAAAAGTTATACTACAAATGGAAATCACATATACCTGTTGTAGGTGATGTACCCATTTCATCCTTTGGTTGTGGGTTTCATTCCAATAACCTTGTCCGACATGATGGGTAGCACCCTTCATATGGGTTTCCCTTATTTCTAAAACTATATAATTCTTATAAGATTTATAAAATAGGTAAAAAATCCTCAAAAATAACTATAACATGATTTAACCTCAATGGTTGTCTTAAACCTCTCATTTGTATCCCAAATCACAATTAAATTATCATCTTAATTCATGATGTATTATAGATATATTGAATTATTTTTATTTTACCTCCACATGATTTAATAAAAATATTTCAGAAAAAATGATTTTTGGGCCATGAAAATGGTGTCCACAAGGTTTCGGCAATATTTTATCCTCATAGATAGAAGTTCTATGCATTTTAATATTCGTAGATAAATAGTTTTGTAAAATAATATTGTATGAAATATAATTTCAAGACATCAGATTAGATTTAATTTTATAAATCATTTATATCAACATTTGTTTGAATCATTCAATCAATGGTCCTTTTATAATACAATTACTATGTTCTCAAAGACTATAAGTTAAAAGAAAATATAAATAGGCTACGCAAGGGTCTCCTTCTTCAATAACGTTTTCATATTCATAATATGATTCATAATATTGTGACATAATAAAATATATAAATATGCCTTGATAATATTTAACTTATTTAAAAATATGAGAATTTTGAGATAATAGGATTTTATTAAAAAAAACCCTATGATTTATGATGGTAGAGAGGTATAAAGGGGGTGTTTGATATCTCATACAACTTTTTTCAAGAGAGTAATATGTTATAAAATGTTTCAGAATAATCCAAACATGCCTCTATAATAATTATTACAAGAAAGTCATCTGAAAGAGATTAGCATGTTATTTAATATCCTCCTACTATAATTTGTAATTGACATTACTTGATCTGAAAAAGATATATAATATGAACTTAAATAAAAGAATATACATAGAAACTAACCATATGTTTAACAAAAACCCATAATCCCTAATGTTGTCTAAACATTTCCTTTGATACCATCTATAAGGCCCCTACCATAAACATTAAATAATATTGAGTTATAGTGAAAAATTTAATTTCATTCACTTTGAGAATATTTTTAAGTCTATACATTTAGAGAATTAGGCCATAATTATTACATAAGAACTCAAATATTACAAATTAGACCTTCTACTCACTATCTGTTTTTTCATAATCTAAAACAATTTAAAATAAAAAATGAATTCTTTTTTTTTGAGAAAAAAATATTCACAACCATCATCAATACTTAATCTTTTATCTTAACCATCCTTAAAACAAGTAAAAAACATTTCAAAAACATTAGGTGAGAACAAGAAGATTAATAAGGGATATAAAATAAGGAATGAAACTATTAGTCCATGAATATTTTAAACTGATGAAAACATTTTCACAAAATCATACTTTTCACCAATAAATTTTTAACTATTTATAATAACACATAAAATAATAATATTACTTTAAAACCCATATAAATCATAAATCCATAAGGTGACTTGTGGAATACTTATCATTCTTACATTGTAGCCTGCATGGCTACATAGGGAGTAACATTAACGATTAAGTTTATAATACACATAATAGTATACTCCCTAAATATCTTGGTTGAACCCCAACAGGTTAACCTTGTCTCATTACCCAATTCAATGGGGGGATATCATGGGCTCACCATCCCTTGTATTATCAAATAACCACCCATATACATAAAAAATTCCAATGAACCATAACACATTCCTAACACAAAAAACAAGAATAATGTTTAAAATAACATTTCCACTTTGGAATTCCAATATTTCATTTCAATATATTGATATAATAAATTCATTCTGAAAACCATTTTCTATACCAAAATACCAAAAAAGTTAATATTGTATTTATTTTTCTTTTAAAAATATTACGACTTGTAGAGGAATCCAAATATCTAATAATGGCCACAATGGTGGAAAATTCATTTTCATCATATACATTATTATAAAAATTCCATTTATCGGTTAGTAAAATGATTTGTGTAAAAATATTCCTTTTTAAAACATTTTAATTAATTTAAAATTCAAAGGGTTTTGTTATACACCGAATGAAAGAATGTGGTGTATAATATAAAAATATGCCTCAATGAAAGGAGATTTTGAAAAAGTCCCTTACATCATGTCTAACTCATCTAGTATATTCTTTTTCATCATAAATAATAAAATTATGGTAATTACTAATTTCTTTAGAACCTTTTAAAAAAATTTAATCCCTTTATATAACCTATTTTCATGTTATAATAATTATGTAATTATTTATGTTCGTATCAGATGTTTTTCCAATATTCAGTACTTGGGTGAAAAATGAACTTGGTAAGATGTCAACATTCCATGTGGTCATAAGTACATCATCTCTAGGATAATATTAATGAAATAATAATCAATTTTATATAAAAATTATAAATTTAAATCCATTCATTAAATATAGATATGAAAAATAAAAAATGTCACAATCATAGAGACGGTAATCCGTATGTACGCATGAGTAAAAAATTAATTTTTCAATGATAATTATGGAATGAATGTAAATATTATTTTATTATTAAAAATGTTATTAATATCATTAATATCATATTAATAATTTAACTATATATATATATTATCCAAGTGATGTGGTGATTAAAAATGAATCGCATCGCTTCATAGAGGTCATAGTTCACATGTACAATGAACAACATTGTCATTTTTATGTGTGGGGAAAGAAAGAATGTAATTGATATATTATATCTTATAATGATAAATATTTCATTAAAATTAATTATATCATTATAATCAATCTTTATAGATGGTTTTTGAAACTGAATTATATTGGTTTATGGAGGTGATAGTTCACACATACGCAAAAATGATTAAATCTTTTCCTATATAATGGAATGTGGAGAAGGATTTAGAATATGATATTCAAATAATAACATATTATTATATTGAGGATAATAGATTAATTATTTCATCACAATTGAAATAAATTTGAAGTAATATTCAGAAGCAATAAAATAGTAACACTTAATTAAAAACATTACCTTTCCTTCGAATGATCACCTTTCAAAATACCTCAACACCTCTAAAGAGGGTGTTCTGCCTAAAACAATGATTCAAGAATGTGGGGAGGTATTCTAGGAAGGGTTTAGAAATAACTTGGATGAACAAAATAATTTTTTAAGTGTTATTAATAGAGAGTAATGAGTGTATTTTTTAGGATAGGGGAGCGGAACCCTTGGAACCCATTAAAATATTAAATTATTATAAATTCATTTTTAACTACAAAGGACCTAAAATTCTATATTAGTTCAAAGATACGATGATATTTCTTATAAAAACTCTTAAAAAATAATTTTTTGACTTTTTTTAAACCTTATCATTTTTTAACCCTTACTTATCCTTTTTAATTATTCCCATTTTATCATGTAGTTTATACTTTAAAGGTTAACATTATTACCATAACATGCCAAAAGATCATTAAATGGGTCATTAATGAAATTTTTAGAATTATCTAAACTATATTATATTGATATTATAATTTTATAAATTTAATATCATATAATTAAATATTTTTTATTTTAAGATATGAATTATGTCAATTTTGACATTATTAATTATTCGATTTTTTTAAAAACCATAATAACATTATTCCTTTGAAAAAATTTCTTTCAATCATATATTTCATGAATAATTAATCCATTAAATTCGTGTATGGTATCAAATATTTCAAATTATATTTATTTTTATATTATTGATATCACTCATTTGATTCTTCCTTTAAAAAATCAATTAGTGCATCATCATTTTATCACAATTAAATTTAATTATTTAATGTCTAAAAATTTTAAATAAATTATCATTATATGGATAAAAATATTATCTATAAAATGAATATTTATAGTTGAATTTTTATTCTATATATACCTACATTAAATTTTTTTTACTTACTAAAAATACGAGTATGACAGTTTTAACTTATCGTCAAATAAAATAAAACAACTGTATTATTCTTACTCAAGTGGATTAAAAAGGTTATAATTTTTTTATAATACTGATTTTTGTATACAACCACTCATCCAATAAAATTAGGAAAAGTATTCGGGTAATTCTATAATTTTTTAATATTTTTTTACCTTTACTTACCGATTTACCCTTAACTATGCTAAATAAAATACGAAAGTTACTATTCACCAAAAATTAAGTTGATCCTATTAGGTCACAATTTTCATAATTAATATATCAATTTATTTCCATTTTTGAAAATTTAATTCACATAAGTGACTGAATTCAGTTTCACACTAATCATGCAGATGTGGTGAGAAAGCGGGTAAAAGAGACGTTCAAAATTTCAATAAGTATTTATATTTAATTTCAATATAAAAATTATTTCAATGAATTAAATTGGATAAATTTTTTATTAATGATCTATTTTCACATTAAAAATTAGGTCAAGTTATAATAATTGTTTAATTGTAAAATTATTTTTTAACTATAATTAAATATTTTTCTCTATTCAAAAAAATAAAACTCTTCCAAAAAATACCAAAAAATAAACCTAAAATATTTTTGACATTTAAAATTCAAAAATGAAGGTTATTTTGAAAAATAAAATATATAAAAGTGTCAATAAACTATATTTAAAATAGGTGTTCCATAAAAAAGGCGATAAAAATGCCTTTTTTGAAAAATACTCCTTATATGCATAAAATAGAATTATTTGTTATATCATTTATAGAAAACATATAAAAATAATTTTTAACATTATATTGAATTTATATTCATTCTAAATAATTCAAAAATAGTGATTTGATTATTTAATAAACATAATTATTCACATTTAAATATTTTTTCATAAAAACACATCATTTATATTCGATTGGTTTGTATTTCCATTTCTAATTAATTATGTAACCAAGGAATAATTATATAAAAATGTGTAAATCCTGTTTTTATAATTTAATTAATTCTTTTCATTATCTCTATTCTAACGTCTATGTGATAACAATCATATTAAATAATAATATTATGTTGTTCATTTAAGATACTTTTTTTGTATCATGTATGTTATCAAACATTGTGTTTCCTTTAAAAATAATGAAATTTATATAAATAACTTCCAAAAGTAACTTTTTTTTCCTTACGATGAAATATGAAATTTTGAAAATATTAGTGATCTGAAAAAATCCTCAAGTATTTGGAATTAAAAATGAATTTATAAAAATTATTTTTCAAAATAATTTTCAATGTTTTCTAGATATAATAAGAAAATAGTGATTCTAGAATATCTTTTAGACAACATTTGTTTACCCAAAAGAATTTGTGTACCAATGAACTCTGTTTTTTTATTTTTCTTTATTGGGAACTTGCTATAAAAACAACAAAAAATGGTTTATGGACATTATTTTTTCAAAGAATATGATTGGAAATTAATCCAACATTTATTTTCTATGAGTATTTGATAGAGGATATGTAATGTTCTTTGAAAATGAAAAAGGAAAGATAGTTGTAATTGGATCAAATGAAAATCCTCAGTTTATTCTCACCAAAAAAAACTATATTTTGATGTCTTGATGAATAACTTGATAATTATTTATCAACATTAGGACTGGGTTTATTCTATTTATTTTTCTAACATTTACTATTTAGTCTTTGAAGTTAAATGTCTCAAATTTAAATCACCGAGAACAAAAAATAATTACACATTAGATTTTAACTCAGTGTGTAGATAAAATGTAATGTTTTTAAATGATGAAATTGAGGAATAATGGAGTTTGAATAGAAGTATTGGAAATTAAAATGTTCATTCCTTGATAAAATTATCTAAAATTTATTTGGTTTTGGCTGGCTTGATCATAAATTGGATCCAAAGAAAATTTGTGATGCATGCCAAATGGGTAAGAAACATATGCCATATTTCAAACCAATAAAGTAAATTTCTACTTCTAGACCTCTTATTATTATCCATATGGATCTCTTCAGACCAACTAGAACTTCATGTCTGGTGGGTAATTCATTTGATTATGTGTTTTTTGAATTAATTTAAATATTTACATGTTTTTACTTTATAATACTTAAAAGTGAAGCCTATTTTGTATTTTTTGTTTTTTATAAACATGTGAAAATGAAAAAGAAGTAAAATTATTGTCCTTGAGAAGTGATCATTTATGTGAGTTTGAGATTCATGAATTTAATTCTTATTTCTCTATTTCGGTAATTAAAAATATTTTACCTATCCATAGGGAACCTCAACTGAATGGTGTTGTCGAATTAAGGAATGTGACCTTACATAAAATTTATAGGACAATGTTATGTGAATAAAACATACACACTAATTTTTGGTTTGAGGCTATTAACAAATTGTTTTTTATCTCTAATAGATTACTAGTAAGGAAAATTTTAAATAAAACACACTTTGAGATATAGAATAATAGAAACCCTATGTTATTACAGTTCAACGTATTTGGATGTAGGGATTACATCTTGAACATGAAGGATAATCCTAGAATGTTTGATCCAAAGGCTGATGAAGGTATCTTCCTAGTTTATTCTATTAATAATAATGCTTACAATGTTTTCAATAAAAGGTCATGGATTTTTTAAGAATCAGTTCATGTGAAATTTCAAAAAAGTGATCCCTTCAGACGCAAAATGATTCAAAGTATTGATCAAAATGATTCAGCCAAAAACATGTGACCAAAACCTATCTTTCATGAAATCAAGAATGGTGACATGGAACTTTATTACTTCAAACAAAATCCAATAATGATAGAAACTAGTGAACCATAAAGTTTATTGTATAGATTACTTAGGATCCTTAAAGACCATCCATTATATGTAGTTATTGGAAACCTAAATGAATGAGTAATAGGTAAAAGAAACTTAGGAAAAATAGCATAATTATTTGATTTTATATCCCAATAAGACCATACATCCATAGATGAAGCCTTATCAGGTGAAGGTTAATTCATAGCAAATAATGATGATATAAATCAATTTAAAATTAATAATTTTTGTGAGCTTGTTTAAAGACCCTAAAATTATCCTATAATTGGAACCAAATGTGTTTTTTCAGAAATGAAATATTACAATGTTATAATACCCAGAAATAAGTATAGACTACATTCCAAAGGACATAATCCAGAAGAATGTACATATTTTAGAGAAACCTTTTCTCTTATTGATATATAATAATCTATTATAATCCTTATATCATATCCATCCTATATGAATTTCAAATTATATCATATGGATATAAAATTTACCTTTTTAAATGGTTTTTTAATGGAGGATTTTTATGTAGACAAAAATCCTGGTTTTGATGATAATCAATTCCAAAATTTTGTGTTTAAACTTACCAAGGCTCTATATAGACCAAAATAGATCCACGGTAATGGAATGAAATATTAAGTTATTTATTTTTATCAAATCATTTTATAGTAGGAATAGAAGATCCTATTCTATTGAAGAAAACTTATTTTTATGTAATTTTTATAGTAAACATATATATAGATGATGTTATTTTCAAATAAACAAATCAAAAACTATTAAATGGTTTTTAAAAACTTATGATAAATGATTTTGAAATGAGTATGATGGTTGAACTAAACTATTTTCTCGGATTTAATTGGTATGAAAAAGATTTTTTAAATATTTTTAATCAAAAGAAATACATAATTAACATAAATAAGGGGTTTTTACTTGATAATAGTATAGAAGACTCAACTATAATGAGTTAAAATATCAATCTTAAGTCCAATAAAACTGGAAATTTAGCTGAAAAATAATTCTTTATAGAATAACCATTAGAAGGCTATATTGGCTTACTACAAGTAGACAAGATATTATGTTTTCAGTATATCATTGTGTAAAATTTCTATATAATCTAAATTAATCATACAAAATTGAGTGTAAAATAATTTTAAAATATATAAAAAAAACTATAACTATTTTTCATCTTTTTCCCAAAATATATGACTTTAATTAAACTTCATAGTCAAATACGAGTTTTTCTAGATGTAGATTAGATTGTTAAAACACCCCAAGAACTTAAAATTTTCTTGGTAAATCTATCATGTCTTCATCAAGTAAAAAATGAAAATTATATAGCACTATAATCTCTTCAATATCAATATATTTCCATAGGTAGTGGGTGTTCACTATCTCTATCGAATAAAAAAATGTTAATGGATTTTGGATTTAACATTAATTATGTTGCAAACAAATGTGATGACACTAGTGTGGTAAAAATATAAAATAAATACAAAAAAACATTCAAGAAAATAATTGATTTAGGACATCATTTCTTAGGAGAATGTTCATAGAAAAATTACAACGCTTTATATTTTTTTTACATAAAAACAATTAGCTGATATTTCCACTAAACCACTATCAGCTGACAGATTGGATTTTATTATGTCAGAATTTAGAATGTTTAATTCTAAAAAATGGTATTGTATATTACATATCTCTTATATAATGTGAACATGTTATATGATTTATTTAAATATTTCATTGTGCCTCAGTTTTGTGTAATGGAAACAACTAAATGACCATATCACCTTCTAGTAATAATTAACCTCTACATTATTATGTGACCACTAGATTATCACGAAAAAGTGTGTATCAACTCCATGTGAAAAATGACTACCAAACCCTTGAAACCCACATTATCATTTCATAAATCCTTGTTATGCTAAAATTATAACCTTATAATCATTCAATTAATCTTCAACTGGAAAACAAATAATGGAGCTTATAGTGCATTATCTAGCTGGATAAAACATTAAAGGATATAAATAAAAGATTTAAGTGGAAGATCCATTGATTTCAAATAGATTGAAAGAACCGACATGATATTGAAGAAATTATTCAACCATTAAGGTTGAGAATATGTTTTGATGAATATTTACATCAATATATTTCATGAAAAATGTTATTGAGTTTAATGATTTGGATATTTTGCACTTTGGTGATAATGAAGACCCAGTCTCAATAACCATAAATTATAAAGCTCCATCGATGGATGCTATAACAACTCCAAAGATCAGGAAATCACTCTTTGAAACATCCTTCAATGAAAAAATAAAGTGAAGAACCTATATCAAGAAAAAAATATTTTTTTCAAGTTCATACAGTCTAGGATTTGTCAATAAAATGGTGAGTTTGAAAAAAAATTATTTTTCAAGATTTTTCCATTTTTTATTTATGATAAAAAATAATTTGAACATATAATGATATATATGATCATATATCTTCCCTTTCGAAAATTATTCCCTAAACTTATACCGATAAAGATAAAAAGTTTAACCTAGTTTTTCAAAATTCCATAGTTTTTTTAGATGACAATAACGGAATGTTGTGACAATGTTTCTGAAACATGAATGTAGGAATATTAATGAAATGATAGATTCATTGATACTACTCGATAATAATGTTTATTTCATTTTAATCAATTCCTAAAATAAACTATGATCAGACTTAGGTGGAATGTTCTAGATTTCTTGAGACACTAATAATAAAATGTTCTCTAACCAAAGAAGAAATAAGGTCAGCTTTTCAATAAAACATTTCCCCAACTGTTTTATTTAAAAAGGAGGAAAATAAATAAAAACATGATAAACCTATAAATAACCATTTATGAAGAAAATATATATTTTTAAATGATATTTATAATGTATTTTTGTTGATTAGAAAACTTAATATAGACAATCCCAACAAAGAATTTGATTATAACAGAAACCTTTCCTCAGATCTTGAATTGCATCATAATAACTCTAAACTTATGTATAATAAATTTATATTTCTTATAAATATAAAACAAAATTATATTAATATTTATAAAATAATATTTTATTCCATTGTAAATTCTATTTTACCATTTTATAACAGAACTACATTAAAATCAAATTTTGGGTGTCAACTATTCCTTTTACCATGATTGTTTATTTTAAAGGATCTTGTGCTTTCTCCCTATATATAGATTCATAATCTCTAGAATATTAACACTTATATAGGTATCCAATTTATTAATTATATACAATTTTGTAACTTTTCATGTAAGTAGTTGATGAAAAATTAATTGTATCACTTTGTGGAGACTGTAGCCCATACGTAAGAACAGGTAATGTTTTTTTAATTTACAAAGAATGGAAATAAAAAAGGAAAAAATAATATAGCTTCCAGAAAAAAAGTTAATATTATAAATAACATATATATTTAGTGAATATGTCATTACTTCCAGCCATTTTATTCTATGATGAGAAACAAATCACATTGCTTCATAGGGGTAGTAGTCAATTTGTATGGATGAGATATATTATATTTTTCCAATGGATGTGAGGGTAAAAATGTGGATAATATCATACCTTTAAATAATTATAATTATGAATTAAACATAATATATATCCATTAAATTCATCTATAATAAAATAAATGAGATATATTCAAGGAAAATGAAATATATTTATTCATGGAGATGACAATCCATACGTACACATTAGCAATGTTTTCATTTTCCACTAAATATAATCTAAATAAAAAATTAAGATTACATTTAAATAAAAACATTTAATTATGGTAAAAATAATTATTTATCTTGTTACGATTTATTAGAATATTTTTATGAGTTTAAGGATGTAGGAAATCCCAAATAAACAAGTAATGAAAATATATCTTCTTTTAAAAACATCTTTTATATTACACCATAAGTCCTCTTAGTTTTGTTTTAGGTGACTATAACATGTTCTAGTATGAATAAGTTGGGGTGGGGGGTTAAGAAGATATTTTTCATGTTCCGTCCCCCAGGGTTTGTGTCGTAACTACCCCAAGCCCGCCTTCCATAGGCCAGGGGCTGGAGACTAGAACCAAAGGAGTAAATCCCTATAACAAGAAAAGAATTTCCTTTATAAAATGGAAACTCACACTAACAGAGAATAAGCGGAAGAAAACACTAAGTAAAGTAGTATAACAAGTGTGCAGAAATTACAAAGGGGTCGGAAATTCAAGCCCAACAAAAAGGTACAGCTACAACTGAAAGAAAAGTACAACTGAAAAGGAAAAATTTTAATGGTGAAGCAGCTCCTGGATCGTCCTCCGGGTTCCTACCTGAAGGGTAGGTACAGATGTCCTCTTCAGAACTCTACATCTATCGGTCCGCCTCGTGTGCCGTCGTGCCGAGTGTCCACCTTTGGGTACCGTCCAGTCCTCGTACACTCTACCTCGGTCAGTGTTGCCCACCGTCTTCATCCAACACAATGAGGTGCGGGAATAGCCCGTGACGGGGTGAGTATAATGATACTTAGTAAAGACCCCGAGACCCTCAAGGTCTCACAAAATCCAACACAGATAAACCACAAAGAAATATCTCGATAGATAACCTTTACATAGGTATATGCCCATACATATACCTAAGTTATCATGTAACACATCTCAATCATGAGAAAAACACAATGGTCATTGACTCAACTCAAACCATTATTTTCATTCATGGTTTCAAAACCATGACTGCTGGAGAACTCCTCCTTTGTCGAGTACAGTAGTCATGTCGCGACTCCGAGGTGCTACTCACTAACCTGAGACAGTTGAGGTACTCCTCCTGTCGAGTACTGTGCGTCTACCACCCTAACAAAGTAGCACTCCCCACCATGGGTCTGCCGCCCCAACACAGTAGTGCTCCTCCGCCATGGGTCTGCCGCCCCAACAATGTAGTGTTCCCCATTGGGCTATTCAAGTCACTCTGAATTGAATCGGACAAGTAGTCATCAGGTCTCAGCCAGCTACAAGGTCTCCGTACTTCGTACGCTCGTCTCTGGGAGGATCCGCTCCATGAGCTACTGGCCGATACTTCCAATTGTCACGTAATCTCACGTGGAAGAATCTCATGGGACCGCCTCGTCATAGGGGTCTCAACGCAACAGACGGCCCGTCAATCGGATGCCCAGTCTGTCAGTTATTAGCATTTTCGTTCCAGGGGCCCCGTTGGATTTCGGGTACAATCCAACCCGGACAAACTCTGACTGCGTCCAAACCTCAAGTGGATTTTTCCAAAAGAACCGTCTCATCAAAATAAATCCAACATAGTCGATGGCACGCCAATCGGACTTCCGATCCTTATGTTATAAGGGTTTCTGCTCCGAGGGCCCAGTTAGTTTCGGTTTCGAACCAACCCGGCCATTTTTCCAAAGTCGTCCAAAACTCACTTAGAGTATCACAAAAGGATCACCTCATCATGAAGGTCCCAGTGTCGCAGATGGTGCGTTGATCGGACGCACGGTCGGGACGATATTTGCATTTAAGCGTACGGGCCTGGCCCGTTAGGCTCAGTGGGCTAGGGGGTCGGTCCGACCCCATTCTGCGGGTCCAACCCATCATGGGGTGTCCGCCCGGCCCATGTAAATGCATCTCGGCTCAGTTACAGGCGCGGCGCGGCCTGGCCCAGAATGGCACGGAGCAGCCCGGCCGTCCGCGTCTCGGCCCGAACGGGCCGAGCGGTCCGTGGCGGGGTGCGTGGCCCCCCAGCTGCCCAAACCGGGGGCGCCAAGTGGCGCCGCCCTCCCTAACCGGCCGACCTTCATGGCGCAAGCTGCCTACTTCGGCGGGTCGTGGTTCATCCAGTGTGGAACCCTCCTGGTGTTGTTGTTCTACTCAGCCCAGTGGGCCACCTATTGGCTTGTTCTCCCGAAGAGCAGCCCATGGAACGCGGGCCGTGGTCTTGCATAGCGCGGCACCCCTTGTGGTCCCACATACCCCCTTTTGTCCGGAAGGCTTTAGTCGGCCGGTTCTTTGTCGATCGAGTGGCCCGTGGTTGTGGGCCGTGGTTCCTCTCCACGCGGCCGGCATGCGGCCACCGCTTTTTCTCTGGTCACTGTCACCCCTTCCATCACTGTCACTATTGAAAAATAACAAGGATCAAAGGTGGGCCATCATGCCATGTTCGTTCAGCCCATACCCTCCGCGTTAGGCGGTATCACATGTCCAATAACAACCCATGGTTTCAACGAACGATGAAGAAAAATTTTAATCAATTAAAAATTGAAACAGACCCCCTACCTTGGAAAAGCATCACAGTAGTCGAGCGTCGCGGAAGATGACGTCGCGGAGGTCGGGAGTCGCGGTATACGAACGTCGTTTCCGTTGACACCGGGGTGCTTCTAAAGGGAATCATCGATGGAGAAGACTTTCACATTCTTCGTCGGAGTCATTCTTCGTTGAAGGTTGGTGTTCTTCATCGAAAGAATAACGGTGTATTCTCCCAAGCCTTTCCAAATAATAGACAAGCCTCAAAAGAAACAATATGCTCTCTGTAATTATATTGGTGCCATGTATTTCAAAATATTTCAAAAGAATTCATGACACCACATATAATTATTTAATTGAGTAGCTCAACCCATTAATTAGAAGCGGTTGAATTCATTTATTAACATGTGTTAGAAAATTAAATGGAGTGAGAGGGGAGGTGAAGAGATCACTTCATTAAGGGGGAGTTGTCATAATAAATACGGGGGGTTTTAGGGCAGTTATGGGGAGATAAAGAGTTAAGGATTGTGTTGGCCCCACCTCACAAATATCCTCCAATGGGAGGTTATGTGGTTGTGGGCCCCACCTCCAACTCCCCTTTGGAGGAAATAACCAACTCTCAGTATAAAATTGGGTACCACACAATTTTATTAAATTTAAGATTAAACCCCAAAATATAACTTTCAACCCACATAAAACGCAATTGTGGTAAAAGTACCATTCAGTGAATATCGGTGCTGTGAGTTCATCCATGTCCTCAGATTTCAATTCCGAGCACCGGTTCAATAGATAGAAAAACTTGCACGTACGTTTACTGAACGTACCCGAACAAAACATTGGAAATTGATTCCGGGCCAACAGGGCCTCGGAATCCGGCGCCGTTAGAAGCCACAGATTTGTAAAATTCCATAAAATTAAGAAAAAAAATTCCATGAAAATTCATGGTCTTTAAAGTACTCCCACCTCAAGGATTTACGTCCCCGTAAAGCTACAACATACACTAGGGAAACAAAAGAGGGTACTGAGCACATATCTGAGCCTCCCGCTCCCATGTTCTCTACTATAGATTCACGTGTTTCCAGTGACCGCACACCGGAGGAAACGACCGTCCATGGAGGACCCACTCCTGTAGATCCTCAATCTCTACTGGAATCTCCGTGAACTTCTCCCTATCATTGATGTCCAGCTCCCCGTGATCGATGATGTGGGAAGGGTCTTGCACGTATCTCCTCAATTGAGATATGTGAATGATGTCATGCACCCGGTGCAACTGAGGTGGAATGGTCAAGTGGTAAGCCATCTCGCCTTTCCTACTGAGGACCTGGAAAGGTCTGATGAACCTCGGATATAACTTTATCCCTCGGCTAAATCTTCTTAGAACTCAACAAGGTCAGACCCGTATAAGACGTGGTCACCATCCTCGAACTCCAGTGGTCTCTGTCTCCTATCAGCATAAAACTTTGCCCTCTATGTATAGTCTTCATCCGCTCTTGGATGATCTGTACCTTCTCCGTCGTATCCTGTACCATTTTTGGTCCTACAAGTGTTTACTCCCCTAGGTTAGTCCCACACAGAGGTGATTTGCAAGGTCGTCCGTAAAGTGTTTTGTAAGGTTCCATCCCGATTGGGGATTATCGTCGATGGAACACCATGAAGCCGTACGTTCTCCTATATGTAGAGGCGTCCAAAGATCTGTACTAATCCTAGATCCCTAATCGGTAGGAAATGGGCCAACGTGGTGATTCAGTCGACGATTACCCTTCTTCGCCTACGATCTGTGAGAGATGCTAAGATTTCTCCTTTTCTGAAAAGAGAAATTTAGTTTCATCCCCTGGATGAACCATGCCCATTGCCTAATACAGTCCATCCTCACATGAATAATACTAATTCATGCCATGGATGATGTCGTAAGGCCTCAAAGATAATACCAAGAGATTGATCCATTAATCACGCCTCTAAGGGTCGAGTCACACTATCGGAAACAGTGTGTGGTCACTGGGTCTTCTCCATTAGGAATATCGAAAGTGAGGGTAAAGTCAACAGTTTTAACAAGAACCTCTCGGTATCAACCATACAAAAAGGATAGGAAAGTAATATTCACAAGGACATTTGTATTTTATTACTGCATATCATATTACAAAGACACATAACAACCACAAAAAACTACAACATGGAAACTAGAAGCACCAAAAACAAAGGCCTCTATGCATGGAACTAGTCCCTTTCCTGTCCACCAGCTTCTGGAGCTCCATAGTCATATGCTTCAGCTACCTAAAAATGTGCTCTCCCATATCCACATGTTCTCCGAAGTAGGGGTAGACCTCTTACTGGTGGTGGTGGCAACACCTCGAAGAGTCGTACACCACCTGTTGTACGGCCAGCTCCTCTGCCTCTATCTGTAGGTTCCTCTACTACCTGCTACTCATCTTCTGGATAGGTCGGGCAGTCTCGAGCCATGTGACCCTACCTACTGCATGAAAATCACTTTCTGCTCCTCATATATCTGGCTCTATTTCGTGTGCCTCACACAACCAAACCTGTTTCCTAAGGTCACCCAACTATTGGCCGAGTCCGCCTGGACTTCTGTGTCATTTGTCTACTGCCGCCTACAGAAGACTCCACTACATTCGGAAATCCTTGCCGAGAGAGCAGTAGCTCCGGAGCACGCAAAGAGTGTACAGTTGCTGGTATAAACTCCACCCTGAAAAAACCCTCAAAGTTTCCCCTGGTGAAAGTCGTCTCTTCACAAAACTAGAGCATCTGGCTCCACCACCTCTCAGATGCTCCCTGAAAGAGACTAATATCTAGGTACACCATCATGTCCGTGTGTGTCCCAGCTGTGTGGAAATCTCGTGCTACAAACTCGAGCCAGTACCCAGCTGTCTGCAAATCTGTCTCGCCTCAAAACCTTGGAGGCCTCTATCGCAGGAACCCGTGCAACGCTCTCAAGTGGCGTTCACCCTCTACTATTGGGGCTATAGATAATGGTATCCTAGTGGGTAATGGAACCATTTGTGCCTCTTCTATGATGGGGCCCTGCATCGTGGCCTCGCTGCTCGGTGGGCTACCATCACGCTCTCCACTCGGAACCCGCGCCGATTGACTAGGTGAAGACATCCTAAAAGGAAACAGATGTGACATGGTCACAAGACTATACATGGTGAGCTGACCTGGTTTGAGCTGACTTAAAGAAAACTTTTGAAAACTCACACGCAATCAGTGTTTTCGTGCACCGAGTCAGAAATCAGTAGTCAGGGACCGGGTGTACGGATATGTCGGCCGCCGCACCAACACTGGACTCCCTGAACTGAAAACCACACTTGGTACTCTTCACACTATTTCTTCACATAAATAATGAACAGCGTCCTGAGTTCTGTGGTAAAACCAACTCCTCTGATACTAATTGTAACAACCCATCCCCTAGGGCCCGTGTCGTAACTACCCCAAGCCCGCCTTCCATAGGCCAGGTGCTGGCGACTAGAACCAAAGGTGTAAATCCCTATAACTAGGAAGGCATTGCCTTTATAAAATATAAACTCACCCAACCAGAGAATAATCAGAATCAAACACTAAGTAAAGCAGTATGACAAGAGTGTGGAAAGTACAAAGGGGCCGGAAATACAAGCCCAACAGAAAGGTACAAGTACAATTGAAAGAAAACTACAACTAAAAAGACTATAGCTAAATGGTGAAGCAGCTCCTGGATCATCATCTGGGTTCCTACCTGAAGGGTAGGTACAGATGTCCTCATCAGCACTCCAAATCTATCGGTCCGATCCTTGTTCCATCGCCCCGAGTTTCCACCTTCGGGTATCGTCCTGTCCTCATACACTCTACCTCGGTCAGTGATGTTCGTCGTCGGTATCCAACACAATGAGGTGCGGGCATAGCCCGTGCATGGGTGAGTGTAACGATACTATGTAGGGACCCCGAGACCCTCAAGGTCTAACAAAATACAACAAGGATAAACCAAAAATAAAGATCTCGATAGATAACCTTTACATAGGTATATACCCATACATATACCTATGTTATCATGTAACCCATCCCAATCATGAGGAAAACACAATGGTCATTGACTCAACTCAAACTAAGATTTTCATTCACGATGTCAAAACCCGGGCTGCTAGAGAACTCCTCCTCTGTCCAGTATAGTAGACCTGCCATGACTGCGAGGTGCTACTCACTAACCTTAGACTACTAAGGTACTCCTCCTATCCAGTACCGTGGGTCTACCGCCCCAACACAGCAGCGCTTCCTGCCATGGGTCTGCCGCCCCAACACAGTATCGCTCCCCCTAATAGCCTACAAAGGTACTCCTCCTATCGAGTACCATGGGTATGTCGCCCTAAAACATTAGAACTCCTCTACCATGGATCTTCCACCCCAACATAGTAGTGTTCCCCATTGGGATAGTCAGGTCACTCTGAATCAAATCGAACAAGCAGTCATCAGGTCTCAACCAGCTACAAGGTCTCCGTAATTCGTACGCTCGTCTCCAGGAGGATCCGCTCCACAAGCTACTGGTAGATACTTCCAAGTGTCACATAATCTCACGTGGAAGTATCTTATGGGACTGCCTCGTCATAGGGGTCTCAACACAATAGACGGCTTGTCAATCAGACACCCGGTCTATGAGTTATTAGCATTTCTATTCCAAGTGCCTGGTTGGATTTTGGTTACAATCCAACCTGGCCATACTCCAAATGTGTCCAAACATCAAGTGGAGTATTCCAAAAGAACCTTCTCATAAAAATAAATCCAACATAGTTGACGACATGTCAATCAGACATCCGGTCCTTATGTTATAAGTGTTTCCGATCTGAGGGCCCGGTTGGTTTCGGTTTTGAACAAACCCAGCCATTTTTCCAAAATCTTCCAAAACTCACTTAGAGTATCGCAAAAGGATCACCTTGTCATGAGGGTCCCAGTTCCGCAGATGGTGCGTCGATCAGATGCATGGTCGTGATGATATTCACATTTAGGCGTACGGGCCTGACCTGTTAAGCCCAGTGGGCTGGCGGGTCGGTCTGACCCGGTTTGGCGGGTCCTACCCAGCATGGTGTGTCAGCACGACCTAAAGAAACGCGACCCGGCCTAGTGGAAGGTGTGGCCCGGACCAATGTATGGCGCGGCCCGGCCCGAAGGGGTGCGGCCCGGCCCGAGCGGGCGCGGCCCGTCCCAGCACGGTGTGGCCCGGCCCGGTACGGTGTAGCCCGGCCCGTCATGGCATGGTGTGGCCCGGCTGGTCACGGCTCGGTCGGCGGGCTGAGTAGCTCATCCCGAAGGGGTCAAATAGTTCACGGTGGGGTTCTCGGCCCCCCGGCTTCCCGAAACGGCGGCCCCAAGTGGCGCCGCCCTCCCTAACCGGCCGGCCAAAGCCGTCCGGCCATTATGGCGTAAGTGGCCCGCTTTGGCGGGCAGCGGTTCATCCAGTGTGGAGCCCTCCTGGCACCGCGTTTTTGCTCAACCTGGTCGGCCACCACCGGACGGTTTGCCCACCAAGAGGCCCGCAGAACATGGGCCATGGCCTCCTACGTTCCGGCCAGCATTATTCGGCCAGTTCTTTGTGGTCGAGTCTCCCGTGGTTCCTCTCCACGAGGCCGGCATAAAACTGCCGCATTTCTCTAGTCGCCGCCATCCCTTCCATCCCAGTCGCCATTGAAAATGAAAAAGGGTCAACAGAGGGTCATCTGACCATGTTCATTAGGCCGGAGCCCTTCGCGTTAGGCGGTATCACATGGCCAATAACAATCCACGGTTTCAATGAAGGATGAAGAACAATTTTTAATCAATTAAAAATTGAAACAAACCCACTACCTTGGAAGAGCTTCGCGGTAGTCGAGCATCACAGAAGACGGCGTCGTGGAGGTCGGGCGTCACGGTATACAGACGTCGTTTTCATTGACGTCGGGGTGCGTCCGAATGGAAGCATTGATAGAGAAGACTTTCAAGTTCTTCATCGGAGTCATTCTTCATCGGAGTCGTTATTCGTTGAAGGATGGTGTTCTTCGTTAAAAGAGGAATGGTGTATTCTCCCATGCCTTTCCAAATAATAGCCAAGCCTCAAAAGAAACAATAGTCTCTCTATAATTATATTGGTTCCATGCATTTAAAAATATTTCAAAAGAATTCATGACACCACATATAATTATTTAATTGAGTATCCCAAACCATTAATTAGAAGAGGTTGAATTCATTTATTAACATGTGTTGGGAAATTAAATGGAGTGAGAGGGGAGGCGAAGAGATCACTTCATTAAGGGGGAGTTGTTATAATAAATAAGGGGGGTTTAAGGGGAGTTATGGGGAGATGAAGAGTTAAGAATCGTGTGGGACCCACCTCACAAATATCCTCTCATAGGAGGTTATGTGGGTGTGGGATCCACCTCTAACTCCCCTTGGGAGGAAATAACAATCTCTCATGATAAAATTGGGTACCACACAATTTTATTTAATTTAATATTAAACCCCAAAATATAACATTCAACCCACATAAAACGAAACTACGGTAAAAGTCCCCTTAAGTGAATATCGGCGCTGCGAGTTCATTGGTGCCCTCAGATTTCAATTCTGAGCACTGGTTCAGAAGATAGAAAAACCCGCACGTACGTTTACCGAAGGTACCTGAATAAAATATAGGAAATTGATTACGGGCACACCGGGCCTCAGAATTAGGAACTATTAGAAGCCACATATTAATTAAATTCCAAAGAAATAAGAAAAAAAATTCCATAAAAATTCTGAGTCTTTACATGCCGACCCAGGGTGGGTTGGGCCGGGTCGGACCGGGCCCAGACCCCCACTTTTTGGATAGATTTCGTCCAAACACCCATAACATAAGCTACGGACCTCCGATCGATGCACCGTCAGTTGCGTAGGAATACTTGGATCGAGAAGGTAATTTCCTTATATTACACTCAAGGTTTTGGAAAAGTATGGGTGTGTCTGGGTAGGTTCGAACCAGAAACCAACCAGGCCTTCGGAGCGGAAACACATATAACTTAAGGACCGGACGCCCAATTGATGTGTCGTCGACTATGTTGAATTTCTTTTGATGGGACGGTTCTTTTGGAATACTCCAATTAAGGTTTGCACACAGATTGAGTATGGACGAGTTTTATTGTACCAGAAATCCAACCGGGCCCTTGGAACGAAAATGCTAATAACGCACAGATCGGGCGTCCGATTGACGCGACGTGTGTTGCGTTGAGACCCCTATGATGAGGCTATCCCATGAGATACTTCCACGAGAGATTATGTGACACTTGGAATTATCGACCAGTAGCTTGTGGAGAAGATCCTCCGTTAGACGAGTGTATGGATTACGGAGACCTTGTAGCTGGCTAAGACCTGATGACTGCTTGTCTGATTCGATTCGGAGTTACTTAAATAGCCTAATGGGGAGTGCTACTATGTTAGGGTGGCAGACCCATGGCAGAGGAGAGCTACTGTGTTGGGGCGGGAGACCCACGGTACTAGATAGGAGGAGTACCTCTGTAGGCTATTAGGGGGTGCGCTACTGTGTTGGGGCGGCAGACCCATGGCGGGGAGCGCTACTATGTTGGGGCGATAGACCTGTGGTACTCGACAGGAGGAGTACCTCAGCAGTCTAAGGTTAGTGAGTAGCACCTCGAAGTCGCGACAGGACTACTGTGCTCGACAGAGGAGGAGTTCTCCAGCAGCCGTGGTTTTGAAATCGTGAATAAAAATCCTTATTTGAGCTGAGCCAATGACCTTTGTGTTTACCTCATGATTGAGAAGGGTTACTTGATAACTTAGGTATATGTATGGGCATATACCTATGTAAAGGTTATCTGTTGAGATCTTTCTTTGTGGTTTATCCTTGTTGGATTTTGTGAGACCTTGAGGGTATCAGGGTCTCTACTGAGTATCGTTATACTCACCCCTGCCCGGGCTATGACCGCACCTCGTTGTGTTGGATGCAAACGAAGGACAACACTGAACAAGGCTGAGTGTACGAGGACTAGACTATACACAGAGGTGGACACTTGGTGTGACGGCACACGGAGCGGACCGATAGAAGCGAAGTGTTAAGGAGGACATCTGTACCTACCCTTTAGGTATAAACCCAGAGGAAGATCCAAGAGCTGCTTCCATCTTCCAGTTGTTTGACTTTTTAGTTGTACTTTCTTTCAGTTGTAGTTGTAGCTTTTGGTTGGGCTTGTATTTTCGGCCCCTTTGTACTTTCAGCACAGTTTTTATACTGCTTTACATAGTTTTTCTTCCGCTGGTACTCTGTTTATATGTGTTTAAATTTCATAAATTCAATGCCTTCCTTTTTTATCGGGATTTACAACTTTGGTACAAGTCGTCATCCCCTGGCCTATGGAATGTGGGCTTGGGGTAGTCAGGATACGGGCCCTGGGGGACGGGTCGTGACAAATATTTTTAATCAGGTAGGATCTCAAAAAAGAAGGTGCACCTTCTGGGATGTTTCCCAGGGTGTGTGTGAGTGAGAAAAATGCACACTGGAAAGGAAATATGTTGTCATGTGGGGACAATCATTAGTCAGATGACCCGTTCAGGCACGTAGGTGGGCCCCCAGGTGGGGACCACAAGTCTGCGGGGCAACTGGTGGTACCTGGAGGGCCAGGACCCGATGACCATGTTAAGTAGGGGTGGTTGTGCTGTCACCGGGACCCATTTGTTACAATATCTTTTAGGTATTTTCTAGGATACATGTATCAAAAGGTGTGAAGGATTAAGGGGAGGGGACCTCCTTTTATAAGTGAGGGGAGTGGCACTCTTGTAAACACATAAAAAATTAAAATATAATTAAGTCATATTCCAGTGAATGTTGAAATAATAAAACCCAAATTCAATGATAAGGTTAGAAGCTTAGAAATAATCTCATCTAATAAGACATAAGATGAAATTATAGAGCCTTATCAAATATTTTCGACCTTAATTAACCAGATTTTCCCTTAACCGTGATGAAATTTTTAACCTAGTTTCTATTCACGTTGGCTGAAAAAAAGTGGTCCTTATTAATAAAAATTTATATAGAGATTCCAAATATAAAATCCATTTAAATTAATTAAATTTCATAATTTAAATGATATTATTTTTAAAATAAGCATGAAAAAGGTAACAAAACAGGTTTCAAAAAATACCTTTTTAAGAATAATTTATATTTAATCCAAATCTGTCCCATGTAAAATCCATTATATGAAAGTTAAAATATTTTTTTTGTTATAATATCATAAAATATAATTATAATCGTTCATGAATAGTGAAAATTTTAATTAATTAAATATAAAACACATATCTGACATGAACTGTTTCTTCCAAATATATATGTTTTTACCTTAAACTGAATTTATATTTATTTATAATAAATTTATTACAAATGATTTCATTTTCTACATTTTTGGAAATAAATTTATCTATAATATTAACACTATAAATTAATTTTCAAATAATATATATATGATATAAAAATTCTGAACAAATTATCAAAACAAATATCTAGAATCAATTGTTTTTTTAGGTGAATTAGAAATTATTTTTTAATAATAAAATTTTATTATATTCATATATAATTCAATTCATTTTATAATTTATATTAATAATTCACAAAATTTTATAATTGTGTGATTTGTAATCCCTATAACCCATCATCTTTATTAAAGCATAAAAATATTCTAAAATTTTAGGGGTGTCATATTAACCATCCATCACACATATACAATTCACCCTTAAAGGTCCATTATATAAAGCAAAAAAGGACACAACTTCTCAGTGATTAATCATTTAATTTCCATTATGAGTTATCCATTATAAGTATATCTATTAATGAACATATAAAAATTTGTATGTTATATTATGTGAATCCATGAAAAATTATACACTAAAGAACCATCCAACCTCATATCACCAATCGATATTGAAAAAAGTAAAAATAAAAAAACCATTCACCAAATCTATAGAAAGGATCATTTTTAAAGTGAACCACCTATGGTAGAATACTTTTTCTCACTTTTAATTAGTAACATCCAATAATATGATACAAATAATTTCACTTATAATTCCCTACATTCCTACATCCAATAACAAATTCTATAAGATGGTTTACCGTCAATATATACAAAACTTCTGAATGAGATTAATAATAAATAGAATCATGTTTCAAACATAGTCATGTAACAAAATAAAATTTCATCAGTATCCAAATTATTCAAAATCCAAAGTAGATATTCCTAACTTTTATGAAAACCCTCATTGATGGTTATATACCCAAAGCTAATACCAAAAATACTTGAGATACAATAACCACAATACATACCAATATATATTTCAATATATAGTTATGATTTCCCAAACATTATCACCATATTTCCGCTAGACATAAACCATTAAAGTTTTATTCCCTCAAGGAAATCATAGTTATAATCACCTATTATATCACTAAAGATTATTCTTTATAAAAACTCTATTATATCCTAATGTAAGATGATGAATATCCTATAATTTAATAATCTATGAGAGCTAACTTAAATTATTGATCACGTAATATTCTAAAACTAAAACTATTATTTTGAATCTATCATAACCATAGAAAGTTATGGGTCAACTATAGATATTAATACAATATATTCTTAAAAAAACAACCTTAAAAATAGAATCCCATGTCTCATCCACATTCAAAATGTAAGAAAAATCTTCCTTGGGATGTCAATTACCTTCATACGACTAATACACATTGATCACATAATAGTTTTTATCCTTTTAATTAACATTGTTAAACCACTACACCATCATCTTTAATATCATGCTTGAATGGATGGATTCCAGAAACATAATACTCACCACCTGAGAGTCTACCACACATTTAGTGTCAATAAATCAGGACAAAATTGACTTCCCAAAAGCTCCTCAGACGCACACTACCTATTATGGATAAAAAATATTCATCAAATAGTAGTATTGATATGAATAGATAGGAAATAATACTTATTTTATACAATTACCATAAGATACATATTATAACTCTTAAATAATATCACAATCCCACTAATAGAAGTTTTATTATCCTTGAGGACAATTTACACATGATTCTTATTTAAAATAACATTATAATATTTCTATCTAATAGATGCATACTAGAATCCATTCTAGTCTTCTCATATGATATAATAATTTTTATGGCATGTGGAATAAAAACATAAAAAAGGGGTGAGATTAAATTTTCAGTAAGTTAAAAAAATACATAGGGTTAGATAAAAGGTATGATAAAAAACATGAATAATAGAGGTATATATTATTAAAAACAATAAATAATAATATGGGTTTCTTATAATCTATGATATATATACACATAATATCAAAAAGGAAATAATAATCTATAACATATATGTTGGGATGAATTAGCTAATATAAATGAGTGATTGAGGATATTCCTATAAATACATAAATGTAATGTCATGGAAATGAATAAAAACATTAAATTATAGCACTAACATATGTGTATGAATAATAAAGTAGTATATTGGAACTAAATACCTGATTCTCATAACATGGGGGAGAATCCATTACTAATTTATTCCTATAAACATAGTGGGGAAGTCATCAATAATTTATTAACAATCATATAGTTCAGTATAGATCATTAACCGAATCCCATAAACATAGTGAAGTAGGAAGTACTACTTGATTCCAATAAACATTGTGGACAACACAACAATTTAGGATTCCCATGGTCCCCTTATGATATATAAATCATTAACAAAGGTATTATAAGGTGATATAGAACCCCATCCATTACATAATAATCATATATATATATATTGTCTCGTTTTTACATGAAAACATTCATAATTCAATATTCACTTACTCAATCCATATAAAACTGATGTGTTTCAATAAAATACTTTCATAAAACATTTTACATGTCATATAAAGATAGAAGATAGATAATTAATTAAAAATATCCCTATTATCCAATATGGATAATAAAGCATGTTCTCATATAAGAAAAATAACTCTTTATAATCTTTGGATAAATCAATTGCAAAATATTACAAAATACCCATTTTTAGAAATCTTGAATACTCATCAAAATGGTTTCATAAAAATGAAATAATTGATCTCAATAAAACATATGTATATCATTATTTAAAACAAAAGGAGAGTTTTTATAAATATTTTTAAGATAAGTATTCTTTGAAACAATTTTTAAAAAAAATATATAAATATATTGGGAAAATAATTTCTTAAAACCAAATATTTTAAAACCCCTTTTAAAATAAATAATTCCTTTTAAAATCAATGTTTTACATTAGATAAATATACGAATATTTTCATTAATTTCTTAAATCCTAAATTGTTAAAATCATTTGGAAATCAATTTTATATATGGAAATGAATATTCATTAAAAAATATTTCTCCTATTATAAAAGAAACCATTGAAGTTTATTTATAACATTTTTTTCCATAGTAAAAAAGTATGGTGATATAAATCACATTCAGAAATAAATTTCCCTTGAGTTGAATTTAAATTACCATAAAATAAAATCATAGGGTCGAATAAACCATCCTTATTAAGATGATGTTCAATAAGAATAATTGTAAATAAATGAAGGGAGTTTAGTTAACAAAAACACTTATAAGTTTTACATATTTTGAATTTATGTCTTTTAAAAAAGAACATCATGTGTCTCTTAAAACACCATGAATTCTATGGAAAAAACATATGTTTAAGGAATTAATTTTCAAACCCATGAGTGTAATGTGGTATAATTTTCTTCATTTATTCATACATAGTAAAATAATTTCAAGGGTGAAATTCTTATATGTGGGGTAGACTGTATCATTATTTGACTTTAAAATATATTTTCCTTTTAAAAATCAATTTTCATCAATAGATTTCAATGAACTCAAAATTTAATAGAAGTGAATAATTGTTTATTGTAATACAAAATTATATAGTTTTGCAATGAAACGTTATAATAAAAAAATATTTATTCTAATAAATAGATATCTATATTACATTGTAAAATATCATTAATTTTAGAGATACTATTTTGAAAAACTACATAATATTGATAAATTTAATACTCTTAAGGGATTGATGTCAAGTAAATTTATTTATTAAATTTAAATTATGGTTATTAAAATAAATTAATAATATTTTTCTAATGACTAATAAACTACTAGGAATTTTAATTTAATTATTGATGCATAATTTTTTTATATATTTTATGAAATATACCACATCCAGATGTGTCAAAATTTCTAAAGGAATTTCAATTGTCATTAATGAATGGGTTGAATCATGAATGAATACTTGGATCGCATATCCATGATTTGGAACATCTAAAAAATATTGTTCTAATATGAGTAGTGATTTTAGAGAGGTAGAAATGTTTTTGGTTGAGTCATAGAGGCATTGAAATTTTGTTTCATTATTTATGGAGTTTTTTTCCTCGGTTTCATGATTTGGTGTGTACTGTTTAGGATAAAACATATGACCCCTTGATTCTAAGGATGATTTTAGTTCAATTTTAATTGGCCATGATTTTGGTTGCATGGTTAGATTATGGTTTGGGGTAAACCGTACAAGGAAAAAGGAGGAATCATTGGAGGTTGAGGAGGTTATGAGACATGACACATGGGTAGAACACTATTTCACACCAACAGTGCGCCTTGCTATATGTGGGAGTAGTGTTGACAACACGTTTGGTTCCTGGTTTTTCAGACATTGAAGACTAACCATTCAGTGTTTTGTTATTTTATAGTATGTGTGAGCATAGTTGGAACATGGTTTGTCTAATCATTTAGATAAATTATTCAAGTGGTCAATTTGGACATATCTAACATCATGGTTTTTGAATGTTTTGGGAAATTATGCTACCAAACCGTGAAACTACCCATATTTCATTAAAAATGGGGACATTATAAAAATTAGTGACATTTTTCATCATCTATGCCCCATTTCTCCCCTATTATAGTCACAGGATCCACAGGTTCTCTAACCCCTTCCACATCTTATCTCCCCTGATTATGGGGGTATTTCCATGGTGATTTCGTGCAATTTGAGGTGAGTTCTCCTCCTCTAATAGTTTCTTCTCTTACCCTAATTACTCATCTATAATTTTGAGGATCTATAGATTATGTTTTTTTGACAATTACACTTGATCATGGTGGAATCATATATTTATCATGGGGATTTAGGTCTACTTCGGTAGTTAAGATCAATAGATGGATTCCACACTTCATTGCATAGTGTTCCATTAATGTATGTGGTTGTGGGGAATATTCATAGGTGTACCTTGTTAATTTAATTTTATTGGATATCTATTTGGTATCACCTCTTAGTTAATTGACCTATAATCTAGTTTGGGTTTTGATTTGAGTCTTTAGTGAGTGGTTGACTTCGATTTTAGGGTGTGACAATGACCCGATGTGTTTTATAACATTATCAAATGTTGTTATTGGATTAAATAATTAATTATAATTTCTAAAATTAAATAATTGAGGTTTCTTGGTGTAATACTAGATCTTGTGTGATCATGATAAGCTCGATTGGGCGACAAGGGGTCTGGATTATACTTGGGAAGGCCTTAAAAAGGTCTCTCTATTTTAGAAAATGTAATTGTAAGCTTATCTAATGAGGTCGGTGGACTATGATCTTTACCCATAGTCTTAATAGTTATTTCTACCTGCATTTTGGTATATGTGTTAGAGACCATGTGTGATATTCTTTATTCATGTTTTAAAAAAATATATTTTTCTTTGATGGATACGTGGGAACATCCATGGATCTTGTGGGATATGTGGTGACATGAGAGGAAACCTATGTCCCCCAATGGGGTTTCCATCCTTTGAATTTGAATGATTTATGTATTGAGTTTTTATGAAAATTACTTTTAGGATTTTGAAATAATTTTCAGTGTGTGTTTTTTGTTTGACCGAGTTTTGGGATGTCAAAGTGGGAGGGCCATGTTTTAAAATGGTTCCTTCATTGAAATGTGGTTTTGATCTCAAGGTTATTTTAAATTAGTTGTAAATTTATTTTGAATTTTAATTTGAAATATGTGTGTGGTGACTCTTTATATTTTTTAAGGAATATGATGGTCTTCGATCATATTTGGATTTTCAAAGATGAATTCCCTAGTATTAAATGGTTTTATAAAAATTTTAATGAGAATTTTTTATTATTGTGTTTCATGAATTTTGATAGTTTTTTCTATTTTATTTGAGCCACATGTTTATTTAATGTTCTCTTGGGGACTTAATAAACATTGTGATTGTGAGAGGAAATGATAGTTGTTAGAAAGGGGTGTGTTTGATGGCTAATTGGTATTAATAAAATTTAATGAATATGTATTTACAAGAAGTATGGAATGGTTTAATTTTTAATTTTTTTCTATTTATGGAAGTAATTGGATTTGAAATTTTTTGAACAAAATGGTAATGAAAGATAACATAATGATTTGGGATGTTCAGACATGACATGCCAAATCTCAGATCGATTCGTGGACTGATGCTCCATGTTTTCTAACTGGTGACTAATGGTTTGAGATGTTTGATTGATGCTACACTCTCTAGTTTTGGGTTGGTCAGACTGATTCCCCTAAAACCCTAGTGCACCATAGTTATTCGAGGGAAGTAAGGAGGATCCTTAACCAAGGGGTATGAACATAGAATTATATATCTAGGTTGGGATGGTTATACAAGATGATCTATGTTCTAATTATTTTCATGGAATCATGATAACTATTTCATGCATTTTTACATAAGTGTTGGGATGGTCAGACATGGTGTTTCGAGTCTTCGTCGGATTCATAGACCAATGCTCCAGTATTTCCATCTTGTGACCTAGTGGTTGTGATGGAAGGGAATGTCATACTAGATCCCTGTAGGATACATGAATTGAGACTCCTTGTTTTCCAACTAATGATCCCTATTATATATGCTAGTATGTCTCCAATTATCTAAGGCAGGTTCGATGGAAATGGGTAACTTTTTGAATAAAGGATACTAGTGGTCAAATAAACATTATTAATTAATGAAATATTATTTATTTTCATACAAATCTTGTGTTATACCTTTTTTTGAATTTATTATTGAACATACATTTATTTTATTTATAGGTCACCGGTGGTGCCTTACCATGTTTTACTAACACCTTTATATGGCATCCATTTCACTTGGTTACCCAATAATCTCTCACATGTTTGTCATAGGCATGGGTTTGGGTTGAGCCCCATGTTGAGTATGGTTTGCTCAAGTAGTATTTATCGAGTGGTGTTATGTGTCTATATGGGATTGGTTCATATTTTCCATGGATTTGTTTGTTGTTTTTTATTTCAATATGATATTTATATATCCAAATGGGTTATTGGTTATAAATATGACATTACCGTTTGGGCCGTTATTGTATTTAATTTTCATTTAGTATATTTCAGCTTTATTTAATTTATTATTTCCATGGAATATAATTTGTATGATGTTTTTTTATTTAATTTTGGTTGTGCACTCTTATATGGGGGTATAGTCTCCTCAATGTTTTACATTAGACCCTGACTACAAGTTCACAGCCTTCGGCATAATAGGAGGCTCGATTGAGGTCTTGGGGAGAACCAGATTGGGGTGCTGTTCTAGTAGAACCTGGGTCAGGATATTAAAATGTGGTAGAAAAAGTTTTTTAGTATAATATTATATTATAATTTTGGATTTCATATATAGGAGATAGTAGGATGTGTCAGAGATTGTGATAGATATCATGATAGTGCATCATGAACACCCATGCCGATTAGAATTCCAAGCTATTAGGGGAAGATATTTCATTTATTATTTGTGATGTTATGGTTTTATTCGACATTCACTTCAAGTGTTTCACATGTTGTTAGGATTTGATGGTTTATGATGGATTTTAGGCTCTCGGCCCATTAGAATGTGGCATGTGACTTGGTTTTGGATCTTGGACTGTAGAGGTAAAAGGCATCTCATGAATCATTCTAGGAATGTTAGTTACACATTTTATAGGTATTATAGTTTTTTATGGGTTTCCTTATGATGACAGGTTTTATGGATCTACGATGAGGTCTTGAGTGGTAATGAAATTAGTGTGGTTCTCATGTATAGTTTTTGAAGTAACATGGTTGGTTAGTGTTGTTTGAGTATTGGACCATTTGACTCGCATGGGTGGTTTTTTGTGGAGAATATGTATTTACATGTCTTCTAGAGAGTAGTATGATTATCATATTCTTGGAGAGGAAATATTCCTTTGTTGTGGGAAGTTGGTTAGTATATGATAATGTTATGGTACATGACCCTAGATGAGGGTGTTTTTTTTATGATGTCATGTGATGATGAGACAAGTGAATTTGATTCCCCATGATTCATGGTATTCTATGAGTTTTCATATACCTTGGGTGGTTGGACGTTGTGACCTCTTATTATGACTCTAGTCTTGGGAGTGGTTCCATGTGGGTTTTAAGGATGGATAATGAGAGGGGTTACTCAAGATGTAATTTCCTCTGAGTGAATAAGGCACATATAATGTTTTTGGACTTTCGAAAATAGTGCATCAAGGGTGAAACCTAGTATAGAGTTTTGTATTGTACCATATCTTTGGTTTTTAGAAAGAGAACATGTGTGTTAGTGGTTTAGCCTTGTGGTCGGTTTATATAAGGGATGGATTGTTGGGTCTCCTTGATAATGTAATGGATGTGAAGATGAGTATTCATAGTGGTTATGAGAAAGATCAGGAGCACATGATTTTATCGAGGAAATTTGGTTCTACGGGCATGCATTTTATATGGGTGGTGACTGGGCATGTGAATTTTTTGGCTAATAAGCATAAGAAGGTGTCCAGTTTTATTGAGTTGGAAAGTGTTGGGGGTGTTGATTCTTCAGTGGTGTATATGGTTATGGGGAAAATACCATGTATTTCATAGAATTCATTTCCCTAGATAATTATCCAGGAATGTGGTAGGAGCGTAAAAGTTCTTAGTATTTTTTTGAACAATGCATGGGTTCTATGGGGTTGAGAAAGTTGATTTGGTTAAATGAGTCGATTTAGTTTTCAAATTCACTAAGGGTCCTCTATAATCAGTGATAAGGGAATGAAGGGTAGGCATGGACAATGGATATAGCTTGTGAGCTGAGGTTTCATAAATACTAACTCACTATAGTTGGAATCATTATCTATGGATGGTTAAATAATAATGAGTTTGATACTTCAGCGTTAAAGGGATCTTCATGAAACATGCATATGGTGACAGACTACATTAATTTTTTTAGACCAAACGATAAAGGAGTGTATGTCTTAGGTTCTTGAGCGGAGTAAGAAACTATGAGTGGGATGAGAACCAATGTGGATGTGATGATATTCTTACAGGTTGGGTGGCCTAGAACCTCTGGATTAGTTATAGTGATATTCATTGAAAACATATTAGAATGAACGTAGTTAAGTTAATACCATGCCCAATATATTGATATCTTCTTGGGAATGCTGAGAGATATCAGGTTATATTCCTAGATACCCTAATTTCCTTGGGTTGTTTGTGGGTCCTCTTGTAGGTAACACTCATGGGGTGGTTTATGTTGAGCTCTATGGTGTGAATGTTTACAATAAATTTATTGTGACTATGGTCCTCAGGAGGAATCAAATGTTGAAAATTTCCATGGGTTCCATTCTCAGAAGCCAAGAATTGGTGATATTTGATGTTTGATTTGAATTTTCTGGTGTGGACATGGTGTACAAGTCCAATTCTAGGGTCAATAGTGGCTAGAGCATGGGACAAAATTCTAGAGGGTGTTTAGGTAATCCAATGTTAACAATAATCTTATGGTTTGGATTGATGTATCAGTTTCATGACATGACTTATGTGTTGGATTTGTCATGGGTGTGCGGGAATGACCATAGATTGTTCCAGGTGGAATTGTGATACTATTGGAAAGATTTGGATGGGTGTACTTAATTTCTATAGGGAATTATAGTGGGAGATCCATTGTGATGGATGATCATTTTGGTCATTTGATTTTTGATTTAGGTGGTTCTCAAAGTTAGATCAGGTATGAAACAATTAGTAATGTATTGGTGATTGTGGAATGCCATGAGTATGAGAGAAAACAGATCATATGGGATGACGATGGGCCGATAACGGGAGCCAAACATTTTAGAAATGAGTCCAGCATAGGGTGGTTGCATGATTTTAGGTTCAGTTGGGTCTTCCCGATTGAAAGGGTGTTACGTATTCGTAGTTGGTTGTTATAATCTGAAGTATACAGTGGGGAGACCCATAGATCGATGGCTGTTGTTGTGATTCTCTAATAAATTTTATGATTTATGGTCTTGGGTAAGTTCCATCATTGTGTTTCGGTTTTGGTAATTGGTGTTATCTCGGGTTTTTGAATGATTTAGGGTCTTGAGTTATAGGTTGTACCTCCGTAGTGTTCCAAGTTATCAGAAGTATGATGAGGATTTTGGATGAAAATGTGAAGATCTACATAGGTTAGGTGGTGCATATGGATGAACATGATGTCTTCTTGAGGATGCGAAGTGTTATGGTAGGGATTTTCTTGGATCCAACATTCAGATGGATCAGAATATCTTAATGAATTTAAATTTTCATTAATGGATGTGTTTAATATTTAATTAATACATGGAATTGTATTTTGGAGTTAGATCATCTAAAAAATGATGTTTTGAGATGATGAGTGATTCTTAAGTGGTAGATGGGTGTCTAGATGAACCTTGGTGTCTTTGAGAATAAGTTTCAGGGTATTTCAAATTTTTTCCCAATTTACAGAGTTTGGTGTGAAACGTTTAAAATAAACCATGCGAAACATTGATACTTAGGAGGGTTTTAAATCAATTTGAACTAGGCTTGGTTTAGTTTTTATAGTTAGATCACGTTTCAGTATAAAAATTTTGAGTACAAATGAGGAATCATGTGAGGTTGAACAGGTTCTGATCCATGGAGCTCATATAGTGCTTGGTTTTAGAAAATCATGGCCTTGTTATTGGTGGGAGGCACTTATGAAAACATGGTTTTCACATGATTTTTCAAATTGTGTGAACTCATCATATATTGTATAGGTGGTTGATATATGGGTGAGGGTGATTGCCATATGGTTTGTATAATCATGAGACCAAACCATGAGAGTAGTGGATTTGGATGGATACAATGACACAGTTTGAAAACAGTTTGGAAAAACATGTGGTTAAACCATACAAAAACACATATTATATTAGAAGGGTATTTTAACAAAAAATCCCCTCAGGGCTTTCATCCTCTCCATATCCTTTCTCTCCCATTCTAGATAAATGATATAGGGGTTCTCCAACCCCCTTCCTCTTATTCAATCCCTTGATTTTAGGGGTATTTTCATGGTGATATCTTGGCATTTGAGGTGAACTATTCTCCTCTTGTGGTTTCCACTCTTACCATTCTTTATTATCTCTATTTTTGGGATCTACATATTAGGTTCTATTAAAGATTCCAAAATATCATGGTGGAATTTTCTAATTCTCGTGATGATTTTGGTAGCATGGATAGAAGATATCTCAAGATGGATCCCACACTTTTTTGCACGAAATTTCATTAAGGTATGTGACCATAGTGAATTTTCTTAGGTTTACCTAATTAATTTAATTTAATTTGTTATAAATTTCATACCTCCTCTTATAGATTTCATACTAACTGTGGTCATGATTATTCCATGAGTATTTAGTGATTGGTTGGCTTCAGTTCAAGCGAGGCATGATGAGCTGGTGAATTTTCCGGCAATATTCCATGTTGGATTTCAGTTAATTAATTAATAATAATTTTTATAATTAATTAATTACTATTTATTAGGGTGATACTGGTGATTATATGATTTTTTTGATCGGAGTTGGGTGCCAAGGGGTTTAGATAATGTTTGGTTGGACCTTGTGAAGGCCACAATGTTTTAAAAAATATAATGGAATGTTTCTCTGATGAGGTAGGTGGTCTAACAGATTTACCCTTAGTATTAAAAAAATAATATATCCATGGTGGTATATAACTTAGAGCCCATGTTTCATATTATTTATCCCTTATTTTATGAAATTGGTTGGTCTTTGATGGAAAACATGGACCGTCCACGGATCCTATAGGAACTGTGGTGATGGGAGACTAGACCAATGGACACCAATGGGGTATGAAAATCATTAGAAGTGGAATGTTAACTAATGAGTATTTATGAATATACCTATGATGATTTTGAAATGGTTTAAATATGTGATTTGGGTTTTGAACTAGTTTTGGAATATCATTTCTGGAAGGACATTTTTTGAAATGGTTCATATGTTTAATTTATGTGTTGACCTCATAGTGATTTTAAATGAGTTTTTATTGTATTTTTTATATTGATTTTAAATGGTTGTATGGTGACTCATTAAATTGTTTTCATGTAATATGACGGTCTTGGACCTTTTTTGGATATTTAAAGAGAAATACCCATGTTTCAAAGGGTAGTTTATAAATGTTAATGTGAATATTTTATTTTTATGTTTCACAAATTTATGAAGGCGTGTATATTTTATATTATCCATGTGTTTATTAAAATTCCCATTGGGACCCTGATAAATGTTGTGATTATGAGAGGAAATTTTAATGGTTTAAAAGGGTGTGTTTTTTGGTTAATTGGTTTATATAAAATTAAATGCATATGTATTTGGGTAAAGGATAAAATTTTTTAATTATTTATTTTGTTTTATTGATGTATGTAATGGAATATAAAATTTTTTGAAGTAAATGGTAATGAATGATAATAAAATTATTGGTGATGGTCAGACATGACATGTCAAATATCTATTAGATTCATGGAATGGTGCTCTATATTTCACAAAATATGAATAATGGTTTGAGATGTTGGACTAATGCTCCACTACATAATTTTGGGTGGCCCAAACTAATAACACATAAACCAAAATTCACCTTATTTATTCAAGGGATGAGTGATTCTCTCGAACCCAAGGGTATTGACATAGTGATCAATATGAACGTTGAGATTTCCAATCCTGAAGATTTGTGTCTCACTTGGATTCATGAATTAATAATATATGTTTTTGGGCATGTTAAATATGTTTTGGGAAGATTAAACAAGAATTTATGAGTCTTTAATAGATTCATGGACTAATGCTCCATGTTTTCTAACTTCTGACCTAGTGGTTGGGATGGACAGACAAGGCGTACCAGTTTCCGATTGGATATTTAGATTATGATGCTTTATTTTCCAACCAATGAAACCTATGATATGTGGATCAGAAATCCAACGTTTTTCAAGGGGGTTTTGATTAAAATGGGGAATGTTTGAAAGAAAGAACAAAAATGATCAATTGAACTTTATTAATTAATGACACCTGTTTTATTTAACTTCTTGTCTTATGTTATCCCTTTTTATTCTTTATCTATTACAGTGAATGGTACATTATATAAAAACTGTTGGAGGTGGCCTACAAAGTTTTACTATCACCTTTCTCATGCTAGCATTATACATGGGTACAGAGCATCTCTCACATGTTTATTATAGGCACAAGCTTATGATGATGCCTGTGTTGAGTATGGTTTTCTTGATCAAGATTGATCGAGTGGTGACATGTGACAATATGGGTTTGGTTTGTGGATTTTACAGAGAATTTTTATAGTTATATAATTTCTTTATGTTATGTATCCATCCAAGTGTGTGGTTGGTTGTAAATATGACATGTTTTTTCAGGCCTTTATTTTTTTCCATATTATTACATTATATTTTAGCCTCAGATTATTTTGATTTTTACATATACATGGATGTGTATGATTTTTGGTGATTTAATTTTGGTTGAGGACTATAATATAGTATTTTATTCTTATCATAGTTCTGCTTTAGACCCTTGATTCTAGTCATCAGCCTCTTGCATATGAGGAGGAACAGTTGAGGTCATTTGGCAAACCGGCTTGGGGCACAGATCTAGTGGATCCCGGGAGAAGAAATTAAATTTTATTTAGAAGCTAAATTTATAAAAATTTTAATTTTTTTTATAAAATCATTGTAATTTATACCACATGAAAAAATTATCTTAGGGTGAATTTTTAGGATTTTTCCGAAATGATTAATTTTTAATTGAATAGTTAGAATTCCATTTTTAAAAAATAAATTAAATATTATGAAACACATTGGATATAATCATGTAATAAAAATAAGTGACACATTTTTATAGGCCAAATATAAACTTAAAGAGTAAAATCATTTATTTAATGTTTTTATATGGAATTTGGAAACACATGGTTGTATTTTTAGAACTTCTGTTATATTTTATTCTGATAAAAAAAATATTATATATCATTTATTTTAAATTATTATCCAACATTATGCTTTTCTTTTTTTATTAAATTTATATTATTAAAATGTTATTTTTATATCAATAATAAAATAAATATTATGGGGATCAGTTCAACATTTTGTTTTGGTGTAAACTCAATTTTAGAATAAAAATGTCATTGTTTTAGAAAAATGTTTTTAGTTCAATTTATCATTGTTAGATTGAATGTAATTTCTAACACCTCAATAAATTTAATCTTGTAAAATGCATTCCATCTTTTTAATTATTTTATCCATATTTTTTAGGCAAATTTGATTTTTATTTCTAAAAAAATAAGAATCCATGGTCAAACTTTTGTCTCTTCGGTAAAGGGTAAAATTTGTTAAAGGTGCTAAAATAAAGGGATATGGTTTCTAAATATCAATAAAAAATATTTGTTATTTATTTATTTTAATTAGTCCTAAATAAAATTATATTCAACATTGGCATTATTTTGCGCCATAATCCAATGAAAATTACATTCTATTACATTAATGTTAAGGTTATTTATAAGGGTGCCAATCTTATAACTTTAAAAGGGTCACTCCACTCCTCAATTCATCACACACAATTATCACCGTTGATAAAACAATATCTTTACAAGTCAATGATAAAATCTCCTACCCAGGTTATATTGGTTCTTGGATCAACAAAATACCCACCGAAGAAGGATTAGGGAGATATCTAAAGGATGATACCCATGGAAGAGTTAATTATCATAATGTAGTTAATAGAAGTTTATTTATTATTTAACTTCTTATAAATAACCAATAACCTCATAAAAATGGAATAAGTATAATTATTATACTGACTATTTTATTATGATGATGGAAAACTATTTATCTACCATCATTCCATAAAATGGATAATGAAAACGTCTTTAAGTCATAAGTGCGAACTATAATCTCTATGAAACGATGTATTTCATTTTTCACATATTCAACAGAGGGATGGTTATAAATATTGATCTAATAAATAATTTTATATATATGAAATAATTAGAGTTCTAAAAAGAAAAATTATTTTATAAATTTCTTTCTTTCCATCTATGGAAAAATGAAATCATCCTCAGTGTAAACGTTCATACTATCGTCTCTATAGAGCGATGCATTTTATTTTTCATCTCCTCCACACATGGATACATTTAAACTATATATAATAAATATATATCATATTCATGATATGATTAATATTATATAACCATGAACAATTTAAAAGGATAAGAACCAATGAACCAAAACAGTAATGGATAACAAAAAAGTAAAAACCATTACATTTATTTTAAAAAATAATTATTAATAAAAGGGTGAAAAGAAATTATAAGTGAATGGTATATAGAAATAAAAATAAAAATATGGTTATAGAATTGATGAATAATAAAATTAAATATCTTATACATGGTGTTTGATTGTGTTCATCTAAGTATAAGTATGTTTCCTGACATTATATTACAATCTCACTTTTTATTGGGATTTTTCATGTTTAAATTTGTATCATTAGAATTTTATAAATTATCTCTCTCTCTCTATCACATAAAAAGGATTTTTTAACCTATGGTATTTTCTATTGTTTTTATGTATTAATTCAATTTTCCCTCTTCAGTTACTGAAATGACTAAAATATTGTTTTTAATAAAAGATGGTCATATTTTTTATTTTAGTCCAAAAATCATTTTATTCAATATATGTGATTGTTATATTGTTTCAAAAAAATTATTATATAAAATAAATCATTTTTATGGTCATTTTATACTATATTTAATTTTCTTAAATAGATTAAAAATAAATATTTTTTACATTTTTTGTGTGGTAGTTTTGACGTTATTTATAAAAGTCTAAAAAAATGTTTTTTAACATTTAACACTTGAATTACCTTTCATTTTGAGATTTAAATTACTAATTATGAATCTTAAATTAAATTATTCCCTGTTATTTCAAATAAAATCATATTCCTTTTATTATAAGGTAATTACTTTTTATATTTTTAAATAATGAAAAGAATTTTTATTCATGATTTTAAAAGAATAATTCAAATTATTTTATATAAGAAATTATTATCTATATAAATATCATTTAAGGATAGTTATAATTAATTATTCATATTCTATTATAATACCCTCATTCTCTATCTATGTGGATTGTGATGATGTTTTTTATAGATTTTTCATGAAACTAATTTCTGTCATAGGTATTACATATGATACGATGAAATAATATATGATTTTATGATCTTATGGAACATATATATTTAGTTTCCATTCTGTTACATATGGAATATGATTATATAGATCTATAATTCAATGGGAAATTCTTTATATCGCAAGTGATATTTTGTAATGGATTTGTGGAGTGAAACAAATCTATTAAGGGAGAGTATCTTTCAAGGTATAAAGGGATTATGAAGTGAACCCAATATAATATAGGACTCTTTCAACTGTGTTATTATTGTATTGGAAGTGATACTTTAGTAAATAAATGAATTTATTTTTTATTCTTTTGACATAAACATACATCTTGTAATTATAATAAGATCTCATGGATCATGGTTGATTATTGATGATTTGGAACTCTTGTGACTCATTTATTTATTTTTGACAATTCCTTATGCCATGACTCGTGATTTTTAGTCTATGAATTTATGGGAATGATTTCATCAGTTATGATAATGTTCTCCAATATGGATTTGTTTAAGCCTTATTACAAATTTGACACTAAAAAACATGAACATCAAATCTCTAACACCAAATATATCTAACCATTTGGAATTAATTACATGAATGAATAATGACCAACCATGTATTAGTAATTATGTACAAGGGAAACCCTGTGTTTTGAATTTTACTAAGGATACATAACCATTTAATATAAAATTGTAAATACAAAATTCTCAAAATAACATTCTCTTTGTCCATATCTATGTTTAAAACTGATTCATAATTAATTATAAAAAAGACCAATAACTAAAAGAACCTTGAAAATCCTCATCCAACATATATCGTTGCCTATTTTCAATTCATCTCAGAAAACTAATATCTAAATTTTTTTTTTCTGTGATATGATATATTATAGATCCTAATTTTAAAATACATAACTAATTAAATTGAATAACTATTAGAACACATATAAACCAGTATCCCATTTCCCACAGGAATTTTTTAAAGTGGAAAAGATATCCACTACACCATTTTCCAAAACTAACAGCTCATGTTATTTTAACCATTCACAGTTATACCATTTATATGATTGTTTCTCTAATTAGATCTCGATTTACATAATTTCATCTTACTTGAACAAACCATTATCAATGAACCATGATAAAAATATCCTTCTATTAGTTTTTACTATACACCCCAATATTCATTATATTATTAACATATCATAACATTTCAATAATAATTTACATAAAAAATTCATTCATCTATGTTTATTTCCATGTTATTTTTTTAAAAAAGAATAATAATTTCTATAATAGGTTTGGATAACTCTTGAATATCAAAACCCCATAAAAAAGAATTTTATCCTTCTAATAATTCATTAAATAATTTTTTTAATATTTACCATCTCATAAAATCCATTAATATCTAGGTCAATAATACATTATGGACTATCCAAACTCATCACGAATCACATATGAGTAAATATTAATATTCCTTCATTTTTATATCTATTGAGACATCAACATCTCGTCAATGTATTTCAACATTCTCCACCTTCCATATTATTAAATTTTGTTAAATTTTGGATTACCATTATTATTGTTAATAATTATCATAATGATTATGTATTCATGACCCTAAAAAAACTCTTGGTTAAAGTTGACTATCTTTTAAAATATCCAATATATACCCTATTTATTGTGAAATAAAATTTATGTACTCTCATTGTAAAAATATTCTACTTAAACTAAATCCTTATAAACATTTAACATTTACCATATGTCACAAGATACATAACAAAATTGGAAACAATATCAGAATAGTTAATTGATATACATTACAAGACTCATTTTAGAAAATTTATCATCCATTTTAACAAAATATTATATCATATAAATGAAAATTTTGAAAATATTTCCAAAAATTTCATTTTATATCATATAAATCTCATTTGGGTAAGCCAAAAAAGTTTTGTTCAAGCATTATTCAATAAAATTTAATACTCATTATAAAAAACCATAATTTCAAATCCAATTGTCCTTTGTTACATTGAAAAAATTATGAATTATCTAATATATGATTAGAATTAAATAGTATCCTCTATGAAATCATTAATTCCAATAAATCTGTAAATATATTAGATATGTTCTCTATATACACAGGTTTTTATATAATTTTGAATATCAACTATTCAGTATACAAGTATGCATAATTATTTAATCATTTTTATATGAAAATAAGTAACCTTGAGTAACTTAGTATGTTAATTTCATATATACAAATTTTTTATTTGAGCATAAAATTACTTGATGGATAAACATATCATAAGTCATTCACTCAAGCTAAGGAGTTATCACTTGACCCTATCCTACTTAGATGAGGAAGTCATAATTAATTTGCCTATGTTTGAGAATAAAAATAATTTTTCAATATCAATCATGGTCTTCAATGACATAATAATCTTATAAGGGGATTAATCCAATTTAAATTACAACATAATTGACGAAATTTCAAACAACATACCAACCAACACTTTTATCAGATCATATTTTATTATTATGTATATAAGGGTAGAAAATACAAAGTTTCTCATTATTTGTTTCTTTTCAACCCTAGATATAAGGATACACAATGAAAAATGAACCCTTAGTATATCAAGTAAATAGTGTGTGATACACCATGTGACATACATAATGGGTCATCTAGAACATAAAAAATAAATTTTCTTCTAAAGAGAGAACAATTTATCTGTTTGTGAAATGCTTCCCTAGATGACAATAACCTATTTATTAATTTTATAATAAATAGTGTTTTGAAACAATATCAATTTAAAAACATCATTAGTGTATAAATTGGTAGACTCTATGATCATACTCAATCATAATTTCCATACAATCAATAGGTAGTGTCACTAAGGTATAAAGGATTTTTAAAACCATCAATTCATCTCCTTTTGAAAAAAAAAATATCTATTAGAATGTTCCCTTTCACCAATCATATTAGAGAGCCATTTCCTTGTTAAATTTCCTCCTTTATTCTTAAATAAGAAAAAAGTAAACTAGTGTTAGGGATAGATCCCTGACATGTATCTGATAGATAATGCCAATTCAAATTCTACAATAGATTATAGAAATATTATTCACTAAAAAATAAAAATTATTTAGATTATAACTTTGAATTTTTTTCCAAATAGGTATCTTTCACCATATCAAGCATTGAAATCTAATAGCACAATGTCATTTCCATCATAAATAATACCCCCAACTCATATAATTCAACATTTAAATTGATAATGATGGGAGAGACTATACCCAATTCTAGAGACCACAATATAATAATATATTATAAAAAAATATAATAATTATGTGTATATTCCACAAGGTTATGAATGGTCCTTACCCATTGTTGTTCTAATCCATATCAAGGATCATTATTTCCATAATTATTTTTAGACATTAAAATATGGTTGTAATTAAATTATTACTTTTATAATTTTAGTCCACTGAGATTATGTAGTATCATGTGAAAATATGCACATATTGAAGGCATCATTTTACCTAGTAGATACTAACAATATTATATTAATCTAAATGGAATTGGTCAATATATATGATTTTGAGGACATACTCCTAGATATATCTTAAGAAATGATTGATATTGTTACAATAGTAAAATCCAAGAAATGTATGTCCATGTATCCTTATTTATAGGTAGGACGAAAAATGCTAGTTTAAGGTAAAACATATACTACTTCATTGACTTGTCTTCATTGTGGGTAAATTGTTGTGATGAGAACGTAAGAACGTAGAATAATATTTTGAGGGAGTTTTGGCAATATTGATTTTTTTACCCAAATATTTATTTCTTGTCGATAATATATGAGGTTTTGATAATAATTTATGTTGAAGGAAGTAAATATTAATAGGGTGAAGAACTAGTTATCTGTATCCTACACCATATAATTTTTTTGTACAAATAGAACTTGTTATCATTAAGGATGACATTTGTGAGTTTTAAATGATCATTTTCCACAAAAAACATGATATCAAATGTTAGGAAACACAGTATGTGTTGTGAGATACAAGTCTAGAAATATATTTAGAAAAAAACCACCCTCATATGGTATCCTAGTGTGAATGATAATGAATGGTGTGAAGGGGACCATGTAAATTCCCCCAAAAATAGAATTCCATTGAGTTAACTTGATGAATGAAATCATAAAAAATGCATTTTTTCAGGAGTAATTATTAAATAAAAATTATACCATAATAATTTCCCGGGTAAACTTATTTTATATGGTTGGTATGGACTCATTGATGATTATAAAGGTGACCCCTCCTTAAATGTTTTTTCAAGAAATATATAACTCTTCCAATGGAATTTTCATTGGTAATGAGAATATCAATGTAGATTTTGGAGAATATTTATATTTTTCTTTAATACTAATTTATATACTCTATTAAAATAATGAATGTGATTTGGAATTGAGGATATGTAACTACTAATGATTGTCTTCCTACCTCAAAATGAAGGAAATTTTCTTTTATAATTAGTGATATTACCTATGATCTAGTTAACAAACACATCAATGTTGAGGATCCTTATCATTATTTTAGATATATATTTTCAATGATATAATAAGGGAATTAAGTTATATGATCCACTACTCAATTAGCATAGTTAATATAACAATGAAATTACAAGTTATATAAGTACCATTATTAGGTAGAGTCACCAGTTTCCCACTCCATATGTCATATTTTTTCCGAACTTCTTGAATGAAATGATATATTTACATCTTCAATTTATAAATATAGTCATGATATCATTGAATAATATGTTTTAGATGTTCAAATAATATAACCATCCTATATATTTTATTACAAGGCCAAAAATGATTTCATATATGAGGTTTCTACCAAGTGAATCTTGTGAAAGTGTGATTAAGTTAGGAGTTAATGGATCATATTTTAAATTCATATATAAAACATAAAGAAGTGAAATTAAATTTCTATTTACATGATTGTGAATCATTAGGTGGAGTATTAGTGAAAAAAGATCAAAAAAATATTGAACCTACAGTTTACAAAAAGAAATTAGTATAGTTATTCATTTAAATATTTAATATACTTTCCTCAAATCGACTTTGTGAATAAATCTTATTGAAAGATCATGGTTGTTCTACAATATGTATAAGGTCGTGGGAAGTCACACACACAACTTTGGGAATGAAAATTCCATTAAATATAAATTTCATTTAAATTGTGATATATTTATTAATGATATCAAATTTAACATTGTGTAAATATCATTAAAGTCCTTTTTGGTGTAACACATTAAGAATTTAAATTATATTTTTCTTTAAAACCTAATGTATTAAATAGATTTATCCACATTAAACAGTAACCTAAAATAAATCACTGAACTATATTTAACCTTTAAAATATATCCATAGAATTCACATGTAAAAATAAATGTTACCATTTTTTTAAATATGTATAAATAAAAATAATGGAAATTATGAATACTTAGACAGTGATAAAAATTAAACTTGTACAGCTAAATATCTAATAATAAATTTTCCCTTTAAAATGTAAGCATTCTGAAAAATTTCATTTTTTGATTTTTATTTTCATGAAGTAAATATATTATTGATAAAATATATTACTTGCATTAATAATATATTAATAATAATTTTATTAGTAACTGATATGAAATAACAATAATAAAAGTTATTATTTTAAAATGTTATTTTCTATCAAAAATGATTTTCATTATATTTTTATATTTTTATTTATAAGTTAACTAATAAAATTTTATAATTTTAATTTGAACAAATTGAATTCATTTTGCAATTTATAATTTTAATATTATTTTACGACTAATTTTTTTAGAATTTGTTTAATTAATTTATTTTAGATAAATAGTGAAAAATATAGTTTATACCAAAACTATTTTAAGACATTATAAAAAAAATTGAAGTACATAAAACCGTATAATTTTTTTTAAAAAAGGTTTTTAATATGTAAAAATATAAATTTTAAAAATACTATTTTGAATTTATAAAACCATCAATTAAAATTTTAAAGACATAAGTACTATGTTCATATAAAAAATGTTTTTAAACTTTTTTTAAATAAAAATTATTTTTCAAAAAAATCATTTTATATTTATTTAAAACAAAAACAAAATTTATTTTTTATAAAAAAAATAATACGATGTAAATAATTTACATTGATAATTTTATCCATTATATAAATTTTAGGCATCAAAATTATCTTTTTCTGAAACAGGGGTTGTATTCATTACATGATCTAATGTTAACATTATTTTATCTAAAAGAAATGACTCTTATATAATAATATGGATTTCAATTTTTGAATTATTATTTACAAATTATTAAGTAAGGTTAAATTTATTTTTAATCATTAAAGGTATATGACATAGATAAAATTTAGTTACCACGGTAAAACCAAAAATGGTAGAAGTGAGAATTCTGAGAGTAGAGGATTTTAAAGCATGTATTAAAAATGCCTGAAAATTAATGGTTGTGGGTTGGTCATACTTATATCATAATCCATTTCAGTATTATCTATTTTAGATTCTTCTTGACATGAAATCAATGGATCTTTTTTTATTGAGATGAAATATTAAAAACAATTCCATTCTCGTAATTTTTAAATGGGGCCTCTCACCACCAATTTTTGAAATACCCAAAAATTTGATTTTATATTAAAACAATAATAATTTTCCCATTTTCCTAGAATCATGTTTACTCTATATGTGCCTGTTATCACATGATATTATCCTGATACTTCCATTTCCATGTATTCTTCCTAGGTGGAAAGTCCCAGTCATCAATATGGAACCCTTTTTTTTACATATTTTATCATTTATGTTACATTCAAAAAAATAATATTGAAATTTACATATAATTATATCTATAATTTTATTACACTAAATTTTATTATTATAATGGAATAACGATTAACAACACTTTCCTCTTTTCAGTTAAAAAAAATTTGAAAGTCATTCGTGTATTATGTGGACAACCACCTACAAAAAGTGATGAATTATATTTTCCGAACCACATATCTTATATGGTTATTATTGTTAAATTGAGAATGAAATTATAAAAATAAAATATAATTGTTATTATGAATGAAAATATTATACTAAACCTTCTTTACCTCTCAATATTTGACAAATCCAAAAATATTACCATGTGTTTTGCGGACTACCACCCCCAAAAAGTAATGAATCCTGTTTTTAATATTGTTACATTATTATTTATTAAACTATATTAAAATAAAATTAACAAAAGTAATTTTGTAAAAAAATATCATTATTATTTTTTAAAAATTATTATACACTAAAATAAACATCCACCCTAATTATAATCATAATTTAATTATGGTATGTTCATGTTTTGGTAGGTCTAATCAACTCTAAGAAAAATTAAATATTATAATATCATGGAAGAATATGATAACATAATTATTGATAATATATGATATAAATTAGTAAATAATAATTTTATATTTATTTAATGGTAACTGTTAGTCCCACAGGGTCGAACACCAAAAGAGGAGGGTGAATCAGGGTATTACAGATTAAAACATCTTCTCTCAAGTATTCTATTTCATTGTAAAAACAACCCAATTCACTCTTCCTCCAACATAAATATATGAATTGATATGAAAGGATGCATAATATGCATCAATTTTTACTCAGTGAACCCTTACTAGGCTACATCTAAGGAGCATATAATGGTGATGTTCCTATGTACCAAAATCACTATGGCTCAACACCAATAATGAGTAAAAAGTTCATGATAGATCTTATATGCTTAGTCTCACTACCTTTACAAGATTTTGGGTCTGATCACTGAATTCCAGAGGGTCACTCACTATGCCTCTTTCTCTAGCTCACTATCAGTGCAAAGGGTCCACGTCTTCCCCTTCCTTCTCTTACTACTCTTGGAAAGGAATCTACTCACAATTTATAGAATTGTAGGTCGAACACAGTTTATAGACATGTAGGTCCCTTCATTAACATAAATTCTTACATCCTCAACTTTATATAGATTCTATTTTCAAGTTCCACTTTCACTCATAGATTAAGTCCATCTTCTCGGGTACTACTAGGTACCGAAAAATTATTTCACAAACTGATTTAAATCTTATGAAAGCATACTTGTGCAAAATCATGAATCACCTTGTTCCTCTGCATACTATGTACCCACCTCCTCTGTATACTTCTTCCGCTTCTATAAACCTCCCATCGTATGCAGACTGTCTCCACCTTCGCTATCGCATACTACCTCCATGTACAGACTCTCCAAAGCTCCTCTGAAAAACACCTGTTGTCCACAAATTATTCTCTATTCTCATAATACCTTCTCAAACCACCTACATACCATGCCTTATTCCTCTACATACTATGTCCCTTGTGGGATACAGTTTCCCACCAAAACCATTGGAAAAAATTTCTTCTGCACGAACCACTTCAGCCTTCGTCGAAATCTCCCTCACGAACATTCTTTGGACATTTCCAAATTCCTGGAACAAAGAGTTGTTCTCAAATTATATTCGCACCCACCATAACTTTTTGGGACTAGCACTTCTAATATAGGAAAGATATCTACAAAAATCAACTAATCTAGGATTTACCAATTCTTTAATTCAGTACAGCCTCCACTGCAAACCATTTATGCTGTCGTGAACCACACCTATTCCACAAACCATTTTTTCACAATGGCTGGTTTACTTCCTTTGGTCCTACACAGTACCATTCTATTCTATCATACCATGAACCATCATGACTTCCACATACTACACACCCTTTACCGCATACCGTTTTCGTAAACCATGTCTGTTTTCACAAACCACTCATATGTACTGTTTCCTCTACCTAGTACATGACTATGAATAGTTCCTAGATATGGTACGTCGTCCATGTCACAAGCTCCATATTTCTCTTCCTTTTCAAATTTCATTTACTGTTGTTCACAAAATTTCTCGATTTTGAGTCCCACAGATTTGGAAAACACTGGGAAACTGCACCTCCTGAAAAACCTATCTTTGGGAAACACCAACCATAATCATTTGTGGTTATTCGGATTTTTCCACAATCAAAATATTACCCAAAAAATAATGAGAGGAAACCTTGAGGGATTCTTTCCAAACAATATCATCCTTTGGGTTTTCAACAACTCTTCTCATAATAATTCTTCACATTTTGATACAACATTAAAACTTCTTCCATCTTCAACTATCATTCTCTTAATGTGATTATGATGGTGATCAAGGATTTACTAAACACATACTCTAAGCCAACATGATCCATGATCGGCTTAAGAAATAAGAGTATAATGAAATGTTCAACAATTAATCACTTAATCTTTGACAGAAACTCTTGAAACCAATTACTTGATTTCATCATGAACCTCAGCTATCATGACATGTAATCCTTGATCGATAGATTATAGAATCATCATATTTAATACTCCCCCTAATTTACTGCTCCTCCAAATAGCTTTAGCTCTAATTCAGCACCCCATATCTCACTACTCCTCTTAACATCTTGTCCATATGTCTCTTATCCCCCTTAATACTCACACTTTCTCCCCCTTTTCCAACAAACCCGAAGGGAACTTCAAGGTTGTATGCAACAGGGTAAAGAACAAATATCAATACATTTGGGAAAACACATCATACCTCAGGGAGAGGGGGGTCCCACATCCACACTTTTTCATGTGCAAGGATTTGAATGGACTCCTAGATCTAGTTGATTCCTTTCAAATGATTCTTTGGGAATGTCCTTTGTAAGAAAATCTGCAACTTGTAGTTCTGTTGGCATATACTCCAACTTCACAAGCCTTTGCTCCACCTTCCCCGTGATAAAACAATAATTTATTTCAATGTGATTTTCCCCCAAATGATGGATAACATTTTTTCTATGATTTATAGTACGGGATTTATTATAATTAAATCCAATCATAAATTTCACTGCAACTCCCATATCCTCAAGCTGCTACTTCAACCACAGTAGATGAATATTGGCTTGAGTAGCTACAATATATTCATGTTCTGTGGTGCTCAATGAAATGAAATATTTTGTATTTCTATACCATGAAATAAAAAATCCTCCAAGATAAAATCCCCCTTCAGATGTTGATTTCCTATCATCTATTGAACCTTCTTAATCTAGGTCTATATATCCCAATAACATTGATAGAGATTTGTCTTTATACATTTATCCAAAATACATTATTCCTTTAATATACCAATGTATTATTTCCACTATAATCATGGGTCTCTCCTTGTGATTTCTTTGATACATCACTACATGGAATCTGGTAAATACAATATCTGGCCTTTCTTCTATTAGGTACAATATACTTCCAATGATTTTCTTGTATTATGTGATATTAACAACCTTTCATTCATCATCTCATGCTAGTTTCTACCGGGTAGAAATTAGAGTCTTCATCTATTTGAAATTATTCATTCGAAACCTTCTCAGAACCTCTATGTCATATTTTGATTGAGTAAGTAAAAGTTAAGTTTCCTCCCTTCCTCACCTATAAACAAATGGAAAACATTATCTCGCCAATAATTGACATTTTGATCTCACTTTTAATGAATTTTGATGACTCTCTACATTGTGATTTATCTGATCCACCAAGGATTATTTCATCGAGATAACCTAGCACCATAATCCTTTGGATAATACCATTGTTGAAATATATATTTCAATTAACTCTACAATGTTGTAAACCATACTTCTTTAGAAACTGATCAATCCTTGAAAACCATTCTCTTGGTGCTTGATTTAAACCATATAAAGCATTATTCAGCCGAAAAACTCTGTTCTCATCTTCATGAATGAGAAAACCATCTATATTATCTATAAAAACATATTCTTCCAGAAATCCATTAAAAAATGCAGACTTGAAATCTATCTAGAAAATTTTAAACTTTATTTGCACTGTTATGGCCAAAAAAATCTTACTATCTCCAGCCTGGAAACATGAAAAAATGTCTCATCAACATCAATACCCTCTATCTAAGAGTACCCTTTCCCCACCAATCATGATTTGTTTCAAATCAAAGATTCATATTAATTAATATTGTTGCAAAAGACCCATTTAGTACCAATGAAATTCTTTTCATACAGTCTCGAAACAATATCCCATGTCTGATTCTTCTCAATTTGGTCAATATCTTCATTCATTGTTGGAGCCCAATTATTATCTCCAGCTTCTTCGTAAAAGCATTTAGGCTCTACTTGTGATAAGTATGATGATTGTTGTAGATAATTCATCCTCCTTATCTGTACTAGTGATTTATGATCACCAATTATGTTTTGTTTGTCAATTTCAGCTCTTCTTGATGATATATGTGCAAACACTGAATTATCGTCATCATTATCACCATTAAATTATTCTTTTGAATCTATCTCTGAAATTGAATCATCTCTTGATCTGCTTATCTCTTTATCAAAATCCTCTAGAGACTGGTCATGTATTTGCAAAGGATTCTACTCATTCTCCGCTATGGTTATATTATAGATTTTTAAAATCTTCAGTAGACACATATTAAAGAATTTATATTCTTTTATCTTCTTCGAGTAGCTAAGAAATATCACTTCATCTCTATGACAATAAGACATCATATTTTCTTCTTATTGAGAATGAAACACTTACTTCTGAATACTTGAACGTATTTGAATGATGGATTTTTCCATACCATAGCTCGTTTAGAGTCTTCACTTCTTTTGGAAACAATAAGGCTCTGTTTAATGTGTAGACTGCTATTATTACTACCACATTATAAAACTTTTTTGGAGGATCTTTCATGATGATAATTGTTCTATCCATGATTTTAGCAATCAGATTCCACCTCTAAACTACTCCATTCTACGAAAGAGTTCTTACCATAGAAACCTGATTCCTTATCCCATGTTTCTCAAGATAATCCTCCACTTGGATATTTATGAACTTCCTTCCATTATTCGTTTGAATCATCTTTATTTTCTAACCAAGATTTTTTTCACATTCCCTTTGATATCGTGTAATGCAACTAAACCACTCAAATTTGTGGGTGATGATTGAATCCCATGCAATTATAATATAATCATGAATGAAGAGAACATAATATCTCATCGCATCAATATCCCATGGTGAAATTGGCCCTCACATATCAATATGAACCATCTCAAGAAATATTGTTCCCTTTTTCTCCTTTCGCTTATTTGTCTTTCGAATGATCTTTCCTTGTTGGAAGGCATCACGTGTATGAGTGCGATCACGTGATAATCTAGGGATATTTTTGGAGGCATCACATTTCACCAGATCTTCCAAGGAATATTGGATTGTTTTGTCAAGACTTTTATGTCATAACTTGTTTTATTCATCCTTGGAAGAATGAGAACATATCTTCTTCTCCACTCACAAAGAAGATATTCTCTTTTGTATTCCTTCCTTACAACATAATAGAACCATCCTTTCATTGATGATACATAATTTCTTGGAAAAATTTATGGCATGACCTGAGTCATACAATTCACTAACACTATGAAAATTGTGACTAATCCCATCAATAACCAGGACATCTGCTCATCTCAAATATTTTCCTCCAAACTTTTATTTTCCTGAAATAATAATTTTCAAACCCTCATCATTACCAAATCATAGGAAACCTTCTTTATCATACATGATTTTGGTCACTAGATCCTTATTTCTTGTAATATGGGAAGTGCATCAACTATCGGTGATCCATATCCTAGTGTATTCTGATACCTCGAACATAAATTTTACAACCAGTACATGCTCTACCCTTTTATTTTTTAACAAAGTCATTGAATTAATACTTGACATGGAATGATAATCTTGATCATCCTTAGAAGATAACAGACTAGCTTCAACTTGCAGAGCTACAAATAAATTTTGAATTTTCAGATCTCTTGATGATTGATTTGGTTTCTTGTTATGAACAAATATATTCTTTCATAGCACATTCCTCTGTAATGTTGATGTGCAATATCATTCCTTATGCCTGACTCCATTTCACCTAAAACAAAAACCATCAAATGATGATATGAAATTTTGATCTCTATATTAACACCTCTATTGGGATTTTTCTATTTGGTACCTCTTTTATATGAAACATAAATTTTGAGAGTGTCCCATTTTACCACAATAATAGCATCTTATGTGGGGTACATTCTTGTGTGGAAATGATGTACCACATATTCTGCCATGTGTTCTTTGAGTCTTCTGATTTTTCTTCATATCCAAATCAATCATAACTCTTGTAGTGGGTTTTTGTGGTCTAAAATGAACCATCACTTATTTATGTTTTATATCAGATCCCATACCAACAGTATCATTTAGATTTGATTTTGTCTTTAGTTCTACTAGACCACTCTGCTCATATTTCACCTTCTCTATTGTAGGTATCATCTTCTTTCCTAATATCTAACTGAGAGATAATATTTTTTACTTCTATTAAACTTCTTTTTGAAGACCAAAAAATTTTTATTCTAGTTCATTGATACGTTTGATTTTATATTTTCTAGTTATATTAAAACTATCGATTTAAATTTTCCGTTTTTCAATATTGATTTTATACTCAACCCCCATTTCGAAGCATTCTGGCATTGAAGACATCAACTTTTCAATTTCTATATTCTGCTCATATCTCTCATCTTTCTACTGTTTCATATAGAGTTTGGCCTCACATACAACTTTTTTATATTTCTTTTTTTTAGCTCTCAAAATATATACCTCTTCACGGTAATCTTCTAATTCAGCTAAAAGATCATCTCTTCATTCAATTTTTACTTCTTCATTTTCACTTTCTTCACTTGTTAAATAATTTCTAACTGCCACTAGAGAATCTACATTATGATCCTTGCAGTCCTCCAACTCTTCTACCACAGATTATTCTGATCATTCATCTTCCTTTTAATGTAGATTCTTCTTTTTGAAGAACATTCTCTTAGTACTTCTCATACCTTTCACATTTCATGAATTCTGATTTTGAGGAATTTTATCATTGTCTTCATTTTCATCCTCAAACATCATATGACACTTAGTTTCAAAATTTTAAATATTTCCGCACGGAATGCATGAAAATGGAATTTTTCCTTTGAATATTCCTTTCCCCTCTACATATTTGAGGAGAGAACAGACATGATTTCATCCAAATTGTCCTTTTTAGGGATATCATTAATAGAGAGATCATTCATGGCCTTGAATTAAACATATTTATAATTCCCCTTTTCCACTACATCATTATTATCATTTCTTATTTCATATGCTGCAAAGGTATTGTATAGGTTATCCAGTGTCAGCTCTTTCATGTCTTTGTCTTCGAATACTTCAACATTGAAATAGAACTGTGGTGGAATTTTCATTATGATATGTTTCATAGACTTTATATCATTAATTTCTTCTCTAAGACCATGCATGTCTTCCACAGTAAAATTTACCCTATCAAAGAATGCATCAACAGTCTCATTGATGTTCATTCTGAGATCCTCATACTTGTTCCACATAACTTACAACATTTCTTCTCAGACTTTTGTGTCTCTTTATAAATGTTCAATAATTTATCCCACATAGAATGTGATGTTTTACATGAAATCACTATTGGATAAATATGATTTTATAGGGATACCCCTAACACATTGATCCCTTATCCATTATCATCCAATACCCTTATTTCAACTTCTGATAAATAATGACTATTGATGTTATTTGATATTCCATCCACGTCTATGGTGAATACATCCATTCCAAATAATCCGAAGTACTATTGCATCCAATTATTCCAGAGTTGAAAACTATTTCTGTTGAAAATTGGAATCCCTTTATGATTGACCACCTCCATTTCTTTATCTGATAGAGAACCAAACCACTAACTTTAATCCTATTCCTTTGATACCAATTGTTAGGCCCACAAGGTCGAATATTGTGAAAGGGGGTAGTGAATTAGGGTATGACAGATTAAAACGTATGCCCTCTGGGATCTGGTATCATTTTTCAAAAAACTTAATTCTATCTTCCTACCATAAAAATATATGAATAGATATGGAATCATGTGCAAGAAACATCGATTTTTACTTGGTTCACCCTCACTGGGTTACGTCCAATGAGCGGGCAACGACAATGTGCCTATGTGCCAAATTCACAAAGGCTCACATCCAATAATGAGTACAATGATTGGAAAAGATCTTCTATGCCTAGTCTCACTACCTTTTCATGATTTAGGTTTTTCTCACAGCATTCCCAAGGTTCACTCTTTATGCCTCTTTCATTGGCTCACTGCCGATGGAAAGGGTTACCATCCTCCTCTTCCTTCCCTCACTACTCTTGGAAATGAAATCCACTCAAAATTTATAGACAAGTATTTTGAACCCAGTTTATGGACATATTTGTCCCTTCATTTTCTTTTATTCATATATCCTCAACTTTATGTAGATGATCTTATGAAGTTCCTATTTCACCCATAGATGAATTACCCCTTCCCGGGTACTTCTAGGTACTGGAAAATACTTTTGCAAACTGATTTGAAGCATTAAAAAGCTTCATTATAGAAATTTTTAACCACTTCCTTCCTCCAAATACTATGTACAGGGTATGGTACATTGAACACCTCCTCTGAAAATTCATTCTGCTTCCAGAACCCTCCTATCATCCACGGACTTCCTCCACCTTTGCAATCGGGTACCGCCTCCGCATACTGATTATGTGAACCTTCTCTGTAAAACACACTCTATCTGATATCTATTGTCTATTCACGGACATCCATTAAAAACCTCCTTCATATTACACCTTCTTTATCTATGTACCACATCCTTTTTGGGATACAGTTACCTGCAAAAACCGTCGGTGAAACTTCTTCCACATGAACCACTTCAGCCTTTGTGGAATTCTCCCTAACGAACTTCCTTATGAGTTTTCAAATTTTCCAATGCAAATAGTTTTTCTCTAATGATATTCACTATCACCCTTAATTAATGGGATTCGTGATTCTTATATAAATAAAGATATCCACAAAATCCAATAATCCAAGATTTACCAAATTTTTGATTCGGTATAGCCTCCACCACATACCGATCCTCCTACTATGAACCGCACCTATTTTATGAACCATTTTCCACAATGGTCTATATAATATATTTTCTCCTTGGGGATTCCATTCTATTTCTCCATACTGAAAACCACCATGCCTTCTGTATACTACACACCCTTCCCTATAGACCGTTGACGTGAACTATTTTCGGCTTTGCAAACTGCTCCTACGTAACATTTCCGCTTCTGGGTATGCAGCTATGAACTGTTCCCATACATGGTACTCCATCAATGTCCCAAGCTTCTGTTTTCACTTCTATTTCCAATTTAATTTTTTTTCTTCGCACAAAATCTGATTTTTAGGCCCAAAACTTTTTCAATCACTGCGAAACAGAACAACCGCCATTTCTTCATCTGAGAGAGAACCACACCACTAACTTCCAAAATTTTCATATAATACAAATTTTTAAACCCACAAGGTCAAATTCCCTAGGAGGGGGTGAATTAGGGTATGACATATTAAATATTCTTCCCTCTGGGATCTTGTTTCATTGTTTAACCAAACTCAATTCTATCTTCCTCTTGTAGCAATATATGAACATATATGAAACCATGCACATGACACACCAAGTTTTACTTGGTTCACCCTCACTGGGATACCTCCAAGGAGCATACAACGTCGATGTGCCAATGTACCAAATTCACTAAGGCTCACTACCAATAATGAGTACAAAGTTTGGCCTAAATATTTTATGCCCAAGATCACTACCTTTACACGATTTAGGGTCTACTCACTGCATTTCCAAGGGACACTCCCTATGCCTCTTTCTCTGGCTCACTACTAGGGGAAAGGGTCACCATATTACTCTTCCTTATCTCACTTCTCTTGGAAATGATTCCACTCACAATTTATATACATGTAGGTCAAACATAAATTTTTGGACCCTTAGGTTCCTTCATTATCATTAATTTTTATATCCTCACATTTAGGTTGATTCTATTTTGAAGTTCCTCATTCACCTATGGATGAGGTTCCCCTTCCAGGGTACTACTAGGTACCAGAAAATACTATTGCAAATTGATTTGATGATTTCACAAGATTCATTGTGAAAATTGTGAACCACCTTTTTCTTCAGTGTACTGTGTGCCAGGTATGTTACGTAGAACACCTCCTCCCATTACTGCTTCCTCTTCTGCAAACTTCTTTTCGTCTATGGACTGCCTCCACCTTTTCCATCATGTACCTCCTTTATGTACCAACTCTGAAAACCTCCTCTACGAAACAACCACTGTCTGTGAATAGTTATCTATTTGTGGACTACCTTCAAACACCACTTACATACCATGCCTTCTCTCTCTACATACCACATCCTTTTTGGTATAGCATTTCCTACAAAAATCTTCAGTGGAATATCTTCTGCATGAACAACTTCATCTATCATGGAATTCTCCACTGTGAACTTCCATTGGACTTTTCTAAATTCCCCTAGCAAAGAGTTGTTATCTAATATTATTTACACTCACCATTAATCAATGGGATTATCACTTCTTATATAGGAAATGAAATCTTCAAAATTCATTATTCCACGATTTACCAAATATATGATTTAGTACAACCACCACCGCATACCAATATTCCTTTCATGAATTTAACCTATTCTGTGTACGATTTTTTCACGATGGTATGCATACTACCTTCACTCCTATTTTGGGCCATTCTCTTCCACCCTACCATGAACTATCACGCCATCTCTATACCGCATTCCCTTAACCGAAAACTATTACTGTGAACCATTTTATGATTCGAAAACCGCTCCTGTATATCATTTCCACTTCTTGGTACACAACTACGAACCCTTCCCGGACATGGTACACCATACATGTTCCCGGATCCATGTCTCCCTTCCTTTTCCAATTTAGTTTACTATTCTTCACAAAAATTTCTGATTTTAAGGCCTAAAATTTGGCAATCACTGGGAAACTACACCACCTTTATGTCATCTTCTAAGATAAAACCAAACCACTGACTTTCAAACTTTTCCTCAGATACCAATTGTTAATCCCATAGGGTCGATTACCCTGAGAGGGGCGGTGGTGAAGCCGGGTATGAAATATTAAAACATCTTCCCTAAGGGATCTAGTTTCACTGTTAAACAAAAATCAACTCTCTCTTCCTCCCATAGAAGTATATAAATAGATATGAAATCATGTATAGGACACAATGATTTTTACTTATTTCACCCACACTAGGCTACGTCCAAGAAGCATACAATGATGATGTAATAATGTACCAAATTCAATATGGATCACTTCTAGTAATGATTACAATGTTCAGGCTAGATCTTCTATGCCCAAGATCACCGCCTCTTAAATATTTAGGGTCTACTCACTGCATTACCAAAGGTCACTCCCTATTCCTCTTTCTCTAGCTCATTTCTAGTGTAAAGGGTTGTCGTCTTCCTCTTCCTTCGCTAACTGCTCTTGGAGATGAATCGAATCACAGTTTATAGATTGGTAGGTCAAACATAGTTTATGGACATTTGGGTCCATTCATTTTCATAATTTCTTTCACCCACAACTTTAGGTAGATGCTCGTTTGAAGTTCATCGTTCACATATAGATTATTCCCACCTTCTTGGGTACTTCTAGGTACTAGAAAATACCTTCACAAATTGATTGGAATCTTTCGCAAGCTTCCTTGTGCAAATCACGAACCACCTTCTTCCTATGTGTACTATGTACTAGGAATGGTATGAACAATGCCTCCTCCATGTACTTTTTCCACTTCCGTGAACCTCCATTCATTCACGGACTGCCTCCGCCTTCGCTATCATGTACCACCTCTATATACTGACTCTGCGAACCTCATTTGTAAGACAATCTATGTTCACAAACTATTTTCTATTATTGGAATACCTTCACAAACCGCCTTCTTATTGTTCATTCTTCTTCCATGTACCGTGTCCTTTGTATGATTCAATTTCCCATAAAAACCTTTGGCGGAATTTCTTTTGCGTGAACCACTTCAGCCTTCTCATAATTCTCCCTCGTGAACTTTCATTGGATTTTAACAAATTCCTTGAGAAAATATTTTTTCTCAAATGATATTCACTCTCTCTGTTAATCAAAGGGATTTGTGCTTCTTATGTATGAAAATATATCCACAAAATCCACTAATCAAAGATTTACCAAATGTTTTATTTGGTACAAACTCCACAGATTATTGATCCTCCATCCACGAACTGCACCTATTCCACACACCATTTTTTCACTATGTTCTACGTACTTTCTTTTCTCTTAAGTGATTCCATTCTATTCCGACATTCCGTGAATCATCACGGCATCCGCATATCGCATTCCCTTCACCACAAACTATTGTTCTGAACCGTTTCTGGTTTCATGAACCGCTCCCGCTTACCGTTTCCGCTGTCTGGTATGCAGCCAGGATCCCTTCCAAGACATGGTACACCATCCATGTACTGGGCTCCACATTTCTCTTCCTTTTCCAAATTTCATTGCCTATTCTTCACACAAATTTCTAATTTTTTGGTGCAAAAGTTTGGCAAACACATGGAAATTGTGCCACCTCAAAAACATGGATTTGACAAACACCTACCATACTCATTTTTGGCCACCTGACTTTGTGAACAAACACAATCATACCCAAAACATGTTGTTTCATGACTGCATTTGGAACGATGTGGTAAGGGGTGATAAAGTGCCCTACCCTTCCTTCCTCAAGAAAAAGATGAGATAATGACCCCTAAGTCCTGCCTCCAGTATGCTCTGAAGTGGCGACCAGCACCAAGGGTATATATTTTCACAATATGGGAGGAATTACCCATTTTTACTTTATCATGATCAGGAGATAAAATAAGTCAACCACCAAACACCAAGCTACAATATCTATAAAAATAAATCCAAAGCCAAACCCACAGGGATGTTTTAAACAAAACTGAAACAAAAGTACATGAATCTCTTAGGTGAAATACCAAAAAGGAAAAAAGGAAAATTGAGTAGCAGCAGGAAAACTGAGCACCAGCCAACAACTACTCCCATCATCAAGACTAGTAGGGTCCTGCATGGTCCTCAAATACCTCCTAGAAACGTAAAAATAAACATAGGGTAAGCATACAAGTATACTAAGTAGGGAACCTAAATCTCTCGTGCACAAGTGGGGAGACATTCTAATTCCCTGTGAAAAACTAATGTAACCAGACACTGATTAAGGAAACTAACCACCCAACATCACAAGGAACACACTCTAAATATCAGAATCCATGTATGTAGTAGTATATCACATCATTATTGGGTACCCCACACCACCCTCCCACTTGTCATCTAGACATCCTACACCCCAAACCTCCCTCACAAGTACCACTACAATATCCCACCTGCACACACCTGGGCCACAACCATCCATATATCTTTCTTACAAACACTTGGGCCACAACCACACAACTTTCCCACAGACATTGCATCCCTATAACAACCACATCCAACTCAGTTCTACTCACACACACTTGGGCTCTACAATACTCACTCATATCGCCCGAAGACACATGGGCCTCATCCCAAAGACACATGGGAAACTACAACCACACCTTTCTCCCAAAGACACCAGGGCCTTATCCCAAAGACACTTGAGAACATTCTACCTGAAAGCACTAAGGACTCATATCCATAACAGAAAACTACCAAAATGTTCCGGGATAAAACAACACACCATTACTGGAGATTCTTGAGCAAAATTAACCACCTCAGGCCATCACGACCTCTGGGAGAGGGAGCAGATAGGAGACAATGACCAGAGAAAACACCTTCCACTATGAGATGGGTGTGTTTGGCATTATATGCTCAAAATGGGTAGGGTCTTCTCTAAACATGAATAAAATACATGAATATTACTGAACAAGAACTCTTCCCATCCTATGGATTCTAAAAAAATATCCAAGTAGGTGCCACATCACTCCTACCCTACGGCATGCACAGAAAAAAAATCCCAAAACTCCCCATTCAAGTTATATTGTTTGAAAATTTACAATTCAACTATTCTTTCACTTCGGGGAAACTAACAAGGACAACCATAAGTTAGAACAACAACAAAATAGAAAAAAAGTAATGATATAACAGTTCACTTGTGGTTTTTCTTGTAAGAAAGAAAACAAAGGTATATGCCTCAAACCATTTCCATGTTGGCTTGTCGCCACATCACAACCAAAGGTATTTTAGCTGCCTAAAAGATCATACAGTCCATAATAGATCAACCTCTAAATAGTATGTTCTATTATGCAACACGTTCCACCCTGTGATCTCAAAAAAAGCACCACATAACTCGTACAGGGCACCAAATAGATTCCTCATGCATATCATTAAAAAAAATCAAGCATTTTACATATTCGAGCAACACTAGTCCCCAAGTTCCTCCTTTTTATTTGTTTAACTTGGGTAATCACATAGGGGTTACTTTCATCAAGCATCCATTTAAATAGCCAGGTATGTATGATTATCAATTTTTTCAAGTTGCACCATTTTAATCACTACCATGTCCAGAAAACAGAACATTATCAGTGCGCAAACAAGGACCACCAATAGCCATGATTTCCAGTAGTCTTAATACTTTACAATTCACAACACTGAAAAAAATAACAACATCATATATTCCCCATACCCCTTCCATTTAATAGTCATTTATTATCTTTTTTATAGGTTGGGTTTAAACTATGTCTTCTAGATGAATTGTCATACCTACCCCACATGATGCACGTAAAAGGGAGAAGATGGTAGAATTACCTACCTTGATGATCAATGATCTTTATTTCTTCCTCATGTTAAGAACATATATTGTAACTTGATCTACACATCTCGGTTTCCCCAAAACAGGGTGGCACAATTGGAACAGTGAACCCCAAGGAAGGGATGATCCGGGGAGTGAAGATAGATCCCACGACTTCATGGGAATAGAGGAAGGGTTCAAGCGTGTCAAACTAGTGATCAAGAAGGAAGAACCAAGGAAAAATGATATCACATACCTTAATAAGATTTAATGGACCAACGATTTAAGATATGCCGAATGTTATCATTAATGAGAGGATGTCATTAAATCATGCGGTTTGACCATGTAAAGGATTACCCACCATTGTAATAAATTAACACAGGAGTTATGTCCTTTGAATCAGCTTTAGAGTTTGTAAAACGGGGATTTAAATGCATTTTACATTGAAGGGAATGTCAAAGGGGAGAACTGTAGGATGTTGGAAGCAATGTACACCAAAAATGAAATTTGACAATGTGATGGATGACTCACCATTCTATAAACCTCACTGGTCTAGAAACAATGTAGAACCTTACTGTTCTGGAAAGACTATTAATGAACTAGAAATTTGTTAAAGGGGATATCCTACTATTGGAAATAGCCTACTGGTCTAGAAACACTGTTCATGAACTATAAATTTGTCCAAGGGAATAACATGATGTTTGAAATAGACTACTCTTATGAAAACACTGTTCATGAACTTGAAATATGTAAAAGGAAAATCCTATTGTTGAGAATAGCCTACTTTTCACGAAAAAAATTTCATGAACTAGAAATTTGGAACATGAAATAATCTGCTGTTGGAAATAGCCTATTGTTCTTAAAACACTATTTATGGACTAGAAATTTGAAAAAGTGCCAGGAATAAGTCACTTTGACCTCCTAGAACACCGCAAACACCAAATTTCATCAAATTAATGGACCAGAGAGGTCCGAGCCATTACATCAGATACCTCTCAAAACATTTTCATCCCCAAAAAATCAAAACCATCCAAGAAGAAAAGAGGGGTCCGAATAACCACCTTGTAAGTTCCCTCTTTGGGGAAAACCACCCTGAGTTGTTTGAAAGCTGGAAAAAAAACTCGACATCTAAGAACACCCCTCCCCCCCCAAGATTTATCACATTTAAACAGATACACCAACCCCAATGATCACATTTATTAGACACATGGGTCAGGGGGTTCCTTCCTACATGTCTAGATATTATCTGCTTTAGGCGGCACAGACTCATCCACACGGGTTTAATTGCATCCACATTAATGTGTTCTAATTAAGAGTCAGGTCATCCCTGCCCCAAAAATTCGGACACGTCACAAACATCTTGGAAACAAGGGAACAATCATTCCATATCAAAAAAATTCAAGCATAACATCACATTAAGGGTACAAAAAACTGAATACATCATAGAATAACTCAACACTTCAACATAAAATAGCTCTGCGTAATTGACATGCATCTGGGAATCTTACTCTTAAGTACTCTCCTCGACACCACTGAGTCTCCAAAAGAGATTAATTGAGGTAATATAATTCCCACGCAACACCTTCTCTTTGTGAGGATTGATCTCTACTAGCCACTCATCGAAGGTCGCGTCATCGTCAACATCGATCTCACTACAATTGATGATGGGTTTGTCATCATGAAGATAATGACGAAGTTTTAATACTTGGAAAACTTCTTGTATCATGATCATATGAGGGGAAAGTGATATCTAATATTACATGGCTCTAACATGATCCAATACCTCAAAAAGAACCATCAATTTGAGGAGAAAGCTTACTCCCGTGACCAAACCGTTACTGACCATGACGAGGGGAAACCTTTAATAACACATGGTATCCAACCTCGAACTATAAAGGTATCCCCTATGATCGTTAAATGAATTCATCCTATCCTGAGCTATCTTCATCCTCTCACACACAATATGAACTTTCTCAGTGGTGCTCTGTATCACCTTTGTCCCAAGAACACCTACCTCACCAACCTCTATCAAGAACAAAAGTGAAAGACACAAACTTATGTACAAAGCCTCAAACTGTGTCTTTCCAATGGTAGAGTGGTAGCTTTTGTTGTAGGAAAACTCTACTAGATGCATTTTTCGTACCCATGATCCCCCAAAATCTAGAACACATGCTCGTAGCTTGTTCTCCAATGTCTAGACAGTCGACTCTGTAAGCCCATCTCCCTAGGGGTGGAAGGTCGTGCTAAGGGGTAGTTGGGTGCCAAAAGAATGCTAAAATCCCCTCTAGACTCATGAGGTAAACTTGTTTCCCTGTATAAGATAATGGACTTCATAACCTCATGCAAATTTACCACCTCATATATGTACCTTTGTGCTAAGGCACTCACCAGGATTGACTCCTTGATCGTTGAAAAGTGAGCCCATTTCATTAGTCGATCAACCACTACCTAGATAACATCATAGCCTCCTTGAGTACTTGGTAGAAATATGATGAAATTCATTTATATCTCATCCCACTTCCACTCAGGGACATTCAAATGTTGCAAAAAACCTCTAGGAACATGTGGTACAACCTTTACATGCTGATACACCAAGAACTTTTCCACAAACTAAGCCACAACCTGCTTTCTCCCGGGGCCCCAAAACCGTCCCCTTAGGCCTCTGTACATCTTGGAAACATTGGGATTTAAAGCTAGGGTTGATCTATGTATCTTGATAAGAAATTTCCCATGCATCACCTCTAGAACAAACAGCCTTCCGTAGAAAAGCATATGATTCTGACCATCCTCCAACCACCCTTCAAGAGAATTTCCCTGGTCAATGTGGTCATGCATCAATTTAGCCTCTAAGTCTCCACACTGAGACTACTCCACCTACCTCATCAGATATGAATGCACCATCATCAGAAACAAATATCCTCTACCAACATCCTCCCTCACATCTAGGTGCAAGGAATCCAATAATCACATTCCTCTCCAATCATCTGCAAACTCTTGAACTACTTACTTCTATGATTTGCTTCTCCATGAATCAACGTCAATTTTCCCCTTACCTTCAATTTAAGAGACCTAGAAGTAGTAGCCTTGTAGAAAATCTGCCCATATCTACTACCACAAATTCAGATCCCTCTGGGAAAAGATATACCTTAATCTCTTGTGATTGGTGAAGACCACAAAGTTCACCTTGATGATGTAACGCATCCTCCACTTCAATACAAATACTACTTCTGAATGTTCCAGATCATGTGTGGAATAGTTACACTCATGTGGATGTAACTGCCTAGAACCATAAGAGATCACTCACCACTGATGCATCAACACACATCCTAAAACAAGACCGGAAGCATAAAAAAACAGCTCAAATAAAACTCCTTCCTTTGGAAACCTGAGCACTGGAGTGCTAACTAGTTTCACCTTTAGATAGCTGATAGTTTCTTGACACTACTGTCTCCTTGAAAAATTATTTTCCTTCATAGTCAAATCCTTCAATTGAGCTATAAATAGAGTAAGGTTGGGCATAGTAATCTGGTAATACCCTACTGATCCTAGGAAATTACTATCTTCCACCACATTCTTGAGTGTTAACCATGAAACAATTGCATCCACCTTCGACGGGTCAACTGATTCCCCTTTCTAAGACACCACGTGTTTGAGAAAGTGAACCTCTCGTGTTAAGAACTTTCAATTGGACAACATCCCGTATAGCCGATCGCATAGAAAGACCTCCAAGACTATTCTGAGATGCTCAACGTGCTCGTCTTCTGACCTAGAGTAGATTAGAATGTCATCGACAAACACAATGATGAACAGGCCCAAAAACTCATGGAAAAAGTTTTCCATGAGGCTTTTGAACACTACTGGTGCATTCATGACACCGAATGACATAAATACAATCTCAATGTTCCCGTACCTGCACCTAAAAGCTGTCTTCGATATATTATTGTCTTTTACCCTCATTTGGTGATATCCAGACCGAAAATCAATATTAGAGAACCATCTTGCTCTGTTCAATTTGTCTAAGAGATCATCTATCCTTGGGAGAGGGTTAATGGTTCTTGACCATTACCTAATTCAACATCTGGTAGTCTATGCATAGCCTAAGACCACCATCTTCCTTATTCACAAACAAAACCAGAGCACCCCATGGAAGCACTCTAGGTCGCACAAACCCCATCTTTATTGGGTAATTAATCAAAACCTACAAATCTCACAACTTTGAAGGCTCCATCCGATAGGGATCCATCAAAACCGAATGGGTACCGGGTTGTATGTCTATCCCAAACTCAACATCACATCGAGGGGGTAGAGTCACAACCTTCTCAAGAAAGACAAAGAGAAACTATCTGAAAACCCCCGAAACTCCCACCATATCTGTATCTATCATCTCCGCTGACAGTCCTAACTATATAGAAAGAAGAGGCTCCACATGTCGTCTTCCCATCTAACAAACCCACTTGAAAAAAGCCACACACTGATCTTCCTCATCGAAAAACACAACTCTTATCCAGAAGAATTTGATAATAGCACACCTAGAGAACAACCATTCTATGTCTATAATGGTATCATACCGATGCATCTACAAATAGAAGAAGATCCCCACAAGACTGATGTGGACCTATAATCAGTCTACATACTCGAAAAACATAAAAAAATAGGTCTGACCTCCAACTACTGTACTCAACACCAGGGTCCCAGGAATTCTTTATGCATCTAGACCCAGAGCATGGGAAATATCGAGTGCAACTAAGGAGTGTGAGACCCCTAAATCAAACAAAGAAACAGTAAGAGTTAAGAAAAAATATATCGTACCTTGAATGACCTCCAACAACGCTGGAAATGTTAACTATGGAGTGTGAAAGTATCCCCGCCTAACTCATATGCCTCTCTACTATTGACCACCTCTTCAACCAAGCCCCGGTCGTGGTCCCTAAGGGGAACCCTGAGGGTGGCCTCCTCCAAAACGTCTTCCCACAAAGGATCAGGGGCCAACTGCTGAGAAGGCCTTGCTGGAAACTACTAATGCTAAGGTTGGTGTTGAACCTTCCCACCCCACCATATTGTGCTTGAGCTGGGCACGAACTCTGAATGTGCATAAAAACTCCACAGGAAAAGAATCTTGGTCCTAGACCTGTCAGAAAAGGGTGGGGACCAGAGGATCGAAACTAGAACTTTTGAGGCCTACATACTTCGGGTCAAAACCTCGAAGGCCCTGTTGATTGTGATCTGTAGGTGACTGCCTTTCCCTTTGATGAACCCAGCTGGCTTACCTCTCACAGCATGCCTCCTCGTGAGTGTATCCTTTCCACCACCTTATCCTTCTTCTACACATAAAAGTACATTGGTATGTTAAAGGGTGTAACAACATACTGAAGAGATGATCGAAGCCCCTCTTCTAAATGTCTCACTTGAGATTCCTCATCCAGAAAGTGGTCCGAAGAAAAATTTAGGAGATCCTTGAACTTGATCCCCAATTTCATCAACAACATACTTACTTGATAATGGGAGATAAATTACTGTCTCTTTTCAGCTATTTTCATAGATGAATGGAATTCCTCTCAAAACTCCTTGAAAATGGCCTCTGGAACCTCTTTCTCCTACTTTTCCCCGAGGTAGAGTGTCCACCACTGACGCGCTGCTCCTCTCATCTGGATGACTGCTAATGGTACCCAATATTCCCTCAGAGAATGGATTAGAGTCAATTTGATCCCCATATCCTTGATCCTAACTTATGTTTCAATGTCGGAGACATGTCCCTCGTATTTCCAAAGGGTCTATCACTGGAAGGAACATATAGTCCACTGCCACCTCTCATCCTCCTCCTCTCATTCATCCCTCTCCTGATTGGCCGAAACATCCTGATATGCCTCAACAACCCATGCCACACATGGACGACGTCCAGGCGCCATAACTGCAAGGTAAACAAGGAATTCATAATCCTGAGTAGCAATTAATTTTACTTATGATTTCTTTATCATCTTATAAAATATTCTCCCCAACACACCCCAATTCAAGTAAGAAAACAATTCATTATGATGCATGTATCTTTCCTGGGATCTCTACCCTGCAATCAATGTAGGCTCACTTGGTCATTCGGTAGGCTCGGAGTGCTTGCATCAGATCATGGGGGGGAAAAATCATTTGTCCTAGATGATCTTCCCTAGCTTATGTCAAATACCAAGATTTCCTAACACTATTTCCCAACAATCCCAGCAGCTAGAAAACTTAACAGCATCCCGAAAAAACTCCCAACGCCAAAACTATTAGGTTCCCACACGGTCCATAAAGCCCTCCTAGAAACCTAAATTTAATCATAGGGTGATCTTACAAGTATACTTAGTAGGGAACATAAATATCTCTTGCACAAGTGGGGATACATTCTAATGACTCATGAAAAAAATGTAACCAGACACTGAGCAAGGAAAATAACCACCCATCCTCATAAGGTACACTCCCCAAATATCGCAATCTATGTATATATTAGTATATGACAACATTATAGGGTACCCCTAACCACCCTCCCATAGGTCATCTAGACATCCTACACCTCAAAACTCCCCCGAATGTTCTACTCCCATATCCCGCATGTACACACCTAGGCCACAACCATCCACATATCATGCCTACAAACAGCTGGGAAATAACCACACAACCCGCCTACAGACACCAGGTCCTTATCACAACCACATCCCACATAGTTCACTTGCACAAATATGAGCTCCACAATATTCACACATCTCTCTCGAAGACACCTGGGACTCATCCCGAAGACACGTGGGAAAATACAACCACACATCTCGCCTGCCGACACTTAGGCCTCATCCCAAAGACACTTGGGAACATTCTTCCTGAAAACACCTAGGCTTAATATCTATAATATAAAACATCCTGAAGGATATGGGCTAAAACAACACACCATTCTTGAAGAATCTTAGGCTAAAGTAACCACCTCTGGCTATCACAACCTCTGGGAGAGTGCGAAGAAAGGAGCTAACGACTAGGGAAATCACCCTCCCCCATGAGATGGGGGAATTTAGCACTATGTTCTCAACATGGGTGGAGTGTGCTCTAAACATGAAGCAAATACATGATTAATACTGAACAAGCACTTTCCCATATTATGGATTCTAAAACAAAGATCTAAGCACGTTCCATAATTCTGCTACCCCAACGGCATGCATGGAACACCAATCCCAAAACTCCCCATTTAGTTTATAATGTTTAAAAACTTATAGTTCAACTATCCATTCACTAGAGTGAAATTAACAGGCACAACCATAAGCTAGAACAACAACAAAACAGAAAAAACAAAGTTGTGATTTGACAATTCACTTTTGGTTTTTATTGTAAGAAAAAATAATTATGGGATATTCCTCAAACCACGTCCCCATCGGCTTCCGGCCAAAACACAACCAAAGGAAGTTCAACTACCTACAAGATCATACAGTCCAAAATTGATCAAGCTCTCAACAGTAGGTTATATTCTGCAACCAGTGCCACCCCGTGATCTCAACACCACCACCACATAACCCTTAAAGGGAACCAAACATATTCCTCATGCATATCATTAAAACAGATCATGATGTTTACATATTTGACCAAAACCGGTCAATATGTTCCTACTTTTCATTTTTTTAAATTGGGGTGATCACATAGAGGGTTACTATCATCAAGAATCCATTTAAAAAGCCAGTTATATGTGATTTATGTGTTTTCATGTTGCACCATTTTAATCACTACCATGTCCAAAAACAGTGAAATGCCAATGTGAAAACAAGGACCACCAACGACCACAATTTTTAGTAGGATTAAGCTGATACAATTCACAATGTAGGAAATAATAACCACATCATCTCTTACCCATCCTGATTCTATTTAAAAATCGTTTGTTATCTTTGTTAGTGGTCTGGTTTCAACTATGTATCGTGGAAGAATTGTCATACACACCCTACGTGATGCATGTAAAAGATAGATGAAGGTAGAATATTCTACCATGGTGATCAAAGATATTCATTTCTTCCTCACTTTAAGAACTTATATTGGAACTTGATCGATACCTCCTGGTTTCCCCAAAATAGGGGTACAATAAGAGAGCTGAAACCCCAAGGAATGGATGATCTAAGAAGTGCAGATTGATACCATGACTTCTTGGGAATAGAGAAAGGTTTTGAGCATCTCAAACCAGAGAATCAGAATGAAGAACCAAGGAAAAGGGTATCTCATCCATTAATAATATTTAACAGGGAAGATATTCAAGATACACTGAATTTTTTCATTAATGAGAAGATCAAATAAAACCTTGCAGGTTGACCATGAAAAGGTTTCCCCACCACAAAAAAAATTAAAACATGAGTTAGGGCCATTGAATGGGCCTTAGTGTCCTTAAAACAAGGCTTTAAATGCATTTTACATCAATGGAAATGTCAAAGGGGAAAATCTCTGGGAAGTTGGAAAAATTTTACAGCATAAATGAAATTTTAAAAGGTGTTGGATGAATCACCGTTATGGAAACCTCACAGGTCTGGAAACACTGTTCATGAACAAGAAAATCAAAAAAGGGAATAGACTGATGTTGGAAATAACCTATCATTCTAAAAACATTGTTCATGTACTAGAAATTTGGAAAAGTAAATACCCTATAGTGGGAAATAGACTACTCTTCTAGAAAAAATGTCTATGATATAGAAATTTAGAAAATGAAAAAGCCTGCTATTGGATATTGCCTAATATTTATGAAATGTTGTTCATGAACTAGAAATTAGGGAAAGGAAATAGCCTGCTGTCGGAAATAGCCTACTATTGGAAATAACCTACTATTCTGGAAAAAATGTCCATGATATAGAAATTCAAAAAATGAAAAAGCCAGCTGTTGGAAATTGCCTATTATTTAGGAAACATTGTTCATGAACTAGAAATTTGGGAAAGGAAATAGTCTCATGTTGGAAATACCCTTCTATTGGAAATAGCCTGCTGCTGGAAATATCCTACTATTTTGGAAACACTATTCATGAACTAGAAATTTGACAAAGTGTCGGGAATAAGTCACCTTCACCTCTCAGAACACCTCAAACACTAGATTTTAGTAATGTAATGGATCAGAGAGTTCCCTGGAATTACATACCTAGAGGTCACATTAAGATATTTTTTCCCAACATTAACATTAATATTAATCCCATTAACTAACATGCCATATTTCATTTGTTAAAAATAACTGAAAGATGCAAGTCAGCAATTTTTCTTATATGAATTAAAGGAGAAAATACCATAGAATAAAATTATGATATAATATATATTTACATGACATAAATTACAGTTCCATATAGATCTTTTAATGATGATATTTGGGAGAATAATGATAAGTATAACTGCTATTACGAAACTACAACAAAAATATTATGTTTAATCACACCCAATATTCAAAATAGATAAAAAATGAATGTTATTGTAATAAATAATAATAAATAAATATTAAAATAGGTTATAAATAATAATATGTTTATAAAATAAATTATTATAATTTTTATTTTTATTATATAGGATATTCAAATCAGTTTAGTGGAATTTAGGAATAATGTGATGGTTTTTTGTAACTGAATTTTCTTTAATTAAGTTACAAACTTTAATATTGAACATTATTTATCCAATTTTAATTTATTCCCCCTAATAAAAATATTTGATTAAATTTATCCTTATTTTTGGGGTTATAAAATTCTTTTTAACAACTTCATTATAAATTATTTCTCACCTTATGTATCTTAAAAGGGGTTTTCTGGTAAAAATTCGTATTTCTGGAGAAATATTTCTTTTTATTAGCCAATTTAACTTTATTTATTTTATATAATGATAACTTGACATATTATATCATTAATTTTATTTCATAGTGTTTTTAGTTTATTTTAAAACACTTCCTCCACTGTGAATTTTTATTTATTATATACTCAGGTCGTAAGGTTTTTTTTCCTAACCTGATTTTAGTATCTAGATATATCAAATGTGAATACTCTTCTATAGAATATTTTTTGATTTATTTCAAATAATAATATATTTTCATTCTCCTATGATCATCCATAGAGAGCACTATGTATTATTTACCCTTTATGAATTGGATTTTATATAATATGTTTTAGAGATTTATTTTTTATTAAAGGTATATTTAATAAAACAGAATATTTTTTAGTCATATTTTATCTTTGAAGAAACATTTTGTAAATATGAGTATATTTTTTCAAAATATAAAAAAGGTAATTTTCAACCACCTTAACTTTACTTCAAGTAATTTTAAATAAAAACATATTTTTTATTTTCATATGTTTAATTTTCGATAAAAGAACCCCCATTTTTATTTCTATGTGATCATTTCATTCCTCTACCTTTGTCATTTCATATGATGATTTACCTCTAAAATTTCATATTTTTTAGAAGAAGTTAATTTTCTTATATCATTATAAAATATTTCATTTAAATTTTTTTTCAAAATATCATTGAAATTTCTTATTTCCAATTTTTTTTATTTTTTGGATTTTTATTGTGCCAGTTGGAAATGCTCCTCAGACCTTCTTGTATCAATGATTTACTTACAAAGTATTGGATTTCAGATTTGGCCTTTGGAAGCGGGATTTATGATGTTGTCGGTGTGTTTTTTGATGAATCAGAGTTATTTTTGATGAACTAGATGCTCTTGTGGTTTTGGGTAGAGTCTTTTATAGTGAAAATTCTAAGACTGGAATGGAGGATGTATACGGTTTGGGGTAAATTATTTTTTGGATCATGTTTTGAATTTCTGTGATGATTCGGTGTTACTGGTCTGGTTTGACGATTCCAAAGATGGAGATGTCAATGTTGATGATTTGCGGTGATGATGAAGATGGTGTCATGTGGCATCGATTCCAGTACGGCGTAGGGCTGGAGGAGTGCTTCTGGATTTCGAATTTTGGGATTTGAATGAGGAAATCTAGGTGGGTTGTTTTGAAGGTTGAATTTCATTTTTTGGGATGTTTTGTTTTTTGAATCTGGAACTTTGTGAGTTTCCCACATTCCCATAAAGTGTATATTTGGAAAATTAATAAAATGATTTGGCCCATAACATATTATGTTTCCATTTCCCAAGGGTATGAAGAAAATTATTAAACGTAATATAACTAACTGAATATCATTTTTGAAGAATTTAAGGGAGATATTGATGATATATTATATAATGTGTAGTTTTTTATATAGTGAAAAAATTTGCATTAGTTCGGAAATAATGGGTTTTATTATTTTTTGTTATTTTAATTTTTTAATATTAAATCTTAATCGGACAGGGTAATTTATAAAATGAAATATTTTATTTACACAATTCAATTAGGGATTGTTATGAACATGAATTTGTAGTTGGAATCCCCGGAAGTATGTAAAGTATGTGTTTTAGCATCAGATTGTGGATTTTGGGCCCAAAGATCCCTAGTTGGTATCACAGTATAGTTTAGAAAACATTCTTGTTTAGGATGTTATTAGGCGGGGATATAAATTTCTTTAATGTGTGATAAGATAATTTTGATCATAATTTCAATGGTATTGATAACCCTTTAAATTACTTAAGTAATGTTCAATATTTTAGGGTTTACGATTAGAGAACCTTAGTGAAAAACCTTGGAACAAGTTAAATAGATAGGTTGAATTGTAAGATTATGTAGTGATGTTTTCTTAATATAGAGATTTTGTGGTTGTAATAGAAATTATATCCCTATCTAGATACTATTAAGTGGATTCAGTTGTGGAATATATGCACCAAGTTGTAAACACTCTAAAAAGAATGGTTTATAATCAAAGAAAATATTCACTCTGTTGCATGATGAGTGGTACTAAGACAAAAAATGTGGATAAACGCTCCTAGGGTATATTATTTAGTTAATATAATTTTATTCACATTCCATTATAAAGAATTTATTATGTTATGGAATTGCATTAAGAAATATGATAGAACACAACCAAATAATTTATATTGAAAAAAGAGTGATTTATGTTGAACTAAAGAAAATGAAATAATTTATAAATGTAAGGAATTTTGAGGTTGAATTTATCATCGAATTATCTTAAAATATTTATCTTATGGACTTCATCACTCATGATTAACTCATATTAGTTCTAGTAATTACTGAATCCCAAAGGGACCAAATTAATAATCGATGCCCCATAATATATTGAGAATATCCCAATGAGAAACCTATAAGGATAAGATATAAAGAGATAAATATTGATATTATTCCAAACATTCTATCAATAATTATGATTAAAAACATGATGTTATTTGAGTTAAAAACAAAATAGAGAATATAATGATAGAGTTTAAGGGAGGATCAAGGGACAAAATGATGGAGAAAAGAATATTTAATTTTATTTATGTTAAAATTGTAGGAAATAAAACCCAAGGGAATGTATCAATAGAACTACAAAATTCTCCATGTGTATAAAATGAGTTTATTCAAAAACATTTAGAAGAGGAATAATGAATCAACCAATTTTTACAATAAAGGGAATAGTTATTTCCAAGTCAAACCTATGTTATTAAGGTAGATTCCTCATTTTAAAATATATCCCATGTTATGCCTATAATTTAGATAACCATAAATAATATTATTAGTGAGTTAAAATTACAAGTTTTAGGAACTTTTTATTGAATGGGATAGAATGTAATACCCTGATAACTTAATTTATATATTTTCCCATACAACCAAATGTGTTCAATTACTTGTTTGACATGAAACACTGAACTAAAACAAACTACATAAATTTATGTATCCATTAAAAAAATTCATAGAATTGGAAGGTAAAAATATATTTTATCAAAATTTTAAAATATTTATAAATAAAAACAGATTTAATTATTACTGCTATAGAATTGATGAAAAATCAATTATTGTAGATAAATAACTAAGAAGTCCAGTTGACACTTTAAAATGGAACCATTATAAATTATTTCATTTTATGTTTTTTATTTTAATAAACTAAATATATTATTGATAAAATATATTTCTGATATGGTTAATATATTAAAAAAATTAGATGGGAAATTGATATGAAATTATAATAAGAATAGTTAATATTTTAAAATGTTATTTTCCTATGGAAAGTGTTTTTATCATATATTTATGTTTTAATTTATAAAATAAATTATCTAATTTTAGAATTTTAATTTGATAAAAATAACATAATTTTTAATTTCTTCTGTCAACATTATTTTATGATGGATTCATAGTATTGTTATAAAATAATTCATTTTTATTCGAATAGTGAAAAATATAGTTTTAACCAAAAGTATAAATATTGTAACATAATAAGAAATATCTAGAGATCTATAAATCCTTTAACTTTTTATTATAGTTATTTAATATATAAAAATTATTCATTATATAAATAATACATTGAATTTGGGGAAGCTAGGATTAACATTTTAAGGACTTAACTAATATATTCCAATAAAATCTGTTTTCACTCTTTTATTTTAATTAATAAATATATTTGTATAATTTTTTTTTGGTTTCATTTGAAAGACGCATAATTTTTTTAATATACTGATTTATATCATAAAAATCATGTAAATTAAAAAATCAATTATATATATAAGTTTTTAAAATAAAATTACAAATATCCAAAAATTGAGTATGTATTCATTTCTTGCACTAATGATAATATTAAGTTTTATACAAAATGAAATATTAACTAATAAAATAGATCTATCATTTGGAATAATTAGGTACATATTATTTAACGAAATTAATTTTAATTTTAATAATTAAAAGGATATTACATAAGTAAAATTTGTTAGTATTGTAAAGGAAAAAATGGTAAAAGTGAACATTCTAGGATTAACAGATTTAAAAAACATTTTTAAAACATGTGTGAAAATTAATGGTTGATGTATTATAATATATATCTCATAATAAAGTAATTATTTTTCATTTTTGAGTCTTATTTCCATGTAAAACATGTACACTCTTTATATTAAGATTAAATATTAAAAAAACCATTCTCAACACATATAAAAGTGTCCTCTCACCACCCATTTCTAAAAAGCCTAAATATTTAGAATCCTATGGAAAATAGAACAATTTATTTACATTATAGTAAATTTTCATCTCTTTGAGCCTTTCGTAAAAAATATTATCCTAAGATATCAATTTCTATAGAGCCTTCAAAGGGAAACCCCAAGTCCTCAACGTGAGTACACTTTTTTTTCCCAAACATCATATTTGTATTTATTAATTTCCCAAATATTATTTTATAATTACATTATATTAAAATATTTATAATTTTTAATTAATTTTATAATTCTTATGGAATAAATAGTAACCAATTTTCCCTCTTTTTATTATTAACAATGAAATTTTTATTCATGGGTTGTGTGGACTACCACCTCCACAAAGAGCTAACTGTTTTTCACCACAATCCAATTAGGTGCTTATAAAGGTGAAATTGGATTATATAAGTGAAATATATAAAATTATTATTATTATGTATTGAAAAATTATTGTACTAATTATTTCCCTTTAATTTATCATAAAATGAAAATGTTAACCCTGAGTTGTGCTAACAACCTCCTCCAAAAAGTAACATATGATATTTTTTACTTAGAATGTTTCTTATTTATTTAAAAAACATAAAATAAAATGCACCTCCTTAAAATTATCATAATAAAATCAATGTGCTTCTGTAATAATGATATTATGTACAAACAAATCACCTTCATTATCATAATCATCAATTAATTAAGGAATCTCCATGTTTTGGAAAGTCTAACAACTTACTTGAAAAATTATATAAAATAATACCATGTATCACTATGAGAAATTAATTAATAATATTAAATTATATAAATAATTAAATAATGATTTATTTTTGTTTCAAAAATGAAATCCTTATTATTGAACTTCTTAATTAAGATACCCTTGTTTGTTTATTAAAAAACACTAAAACATGTTTTTCACCAATTTAACCTACAAGAACCAAAACTATAAATTTCCTAAAATGAAAACATAAAATTTTAAATAATTATAAAACATATATTCCAATACCTTGAATGATATTAAAATGATTTACTTTGGTATAATAATGAATAACAACATCGTTTTTATGAAACTAGTTTAAAATGATATTGAGTACTCACAGATGATATTGAAAATAGATAATAACTAACTAATATATTCATAATTAATGACCAAAAATAAAGGTTATTATATGTTCCTAAAATATATTATAAGGATGTTTTTTTATAAAGGATATTCAACTGATTTTTTGGATTTCATTAGTTAAGGTAATGGTTTGTGTGAAACAAAAATTTCTTCCATTAAATTACTAACATTATCATTAAACAATGTTGTTCCATGTTGGATTTATTCTCCCTTATTAACACATTTTATGGTATTTTATCATTTTTTAAAGGGGTTATAAAATTCATCATTATGAAATCATTATAAAATGTTTCATACCTCAAAATTTATGTTACTTAAAAGGTGAATCTTGGCCTCAATTACTATTTATTCATTCATGATTATTTTCACGCACCAATTTAATTTAATATAATGTATATACTAAAAAAATATATTATATCATGAATAATATTTTATGGTAATTGAAGATCATTTTTTATCTCTTTTCCCTTTAAATAATTTTATTTAGATGATACTCAAGATTTATGGTTTATTTTCAAAAACCAGTTTTAAAATCAAGATCCCTCAAATGTGATAAAATATATATATATATATTATAGTATTTCTCCCAATATCACAAATATTTTATTATAATTTGGTTATCCTGGTAATGATTGTTTCCTCTTTATCATATTTTAAATTTTATGTTCTTTAATATTTTTAATAAATATGGTTTTCAACAAAGGTATTTTTATATAATATAAATTAAATTATTTTTCAAAAAATAATATCTTTATATCTAAATTTTTGGATATAACTATGTTTTCTCATGAAATGGGAATATTTCTTTTCAACCACCCAGAACTTATTTTCAATTTTTTTGAATTTGAAATCACTTATTAATCTTTTTTATATGAGTGGGTTTCATTAAATGAAAACTATAATAATTTCTTATGAACATATATTACTATAAACTATTCCATTGTATATTAAACATTATGTCCCTATTTCTATTGATTCTGTACAAAATAATTTGCCTCCTAGTTTATAAAATTTTTCTTATAAAATGATTTCAAAAGATCAAGGATATTTATTATATCCACATTTGTTTTTCTAAGACATAAAAAAGGGGTTTTCGTGAAATCCATTATTGTTTGAAATATCATATACTTGATAATGGAAATTTTTCAAATGATACCATTAACCATTATTCTATTGAGGGATTATTTAATATTCTTTTACAACATAAATATGATCCTTCATAACCTAAGTCCTACAAAATTATTCTATTTTATAGAAACAAATTTCTATCCAATGCATTTCCTTTATGAAAACTCTATTTATTTTCATTGATTGATTAGTGTTAACATAGTCATCATACGTTAATTGATTAGGGAACTTATTGAATTTAAAATATAAATCTTGTGCTATACAGTTTTATTTTTAGGTATTATTATATATAAATCAGTCCCATTTATTATTTGATGAACAAATGAAAATATCTAAATTTTTAATTTCGATATATTTGACAATTGATTAATTCAGAATATTGATTATATATTTTTTAACAATCCACCTTATTTATCTTGATGGGTTATGATCATGTTATCTATTTCATTAACATAAGGAAAAGTATTAACATTAAATATGTTTTGATTTTAATAATAATGATTAATGAATATTTTTTTATTATGTATTATTAATTCATTTTATAATATGAAGAATGTATTGGACATAAATAGTGACCAGTGAGGTCTAATTATATATAGTGAATTTATACATAGATAGGTCTCTTGTGAAAAAAAAGGTTGAATATTTTGGTTTATGCCCTCCCAAAATAAAATATTTTCTAGATATAGTTCCTTGATAGTAATATTCTGATGGTTTTTCTTATGGAATGAAATTAGCTATTTTTTTGTTATGAATTTAATCACTATGGAATGTATTATTATCATTCCTGTGATACATTCATTTAAATTGTTATCCATGGATATATTATTTAATGGAATTATTATTCGTACTTGTTTCATTTTGTAAATTCTAGTCATGGTTTTGTTTGGGGAATGTTCTGATGGATTTGAGGAGGGGATCATGGTGTTTAGCTAAAATTTGATCTGGGGAAATATTTTGTGGCATGGAGGCTAATGATTCATTGAAAATGGATTGTTTTCACTATTATGAGATTAGATGCATCATAGAGCCTCCGGGTGTGGGGGTATTTGTGGGTTTTCATTTTTCAGTATACACTACAAAATATTTCACTTTTTCCAATGGGAGAATATATGTTTGTAAAAGTGTATTTTATATTGGTAAAACGTTTTACCAACATATATGTCTCTATCACTAAACTATCTGTAAAAACTTTTTCGCTAAATGTTTTTACGATAGATAAAATAGCTCTGTTACAATTATAATAATACCAACAGATAATATATATATGTTGGTAAAGTGTTTAGCAACAGGTTCTAATGACAAAATTTTCTGTTGGTAATAATTTTATCAACATATAATATTTGTTTATAAATTACAATTGAATAAAAATAATAAATTTTTATTTCTAATAATATTTTATATTATATTTATTAATCTATCATATTATTACACATAAGATGATTTTCACACATGTTAAAAAAATTAATTATATTAATAATGAAATGTAATACAAAAACAAAGGTCCTCAGCATGATACCCCCCAATAAGATGCACCCCCCACATCCATGTCATGCCAGTGAGCCAGCTCCAACACCAGGGACCAGCCAGAGAGTTAGAAAAGGCAATCTAGGCCAGCTCCACCCAGCGAGTCACCTCCAACACTCCAGGCCAGCTCTACCCAGCGAGTCAACTTCAACACTCCAGGTCAGGGACCAACACTAGGGACCATCCAACAAGTCATATCTATACAACTAGTCATCTCCAACATTCCATGCCAACTCCAACACCAAGGATCAACCAGCGAGTTAGCTTTGACACTTAATCCATAATCTATTTCTCTTGCACATCAGTTGTTGTTGTCTTGGTTCACACAGGTGGTTGAAAGTAGCTAATCATCCCTACTCATGCACACGTCCCCATTCATGCACTTGTGGATGAAAATGGCTCAACTCTAATCTAAAACTGACATAAAAAAGATCCAAAGGGTTAAACATATTTAAAAATAAAATAGCATGAAAAATAAGAGAATTGAATATTGAGTAAAAAAAATTAATAATCTCATTTATTTTTTACCTATTTCATAAAAAATTCTACATACCAAACACATACCCAACAAAAATATGTACAACAGTTTTACACGAAACATATCAAAATAAAGTAAAACTAAAAGGAGAATTCCACATACTAAAAAAGAGAGAAAAATCCATGAATCAAGCATACAGAGAAAAAAATGAGGCCTGCAGTACATAAAAAAATAGTTCTGGACTTACAGCACAAACCAAGACTAAAGAAGAAACCACGAATAAGGTATTTGGGGAACATAATGAAGTGTTAAGTATATAAAAACCTCAGTTAGTGACTAAAGAATACGCACAGTGAGGCCTTGTATGAGATTTCGAAATACAAAACAGGCTTCTGAAAATATGGAGCTCATGAATTACAGATAAAAACATATGCAGGCTGTAGTATATAAAAACTAAGGCCTTAAAATATCTATAGATTAAATAAAACTCAAATACATACAAAGTATCACATAAAGAAACTTGTTTTAAGTATAAGTACTGCAAGAAAAACTAAATCCATGACTCAAGAAGATGGAGGTTGATGATACCAGAAAACTAAAGTCATGATACAAGTCCACGATTCAACTATTACAATCTCTAAAATAATTCATGCAGTAAAATTATAAATTTTTACTAGGATAATTTTAAAATGGTGTTACTAACTGAAGCTAGCAAACTAATGATAATGTGCCCTGATTTTCATGTTTTCTAAGCCGGATGGAGATAAAAACATGTCTGCCACATGAATTCTACTACGAATTTTGGGATTTTTAGCCTATAGAATTTTGTAATATAATTTATTGGAACATAAGGATAATTTCGAAAACAAGGCTAAGTTAAATCATAAGAATAATTGACATTATTTCTGGTATTTATTCATTCTACTATGAATGGTGGAAGATTTTCTTTTCACTGCATGTAAGTTGTAAATATTTTTAAAAATAAATCTAAAGAGATGCACATTAAACTCAAATTAGATATCTCCATTGTGCTTTTAAGAGTTATAAAATAGTTGGTTTGGTTAAAACTGTTCATAATTTTCCAAAACTGAATTAACCAACCCATGGTTTTTTAATAACTCACCCTACTACTTTGGAAACCAAAACCAAAACAACCAAAAACTATATGAACAGAATACATTTTGTTGTTTTGAAATAACCAAAATAACCATGATTAAAATAGTATTTCATTTTGTAAAAAAATGAAAAGTACTAGTGTCCAACATGACAAGCCTCCTCTCCAAATGCATATTAACACCTGCATTCCAAATGCCTAACGAATAGCATTCTGAATGACTGGTAACATTAGCACAACACCATCAAATGTCCATTACCATATTAAATATTGATTAAAACTCCAAAGAATAAATTCCAAATGCAAAAACATGACTAATCAATAGTGTATTTAAAAAAACTACAAATACTACAAATATGCACTTGCCTATGATTTATAATGACCAAACTCAAAATAATAAATTAAAAATGCAAAAACTTGACTAATCAATAATGAATATACAAAACTACATATACCATAAATATGTGCTTCAAAACCTACGATAAATGATGTGTCAATGTTATATTTGGACATTTTTATAAGTCAGTTAAACACTTATTTTTGTCTCTAAACTGAAATAAAAAATCCACACGTCCTAAAAATAAGAACCACCTCAATTAACAAGAATCACATAAACAATTCCCATCGAACTGGAGGATAATATCCAAAATACTAAACTATGGTGAGTCTGTGGAAATGAAATATATCCATTACACCAGTAATTTCTAGAGTGCACCCAAATATGCATAAAAATAAATGGAATTTTAAATCTATTCATTCCTAATTTTAAGAGATATATGTAAAATATGACAGGATATCATACCAAAAATATGAACATAGATTCGAAAATTCCAAGGTACGTTCGATGTTCTTGTATTTCACGTAATCATACAAAGGATATCCATCAATTAAAAATGCCTTAACATGAGGGGGAAACATAACAAATACCTTCATATAGGAAATAAAGTGTTGTGGTATAAATCTATAGAAAATTATATTAAGATACTGTATGCAGATAAAATAATTGAAACCGTACGCAAATGAAATATATGACATTTTTTATTTATATTTGAAAATTTCTGAATAACATCAATCAAGAATTTAATGTATACAAAAATATGTTTCAATAATTTAAATCATACACAAATTAAATTTGAAAATGAAACTTTTCAAAAATGAAACTATATGCATAATGATTTATTCATTTGGAAAACACTATATGTAAATGATATTTGTGTACATTTTTCAAATGAATTATAGAACAAAATTATTCATATAGTTTAAAAATGAATTAATGCAACCATTTCAGATTATGGATTAATATGATATATGAAGAAAATTTACTCATATATACATAGTTAACTCATATATGTATACAATTAGAAACGACCCAAACCATTCTTGTACAGTATATGCAGTTAACTCATACACAGTTACTTTTCGTAATGGTTTGCCAAATTCCTTATATGGAATTGGGTATAAATTCTCATCTAATATATGAGATTTCATTGTGAGATTACCCAGTATAGTATCATGAGATCCACATCATTCCTGTAATGTTACATTCCACATTATTCATGTACAATATATGAATACATTTTACATATATATGCATATGGTTTATTCTTATGAGTTACGCATGTTGTTTCCTAAAGAATTATAATAGAATTTACCAACATATTTATGAAAATGAATTATGAAATTCAAACCATATGCAGATACATTATAGACTATTTATATATTTTCCCTCTAATAGAATACAACCACATGGATATATACAACAGAAATCTACAATTAAAATATGGATGACAATTGACTAACTGGATATAACAATGTAATAATACTTTATAGTTACAAATATGGGATTTAATTCACTGAGTTCACATTGAAAAACATATTCTACTTAGTTGATCTCATTTTACTCTATGACCTTTGATTGACATGCTAAAAAAATTTCCTTGTAGAGGTAGAACTTGATTTTGATTAAGAGAGCTTGGTAAAAGAGATCATGTCCAAAATTATTTCACCAGAGACACCTCAATATTGTAGAACATTAAAAATAAAGTCGATAAAGATCAATTCTAGATGAAAAGGAAATTTAATAGACAACTATTTTCTTGAAATGTATTGGTTACCTAGTAACAATATCTTTTTATGGTTGATTGAAACTCAATGCATTTTATTTCATTTTCTATATTAACTAATAATTACTCTTTCATTGTTTGTTATTTCTATATTTCATTGTTCTATAAGTTTTTATTTATCTTATATCATGATAATGAATGTTTGGGGGTTTTATTAGTTAGATATAATTTTTCATTGATTTACATGATATGTTGTCCCAAGAAATTGCACAGGTGGGGTAAAAGTGTTAACTTAAGATTTGATTGAAAATTTTATATTAATTTTGGACAAACATATGTTTTATATTTTTATTATTATAATGAATTTTATTTATAAATTTCAAATAAAATTCAATGTTATTTCTCATTTATTAATTTTGATGACTTTAAATTCACATTCAAAAATGACTTGGTAAATATTTAAACTCTTATTTTAATTTAAATGAATCATGAATTTTTTTTTTAAATTAAAGGTATATGATGTAGAAAAAAAGTTTTAAATTTGTTTTATTTACTCTTCCCAGATTGGTTCAGTGGAAAGAATTGTGCTACCATCTTTACAACAACCTTCCATGACATATATTCATAGTTCTAAATTAGAGTTGATGTAATGCATTTAGGATATGATAAGATAAATTCGGGATCTCTATTCATCTAATATAGAAAGTGAATAAGGATTTAGAAACAATGTTTTAGGAATTACCTTTTTTAGTGTTCTGATTGCACAGAAAAAGGTTAAGATTGATGTTACAACAATAAAAGTCATGATGAAAGTACAAGTCTGACAGTTTTTCATCTAAAAATAATGGAGTTTCTACCTAAAGAGAAATGGAAGGTCTGAGTATTGTTACATGTGCATTTATTTATAGTTAACAGAAAAGTAGTCTCTTATGTTCATGTGGAAAACCATGTTATTTTTGTAATAACATGGATTCCACTGTACAGTGGGTATGGAAAAATACTATACCTACTTACCTAGATAAAAGAAAAACATAAAATCAAATTTTCAAGTAGAGAAACCACATAAACCAGTAGCTATTAAAAATTAAACCATCATCGCCTTCTAGTGGAACTTTCCAGTACATATTAGTATATAACAAAATTAAGAATCATGACTTTCAAGTGTTCAGGGAAAAAAGGATAGTATTTAAAGTCTCTTTGGACAAAATGCTTCTATGTAATGTTGATCAAAAAAAATTTTGAGGCATTACTCATTATTGGGAAGTTATAATTCTTAGGCATGTTAATGATTCTTACAAGGAACAAATGTGTTCATAACCAACAACTCATTTATTAAGGACAAGTATATAAGAGAGATTGAATAAAAGAGTACCACATTTTTGAAGTCTTTCCAAATCCACAAGGATCTCTAATGGGAAATAATCTCTGACCAATAAGTATATAATGGTAGGTGTGGATAAACACTAGTTTTTATTCATTCCCTTCAATGTAAACCTTCAAGGAGTAATATATGGTTAATGTAACGCCCCAAGATTTCATAGTGTGTTATTCAATAACTTGCACTACACGCAACACTGAGTTCAATTGCACCATGACTTACCAAAAAAAAAAGCCATTAAAAGAGATCATGAATAGTATTAACTAAATTTTAAACTTTATATAATCCTCATAATTTTAGAATCCATATTATGAGTTTCTTAGTCATAATGCAAGAACAGATTCATTTTCAGTACTGCACTTTTATCAACTTTTGATAGTGAAACCTTTTTAAATACAATATTTTAAACTTTTTGACTAAATGGAGACATCAAAAAATTTAAAATGAAACATCCCAAGCTTCCACGGTACGCTTTCCTTTGAATAAAACAGTAGCGTGTGTTGTACGCAACTTCGAGTTCCAACACACCGTAACCAATCAAACTAGCTGTTATGAATAGTAATACCTACTTTTTGAAGTTATATATATTTTATATTTTAAAATGGACTTCATTTTTGGATTCTGAATATCAAATTTAGCCTAAGGTGAAATTTTGGTACTTTTCGGATAACTTTCATATTTTGATGAATAGTGAAAATTACTAAATTTTAATTAAAAACAACTTTTTTAATCAAAATAATTAATAGTGATAAATTATGAATTTGAGTGGTTTTAAAATATATTTAGAATATATTTTTACTATTTAATATAATTTTGGTCATTGGACATAATTTTACAATTAAACCGAACATAAACAAGTGTCAATCTTTTGATAGTTATTATCTCTTAAAAACACGCTTTTTGTTTTGACAGCGGGAATTAATTTTAAATTAATTTCTGCCACTTTTGTGTTTTGAATTTAGGAAAATGGATTCCATATTTGGAATCAGGATGTTCAAATTGTGTAAATAGGTAACTTTTATTTTTAGACATTTTGAATAATTACTGCGGTAAATATTTTATTTACCATGGTTAAGGGTAAATCCGGTAAATAAGGGTTAAAAAATAATATTATAATAATACTAAATTACTCTAAAACGTGTCTTAATCCTATTGGTTGATACATGGTCGACCATGGGAATCTTTGGGTCTATTTTGGGACCCCATGGATCCACTTGTAAGTGATAATGACACTTTATTTTAATTAAGTTAAAATGAATACACAAGCATATATCTTTTAGAAAAACAATTGTTACATAGGGTTATATATGTTGGATTTTAGATTATAAATATTCATTAGAAAGCTAAAAAGATTTACTACATAATTATATTTTATTTATAATTTTTAGACATTAAATAATTTATTTTATTTATGACACAATGATGATGCAGTAATTACTATAATAGTGAAAAATTACAATAATTGATATTATAAATACCCAAATAAATATAATATGAAACTTTTAATGAATTAAACTAATTTTCTAGGATAATATGATATATTAGGATTGATTTAATTGACTTTGTTAGAAGTAATCAATCTGTTATGAGTTTCACAAAAATCAACTATTGAATAGTGTCAAAATTGACATAAAAGAGTTCTTAAAACAAATATTATATTATTAATTGATATTAAATTCCTAAATATCTAAGGTTCGTCCAAGAGACTTATATCAGGATAGTTTCATCATTAATGGACCACTTGGGGGTCGCTTAGATGTATATAGTAAGTTTATTAACCATATTATATAAAAATACAAAGAGACATTGTAAAAGTGAAACTAATTAACTTAGAGTTAATACTTAAAGATAAGGTTAATATAAGTACCCAAACCTATCTAAATTCTATTGGTTGAGTGGTTTTCGACCTATCCCCACCTTAGCCTTTGAATAGTCAACTTTGGAGCCATTGGAAACCGAATATGAATTTATTATAAATTAATATTTCTAGCTTTTCCAAAGGTGCCCCTCACCCCTCTTATAAAAGGGCACTCCTCCTTCTCATTTCTTCACACCTTCAAAGCCTTTTGGTTCGGCCAAACTCTGCCCAAATACTCTCCCAACATCCCTCACTACAACCTAGAGGCCTTAGTTTGATCATAAAGCCAACCTAAGGAGCCCTTTTGATCAAATCAAAAGGAAGAACCCGAAGAAGAGGAGGTTAACCTACCCCAACCAAGGAAAAGTACAAGGTAAGGGTTTACTTTACAACCTCTTCATTATCCAAGGTTGTTTATACGTAATAATCTACTGGGATCTCTTTATCATCCACATCCATGTTTCTTAAAAATGTATTTCAAAACATTTTTACTATTACAAGAATATGGGTTAAAGTCATTTATACCCTTGTTTGACTTTTTATAAGAGGTTTATAAAGGAATCTTTCCGTCGTTTTCAAAACAAGGTCCTTTTTAACCTTTTCGACAGAATTTAGGTAAGAATGTTTTTTTTAACTTATACGGCAGGAGCGGTTATTTTACGCCGTTATAAAATCTTCAAAGCTTTCCTTACAAGCTTATAAGAATATTTTCAAAGAAAATGTTTTATTTTATATGGATCTTAAATGATTTCAAAATAAAAAGAGATATTTCTTTAAAAAGAATTTTGATTTCATCTATGTCAACATCCTTTGATGGATTTTACGCTTATTTGAAGTTGATTTATTGTAATACAAAGCTTCTATATTGTATTGAAAGTTTTGTGATATGTTTGACTGTGGATGTGCTATTTTTATACCATTCATAGTTTATGGTGAAAGTATTGACATTTCGTATGCTAGTTCCAATAAGAATGTCTATGTTATATTTCAATCTTTACTTCATATGAATGTGTTGGACAAGTATGTTCCAGGTTGGGGACTGTTTAAAGTAAGCCCTCCAGGTTGGGGACTGGTAAAAGTAAGCCCTCCAGGTTAGGGACTGGTAAAAGTAAGCCCTCCGGGTTGGTGTCCGGTTATTAGAGGCACTCCGGGTTGGTGTCCGGTTATTAGAGGCACTCCGGGTTGGTGTCCGGTTATTAGAGGCACTTCGGGTTGGGTTCCGGTTACAGTTAGCCCCAAGGTCTTGGGACGAGGCCTTGAAAAGTAATTAAAGTTTAGCATTATGCATTCCAACATTATGAAAGTGGTTATTGATTTTTGCATGTGATTATTCGATTAGTAGAATATCCATGTGAATAAGTAAATGGAATTATTTCATTTTATTTATGCCATACCATGTTGAAAGTTCATGTTTAAAAGGATTTTGTTTTAGTTATACATTGCCTTAAATGTTTATTCTTATTGATGAAAGTTTCCGCTATATTGTTATCCTTACTGGGCATTTGAGCTCACCCCTTTTCTATGTTTTATTTTTCCCAGGAAGTGAAGATGTAAGTTATGAATGACCTGCAGGGATATTATGAGGGGATTATAGTGTGGACTGTGGAAACATTATGTTGTTGTAGTAGTTTTTCATTTTATGATGTAATGTAAAACTTATGAATATATCTAGTGTTTCCAAGACTACTAAACCAATCGGTCTTTCGAGATTTGATCTTTCTTGTGATCATGCCAATGTTATGTAATAATGCACCGACTCTAGGAAACTAGGGTCGGGGCGTTACAGTTAACCTTTCCATAGTACTATTTAACTTGATAATTTTGATATTAATAATTTCACAAAATATTCAACACTTAATATAACGTAGAGATAAGGAAAAACACAAAAAAAATATTCATATTATTTTTAAACATATGTGCTAAAATTAAACCACTTTTCCATCCAAATCATGAACCCTGAGTGAATGAATTGGGGATTCAATGTAGATGGTGAAACCCATGCAGTAGTGGTAAATTATTTCAATTTGATGAGAACCATCAGTGGCTCCTCCTCACTGGATTTATAAAATGTGCAGGATAGTAATATGGTAGGGTATTCAATTTTTGAGACACCCAGTTGATGTAATCAAAAGTTATAAATGGAGTAACTATATCGTAGATGATCCAAAAAGGTGGAGGTGATAAAATCACCAAAAAACTGGATTATGTAATTTGAATACTACAATCATAAAACAAATTAAATAAGAAAACTGGTTTAATCATAATTTTGATGAAACCCCAACTAAAATTCAATTAAAACATTATATTACCCTTATTTGAAGTGATTAAAACTTGAAGAGAATGAATACATTCCTTTATCCTACAACATAGACCAACTGAATTGGAAATGGGTTTTGGTCCATGCTCTTCCCAACATCTCGAAATTATAGTTGAAACAGAAAAAAAAATCCATCGAAAATTGGTGGATGGAGTTGTATTGGAAGTGGTGGAGAATTGAGGTTGTGGATGTCAATGTGGGAGACGGTGAGGAACTGGGAATGTGAGTGTAGCCAGTGCTGGTAGAGGTGGCCGGTGTGGAGACACGACTGACAAAGAAGCCGAGAGAGGGGAGGTGCAGCCATGCGGGGAAAACACGAATGGGTTTACTGGTTCATTTTATTTTATTTTTCATTTTAATTTTTTGTTAATGTTTTTTAAAACTCTTCCTGGTAAAATATATCTAAGATATAATTTTAATTTGATTCAAATAAAATATATCATAAATGAAATTTTCAATTTATGATAAATATTTATTATTATCATATTGTTAATGTTTACATACTTTTTGGTGATTAAATTATTAAAAAAATTTATAATCGTTTTACTTTTTTTAATATCAAAAAATATTAACAAACACCTGATTGTCATTAAACATTATTTTTCTTTTTATATGATTTATTTTTAGTGAATAAATAATAACAGTTTCATATGTTGAGAAAAAACTATTTGTAATAGTAATAAACAATAATTATTATATTTTTTTGTAAAAAAATTGTTGTTGTTAATATTATAATGAGAAAATTAAAATTTTTGGTACAATATTTTTTTTATAAAATAATTAATAAACAAAATATATTTTTTGGTAAAATTAAATGTTGTTATTTAAATTTAGTATCAACAAAACATAGTATCTGTTGGAATTGCTCATTTTTTCCGACAGATATATTATCTATCACTGAATTTCTATTGGTATAAGTCATTTTTTTGTAGTGATAGTTATGGAGTGGCCTTTGAGCTGTGACCTGGATCCTTAGAAGAGTTATCCTAATTGTTATATCAATTTCTGGGTAGATACACCATAGTTCTTAGTGGAACCATGTCCTTCTACTTGGAAATTGAATGTTTCAGAGTGGGGGCTTCTATTGCATCATGTTCCTTCTCCATGTTTATAGGAACATTGTTCTAGATAACACTATGTTTCTTAGATTTGGTTTTTACTAGACCAATTATAGTCGTATCCATTACTTTACATTTCAACATTTTACCTTTTCAGCACCCATGGATCAGAGTGAATGGTGTTGCGTAGTGGTCTTCTAATTTCTAGTTCACCTATAATTTACCTGACCCTATAGAACTCCATATACTACTATTATTTTTCACTCAATCATTGGGTTTCACTTATATGGTTATTGGAGACCTTATAGTATCTCCTATTGGCATCTAACCCTCATGATCTGGATAATGAGCATCAATAATTACATTGGAGTTTCCTCAATTCCACCTGATGTCATTGTTCTTAATTCTGAAGAGTCTGTTGATAAAGAGATGGATGATTTGGATATTATTATAAAGGATTATTTATATGTATATTGTGTTCAATATTTATTTTGGTGCTTCCTTAATATTTTTTTCTTTTAAAATTTTTTCCCCTTATTCTTTAGTTATGCGGAAATTTAGGAAAGATTGTCTAAGATAGAGGATCATCGTTTATTTCCTTTCAAATTTGTATGAATGGGAATTACGAAAAATTTTATTTCTTTGGGTGGATAATATATATCATTGAATGAATATAATTATTTTTTTAATTTTAAATTATTGGGAAGGGAAGCATTCAACAGTATTTTCATCTATTGATTCTACTATGAGTGGAATAATTCTTCGTCACTGATATTACAAAAAACTATGATGTTGTGAGACTTATATGTGTTGTAGATATTATTTTTTGGATAAACTGTTTGTTTTTATTATTTTTCCACCATAAATAAAATTTTTAAAAATTCATATTTGGATAATAAAATGGCTTCTCATGGAAATATGAATTTTTTTTATAATACCAATGCTATGTAATGAAAAAAATATTTTTTGATTCTATCCATCAATTACTCAGATTTTAATAGTGTGTTATGGAATTTGCAATTTGATATAGTGTTTTAGTGCACTTTTTTTGAACCTATTGTGGTTATGCGAACCATTTTGGGGATTTTGTGGTGATATTGATGTATTAATTCAGGGTGAAGTTTTTTGGGTAGTGGAGTGATGGTCAGTTAGCATGGTATGTAATGTGATCTGAGGTGCTTTGGTTGAATTATTTTTGTTGAAGTGAGTTGGTTGGGGTATGATAATGGACTGGAATATGTTATGTTATTTTATTACATGATGTGACATGGGTGTGAGGTTTTTTGGTGTGGTTGTGTTAGTTTCCTGGTTATCCATAAAATGATTTAAAATTCATTATTTGAATATCATGGGTTGAAATTAATATGGGGTAATTTAATTAAATGAATTTAATATTAAATGACATTAGTAAATGAATGTCTTGTAGGACAAGATTTAATATTTTATAATTAAATTAATAAATTGAATACAATTAATTAATATTGGATTATAGTTATAAATTATAGGAAATATGGTACATGTAATTTAATGTGGAAGTTTTGTGGTTTTGTGTGGTGGTTGTGTAGTGTAATGCATTTACTATTTCCATCAGTAGAAACGAATACGGTGAGGTTTAGTTTTCTTATTGTGGATTATGATAGTGTATTTAATGTTAACTGATATATCGAGTAATGTGTTCTATTCATCTAACAAGTATTTTTATGTCATTTTATATGAACCCAAACTGAGTTTGACAAACTTATCAATTCCCTAATGTTTCTTTCTCTAGGTGTTTTCCCTAACATTCTAGGATAGTGTGAATCATATAGTTTACTACCTACTCTTCCTTTGTCTTCCTTTAGAAGTAGGGATGATGACATTGGTTGTCATTGGATATTATCCCTTTGATTACATAGCCTGTGGAGTGATATTACCCAATTACTGACATAAGATGGTGATGGAGATTACTCAAAGATGATGAGGATGTGATATATGATGGGGTTGTTGTCTAGTTGGAGGAGGTAATATGGTTTACGTCCTTTATGTTCATGATAACCTACTTCCCGGGTTATGTGAATAAAATTTTGATTTGTTAGTGACTGATGGGAACACGAGATGATAGATCCAATAGTAGGTTTGAATATGTAGGGATGTGTCCCAACTCAAGTAATATATGGATTTAAATTAAATTATATATTCAAGAAATGAATAGGAGAAATTCATGTTTGACATTGGGGTTTGAGAGTAAAAAATTAGTGGGGAATCAGTTTCTAAATTCCTTTTTTATTCATCTGATACTTTGTTAATAAATCATAATCTATATTTCATGATAATTCCATGTTGAGGTTGGATTGGATAATTGACTAGTTTATGTGAATTTTTGTTCTATTCTATATTCATTGGTGCATTAGTAAGATCTTTTCACATGTGCACAATATAGTTTCGAAATGTCCCTTCAAAGTACACACACTCTACTCACCCTATGTTTATAAAATATTTTTTTGTTTCCATCAGGATTATATGGTCTTGGATTGGGATTATTATCATTGTTATTGGATCTTCTAATATTTAACTTCTATATGGCTTGTCCAATTAAGTTTATTTAGAGACTTTTAATTTTTTTTATATTTTTTAGCCATTGTGGGGTGATTTTGGTATAATTTTTCTATTATTTAATAGATATTATTGTTGTTTGATTATCCAATATCCCAATAATATACTACTATGTGTTTAATTCCTTCAATTTGTGAGATATTTATACCCTAGGTGAATGTTTCAAACCCCATACCTACTAAATGTAGTGCCCAGGGGTCATTGTATCTCTTCCCTCATTTATGATCTATTAGGGGTACCATTGGAGTGATGGGGTCATGAATTATTGTGATTTATATATCATACAATTATGTTATTATTATGGGTTTTCTATTCCTAAAATATTATTTATACACATCATATTCTCAATTATGATATTTAATCTTTATCTGTTATTTTTTTACTTACTGATTATTTTAAGCACAACACTTATTAAGATTCAATTTTATATCATTACGAGGAATGTTATTACAAATGGTATTTCAAATTCATTTCTTGTGTGTAAAATTTGTGGTATATGTTTGATCATTTAGTTTCTTATATAGTGGAAAAAATTTACCATTAGTTAGGAAATACATGAGAAATATTAGTTTATGATTTTTAATAATTTTATAAATCTATAAATATAAAAGGAAATAGAAATGTATGTAAGGAAATATTTTATTTAATTAATTTAATTATTTATATTTATATTTCATAATATATAGATGGTATCAACTCCAGTATATAATATATGTTTTTTTACCCACATACATGATAGTTTAGGTAAAAGGTGCTATATTAGGCTGATGAAACTGTTTGGATTCAAAAATTTATCCACCTCTAGTATCCCCTCCTCATTGGGTGTTTCATCAAGATGAATATTAGTGTTATTATCAATAGAATGAGGGATAGTGTTAAATAATGATCTATATTTATCCTCACTAGGGTAGCCCCTTGTATCATTCAGTGAATTTTTATAAAATTATGGGAACAAATAATCCACTAAAGGTTCTATAATACTAATATCATTTTGGAGAAAGAAATCATCCAACTAGTTATTAAGTATTCAAATAATATTTCCATAAATAATGAATGTGTGGAAATATGTTGTGTTATCTCCCCCTTTGAGAAGTCACTTGATAAACCATTGATGAGCTATTCTTATCTCCTTTGGGATTAGGTATGACAATTAAATATTCCTTATAAAAATATCCATATTAGTGTCAACATATGAGGAGTATATCAGTCTAACCTGAGATTCCTGATTTTATTCTCAAGATCTTCATGGATAAAATTAGTATTATGTTAATTCTTGACCAATTCACATATATTTTCAATTAGATATATGATTGATTGTATAACGGACACCCCGTAGTTTCCTTTAAATTTGTTCTTCCCATGTGATTTGGAAAACATTCAGGAATTTCACTACATAGTTCCAAAAATTATAGAACTAAAATAGATGAATATCGACAATAGTGATTTCCAATTTATGCAAGGAATATGACTAATACAAAAATGATTGTTTCTGGTGTGTGAAAGATGTGTTAATTTAACATGAAACCACTTAGATATTTTGGACGCACCTTTATTGATTAATTAATAACCTTTAATTTCCTTTTTTTTATTGATCCATTTCTTATAATCATCATATTGTCCTTGATATATGTGTTTTTTATTAGATAAAAACTAAAGGAAATCATATATAGTTTTCCTTGAGTAGTAAAATGCTGAGATATTCTAAAACTATTCATGAATATATTTGGAATCCATATTGATGAGCTATGAATGTCATAAAAAGTTCAAATAAGGGATGTTTTTAATGAGATATTATCATTCCATCTCATAACATTGTAGATAAATAAATGATATATAAACATGACAAGAGATAAATGTTACCTAAATAGTAATATATTAATGTGAATAGTCAATGAGATCTATATTTAGGTTGTCCAACCAAATATACAAATGTGATCATTATTTCTATTTTATTTAATGAAGTTTCTAATGTGTTACTTGACTAAAAACTCATTCATAGTACACATAATGTGTTTATGTTCCATGATAACTACTATATTGACTATGTTGTGTCTAACTTCAGTTTAGATAAATTCAAATTTCAATTGGGAACCTTGTCCCCTAGAATTAAAAATGAAAATTGATATCATAATTATTATATAATGAGATCCTAGGAATAAATATTTTTAGGGATAATAGTACATCTCTCAAAAAAATATAGATCTTACTCTTGTGAACAATTAACTTGATTTTAGGGTTACTTCACCTTTATTTTTCATATGTGTTCCCACTACAGAAAAATAAACATTAGTTTAATCCTTCTTCATCAAATATGAAATAATAGATTTATTAATGTATATATATATAGGATTCCTTATATAGGAGGGATAGATTCCACAAAAACATCATTTCAAGGAGGAGTTGGAGAAACCCTACCATTTTCACCTTTAAGGGTTGGTGGAGGCTTTTCAAAATCATGTCAGTGGTCATGATTGTTTATATTAGTGAAAATTATAGAATAAATACCTATTTGGGTTTGCGGGAGTATCCTCACCACCCTCCCTAAAGGAATTGACTAGGTCACTATGAACATGAGCTAACAATTTTTTACCACAAATATCCCATTTTGATATTTTCCAAAAACCTATAGGTGATCCATTTTATTTACAATATCTATAAAATAATGCAGTCTCTCAATATCATGGGAGGGACTATGGACATAGATAGCCTATGGAAGCTCCAACATATCTTCTCAACATTCAATAAGTATTTTACCAAAACCACCATGGTACATTTGGGTTTTTTCATTAGTTCGAATTAAACATATTCCCTTGAATATATATTTTATTTAGATGGAAAAACCGATTGGAGATGGGTTTTTTATCAAAAAAAAAATGGTGGTTCCTACATAATGAAAAAAAAATTTTGTGAAGGTAGTTTAGAGGTATATCTCAACACAAATATTTACTACCATTTTTTAGATCATTAGGAGGGTAGTTATATCAATATAGAGAAACCACATAAAGGAATCACACATGCTATTAAGGATCATCTGATTATTGATTCATAGGATAAATAATAATACACACGCAAAAATTACATCTGGGTTGGGATGAATTCATTCATGTAAATATATAGACTAGTGGTAATAGATAAATGATTATTTCTCAAATTATGTAACCATTCTACCCCGTGTTAAAATTAAATCCTATTTTGATAACAAATGGATGATGAATGGTCTCTAATTCAAACTAATGATCACCAATGGGGATAATAAAATCATAGTTTTAGTAATTAATTTTATGTATAAACCCATTGGTTTCTCCTTGATGAATTTGGAAACTAGGATCTATGTGTGATTTTTTATAGATGAAAAAAAAATTAATTTATCAATAGAGAGAAGGACGGGTTAACCATTTCTCCCTCCAGTTCTATAATAAAAATATGAAATATAAGATGGAAGAGAGGGATGCCAAAGGGAAATCACATGGTCTATTTAGAAGCTCTGATATGAAGGAGAAAGTCATTGATATGGTATCCAAACTAGTTATTGAGGAAAACCCTTCATTGAATGAAACTAATAATCCCCCATAGAGAAAAGTATTTGTAGGATTTGAATTTTTACATGAGGCCCTTAGGAACCTTATAACAATGGATAATGGGTATCATTAGATGAAGTATATATAATTTATCCAATACCCCTTGATAGTACACCAATGTAATCATAAACTATAATTCACTATGATGGAAATCGATTATGGATAACTCCAAGACTTACATTGGGGAGAAAATATCATTAAACTACATTTAATTTATGAAATTAACATGAAATATTAATAAAGTAGAGAAATTTACTATATAACAGGATATATTCTATATCTATAAAATCAATTAAGAATGATAAAAACTATAATTAATCACCAACCTAAATCATATATCATGTTAGAGATGAAAATCTATGCCTTATATTTTCATTATTTACTGGGTTATGTAAAATTCATTACACCACCATGGAATTTTTACCAGATTTCTATATGGTCAATAGAAAAATTCCCTAAAAACTCATTTAATGGGTAACATACTATAAAAAATTGATCAATTAACACTGAATTTAATATCCATAATCCTCGGTATTAATTAATTAAATGTAATTGTCAAAATTATTTTTTAAAAAATATCCATTTTTTGGATACTATTAGCTTATTTTTTAGAAGTTAGTTAGAACTATTTTTATATTACCTATGATTATCATTGAATATTTCTATATTTAAATTTTCATTAAGATGATATTTTAAAAAAAATAATGTAACTATTTACACTAATATCGATCCTAAACAACACACCTAAAACACTTTTTAACACCTAGTGACTTTTAATTTTAATTATACTAGAATAATAATTTATTTATTTTTTTTAGCTTCTTAAACTCCACTCATACTCCCACTCACCTCTCTAAATTGATACACTATCCAAAATATATTTATACATCACAAAATAGTTTTTTAAGAAAAAGTTAATTTTTCATTTTGTGTTAATATTTAGAAATTAAACCAATAAAACCCATATTTCATATGTTACTCAATTTTAATATAGAAATATTATAAAAATATGTTTTTATTATTTATAATACAACTATTTATGATAATATAATTCATTTGCCTCATATATTAACTTTTATCTTGCATTTAAATTTTAATCCTTGATAAAATATTCTTATCTTATACTTCTTTTCAATAATGTTATAAAATTTTATTAAAAAACAACTAGGTCTATAAAATCCGTCATATCATTTTATTTATAAAAACATATTTATTAAAAAAAATAACCATCTTATCAAATAATAAAAAATGAGTTGAAATAGAAAACTATTTTATTCTAAATTCATCAATGTTTTAAATAAATCCTTTGTATCCAACTCTCTATTGTAGTAATCCATTTCTTTATTCCTTGTATTGAATATTCTATCCATTAGTACATATTTAGTTTTAAACACCTATGTATTTTCACAAAAAGTTATTAAATATATATTCATTATCAATTACACATAAAAATAGAAAATTGAATTATATAATTATAATTTGAAATGTTGACTCTCTATGTTTCTTATTGAAACCCTTTTGGTATTTTGAAAACTTCTTCCTTTTGTTGTAATGTTCACCATAATAGATATAATGATTACCTTAACCTTGGATCCTTTGACATCCCATATCATTAACAAACATTTTTTATGATTTACTGCATATGTTTATAGGTAATACAACTACATAAGATCCGGAGGACTAGTTTATTTGAGTAATTTGGTATATAGCACAACAACATGTAACATGAATATAAAGAGAGAAACTAAAATTCCATAACACACCATTAAATTCTATTTCACTTATAAAACATCATGGGATAACCCACGAATGTATCTAATGAAACGGGTGGTAAATAAAGAATAGAACGGTTATAATCAAATCATAAGATAATAGAAGTATTACATTTTTCAATATGAACACCAAGGTGACATAAATGGGTTAAAACTCATAAAAATGTTCATAAAAGTATGATATAATATGATAACACAAAGGAAACAATGGAATGTGGGAAAAAAATAAAACAACCCATTATAATTATAATTCAAGGACAAACACTAAGACATTATAACAAGAAGGTATTTGGATAACTTTATGTGTATCATAATTCGAATATTATTGAATAAAAACATTACCCAATGCAATATAGGGCTATATAATTTTTCCCTCCCATCACATTTATATCATGCACATGCATAGGTGTGCCATATAAAATATATGACATAAGGATATTTTCATCAATTTGTATTCCATGATTAAGGATTTTTGGTTACATAAATGGATGTACCCAATCAATTAATGATAGGTACATTAATGTTAATACCCTTGCGTTCAATTGGGGATGGGTATTTAGTACACAAATGTTTTCACTGGAATATCACAAGATAATTTCAGCTCTATAATAGGGGTACATAAAGATTCATGTAATTTTTTAATGACAATGAAATGGGTATATCGAAACTAGTACATAATATATAAATTAAGAGGGATGTGTAAAAACAAATCCCATCATGAATAATTGAAAATTAAAAGGTATAAAATAAAATAGGTTCTTGATTAATAGGTAGAATGATAAGATCCCTTACTATGAAAGGGGCCTTTTAAAATCAAGGGATGAGCTTCATAAGAGATTTAGAACAACTTAAGAGGGATATAGATAGATAAGTTATGTGTAAATTCATAATAAAAGGGCATTAATTGAAGAATAATTGGACTTTTGGTTGTTTTTTATAGAAAATGAGAGGAGAATGATTTATTAATTTCTAAATATATGGTTTAGACTCTATATTATAAATTAATCCAAAACATAAATCATCCCATGTTTTCTTCCCATTATTTCTAATAAATAAGATTGGAATTCGTTATTTTATAAGTATATGAACGAAATCCTTAAAACAATGAACATGGTGATGTTGAATTGAGTCATGTTTATAAAGAATTCATTTTCAAACATTAAAATATTATATAGGTTTTGGAGGCTTCATTAAGGCTTTATAAAATAGATGAATTAAATCTAAAAAGAGATTATTTTAAATGGGAAACATAATTTTGTTCATGGATACTATTTTTAGTATTTATTACATCACTTTTTGGCTTTCATGATGTCATTTTTGTTCTAAAATATAAATAAACCATAATTAATTTTTACCTAAAATTTGACTGTCACAAAAAATTATAAGATATACACAATTAGATATCTTTGACTTGGATATTTGAAAATAACATATATTTTATCAACATAATTATATAAATTTGATAATTTACACTTTTAAATTAAAAACTCCACATTTAATAAAATATTTTGTGTATTTCTGAAAAAAATTGTTCTCAAACCCTTATAAAAATAATTGTTGAATTTATAAAATTATATTAATATATATATTTAATAAATATTTTTTGACATTAATTTTTATTTAAAATTTCATTTTTTTAATATTGGATTTTTCAATTTTTATCTTCATTTAAACAATATATTTCACAAAAAATCAATTTTTGTTTCATAGTATTAAAATAAAATTTTTATTAAGATTTTTTATTTAATAATTATAATGGAATAAAAGATAAATATAATAATTATATTATTAAAAAAATATACAGATTCATATTGTTAGTTTATAGATACATATCCCTTTGTTATACCTATTACTTCCCTAAGGGTAAGGTGAGAGATGGTTATATTTTCTTAGGTGGTTTGGGGAACATTGTGTGGGTCGTGTTCTTGATGAGATTGAAATTATCCCACAAATGGTTTCACTAATACTTTATTTATTATTTATCATAATTTTCATGGTGAAGAACAACTCCTAGTGATTTTATATTCCTTAGAATCACCAATAAAATGGATTTATAGGCTGTGATCTTGCTGCTCGAGGATATAACTTCATTATTTGTGTATATTAGATTTATTAAAACCCTTAATATATTTTAATCATACGATCACTATATAACAGATATACTATCAATTTTTTTGATTTGAAATTTTATTTTGAAGATGACAGGATATAACTTATAACAGTTGAAAATATAAAATTAGTGCATTTGTTTTTTTATAATTTCATTTCAAAATAACTAAATTACTCATTTTAAAAATAGAATTTCAATTATAAATGTTTGGTTCATTGGATTATTACCTAATTTTAAAAAATCACTAGTCAAATTTTATTCATACTCTAGAAAATATGGGGGTAATTTTGTTTCACCACATCAATTATCTTTCCCAAACCTATGGTTACACCACAATAGTTTGACTAGGCGGGTTATCTTATTTAGTAAAACCTTGTCACTGTGATCTAACATCTTGATCAGATTGTCATTCTATGAATGATCATTCTCCAAATGTACCACCTCAAGATTCATATATTGTGAGGGTTATGGTACACATGAAATATCCACAATATCATTCAAAATTCATTTATTGTAGCCTATAATTTCATTTGTGTATATTTATTTCTTATAAGACCATTAAGACCAACACTGGATGTAACAAAAGATATTACAAGAAGAATCTACAGAACAATTTCACATTATGAGATAAGTACATGAATATCATATATACACAACTCTAAAGAATAATTCAAAAGAAGGGTAATCATTTCAATCGTTTTTTTATTTTATTCCCTACATTCAACTAATTTAACAACCAATTGTAGGCCCAAATTTTATTCTTGCTTCATTCAAATGATATATGAGCCATTAAATTCTTAGGATTCATTCCATGAAATTATTTTACACTTGTTTTTCAATAAATTTCAATGATAATAATGATGAAACTAATTAGTAAAGAATATCATGTGCATTAGGATACTACAAATCATGATTTATGGAGGCATGTTGATTTTGGAAAATGAATGATTTCTAAGAATTATTTATGATTTGAATTAATGATATTTTCATTAAATAATTTAATTATATGTATTACCATGATTAGATTTCCCAACATTCATATCATTCCTAAGACATTCTATGATCCAATATTTTCTATTCTGTCTATAGTAAATTTATATTGAAACTCATCCATGTTGTCTTTTATAAATTTTTTCATCTTATCCAAAATATGACTGTACATAATCACTTTTAATATGATTGAGCAATACTTTTTATCCCTTATACTAAGTCTGACCTTACATTAATCCATTTTAAATCATATATAATCCATGAAAAGCCTTGATAGGGAATATATTTGTTACTATTACATCTTATCTTTTCCAAAATTGCTCTAAATATTTTTCATTATTATCCAAAATAATAATGGGGGAGATGGCGACAAGTGGAAGGGATGCTTATTTTGTAATGAATAAGTATGGGGGTGGATTTCATGATATTTAGGTATGGAAAATTCATTGTATTTATTTCACACCTTCTTTTATCATATATATATATGGGTTTTCTCTAGGGAAATACAAAAATCACAATTATATTACTTTTGTTCTTGTTATATCTATTAAAAATAGATTTGAGGGAATATAATTTGGTTTGGGTGGTGTTTGTGAGATTATTTCCAAGATAAACTTTTAAAAAAGAAAAAAAAATATGTATATAATAATAATAACAAAAGACAGTGTTTTATTTATTGAATTTCATCTATTTATGATCAAATCAGAGATTGTGGGAAGATAGTAATTTCATTGACTTGTTTTTGATTATCATGAAAAATACATTAGAGAAAACCCCCTTTTATGGTTTATCTTTTATTTCATTTACCTATATTCCATAAATTAATAGAGACATTTGAAACATATGATGAAGCCCTTGTGATTAATTTTGATTCATTCTTTTCTTGATGGAGATGTTGCATCCCTTACAAGACTGTGGTTAGTGACATGTTCTTGATGTATGTGCATCATTCAATTAATTTTTACCTTGATGGTGAGAAAAAAATTCACATGAGATAAATTAAAGATGTTATGTATATTAATAATGAATTTAAAATTGAAAATGGATGATCAAAAATTCTTGACTATTTCATAACAGGAAAAGTAAAATATGTGGTTGATTTTTATTCTATGAAAAATAAGTCACAGATAAAGTTTCTACATGTGTTTCTCTAACATTTAACATTCCATTTGATCTGTTATTTTTAATTTAATTTTATTCAAATCCTAGTAGTGTGAGTTTCCATTGTATTACATTGTTATTCCAACCTTGAGGAAAAGTATGAATTCATGTTTTGGGGAATCTGATAAGTTAATTTATTATGTATATTTTTTATTATATAATTTATTCGTTCTGAGGATTATTATTTTTAATACATGTATGTTCACCTATTGTTTTCTTACTATTTTTCAAGATGTTATTTTTTATGGTAAATGAGAAAAATGAGGGTAAGTGGTTATGATATCCACTTAAAAGAAGGATTTCCACAAGGACAGATGATCATGTAGCACTTCCAAGGAACAAAACTGGAGAACCAATGTGAAATAAGGAATCCAAAGTTGAAAATTGACTTTACATGTTGTGTAATCATTACACTTCATGAAATGGTGCATGTCTTTAATGAAATATAACTCATAACGTGGAGCATGGGGGTTCATCTGGAATGATCTAGGATTGCTAGTCTTCTGGCTGGTTGGCGTTCGGGTGGTTGGCTACGCATTAGAGGTGTTGTGAATCGCAGGTTTGTGGGTGCTGCATTTGTCTCACAATGGGTTATTATTGACATTCAAGGTTGGGTTGTGTTTCTCTGTGGAGTGGGATGTGGAATCAAGACAACATGGTCTTCCTCTACCTGGATTCTCCATTGGCCTTCTGTGGATGTGTTCTTCTCAGAGAACCATCTCATGTCGCTGGAGAGTTTGGGTGACCTCTGACTATAGTTTGCGGGTTGTTTGGTGGATTTGGGCTGGTGTTGATGGTCACATCAGTGTCGTTCATGGATTCCAGCTCTGAGGGTTGTTCATTCTTTTATAAGGTTCATGCTTTCTGAATTGGGGTGGTTCCTTAGCCTTCTCTTTGGTGATTCCAGCTCCTGCTATGAAAATTGTCAATTTTAATGATGGTTTGGTTGATTTTGTATGTTGAATGTGTTGTATGGTTGGCCATTGTCTATGGTGTTTGAAGTTTGTTGTGAATTCGTGTATAGTTTACCACTTTTCCTCAAAAGTGTTTATTGGTTTCACACTTTTTCTTCAAGGGTGTTTGTAATATAAAAATATTAATTTTCAATCAGTAATCATAAAACAACGTGTAAAGGTCATGATTTCCCAAACAACTATAGATTCAACATATTTTGGTCTGTTGATTTTTTTTATAACCCATGATCCCTTTAGGATCGCATTTTACCCTTCATAAATGCCATTTATTATTTCACAAGCCAATTTTATGTCTTTAAGTAGTGGTCTAGGCTGCTGCTATCCAGGGAGATCTAGAGACCAAAACATGGAGAGATAATTTGTGTTTTGCAGGGTCCTCACTAGTTTCATCTATATTTTACATTAGTATTTCTTTTAGTTATTTCCTTACCTCTTATTATCTCATCACAAGTATGAGGGGATATACCCACCACACACTATGGTTATGTATTTAAGGGTTTAATGGGTATTTGGATTTATTTCTCTTCCTTTATTCATGTATTTGGATATCTGTAGTGTATTTAATCATTTTCTAATACCATTATTTTACTTTTATCATGAACATTTTTATTTTAATCTAAATGTAAAATTACAAATGGTACAACTAGTTAAAATTAATTAAGGCATGACTATTTTCACATTCATGGTGTCCGAGTTTAAAAGTGGTAATGAGACAAATCCGATTCGGTGAAACCCTAAATTATTGGACCATGGTAGATAGGGGATTTCCGAAACAAGGAGGGCCATTAAAATTATATCTTCCTCTTCCCTACTCTGACAACAAACATGGATTAATAAATTTATTTTCTAAATTCCATAACTAATTACCCTAAATGAGGAATGGCCATTTTAAAAATTAGGGTAATCATGTTTAAATATGGTATCGACATAAACTCAATTCGGTGGAACCCTGAATTACCATACCAAGGTAACTAAGGGATTCCCACATTGATGATGGGATACCATGACCATGAAATCAAACTTTTCCTAAAATTAATACCTAACATAGATTAATAAACATATTTTCTAAAATCTAATTTCAAATAAACCCTGAAATTAAAAAACTCTAACACACATTCAAATATGATTGGAAAACAAGAAATATTCATTTCCTCATATTCTTAAAAAATAACCAAACATTTATTTTCCTCATATATTTCTTCATATTATTTCAATTAATTATTTTGAAGATTAAATTAAACTAATTTACATTCCTTATGGGTTCATCCTTGAACTATCCCGATACTATATTCTAAAGTTGCATTGTTTGAGTTTTAAAAAAAATATTCTGATTAGACTAAAGGGAAATAATTATTCTTTATGGCCTTGTGCATTATGTCATTCAATATAGAACCAGAATTTATATACCTTCATGACATGTGATAAATAAAGAGCTATTAGATAATGAACATATCTCATATTTATTCCTCCATCCAGGAAGTACCAAGATGTATCGTGATATTTGAAAACAATACTTGTGGGATAATATGAAAAAATAGTTCTTTGAGTATACATCAAAGTTCTTAATATGTAAGAATGTGAAATCAAAATTAAAAATGTCCCAAGGGTAAAATACAAACATTACCCATACTCACATGTAAATGAGAAAACATTGTCATGGATTTTTTGCAATCATCATAAGGACATCCAAATGATTTAATGTGATATGTGTTATGGTGGATCAACTTACTGAGACTTCCCTCTTCACTTATATTAGGTAATATTACTCTCTTAAAAACATTCCAGGATATACATAAAATAATTGGTGAGGATACCTATGGAACTAATTTTGATTGTATATGATCATAATCTATTGTTTTCTTCTAAATTCTAGATAATGCTTCAACAAGATCTCAATAAAAAATTAGATTTTAGCATGGACTATCACCCTAAAAGAGATAGATAATTTGAAATTACCATTCATACACTTTAGGAAAATATGCGAGTCTATTCATTGGAATTTAAATTAAGATGGGATTAAAATATCCCATAAGTCGATATCTCATACAAAAACATCATCCACTTGAGTATTCAAATATCTATATATTAAGCTCTATTTGAGAAGTTATGTATAACTCCTACTTATTGGAATAAAATTGGAGAATGAATGTTACTTGTAACTGATCTTATTCATGTGATTATAGAGAAGGTTCAAGCTATCAAATAACATATGAAAGATTATTAGATTCAGAAAAAGATTTATGATTAAAACCATTAAAGGGACTTGGAGTTTGAAGTTGGATAAAAGGTTTTACATAAAATATTACCATGGAAGGGATTCATGTGAATTAGAAAGAAATGGATTATTTTCTCTAGGTTCATTCACCCCTTTGATATCCTTAATTTCATAGGAACAATTTATTATTGGATAGAACTTCTACCAAATATATCTTAAGTTCGTGATGTGTGCCATGTATCTCTCCTTAACAAGTATATACCCAACCCATAATGTGTAATAAATCTAGAGGTGGTACAACTATAGAATGTAATATCATATTAAGAGTATCCAATAATGTTCTTGGACTATAGATACAAGGTTCTACAAAACAAAAAATCTCACCTTGTAAAATTGTTTTGGTGGAACCATGAATATGAAGAGGTGATGTGGGAACAATAAGAAAAAATGAAATATATGTACCATCACATATTCTCAACTGAGAAACTAGTTGATATTTAGAGGGAAAAATTTATAAATTGGGGAATATTGTAACATACCAATGTTTATACATGATATTGTGTCTTCAAATAAATGTATGTTAAATAGTATTATACACATACAATACATAATGAACACAACAATAAATTATTTCATTACCGTAAATAATTACATTAAAGAAACTAAACCCATAAAAATTAAAAACATTATAGTGGGAAAAATATAAATTAATAAAATTATTATTTCAAAATCCATGTCATTTTAATCTACCAGAATCATCACCCCCACAACCAATAGTATAGAAATAAAATAAACTATTAGTAAATCAATTGAAATATTAGAAAATGAAAATATAGAACCTTTGTAGGAATATTATTTAATGATAAATTAATGAATAAATTATTATTTATTAGTGGTAATGTGACCATTGAAATAGTAATGTGACCATTAGAATAGTAACATGACCGTTGGATATACTAAATTGGTCATTGGGCATAATAAAATGACCGTTGGAAGAAAAATGTGAATTAAAAATGAAAAAATATAATATAAATAATATTTATCATGATTAATCTATGAAAATATAAATATTACAATGACATAAAATAAATATTAATATTGAAAAACTCAAAGAAAATATAAGCACATTTTTAATAAAATGTTTTTTATGATGTGAAACTCTTTATATGAAAAATTATAATGAACTATGTTCGAAAATTATTTTGATAAAATGATGTTAATTTTTTAAATCATTATTTTGAAGCTTAATAAATGTGATTTTTTGTTTATTTTCGGAAATACATCATTTCTCCTTTGAATCGTAAAAAACATTTTTTTCCGTAACCAGTGTGTTTTAAATTACACAAATAAATATGTAATAAATTCTAGAAAATTTTTCTTAGGTAGAATATTTAATTTTATTAATTAATTATTAAAATACTATAATCATTTTTTCCAAACCTAAAAAGTACTTTCCAAATTTTATAATAAAAATTATTACTCAGAAAATAATTTTTTCAACATGCCACTGTCCTTTATAATAAACTATTGATTTAAAGTTATAAAGGGTTTTAATGTTCTGAAAACAATATATTATATTTATATGTGATTAATTATATAAAAAAATCTACTACAAGTTTCACATTTGGTATATTATTTTATTCAATATTTTAACTCAAAAATACACCTCCTCATATATGTAAATAACTCATCCCCATACCCTTAGAAAACCACTTCACTTCCACTTTATAAAGAGAAATATCTACAAAAATACTCTATATTAAGAAAATTATATTCTTTATGGATGTTATAGATTAAAATAACTCATATCATCATGGTATTTTAGTGTTTTACAAGAGAAGCAACACCAAGGAAAGAGTAATTTTTTCAACTGTTCTCTCATTTTCATCATCTCATCACTTTTTTCCAATTCATTTCAAAAAAATATACTAAGATTAATTATTAATCATTTTGAATTTATATTAATGATTTATACCAATTATGAAAATTATAATTATGAAGTTTTTATATTTCATGTATCTCGTTCATCCTCTTTGGACAATGTCTTGTTAATGGCTGGTTAACCACATACAAGGATGATGTCAATTATTTCCTTATCAGAATCCTTATGGATGATTTTAATATATTATTTATGAAATATAAATATATAAATATATGTGTTCTAGTATTATATAATTAATTTTACTCATGTATAAATTAACAATAACAAAATATCAAAATTGAATCAAAATGATAATGTTTTATGGGAAACAAGATATAAAAACGCTTTCCCTTTAACTAATGGAATTTAGAAATACAATAGATTAATTATAATTGATAAATATTGTAAATATAGAAATAATTCACTTCTAAATAAATGTATTATTAAATGAAAATTTATTATTCAATATGTGTAAATCTGAAAAATAAAGCTGGATTTAAGGTAAGGGGATTCTCAAACCCAAAATCATTCTTTTGGGTTATCTCATATATCACATTGAATTCATTATTAATCATCCCATAATATCCAAAGAAAATACTTTTAAAATTACTTATCTCTCCTTTTGGGTATATACATGTTTCTGCCATTAAAATATGTTTTCTAATCTATTTAAAATTCTTTTTCAAATAGACTTCAATTTCGAAAACAACTTTCCAATCCTCTTATGTTGTTTGTCCCTTCAAAGAAATAAATAGTCTTTTATACCTACATATAATATGCTTTATTAATTTTTTAATAATAATGTTAATTTAGGAAGTATGATCTATAAAATATTTAATTAAACTCATTTCATTCCATGGGTAATTTCATGACTACGACTATTATCCTTCCATATTCTATGCCAGATTATGATCAGTTTATGATGTAATGGGTGGGCCGGAAATTCTATATCCTTAAAATTAATTGGTTAATTTGATATATCTCATGAGATAATTTTTATAATACATAAACATGATCATATATTTATTGAAAATTATGATGTTATGATTTATGAACATATGTTATGTGTGGACATCATGAAAGCTTTATTCACAAATATGTGTGGTATTTGACCACTATGTGTTTATGTTTCATTATTATGTATAATCCACATCACATGGTTTTATTAATTTTTTCCCTTGTGATATTTATCATGATAATATTCTTTTGATATTATGAGGTTAAATCTGATCACACATGTACTATTGATTCATGTCCCATATTCCTCCCCTTAGTGGTATTTTCACTCACCCTATTATTTGATGTATATCATCACATGACTAAATTTAATAACGATATTGTGATATATTTATAAGGATAAGTAAGAATAATTTAAATAATTTTAATGTTTTGTTATTTATATTTTTTGTATGAGCCTATTATTCCCATGATACTAAAATTTTGGATCCTGGATTTATCGCAATTATATTGATTATCTTAAAAATGATGTAATTGTCATGTAAGGAAATGTTGTCTTGCTATAACAAAAAATTGTTGAACCATTTTCTACACAAGATATAAATTATATATGTGAAATTAAGAATCTTAAAATATTTATTCTTTTTTACAAACCTATAACTCGTATTTTAGAACCTATGTAATATTTTTCTCAAGAATATATTTTTTAATATATTATACAATTATTATTTAAATATTAATTAATATCACATTTATTAATTGAATCAAATAATATTTATTGTAAAATTTTAATCATTAGCTCCATATTATTTAATAAATAACATTTTATTTTTATTCATGAAGGCAAAATTACATAGGTATAAACTAGTTATAATGGTATGATTAAATTAGGATTTAAAGTGTTTAACCCTGTAAAAATGGTAAAAATATGATAAAAATCGAGTTATAATGTTTTGTTTTGGACTTTATCAACCTTATAACTTCTCCACACTATTATTTCTTAATTTCTAATCCACTTTACTTGAGAGTGAATTCCCATTATTAAAGAGTTATGGATAGTTACAAAAATATCATCAATTCTCACTTATAAAAGGGGCTTCTCACTACCCAGTAAATACTAGTCATAAAAATAGGTTTACTCATAAAAAATATATTTTTCTATTCCATGGGATACTGTTCATTCTCTTTGATCTTATAGTAATATTAGATAATCCTAAACCCTCATTTTATTAAGAATTATTTAAGGAAAACGCATGGTTCTCAATGTGAGTCATCATTTATTAATTTCATTCATTTCATTCCAAATTTTCGTAAAAAATATCCAAATAACTATGTTGTGAAAACATTGTTAGTAATATATTTTAATTTTTTTTCTAATTTGGTAACCACAACCAACGTTTCCCTTATTCCCTTAAGAAAAATGAAAATGTGATTCATGTTTATGTCTGGACTACTGCCTCTTAGAAGAAACTTGTTCTTTTTCCATAACCACCTATCATGGTTAGTACAAAAAGGCAATTTAATATAGAATTATTTTGTTTAAAACTTATTTATTATTGTTAAATAATAATATATAATATTCATTTCTATCATTCGATAAAAATGAAACTGTCATCTGTGTGTATGCATGGACTATCAATTCCATGGAATGATGCATACCACTTTTCATTACCAACATTCTCGGATGGTCGTATGAATGAATTTAACAAACAAATATATTTTTTTTATATCTCTTAGGTTTTGGAATGAAAAATTTGAGGAATTATTAATGATATTTCAAATAAATTATCATTGGTAATTCAATCATTTAAAACAAGCATAAAAAAGAATATCATTTTATTCATATCATGTAATATTTTTTTATCCATAAAATATTATTATTAATTCATAAAAAATATGTTATATAACAAAAATAGACAATAAATAAGATCATTATTATTATTATATAATGATATTACCACTACACCACCACAAAATCATCCATTAATCATGGTAAGTTCATGTTTGTATCAGTTTAACAAACTACATGGACAATGATATGAATTTTTATGATGGATGACTATAGAAAATTAAATACTATAATAATTTAATATAAATATATACATAACTATTGTTTCTATAATTGTAAAATTATTATTAAACTAATTAACTAAGAACAAACCATTTTTTTGTTATGAACCCTCGAAACATGATCATCATCAAATTAAACTTCATGGATTATAACAAAAAAACCCTTGAATGAAATTATAACTTTATAAATATAATGGAACATCTATTATAGTAATTTTATTGATATTATGATAATAAAATAAGAAAGAATGAGGAATAAAAAACTCCATTTTTATTAGACTACATCGAAATGATCATGTTTAATTACACAAAATATTGAAAATAGGTAATAAATAACTAGAATTCATATAGATAATGGTTGTATATAAAGATTTTTAGAATCCCTAAATAGAATATTCACCCAGATAGTGCTTTTGGGCCAGGTTCTATCCGCCTTAGGATTGCTTCCCCATATACCAAAGTCATCTGACTAATAGTGGTGGTGTAAAAGAGTGTTATTGGGGAGAATATACCCTCTTGTGGTAAAATATTAATGGCCTGAGTACAAATATAACATGAAGAAAAATAAAATACTCATAAAACTCGATCCAAACCTACAAATAGTAGAATCAAAATCAATAAAAACAATAGAATAACCATAAGGATCAATATAAGTGGAACAATAACCACATAAACATGCCATTTGAAGAATATAACATAAGACACGTATCCAAAACAGGTCATACAATACAATATTCAGAAGGGGTCACCAATGGATGACCACAATGAATACTTAATAGAGTAGCATGAAAATACAAAATAAAGGGGAAAAAAATAGAAAATCTATATGGGGAAAGAACCTCAAGGTCCCTTGCCTACATCCTTTTCTAAACAACCACTATGATCCAGATAATGAGCCTAGAACATTAACTGAATGTAAAATCGAAAATTCTATACACATGCTGAATGGCCCATGTAGGGTGAGAGAACAAGTCTCAGTTGGTTAGCACCAAAATTTGAATATATGACATATGTGTTTAAGAAGGTGTGTAATATAATAAGAAAAATATCTCATGCAATATCAATAAAACAAAATTGTATCTCTGGTGTTCAATAGCTACCATGAAGTTGTCACAGACTTCATCCAATTATATAATCACTAGAGAGGATAGGATCTTTATCACATATCCCATAGAAACCCCTAATGTCAATATGCCTATGTGAACCCTTAGGTTCAACCTCGAACTAAGTAACTCATCACCTTTATCCAAACAACACATTATGTCCCAAATCAAGTCACTAATGTCCCGAAGGCATGCTTAAGAAATAGAAGACCGGTCCCTTGGACCCCTTCTCAAAAGCACCCATAGGCTCAAACCACGACATTCAGAGGCACTACAATATATGTCTTCAAATAAAAATAACCTTCATATCATAGCACAAAATCCTCAGGAATGTCAATATCCATCCTCCAAAAATAGTCCATGTCCAACAGCCTCATGCATGGTAGGCCTCAGCCTCCAACCAACAACCTCAATAGTATCATATGAAGACTCCTCAACTTCATCGTGGCCTTTTAAAACAAGAACCCCCAATCCAAATATATAATATTCACTATTAGGGGAATCTACCAACATCAGTTTTCAAAAACAACTCATCACCGAGTCAACTTATGTTCACATGACTCCTTGTAGTGCTTTCCCATCACGGTGAGTGAAAATCACCAATTTCGTATTCAATCCACATCTAATTGGAACCTAATTCCCCTCTTACCATGTCTCTCTAATCCTTTGGACTTTTCATCAAATATCATGGGTTACTCCCTAAACCTAACAACCTTTATAAATCAATCCTATGTCTGATTATCCCAATCCGGTGATTAACATCACTCAAATATCTGGGCTAAGCCCAAATAGACAACCAACATTTCATAAAACCCAATGGCCATGCCACCTCAATCCCTCTACCTGATCCCATCATGATCCCATAGATACCCATAGCATGTCACAAGAAATTTATCTATGTAATTCACTTAAAATTAAATAAACAATTTAATGTAATTTAATTGTATATCTCAAATAAAAAAAACTCTGTTTTATTGAGCCACAAACCCAACCCAGAAACCCAAGTAGTTAATGACCTATAACATGACCTCACATGTATGAATATAGTTATGGCATTCCCAATGACGTCCCAAAATGGCCTTTTTAAATATTTAAAGGAATTAATTTCATTTATAGAGTCTCTCTTGGTCAATAAAATGACATGATAAGTTCCACACCCCTAAAAATCATCGAAAACACAAATAAAGGTATTCACCCCCCAACATTGGAGTCATAGACATATGCATGTATGATGTAAAGATCTAACTCCAGGCAATTTGGAAGAAATCAGTGTTCCCATAAAACATCATGGAAATAGGGAAAAAGGACTCAAATGGATTTATCTCTCCATGAGTAGAGAGAAAAGAATAAAAGATTCATGGGTGATGATATCCTTTCTGATACAGTTCCAATTCACCCGATGACAATTCAAATGATTCTTGGATGAAGGATTTGGATCAAATCCAAGGAGAGGAGGAAAGGAGTTAGATCTCTCCTATTTTATGAGACTAAAAGAGGAGAAATTGGAGGAGGACTTAATTAAATAGAGATGGTATTTTGGGTAATTTCAACCTATAAATATCCACATGGATAGCTTACATGGTTTTCAAAACCATTATCAAACTGTGCGGGCTACAGTGTTGAGGTATTACCTTGAACTACCCACGAGGCTTACAAACGATATTCCTAACCATGAGAAAACCATGTGGAATCCCTCTAAAAACTATAGGTTTCCATATACAGTCATGGTACCCAACTTAATGGTTTCCCAAATCATGTAGAAGTATAAATTTGGGCTACATGGTTTGTTGGAAGAGGTCGAACGATTTATCTAAACCATGCACCTTGACCGGTGACTTCCAAAATAGGCCTTCGGTCCTCTAACAACCATGAAACCCTTCCAAACAACTGATGAATTTTCCAAGCCTCTAAAACCATCCAAAAAAATATATTTTTTATTGAAAACTGGAAATTATGTTCTTATGAATGGAAAATAAATTAGCATACCCACCCATTCCAATAAATAAAAATAGTATTGGATTTTGGCCAGCTCAAAAAACACAGGATGTTAAAATCTCCCCCACCTTAACATATCTCATCCCCAAGCTATAAGACAAAACTCATAAATGGAACCAAATTTACCCATCCATGTAAAATAATCTGGAATACCCCGATTAAAAGGGAATAAGCCAACTACCTCTAGGGGCACCCATGTTATATCTAACACCCATATGAATTCTGCACTGCATCGGTTCTCACCTTATGACCATGTTACACATTGAACCAATGATGTCCCACATCTTATCATATAATCATAATCAAACATGATTCCTCCATCTCAATAAAGTACAATTTTATAATAATTCTAAGATTCCAACACACCTCAAGTAATCTACATCTCCTTGATTCCCTGATGCCAACACACCCCAATAGTATCACAGCCAACAATTCTCTCACAAGTCATGGTGACACGCACTTCATACATAAATACATACATACATACATACATATATACATACATACATACATATATATAGATATATAATGAAACATAGATGATTCAAACCCACTAACCAGCATATTGTTAGTCCATACATATAACATGTCCATCTTGTGCACCATAAATAGACAAGCCTCAGTAGGCCATGCCAAATCAATAACATAATCCTAGTTAGTCCAGTGGAATTCCTCTGACCAAAATCATCTCCCCAACATAATTAGCCCTTGGTATCTCCCCAAAATGTAACTAGTTTGAATCTATACATTCATAAGCCTAAACCTACATGTCTCATGAGCACTTAGTCGGTCCTCTGAGCATGTCGGTTTCAAATTTCACTCATCACCCTAGAGGCGTCTCTAGATTCTTAGAGATCATCTTCATGGATTCAATCCAAATATCATCCTCTTATGGACCACCCTCACCCAAAAAAATAGTGTTTTCTATGACTAAAACTCTCAAGTCAAATATTCCATTAAAGGATCTTATCTGTGATCTTCCTTATCAATACCCTATGTAACCCGTATGAGGATTGCTTTGAGAAATTTTTCTAACAACCCAAAAGATGTCAATTCGGGTGCCCCCCCCCCAAAACTAGAATATGAGACTAAGTATATACATATGGATCATGATGAGGCCGACCTATAGGTGTATCAACCAACACATGCTCCTGCGTCACTAAACCATCACCCACCTAATGCTCTATCTGAGCCATCTTGGAGAAACCCACTGGATACCATCACATGGTCAGACATCCTAGATAACATTTAAATATATATATATATATATATATATATATATATATATATACGAAGATTGGGAATGTAGTAAAAGTAATAATAAACTATCTACACTTACCCTTCCCCAATATATCCCTTCCACTAGGTATCACAGCCTCGTGGCATCCTTAACCTCCCTCAATAGAGACAAGTATAAAATAAGCCGCAGGTCTAGACTATCCTAATTAAACATGTTGCCTCAAACTGATGACCATGTCCCCCAACCCGGTGACCAAAATCACACCATAAAATCATACCATTATTCTCTTATAATATCCATGACCATATATACAAATATGTATCACAGGTCATATCACATTTCACAAGGCATTTCATATCACGACATATGCGTATTCAACTTAAACATCCTATCACATGTCTAATAAAAATCATAACATGCATTCAATCATCCCCTTGATATAACAGGACAAGGGTAAAAAGTCACATGAGATAATAGATAACAACTCACATTCTATGAATAACACTCAAGGTGGAGATCGTATCAATTATAAAATAAGAAAAACAAAACACCAATTCTCGCCCATGGTAACTTGGTCTTTCCCTCGAACATAGGGATGCAAGCACCCAAGTGGGCCTATAAATATACTTATAAACACATACTAATCTCTAATATACCACAAACCAAATATTAATTCCAACAAAATAGGTAAAAGAGAAATATTAGATAACATATTTAGCATCCTTGACCTGACTAGCCACCCAAAAAGTGCTTTTGGACCGGGTGCCACTGCCTTAGGCATGCCTCCCCATATGAAAAAGGATGTCGACTAGCAATGAGTGTGTAAAGAATTCATAATGGGGAGAATATACACTCTGGTTGTAATATAAAAATGTTTGAAGTACATGTATAATATGTAGTGTGAGAAAAGACTCAAACGACTCATAACGGACATGTTAATAGCAGAAGAACAATCAATAATAAGAAATATCGGAAGAAAATTGATCAACATCAGCAAAAAAATAAACACATCAACATGCCAATTTCATAATATAATACAATACATGCACCCAAAATAGTTCTTACAATAAAATATCCATAAGGTGTCACCAATGGATGAGAATAGTGTATCCTTAATAGAGTAACATTATAATAGAACAATAAAATAAAACAAAATAGAAACTCTAGCTAGGGAAAGTACCTAAAGATACCTTTCCAACATCTCATGCTAAACTGAAACTATGATCTAGCTCCTATGCTTAGATCATTACCTGAACATAACAGAATAAAGTCTACATACATCCCAAAGGGCTTGTGTGGTATGTGACAACAAGATTCAGTAGGGTACCACCCAAAAGTGCATTACCAACATATGTGTTTAAGAAGGTGTGTAGTATAATATGTAAAACATATTATACAATCTAAATATATCAAATGAGATTCATTGGTTCCCAATAGCTGTTAGGAAGTTGGCACCTCCTTCATCCAACATTGAAATCACTGAACAGTAGAGGATACTTCGATAATGGACCATGGTATTCCTTGATGTCAAATATCCTAGGTGAACCCTCAGGTTCCACCTCTAAATAAGTAACCAGGAGCCTTGTATCCCAAATAAATTCACTAATGCCCTGAAGGAATGTATATGAAATAAACCCTAGTCCCCTGCAATCCTACTCAAATTCACCCACTAGCTCAAATCTTGATGTATAGAGTCACGACGACATCTTTTCTCAAATAAAAATCATTATCATCTCATAGAACGAAATCTTGTGAAAAATGATATTCATCCCCCAAAAATGGTCCAAGTCCAATGGCCTAAAGCATGACATGCCTAAGCCCCCTACTAATAATATAAACATTTTCATCTAAAGGGTCCTCACCTTCCCTGTGGCTTTCTATGACAAGTACCCCAAAAAAATACCTAAGCCATAGTAATGGATTCCTCTACACACATACACACGAGTGTTCCAAACCATATAATCAATAAGTCAACCTACGTTCACATGAATCTAATTGGTACATTGGCCATCATGGGAGAGTATAAATTGCTAATTTAGTATCTAATCCACATCAAACTAGTTCCTCAAGCCCCTACTACAATTTCTCTCAAATATGATGGATTTTCCATCCAATATCATAGGACATTCCCTCAACTTCACATCCATTTTCCCTCAATTCTATGACCAAGTCACCCAATCCTATGACTAACATCACTCAAATATCTAAGCCAACCCCAACCAGATGACCAAATTCATCTTAATCTTGATGAACATTCCACCTCAATCCCTAAGTTTGATCATATCTCAATCCCATGGATCACAATAGTATGTCAAAAGCGATTCATATATCTAATTAATATAAAATTAACTAAATAATTAAATTTAATTGAATTGTACAAGTCAAATTAAATAAATTAATTCAATATAATTGAGAAATAAACCCTTCCAAGATACCCAACTGTTCTATGGCCTCTAATCTATCCTTACATGTAAAAATATTGGTACGGAATACCAAAACATGTCCAAAAATGGTAATTTTACTATTTAACAACAAGAATATGATTTATGGGTTCTCTCTTGGTCAATAAAATGGTTCACTAAAACCCATTCCCCTAAACATACATGCAATAAAGAATAAATGTATTCAATGCCAACATTGGATTCAGGGACATAGGAACATTTGATATTATGGTATAACTCTGGATGATTTGGAATAAATTAGTGTTTCCATCGAATGCCCTCATAATAGGGAAAAATGACTTGAATGGACTTAGCACATCATGAGGTGAGATAAAACAAGAAAAGATGCATGGATGATTATATCCTTATATATACCGTTCCAATGCACCCAAAAATGATCACAACAAATCTCAAATGGAGTATTTGGATCAAATACAAAGAGAGGATGAATGGTGAAAACTCTCCCTTATTGTACATGACCATGATAAGAGAAAAATAGGCGGAAATAATAATCATTGAGGGAGGGGATGTTTTGTAATCATTCTATTTAAAAGAGTCACACTATTATCATTCATGGTTTTTCAAACTTTGTGACAATCATGAAAGCTACAGTGTTGAGGTACTGCTTAAATAGAAATAATAGTTTTGCGTGCGAATAATTTTCCAAAACATGTGAAAATCATGCAGAATAACACTAAAAAAATATAGACTTCCATGAATTTATATGTTCCCCAACCCAAATTATTTTTCAAACTATACGAAAATACAAAATTGGGATGTGCAATTTGCTGGGAGAGGCCACACAGTTTACATAAATTTTATGACCTGACCTGAAACTTCCAAAAAAATAATTCAGACCTCCATTGCCCGTAAAACCCTTAAGAAGACTTGAGTCACATTAAATGCCTCTAAAACCAACCAAAAAATACATTGGGCTTATTAAAACTCATAATTAGGTTATGATGATCAAAAAAGAAATTATCATACCCATAAATTACAAAATATCAAAACAGGAGTGGATGTTGACCCACTTTTAAAAACCCGGGACATTAAAAGATTATAAATGGGAATGATATTAGTATGGTTTTTATTATTATGATAGATTTTTTTATACAGGATTTTATATTTTTTTATGGAATTCAGGAAAAAAAATTAAGTGTTTTATTGGCCTCAATTCTAATTATTTGAGACATAATTAATTTTGTGCACCATGTTTTTCTTGTATGGTGTATTTACTACACATAGATGTATTTTTGTCATAATATTTTTATATTTCATTGGATATAATAATAAAAATCATATTCCCTTCAAAAAATTGTTATTGATTCAATTGTCTCCCCATTAGTATGTATTTTTGGTAACTCAACATTCATTCATTGAGTTATGATTGTTCTTTTGAACTTATATAAAATAAGTTGATTACATTCTACTTGGTATTTTATTTTATGGTATTGTATCATTTTTTTATATTTATTTTCATGCCCACCACAAAAAAATTTGTGGAATATTTTTTCCTTATAGTGTAATTTGAATAATAAGAATTTTGATTGCTCAAATATCTTTTCTTTGAGTTATAGAGTTTTATATTCAACTTTTTTCCTCTATACATAGGTTCTCCAACCCTAATATTTTTTATATAGTATTTTATAATTCCATTTGGGAAAATAATTTTCTAACACACATTATTTTATTACTCTTTTTATAATTTTTTTTCAACAAATGTAATTTCAATGTATTAAAAAGGATCATTTCGTAATCAACTATTTTATATTTTGGATCTACAATTCCAATATAATACTTTATGTAATTTTCAATTCTTCATTAGTTCAGATTACTTTTTAATGTTTAATTTTTTAAACTGTTTCACTTCACTTTTCAATAGTAAATTTATAATGTGACATCTAATTTTTTATTTTCCTTCAATGTCTATTGCTTTCTAAAATATCTTTTATGTTTTATCTTCAAGATTAATTTTTATATTATAAAGGATGTACACTAATGGAATTTATGTTTCATGATTTATCCCATAATTAATATATATTTATAATTTTTGGTATTAAACTCATAGTATAAAAAAAATTATTCATGACCACTTTTACTGTGATATTGTTCAAAGCATTCTTTTTCAAGGATATTTTTCATCTATGTCAACATCCTAACGAGTTTCCTTTTTTATAATGGGGATGTGTTATTTTTCAACCAACCACCTTACTTATATGTAAATCTTATGAAATGTTATTTTCTATCAAATTTATTAATCATCACTTCCTTTTTCTATTGAAATCCTCCTATATTTTAGGCATGAATTTTTCCAATGTATTGCCTTTGTGGACAGTCGATATTTCTATTCCTTTGATTGAAGGGTATTCACCAACATTCCACAAGTTAAATAATGTCAGACCCATCCTCAGGGCCCGTGCCGTGACTTCCCCAAGCCCACCTTCCATAGGCCAGGGGCTGGCGACTAGCACCAAAGCTGTAAATCCCGATAAAAAGGGAAGGCATTGCCTTTATTATAGTAAAAAAACAAAACAGAGTACGAAAACTGAAGTAAGCACAAAGTAATATTGAATACAAAGTAAGTGATGAAAGGTAAATGGGACAGAATACAAACCCAACTGAAATTACAGTACAACTGAAAAACTAGTACAACTACAGTAAAGTAAAACAGCAACCACTGAGTCGTCCTCCGGGAATCCCACCTGAAGGGTGGGTATAGATAGGATCCCCAGCACCACGAGTCCATCCGTCTACTCCGTGTATGTCACACCAAGTGGTCCACCTTTGGGTACCATCCAACTCTACAAGCCTCTACCACGATTGGCATTGTCCGTCATCTGCATCCAACACAACGTAGTGCGGGCATCGCCCGTTCAAGGGTGAGTGTAATGATACACAGTAGGGACCTCAAGACCCTCGAAGGTCTCCTAGAATCCAAGAAGGATAAACAAAAATGAAAATATACAATCACTAAGTATCAACCATAACTACATAGGTATATTCCCATACATATACTTAAGTCATCAATCCAGTTCGGCTCCAACTCTCGAGCCCAAGTACAACCCAGACCACACGGGAAAGAAGCCAATCACATAGATGATAATGATTGAAAGTCAAGACTCAGCTCACACAGGTATACATATTTCCTAATGTGATAGAGTTGATCAGATGTAGTCACTGATTAATCTAAGTTGGAGCACCCACGTAGGATACTATTCCAGCTAAGCTGTCAGACCCACATAGGATACTAGACCAGCTACTCTGTCATACCCATGTAGGATACTAGAACAAAAGTAAAACTGTCGGATCCACATAGGATATAAGAACTGTAATCATCGTCGTCGAAGCCACGAATGATTCCAGTATGGTAGTCATCGTCGCCAAACCCACAGAGGATTCCAGTACGTTAGTCATCGTTGCCGAACCCCCAGAGGATTCCAGTATGGTATTCGTCGTAGTCGTTGTCAGCTCTAGGGTTCCCACACACAACACGCTTGATTCTGGGAGGGTCCGCTCCTCGAGCCAAGGGGGTTGATACATGAACTGTCACGAAGTCCAGAGTTGATGTATCCCAAAGTTCCGTCTCTTCAAAAGGAACCCGACGCGATAGAAAGCGCGTCAATCGGACACCCGGGCTGAGAGATATTGGTTTTTCTGTTCGAGAGGCCCGGTTAGAAATACGCTCATTCCAAACCCGGCAGTTATCCAATGTCATCCAAAGCTCACATAGAGTATCGCAAAAGGACCTCCATGTCACGAGGGTCCCAGTATCGCAGAAGTCTCATCGATCGGATGTGCGGTCTTCAAATTATTCACCTTTAAGTATAAACGGGCCCGGCTCGTTAAGCCCTGTGGGATGGCGGGTCGGGTCAGCCCGGTTTTGGCGGGTCTAACCCGGAAGAGGGTTGGACCGGCCTGGAGAATCATGCAGCCTGGCCCGAGGGGTGCGACCCGGCCTGAGTGGCGCGGCCCGGCCCGAATGGGCGCAGCTCGGCCCGGCAGGGCGCGGCCCAGCCCGGTGGGGAGCGACCGCGGCTCGGCCCGAGAGGGCCAAGTAGTCCAAGGGGGGTGTGGCCCCCCGCTTTCCCGAACCGGCAGAACCACCCTCCCAAACAGGTCAGCCAAAGACGGCCGGCCCTCCTGGCGCAGGAGGCCCACTCGGGCGAGATGCGGTTCAGTTGCGCGGCACCTTCGGGTGCCGCGGATTCTTCACCTAGCCAGCAGACGAGCCAGCCGCTTCACCGCTGAAGAGGCCCACGAATTATGGGTCACAGACTTCCTTCGGCATGGACAGCTTTAGCCTGCCGGTTCTTCGTCGGCCGAGCAGCCCGCGGTTGAAGGCTACGGTTCATCCTCACGCGGCCGGCGCGCAACCGCCTCCTTCAATCGTTGCCGCTTCCCGATTGAAGATAAAACAAGTAACGTCGAAGGTTCGTCATGACGTTTTTGTTCGGCCCATGCCCTCCACATTAGGTGGTAAAAATCGGCCAATGTCAATTTTGAAAATTAACAAATAATGAGGTACAATTTATTCACTCAAAGAATATACAAAACCCCTACCTCAATAATTGAGGTCGCACATCGTCGAGCCGCGGAAGATGAGCATCGTGGTAGATAGCATCACGGAGAATGGTGTCATGGAGAATAGATGTCGATTCCGTGGATGTCGGGGCACATCCGAGGAGGAAGCGGCGTCTCCTCACTTGATGCGGAGAAGAGGAAGGATGGGACATCATCATTCTTCGTGGAATCGGTGTTCTTCATCGAAGAGGGCGTCATTCATCGTGGAAGGATGAAGATCTCTTCTAATTCAAATGGTTCCACTGAAATATTTTCCAACAAAGTATTAAAATGATGCTTTCCCCTATTTTAATCAACTTTCCAGGCAATTTCAAAAATATTCAAATCCACCCAAAATAATTAATTAATTTGTGGTGTACCAAATAATTAATTCACAGAGTTGTCATATTAATGACCATGTTGAAGGTGGAGAGTTTAGCAATTAGGGGGGGGGGGGGTTGTCAATAATTAAATAAGGGGTTTAAGGGAGTTGAAGAGAGTTATGGGTAGATGAAAGGTTAGGATACGTGTGGGCCCCACCTCACAAATATCCACACATGAGAATTTATTTGGGTGTGGGCCCCAGCAATAACTTCCCCATGGGAGGAAATAACCAATTCTCAAAATAAAATTGTGTACCACACAATTTTATTCACTTTAAGATTAAACCCCAAAAATTAACTTTAAACCCGCATGAAATGCAACTACAGTAAAGGTCCCATTAAGTGAATACCGGTGTTGCGAGTTCATCGGTGTCCTCGAATTTCAATTCTGAGTACCAGTTCAAAAGATTGAAAAACTCATACGTATGTTTACTAAACGTACTCGAACAAAACATCAGAAATTGATTTCGGGAACACGGTGCCTCGGAATCAAGTGCCATCAGAAACCGCAGACTTTTAAAATTCCAAATAATTTATGAAAAAAAATTTCCTTGAAATTTATGTGCCTTTACATTACTCCCACCTTAGGTCTTTACATCCCCAAAAAGCTACAACACACATTAGGAAAAAAATGTGGGTACTGAGCTTGCATCTGATCCTCCCACTCCCATGTTCTCTCCTGGAGTTTCACGTGCTGCCAGCGAACGCACACCAGAGGAATCGACCGTCCACAAAGGACCCGCTCCTGTAGATCCTCAATCTCCACCAGGACGTCCGCAAACATCACCCCATCATCAATGTCCAGCTTTCCATGATTGATGATGTGGGTCAGTTCGTACACGTATCTCCTCAGCCGTGATACGTGGAAGACGTCATGCACCCGGTTCAACTAAGGTTGAAGGGTCATGCGGTAAGCCACCTCACCTACCCTATTGAGGACCTGGAAAGGTGTGATGAAACATAGAGATAACTTGATGCCCTTGCCAAATCTCCACAGACCTCATTGAGGTGAGACCCGTAAGAAAACGTGGTCCCCATCCTCGAACTCCAGTGGTCTCCACCTCCTATCAGCATAGGACTTCTGTCTGCTCTGTGTAGTCTTCATCCACTCTTGGATGATCTGCACCTTCTCCTTCGTAGCCTGAACCATCTCTGGACCTACGAGTGCTGACTCCCCTGGGTCAGTCCAGCATAGAGGTGATCTTCAAGGTCATCCGTACAGTGCCTCGTATGGTGCCATCCTGATGGTGGAGTGCTAGCTGTTGTTGTACGCAAACTCCACCAAGGGTGGGTGATCCTCCCAGCTGTGACCAAAGTCAAGGACACATGCACAGAGCATGTCCTCGAGTGTCTGTATGGTCCACTTAGTCTAGCCATCTGTCTGAGGATGGAAGGCATTTCTCAAGAGAAGTTGTGTCCTGAAAGCCTCCGGTAACCCCTTCAATAGTCGGGATGTGAAACGAGCATCATGATCGGAAACGATAGTCGATGGAACATCGTCAAGCCATACGATCTCCTGAATGTTGAGGAGTCCCAAACTCTCTATTGAGCCCTGCTCTCTGATCGGAAGGAAGTGGGCTGACTTGGTTATTTGGTCAACGATCACCCAGAATGAGTCATGCCCTCTGGATGTACGTAGAAGCCCCATCATGAAATCCATGGATATCCCATCCCACATCCACTCCAGGACCTCTAGGGGTTGTACCAATCCTGCTAGTACATGGTGCTCTGCCTCAGTAGTCGAGTAAATCAGTACGTCATCAATGAATACTATGAAAAAGTGATCGAGGTAAGGCTGCATGATCCTGCTCATGAGACTCATGAACTCTGCTGGAGCATTGGTAACCCCGAAGGGCATAAACAAGAACTCGTAGTGGCCATATCGACACCTGAAGGTCATCTTCTACACATCCTCCTCTCAAACTCTGAGTTGGTGACAGCCTTACCTGAGGTCTATCTTCGAGAACCATCATTCTCCCTTGAGCTGATCAAAGAGGTCATCAATCCTCGTTAGTGGCTACTTGTTCTTCACGGTCACCTGATTCAGGAAACGGTAGTCGACACATAGTTGCAAGCTCCCTTCCACCTTCTTGGAGTAAAATATCGGAGAAGCCCAGGGTGAAACACTGGGTCATATAAATCCTTTCCCCTACAAGTCCTCCAGCTATACACGTAGCTCCCGAATCTTGGCGGGAGCCATCTGATATGTTGGAGTAGATATCGGTGTTGTCCCGGGGTATAGGTCAATGTATATGTCCACCTCTCTGCGAGGAGGTAGTCCTAGAACGTCGTCAGGAATAACGTCCACATACTGATCCACCAAAACAGAAAAACTCAAAATCCGCACATCAACTGCTCTGAGGATGAGACTGGCCAACTTATGTGTGATCGGATTCCCTCTCCTTTGTGTAAGTCCATCCTGCACTTCAAAGGCTCCCTTCTCGCCGGTGAAGGTGAACTTGCTCCCATCTGTGCGGACACACCACACTTTGTGCCTAATGAAGTCGATATGAGCATGGACTGTAGACAACCAGTCCATACCCAATATGATGTCATAAGGCCTCGACGCCACTACAAGAAGATCCCAGCCGAAGCTCTTGCCTCCTAGAGTAAGCTCACACTACCAGCACCAGTGTGTAATCATTAAGTCTACTCATGTAGGAGTCTCTAATAGTAAGTATCGAGCCAACGGCTCCGTCAGAATCTCCGAGCTCTGAACAAGGGCAGTGGTAATAAAAGAATGACTTGCACCTATGTCTATAAGTACAACAGTAAGGGTGGAGTAGACACAGATAGTACCTCGAATTGTCTTTGGTGCACTGAGGTCGTAAGCCTCCACTTCCTGGAGATGAGCCTGCCTCTGCTCGCCAGCTCCCTATGGTCAGGGTGGACCTCCAAGTGGTGGTGGTAGAGCCTCAAAACGTCGTCCACCACCCGCTACTCGGCCAGCTCCTCTACCTCGTCCGCCTACTCCCTACAGACCGCCAAGGTCGAACCTATGCCTCTTCCTAAGAGGTCCCTCCACTGTATTATGCTCATCTGCATGGTGGGTCGGGCAGTCTCGAGCCATGCAACCCTTCCCGCCGCATTTATAACACTGCCTGCTCCTCGTATATCTGGCTCTGTTTTGGGTGCCTCACACAACCGAACCTATATCCTGAGGTCGCTCGCCTGATGGCCTGGTCTGTTTGGACCACTGCGACATATGTCTACTGCCAGCTATAGAAGACTCTGATACGTGTCTCCCTACAGTGGGTCTTGCTGCTGGTGTCGGCTCGGCGAGGAAGCTCTTAACAACAAGGGCTTGCTCCAGCACTCTCGCTTGCGTCGGAATGCTAAGGGAGATCATCAAAGCCTTGATCTCGTGCCACAGTCCCCGCTCGAAGGTTTGGGACCTGATGAATGGGTCTCATACCATGTCTGTGGAGTAGCGCGAGAGGTCATTAAACCTCGCTAAGTACTAAGATACTGTCATGATTCCCTGTCGTAGGTGAAGTAACTCCTGAATCTTCAAGGGTGGCGGGAACAAACTCTGAGCGGAAGAGACTCTCAAAGTCTATCCAATTTAAAGATTCCTCGCTATGCACCTGGAGAATCAAGCTCCACCATCTACCTGCTGCTACATGCAGGAGACTCGTGGTATGGATCACCATATAGTCGGCTGGCGTACCAACCAATCTAAAGACTCTGACGACAGCCCCCAGCTAATCGTCGACTGCCAGAGGGTCCGTCTCTCCGCGGAACCTGGGCGGCCTCTATCGCAGAAACTCATGCAATGCACTCAGGCGGCATGCACTCTCTACTGCTGGGTCTGGTAGTATCGGTGGCTCAGTAGGTAGTGGTACCACTAGTGCCTCCGTTGTGATCGGGCCTTGCACCGAGGCCTCATTTCTCGGTGGGCTGCCATCTCGTACGTGACTCGAAAACCTAGATGTCTGCCTTTGTGGGTCCATCTTGAATAGAAACAGGTGCACCACGGTCAAAACAATATACCTGGGGATCTGACACAAAGTAATCACTAAGAAAACTTTTGAAACACACAAGCAATCGGTGTTTTCATGCACTGAGTAGGAAATCAGGGGTCAGGGTCCTGGTTTATGGATACGTCGATGGCTACACCAACACTGGACTCCATGGACTAAAAACCACACTCAATACTCTTAACACTATGGCTTCACTGAAAGGAATGATCAGAGTCCTGATTTCTACCGTAGAACCAACTCCTCTTATACCAATTTGTCACGACCCGTCTTCGGGGCCCGTGCTGTGACTACCCCAAGCCCGCCATCCATAGGCCAGGGGCTGGCGACTATCACCAAAGGCGTAAATCCCGATAAAAAGGGAAGGCATTTATTTTATGATAGTAAACAAACACAACAGAGTACGCAAGCTAAAGTAAGCACAATATAATATTGAATAAAAAGTAAGTGATGAAATGTAAATGGGTCATAATACAAACCCAATTGAAAGTATAGTAAAACTGAAAAACTAGTACAAATACAGTAAAGTAAAACAGCAACCACCGAGTCATCCTCCAGGAATCCCACCTGTAGGGTGGGTATAAATAGTCTCCACAACACCACGGGTTTGTCCGTCTGCTCCATGTACATCTCGCCAAGTGGTCCACCTCCGAGTACCGTCCAGCTCTACTCGCCTCTACCATGATCAGCGTTGTCAGTCGTCTTCATCCAACACAATGTAGTGTAGGCATTTCCCGTGCAGGGGTGAGTATAACGATACTTAGTAGGGACCCTGAGACCCCTGAAGGTCTCCCAGAATCCACGAAGGATAAACCACAAAGAAAAGATACAATCACGAAGTATCAACCATCTCTACTTAGGTATCTTCCCATTCATATACCTAAGTCATCAATCCAGTTCGGCTCCAACTCTCGAGCCCAAGTACAACCCAGTCCACATAGGAAAGAAGTCAATCACATCGATGATAATGATTGAAACTCAAGACCTAGCTCACACAGAAATACATCTTTCATAAAGTGATAGAGATAATTATATATAGTCCCTGATTCACCTAAGATGGAGGAACTACATAGGATACTAGTCCAGCTAAGAAATCGGACTCACGTAGGATACTAGACTAGATACTCTGTCGGACCCACGTTGGATACTAGAACAGATGTCAAACTGTCGGACCCACGTAGGATACAAGAACAGTAATTATCATCGTCAAACCCACGAAGGATTCCAGTATGGTAGTCGTTGTTATCGAACCCACGGCGGATTCCAGTATGGTAGTCCTCGTCGCTGAACCACGGAGGATTCCAGAACGGTAGTCATCGTAGTCGCATCCATCTCTAGGGTTCCCGCACATAGCACACTCGATTCTGTGAGGGACCGCTCATCGATCCAAGGGGGTCGATACATCAAATGTCTTGAAGTCTAGAGTTGATGTATCCCAATTTTTTGTATCGTTAAATGGAACCTGAGGTGATAGACAGCCCGTCAATCAGACACCCAGTCTAAGAGATATTGGCTTTTCCGTTCTAGGGGGCCGGTTGGAAATATGCTCATTCCAATCCTGGTCGTTATCCAATGTCATCCAAAACTCACATAGGGTATCGAAAAAGGATGGCCACATCAAAAGCACACCAGTTCCTCAGACGACGCGTCGATCGGATGCACGGTCTTCAATTTATTCACCTTTAAGTAAAAACGGGCTCGGCCCGTTAAGCCCAGTGGGCTTGCGGGTCAGGTCAACCCGGTTTTGGCGAGTCCGACCCGGAAGAGGGTCGTACTATCCCGGTGAATCGCACATCCTATCCCGGTGTGGCGCGGCCCATCCCAGCGCGGAGTGGCCTAGTAGGCCGATCGGCTTGGCCCGAGGGGGCCGAGCGGTCCGAGGGGGGCGCTTTCCCGAACCGGCGTCGCCAAGCGGCGCCGCCCTCCTAAACCGGCTAGCTGAAGTCGGCCGACCTTTCTAGGGCAATCTGCCCGCTCTAGCGGTCCGAAGTCCGGCTACAAGGAACCTTTGGGTGCCACGTCTTTTTCACCTGGCCAGCCGACGATCTGGCTGGCTCACCGCCGAAGCGGCCCATGGATTTTGGGCCACGGTCTTCCATAGTGTTGTGCCCCTTGTGGTGCCTCAGTCTTCCTTTGGCCTGGCAGGCTTTAGCCGGCCGGTTTTTTGTCGGCCGAGCGACCCACGGATACAGGCTGCGGTTCCTCCCCACGTAGCAGGTGCGTGACCATCGCCTTCGATCACCGTCGCTTCCTGATTGCAAATAAAAAAAGAAACGTTAGAGGGTCGTCGAGCTGTGTTTGTTCGGCCTGCGCCCTCCACGTTAGGCGATAACAATTGGATAATGTCAATTCCAAAAATTAACAAAGAATGAGGTACAATTTATTCAATAAAAGATTATACAAAATCCCTACCTCGATAGTTGATGTCGTACGTAGTCAAGACACAGAAGATGAGCATCACTGGAGATGGCGTCATGGAGAATAGCGTTGCAGAGAACGGACGTGGATTCCATGGACGTTGGGGTGCGTCTGGGGAGGAAGCGGCGTCTCCTCACTTGTTGCGGAGAAGAAGAAGGAAGGCACATCTTCTATCTTCATGGAATCAGTTTTCTTCGTCGAAGAGGGCGTCGTTCTTCGTGGAAGGATGAAGCTCTCTTATAATTCCAAAGGTTCCATCGAAATATTCTCCAAGAAAATATTAAAATGAGGCTTTACCCTTTTTTAATCTACATTCCATGCCATTTCAAAAAGATTCAAATCCACCCAAAATAATTAATTATTTTTTGGTGTACAAAATAATTAATTCACTGAGTTTTCATATTAATGACCATGTGGAAGGTGGAGACTTTAGAAATTAAAGGGGGATTGTAATGAATTAAACAATGGGTTTAAGGGAGTTCAATAGAGTTATGGGGAGATGAAAGGTTGGGGCTACTGTGGGACCCACCTCACAAATATCCACACATGAGAAGTTATTTGGTTGTGGGACCAACCAATAACTTCCCTATGGAAGGAAATAACTAACACTCCAAATAAAATTTTGTACCACACAATTTTATTTAATTTAAGATTAAACCCCGAAAATTAACTTTCAACCCGCATGAAACACAACAGTAGTAAAGGTCCCCTTAACCGAATATCGGTGCTGCGAGTTCATCGGTATCCTCAGATTTCACTTCTGTGTTTCGGTTCAGACGATAGAAAAACCCGCACATACGTTTACTGAATGTACCCGAACAAAACTTCAGAAATTGATTCCGGGAACACTGGGCCTCGGAATAATGTTCCGTCAGAAACCACAGACTTAAAAAATTCCCAAGCATTTAAGAAAAAATTTCCATGAAATTTTCTAGCCTTTACAGATAATTATCAAAATCATTGACTTTACCATATTCCATTATTCCATATAGATTTATCATGAGTGATTCTTACATAGAATGATATTCTATTTATTGAAAAGAAAACTATAGAAAAACTATATATTTTTAATTCTAGTATCAGTGTTTTTTTGTTTCTCGTGAGACATAAATATATATTCATTAACTATCCACATTATTTCTCAAGATGCGTTATGAAAATTTAATCCCTTTTATTAACAGGGGGAAAATTATTGTTGTTCCATATATTCTTATTTCAATATAGATGATTAATTCCAAGATGGCCATGTATTGTTTATTTATTTTTTTGTATAATGAATTCATTAGACATAAACTATTATCAAGTGGATAATGATGTTATAAATCCCCTTGATAAATTAGTATGTATCATGAGAAAAGATTGTTTGGGTATTTAGAGTATTTTTATCAAATTCAAAAATATGACTTGACTATGGTATTGATGATAAGAATGATATCTTAGTTATAGCCTTAACATAAATAATAATGTTGTGGTTGAGGCATTAATGGTAAGATCATGATGTCGTTTGTTATACATTTCCTCACCGTGAACTTTGTTATTTTTATCCATGTAATCTATTTATTTTAATTTATATCCATGGATATATTATTTTTATTTTTCATTTTATTATGGAATAATTTTTTATTATGTATTCCTTAAATATTATTTATGATCATATTATACTCACATATGATCCTTTATTGTAATCATTTATTTTTACCCTCATTAAGATTTTTATCTCAGCACTTCTTATGTTTTCATTTCCCTAGGATAGAAGAGAATTATTACACATGATATGTCAAATAGGATATCTTGTTTGGAGGATTTTTCTGAGATGTTAAAGACATATTATGGGTTAAGTAGTTTCATATATAATGGAATGAAAATATACTTTAGTTGAAAAATTCTATGTTTTTTCAGTTTATGATTTTTTCAAAATTATCTGAAGCTCAAAACCTAAAAAGTTATATGGGTTGAAATGGAGTTAGTAATCATTAAAAAAATTTAATTAAAGATGGTTATATCAATGATATTGTACTTTCTATCAAATTAGGTATATAAATAATGGTCTATGGAACATAGATTCAGAGTGTGGGTTCGAGTAACTGTAATTGGTATCAAAGAAGTTTGTAATGTATGTTTTTATGGAATCAGATATGGGAGTGTGGGTCCATATCACTAAATTTTGTATGAGAATTGGTTTCAGATAAATTTTTTGATTTGGATATATGTTGAGGACAATTTAATGGTTGATAAGTTAAGGTTGACCATAGTTTCAATGTTATAGAAAACAATTTGGGATAGTATATGATTTATTGTTAAAGTAATAGGGAAATTTTTATTTAGGGATTCGGATAACAAAACCCTAATTAAAAACATATAAATAGGTACATGTATATGATAACATCATTATGTTTTCATAAAATGGATATTTTGTGGTTTTCCTAAAAATTATATCCTTAAATGGATATTGTCATGTGTGGGAAGATATGGAATAGATACATCTAGGGGTAATCACCCCCAAAAAGGATGTTTGGGAATTGAATCGATATTCACTATGATGTATGATTGATAGTCCAAATACTACACCCCAGGATAAAAAATACATGGGGATATGCATTGTTTGATAATATTATCTTTACAAACCAATATGATGGAGATAATTCCTAGTTACTTCACGGGATTAGGTCAATGGGTATGAGAAAACCAAAAAAAGAGTAAATTGTGCTAAACATGGAGTGATATAGGTTATCATATATATGATATAGATAAAAATAATAGTGATATAGGATGGAATGAAATAATTATTGAATAAAAAAGTAGGATATCTTGAGGTTTAATTTTATAATTATTTTGTGATATTATTTTTCTATCAATATTTTAACCATTTTTATTTTATTAATGGATGAATCCATAAGGATCCAATATAACATATAGTGTGAGGGAAACGCAACACCTGTCTCAATGATCAACCCATATAAATATGAGTTTGACTAATAAATTTTGTGATTATTCCAAACCACATATAATGAATTATGATTAAAAATGAAAACCTAGTTGAAATCTTAAATGCATCAAGGAAGTGAATGATGGAATCTCAAGGAAATTTAGGTATTAGAGATAATAAAGGAAAGAATATTACATTTTATATATCATAAAAATGGGGAAAGAATCATGGGTGGAATTTCATTAAAGGGATATATAGATTTTATAATTGTGTAGATGAAGACTATCAGACTCATAGATATAAGGTAAAGATATAAGCTATAAAAAAATCCATTACTTTGATTGAAATGGTTTTTTGCATTGCTGAAATAAATGTACCGATCCAATGGAAAATGAGGGAAATAGTCACTAATAACCATGAAAACAAGAAAATAATTTTAAACTACAAATGATGTAGGGAATAATGAATTTTCAATCTAGATTTACAAATATCTTATTTCATGAAATGTTTCACCAACTATTGGATATTGAGTTAAAAAAATGGTTGTAAGATTATTATTAAATTATTTTCAATGTTTTGGGATGTTATTCCTTATATACCTAGATCTTCTTTAGAAGGTATAATTATATTTGAAATTGGGAACGGTTAGCCTCCCTTTATATAAGGATTATAACAATTTTTCAAACAGCTAAGTCTCCGTCCACATTGTAAATAATCCCACAATCATCTTGTAGTGTATAATTAATTATAACTTCCCTATAGAAATTACATTAATCATATGAGTCAATTTAATACTATAGAATTTAATTTAAGGGATAGAATTTAGAACCCTAAAATTCTAATATATGGATACCTTTAAATAATCCAATGTGTTTGATTCCTTTCTCCACACATAACACTAAACATAAATAAAATTGTGATATTTTTAGAGGAAATATAAATAATTAGGTATGAACATTAAAAAAATATTCAATTTAAATGATTTAATAGGAGTGTCCTATTTGTGAAATATTTATAAAATATAAAGTTTAATTTTAATAGGAATGAAATTCAATTGTTAAATTTAAAATGACTAATATGATCATTTTATGTTTAGAGTTGTATTTTTTACAAAAAAAAACTCTTTTTTATTCATCGCTTTTTTTATAAGAATATTATTATTAATTTATGGTGATATATATTTATATTAAAAATTGGTTTACACTAATTATAAAATGATGTGGAATAAAAATAAGAATAAATAATGTTCTAAAGATTCGTTTTCCCTATAGAAATATTTTTTGTTATATTTTATAATTTTAAATAGAAGTTAAATTTCTATATTCTAGAATTTTAATTTCCAAAAAAAATTTGGGATTAATTAGTTTAGTATTTTATTAACATGAATATTGGGTATTTTCTTGAAAATATTAATTTTATGTTGAATATTAAAATATACTATTTGTACAATATCATGATTCTATGACATTATTAGTAGGCAAGTATGCCTATAAAATTGGTAAACCTTATTTTATAAAAAAAATATTTAAATTATAAGTGAATTAATAAATATAATGATATTTATTCAAGTTTAAAAACATATATAAGATACTATATAACATAATTAATATATTTCTCAAGAAATTGTTTTTAACACATTATACATTTATTATTTTAAAATTTATTTTTATTGCTTTCAGAATTTGAGTGAAATAAAATTGATTTAAAATTGGGAATAATTTGGTCTGAATTATTTAATAAGGACTAATTTCTTTTTATGAATAAAGAATAAATTAAATATATAAAAACTAGTTATCATTATAATAAAAATCAAGGCTTTAAGTGGTTTAACCTAGTTCAAATGGGTAAAACATGTTAAAACAGTTGTTTGTTAATGTGTGGTTGTGGATTTTCTCACTCCAATCTCTTCCTCAATCAATAATTTTTCAATTTTGGAGCCACATACATTGAGAGTAACTTTCAATTATTAAAAATTTATATGCATTAAAAAAATGTCATCCCTTCATACTTATAAAAGGGGCCATTCAGCACAAATAAAGTACCACCAATAAGATTTGGTTTCCTCCTAAAAACAATTCCAATTTTCCATTCTATATAATTTTCTTCCTCCTACTTGAGATTATAGTTAAAATTTATTATCCTAAACCATCTTTTTCCTAGTAATTAATCCCATAAAACATAAAGTCCTCAATACGAGTAATCATTTTTCAATTATTTTTTTCTCAAATACATTTAAAAATATAATTTTCAAATACATATAAAATTTTATTATAATATTTTTATATTGAATATTTTTTTTCTAATTTAATAAATTTTAACCACATTTCACTTTAATAAAAACAAAAACAAGATTCATGTTTATGTATGGACTACTGACTCTATGAAGAAACATATTTATTTCCCTTATCCACCTATAATGAAACGTAAAAATTATAATTTAATATTTAATTGCATAACATATTTCTTTTTAAATATTCTTAAATGATAATATATTACCACTTTCTTCAATTCTATGAAAATTAAATTAGCATCCATGCATACGCACGGACTATCGTATCCATAGAACGATGCATTCTTCTTTTGATTAAAATTTTTCATATATGGTACTGAGAATGAGTTTAATGGACAAATATAATTTTTATGATATGATTGAGGTTCTAAAATGATAAATATATAACCAATTAATTATATGATTAATTATTTATCAATTTTAATTGAATCATTTAAGACAAGCGCATAAAGAGGTAAATAATTCTATCCATATTATGTAATGTCTCCATATACAATAAATCTTATAATAATTCATTGAAATTATGATATATCACACTTAATAAACTAAATAATATCATTATTATTTTTGGTTTAATTACATTACAACTAAATCACCACATAAACATCCATTACCAACGTTATATTCATGTTTGGGTCAGTTAGACCACTTAACAATTCCATGAATTTACATTATCGATGACTGTGGGAACATAATTACTATAATAATGTGATATAGATATAGAAATAATGGATTTTATTTTTCATCAATGGTAAAATTATTATTATTCTCACTAATCAGTAAATCACCACTCGTTCGTTAATAATTCTTTAAACATGATCATCATCGATTTCATATTCATAGAGTGGAATAAAAAATAACATTGAATGAAATTATACCATAATAATTATAATGGAACATATATCGATGAACATTTATTGACATTTGGATGATGAAAATTAACAAAATAATTAACACCAAAACTATTTATATGAAATCAGCTCAAAGTGATCAAGATTAATTACACCTAATATTGTAAATAGGTAATAACTAACTATAATTCATTAAGATAGTGGTTATATTTGAAGTTTATAAATTTAACATATATGTGTAAGGTTATTATTATTAAGATATATATTTTTTATAACATATTTTAGATTTTATTTATGGTAGCAATGACAAAAGTGAAGGGTTTTCAGGGTCTCCATTATGATTCTTTGAGACATAATCTATTTTGGTCACCAATGAACCCTTCATCAAATTTTCATTGATTCATTTTTTACCCAGGTAATAAGGATATTTTTAAAATAAAATTTAATTCATTCAGTTTGGGTCATTCTCAAGAAATTATTTCATATAAGGTGAGTAAATTCTACTATTAATTGTATTATATGGAATTATCCCATTTCATACAATATATTTACATTCTTACCACATAATTCCTTATACAATATTTCTTACATTTTATTGTATGTTTCCCGTAAGGAATATTGATAGCTCAAATCTTCTTTTTTGAGTTAAAATGATTTATATTGAACATTGTTCTTCAATTATTGGGTTATCCAACACTAATTTTTTTATTATAATTTATTTACTATATTTTTTAGAATGAGGTTTTAATATAAATACTCTTTTATTACTCTTTTTTAAAATGTGGGTTTTCAAAAATAGTAATTTAAAATTATTGAAAAGGGTTCTTTTATAATGAATTGTTATATCTTTTGGATCTAAATTTCCTAAAGATAATTTTATTTCATTTTCAAGGATCCATTATCAATGATTAATTTTTAAAAATAAATGTTTTCAAAATATAACACTTTACTTTTTAAAATTTATCTTTTAAAATAGACATGTAATTTTTTATTTTACATCAATGTTAAAAATGTTTTTAAAATCATTTTTAAGTTTTCACCTCCATTTTCCTCTTCTTATTCAAAAGTATTTACATTCTTTAGATTCATATTAAATGATTTTTCCTATAATAAATATTTATATTAATAATTTTGGGGATTGAACTCATAGTATCGAATAATTATATTTTTAAACCCTTCTTTTATGATACCATTTGAATCTTTCCTTTGAAATGATTTTTTTCTTGAATGTCAATATCCCTCTAAGTTTCTTTTTTATATAATGGGGATATATTGTTTTGAACCTATAAAACTTATTTCTCTATATGTCTTAAAAATGTTATTTTGTGTCAAGGTTGTGATTCATCACTTCATTTTTCTTTCAAAATCAACTTCATTTAGAATCATGATTTTATTCCAATATATGTCCACTATGAACACTCTATATTCCCATTACATTGATTGATGGATGTTAAACTATAATCCATACATAGATTGATTTGTGAAATTATTGACATTACAATATAACATTATTTATTGTTTATTCATTTTCTCATATGAGAAAATCATTTTACTTAAACAAGTCACGATTGGAGATCAATGTTATAAAGCACCTCAATGCATCGATAAGTCTCATGAGGAAAACATGTTTAGGTATTCGGTGTACGACTTCCCAATTCATCCAAATGTCATGATGATAAGAATAATCACTTGGATTTGGACATGATGGAAATAAATATGTATTTTACGAGGCTTTGATTGTAATATTATGATTTCTCACATTATTCAATCTATCACCAAGAATTTATACATTGTTGTCCATGTGATCTATTTTTTTTATTTCTATTAATGTATATATTTTTCCATCAGTTTCATTTTATTATGGAATTTTTTTTATCTAGTCTTTCCATATTATTTATGCACGTCTTATTCTCACTTATGACATTATATTATTATTATTATTATTATTATTTATATTTACCCTTACTGAGAATTTGAGAACACCCCTTATTTTGTTTATATTTCTCGAGGTTAAGAAGAAAATTTTAACACATGATCTGTCTAGCAGGATATCTTCTGTGGAGATTTAGTTGAAGATGTTGAAGAATTTTTATGAATTAAGTAGTTTATTATACAGTGGATTGAAAATTCCCTTTACATAAAATATATATTGGTTTTATTAGTTTATGTTTTTCCTAATTATCTGATGAAATAAACCTAAAAAAATATGATTTTGTATTTGGTATTAAGGAGTGTACGTAAAGTATGTGTGTTCAGAATCAGGCTAAGGAATGTGGATCTAGGGCACCATAGTTTTTTATCAATTTGAGCATGTAAAGTATATATTTAAATTACCAGATGTATGAGTGTGCTTACAAGGTTCTATGTGTATCATAAATATTAAAATGAATCTCATACCAAACATCATCCAACACATTTTTTGGAATAATTATCTTCTCATTAAACTACACCCAGTGTTATTTATCCTTCATCTAATCATTAAAATAATCATCATTCACTATTTGATCTCTACATACCTCCACCTATAGATTTCCCATATAATTTTAGTATAATAGTATAATAATTGATGATATTACTAATATCTAATAAAGACATTCACTTTCCATACTATCTCGATACAAACATTAAAGATATGTTAACAGGCCTATCACTTTTTATTCATCAATCACATATAGTAACATATAACCACGAAACATTTTACTAAATGTGTAAAATACCAAAATAACATTTCTATAGTAATATTGGATCTAAAATTTATAATGATGATGAAATTACACCCATTATCTATATCATATATTAAAATATTTCTGAAAGGTGATATATCTTGAGATGTTATGATATGTATAAATTATAAATAACTCCCAAATCAAATAATTCCTCAAAATATTATAATGAAACACCAATACCATAATCTTCGAATGATGGTTAGAATAGTTAAATTCATTGGGACCCTACTGATGTGGCATTTGTTTCGTTCATTTTTTCTCATATTTTATACTATTTAATTTCCTTTTTATTGTCAAAATATTGTTTTTAACTGATTATTTTATAATTGTAGTCAATTTTGTGTTTAATTATTAAATCGATGAATTTTATGTTAAAAATTGATTTTTATTATTTATTTTTATTGTTGGAATAAAATTATTTTAATATGTAATTGTTTTTTATCCATCATATTTTATTATTCCTTATATTAAATTACGTAAATATATTCTTATAATTAATTTTAAAAAATATTTATTTTTCTAATGTTATAAAAAGTAATTAAGAAATGGAAACCATGGAAAACATAGATTTAGGGATACTTGATAATCAAAACATGAATGATTCAAATTTCATTGTTTCTAACCCAAAGAGACATAGTCTTAGAGTGTTTGAACTAATAATAGTTTCAGGTATTACCTCTTTCAAAAGGATTTATTTTTGGTATAATAATTATGAGATTAAGTAGTTTTATCTCTCTTAGCTTCCTTTATCCGATGGTCTTCCTATAAAGGACTATTTATATTTTATTATATACTTTTACAGCTCTATCCAACAGTTTCATCTATGTGGTTTGAGTGTAGAGGAGTTGAGGTTGAGGGTGTTAACATTTTTTTCTTAAGGGGAAGGGCTAGGAAATGGTTCCAAAACATATATGAAAAAATATTTGAAGCCTAGGATGATGTGATCAATTCCATTGTATCCAAATTTTACCTTAGAACCACAACCATAAATTTTAAAAATAAGTTCACGATATTTTTCTAAGATAAGGGAGAGTTGTTTCACATCACATGTCCTACATTCTGAAGTCTTTTCAGGTTGAGTCCCAATAACCAGTTAACTCCACAACTATTTATTGATCATTTTTATAATTTTATCACTCTATTCAACTAGAATCTATTTTGACCAATCATGAGGGGCTAAATTATATGATTCCAATGATGACGTTCTTAAGAAACTATTTGATAAATTGGCCCAAAATTCCATAAAAAAATTCACTAGGAAAATAACTATTCACAGGGTTGAAACTAATACACGAGATAATTTTTTATGAACAATTTCTTAGGGACCAGTTCTTTCACTGGGGAATGATTATTCACAATAAAAAATGGTGTCCTAAATTTTATCTCTGAATCTAATCTTCGAAGAGTTCCTTATTTGTGCATTATAGGTATAGGAACCAGGGTGCTCAAGATCATTTATTAAATCAATTTAAATCTAGAAACAAAAAAAATCCATAACATATCTTAGAATGAATAATATTTAATTAAATAGTTAGCTTCCCCAAATTACAAAACAAAACCCATAACTAATTATTAAAATCGATATGGGGATGAATCATCAAATTGTCAACAGGAAAGTAACAGAATGATATAGAAGATGTTAGCTGAAATTTTTTGTATAAAAAGATATAAATTTTTGATTTCATAGTCTGGAAAATCAAAATGGGACAAATGGATATACACCGTGGAGGAAGACATAAACGGAAACTACCCAATACAACTGTGTTAAACCATAGAGAAAATGTGATGGAAGTTACAAACTAGTTAGGTCATAAAATTAAAGATCTAGAGATTGAATAGTCTATTAAATGAGAAATTTATGTTCATGTTGAAATGGTAGATTCAAATCTAAAAAATCTTCAAAGTATAAAATTGGTACGATTTGAAGAATTTGAGAAGATAATGAAAAAATCACAAAAAAAAATACATTCAGTAGAGGGATATGAAGTGGATGTTTATCTAGTAGGTAAATAAGATGGTAATTATTGAGTATTATAATTGTAACATGCTTATTTTGAAGAATTATTACCTACCATTCCTTTTCCACAAAGGCTATAAAGAAACAGTGAACTTGATTACCATAAATTTCATCAATTTTTTTCATAGATTCAATGTTAAAATTCCTTTTGTTAAAGCTTTGGAAAAATCCCATATTATCTAAAATTTATGAAGAGTTTCTCAGATGACAAGGGGGATTAGGGTGAGAGATCAATATCTATTTTTAATAAGGAGTTTAGTGATATCGTCCCAAATAAAATTCCCCCAAAACAGAAGGACCCTACCAGTATATTCAAATCTTGTAACATTTTTCAAATTGAGGTGATTTTGTGATTGGGTGATCTAGAATCTAGAATTCAATTTTTTCCTGAATCCATATTCAAAAATTTTAACCTTATAAATATAAAACCAAAATATGTTCCACTATATCTAGTAGGAAGGTCACTTTTATAACCTTTTTGGAGGGTAGATAACCTAATAGTTGATGTAGGGAAACTATCTTGTAGAGACCCTAAGCCTGACGTACATGGACATTAAATTACATTTGCGGAATACTTAGTACATAACAAAAACACACACACAAGGATCGTAATAGTTTAGTGTCTTTGGAAACTCGGAACGTAATCTTCTAATCGTGGTAAAAGATCTTAAATATCTCCCATAAAGATCTTCCCTTTTTTTACCTAAAACCTTTCTTTATATCCTGGGGAAAAGAAAACATAAAAGGGTGAGCTCAAATGCTCAGTAAGGGTAAAAAAGAGAAAAATCAATCACATCATATTCATAAGAACATAACTTTTGGAAATCTTAACCTGCAAAAGAGAGCCTAATTTCATAACATGGGATAAATCATAGTAGTGAAATGAAATCCCAATAATAATAACATAAAACATGAAAATTTGTGGCATACAAAAATAATCATAGAGAATCATTTCTTATTAGTCAAGACTCATTGCCAAGACTATCTTAGTGGACAAAGTCCCTTTCTGAACTGAGTCACCCTCGTTTCAGTCCTGTTTCACTGAACAGGTATAACCTACCATTCCAGTCATGTCTATCTCATGAGATATAAAATCTTTACCCAATGCATTGGAGGGAGATATAGGTCCCACCCATCTCATAATGATACCATTCTTATGTGTGCCACAAAATCATAAATCATACATCATTGCATAACCCATGTAATACAAATGGGAATCTTAAACATCATGAAATCATAAAACAATTCATATAAGATAAAGGAATTCATAAAAATAATTCCATCACAACATAATCAAATAAATGTAATAATAGGGATAAAAACAGAACCCTTTATTATCTTAGATGTAAAATAATTTTGATTAAAAACTTGAACTCCATTCTTGAGGAAAATATCCTTTCTTCTTCAAAAACATTTTTCCTTTCTTAACATGTCAAACAACTTTAAACTAAAATAAGTTGATTAAAAATAAACTTGAAAACTTTTAAAGGATTATTCTTAGAAATAATGTTTTAAAAATCCATTCATGCCGTATAAGTTAAAAAAAACATTCTTCGTACTTTTGTCAGAAAAGTCAAAAAGTACCTCGTACGAAAAACGACAAAAGATTCCTTTCATTTCTTTTTCTAAAAACTCACCGAAGGGTAAAATTGGATTTAAACAATTGTATTTGGATGGAAATAATATTAAATATTGAGGAAAACATGGATGTGGATGATAAAATACACCCCAGTAAATACCAAAGTATAAGCAATCTCGGATAAAAATGAGATTGTGATATTTCCCTTACATTTGGTCCGATTTGCTTTGTAAGTGTCCGAACCTCCTATATAATGATTTAAATCATGTTATTTACTTATTCCAGAATCATATTCATTGTTATTATATCATATATGGTCCACTTATGACTTTATATTACCCGTTCTTTAGGAAATTCATGTTAAAGAAGCGTTTTGGGTAAAATCTTTTCATTTATCGTAGGTGTTTGGACTTGTTGTTCTTGAAATTATTATTACTTATATAATGATTTACTTACTTCCAGAATATAAAGTATGTTTTATATATCATATATATTCAGTATATGTATATATATATATATATTAGATAGATAAATGAAATGAAACACACCGTTCATGGAGACGGTAGTCCGTACGTACGCATGAACGCTGCTTTCCTTTCCTTATTGTCTTGAATGGATGTAAGTAGATGACATATATATATATATAAATCCAGTAGGTTTAACGTGTCATATATTCCATTATTATTCATTATATATACTTTATAATCATTCTGGAATGGTTATAATGGATAATGAATCTCATTGCGTCGTGGAGACGGTAGTCCGTACGTACGCACGAGCGATGATATCGTTCCCATGGTGGTGGAATTGTGTTGAAGTGTATGTATACTATTTCAGTATCAATATCAATTTATAATAATCATATATAGTTACTAATTACACCATTATACCCATCCTATTAAGGTGGTGGCGGAAAATAGCATACACCACGGCGTGGAAACGGTATTCCGTACGTACGCACGCGCGGTGATTTCATTTTCCGTAGGATGGATAGATGGTTAAATATGGTTGTTTCATACTTATAATAACATATCAGTATATGAATGATACTTATGTTATTACTTCATAATGAAACATCTAATGAAGAAGAAGTTGAAGAAGAAAGAAATTGGAAAGGATCGGTAATGAATATTACATCTTCTTTGAAGTGCTTCTTTGAGACCTCCTTTTAGCGCACTAAAATTGGTCATTTAAGAAGACCAGGACCTCTAGGATGATACTAGGGAAGTGGAGAAGATATTTTGGCTGGGTTTGGCCGAGCTTGAATGCTCAAATTGGTGTGAGGAGGAGAGGGAGGAGGTGCCCTTTTATAAGGGAGGAGAGGGGCATCTTAGGAAAATCTCAAAATATTATTTTATATTAAGGTCAAATTCGGGTTATAATGGTTCCAAATGGTCTTTTTTCGAAGATAAAGTGGGGATGGGTTGAAACCCTCTAATCCAATATGATTTAGACAAGTTTAGGTTATTATTTTAACCTTATCAATTAGATTTAACTCTAAGTTAAATAATTTAACTTTTACCGTGTCTTTTTGTTTTCTTACACTATATGGTTAATAAACTAACTATATGAAGCCAAACGAACACAAAGTTGTTTATTATTAATATATCTATCCTTATCTAAGACATTTGTCTGAACCTTAGATTTTTAGGAATTAAATAAAAATTAATAATATAATATTTGTTTTAAAAACTAATTTATGTCAATTTTGACACTATTTGGTACATGATTTATATGAGATTTCTAACAGAATTATAAGTTCGAACCAAGTTACTTAAATCAACAATAACATGTCATATGAACCTATAAAATTATTGTATGTCATAAAAAGTCTCAAATTACATTTATTTGGGCATTTATAACATCAATTATGTTTATTTTTCTTAAAAAGGTAATTACTGCATCATTGTTGTGTCATAAATAAATTAAATTATTTAAAGTCTAAAAATTACAAATAAAATACCATTATGTAGGAAAGCTTTTTAGATTTCTAATGAATATTTATAGTCGAATTTATTTTATGCATGAGCCCATATTAAAAATGTTTTAGTAAATAATCTTTGATTTTAACTCTTTTAACTCTTCTTTGAATTAAATAATAATAAATATCCTAATCTAATCCAAGTGGGCCTAAATGATAATATTTTACACTTAAGGTTGTTTTTTTTCGAGATACCCATGTCCAATAGGATTAGGACATGAGTTAGGGTAATATTAATATCATTTTACCCTTAATTACCCTATTTACTTTTAACCGTGGTAAATAAAAGTAAAAAGTTACTATTCACCAAAAATTATTTTCATCTCATTGAACCACATTTTACTTATTAACATCAACCGTGTCTCTCGGATTTTTGAAATTCCATTCACAGAAGCGGTAAAATTAAGATTTATGAAGAAATTAATTTTTTCAACTACCACTTAGTAGTTTCACTATTCATCAAAAATTGAAGTTTTTCTATAAAAATGCCAAAATTTCTCCCTAAGCTATAATTGACATTCCTAATTCAAAAATGATTTCTATTTTACAAAATTCCTAACATATAAGTTCCATTAATTAATTTTATAATTAATTTCTGCTGTCACAACAAATTGCGTGTTTTTAAGAGATAATAACTATCAAAAGATTAACACTTTTTTATGTCTGGTGTAAATGTGAAATTACATCCAATGACCAACATTGTATTGAATTGTAAAAATATATTCTAAATATACTTTAAAAAAACTCTAATTAATAATTTATCACTATTAATTATTTTGATTAAAAAAAATTGTTTTTAATTAAAATTTAGTAATTTTCACTATTCATCAGAAAATGAATGTTATCCGAAAAGTACCAAAATTTCACCTTAGGCTAAATTCGATACTCCGAATCCAAAAATGAAGTCTATTTTGAGAGATAAAATTTCTAAAATTTTAAAAGGTGGCTATTACTATTCATAACTGCTAGTTTTAATAATATTTTAATAGCATATCGTTGTTTAGTGAAACTCGGTATTGCGTACTACACACGCTATCGAGGAAGGTCGCGATTGCGTGTAATACAAGGTAAGTCAAGGATGCGTGTTGTGCAAGCTCCTTTTGTTGTAGAGTACAACACAAGACATTAATGAAATTAAAAAGAGTATTTTTCATAAAATCTTGGGCTTTTAAATTCTACCCCCCTTAAAATGAATTTCTCCCTCGAAATTCGTCAGGGATATAAATGGTTTACTATTAGAAAGTTTCTTTAATAGAAACCCACATCGTAAAAAGGAATACCAAAACCAATCTTTAAAAACGAAAGTATGAAACGTAACGGTTACCCAAATAAACTAATCACTGGGTTTCCACATAGGTGAAAATATGGATATGGAAGAGAAATCTAACCATCATGTTCTGATGGAGAGAGGTAGAGAACATGGCTATGGAAAAGCCAGCAATCACAAAGCCATAAATTTGTGACGATCTAGGGTACCATCTGATTCATCGGATATAAGGGCACTAGGACAACATTTTTTGTTTTCAAGATCATTTCCCTAAAGTTGAAGAATTTGAATTAGAATAAATACTTACATTATTTTGGTACAATCTCACTGTTGTTCGTGCCTTGAACAATTTCCACTTCATCTCTTAAATAAATGATGTTAAATTTTTTATTCGTGAAGTGTTAGCAGATCATGTGATAGAATGACAGGTCATTCCATCTGTCTCAAACAAAAGGTTAGAAAAAGTTATTAAATATACATAAGTCATTCTATAGTGAGATTAATCATATGTGGTTTTTAAAATGGACTTATACTTCATATATCATACTGCTTAATATAATAAAACTAGTTTCTACTAAATAGGGACTTCCTGTAGGCCAGTGGTAGGAGATAAAGGCCAGTCGCACTTCGGTTGTGGGTTCGATTCCCACATCCTTGTCCGACGCGATGGGCTGTCGCCCATCCTGCAGGTTGTCTTTTTTCTAAAGCTATATTACTCTAACATCCCATCAATAATATCGAAAAACGTTTTATCCTAACTTATGTCCAACATAATCCATTCTAATATTTAGGCTTATCTAAAATACTTCGGTCTAACCTCATAGTATAAAGAAAATGATTACTTTAAATGTCACAGAAAAATCAAGTGAATGCCATCATTTATCCCCCATATATCATAAGATATATCTTGTTGGTCAAATTAAAAACATGTAAATACCTTAATCATGTATTTTCTTGAAGAATGAAGACCCATTGAACCTTAGTGAAAACATGAATGCTGTTAAAAGTTAACACATTCCACATACCAAAATCCTCAAAATTCTATATACTCAAACCATGATATCACTTAGTCCTTATATCAATCATGAGCTCATTAATACTGTTAAACATTTCATTTTATCGTTTTCCCTTCATTATGCGCATATCATCTTATTTCCAAAAATATCTCAATCACGTTGAATACCACATTAGACCAACACATAAATATCCCAATACTTTATGATACAACATTTTTTTGGAATCCCATTACATAAACACTTAATCATTCCACCACATCGTTGTCATATTCAACATCGCCAATAGTGATCGCATGTGACTTCCCTTTGTCCTTTTCTTTAAGTGGTTGCTCATGTTGATCATCACTAACCCTTGGATTAGGGCATTTATTAGCATAATGCCCCATTTCCTTGCACTTGAAGCATTGGAGTGTTGGTGGTGCGTTCTCTGCAGTGTTTGCTTTATTCACATCATTAGAAACCCTTTTTCCATTACTTCGACACTCAGCTGCTCGATGACTTTCTTTTCCACACTTAAAACCTTTTCTAGACCCTTTAAGACAATCTCCACCATGCTTATTTCCACACTTTGTGCATAAGGAAACATTCATCTTCTTTTCACCATTATTCTGAGATTTCTCCTTGAACTCCATCTTTCGTTTCTTGTCAAAACCATGAGATGGATATGTAACACCAACTTCCATTTCTACCTTGATAGCACAACTCACAATTTCTTCAAAGCTACTGAAGTCTCTTATAGCTAATGCCCTTGGAAGACTTGGTTTTAAGCCACTGGAAAATCGATAAACTTTAATTTCAGGTTGGATGAAAAATCCAAATGCATACCTTGCAAGCCTTGTAAAATTCTCTTTGTATATACCAACAGATTCATCATCCTTTTTCTTTAGTTCAAGAAACTCCTTCTCCATCTTTGTTCGAATAATACGAGGGATGTTCTTACTGAAAAACAATTTCTTGAACTCGTCCCATTCCATGGACTCAATTTCATCTCCTGGCCTCGTATTCTTGATAAGATTACACCACTAATCAGCTTCACCTTCCAAACGATATACTACTAAGATGACTTTATCATTTTCAGAACATTGAAGAACTGAAAATAACTTTTCAGTGGTACTGATCCATTGTTCAGCAACAAGTGGATCGGAAGTCCCATTGAAAGAAGGTGGGCGTTGCCTCATGAAGGACTCAATAGAATATTATTCCCTTCTCTGCTCATTTGGAAGTCCAGAATGATTCATAGCTTGTGTAAGTATAGCAATAAGATTTTGCACTCCATCTCCCATAACATTTGTTTTTTCAGGAGAACAATCATTGCATTGTTCATTGCATTGATCAACACGGTTCCTTCGGGTTCCAGCCATCGTCAAAAACCCAAAAAGAATAGTATGAGAGGAAAAAATCATGCTAGGGAAAACAACATAGTAAAGGGGGAGTACCCTCAATATCTAACATCTTAGGTTAAATTCTATGATCGTTACCGTAGTTCTAGGACTGTATCTTATACGTATACTTATCCTTAGGTACATCCCTAGACATACCTTAGAAATATCTCTAGGGATCTCACTAACGCTTTCGCATCCTAGTTTCCAAAGGTTGACTAAACCTTTCCTCTGATACCAACTGTAGAGAACCTAAGCCTGACATACATGGACATTACATTACATTTGCGGAATACTTAGTACATAACAAAAACACACACACAAGGATCGTAATAGTTTAGTGTCTTTGGAAACTCGGAACGTAATCTTCTAATCATGTTGAAAGATCTTCAATATCTCCCATAAAGATCTTACCTTTTTTTTTACCTAAAAAATTTCTTTATATCCCGGGGAAAAGAAAACATAAAAGGGTGAGCTCAAATGCTCAGGAAGGGTAAACAAGAGAAAAATCAATCACATCATATTCATAAGAACATAACTTTTGGAAATCTTAACCTGCAAAAGAGAGCATAATTTCATAACATTGGAAAAATCATAGTAGTGAAATGAAATCCCAATAATCATAACTTAAAACATGAAACTTTGTGGAATACACACATAATAATAGAGAATCATTTCTTATTAGTCAAGACTCATTTCCAAGACTATCTTAGTGGAAAAAGTCCCTTTCTGAACCGAGTCACCCTCGTTTCAGTCCTGTTTCACTGAACCGGTATAACCTACCATTCCAGCCATGTCTATCTCATGAGATATAAAATCTTTACCCAATGCATTGGAGGGAGATATAGGTCCCACCCATCTCATAATGATACCATTCTTATGTGTGCCACAAAATCATAAATCATACATCATTGCATAACCCATGTAATACAAATGGGAATCTTAAACATCATGACATCATAAAACAATTCATATAAGATAAAGGAATTCATAAACATAATTCCATCACAACATAATCAAATCAATGTAATAACAGGGATAAAAATAGAACCCTTTATTATCTTAGATGGAAAATCATTTTGATTAAAAACTTGAACTCCATTCTTGAGGAAAATATCCTTTCTTCTTCAAAAACATTTTTCCTTTCTTAACATGTCATGCAACATTATACTAAAAGAATTTTATTAAAAATAAACATGAAAACTTGTAAAGGATTCTTCTTAGAAATAATGTTTTAAAAATCCATTCATGCCGTATAAGTTAAAGAAAACATTCTTCATACTTTTGTCGGAAAAGTCAAAAAGTACCTCGTACGAAAAACGACAAAAGATTCCTTTCATATCTTTTACTAAAAACTCACCGAAGGGTAAAATTGGATTTAAACAATTGTATTTTGATGGAAATAATATTAAATATTGAGGAAAACATGGATGTGGATGATAAGATACACCCCAGTAAATACCAAAGTATAAGCAATCTCGGATAAAAATGAGATTGTGATATTTCCCTTACCTTAGGTCCGATTTGCTTCGTAAGTGTCCGAACCTCTTGTATAATGATTTAAATCATGTTATTGACTTATTCCAGAATCATATTCATTGTTATTATATCATATATGTTCCACTTATGACTTTATATTACCCGTTCTTTTTTAAATTCATGTTAAAGAAGCGTTTTGGGTAAAATCGTTTCATTTATCGTAGGTGTTTGGACTTGTTGTTCTTGACATTATTATTACTTATATCATGATTTACTTACTTCCAGAATATTAAGTATGATTTATATATCATATATATTCAGTATATATATATATATATAATGGATAGATAAATGAAATGAAACACACCTTTCATGGAGACGGTAGTCCGTACGTACGCATGAACGCTGCTTTCCTTTCCTTATTGTCTTGAATGGAAGTAAGTAGATGACATATATATATATATATACAACAATACAGTAGATTTACCATGTAATATATTCCATTATTATTCATTATATATACATTATAATCACTCTGAAATGGTTAACATGGATAATGAATCTCATCGCGTCGTGGAGACGGTAGTCCGTACGTACGCACGAGCGATGATATCGTTCCCATGGTTGTGGAATTCTGTTTAAGTGTATGTATAATATTTCAGTATCAATATCACTTTATAATAATCGTATATAGTTACTAATTACACCATTATACCCATCCTATTAAGGTGGTGGCGGAAAATAGCTTACACCACGGCGTAGAGACGGTATTCCGTACGTACGCACGCGCGGTGATTTCATTTTCCGTAGGATGGATAGATGGTTAAATAGGGTTGTTTCATACTTATAATAACATATCATTATATGAATGATACTGATGTTATTACTTCATAATGAAACAACTAAAGAAGAAGAAGTTGAAGAAGAAAGAAATTGGAAAGGATCGGTAATGGATATTACCTCTTCTTTGATGTGCTTCTTTGAGACCTCCTTTTAGGGCACTAACATTGGTCTTTTAAGAAGACAAAGACCTCTAGGATGATACTAGGGAAGTGGAGAAGAGATTTTGGCCGGGGTTGGCCGAGCTTGAATGCTCAAATTGGTGTGGGGAGGAGAGGGAGGAGGTTCCCTTTTATAAGGGAGGAGAGGGGCATCTTAGCAAAATCTCAAAATATTATTTTATATTAAGGTCAAATTCGGTTTATAATGGTTCCAAATGGTCTTATTTCGAAGATATAGTGGGGATGGGTCTAAATCCTCTCATCAAATAGGATTTAGACATGTTTAGGTTATTATTTTAACCTTATCAATTAGTTTTAACTCTGAGTTAAATAATTTTACTTTTACCGTGTCTTTTTGTTTTCTTACACTATATGGTTAATAAACTTACTATATGAAGCCAAACGAACACCAAGTTGTTTATTATTAATATATATATCCTTATCTAAGTCATTTGGCAGAACCATAGATTTTTAGGAATTAAATAACAATTAAAAATATAATATTTGTTTTAAAAACTAATTTATGTCAATTTTGACACTATTTGGTACATGATTTTTATGAAATTTCTAACAGAATGATAAGTTCAAACCAAGTTACTTAAATCAACAATAACATGTCATATTAACCTAGAAAATTAGTTTATGTCATAAAAAGTCTCAAATTACATTTATTTGGGCATTTATAACATCAATTATGTTAATGTTTCTTAAAAAGGTAATTACTGCATCATTCTTGTGTCATAAATACATGAAATTATTTAAAGTATAAAAATTACAAATAAAATACCATTATGTAGGAAATCTTTTTAGATTTCTAATGAATATTTATAGTCGAATTTATCTTATGTATAACACCATATTAAAAATGTGTTAGTAAATAATCTTTGATTTTAACTCTTTTAACTCTTCTTTGAATTAAATAATAATAAATGTCCTAATCCAATCCAAGTGGGCCTAAATGATAATATTTTACACTTAAGGTTGTTTTTGATCGAGATAAACTTGACCAATAGGATTAGGACATGTGTTAGGGTAATATTAATATCATTTTTACCCTTAATTGCCCTATTTACTTTTAACCGTGGTAAATAAAAGTAAAAAGTTACTATTCACCAAAAATTATTTTCATCTCATTGAACTACATTTTACTTACTAACATCAACTGTGTCTCTCGGATTTTTTAAATTCCATTCACAGAAGCGGTAAAATTAATATTTATGAAGAAATTAATTTTTTAACTACCACTTAGTAGTTTCACTATTTATCAAATATTTGAAGTTTTTCAAAAAAATGCCAAAATTTCACCCTAAGCAATAATTGATATTCCGAATTCAAAAATGATTTCTATTTTACAAAATTCCCAACATATAAGTTGCATTAATTAATTTTATAATTAATTTCCGTTGTCACAACAAATAGCGTGTTTTTAAGAGATAATAACTATCCAAAGATTAACACTTGTTTATGTCTGATGTAAATGTGAAATTACATCCAATGAACAACATTGTATTGAATTGTAAAAATATATTCTAAATATACTTTAAAACCACTCAAATTAATAATTTATCACTATTAATTATTTCGATTAAAAAAAATTGTTTTCAATTAAAATTTAGTAATTTTCACTATTCATCAGAAAATGAAAGTTATCCGAAAAGTACCAAAATTTCACCTTAGGCTAAATTCGATACTCCGAATCCAAAAATGAAGTCCATTTTGAGAGATAAAATTTCTAAAATTTTAAAATGTGGTTATTACTATTCATAATGGCTAATTTTAATAATATTTTAATAGCATATCGTTGTTTAGTGAAACTCGGTATTGCGTACTACACACGCTATCGAGGAAGGTCGCGATTGCGTGTAATACAAGGCAAGTCAAGGATGCATGTTGTGCAAGCTCCTTTTGGTGTAGTGTACAACACAAGACATTAATGAAATTAAAAAGAATATTTTTCATAAAATCTTGGGCAGTTACATATCTTATCCCATATAATTTCTTATCTGCACATTGAGTGTGATAAAATGGTTTTAATTATTTTAGGTAGGTTTTTCTTAAACACTTTTTGGGAATTCATTGATGTCTCAAATGGTAAGATTACCCTCCCAGCTGGTTAGTACCCAGAAGAATTTCATGTATATAATTACTCTTCAATTTAGGTGATTTTTAAGTTGATTAATTTTGTAGAGAAGGTGTTTAAAGTTGAGGTTAAAAGTAAAATCATCGTCTCTTGGATTATTTTATCCCTGAGTCTACTAATAAAAATTTTGATGAAAAATTTGTTGAATATGAGTCCACACATGAGCTAGAAAGTCTTGGGAGAATTGAGACCCAAATTAGGAAATTAATTTCTCAAAAAAATTAAGTAGTTGATCCCAAACCAAGTTATCTTGTTGATAGTTTTTTCTCAACCTGTTCAATGTTTACAACCCTCACTAGAACACTACCCTAATTATGATTCTTGTTCTTACTAGCCTATAGAATGTGAGTCTATTAATGGTCCTTCTACTAATAAATCCAATATTCTAAGGCCTAGGGGGAGTCCTTAGTAAATGTTTTGCTAATTTAAGTCAAAGGTGAGTTTTATAGATATGTTAATAGTGATATTTAGGAGTTTCTATGCATTTTTCATGAAATGGATGTTAGTTCTATCCCTGTTTAAATTCATTACATGGATAACAATTTTTTTTCTTGAATGTAAAAAATTATTATAAGAGATTGATGATTCTATTACTACCTCACCCAAGGATGTAACCTATTAAAATCATCATGCTTTTGACAGTGATCAACCAACAACAATTGGAGTTTCTTTTTCTGATCATTGGAAATTCTTACGTGTGGGGAAGAGTGATGGTGAGAAAATAAAAAGTACATCTAATCATTATAATTTTTATGTTGAGATTTTTTTCATCATTTATTGAATCATTGAGTGATAATATAGATTTTTTTTCTATTGACTGAAATATAATTATTCCTAGAATTCTGTATTTATCAAGTGGAGTTCTTCATGTAGCTGATTTTTATGCAGTCTTGTATGAGTTTTTTCAATTATCCAATGAAAATACACAAGAACGAATTACTTATGAATCTTACCCATTGAATGACCATATGTAAACTCTATTATATTGAGACTGTATGGGGATAATAAAACTATCACTGTAGGAAAGGAAATAGATGATTACTTATTTTCCTCTTTAAATTTATGTTAAAATAAATTATCCTTGATCAGTAATATTTCTCCATGAGTTTTGATCCAAAATTGTTGAAATTTCTTCCTGATACACTTAATCTTGTTTTATTTCTATTTATTATCAAATGGATGGGTAAAATAGCCATGAAGTCAAATTAGTATATGCAGCAGGTAATGTTACCATGATAAGTGGTCATGTGGCATGTCCAGTGATAGTATAAAGATTGTGTGGTGGGTTGTGAGAATTTCTTACCAGTGATAATGTATATTTTAACTTCAATACTAGAAGGAGATTCTAGTGAATAAAATAGGATAATCTTTTCTTAATCAGTAACTCTAGTTTTTATTTTAGAATATAAATGAGATCTGTTCATTATGAAATAAGTTGGTCCTAAAACTATAGATTGTTTCATTGTATTTTAGGGAGTATTCATGTGATGTACAAAAAATATATAAGCTCCTTCATATATGAGGAGTATTTTTTCAATTAATTTTAATTTTTTTAATAATGTTCCTTATAGTATCCTTAAATTTAATTCTAAATGTAATTACTGATGTTTTTATGTACATGTTGAAATTTTTGTTAAATCTTTATCTATAACCATCATTATCCATATTGCCTCTATTTTAGATTTAACTACAAGATTTTATTTTCAACATCATTGAAAATCATTCATGAAATCACTTGTATCATGCCAACCTTTTCAAAATTGTTTTCTATACTTAATTTTTCATTTAGTGACTAGTAAGGATCCCTTGTGGATAATGTGTTTTAATGAGTATTTTGTGGAAAATTTATTTTGAACAATCCTATCACCCATCAAAAATTAATTTCATTATGTTATATTTATAAATTTGTTTCCAATTATTTATTTCTGTATCCCACTTTGAGATTAGAAAATAGGGAAAATGTAGGGTTTTATGTGTGGGGAGTGTCATTAAATTTTTTAATATTTATTTTGTTGGTTTCGGGCATGGTGGAAGTGTTGTGGTGGAAAACGATATATTAATTTTTTTTAATAATCATTTTCTGAAGCCAAGAGTGGGGATCATTCTAGTCAAATTTATAATTAATTCATTTAATATCTAAAGAAATAAATACATGGGCTTAGGATATTTCTCTGTTGATGATGGTTGAGCGTCTGAAAAGGCCCTTATGGATTGCCTTCATTGGGATTGTGAGGATGCAAGGGTAGAATCTCTCTAGTGGTGATCCACACATGCTCCAATGATCTCTGAGCACTAATACTCATTCTCTGGGTGTTATCACGATGAATCAAATATCATTAGTTGTTTGTTCTTTATCACTCATTATTTGGTATTAAATAAATTATATGATGGGTTTCGCATTCTTGGGAGTGAGAGAGGAGGAGGAGTCAAGAGAGAATTCATCATGCGCAACAATTCCCTATTCTCGAACATGGAATTAGTTTCAAAAGCTTTACACAATAGACATAATCATCTATTTATAGAGCTAGGATTTCAGTTGAAACTTTTAATCTCATAATATCCATTTAATATAATTATAACCATAATGAAATCCCATGTCACATAATAATAATAGTAATACTATTATTATTATTTTGTGGTGCACCAACTTCCGAAAAATGGATAAATAATATTTACCGGATCGTAAGTAATTATTTAATCACCAGACACGGTTTTGGTATGTTTAAAATCCAATTTAATTTATTGTACACCTAAATAAATATATTATTATCTTAAAAAATATTGTATTCAGAAACTTATATATAATTTTTTATTAAATATTCAAAATAATAAATATTTTTGTTATTCCCATCCTACTGAATATATCTTTATTTTATTTATAAAACCAATATAATTTGAATAAAATTATTCTTTAGTCTTGGAAATAATATTTATTCCATTAATTAAATTAAAATATAATTTAATTGAGACCAATAGAAACACGTAATGTGTGACCCTATAGGATTCTTTCTCATTGGCATTAGTTGGGTTTGTTTAAAGTCCAAGATTACATTCTAGAAATGGTTCAAGGCACCCTAGAGAAATAACAAAAAGTCACAATAATGAAAACCACATATGAACAGTCACTATAAAATATAATACCTTATACATAATATCTCATCAAGAAGGTTTCACGATAGTTTCATCAACCTATATTATGGATACACAAATTTTGACTATCTAAAATAAACATATCATTACACCACAACTATTGAATTTAGGGTGAAATTTATGTTTCATTCAAAGGGACGAGATATTAACGTCCATAAATATGAAATGGACAAAAACATATAGGACTTATCCATTAATGACATGTCATTCCTGATGCACCCAATGTACCCTACTTCTCACCAACATATGGCAAGACAATTTTCCTAAAAAATTCTAAGTGTGTGATTCATGACATGAATTAATGATACTATTAATGTTTAAGGTCCATTACACACGCTCATATATAAGAATAGCTAATGACACCAAAACATGTGTAATTCCTACTATCAGGTTTGTTCTCATAATCTCCCATTTTGGAGATTACCAAGTGAGAACATAATGAGAAGAAGTCTCATCTTCTTAAGAGTACTCTCACCTAGTGGTCTATATACTATGTGTTCCATCATAGTATGTTATCCAACTAAATAACTATAATAATATTATTTTCATACCACTTCATGGTTCTCATCATATAATGGAACCACTATGACCTTATAACTAATATAAATAATCTATGACATTTTTATATTAATTTCATATAAAACAATGAAACAAATATAATAATATTTTTAATTTAATATTAAATATATCAAATATTCATTTATTCAAAGTACAAAGAGTTGGATCTAGGACACCAACTCAAACTCATTCCACTATGAACCCATAAAAAACACTTAAATACTTTCCAAATGTCTCCTGGTCAAGAATCATTTCAAGAAGATCATGTAAATAAAATAAAATAAATAAAATAAATATAAAAAAATAAATAAGGAAAAAATAAAAAAAATTGATTCCTACCTAGGTGATAATTGATTTCATTGTTGAGTGGTTTTACTAATTGTGAAATTTCTAGAATAGTGTTATTGATATGATTTTTTCATATTGTTTTATCGGTTTTCTATTTAGGAACATTGAAAGAGAGTGTGATAGGAGAATTTTTTTAATTGAGATTATAACTGTAGAAAATTAGAAATTTGAACTTCATCCTAGGTGAAACAATCTTTTTGAATAAACAACTCACAAATCAAACTCAAATGATAATCATTTAATTTCTTCATAATTGGATTAAAATTGGAAATTGGGATCCCATGGATAATATTTGTGACTTTAGGAATTGGTTGTGTGATTAATCCAACTATAAATAACAAATTATCTCTTTTTCACAGTTCTCTACACATTCATGGATGTGTAAAAAACAAAAAAAATAAATAAATTGACTAATAGAAGAAAAATGTTTTTATTAAGGTGAGGGAATCATAAACCTAGTTGATAATGTAATAATTAAATTATTTAATATTCATTTATTTGATTAAATGAAGTGAAAAACTAAAACTGTAATTATTTATAACCTAAGAGAGAGTGATGTTGAAAATTCCTCAAGTTAAAGTGTTAATTCTGTGTTTATCTAACCTATTGCACTCCTTGAACTCGAACTAATTTTGAAAGGGAAATGAGGTTGTGATTGAAATTAATTAGCAGGAATTATTATATCAATCTTTATAGGGATGTTAGTTTTCCTTTTATTTTGGAGTATTTTAGAACATAGGCAGGATGATCATTTCGTTTTGGCATTCTTTGTCTGTGAATAAAATTCACTAAATTACTAGGAAGGGAAATTGATTAAGTCTCGTAAAATGTGACGAATCATTTATTTCATTCTTTTTCTGCAACATTAATTATATTTAAATACATTTCATTTGAAAATTAATGTTTTTAACTGATTATATTATCATTTTTATTAATTTTGTGTTTAATTATTGAATCTATTAATTTTTTGAAAAAATACTTTTATTCTTTATTTTAGTTATCTGAATTTTTTTATTTTAATAATTAATTTCGTTCTAACCAATCATTTTTATTATTCTTTATGTTATGTTATATACATACATTTTTATAATTAATTACAAAAATTTAATATCATTCTTTATTTTTTGATTTAATTTTTTTTTGAAAATAATAATATTTAATTTATGAATGTTATTTTTTTATTTCATATTCAATTTTATTACAAAATAACAATTTTATGAATTTAAATTTAGCCTTTTTTTAAAATAAATTCATTCGTTCTTTTTATATTCTATAAAATTATTTATTTAATTATTTTATTTATTTCTATATTTTATTTATTTCATTTACATTTTCATTTGAAAGAATTAATCTATAAAATTTTTAATTTAAATAATATAACTTTTTAATTATTTATGTAATGTTTAAATAATATATTATATCCCCCCTCATATGCGGTTGGGTGGTAGGGGGATGATGATTGGGGCACTAGTCATGAGGTTGATTCCCTAAACCAATTTAATTATAGTTTATTTGTAGTGTGTTTGATCTAGCATTGGTAGTCGTATCCAACCATTAAAGAAATCTTTTTTTAATTAATTTATTTTTTATTTTCCATTAATTGAATTTATTTTACAATTAAAATTATAAATTTTTTTTCCCTGCTAAATACAAATTCTGGTCAGTATACTAACTGCTCCACAGTCAATATAAAGGTTGTGGACATACGGACCATGCAAATTAAAAAGTGACAACATGACCAAAATCATAACTGACCATGTGTATTGAGTGTACTGACTGCACCTTTCATCTTCCTATCATGAGCTCCATTTCACCTCACTATGAGTTCTACCCACGATCACCTCTATGACTACCTCCTCAGCATATCATTAATTGAAAACTCATGTTCACCTTTTTCTCCTGGATTTGAATGTCATTGCAACCCAAGGAATCCGTCAATCTGAATTTTTGAATCTGGTTCCACCATCTCTGTGATGAGATACAATCAATGCCTCTGGAAGAAGAAGGTCGTGTCGAGCCAAATCTATCACAAAGCACCATTTAAGCTTGCATGAGAAACACCACTATCATGTTCCACCACTATTGAAGGAAACCCCACTCACATGATTGAAAAAGAAACACCTTATCCGACCCAATTTTCATTAGCTCTTAGAAAATCCTAAAGGTAGAATCCATAGAGAGAGCCACCAGACCCCCTAGAACAGACCCACAATGGCACTAAAGATGCCAATGAGATACCTCTTTAAGGAATATATTCTTTTGAAGAAATGGTTAAACCCATCGTAAAATGCTTCTATGAAAACCGAGCCTAAAACTCAACACCTAATGAAGACCCTATGGGGGCCACTCTCAATCAAGGGAATTCTGCGGGAGGACCAAGTCTTCTATTAGCAAGAACTCCATCCAGTTGTTTCTCCATGGTGGGTAGCCAACCAAGGAAAAGCAGCAGGCAGCGGTGGAGGTCTTCTCAAGGGTAGATGAACTACCCACCAACAACTGAAGAATAATTGTTTTTCTCCATGGTTAAAAAGGAATTAAGATATCATGTTTTTAAAAAATCTGAAAACTCTGATGTACCTCTTCTATCCTCCGAAACATTGATCTAGAGAGGAAATAGTAAACTGGCTCCCCTCTTCTCCTTAGATGTAGTAAACACCATTGTCGAACCATGTTAATTCTCTTCTGTTGATCCATTTTTCTTGTTTTGTACTTTTGTTTTATCTCACCATGAATCTCTGCTACACCAACAAAGTGGTATCAGATGGTTCAAGAGTGAAATGATGACCTGACTTTAAAATTTTCTGGCGAACATAAAATTTATGTTTCTTAGAATTTTTTTGAGGAAATATCTATGAAGAGAACGGTGAGATGATTCCAATGGTGCAAGAGACATAAAAATGGAGCATAAACCAAGAGATAATCTCGGTCAAAGTTTTGTCAAACTGTAGGTGCTACAATACCCTGTGTTGGAGAAGACGTCACTGTTCACACCACCAGCAACATTCTAGAAACATTTGCATCCACTGTTCTACCATGCCACGTCAGCAGTCAATCAAGACTGTTGAAACTAATTTGGCCATATCTTGACCAATAGAAGCCTGTTTTCTGTGATTCAGGAGTTCATTTCTTGTATTTTTACCATTCCAGACACATCTGAACAGTTAGATTTCTGAGCTTATCACTCCATAAATGGACAGAAATACCAGTAATATGATTAAACCAACAGTGTATAATTATTACATCTAGAAACCAAAAATGGAGGATGTTTGTATATTAAATATTTGTGGAATCATATAGTGGAAAACACTAGTCCTGTTACAGTGCAAGTGGAAGAAACATCAAATAGAAGTAAAACTGATGATAATACATCATCCAGTACCCTGCTAGTGGATGCGGAGTGGGTTGTACTCAATATAAAGTGAGCTTCCTAAATTGGATAGTGGATCGACAATATCATCTTCAAAAAGTTTTCCAATGAACACGATGTCTCCATTCTTTAGCGAAAATTGGAAAATATAATTGTGTGGAAAACTGCACAAAACAATGAATACATGATATATCATATTTTCAACTTGAAATACAAAGACAATACCAATGTATTAGAGCACATGAGCGAGTTCTAAGGTACTCTTGATCAGCTGAATTCTATGAAAATGATGATTGATGATGAGTTTCAGGAACAATTGATGTTGCGTTCTTTACCGAAGTCATGGGACACATTAGTTGTGTTAGTCATCAATTCTACTCTAGATGGAACTCTCACCGTGGAGATGGTGAAAGACGGAATGCTGAATGAAGAGTCCTAAAGAAAATATAAGGGACATACACCTGATGTAGAGGCTCTTGTCAATGAATGATAGGGGAAGTAGAAATGGTAGGGAAGAAGTAGAGGAAGATAACCCCATGACCAAAGTCTTCAAAGGAGAAAGCGATCTAAATCTTGATCAAAATATGATATGAAGTGCCACTACTGTGGAAATCCCAAACACTTCATCCAAGAGTCTATAAGGAAGAAGGAAAAGTAGAGGAATCAAGAAGGTATGACCAAAAATTACGATGATTCAATTGTCAATGTAGAAATCGTAATTGTTTATGAAGACAATCAGGTCAGTCTTGTAAGCCAAAACTTGACATGGGTGATAGATTCTTATTCCTTCTACCATGTCACAATAAGAATATATTTCTTCTCATCTTATTGTTTAGGGTGTTTTGGACATTTGAAGATGAGAAATGATAGTGCATCCAAAATTACTATTATTGGTAATGTTTTTCTAGAAACTAATTATGGATAGAGGTTATCGTCGAAGGATATGAGGAATGTTCCTGATATTCTCCTCAATATGATATCCAGGGGAATGTTTAATGATGAGGGATATGAAAGTTCTTTCGGTGATGGGAAATGGAATATTACCAAAGGTAACTTGAAAATTTTTAAAGTAAGGAAATATACCTATCTTTATATCACAGATGCATGAGCATGTGGAGGATAGGTAAATACAGCCAGAATAGATTTTCCTATAGATGTTTGGCATAGGTGGTAGGGTCACATGAGTGAGAGAGGAATCCGAATGCTCTCTAGGAAAGATCTCTAGCTGGGAATAAAATGAATAAATTTTGATACTTGTGCTGATTGCATCATGGGAAAACAACACAGAATATAATCCTCTAGTTATATACTGTCCAGAAAAGCTAATTTTTTAGATTTTATTCACACTAATGCCTTCATGATGAGAACTAAGATTATGGGGGTTTTATTTATTTTGTTACCTTTATAAATGATAATTCTAGAAAATTATGGGCCATTTCTTTGAAAAATAAAGATCAATAGTATAATTCTTTCATGTAGTTTCATGTAAAGGTGGAAATAGAAACATTCAGGTTGTTTAACTGTGTGTGAGTAGATAATAGAGGAGATTACCATGGTCCATTTGGGGAGTACTATAAGAGTTTCGACATCAGGCTAGAAAATTCAATACTGAAGACACCTCAGTATAACGGTCTTGCAGAAAGGATGAACGAAACATTTTGTGAGAGATTCAGATGTATGCTCTCAAATTAAAAGCTACCAACCACATTTTGGGGGAGGAAATGATGATCGTGGTTGATCTTATCAACCTTTCTCCATAAGTTACACTAAACTAAGAAGTTCCATAAAGAGTCTAGACAGGTAAATATGTTTCATATAAACATTAAAGAGAATTTAGTTGTATGACATTTTTTCACATACCTAATGATGGGTGGAAAAAGATGGATGGAAAAGGAAATCAATGTATCTTTTTTTATTACGGTCATTAAGAGTTTAGATACTAACTTTTGGATCCTATCAGTAGAAGGATCATCAGAATTAGAGTAGTGGAGTTTCTTGAGGATCAGGTGATTAATGATTTGGAGAAGCGATTAAGTGTTGGGAAGTCATAACTTAAAGAAATTCTAGTCAGTCTGGAACCAGTCTCACCACCATCATTACCATATAGCACAAGAGAGATACATGCCCCTGATGATACATCACTACCAGGTAATATGCCTCAATCTACTGAGATTTATTCATCATATGATATTCCAGAACAGATTCCCCCTGAAGTACATTTTGAGGAGATCCACTAGAGAATGAAAATCATGTCATAGATACTCAAAAAATGAATATCTGATGCTCACTGATAGGGGAGAGCTAGATAGTCACAATAATGTGATCAGTAGTTAGCAGAAGATTGAATGGAATAAGGACATAAAAGTGGAGATTAGATCCTTGCACAAGAACTATACATTATATTTCGTAGAATTACAACATGGAAATAAAGAACCCAAGAACAAGTGGGTGTATAGAATTAAAGGATAAGACTGTGGCTGAAAACAGCACAACAGAGCTAGAATGGTTGTGAAGGGATTTTTTCGAAATAAAGTTATTGAATTTGGTGAAATTTTTTCTCCAATAGTTAAAATGTATTCTACCAGAGTTGTTCTTGGATTGGAAACCAGTTTGAACCTGGAGGTTCAACAACTGGATGTAAAGACAATGTTCTTACATGGTGATCTTGAGGATGAGATATACATGGAGAATCCCGAGGGATTTCATGTTAATGGGAAAGAAAACTAGGTATGTGAACTTAAGAAAAGATTATATGGTCTGAAATAGGAACAAAGGAAATGTTACAGGAAATTTGACTCATTCATTGAGAAAAATGTGTACCAGAGGACTACTCCATATCACTATGTTTTCATCAAAAAAATTCTTATCGTGATTTCATTATAATATTTCATTATGTTGATGATATGCTAATTATTGGTAGAGATATCACCAAGATTTATTTGTTAAATAAGGAGTTGAACAAGTAAATTGAAATGAATGAATTGGGAGACACTACACTAATTCTAAGAATGATGATTACTCGTGACAGGAGGAATAACAATATTTGGCTATCCCAGGAGTGATACATTGATAAGGATCTTGAAAGAACCAACATGCGCAAGGTGAAAATAGTTAGAACTATACTTGTGAGTAATTTCATAATCCCGACATGTCAAAGTCCATAAAATGAGAAGGAGAAAGAATAATTGGAAATAGTTCCTTATCATTTAGCAGTTGGAAGTATTATGTGTGAAATGGTGTGCACTAGACTAGATATTTCTCACACTATTGGTGTCGTGAGTAGGTTTTTTTCAGATCCAATAAATGAACAGTGGACAGTGGTCAAATGGACATTGTGGTATCTCCGAAGTATATCTAGTCATTGCTTATGTTTTTGGAAGTGATAAATATGTTTGGGAAGGATACACAGATGCATGTATGGATGGATATATATACATGAGGAAATCCATATCTGGGTACCTGATATCATATGCAGGGGTGAAGACTTATGGAAATCCCAAATTCAAAAGTGTGTTGCCTTATCAATGATAGAAGTAGAATATACCGCAATCACTGAAGGCAAAAAGGAGATGTTGTGGATGAATAAGTCATTATAGGATCTGGTACAGAGTTAGGAGAATTATATTATCTGTTGAGATAGTCAGAGCACTATTCATCTTAGCAAGAACCTGAAATTTTATTCCAGGTCCAAAAACATCGATCTGTGATACCTCTATATCTAAAATGTGGTTGAAGAATGATTTTTGGATGTTGACAAAATCCACACCAATGATAATGGGGTAGACATAATGAAAAATGGTCTACTGAAAGGGAAGTTGGACACCTGCAAGGAGACTGGGGGTCTATCTTCAATCCTCAATTGGTCGTGAGGTGGAGATGTGTGGGGGACACTCCCAATCAAGGGAATTCAGTATGAGGATCAAGTCTTTTTTCGGCAACAACTCCATGTAGAAATTTCTCCATGGTGGGAACCAAATCGAGAAAAAGCATCAGGAAATAGTGGAGGTCTTCTCAAGGGTAGATGAGCTACCCACCAACAACCGAAGAAATATGGTTTTGTTCCATATTTAAAAAAGGGATTAATATCCCATGTTTTTTCGTGATCTGAAAACTCTAATTTACCTCTTGTATCCTCTGAAGCATTGATCAAAAGAGTAAATAATAAACTGGATACCCTCTTCTCCCATGGATATAGGCAACACCATTGCGGAACAACATTAATTATCTTATGTTGATCTTTTTTTCTTCATCTATTTTTTTGTTTTATCTCACCACCAACCTCCACTTCCCCAACAGACCCCCCCCCCTAAACACACAAAAACATAACCGCATTGTGGCCACCCAAGGAGGTAACCCAATGTATGCAATGAAATCCATAGCGGAAGGACACCCATCAAGATAAGATCAATGAGTATGCCTCTTAGAGAGGATGCCCCATATAATACATACGACAAATAAAGAGAAAATAAAATAGAAATATATATATAATATCATATATATATATATATATATATTTAATAATATATGCATATATAAAATAATATTATTATTATGTACATAAATATATATAATTATATTTATACTTAACACTCATGATAATATATATATATATATATATAAGAAACGTACATTGGTGAAGTATGAGCCAAAGCCCAAAATAGTGAAGGATTTGGGTGTGTGGTTCTGATAGTGTACGGATCAAAAATAGTTCCAAACTCTCATGTGACCCAATTTTTTGATTGTGAAATTTAATTTCCAATTTCTGACTTGTTGTACTCCATATCTTTCTATTGTCTAAAAAATCATGGATGATTCTCTCACAGGAGATCATGGGAACTACATTACATAGTAATTTGAGTGGAAGAGCATCTTGTTGTGGGGGCTTATCTGAATTCACAGGAATATCACCCATAGCTGGTGATGAATATGTCAAAACATTCCACATGGGGAGTAAAAGTGAGTTCAATAATGAGGTGTGCAGAAATGTTCTATTAAAAATGGGGAGAACAACGATGGGGGGGGGGGACTTCCATCATCTAGAAAACATTATTCACACAGGAGAAAACATATCTCAGAAGATGAATAATTTTAGTATCCACATTTTATCTAGAGATTTAGTTTGAGGAAGTGATACATCTCACCAGATATGTTTCATCGTCTCTTTATTTTCTCTCTCTATGTCTCAATTTCTGCATTCAGGATTAACTAGTTTATTTCTGGAATTTGGGATGTAATTACATAATAAATTTTATCCATTATATTTTTAATAATATAATTATTCAATGAAATTTTATGTTTATTGTTATTTTATATTCAATTGTGAGCCCCTAGTCACACTACTCAAGAACCAATAGGTGATGGTGGTGAAATCATTCCACCATTGATCATTGACTGTTGTACTAAAAACTAGAAAAGGATAATGAATATATTACTTTGGTCAATTAGATTAATTATAACGATATGATAGTGAGATTTAAACTAAAGAAGGTTCATCGAACTATGGATGGTCACTAAAGGGATAGCGAAGTGGATATCTACCCTTTATCATAGCGCTTAATAGTTGTATTAATTTTAGTAGAATTGAGGAAAATTATTTTTATCAATTCATAGAATCCCAAGGATCCTAATTTCATTTACTATCTATCATTACTCTTTTTTTATTCACCCTAAAGAAATCTTTTGTACACTTTATTCTGACACCACATACTACATTCCATTATTACCACTATTTGGTTTGTTGTTTTTAGTTGATTTGGTTTTTTTCACATATTATAATTCTCTATGGTTTGACCATTCCTACAACAGTACTAGTAATTGGTAGTATGTAGGTTTATAAATATAAAATTTTTGTGAAACTCAAAAAATTTCATGCCACTTACTATCTAGAACCTGGTGCATTAACAATCCATTTTTTAATCAAAACACGTCCAAACATATAATAATATTCTTGACAATATACCTTATATATAATACACTCTTATAGTAGTTAAATAAATATATCACTCATAAATTTCCCCTATAGACACCAAAAGTAGTTTGGAACTCTTTCACCTATGAAAAATTATTCCATTTCTTTTTCAATGTTGATAATCGAGTCACAATCTAAGAAAACATAGGTATGAACATCCTATAATGACAAATTAATCCTAAGAAACTCCTCACATTAGAAAAAAAATTTCAATAACATCAACACAAAAATAACCTAAATATTTATTGGGTCTACTACTACTCCTTTCACTAAAAAAAATATTACCAATATAATGTAACTAGTTTTTATGGAATCAAAACATTGATATCTTCCTATACAATTGATGTTCCATGGGAAACTCCAAACCAACCTGATATTTTAAGCATGATCTTCCTTAATCTTTGAGTAAAAAAATAAAATCAATGAATAATAAATCAAAATCATTAAAATACTATTGAAACACCCAACTCATAAAATATATAAACATAGTGATCATATTCGTAACTCCAAATGGAGTTACTATAAACTAAATAAGTTCATAACAGAACATAAAATATAACTTATGGATATCCTCATCTTTAAAACTCATTTGGTGATATTCAAATCATGAACTAGAAATAGAGAATAAAATTTCATATATTAATTAGATAGAAAAACCATTCATCTTATAAATATGATAGATATTCTTCATTGTCACTTGATTCAACATTTAGTAGTTTATAGGAAACCTCATGACCTAGTCCACATTATTTGTAAACAATACCAATGTGTCCCATTATGAAACACTGTGATATATAAATCCTTATTATAACAAATAATCATTCCAAATCTTAAACTCCCAAATCACTTTTATCTGTATAAAATATTATACAATAAAAATAGGGGAAACACTTAGATAATACCCAATCACAAACATAATCTCTCACCTTAGATGTAATTTCATAATTTCTCTAGAAAAAATCAACATAATCCCTCAGATCGTAGGGAAAATTTTCAGTATTTATATCGAGTGAAAAAAAAAACATCATGCTTAAAAAATGATTTTAATTACACTATAACTCAATCCTCCAAATTCCCCAAATGGAAATCTATTTCTCCAATAAACATCACATGATAATTAATCAACAAAGAGAAAATATCCATTTACCAATAAAAATTTATACATACTTGAATAGATGTAACATCCCATTTATTCTCATTGGATTAAGAAGGTAGGATGATAGTTACTTGCCCTTAAGTGACATCACCAATATGCCAAAGGTTTGAAATAAATGATTAAGGGATTTAATATATTTGGGGGATGATTTTCCATTTAAAAATAAAAAACTAACCAAAAAAACACTATATAATTCATGATAATAATGAAAGTATACAAAACATTTCATTTATCAAAAACAAACTAAAACCAAGTACCATTGCAGAATACTATAATATCAAAATAAATAGTGGAAGACAAAACTCTAAGACTCCAATGATTAATCCATGCTCTAAAAATGCTCCAAGCTCCAACTCCACAACAACCCACATATCACAAAGTACTTCTAAAGATGTGTGATGCTTTACCTTTTCCCATGTCTCCAAAAACAACTTCTTAAAAAGCACCAATATTCCAAAGCAGGGCTGAGTAATGAAACTCAGTAGATTTTCCCCTAATGAATTCCCTACTCACGCCACTAGGATAGAGAATTTTAGAAACATTTATATAAAAACAGTTTATATTCAAATATAATCATGTTCCAATGAATCCATTTTCTCAAAACAACATCATATTTCAAGGAAAACAACCCAAAAATTACTTAAACTAGTTCACAAGTTCCATTTTGGAATAACCAACACATTCTACATATCCACACAACCAGCCATGAATTCATTGTTATGACAGTTCCATACTTAGGAGTGGTTTCTTATTGATCCCTCAATTCATAACAAGGTAATTATATCCCGTGTTCAATTTCACATTTGGCACCGAGCACAAAGTCATATTTCAACTAATCCACATAAATGCAATATGAACTCACACCAACCCATTATGAAAACCCATAAAAAAGAATCATATCAACCATTTCAATAAAACTAATCCTATATTAAAAACCATTTAAAACCCCATTTAAATAAAACTAAACTTTAGTTGAATATAATTTTCCAAGCATCAAAACTAACCCACCATTTTAAAATCATCATTTAAAAATCATGTTACCAAAATCACTTTCTAAAAAAACACCCAACTTCATAAATTTAACAAACGATCACTCAACAGGGTTTTCAATCATCCTTTTATAGAAAATACACATTTAATTTCAATCAAAATAATCAATTTGAAACTAATCCATTGATTTCAAAATAGAATAGTTGAGAGTGAATCCACAAACCTAACGTTTTATGATGAAAATGACGAATATAATGAATAACTTCCACCAAACTGGGTTAAATCTCCATGAAACCACCTTGGATATCTTCCCCTATCATAAATCATAACAAATTTAATAATATTTGGAATCCACAACCTTATATATACCCACAGTGGGTGTAGATCTAAGAATTTGAGAAGGATGGTGAAGTAGATCTAATAAAACTACCATGAACAACCAATATAGATCACTTACCACAATAATCGAGCTTCAACGGAGCAAGGAATGACCCCAGATCACTTCCAATTCAATGGGTACAGGTTCTCCAACTTTTGATAAAGAAAAATATCGAGTTAGGCCTATTTTGGGGAAAATCTTTTAGAGGTGAATATTTGTTAGATCCTAAATTTAAGGACCTAAATTTTTATCTGCACATGGTTTAGTAGCACAATTAGACAAACCATGCACTAACCACTCTCTTTCCTCTTCCCTAAGGGAGACCCCTCACTAATGGACCACCTAGTTACTAAATCATGATCTGACCATAAAAAATCTTACTATCTCGAGTGGCACTCTTATCCAGAGGATTCTGCATGTTTTGGAAAACCATTCCCCTTTACCATTCACCTTCTCCCCGGACCCAATGATGTGATGCATTGTTTCCTGGATGTGTTTCATGGTTTCCACTAACCGTGAAACTCTCATATATCCTTAGAAATCCACAAAAACACACCAAAATTTCTCAAAAATTACCCAAACATCAAACATATACAATACATACATAAAAATAATAATTAAAGGGTTACTTACCTAAAACATGTGGGTTCTTCATTATCTACAACATTAGCCTTTCCATCACTGAAATATAGAAATCCATCAATTCCCTGAAAGAGATCATTCCATTACTATTTCATTTCCTTATCGTGTTCCCAAGTCTCTTCCTGAATCTAACTATGTTTCCACAAAACCCACCCTTGATAGATGATTTTTCCATGAAATACTTTCTCTTTCCTATCTATAATATAAAATGGAATGTGTGCCCATAATGATTCTGGAGTTATATCAACATGATCCCATTTTATCACATGGTCATGATAGGGATGATACTTCATGAACTATGATACATGAAACACATTGTGCACCGTACTGAATTATGGTGACAATTAAAATCAATATTCCTCCTCTATAACTAGTTCCAGTATCTCAAAAGGGTCTATGTATCAAAAATATTACCATCATTACTTCCCAAAGAGACAATGACCAAGCCATGGAGAGATCCTCAAGAACACATGATCAATCATTATGAATAAACACAACCATTGATAATGATTCGCAAAATATTTCAGATGAATATGATCCATCACCATCCATTTCCTCATCAACAATATCTTTTTAGTTGTTTCAAGGATAGGGCTCATCCCAACAAGTTTTTTCTCACCTATTTCATTCAAATAAAGTGTATAATGCCTAAGATGTCAATAAAATGCTTCAAACAGTTCTATTTGTATCAAATATTGATAAATGTTTTTGTACGATAACTCCATTAACGGTATGTGATATTCCCATGATCCAAAAAAAAATCCATTACACAAACCTACAACATTTCTTAGAAATTTTTTATTGTTCCTGGGGATTGGATGTCCATCTAAGGATGATATTCTATATTCAATGTTAACTAAGTCCCAAGGGAATTATATAATGATCTCAAAAAATGATACATGATCCTTGTATCTCTATCTGATACGATTTGAACTAGTATTCCATGCCTCTTTAAAACTTCTTAGATATTGTTATTTAAATATTCTCCAAAGTATGTGATTCATGAATATGAATTAAATAAGACTACTTTGTGAGTTGATCAACAATCACCTGAATGGAATCATGTTTCTAAATCATTATTAGTATTACTCTTACAAAATGCACAGCTATCTACTCCCATATCCATTTTAGAATAGGTGAAACTGAAACATACCTTTGGTTCTCTCATGTACTTTCTTAACTTGCTGAAAAGTTAGGAACCATAAAACAAAATCAACCACCTTCCATTTCATGTTGATCTAAAAAATATGTGATTTCAATTCCTTATACATATTCTATATTCCCAGATGAAGAACCTATCTTGATTTGTGGTAATCATGGAGAAGTTGTTCTTGACAAGCCAAATGTAAAACTATTTGATTTCTGAACCACATCGCAAAACCCTCATCCAGCTTCCATCCCTCAATGGTCTCCCCACCATTGATTTTTTAACTCATCACATCACATTCTAAATAAGCCACATGTTCCTCTTTAACCATCTTTACAAATTCTAGAACCACTAAAGTAGGGAAGAATATCACAATATCTCATAGTTTTTCCCATTGCACATGCATGTATGCTAGGTCCAACATCAATTTCCACTCATCTGAAGCTTATTTATCAAATTGCGCATACCAATTTCTACTTAATATATTGGCCGTCATATTTCTTTTACTCGGTATATACATGAATTCAAAGTCTAACATTTTGAGATACTCCATCCATATTCATTGTCTTAGATTCAAATCTCTTTATAAGAAAATATTTTTTATGCTCTTGTTATCTATAAACACAGTAAAATTCTCACCAAATTGGAAATGATATAGAGTCTTCAAAGAATGGATGACTACAACTAACTCAATATCATGTGTTTGGTAGTTATTCCCATTCACCCTTAACTACCTTTATCCATAAACAACAACATATTCTCTTTGGATGAGGACACTCCCCAAACCAAATCCCATAGAATCACAATACACCGCACACTATTATCCTGATTATGGAAATATCAAGATAGGTTCTGAGTATGGAGAAGGATTTCAACTCTTGAAATTGTTTATGAAATTCCTTAGTCCATTGGAATGTACCATTATTTTTTGGAAAGGTTTCTATAGGAAAATATAGTTGTGATATTTCACAAAAAACTGTTGGTAATTACCATCTAGACCAATAAAACTCTATATCTGAGAGGCATTTTTTAGCAGTTTCTAAGAGATAACATATTCTATCTTCTATAGATCCACCAAAACACCTCTTTCAGAAATAAAATGGCCATGTAAATGTACATCTTCTATCCAAAAATCACAGTTTGATAATTTGGAATACAACTAATGGTCTCTAAATATTTCCAATGCTATCAATAATTGTTTATCATGCTCATCACTTGTCCTTGAATACACAAATATGTCACACACAAACACTACAAAAAAAAACAATCCAAATATCACTAAAAACATATAATTCATCAATTCGATAAAGACCAATGGAACATTTGTAAGACCAAAAGGAATTACCACATATTCATAGTGGTCATATATTCTTCAGAAATATTTCTTCATAATATTCTCCTTCCGAACTTTCAATTGGTGATATTCTGATCGCAAGTAAACATTTGAGAACCAATAAGCTCCCCTAAATTGGTCAAAAATGTAACGCCCAAACCCCGGTAACCAGAGTTGGTGCATTATTTTAATACATTGGAATGATTACAAGGAATCATGTCCCGAAAAAACGATTAGGTTAGCAGTCTTGGAAAATAGATTACATACATTAATGTCACATTACACTACATAACATAAAAAACAACATAAATAATCCTGTATTAACACCATTATTCCCTTGTCTCAACCTTTTATATCAATCACAATGCACTTCTTGGAATCCTGGGAAAAATAAAACATATAAAGGGGTGAGCTCATATTCTCAGTAAGGATAATAATATAGCGAAAACTTTCATAAATAAACATAAACATTTAATTCAATGTATAACTAAAAAAAACCTTTTAAAATAGAACCTCAGCATAATATGGAAAATATAAAATTAAATAATGTGATTTACTTGTTCACACAGATAAACTACTAGTCGAGTAATCACATGCAATATCAATAACCACTTTAATAATGACGGAATGCATAATGCCAGAATATCATCACCACGTAGGCAAGGGCTCATTCTAAGACTAAAAATAAATTTTTGTCAAGGCCTCGTGACAAGACACTAGTTTTTCTCATGAGACCTACTGATGTAATTTTTTTTAGAAGATACTTACGTTTAATATTGATAAAATATACTCTAGTGTTTTTCTGAAAACATTATGCAAGCTTCTGAAAACAAAATAACTAATTCTAAGACTGTTCGACTAATTACAGGCCTTTATGGGTCCACGCCCAATCAAATTCTGTCTACCACACTCAAGAGTCGGGTTTTCTAAAATAAATTTTAAGCTTGCGTTAAATATGTATACTTTGCACTGGATTTTCATATATTTGAGAGAAATATATCTTTTTTTGAAATCATTTAAAAATCACATAATTATAAAAGAAAACCATTATTTTGGAAATATCTTTATAAGAGTGTAAGGGAAGAATCAAAGGTGTAATAATGGTGAAGAATAACCACACCTGCCGTATAAGTTAAAAAAAGACATTCTGAACTTAATTCTGTCGAAAAGGTTAAAAATGACCTTGTTTGGAAAATGAGAGAAATATTCCTTTATAAAGATCTAATAAAAAGTCAAAAAAGGGTATAAATAAATTTAAACCATATTTTGTAAAATTGTAAGAATGTTTTGAAACAAATTTTTAAGAAACATGAATGTGGATGATAAATAGGTCCCAGTCGATAAATACGTATACACAACCTCGGATAATGAAAAGATTGTAAAATAAACCCTAACCAATTTGGTAACTTATAAAACATACAAATCATGAAAGAGGTATCATACAATGAATATGTAAATAAACATAAATTAAAGTGTATTACACAAATAATAAAATTATGGTCAGTACATACACCACACAAAGGGTAATAGTGGCAATATGGCATGAATCTCACGTGAATAAGGAGTGAGATGAAAACCCCTTACCTTGCACTTTCCTTTAGTCGAGGGTACGTTTAACCTATTGTACGAAGACCGTAGTATGTTATTAAATTATACCAGAACCATATTAATATTTATGAAATCATACATGATTCATTTATTACTTTATACTACCAATTTAATAATAATTTCAATGTTAAATTAACATTTCGGGTAAGAATCGTTTTCTTTATCGTACGTGTTTTAACTTGTCACTCTTGATTGTATCACATAGATCATGATTTAAATACTTCAAGAATATAAATCATGATAAATATATCATATATATTTTGAATATAAATATTTATAATAGACATATATGGAAAACACCGTTTATGGAGATGGTAGTCAGTACGTACGCATAAACGTTGTTTCTGTTTTCATATATTATTGAACAGAAGTAAGTGAATAAGATATTTGAAAGTACATAAATACTTATATATATAAATATATATATCTCCAGTAGAATTATTATGTCATAGACTACATAATTATTAGTAATATATATTTTTATAATCGTCGATGAATGGTGAACTTGGAAATTAATCTCATCGCATCGTGGAGACGGTAATCTGTACGTACGCACGAGTGAAAATATCATTATTTTGATATTAAAATAATATATAATTGGATGATATATAATATATACAGAATAATTATCTTGTTATATTTATTATTTACATGAATTTTACATCATTATTATAACCATCTAAATAATAATTTATTGAATAACAATTACACCACAACGTGGAGGCGGTAGGTCGTACGTACGCATGTATGGGACATGTCATTCAAGGGATGGATAGAATAATGAATTTGTCTGTTCCATAATTATAATAACATCACAGTATATAGAAGATATCGGATTTATTATTTTATAATTGAAACAACTAAGAAAGAAGAAGTTGAAGAAGAAAGGAACTTTAAAGAGGGTGTTGAAGACGTTTCCTCTTCTTCGGGTTCTTCCTTTTGATTTGATCAAAAGGTCTCCATAGGTTGGCTTTCAGATCAAAATAATGCCTCTAGGATCAATTTAGGGATGTTTAGAGAGTATTTCAGCTGGTTTTGGCCGAACCAAACGGCTCTGAAGGTGTGACTTAATGAGAAGGGGGAATGCCCTTTTATAAGAGGGGTGAGGGGCTCATTAGTAAAAGCTAGAAAAATTATTTTATAATAAATTAATATTAGGTTTATAATGGTTCCAAAGTGGATTATTTAAAGTTTAAGGTGGGGATAGGTCTAAAAACTCTCAATCAATAAATTTTAGATAGGTTTTGGTCATTATATTAACCTTATTTTTTATTTTAAACTCTTAGTTAATTAGATTGACATTTACCATGTCACTTTGTATTTTTATATTATATAGCTAATAAACATACCATATACATCCAAGAGACCCACAAGTGGTCGATTAATGATACACCTATCATGATATAAGTCTCTTTTCTGATGATTAGATTTTTATGAATATAATATAAAATAATAATATAATATTTTTTTTAAAAACTCATTTATGTCAATTTTGACACTACTCAATGATTGATTTTTGTTAATGTCATAACAACTTTATTAATTCGAAATAAATTCATTTAAGCAATCCTAACATGTCATATTAACCAATAAAATTCTTTTATGTCATCAAAACATTCAAATTATATTTATTTTAACATTTATAATATCAATTATTTGATTCATTCATTAATAAGGAAAATACTGCATCATTATTGTGTCATATATATTTTTACTTTTTCAATGTCTAAAAATTATAAATAAAATACCATTATGTAGGAAATATTTTTATATTTATAATTAATATTGATATTCCAAAATATAACATATATAACCCTATGTAAAAATTGTTTTTCTAAAAGATATAAGATTATGTCATTTTTGTATTCACTTTTACTTAATTAATATAAAGTTTCCCTATATTCTACAAGTGGCACCATGGGGGCCCAAAATCGACCCAAAGATGCCCATGGTCAGATATTTATCCACCAATAAGGTTAGGACACGTTTTAGGGTAATTTATTATTATTATAAACTTATGTTTTTAACCCTTATTTACCGGATATACCCTTTAACCATGGTAAATAAAATATTTACTGAAGTAATTATTCAAAATGTCTAAAAATAAAAGATACCTATTTACAGAATTTGGAAATCATGATTCCAAATATGGAATCCATTTTTCCAAATTCAAAACACATAAGTGGAATAAATTAATTTCAAATTAATTCCCATTGTCAAAACAAAAACTCCGTCTTTAAGTTATAAGAACTATCAAAAGATTGACACTTGTTTATGTCTGGTTTAGTTGTGAAATTATGTCCAATGATGAACATTGTATTAAATGGTAAAACTATATTCTAAATATAGTTTAAAACCACTCAAATTCATAATTTATAACTATTAATTATTTTGATTAAAAAAGTTGTTTTTAATTAAAATTTATTAATTTTGACTATTCATCAAAATATAAAAGTTATCAGAAAAGAACCAAAATTTCACCCTAGGCTAATTTCGATATTCTGAATCCAAAAATGAAGTCAATTTTGAGATATAAAATTTATAAAATCTTAAAAAGTGGGTATTACTATTCATAATGGCTACTTTGAATGGTTGTGGTGCGTGTTAGAACTCGATGTTGCGTACAACACACACTACTGTATTATTCAAAGAGAAGCATAACATAGAAGCTTGGGGTGTTACATTCTCCCCTCCTTCAATAAATTGCATCCTCACAGTTTGAAATTTTTTTTCGAAAATAAAAGGTTGAAAATAGAAAATATCATTGTGGGAAAACAAACATTGTAAATTGGGTTAATAAAATTTAGTCTTAATAAGAGGAAAAGAGAAATGAAAGGGTCACCACCAAATTATGATCTCGATTAGGAGAACACTGGTGAAAATTAGAGACATATAATTGGAGTAAAAACACACATATTTATAAGTAGTGATTGAGGTCATCAATCACAAACAAGTGTAATATTGTGGTCCTTAAATTCATCAATCTATGATGATTTAAAATACCATCGGTTCAACAAAACATAAGGTATTAGGATAACACATTTTTGGTTTTAAGATCCCTTTAATAAAGTATAAGAATTAATTTCTTCATATAATAATAGATATATATATATATATACTTGAAAAGTGGATTTTCATCCTTCAACTAATATCTACCACAAACTCATCTTTCACTCCAAAACATAATACAACTAAAAAATACTATATTTATCCCAATCTTATAGGGTTCCAAATATAATGAATTTATAATTCACATATTAGAAAAAACTAAATTATACCAACCAAGAAATTCACATAGTCCAGTGGTAGGCGATAAATCCGAATTGCACTATGGTTGTGGGTTCGATTCCCACAACTTTGTCTGACGCGATGAGTCGTCACATGGTCTGTGTGTTGTACTTTTATAAAAATCCAAAAATAAACTTTCAAACTTATTCCATTCCAACCATTAGACTTATCCAAAATACTACTATCCAAACTCACAGTCCAAAATTTATAATGAATTTAAACACAATAAAGATCCTTTTTTCATGTAATAACATGTAAACACTTTCATCACATATTATTTTAAAACATGGTAATATCCTGAATTACCATAAAAACTTATTGACTACATTCATGCTCCCTTAATCTTTATAGAATACTGGATATACTCCTTCTATCCAAAAATGTTGTAAACACCAAAATTTTAGCCAAGAATATCCAATATAATTTATTCAAATCAACCATCTCTTATTCCAAAATCACTACCTCATTATCGGGACCACATTAAGGATTACCTTTCCTTCAACCATGTATCTTCAAAAAAGTGTAGCTTACTATTAAGTCACTTTTCATAGAACCATATAATCTCAAATCCTCAATAAAATAGTACTGTAGTACAATCCTTATTTATCCCTATAATTCTTATAACCGGTATATTGTTGATACAACACTCAAATAAAATAATTATATAAAAAAACATAAGAACTCTAGTCATTACTCTTCATTAGAGGTAGTATCATAACTTTATTATAATACAATAATATCATTTGTTGCATACTCTGATGATTTGGACATTTGTGTGTGTAGTGTCCCAACTCCTTGCAGATGAAGCATTATACATTTGAAAACTTTTTCTTACCCTTGCAATCACGTACTTGGTGTCCATTTTTCTCCACACTTATAAAAAACTCTCATTCCCTTCAAGATTTTACCAAGCTGATTCATTCCACATTTATCACATATTGGAAAATCCTTCTTTACCTTATTCCCTTTTTCCATATTTAATTCTACCATCCTTTTCTTCTCTGGCTTCCCTTCAAAGCCATAGGACTCAGAGAATTCGTTACTTATCTTAATAACACATGATACTATTTCTTCATATGATGATAATACATGGGAGACTATTACCCTTCTAAATTCTGGCTTAAGACCATGAATGATATGATATTTCTTACTCTTTGGATCATGCGTATTACTGGAGTTCTCATTCCTTCAATTGGGCGCCATTTCTAAACAATAGAATAAACTAGATCAGTTTATGAATTAAAATACATAATTTCATACTTGTAAAACACTTAACATAAATTGAACAGTTTATGGATATAATCCATAATCATAAAAAAAATTTCCTTGAGTAAGTATATACTCATAAACCCTTCATAATGGTTCGTACAGAAAATGAGAATTATCCTAAGCATATCCCCCAAGAGTGTCATAACCAAGAGTGCAGAAAGGCCCATTGTCGTGCACCAGTTCCTGTTCAAGTCTAGGTCAAAGTGGTGTTTTTGGGTTTTACCCCTAGGTACATCTGTGCCAGAGCTGCCTTTACCTTCTCGTATCCAGACAGGGATGTATTTTTTGGAAAACTCACAAAATATCTACAATATCAAAATTCTAGGAAGTTCTTCTCTATTAATCCTCAAAGTCTATCTTAGGGTTATGTTCTCTAATTAGAGTTTATCTAAATCTAGTTTCCAAGATTATTGCTAAACTTCCTCTGATACCAATTATAACGCCCCGACCCCAGTTATCCAGAGTCGGTGCATTATTTTAATACATTGACATGATTATAAGGAATCATGTCCGGAAGGAATGATTAGTTTAGTAGTCATGGAAAATAGATTACATACATGAATGTTACATTACACTTCATAACATATAAAACAATATAAATAATCCTTTATTAATTCCATTATTACCTTTTCGCAACCCTGCATATCAATCACAATACACTTCTTGGAATCCTAGGAAAAATAAAACAAATAAAGGGGTGAGCTCAGATGCTCAGTAAGGATAATAATATAGTGGAAACTTTCATAAATAAACATAAACATTTATGGAAATTTATAACTAAAACAAAAACCTTTTAAACATGAACTTCAACATAATATGGAAAATATATAATGAAATAATTCTATTTACTTATTCACATGGATATTCTACTAGTCGAATAATCACATGCAATATCAATAACCACTTTCATAATGACGGAATGCATAATGTCAGACTATCATCACCACGTAGCCAAGGCCTCGTGCCAAGACTACAAATAAGATTTTGTCAAGGCCTCGTGCCAAGACACTAGTTTGTCTCGTGAGACCTACCGATGCAATATTTTTAGAAGATACTGACGTTTAAAATTGCTAAAATATACTACAGTGTTTTTCTGAAAACATTATGCAAGCTTCTGAAAACAAAATAACTAATTCTGAGACTGATCGACTAATTACAGGCCATGATGAGTCCACGCCCAGTCCCTTCCGGTCTACCACACTCGAGAGTCGTGTTTTCTAAAAACATTTTTAAGCTTTTATTAAATACGTATACATTTGCACTGGATTTTCATATATTTGAGAGAAATATCTCTTTTTTGAAATCATTTAAAAATCCCATAATTATAAAAGAAAAACTTTATTTTGAAAATATCTTTATAAGCATGTAAGGGAAGAATAAAAGGTGTAATAATGGAAGATAATAACCACACCTTTCATATAAGTTAAAAAAAGAAATTCTAACCTTAATTCTGTCGAAAAGGTTAAAAATGATCTTGTTTGGAAAACAACAGAATGATTCCTTTATAAACATCTAATAAAAAGTCAAACAAGGGTATAAATGACTTTAAACCATATTCTGTAAAATTGTAAGAATATTTTGAAATACATTTTTAAGAAAATTGGATATGTATGATAAAGAGGTCCCAGTAGATAAATACCTATAAACAACCTCATATAATGAAGAGATTGTAAAATAAGCCCTTACAAATTTGGTAACATAAGAAACATACAACCCGTGAACGATGTATCATACAATGAATATGTAAATACACATAAATTAAATGGTATTACACAAAGAATACAATTATGGGTAGTACATACACCACACAAAAGTTAATAGTGGCAATATGGCAAGAATCTCACGTGAATATGGAGTGAGATGAAAACCCATTACCTTGCACTTTCCTTTAGTGGAGGGTAAACTTAACCTCCTGTACGAAGATCGTAGTGTGTTATTAAATTATAACAGAACTATATTAATATTTATGATATCATACATTATTCATTTATTACTTTATACTACCCATTTAATAATAATTTCCATGTTAAATTAACATTTCGGGTAAGAATCGTTTTCTTTATCGTACGTGTTTTAACTTATTACTCTTGATTGTATCACTTAGATAATAATTTAAATACATCCAGAATATAAAAAATGATAAATATATCATATGTATTTTGAATATAAATATGTATAATAGACATATATGGAAAACACCGTTTATGGAGACGGTAGTCTGTACGTACGAATAAACACTGTTTCTGTTTTCATATATTATTGAATGGAAGTAAGTGAATAAGATATTTGTAAGTACATAAATACTTATATATAAAAATATATATCTCCAGTAGCATTATTATTTCATATATTACGTACTTATTTGTAATATATATTTTTATAATCGTCGATGAATGGTGAACTTGGAAATGAATCTCATCACGTCGTGTAGACGGTAATCCGTACGTATTCACGAGCGAAAATATCATTCTTTTGATATTAAAATAATATATAATTGGATGGTATATCATATATACAGAATAATTATCTTGTTATATTTATTATTTACATGAATTATACGTCATTATTATTACCATCTAAATAATAATATATTGAATTACAATTACACCACAACGTAGAGACGGTAGGTCGTACGTACGCACGTATGGTGACATGTCATTCAAGGGATGGATAGAATAATGAATTTCTTTGTTCCATAATTATAATAACATCACAGTATATTGAAGATACTGGATTTACTATTTTATAATGGAAATAACAAGGAAAGAATAAGTTGTACAAGAAAGGAACCTTGATGAGGGTGGTGAAGACGTTACCTCTTCTTCGGGTTCTTCCTATTGATTTGATCAAAAGGGCTCCATAGGATGTCTTTCTGATCAAACTAAGGACTCTAGGATGAAGTGATAGAAGTTGAGAGAGTATTTTGGCAGGGGTTGGCCGAACCAAAAGGCTTTGAATGTGTGAATTAATGAGAAGTTGGAGTGACCTTTTATAAGAGGGGCGAGGGGCTCTTTAGGAAAAGCTAGAAATATTATTTTATAATAAATTCATATTCGGTTTATTTTAGATCAAAAGGGGATTATTTAAAAGTCAAGGTGGGGATAGTTCTAAAACCACTCAAACAATAGATTTTATACAGATTTTGGTCATTATATTAATCTTATCTTTCAGTTTAAACTCTTATTTAATTAGATTGACATTTACCATGTCACTTTCTATTTTTATATTATATCGTTAATAAACATACCATATACATCCAAGAGACCCCAAAGTGGTCCATTAATGATATACCTATCATGATATAAGTATATTGGCCAAACCTTAGTTTTTTAAGAATATAATATAAATTAATAATATTATATTTTTTTAAAAAACTCATTTATGTCAATTTTGACACTACTCAGTAATTGATTTTTGTTAAAGTCTTAACAACATCATTAATTAGAACCAAATTCATTTAAGAAATCATAACATATCTTATTAACCAATAAAATTCGTTTATATCATCAAAACGTTCATATTATATTTATTTTAACATTTATAATATCAATTATTTGATTCATTCATTAATAAGGAAAATATTGCATCATTATTGTGTCATATGTATTTTTACTTTTTCAATGTATAAAAATTATAAATAAAATACCATTATGTAGTAAATCGTTATATATTTCTAATTAATTTTTATAATAGAAAATATAACATATATAACCTTATGTAAAAATTGTTTTTCTAAAAGATATAAGCTTATGTCATTTTAGTGTTCACTTTAACTTAATTAATATAAAGTGTCCCAATCACCTACAAGTGGATCCATGGGGTCCCAAAATCAACCCAAAGATCCCCATGGTTGGAAATGTATATAGAAATAATGTTAGGACACGTTTTAGGGTAATTTAGTATTATTATAATATTATTTTTTAAACCCTTATTTACTGGATTTACCCTTTAACCATGGTAAATAAAATATTTACCGAAGTAATTATTCAAAATGTCTAAAAATAAAATTTATCTATTTACACTTTTTGGATATCCTGATTCCAAATATGGAATCCATTTTTCCAAATTCAAAACACAGAAGTGGAAGAAATTAATTTAAAATTAATTCCCACTATCAAAACAAAAAGCTTGTTTTTAAGATATAATAACTATCAAAAGATTGACACTTGTTTATGTCTGGTTTAGTTGTGAAATTATGTCCAATGAACAAAATTGTATTAAATGGTGAAAATATATTATAAATATACTTTAAACCCACTCAAATTCATAATTTACCACTATTAATTATTTTTATTAAAAATGTTGTTTTTAATGAAAATTTAGTAATTTTCACTATTCATCAAAATATAAAAGTTATCAGAAAAGTACCAAAATTTTACCCTAGGATAATTTCGATATTCTTAATCCAAAAATAAAGTCCATTTTGAGAGATAAAATTTATAAAAATTCAAAAAGTGGGTATTACTATTCATAACGGCTACTTTGATTGGTTGTGGTGTGTGTTAGAACTCGAAGTTGCGTACAACACACGATACTGTATTATTCAAAGAGAAGCGTACCGTAGAAGCTTGGGGTGTTACAAAAAAGATCATAAATTCACGGAAGTAGATATCTGTTCTTTATCTTATCTTTTTTAAGATTTCATTATTCAACACACATCCTTATAGTTCCATCTATTTTCTTTACAAACAAGACTGGTGCTACCCACCGAGATGCCCCAGGCTGAATGAAACCCTTGCTTTCTAGCATATACAACTCCACTTTCAATTACCTTAACTAAATTGGCTCTATCTGAAAAGATTTAAGAGACTTAGGACTGATCCCCAGGTGAAGATCAATCAAAAACTCCACTTCCCTTACGGGTGTAAACCCAATGAAATTTTTAGGAAATAAATTTAGAAACTAATACACCACCATTATAAAATTGCTCCTCACAATATCATACATTAGTTCCAAGAATAAATCTTCCAACTGGTTGGATATTGTTCCAAATTCTAGTGCCATCAAGCTGATTTCAACTATTAGTACATCCTTTTCCCCTCTAAATAGATTCTCGACATCATCCTCAGTCACAAAACTAACTGTTCTATTATAAAATTTGATGTGATCCTTGGATTTTTTCAACCAATCCATACCAAGGAATACTTTATAGAAATCCATCTCTTGTATCAATAATTCCCATTTCATCTCATCTCCATTAATATTTATATAACAAGTTTTACATATAAACGCTCGACATTCTATTTTACTAAGAGGGGATTAATATTTTATCATAGAGGGAATCATCTCAAGTTTTAAACTAAAAAAATCAACATTAATATAAGGATTAAGAGAGTTAAATAAACCCATATCAACCAACACTTTCATAAGGATAGAATTCAAAAAAGATCAGACCTCTCGCAATAGATGGTCTAGAATGATCATCCACTATAACTTTCTCATCTATGTATAATTTCTTACTGGCAACACTTTTCACCTGATTGACTTATTGAGATTTCCCTTCTTGTGCAGTCAAGGTATTAGTTGAATCAAAATGTCAATCTATGTTTTTCTGACAAGATTTATTATACTTCCCTTTCATGATTGAAGCATATGATGCCTATGACACCTGATAAGTGTCTTGAGCACATAATCATAGGGCATTGTGACAATAGAACTGAATATTCCCCTTCTTATGGAAATTATGACATTTTATTAGTGTTGAAATACAATTTCACTTGATGTGACTCAGTGAGCCACACTGAAAAAATCCTGCCTTGGTCTTGGGTCTCAATGGAAGATTAATTGTTCTTGCAGTTTGATTAAGATGTGTTCCACCTCCTGGAAAATATGTGTCCCTCTTCCTCTTTCACTAAGTGTTAGAGTTCTCACCTCCTCTCATGAAGAAAACTATACTTCATCCACTTGTATTTATAGAAGAGATAGATATTGTATAAATATTATCTAGTTAAATTCTTAACTCAATGGTTTGAAAAGCCTAAAAAATCATTAAACCAAACGTTGGTTCACCAATGGATAAGGTGAAACCACATTATCCATGGCCTCTTTTTAACTATTCCTATGACATCTACAAGGTTCTATTTTTATAAAAATAATAAACATCAAATTTCTTGCTCTCTAGAAAGTGAAGGCTTAGAAATTTTAAATTCTATCACATCAATTATCCAAACATTGTTATCCAAAATCTATATTTACCATGTTAAAAAATTTCTAAAAAATATATACTTTCTTTGGAAAATTTAACCACTTTCAAATTACCACAATAATTTTCTTTTTAAAAATCTCACATTTCTTAAAAAATCCGAATTCTTTTAAAATAAATACATTTTTACAAAATCATATATCATTAACCAAATTAAATATGCATTCCAAGTGGGAAGTCATTCCTCTAATGCATGTCATGCTCATATCATTGGATAAACCCCTAAAATGAGATTCTATGTCCTATAAGTTCCTCTAAAATAATTATGTAACGAACTCTTAGGAAACATGATGTTCAGCATAAAAAACATTAGATACATATTTTTATTCTCTATATTTCAGGTTTCAAAAATCCAACTCCATTCTATGATCCAAACTCAATGAGTAGAATAGATTGAATTGAAATCTAATACTGACAACCAATAAAAAGTCAAAGACCACTTATTATACAAAAAAATAGGAAGGACCAAACCAATACCACTTAGAACATCGCTCTTATTCTCATTGTCTTGAGAAGGTGGGAGGAACATTACATTGCCTTAAGAGACATCCCCATGATTCAAAATGATGGCAATAAATGTAAAAAGGTCTTAAATACATGTGGGGGGTGATTTTTCATTTATGAATAAAAAATACAACAACAAAAAAATATTTTTTGTTGTGTGATAATAATGAAATATAATTGAGCATTTCATTTATCAAAAATAAACTAAAACCATGTACCACAGTATAAGAATACAATATCAAAAGAAACAGTGGTAGACAAAACTCAAAGACTCCAATGATAACTCTAATCGCCAATCATTCTCCATGCTCCAACTACAAAATATCCAAAGTATCATTAATTACTTCTAATGTTGTGTGATGCTTTACATTAACACATGTCTCAATAAACAACATCAAAAAAATCTCCAAAGTTCCGAACTAGGTGTCAATAATAAATTCAACAGATTTAACCCAATGACTTCCCTACTCAATCCTCTATGATAAAACATGTTAGAAACTTTTATATAAAAACCAATTTTCTAAAAAAATTATAAAACATTTTATAATCAAATATAAATGAGTTCCAATGAAACCATTTTCTCAAACCATCATAATTTTCCATGGAAAACAACCAAAAAAATACTTTAAACCATTTCACAAGATCCATTATTGGCATAACTAACCCATTGAACATATCCACACAACCATCCATGCATGCATCGTTATGACAACTCCATACTCATGAGAGGTTTCTCATCAATATACCACTTCATCATAATGTATTATATCCCATGTCCCATTACACCTTTGGCACCGAGAATCATGTTATATTTCAACTATGCCTTGTAAATGAAATATGAACCCATACCAACCCATTATGTCAAACCATGAAAAAACCATCATTTCAATCATTTCATTAAAACCAACCTTTTATTCAAAATATTCTAAAGAACAATTTCAATAAAACTTAAATTTTATTGAAAACGCTTTTCCAGGCATCAAAACTGAACCACCATTTTATAATCAATTTTCCAAAAGGACTTTTCAGCAAAACACCAAATTTCTATAATTTTAAAAACTCTCACTCAAGTGGGATATCAAAAATCATTTCCCAGAAAATACCCAATCAATTTCTATAAAAAGAATGAATTTTAAACTAATCCTTCAATTAATAAATAGAGGAGTCTATAGTGAGGAAAATTACCTCGGTTTTTGTGATGAAAATGAATAATGGCACAAATAACTTCCATGAAACTAGGATAAATCTCCACAAGCATGCATTACATCTCTTACCCTATCCTAAAACATTCCAAATATTATGATATTTTTCATCCAAAAACTTATATTTACCCATAGTGGGTGTAGATCTATGAATCCAAGAGAGAGAGAGATAGGGAGAAGTAGATCTAACAAAAAACCAAGAACAACCAAGAACAATCACTTACTGTAACAATTTTTCTTCAACATACAATGGAACAGCTCTGGATCACTTCCAATTTGATGGGGAGAGGTTATCCAACCCTTCATAATATAAAATCTCATGTTAGGATCATTTTTGGGAAAAACCAAGCCCTTAGAAGTGAAAAAACATTAGATCCACAATTTAAGGACCAAACATTTGTCTTGCACATGGTTTAATCACATGGTTAGACAAATCATGAGCTAACCATGCCCATTCCTATGCCATAAGGTAGGCCTTACACAATTCTTCTCACACAATTACCAAAACGTACTCCAACCATGCCAAATATATCTTTGTCGAGTTACATGGTTAGCCTGGGGAGTATATACAGTTTGGAAAACTGTGCGCCAAAACCATGTGCCTTCCCCCTAGCCCCTATCTCAATGTGCACAGTTTCCTATAAGTGTTGCACAATTTCCACTAACCATGAACCACTTATTCACCCTTATAAAATCCCCAAAAAACACCAAAAGGTCTCCAAACTCTCCAAAACATCCCCCATATACTTTACATACATAAAAATCATAAATAAAAGGTTACATACAGGAAATCAGGGGTAAAATATTCAATGTTCATGGATTTCTGCAAGTGTTGCATGGTTTCTACTAACTATGAACCACCAGTTTTCCCTTACAAAAGCTCCAAAAACACTCTAACATTTATCCAAACTCTCCTAAACATCACCCATATACATTACATACGTAAAAATATTAAGTAAAGTATTACTTTATAGAAATAAATGGTGTTATAATAGAGTATATCTATTCCATAACAAGGATAACATCATATGGTTTAATTTGAAACATGACTAGGTTCCATGTGGGCGAAATTTTCCCTCTAACTACCACATAACCGCAAAAATAATTTAACCTTATCCAAAAATTCACTAAACTGTTAAATTATATTATCCTATAAAACTTCCCTATTAAAAGTTCATACCCACAAAATGTGGAAGGGGTGATAACTAAATTAAATCAATAATATAAATCAAAATATAAAAAATAGTGGAGTTAATTAAAATTATACATTGAAAAAATTTCAGTCATACTTCCTATTGAAATTATATATCCTGATGTTTTACTCAAAATATTCATCATCATCATTTTCTAGGTTTCCTAAATTTACCTCCTCTCTACTCAGCACTGTATTGATATTTTCTCACCACACCAACCAGTGATGGTGGTCTCAATGTTTATCTATCCCACCCCTATAGTGGAAATTTCTACTAATGAGGTTGATAAAACTAACAAGGTTTTATGATAATAGTTAAAAATTTCTCACACCTCCGATCAATACCTTAAAAAGATGGGCATATGGCATGTTGATGGAATATACCACCATAAGGGAAACATTAATTAAATTGATTCCCCCCCAAATGGTTTTATAATACCAAGGTCAATGAAATGATAATACATAGGTATCTAACACTAATAAACTTTACTAAACATAAATTACATCAAAAACTGAGAACCTTTATCTCTACACTATGTAATAACCTTCCATGAAATCTAAAATAGAGGACCTATCTTGGTAAATAAAATAACATCAATTTTCTCCTTTAATAATATCTATTTAAAAGATCATAGGGGAATGGTTCTAAAATTATTTAAGATATTAAAACTATATTATCTCTAAATACTAGGAGATATTTTTTAAAAATTAGTCATAAAATCAAGAGAATAATTCATTGACTCTATTATGATCACACTGAAATCTCTAACATAATAACTCGCCAACTTTAAAACTAAAAACTCCTATTATTACTATATTATTTTCTAAAAAACTCTAAAAATGGATTCTCTTCTAACAAAGACACATCACAATTTCCCCATTATTGTGTCCATCGTTGATTCAATAAACCTGACTAAAAACTCAACGCTAAAGGATCTATATTCTCATCTTGAATCTAGATCAAATAAAAATTTATCTTTTCATCTTCCAACTAATACCCAATCACATGAATAGTGATAGAATTCTCATACTTCAATAATGTTTTATTCTATAACTCAACAAAGGCTACTTTTAATGTATTTCCTACAAATGTGTCTACACTAATGAAAAACCAAGAGTTCTTATTGTACCTCCTCTTGTTTATCCTCATTATGGTATCATGGAGTATTAATAACTTTAGTTAGATAGACTAACCTTATACAAAGGATTTATAAAAGGAATTTTAAAAAACACAGCCACATCATTTACCCTTACAATGACTATCACCCCAACAAAAAAACATATAAACATTATAACCTGAAACTATATGTTATATGAATCTACACATATAAATATACCTGATATTATTTATAATATTCATTGGGTATTGATATATAGGTACAAATACCTTTCTTAGATCATAAGGCCCCTTAGTAATTAATTTATTTTCTCTATTTTACTTCACATTCTTAGTTCAAGTAATATTGTAACCTTACAACCCATGTTATCCTTTCCGATTCATGATATAAAAACTATCCTAAAAACACTCTCTCTAATACCATTATATGATGAAAAAATGCCACTATGACTCTTCCTAAACACGAAATGATATCAAATTATAAACCAAAAATTCCTTCTTCAATTGTATGTGAGTTAGTGGTAAGTACCATAGGTATCTCATCATAGACATATAGAAGGTGTTAACATTTTTCAATGAAAATTATATATCAATATTAATAAAATAAATTCATTTCATATACATAATGCATGAACAATGTATATCAATTTATTTAATTTCATTAAAATCCAAGACATAAATTGTAAAAAAATACAATTTCTATAACACTCTATATACATATAATAACATATAATGTAATCTACCACTAGAAAAAATTATACCATATCCATATTTAAGGTCACAAAAAACCACCACCAACTCTATAAATATAATCAAAATATATATATATATATATATAATGTATGGGTGAGAAGATAAATATACTCATGAGGTTACTCCCTTGAACTCTCATGTCTCTATGTGAATGATGAAATATAATGCATTCTTAAATAAATTAAATAAATAAACTAATAAAAATTCAACCCCAAATTCACTCTTCAATACCCTCATAGTCATTAAAATTTCTAACCCATAACAAAAACATCATAACAGAACATCATATAACTTCTACTATAGCATTATGCACCCCTAATATTTATTTTAGAATTTAAAAATTTCCCACGAGTAGGGGATCACTATAGTATCTTCATCTTTAGGTCCACCTATAAGTTCCTCATTATAATATCCTTATATAACTACCCACCCAATGGGTCTATCTATAATATTTTCACATTGTTTTACACACATAGTAACCTCTCTAAATGTATTTATTGTCTGGGATATTATCAAACTATAGTATTTCACTCCATTTCTATTTATATATACCTCGGGACTCTCCCAACTATAAATTGCAATAGTTGGGATGTTTTTCATCATTAGTAACTCTCTCTATATTAATAGGTGTCCACCCATTAGGACTCCCCCACCAACCAACATTATCACCGCTATACATCACATGTCTATTATAACTATCCAAAACATCTACACCATCTCCATAATCATCTTTATTATCATCTATAATAAATGGATTCAAACCCAACTATCAATATTATCTCCCAATAAGGATAAAACACATGAAAAGGTACTTTGGATTATAATTACATAAACAAATGTAAAATATTATTTATAATGTCAATAATACTAAACCCTAGGGGTAAATACAACAATTCAAATTGATCTAATATAACTAGATCCTAGTGAATATATTATCCCATATCAAACATTCATTATATTTTAGGCACAAGAAATTTTCATAACCTTATCACCATCCAACACATATAATAAAACTACTTTCAACGAAGTCTCAAAATCCAACACAACCTTATATATTCACACCTATATAAATGCTCATAAGAGAGTTGTATATAAGTCTTTATAAGATATTTAATTTTCATCATTACTATTAACTCATTCCATAATTTCCACTACACAAATAATGAAAAATGGAAGAGGCCATAAGGCAACATGACCAATTATTAATATGGAAATCCTTGTTCTAATTTATTATAACCCATCTGTATTATACACTACCCCTGTGTAAAACATGTTCAAAATGACCTATATACAATAATATGGTTCAAACTATTCTTAAGTGGGATATCCCCTATGTAACACACTTTCACTCCACCCAATATCATCATCAACACTTAGGGAAAATTATCCATGTAGTGTCACAAATCCCATTACAATTTGGTATGGTTTGTTTTAAATTTAATCAACAAACCCCTCTTACAAATATTATGATATATATTTATTTATTTGAAACCCATAACCCACACACCAAAAAATAAATCAAATTATTTGTTTAATAATAACAAACACATATCACTATCAAATTCATCACAATAGATATACCCAAATATTTTACTAAATTCATTATAAGAATATCAAAACAATTGATAATGAAATTAAATGTAAAATAATTTTATTATAATATCATGGAATGTTTTTTTCTATTAATTTCCACATACTATTACCATTTTTTTTCAAAAATCCATCAATAATCATACATAAAAACGGTATATTCAAATAAAATATTCATATAAAATATATATTCCATCTATATCATATTAATTAATCTTTATAATTTCCAATATTCATTTCCATATAATTCCTCAATGTTTTTTTTCAATTTAACAAATAATATTTTTCATGGATTGTTATAAATTATCTACTAATAAAATAATATCAAAAGCATGGTGGATTCAAAAAAATTAATTTATGGAAATAATCATATTGATTCACCTACCCCAATTCTATGATGATCATCAACCCTAAATTATCTTTCCCCATTCATATATTATTATTCTCCATTTGTCTCCCTTTTATTTAACATAAAACACTAATTTTAAGGATTTATTTTCTTGAGAGAATTGAAACGATTTATAGAATATTGAATAAATCATCACAATTGTGAAAATTTACCAAAACAAGTAAATCCTCTATTTATTCAACAAGTAATGTCATAGTCACTCATAAATTCCTACATTGGATTTCTCTCTCTTTCTAATTAAATTCCCTAATAGTAAATATAAAGACCTGGACCCTAGTTTCCTTGAGTCAGTGCCTTATTTTATTACAATTACATATAAATAAGGAATTCATTTCCTGAAAGAAAAAATTGTTTAGTAGAATTGGAAAAGCAGATACATAAATAATTGTTTCATTACAACCTGAAATGAAATACAACATATCAACCTATTTTGAATCACACATAAACTCCTAGATTATCACTACAACTCATTCATAATATGCATCTTCACATCATGGGGGAAAATAAAACCTAAGAAAGGGGTGAGATTAGATGAACAATAAGGTAATATAATACAACATAAGTATAACTAATACGGAATGGTGAATAAATAAATGTACACATGACATTAAACATAAACTTGAACATAATATGGAATGAATAAAAGCTGAATAAATAATTCCATAATAAAAAAATAACTATGGATACACTTCTAATATAATAATCACATGGAATATAAATTTCTAGTTTCATAATGATGTAATTAATAATGTCAGACATCATAATCATTTCACCAAGTCCTCGGCTAGGAGACCATAAAGAATGGGTAAAAACCTAGGGTAGTTTGTGTCTTGAGAACAACCTATGCATATAGGGTCCCTAGAAGGCCCCACCCATCACTTACTAAGTCCAATGAATTAGAATATTAAAGGGGAGAAACATAATCAACATATACATTCCTATTGTAACTAACATATGAAATGTAAATAACTTTCCACAATCATTAAACACAAACACTAACCATTCAGAGTAATATGGTGAATGGTATCTAGATAGAACATCCATAGTCAAAAAAAATCATAAAAATTTAAATAAAATATGGAATATGATATCATAAAATATTAATCCCATTTATATATAAGAATAATCATGATTTTTGAAATAGATGGAAATACTCTTATAAAATCATTGAGTAATACTTATGTGAAATACTAATTTACCTTAAAAAAATTATTTCGAAATACATACCTTTATAAAACCAAAAGTGAACTAATATATACATTTTGTATAATATAATGATTTATTTTATAAAAATAATGGTGGATTAAAATGGATTATAGATTTTACTTGAAAATAAGTAAGAATATGAGAAATTCCCTTGAATCAGGCTGGTCTATCAGGAAGAATTTGAGAATGATCCTTTAAAACATATAACTCCCCATAAAATAAAGAAGGATTCTGATTAGAAGATATATATATAACATTAAAACATAATATATGAGGATTAAATAAGAATAATTAAGAATTTTATTATGGTAAAGAGAAAAGGAGAGTAACCCAAAAGAAATTGGGGGTTATTTTGGAAGAATATGTTTATAAAACCATAAGTGAACTAATATATATTTATGTGACAATATAATGATTTATTTTATAAAAATATTAGTGGCTTAAATGGATTATAGATTTCACTTGAAAATATGTAAGAATTTGAGAAATTCCCTTGAATCAGGCTTTCGTATCGGGAATAATTTGATAAAGATCATTTAAAACATATAACTCCCCATGAAATAAATAATGATTATGATTGGGACATTTATATATAAAATTAAAACAAAATTTAGGGGGAATAAATTATAATAATTAAAAATTTAATTGTGTTAAGGAGAGAAAGAGAGTAGCCCAAAAGAAATTGGAGGTTCTGGTAGAAAACACTAACCATAGGTCCGAATGTATTCTGCACGTGACCTTATTGTCATGGATAACCAATTAAATACATTAAATAATTAATTCATAAACTCTTATATATTTATATGATTCAAAATAATTTTATTAATTTCATTTCTATCTTTTCTGATGAGTTATAATATATAATTTATTACTCTGGAGAGGTCATTTCATCGGTCTTCATGATCGGTATACTTGTACAGGACTATGGAAGTTCATGTGGAAAGGATATAATTCTCCAAAATTGAATTTATATGATACTAATGAACATAAAGAATATTAAATTACTATATATTTCATTTTTTATATGGTATGAATATGATTTATTAGATAAAACATTACGATAATTGTTTAGATTACTGTGATGGTATTTCTATCCTCTAAAACATGTTTTTTCATATGAATTTAAATTATGAATATATAATGGTTAAAAGCATTAAATAATAAATAATACCTATTTTATAATCTAGTTTAACCAAAATAAAGGTTTATCCCCATTATTGAAGGATGAATTAACGAATGGAGTTTCATCATCCACAAAGGTTGTAAATTGGAACCTCCTGGATGATGATTTCATTTTTAAAAATAATAGATATAAATATATATTGTAGTTTGAGTAATGATAATACATTAACATTATATCATTAAATTATATAGATTATACTAGATTTATCATGATCAATTGGATGGATGATGTGGGGAGAGAATAATAAAATAATTAACTTGAAAAGAAACTAAAAAGAAAAAAGGAAGGTGATTTTACTTCTTCAAAACTTCTCCTTGACAATCTCTTTAAGGTGATTTATTTTGCTATTTTGCTGGGACCACGAGATTTTGGACGTGGGGGAGGATATTGGAATTATTTTCGGGCAGAAATTTTACAAGGATAAAATCTTGGAAGGTGTGAGGAGAAGAGGGGGTGAGGGTGGATATTATAGTGGAGGAGTGGGGTAATTTCTCATTAATTTGTTCAATATTTTAATGTTTTTCTCAAGATAAGATATAGTGAAGATTAATTGGACTATATAAAGTAATAATTTCATGTGATTTTTAACCAACAGTACATAAATTTTCATAATGTTCCATATCATTGAAATTTTAGCATTAAACATTGGTATATTCTTTCATTCCCTTATAATCATGGGCATGGTGGAATTTTCCTCCCCACTTGTAAAAAGCACCCATACCCTTCCAGAAAGGGATGGGGTATTTCTTCCCACAATTATTATAAGATGGAAAATCAAATCTACCCTTATTACATTTTTTCCATATTTCCTTTTCTGGAGTGTTCAGAATCCCTCTTATTCTCATGAATTCCTTTAAGTTTATAAGTATTAGAGAATTATTTTTCTATCTTGATTGCACATGGGACTGTATATTCATATGATGAGATAGTTAGGTAAACTAATCCCCTTTGAACGAATGGTTTTAAACCATTAATGAATCGACCAGTCATACTCTGTGGATTATGTATCCAGCTATAACATTTCTTTCTAGCCTTGTAATTTTGGCTTCATACTTGGAAACAATCTCATCCTCTTTCTGGCTCAGATTTCGGAATTTTATTTCCCTATCTACTCATTGTTTATGAGGAAAATGTTTTACTAGGAAATATTCCTTAAAATACCTCCATTCCATATTTTCAATCTCTTCCTCCTTTGAGTTTGGAATCAGTGACCACCATTGATGTTCATCTCCCGATTGACGATATAATACCTTGAAAACCTACACCCTTTTGTTACTTCTGAAAGTGGGAAATATATTCTCTAGAGAACTTTTCCACTGCTCAGTTACAAATGGGTTTTTACTCCTATTTATTGATGGATGTGTCATCACATAAAGTAGTATAACAGTGATCCTCCACATTATGGTTTAGGAAGATTTATACAGGTATGTTTATTGTAAAAAACATGAGTAAACTGTCTTAGTATAGTTATATGTTTCTGAACACCAGTCAATGCTCTAGAACCAACATCACTATCTTGCATAAGAGGGAACTTCCTACATTGGATACATGCATTCATGAGATTTCCTTTAATTCCACTATGATTCATTTCAAAATAATTTAATAAACTAAATTAGCTTACGAATCTTAATGTATATTGTTTAACTAGTAAAATACTTAACATAAATTGAAATACTATACATGTCAAATCTCATAATAATAAGTATGGTTTTTTAAGGAAATTTTGTAATTAAATCCTTCATAATGGTTTGTAAATAAAATAGGAAGTATCCTAAGAATATCCCTCAAGACTTTCATACCAAGTGTGTAGTTATGCTCGTTGTTGTGCACCAGGTTACCCAAAGTCAGGCCTGGAACACCTTATTGGAGTTCTTACTCCTAAGTACATCTATTCCAGAACCATGTCCACTTATAGTATCCATAAAAGGATTTATATTATAGGAAGATCCACATCATCTATACCTTACCAAAATTATAGGATTTTCACTTATTCTTATCTTCAAATTATATCATAGGTTTTTTTCCTAATCTATAATTTCTAAATCTAGTTTCCACTAAACTTCCTCTAATAGCAACTATAATGTCCTAGACCCCAGTTTCCAAGAGTCGATGCCTTATTTTATTACATCGGCATATAAATATGGAATTATTATCCTAAAAGAACAAATAGTATAGTAGCATTGGAAAACAAGTTACATACATAATAGTTTCATAACAACTATAAATGAAATATAACATATCAACTTCTTTTGAATCAAACATAAAATCTTTGATTATACCTATAAGTCATTTATAATATACTTATTTCCATCCTGGGGAAAAATAAAACCGAACAAAGGGGTGATATCATATGATCATTAAGGGTATGTAATACAAAGAAACCATAAGTAATAAGTCATGGTGTATAAATAAATTTATACAATCCATTAAAACATAAACCTGACCATAATATGGAAGGAATAAAATATGAATAAATAATTCCACAATAAAAAATACCCATGGATTCTCTACTAGTCGAAAAATCACATGGAATATCAACTTATAGTTTCATAATGAGTGAATTCATAATGTTGGACATCATAATCAAACTGTTAGGGCCTCGACCAGGAAACCAAACATAAGGGGTAAAAAGCTATGCTAGTTTGTCTCATGAGACCTACTGATGCATTGAGGGGCTATAGTGAGCCTCACATTTCACTTAATAAGTACAATGGATTACTAATATGAAATGGTAGAATCATAATCCATATACACATTCATATTGAAACTATTATATGAAATATAAATAACTTTCCATGATTAGTAAACATAAACACTAACCATTCTGAGTAATCTAGTGAATGGTGTCAAGATAGCACATTCAAAGTAAAAATAATAATAAAACATTAAAAAAAATTGGTATATGATATCATAAAAAAAATAATCCAAATTAAATAAGAGAATCACCAAGAGTGTTGAAATATATTGAAATAATCTTATAAAATCATCATGTAATACTTGAGAGAAATACTCTTTTACATTACAAGGAAGAGTTCATTTGGAAAAATATATGTATAAAAACATATGGGAACTAAAAAAGTTATTTTATAATAGAGTTATTAATTTCATAAAAATAATCTTGGATTAAAATATATTATATATATAACTTGAAAATAGGTAATAATTTGAGAAATTCCCTTAATTCGAGCTTGTTTATCAGGAATAATTTGAGAAAGATCCTTTAAAACATGTAACTCCCCATCAAACAACGATGGAATATGATTGGAATATATATATATATATATAAATAATTAATATATAATTTATTAGGATTACATAATAATAATTAATAATTTAATTTGGGTAGAGAGAGAAAACGAGTTATGTGAAAGAAATTCGAGGTTCGGGTAGAAAATCCATACCTTATGTCCAAATATGTTTTTCACTTGACCTTAATGTATTGGGTAATCAAATTAAATACATTAATTAATTAATTAATAATCTTTTATATATTTATATGATTCATAATAATTTTATTATTTTCATTTATAGCCTTTGTGATGAGTTATAAGATACAAATTTATCACTTAGGAGCCATCATTTCCATGGTTTTCATGATCGATATACTTTTATATGAGTATGGAAGTTCATGTGGAAAATATATAATTCTATATAATTGAATTTATATGATTATAATGAACATATATAAGATTAAATTATTATATAATTAATTTTTTATATGGTATGAAGATGATTTATTAGATAAACATTACTGATAATCGTTTAGATTATTACGGCGGTATTTCGATCATCTCGAAATTGTTTTGTCATATGAATTAGTATTATATATATATATACAGGTTCTAGAACATTAAAAAAGAAATAATGAATATTTTATAATCTGGTTCAAGAATAAAAATTGTTTCATGACCATCCAGGAAGGAAAAATTAATGAACAAAGGTTTGTCGCCCATGTAGGTTGTAAATCGGCACCTCCCAGACGATAATTTCATTTTTAAAAATAAATGAGAGAGAGATAGTAGTTTGAGGAAAGATATTACATTGATATGATATAATTATGGTATAAATATGATACTATTGTTATCATGATCATTTTTATAGAGGAGGTGAGGAGGTAATAATAAAAGATGGAACTTTAATAGAAACTAAAAGGAAAAAAGGAAGAGGATTTTACCTCTTGAATACTCCTCCATTAGAATCTCGTTAATAGGATTGTTTTTGGTATTTTGAGGAGACCGAGATATTATGGATGTGGGGGAAGATATTGGAAATGTTTTGGATATAAATTTTACATGGTTCAAATCTTGGAAGTTGAGATGAGAAGAGGGGGTGAGGAGTGGTTTTTATAGTGGAGGAGAGGGGTAATTTCTCATTTTTTTTATTCATTATTTTCATATTTTTCTCAAGACAAGAAAAAATATTGATTATTATAACTATATTCATTAACAATAGCATGTTATTTCGAATCCATGGTGCGTACATCATCAATAAATCATCTATGTCTCCATAATTCATGTATTTCGACTTTATCAAAAACTATCGTATTTTACTATTATCAAAAAATTCAAGTATTTTAAAAAAATCCAAAAAATTCACCCTAAACCTTTTTTCCATTTATAATTCAAAATATTACTCCATTTCAGAAAAATATTATTCTAAATACAAAAAATTTTATTTGTAAATAAATTCATTTTTTAATTGAAAAATTATGATTTCAATTTAAAACTGATTTTATAACCCTTTCAGAAATTTAATAAGCTCTCATAAAATTATTATAAAATCATAAAACAAAACAAATTTGATTTATTAATAGATTTTATGAAAATTAAATTTCTCTTATGTATATTTATTAATTATAAAACACAAATTAAATATTTATGACTTATAAAAATACCAACACATAAATATTAGTTTTTTAAATATTCACTTACATTTATTATGATATAATTATATCATACATTCAATTATGAGATAACTAAATTTTATTTAAACTTTAATTGGTGAGGTTACTATTCATTAGGCCTATTTAATATTCATAATGTCTATATTTTTATTCTCTTAAGGAAAAGTTAGTATTTCATTGGTATAGCTTTCGTAACGGATAGAAAACCCTTTATTTATTTTATTCATCATTTATACAGATTGTATTGAATTCTCTATGTGTATTTATAGGATTCATACTATATAAAAATAAAAAGGAAAATTTAATTTATAAAATTATGGGTCGTTACAGTAAATCCGCTAACCAGAAATCTCATTAATTTAACTAAATATCTATTGTTTTATTTCTCTAATATTCAATGTTATCACCACTATATAAAATAAAAAATCACACATGAAGCATAGTATTTATTTTATAAAAATAATCCATAGAAATGAATTAAATTAATTAATTAATTAATCAATTCAACAATCAACTTATATTTCTGAAAATTTCCAACAACTTAAAGAAAATTACTAAAATAACGCCCAATGGAGGACAACACATTAAATACAATAATTCGCTCAAAATTTTATTTTTTTTATTAGAAAATTTACCTTATTTTTTAAATATCCATAAATAAATAAAATTTCAAAAACTCCCAAACATTATATATTGGGTTCTATTTATATACATTCTAATTAAATAGGTTCTTTTTAATCTTCCATTATCCATAATCATTTGAATATTTATTCTCATTTTCTATGTAATTTTATTTATTTCATACCCCATTATTTATCAACAATTCAAGATTATAACTTTCTAATTTTTGGACATATATAATTATTAATTTTCTTCTATTTGTATTATATCATAGGTCATTGATTTGTAACCCTTTAACATTTTTATTACTTATCATACTTATAATTTTTGTATGTTTTATTTATTAATGTTTGATATGCATGTGTGTATGCATATTAAAATGTGATGTGATATCCCTCAATTATAAATAAACTAAATTGATTGGTTAATGCATATTTATCATGAGATTTTATAAATAGTTCATGAGTAGTTATCCAATAATAGTATTTTATTACATCTTGTCATGAAGCCACAACATATGTCTATAAAGACATGTTTTATTTGTGTGATAAATTTTTAATATTAGCCTAATATAATGAAATCATTGGTATTATGAAGGGTTTTTATCGGTTGTTTCATCCTTTTATTGTATTATAATTCCATTTCATGTTTAATAACTCATATAATATATCATCAGGTTTATATTCATCATATTTATTTTTATTATCACCTTACAAGAATTTTGGAACACTCACTGATTTATCTATATTCCAAAGGATTCACAAATAGTAACATGAATATTATTATATCTAGGATCTTATTTTAAAGAAGTATATGGATGATTATATTGCCTTATTTTCGAAATATTATATTATATAGACAATATACCTAAGACATTAAACCTTTATATTACAAGTGTGAATTATTTTATATATTTTATGTTCAAAATGATACAATAATATGTTTATGAGTTTAGTTCATTATAGTTGGTATTAGATACAGTTGTAGTAATGTTTTACCCAACGGGTGGTAGTGTCCCCTATTTGGCATCATAGAGACCTAGGATCAAATCTGGGTGGGGGTGAATTTTTGGGTACGGTAGTTTTACTGTAGTAGTACTATAGTAGGTATTGTTTGGTAATATAGCAATAAACACTATTCATCCTATTTGGGCCTTAGGTCCAACAGTTTTGGAAAATGGGAATCATGTATATTGGTCAATCAAAGGTCTTTGGGCCACATGGCCTTCGGGTCCCCAATGGCATTTGGGACATAGGGGTTTCAGTCCACAAAGAAGAACAATCAGGAAAACCACATAGGAATAGTCTTAGATGAGGATTCAAAGAAAAGAATAACAACAACTTGAGCGGAGCGAACTAGATTGTATGAATAAGAGGGTATGGAAACTGCCATTGGGACTAGGCACAGTGCAACTCTGCATGGGGAAATGCTAGTCGACCGACCATGTGAGGTGGGGATCTAGGAACCTTTAAGATGTAGATATTAGGGAGGGGATGTTGAAAGTGTGTCAGGTCATGGGCCTTTAAGGTCATGTATTGGGTCATGTATGTGCCTTGTTCCTTAGGCCAACAAGTTGTGTAAGGGTTCCCCTTCAACCCTTAAAAGCGGGTTAATCCAAAAATATATAAAAAGATGGCTATCTGGACATTTAGGTAGGTCTAGTAATTGTATAGGATTAGGATAGAAAATATAATAGTAATTGCATTATAAAAAACCTAGGTTGAAACATAGTAAATCCTAAGTTAGGTGTATTATTTATCTAAATATTGAATAATTTATGTGATTATGTTTCCTTTTTAAATGAATATTAATTTGACTATTTATTTTATTTTCTTCAATAACATTTCCTTATTTTAGTAAATAGATGAAGATATGAGAACTGTGCTAACAAACTGTGTGATGGGATATTAAATTGTTGAAATAATGGAATTCCAATTATGGTGGGGTTTTTATTTAGAGGTTATATTATAGTACTATCAAAACTGAATCGTGTTATGAACAATAACAAGATCATGTAGAGCTCCCAAATTCTAAAAATAAGGATATTTTTTTACTAATTTGTTTATAAGATAAATACAGCTATCTTTTGGTGGAAATTTTTATCCATTAATTATAGATAAATTGATTTATTTTTTTAAATATATATTTACTGTACATTAATATTTTGATCAAGGGAAAGTTATTTTTTCTATTTATATCTTATAAAAATAAGTTAGTGAGTAGTGGATGTTGTTCAATAATCTCATGTCAATATATGTTATTCATTTAATGGAATGGGTGAAATAAAACAAAATATATTTTAAAAAATTCCTTGTACACTTCATATTAAATTCGATAGGAATTAATTATACTTGATTGAAACTAGGATTAATTAATTATGTATTATAAAGAAAAAATTGCATGAATTGGATGGTACACCTCTGGTAATTTCATCATCCCTCAAAGAAATTTTAATATTTTATTTACTTTCATATAAGAGGGTATTTAAACAAATATCGATTCATGAATATGATATCAATGAGGATATGATTTAATGTGACCTTAAGGTGGATATAAAGGTAAATTATTTATTTTCCCACATTTCCAATGTATGGGAAGAGGAACCCAAGGAATAGTCTCAAAAGAACTACGAAATTTTTTTAAATGTTTAAAAGAGGATATGGATCCTAATATTATTGAAGATACAATAATCTTCCATTCAATATTATATATGAAATGACATGACCTAGATCACCAATTTTCATAAATCAAACTTGTATATGACCTTTTTCATCCCACCTATTTCTTGAGGATGTCATAAAGGAAGAGGGAAAAGTGGAATAATGTAACAGGATATTCAACCTATTATGGAATTAATTTTTGTAAATATAGATCTTCAAAACCCATTCACCCATTGGATATTCTAGAAACATAAAATCTATCTACTAAGGGATTTAATATGTAAACTTATGTAAAAATTTAATAACTAAATCATAATATAACCTGCTTTTGAATATATGTTCTTGTAAAGAATGAAACCACTAAAAAAATTATTCCAATTATTTTACAAACATAACTATAACACACCGAGTAAATATATATAAAAAATTAATGAAAAAAACAATACTAAAAGGTATAAATTGATGTTTATATCTTGTGTTATCCTAAAAAATTAAAAACAAATTGCCTAATACATCCTCATATAATAAATGTGCCAAAAATTCTAAAAGTTATATCACAATCTCCATTTCTAAGTACTAAGAATCTCCATGAACTGGTAATTTACCTTTAGCTAGATCATGTATAACAGTTTTAACAAACATCTCTAAGGGAAACAGATAGGATGTGAATAAATCATACCTAGTAGTTCACCTCCCCCAAATCCCTACCCATCAATCAAAAGACTAATTATAAAAAATACATGCAAAAATTTGAAAAAATAAACATGTAGAACAATACTCCATGTTCACTACTCAAGGAATGAAAATAATTAAATATACCTCCAACTATAGGTGTTGGTTTCCACATATTGTCTGATTAGAAGTGGGAGTCACCATAACTACTTCAGGAATATATTAAAATATAATGGAAATGATTGTATCCACTAAGTTAGACCAAGAGGGAAGAAATAATATAAATTCATTATTTATCCTCTTGAAAGAATGGAAATAAAATTTTTGAAGGGATTTCATCCTCCATAAGAAGGAATTATATAATAAAGCACTGGGCTAAATACATATATACATATATATATCATTTTCCCTATTTATATCTCTTAGGTTACCCAAACGATTCCTCATTATACATGAGGAATTTATGGAAAAAATCCTAACAATATAATCAAGAAGCTCACCAATTAAAAAATCATAGGGATTCAAAATATATATATATATAAATGACAATTAACAAATCTGACTATCGTGATATTCCAAATAGTATAAAACATAATCTATGGAATATAAATCACTCCGGGTAAAACTGATATCATGGAATTGGATAACTCAATAAAAAATCATAACAAAACAAATCATGAGGAAACATTTATTTTAAATAATTATAATGGATTTAGTTTCAATACACACCATGCCATTACTACCTAATACGTAGTTATAATATGAATAGTATGGTTCATATACTAAATAGTATTTGGTACCCTAATTTAGAATCATATTAAATAAAATATGTTACCATGAGAAGAATTTCACAAACATGGATAAAAGGATTTGAGGGATTTTTTTAATGTATTAAAGGGAAATCAAAGAAAGAAAGAGTTTCCTAAAATTATTATTGAAAAAAATATCTCTCATACCATTCAATGGATGATTTATTAGAGGTAGATAAATGTTCAAATACTATTGAATAGAGATTATGTTATCCATTTTCTACAAAGGAAATTCTAGAAAATCAAGATATAGGAATGTTAATCTGACCATAGAAATTCCAAATATAACTCTTGTGATAGTGTGGTCATGATCTAGAATAATTTTATGAGAGGAATCACATGAGGATAAAGAGATGGAGAAGGAGATATTATAGGTGGTATATGATATTAAATGAGGAATAAATGTCGATGTAACGGTTTTATAAAACAATATTTTTATAGGGGAGAAGAAAATTTTATACCAAATTAAAAAAACAACCTATATTTTTATCGATAAAATTGTATAAGTGCACAAATGTTCTAATGATATAGATGATGAAATCTACATCCCAAACTACACTTTACCTAGTGTTAGATAGCAGGTACCCAACATCACCCCTCCACCAATACCAATTTTATTTCCTCTCCTTATCCCAAATATCTCTTATAAACCACTTTTAACATACAATTAATTAGGTTAATAAATAAATAAGTAATAATTAAGGAAAAATAATCAACCACGAATATGAGGGTCATTTAAAACTCCCCATCATAAATTATTTAATCCCTGATAATCTATAACATGCCTCATGGGAAAAAATCCATCCATTGAGATTTAACTCAATACTCGACTCCCGGGTCTCATCCCAAAGTCCCCTATGTTTTTATCACACACATACAAATAAATGTACCTCCCACTTAACACATTACCACTCAGGTAGAAAAATTAGATAGGTTACTTCCAATATTAGGCATCTTCGTCTAATTCTATACAATAAAGTCATATCACCTTATTATGGTTTGGTATATATCTCATCAGTTATAATAAAAATTGCATCATGCATAACACTAGATAAAGGTGGTAATGAATTGATATATTTAATTTTTCTAATACTCTCCAATATTTAAAAAATATCTCATGAAAAGTTGGAATCCACATCCATAGATTATCCTCTCATAAATAAATTTTAAAAAATTAATGATCACTAACCATAAATTATTTGATTCTACATTTATATGTAGAACATGGAATTTAGTAGTTTTGGGTAGTAGTCAATCATTTTTTTAATCAACTTTACATGCTCAATCATCTGTTACACTAAGATAAGAAAAACCAAAGATGATTTTTTCATCTCCTTCTTAGAATGTGGAGAGTGTAATGGACTACTATAAAGGGCCTCAAAATAATCCATCTATATGGATGGATGGTAGTTTTTGTTATAAATTTTTTTAAAAGTTATATCGCAACACCCTGTATATCCCTAGTTAAGTGTTTACTAAAAAGATTTCTAAATGATGCATGTTTTAAATATTTTTGGCTCGAGAATCTTATGGAGGCTACAGGTAATTCACATTGTTACATGGTGGATATTTATTTTTGGAAGAATACCATTACACAATATGGGGAATTATGGAATGTTATATGCTATATAATATTAAATTTTCAGTATAGGTAGAATATTATGTTGTATCATGAGTCATTGTGCAGTGAACACTGCTTGAGTAGGAAATTACCATGTCACAAACCATGGGGTTACACTATGAAGACCCATACCATGTTGTAATATTTTTCATTGGTTTCTTTGTTCCACTTCAAAGGTGTTCATTATGTTGCAGACCAATGGTAAATTTCATAACATGACCCAATGAGTAGTATTGTGTTTTGAACCATGTGGCCACCTCACAATTGTCCCTCTATCTAGTTTTTTTATAATTCTGTCTAAATTGATTAAATGAAAAAAATTGGATTCCATCATTTCTTCAACAATATGTAAAACCTCCTGGTCGAATTGTTATTATCTCGTTACAATCTTGGTTTTTCTTTATGTTATTGTATGATTTTTTTATATCCATCCCAAAGGATTTATAATGTTAAGTTTAACCTTCATATTCCATTTATTTTTTGTATCTTTTCTAAGACATTATTATTTCATGAATTACCCTAATTTATATAGGATTATTTGCTTTTCTTAAATTTTATTATTAAAGACAATCATCTTGAAAACATCAACATTAAGGGTTATATTATATCATGGTAGGTAGTATCTAAATGTTCCCCTTATTTTATATGAGTTTTTATGTGATTTTTGATATATGGTAATTTAGAATATAAGTTATTGGACAGAAACTTACCTGAATTATTAACAAATTCATCAATAGAGTAGGGAAAGGATTTTTAGGGGCCTGAGTAGTCCTCAATGTAATATTATTTGGTTTCATGATCACCAATGGCCACATTCTTGAGATAAAGTGAGATATAAATTATACACGAAACCCAATTTAGTGTTCCTTGAGTTGTATTATAATATAGTGGACCTTTATTGGGGGCCATTAATCACATTTGATCTGGGGATGTATGCTTTTCTTGGAATATAGCCAAGAATTTTTTTTATAATTTATTATGTGTTGTTATTTTTCCTTTGTATTATTAGAATGTATAAGGGTTGATAATCATCTTTGCTTATATTAAATTGATTTAGTTAGAGACTTTCCGAAACTAAGATTATTTAATGGGGTTATGGGTGTGGACCAAATGATTCACGATCATGATAGATGTTTTATATTTGGAAAAACCTTGTTACAATTTTTTTTAAATCATTATAGTTATGTGGATAAACCTTTTGGGGTTGATAAGAAGGGTTGAGATGACTATGAGATGATATAGTTATAGAAATGTGTACCATTTCCCATTTATCTTTTTATTATTTGAGTAGGGGTCGAGATACATATGGGATGATATTCTTATAAAAATGGGTCACCTTTCACATTTCCTTTATAGTATTTTAATAAGGATAAAGATTTTATTGGGTTAAGATTATAATAAAAATATGCAACTTTTTCCATTATCTATATATTATTTGAGTAAGTATCGAGATACCTTAGAAATGAGATAATAATTGGTGTGGCATGCATTTACCATTTGTTATAATACTATTTGACTAGGGATCATGATTCACTATAGAAGATATTTTTATTTACATTGGTATCCTTTCCTAATTTCCATTATTATTTTTCAGTATGGGTTGATATGATTATGGTCTGACATTGGTATAGACATGAACCACCTTTTTCATTTTTTATATTATTTATTTGAGTAAAGTTTAACAGTCCATAATGGTTCAAATTATTACAAATGAGGGAATGTACTACCCTAATGGTCATAGGATTTTATGGTGATACATTCAAACCTGTTTTCATATTTTCCAAGGTAGGTATGGTCATTATTTAGGATCAATTATTGGAACTTTGGGAATATGAAATTTATTTATTATTTTTTATGATTATTTTTATATCACATTATGCATGATCTAGAATATTGTATATTTGTTTTTAACAAAACATTGGTGGTGGTCTATTTAGTTTTATTCAAAACCTACTCAACGATATTTTTGCATGTGTAGATTTTATAGTTAATGGAATGGGTAAGATAAATGGCCTTGTTATAGAGCGTTCTATCAGAGTGTTGTGGTTAGTGTTGGGTGGTGTGACTGGATGAGGACTCATGAACTATTTTTCCTTAACCACTAACATATTATTTATTTTGAACCATATTTTATATGATTATCTCATGAGATATATTTTTTATTTATTTATGAATTATGTGACAATAAAGTAGTTCTTCTTTATATAAAATCTTGTATGTTATTTTCTCATTATTGGATATTTTTTGTAATGTCTTATTATTTTATTTACTACAATGACTACTATTATTAATTCATAAACTCTTATTTATGGTTATTTTTACAAGGGGATATATTCTCATCAAGATCACCTAAAGACCCTCACTACTAATCAATAGCCTTATGGCATAAGGGTAGGAGTATATAATGTCATTTAGTGCCTCCATATTAGCCATGATTAAGTGACCTATACTAGTGTAACGTCCTGGTTCCGGAAGCCACCCAGAGGTGCCCATTACCCGGTTGGTCACATTACCTTAAGATAATTTACCTGAATTTCAGAGGTTGTCGACTAGTAGCGAGCGCCTTGGGTGTGATAGTGGGAAAACTATTCCCTCATTGGCAGAGTAACACAATGGAAGATAAACAAATATACAATTACAGAAGCAGTAATATCCAACAATAGTAAACAATGGAAGACTGAATTGATAAACAACTAGAGCACGTATATATAAAGTGATTCATGGTACATATATGTCTAGGAAAACAGCCAAACAATTCACAATGCTGGAATAAAACAGTGTTAAACCCATGTATAAAAGAAAGAAGATATACTCCTGAACCTTATAAGTCACTGCATGGTCCCATGCTCTCATGCTCCATAGAAACTCAAGTACCTGAATTAGAAGGGTGCTTTCCCTTGTCTATACCTGCAACAATATAATCTGTTTGGGCCCAAAAGCATGGCCCAAAGAGGGTGTGAGATGAATCCCAGTAGGAAACCCCCACAAGATCTATGCCTAACAGTCAATGAATATATGGCAGGTAAAAGTGCAGCAAGAAGTAAAAAATGAATTACTCAAAAGTAACAATCCACAGTTTCTGATATCAAGAAACAACTAAAAAAAGTAGATAAACACAATTATTAACCCTCTGGTAAGTACTCACAACTTCTCCCCTCTGGTCCTACCTATCAAGTACAAGCAACCCTCTGAGTAGAACACTCAGTCTATCCCCTCTGGTTCAGCTTATGCATAGAATCTCTGGGGAAGCACTCACAGTTAATTCCCCCTATAGTCTCATATCGTACTAAAGGCGCTCTGGGGAAGCACTCAATGTCAATTCCCACTTTAGCCCATGTCGAGGAACTACAAACACTCTGTGGAAGCACTCAACGTCAATTCCCTATGTGGTCTCGCATCATATAATTATAAAGACACGATGGAGAATCCCCCAATGTCAATTCTCTTTATGGTCTATACCACAGGTTCTCATGGACATGTGTAAGTCAACAAGTGTAGCAGCGCGTAACGGCCAGGGTAAACCTTATAACCTACTTTTCTATAATTCTATAGCACAACAGCATAACAAAACAACAGTCACACCATCCAATAATACTAAGAATGGAACTGGAAATAGCCTAACAAAAAAACATGGAAAATGGTCATAAACAGGAAAAACATGCTTGGTTAGAACATCCAAAGCATAGAAATGTGACCCTAATCGCATAAAAATATCCTCTACTCAAGCATACAAGCAAAGTAGGAAAGCAATAGGGGTAAAATGTTAAAATTCTGCAATTCCCCAATCAAGGGTATTGGGTATAATTAAACATAATCTTCAAGACATTCTAGAGAAAGGAACAAACCACCTACCTTTAGGGTTCTGGAAATAATGATCCAAAAGCTATTCCACCTCCCCAACAATGGTGAACGCACCACCAGAAGTGGTCTAAACTTCCTTACCAAACATCCATAAGTCTTGAAATCAACAACCGACGCAACCAAAACCCTATATCTACACACAACAGATGTAGATCTACAAAACTGGGGGATAGAAAGATGTAGATCTAGTGGGAAACTCCAAGGAACCAAGAGGAGAGACTTACCCAAGAAGAACTGGATTCGATCCTCCAAGAAACCCCTTCAATTTGCCTCCAAAATGAGTCGGGGACCACCTTCAACATATGAGAACCCAAAAACCCGAGTGTGGCTCGAGAAAGAGAGATTTTGGAGAATAAATGAGGAATCCTGAGCAGTCTGGGGCTTTAAACCCAAATTTTAAGTGGCTGCACGGTTTCCCCGCACGGTTTGGAAAACTGTGTGCCAACCGTGCGGTTTCCACTATCTCTCCCAGGAACATCGCATGGCCTGCCCACACGGTTTGAAAAACCATGAGCCACCCGGGCGGAGCCCACTGTCTCCTCCAAGAACTTCTTGTGGTTTTCCCGCACGGTTTTACAAATAGTTTGCCTCCCGTGTGGAGCCCAATGTCAAGGGAGCACGGTTTCCTGGGCTGGCCACACAGTTTGAACAAACTGTGCACCCCTGCACAGCCTCTACAACATTAAAATATTTCTTCCCAAAATTCCTCTTGTTCTCAACAATGAAAACAAAAGAGAAACATACCGGAAAAAAGGTCGCGGTTCTTACATACTTCCCCACTTAAAGAAATTCGTCCCCAAATTTTCCTAGTGTGGCGTAGAAGAAGAAAACCCGAACAGCTCCTGCCACTGACCTCGTACATCGGCCTCTCTCTCCCAAGTCTTGTCTTGTACTTGACCATGCTTCCATAGCACTCATACCAGTGGATCAGACCTGCCATTGAGAACCTTTATACTATGATCGACAATCTAGATAGGATGCTCCTCGAACGACGCATCCTCTTCAAGATCAAAATCCTCAGGTTGAAAGACATGATATGGGTCTGAAAAGTAACATCGAAGATGAGAGATGTTGAATACGTCGTGCATATCCCGATACCTCTGAGGTAACTACAACCGATAGGCAACCTGTCTCATTATCCTCTTGTGTCCCAACCTTGGTGTGACACACATGAAAACCTGATCCCCAACCTCGAACTCCAAAGGTCATCTCCCCTGATCAGCATAAGACTTCTGATGAGACTGCGTAGTAGCTATCCTCTTCTAAATCAACTCAATCTGCTCTGTGGTCTCTTGGACAAGACGATGTCCCAGCATAGATTCCTCTCCTACCTCCAGGAAACACAGGGGTGATCGTCATGGCCAACTGTACAAGGCCTCATAAGGTGCCATCTGAATAGTTTCTTGAAAACTATTATTGTAGGAAAACTCCACAAGAGGTATATAATTCTCCCAAGAACCACCATAGTCCAGAATGAAAGCTCAGAGCATATCCTCAAGCACCTGAATCGTATGCTCGGACTGGACATCAATCTAGGGATGGTATGTTGTACTCAAAATTACATGTGTACCCAAAGCCTTCTGAATTCCCTTCCAGAACCTAGAAGTTAAGCGCGCATCTCATTCTAAAAAAATGGATTGTGGAACTCCATGTAGACGTACAATCTCCCGGACGTACAACCATCCCAGCTCATCAACACTGAAGGTCTCCTTGGTCGGTAAGAAGTGAGAAACCTTCGTAAGCCTATTGATGACAACCAAAAAACATCATTACCTCGAGGAGACCTCATAAACCCTGTCAAAAAATCCATAGCAACGTCGTTCCACTTCCACTCAAGAATGGGTAACTGCTGCAAAATCCCTACTGGTCACTGGTGCTCCGCCTTCACCGGCTGGCAGGAGGAACACCTAAAAACAAAACCTGAAACATCTCTCTTCATACTTATCCACCATTACCGACGGTGTAGATCATGATACATCTTGGTGACGCCCGGATGAGCTGTCCAAACTGAGGAATGAAAGTCCCGCATCAGATCCTCACGTATGTCTACTGGAACCCATACGCGTCCCTGGAAACGTAGGATCTCATCCTCGCCTACTGTCCATCCAGAAATAGGGTCCTCTCCTACCACGCTTTCCTATAGGACTAGGCCTTTAGAATCTGATAGATGCCTCATTCGTACCCGATCAAGAATTGTAGAGGTAATAGCTATAGAAGATAGAAAAGTCTAACCATGTCTGTTGTGAACCTCTAGATGTATCTAAGAGAATAGAGCCATAAGCTTCCACTCACTAATGGTCTCCTAAACTGCTTGTATCTAAATCCTCCTACTCAACACATTATCCATTGTGTTTCCCTTTCCAGGTGTATAAGTAAGCACAAAGTCAACAGACCGTAGATGCTCGACCCACCTGCACTGTCTTAGATTTAGATCATGCTCGATGAATATGTACTTGAGACTCTTGTGGTCAGTGAAAACCACAAAGTTCTCTCCCAGAAGATAATGTCTCCAAAAGCGTAAGGCTTGAACAACGGCCGCCAGCTCCATATCATGCGTCGGGTAATTTTTCTCATGTGGCCCCAACTACCGAGACTCGTACATGATGAATCCATCTCCCTGCATAAGCATAGCTCCCAGCCCGATACCTAAAGAATCACAATAAACAATATAGATCTTGCCTTGCTCTGGAAAGACTAGTATCGATGTTGAAGTCATCCTCCCTTTCAGCTCCTGAAAGGCTGACTCACAAGAATCTGGCCACAAGAACTTTGCTCCCTTCTTGGTCAGACCTTTTAGCGGTGCTGATAAGTGTGGAAAGTATTGTATGAAACCTTTGTAGTATCCAGCCAGCCCTAGGAAACTCCGTACCTAAAAGACGTTCTTCAGCTGCTCCTAGTAAACTACAGCTCTTACTTTCTCTATGTCTACTGATACTCCTATCTCTGAGATGACATGACCGAATAAGTGAATATGGTCCATCCAAAAGTGGAATTTCGAGAGCATAGCATATAACTGATGCTCCCTCAGTGTACTCCATATTATCTCAAGATGGGTAGCATGGTCATGTCGAGTGTGAGAGTACACAAAGATATCATCCACGAATACCACCACAAAATATTCTAAGTATGGATGGAACACTCGGTTCATCAGTGCCCTGAAACCTGCAGGTGCATTCGTGAGACTAAACGGAATAACCATACACTTGTATAGACCATACCTGCTCTGGAAAGCTGTAAGAGGAATATCAGATGGTCTAACGTGAAACTGATGATAACAGGACCTCAAGTCAATCTTTGAGAACACTCGGGCTCATTGAAGCTGATCAAAGAGGTCATTAATACTAGGCATGGGATATCAGTTCTTGACCGTCAACTGCTTCACCTTCCGATAATCCACACACAGCCTAAGGGTATCGTCTTCCTTCTTCACAAAAAGGATAGAAGAACCCCAAGGATATGTACTGGGTCAGATGAGACCCTTTTCCTGCAACTCCTCCAACTACTTCTTGAGCTCCTACAACTCAGGTGTAGCCATCCTATAAGGAGGAATGGACACTGGTGCCGCTCTTGGCACGAGCACAATATAAAAGTCTACCTCACGCTTCGGAGGCAAACATGAGATGTCCTATGGAAATATATCTCTTAAACGATCCACCACTGGAGGAAAGTCTAACTGTGTAGTCCCATGGTCATCCAGATAAAACTAGAAATCAGGGCTATAACTACTCCTAACCCATGATGCTCTGGTCCCACTCTGCTCGCTTGGACATCCAACATGTCTTTATGAAGAAAATATCTACCCTCTAGTGATATAAAACTCACCCTTCGGTAGTAGAAGTCGACGACTTCCTGGAAGGGAACTAGAGATTCCATTCCGAGAATGAAATCATAATTGGTCATCTCCAGAACATAATGTTCCCAAAGGAAGTGACACCCACTAACCTCGAGAGGGAACTCTTTTCACTGATGTACACTAGCGGTTCTAGTCCCGAATGGAGTGTCTAGCTTCAAGACATCAGCAGAGGAAAGGATACAGAGCCCAAGGCTCTCCATGATAGCAATAGATATAAAGCTATGTGTAGCACCAGTATCGAAAAGTGATGAAGATAAAACTGATGCTACTAGGATCGTACCTCGAACTGTAGAAACTTTAGGATTATGCTCCTATTGGTTGTGATCCATCACTAATGTCCGACCTGCTCCATGACCCTCTGACCATGCCTGACCACTCTGAGCTAATCCACCCTGTTGTCATTGGAAGACCAGTGACTGAACACCCCGACCTCGACCTCCACCTCGACCTGAACAGCCGTAAGAACTCCATTTCCCAGACCGGTGTGAAATTGGTGGAGCTGCTCCTGAATGAGGAGTCATGGAAGAACCTCTCTCACAAGCTGCTGGTGTGAAAACCTGATAGAAGCACTGCAGATGGCCCATCTTTCCACAAGATCGTCACTCCATCAAGTCTCTCTAGCACTATGGCCTAGTATGGTTATCCCTTCCACACTGGTAACATACCACATGGCAACATAAAGATGTGTCTCGCTGCCTCGGATCACCAAGCGTAGACTCCCTACCGCACTTTCTACTGTCAGCTGGTGAAGCACTAACTCTAGAAGCGGAACCGCCCTGGATCTCAACTCCGAAATCACTCAGATTGCACTCTGCAATCAGTGCCTAGTAGATGATGGAAGAGATGGAAGTCATCTTGAAGATATTCACCAGTGATCGGATCTCCCGTATGAGACCATCCTCAAACTTCCTTGCCAAGAACAACCCATCTCCGCCCTGGAGCGGTGTGAAATGCTGAAGCTTGGTGTAACGAGAGGAATACACCATGACATAAAGAGTACCCAGCTCTAGGCTCATGAACTCATGGAATCGGTCGGAGCTTAGGGTCCCAGATAGAAGTAGATGTAGAAAATACGCTGAAACTCCTCCCAAGCCATGTTCTAATGGTGTCCCACCTGAGAGATGACATCCCACCACCTCTTGGTGGAGTCTCAGAGAATATAGGCCACATGTTTCACCCTCAGATATAGTGGTACCTCGAGATGCTCGAAGATCATCAGCATGGCTTCAAGACACGACTCTGCATCCTGAGGTCCTCCTTCCCCTGAGAAGGTGGAAGGATGCCGTAGTTGGAAAACCCGTGTCAAATTCTCCATTCATGGGGCAGGAGGCTGCGCTCCCTAGAAGTTCTGCATCATCCTCATAAAACCCTCCCTAAACTGTGCATCAGCACCTGGGTCAGGTATAACTGCTGGTGGCAAGACTAGAACAACAGGAGGATCTTCTAGAAGTCCCTGATCAGCCGTATCTAGTGTATGATCACTGCCTTGGGGATGGCGTACAACCGGAGGCCGTCTCAGTGGCATGAATTTGTAAGCTCATACGCACAGCTTAGATCAATATTAACAGGAACTAAAAAATAGGAGTACACGGTTTGTACTTAAGAAAGATCGTTTCTTCCTGATCATAAGAACACATGACAAATAGTCAAAACTACACGACATGCACTCTTGGTTTTTCCGGACAGTAAGCCTCAGAAACTACTCCGGAACCCATAGAGAACTGAAACAAACATTAAAAGTGACAAATTCTGATACGTGAGGGCCCACACTCCCCAAGAATCAATGATTCACATCTTACACATGTTATAATAAAGAAAAAAAGAAATGATCCACCAAATTATGGTCCACGAGGTCCCATAACACCTCAACAACCAAAATTTGGTGTTCTTTAAAACAAAATCTTACACAACCAATGATCTAACAAGAATCAGATATTTTTATCAAGGAATCTATCACAACAGCATGCATATTCTGCACAACATATATCACAACAACATGCAATTGCTAAAGCATCCTATATGACATGGAAAGAATACATGACATGTGATTTCTAACAAGTGCCTATATGATGAACGAGATGGCATACCCTCATCTCATCGGGTTGTGACATAAATAGAACCGCAATAACAACAATGGTAACAACACAAGGCATGTGAATCACCCAACAGTGAAATCAAATCAATTGTAAAATTGCAAACCGGTAAAATTGTAATAAACGAGGTAGTATGGATTTCCCCTGTACACGGGTTATCTACTCCCGGGAACAACTTATTACCAAGTACCTATTCAATCCTATCCCTGCCTATAGGCTCCAAACAGTAAGAAAAGAGAAAATAATTCCTCTGATACCACTTTATAATGTCCCGATTCTAGAATCCAACCAAAGGTGCCCCGTAACGAGTTGGTCACATGGCCTCAAGCGCATTTCCCCGAACACGATAGGCTTCGGACTAGTAGCGAGGGCCATGGGTGTGATAGTGGGGAAACTATTCCCTAATTGGCAGAGTAACACAGTAGAAGATAAACAAATATACAATAGTGGAATCAGTAATATCCAACAATAGTAAACAACAGAAGACTGAAGTGATAAAAAACTGGAGAACATATATATAAAGTGATGCATGGAACATATATGTCTAGGAAAATAGCCAAACAAGTCACAATGCTGGAATAAAACAGTGCTAAACCCAAGTGAAAAAGAAAGTAGATAAAATCCTCAGCATCGCAATCCACAGTATGGTCCAATGCTCTCCTGCTCCATAGCAAGTCATGTACCTGAAGTAGAAGGGTGCTTTCCCTTGTCTATACCTGCAACAATATAATCTGTTTAGGCCCAAAAGCATGGCCCAAAAAGGGTGTGATACAAATCCCATTAGGCAACCACCACAAGATCTATTCCTAAAAATCAGTGAATATATGGTAGGTAAAAGTTTAGAATGTAGTAAACAAGGATGTACCCAATAGTAACAATCCACAGTTTCATATATCAAGCAACAACTAAACAAAGTAGATAAACCAAATTGGTAAACCTCTTGGAAGTACTCATTGCCTATCCCCTCTGGTTCTACCTATCATGTACAAGAAACCCTCGTGGTAGAAAACTCATTCTAATTCTTCTGGTTCAGCTTACGAATAGACACTCTGGGGAAGCACTCACTCTCAATTCCCCCTATAGTCTCGTATCGTACTAAAGGCGCTCTAGGGAATCACTCAACGTCAATTCCCCCTGTGGCCCGTGTCGAGGAACTACAAACCCTCTAGGGAAGCAATAAATGTCAATTCCCCCTATGGTCTAACATCATATAATTATAAAGACACTCTGGAGAATCCCTCAACGTCAATTCTCCCTATGGTGTATACACCAGGTTCTCACGGCCCTGTATAAGTCAGCAAGTGTAGTAGTGCGTAACGGCCAAGGTAAACCTTATGAACTACATGGAATGAATTCTATAGAAAAACAACATAACACAACAATAGTCACACCATCCTATAATACTAAGCATGGAACTGGTAATAGCCTAACAGGAAAAACTAGACCAAACGACCATAAACATGAAAAACATGCATGGGAAAAACATCCAAAGCCTAGAAATTTAACCCTAATAACATGCAAATATTCTCTACTCAATCATACAGAAAACTAGGAAAGAAATAGGGTTAAAATGGTAAAATTATTCAATACCCTGTTCAAGGGTATTGGGTAAAATTCGACATAATATTCAAGACTTTCTATAGAAAGGCACAAACCACCAACCTTTAGTGTTCCAGTGAAAATAATCTAAAATCTATTCCACCTCTTCAAAACTGGAGAATGCACCACCGTAAATGGTCTAAATTTCCTTCCCTAACATCCACAAGTCTTGAAATCAACACCCGGGGAAACCACACCCTTATATCTACACACTTTGTGTGTAGATCTAGAAAACCAGGGGATAGTGAGATGTAGATCTAGAGGGAAACTCGAAGGAACCAAGAATAGAGACTTACCCAAGAAGAACCGGCTTCAGTCTACCAAGAAACCCTTTCTATTTTCCTCCAAAATGAGTGGGGGAGCACCTTTAACCTATGAGAACCCAAAAACCCAAGTGAGGCTCGAGTGGGAGAGAGTTTGTAGAAGAAATGAAGAATCTCGAGTGGCTCGAGGCTTTAAACCCTAATTTTAAGTGGCCACATAGTTTCCCCGCAAGGTTTGGCAAACCATGTGGTTACCACTGTCTCTCCCAAGAACTTCGCACAGGCTGCCCACAACGTTTGATAAACTATGAACCGTCCATGCAGAGCCCCCTGTCTCCTCTAGGAACATCGCACGGTTTTCCCGCATGGCTTGAAAAACTATGCTCCTCTCGGGCGGAGCCCACTGTCAAGGGTGCATGGTTTCTTGGGTTTGCCTCAAGGTTTGAACAACCCGTGCGCCCTGTACAGCCTCTAAAACTTCAAAAGTTTTCTTCCCAAAATTCCTCTTTTTCTCAACAGAAAATAGAAAAGAGAAACATACCTAAAAAGAAGGTCTGGGTTCTTACAAATAGGGTGAATTTCAATGTGGTATTTTTTCCTTTTTTCATTTATATTACTATTTGGGATATGGTAGTTTAAGGTAATTTTTTTTCAAGAACTGGGATTGACCTCATTCTTATGAGTAACTGACCCACATAAAGGGGAAGTTAAATATACAAGGGATATAATTGTTCTTTATATTTTATTATTGTAATGAAATTATTATTTATAAAGAGTATGGTGAGTGATTTATGGTTTATTTTTTTACACTTGATCTGAGAAGGAAATGGGTGTACATTCATGCATTATATTTTATGTGTATGATTCAAATAATATTTATGTGATTATGTGTGGATAATAATATTGATTATGATTAGGGGTTCTGTTATTTGAAGTGTTAAAAAATATATGGATATAACTTTATCGTGGAATTCTAATAGAAAAAACACATTATTATGTTTCTATTGTTATTATCATATGGAAAAATATGTGGATCCTATGTATATTATTCATCACCGAAGAATGGTGGTTAGGTCTAAAGAGATATCTTGATTTATATGAATCCCTTTTGTTATAAGGTTCGTGTATAGTATATAAGAATGCTATTCAACTTAATTCTTATCCTATATATTAAATAAAATACATATAATAGATATAGTTTTGGAGGTAAGAGTTCCACATTGTGTTGACATGCCACTATGATGACCACCCATTGTGTTCCATGAGGGTGGGTATAAGCATGATCTATAGACAATTGAGATAAATACACTATTTAATCCTGTACCTCCTATTTATAGAAATATTTATGAGATTAATCTTGATTTTATATAGTCTATAGGATTCAGAGTTCCAAGAGTTGAACCATCCGTGTTAGATCTAACTAGAGATTTTTAGCTGTAGTATCAACCCCTATTTAATGAAGAGGGTGCACCACAAGCTAATGATTTTTGAGTCAAGTAATTATTGACTACATTTGGAAATATTGAGAAACCCATATAGAATAGGGTGAATTTATATATATATATTATCTAAGGGATAGAGAAGCACTATTGGGATGTCCTAATATAGGTATATTAATATATGATATTTTCTTTTAAGTACTTTTAGACTTTTTTATTTGATAATTTCTTTTCCTAGATTATTATTTGAGATATATAATTAGAGTTTAGTCATAATTTTTAAGTGATCAATCCAAATATAGATAATAAAACACAATTTAACGATTTACATAGTTTTTCTCTTATGATCATAGGTTTTGAGTTTGATAGGGTTTGTAATTTTTGAGGATTGATTGAGTCATTCAATAGGAGTTTAGGTGATTGTTTTCCACCTTACATTTTTTAGTATGGTTTAAAACTATGATCTCATCTATGGAAAGAACCTAGTCGGGAGTGTTACATTAGGTTATTGTAGTTTATATTCTACATCCATGATTGGGTCCTCCAGTAGTAGATTCATAAATAACAAACCATTTTTATAGTGAACACCATTTTATTATCAATCATGTGGCAATATAGGAAATATATTCTATTTTATTCAATAATTTTATCATCCATATAGTGGGCGTGGTGATTTTCATGTTAATGGATCTTGAGTTCACTTGGGTTATTTACCAGAGGTCATTATTTTGAGTTCTTATAACCACCTAAGACAAATATGAGGACATGGTTTAGAGTAGTATAAGAAAAAAGTATTTATCCCCAAGGAGGTTGGTTTAAATGATGTTAGGGTATGTCCATGTGATCATCCAATTTTTATTCTATTGATCATAACTCTTGTTGATTACAATAAAGGACCATCAACTCTTTACGTTATGATTTGGATGACATATATGTTAAACATTTCTTATTTAGTATGGGTGTGTCACAAACATGTATATATAATTATTTCAATGAGTATTTGGGGCTATTTTTAGAGTATTTTTATAGGGTTTTTTACATTGATATACCCTTAGGGGTACAATCATAGAGCATTTAGGGAAATTAAAAGTTTTTTATATGGATTATTAGATATAAGTATATCTGAAATTTATTTTTAATAGAGATGTATAGTTTCTATAAGATCCTTAAGATGGATTAGTCTACCCATTGTTGATTGTACATTAATTGATATCATTGATGGATATCCTCAAATGGACTAAAGGTGATTTTTATAACCATTTCAAAGAGATGGATTTTCATGCAGTCTGTTTGGGACTAGAACATTGGTTTCTAGAGTTATTTTCATCCTTATTTCATAGAATTATTTTTCGAGATGAAGATGAATGTTCTTGATCCATATTGGAAGTATTTTATGGGTTTATGATTTTTGTTTTTCATTGGTTTTAATGGATAATTTTCCATGAATTTGATTAATGAAACAATTAAGACTCTAATAGAGGATTTTGACATCAAATTTATAATAAATTTAAAATTATAATTACCTCAATGTGGAGATTCCATTGATAAAAAATATATTTCATCACGTTCATCATTATAATTTCCATTGATAATCCAACTGAATATTCCTCTATTGGTATCCAAACATGCTCCCCAAATGCCTCAATGATGTTTTTGGTATTCTTTGTTATAGCACAAAGAAACCTGGTGATTTAAAGCATTTGATGTTGATCCCCACAAGGTTCCCTTATTATATTTATTTTCAAGAGAGTGGGGAATGTATAATTATTCTCTCTAGGAAATGAGATAATTTGTGAGATATTTTATTGTGAACAACATGTCTCACACTAAAAAAAGTGATATCGATTACTTTATATACTTTGGGTTTAATATGGATAATTACACACATATCCTTATTAATATATTTAATTTAAGTAATTCCCAACATCAAATAATAATATCAATTTTATTAGTATATATCATGACATGTTCTTATTTAAATATCTTTACTTCAATAAATTTATTAATATCTATTTAAATTATATTAAATAAAATATATCATTTCCATTAATCCATTAACATGACCCATTAATCATCCCATAGAATTTATTAATCCTTTAATAAATTAAAAATATTCAAATTATTATTATTTTTTGATAAATAAATAAGTATTATATTCTCTAAACTGGTTAATAATCACTTATTTTAATAATCACCTAATGCAACATATTTTTCAGTATTAATGTTTTCACTAAACTAGTGAATAAATATTTGTTTATTTATTAAGTTGTGAATAATAAACATGAGATTACATTATAATATAATATAATAAAATCTAATAACTCATGATTGAATAATTTTGGTCAACATAATTAAATAATTATTATTCCAGAATCCGTGAATAATATATATTCTTAATAATAAAGTCAATAAAATTTAATAAGATTGATATACACTTGGTGTGTGATCCTTTATTCCTCTTTATTTGTTTCATTTTATGAACACATGTAAAGTCCAACACTAGTGTCCAAAAACACGTTAAGGTAACCATATATAAAGAAGTTAATTCCATAATTAAAAAATCATCCTACAAACACAATTAGATAACATAATCTATTCATCATTTTATATCCCATCAAGTAGGAATACTACTTATTGAATCACCCTATATTATCAATTTATATTTATTTGTATTTATAAAATGAAATATTATGGAAATGGATTTAATTAGTCAATAATATTTCAATCAAATGTCTAGGGATATCATCTTCAATTAATAAGGATATAACAAATCCTATCATGATATATTCAATTAGTGTCATGTCAGTTATGACACACTCAATGTATACTCTTCACCATGAGTATATTTCAACTTGTTTTTATACATACATAATTTTATGTGATTCAATATATAAATTAATAATTATCTCAATTCTAAGGATAGATAAAAACATTCACCAATAATAATTTAAAATGACATATAAACATACAGAATTCCTATCGGAGAATCTCTCCTATTGACCTTCCTACGTAGAGATAATGAAGTGAAATCACCATAAGAATAATCCTGAATTTATTATGATACTCCAACACGTGATAGTAAAATTTTTCCTATATACCACCAAACATATGTTTTATATACAAAAAGATATATGTTTAATAATATTTATATAGCATCTATAGGTTCTCAATATAGACGGTAACTACGGTAACCTTTTGATGTCATAAATACACTAATAACATCGTCTCATTAATGTTACATAGAAGATTAATAAATATGTGATATAATTTTTATTTATATTCTAGAAAATGATAAAAATTTAGCTGGTTATAGGTCACCTAATATAACATAATATCACTTACACTAGAATCAACTGCAAGTAATTTTTAATATTAATGTACTCACATGATATTTATGCTTTTTTAGATAATTTTTCATTTAACTAGACTGTCACATTTTCCTATATGGATTTTATACTTACTATAACTTCACCCCTTTGATAAAAATCCATCAATATGTCATACTTCAGAAAAATATACTTCATTTGTCGATGTAACCCCGACTCCTTTGTAGGAACCCCTACTATAGTATTATCACAATACTAAGTGGTATAATCTTTACTTATAATAATAAAAATAAGACCCTAGATTATGTCATGTATCGATATTACTACTTTATCAGTATCATAATCTATAATATTGTCAAAATATTCTATATAATTGGCTATCAGTAGCTTCTTGAAACTCATTACGCTCACAAATCATCTATTAAGTAAATACAAATATATCTCTTACAATTTAAAATCATTACATATATTTAGAAACTATAATCTATTCATCTCCTCAAAACTAGTACATTGTTTCCTCCATAAACTAGGAACATATTCATTTTACACATAAAGTAATTTATCATAATTTTTATAACTAGCCAAAGTAACTCTATAGGGTCTACTTTATATCATCTTAGTATGCTCAATGTGTAAGAAACATCAATCCTAGTATATAACATGACATAAATCCAATACTGAAAGAATAATGGGATCTTCTCATCCTTTATCTTTCGTACATATGAAGACACATGTTCATGGAGAGTTGTATAACATGTGACATTGGAAACAATCCTCTCTCGTATTATTCGATATTTGATCTCATAAATACCATATAAATTTGTGTACCTTGACTTTGTACAAGCATCTTATTATATATATCTCAATAGATCTCGATCCCTAGAATTTTGGATACTTATCATAAGTCCTTCATAGAAAAGCATTTATTTTACCAAATCATAATTGACTATAATACTATTATATCATTTCCCATCAATATTATAACATCATCATATACTACAAGGAAAACCATTACACTCCCACAACACCACGTATAGAAATAGGGAGCACATTAATTCTTTATAAAACCAAAACCTCTCAGGGATTCTTTAAAATGAATGTTCCATAATATTAATTAATTCTTAAAACATTAAGTGGATATCTACAACTTCCATTATTTATTTGAATACTTATGTGTCACAAACCCCTATGGTTATTTCATATAGATATCATTGGAAAGGTTTACATTAATGACGGTGGTCTTGAAAACAATTTTCGAAATATCACATTCATGGTATGATTTTATGGAAAGTAGAATTATAATTGATTTAAATATATTAACTGGAGAAAATGTCTCATCGTAGTCTATGACTTAATGTTGATTAAACACTTTCAAAACAATTCATTATATAGTGGTACAAGCTTTACAATCCATATCTAGGATATTCTTGAAAACCCATTGACACCCAATAAGATTTATATGAACTATAGAATCCACTAAAACATAATGTTGGTTTTCGTACATGGCATCCATTTTAGAATTCAGGTATTATTTCTAATTTTCAACTTATGATCTACTTAATGCTTATATTTATAAAAGGGATTCATTATTATTAACTAAAATTTTATCACCCTCATTACTGATAATAAAACTATACATCTTTAGGTATCTAACTTCACTATTTCCCCTCTGTAGTACATGTGAAGCTAGAAAAATTTATTTTACTTAGTCTTGTGGAATCTATTCTTGTTAAAATAGTTATGTATCTTAAGTATTGAATTTATCAAATTCAATCTTACTCACACCATATCCATTGGATATGTGCTGCATTTTTAGGAACATGAAGTGTATTTATAAAATAACACTTTTATCTAATGAATTCCATACATAATATTCTACTGCATCATTAGGATAAATTGTAAGGAAAAAATTTGTACCATGGGATGAATGTTTGTTAAAAAAATTAGACACAACAAATACTTCACATCCCAACATATTTAAATGTGAAAAAAATGATTTACTTTTATACCATAAGTCTTATGGGATTCCACCTTCCACTTTAATTGGAACTCAGTTTAGTGTGTGTGATATTATTTATAATGCATATCCCCAAAAGGATAATGGGAGATTTTCATGAATCATCACTGATCTCACCATTTTCAACAAGGTGTGGTTCCCCATTTAACTAATACTGTTTTATTGTGGTTCATAAGGAGGAGTTATTTGGGATAGTATCCAAAACAATTTTAGATAACTAATGAACTCTATGTTATGATACTCTTTTCCTCAATATGATAATAGTTTCGATAAATTCATAACAAAATAAGTGTATACATTGTTATTATAGTAAATTTATTAAAGTTATACCAAATTTAGTATATTTAACCACATATATTAAAGTCATGGGTAAAATATATTAAATAATTGTATCCACATCTTGCCTTTACTAGAGAAGGTCCATACATATCTATGTTAACTAACTATAGAATCTATGTGATTCTCTTTCCTTTTCCACTAAATATAGCCTTTTAGTTTTACCTTTTAAATAAGCATGAAATATATCTAATGGTTTTTTCTAAAAATAATATAAATACCCTTCTTAATATTTTTTTTCAAAACACAGCTCCTTAACTAGGCCAAGTCTTCGATGCTAAAACTGGGTATGATATGATTCATGTGAACTTGATTCCTTATTTACTTTCAAAATATTAATATGATATTATAGTATGTAAAGACCATTATTCAAATGTTTCATCTTATAACTGGTGTTATCCTTGTAAATTTCCCAGTATTTATTTATAAAATTTAAAATAAAACTTTCCATGTCCAAAATGGTTATAAAGCTGATGTTCTTAGTTACAATAGAAAAATAAAAAAAAATAATAACTAAAATCGATTTGGTTGGTAAAGTGAGATGTTAGTCTCTTATATCCAAAATCGAAAGTCTCACTTTATCATTTTCTCAAAGAACATACAAAAATTTGGAAATATTTAAGAAGATACATAGTTCATGTATTTGGATATAAATATATAGAAAGAAAAGATATATCCAAAGCCCAATTTTTAAAAATCGAAATATTTCACTTGATTAATAATATACATGATGCTTCCCCTTGTTTATATATAGAGGAATGATTATTTTTCTATTTTAATTTATTAATATAAGAAAACAAATATCATCATACTCATTTTCCTCCCTATATTCTTTCTCTTCTTGTAAGGGTGGTGTAAAGATTCCTTAGACTTAGAACCTGATATATAATTTTACTTTCCATTAATATTATTCACTATTTAGATAGAATGTTTTTCACACTACATGTCTATCTAATTAGAGAATAATATTTAAGTGATCTCAGAGAATCTTATCTATATATTTTTTATCCATATTCAAAAAAAACTTATGATACAACGATGTAGTTAGGAGAGAACATGGTTTTTACACTATTCCTCAGGTATATGGACTATTAGAATATAAAAATTCTCATTGTATCTAATAATATTAAATACATAATGTCTATATAGAAATATCTCTTGAAACTTATACATAAATAACACCTTACATATTTCCTACCTCTTTTTTCTTCCTTCCTCCGGATAGAGATCGTGGACATGAGATAGCATGGAGTATGCGCCCAAGAATTCATAAAGATTCTACAGATCACTAGTCATGGATGATAACATGAGGAAATGGGAATAAAATGCATCATCCATGAGTTTCTAGAATATTATTTCCTCCTCCTCACTAGCATCATAAGAGGGATCAATCGGAATCTGGGACTACAGAATTTAAAACGTTTTCTCTTGTTATAATATAATTCTCAAGCATCTATACCATTCCTATAATTCTACATTGATTATGAGATTATCTTTATCCAATATTAAACCTAGATAAAGTTATTTCATTGAATCTCTTTACATTTATCTATAAAAATAAATGAAAATATTTAGTGAATTTTCATGATTATTGATTGTGATGTAATTAATTAATTTAATTACATTACAATAATTTTTTCAAATCCCAACATCCCTCGCCATTAGATTCTTAATATCTAGTCTCTTTGATATTATAGTTTAAAGGATTAATATTTCCATTTAAATAACCTAAATGGAGTGATTATAAACATATTTTAAGGCATATAGGTTGGATTTTTTTCTTACTACATTAACATGCATCTTCTTGAAGTATTGAGTTGACTCCCCAGTCCTAAAATCCTAAAATCAGGTTTTCACAACTCATTATTCTAAGTTACACTATGTATTATAGGGGAAACTGCTATTGATTCTATATAGATTAAGTTTAACCAAGTATTTTATTATAACTACCTGATGATTTTATGTTTCACGATGAGTGTCAAACCAATACTTTGTATTATTGATGCATTCTAACTCAACTGATGGAAGGAATTTTGGAACACAACATTTTGACAATATGATTTTGTTTAACTTATGAATAAATATTCACTATTTTTTATTCAAATTATTGTTAATATTATATAAAATTTATATAATTAATTAACCATATCTGAAAAAATAATTCATGAATAATATTTTAGTGTTATTTTATCTTTAGCATGACTATTTATTTATTTACGTTATATGATCATGTTTAATCATCCAAATAAAAAATACATAGAAAATAAATAAATAATAATGATCTAAAAAAATAAAATAAATAGATGATATGATCATGAGAATTAAATAATAATAATTTTACGAAGAGGTGATAAGATAACCTTTTCGTAGGGGTAAATAACTCTTATATCCCCTATATGGAATGAGTTATAACATTCCTCCTTTCTCCTAAAATCCTCCTTGGTTAGATTCACATCAACCCAGGTCTTGAACCATATCCTCTTGTTATCATCTTCATCCTTTACAAATGTTTACTCACTCATAGGTGATCGGTACCAAGGGTATAAGGATACATGAAATAATACTTGGACATGTAGGCCCATGAATAACAAAGGAGGGACGTATGATTATTAGAACATTGTATTTAATTTAAAAAAATTATCACAAAAAATCGTATAATAAATAATTATATCCAAAAAATAAACCCAATATATACACATGCCAATTTATCTTATGATCAGTTAAAACATGTAATGAAAATGAATTCCGTATTTCTAGCTATAATTTTCATTTTTAATTATTAATATAAATTTATTAGAAATATTGATTTGATAAACTAATGAATAAATTAATTCATTATCTTAATATTATATCCTAATAGAAATTAAAATATAATAATATTATTATCCAATATTTTAAGAAATTAATTAAGTTAAATTAAATAAAATTAAGTTCACAATGTGTTATAAGGATTCCACATGGAATATACCTTCAACATTAGATTAAACCCAATTCTGAAATGTAATAATTACATGGAACATACTATCACTCATCATGTTGTGTCACACACACTATGTATAGTTTTTATTATATATATTGTACTTATGTAGCATGCATAACTACATAGAATTTCATGATATACATGACATGTGGTTCCATGGAATAATTCGCATTGTTTGTGCATCGTGTATGGCCACATGGAACACCACAATATATGTAGTGTGTACATTTGGAAATTATTATGATGTACATTGAATTTTTAAAGACCATTAAACATTATTTAGTGGTATAATTTACACTATATTAATTCTTATGTGTTTTCAACCACATGGAATACTAAAAAAAATCAGAGTGTACCTTGTGTGGAACAAAACCTATCACATGGATTGTATATCCATTAACATGTCATGTAATTTCTATATCCCTTTAATTATCCGATACATTGATCCACACAACATACTGAAAATCACCCAGTATGTACCTTTCAAGGGTTGAAACATGTTACATGGTGTGAAAATTCTAACTACATGTTGTATAATCAATATTTATCATTTTCATTCATTTTTTAGTAAATTTATGGCATGTGATGATGTTGTGTATTAAAAACATTACTTGAAATGATATCAAAATATTCAAAACCATGAGGGGTTGCAAATTGTGTGCAAAAGATGCATATTGTGTATTCCTTATCAAATTATGTGTCGTTCTGGTGGTCAATACACAATGTAGATTGGCTACTTATTCCATGTCACTTGAAAATTTTATATTTATAAGGATTACAACTTCTCTATGTTGACCATGGGTACACAGTGTGTAATTTAACACTGCACTCCATGTATCTATTTCATGAATCCAATGACCTGGAACAACTGTATGGGATCTACATATTTTCTTCAATCATTTTTTACTTGTACTTTGCCATGAAAAACTAGATATTTGTGCTATCTAGATCAATAAGTAACGAAACAAATATTAAAATGAAAACTAATATACCATAATAATAAATTGATCAATTAAACTATAAATAATTATAAATTAGAATGTCACTATGCTGATATCACTTAAAGGTTCTAGGTATTTCTAGAAGTGGGGGGTAGGTGCCTAATTTTGGATTTTCCTTAGTTTTAATGGATTATATTGGAGGAACATGACCAATTCAACCCCAGAACATCCTATATTGGATATTTTACATTTAAATTATAATTAATCTAAAAATATAATTTCCTCAATCATGGAAATATTTTGTTCAAAAATTTGTTTTAAATCTTTCATTGTTGTCATTATTGTTAACAATCCAAATTATTACTCATCTTATTTTATCTAAATGTTATCTAATAATTATTGGATGATGTTATCTATATTTTGAGTTCCAGTGCAGAGAAACCCAGTGATTCATGTTGTTCGATATCGATCGCAAAAATGTGCCCTAATTATTTATTTATTCTTCATATGGGAGGATATGAGAATTATACACTCATGTAATTTATATAATTCTTGATAGCTTTAATTATTCAAAACAAGTATCAAACTAAGAAAAGTGATATATTTTATTTATATACTTAGGGTTAAACATATATAACTTCACATATTCCATTATCATTATATTCAATCTATGTAATAACCCATATCAATTAATTACATTATTAATAATATTTTATCCCATGACTAGATTTATTTAAATATCACATTTTAAATTTATAAAAATTAATATTTATTTAAGTGAAATTAAATAAAATATATCACTTCCATAGATCCATTAACTTAACCCATTAATCCCAGCACAAAATTTATCAAACCTTGAATAAGAAATATTTATTCAAATAAATTTTATTCATTCTATAAATAAATAAATTTTATATTCACTGAACTCAGGAATAAATATTTATTTTAATATTCATATATTTTGTAAAATATTTATATAATAATATAATAAATAAATTAGTGGTTAAATAAATATTTATTTATTACTTTTCAAATAAAAAATAGGAAAAAAATAATATCACATTTTCTAAACTTAAATATCTCATTGTTGAATATTTATAATCATCATTAATTAAATATTTAATATTCCATCAGATGAGAATAATATATTTTTTCTAAATATTAATTTTAATATAGTTTAATGAGAAGGGTGATAAACTCTGTGTAATAACTAATAGGCCTCTTTCTTAGTTCCATTAGGTGAACATAGTTATATTCCAAGATTATCATCCAGAAACACCTAACATAAACCATATAGAAACAAGTTAAAGTCACAATGAAAAAAAATCTTCCAAATAATTATACTATGTAATATAGTCTCTTTGTTTTCTAAAATATAATCAAGTAGGATGGATACTTTTGTCATCAACCAATATGATTGATTTAAAGACCCAACCCATGTTTCTTGAAGTAGGTGCCTTATTTCATTACATTATAATGATTAAAATCTAGTCATATCTTGAAGGAACGAATATTTTAGTAGTTTTGGAAAACTAGATGGATACATAAGGTCAACATTACAACTTAGAAGGAAAAAAAATTTAAAAAAACCTTTGGAAACATCCAAAACTCCTAAGTTATCCATGTATGTCATTCATAATATATCTCGTCATGTCCTAGGAAAATGAATCATAAGAAAGGGGTTATCTTAAATCCTTATTAATGGTAAACAATACATCGTAAAATATCATAAACATAAACATCATGCATGGTTAATAACTAAAAACACTTTCCTTTAAAAATGAACCAGAAAATATTATTGAAGGAATAAGAGATTAATAATTAATGCCATAATAATGTATAATCATGGGTGTTATACTAGTCTAATAACCTCATGAACATTAAATTACTAGATTCATAATGAAGTAATGCATAATTTTGGACATCATAACTATATCATCAAGGCCTCATGCCAAGACCATAAATAATCATTTTTTCAAGGCATTGGGTAAAGACTCTAGTTTGTTTCATGAGACCTAGTGAGGCATCGAAGGGATATAGTTATCCCCAAATATCACATACTAATTCCTATTCATTCCTCATATGAATGGGGCTAAACATAAACAATATATACATTCATATTGAAACTAACATATGAAATGTAAAGAACTTTCTCCAAACATTAAGCATAAACATTAACCATTCAAAGTAAATTGGTTAATGGTTTTAAGATAGTACATTCACATTAAAACTAATCATAAACCATTCAATTAAATGTGATAGATGATATCATACATAATAATTAACCAGAGTTTTGAAATCTATGAATATTCTCTTATAAAATCCTTGGGTAATTCTGGAGATAAATACACTTTTACATTGAAAAGAAGAGTTCTTTTGGAAAGGTATTTTTATAAAACCAGAAGTTATGTAAGACAAAATTTAATAATTAAATGAGGTACTTTAGGTTGATAATTTTTGATTAAAATATATTATATATTTTCATTGAAAATAGGTATGAATTTGAGAAATTCCCTTGAATCGGGCAGGTATTTTGAGAAGAATTTTTGAAAGATCATTTTAAAACATATAACTCCCCGTAAATGAAAGTAGGATTTTGGTTGGTACACATATATATAACATTATAACAGAATATATATGGAGTATATATTAATAAAAAATTAATTGAGGTAAGTAGAAAATAAGACTAACTCGAATGAAAATGGAGGTTCGGGTAGAAAGCCATTACCTTAAGTTTGATGTTGTTATTCACCTGATCTTTTTTTCCTTGACAACCAAATTAAATTCGTTAATTAATATTACCAAACCAAATTATTTATTTTATTGATTTATTATATCCTTATTAAGTTCATTAATTTCCTTCTTTATGGGTTTATGAGCTGCAATTTTATTGTTTGGGAGCGTTTTCTTCCTTGGTATTCTTGACAGATTTACTTATATAAAAGTAAGGATAAACATGTAAGATGATAATGGTTGTCTATAATAGAAGTCGACGTTTATTTGTTAAAATCCATATTATTAAATGGTAATAAAATTCATTTGTTTGTTAGGAGTAACGATGAATCATTATATAATATTTTAATGATAATTGTTTGGGTTAACTGGCGGTTTTTTTATCACAACAAACTCATTTTGATTTATAAATTAATGCCACTTGAAAAAAAAATTCCATAAAAATAAATCAGTAATAATACATATATTATAGTCTATTTCAACCATAAAATTTGTTTCATGATAAGAATTTATTTCATAAATATAAATTGAAAACTCTTCGTCCTTGAATGTGATAAAATAACACATCTCGAATGGTGTTTTCATTTCTAGTATAAAAGAAGGGGAAAAGAGAGATGATAAGGAAATATTAAATTATCATAACAAAATTAAATTAAATTTAAGGTACTGTATTTATCTTAACATTTTTCTGAAAGGAGGTGAGTAATGAACAAGAAGAGAAAGAAAATCGAAATAAAAAATAAAAGTTGAGAAATACCTTACAAAAAATCAATAGCCTAACAACGTCACATAAAATTCATTACCCTTTTTGATGAGAGAAAAAGTTTTCTCTCATAATTCATATTTAATATTTAAATTAAGGGGTATATGGAATGAAATATCCCAACATAATCCAATTGATATAAAAAAAGAATAAAATAAAAAGATTTCTTGAAAAGGAGAAGGGTGGTAGATTCCCTTACCATGTAGAGTAGCTCATAATACAAGATGGTTGGGACCTTATGGGTTTTAGTAATCCTTGGGAAGACTCCTAGGGAGTTAAAAAATCCAAATCATCGAGGATGATGAATTTGGAATGAAATAAAATGAAGGAATGGTTGGGTATTTATGGAAAAAGAGAGGGTTTTTTTTATTAATTTCCAATGACACCTCATTAATGGTATTTGAAAAACTCATGGGATTTCCAATGGTTTTGGCCACATGGGACACCTAATATCATATTCTATTTTTCAAGAGTTGATCAGAATTATTACATCATGATTACATCATTAATGATATCATTAAGCATACAGAAAACTCAAAAATTTATTTTTACAAATCACAAAAATGAAAGTATTCTATAAAATTATCAAAAGTGTAACCGAATATCGACATTATGGATTCAAAAATGAAATCAATTTTTTTAAAATAATTTTCTAAAAAAGAATAATTTAATTTTTAAGTAAAATCATAATTTATTTGAAAAATGAAAATTTTAAAACTACAATTCATTTTATATCTCCTTGAAAAATTAAACATGATCTCATTACCTTATTACCTTAAGAAAATAAAATAACAGTATGATTTACTATTCATAAGGGTCATATTACAATTCATAAGTGTATGATACTATTCAATAAAAATTAAGATTGTCTTATCAGGCTCAAAATAACTTAGTTAATGAAATCGTGTATGTCAGTTTTTCAAAATTCAAATCACATAGGTGGATAAATTATGTTTACTTGCTCGGTTATAAAAAACTGTTGTTTTTTAGAGAAACAATGTTTCATTAATTAAATATTGATTTTATTTATAAATAGATAGGGTGTTATATTCCCCCCCCCTCCTACAAAAATCTCATCCTTGAAATTACCAGAATAATGCCTCACAAAAATATTTGGGCAGTTCTTCATCATAATCTCCTTAGGCGCCCATGTTGCTTCTTTAATTTTTTTATTTTTATAAAGTAACTTTACCAATCATGTCGTTTGATTCATCAAAATTTATTCCTTAGTGTCTAGAATCCATATAGGCTCTTCATAGTAAGATATTTCACGTTCCTATACTATACCATTAGAAGTGAGGACATGCATTGCGTCTGGAATGTACATTCTCAATAATGAGACATGGAATACATTGTGTAACTTAGAAATGATAGGAAGCATTTAAAAATGGTAATACACATCTACAATTATCCCCAGAATTTAAAAAGGTCCTTTTAACCTAAGGCTCGGTTTTCCTTTCTTTCCAAATCTTATAACACCCTTCCATGGAGATACTTTCAAGAAAATGTGACCTCCCTCTAGAAATTCCAAATCCATCCTTCAATTATAAGCATTACTATTTTTTCTTCTTTGTGTTTATTTGATATGTGTTTGAAAAGTATTTAGCTTTTCTATTATTTCCTCTACAGGCTTTGGGTCTACAAGCTTCTTTTCACCAACTTCAACCCAACATGTTGGTGTACAACATATCTTTCCATATAATGCTGCATATATTGCCATTTGAATGCTTGAGTGAAAAATATTTTTGTTGGAAAACACCACCAAAGGTAAATACAGATTCCACATACCATGAAAATCAAGTGTGAAAAATCCCAAAATGTATTTTCTAAGGTTGGATCATCCTTTCTAATTGCACGTTAGTTTGAGGGTGACAAGCAGTACTCAATCGAAGCTCGGTATCCAAGGATTTCTAAAGACTTTTCAAGAATTTTGATGTAAATAGAGGATCATGATCAGAAAAAATTGAGATAGGTTCTCCAAAAAATCTCACAACATCTTTGATATAGAGACGTGCAAGGTGCTCTAGTAGAAAATCCTTTCTTATAACAAGGAAATGTGCATATTTCAAAATTCGATCCACAATTAACCATATTTCATCATTATTTATTAGAGTTTTGAGTAATCTAGTGACAAAATTCATTGTGATGTTATCCCATTTCTATGTTGGAATAGGTAGAGGTTTCATGACTCCTTTAGGATGTTTTTTGTTCATCCTTCAATTGATGATAGACTAAACATCTTGATACATAATAATGAATTTCCCACTTCATGTTGTCCCACCAGAAATAATCCTTCAAATATCTATAAATTTGAGTGATAATAGGTTTTATAGAGAAATTAGAACTATATAAATCATATAATAACTCCAATTTAAGCTCAGTTATATCTGGAACAGAAGACTCCTTCCAAATTTTAGAATTCCATCCTCACACATGAAGTCTGCCAACATCCCATCTGCCACAGCATTAATTTTCTTTTGAAGGTTCTCATCATCAGGATGAGAGTTTTTAATCTTATAAAATAAAGATGGCTGAGCAACCAATTGAAAAATTAATGATTTTTCACCATCTTTTATAATTATCATATCAATATTTACTATATCTAGAAATACAGGATCCCTTTAAATACTCATTTTTTCTAGGGATCCATGATCCTTCCTACTTAATGCACCAACATCCTTATTTTCCTTCCCTAAGTGGTAGTGTATTTAACAATTACTGTCCTTGACTACTTCGAGACATATACTTTTCCTCATGTTGAGTTCTCTCTATGAGAAGATATATTTCAAACTCTTTTGATCTGTTTATATCTCACACCTTTAGCCATAGAGATAGTGTATTCACATCTATAGAGAAAATATTACAACTTCTCAGTCAATATCGTGAGTTGAATAGTTATTTTCATGAATTTTTAACTACTGTGATTCATTGGAAATAACTCTACCAATCTACTTAAGTACAAAACCATGTCCGTTCTTTGATGCATCACAATAGATCAAAAATCCACCATTCCCTGATGGTAGAGTCAGGATCAGATCATTCACTAATCTCATCTTCAATTCTTCTAAACATTCCTCACATTATTTTTTCCAAATGAACCTAACCCCTTTACATGTAATCTTGGTCATTTGGTTTTCTAAAAGAGAAAATTTATGAATGAAATTCCAATAATAACCTACTAAACCATTAAAAAATCACACCTCCGTTATGTTTGTTGGAGTAGGCCATTCATGAATCACCTATGTCTTTAAAGGATCGACATATATTTCATCCATAGAGACAATGTGGCCAAGAAAGGAAACTAGTTGAAGAAAAAAATCACACTTTCTAAACTTTTCATATTATTAATTTCTTCTAAGAATCTCTAGAATAGTGAACAAGTTATTTTCATGATTATTATAGCTTTTGGATTATACCAAGATATCATCAATAAATACCCCCAAAAATTCATCAAGATATTACTTGAAAAATCTATTCATTAGATCAATGAAAATAGAGGGTGCATTAGTCAGTCTAAAAGGCAATACTGTAAATTTTTAAGGCCCATACCTAGTAAGAAATGATGTCTTTGGAATATCTTCCTTTTTTACAAGCAACTAATGATATCCAGATCGATGTTCAATTTTGAAAAATATTGGTCTCCATGAAATTGATCAAATAAATCATCAATACAATGTAGGGGATACATGTTCTTTATTGTTATATCATTGATCTCTCTATAGTCAATGAAAAACCTCATTGATCCATATTTCATCTTAAAAAAAGAACAGGGGCTTCCTATGGAGATACACTTTGGCAAAGAAATCCTTTATCACTCAATTCATCTAGTTGTTTATTCAGTTATATTAATTCCATAGTGGCCATTATATAAGGATTCATTAATATCGGTCAGGAATATGGAATTAAATCAATAGAGAACTCAACTTCCCACTCTAGAGGATGTCTAGGTAAATCCCCTGGGAACACACCAACATATTATTTCCCAATAGGTACATCCTCTATTTGAACATTAGATTCCTCAACCATAGATATTATTTTCTCTTCCTACCTAATAATTTCATTCAGTAGAGCTACTATGGGTGGATCTATATGAGAATCAGATGGTGATGTTTATACCCTAAAGATAAGGGATTCCACATCATCCCCAAAAATAGTAACCTCATTCTTCATGAAATTAATTTTAACATCAAGGTTGGAATGAAAATCCATAACAAGGAATATATCAAAGTCTATCATGGGTATGATAGTAATATCAGTAGATAAAGAATGTTTATATTCCATAATGTGGACTGACTGACACAACTTTGTTCCAATGATAATTCCATTAAGAGTGTTTACTGACAACTCCCTTATTTAATCAAATTGGAAATATCAAATTTTCATGTCAAACTGGGAAGATATAAAACAATTTGATGATCTATAATCAAAAAAATTATTTTCTATTTTGAGTAAATAATTAATGTTCCTGCCACCACATCATTTGTAACTTTAATATTAGTAGTTCTAATAACATTATCTTGGCCTTTCTCCCTCAGCCTGCTTTCGGTAACGTTTCTTTAAAACATAAGACAATAATTTTCATAATGTCCCATTTCCCTAGAATTGTAGTACCAAACATTGGTAGCTTCTTTCTTCCCCTTATAATCCAAGTATAGGTGGCCTTTTTCTCCACACTTGTTATAAACACCCATTCCCTTTATGAAAGTACTAGGGTGTCTCTTCCCACAATTATTACAGAGTGGAAGTTCAACTATTCCCTTATTCCCAATTTCCTTATTTCCTTTTCCAATGTTTTCAGTAGTCCTCTTATTCTATTTCATTCAATTAAAATCATAAGACATAGATAATTATGTTTCCATCATGATACAACATGAGACTATATCTCCATATGATATGAAACATCAAGAAACTAGATCCCTTCATAGGAATGGTTTTAAACCATCAATGAATCGATCAACCATGCTCCTTGGATTATGTTTGTATTCTCTAGCATGTCTTGATAACTTTGTGAAGTTATCTTCATACTTTTCAACATTCTCACCATATTTTCTGCCTCAGATTCAGAAACTACATTTCCATAACTTCTAATTGATCATGATGGAAGTATTTTTCTAAGAATAATTCCTTAAAATCACTCTATACAATTTCTTCTATTTCTTCCTCATCCTTTGTGTTTTGAATTAAATAAAACCACTGGTCTACATATCCTGATAGAAGATAAACCACCATGAGAAACATCTCTATTTTGTTACATCCAAATGCAAGAAATATATTCATTAATGAACTTATCCCCAGATCATCTATGAATGGGTTTTTAGTCCCATTAAATTATGGAGGTTGTTGTCACATAAAGAAATATAATATACCTCCTCCACATTGTTGATCTGGATGCTCCATACGGGTAAGGTTATTATTCATAACCTGAGTCAACTTTCCCAGTATAGTTATATGTTTCTTCGCACTAGTCACAAAACCAGATCCAACATCATTATCTTGTATCAGTGGAAAATCCCTACATGGTACATGTGAGTTCATGAGGTTTCCATTCCATCCACTAGGATCTATTTCTAAATAATGGAATACACTAGATTAGGTTATGAATCATAATTGATAATCTCAATATAGAAAAATACAAATCATAAATTGAAATCTTATACATAGCTAATATCATAATCATAAACATGGTTTCTTAGAGGAAAAAATTACATTTCAATCCTTCATAATGGCTTCTAATGAAAATTTGAATTATCCTAACCAGGTCCCCTAGGATTGTTAAACCAGGTGCACAGTAAGGCATGTTTTCATGTACCAAGATACCCCAATTCAAGCCTGTAACTCCTTGTCAGAGTTGTTACTCCTAGGTACATCTGTTCTAGAACCATGTACACTTGTAGTATCTAGACCGGGTTATATTTTAGAGAAATATACACATAATATATTCCTTACCATAATTACAATATGTTCTTGTATTTTTATCCTCAATTTCTATCGTAGGGTTTTGTTCCCAAATCTACATTTTCTAAATCTAGTTCCCATGTTTTCAACTAAACTTCCTTTGATACCAATCGTAAAGACCCAACCCTAGTTTTCTGGAGTTCATGCCTTATTTTATTATATTAGAATGATTAAAAAAAAGTTCTATCCCAAATGAATGAATAGTTTAGTAGTTTTGGAAAATTATAAACATACATGAGTTGAACATTATAACTTTAAAGGAAAAACAATTTAGAAACCCCTTTGACAAAATGAACAACTCCAAGGTTATCCCTATATATCATTCATAATATACAACTTCATGTCCTAGGAAAATGAGACCTAAGAAAGGGGTGATATAAAATTCTCTGCAAGGGTAAACAATATAGTGGAATATATCAAAAACATAAACATTAGGCATGGTAAATAACTAAAAACATGTGCCTTCAAAAATGAACCTAAACATATTATGGGAGGAATAAGATATGAATAAATAAATCAATAATAAAGTCTAATAATGGGAATTATACTAGTGAAATGACCTCATGATCTTTCAATTACTAGTTTTATAATGATGGAATGCATAATTCCAGACCTCAAAACTACACCATCAAGGCCTCGTGTCAAAACCATAAATAATCATTTTGTTAAGGCCTTGTGCCAAGACTGTAGTCTTCCTCATGAGACATACTGATGCATCAAGGGCCTATAGCGGGCCCCAAACATAACACAATAAGTCTAATTCATTCCTCATATGAATAGGGATAGATTTAAACAACATATATTTTCATATTAAAACTAACATAATAAATTCTTATAACTTTCCCCAAACATTAAGCATAAACACTAACCATTCAGGGTAAATTGGTGAATGGTTTAAAGATATTAATTCCATAGTAAAACTAATAATAAACGATTAAATTAAATATGGAAGATGATATCATAGATAATAATTGAAAAATGTGTTTAAATAGATGAATGTACTCTTATAATGTCATCAAGTAATTCCTGAGATAAATACTCTTTTACTTCCAAAAGAAGAGATCTTTTGGAAAAGGATTTGTATAAAACATGAAGTGAAGTAAGATGATACATTCATAATAAAATTATTGATTTTATAAAGATAATGGTTTCTAAAAATAGATTATATAGTTCCCTTGAAAATAGGTATGAGTTTGAAAAATTCCCTTGAATCAAGCTTGTATTTCGGGAAGAACTTTTTAAAGATCCTTTTAAATCATATAACTCCCCATAAGTGAAAGTGTGATTCAGGTTGGCACACATATATAGAACTTTATCACAAAATATATGAGTAGTAAATATTAATAAATAATTATTTAATTTATTTATGTAGAGAATAAGAGTAATCCAAATGAAAATGGAGGTTTGGGTAGAAAAACATTATCTGACGTATGATGGTGTTCTTCAGCTGATTTTAGTGTTATCGATACCCAAATTAAATAAATAAATTAGTATTCCTATAACATATTATTTATGTAATTTATTTATTATATCCATATTATGATCATTCAAGGACTTCTTGATGGGAAAAATAGGTTCAATTTTTTTCTTTGGGAATTTTTTATTCCTTGGTATTAATAACTGATTTACTTATATACATTTAATGATAAAAAGTAAGATGGGAATGGATGTACAGAATAGAAGTTTTATTTTATTTGGTAACATAAAAAATATTACATGGTTATAAAATTAATTTGGTTATTTTGAGTGAAAATTAATCTTTGTATAATACTGTAATGATAATTGTTTCGGATAATTGGCGGTTTTTTATCACAATGAACTCAATTTGATTTACAAATTAATATAATATGTTAAAAAGAATAAAAAAACATTAAATAAGTTATAATAAATATATTAGTCTTCTTCAATCAGAAAAATGGTTTCATGACCCGAATAAAATACATTAATATAAATCGAAAACCTGTCGTCCTTGAATGTGATAAATTAACACATCTTCGATGGTGTTTTCATTTCTAGTATAAAAGAATTGGAAAAGGAATATGATGTTGAATTATTCCATTATCATAACCAAATTAAATTACATGTAAGGTACTATAGTTATCATAAAATTATGACGAAAGGATGTGAGGAAAGAAAAATGAAATAAGGGAACTCAAAATAAAAAAGAGAAGTTGAGAAATCCCTAATGAAAATTCTGTAGCCTAATGACATCACTAAAAATTTATAAAATTCGTTCATGAGAGAAAATGGGTCTCCCATAATTCATGAATAACATTGAAAGTAGTGGTTATATATAATTAAATATCTCAACATAATATAATTGAAATTAAAAAAGAATAACTTAAAAAGAGTGCATGAAAAAAAGAAGGGTGGTAGATTCATGTACAGTGTAGAGTAACTCCTAAAACGTGATGGTTGGTACCTTTGTGGTATTTGCAACACCATCGGCTTTCCCATGGTCTTTTCACATGGTTTTGGCCACATGGTACACTTCATATCATATTTATGTACTCAAAATTTGAACAAAATTGTTAAATCATGATTACATCATTAATGATATCATTAAACATACCAAAAACTCAAAATGTATTTTTACTATTCACAAAAAATAAGGTATTTTATAAATTCTCATAATTTCAGTTTAACATAATATTGATGTTCTAAACAAAAAAAATGAAAACCAATTTTTGAAAATAATTTTATAAATATGATTAGTTTAATTTTTAAATAAAATAATAATTTATTTATAAAATGACTGTTTTAAAACTATAATTCATTTTATATCACCTTGAAAATTTAATCAAGATATCATAAACTTATAACCTTAAGAAAATAAAATATTATTATTATTTACTATTCATAAGGTTCATATTAATATTCATATTACTGTTTATAAGGGTATGTTACTATTCACTAAAAATTAAGTTTGTCTTATCAGACTCTAAATATCTTACTGAATGCAAATGTATATGTTTTTTTTTAATTCAAATTATAGATGTAGAAAAATTATGCTTACTAGCTTGGTGATAACATAGTGGTGTTTTTTAGAGACTCAATTTTTCATCTATTCAATATTAAATTTAATTATAAATCCTTAGGGTGTTACATATGAATTATATTTCATTGAGTTTATGTAATAAAATCATCGATGAGCTACCATGGAAATGTATTTAATCAAATAATTTCCTTTAAATTAAAAAGAAAACTATATTTTATTTCATTAATATGGAACTAAAAAATACATTCTTGCCATATTTATTTAATGACATATCACTTATGATTAACCTAATCTATCATACCTCACCTACATCATATGTGATCAAAGTTTTCATCCATACATAAAAGTACACAATTTGTGATATAAAATAAAAAAATCTCATGTATAAAGACCATTACATAGTTTCATAGATCTGAATGTACACTGAAACATAAACATGCGAAGTTCCTATTGGTGGGTTTATCCTCATGACCTCCCTACTTATAGATAACCACATAAAAACTTTATAAGAATAAGTATCAACATATTATGAGCCTCCAACACCCAATGTCCCTAAATATTATGTATCCCATAAACATATGTTATCTAGGACATGTCACAGAAGTTTAATAAAATTATCAAAGCATCTTTAGGTTCTTACTATTACAGGGAATTGATATGACCATTCAATGTGACAAATACTTTAAGGAAATGAACACGTTAATATTATGAATATAAAAAAATAAGGTGATTAGATATTTATTAATATTATGGTAATATAAAGAAAAAAAATTAATTGGTTCTAGGGATCTAACTACAATAAAGGAGACACATTTGTTATTCTTTCCTTTTATTAATGACATGTTATCTGATATCTTTCTTGATGAATTCTTGGAATTACCATAAGAGAAAGTGGTTGATCTCACAATTCAGATAATTCTAGGAATGTATTATATATAAATTTATATATATTATATGGATGTTATATATTTTAGATAAATCAATATTCAATTATAGGACCTTCAGCTTAAAGGATTCATTCACCTATGTACATCACATTAGGGTGCTCATATTCGATTCGCCAAGAATGGTGGTGGTTTATTACACATATTTATAAATTTCTAGAGGTTTATGAAAGAATAAGTTAATATATATTATCCAGTTACTCATATATATAATATTTTCAATCCACTAAGTATGAAGAAATTTTACTACAAGATTCACTTGAGGTTAGGAAGTCAAGGATTGATTGTGGGTTCATCAGATATTCTTCATACTTTTTTCAATAGTAGTTATAATTTGTATGAGTTCCTTTTAATGAATTTAAATTTTAATAATTCACCATAAATTTTTATGGATATAATGAATAAGGTCTTAAATATATATTTTCATTCATTTAAGGTCATTTTTAATGACATTTTAGTGTTTTCTCAAACATGGGAGGATCATTCTTGACGCCAAGGTATTGTCTTGAATAAACTAATTGAGTATTTTTTTGTCACACATTGATTTTTAGTATTACTATTTTCATTATATATATATACATATAAAATTAATCATGTTTTCAATATTAAAAGATAATCTATAGGTTCATAGGTTGTTGAATATGGACAGAGGGTGTGGTTGGAGGACATGTTTTGGTTCAAAAAACAACATTTGTCATACTGGCCAGTCATAGGGGATTCTGGGAATAAGTAATTCTTCCCAGGATCAACCAGTTTGCCGGAAGTGATTCTAGAAAGAAAATTGTTAGAATAGAATCCACCAATCTTCTATTGGTGGTCATTGGATTATTGATGGAGTCAACCTGATGGTTGGGGGTGTTCGACGAGGCACGCTGGGGATGCCAAGTCCATAGGATTTTTATTAAAACAATATGGAATACACTCATTTTTATATACCATTACTAGATCTATGTTACACCCAAAAACGAACGGATCATCTTTGGTGATTTTTTGGTTCTCTCTATCCCTTCCAACACCTATATTCAATGCCCTAAATATGGATCGATCTTATATTATTCATCCAGTGAGTTTTTAGTATTATAGATTGATATAAATAAATTCTAATTGATAGAGAAATATTAGATTCATGATTACTTGGTCATATATAATGGTTTTTTCTAGGTTTAACATAGTACACTTTGATCATTAATAGAATCGACACCTACATTTAAGGAATTGGCATCTATGAAACCCTTAGAGTAAGATCATTGTCTGCAGTTGATCTTCTCAGGTATGTTTGAACATGACCAACCTCTAGGGGGTGGTTTTTTATCCTTGATCATAGGATTATAAATTATGTCAATTTGGGAATTGTGATAGGATCTGGTGGTTTTTTTGGACTCAGGTAGGGACCCTTACTTTTGAATCATCGTTTCACCAAATTTAAGAATCCCTTGACTTCAACACATTATTTAAACAAGTTATTAGCATGATTATTTGATTGTGTGTGTGTGTGTTACTATGAAACCTATGTTTTAATATTGATCACATGAGGTGTGAATGTGTATCCTTGAAAAATACTTGATGTTTTATCACATTTTTATTTTTATGTCTTAGGATTCTTCCTTGAAATTCCATGATTTAAATATGTCATTAGTATCATGTTTCATATTTAATGTTCTATGATTTTTATTGAGAGTACATGTAGGAATTATTTAGAATATGCCTTGAGAGGGAATTTTTATACATTTTTTATCATGTACATAGGATATCCAAATAGGATGTATGTGTCGGGCTTGTTTTTTGGTTCTCTAATCAAGTTGGATTTTTCAGGTAGACAACTGATGTATATTCAATCATTGAGTTGTAGAAGGTAGAGCTAATATTTGAGGACCTGACATATGTTGGTACTTGTGTGATATATTGTTTTTTATATTTTTTTTCCCTGTATACATTCATATAATATTCATTTATACATTATTCACTTATTTTTAAGTTCATTGGTGGTGTCCTACTGAGGCTTTTCATCACACCATACATGGGATTTTTTTCATCAGGACGTTTGTAATATGGTGTATATCTTCATCAAGAGTGGCTCTCTTCCTCATGCTATCAACACTAAATTCCTATCCTTAATACATAATGTTGATAATTCCAGCAACATTTTTCATTTTTGGCTAGTTTCCCTTGACAATTCTATATACAATGTGGTCGCAAAAATTATGGATAACATGATTTCTTATATTTTTGACAAAATTGTTTCATGGAATCAATTTGGATTTATTAAAGTAAAAAATATCCAATAATTTTTACTCACTTCCTCATAATGTGTAAACCATATTAGTAAGACTACTATATGAGATAATGTTATCCTAAATATGGACATTAAGAAGAACTTTGTTATAATGGATTGGAACTTTATTGGTTGTCTTTTATTCTACTTTGGTTTCGACCAGAAATTCATTCTCTAGATTAAAGATATCCTTAGATATTCTAATTTATCTATCCTCATTAATAGATCATTGGAAGGATACTTCACATGTTCAAGGGGACTTTGTAAATGTGAACCTCTCTCAGTGATTCTTTTTTACATTACTGAAGATTGTTTGTGTAGAATTTTTATTCTAGTGGTTGAAATTGGTGATTTGAAGACTATCAAAGTATCATAGTGTACCTCCGCACCCTTTTATCTATTTTGTTGAATTCATTAATTTTTTTACTCAAGAATATAAGATATATATATAAAACATTAAGATAGATATTTTACACTCTGAAAATGTTTTATGGAAAGTGGTTTCCCAGGGGAAATCCTTTAACTACTTTTATTATAATTTTAGTCATGTTAGAAGAGGGAGTCTCATTTCCACATTCAGAATAAGGAAGGGTGATCATTATTTCAACTACTTAGGTGTGTAAAAATTTTGTGGTAGACACAAAGCATATAATATCATGGATATGTTGAGTATAATTAGAAGAACATTATCCTCTTGGAAGGGAAAATCACTTTCAAAGGGAGGAAGAAATTGTCTTGTCAAACACATTGTGATTTCCAAGATCATTTACTCCTTCATGGTGTATTTATGGATGGATTAATTGATCAAGATAATAAATTATTTTATTAGTAACTTCATATAGAGTGGAATCATCTCATAGAGGAAAATTTTCACTGTAAGATGGAAACAATGATGTAAACCTTACAACCTTGGGGGGTTAGGAATCAAAAATCTAGAATTTTTTAACAAGTTCCTCAAGGCTAATTCATATGGAAACTTTTGAACATTAATCATAAGTCATTGGAACTACTCCAAGTAAGATTAATGGAGTTCTTAAATTATGTAAAACTTCTATATATGGAATATTTAATATGGCTTGGATTGAAATATGTGTTTTCTTAGGTGAATCGATGCTCTCATTGGTCAGTCAATTCCAATTATTCTTCCCATTTTTTTGAGATAAAGGGATAGTGCTCCTCTGCTAAATTTGGGAAACACTGATGTGATACATACTTATCCTAATATCTCCATTAGAGATATGATGATAAGTATGGAGAACACATTAGTATGATCTAATAGATAATCGTTCTAATCTTGTTTTTGTGCCGCAAGATGATTTAATGGTTTGGGAAATCGCCCCAAATGGTCTACTAGACTCGAAATCTTTTTACACTCAAGAGATCCAAGGCTCTCTATGATGGATTGTGGGATTCCACAACCAATGCATGTGGCTTTATCGATTTAATCTTCTTTTGAGAGTTTCTTTACATAACAATCTAATGGATGATTGTCTTTAACACTAAGTAATCAATCTTTGTTCAAGATGTGCCATGTGTCACCAATATATTGAATATGTGGACCACCTATTCCTTGTCTATATGATTTCAAATTCATTATTCAATTACATATTTGAGATTTTTGATTTGATTCTACTGCACACGGCAGAAATTTATATATTTTTTACATGAAGTGTTGAATGTTAAAATTTCAAAGCATCTCACGAACTACTTTAGAGATAGTTGTACAGAAATTCTGCATGTTATTTGGAAATGGATTAGTAAATATATCCACAATAGGGATCCTTTTCTACTAAAACCTTCCATCATGGATATTTCTGAATCTATTCAAAATGAAAACTTGTTACATATAGGTCATTGAAAAAACACTATTTGTGATTTTACAGTTTCGCAATGCCTCAAAATTCTAGGTAAATATCCACAACCTCATGGTCTTATTGAAGTCATATGGTTTCCTCATTTCACTAGGTTGTTTAAATTCCATATTTACGGAACTTCTATAGGAAACCCAGATCCTTCAGGCTTGGGGGTAGTCATCTGGGACCACAACTGTGACATTATAAACGACTTTTATGGTCCTTGAGGTCATCAAATGGCACTGGAGGCTGAAATATTTTCTCTTATAAATGTTTTCTAAATGGTGAAGTAGAAAATTTGGAATAATGTTTTTTTTGAATGTGACTTGACTACCATTGTGCAAGAAGTGAGGCTTGGAAACATCTATATATCGTGGATTTTGACTACAAGATGAACTAATTTCATGGATATTCACTCTATGATGAACTATATTATTACCCATACTTTTCATGAAGATAAGGCTCTTGAAGATTCTCTTTTCATAAAAGGATTTACTAAAGATGTCACTATTCATTTTGATATACTCCCTCTTGATCTTTTACCCATTCAGATAAAATACATATGTAAAATCCATTCTTTACTCTTGATGTAACATTCTATTTTTTAATAATAAGAGTTTTGTGCTCACTTTTCTAAAAAAATACCTCACATGCTATACTGATAATACATGGGAGGTATTTTATTTTTAACTATTTCTTCTCTGATGGTTATTCATTCATTAATTATTATTTTTATTTATAAGTTATCAATTCTTTTATATACTCTAATATTCACTAGGTACTAAGGGGGAGTATCTCTACATTATTCATTTGGCTCTCACCACTATTAGGTAACCTCTTGAATATAGGGAGGTTCACATGAGGTCATGTGGAACCCCTTGTTTGGACCTGGTGGTTTGGGTTAGGGTGTAACAAATTGGAATCAAAGAACCATGTTAACTAACATTTTCTCCTCATTTATTTTATTTGGGACAAGATGGATATGAGTTAGGATGGTTGGGACCCAAGCCACAAAACTATGTCTGTACTCAGCCAACACTGTATAGTAGGCCTCTAGGTTATCATGAAGTGGGGAAATATGTTTTTTCCTTGATGTTACCGTTGATAAAATTCTTCTTGGGGGAATAAACTTATCTTTTTAATGATTTATGGGATTTATTGTGTGTTCATGTATCTTGATAGACATAGAGGATCACATTCCATTTACCTATTTTTGGTATTAGATAGAGAGAAAATAATTAAATTCCTATTGAAATTTTGATATATGTTTTGGTACATTATTTATTGAATTATTTTATTTGGTCTTCTTATATTCTATGGCTGATTTATTATATGTGGTTGTGACTAACATACAGTTCCTAGAGTCTTGAAATTGGTTTTGGGTAGTGCTTAGAAAGTTATGCATTGTTCATTTGGATATCCTCTTAGGTTGACCCTTATTGTAAAACCATGGGTGTGCCTATATTTGATTGTCTGTTTCCATGTTGAAGTTGTTGGATATCTCTATGTTTTTTTGGAATTTTAATAAATGTTTTCTCATAGATTTATTGATAAACTAGTTGTATCATTTCCACTAAAAAGTATGGACCCAATCATTCTCCCTTAGTTTATCTAGTGGGTCAAGTAGTAAAACTGATCCAAATGGGATTGTTTCGACCGGTGCATGTTTAGGATAGAGGAGACCATAGGGGAGGGTCAATTGTAGTGGTTTATTCTTATGATTTCGACCTCCATAATTTTCTATCCTTCTAGTTAACTAGAGGCCCTCGAGATGTTGAGGACTAAATATGATTCATTGATATTATTTTAAACCTTAAAAAGACCCTATAAAATTATAATTTGAAGATTGTAACACTTACACTTCAAGGAGAAGTTGGGTGATGGTGGGATGTCATGTTGTAGGGTGGTAGACATGAAGGGATAACCTACCAGACTTTCAAGGATCTCCTATTTAAGTAACTCTATCCAAATTCATTTAATAGGTATTGTGCTAAAGATTTTGTGGATCTCTAGTAGGGTTTGATGATAGAGTCCACCTACTCATCATGTTTCATAGAGATGATTCATCTTTATCCTCTTATGATAGGTAATAAGGTGTCAAAGTATTGAATGTTCATAATTAGTATTTTCTTATAGATGAAATGACAGGTAAACAACTTTATTCTGATGAACAATGTTTCAATGAGTTGTATGGAAATGATGTTCAATAAGGGTGTTTTGGAAGACAATGTTGTAAGTATTCATCTGACTATCTATGGATTGACATGTACTTTCTCTAGTTTAGTGCCAATTTTCTAGTTTTTTAATAAGAATATAAAGTCAAAGGATGGATTTCAGGGAGTTGATCAATGGTTAGAGGGTATAGGTTCTCAACTCCCTCTAGGGGAGAAGACTATTCTATATGCAACTACTATGGAAATAAGGAATACATTCTCAAGGTTTATACCTACTATATCATGTCTTTTAATTTTTGTGGCTAGATAAGCAATCTGAAGAATTGTTTTGATATACCGTCAATGATACTCTCAACTATGTCTAGCACATGACCTTAGTAATATGTGTAGACCACACAAGGGTTAGTGAATCATTTGATGTGCCTCTAAGGAATCATGGATTGGTGGATGGTAGAGATTGTGTGGTTGATCCAACATTAGCTTATGGTGGAGTGGGACCTTCCATAGTACATGATATGTTCTTAAATTATTAAACTTTATCTATGACTTTTTTTTTGAAACAGGATCATCCCATTCATTCATATCGGATCAAGTAGTTTTTTGTTGGATATACTAGTAAAGGTATCTTCTGAAATTCTAACTATTGATACACCCCTTATAAAAAAATGGATCCTATTTATATCTATGTAGGATGTATTATTGTGGTTTCTAGCTATGGTAATGTTTGAACATTCACACTTTCAAAGATGAAAGGTTTTTACATGATTCTTTGCAAGGATTAGTTAACCATTTTCTATGCACACATTGATTTTTATCAGATATGGGTAACATTTTCATCTCTTATGGGGGAAATGTTTTTATTGACTGATGAACGGGACATCAAGGTTGGTAGAATAGGACAAGACTCGCATCTAATAGAATGGGGTTTAGTGTAGGTGGAGAGAATGATCCTCATGGTGGATCAGATAATTAATCCATCCTCTTTTCCTTTGGTTGTATAACTATACCATGATATCATTCAAGGGTATTTCATGAGGTCACCTCCACATAAGGGAGTTGAGTTTGTGATACAGATACTTTCTGGTGTGTGACCCATATCGATTCATCCATATCACAAGACACTAGATAAGAAGATAGAACCCAAGGTGTTGATGGTTGTTCTTGAGGATAAATGATTCACCAGACCAGGAAAATCCCATGGGGTGCTTTGGTGTTGTTCTCTAAGCAGGGCTATAGTGTTTTGATTTGTGTGTACTATAAGAATCTAAATTGGGTCACTATAAATAAGAGGTATCTATTTCCAAGAATATATGACTTGTTTGATCAATTCATTGGAACCCTAGAGTATCCTAAGATCAATCTACATTTTATCTACCATTATTTTTAGGCCAAATTAGAAAATATCCTGAAGATGGTGTTTATGAGTAGGTTTGGGTTATAAGGGTATCTGGTTATCCATTTTGGGAAGGGTAATTCTATAATAGTATTAATGGGACTCATGAACAAGATCTTTTATCCATACATGTATTGAATCATTACAGTGTAATTTGATGACATATTTATATATTCTAAAATTTCAAATTTTTATATTAGACATATGGATATTATGTTGGGTATTCATAGGAAACATTGACTTTATGACATGTACTTGAAGTTCCACTTTTGGATATAGGATTTGTGCTTCCGTAGGAACATGGTTTCTCAAGTGGGAATATTTGTTGATCCAAAGAAGGTTCGTGCAGTCCTATCGTGGGAATGGAAAAGAATTTTTTAAGACAGGTAGTTTACTTGGGTTGGCTAGGTATAATAGAATATTAGTTTATCGATTTTATCACCTAAAATTTACCATAACCATGATAAATAGTAAGTGAGTAATGTTTTAGTGCAAAAATCAGTATGGTTATTTCTTTTTATAGTTGAAGAAGAGGATGATGTCAGATCTGATCATGACTCTTCCTAATCCAGGTGTTGGATATTTTTGGTATTGATATGTAACTGTAATTAACTTAAGAGTTGTTTTGATGTAGAGTGATAAGGTAGTTGTATATGGGTATTTTTATCTATGATTCCTTGAGAAAAATTACTTTCTCATGACTTGGAGTTGGTGACTATGGTTCATGCATTGAAATGTTGTTGGAACTACCTCTTTGAAAAGTTATTTTTCATGTATAATGACCCTATGTTTCTAAGATTCATATTCTCCTAGCATGGCTTAAATATTTATTAGAGACATTGGGTAGATATTTTTTAGTTTTTTGACATTGATATGGAATATTATCTTAGTAAAAGAGATGTAGTTGATGATTCTCTTGATGATTCTATCTTTATTGATAGAATTAGTGAAAGCCGACCAGGAGCTTGATTTGGTGTGTGGGGAGATGTTTGAGAGCATGAAAATAAGTGGTTCTATCTTAGGTTGGTCTTTAGATAGATATGGAGTGATTTTTTTTTCAGACAAGATGATGGTTTCGTCATCAATAATAGAGGGGTTAATGAGAACCTTTCATGCTTCTCATTGGGTAGTGTACCTAGGGTTGAACAAGATGTATCGTAATGTCAAGAAATTGTTTTGATGTCCAAAAAAAAGATATATATTGTAATGTTTGTATCCCATTGTCTAATATATCATAATATCGAGGATGAAGATTAAATACCTAGAATTATACTTCATGGACATTAGGCACCTGTATGAAAGTTGGATGAGTTCACAATAGACTTCGTGATAGGGTTTTCTAGAACCCCTGGAGGTTGAGACACCATTTGGGTTGTAGTGGATCATTTGACTAAAATGGATCACTTCATACTTATTCAATAGTTGAAATCAGTGGATGAGCTAGGAAAGATTTATATTCATGATATTGTACATCTTTGTAAATTTCCTTCAGGCGTGGAATCTAATAAAGAATCTCAGTTTACCTCAAGGTTTTGGAAAAGATTATAGAAGTAGATGTGTACATAGTTAAACATGGGTAGGAACATTCATCCTCAGACAAAAACATAATCATAACAAAGGATCCACAATATATATTATATGTTTCTGGAATGTATTATTGATTTTAAAGGGACTTGGGATGATCACTCATCTCTAGTGGAGTTCATCTACACAAACATTTTCTATTCTTTGATTTAGATGGCTCTTTTTGAGGAAATTTTTGGGCAGCCTCGTTGACCACCACTATGCTAGTATGATGTGGTGAGTCTTCAATTGTTGGGATGAGAAAAGTGTATGAGACCTCATAGTTGGTGTATTTTATTAAAAAATATATGGTTTTCGATTAGGAAATATAGACATCTTATGTGGACTAATAGAGATGGCCCTTGTATTTTACTATAGAAAATAAGGTTTTCTTACATGTGTCCTCTTAGTTAGCAAATAAGCGTTTGATAAGGAAAGAAAAGTCAGTACCATGGTACATTAGACCATTCAATATTTTTTAACACATATGGATAGTGACCTATTGGTTTTACGTATATCTTCAACATCAAGGTATGTTGAATGTATTCCTTATGCCTCACCTTTAAAAGTGTGAACCCAGTATTACACGTGTGCTTGAATTCATGGTTGTTGTGCTAGATCAGGATAAATATGTTTTTGGAATGACCTATATCGGTAGGGTATCCACGTGATAAAGTTATTAATTGAAATATGGTTACTTTTTTGGGTTTTATGTCAATATGAAAAAAATTTATAAGTGACATGGGAATAAGAGGCTAAAATTTAGGACAGGTTCCTCAAACTATTCGAACAGAACATTGGAGATACTTCTTGATGATGAAGATTCATAAGAGAATGATAATTGTGAAACCTCTATTTTAGGTACACCTATTTTCTTTTTGTATACATCTCTTTGGAAATGTTTTCATGAATTTATAATTGGGATATAGATTCTTTTTTGGATGGAAATGGAAAGAGAGCATGGCTTGGGGATGTATTGTGGTTGTCTAACAACAGTAGTCCCACCAACCACCTAATAGGGATTAAAGGTAGAATTGATTCTTCCTCGGATCCATCATCTCCCTATGGTTTCTTCTTTGAAAATATTTATCTTCTCAATAGCCATTGAATAGATGGTGGAGGCTATAGGATAGTCGGTGGTATTCAATATAGATCATTGGGGACACTAGGTTTACAGTCATTTTTTAAAAATGTTTCCCCTACACACTTTTATTTGTCTCATCAGAACCTATTCAACTCTTAACACCCTAGGAATCCCATCTGGTTACTTTTGGGTGGTCTCCCTCTCTTCCAAAAACATCAATTCGATGCTGGTATGATGAATCGATCATGTGTTCTTCCTCAAGAGAGTTCTTATTCATTATAGATTGATATCCCTATCTTATCCATCATCGAAACGGATTATATCCATAATTTATTAATCATATAAAAGGTTTTTTACCGGTGTAAAAAGGTAATCGTTGATTGTTGATAGAATCGGCACCCAGGATGAATGAATTAGAATCTGTTCAACCTTTGGACCAAGACAATTATCAGTAGTGGATCTTCTTGATTATGTTTGACCTTAAACTACCTTTAGGATCTATTTACTTATCAGCCTTAATCCTAGGATTCTACATTATGTCCATTCTAGAATGTTTCTAGGATCCTTTGTTGGTTTTTTACTTGGTCAGTGACCCTTCCTTCTGAATAATTATTTTACCTAAAGGAGGAATCCTATCACATTAGAACATGTTTTATTTTAGTTATTGGAATGATTGTTATCATTCATGTGTAGAAATAAAAAAATGTGTTTAATGGTTTATCACTTGATGTGTGTGTGCGTGCATCCTTGACATATTATTTATGTTTTCTCACTTGTGGATTGTTATAACATATGATTCTTTCTTTATACATTTCTATTTGGATCTGACATTAGTATCTGGTATCATATGTGTTTTTCTCTATCATCTCTAGTAAGTATGTAGGTTTGTCCTATTTGGACTATCCTTTGAGAGTGAGTTTTTCATACATTGGTCAGAATGTACATAAGTTATCCCAATTGGTGGTATGTGTCTCACATGTTTTTTGATAACTTCCTGGGGGTATGTGTTAAGAATAAAACCAATGTTTCTTTGCTAATGAGTTGAATCATGTAGTGATGGTCTCTAAGGACCTGAATTATTTTTTCACTTTTGTGATGTATTTTTTATATCCCTACCATATTTAATTTCACGGTATGTTCATGTATGACTTATACCCTTTTGTTAAGTGTCATTGGCGGTGGAATACTATGTATTGTACTTACACCCTACTTGGGTATTTCAGTGTGCTTATAAATTTCATGACTAGTGATTCGATGAAGGAAATGGGATTTATGGTGGACAATATATTATGTTAGCTTGAGGTTGGAAACAATGATGGATAAACCTTTTGAATGGTGTTTTTGCTTTTATTTAATGAGTAACCATTATAGAAGATCTTGTTATTTAGTTTGGGTTTATTTATCTAACATGTCATATTGATAATACATGGGCTATCATTTATTTATTATTATTTTCTCTCTAGTCGTAATTTTTAAATTAATTATTCTTTGATTTATTTATTATTATTCTTTTTTATGCTATAATTTTCACCAGGTTATAAGGACATTGTCTCCCCAAACTGTTCGTTAGGCCCCCATCACTAGTCGATGATCTCTTGCATAGGGGGAGGAACACATGAGGTCATGTGGAACCCCCGACTCAGACCTGTGGGTTCGGGTCAGGGTGTTACATAGTCGTATGAAAAATTCATTATGTTCCATATTTGGAATAGAGACTTTTTCTTATTTGGATATGTGATATCATAGGTAGGCATATTAGTTTACCTAAGAATGTTTAGGTCCTGGTTTTGTGGGAGTGACCCAACAATGTTTTTGGGAATTATAGATTACTAGGATTAGCTATATAATACTGAAGATTTATTCAAGGATTATCCCAATTGGTTATGCTGATGAAACCTCTGGACAGGAAGGGGGAAAGCATGAATCTTTTGATACGTATGATATATTCTTCTAATCTTAGAAGGTAGTGTTGATGTCTTCTCTAAATATTACCTTATGAGAAATGAGTAAGGAGTATACCCTATATTTTCATGCATTAATGTTTTTCCTTGGATTTTTTTATAAATGATGGGATAATGGTCACTTATAAGTATAAAAAGTATTGACCACAGGAGATAAATAATTTTACACATGATTTGTAGCTAGAAATTGTTTTATAATAGGTGGTGTCTCAGTCATGGACCAAGACACAATTTATTAAAGAAATAAGGGGGGGTTACATGATTCTGATATAAGGGACTTTTTTAAAATCCCTTTCATAAAGATGAAGGAGATCAATAGGTAGATCCACTTTCCATGTAATTCCCTAACTAATACCCATGTTAGAAAGACTGTCAGCAACCTTGTTCACCTCAGTTAAGGTTTGTGTGGAAATGCAGTTGATCTCCATGAGAGAATCCATGAATCTAATCCAGAGAGTAGTGATAGGCCGGGCTAGATGTAATTACCCGTTCCATATAGCTTGAAAAACGTTGTGTAGCACCCCTAGTTTGAGGTATGTCACCTTTTTATGAATTTTTACGTATTTAAAGTGCATGGAATGAGTTGGGATGAGGTTGGGAGTGTTTGGAATGGTTTTGGATGAGTTTGGAGGCTTTTAAAGGGGTGCACAGTTTGAGCATGGTTAGTGGAAACCGTGCCGGTTTCCCAAGAAACCGTGTGGACCCCTGTTCTTGAGACAGTAGGCCTCGCATGGCTTGTGCACGGTTGGCCAAACCATGCAAGGAAACCGTGTGGACCCTGGCTCTTGAGGACGTGGTGTGTCCACGATTAGCGCACGGTTTTCCAAACCATGAGGGCTAATCGTGCGACCACTTAAAATTAGGGTTATAAAACCCGGGCTCACTCGAGATTGCCTCATTTCACTCCCCTCTTCCTCCCAATCGAGCCTCACTCAGGACTTTGGGTTCTCATTGGTTGGAGGAGCTCTCCCAAACATTTTGGAAGCGATTTGAAGGGGTTTCAAGGTGGATTCAAGGTGATTTCTCCAGGGTAAGTCTCTCCTCTTGTTTCTCTTGTGTTTTCCTCTAGATCTAAATCCCTCTCTTTCTTGGCTTTATAGATATTCACTTTTTTTGTAGATATAGGTTTGGGGTTTCCATGGATTTTAATATTAATTCTTGTGAAATTTAGGTAAAGGGATCTAGAGAGGTTTCGGTGGTGCATTCGCCGGTTTTGAGGTGCAGTGGCTTGGGGGTCGTTTTCTCGGGAACCCTAAAGGTAGGTGGCTTCTCTCTCGACTCCACTTGGTTAGATCTAGTAGTTACATGTTACAATTAATTATTGTGATTGAAATTAATTGTATGTTGATGTGCGATTTTTTTTGGAAATCCAATTGGGGGTTTTTGGGGGAAAAAGAGGGTTTTGTGGTGAAATGCTATTGTTGTGGATTTTAAAATGGAGATTTTAAAATGGGATTCCATGGTTGATTTGTGAAAATTATTGATGGAAATGGTTTTCAATAAAAGGGTTGTTTTACTGAAATGTTTTTTTGGCATGGGAAAAGGGTTTTCAATAAATGGGTGAATTATTGAAGTGAATTAACATGTAATGGAATTGGTTGATTATATGATGTTGTTGTGACCATGATGGATTATATGCTTGGTTTTGATTGGTTGAAGTTTTGTGTGGAAGTGGGTGGGAAGAACCACTATAATTAATGGGTATGGATAGTGGACGGAAGGGCCACCATCAATGATAAGTGAACGGGAAGATCCACTAGTTGTAAATGGATGAAACAGGTTCGACAGAAGTGCCATCGTTATGGTTGTTTTATTGTGTACTGCTTTGCAAGATTGAATTATCGTGCTAATGGGTAAATGTTGGAATGGTTGTGACTTGTTGGTTGGATATCCCTTGGTTTCTTGGTTTGGATGTGATGGCCTGGTAAGGGCCCATTTGTCATATGAAAATGGTTGCACTTGTGTTTTCTTTAATATAAACTGTTTTATATAAATGTGCTAACGGTTTAATCCTAGTAGAGCATGTAGGGAAGTCATTTGAGGAAATCATACTGAGTTTTAGTACTCACCCCCTACTTTGGCACATTGGTGTCTTTGAAGATGTTGTGTACCGTGACGTGGGCAAAGGTAAGGCATCAAACTCTTTTAGTGGTGCGTTGTGATGTCATAGTGGAACTTGGAGCTTGGAGCTTGGTGTGGTGTTGTGGTGGTGTCATGGCTTGTGGTGTTCTTTTTGGGTCTTCGGCAGTGTACTCTGATGTTGTATGGGGTTGTGTTGGCATGTGAGATTATGGATTATCTGGTTGTTTTTGGTATTTTATGAGTTTAGTTTTGTTGACATGCATTTGTTAGTTGTGGTTGTTTGGGTGTTTTTGTCTCAATTGAAAATCGTTCCCCAATTGCCCTCAGAGTACTTGGCATTTATTTACAGCCTTTAGCGCCTTGGTAATGCTGCTTAAGGCCAAGGAACCCTCACCGCCTCCTCAAGCCAATCAGGTAGGGCGGGGTGTTACAAGTGGTATCAGTTTGTTCGGTACTTTGGAGTTGATTCTCGGATTTGGTGTTGACATTTGTAGTGGTATACTCATTGAGTCGCTATGGTAGCAAGGCGTAGGATTGTCAGAACTTGAAATGTATAGCATAAAAGGACGTAGCTAACCATTTTATGCTGAAATTCATGTTACCAGGGAGTTTGGTACATAAGTGTTTTGGAGACACTTATAGGTATAGGATATCTCATTGTTGTGGGTGTAGCCAATGAGATGAGCACGACATGCATGGTAGAAATGAATTCCCTCTAGGATGAATATTTGATTGGGGTATAATGATTTATGGTGTGATAAGAATATGTAGAATTATAATGTGAATAAATTGGTTTTTTGAAAACAGTTTGGTTTTCAAAATGGTGAAACTTGTCACAGGTGAAAAAAAAATTTTGAACTGGTGGAAAGCCTAGTTGTGATAGTGTTGTGTAATGTGATTTGAAATGGGATTTCATGATGTCTACAGAAGTGAGACTCATGGTTGTTTGTTTTCTGTTTATAGAAATGGCACTGGGTAGGTGTCGTAGTGACCGACCGGAGGAGGCTGCTGAGAATGTGGTTGCACCTGAGCCTCAGGTGAACTAGCAGCTAGTGAAAAGTATAGTGCAAGCTTTCCAAGCTGTGGGAAGTGGAAATAGAGGGGATTAACCAAGGTATGTGGATCATGTAGTTTAGTTTCAAAGGCAGAATCCACCCACCTTTAGGGGTTATTCAGAGCCAGAAATGGATGAAGCATGGTTGAATAAAATGAACAAGATCTTTGAGTTCTTGGGAACGTCGGTAGAGCTGAAAGTGAAGTTGGCCACATATATGTTGGAAGATCTTTCCCTTCAGTGGTGGGAGATGGTAGTCCAAGAGGGGACGAACCAGGGTATGATGTGGGAAGGCTTTGAGGAATTGTTTAACAAACAATTCTACCCACATACATTTAGAATTCAGCGTACGACTGATTTCTTCTATTTGAAGCAAGAGTTGATGTCTGTGACGGAGTATGTAGCTATGTTTATAAACTTAGTGTGGTTTGCACCCGAGGTGGCAGGTAGCACGTCGTTGAAGGCTAGGATATTTGAAGCGGGGTTGAGGCAATAAATTCATTCAAATATATTGGTTTTGTGTATAGACGATTACACAGAGATGGTAAATAGAGCCTCGGTGGCTGAGTGAGATTTGTTGGGCGCTCCGGGAAGGGGAAGCATGGTGGTACCCATGGGGAATAGTGGGAACTCTAACGTTGGGTTCATGCGGAAAATGGACACTTATTCTCAGGACGGGATTATGACATATAATCTGATGGTAGGATCAGTGAATCTTCCTCTGAAGCCCTAGAGCAAGCTGGGATGTTTTCAGTGTGGTTCTACCGGCCACATCGAACGGGATTGTACGAAACAAACTCAAGCATGTCATAATTGTAAGTAGATGGACCATCTGCAGCATTATTGATGGAATGCTCCAAGGTCGGGTGCGCGTGACACTCCTCATGGATCGCAGACATCGTATGCTTCGACGGGACGGGGGCAGCAGCATACCCCTTGACAGCAATGTAAAGTGGGTCATGGTGATTCTCGGAATACCACGATGCCTCAGCAAGGCAATAAAGAATAGAGTGTGGCAAGAAAAAATTTGTTTGGAGCTGATCAGTTTGTGGTGGATGATCACTCAGGACCATCCATGGTGCGAGGTACTATTCTTTTGAATTCAACCTTGATGAAAGTTTTGTTTGACACGGGTTCTTCACAATCTTTTATTGCAGCATGTGTGGTTAATTTTATGGGTTTAAGGGTCGAAATGATGCCCTAGGTTTTGAAACTTTAAACTCTTCTGGGTCGAAGAGAGTGTCAAGCCTTCTTGTGTGGAGAATGTTGTATCGTTGTGGGTGAGGTTGAGATAGGGTGGAATTTCTCAATGCTCGAGATGGATTGGTACGATGCAATCCTGGGAATGGATTAGCTGGTGGGTTTTAAGTCCCACATCGATTTTGATGCACGAACAGTGGATTTCATGACACACGATGGCGTTAGACATCACATTAGAGGAGAGAAACATGAAAGGTAGGGTGCAATGGGTTTGTTGGCACCAGCAGTGGGTATGTTATCGAATTAGTTGGTGGTGTTGTCATTGTAATCGGTATAGGGTGTTGAGCAGAGTGTTCCTCTATCAATGGTGGATCAATTCATGGATGTTTTTCCAGATGAATTCTCTGGGTTACCCCATGTAAGAGAAGTGGAGTTTACGATTGATCTCATTTTAGGGACAAGTCCTGTCTCACTTCTGTCTTATTGGATAGAACCAACTGAATTGCAGGAATTGAAAGTTCAGTTGGAATCGCTAGAAAGCAAGGGGTTTATCCGGCCTTGCACATCTCCATGGGCGGCGCTAGTGTTGTTTGTGAGAAAGGCGGATAGAACATTGAGGCACTGTTTTGATTATCGTAGACTTAACCAAGTTACGATAAATAACACATATCCATTTCCATGAATTTATGATTTGTTCGACCATTCGAGTGGAGCCCAGTGGTTCTCCAAGATTCACCTGAGGTCGGGATATCATCAATTGCTGGTGAGGAAGGAGGATATTCCCAATAAAGCATTCAGAAGTAGATATGGCCATTATGGATATGTGGTTATGCCCTTGGGTCTAATGAATGTGCCAGCAGTGTTTATGGCAAAGATGAATCGAAAATTTCAGAGATATCTGGATTCATTCGTGGTGGTGTTTGTGGATGATATTTTGGTGTATTCAAAGACAAGGGTGGAGCATGATCATCACTTGGCGACAATGCTGGGGATCTTGAGGGATCATCATTTGTATTCCATGTTTTCAAAGTGTGACTTTTGGACACGGGAAGTTCGTTTTCTTGGACATGTGATTTCTGAAAGGGGTGTTTCAATGGATCCGGAAAAGATAGAGGCTGTTGTTTTGTGCCAACCGCCAAAGAATGTGTTTGAGATACATAGTTTCCTTGGACTAGCTGGGTATTATCGGCATTTTATTCATGATTTTTCATGTTTGGCTTCACTGATGACAGCATTGACATGAAAGAATGTTCCACTCCAGTGAAATGAACTGTGTTAGCAGTGTTTTGAAGAGCTAAAGGGTCATCTTACATCAGCACCAATCTTGGTTTTTTCAGGACCAGAAAGAGGGTATGTGGTATATTGTGATGCATCAGGATCTGGGTTGGGATGTTTTCTCTTAAAAGGGAATCATGAGGTTGCGTATGGCTCACGGTGGTTGAGAGTGCATGAGAAGAACTACCCAACTCATGATTTGGAGTTGGCACCTGTGGTCCATGCTTTGAAAGTGTGGCGTCATTATCTCTTCAGTGATAAATTCAAGGTATATATAGATTATAAGAGCTTGAAGCACATTTTCTCACAAAGGTATTTGAACTTGAGGCAAAGGATATGGATGGAATATCTCCATATGTTTGATTTTGACTTAATGTACACACCGGGTAAGGGAAATTCGGTGGCAGATGCATTAAGTAGAAATTCATATGCTTAGGTGGTAAAACATGCATCAGATCAGTGGCAGTTGATGTCAGTTATAGCTGATATGCGGTGGGAATGTGAGGACCAGGGCGATAGAGTGGTCTTCTTTCCAATTTCGTTGATTCCTAACATGGTTGGCCTGGTTAGAGAGGCACAGATATCTGATTCTGAGTGTGTGAACATGGGGTCAAGACTCAATGGTGGGGAAAACATTGAGGGTTGGAAACTGAATGGAGATTCAGTTTTGTGTTTTCAGAATTAGATGGTTGTACCAGTTGCTTGTCAAGAGTATCTTCTCAGGGTGTATCATCATTCCAGGTGGGTTTTTCATCCTGGAATCTAGAAGATGTATCAATCATTGAAGGCATAGTTCTGGTGGGATGGTATGAAAAGATGTGTGGCTGAGTTTGTTTCGAGATGCTTGACTTGTTAGCAGGTCAAGGAAGAGCATCAGAGGCCAGTAGGAATGTTGCAGTCTTTACCGATCCCTATTTGGAAGTTGGAGCAGATAGCGATGGATTTTGTCACTGGTCTCCCAAGAATGTTCAAGAAGCACAATATCATTTGGGTGATAGTGGATCGGCTAATGAAGTCGATCCATTTCATCCCGATTTGGGAATCTCATACGGTGGAGGAACTGTCCAAAATATATATCCGGGAGGTGGTAAAGAGGAATGGTGTTCCATTTTCGATTGTATCAGATAGAGATCCAATATTTACATCTCGTTTCTGGAAATCCTTTCAGAAATCTCTTGGGATACAGCTGACGATGAGCACGGATTATCACCCTCAGACGGATGGTCAATCTAAGAGAACAATTTCAAACTCTGGAAGATATGTTGCGGGCTTGTGTCATAAATTTTGGTGGCTCATGGGAGGAGCACTAGTCGTTGGTTGAGTTCTCATATAATAACAGTTATCAGGAATCCATACAGATGGCTCCATTTGAATCATTGTATGGGCGGTCGTGTCGTTCTCCACATTGTTGGGTGGAAAAGGGTGAGTCCTCGATGGTTGGATCGAGCCTTGTCCAGGAAAATATGGAGAAGATCAAGTTGATCAGGAAGATAATGGAGACGGCTCAGAGTCATCAAAAATAATATGCGGATCATCGTCGACGGCCATTGTCGTTTGAGGTGAGTGATCATGTGTTCTTTAGGATCTCTCCTAGGTTGGGACATCATCAGTTTGGGAAGCAGGGAAAGTTATATTCGAGGTATATTGGGCCTTTTGATATTCTAGAGCGCGTTTGTGAGGTGGCATAACGTTTGGATTTTCCACCATTTTTCAGTGCGGTGCACAATGTGTTTCATGTGTCACAGTTGAAAAAGTATCATTCGGATAGTAACCATGTGATTCGTTGGGATCATGTTGAGATAGAACCAAATGATTCGTTGGTGCACGTGCCAGTGCGGGTTGTGGATAGGCAAGAGAAAGTATTGCATGGTAAAAGCATCAATTTAGTTTTTTTTGGCAACATGGTCAGGTTAAATAGGAGACTTGTGAGTAGGAGAAAGAGATGGTCGAGCAGTGGCCTGAGCTCTTTCGGCAAAGGGCGGTTTCACTACTTTCCGAGGATGGAAATTCCAAAGGTGGGGAGAATTTAGAACCCCCGGTTTGAGGTATGTAGCCTTTGTTTATGCATTATTACATATATAAAGTTCATGGAATGATTTGGGAATAGGTTGGGAGAGTTTGGAATGTTTTGGATGTGTTTGGAGGCTTTTCAAGGGGTGCACGGTTTGATCACGGTTAGTGGAAACCATACGGGTTTCCCAAGAAACCATGCGGACCCTTGTTCTTGAGACAGTAGGCCTCGCACGGCCTGTGCATGGTATGCCAAACCGTGCGAGGAAACTATGCGGACCCTGGCTCTCGAGTCAGTGGCGTGTGCACTATTAGCGCACGGTTTTCCAAACCATGCGGGCTAACCGTGTGGCCACTTAAAATTAGGGTTATAAAACCCGGTCTCACTCAGGATTGCCTCATTTCACTCCTATCTTCCTCCCAATCGAGACCCACTCGGGATTTTGGGTCCTCAAAGGTTACAGGGGCTCTCCCACACGTTTTGGATGCGATTCGAAGTGGTTATAAGGTGGATTCAAGGTGATTTCTCCCGGGTAAGTCTCTCCTCTTGTTTCTCTTGTGTTTTCCTCTAGATCAATATCCCTCTCTTTCTTGGTTTTCTAGAACAACACATGTTGTGTGTAGATCTAGGGTTGGGGTTTCCTTGGATGTTAATATTAAGGTTTGTTAATGTTAGGGAAAGGTATCTAGAGAGGTTTTGGTGGTGCATTCGCTAGTTTTGAGGTGCGGTGGCTTGTGGGTCGTTTTCTCGGGAACCCTAAAGGTAGGTGGCTTCTCCCTCGACTCCACTTGGTTAGAGATAGTGGTTACATGTTACAATTAATTTTTGTTATTGAAATTAATTGTATGTTGATGTGCGGATTTGGTTGGAATCCAATTGGGGGTTTTTGGGGGGGAAAGAGGGTTTTGTGGTGACATGCTATTGTTGTGGATTTTAATATGGAGATTTTAACATGGGATGCCATGGTTGATTTGTGAAAATGATTGATGGAAATGGTTTTCAATAAAAGGGTTGTTTTATTGAAATGTTTTTTCGCATTGGAAAATGATTTTCAATAAATGGGTGAATTATTGAAGTGAATTGACATGTAATGGAATTGGTTGATTACATGATGTTGTTGTGACCATGATGGATTATATGCTTGGTTGTGATTAGTTGAAGTGTTGTGTGCAAGTGGGTTGGATGTACCACAATAATAAAGGGGGATGGATAGTAGATGGAAGGGCCACCCTCAATGATAAGTGGACGGGAAGAGCCACTATTTGTAAATGGATGAAACGGGTTGGACGGAAGTGCCACCGTTATGGCTGTTTTGTTGTGTACTGCTTTACACGATGGAATTATCGTGATAATGGGTAAATTTTGGAATGGTTGTGACTTGTTGGTTGTCTTTCCCTTGGCTGCTTGGTTTAGATGTGATGTCATGGTAACGACCCGTTTGGCTTATGAAAATGGTTGCACTTGTGTTTTCTTTTATATAAACTGTTTTATATGAATGTGCTAACGGTTTAATCCTAGTGGCGTGTGTAGGGAAGTCAATTGGGGAAATCATACTGAGTTTTTGTACTCACCCCCTGATTTGGCATGTTGGTGTCTTTGCAGATGATGTGTACCATGACGTGGGAAAAGGTAAGGCATCAACCTCATTTAGTGGTGTGTTGTGATGTCTTGGTGTAACTTGGAGATTGGAGCTTGGTGTGGAGCTGTGGTGGTGTCATGGCTTGTGGTGTTCTTGTTGGGTCTTCCACATTGTACTCTGATGTAGTATGGGGTTGTGTTGGCATGTGAGATTACAGATTATCTATTTGTCTTTAGTAATGTATGAGTTTTTTTTTGTTGACATGCATCAGTTAGTTGTGGTTGTTTGGTTGGTTTTGTCTCAAGGGAAAATCGTTCCCCAATTGTTCTCAGAGCCCTCAGCATTTATTGCCATCCTTTAGCGCCTTGGGAATGTCTCTTAAGGCCAAGTAACCCTCACCGCCTCCTCAATCCAATAAGGTTGGGGCGGGGTGTTACACGGTGGATGAGTCAATCTCAATCCAGATGTTGTTCCAGCCCTTTTTCTTGATGAAATCAACAATGTGAATCGCACCCAACATTTCTGCCTACAAGGACGAGGTTGTACCATAGCTGCCAAAGAAGTATCCATGGCCTCACCCATTAGAATCTCAGAATGTCGTACCATAACTAGCACTTACAAGATTGCCTTTGGAAGCTCCATCAACATTTACTTTAATCCAACCTGAAAGTGGGTTTTTCCAGAAAACATCAAAGGTTCTCTTCGGTTTCCTGTGGATACCATCTGCTCTGAGGCGATGAAGGGTCTCAAAATCACCAATGGAGTTATCACAATAGGATTTTTGAATTTAAGCAGCATCCATGATGGCCATTAAAATTTTCTTATGACCTGCATTAAGATTGTATGAGTAATTTTTGTGAATAATGGCATTTTGATCATACCAGACCACGTGGAGGAGCTCCGTCACTGCTACTAATAAGAGGTTTTTGATTTGATGTGAAGAATTTAGCTCCACATAGTATTTTATTTGAGTAATAATTGAGTTAGAATGTAACCATATGCAGCCAAACAAGTTAATTATATAATTCCAAAGCGCTGAAGCTGTATCACAAGACAAAATTAGATGGTTGCAATCTTCCCTGTGATGATGGAAAAAATGGAACTTTGAACAAAGTTTTATTCCAAATATTGAAGACAAACCTCAGTGGGAACATGATTATGGGCAATATGCAAGACAAGATTAAGTCCCGAGGGCTTAATCAAGTTCTTATTAAAGTACATTAACCAAACAAAACAGAGATCTATATTAGTAATGCTATGATTGTAAAAAAAATTCAGTCAAGGAACCCATTGGGAGAAGGTTCCCATATAAGAAAATCAGCATTCTCATAGGGATAATTATCAATAATATGTATGATGTTATCAGGCAGGTCGTATCTATTGAAAATCATGATATCTTTAACAATATAATTAGTTTTCACTAGAATTGAGTTAGTAGGAAAATTAGTGATAAGAGGGGCACCAGTACAGTTATCAAACCAAAAATTTATGGAAGAGTCTATACTAACCATCCACCTAGAGTTGGACATAATGTGTGTAAAAGATTGTTTAATGGAGGGCCAGATGGATGATTGGACATAGTTGAAATTTCCATTCCTGAGTTCTTCAGTGAATCTATTTCTTAGAAAAGCAATGGAATCAGATATATTGTTAATCAATCTCCAAGTGAGTCTAGCTTTAAGAGCATCGTTAAAGTGCCGAAGGGTTTTAATACCAATACCACCTTTATCCAACGGTTTGCAACAAGTAGCCCATAGGATAGTCATAAGTTTCGTTTCAATAATACTACTAGTCCAAATAAAATTCTTGATGTAAACATTCATTTTTTTGAGAAGACCAATAGTCCATTTATAGATCATTAACGAGTAGACCAACTTTGACACAATAGTAGATTTCACCAAACAGATCCTTCCCTCCATGGAGATTGATTAACCCTTCCATGAGGAAAGCTTGTTGACCACATGATCAATAAGGGTAGAAAAGAAAATGGTTTTAGGCCTTCCCCCAAAATATAGGAACACCAAGGTAGTTGAAGGAGAGGGATCCTACTTTTATATTGAGACAATTGATAATGTTATTTTTTCTATAATGAGCAATGTTTTTCCTGAAGAAGAAAAAATATTTCCCCCAGCTAATAGATTGACCAGAGAGATCTTCATAATAGGTCAAGGCATTTTTAAGATCTTGAATATTTTTTTATCTCCTTTTAAGAAAAGAATTATGTCATTAGCATAAAAAGATGATTTGGAACACTTTAGTTTCTAGCCGCCTAAATGGTTTTAAGCTTTTTTTGAGTAACCAAGTTGGTGAGAAGCCTACTAAGGTATTCTTCGGCTGTTAAAAAAAGGAGTGCAGATAAAGGATCACCTTTCCTGATGCCCTTGGTACATTTGAAGTATCTCTAGGTGTTTGGTTTATAATTTCCATAAGATCCATTGATATATATTTTACCAACTTTACTATAACCTTTAGAAAATAATTTGTTTCAAATATCTCAGTTCTTTGACATTGATATAGTGTATACCCTAGGAAAGGAGATATGATGGTTAAGGAATTGAGAAAAAAGTCCATGGATCATGTGGTTTTTAAGGATTTTAGAGATCCATAGTTGATGATCTTGTTTACTAAGAAATATTTCAATGTTTAATTTCATTAGGGAAGATCTAACCCTATATATTTGATCATTACCACATCATTTCTTGATAGAGGTAAGAGAGTCCATTTTAAAACATGATTGATAAGTTATAAGAGGTAGTATATATGGTGGAGATCCACCATTAGATCAATCCTAGGATAATTATGGAATTATTTATGTATAAGGTAGTGCATTTCTCCCTGTGAACATGTGTGATGAGTTTTTATGATATTTAAACACATCATGATGGGTGGTTCAATAAAGGATAACCAATATGTATCATGAAATTGATAGGAAAATTGGTGGACTTAGATAAAGAAGGACATTATAGTTCTCATTTACTGAAGCCTTACATGTTAGTTGGGGAACACTGATCAATATATAAATATCAGTCTTATTCAGACATTATATATTCTTGAGTATAAGTGGGATAATATGATGATGTATTTTTTAATGAGGTTTTCGAGATCAGTTTAATTTAACCAAATTATCCTATTTTATACCAATTAAGGAGACTCAATCTGTTAATGAGAAAGAAAGGTTATATGTTTGATAGAAATTATGGTTTAACAATTTACTAAGTAGTAACATATATAATCAAAACATTTGATTAACATATCACATATAGTTGGATCTACATAAGGAACCTAATACTTAGGTATATTTGAGCACAATATACAATCCTTAGACCAATAAGCAGTCTATGTGTACCATTTTTCTGTTGGAGGAAATGTCATTAGAATGATTCCTTGAGATTTTTAGATTATATGAGAGTACTCTCATAATTTAAGGGTACACAAATAACAATATTTATGAGGAATCAACTCAGATGATAAATTTTGAGAACATTCATGGTAGGTTATAGTGATCACCTTTATACTTGTTAGAGGTGTGGAAATCTTTTATTAGTGGGTTGAGTCTTGTGTAAGTGACACTGGAAAAGTTTAACTTTATTAAAAAGTGGTCAGTGACCACTCATAGTAGGTAGTGATCTTATGTTAATCAATATAAATATCCTATGATTCTTGAGGATGGAAATCAAGTTTACTTAAGAGAGTTTCCTTGATTAGGACCCTAATAAATATAAAGGTATGGGATGTTGGTTCCTAGTTATCTGGGGTAATTTGAAGTTATTGAGATGATCATTACCTTGCCTCAGTAATTATAAATTCCTTAGATGGTATGTGTGATGTATGCTGTATTTTATATATCTCAACTCAAGAGACACCATCCGGACCCTTCTCATTTGATCAATGTCCATATTTTTGAGAAACAGGTTGATGTTTCATTCATGTAATATAATGATTTTATATTATAATAGAGATAATAGATCTTACATGGATAGACAGTGACCTCAGTACATGTGCATTGGTATCATGGGTGTAAACTAGGGGAAAATTTGGAATTTGAATCTTGTATATGAGTGCAATGGATAAATATTGATTTCAATGATGACCAATGATGCATATTGAGGATATGTTTCTATATAGTGGGTATATTGTAACACTCAAAATTTCCCCAGGTATAAATATATTTATAATATTTTCAAACCATTTTAATTTCAAGGGTTCTCATATATGGGAGAAGGTGGAGGTTAGTGAAAATATTTGAGGAACTAAAACTTATAAGTGGTGAATTTTTTTGTAGGTAAAAGACTTTGTAATAGCATCGGGTGTTATAGTGTTTCAGGGGATACATTATATTAAAATTATAGATAAGGAAGTTAACCACACTGTAGCCTAAGGTTTTATGATGTGATAACTACGAGAGTGGGAATGTGACACACCATATCCAAAGTATTTATACCATGAAGACCAGTATAACACCATAATTTGATGGGCATGTTTTCTTAGTGCCATTTTTGAAGTTAGTTGTTACAACATGGACCAAAGGGATACATAAAAACACACACTGAAGAGGTAAAATTGAGGTGAACTAGGTCTTCACACAACAATAGTCTCCCTAAATAGTTTTTAAAAATATTAATTATATTGGTTAATTGATAAAAATTATAAATTAGGTTTATATTATTTCATCAATAGGTTATTTGAACCCCCCCCCCAATCTTATTGATGTCCTCACCTTCAAATAATGGTATCTTTTCTATTAATTAATCTATTTCAGTTTCATTTATCCTATATGATCAATATAGGAAACCTAACATTATATTTCCATTTATTATTGGAATCTATCATTATTATTGGATCATTTATCTGATATCCTTAATTTTGTGGTTACTATTAGATTTTGGGTAAATATTCTAATTTAATTGAAATTTTCTTATAATATTCAATGAGTGAGATTGTATTGTTTTGAGGTGAGTGGTGGATAAACATTACCATCAATTTATACATTATTTATGGTGATACATTATATGTGTTCATGCTAAACATGTGTACTTGACCCAAAAATATTTTGATTGTTATCCCTTAGACCAATATGTGTAGGGTAATAATGTTAATGTCGTTATTGGTCCTTTATAAAAAAAAATTTGATATCATGGTCACTGATTGACACATTCTGGAGATAATTTGATATATAACTTATACTAAGAACCTGATGAGGTGTTATTTATTTTTTATTAAGATTTAGTGGCCTTTATAGATTCTCTTTTTCCAACCTTTAATAAGGGGATGAGTAAAAACCTTTTAGTTTATTCCATGGTAATATTTGGAATGGATTATGGGTTTTTATGTTCCCCTGGGATTGTTGGAATGTATAATGCATTAGAAAAATCATTTATTATTCTAAGGTTTTGAGTGGAGTTTACTCAAGAATCTAGTTATAGAGAAGGGTTGGGTGTTCGGACTAGACTAGTCTTACACATGGTGGGTGTTTGATGTTATGTAAAATATTTTAATGAGTTGTCTTGAGTTATTATGTTTATATTAATATACCTTATGGGGTTGATGAGAAGGGTTTTAGATTCCTATGGGTTGATATTGATATATACATGGGATTCCTATCCCATTAGTTTGTATATTACTTGAGTAGGTGTTGGGAAGCATACAAGCTAATATCATTATAGACATGGGTCTCCTTTCCCAATTAACATTATATTATCTGAGTAGGGATTTAGATACCTTAATAGTGATATTTTTATAGACATAAAATACATTTCCCATCATCCAAATATTATTTCTAAAGGGTTTGAGAATCCTTAGGGATGAGATCATTATAGACATAGACCACTTTTACCATTTATATATTTATTATTTGATTGGAGATCAACATGCTTTATGGATGAAGCCATTATAGATATGGTTTTACATTCAAATTTTTGTTTATATTTTTTTGAGAAGTGGCATAGATTTTTTTTTTTGAAATTGGTTTATAGATGTTCCACATTTTCCATTTGTTTTGTTATTAATTTGAGTAGAGCTTAAGATATCCTCAAGTATAATATCATTTTTTATAAGTGATCATATTGACTTATTGGCCTTATAATTTTATGGTTATTTTTTCAGACTTATTCAAAAAAATTACATGTAAATTAGAAAATATATTTATCTTTCTTTTTTATAAATTTAGGAAACGATATTTATTCTTTTCATATTTTATTTATGATTATTATCCTATAAATTCATGCATGAACTTGTATATTATGGATTTATAAGGGGCACCATTAATGTTGACCTACTGAGTTGTACTCACACCATGAATGGTAATCTTGATGTGTTTGAAAAAATTATTGTTTATAAAATAGGTAATGGAAAGGTCCATAATATAAATGGATAAGTTTGTGTTCCCTAATTGGAGCTAGGAGGTGGGACTAGGCTGGGATTCAATACTTTTTTTGTGGGGTCCTTCAGTATCCTGTTTACGTTTGAACATGTTGTATATGATCAAAATATGGAAAATATTGATTATTTATATTGTAATAATATGAAATTATAATAGTTAATTTTGATATATCATGTGTTTTTTTATATCCTTACAATTGGATCATTGTAATAATATTCATTTACATTATTTTTTATGATGATTATAGTTACTGTTTCTTATTCAATTATTTATGGTTATATATAATATGGTTTATAGTATCCCCGCAGTAACATATAGGTCCTTAATACTAGTTGATAACCTATAGCATAAGATGATGTGGGCATGGACCATGTGGTTCCACCTAATTAGCTACATTTAGGTGATCAGGGTCAAGGACATTACATAAGTGATCAATATTTGATCCACTAAATTAAAATATGGAAACCCATAATATATCATTAATGATATGTGTATCATATAAGAACTCTTCATTGATCATAGGGTGATAAATTATGTTCATTTTTACCTGAGTACTGAGAGCCTACTATAACTATTTCTAAAACCATGAAATGAAATTCAAGTCCTAATAAGAAATGATGCTCACTGGTACTCAATGAAATTTTAAAATCATTAAAATATATAGATTTCCAAGATAATTAACATAAGAATATTCTATTATGGATAAAAATTGATTCATCTTGGTTACGTGGTCTATAATCACCCAAATAGTATCATGTCCTTTTGATGATATCTTCAAGTTAGTAACAAAACATATCGTGATATTATCTCATTTCTGAAATTGTATAAGGAGATGATACAATATACTTTTAGGTTTTTTAGTTTACACTATTACTTGTTTTAATGTAATACGTCATTAAATGAAACCAAAAATATCTATTTACATGCTTAGTCACCACAATCACCTATAGGTATCATTGTTATATCTTCATTACCCTAGGATAAAAAACACACAAAGATTTTTTTTCATTACTATACCATTTCCAATGTTATATTTATTGGAACCGTACATCTTCCTGGGATATAAATGAAAATTTTTAATTCTTGAGATTAGCCATTAACAATCTACCGAACATCAGGTGTTCTTAGAATAAGGAAAAAACCCTAAGAAAAAGCATAGAGTTCTTGAATTTCTCCATAAAAGATGATGTTAGAATCATATAGAATAAAAAATATCCCATATCAATCCTTGATGATATAAAAATTAACCTCATCCTTTAAGTGCATAATTCACTATCCTCTTTATCCTTTTATAATTAATACGGTTGAGCCTTTCTATTTAAGTAATCAGTTACTATGTATCCCTTCCAGGGTATGTAATGAATTCCAAAAGTAAATGATTAGAGGAATTTAAACCATTAGCGTTAACTCATTTTATATTTAATTAATAATATATATACTTGATTTTTTATAGTTGGTGTATATCAAGAATCACTCTCAAAATATATAATGACTTTAGAACATCAATTCACGCATTATAGTAACCAAATATTGGTCATGGATTAGGTTGTTATTTTAATGGGTTTAAATGTGCCATGAACCATTATATACTCCATAATGATCATACATGAGTAAAATACTAAGACATAAAAAAATTCATCATAATAAACCTTGAATCATTTTCTTTCACAAGGTAAGATTAAGATAGTAGTAGTGGTAAACCTCTTATTTAGTTCCTAGAAAGATGATTCACACTAATTAAGCCAAATTAATTTTTCTCATTTGGTAATCATAGTTATCATAAGAGTATCTAGCCTAAAATTATCTTGAATAAATATATAATAATATCCTTTAATTTATATAAAAATTATGATCTCAAATATATTCCTCAAAACTTTCTAAGATAAGAGGAACCCTTCTTTTTCAAGATTTATAATGATTTTAACTTCAACAAACACATGAACATGGGGTGTAAATTCAAAAATTATAAACCAAAATTTTTAAATCTTAAGATAAATATAGTTATCACATAATGTGTACAAGATGGTATAAATATTTCAACCATGTTCATGTTATGGTCTTGATTATACAAGAATATCATCCAGAAAAAACCTCCACAAAAGAGTCTAAAATAGGAAAAATATCATGTTCATTATGTCCATAAAAAATATATGTTCTTTAGATATCTTGAATGGCTTGAATAGATACTCAAAGTGGTCATTAAAGTATAAAAATACACCTTTCTAATATTTGATGTTCCTAATTGAATATTATTATTACTATAATGTTTTAAAACCATTGAAAACCACTTATACTATTTTAGTTGATCAGAATAACTATAGATATAGAGAAAATTGTAGTGATTCCAAATAGTAATTGGACTCAACATATCATTGTATGTATATAATCATAGAATCTAATCACCTTTCTTAGTGAAAAAATTGGGGTACCCAAAGGAGAAGTTTTGGTTTTAATAAACCCCTTCTCTTGGAGTTATTCTTGCTGAATTTTTATTTTCCTCAACTTAGTTAGAGAGATAAGATAAAGTGGAGTAGAATTTGTTTTCTCTAGGAAAAAATAAATAGGAATCTCTAACCATAATTTAAAAGGTAACCCAAAAAATTAATCAATAAATAGGTCTACTATGGGGATTAAGATCCTTTTTCCCGTAGTTTTAACTAATTTGAGTATCAAACTAACAATTTTTACAATGATAGACCCAACCTGACCTTAATCTAGAACTACCCAAATTGCAAGAAATTATCACTCTCTGATAAGTGAATAATTAATACCAATTGTAGTGGATAAATGGAACATTCATTAATATTAGCCTATGTGGTCCATAAAATTGATTAACTAGTCCATTCCAAGAATAACATCAATTTTTTCATGTTAAGGATGAAGAAGTCCCAAATATTCCCATTATTTCTCATCATTATATCGCAATGAAGACATTTTTTACTCCTCTCAAAATAATTTTCAAATGGAATATCATGAATCATAAGAATGAATATAATATTCAATTATGTTTTCACATAGTATAAAAGGTCATTTTTAGCATCTGTGGTTGAATGTTCACCCGTATATACCTTGCACATGCCCTCAATATATCCCAAAGTCTAGAAACCATTCCTGAAAGGTTTAGTTGACTATTTACTTAATCCACCTTACATTACTCCACTAATAGGCCTACCCAAAGGTTATTAACTTCTCCCTTTTTATCGATCATCTTATTAATCATTTGATACATTAGATTTCAGTTATTTTTAGCCAATTATTTATAAGAGATTCACTAAGAATAAATTTTAAATATAACCAAACTAGGTAAAAAAATGACAAAAATTTACCTCAGGTGTATAGTTAAACATAGAATGTACAATTTATCTATTTTGGTAATTCTAAATTGGTTTTATTTTAATGAAAAAATCTGGGTTACCCTTTAACACTGTTACCCGACCTGATCCACCATAGACCTGAAGAGCATTCGAAATCCCCATGTGCTAGTGAATATCACCCAGGAATCAAAAAAAATCATAGGGAATGTTTTTACCAAAATTGAAACAAGATACATGGAATATATACATAGTGGAAACAATATACAAAAAAAAGATATATCCCATAACAAATTAACCTAAATCTACAAAAAACATTAAAATAGGGACCAAATTCCAAGGTATGTGTCCAACAAAATGAAAATGGACAACTAAAACCAAAAACTACTACTCCATGTGATGAGTGGAAACTTACCACTATCTTACCACAAGCTACCCATAACTATCTAACATGAACCTCTATACCAAACTGTGTTTCCTTTCCTTTTCCTACATCAAAATACAATAAAAGGTGGGCATACCATTAAAAGGGTGTGTTGGGTGTGAGCTAAATAGGCTCAGTTGGAGCGCACCCATGTCTTCCATATCATGTATCCATACACCAATCCTAATATTAAAATTTTAAAAAAAAAAATCATGGTAATCATTAAAATAGTTTATATCAATGTCTTGGTAAAACATTTCCCTTTTTCCCACAGTTCTAAAACAACCCAGTTAAAGAGGTTTTAAAGAATAATTTATATAAAAAGTTATCAATAAGGTATATCAAATATGAAATAATAAAAATCCAAATAATAGGTAAAAATACACCAAGGATCACTCATGGTCAATAAATCTAGGTTACTCATACATCAATATGACTAGTGCGCACTATATGTCTCTAGAATCCATGCATAAAGGTACAGGGAATAGAGGAACACCACAGAAAGTGAACCCTCCTACCATGTTAGTCAATTCCTATAACAAAATTAATCTTGATCTTGGAATAGTAGAACACCCTAGAAAGTGAACGCCCTAAAAGTTTAAAAAAAATCCTCAATACCACACATTTCACCTATGTACCCAAGGATCTCATTTAATATATTTAATACCATTTCAAATGGATTACTTGTTTCACAAAACAATTTGAAGAACCCTTTTTTATATTAAAATCTTCTTTGAAAACCCAATTCTCCATTCATTTCACAATTATTTTAAAATTACCTTTCCTTTACCAAAATAAAGGGAAACACACCTTTTTTCAAAAAACCATTCACACATACAAATCAATCATTTCAAAATCATATTAATTCAACACATGGGAAGGAAGATAGAATAAATGATAGAGTCCCTTGAATCGATTCCCACATATCATAATCAATTTACATAAGCAAAATATTCAGTGGTAGAATAATTCAAAACATAACTCAAGGAACTCATGTGCCACACCACAACCAACACAAGGAATAACCCCCCAAATAATATAAAATAATTAATCTAAAAGGAATGATGTAGAAACATACACATTTTATGATATATCCATAAAGCATCCCAATGCTACTATAGCAAAATAATGCAGATGTAGAAACGTCACTTTCACAAAGTGAAGTAACTAAACAAATATGGAGACCTGGAATTAAATAAAGTAATTTTAAATTGGAGGAAACAACCAAAATTACATGGAAGGGGCTGGTGTTTGAGTTAGGGAAGAACAAAACTGAATAAATTAGGATTATATATTACAGTGGATAAAACCTAATGGTCATGAGGGGTTTATTTCATAAAAAATTGATTAGTGGAATAGAATCCTCACATCTCAAGTATACCAAAAAATTAATACCCTTGGGTTAATTTATCTTGGGTTACATATTTTTTATATATGAAAGGAAATTTCTATGTAAATGGATTTATGCTACAAACTATTTTCACAAATTGTACCACATAACCTATTTATGCTTTAAATTTGGAATTTATAACATAAATGATCCCTCTAGGTAGTTCCTAATCCAATTTCTATTGAAAATCCAAAAAAAGTCTTTGATGATCCTCAAAATCCAAATTTCCACTCTTAAACATAAAAAGGATAATACCTTTTTATCAAGGATGGTACAATATCTCCACCATAGAAATTTATATACATGGGAATTCATGTGGATGTAGAATTCTCTGGGTAGAGGTGAAGTCGCTTCTCCCTCATCGATGATTCATATTCCCAAGTATCCTGAGATTATGATATATGTTTCCATAATATTCTGACCAATGGAGTCAACTTCCCACACAAATATTTTACGAATGAATCAATGATGTCTACTAGTTTCTATATAATATAAATGTATGACTTAAATTAAATATCATACCAACTCGAAAGATTGGAAGGATTAGGATGGTAATTCATAAGCTGATATATGTGTAAAAATCATAGAGACTTATCAACTGATCCATTAATGCTAATTGATAAGAAAATATTACCAAGAAACTTTATAACCTCAAATAGTCCAAAATATCTAAGATCCATATTTCACTGCTACTCAAGGTGAAAATGACCCAACAGAAGAGAGACCTTCTAGAAAACGTGATTAAAAAAACTCAAAATAAGGATTTTGACGATCCACATGAGGTTTATTATAACTCTGTGTCACAACCATGCACCCACATATATCCTGAATCCATAAAAATATAACTTGAACAATACTTGGTCCCCACCTCTACCCAATAAGTAGGTGACCTGAATAGAAGACTATACAAAGCCTCAAAGGAAGTAATTTTGATCAATGATTGATAACTATTTTTATTAGAAAATTCAACTAGTCCTAGATGTGTATCCCATGATCTAACTAAATCCAAGATGTAGGCATAGATAAAATCCTCTAGGATCTAAGTATAATGAACTATTTAATTGTTTGTCACTAGAGGAAAAGTTGTACTCAACCTAAACTGAGTCCACATCACCTTTTAAAGACTCTTCTTGAACCTAGAAGTAAATCTGGGATACCTATCCAAAATAAATGTAGAGGGAACTCCAAGTATCCTCATGATCTCCTACATATATAGATTCTCTATATCCACAACATTAATGGTGTCTCTGATTGGGATGAAATGATATAATTTCATCATATGATCAATCGCCACGCATATAGAATTATTACCATATGGATTCTGTGGTAATCCAACAAAAATTTTCATACACAGCTACTCTCATTTCAAAATTGCAACCAAAAGACCTTGAAGAAAACCAGAAGGCTTTAGGTTATCTTCCTTTATCTATTGCCATGTATAACAGTGGGACACAAAATCAACAATTTTTTGTTTCATTCCCAGCCACCAGAAACCCTATCTATTATCATAATACATCTTCATAGAACTAGGTTGAATTTCCCATGATAAACTATAATGATCATTAATCATTTAATTTATCATATATTTTTGGATGAAAAAAAACCCCAAAATGAATAATACAATCAGAAGGGAGAGTCCAACCAAAAATGTCTCCACACCATTTAAGGGTTCCCTGATTCCTTGAAACTCATCATCATGATGCTGATTCTATAGAGTAGACTCATGGAGAAGTGAAAACAACTAAACAATAGTCATAACCATAACTAAATCATCCCACATAGCATCTGGACACATCTGAGTGAAGAGTCTCATTAGGTAACACAATTCCTTCAATTCCAAAATAGCATGTATTGGAACATTACTACTAATAGTTTTAGAAATCACATTCCCCTTGCTCGGTGTATGGGATACATCAAAGTCAAATTTATGAAGGTATTCTACCCACTATATCTATGAGATATTAAATTCATTGAAAGAAAATATATCTAGAAATATCTTTTCATAATAAAATACAGAAAACCTCTCCACAATAAGATATTCCCTCCAACATTTAAGTGTATACATAAATTTAGAAAGCACCAAATGATGGGTGGGGTAAAATTTCTCAGGAATCCCAAGTTGATAAGAGATGTAAGCCACAACATGATCATAATATATAAGAACACATCCTAAACTAGTATTATAATAATCATTGTACACCATATATGCATTACTAGGATCAAGTAAAATCATACTAGGATTTGATGTTAGAATTCATTTCAAATCATCAAAATAAGTATGAAATTTTTCATCTCGTATTAATTTCACCCCTTTCATGGTAATATTAGTAAAATATGATGCTAACATTAAGAAATCATTAATGAACTATAGATATAATTCAACAAGACTTAAGAATATCTAAATCTATAAGACATTCCATGGCTCTTATAATGGAAATACATCCTTTAACTTCTCTAGATCAGTTGATAGAACTTGTCTAAAATTCAAATTTCTCAAGAACGTTACTTCTTGAATTTAGAAATAAAATTTCCAAATATTTCCATAAATTTAGTGGATCCACAATATTTCTAATACTAGATTCAAATAGTGTTCCTAATCACACTTGGATCATCAATTAACCATGATATAATCCATGAAAACAATTATAAAACTATTAAGATACTTGTGTAATATCTAATTTTTCAAAGCCATAAACAATGTATAAGAATTAGTTATAAAAAAACGAATTACCATATATTCATAATGCTCATACCTTCTCATAAAAGTGGACTTTGGAATATCAAACTCCTGAACCCTAATCTGATGATAACCTGGCTGATTATCAATTTTCAAAAACCAATTTTCCTCATTTAACTAATCAATAAATTCATCCACGTGGGGAAAATGATACTTGTTCTTAACTAACACTCTTTTAAAATTTCAATTTTCCAGAAAAAAAGGAATTGAACCATCAGCTTTATTATAAATAACACCAAGGATTCTTAAAGAAAAACATTATGGCGGAACCATTCTCAAGAAGATCATCCAACTAAACCCTAATCTTCTTCATCTTAGCAGGTTCCCTATGATAAGATGGTATCGATATTGGATTCATACCATGTCCTAGATAAACTACATTATCTACCATAATCTCTAGAGAAAGATTGGAGAATTTATCTTGTAATACATTTGGAAATTCCTAAAAACCCATGGAAAAAATTCCAAGAGAGGAAACAACATCGGTCTCACCTACAATGACAGAGAAAAAACCCATGAGCTCTAGGTGGGGAGGTCATGCACAACCATACATCAGATCCCACTCACCTTGAAACACCTGATATATCCCATCAACAGCAAGGACTGAAACATGATGAAGATAAATATAAATATCTTCTTGGTGATAAACTAGGTAATACATCCCAATGATGATGTCAAATAGATCTAGATCAAGAACAAGTAAATCTCAAACCTACTCTACATTAGATATTGATACAGAAGAAGATAGACATTGAAACCCTTGATCTTTCCTCATTATAATCTCTATTGTATTCTTTGCTCCATAAAAATATGGGTAGATATAAACAAGTGTGATGAATCAGTATCAAATAATGAAGATTCTATAGAAGATACAACAAAAATATTACCCCTCATTGTCGCCAAACCCACATTATACTTCAATGGAAACTCATCCACCATGTGAATGTAATTCACACATAAGGCCTATGGTTGGAGCTCTATGAAATTTGAAAAATATTAATAAAACATAGTGGAAATTGGATATTAATGAACCCTATCATTATTGAGACATATACATAGCCTTGTAGTACCATTTTAGATGACCTCAATGGCTACAAGAATTGAAAAACATCACAGTCATGGAACTAGTACTCCTAGTGTGTCATTAATTACCACAATTATAGTAAGTAAGTAGAATATTATCAAATAATATTGATCGTTAAAAGGATTCCTATTGTTGAGAACCACCTCCACTACCACTATGATTATCATGCAACATCCTCTTCTTTTCTTATTTGTCGTTGACGCTATTGTTGGAAAGAATAGTAGTACCATAAGTGCTAATATTTCCCTCTATATTAATCTCCTCATAATTTCCCTATATAAAATGTAAATATATGTGGTATTATTTAGTATATAACCCTATGATTATATATTTAGTCATAAACCCTATAGGTATGTTTGTACTCTCAACTAATCATTCATCACCACATTCTGAGGAAAACGGACGAGCTCCACAAAATGATGGGTGTATTCTACCACATTGAGGACTATACCTACTACAAAGAGACTAAATCATGAGAATTTAACATTATCAGAGACTCTTGGAACAAATAAAAATATAAAAGGATTTTGAAACCCTTCATGTCTAATCCCACGTTCCGATCTTCCAGTACCACCAAATCTAAAAATATATTGTGCAGACCTTTTCGCCTGAATGTGGCACACTTCACCTTCATAACCATAGGTTTATATATGAATTCAAATACATGATAGATCATGTCCAACCAATCCTATGCCTCTGGGGGCTCATTAATAACCTTTAAGTATGGAAGTTTCACATTTAAGAACTCTACATATCAATCCCTACCTACCATGACTCATAGTTGTGCCATAACCACTTGGTTATTAACTCAAGGTGCCTTCTAGTCCATAGCATGAATGGTTTGAATGATACCATCAATAAGATTCATAACTAGATTATGATTATCTTGGGGAACATTTGATGATCCCTCGTATGTAACCCATGGAATATATGTCAGAGGGATGTTATTACACACCATAAATAAAAGGAAATGATCAGATAGTAGGATAATATTAGTTCAAACCTGAAAACCCTAAGTAGAAAATGATATCAATATCAAATCTCAATATAGGAGACTCACATCCAAATAACACCTATTAAATTGATGCACGTCATGGAAAATTTTGTCCATAAACTCACCATAACCTACCAATCAAGTCCTAATAATCCTTTCTCACATCTACAAACTGCTAAAGACTAAGCATAATAATGATCTGATACAATATTTTGAAAAACTAGCCCATGTTGCCCTCTAGTATGGGTACTCAACCTGATCTTATACAAACCTAAAGGGCATTCTAAATCACTATGGGCTATAGACAATCACCCTAGAAGAAATAAAAAATCATTGGGAATGATTTCTACCAACCTAAAACAAGATACGAGTAATATATTCAAAGTATAAATAACAAACCAAATAATATATTCAATAATAAATAAAACCAAAAATATAAAAACAACTCAAAAATAACATATTAAACTCCAAGGTACGTGTCTAATAAAACCATAATGGAAAATAAAAACCAACATCTTCTACTCCATGTTTTAAGTGGTAAATTTCCCACCATATCACCACTATATAACCATGGCCATTTGAAATGAACCCTACCACCTCACTTATATTCCTTACCTTTTCTTGTATCAAAATGCAATACAATGTCTATACACCATTGAAGGGGTTTTTTTGGTGTGATCTTAATATACTCAGTAGGATCCCACCTAGGTGTTCCATATCAAGTATATGTACAATAATGAAAATATGCTTAATTTAGAAAATAATGAATAGAATGGATCAAATCAGTTTATATCAAAATAATTGTAAAAAACTTCACTTTATTAACAATTCTAAAACACATCAGGTAAAATATTTTCAAATACTAATTTCCATAAGAATTTATCACCAACTTATATCAAAGAGAAAAAATTAAAATCCAAATAATAGGAAAAAATATTCCAAGGATCACTCACAATCATTGTAGCAAGGTCACCCATAGATCAATATGACTATTGGACACTATAAGTGCATGGAACCCATGTATTAATGTCCATTGAAAAGAGGAACACCCTAGAAAGTAAAACCTCCTACCATTTCAATCAATCCAGAGAGAAAAAATCATCTTGATCTAAGAATAGAATAACACCCCAAAAATTGAACTCCCTAACAATTTTAGAGGATAATCCCCTATACCACACCTTCAACTGAAGTAATCAAGGTTACCATGTGCTACATTTGAAATCATTTCAAGAGGCTTTCACATTTCAAGATACAATTTCAAACACTCATTTTCTATCAAATCTTATCTTGAAACCCCATTTCTCCATTCATTTCACAATTCTTTTAAAATTAAATTTCATTTAGAAAAATGAATTGGAACCCTATATTTTATTAAAACCCCACTTACATACACAAAAAACAATTATTTCATGATAATTCTAATTAATTTAGAAAATAATTTTCAAAACAATATAAATCCAAGGTTCGTATAATATATGATCAAGATGGATCCACCTACCTCAAACTCAGGTCACACACTGGCCATAATGGGATCCACACACCAGATGGAATGCAAAACAACTAATAAAGACCATAGAGTTAGTTACCACATCACAAAATCTATTTACATTATAAAAATGGTCATGAGAGAGGATAGGTCAAAACATACCTCAAGGAAATCATGTGTTTCAATACAACCAACACAAAGGCTAACCCCGGGAAGAATATCAAACAATAGATCTAAAAGGAATAATAGAGAAGCATTACCATATTATCACGGATCGATAAATACAACTTAATGTTATTACCCAAATAATGGAAATGAAGAAGAAATGACATTTACACAATGAAAAATATATTAACCCAGACGAATATTGAGTGATGAGTGAAGTGATCTGGAATATTAGGTGACACCCAAAATCACCTTGAAGATAATAGGGTTTGAGGTGGGGAAGAACAAAGTTGAATGAATGATTATTCAAGATTGAATGACATAGAACCTACTAGGCATGAGGTTTTTTGCATCATAAAAAAGTAATTTAGGGTGAAAACTCGCCATAACACCTATACACTAAAAAATAGATCAACTTGGGTTAATTTATATCATTATACATATTTATAATGTAAGAAAGGAATTTATGGCATCATTAGATTTACATCATAAACTATTTTCATTGATTGTGGCCCACAACCCATTAACACTATATATTAGGCATTTATGATGTAAATGTGACCTATAGGTAGTTCATAGCATAGGCCCTATAGAAACTTCTAGAAAAAGGTTATAAAAATCCTCTCAACCCAAAGTACCATTTTTAAACAAGAAAAAGGAAATACCTTTTTATCTAGGATGTTATAGGTCTTCCCAATCTTGAATTGGGTAGAGTGTCTTCACCTTGATTAACCTAGATATATCATACCCACCTAATTTCCTCCTAATATTTCTTACTTCTATTAAAAAGATTCCCCAATGCATAAAATAAGAAATGATCCACCAGATCCTATACTTGTATTAGAATGTTTCTCTGAAAAAACACCCTAAATTAAAATGTTTTAGAAATCATAGATATTAAAAACACAGCTTGAATTTCAAGGGTCTTTTTAAAACAATTTTGAAGTGTTGATATTTTTAATTTTTATCCATGATAATATAGGGGTAGTGTAGAGAAATAATGGGAATATGTTAATCATGTCTTCTTTCATATTATCTATAAACGCTTATGCTTTTACTTAAATAAATGTTTTATGGTAGTATTTATTAAATAAAAACTTCTAAATAAATTTCTATGGTAATCTTTGGTTTTAATATCATAAACTATAATGACCCACCATTTACTTGAATGACCTTAGATAAAAAAGTTCACCAACTTCAACATATGTTTACCCAGAATATCAATCCTCTAAAAGTATGATGAATATTTTTATCCCCTTTCTCTATCTCTTATAGTCAGACATCACCTTGAAAGGTTGGGGTGATTAAAACAACATAAGATGAACACATATTTATATTACATAATTTTTATAATTTAAACATTATATCTCATAAAATAATCTTGTAATTTAATATTTAGTGTCTTTGATGACCATATACATTTGAAAATTTTTATAAAAAACGTTTGAACATTCTTCAATACTTCTGCCACACTATACACTCTTATAAACTTATCATAAGTTATAATCATCTTCATAACCTATGAAATAGAAATATAATAAATGGGTGAGCTCAAATGCATGGTAATGTAAAATTTTGAATCATGTAATAAAGGATTATATCATAAGAATAAGAGAAAATTGGTAAGGAAAGAAATTTATTGTTAGAATAATATGAAATCCATGATTTTTCCCATGATTCATGATATAAGAACATATAAGAGAAAACATATACCAGGGAAAAGAGTGTGGAATCATAAGATAATAAACATGAGTCATAGAGAATAATCATAGGAACATGGAATGGAAATATAAAATTACCTTGAGATATATAAGAAGATTGATTCTTTGAAAAAAACATAATATTAAGTTATCATCATATTATTAGAATATCCAAGAAGGTCCACCCTTGAGTTTGTGAGCATATTCAAGATGGTTCACCCTTCATTTTGTGAGAAAATCAGAGAAGTAGTTTATGTGAATATCCAAGAAGGGTCATGCTACAAAATTTCATGATATATAACACATTAACCAATGAATTAGTGGGAAATATAGGACCCCACCCATCATTCATATATACTTATTATTGGTTCCAATTAAAAATCATCCACTTATCACATCAAAAAGAACCCACTGAAATAAAAATGGGTTTAAAACTATTCCAATGAAAATAATTCACTTTTTATAAAGAACCCATAGAAATAAAAATTGGTTTTAGGAAATATACAGATGGAAGTAATTCACCATTCATAGAATAAAGATCCCATGTAACTAAAAAAGAGCTTTATAACATTTCTAATTACACTCACCAAAATTGACCTTAAGAATGAAACCTTTTTTTAAAAAAAAAAATTCTCCCAAATAGAGTATTTAATAAGAATATATAGATGGTGATTCGTGAAAAATAATTTCATATAAAATAAACCCTTTATGATACAGAGTTAAATGTTTGTGAAACCATAAAATATATTTAGAAAACATTCTTAATATTTTTATAAAAGAAGAAGTTTCATATCTCATTTAAAAGTCATTTTTTAATTGGTGGAGTAAAAAAGATTAGAAAAAAAGTTTATTTCAAAAAATATTTTTCAATAAAAGTTCCTTGAAATGATATAAAGGTTATTAAAAAGAAATTATGGGTGGAAGATAAAAAAATTTATTATTAAATCATGGAATATTTTTAAAATATTTTTAAACAAAATTTTAAAAATCTTCATTGTAAAAATAGTAAGAAAGAATATTTTTAAATGAGGGTTAATAAAATATTTGGGTCACTAATGATAACATATATTTGGGTTTCCATGTATAAATTAGGACAATTTATGGAAAAGGAAAATGTGTACATGGAGGAGAAATTGGCATTAAAGCAGATGGGAATTATTCTCAAAAATGATATGATTTTGAGAATGAAATCCATCATGGTAAACATTTGAATTTAAAATTTCACTTTACCTAGATATAGGAGTAATTATAGTATCTTCATATAACATAATAAATTAAACTTTTAAAACCATGGTAAAAAATTAATCGTTATGACTCAAAAAAGAAGTTGAGTCATGAATAAACCTTACCATGTATTCCATCTTACTCAAACGAGATCTAACAACATGTATAATAAGAATATATCTCTTAATCACATATTTTATGACCCTATAATCATTTATAAAACTACTTTATAATTATTATAGATATTTATATTATGATTTTATTATCTATTATCAATATCAGGTGTTGGTAATCTACATCGTTTTGAACTATTTTGGTAATAGTGTTGTTAGAATTTATTCTTCTCCCAAGGTTCATTATTCTTAGATAATATAAGGTATTATAATTATCATTTTTGATAGATTATGAATATATAATTTCATTTAATTTAAGTTTTATTTATGGTTATTTTATAGGAAATTGTTGAAAAACATGTTTCAATGATTTTTAAAAAATAAACAATTATATCATAATTAATGTGTTTAATTTTAATTTTACCTTTAAATAAAAAAAATAAAATCCTTACTTATATATTTATATCACATTTCATTATTAATTATGTTCTCAGAGTCATCCAATATATAGTTTTAGATTATTATTCACGTAGGTGGTTAGGCCGACCGAAACATGAAAATACCAAATTTAATAGATGATTATGATTATGAATTGTTCATATTTTTAAAAATATCATTATTAAACAAGAATAATTTTATTATTTATATGATTTTATGGTGTTGAATTATTTTTTGAATATTTTTTTAATAAATAGAAAAGAAATATGTGAAAAACAACACACATCTCTTTGGGAAGGTTGTATTTCATACAATACACAAATGACAGTTTCATTTTTTTTATAGAAAAGGTGAAATGTGGTGAATATTTATTAAATTATCATAAATACTTTCATAATAAAAAATAATTCTGTAATAGTATATAATTTTTAATATTATTTTTTATTCTAAGAGAGTAGATAAATAATTTCAAGAAAATAATGTACTTAGGTTGAGAAATCATGCTTTCCTAAGGAATACTTCTTATAAATAGAGATATTAAGAAAATATTTTTTGATTAGAGGCACAAGGAAAATGAATAATAATATAAATGATGGATAATTTGAATATTTTTTGGAGGAAACAAAATTCATTGTATAATATTTAATGGGTGGTGAAATGTCCCTTTTATGAGTGGTGAGAATGACATTTTTTGTAAATATTTCAAATTAATATAAGGAGAGAACATATTTAACATGGTAAGTGGATGAAAAAATTGAAATAAATGGATTTAAGTATTATATAATGTAAATAGTATCTCAATAACTCAATTATAAAAAAAATTAATCATGTTTCAATCCCTTTACTAATTTATTGATTACTTTTGATATTTCATATTTTACCGTGGAAAACTAGTTTTTACCTTAATAATTTAAAATTATCACATAAAAATAAAATATTTTGTATTATATAATTTAAACCTAATGATTTTAGATTTGAAATTCATTTTATCATATAAAATTTATGTTTTGGAGAGAAAACTATTTCAATATTAGCACATGTAATGCGTAAAAATGTGTGTTTAGAAAAAAGTGTATTTTAAAGCTATAAAATTTATGTGTAGGGTAAAATTAATATTTTACTTGATTATAATGATATAAAATGGTTTATTATAAAAAATAAATGTTATTTTACTTTTAAAAAATACTAAAAACTATTTTTAGAAAATTAATATTTAATTTAAAGGAAAGACCAAAAACAATTTCTTTTATCGGAAAATGTTACATATGTGTCTAAAATAAACCCTTAAAGTTTTATAAATTAAAAATTATAGTTTAAAAATATATTTTTTACTCTTTATATACATATATTATCAACAAATATTTTTATAATTATATGTATTTATTTTTTAAGTTTATAAAATTTATATTTTTGGTAAAAACTATATTTTCATGATTTACATAAAAATATACTATATCAAATAAATTCAAAAAAATACATAGGTAAATATAAATTCAAAAATGATAATATTTTTAAATAGTTAAAATTAAAATATTTTTTTTTTATTTTTTATATGAAAATTCAATATTTAAATAGATCTTCATTTATGGAAAAATAATGAATGTTTTATGCTTTGAGTGTATGTGTTTTTAATTTATTATTATCTTTTATCTACTATAAGCCATATTATTGAATTAATTTTCTTATCTAATATTTCACTAATCCATTTATTTTAGATTTTTGTGAAATAAAGTGTGCTCACATGGTATTTAATTAAGGAAATTTATTTGCGATGGTCATGGTTCATTACTAATAACATGAAGTCCCACAGGACATTCACAGTAGAAGGTTCCCATAAAGGTACTCAATGTCCCTTATATTTACATAACTACGCAATCCCCAACAAAACTAATAGATCAATAGTTGTCCTAGTGTGTAGAGCATACACATCATCCCCTTAATTTATAGATATATGTGGTCAATGTGCTTAGCTACACTATATTTAAGTAGAGATTCATTTTGAATGCATCTTTAATGAATAAATAGAGTTCTGATAAGGGAAGTAAAATAACTAATAGTCTAAAACCCCATAAATTATCTCATTAATTCTCATTTTTATTAAATCATTATAAACATTAATATATATTTAAAAATATTTTAGAAACATTTCCTAGAGATATAAATGAAAAATATATATAAGAATAATAATAAGGCGGATTTTTTAAGAAATTAAATTAATTAAAGATTTATACTAACCTAGTCCTCACTAATAAATAATTAGAAACCCCTACTTATTTTATAATTATTTTTTGGTAAATATTAATCTCATTTTGATTCTACCCCAACCCCCTTTTTATTATATAAAAGAGATTAATTTTAATAGATTAAGTGGGACCAATGAAAAATATTTGTCAAATCCAAAAAATTATAAAAAACCATAAAATGAAAACTAAAGAAATGTAAAACCTAAAACCAGTAGGTCTAGTCATGAATAACCTAATAAAAATAGAAAAATGGGGAGGTCATTAGGTCGTTTAGCTCAATGGTGAATTTTTGTTGGTCTTTAATTTCCATTCCTTGAACCACACAATTCTTTAGGACCCCAAAAGAAAGGTCAAAAATTGAGACCTCACTATAAAAATCCACTTTTTCTGAAAATAATGGACTCTTATTGGGAAAACATCATAATTTATCAACAAAGTCCCACCACCACCACATAGAAACATTATAGACTAGTAGAATCATCATATATATAGAGTAATTTAATGTAACACCCCAAAATTTCATTGTATGAAATCTCATTAAAGTAAATCAATAGCTTGCGCTACATGCAACACCGAGTTTGAGCTTACCACAACTTACTAAACTAACCGTTCAGAAAGAGGTAATGAATAGTATTAACTAAATATTGAATATTATATACTCTATATAATTTTGACATCCATATTATGTGTTTCTTAGACATAATATAAGAACAAATTCATTTTTTCGGATAAAATCATTATTTCAAAAAATGAAAGTTTACCTCCTTTTAATGGAACCCCCTTTTTAAAATCAATATTTTACACTTTTATATATTCAATTTAATTAAATTAAATTCTTATTTATGATCGAGACATAAAATTTTAGTTTTGATAAATTTTTGGTACTTTTCTGATAACTTTCCTAATTTTATGAATAGTGAAAAATACAATGTTTTAATTGGGAACAATTTTTTTAATCGAAATAATTTATAGTGATAAATTATTCATTTGAATGGATTTGAATTATAATTAGATTATATTTTTATCATTTAATATTATTTAGTTCATTATAAGTAATTTTACATTTAAATTTGACATAAACCCATGTCAATCTTTTAATAGTTTTCACAATTTAAAAAACCCGCTTTTTGGTTTTGACAATGGGAATTAATTGTAAATTAATAAATGAAACTTTAATTTATTTAGTGTTATAAAATATAATTCATTTTTGAATTCATAATATCAATATTATCTTAGGGTAAATTTTTTGTGTTTTTCTGAAAACTTTCAATTATTGATGAATAGTGAAAAACACTTCATTATTGGTTAAAACAGACTTTTTATTTAAATAATTATTTGTTTTATTTAAATTTATTTTAGGAAAAAATATATACATAATACCTATATATGTTCAATGAAATTCATTGTAGTCATTTTTAAAAAAGAGTTTAGAAATATAAAAATTTTATTGAAATTTTTACCGTCATTTACCAACCTCCTAGGAGCATTTGCAAATTTGCATAAAAATTACTTTTACCACTTTTTTGAGTTTAATTTCAAAAATCTGAGTGAAATGGTTAATATCAATAAATAAATTTAGTTCAATAAGATTAAAATAATTTTTGGTGAATAGGAGCTTTTGACTTTTATTTACCACAGTTTAAAGTAAATATGGTAATTAAGGGTAAATATGATATCATAATTACCATAACACATGTACTAATTCAATTGGATAAGTATAATTCGACCAAAAACTACTTTGATAATAAAATATTATCCTTTTTGGTCCACTTGGATTAGATTAAGACATTTATTATTATTTTATTTAAAGAAGAGGTAAAAGAGTTAAATTCAATGGTTAATAACTAAAACATTTTTAATATAGGGTTAAACACAATATAAATTCGACTATAATAATTCATTATAAAGTTAAAATATTTCCTACATAATGGTATTTTATTTATAATTTTTAGACATTAAATAAGTTAATTTATTTATGACTCAATACTAATGTAGTAATTACCTTTTTAATAATATATTAAAATATTTGATATTAAAAATATTGAAATAAATGTAATTTGAGACTTTTTATGAATTAAACTAATTTTATAGGTTAATATGACATTTTATTGTTGGTTAAATAAATTTTATTCTATGTCATAAATTTTTTATGGATTTCAAAAAAAATAAAATACTAAATAGCATAAAAATTGACATAATTGAGTTTTAAAAACAAATACTATATTATTAATTGATATAATATTCTTAAAAATCTATGATTTGGGAAAAAGACTAATATATGATTATATATATTAATAATTAACCACATGGGTTTCTCTTGGCTTGTTATAGTACGTTTATTAACCATATAATATAAAAATACAAAGAGACATGGTTAATGTTAAACTATTTAACTAGGAGTTAAATCTAAGAGATAAGGTTAATATGGTGACCCAAACCTATCTGAAACCTCTGAGTTAAGAGTTTTTAGACCCATACCAACCTTATACTCTAAATAATTAATTTGTTAGAAATTTTAAAACTAAAATTATTTTATTATAATTTAATATTTCAAGCTTTACCTAAAGTGACCCTCACCTCTCTTATAAAAGGGTACTTCCCATTCTATTAATTTCACACCTCCAAAGCCATTTGGCTCAGCCAAACCCTGACCAAATATCCTCCCAACTTTTTTCCCTTCATATTAGAGACCTTACTTTTGTCAGAAAGCCAACCTATGGATCCATTTTGATCAAATCCAAATGAAGAACCTGAAGAAGAGGTAAATATTTCATCACCTATTTCATGTTTTTTCTTCTTCCACATCCTATTTCATTGTTGTTTCTATTCTAAAATAATAAATCCAGTATCATATATATATTATGATGTTATTAAAAAATTATACAACTATATTCATTATTCAATCCATTATTTAAATGACAAAGTCACCATACATGTGTGCGTACGGCTTACCATCTCCACGTCTTGGTGTAGTCTGTTATTCAAACAATTCATTATTTGGATGTGTATAATAATGAGTATAACTAATTTAAATAATAAATATAACATGTTAATTATTCTTTATATATGATATACCATCCAATTACATATTATTTCACCATCAATATAATGATATCGTTGCCCGTGCGTACGTACGGTTTACCGTCTCCACGACTTGATGAGATTCATTTCCACATTCACCATTCAACGATGATTATAAAAATATATATTATTAATATGTATGAAATATATGACATAATAATTATAATGAGATCATATATATATATATATATTTAAATATATCTTATTCACCTAGTTCCGTTCAATACGATATGAAAATGGAAACAGCGTTTATGCGTACGTATGGCCTACCGTCTCCATAAATGTTGTTTTCCATTTCATATATCTATATATTATACATATTTATATTATAAATATATATTATATATAAATCATTTTTTATATTCAGGAAGTATGTAAATCATTATCTAAATGGTAAAATCAATAATAACAAGTTAAAACACATACGATAAAGAAATCTATTATTACCCAAAATATTAATTTAACATGGAAATAATTATTAAATGTGTAGTATAAGGTAATAAATTAATCATGTATGATATAATAAAAATGAATATGGTTATATAATAATTTAATAACATACAATGGTCATTATATATGAGGTTAAACGTACCCTTGACCAAATGAAAGTGCAAGGTAATGGTTAATTTCACAATCTCTTTATTCTCCGAGGTTATTTTTACATAAGTATCTACTGGGAAATATTTATTATCTATGTACATTTTTAATAAAAGAGTTTTAAAAGGTATTATTTTTAAGGGAATTTTTACTAAAACATATTTTTAAATTTGTTAAACATTTATTCTTCTAAACTGTTCTCATTAATGTCCTTATATTCAAAATGGTTTTAAGGATTTATTTATATGGACATGAAAGTTTTAAAATGTTAATTCTTTTCAAATGTTTCAAAGTGGTATGGGACACTTTTATTCAAAACTATATTTTAAATGACTTCCTTTATAAATTATGTGACTTTTAAATGATTTCATGAAAAAGGTATATTTCTCTCAATGATTTTTACTGATCATTTTCACCTATGTCAACATCCTTTACAAGATATTATTCTTGATTGAGGTTAATTTATTATAATACAAATCTTCTATATTGTACTGAAGGTTTTGGGATTTTTTTTACTGTGGATGTATTATTTTTATAACATTAATGGTTTATGAATAAATTATTTACATTTCGTATGTTATTTTTAATGCAAATGTTTATGTTCTGTTTAAACCTTTTCATATGAGGAATGCATTGGACTTAGTAAGTGATGGGTGGAGCCCGCTATAACTCTTTGATGACTCGGTATGTCTCATGAGACAAAATAGTGTCTTGGAATAAGGCCTTTAAAAAATCTTATTTTTAGTCTTGGCACAAGGCCATGACAATGAGGTTATGAAGTCTGGAATTATGCATTTCATCATTATGAAATCGGATATTGATATTACATGTGATTATTCGACTAGTAGAATATCCATGTGAATAAGTAAATGGAATTATTTGATTTATCTCTTCCATATTATGATGAAGTTAAATTTTAAAAGGCTTGTGTGTTAGTCTTATACATTTCCTTAAATATTTATGCTTATTTGTGAATGATTTCTCTATATTGTTATCCTTACTGAGCATTTGAGCTCACCCCTTTCTTTGGTTTTATTTTCCCAGGATTCCAATAAGTGTATTATGATTGAAAAGAATGGTTAATCTAGGGGATTAATGATTTTCTCAATGGATCATTTATTTTGTGTTTAATTTTCTAATGTGTAATGTAATATTCATGTATGTAATCTATTTTCCAAGACTGCTAAACTAATCAGTCTTTTGGGACTTGATTCCTTTTAATCATTCCAATGTATTAAAATAATGTACTGACTCTGGTCTTTTGGGGTTTGGTCATTACTGTTGGTATTAGAGAAAGTTTAGAAATAACCTTAGAAACTAGATTTAGAAAAACTCTAATTAAAAATCATTACCCTAATATAGACATTGATGATTTGTATAGAAGAACATCCTATAATTTTGGTAATATAGAGATTTTGTTAATTTTCTAAGAAATAAATCCCTTTTGGATATGAGCAGGTAGAGGTGGCTCTGGTAGAGATATACCTAGGCATGGAAACTCCGAAAAGGAGTTTCGGGCTTGACCCAGGGTATCCTTGTACATGAAAACGGACCTTGATACCCTCTTGGTTACAACAGTCCCAAGGGATATGCTTACGATAATTCACATTCTCATTACAAGTCATTATGAAGGATTTAGGAGTAAATACTTCTTCAAAGAAAACATTTTTAAGATTACAGATTATATGTATAATCTTTTCAATTTACATTAGGTATTTTACATGTTTGGAATTATGCATTGCAATTCATAAACTATCCTAGTATATGTCATTGTTTAGAAATGGCACCCAGTAGATGGAATAAGAACTCCATAAATACGCATGATCTCAAGAGTAAGAAGGATCATATCATTCATGGTATTAAGCCAACATTTAGAAAGGAAATAGTTTTCCACGTATTATCAACATATGAACAAATAGTTTCATGTCTAATAAGAAAAGTAGAGAATTATCTAAGTCATATGGCTATGAGGAGAAGCTGGATAAGAAAAGGATGGTAAAAATAAATATGGATAAAGGGAATAAGGGAAAGAAGGATTTTCACATATGTGATTATTATGGAAATAGTCACCTTGGTAAATGATTAAAGGGAATCGGAGTTTGTTATAAGTGTAGTGAAAAAGGACACTAAGTACGTGATTACAAGGGTAAGAAAAAGGTTTCTAATGTACAATGCTTCATCTAAAAGGAGTTGGGACACTACGCGAATCAATGTCCAAATCATCAGAGTATACCCAAAATGCTGCTATTAGATAATAATAAAGTTATGATACTAACGAAGTTGAAGAGGAATGATTTAGATTTCTTATATTGTTATTAAAGTATTGTGTCATCTGAGTATTGTATTAATTATGTATATGTTATAAGAATTATAGAGTATATAAGTATTGTACTGCAGTACTATTTCATCAAGGACTTGAGATTGTGTGGAACCAAAAAAGGTGACTAAATGGAAGGTTAATTTTTTTTAGAAAATATATGGTTGGGAGAAATATAAACCTTAATATGATTATGATACTGAGGTAGTGATTTTTTAATAAGATATGATTGATTTGGATAAATTATATTGGATATTCATGACTACCTTGAAACTCGTTAATGATTTGTATATTTCATCATTGTTGAAGTTTACTACATTTTTTGGATATAAAGAGTTTATCCAGTATTCTATAAGGAATAAGGTAGCATGAATGTAATCAATATAGTTATATGATAATTTAGGGTGTTACGATGTTTTAAAAGAATACATGATGAAGGTATTCACATGTCAATACATGGAAGAAAGGATCTTCATTGTTTTTACCTTGCTTATAAATTTTGGACTGTGAGCTTGGACATATGTATTTTGGATAAGTCTAATGGTTGGAATCTATTAAGTTTGACATTGGATATTATTGTTAAGGATAAATCATTTCTTAATGTTATTTTTCGATTGTCATAAAAAGACCAACCTGGAGGTTGGGCGACAACCCATCGTGTCTGGCAAGGCCACGAGACTTGATCCCACAACTGAAGGGTGACAAGGGTGCATCACCTACCACTGGCCTACGTGATGTCCTAGTTTGTATAATGTAGTTTTTTAAATAGTCGGACAAATTAATATAAATTCCTTTTCTTAACCCTACATGATTAGAATAAATAGAATATTTTTGGAATCTATTACCTTTTGGGGTAAAAGATGAGTTTGTGGTAGGAATTAGTTGCAGGATGAAACTATACTTGTCAAGTATGTTTATATATATATATATATCCTCTTATTCTATGAATAAATTAATTCATAAAATTTAATGAAGGGATCTTAAAACCAAAAATGTGTTATCTTAATACCATATGTTTTTTTAACCGATGAAATTTTACATCATCTTAGATTGATGGCTTTGAGGCCCTTTATTTTAAACTTGTTTGTGATTGATGACCTCAATCACTCCCTATAAATATTTATGTTTTTTATCCAATTATTTGTCACTAATTTCCACCAACTTTCTTCTAATCGAGATCATAATTTGGTAGTGACTTTTTCATTTCCCTTTCCCTCTTATTAAGACTAAATTTTATTAACCCAATTTCTGATGTGGGTTTTCCACAAAGGTATTTTTCTATTTATTTTCTAAGAACAATTTAAAATTAGGAGGACTCAATTTATAGAAGGTTGGGAGAATGTAACACCCCACGATTTCATAGTACATTATCTCATTAAAGTAATTTAATAACTTGCACTACACGCAACACCGAGTTCGAGCGTACCCCAACATACTAAACTAACTGTTCAAAAAGAGGATATGAATAGTATTAACTACATTTTGAATCTTATATACTCTATATAATTTTAACATCCATATAATGTGTTTCACAGACATAATATATGAACAAATTCATTTTTTCGGATAAAATAAGTATTCTTCCAAAAATGCAATTTTTCCACCTTTTAATGGTGAAGCCTTGTTAAATCCAATATTTTAAACTATTATATATTAAATTTAATGAAATTAAATTCTTCTTTAGAATAAAGAAATAAAAATTTAGTTTGGATAAATTTTTGGTACTTTTCTTATGACATTCATATCTTGATTAATAGTGAAAAATACTATGTTTTAATTGAAAACAACTTTTTTAATCAAAATAATTTATAGTGATAAATTATTCATTTGAATGGTTTTGAAGTATAATTAGATTAATTTTTGTCATTTAATACAACGTAGGTCATTATAAGTAATTTTACATTTAAATTTGACATAAACACATGTCAATCTTTTGATAGTTTTTACTTTTTAAAAAACCCGCTTTTTGATTTTGATAATGGGAATTAATTTAAAATTAATTAATGCAACTTATATAATTTTAATTTGGTAATATATACTTCATTTTTTAATTCAGAATATCAAAATTATCTTAGGGTAAATTTTTGGTCTTTTTCTGAAAACATTCAATTTTTGATGAATAGTGAAAACATTGTGTTATTGATTAAAACTGACTTTTTATTTAAATAATTATTTATTTTATTTAAAATTATTTTAGGTCAAAATATATACATATTACCGAGATCAATTAAATTCATTAGAGTCATTTTATAATAAGTTTAGATATATAAAAATTTTATTGAACTTATTACCCTCTTTTACCCATATCCTATGAACATTTGAAAACTTACATAAAACATAATTTTACCGCTTCTGTGAGTTGAATTTCGAAAATATTAAAGACACGGTTAATATTAGTATGTAAAATTTAGTTCAATAAGATGAAAATATTTTTTGGTGAATAGTAACTTTTGACTTTTATTTACCACGGTTAAAAGTAAATTGGGAAATTAAGGGTAAAATGATATCATATTTACCCTAACACATGTCCTAATTCTTTGTAATAAGTATTTTTCGACCAAAAAACAACCTTAGAAATAAAATATTATCCTCTTTGGTCCACTTAATTATATTAGGACATTTGTTATTATTTTATTTAAAGAAGATTTAAAAGAGTTAAATTCAACGTTTAATAACTAAACCATTATTAATATAGAGTTACACACAATATAAATTTGACTATAAGTATTCATTAAAAATATAAAAATATTTCCTACATAATGGTATTTTATTTATAATTTTTATACATTAAATAATTTAATTTATTTATGACACAATGATCATTCAGTAATTACCTTATTAATGAAATATTAAAATAAATTACCAAATAAATGTAATTTGAGCCTTTTGATGAATTACACTAATTTTCTAGGTTAATATGACATGTTAGGGTTGTTTAAAAAAAATTATTAGAAGTGATAAAGTTTTTATGGCTTTCAAAAAATATAAAATACTAAATATTGTCAAAATTGACATAAATGAGTTTTTAAAACAAATACTATATTATTAATTGATATAATATTCCTAAAAATATAAGGTTCTACAAAATGGCTTAGATAAGGTTATATATATTAATAATGAACCACATGGGGTTATCTTGGATTTATATAGTAATTTTATTAACCATATAATATAAACAAACAAAGAGACAAGGTAAATGTCAAACTATTTAACTTAGAGTTAAATCTAAAAGATAAGGTTAATATGGTGACACAAACCTATATAAAACCTATGGGTTGAGATTTTTTCGACCCATCCTCACCTTATCCTCGAAATAATTCATTTTGGATCCATTAGAAACCGAAAAAAATTATAATATAATATTTGATGATTTTTCTAAAGTGACCCTCACCTCTCTTATAAAAGGGTACTTCCCATTCTCTTAGTTTCACACCTCCAAAACCATTTGGATCAGACAACCCTGGAACAAATATCCTTTAAAAATTCCTCCTTTAATCCTAAAGGCCTTCCATTGGTCATAAATCCAACCTATAGAGCCCTTTTGATAAAATCAAAAGGAAGAACTTGATGAAGAGGTAAATATTTCATCACCTCTATCAAGTTTTTTTCTTCTTCCACTTCCTCTTTATTTGTTGTTTCCATTCTAAAATAATAAATCCAGTATATTTTATATACTATGATTTTATTACAAAAATATTACAACCATATTCATTATTCTATCCATCTTATAAATGAAAAAGTCACCATATGTGTGTACGTACGGCTTACTGTCTCCACGTCGTGGTGTAGTTTGTTATTCAAACACTTAATTATTTGGATGGGTATAATAATGAGTATAACTAATTTAAATAATAAATATAAAATGTTAATAATTCTTTATATATTATATAACATCTAATTACCTATGATTTCACCATCTATATAATGATATTGTCCCTCGTGTGTACGTACGGATTGCCGTCTCCACAACACAATGAGATTCATTTCCAAATTCACCATTCAACGATGATTATAAAAACATATATTATTAATAAGTATGAAATATATTACATAATAATGATTCTAAAAACATATATATATATATATATATATATCTTATTCACTTAGTTCTGCTAAATATGATATGAAAACAGAAACATCATTTATGCATACGTACGGCCTATCGTCTCTATAAATAGTGTTTTCCATTTCATATATATATATAATACACATTTATATTCTAAATATATATTATATATAAATCATGTGTTATATTCTAAAATTATGTAAATCATGATCAAAATGATACAATCTAGAATAACAATTTAAAACACATATGATAAAGAAAGTGATTATTCCTCAAAATGTTAATTTAACATTGAAATAATTATTAAATGGGTCGTATAAAGTCATATATGAATTATGTATGATATAATAAATATGAATATGGTTCTGGAATAAATTAATAACATACTATGGTCATTATACAGGAGTTAAACGTACCCTCAACCAAAGTAAAGTGCAAGGTAAGGGTTAATTTCACAATATCTTTATTATTTGAGGTTGTTTTTATGTAAGTATCTAATGGGACATATTTTTTATCCACATACATGTTTAATAAAGGAGTTTTCAAGGGATTATTTTTAATGTACATTTTACTAAAACATCATTTTAAATGTTTTAAGGATTTATTCTTCTAAACCTTTCTCATTAATGTCCCAGTTTTCAAAATAGTTTTAAGGATTTATTTATATGGACATGGATGTTTTAAAATGTTAATTCTTTTCCAAAGTTTCAAAGTGGTATGGGACACTTTGATTAAAATTAATCTTTTCAATGGCTTCCTTTACAAATTATGTGAATTTTAAATGATTCCCTGAAAAAGGGATATTTCTCTCGTAGATTTTTACCGATCATTTTCAACTATGTCAACATCCTTTACGGGAAATTATCCTTGATTGAGGTTGAATTATTATGATACAAATATTTTATATTGTATTGAAGGTTTTGTGATTTTTTTGACTTTGTATGTGTTATTTTTATACTATTCAGGGTTTATGGATAATTTATTGACATTTCGTATTCTATTTTTAATACAAATGTTTATGTTATGTTTAAACCTTTTCATATGAGGTTTTCATTGGACTTAGTCAGTGATGGGAGGAGCCCGCTATAGCTCATCGATGCATCGGTAGGTCTCATGAGACAAACCAGTGTCTTGGCATAAGGCCTTGAGAAAATCATATTTGTATTCTTGGCACAAGGCCTTGACTATTTGGTTATGAAGACTGGCATTATGTATTACATCATTATGAAATTGACTATTGATATTACATGTGATTATTTGACTTATAGAATATCCATGTGAATAAGTAAATTGAATTATTTGATTTATCTGCGCCATATTATTATGAATTTTAAGTTAAAAAGGCTTGTGTTTTAGTCTTATAAAATGCCTTAAATGTTTATGCTTATTTGTGGAAGTTTCTTCTATATTGTTATCCTTACTGAGCATTTGAGCTGACCCCTTTCTTATGTTTTATTTTCCCAAGATTCCAAGAAGTGTATTTTGATTGATAAGAATGGTTGAGCTAGTGGATTAATGTCATTCTAAATTAATAATTTATGTTTTGTTTTATTTTCTAATGTATAATGTAACATTCATGTATGTAATCTATTTTCCATGACTGTTAAATTGGTTGGTCTTTCGGGACTTGATTCCTTATAATAATGCCAATGTATTAAAATAATGCACCGACTCTGTTCTTATGGGGTGAGGGCGTTACATGTAATCTTCTGATGAATACATCATTATCATCGTCTAATAGCCCTAATTCCTTATCCAGTAATTCCAACCCCAGAGAATATAAATATTAGAATAGAATGTCCCCCCATAACTGAAATGATGATGTATAGCCACATCAGCTGAAGGGGAGTAAGGAACACCGCATCAAGAACATAGTGGAATGGTCTTGGTTGAATTTAAGGGTGACCAACCACTAATGGATTGGTAATGACACTAAATAAAAGGTAAAAATATTTTAAACAATATAAAATAGATGGTTTTTCTCATTCCTTAGAAACTAACAACATAACAGAGTAAACTAAATAGAGGAACATCATTTGGTCTATCAAAAATGGAAATATATCAATAAAAGTATTGAAAATAATGTATAAAATAATCAAAAAAACACCAAATTTTTCTAGGGATTAAATTTACAGAATAAATAAATGAGAATATATTGAGAAAAAGATATAAAAATTGAAGATATAAATGATAGGAGTCAGATCCTATGAAAGAACTGACATAATATAATAATCCAAAAAATAATAATCTCAAGAGGAGAAACTAGGGGACAATAACTTTATCCCTAAGATGAAAAATCATAGAACAAACTCCCTAAAATGTTAAAAAAATATCCTCACATCCGTCACCACTATCAATGGACACATAATACCAATACCTTTGACACAAATCCCCACCATGTAAAATAAGGAAAAGAAAGTCCACTGAATGGATCGAAATACAATTAAGCATGAGAAAGTGAGACCATTGAGGATGTTTACTGGATATAAAAATATGTAGATCCAGTACTCAATGTATGGTATCCACACCATGTCAAATAATAGGGGTGAATTATTCCCGGAAAAATATATAATGTAATAATTTTCAAATAAACATCAATAACAATAAAAACCCTATCCCAAAAATCTCCACAAATATAGAATAATAAATATGATGGATATAAGAATAACCAAATATATAGATCTATTTAAAATGGTGATATTTTAATTGTAATAGAGGATGTGACGGAAGGAATGGATCTTTATTTCCATAAAACCCTATTAATGCTATGGAGAAGTGAGCATCAAAGAGGGGGTGTTGAGAGAGTGAGTGTCCATCAAGATTTAGATTCTCATAAATCTATATTTCATTTCAATAATTATGTTAAAAATACATTAAAGCATATAATATATCATTTATTACTCTCAATACCTACCTACAAATTCCTACTCATGATTCATGAGGCTTGATGAAATAGGTCTGAGTCAAAAAGAGATCAAATTTAAACCTTGACTACCCTTATAAACTTAATATTATACTATACTTATATTTTTAAAGTATATTTATGGATTAATTTATTTTCTTCAATGATTTTACCTCCATGATAATCTCTTACCCAAATACCCTATGTGGTCTTTAATACCATTTTGTAATGACCTATCCTAGATCACCTAATGACCCAAATTAGACCACCATATAACCTCAGGAACAAATACCAATTTAAAAAGGATAGTATATATATTGAGGGACATAAGGGATGATGTGGTAATATATTAATCTTATTATGGAACTGTATTTGATAATTAAGGGTCATGGAATAAAACTACTACAACCCAGAATAAACATGACTTAAATAACACATTGTTTTATAGATTTAGATAACTTATATCACAAAACATCATGCAACTTTATGTCCAAAAACTTTAAATTCATGTAGATTAGATACAAAAAAATATTAATCTATAATCATTTATCCATAATTGACCTCTTTTAGAAACCCTTTTAGGATTTCCAAAAGTTAAATGTATCTTTAAAACCAAGGGAAAGAAAAATATAAGGCTTGGTCTCAAACTATTAGTAAGGGAAAATATTTCAATATTCCCTTAGTGGTTATATCATAATAATATGATAAGACAAGATCTGATTAAAAATTTTCTTATTAAAAGGAACATTGAACAATAATCATTTTCCATAAGTCATTATAGAAGGATATATGATCACACCTAAACAAACATATACCCTGGAAAAGGTGTTTAGATCATGAATAATTAAACATGAGTAAAGGACCATAATAATAGTCATAAATTTATGATATAATAATGTGGCATAAACCTAATCATAGAACTCATATATGAAGTATAGCCACAAATAAAATAATCAAATAGTAATATTACCCTAACCACCCATGTACCTTCTTGGGCTTGGGACAATACTCCCATGTTCACTTTAGATTGGGATGAAACCTCCCACATACTCCTTTGTCTTGGGTTAAATCATCTCATGTTACCATTAGAATTGTATAAATCCTCATGTGTACCTTTTTTCTTAGAATAAATCCTCATGAGAAACCTTTGGCTTGGAATAAATACTCTCGTGTACCCTTTATCTTGGGATAAATTTTCTTATGTGCAATTTTTATCTCATTAGACATAAACATAAAATAGTGAATTGGATAGTGATATAGGACCCTTCACAGAATAATTAAGACATATTACTTCCACATATAATAAATAATCCTTATCTTATAAAAAACCCAAAGAATGAAATATGGGTTTCACCACATTTCCTGATGGTATCACCAAAATTTACCTAAAAATTTTAAATGGTTGATACCAAAATTTAAATTAATCTAAAACATTATTTCATAAAAAACGTTTCGATTTTGATTCATCGAAAATAATTTCATTGTAAATAATTCCTTTTTAAATAAAAATGAAAATGGTGGTAAAATCGTAAAATATTTTTTAGAAAATTATTTTATATTTGGAATAAATAAAGAAGTTACAATCACTTTGAAAATAATTTCAAAATAAGTGAAGAGGATTTTTATTAGAAATATTTACTTTTAAAATAATCTTATGTAATATATCTTTTAAAAATAATAAAGGTCGTTAAAAAATTTAGGTTCAAGATAAAACATTTTAAAGTATGAAAACCCTTTTTAAATATCTTGAAATATATTTTTTGAAAACTCACATCACAAAAAAGATTCAATAATTCATTTTATTAATAAGAGAAGGAACATATTTAGGTCACATGATATAACCAAAAAATTGGTTCCCAATTATAAAGGATAAATTTTGAGTTAATGTAAAATATGGATAACTAGGTGAAACTGTCATTAACGAGGATGGGAATTATTCTTAACACTGATATGATTTTAATAAGATATTCATAAAGGTAAAATATTTGGATTACAAAATCAGTATCCATATATATGAACAGAAAAAAACATAATATAAAATCTTATTTCGGAATGAACCAATACTGGAAGAATAAATCTCTAGAAGAATCATTATAACTCAATGAAGGGATATGAGTTAACAAAAAAAACATTCAACTTTGTTATCTTTGAAATCAAATCCAATGTTGATAAAAAAATATTATATTGATATATAAACCCCCAAAATTAAATTATTATGTTATAAGTAACTACTTAGGTAGTAATCACCGCATATTAATGATAACGTTTTTCTAAATAATAATTATTTCCCAATAAATTAAATTTGAACTAAGAAACCCTTAAGGTTTAATTAAAATTTTGATCAGAACCCCTTTCAGTATTGGTATCATTTGAATAAAATTCCAATTAAATAAAGTATAATATATGTCTATTCAAAACCCATGAATATATAAAACAAATTCCTTATGAATTGGTCATTTCATTCTAATGGTTTCATTATGAACATATAGAAATAAGACTCAAGAAATTAAATATGAAACGAAGAACCCCTTACCTTTTATCTTGAATTATTTGTACATCATCTTAACTCTTGTGTGAAAAAAATAAGAATATATTATTTCATATCCTTACTAATAACTCTATGAATTTATACTCTTCATTTTTAATTATTCCCTACATGTATACTAGTTTTTTTACCAATTTTCAATATCAGTTGTGAGTAATCATGATCGTTTTGAACAAGTTTCATAATATCAGTGTTTATCTTCATTATTCTCCCATATTTAATCATTCAAAGATCATACAATTTACAATAATTTATTTTATATAAAATGTTAGTTTCATTCTCCGGTATTTTCTGTTATGATCCTTAAAGATGAATTTGGTGATGAGCATGTTTCGATGATTCTTAGTGAATGGAAGTTAATTTCTTAAATAATTAGTTGAATTTTTAAATTATAATTTCTGATCATAAAACAACTAATTATTTAATTATTTATAACATATATTATAACAAATTAAATTCTCAAAGTCATCCATAATATAAATTTACATCATTATTCAAGTGGGTGATTAAACTATCCCAAATAAGAACAAACCATAATTAATGGGTGGTTATGAAGTGATTTTGTTGAAATATCATTATAAAAATATCATAATGATATTATTTTGTGTTATATATTTTTATATATTATAAATTTAAAAAATTATAAGAAGAATATAAACTATACTAAGTTGTTACATAATATGAAGGAATTATTTTTTTCACATGGAACGCTCTTATAGACAGTTAGATATACCACATATTTTTATTGTTCATATTTTTAATAGGTTTCCTAATTTATCTTTCAAGAAACATAATACTTTCATTAAAATTATATTTATCTATTAAAATAATTCTCATTACCATTCATTTAATTCAATTATGAAAAGAAAATACCGAAATTGATCATTCCATAGAGGTGGTAGTCTACCCATAAACATGTAGGATAAATTCATTTTCCATTGAATGGGGAAAATTAGTAATATGATTTATCATTTAAAAATACAAAATATTTCAAAAATATAAAAATTATATATTAACTTAACTATTACAACCTTAAATTTCATGAGGTGAATCAAATTTAAACATGTTGTGTCATGGAGACAATATTTCGTACAACGCAAAAAAAACATTTTCATTTTTCTTATTAAAAAATTGAAAGGTTGTTAATTATTGTTTCATAATTATAATATAATATAATTATTATTATTATTATTATTTTATAATTTTAATATGGTTTAATATAATATTAGTCTGATGAAATGAACATAGATAAATTAAAATGAGAAAAGAGTGGTCATAAATTTATAACTCACTTCTTTGGATAACCTTTTTTAAGAAGGAGGTTAGACATTTGAGGGATCATATTTTAAGAATAATATAACCTCTTCATTGTTTTGAGGAATTATAAGGTTATTTTTTTGTAGATTCTATCCTGATATAAGTAATTAGTTTAGTGAGTGGAAGTGAAGTTATGAGTACCCCTTTTATAAGTGGAATGGGGAGGAATTTTTTGTAAATACCAAAAAAATTATAATGGGAGGTCAATCTCATGGAATGTAGCTAAAACATTATGAAATATTGTATATAATAATGGATATCTTTCATAAATTACTAAAACACTAATTATAATACTTGTTTTGAACATGTTTTTGGTCATTCCCTCTTGGATAAGATATATTTACCCCTTTTGATTTTTACTGAGGTAACTACTCTTTATCAAAGTAATTTATCCATTATGATTGAAAATAAAATATTACATATTATATAATTTTACCAGATTATTTCGAATTTATAATATATTTTATTATAATAAGTTTCTAAAATTGATAAAATTTTGTTTTCGAATATTTCATGTATAATGTAATAAAAACAATTTTTTTAAAAATATTAATTTCTTTTTAAAATTTTGTATGTGGGTTTTTAAATTAAAAAATATATATATAATTTTATATTCACTTATATAATACTTTTTTGTTTTTCTAAATTTTTTCATTAATTTCTAGTTCATTCTTATCTACTAATAATGTCATAAATTTCATGTTATTTGTAAAAACTATATTTTTCACTATCCAACTAAAAATAAATACTTTTAGAAAAATATAAAAAATTAATCCTAATAATGTGTTGAAATGTTTAATCCAAAATGAATGTATTTTTTAAAATTCAAATTATAAAATTTTTAATTTAAATTCTTTATGAAAATGGAATATATAAAGGAAAAATGGTTGTCTTAAAAACACATTTTTAAACATCAAGTGTTTTTAATATTATTTAATATTGATTTATAAATAATTTTGTATTGATATATTATTTAATAAATTGGAATATTAAATATCATAATATACATGTAACTAAGAAAAATTTATTTTATTAATGTAAAATACAATACCCCCTTTTTAAAATGGCTCTTCAAAAGGAATCCTTAATAAAATATTAATTAATGAAAATAATAATATATACTTTTTTCAATTGATTATTTTATTTTTATCTAATAATTATTATTATATTTAGGTAATTTTAGAACTTCTTAGTTCATTTTAGTTCGATGTTTCGTTATTTTGGTGTTGCATATGACACATGATTTTGAAGATAGTATTAATGTAAAGGGTCTAAAATTTCAGATCGTTACATCCCCCTAAATAAATCGAATCCTCACAATTTTACCTATTACTCACACAAAATTTATATATTCCATTAGTAAAGATACAATTTCCAATGATTTTTCATCATCACTATCCTAGGCTTCACTAGTGAACTCATTTTTCCCTCTTAATTGGAATATAACTAATGTTGAATTTTTCTTTAACTATTTTTTGAAAATACCCCAATACAATATGAGTAAGAAAATTAAAAGTGAGTTTATAGTCATCCTCTTATTAATATTTTATCATGGGTAGAATTTTATATTTTATTTTCCAACTATTTAATTTATAATGATAAAGGGAGATCATGCATACCTAATATCACATCAAAATTTATTAAAGGAAGGGTAATATGATTTTATAAGAAACAAATTCCTATTAGAATCTATTAGAGTGGACTTATATAATTGGGAACAGAAATATTTTATTTATAATTTAATATCTATCCCTTAGGGTAATTATTTTAGGTCCTTATCAAACATTCTATATACAAAGAGTTTAGTTGAATAAGATAAAAATATAACACTCAAATTTCTTGAGTGGATGTTCATTGTACATTAAGACATATTACCTTCATAAATCACTTCCATATTCGTGGTTGTAATTTAATTTCCTTACCTTGGATTTCCCTAGTGCATATCATCCTTTGTAGACATTGTATTTGGGAATTTTCATAGATAATCTCCATGTTACACACATTTAGGATAGTGATCTGTCAATGGTACATTAGGATGATATATTTTTTCCTTTCATTATGTCCACTGATCTCTTCAATTTTCTTAAAAATTAGTACTTAGAATCCCTCATTTTCCACATATAAAACATTTAATGGGTCATTTAAGACATTAATATTGGTGATTCTTAGTAAATTTTTGACACGAAGGAATTTTAACATTCTTTTATTCGTCAACTTAATCACTGAAAATTCCCAGAGATAATATATTTATATTAATTAATGTGTTTTGAATATTTAATAATTATATGTTTTTAATTATAACTCATGATATATGGTTTAGAAAAATCATATGGTTTATTACTCTGGCTCTTATCTCGCTAGGTTTCTCATTGGGAAAATCTAAGCATAGTCTAAGGTAACCAGTATTAACATGGTACCTATATGATTTATCCATTACTAAAAATAAAAGGAGTTTACTGTCATTGATGAATGATTGAAACTATAAGATCATTATTGTAAGATAAATACATGTCAAATTAAACTTTAAAATGTCTTACATTTTAAAATTATTACATCAGTTTTTAGTTCATCCAAAATCAATCTTAGTCTAATCTATATTTATATAGGTTGGGCTCTCTCACACTTATTATTATAGTTCTTTAACATAATAAAGCCTCCAAAATTAGATTTAAAAAAAATATTATTATCCAAATAATATCCCATTGGAGTGTCAAATAAGGTGTGCAGTTAGGCATCTTTTTCATGCACCAAACGATGATTGATTTAATACCCAATATTCCCATATAGAGGTTGTTATGTAAAAAACAGATACATTAGATTTATTTAATTATAATTAATTTCAATCTCTTCCATATATTTTAATGCATAAATGAAAATACTCAATTAAAATATTTTTTAAACATTATCATTATAACATTGCCATTAAATTAGTAGGTATGAATATCAATAACTAAATAATTAAAATTAAATAGTTTGTAAATTTATAAATAAATTAAATTGATATAAATTTATTAAAAATAAAATAATAATCATTTTAAAGAGATGGAAATGTTTTTTGAGGAACCATATTTTTCAAAGAAAATGGATTCACTACTTCTTACGCACTAATGATAAAAAAAACTTTTGGACACTTTAATAAAATGTATGTGAAAAAACTAAATTAGTTCTTGAAATCATCATATAAAAATTATATTTGGTTGAATTTTTAGTATTTTTCTAAACAGTTTCATTTTTTGATGAATATTGAAACATAATGATTTTTATTTGAAAACTACCTTTTCATTTAAATTAATTACAAAGTTAATTTATATTTTTAATTGTTTTAAATTAAAATTTGTTCAAATTTATTATTATAAATAAAATTTAATTGGAACCAATTCAATAATAAATTTTGATATTAAAAACATCTATACTTGTATGAATTTCCGCTTTGGAAACCCACTTTTTCTTCAGGTCTCCGGGTATAATTTTAAATTCGATTTTACCACTTTTTTTAATTGAATTTCAGAAGAATGGATTAATATTTTTTAATAAAAATAATTTATATTATATAATATGGTTAACTTAATTTTTTACTATTATTCATAGTAAAGAGTATAAATTAATTATTGTTGTCACGGTAAAAATTGATTTCTCGAGGTGTTAATCTAAGACGATAAGGGATAAAAACAACCGAATATATTTTAAAAACACATTTTATGTCCATATATATACCTTATTTCATTTTATATTCAATAATGACCCATTTTGGTGGCATTTTACATGATAAAAACATTGGTTTATTTGATTCTTTTCAAAAAAATTCCATATGTATCTTCTCTCCAACTTATAAAACACCACTCCCTCTCTTCCACTCTTCACAAATCCAAATCCATTTTTCTTGGTCATTACCTACCCTAATAACTTCTTTAATACCATAAAACAACCCAAATACCTTTTTTTATCATAAATCCATTCTATAAATGCATTTCGCGAAACCAAAAGAAGTTCGTCGAACAAGAGATAACGTTCTTAAACGAGCGTTTTCATTTTATTTATTCTTCCACCTCTATAAAATCTTATTAAACCATTTATATATAATAATATAAATATATTCCATATAATAATATTTTATTTTATTTTAATTTCGTGACATATATCCATCCCCTATCTCATAAATTGGTAAAGGAAATTGTTGATCGTGTGTGTTGGAGACTACCACCTCACGAACCAATATAATTTGTTTTCCATACCCACATGTCAAGGATGGATATAATGATATATTTGATATATTTATATGATATTTAAGATATTTTTATAATTATTTAATTATAATATTGCATATAACATCTTAATTTCTATTCCTTTTAAAATACGATAATGTCGCTCATGTGTACAACGAACTACCGCCTTGCGAAGCGATGTGATTCATTTTTTACATATTATTTACATAGAAGGAAATAAGGTTAAATTTTATCAATATATGTGATATATATGATATTATTTAAATAATATAAAATTAATATATCATACTCGCCCTTACCCTTTCACTCATTATGGGAAAAACATCGTCGCTCGTGTGTGTGTACGACCTACTATCTCCACGAAGCGATGTGATTCATTTTCCTTGTCTCTCCAAAAATAAGGATTCTGAAAATTCATATATTGAGAAAATAAGATATTTATAACATTAATATCATTATGGATATGATGTAACTATATAATATGTGCATGAACCAGAACATTCATAACAAAACATGCACGAGAAAACAATGCAATTAACACAAGAAACAATGAAAATAATTAAATATTTTTAACCAAAGATGGTATAATGTTATAAGGGGATAATATATGATGTTATAAATATTAAAATGGTCCTGGTATAAATTATTATAATTCTTAAAACCATTATACTTTTGTTTAAAGCACGTTCTTCCCAAAGAAAGCATTAGGTGAGGGACTTCATCTCAATTTCCCTTCATTGAGGCATATTTTATTTTTTGTGAAACTAATTACTTTTATATGGTATAAATAACAAAAATTTTAAATTTAATATCATTAATCAGTCATACATCATGGTATTCCAATTTTAAAATTTAATTATTTCATCCAAAGTGATTTGAATGGAAAATTACCAAGTGGTGAGGGATTTTGTCTCAATTTTCTATTTCATTGAGACATATTTGTTAATATTCACCAATTAACTTATATATGGTGAATATAATTATATTTTTATGTATTTAACATGAATAAATAATTATTCATGATGATTTATGTTTTGTTTTATTTTTATTATTCACGGGGATACAATTTTAAATTTACCAAAGGTAAATATTGTTCCACAATCTCACTTTCTTTTATGATTTTTCACTTTCCCTTGATAAAATCACTTTACTAGGATCATTTTACATTTGAAATTAAAATTCTTGTTAAATATAAATATTCTTTTATAATGGGAATGATTATTTCTTATATTGTATACCAATTTGGCATATGGTGTTGAATTTGATATTTATTTTATTTTCTAGGGAAATATTGATAAATATGAATCCTTACTGAATTCCAATATAATTAATGGTAAGGAATATTTATTCAAGAATTAAATAAATAAATTGATATATTTGTAATTTTTTGGACATGTATATATGGGTGGGTCTCAATCAATGGGTTTTATAAGAAAAGTTAGTTGGCCCAATCAGATGGGACTTTACCCAGTAGTTTTAAACTATCTATGAATGGACATAAAGGTAGAGGTATCATGTTGTATGCGATAATTTTGTCCAATAATTAATAATTTCCTTCATTTATAATTTAGTTATTATTATTATTCATGATATTTTAACTATGATAGTATCTCTATTGACATTTCATTCTCAGTTAATTAATTAAATGACATGTGTTTTCAGTAATTTACCTTTCCATTTTGAATATTATTTATTTATTACTGATAGATTACATTTTATGTAACCCTTAATGTGCATTTATATCACCCTTACTTTCTTTCATTGACCCAATATATGAATAACAAATCTTGAAATGACATTAAGGATAATTTTTTTCCCATGCTATGATTTTTATTTTATTTTCCCTATATGAAATGTGTATCATATATGTATCTAGTTTACCAACACTGCTAAACTATTTAGTCCTTTACGATAACACCTCTTGTATCTATTCTGATGTAATAAATTAGTAATAAGATCTTGGTCACTAGATTTAGGGTTAGTACATTTGGTATCAAATGATGTTTTTTAAAAACCATTAGAACTATATTATGGGAAATATATTAGGGAACAAGACCATATAATATACATTGAGGATAAGTATAGAAAAAACATCCTAATTTTTTTGTACGGAAGATATTATTTTGTTTTTCTTATAAATACTTCCATGTCTGGAAACTATAAGTGGAAATGGTTCTTCAATAGATTTACCTAGGGGTAATAACTCTAAAAATGGTGCATTGGGATTGACCCAATCATTACCTGGGGCATAAAAATGGGGCCTAATGCACACCTGGTTTGACACTCCCAGTGGATATACTTTGGTTAGTTGACATTTTCTTTATAGACCATTATGATGGGTTTGAAAATAAAGATATCCCAAAAGAATTTTTTTTATAATTCTGATATTAACAATGCATAAATTTTAATATATGAAGTGTTACTCCATACATAGAATTATACATTATGACTCAAATATCATAATTTTATGAGCTAATCTAGTATTTTCATTATTTAGAAATGGATTTTAGAAGACATAAGGGTATCGATACTAGTGGAAAGGGTAGAAATTTCCTTGCTGAGAAACCCAATTGAATTATTATTGAAATGGAGTAGATCATGGATATATTAGTGTAGATTAATTAGGTTATTAAAAATAACATTTCCTAGATAGAGAAATTTGTTCCACAATTTTATTCTTCTATTTTAGATCACTTCATGTGACAGAATCCCCCATCATTTGGCAGGGCTACTAATCCACTTGTATTTGAGCAATATATTAAGTTTCTATATAATATATTAATGGACTTGTGATGTAATAGTAAAGAAAAGGATAAACTTTTATTGTATTATCACAAAGGATATTTTGACCAATGGGGGACACTGTTCTAGAATACTAGGGAGGAAGAGTAAATTGAACACATAACATGGAAACCTATTAAGGATACATTCTTCAGAAAATATTTCCCTGGTGACCAAATAAATAAAATAAAGAGAATGTTCCTCATCTTAAATCTAAGGGATGAATTAATTGTTTATAAGTATGAGGATATCTTTACATGGTTATCTAGGCATGCTATAAATTACATAAACAACATGGAGTGTAATATTGGCCATTTATTTGATGGGATAAAGCTATGTCTCTGAAGGTTGCTTATCTCTAAAAAATTTTCATCATATGGTGAAATAGTTTTATGTTTCAAAAAAATGGAGTGGGAATTATATATATAATATATTTATATGGGAAATAAATTAAATAAGAGGTCAAACGAGAACAATGAAAAGGTGAATGTTTCAAATAAAAATAAGATAATGAAGCAAATTCCACCTTATGGGAACCATGGAAAGAATCATCCTAGGGAATGATTGAATGGATTGGGAGTTTACTATCAATGTTGAGATAATGATCTTATAGATAAATAATGATAGAGTAAGAACTAAAATGATTCTACTTAGAGTTTCAAATATAGGGATATGGGGAACTACACAAAAAAATCCACAAGAATCAAGCAAATATACCACAGAAGAGGTCGTGGGTATAAAACCAATATGATGTGATAACTATATCTAAGGGGGATATACCCAGTGGTGTGGTGGTAGGTACATTAATCCTAGATTAAAATTTAGATAATAATTAATTTTATGCTGGATCTTCAAACTCTTTTAAATCTTCAATGTTTTCTAACAAAATTAGATATTTCCCTTTTACTTTAATAAGGGTTTTTTCAGTAAAAACTCCTAGTGGAAGCCTCACTACAAAAATGATCTATCAAGAAATCCCCATTATGAAACATAAAAATTATTTATTTTGTAACCTTGTTATCATACCTTTAGTAAAATTTTATAAAATTTGTGGTATATATTGGATTTCAAAATATTAGGCAAAAAGTTATTGCAATAAGAAATTATGATTTGTAATGAAGATATAGAATTTCTTATATTTAGAGAAGCGACATCATCTTTTGAGAAATGTATATATCCACCGCTAGTATATTTGATGAATGATATTCTTGGGTAATAATAGAAAACACAATCTCAGGATAGAGAAGGTAATCTTCAAATTAAGGATCTACCTTTTGTATAGGAATACATTGATGCATTTCTTGAGGAATTACCTACAAACCCCCCATAGAATGAAGTAGAGTTTTCTAATGATTTAATCCCTGACATAATACCAATACCAAAGATTCTGTATAGAATGGAAACATTGTAATCAGTGGAGTTGAAGAAACATCTAGAGGATTTTTGTTATAAAGGATTTAATTTCCCTGGTGTTTCAACATTGGGGTACCATTCATTCTTCATTGAGAAGAAATATTCACCCATGATTATTTGAATTTATTATATGGGAATTAATGATATTATGATATGGAAAAAGTATCTTATACCTTACATTGAGTAATTATTCAAAAAACATCAAGGATTCCAATGATTTTCAAATTTTGACCTTCATTCTATTTATCAATAATTGTGAGTAATAAAGGAATTAATTCTATAGATTTATTTCCAAACAAGGTATGGTCATGATGAGTTTACTATAATTTTATCTGGGTTGACTAATGAACCCTCTTTTTTATGGATCTAATTCATTGTGTATTCATTTAATATTTTGACGATTTTTTTTGGTTTTAATTTATGATATCTTTGTGTATTCTAAAATCTATAATGATCATGATAAGGAGTAGTGGATTATTCTTGAGAATCTATGATGGAAAAAGTTAGATGGGAAATTAGTATATTTTATTTTTAGTTTCAAGAAGTTTTTTCTTTTTAATATTATCTCCAAGGATGGAATCTCAATTGATCTTATGAATTAAAAGGTAGTCATATAATTGAATACACTGAAAAACATAACTAAGGTATGTAGTTTCATTGGTTTGGAATGTTACTATCGGTGATTTGTTCAAATTTTTTCCATGTTTTCTAATTCGTTAAACAAGATTACACATAAATGAGTTATGTTTTTTTAGAAAAGGAATGTGAATGAAAGTTTTTATGAACTGAAGTGGATATTGGTCAATGCTCCATTTTTTAATATACCATTTAGAAATGATGGATTTGTGATATATATTAATTTTAAAGACCCGTAAAATTCAAGTAAAAGTTTTACTTAATTTTATTTGGGATTTTAAAAGAATTTAGTTTCTGATGGAACTTGATTCTGAGGCCCGGTGTGCCCGGAATTTCTATCCGAAGTTTAGCTTGGGTACGTTCAGTGAACGAACGTGCGGGTTTTTCTAACTTTTGAACCGGTGCTCAGAATCGAATTCTAAGGGCACCGATGGATTCACAGCACCGGTAATTGCTTAGGAACACCTTTTCCGGAGTTGCGTTTACACGAGAGAAGTCGTTAAAATTTTGTGGAAGGTAAAATAAAATTGAGCATCAATTTATTTTTCACTAAGTGGTTTAAAGCATTGGGTGGAAGTTGGGGGAAACCAACCAACAACCCATTGGAGGTTATGAGGGTGGTGGGGCCCACACTAACCCCACCCCTTCATCTTTGCTAACCGTCCATAACCCTTCATTTAATTTGACAACTTGAGTTAATTAATTGAGTGGATTAATTAAACTTTTTAATTTCAAATGCTTAAGTTATGTTAATAAAATAAGTGATGAACTTATTTTATTATTGATGGGGACATTTTGCTTGAGAGTTTTGGGAGAAAATGTAAGGGAGGCTTGAAGATCTTCATCTTATTCGTCGAAGAACACGAAGAACACGAAGAACGAGAAGAACACACCGATCTCCGACGAAGAACGCCGAATCCTCGGAGATCGACTACGCGACGCCGTGTTCCGCGATGCCAACGATGCTTTCTTCTGTGACGATTCTCCTTTCATGACGCCTCCTTCCGCGACGGTTATTTCCACGATGAACCTCCATTCAATCTATGCTCGAGGTAGGGAATTTTTGTTCTTTTATTCATGTTATCCTTCCGTCAACGTTACTCGTTCAATTGGACCTTTTGATTTCGATTAACGGGAGGGGGTCGGACAGCACGAACACGGTCGAACCTCCTCTCTTATCTTTTGTGTTGTTTATGGTTCAAAGGAAAGTGATGTGGTGCCGTCGCACAGCGCGGGTACGTGCGGCGAGGATGCACGGCACCGTCGCGTCGTGCAATTGAAAATAGAACCAAGATCGTTGCGTCGTCGCGCCGCACCGGAGAACCCCAAAGACACCGCGGCCGGAGCGGGGTCGCGGCGGAAGGGTGTGGTGCCATCATGCCGCGTCAGACCGTCCAAGGCCACAGCGGAGTAGGAGAACCGGCCGCCGGTTCCGGGCCGCCGACGTCGGAGTAGGGGGACCGGCCCTTGCCGGTCCCATGGCGGCAATAGCCGGCCTACCGAAGTGGGCCGACCGGTCAAGGAAGAGCCGGGGGTTACGACCCCCAGTGACCAGCTTGAGCGGCCCCCATCATGGGGGCCACGGTTACGAAACAGGGGTGGCAGCCCCCCCCCCCCACCCCGCAGCTCTTCGCTCGGCCGAAACGGCCGAGCCACTTGGCAGGCGCCAACGCGCCGGGCCGGGCCAGCTGGGCCGGGATGAGCCGCGCTACCCGGGCCATGCCAGACGGACCGGGCCGCGCCCAAGCGGGCCGGACCCGGACCCAGGGCGGTTCGACCCGGTTCGAGCCGACCCAGAGGGTATCGGGCCGGGTCGGACCGGGCCCGAACCCCCTATTACCGGACTTTTTCAGTCTGTTACCCATAAATTGGGTTGAGGACCTCCGATCGATGCACCGTTAGCTGCGATGCGATCCTTGGATCAAGGTGGTCGTTTAGGTATATTGAACTCAAGTTTTCAGAGTACATTGGGTAAGGCTGGGTTGGTTCGTACACGAAACCAACCAAGCCCTAGGAGTGGAAACCCTTATAACTTGAGCTCTGGACGTCCGATTGACGCGTCGTCTATGACGTTGAGTTCCTGTTGACAATACAGAACTTTTGGATACATCAAATCTGGAATATGTGTCAGTTGATGTATTAGCCCTTCGGCTCGTGGAGCGGACCCTCCCGAACAATCTTACTGTGTGCGGGAACCCTAGAGCTGGTTGCGATTGCGACGACGATGACTACTCTATAGAAATCCTCCGTGGATTCGACGGAGACAACTACAACACTCAGCGATCCTATGTGGATTAGTGCTATCGATCCTGTGTGGGTCAGATCCTATGTGGGTCAGTGCTCAGCGGTCCTGTGTGGGCCAGCGCCTACAGATCCTGTGTGGGTCCGATCCTGTGTGGATCATTGCAGGGGTTAGTTACCTATCAATACTTTGTGGGTCATTACGGGGGTTAGTTACCTATCTATCCTTTGTGGGTCATTGCGGCATTTAGTTACCTATCGATCCTGTGTGGGTCTGACAGCTTAGATGAATCAGTGGCTATATATGATCATCTCTATCATCATACGAAGGAGTATACCTGTGTGAGCTGAATCTTGATTTTCTTTCCTATATGAATTTTGTTGTACTATCCTATGTGGATGTGATTGAACTTGGGCTCGACTATTGGAGGCGAACTGGAATTGGTGACTTAGGTATATGTATGGGCATATACCTAAGTAGTGTCGGATGTTACTTCGTGATTGTATCTTTCCTTTGTGGATTATCCATTGTGGATTCTGGGAGACCTTCGTGGGTCTCAGGGTCCTTACTGAGTAGCTTATACTCACCCCTGGATGGGCTATTCCTGCACTACGTTGTGTTGGTTGCAGACGAAGGACAGCGCTGATCATGGTTGAGGCTTTCGGAGCAGGACGGTACCTGGAGGGGGACCACTGGGCGGGACGTACTCGGAGCGGATGGCTGAACCTGAGGAGCTGTGGAGGCTATTTGTACCCACCCTTCATGTGGGACTACCAGTGGATGGCTCAACGCTGCGGATTTACTTTTCAGTTGTTGTACTCTCTTTCAGTTGTACTTTACTTTCAGTTTGTGTTTGTATTCTGGCCCACATACTTTACCGCACTTTCTATTGTACCCAGTTTATACTTAGTGTTTACTTCTTCTTGCTTGCTCTGTGGTTTTTGTTTACTTTAAAAAGGCAATTCCTTCCCTTTTTACCGAGAATTACACCTTGGTGCTAGTCACCAGCCCCTGGCCCATGAAAGGCGGGCTTGGGGTAGTCACAGCACGGGCCCTGTGGACGGGTCATGACAAATTGGTATCAAAGGAGTTCGGTTCTACCGCAGAACTCAGGACTCTGATCTTTCTCCTTTGTAAAGCAATAGTGTTAAGGGTATTGGGTGTTGTTATCAGTCCAGGGAGTCCAGTGTTGGTGCGGTGGACGATGTATTCGTACACGAGGACCCTAATTTCTGATTTCTGACTTAATGCATGGAAACATTGATTGCATGTGTGATTCACGTTTTCTTTGTGATTACATTATGTCATCTCGCCAGGTATACTGTTGACCGTGGTGCACCTGTTTCATTACAGGATGGCCCCACGATGGCAGCCAGCTAGGGTTCCAAGAGTTGTGAGTGACGACAGCCTACCGAGCGATGAGGACTCTGTACAGGGCCCTTTGACAGCAGAGGCACCAACGGTACCGCTACCCACCGAGCCACCGATGCTACCAGCCCCAACTGTTGATGATGCATGTCGCCTTAGTGCACTGCACGAGTTTCAGCGTCAGCGACCACCTTGTTTCTGTGGGGAGACGGACCTTCAGGAAGCCGAGGATTGGCTGGAGGCAGTTGTATGAGTTTTCAGGTTAGTGAGGACACTAATAGACCTCATGATGATCCTTGTAGAGAGCCTCCTACATGCAGCATCAGGAAGATGGTGGAGCTTGATGCTCCAAGTGCATGACGTGACATCTCTCCTCTAGGTGGACTTTGAGAGCCTCTTCCTCTCGGAGTTCGTCCTAGCCACCCTCCGTGCAGTGCGCATCTAGGAGATTTTACAGCTGTGGCAGGGTAGCTTGACGGTCGCCCAGTACTCGGCGAGAATTACCGATCTCTCGCGCTATTTGACGGACATGGTACGGGACCCATTCTTCTGGGCCCAGACATTCGAGCAAATACTGAGGCATTAGATAAGGGCATCACTGATCTCCCTCAGCATTCCGACACAGGCTGGGGTACTAGAGATAGCCCTTTTCATTGAGATATTTTTTGATGAGACTACACCAGCAACGAGACCTAACGCCGGGCGGCACGTAGCGGAGTCTTCTGCAGCCGTTAGTAGACAGATGTCGCAGAGGTCCAAGCAGACCAGACCATCGGGTGGACGACCACAGGATACTGGCTCGGAGGTGCGGGGCACATGCAGCAAATCCAATATTATGAGTGGAAGACAGTTCTATGCATGCTAGGAGCAGGGCCACTTGGCTCGTGACTTCCCGACCCGCCATGTAGAGGAGCATCAGACGGTTGAGGAACCACCCAAGCAGAGGAAGAGGTTCGACAGTGGCAGTCCGCATGGAGCAGGCGGACAAGGTAGAGGAGCTGGTTGAGCGGCAGGTGGTGGGCGACGTTTTGAGGCTCTACCACCACCACCACCAGGAGGTCCACCCCGACCACAGGGGAGAGGACAGCTTCAGGCACCTGAAGCATAAGATCATGGAGCTCCGGAAGCGGCTGGACAAGTGTGGGACTAGCTCCAGGCATAGAGTCCCATGACCATAATGCCTCTAGCTTCTTTGTTTGTGTTTCCTTGTGTCCTTTTACTTGAGTTGAATTAATAAAAGACACTTTCATTGGTGACATTTTCTTTCTTGTCTTTTGTATGTTAATACTAAGAGATACCAATTAAAAACTGTTGACTTGACCCTCACTTACGAGATTCTTATTGGAAGAGACCCAGTGACCACACATTGATGCCGATAGTGTGACTCAACCCTTGGAGGCAAGAGTAACGGTTGGATTTCTTGGTAGTAGCGTCGACGCCATACAACGTCATCCATGGCATGAATTAACTAATCATGATGGGACTGACTGTATTAGGCAAGGAACGTGGTTCATCTAGGGGATGAGACCGGATTTCCCTTTTCGGAAAATGAGAAATCTTTGCAGCTTTGCAGAACAGTAAAGAGGAAGGGTAAACCCTTCGTGTGGTCAGTTAGATATCAGCAGATCTTCCAAGAGCTGAGACAGAGATTGACCAATGCACCTTTCTTGAGGATACCAGAGGAGGGAGTATGGTACGTAGTTTACTGTGATGCATCAGGGACCAGACTCGGATGTGTCCTGATGCAGGAGCGGGCCATGATCGCATATGAATCACGTCAGTTGAGGCATCATGAGTAGAACTACGCTACCCATGACCTGGATTTAGTAGCAGTGGTCTTCGCTCTGAAGATGTGGTGACACTATCTGATGGGAGAGCGCTTTTCAGTCTATTCCTGTGGCAGAGTTCGTTCCTCGATGCCTTACCTGCCAGCAGGTGAAGGCAGAGCACCAGGAACCAGCAGGCTTGGTGCAGCCCTTGAGGTCCCGGAGTAGAAGTGGGACGGCATATCTATGGACTTCATGACTGGACGTCCACGCACTTCCAGAGGTCCCGACTCCATTTGAGTGATTGTAGACCGACTCACCAAGTCGGCCCACTTCTTACCAATTAGAGAGCAGGGCTCAGAGGAGAGCATGGGATGTCTCTACATTCAGGAGATTATATGGATTCATAGTGTGCCATCATCTATCATATCTGATCGAGATTCTCGGTTTACATCCTAGCTTTGGAAGGGGTTGCAGGAGGCATTCGGGATGCAGCTACGTCTGAGCACCACCTTTCACCCTCAGACAGATGGTCAGATGGAGAGGACCATTCAGACTCTCGAGGACATGCTCCGCGCATGTGTCCTCGACTTTGGTTGTAGCTGGGAGGACCACCTACCCTTGGTGGATTTCACATACAACAACAGATACCACTCCACCATCGGGATGGCACCATACGAGGCGTTGTACGGCTGACCTTGCAGATCTCCTCTGTGCTGGACAGTCCCTAGGGAGTCAGCACTTGTGGGACCGGAGATGGTCCAGGCCACGACAAAGAAGGTCCAGGTCATCAAGGAGTGGATGAGGACATATCAGAGCTGGAAGAAGTCTTATGCTGATAGGAGGCGGAGGCCACTAGAGTTCAAGGATGGCGACCACAACTTCTTGCGGGTCTCACCTCGACGTGGATTACGGAGATTTGGCTGAGGTGGAAAGTTGTCTCCATGCATAATCGGACCATTCCAGTTCCTCAGCAGGATTGGCGAGGTGGATTATCTCTTGGCTCTACCACCTTAGTTGCACCGAGTGCACGACATCTTCCACGTATCTCAGCTGAGGTGATATGTGCACGACCTGACGCATATCATTGACCATGGGGAGCTAGACATAGATGATGGGGTGACTTTTGTGGAGGTTTCGGTGGACATCGAGGATCGACAGGAGTGGGTCCTACGTAGATGGTCGATTCCTCTAGTTCACATCAGATGGCAGCACGAGATCCTCCAGGAGAGCACTTGGGAGCGGGAGGCTCAGATGCGTGCGCAATACCCACATTTTTACCCTAGTTTTTGATGTATATTTACAGGGACATAAATCCCTGAGGTGGGAATAATATAAAGACCCGTAAAATTAAAGGGAATTTTTTTCTTAATTTTCTTTGGGATTTTACAAGAACGCAGTTTCTGACGGTACTTTTTTCCGAGGCCCGGTGTGCCCGGAATATCTATCCGAAGTTTAGCTCGGGTACGTTCAGTGAACGAACGAGTGGGTTTTTCTAACTTTTGAACTAGTGCTCAGAATTGAATTCTGAGGGCACTGATAGATTCACAGCACCAGTAATTGCTTAGGAACACCTTTTCCAGAGTTGCGTTTACACAAGAGAAGTTGTTAAAATTTTGTGGAAGGTAAAATAAAATTGAGCATCAATTTTATTTTTCACTAAGTGGTTTAAAGATTTGGTGGAAGTTGGGGGAAACCACCCAACTTCCCATTGGAGGTTATGGGGGTGGTGGGTCCCACACGAACCCCACCCCTTCATCTTCCCTAACCTTCCATAACCCTTCATTTAATTTGACAATTTGAGTTAATTAATTGAGTGGATTAATTCAACTTTTGAATTTCAAATGCTTAAGTTATGTTAATAAAATAAGTGATGAACTTATTTTATTTTGGTTGGGGACATGTTGCTTGAGAGGTTTGGGAGAAAAACTATGGGAGGCATGAAGATCTTCATCTTCTTCATCGAAGAACACGAAGAACGTGAAAAACACGAGGAACACACCGATCTCCAACGAAGAACGCCGAATCCTCGGAGATCGACTAAACGATGCCATGTACCACGACACCAACGACGCTTTCTTCTGCGATGATTCTACTTTCGCGACGCCTCCTTCCGCGACAGTTATTTACACGATGAACCTCCGTTCAAGCTACGCTCGAGGTAGGGAATTTATGTGCTTTTATTCGTGTTTTCCATCCATCAACGTTACTCGTTCAATTGGACAGTTTTCTTTCAATTAACGGGAGGGGGCCAGACCGCACAAACATGGCCGACCCACCTCTCTTATTTTTGTGTTGTTTATGGTTCGAAGGAAAGTGACGCGGTGCCTTCGCACCACGCGAGAATGAGCGGCGAGGATGCACGGCACCGTCACACCGCACAATTGAAAATCGAACCAAGATCGCGGTGCCGTCACGCCGCACCGGAGAACCCCGAAGACACCACGGCCAGAGCGGGGTCGCGGCGGAAGGGTGTTGCGCCATCGCACTACACCGGATGGTCCAAGGCCATGGCTAAGGCCATAGCGGAGCAGGAGAACCAGCGGCTGGTTCCGGGCCTCCGGCGTTAGAGCAGGGGGACCGGCCCTTGCCGGTCCCGTGGCGGCAACAGCCGGCCGGCCGGAGTGGGCCGACCATTCAAGGAAGACCCGGGGGTTACGACCCCCGGCGGCCATCTTGAGCGGCCCCCATCATGGGGGTCGCGGTTACGAAACAGGAGGGGCAGCCCCCCCCCCCCCTCGTGCATCTTCGGTGGGCCAAAACGGCCGAGCCACCTGGCTGGCGCCAGTGCGCCGGGCCAGCTACCCAGGCCGAACCGCAAGGCCGGGCCGGGCCGCGCCCAAGCGGGCCGGACCCGGACCCGTGGCGGGCCGACCCAGAGGGTATCGGGCCGGGTCGGACCAGGCCTGAACCCCTATTACCAGACCTTTTCGGTCTGTTACCCATAACATTGGTTTCGGACCTCCAATCGATGCACAGTCAGTTTTGATGCGATCCTTGGATCGAGACGGTCGTTTCGGTATATCGCACTCAAGGTTTCGGAGTACTTTGGGTTCAGCCAGGTTGGTTCGTACACGAAACCAACTGGGCCCTCGGAGCGGAAACGCATATAACATGAGCTCCAGACATCCGATTGACGTGCGGTCGACATTGTTGGATTCTCCTAAGTGAGACGGACCTTTTGTCTTAATCCGCTCGAGGTTTGGACGCAGTTGGAGTATGGTCGGGTTGGTTTTGACTTAAAAACCAAACGGGCCCCTGGGACGAAAAAGCCAATAACTCTCAGACCGGGCGTCCCATTGACGTTACGTCTATGACGTTGAGTTCCTGTTGAAGATACTGAAATTTTGGATACATAAACTCTGGACTATGTGTCAGTTGATGTATCAGCCCTTCGGCTCATGGATCGGACCCTCCCGAACGAGCTTACTGTGTGCGTGAACCCTAGAGTTGGCTGCGACTAAGACGACAATGACTACTGTACAGAAATCCTCTGTGGATTCGACGGCGACGACTACAACACTCAGCGATCCTACGTGGATCAGTGTTACCGATTCTGTGTGGGTCAGATCCTATGTGGGTCAGCGCTCAGCGGTCCAATGTGGGTCAGCGCCTACAGATCCTGTGTGGGTCTGATCCTGTGTGGGTCTAATCCTGTGTGGGTCATTACGGGGGATAGTTACTTATAGATCCTTTGTGGGTCATTGTAGGGGTTAGTTACCTATCGATCCTTTGTGGGTCATTGTGGGGGTTAGTTACCTATCGATCCTGTGTGGGTCCGACGACTTAGACGAATCAGTGTCTATATCTGATCATCACTATCGTCATAAGAAGGAGTGTACCAGTGTGACCTAAATCTTGACTTACTTTCCTATGTGGATTGTGTTGTTCTATCCTATGTGGATGTGATCAAACATGGGCTCAGATTTTGGAGCCGAACTGGAATTGGTGACTTAGGTATATGTGTGGGGATATACCTAAGCAGTGTCAGATGTTACATCATGATTGTATCTTTAATTTTTGGATTATCCTTTGTTAATTCTGGGAGACCTTCGGGGGTATCAGGGTCCCTACTGAGTAGCTTATACTCACCCATGCACGGGCTATGCCCGCACTACATTTTGTTGGTTTCAGACGACAGACAGCGCTGATTGTGGTTGAGGCTTGCGGAGCAGGACGGTACCTGGAGGTGGACCACTGGGTGGAACGTACTCGGAGTGGACGGCTGGACCTGAGGAGCTGTGGAGGCTATTTGTACCCACCCTTCTGGTGGGACTACCAATGGATGGCTCAACACTGTAGCTTTACTTTTCAGTTGTTGTACTCTCTTTCAGTTGTGCTTTACTTTCAGTTTGGGTTTGTATTCTGGACCACTTACTTTACCGCACTTTCTATTATACCTAGTTTTTACTTAGTGTTTACTTCTTCTTGCTTGCTCTGTGGTGTTTGTTTACTTTACAAAGGCAATGCCTTCCCTTTTTACCGGGAATTACACCTTGGTGCTAGTCACCAGCCCTTGGCCTATAGAAGGCATGCTTGGGGTAGTCACGACACGGTCCCCGAGGACGGGTTGTGACAGTTATGCATCAAAAAAGGGACTTGGTTGTGTCCTAATTTAAAATGACGATGTTATCAAATATGTATCGAGTTAAATGATGACTCGTGAATAAAAATATCTAACCCATGATATTGAGTTATCTTTTGTTATCTTTTCATAGAAGATATGGATACATTATCTCTATGGTTTAAGATGTAAGATATACACGAATCATAAAATATTAAAATACATTTTTTCATTGAAAGATATCAATATACGACAAAGAAGATGTCTCATGCTACTCAAGGATTTTGATTTCTCAATACACTACCACCCTGGGAAATAAAATAAGGTAAAATATTCATTGAGTAAGAATGATCATGGATTTCTGACCCAAATGAGGGATGAGTGGCATCCTATGCTCATGGGTCACGTAAATATGGTTATAGGAAATATTAATGAAGGTGATACGTCACTAAATTTAAAAAAAAATGGTGAAAACATACTCATTATCAAACATACAATTTTCTCAATATAATAATGATAACTTGTAGATTAAAATTGATGCTATGAATGATGGTAAATTAGCATACTTTGTGTGTGAAGAATATGTTATGAAATTTGGAAAGATATTACGTGTTCCATATATACCTGATATAAAAAATGTATTTTTGGATGGTGATCGAAGCATTAAATTCCATATACACCCTGGTAGCACAAATATGAATAGCGATTTTAGGGAACATTTTTTGTGGGAAAACATGATGTGGTAAATTATTGGTTTTTTGTCCAGCTATTTGGTTTTTCATAATGTAAAAGATGTGACATGGAATACTAGAGTCATGAAACCACCTCCTATGAATAAATGTAAATGGGATGACATTACTTTGGGATTTTTCGCAATACTACAAAAGTATAATTGAAAGAAAGATCTAATATTGTTTATTATTGATCAACTGACAAAATATGAACATTTACTCGCTATAGGTGATTATTTACCACTTATGTGCCTCACAAGGATCTATATTAATGAGGTTGTAAGAATTAATTGCACACATATTTCTATCATGTTTGATAATTATCCCCATTTTACATCAAAATTATGGAAGATTATTAAGAAGCTTATTGATACTGGGCTTTATTTGAGAACTTCCTACCATCCCCAAATAATGGATTGTGTGAAAGGACTATTAATAAAATGTAAAACACATTTAGATCATGATAACATGACATTCAATGTATTTGGGGTCATTATTTACCTTTGGTGGAGTTTTCTTATGACAATATACTCCATTAAAGTATACAAATGGCACTGTATGAAGCAATATATGGAAACAGATGTTGCACTCGATTGGTTAAGGTACTTTAGAGAAATCACAAAAAGGAGGAAGCAACATGGGAACCAGAGGATGTTATGAAGAAGAACTAACATCATCAGTTTAGAAGGTAATACCCCTGAAATTTAGAGGATGAAATTTTTTTTGGAGGGATGAAGGTAACAGCCCAAGATATTATAATTTATTCCTTTTTTAATTAAATTCAATATCTTTGATATCTTGTGAGGCACGCAACACTCAGTTTAAATGGAAATACTCTACTAAAATATTATTTAAACATGACCATTATAACTGAGTTGTTATGTTGAAGTGTATGAGTAGTATTAACTAAATTTTGGAAATTATATTGGTTATAAAATAATAAACTGAATTAAATTCATATATATTGATTTTAAAAAGTATAAGAATAATTTGAATGAAAAAAATAAGTTTTTATCGAAAACTATATTTTATTCCAAGAAAATGGTTTCCTCACTTCTTTTTCACTTATGATGCAAATTAGTTCTTGAAACTTTTATAAAATTTATTTCATAAAATGTAATATTTTTTTTAAATTATAATATCAAAATTATCGTAGTGTTATTTTTTTGTATTTTTTTGAAAAGTTTAAAATTTTGATGAAGGGTGAAGAATATAGATTTTTATTTGAAAGTTGTCTTTTCAGTTAAATTATTTATAAAGTTAAATTATATTTAATTTTTTTTAAAATAAACATTTTTTCAATTATATTATAATAAATAAAATTAAATTCAATGGAATTAATTTCTTATTGAATTTTTATATTAAACCCTTCTATACCTATGAGAGTTTTCTCTTTGGAAATCTACCTTTTCATTGCCTCTATAGGTGTAATTTTAACTTTAATTTTTCCACTTCTGTGAATTGAAGTTAGATAAATGGATTCCATATTGGGAATTAAAATAATTTATATCATCTACTTAGTTCAAAATAATTTTTTACTATTATGAAAATTAAAAGAAGTAAAAAATAATTCTTTGGTTAAGGTTAAAGCAAATTTACTGAGGGTTAAACTAAGAGAACAAGGGTTTTAAATGACCTTAAAACTTTTCTAATGTACATTTTATGTCCATATTTGTAACTTATCTCCTATAAGTGTTTATAATGACCCATTTATGGTATTTCTACATGATAAAAACATGTGTGTAATTGATTCCTTTCAAAAATTATATGTGTATCCTCTCCCCCACTTACAAAAGGCTACCAACTTTCCTTTCCCCTCTTCACACTTCCAAATCCATTTGGATTGGCCAATCCTTGAAAAAATTACTTTATAAAATAAAAAAATTCATATAACCATTTTTATCATAAATCTATCTAAGAAATTATTTTTATGCAAAAAACATAAGTTTCCCAATGAAGAGGTAACGTAGTTAAACGAGAATTTTCATTTTATTTCTTAATCCACCTCCATAAAATCATATTAAAACATTATTATATAATTAACTTTGTATCTTAAATGTACTAATATGTTAAAATGTTAATTTAATTACTTTTATACATCCCATCCTCTATCCAGTGGGATATTAAACCGTTGATCGTGTGTATGGCGGACTACCGCCTCACAAATCGATATATTTCATCTTCCATAAACACATGTAAAGACTATATATAATGATGTATTTGGAAAATTTATTTTATATTTATTATATTATCATACATATATATTTCTAATATCAAATATTTTTTCTTTCATTCCATTCTTTTTGAAATATGATAACGTCACTCGTGTATACGACAGTCCACCACCTCATGAAACGATGTGATTAATATTTAACTTAAACTTTATATGGAATTTAATAATGATATATTTTATGAATATATGTTATACATATGAAATGATATCAATTATTGAAAATTAATATATCATACACTCCCTTACCCTTTCACTCTTAAAGGGACTTATATCGTCCCTCATGTGAACGTATAGTCTACCGTCTCTACAAAGCGAGGTGATTAATTTTCCATTTCCAAAATTCAAGAATGAATTTAAAAATGTATATAATGTGTCAATATGATATTTATATAATTAATATATTTCTTGTGAGTATGTAACTATATAATATGTGAAATAATCATAACTTTCATGAAAAAACACACATGAAAAAAATAGGGAAATTAATACCTAAAACAATGAAAATAATAAAATATTATTAATAAACTGGTTTTAAAATGTTACAATGGAATCATATATGATATTATAAATATTAACATGGTTATGGTATTATTTAATTACATTCATAAAACCATTATAATTGTGGTTTTATCATGTTCAACCTAAAGTAAGCGTGGGGTAAGCTACTTCATCTCAATTTACCTTCATGTGGTATATTTTATTATTACACAACTAATTTATTTTATATATTATACATAATTATCCATCTAAATTTAATAAAATTAATCCTTCATAATTAACAGTATTTAATTCTCAATTTGAATTATTTTATACAAGGGGATTTAACTTAAAAATTACTTTGTTTTAATGGATTTTATTTTAATTACCATTTCAATGAGACATAATTTTTAATAAGAACATATTCACTATTATGTGGTGAATATAATAAAACTATTATGTATTTAATATAATGTTATGGAACCAAATTACACTGAATGGCTCTCTGATCCTAGTGGGGCACATGTCCTTTAGTGCATATCCTCAAATGCCAGAGACTTCTGACTTGAAGTGAGGGCCTGGGTGAGTCCATGTGGAGAATATTACTTCATTAGAAAAGTGTAGCATAGTGGAATATAAATAATAGATAGAAGTAGAAAATAATTAAACCATCAAATAGTAAATAAATATTGGAATAATGATAGTTCAAACCAATCCATAAATCATATCATGTATAATATGATGATATATTTCACATGTTTCTAATAAAACAACCAAAACAGGAATGCAACAAATATACAAAATACATGTCTCAGAAGTACAAAAATGCCAAAAGAATCTCTATTTCATCACAAGACTCAACTTGGTCACATTCTCTCCTACACCTAAGAATCATATCATGTTCTTGTATTAGGGATCTTTCCATTTTCAACACCTGCAGTCATATATTCCGTTTGGGTCCAAAAACATGATCCAAATAGGATGTGAGATATAATCCCAGTAGGAAACCACCCATTGTTTATTCCAATCAGTTAGTGAATAAATATAGAAGTCAATGTGCTATGAGTAAAGTAGTAAAAAAATATAACTCAAATGTAAACATCCTTTTTGTTCAGGTACTCATTTATTATCCATTTCATTTAATCAAAACATTTAATAATTCAATTACAATGAATTTAAAATCTCATGATCTGGATAAAGTCTGGAATACACCATATAGAAATAATCATATTAGATTCTTCATAAGGACATATAAACAATACAATTCAATATTGACTCCATGATTGTGCTTTGTCTTGGAGATGCGTCATAAGGCATTTAATTTTATTTAATTCATTTGTAACCTGATTATGTTCTGGAAATTACTAATTTGTAATTAAAGTATCACTCTAGGTATAGTCAACCAACAACCTTTGATATAATCTATGTATAACATCTCATGAACCCATATATCTCTCTAGATGTGGTATAAATTCCATGCCATATGAGTCCTTCATTTGCAGTATTATGAGGAAGCCCCATGAATCACTCTTGAAATATAATCAATGCCACCTTGAGTCTATCCTTGGTAACCCATTGGATTCCAATTATCTCTCAACATTTAGGTCTGGTCTCAATGAGTCTATCTATGGAATTTCTCACTTTGATCCATGTATCACTCATGACAATATCACACTAACCGTTGAGTCTAACCATGGAATTCTATGGTGAATCTATGTATCCCTCAAGGTATAAAGTTCAATAGTCATGTGAGTCTTTCCATGGAATTTAATTTGAATCCATTTATCATCCAAGTATATTTATAATTTAATCAATTCCATTTCATTTAAATAATTAATTTAACATTACAAGGTATAAACCAAAGGCATTCAATATAACTCACCTCAAAGGGTGATTCATGTAAGGACCAAACTCAAGGGCTTGGACATTAATTTACCAATGTGGGCATAATTAATATAACAAGCATCAAATGCATAAAAAATTAATACATGGATTTAACATAATTTAAATTTTGTTTTCATATTATAGTAATTAACTTACCATAATTAATCAATCCATTACATAGAATGGTATCAACATTTCTCACAAAGGATAGTAATTCAAGGGCCATTCAAATACTCACGTGGCCATTTTTAATATAACAAGAATACCAAGACTATCAAGTTATCAAATGGATTAATTATAATACAACTCACATGGGAAGGTTAATTATTAGAGAAATTTAAGAAAATTGAATCAATTCATAGAATATCCTATACTTTCTCGCATATGAAAGGAAAAAACAAAGAAATCATGGTGAGACCAGTAATGGAATACATTGGTCAATGGGACAGTTATATATACCATACCCTTGGTTCATTCCAATTACAATACAAAGTGATGAAATTTAATTCATAATCAACATACATTTCTACATCTCATGGAATGGGGTAAATTCATGCCTCATAAACATCCAAGGATAAATCTATAAAGGTTTATTTAATTAACAACACTCAATGGGGTTGTTTAAATTAGGTGTACAACATGTAACATTGAAAATTAATCATCACTAACTGAAAAGGGAATACATATCAATTATAGGATTCAAATTCAATTTATGATATTCTCAAAAGTTGGGAATACATCACATTGTCACATATAAACGAACCAAATTTTAATTAAAATCACATTACCACCAACCTTATTTGCATGGTAGATAGCTCTTCTAGTATAAAGTTCAGATTCTTCCTAGTTTAGAATAATTATGAAGAACAACTGGAGAATGATATATTAGGGTATATGAGCGAAAATCCAAATAGAACAGTTGATTCATAGAAAAATTCAATAAGATCAAAAAGGAATTAAGGCCTTACCTTATGGATCCAAGGAGATGAACTATGATCGAATCAGAGTTCAAGCAGAGAAGGGAAAGGAATTCCTAGATTAGTCAATATTGAGAGCTTCCTCTGGTCCCCTTTTATATCCAGGTGGAATAATATCTCAAATTAGGTTTCTAAAAAAAATTATTTAATTAAAAATTATATAATTTTAGAAATATTACGGATCACATGGTTTACCCGCACATTTTGTCAAACCGTGTAGAAACTGTGCACAACATTATATGGTCCTAGGATATAGTGCACAATTTACCCACACGGTTTACAAACCATTAAAACCCATGATAAAACCCATTTTCAAAATATGATTATAACTTTAGGCATGTCTCACAGTCGTACGGCTCATCTAACATGGTTTACTCAAATCATGCATCCTATAAACCCCCACTATCCAAACTCGCACGGTTTAGTCAAATGATGTGGCCTTCCCTACACAGTTTTCAGTAACCATTCACCATGATAAAAACACACAAACATTGGGTTCCAGACTCCAGACCTACCCCAAACACCAAAGATAACTCCATGACCCCAACAATCATCAACCTTAGGATATATTTAAGCATTTAAACTGAGAAATGATATAAAATAAGTTATCATTACCACAAATAAGAATCAGGTTCACACATTTAACATGATTGGCTATTTTTTCCTGATTACTGAGGTTTCATTCCAATTTTATTCTTTAAGGAGTTACAATTTAAAAGATACCAAAAGAAGTAAAAAGTATTGTACAATCTCACTTTGTTTTGTAATTGTTTAATTTACCTTGAACCAATCACTTTATTAGGATCATTTTACATTAGAAAATATATTTATATTAAATATAAATATTATTGTATGATGGATAAGATTATTTCCTAAACCATATACCATTTTTATATACATTGTTTACATTGAATGTTATTTTATTAACTATGGAAATATTAATAAATATGAATCATTAACCAATATAGATATATTTTTTTATATGGTAAATTGATTGATGAAGGAAATTGATTATTCAATATATGAGGAATTCTTTGGACACATAGATATGGGTGGAGATCGATTATTGATAACCCCCTAATGCATCAATAGTTATCATGAGACAAATCAGTTGGCTAAATCAGATGGGTTTTTACAAAATAGTTTTAAATTTTATTTTTAATTGATATGATAGTATAGGTATCATGATTTTTGATATTTTTAAATCCAATAAGTAAGCATTTACTTCATTTATAATTTAGTAATTAATATTATCCATGAGATGTTTTATATGATATTATCATTTGATGCATTTCATTCCCAGTTAATTGATTAAATGGAATGTGTGTTTAGTTAATTACCATTCCAAATTGATTATTATTTAGTTATTTGATATAGATTCAGCATTATATAACCCTTAATGATCATTTTAGCTCACCCTTATTTTATTTACTTTCCCCATGATATGAAGAATTATTGGAATGAGTTCAAGGATGAAAAATGTTTTCCATTACCATTCATTATATTTTCTTTTCCCAAAGTAAAATGGGTATCATGCATGTATCCAGTTAACTAAGACTATGAACTATTTATTCCTTCATGATTTTCCCCCTTATATCTGACCAATGTATTAAAGATTTCACTAACATTGGGTTACGGGATTTGGGGGCATTACATATTACCCCTCGATATATCTATGTTAGAACGTTTTTCAAAATTTAGTATCTAGATATAAATGTAATTTCTATGAGATCCATATAATCTCAATTCAATTAAAACATTATAATTTTATCATATTCTTAGACTTACCACTTAGAATTATACCTATGTTTTTCACTAAATTATACTAATTTAATCCCAAAAATACTAAAATAATCTCCAAAAAACCAAAACATTCCTCTAATTCCAATTATAGAGACCCGTGCAAAAACATTCATAAACAATACATTAATTTCATGGTTTAGATCATACATCTCACAAATAGCCTCAAAACCTAAGGAGTGGATGTTTTAATTTCTTGAAGATTATCTATATAAACATCTTAATATATAGTCATTTCTTTGTAATAATACTCCTCTAGACTAACTTCAATGCTTTATACAAGTTATACTTATCTTAATAACCTGGTTAAAGGAAAAATAAATAAAGGGGTGAGATAAAATTCCTAGTAAGTGAAAACATATCAAATTTTAAACAAATATTAGATCATAATCATATGATAAAACATGGATGTGGTAGAAATTTCTTATTAAAAATAATATATTATAATAAATTTTGTATATAATTCATAATATAATTACATGTAATATCAAATGAACAAACATATACCATGGAAAAATTGTATATAATCATGATATGATAAACATGAGTCAATGGGAATAATCATAGAAAACAATTATAACTAAGATTGTGGCATAAAAATAGGTATATAAATCATATATCAATTCTACCCACTAATACATTCATTACATAGTATGATTCAGATAACAACCCATGTACCATCTTGGGCTTGGTATAATCCTCATATGTACCCTTGGTCAAGGTATAAAACATCCCTTATACCCCTTTGCATTTGGATGAATCCTCCATTATACCCTTTGGCTTGGGATAAATCCTCATGTGTACCCAATAGCTTTGTATAAATCCTCCCATGATACCTTTTTCCTGGGATGAATCCTATTTTGAACTCATTATCATAAGAAAAACACTATTTTGTGTGAATTTGATCCCATGATATATTAAAATAAACTAACTCATTGTCTAGAGATATAGAAATCCATCCATTATTGTTATTATATAAGTGTTCCCCATAAAATAAATTATCATTATTTCATAAAAACCCAAAGAAAGAAAAATGGGTTTCCAATATTTCTATATTTTATCACAAAAAATTAACTTAAGAATGTAAATTGTTGATACTCGAATTGAAATCACTCCAAAAGAATATTTCATATGAAAATTTAGAATTTGATTCATAAAAAATCTCCATATAAATAATACATTTAGAGATAAAAAGTTAAATAGTGTCCAAATCATAAAATAGTTTTTAGAAATTGATTTTACCTATAGAGTAAAAGAATATGTTGTTGTCACATTGAAAAAAAATATGAATACACGAAGTGAAGAATTTTCAATGAAGATTTAATTTTAAAAATAATATTAAATAATAGATCTTTTAAAATACGTAGAGGTTATAAAAATAAATGTGGGGTGGGGGAAAATATTTTAAATAATGAAAAACCTTTTTAAATATTTAGAAATATCTTTTTTGAAAACTCATATTGTAAAAATAATAAAAAGCATTCCTTTTTAAAAAAGGAGAAATAAAAAATAAAGGTAAAATTAGATAACACATAATTTGGTTTCCATATATAAATGTGCACATTGTATAGAAATAAAAATATGGAAAGGGATGGAAAATTTATTAAAATGTATGGGATTTATTCTTAATAATTATATTATATTTGGGGAAGAGATTCATAAAGTAAAAATCATTGGATTAAAAATGAATTCTCTTCATAGAGGAAGAGAAAGTACTATGAAATAAAAATATTATAGTGGAATAAAAATATATTCAAATAAAAAAATTTAAGAATATGTATTATAACTCAATGAATGGATTTGAGTTAACCAAAACACATTCAACTTTGGTATCGTCTGAATTGAAAGGCATTTGAAGAAAGAACATGATATGCATCTTCAAAACCCATGAAATAAATGATTTTAATACAATGAATTCATTATAGTGTATGTACACTATAGTAAATATATAATTTTTCTAATTAATAAATCTGTCTTAGGAAATTAAATTTGAGAAAAAACCTTTATGGTTTGAGTAACATATTATTTGTAACCCCTTTCAACATTGGTATCTTTTGAATTGAAGGAAATTTCAATAATTCAAATGATGTTTTTCTTAAAACCCTATGAATATGGAAAAATAAATTCATTAAGAATTGATCACACCATAATAAAGGCATAATAGTTTATATTATGAAATAAGTATCAATAAATTAAATTTTAAAAAAAGAACCACTTCCATTTTATCTTTAATTCTCCGAACACACTCTAATATCCTATTTGAAAATAATAAAATTTTTAATAAAATTTTTGTTACCTTATTAATAACTATAAACATTTTTAATTCTCATTTCTATTTATTCCCTATGTGTAATAGTTATTTTTTACCTATTTTCTATATCAAGTGTGACTGATATTGATCATTTTGAACTAGTTTCATAATAATATTGTTATTATTCATTATTATCCAAACATTCAGCATCCTATGGTCATAAAAGGATCTATAATTTTTTATAATTATTTATAATATTATAATTCAATTATATTATTTATTGTTATGACCCTTAAAGATAAATTTTGTGAAGAGCTTGTTTTGATGATTCCTTGTGATCTAGTGGTCCTTTCTTAGATATTTATTTCAATTTTATATAAATATTATAGAAAAAAATATTTATTTACTTTTATATATCATATATTATCATATATTTAATTACCATATTCATCCATGATATAAATTAACAGAATTATTGAAGTGGGTGGTTGATCCAACTCAAGCAAGAACATGTCATAATTATTAGATGATTAAGAAGTGACTTATTTGTAGTATAATTATACTAGAAAAATATTGATATTATTTAATGTTTATTAATGTGATATATTATAATTGTAAAAAATTATAAGTTTAATATAACCAATATGAAGTTATTACCAAATATAAATAAATCATTATTTTCTATTAAAACGTTATTTTTTATGATTATATTTAAAATAGTTGTTTATAAATCATATTATTAATCGGATAAAAAATATTTCTATATAGAAAAATAAAAATTTCAAAAAAATAATATTTATAAATTAAACCAATTTTCATGATCATCCATATAAGGCGGTGATGAAAATTAAAAAAATGAAATTTATTGACCCATGGAGGTGGTGGTCCACACATACACAAGGATGATGATTTGGTTTTCCAAAGAATGAGGAAAAGGAGATGGTTGATCATATAAAAATATAAAATTTACTATAAATTTCATACTTATATATTTAATTCACTTTAATGTCATACTTGTAAGGCGGTGATGGAAAACAAAACATGTTGTGTGTGGAGGCAAAAGTCCACATAATGCAAGATGCCAATGTCCTTTTTCTTAATAGAAAAGTGAAAGGTGGTTAATACATTTACCATCATTATAATAAACAACAGTATAATAAACAATATGATTTTATCATTTTATGAAGGTGTAATTTAATTTTAGGAAAAATAAATGAGCATATATAAGTATAAATGAGAAAGGATAAGTTGCATATGTATACTTGTCTTCATGTATTATCCCACTTGGAAAGGGGGTTAATCTATTGAGATATTTCCTTTTGAGAAGATTTGAACATATTAATGGTGTCTAGGAATGTTTAATATAGGTTTAGATAGATTTTTAGCCAATATATGTGGGTTCTTATGTGAGGTTAATTATAGGAGGGTGGCCCTTTATTAAGTGAAATGGGATGACATTTTTGTAAATACTCGAAAAAAATAAATAATAGAAGATTCTCTCAAGAAAAGTAGCTCCAAAATAAGGAAATAAAGTGTGTTATAAGGGATAAGTTCATTAATGTCCTAATCCACCCATTCCCACACATTTTTAATCATGTTTTTGTACATTCCCTTTTGGTTAAACCCTTTAAACCCCTTTTTATTTTTAATGTGCTAACTCGTTTTTACAAAATTAATTTAACTTTATTGCTTGAAAATACATTTTTTTTCTATTATATAATTTGTACCTAATGATTCTAAATTTTAAATCCATTTAATTATATTAAATTAAAAAATTTATAAAAATTAATTTTAAAATACTACATGAATAATATATTAGCTTTTTTGAAAAATGTAACTGAAGTTCTAAAATGTAAAAAATAGGTTCGTAAATTTAAAACCAATTTTTTAAAATTCTAAATTCACATAAAAAATACATATTCTCTCTTAGAAAAAAGTTTTATTAATTTCTAATTGATAATTATATACAAATAATGTCATAAAAGCCATGTTATTTGTAAAAACTATATTTTTCACTATAAACCTAGAAATCAATTTTCTATGAAAAATATAAAATTTTCATTCTAAAATAATATTGGGATGTTTAATCCAAAAATGAACTTATTTTTTTAAAATTAAAATTAAAAAAATTTAAAAATTTGCTTCTTAATGAAAATATAATATATAGAGAAAAGGATCTTTTATTAAAAAAATGACCATGACAAACATCAAGTGCTTTTAATATTATTTCATAGAGTTTTATAAATAATTAAATATTTATATATTAGTTGATAAATATGAATATTACATATTATAACAAGATTTTATCTATGGTAAATATAATTTATTAAGCTAAAATACAATACCCCTTTATATTAATTATTCTTCAAAATTAAAATTTATTAAAATATTAATCAAATAAAATAATAATATATAATTATTTAAATTGATTATTATATTTTTATATACTAATTATTATATTTTTCATTTAATTGTCATGTGTTGCAATTTGTTTCAGTCAAATGTTGTGTTAGTTCGGTGTTGCGTGTGACACAATCTATTGAAGATAGTATTAATTTAAATGGTCTAAAATCTCAGGTTTTTAGAAAAAATATCTTAACCTATTTTCATATAGAAAATTATAAAAACATAAAAAATTTCCTTTTAAGGAATAAACCTTTGAAATAAATGACCCTTATCATTATTTTACTTAATATAACCCACATTTTGAATGTATGTTGACTCAAAGAATGAAACCATCCAAACATTTATACCTTGCATCTTAAAAAACATAACTACAACAGAACCCATAAATATATTTAAAAATGCTATGTGAAAAAAATAAGTGGTGTTAATTGAAGATCCAAGCTCAAGATATCCTAATGGAGTTACAAAAATTGGGTAAGACCTCCCCATATGATCCATCCACCAATACTAAAGGATTATTACAATCTTTATTTCCATGTCTTGAGAATCCTCATACATTAATTTTTTCTCTTTACCTAGATCATATAAGATTGTATATGTCACACCCCAACCCAATGCATTATTTTATATTAATTATTTTGGGTCTCACTTTTGAGCTATAGGTTTAGCCGATTTTAATTTAAAGGAAATTTGGTTCATATACAGGTGTGTGGCATTACACACGACCGTGTGTAGTTCCCAACCTTAATAATAGAACGTTTTATTACTAAATTTATTATTACCTAGACATGGGACTCTTCCTGCGACCATGCATGTGTCTGTGCACGGTCTCCAAACTCAATAATTGATGCAATTATTTTTTTCGACTTATTTTATTTTTTATTTTTATTATTGGTAATATTTTTTTATTTATTAAGATTATAATTATTATATTTAATTATGGTTATACTATTATTTTATATTTATTTTATTTTCCTTTTATTTTATTTTTATTTTCTTTTCTCTCTTTCTTTTTTTTCTTTCTTCTCTCCCTCTCTCTTGTTCTCCCATCTCTCCTTGAGCAGACACTTTTCCCCCCTAAAACCCTATCCCTAGACATCCCAATCCTCTTGATCACTCTCCAGCCGGTGCCCTGCTCCTCCTTCGGAAAACCAGACCAGCGCGTCCTACCTCCCCGTCACGGTAGCCCCACTGACCTACCCTTTTACTCTCGTCTAGCACCGACCCACCCCACCTGCTCTTATCCAGCACCGCCCTTTCTACCTCCTCATCCAGTGTCACCCCCTCTAACTTCCTCTATAGCCATGCACCACCTCTATAGCCTCCTCACCTATGCACACTACCTCCCATCCAGTCTGCAACCATCGTGTGCAAACCTCCCTTCCAGTTCGACAACGTGGCGTGCCTCCCATCAACGGTCGGACCTCCTGACCATCATCCTGACCTCCTCCAGCGCGCGTACCTCCTTCCAGTAATTTCTTCTCACCTTGTGTAGGGTTTTATATGGTGTTTAGGATTTTTTTTGGTTCGTTTATGGTGTAATTGATCTAATTATTTGATTTTAGGGTTTAATTAGGTTTTTTACAGTGCAATTGAAGTGCAACGATCTTTGCACACCAAGTTGTGATATACGATACATAAAGGTTGGTGGTTCCATGTCTATTTATTATTTAATTATTTAATTTGAATGTTTAATTATTTTAGAGTGTTGTTTAATTAATTTGTGTGGTGTGAAGTTGATTTTGTTTGAAGTTTTATGTGCATTGAAATTGTTTAATAGCGTATCGATATAATGTGTGTGCTTTCTGCTGAAATATCATCTCTAGTTAATTGTTAGTGATTTTAAAAATGTGCAGTTAGCTTACAAATTAGTTTTTTTTGTGAGAACTTTATTTTTACTAGTGGTTTAGTATGTTTTTAATGTGTTTATTGGTGTGTTTATATGATATGAATATGTTGTTGCTGTGAAAACCAATGTCGAATTGTTTACTGGTGTTTTATAAACTATGTAGTTACTTTGTTAGAATGTGGAAAGGGTGAAATGGGTGTTTTGGTGTAGTGTATGTATGTGTTATATCATAAATGAGTATTTTAATGGATTTTTGAGGATTAAGTCATGCGGTTTATTTTTAATTGGTTTGGAATTTGTTTATGGTGGTTTGTTTAACTATAATAATGGTATTTTTAACTATGTGGGTGGTTTCATTTATTGCTTGTGTGACTCATATTGTGTTCCTGAGGTGACGTTGTGGGTGAGTGGTTATGTAAGGGGGTTTGGGTCGTTCTGCTGTGTAAATATGTGTTTTTCTCTTTAAAATGTATTTATGAAAATTGTAATTGTTTTATTAAATAATTATTAAGGGTGAAAATTTGCTTTGGTTGAACTGTGTAATGGTTTTTGGTGTTTAAAGTCATGTGACGTATGTTGAAATTGTTTACTAAATCTTCTATTTGTTTGTTTGTCTATGAAAGTGGTTTCTTTGACTATGAAGTAGTTTCAATTGGTTGTGTAAGTAAGGTAGATTTATTTTTGAAATATTTTTAGTGTGCATAATATTTCAAAATGGTATTTGTGTGTGTGAGTTGTGGTTTGTTTAATTATATGTGTCTTTTTAAACTATGCATATGGTTTAATTGAGCGTGTAACCTATGCAGGTTTAGTTTTAAAATATTTTTGGTGTGTGTATTGTTTTAAAAGAGTGTTTGAGTGTGAAAATGGTGATTCTTTTTGTAAGTACCCTATTTGGATTTTACGCATAAGTGTGATGTGTGACGTGAACTAGGATTTAAAAAGTGAAATTGATTGTGTAAAACGTATCTTAGAATGTGTGGTGTTTTAGTTTGGCTTGATTATGTGATGTTCACCGCTTTATGAACTTGAAACTTGTTTGAGCACAAATCAAAAAGCCCCTGTAGCTAGGAAGGTGGACTAGACTAGTGGGAAAGTGATCCGAGGGTGGTGTCAGCTCTGTTTCAGATACCAGGAATGATGAATGCAACACTAACTAAACATATGAATAACTGAGGTTCATGGTTTCTAAGCCACATTTTTTTAGGGTCGTGATTTCTAAGCCACGATTACTGAGGGTCGTGGTTTCTAAACTATATTTTCTAAGGGTTGTGGTTTCTAATCCACGTTTCACTGAGACACGAAGATCTGGGGTACCATGCTAGATAACACCAATGATGCTTATCCAATATTTTGTGCTACTTGTTTACTTTACGCTCTTCAGTGTGACACTTTGGTTATTTCAAAATTAGATGTGTGTGTGTTTTAATTTATGTTTTTTCTTTTGAAACATTTTTTATTTAAAACTATTTTCTTTAAAATTGTTCAAGAATTTAATTATTTTCTTTAATTAAAATTGAAAATGTATTTTTCATTTAATAATTTAGTTTGGAACCTTTTTTCTCGATGGAATCCTACTGGGCTCTTAGATCACACCCTACATATACCTTTGGGTGTATGTAGATCGTTTTTCTTTTGTATCCCTGGTTGAGGCATCATGCATAGCATTGGTGGTTCAGGTTGTCACTCTCATCCTCGTGTTGGTTTGGTGGAGTGGGCTTGGGGATGTGAATCCTCATGTCACATGGAGGTTTGAGTTCAAGTTTTGGTTTTCCATTTTTGTAGTCCCTTTTGGGTTTTTAGTTCAAGTTGTAAAATTTTAATCTGAACTTAGTTTAAGGTCCCATTTGGTTGTCCGATTTTAGTTTTAATATTTTCATCTTTCTATTTGTTTTAAATTTCATAATTCAGGTAAATCATTACCATATTTTATATTTGATACCTAGGAAATTATTCCATCCCATGGGGATTGGTAATTCCCTTTGGGCCTTGCCCTGGACCGGGTTGGGTGCCGGGTTAGATGGCGATATGACTTGGTTCGTGAAAAAATAGTATCAAAGTTTTTGTTCTTGTTATTTGGGGTGTCAGGTAGATCAAATATAGGAATGTTAGTACTTGATTGGTAGGTACAAGAAGAGTGTCACACACTCTTACTCATTATGAACCTTCAGTAACTAGGGTTAGTCCATGATTTATGTTTTTTTCTTTGGTCTGTGTGGATGGGGTATGATAGTAGGAGTCAACTGATACTATGTGCGGTCTAACATGGAGTAGCGACCCATGTGATTCCCGAGTGTATTGTTCAACACTCCTAGTGGTTGGCGGATGACAAATCCATGGTCTACTAAACCATATACCCAGGTTAGACACAACAACCAGTTCTCCGTCTAGTTTCTTAACTGTTCGTGATGTCTTGCTTCAATTTTGGGTTGGCGTGAAGGTTTCTTTAAGGAAAGCGGACTTTGGGGTTGCTCTTATTTTATCTTGGTGTGAGTTTGGAATGATTTTTGGGGTGTTTTTCCCTTAGACCTTTTTTTTGACATTGGAGTTTCATTTTTTGAAATTGAATGTCTAAAAGAATGTCCTGGGTTATTTAAAATTGAAGTGAGTTATTTGAAAAATGGAAAACATTTCAAAAAAATTTCTTCAATTTTTGAAATGATTTTGGAAACAAATGTATTTTTGGACTATTGGAAATATTTTTTAAAATTGGAAGATCCTTGTTTTTGTCCAGTGGTATTCTTATAGGTGCCCACATGTTCATGTGGACATGATTAATAGATAGTTGGTTGATCATGTGGATGGGTGCCCAAGGGGAACAAAAATTCCTATTTGCAAGGAATCATAGAATATCAGTGGTGAGTGCTTGATTTTTAAGGCTACTTCTTATTTCCTAAAAAGTGATCTTTTCACTAAAATGGTATTTTGTGCTTAAATGGTTTTGGAATTGGAAAATGTATTTGAGAACAGAGTGAAAGTGATGGGTTTAATAGAGATATTGGGATTTGTTGTGTTGTGCTTGTTTTTTCAAGCGGGTGTTTTCTTTGAAAAATAATTAATGTTTTAAATTGAAATTATTTGATTTGTGTCCAAAATATGGATGTTTGTTTGGTGAGGTTAGTGGTTTTCTGGAAGGAAAAGTTTTTATTTCTTATTTGGGATATTCCCCCTAGGAAGGTACCATGGGTTCCCAGTAGGTCTCTCAGTTCTTGGCTTAGCTCAGACTCACAATGTAGTGGAAGAGTTGGGTTATGCTCGGTTGTGTTGACTGTTTGTAGAAGTTTAGTTCGGTTGAATATTGTTGATTTCTTTGGGAAAGAAGGAAGTGTCTCCAGTTTTTAGGAACTCAAAAAGTTGTGTGGGTGTAATTTGTCTCGATTATGTCTGGTGGAGTAGTATTAGACCGGTAAATATGGATTGTTCTGTTTCCATTGTTAATTGGGATGTACTAAACAATCCTCAATACTAGACTCATTCTGTGGTTGTACCTAAGGAATTGAAGGCATTGTAAATTTTTGTATCTCAAAGGTTCTTTACCAGTCAATAGGTGGAGAATGATGTGTGTTGACCTTTATGATTAGATAGTATCATATTCCCCATAGGTTTGGTGGAAGAGTCAGTTTAAATCTCATAATAGTTGTTGGTCATGTTCATATTGTGATATGTGCAGGTTCGTCATCTGATGAGGATTGTGAACCAAAGGGACTTGTTCTTGGACTTCTCCTTCTGTCATTTTGCATCGTGTATTTGATAAACCACTCAATATCCTATCTCTAGTGTGTTCATTCGGGTACTCTAAGTCATTCGCTACAATTATATGTTTTTATGTTGATAGAGTGGCCACATGGGATATGAGGAGAAGTATGTATGTTGCTTTTCTAGTGGAGTAAGTTCCAGTAAAAGGTGGTTATCTTATGGATGCGAGTTAGTAGATGCTTCAAACATCAGTCCCTCAGCCATATGTTTCAGGGTGATGCTTGCATGTAGTCAAAACATTTTGGATGTGGGATGGGTTTAGTCCAAAGTAAGTCTACAGTGTCAGGATGGGGACAACTTAAATATCCTTATAGAGGTACCATCTCTGAAGGCTTAATTTTTATTGTGAGGGGCATAAATCCCTTGTGTCCATTCAGTGGTCTTAATTTATGGGAGTACCTCTTGGGCCTTAAAGAGGTTTGGAGGATCTGTATTCTTTTAACACTACCATGCGTTCTCTATGAACCTTCCTGTGGTTGGTTGTGGATCAAAATTATACATTTTTAAATATGCTCATGTCTTGTGGTATTGATGTGCACCTGTCTAGTTTTCTTCTAGGTTAGGGGTTTCCTCTATCAAAACCATCTCATGTGGTAAAGTGTTGTCTACTATGGGAATTTTCCGTGAAAGTTGTCATGTGTTGGTGGGATTTTGATGAAGAGTTTTTTCTATATCACTCAAAATAATTGGGGAATGTCACGTGAATGTTGTGGTGTTAGGAAAATTCTAAAATTGTGGGGAGACCCACTTCGGGTCTCGTCGGCGTCTCCTCTTGTGTTTTTTTGTCTAACTTAGGTAATTGGGAGGACCAAGGCAGTGATAGAGGTTTTCTAGGTTTGTGAGTCATTTTAGTTTAGAGAACCAATGTTTGAAAAGAATCCTAATATGGTGGGGAGACCACCATAGAAAGAGCTTGTGGAAAACTCTGTTTTCAAAGTGCACTTGGTAGGGAAATCCCTTACTTATGCTCTACATGACCTTGACCATGGTAATTGGTTAGCTCGAGTGGTAGGTTCCTTGATGAGTGTTATTGGAGATCTCGAGCGGCCCTGGTGATCCCTATGTTAGGGGTTGGGGTGTACCATGTTGTAGTTGTGTTTAGAGGTGATTTACTTACCATTTGTTATTTTTCATTGAGATTACAGTTTTAAGAACTATTGAGCTTCAGGTTATGGATGTTTTGAATCCTGGGACTTCGGGCGATTGAGGTTTTGTTTTATGTGTCTTCATGGTATTAATTAGAACCTTTTGTTGACCAAGCCTCTTGGGACTTTTTGAGGGAATAAAGTGTCATCGTGGGGAGAATTGTCACACCTCGACCCTGCGCTTTATTTTATTTTAATTATTTTGGGACTCACTTTTGAGTCGCAGGTTGAACCGGTTTTTATTTAAAAGTAATTTGGGTTCATATACGGGTGTGTTTTTGTGTGCATGGCCATCTGTAGTACCCAACCATAATAATAGAATTTTTTATAATTTAATTTATTTTTACACGGCCGCACGACTGTTCCCTTGACCATGCACGCGTCTGTGTGCAGCTTCCAGACTCAATAATTGATGCAATTATTTTTTAAGACTCATTTTATTATTTTAGTTTTGTTATTGGTATTAGTTTTTTATTAGTATTAGAATTTTTATTTTTTAATAGGTTTATTTTATTCTTTTATTTTTTAGTTTATTTTTATTTTATTTTATTTTCTCGATTTTTTTCTTTCTTCTCTCCCTCTCTCTTTTTCTCCCCTCTCTCCCAACATTGACCCTTTTCCCTTGAAACCCTAGCTTGATGACTCCCCACCCCCTTGGTCTCTCTTCGTCCAGTGCCCTCCTCATCCTTCGGTGAACCGAACCAGCGTACTCTGCCTCCCCATTGTGGTAGCCCCACGGACCCGCCCCTCCTACTCTTATCTGGAACTAACCTGCCCCCCTTACTCTTGTTCAGTGCTACCCCGTCAGCCTCCCCATCTGACACCGCCCCTGTTGGATTCCTCTCCAGTTGTGTGCTACCTCTCCGGCCTCCTCACCCATGCACATAACCTCCCCTCTAGTCTACAACTGCCACACGCAACCCTCCCTTCCAGTTTTCCACCATTGTGCACCTCCCTTCAAAGGCCAGACCTCCTCCCCAGTGTCCCGAACTCCTCTGAAACATGTGCCTCCCTCTGGTAATTTCTTCCCACCTTGTATAGGGTTTTGGTTGGGTTTCAGATTTGTCTTTGGTTCGGTTACAATGTAATTGGTCAGATTGTTTGATTTTAATGTTTAGTTGGGTTTTTTGCGGTGAGATTGAAGTTCAAGGATCTTTGCACGCCAACTTGCAAAGTATGCTACATAAATGTAGGTGGTTCCACATCTAATTATTATTTGATTAATTAAATTTCATGATTATTTAATTTATCATGTTATTTAATTAATTTTGGTACTACGATGTTTATTTTATTTGAATTTTGATGTGCATTGAAATTGGTTAGTAGTGTGTCGATAAAATGTGTATGATTTCTGCTGAAATATCATCTATAGTTATTTATTTGGGATTTTTAAATTGTGCGGTTAGCATAAAAATCAGTTTTTTTGGTGTTGATTTAATTTTTACTAGAGTTTTAGAATGTTTTTAAAGTTTTTTATTGTTTTTATATGATATGAGTATGTTGTTGCTGTGAAAACCCATTTCGAACTATTTTCTGGTGTTTTATAAATTGTGTAATTACATTGTTTGGATGTGCAAAGGGTGAAATTGGTGTTTTGGGGTAGCATATATATGAGTTCTATCTTAAATGAGTAGTTGAAAGGATCTTTGGTATTTAAGTCATGCAGCTTATTTATAAATGGTATAGAAAATTTTCGGGTGGTTTGTTTAACTATAGTAATGGTCTTTTTAACTGTTCAGGTAGTTTCATTAATTGTGTGTGTGACGCAGATTATGTTCCTAAGGTGGAATTGTGTGTGTGTGGTCATGTAAGGGGGTTTGGGTCGGTTTGGTGTGTAAAGTGGTGTTTTTCTCTTTAAAATTTATTTATGAAAATTTTAATTGTTTTATTAAATAATTATTAAGGGTGAAATTTTTTTTGGTTGAACTGTGTAACTATTTTGTGTGTTTAAAGTCATGTAACGTATGTTGAAATTGTTTAATAATTTTTTTAATGGTTTTTTTACTATGAAAATGATTTATTTGACCACACTTTAGTTTCAATTGGTTATGTAAGTAATGAAGATTTATTTTTGAAATATTTTTAGTGTGCATAATATTTCCAAATGGTATTTGTGTGTGTAAGTTGTGGTTTTTTTAATTATAAATGCCTTTTTAAACAATGCAGATTGTTCAATTGAGTGGGTAACCAATGTAGGTTGAGTTTTAAAATATTCTTGTTGTGCATATGGTTTTAAAAGAGGTTTTGAGAATGAAAATGGGGATTCTGTTTGTAAGTACCCTTTTGGATTTTATTCATAAGTGTGACCTGGGACATGAATGTGGATTTAAAAATTTAAATTGATTGTGTAAATGGTATCTTGGCATGCATGGTGTTTTATCTTGGCTTGATTATGTGATGTGCACCCCTTTATGAACTTGAAAATTGTTTGAGCACAAAGCGGGAAGCCCAGATAGCATACAAGGTGAACTAGACTATTGGGATAGTGATCCAGGGGTGGTTTCGGCCCTATTTCACATACTACGATTGACGATTGTAACACTAAAAAAACATATGAATTATTTAGGGTCGGGGTATCTAAGACATGTTTTCTAAGGTTCGTACATTTTAATCCACAATTACTGAGGTTCGTGGTTTCTATACCTAGTTTTTTTGGGTTGTGGTTTCTAAGACACGTTTTGTCGAGACACGAAGAACTAGAAACCCAGGCTAGCTAACACCCATGAGGTCTCTCCCATATTTTGTGCTCCTTGTTTTTTTATGCTCATCGGTGTGACTCTTTGGTTATTTCAAATGTAAGTTAATGTGTTTGTGTTTTAATTTAAGTTTCTTCAATTAAAATTGTTTTTATTTAAACTTGTTGCCTTTAAAATTGTTCAATCGTTTAATTATTTTCTTTAATTAAAATTTTAAATGTATTTTACATTTAATAATTATGCATGGAACCTTTTTTCTCCATGGAATCCCACTGGGCTCTTGTCTCACACACTACATACACCTTTGGGAGTATGTAGATCTTGTTTATTTTGTATCCCATGTTGAGGCATCATGCATAGAATTGGTGGTTCAGGTTGTCAGTGGCATCCTCATGTTGGTTTGGTGGTGGTGTCTTGGGGATTTGACTCCTCATGTCACGCAGATGTTTGAGTTAGAGTTTTGATATTCTTTTGTTGTAGTCCCTTTTGGGTTTTTAGTTCAAGTTGTAAACTTTAAATCTAAAAATATATTAAGGGGCCATTTGGTTGTTTGATTTTATTTTTAATTTATTCATATTGTTGTATGTTTTATATTTACTTATTAGGGTAAATCATTGCCAAATTTTATTTTTGATACTTTGGCACTTGTGTCAGCCCGTCGAGATCAGGAATGCCCTTCAGGCCTTTTCGCGGACCAGGTTGGGTGCCGGGTCAGATGGAAACCCGGATTGGTTCGTGACATTATACAAAACCAAAGGGACATGTGTATGGTTTGAGTAAGATGTACTAAGTAAGTGATCAGTAAAGGTATTGAACCTAGTAGCCCAGAGTTGGTGGTAACAATATTACATACACAACAAGAAAACCTCCCTTTGGCAACGATTATTTTTTCATTTAGAAGTGGTTTAAACCGCCGCTACATGGTTTTGCGGGGGTTTACAGAAACGACCGCTAAATTTGGCGTCAGAAAACTATTAGCGGAAGTTTTTTCTATTTAGCAGCGATTTAAGAAAAGTGTCGTAGCTACCTCATTTTTGGGGCAGTTCTCGTCACTTTAGCAGCGGTTTCTAAGAGCCCGGGATTTTTTTATTAGCAGCGGTTATAACCTCTGCTAATAAAATAAAATCCAGAGGCCGTAAAACCTCCGCTAAAGTCACGAGAACCACCTCGGAATGCATGCAGGTGATACGACTCTATAGCGGTGGTTAAAACCGCCAAGAAACACAAAAATACTTACGTTTAGGAGTTGTTAAAACCACCGCTACTATCTTACCTGTATACTCCTAGTGGTGGTTAAAACCGCCGCGAAAAGATGACTAGAAAAAAAATTATCTGCTTCCACTGCACCACTGCCCTGAAAAACAAATCAAACCAGACACAATCTAATAAAATAACATCAACTCAATGATGTGTTGGACCTTTCAAGGATGTTTTTCGATACATTGATGAAGAGTGGACTGGGTTTATGGCCACCCATGGGCTGTGTGAATCCCTTGGACATGTGAATTTAGTTATTAAATGATTAGTTGAAGGGTTTATGAGATTAAACCAATTATAGATATTTTTAGCATGTCAAAATAGAATAAGTGGTTTATCATAAATTTTATGGTTAAATGGGTTGTGAGATAACTAAGGGGATAAATAAGGAATGGAAAATGTGGGAATATCTGTGTTATAAGATGGAATTTAAAATATGTACAATGGTTTTTGTTATGAATTAATAGTAAAATAGAATAGTTTTGGAAATACGTTAAGTGTAGTGAAAGTGATAAACTATGTGAATATTGGTGAAATGAAATAGGTTCACCCTTGATATTGTAATTTGTTAAAAAGGTCATGTGTGTTTGACCATGTGGAATGTGTATTGATGGATTAGTAAATGATGAGGGACATAGTAGATCCCACCCATGGGTAAGAATTTTTTTACAAGGAATTCCTTATCATTGATGTGGGATGGCTGGACATAAAATTTGACATAATGTACTTGATATGATTTATATGGAGTTTCCTATTCTTGGATAGTGTATTGACATGGCTTTCCAAGCACTAAATCATATGTGTATGATATGACTGAACTGATTAGTGCACCATAGTATATGAATTTGAAATGATTAATGAATTACCATTGTTGTTAATAAAAAATGTAAAACACATTTATACTATTCGTTTAAACTGATAAAGATCTAATATTATCCCCACATAACGCAGTGGACCCTCAATACTAGTAGGAAGCCTCTTGTATATGAGGAGGCATTCCTATGGTCATGGGGCACATTGGTTTGGGGAACCAGTTTAGTGGAACCTAGGTAATGGCATCACAATATTCTGTCAAAGCCAAGTTATTTTCTATTGAATAATTTTTTTGAAAGTTTTATATGATATTAAGGTGTTTAGGTCCTTGGTAATGTGTTTTTTTTTGTGGTATTATATAACCCATATATGGGGGGAAACCCAGGTTCTCGATGTGGGAGTGTTGTACTTGTTGTTTGATGTTATAGTTGGATGTTATTTCACCTTGGGTGATACACTAGCTGTGAGATATTATTGTTTTCTAAGGTTTTATTCATGGAAGGACATGTAATTTTTTATATATTAATGAATAATTTTAGGAAATCAGGATTAATATAACATGAATCATATTAGGCACAAATAAAAAACAAGGTTATGTTTGTGTTATGGAAAATGAAAATCATTTTCTATTGGTTTCATAGAAAATAGTTCTTAATAAAGAGTTATCAATCCACATGTTTTTTTGAATCATGGTGTCATAAGCTACCAATTCCAGAAGGGTTTACCTTCTTGGATGATGATGTTGAATAATTACATATTATAATATTAGGCATTGAGAATTTATTCAACACATCAACAATGGGTTTAACTCCTAGTCATCCAAAATCTTGACTACCAATTCAAACACAGGCCTAACTGGAATTATGTATACCACACTCGAGAAACCATGACATAAAACGAAACATCAAAAATCAATAAAATGCATAAAAGGAAACATGAAAAATCAAGAAAATGTTAGGACATGAAATTGTTTGGTGGAAACTATGTGCCACACATGGTACATATACAAACCAATTGTTCCCATATTTGTTCAATACATCAACAATACAACTTCTCATTGTCCGATGATACATCATCACCCTCTCCACCATCGTCACCCTCTCCACCTCCATCTCTACTTTCTGCTGTCACCTGTAAGAACATGTTATTGAAAATTAAATATTTTTTCATATTTATATTAAAACTTAAAACCAATGAAAGTTTGCAAACTAAATGATTTTGATTTTTTGGGATTTACCTGATGACCACCAGTCGATGCACTACCACCAGGGGCATATCTGCTCATCTGCTGATGTATATCAATCATCGCTTTCTGCAAAGTGGATATCTAAGCCCCCTGATCTTGAAATGTGGTTAATAGAGAAGAAATATCCCTCTAAGAATATTCGGGTATGGACTAACTATAACGAAGAGTAGATGCAGCTGGAATACCAGGTGGAATGCCAAAGACCTTAGATGGTATGGGTCCAAAACTCAGCTCGTGCACTCTACCAGGATGCTCCTTCCCAAGTACTTTAGCAACTGGGTCATCCTGGGAGACTGAGTAGGACTGCCTAGGATTGGCATCCCATAGTTCTTTAATTTTTACCTATAAATCAAATATCAATATATATTAACATAGTAAAAACTGATAATAAGTTATTATAATAAAAAATTAACTCTGTACCCCAACTTCTTTGGTAGGCTCATTAAAAAAACTTCTATCTGATTTTTTTGTGAACAACCAACCACAGTTCAGTTCGGGATGCTTCGTGGCCTAAACTACGTGACTTCATTAAGAAAAGATAAATCAAAAATTCACAATATTAAATAGATAATATTGTCTTATAAATATTTAAAATAATTAAACGATTACCAATGTTATTCAGCTTTTAGAAAATATTTTGGAGGTCGTAGTGTGAGGGATGACTTGCTTAGCCTGGTTTGCTGAATTCTGTCTTGAGAGATCCTAAAATAAAAAAAATGAAATTTAACAGTAATGTACTCATTGTCATCTCCTCTTCATATACATGTATAAATGTAAAATGAGGATCATATAATAATATATTTTTCAATACCATCCTCTCATCATCACGATGTCTGTAAACAAAACATTTCCACTGTTCTTTCGGTACCCCACTGGGTAGCTTCTCATACATTTGTTTCAAGGTCAACAAAGTATAATTGACATCACACCACAGTCTCAATTTTAAATCTTTCAATTTATTACCACGATTTTTCAACATCCACTTCCGTACTATCACATCAGTAACTGTAATGTGGAAGAACATCTGTATACAGAAATTCATTTTGAACATATTAGTAACATGAAATTGAATTAAACCATAATGTAATAAAATTACCATTATTTGGTAATCAAAAACATCATTTTTCTAGATAAGAGGCATATGTATCCAATCATCATAAGAAATATAAAGGGAAATGGGCTCTAATGCCAGCTGTCCTAGAATCTGGCCAAGTAACCTCGCGGCGTCATCCGTATGGACCCCATAAGAATCAAATGGCACGACTATCTTTTCTCCATTCATATTCCAAACATCATAACTTTTTTTCTCCATGGTTGCATTTTTTTCATCTTCAATGAGCAAATATTTAGTTTAAACAAAATTAAATAAATTTATTTAATTAAAATTTGTACCTATGACAGTGACACTCTAGTATGTCCATGATGAACTGGAAGGGGCATGTCGCCACCCCACTGTTGAGGATTCTAAAGGGGGATTTGATGACTTAGCCTCTAATGGGACACCCACAGATGGTGTGAGAGATGGTGAAGGGAGAGATGGTGTAGGGGTGTAGGCACCTGGTGCCTCAAATTGGGGAGGGAGCCAGATGGATCGTCATCTATCACAAAACTAGATGAAATAGTGTACCACTTTTTCCCTGGAATTCCTGTCATTTAATCAAAGAAAATTTAGTTCAGAATATATATTTCAAAAAAATATGCAGAAAAAAAAAATTAAAAATGATAATAGATGCCCAGTACTAACAGACAAAATATATAAAACAATGATAATGAATGACTGCACAACATGTATGTTTCAAACTAATATTCGTATTTATTGCAATATTAATGTACTTACATGTCATGTAAACCATTCTAAAATCTCTTTATTAACATATTTCATTATATATTTCTCATTTTGTGTTCGGACTCTCATTTGTCTCTTTGTTTGTATCCTCAACTCTTCAACAAATGGATCTAAAATTTCACTATTCAGCAGTACATATCTATGTGCCTGTAATAATTCAAATTCTTTCAGTGTCACATTTGAGATCCTCCTAACTGATCGGCCGATAACATGAAATATTTTTGATTTCTGATGCATTTTAGATTGAGTTGATGTGTCGTCAACACGTCCAACTAGATAAAATATTGTCTCAATATCATCCAAATATCTAGAACAAAAGGTAATACACTCCTCATCCAAATAGCCTTCCTCAATAGAGCCTTCTGGTTGAGCTTTATTTATCACGTATGCTTTCAAATGCCCAAGATATCTGTGAAATAAAATAATAATATTATGTATTTATTTAAATGACAAAATAAATTACTTAAATGAAAAACATATAAATAAAATACCTCTCAATTGGATACATCGATCGATAATGAACGGGGCCTCCTAATTTAGCTTCCTCAACAAAATGCACAGTTAAATGCATCATGATAGTAAAAACTGATGGAGGAAAGATCATCTCCATTGCACGAAGGGTCAATACAAACCTCTCCTGGTGGTTGTCAAGCTGAAATGAATGTAGATCTTTCTCACATAATTTCTTGAAAAATGTGCAGAATTGGAGTACAATAGCAGTAACTTTTTCAGGTAATAATGTACGCAATGTAAATGGTAGTAACTATTGTAACAATATATGTGAATCGTGACTTTTCAATCCATGAAACTTATGATTATTCAAGGCAACACACCTCAAAATGTTACTCTAATACCCATCAGATAACTTCACATTCTTTAAAATTTTAATGAATATATATTTATCCCTATTTTTCATCGCAAAAATGGTTGGATCATACTTTTCATTCTCATCTGGACAGAGATCACGTTTTATTTTCATTACTTGTAAGTCTTTGCGATCATTGAGATGATCCTTCTACTTTCCATGCTCATTAAGTAAGGTGAAAATCCAATTATCACAGACATTCTTCTCAATATGCATCACGTCAATATTTCTCCTCAGCAAATTAAATTCCCAATACGGGAGTTGGAAGAATATACTTTTTTCTTCCATTTTTGCATTCTGATTTCACCTGACGATGCACTTCGGACCTGTTTTCCACTATCATTCAAATGATTAATGTTCCCAAATTCTTTTTCAACATTTTCAAGATGTGTCAATATTTCAGAACCAGTTAACAACTTTGGAGGTGGTCTACGATCAATGGAACCATTAAATTTTGATCTGTTCAGCCGAAATCTATGAGATGCATCGAGAAATCTTTGATGGCACAAGAAGCACCATTTTCTACAATAAGGTAGTCATTTGGGCTCAAAATCAAAGTTACAAATGGGACAAGAAAAACTTGTGTAAGTGTTCTAACCAGATAAATTCCCAAGCCCAGGGAAGTCACTAATGGTCCACATTAAAGAAGCATGCATTTTGAACATTTTTTTAGAATAAGCATCAAATGTCTCAACACCGTTGCTCCATAACTCCTAAAATTATTCAATAAGAGGCTGTGAGTATACATCAATATAATTTCCAGGCATTTTTTCCATGAATAATCATATAAATGATAAAAGATGTTTGTTGCATAAACATCCATGGAGGCATATTATAAGGGATCAAAACAAATGGGAAAATGCTATAGCTGGTACTCAAAGACCCAAATGGGTTGAATCTATCGACAACCAATCCTAATCGAACATTCATAGGATTAGATGAGAAATATAGATGTAATGAATCAAATTTCTTCTAAGATTGGGAATCTCGTGGATGTCTTATTAACCCATAATTTTTTTATCTATAGATTGTCACTTCATGTGTTTGGTGGTTTTCAATGACATGAATAATCTTTGCAATCGAGGATTCAAGGGTAAGTAATGTAAAACCTTTTCAGGTGTGTTCCTTTTATTATTATCTATGAAATTAAGTTCATTCAAAATTCCAACATCACCCTGTGACTGCCATCTAGAAGAATAAAATTTCTTGCAATTCTGTCTACTTGAATCTTTTCCCCAATATAGCATACAATCATTGGGACACACATGTATTTTTGTATAATTCAGACCAAGATTGTTGACAACTTTTTTCATATCCTAAAAAGATTCTGGGATTTTTGCTTCAAGAAATGCATCACGAATCAATTCCAAAATCATGGACATTTCCATATTTGTAATTCCACATAGACATTTGATGTGGTACAACTTTAGCAGAAATGAATGCTTTGAATATTTCAAACACCCATAATACAACTCTTGATTTCCATCATCAACTAAATCATGAAATTCATTTTTATCAGGGAATTTTTCTATTAAATTTGGCTCCACATAATCAAGAGGAGGATCCAATGATATGTTACAATCTTGATCTGCTTGTGTTACAGTCTCAAAAACATAACTTTTCATGTTTCCATTTGTAGCACCCTCTTCTGGTTGTTCTGATATGTTTTGATGATGATAGTGGTGTCTTTAAATGTTGAATGCATCATTTATGAGGTTTTTCATTTCATTTTTCATTGTCAACAAACGTGGGACCTCATTCTGTGGATTAACATCAGTACTCAATATTTTTGTAATGTTCGATTCTCAATGCCAAACCCAACACAAATATTGACCAGGTAATTGCTTTAGTATTAAATGTTCATAAACTTCATCTCTCTTCAACCATGTTCTAAATTTACATTTAGGACATGGAAATCTTATTCTCCCTTCAACGGATCAATTAGAAATTGAAAAATCTAAAAACTCATTCAAACCCTTAAAATACTGAGGTGTGTTCCTCGGTAATGTGGTCAAGATTTTATCCATGTATATCACAATGTTCCTACACAAGAATAAAAAAAATTAAAACACATAGTTACTACTAAATAGAGAAAGAGATTCATATATATGATAGTGTAAGATTACAGAAACGTAATATAATAAATATGATCCCCGGAGTTAGATATGAAACATTTAGTGTTTGGGATAGGGGAAGTTTCTTTGGTAAAGGGAAATAGTGTGCTAACAATACCATATTACTCAATTACCTTATGGTCAATACTAAAAGTTATGATAAACAGTATTCCTATCATGTTTCTCCCATGTCTAAAAATTTTCAACCCTTGACTTTTGAAATCCTTTATAGCATCAAAATATAATATTAGATAAAAAAGTAACATAAGAATAACTTTGTTTGAATCACAGTTCATGAGGAAAAAAATAATGTTTCCAATCTTGATGAAGAAGCATAGAAATAGTAGGATGTAACCCCTAATTGGTCATGATTGTGTGACTCTAAGTCACAAAAAAAGGTATGGATAAGATCATATAAGTTCTATTAATTGAACCCAATTGTACTTGATCCATAAAAGAGTTATAGAAGAAACTCTAATTTATCAATAATCGCCTCTATCCCCATGATGATAGAAAAAAATTGGCACCAAACACATTTTATCACAGCATAGTTTTTTATAGTGATGTTGGGATCCAAATACTATTTACTTGATTCTGTAAGTAGGAAGCTAATGATACTCTAGAAGCCTCCCTGTTTTATCCCCCCATGAAGCCACTATAACCAAAAGATAGAGAAAATAAGAATATAGATTCTCTAGGACAACAAGTAAACTATGATATTGTTCAGAGTATATAACATGATTTTGTGGAAGTTGTTAAGGGACCTGTAAATGTGGAACTTCATTAGGTAAATAATTTAATAGAACTTCTAAAATATAATCCACTAACATTTTAAAATGATTTTATACCCAATAAATAAGATTTGTTTTTGTATAGGAGGTCCAATTTTTTTAACATTGATGGGAAACCAGATGAGATCAACATCAAAGTTGGAATGAATATTCTTGAGTACCCGATGCTAGAATGATTAGACATAGTTGTTTTGGATATGTTGTTTCAATAACTCACTGGGAAAGGATTTGTATACTTGTAATGTAAAATAATTATTCTTGAAAACCATTGGGGTAAAAAATGTAGAATAATTTGTCAAATTTGAACATGTATGTGTATAAGAGATTAAATATACTTAAAAATTCACTCACCTTGTTCACTGTTCATGAGAGGCAACACCTAGAAAAGGACTGAATGAATAGATCATTATTTAAGGTATCCAAACTAAGGATCTATCAATATTTTTAATGTTTTATATTACATGCCACCTAGAAATAGATAATAAGGAGTTGGTTGGAGGAAGAGACTTTGGATGGAATATTAGTGTAGGAGACACCATTGTTCAGCTATGTGAAACTAGGAGCATCCACATGGGATTTAACCACAATACGTAGAGTCATTCCTTTGATAGTAATGTGAGAGAAAATAAATCAATGGGATGAGTTTCTTATAATACATATCACATCAATTGACCTGGTTTTTTATAGTGCATCTTGAATTTACACATGAATAATTAATTTATATCACCACTATAGAATTTACACCATTGTTCCATCAATGGGAATCTTAAAAAATATTTTCATAAAATTCTATGACCAGTTTGTGCAACAAGATCAACTCTACCTCTGGTTTTGTATGATCAGATGGAATAGTCCTATTAGACTAGTTCTTAAAAAAGGACTTACGGAAACTAAGAGGCATCTAGGAACAATTAATTTTATTAGGATGGGCCTCATTAGATAAGAAATAATTATCTTGTGACATTTGAGAAGTAGTTTTATACATAAGTGAAGGATATCAAGAACAAGAATCATAATTCCTATATGGTTTGGGTTACCATTCGTCTAAATATGGATATTATGGATATCATATAAGATATTTTTGTATTGGATAAAGACATCATTATTATATTGTTAATCAATATGTGGAAACTATTCCTCATACAATCAGTGTCAACACACCCCATATATAGTGGTAGTGAGGAGGATTGAAATGGATAGAATTCAACATAACTATTATTGTATTATAATATATCTAGTTTATTTAGATAATATACATGTAATTCATTGATTTAATATTTTGTATGAACTACATGGTAGGATTTAAAGCTGTTATAGTCCACCAAGATTATTAGGTAGTGTTCACATCTCTATAAATATATCCTAATGAATTCACTTGGGATTTAGTTCTAAATATAGTTAAAATTAAATATATAATAATTGTTGTTGTAAGAATCAAGGACTAGTAAGTGTTAAAAAATTTGATTGATGCTAATGAAACATGAAATGTAACTCTTCCTATCATAGTGGATTGAAACACCAACATCTTTCTAAATGATTTCTCTAGGTTAACATCCAAGAAAGAAATAATATATTATATCAATCTACTTCAATGATCATTCCCATAACTTACTATTTATATCCCATTTATAAAGAATAACCCATTAACATATATTCCATTTACAATCGCAACTCATTTATCACATATATCAATTCCATACCCTAACCCATTTAACACAATAAAATTATACCAAATGCCCCCTTATGTTATGTCATCAAAAAAACACATTTATCATTTATTTCATTTAATAAAACAAGTTAACATGCCAACCTTATTTTCGAGGTTTCTATCTCACTAACCCATATATCATTTAAATGACTATGTTCTCAACAAATCATTAAAATAAAATCATGGAATAAAAACAATTAAAGATACTCAAGTGAAATAATCATGAATCCACCCTTCAAAAAAAAGTCTTCCTCTTTTAAAAAGGGATTTTAAATCATTTTCAAAAAAGGGGAACCACACCCTCATTTCTAATCACCATTTGAAATGTATTAAGATAACCTATTTTTCCCTATAATATTGAGGTCAACACCTCCTTTTCAAAACAATACCCACTTTCAAAACATTGTTGTCCTTCACGGAAATCCATAACCAAATAAAAGTAAAAAATTATTAATTTAATCCATTTCAAGATCCAACTAGGAATCTCAAAAAAATACCAATTCCATATTTCAAATATCCCATTAACCATGACTACATACCAACTTAAAATTCTCTACCCATTCAATTTCAAAATTATATTATTGCAATATTTTAAAAACTATTTCACCAACATTAAGGGGTTTTCATAACCCATGGGTAGACCTAGGTACGATCTCAATCATCAATGGACCCAACAGAGTCCTTAGAGGGTTTCATATATCAATCTGAGTCCTAATATCACTTTTCTTACTCAGGAACACAAAACATAGTAAATAAGTAAATTGGAACAACCACATACACATATAATACATAATATTTTTGAGAAAAATCTTCAATACCACCTGGGGTCGTGCGGGGTCGGGGTCGCCTGGGTCGCGGGGTCGTGGGGTCGCCGGAGTCGCGGGGTCGTCGAGGTCGCCGGGGTTGTGGGGTCACCGGCGTCACGGGGTCGCGGGGGTCGTGGGGGTTCGGGGTCTCATAGGAAGTGGGGGAAGTAGGGAGAAGTGGGGTCGGGTGGGGGGGAAGCGTGGGCAGCGTTAAAAAAATTATTTCATAGTAGTTTATAATAAACCGTTGTGAAACCATTATAAAAAAATGGTTAGCGGCGGTTACCAAACCTGCTGCTAAAACCAATTTCTGTTTTAGTGATATGTGTAAGGTAAAATTGATCTCACTATGATGGGCCTATATTTTAGAAGTCTTGTAAAACATGATACATAATTTAGTTTCAAATTAAATTTGAAATCATAAAATACACCATAGTATTTTTTTGAACATATTTATTCCCTTTACCATTTCCATGCATATCAATCATAATACATTTCAAGTCATCTTGGGGAAAGGAAACATAATAAAGGAGTGAGATCATATTCTTAAAAAGGGTTTATGTACAATGGAAGCAATCATTAATACATAACGAAAAATAAATATGGAATGTTAATTAACTAAAAACACATGCCTTTTAACCAATAACTTGAGCATGAAAAATAATATGGTAGGAATAAATGATGATAAAATAATTTCAAATAAATAATAACATGTTCTTGAAACTTATCCAGGGATGTCATAATGAAACAAATAATCACATGGAAATTAATAACTAATCTTATAATGATGGAATGAATAATTTTGAACATCATAAATATACCATCATGAACTCATGAAAAAGCATCTTATGTAAATGGGTAAGGACTCAACCAAATACACAAGTTAGTTTGTCACATGTGACCAACTAATGGATCGAGGGGGTATAGAAGGCCCCACTGATAAATTACTAATTCCAATTCATTCCTCATATTAAATAGGAGAAACTTAATCATTATAAAAATTATTATTGTATATCTAGAATAGGAAATATTAATAATTTCCCAAATCATTAAACATAATCATAAACCATCCAAAGTAATATAGAAAATGGTATCAAAATAGTACATCTCTAGTCAAACTGAACATATACCATATGGAGATATAATAATAATGGTATCATTACAAAATATTCCCAATTTATCATAAGTAAATTTTTTATTTCTATGTTGATAAATAGAAATACCATAAAATGTCATTAAAAATACACTTGAAGAAAATACCCTTTTCACTTTGAAATTGACCTTTAAAAACTAAAAAATTCCAGAATACTTATGAAAAATATTTCTTTTAAAATAATATAGGAAACTAGTAATGTTATATTCAAATTATTGAGCAATATTAATTATGGGAAATATTTTTCATGCTAAATAATTTAAAAGAAAACATTCTTTTCACACTTTTGTAAAAAGTAAAAAAGTACCATATTCAAAAAATGATAGGAAGATTTCTTTCAAACCATTATTAAAAAGTAAAAAATGGTTAAAATTCCTTCAATAAATAATTTTCATAATTTTTAAAATATTCATGAAAATATTTTTATAAAACATAGATATGTAATAAAATGAATTTTCAACTCAAAAGAGAAATAATGTCACATTTCCTTAAGACATTTTCTCAATAATTTTAAGTACCAAAGAGAGGGAAACTGTAATATTACTTTAAAAATTCATTAATAACCATAGTATAAGAAAAAATATTTTGTTTTAGATATAAATATTAAATAATCCCTCCAATAGGTACTTAAACATATATAATCTTGAATAATGACGAGATTTGAAATAAACCCTTACCACTTTGGTAACTTTTGAATCATAATCACCATGAAAGTAAGACCCTTATGTGGATATTTATATCCATAATTTTCATAATACTAATTATGAAATAATTTAATCAGAATTATATAAACCACATAAGAGAATAAATTGGTGTATAAGGCATGTGTCCCACATAAATAAAAGTGAGACGAAAATCCTTTACCTTAGATCTGATTTCCTTCATAACATTCAAACCTCTTGTATAATATATATAGATTTATTATCAATCTATTAATGAGATATAATCTTTTATATTATAAGATATATTTTTTATTATATCTTTTTGTCACCCATTTATTATAAATTCTTCGATTAAATCATTATTTCATGTTTTAACTACTTTTTTCTTCATGTATGTTTTGATTTTCTAGTTTTGGTCCTTGTACATTGATCATGGTTCCATTATATCCATAATTTTTACCATGATATAAATATAATATTTATTCATTATATATTTATTTATTATAGTCTATAAATATTTGATATAGAAAAATGAATTACATTGTTCATGGAGACAATATGTCGTATGTAAGAATGAATGTTGTTTCCATTTTTTAACGGATAGAAACAAAAGATAAATAAAATTTAAACTTCACTAAATAATTATTAAATAATATATATCATATATATTAGTTAAATGTATTCTTATTTCTATCTATGAAAAAATAAAATGAAAAACATTTCACATCACTTTGTGGAAGTGGTAGTCCACACGTACAAAAGTGTGACGTTATCATTTTCTAATAGAATGGAAGGTAATAGGATATATGTTATATTATAATTATAGAAGTATAATTATGTCATAAATTATATATATATATATATTAAATATTTCATTATATTAATCTTTGAGAGGCGGTGAAGGAAAACGAATTACATCGGTTCGAAAGGTGGTAGTCCTCCATACACACGATCGACAGTTTCATTTCCCATTTTATGGAAGAGGAGATGAATATAGTTTATTACAGTAAAATAAAAAAATATCATTTCATGAGTGATAATATTGTTATTATTTTATCATATTTTATGTATACTTTATGTAGTTAGAAGAATAAATAAAACAAAAATGCATGGTTTAAAACTATACTTCATCTCTAGAGAACCTCTTTAGGTTTATACCTAATGACATCCAATAATTTTTTTATGCTACAAAAAGGACTCAAGGTAATGTGTATGTATTTATTTAATGTATTTGGGATGTTCTTGGTTGAAAAATAGATATTGAATTGTGTAGTGGAGAAAAGAGAGGGTTTACTTTTATAAGTGGGGGAGGTGACATACTTGGAATATTTGAAAAGAAAAAGATATACCCATGTTTTACACATGACAGAAGGATCAAAAATATCTCATTATATAACTTTATATGATATAAGGTATAAATATATCCATAAAATATGAAATAGAAAATTTTATATTTCATTTTATCCCTTATCATTTTTGTTTAACCCCTAGGTAATTCTATTTTAATATTTACTATGATAATTTATTTTTAATGGTTTTATTGTTCATTATGATAGAAAATTAATTTTGACATGTTGCATAATATTAATTTTTCTTATTAATAATTTTGAATCAATTTTTCTAGTTTAAAATCAAATAAGAATTCTAATTTAATTTAAAATTAAAACCTCAAGCATGTCGAAAAAACAGTTCTCCAATGGAAGATTTTTCTTAAGTAATAATAGTATTTATATAAACTATTAATATAAAATTGCTTCAAGTAACATAAATTCTATTAATTAAAATATAATTGAACTAATTTTTATTTTAAAATAATTATAAAAATAATGGAACTTTTTAAATGAATTAAATTAAATGGTGGTTTTCAATAAAAAAACACTGTCTTCTCACTACTCATCGAAAAAAAATATTTTAGGAGTTTTATAAAAAATTAATTATAAGATAATTTTCAAATAATGATTCAAAAATTTAGTTCATTTTCTCAATTAAATTTTTGAAAAGGGGTATAAATTAATTTTAAAATAAGTGTTCAAAAGTCGATGAAAAAACTTTTTAGAAAAATACAGTTTTTTAAAAAACAATTCTCTCAAATGATTTCTTTATTCATTTATAATCAATTGATAACCATTGAATTAATTTTATAAATGAGAAAACCACATGATTTTACTAATTTATTTATTAGAATTCATACCCACCAATTTAACGGCTAGGTTACAACAGTATACTATTCTACGGGTCTTTTTGACTTAGAGTTTCATATACTGGAAGCTATCAAAGAGATTATATTTATTTAAAATAAATATATTTTAATTTCTCAAGGTGTTAAATTCTTCCCTACATAATAAAATTTTATCCTTGAAATTTAAATAATGAAACCTTGTTAAATGATTTGGGTAGTTTATCATCGTATCTTCTTCAAGTTCCCACATCGCCTCTTTTATCTTATGGTTTCTCGAAAGTAGCTTTTCCAGCCGAGTCATAATATTCTTCAACACATGTTCACTAGTTTATATAATATAGATAAACTCTTCAATGTATGTTATATTAGTTTCCAATTCAATTTCATCATTTGGGATCACATGCATTGGGTCTGGTATGTACATCCTTAATAATGATATATGAAACACATCATGTACTTTAGAGAGACATAGTGTAATTTCCAAATGGTAATCCACATATATAATTATTTATAATATTTCAAAAGGATTGATGTTCCAAGTTATAATTTTACCTTTAATAAAAAAACCATATAATTCCCTTTTAAACAGATACATTCAAGAAAATGTGATCTCCCACTTGAATTTCCAAATCATTACACTAGTTATTAGCATAACTATTTTACCTCCATTGATCATCTTTGAAATGAATTTTAATTTTAATTAGATTTATTATTGTCTCCTATACAAGCTCTTCATCTAAAATATTCCTTTCACCAACTACAGACCAATTATTAGGAGTACAACATCTCTTTCCATGTAATACTTCATATAGTGCCTTTTAAACACTGGAATGTAAGCTATTTTCATATGAAAACTCTAATAAAATTTAATAATTATCTCTTATACCTTGAATGTAAATAGATAATGGAATCAAAATTGATTCTATAATTTGAATAGTTTTTCAAAATATCCATCGATTTTGGGGTGATAGGTGGTGCTCAAACAATGAATGATATCCAAATCCTTCTAATGTCTCTTCAAAAATTTGAATGTAAATTATAGACCATGAGTGGGAAAAATTAAAATTGGTTCCCCATGATTTCTTAAAAGTTCATTAATATAGAGTCATGAGAGGATCTCAAGAGTTTATTCTTCTTTTATAGTAAGGAAACATGTGGATTTGGTGAGGTGGTCGATAATAAACTATATTGCAACATTATTTCTAGGAGTCTTTGGTAAACCAGGGATAAAGTATATAGTAATTTCATCCAATTATTATGTAGGAATGGGTAAAGGTTTCATGTATCCACTAATATGTTGTCTCCTAGCCATTTCTTATTGATAAACCCAACATCTTTAAGCATAATCATAAATTTTTTACTTCATATTATCCCACCAAAAATGATCCTTAAAATCTCTATACATACTGGTTATACAAGGATATATAGATAAATTTTTTCTTTGAACAAAATCCAAAAATTCACCCTTAATCTTGTTTTTATATCGAACACAAATTCTCTTTCCAAATTTTGTAATTCCATCTTCACAAAAAAATTCTCCAAATTTTCCATCATTTATGGATTTAGTTTTCTTTTAAAAATTACATTCATCAGGTTGATAATATTTTATATTTCCAAAAAAAATGGTTTGCAAATAATTTTAAAATAGAGTGATGCTTATATTTCCTTAATAATTCCTAAATCCATATTTACTAGATCCATGAACATATGGTCCTAGTCAATCCTCATTTGGGTAAGAACCCCACAATCATTCTTTCCTAATGAATCTACTACCTTAATTTCCTTAGCTATATAGTAATATCTTAAGATATCATAATCATTGAGTACATCAAGCCATTTCCTTTACATCATTTTGATATCTTTATGTGAAAATATGTATTTCAAACTCTTATGATTCATGTATATCTTAAATTTTTCACCATAGAGATAATTTCACCATAACATTAAAAAATAAAACGACTTCCAAATCAATATCTAGGGTAGAAAGTCCCTTATATTGATGCATCAATATATATCACAAATCCATCATTTCCTAATGGTAGATTCAAAATTAAATAATTAACCAAAATCTTCTTCAATTCCTAAAAATAATCTTCACGTTACATTAACCAAATGAACTTAACCCATTTACCAGTAATCTTAGATAACAGGTTATCCAATATAGAAATAATTTAGAAAAATCATCAATAGTAACCTGCTTGAAGAATGAAACTACATACCTTTGTTATGTATTTTAGAGTAGTATTTTCTTGGACTACCTTTTTATTCACAAGATCAACTAATATTCCATACATAAAGACTATATATCCAATAAAAGAAACTTCATGAAGCTAAATTTTACACTTTCTAAATTCCGTAAATAACTATTTTCTTATAATATTCTTAAGAATGATCCACATGTGATTCTCATAGTTCTCGTAGATCTTAGAGTACAACAAGATATAATCAAAAAAATCCACAATAATATTATCAATATATTCCTTGAATACTCTATTCATTAGATCTATGAAGATAGAGGGTATATTAGTCAATACAAATGTCATTAAAATGAACTTTAATTGTTCATACCTTGTTAAAAATATTGTCATAAGAATATCTTACTTATTAACACACAATTGATGATACCTATAATGAAGATAAATATATGAAAAATATTGGGCTTTATGAAGTTTATCAAATAAGTAATCAATAACTTATGGAAACATCATCTTTACCAACGGCTTAAAACCATTGGAAAAGGCTGGACAACTATTGGTATAAACTATACCAATGGTTGTCCAAACCATTGGATCATAAGACATGGGGATAGACATATCCCAATGTTTCTATGAGAATCGTTGGGATATGTATTCAAAATAGAGTATATACCAATAGTTCATTGAAAATAGGGGTAAAAAGGTTTACCAATGGTTTAAGACTATTGGTAATGTCAAAAAATCATCTCTATACCAACGGTTTAAAAACAGTTGGTATAGAATTTATGAATGGTTTCCCACAAACTGTTGGTAAATATCAAGTAAAAATACCAATACCAATGGTTTGTAAATTGTTGGTATAAGTTCTATTTTTAAAGATATGCCAACAGTTGTAAACTGTTAGCATAGCCTTTATATATATGCAGCAGTAAGCCAACCTCCCCCTTGTGCGGCTGCAGCACTTCCAATAGCTTCAACTAGTAGGCTGGCCTCCCCCTGTGCAGAATTCATACACAATTCTCAATACATACATAATTATGTATTAATTCATACAACATATAACTCATACAAAATTCTGAATACCTCTAATTCATAATTTTTTACCCTCTACACACATATAGAATTAACACATAATTCATAAGGTAATTACATCAATTATACACATTCAAAAAGTATACCCCTAAAACATGTATACCCATACACCAGTAATACATAATTCATAAGTTAATTAAATACATAAAGAAGTCAATTCATAATTTAGGGGGTTGGGGGCTATTCAGCGGGTTGGGGTGGTTGTCCAAGGGGGTAGGGGTGCCAAGGGGGTGGGGGTGTTTGGGGGGATGGGGGTGTCCAGGTGGTGGGGGTGTCTAGGGTGTTGGGGGGACTATCCATAGGGGTGGGGTGTCCAAGGGGGTGTGGAGTCTAGGGGTGGGGTTGTCCAGGGGGTGGGGTGGTGTCTACAGGGGTGGTGTGGTGTCAAGGGTGTTGGTGGGGGGGGTTCTATGGGGGTAGGGGTGTCCAAGGGGGTGGGGGTGTCCAGGGGGTGGGGTGGTGTTCAGTGGGTGGGGGTTTTTTAGAGGGTTGGGAGGCTGTCCAAGGGGGTAGGGGTGTCCAAGGTGTGGGGGTGTCCAGGTGGTGGGGTGGTGTCCAAGGGACGGGGGTCGTCTAGGGGGTGGGGGATGTTCAGGGGGTAGGGGGTATCCATGGGGGTGTGCGTGTCCAGGGGGTGGGGGTTTCCAGGTGGTGGGGTGGTGTCTATGGGGGTGGGGGCCATCCCAGGGGTTGTGGGGCTGTCCAAGGGGGTAGGGGGTGTCCAGGGGGTGGGGGTGTCCGGGGGGTGGGTGGGATATCCAGGGTTGGGGAGCTATCCATGGGGGTGGGGTTTCTAGGGGTGGGGGGTTTCTAGGTGGTGGGGTGGTGTCCAGAGGGTGGGGGTCGTCTAGGGGGTTGGGGGTTGTCCTGGGGGGGGGGGTCGGGTTGTCCAGGGGGTGGGCGGGTTGTCCACAGGGGTGGGGGTATCCACGGGGGTGGGGGTGTCCAGTGGTTGGGGGATGGCCAGGGGGTTGGGGCTATCCAAGGCGGTTGGAGGTGTCCAGGGGGTGTTCTGGGAAGGGGGGGGTGTCCGGGGTTGTGGGGTATCCAGGGGGTGGGTGGGATGTCTATGGGGGTGGTGGGGCTATCCAGCGGGTAGGGGTGTCCAAGGGGTGGGAGGTATGTCCATGGGGTTTGAGGCTGTCTAGGGGGTAGGGGGTGTCCACGGGTGTGGGTGGGTTGTCCACATGGGTGGGGCTGTCCATGGGGGTGGGGGCTGTCCAGGGGTGTAGGGGTGTCCAAGGGGTGGGGAGGGTGTCTATGGGGGTGGTGGGGATGTCCAAGGGTTAGGGGTGTCTAGGTGGTGGGCAGGCTGTCCGTGGGGATGGGGGTGTCCACGAGGGTGGGGGTGTCCAAGTGGTGGGGGTGTCCAGGGGGTGGGGTGTCCAGAGGGGAGGGGTGTCTGGGGGTGTCCATGGGGTGGACGGGCTGTCCTGGGGGTGGGTGCAGTCCAGGGGGTACGGGGTTTCCATGGGGGTGGGGGCTGTATAGGGGTATATGGGGTGTCTATGGGGGGTGGACGGACTGTCTATGGGGGTGGTGAGGTTGTCCAGGGGGTAGGGGTATCCAGGGGGTGGGCGTGCTGTCTACGGGGGTCAGGGGTTCCACGGGGGTTGGGGTGTCCACAAGGTGGGGGATGTCTAGGGGTTGGGGGTAGGGGCTGTCCAGGGGGTGGGAGAGCTATCCGCGAGGGTGGCAGGGCTGTCCAGGGGGTGGGCAGGCTGTCTGCGGGGGTGGGCAGTCTGTCCACAAGGGTGGGTGGGGGGGTGTCCATGGGGGTGGGGGGAAGTCCATGGTTAGGGGGTGTCCAGGGGGTGGGCAGACTATCCATGTAACACCCCAAGATTTTATGAAAAATATTCTTTTTAATTTTATTAATTTCTTGTGTTGTACGCTACACAAAAAGAAGCTTGCACAACACGCATCATTGACTTGCCTTGCATTACATGCAATCGTGACCTTCCTCGATAGCATGTGTAGTACGCAATACCGAGTTTTACTAAACAACGATATGCTATTAAAATATTATTAAAACTAGAAGTTATGAATTGCAATAACCACTTTTTGAAATTTTTTAAATTTTAGTTTTTAAAATGGACTAAATTTTTGGATTCGGAATATCGAAATTATCTTAGGGAGAAATTTTGGTACTTTTCAGTTAACTTTCATATTTTGATGAATAGTGAATATTACTAAATTGTAATTAAAAACAACTTTTTCAATCAAAATAATTAATAGCGATAAATTATTTATTTGAGTGGTTTTAAAATATATTTAGAATATATTTTTACAATTTAATACAATGTTGGTCATTGGATGTAATTTTACATTTAAACTAGACATAAACAAGTGTCAATCTTTTGATAGTTATTATCTCTTAAAAACACGCTATTTGTTTTGACGACGAGGTTTAATTTTTAAATTAATTAATGCAACTGATATGTTTTTAATTTGGTAAAATATACATCATTTTTGAATTCATAATATCAAATATAGCTTAGGCCTAATTTTTGGTATTTTTCTGGAAACTTTCATTTTTTGATGAATAGTGAAACCACTAAGTGGTAGTTAAAAAAATGAATTTTTCATAAAACTTAATTGTACCGCTTCTGTGAGTGGAATTTCAAAAATCCAAGAGACACGGTTGATTTCAGTAAGTAAAATGTGGTTCAATGAGATGAAAATAATTTTTGGTGAATAGTAACTTTTTACATTTTTTACCACGGTTAAAAGTAAATAGGTTAATTAAGGGTAAAAATGATATTATTATTACCCTAACACATGTCCTAATTCTATTGCATAAGTTTAATTCGACCAAAAACAACCTTAGGAATAAAATATGACCATTTAGGCCCACTTGGATTAGATTAGGACATTTATTATTAATTTATTTAAAGAACGTTTAAAATAGTTAAAATCAAAGTTTAATGAGAAAATAATTTTTAATATAGGCTTATACATAAGATAAATTCGACTATAAATATTCATTATAAATCTAAAAATCTTTCCTGCATAATGCTATTTTATTTTTAATTTTTAGAAATTAAATAATTTATTTTATTTTTGACACAATGATGATGTAGTAATTATCTTATTAATGAAATATTGACATAATTGATGTATAAATACCCAAATAAATGTAATTTGAGACTTTTTATGAATTACACTAATTTTATAGTCTCATAGGACATGTTAGTATTGATTTAATTAAATTTTTTCGAAATAATCATTCTGTTATGATTTTCACAAAAATCAATTACTAAATAGTGTCAAAATTGACATAAAATAGTTTTTAAAACAAGTATTATATTATGGATTGTTATTTTATTCCTAAAAATCTAAGGTTTGGCCAAGATACTTATATCATGATAGGTGTATCCTTAATGGACAACTTGGGGGTCGCTTTGATGTATATGGTAAGTTTATTAACTATATAATATAAAAATACAAAGTGACATGATAAATGTCAATCTAATTAACTAAGAGTTAAAACTAAAAGATAAGGTTAATATAATGACCTAAACTTGTCTAAATTCTATTGGATGAGAGGATTTCTACCCATACCCACCTTAGATTCAAAATAAATCAATTTGGAGATATTTAAAACCGAATTTCGCTTTATAATAAAATAATATTTTTAGTTATTCCACAGGTGCCCCTCTCCTCCCTTATAAAAGGGCACCTCCTCCCTCTCTTCCTCACACCACTTTGAGCCTTCAAGCTCGGCCAACCCCTCCCAAATTCTCTTCTCCACTTCCCTAGAAACATCCAAGAAGTCCTGGTCTTCTTCAAATACCAAATTTAGTTCCCTAAGAGGAAGACTCAAAGAGGCGCTTCAAAGAAGAGGTAATGTCCGTTACTGATTCTTTCATCTTTATTTCTTCTTCCACTTCTTCTTCTTAGGTTGTTTAATTATGAAGTAATAAAATCAGTATCACTCATACAATGATATGTTATTATAAGTATGAAACAACCTTATTTCACCATCTATCCATCCTACGGAAAACTATATCACCGCGCGTGCGTACGTACAGAATACCGTCTCCACGCCGTGGTGTAATCTATTTTCCACCACCACCTTACTTGGATGGGAATAATGGTGTACATAATAACTATATATGATTATTGTAAAGTGATATTGATTCTTAAATACTATACATACACTCCAATACAATTCCATGATCAGGAGAATGATATCATCGCTCGTGCGTACGTACGGACTACCGTCTACACGACGCGATGAGATTCATTCTCCACGTTAACCATTCATGAATGATTATAAAGTATATATAATAAGTCATCATGAAATATATGATATAATAATGATACTGGATTTATGTGTATATATATGTATGTAATCTACTTAATTTCATTCAAATCAATAAGGAAACGAAAACAGCATTCATGCGTACATACGGCCTACCGTCTCCATGAACGGTGTATTTCTTTCCATTTACTGATTTATTATATATATGTATATTCTGAAAATATATTATATATAAATCATGTTTTATATTCTGGAATTATGTAATCATGATCTAAGTAATCATATGAAAAATTACAAGTCAAAACACGGACGACAAATGAAACGATTTTACCCAAAACCCTCTTTAACATGGAATTTACAAAAGAACGGGTGATATAAAGTCATAGGTGAACCATATATAACATCATAACAATGAGTATGATTCTGAAGTAAGTCAATGACATTATTTAAATCATTATACAGGAGGTTCAGACACTTATGAAGCAAATCAGACCTAAGGTAAGGGATAATTTTTCAAATCTCATTTTTATCTGAGACTGCTTATTCATAAGTATTTTCTGGGGTTATATTTATCATCCATGTCTACGTTTTATAAAAATGTTTTCATGTATGTTTAAAGTACTTTTTACCCATTTTTGAATTTTACTACATGGTATGTATGGAATCTTTCTATTACGAGGAACTTTTTGACTTTTTCGGCAAAAGTACGAGAAGGATGTTTTTTTTAACTTATACGACATGAAAGGATTTTTACAGTTTTATAAAGCCTTATTTTTATAAATCTTCCACCAAAATATTTCATGACTATTTTTAAAAAAATATTCTTCTTTAAAAATAGCATGATGTTTTCTGAAAAGAAATTGATTTTGAAGAAGAAAGGATATTTTCCTCAAGAATTCATTTCAAATGTTTTATCAAAACCATTTTCCATCTTAGATGACATTATTTAATATGTGTATGTTTCAAGTTTAATGTCTTTATGATTTAAATGGTTTCAATTTTCTTATGATGAAATTTCCATTTGTTTTATATGGATTATGAGATGATGGGATGATGTTTATGAAACCCATTTTATTCATTGGGTTAAGATGAATGTTTTATGTTTATTTTGTGGAACAGTTAAGAATGATTTCACTATGATATGGATGGGACCTATATCTCCCTCCAATAAATTGGGTAAATATTTTATATCTCATGAGATAGACATGGCTGGAATGGTAAGTTTATCCGGTTCAGTGTTACAGGACTGAAACAAGGAGTGAACTCGATTCAGAAAGGGACTTTGTCCACTAAGATGGTCTTGACAGCAATGCCTTGGCTACTATGGAAATCATGACATGTTCCGAATGGTTTCCACAATTATATGTTTTATTCCCATGCTATTTTATCATTCTTAATGTTTCTTTATGATCTATGAATTATGTACATCCATGTTTTATGTCATTGCTCAAGCTTTTGATGTTTAAACATTATGTTCATGTTTTTAAGTTCAAATGTATATGGTTTGTTTTATTTTATCCATGCTTACCCTTACTGAGCATTTGAGCTCACCCTTTTTATGTTTTCTTTTCCCCAGGATGTAAAGAATGGTTTTAGGTAAGAAAAAAAGGGGGAAGATCTTTATGGGAGATGTTGAAGATCTTTCACCACGATTAGAAGATTACGTTCCAAGTTTCCAAAGGCACTAAACTATTACGGTCCTTGTGTGTCTGTTTTTGTTATGTATTAGGTATTCCGCTAAAGTAATTTAATGTCCATGTACGTTAAGATTCGGGTCTCTACAGTTGGTATTAGAGGAAAGTTTTAGTAAACCTTTGGAAACTAGGATGCGAAAACATTAGTGAGATCCCTAGAGATATTTCTAAGGTATGTCTAGGGATGTCCCTAAGGATAAGTATACGTATATGATATGGTCCTAGAACTACGGTAATGATCCTAGAATTTAACCTAAGATGTTAGATATTGAGGGTACTCCCCCTTTACTATGTTGCTTTCCCTAGCATGATTTTTTCCTCTCACACTATTATTTTTGGGTTTTAGAAAATGGATGGAAACAGGAAGATTCCTGATAATGGAGGATATGATGGACAGTGGAATGATATTCTTCATGAGAAACAAAATGAAACAGGATTTGGAAGTCCAAACATCATTATTATGCCTAATCAGAAATCTCATAATATGATCAATAATCTCAACTTTTGTAAGTTTCCCGACTCAGATAATAAGAGAAATATGGAGTTTCATGATGATCATAGAGGAAAGAAAGTTCAATTCCCCTCATGTAAATCATGTGGGAAGAGGCATCGAGGAGATTGTTTCAAGGGAACTGGAAGATTCTTTGGGTGTGGAAAAGAAGGACACAAATCCCGTAAGTACAAAAGGAAAAGGTTCAGTTTACACCTTGGATGAGGATAATGGTATTGCTACGACATAAACAATGGTTAAATGTTTTAAATGTGGAATGTACAGGCATTATGCAAACTAATTCCCTAAGGTAAAGTCTCATGAAGAGAATCAGTACGGTCGTATGGGTAGTATTTATGTTGATGATGATGAAGAGACTACAAATGATATGTGAGATGAATGAATTTTTGATGCTTGGTCAATGGTTTAAGAAGGTAGTGGAATGATTACATGTTTATCAAGTGTAATGTTGTATAAGTAATATCATGGTACTATGGAATAAAGAGACATCTAAGGATTGTTACACTATTGTCTTTCCTATGTTCTGAAAGTGTATGATTAATGGTATTAGTAACCATGAAAGGTTATTCAGATATTTTTGGAAAATAGATGATATGCGCATAATGAAGGGATAAGGAGAAAATTAAATGTTTGATAGTATTCATGACCTCATGACTGATATAAGGAGAAGGTTATATCATGGTTTGAGTATATATAATTTTTGGATTTTGGTATGTGGAAAGAGTTAACTTTTGACAGCATTCATGTTTTCACTAAGGTTCAATGGGTATTAATTTTTTCAATAGAATACATGATTAAGGTATTCACATGATTGGAATGTGACCAACAATATATATATGGGGGATAAAATTTGGTATTCACATGCTTGGTTGATGACATTTCAAGTAATCTTTTTCTTTATACTATGATCTTGGACCGAAGTATTTTAGATAAGCCTAAAGATTGGAATGGATTATGTTGGACATATGCTAGTATTGTTTAAGGATAGAAATTTTTTCGATATTACTGATGGGATTTTATAGTAATGTAGTTTTAGAAAAACGACAACCTGCAGGACGGGCGACAGCCCATCGCGTCGGACAAGGCTGTGGGAGTCGAACCCACAACTGAAGTGCGACTGGCCTTTATCGCCAACCACTGGCCTACAGGAAGTCCCTGTTTAGTAGAAACTAGTTTTATTGTATTAATCAGTATGATATAAGAAGTATAAATCCATTTTAGGAACCATATATGATTAATCTCACTATAGATGGACTTATGTATTTTTTGATAACTTTTCTAACCTTTTGTTTGAGACAGATGGAATGACCCATCATTCTATCACATGATCTGGTAACACATCACAAATGAAAAATTCAACTTCATTTCTTTAATAGATGAAGTGTAAATTGTCCAAAGAACGACCAACGGTGAGACTATACCAAAATCACGAAAGTATTTCTTCTAATTCCAATTTCATCAACATTAGGGAAATGATCTTGAAAACCAAAAATATGGTCCTATTGCTCTTATATCTGATGAATTATATGGTACCTTAGATCATCACAAATCTATGGCTTTGTGATTATTGGCATTTTCATAGCCATGTTCTCTACCACTCTCTATCAGAACATGATGGTTAGATTTCTCTTCCATATCCATATTTTCACATATGTTCTCCTATGTGGAAACCCAGTTATTAGTTAATTTGGGTAACCATTACGTTTCATAATTTAGTTTTTAAAGCCATGTTTTGGAATTCTTTTTTACGATGTGGGTTTCTATTAAAGAAACTTTCGAGTAGTAAACCAATTACAACCCCGACGAATTTTGAGGGAGAAATTCATTTTAAGGGGGGTAGAATGTAACACCCCGATATTTTATGAAAAATATTCTTTTTAATTTCATTAATGTCTTGTGTTGTATGCTACACCAAAAGAAGCTTGCACAACATGCATCATTGACTTTCCTTGCATTACACGCAATCGCGACCTTCCTCGATAGCGTGTGTAGTATGCAATACCGAGTTTCACTAAACAACTATATGCTATTAAAATATTATTAAAACTAGCCGTTATGAATAGTAATAACCACTTTTTGAAATTTTTTAAATTTTAGTTTTCAAAATGGACTTCATTTTTGGATTCGTAATATTTAAATTAGCTTAGGGAGAAATTTTGGTACTTTTTGGATAACATTCATATTTTGATGAATAGAGAAAATTACTAAATTGTAATTAAAAACAACTTTTTCAATCGAAATAATTAATAGTGATAAATTATTAATTTGAGTGGTTTTAAAATATATTTTGAATATATTTTTACAATTTAATACAATTTTGGTCATTGGATGTAATTTCACATTTAAACCAGACATAAACAAGTGTCAATCTTTTGATAGTTATTATATCTTTAAAACATGCTATTTGTTTTGACGACAGGATTTAATTTTTAAATTAATTAATGCAACTAATATGTTTTTAATTTGGTAAAATATACATCATTTTTGAATTCATAATATCAAATATATCTTAGGCCAAATATTTGGTATTTTTCTGGAAACTTTCATTTTTGAGGAATAGTGAAACCACTAAGTGGTAGTTAAAAAAATGAATTTTTCATAAAACTTAATTTTACCACTTCTGTGAGTGGAATTTCAAAAATCAGAGAGACACGGTTGATGTCAATAAGTAAAATGTGGTTCAATGAGATTAAAATAATTTTTGGTGAATAGTAACTTTTTACTTGTTTTTACCACGGTTAAAAGTAAATAGGGTAATTAAGGGTAAAAATGTTATTATTATTACCCTAACACATGTCCTAATTCTATTGGATTAGTGTAATTCGACCAAAAACAAAATTAGGAATAAAATATGACCATTTAGGCCTACTTGTATTAGATTAGATCATTTATTATTAATTTATTTAAAGAACGTTTAAAATAGTTAAAATCAAAGTTTAATAAGAAAATAATTTTTAATATAGGGTTATAGATAAGATAAATTCGACTATAAATATTCATTATAAATATAAAAATATTTCCTACATAATGATATTTTATTTGTAATTTTTATACATTAAATAAATTAATTAATTTATGACACAATGATGATGCAATAATTATCTTATTAATGAAATATTGACATAATTGATGTTATAAATACCCAAATAAATGTAATTTGATACTTTTTATGAATTCCACTAATTTTATAGGTTAATAGGAAATGTTAGTATTGATTTAATTAACTTTTTTAGAAATAATCATTCTGTTATTATTTTCACAAAAATCAATTACTAAATAGTGTCAAAATTGACATAAAATAGTTTTTAAAACAAATATTATATTATGGATTGTTATTTTATTCCTAAAAATCTAATTTTCGGCCAAGATACTTATATCATGATATGTGTATCATTAATGGACCACTTGGGGGTCTCTTGGATGTATATTTTAAGATTATTAACTATATAATATAAAACTTCAAAGTGACATGGTAAATGTCAATCTAATTAACTAAGAGTTAAAACTAAAAGATAAGGTTAATACATTGACCTAAACTTGTCTAAATTCTATTGGATGAGATTTTTTCTACCCATACCCACCTTAGCTTCGAAATAAATCAATTTGGATCTATTTAAAACCGAATGTGGCTTTATAATAAAATAATATTTTTTGTTATTCCAAAGGTGCCCCTCTCCTCCCTTATAAAAGGGCACCTCCTCCCTCTCTTCCTCACACCACTTTGAACCTTACAGATCTTCCAAACTCTGCCAAATTCTATTCTCCATTTCCCTATCAACATCCTAGACGTCCTGTTCTTCTTAAAAGACCAAATTTAGTGCCCTAAGAGGAAGACTCAAAGAGGCGCTTCAAAGAAGAGGTAATGTCCGTTACCGATTCTTTCATCTTTATTTTTTTCTTCCACTTATTATTCTTAGGATGTTTCATTATGAAGTAATAACATAATTATCACTCATATACTGATATGTTATTATAAGTACGAAACAACCTTATTTCACCATCTATCCATCCTACGGAAAACGAAATCACCGCGCGTGCGTATGTATGGAATACCGTCTCAACGCCGTGGTGTAATCTATTTTCCACCACCACCTTAATTGGATGAGTATAATGGTGTACATAATAACTATATATTATTATTGTAAATTGATATTTATTCTGAACTAGTATACCTACACTCCAATACAATTCCACGATCATGAGAACGATATCATCGCTCGTGCGTACGTACGGACTACCGTCTCCACAACGCGATGAGATTCATTCTCCATGTTAACCATTCATGAATGATTATAAAGTATATATAATAAGTAATCATGAGATATATTCTATAATAATGATACTGGATTTATGTGTATATATATGTATGTCATCTACTTAATTTCATTCAACTCAATAAGGAAACTAAAACAGCATTCATGCATACGTACGGCCTATCGTCTCCATGAACGGTGTATTTCATTCCATTTACTGATTTATTATATATATGTATATTCTGAATATATATTATATATAAATCATGTTTTATATTCTGGAATTATGTAATCATGATCTAAGTAATCATATGAAAATTACAAGTCAAAACACGGACGACAAATGAAACAATTTTACCCAAAACGCTCTTTAACATGGAATTTACAAAAGAACGGGTAATATAAAGTCATAAGTGAACCATATATAATATCATAACAATGATTATGATTCTGTAATAATTCAATGACATTATTTAAATCATTATACAGGAGGTTCGGACACTTACGAAGCAAATCAGACCTAAGGTAAGGGATAATTTTTCAAATCTAATTTTTATCCGAGATTGCTTATTCATAAGTATTTTCTGGGGTTATATTTATCATCTATGTCTACATTTTATAAAAAAAATCATGTATTTTTAAAGTCATTTTTACCCATTTTTGACTTTTACTACATGGTATGTATGGAATCTTTCTTTTATGAGGAACTTTTTGAGTTTTCCGGCAAAAGTACGAGAAGAATGTTTTTTTAACTTATACGACATGAAAGGATTTTTATGGATTTATAAAGCCTTATTTTTATAAAGATTCCTCCAAAATATTTCATGACTATTTTCAACAAAATATTCTTCTTTTAAAATTGCATGACGTTTTGTGAAAAGAAATTGATTTTGAAGAAGAAAGGATATTTTCCTCAAGAATTCATTTCAAATGTTTTATCAAAACCATTTTCCATCTCAGATGACATTATTTAATATGTGTATGTTTCAATTTTAATGTATTTATGAGTTAAATGGTTTCACTTTTCTTATGATGAAATGTCCATTTATTTTATATGGATTATGAGATGATGGGATGATGTTTATGAAACCCATTTTATTCTTTGGGTTATGATGAATGTTTTAAGTTTATTTTGTGGTACAAGTAAGAATGATTTCACTATGAGATGGGTGGGACCTATATCTCCGTCCAATGAATTGGGTAAAGATTTTATATCTCATTAGATAGACATGGCTGGAATGGTAAGTTTATCCGGTTCAGTGTTACAGGACTGAAACGAGGAGTGAACTCGATTCAGAAAGGGACTTTTTCCACTAAGATGGTCTTGGAAGCAATGCCTTGGATACTATGGAAATCATGACATGTGCTGAATGGTTTCCACAATTACATGTTTTATTCCCAAGCTATTTTATCATTCTTAATGTTTCTTTATGATCTATGCCTTACGTACTTCCATGTTTTATGTTATTTCTCAAGCTTTTGATGTTTAAACATTATGTCCATGTTTTTAAGTTCAAATGTATATGGTATGTTTTATTTTATCCATGCTTACCCTTACTGAGCATTTGAGCTCACCCTTTTTTATGTTTTCTTTTCCCCAGGATATAAAGAGCGGTTTTAGGTAAGAAAAAAAGGGGGAAGATCTTTATGATAGAGGTTGAAGATCTTTCACCACGATTAAAATATTACGTTCCAAGTTTCCAAAGACAATAAACTATTACGGTCCTTGTGTGTCTGTTTTTGTTATGTATTAAGTATTCCGCTAAAGTAATGTAATGTCCATGTACGTTAAGATTCGGGTCTCTACAATCCAGGGGGTTGGCGGGGTTGTATAAGGGGGTAGGGGTGTCCAGGGGGTGGGCGGGCTGTCCACGGGGGTGGGGGTGTCCACATGGGTGGGGGAGTCCCGGGGGTGGGGGTGTCAAGGGGTGGGGGTGTCTGGGGGGAAGGGGGTGTCTGGGGGGTGGGGGTTTCCAGGGGGTGGGTGGCCTATCCACAGAGGTGGGGGCTGTCTATGGGGGTATGGGGTGTCCACAGGGGTGGGGGATATCCTGGGGGGTGGGAGGGCTATCCACCGGGGTGGCGGGCTGTCTAGGGGGTAGGGGTGTCCATGGGGGTGGGAGGACAATCCACGGGGGTCAAACCGCAATCCGAGGGGTTAGGATGTGTCCTAGGGGTGGGCAGGCTGTCCACGGGGGTGGGGGTATCCACAAGGGTGGGGGTGTCATGGGGGTGGGGCTATCCAGGGGGTTGGAGGCTATCCAAGGGGGTAGGGGTGTCCATTGTGGTGGGTGCACTATCCAGGGGATTTGGCAGGCTGTCCACGGGGGTGGGGGTGTCCATTGAGGTGGGGGTTGTCCAAGGGGTTCGGGGTGTCCAAGGGGTGTGGGTGTCCTGGGGATGGGGGGCGTCTGAGTGGTGGGGGTGTTTAGGGGTGGGTGGGTTGTCCATGGGGGTGGGGCTGTCTGGGGGTATGGGGTGTCCACATAGGTGGGGGGCTATCCAAGGGGGTACGGGGTGTCCAGGGGTGGGCGGGCTTTCCAGGGAGGGTGGGCAGGCTGTCCAAGGGGGTGGGACTGTCCAGGGGGTGGGGGTTGCCCAGCTGGGGTGGGGGTGTCCAGGGGGTTGTGGTGTCCAGGGGGTGGGGTGGTGTCCAGGGGGGTTGTCCAAGGGGTGGGTGGGGGTTTCCAGGTGAGGTGTGGGATATCTGTTAGTATATGGGGTGTCCTTGGGGGTGGAAAAGTGTTATGGGGGTAGGGTGTCTAGGGGGGTTGGGGTGGGGGGCTCTCCAAGGGGGTGGGGGTGTCCACCCACAAACTAGGGTCGTAGAATCCAATTTATATCCAATTTTAGCATGATTTCAAGCCTATTATAGATGACTGAGAAGACTGTTAGTGTAAACCATGAATATCATACATATAAATCACAACACACCCAATTGTAAGCACACCTCAAAATATCATACATGGATTGGATTTTATGATCCTTGTTTCAATGGGACACTACTCATGGGAGTATGATCCTTGTTATATCATTAGGTGATATGGAGTTTTACGAATGTTAAATTTTTTTGAGATCAATCTGGATAGTGGATAAGAACCTGAGTGAGATTTCATTGTAGAGATCACTTTATCTTGGAAGGGTATGAGTGACTGTTGGTATGGAACATCAAGCAAATTCCTAACGTGTGAAAGCAATTATACATTGGTTATATGTCATTCATATTTTTTATAGAGTATCGGAGTGGATAGCCCTCCCCCTCCCAAGAAAGCCCCCTCTACCACTTAGCCCTTGACCCCCCCCCCCCCCCCACACCTAGACCCCCCCCCCCCCTCCAACACTCCTGGAACCCCCCTCCCCCACTTGGATAGCCCACCCCCACCCCCTTGGACACCCCCCACCCCACCTGGATATCCAACCCACCACCACCCCCTCCCTGGACTACCCACACACCCTCCCCTGCATCCCCCTACCCCCTGCATCCCCCCTGGACAACCCACCCCCTCACATGGACTTCCCCCACCACCACTGGATAGCCCCCCCTGGACAGCCCATACCCCCCTCCCCCTCCTAGATAGCCCACCCCTCCCTAGATATGCTGCAAACCCCTGCCCTATAGCCCCCAACACCCTGGACACCCCCCTGACCTAGACTGCCCCCCACCCCCTACCTGGATAGCCCACCCCCACCCCCACCTAGACAGCCCCCACCCCCCCCCCCCCCCCCACCTAGACCGCCCACCCCCCTCCCTTGACACCCACACCCCCCCTCCTACACATGTATAGCCCACCCCCACCCCTTGGACAACCCACCCCTGGATAGATCACACCCCTTCCCCCACCTAGACAGCCCACCCCCACCCCCACCCCCTTGACAGCCCACCCCCCAAGATAGCCCACACCCCCCTCCCCCACCTGGACACCCCACCCTGACCGCCTAGACAGACCACAACCCTCCTTGGGCATCCCATACCCCCTCCTCCACACCCCTATAGACCCTCATACCCCCTACATCCCCCCTACCCCCTGGAAAACCCACCCCCACCTGGACATCCCCACCCCCACAACTGTATAGGCCTTTACCCCTCCTACAACCCCCCTTAGGTAACATTATATATAATCATATTATTCATTAAGAAAGGAAAATCATCATGAATTATTTATTTCATTCCAAACAACCCAATAAATTTATCAAAACATGACAAATTCAATTTATGAAAACATGAAAAATTAAATTTATAAAGCTCTATGGGTCACTTAGGAAATTTTATTAGGGAAATAGGAAATCACCTACATTTTTAATTCCAATTTAAAAATTGGTCCAAGAACTTAAGAGGTGTGATGGGGTCTAGGAGGTGTGGTGGTGTCCAGGGTGATGTCTAAGGGGGTGGGGGTTCCATGGGGTTGGGGGTGTCCAGCGGGGTGGGGGTGTCTGAGGGGGGAGGGGGTTGTCTAAGGGGGTGGGGCTATCCAGGGGATGGGGGCTATCCATGGGGGGTGAGGGTGCCTAGGGAGCATGGGGGAGGGGGAGGGGGTTGTCCAAGGGGTGGGGTGTCCAGGGGGTGGGGGTGCAAGATGTGGGGGTTGTCCAATAAGGAGGTGTCCAAGGGGTGCGGTGTTCAGGGGTGTAAATACCCATATAATACCTTAAGATTACCTATAACCAATCCAACCAACATTACAATTCTAATCCATCACCCAACCAACAACCAATTCATCCTCAATATCAATACCCTTCCCATTATTCCTTGAACAAAAACTATAAATACAAAATCCAAATCTAATTTTAGACAAAACTAAAGTTCATAGAAACTACCATATCACCCCACTAAACAAACCCTTTACCATGTTTTAAGTATAGAATAAAACAGAAAACAAATCAAAGTGTTTGATATTCCACAGACCACAAGAACTCTAATTTAGCCCAAATCAAAATAGAAAATAGAAAAAAAAAAATAGAGGAAGCCATTAAAACTAAGGTAAAAATTACTAATTTGAAGTGTAGAAATAAAAATTTGATTGATTAAAGATGGATCAATGGATGGAAGGAGTTTAATGGATGAGAAACCTTCAAGAGGAGCTTTAGATTATGGTCTTCAATCTGGCGGAGTGGGAGGTGGGCTGCTGAATATTTGGGGGAAAAATTTTCAACGATTTTTAGAAACCCTTTGGATAGCCTCTATTTACCAATAGTTTATTAAAACCATTGGTATATCATAGATTAACTAAATATTTCTCAAAATTTTGATCAAAACATTCGAAAATATTAACTATAACACATTTCCAATGGTTTTAACAAACTGTTGGAAAATGTTGCCTTTTTTACCGTATACCAACGGTTTGAAGAAACCGTTGGTATATATCTTATAGTAAAAACTTCATTTCCAGTAGGTAATGAAAAGTAAATTATACTTATCCATTATCAAAATAACATTAGTATCCCTATAATTAATAAAAGTCCTCATAGATCAATATTTCTTATTAAAAATGAATAGGGGATCCCCAAAGGGAAATAGTAGGGTATATAAATATCTTATCACACAACTCCTTTAGTTATATATTCTACTCCACTAATTCCACAGTTGTCATTCTATAGGGATTATTTGATATTGGCCTTGAATCTGGGATTAAATCAATGGAAAACTCAACATTACACACTGGGGGATTCATATTTTATTATTTATAAAATATATAAATGTATTCCTATATAGTAGGTACATCATTTTTTTGAAAATTAAATTTTCCATATGTAGATTTTGACTACTCTTATACCTTAAGAATCTCATTAAGAAGAGCTACGATGGTGGATGAAGACATGACTCCAATGATGAATAATCCCCTCTAAATATAAGGAATTCTGCATCTTTATCACGAATCATAATTTCTTTTTGTTTGAAATAAATTTTTTCCCCATATTTTTAAATCTAGTCCATACCATGGATTATAGAAAAAAAACCATAGGCATTGTAATAATGTCAGAAAATATAGTACATTTATGTGTCATATTGAGAATTGACTGAAACATCCTTATTGTGGTTGAGAATTCCACTAGGAGTCTTAATAGATGATTCCCTTCATAATGAGATAGGAAAATATCTAATTTTATTGGAAAACATATAATTAATAAAGGAGTAGGAAGAAATATAATAAAATTTATCATTATCTATATTTTAAGACATGAGTAAAGTAATTTCCACCACATCATTAGGGGCTACAACTTCATCTGTTGTGATCACATATTCTTCACATTTCTCCCTTTTATTTTTTCTAGGTAAAATTACCTTAATGCATGGCATAATTATTTTTATAGTTTCTTTTATCCTTACAGTTAAATTGTTTCTCATTGAAAAATTCATTCTTTCCCTTACAATCAAAAGATTTCTGTCCTTTATATCTACTCGTATAGAAAACTCCCTTTCATAGGATGCATTTTCCACTCCTTACATATTTACTACATGATAGAAATTCCAATATCCTCTTCTTCCATTTTCCAATATTTCATTTTCTAATGTGATCGTCCTCCCTTTTCTTATATTTATTTTATTTGACGCCCTAAAAATAGATAATTTTTTCTATGTATTGATATCACATGATGTTGTGTACTCATATGATGAGAGTATTTTGGATAATAATTTCTTTTGAAGGATTGGATTATTTTAATCAAATAAATGGTTAATATTTATATTTTTATTAAATATTCAGTCTACAATATGAATTTCTAGGCTCGTAAAGTTGAATTAATACATAGAAACATTTTCATCTTCCTTTTTTCCTAGAAATGGAAATTATAATTCCATATACTCTATTTTCAAAAGAGGAAAATATTTTTCCAAGAAGTGTGCCTTAAAATAAATCCACTCTATGTTTGATATTTATTCTTCATACTTATTTTAATGAATTAATTACCACTATTTATTTGCATCCCATAAGAGATAATTAACTTTAATGAAAACCTTATCAATTTAATTTTTTCAAAATCATGAAATATCATCTATGAAGAACCTATCATTTTCTCATCTATAAATAGATTTTTAGTAATATTAAATAATAAATTTTTCATCTGCATGAAATGGTCTAACATTTTTGTAACATGTTGTGTATTAAAAGGATGCACTATACGGGAAATGTTATTGGTTATAACCTAAGTTAGTTTCTTAATATAGTAATAATTTGTTCATCTTTATCTAAAACTCTAGCTCCATATTCATTATCTTGCCAATGAGGGTAATACCTATGAGGATTATGCACATTTATATAGTTTCCCTTAATTTCACTTATCAAATTTTTTAAAAATGTGGTGTATAGTAGATTATATAATAAAATTACGATTCATATTTTATAATTTCAAGGTTAGTGACATACTTAACATGAATTTAATGTTTTATGTACAGATAATCTCATAAATATAAACTTCGTATCTTTAGGAATATTATTAATTCAGAAAAATAATTCAAAATCCTTCATAAATAATTTTAAATAAAATTTTCAGTAACCCAAGAATATCGCTAGGGAGTGTCAAACTAGGTGTGGAGAAAGGATCATTGACATGTACTAGGTGATAATCAAGTCAAATATCAATGCACCCTTTTTAGAGTTATTTCCCCTAAGTAAAAAATATTAGGAATGATATTTTTTTAAAAAGGATCATGTAAAATTTTAATGTAATATTATAATAATTCGTCATTCATGATGGTGGGAAATCCTATCATACCGAATAAGTTAAAGGAAAACATTCTTCTCACACTTTTGAATAAAGTAAAAAATTGCGTAATTCAGAAAAAAAAAATTCCTTTCAATGAATTTTATAAAAATTATAAAAATCAATCAAAATAACTTTAATAAATCATTGTTAGAATTTTTTAAAAAGTTATTTAAAATAATTTTTTAAAAACATGATATTAAATAAAAAGGATTTTCAACCAAAGAGTGAAATAAACACTACTGGAAAAATACTATATACCAATAGTTTGGAACCGTTGGTATAGGCATCCAAACCATTGGTATAGCCTATACCAACTATTTGGAGAACCATGGGAAAGTAAGCCATGGGGATAGGTCTATACCAACGGTTTTGGGAAAACCATTGGTATAGACCTATACCAATGGTTTTCAAAACTATTTGTATAAGTAATATGAAAATCTATACCAACAGTTCCATAAAACTGTTCGTATATGTAATTCAAAAAACAATCATTCGGTGGGTTTGGATCCCAGCACCTCCCGTTTGTGATTGAATGACCTAACCACTAACCGGACATACTTTTGTGAACATAATTTCATAAATAACCATATTTATTATCATATGTATTTTAAATTTTGATTTATTTAATGTCCTATGTAAGAAGATTCCATGAAAAATACGCGTACCTATACCAAAGTTTCTCAAAACCATTGCTATAGACCTATACCAACTGTTTTGAGAACCATTGGTATAGGTTCCTTGATTTTGGGACTTATACAAACGGTTTTGGATAAACCATTGGTATAGGGGAGACCTATACCAACATTTTGGCCAGAACCAGCGGTATAGGGTCTCTATAATGGACCTATACCAACGGTTTTCCCAGAACTGTTGGTATAGGTACAACTTAGTGAATTATAACAACGGTTGCCCAAAACCATTGGTATAACACCAAATTAGTGACTTATAACAACGGTTTTGGCCAAACCATTGGTATAGGTCCAAATTAGTGAACTATACCAATAGGTTTCCCAAAACCGTTGGTATAGAACATATTTCCAGTAGTGAAAGTCATCTTTTCCTAAAAAATATTTTCTCAGTCATTTTAAGTACCAAAGATAAAAAATGGTAATGTTACATGAAAATTTCATTATTAAATAGATTAGAATAAAATTTACTAGTTATAATATATAAATATCAAATTGTCCCCCTAATGGATACTTAAACATAAACAATCCAGAAAAATGATGAGATTGTGATATAAACCCTTAAAACTTTGGTAACATTTGAATTGTAATACCCATAAAAAATATATACTTAGTTATATATTTATATACCATAATTATCATTAATATAATAATAATAAACATTCATGGGTAGTTTAAACCCCACACAAATAAACATGTGGTGTAGAAGGTATGTGTCCCACTGAAGTAAAAGCGAGATGAAAATCACTTAACACAGGTCCGATTTCATTTATACATGTCAAAACCTCCTATATAATAAATATAAATTTGATATTAAAACATTATAGGACTATAATCATATATATTATACACTATATGGTCTTCCTATAACATTTTTTCACCAATTTATTAACAATTCTTTGTTAAGATTACTATTTTGGGTAATAATTGCTTTGTTTTTCATGTATGTTTGTGTTTGGTTGGTCTGATTCTTCAAATTTAATGATGAATAAATTGTATCCATAATTTTGAAAAGGATATATATATCATATATATTCATTATATAATTATTTATAATATTCCATAAAATTTAGATATATAAAAATGAGTTACACTGTTCATGGAGATGGTAGGTCGTACATACGCATGAACGCTGTTTCCATTTTCAAATGGATAGAAAAAAAAGAAAGTTAAATAATATTTCAAATTTAAATATTATTTATTATATCATATATATCATATATAATAATTAAATATATCTCTATTACCATTTATGTCAAAATAAAATGAAAAAAAAATTATATCGCTTCATAGAGGCGGTAGTCCACACGTACACATGAGCAACGTTATAATTTCCCAAAGGATTATAAGATTATAATATGGTTTTATAATATAATTATAGAATTATAAATATGTATTAAATATCAAATATATACATTAAGTATATCTTTATATCCAACAGTGAGAGGCAGTGATGGAAAACAAATTATATTGGTTCGTGAGGCGGTAGTCCGACATACACATGGTCGACTGTTTTATTTTCCATTTGATGGAAGAGGATATTGATATAGGATATTACATTAATATAATAACATCTTAGTATGTGTGAGATAATATTTTTTATTATTTTATAATATTTTATAATTATCTAACGTATTTAGAAGAATAAATAAAAAATTCACAGTTAAGAACTATACCTCTTCTCTAGAAACCGCTTTAGGATTATACTAAAAGACATAATAAAATGGTTCTATGATAAAAAAAGGACTCTATGTAATGGGTATGGATTTAATTAAGGTATTTGGTCAGGTATTTTCTTAACCAATGGTCTATTTAAGAGTGGAGAGAAGAGGAGAGGGGTTGTCCTTTTATAATTGGGGGAGATGACTCACATGGAATTTTTTAAAATAAAAAGATATACCCACGTTTCACACATTCCAAAAGGCTAAAAAATAACTCATTGAGGAAAACAATTATATGATAAGGTATAAATGTGTCTATTAAATAGTAATTAGATATGCTTTTGGGTCATTTTAGCCCTTATATTTTTAGTTTAGCCCCCTGGTAAATTCGTTTTAACCTGAACTACGATAATTAATTTTTATTGTTTTAACTATTCATGATGACAAAAAATTAGGCGAACATATTTAATATTATTAATTATTATGATTCCAAGTATGGTGAATTTTTTTTCAAATTCAAATCATATAAGTAATAAATTTATTTATATCAAATATCAACATAAAATTCATTAAAATGATCTAAATTTGTTTAATTATCATATAATTGAACTAATTTTACTTTAAAAAAATTAAAATAAAATTGAACATTGTAAATACATTAAAATAAAATGCAGTTTTCAATGAAAATTAGTATTTTTCACTATTCATCGAAAAAATAATCTTTTTATAAAATTATCATAAACTAATTATAAAATTAATTTGACATCATGATTTAAAAAATTAATTTAATTTTATTAAAAAAATATAAAATTGGTAAAAATTATTTTTAAAATTTGATCACAAAATATATCGAACCCATTTTTAGAAAAGTATAGTTTTTTAGAAAAATGTTTATTTTTCGTTCAAATGATTTTTATTTTTATTTATAATAAAATGATATCCAACGAATTTATTTTTTGAATTTTTAAACTATGTAATAATTATTATTTATATAGTAATATTCATACCCATAAATTTAATGGCTAGATTACAACGATATACTATTTTATAGTTCTTTTAAATTCGTGGTTACATGTACTTAAAGATATTGAATAGATTAAATTTATTTAAAATAAATATATTTTAACGTATAGGGTGTTACATGGTCACTTTAAAAGCCCAAAATATATATTATAAGATTAATTTTAGGTACTATTACCACAATGTTGGAAAAATAATGATGTAAAACAATACTCCAAGATCAGTAATCAAGGGCTATGAATAACTGAATGCATCACTTAACATGGGTGTTAATTTCTAAAGGTTATCTAATTTGTAATGGAACTAGGCATGCCTACTTTGATAATATCCCAAATTGTGAAATAAATAACCACATCCTCTAATTTAAACAAAGAGAGTGGAAATAATATACATTGGGTATATATCCTTATTAAGGATGGGAAAATGTGTTTGGGGAAGTGATTGTATCCTCCTTAAGGTGGTATTATATAATTAGGGAGGGATGAATATATAAATATATATATATATATCATTTGAACTAGGAACATTTATTAGTCTCTCAAAAGTATTCCTCTTCATTCTGAATAAACCTATAATAAAATCATAACCATAACCATATATAGCTAACATATTAAAAATTTGAAGACTACCCATATCCATATAATATAATAATAATAATCAACTCCAACGATCTTGATATATCAAATAGTATAAACATAAATATTAGTATAACAATCACACATGGTATAACTGATTTCATGGAAATTAAAAACTCAATCAAACAAAATAATAGCGAAACTAATATCAAGGAAACATTTTCCTAAATGAAAAATAATTTTTGATTTGGTTTCATTCTGTACTGTGCCACTACTACCAATACACTACTAAAATATGGAATAGATGGGGGATCAACTACCAAATACTATGATGTACCCTAATCCAGGGTGTATTAATTAATAGATACCATTATAATAAGGATTTGAAAACCCTATACTAATGTATTTTAGGGGTTTTATTCACTTAACCATAAAAAGAAATTAATATTTACCTCACTTTATAATCAATAGGCACAAGATCCAATTACTATTTGATAGATGAAATATCAAAATAGGAAGATGAATCTTTAAACCCTTGATAAAAAATATTATTTAATTAATTTTCCTCTAAAGTGGCCATATCAATCAATATATAAGAATATTAGTGACCTTTAATTTGTTGAATATGAGTCAATGATTAATTATTCATAATTCCTACTTACTGTTGTATAACAGTTTGTAGGGTCTTACCCAAAAGGAGGGAAGAGTGACCAATTTTTCTTTTCCAAACAAACCCATTGTTTTCAGTAGTGGGAGAAAATAATTTCTTTTTTAAAATTTTCTAATTTTGTTAATATTTTTGTGTATTTTTTTATGAAGATATAATTAGAATTGATGAAACAATAGGAATAATAGTTAACTAAAAACAAAAACAAGGACTCAGAAGAAATAGATTGCGTAAAAAAACCTTGTAAATTTAAACTACTAGTTAATAAGGATGACTTCTTTACTAATTATTGTTGAATCCCACCTTGCATTTTTTTGAAGAATATCCCTCACTGAGAGATTAAATAGACAAAAGATTAAACATTGGAGTTCACTACTCCAAAAATAAATTGAACTACTTCAAATTTTTAATTGAAAGAAAAATAGAATAAAACTCACATTTAAATTCCAATTTTGACGAACATGATGCTTGGAAAATCACTCAAAATAAATCTCACTGATTGATCATGATGTTTTGAATTTTAAATAGTTATGGTGCAAACAATTAATATGAGAATCATAATCAATATCACCGACTGATTCTAATTTCATTAAAAGGAGAGTGTATGAAGAAATTTAAAAGAAAAAACAGTAGGATTTAAATTCTTGAGTCCAGAGATTTATCCTACAATAATATTGATTGAAATAATTTTAGACAATAAATCACAAGTATATAGATTTATAACAAAATAGGAATAAGAAACTCCCTCTTGTGCTTCTCTTCTCCTGCTATGCAAGGTCTTTAGGTCTCCAAGTCTGTGTATCTGACAGGTCTCCTGGATTTTCTCTCTAATGGATGAAGTGTTGAATGATGAGAAGTGAGTGAATGATGATTGATTTTTCTCAAATCCCATTCCACAACTATATTTTTAATGTCCTCTCTTATATTTTGTAAGTCGCCAATGATTTACATCGACTTAGGTAAATCCTTTACATTGGCTACAAACATGTTCATTTTTGTCCTACAGCCCATGTCACGTTAACATTCTTCCTGTAACGAACTCTACAGACTCAACATTGGTCTATTTGAGTTGATCCAATAAACAAAGTTGGGTTGGGTACTGAAAATATAAACTAAAAGAAATAAACAAATCAAATAATGTTAAATTAAAATTTTATAAACAATTATATTAACTTGTTTTGTTAATTAATAAATAATTGATCAATGTTATTTATTATTAAGGTTTGTTTATTAATTTAAAAAATTATTATTGTTAATTTACTAAGATTATTAGCTTATATTTATTTAATTAATCATTTTATTTTATTTTATTTTGTAATATTATTTGTAATTATTAATTATTATTATTATGTTTTAAAATCAAATATTATTTATTTAGTTAAATTAATTACATTATTTTATTTATTATTTTTTTATTATAATTTTTATTGTTTTATTTGAAAATTTGAATTATAATTACTATATTTATTAAATTAAGTATTAATGTATTATTTATTTTATTAAATTAATTTATTTTAATAATTATTCTTATTTTTGAATTATTATTAATAAAATTTTAGTATTATATATTTTGTTTAATTAAATTATTTAATATTTTATTCTATTATTATTATTTATTTATTTATTTATTTTATTATTTATTATAATAATAATTATTATTTAATATTATTTTTTTAATCCCCCCCATTTACCTTAGTTGCACGGCTCGAAGGGGGGTCATCAACTTCTAAAGGAAGTCATGGCCGGTTGTGCTCCCCCACGGTGGTTGAGGCTTCATTTGCTGTGGTGCTGGATCAGGTGATGAAGGTGGACATGGTTCGAGCTACTCCCTAAAGCAGATATTGGCTTGAAATTCACCATCAGTGTTGTGGACTTGCAATATCAGATCTGTGAAGGGGGAGGTTGTGTGGCTGCTCTTCTCCACGGTGGTAGTATCATCTCAGTGACTACCTTAATCAGATCTACAACATGAGAGTTTGGATTACAATGGCTCGAACTATCTGTAGTGTAATCCCTCAACCGTGGTGGTGTAGATCCTCGAGCAGCTACGGATCTTCAGATCTATGACATGCTTCGACAAATCCCCTAGATCTAGGTTTCAAATCTAGTTCGAGTGGGCTGATTTGAACAGTGTTGGTGAGTGGGAGTCACCGATAGGAGGGAAGACAAGTAGTGTCGGTAGGTGCTGTAGGAGAAACGGTGTCGGTAGGTGTCGATGGATTGTGTCGGTGAGGCAAAGGATTAGAGTATGAGTGGCTAAATTCACTGTTGAAGGAATGGGGAGACATCATTGGGAGGCCAACAATGATACATGGAATAATGAAAAAGGGAATTAAGTCACCATTAGGTCAGTGATGTCTCATTGGCTGTGTGACATTTTTGAATTAGTGATAAAACTATCACAAATAAAAATTATCAGCTAACAAATAAAAATAAAGTGACTAAAAATTTAAGATTAAAAACTTAATAAAATTAACCAAATAAATAAAACATTAACAAAAAAATAACTAATTAATAAATTCTAAACAGAGAACTAAGTATTAAAAACAAAGCATAAACTTAATTTAAAAACCAACTTAAATTAATAAGTGGATAAGAATGTTAAAATGATCCTGGATTTTTAAATTGATTTAATGGATTAAATTAAAATTATTTGATTTAATAAATGAAAAGAAATTAATTTCTTAAAATTAAATAATATTAAGAATCCAAAATTTTAAAGAATAAAATAATAGATGAAGTTAATAAATTAAATTGACTATTTGATTAATTTATAAAAAAATAACAATATTAAAAAGTTAAAAAGAAGAAAGACTAAAAAAGTAATTTTATAATTAAATGATCCTGAAAACTATGTAAGATGCAATTAATTATTTCCAAGGCTGAAAATACATAATTAATTATAAAAATTGATTAATTAAAAAAAATTAATTATAACATTCAAAAATTGAAAATATTTAACAAGACGTGTGAAAATAAATAATTAAATGAATAAAAATCCAATAAAAATATGTGGCAAATTATGTATATATAAGGCCACATAAAATTCCCCCACACATATAAATTGATTGCCCTCAATAAATTTAATGATTAATTGTTTTTAAAAAAATAGAAAAAAATATTTTTGACATTCTGCTCAAAATGTAGCATGTTGCATAGTTTTAAAATATAGTATTCATGAAAGTGATTGATAGGATTTTGACATAAGAATTTCAAAAAAAATCCTTCAAAATTTCAAATACTCACTAGATTATAAAGAGATAAAATAATCATCCACTGTTAAGGATGTCCTGCCTCATATAAGAAACTACTTAAAGAATTACTTCAATGTTATATCATGTTAAAAATAAGTGGAATTAAGAGCTTAACAAAAGCCATCATATAAAATAACTCCCTCCTAGGTTCCAAAATAAAAAATTAAATTAATTTCTTTGCATCACCTTATTGTTACAACATAGATGGTTTTATAAAAATCTATTTTCCCCTTCTCCATCTGGAGTTCATTATTCACCTCACCTTAGTGAACTCGTTTTTGACACTTAGGCATTTTTTAATGTTTTTTTGATTTTTTCCAAATCCATGGGACTACTAATTAGCACTATACATATGAACTTATTCAATATAGTATATAGGGATTACACACACACACTATGACTAGTGTCTCAAATATTCATGGTGGGCTCCCAAATGCCCATTTTACTCCATTTCTAAAAGATCTATAAAATTATCATTTACATTGGCTCACTGAGGTGATTACTCTTTAGTAATTAAAAAGTGATTCCCATAGGAAAAAGTTCAATTTTCCAGTTTCCTATGGTTATGATCATAATTATACAAATATTCACCCTATATCACTCTTAAACAAAGTTCATGTACCAAATATTCATAAAAACACTAAGCATATTCACTCAGCAATCATTCACCCTCACAAGTTTCAGATTCAAGGAAACATTATACTATAGGTAAGGTATGATCATTAGGTAAGACTAATTTGATATTTAGTGTGAGGTCTAAAGATACTTAAATTGTGAAAAAATATTGAAAAAATTTATCCATTTTTTTAAACTAAAATGTTTCAAGCCGTAATGGGATTTGATGGGATTCTATTAAATCATGGATTTGCTCAAGATATGTGGACCACCTTTCCCACAAATAAAACCCAACATTTTCCCCAACGTTAAATATAAATATAGAGAATAAAAATTAGACTACATAACCTCATAATATATTTTTCAATGAATCAGATTGATGACATGTACAAGGGTCACATTATAGTTCAAACTAAATACTTTGCACAATGAAAATTTTTTATTACACCAATTTCACATGAAATTACATTAAATACATTGAAAAAATATTTTAATTATGTTTGAAAAGTATCATTTAAACATATTTAACACAATTAATAGACAGTAGATAGTAAAAAATTTGATTCAATCATATTTTTAATGAAGCAGAAAAAATACAAGCTAAACACCCTTCAAATAAATAACTTGCCAAAGGAAATCCCCCCCCCACTTAATTTCATATAGTGAAGAGATTTAAAATCACTAAAACTATGTATTGAAGCATGGTGGATTGTAAAAAATAATATTTCCAATAGAAACAAAGAGAGAATAACGTTTCAAGAAGCAATAGAACATGCTGTAGAATTTCCAACCTAGAGGTACGTGGAGAAACAAATTCAAAAAAGACAGAAGATAAACCAAAAACAAAGTCACTGTTGTGGTGTCTCATGTGTAATAATGACTAATGTGAAATGGTGAGTCCTTGAAAACATTGAGTCATGGGTAATATAATTTGTAGCAAACACACATATGCAGCAGACTTTTTTCAGCAAGGAGACATATATAGCAGAATCTTCCAGCATCAACTGAATATTTTTTTCAATGAAACATAATGAAACACCGCTACTACCACATCAGTGATTTACCGTTGAAGTGACTCACTGACAGTAGTGTAATGGTGGATAATGATCAATGGTAAGTTAATCACTCACTGTTGATCTGAATAACAATGACTTAATAGTGATTTATTTTTAATATAAAATTGATGATGAAATAAAAAGTAAGTACTTCTCGGAATTAATGAATCCTTCACGAGAAGATAACTGTGATTTTATAAGATAATGTAATTCTATTCCTTCAATGAAATTGCGACATCCTTCTTACAGAACAGGAAAACCAAGAACAAAGCAGCAAGATGAAATGCACTAAAATTGAGTAAGGAACACTTTTTTCAAAATCAAAACTAAAACAAAAGTAAAAAAACAAAGCATGGACCATGGGTTCACTCACATGAAATAATGAGTTTTAAGTATTTAGTTAGAATTTATTTAGAATAAATTTTCAAGCTCAGTAAAAGTAGTCATGCCCTTTGGATATCCTTAAAAATACAGTTTATCTCTTTGGCCATTAACAAGCATAGACTGGTTCTCTTCTCCAACAATATCTAAAACTCCATTATTTAAAACTCTAACTACTAGAAAAGGTCTAGGCCACTTGGATTTCAATTTTCCAGGAAAGGGAATAAGTATTTAATTAAAGAGAAGGAATTTCTTTCCAGTTTTAAACTCACTGTTCTAAATGAAATAATCATTAAAAACTTTAGAGCTTTCTTTCTATATCCTAGAATTATCTTAAGACACTCTCTTTATTTCAACAAGGTTTCTCATATCAAGAAGTATGCTCTCTCCAACACTCTTAAAATAAAACTTTAAGGTCATAATTGCCAAATATGACTTGTTTTGTAACTCCACATAAAATGGAAGCATTTCCCAAATAATAGAATATAAGGAGACATACCTATTTGGGTTTTTAAAGCTGTTATATATTCCCATAAAGCTTCATATGACTTAAGAGACTAATCCTTCCTAGAATTTGAAATAGTTTTTTCCAGTTTATTTTTTAGCACCCTATTTTATATCTCTAATTGTCAATAAGATTGTGGATGATATGTAGTATTATTATTATGATTGCAGCCATATTTTTCCGTTAAAGGTGCACATTTATAATTTTAAAGTGTATTCTGTTATCAGTTATAAAGGATTTTGGCACTCCAAATAATTAAAAGATGTTATTTTTATCAAATTTATTACATTTTTGAACTAATTTTTGGGTAGTGATACTACCTCAACCCACATATAAACATAATCTACCCCCAATAGAATATACTCATTTACACGAGATGGTGGAAATGGACCCATGAAATCTAAATCACAAACATCAAAAATCACTACTTCCAGAATACACTTTTTGGGTAACTCTTGCTTTCTCCTAGGATTACCTATTATTTAACACCTATCACAACCAATGAAAATTCTCCTAGCATCCTTGAATATGGTGGGCCAATAAAAACCAGCCTGAAAGACCTTTTCAGTTATCCCCTCATCGTAATGGTGTCCACCCAAAGGTGAGGAGTGACAAAGTTCAATAATTGGCATCATTTCTTCCTCAGATACACACCTTCTTAGAATAACATCATCACATCTCCTAAGTAGAAATGGATCATCTCAAAAGTAAAAAATATGTTTTGGAATGAATTTATTACTTTGGTTATTTGAAAATATTTTAAGAATGAAACCACCTATAAAGAAATTGTCATAGTTTGGAAACCATGTAGATTGCCTAATGGAAATAGTGAGTAACGTTTTATCAGTAAGAGAAGAGTTTATATCCCTTCGATCTTCACAATGTGTGTATAGATGCCTAAAAAGGTGATTTTCAACTAAGTTTTTAGCTCCCTACATATCCCTAATATTCAAATAAAATTCTGGTAAAAGCATAATCTATTTAATTTGTCTGTATTTGGCTTCATTATTAGACAGTAAATATTTTAAGGTAGAATGATCAATGAATATGATGACTTTATGACCTAGAAAACACTACCTAAACTTTTCTAGAGAAAATACCACAACCAAAAACTCCTTTTTAGTAGTGTTATAATTCCTTTGGGCCCCGTCTAGCACTCTACTAGTATAATAAATCACATACAGCTTCTTATATCTCCTCTGTCCTAGGATAGCTCCAACATCCATATCAATAGCATCACACATTAGTTAAAATTGGAGTTTCCAATTAACTTCACTAATGATAGGTGATGTATTTAATTTTTCTTTAAAAAGATAAAATGATTTTAGACAGCCTTGATCAAACACAAACGGAAAATCCTTAACAAGAAGGGAACATAATTCTTCTATGATTATTGAGAAATACTTTATAATCCTCCAATAGAAACTGGCATTCCCTAAGAAACTTATAACACCCTTAACATCTATTAGAGATAGAAGTTTTTTAATGGCTTATATTTTAGTAGTGTCTACTTCTAATCCTCTCTTGGTTACTTTATGTGATAGAACTATCTCTTCAGTGACAATGAACTATAGTCTTTCCTAATTAAGAACAAGGATGGTCTCCAAGTATCTCTCTAACACTAATTCATGATTCTCCAAGAAAGTATCAAATGTGTTACAAATAATGGAGAAATAATCCATGAAAACTTCTATGATTCTCTAAATCTTGTCATATAAGATTACCATCATGCACCTTTGAAAGGTAGTTTGGGATCCAAATAACCCAAAAGGCATCCACTCGTTGGAAAATTTCCCAAAGGGGCATGTAAATGTAGTTTTCTCTTGATACTCTGGAGCTACTGAAATATTGTTGTTACCAAAATACCCATCCAAGAAATAAAATAACTCATTCATAGAAAGACTCTCAAGAATTTGATCAAATAATGGAGTTGGAAACTAGTCCTTCCTAGTGGCTAAATTGAGCATTCCTATAGTAAATATAGACTCTCAATTATGTGGATTTTATAACATGAATTTCATTGTTTTTCCCATTAATTATAACTTCAAAACCACCTTTTTTTGGAATACATGGACAAAACTAACCCAAGTAACATTAGAGATAGGATATATGATACCATTGTCCAACATTTTGACAACTTCTTCTCCCAAAAAATCTTTCATTTTTTGGATTTAATCTTCGTTGGCGGTCAACTCTAGGCTTATGGTTTGGCTCTATAGATATTTTAGGCATGTAGAATGAAGGAATAATTCCCTTAATATCAAATATGGTCCATTATATGGTAGAATATATTTTTTTAGCACATTTAAAAATATTTCCTCTTGATTATCTTTCAACTCAGAAACATGAATTGTGGAATTTTCACCCAAAATGAATATTTGAGATGCATTTGAAGTGGTTTAAGTTCAAGAATGGGTGATTTTTTACTTTATGAAATAATTTTGGTCCTAGGGGGTTTATGGATTTCAAAATATTTCTTGTAAGGTGTTTGAAATATTGAAATATTTTAATTTAAATGAATGGATTTAATGTTTTCCTCACAGCTGTTCAAAGTGGACATGTCATTATCAAAGAATTCAAATTCTGAATTTTTAAAATTTAGTAAATCATAAGATTTGGTTTGTTCAATAAACTCTCTCTCTACATTATCAAATTTTTTAGAATGATTATTAAAATTCAAATCAACCACAAGTTCATTATATAATTCATTATATTTAAAAATAGATAGAAAATCTCCATCAACAAAAGAAACTAGATAGTTTTCCTATTTTGGAAAATTTTCCAGAATCTTAGATTTAGTAGATTGATCCTAATTTGAAAGTTCATCTTCATCGTCTAGGTTTATCTCTTCAAAAAATGATTGATTTTCAGAATCTTAAAAATTTTCAACTGAATTTCTAGCATCAAGGAATTCTATATTTGACCAGTTTTCCGACAATGTTTATCCCTTAACATTATTAAAAACATTTAACTCTTCTTGTTGGTCTCTAATTTTAAAATTAAGATAAATATTAGATACATCAATAACTAGAACACCAATGGAAAAGAAGGGACTGCACAAAATGATAGGCACCTCATGGACACACCCAATATCAAGGAATAAGAAGTTAGTAGGTATAAAATGTTTCCCAACTCCAACTAGTAGGTCGTCTTCTCTTCCCATAGGATGAGTTAAAGAATGTCCAGCAAACCATCGGATGAGTGTGGTGGGTTCAAGATCACCCAATCTAAACGGTTAAAACTATGAGTATGGGAGAAGGTTGATGCTAGAACCTAATTCACACAAGTATTTGAGTTGACATGAATTTCATAAAGTTTAGGGTATGAAAAAACTGCCTAGGTCATTGAGATTTAGAGGTATATTCTTTTGGAGGACAACATTGTACTCTTCAATGAGCATTTAGGAGGAAAATTATTCAAGTGTTTTTTTAAACAAATTTTAAAGAGATTTAAGGTAATGATGGATTTGAATCAATTCTTGGATGAAAGATATTTTCAATTGGATCTTAGTAAGAATCCCAACTAATTGAATAAGTTCAGCCTTGGTATCACTTTTTTGTTTTAATTTATTAGGGAAAGGGATGTGTAGGGAAAAATTCCTAATAATAGTGGGTATGTACCTCATTTATCCAACAAATGTTTATTTAACTTTATTATTATTATTGTTTTCATAAAAAAATTTAGCTTGTGTTTCAGGTGAAATTTTGATATTTTTTCATTTTCAACACATTTCTCATGATTTACAGATTTTGTGCATAGCAGATTTTTTTCCAGTTTAATTGAAGATTCTATTTTGGATATTTTTAAAGTCTTTTTCAGCTAATTTTTTGAGTGTTTTTTTCACTTATATTTACATCATCCACGACATTCTCCCAAGGTTTTATTTTAGTTGTTCTAGGTACCCTTCCTTTTTCCCTAAAAGTAATGTCTCAAGATATTTGTCCAAGTATAGTTTCCATGTTTTTTATTCTAGAATCATTTTGAATTTTATTAGATTCATATTGAAATTTGTTTTTATTCAATTGATTTTTTAATATTTCCTCTTGAGTGTTCATTAAATTTAGGATTTTATCCAATTTAGAAGGCACTTGGCTATCATAATTTCCTTGTGAATTAGATGATTCTTCAATCTTTTGGTTTTGAAAAATAATTCCAGACTTGTTTTGGTAGGTAGGGGAAGTGGGTTTCTTGATCATTCATTGGTCTCTCCAGGACAAGTCTTGATCATTACTATAGCCTTGATTGTAATTTTCTGAAAAGGGGATATCTTTAGTAGGAATTTTTAGGACAATAATTGACAATGTTTGAGTATTCTTATTGGGATGGCATGTCAATGTTGGGAAAAAAATATCAGTGTGACCAAAATTCCCACAATGGGAGGATTGTTCCCTAAGATATTGATTCTTGTTTTGACAAACCATTTGATTTACATATTGTTTAATATTCTAGTTCCTTAAGGTTTAAAGTTTATTAATGATTTCAGCAAGTTCATCTTGCGTGTCATTTCTTAAACCAGTGTTGTTAAAATTTCTATTCACTCTCCTCCTTCTTGAATTTTTATTACTGAATTTAAAGAAATTTTGTTGAAAATTTTTATTAACTATTCATCATTTTTATCATTGTAATTACCCCCAACATATTGGTCAATAAGGTTATGACCAGAGGAGGACAACCCTTCATAGAAGGAGTCCTTGAGAAGATGGGATCAGATTTGATGATGGGGGAATTGTCTATGTAGGTCCCTAAATCTATCCCAAGCCTCATTAAAGCCTTCTATGTCCTCTAGGTAAAAACTTTTGATTTTAGTTATTTGTTCTCCATTATGTATTTGAGGGTAAAATTTCATTATGAAGGAGTTATAAACTTCATCCCAATTTTCAAAAATATTTTCATCTAAACTAAAATACCAATTATTTTCATTACCTTTAAGGAAAAAGGGAAACACTATAATTATTAGATCATTATATTTGATTGCTAATAGAGGTAATTATTGTACTATATTATAGAAACCTCTAATTAAGTCTAGAGTGTCCTCACTAGATAGCCCAATGAAAGTAGGTATCAGTCAATGTTGGGACTGTTTTAGTTCATAGTTTCTGGCCCAAGGTGAAAGACTATTAGATGAAGGGTTTATTGACACTTGAGGGAATTGAATCCCCATCATACTAGGCCTCTCAATGTCTTCAATAAGTTTAGTATGGAAGTGTTATTGATGTTAGGTGTGGGAACACTATCTTCAAAATTTCCCATTTCAAATTTGTTTTTCTTTTTTAGAGCAGTTAAGTGTTTATCGATTTCAAGGTTCAAGAGCTCTAGTCTATTAGTAGTTGATCTAGTGATCATGAAATAGGTAATAACAGAATATTTTCAGCACAAACAGTAGTACAAAATAGTAAAAGAGTAGTAACAACACAAATAGTAGGTTAAAATAACAGATAATCCCAACAGAATATTTTGCATAAACTTTCAATTTTTTCAATTTTTCAATTTATTTTATGTGATTTTGTTTTTGAATTTTTTTTTTAGAAAAGTTGTCACGCATGATTTCATGAGTGGAGGTACCAAAAACATGACCCATAAGTCATTGAATACGAGTCATGGTTAATTATTTATAACTCTTACTTACTACTGTATAGCAGTTTTTAGGGTCGAACCCACATGGAAGGAAGAGTGGAAAATTTTTCTTTTCAAAACATACCCACTTTTGTTAGTAGTGTGTGAAAGTAATTTCTATCTATAACTTTTATACTTTTTTTTAAAAAAATCATATTTTTTATGAGGAAAAAATGATAAATGATGAAATAATTGGAATAATATAGACCTAAAACTGAGAAAGAAGGACTGAGAAGAAACAAATAAAGTAAAATACCTAGTAAATTTAAACTACTCATCAATAAGGATGACTTATTCACTAATTTTTATTAAATTAAATGTTGAAATTGTTTTAAATAATCTCCCTCTACAGGATATTAAATACCTATAAGATTCAATATTAGTGTTCTATACTCAAAAAATCAATTGAACTACTTGAAATTTTTAATTAAAATTACAATTGGAATAAAACTCACCTTTAAATTACAATTTTGATGAACGTGAATCTTGGAAAAGGCACTCAAAATCAATCTCATCTATTGACATTGAGATTTTTAATTTTAAATAGCTAAGGTGTGACCAATTAATATGAGAATCATAATCAATCTTGCCGATTGATTCTAATTCTATAAAAAGGACAGCGTGTGATGAAATCTAAAAGAAAAAAATGTATGATTTAAATTCCCAAGTCAAGATATTTAGCCAAAAATCATATTGATTACAATAATTAAAAAATCAATCAAAAGTTATACAATTTAGAACAATAGGGGGATAAGAAACTCCCTCCCGTGCTACTCTACTCCTGCTATACGAGGTCTTCAGGTCTCCAAGTCTCTGTATCTGATAGGTCTCCTGGATTTTCTCTCTGATGGATGAAGTGTCAAATGAAGAGAAGTGAGTGAATAATGATTCATTAATTTTGAATCTCCTACTACTGCTATATTTTTAAAGACCTCCATTATTTGTTGTAAGTCACCAAGGATTTCCACTGACTACGGTAAGCCCTTCACTTTGGCACCGTGCAAGTGCGTTTTTTTCCTTCAACCCATGTCACTTTAACTTTTCTCTTGTAATAAACTCAATAGACTCAATAATTGTCTGTTTGAGTTGAAACTGGACACAATTTTTTGTTCAATACTAAAAATATAATTGAATAGAAATAAATGAATTAAATAATGTTAAAGTGACACTTTTATAAACAATTATATTAGTTTATTATTTTAATTAATAAATATTGATTAAAGTCATTCAATAATAAGGGTTGTTTATTAATTTAAATTATTAGTATTGTTAATTTCTTAATATTATTATTTAATATTTATTTCATTTATCAAATTAGTTAATTTAAATAGTTAATATTATATGTTATTATTAATTAATATTATTATGTTTTAAATTTAATTATTTTTTATTTATTTAAATTAATTACTTTATTTTGTTTATTAATTTTGAAATTATAAATATAATTTTTTTAAAAAACATAATTTATAATTAATAAATTTATTAAAGTAAATATTAAATTATAATTATTTTGATTAAATTAGTTTATTTTAATAATTAGTTTTATTTTAAAATTGTTATTATTAAATTTCAGTATTATATATTTTATTTTATTTATTTATTTATTCTTTTATTCTTTTATTATTATTAATTTAATTAAATTTAATTATTATTTATTATAATCATTATTATTAATTAATATTATATATTTTTACCCCCCCCCCCAAATTTCCCTTAGTCACGCAGCTCGTAGAGGGTCATTAGATTTTATAGGAAGCCTCGACCAACAACAATCCTCCACAGTCACTGGGGCTTCATTCGCAGAGGCGCTAGCTCATGTGACATTAGTGGACATGTTTTGAGTTACGCTCTAAGACAACTATCGACTTCAAATTCACCAGTGGTACTAAGGACTTGCAATATCATATTTGTGTAGGGAAGGTTTTATGACCGCTCATCTCTATGGTGGAAGCATCATCTCAGTGATAACCCTAACCAGATCTGTAATTTGAGAGTTCATCTTGCAGCTGCTACGATAATGCACAGTTTCACCACTCAACCGTGGCAGTGTAGATCCTCATGCAGCTACAGATCTTCAAATATGTGATGGGCTTCGGCAAAGGACCTAGATCTAGGTTTTAAATCTGGTTCAAGTTGGTTGATTTGAAATTTTTAAAGATATAATTTTATACAGCTGCAATTATGGTTCACGAGCTATTGATGTAGGGTTGGTTCTTTGGTAAAGGTGGTGTGGATATGAAGTGGTGGTAGGATGAGACACCGATGGTGAGATCCTGAAAGTATTTCAAAGGGACCGATGACGGTGAGTGAAATCGGGGATCAGTGACTCGAGTCGCCGATGAAGGAGGAGAGGGATCATTGAGTTGAGATGGTGCCTTACCAAAAGGGTTGAACCACCATTGTAGTAATAGTGAGTGGTGTAGAATAACGACGTCGGCGAGTGGGAGTCACAAATAGGAGGGATGAAAGGTGGTGTGAGTAGGTGAGGCTGGAGAAATAGTGTTAGTAGGTGTAGTTACATAGTGTTGGTGAGACAAAGGACTGGAGTATCGATGACTCAAGTCACTGATGAAGGAATGGTGAGACATCATTGGGAGTCCAATGGCGAGACATGTAAAAATCACCAAGGGAATTAAGTCACTGTTAGGTTAGTGGTGTCTCACTAGATGTGTGACATTTTTGAAACAATGATACAACTACAAAAAATAAAAACTATCAGTTACCAAATAAAATTAAAGTGAATAAAAATTAAAGATTAAAAACATAATAGATTTAAAAAAATAAATGAAACTTAACTAAAAAATTTGACTAATTAGTAAATTCAAAACAGAAAACTAACAATTAAAAACTATTCATAAACATAATTTAAAAACTGAGTTAAATTAACAAGTAGAGTAGAATATTAAATCAATCCAATATTTTTAAATTGATTTGATACATTAAATTAAAATGATTTTATTTAATGAATGAAAATAAATAAATTAATTTAAATTAATTAACATTAAGAATAAAAAATGTTAAATAATTAAAAAATAATAAATTAATAAATTAATTAGATTAATTTATTAGTTAATAAAAAATTATAATATCAAAAAGTAAAATAGAATAAGGCTTAAAAAGTAATTAGATAATTAAAATATTCTGAAAACTAAGTAATACCCAATTAATTATTTTTTATGATAAAATTACATAATTAATTATATAAAATGATTTATTAAAAAATTTAATTATAACATTACAAAAGTGAATGTATTTAACAAAAATTTCAAAAATAATAATTAAATGAATAAAAAACCAATAAAAAGAAGTGGAAAAATATGTAAATTTAAGGCCACATCAATTATTCTTACATTATACTCACCAAATATAGAATGAATTAAAACTTATTGATAACCTCGACCAACGGTGTCTCACCAAATATAACATGCATTAGACTCACCTGAATGTTCATTTTAAAGAATAGTTTCTAAGAAAAGGGTAATTGGAAATTATAAGGTAATTATATATAGTAATATTTACATAAATATTGTACAATAATATATTTATAATAAAGCTATATGTACTATATAAGAGTTTTAAAAACATACAAAGAAAGATGATAATTGAGGTAAGGGTTTATAAAAGAGTTTCATTTCTTTTCAAGGTTGTTTATGTAAAATTTTTATTAAGGGAAATAGTGTGATCCTTATCCATTAAAACCCATTTACATTATTTACCTCTATATATTTTAGGATTTTTCAAGTATAATTACCCTTTTCCCTCTTTGTTACTTAAAATGGATGAGAATTATTTTATTAAAAAACTGATTTTATTTATTCGTGGGTTAAATAACTTTTTATTCCTAGCTTATGTTATTAAAAATGTTTTATGGAAGTTTTTATCTATAAATAATTTTTTTTAAATAATTTTTTAATCAAATTTATCATTATTTTCATATATTTAAAAATATTATTCTTGTATTTTTTGAACGAGGTACTTTTTATTTTATATTAAATGTGTGAAAAGAATTTTTATTTTTAACATTTACCAATTGAACATATTTTCCTATCATCAAAATTATTATTTTCATTGAATAATCCATTAAAATTTACAAAAACATTTTTAAATATAATATTTTGGACAATATTCTGGGAATTTTTTGTTTTTTAAAAAATACAAAAGAAAAGGATGTGTTATAAATTTCTTAATAAAAAATCTGATGATATTTTAAATGTATTTTCCATATCTAATAACATAATTTAAGTATTTTTATGCTTTAATTTGGATATGACCTTATAATACTATCCAATTTCTTTCTCTAGGTGGATTATTATGATGATTATTTAAGGATGATTGTACAAAAATGTTTCTTTTACACGAGTTTGTTAAGTTATGAATAAATATTTATGAGATCCATTTATATTCCATGGGTTATAAACTAATGAAATTATAGAATTTTTATGAAACATATTTATTTTCCATGGGTTGAAATATAATAAATTTATGAATGTTTTATGATTTTGTGACACACATATGTAAATATTTCATAATGTGATAGGTGGGACTATAATTACATTTTCCCTTAATGCATTGGGTAAAGAATTATATCTCAAGAGATAATATAGGCTGGAATGAAGAGTAAACCAAATTCCATAAGGGAATATATCAACTATGATAGTCTTCGGATTAAAAATTGTCTTAGGAAATGATAGAATGGGGATTTAACCCAATCCAAAATTGGAATTTGTCTAATATTGTAATCTTTGCTCTGATCTTTGACTAAGGAAACAAATTTCTATGATTATTTTAATTTCATAATCATATATATTATGCTTATAAAATGTTCTCATGTATAATTATTGATTATTGATTATTATTCAATATAGTGACTTATTTATTTTGTTATAAAAAATTATTATACCATGACTCATGATTAATTATCATTGAATGATTCGGTATAAATATTAAAAGTTATTACTACATCCTCGTACACTTATGATCACTTGTGATCATTGGTTGATATCTCATATGTTTACCCTTACATAAAATTTAATCTCACCTTTTATTATGTTTCCTTTTTCCCAGGTCATAATGAAAGGTTTTAATTAGGGTATGTTTAATATGTTTTCTATGTGTGAAGAAATATATGGAAGATATAGAAAATCTATCCTGAAATAAGCGTAATATGTATCTAGTATAAGAATAAAATAAACCTTTTTGGTTCTAAGGTGTGTGTTATTATGAGATATATTTAATATTCATCTACAATAATGTAATATTTATGTTTGTAATATTTAGATCACCTAAAAAATTATCTTATTCCATAGATTGATGACTTATTTGATAAATTTAATGAGAATTGGTACTTATAAAAAGAATATTTCCTATTAGGATTCCAAAAAATAAATGTGAAAAATAAAGATATTCCAAATATGTAATTTCAAAAAAAAAGATATAGAAACTATGAGTTAGAAGTGATGTTAATCATGTAATGTCCTCCACTATAGATCCTAAACTGATTCCAGAATATTGGTCGCTGAATAACCTCAAGCATGACTCCTCATATTCCAGTTGTTTCAAACTTTTGGTCAAGGTTTATGAGGATTTCGTGCGGAGATTATACCCTTTGTTTAGAGTAGGAATAACAACATAAATAATAAAAAACATATAACCAAGCCAAAAAATATCATAGATAGATCTAGGAAAGTTCCAAAAATAACTACAATACCAAAGTGATAGAAAATGGTGTATTCTATATATGTCACAATGCGTTCCTATAGGGTGTATCATATACATGTGATAATAAAATAAAAAAATAAAAAAATAAAAAATAATCTACAACTCATCCTAAACTAATCTGGAGTCTTTCCTGGTACTATCATCCATAATTCACTATAGTATACCATTAAAAACATCAAAAAACAATCCCTTTCACAAAACCTATAACCTATGACAAAGTATTAATATCTTCTTGGGTACCCATGTTTCATAGTTTTATGATAATGGTATGAGTACTTCTTTGTAGTTCATTGCCAATCAAAACCCTAGAATTACCACTATGAAATAAAAGTTTATGTATAAATTCTCAATATAAACAATATAACATCTTTAATCAATTTTAATAAAAAACAACCACTGAGTCCTCGAGTAGACAGTGAAACATAATCATGGATATAATGTTGTTGATCCTTAGTTACATTACCTCAATTTATCATACCAACTTCGACCATTTTTTGGGTTTTCTCGAAGCATGATGTGATGATTGTGCCTCCAAATATAATAGACATAGGAATACCTAGTATATAGATAAATTATCATGAACCACCCCTATGAGTGTTTTCTTAGCAAAGGAATAATCCCCAAAATAACATGAATATACCATATGGTATTTTTCACAACCAATGTAATAATCCAATAAGTAACAATAACCCCCCCCCCCCCCTTCAGATATTTTCTCACCTAAAATCTTGACCAACCATATGGGGTGTTTTCTATAAAAACCCATAACCACTTGGATGGTCATTTTTCGTTCCTTTAAAACAAGTCCACACAAAGGTAAATTTTATTTAAATTAAAACCATTTCAAACGAATCACGATTTTAAAAAAAATAAAAAAACATTGATGGATATCATGTTATTATAAAATCCCGATTTCATTTCACAGGACTCTATCAATCATTAACATTGTTTCAAGAAACCGTTAAATTATTATAAAAAATATTCTAATTTATATCCAATTCCAAAACTATCATTTAGAAAACATAAATAAATTTCACTCCTTAAAATCCAAATCCTGTACCATCTTCATTTTGTAGAACCAATATTACCATTATTCATGATCAACCCAAGGTCAAATCCAATTCAAATTAATTGATGATTAATAAACTATATTTCATAATCATTGATTCAAAAAATAACCCCATATTGGAATAATTATAACATGGATTAAAAATTTAATATAATATATATAATATAAGTTTGGATATCTAAATTAGTAATTTTAATTAATTCATATCCAAATGTAATTAAATTTTAGTAAATTTTATGTTAGTACCTGATAACTATCATGGACGCACAACATATGAAATTGAAAGAAAATGTGTGTGAATATGGGTTATGAATAGCGACCACAAAATTTAGGATTTTGAGATTTTAAACTTCCAATATCAAACACCATTTTAGCCAAATATGATGAAAATGTAAATCCAAATAAAAAGAACTGGAAATTGGGTGTATTAGATAAGAATAGTGAGAGCTCCCTTAAAAAAAGATAAATGAAGAATGAGAAGATTTAATGTTACATTCTTACCTCTATATCTCTTACTCATATTGAATAAGTTGAAATGTAAAAAGGATGAGTAACATCCATAATGGTAAGATAGGGGAGAGGGGAGGTCATTTGTGAGGCTGTTGGGTTAAAATATGGGAGAAAAGTGGCTCTTTGTGTTATGAATTCATAATGGAAAAAGGAAAATTTATATTTTTTAGGGGTTCATATATTGGTTGTATAGTTTTACAAACCATGACCTAATCATTAAATCTTAACTACCTCACAATACTTCTCCTTTCATGGTTGGTATGTTAGGCTTACCAACCACATTCCAACCCTATGAATGAACTCTAAAAACATATACAACCATTCTAACTATTTTTATAAAAATGTGAACCATGTACTAAGAAACCTCGTACAATTGACTCTGATATCCACATGGTTTCCCCAAAACCATGTGGCAATCATTCTATAAAAATAAACATTATATAACCTAAACATAAAATCACTCCACGATCGGGTTGATGTATGGTTTCTCCAAAACTATGCACACTAAACCATGAAACATAGAAATAAACCTAAAGAAAACCTAGATAATCCAACCCAAAAATCATGATATGGATTCAATCACCTTTGGAACCTCTTAATGATCAAAACACATAAAAAAGATACCCTTAAATATATTCCAACTCTTGAATTCACAATTGCAAACATGGTTTTAAAAAAATCCCATACACTAAACTCAAAAATGTATACAACCCCTAAATTTCCAAACAAATAAAGGTACTGCCTTTTAAAATTCTGAAAATTTTTTTTTGAAATTTTCGGAAAGGTGGTCTTTATAGATTATATTGTTATATTTTTTAAAATGAATGATAAAAAAAATGTGCATTTTAGACTTATACTAATAATTTTTTTAAATGGAATATTATAGGTGAAGTGTTGAAAATGTTATTTTTGGATTAGATAGTGGCATTATTAGGGCATGCAATAATATGAAAAGGGATATTTTGTGTTCTTATACAGGAAAAGGTGATTGAAGAATAACCCATACCGACATTTTTGATAGAGATCTATGTTATTATTGAACATGTTTGGTATTATATAATATTTATAAGAAATTTATCTTCATTTTAATTCTCACTAACCAATTTAACAATGAATTAAGTAATGTTTATTTGGATAGAATATAATAAATAGATTTTACAGGGTCCTAATATGTGGTTAATCATTATACATATACTCACAATACCCTTAAGTTTAGAAGGGTTTATGAAATATAATAATGATTCAAAATGTTCTTGTGGAGTGAAGTCATGAAAAATGATAAATTTATAGCCTACATATCAAGAAAATTAAATTATTTATGACCAAAATTACTTTTCAGATATTTAATAGTTGGAAACTGTAATATTTTTGTCAAATATTGTGAGAGATTGCCTCTATGGGGAGATGTGTGACATGTATACTGATCATAAAAAAATAAAATATATATTTAAATATAAATAAATCAACTTGAATTGAATAATATAGTTATATTTGATCAAAGATAATGACCATTCAATTTATTTCAATCATAGATAGGAGAGAAAGGTTTCAAATGATCTAAGTAGAAAAGATTATGCTTCCTCATCTATGATATGAATTGAAAGGGACCAATTATTATTGGATATGACAATTATGGACATTGAAATTATAAATTAATGAAATCATATCTCACTAAAAAAATTTTCCTACCATATATCATAGAGAATATTAATGTTACATAAAGTGATGATTTGCAGTTAAATATGGAGTTGTAATATTTGGGAGATTATTATATATACTATCAATGTTAGAAATAAATAAGGAGCCCTAAAACGGAGCACAAATCTCATCTTTCTCAATATACTAAAGAAGAAACAAGATATATCTAAATATTTAAGAGCATTTAAGGTGGGAAAACATAAATAATAAGATTTTTAAATATTCCCCCCACATGAAACTGGGTGGTAGGGGGTTAGGGTGTGGGGAACCGATCGCGGGGTCGATTCCCTGGGCTATCATTCTTTGTTGCGTGTGTTTAATAAAGACCCCACCTTTTAAAAAGATTTTTAAATATACCATAAAGGTTCATTGTATGAAAACAAGAACAAATATAATGATGGAAATCCAATGGTAATATGTAACCATTGCCTATACAAATATGAAAATGAGAAAATAACAACATGAAATTTATTATAGGATATAACTAAATTACTAAAGGAAACAATTCAATATGGTTTTTGGTAGATCGACTTATAAAGATGGACTATGATGCCCTATAAATCACACTCCCAAATTTGATGCATATAACACATAATTTATAAACTAGATTTGATACCAACTATTGATTAAAAAACATAAAAATAATATAATTACAAGAACTAAATAAAATATTGCGTTACGCAGATTACAAATACCTTTTAGTTCTAGAGCCTTTGGTAATTAGGAAAAATAATAAACTAATAGAACCCCTGTATTTATCAACTGAGGTAAATTTTTCCCCTACATAAATAACTAATTAATCCATAATAAGTCTTCAACTTCTCCCAAAAATTCTCTAAACAACATATACTATTAGAAATATCATGTGTAATACCTTAATCCATAACCTAGGTAAATGGAAACATAAGAAGGGGTGAGATAAAATGATCAATAATCATAAACCTAAGGAATTATAATCAAATATCATAAGTGATCATAAGATGGTAACAAATAATATGTAATTAATAGATAACAAAAATAATTCTATAATAGATAGAAAATAAAAGAATAATATTTCCATAGATAATAATGGAAATGAAATAATCACATGGATAAAAATAACCAGTTAATTAACAATGAAATTCATAATGTTGAATACTTAACTTCATTCTATAAGCCAAGAAATCATGATCATAGACATCAGGTTCTTACAACTAAGGTCCTTTGTATTATTAATATCTTGTTTAGTGAAATAATACACAAAAATACCCAAGGGCGTTTTTCTCATGAGTGCTACCGATGCATCGAGGGGTTATATAATATCGATCCCCACCCATCACTTCATTAAATACAATGCATTTGTATTATAAAGTATATTAATATCAATTCAGTCCATAATCAAATTGAATTAGGAATCATTACAAATTTATATTGAGATAGAAACATACATAATTTCAATAAATTTCCCCATATTAATAATAGGGATAAAATTATAATAACATATCCAAAGAAAGAAGGATAATGGTTAAAAAATACATAGACATATTTTCTATGTAATTAATAAATATCATTATCGAAATAAAAAATATATGAATTTTAAATAGAAAATCACTCAATGAATGGAATATATTTTTTTTAAGAATCCATCAAACTTATAACTTATAGATAAATTGGTATACAGTTGTGTTAATAATTTCCCCACTCAATTTATATATATTTTTAGTTGAATTCCCTTTTAATGTTGTAATGAAAAATAAGATATTTATATAGGAAAATCACTGGAAGAAAAATCATGCCTATAAAAATGATGGTTTCTCATGATAAAAGAAGTGATAGATTATAAAATTTCAATCCCCTAATATAATTTTTTATAGGATTTATAATTTAATCCATGACAAATATATAATCCAAAAAATGAAACAAATGGTGAATATGAATCGTATTACAATGATGAAAAATTGAGATGCAAAAACCCTTATAGTAAAGGTAATGTAAGAATAAAAATTACATGATAAGGATAAAATGACATTAAAATATAATGAAATTAATGGTATTAAATATAATTCAAGTAAATATGAATGTTAATACAGTATATAAAAATGATAGTGTGTAATACAAACTATGTCTCAGGGAATTGGAAATAGAGACAAATAATAATTATAGATTTAGTAAAATTCAAATCAAAACCCCTTGAAGGATAGAATTTCTAATAAAACAATAAATACCAAAAATAATTATAGGATAATGATACATAATATTAAATGGGGTATTATAAGCACCATAAAAATGAAAACATGGTGTATAATAAGAAATATATTTCATGAAATATGAATTGAGACCAAGAAACTCTTTTTAAGTAACGTAATCATTTTGTTAAGAATTATTTTTTAATGAAGTTATAAGGGAGAATTATAGAACCCTATAAAGTTATAAAAAAAATAAAAAACTATTTATTATAAAGAATAAATAAAATTTCATATAATAGAGTTCAATAAGAATGTTAAAAACACAATAGAAGAAAATTGATTTGATACCAACACTTATAGCTTTTTTATTTTTTGAGTCAAGAATACATGAGAGAGATAAAATGTAGTTTCAAATTATATAACAAGAAATATAATATAATCATGATTCAAAATAATAACCGGTTAGTGAAAACACCATTGATAAGAAAACATGTTTTGTAGTAACCAATATGTCTCTAGGGGAGAAAATTGAGTCAAGAAACTACTACCTTGTTTCTTATTCATTATATGTATGTGATGCAATTAATAAATAATAAAATTATTATTATAAAATAACTTATTATTAATATTATTAAATTATATTTCATTTAATATGGACAATTTATTATCATTTCCAATATATTTATTATATTTTTTTCCTTGTGTTTTCTTGGAAATTGAATTGGTTTCATCTTATTACTATAATTTTAGTGATTGAATATGATATTTTAATAATAAGTTAAACATTTAAATAAAAATAAAAGAGTCATGATTTTATTATGAATCTATAATTAAATTAATATTTAATTTCCCATAGTCATCCATGATATAGTTTTAAAAATTTGTTCAAGTATGTGGTAAACTAACCCCAAACATGAACACGATTTATATCAATGGGTGAGTTCGGTTAAGAAAGGGTATAATATAATTATAAAATAATAATAATTATATTATATATTTTTTTCAATTATATTAAATATATTTTTAATTTTTTGTATAAATAATAAAAATCAATATGAAAAATGAAAAACATTATTTCGTGGAGGCAGTAGTCCCTATAATGCACGATAAACATTATTTTGTATTTATAAGTGGATTTAAAGGAATAAATATGGGTTTTACCATTAATATAATAATACCTAAGTATAATAATGATAATGATTTCATTATATTACTGTGGTAAGGGTTGGTTTGGAAGATAAATGTTTTGAAAAAAAATATTATGATTATGCATTACTCACTTTGGGACATTGAACATTCTCTTGAAAGCATCCTTGGAAATGAAGGGCTTAGTATAAATTATGGTTACTAGGGGATTTATTTAAAGAAATTAAACTCTAGTAGATTATAATTGGGGATGGGATATAGTAAATTTATAATCGTATGAGTAACATCATGAGGGTGCATGTGATCCCATTTTATAAGTGAAAAAACGAGAACTCTTGTGAACTCCCATTATTTTTCAACAATGGAATGACACAATTTAGGGATCTATGGATTCAAATTTGAGAAATAATGGAGTGTGGGTTGATATTAGTCCATTAAACCATCAAAAATTATTTTCACAAATGTTGGAAGTAATTTATTCTTATATTTTTTACCATTGTAACTTGTTTTTACCAATGAAAATTATCTTATAATAAACATTTGAAAAATCATCCAATAATTGTTTTTATAAAACTAAATCAAATCTAGATTTTATCTAATGTAATTTTTAATTACTATAAACCTAACTTTTAAAATAGAAAACTACATATAGGGAAACTATTTTGTTGTAAATTCATATTTTCACAAATCAACATTCTTAATCATATTTAGTATCGATTACCAAATGAATGATAGATAATTTATTCAATTATCTATTTAAAAATTATATTAATGCCACTTTTAGAAGATATTAATTTATTTCTTATATAAAAATTACATCTCATTAATTAAACAATTCCTTGAAAATTATAGTTTTACCATTCTAATGGTCATTAACATTAATCTTAGTAATAATACATCTATTACCAAAAATGAAATTGAAAAAATATGATCATGTTGATCTAAAATATGAAGTCTATTTTTTGAATTTATTTTTTATATGTGATGAAAACTAGTTTTTTAATATGAGCGGATTAATCGGTTTTTAGTGAAAAATATACTTAGGATTCTTAAACAATATACATAGGTTATATAAGTATGAAAAAATATTTGGAAATTATTTATTTTAATTTTAAATATATTAATTTTATAAAAATTTATTTCAAAAAAAATTAATTCATTCTTATATTATTATGATTTTGTAAAAGTGATGGTTTTAGAAATATTAATATTTTTTTCATTATTAACCTAAAAACCAATGTTTTCAGAAAAATAAAAAAAAAATCAATAACAAGAAAATATTGACTCTATAAATTATAAAAATTAATAAATTTTATAAAATTTTGATTCTAAAATTTATAAATTTAGTTTTTAAATTTGAAATATAATGAAAACATGTCTTTATAGAATATTAAACACTCTTTTTTTCATTAAAGTAAAAATGAAAAATGTGTAAAATACATGTGATAAATAAATTTTTACATTAATAAATAAATAATTATATCATCATAATTTTTTGTTACATAGGCCATAAATATATTTTTTAAGATCTAATCATAAGGTAAGCTCTAGTGGTTGTCAGGGGTGGTGATTCCATTAGCATAGATCCATTGGAAATCTACATGAGCTTGAATTTCACCATATATAATTTCTCTCATACCATAATTATTCATGTACATATTGTTATTGGTCTAGATATAAACATAGAAATTTTACCCCCTAGAAAATCATAGATAAATTATCTTCATATAAAATACTTCCGCTACCTAATTTTATTTCATTATTTTTTGGTAGATTTCACAATATGGTTACTTCCTTTTATACCCAATAATTTAATTGCTATATTATAATGATAAAATTTTATTTTAACATATCATTGTTTTTTAGTTATTTTTTTTATATTAATATGTTAACATAATATTTACTTAAATAAAAATATATATTTATGTTTCATGTTGTTATATTCTCCCACCTTAAATAAACTACATCCTTAAAATTTTAATTATTCATTTCTAATGAAAAATTTAAGGGTGTGAATATTATTTAAATTACTCCAAATTTAATATTTGTTGGGTTTTCATCTTTATTATCCTAGTTATGATAAGTGAAATCATTTTTCATTTGAAATAGGAATATAATTATTATTAAGATAACTACCCCAATATGATGGGAGTAATTTTTTATAGGGAGTTTATAGTTAGACTTATATTAATAGGTGATCATGGATTCCTTTTTATATGTGATTTCCATATCTTGGAAATTTTCATGACCATTATGTTAAGAGATTTAATCAATTCCTAATATCTCATCAAAATTTACAAAATTAAGGATAATAGTATTTATAGGAAGTGAATTCCTATAAATATCTATTAGAGAGTATTTATATACTCGAGGTACTATAATCATTACATTAAATTTTTTTGTTAATAATTAAACATATATTCATCAATTTCGTGATTTCATATTTTTAAGAAACATACTATGAACATAAGAGTGTGTTGAAAAATATATGAATACAATACTCACAGTTTTTAGGTGGGTGATTAGTGTTCCACACACCACATTATATTAAGAACTCACTTATATATTTTTGGGTGTATGGGAATTCCCTTATCTTGAAATTTTATGGTGTCAATCATCCTTGTTAGCCCTTTTATTATGGAGCTAACTTTAATAATTTATAAGTTTCCCTCATTTAAGATAGTGAATTGTCTGTGGGATTTCAGGATGGAATCATTTTCTATTTACAATTCCACTGAGATATTCACTTTTACATGTCAATTAGTTTCTTTGATCCATCATGTAATAAATATAAAGTGTCTTCCAGTTCATTCAAGAAACTTTCTTGGGTGCTTCCTCTAAAATTTTCAACAAGAAATATATTTAACATTTTTTCCTTCATTATATTTATAACTCAAACTTCCATGATACTCCATCCTTCTCTTATTTGGTTTTTTTGGAAACTTGTATAAGTTCAAATCATAAATAATAATTCATGATAGTTGGTTTTGATAATCACAAGGTTCTTAATTGTAGATACTCTCCCAATATATTTCATGTTGGGAAAATATCTCCATTGTCCATAGATTCCATCACTAAATTTGTTCCTCTACGTTTAATCCATTACTAAAACCCAAACAAGTTAATCATCAGTGATGAAAATGAAAATATAATTATGGTAAAATAATTACATAAAAATTAAACATGAAAATGTTTTATACATAAAAAATTATTACATTATATTTTAGTTCAACCCAAATTACCCTAAAATTAATCTAGTATTCTTTAGTTTGGGTTCTCTCATATTCCTTAACATAATTCTATAAACTAGTAAGTCATTTATATTTCCATGTAAATAGAATGTGATTAACTAAATAATATCCCCTAAGAGTTTCTAGTTAATAGTGTAGTCTTAGGCCCACACATCATGCACCATAGTGAAAATTGATTTAGTGCTCAGTGATTCTTTTTCAGGGTGATTACCCCTATGTGCATTTATTCCTCAACTGTATCAACTTTCTAGAATCTAGATAGGGACGTAACTTATAGGATAACCACACAATATCTACTTCAAAAAACTTTATGATGTTATGTTTTAATTATTATTATCCCTTAGACATATCCCCATGATTTTCACTAAATATAAATCATCATAATATTAAAATATTAAATATCAGTTAAACTAAAATAATGGGTTATCTATACATTTGAAATTTTATAAACCTTAAATATCACACTAAAGTTATCATCAACCAATATCCTAACCTATAAATTTATCTATACCAAACTTTGATACCTATTATGATACCCTAAAACATGCACTCCTAGATCCGGTCCAAATAACACATACTTTACATAATAGATTTGATACCAACTATAGATTCTCAAACATAACATTCCTATAATTATAATAATTAATGAAAATATTACATTACATAAATTCCCATGTCATTTTTTGTTTAGATCCTGAGATAATTATGATAAATCATAAACAAATAGATCCCATGACTTTCTCAATAAATGGATTTTTTCAACCAATATAATAAACTACTTAATCCATAATAATTATTCAATATTTCAAAAAAAGTCTTTTTATAAGCTTTTATGTAATAAATATCATGTGTAATAAATTTATTCTTAACTTGGGGAAATGGAAACATTATAAGGGGTGAGCTCAAATGCTTAGTAAGGGTGAACATAAGTGATAATAATAAAAGATCACTTGTGAGAATAAGATGAGTTTAAACAATATAGTAGGAATAGATAACCAAAATAATTCCATAATAGAATGGAAAATAAATAATAATATATACATGGATAATAATGGGAATGAATATATCATATGGATAATAATAACTCATTCCATAACAATGAAATAAAAAATATCAGATAGTTAATTCCAATCCCTAATCCTAGACATTGGGATCTTCGACATTGCAGTCAAACCATAAAGGCACTATTTCTATGAAATATCTTTTTCTGGGTCGGAATAAACGAAAATACCCAAGATAGTTTGTCTCATGAGACCTATTGATGAATCAAGTGGTCATATAGTATAGGGCCCCACTTGTCACTTCTTTAAGTCTAATGCATTCACCATATGAATGATATAAAGATCGATGTAATTAATATTCAACATGACTTAGGAATCAATATAAAATTTATTGAGATACAAATGTATAGAATGCAAACACATTCCCATATTTTAATAAATGTGATAACGTGATCATAAATAATCCAAATCAATAATGTGGATGTTTAACCAAAATATAATTATCTTTATTTAGAAATTATTAATCATTTGTATGAGAATAAAAAATATAAATATTTTCAATAGTTATTCAATTAATAAATAGAACAAATTTCTATATAATCATGTAACGACCCAAACTTTTATAAATAAAATACCATTTTTCATTTATTTAAATATTTTATTATATAATATTGATATAGAAAACACATGAACTTATTTGGTTTAATTACATCATATTGAATTTAAAATATTTTTAAGCACCATTTCCATTGATAATATATCCATTTAATGGTGATCACATGATTAGTATAAATATAGGTTTTTAAAAAATCTAATTAACATAGACAGAGGAAGTGACAACCAAAATTAGTATGATTTAACCCTATCAAGCCCATTTATCAAAGCTTCTAAGGGAGATAGAACCACATGGATTCCCTTGACAAATCCTAAACTGAGATCCATTAAATAACAAATGAGAGAAACCATTTATGAGATAAGTACATGCTCATTGAGATCATGGCTTAAACCATGTACGTCGAACGATCGCATGAAAGTCTCACCATAGTCCACATTACCCTTTGGGTGTCTACTGGTGTAATAAAAAGATATATATCAAGACCCCAATATTATGAATATGTATATTATATTTTTAATAAAATATTGTTTATATTTAATTCTAATTTATTTTATTTTATACAATTAAAGACAAATTTTTTTTAATTAATATTCATTTTCAATTTAGATGTTTATTTTGAGGAATTAATATATTTTTGAAATAAATAAAATTTTGTAAAATATTATTATTATATATTTTTTTAAATATAAATAATCATATAATTTTTATTAAATGTAAATTATCATATAATTTTTATTAAATCAACCGTAATTTTTATAAGGGTTTGAAAACTGTTATTGTCAAAATACACAAATTTTTTTGATAAATGTCTATTCAATTTGAATAGTGAAAATTCATATATTTAGATAATTAATTTGATTAAATGGATATATTTTTTGTAATTAGCATGTCAGAATTATCCTATGGTGAGTTTTTCATAATTTTATGAGATAGTTGAATTTTTCACTCCTATAAACTAGGTTTATCCAATTATAGGGTTTTAATAGTGCTAGCTAAAAGCGCCTTTAAAACCCACCTTTTCTCGGTGCTATGAAAATCACTGTTAAACGAGGTATTTAAAATCATTTTTTTTGTGTTGTTAAAGGGTGGCCTTTATTATCACTTTTAAAAAAGTACTGATAAGCCCCCCCCCCCATTATCAGTGGTATTAAAAAAGCGCTAAAAAATGGAATTTATCGACACTTCTAAAAAACTCTGATAAAGGGGTTCGCTGTGACTGCTAAAAAAAGTTTTTATAAATAAGGGGTCTTTATCATCACTTTTTTAGAAGAGTTGATAGAGACCCCCCCCCCCATTCAGGGCTTTTTTAGCAGCGCAGATAAGTGGTACATTTCAAAAAAAACATTGAAAATAATATATTTATATATAAATATATTTATATTGATATAAATATAATATATATTTTCAAAATATGTTTTATATATGTGTTAATATGAATTTTCACAGAATATATAATAACTTTAGTTAAAATGTCTTATTACTCTCAAAAATCCCAAAAAACCCAAAAACACCTGAATAATCGATGATAACTCTGGAAACCCTTAAACCCCATAAAAACCTTTAGAGCCACTAAAAACCATGAAATTAGCACAAATTTTGACTCAATAGTATATTTAAGCTCCATAACTAGTCAAATAGAAGCTTATAAATGAGCTAAAACCACATGAGATTTAAATCATGTGAAAACAAAGGAATAAAATATATTGCAGTTTCAAAAAATTAAAAAAAACAAACTCAAACTTCAAACTTTCATAACTTTTGATCCAGGTGTCCATTTAGGATCCACCACATATCAAATATATTCCTTGTATGAGCTATAAGATTCCAAGTTATGAACTCAAATGTATGATATTTTTTCTTATTTTCAACTCCCAAAAAGGCCCAGGAGGCCTCTCAAATTGATTTTTTAGTCCAGGTACCCAAATTTATTAAAATTCAAATGGCTATAACATATAATCTGAGTGTTCGTTTTGCCTATAACACTTATAAAATCTAATCTTGTAATGATATATATGCCTTGATAGCCCATGGGTACCAATAATCACCTTTATCAAGGATAAAACTGATTTTATATTTATTGTATCTCGCTTTTTCAAATTCGATGGTATTTCAAACTGCCATATCTTCTGCTCTAAGTTTCCTTTTGCGATACACAACTTATCAAATAAAATCTTGTGATGAGATATAGGCCTCAGTGACTCACGAAATTCCATCATCACCGTTTTTGAGGCCAAAAAATTCATATAATTCCTCCAAAACTATTTGTTTAGCCTCCGAATCCAAATTTTTTTAACATTCAATTGATTTTAAGCCTCGATTAAGGGGTTCTTTTACCCATTATCATTGGGGAATGAATTTATTCCCAATTATTAAATTTATATTAATATTATTGATTTGAAATTTTATCATTTTTCACAATGTAATATTATATATAAGCAAATATAAAATAATATATACCAATTTTTTATATATTCAAACATAAAAATTTAATTTTATAAATAAATAATTAAACTTATTTACATATAAAATATATTTCTTGATATGTAAACATAATTAAATAAAAACTAATATCCATTTTAAATTATATATTTAAATTAATATATATTTAAATATATATATACATATATATATATATATATTGATAAAAAAATATAATGAAATATATATAAATATATAAATATATCATAAAATGTAAAAAAACTGTATAAGAGAGTGAAAATGGCACTGGTGTATGAGTTGGAGGTCTAAGGTTCGAAACTAGCTAGAGGCAGGCACATGTTTTGGGGTAGAATTATTTAAAGAGCTAATAAAGGGGTGGGGGAAGCGATAATAGGGTTGGGGTTGGGTGAGAAGTGTTGATAAAGGAGGGTGTGAAAAAAATTACACCCTTTATCAATGAGACCATTATCAGTGCTTTTTTTAGAACTTTTAAAGGGGAATTTGTCAGTGTCTATTATGAGTGTTGTTAAATCTTACACTTTAAAATCTCTTAAATTATCTTCACTTTTATAGCGTCGATAAATCCTTTTTACTAGAACAATTAAAGGCCTAATTTTCAGTAGTGTTTTGGGAAAAAATTAAATACGACATAAATATAAGGTTTTTATTATGACATCATAATGACCTAAAAATGATGCAATAAATACTATAGAGGGTACCCATGACCAAATAAAATATTTCCTTTTAAAATAATGTCATTTTTAGGTTAATTTATTAATTTTATAAAGCCTTTATGAATCCCTAAAAACATATAATATATTTTAGGGTTTTAAAATCATTAATTTTAGAACATCACTCACTTTCAAATCACCAGTGGTGATATTTTAATAAGTTATGACTTTGGACATATAAAATAATTAAAACCACTAGATTTTGATAGAAACTAAGTGAAAACAAATGGAGAGGTTTTTGGTGTTGATTACCATATTATATAGAGTCCAAAACCTATGTCTGGGGATTAATAATTAACTCCCCTCTATTTTACTTTATAAAACCAGAAAATATCCCTTTTCTCTTCACTAAAAAACCTTTGAGGACATCCTTAATCTTCCCTCCCCTCTCTATATTCATCCCATGGTCCCCCAATATCTCAATAATATTCTCCCAAACTTTTGAAATTACACTTTTAAGGTAAGTGACCTCCCACTCTCCTATTTTTTATCAATCACATCTTTTATGTTACATCTATTAATTTCCATTTTTTCATATTTAGATATGATCTTACATATCGTCCTTACTATACATTTTATGTAAAATTTATTAGTGACTTATTTCCCTCTAATCAAATCCCTCCCATGAAACTTTATGTACACCCATTACCATGCCAAAATTTAGTAATGGATCATCTCATTTTCCTCTTTATTAAAGTATCTTCATTATCTTATTCCTTTTATCTCTAATTACTAATATTTGGATATTTATTTACCTATATAAATTAATTACCCTATGATTATTAAATTATGAGAAACCCATTTAAATATCATTTATCCCTCCCATGAGCATTTAAATTCCCCCATTATGCTGCTGAAATTTCATCACGATTTTCCTTGCCAAAATAATTATACAGTGAAACCCCATACCCATTTACTATCAATGATGTTCACAATTTACACTTATTTTATTGGGGAATTATATGTATTTATTCCAAACTTCTTGTTCATATAATAAAATGTGATGATAAATGATTCCATGTTGTATGATCAATGTGGCACACTTATGCATGTGAATGAAATGAAAGTGATGGGTGCACCTAAAATTATATAGTGCTCTAATTCATTGGGTAATGTTTTAGTCTCATGATACATCATGAAAGGGATTAGGGAGTGAACTGATTCCATTATGGTACCATTTCTATCATGATGTCTTGAAGGTTAGCCTTGACCTATGTTTATGATTCCATGTTTAAAGTTGTTTCCAAGAACATTTCTATGATTCCCACCACTTTTATGTCTCATTGATATGCCAATTTTATAACTTTCAATAATTTATTCATGTTATTCCATGTTTTCCCACATATTGGAATTTTTATATCACCACATTGTTATGCATGTACCTATGTATCCAATGAAGTTTTAAGTATGATGGAATAATATGACCATGTTAAAGAAGTTTTCAATAATTGTGATATATTCTCTAAAATAAGTTGTTATGTAATGTACATAATTACCAAATACAATATAATTATAAATATTACAGGTTTTATTACATGTAATATTACATAATAAATCATTAATTAATGTGTAATAAATATTAGTATTGTCATAGTTGTTATCATATAAAATTTTAGTAATTTTTTGAGATTAGGATTAGGAAACTGTAGAGAAACCCATAAGGATGAGATGAAACATAAGAATAAATACCAAAATTTTGGTAAAGTATATAGTATGTGTTTTGAAAGAAAAGAGATCCTCATTTAGATACTACAAGTGTATGTGTCTCTGGAACATATGTACATAGGGGTAAAATCTAAAAACATTGGATTGAGCTAGACTCCATCTAGAACTGGTGCATGATAATGATCCTTATTACACACCTAGTTTGACACTCCCAAGGGATATGCTTTAGAAAATTTACAATCTCGTTATGAACCATTATAAATGGAGAAAAAAATGAACATAAGAACATCTGTTAGAAAATATTTTGTGGATACAATAGAATAAAGACTTGAAATTCCTATGTAAAGGAAATACATGTATTTTATAAGTTACCATTTTAATGTTACAGGTTTCCCAATTATACATTTAATAGTTTATAAGTAATCATCCTTAATTTTCCATTTATTCAAGAAGATGAACATAAATATAATAATCCAAGTAAACAACAACTAGGAAGGGAAAATATTTGACTTCCCAAATGAGATTTGCAACCCAATGGGAGTAGAAATAGAGAACATTTTAGTGATACTCTATCAGCTGACTCGGGTTCTGAATAGTAACCTAGATCAGGAGAAGCAACCAAATCCCCTTAAGAAATAATAAGATAAAATTTATAGATTTATGAATCACATGCCTCCAATTTTCAATGGATCATGTAATCCATTAATTGTGGAATAATGGATCCACTCCATTGAAAATATCTTCCACATATTTCAATGTTCTGTGAAAGAGATTGTTATATAGGATGTTTATCATATGTATAGAGAATATGGTAAGTGGTTGAAACTATTCAAAAATACACATCTTGAGTACGATATGTAAGTGATGGGGAGGAATTAATTCTAGAAAAAATTAGAAATATTTTCCTTGTTATCTCTAACATAAAATAGAAATGAATTTCCTTTCTATTAAGACATAAACACGATGAATATATCAGGGAATATGAGTAAAACATCCCAAGGATTTCTGGATATTCCCCTATATTTTTCATTACCCCCTAATGAAATGTTGAACACGTATTTTGTGGGGTAAAACCTTGTCTATAAATATCTCTAGAGATCCGAGACTTTGATAGTTATGATGAAATTGACCAATATTCTCTAAATGTCGAAATGAAGATTAAGTAATCTCAAGTGTATCCTGGGGATAAGAAGTGAAATGTGGAGTTAAATTATGGTGGTGTGATGAAGAAATCTAAAAGTTCTAATAAATTTCAAAATCCCACTTATGAAGTGTATTGAAAGAAGTGCCCACAAAATTGCCTAAGGGGTATGAGGAAATGATTTAGGTATGGGTAGGAAGGACACCTAGGTAATGATTACTGAAAGAAGAAACCCACTAAATAGATAGAGGAATGTAATTCTATAGTAAACCATCATAATATTGTTCACTGTTTCAACTACAAGGGAAAAAGTTCACTTTTAAAACCAATGATCTTAGACAGGGGTTTTTGGAGACAACCAACAACCTCTAATATAGAAATGGAAAGAATATTCCATCATAAACTCTGAGGTGGATCCCAACAACAAAGTGGTAAAAGGTATACTAGTTATTCATTTAATAATAGAGAACAAACATTTTTGTTATAATTCTAAAAATTACTATATATCACAAAATTTTCGTTTTACTATGAAAACACCACCACAAATCATGTATGTAGAGCTATTGATTAAAATGGAATATGAGGAAATTATTACATCCTAAGTATATAGCTCCTCCCCTATCAAAATTTTTGGGATGAACTTCCTAGTGAAGTTTATGATACTTTCTTTAGTGGAATTTAATTAAATTATGGGCATGAATTAGATTTCAGTACATAGAGACAATATAAATTGTCACGAGAAGGAAATCACTTTAGGTATCAATAATTATCCTCATGTTCTTTAGAAGTGAAAGGAAGATGATGAATCTTTATTAGCACTAACATATCAATCATGGATATTATTTCCATATGAGAAATAATATCCAAATAAAATGATTGAGACTAAGAAAAAGATCATCCTTGAAGACATTCCCACTATGAGAGAATACACTGAAGTGTTTCCTAAAGAATTTTCTAGTTTTCCTCCTAGCTTAGAGGTTGAATTTTTAATCGATATTATATTGGAGAAATTTACATTATCAAAGACTTTTTATAGAATGTTTGTTGTGGTACTTTAGGATATGAAGCAACAATTATTGCAAAATCTGGATAAAGGGTTCATATGACCATGCACTTCACCTTGGGGTGCACCAGTACTCTTCATCAAGAATGATTATGGGCCAATTTTCATTCGAATTTATGATAATAACCTAAAAAATATCATTATGTGGAACAAGTAACCTATTACATTGATTTATGAATTATTCAATTATCTATGTGGAGGCCAATACTTATCCTATGTAGATATCCATTTGGGGTATAACCATGTTAGGGTGAAGAAGGAGGATATCCCCAAGACTACTTTTCATATAAGGTAAAAGTAAAATGATTTTATAATAATTCCATTCTGAATCACTAATTCCCTAGAAATATTTATGGACATAATGAATATTTTCTTTAGAGATTACCTCAAAAAAATTGTTCTAGTCTTTATTAATGATTTTCTAATATAATTCAAAATTAAGGAGGTGTATGATTAGAATTTGAGAATTATACTTAATACCTTATAGAAGGATAAGGTTTAAAAAACAATATCAAATTTGATATCTAGTTGAAGGAAGCATCATTATTGTGGATTATTATTGTAATCGATGGGTTATTTTTTGACAATTCAAATATAGAAGTATTTGAAGGATGGACTAGGCCAATATCTATAATAGAAATCTGTAGTTTCCTTTGTTTACCTAGGAATTATCGTCAATTTTTAAGAAATTTCTCATGATTTTAAACCCATAAAAACAATATAACTTGTAAGGGAGTCAAATTTTTTTGAATAATGAATGTAAAGTGAGTTTCATATAGTTAAAAAAGATTAATTTCACTGCACCTATACTTACTCTTCCCACAAGTGGAAAACATTTTTTGGTATACAAGGATGCTTCAAAGAAGGGCTTGGGTTGTGGGTTAATGTAGAATGACAAAGTGATAACATATTCTCCAAGGAAATTGATGGTTCATGAATAAAACTTCCCAACTCATGATCTAGAGTTGGATGTAGTTATATTTGTGTTAAAAATATATAGGTATTATCAGTTTGGGGAGATGTGTGAAATATATATGGATCATAAGAGACTCAAGTATATATTCACAAAAAAAGCTGAATTTGCACCTGTAAATATAGATAGATTTGTTTAAGGATTATAACTGATCTATTCACTAATAACTTGGTGAACAAAATAATGTTTAAGATTCTCTAAGTAGAAAGGATCCTACAATTTTATCATTGTTAAGAATTGATATGGATCTGATCTTCTTAGACATTAAATATATGGACATGGGAATCATAAATGAAGGAAAATCGTAAATCCTTTCACAAATAATTTCTCAACCGGAGAGGATAAAAGATGTGAAAAGGGATTTTATGATAATTAAAATGAAAGTGCAATCTATAAGAAATTGGAAATTCTAGGTGTTCAATGTTAATGAAGAAGGATTTGTGAGGTCTAGTTGAAAACTATGTGTACCATCAAATCACGAGTTATGGAAGGAGCTGTTGGATAATGAACATGGCTCGATCATCTCCATGCATGTAGGGAGATCAAAGATATATTGAGATCTATAAGAAAATTGTTCATGGGACAATATGAATATGGAGATCAAGAAATAAACATAAATATATCTTGTATATCAGCAATTAAATAATGAAAGGAAAAAAATCCAAGGGGATGATGTAACCATTATGCATACCTATATGGAAATAAGAAAACATCACCATAGAATTTTCCATAGTCTTCTGAATACATTAAGAGAAAATAATGTTATATGGGTAGTGGTGTATTTTTTTATAAATAGTTATCCCTTTATTTAAATTCAAGAGGAATTCTTACTCGATAAACCTGTAATAATATATATTTGATAAGTGTTTAGGCTTTATGGAACACCATTATCGATTGTGTCTGATCGAGAACCAATATTTAACTTAAAGTTATAGATGATTCATTAACATTCTCTAAATATTGAGTTGAAATTCAGCATGACTTATCACCCTAAAACTGATGGAAAATCTGATTGGACTATCCAAACACAATAGGATATGTTGAGAGTTTTCTAAATTGACTTAAAAGGAGGAGGTGATAAACATCTTAATTTGGTGGAGTTCTCATACAATAATATTTTCCACTCAAAAATCCAAATGGATCTCTACAAATCCCTTTTTGGGAGGAGGTGCAGAACACCAGTGTTCATAGATGAATTTGTGGAATTTTTTTTTCCAAGTTTAGAAATGGATGAGAAAATAGTGGAAAAGTTCAAGACCATTCGACAACACATAAAGGTTGTTCGGAGTTGAAAAAATAGACATGATGAAAAAAATTGATGATACCAAGAGTTTTATCTTGGAGACAATTTATTCCTCCACATATCTCCAGGTAATGAATTCATTATATTTGGGAATATGGGAAACCCTTATTCCATGATAAATTGATCCCTTTAAGATCATTGATTGTTTTGGAGTCGTGGTCTATCGACTAGAACTCTCACCTAACTTATCTCAATTACATGATGTATTATATGTATCCCTCTTGAGTAATTACATAAAAGACCCCTCAAAAGTACTCAATCCATAGGTGGTACTTTTGGGGAATTATCTCTCATATGAGGAGTAGCTGGTGATGATCATAGATCATAGAGACAAATTTCATTGAAATAATAAAATGCACCTGGTAAAATTTCTGTGGAGGAACCACAATTTTGAATAAGTGATGTGAGAATTTGAGGAAAGGATGAAACATAATTACCCTTATATGTTTCGTTTGTAAGATGAAAATTGGGTGGCTAAATTTCAAAAGGGGTATGATTCTAATGACCTAAAATTTTATAAATAAAATTCCCCTTTTAATTTATTTAAATTTATTATTATATATTATGGATATATAAAACACATGAACTTTTTTAGGTTTTATTCTATCCTACTGGATTTAAAACACCATTAAGAATCATAATCATTGATAATATATCCATTGAACAATTATCATATGATTAGTATAAATATAGGGTTTGGATAAATCAAATTGACATAGACAAAGGAAGTAATGGTCTCAACCAGTAGGATTATACCCTATGAAGCCCATTTGTCAAAGATTCTGAGGGAGATATCATAAATATGATTATTCCATGACCAAGACCAAGATGAGATCCAACAACTTAAGTATGAGAGAAACCATTCATGGGAGAATTTCAAGATTATAGACGTCATGGCCCAAACCATGTATGTCGAACCGCCACATGAAGGTCTCACTGTCACCCACCCTACACTCAGGGTGTTTGATGGTGTATAAAGGGATATGTATCAAGACCCTAATAAAATGAATCTTTATATTATATTTTCAATAGAATAATGGTTATATCCACTTCTACTTTAAAAATGATTCCAATTTTTATATAATAAAACACAAATTGTATTTTTAATTAATATTCAATTTCAATTAAGATGTTTATTTTAATGAATTAATGGATTTTTGAAATAAGTAATATTTTAATAAAATATTATTATTAAATAATTTTTGTTAAATATAAACGATCTTATAATTTTTATGAATTCAAATGAAATATTTATTAGGGTTTAAAAATTATTAATGTAAAAAACCCAACATTTATCAATAAATGTATATTGTATTTTCAAAATGTAAATTCATATATTTAGAAATTTATTTTTATAAAATTAATATTATTTTTTGAATCATCACAACGAAAATTATCCTATGGTTAATTTTTCACAATTTTATGAGGCAGCCGATTTTTTAGGTAAAAAATGAATATGGTATAAATATATGGTGTGTATTATGACATCATAATAACCAAAAAATGATGTAATAAATAATATTTATGTTATAAAAGTAAAAAATATATGTTTTAATTTTACAATAATGTTATTATTAGGTTATTTTATTAATTTTATAATTCCATTATTAATCATCAAAAACCTATAATATATTTTGTGGTTTTAAAATCATTCTTTTAAGAACATGACTCACTCCCACATCCCAAAGGGAAATTTTTTAATACTTTCATGAATTTTTATTATAATATAATTTTAAACACTCATAATTAGTATAAAACATTGGTAAAACCCCTAAGAAGGTTTTTGGTTTTGATTAATTTGTTATATATAGTCAAAACCCTATGTTTCATAAATAATAAAGAACTCCCCTCTATTTTCATAAATAAACCCCCCAAATCTTCCATTTCTCTTCACTAAAAAACCATGGAGAACATATTTAATCTTCCCAAAAACCCTATATATCCCTCTCAAGGTTCCCCCAATCTCTCAAGAATATCCTCCAATGCTTTTGGAAGCACTCTCTCAAGGTAAATGATCTCCCAATCTCCTCTTATTATCCTAAATCTCTTTTACGTTATGTCTTGAAATTTAAATTCCCATGTTGTTATATGTTCTTAAATATACCCCATAATATCCATTTGATTTAAAAATGGTTATAGAACTATTTTAATAACATTACACCCTCCCATAAACCTTTATGTACACCTATTACCATTTGGAAATTAAGTAAGGGGTCCTCAATTTTCCCTATTTATTCATGTATCTTCATTATCTTATGACTTTTATCAATAATCAATAATGTTGTAATATGTTATTAAATATTACCCTTAATTACAATATGGTTCCAAAATTATTATAGAAGCCTTTAACTTTCATTAATCCCTACCATGAACATTTATAAAGCCCCATTATGATGTAGAAATTTCACTATGATTTTTCCATGCCAAAATAATTGGGTAGTGAAAACCCACACCCATTTACTATAAATAGTGTTCTCCTTTATAAACTTATAATTTTTTTATTTTGGAATTAAATGTATTTATTCCACACTCCTTTGTTATGGAATAAAATGTTATGATAACTGATTCCATGTTTCATTATCTATGTGGCACACTTATCCATGTTATTGAAATGAAAGTGACAGGTGAAACAAGAATTATATAAAGCTAAAATGAATTGGATAATGGTTTAATCTCATTATATGTCATACAAGGGATTAGGGAGTAAACCTAATCCACTATGTTAAATTTTCCCTCATGATGTATTGGCGATTATCCGTGACTTGTGTTTATGATTCCATGTTTAATGTTTTTTCCACATTTCCCATATTGCCTTTATTTTATAAATAAATATCATTCACCATTGTTCATGAATATAATTTTCACCCCTTTTATGAAATATTTATATTCCTATTGAATAAAATTTAATAATTTCTTCAGGTTATTACATGTTTATTCCCTTACTCTGATTTTTAGTTCAACCTTTTCTTATGTATGTCCCTTGGTTATCCCATATAGTTTTATGAACGATGGAATAATATGGGAATGTTAAGTGAGTTTTCAATAATGGTGATTTATTACTTATGTTTTGTTGTTATTTAATTTAATTAATTCCTAAATACAGTATAATTATTAATCTTATGAATTTCATTATTAGTAATCTTATGTAATAAATCAGGAATTAATGTGTAATAAAGAGTAGGATTTTCATTAATAATACCTCAACAAATATATGGAAATAGGTTTAAATTTAAGTTAATAATTACAAAAATAAATTTATTTATCACTATCTAGGAGAATTTACATAAAAAATGTAATAAAAAATAAGGTATTCACAGAGGAAAGGCATGGTAAGAAAAGGTAGGCATATAACATCACATGGTTTAGAAAGACCGGGCAAGTGATGGATTTATGAAAGTTTAGTACCCAAATAGAAAATATTATTATAGTACTTCTAATTTAATCCATGAATAATATATATACCACAAAATGGAGATTATTGATAAATACAAACCATATCTCAATGAAGTAAAAAGAAATACAAAAACCCTTACGGAAATGGTAATTGTAAGAATCAAAAGAACATGATACAGGTACCCTAAAATTAAAATATTATTAAATAGAAGATATTAATTAGAATTGAAGGTAATAGGTAAGTGACTAAACCATATAAATACAAAATATGGTTTGTATTATTAAACATGTCTCATGGAATTGAAAATAGAGACAAATAAAAAATATAGATTATTAAACATTCAAATCAAAACCCATTTAAGGATAAAATTTCAAAGGAAGCATTAAATTCAATGAATAATGATAGGATACTGGTAAAATATTTTAAATGTGGTAATATATACACCATAAAAAATAAAACATTGTGAATAACAAGAAATATATCATAAGAAATTGGAAATGAGACCAAGAAACCCCATTTAAGTAACATAATGTTTGAGGTAAGAATTATTAATAGTAAATTATAAGGAATAATTTTAAAACCCTAAAAAATAATGATGAAATAAAATATGAAGTATTAACTATGTAGAATAAAATAGAATTAGAAAAATATAGTTTAATAAGAATGTTTGTAACTTAATTGATGAAAATTTAGTTAGCACAAACCCACATTACTTTTGTAAGTTTTGAGTCAAACCTCCATGAGAGAAAGAACATGGAATTGAACATTGAATATCATAAAATATAATATAATTTTGATACAAAATTTAAGAGGATATTATATTCACTATTACAAATAAAACATGGGGTATAATAAGAAATATATCATAAGGGGTGAAAATTAAGACAAGAATACCTTTAGTTATTCCTAATTCGTTATACACATGCATCTAAATGCATTAATAATTTAAATAAATTTTTAGATACCTTATTAATAACATTATTAATATTTATTTATTTTAATATATACTATATATTGTGATATTTTATTTATTTATTATTATTTTTTTGATGTTTGTGTGAAAATTGAATTGTTGTTGGATCATTTCAACAATTTAGAGATTGAAGATGATATTTTAATAATAAGGTAAATACTAAATATAAACATTAAAAAACTATAACAATTATTTTTTTTATTAAATTATAATATCATTAGTAATTAAGCTCCCATATTCATCCATGATATAGTTTTATACCATTCTTAAAATAGGTGGCCAAACCAATCTCAAACATGAAAACATTATATCTCAATAAGTGAGTATGGTTAAAGAAGGATATAATATCATTGTAATATAATAATTATGATATTATTTAAATTCTTTCAAGTTGGTGAAATTTATTTGAATTTTTTGTATAAGGAATGAAAATCAATATGAAAAAAGAAAATTATTACTTCATGGAGATGATAGTTTTCATGTACACAAAATTGACGTTCTTTTGTTTTTTTTAGTGTTTTTGAATGAATAAAATAGAGTTGTTCCATTAATATAATAACATATTAGTATAATAAGGATACTAATTTAATTATATTACTTTATTTAGGATAAGTATGGAGGAAAATCATTAAGAAAAAAGGATAAGGATTAAGAAATACTCATTTTATAACTTTAACATTCTCTTGAAAGTCTCCATGGAAATGAAGGGATTAAGATAAATTATGCTGACCATGGTATTTATGTAATTAAATGGAATTATAGGAGAGTAAAATTTTTCATGGGTTTAACTTATGTTCCAATTTTTTTGATTAACTTTGATAATGTGGAAGTAGCCCCCTTTTATAAGTGATGAAAAAAGCACTCTTGTGTACTCTAATTATTTTTGAAAAATGGAATGAGAATATTAAAGGTTTGATGGTTAAAAAATGTGAATTAATGTAGTTTGGGGAGAACTTGGGTATATAAATCCTAATACAATTACTTCCATACATTATTTAAACATTTTTGAAGTCATTTTTTATACATTTACTTTTACCTTTTTTCAGTGTATCAAGTTTTTTCCCAAGTAAGTTATGTTATACTAAACATATAAAATTACCCATATTATAAAATATGGAGGCAATAAACCTAAATTTAATATAAATTTAGTCTAATTTAATTTATAATAAATAGAAAATTAACTTTTAAATAAAAAATTATATATAGAAAAACTACTTTGTAGAAAAATATTGTTTTCCCCATTAAATATTCTTAATCTTACTTAGTATTGAATACCAATTTAATGAGTGATAATTTATTTAAATATATTTTTAAACAATATATTAAATTAACTTTTTAGAATATATTAATTTATTTTATTTGACAAAAAATTTAAAATATTAATAAAACAATTCTTTGAAAATAGGAGTTTTACCCTTTTATTAGTCATTAACTTTAATCATTGTAATCATAATTTTTTGACCAAAACTAAAATAAAATAATATGATCATGTTGACATAAAATATAATGTTGATTTTTTAGATTTATATTCAACAATTGATGAAAACTAATTTTTTAAAATATGTTAATAAATCAATTTTATAGTAAAATATCACTTATGTTTCCAAAATGATATAAGTGTCATTAGGAAGTAATCACACCATATTAAAGGTATTATAGTGCATATTATGATATAAGTCTAAATAAATTTAATTTTAAACAAAGAACCCCTTACATTTTATCTTGAACTCCATGAACAAACTCTAAACTCCTATCAGAAAACATAAATATTTTAACAAATATTTTTTTACCTTATTAACAACTGTAACCATTTATACTACTCCTTTATATTTATTTCCTATATGTATAATGATTATTATTTTTTCCTATTTTCAATATCATGTGTGTGTAATATTGAATATTTTGAACTAGTTTCGTAATTATAGTGTTATTGTTCATTATTATCCCCACTTTTAGAATTCCATGGTCATAAAAGGATGTATAATTTTTTTATAATTATTTATATTGTTATAATTTAATTCTATGATTTTTTATGATCCTTAAGGATGAATTTTTTTATGAGAATGTTTCAATGATTCCTAGTGATCTAATGGTGTTTTCTTAAATACTAATCTAAATTTCTAAATTAATATTAAAAAAGCAAAAAATTCTATTTTTCTACTTATTTATATCATATAATTTCATAAATTAAATTCCCATATTCATCCATGATATAAATATATATCATTATTCAAGTAGTTGGTTAAACCAACTCAAGCAAGAATGAGACGGTATGACACCTGCCATCAGGACAAGCTTGTGAATGCACGAGAAAGCCTAGCCGAACATCCATGCGTAGGTGGAGAGCTGATTTCACAATGAAGATGCTGGGGAGGATCCGTTCCAAGTAGTTAGTCTGGGTTATATGTAATGTTTTAAGCCTACGGGCAATGAATTCCTCTAAGGCCTACGGGCTATGTAATTCTTACAACTATGGGCCTTGTAAGGGTTCCACCTCACCCCTTGAAAGGTGGATTATCAAAAAACAATAAAAAATGATGGCCTTCGGGCCATTAGAGGTATAAGTGTAATATGACCTATATGAAGTAATTACATAATATAAATAAATCATTATTTTTAATTAAATTATTATTTTAGATGGATATAATTAAAATGGTGGTTTATGAATCATATTGTTAATAGGATAAAAATAATTTTTCTAGTACCATAATAACTTAAAAAAATAATATTTATACATTAAACCAATTCTCATGATCATCCATGTAAGGTGGTGATGAGAATGAAAAAATGAAATTGATTGTACTATGGAGGTGGTAGTCTACACATATGCATGGATGATAATTTGGTTTTCTATAGAATGAACAAAAGATGTAATATGGTTGATCATACCAGAATATAAAATATGTCATAAATTTCATACTTATTTATTTAATTACCTATTATGTTTATACTTATAAGGCGGTGAAGGAAAACGAAACATGTTGTGCATGGCGGCTAAAGTCCACATAATGCAAGATGACGGTTTCCTTTTTCTTAATAGAAAAGGGAAATGTGGTTAATAATTGTACCATCATTATAAAAAACTACCAGTATAATAATAAATCTTATGTTATCATTTTAAGAAGGTGTAATGGAATTTTATGAAAAATAAATGATCGTAAATAAATATAAATGATAAAGGATCAGTTACATATTTATATATCACTTCATGTATTATCCCCTTTGCAAAGGGGGTTAATCTTTTTTGAGATATTTCCTTTTGAGAAGATAAAAACATATTAATGGTGTCTAGGAGTGTTAAAAGGAGGCCGGAATAGGTTTTTTTTCAAAACTAAGTGGGTTCTTATGTGTGGGGAATTTAGGGGTTGGGTGGCCCATTTATAAGTGAACAGGGATGAAATTTTTTTAAATACCTCAAAAAAATTAAATAATGGAAGTTTATCTCAAGAAAATTAGCTCCAAAATCAGAAAATAAAGTATGGTATATGGGATAAGTTCATTAATTTCCTACACCACACATTCCCACAACTTTTTTTAATCGTGTTTTTGGACATTCCCTCTTGGTTAAACCCTTTAAACGCTTTTTTATTTTTATTTAGGTAACTAGTTTTTACCAATGTAATTTAACTTTTAGGCCTGAAAGTACGTTATTTATTATTACATAATTATTACATAATTTGTACCTAACGATTATAAAATTTATATCCATTTAATTATATTAATTTTCAAAAAAAATTAAAATTTTTCTTTTAAAATACTACATGTATAATGTATTATTTTTAAAAAATATAACTTATGTTTTAAAATGTATAAAAATTGGTTTATAAATTTAAACCCACATTTTTTAAATTAAAAATTCACTTAAAAAATAAATATTTTTTATAGAAAAATGTTTAATTAATTTCTAATTCAAAAATTATAATCAACTAATTTTATAAAGTCATGTTGTTTTTAAAAACTATATTTTACACTGTTGACCTAAAAATGAATTTTATTTGAAAATTATAAAACATTCATTATAAAATAATATTGACAAGTTTAATAAAAAAATGAACTTAATTTTTTGAAATTAAAATTTTAAAATTTAAAAATTGGATTCTTAATGAAAATATAATATATAGAGAAAAAGATCTTTTATTAAAAATGACCATTATAAACATCATGTCATTTTAATATTATTTCATAGAGATTTAAAAATAATTTAATATTTATATATAAGTTTATAAATATGAATATTACATATTATAATAAGATTTTATCTATGGTCGATAAAATTTATTATGCTAAAATATATTACCCCTTTATTTAAATTATTCTTTCAAATTTATATTTATTAAAATATTAATAAAATAAAATAATATTATATAGTTATTTAAATTTATTATTATGTTTATATATACTAATGATTATATTTTTCATTTACTTTTCATATGTCATGGTTTTTTTGTCAAATTTTGTGTTATTTTGGTATAGCACGTGACACAGTCTATTGAAGATAGTATTAATTTAAAAGATCTAAAATCTTTAGTTCTTTAAAAAAATATCTTAACCTATTTTAATATAGGAAATTATAAAAATTTAAAACATTCCCTTTGAGGGAATAAACCTGTAAAATAAATGATACTTATCAATATTTTACTTAATATAACCCACATTTTGAATGTATGTTGACTCAATGAATGATACCATCAAAATATGCATACATTACATCAGAAAAAACATAACTACAACACAACCCAAAACTATATATATAAATAATACATGAAAAAAAAAATTAAAAGTGGTATTAATTGTTGATCCAAGCTCAATATATCATAATAGAGTTCCAAAAATAGGGTAAGACCTCCCCACATGAGCCATCCACCAAAACTCAAGTATCATTAAAATATTTATTTTCAAGTCATGATAATCCTCATACATTACTTATTTTTCTTAACCTACATCATAATAGATTCTATACACAAACCAATGGACATGTGTATGGTTTTAGTAAGATGTACCAATTAGGTGATCATTAAAGGTACTAAACCTAGTAGCCCAAATTTGGTGGTTACAATATTACATTGGTTCTAGGTACAAGTGATCTCACTCTAATGGGTCGATATATTTTTAGTCTTGTAAATCTATATAAATAATTAAATATCACATTAAATTTTAAATCATAAAATTTCACATAGTGGTTTTTTTGGAACCCCATTATTCCAATTATCATATACCTGTATATCAATCACATTATATTTCTTATCATCTTAGGGAAAGGAAATATAAGAAAGTGGTGAGCTCGTATGCTCAAGAAGGGTTTACATACAACAGAAGATATAAGGAATACATAACATACAATAAATATTTAAAGGTGAATAACCAAAAACACATTTCTTTTAATCAATAATTTGAGCATTACAAATAATATTATAGGGAAAAATGATGATAAAATAATTTCAAATAAATAATCACATGATCTTAAAACTTATACATGGATTTAATAATGAAACAAATAATCACATGGAAATTAATAACTAATCTCATAATTAGGGAATGAATGATTTTGAACATCATAAATACACCATCAAGTACTCATGAAATACATCTTAAATAAATGGGTAAGGCCCCAAAAAATACTCTATCAAGTTTATCACATGTGACATACTAATGCATTGAGGGTATATAGTTGTCCCCACTCATAAATTAATAATTCAAATTAATTCCTCATATGTAAGGAGATAAGTTTAATCAATATAAAAATTATTATTGAAAATAAGAATATGAAATATTTATAATTTCCCCAATCATTAAACCTAATCATAAACCATCCAAAGCAATAAGGAAAATGGTATCAAAATAGTAAAACCCTAGTCAGACTGATCACAGACCATATTGAGAAATAATAAGAATGGTATCATTAAAAAATACTCCCAATATATCTTAAGTAATTTTTTTATGTTGTTGATGAATAGAAATGCCATAAAATTTCATTAAAAATTCACTTGAGGAAAATAACCATTTAACTTTGAAATTCACTTTTTAAAACTAAAAAATTCCAGAATACATAGAAAAAAATTAATTTTAAAATGATATGGGAAACATGTAATTAAATATTCAAATCATTTAGGGGTCATCAAAATGGGAAATATCGTCCATGTTGAATAAGTTAAAAGAAATAATTCTTTTCACACTTTTTTAAAAAGTCAAAAAGTAGGACATTTAGGAAATGACAAGATGATTCCTTTCAAATCATTTATAAAAAAATAGAAAATGGGTAAAAATTTCTTTAAAAAATATCATTCATATTTTTTCAAATATTCTTGAAAATACTTTTATAAAACATAGATATGAAATAAAATGATTTTTCGACTGAAAAGATAAATAATTTCACATTTCCTTAAAACATTTTCACAATAATTTTAAGTACCAAAGAAAGAGAAATTGTATTATTACTTTAAAATTTAATTAATAACCATAGTATAATAAAATATATTTGGTTTTAGATATAAATATCAAATAATCCCTCCAAGAGATACTTAAACATAAATAATCTTGAATAATGATGATATTTGAAATAAACCCTTATCGCGTTGGTAACTTTTGAATCATAATCACCATGAAAGACATACCCTTATATGGATATTTATAAACATAATTTTCATAATAATAATTATTAAATAATTTATTTGGAATTATATACACCACACAAGATAAGAAATTGGTGTATAAGGCATGTGTCCCACATAAATAAAAGCTAGAAAAAGATCATTTACCTTAGGTCTGATTTCCTTCATATACATTCAAACCTCATGTATAATATATATAGATTTAATATTAATTTATTAGTGAGATATAATCATATATATTATATTATATATGATTTTATTATAACTTTTTCTCAACTATTTGTTATAAATTTTTCTTTTTTATCACTGTTTCCGGTATTAACTACTTTGTTCTCCATTTATGTTATCGTTTTCTAGTTTTGGTCATTGTACATTGATCGTGGTTCCATTATATAAATAATTTTTAACAATATATAAATATAATATATATTAATTATATAATTATTTATGATAGTCCATAAATAATAGATACAGAAAAATAAGTTACACTGTTCATGGAGACAGTAGGTCGTATGTAAGTATGAACGTTCTTTTAATTTTTTTTAATGGATAGAAAAGAAGATAAATAAAATGTAAACTATAGATAATAATTATTATATAATATATATCATATATATTCATTAAATATATACTTATTTATTTCTATAAAAAATTACAAACATTTCACATCACTTTGTGGAGGTGGTAGTCCACACGTACGTAAGACTGATGTTATCATTTTCCAACTGAATGGAAGGTAATAAGATAAATGTTTTATTATAATTACGGATGTATAATTATATAATAAATTTCATATAAATATATATAGATATTAAATTTTTCGTTATATAAATCTGTGAGAGGCGGTGAAGGAAAATTAATTACATCGGTTCAAATGGTAGTAGTCCCCCGTACACATGATCGACGACTTCATTTACTATTTGATGTAAAAGGATATAGATGCAGGTTATTACATTAAAATAATAAAATATCATTATATGGGTGATTATTTGTTTATTATTCTATCATATTTTATTTATACATTATGTGGTTAGAAGAAGAAATAAAATAAAAATGCATGTTCTAGAACTATACTTCATCTCTAGAAAACATCTTTAAGTTTATACCTAAGGACTTCCTATAATGGTTTTATATTCAAAAAAGTGACTCTAGGTAATTTGTATGGATTTAAGGAAAGGGTTTGGGATATTCTTGGCTGAAAAAGGTCTCTTGAAGTGTGTAATGTTGAAAAGAGGGGGTGTACTTTTATAAGTGGGTGAGATGACACAATTGGAATATTTGAAAAGAAAAAAGATATGCCCATGTTTTACACATGATAGAAGGATAAAAAATATGTTATTCTGTAAATTTATATGAAATAAGGATTACATATTTCCATAAAATAGGAAATATACAAGCTTATAGGTCATTTAATCTCATATCAGTTTTGTTAAACCCCAATGTAATCTTGTTTTAATATTAACTTCAATATTTTTTTTAATGTTTTTACTATTCATTATGACCAAAAAAAATTTTAAAATGTTTCCTAATATTAATTATTCTTATAAAAATCCTGGATTTAGTTATTATAAATTAAAATAAAAAATCATTATAATTTAATTTAAAATTAAACCATCAAGCATGTCGAAAAAACGGTTCTCCAAAGGAAGAGTTTTCTTAAGTAATAATAGTATTTATATACAATATTAATATAAAATTGATTCAAGTAACCTAAATTGGATTATTTATAAGATAATTGAACTAATTTTTCTTATAAAATAGTTATAAATTTAATGGGACTTTTTAAATAATTTAAATTAAATAGTGGTTTTTAATATATATCATTATCTTTTCACTACTCATCGAAAAAAATATTTTCAGAGTATTATAAAAAATTCATTATAATATAACTTTGAAATAATGATTAAAAAATTAAGTTCTATTTCTCAATAAAATTTTAGAAAGGTGTTATAAATTAATTTTAAAATAAGTGTTCAAAACTCGATGAAACAACTTTTTAGAAAAATACAGTTTTCCCAAAAAATATTTTTTTCTCTCAAATGATTTTTACTTTAATTTGTAATCAATTGATATCCAATGGATTTATTTTATAAATGAGTAAACTACATGTTTTTTATAATTTATTTATTACTATTAATACCCACCAATTTAACAACTAGGTTACAATAGTATACTATTCTACGTGTCTTTTTGACTTAGGATTGCGTATAATGCAAGCTATCAAAGAGATTAAATTTATTTAAAAGAAAAATATTGTAATTTATCAATTTGTTACATTCTTCCCTCCATCAAAAAATTTTATCCTTGAAATTTCCATAATGATGCCTTGTGAAACAATTTGGGTAGTTCATCATCATAACTTCCTCAGGTTCCCACATCACCTCTTTTATCTTATGATTTCTCTAATGTAACTTTACAAGCCGAGTCATTATATTCCTAAACACTTGTTATATAGTGTACATAATCTAGATAATATATTCAAAGTAAGATAGATTAGTTTCCAATTATATTTCATCAAAGGTGATCACATGCATTGGGCTCTGTATGTACTTCCTTAATAATTATATTTGAAACACATCATGTACTTTAGAGAGACTTAGTGGAATTTCCAAATGGTAATCCACATATCTAATTCTTTATAGGATTTCAAAAGTTATCATGTACCTAGTGATAAGTTTCCCTTTCTTAACAAACCTTATAACGCCCTTTTATGGAGATATTTTCCAGGAAATGTGATCTCCCACTTTAAATTACAAATCTTTCCACCAGTTATTGGTATTACTCTTTTACCTTTATTGAGAATCGTTGATATGAATTTTAATTGTAATTATATTTCCTGTTGTATCCTATACAATCTCTTCATCTAAAATATTCCTTTCACCAACTTCATCCCAAAAAGTAGGAGTACAATATCTATTTTCATATAATTCTTTATACAGTGACTTTTAAATACTTGATTGTAATTTATTCTTATAGGAAAAATCTACCAAAGGTTAATAATTATCTCACATACCTTGAAAGTAAATAGATAATATACTGAAATCGAATTATAACATTTTAATTGTTTTTTCAAACTATCTATCGATTTGAGGGTGATAGGTGGTTCTCAAACAATGTTTTATATCAAGAGACTTTTGAAGACTCTTCCAAAATTTGAATGTAAAATATGGACCATGAGTGGGAACAATTAAACGGGGTTCCCCTTTATTTATTAAAAATTCATTAATATAGAGTCATGAGAGGTGCTCAATTTTTAACTCTTCTCTTATATAAAGGAAATTTGTGGATTTGGTGAGGTTATTGGTAATAAACCAAAATGAAATATTATTTAAAAGAGTATTTGGTAATCTATGGATAAATTAAATATTAATGCCATCCCAATTTCATGTAGGAATGGGAAAGGGTTTCATGAATCCACTAGGATTTTGTCTCTTAGACTTTACATATTGATAAAACAGTCATCTTGAAACATAATCATAAATTTACTGCTTCATATTATACCACCAAAATTGATCCTTCAAATCTCTATATATATTGGTTGTACCATGATGTATTGTGAAATTTGAGTTATGAACATCATCAAAAAATTCACCATTTATCATGTCTATAGATGGAAGACATAGCCTCTTCCCAAATTTTGGATTTCCATCTTCACAAACATATTCTTCCAATTTTTCTCTATTCATGGGTTTAGTTTTCTTTTGAAAATGATCTTCATTAGGTTGATAAAATTATATATTTCCCAAAAAAACCATGGTTTGGAAATCATTTTAAAAATGAGTGATGTTTCTCTTTACTTACTAATTCCAAAATCCATCTTACTAGGTCCATGAACATAGGGTCCTGTCGATCCTAATTTTAGTAATAACTCTATAATAATTCTTTCATAATGAATCTACTACCTTAATTTCCTTCCCTATGTAGTAGTGTATTAAGAAATCATAATCGTTGAGTAGATAAATCCATTGCCTTTACCTCATTTTGATATCATTATGTGAAAATATGTATTTCAATCTCTTATGATGATGTGTATATCCCACATTTTTCACCATAGAGATAATGTCCCCATATCATTAAAAAATATCCCAACTTCCAAATCAATATCAGGGGTAGCAAGTACCTTATATTGATGCATCACTATATATCACAAATCCATTATTTCCTTATGGTAGATTCAAAATTAGATAATTCACCAATATCTTCTTTAATTACTAAAAATATTCTTCACATTCACTTATCCAAATGATCTTAACCCATTTACCAGTTATCTTTTTTAACGGATTATCCTATATGGATTTTTTTGACAAATCATCAATAGTATCCTTCTAGATGAATGAAACTACATACCTAAATTTTGTTCGTTAGAGTAGGATATTCTTGGAATACCTTTTTATTTACAATATCAACTATATTCCATAATTAAAAACAATATGTCCAAGAAAAGAAACTTTATGAAGCTCAAATTTACACTTGATAAATTTCCAAAATAACACTTTTCTTATAAGATTCTTAAGAATGATAAAAAAGTGATTCTCATGGTTCTCATAGCTCTTAGAGTATACAATGATATCATTAAAAAAATTCCTCAACAATATATAAATATATTCTTTGAATACTATGTTCATTAGATCTATGATGATACAGGGTGTATTAGTCAGTCCAAATGGCATTACTATGAACTTGAAATTTCCATACCTCATTAAAAGTATTGTCTTTGGAATATCTTCCTTATTTACACATAATTGATGATACATAGAATGAAGTTAAATCTTTGAGAAATATTGGGATCTATGAAGTTGATCAAAGAAGTCATTAATGAAAAGTAAAGGACACTTATTCATTATTATAATAACATTAGCTTCCCTATAATCAACGAATAGCCTGATAGATTTATATTTCATATTAAAAATGAACATGGGATACCCAAAGTTAAACACTAGGGCATATAAATCTCTTATCACACAACTCATCTAGTTATTTATTCAACTCCATTAATTCCATAGTTTTCTTTCTATAGGGTGTCTATGTATTGGTCTTGAATTGAGGATTAAATAATGGAAAACTCAACTTCACACACTGGTGGATGCATAGTTTATTCTTTATAAAATACATAAATTTATTTCAATATAATAGGTAAATCCTCAATTTTAATATTACCTTTTCCATATTTAGATTTTGACTACACTTCTCCCTTAAGAATCTCAATCAGAAGAGCTACCACGATGAACCAAGAAATGACTCAATGGATGAAGACTCCCCTCTATAGATAAGGAATTCCACATATTTATCACGAATCATAATTTCATTTTCTTTGAAATAAAATTTTCCCCATATTTCAAAATCTATTCCATACAAAGTATTATAGAAAAATAAACCATATGTATTTTAATAAATCCAGAAAATATGGAACATTTATGTGACATATTGAGAACTGAATGGATCATCCTTATTGGGGGTGAGACTTCCACTAGGAGTATTAACTGATAACTCCATTTATAACGGGATAAGAAAATATATAATTTTATTAGAAAAATTATGATTTATAAAAGAGTAAGAATACCTATAATAAAATAAATCATTAGCTAAATTTTAAGATATTAGTAAATTAATTTCCACCACATCATTAGGCTATTCAACTTCAACTATAGTGATCAAATATTATTCGCATTTCTCCCTTTTATTTTTCTAGGTAAAATTACCTTAACACCTATGATAGTTATTTTTATAGATTCTCATATCCTTACAATTCAATAATCTCACATTCTAAAATTCATTTCTTCCCTTACAATCTTGAGCATGGTGTACTTTCTCTCAACTCTTATAGAAAAATCCCATTAATAGAAAGAATTTTCCATGATGTTTCTTTGCATATTTACTACATGATGTAAATTAAAATCTCCCCTTATTATATTTTCCAACATTTAATTTTCAAACGTTCCTATCCATCCTTTTATTATCTATATTTTATTTGAATACATAAAACATGGATAATTCTTTCTGTGTATTGATATCACATGATATTGTGTACTCATAGGATGAGAATGTTTTGGATACTAATTTCCTTTGATAGATTCGATTATTTCGACCAAAAAATGATCAATATTTCTATTTGTATTAAATATATTGTCCAAAACATGAATTTCTAGCCTCATAATGATGGATTCATACATAGAAACATTTTCATCTTCCTTTTCTCATAGACAAAACAATTATCTATCTACATAATCTCTTTTCTCAAGAGGAAAATATTTTTCCCAGTAGAGTGCCATAAAATAAATCCACTCTATGTTTGATATTTGTTATTTATCTTTATTTTTTGAATCAATGACCACCATTGATCTTCATCACCTAAGAGATGGTTAAATATCTTGAAAGCCTTATCAATTTCATTATTTCCAAAGAAAGAAATATCATCAATAAGGAAACTGTCCTTTTCTTGTCTATAAATATATTTTTAGTAATATTATATAATAGAGTTTTCTAGTTCATGAAACGGTATAACATTTTTGTGACATGTTGTGTAGCAGAAGGATCCTATATACAGGAAAGGTTATTAGTCATAACCACATTCAGTTGCCCAATATCATTATTATTTGTTCATTTCTAGCTGAAACTCTAGATTCATCTTCATTATATTGACAATGAGGGAATCCCTATGATGATTATGAATATTTATATAGTTTCCATTAATTTAATTTAACAATATTTATAAATAATGTTATACACTAGATTATATAATTACATTATGGTTCATAATTTATAATTTCATTGCTAGTGAAATACTTAACATGAATGGAAAATTTTATATTCACCCAATTTCATAATAATAAACTTTGTATCATTAGGAATATTCTGAATTCATAAAAATAATTCAAAATCCTTTATAACTATTTGTAAATATTATTTTAATTAATCAAATAATATCCTCAAGGAGTGTCAAACTAGGTGTGCAGTAAGGCTCATTGTCATGTATCTGGTGATAATCAAGTCAAAGAGCAATGCACCCTTTTCAAAGTTATTTACCTTAAGTAAAACAATTCCAAATCCAAATACACTTATATTATCCATAAAAGGATGTATTTATATTAAATACACATAATATATACATTTAAAAAATATTAAAATGTTATCTTATACTTATATTTTTCTTTAAATTCAGTCATAGGGTTTTTTTCTCTATTCTGTATTTTATAAATATAGTTCTCATGTTTTATATCACATGTAAAACAATAAATAATATCATAATTATGGATTGAATGATGTCTTATATCATAAATATATCTCTAAGACCTCATTCAAAGACATATTACGTAAATGGGTAAGGCCTCAGCCAAATACCCAAGCCATTTTATCTCATGCGACCAACTAACACATCAAGAGGAATTAGTGGGACCCACCCATCACTTAATATGTCCAATGAATTATTCATATTAAAGGGAATAAAAACAATAAAATTGAACATTTTTGTTGAAAATATACCATACATAATATTAATAATTTTCCCAATCATTAAACATTATCATAAACCATCCAGAGTAATATAGAGAATGGTATCAAAATTGTACATCCTCGGTGAAATTGATCATAAAAAATCTAGAGAAATAATAAGTATGGTATCATTAAAACATATTATTAATTAAAAATATATAAAATTAGGGTCTTTCTCATTGAATAATATAAATACCATAAAATTTCATTAAAATTATTCTCAAAGAAAACACTCGTTCCCTTTGATTTTCACTTTTAAAAACTAAGATTTTATAAAATATTAGGAATGATATTTTTTTGAAAAGTATCAGGGAATATTTTAATATAATATTAGAACAATTGGTCATTCATGATGGTGTAAAATACTATCATGTCGATTAAGTTAAAGTAAAACATTCCTCTCAAACTTTTAAAAAATGTTAAAAATTACCTAATTCGAAAAATAATGAGAAGATTCCATTCAAATAATTTTATAATAATTAAAAAATCAATGAAAATAACTTTAATAAATCATTTTTAGAAATTTTAAATCATTCCTGAAAATAGTTTTAGAAAAACATGATATGGGAGAAAGAAGATCTTCGACCAACGAGAGAAATAAAGTCATCTTTTCATAAAAAAATATTTTCTCAGTCATTTCAAGTACCAAAGATTAAAAAAATTGTAATATTACATGAAAATTTCATGAGTAACTATAGTAGGAGAAAATTTATTATTTATTACATATAAATATCAAATTATTCCCCCAATTGTTACATAAAAAACAATCCTAAAAAATTATGAGATTTTGAAATAAATTCTTACCACTTTGGTAACATTTAAATTGTAATCCCCATGAAAGAAATTAAATTAGATATATATTTATATCCCATAATTATCATGAATATATTAATAATAAACTATCATGTGTAGTGTAAACCCCACCAAAAATAAACATGTGGTGTCTAAGGCATGTGTCCAACAGAAGTTAAAGATAGATGAAAATTATAAACTCAATCAAACAAAATCCTAGTGAAACTAATCTCAAGGAAATATTTACCTAAATGGAAAATCATTTTCGATTTGGTTTCATTAAATATCATGCCACTACAACAAATACACTACTAAAATATCCAAGAGGGGGGATCACCTACAAAATACTATGTTTTACCCTAATCTGATGTGTATTAATTAATAGATACCACTATAATAAGGATTTCAGAAACCTATGCTAAATTATTTTAGGGGTTTTATTCACTTATCCATAAAAAAGAAATGTATATTTAACTCACCTTATTATCAATAGGCACAAGCTCCTATTACTATTTGATAGATGAAATATCAAAATAGAAAGATAAATCATTAAACCCTTGATAAAAAATATTAATTAATTAAATTTCCTCCCCAATGATCATATAAATCATGATAGAATAAGATGAGTGACCTGTAATTCATTGAATACGAGTCAAAGATTAATTATTTGTAACTACTACTTACTTTTGTATAGTATTTTTTTATGGTTGAACCCACAAGGAAGGAAGAGTGACCAGTTTTTCTTTTCAAGAAAACCCCATTGTTGTCAGTAGTGGGTAAAAATAATTTCATTTTTTAACTTTTCTACTTTTTTTAATATTTTCTGTATTTTTTATTAAGGTATAACAAGAAATTATGAAACAATTGGAGTAATAGTGAATCAATACACAAAAATAAGGACTGAGAAGAAACATATCAAGTAAAAAGCCCATGAAATTTAAACTACTAGTTAATAAGGATGACCTCTTAACTACGTTTTATTGAATCACACCTTGAATTCTTTTTTGAAGAATCTCCCCCACCAGGAGATAAAACCGAAAGAAGATTTAATCTTGGAGTTTGATACTCCAAAAATAATTTGAAGTGCTTGAAATTTTTAATTGAAAGATTTTGGGAATAAAACTAAACTTTAAATTCCAATTTTTATACACTTGATACATGGAAAAGGAACTCAAAATCAATCTCACAAAATGATCTTGATGTTTTGAAATTGAAATAGTTATGGTGTGAACGATTAATATTATAATCATAATCAATCTCACTGATTGATTCTAATTCCATGAAAAGGAGAGTGTGTGAAAAAATCTAAAAGAAAAACCAGTAGGATTTAAATTATTGAGTTATGAAATCTATCCTCTAATAGTATTGTTTATAATAATTTTAAACATTAAATCACAATTACAGATATTTATAACAAATTAGATATAATAAACTCCCTCTTGTGCCTCTCTATTCCTGATATTAAAGGTCTTATGGTCTCTAAGTCTCTGTATTTGACACGTCTCATCGATGTTCTCTCTAATAGATGAAGTGTCAAATGCTAAGAAGTGAGTGAATGATGATTTATTTTTTTCGAATCACCAACCACAACAATATTTTTAAAGACCCACATTATCTGATGTAAGTCACCAATGATTTCCACATACTTAGGTAAGTCCATTACATTGGCACCACACACGTTCATTTTTGTCCTGCAGCCCATTTCACTTTAACTTTTTTCCTATAACGAACTCAATGAGCTCAATAGTTTTCTATTTGAGTTGATCATATACACAAAGTTTGGTTTGGTACTACAAGTATAAATGAACTGAAATAAAAGAATTAAATAGTGTTAAAGTAATACTTTTATAAATAATTATATTAACATATTATGTTAATTAATAAATACTTGATTAATGTTATTCAATATCAAGGTTTGTTTATTAATTTAAATTATTATTATATTTAATTCATTAAGATTATTATTTTATATTTATTTAATTAATTTTATTATTTAATTTAAATATTTAATATTATTAGTAATTATTAATTATTATTATGTTTTAAATTAAATAATTATTTATTTAGTTAAATAAATTACTTTATTTTATTTATTAACTATTTTATTATAATTATAATTATTTTATTTGAAAAGTTGAATTATAATTACTATATTTATTAAATTAAATATTAAAGTATTATTTATTTGATTAAATTAGTTTTTTTAATAATTAGTTTTTTATGAATTATTATTAAGAAAATTTTAGTAGTATATATTTGATTTAATTTATTTATTTAGTATTTTATTCTATGATTATTATTTATTTAATTTAATTATTATTTTTTAAAATTATTAAAATTATTTAATATTATATTTTTTAATCCCCCCACCAATTTACCTTAGTCGCATGGCTCACAGGGGGTCAATGACTTCTATAGGAAGCCACGTTTGGCTGAGCTCCCCCACGGTGGTCAGGGCTTCATTCCCAGTGGCGTTGGCTTAGGTGACAGTGGTGGATGTGGTTTGAGCTACTACCTATGGCTGTTATCATCTATATATTCACCAATAGTGTTGTGGACTTGCAATATCAGATATATGCAGGGGGTTCATCTAGCTACCCATCTCCACGGTGGAAGCACCATCTCAGCGATGACCCTCATCATATCTGCAACATGAGAGTTTGGATTGCAGTGAATCTGATAATCCATAGAGTTAGCCCTCAACCATTGTGGCGTAGATCCTCAAGCACCTACGGATCTTCACATATGTGACCAGCTTCGACAAAGGCCCTAGATCTAGAATTCAAATATGGTTTGAGTGGTTTTTTTAAAAAGGTTAAAGATCTAATTTGATACAACAGCAATGATGTTTCGCGAGCTGTTGATGGAGGGTGGGTACTGTGGGAATGGAGGTGTGAAGATGAAGTGGTGGTAGGATGAGATGTCGACAGTGAGATCCTGACAGTGTGTCTAAGGGTGCAATGATAGTGAGTGATATAGGGGATCAATGACTCGAGTCACAAATAATGGAGGAGAGGGATCAGTGAGTAGAGATGGTGCCAGTAAAAAAGGGTTGAAAACCCATTGTATTGATGGTGAGTGGTGGAGAATAACGTTTTTAGGAAGTGGGAGTCACCAATAGGAGGGAAGATAGGCAGTTTCGGTAGGTGCTGCAGGAGATAAAATGTTTGTAGGAGTGGATGGATAATGTCGGTGAGGCAAAGGACTGGAGTATCAATGACTAAAGTCACAGATGAAGGAATAGCGAGACATCGTTGGGAGGCCAATTAAGAGAGATGCAAAAATGAAAAGGGGATTTAAGTCAATCTTAGGTCAGTGATGTCATGTTGGCTTTGTGAAAATTTTTAAACAGTGATACAACTGCAGCAAATAAAAATTATTATATAAGAAATAAAATTAAAGTGACTAAAAATTAATGGTTAAAAACATAATATAATTAACCAAATTAATAAAACATAAACTAGAAAATAACTAATTAATAAATTCAAAATATAAAACTAAGAATTAAAAACTAAGAATAAACTTTATTTAAAAACAAACTTAAATTAATAGGTGGAGTAGAATGTTAAATTGATCGTGGATTTTTAAATTGATTTTAAAAAATAAATTAAAATGAATTGAATTAATAAATAAAAAAATATTAATTACTTGAAATAAAATATTATTATTAATACAAAATTTTAAATAAAAAAATTAACAGTTAAGTTAATAAATTAAATAAATTAATTGATTAATTAATAAAAAATTATAATATAAAAAAGTAAAACAGAATAAAGACTTAATAAGTAATTATATAATTAAAAGATCTTGAAAACTAAGTAAGATGAAATTAACTATTTTTATGGATAAAAATACATAATTAATTATAAAAATTTAAATTATAACATTAAAAAGAAAAAATATTTAACAAAAAGTGAAAAAATAAATAATTAAGTGAATAAAAAACCAATAAAAAGATGTGGAAATTATGTAAATATACGGCCACATCAAATTCCCTCCCACGTAAACATTGATTGCCCCCAATGAATTTATGATTAAATTTATTTAAAAAAATACAAAAATGGTTTTTTTACATTCTTCTCAAAGTGTAGAAAGTTACATAATTTTAAATCATAGTATTTAAGAAGGTGATTGATTAGACTTTGACATAAGAATTTAAAAAAAAAATCCTTCCCAATTTCAAATACTCACTAGATGATCATGAGAGAAAAGAATCATCCACTTTTGAGTATGTCCTTCCACATATAAGAAACTACATAAAGAATTTCTTCAAATCAAATCTAATTCCTAAATCCAATAGTGATAACATGTTAAAAATAAGTGTAATTAAGAGCTTAAAAAAGGCAACTTATACAGTGAATCTCTCCTAGGTTCCAAAATAAAATATTAAATTAATTTTTTTGAATCACCTTATCATTACAACATAGATGGTTTCATACAAATCAATTCTCACCTTCTTTATCTGGTGTTCATTATTCCCCTCACCTTAATGAACTAGTTTTTGACACTGGCATTTTTTGATGATTTTTTTTAAAATTTTCCAAATCCATGTAACTTCTACATATAATTTTGAATATTCACTAATTCAATATAGTATAGATGGATTACTCACACACACTATGACTTGTGTCTCAGAAATACATTGTGGTCTCCCGAATTCCCATTTTAGTTCAGTTATAAAAGACTTAAAAAAATACCATTTACATTGGCTCACTAAGGTGATTACTCTTTAATAATTAAAAAGTGACTCCCCTAGGAAAAAACAAAATTTTCCAGTTTCCTAAGGTTATAATCATAATTCCATAAAAAAGTATCCTATATCACTCATAAAAAAATTTCCTAAACCAAATATTTATAAAATCACTAAGCATATTATCTCAACAGTCATTGAACCTCACTAGTTTTAGATTTAAGGAAACATTTATCTACTAGTAAGGTATCATCCTTAGGCAAGACTGGTTTGATATTCAGTGTGAGGTCTAAATAAACTAAATTTGTGAATTAATTCAGAAAAAGTTTATCCATTAAAAAAACAATATAAAGAGGTAGTGTGATTTGATGGGATTCCATTAAATCAAATATTATCTCAAGATATGTTGACCCCCTCTCACCCACATAAAACACATATTTTTACCAAATATGAATTTAAATATGGAGATGAAAAATTAGAATATTTAAGGTCACAGCCGATTTCTAATTGAACCAGATTCATGACACGTATAGGGGTCACATTTCAGTTCAAACAAAATATTATCCGCAATAAAAATTTTGTATTACACCATGTTCACATGCAATTATATTAAATACAATGAATAAATATTTCAATTATGTTAAAAAATTATCATGTAAACATATTTAGCACAACTAATAGGGAATATAAAGTAGAAAATTTGATACAATAATTTTTTTAAAAAAGTAGAAATAATGAAATCTAAACTCCCATCCAATAAATAACCAAGCATGGGAAATCCCCCTAAACTTAAATTCTAGAAGTGAAGAGTTTTAAAATCACTAAAACTAAGTATTCAAGAAATGTTTCTTGTGAAAAATAATATTTTTAACAGTAATAAAGGATAAAATAAATTTTCTAGAAGAAACATAACATGCATTAGAATTTCTAACCTAGAGGTATGTGTAGAAATTTTTTCAGAAAAGTTAAAAGATGAACCGAAGACAGAGTCATCGTTGTGTTGTCTCATGTGTAATAGTGACTAATGAGAAATGGTGACTCATTGAAAACATTGAGTCATGGGTAAATAAAATTCAGCAGACACACATATGCCACAGATTTTTTATCAGAAAAGAGACATGTAGAAGAATTTTACAGCAGCAACAGAATTTATTTTTCAATGACACTTAATGATACACCACTACTACCACATCAGTGATTCTCCATTAAATTTACTCACTAAAAATAGTGTAACAGTGGCTCAAGTACAATGGTAATTCAATGTCTCCCCGTTGATTTGAGTAACGGTGACTTAACTGTGATCTTTTAAAATCAAAAGTGATGTAGAAAAATGAAAGCATAAATGATAAGTAAGTACTTCCCAAAATTAATAAAGCCTTCACAATTAGATATTTATGATTTTAGAACATGATGGAATTCTAATCCATCAATGAAACAATGACATAATTATTACATACGAAGAAAACCAAGAACAAATAAGCAATAGAAAATGAACAAAAAATAAAGTAAACAACACGTTATTAAAGAACAAAATAGAAACAAATGTAAAAAAAGAATAAACCATGGGTTGACTCCCATTAAACACTGAGTTTTAAGTCTTCAGTCCGAATTTATTCAGAATAAATTTTCAAGCATAGTGATACTAGAAAATCCTTTTAGATGTCCTTCAAAATATAGTTTTAATCGTTGGCCATTAATAAGAATAGACTAGTTCACGTCTCCTACAATATCTAAAGCTCCATTATTTAAAACTTCAACTACTGCAAAAGGTCCAGCCTACTTGGATTTCAATTTTTTAAGAAATAGATTAAGTCTTGAATTAAAGAGAAGTACTTTCTATCCAGTTTTAAAACTCTCTATTTTTAATGATATAATCATGAAAAACATTGGACCTCTATTTGTATATATTATAATTATCTTAAGACTCTCTCCTCATTTCATCATATTTTTTCATCTCAAGCATTCTCTTATCTCCAGCACTCTTAAAATAAAAATTTAAGGTCTTAACTGTATAATAAGTCTTGTGATGAAACTCAACAGAAAAATGGAAGAATTTCCCGAATAATATATTATATTGAGACATGGCAATTGAGGTTTTAAAATATTTTTTATAATCCCATAAAGCGTCATATAACTTAAGAGACCAATCCTTCTTAGAATTTGATACCATTTTTATATAATTTGTTTTAGCACCCTATTTTATATCTATAATTGTCTACAAGTTTTTGGATGGTATGTTGTACCAGTCTTATGAGTGCAACCATATTTTTCCATTAAATCCACGAGTTTCTAATTTTTAAAGTTTCTTCCATTGTCAGTTATAAAGTCTTTTGGAACTCCAAATCTTGAAAAGATATTCTTTTTAACAAACATTATTATATTGTTAGACTGATTTTTGGGTAGTGCTACAATCTTATCCCACTTATAAACATAATCTATAACCACAATAATGCACTCATTTACCTGAGATGATGGAAGTGGACACATGAAATCTAAACCCCAAACATAAGAAATCTCTACTTCCAGAATACCCTTTTAGGGTAACTCCTACTTTATCCCAACATTTACTAATATTTGAAACCTATCACAACCTACAATAGAGCTCCTAGAATACTAGAATAAGGTGGGCCAATAAAACCTATCTTGAAGGACATTTTGAGATGTCCTCTCACCGTCATGGTGTCCTCCCCAAGGTGAGGAGTGACAACTTTCCAGAATTGGAAACATTTCTTCCTCTGACACACACATTCTTACAATACCATCATCACATCTCAAAAATAGAAAGGGATCATCCCAAAATTAATACTTATGTTCTTTAATTAATTTCTACCTTTGGTTATTAAACAATTCTTTTGGAATGAAACTAGATTCCATGAAATTTTCATAGTTTGAAAACCATATAGATTCTCTAATGGAAATAGTGAGTAAATTTTTATCACTAAAGAGTTTATCTCCCTTGAATTTTCACAATGAGTGTGAGGAAGCCTAGAAAGGTGATATGAAACTAGTATTTAATATTCATTCTTATCCCTTATCTCTAAATCTATTTTTTTTAATAGAAGAATCCATTTAATCAGTATGGATTTGGCTTCTCTCTTAGACAGAAAATATTTCAAGGAAAAATGGTCAATGAATATGATGAGTTTAGAACCTAGAAGACACTAACTAAAATTCTCTATAGAAACTACCACATCCAAAAACTATTTTTTTAGTAGTGTTATAATTCCTTTTGGCCTCATTTAGGAGCCTTCTGGCATACTAAACCACATGCATCTTCTATCTCTCATCGGTCCTAAGACATCTCCAAAAACCATATCACTAGTATCCCACATTAGTTCAAAATGGAGATTCAAATTAGGTGTAGTAATTATATGTGATGTATTGAATTTTTCATTAAAAAAATTAAATGATTTTATATAGTTTTGATCAAACAAAAAGGGAGTATCATTGACAAAAAGGAAACATAATGGCTTTGTGTTTTTTGATAAATCCTTTATAAACCTTTGGTAGAAACTGTCATGCCCTAAGAATCTTCTAACACCATTAAAATTTTTAGGAGGTGGACGTTTTTTAATTACTTTTATTTTAGTAGTGTCTACTTCAAATCCTCTCTTGTAGACTTTATGTCCTCGAAATACCCCTTCAGATCCCACAAACTGGCATTTTCCCTAATTAAGAACAATGTTAGTCTCCAAGAATCTCTCGAAAACTAATTCTAGATATTTAAAGCAAGTGTCAAATGTGTTACCAATAATGGATAAATCATCCATGAAAAACGCTATGATTATCTCAATCATGTCAGAGAAGATAACCATCGTGCACCTTTGAAGAGTATTTGGGGCTCCAAACATCCAAAAAGGCATTCGCTGATAGGAAAATTTTCCAAAGGGGACTATAAATGTAGTTTTATCTAGATACTCTGGAGCTACTGGATTTTGGTTGTAATGATAATACCCATCCATGAAATAGAATAATGAATTCCTAGAAATCCTCTCAAGAACATGATCAAGGAAGGGAATTGAAAAATTGTCTTTCCTAGAGGCTGAATTGAGATTACCATAGTCAATATAGACTCCCCATTTGGTGGATTTTCTAACATGAATTTCGTAATTTTTCTTCTTTATTATAACTGTAAAACCTACTTTTTTAGGGACTAATTTGACCTAACTAACCCAAGTACTATTAGGGATACAATATATTATACGAGTGGAAAGAAGTTTGATAACTTCCTATCCCATAACTTCTTTCATATTTGGATTTAATATTCTTTCACTCCAATCTAGGATTATGGTCTTGATCCATAGGGGCTTTATGCATACTAAATGAAGGAATAATTCCTTTAATATCAAATATGGTCCATACAATGACATATTTTATTTTTTAGCACATTTAACAATATTTCCTCTTGATTATCATTCAACTCAGCAAAATATATTATATGAAGTGTGGAATTCTAACTGAAAAATTAATATATAAGATGAGATGGAAGTGGTTTCAATTCAAGGATGGGTGTTTTTTCACTTTATGGAAGAATTTAGGGCCTATGGGTTATAAGGTATTCAAAATATTTCTTGTAAGGTTTTTCAAATGATGAAATATTTTAAATTTCATGACTATATTTAATGTTTTCCTTACTACTATCCAAATTGGACATGTCAGCATCAAAGCATTCCTATTCAGAATTTTTGAAATTCAATAAAGCACAAGCTTTTGTTTATTTAATAAACTCTTACTCTACATTATCAAATTTTTTAGAATTATTATTAAAAGGAAAATCAACCTCAAGTTCATTAGATAATTCATTATGTTCAAAAATAGATGGAAAATATCTAGTATTAGAAGAAACTAGATAGTTTTCCAGTTCTAGAAAATTTTCTAAATTCTTAGTTTGAGTAGATTGATCATAATATAAAATGTCATTTTCATCATCCAAGTTTATTTCATCAAAAAATGATTGATTTTCAAAATCTTAAAAAATTTCAACTGAATTCCCATATTTACAGAACTATATCTAAGAAAAGTTTTCAGAAAATGTTAGTCCCTTAATATTCATAAAAACATTGAACTCTTCTTGTTGATCTCTATTTTTAAAAATAAGTTAATCATTAGATAAATCAATAACTACTCCATCAGTGGCCAAGAAGGGCCTAAAAATTTTAATGACACCACATGGACACACCGCATATCAAGTAATAAGAAGTTAGTAGGTAGAATATATTTCCCAACTCCAATTAGTAGGTCATCTTCCAATCCCATATAATGAGTTAATGAACGATCAGACAACATTCAGATGACTGTCGTGGGTTGAAGATCATCCAATATTAACTCTTAAAATAATTCATATGGGATTAGGTTAACCCTAGAACCTAATCCACACACGTATTTCAGTTGACTATAATTTCCTAAAGTGTAGGGTATGACAAAAATAACTAGTTCTTTGAGTTTTAGAGGTTTCTTCTTTTGAAGGACATCACTTCACACTTTACTGATGCTGTTGGTGGTAATTTCTTATAGTTTTTTTTATTTGGAACACTTTTTATAGATTTAATGTAATATTGGATTTGGATAAAGGCTTGCATGATAGGGTTAGTCACTTGATGCTTAGTAAGAAGCCCATGGAATTGAAGAAGTTCAGCCTTGGTATCTCTTTTTTGGTTTTAATTTTTTAGGGAAAGGGGTGAGTGGGGAAAACTTCCAAAGAATAATGGGTACTTCCCTAATTTCATCAACAAATTTCTCTTTCCCTTTATTCTCCATGTTTTTGTAAAAAATTCCATCTTGTTTTTTTAGGTGAAAAAATGATATTTTTTTTAATTTTAACACTTTTCTTATGATTTACAGATTCTGTACATAATAGGTTTTTATTTCCAGATTCATTGGGTTTTCTAGTTTGGTAATTTTCAAAGTCTTTTTTAGCTATAGTTTGAGTGTTTAGTCCACTTCTTATTACAATAACCATGACATTATCCCATGGGTTGATTTCATTTGTTCTAGATATCCTTCCATTATCCCTTGAAGTAAAGTCTCTAGTTATTTTTCTTAGTTTAGTATCCATGTTTTTCATTCTAGAATGATTTTTAATTTTATCAGATTCATATACAGATTTATGTTTCTTAAATTGAGTTTTGAATCTTTCCTCTTGATATTCCTTTCTAATTAGGATTTGATCCAATTTTGAAGACACTTGGCTATCATAATTTCATTGTGAATTAGATATTTTCCCACTGTTAGTTTTGAAAATATTGTCTAGACTGGTATTGGTAGGAAGTGGTAGTTGGTTGCTTGATCATTCCTTGGTCTTTCTCGGACATGTTTGGAGGGTTCTTATAGACTTGACTATAATTTTTTGAAAACTGGCCATCTTTAGCAGGAATTCTAGGACCATAATCGGAAAAGTTCCAGTTTTTTTATTGGGATGGTATGTCAATGTTGGGATATAAATTTTCTGTGTGACCAAACATCCCACATTGAGAGAATTGTTCCCTAAGTGATTGATTTGGGTTTTGACAGCCCAGTTGATATATATATATATTGTTTATAATTCTGGTTCTTTAAGGTTTGAAGGTGATTAATGATTTCTGTATGTTGAGGTTGACATTCATTTCCTAAACCAGTGTTGTTAAAATTTATATTCACTCTTCTCCTTGAATTTTTATGTTGTGAATTTAAAGAAAGGTTGTTGAAATTTTTTTAACCCTTCATTTGTTTTATCATTGTAATTACACCTAGAATATTTCTCAATAAAGTTATGACTAGAGGAGGAAAACCCTTCATAGAAGGTGTCTATAAAAAGATGGGATGTGAGTTGATGATGGGGTCATTATATAAGTAGGTCCCTAAATCTATCCCAACCCTCATCAAAGGCTTCTACATACTCTTGGTAATAAATTTTCATTTTAGTTCTTTTTTCTTCTTTATGTATTTGAGGCTAAAATTTCATTATGAAAGAGTTATAAAATTCATCCCAATTTTAAAAAATATTTTCATCTAAACTAAAATAACAATTCCTAGTATTCACTTCAAATAAAAAACGAAACACTCTCATTATTAGCTCATTCTCCAGGAGTCCAAATAGTGTTAATTATGTCACTGTATTATAGAAGCCTCTAATGAAGGATAGAGTGTCCTCATTAGATATCCCAATGAAAGAAGGTTGTAGTGAATGGTGAGACTGTTTCAGTTCATAGTTTATGTCCCTTGGTGAAATTATAATGGACGAAGTGTTTCTTGACACTTGAGGGAATTGAAACTCCCTCATCATAGGCCTCTCAATTTCTTCATTATGTTCAGGATGGAAGTGTTTTTGATTATTAGTAGAAGGAACCCAATCTTCAAAATTTTCCATTTCACTTTTTTTTCTCTTTTAGAGCAGTTAAGTGTTTATCTATTTCAAGGTTCAAGGGCTCTAGTATATCATTTTTTGATCTAGTTCCCAAGTAATAGGTAATAACATAATATTTTCAACACAAATAGTAGTACATAATATTAAAATAGTAGTAATAGTACAAAAAGTAGGTAAAAACAGTATATAATAACAGCATATTATTTTGCAGAAATTTTTAAATTGTTCAATTTATTTAATTTTTTGAGGTTATTTTTTTGAAATTTTTCTTTTAGAAAAGTGGTCTCACATGCCTTCCCTGGTAAAGGAACCAAAAACATGTCCCATAATTCATTGAATACAAGTCATTGTTTAATTATTTATAACTCCTACTTACTAATGTATAATGGTTTTAGGGTCGAACCCACAGGGAAGGAATAGTGACCAAATTCTCTTTTAAAAAAATCCACTTTTGTTAGTATTGGGTGAAAATAATTTCTTTTTTAAAAATTTATAGTTTTTTTATATTTTTTCGATTTTTTATGATGAAATAATGAGAAATGTTGAAATAATTTGAATAATAGTGAACTAAAACCCAGAAACAAGGGCTTAGAAGAAATAGATCAAATAAAATTCTCGGGAAATTTAAACTACTGGTAAATAATGATGACTTTTTAAGTAATTTTTATTGAATCACATGTTTATTTTTTAAATAACAACCCTCTTCAGGAGATTAAATAGGAAGAAGATTTAATTTTAGAGTTTGCCAATCCAAAAATCAATTGAACTGCTTGAAATTGTTAATTGAAAAGACAATTGGAAATAAAATCACCATTAAATTCCAATTTTGATGAACTTGCAGCTTTGAAAAATCACTCAAAATCAATCTCATACATTAATTTTAAGGTTTTTAATTTGAAATATTTAAGGTGAAAAAAATTAATATGAGAATCATAATCAATCTATTTGATTGATTCTAATTCCATAAAAAGGGGAGTGTGAAGAAATCTAAAAGATACACTAGTATGATTTAAATTTCTGAGTCATGATATTTAACCTACAATCATATGGATTATAAGAATTAAATACAATCAATCACAAGTTCAAAGATTTAGAACAAAAGGGGAATAAGAAACTCCCCCCATGCTACTCTTCTCATACTATGTGAGGTCTTCAGGTCTCCATGTTTTTGTATCTGATAGTTCTCTTAGATTTTCTCTCTGATGGATAAATTTTCGAATGCTGAGAAGTGAGTGAATGATGATTCATTTATTTTGAATCCCCTAATGCTGGTGCATTTTTAAATTATTCTATTATTTTATGTAAGTCACCAATGATTTCCACCAACTTAGGTATGTCCTTCACTTTGGCACCATACAATTGTGTTCTTGTCATGCAGCCCATGTCACTTTAACTTTTCTCCTATAATGAACTGAACAGACTCAAAAATTGTCTATTTGAGTTAAACCTGGACACAAAGCTATGTTTGGTACAATAAGTATAATTGAATAGAAATAAACCAATTAAATAACATTAAATTAAAATTTTATAAACAATTATATTAACTTATTATGTTAATTAATAAATACTTGATTAAAGTTATTCAATATTCTGGTTTGTTTATTTATTTAAATTATTATTATTTTTAATTTATTAAAATTATTATTTAATATTTATTTAATTTATTATATTATTTAATTTAAATAGTTAATATTATTAGAAATTATTAATTATTATTATTATTATTATGTTTTAAATAAAATTAATATGTATTTAGTTAAATTAATAACTTTATTTTATTTATTAATTCTGTTATTATAATTATAATTATTTTATTTAAAAATTTAAATATAAATTATTATATTTATTAAAGTAAACATTAAAGTATTATTTATTTGACTAAATTATTTTATTTTAATAATTAGTTTTATTTGTAAACAATTATTAATAAAATTTTACTATTATATAATTTATTTAATTAATTAATTTTTTATTTTATTCCATTATTATTAATTAATTGTTATTTATTATAATCATTATTATTATTTACTATTGTATTTTTTTAATCCCCCGTAAATTTCCCTTAGTCGTGCGGAAAACGTGGGGGGTCATCGGTTTATATTAGAAGCCTCAGCCGGCTGCGCTCCTCCACAGTGGTTGGGGCTTCATTCGTAGTGGCTCTATATCATGTGACTCTGGTGGACATGGTTCTAACTAATTTATAAGATATTTATTAGCTTTAAACTCACCAGTGGAATTGTGGACTTACAATATCAGATTTGTGATGAGGAGGTCGGGTGACAACTCATCTTCAAGGTGGCAACATCATCTCAGTGGAAAATTTAATTTGATCTACAACAGGATATTCCAGCTTGCAAGGCTTCATTAATACATAGCGTCAGTGCTCAATGGTGACAACATAGATCCTCAGAAAGCTACAAATATTTAAATCATTGATGGGCTTTGACAAAGTCCCTAGACCTAGGATTCAAATCTAGTTCAAGTGGATTGATTTGAAAATGTTAAAGATCTAACATGATAAAACTGTAATGATGTTTCGAAAGGTATTGATACAAGGTGGGTTCAGTGGGAATGGTGGTGTGAATATGAAGTTGTGGCAAGATTAGGCAACGATGGTGAGAGCCTGAATGTATGTTGAAGGGACCAGTGATGGTGAGTGAAATAGGGGATCAGTGATTTGAGTCACCGATGAAGGAGGAGAGGGATTTGTGAGTTGATATGGTGCCTCATGAAAAGGGTTTAACCAACATTGTAGTGATGGTGAGTGGTGGAGTAGAATGGTGTCGATGAGTGGGAGTCACTGATAGGAGGGAAGAAAGGCATTGTCGGTAAGTGTGGCTGGAGAAACGGTGTTGGTAGGTGCAGTTGGATAGTGTCGATGAGATAAAGGATAGGAGTATCGGTGACTCAAGTAATCAATGAAGGAATGGCGAGACACCATTCTGAGTCCAATGGTGAGACATAGAAAAATGAAAAAGGGAATTAAGTTACTATTAGGTTATCAGTGTCTCACTGGATGTGTGAAATCTTTGAAGCAATGATACAACTACTGCAAATAAAATTATCAATTAACAAATAAAATTAAAGTTAATAAAAATTAAAGGTTAAAAGGTTAATATAATTGACCAAATAAATAAAACGCAACTAAAAAAATAACTAATTAATAGATTCAAAATAGAAAAGTAAGAATTTAAAACTAATATTTAACATAATTTAAAAACTAACTTAAATTAACAAGTAACAAATAATATTAAATTGATCCTATATTTTTAAATTTATTTAAAAAATTAAATTAAATTTATTTTATTTAATAAATGAAAATTAACTAATTAATTAAAATTAACTAATATTAATTAAAAAAAATATTAAAGAATTAAAAATAAATATTAAGTTAATAAATTAAATAAAATAATTTATTAGTTAATAAAAAATTATAATATTAAAATGTAAAAGAGAATAAAGACTTAAAAAGTAATTAGTTAATTAAAATATTGTGAAAACTAAGAATGTCATAATTAATTATTTTTTATGCTAAAAATGCACAATTAATTATAGAAATTCATTAATATAAAAATTTAGTTATAACATTACAAAGTGAAAATATTTAACAAAAACTGAAAAAATAAAAAATTAATGAATAAAAAACCAATAAAAAGATGTGGAAAATTATGTAAATTTAAGGTCACATCAATTAGTCTTACATTATATCCACCTAATATAACATGAATTAAAACATAGTGATAAAATAGACCAATGTTATAAGAAGTATCAGTTGAGAATGAATATATGGAGGGAGAGATATTTGAAAAGGTCCAAAACATGAAAATGAGAAAAAAGTCCCGAGTATAAGGTTTTATAATTTTTTTATTTTTAATGTAGAAAATAAAAATACACCTATAATTAAAAAAAAATCACCTATGAGCCTATGAGTTACCTAGTGAAAGGACACACGGTACTCAATTACAATGCATGAGTTTCTAAAAGTGGCCCCAGATACTGCCAAACACCAAGTGCTAAGTCATCGAGTCTTTGGTGCCACTCTCGGAGCCTTTTCATTTCCTATCCCTTTACTCTATATCTCTTTTAAACCTCCTTAAACATCCTCTTCATTAGTTTTATAATTGAATAATTGAGAATTATACTAAAATTCTAACACAAGATGTCAATGTTCATTAAAATCGATGAAAGAAAGGTTCATCTTAATGATCCACCCATGGTTTATTCTTTCAACAATGTGTAACTTAGATTTTAGGCATGTTAATACACCAAGCTAACATCATTAATGATAATTGACAACATTAAACACGAAATCCAATTTAATAAGTAAAATTATATGTTCTCAATTTTCTTAATGTGGATTATAAAAATAATGTATTGAAAATTACATATACTATTCATTATATAATGTAAATTTTATATTTGATTTTTTTTATGTATTCTTCCATATCATGAAACTTCTCCTTAAATATTATATCACCACCTGAAGACATGGAGGTTGAGTTATTAGTGAAAACACCTAGTTCGTTAATAATTAACTCTAAAATATATATTTTTATTATCTTTACATTTCTCGGAATATACTTATAGTAATTCCTATTATTTTTCGATGAGTAAAATTTGATGGAATATTGGTCAAGTATTAACTATCCTTATAAAAATCCAATACAATAACAAGGTGAGGTAAATCTCATTCAATATCCAAAACCATCTCATGATTCTATATAAATTCAATAAGAATTATGAATCTCCATTAGAAACTCCTTTATAAATATGGGTCTTATTGCTTGGTGATAAAGCATATCTTGCTCAAAAAGAAAATATAAAGTAAAATATACACTTTAAAGACATTTCAATTATGTGAGAAGATATTGACGTATTCCTAAAATATTTCTATGGTATTGAATATGATCATGAGGAGGATTTTTTATAAGAACATATACCCTATGTTATAATTATATCAAACGAATCCTAAATAATTGACCCCTTTGGATTGGATCAATTTAAAAAATGACTAGAGAATTTAGATAACGGTTTTCTACACCCAAGAGATTCTTCAGGGGGATCACCTATTATTTTTCTAAGGAGAGGGATATTTAAATACATATATTCATAGATCATTATAAAATAAATATGATCATGATAAATAAAAATTGTTACAATTTTATATTTTATGATATATTACTCTTTAAATGAGTTTTATTTCTTTGATAGATTACTTTATGCACAACACTAGGTTTAAACGAACCACGATATAATATTGAAATATTATTTTTAATTCTTACTTCTATCACCTAGAAATTTGATTGGAAGGTATTAATTGGATTAACTAAATTATTAAAAAATATTTTTTACATGTATAAAAATAAATTAATTTCTATCAATTGGTCAGAAATGAAAATAATGGTATTTGAATGTAAAAAAAGATATGTTTTCTAAAAATTGTTTTTATGCATGAAATCTATTTTTATTCAAATAAATTAAATTAAAAATTATTGTTGAATTATTTTAATTAATTTTTTTGATAATATTTTTAATAAAATGTTTTAATATTTATCTAATGGTTTTCACAGGGCATGTAATTAGATTAAATTAGGTGTTCTGCTTAAAAATCCATTTTCACTAAAAATGGTTTTCATTGGGAACTTATTTTAAAATAAATTTCTTCCACTTATAAAAATTGAATCTAATAAAATGGATTCCATATTTAGAATAATAATTTATAAATTTGGTAAATATTTCAATTTTATTTAGTCATTATAAATAGTAACTGAGGTAAAATTCCATTACTTCTGTAAAGGTTAAAAATGGTTAATGAGGGGTTGAAAAAAATATATAAGGTTTAAAATAAACTAAAAAACTATCTAAATAAAAAATATAATATTTAGAAAATATCTCATATAATCTATTAAATTGGGTAACTTTGGGTACACTTTTCAATGAGAGTGACTTCATTACATTTTAATATTATTAATAATTACTAGTGTGCCACACCCCCTACTTATAAAAGGGATCCTACTCTACAAACTTCAAAACATAACTTGAGGTATTTATTTTAAAAAATATTCCCAAATACTCTCTCAAAATCATTATATGTGACCCTGATGTTTTGTTCCTCATAAAAGGATTACCCAAGAATCCTCAATGTTTTTTTTAATGGGGGATGCTCAAAGAAGTGTCACATGTTCTTACCAATTTTTACATGTTTCTTTATTCTTAAACATAATATAAACTTTATATAACTAAAATAAAATTATTTAATCAGTATACATACTATAATTATATAATTTAATGTTAATGGAATATTTATTTTCTATCTCATTTATATCCTATGAGAAATGATAATGTCATTTGTGTGTACGTGTGGACAACCACCTCCACAAAGCGATGTGATTAATTTTCCTATCTTATATATATGGATAATAATATGAATGTATTTACTAAATATGTATTATATTTATGATATTATTATTATTAATTGAATATGTTTAATTATATATCTCTCTTAGATTCCAGTAATCGAAAAGTAAAAACATCACTCATGCATATGCATGGATTATCATATTCATGAAGTGATTTAATTTATTTTTAATCACTAATTTATATTAATGGTTATAAAATTTTATAAAGTGAATAAATATGATACATATTACATGATTAATATTATTAAAATGATCAAAACTAGACCAATATGCATGGACTATAACTATCAAATCGAAACATGCATGGAAAACAGACTAGTTTTCACATGAATGTTCGCTTTAATCAAGAGTTTCTAATAAAAGGGTAATTGGAAATTATAAGGGAATTTTATAAAGTAATATTTATATAAATATAGTTATATAATATATTTATAATAAATATATATTTAATATATAAGAGTTTTTAACATGTATTAAGTAAGATGATACTTGAGGTCAGGGTTTATGATTGAATCTTCTTTCTTCTCAAGATTATATATATTAAATTTCCATTAAGGGAAATAATTTGATCCTTATCCTTTAAAACCAAATTAAATTATTTACCTAAAAATATTTTCGGATTTTGAAGATTATTACCCTTATCTCTCTTTATTACTTAAAATGGCCATGAAATGTTTCTAAGAAAAACTAATCTTATTTATTCTTTGGTCAAAGATCTTTTTATTCGATGCTCATGTTCTTAAAAAGGTTTTATAGAATTTTTTATCTATAAATAAATGTTTATAAATAATTATTTTTAAAATAATTATCTTTATTTTAATATATTTAATAATAATCTTCTTATATTTTTTTGAACAAGGTGCATTTTATTTTTTACTAAAATTATTAAAGGAATTTTTATTTTTAACGTTTATCGAATGAAAATATTTTCCTATTATTAAAATGATTCATTTCATTGAAGAATAATTTAAAAATTTACATTAATATTTTTATATAAAATATTTTTCTCAAAATTCATGGAATTTTTAGTTTTTAAAAAAAATAAAAAATAAAAAGATGTGTTACCATTTCTTAAAGAAAAGATTGAATGATCATTTAAAGGCGTTTTTTCTATCTAATAACATAATTTAAGGATTTTTATACTTCACATGGTATTTGACCGTATAATACCATCCATTTTCTTTCTCTAAGTGGATTATTATAATGATTATTTTAGGATGATTATAAAAAACATGTTTCTTTTCCTCAGGTTTATTGTGTTATGAAGAAATCATTATGAAACCAATTTACATTCCATGGGCTATGCACTGATTAAATTATATAACTTTTAAGAAACATATTTATTTTCCATGGCTTTAAATATAATAAATTTATGAATGTTTTATGATGTTGTGGCACACATATAAATGGATTTCATAATGTGATGGGTGGGACTGTGATTACATAGCCCTCAAATGCATTGGGTATATAATGAAATCTCATGAGATAATATAGGTTGGAATGGAGAGCGAACCCAATTTAGTGAGGGAATTTATACACTATTATATTCATAGGATTAAACTTTGACTTAGGAAATTATGGAATGGGGAGTGAACCAAATCCACTATTGGAATTTTCTAATATGGTAGTCTTTATAGTAATATTTGACTAAGGAAAAAAATTTATATGATTATATGAATGTCATAAACATATGTATTATTCTCATGAAATGGTCTCATGGATCATGATTGATTATTCTACACTCTTTTGATTTATTTATTTTTTTATGAAAAATTATTATACTGTGACTCATGATTAATAATCTTTGAATGATTGGGTATATGTTTAAAAAGTTATGAATACATCATCATTCCCTTATGATCACTTGTGATAATTTATTGATATCTCTTATGTTTACCCTTAATTAGAATCTGAGCTCACCTTTTCTTATGTTTCCTTTTACCAGTTCAAAAATAAAGTTTTTATGTATGGTATGTTTAATAAGTTTACCATGTGCGAACAAATTTATAAGGGATATTGATAATCTATCCTAAAATAAGTGTAATATGTATCTAGTCTCAGAATACAATAATATTTTTTGGTTTATGGTGTTTATTATTATGAGATATAATTAATATTCTTCTAAATTAATGTAAGATTTATTTTTTTAATGTTTTTATCACCTCAAAAAGTATCCTTTTCATTGTATTGATGACATATTTGATCAATTTCATTGGAATTGGTACTTATAAAAAGTATATTTCAAATTAGGATACCATAAAATAAATGTAACAAATGAAGATATTACAAAAAAAAATAATTTTAACTAAGATATAGACAACATTAGTTATAAGTGATTTTAATCATTTAACATCCTTCCACTATATATCTTTAACTGATTTCGTATTAGTGGTCGCTACATCACCTAAATCATGCCTCCACGTATGCTAGAGGTTTCAAACTAGTGGTCGGGGTTTATAATGATGCGGTGAGGAGATTGTACCCTATGGTTAGAGTATTAATAACAATATAAATAATAAAAAACATATAACCAAGACAAAAAATATCACAGATGGATCCAGGAATGTTCAAAAAATAACTATAGTACCAAAATGATAGAAAATGGTGTATTCTATATACGTCACAATGTGTTCTCTATGGATAGATCATATACATGGGATAAAAAAATATAAAAAATAAAAATGAATCTAAAACTCATCCTCAACTAGACTTGAGTCTGTCCTGATACTATCATCCATAATCCACTATAGGATTCCAAGAGAAACATCAAGCAACGATCCCTTTCACAAAACCTATAACCTATGACCAAGAAGTAATATCTTTTTGGGTACCAAAGTTTCATAGTGGTATGATAAAGGTATGATTATAATTTCATACTTCCCTACCTATCGAAACCCTAGAATTAGCACCATGAAATAAAAGTGCATGAAGAAATTCTCAAAGTAGAAAACTTAACATCTTTAAACAGTTTTATGAAAAAACAACCACTAAGGCCTTGAGTTCACAAAAACACCAAAGTAAGGATATAACATTATTTATCCTTATATATGTGACCTAGATTAATCATTCATACTTGGACCATATTTTGGGTGTCTCGAAGCATGATGGGATGATCATGCCTCCAAATATAATAGACATGGGATTCCATGGTATACAAATAAAGTATCATGAACCACCCCTATGAGTGTTTTCACATCAAAGTCATTATCCCACAAATAACTTGAATCTCCCATATGTTAGTTTTCACAACAAATGGAATAATACAATAAGTAACAAGAACCCCACCTTCATATATTTTCTCACCTAAAATCATGACCACCCATAAAGGGTGTTTTCCATAAAAATCCACAACCACTAGGATGGTAATTTTCTTTTACATTAAAAAAATTATACCCTAAGGTGAATTTTAATTAAGTTAAAACCATTTCAAAAAAGAAATAATTATTTAAAAAACACATTGTTGGAAATCATTTTGTTATAAAATCCCCTTTTCACTTCACAAGACTCTATCAAGACTTACCATTTTTTCAAGGAAACCATTAAATTATAATAAAAAACATCTAATTTATGTCAAATTCACAAAAAATAATTTAGAAAACATAAATCAATTTCATTCCTTATAAAACAAATCTTATATCATCATTGTTTTACAGAACCAATATTACCATTTTTTAGGATCAACTCGAGGCCAAATGCAATTTCAATTCATTGATGATTGATAAACTCTATTTCATAATCATTGATTCAAAAAGTAACCCCACAATGGAATAATTATAACATGGATTAACAATTTAATAAAACATAGATAAGATAAGTTTAGATATCTAAATTAGTAATAATAATTAAGTCGTAACCAAAGGTAATGAAATTTTAGTAAATTCTATGACAATACTTGATAACAATCATGGATTCACAACCTATGAAATTGAAAAAAAAAGATGTGTGAATATGGGTTATGAATAGGGCCCACCTAATTTAGGCTTGTGGGATTTTACACTTCCAATATTAGACACCGATTTGGCCTAAATTGGAATAAAATTAGAAACCAAATAAAAGAACTAGAAATAGGGCTTAGACAAGAATAGTGAGAGCTCCCTTAAAAAAGATAAATGAAGAATGAAAGGATTTGAAGTCACAGTCTTACCTCTATTTATCTTACTCATATCTAATAAGGTCAAATGGAAAACGGATGACTAATATCCATAATGGTAAGAGAGAGAGGAGGGTATGTCGTTTGTGAGGATGTTGGGTTAAAATATGGAAGAAAAGGAGGGTCTTTCTATTTTTAATTCATAAGGGGAAAAGGAAAATTTCTATTTTTTAGGGGTTTATAAATTGGTTGTATGGTTTTATAAACCATGATATAATAGTTCATTCCTCACTACCTCACAGTACCCCTTCTTACAAGGTTTGTATGTCTGTCTTACCAACCACATGCCAACCCGATTAATCAACTCAAGAAACATCTACAACAATTAGCACTATTTTTATAAAAATATGAACCATGTCCTATGAAACCCCATAAAATTTACTCTGATATCCACATGGTTTCCCCCAAACTATGTGACAATCATTCGAGAAAAAAATATACTATACAACCTGAAAATAAAATCACTCCATGATCGGGATGATGCAAGTTTTATCCTAAACTGTGCACATCAAACCATGAAACATAGATGGAAACCTAAAAAAATCTATATAATCCAACCCAAAGATCATAATACATATTCAAAAACTTGAGACATATCTTAGGAATGAAAACACATCCCAAAACACCCCTTAAAGATATTCCAACTCTTGAATTCACGATCCCAAACCTCGTTTAAAAAAAGCCCTTACACCAAACTCAAAAATTTAGAAAAAAAATATCTTGAAATTTTCTGAAAGGCAGTCTTTATAGATTATATTCTAATATTTTTGAAAATTAAGGATAAACATAATGTGCATTTGATTATTATACTAATATTTTTTTTGAAATGGAAAATTATATGTGAAATGTAGAAAATGATATTTTTGGAAATAAATAATGGAATTACTGGGGCATTTTATAATAAGAAAATGGATATTTTATGGTTTTATACAAGAAAATGTTATTAAATAAAAACCCATATCGACATTTGTGAGAGAGATCTGTGTTATTATTGAATGTGTTTGATATTATGGAATATTTATAATAAATTTATCTTGATTTTAATTATTACTAACCGATTTAACATATAATTTAGTAATGTTTATTTTGATAAAATAAAATAAATAGATCGTATAGGGTCTTAATATGTGGTTAATCATTATACCTATACTCACACTACCCTTAAGTATAGAAGAGTTTATGAAATATAATAATGATTAAAAGATATTACTATGGAGTGAACTCATGAAAAATGATAATTTGATAGCCTACATATCAAGAAAATTAAAATATTTATGAAAAAAATTACTTTTCACATATCTAAGAGTTTGAAACTATGATATTTTTGTAAAATATTGAGAGATATTTCCTCTATCATGAGAAGTGTGAAATTTGTACTAATCATAAAAACAAAAAATATATATTTACATATAAATAAATCAACTTGAACCAAATAAGATAGTTATATTTGATCAAAGATAATAACCATTCAATTTATTTCCATCCTAGATAAGAGATAAAGGTTTCAAATACTCTAAGTAGAAAAAATGTTGCTTCATTATCTATGATAATAATTTAATGGGATCCATTCTTATTGGATATGAAAATTATAGACATAGAAATTATAAATTAATGACATAATACCTCACACAAATTTTGGCCAACCATATATCATAAAGAATACTAACATTATAAAAAGTGATCATTTTTTAGATAAAGATGGAGTTTTACTATTTGGGAGATTATTATATAAACCATCAATGTTAGAAATAAAGAAGGAGCTATAAAATGGTGCACATAACTCATATTTCTCAATATAATAAGGAAGAAACAAGATATATCTAGATATGTAAGAGAATATATAGTAAGAAAACATAAATAATTAAATTTTTAAATATGCACCCTGCAGGAATTTGGGGTGTTGGGGGGGGGGTTGGGGTGTGGAGTGCTGATCGTGGGGTCAAGTCCCCAAGCCATATTTCTTTGTAGCGGGTGTTTATTAAAGACCCACCTTTTAATAAGTTTATAAATAAACCTTAAAGGTCATTTTTATGAAAAAAAAAGATAAAATGATATAAATCCAATGGTATTATGTAACCATTACCAATACCAATATGAAAATGAGAAAATAACACCATGAAATTTATTATACGACTTAAATCAATTACTAAAATAAAAAATTAAATGGTTTTTGGTAGATCGACTTATAAAGTCAGATTATGACACCCTATAACTCAAACTCCCAAATTTTATGTGTATTACACATAATTTACAAACTAGATTTGATACCAACTATATATTCTCATATATTACATTCCTATTATTACAAGAATTAAAGAAAATATTCCATTACACATATTCCAAATACCTTTTAGATTTAGAGCCTACGGTAATTAGAAAAAATAATAAACTAATAGAACCCATGTATTTCTTGACTAAGGTAAATATTTTCCACTACATAAGAAACTATTTAATCCATAATAGGTCTTCAACATCTCCCAAAAATTCTCAAAACAACATATACTATTATAAATATCATGTCTAATACATTAATTCATCACCTAGGGAAATGGAAACATAAAAAGGGGTGAGATCTAATGATCAATAATGATAAACCTAAGGGATTATAATCAAAGATCATAAGTGAGAATAATATGAGCATAAATAATATGTCAAGAATAGATAACAAAAATAATTCCATAATAGAAAGAAAATAAAAGTATAATATATCCATATATAATAATGGAAATGGAAATATCACATGGATAACAATAACTAGTTAATTAAAAATAAAATTCATAATGTCTAACAGTTAATTCCATTCCCTAAGCCAATACATCATGATCGAAGACATCATGATCTTTCAGCTCAGTTACTTTGTCTTAGAAATATCTTGTTTAGGGAAAGAATGCACCAAAATTCCCAAGACAGTTTTTCTCATGAGATATATTGATGCATTGAGGGGCTATATAATTTTGAGCCCCACCTATCACTGCTTTAAATATAATTCATTCATATTATAAATGATATGAATATCAATTCAATCCATAATCAAATTGCCTTAGTAATCATTAAACATCTATATTGAGAAAAAAACATAATGTCAATAACTTTATCCTTATTAATAATGGGGATACCATTATAATAACACATCCAAATAAATAAGGATGATGTTTAAACAATACACAGACATATTTTATATGTAATCAATAAATATCATTATCAGAATAAAAAATTTATGAATTTTAAATAGTTATTCAATCAATGAATGGAATTTATTTTGACTAATAATAAATAAAACGAACACCTTAAAGAGAAATGGGTAAACACTTTTTCAATAATTTCCCCAAGAAATAGATATATAGTTTTTTATATGAATTCCCTTCAAATAATGTAATAAAAAATAGGGTATCTATATAGGAAAAGTATTGGAAGAAAAATAATGACTATAAAAACGATGATTTCTCAAGATAAAGGAAGTGATAGATATCAATAGTTTATTCCCCCAACAGAAAATAATTTTATATGATTTATATTTAAATCCATGACCAATATATAAACCCCAAAATGAAAACAAATGTGAATATGAATCATATTACAATGAAATAAAATTGAGATGTAAAAACCCTTATCGTAAAGGTAATGTAAGAATAACAATAACATGAGAAAGATAAAATGAAATTAAAATATAATGAAATTAATGGTATTAAATTTAAATGATGTAAATACGGAAGTGGTTACAATATATAAAAAAAGACAATGTGCAATACCAAATATGTCTTAGGGAATTGAAAATAGATACAAATAAAAATTAGAGATTTAGAAAAATTCAAATCAAACCCCCTTAAAGGATAGAATTTCTAATGAAACATTAAATACCAAAAATAATTAGAGGATAATGATACATAATATTAAATGGGGTATTATATGAACCATAAAAAAATCTGGGTGTATAATAAGAAATATATTTCAAGAAATATGAATTGACACTAATAAACTACTTTCAAGTAACATAATCATTTCTCTACGAATTATTTAATAAAAAAGTTATAAAAAATAATTATAGAACCCTATAAATGTTTGAAAAAAAATAAAAATAATTCATTATAATTATTAATTAAAATTTTAAATAATAGAGTTCAATAATAATGTTTCAAATACAATAGAAGAACATTGAGTTGATACAAACCCTTATAGGTTTTTAAATTTTTGAGTCTAGACTCTATGAGAGAAATAAGATATAATTCGACATTAGATGCCAAATAAATATAATAGAATCATAATTAAAAATAATAATGGGTTAGTAAAAAAACTATTATAAATAAAACATGTTTTATAGTAACAAATATGTCTCCCGGGGTCAAAATTAAGACAAGAACCTCTTGCCTTTTTTTATTCATTCTAAATATGCACCAAAATTAATAATTATCAAATTATTATTATAAAATAACTTATTATGAATATTATTAATCTTATATTTAATTTAATATATACTATTTATTATCATTTCCTATATATTTATTATGTAGTTTTTTCTTATGTTTTATTGAAAATTTAATTGGTGTCATCTTATTCCTATAATTTTAGTGATTAAATATAATATATTAATAATAAGTTAAACATTTAAATAACCATAAAAAATAGCCATTTTGTTATTAATTTATAATTACATTAATATTTAATATCCCATAAACATCCATGATAGAGTTTTATAAAAAAAATTAAGTATGTGGTTAAACTAACCCCAAACATGAACACGCTTTATCTCAATGGGTGAGTATGCTTAAGGAAGTGTATAATATAATTACAAAATATTAATAATAATATTTTTTAATATTTTTTAAATTATTTGAATTTTATTTTTAGTTTTTTTATAAATAATCCAAATCAATATGAAAAATGAAAAACATTACTCTGTGGAGGCGGTAGTCCATACAATGCACGATAAACATTCTTTTGTATTTATAAGTGGATGAAAAGGAATAAATATGGGGTTTTAAATTAATATAAAAATAAATAAGAATAATAATGGTACATATTTCATTATATAACCATGTTAAAGGTTGTTTTTTAAGATAAAAATTATGAAAAAAATTATTATGATTAAGTAATACTCACTTTGGGAGCCAGAATATTCTCTTGAAAGACTCCTTGGAAATGAAGGGCTTAGTATAACTTATGGTGACTAGAGGATTTAGTTCATGAAACTAAACTCCAATAGAGTATAATTGGGGAGGGTATCATGTAAATTAATAGTCTTATGAGTATCTTTAATAGGGTGCATTTGATCCCCTTTTATAAGTGAAAAAAGAGAACCCTTGTAAACTCCCATTATTTTTCAATAATGTAACAACACTATTCAAGGGTATATGGATTAGAAAGTTGGAAATAATGGAGTTTGGTTGATATTAGGCCATTAATCCCTCAAAATTTTATTTTCAAACATATTAGAATTCATTTTCATGAATGTCCCGAAGGACTTGTTTTTATTTTATTATGGTTATTCCCCTTTTAAGGGTTGAAGGGGAACCCATACATGACCCATAGGCCCAAGGCACAAGGCCCGAATAAACTATAATACATGATCCGAAGGCCTAGAGGCATACCATGCCCATTACAAGAACCATAGTCCCAACCCTCTAGAACTACCCCTCCCCAGCTTCTGTGTCATTGATCACCTAGCTCCCCAACTTGCATTGCTGATCGGCTAGCAATGCCCCGTACAAACTTTCATGGTGCCTCGTCCCGATGGCGCCTGCCATTCAACATTCTTAATCATATTTATTATTGATTATGTATTAAATGGGAGATAATTTATTTAAATATATAATTAATAATTATACTAATATCACTTTTTATGAGATATTAATTTATTTCTTATATAAAAATTACATTACATTAATAAAATAATTCTTTGAAAATTACAGTTATACCATTATTATGGTCATTAACATTAATCCTAGTAATAATAATTCTATTCCCAAAAATTAAACTCAAAAAATATGATCATGTTGATATAAAATATGAAGTCCATTTTTTTTTATTTAATTTCTATATGTGATGAAATTTAATTTTTTAATATGAGAAAATAAATCGGTTTTTAGAGTTAAATATACTTTTGTTTCCTAAACAATATATATAGGTTTTATAAGTATGAAAAAATAATTTTAAATGATTTATTTTGAAAATAAATATATAAATTTTATAGAAAATTTTTTCAAAAAACATTTAATTAGTTGTTATATTATTATGATGTTGGAAAAGTGATGGTTTTAGCAATATCAATATTTTTTTCATTATTAACATATAAACCAATTTCTTCAAAAAAACATAACAAGAAAATTTTTACACTATAAATAAAAAATGAAATTAATTTTATCAACTTTAGATTCTAAAAATTTTTAATTTAGTTTTTAAATTTTAAATAAAACGAAAAAAAAAGTTCATTATAGAATAATTAACATTATTTTTTTCTTTAAAGTAAAAAATAGAAAATGTATATAATACATGTGATATATAACTTTTTATATTAATAAATACCAAATTATATCATCATAATTTGTAGTTACATATCCCCTTAATATATTTTTTAATACCTAATCATAAGGTACGCACTACTGGCAGTCATGGGTGGTGATTATGTTAACATAGATCCAATGGAAATTTACATAAGCTTGAGTTTCTCCCATATAAAATTTCTCTCATACCAAAATTATTCATGTACGTATTGGTATTGGTATATAGATAAAACTATAAAATATACCTCTGTGAAAAGATAAATAAATGAGCTTCATATGGAATACTTACGTTACCCCATTATATTTCTTTCGTTTTTGTATATTTCAAAATATGGTTAATTCCATTTATACACAATAATTTAATGCATATAGTATAACGATAAAATTTTATTTTAACATATCATTGTTTTTTTAGTTAAATATTTCTTGTATATTAATCAATTAACATAATATTAACTTAAATAAAATATATATTTATGTTTCATGTTGTTATATTCTCCCACCGTAAATAAGCTACATCCTCACAATTTTAATTATTCATTTATAATGAAAAAGTTAAGGGTGTAAATAAGATAGAAATTACTCCAAATTTAATATTTATTGATGTTCCATCCTTATTATCCTAGTTATGACTAGTGAACTGATTTTCCCCTTATAATAGGAATATAATTAACATTATATTAAATACCCAATATAATGGGAGTAATTTTTTATTCGGAGTTTATAGTCACCCTTATATTAATAGGTTATCATGGATTTATTTTTAGACATGATTTCAGTATCTTGGAAATTTTCATGACCCTTATGTCAAGAGTGTTAATTAATTCCTAATATCACATCAAATTTTACAAAATTAAAGATAATAGAATTTATAGGAATTGAATTTCTATAAATATATATTAGACATTATTTATATACATGGGTTACAATAATCATACCATTAAATGTTTTTGTTAATAATTAAACATATATTCATCAATTTGGGGATTTCATGTTAATCGGAAACATACTATAAACATAGGAGTAGGTTAAAAAATATATGAATACAATACTCATAGATTTTAGGTTGGTGATTAGTGTTCCACACTCACCATTATCTTCAAAATTCTCTTCCATAGTTTTGGGTGTAGGGGCTTCTATTATCTGGAGATTTTATGGTTTCTATCATCCTTGTTAGCCCTCTGATTAGGGAACGAACTTTGATAATTTATAAGTTCCCCACATTTAATATAGTGAAAATTCATTGAGACTTTAGGATGGAATCATTTCCCTTTTACCATTTTCACTAAGATATTAACTTTTACTTGACAATTAGTTGTTTTGCTCCCTCATTATATAAATATAAAGCATCAAAAATTTCATTTAAGAAATTTACATGGGTTCTTCTTCAGACATTTTCAACATGAAATATATTTAACATTTTATCCTTCATTATATTTGTGAATCAAACTTCCATGAGACTACATAATTCCCTTATTTGGTTTGTTTGGAAACTCGACTTTGTTAACATCATCAAACATAATTATTTATAGTTGGTTTGGATAATCACAAGGTTATTAATTATAAATATTATCCCATTAGATTTATTATTGGGATAATCTCTCTATTATCCATATAATACATCTTTAACTTTGTTCCTCTAAGATTTATCTATTATTAACAACAAGACAAGTTAATCATGAGTATTGAAAACCAAAAGATAATTATGGTAAAATAATTACATAAAAAATAATCCTAAAAATATATTACACTTCAAAATTATTTCATTATATTTCAGTCCAACCTAAATTACCCTCGGTTTAATCTAGGCTTATTTTGTTTCGGTTCTCTCAAATTCCTTATCATAATTCCATAAACTAGTAAATATTTCATATTGTAATTTAAATAGAGTGTGATTAACTAAATAATATCCCCTAAGAGTGCCTAGCTAGTTGTGCAGTTTTAGGCCCACTCATCATGAACCAAACTGAAGATCGATTCAGTGCCCAGCTATCCTTTTTTAGGGTGATTGACACTATGTTAATTTATTCCTCAACCGCATCCACTTTCCAATATCTAGATCATGAAGTAACTTTTAGGATAACCACACAATATCTACTTTACCAAAACTTTTGGATGTTATTTTTTAATTATACTTATCGTATAAACATATCCCCCATGTTTTCACTAAATATTACTCATCCTAATCCCTAAAATATTAAATATTAATTAAACTAAAATAATAGGTTATTTATACATTTGAAATTATTATGAAACTTAACTATAACGCTTAAGTTATCCTCATATAACATCCTAACATATAAATTTATCTATTCCCTACTTTTATACCTATTATGATACCCCAAAAATTACACTCCCAGGTTCAGTAAAAATAACACAATCTTTACATAATGGATTTGATACCAACTATTGATTCTTAGACCTAACATTCCTATAACTATAATAATTAAAGAAAACATTACATTACATGCATTAACATGACCTTTTTAGTTCAGATCCTGATATAATTAGGATAAATCATAAACTAATAGATCCCATGTCTTTCTCAACTAATGAATTTTTTCACAAAATATAAAAAATTACTTAATCCCTAATAATTCATCAATATTTCACAAAACTTCTCTACACAAGCTGTTATGTGATACATATCATGTGTAATACATTTCTTCTTAACATGGGAAAATTGAAACATTATAAGGGGTGAGATCAAATTCTTAGTAAGTGTGAAAATAAGTGATAATAATGAAGAACAGAAGTGATCATTAGATGAGTATAAATAATATGATAGGAATATATAACCAAAATAAATACATAATATAATGTAAAAGAAATAATAATATATACATGGATAATAATGTGAATGAAGATATCATATGGATAATAATAACTCATTCCATAGCGTTGAAATAAAAAAATTTAGATAGTTAATTCCAATCCCTAAGCCAAGACATCCTGATCTTCGACATTGCGGTCATACTGTTCAGGCACTGTTTCTATGAAATATTGTTTTTTGGGCCAGAATAAACCAAAATACCCATGATAGTTTGTCTCGTGATACCTATTGATTCATCAAGGGGATATATAATACAGGGCCCCACCCATCACTTCTTTAAGTCTAATGCATTTACCATATGAATGATATAAAGATAAATGCAATTAATAATCCACATGACTTAGGAATCAATATAAAATGTATTGAGATACAAATGTGTAGAATTTTAGCACTTTCCCCTATGTTAATAAAAGGGATAACATGATCCTAACCAATCCAAATCAATAATGTTAATGGTTAAACAATACGTAATTATCATTATTTAGAAATTAATAATCATTTTTATGAGAATAAAATATATAAATATTTTCAGTAGTTCTTCAATCAAATAATTGAATATATTTCTATATAATCATGTAACTTCCCAAACTTTTATAAATAAAATTCTATTTTCAATTTAATTAAATATATTATTATATAATATGGATATAGAAAATGCATGCACTTATTTGGTTTTATAACATCCTATTGGTTTTAAAATATTTTTAAGCATCATTACCATTGATAATATATCGATTGAATAGGGATCAAATGATTAGTACAGATATAGGGTTTTTATAAATGTTATTAACATAGAAAAAGGAATTGGAATCCATAATTAGTAGGATGGTACATTATCAAGACCATTTATCAAATCATCTAATGGAGATTGAATCAAAATGATTTTCCCTTGACGAAGCCCAAACTGAGATCCAACAAATTTAGAATGTGCAAAACCATTTATGAGAGAAGTATACACTCATTGAGATCATGGAACAAACCATGTATGCCAAACCATCACATGAATGTCTCACCATTATCCACATTACCCTTTGGGTGTTCGCTAGTGTAATAAAAGGATGTGTATCAAGACCCCAATATTATGAATGTGTTTATTATATTTTTAATAAAATCATGGTTATATTTAATTCTAATTTATAATAAATTTTTAATTTTATCCAATAAAACACAAATTTTATTTTTAATTAATATTCAATTTCAATTAAGATGTTTATTTTAAAGAATTAATGGATCTTTTAAATAAAAAATATATTTAAAAATATTATTACTAAATAATTTCTTTTAAATATAAGTAATAATATAATTTTTATTAAATGTAAATAATTATATAATTTTTATTAATTCAAAATTAATTTTTTATAAGGGTTTGCGAACTATTATTATCAAAAAATACATCATTTCTTGATAAATGTCAATTCAATTTTAAAAGTAAACAAAATAATATATTTAGATAATTAATTTGATAAAATTATTTTCTTGGAATCAGCGTGTAGAAATTATCCTTTAGTGACATATTCACAATTTTATGAGATAGTTGAATTTTCACCACTATAATATTAGGTTTATCCAGCAATGGGTTTTAACAGTGCTAGCTTAAAGATTCATTTAAACCCCCCTTTAGTGCTAGAAAAATCATGGTTAAATGGGGTATTTGACCTCAATTTTCTAGTACTGTTAAAGGGGTCCCTTTTTCGACACTTGTAAAAAATAATTGATAACCCCCCCCCCCCCCCACCATTATCAGTACTATTAATAGTACTGAAAATATGTAATTTATCAGTGCTTCCAAAAAAGCTCTCATAAAGGGGGGTTGTTATAATCACTAGTAAAAAAGAGATAATAAAGGATGGGTCTTTATCATCGCTTTTTTAGAAGAAATGATAAAGAACCCCCCCTCCCCCCCCCCTATCAGGGTATTTTTACTAGCGATGATAAATGGTACATTTAAAAAAATTCCATAAAAATAATATATTATTATATTATTATATTTACATTGATATAAATATAATATATATTTTTAAATATGTTTTATATAAGTATAAATAAGAATTTATAGATAATATATAATTTATTTAGTGAAAATGTATTACAACTCTAGAAAATCCCTACAATCCCAACAAACCCCTAATAACGAATGATAACTCTAGAAACCCTTAAACCCCATAAAAACCTTAAGATCCCATAAATACCATGAAATTACAACAAATATTAATCCAAGAGTATATTTTATCCTCACAACCAATCAAATCAAATCTTATGAAATGAGTTAGCACCACATGAGATTTAGATCATGTGAAAATCAAAGGAATAAAATTTATTACAGTTTCAAAAAAGTCAAAAATCAAACTCAAACTTCCAAATGCCATAACTTCTGATCTTGGTGTCTATTTGGGATCCACCACATATCAAATTGAATCCTGGGAGGATCTATAAGATGCATAGTTATGAACTCAACTCTGTGATAATTTTTCTATTTTCAACTCCCCAAAAGCCCCAAAAGGCCTCTGAAACTAAGTTTGTATTGGTGGTACCCCAATTTCTTAAAATTAAAAAGGCTATAACTTCTTATCTCAATGTTAGTTTGTCCTATAACAGATATAAAATTGAAGAATGTAATGGTATATAAGCCTTGATAACCCATGGTTACCAATGACCACCTTTATTAAGGAAGAAACTGAGTTTATATTTTTCATACCCCAATTTTTTCACATTTGACGGCCTTTCAAACTGTAATAACTTTTGATTCAGGTCTCTGTTTGGGATATACCACTTATCAAATAGAATCTTGAGATGAGATCTAGACCTTTGTGACCCATGAAATTCCCTTATCACCCCTTTTGAGGCAAAAAAATTCTTATAAGTCCTCCAAAACTATGTTTTTTTCCTCCATATCCAATTTTTTTAACATTCAATGGATTTTAAGCCTCATTTAAGGGGTTATTTTTTCCATTTTTAGTGGGGAATGAATTTATTCCTAGTAATTACATTAATATTGATATTATGGTTTTCATATTTTATCATTTTTCATAATTTAATATCATTTATAATCAAATATTTTATAATATATACATATTTTTTTTGTATAATCTCACATAAAAATAATTTTTATAAATAATTAATTATATATATTTACATATAAAATATATTTCGTGATATATAAAATATATCTAAATAAAAACTAATATCCATTTTAAAAAATATATAATAATAGAAATATATTTAAATATATATATAAACATATATATGAACATATATATAAACATATATATAAATATATTGATAAAAATATAACATTAATATATATATATATATATATCCTAAAATGTAAAACAAACAATATGAGGTAGTGGAAAAGACGCTAGTGTACGAGTTAGAGGTCATAGGTTTGAAACTCACTAGAGGAAGGTACGTGTGATGGGGGTGTAATTATCTAAAGATCTAATAAAGGGGTCGGGAAAGCGATAATAAAGGGGGGTGGATGGGAAGTGATGATAAAGGGGGAATGAAAAAAAAATTATACCCCTAATCAGTGAGGCCTTTATCAGTGCTTTTTTAGCAGTGTTAAAGGGGGGATTTATCATCGCTTTTTATAAGTGTTTTTAAAGATTACCTTTTAACATCGCTTACATTATTTTCACATCTATATCACTGATAAATCCTTTTTACTAGCACTATTAAAGGCCCGATTTACAGTTGTGTTTCGTGTAAAAATTAAATATGGTATAAATATATTGTTTTTATTATGACATCATAATGAACAAAAAATGATGTAATAAATACTCTAGAAGGTATCCATGACCAAATAAATATTATCCCTATAAAATAATTTCATTTTTAGGTTAATTGATTAATTTTAGAAAGCCAATATGAATCCTCCAAAACCTATTATATATTTTATGGTGTAAAATAATTTTTTAAGAACATGACTCACTTACACATCACAAAGGGTAATATTTTAATAAGTTAGGATTTTGGACTTATAAAATAATTAAAACCACTCACCTCTGATATAAACCAATGTAAAAACCCATGGAGAGGTTTTTGGTTTTGATTACTTTATTATATAGAGTCCAAAACCTATGTTTGGGGAGTAATAGAGAACTCCCCTCTCTTTTCCTATATAAACCCACAAAATCTCCCATTTCACTTCACTAAGAAACTGTTGATCTTGTCCTTACTCTTCCCTCCCCTCTATATATTCCTCCTAAGGTTCCCCCAATATCTAAAGAATCTTCTCCCAAGCTTTTGGAATCACACTTTCAAGGTAAGGGATCCCCCACTCTTCTATTTTTTATCAAAAACCTATTTTATGTTACGTCTATTAATTACCATTTTTTCATATTTAGATGTGTTCTTAAATATCCTCATTACTATCCATTTTATCCCCAAATGATAAGTGACTCCTTTATCTCTCATAAATCACTCCCATTAACCTTTATGTACACCCATAACCATGCCAAAATTTAGAAAGGGATCCTCTCATTTTACTCTTTATTAAATTATCTTCATTATATTATGCCTTTTATATCTAATTCCTAATTTTGGGATATTTTAATAAATATTCCTATTAATTACCCTATGATTAATAAATTATGATAAACCCCTTTAACTCTCATTAATCTCTCCCATGATCATTTATATTCCCCCATTACGATGCTAAAATGTCAACATGATTTTCCATGCCAAAATAATTGTTTAGTGAATACCCATACCCATGTCCTATCAATGATGTTCACAATTTATACTTATTTTATTGGGTAATTACATTTATTTATTCCATAATCCTTTTTCATGGAATAAAATTTGATGATAAATGATTCCATGTTGTATGATCAATGTGGCACAATTTTGAATGTGAATGAAATGAAAGTGATGGGAGCACCTAAAATTATATAGTTCTCCAATGCATTGGGTAATTTTTTTCTCTCATGAGAAATAATGAATGATATTAGGGAGTGAACCTAATACATTATGGTAACATTTCTATCATGATGTCCTGGAGGTTATCCTTGACCTATGTTTATGATTCTATGTTTAAATTTACTATCATGATCATGTCTATGATTCTCACCACTTTTATGTCTCCTTAATATACCAATTTTATAGAATGAAATAATTTATTCTTGTTATTCCATGTTTTTCACTTATTGGTCTTTTTAGATCACCACTTTTTTATTCATGTCCCTATGTATCCCATGTAGTTTTATGTACGATGGAATAATGTGAGCATGTTATAGATGCTTTCAATAATTGTGATGTATTCCCTGAAATAAGTTGTTATATAATGGTCCTAATTTCCAAATACAATAGATGTATAAATATTATAGGTTGTATTATGTGTAATATTATGTAATAAATCATTAATAAATGTGTAATGATAATTAGGATTGTCATAGTTGGTTTCATAGAAAATTTTAGTTATTTTTTGGATTATGATTAGGAAACTCCAAACAACCCCTTAGGGATAAGAATAAACAAAAGAATACAACCCTAATTTTTATTAAAGTATATAGTATGTGGTTTTCAAGAAAATAGATCATATTTTGGATACTATAAGTGAATAAGTCTCTATAATAGATGTATATAGGGTTAAAATAGGAAAACACTAGATTGAGCTAGACTCGATCAGGAACTGATGCATGGAAATGAACATTGTTACACACCTAATTTGACACTTCCAAGGGACATGATTTAGAAAATTCACAATATCATCATGAACCATTATCAATGGAGAAAAAATAAACATAAGAACATATGTTCGGAAATACTTCATGGATAACATAGATTAAATACTAGAAATTCCTATTTAATGGAAATATATGTCATTTATAAGTTACCATTTTAATGTTACTAGTTTCACATTTGTACATTTAATAGTTTAAAAGTAATCATCCCTAAAATTCCATTTATTCAATCCAATTAATACAAATAGAAGCAACCAATTAAACAACCACAATGAAGGGAAATTTTATGACTTCTCAAATGAGATTCGAAACTCGATGGGAGTAGGAATCTAGAACATTGTAATGATACTCTATCAGCTAACTCGTATTATTAATAGAAACCTAGATCAAGAGAAGTGACCAAATCCCCATAATAAATAAAAAGATTCAATTAATACCTTTATGTGGAAAATGACTCCAATTTTCAATGGATTATCTGGTCCCTTAATTATGGAACAATGGATCAACTCCATTGAAAATATCTTCTCTATCTTTCAATGTTCTAAGAAAAATAATGTTATACTATTTTTTTATCCTATGGAGGGAGAAGCGGGTCAGTGGTTGAAATTGGGAAAGAATGAAAATAATGAGTAAGAGATTGAAGTGATGTGGTGGAAGAAATTATTTACAAAAATGATAAATATTTTCTTCCCAATCTCTGACTTAAAATGGAAATGAATTTCGATTCCCTCGAGAGAGAAATACGATGAATCTATCAAGACATACGAGTAAAACATCCCAAGGATTTCATGATATCCCTCTATATTTTTCATTACCCCCTAATTAATAGTTAAACACTTATTTAGTAGGATAAAACCTAGTCTATAAAAAGCTCTAGTGATTCGAGACTTTGATATTTATAAGGAAATTATTCATTGTTCCCTTAAATTCGAAATAGATATCAGTGAATCTCAACTGTATCATTGGGATAAGAAGTGAAATGTGGAGTTTAATTATGGTGGTGAAATGGATAAATCTAACAGTGATAATAAATTTTAGCATCCTACTTATAATGAGTGTTGAAATAAGCCCCTAAGAAATTTCTTAAGGGGTATGAGGAAATGATTTTGGTATGGGAAGGAAGGAAACCTAGAAAGTGATTACTGATAGAAGAAACACAATAAAGAGATAGTGAAAATTAATTCTATTGTAAACCATCATCATATTGTTCATTACTTCAACAGCAAGGAAAAATATCACTTTGAAAACCAATTCACATAGACCATAGTTTTTGGATACAACCGACAACCTCAAAGGTATTAAGGGAAATATTATTCCATCTAAAAATCTAAGGTGGATCCCAAAAAAAGTGGGGAAAGGTATGCTTCTTATTCATTAAATAATAGAGAACATACTTTTTTATTGTAGTTTAAAACATTCTTGCATATCATACAAGTTTAGTGTTACTATGAAAACACCACCACAAATCATGGAAGTAGTGTTATAGACTAAAATGGAAAATGGGGAAATTATTTCATCCCAAGTATAAAACACCTACCCTATCAAAATTTTTGGGATGAAATTCCTAGTGACCTTTATGATACTATCTATAGTGTAATTTAATGAATTTATGGGCATGGGTGGGATTTCCATATATAGAGGCAATATAAATTGTCACGAGAAGGAAATCACTCACTATATCATGAATTTTATTCTTATTCTATAGAAGAGGAAGGGGAGGATGAATATTTATTAGAAATAACATCTCAATCGTGGATATTATTTTCCTATTATAATGTATATCTAGATCAAATGATTTATTCTAATGAAAAGATCATCCTTGAAGAAATTCCCATTATGAGAGAATACATTGAAGTGTTTCTTGAAGAATTGTCTAGTTTTCCTTCTAGATGAGTGGTTGAATTTTCAATCGAGCTTATACATGAGGTATTTACATTATCCCAGACTTTGTATAGAATGGTTGTTGTGGTACTTGTGGATATGGAGAAACAACTATAGTAGAATCTGAATAAATGGTTCACATGCCCAATTGCTTCACCTTGGGGTGTGCCAGTCCTCTTCATCAAGAATGTAGATGGGTCAATATGCCTTGAAATTGATTATCATAATCTAAAAAACATCATGATATAGAACAAGTAACCTCTTACATGGATTTATGACTTCTTCAATTATCTATGTGGATCCCATTACTTCTCTTATGTTGATATTCATTTGGGGTATAACAATGTTAGGGTGAAGAAGGAGGATATCCCCAAGCCTACTTTTCATACATGGTACATGTACTATGAGTTTATAATAATTCCATTCAGACTCACTAATTATCTAGAAATATTTATGGACCTAATGAATAGTGTATTTTGATGTTATATCAAAATATTTATGGTAGTCTTTATCAATTATATTCTAATATAATTCAAAATTAAGGAGGTCAGTGATGAGAATCTGACCACTATGCTAAAGACCTTACCGAAGGAGAAGGTTTATTTAAAGTATATCAAATGTGATATATGGTTTAAGGAAGACTAATTCATGGGAAATATTATCATAAGTAATGGGATAGTTATTGACACTTCAATTACATAAGTAGTTGAAGGATGTCAAGGGCCATCATCTGTAACAGAAATCAGTAGTTTCCTTTGGTTAGCTCGGAATTATTGTCGATTTGTGAGAAATTGTACATGATTGCAAACCCAAAAAACCAAGATTACTCGGAAGTGGGTAATGTTTTTTTGGAATAATGAATGTGAAGTGAGTTTCATGGAGTTAAAAAATGAGATTTTCCCTACTCCTATACTTATTCTACCAACAAGTGGAAAACTTTTTGCGGTATACAACGATGCTTCAAAGAAGGGCCTGGGTTGTGTGTTAATGCATAATGACAAAGTGATAATATATTCTTCAAGGAAATTAATGGTTCATGAATAAAACTAACCAAAAAATGATATAGAGTTGGATTTAGTGATATTTCTAATGATAATATAAAGGAATTATCACTTTGGGGAGAAGTGTGAAATATATATGGATCATAAGAACCTCAAGTATAAATTAACAAAAAAAGAGTTGAATATGTGCCCGTAAAGATTGTTAGAGATGATTAAGGATTATAACCACTCAATCCACTGACATCGTGGGAAAGGGAATAAGGTGGATGATTCTATAAGTAGAATTTATCAAAAATGTTATCATTGTTAATAATTGAGAACGATCCGGTCTTCTTGGACATGAAATGGATTACCATGGGAATCATAAAGGAAGGAAAATCATTAATCTTTTCCCAAATAATTTCTCAACCAAAGAGGATAATGGATGTGAAAATATATGATGTGGGAATTCAAAATAACAATGAAATATATAAAAAAATGGAAATCTTTGGAGTTAAATGCTAATGAAGAAGGATTTGTGAGGTCTTGTTGAAAACTTTGTGTACTATCACATCCTAAGATAAAAAAAGAGCTGTTGGATGATGCACATGTCTTGATCATCTCCATCCATATAGGGAGCACAAATATATATTGAGATCTTTAATAAAATTATTTATGGGACAATATGAATATAAAGATCCTGAAATATACATCAATATGTCTTCTATATCACCAAGTAATAAAGGAAAGGAAAAAATACATGGGGGTGATGTAACCATTACCCATAACAATATGAAATAGGAAAACATCACCATGTAATTTTTCACTAGTCTACTAAATAAATCAAGAGGAAATTATGTTATATGGGTTGTGGGGGATGTTTTTATAAATAGTGATCACTTCATTGAAATTATGGAGGTTGTTTCACTCGATAAACTTGTTAGAATATACATTTGATAAGTGGTTAGGATTTATGGAACACAACTATTTATTCTTTCTAATAAAGAACCAATATTTACCTAAAAGTTATGGAAGAGTCTTCAATATTCTCTTAATATTGAGTTGAACTTCAGCACAAATTATCACCCTAAAACTGATGGCTAATCTGAGTGGACTATCCAAATACTTTAGGATATGTTGAGATCATGCTCAATTGATTTTAAAGGAGGAGGGGATAAACATATTCATCTAGTTGAGTTTTCATACAATAATATTTTACACTCAAGAATCCAAATGGATCCCTACAAATCCCTTTATGGGAGGAGGTGCAGAACACTTGGGTGTTTAGATGAAGTTGGGGAAAATATTTCTAGGTCCCTAAATAGTTGAAGAAATGGTGGAAAAGGTCAATACCATTCGACAACACATCATGAATACTCAGAGTCAAAAAAATATCTATGATCAAAAATGTTGATGAGACCATGATTTTTATCTTGGAGATAATTTATTCCTCCATATATCTCAAGGGAATAAATTCATGATATTTGGGAATAAGGGAAAGACTTAGTCCAATAAACATTGATCCCTTTAAGATCCTTGATCGTATTGGAGTAATGTTCTATTGAATAGAACTCTCACATAATATATCTCAAGTGCATGATTTATTATATGTATCCCTCTTGAGTAATTAAATATGAGACCCCTCACAAGTAATCAATCCATAGGTGGTACTGTTGGAGAATGATCTCTCATATGAGGAGTAACCGATAAAGATCTTAGATCATAGAGACAAATTTCTATGAAATAAGATAATGAACCTAGTCAAAGTGAAATGGGGAAACAAAATGTTTGAAGAAGTGATGTGGGAATTGGAGGAAGGGGTGAAACATAATTACCATTATCTTCTTTGTGTATGAAATGAAAATTTTGTGGCTAAATTTAAAAAGTGGGATGATTCTAATGACCTAAACTTTTAAAAATAAAATTCCCCGTGTAATTTAATTACATTTATTATTATATATTATGGATATATAAAACACATGAAATTTTTTAGGTTTTATTATATCCTATCGGATTTAAAATACCATTAAAATAATTATCATTGATAATATATCCATTGAACAGTTATAATATGATTAGCATAAATATAAGGTTTTGATAAATCAAATTGATATAGATAAAGGAAGTAACCGTCTCTGTCAGTAGGATTATACCCAATGAAGCCAATTTATCAGATCTTTTGAGGTACATAGCATAAATAGGATTTACCATTTACCAAGACTAATATGAGAACCAATATCTTAAGTATAAGAGAGACCATTTATGGGAGAAGTTCAAGATCATAGAGATCATGGCCCAAACCATGTATGTCGAATCGCCACATGAATATCTCACTATCACCCACCCTACCCTTAGGGTGTTTGCTGGTGTAATAAAGGGACATGTATCAAGACCCTAATAGTATGAATATTTATATTATATTTTCAAAAGAATAATGGTTATATTTACTTCTACTTTTTTAATGATTTCAATATTTATATAATAAAACAAAAATTGTATTTTTAATTAATATTAAATTTTAATCAAGATGCTTATTTTGATTAATTAATGGATTTCTAAAATAAATAATATTTTAATCAAATACTATTATTAAATAATTTTTTAATTATAAATTATCCTATAAATTTTATGAATTCAAATGCAATTTTAATAAGTGCTTAAAAACTATTATTGTCGAAAAACCCTACATTTCTCAATAAATGTATATGGTATTTTCAAAGTGTAAATTCATATTTTTAGAAGCTTATTTTTATAAAAACAATTGGAATGATCACATTAAAAATTATCTTGTGGTTAATTTTTCAAAATTTTCTGAGACATTTGAATTTTTAGGTAAAAACTAAATAGGGAATAAATATATGGTGTGTATTATGACATCATAATGACCCAAAAATGATGTGATAAATACTATATAATATATATAAGTAAAAAATATATTTTTTTACCTTTAAAATAATGTTAACTTTTGGTTATTTGATTAATTTAATAATTCCATTATTAATCATCCAAAACCTATAATATATTTTAAGTTATTAAAATCATTCTTTTAAGAACATTGATCACTCCCACATCTCCAAGGGATAATTTTTAATAATTTAGTTTATTTTTATTATAAAATAATATAAAACCCTCATATTTTGTAGAAACCATGGTTAAAAATCATGGAAAAGTTTTTTGGTTTTGATTACAATATTATATAGAGTCAAAAACCTATATTTAGGAAATACTAAAGAACCCCCCTCTATTTTTCTATATAAACCCACCCAATATTCCATTTATCTTCAATTAAGAACATTTGAGAACATAATTACTCTTCCCCAACCTCTCTATATTCCTCTCAAGGATCCCCCAATCTCTCAATAATCCCCTCCTATGCTTTTGGAATCACACTCTCAAGGTATGTGATCTCTCACTCTTTTCTTTTTTATCAAGAACCTCTTTTATATTATGTCTATTAATTTCCATTTTCATGCTAGTATATGTTCTTAAATAGACACCTTAATATAATTTTTATTTAAAAATGATTATAGACCCATTTTACACACATTAAAACCTCTCATAAACCATTATATTCCCCCATTACCATTTGGAAATTTAGTAAGGGATACTCTCCTTTTCCTATTTATTCAAGTATCTTTACAATCTTATGATCATTATATCTAATTACTAATGTTGTAATATTTTATTAAATATTACCCTTCATTACCCTATGGTTCCTAAATTATTATATATGCCTTTAACTCTCATCAATCCCTACCATGAACATTTATACACCCCCATTATACTACTAAAATTTCTCTATGATTTCTCCATGCCAAAATAATTATGTAGTGAAAACCCATACCCATTTCCTATATATAGTGTTAACCTTTTCAAAATTATAATTATTTAATTTGGTAATTACTTGTATTCATTCCTCACTCCTTGATCATGGAATAAAATGTGATGATAAATCATTCCATGTTGTATTATCTATGTGGCACACTTATCCATGGTATTGAAATGAATGAGACGGGTGCAACCAAAATTATATAGCACTATAATGCATTGGATTTTGTTTAGTCTCATTATATGTCATAAAAGTGATTAGGGAGTAAAAATAATCCACCATGGGACTTTTTATATTATGATGTATTGACGGTGATCCTTGACCAATGTTTATGATTCCATGATTAAAGTCTTTTCCACATTTCCCATGTTGCCTTTATGTTATCAAGAAATATCATGACTCATTGTCTATGTTTATGATTTTCACCCCATTTATGTGTCATTTATATTCCTATTGTATAAAATTTAATACCATCTTCAGGTTATTCCATGTTTATTCCCTTACTAGGATTTTTAGTTCACCCTTTTCTTATGTATGTCCCTTGGTTGTCCCATGCAGTTTTAAGTATGATGGAATAATATGAGCATGTAATGGTAGTTTTCAATAATGGTGATTTTTTCCTTATTTTAAGTTGTTATTTAATCTACTTAATTTTCAAATACAATATAATTATTTATCTTGTGAATTTTATTATGAGTAATCTTATGTAATAAATCATGAATTAATGTTTAATAAAGAGTAGGGTTGTAATAAATCCTTCCTAAAAATAACATAATATTGGGAAATGGGTCTAATGTTAAGTTAATATTTACCAAAATCAATTGATTTATCACTATATATGTTAATTTCCTTCAAATATGTAATGTAAAATGAGGTATTCACAGTGGAAAGGCATAGGGAGAAAAATTATGCATATATCATCAAATGATTTTCAATGACAGGCCTAGTAATGGATTTATGAAAGTGTAGTCCCCCATTAAAAAATATTATTATAGTATTTATAATTTAATCCATGAACAATATATACTCCAAAAAACATAAATGAATTATGAATATTAACCATATATTAATAAATCAAAATACAGATACAAAAACCCTTATGAAAATGGTGACGTAAGAATCAAAAGAACTTGAAATGGGTACCCTAAAATTAAAATATTATTAAATAAATGATATTAATTATACTTGAATATAATAGTTAAGTGAATAAAACATATAAATAAAAAATATGGTTTCTATTATCAAACTTTTCTCATATAATTGAAAATAGATACAAATAACAATTATAGATTTTTAAACATTAAAATCAAAACCCATTTAAGGATAAAATTTAAAAGGAAAAATTAAATTAAATGATTAATTATAGGAAAATAGTACAAAATATTAATTTGGGGTAATATATAAACCATAAAAAATAAACCATTGTGTATAATAAGAAATATATATTAAGAAATTGGAATTGAGACTAATAAACCCTATTCAAGTAACATAATATTTGAGGTAATAATTATTAATAATAAGGTTATAAGGAATAATTTTAAAACCAAAAAAAAAATAATTAGTAGATAAAATACCATGTATTAATTATGTAGAATAAAATAAAATTATAATAATAGGTTTTAATAACAATGTTTGTAACTAAATGAAATAAAATTGAGTTAGCATAAACCCACACTAATTTTGTAATTTTTAAGTCAAAACTCCATGAGAGAAAGAACATGGAATTAAAAATTGAATATCATGAAATATAATATAATTATGATACAAAATATTAAAGGGATATTATATACACTATTCCAAATAATACATGTGGTATAATAAGAAATATTCCTTAAGGAGTGAAAATTAAATAAGAATCCCTTGACTTGTTCTTAATTTGTTCCACGCATGCATCTAAATTCACTAAAAATTTATATAATTTATTCGATACATTATTAATAAAATTATTAATATTTATTTATTTTAATATAGGCTATATATTGTTATATTTTATTTATTTATTATATTTTCTTATGTTTGTGTGAAAATTGAATTGGGGTTGGCTTATTTCAGCAATTTAGAGATTGAAGATGATATTTTAATAATAATTTAAATACTCAATATAACCTTTAAAAAACCATAAAAATTATTATTTTCTTATTGAATTATAATAATATTTATATTTATTCTCACATATTCATCCACGATATAGTTTTATATCATTTTTTTAGTAGGTGTCCAAACCAATCCTGAAAATGAACATGTTATATCTCAATATGTCATTATGGTTAAGGGAGGTTATAATATCATTATAATATAATAATAATGATATTGTTGATATTTTTTTCAATTTGGTGAAATTTATTTGAAATTTTTTGGATAAGGAATGAAAATCAATATGGAAAATGAAAATTGTTACTTCATGGAGACGACAGTTTTGACGTACACACGATTGATGTTTTTTGTTTTCTTGTGGTTGAGAACGAATAAAATAGGGTCATTACATTAATATAATAACACTTTGTTATAATAATTATAATAATTTAGTTATATTACTATGTTTAGGATAATTATAGAAGATAATGATTAAGAAAAAAAGGATAAGGATTTAGAAATACTCATTTTAGAACTTTAACTTTCTCTTGAAAGTCTCTTAGTAAATGAAGAGATTGGGATAAATTATGGTGACCAACGGATTTATGTAATTAAATGGAATTATAAGAGATTAATATTTTCCTTGTGTTGAATGTAAGTTCAAATTTTATTATTATCTTTGAAAATGTGGAAGTAGTCCCCTTTTATAAGTGTAGAAAAGGGAACTCTTATGAACTCCAATTATTTTTCAAAAATCGAATCTTAATATTCAAGGTTTTATGGTTCCAAAAGTGAGAAATAATTTAGTGTGGGGATATTTTGGGTATATAAATCCTAAAAAAATAACTTCCACACATAATTTAAACATTTGGATGTCATTTTTCATATATTTACTTTTACCTTTTCTCCCATGCTAACTAGTTTTTACACAAGTAACTTATGTTATGATAAACATATAAAATCACCCATATTATAAAATTTGGTGGTGATAAACCTAAATTTAGTTTAAAATTAATCTAATTTAATTGATAATTAATAGAAAATTAACTTTTAAATAAAAAAAATTATATATAGAAAAAATTATTTGTAGGAAAATGTTGTTTTCACCATTAAATGTTCTTAATATTATTTATTGTTGATTAACAATTGAATTAGTTATAATTTATTTAAATATCTTTTTAAAAATTATATTAAATTAACTTTCTAGAATATATTAATTTATTTTATTTTACGAAAAAAAATATATTAATAAAATAATTCTTTGAAAATAAGAGTTGTGCCATTATAACAGTCAATAAGTTTAATCTTCGTAATCATAATTTTTGACCAAAAATAAATTGAAATAATATGATCATGTTGAAATTAAATAGGATATTAAATTTTTTGATTTATTTTTTACAGATGATGAAAACTAATTTTTAAAATAAGTGAATAAATTAATTTTTAGAGTAGAATATTACTTATGTTTCCCAAATTATATATATGGGTTCTAAAAATACAAAATAGTATTTCTAAATGATTTATTTTAATGATAAATATATATATATATATTATATAAAAGGTTTAAAAACCTTAAATTCATTATTTTATTATGATATTTTCATAAAAGTATCATAATACACCTAAAACCTTAGCAATATCAGGATTTTTTCACTATTCACCTAAAACCATGTGTTTTCAGAAATCTCCCAAAAATTCAAACTAATAAAATTTTGAAATTTTGAACACAAGAAAAATCATTTTATCTAATTTAGATTCTTAAATTTATAAAAAATTAATATGAAATATAAATAATAAATCATATTTATAGAAAAATAAAAATCCTTTTTTCCTTTACAAGTCAAAATATGAAATGTGTAAAATAAAGGTGATATATATCTTTTTAAATTAATAAATACCTGATTATATCATTATAATTTCAATTTATATACCCCTCAAGATATATTTGTTATAACAATGAATATGGTAGGATTTGGTGATAGTTAATTATGGTGATTCTGCTAATATAGATCTCATGGAAATTTCCACAATCTTCAATTTATCCGACATATGATTTTTCACATACCATATTAATTAAAGTTCGGCTTGGCCTTGGTCTATAAAAACCCCAATATAAGATAAATACTTCATAATATTGGATAAATTATCTAAATAAGGAAATTTATAATACGTGATTCCATTTCTTTTTTGTTATTAGATTTCATTATATGGTAACTTCCATTTATACCCACTAATTTAAAAACTGTATTATAATGGTGGAATTTTATTTTAACATATAATGGTTTCATTTTAGTTTTTTTGTTTCATGTATAATAATTTATTAACATAATATTTACTCAAATAAAATGAAATTTGATATTTTTTGTCAGTACATAGGACATTTTATTTGTACTAAAGAAAAATTCTCATTCATCAGTATTTTGAGATATTTATTAGAGAGGGGATAAGGTTACATGGATCACCAATTTTGAATTTATTTTATATATATAATAGGTTTACCAAATATTTGGATGGGATTATCTAAAAATACATTTAACGAAAATTTGAATTCCATTACAATATGTCACCCTCAAGTAAATGGTCAACCTAAAAATACCATTCAGACTCTAAAAGATTGTGCCTACTCTAAAACTTCAAAGTATGTTAGGATTAACATATTCATCCATTTGAGTTCTTATATAATATTATCATTCACTTGTGTATAAAAATTTCCCTATATTATTATTTTTAAATAAATAAATAAATAATATTAACAATTTGGATTAAATTTGTTGGGAATAAGCTATTAGTAATACAACATTCATAGGAAATGACAATGAAAGTTCATTTTTTTAAGGCTCAATGAAGGATCATGTTATTTGGAAACATATTAGAGTATCTTGAAGTCCATATAAGACTTGAATTAAAAATAATCTGTACAACTAAGAGTTTTATTTTGGGGTACTGTATTCAATAAAATATCTCTATGGGAAAAGTTTATGAATACTATAAAGAAGTGGAAGTTAATATTTATTTTTATAGAAACCTTGGATACTATTGATCATTCTTAGTTATGGAATATCCACCAGAACATTAACTAACTTTGTCTCAAGTATATAATTTTTTATACATATCACTTTTGAGGACATAAAAACCAGATCCCTCGCTTTTATTAAATCCATATGTGGTATATTTTGAGAATGATAACTCTTATGAAGAATAGTCTGTAAAGATCGTAGATTGTAGAGATAATGTTGTATGAAATGAATAAATCGCCTCATTAGAGTGATCCATAAAAATCATAAGTATAAAGAATAAATATAGAAATGAATGGATGTAATGAAATAAAATTATCCTCATATATTTTTTTTATATTTTGGATTAAAATTTTATGGATGAAATTTTAGAAGGGTAAATGTAAAATTCATATTAATATATGAATATTGCTTCCTTAAATCTAATAAATTTCATATTTAAATTGTCTAATTAAGAAAATAGTGTGTGATTTTTTAATATAATTCATATGATCCATGAATTTTATATTCTATATAGTTAAAAAATTATAATTCATATTATTGAGTGAAAAGAAAAATTCATTCAATATTTTATTAAAAAATACTTATCTCTTACACCTATGCATACCATAATTCTTCACCAATTTACCCCCACACAAGAAAATCCGTAAATTTTAAAATAATTCAAAAAATATCTCTTTTTCTCACATAGAAAAATTGGCAATGATTTAGTCTCATAAAAACAACATTATTTGAATACTTATGATACATACTAAAGGAGTCGTATCAAAGACAAAAGTAAGAATTTCTATATGAAATCCTTTTATTTTATTCTAATTTATTATTATAAATCCTTATAAATCTAAATTTCCATTATAATAACATGTAATAATTATTATTGGGAAACATTAATTTAATTATTCTCATTAAATATTAATTATTTTCTATTCTTGAATCCACTTTAAATCACCATCCATACCATGGTCGGTTTATATCTCTTATATGGATTTTATCATTTAATATTATTCATCATATCACATGGATAGTTTTAAATATGGTATTCATGTTTAATTATAAAATAAAATGTTAATTTCATGTTTTTATAAGACTTATTAATGTTAAAATAGGTATAAAAATAATGCTATTAAAAAAAGTGCCTAGACAGTAAAACCACCACAAACAAACTTACAGTAAGCCATTCCATTTAAATTATTTGTACCAGTTTTAAAAAAACTATTGAATTAAAGAACATTTAAATTTATATAATTATATCAAATCTATAACATTACACTTATGGAGTTTATAAAATCATTGTGAAAAAAGATTTTATCAGTACCATCATTTTAGTGACATTTTTGAACTCTGAAACAAATAGATTAAAATGATCGACATAAAAAATTTGAAATTTATAAAATAATAATAATTTAATATAAAATAAAAATAATAAATCTTGTGAACATGAATAAGGTTATAAATTTAGTAATTTAAAAATTTAATTTAATTATTAAAGAGGTAAAGGTTCACTTAATGAAAATTGTGACTCAATAAAAGAATTTATTCTCTAAATCTCTATTATTTTAATATTATAGTTCATGATTAGATATATTCTTCTATAAATATGATATTCAAGGCCATTTAATTTTTTTATATTATTTTTACCATATATTTTATAGTTTTAATTATCTCTTTACTATCTTGATTATTTTTTTTGTTAGTAGTCAATAGTGTTGATAAGGGAAACACCATATCACCCGATCTTGTGTTTTGATTCAATTTTTTATTCCTTATGTCCCAATTATATATTTCATATACATAAATCCATTAATTTATAACATTATAATTTTCACTTATTCTTGGGTTCATACATTCTAATTTACCATTCATTAATTTTTTAATTATTCTTTGATACCATATGATCTAGTTAAATAGGTTCCTTTCAAGTTTCCTCTTTTTATAATCATTCTTTTAATTAGATATCTATTACCTTATTCTAGGTTAATTTATTCATGCTAACCCCATTAATTTATAACCATTAGGGATTATTATATTTTTTTCAAATTACATGATTTTCATGACTTATCCCCATTAATACCCCTAGTGAGTAGGTGGTGAGATTACGTGTTGTTGAGAATATGTATATTTGTATGGCCCCAAAAACTAGGATCTTAAATACACTATAAATACACACATCATATTTTTTTTATAGTGAAACTAAAACCTCTATAACATCCCTCAACTAAGTTTACTACAAGTAGTCATACATTTCACCCTAATCACCACACAAATTCATCCACCACACACTTAATAAAACTTAGAGAAATCCCAAGAAATAGAAATTTATAAAACATAAGATCATAAATCATGGAAAACATAAGTTATTTTTTTGATTCAAACAATGATTTCTTTATACATGGGATTAAAAATGTAACAAATTTAAAATTCAAATCAGAATTATATTATATTCCAAAAAAATTACTAAGTAAAAGTAATAATTATAAGAAAAAAAACATCCCTTATCCTCCCACCTTTATCATATCATGAACCGTCAAAAATTGAGCTCCCACTCACTTATATAGTTAGTTCCATAATATGAACTAGTAAATAAATCTCCCTTTAAATATTATTCAACCTATCATGACCATTATAGCCAGTTATACCAAACTGGCAACCCTTAGATCTCCAAACATCCATCATTTCACCTTATTGGAAGATGTTAAATTCTGATGGTTCCACTCCCTCTAATAGAGGCCCTGCTATTTCTATTTGAATATTATGTCAATATAACTTCTAGTGAGTAAACTTCTTAGTGAACTAAATCCAATTATCTAAATCTATACCTCATATCCCAACAAGTGTGACCCTAAATCCCACATCTAATAGGGAATGGTTTGAGGACTAGCACAAAGGGTATCTAAATAAAATATGGGATACATTTACCTTTACAATCATTATAAATAAAACAAATAAACCTATCAACACCAAACACCATAGATAAATAATTCCCAAAAATACCATGAATACTATATAAAATCCATAAAATTTTAAACAATAGAAAAATAAAATAACACCTATAACTTAAATACTAATAGAAAAAAACTTCTAATAAAGTGATTATGGACTTCTCTAACATTCACTAATCACTAATTAATGAGCTAGTAAAACCATATTTTTCACAAAGATCATCTTTAGATCTTATAAAAAAGTATATAGAAGTTATGGTGATCATAATGTATACTACGTATGTTCCTCCCATAGAACCCTCATTTCAGTGTGTAAGAAGAATGAAAAAGATTCATCAAATAAATAGTGAAAATAAAAAATTTTCCTAGTCCATGTTTATCTATAACCCATATCACCATGAACATGATCATTAAATATAAAAAAATATACATATAATAAATAAAGAAAAAATATGTATAAATAATCCTTCACCCACTTCCTCACTGATCAATTCACCCTCATATCCTATTAACATACATCATAGTTCTTCCGTCCCTTCACAATCCAAATAATTTATCATACCAGAACTGTAACCCCATTATACTATAATCACATCCACATCCACCTAATACCACAACCTCAACACTAAAACCACATCCATAGCCACAACTGCTGCCATAGTTATAGCAACATCTGAAATGGGATGGGAGAGATTTAGAGGGGGGACTCGGCCAAATTTTCCACTACATGCTAGATATTGGGGGATAATTCTATACACATGATTATATGGATATCAATTAGGTTATATGACTCAGGTGTTGGCACGTATCATTGGTGAATCCCTTATCATACACTACTACGATAACTAAACATATAATTACATATATATAATAACACACATCACCCAACCTAGGTTTTATTACCTAATAATGACACCTATGTGTATCCAATTTAATACATCATCATTGTCCCATAATTACCTCTTATTCAACTAATTTTAAAAAGACTCATTATATCATCCACACAATTCAATCCCATTGACCATATTATTTTACTTTATCAATTACCAGATTAGTTTTTCCAATTCATGATCAATTACTGACTTGGGCGTAGTCTAGTCACCATGTATGGTATCTTAACTCTAATATGCTATTTATTTTATAATTTATATTCCATAAAAATATTATTCCTCATAAAAATTTTATAATATAATTAGTTAACTGCGTTGACATCTAACGTAGTGCTTATCAATTTATTTATTTTTTACATCATTTCTTATTTATGTTTTTAGTTCGTCATTTCAATATTAACCTCCTAAATGAAACCATATCAACCTCACCTCATATCAATCATATATTATCATTTATTTAATCACATATCACCTATGTAATAATATCATGAGTTATATCATTTATAAAAAAAAATTAAAATCAATATATATCACAAATATAGTAGAAACTATAAATCCCTTCAATATTTCTAGTTTACTTTATGTAATAAAATCAATCCCAACCATTTAATCTAAAAAATTATAATTCCACAATAAAAATAATAGAATAAAAAGTGTTCCATAATATAATATCTAAAATTGTCATTCGAATCATCGTATAATCAAAAAATTATTGTTGCTTCTCAAACTCCTATATTATTACAAACAACTCCAAAAAAAACTATAATCCTTCAACCTCATATAAATTATTTATCAATTAAATACAAAAACCGCTTCCCATAGGTCCTTGAGATGGATAAATAGGTAAAATAAGGTATAATCAAGGTAAAAACCATAACTTTCATTGGTTCGATCACCCACTGAAAGGAACTTCAAAACCACCAAAGAGAACTCAAAGATCACTAATAAGGATCTATCTTCCATCTATGTTTGAAAACGAAGGGAAATGTTAATTAGAAGTATAGGAGGCATTTAAATTTTTAGTTAAATGAGGGTATATCGAACCACTATGTGGTAACATAAACCACGTCATGGTTTGGGTCGGTCAACCCAGATTAAAAAACAGTGAAACCTAAATCCTGACCTCCCTAATATTTTTCTACACGTTTCTTTTCAAATTTCAAAAGTTTGGCTAAAATCAGGATGAGTTTTAATCTACCACACTATGGTTTCAAAGAATAACTTTAAATCATGATAAGGAAACCATGGTCACTCTCTTCAAACCACATATTTTTTAAAACTACATTGTGGTTTTATTCCATTTAATAATTTACATCTATAAAAATACATATCTAAACCATCACATGATCTATAACAATTTTCAATAAAGAACATAATGGCACTAAAAACCATAAGCTTGTTTTAATCCAAATTTTGATCTATAAATCATTCAAAATTCTCTTTTCAACGATGACAATACCCCTTGATGTGACCCTCAAACCATCATTATCCAAGGAAAACCAATGATGTTGTGAAATATTAACCACGGTTTGGTTTCCTTAAAACCCATATTTCCTTGCTCTACTTAAATAAATCATTTCTAAAATCACTTCTTCTTCCTTCAACACCTCAAATTCTCCAAAGGGTATAAAAAGTAAATTCTAAACCTCCATATTAAATACATCTAAAATGAATTTTATCCTTGAAAATAGAAAAACAAAGCTAAAAATAATGAAACATTCCATAAGAACCTTACCACCACATGGGATACCTCTAAAACAGGACCATATCTATATAAATATTCAAGACTCACAATTAAAAAGAATAGGTTTAATAATTGAAATTTTAGGTCCCCACATCACATACCACATAAAAATATTTCATACTAAAAAATAAAAACCCTTGACTAAAACATTCTCTTCTACTCAAATGTTTGATCCATCACACTATACACATCTAACATACATCTCTTATATCTCAACCATGACCCTATCCCAAGATCTAAAGCCACCATACATGAAAAATATTATAACCCCAAATCACTCTGATAATTCCCATGAAGCATGCCACATAAAAATATTGATTCTACTATAATAATAAACTCCTTAAACCCTAAGGAAAAATCACCCCAAAAAATAATTACCCAAATCCATACACCAAAAACCCAAAATACAATAATCATTCTAAAAAACCAATCCAACTCTAATAAATATCATCTAAACCAAAATTTTACATATAAATCCATAACTCGGACCCTTACTATCCTTTACATACTTCATTAAAACATTCCATATATAAAATTGAGGAAATAGTAATTTAAAATTGTTTATATTATAAAAATTCATTATTTTTTTCAAATCCATGATATTTTTATTGAAAAAATAATTTTTAAGGTGTATTTAAAACATAGAAACTATTTTAATTACTTTTTAAAATTAAATTAAGATCCATATAAAAAATCATTACTTAAAAAATAAAATGTAAAAAAGGCAAAATGATTTATAAAACTAAGATAAAATTTAAACACCTAAAATTTTCATTTAAAAAATATCATCAAATAAGTTTGAGTTTATAAAAATATTAATCCACTTTTAATATAAGTGATCTTGAAATATGTAAATCCCAAAAAAGTTCCTTAATTTTAAATTATAAATTGAGAAAACAAATCCTAACATATGCTAGGAAGGTTAAATGATACCTATCTATAATATAATTAAGAGCACCAAAATAAATAAACTCGTATGTATTTATTAAACCACTGAGTTCTCACTCTACCACATGAAAATTTAAATAACACACTCATGTTTGGTGATTACTCAAAACCACGGGACACTAATATTATTAATTCTCTACACCAATGAAAAGGAAATAAATAAATTTTACCATTATTGGGAAACTCAAAACACTCACACCTATAACTCATAATTATATCTAATACCTAAAAGATTATCTTACACTCCACTTTCATGAACCCTAGGACACAAAACTCACAACATTCATCTCACCTCTCTTGAATCCCTAAAGTTCACTCTAATTATAACTCTTAATCCTAGATAATTCTATTTCTAATACTTCTAAATGATCTCTCAGATCCTCCCAGGTATTAAAATATAGATATACTACTCATTATTGATGATTTATCTTCAAATCATACTCAAAATGTCAATCTCATTCATCCTTGTTATCTAAAAATTTCCAAGAAATAAAAATAATAATATTTAGAATCGAGCCTTAACATCATGTACACGAGATCCACCTTTCTGGGTCTCTTGAATCTCTTTCATATATTCCTCTTTCTTTATAAATAAAATAATATTCTCTATAAATTACTCACAAAACCCCTACCATAAAATCACATATAGGTTTACATAATCCATTCTCTACTACAGTTAGGTCATATCTCAAATCAATCCTAATACCAACGTTACTCAGAATCAATCTATAATTTTCACTAATTTTTAGATAACTTTAATCTCATATATATATTTCTCAACCTCATGACAAAACACCCCACTAAGAAACTTTTCACTTATTATTGTTGAAAATTTAATTGGACTTCATTCATTGATTCTGCATTCCTTCTCTCATGACCATAATTTTTATGATGTTTTAGTGACATGTTACAATTTAAAAATCTACTAAAATAATTTTTAACACAAATTATTAAATCACATAAAAATAGATTATAGGATAAATAATATCTAGTAAAAATCATGTATATCCTTCAATAATACCATTTTCATACCAGAATAACCCTATCATTATAATAAAATTCCACCACCATGAAATTCAATATAATTTAGAGTATTTTACTCACACTATAGCTATATCATCACATCCAACCCACTAATAGTAAACTTTTTAACATAACTAATAAAATAATAAAATTCATCCTACACCCATCCACCACACCAATAATTTAAGAATTAAAAATTCAATAATTAAAATTTCTCAATAACAATCATTTTAATGAAACATAAATCTATTAAAAAAATTAACATGTCAATAAAAGGTTAAAATACATCAACTTAATGGAATTAAAACCCATTCTTTAAATTTATATGTAACACTTTAGTTCCTTATTAAACATTAATTCAACTTCCCAAACATTTCTTGAAATACTATTACATTTAAGCTTTTTAAAAATTCATTTTCAAAACTAAACATTTTAAATATATGAATTTCAAAATTCTATTCAAAACAAATGTTTGAAATCATTTTTTCTTTAAATAAATGAATAAAAAATATCAAAAAATATTAAATTATAAACACACAATTTAATTTTAGAAAAACTTTACATTGGAATCTTTTTTCTTGAATATAACACACTACTAACAAGACTTGATAACATTCAAATAATCCAAGGTAAACATCAAAAAATAACACATCTAAATTATACACACATCATTAAAATTGGAATAAAATTACTAAAATTAGTACTTTGAACAATATTTTCATGTAATTGTTCATTTTCTACACAAAAATATCTTTCACATTATCCACTAGTTACATAATATACTCACCTTATCCACATATAAGTTTAAGGTTCAGATTATTTAGATAATAATTTAAAATTTTTAAAATAAAAATTTCAAATTTATCTTTTTTTTATGAAATATAATTCATAATTTTTTAATATATAATAGGATAAAGTATCCATTTGATACATTATTTAATTATATATTCCATTTTATCATTCTCAAAACTAAATTATTTTATTATATATCTTATTGTCAGAAAACATGCTCAAGTAGATACATTTTAAATAACCAAACATAGAATGTTTTAAAATGAATCCTCGATCATATATCATAGAATTAACAAATAATGGTTTAGCATGTCATATGTTTCAACATACCTTAAACTCTTTCATTTTAACACAAGTTACATAAAAATAATTCAATATATCAAAATTATAAACATGTTTTCATATAATTAATATATATCTACTACATTATTCATCATATCAAACATAAAATCAACTTAACATAGTTCATGAAATATCTCATAAAAATCAGCTTTAAAAATTCTCCTCATACAATCCATTATATTAAGTTTAATGGTCTACAAACTAAAAAATTTTCCATAAATCACTAATTAGTACACTAATATAAGTAAAAAACAATAGAATATAAAAAACATTCTATAATTATCGCCCCTATAAATTAAGTTAATTTATACAACCATAATAATTTCATTAACAATTTATCATCTATATTTAATGGGAAACATTACCTATTATGGCTTGAAGTTAACACAATTTTTCAATTTCCTTCAGAAAATATGAATAAACAAAACAATGACCTTGAAATCTATAGAATATGTTAGCATAAGTAATATAAAATACATTATTTGTCACAAACCATCATGGGTACCCTGGTAACCCGATAACCGAGCCGACCCTAATGTGGCCTGACGGGTGTTCCTGATCCCCACGGGTTAGAGACTAGCACCTGGAATCATAAAACATGTAAGTGGGAATGAATTTTCCATAAAACACAGTAGAAGTAAAAGAAGTAAGATATTATTCATATCAAAATAAAACTACACTAGGAGTAATGTACTAGAATACAATAAGGCATGAAATCCCAAATTACTTCAACCCAAAGAACAAAAATGGGAAAACAACCCCCAAGGTTTGTAAGGACACAAATCACCATTACCACGATTCAGCAGCTGGATTAACCTCCAAGATATCCCTTCCCTTTTCTCAATCCTAGAAGAATAAATTCAATAAACACCCAAAGGAAAAAGTAGGTTGTGATTCTAATCCCAGAAGGATACCACTAAATATTCCATAATAGATGCTAAATATAGATTTTCCAAAGAAAATAATTCAAATTTTCAAGGTAAATATATTTGAAAAATCAAAATCATATTTAAAAAAACATTCTATTCATTTTAGAAATGATGGAAAGATGCTATTAAAGCACATGATTTAATTTACAAAAGATGGAACATGTCCAAAATAATGTCTTAAGTAAAAAATTTATATAAAACAGTTTTTATAAATTCAGCAGGCATGTAATGTAGTTCAAACAACATTGGAATACATTTCAATCTCAAATATAAATAAACAAGTGAGAAACATGGTCAAATTCCAAAAGGTATGATATTATTTACCATTTATTGGATTCTACACTCTTTATGTGAACAGAACAAACTGAGTATACTCACGTCCCCCTGACCCTGGTTAAAGGATACTCATTTCCCTCCCATCAGGGATGTGACCCACCGCAGGTATGTTTTCTAATTTTGTTGTACCATATAGTGTAGCAAATAACTCACCAACTACCTATGTCTTTCATGTTATCTTACATGATGGGAAATTTATTTTAGGACTGCTTAAAATATAATAAATCTAATTCTTCCATTTAAAAAATTCCAATTTCTTTCCATTTAAATCCAAAATAGGTTTTTTTCAAAAACATACCTCTTTCACAAGATAAAACCATAGTGTTTCAATAAAATCATTTTAATCCATTTTCATGTGTTTTAAATCAATTCAAAACCAATTCCATCCTTTACACAATTCATTTTCACAGTTAAATTCAACAATTTAATTGAAAACATTTCCCAAAAATCAACAATTTAAATTCAAAAATTTAAATCAACCAATATCCACAAAACCACCCCAATTCAATGGAATTGGGGGTTTTCCAAATTTAATTCCAAAACCATTACAAATATACCAATTTACTAGAATTATGTTTTATCAATGTAATTGAAAACAAGTTTAAGAAATCGAATTTAAACCAGCAATTGAAATAAATCAAGAAACACAATGCTCATCAAATTGGGTAAATCAGAACAGTACCACCTAGCTCAAATATCGATTCAAACATTCCTATAATAGATTTCACCAACAATGAAAATCCAGATTTCCAATTACAACCCTTGAATCAAATCCCCAAATATTTGGAATGATCCAAATCTAAATAGAAGAGCTCATTGGAAGAGAGGAAACCCACATACTTCGAGGATTAACGCCTGTTGCACCATGACCAATGAAGTAAAACGATTTCAAAATGAGATCTCACAATAAGTATAGAATAAAACAAAAAAAAAATCCAAATCAAATCAATGGATCCAACACTAAAAAGTTAAGGTGCTATTATGATCAACCGCAATGAAGAACCAGAAATAACCCTTGCATGGAGAGATGCACCGTAGATGCAATGAAGATCCAAAGACAATCGGATCAATCGAGAAGGAGGGCACCTCTGAAATATTCCTTGTAAGGGTTCTGGTTCAAGAGCCAAGAGGTTCAGAAATAAATGACTGAATCAAACTGAAAAACACAAGACTTAAATCTGGTAATGGGTTGGGTCATGATGTGAAATTCACACTGAATAAGTTACACTGAAAAACCTGTCGTGTCAGGTTAAAAACTGACATTTTTTCTTGTATTTTTGTGTAAACACCTCTCATTATGTGTACCATAGGTACATAACTTGTACTTACTCTATGGCCTATAAGAAAACCATAAAACTAATTCTATGGACTTTGAACCAAAAGATAACATAGAAAGAGGGAAAAATTACCAGATCATGGTATTGGGATGTTACAACCTCTCCACTACAAAAAATTTTCCCCCCATAAATCCTATGAAGAAGCTTTCATGCCAAAGAGAGGAGGTCACTACTCCCTCATTAGTGACTCATGTTCCTAAATCTCTAGACTATCAGATCCATGATTCCACATCACACAAACCAAAAGTATCATCCTCCCACAAAGTACATTGGCCTTAGAATGGACTATCCTGACTGTTCACTCAGTTAAAGATAAATCAGGATTGATTTCCAGATCAATCCAACTAAAAATATGAGATGGATCATATAGATACTTTCTTATCTGTGATACATGAAACAAGTTATGTATCGACATCAGCTGTGGTGGATGTTATAAATAGTAACAACCTTCCCCAGTTTCTCATCAAACTTGAAAGGTCCTACAAAGAGAGGATAAATCTTCCCTTGTCCCCCAAGCTCTTGATGACCCAATAAGGGTGAAACCTTCAAGAACACTTGATCACCAACTAAAATCTCCATAGTTCTATAGTTTCGATTGACATAAGACTTATATTGGATTTGTGTTGTCAACATCTTCTAATTAATCAGTTGAATCATAGATGTCTTCTCTTGCACCAAGCTTGGTCCAACCATGGAACTTTCACCCACCTTCAACCAACTCAATAGAGATTTACAAGTCTGGACATAAAATTCCTTGAAAGGTGCCATTATAATCTTGGACTGGTAACTTTTATTGTAAGAATACTCAACCAACTCTAAGTGATCAGCCCAAGCCCAAATGTAGTCAAGAACATAGGTGTAAAGCATATCCTCAAGAATCTATATTGCTCTTTCTGTTTGGCCATCCGTCTGAGGATGGTAGTTCGTGCTCTAATGGACCTGATATTCCAGTTCCTCTTAATGGAATCTTCAAAAGAGAGAAGTAAAATGAAGATCCCAATTATATACTATAGAAGATGCAATTCCATGCAAACAAACAATCTCTTTCATGTAGATACATCCCAACTCCTCAACCTTGTATGTATCTCAAATGGGTATAAAGTGAGATGACTTGGTCAACCTATAAATCACAACCAAAATTGCATTCTTCTTTATAAGGGTACGTGGAAACCCAAACACAATGTCTATAGAGATCACATCCCACTTCCAAGTAGGAACCGGAAGTGGATGATGTAAAACTCAAGGATTCTGACGCTATACCTTAACCTTCTAGCACATACAGCAATGAGAGACAAACTATGAAATGTCCCGTCTCATTCTCATACCCTAGAACTATCGTTGCACATAATAGAAATGTTTTGTGGTTCTTGCGTGCATAGCCTATTGGAAGTTTTTTAAATCTCCCATCAAAACCTTCCTTCCTAATAATGACATGATGAAGCAGTTATGATAAAATAGAAAACCCTCGTTGGAGACCGACCAGAGGGTAACAGTCTCCCCACCATAATGGGATTATCTAATGCTATGGAACTCATCCTCAAGCTGTTGATCATGAAGGATCAACACAATAAGTCCAGATTTCAACTAAACACTGGATAAATAAAGCTTAGACCCTTCCTCCTAAACTCCAACATGAAACTATGAAAAGAGATCCATAAAATTACACTCTTATAAGGATTCTTTCACTTTTTGGGTTATAAGTTTGTTTCTCAACACATTTGAAATGAAATTCCCTTTGTGATGGTTATAAGAAATTTCAATGTCTAAAGACTACTGTTACACCACCCAATGCCTCTACCAAAGATTGAAATCCTTTTTAGAGAAGATATACTGCCAGCTTTTGTGATCTGAATACACCATAAACCTTTCACCAAATAGGTAGTGCCACCAATTCTTAAGTGTGTGCATCACTATTGCATATTCTAGTCATGGGTAGTATAACTCTTATCATGTGGCCTAAGCTGACAAGATACATATTCTTCTACATGATCACCCTACATAAGAACGCAGCCCAAGACTAAACCTAATGCATTAAAAAAAATATTGCCTGACCCGGATCCTAGAGGAGTCAATACTGATGCATTATTCAACAGACATTTCATCTTGAAAAAATAACTCTAACATATATCATTCCATGCAAACATCACCCCCTTCCGAGTTGGAGAAATCATCAGAGAATCTAGCTTTAAGAATTCTTTCACGAATCTGCAATAATATATGGCTAAGCCCAAGAAGCTCCAGATCTTGAAGACATTTTGTAGTTTCTCCCATATCATGAAACCCTTCACCGTCTCAAGATCAAATCATATACCCTATTCAGACACCACGTACCCACGAATTTCACTTCTAAATCTAGAAATCACACTTCAAAATATTGGTATAAAGGTGGTTATTTCTCATAAAAATGAGAACTATCCTCAGATGTTGCAAATGATACACCTCAGATTTGGAGTATGCAAGAATTTTATCCACAAAAACTACCACAAAGGTATCTAGATAATCATGGAAAATATTTTTCAATAAATCTATGAAAACTAGAGGATCATTTTTCAACCCAACGGTCTTAATAATTCACTCATAGTGGTGGTACCTAATCCAAAATGAGGTTTTATGAAAGTCAGATTCGTTTATCCAAAACTAATGGTAAAGGGATTGAAGTTCGATCTTTGAAAACCACTTCACCCCTTTTAGTTGATCAAATAGATCTTCAATCCATGGAAACATATATATTTTTTCTTCCATGTAACTTGATTGATATTTCGATAATCTACACATAGGTGAATATAACCATCAACTTTATTGGTGAAGAGAACCTAAACTTCCTAAGGTAAAACACTTTGGTGAATAAAGCCTTTCTCAAGAAGATCTTCCAATTAGGACTTTAGCTCTTTAAATTCATTTGGAGCCATTCGGTGAGAGGGAATAGAGACTAGTTGAGTTCAAGGAATTAAGTCAATAGAAAACTCAACCTATGTTACTAGTGGCATACCAGAGAAATCTGAAGAGAACATATCGGAAAACTCAAAGATGACTGGAGGGAGATAACCTCTCATTGAATCATTCCCAAGATCAAAAGAAAACATTGATATCACTTTACCCAATTCCAGATAATAAGTTCCAACTCTTCTTGACCTTAGGTACCAATATCCTTAAAAAATAAGAGGCACGCCACTAAGTGTAGTAAAGTATACCCAACTAAGCTAACAATCAATTAAGAATTTTTTGGAAATGAGAAAATCCATCACGAATATGATGTCAAGATATTTCATATCAGAAAAAAAACTCCAATCAAGATCGACATCTGATATAGAGAAGACAGAAGTAGAACTAATGAGACCCTTCTCTCTCTCTTTATACGAAGGGGTGTTGTAATATTTATTGAACTAGATAGTTTCTCTATAGAATGATTAAGCAGGTCAACAATAAAAGATGAAATAAAAGATTGAGATGTACCGGTATCAAAAATATTAGTCACTATGGATGATTTTATAGTAATGGCACCTCTCACAGTCACTAGACCCATGTCTTCTTCCTCTAGAGACTCTTCCACTATTTGAAGAATCTTCTTTCTAGATGCCTATGGCTGGAACCCTTTTGAACGTGAAGCATTTGATTAACTCGTTGTTTTTGGAGGAGATAATGATCTTGTCCCACTATGTAGAGTAGATAAATAATGGAATAATATATTTAAGCATCCTAAATGTCTACATGAACTACAGTCCTTAGGTGAATCAGTGCAAAACCTCTTAGAATGGTCTATCTTTCCACACTAATATCAAACCAAAGAACTTCCTCCTAGAGTTGTAGGAGGTCTGAAATGACTCTTCTATCTAGAACCACCACAAGAATAATCATGCATCCATTTTCATTTAATGAAACTAATTATGCCACTAAGAGGAAAAGTAACTCCCATTAACCCTAACTTCAAATCCAGGTCTATCTAAGCCATCATCACCTTATCTAGAACATATGCATAAGTGGGAAGATTCAACAAGAAGACCTAAGAACAGATATCTAATCAAAGTCCTGATTAAAACCATCAAGCCATCATCATCTCATTAGATAAAATATAAGAGTAAAAATGCACCCGCATAGTAAAGTGATTTTAATACTCAGTCATGGTTCTGTCAGCTTGATCAGGCATGAAGAACTCTACATCCTTATCCAACACAATTAAATCTAGGTATAACTAGTTGCTAAAAAGAACCTTTAAGTCTTTCCACTCTAATACCTTGTGTTTCTCAACCTTCACCATCATGTCCCACCATCTCCTGCTCGGTCCTTCTAGGATGAAGGTGTCACACTTCTCCTTGATCACATCAGGTGTCTCTAAGAACTCAAACAGATGCTCAACATTTCACAACCATTCCGCATAATGTTGATGGTTAGTGGATACCTTAAAGACTGGTGGCTTCTGGTGAAGGGACTCTTGAGAAAAATTCTGAAAAACATCCCATTAATGATCCAAAATTAGATCCTGAGTAGGAGCTAGAGGTGGTTCCTATCCCAGAGCATTGACGGTGCACACAATCACCTCAACTAGATTTGGATCAATAATAGCATTTGCTTGTTGAGGGTCTATAGCAGCCTCTCCCTGTATTTGATTCAAATGACTTCTTAGATGCATGATGCTAAACAACTTCAGTAGATAAAATGAAAACATTAGATTAACACTCAAACTGAGTAACATGAGAGAATAAAAATTCTCCATAGATGAAACAAACCAGATTTGGATTTCTCTCTATCCAAATATCAATTGGGTAAAGACTAGAACTAATTCACAAGATGTCTTCACCTATCTACCCCTAGTGACTTATGGTTTATTTTGGTGAGAGATAGCTAGGAAATCAATCACAACTACCTCCTAAGTCCTGACAAGATACTCAAATTCATATTTTCATCAAGCCAAGATGATGAACCACACTTTGATACAATGTTTTCATGAACTATCATGGGTACCCTGGTGATCCAACAACCGAGCTAGCCCTAAAATTTCCCTAAGGGAGTTCCCAATCCCCATGGGTTGGAGACTACCAACTGACATCACACAACATGCAAGTGGGAATGAATTTCCCAAAAAAACATAGTGGAATTAAAATAAGCAAGATTGTATGCATATCAATAGAAAACTTCACTTTGATTAAAGTACCAGAATACAATAAGGAATAAAATCCCAAAGTACAACAAAAAAAGAAATAAAATGGGAAAACAACCCCCAATGTCCCTAAGGACACAACTCACCAAGACCACCATTCAATTGCTGGATCCACCTCTAAGATATCCCTTCCCTTGGCTCAAACCTGGAAGAAGAAAGACTACAAAAATCTGAATGAAAATGTAGGGTGTGAGCCTAAGCCAAGTAGGATACCAAGAAAGATTCCATAATAGATACCAAATATATATTATCTAAATAAACAATTTTAAATTTTCAACGTATACAGGTTTGGAAAATTAAAATCATATTTAAACAAAACATGTGATAAATTTTCACAATGATGGAAAGATACATTCAAATCACTTGATTTTATTTATAAAAGATGGAATATTTTTAAAATAATGTATTAAGTAAAAAATTTATATAAAATAGTTTATATAAATTCAAAAGGCATGAAAAGTAATTCAAACAACATTATCATACATTTATATCTCAAATATAAAAAACCAATCGAGTCTGGAAAAATGTGTGATAGTATTAACCAACTATAGGATTTCTCACACTCTAAGTGAACACGCAAAAATGAGTATACTCACATCCCGCTGACACTAGTCAGAGGTGACTCGTCACCCACCCATTTGGGATGTAACCCACTGTAGGTATGTTTTAAAACATTTTTATTGTGTAGTGTATCCAAATAACTCACCAGCTATGTAAGGCTTTCATGTGCTCTTACATGATGGGAAAATTATTTTAAGACTACTTAAAATAAAATAAATCTCATTCTTACATTTCAAAAATTCCAATTTCATTCCATTTGAAACCAAAAAAAGTTTTATTCAGAAACATGACTCTTTCATAAGATAAAATAACTAGGTTTTTATCAACTCATTTTAATCCATTTTCATGAGTTTCAAATCCATTAAAAAACAATTACATCCTTTCAACAATTCATTTTCACAATTAAATTCTATATTTTAATTGAAAACATTACCATCAAATACACACTTTAAATTCAACAATTCAAATCTACCAATTTCCAAAACCCGTCCCAATTCAATGGAATTGGGGTTTTTACAAATTTGTGTGCCAAAAGCATTTAAAATATATCAAATCACTATATTTGGGTTTTATCAAATAAATTGAATGAATGTTTAAGCAATTGGATTTAAATTAATAATTGAAATAAATAAGGAAATACAATGGTAATCAAATTGTCCAAATCAGGACCGAACCACCTACCTCAAAGCTCGGGTCGCACACACCCCCAACAAAGCTCACCAACAACAAAACCCCTAATTCCAATGAAGTCCCAAGAATAAAATCCACAGATTTTAATAATGTTCCAAATATAAACACAAGAGGTCGAAAGAAAATAGTAAACCCACATACCTTGTGGATGAACACTCGCCAAACCACGACCAATGAAGTAAATGGATTCCTGAATGATATCTCACAACAGATCTAGAAGAATCCCAGAAGACACATCCAACATAGATCAAAGGATCTAGCACCAAAAATCTAGGGTGATACTGCTATCAAACACAATGAAGAACTATAAAGAAAACTTACTTGAAGATAAAATCACAGATGCACAAACATCCAAAGATGGTTGGATCGATCCAGAAGGTGGGTTGCCTCTAAAACAATCCTTGGTTGGGTTCTGGTTCGAGGGCCAAGAGGTTTGAAAATAAAAGACCAAGTGAAACTACCAAACATGTGACTTAAATCTAGGTGTGGGCCAGGTCTTGACGTGTACCCAAGGGTCACAATGTGAAGTCCACACTAAATAAGTTATGTAGAAAAACTCGTTGCCTCATGTTAAAAATTGACATTTTTTCAGTCATGTCATTTAAGTACCAGTCACAACATGTACCATAGGTACATGATGCATACCATAGGTACCCAATGGGTACTTGTTCAATAGCCTACAAAAAACATAAAACTTCTTCTAAGTACATTGGACCAAAAGAGATCTTAGAGAGAGGAACAAACTTACCCAATCAAGGTAACGAGATGTTACATTATTACAACCTCAAAAACTCTAATTTTCAACCACAAGCATAACCAAAAATGATTCATGTGACTCGCCTAAGTATATACCTCAAAATCCGTACATTATCTCTTATACATATCTAGTAGAAAATAATAGTACTTTCATTAGATCACAGAGGACCCTTTCTATCTTAGTTGATCTCCTTGACCTACATCACATGCTAAAATTAAATGATACTATTTCACTAGTAAACCACTCCAACACTCACCAATTTATACTCAAAATACCATCATAAAATAATACCCTACTCCAATTCCACACATAAAAAAATAAACCCTATCAATACCCTACATAATTAAATAGTGAGATTATATGTGGCTCCCAAATCCCCCCTCCCACTAATATGTTATAGATTGGATTCTATCACCCAGTGTATATACATGAAATATGAAAGGTATTACCATATTTTATTTTAGGAAATAAATTTAAATAAACTAATAAATGAAAGACATAATAGATAAATTAGTATCAAATATCCCATGAATATGATATAAAATTCATGTAATGTCATATAAAACTAAATAAACACAACCCCTTAAAAAGTATATAAAAAGATATTAATATCGCCAAAAAGTTATTCAATGTACTCCTTTAGCATTAACTAGTCACCAAGTCATGATATAGTTAGGTTGAAATCATTCTCCCACACTCTCCTATAGATCTATAAAAAAATTATATATAATTATATGTGAACGTAAAATGTACTTAGTATGTTTTTTCCAAGAACCCTCATGTCAATATAGAAGTGGAATACAGAAGTATAAGTGAATAAATAGTGAAATGTTTTTCCTATATTATTCCTCGATCAGAGGTCAAGAGGGGTGAATTAACAAAAAAAATTAAAGGTAGAATGAAAATAAAATGATAACACACATATTTTTATAGAATTTTGAATCTAAATATCCTATATCTTTTATTCACAACCTCTATACTCCATGATGAATGTGTATCACACTAAAAATTGACATTTATAGGGGATTTATAAAATAACTATAACTACCTTTTCTAATAGAGGCACAAATAATAACAACTCTTTCTTTTTAATTAGGTGTAAGAACCAAATATAATGTGATGAACATTTTATTATGGTATAAACATACAATACTTTTTTTTAGGTAAAATATAAAACAATTACAAATTAAATCATAATGGAAAAAAAATTAAAAATTAAAACACCAAATAATAAGAATTGGATTAAAATTGTGAATCCTAAATGAGTATAGTCGCATGATCATACAGTAAAATTATTTTAGTATGATATAGTCACAAAGAAAATTTAGTGGTGTAACATTAGTGATCACAATTCATTAGTTTTTCACATGGTTTCCGAAATTCCATTTTTTAGATAAATCCCTATATTGTTCATCTTATCTAAATTGTAATGTTTTAAAGAACATAAATAAATAGTTCATTCACTTGGTGTTTCTATAAATAAATATTCATTAGTGATATTAATAATGTTCACTTTCTATGTCTTTTATTGAAAATAAATTGATATATTGATATTATTAGGAAAATAAACTTAATAATATGTTAGTAAGTTCATAATAATAATTAGTACCTTATAGTGTGTTCACTTGATAACATATTCTGCATCAACTTCTCAGTACCATGTTCTCCCCTTAATTTTATCTCATAAAGATTATTGATAAGGTGTTGGTTCGTCAATACTCATTTCATTTATGATATTTATAATTTATCAACTTTATTTCACTATCCTGTGTAAATCCTTCATGGTGTGTTTATATGTTAATAGTATTGTGTGTAACTCATTAAAATATCACTATTAACCAATTTTGTTTGTGTTAACTTATCTGCATTGTGTCTTTATTATCACATTCTATACAAAAACATAAGACTCTATTGGCAAAATGACTCTGAATTAGATTAACCTCCATAACAATAATATTAGATACATTGGGTTCATGTTATGTTAAGACAACACTCAATATAGTTTTGGCTTCTAATGTAGCCTCCTACTTATGATTCTTTATCTTCATTGCTTCAATCCATACTTACTATATATTTTTATAATTTCATATAGTCACTGGTAAGTAAAAACATTCAAGAAAATATATAAAAAAAGATGGTAAGAACTTGATTTAGGTCAAATAATAATTGAAATAACAATTTGATTATCAATAAACTGAATTGTAGAAATAGAGGATATCAATGCTCATTACAGCACACTAAGTTCATAGAATTAGTTTCTGATAAAAATGTGTTAGATCTAGAATTTTTTGTGGTTCCAAAATAGATTATATTCGCTCTAACACTTCCTGAACCTCTAATGAAAATAAAAATATCTATTTTATCATAGAATATATAAAATGTAAAAACTAAAAAACAAAAAACATATTAAAAAATAAAATAAATATACTTATTAAAACATTGGATCCAAAAAAACCAATATTTTACCCCATTAAAACAAAATATATAATTTATCTCACTATAATATCACTCTCAAAATTAGAATTTAATAAATAAAAATATAATAATAGGGGAACCCTAAACCCACTTCCCCATCAGACTAGTCACACTCGCATCCAAACAACATGTGTGATATTACTTCCATCCCTTAAAATTCCTTATACTACATCATGCTATAATTACAACCTCATTATACCACATCCAAATCCACATCCACCACATACCACAACCTTATAACAACTCCTATAGTTATAAACACAAACACTTCTATAACTACGACCACAACCATCATAAAGGTGAGTTGGATAGTTGAGTAGTTGTCTATCCATATCCACTAAATCCTGGATGTTGGGGGCTTAATCAGTAGCCAAAAAAATATAGGATATAGTCAGATTATCCATCCTAGGTGGTGGTTCATAGAAATATTTAATGACATATCATACACTACTGAAATAAAAAACATAAAATGATATATATATATATATATATATAATAATGTATATAACCGAGCCTAGGTTCTAAATTCTATAAAGGTTACTTATATCCATCCTATCCAAACATCATGTTCATCATATAGTTACCACATATTCCTCTAAATACAATGTAAAATTCATCACATCAACTGTATAATTCTACCACATCAACTATAATATTTCAATTTATCAATTAACAAATCAATATTACCATTTCATAATAAATTAATAATTTCCAAATAATATAATCACCATTATTGGTAACATAATTCTAGTATGATATTTATTTAAAAAAATATATTCTATCAAAAATCCTCTTCCTTATTAATAATTTACAAAAAAACCCCATTAACTCTATTAATATCTGTCTTATCACTTATCAATTCATTTATTCCATAAATCACTTATCATTTTTTATTTAGTTCATTATTTCGGTATTTAACTCATAATCTATCCAAATCAACATAACTATATGACTATCTGGAACACATATTACCATATATTTAACATTATTGCACCTCTATAATAATATCATGAGTCATAAAAATCATTAAAAATGGTAATAATAATATATATCACATATATTAATAAATTTTAACCATCTTAGACTAAAAATATCATTTTAATAATTATGTAAAACTTATCTGTATAATCTAATAATTCAAATAATTATAATTTCTCATTAGTAGTAGTAAAATAAAAAGTGTTCCTCAATCACCCACCATAAATCAATGTTCCAATCATCGCATCATCGAATAATGAAGATTTGTTATTAGAATATAATTCTACTATAAAGAAATGCGTAAAAACTTATAATCCATTAACCTTATATCAATCCTTTATCATGTTAATATTATAACCATTTTTTACAGGTCCTTGAGAAGGAGGCATGGGAAAATGAAGAACCAAGAGAAAGAGAACCTTAATTCATGTGGATTCAATAACCTGAGGGAAGGAACTGAAACCTTACAAAGATTATTAAATATTTCTATGTAGGTGATCTCAACAATATTGGGTTGAAAAATAATATGTAAAATAAAATAAGGGTGGACTAAATTAACACGTAGTTTGGGTAAATTTCATATATTTGACCAAAATAATATCATAGTTTAGTATACCATGACATGGTTTACCTAAATCAATTTAAAATATGATTATGAAAAATCGGTTCCCAATCCTAAAACCATGTCATAATTAAAACCATAACAATAAAACAAAACATTTTTTTATACCATTTTAAATTATAGATCCACAAATATAAATCTCCAAACCACTACATGAAAAATTATCATTTAAAAAAACAAATCATGGACCCAAAATAATGAAATAGTTTTGATACTCATTTTAAGTAAAAAATAAATCAAAATTACCTTCTAATACATGATTTCCCACTATAATGAGACCATAAAACCACAACAATCCAAAGAAACCAATGTTTTTGTAAGATTATAACCATAATATGGTCTTTTAAAAAATGATATTTCCCCACTTTTTACTACAATTAATTATTATAAAATCACTTATTCTCCCTTTGACACCTTAAAAACATAATGTATCAAAATTATAAATTTCAAGACTGAATATTTTTTCCAATATTCATATACTATTAATATTTTATACGACATTGATTGGTAATCCAATTTTCCATGGGTTTCCATGCCTATAATTATTTTATGTTTTTGTATTCTATGTAGTAAGAATATGAATTTGTATGTTTTCTTGCGAAGGGTGGTCCTAAAATTATAAATTCCCATGATCTGTGGGGTAATGATTATATGTCATGAGGTTCAATTTATAGTGCATCGAAAGTTTTCCTACACATTATGAAATTTCTTATACCCACACTCTTGGATCTTGTGCTAAAAACACATTATTTAATTAAAAGTTATATAAAAAGTGAGACAAAACAACCCAAAAATACATATTTTCCTATAATATAAACATTGAATCTCATAATAATCATAAAATCCCAAAAACCAATGGTTTATTTCTTTTTATAGATCAGCTACTCAAAAATATCATTTCACTTTATTTCTTCAATATCTCCCATAAGATTCCCCACACAAGACTTCCTTATAAACATAATCCTACATATAATTTTTTGGGAATGTGTAAAACAAAATGAGTGAACTCGGATGATAAATAAGGTAAAAATTATCAACAAGTTATAAAAAGGATAGATATTAAACATATGGTAAAATATGAGCCTGGGAAAAAATATCTAATTGAAAAGTACTTAGAGAAATAAGAGATGTCCATAAGCATAATAGGTAAACATAAAACCCCAAATAATCAATCATATACTACATAATAAGAAATTAGATATGTAAAAAATATAATAGATTCATGGTTCATAGCATAGACATGAATCATAACATATAAATGTTGCATAAACTTAAGTATAGAAAATCATAACCTTATGAATATAGCAGAAATAAGTCATGTGCATGGATTTTCTTGTGAACATAGCTAAATGTAATATATTTTTATTAATTATCATATGAGATATAAACCATTAAACAATTCATTGGAGATAAATATAAGATCGCACCCATCAATAATAATTATCTATAAATATGTCATACACATGAAAAAATCATTCATCATATTATAAAGAAACCATGTAAATAAAATGTGTTTAGAAACATTTCTAAATTTTATCACATAAAATAATTTCAAGAATTAGATTGGTCAACACCAAAAATTCAATAACCTAAAAGGATTACTTTATAAATTATTTTATTGGTTTACATATAAAATAGAACTCTATAGTACAGAAATATATTTGGAGACAAATATGAAAAGTGAAAGTGAAACCATAAAATAATATTTTTAAAATTATATTTTTTAATGTTATCGTAAAGACATGAAATGATGAGTCAGTTTAAACAGTTACATTCATGAAGAGTTTTTAAAAAATTGTTCTCGAAATAAATATTTCTAATGGAACCTTTAAAATAAATAAGGGTTGAGTCAATAAATGTGTAATTGAAGATAAATTATACAATCATGAAAAGAAATTCATTTTTAATATTTTAAAATATCTTTATTGAAACCCACATCATTAAAATAGTATTAATGATTTATTTTAAAAATAGGTAAAGAAATATAAATTTCACTAGATGTAATACATATTTGGATTTAAAAATAATAAAAGGAACATTTTTTAAAAATAAATAATATAAGCATGGATGAAAATGAGATTTTAGATTGGATGAAAATTATTTTTACAATGTTAATTTTTTGTAATGAAAAAAATAGATCATGGAATGGTATTTTGATGAGAAAATTTAAATTACCTTAAGGTAAATAGAAATTAAAAACTAATTAAAAATTTATGGTGAAAGATAGAAAACATAGAATAATGAATCCTAATATGTAACATTATAACTCAATGAAAGGATGTTTGAGTTAACAAAAGCCCTTACAACTAGGGTAAAATATGAATTAGTTAAAAAAGATTTTATAAGAAAAAAATTTAAATCCCCAATAAAATAAGATAAATTATAATTAAATCATGAAATATATTGTAAAAAAAATAATGAATCATTTTCAATAAGAATGATCATAAATCAATGGATATAATTTAGTTTAACGAAAATCCTTACCTTGGATTGATGCTTGGTCAAACAAGATCCCACCTCTTGTATAAAAAAAATAACTATATTAATCAGTTATTTTATAACCTTATTTGAATACATTATCTACTATAAAATTTAATTATATTCATTCATTATATATTTATTAGTTACTTATTGATTATTTCTAGTAGCGAATGTTTGTGATTTTTATTATTTCACACAATCTTTGTAATGTTGATTTTGATCCTTGTTCTTTAATACCGTGTTTTTATCACCCTCAGTTTCAAGTAAGAAACCCCAAATTTATTCATTTTATGTATGTAAAGTGTTTGGGTGAAGTTTGGGAGAATTTTTAAGACTTTTTGAATGTTTTGGGGATTTAATAAAGGTTCTTGGTTTGATCATGGTTACTAGAAATTGTGAAACTTCAATAGGAAACCGTGCATGGTGAAATGGGGGCTTTTGGGTAGGCACACAGTTACGCACACAGTTTGGCTAGACCATGAGACCTCCCGTGAGAACTTGTGAAAAGTGGGTAAAGAAGGATTTTATACAGTTGGCACATAGTTTTTCTAACCATGTGGGCCAACTATGTGAGGTGATCCTTGAGGGATAGGATGTTGTATGATTAGTGGATGGTTTTCCTAACCATGCTACTAACCATGCATGGTTTAAAAGTAAGATCCTAAAAAGTGTATCTCACTCATGTTCGCCTCTAAACCTCTCTATTTTCACTATTTTTGGCCCTATGTCTGTTTTTATTCCTCCCAAAGGTTGTGGAGTCTCTCCCCTTTGAATAGTATGTGATCTGATGGCTTTTCATGGCGCTTTAAAGCCCGATTACCTAGGTAAGTCTTCATTTTTTGTATTTTTTCTTAGATATAGTTTTCTTCCCTCCATTGAAATCCTAGATCTAGTTTTCTGAGAATATATTTATAAGTTTTGATGCCAATAATAAAAATATGTGGTTGTTTTGATGTTAGGTAAAGAGATCTAAGGTGGGATTTCAGAGATTCAACCCAGTTTTGTTGGATATTTTGTGTCACTCTATGTTTTATTCATAATTCCTAAGGTATATAGCTTCACCCTCAACTCCTCTTATTAGAAATTGGAGCCTAAGTATCAAATAAATTGAATTCCATTAAATTTTCTATGAAATTGGTGTTAAAATCATGGTAGAAACCTTCTCTAGTGATGGTTTGTGGATTTGTGGAAATTGTTTGCGAAAAGTTATTTGTTTTCCTAATTTTAAAATTTTTATTTTAAAATATGGATCCATTAGATTTATATAAATGTTTTTTTTGAAAATAATTTAATAAAATAATATTTTTATTGAAATTTCTTGAAATGGTTGATTTGAAATGGTTTTTTCATAGATGGATTTTTTTGAGTTTATGCTTTTGATGTGACCCTAAATAAGGGGAGTGTACCATTGTCGTACAAAGGGATGTGACACTGTATAAGGGGTGAGTGTCATTGGGGAACAAGCAGATTGGACACCTTGTGACAACTTAGTGGATGGATAAGAAACCACTCATGGAAATATTAGTGAAGCCTTCATGTGTGGGTGTGTGGGTGTGAATCATGGAATGGGTATGCTAAAAAGGAATGAAAAATGTGTTGAATAATTATATGTTGGATTTCCTTGGAACTGTTTTGGTATGAAATAGTTTGGATTTTCTATATATTATTGAACTATTTAAAATTATTTTATATATTTTTTTCATAAATATGATAAATTGTTCTATCCTAGTGGCATGTGTAGGGAATTCATATGGGGAAAACCTAATGAGTTTCATTACTCACCACTGCTTTAGAACATTATTTCTTTTGAGGATTTTTTTATCAAGACATGAGTAAAGTGAATGTATCACATTTATTTAGTGGTGATTCCTGGTACTTGGTCTATTTTGTGGATTTTGAGCATGAAGCATGTTTGGTGCTATGGATTTATTCCTTTGTATCCTTTGGGTTTTATTGGTTTTTTCTTCCACTTTGTACTTTGATGTTAGTAGCTTCTATTGTGGTACTCTGTTGTATTTTGTTTTTGATATCAATGGTATTGCTTTGATTTGTCCTAAATTTTTATCATGTATCATTTAGTAGTTATTTTTTATGGTGGTTTTGGTTGGGTTGTTTTATTTCTATAATGGCAAATCATCCACTAATTGTATTGGATCCCTTTGATTTTATTGTTATCCTTTGGTCCCTTAGGGATGTCGTTTAAGGCCAAATAGCGATTCTGCCGTAACTCAAACCAATGAGATGGGGTGGGATGTTACAAATGGTATCGTTCATTCTGAATTTATATTCATTTTGAAAAATGTTATTATCTTGTTCGGTCATTGATTTATAAGTCGCATCAGTCTTCGTTGGTCCTTATATATTTTAATACAAATGGTATGAGTTTTTCAATCTTATAGTTTAAAATCATTCTCGTTAGTCCTGGAGTTGGTTTTATAGAAAGGAGTAGGATCATCAGGACATGAAATGTAGAGAATAAAAAGATGTAGCTAAACTTTTTATGTTGAACTTCATGTTACCAGGGAGTTGAGTAAAAAAGTGTTTTGGAGACTCTTAAATGACTTGAAATATCATTTTCATGGGTTCATCCAATGAGAATAGCATGGCATGATTTTATACATATCACTTCCCACTAAGAGTTTATATTTAATTTTGAGTAATGATTTATGTTTTGGTGAAAATGTGTTGATTTTTGAAAATTGTTGAAATTGTTTTCAAATGTGAGATTTCGAAAAGAGAATGATTGTGATATTTTTAAAATAGTTTGATTTTCAAAATCTTGGTGAAATTTTCAAAAATAATGTTCCATGAGGAAAAGGGTTGCATTTTTTAATGCAATGTTGTGATATGTGATGTAAACGAATTTGAAAATTGTAAGACATTAGTTTCCAAAGAGTGAGACTTATGGGTTTTGTTGAGGTTATTGAAAATGGCACCTGGTTGGCATTGAAGAAACCAACCGGAAGAAGTTGTTCAGAATGTGGTTTCACCTAAGCCATAGGTGAACCAACAACTAATTCATAGTATAGTACAAGACTTTAAGGTTATGGAAAGATGGAATAAAAGGGATTAACCAAGACAAATGGATCATTTCATTAAATTCCAAAAGTAGGATCCTCCAATATTTTAGGGGGGTTAAGAACAAGAGAAAGCATAAGTGTGACCAAATAGGATAAATTGAATCTCAGATTTCCTTAACACACAAAAAGAGATAAAATTCAAGTTGATGACATATATTCTTGAATATATTTCCTGCTAGTGGTGAGATTTAGAAGATCAGGATAAATTGGACCAAGGCCTTTCATGAGAGGATTTTGAAGAATTTTTAAACAAACAATTATATCCTCATAAATTTAGAATTCAATAAAGATATACATTTTCATCCTGAAGTAGTAGAATATTTCTTTGATAGAGTGTCTGGCTAAATTCAATAATTTCGTTTTCTTTTCAACTAAAGTTGTTGTTATTGCATCCTTTAAGGCGTGAACCTTTGAATTAGGGTTGAGGTAAGAGATTTGATTGAATATATTCATGCTCTGTATAAAGAATTATACAGAGATGTTGAGTACAGAGACAATAGTATTAAGGAACATATTAGGGGATATTGGGGGAGGAATCATGTTGATACCTACTGTAAATGGTGGGAACTTCAATTCTAGGAGCAAGCGGAAGAGGGGAACCTATTTCAAAGCTATGAGGATGAATCCAAATCAGATAGATGGAAGGGTAAATATTCATCCAAGGCCCAAGAGTATTGTTGGATGTTTATAATGTGGTTATTTTGACCACAATAAGTAAGAGTGTATGACACCACATAGATTTTTCCACAATTGCAACCATATGAGGCATCTTAAATGCTATTGTTGTAGTACTCCAAGGTTGGGTGTTTGGGACACTTATCATGTATCACAGACATCATATTCTTCGATGAGATGAGGGTAGCAGAATAATTATCATCATCAGAAAAAAATTTATCCACGGTTATTCCAAGAATACCATAACCCCTCAACAAGTCTAGTATCAATAGTGAAATAAAGTACAAAGGGTAGTGAGTATGCAATTATATGGAGGTGAGCAAGTTATTTTGGATGATCAGTCTATACCATCAATGGTGATAGTTATGAATCTTTTGAATTCTATCCTTACAAAAGATTTTTTATATAGGTTCATCCCATTCATTTATTGCTTCTTTTGTTTTTCATTCTCTAGGTTTAAATTTTGAGATGTTGTTTTCTATTTTAAAACATCAAACTCCTCTTGGTCACAGAGAATGTCAAGACTTTATCTGACGAAATTGTTCTATAATTGTTGATGGATTTTAGTTAATATGTTATTTCTCTATTCTTAATATGTAATTCTATGAAATAATATAGGGTATGGATTAGTTGAAAAAAATTTATGATCACATTGACTATTATACCCAAAGGGTTAGTTTTACGACTAATGGTAGTGTCAAACATCTTTTTATATGAGACCGTGATGTAAATGATGGTGAAACAGGATTTTTGGAAACATCAATTGGAATGATCTCATACCAATTGGTAGTGTTGATTTTTGGAATCTATGGAAGTGATCAAGAATTTTAGTTTTTTATTGATTTTTTATCAGTTTCTAGATGTATTTTCAAAGAATTTCTTAGGGTTTCCACCCACAAGATAAGTGGATTTTACGATTGATCTCCTTCCAAGGATGAGTCTTATCTCCCTTATATATTACTATATATAACCAACATAATTAATGGAACTAAAAGTGTAGTTGGGAGAGCTGTAATGAAAAGGTTTAATTTGTCCTAGCACATCTCCATGGGAAGCTATGATGTTGTTTTTCAAAAAGGAACATAAAACTCTAAGGGTATGTGTCAATTTTTGTAAGATTAAACAAGTTAAGATAAAGAATCAGTATCCAATTCCACACATTTATAATTTGTTCGATCAATTAAGGGGATCCTAATGGTTCTCTAAAATTGACTTGAGATTAGGATATCACTAACTGTGAGTCCAGAAAGAAGATATTCCAAAGATAGATTCTAGGAGTAGACATGGCCATTATGAACATGTGGTAATGCCTTTCAGTCTAAATAATGCACTAGAAGTCATTATGGTATTAATTAATCTAATATATAATAAGTATCTAGGTTATTTTGTGGTTGTTTTTGTGGATGACATATTGGTGTATTCAAAGACAAGGGATACGCTTCATAAGCCCTTGGTGATAGTGTTGGGAATATCAAGGGATCATTGTATGTATGCCAAACTATCAAAGCGTTTTTTGGATAAAATAGGTATATTTTATTGGCCATATAATCTCTAAAAGTGGTGTCTCTACTGATTTAGAATAGATAAAAGTTATTATATCTTGGAAACCTTCAAAGAATATCTTTTAGATACACAGTTTTCACGGATTGGATGGTTACTACTGACATTTTCTTCATGATTTCTCATGGATATCTTTTCCTATGATAGCTATGATGAGGGAAAATGTTTCATTACTATATAATAAGGAATTCAAAATTTATTTTAAAGATATAAAAGTTCACCTTAAATCAGCACAAATTAGGATATTTCTGGGACCAGGACAAGGGTATATGAGATATTGTGATGCTTTGGGATCTAGGTTGGGATGTGTTATTATGCAAGGAGATCATTTGGTTTCTTATAGATCAAGGAATTCATGGTTTCATGAGAATAATTACCAAACAAACCATCATCATTGATTGCATTTTTATTAAAAAGATAGAGCATCCACAACAAAAAATTGTTCATTGGAAAGGCCAAAGATACAAGCTTAGGGAGTTCTAAATTAGTGAATACCAAGCTGGTCTCCCCTAATCAGATTCACTCCCTATGGTTCCATATTATGGGTGTTTGTGAAACATTTAATTTATGTACCCTGATCTTCCATCTCTAAAGATGAAAAATAATCAACCACCTTATTATTTTCACGCCATGTGTGCACAACCTAGATGTTTTTGTTTCTGAGGCTAGTACGACACCTCCTGATTTTATAGGCTATCATCCAAGGAGGGTATATTTTTTCCTCCATGAAATAATATATTTACATAGAATCTATTTCAATTAGATTTAGATTAATCTCCTATTAAGAACATAGGTTGATTCATGATTACAGAGCCTTTTCCTCTTCTTTGATGGAACTTCCCCTCCCATAGTAGGTAGAAAAAACTAGTAGGACACTTCCCCTGCAGTCCCTAACAAATCCACCATCACGTATGATACCTAAAATAAATGGACCATAAAATTTAATTTTTAAACCCATAATAGGTGGTAACCAGCATACCCATTTACCACTCATCCTAGGATGTGACTGTTGCACACCAACTGAATTCACATGTATAGTTCTCAATGAGGGAGCATTACACCAATTTTTGATACCGATAATAATATAAATTAATAGAGATTTCTTTCTCAGGATAATATATCTCCATGTGGAAGAAATCCATTCAAATCAGGCATTATTTCTAGCCTGATAGATACACTAACACCCAACATTTAAAATCACCGATCTCGCCACTTTTTCAATGCTCACACAAATCGAACCATGAAACCATTTTTTAATAAAAGATGCACCTTGAAGTTCTGAGGATAAGAGACCAATGAACTAACCAAATAATCTTCAAACTAATATATCCCATTAACCATCAAAGAATAGATGATTTGGACTCTCCTCCTTATGTACCCTGCAACAATGGCATCTAGAGAAAAGGATGATACCCATCTTCCTCACATTATCATCTATAGGAACAACCTGATTTCTTATCCTCTATAAGAGGAAGTTTAACTTGGTTGGAATTCTATCACAACACATCTAGTTATTCTCGGTTTCCTATTGTCCTTGAGAAAAATAAATCATGAAAAATTCCTTTGTATAAAAATTCATAGAACTGTACGTAGTGAATACACATTTATCTGGGTCCAAATTTAAATCAATGATATCAAAAACCTCTCTTTGTTCCTTATCCAAGATAGTGTTGATTAATCTTAGATACATATAATCCTTCCTAAAATATATCGTAGCGACATGAAATTATGGGAATCTGATGGTTGTTCTTTCCTAGTTTTGATGCTAGAAAGAGATATCCCCTTCTCATATAATCCATAGAGAATGCTTCACAATATTTGGTATCATGTCAGGGATTAAGGACCATAAGGGAGAGCCATTTGTTTTAATATTATTGTAAAACAAGTTGTCATTATAAGACATAATTTTCAGCATAAGAGTGTGTTCCTTCACAACATCCCATGCCATCCTTGCAGGCATGCAGTGAAAAATATCTTCCAAAGATCGAACATTGTTTCCTCCCTCACCAACAGGTCTCGCCAATCAATCCCATGAGTTCCACTAATACATATAATCAGTTTCCACATCCCAAATAAATTTTACCCTAATTTTGTCAATATATGTGAGAATCCCATTTGGCACCTTGCATGGTGAGAACACATTGATGGGGATAGCCGATAAAACACTATTGATTAAAGTTATCCGACCTCCCAATGATAGGATGAAGTTCCTCCAGTTGAGAACACGACTGAAAATTTTATTTGAAATACTATCATTGTCCCAGATCAGGATTTGTCCAGAAGTGATATGAGATCCAAGGTAAACCATTGGAAAATTTCCCATTATCATATTCAAACTACTAAACAGGGATGAATCTTATCTATCACCACATTTTTTTGAAATGTATATATTACTCTTGGATATGTTGATCGACTTCCCACTCCAGAAACAGTATTCATCCAGGATGTTGGATATCACACCAACTGATCATCTGCTTTAATTCATAAAAATAAGTGTTTCATCTAAAAACATTAGATGAGATATTGAAGGCTGATTTATTTTTTTGGTAAGGCAGAATGTGTCACATGGATGTTTTTTAATAATAAACTCAATTATAGGATCTTGCATGAGGATGAAGAGGGTCGGGTATATGGGGTTCCCTTGTCTGAGCCCGTGATATGTTTTGAAAAAACCATATGTTTTTTTGCATGAAAGAAAGTTCCATCTAAGAAGAGCTAAAGCATCTAAAAATACTATTCGTAGCCCAAGTGGAGAGACCCATACCTTTGATCACCCTAATGATAAAACCACATTCCATTCGGTTACATGATTTGATCATATTCAACTTTAGAGACATGTTGGATCCATGTGTTTTGAAGTTAATATCCTAGTTTATCTTTTGGGCCAAGAAAACTTCTCCCTGAATAGACCAGCCTTTAACAAAACCATGCTACTCATGGTATATCCATCTAGGAACATATAGGGACAGTCATGAGTTGATAATGCTCAATAAATTTCTTTGTGTAAAATTAAACATGCTTATCATCATGTAGTCATGAATCGAAGATGGATCTTTAATCTGTGGAAGCATGACAAGAGTTGTAGCACCCAAAACCATTAGAATTAAACTACCCTAGAAGAAGTCTTGAATGGACATACTTATATCATCCTTAATCACCTCCCATGACCTTCTGTAAAATGAACCCATAAATCCATCAGGTCCTAGGGCACTCAAAAATTACCCAACACATGATTTGGATTTAGCTATCATAGTCCATGATTTAAAAACATGGCATCATTACCTGTTTGGTTAGAAATTTACTATGTTTATGGATCATAAGAGCTTGAAACATATTTTATCAAAAGGGATTTGAACTTGGAAAAAATAATATGGATGGAGTACCAAAAAATTATTGAATTTGACTTGTTGTATACACTGAGTAAAGGTAATTCAATTGTAGATGCATCAAGAAAAAATTCATATGCTCAGTTCACAAAAGAGGGTTAAAACCAATGTTAGTTGATGTTGATGATAGCCTACATGCACTTGAAATATAATGCCAATGTAATGCAATAGTTTTATTTCTAGTTTCATTGGTTCTTGATTTGGGGAATATGGTTATAGAGGTGCATACATTTGATTCTGAATGTATTGCAATGAGTCCTAACTCAATGGTGAGGAGACAATTGAGGGATGGAGGTCGGATGGGAGTTCAGTTTTGTAGTTTTGAAATTGGATGGTCATGCCTATGGATTTTTTAGAATAAATTCTTCATGATTACCACAATTTGAGATAGTTTATTCATCCTTACATATAGATGATCTATAAGGAATTGAAACCTCAATTTTAGAGGATCGGTATGAAAAATAAAGTGGATGAGTTTGTTTCTATATTCTTAACTTTTATGAAAGTTAAGGTAGGGAATCAATGACCAACTAGTATGTTGTAGTCTTTACCTATCCCTATTTTAAAATAAGAGGAGATATCCATAGATTTTTTAATAGCTCTCCAAATAATGATTCTGAAACATGATTTCATGTGGGTGATAGTGGATCGAATCACAAAGTCAGATCATTTCATCCCTATTCATAAATCTTATATAGTGGAGGAATTTTAAAAAATCTATATATAATAAGTGGTAAAGAGGCATGTAATATGAGTTTGATAGTGTCAGATAGAGACTAAAGTTTTAAATCTAATTTCTACAAATCATTACAATAGGCCCTTGGGAATTAGTTGACCATGAGTATGTTGTATCATCCTTAGACATATGGGAAATCATAATTAATGATACAAACATTGGAAGAGATGTTTTATAATGGTATAATGTATTTTTGTGGCTCGTGATAGGATCACGTACCGTTAGTAGAGTTATTATAAAAAAAGTTACAAGACCTCTATAAATATTGATCTTTTTTAAGAAATATGTGTTAATTCTTTTAATTCTCCACTTTTTGGGTTGGAAATAGGTGTTAATTCACTAGTTGGAATGAGCCTTTTACAAGAGACAATGGATAAGATTCGGTTGATCAGGAAAAGAATGGATATGGCTCAAATTCGTTAGAATTCATATGTGAATCATTGTCAATAGTCATTTTTATTCTAGGTGAGTCATTATATGTTCTTGATAATATCTCTAATGCTTTTTCATCAACATTTTGGTAAGTAGTAAATGTTATATCCTCAATACATAGGCCCTTTTGAGAAACATGAATGGGTTTGTGGGGTAGAAAATCTATGATATTTTTCTCCATGGTTCATTGTAGTGCATAATGTGTTTCATTCATCTTAATTGAAAAAGTATCAGCTTGATCCTTGAAGGACCCCAGGACACCCTGAGAGGGGAGGGGTGAATCAGGGTGTCAACTTTTTCTTCTTAAAGTTGTGGATCTTGTTCCCACGTTGGTAGGAACTACTTAAACCTGTATAATGGATATGATCAGCAATGAAACATTCACATGCAGAGAGATGACAAATCTATTTTTACTTGGTTCACCACTAATGGCTACGTCCAAGGAGCATACGCCGACAGGTTGTCGGTCGTACCAAAATCCACCATGCTTCACTAGCTGTAGATTAAAAATATTCGGGTACAGTCACTCTGTCCTAGGATCACTGCCTTTACAAAGGTTTAGGGATAGCTCACTTCTTCCCTCGGGTCACTCCCGTTGACTCACCTTGGCTCACTGCCCTTGGTGAAGTCACACTCAGTTTATAGACGTGAAGGTCTCTTCATTAGATAGAGATGAAGTTCATTGTCTCCTGTTCAGCATGAGACTTTTCTTGCATCAGGGATCAGAGTTGATGCTCTTTTTAGTTCAATGCTTCTTCTTTAGTGCAATGACTGAATCCAATAGATCCCCTTGTCTTTGTTTGCCTGAATCACAATCACTTGTGTGATTTCTCAATAAATTGCACTCTTTTGAAGTCCAAATTTCATCCACTGATGAATACCCTTTTTTCCCCTGCCCACTGGGCGAACACCCTTCGGAAAGGGCCCTCACAGAGTACCCTACTTCGCAAGGCTCCCAATTTTTCAAAGCTCAAACAAGTCTTCGCGGAGCCCCTGCCTTTTTGCAAAGCTCAATCACAAAGCACTCTCGTGATGCTCCATCCTTCGCAATGCTTGGCTGTCACGGAGCTCCTGCCTCTTCGCGAAGCTCACTGATCCAACACGGGGTGCACAACTTTCGCAGAGCTAGAATAGCCACTGCGAAGCTCCTCTTTCGCGAAGCACACTGCCTTCGCGAGTGACCTTTGTGAACCGAGAGCAAAATATTTTTGTTGAGAGCTCTCTCTACTTCTCTTGAGGGGGTCGGCCTCTATTTATAGGCGATTCCACCGACCCTAGAACTTTACACACGAATTCAATGCCACGTCAGCTCAAATCACGAAGCTCTGAAGTTCCCGCCGGAATTCTCTCAAAATCGCGAAGCACTACAGAAATTTTCCATTTGCGAAGCTCATCGTAATTTTGGATCATCCCATCAATTACTTCGCACCTTCACTGCGAAGATCCCTTGCAAATCCCTTCATTGCTACGAAGCTCCCCTGCAAAGCCCTTCATCACCGCGAAGCTCTCCAGCCTCTGCCGTTCTCGAAGCTTGACGTAATCGCGAAAAATCACCGCCTCCATTCTTCTGGTCTTCGCGAAATCCAAGACATGCATCACATCTTCACGAAACTCATTCCTTTTCCATATTAAATTATGATCTTCATGTAAATACACTTTTTGCGATGCTCACCAACCTCCAAATTTTGGACCCCAAAAATTTGGAAAACACTGGAAAACGGTGCCACCTTGTATATGCTCTTTTTGTCGGCCTCCAGATCATCCATTAATTTGTCGATGTTCCTTGAATAAAACATGGATCATTATCCACATTCCTCGAACTCGACATGCCACCATGGAATCTCCTTTGTCAACAAATTTTTATGTCATATGTTTGCTTTTTCAACAAGCACGATTACCTCAACAACACTTCTTCCTGGTGATATGTATCCTTCAGCAACTCTTCTGCTTTTATCAGAAAGTCCACTATTGTGATATGTATTCTTTAAAGGCATAGCTTCATCATCGTCATCTTCTATGACAATGTGATGTGCATGGATATCGCAGAATTCCAATCATTGCACGGACTTCTTAGAATTCCAATCATTGGCACATTGTCTTCTTCATCAACCGTCATGATCAACTTCATTCAAACCATGTGATTCTATTCTTCAAGAAGTCTCTTGCATGGTTCTCATGCAATCATGAGTAATTGTATGGTCTTCATCAAAACCCATGGTTCTCATGAAATAATGAGGAATTGCATGGTCTTCATTAAAGCCCATGGTTCTCATGCAATTAGGAGGAATTGCATGGTCTTCATCCAAAAACCCCATTCTTATTTAATCATCCTCAGATGGATTTCACCTCACATTCTTCATTGTTGTAAGCAATGTATCACCTTTGACACATGTTCTTTGAAAATACGATCAGTACAACAATTGTCTGAATCACTATTCCTCTACTTCATCGGAGTACTTCTTGATCTCCTTCATTTTGATCTTCATTGACAACTATTGACAACAAATAAAAACTTATACACAAAGTGGTTCCAACAATCCTGACCATGTGATTATATGGGATCAAATTTACCTAGATCTATATTCTCTATTAGTGAATGTTCTAGTGTGGATTTTGGATAGGAAATATAAATTATTATGTGGGAAAAGCATCAGTCTAGTACATTTTTGTTGAAACATTGTTAGATTTAGGAAGAAACTTTGGAATGGGAGAAAGAGATGATCGAGATATGTACATAACTATTATAGGTAAATAATGGTTTTCGAGTTTCTAGGTATGGAAAGGCCAATGGTAGGGATAATATAGCACCCCCACTTTAAATTAAGTAACCCTTTAATTATGATTTTTAAGTATCTAAAGTGTTTGGGTGATGTTTGGGATGGTTTGGAATACTTTTGGAATGTTTTTAGGGGTTTTCTAAAGGTGTGAGGTTTGAGTATAGTTAGAGGAAACTATGAAAATCCTAAAATAAACCATTCAAGGTGAATCTAGGGCTTATGGGTAGGCACACAGTTAGGAACATGGTTTTTCCAAACCATACATCCTCCAAGGAGAAACCATGCAAAGTGGGGAAGGGGGATTCTACATGGTTGGTGCATGATTTTTCTAACTATTTTGGCCTATTTTGTGAGGTTCACCTTGACTTAGAGACTAGCATGTGGTTAGTTCATGGTTTTCCCGACCGTGCACAGTTTAAATGTAAGATCCTAAAAAGTGGATCATAGTCATTTTCACCTACAAGACTCTCATTTTTCACTATTTTTGGACCAAAGTCGATTTTTATCCCTCCCAAAGGTTGTAGAGTCTCTCCCTTTCAAACCTTAAGAAATACGAAGGCTTTTCTTGGTGCGTTGAAGCCAGATTCCTTTGGTAGATCATCATTTTTGTTATTTTTTCATAGATCTACTTTCCTTCCCTCTCTTGGAATCCTAGATCTAGTTTGTTGAGGATAAATATATTATGTTTTATGACAATCATGATAATATATGGTTGTGTTTTTGTTAGGGAAAGATATATAAGGTGATATTTTGGAGATTCCACCTAGTTTTGTTGGATATTTCTCATTGTTTTGAATTTTCATCATAATTCCCATTGTAGGTGTCTTCACTCTAGACTCATCTTATTATAACATTAAGTTTTAGTTTAAAATATATTTAATTTCATGAAATTGGTTGTGAATTTTGTGTGAAAAGCATTGTAGACACCTTATTTAGTGATGGTTTGTGGATTTTTAGATGTTTGGAAATTGGTTGTGCATAGTGATTTTTCACTAATTTTAAAATGGTGATTTTAAAAATATGGATTTTTTGGATTTATGGAAATGGTTTTTTTGAAATTTTTTCAAAAAATAATTAATTTTATTGAAATTTATTGAAATGGTTGATTTCAAATGGTTTTCGCATGCATGGGTTTGTGTGAGTTCATGCTTCTAACATGACCATGAATAAGGGGCATGTGACACAATGGGTTACAAAGGTACATGTAAGTGGATAATGGTAATGTTTCATTAGAGAAAAATTATATTGGACACTTTTTTACCACTATGTGCATAGAAGAGAAACCTATCATGAGTATGGAACTATCAGTGAAGTATTCATGTGTGGGTATGTGTGTGTGAATCATAGAATGGGTTTCCAAAATGGAATGTGAAATGGTTTAAAAAAAATCTTCTATTTCCTTGGAAATTATTTTGATATGAAACTATTTTTATTTTTTATAAATTTTTGAACTGTATAAAATAGTTTTATATAAATTTTTATTATAAATCTTCTAACATTTTCTATCCTATTGGACTAAGTATGGAATTCATTTGGGGAAATGTTTTGAGTTTCATTACTCAACCATGATTTGGAACTTTTATTATTTTGTATATTTTGTTTATCAAGACATAGATAAAGGGTAAGTATCTCATTTCTTTAGTGGTGCTTCATGATACTTGGGATTTTTTGTGGAGTTGGATCATGGATCATGTTTTGATCTATGTATTTATGTCTTTGTAGTATTTGGTTTTTATTGGTTTTGTCTTCTCATTGGTACTTTGATGTTAAGAGCTTCTATTATGGTACTCTTTTATAGTTTGGTTTTTATATCAATGGTATTACTTTGAGTTTTCTTTAATTTTTTATCATTCATAATTTAGTGGTTATTTTTATGGTGGGTTTGGATGGGTTATTTTATTTATCTATGGGAAAATCCTCCCCCAATTGTATTGAATACCTTGGAATTCATTTTCAGCCTTTAGCACCTTCAAGATGTCACTTAAGGCCAAGTAGAAATTTTTCCTTAACTCAAGCCAACGAGGAGGGTAAGGATGTTTTAAAGTTAATCATTCCAAAATTATTTAAATATATATCCTATAATGAGTAATAAAGTTGTAATTTCACTTTAATATATTTTTGGTTATGATTTTTGAATACGAAATTGGTGATGAGCTTGTTTTTCTATTTTTTAATGAAAAATGTATGGTATATTAATAATGGTTTACATATTAATATAATGTATAATTTATCTTTATAGAATATTAATAATTTTAATTAAATAATTTTTTTTCATTAACCTCATTTATAGAACATTCCATGAAAAGTAGTGATGAAAAATTAATCACACCATTCACGGAGGCGGTAGTCTGCATATAACATGAGTAGAATTTTCATTTCCCATTGGATTAGATAGAGGTAGAAAAAGGGTATTCAATAAATATAAAAACAATTTGTGTACTTATGATACTGATTTAATTATATTATTATTTTTTTAATAAGTTTTGAGTATGTTTTATGAAAATGATAAATAATAAAAGGATTGGGAGTGGATAATACTCACATTGTGGGCAAGAATTATCTCTTCAAATACTTCATGGAAATGTATAACTTGGGAAACATCCTTATAACCAAGTGTTTTAAAATGTAGAATAGGGATATATGGTATGTAAAATGGTTATAATTTCAATATAATTTCTAAGTATAAGTGTGCTCGATGTGGGTATAAGCAAGATCCTTTTATATTTGAAAAAGTTGGACTTTTCCTTGAAAACAAAAATTACATGAGGGATAAAGATGGAATCACATAAGATTTTTGTTAGTTATGTGAAAATTTTTTGGAGATACATGTATATATGAGATTAAAAACTAAAAAAACTTCTAAAAGGACTATGTTTCAAGTGGATTTTTAAAATATAGAGCCAAAAGAAGTTACCTCTTTTGTACCCAAATTAACCATGATTAAAGTTTTACCATTGTAATTATTCTTCTATTAAAAAAATAATATGAACCATCCACAAAAATTGTACAATATGTTTATTAATTTTTAATCCATTTAACTTAATTAAATTTATAAAAATGATAAAATTAATAGTCAAATTAAAACATAATATATAGTATAAAACTATTTTTGCATAAAAAATGTATTTTTATACATTAATTTTTTTTATTCTTATTTATTATCAATTAAATATAAATGAGTGTTAATATATTTATTTAAATGTTTAAAATAAAGATTAGAATCATAAAAATTGACCAATTTAATTTATTAAAAAAATTACACAACATTTATAAAAAAAATTATTGAAAATGACCCTTTTACTATTACCATGGTAATTAACATAAACCAAGGTAACTTATTTGTATGTCTAAAATATAATTTCCATTATTGCTTAATTTTAAAATTTTGGTTTAAAATATGAAAATATTTTTATTAAATTCAATTTTCAAGGGTGAAAGAAATTAATTTTAATATTGGCACATATAACATATGAAAACAATTTTTTAGAAAATTTAATTTTATGCATAAAACAATTTATTATTATTAAATTACATGTGATAAATATTATATTATTGTTAATTTATTTTATTATATATATTATTAATACCTTTAAATAAAGTTATTTTATTATATTTACTTTTACACTCTTTTTATCTCATTTTTTTGAGCTTGTCTCGGGATGTTTCTGCTGACTTTGGGAAAATTTTGAAAAGTTTTTCGAATGTTCATGGTTGGCCCACAATTATTCCAAACCATATGGACATCCCCCCCCCCACCAAATTTTGAACCCTTTTATATTGGTATTTCCAGGGTTTTCACAAGGTTATTTTATCCATGTTTGAAAACCATGCACCCCTTCCAAAATCCCAGTCTGGGTGCATAGTTAGGGTCCATAATTACTACTCACTGTGTGGCCTAACCAGAAAAATATGAGTGTGGGTTTTCAATCATCCAAATTTTTTTATTAAAATCTTGATCCCCTACCCCCATTTAACCTATAATCACCGCTATTTGACCTTAATATAATTCTTTGGCTTCTGGAGTCTCTTTATAGGATTTCTTAGCTCCTCAAACCTCCACTCTTGCGAGTTTAAGTGTTAGTGGAACATCTTAATCAATCTATGGCTTGTAGTTTCTCTCTTGATATGGGTTTTATATATCATTTTTTTATGTACCTTTTTAGATTAGTGAATCCTCATGTTACTGATGGATTATATCTTGATTTTGGTCGACCTTGTTTTTATGGTTTGTGATTCAATGGATTCATATTTGATCCTCTTCATATTTGTTTCTCCAATTGCATTTACCATAGGGGTTTTTAATTTTATTTGTGGTGTTATTAAAGGTAAGTGGTTCCATAAGGATTTAACATAAAATTTAAACTCTAAATTACATGATTGAATTGAAATGATTTTTTAATTTATTTATAAAACCTTGATTTGAGATTATTTGGTTTTTATTTAAAAAGGGAATGGAAATAGTGAAATACCCCAATTTCAATAATATTAAAATTATGGGGAAATTTTTGAAAATATTAAAGGATTAAAATTTGAAATAATTGGGTGAATGATTTTAGAAAAGCGAATTTAAATGAGAATTTATTTAAAAGGCATTAAATTAACGAAATCCAAATGTTTAGTTTTTAAATTGAAATGGCATGTTGAAAGTGAAAATTGGGAATTTTAAATTTGAATGATTAATTGAATTAAAATAAATTATTTTCTCATGTTTGATTCATTTATTAAATCACATGTGATCTTGAGTAGTTATTGAGTGATTAAGATAAGAATTCTAGAACCCTAACTCCCTAGAAATGGATTGATGATGAAAAATATAACTACACCTAATTTGGCATGATTGTCCCAAATGCGATGCTGTTTGATTAGTCTCTTTTCCCTGAGAATTATAAATTTTTACACACATACTTGATATATGATTCATGATCGAGTAGTGTGAGGATAAAAGATCTTGTAACTAACAAAACATAGCACATATGACTATGGTGCTTTGTTTTTTTGACTTGATCATCCCTTCAATTGTTTATATATATATTTTATTCATACCAATTGTTTTATATAAATGTTTAATAAAAAATATTACTTTAATAATGTCTTTTATATACTTTCCATATACTTGATTTGAAAGCATATTTTTATTTGAAAAATTTAAATGAACTTACATGTCTTATTTAATTTAAACTGAAAGAATAAAATGTTTAATTATTATGGAATTGATTATGTAATACTTGGTGAGACCCTACTAGGTGTTTATATCACTCCCTTCCTTCACCTTTTGGTGTTTATAGATTTTTTATGCTACGTCCAGGGATGGGGAAAGCACTACATGGAGGTGGTGGGTGTTCTTGATATGTGGGTCTCTAGAGTGATGGTGGTGACCAATGGTGATATGGTCCACTTATTTTACAATGATTATGATATTTTCAATGATAGATGTTGTGTTTTCTTTAGGTGGTGTTTTATTTTGGTATCTTTATCTATATTATTATCTTACATTCTCCTTGAGGCATTTTTGGAATACTGACTATGTATTATTTTATCTTTTGTTTTTCTATCTTGATGGTTTGTTCTCATGGAAAAAATGTTCATTTTGTTTTCCATTTTATGTTAGGTGATAGTATCCAACCCATTGGGATTAGGAACATGATTGGGGGTATTTCACAACCAGATTAGGTATTAATATACTAGGGTATCTAAGTTGGATCACAAAAAAATGGTATCGGAGGTAGGTTGTGTATCTTTTCATGATGTTTGTATGAATTTTAGTATTGTCCTAATATATATGAGGTAGGATTATAAAGACATATGAGGTAATTATGATCAAATACCTATCCATACCTCATTGTAATGAGCCTTAAGTCACTATGGCTATTTGGGAAAGTTTCTTTATTGAATAATTTGATCTAATTATACTATTATCATAATTTGACCAGATTGTGTTTAAATATTAAAAACATGAATTCATTGATTGAATTAATGATATCATAAATATTTATGATGTTTTCATGTTTCTTATTAATGTTTTATAGTATCATGCCTTCAAGAGAAATTTGAATAGGCTCTGGTGGGGAGATGTTAGTGAACCACAGTGAGTGAATCCTCTAGTAGACTAGAATATTGTTTAGAGAGTGGTGTGTGATATTCAATCTATAGGATAGATTTTTCAAAAAAAATCTTATAGGATATAGTAGTGGAAATTTTAAGGTATGAAAATATAGATCATACTTAAGATATTATTCAGTAGAAAACACAAGTTTTTAGGGATCAAATAATCCTTAAGTGGTAGAGGATTTGTTGAAAGTGATTAAGATGATGTTTATTTCTTGGAAATGACAGATTACTTAAAAATGAAATGTGCTAGATTCATGATGGAAGATAATATAAAGATATGGTGAGAATCAATGGTTACAATAATGAAACATTAGTGCATGGAGTATAAGTACTTCATGTCTCTTTTTACAAATAAATTCTATCCACAATCCATGGTTTTGCTGAATACCATAGAGTTTATCAGCCTCCATCAGGGTGAAAAACTATGACTCAGTATGAAAACCATTTTGTGGAAATTTTTAATTTTTATCTTGAGGCGGTGATGAATTTTAAGATGAAGGCTCGATGATTTGAGATGAGTCTTCAATATAATATTTGATCTTGGCATTTAATGCATAATATCACCTCTTATGAGGATATTCAAGATAGATATTTTTTGGTTTATCTTGACCTGGATTGTAAGTTAGGGATGATGGGAGTACCTATTACTCCATGTGGTATTTAGGTTGGTTCAATTAAATTAAGGACATTGTGTGATAACTCTCGTGAGATTTTTCAATAATAGAATTTATATAAACATCCTATAGTGTCTACAAGAGTCTTGTTAACCTGGTTTCTGTTTTTAAAGGTTGGGCATTCGAAATGGTTTTTCACTGAGGCGCCCAATATCTAAGGTATTTGTGGTCATTTTGGACACCTAAAAATTTTATACCATTTTTTTCTACCCACACAATGGCATGGTATCATCATCACCGAAAGTTACTTCATTGTAATTATATGCTTCTAGTCTAAGGGGTTCTAGCCATAGGCATCTGGAATGAAGCTTCTCCATGAAGTGGAAGAGTATCCAAAGAAAGTTGATGTGGTTCTAGTGACTGTGAGAGGTACAATAACTATAGTATTATCTTTAGTGACTATTTTAATTGATACTAGCACATCTCACTCATTCATATCATCTTGTGATATGAATTTATTGAATCATTCATATTGATCTTATGTATGGTGTGATGTCTTTTACTACACCCCTATGAATAAAGAGAGAAAATGGTATCTGATTCCCTTCTTGTGTCTTCTCTTTATTAGATATTGAGATCACTTGGAACTTTATAGTTATCAACATAAAACCTCTTAGTGATGTTTTTAGGATTTATTGGGAGATTTCTCATAAGTACAATATTTACTATTATCTTCAGTGGGTCTTCTTTACTTCACCTTATGGGGTGTTCCATGTTTTTTAAGGAGAATAGAGCCTAAGGTAAAGTATATTCATACCTCCATTTCTAGAGTTGGGTAGGGTGATATGTATGTTTTATATTATACGTAGAGAGGGAACCTTTGAGTTATGATCTCCCTCTTATTTTCTTTTAGTTTTCTAAAGTGATCCCATAAAATATCCTCGTTTTATACTAGTAAGAGGAGTAGAGTTTTCTATTTATTTATTACCTAGAACCTAGTTGGTATCTACTCTTTCTAACTATTAGAACCAACTGAATTGTTTTTTTCAAATAAAATGGATGGAAGGCTTCTCTTTTTTTTGATTGCCAAAAACTCAATCGAGTTATGATAAAGAACAAGACTATGTTTCCTTAGATTAGATGATTTTTTTGATTATTTTAAAGGCTATAAATTGTTTTTTGTAAATTTTTATTAATTATAATTTATAAAAAATTTATAATTAAACAATCTAACATTCATAAGAATGAATTTTAGAGCGGTTATAGAAAATTCAAGTACCATTTTATGCCTTTTATACTGACTAATTTTCCTTTAGTTTTTATGGAATTGATGAACATAACATTCAATATGTACCGTGATATGTTTTATGTGGTGTTTTTGGATGATATCATAGTTTACTCAATAACTTAGTAGGATTATGTGCTTGATTTGAGAAAAATTATGGAAATTTTAAGATCCCACTAAATTTATGCCAAGCTATCTAAATGTGTTTTTTGGATTCAATAACTGATGTTTTTAGAACACATGGTCTTGAAATATAGTGTTTCAGTTAATCCTAATAAGGTGAAGGGTGTTATGAAATTGGAATATCCTTGTAATTTTTTTCAGATTCAAAGCTACTTGGGCTTATAATGGTATTACCAATGGTTTGTTAAAGATTTATTAATGATGGCTTCTATGATGACCACTCTCACTCAAAAATAATTGAATGACTTATGGAATTCAAAATGTCAAAAATATTTTTGATGAGATGAAGTAATTATTGAATTATTCACTAGATTTGACTCTTCTGAAAGCTAGATTGGGCTACGTAGTCTTTTTGTGACTCATCTAGTTTGGGTTTTGGTTTTGTTCTTATATAGGATAATCACACAGTGGCCAATATTTCTTTATATATTAGGATACATGAGAAGAATTATCATAATAATGATCTTAGAATAACATTTTTGATTATTTATCTTAAGATTTAGAGGCATTACCTTTTCATTGAAATTTTTACAATCTATTCTGATCAAAAAAATATGAGATATATCTTCTCTCAAAAATATTTAAACCCCCAATAGAGACGGTGGTTAGAGTACCTAAAATATTTTGATTTCAATATTTCCTACACCATGGGAAAGGGGAATATCATTGTTCATTATTTGAGTCAGAAAATCCCAACCTATGACTTAAATAAATAATCAAAATGGTGGGATGTGACGGATCTCTTTTTTCAGTTTCATTTGGGATTCCAGGAGGATGTGACTGATAATATTATAAAAAAAATTCAGTTGACCTCATCTCTTCTCAATATTATTCTTTAGGAGAAGTTTCATGATGATGAAGTATATTGCATTTGGATCTCTATTTAAGGTATGAATACCATTGGTGAGTGTTCATTCTTCTATGAGGGTGCCCTATGTTTTTGGAATCGTTATATTGTTCCTTTACCAGTGAAAAAAGATGTGATGGGGGTTTTTATTATTCTTAGTGGTTGGTACACCCTGGTACCATTAATATGTTGTATAATATATGGAGATGATTTTTGTTCCCAGGTATCGGATGAGATATCATCAACTTTTTTATTTTTTTTATACTTTCCAACAGGTAAAACTTGAGAACCAAAAACCTTTCGTTTTTATTCATCCCCTTCCTATGATGAATTAGAAGTGGGATAACATTAATATGGATATCATGTTTGTATTTCTACACACCCCACAAAAGAAGAATACAATATTGGTATCACTTGATTGATTGACCAAATCATCTCACTTTATACCCATTTGTGATTTAACCATAATTGAGGACTTGAGAAATATCTAAGTGTAGGATATTGTTAGATTGAATGGAATTTGATCTGTAATAGTTTCTGATAGGGATCCCATTTCCCTTCTCATTTTTATAGAGGCATCCTAGAGATTATGGGATCTCATGTTAGTTTGAGCATGGAATATCATTTGTTGATTGATGTATAGATATAATGAGCTATAAATATGAAGGAAGACATGCTTGATACTTATGTTCTTAACTTTGGTGGAGCTTGGGATGTCAATTTTGGATTGGTTGAGTTTTATTATGATAACAGTTACCAGTTATCTATCAAAATGTCTTATTTTGAGGACTTTTATGGTTGGACTTATAGATCTATGTCATGTTGGGTGGATAATGGGGAAGCTTCCCTAGTTACACTTAGCCTGGAATGAGATATAATAGAAAATATTTAGTTGATTAATTAGAGAATAGTGATGGAATAAAGTTGATATAAATCCAAGGATGACTGTAAATAATGAACTTTAGAGGTTTCAATTGGTGGCTATGTTTTTTTTATAGTATCACCTCAATTGGGCCACTAATAGAATTGGAAATAGGGGAAACATGGACCAAGATATGTGTGACCATTTGAGATTGTTTATTTTATTGGATTGGTGGATTACTTCTTGGATTTTCCACCTCATTTTAAACTGATACATAATATGTTTCATGTATCATAGATTATAAAGTATTTTTGAGCCCTTCTCATGTCCTGAGCTGGGAATATCTTGATGTGGAACCTAATTTATCCATAAATGATCATCTAATCGTGATTTTTTATTCTGAGGAAATGGTTCTTCATGGATAGTCTATTCATTTGTTTCATGTGCTATAGTATCATGGTTTTGACTCGTATGAGACTTGGGAGCATGAGGCACTGATGAGAGAGTAGTGACACCATCTATTTGATGTGGATTCTTCTTGATAGGGGTTTTGAGGATAGAAAGTGTTTATAGTGGGGAGGTTGTAAAATCTTGTTACATGATTTTAGGTACTTTTACACCCTTTTTATCTATTTTTGGCTTATTTTTGGTTGTTTCTAGTGACTTATAGGAAACTTTAAGGGATTTTTTGGTTGTGCATAGTTGGTGCACAATTAGTATAAACCATAAATCCACCCCCTCCAAACCATGAAACTTTAGATAAATGGATTTTAATAGTTATAAAATGGTTATTTTATCAGTGTGTTCAAATTATGCACCCTTTATATAATCGCAGTAATAGTTCATGACAATGGATCACAGTTACTAATAATTGTGCATCCCAACTAGGAAATCATGCATGTGGGTTTTTAATAACAAGTTTTTTTAATTAAAATCCTAAACCCTCTGATTGAACCTATAATCATCCCCCATTGTACCCTAATAAAATTACTTGAATTTTTTAGGATCTCTAGAGAACTCATTTCCTCTTAAAATCTCCTCTCTTGTGAATTGAAGGGATGATGAAAGATCTCAATCCCTCAATAGTATGTTGTTTCTCTCTTGATTTGGGTTCCCTCCCTCATTTATTTCTCTCCCTTTTGAGAGTGGTGAATCCTCATGTTATTGATGGAATAGATCTTGATATTGGAGGATATTATTTGTATGGTCTTTGATTCTAGGGATTCATCTTTTATCAAATTTTCCTTCATCTCTCCATTGGTGTTTCCCACTGCGGGTATTGATTTGATTGATCACTTGATTAAATGTATGTCGTTTCATAAGGCTTTAACCTACAACTGAATCCCTAAATTGCTTGACTGAATTTAAAGGAGTATTAAATTGATTTATAAAACCTTGATTTGAATAATTTTATGTTTAATTTAAAAAGGGAATGGAAATTTTAAAAACCCCTATATCAATAGCATTGAAATTATGGGGTATATTTTGAGAATAACGATGGCTTGGAATGAGAAATGTATTGAAGAAATTATTATATTTTTATTCTTGAGAAAATTGGATTTAAATTAAAAATTATTTTAAAGGAATGAAATTGATGAAAACTTTTGATTTGGTTTTGAAATTGAAATAGAAGATTGAAACCTAAAATTGGGTATTTGGTCTATAAATGACTGACTAAATTGAAATGATTTATTTTATCATGTTTGACTGATTTATTTTCCCATGTTTGACTGATTTATTGAAGCACATTTGATATCATGTAGTTAGTGGGTGATTTAGAAATTAAGGCTAGGACAATAACTCCCTAGTAGTGGATTGAAGATGATATCTAAAATTAATCCTAGTTTGGCATGATTATCCTCGATGGTATGTTCATTGATCAGTCATGTTGGATTGATCATTGGGAATGTGTGCACACATACTTGATCCATGATTAATTATTGAGTTATGTGAGGATCCTAGATCTTATAACTAAAGTAACATAGGTTATTTGACCGTGGTACTTTGTTTTGTTTGACTTGATCATACCTGTAATCGTTTATAAAACTATTTTACACATACTAGTTTTTTAAATAAAGTTTTCATATAAAATGTTCATTTAATTAGTTTTTTGAAATATATTACATCTACTTTATTAGAAATCCTAATTTGATTATATTTTTTAAATAATTGTCCATGTCTTGTTTTATTTAAAATAAAAGAATAAATTGGTTAATTTTTGTAGAATTTATTGTGAAACACTTGTTGATACCCCCCTTGGTGGTTTGTCTCACACCCCACATTTTCCTACAAGATTTTTTATATTATGTAATTCCAATTCTAGGGAAAGGTAAATTTCCAATAAGAGGTGGTGTGTGTGCTTGATTTGTGGGTCTCTAGAGTGATATTGGTGATCGGTGGTGCTATGATTCACATTTTTCACAGGTATTATGAGACTTTTTCATGATATATGTTGTGTTTTATTGTAGTTATGTTTTATTTTTGGATATGATTCTATCTAATTTCAGTAATTTCTCCTTAAGGAGTGTTTAGCATACCAATTTTATATTGTTTTATCTTATATCAATATATCTTGGTGGTATTTTCTCAAGGAAAATCTCTTCTCATTGTTTTTCATTTGATGTTAGTTTATAGTCACAAAATCATGGGGATTGGGAATTCCCTTAAGGCTATGTTTGGACTATATTGGGTATTAGTGTATCAGGGTATCAATATTTTTTTATAAATATATTTCATTTAGAATCATTCTTTTGTAGTGATTGATTTTATAAGGATAAATGTACTCAAAACTCAAAAATAGTTCTTTGAAAAATATCACTTCTAAATGATCTTTACCAGATACCATTAAATATAATTATTTATATCCTAGGAATTTAATTTTATCAATCCATTGATATAAAAATCATTTTTTGAATTTTATATATATATATATATCATATAATAAATTTATATTAGTAATATTTAACATATAAAAATATTTTTATAATAATATATTTTAGTTAAATATTGTGTTTTTTGTTTTATTTATAATTATTTACAAATTTTATTATTTTAAATTTATTTATAATAATAAAAAATTTATGTTTACCTAACAGATAAATGTATATCCAATTCCAATTTTCTAATGTATGTATTTCAAATGACTATATTTCCAATGATTATATTTCATTTAATAACAACTCTACTTCCACCATTAAATTTTATTTATTAATTTCATACCAATTTATTAAATCATAATTCTCATTACATAAATTTTCATTTTAGATTTCACTATATTATTTCTCCTATGATGTTTTTCTTTCTTGTTATAGGTTTAGTTTTACAAATAGTGATCCTTAAGTGTAAAGATGGTATGTGGGATCTCTTGGTTTTAAATATATTATAATTATATATTTATAGTCCCATTTTAATTTATTCACTTTTAATGGATGTAATCATACATATTATATACTATTCAATAGATTCAAATTCATGATTTTTTGTACCTTTATTGTAATGTAACATTAAACATGTATAAATTTCTGATAGTTTGATCCATATCTTGTATAGATTATTTTCTACTTAATTTTAATTCATTTTCAATAATATAAAAAATTTATCTATAATGATAGTACTCGAATTTAAATAAATATAACGGTTTCTAAAACCTAGGGTGCTACATCCCCACACACCTAAATAAATTATACCCTTATAATTTTAATTTATTTCACTATTGAAAATGGATGTGTGTGTTATTTACATTGAAATGATGTGAGGTATAATTTCTAATGAGATATTTACCTTAGAATCTTATGTAAGTCTATAAAACCCATATTTCCACTTATAATAGGTATTTCCCTAATCTTGAGTTTCTCCCAAATCATTTTAGTTAAACACCCATCCTGGTTAGTTATTAAGACCTATATAATGGGATTAATTTTCCATAGAGGTCATGTTCATCATTACACTGATGGATGATCATAAGTTGATTTGGAATATGAAATATGATTTCTTTATTTTAGTATTTAATATAGATACTATATGGTGACAGCCAATACATTTCAAAAATCACATTAAATTCATCAAAAATAATAATTAAATAAATTCATGTAAAACAATCCGAAAAACTTTGACTTGGGATTCAATAATCATACAACTAGAGATTTATTAAATAACTCAATATAATATCATATGGTCGGTTATTTTATTCTCTTAGAAAACTCACTAGGAATACTAGAGTGTGTATAACTATAATCCAATAATAAATCCACAAATATTTTGTGGAGGATTAGTGTACCTTAATTGTCATGATCCACATTAGTGGTAGTCATTTCATAGGTTATTACTTGTTCCCTTGGTATCGGAGGTTATTAGGGTCTATTATCCTCATTTTTAATTGGTTTAGGGAATTGATTTTCATAATGCACAAACACTTTTCATTTAAAATATTAAATTGTTATTGGTACTTAAGGAAGAACATTAATTTCCTCCATCATGCTAATTGAACTCTTCATTTTTCTTTAGTAACTAACTGCATCAAGACCTCATTTTTTACAAAACAAAAATCTTCTAGTTCCTTTGAGACATGTCCCTGGGTGATTCTCCCCACATTATTGGAATGTAGAAAATTTAATCTTCTTTCCAACATGGCTGTTATCACTTGATCTTTCTTGAAATGTTATTTTTAACTATTTTTTGTTTTTATTAATTTAAATATTTTCAAATGGTTAATCATAACTCGATATAGCTTGTTAGATATAACCATAATATTTAATACTTTATATACTATATTGTTACATTATAAATTAGGTATATAACCACATTTTCTATTACATCCATTTTTAATTGGGTTCCTCAAGGATTTATCTACTTCTTTAAATAAAGAAAATTTGAGGTATGAGAAAACTTAAATTAATAAATATAAAAAATAAAGACTATAAACACAGAAAAGAAACTCATGAATGATTTTTGTAACCTAGATTATGAGTCTTTAGGTTTCATTATAGGTTATCCATTGTCATATTCCTATTAGGTTTTATAATGTAAAAAGTTATATATTACATCATCATATTCAATTTAACTCCTTCATAATGTTTTATAAAGAGAATATAACTTAACCAAACATATCCCTAAGTAGTTTCAAACCTGATGTGTAGTTAGGCCCACATGTTATGAATTAGGATAATATTTATTTAAAACTAAACCGAAATTATTTTGGTATTTTTACCCCTAGTTTCATCTATATTAAATATTTCATCCACTTATTTGTATCCAGATAGGGGTCTCATTTATAGGAAGCCACACACTTTTTACATTACCATGATTTTAGGATGTTTAATTATATTTAGTCTTATACCTATGGTTTTTATAAATGTTATCAAGTTCTAATACTAAAAAATAATTATACCCTACTCTAATTCAAACTATGATACCTCATAACCACACTCCTAGATTTGGATTTAAAAATAAACTTTATAATTACTAGTTTTGTTACCAAATGAGATGACGCAAAACAAACGTAAAGATTTTTCTATAATTTAAGAATTACATCTCATAATAATCACAAAATCCCAGAACCCAATTTTTTAGAGTCTATAGAGATAATATATTAAAAAATATTATTACACATTATACTTTCCACATATCCCATAAATCTCTTCACATGGGACATCCTTCTAAACATAATCTTGCATATACTCTCCCAGGGAAGTAGAAAACAAAATGAGTGGGCTAAAACACTCAGTAAGGGAAGAATTATCAATAAGTCATAAAGGGGATACATCTTAAAATTATGGGAAAACATGAACATGGAGAAAATATCAAATTTAAAAGAACATTGATAAGTAATTTAAGACCATAAGCATAAAAAATAAATAGATCACCCCAAATGATTAAACATATATCATGGAATAACAAAGAAAATATATGAGACAATAATCAAGATCTATTGTGCATAACATAACAACGTGTCATAAAATAGAAATGTGGAATAACAATAAGCATGAGTATATCAAATCATAACCTTGTGAAAATATCTAAATTTCACCATGTCCATACATCATTTTGTGAAAATAGCTAAATGCAATCATGTCCATGCATCATCTAGAGAACATAGCTAAGTGAAATCATGTCAATGCATTAACTTATGAGATATAATCATTTAACAAATGAATTTTAGAGTGATATATTACCTCATCCATCAATAATAATCATCAATAAAAATGTGTTCCCCATGAAATCAATAATTCATCATATCATAAAGAACCCAAGGAAAGGAAGTGAGTTTTATAACATTTCATAATAGCATCATATAAAATGACAACAAGGATTAGATAGATCAAAACCAAAAATTTGATCACCCATAAGTATCATTTATTAAATTAATTTAGTGGGAGCTTCTAAAATAAAATAACTCCATGGAAGATATATTCTTTCAATATTGATAAGTAAAATAGAATCAAAATAATTATAGGATTTTAAAAAACAATACAAAACATTCTCATAAAAATCTGAAGTTATGATTCATTTTCAAAATTTACTTTCACAAAGAAATATTCAAACATTATTTTAGAAAAAAATATAAATAATGGAACTTTAAAGTGAAAAAAGGTTAAGTAAAAAATTTTGGTGTGGTAGATAAGAGATATGATCATGAAAAGAAATGCCTTTTTAATATTTTATTATATCTTTATAGAACCTACATCATTGAATATGTAATAAAGAATAATTATGAGAATTATTAAATAGAATGGTGAATATGATAATATAGAATACACATTTTTATTTAAAAATAACTAAGTAAAATATTTCTATAAAGGAATAATATGGAAAAAAGAGGGAAAATCGTTTTTAGATAGGATGTGATTTATTCTTAACAAAGTTAAATTTTTATAAAGAAATAATTACAAAAAATAATAATATTTTGATAAGAAAATTTAAATTCCATTGATTTAAATAGTAATTAAAATTTAATAAAATATAGGGTTGTAATGAAACTAAAATATAATAGTGAAGCTCGAGAAGTAACATTATAACTCCAAAAATGAAATTTGAGTTAACAAAATCCCTTACAGTTTTGATACTTTTGAATTATTTCAAAATGAATTTATATGAAAGAAATTTTAATACCAAGAAATATAAATGAATTATAATTATATAATGAGGTATGATAAACCAAAATTATAAAAATAAGTTCATGAATAATGATCATGACTCAATTAATGTGAAATAATTTAACAAAAACTCTTACAATGGATTCTTTCTTGTTCAAATGCATTCTAACAACCTAATTAATAAAAACAACTATGTTAATCACTTATTTCATACCCATATTAAAATATATTATGTTTTATCTTATTTAATTATAATCATTCATTGTATATTTATTAGTTAGTTATTGTTTATTTTCATTATCAGATGTATGTGATTTGTATTATTTCACACATGATTTATAATGCCGATGTTGATCCTAATTATTTGATACCAATCTCATAATTTAAATATTATTTAAGGTAATTTAATATATTTCTCATGATTATTTATAATGTTATAATTTCATTTCATGAAATTTTTTGTTATGATTTGTTAATATGGAAACAGTGATGAGAATATTTTTGGTATTTTTAACAAAAAAGTTGTATATTTATAATGGTTTAGATATTAAAAAAATTCTTAATTTATATTTATATAGTCCTAATAATGTTATAAAAATATTAATAATTTAACAAATCATATTACTATCCATTTAAGGTGGTTATGAAAAATTAAATAGGTCGTTCATAGAGGCGATAGTCCGCACATTGCATGACTAGAGTTTACATTTACCATTAGATGGGAAGGAGGGAGAAAATTGTTTTTCCATAAATATAATAATTTTTTTACTAATGATACTAACATAATTATAATTTTATGGTTAAAATGTGATTATAGGAGGGTGGGTGATAATTTTATATAATAAAAGGTTGTGGTGTGGATAATACTCATGTTGTGGACTTGAATTATCACTTGAAAGACATCTTGGAAATAGAGGACTAGGGACACTTACTTATACCCAATGTCCACTAATCGTAGAAGTGGTCTCTAATGGAATAAAAATTGGGAATATATTAATTAAAAGGATTGGTGTAGATTTAAGTGAAAGTAATTGAGATCCTTTTATATTTGAAAAAGAGGGAATTCTCCTTAGAAACTAAAGTTAAGTGAAAGATAATGATGGAATCACATGGGAGTTAAATGACTTATGTAACGCCCAGACCCTAATTACCTAGATTTGGTGCATTATTACATAAAATGTTCATGATCACAAAAGATCATGCCTCGAAATACTGATGAGTTTATTAGCCTTGGAAATACTAGATACATTCATACGTTTTACATTACATTATAAAATGAAAAGATACAAAAACATAGCCCCCATAGACCACACTAATATCCCTTTTATTTTCCCTGAAAGTCATCCATAATATACTTCTTTGAATCCTAGGAAAAATAAAACATAGAAAGGGGTGAGCTCATATGCTCAGTAAGGATAAAAATATAGAAGAAACTTTCATAAATAAGCATAAAAATTTAAGGCAATGTAAGACTAAAAAAATCCTTTTAAAATTGAACTTTAGCATAATATGGAAAAGATAAAATAAAATAATTCCATTTACTTATTCACATGGATATTCTACTAGTCGAAAAAATCACATGCAATATCAATAGCCACTTTCATAATGATGGAATGCCTAATGCCAGACTTCATAACCACATAGTCAAGGCCTTGTGCCAAGACTACAAATAAGATTTTTCAAGGACTTGTTCCAAGACACTAGTTTTTCCCATGAGACCTACCTATGCATAGAGGAGCTATAGCGGGCTCCACCCCTCACTTATTAATTCCAATTTATTCCTCATATGAAAAGGTTTAAACATAACATAAACATTCGTATTAAAACTACCATATGAAATGTCAATACTTTATCCAGAAACCATTAATGGTATAAAAATAACACATACACATTCAAACATATTAAAAAACCTTCAATGGAATATTGAAGTTTTGTATCATTATAAATCAACTGCAAATAAGCTCACAATCTATCAAAGGATGTTGACATAGATAAAATCAAAACTTCTTTTAGTGAAATATCTCTTTCTATTTTAAAATCATTTAAAAATCATATAATTATAAAAGAAAACATTTATTTTTAAAATATTCTTATAATATTGTAAGGGAAAATTGACAATGTTATAATGGCAGAAAATAGCCGCACCTGCTGTAAAAGTTAAAAAACATTCTTACCTTAATTTTGTCGAAAATGTCATAAGGTACCTTGTTTGGAAAATGATGGAAAGATTCCTTTCAAACCATTTTATAAAAATTTAAAATAGGGTATAAATTACTTTAACCCATAGTCTATTAAATAGTAAAAATGTTTTCAAATACATTTTTAAGAAACATGGATGTGGACGATAAAGAGGTCCTAGTAGATATTTACATAAAAACAATCTCAGATAATAAAGAGATTGTAAAATTGACCCTTACCTTGTAATTTTCCTTGGTCGATGTTAGGTTAAACTCCTGTATAATGGTGAAATAATTTTTATTAAATTATAAAATAACCATATACATTAATATTATATAATTTATGATCTCTTAATATTGCTTTGTTAACGATATTTCAGCAGTATCGTCATTTCGAGTGTTAACTGATTCGTTTTCCTTTATATGCTTGGTTATGTAAGACATGTTTGTTATGGATTGGATGTATTTGATTCATATAAAAATGATATTATATTCATAAAAATTATTTTTAATCATAAAATGAAAATTATTCTTGAATTATTACGATGGGGAATGAATCTCATCGTGTTCGTGGAGAAAGTAATCCGGACGTACGCACGAGCGACAATATCATTCTTTTGATATTAAAATCATATATAATTGGATGGTAAATCATATATATATAATAATTAACATGTTATATTTATTATTAACATTATTTATACTCATTATTATACCCAACCAAATGATGAAGTGTTTGAATAACAAACTACGCCACGATGTGCAGACGGTAATCCGTACGTATGCACGTATGGTGACTCTGTCATCTATATGATGGATAGAATAATGAATATGGTTGTACCATTTTTATAATAACATAAAATTATATTGAATATACTGGATTTATTATTTTATAATGGAAAAAATAAATAAAGATGAAGTGGAAGAAGAAAACAACTTGAAAGAGGTGATGAAATATTTACCTCTTCTTCGGATTCTTCCTTTTGATTTGATCAAAAGGGCTCATTAGGGTGGCTTTATGACTACATTAAGGCATATAGGATGAAGTTAGGAATGTTGGGAGGATATTTGAGTAGGGTTTGGACGAGAAAAATGGCTTTTAAGGTGTTAATTTGAGAGAAGGGGAGGTTCCCTTTTATAAGAGAGGCGAGGGTCACTTTAGGAAAAGCTTGAAATATTATTTTATAATAAAATAATTTTCGTTTTCTAATGTATCATAAATGAATTATTTATATGATAAAGTGGGTATGGGTATAAAACCTCTCAACCAATAGGTTTTATACAGGTTTAGGTAATCACATTAACCATATATTTTAGATTTAACTCTTAGTTAAATAGTTTGACATTTACCATGTATCTTTGTATTTTTATATTATATGGTTAATAAACATACTATAAACTTCCAAGAGAACCTCAAATGGTTCATTAATGACATATATAATATTATTTAAGCCCTTTTGATGAAAATTTTATTTTTAGGAATAGAATACCAATTAATAATATAATATTTGTTTTAAAAACTCTTTTCTGTCAATTTTGACACTATTTGGTATTTTGTTTTTGTTAAATTCATAAGAGCATTATTACTTAGAAAAAAAATATTTAATCAACCCTAAAATGTCATATTAACCTGTAAAATTAATGTAATTCATTAACAGTCTCAAATTAATATTATTTGGATATTTATAATATCAATTATTTTAATATTTCATTAATAAGGTAATTACTGCATCATCATTGTCTCATCAATAAATTTAATTATTTAATGTATAAAAATTATAAATAAAATACAATAATGTAGGAAATTGTTTTATATTTCTACTGAATATTTATAGTTGAATTTATCTTATGTATAACACTATATTAAAAATGGTTTTGTTATTAAACTTTGATTTTAACTCTTTTAACTCTTCTTTAAATAAAATAATAATAAATGTTCTAATCTAATCCAAGTGTACCAAAAGGGATCCTATTTTATTCCTAAGGTTGTTTTTGGTCGAATTACACTTATCCAATTGAATTTGGACATGTGTTAGGGTAATTATAATATCATTTTTACCCTTAATTACAATATTTACTTTTTACCGTGGTAAATAAATGTAAAAAGTCACTATTCAATAAAAATTATTTTCATCATATTGAACCAAATTTTTCTTACTTAAATTAAATATGTCTCTCAGATTTTTTAAATTCAACTCACAGAAGTGGTAAAATTAAGTTTTATACAAATTTGCAAATGCTCCTAGGAGGTGGGTAAAAGACGGTAAATAGTTCAATAAAATTTTATATATCTAAAATTTTTATAAAATGACTCCAATTAATTATGTTGAAAATATATATGTATTATGTATCTATTTTGACCTAAAATAAATTAAAATAAAATAAATAATTATTTAAATAAAATTCAGTTTTAACTAATAACGCAATGTTTATTCACTATTCATCCAAAATTGAAAGTTTTCAGAAAAATACCAAAAATTCACCGTAAGCTAATTTTGATATTATGAATCAAATAATGAAGTCCATTTTGAAAGATAAAATTTATAAAATTTCAAAAAGTTGGTATTACTATTCATAATGGCTAGTTTTATTGGCCGTGGTGTGTTAGAATCTCAATGTTGCGTACAATGCAAGATATTACATTATTCAAAGGGAAACGTAGCGTGAAAGCTTGGGGTGTTACAAATTAGGTGAGTAAAGGTTGGTGAGAAATGTGGGTATGAATTTCCATCCTAAAATGGGTCTTTTAGAAGGCCTAAATAACAAGTTAATTTATAAAAATATGATCCACATTAGGTTACCTCTTTTTACCCTTATTATCCATGATTAAATTTTTACCATGGTAATTATTATTTTACTAAAAATATAATATTACCCTACTTACCAAATTTGAATATTCATATTCAAAATATGGACTCTATTTAATCTAATTTAATTTCTAAATACGAGAAAATTAACATTAAATTAAAACATAAGAGATAAAAAATTGTTTTTGTAGAAAAATGTCTCACTACACCAAAATCATATTTTAAATGTGTTTATTTTTAAACGGTTTGAAAAACTGCCAGAAAATAAAATTTTAATACTTTTTCAATTATTTTTTTAAAAAAATCAACTAAATATTTTCTAAAATTAAAAAAAGATCTTTTATTCGTCCCTAAATTCATTTCCACTTATTTGACCCCTCTCCCCCCATTCCCCTCACCCTCAAGCCATCTCTTGGGATCATCGCTCATGAGCCCTCACCATCAAGCCATCGACGCCATGTTGTCACACTCATCCTTGATCTTAAATTCACTCCCACTACACTTTCCCATGCATCCCTCATCTCATATCATTGTGCACTTCATTAGTGAGATATATCACTTTAATTTTTCTTTGTCTTCACCTATTATGCCCTCAATTTTCTCTCATTTTAGTGTAATTTTTTTTTGAAACTCTTTCCATTATTTCCTCCTCATTATGGCATTAAAATTTATTTACTTCTTTAGATTAAATTTTATGAGAAATTAATATTGTAATGGTTCACTAAAAAAATTGGATTTTAACTGCATAAATTGTATTTTGTTAAAAGTAATTCACAATACAACCTTGAGTATTGTAAATATATATGTTTCTAAAATCAATTTCATTATAAAAACATGAATTTTTTTATGTTATATATTTTTATAACACAGAACATGTGTTGTTAAAAACCCATAAAAATTATAGAATATTTTATAACATACATTTTTATAGTTATAACGTTTTAAAAAAATGTGTTGTTAGAAGTCTAGAATTTTCAAAAACATGGGTTATTTGTTTGTATTCATACACTTTTTATTTTTTACATTATTCAACAAAAACAACTATAATTAATTTTATGGATAGAATTTTATAATAATGGTGTGAGTTACCTTAGCTAAATACCAATCCAAATCCACCCTCATATCACATGTCATCAAGCACGTAATATGACAACCCTTATTTTTAGTACACTTAAATTCATGATTTATTAAATAAATATACACATAATACAAACCTAGAAGATTGTGATGCCTAGTTTATCTAGGAAATTAGGTTCATAAAAAATAAATTTAAACATGGGTACAACAAAAATATTTAAAAACTCTAAAACATGCAATTATATTCTATCGATATTCTAATACTATAAGGGATAAACTAATGACATACATAAGAAATTGGTGAGTTATAATTCCTAGTATGGTAATAATTAAATAATATCATAATTTAATGTAGTATATTTGATTCAAGTGGTATAACATGATGACATAGAAATGAGGGAATGATAATCATGAACATCAATGTATTGTATAAGATGATAACATCAAGGAAATATAAGGAATATGGTGTAACGTCCCAGCCTTTATGAGGTATGGAAAATTTTTAATTTACTGTTGTCTAATTCTTTAAGCGACCCAGGGTGTGCGTCTGCGTACCTCACTGCGGATCCTAGACACCTTTTTAATTAATTTAAATAACCGTAGATGTTTTATAAAAAATGTTATGTTGCACTTTAGCATGTTGTTTGGGAACAAATTAATTAATTAAAGGATGAAAATTAATCATAAGAGAATCAAATAATATTTAAAATAAAGTAAGAAGGGATAAAAAGAAATTTTGAAAAAAAATAGAAAGGGGGTTATGGGAAAAATAGAAATAATTAAAATAAGAGATTTCCATTTTTATTTATTTTTATTCTTTTTCTTTTCCATACTTTTATTCTATTTTCTTTTTCTTTTTATTTTCCCTTTTAATTTTCATTTCTTTTTCTGTTATTTTTTCTTTTCTTTTTCTTCTTTTTCCTTCTTTATTTTTTTCCCTCTTCCTCTCCTCCTCTCCCTTACGTCGTACTCCCCCTCTCCCCAAGGTGGGACACCACTCAGCAGACCCTTCAGAAGACTGTCGTTCTTTTATCCATCATATATTTTCTTCTCCATCAGATGTTCAGTAAACCTTAGGTCAAGGATAACCTTGTGCAATTAGAATATTATATTTTTTTTACTATCCTGTGCGCAGTTCGTCGCGAAAGGATTTTACCTTATTTTGGTGGTTTTCTACAATCCTTTGTCTTCTTCCATTTTAGGTCAAATAAAATCCTACCACGGAAGTTATAGTCATATACAACTATAAGGTAGGAATTATACTATCTTCCCCTTCGTTTCATTGCAGTTTATAAAAATGCACCGTTGTGTCGTTAGTTGGTGCCTACCGGCTTTGTGTAATTTCACCCAATTTCATTAAATTGATTGTTTCACATAATTATTTCATCCTTAATTATATTTAATTAATTTTTTTTGAATTTTTGCAACAAGTTCGGACACCACTTTTTCTATGCTGACATGGTCGTTATATTTTTCCATTAGCTGGGTTTTTAATTTAATTAACTACAGGTGTTGCACAACCCATTTTTATTGTAATTAAATTAAATAATTAGTTTTTATTGAACACGAAAATTGAATTGTTCGACCATTGGTAATTTTCTGTGTTGAACTATTTATTTATTTTAAAATTTCATTATTTGGTTATGTTGATATGGTATATTTCCTTGTTAAGTTGTTGTACTACAATGTTTAATTTATACATTGGGATGCACAGTTCTATCTAGTTAGTTATCAAGATATAATTTTATATGCTTATTATTTGATGTAGGATGTTGTGAAAACTTTAAATAAATTCAGGGAAAGAAAAAGAGGTGGGTCGTGTATTAAGGTCCATGCTTAGACCCTCTGTTCTGGACTGTTACCACTACCTTTCGGGGGGCGGTGTCTTTGACTTTGCCAGACCGAGACATTCATGTGATTTCTAATACTTAAGAGTGACACTAGTTTAAAAAGGGTCCATCGGGATAGGTTTGTTGGAAATGTGCCTAATCATGCCTCAGATGACACTAGGACCCTTTTTGTGAGATCGTAATAGACTCATGGTAAAGCCATGCCTCTTGCGATACTTGGCCTTTCGAAAGATTTTCATGGACGAACTCGGTGGTATTAGATAAATTGATGTATGTTCCGTAGTGATACCTTCAGGATGGGCTCATAATATAACTCTCAACTTGAACCTTAATAATGACGCACTTAGGGTTTATATTATTTACATTTGAGCCTCTTGAGATTTGAAATGTTCTTATGGTATGTTTAAGCACACCTGGTTGACACTTCAATTAAACCCCAAGTTAAAGAACAGGCTTGGGGTATACCTATTTATTTTTTTAAATTTCTTTTCTATGTTTTATATATAGGTTTATGTGCATTCTGTTGATAGGTACCCATTCATACTTCTAGCTTTGGCTGAAGTAGGTGATTAGGCACGGGTGCCATTTGGGACTCAGGCCAAATTATTTATTCCATTGCACTTAATTAATTATCTAAAATTGTTATATAATGGAACACTGCATTTTTTCATTGTAATAAATTTAAGGGTTTAGACACCTTGGGTGTTGGGCTAATGGGCTTGTATCTTACTCCATGCTGAGGCATCTTTGATGCCCGAGTAGATTACATGCTTGCAGGCATTGAAAAAGGGAAGGTGTTGATTCTAATGCTTGATTGTTTTGTGCTGCTTAGGATGGAGATTAGGGCAGAGGAAGGATCCTTCCTCATGATGTAGTGGTTTCATTATGTATTTTCATTAGTATATAGTATTATTGAGATCAGTTTTCCATACTTTACGTTTAGAAAGACATCATGACATGCCATTGTTTTGTGATCTTCAGCACTTGATTATTATTCAGTTGGAATATTTATATTACTTATGCTGCAGTTTTTTCATTCACATGATTCCTCTATTTATTATTGGTTTTTTTACTTCCACTATAATATTACCTATTACCTATGAGGGAATAGTCTCCCCCACAGACACGAAAAATCCCTCGCTTCTAGTCAGCAGCCTCAAGCATTTGGGGAGATACAATTGTGATTATGTGACACACTGGTCCAGCCACCTTCTTAGAGGTGATCCAGGTTAAGACGTTACAAAGTGGTATTAGAGGTGGTTTTTTTCCTTTTTTATTACTATTTTTGTTAGACATGAGACTAGGATATAGGGATTTGGAATGTACTTTGTGATTGGATGTAGCTAACCCATGTACAGGGGAAAACTCAAATTCCTAGGTTGGGATTGTAGTTATTGATTATGCCAGTTATTGTAGATATGATTTCACCATTGGGTGACTCACTTGTATTGTGTTGTTATTGTGTTTTAATTATTGAGATAATGGGTTTACCATTGTATCCTAATGATACGAGGTAAGTACATTACATGTATCATAATAGGCACTATAGGATTTAAAATTTCATGTATATTTTCATGCCATATCTAATTCAGTGTGCATTTTCTTGTTGGTGTGTGGGTTTTGTTATTACTTGTGGTAAAAATTTTAAATGATGGTTTGTTAAATATTAAGTTGTTATAGTCTATTAGATGTTATCCTCACTTAACCTGGGATCGTACTGTATAACTTTTTTAGTAATCCTTTTGAGTTGTTGCTTCAATATCAAAACCCAGCTCTTGAATCAGGTTGTCTGTTGTTTAGTGCTAAGAGGAAGGCTATGTACCTAACCTATTTTTGAGAATTAATTTTTTCTCATCTTATTTACTCTTTCTTTAAAGGTGTGTGTTTGGTTGTTTTATACAAATTCCATCATGACATCTTTGTGTTATGCCTCAAGAGAGTGGAAATGATCATATTCTAGAGATGGTGGGTCTTGAACCACTAGTGGTACCTCTTGTAGAGCCTCCTATGGCACTACCTCCTTTTGATCTTCTAAGGGACCCTAAAGCTCAGTTTAGGGATAGTCACCTCAGGTTTATGCAGTCAGTTCAGAATATCCCCACACTTACCCCGTCTATGGTAGACCTCATGCTTCAGATTCATGTATAGAATCTATAAGGTCTATCTTCGACCACCTTGAGACGCTTCCAGAATGAATCGTCAAATTGGAAGTTTACATGATTCATGAATATGCCAAGCACTGGTGGGATATTGCTTCTCAGGAAGATCAGACCAGTGAAATGGCTTGGGCCAACTTCCAAGAAGCCTTCTATGATCAAATTTTCTCACATACTCTGAGATATGATCCTGCATAGAAGTTTATACATATTTAGAAGTGTACTATGACTTTATAGAGTATTCTAATCATTTCAAAGAACTTCAGTGTTTTTCCCCATCTCTGATAGGCAACGCGTAGAAAAATATGAGACGTTTTGAGGATGGACTTGAGTATACTATCTACTCGCAGTTGAACATATTCCATTTTACCACTATTATACAGATCGTAAACTAAGCTCTAATCTCAGAGTAAAATGTCAGGGAATCTAAACTAGTAAGCCAGGGCAGTTTAGTTCCGAGGTAGGGTGAAGACTTTTCTAGTAGTAGGAAACGTCATTTTGAAGGTTCACATGGGGGAAATCGAAGCCAACTAGCATAGGTGGAGGGATCTATAACATTTCATTACTACGGTAAAGATGTTCACAAGAATCCATAGTGCATGAGAGACACAAAAGAGTTCTGATCTTGCGGAAAGATAGGGCACCTTCAGAATATCTACTATTCCTTCTCTTCTGCATCCAGTGGCATAGTATCTGCACCTACACCTCTGTCAGGTATGAGATCTATGACTCCATAGCAGGCCGGATGTTCTTTTTCCACCAGATGATCAGACTAAGGTAATGGTGGAGATCGTGGTTGAGGAAATCAAGTTCTAGACTATCAGCATCAACAGAGTGGGTCTAATCAGGACAACTAGGCAGTGCATCAGGGTCATGACTCAGGTCTCATATACATAGTGCAATCAGCACTAGAGGAGCAGAGTGCAGGACCATTTATAGTGAGAGGTACTATTTTATTAGCATCTACCTTAGTTTATACCCTTTTTGATATTGTCACATGACACTCCTTTATATCTTCTACTTTTGTTGAAAGTCTTGATTTTCCGATTTTTTACCTTTGTGGCATCATGTCTCTCAACACTCCACTCAGAGTCAGGAAAAGGACATATGCATGTGCCAAGAGTACCCCCTTGAGATAGGTGGGTGTCATTTCATTTTGAATTTTTATATCCTCAACATTTATGGCATCAAATTCATTCTTGGTATGAATTGGCTTGCTATTTATCGTGCTCAAGTGGATTTCTATCGTAGTCGGGTTCCCTTTACAACCCCTGAGGGTGACACATTTCTTCACAACGTATAATGGTATATGCAGGCAGACTGAGCTAAGCCTAAATATTCAAGGATGGGTAGAGTGACAGTTGAGATGGAAAGTCTCTTCATGAGCGATTAGGGAACACACCAAGTTTAATTCCCTACAGTGGTGGATATTTTCATGGACGTCTTCCCTAATGATATCTTTATCTTACCTCTTATGAGATATGTCGAGTTCACTATCGAGCTCGTGCCATGTTCAGCACTAGTGTCTATTCCTCCTAATTGGATGGCACCAACAGAGCTAGAGGAACTCAAAAAGTAGCTGGAATACCTTGGGGCTAAGGGTTTCTTCAGACCTAGCACATCGTCATGGGGTTCACCTATCCTTTTTCCAATAAGGCATACGGTACCCTCGGGTTATGCATGGATTATTTTCAAGTCAACCAGCTCATGGTATAGAATTGATATTCGTTGGCTCGTATATATGATCTCTTTGAATAGCTTTGGGGAGTAACTATTTTCTCCAAGATTGATCTGAGGTTGGGATATCACCAGGTGCGTGTGTGACCATTTGACAAACCACATATGGAATTACAAAAAAGGTACCTCTTGTACAAGTATCTAGTTATTCCATTCAGCTTTACGAATGCGTCGGTAGTCTTCATGGCTTTGAGGAACCGAGTTTTTTCACCTGTACCTTGATTCCATTGTGGTAGTCTTCGTGGACAACATCGTAGTGTATTATCATTCCAGACATGAACATGAAACCCATCTTGAGATCATGATGAGTAAACTAAGAGATCCCCATATATAGATTAATCTCAGTAAATGAAACTTTTGGATTGATAAGGTACACTTCTTGGGTCAAATTATATCTGAAGCAGGAGTATTAGTTGAACCAGAAAAGGTGAGCATTGTAGTTTCATGGGAGAAGCCTAAGAGTATCTTAAACATTCACAGTTTCTTGGGACATGATGACTATTACAGATGTTTCATATAGGATTTATTTCTATTAACAGTGTCTGTTATGGCTGTGACTAAGAATGATGTACAGATCATCTGGTCAGAATCTTTTGAAAAGACTTTTTAGTAATTGAAAGGAAGACTAAACTAATCCCTGGTCCTGATTCTACCTGAACATAGTAAGAGCTATATTGTTTATTGTGATTCTTCTGGAATTGGACTGGGTGCAGTTTTGATGAAGGGTGATCGAGTCGTGGCTTAGGTATCCCGCTAGTTGAGACCTCACAAGTGAAACTATCCTTCACACGACCTTGAGTTGGCAGTTGTGGTTCATGCTCTACAGTTTTGGAGACACTATTTTTTGGGTGAGAGATTCTTTGTTTACATAGATCATAAAAGCCTAAAATATATCTCCACTCAATGAGACTTGAACATAAGGTAACACAGGTGGTTATAATACCTGCATTCATTCGATTTTGAGCTTTCTTATACCCCTGGTAAGGGAAATGCCATGGTAGATTCTTTGAGCCACAAGTCACAGACGCAAGACATTCAGGTAGCCAGCAGTGAGTGGAAGATGATGGCCTTGTTTTTTGAGATTCATATGGAGGTTCAGGAGAAGACCAAGAAACCAGTTCTAGCAGCTCTTACAGTGACGTCCTCTCTTCTAGTGAAAGTCTTCATGTGACAGTTGACTGATCCTAATGGGCTTCTTTTGAGGTAAAGAGTTACAGGATAGAACCCACCTCCTGGTTGGGTTGTTGATGGATGTGAAACTCTCCTTTACTATGGTCGTGTATGGGTACCTTCAGGTATATGGGAAGATCTGATGAAGGAATCTCACACCTCTGTTTGATAAGTTTATCCTGGATGACCAAGATGTACAAAGACATGTGTCGATTGTATTAGTGGCCTGGTATGAAAAAACAGATAGCATGTTTCATCACTCGGTGCTCCACCTACCAACAAGTAAAGGAAAAGCACCAGCGACCTACTGGACTCTTACAACCTCTGTCCATTCTTGAATGGTAGTGGAATGACATCACCGGGGATTTCATTATAGATTGCCAAGATCTCCTCAAGGCAGCGATGTAGTATGGGTGGTTTTTGATAGGTTGACCAAGATTGCACACTTCTTGCCTATCTGAGAGACCATTACGATTGATGAGTTGGGGAAGGTTGTATATCAAATAGATTTTGGGAATTCATGGCGTACCTCATTCTATTATCTCAGACAGGGATGCACGCTTTACTTCATGGTTCTGGAAAGGTTTGTAAAAGTCACTGGGTTCACAGGTACTTTTGAGTACTACATATCACCCTCAGACCGATTGGCAGTCTGAGAGAACTATAAGAGTGTTATAGGATATGTTTTGGGCCTATATCCTTGATTTTGGAGGTACCTAGGAGAAGAATATACCTCTTGTTGAGTTTACCTATAATAAAATTTTCTAGGAGACAATTCAAATGGATCTGTATGAGTCCCTCTATGGTAGAACGTGTCGTTCGACTTTATACAGGCTCAAAACAGGTGAGGAAGCTCTCTTGGGTCCTCATCTCATTCAGGAGTCTTCTGAGAAATTTCAGCTGATTCAGAAGCATATGACTATAGCTCAGTCTATATAGAAGTCTTATACCGATCGTCTCCATAGACCTCTAGAGTTTGAGGTGGGACATAGAGTCTTTTTGTGTGTTTCTCCAAGGTTAGGTCATGGGCGGATCAGGAGATAGGGGAAGTTTTCACCGATATACGTCCGGTCGTTCAAGGTAGTGGAGAGAGTTGGGCTTATAGATTATTGGTTACTGCTACCTCAGAGGTATCGTGCCATGAATGATGTTTTCCAAGTATCTCAACTCCAACAATATCATCCAGACTCGTCTCATTCTTTTGACCCTGATGACATCGAGCTTGACGTTAATGCATCCTTTATAGAGCATCTGATCTGTATCGTCGACCGTAACATGAAAGTCCTCTGAGGGAAAGCTAGTCCCTCCGGTCTGGGTGTTATGGAAACATGGATGCGTTCAGGATGAGACCTGGGAGTGATAGATAGATGTACATACCCAGTGGCCAGAACTTTTCACTGGTGACATTCCACTACCCTCATAATGGAAACTCGGGGATGAGTTGTCTTAAGGTGGGAAGGTTGTAACATCCAACCCTTTATCAGGTATGGAACATTTTTAATGTAATGTTTTCTAATTATTTAAGTGACCCAGGGCACGCATCTGTGCCCCTCACTGCGGGTCCCAGGTAACATTTTAATTAATTTTAATAACTGCAGACGTTTTATGAAAAATGTTACATCGCACTTTAGCATGGTTTTCAGGATTAGAATAATTAATTAAATGTTTAAAAATAATAATAAGAGATTTAAATAAGATCTATAATAAAGTAATAATGGATAAAAAAGAAATTTTGAAATAAAATATAAAGGGGTTATAAGAAAAAAATAAAAAAATGAAAATGGCATATTTCCATTTTATTTATTTTTATTCTTTTTGTTTCTTTTATTCTATTTTATTTTTCTTTTTATTTTCACTTTTCTTTTTCCTTTCATTTTCTCTTATTTTTTATTTTCTTTTTCTTCCTTTTATTTCTTACTTTTCCCCTCTCTTCCTCTCCTCCTCTCCCTCACGTCGCACTCCCCCTCTCCCCTTGGTGGTGCAACACCCGGCAGATACTTTGGAAGACTGTCACTCCTCCATTTTTCATTTTTTTTCTACACCGTTAGGTGTGTAGTAAACTTTGGGAAAGGATAACCTTGCTCATTTGGAATAGTATGTTTTCGTTGAGTATCCTGCACATAGTTCGTCGCGGAAGGATTTTACCCTATTTTGGGGTTTTTCCAAAATCCTCTATTTTCTTCCATTTTAAGTCAAATCAATGCCTATAACAGATCTTATATTCATCTACGAATTAAATTTAGGGATTCAACTCTCTTTCCCTCTGTTTATTTGCGATTTATAAAAACACACCTTTGTGACGTTAGTCGGTGCCCACTGACTTTGTGCAATTTCACCCAATTTCATTAATTTGATTGTGTCACCTAATTGTTAAAGCCTTAATTATCATTAATTAATTTGTTTTAATTGTTTTAATAGGGTTTTATACCCCTTTGGGCATTCCAACATTGTCCATATATTTTTCTGTAAGCCGGGTTTTTAATTAAATTAACTGTATGTGGTGCACATCCCATTTTTATTATAATTAAATTAAATAATTAGTTTGCATTGAACACGAACATTGAATTGTTGGATCACTGGTAATTGTTTATTCTGAACTGTTTAATTATTTTAAAGTTTCATTATATGCTTATTTTTATATGGTATATTACCTTGTTAAGTTGTTATGTTGCAATGTTTAATTTATACCTTGTGATGCATGGGTGTATCCAGTTAGTTTTCAAGCTGTGAGTTTATATGCTTATTATGTCATATATGCTACTATGAAAACTTTAAAAACTTTAATTAAATTCTAGGTAGGGAAAGGAGGTGGGTCCCATATTAAGGGTCATGCTTAGACCCTCTGTTCTTGATTTTTACCACTACACGTCGGGGGGCGGTGTCATTGGCTTTTCCGAACCAAGAATTATCCATGATTTCTAATTCATATGAGTGACACCAGTTCCAAAATGTACCATTGAGATATATTCATTGGTAATGTGGCTAGTCCATCCTCAAATGACACTCGACCCCTTTTTGTGAGATTGGAACATACTCATGGTAAATCCATGCCTCGAGCGATACTAGGCATTTCGAAAGATTGCCTTGGAAAGGCTCGATGGTACTGGATAAATTGAAGGATTTTCCATAATGGTACCTTCAGGACTAGATTAGACTCCAACTCTCAACTTGAACCTTAATAATGATGCACTTAAGGTTTATATTATTGCCATTTGAGCGTCTTGATATTTTAAATGTTCTTCTAGTATGTTGAAGCATACCTGGTTGACACTTGACTTAGACCCCAAGTTAAAGAACAATCTTGGGGTATACCTATTCATTATTTTACCTTGGTATTCTAGGTTTTATATATATATGTATGTACATTTTGCTGACAGGTACCCTTTCAGACATCCGGCTTATGCTAAAACAAGTGATTAGGCACAGGTGCTGTTTGGAACCTGGGATGAGTTATTTATTCCATTTCACGTAATTAACTATCTGAATTTGTTATATAATAGAACACTAAATTTTATCATTTAACAAAATGGAAAGGTTTAGAAACCTTGGGTGTCAAACTATTGGGATTTTATCTCACACCCAGCTAAGGAATCTTTGATTCCCAAGTAGATTCCATACTTATATGTATTGACAAAGGGAAGTGTGCTTCTTTCGATGCTTGATTGTTTTGTGCTGCTTAGGATGGAGACTGGGGAAGAGGAATGATCCTTTATCATGATGCAGTTGATGCTTTGTGTCATTTATTTAGTTGATAGTATGCTTGAATTCTATTTTCTGTAATTTTAGTTTAGATAGACATCATGACATGACATTGTTTTGTGAGCTTTTGTACTTGATTATTATTCAGTTGGATTATTTCTATTGCTTCTGTTGCAGTTTATTCATTCACATGCTTCCATTGTTTATTATTTATTTTATGTTTAATTTTGATATGATACTACCTATTACCTATGAGGGCGTATTCCCCCCCACGGACACAAAAAGGGGACTCGCTACTAGTCGGTAGCCTCTGGCATTTGGGGAGATGTGCTTGAGGTTATGAGACCCACCGGTCTGACCACCGTCTTAGAGGTGAGTCGGGTCGGTACGTTACATATGGAAACAACATAAAACATGAAGTCATAAACATAATTCTAAGATAACCACAGATAAATCATAACATATTATTCTTAGGATAACCTCTCATGATTCATACATGGTGTCTCATGAGATAAAAATATTACCCAATGCTTTGGAGGGCTATAAAATTTTGGGTCCACCCCTAACATTCAAATCAAGTACATGTATTTGTGTTCCAAATAGATCATACTATATAATAACACATTTAATTAATTTTAGTCCCATGATAAAGGAGTGTGGGTTAAATATATGTAATATTAAAATAAATTAAGGATAGGTGTATCTACATTAATACCCTTGAGTGTAAATTGGGATTGGTATTCACTATAATAATGTTTGGCATTGAAAATCATAGGATAATTTCAACAGTATAACGAGTGTATATAAGATTCATGAAAGGGATTAATTAGAGATAAAGGTGGTATATCATTATAATGGACATCATAAGGATTTTAAAGGGGTATTAAAAATCATATTCTTATATGAAAAATTGGAAATCAAAAGGCATAATAAAGAGAAAGAGATTAAATAAAGAGGGGGGGAGAGGATCCTTTACATCGACACAGAACGACTTTAGTAAACGTTATAAAAATATGGTATAAATGATCTATAATTTTTTAAAAAATAAATTTTATAGTAATATTATATTTATAAATGAATTAAAACTTAATAAATTAATATTTAAAAGGATAAATATAGATAAGGTGTTTGAATGGAAATGAAGAGAGAGATCCCTCACCTTGGGAGGGTAATTCTAAAAGCTTGGGAGAAGCTTCTTAAGAGCTTGGGAACAACTTGGGAATAATTTAAAGAAGAATAGGAGTGTAAATTAATTCTCAATGGTTTTTCAGTGAGGTTTAGTTGGAGTTTAGGTGGGTATTTTCACCAAAATAGAGGGGAATTCTATATTAATTTCTAACTTAGTTTTTGGACTCTATATAATAAATTAACCAATGTCCCAAACCAAATCATGTTTTTTTGGATGTATTCTCCCAATTAAGAGTGGTTTTTTATATTTTATTTGTAAAAGAAAAAAATAATTAAAATAATAGCATCGACGATGTAGAAGTGGGTCTTGTTCATAAATAATTGATTTTAAAATCGTAAAATATAATATAGGCTTCGGAGGATTCATTAAAGGTTTATCAAATTGATCAAATAACATCAAAAACACTTTATTATAAATGGTAAATATTTATTTGATCATTAATTCCTTATATAATATTTATTATATCATATTTTGGATTTTATTATGGCATAATACATACCATATATTTATATAGTATTTAATTTTTAACAAAAAAAATCAACTACCACGGAAAATTATGAAAACTTCATAGTTGGATAATTTTGACGTGAGGATGTCAAGAATAATATTTATTTCATAAAAATATTTCTATAAATATGTTAGTTTACTACTTTAAATAAAATACTCATTTATTGAATAATATCAGTTTTACGGTAATAACAATTTTTGGACCTTTAAAAAGATTAACTAGGAATTCATTAAATTATATTATAATTTATATTTTAATAAATATTATTTAATAATAATACTCCCTGGAAATATTATTTATTTAAAAATTATTTAATTTATCAAAAAAAATACTTAAAACCATATATTTTTCAAAAATACAATTTTTTTCCCTTCGTATCAAAAATCTAATTTTTATCAAAATCCCTATATAATCTTTTATAAAGTTATAATCAAGAGGAATAAAAATAATTCTCATTTAATTTAAAATAAATTGTAATAATTCATAGTAATATGGTCTACATACATAACCCATTATTACACCTCGTGTATTCCTTAAAAGGTAAGGTGAGCGATAGTGACACTTTCTTGGGGTGGTTCGGTGAACTTGGTTTGGTTCATTATCTCAATAAGCTTGAACTTCTCCCATAAATTGTATCAATCATGTTTCAGTTTTTGAATTTAATCTTGGGATTGTTCAAGGGAAGTTGGAGATATTTTATCTCCCTTATAATCTTCGATAAATGATCTTTATAGGGTATGATCCTATGGGTCTAGGTCATCAATTCATCTGTCTGTGTCAGTCATAATTTATCCTAAAAAATAATATATACTAATCTTAATGAACATTTTACAATGGATATATTATCAATGGTAATTATTTTTAATGTATTTTTAAATATGATAGGACATATCGATCTAAAAACTAAATTAGTTTATGTATTTTCTGTAACTGCATTACTTAATAAATAATTTATTCGTTCAAAAGGAGGTTTCATTTATGAAAGTTTTTGTCATTAAATTCATACCCATTAAAAAAAATTTGCCATGAAATTTTATTTCAAACACTAAAACATATGAGGGAACTTCTGTTGCATCACCACATCTAGTTCACAAGTTTCCTCCTCAAACTTTTGGTTCCACCACAGTTCTATGATTAAGTGAGTTGTCTTATTTCATAAAACTTTTTATCTATGATCTAATATCTTCAATGAATTATCCTCATATGAAATATCATTCTCTAAAGGTACCACTGATGGATACAGTAAATATAGGTGGTATGTTATATACTTCATCAATATAGATACAAGGAACACATCATTTACTTAAGACAAGTTAGGTGGGAGTGCTAGTAAGTAGGCCAAAAATATGATGTGATCAAGGATTTCAAAGGGGACGATGTATCTAGGACTAAGATTTCTATTATTCATAAACCTCATGATTTTTTCATGTAAATATAAAATGTAACACCCTATCTTCAACATAAAACTCAAAGTACCATCAATGATTGTCTGTATTTATTTTCTATTAATATTTTGTGGATCTCATGTGACATTGAATGGTTTGAACCATATCTAAAATCTATTGGATAAAATTTGGTATCATCATCTTCTTATCTCCAACATCAACACAACATGTCAAAGTTTCACACCTTTACCTATATAAAGCCTCATAAGGTAGCATTTGAATTCTAGAATGGAAACTATTGTTATATGAAAATTTTACTAGGGGTCAGTTTTAATCCCAATATACATTTAAATACATTGAACAATATCTAATCACATCCTATAGAGTTTGAATGGTTTATTCAGACTATCCATCCATATATGGTTTATAAGAAGGAAAAAAACTAAAATATGTATCCAATGTTTGATGGAGGTCTCTCCAAAACCATTAGTTAAACCTTAGATATTGATCAGATATAATAGAGATTGTAACTCTGTGTATCCTTACCACTTCTCTTGTGTATATCATGGTGAGTTGGTAAAGATATAAATCTTCCTTGATAACAATGAAATGAACTAACATTATAATGTGATGGACTACCAACTAAATAACGTTATTCCCATTATATTTCCTGTGAAATCTTACAAAAAATTCATGGTTATGTTTTCCCGTTTTCATACTAGTATACTAAATGATTTAATTATAACTTTATAATTCTTTCATTTAGCCTTAACTTATTTAAATACCAATAATTGAGTTAAAAATTCTGAAATATCCCACTTCATGTTATCCCAAAAAAAGTTTTGTTTTTGATACCTATACATCTTAGTTATTCTTGTATGAATAGAGAAGGATGAGATATGTGCATCATCTAGAACATATCTCTTCAATTGTAGTTTTTATGGGACACAAATATGGGATTTAAACCTTATAAATCAATTTTTAAAGAAGTTGCACTCTAGAATGTTCATTGCCTTTTTCTATAGCACATTGTGATCCTATTGGGTTTCCTTGATCCTCTCAAGAATGTATGGTTGAGTATTTATTTTAGTAATTTAAGATTAAGGTTATATTATTATTACTATGTTTATCCTTTGAATGTACAAGAAGAGTGTATCATTTTCAATCCTCATCATGGATAGGGTTTTAGGATCATATATACTCATAACATATTCCAATTTTTTCTACTTTACAATATATTAATAGATTGAATAATAAAAATCCTTGATTAGATCTAATGACCTCATTTAGCACATATTGAGTTCTTTTATGTGAATATTTACTTTTGTATTTTTTGAACCATATATATGTCACACTTTTCCTCATAGAGATAATGCATTTAAATATTTAATGCCAATATCATTATAGCCAATTATATGTTATGTGTTGGGAAGTTCTTCTCATGGATATTCAATTGAATATAGGTATATGATATCAACTAATAATCTTGAATTATTACACAACCCAACAATTTTTTGGACCCATCATTGTAGATCACAAGTAGGTCTATCATTGATGTCATGGTGGGAGGATCACAGATGAGAAAGTCACAATAAGAAAGCTACAAACTTATGTATGAGATGGCCAGTAACAGAATCCAATGTAAATTAAAATAAACTCAACAATAAGGGGTGAAATGGTGAATAATACTTGGGTAGTTTCACAAATGGAATCTGACTAGAATGTTAGAAGTGATGATTTCTCTCCATAACCCCCATAGAATATACACTAAATATTCCAATTACATTTATTATAATAAAGAAGATAAATTTAAATGCTGAAGGCCATGACAACCATAAGGTCAAAGATTCCATCCAAGAACATAGGGATACCAATAATAAGAACCTCATGGTTCCTTGCATTTGAGTCAAATTCACTCATTAAAGGAGATATTAGAAAACTTCCTAAACACCACCAAGTTGCTATAAAAGTGATAAATAAGGATTAAATAAATAAAAAATATTCCCCATAAAATCTACTGTCATAAGTGGGGTAGACTAAGAATCAAATGAAATAAAGTATATGGGGATAATTTCTAGAAAATATCAATGAAATGCATAAGGAGAAGTAAAGGAAATCACATTAATAATTTTTAAAATAACCTATAAAACCCTAATCAAATAATGATATAGTAAGAACAATAATATAAAAAAAATATTATGAACAATCAAGGGAGGAAACTACACCATCGTACAAGCCACACATACTAGTTATAGAGAGGTTGAAGTAGGAAAATATAGAAGCACATAGAGATAAGCTTATTGAATAGTTTAAATAATTTCATTTTAATATTCCATTTTCAGAATCCTTTAAAACATTCCAATGTACTCAAGGTTCATGAAATAACCATTTTAAAAAATCAATCTAGAAGAGATTTGAATAATTCCACTCATGAGAGAATGACTGGAGGTGGTATCAAATGACCTATATAAAAAGTAAAAAGATCTATGTATCTTTTTAATTTCAATTAATATTGGATCTGAAATGTTTTTAAATGATTTATGAGATTTTGGTGGGGGTGTCAATATCATCTCATATACCACATTCAAAATCATTGTAATTGGGCACCTAAAGTCCACAATAGCTTCACTTTGACTATAGTATTCAATAGTGAAATACCAACAAGGACTGATCAAATAAATTCTGGTCAAAGTGAATAAAATCTATTTTATATTAGAATTTCTTTACTATATTTAAATGAGGAGTGTACATATCTCATTATTTGGATGTAACATCCTGGATTAAGGCATGTTATTTTTTTGAGCATTGGGAAGGTTATTTTTTAGGTTTTTCTTGTTTTGGTTGTGTTAGTGGCTTGTAAAAAGGGTTGTTAGGTTTTCCCAGTTCAAAATGACCTATAAAAAGACCTATTATAAGTTGTTTCTCACATGGGTTCCACCTTTTCACCATAAAAATATCCAACATACCTAGTGCAAGGCATATTCCAGGGCATGGATCTCTTGTGGTATTCATGTATTCCATGGCAACAAAGCCTTCACATAGACATGGTCGAGGCTATGTCTAGACCAAAACACCTATGGTCTCAGGGTGAAGGCATAATCAGTTGGGTGTGTTAGGATACTGGTGAGGTTCCATCAAGGCCACCATGGGTGTATTGAACCCCCAAAATTTTGTGGTGTCTCCCTGTTCAGTTTTTCAAATGTCTGATTTATCCTCCTATATTTGATGAAACTATTATGCTTATTTTTGGAAACTCAAAGGATCATTAGGAAGGGTATTTTAATATGGTTTTGACTCAATTTTCACCAATATTAAGACCATTTTTAGTTCTATCTCTATGGTTTCCATTATAAAGGATTATAAAGGCTATATTTGGGTGATCCATGTGCATTCTATATCCTATGATGGGTGATACAATTCTTCTCATATTAGTTTTTGTTCTCCTTGTTGGTAGATATGTGAAATGGATAGAGTTGTTTAATTTCCTTAATAATTATGAGGGAATCATTGTGTTATGTAATATTATTGGTCTCTTTTAGTCTTAAGGATGTGAAATTATCATTTTTTATGTGAAATACTTCGTTTTTGGGATTCTCCTTTGGTTTTTTGATCCATCATTTTTGTTGGTGGTGAATCCTATTGTTTTTTCATACATACCCAAGTGTTAGGTAGGTGGTTCTATCTCTAGACTATGTTTGTTGAACTATTCAGGCACTTTATAATGTAATATTTTTTATAAAAAAATGATTTGAGTAATCCATGATGTTTTTATATGAGTGCATACATGCTTTTTATTAAGTTGGGTTTTCCCTAGTTTTTTCAAAACAAATATTATTTCAAATAATGTTGAATGGTTTTGTGAAATTAGCTTTCAAATTTGGATTTTGAGGGGAAAATTATTTTTTGGAAAATATTTTTGAAATTATATGATCCTTATTAAAATATTTGACATATATAGAACATGGGTTCCTTGGGTACCTAATATGGGGTTTTAGTATTGGGGCTTTCCCTTCTTTCTGTAGGGGGTTCACTCATAAAATGTTTCTCTATTCCCTATTACATGTTGTTCTATGAAATTGATTCATACACGGTATATGGTTTATCAATGAGGTGTTCCTCTTATCTCTAGGATCGGTTGTTCTAGATACTTATATAGTGCACTAAGTCATGAATTGATTATTGAGATACGAGAGGGCATGATATCCTAGACCTATGGTATCTTAGGGGTAGTCTCTATATTACTTTTCGTTGTTTGTCTTTAGTCTTGATATGGATAAATGATGCATGATTTGATAAATTTTTTATCTGAAAATATTCTTGGACTTATGTTATATACATATTTTTTAGAACTATGTAAAAACAGAAAGGTTTTACCATGATTTTTGATATAAATGTGAAAAAATATTTTTTCATGCCATGTTTTCAAATATTGAACATGTTGAGATTATTTAATATAGATTTTTTATATAATACTTTATTAGGGTGATCCTATTGTTATTGTCTTGATCAAACCCAACACACTCCCTCAGAGGTGTGTAGACCTTGTTTTTATGATATAATAAATGGAAAGAATACATAGTAAGGTGGAAAGGTTTAATGTAAATTGGGCATGATTAGATGCTAGTGAGATAGAGGTAATATTTCCATAGATCACACAGAGTTATGGTTGGTATTTTGGGATGCCTTGGATTTTGTTCATGGAAATGTACGTTGGTTTTCATTTTTTAACTTCATTGTATTGCTACTATTTTTGGTTTATAATTATGGTATGTTTCCTTTCTTATTATCTTTCTCTTCTAGTTTTCCATTTTCTTTTTTAAGTTTGTAAAATCGTTCCATCTGGTTGTTTTTGGATTCATTGGTCCTAGTAACTAACCCATGGGGATCAATAATTCCCATAGGGTTTTTATCTATTTTTATTCTTAGTTGGAAGGGATTTCTAGGAAAGTTTGTGAAAATTTGGTATGATATGGTATTTATCTTCTAGTTTTGTTGTCTTGGGATGTTTGGTAAGAATGAGATGGGATTTTAAAGGCCTAAGGAGTGTGTTGGGAGTGATTTACTAGTCAATAATCATCATAATGATCCATAAGTTGACACTTTATATTGGTTAATCTATCGTTAATTTTGGGTTTTGATCTATATCTTAGCTTCTAATTATTTTATTTTGGTGTAAAATGATATTGTTTCATTTTCTAATAGTATCCTTCTATTTTGGTAAATAGAATCATTCCTTGATAAATACATCTTCCACTAATTCTTCAAGAGGTTATAGTAGAAAATAATCCTCAAGGGAATCCTCTAATCGATCTGAATATCATTGAGGTTGTCATATAGGGAGTTCATGTCATGGATTAGAATGTGTTTCTTATTTAAATCCAAGATAAAGAGGCACAAACAGGACCTATAGGATACAAGTATCAAGCGCATGAGTTACTATGATAGAATAACCCATATTTTAGGGTACTAATGGACCTTGGGAGGTAGAGTACTGACTAAAAAATATTGATTAGTTATTTGACTTAATGGATACACATTAATATGTCAAGGTGAAGTGTGTGAATTTTAAGCTCGAGGGTCCAAGATAGAGATTATGGGACTCTATAGGTTAGGTAAATTATTAAGTGGGCTTAGATTAGAAAGACATCAAGGAAATTTTATTTCAAAAAATTTAATTTGACTCATTGATGATGAAAATTTTATGGATTTACTCTCCCTTTAATAGAGGAATCCTTAAATAATGGAGTACACCAACTGTTTTGTTGAGTTAGTTCATTTCACACCTAAGGTGGTGATGAATGATAATTTGAAGGCTTGAAAATACATTCATGTCTTGTTACCTAACATATACTAATAGGTGTATATGTTTAATATCACCACCTATGTTGATAAGGTCTATAGGGTTATGATATAAGTGATTGATTTGGTGGGAAAGTCCCTACTGATTGGGTTTCCCCTTCCACCTAATGGAAATTCTAGTGCCAAAAATGTGAAAAAGAGGAAATTCAATGATAATTTTAGAGGTGGTGGAGGTAGATATCAGTTTCATCCTCTCCCTAATCTATAAAAAGTGGATATAAGTGTACTCTTTACCTTATATAAGTGTGGAAAGGTGGGGCTCACTTGACGGTCATACACTTCCCCTTCGAAGACCTATAGTACAGGTGGTCTCTGAGGTCATTTTCATTGGTTTTTTCAGGATCTTTCCACATCGCAATGTGGTAATAGATCATCAACTCCAAAGGGAACTACCTAATATCAATAAGCATAAAATTCAATAGGACTCTAGTTATATTCCTCTGAATTGAAGTAGTTTCATGAAGTATAAGAGATTCTATCGAAAGTTAATGTGTGTCCAACTATAGTGAGAGGTACCATTTTTATTGCATATTCTATAGAAATTACTTTTTTAATAATGGTCCCTTTCATTATTTTTTTTCTTCCAATTTCATGGATGTATTGAAACATTCAATGGATCTCATATCCTATTTTATTGATATGGAAACATCTCCTTGAAAGAGGAAAGGTAAGGGTTCCATTATCCTTTTTTTAACTTTTGATAGCCAATGTTGAGTTAGTCTTGGACTTTATGATTCTTAATCTATATATCTTAAACATTATCATCCAGATAGATTGGTGGTTTACCCACTAAGAAGATATTTATTATTATCATCTTTGTGTTTCGCTCTTTTATGCCAATGATATCTCCCAGGTATTTCAGGTAGAGTAGGATCCAAGGTCTAGTTGTGTAAAACCATATATTTTAGATATTAAGAATATTTTTTCTACTTATGTGGTTGAGTTTGATGATGTATATTCACATACTGATATTCCCTTGGATTATTGGTACTTTCTTGACGTCTTCCCTAACAAATTCTATGGTCTTTCTATAGAAAGGGGGTAGAGGTCTATATTAATCTAGTGTATGGTAAATAAAATATTTATATACTCTCTTATCATACAGAACCTACTATGTTGAAAGATATTAATATTCAATTGGATAACTTTTTAGGGAACGTATTTTTTCATCCTATTGTTTTTTCATGGGTGGAACTTATGCTCTTTACAAATAATATTTATGGTTAACTTCATATAGACATAGATTATCAGAATTTGAACTATGTAACAGTTAAGAATAAGTATAATTTTACCTATGGGGATGGATTATTTGATTAGATAAAAGGTTCAAAGTGGTTTTTGAAAATTGATATTTTGTTAGGTTATCGTCAAATTAGATTTAAGGAATCAGATATCATGATGATCAATTTTAAAAGTAGGTATAGCCCCTATTAAGATCTCATGATGCCATTTGGACTAACTAATGCTCCTAAAATATTCATGGATTTGATGAAATGGATATTTTACCAGTATACTGATACTAATGTTGTGATATTCAGGGATGATAAACTGGTCTATTAAAGAACTGAGCAAGAGAATTTGTACCATCTGAATTCAGTTTTGGGAATCTTGATAAGTCACAAACTTTATATGAATCTATGATAATGTAATTTTTAGGAACCAAGAGGTGATGTTATTAGTGAATGTGATTTCAGAACATGGACTCTTAGTTGGTCCTGAAAAGGTGAAGGTTGTCTTGACATAGGAAAAACTGTGAAATTTCTTAAAGATAGAGATTACTAGTCCTAGGAAGGTATTATTGGTGGTTCGTAAAATATTTATTTAATTTAGGATCACTATTGACTATTATTACCATGAAATGGGCGATATTATCCGGGGATTCTAAGTGTCAAGACTTTCTGATGAGTTGAAAATGAGTTTGAGATCAGCTACTATTTATATTTTTCTAGACCTTGGTGAGGGATATATGGTATATTATTATATATTTTCTACAAGACCATGATGTGTGACTATAAAGAATGATCATGTATTTAAATATGTTTCTTATTAGTTTCAACCACATTCATAGAATTATCATACTCATGACTTAGATATTCTCATTTTTTGTGCATGATCTAAAGTGTTGGTGACACTATATTTTTTAGTAGAGGTTCACAGTCTGTTTTGATCACAATATCTTGAGTTATATCATCTCCCAGAAGGACATGACCTTTCGTAATATGTGATTAGTAGAGTTACTTCAGATGTTTAATCTTTACATTGATTACACTCGTGGTAAGGGGAATGTTATTTCTAATTCTCTCATTAAGAAATTTCCTTCCTATGATATCTTTTAAGAATAAATGGGTTGAGCCTTATGGGGATTTTTCATTAGTTTTATCTGGATGTACAGGATGATGATTTAGGTATGGTTTTGAATAGTGTTCACTTATCATCATCTCTCCTAGTGTCAATTCTATAAGAAAATTATCTGGATTATGATTTAAAGTAATAAAGTAATCCTTATATGATATAGATACTATTCAAGTTATTTCTCTCCACAATAATGTAATTATTTTCTTTGGGAGTCAATTAGTAATACCATTGACTAGAAAAAACATTTTGATGAGTTATTTTCATATTTTTTTATGGGTTAATCATCCTGGAACAATGTTCATGTACAATGACATGAGATAAAGTTTTTTTAGTCTATTATGAAGCATTTAATTACTAATTATGTGTCTCTTTATTACACCTACCATTATATTAATGTATAGCACTTGAAACCTTCTTATTTATTTATCCTCGTCTAGTTCTAGTTTATAAAAGGGATGATATATCCATGCATGTCATAGTTTAATTACAATCTAATCCCTAAAGAAGAATACTATATGGGTGGTCATTGATCAGTTGAAAAAAATAAATCATTTCATTATAATTAGGGACACCATCATGGTTGAAGATCTTAGTAATTTTTACATGTAATAAATTTTTAGGTTCCATGGGGTTTTTTCTACCATTTACTCTATCAGAAATCCTATGTATACTTCCTAGTTCTAGAAAGGTCTCTGAGAGGCGATGGGGACATAGGTCAGTTTGATTATATCTTTTCATCCACATACTCATGTTCAAATAGAGCATGTTATTTATATTCTAGATAATATTTTCTGATCCTACATCTTGTATTTTAGAGGATCTTGCGATATCTATTTGGAACTGGTTAATTTATCTTATAATAATAGTTACCATTCATCTACCAGAATGGATCCTTTTTAGTATTTGTATAGTTTCCCATTAGGGACACCTCTTTGTTTTCCATAGGTGCGTGAGGCCTCTCTCAAGTGACTGAGTATCATTTAAGAGACTATAGTAAGTATCCAAGATATAGGATGATGATCGGTTACAACCAAGAGTTCGTAAACATATTATGTGGATCATTGACACTATCTTTTGAAGTTCTATGTTGGTGACTAGGTCTTCATGAATGTTTCCCCTTAGTTAGTACACTTTTAACTTGGGAAGTATGCGATATTATCTTTGAGATATATTAGACCATTCATGGTCACTAAGATAATTAAAAAGGTACCTTATTGGTTGGAATTTTGTGCTTACTTAATATGTATCCCTGATATTTTAGATATATATCATCCTAAGAAGTATCATCCCAATCATCCCCATGTTTTAAATTGTTAAGAATATGAGGTGGGGATAAAAGTCTTAGTTGGGGAACCTCTATTGAAGATCATTGAAAATTATATCAAAGTTATTGTGGTAAGCCTATTATATTGGTAAAAGTGTTATAATGGAATGGATAAGATTCTAATGATTCTTGTGATCATGAATCATTTATAATATAGTGATGGCCTCATATATTTATATATCTTCCTTCTTCTACATGACTTTTTTGGGATAGAATGTTCTATAGTGGGGAGGTTGTAATATCCCAACATTAGGTATGTTCTTTTCCTAGGCTTTAGGATGGTACTTTTTGGGATTGTGGGTTTTAGGTCATGTTGGTGTCTTGTAAAAAGGGGTGTTGGATTTTTCCGAGTGAAAAACTGAAAAGGTCATGACTAAGTCCAAGTTGTTTCACACCTAGGTTTCACATGTGCTCCACAGGAAGCGACATTATGCCTAGTGTAGAGTGTGGTTTATGGAATTAATAATTGGTGGTTTCCCAGTGCGCTACATCCATAAAGGTACACCATAGTTATGATGGAGGTTTTAGACTAAAAAAATACCTAGTGTCTCAGGGATAGGGTTTGTTAAGGAAGGTGTGTCGAGTATTTGGTGAGGCACCACTAAGGCCATCATGGGCTGGTGAACTCCCACCATGTCATGGTGTCACCAAGTTTAGATTTTAAAATATCCAATTTTTCCACTTATCATTGATGAAACTATTATGGGTTTTTATAGAAACATGTATGGTATCTAGTAAGGGTCGTTTAATATAGTTTGGAATCAGATTTTTCCTTTATTAAACCCTCACATTTATTCTTTCACTAGCATTTCATTTTTATGTGATTTTTTAGGATAGATTTGTGTAATAATTTTTTATTCCATATTTTTTGATATTTTATTTATTTCCTCTCCAATATGTTATTATTCCTCATTTCTAGGATATTTTTAAAAGGGATACAGAGTTTGGCCTACCTTGATCATTATGTTGTAATCATTGGGGTATATATCTTCCTTCATCTCCTTCGGTCTTAAGGATGTTTAATTCTAGTTCAGTGATGTTAAAACCTTGGTTTAGGATATTCTATTATTATTGTTTTATCCCTCATTATAGTTGGTTTTGGGATCCCATTATTGTTTTTGTGTGAACCCAAGTGTGGGGTAGGTGGTTTTATCTCTAGACTATGTTTGGTGAACCATTCATGCTTTGTATTTTGAAACTTATTTTCTAAAAAATAATTTTCATGATCAATGATGTTTTGATATTAGTGAATAAATAGTTTTGATAAAATATGGTCTTTCTCCTTTTTTTGTAAAAATAATGTTGATTTCAAAACACTTTGAAATGGTTTTTGAAATTTGTTTTCAAACCACGATTTTGATAGAAAAGGGGTTGTTTGGAATCTATTTATGAAATGATATGATACCTTTTAAAATGTTTGACATTTGTATCATAAGGGATCCTTGGGTACCTAAGAGGGGGTTTTAGTATTGGACCTTGTCCATATTTCCATAAGGGGTTCAATCATGGGGTTTTCCCATATTCACATGGCCCTGTTATTTTAGGGACTTTATTTAGACACTATAGGTATTTTATCCTCGGGGTGTTCCTCTATTCACTATGCTTTCTTGTTCTTTAGAGTTGTTTAGTGAACTAAGACTTGAATTAATTATTAAGGTACAAGAGGCCTAGATAGACTAGTCCTATTTTATCCTAGTGGTTACATAAATTGTTCGTTTTTTGTTTGTATTTGGTTTTGATATAGATAAATTATGTATACTTTGATAAATTTCTTATTTCAAAATGTGTTTTGACCTGTGTTACAGGTCATCTATTTTAGAACTCTAAAAAAGGGGGAATTTTTTATCATGATTTTTTGATAAAAAGTGTGAAAACTATTTTAACATTCCATTTTTCATATATTGGTCTTATTGGGTTTATTTAATAGATATTATGTATGGAACACTTGTGTGGGATTCTACTGAGCATGTTTTTCTCACACCCTACACTCTCCCTTGGGTGTGTATAGACCTTGTTTTTTCTGATGAAGTTAGGGGAACCGTTTCATATTATGATAGAGAGGTTTAACATTATATGGGCATGGGTAGATGGTGGTGAGATAATTATATATTTACCATAGATCACTTGGGGTTTTATTGGTAGTTTGGTATGCCTTTTGTTTTATTCTTTGACATGTACATTGGTTTTGGTTTGTGGTCTGGGATTTCATTCTACTACTGTTGGTTGTTATGGAATATTTAATTTCTTATTATATTTCTCTACTAGTATTTTGTCTTATTGTTTCAGGTTGGTAAAATAATTCCCTCTAGTTTTTTTGGATTCTTAATTACTGGTCACTAGCCTATGGGGATCGGGAAATCCCTTTGGTTGTTATCGTGGTCTGGTTCAGAGTCTAGTTGGATGGGTTTCCAGATTTGGTTATGATATGGTAGACCATTTTTTGAAACTAGAAGGGAATTTATACATGTGAAGAGTGGTTATTTTTTTCTTAGATTTGGAAATGGTAAATTAAATTTCAACATACACTCAACAATAATAAAATTTTATATAAAGGAAGTTGATTTTCAAGAAGGTATTGGGGATGATGTTTAAGAGGTTGTTGACATAAAAATAAATAAATAGATACATGTTTTTCAAATTGAATAAAATAGGGAAAAATATTAAAATAAAAGTGGAAATAAAATATATAAAATCACTAATAATATAGGGACATCTAAAACATGGAATCTTAAAGCATGCTAGAATGTTTGGATGGTTTACTATCTAGACATTGGATTCTATAATATGAAAAGTAATTGGTGGATATGCTTGATGGAGTTTAATAAGGTTTTACCCCAAGGAATAATGAATCTATTTTTAATAGAAGGAATCCCATATATGTGGGAAGGTCACATATAAGTTTGTTTTTGGATCCATCCTAGGTACAATCTTTCTAATATTTCATCACCTAATCTAGAGAGGTAAGTTTAATCCAATTAAAGTAAACAAATGTTTTTTATGAGGAAACAGAACTTTTTTGGTTTTATTAGGATTTAGGAATTTAGGATATAGGCACTCTCCACCCCCCCCCCCCCATATATTTTTGAACTATATTTAAAAATTTCATGCAATTTCACTTGAGTATTTTCATTTTCATGTCAAACGTAAAATCACAAGTCAATGCAAGGATGCATGGAAATCAATTGAAGATGTGGAATGGATGATTTTCACCATGAAAGGAAAGGTCAAATCATGAACTATTATAGAAAAAACCTAATCATACCATATTAAAGCTTTATTGAAAGGGGTTAAGGGTTGTAAATCCTTATTTTCTTTTACACACATAATTTTAAACCTATTTTTGATATTTTATCTAAAAATGCATGCCCTAACTTGGATTTTATGCTTTAATATAATCTTGAAGGCATAATTTTCTTAGGATAATTATGCTTCCAGGTTTTAAATATCAATTTCAATGAAATTGAATGATTAAAATAGGTGGTTTATTAGTATAGATAAGCATGGGGAATGGATTTGACAAATCATGATTTAGGGGACTGGGTTAATTAATAAAAATAAAATTCCTCTTATATTTTTCATCATTTAAATTATTAAAAAAATTATTAATTAATTTTTTATTCATGTTCATTTCCATAAGTTATTTTCCCAAACATAAGTTCCCATTCCCAAGATATTTCTAAACCAATATTTTCTTATTCTTTCTTGAGAATATTTATTAATTGAAACTTGACCATGTTTTCTTTTAGAAATTTCTTTTCATCTCATCAAAGCTATTACTATAAAAGATCGCATTTAATATGACTGTGAAACTTTTTTATCCCTTATCCTTGAGATCCATCCTGACATGAATCCGACTTATAGTTGTAAAATCCTTGAATACCCTTATTAGGGAAGAGTTTCAATATAATCCTATCTTTTCCATTCATTCCATACTCTAATTATTTTGTATGATTATGAAAAAGGTGACTGTGGGGGGGATGATTTCATGGTCTAAGGGTATGTGTACATTGAAAAGTATGGGTGTGTGGGTGTTTTCATATGATTTTTGGAAGGTTATTTTTCTATTCATTATGCTTTCTTTTTGTAGCACTCATGAAAAAATGAAAAAAAAATGTAAAAAAATTGGTTCTATCTTTGGAAGGTCAAAATTCACCATTAATTGACCCATGGTCTTGATCATTTGGGGTTCGTCGTGGATATGAGAACTATCCAAGAATAAAATTCTTAAAAAATGGGAAATTTAGTCTGATGAAAAAAATAGAAAATAAAAAAAGTGTGTGTATAATTAACAAGGATTTTTGGTATGCATGAATCCCACATTGAGATTTGGGTGTGGGGAGATACCTTTGATTGGGATAATTTCATTAGGAATTAAATTGATTATCATGAAATATGATTCATAGTTCAACCTCTTTTTTTATTTTTATTTTTTTACACATCAGTATCCACCAATGAAAATCCCCATAGATATTTGAACCTAATTAAAAATCCCCCTTGATTAAGTGTGATTTTTTATTAGGTTGAGATTATAGATGGTTAAAAAACCTATGGTAAGTGACATGAACTTGAGGTTTGAGAATAATTAAAGTTTCATTTTTTACCTTTAGTGATGAGAGAAAATAATTAATGTGAGGTAGATTGCAAGTGGTGTCCATATTGATAATGAATTTAAGAATATGAATGTAAGGAAGGAAAGTAATTTTCATTTAAAATGTGGGAAATTAAAATATATGGTTGATTTTTTTCCATGGAATGTTAGGATTTGAAAAATCATTTCCATGTGATTCTTGAACATCTAGCATCCCTTTAAAAATCATTTTGAATTTTATTATTGATGTTTGAATATTTTTGGGTTGGAATTCCTCTATGATATTTACTAAGATCTCATTCTTGATGAAAATAATTATTTCATGTGAGGGGGGTGATTTGGTAGATTTATTTCATGCATATATGTTTATAATTAAATTCATCAATTTTTAAACAAAATTGTTCATTTATTTTTATCTTCTCAATATTAATTTCAGTTTATAGAATGAAATAATTGGGACGGTTTCTAGGTGAATTATATGATATAATTATATACTTTTAGGAGTTTTAGATACCCCACATAATGATATTTCATATCATGAAATGACACCAAATTTTTAAAGGTAAATAGAGTTTTTGAAATTGGGTAAACATGATTCACATCATGAAACTATACTCACACTGTGAATGAATATCAGGAACAATTCACTATTGAGCTATGGAAAATTCATTCACATCACGAATTTATATTCACATTGTGAATGGGATCAATTCAGATTTACACTTATTTTCCAATCATCTTTTCATGTCATGAAAGAGTAATTCACATCATGAAGCATGTGGATATGTAGATTTTAACGATTGGATCCTAAGGTTTTTTAATAGGTGTATAAATTCAAGGGAATTTACTTGTAGATATAGTCTAAACATACTTGGAGTACTCAACATATGAGTGGAATCGGAGGATTATAATCCCTACTAAAACTTATCTTATCTCTCTTAGGGTAATTATGTTTTCATTCCTCCTCATGATTAGCATGAGGGGGTAAGTTATTTATATTAGGTGATTTGATCATAGGGGGAGTTTTTCTAGTGGATAGTTTCTATTTAAAATCATTTTTGAGTTGTTTTACTTGTACATTAATTTCAAAATCACTTTCTTACTCATGACATGAACATTGTTGTGTGAATTAAGGAGTAACTATTTAATGCATTAACTAATCATCATGGGTTGTGCATGGCCATTATATGATTCAATATGATTATTTTTAAATTAGCTTTTGGATCACCTAATTACATAATACACCTATGTAATTGACTTTGTTAATTGTGATTTATTAAATTAGAGATGGTATACCAAGGATAAGGACCCTTTTAAAACCAATTCTGATAACAAATGTGAATGAACACATCATTATTTGTATCCTTGTAATGAAAACCTAAAAATTTATGAACCTGTTATGCCATTACATTTTGATTTATCAATTATACTTTCATTTCCATTCACTTCCTAATACAAATTAATAATTCTTGAGTTTTCTTGTGGGTTTGATACTCATAATTACCAAGTACTTCACTTTTGTAGTTATGTTTTTTGAGTTTTAAAAATTTATAAATTTTTTAGATCGAGGGGAACTAATGACACCCTCTTGTGCCTATTAGTGTGAACCTTGATTCACCCCCAAGGGAGAGTACATTGTTTTTTCCCAATATAGTACTATGAGATCTAAGGGTTTTATTTGTAGATAAAAAATAAAAAATTATAAGTTTGGTTTTTAAATATTGTATTGTGTAACTACTCTACCAATGACATTAGATCTTTATATTCTTAGTGTCTATTATTATATTTTATTTATATATAAAAAATTCTAATAATTTTTTTGTGTGTTTTGGGTTATTATCCTTTATATGTAATAGAGTCCTTGTAAAGAAAGGATCTTATCGTTGAATATTTATCTTTAATAGAAGAGGTAGTTAAACTGACTTGAATATTGTGCTCATTATATAGAATAAGTGAGTGAAGATGTTGAAGTATCCTTTGTGTATTTTCAATATATCTAACTGTTTGAGTGAGAGAATAAGAGTAATAAGAGCAAAATGGACGGTCAGTTACCCATATGTATAACACCCCATGATTTTAAAATGTATTTACCTTGGGAATAAATCTAATGTGTTTAATAGCTTGTGATGCATAGAACACCTAAATAAAGTGACTAATTATTTATTATAAAAAATCAAATATAGAATTGTACAATTAAATGAAACATAATTAGTAAAATCAATTAAGTAATACATTAATTATTCACAGTTAAACCTAATTGTTTTGTTTTAAAACATTTCTATATTGAATCATATATATGTTTTATTTAAAAATTAAATTTATCAAAAATCATAATTTATAATTTGATAAAATGAAGTTCATTTTTGAATTCATCATGATAAAATTATCTTTGGGTGCATTTTTGATTTTTTTCTAAAATGGTTGAGTTTTATGTGAATAATGAAAAATATCATTTTTACTGACACATTATTTTTTATGACATCATTTTGATACAATAATGAATTAAAAATATATGAAATATTTGTCTCATCCAAATATTTTTTTAAGGAAAAATATAATTAATTTAAAATTATTATGTTGAATTTGGAAACTCATGCTTACCTTTTTGGAACCTAAGTTATATTTTATTCTAATAAAATATTATTTTGTTCATTTACCTTTAATAAAGTATTCATAATTACCCCTTAAATTAGGGATTTCATTGAAATTAAAAAAAACTTACTTTTTAATAATAAACTAATAAATTTTATGGTAATTAATACTATATATAATTTTTTGTAAACTAATTTTTAGGTTTACAGGATGCATTTCTATAAAAACTATTTTTTTTGCGTTAAGATCACTTTTATTAAAATTAATTTTTACCAGCTATAGAAATTGGATTTTTAAAATGGGTATAAATATTTGAAATAATAATATTTTAATATTTTCAATTTCAATTTTTTTCATAAAAATAAAGTTACCTTATTAAAATTTAATCACCACTGTTTAAATGGTTAACAAGGAGATAAAACTAAAGAAAAAGGATTAAAATATCACAAAAATATTATATATATTTGATTGTATGATTTTATTTCTAGAAAACTAGTATAATATTGAAATTTTGAATAAATTGGAGCCAATTGACTTGATAATAGAATTTATTATATTTAAAAGTTATAAATATTTAGAAGGGTGTCATTCCTATCACTTATAAAAGGATCCCTACACCCCTCACTTCTCCACACACTTTTAGGTACAATATCTCATAAAATATTAACCAAATTTACTTCCATAAACCCATATACATTTCCTTGTTCATCTGGTTTTTTCAAAAGATCAAACTAATAAGACATCCGGTGTGGTTTAAAAGAGGATTTCCAAGGAAGAGGTAATTGTCTTAATTGAGTTATTTTAAGTTTTTTCTTCTTTATACTCCAAAAAATTTATTATAACCAAAATAATATAATGAAATAGGAATAATTATTTTTCTAAAATTTTATTTTGTTGAATTAAAACCCATTATCTACCTACCTTTCATCTGTTAGAAAATGAAAATGTCACTCATGCGTGTGTGTGGACTATTGCCTCCATGAATGATGTATTTCATTTTTCATCACCAAAAAGCATGGATGGTTAGAAAAAGTGATTTAATTAATATGAATTATATTTATTATATTAATAATCCTTTATAATATTAATATTATCATTAAAAAATATCATATTTTTACTCCTTCAATCGTTATAACACGCTCTTTTTTTGTCAGTTTTACCACTTACAATAACGAAATTATAATGTTTGTGTTATGAATTATTAAGTAAATGTTAGATACATGTAATTTTATGTAAAATTAAAAAATTTAAGATGTTTTAATAATTTTATAATGTTTATATACACATTTTTATTCCATAATAAAATTTGTTATTTTATTGGAATCCTTATTTATAAAAAACAAGATTTTTATGCTTTGTATAAAAATCATCACCATAAATTCCATGAAATGGCCATGGGAAACCAGATATATATATATAAAATGCTCTTAAAATTTAGTAAAATTCTATATATTATGAATCTATGAACAATTTCCAAGGATCGGTACTGCTAAATCCAAACATATGTGGAAAATTGAATAGTTAACACTAAAATATTGATTTTAATATAGAATTATTACAAACTAGGTTATAAGAAAATATAAGTGAATGGTATATAGATATATAATTTTAAATATATTTTTTATATATATGTATAAAAAATATAAATTAATTATATATCATTTTAGATAATTTCTAACTAAGTGGAATTCTGGGGTAATAGTTTTTCTCATCTCAATTTCCCTTTATTGAGATATGTTCCACATTCACCACCTTTTTTCTTTTATGTGGTGTATATTCTACCCAAAAATGTCTTTAATAAAAAAATTCATGAAAATTATGTGCATTTAAAAACTCATCTAAAATTTTATATTTAATTTTATCTTGATTCATACATTACCAAAGTCATAATGTGTTTTATTTAAAATCATTGCTTTAAAAGTTTTGAATTATTGTCCCAACCCTCTCCGTTAAATTTATATATTTTCTATATTATTTATATAATATTATTATATATATTTCAATAATATTTTTAATTTATTTTCAAATACCTTTTAATTTCTTTATAATGGTTTTAAAATGAATCTTTTCAATGTTGACCGTATGGGCCACCTTTGACTTTCTTTATAAAAGTTTGAGAAGAATGTTTTATTGACATTTGGAACTTAAATAACTTTTTCTACATTAAATATTAATATTATTTACTAATATTAATTATTAATTTTTTATATTTCTTCAAATAAATTCATATTCCCATTGTTTTCTAAATTATTTTTGGAAATTTAACAAAAGGAAAGGATATTTCTTCTTATTTTTTAATGTATATTTATAATTATTTTATAAAAGTATTTTTAATATATGTATAGAACACTTAATTATTTTTATGATTCATTATAGATATTATATAATGATACCATCAACGTTATTTCTTAGTTTGTATTATGATGATGTTTTAAGAAAATTTTCATAAATCTTGTTTCTTTCCATGGGTCAAGTAAGCTATGAAGAAATATTGAATGATAATATTTTATTATGGAATAAATATATGTGGTTTATTATTATGTGATTTTTGGGGCCATTATATTCCCCCAATGCATTGGTAAAATCTTTATATCTCATGAAATAATTTGTAGGGTAATGTGGAGTGAACCTAATCCACTAAAGGACTTTGTCCACTAAGGATTAAAGGGGGTGAGGAGTGAATCCAATCCACTATGGGACTCTATCAAGTATGTTATTATGGTATTCATAGTTATCCTTATCAAAGGAAATTATTTTCTATGATTATTTATGTTTCACACTTTTATTCCATATTCTTATGTCAACGTTATTCTTTCATGGCTCATAATTGAGTGATGTTTAAACTCTATTATAACTCATGTCTTATGTTATTCCAAATCCTTATGCCAATAATCATGATTTATAATCTATGAATTATTGGGTATAATTTTCATGTGTTATGTTCATGTACCTTAATTATTTTCTAATAACCCTTTGCTCACTTGTTATCTTTTATTGATGAAGACAATGTTTACCATTACTGATAATTTGAACAAACCCCTTATAAGATTTCTATTTTCCTAGGTTATGAAGAAGATTTTTAAGTATGGTATGTCTATAAGGGTACCATGTATGAAGATTATTTTTGGGGAAAAATAAATATTTCCTGTGAAATAAGGTGAATATGTATCTAATAACAAAAGACACTTAAAATTTTGGTTTTGGGTTTTTAATTGATTTTATATGTACTAAATATTTATCTAAAATGATATAATATATATATATGTTATTCTTGGGTAACCTAGAATGGTATTAGAGAATATTTTAATTATTTTTTGGGGATTAGGTCATAATTTATATGAGTATGTTCCCTATAACATCCTATGATGAACCAAAAGTGATAGAGGATAAACCATAAGTTTCCTTGGTTGATAAAAAAGTTTCATAATTTTGGATATATTAGAAATTATTTTATTTATCATATTAATTCTCACACATATTATTACTACTTGATTATCACACTAAAATTTTAGTGTAAGATAATAATTAAAACCAGAATCATATAATGAACGGTATGCTTATTTTCCATTCATGAATTTTAAATATTTTATTTTTTATTATTATATCAACTCTTTTATATCAAGAAAATTTTCTAAGGGTGACACATCACCTCACCAATGATTATATTTGCAATTATTAGTAAAAAATCCTAAAACATGTTGATTTTATTTATAACTCCTATCCAATTGAAATTTGTGAGAATATGTTTCCAAACAAATCTTATTATTCTCCATATAATATAATTTAATGTGATTTTAGGAATGGATTGGATCTCTCTATATACATTATATGTAAATTTATGATATATAGAAGTGTCATTTTATATCCCAAATCAACCTATAATCATCTATATGTGTAAGTATAACTATGAAATCCTAATGTAAACTACATACATTATATGGGTTTTAATGCCTATTCATGATGGATATGTATCTCAAATGGTTTTATAGAAACTTAATATTGATGATATTCCAATTGTGTGGGAGTATATTAATGTATTTCTAGAAGAAATTTCCGGTATTCCCCTAAATCGTGAAGTTTATTTTTCAACAGATCTCATTCCTAATGTTATGCGTATTTTTAAACTCTTTATAGAATGTATTTGATTGACTAACAAGAATTGATGAATAAATTTTAAGTGCCTAGATCAGTGTGATAACACTGGGAGGGGGAATTAGTGAATCAGGGATTACTTTTTCTTTTTAAAAAAAATTTCTTCTCAATTATCCCTTTATGGATGGTTAAATATTTGATCCACTCTTCTTATGTATCTTAAACTTACCTTGAATAATGATATAAATGCAAAGGCACATAACAAAAGGATTTACAAGGTTTGGTAAAAATACCTACTCCTTTCCATTTTTATTATTCTTCCCAATATGGATTCAACACTATAATCTTATTATCAATTACAATGGTCGATACTAAGTCACATTGTATCTCTACTGTATAGTTAACACAAAAATATTGATTTTAACAAATAATTATTACTAAATTCGTATTAAGAATTTATAATTGAATGGTATCTAGTTATGTAATTATAAATATGTTTCTAATATAGGATAATAACAAATATAAATTTATTATACAGGAGTCATTAGTGTGTCCGACCATGGAGAAGTTTGAGGTATGGGTTTTTCTTATCTCAGTTTCCTTTAATTGAAATATGTTCAATATTCACCACCTTCATTATTATTTGTGGTATATAAATTACCCATAAATGTATTTTATGAAAAAATTTAGAAAAATTATTGGGATTTAAAAATTCATATAATTTATTTTCTTTATTGAAATTTTGATTCAAACATTACTGAAGATGTTAGGGGTTTTATTTAAAATCATTACTTTAAAAGTTTTGAAGTCTTTTACCCAAATTTTTCTCCTACATATTCATATTCATTATACTGTTTCAAGAATTTTATTATATATATTTCAATGATTTTTTATAGTAATTTTCAATTATCATTGGTTTTCATTAAAAAAAACAAAAAGAATCTTTTCAGAATTTACCATAAGATTCCCTTTTTTACTTTCTTTATAAAAGTGTAAAAAATGTTTTTATAATTTTTAATGATTGATTGTGTTTTCCCCTATTGTTAATAATATTTATTATGAATATTAACTTATAAATTTTCAGAGTTTTTTGAAGAAACCCATATTCTCATTATTATATGAATTTTTTGTTTTTAAAGGTTACCAAAAGGAAGGGATGTTTCTTTTTGTTTTTCAAAAGTATATTTTTGATAATTTTATAAAAAAAATATATATATATCAACATCCTTTAATAATTTTTATAATTAAATAGGGATATTATTTAATAATTTCATCTAAATTATTTATGGATTGTTTATTTTTATTTTTTATTGAAATTATTATGAAACATGGTTATTTCCATGAGTTAATTAAGCTATAAAGGAATGATGAATTGTATTATGTTTTTGTGAAATATATATGTATAGTCTGTTATTATAATACATGATGTTTATTTATATTCCTCCAATAAATTATTTAAAGATTTATATATCTTGAGATAATATTAAAGGTATTGGAGAGTGAGCCCAATCCCCTAAGGTACTCTTTCCATGATGGTTTAAAGGGAATGGGAGGTGAACCCAATACATTGTAGGACTCTTTCTACTTTGGGATGATGTTATTGGTAGTGATCCTTGAAAAGAAAAATGATTTTCTATACTTGTTTATATTCCATAATAAAATAAATATAAACAATTTTATATTATTATTTATATGAAATTTTAAAAATTATATTATAACTAAAATAAAACCATTCTATATATGAACTATTCATATATTATGTAAATATTAAAAATATCACATATTTATTATTTAAAACTTTGAACATATCAATTTTTTCAAACTCATTTTTACATTGTTTAAATAATTTCTTCAAATACGGTCCTTTAATTTGAACAATTCAAATTAATTAATTAAGAACAATTCATAATTTTAAATATAAACCCCTTTATATTTTTTCTTATTTTTTCATTTATTAGAACTTTATAAATTAACCTTGTTGGATCCTGTATTTTTTTAGGTATTTATATCTCTATGTTTTTCTTTAACCTTATTTCAGTTGAGTTTTTACATGTCATTAAACATTGGTGATCATTTTTCTCCATGAATTTTTGGCTTTTTGAATAAACTCATACTTTGGTTGTGATGAAACTTGAGAAAACTGTAGAGGATCCACATGGGAATAATTTTGGGGGTTTCTATTTTAATTAATAGATTCTAGATAAATTTTTTAAGTGTTACCAAGGGTTCTTGGAATGTTGATAAGCCTTAAAGGGGGTTTGTGTTTTTATAAGGAAAATGGATAGAAAACTATTTATAAGACAATTAAATGTTGTGTAAATGGGTTACAAGACATGTAAAAGCTTTCAGGCTCATGTTGTGAGTTGATACATGATGTGAAGTGAATATACATCATGATGATTTTACACATCATTTCATGTTTGGGAAAATTAAATATTCATCCGAGAAAATGGGTTTTTCATTGTATCCTACTAAAAATAAATACACGACGTGTAACTTCATTACACAAAATGTAATTTCCTAAAAAAAATTTTAAAATGGTGTCGTGTAATTTTTTTTATTCATATTGTAAATATATTTCCTCCTCTCAACCTAGGTCTCCCATCCAAGCAATTTTGGAATCCTTATACCCCTTTTGGACATCCTGAACACGTGTTCCATCCCTGGTGAGTGGTTTTGGTTAGGTTTTTCCTTTTTTATTTGCTTCTCCAATAGTGCGTTGTAATCTTTTAATGGTTTAAATTGTTGGTTCTGAGTGTGATTGGTTTTAATCAATGATCCTTCTTACAATAAATGCCACCTTCTTTCTCATGGGTTTTTTCTATTATAAGTGTTTCATTCTTTGTCAGTTAAAGGTATGGGGTATAAGCCTTAACCCTATGTCTTGATAATTTTCAAATATGTGAAATATTGAAATTTCACAAAAATAGTGTTCTCTTTAATTAATTAACTGATTAATTGGATTATCATTGGAGTCCCTTTGGATCCAACTGCAATTGTCTCAGATTTTGGCTATTGTTAGGTTGAGTGAACCCAAGATTTTAAAGTAATTTTACCATGTCTTAAAATTTTTTTAGTATGAAATTGGTTTTGGGTGTTTTCTTGACATAAATTCACCTTGGCTAGGATCGTTTATTAAGATAACTAGCATGTTATTGGTTATGAAAAAAATGATAAATAAAGTGTTTAATTGAAAGATAAATGGTAATTTTCATATTTAACCATTGATACTTATTATGTGATATTGTGATATCCTTTTTATTATTACATGTGTCATAATTTTATTAATTTGATGCTTATATATGTGTAATTGTCCTAGTTTACATTCTAAAATGCTTATATATTGAGATATTCCCAAAGACATGCTAAAATTATTATATATTGCGTTATGTCCAGAGACATGATGAAATTATTATACACTGGGATATTCCCTACGGTATGCTAAAATTCTTATATATCATCCTTAGACCTGAAACATGATAAATGATTATATATCAAGCCTAGTTATGACACATAATGAAATACTTATATACTGGGCTTGGCCTTGATTAAATGAGTATATGCTTATATAGTGGGGTTTAAACTAGACTTGCGTGATTTATACCTTAGTTATATGGTTTTGGTTGGAATGGTTTTGAGACATTCTCATAGACATTATTGCATGGCATTGAGTCATGTTATGTTTTGCTATGGTTATATTGTTATGGTTGGCATAGTTGTGAGATATTCTTAGAGACATTCTAGCACGGTCCCGAAGAAGTCTGATGTGGTATTAATTTAATTTTTTAATTAATTGATCCACTTTTTATTGAATTATTGCATACACTTTTTATCAGACTTATTATGTTTACACATGGTGGTGTCAACTTATTTAGTTATACTCACACACTATTCGGGTCACCGTTTAGTACCTAATCATATTACATGGTTGCGGGTTTGGAAAATGGAAAAGGGACTTATGATTGATTGTTTTCTTGCTGGATGGGCTAGAGTATGAAGGTTGGGACGGCATGGGGTTCAGGACCAGGGACTTTTGAGTCTTTATTTGAGTCTGCTAGTCTTTTACTTGTATTTCTTCTAGCATGACATTTAATACATTCCAGAACATCCTTATATTATTTTTTTATTATTTATTAGATTATTAATTTGGATTTTATTGTTGTTTTTCTGCTATATTATATTGTTTCTATTATTTTCCACAATCTTATAGTTATTTATTTTTATTGGATTATTTTACTATGTTGTAACTCTATAACCAGGGAGTATATTCTCCCCATTATAAATATCACACCCCTATTACTAGTTGACATCATCTGGAATATGGGGAGGTGAACTTGAGGTCTAATAACTAACCCTTTCTGGCCACGTGAGAGAGTGTCAAATCAGGGGATGTTACAAAGTGGTATCTGAGGGAACCGGGTTCCTTTCCAATTTCTTTACTATTTTGGAAATTTTGGAAGGAGACTATGATGTGTCGAGACATGGTAATGATATTATGAATCAGAGTATCCAACCCATGTATAGGGGAAAATATGAGTTCCCATGGGTGGATTGTTGTTATTACTGTTCAATTATTATAGTTGAAGTTATTTCACCCTGAGGGATTCACATGTTGTGTGTGGTTATTGTTTTTTGATGTTAATGATTCTTGAGATTTATACCTGTAGCCTAGTATGGTGAAGGATGGGTATGAATACCTCATAATAGGAATATAGGGATATATATTAACATGCATTTTTATGATTGAGACATATTTATTTCATGTGATATATTCTTTCCTTCTTGAAATATGATATAATATACCTATTATATCTAATAAATGGAATAAATATATTATTATGTCATGGTAAAACACTTTAATGACATGTTTATAGAGACTAGGTGTTAGTGGTTATTTGTTGTTGTCACTTGTTGTGGTTGACCTTGTTATAGCCAGTGTTTTAAGGAGTGTTTTTTTATTGCATATAATATTCCTCATCATCATCTTCAAGTTGAGTGTTAGGAGAGTGTAAATTATAATTCTCCTAGAACAGCTGAATCAGATCTTCCTGTAGTTCCTAAGGATCATATGGACGTTCATATTCATGAAAACTTCCTAAGGGTCATGATATCCATGGAGGGAAATATTGTTCACAACATGTCTTAGATGTATGATATGACAAGGGAGTTGCAACTACAGAATCCACCTACATTCATTGGAGAGGGAGTACCCCAAGAAGCCAAATTCTTGATTGAGTCTTTTTGGATGATCTTTAAATATCTTATGACACCAATATATAAGAGGGTAAAGATTTTTGTATATATGCTTCATGGACAATCCAAGAATTTGTGGGATATTCTGGAGAATGTAGGGAAGTAGGGGGATATATCTTGAAAATACATCAATATGAAGTTCCTAATACATATTCATCCTGATATGTTGAGGTATGATAAAGCTTTTGAGTTCATTCAACTAACATAGGAGGGTTTTATAGTGATGGACTATGACGAATGTTTTACCGACCTCTAGTTATTATCACCATATTTGGAAACTAATGAGATCTATAGGGTGAGACAGCTTCGAGATGTACTTCTCTATGTGATCCAGTTGCAGGTGAGCTTTTTTTGTCTATGTAGTTTTATATAGATGATGAATCAAGCACACATTACAGAGGTCAATCTCAGAGAGGTCCTGAGTAGCGGCCAAGATGTATAAGCAGGTAAAACTGTAATCTCTTATTCTAGTGTAAATAAGTGTCTCTATGATAGTTTTCTCCAAGGCATCAGTCGTCAGAGAACTCAAGGAAATGGTCCACAAATGGCCTTAGTTTCCATACCCTTATTTTGAGTGTTGTTCTTACGATGGGATGGGCCACCAACAGATATTTTCTAGGAGAAAGTCGTAGTAGAGCAGTGGAAGGGGAATATGACATATATTGATGTCTATGAAGAACTCAGTTAATCAAAAGTAGGTAGGTAGCATGAGTTCCATGGGACATGGTACCCCCATATAGGAATGGTAGAACTAGGTAGAGGGTATAACTTAGGGGAGTTAGGCTAGATCCCATGGTAGAGGGATTAGTCATGTGAACATTATACAGACTACTTCGGCTAGTGTTGATGTGGGACCTTCTACTATTTGAGATATGATTCTTATATCTTCTACCCATTGTTGTATTTTTTTTATACAGAATAATCTTATTCCATTTTTTCATATCTTTTGTAAACAGTTTGGGCTTTGATGTAGAAATATTGTATAGTTTTTTGACCATCGACACACCATTGGGAGTGCGGTCAGATAATATCAAACATTTCAATGTGTGTTCTCTAGATATTGGTAGTTACTAATTCCTTTGGGAACTGGTCAAGATAGAAATGACAGACTTTGATTTTATTTTTAGTATGGATTTTTTATTTCTGTACCATTCCCACATAGATAGTTACCAGAGTAGAGTTACCTTTTTATCTCTAAAAGGGGATAACTATTCTCACCAAGGTGAGTAGAATCTCTAGTCTATTCATACAGGACCAATTTAGTGCAGGTGGGATTGTATCATGGATCGAATAGCTGGTCTTGCTCTAGATTATGTTGGAATGAAATAGGATTATTTTCCTCTAGTTGTAAACAATTTTCAGGATGTTTTTTATGATGAGTTTTATATATTACCGCCCAATCAGGATATAGATTTTACGATCGATTTGGTGCCAAGATAAGAACTATTTTTTATCCAACCATATAGAATGAAACCTCAGAGATTCAAAGGTTTAAAGTTTAGTAGGAAGATCTGGAATTTAAATGTTTCATATGCCCTAGTATATCTCCTTGGGTCTCTCCTTTTTTCTTTTCTAAGAAGGATTATTGGTCTTTTTTCATATGTGTGAATTATCAGAGATTGAACCAGAAGAAGTTCAAGAACTAGTATCCTCTTCCATGCATCAATGATATCTTCAATCTACAGTGGGTTGTGAAGATCTTCTCCAATATTGATTTAATATTAGGATATGATAATATTAGGGTGTGACTAGTAGACATACCTCAAACAACTTCTAGGAGCAGGTATGCCTTATATGATTTTTTAGTGATATTATTTGGTTTAACCAATGCACTTATGGTATTTATGGCCTTGATGAATATGACCATTCATCCTTTCTTGGACCATATTGTGGTAGTTTTTGTTCATGAAATCATTGTGTACTCCTAGATTGAAAAAAATCATTCCCAACATATTTACATCATCCAGAGTACATTGAGAGAGCACTAAATTTATGCCAAGGTAACCAAATGAAGTTTATAGATTAATAAATTAAACTTATTGGGCCATTTATTCGTAGACATAGGAGTGTTAGTGGACCCATATAAGGTTGAAACCATGGTATCTTGGGAGTATCCCATTAATTTCTTCAATATTAATAAATTTCTATGTTTAGTAGGTTATTATTGACGCTTTATCTAGGAATTATCTTGTTCTGAAGCACCAATTTTGAAGGTGACAAAAAAGGATTGAATTTTTTTTGGTCTAATGCTTGTGAGAGATATTTTTAGGAGCTTAATGGAAGCCTTTCCTAAGAACCTATCCTCACTTTACATGTTCTTGGTAAATCATATACTATGTACTATGTTCCATCTAGAGTTAGACTTGGAGTAGTTCTGATGAAGGCAGATTAAGTGGTTGTTTATGGTTTTAGACAGCAAAGATGACATGATAGTAATTAAACTACTCATTATTTGGAGTTAGAAATAGTGGTATATTTCTTGAGATACTAGAGGAATTATATCATGGGTTATATGTTTTTGGTATACACCAACTATAAGATACTTAGGTATATATTTTCTCAACGGGACCTGAAACTTCAGCAAAGAAGGTGATTCAAGTATATTCAATATTTTGACTTCATGTTATATTATACATTAGGAAAGATAAAAATCATTTTTAATTCATTGAGATGAAAGGAATATGAAGAGGTAGTACATGAGTCATGTGATGAGTAGAGGGTAATGTATCTCTTTTTAAACATGCATTAAGATGTTCAGGAGTCTCAGCGATGAGTATCTTTGACCTCGACATATGTTATACCCATAAATTTGGATTAGACATAAATTGATCAGTTATCTAATACAAATGGATTAGTTCTGAGACATAGCTTATATGGTGGGAACACACCACCAGGATTGTCTCTTGGAAGTGAAAATTCTATTCTATTTTGTGGCCGAGTATGGGAACCTATGGAATTACACAAGGTTATGATAAGAGAGTTTCATGCTTCTAGAGGAGTGGTACATCCTATTTTGACAAAGATTTATCATGAACTTTGTAGAAAATACTGGTGTTTAGGAAAAATAAGAATGTGGAAGGCATTGTAGTGAGAAATTTAACTTGTCAGCAGGTGAAAAATGAGCATTTTAGGCCAACTAGGCTTTTACAGCCTTCACTCATTCCTAAGTAGAAATGTGATAATTTCATTATGGATTTTGTGATAGGATAACCTAGGAAACCCCATATGAATGATGCATTATGGGTGATTGTGGATTTATTAACGAAGGAATCCCACTTCTTAACTATTAAAGAGTACTTCACAATTAATGATCTGGGTAATATTTATATGTGTAAGATAGTTTGGTTACATGGTGTTATGAGGAGTATTGTTTCTGTTAGAGATTTTTGTTTCATGTCACATTTCTAGAAGAGTCTTTAAAAGACTCTGGGATCACAAGTTCTTCAAAGTATATCCTATAATCCTAGAACTAGCAGTCAATCTGAGAGGAATATTTAGGTTTTAGAGGGTATGTTATGTGCCTTTGTTTTATATTTTGGAGGTTCATTAGAGAAACATATGTAACTGTTCTAGTTTTCATAAAATAACAGCTTCTATGTGGCAATACAAATAGAACCTTTTGTGGCTTTGTATGTAAGGACATTTTTTTCACCTCGTTTTTGGTTGGAGGAAAGTTAGTGATTTTTGGGCATAGAATCTTTTATGAGACATTTGATGAGGTTCAGTTGATCAAGCAGTGGTTTGTGACCATGTAGAGTTGGTAGAAATCCTACACTGACCATCAAATATAACCACTGGAGTTTGAAGTTGGTCATCATTTTTTCCTTCAAGTGTTTCTAGGTGGGGGCAATACTATTTTAGAAAATAGGTAAAGCTAGAACCTAGGTTTTTTGGACCATTTGAGATAGTGTATATGTACTATCTAGTAAAATACTGATTATCCCTTCCATAGTTCTTCATTTTTCATGCATGACTTGTTTCACATGTCACAACTTTAGATATATTATCCTGACCCTTCTCATTTGATATACGTAGTAGACGTAAAGATTATTTCTGATGCATCCTTTTAGTAGCATCTAATACAGGTTGTGTACTACAGTGAGAGATATATCTGGGGTAAGATTATACTATTAGATCAATTGTTGTGGTATAATGGGAAATTTTAGGGCGATACATATGAGAGAGAGTCTGATATTCAGACATAGTGGCTAGACTTGTTCACCGAGACCCCATAGTGATGATTGGAGTAGATTAGGGATGAATTTTTATATAGTGGGGGGGTTAAAAGATCCCATATTTTTCTATGTGCTTGTCTCTATGAGTTTTTCATTAAAATTATTTTAGTTTATTTTTGCCTAATCTTTAAACCTTCATGATTGTGTTTCATTATGAATGTCTGGTTGTTTAAATAAATACAGACATAGGTTGTGAAGAAACTTGAGAAAACAAGAGAGGATACACATAGGGAGTAGTTCGTGGGTTTCCATTTGAATTAATGGAGTCTAGATAAATGGATCAAGTATTACCAAGGGTTCTTGGTATATTAATAATCCTTAAAGGGGTTCAGGTTTGTATAAGGGAAATGGGCTGAAAATTATTTTTAGGATAATTATATGTCGTGTAAATGGGTTACACAACAAGTAAAAGTAGCCACGCTCATGTCATGAGCTGACACATGATGTTAAGTGAATACACGATGTGAATCCTTTACACATCGTGTAATTTTTATGGGAATTAAATATTCATCTAAGATGATGTGTTTTCAATGTATCCTTATAAAAAGAAAGTAATGATGTGTAACTTCATTACATACCTTGTAATTTCTTGAGAATGTTTTAGAGGGTGTCATTCGATTTATTATTGATTCATTTTGCATGAATATTTACTCCTCTCATCCTAGGGATCTCATTCAGGTGATTTTGGAAGCCTTCCTTCCCTTCTGGATGTCTCGAACATGCATATGATCCCTAGTAAGTGGTTATGCTTGGATTTTTTTCTTTCTTTATATTTTTCTCCAACTGTGCGGTGTAATATTTTTACCAAGTTATTTGTTGGTTTTCATCTTTACTTTTTTTGATATTGAATACTTATTTTGGACCATCTTCACCTTCTTCCTCATGGGTGTTTTCCATTGGAATCACTTCATTCTTCACTGGTTAAAGGTATGAGGTCTAAACATTAACCCTGTGGTTTGATAATTTCAAAATATGTTCAATATTGAAATTACACTAACATTACATGCTCCTAAATTAATTAAATGATGAACTGGATTATATTGAGAGTCCCTTTGGATCCAATTGGCATTGACCTAGCTTATGTCTACCATTTGGGTGAGAGACCCCTTTATTTTGAAGGAATTTTTTAATGACTTAAAGTGTGTTTAGCATGAAATTGGTTTTGGGTGTTTTCTTGATATAGATTCAACTTGGATTGGATTTTTTATTGAGATAACTATAATTTTATTGGAAACAAAAAAATGATAAATGAAGTTTGTAATTTAAAGATATATGGTAATTTTCATAATTAACCATTGAGCCTTATGATGTGATATTGTGATATCCTTACTACTATTACATGTTTCATAATTTAATTACTATAAAACTTTTATATGGGTTGTTGGTCCAGTTTACATGGCAAAATTATTATATATTGGTCTATGCATTGAGACATGTTGAAATTCTTATATAGCAGGTGATACCCTGAGACATGCTAAAATGCTTATATATCGGGCTATTCCCTAAGACATGTTGAAATGACTATATATCAGGCTTCTCCTTGAAATATGCTGAAATGATTATATATTGGGCTTGTCCCTAACACACAATGAAGTGATTATATACTAGTCTCAGACCCGATTAATTGTTGAAATGGTTGTATAGTAGGTTTTGACCCAAACTTGTGTGATTTATACCTTGGTTATACGGTTATGGTTGGAATGGTTGTGATACATGCTCAAAGACATTCTATTATAGCACCCAGGTTGGTTATGTTTTTATATGGTTATATGTTTATAGTTGGAATGGTTGTCATACATGCTCAGAGACATTTTGGTATGTTGTTGAAGTAGGTTGATGTGGTGTTAAATCAATTTTTTACTTAATTAATACACTTGTTTATTTCATTATTTCATACACTTTTATCAGACTTTTTTTATTTATACATGGTGTTGTCGACCTAATGATTTGTACTAACACCCTATTCAGGCCACCATTTGGTGCCCAAGTAGATTACATGGATATAGATTTTGATACGTTAAAAGGACCTTACGATTGATTTTTTTCTAGCTAGACGGGATGGATTTTGGAAGGATCGACATAGGGTTCAAGATTGGGAACTTGTGAGTCCTTATTTGAGTCTGTTAGTCTTTAACTTGTATTTATTCTATCATAAAATTTAGTACATTCTAGTACATCAATACATTAATCCTTTATTATTTATTGGATTACTCAGTTTGATTTTATTATTGGTTTTCCACTATATTATATTATTTCCATTATTTTCTACACTCTGATATTTATTTATTATTATCAGATTATTCCAATGTGTTGCAACTCTATAACGTGGGGTATAGTATCCCCAATATAAATATCACACCCCCACTTTTAGTCATCAACCTCTGAAATATGGGGAGGCATTCTTGAGGTCTCATAACCAGTCCTTTCTGACCATGTGAGATAGTTTCAGATAGGGGGATGTTAGAACCCTTATAATTTCCATATAAAAATTTATATGCAGATTATAATTCATGCCATAAACATTTAAAGGTATTAAATATTAGAATTTAATATTAGGGATATTTATTAATTAAATGTTTCATAAACCTTTAATTAAGTAATTATAAACATTTTATAATTGATTAATTTATAAAAATTTAGTAAAATAAATAAATATCCCAAAATACCTTTTTCTAAAATTTATTAATATTTCATACAATATTACATGCATTCATAATTGAAAAATAAGAAAAATAAAAATTTTCTATATATTGTATTTAAATATTGACTATATCATAAACAATGGCTTCCTACATGTGAAAGGTGATGTGGGAATTATCTAACATGCCTTATGATAAATAAAATATGTCATGAAATGGGAAATTATTCCTATGTAACATTGACTATCTGAAATGGTCATATCAGATATAATATTAACCATGGGATATGTAATAATTATACTTCATTGCCTTAAAAATTGTATTCTATGAGTGGTAATGATATAACTCTAGTGATATGATGCTCTGTTTTTCAAATGCATCTTGGATCTATTATCTACTATGTTTAATAATATCATACACTATGGTACATTAAAACTGTAGAATTACAACTGAATTACTAGATAAAATATCCCATATCATACATAGCGACCATATCACAGCCTATTAAAATTCATATCTTATGACACACCACAAATCATAATTCCATTTTTTTTTCATGATATGGAATATGAATCCAATATAATATCAAATTTATCCATTTTTTTATTACATGTTTTTTTCATTCATTAAGAATAGTAAATATCTAAAACCAATAATGTTTTTCTAAGGATAAAACAATACTCGTTCAAGGTGATGGAAGTAATAATAAACCTATTTTCCCAAAATCGTCATGCATGAAAGTGAATGCATATAAATTGAAAATAAAGGACATATACTTTTTTACTTTTGAGCCTCTATGGCTATATTTAATCATATTCTTAATGAAGAAAATTTAGGGGAGGGAAATTGACTCCCTTATTTATGGTGTATCCATAGATTGATATAAATCACCAAGCACTTCGACGGGATTCACCTTCTTCACATGATATTCCTATATCTACAAAGGTATTAGGAGGAAGAAAAGAGAGCTTTAGGTTTGGGACAATCATTTAAATCATTGGCACACATGAGAACACACTATCTCAATTGTAGTATCTCCATTATATATACCATGATACATTCCTAATTTTTTATGTATTAACTTATACATTTCATAATGTATGAGTAAATACTTCAAAAATTCATGAATTTAACATATTAATTAAACCTTTGTTTCTCCCATCAATTTCATCATATGAAATTTTTATAATTATGATATCCAATCATTCAAGAATACATGAGTGATAATTATTATCATTCTATTTGCTATTAACTGTAATATTTATAATAAATCTTACATTATGATTTATGCAATATGATATAAAAAATTCATATAACAGTATTGGAATAAGAAATGAAATATTATCGTTATAACATGATTTACAATATTCTTTGAGTTTATGCAGGTCATACCATATGACAAGCATATATTATACTCTATGATATAGGGGTTTCAAGTCATATCTCCATGAATATATTACATCATATGATATGTACACTTTAGTAGACATATCTTTTAGTATCATGGATGAAAAACTAGAAATTTGAGTGACCCAAAAGAATCCCCTAACATATTTTATTAATTTCATCTATGATAAATTTTATAAAATGAATAAAAATATTATAACAACCATTGGTTTCCTAAGAGATATTCATGGCTCTATAACTTCAACTCTGAACCTAACCATATGAAGGAAACCAATGATATCCCTTAATTATTACTAAATCATTGTAAAACTTTAATCACCTTCTTAACCAATCATATATTGTTACATTTCAAGATCACTTTTCATACTAATGAAAATTATCACATATAAACACAAGTTTTTTAGTATAATTTGGGTTAAAACATACATTTAATGTTAAAAATTTTATAGATTTTTTACATCATAAAATTTTTTCAAGTCAAACATATATAATCATCAAATTATTATTAGGTATAACATAAAAATTAAAGACACTCCTTGTTAACATGTACAATACAATTTTGTATTTTAGGTGTTTCTTTAAAGGGTGTTTAAATATTTTCCCATCAAAGTGTAATGTCTTTATTATGAACCTCATGCTTCAACCCATATATAGGCCATTTTACTAATAGATGAATATTTACATAAATGTCATTAGTTATTATTCAATATCATGATTCATGAACCTAACAACCATAAGACATCTAATTAGACAAATTAATCAATCTTAACCCCTTTAATATAAAAAAATTGTTCCTTAACACATTTTTTCACCTTCTATATTCATTATTAAGAATAATAAATGTTATCAGAGGCCAAATCATATTTTTTATAATGTGGTAAAAAAATATAACAATTGGATTTATTAACATATATTCTTACCTTTCATAATAACTATAAAGACTAATAAATGTTCTCACAAACAAACTCATGGTGTTTTAATGTGTTCATGATAGTTTTGAACCATGTTATATAAATAATCAAAGAATATAAAAACCTTATAGAAGATTATAAAGAGATAGTTCAGGATATGATCTATTTTATTATTAATAAAGAGATCTAGATAAAGATTTATGTTTTCAGTCTTATTGATAAAGTTAAAAAGATCAAGGTTACAGTTAAGTTGAGTGTTCCACACTAAGATTTACATAAATAATATAGGTGAGGCCGACTAGTTCTAAGAAGGATTAATATATATAATAGTCCTTATCCTATAAAAACCTACAATATATATATATATAACTTTGATAACTGATATATTCACTAATCATCATTTATATATATTGAAATAAAATGTATAGAAATGCATGTTTGTGATAACAATTATCTTATAAAACACCATATATGAAAATCCCTAATTTTAATAGTACAACATACAAGGTCACCGACAACAATATTCATAATATATGGGAAGACACCACCTCATTTCAAGGACTCCTGTAATGATCTACAACTACTATCAGCAACACCAAAAACCACCCTACATTATGATGTGTCCACCCTACTAACCTCATTCCAACCAAGGTCACTATTGAACTATGTAATGCAGGAATAAAGACAACATTTGTGGGCACAAATCTCATGAAGGGGTGTGTATAAAAATATCCTATAAGAATCCCTAAAAATGAAACAAAGGATAAAACAACAATTAACTCAAAATAGAGGGAAGATCCAAATATTCTATCTTGTCAAGAAAACCAAGGATTTTAAAATAACCCTAGTCCTCTTAGCTTATCTCCCCGAAGAATAATATCTTTCAAGCAACTAGAGATTATTATAACTCTAAAAGTACCATAAGGACTAATGTTAACAACCCAACTATTATTCATATCTCAAAGGATACTGAGGATTCCTACAATTTCACAATACCTCCAACATATAAAATAGACATTGTTCAATTTACCCATACATCATAACCTCCATGTTACCTCCTTGTACCATAGTGGGAACCCATGCCACACTAATTTATGATCACTATTAAAGGGAGTTATGAATTTGGAGAATGAAAGACCCACAAACTATATTGAAGTAAATGAACATACCTCTATAAGTTAAGGATATACACCACAACATGTTTGGGAGTGTCGAACAAGCATATTGTATGAGGGGCCCAATCCATGTCAGGTTTTATGCATTTCTGACCGCATGCCAACATTGATTACCCAACTCTCGAGGATCAAATTTTTAATGAATTGGCCCGAGTTGACTAGACATGTTACCCAATTCATCTTGACACATGGCCTCAAGAACACTTCCCCATGTACATGATGATACCAACCAATGGTGAGGGTCTGAAAGATATAGTATGGATATTATACCCTATGGTCAAAGTGTAATAAAAAAAGAAAATAACCAAAACATGCAAATCTATAAACATAAGAGTGCACATGATAAATAAAACTTGACAACAACATGTAAAAATAAATGAAATGTGGACGACAATCATACAGTATCACAAGCATGCTAAAATAGACCACAATCAGCACCCACTAATTTTTTCACATAAATAAAATAATCAAAACTAAGAATAAATACATTAGTCTCTACTACAATCTTTTATTTGTACCACATACCTAGTATCCATGATAAAAAAAATGCACCTTCTTGATCCAAATACTCCACATGATCCATCCTTCTTGATCATGAGACATTGGGCCTCATCCCTGTCCACTATGAAACTTATTCCCTATACTTAATGTAGGCATATAGGGAATGAATGTATTATAAAGTGAACATACAAGGTGTGAGAAATAAATATTAGTAGGCCACCTCCAATGTTATTCCTAACATATGATTTCATGAAATGTGCATGTACACGTGATATTCCCATCCTAGATGAAAAATAATAACTGTTGGTATAAATAAATAAATGCATAAAATAAATTTTATTAATGAAAATAAAAAACAACCAACTATAGGTTGTATTCTGACTCCCATGGTGAATATATCTCTTCTATATCCCAAACCATAGGATTTATACCATATCGTTCACCCATCCACATGACATTATGCACTCCTATCTAATCTACACTGGATCTCAAAGAAATCCAACTTCACAAAAAGAAAAAAATTGGGACCTATTTCATAACCACATGCATACAAAATGACAATGAAAACTCTACAGTGATCTAGGACTCTAATAGATTGGGTCTCTTCACCCATAAAATATCCACTATAGTCTCTCACCAACCCTCCTCAAGGTCCGCAAAAAAGAAAGTCTCCCATGGTCCTTAGGTTCAAAACATAAAGGGACTTCCTACTAGAGCACCCCATTAGTGAAACAAATACAATTTTATATTGGTATTTTTTTTCTTTTTAATGTCGATTAATATGCGACGTTATTGAAGGAAATGTAATAAATAAATTTTTAATGTTGGTTAATAAAAATAGAAACTTTAAATAGTTTTTTTTTGATTTTTTTTATGTTGGATATTTCATAAATTCTATGAAAAAAACTTTTACTTTTTCATTTTTTTAAAAAATATGTGTAAAATTGTTTTTCACTTCGGTTATGTAATAACTAACTTGAAAAATCCATTAAATGTTGATTTTTCATGTCAGTTATCAGAGAAATGACATGAAAAATCTTATAATAATTTATTTTTCCTTGTTTTTTTAATAAATGATGTGAAAACTTAATTCTTATCGGATTTGTAATATTGGAAATTTCATAACTGATGTGAAATATTCTTTTTCATATAGGTTTTCTAAAAACTGATGTGGTAAAATGTTATCAATCATTTTCCATGCCAGTTATTTAATAATAGACATGAAAAATATTTTTTAAAATAAATTTATATTACTTATTCCCCTCCCTAGTAGACAGTTGTAGAACACCAGTAGAAAAACAAAAAACACACACAAAAAAAAACGACACCACAAACACTTACAATTTTAAATTTCAACAATGCAATTTATATTAAAAATAAAGTAAAATTCAATAAAACCTATGAAATGATTCTCCCATTCAATTTTTAAATATCTTGAATCTTACCCAGTATATGGCTGAGGGTCATCAAATATCTAAAAATTAAAGATAAAGTATTTAACAAGTATTTTTTATGAAATGAATGAAATATTAAGGAAAACATTATAATGAAATATAACCTTAGGGAACCTTGTAACTATCCCAGTTGAAATTATTTCATACATAAATATTAATACATAGTATCCACATTCCTTTACACCTTTTTGTTTATGAAATTTTTGTTTAGAATAATTTTTCAATTAAAAATAACTTTTTTATGTAATATATCCAAAATTTAGTAATTGTGAATGAAATTTCACCATTAATTTTATATATCTGATCTTGGATCACTTCTTTCTTGTAGCCTCTCAAAAAAAAATTCATTCCCTATTTGATAATAATATAAATAAAATGAATTTAAATTTCATTATAATATACACATGTATTGAAATATTCAATACATTCATAAAATTTTCTTGTGCTTCACCATGGATAGAGCATAGCCAGTAAAGAGTCTTTTCCCTTGGAAAAAACACACAACATCCAATGACCATTGATATATAATAAAATGTATTGTCATTGGTTATTAGGTCAAGAGATAACAGATTATGAGATATTAGTTTCATAATCTTGAAGATAATGGAACTTCCAACATTGAATAATTTAATTATTTTGAAATCTTTCAGTAATATAAATTTCTCTTTCAACATAGGTCATTGAACATGCTATATGTGAAATAAACTATGGATCTATATATTCATAAACTTATTTCTTATCATTCTACTTAAAAATTGTATAAAGATGCTTAATATAAGACAAATATAAGTATAAAATTTCAATAATTTAAACATGTGGAAATATTTTGATTAATTGACTTACATGAAAAAAGCTTGCTTCAAGTTGATGCCAAAATAATCACCAGTTACAAGATCCATGATATCATTTTTCAAAATCACTATAGTTATTTCACAACTAGAAACACCATTCTCCATTGGATTCTCATAAACATCCAATAACAAATTTGAATATGTTGAAAATCTATCAACACTAGTAGAAGTTGTATCTGAAGTCATAACACATTGTATTTTTTTATATACAATATTCCTTTACCTTTTAACTATTCATATATAAAATATATAAATATATAAACATTAAAATTAAAAACAATTAATAGTGAAATGAAGTAAAATATATAATATACACATACCTCAATGGTAATTTTTAAAACAATTCTAGATGGCCAAACTAAAAAATAGTTGATACTTTGTCCAACTGTACTCATCACATATATATGAAATGGTATTCTTATTGAACTATCTATAATATCCTATATAGTGACCCTATGATGATCAATATTTATCTGTTTATGATTAATGGAATCTCTAATATAATATATAATCTCATATGCATCAATATGATATTGGGGATAATAAACATATTACTCACAAAACTTGGGATGCTATGGAGGTGGGAGTGTAGGATTATTATAAGAGGTAGTTGGGTCTACTGGAAATGATTATGAGTAGAATATGGAGTGGGATTTACTAGAAAATGTAGAGGAGTGGGACCGGTATTCTAAAATTTTCTTTGCACGTCTATAAAAAATGACTATATTGAATATCTGATCTTATCCTCCATCAACACATGAATATCCTGAACTTAATCTTCCAAATATTCTATTTTTTATAATCATACTCCATTAAAGAATCTTCAGAACATGGAATTTTTTTTACTGATTCACCTATCAAGCATCCTCATACATGAATTTAGTGTTCATGCTTTCCCAATGTTTTTGATAAAATATCCTCCAATCCCCATCTATGAATACCACTTGTGTACTCTACTCCTCAAGTGAATTGTGTATATAATATTATGAAAAACTATAATGAATCACAATATATAATGAATTGATTTAACATGGATAAAAAAATTAAAGATCATACAATACTCTTAATTGCATCCTTAAACTATTCTATAATATATTATCCTTTTTTCTCATTCTAGACCTCTTCCGTTTTTCATTTCTAGTGGGTGAGGAAGAAGGGTCAACCCTTACAGAGCCTGAAGACTCAAGTCTCAGTTTTTGAAATTTTTTAGAAATCATTTGTTCTTCCAAAAATTTATACCCTCCTCAAGATAGGGTATAAGGGTATACATTTGTATATTGGATCTCTCGATGAGATCTCCCCTATTGCTGTAAATTATGAATAAATATTTCTTTAATATGATCATTAATATAAGAAAAAACTTAAAAAAGTTAACAATTCACGTACCAAAAATTATTCTCTTTGTATACTTTCATCAAATTTATATAATGTATATTCATCTATAAATGGATATATATCACGTGGATCTTTATGTTGTCTATGGTCTAAAATTAAATCTGAAGTGAGGGTTGATTTAAAGTCCCTCCATCTCCTAGAAACTAATGATAAATATTTTTTTCTAACTCCTCTAGTATCAGGTATATCATATTTCATCTTATAAGAAGGTGGAAAAAATATATTACTATAAAAATTTCAAGATAAGTAAAATAATAACATAAAATTTTGCAAAAATAGTCTCCCAACAGTGATATATTGTCAATTTTTCAATACTTCCCCAATCATCAATAAAAATACTAAATTTTATTTTAGCATACACTACAATAAAAGTATTTTATTGTTTTGAATTTAGACCTCTTGTAATATCATTTTCATCAATGTCTACTTGTATCCACTAGTCCTAGCTACTGGAAACTGATAATTTTGGTAAACATGTGTTGCCACATTTACCAACCCTTAAACTCTTTTTATCCCCATAAGAGTATATGTATCTTGTAAAGAATGATGAGGAGGCTCATCAATAGGATCATGTGTACATTCCTCCCCAGAGGTATTTGTATGATCCTATCTAGAAGTATGTGGTGGATTAGATAATTGATCTATATTTTTTCGATAAATCAAAGCAACAAAAAATCAGTATAAAAATATAAAGAACAAACTATTATATAAAAATTAAAATAAAAAATTAAAATTTATCAAAAAAAAATTAAACTAAACTGAAAACATTTGTATTCATATTTTTTATAGTCAACAAAAATTCTAAGAACATTAATGATAGATTAAATGGCTTAAAAAATAAAAACAAATCAAAAAATAGTGTGTCAATATTGAAAAACCTCCAACATATAACACCATTTTTCACCAAAAATAATAATATTTGAATTTGTGAAAATGATCCAACAAAAAGTTAACTAAACTAACCACATTTTTATTTATATGTGTTAAATTAGTTAACTAAAATGCTAATATAATTAAACAAATATGAGAAGATATAAAATATTGAAAAAAATCCAAAAATTGTGTGTAATATTCAACTCCAACCTAATAAATTATTTTTTACACCTAAAAGTATATTTTTTTAATATTCTATTTTATATAATATTTTTTATTTAACATATTAGATATAGAAAAATTCAACAAAAATCAAGTAATGGATATGTTAAGTAATGGTAAACATGGTAAACTAAACAAAACTAAACTAATATAAACAAACAATTTAACTTATTAGTTACAATACATGTTTTCATAAAGAAAATAAAATGAAAATATCTAAAATTCAATTAAATTTAAAAAAGTAAACTAGAAATTAATATATATTACCTGCAATATTTGGAATGTACTGAAGAGTTGTTTTCCCAAATTCCTTCATCATAATTGTTCTATATGAAACAAACCATTTATATGATGTTCTCTTAAATATTATCAGTTAATATTTTAATTGAAGTAGGGATCTCACATAAATTAGCATCTTTGTAAAGTATATCATCACCAAAATAAAATTTCTTTCTTGTAAAAAATAGACCACTACATATTGGATTGATCAAGAACATGGAAAAAAATTTGTGTATTTCCATGATAAAAGGATCAGTTGTGTATTCCAATCTATTCATATTTACTAGTTTCATTCCAAATTCATCTTGTCTGAAACTATTATTCCTGATAAACTATTTTCAATTAAACACTTGATGTTAAACTTTAATGTAATAAACCACCAATATTTCATAAATGACTCCATAATATTCACTTGATATAGAGATTGGTTTTTTGTCTTTAACACTTGAAAATGCATTACTTATATGGACATGAATACACTATTATTCTTAATTACAATTCTATTGTCCTGATCATTCGTATGAAATGTATCTACATTAATGTCATACTCAAACTACATTATCAAAGATAAAATTGGACCACTCACTAACCATGTTAATGTTTTTGATGCATATGATCTACCATGCATGATCTCATTAAACTATGGAAAAAAAGTTTTGTTATGCTCATTCAAAATCCACATATCTTTCTTCCTTGCAAAACATTATTTCAACACATTAATATGAAATGTTATATATGGATGACCATAATCCATGTTATTAATGATTTATAAGTGTACCTTCCATATCTATTCACCTATTAATTATTTTACTTCCAATCTATAGATTCCCTTTCCCCCATAATTGACCCATTTATGGAAAGATGTAGGAAAATTGATGTGCTCACTGTAGACAAGTAGCTCGTATAAAACTCTACAACCTCCTATAAAATATAATTTTATAAAATTATGTCTTTAGGTCAATATTTATTCTTCAGATACCCCTTTAATATCTTCATATTACTTTAAAAATGATACATCCAACATCAATATATAGGTCTACAAAGCTATATTTCTCACACCAAATGAATCATAAAATACACCATGATATAAAAAAAGATGCAGGAAAATAAATTTACAATTGAACTGTTATATAAAAAACTTCATTATCAAAATTATTTAAATAATTCATATTAATAACCTTATTAAAAATTGAATTGTAAAAAATACACACCTTTATGATAGTTATTCTAACACCTATGGGTAATATTACACACAATGAAAATGTTATGAGTTGTTGCATCATGACATGACAATAATGATATTTCATACCTATCAACTTAAAATACTTTAAAGATACATAATTTTTTACTATTAAATAATAATTCCTTCGGACTTTAATATCTTGAAGACCGTAAAAAAGTCTCATTTTCTTTCTCTTGGGTAATGTATGAAAAGATATGGGTAGGAATGTTCATCTTCCATCAAGAGACAGAGCTAATTCCAAATGTATTCCCATTGAGATTAATTACAATCTTGCATAAAACCCATATTTAGTCTTTATTTTAATATCTAACAATGATTGGATTAATATATCATAGATATTCTTCTCCGTGTGCTTGAAATCAATGTTATGTTTTACCTTATGATATCTCCAATATGGTAGCTCAAACAATATTGACAATTTCTTCGAAATATGTCTATCATTACTAGATTTTTTCATCCTTCCCAATGTCACATCAATGTTTTTTACCCTCTCAAAATAATTATTAGTGGACAATGTTTATGGGGAAATATGAAATTTTTCTGAGCTATTAAATGAATTTTTTAATCTTTGATAAGATTGGTCCATAGACAAAAACTTTTGATGACCCATGTGAACTATTTTTATCCCATGTTATAGTTGATAATATGAAGTATGTTTTTCACAAATTGGACAATCGTTATGCCCCTAAACACTGTATATAGAGAAATTTACATATGTTGGGAAGTTAATTATAGTGAACATAATCATTGTATACAGTTGAAAATATTCCATTTTACAAGAATCATACCACCCTAATACCTTCCTCCCATATGGGTTTCAAATCATCAATTAATGGTTACAAGAAAACATCAATATCATTTCTTGGATGTTTTGGTCCATATATCACTAAAATCAACATGAAATGTTTTCAATTCAAACAAAATTCCAGAGATAAGTTAAAAATTATCAATAAAATAGGCCTTGAACTATGTGTGATACTATGTCTTTTATATGGATTCATTCCATTCATGCACACTCCTAGTCTAATATTTCTAAATTAATATTTGAATATAGGAAATCGTTGATCTATTTTCTTCCACTATGGATAATTATCTGAATTCCATAATTTTCCATCACATATCCACTCATTTTCATTCTATCTTAACCTTTCTGCATCATTTTAATTTTAAAATAAATGTTTTAAATGAGGAATTATAGGAAGATACCAAAATTTCTTTATAGGGGTCTCTATAACTTCTAAATAATCATGTGATTTTTCTTTCATCATATATCGTGATGTCCCACATTTAGGAGAACCTGACAAAAATTTGTATTCATTATTATACAGAACACACCTATTCGAGCAAGCATGTATTTTCTTGTACCCTAATCCCATCAGGCACAATATTGTCTTCACTTTAAAATTTTAATTTGTAAGATCATTATCTTTATAAATAATGTTTTTCAAAAATTATAGAAACTCTGTAAAAATTATGTTACTCCGTTAATTTTTTGAATTTTAGTTAATCAATCTTAATACCATCAAAAAAATATAAATTCTATACAACCCTGATAAAATGGTTTTTTGGCATCACCTTATAGATTTTCAGTTTTTATTTCTTAATCAATTTCCTATACTTCAATATCATGAATCATTTCTTTAATTTGATCATACATATCAGTTTTCAAAACTGAGGATCTTTAAGGTTTAGTGTCTTGGAAACCATGAACTTAAAACATGAAAACATAAAACATACTTTTTAAACACTTGAAAGGCTTCTCCTTATGTTCATCCTAGGTTCATTACTGCATCTCATAACCAAGGGACATACATCAAAAGAAAGGGTGAGAAAAAGGCCCAGTAAGGGAAACAAGGGAAACATTTTACATGAGAACTTGAGATACATCAAAAGTCGTGAAAAATAACTTTAAGGCCTGAGAAATAGATCATGAGGCATATCATAATAAAAATAACGTGTTTCATAACATTAATATGTGTCTACAACATTTAACAAGACAATCATTTCCGTTTCACCAAGGTCCATCCCCATGGTGTCATTAAAAATTACCAAGGTTATTCACCAAGGTATCAGTCAAAATGGTCATCTCTAGAGATTAAGTCTTTACCCAATGCATTGGAGCGCTATCAGGGCGCACACTTAATTTGAATTTATTATCATGTGAGCCAAATATATCATCATCAATCATTTCATAAACAACTCATATAGCATAAAAGAAATGGGTTTCATTTCATAATCATAACGTTTTAAAAACTGCTTTAAAGACATGATCTTTATGTCACTTTAAACCCACAAAAAGGGGAAAGCGGGTCTCATGTATATAAATCCCAGAATTTAAAATAGAACATTTTGGTATATATTTGAATACCCCTTTAGAAGAAAGAGATTTGAGTATTCACTTAATAAAAATAAATTAATTTGAGAATAAGAGAGAGACATTTTGAGACGGAAATTCTGTGGCATAACGGCTATGTTACGAGGTTTTAGAAAACATTGAAAAGAGAGGGGACATGGGTCACCCACTCATAAATTATCCATATAACAGTAGGGGTACAGAATATAAAGGATATAATAACATGGTAATGAAATTTGAAAGATATTCCATATGAAATAAAGAACATGAAAGGAAGACAAAAATAATATTTCTCTTATGAAAATTCGGCAGCCTAACGACGTCACTTAAACTTAAAAAAATGAATTGATGAGATCAAATAGGGTCTCTAATAATATGAACATAAAATATCAGTATATTATAAATAGAGATCATACCCCAACATAATAAAAATGAACTTTAAATACTTGACATGAAAGTATAACTTTGAAAAATGAGAAAGGTGAACGAATCCCTTAAAAATTCGGCAGCCTAATGGCGTCACTTAAACTTCAAAAAAATGAATTGATGAGATAAAATAGGGTCTCTAATCATATGAACATAAAATATCAGTATGATAGATATACAGATCATACCACAACAAAATAAAAAGGAACTTGAAAGACTTGACATGAGAATAGAACTTTGAAAAATGAGAAAGGTGAACGAATCCCTTAAAAATTCGGCAGCCTAACGACGTCATTTAAACATTCTTAAATTGAATTGATGAGAGAAAGAGGGGGTATCTCAACATATAAACATGAAAAGGTAAGTAAGAGGAATATAAAAGAACATCTTCCAATATAAGAGCATGGAGCATAAAAGAAATGACATAAAAGATATTACTTGAAAAGAAAGAGAGAGGTAGGATCCCTTACCTTAAAACGTAACTCTTAAAACTCAAAGGTTGGAAACTTGAGGGATTGGGGGAACCTTGGGAGTACTTATTGGGAGGTAATGAGACCAGAGATTCATTTTGAGAGAGTTGAGAGTGAAAACTAAAGGAGGAAAGGGTGGGTATTTATAGGGAAAGTGAGGGGACAAGGCATTAATGGCCAAGGGACACCTCACAAGTTGTTTTCCCAAAACCATGGGCTCTCCCATGGTATTTCCCATGGAGTTAGGCTACATGGGGCCCCACATACAATAATCCATCACCTTTGGTCAGCCAACCCTTAAAATATCTCATGAAATCATCATGACACAATTATTATGTCATTAAACATACCGAAACCCTAAAACTGTATTTTTACTATTCACTGAAAATTCAACTTTCTCAGAAAAAATCCCAAAATTTCAATTTAACCAAATATCAATGCTCTGATTTCAAAAACGAACTCCATTTTATAAAAATAATTTTCTAAATATTTTTAATTTAATTTTTAAATAAATACACTATTCACCGAAAATTCATTTTTTTCAAAAAAATCCCCAAAAATTACCTTAACATAATATCGATGCCCTGAGTTGAAAAATGAAATCCATTTTATAAAAATAATTTTCTAAATAATTTTAATTTAATTTTTAATTAAAAAACACTATTCATACGAAAAAACTAATACTTGACTAATAATTTCGGAAACAGTTATTTACCTATTTTATTGAATCACATTACTTAATCAAGGTGCCTAGATTATATTAATACTTTATTTAAGTGAGATTACTAATCCATTTGGTCACATTACTAATCCTAAGCATAAAATCACTATTCATAATTTACTATTCATCAAAAATTAAGTTGATCTTATTAGAATCTAAATTTTGTACTGAACATAATTGTAGAAGACCATTTTTAAAAAATCATTACACATTTTTAATTATTTAATGTTTACATAAACATTTTTTAAAATATCCTTTTTCTAAAATTCATCAAAAATATGCATACTATATTTATTCGGACATTTAAAAATTCACAAACTTCACCATAAGAAGAGAACACAATTTTATTTATAACAAAGGATTACCCAATGTAGTTACAGTCTCCTTACATATCCCCTTATCACACCAGCATAGGACCTAAGTTTAAGGTGTGCTAAGGTGAGAGAATCCGAGGGAGGTTCGGCCAACATCGCACGAGTATTAATTTCTATCAGTTTGAACTTCTCCCGAAGGCGATTCCGTTATAGCTTCACACGATGAAGTTTGTCTTTGGTTTGGTCCAGAGAAAAGCCCAGTGGTGCTACCTCCTTCCCAAGTTCTGTTAGATGGGCTTCGACCGGTCCAAGACTACTGGGTGAGGCCATGAAATCTTCTTTCTATATTAATTAACCAAGATCACTTGTATTTTAGAAACAATACTCGAAACGTTTAGTTTCAAGCGGTCATATTGACCAATGGTCATATAACAGTCAAAACCCAATGGTCTTATCTTAATTATACTCATGTTATCAAATGAAACAGTTTTGTTGAGTATAAAAAATAAAATAACACACAAAATTAGGAAACAAGATTTATTCAAAATTTCGGGTCGTTACATCCTCTATGGTTACACCACTTGTATTTTCTCAAGACCCAGATAACTCATAATTGACCCACATAGGGCTCATTCAATACACCATGAACCAACCAACACTACAGTAAATAAATATTTACATACCTACACACAATAAGGATTCTTCCCAAAAATTCATGCCAACCACCACTCTCATCCTCAAGGATGACTGATTCTCTAAGAACCTCTCATAGGATCTCATGATCACATGTGAAATGGTGCAACAAAACTGGTCTAGTGTGCCGAAAACCACCAACCATGCTCCTCACATAGGATAATTTCAATGAAATATAGTACCCATGGTACTCCTATTTAAAATCAAGGAATCTCTCTCATTCCAAGATTCACTGAAAGACCACTCTCCCCTCAGGAATTGATCCAAGACTAATGCCTAACCATTCTCTCATCACACTACCCAAAGCACAAACAAAAATAAACAAGTCTTGGAATCCAAACCAAATATCCTTCTAATGAAATCCATGATACCTTCAGTACTCCTAGCACTCCAATTCTCAAACACAAGTCATCCTCTTTCATAATAGTTGTTGGTGATAGAAGACCCCAATTGGTCCTACCAATGGAAAGACCAGTCATGCCTACCCAATCCATCGGTGGTTATAGAAGCATGGGGTCCCACTGTATAACTTGGTAGAACATACATGGAAATAACAAATCCCATAAAAGAAACTCAAACCTGGTACTTTAGGGGTACCACAACCTCAGGGAAACTAGATCTTGATCCAAACATCTCTTAGGAATCCTTTCCCTCATAGATCCACCAATATAGACCTTGAAGCCCACACCAACCCATAAGGGTCTCCATGCATCCCTAGACAAAGGGAATACATCTCTATCATCAGAGAACATCTCACCATCATATCTGCATGGCCTATTATTAGAATAAAATATATATACATGTGGTTCATTTGAGTATAATTCCACCAAGAAGCTATACGATACAATGACATATAGATTGTTGTTGACACTTTAAACAACTAAACCTATATCATCAGTGAAATCACATATAAATAGGTATATTTCATATAAATCCTATATTCCTAGAATGATTAATGACCACTGGCATCTTTCCCATGGACCATGATCCAAAAACTAATAAATCCATAAATTCAAGAATTCAAATTCATCACACTAGGTGAAATCACACAGTCGTAAATATGGAAACCAAGAACAATAATACAATTCCCTGTAAACTTATACATCTTATTAGTATAGGTGTTTATGAAACACCAGTCTAATATCCATCCCAAGTTATGACACATTCCCATACCACCTATATACTAACTTAAAAAGTTATAAAACTTGATATATTTGATAACATTTTGTAATGAACTAGATTATGTCATCCTAACACATCACTTGATATAGCTCCCCATAAGGCCTCATGAATTCCACCTCATACATTATAAGTTTCCAACCAATTGTGAGGACCTAGAAGATACCATTGGGAGACTATACACTCTGATCAGAGTGAAATAATAGAAGAAAACAACAAGACACATAAATATCCATTAACATCAGGGTAAGAATAATAAATAAACTATAATAATAGATTTTTATAATAAATAAAATATGGTATATATTCATAAAAAACTCACAATCATGCTAAAAAACCAAAACTAATAACCCATTAGGCCAAAAACATATAAAAAATAATCAAAAATAAAAAAATGCATTAGGCGGTACTACCAAATTTGTGAAGTACAATATAATCAATCTCTATAATGAATTAACTGCATCAAATTGATCTAAAGACTCAACATGATCCACCCTATTCAATCATTCTACACTAGGCCTTGGACCTAAGCATCATGAAACCTATTCTCTAACTTGAAAGAAGACATATAGGGTCTACACACACTGGAATTCATATACAGGGTGTGAGAAATAAATCTTAGTAGTCTACCACCAATGGTGGTCCTAGAATCTTTTATTGTAACTATGCATGAACACCTGGTATACCCAACCTTTCCAAAAACTAATAATAGCTAGAATAAAATAAATAAATATATAAAATAATGTGGGATAAAAAATAATGTATCCAACTAAAAGTTCTAGTAGATACCCTTGGTTAATAAACCACCACTCACACCTATACTAGATGATTTATAACATGTGGATCACCCAATCACATGACATCAAGCATTTCCACGCAATCTACACTAGAGATCCAAGCCATTCAATTTGAGGAAAGGAACAAAATTCAAACCCTAGGATGTAACCATAGGTGTAAAAACTGACAAAAAACCTCTATTGGGATCTAGGGATCTAATAGAATGATTTAATAGGATATATGACTCTATGACAAACTCTAGATAGTTTTTCATGTCTTAAATGTCCTGTAGAACTAATCAAGCTCCAAACGAGGTAAAAAAAATACATAGTTCTCTAGGGGTCCATCCATGCATGTTCTCGATTGATTATACATATATTCCTAGTGGTCCCAATATCCATGGACCCCATAGTATATAGATACATTCCCAAAGGTCCTGACTAAGAATTCGAGAGTGCCTATTGTCCATGGAATCAAACCTCTATCAATGTAATAAATCATAACTACATGTTTTCACTCATCTAAGTCACCCATTAGCTCTCTAGACCCATATAAAACAAACTAGATAGAAAAAAATAGATAATTGATCAAAATAAAGAATATTACATGGTCTTATGATATCCAAAAGTCTCCTCTCACATCTATAATATGAGCAAAAACTACCTCAAACATCTTACCCAAGGCCCCCAATGTGGGGGTTGATCCAAAACATAAAACCATCATTTAAAAAGTTACACTATTATCACCATTAAACTCTAATCCAACAAATAATTGGGATATCTTTCTCCTTTATATCTCATTATCCATAAAATATCAACCATGGTCTCTCACAGAAATTCCTTAGGGTCAAATAAAAGTCAAGGCTCCCATGGTCCTTGGGGTCACTACACAAAGGGATGTCCTAATAGGTATCCCCTTCTAAATCCAATATCTTAAGCCAGACCCATAAAACAAACCTCAAATAGATATAATTCAATATAAATAACATTACACCGTACTTTCTGTTCCTCTATGGCATCTGAACCACGTGACATGCCCATCATAAGAAACATCACCAAATGTCCCTTAATGTCCAACCATTGATCCTCAATCAACAACATGCCCAAAATGGAATCCAAAGAACCACCATGTATAAAAGGGAATTCTCAGTGATCTTGTAACCAAATAATGAGTGGGAAACCCTATAGGGGGATCCTCAACATAAGAAAACCATCAAGAAAAAACCTTTCATAATAAAACCTTAGTCGGCCTCTCTAGAATAAAACCCATACTTATGTATTACATTGCCTATAAGAGAATCCAAAAAGGGTACCAATGACCTATATCAACACATAATCAATAGATCCCAGCCACACCCAACACCCTAAAATGTTAACAAAGCTCTAAGGCTTCAACAGAACTGATCCTCAAACATCAGGTCTAAAACTTCAATTGAGTGGTCTAGAATCTTGACCACTCAAACATCAAGAAATAAGTCTCAAGATACAAATTCAAGACATATTTGGGAAAAATATAAAATAAACGCAAATGGTTCACCCTGTATTACATAATTTGGGATGATCCCAAACTCACAACCCTCATCAGGACATGCATCTCACAACCCAACCCATTGAAGGATTCAAAATCCAACCGTCAAAGAAATCCCCCCACCAAAACTATCCCAAACCAAAAAAACTACACAAAAATAATATAAATATTGAAAGGATTCTCCATCATGATATTCATAAAAAAACTCATAATGTACCAATCATAAGTCTAATTTTTATTATATAGTGAAAACATGAAAAACACTGCCATGGGGGGCGTACACAACACGTACCTAATGTACACGGTGTGTACCTCCAATAGTCCACTCTGCATATAAATCTTTACTAGGTACAAAAAATTCACTCACCCTGAACATCATGTTCCCCACATGATGTTCCCACCCAAGAACATATCCTTGTATTCCCCATGTGGTATGGCCAACTCCAATACACAACCACTGATTGTGTACCTTACACTTGCTCTGACCGTGTGCCCTGCAAGGTCTTGTGCCTCGACACAGGGTGTCTAGTTGAATAATGGGAAAAACCCTGAACCCCCCCCCCACATATGGTTTTAACACTAAAACTACACACTATTTTATCCCTTCTTCCTTACCTCACACAAAATAAAGAACACATAACATGTGTTCATAAACTACATGTAATGTGATTGGGTTTTATTGAACGAAAAACCTTTGTGAAGCCCCCAAAACCCCCCATATCTCCCCAAAATCCATATATCAACCCCAAAAGGATCCAAGATAATATATATATATATCTTTGAAATATTAAAAATAAAATATTCTATATGGATTTGGGATAAAAACTCAAAAAAAATAGGACTACCTCTAAGTGTAAAATAATGATGATTTTCTCCTAGATCTGCGAGATGTACCAACCAATGGCTGATATATATACACAGTGTCTCCCTGACCTTATCCCCTATCTGTATCTCCGCCTATTTCTCTCTTAGTTGAAGACCCTAAAGGGGTAGGCCCCTCAGGTGTACATAGAAATCCATGAGGAGTAAGAGAAAATAAAATAGGAAAAAGAAAAAAGAAAAGAAAGGGAGATCAGCTCTGACCCTAATATCCGACATGAGTTCATGCCTCAATAAGGAAAATTATAAACTCAATCATGGAGTTGTAACTCAATATGATGCTCCATTTTAAAGATATCACCAAATGAACGACCATGAAAATTTAATATTTAATTAATTAAATATTAAATATTCCATGAAAATTAAAATGGATAAAATTTCCACTAAACTCTTTTCCTAGGGTAAAACTATATTCTAAAACAAATATAGTGGTTGGAAAAATTATCCCCAATCATATCACCAGAGAAATTATTGATTTTTACCTGTCTCTCTCCCAAGACGAAAAAATCAAATTTCTTCTGATTTTCTCAACCTATAACAACATGGTTCATTATCAAAGTCATGTGATATTGACTAATGAGGGGTTAATAAATCTATAATACTAATGGGGGGAACTTTCTATCTTTATAATGTCTCTAAGGTATCATCAACCCCATGTCTTCATTGATAATATTTATCATAATCTGACATCAAATCTCTCGAACACAATATTTGTTGAACACTTTGGAAACAACCCATACTAAATATGAGATACACACCACCACATTATATATAGGAAATTTCTTATAATATACCACTACAGTATCCAATTTGGACACCAATGTGAGAAAATTTGAAAAACATTAGAAACTACCAAATTCATAACATACACTCCTAAGCACATCGTGTGTGGACCTCAACTAGTATCCAATGTGCACTACCATTTCCAATCCATGTTAAAGAAACCTACATATCCTTTTTAGTATATTACATGATTTTTTGGACTCACTGGTCTATCCCAGAATGTACTTCAAGTAATCCTTTAGTCATATTACCTAAATAAAAGGCCTATACAATCCTACAAAATGTGAGGGACCAATTTCTTTACCTGGAATGTACTTTAGTATACGCTCAAATATCAAGGTTCATTAGACAAGAAATGAGATATTAATTCATGAACTATGTGATATTAATGGATATAAATATCCTCATCCATATCGTAGAAACAGAGATACGTAGTATGTGACCCAAAGGACTAAAAAATTGTGTTATTAGCAAAACTCCAATTCTAATATTCAATCACCTTCTATGTTGTTTCCACAACAATAAATTAATTCAATGTCATTATTACACCTCTTTAAATGAAATGAATTATAATCATTGGTATTGTATATCTGGGGTCCATTCCTTTCATACTTATCATCACCACTTCAACCAGGCCAAACCATCATCACCCAAATTTTCATTGCTTCCTGATGAAATCTCTCTTCCCATCCACCACTCACTATTCTACCATCCCATATCCCATCCACCACATCTTTATTATTTTCATTCACTATTAGTTAATAACCATCATGAAATTCCCCTAAAAACACAATGTAAAGAGTTGTATAAATTAAGTAAAATGAATAATGGTAGTCAATGGGTATTTTGAACACCCTAATACAAATTTTCAAAGAAAAAATTGATAGATTTCATTCACTTATCAAATGGTCATTGGAAGAAAAATAAACCCAATGATAATTCAAGTATATATTCAAGAATCAATTTCATGAAGGTATTTAAAAAAATCATGTGAAATGATATAATCATACTACAAATTATAGTTTTGTAGCCTCTATTATCTTTTTTATGGATTAAATTTTGTAATGATCAGAAAGAGCAGCAGAACAATGCCTACTCTGTTCAAGGTGAAAACATTATCCAATAAATCCATGAATTATTCATGGGTACTCTTGAATTGCCAAATGGGATACAACACATTCTCCAAGCTATAAAAGGACTTTGGGAAAAGAAGTGATTCTTGGTTAACATGTAATTTTACCTATTTCCACACACAATAGAATAGGATGATATCATCATATATAGACATCCTTGATTCTCTTCATTAAATAAGGATCATCTACCATAAGTGATGTTCTAGGTTCTATTTCACGGGATATGTCCATTTCATCTGGTTGGTGTTCATTTATTAAGAACTTCAATGAATGAATGTAACATGTTATAAATGAAACAACTCTTTGGTTTATAAATAATGATAAACTGAGTGAACAAGGAAATGATAATTATATACATCACATGAACAATAAAAGTGGTCATGGTAATCGACTATGTTACATCCTATTACCTACACTACTCGAAATTGACTCCACACTAACGGTTCTATACCTACGGTTTAAAAAATCGCAAGTATAGACCATTTTTCTAAATCAATACCCACGATGCGCTAAAAACCGTCGGAATAACCCGTAAAAAAATGACCCTCTCTTAGGCTTTTCCTCCCCCTCCCTCTCGACGAGCCCTATTCTCCACTCCCCTACCTTCCCCTCCCTGCCTCTACCTCGACATCTCGTCCTACACCTATGCCTCTGCCTCGACATCCCAGCCCCAGCCTCCAACTCAACATCCCGACCTTCAAGTCCCAGCCCTTGCCTCCCTCCCTCCGCCTCAACCTCCCGGCCCCCACCTGTCGACCGATGCCTCCCTCCCTCTGCATTCACCTCCTGGCCCCCACCTCCCTCCCTCCACCTCTTGGCCCCCCACTTCCCTCCCTCCGCATCTGCCTCCCTCCCTCCGCCCAAAATTCCTAGCCTGTGCCTCACGGTCCCTTCCTCCCTCCCTCCTCCTTCCGGCCTCCGCGTCTGGATTAGAATTCGCATCGGACTCCCTACCTCGGACTCGTGATCCTCCTGCCCATTATCTCCCTCCCTTACCTGTCCATAAACCCTAATTTACTTGGGTCTCCTCGCATCACAGGTAAGTTTTATTCAAATGTTCCCCTGATTTTAAATTCCATCTAAACTCTCAAATATGAAACCTACAATATTTGATGAAGAAGAATTGATAGAAGATGTTTTAATAAATATTTAATTGTTTGAGAATGAATTATATTAATCCAAAAAGGTTTTTATGTCATTTGAGTGAAATCTGGAATTAATTTTTCTTTCATTAAAAAATGATAGTTTGAAACACACCATCTACACATGCCACTTTATTTTGTGCATGAAATTGAATTTTTTGATTACCTTCACTTGAATTTATAAGGAGCTTGGTACAGCTCTGTGAGCTAATTTTCATGAATTTCGTTAGGATTTTTAAGACATTTCATGATGCATAAGACTTGGGGAATATGATTTTCAGTGTGTATGAATTTATATTTAAGATTGAGGGATATCCATGACACATTACAATGAAAAAATGAAGATGATAAAATGGGAAAACGAGATAAACCATACTATAGTAAAGGTTTTGGTCACTATAAAATTAATATGATGACACCATGATGAAATAACGATGGGATTTTGGTTCATCATAGAGGATTAATGAATCAAAGGGAGTGTTGAAATGACATGATAGTCAGTGCCCAAAGCATTGTGGAGGTCATGGGGGCAAAATAGGGAAAAAAATAACACCAAATAATTGATGGGAATTTTAGGAAAGATGATTATCTATGAGAAAAATAGAATAATTTATGCTATGGTGAATACCATGTTCAATGTCATGATAATGCACATATAATATGAGGGATGAGCTTAAAAAATGTGTGGACCACACTGTGGTAATTTCTAGGTGACTGTTTTGATTAGCCTTTGAAGCTAGAAGTTGATTTTGGTTTATCATAGGTAAACCCACACCTAAGTCTATGTTGTGTTTTTAGGTCATTATTACATACATGATTTAAATAGATTTAAATCAGTGGGGTCTATTGAGATGATGAGGAAATGATAATTCAAATATTACATGGAGATTATCATCAAAGTCTACAGGAGATATTATTGAAAATAATATTTCTTTTAAATGATTTTAAATTATCATATATTGAAAACCAACCCAACATTTCCTGGTTTTTGATAATTCAATCCAAACTAAAATTAATGGAAAAAACCAAAAATGAACCATACTTTGAGAATATATAACTAAACTAAATTTAAATGAAGTGAAGTGAATTGAACATAATAAATTGGATTTGGCATGAAACAAATAAAATAGAATTTAAGTGTACAAAACTAATGTAATCTGAACCGGGCCAAATAGAAATAACCAGTACCAACCTAATTAAACTATACATAACATAACCGAGAAAAATCGTGCCTAGCTAAATAAAACCAAAAAATAGATGGAATCACATCCTCTTGAACTAATATAATTTTTTTCCCCCTTGCTTGCAGGAACATGTTTTGACCCATGGGGTGTTGTGGTTCTTATATTGGGGCAGTTACTTGTATAGTCACAAGAGACAGGTATGCTCTAGTTTAGTTTTTATATTATTTTCTTTATCATATCGGACACATAGGCCTTTTACAGCTTTCTATGGATGGAGGGTAGTTATATTCTGCAAAGGGGGCCAGAAGGGCACTGGAGGTGGCTATGCAGTTTTCTTTGTAGGGGAGGGAGATCGGGGTAGTGGAGAGATTAATTAGTTTGTTTCATTTTTTTCTACCTCTGTACTGTGTTACTTCTGTTTATTTTCTTTTTCCTTTGGTTCAGACTTCTGGCATATAGATGATTCATGCTAAAATATTATTTATTTTCTATCGTTGTTTTAATTATTTTTTTGTGGGTGAAATCGTTCTCAAGTGGTGATTCCTTGATGTCTGTACGCTGGTCCTAGGCCGTGGGCGTAGCCCTTCAAACTTAGTTCATCCTAGTATTCCCCTATTATAGTCTATTTATGAACCATGGGAAGGCCTAGGAAACATGGATAATTAGGGAGGGATTGATAATGTCTATGAATGAATTGTGAATTCCCATGAATAAGGATTGAGGATATGGGAATTTATAACGATCAGATATGGGAGACTATGCAGTATATATTGATTCTGGAAATGCTATGGGTATAAAATGTGGTGAAATGATAATTCGTTGGGACTAATAAATTGAAATTCACATTCATAACCAATTTTATAATGTAATATCAGATCATGAGATACTGTACATTGTTGGAGTTGATGATTAGAATCCATTCTAATGAAACAATAGAAATACCTTGGTGCCAAAAATACTCTATCATACACTAGATAGTTTGGTTTCAAATTCCCAGTAAAACCGTCATTGACCTCATGGAAGGACCCATGACTTGTTAGCAGATCACAACCAGGGGAAAAGCAGTTATTCCCTTATCACATACACTGAGTGGAGTTCCACACAACCCTAAATACAACAATATCCCCAAAAGAAATACATGAGGTTGTCTGAAGGTACCTTCGTTCTCTAATACAATGTTAGGAACAAGGTGAATCTTTCCACCTGTTCTTCTATGAATATTTTATTCATTCTTAGAGCCACCACACACATTTTTGTTTTTCCAGGGAATCCCACTCATCTGGAAAAGGACTGGTAAATACCTTGTGATATTTTGGTTCTCTGTATTGACCTTAAAATCTCTGCAGGAAAAAACTAAATTACCCCTCTAAGACTTTTAACTTTCAAACATATCTTACCCAGGAGCATGGTGATTAATCCCTTGTCCAAGACACCAAAGGGAATGCTACATAACACATATAAAAGATAGTTTTCTATTTTTATTCTTCTACATACTCTGGTTTTATAGGTGTGAAAAACATCACCGCGGTCAAATATGTGATCTATTGAAATCTGCGAATATCCAAAAATATTCATTCAGAACATCATTGACATGAGACCTGAAAACTTGATGCATGCAACTATGTGAACCATGCAATATTTTCATTCACATTCTAAATGTTTTCCCTCATGAACACTACCTGTTAGCCTACTTTTCCACACCTAAAGCGATAGTTCTCATTCTATAACAGCTTCATGGAAGCTTCTGACTCCTTATGTAGGCCATTGAAATGTTGTGTAACCTCATTCTACTAAACAAATTAAAAATTGATTCAACATTCATGTATTTTAAATCTGTCTCAAACTTTAGATATTAAGATCAATTCCAGCCATAATATATCTTCCCACTGCAATGTTGCTTGAAACCCATATCAGAAGGCATCTCCTTTCTTCCAAATTAGGCTAAACAACCTGTATGAACAAAGTTTTCAACCCCCCCCCCCCCCCCCTTAATGTCTTCATTTGCTGCCACCACATGGTGGAATGATTTTACCATGAGAGGAACTTGCTAATATAGTCTTATTCAAGCATCTTCAATGTTATCTTGGAAAAACCACTCAACTAATACCATCGTGTTAGTGAGAAGTAAATTTACTTGAAATATTAAATAATGCTACTTCCTTATAAATTTTTGCAATCACTTCACCAAGGTTTTCCATCATCACATAGGGCATGAACTCACTTTTGGAGTCTTCCAAGCATGTCTCAAAACTATTGGGGGTCATGATACATGACGTTGATGCCTGGATAACTTCAAATAATCCATGATATTCACTTTTTTATAATATTTCAGCATGCAAAGACATAATCCTCAATGTCTGTACAAATTCATCATAGTTTTCTCTAAGGAAATGGATGAGACAATATTGTTTCAAAGATTTTCCTTGACACTAATTCCATAATATCCTTTCACTTTCAATCTTTATAGATAGATTTCCGCATAGAAAACACAAATTTTAGTAAATACAATCATATTCCAGCATTAAATCCCCAAGATAACAGATTTAACAATACAGCTAGAGAGATTCCAGCTTGTGGCCTTCAAGGTGATATATTTAAACACCTCTTTTACTTAAATTATTCCTCAAATCCTCAATGCTTCTTCTTTTTATGTAAACATAGTGAAACTCCCCCTTTTACTGAATCTCCCCTAAATCAATACACACATCAGTTTAAACAATATAGAGAAAGTGGAGAGTGGGTATCTCTAATATCTTCATTATGTGAAATGTGGTTGGTCCTTGTGAACCAACCCCTTCCATTATTCTTCCAATTTTTTCTTTTATGTGCAACACTTGTACAAACCTCCTCATTGCATGAATTGGAATTAACCCCTTTTATAATGACTAGCTCACTAATAAATAATTATTCCTTTAAAGCATGATATTTTGAGTTTTTTCATCCCTCTTTCTCCATGTAAGAGATGCTCCATCAGACTTCCATTTATGCTTCATAGTGGTATGGTCGAAATGGAATTGACATGTCACTATGGTAACATCTTTCTATATTTGGATTCTTAAATTACCCGTGGATTTGTAATACATACTTCTTTAATCCAGAACAAAAATCTTCTTGATATTTTCTATTTCCCTCACTACATGGAACTCTTCCTCCATCTTAGTGACCCTCAACTCCTTCACATTTAGTATTTCTTCTAAATTCTCAATGGGAGGATTATTTTCAGCATGAACTATCATCATCTACTCTTCATGTTGTTTTCTATGAACAGCCATGGTGACTTCATGTTGTTTCTTATTTTTCATGCTTACATTCTATAAGCTCCAGGACAAGGTCCTTTTCTAATCATTTAGCTTGTGAATAGTTATATTTTTTTTAACATTTGATCTTATAACTTTTAGATACTTATATTCTACTCATAAACTTATTCAACATCTAAATTAGTAAATAAAACATTCAACACTCCAAAAACTTTCAGATTTATATCAACTGATGTAAGAAGAATTACTAACTTTTGTTCTTCCACATAAACCTCTTCAATTTCTACTTCACCTTTTGGAATTTATTTCTAGTATGTGATGATATAAGAGAATCCTTAGAATATATTGATTTAATTTCTAGATTCACATTCCAAACTCTTTATCCCTCATGTTATTTGTTCATGTTTTAGAATCTAAACATTCGGTTACTTCTCTATCAATCATAGAAAAAATCCTTCTTCCATACTAAGCATGAATCATGAAATATTTTCAAACAGTCATAATGATTGTTACATTAAATGATAAATATAAAATCCAGAAACCTCAAATAATTCCAAATAGATAAACCTAATGTATCACTTTTATTGTAACACATACATATTATCTTACTATCTATTATGTAAGAAACTGTTAATATTATGTATCTCTAGGAGAATTCATTCGATGTTTTTAAGATATTTTATCTTCTAGTAAAGTCTTATGAACTTTTTCAAGGTTGTCTCATTTAGCTTCCATTGATGACCCTACTTCTGGTGATCAGTACTTTATCTTTTAGATAAATAATATATTTTTTTTATGAATCATCTTTTGAAAATGTATCTTCATTCGTTCTTCACTTCATTATATCTTCCAAATATGAATCTTTATTCATCTATCATCTTTTAGATTCACTTAATATTATCATCAATAACTCATCTTGTAACTTTGGGATAATAAATTATATAATTATTCAACCGCTATGATGGGTTGAGTACTAGAATTGATTACTCGTCATCTAGGTGGGTTTAATATGAGTGTACTGAGAAATCAGTTTTTTTTATGTCGATAATTATTACCTTGCAATTTAAATTACAATGCAAGAAAAGAGTGAGGTGTTACATAAAGGAAACATATAAACACATCTTCTACTATACATATATTTCCAAATTCTTCCAAGTAATTGAAATCAGATATCCCAAGACAAGTCTCCATAAATTCAGAAGTCCAGATACTCCTGAATATGGTTTTTGAGTTGACCAAAAAATGAATCATCAAAGGACTTTTTCATCATTTTCATGTTTGATACAATGAGGTTCACTGATATAGTCATAGAGTTCATGTTTATGGAATATTTGATGGACTACCAGAAGGAAAATAGTTCAAACTATATAGCAGGATAGTTCTGATTATAGAAGCTATGCTTACATTATTAGTTATTAGACTAGAAATTATTCCTGGCCGGAAGATGCTGCCCCGCAGATGTCACCGGACTGGGCCAACTGACCGCGGTCACGCTGAGGTCACGCCGCGGTCACGCCATGGTCACTCCACGATCACGTCATGGTCACGCTGCAGTCATGTCGTGGTCATGTCGCGGTCACGCCGTGGTCACGCCGTGGTCACGACGCGGTCACGCCGCGGTCACACCGTGGTCACGCCGCGATCACGCCATAGTCACGCAGCGGTCATGCCGTGGTCATGCTATGGTAATGCCATGATTTGGCCCCGCGAAAGTTCATAGTCCTGTCGGAATTCAATATATGATATCTAGATATAGTTTTAGATACATTACCCACCCATAGTTAATGGGGAGGGAGGCCCTCAAGTAGAAAATCTCTTGATTGAGTCTCTCATGAAAATATTTAGTCACTTGTAGACAACATTGGAGATGAGGGTGTAGCTTTATACTTGTATTCTACAAGGACCATCTAAGTGCTCGAGGGACATCATAGTAAATTTTTGACAATAATAAGTCTTGAGAATACTTTTATAATGATATTTGTATTTGGAAAATTTTCCTTCAGAGTTTTATATTTTTATGATCCCGATGATCGGATGAGTGTTTTGACCCTTGTAGAGAAAATGATTCTACATTATATTTTTTTCTGTGTAAGAACAGTAAACAACATGCACCTCATACAGTGTAGTTGGATATTTCTACAAAAATGGGGAATCAGATGGATGATCAGCTCTGTGATAGTATTCCATTAGTCTTGTGATCAATTTTGAGACTTACTAATCACAATTTCTGTCGGCGGGGCGACAGCCGGAATGTTGCCTTGCCTCCTCCCGCTCCCTTCACTCTTGGCCGGAAGATGCTTCCCCACGGATGTCGTTGGACGAGGACAACACGCTGCGGTCACACCAAGGTCACGGCGCGTTCACACCATGGTCACGCCACGGTAATGTCGTGATTTGTCCCTCCTCTGGACGACACCCTGCGGCAGTTCGCAGTCCTGTCGGAATTCAATGAATGACACCTAGATATAGTTTTAGATAAATTACCCACCAATAGTTATTGGGGAGGGAGTCCCTCAGGTAGTAAATCTCTTGATTGAGTCTCTCATGAAAATATTTAGTCACTTGTACACAACATTGGAGATGAGGGTGAAGCTTGCTACTTGTATTCTACAAGGACCATCTATGTACTCGAGGGACGTCATAGTAAATGGTGGAAAATAATAAGACTTGAGAATACTTTTATAATGATATTTGTATTTGAAAAGGTGTCCTTCAGAGTTTGATATTTTTATGATCCCGATGATCGGATGAGTGTTTTGACCCTTGTAGAGAAAATGCTTCTACATTATCTTTTTTTCTGTGTGAGAACAGTAAACATCATAAACCTCATATAGTGTACTTGGAACTTTCTACAACAATGGTGAATCTGATGGATGATCAGCTCTATGTTAGTATTCCATGAGTCTTGTGATCAATGTTGAGACTGACTAATCACAATTTTTGTCGGCGGGAAGGCGACTAGAATGTTGCCTCGACTCGTCCCTCTCCCTAGCTCCTGGTCGGAAGATGCTACCCCGCAGATGTCGCTGGACCGAGCCAACACGATGTGGTCACGCTGCGGTCATGTTGTGGTCACACCGCGGTTAGCTCGTAGTCATGTCGTTATCATGCCACGACCACCTGCAATCCATCCCACACCATCCACCGCACCACCCCCCATCCCCTAGCCTCCTGAAAAACACTCATTCCAGCCCTCTACTGCCTACAAAACAGCCCCATCCACTAGTTCCAGCCCCCACCAGCCCCCTGCCATCCCCCTTCCACCTGCCTTCCTACCCTCACCAGCCACTCCAGCCCGCACTAGCCACCGCACCAGCCCCCATCCTCCTTCATTCCAGCCCACACCAACCCTCTTCCACCTACAAAACAACCCCATACCACCTGTTCCAACCTGCACCAGCCCCCTGCCAGCCCCCCGCCACATTCATTCCAACCCTCACCAGCCACGCCAGCCCAAACCAGCCACAGACCCCAACCACAACATCCAAACCCCCCAGCCCCTACACATCACCAGCTCGCACCCAACTCCACAACAAACTAGAACCCCATCCACCAGAAAACCACTACCACCACATACAACCAAAACAACTAGCTTGAAAAACCAATACTCTAGCCCCCATACAAACCACACCTCCAGTATAAAAAAAATAGTAGTCGACCCCCAGAGGAAGCCAGCATAAGACCTTTCCAAAGAAAATTCCTAAGGGTGGATTCAATGGATTTGACCACTCTATTTCGTAAAATGAAGTGATAACACCAATAAACATGCGTACTAAAAATAACTGATTGAACAATCTATAACCACCCAGCATCGGAGAGATAGTTATTAGTCAAAAATTTAACTCTTCGAACACTTTTCTCTTCCAATACCACACAATCAGAAGCTCTATGCTTGGAAGTGATGAGGGGGACTCCCAGATAACAAATAGGAAGAGAACCTTTCTTAACCCCCATAACAGCATCAATAATATCACAAACATCAGGAGATATACCAGCCACAAATAATAGGGCCTTCGGAAGATTAACATTCAATCCAGACAGGGAAGAAAAAAGATCCAAAACATGCATATGAAGTCATTTTTCGCTGGAGTACCATGGTTCTCCTTTTCCCCAGGGAGATTACATATCAATCATTATGAGGGGGTTTATAAATGTAACTTGTTGGTTTAGTGGATCAATACCCATTTTATTCCTATGAATGAAACTATCAGGAGTAGGGGGGAGGGTGCAGGTGGGGTGTTTACAAGGGGTTGTCCAGGGGGGTGTCCAAGGTCTATCCGGGGGGGTCGGGGGGTCTGTAGGACAGGGGGAGGGTGCAGGTGGGGTGTCGAGTGGGGCTGTCAAGGGGGGTGGCCAAGGGATATCTGAGGGGTATGCAGGGTAGGGTGAGGGTGCAGGTTGGGTGTCCAGGAGGGGGGGTGTCCATGGGGTCTGTTGGGGGGGTGTCTAGGGGGGTTGTCCCATAGGGGTGTCCAGGGGGGGTGTCTAGAGGGTAGGGGGTGTCATTTGGGGGTGAAAGGGGATGTCCAGGGGGTGCAAGGGGCTGTCCAGGGGGGAATGGGGGTGTTCAAGGGGGTTGTCCAGGGGGCATGGGGGTGCAGGGGGTGTCCATACCTTTTGAGCATTCCAAAAATAAAAATCCACTTTTTTATATCAAATTCCTTTGATAAATAAAGCTTTAAAGAAAATTTCTCATATTTAACATTTCATTTCATGTTGTTTACACATTCAGAGGCAGTTCTGAATATTCATACCAGGGATAAAGCCAAACTGATTTGAAGAGATAAACCCACAGGAAATGGAACCTAACCTTATAGCAATAATTTTGCAAATGATTTTTGGAAAGTTATTACCAATAGAAATAGGTCTGAAGTCCTTTACATCCACAACATTTTCCTTATTTAGGATCAGGGCAATAAAATTGGAGTTTATTCCATAGGGAATTGAGAAGTGGTTAAAGAACTCCCTCATACCGTTAAGGAGCTCATCACGAACTATGTCACAGTAGAAAAATAATAATATCGCAACACTGTATTCTTCATTTAAGACTCCGAATACTATGGAATCTATATTACCAAAAATCTCCATTCAAAACATCGTTGTCATGAGACCCAAAAACTTAATTCATGCAACCATCTGAACCATTCAAGAGTTGCATTCACATGCTGTATGTTTTTCCTCATGAACATTTCCTGTTAGCTTGCTTTTCCACACCTACAGTCATAGTTCCCATTCTATAATAGCTTCATGGAAGCTTCTGACTCCCTATGCAACATTATTTATGCATCCCATTGAAATGTTGTGTAACCTCAGCCTACTAAACCAGTTAAAAATTGCTCCATCATTCATGTATTTTAAATCAGTTCCAGATTTTATATATTAATATCACTTCCAACTTTAATATATTAGCCACCTCTTTAATTTAACCAGTGAACATGATCCACATCCAATTGCCAACTTTTATCAACTTTCATTCATGCTCCATTAACATATCAATATCTCCAAATCATGAATGTCATTTCATTATGAGATTCTTCTATGTATACCTTCACCCTCGGTCCCCTTCCAATACTTATTCTTTATGTTAACACATTGAATGCACTCTTCATATATATATTTTCCACAAATCTTCATGCAATAGATCTTTATTCCATTATTCTTGACAAAGGCCATGCCTCTTTAATCAAACATACTTCATTCATACCTCATATATTTTCCACAAATCCAACCAATAAATCCTTAGTTGAAACAATCCCCCCCTTTGTATGATCATGTTCTTGAATCCCATGCCTCTACTCTTGTTTCTTTGTTACAGGTGGACACAACAAAGATTTCATTTCCTTAACCCCTTATCTTAATGTACAATATGTCGGGAATGCTACATCATTTTCTTACAATAAGTCTACTAGTGACAATACTTCTTCCAGGGATAGTCATGGGGTTTCATATTTTGAGACTCCCATGATAAATAAGGTAGATAGCACACTGGTCATATACTTGGCTCATCGTTTTAAGGGGAATCAAAAATTAAAGGTAAGTATTCACAATTCCTTTGAATTGCTTGAATCAGGAAGGAGTGAAGAGGATGGGAAAGAAAACAACTAGGTTTAATGACGTAGATAGTTGATGTGGCAATTATAAATGATGGATATGGGCCATGGATAGTGGCCGCCACTTTAGGAAACATATTTTTTTTATTAAAAGTTTACAAACGATGTCTTAGTATACTCAGAATCATCTTCCATACTGTGGAAACCCAGTGCAGCAAGGATATATTTTTTTCATCCTCTATCAGACATTATTTTGATTCAATAACAGATAAATGATTTTGATGCTTCATCATTAAGAATTTATTTATGACTTTTCTGATAAGAAATTTTTTTCTTTGAACACTTTGTCCAACTCTTCTTATGTTTTAATAGGTGAAAACAATGCATTGTTGTCCCATTGTTTTTTTATTCTAGTTTTCATTATTTCACAGGGGGTGGGGGCGGGTTGCAGGGAGGGCGGGCTGGGTGAAGAAGTGTTTGGGGGGAGGGGGGGTAGTGGGGGTAGTGGGGGTGGAGGTGGGAAGTGGGGGGGTAGTGGGGGTGATTTTTTTGGGGGGGGGGGCAGTTGGGGTGAAGGGGGCAGGGGTGTGGGGGTGCTAGGGGCAGGGGATCTGTCTATGGGGTGCTGCAGGTCCAGGGGGGATGCAGGGGGGTCTGTCCAGGGGGGAAGGGGTGGATGTAGGTCTATGGGGGGTGTAGGTCCCGTTGGGGGTTTTAGGGAGAGGGGCTACTGGTCCAGGGGGTCTGTCCAGGGGTAGGGAGGGGTTGCATGTCCAGTGGGGGCTGTAGGGAGGGGGTCTGTCCAGGGGGGAAAGGGGGTTGCAGGTCTAGTGGGGGTTGCAGGGGGTGTCTGTCCAGGAGGGGCTATAGGTCCATGGGGGTCTATCTAGGGGGAAGGGAGGGGCTACAGGTTCAGTGGGGGGATGTAGGGGGCTATCCAGGGGGAAGGGGGGTTGTAGGTCTAGTGGGGGGCTGCAGGGGGGTATGTCCATGGGGTAACGGAGGGGTTGCAGGTCCTGGGGGGGTATATCTAGGTGGGAAGGGAGGGGATGTAGGTCTAGTGGGGGGCTACAAGTTCAATGTTTCACAATGGTTAATGCGGGAAGCTTCTTTTTCTGGGAAAACCATCTATAACCACGGTTCAACAAACTGTGGGTATATATGCTGTTGCAAAACTATCTATACCCACGTTTTTTTGAACCGTGGGTATGTTTTCTATGAAAAAAATTGTCTATACCCATTGTTTACTGAATTGTGGGTATATAATTTTGGCTGTAAAAATGTATACCCACGGTTCTGTAAACCGTGGGTATATTTGTATACCTACGGTTTACTAGAACCATGGGTAATATGAGATTTTATTGGGATATACCCATAGTTTCTATAAAACCATGGGTATAGGGCTATCTCTATGCCTTGGGAGCCCACAGTTCATGAAACCGTGGGTATAGGGAAATTTTCCAGTAGTGCTACTTTCAGGTAGTTCCATGCTCTTTATAAATTTTCCTATTTAATTGGATGTGTCTTGGGACTCCAAAGTATGGAGAAAATTTAATAAGTAAAATGACCTTAATTTTAGGTATGTATGTTTTTTTAAATTAATGGAGTCTGGTTATAAATGTGTAAAGGCTTATAGGGGTTCTCTTTGAGTTCAAAAAAATGATTGAGGTGGTTTGGTTTTTCGTGTCTAAATCTATAGTTTTGGTTTTCTGGTGGAGATTTACACACTGTGTAATGGGAGTACATGAAATATAATTTTTTCTAGGATCATTTTGGGATCTTGGTACCTAGAATGAAATATTACATGTCATGTAATGATTAAACACCATTTAATGTTAAAAATCAGGTTTTTAATAAAAATAAGATAGGTTTTTTGGGGTATGTGATCCCCATGGATTATACGATCTGTTACGGTATTAAAAATCATGTAAGTGTCAAAAATAGGGATTTTATAACACCATATGAGTGATATGTTAATTCATTCAACATGATGGCTCTTTACAATTGACCAAGAGCTCTTATCCGGTGATTTTAGATACCTCCAACCCTTCCAAATCTTTTTTTTTCAATGATTGGTTGTTGTTGTAGTTGTGGTGCATTTATATAAGTGAGTAATCATTTATTATTCTTCATTGACTTTGATATCAATAGCATCGTTGAATTGCGTTATCAGATCCATTGATCAGTGGTGATAATTCTCTTGTTTCATTTCTAGATCCATTGTGTTATCTAGTTTTGGGGGAGAATTCCTTATTGTTTGTGTTTTGACCAGTGTGTGTTCTTGAGGTATGTGTTGTTTCCACTACTCTTCTGACCCTTTTGTAAAATTGAATCGATAATAAGATATTTGGATTGTTTATAGTGTAACAACCCAAAATTATATCAATTAAATTTATCTTCTAATGTTTATTTTATATAGTATGAATCATATAAACCACATAGAGAATACAATACAATCTTTATAAATGAATAATAAAATAAATTAGATGTATTTGTATACATTAAGGGATCTACCCCAATGAAACAGTAACTTTCCCTTAGGAATAGTAATATGACCCTAATAAATAGTAAATCGGCCTAATGAATACTAAACTCACCCATAAAAGTATAAATAAAATTTAGGAATCTCAAAGATAAAAGTATGATATAATTATATCATAGTAAAAGTAAGTGAGTATTTTAAAAAAATAATATTAAAGTGTTGGTATTTTTATAAGTCATAAATATTTAATTACAATTTTATAATTAAAAATATATATTTTAAAGAAAATTAATATTCCTAAAATGGATTGATAAATCAATATTTTTTTCTTATGATTATAAGATAATTTTATGTGACCTTAATTAATTTTTCAAAGCATTATAAAATTAGTTTTAAATTTAGAATATGTATTTCTCAAATAAATAGTCATTTTATTTAAAAATTAAATTTCACATATTTAGAATTTTTTTTGATATAATGGATTCCATTTTCTAATTCAATATATCTAAAAATGGTTATAGTGAATTTTTGTTATTTTTCTAAAATACTCTAATTTTTAGTGAATAGTATGATACAGTAATTTACTGTATAAATATTTTATAAGATAAATACACTATTTCTTGAGTCATAGATTATGTAAGAACCCTTGGTTAGAACTCAAATTCCCTTATTAATTTATTTAGTCACAAAAATTAATGCTATTGGTTGTATTGAGAAAAATTAAAAAGATAATGAATAGGACTAAATCCATTTTTTCCCATTTTCTGAATAAACCGCTTTAAGGATAGTGGGAACTTCACAATTCTCGATATCAAATTTAAAACACCCCAAACATTAACCCATTCAAGCTTTAAATTCCACCCCAAAACATCAAATTTCAACTTCAAATTTCAAATTCAAAAAACAAGACACATCATTCAAAAAACACAAGTCACCTTGGGTCCACCTTGAGCCATGCTCCCTGAATCGCAACCCTGATTTGCAATCAACCCACTGTCGCATCAATATCGCCAGGAAACAGAAACCAACGGATCAAATCATCATCGTTGTTGTAAAGAACAGAAATCCTGCGAAATGTGTGGGGGTAAATCTTCCCCGAACCAGCAAATAGAACATTCGAAAACCATCAACAAACGAAATAAACATCACCTAGATCTGCGACCTCCTGGAACACCACCAACATAGGAACAAAAAAATAATGAATAGAATAATGAGAAATCACCCCTCTCCTCCACTATAAAAAACGACCCCTAACCCCCTCTTCTCTTCACTCCTCTAAGCCTTTAATCTTTTCAATGTTCTTCCCAAATCCTCTTCCCTATTATTTCCCCACATACAGGAGCTCTTTATTTTTCCAAAATAACAAAACTCATTTCCCTAAGGAGGTTCTCAAGGAGGTTAATTCAAGAGGTAAACCATCTTCCTTTTCCTTTTAATTTCATTTTCAATTTACTTTTTTATTATCTTATTCTCCCCTCGTCTATCCAAATGATCATTATAACTATAGTTTCATCTATATACTTTAATTATATAATGTTAATGCAATATCATTCCCCAAACTACTATCTCTATATTTTATTTTTAAAAACGAAATTATCGTTTGGGTGGTGCTGATTTACAATATTCATGGATAATGAACCTTTATTCATTAATTTATCCTTTAAGGATGGTCATGAAACTATTTTTATGGTTGAACCAGATTATAAAATTTTTATTATGTCTTATTTAATGTTATGGAAAAGTATACATGCATAATACTATTTCATACGACAAAACTAGTTCGAGATGATCAAAATACCGCCGTAATAATCTTAACGATTATTACTAATGTTTTATCTAATAAATCATCATTATACCATATAAAAAATGAATTATATAACCATTTAGTCTTATTTAGGTTCATTTATATCATATAATTCAATTTTACAGAATTATATCCTTTCCACATGAACTTCTATACTCATATACAAGTATACTGATCGTGAAAACCAAGGAAACAAACACTCACGAATAGTAAATTTGAATCTAATAACTCATAAAAAAGTTCATAAATTAAATTAATAAAATTATAATAAATAAAATACATATATGAAATTTTATTAATTAATTAGTTAATGGATTTAATTTTATTATCCATGACATTATGTTCATGTGTAGAATACATTCGGACATACGGTAACAGTTTTCTCAACAAACATTAATTTCCACGAGATATGACTTACTCACCACTAATTCTTGTGTGCGGTGTATGTATAATTTACATTGATGTATCGTATTATTAATCTATTTAATTAAATTTTATTATATGTATCATTTTATGATTAATAATTTTTGGGCATATGATTCGATTGATTACAAAGTGGTAAGGGTTTTCTACCCAAACATCCATTTGCTTTCGGGTTACTCTTATTTCTCTCTTTACACCAATGAAATTATCAATTATTCTTATTTAATCCACTTAATTTAGGTTTTAATGTTCTATATATTTGTACCATTTAAAATTCTTCTTTATTTTATGGGGAGTTACATTTTTTAAAATGATATTTCTCAAATTCTTCCTGATAAACAAGCTGATTCAAGAGAACTTCTCGAATTCTTACTTATTTTCAAGGGAACTCTATAATATATTTTAAGAAAACAAATAGAAAATAGAAAATTTTATTATGAAAAATCTATCTTATTTCACTTATAGTTTTATAAAAATATTTTTCCAACATAGCACTTCTTTTCAAAGTAATAGAGTATTTCTATCAAGAATTACATGATGATTTTATAAGAGTATTTTCATATATTTCAGCACCCTGATTGATTCTTGTGTTCAATTAGGATTAATATTTTATGATATAAACAACCATATTTTATTGAATGATTTAGGTTTATTTTTACTATAGATGTGCTATCTTGATACCATTCCCCATATTACTCTGAATGGTTAGTATTTATGTTTTTGATTGGGGAAAGTTATTTACATTTCATATATTAGTTCTAATATGAATGTATATGTTGATTATGATTCACCCCTTAAATTTGAGGAATTAATTGGACTTAGTAAGTTTCATGTATGTCCCACTATATCCCCTCAGTGCATCGTTAGGTCTCATTAGACAAAATAGTTTGGATTTTTACTCATTTATGTATGGGATTGGTGCAAGGCCTTGACAGTATGGTTTTGACATCCCTTATTATTAATTCCATCATTATGAAACTTGTAATTTATAGTCCATGTAATTATTTGACTAGTAGAATATCCATGGTTATTTTTTATTATGTCATTATTTATTTAGCTTTTATTCCATCCATATTATTTTCAAGGTTATGTTTAAATTCCAGGTGTACTTGTATTTATTCACCATGCCTTATTACTTATGCTTCCACTGTATTACTTACACTTAGTGGGCATCTAAGCTCACCCATTTCTTATGTTTAATTTTTTCATAAGATGAGAATAATTATATTATTAATTACTTTCAGGGATAATCTAAGAGTTATGGATGTTTAAAATGTAATTTTTATATTGTATTTCCATTTAAGTATCTATATTGAACTTATGTATGTATCTTGTTTTATAAAGATATTAAAATATTATGTCTTTCAGGATATGAATTCCTTTTAATCATAAAAATTTATTGAATTAAGTAAATGGATCTTATCAACTGGGGTCAGGGTCTTTACAGTGGTACCAGAGGAAGTTTATTAGAATCCTTGGAAACTAGATTTAGAAAACCTAGATTAGGAAACGAAACCCTAAGATAAAATTTGACGATAAGCATAACAGAACATCCTAACATTATGGTAAGGTAAATATTATGTGGATATTCCTATAAATATATCCCTATCTAGATACTGCAAGTGGTCTATGTTCTAGATTAGATGTACCTAGGAGAAACAACTCTGACAAGGTGTTTTTGTCCTCACTCGAAGTAACCTAATACACCAAAATGGGCTCTAATATGCACCTGGATTGACCCTCCTGAGGGATATTCTTAGGAAAATTCACATTTTTCTTATAAACAAATTTGAATTAATTATTTTTAAATATTCCCCCAAAGAAACCATGCTTATAATTATGAGATTAGAGATTCATAGGATTTTAATTTATGTTAAGTATTTTACTAGTTCAACATTATACATTATGATTCACAACCTAATGTAGTGTATTCCATTATTTAGAAATGGTTCATAGTGTAAGTAATGGAAACCACGTGAACATTTAGATCTCATATAGGTATTTAAATCCTATGCAATATAATGATGTTAGTTCTGGAGCTGCTACTATTGTTGAGAAACTTATAACTATACTGGGATAGCTGACTCATGTTATGAACAATAACCTAACCTATATGAAGAATCCTGAACCACGGTGTGGATGATAAATGTTATGCCACTTTATGCGACAAAAACCTCTATCGTTTAATGGGACTACAAACCCATTCATCACAGAGTACTGGATAAGTTCTTCAGAGAAGATATGTATCCCCTTGGGATGAAATGAAAGGGGTAAGTTTGTTATGGAATTGTATCATCTATCAGGAGATGCTAATAAATGGTGTTTATTGATTCAAAACACAAAGGGGGGATTTATTGAAAATATAGAATGGAAGGATTCTAGGTAAATTTTCCTAGAAAAATATTTTCCTTGCAAACAGTGAGTGTAAATGGAGAGGAAATTCTTAAGACTTAGACAGAAAGAGGATGAAAATGTTTCAAAGTATGAATCCAATATTACAATATTAAAAAGTCATGTTGAAGAATAAATACATAATCCAAGGATCAATATTGATCGATTATTTGATGTTTTAAAACTATTCCTTTGAAGGGAACTAGTATATCAGAATTTCTCATCATATGAATATATAGTTTCATGTGTTATCAATACAGAAAAAGAATTCTCTAAGTCTTATAAATTTAATGGAAAGAAAGAGAAGAAGAGGGATTTTTAAAACTTTGGAAAATGAAATAAGGAAATTGGGAAGGTAATTGTTGAATTTATACCCTATAGTAATGATGGTAATAAAAAAACCCTAGTACTTTCTTGAAGGGAATGGGTGTTTGTTACAAGTGTGGAGAAAAATTCCATTAATTTCATGATTGTAAGGGAAATAAAGAAGTTTATAATGTAAAATTATATAATTTTAAATATGTTGGACATTATGTACATTAATGTCCTATGCATCAAGGAAAATTTCCCCAAAAAAAGTCCAAGGGAGAAAGTCCAAGCTTATGTGGTCACAACTGTTGAGGTTGAAGTTCCTAAAAATGTGGTGGTATGTACTTTAATTCTTTCCTCAAACATAGCCAATGATTTATTAAATTCTAGATCACTGGATTATTTCATATCATCCCTATTATCCCATAAAATTATACATTTCTAATTTAATTTAATAAAGTAGTTGTCAATCAAAACTCACAAGGGGTGTATCATTGCAACAATGATGTGACAATCAGTCCCCCTTATGACATATAAACGTGCTTTAGTTTCTGAAATTAACATTATACACGTGATTAACATTGATATAATTATATATATAAATTATATCTCAAATTATTATGTTGAGATAAATTGTAAGAATAATGAAGTTTCAATTTTTGAGAATGATGTAGAGTCCCTCATCTTTAGAGTCGAAACCTCACAATCTGATTTTTATCTAGATCCACCCCCAATAACTCTACTGAATTCAATTCTTGGGGTGGAAGGGGACACAATATATATGGGTGAGGTAAGAAATTTTCAACTTAATGATATACCTATTATTAAATAATAAATTGATTTATCTCCATAAGATTTAACTAGAAATCATCTGGATCGAGAAATTTAGTTTTCTATTCGTTTAATTCCTACTAAAAGGCTTATATCAAAGACTCCTTATAGAATGGCCATAGTGGAGTTAGTCGAGCTTAAGAAACAACTAGATAAGATTAGTAGTAAGGGTTTTATTCACCTTAGTGTTTCTCCATGGGGATCTCATGTTCTTTTTGTTAAGAAGAAATATGGATCTATGAGGTTGTGCATTGACAATAGGGATATCAATGCTATTATGATAAAGAAGAAGTATCCTCTTCCTAGGATTGATGATTTATTTGATCAACTTCACGAAGAACAATATTTTTTGAAGATTAAACTTTGATCTAGATATCATCATTTGCGTGTTATGAAGGAATATATTCTAAATACATCATTACGAACTAGGTATAGAAATTATGAGTTTATAGTAATGCCTTTTGACTGAAAAATTCAACCTTTATTTTCATGGATCTAATGAATAGATATTTCTAGGAATATCTTAATGACTATATTGTGGTATTTATTGATGATATCTTAGTATAATACCAAATCTATGAAGATCATGAGAATCACTTGGGCATTATTCTAAAAACTCTTAGAAGAAATGAGTTATATGAGAATTTTATCATATTTGAATTCTAGCATCAAATAGTTTTTTTTCTTGTCCATGTTGTATCTAAAGAGAAATATTAGTTGATCTAGAAAATAAAATGGTAGTTTTGTAATGGCCTACACCAATGAACATAACTATGGTACATAGTTTTATTGGTTTAGTAAGTTATTATCAGTGTTTATTTCATAACATCGCCCAATTAGCTAACCCATTAACCAAGCTTACACGTAAAGGGGTTAAGTTCTCATGGAAAAATTATAGGAATAATGTTTCAAGTAATTGGTTAAAATGTTAGGAAATTATCCTATATTAACTCTACCATCAAGAAATGGTGGATTTATGATTTATAGTGATGCATCAAAGAAAGGGCTTGGTTGTGTCCTTATGTAGAATGATAATGTTATTTCTTATGCATAAAGGTAGTTAAAAAAATCATGAATAGAACTATCCAACCCCTGATCTTGAGTTAGTATTTGTAATATTTTATCTAATGATATGGATAAATTGTCTATATGGTGAAATATGTGAGATATATACAGATCACAAGAGCTTAAAATATATCTTCTCACAAAAAACTCAACATGAGGAAAAGGAGATGACTCGAACTACTCAAGGATTATGATTTTTTAATACACTATCACCCAAGAAAGGAAAATAAGGTATTTTATGCAGTAAGAATGAAGGATCAAGGAGTTCTAAAAAAATGAGGATTGAAAGGGATCCGGTGTACAAGGATCAAGTAAAGATGGATATGGAAATTATCAAGCAAGGTGAAACATAATTACTTATTCAATTGGTTTCCCAACCATATTTATTGGAAAGGTTTAAAAGATCTCAATTTGATGATGAGAATATTAGAAAGAAAATTAATGGTTTGAATGATAGGAAGTTGGATCACTTCATGTGTTTGTATGGAATTATGAAATTTGGGAAGAGGCATTGTGTTCCCTATATACCTGAGCTAAAAAGGAAGTTATTGGATGATGCTTATAGGTATAATTTCTCTATACAACATAGTCTCATTAAGATGTATAGAGATTTTAAGGAACATTTATGGTGAGATAATATGAAGAGGGAAATTTTTTATTATTTATCAAGATGTTTTGTCAGTCAATAGATGAAGGATGAAAGACAACATCATAGAGAATTATTATAAACGCTTCTTATTCCTACATGGATATGAGATGAAATGACTATGTATTTTTTCATTATATTACCAAAAAATCCAAGAAGTAATGATGCAATATGGGTGATTATTGATTGAATTACCAAATATGCACATTTCCTTTCTATAAGGTAGGATTTTCCACTAGAGAACCTTGCACAGATCTATATTAATGAAGTTATAAGAATTCATGGAGCAACTCTCTCAATTATGTCTGATCTTGATCCATAGCTTTCATCAAAATTATGTAAATTTCTCTGGAAGTATTTGGATACTGAGTTTCATTTATGTATTGCTTATCACCCTCAAACTGATGGGTAGTCAGAAAGGACAATGAAGATATTAGAATACATGTTTAGATCATACTCACTTGATTTTCAAGGTGTGTGGTATTCAAATGAAACCATATTAATCATGGTATGGAAAGATATTCCATACACCAACATGTTGGGATAAAGTTAGTGAAATAAAGTTAATAGGCCCAGATCATGTAGGGGAATGAAAAATGAATGTAATGACTATTCAAACTCATATAAAAGTAGCTCAAAGTATGAAAAATATCTATTATGAAAATCAAAGGAATTATTTGGAATTTCAATTAGGATGTCATGTTTTCTTGAAATTATCTCCATGGATGTGTGTTATAATATTTGGAAAGAAAGGGAAACTGTGCCCCAGGTAAATTGGTCCTTTTGAAATTCTATATAGAGTTGGATTTGTGGCTTATCATTTGGTGATTCCACCTATCCTTTCTAAATTACAAAATGTGTTCAAAATCTCCTTATTTAGAAATTAAATGTGAGACCCAACACAAGTACCCACTTCTGAAGGTATCGAAATAGAACCTGAGTTATCTTACTTTGAAGAGCCTATCTAGATTTTGGAGACTAAAGAATAGGTGTTTAAGAATCAAACGACTTGGATGGAAAATTTACATTAGAAAAATCATAAAATTGAATATGTGAAGTGATATCCTGAGGATCTTATGATGAAGAGAAACCCAAATCTTTTTATGAGGTGACATTTTGGAAATTTTGAAGATACAATTTTTATAGGAAGGGAGAATATAATGACCAAAAATTATATCAATGAAATTTCCCTTCTTATGTTTATTTTATATATTATGAATCATATAGAACCACATAGGGAACACAATAAAAATTTTATAAATGCAAAATAAAAGATATAAGATGTATTTCTAGATGTTAATGAACCTATACTTATAAAATAGCAACCTATCCTTAGGAATAGTAGTATGACCCTTATGAATAGTAAATCAGCCTAATTAATAATAACCTCACCCATTAAAGTATAAATAAAATTTTGGCATATCATAATTGGAAGTATGATATAATTATATCATAGTAAAATTAAGTGAATATTTTAAAAAATTAATATTTAAGTGTTGGTATTTTTATAAGTTATAAAATATTAATTAATATTTTATAATTAATAAAATTATTTAAAATAAAATTCATTTTAATAAAATGGATTCATAAATAAGTAATTTTATGTCTTATGATTTTAGGATAATTTTATGAGACCTTAATTAATTTTCAAAAGTGTTATAAAATCAGTTTAAAATTTAAAATCATAGTTTTTCAAGTAAATAATGATTTTATTTAAAAATAAAATAAAAAATATTTATAAAATTATTTTGATAACATGGATTACATGTTTTAATTCTACAAATTGAAAAATGGTTATGGTAAATTTTTGGTATTTTTCTAAAATACTTGAATTTTTAGTGAATAGTAAAATATGGTAACTTACAGTATAAATACATTATAAGCTAAATAAAATATTCCTCGAGTCATTTCTGATGTAATAAACCATTTTTAGAACTCAAATTAACTTATTAATGTATTTATTCACAATAATCAACACTATTGTTTGTCTTGAGAAAAATAATAAAATAATGAATTGAATAATGAGAAATCACCCCTCACCTCCACTATAAAAACTACCCCTCACCCCCTATTATCTTTACTCCTATAATCCTTGAAGATTGTAAAATTTATGCCCAAAACCTATTCCCTATTATCCCATAACATATATGATCTCTATTTTCTTCAAAAACACCAAAATCCCTTTCTCTAAGGAGGTTCTCAATGAGGTTAATTGAAGAGGTAAACCATCTTCCTTTTTCTTTTAATTTAATTTTCAATTTACATTATTTTATTATATTAACCTCACCTACTATTTCCAAATTATCATTATAACTCCATTATAATATATATACTTTAATTTTATCATGTTAATTTAATATCATTCCTCAAATTACTATCTCTCTCTATTTTATTTTTAAAAATGAAATAATTGTCTGAGAGGTGCTAATTTATAGCCTTTGTGGACGACAAACCTTCATTCTTTAATTTATCCTTCAATACTGGTCATGAAACAATTTTTATGGTTCAAAAAGAATATAAAATATGTATTATGTATTATTTAATGTTCTGTAACTATTATATATATATAATACTAATTCATATGACAAAACTAGTTCGAGATGATCGAAATACCACCGTAATAATCTTAATGATTTTCACTGATGTTTTATTTAATAAATAATCTTCATAATATATAAAAAATGAATTATATAACCATTTAATCTTATTTTTGTTCATTATTATCATAAAAATTCAATTATGGATAATTATATCTTTTACACATGAACTTCTATACTCATATACAAGTATACTGATCATGAAAACTAAGGAAACGAATGCTCCAAAGCGAAAAATTTGTATCTTATAACTCATCAAAAAATAAATAAATGAACATAATAAAATTATGATAAATAAAATAATTATATAAAAGGTTTTTAATTAATTAATTAGTGGATTTAATTTTATTATCCAGGATTTTAAGGCCAAGTGCAGAATACATTTGGGCATAAGGTAAGGGTATTCTCAACTCACTTTCATTTCAGTGAGATATTCCTTACTCTCCACTAATTCTTGTGTGTGGTGTATGTATACTTCCCATTGATGTATCATATCATGAATATATTTATTTTCTTGGTATTCTATGTATCATTTTATTATTATTAATTTTTGGTCATATGATTTGATTGATTAAAAAGTGGTAAAGGATTTCTACCCAAACCTCCATTTTCTTTCAGGTTACTCTTCTTTATCTCCTTACACAAATGAAATTATCAATTATTCTTATGTACTCCTTTTAAATTATATGTTAATGTTATATATATATATATATATATATATCAATCAGAATACTTCTTTATTTGATGGGGAGTTACATGTTTTAAAAGCATATTTCTCAAATTCTTCCTGATAAACAAGGAAATTCAAGGGAACTTATTGAATTCTTACCTATTTTAAGGGAACTATATAATCTATTTTAATAATCCATTATTTTTATAAAATAAATAATTTTATTATGAAAAAATATATATTGTTTCCCTTCTAGTTTTATACAAATATTTCTTCAAAATAAATCTTCTTTTCAAAGTAAAAGAGTATTTATATCAAGAATTATACAGTAATTTTATAAGATTATTTTTATATATTTCAACACTATTGTTGATTATTATGTTCAATTGGGACTAATAATTTATGATATCATCAAAAATAATTTATTTTATGGTTTATTGTTATTTTTACTACGTATATTCTATCTTGATATCATTCACCCTATTACTCTGAACAGTTGGTATTTATGTTTTCTAATTAGGAAAGTTATTTACATTTCATATGTTAGTTTCAATATGAATGTATATATTGATTTTGTTTCACCCATTTAATTTTCCGAATTCATTTTACTTTGTAGTTTTTTGTGGGGACCTTTATACCCATTTGGTGAATCATTAGGTCTCATGAGACAAACTAGTTTTGGTTTTTATCAGTTTAAGTATGGTCTTGGCCTGAGGTCTTGACAGTATGGTTATGACATCCCACATTAGGAATTATCTCATTATGAAACTAGTAATTGATAGTCCATGTGATCATTATTCTATTATAATATCCATGGTTATGTTTTACTATGAAAATATTTAATCATCTATTATTCCTTTCATATTATTCTTAAGGTTGTGTTTTAATGGAATGTGTACTTGTATTTATTAACCATGCCTTATTAATTATGCTTCTATTATATTACTTTCCCTTACTGAGCATATGTTCTCACCCCTTTCTTATGTTTAATTTTTCAATGGGATGTGAAGAAGTATATTGTTAATGATTTGTATGGATAATCTAGGAGTTATGGATGTTTATAATAGAATTTACATATTGTATTTCTTTTCAAGTTGTAATGTTAAACTTAAGTATGTATCTTACTATCTGAAGCTACTAAACTATTCAATCATTTGGGATAGGACTTCCTTATAATAATAAAAAAAATTAAAGTAATGTATCATCTTCTAGCCACTGGGTTCGGGTTATTTACATATAGGGCCCTTGTTGTTGTTGTGTTGATCCTTGTTGGTGGATCCCATTGAGAGATTGTACGACTTGAGTTTTGAGGTAGGTGGTTCTGTCTCTATCATGTGTTGGTGAACTGAATTACACTTTTTTTATAAATTATTTTCTAAATTAAATTTCATAATTAATTGATTTTGTTTGTGTATGTGGAAATTGTTTTTTGATAAAATATGATTTTCCCATGGTTTTGTTAAATGGAAAGGGTTTTCAAAGTATTGTGAAATGTTTTTATTAAATATTTTTCACAGAATTATATGATGAAATGGTTTGATGAAATTGTTTATAAAATATATCACATGGGAATCCTTGGGTACTTAGTTGGAAAGTGTAGAAAAAGGTTTTTCCATTGTCAGGGGGTTTTCTCATGGGGCTTTCCTATTCTTCTTAAGCCTATTATTATAGGGACTTGTTATATTTTTGGGGGGTTAACTTTCTATGGTGTACCTATACTATATGCACTCAATTCATATGCCTAGATGATTGATGTTTGCATGATTTTCTATGTTTGGGTACAAGTGTCCTAGATATCCTAGCATAGTGTGATCCTTTGTGTGATGTTACATGTTCTTTGGATTATAATATTTTGGTTGTACTAACATGGATTTTATATGATATTTAATGCATTAATTGGTTTGATTTGATATATATACTTTGACATATGTATATGAAATGTGGTGAAACTAATTTACCTACATTATTTGGAAATGTGGAAATAGGGGAAATTGATTTTTTTTGCCATGATTTTGATGAAAACCACTAAACTGTATATCATGCATTGTTTTTCTTTAAATTTGAGAATGCTTGGATTATTGTACAGATACATGATATGGAACAATTGGGTGAGACCCTACTGAGCTTTTTAACTTACACCTTGTACACCCCTTTAGCAGTGTATAGTCCTTTTTATGCCTTTTGATATAGGGAAAGGAAATGTACCACAGTGAGGCGATGATTTTTTCTATCAGCCAGGTTTGGGTAGTTGGATAGTGAGATGGTGCAGGTTTTCCCATGAAATCTTATGGTGACTATTGGAGTAGCCATTTTGGTTTTTTCTTCCTTTACAGTTGGACTTATCTCTTGGAGATTGTTTTTCTACCGTTCTAGTCTTATAACTTCCACTTTTCTATATCTATTTTGAAATATATTTATTTATGTTTTCTTCCATTTTTTTCTTCTATACATGTATATGTATGTCAGTTTGTTTTCTTTAGGTTGGGAGAAATAATTCCCTTTGTTTTTTCATGTTTCTCAGGGGCTAGACAAAATCCTATGGCGATCAAGAAAGCCATTCGGGTATGTTGAAATTCGGTTCAAGTACCATTTTAAGAGGGTATTTGGGTTAGGTTCATCATAGTTTGGTATCAAGAAAGGTCTATCCTCAAGAATACTTATATTGGGATGTTTTATAGATAGGATATAGGATTTTTAGGACTTGATAAGTAGGTGTCAAGGAGTGTTTGGCTAACTCTTTCCATGATGGGTTTCAAGTTACCATGGGATATTGGGATGTGTGTATCCTATTTTGAGTACTTTAAGTTACTCTTAGTTTTTATGGATTTTCAAGTTTGAACAGAGACTATTTTGTTGTTTGATCATTTCATTTATTTATTTTTTGTTTAGATTCATGCCTCTAAGATGTGTTCCGTGAGTTCCTTAAGAGGGTACAGGTCATGATCCTCAAGGTAATCCTCCTATAGATCATAATTTTATTGATTATATCATATGGGAAGCTTGTTTCCTAGAAATTAATGTATTGGAATCAAAAAACAAAGTCATTGAGGTATATCCAAGAGATTTAGGATACATTGATCGATCATGTGAGTTCTTTTAGGAGAAGCCACTATCCTTTAAAGGTAAGAATGAACCTCAAGAGGAAGAGGAATAACTTGAAAAGATTGATCAGATCTTCACCTTTTTGGATACAATTGAGATTATCAAGGTGATGTTTGCGATGTTCAAACATAAGGGTCCTAGAAATGGATGGTGAGGGTCTATGGTAATGGAGAATATACATATCATCTTGGACTAGGATTTTTTCAAGACTTTCTTCTTCCAGTAGTTCATTCCAAAGTCACAAATTTTAGATAAGTCTTTTGAGTTTCTCTATTTATAGAAAATAGATCGTTAATTTTAAGCATTAATAAATCAATTAGTGAAGTCGATTCATTTTGTACTAGAGGTTGTGAATAATAACCAACTAGAAGCTCATAAGTACCTTTAGGGATTAAGACCAGATATTAGATGGTAGGTATTTATGTTAAAGCTTTTGAACTATACCGAGATAGTGGACAAGGATATAATGGAATAGATGAATATGGAAGGTGTGGTTGGATATTTTTCCCTTTCTCTTCCACCTAGTGGTAGATTTAGTAGCACTCTAGGGAAAATGAGGAAGTGGTTGGATCATCATAGGAGTGGTGGTGGTGGTTCTTAGTAGAAGGCATCCTCTAAACCTCTTATTGTAGCTAGTGGTGAACCACTAACTTACTATCAGTGTAAAAAATTTGGACACACAAATAATTATTGTCATTTACCTGCAAAGATGTGCAACTATGGTGGATGTTATGGTTATCTATAGGGTTTCTATCAAGATACTTCTACACCTTGATATGGTTAGGGATCAATGGATCCAAAGGCTACTATGGCATAGTCAAATTCTTCAAAGACTATAGGGATCCAACCACTGGACAAAGGAGTGAATCACCTTCATGCAATAGATGATGTTACAGTAGAGGTATATGTCATTCTAGAAATAGTGATAGGGACCATATTTATTGCATCTTTAGTAGTAATTTCTTTATTTGATACTGGTTCCTCCTACACATTTATTTCTGGTAATTTTGTTGATATGATTAAACTTCCAATGGATATCATATCATTTTTTGTTGATTCAGCATAACCTCTTGGAATTAGGAAATATATTGGGTTTTAGTGTTCTTGTGTTTCAATGATAGCTGATGCATAGATAATCTAGGATTTTTTTATTCTCGATCTGTATTTGTTTGATGTCATCATCGGGATGGATTGGATTATTTATCATCATGATAAGGTTGATTTTTTTCATTGGAGTGTCTTGTTTCTTATGGGTGATGGGAGATCACATGTTTTCCAAGGAGAGTGGGATTTGAGGTCTAGTCTTGAAGGACATTCTCTTATAAAGATCAAGGGTTTTTTCTATTGTATTAGTGTATCCTGATGATGTTTCTTCTATTGATAATCTTCCTTTTTTTTGGTTCTTTTCTGAAATTTTCCTAGGTTATTTATCCAAGGTTCCTATATATAGGGAGGTAGAGTTTACAATTTACTAGGTTCTAGGTACACAGATAATCTATATACCTTCTTATCATATATCACTAGTGGAACTGAAAGATCTCAAGATTCTGTTGGATGATCTCATGGAAAATTATTTTTTTCACCCTAGTGTTTTTCCTTGGGAATCTGCAGTGCAATTTTCCAAGAATATAGATGGTTCAATCTGATTGAGAATGGACTATAAAAAGTTAAAATGGGTAATAGTTAAGAATAAGTATCTTTAATCATGTGTGCATGATTTTTTGGGTCAGTTAAAGGGGGGAAAGTGGTTTTTGAATATTGATCTTCGGTTAGGTTATCATCATTTTAGAGTTTGAGAGTATAATATATCTAAGGTGGATTTTAGGATAAGGTATAGCTCTTTAAAATATCAAGTGATGTTTTTTTGGTTTGACTAATGCACCTATAGTTTTTATGGCCATGATAAATTAGATATTCCCTTATTATCTCAAATAATGGTAGTTTTCATGGATTATATTTTTGTTTATTAAAGATCTAAGAAAGAGCATTAGAACCATTTGGATTTGATTTTTTAAATAATAATGATTCATTGTTTGAATGTAAAGATTTCAAAATGAAATTTATTGATCCAAGAAGTAAAGTTATTAGGGTACATGACTTCAGAGCATGTATTTTTAATTGATCCTGATAAGGTAATGGTTGTTTTGTATTGGGAAGAACCCTGGAACATCTTTGAGATTAAAAGAATCCTTGATCTTACTGGATATTATCAATGGTTTTTCAAGGTTTTATCATATTTGGTGTCACCTTTTACTTCTCTTAACAAAATAGCGGTGATATTCATATGGGATGTAAATTCTCAGTCATCTTTTGATGAGATGAAATATCTTATGATATCTTCTCCTATTTTGATCTTACTTGATCCTGGTAAGCGGTATTTAGTTTTTTATGATGCTTATAGCACTGGTTTGGGTTTTTTACTCATGCAAGATGATCTTGTGGTATCTTACAACTCTTATCAACTTCAACCGCATGATAAAAATACCCCACTCATGATTTAGAGCTTTCCGAAGTTATTCATGTGCTTAAGTATTTGTGGCACTATATTTTTAGGGAGAGGTTAATAGTCTTTTCTAACCACAAGAGTTTGATCTATACCTTTTCTCATAAGGAATTGAATCGCGGACAGAGGTGTGTAGTGGAATACCTTTAGACATTTGACTTTGATATCACCCACACCATAGGGAAGGTTAATGTCATTGTAGACTCTCTTAGCAAGAAAGTGTCATGGCAGAATGTTCTGGAATAGAAGGAAGAATGAAACCTCATGGGGATTTTTGATCAGTTGTATCTAGATGATCAGGAGGATGTTTTAGGTATGGTTCTGGTCAGTGATCGGTTATCATCATCTCTCATTGAGTCTATTCTGCAATTTTAGTAGTAGGATAAAGGATTCAGAGGAATTAAAGAAACACTATACGGTTGGGGAGACATTTTCTAGATGGTCTCTCTCTTCAAAAGGTATTATTAGTTTTTGGGATTGGATTTTCATCCCATCATCTACGAGGAGCTCAGTTTTTTTTATTATCAGAGTTATTTCAGGGATATTCATCCAGGAACTAAAAACATGTGTTATGAAATGAGACAACGATTATGGAAGGTTGGTATGAAGCATGAATTTTCTTATTTTTTATACCACTGTTACACCTACCAACAGATAAAGGCATAGAATATGAAACCTTTGGGTTAATTTATCCTCTTCTAGTGTCGGTTTTGAAATGGGATGAGGTATCTATAGAATTTTTAGTTGGATTAACATAGACTCCCTAAGAAATTAATGTTAACTTAGTGTTGATTTATCGGTTGACACTCTTGGATCATTTAATTTTGATTAGGGACACCATTAAAGTTGAAGATATGGGTACGATGTACATGTAGGAAATTTTTAGGTTACATGGGGTTCCTTCTACCATTATTTTATACATGGATATTAGGTTTACTTTGAGGTTATAAGGGAGTCTATGGGAGTAGATAGGTAATAAGGTAAGTTTGACTGCAAATTATCATCCATATAAAGACAATCAGAAGGAAGATTCTATTTTGGTCTTGGAGGATATGCTTTGTGCTTATGTCTTGGATTTTGGTGGATCTTAGGATATCAATCTCATATTGGTAGAGTTTTCTTATAAAAATAGTTATCATTCATCAACCAGAATGGGTCCCCTCATGGCTCTATATGGTCACCCATGTAGATAACCTCTTTTTTGGGTAGAGGTGGAAGGATATTATTTAGTTAGACTGAGTTTTGTTTAGGAGACGTCGGTTAGGATTCAGGATATACGTTAGTATCTTATTACAGATCAAAGTTGGAAAAAATATTATGAAAATAATCAAAATAATCCTTTAGAGTTTACTGTAGGTGACTGAGTTTTCTTGAAATTTTCTCTTTGTTTGGGTCACCATCATCTTGTAAAATAAGGAAAGTTTGCTCCAAGATATGTTGGATCGTTTGAGGTTACTGAACATCTTGGGAAGGTAACTTATTTATTGTAATTCATAGTTTAGATGATGATCAGTCATGATTTTTTCCATATATTGATGCTCAAGAAATAATTTCATGATCCTACTCATGTTTTGAGTTTGGAATAAATTGATTTAAAGCCATATTTTTCTGTTGTGGAACAACCAGTAGAGATCGTTGAATCTCATGTGAAACTCATGCACATGTGATCGATGATATTTGTCTGAGTGTTATGATGAAATGGATCATATTCACATGATACTTGTGAGAATGATTCTTTTATGATGGATTATTGTCCTCACCTATTTATCATAATTCAGTATTCCACATAAATTCATAAGGATGGATAGTCTTATGGAGGGGAGTTTTTAACATCCCATTACCTACTTTCAGGTAATTACCTTTTCCTTACATGTTTTCCTCTTTAATTGGGTGTATCATGGGACTCTATTGGATGGATAACATTTGATGAGGAAAATTACCTAATTTTCATAAATGTAGGTTTGTTTGAATTAATGGAGTCAGGGTATAAATGTGTAATGGCTTAGTGGGATTATCCCCGAGTTTGGAGAACACCTGAGGTGGTTGTTTTTTGGAAGAATATATAGTTTTCTATTTCTTCTATAAATTTCCATGCCATTTAATGGGATTACACGATGTGTAATGTTATCTAGGATCATGTCATGAGTTGAGTAAACATTGTAAAATATTACATGTCCTGTAACGATTTCATGACGTGTAGTTCTAAATATTTGGTTTTTAATAAAAAGGTTATGGGTTTTTTTAGTGTATGTGATACCCATGGATTACACAACATGTAAAGGTATTAAATTCCATGTAAGTGTCATAGAAAAGTATTTTAGGTTGTTTTATGTGCTATATTTTTATTAATTCCATGTGAAGACTCCTTTATCTCAACCTAGAGCTCCTCTCCGGTGATTTTAGAGACCTCAAACCATTCAACATCATTTCTTTTAGTGATCGATAATTTTTGTGGTTATGATGAGTTTGTCTAGGTGAGTAATATTTTTTTCTTATTCATTTTCATTTATTAAAGTAGAACTGTTGTGTTGAGTTATCAAATCCTTTGATTGGTTGTGATGATCCTCTTGTTTCTTTTCTAGATTCATTGTGTGATCTTGTTTGGGGGGAAGATTCTTTATTGTCTTTGGTTTTGTAGGTGTGAATTGTTGAGTTATGTATTGTTTCATCTTATCTAAAGAAACTTTTGTAAAATTTAATCAATTTTGAGATTTTTGTATTGGTTATAGGGCCCCAGTTGTAATTTTTTGTTCATTCTTGTTGGTAGATCCCTTTGCGAGTGTGTGTGAATCGAGTTTTGAGGTTAGTGGTTCCATATCTAGCCTATATTAGTGAACTGAATTGATCTTTTTTGATAAATTATTTTCTAAATGAAATATAATGATTGATTGATTTTTTTTTGTGTGTGGAAAAGGTTTGTTGATAAAAGATGGTTTCCCCCTGATTTTTGTAAGTGGTAATGGTTTTCAAAGCATTGTGAAATGGTTTTATGAAATGGTTCTCAAATAATGATACGAGGAAATCATTTGATGAAATTTTTAGTAAAATAGAGCACACAAAAATCCTTGTGTACTTAGTTGAATATATAGTAATAGTCCTCGACCACTGTTGGAGGGTTTTCTTATTGGGCTTTCATCTTCTCCATAGGAATTTTGTTCTAGCAAGTTGTTAGAACTATTGGGGGTTCAATTTCAGGGGTGTTACTATTCTCTCTAAACATGATGAATATATCTAGAGGCTTGATGAATTCATGATTTTTTATGATTAAGAATAAGTTTCCAAGTTATCATGACCTATTGTGATCATTTTCATGATGTTACATGTACTTTGTCTTGTACTGTATTGGTTGTACTTCCATGGAATTGATATGATATGTGATTCATGATTTGATTTGATTTGATATATTTGTTATCATATATATATATATATGTGTGTGTGTGTGTGTGTGTGAAACTATTTGAAACAAATTTACCTTCTTTATTTGGAAATGTGGAAAAGGGGAAATTAACTTGTTTTTCAATGATTTTTTATAAAACTTATTAAACTATATATCATTCCATATTTTTATTTAAATTTGATCATGCATGGATTATTTTTTAGAGACTTGATATGGAACACATGGGTGAGACCAAACTGGACCTATTATCTTACAACTTGTGCACCCATTTGGTGGTGTTTAGACCTCATTATGTATTTCAATACAGGGAAGGGAAAGGCCTTGTTGTGAGTTAGAAAGTTTTTCTACTAGCTATGTTTGGGTAGCCAAATGGTGAGATGGTGTGGGTTTTACCATGCTATCATATGGATATTTTTAAAGTAACCGTTTTGGTTTTATCAACCTTTTCAGTTGGACTTGTCTCTTAGATATTTGTTTTACGCATTATTATTTATATTAATTTTTTTTATCTTTTTGCTATGTCATATATGTATTCTTGTTTTATTCTATTTTATCCTTCTATACAAGTATATATATGTCAGTTTGTTTTCTTAAAGTTTGGAAAAACTATTCCCTTTATTTTTTCATTTTTCTTGAGTGCTAGAATCCAGCCCATGGGGATCAGGAACACCCTTTGGGTGTGTTGAAATTCAGGTTCGGTGCATGTTTAACAGGGTATCTATGTTGAGTTAATAATAGTTTGGAAACAATGTGACACACTATAATGTTAAAGGGTTAGAGGATAAATGTTACTACCCATGTCAACAAGGTGAACCTTTATTTTCGAGATCTTACCTGATTAAAAATCCATAGTTAAGAATTCTTTTCATGGATCATTTATCAAGATGGATGACCACATAGAAAATTTTCTTAGGTGTGTGTGAGTGAGGAAAAAGCATAATGAAAGAATATGTGTTGGACTGTTCGGATAGTAGTTAGTCTGATGACCCATTTGGGCATATTGGTGGTCCCCAAGTAGGGGACCACATGTCTTTAGAGTAACTAGTGGAGCTTTATAAGACATGACATGAAGGTCATGTTAAGATGGTGTTTATGTGTTGTCAATAGGGCCTAGTTGTTACATTGGTATCAGAGGAGGAAGCTAGATGGAAGTGTGGTGGCACTGCCTAGGTTGAGGTATATGGCCCACAATGTGGATGTTGTGCTCTAAAGGGGGTGAATGTGACACCCTATAATGTTAAAGGGTTAAAGGTTAGATGTTACTACCCATGTCAACAAGGTTGACTTTTCTTTTTTAGATCCTACCTAATTAGAACACCACAGTTAAGCGTTCTTGGCTTGGAATAGTGTCCAGGATGGGTAACCTCTTGGGAAATTTCATTGGGTGCATGCAAGTGAGGGAAAAGCACACTAAAAGAATATGTGTTGTCATTTAGCTGTATTCATTATTATGATGATCCATTCAATAATGTGGGTGGGACCCAAGTAGGGAACCATATGTCTGCGGGGAAACTAGTGGTTCTTGGAAGGCCAGGACATGATGGCCATGTTATGGAAGGGTGTCTATGCTATTAAGGGGACCCAATTGTTACTGACCATATCATCATATGCACCACCATGGCCTAGTGGTTCCCATTTTAGTGCATGTTTGAAAATCTACCACTTTCACTAAAATCCCATAAGGAATTTATGCATAACTTCACAAATACTTTTGAATCCATAAAAACTCTTTTAGATATGGATTCATCAATCTATCTTCATTTTTGGATCAAAAACGTTTTCTAATACATAATCCCCATCCAAGGGCCTAACTGTATGAAACTTTAGTCCTTGAAAATTTTGAAAAAATATAAAATCCCTATTTTATAAATGTAAGCAAAGGGAAACATCTAGGAAATTATGAGGACTACTCAATCTACTATGGGGTTCAATGTGATCTCCATCAAACATACTCATATTTTTATAAAAATATATACACTACAAGATGTATCATATACATCATATGTACACTTATAAAAACCATTTTCCATTGAATCAGGTGACCACTATACATGGAAAATGTCAATCTATTATAGGTCAAATCATATTTTCATTATTATTAAAAAAGGACTGACCAAGTCAATAAATACTTCATATTAAATTCATCTTAGAGATGATAATATCTCATTCCTTTCATCTAATTTTTAAAAAAAGCATATGTGACTCAATTAATAAATTTCATGAATTCCCTCTATCTAATTAAATCAAAGTTTAAATGTATTTACATGTCATACAAGTAGATAAATCCCATCTTGGTTGTGCTCCAACTAAGGACACGATCAACAACATACCCAACCACCCCTTAATTAGTTAAGTTTATATATTTACTTTCATAAGTATGGTATCAAATTATTAAATTTCTCATGATAGGTATCAAATTGTTATTTATAATAACCATACTGCCCTAAGTATATAAATGACTATATGATATTTCATGAGATATACTTTGGTGGGTCATATCATGTAATAAGTTTCTACTTATTAACTCATGAATATACTCTTTGTATATCATGAACTACTATTTTTTAGGAGTATAATATTCTATTTATATAATAATTAACATATCATCATAGCCCATAATACTCTATGATGATCGTTAATTAGGGACAACTCAATGTTTCACTTTTAGGGGATATTATCATTTCACTATTTGTGTAAAATAAATTTCAGCACATATGAATGAATGATAATTATAGATTTCCTTTATTGTAATAACATGATATATTTTACAACCATTACTGAAAATACCTCAACCCTAGTATCCCAAATAAGGTTATCACTTTATTAAATTTCCATGAGATATATGATATCACATACCAAATGACTGAATAGTTTAATAGTCTGGGAAAACTAAATATATACTTAAATTTCACAAAACATTTGTAAAAAATAAAATACAGCATTGTATTTTCTTTTGGTAAACTATAATTCACTTTATCATAACCCTTTACTTCAATCATATTAAACTTATTGTTATCTTGGGGAAATAAAACATAATAAATGGGTGAGGTTAGATACTCAGAAAGGTTAATAAAAAATAAAAATATATATAAGGCATAAATAATATGAAAATAATGAATAATGATCAAATAATTCCATATAAATAATCTCATGATATAGAAACTTATATATGGATATCATAATAAATAAAATAATCACATGAAAATAAATAACCAACCACATTATAATGGAATTATAATTTTAGACATATAAAAATTACTTTCAAGGCCTCAGCTAAGACATCTAAAAATACCATCAAGGTTTTGTGTCATGACATCTACATAAATGGGTAAGGCATCATCCAAAACCAAATCTAGTTTGTCTCATGTGACCTACTGATGCATTGAGGGGATACAATAGGACCCACCCATAAATTACTAAGTCTAGTACATTCCTCATATGAAAGGGATGAAACATAATCAACGTAAGCATTCTTATTGAAAAACTAGCATAAAAATTTTAATACTTTCCCATAATTATAAATCATCTAGAGTAATATGAATAATTGTATAAAAATAGTATATCCCCAGACAAATTGATAATAAAAAATTCAAATAAATATGTTGGATGGTATCATGATATTATAACATTAGTAAATCATAATATTCAATAAATAATGTTTACATTAAAGAAAATAATTTCAAAAGTTCACTAGAAAATTTCTTGAGGAATCACTATTGTAAAATTTTCAAAAAAGTACCACATTTGGAAAATGATAAGAACATTAATTTTAAACCATTTATGAAAAATTAAAACATGGGTAAAAATTATTTAAAAAAATTATAATATTAAAAACATTCTTGAAAATATTTTTAGAAAACATGGATATGGAAGAGAAAGGATATTCGACTAAAGAGATAAATAAAGTCATCTTTTCATAAAACTATTTCTCAAAACTTAAAATTAATAAAGAGAGGTAACTTTTTATATTAACATAAATTTTCATGAATAACCGTGTGATATTAAAATATATTGGTTTTAATATTAGAATATCAAACAATTTTACCAAGAGAGACTTAAACATAATTAATCCCAAATAATAATGAGATTCTGAAATAAACCCTTACCACTTTGGTAAATTTTGAATAATAAACCAAATGTGATAAATAACTTCAAATGAAACCTTAAATACTATAAATATTAATATATTCATGATATAACATATCAATGGGCCATTATATACACCAAAAAAAATAAGTGGAGGATCTATCATGTCTCACAAAATAAAAGTGAGATGAAAATCCCTTATATCAGATATGATTTCCTACATATGTGTATGAACATATAGTATAATAAATATATATTTATTCTAAATATATTCCATAATAATATTCATATATATCATATCATATATGATTTACTTATAATATTTTATCACCCCTTTATTAACATTTCTTTGTTAAAATCACTATTCTGGGTAATAACTGCTTTGTTTTTCATGTTTTTTTTGGTTCAATGGTTTCATTCCTTATAATTTCATCATGTTTAAATTATATCTAGAATTTTAATAATGATATAAATATAATATATATTCATTATAAACATATTCATATTCATCCATTAAATTTTTAGATATAATAAGGAATTACATCATTCCTAGAGATGGTAGGTCGTACGTACGCATGAATGTTGGTTTCATTTTTCGAAGGAAGAAATGAGTGAAATGTGAATATTAATTAATAATTAAAAAATAATTATTATATAATATATATTCATTAAATACATTTTTATTACCATACAAATAAATAATAAATGAAAAATGGATTACATTGCTTCATGGAGGTGGTAGTCCACACGTATGCATGAGCAACGTTATCATTTTCCAATGGATTGGAAGGTAAGAAGTTATATTTGATATTAATTTTTTTAATAATATTTATTCCATAAATATAGTATTTACTCAATAGTTCCAACTTTATAACTATCCATGTAATGTGATGATGAAAAACTAATTACATTGCTACATGGAGATAGTAAGTCGTACGTAAACACGAGCGACATTTTCCATTTTCATAGGATAGAACAGAGTTCAAATAAGGTTGTCCCATAATAATAACAACATCTAAGTATATTTATTATAATAGATATATTATCTTAGTGTGGGTACAATATTTTAATATTAATTATAAGAATAAATAAACACGAAAGGCTTGACAAATACGATTACCTCTTCTTTGGTAGGCATCCATTAGATCTCTTCATAAGGGAATTATAATAGGTATTTTTGAAAGTAAAAAAACTCTATAACTTGGATAAGGATATTGGGAATATTAATTGTTAGTATTTGGTCGATCTATATGGCTAAAACTATTGGAAAGAAGAGAAAGGATATGTTCCCTTTTATAATTGAGGATATGTGCATTCTTGGAATTTCTTAAATTATTAAATTAATATAAATCGCTTTTACCAAATGGCCTAAAATTGATATAATTAGATTATATAATGAATAGAAGTTTAAATACTCTAATATAATATAAATTGGAGAAGTTTTGGATATTTTTTCACCCTTATATTTTAGTTTTAACTCTTGTTAACCCTTTACAAAATTACCATAATATTAAATATTTCTACACTTTAAGTGTTAATAATGCTAAGATAAAATAGAAAAACCCATAAATTGACCATTTTTTATGTTTAAAACTGTATCTTATTCTTTTTTTTTATCTAATTTTTTTATCAATGTAGTTCCCTTACCCGACTAACCACCTGGATAGTGCTTCTGGTATAGTTCTGTTGGCCTTAGGTGTTCCTAACCATATGAAAAAGGCAGAAGACTAGTAGGTAGAGTGTAAAGGGGTGATGGTGGTATTATTATACCTTATTGTGATGATATAATAATGGTCCATATAAATATATAATATGCATCGAAAATGAAAGAACAGAAAAAATTGGAATAGTAACCCACCCATGGGGAAAGCACAAGAAATAATAGAAAATAATGAAAGTATAATCGACAACGGTAGTGAAAAATATAAACAAACAAAACAATATCATCTATAAAAATAATCCAGCAAATATACCATTTGTAGAGCATCCATCCAATATAGTTAATACATATCAATAAGAAGAAGGGTCTCCAATGTCTGAACACAGTACATATATATATATAAGCATGTTGATATGAATGAATAAAAATAGAACTGTGGATGAGGAAATAACCAATGATCTTTTACCTTGCATCCCATGCCTACTCAATCACTAGGATAGAACTCCAGAGCTTGAATCCTTACATGAATGAAAAAGAATGAAATATACATGCATCTTGAAGGTCCCATGTATGGTGTGAGAAATAATCTCAATAAGCCACCACCAAAGTGTTACTATCATATATTTTTGATCTAGCACATGCACACAATAAATAAATAAGGGAATCTCAATCATGTAATTAAACACAGGCTTCCTTGGTGCTCAAAATCACCCAAGAAGCTATCATCTACTTCGGAATACACCTGAATACTAAAGAGTAGATGATCCTTAGTTCATAGATCAAGGATCCCCCTAATGTAAAATATTCCCTGGTGAACCATCAGGTTCCACCTCCAAATGACACTCGATACATCATTCCATCATCCAAGTAAATGGAATCCTAAAGGGACACCCAAGCAATAAGATCATGGTCCCTTGGACCTCAGCTCAAAAGAATCCTCGTCAACCCTTATCCCAACATCTGAGGAATGTTGATATATTCCCTCCAATCATATCACCATCTTCTCAGTATCCAACATCCTGAGGAACAGAGATGTTCGTCCTCCCAAATAATTCATGTCTCAATGGCCACAGGTATAGTGAGCCTCATCCCCCAACCGACAGTCTCAACACACTCATCTAATGGATCCTCACCATCCTTATGGTTTTCTATGGTAAGTACCTCCAACCATTTCCCTAAACTACAACTACCAATTTCCTTTACCCATATGAGTGGTCAAAACAACCTCAACATCTAATTAATCCTATGTGAACATGACTCCAAATGGCGCATTACCCCATATGGGTAAGTGGTGATCTTAAAATGGAACATATTCCACACCATTCTATCACCTCGTTCCCATGTGATCATGTCACTCAATATAGTTTCCATACCTTCCCATATATCCCAAGCTATGTCTGTAAATTGACAGCCTTTCCACCTCAACCGATGATCGAGTCGCCCAAACTGTGATCAACATCACTCATATACATATATATATATATATATATATATATCACACCATTCCTATCTTTATGATCATATCACCTCAAAAAAAAATATCTAATGTCATCTCAATACTTGGGTCGAGCCCGTCACATTCTGATGGAACTCAGTAGTGCATACAAGAAATTCATGTATATATAACAATTCAATATAATTAAATTGAATAGCTAAACTTAAAATAAAAAATCACCCTGGCCTAATCTGCCAAAGTTTTGGCCTCTCACCAAGCCTCGACCACTTGTAGAAATTTAGGAGCAAGTCCATGGGCATATCCAATGGGTTTAATTAATGAACTAAAATAAAACCATAAAATTTATAGGGTCTTTCTCATACTACCAAATGGAGAACTCAAAGTGGAACCCTCAAAACAATCATGGAATCACAAATAAAGATGATCACCACCCACCTCACATGGGTAGATTCCTATACATCTGATCTTATCCTCTAACTCATATCAATTTGGAATAAATAGACATTTTAGATGAACACCCTAAAAATAGAGTAAAATCACTTTCACAAATTTAGCGCATTGTATGGAATGTGTAGGGAAGAATTGAACCAAGTGGAATCAAGGGATTATCGATACAAATCCAACAAAACATACAGTGATCAAAATGGAGTATGTACATGGATTATATATCATACCCTATAAGAGGAGGATTAAAATGAGACCCCTAGGATTTTATGTGCATGGAGTAGAAGAATAATGTTTAAAAAGAAGAAATAAATGTGGAGGGAAAACATAATTTCACCCTTTTAATGGGCAGTATGGTCAGCTGGCGGGGTTTTCCAAACATTGTAGAAACCACACAGCTCCTGCTTCTTAGTATCTAAGACCCTCAAAATTATATTACATGGTTAGGCCAAACCATGTGAAAACTATGTGCACTATAGCGCATAGGTACTTCCCAGTTGACATTAAGTGTGCGGCATGTGCACGGTTTTTCAAATCATATACCTGCCATGTGAATTCCCTCTGTGAAAAAGTGAACAGATCTCACATGGCCATGTTCCCCCTCCTTTCCAATTTGGAAATCTGTGCACAAATCACCTGGAGGGTTACATGGTTACTCCTCTGAGGACACACAGTTTATCAAAACCGTATGCCCCAGCCTGCGCCCTGGAATTTATTGGTTTTCAACCATCGATGCATGAAAAACCCAATAAAAACCTTGATACACTTTATGATCATTAATACTCATCTTAAAAACGTTTTCAGTTCAATTATACTATGAAAATTAAGTTTTGATAAACAATAAAAATGTTGGTCCACCCACCAAACTCAAAAAATTCAAAATAGATGAGGATTTAAACCAACTTCAAAAAACAAGGATGTTAAAATAGCCCAACCTTAACATATCTCATTATTGATCTATAAAACAAAACTCGAAGAGGGTACAAAACATACCCATCTCTTTAAATTTAACCTGGACTACCTCGATTAGAAGGGAACAATTCAACTACATCAAGGGTCTACCTACCCTAGGAGTTACCTACCTTGGTCATATCCTGACCCAAAACATAGAAAAAACTGATGGTCCATCAACAATCCCCAAACTCAAAATTCCTTATGTGGAACATCTTCATTCCTACACCTCATCAGGTGCTATTGTTTCATACCCTGCACCCATAAAAATCTTTCATTGTATCAATGCCCTCCTCGCACCCATGCCACACATGGCACCTATGTGGTCTTACATCTCAATAGATGTCCAAAATCAATCTCGATTCTACACACCTCAAACAAGTCCCACATCTCAAAAATTGCTAGATTCCAATTCAACTTAGGTCACCTACACATCCTTGATTCCTTGATTCCATCACACCTCACATAATCTTGGTGCCACACACCTCAAGTAACTTGTACATCCTCAATGCCCTAATGTCAACGCACCTCAAGTAACCCCAGTTCCTTAAACCTCATAAATATCTATATATATTGCATCTAAGACAGTTCCATCCTATTAACATGTGTCTCATTAGTCCATAAACACATCTTTTGGACCTCGTTCACCCAAAAATAGAATTCATCAAAAGGCCATGCCAAAATAAAACAATAGAGTTCCTTGGTCACAACCATGGTGTACCTCTGGCCATCTTTGGATCACCAGTATGCTATGAACCTGGAAGCTCCATAGTATGTATCTAGAATGTGTCCCAACTACCTAAATACTAACCTTCCTACAGTGTTGCACCATCCACTAGCCTCTAACACTACTATTGGGTCCCACTGTCCTTGTCACGACCTCTACGTGCAGTTGAAACACTGTTACCACCACATGGTACCACTCTCAATCTTATCTCAGATACCTAATTCTACCTCATTTCATGACTACTAGCTATCTAAGAAGTCTTCTTTAGAACTTCTTAATATTCCCAACCAGTCTGCATGCCTGAAATTCCTTTAGAGGTCGTTCACACTGAGTCCAGATATGTCATGGTTTCCACACTGGTAGCACACCATCAAAGACCCAATCTGAGGTGGTTTATCTGATTCCTTGTCCTAACTTCCCTATTGGAACTCCTATCAGTCTCAATTCCTAACATCTGAAGCATCTACACTAAATTAACCTAACACCATCACCTAAATCGAGTACAAACGGTCCTATAAATTTCCCTCAGCTATGAGCACCTAATTCAAAACCAATGAGAATTATTCCAACCTAATGGTGTTAACCTATACCTAAATGGTGTGATGTAAACCATACTCAAAACACCACACCCATGAGGTGCCGTCTCCCACCATGTCGAGTGTGAAGCAAGAAAACTCGGTGAATGTCACTGCAATGTTCATAATGGACATGTGATGCTGGTGAAGGCTCAAGAACTCCAGATCTCTCTCTTCCCTCAGAATATTTGGAAATAAGTTCTCAAAGAACCTAGACTCAAAGCCCTTCTAGGAAAATCTTTCATCTATACCTTCCTAAACATTCATGTCCCACCAGTGCTTAGTCTATACCATGAGCATGTAGGTCTCCAATTTCACCCTCCACCCTGGTGGCATCTCTAGATGCTCGAAGATCATATACATCAACTTGATCCAGTTCTCATCCAACAATAGACCACCCTCACCCTAAAATAGTGGTGGATTCTGCGACTAAAACTCCCATGTCAGATAATTTATGGAAGGCTCTACTCCCTAAGCTACCCTATCAATCACCTGGATGACACATACCAAACTTTCTCTGAGCTGGTCATTAAGACACGGCCCAAAAATAGTCAAATCTAGCATGCACCCTACCTAGATTGGATCCCAAACCTATGATTGTACCTATGTCACATGATCTTCTTAGACCTCAAGGGTCTCAACCTATGCATTCTCCTATGGCACCACATCACCACCCACCAGACGCACCATAGGACCCCATCTAGGTGGAAACCCCTTGAATACAATTAACATGGTTAGATATCCTAGATAACATGTATATATATATATATATTGTAGATAGGTAAAGTAGTAACAAGAAGCGCGATATCACTACCCTTACACTTCCTTATCACAACCATTTTTAGGTCCACTAGGTTAGATACCCTAAGAGGGGGGGTGAATCAAGGTATGATAGATTTAAACAACTTCCCATATTGATCTTGTTTTGCTATTATGAGAAACTCTCTTCTCTCTCTTTCATGTAGCAAAGTATAAATAGAATCTAAATCATTCACAGGACATAGTGATTTTTACTTGGTTCATGCTCACTAGGATATATCCAAGGAGAATACACTAGCAATGTTCTGATTTACCAAATACACTAAAGTGCACTGCTGTTTACAAAGTTCGTAGCAAACTCACTATCTCTCCTAGTTTACAACCACTCACAATATGAAAGCTCACTGATCTACTAACTGAAGTGTGCTCACTGCTTCTTCAGAAGATCCACTCACAGTTTAAAGACTTGTAGGTCCCTTTATTATCATAAATGAATGCATCTTCCTATGTATTTAGATGCTCTTTTGAAGTTCCACTTTCATCCACTGATGAATACAAATTTACCACAGATGTACCGAGCAATCTTCCAACTTTCGCGTAGCCATAGAATAATTGGCATGCTTCTCTATGCTTGGATCACTTCTCTATGCTTTGGTGAGATTCTCCAAACATGGCATGAAAGTGCCACCAAACCACTTGCGTGACACCCCCTTCTTCAGTTATGAACTTGGGTGACTCACAAACTTTTACTCCCAAACCAATATTGTCTCACAACTATCAACTGGCGTGCAACATCAGAGTATCTTTACACTTGTGTGACAAAACCACCACTTGCGCGACCAAACAACCTACGCTACTAGAGCACTAATTTTCTCTAAGTGTTGAACTCTATCAAAAATAAGGATGGGTGGACCTCTATTTATAGGAATTTTGGACACCCTGAGTGCCAACGTGCAAGTCTCCTCTCGGCACGCAAGTCCAGCCGCCCGAGTCTCTGTCACCCTAGTCACTTGCGTGCCCAAACCAAAACATGGGCACCCCTATTTCTTTTTCCATATTTTGATGTTCTAATCTTGAAAAAAATATGGCGTTAAAGTTTACAAGATTCCAATACACTGATGTGCAAGTCCATTTTCCAAAAACACTTTTCTCCATTTTTTTATTTTGAGGCCTAAAAATTTGGCAAACACTGGAAAACGACGCCACATTGTATCTGCTCTTTTAGTACACCTCCAGATCATCCATTCCTTTTTCTAGGTTCTTCAATCAATCATGGATTGTTGAAAAAATCCCTTGAACATGAAAAATCACCATGGAAACCCCCTTTGTCACTAAATTTGTACATCGTGGTCTTCTTTCTCAAAAAACACAATACAGAGGCCCACTTTGTCAACAAACACAATCACCTCAAAAATGATTCAATGATACCATGAGGGATTTTTTCTCAACAATATCCCCATTTGGGTTGTTGACAACTCTTCTCATAAAAATTATCTTCACTTTGATACCTCACTGAGGATCCTTACATCATCCATCATTCGCCTCTTGAGATTTTGATAGCAATCAAGGATTAACTCAACACATACTCTAAGCCCACATGAGAAATGTTCAGTGTGAGAAACAGGAGTAAATGAAAAGTTCATAAATGAATCACTTCATTTATGAAACCAATTGTTGATACCACACTGATACCAATTGCTAAACTGATACCAATTGGTGAACGCTGAAAAACTTCTAACACCATTGTAATGCCACTCTTTTGATTTTATCACGACCCTTAGCTATCATGATATATATTATTTGATCAATCACTTCTAGCATCATTAGGTTCAAAACTCCCCCTTTTTTCTTATAGCTTAAACTCTTCTTCATCTTTTAACTCCCCCTACCTCGCTACTCCACTTGTCAACTTCTCCCTATGTCCTTTTTCTAGCCATAGTTTATACCTTTTAAGAGTCACTCTTTCTCACCCTTTTTCAACGAACCCAATGGTCACTCATTTGTGGTCTGAAACAGAGTAGAGAGAATATATTAGTATAGTAAGGAAAATTCACCATACCTCAAAGAGAGGGGGGGCTCCACATACACACTTTTTCAAGTGTGGGGATTCGAATGAACTCCTAGAGCTAGTAGATACCTCTCAAAAGCTTCCTAGGGTAAGGCCTTCGTCAGAATATCTAAAACTTTTAGTTTTGTTGGCACATACTCCAAATTCATGATTCTCTGCTCAACCTTCTCCTTGATAAAATGATACTTTATCTCAATGTTCTTTGTCCTTTAATGATGGCTGGGATTTTTGGTGAGATTTATAGCATTTGATTTATCGCACTGGATTCTGATCGGAGACTTCACTTCAACTCCCATATCATCAATCTGTTGCTTCATCCACAATAACTGAGTGCATGCTTGAGAGGCCACAATATACTCAGATTCTACGGTGCTCAATGAAATGAAATCTTTCATCTTTCTCAACCAAGAAATACACAATCCACCAAGATAAGAACCACCTCCTGATGTTGATTTCCTATTATCCATTGAACCGGCCCAATCAACATCAGTATATCCCAATAACTCTGACTATGATTTGTCACTATATATCAAGATGAAATCCATATGCCCTTGATAAACCTAAGTATTATTTTCATTGAAATAATGTGGCTTTCCTTAGTATTACTTTGATATCACGCTACTTGGAATGTGGAGAAAATAATATCAGGTCTCATCGCTATCAAGTACAGTAAAATATCAATAATTTGCTTGTACTCTGTGATATTAACTGCCTTGCCATTATCATCTTTCAATAATTTCATTCAGATAGCAACCAAAGTCTTCATTTCATTGTAATTTTCCATTCCAAATATTCTCAGAACCTATTTCGAATATTAGGATTGAGAAATTAATGTGTTGTTACTTCCTTGTGTCACCTATACCCCAAGAAAAAATGTCAACTCACCAATCATAGACATTTCAAACTCATGTTTCATGAATTTGGAAAAATCTTTGAACTGTGCTTCATCTGATCCACCAAATATTATGTCATCGACATAAACCAGCACCATCATCCTATGATTACTATTGTTGTTAAAATAGATATTGTAATCAAATCCACCAGGCTGGAAACCAAGCTTCTTCAAATACTGATCAAGCCTTGACTTTCATGCTATAAGTGCATGTTTCATCCCATATAACGCCTTATTTAATCGAAAAACCTTGTTCTCATCCTCATGAATGAGAAAAACATCTGGGTTCTCAATTTACACTTCTTCCTCCAGAATCCCATTCAAGAATGTATATTTGACATCCATCTGGAACACTTTGAACTTCTGTTGCATTGTAATAGCTAGGAATAATCTGGTTTTCTCCAGCCTTGCAACCAATAAAAATGTCTCATTGATATCAATTCCCTCTATCTGGGGGTATCCTTTTCACAAAAGTTGTGATTTGTTTCGAATCATTGTTCCATATTCATTAATCTTGTTGCGAAATACCCATTTAGTCCCGATGACATTCTTATCATCTGTCCTCGAAACAATCTCTCATTTCTGATTCTTCTCAATCTGATCTAGCTCTTCATTCATAACCTGAACCCAATTTTCATCTTCAGCTACATCAGCAAAGCATTTAGGCTCTACCTAAGATAAGAAAGACGTATGATGTAGTGATTTCATTCTTCTTATCTAAAATGGAGCTGATTCATCACCAATTATATTCCGCCCTTTAATTTTAGCTTGACTCATTGGCTTCTATGTAGATACAGATTTTTCTTCTTCATGATCATTATCTGTATCTTCTTCTGAATCATCATCAGCCACTTATTCTCCTCCTTCTTTTCTTTCCTCCTCATCACTTTCATCAGGGAACTGTTCACTATGCTATTGAATGTTCTCACCATTTTCTATAACAGTGACATTATTGCACTCAACAACTATTCCCATCGTTTTATTATAGCATCTATATGCTTTTCTCTTTCCTAAGTAGCCAAGGAATATTCCTTCATCTCCACGTGACTGAAATTTACTATGTTTTTCTTTGTTGAGTATAAATCACTTACTCCCAAACATTTGAAAGTACTTCACCATTGGCTTCTTCCTATTCCACATCTCATATAGAGTCTTTCCTTCCTGCAGACAAAACAGAGCCCTATTAGAAATGTAGACCGATGTCAATATAGATTCCTTCCAAAATTTCTCTGGCAGGTCTTTTTCTATAAGCATTGTTCTGGCCATGTTTTTGATGATCTGATTTCTCCTTTTAACCACTCCATTTTGTTGGGGAGTTCTCATTGAGGAAACTTGATGCCTTATCTCGTGTTTCTCGATATAGTATTCCACCTGACTGTTTATGAATTTCGTACCATTATCAGTATGAAACTTCCTAATTTTCTGTCCAAGAATCTTTTCAGACTCTCTCTGGTACTGTTTTAAGTAGATAAATGCCTAGGACTTATGGGAAATAACAAATACCCCTGAAATTATTCTATAGTCATCAATAAAATTAATATAGTACCTCTTTCCATCAATTTCTCGTTGTGTGATAGGACCAAAAACATCAGCATGCACCAATTCGAGAATTCTTGTTGACTTATTTTCCTTTTCCTTATATATCTTTATGATGAGATTCCCCTGTTGGCATGCATCGCAAGTGTGAGTACGATCACATGATAGCTTAGGGATTTCTCTTTCTATCTCACACTTTAATAGTTCTTCCAGGGATGGTGGACATAGATGAGCAAATTGTTTATACCACATCTTGTTTTCTTCCTCTCTGGATAGAAACCACATATCTTCTTCTCTACCTACCAGTTAGATATTTCCCTTTGTTCATTTTTCCTATAGAACCACTGCCTCGTCTCTTCCTTTGATGATACACATCTTCTTAGTAAACCATATAGAGTGTCCTGAGTAACATAGTTGACTAACACTATGAAAATTGTGATTGAGTCCTTCTACTACTAAGACATCATCACGTCTCATCTCTTTACCGCAAAACATGGACTTTCCTGAGCCAATAATCTTCAGGACTTCATCATTTACAAACTTGAAAACTATTTCTTTGTCATGTTTTATGCCTGTAACGAGATCATTATTACCTATCTTGTGAGATGTGAAACTACTGTCAAGGATCCACACACCAAAGTGATCTGATGCATTTAAGGGTAATTTCTGCCACCACATCCTTCTCATCCTTTTTCTTCTTGGTCCATATATTTTCCTTCACACTCAGCATGGATTGAGACTTCTGATCTTTCCTAGAGTATGATTGACCAATTTCATCTTACAAAGATGCAAATATATTTTGAATTTTCAACTCACCTATTGGTTCATTGATCTGCTACTTGCGAATATTTTGATTTTGATTTGGCACATTTCTCTGTATGTTCGATGTACAGTACTTAGCCATGTGACCAAATCCTCCACACCAAAAACTGTTTCCTTCAAAATATTTTTCTAGAGAAACATTCTCTATTTGAATTCCACCTCTGTTCTTGTGCCCTTTGATATCTCTTTTCTATGGAACACACATACTGTGAATGTCCCATCTTTTCAAAACAATAACACCTGATATAAGGTGCATTATTTCGGGTCACTTCTACACTGCTAGTTTCCCCTTAGGATCTCTGAATATTCTGATTTGGCTTTATACCCAGATCCATATTCAATATTAGAATGGGTGCTTGTGGTTTGACTTCAGTTTTCACAGCTTTTTTTTCGATCAGGCCCCCCATCAGCCTTAGCACTTGAACATAAATGATGCTTCCTTTCTTCTAAACCACTATTCTCCACTTTCAGCTTCTCGGTTTTTTGAGTGATATGCTTCCCTGATGTCTGAGTAGGAGTCAAGAGTTTTTCTTGATCCTTAAACTTTTTTTTGAAAACTGGCAAATTCTTCTTCAAGTTCCTCAATACGCTTGATTTGACCTTTCCTTGTGCTATTCAAGACATCGATCTCCATTTTATTTTCTTCAATCTTGATTTTAAACTCACTAACTGATTCTGAGTCATCTAGTGTTGATGAATTGAGTTTCTCATTTTCTTCCATCAACTCAGACTTCTATTCTTCCTATTGTTGTATATAGAGTTTGACATCATGAACTAAATTGTTGGATTTATTTTTTTTGTCTCTCCAAACATATATCTCCTCAAGAGAAGCCTCTAACTCAGATTGAATATCAACCCTTCATTAAACTTCTTCTTCATCAATGTCGGTTTCTTCCTTTCTCTGAGTACTCCTGAAAACTGCCACCATATATTTTTCTCCATGATCTTTACGGTTCTATATCTCTTCAACCTCCTCAACCTCAAACTCATCTGAACTGCCACATTATTGTGAATAGATATTCTTATTCTTAAAGAAATTTCTTTTGAACTTTTTCTTTCCTTTCATATAGGCTGAAAACATCTTCTTGGTAATATAGACTTCATCCTAATCATCTTCTTGGAACTTCATGGGGCACCTTACCACAAGGTATCCAATCTTTCCACATTGAAAGCATGCTAGTGGAATTTCCCATTTAAACTTTCCTTTTCCTCTTTGAAGATTTGAGGAAAGGAATGACATCACATCATCTGTCTCTTCTTCTTCTTGAGAATCTTCAATGGTGAGCTTCTTAATGGCATTGAATTCCACTTCTTTGGATTTCCCCTTTTCCACATCATTGTTATCATCATTTCTCATTTCGTATGCTACAAGGGTACTATGCAGGTTATCCAATGTTAGCTCTTTCGGGTCTTTATCTTCCAAAACTGAAACATTCGGATTGAATTGAGGTGGAAGTTTCCTCAAGATACGCTTCACAATATTTATGTCTTCAATAACTTCTCTAAGACCTCACATATCTTCCACTACAACATTTACCCTAACAAATAAGTTATCAACAGACTCATTCGGGTTCATTATCAGATCTGCATACTTGTTCAAAAACACTTGCAGCTTTGCCTCTATGACCTTTGTATCTCCTTCATATATATTAAATAGATTTTCCCACATAGAATGTGATTTTTTTCATGAAATAACATTTGTATAGATAACATTGGATATGGCTCCCCCTAAATCATTAATTCCTTGGGCATCAACATCCAATTCTCAACACTCATCTTCCGATAATGCACCAATATTAATATCGACTGTTATGCCATGCATTGCTGTTGTGAACACATCTATTCCCAATTATTGGAAGTAGTGTTTTATCTGATTCTTCCATAGCTGAAAATTGTTCACATCGAAGATCAGAATACCATTGTGATTTTTGACCTCCATTTGAGAGAGAAACACTGATATCAACCTTTCCCTCTGATACCAATTTTTAGGTCCACTAGGTTAGATACCCTGAGAGGGGGGTGAATCAGGGTATGACAGATTAAAACAACTTCCCCTTATTGATATTGTTTTTATCTTAATCAAAACTCTCTTCTCTCTCTTTCATGTTGCAAAGTATAAACAGAAACTAAATCATGCAGAGGACACAACAATTTTTACTTAGTTCACCCTCACTGGGCTATGTCCAAGGAGCATACACTGGCAATGTGCTGATGTACCAAATTCACTAAAATTGTACTGTTGTTTACAAAGTTCAGAGCGGACTCACTTTCCCTCCTAGTTTATAACCACTCACAATATGAAATCTCACTTCTCTCTCAACTGAAGTGTTCTCACAACATCATTAGAAGATCCACTCACAGTTTAAAGACTTGTATGTCCCTTAATTATCACAAATGAATGCATATTCCTCTATAAGTAGATGCTCTGTTGAAGTTCCACTTTCATCCAATGATGAATAAAACTTTACCATATATGAACAGGGAAATCTTCCAACTTTCGTGCAGTCCTAGAATAACTGATGCGCTTCTCAATGCTTGGTGTGCTTCTCTATGCTTTATCATGCTTCTCCAAACCTAGCATGCAAGTGTCACCAAACCACTTGCGCGACACCCCCTTCTTCAACTCTAAACTTGGGATACCCACGCCCTTTTATGCCCAAACCAATATTAGCGCACAACTATCAATTCAAATGCAACTTCTGAGTATCTTTATACTTGCACAACCAAACCACCACTTGCGCAACCGAACCACCTGCGCGACTGGAGCTCTAATTTACTCTATGTTTTGAACTCTATCAAAAATGAGGAGTGGTGGAGCCCTATTTATAGGCACTTTGGACACCCTGAGTGTTGGAGTTCATTTCTCCTCTCGGTGCGCAAGTCCAGCTTCCTGAGTCTCTGTTGCCCTAGTCACTTGCGCGCCCAAACCAAAACACCGGCGCCCCTCTTTCCTTTTCCATATTTTGATGTTCTGATCTTGAAAAACATATGGCGCACAAGTTTTCAAGATTCCAAGATATCAATGCACATGCCCCTTTTCCACAAACCCTTTTCTCCATTTGTTGATTTTTAGGCCTAAAAATTTGGAAAACACTTGAAAATGGCGCCACCTTATATCTGCTCTTTTTGTACTGCCTCCAGATCGTCCATTCCTTTTTCTAGGTTCTTCAATCAATCTTGTATTGTTGAAAACATCCCTTGAACTCTAAAACTCAGCATAAAAACCCCCCTTTATCAAAAAAATTGTACATCATTGTCTACTTTGTTGACAAACACAATACAGAGGCCCACTTTGTCAACAAACACAATCACCTCAAAAATTATTCAATGATATCCTGAGGGATTTTTTTCCCAAAAACCATGTCTCATGAAATCCAAACCTCATTGTCTCATTACCCACCCATATAAAATCCAAGTATCACATATTCCTTGTTCCATGACCATCCTAATGAACCATGTTACATCAATCTAATGACCACATCACCCAACACGGTGATCAACATCACCTTGTATCATCATACTGACCTACTCCTATAAGAGACATACCCATACATATATATATCACATTTCACAAGAAATTTTTATCATAGGAACACATGAATATATATATATATAACATCATATGTGCCTATCAAAATCATAACAAGCATGCATCCCTTTCCCTACTGGGCCAAGGGTCCAAACCTCCTTTATTTATATACCATCCAAGGATCTCATGTCATAATAGGTAACAATTTAAATATATGTGAACCACTCATGGTGGAAATAATATCAACTATAAAATGATAAAAATAGAATAGTAATTCCCACCCCTGGAAACATGGTCTATCCCCTATGCATGGGTCTTCAGGCACCCAAACACGAGTTCTCAACCTAGTTCTAGAAACATCCTAATATTTGGTCTACCATATCCCAAATAGTAAGACCAACAGAAAAGAAAAATGATCTTGATATCATTAGTATCCTGCTGAATTTTTCTTCTAATTCTAATTAATGAACTTCTCTAATAGAATTTTGTGTTCCCCAACCTTACTAGACACCCAAAAATTGCTTTAGGTTCAGTGCAACTGGCCTTAGGTGCGCCTCCTCGAATGCCAAAGGATTCCAAATAGCAACAAGGGTGTAAAGGGGTGATAGTGGGGAGATTTTACCCTCTTGTGATGATATAAGAATGGTCCCTATAACTATATAATATGTATCTTAAAGGAAGTAATTATGGACACTATTCCAATAACTCATCCATGGCGGAAGAACAAGCAATAACAGAAGAATAATCAACAAGAGCAGTAGAAAATATAAACAAATCAAATAAAAAAATTTGTAGAAATAAACAAAGTAAGATATTATTTGTAGAATATTCATCCAATATAGGTCATACATATCAATAATCATATGTTTTTTCAATGAATTATCATAGTAAATACATATATTTAAGCATGATGATACAAAAGAAAAGAATAAAACTCTAACTAAGGAAAGAACTAGTAAGCCCCTACCTTCCATCCCATACCAACTCAATCACTATGATCCAATTCTAGATCCAAAGTTTTTTCCTAAATGAAAAATCATGAAATATACACGCATCCTGAAGGGTCCTTGTAGGGTGTGAGAATGAATCTCAATTGGCCACCACTAACGTGCTCCAATCTTAAATTTGTGATCTAATTGATGCATACAATAAATAAATAATGTTAATCCATGAATTTTAGTAAACATGGGATTCCCTAGTTCCCAACATCTGCGAAGAAGATATCCCCTACTTCAGACAACACCAAAATACTGAATAGTATAGGATCCTTAACATACGGCATAAGGAATCTTCTGTTGTAAAATAGTCCCAGGTGAACCCTCAAGTACCACCTCCAAATGTCACCTGACACTTCATGCTATCAACCAAGTAACTGATGTAGAGACCCTAATCCTGACGTACATGGACATTACATTACATTTGCAGAATACTTAGTACATAACAAAAACACACACACAAGGATCGTAATATTTTAGTGTCTTTGGAAACTTGGAACGTAATCTTCTAATCGTGGTGAAAGATCTTCAATATCTCCCATAAAGTTCTTCCCTTTTTTTTACCTAAAACCTTTCTTTATATCCTGGGGAAAAGAAAACATAAAAGGGTGAGCTCAAATGCTCAGTAAGGGTAAACAAGAGAAAAATCAATCACATTATATTCATAATAACATAACTTTTGGAAATCTTAACCTGCAAAAGAGAGCATAATTTCATAACATGGGATAAATCATAGTAGTGAAATGAAATCCCAATAATCATAACTTAAAACATGAAACTTTGTGCCATACACACATAATCATAGAGAATCATTTCTTGTTAGTCAAGACTCATTCCCAAGACCATCATAGTGGACAAAGTCCCTTTCTGAACCGAGTCACCCTCGTTTCAGTCCTGTTCCACTGAACCGGTATAACCTACCATTCCAGCCATGTCTATCTCATGAGATATAAAATCTTTACCCATTGCATTGGAGGGAGATACAGGTCCCACTCATCTCATAATGATACCATTCTTATGTTTGCCACAAAATCATAAATCATACATCATTGCATAACCCATGTAATACAAATGGGAATCTTAAACATCATGACATCATAAATCAATTCATATAAGATAAAGGAATTAATAAAAATAATTTCATCACAACATGATCAAATCAATGTAATAATAGGGATAAAAACAGAACCCTTTATTATCTTAGATAGAAAATAATTTTGATAAAACACTTGAACTCCATTCTTGAGGAAAATATCCTTTCTTCTTCAAAAAAAATTTTCCTTTCATAACATGTCATAAAACTTTAAAATAAAAGAAGTTGATTAAAAATAAACTTGAAAACTTGTAAAGGAATATTCTTGGAAATAATGTTTTAAAAATCCATTCATTCCGTATAAGTTAAAAAAACATTCTTCATACTTTTGTCGGAAAAGTCAAAAAGTACCTCGTACGAAAAACGACAAAAGATTCCTTTCATATTCTTTACTAAAAACTCACCGAAGGGTAAAATTGGATTTAAACTATTTTAAGTGGATGGAAATAATATTACATATTGAGGAAACATCTATGTGGATGATAAAATACACCCCAGTAAATACTAAAGTATAAACAATCTCGGATAAAAATGAGATTGTGATATTTCCCTTACCTTAGGTCTGATTTGCTTCGTAAGTGTCCGAACCTCCTGTATAATGATTTAAATCATGTTATTGACTTATTCTAGAATCATATTCATTGTTATTATATCATATATGTTCCACTTATGAGTTTATATTACCCGTTCTTTTGTAAATTCATGTTAAAGAAGCGTTTTGGGTAAAATCGTTTCATCTATCGTAGGTGTTTGGACTTGTTGTTCTTGACATTATTATTACTTATATCATGATTTACTTACTTCCAGAATATAAAGTATGATTTATATATCATATATATTCAGTATATATATATATATATAATAGATAGATAAATGAAATGAAACACAACGTTCATGGAGACGGTAGTCTATACGTACGCATGAACGCTGCTTTCCATTCCTTATTGTCTTGAATGGAATTAAATAGATGAAATATATATATATATATATACATAAATACAGTAGATTTACCATGTCATATATTCCATTATTATTCATTATATATACTTTATAATCATTCTGGAATGGTTAACATGGATAATGAATCTCATCGCGTCGTGGAGACGGTAGTCCGTACGTACGCACGAGCGATGATATCGTTCCCATGGTCGTGGAATTGTGTTGAAGTGTATGTATACTATTTCAGTATCAATATCACTTTATAATAATTATATATAGTTACTAATTACACCATTATACCCATCCTATTAAGGTGGTGGCGGAAAATAGCTTACACCACGGCGTGGAAACGGTATTCCGTACGTACGCACGCGCGGTGATTTCATTTTCCATAGGATGGATAGATGGTTAAATAAAGTTGTTTCATACTTATAATAACATATCAGTATATGAATTATACTTATGTTATTACTTCATAATTAAACAACTAAAGAAGAATAAGTTGAAGAAGAAAGAAATTGGAAAGGATCGGTAATGGATATTACCTCTTCTTTGAAGTTCTACTTTGAGACCTCCTTTTAGGGAACTAAAATTGGTCTTTTAAGAATCCCAGGACCTCTAGGATGATACTAGGGAAGTGGAGAAGAGATTTTGGTAGGGGTTGGCCGAGATTGAATGCTCAAATTGGTGTGAGGAGGAGAGGGAGGAGGTGCCCTTTTATAAGGGAGGAGAGGGGCATCTTAGGAAAATATCAAAATATTATTTTATATTAAGGTCAAATTCAGTTTATAATGGTTCCAAATGGTCTTATTTCGAAGATAAAGTGGGGATGGGTCGAAATCCTCTCATCCAATAGGATTTAGACAAGTTTAGGTTATTATTTTAACCTTATCAATTAGATTTAACTCTAAGTTAAATAATTTAACTTTTACCGTGTCTTTTTGTTTTCTTACACTATATGGTTAATAAACTTACTATATGAAGCCAAACGAACACAAAGTTGTTTATTATTAATAAATATATCCTTATCTAAGTCATTTGGCCGAACCTTAGATTTTTAGGAATTAAATAACAATTTATAATATAATATTTTTTTAAAAAACTAATTTATGTCAATTTTGACACTATTTGGTACATGATTTTTATGAAATTTCTAACAGAATGATAAGTTCGAACCAAGTTACTTAAATCAACAATAACATGTCATATTAACCTAGAAAATTAGTTTATATCATAAAAAGTCTCAAATTACATTTATTTGGGCATTTATAACATCAATTATGTTAATTTTTCTTAAAAAGGTAATTACTGCATCATTGTTGTGTCATAAATAAATTAAAGTATTTAAAGTCTAAAAATTACAAGTAAAAAACCATTATGTAGGAAATATTTTTATATTTCTAATTAATATTTATAGTCGAATTTATCTTATGTATAACCCCATATTAAAAAGGTTTTAGTAAATAATCTTTGATTTTAACTCTTTTAACTCTTCTTTGAATTAAATAATAATAAATGTCCTAATCTAATCCAAGTGGGCCTAAATGATAATATTTTACACTTAAGGTTGTTTTTGGTCGAGATACACTTGTCCAATAGGATTAGTACATCTGTTAGGGTAATATTAATATCATTTTTACCCTTAATTACCCTATTTACTTTTAACCGTGGTAAATAAAAGTAAAAAGTTACTATTCACCAAAAAATATTTTCATCACATTGAACAAAATTTTACTTACTGACATCAACCGTGTCTCTCGGATTTTTGAAATTCCATTCAAATAAGTGGTAAAATTAAGATTTATGAAGAAATTAATTTTTTTAACTACCACTTAGTAGTTTCACTATTCATCAAAAATTGAAGTTTTTCAGAAAAATGCCAAAATTTCACCCTAAGATATAATTGATATTCCGAATTCAAAAATGATTTCTATTTTAAAAAATTCCAAACATATAAGTTGCATTAATTAATTTTATAATTAATTTCCACTGTCACAACAAATAGCGTGTTTTTAAGAGATAATAATTATCAAAAGATTAACACTTGTTTATGTCTGGTGTAAATGGGAAATTACATCCAATGACCAACATTGTATTGAATTGTAAAAATATATTATAAATATACTTTAAAACCACTCAAATTAATAATTTATCACTATTAATTATTTCGATTAAAAAAATTGTTTTTAATTAAAATTTAGTAATTTTCACTATTCATCAGAAAATGAAAGTTATCCGAAAAGTACCAAAATATCACCTTAGGCTAAATTCGATACTCTGAATCCAAAAATGAAGTCCATTTTGAGAGATAAAATTTCTAAAATTTTAAAAGGTGGTTATTACTATTCATAACGGCTAGTTTTAATAATATTTTAATAGCATATCGTCGTTTAGTGAAACTCGGTATTGTGTACTACACACGCTATCGAGGAAGGTCGCGATTGCGTGTAATACAAGGCAAGTCAAGGATGCGTGTTGGGCAAGCTCCTTTTGATGTAGCGTACAACACAAGACATTAATGAAATTAAAAAAAATATTTTTCATAAAATCTTGGGCTGTTACATTCTACCCCCCTTAAAATGAATTTCGCCCTCGAAATTCATCGGGGATATAAATGGTTTACTATTAGAAAGTTTCTTTAATAGAAACCCACATCGTAAAAAGGAATACCAAAACCAATCTTTAAAAACGAAAGTATGAAATGTAACGGTTACCCAAATAAACTAATCACTGGGTTTCCACATAGGTGAAAATATGGATATGGAAGAGAAATCTAACCATCATGTTCTGATGGAGAGTGGTAGAGAACATGGCTATGGAAAAGCTAGAAATCACAAAGCCATAAATTTGTGACGATCTAGGGTACCATCTGATTCATCGGATATAAGGGCACTAGGACAACATTTATGGTTTTCAAGATCATTTCCCTAAAGTTGAAGAATTTGAATTAGAATAAATACTAACTTTATTTTGGTACAATATCACTGTTGTTCGTGCCTTGAACAATTTCCACTTCATCTCTTAAATAGATGAAGTTAAATTTTTTATTCTTGAAGTGTTATCAGATCATGTGATAGAATGATGGGTCATTCCATCTGTCTCAAACAAAAGGTTGGAAAAAGTTATTAAATATACATAAGTCATTCTATAGTGAGATTAATCATATATGGTTCCTAAAATGGACTTATACTTCATATATCATACTGATTAATATAATAAAACTAGTTTCTACTAAATATGTACTTCCTGTAGGCCAGTGGTAGGCGATAAAGGCCAGTCGCACTTCGGTTGTGGGTTCGATTCCCACAGCCTTGTCCAACGCGATGGGTTGTCGCCCGTCCTGCAGGTTGTCTTTTTTCTAAAGCTATATTACTATAAAATCCCATCAATAATATCGAAAAACGTTTTATCCTAACTTATGTCCAACATAATCCATTCTAATCTTTAGGATTATCTAAAATACTTCGGTCCAAGCTCATAGTATAAAGAAAATGATTACTTGAAATGTCACAGAACAATCACGTGAATGCCATCATTTATCCCCCATATATCATAAGATATATCTTGTTGGTCAAATTAAAAACATGTAAATACCTTAATCATGTATTTTCTTGAAGAATGAGGACCCATTGAACCTTAGTGAAAACATGAATGCAGTTAAAAGTTAACACTTTCCACATACCAAAATCCTCAAAATTCTATATACTCCAACCATGATATCACTTAGTCCTTATATCAATCATGAGCTCATGAATACTGTTAAACATTTCATTTTCTCGTTTTCCCTTCATTATGCACATATCATATTTTTTCCAAAAATATCTCAATCACTTTGAATACCACATTATACCAACACATAAATATTCCAATACTTTATGATACAACATTATTTTGGAATCCCATTACATAAACACTTAATCATTCCACCACATCGTTGTCATATTCAACATCGCCAATAGTGATCGCATGTGACTTCCCTTTGTCCTTTTCCTTAAGTGGTTGCTCATGTTGATCATCACTAACCTTTGGATTAGGGAATTTATTAGCATAATGCCCCATTTCCTTGCACTTGAAGCATTGGAGTGTTGGTGGTGCGTTCTCTGCAGGGTTTGCTTTATTCACATCATTAGAAACCCTTTTTCCATTACTTCGACACTCAGCTGCTCGATGACCTTCTTTTCCACACTTAAAACATTTTCTAGTCCCTTTAAGACAATCTCCACCATGCTTCTTTCCACACTTTGTGCATAAGGAAACATTCATCTTCTTTTCACCATTATTCTGAGATTTCTCCTTGAACTCCATCTTTCGTTTCTTGTCAAAACCATGAGATGGATATGTAACACCAACTTCCATTTCTACCTTGATAGCACAACGCACAATTTCTTCATAGCTACTGAAGTCTCTTATAGCTAATACCCTTCAAAGACTTGGTTTTAAGCCACTGAAAAATCGATCAACTTTACTTTCAGGTTGGATGATAAATCCAGATGCATACCTTGCAAGCCTTGTAAAATTCGCTTCGTATATACCAACAGATTCATTATCCTTTTGCTTTAGTTCAAGAAACTCCTTCTCCATCTTTGTTCGAAGAATACGAGGGAAGTACTTACTGAAAAAACAAGTTCTTGAACTCGTCCCATTCCATGGACTCAATTTCATCTCTTGGCCTCATATTCTTGATAAGATTCCACCATCGATCAGCTTCACCTTCCAAAAGATATACTGCTAAGATGACTTTATAATGTTCAGAACATTGAAGAACTGAAAATATCTTTTCAGTGGTACTGATCCATTGTTCAGCAACAAGTGGATCGGAAGTCCCACTGAATGAATGTGGACGTTGCCTCATGATGGACTCAATAGAATATTGTTCCCTTCTCTGCTCATTTGGAAGTCCAGAATGATTCATAGCTTGTGTAAGTATAGCAATAAGATTTTGAACTCCATCTCCCATAACATTTGTTTGTTCAGGAGAACAATCATTGCATTGTCCATTGCATTGATCAACACGGTTCCTTCAGGTTCCAGCCATCGTCTAAAACCCAAAAATAATAGTGTGAGAGGCAAAAATCATGCTAGGGAAAACAACATAGTAAAGGGGGATTACCCTCAATATCTAACATCTTGGGTTAAATTCTATGATTTTTACCGTAGTTCTAGGACTGTATCTTATACGTATACTTATCCTTAGGGACATCCCTAGACATACCTTAGAAATATATCTAGGGATCTCACTAACGATTTCGCATCCTAGTTTCCAAAGGTTGACTAAACCTTTCCTCTGATACCAACTGTAGAGGCCCTAAGCCTGATGTACATGGACATTACATTACATTTGTGGAATACTTAGTACATAACAAAAACACACACACAAGGATCGTAATAGTTTAGTGTCTTTGGAAACTCAGAACGTAATCTTCTAATCGTGGTGAAAGATCTTTAATATCTCCCATAAAGTTCTTCCCTTTTTTTACCTAAAACCTTTCTTTATATCCTGGGGAAAAGAAAACATAAAAGGGTGATCTCAAATGCTCAGTAAGGTTAAAAAAGAGAAAAATCAATCGCATCATATTCATAAGAACATAACTTTTGGAAATCATAACCTGCAAAAGAGAGCATAATTTCATAACATGGGATAAATCATAGTAGTGAAATGAAATCCCAATAATCATAACTTAAAACATGAAACTTTGTGGCATACACACATAATCATAGAGAATCATTTCTTGTTAGTCAAGACTCATTGCCAAGACTATCTTAGTGGACAAAGTCCCATTCTGAACCGAGTCACCCTCGTTTCAGTCCTGTTTCACTGAACCGGTATAACCTTCCATTCCAGCCATGTCTATCTCATGAGATATAAAATCTTTAACCAATGCATTGGAGGGAGATATAGGTCCCACCCATCTCATAATGATACCATTCTTATGAGTGCCACAAAATCATAAATCATACATCATTGCATAACCCATGTAATACAAATGGGAATCTTAAACATCCTGACATCATAAATCAATTCATATAAGATAAAGGAATTAATAAAAATAATTCCATCACAACATGATCAAATCAATGTAATAATAGGGATAAAAACAGAACCCTTTATTATCTTAGATAGAAAATAATTTTGATAAAACACTTGAACTTCATTCTTGAGGAAAATATCCTTTCTTCTTCAAAAACATTTTTCCTTTCATAACATGTCATACGACTTTAAAATAAAAGAATTTGATTAAAAATAAACTTGTAAAGGAAGATTCTTGGAAATAATGTTTTAAAAATCCATTCATGCCGTATAAGTTAAAAAAAACATTCTTCGTACTTTTGTCGGAAAAGTCAAAAAGTACCTCGTACGAAAAACGACAAAAGATTCCTTTCATATTCTTTACTAAAAACTCACCTAAGGGTAAAATTGGATTTAAACTATTGTAAGTGGATGGAAATAATATTAAATATTGAGGAAACATCTATGTGGATGATAAAATACACCCCAGTAAATACTAAAGTATAAACAATCTCGGATAAAAATGAGATTGTGATATTTCCCTTACCTTAGGTATGATTTGCTTCGTAAGTGTCCGAACCTCCTGTATAATGATTTAAATCATGTTATTGACATATTACAGAATCATATTCATTGTTATTATATCATATATGGTCCACTTATGACTTTATATTACCCGTTCTTTTGTAAACTCATGTTAAAGAAGCGTTTTGGGTAAAATCGTTTCATTTATCGTAGGTGTTTGGACTTGTTGTTCTTGACATAATTATTACTTATATCATGATTTAATTACTTCCAGAATATAAATTATGATTTATATATCATATATATTCAGTATATATATATATATATATAATAGATAGATAAATTAAATTAAACACACCGTTCATGGAGACGGTAGTCCGTACGTACGCATGAACGCTGCTTTCCTTTCCTTATTGTCTTGAATGGAAGTAAGTAGATGACATATATATATATATATACATAAATACAGTAGATTTAACATGTCATATATTCCATTATTATTCATTATATATACTTTATAATCATTCTGGAATGGTTAACATGGATAATGAATCTCATCGCGTCGTGGAGACGGTAGTCCGTACGTACGCACGAGCGATGATATCGTTCCCATGGTCGTGGAATTGTGTTGAAGTGTATGTATACTATTTAAGTATCAATATCAATTTATAATAATCATATATAGTTACTAATTACACCATTATACCCATCCTATTAAGGTGGTGGCGGAAAATAGCTTACACCACGGCGTGGAGACGGTATTCCGTACGTACGCACACGCGGTGATTTCATTTTCCGTAGGATGGATAGATGGTTAAATAGGTTTGTTTAATACTTATAATAACATATCAGTATATTAATGATACTGATTTTATTACTTCATAATGAAACAACTAAAGAAGAAGAAGTTGAAGAAGAAAGAAATTGGAAAGGATCGGTAATGGATATTACCTCTTCTTTGAAGTGCTTGTTTGTGACCTCCTTTTAGGGCACTAAAATTGGTCTTTTAAGAAGACCGGGACCTCTAGGATGATACTAGGGAAGTGGAGAAGAGATTTTGGAAGGGGTTGGCCGAGCTTGAATGCTCAAATTTGTGTGAGGAGGAGAGGGAGGAGGTGCCCTTTTATAAGGGAGGAGAGGGGCATCTTAGGAAAATCTCAAAATATTATTTTATATTAAGGTCAAATTCGGTTTATAATGGTTCCAAATGGTCTTATTTCGAAGCTAAAGTGGGGATGGGTCTAAATCCTATCATCTAGTAGGATTTAGACAAGTTTAGGTTATTATTTTAACCTTATCAATTAGATTTAACTCTAAGTTAAATATTTTAACTTTTACCGTGTCTTTTTGTTTTCTTACACTATATGGTTAATAAACGTACAATATGAAGCCAAAAGAACACCAAGTTGTTTATTATTAATATATCTATCCTTATATAAGTCATTTGGACGAACCTTAGATTTTTAGGAATTAAATAACAATTAATAATATAATATTTGTTTTAAAAACTAATTTATGTCAATTTTGAAACTATTTGGTACATGATTTTTATGAAATTTCTAACAGAATTATAAGTTAGAAACAAGTTACTTAAATAAACAATAACATGTCATATTAACCTAGAAAATTAGTTTATGTCATAAAAAGTCTCAAATTACATTTATTTGGTCATTTATAACATCAATTATGTTAATTGTTCTTAAAAAGGTAATTATTGCATCATTGTTGTGTCATAAATAAATTAAATTATTTAAAGTATAAAAATTATAAATAAAATATCATTATGTCGGAAATATTTTTAGCTTTCTAATGAATATTTATATTAGAATTTATCTTATGTATAACCCCATATTACAAATGTTTTAGTAAATAATCTTTGATTTTAACTCTTTTAACTCTTCTTTGAATTAAATAATAATAAATGTCTTAATCTAATCCAAGTGGGCCTAAATGATAATAATTTACACTTAAGGTTGTTTTTGGTCGAGATACACTTGTCCAATAGGATTAGGACATGTGTAAGGGTAATATTAATATCATTTTTACCCTTAATTACCCTATTTACTTTTAACCGTGGTAAATAAAAGTAAAAAGTTACTATTCACCAAAAATTATTTTCATCTCATTGAACCACATTTTACTTACTGACATCAACCGTATCTCTCGGATTTTTGAAATTCCATTCACAGAAGCGGTAAAATTAAGATTTATGAAGAAATTAATTTTTTTAACTACCACTTAGTAGTTTCACAATTCATCAAAAATTGAAGTTTTTCAGAAAAATGCCAAAATTTCACCCAAAGCTATAATTGATATTCCGAATTCAAAAATGATTTCTATTTTAAAAAGTTCACAACATATAAGTTGCATTAATTAATTTTATAATTAATTTCCACTGTCACAACAAATAGCGTGTTTTTAATAGATAATAACTATCAAAAGATTAACACTTGTTTATGTCTGGTGTAAATGTGAAATTACTTCCAATGACCAACATTGTATTGAATTGTAAAAATATATTCTAAATATACTTTAAAACCACTCAAATTAATAGTTTATCACTATTAATTATTTCGATTAAAAAAAATTGTTTTTAATTAAAATTTAGTAATTTTCACTATTCATCAGAAAATGAAAGTTATCCGAAAAGTACCAAAATTTCACCTTAGGCTAAATTCGATACTCCAAATCCAAAAATAAAGCCCATTTTGAGAGATAAAATTTCTAAAATTTTAAATGTTGGTTATTACTATTCATAACGGCTAGTTTTAAAAATATTTTAATAGCATATCATTGTTTAGTGAAACTCGGTATTGCGTACTACACACGCTATCGAGGAAGGTCGCGATTGCTTGTAATACAAGGCAAGTCAAGGATGCGTGTTGTGCAAGCTCCTTTTAGTGTAGCGTACAACACAAGACATTAATGAAATTAAAAAGAATATTTTTCATAAAATCTTGGATTGTTACAACCGATATCTCGAAGGAATGCCCAATTAATAATATCATGGTCCCTCAGACCTCATATTAGAATAATCATCATCAACCATTGGAAAGACATATGTGGAACAGTGATATTTCCCTCCAATCATATCATCATTGTCTCAATAGTTGATGTCCTAAGGAATGGAGATGTATGTCCTCCCAAATAAGTCCCGCCCCATTGGCCTCAAGTATGGAGAGCCTTATCCCCAAACCAAGAGTCTCAACACTGTCATTTTATGGATTCTCAAAATCCTCATAGATTTCTATGGTAAGAACCTCCAACCATTTCGCTAAGTCACAACTACCGTAGGCCTCTACCCACACGAGCAGTTAAAACCACCTCAACATTTGAGTCATCTTGCGTGCACACGACTCGAAATGGTGAATTTTCCAACATAGTGGAGCATAAATAACCAAATAGAACCTAATACACATAATTCTGAAACCTCATGCACCTTTGACTATTTTTCTCAATATGATGTCCATGCCATCCCATATATCTCAGGCCATGCTCACAACCTTCTAGCCTTGCCGCTTCAACTGATGAACATGATTCCCAACCTGTGATCAACATCACTCATATATATATATATATATATATATATATATCGTTCCATGCCAATATTGATGATCCTAACACCTCAAAAGAGATAGCCAATGTTATCTCAATCCCTGGGTTAGGCCCGTCACATTCCTATGGAACTCATTAGTGCATCACAAGAAATTAACATATATATAACAATTTAATATGATTAAATTGTACAAAAAAATTTAAATAAAACATTACCCCAACCTAATATTCCCAAGGTACAACCTATCACCAAGCCTCAACCACTTGTATAAATTTAGGAGAATTCCCATAGGCATCTCCAATGGGTTCAATTAATTAATTAAAATAAAATCATTAAATTTATAGGGTCTCTCTCAAACTACCCAATGGTGATCTCAAAGAAAAACCCCATAAAAATTATAGGAATCACAAATAAATATAAGCACCACCTATCTCATATTGGTATATTCTTATACGTACGATCTTATACTCTAACTCGGGCCGATTTAGAAGAAATCATCATTTTAGTTGAACACCCTAAAGATAGGGTAAAACCACTCACATGGATTTATCACACCATCTGGAATGGTTAAGGAAGAATAGAAACACAGGGAATCAAGGAATTACCAATACTGATCCAACGCAATTGATGGTGATCAAAACACAGTTTGGATGGGGATTCTAGCTCATACCCTAGAGGAATATGGGGGAAATGTGCCCCATGTTATTGTGTGTGCACAAAGGAGAAGAAGAAAGGATAAAAGGAATAAATTGAAGAGGAGGGAAAATGTAATTTCATCCTTTTAATGGGACACATATTTTTCTTTTAGGGTTTTTTAAATTGTGTGGCGATCATCCAGCTCCTGCTACTTAGAAGCCAAGCCCACACAGTAAGCGTGCATGATTAGGATAAACCATGCACAAACCATTTACACTATGATGAATACTTACTTCCCATCTGGATAAACCATGGGGCCTATAAGGATTAAATGTGCAACTCTTCGGGTTATTTATGCATGGTTTTCCAAATCATGAAAGAGTGGGTGCACGATCGTGCAAGACCTCTGCAGTTTTTAGAAGAGGGAATTCACACAGTTTGTACATGGTTTGACAAAGCATGTACATATCATATGGCTAGTTACAAATGGGAAGTACCTATACACTATAACATGTACGCTTTTCACATGGCTTGGTCTAACCATGTGATCTAACCATGTGGGGATTCACTCATAAGTAGTATGATCTGCAAGGTTACCACATGGTTTAGAAGTCCGTGTGAGCTAACCATACATACCATTAAAAGGGTGAAGTTACATTTTTTCCCTCATTTACTATTTATTACTTTTCTCCATTATTCTTCTCATCCATGCACACACAGAAGCATGGGTCTTGTTTTCCTCCTCCTCTAGGTTATGATCTATAATCCTTATCCAGACTTCATTTTGATCATCATCGGTTATGTTGTATATGCATCAGTAATCCCTTGATTAATCTTGCTTATATTCTTTCTTTCCCTCACCATAAGATTCTTTAAATCCATGAAACTAGTTTTACCCTATTTTCATGGAATTATATAAACCATAAATTTCTTCCAAATTAGTATGAGTTATAGGCTAAGATCGGAAGTACATGATTCTACCAACATGGGGTAGTTGTTTCTCATTTTCTTTGTGATTCTGTAAGTCTTTTAGGGGTTTTGTTTTGAGCATTCCATTTGATAGTCTAAGTGAGGCCCTATAAATTTATTTATTTTATTTTAATTAATTAATTTAAACCATTGGATATGCCTATAGGCTTTATCCCAAAGTTCAACAAGTGGTTGATTCTGGTGACAGGTCAAACCTTAGGATGATTAGGATGGGGTGAAGTTTTATTTAAATTTATTTGTTTAATTTAATTATATTTAATTGTAATATATGTGTGAATTTATTTTAATTCACTACTAAGTTCCATGGGAATGTTAGAGGCTCAACCTGAGGATTGAGATAATGTTGGCTATCTTTTTTGAGGCAATATGATAGTCAGGTCAGGTGTGGCCTAATATATATAAATATATATGAGTGATATTGGTCACAAGTTGGGAGACACGGTTATCAATTGTGGCAAAAAGGTTGTCAAGTTATAGGCATGGGCCAGGATAAATGGGATGGAATGGCCATAGGATTGAGTGACACAGTCACAAGGGAATTAGGTGCCAGAATGGTGTGGCTTAGGTTGTATTTGGTGATTTCCACTCACCTATGTTGTCCAATATGGATTTTGGAGCCATTTACACATAGGATGAATAATATGTTGAGGTTTTTTTGACCACTCGGGTGGGTAGAGGCCTTTGTTAGTTGTAGATTAGGGAAATGTTTGGAGGTGCTTAACATATAAAACCATGGGTATAGTGAGGAGACATTAGATGATAGTGTTGAGACTATCAATTGGGGGTTGATGTTATCCATTCAGATTTTGTTATTCCTGGACTTATTTGGGAGGATGGACACCATCGTTCCTTTGGACATCGTCTCCTAAACTGGTGGTGATATGATTGGACAGAATATATCATTGTGCCTCGGACATTAGGAAAAGGGACAAAGGGGATTTTTATGAGATTATGTCTGAGGGACCAGGATATTATTACTTGGGAATGCCTCTGGGATATTGGTTACTTGGTTGATTGCATGAGGTTTTGGGTGACATTTGAAGGTAAAACTTGAGGGTTCACTTGGTACTATTTTACATTAGGGTATTCCTTGGGTTATGAGATAAGGATCCTCTCCTCTTTAGTATTATGGTGTTGGTCAACATAAGTGATAGATTCTTGGGGGATGTTGAGCACCATGGAAGCTTTTTTTACTTAAATTAATGAGTTTCTTTTATTTATTTATTGTATGTACCTTCTAGATCAGAAATGTAAGATAAGAACACATTAGTGGTGGCCTACTAAGGTTGTTTTCACACCCAACAAGGGACCTTTGAGATGTGTTTAGATTTCATGCTTCTACATTTAGGTAAGTATTTAGGATTTGGAGATGGATCCTAGTGATTAAGTTGGTATAAGATGAAAGTAAAGGGACCATTGGTTCTTGCCTCAGTTGGAGTTATGTTTTGTTTTCTTTTGTATCATCATGCTTATATATATGTATATTCTATGGTCATCCATTATAGACCCTTCTTCTTATCGATATGTATGACATGTATTGAATGATTTCTCTACAAATTATATATTTCTTGGTTTATTTCGGAAAATTGTATTATTTGGTTTTTCTATCTTTTTTCTACTATTATTGATTATGATTCCTCTATTGTATATTATTTATTGTACTTCTATCGTGGGTGGGTTTCTGGTCTAGTTTCTATAATTATTTCCTTTCCATTTCATATTATATATTTATTTGTACCATTATTATATCATTATAATAGGGTATAGTCTCCACACTATCACCCCTTTACACCCTCGCTGCTAGTTAGCAGCCTTTGGTGTACAAGGAGGTGCACCTAAGGCCACTGGAACATGGCCCAAAGTGTTGTTCAGGTGTCTAATCAGGTCATGGAAAAACAATGAATTTTAAATCATTTAATAAAATATTATTTATTATAAAATATCATTAACACCATTTTTATTAACATTCATTTAATTTGAATTTAAATACATCATGGAAAAGGGGGAATTTGAATCTAATCATTTAAAACCACCCTAAAATTTCATATAGATTAATAAAATTTGTGGGGTGCATTAACTCATTCAAATTATATCACTTTTAATATTTTTAAAATCATTTATTTTATTTTTTATTAATTTAATAAATACTGTATTGGCGTTGTGTAAGCATTTAGGATAATTATTTAATACATAAAAATTAGAAATATATCTAAAACATGAAAATAATTTTATTACGATCACAATATCTATTGATATTTTTTCACCACTTTTTTTTCTCCCTATGTGGAAACATACTATATATTTAAAACTATGTGAGGGATATTTTGTAACTTTATTTGTTTTAAATATTATATTCGTCATTTTCTTGGAAAAGTGTAAATTAAAAAAATAAAATTATAACCAAAGTTGTTAAGGGTATAATTACAATCATTGAATAAGAATAATGATGAAAAATTATGACCTTATCGCTTAGTTTTAACCTCGATGAACCCAATTAACCCTTTGTTGAGGTGATAAATTTTACCAAGGTTACTATTCATATTGACCAAAAATAAAAGGGAATTACTTAAAAAAATTAACCTTAGTATTCCAAATTTGGAATCCATTTTATGAAATTCAATTTATATAATAGGTGGAAATTAAATTTAAAGTAAACATACAAGGCGTGACGAAAAATATTTTTTCATAAAAATTCCTTTACAAATATAAAAATATTTTTATACTAAATTAAATTATCAAATTGATTCTAGAGAAATTAATTAGATTATTAATAATTTAATATTACTAATTTTTTATCGAAATCATTTTAAAAAAAATGGTACTTTTTAAATGATTGAAACAAAAATACTGGTTTCAATAAAAATTGGTATTTTTTCACTTTTCTTAGGAAAGTCATTTTTTTCATAAAAAAAATAGAAAATTTAACCCTAAGAAAATTTTGAAATTATGATTTCAAAAAATGATATTGTTTTTATAAAATATTATTTATATATATTCAAGAAATTAATTTTAATATTTTCTCACAATAAGAAATAAAAATCGTTTTTGAAAAAAAATGTATTTTTAAAGAATAAAATAGCTTTATGGAAAATAGAGTAATTATTTACTAATAATTAATCAATGAATTTCTATTGATTTAGTCCTTTAAATATATTTCATAAATATTTTAATATTATTCATAGCCTCTAATTCAATAGCTAGGTTATGACGACCATATTTAAATAATAATATGTCATGATTTATTTAAGCTTGGTGTTGTATGTTGTGTAAACTATAAAACCTAGTTTCATCCTTTTAAAATATAGGGGTGTTACAATTACAACCAATGTCTCGTGTTTCTTACACCCAAATATTCTAAATGTCCCTCATGTCACCTCTATGGTAATGGTTTCATCAATAGATATGATACATTCTCCTCTATAGCCACCCAAATGATCTTTACATCACCCCTATAAATGATCTCATATATTATATGTTATTAATAAAGTATTTTTTATAGTCCTTTAGAGAGATTCAGATTCTTTATCCTAAGAAACAACCTAATTATTGTCACAATATATTTCAATTTCTCCCTTGATGAAAGGAATCACTCAAATTTTGGCAATGAACTTCTTAATCCAAATAGATATATTCACAACATCAGATGTAGTGATATACTCTACCTCTATTTTTTAGTCTTCTAAAGTGGCATAATTGGAAGTCTAATAACTAATATCTCCACTATATATTCAAAAAATGAATTTACAATATGATTTCAGTTCATATTTGTTGTATTGGAAACTAAAATCTGTGTAAACCTTCAAATAAAGTTTATAAAATCCTCCAAATACCAATAATATATCCTTAGTCTTTCTCAATTAATTATTAATGTTATTTATAGAAATCAAGTGACTCCCACAAATATTTTATTGGTATCTCTTAATTATTCTCAAATCATATTTGACATCGGGTCAAGTACATAACATGGAATACATGATAGATCCATTTGATGATGCATAATGAATCCAATTAATCATTTATATCTCTAGGAAACTAAATCTTCCAAATATCCATGCCATACAAAATTGATAAAATCCCCTTTTGGAGTTCTCTATGAAAAAATACATTAGAAATTTAGCAATATATGAGTTTTAATTCAATCCAAGAAACATAATAGATATTTCATTATAGATATTGATACCCATTATGTAGGATCTTTCACCAATGTATTTCATTGAGAAACATTTACTCAGCCACACCTTTACAAAATAAAGTGTTGAGATGGCATTTTTTATAAGCATTATACCGACTATATAAAATTTTAGAAATACTGCTATACTTCTGTTAACCTTTTTATATACATAAGAATCATTGTTTTTCTGATAAAACTAAACTCTTTGATTGCATCATAAAATTGAATGGTCTAAATATAAAAATCCTAATTCAGTACATAAATGAACCATTGTGAGTTTCATGCATTATCACTCTCATTTAGAACATCAAAACCTTCGAGATGTATCATATACACATCATTTAATGTATTACCATTAAGGAAAGAAATTTTTATAACCAATTAATATAAATCATTATCATAATTAGTTCTTATTCCAAGAAAAATTCGAATAGAATTTATCATTTCAACAAGTGAAAATGTTTCTTCATAATCAATACCATGAATTTTTTTGTAACCATTTTCCATCTGGTGTTCTTTATAGGTAGATTATCTTCCATCCATGTCAATTTCTTTTTTGAAAAAACCACTAGTATACTATGGGTCTTACACATTCATATGCATCTACAAAGTTTGAAAATTTGTTAGTGTACATGGAGTCTGTCTAAGATTCCATGTATTTTAACCATTTATCATAATCATAACCCTTAATAGCCTCTCAATAAAGAAGTATTTTCATATCCGATAAACATTAATTCATCGTCATTAGACATGAGAAATCTATAGCTATTAGGTTTCGAATGAATCCAAACATACCTTTTAGGTTCTTATGTAACATGGTTAGCTTCTTATTCCATAACAATTTACAGAGATGGATCAACTACTATCTCAGAAAATATTCTTTTTTTATTGGTCTCAAAGTTCTCCTAGTTCAATTTTCCTCCCACTGACTATGAGATTGACAAATTACTTCTCAAGTAATGTCAAAAATAATGCCACAAATTCTTTTTACTCATTAGGGTGATAGAAATAATATCCCTTATTTTCCATGGGATAACCAATAAATAAGAATTTATCAGACTTAGGGTCATGTTTTTTAGAATCAAAATTTCCTAGGTAAACTTCAGAACCCAAAAACCTCATAAAATTTATATTGTGATGTTTTATAATCCATATATCATATAGAGTCATTATAATTTCTTTAGATGGAATGTGGTTTAGTAAAAATGTAAGGGTATTTAGAGAATATCCTCATAATGAAATAGGAAGGTCACGTAGACTCATCCTCAATCTAACCATATCTTATAAGGTATGATTCCTTATCTTAGAAACAGCATTCCATTATGGTGTCCCAAGAGGAGTGATCTGTGAAAAAATTCCATAATCCCTCAGGTAATCTATGAATTCTTGGTTTAAATATTCCCCACACAAACCTGACCATGTAATCTTAATACATTCTCTCAATTTTTTTTACTTAATTTTGATACTCTTTAAACTTTTCAAAAGCTTCATACATGTGTTTCTTCAAAAACACATAACCATAATAACTAAAGTAATCAGTAAAACTAACTAAGTACCTAAAATCACCATTTTCTTAAGTACTCATTGATCCACATATGTCACAAGGAATGAGATTAAATAGTCCACAAGAACTTTAAACTTTTCTCCTAAAAGGTGTCTTGGACATTTTTTCAGTAAACAATATCCACATATTGCAAAAAATTTATCATATAATGAGTCCACAAATCTATATATATGATGTATTTGAATGATTTTCAAATTTATATGTCCAAATAGACAATTCCAAATATATTTGGGATTAGAATAAACCCTAACCTTCTTATTATGAATATTATAAATATTATTATCCATATCTAGAATATATAAACCATTAATTATATTTCCAAAACAATAAAATATTTCACTATTATATATAGAATAATTTTTTTCTTAATAATTAATGAAAATCCCATATATCCCAAACAAGATAGATAAATCAAATCCTTGATTATGGTAGGAACATATTAATAGTTTTCCAATTCTAGTTCTAATTTAGTAAATAGAAATATATCAAAATTATTGAATTCTAATTCAAAAAAAATATCCATTACTAACATGAAAATATACTTCACCATTCATAAATTCACACTAATCTCTGAGTGTATGTTTGTCAACACAAATGTGTGATACATGCCCGATATCTCATTCCCATGAGTCAGATTTAGTGAAATTAATCAATATTCCATTAACATTCAAATGATCAAAATACTTCTATTTGAGAGCCCTTATCAACCCTAGATACCAATCATTAACTATCTTATTGTCCATATATACAAATGATCTCAAATAATAATCATTAAGTATTCCATAGTCAAAAATAGTGTAAAATTATTGGGTGAGTATTACGTATTATTTCTTTTAATAAAGAAATTTTAATGAAAGTGCTCCCCTAAAAATTATTCCCCTTTGCAAAATAGTTGTTTAGTGATCCAAGATCTATATTCAACTAATCAATGAATCCTATTTGGAATTACTCTCACCACATAGTCATTAAGGTAAGGAATAATCCTAATCAAAATTGTTTTTGTTCTTGGATAGTTGTGTAGATAACTCTTTATTTGAAATAATCATATGAATATACTCATATTTATTCCTATAGTATCTTCCTAAGGGTTTCTCAAATGAGTGTATCCTAAGGAAAAAACCAATAATAGACAAATAAAAGATGACCTAGAGTCACCTTTCTTTGGTAGAACTTACCCAAGTAAAATTAGGTGTCATCTATTACATTCTTTCTTTACACAAGATGATCCAGGGGAACCCTACTTTGGCATAACCTGACAAATTTAATGATCAATCTCTTAATAAGTGTTTGTTTGTAATTAATATCACACCTAGTATTTTGGGGGGGTTTTAAAATCCTATATAAATTAATATAAATCATATGTATATTAAATCTATAACTATTTCATTTTATGAAATTTTTATTTTCTCATATTCTATTCTTTTGTGTATGCACGCATTCAATGATTTAGTTTTGGAATCCATCTTCCAAACACTAAATAACTATGTTCTCACTATATTAATGTGTAACATTTTACAAAACCTGAAAATTTGTGTTACTCACCCAAAACATAAGTCTAGTATAGTCAAAAATATTTGAATGCATCATATGAATATGGTATATTAATGTTTCATGTAATGTCATAGAGTTATATAAAAATGAAAATGAAAGAACATGGGGGTGTATTGGGATATTCTAGAGCCTGAAACCCAAATTTTGGGTGTTTTATGCCTAGCGCATGGTTACTATAAATAGTTCAGGGTAGGCCGCACAGCTTGACTAAACCATGTGAGGCTAGACAGTGGTGGCCTATAGACCTCACGGTTTGATGAAACCGTGGGGGAGGAGTTACACGACCGTACGTTAGGTCTGCAATTTTCAGCAGATTTGACAAAGTCTATGTGCATGGTTTGCGCACTGTTTAAAACCTATGGGTAAACCATGTGAGCTCCCCTTTCTCCTACATTAGATCATACGACATGGTGCATGGTTTGAAATGTATTGTGCCTAAACCGTGCGACCTAGATATTTTGATAAAATTACCATTTCTACCTTAAATCCTTTTAAATAAATCCTAAGTTTTTTTTTCATTCGTTGGATAGCAAGAGGCCATTATTTAGCCCTTTGAAGAATTATTCTAGGAAATGAGATACATTCTCCATCTAACCTCCGATTTGAATGTGGTTCTTCTCCTTATATATGCAACGATAATACCTTGATTCCTTTTTAGTCATTCTTGATTATTCTTGCTATCGATTATGCTATTTTATTTTAGGCTCATATTCTTTAATTTTCCATTATTCATCCGTTCTTCAAATTTATCCTAAAACATGATTAATTATGACTTGATACTAGATGAGAACTCCACTACTGAGCCAAGGTAGGTGTTCTATGATTTTCTTTCATCTTTGGGTGCTTTTTAGAGCTATCTTCCATTATTCTTCCCACCAGAATTTATGGTGCTGGCCCGATTTTGAATGAGTTACTTGTAATAGATGTAATTTGACCTATTAGGGATTCCCATAGGTTCCATTGTGATGCGTTGGTACATGTTTTCTAAACCAAGGTCACACATGGGGTGTACTTTATGGAAATACCTTGTTCATTCTATGTTAAATAACCCAAGGGGTGTGTTTTGGGTTTTCTTAGTTATAGGAATCCAATTGTTAATGAAATGACATGAATGGAATAATTAAGAGATAGGTTGACTCTTTTACCTTGATAAATTAAGTTCAAACTACAATGGTTAATTGTTGAATTAATCAAATGAGTAGTTTTAGTTGGTGAATTGTAATAAATGGGTGGGTATACACATGTGGTTTGTTAAATGATGATTTGTGATAGATGGGTGGGTATAACCATGTGACTTGATCTAAGTGGAGTGGATTATATTAGTGGGTAGACTCAAATGGAATTGAACTGTTGAATGGTATGAATGATTGTATAATGATTTAAATAGATTCTGTGGATAGATCACCATGGATCTATAATGAGGTAGTGGACTCCTTGGATAGAGTATGCTCTTAGGGTCTTTATTTCGTGGGATTCCTCAGGCCTTGATACCCCTTGAATCCAGCTTTCTTGGAATCACATAGGAAATATTGGTACACATGTTTCTAGGACTCCAAATAATTCATTTACTAAGTTTCCATGAAGATTCTCTAAGGAATAGATGAGGATTACCTGGTCTTTGACACCTTTGATCCATTCCTTTATGGTCTACACTTCACTATATGGAATGGTCATGTGATATGTGACATGCCTGGTTATACAGTATGGTCGTGGGTTTGATATGTTTTCTTTATATGACAAATCCACGTGGGTTGGATATGGATTGATGTTCAGTGAGGCTATGTTACATGTTTACATTTCTTAAAGTTTCCTTGTTAGGGGCTATCACTTACTACAGAGATCCTTGAGAGGATATTTGGTTTACTTTTTGTAGCAGACATATACCATGGGATTTTACAATGACATTATTGCTTACTCTAACTTTTTAGTATACTTCTTGCACTTATTAGAACTTTATAGAATTCTAGGTGGTTATCTATTGGGATGTTTATCTCACACCTTGTTTGGGCCTCCTCAGTGAAACAAATAGATTATATGGTTTTAGGTGATAACAGGAGAAACACCCTAACACTAGTTTTTTATTATTGATTTGGAACAGGGGAGCATGGGACCAAGATGAGGCTTGCGATGCTATGGGAACTTTTTTTTCTTTTTCATTTTGGATACTTGTATTGTATTATATGTCCATGTACCTTTTATAGCTATTTTATAGAAACATGTATCATCTGCATCATTAATTATATAAAATTTATGGATTTTCTATATATATATATTCCTATCATGTCTTATTTTTAAGTTGTCTTCTTATCTATCTACTTCTGCTATTGAATTTCTTTTTCTTCTACTGTGATTTACTCTGGTAATTATGGGAATAATCTCCCTAATTACTCACCTAGTTCCTCACTTCTAGTTGGCAGCCTCTGGTGTAATGTCCCGACCCGGATGCCACTAAACCAGTGCTCCGAGCCGGTTCACCACAAGGCCTCAAGTGCACCTCCTTGTACGCCAGAGGCTGCCGAATAGCAGCGATGGAATAGGGTGTGATAGTTGGGAGACTATGCCCTCATATTAGAGTAAAAAATCAGCAGAAATAACTAAGTATCATACACAGCGGAAAGTAAATAGAGTATGGAATAAGTAAACGACTGAAATAGAATAAGTTGTAATAGTAAAATGTTGTAAAAGCCCAAACATCTATGCAATACAAAACAACACTAGTCACCCACCGGGCCGACCATATAGATACAAGTACAAAATAAACTGAAAGTATAAGTACAGGGCTCTGCTACTAACTCCGTGCCAATCCATGTACTTGATCTCCAAACACTGTCGAACTGCAGCAGTCTTATCTGTAGAACCACTCGAGCAGATATGATCAATGATGCAACACTGGACCTTATACCTACCCACCATGCTACTCATGCTCAACCTAAAAATCAGACATAAGGTATACACGTACACTGAGGTGCACGTGCAGGGGTGAGAAATAATCTCAGTAGGGCACCCTATCATGCAACCTATAACTATGCTGCTATTTGTATGCAACAACAACATGCTCAGCCTAGCTGGAACACAACAATGGAAGTAAACCAAACATGCAACCACAGTCAAACTTAGGGTATGTAATCCATGTCAACTAGTCAAGTTCCACCATGGATGTCCATATCTATATATGTACACATGTATAGTCCCATACCTATAAAAATATACATAAATATGAATATTCATGATTAGGTGATTCAAGTAACAAGAAACCACATCATCAGTCGATCCTTGGGACCACAAGCCCGATCTCCTGGACATCCTGTGCAAGGTCATTGAGCTGGTTGTTGTTCCACTCAAGTTGTGTAACAATAATTCGATCTCTGGGTTCGTAATCCCATCGACATGTACCTGCTTTGGCCAACGCAGGAAATATATCTCTGAAAAAGTTAACCAGAACCATGCCCTTAGGCTAATCAGAACCCTTCCCTCAATTTAAATGTAACCATTCCCTCAGGAGAATATAGTCATGCCCTCGGGCTAAATATCAACATGTCCTCAGGCTAAACAAAACCTTTCCCTCATTCCTTGACCTCAGGAAAATAATTAACCTTTCCCTTAGGCCTTTCTCTCAGGCGAATCAGTAACCTTTCCCTCAGGCCTTGCCCTCAAGAGAAACAGTAACCTTTCCCTCAGGCCTTGCCCTCAGGAGAATCCAGTAACCAGTCCGAGCCAAACACATGGAAAGCAATTATATAAAATTCATCTCAAGGGAATTCAAGCATGCTAAAATCATGGTATACCCTCGGGTAACCTGGCCAAACGGCTAAACAAGGAAACGCACCCATGAGGTGGCCCTGGATCCAAGCAATGATCCCACACAATAGTTATACATATTCATTAAATTACATATGGAATTCTAGGTATTTAATTAATCAAGGCCTCAGCCATACAATACCCTAAACATGGGCGCGTAGCACAACGGTACACAAAAACAGTCAGCAGTTGGAAATTAAACATCAGACCACCTACTACTCAGGAACACAAGGCATAGTAGGCAACCAAACAAACAAGAAAGATGCATCGTGTCAGGCTCAGCAGCCACCAACCAGGAAGCACCTCTGGTAAACACTATATCATCAGCAAACCAAGTCAGATATAAAAAAACAGGGAGGATGGCCCGAATGCCCTACCCAACAATACATCCAAAGCCCAAAGGTATTACCAGTTTGGCATGAGTTCTAGGTGACACCCTATCACCATCTCTAACCAAACCCAACATAACAACTCAGGGTCGTTCAATCAACAGACACCCACTGGGTCCCTTAGGTCAAACACAAAAGAAGGCATCATACTCGGGATCCTCCAAGTAAACACGAGCGAAGGCATCCTATGCGGGATCCTTAGAGAAGAGTAGGTGAGGAATCCTACACGGGATCCTCAAATGAAGTACAACATAGGAATTCCATAACATGGGTTCTATCAAAGGAAAAATAGGAGAGGGATCCTACAAGGAACTCCCAAGGTCAGTCCACAAGTAAAGGCATCCCTCAGGGGACCCTTAGAAGAATCCGGTCTCACGGCCTCTTAGGCCGGAAGGGCACATCTCACAAGGGGAAAGTCCTCTAAAGAATAGGTTATAGAAGATAAATCACAGATCATCTCCTATTAAAGGTCTCAACTAAGTTAGTCCAAACACCCAACTTATCATACACGCCAAGTCTCACTCTCAGGTGACAACTGAACTCGATAACTGGAGGAAGAACCCCTCTATTTAGATAAAAACCACAAAAACCCCATTTAAGGACCTCTAAATGTGAAACAGATTCCACCATCACTATCTATGTGGAAAAACGCTCAGAATTGACTACTCACACTCCCATTTCTGACTTCTAGAGCAAAAGATATCCCAAAATTACCAAACAGAAGTAGTACATTGCCGTAGTACATGGCCAGAGCACCTTGGGTCTGCCTGTGTAATAGTAAACGACATGTAATTTACTATACACGGAATATACTGTTCACAAAAAGTTACTCTATGTCCGTTTTCACCTGAACACATGCCCATGTCCCACTACACGACGTGTACTTTACTGTACACGGCGTGTACTTCAAACAAACCACTAAAACCGTGTACGATTTCACACGGCCAGTCACACAGCCGCCACTACACAGCGTGTACTCAAAGTAAGTGGCATGTACTTAAATAAACTTCATCTTCCCCGAACGGGAAGAACACATGGCATGTTCCCCTGGAACACACACAGTGTATACTGGGTTTTCCGACGTGAAATCCCTAAAAATGCCCGATTCGCCCGTTTTCTCCCTCGAAACAACAGATCGAGCCCCATAGGCATACAAGCAAGAAATATAAGGCTCTAAAAACTTATAACAACTTGTTTAAAGGGAATATATGACTAAAATGTAAATGGAACTACCTTTGGGTGGAAACTATTGAAGCTCCGCTTGATTTTACGGCTCACGGTTGCCCTTCGCGGAATCAGCGCACCGAGAGCTTTGAATTGGTACCCCTCACGCATCCCAACTCTCCCTCTTTCTCAATCTCCCAAATCTCCAATGGAACATGGCCAAGGAGGAGCACATGAGATGTGTTCAAGAATGAGTAGGAAGGGAGAGAGAATAAAAGAAAACGAAAGAAGAAAAGAAAATGAAGAAAAAGGGGCCCAGGCCGGCCCCGGTGCCCGAGATGAGTTTATGCCTCCCCTAGGCTAAACTCTCCATTATAAACTCAACGACGCAGACGGAATATCAATCCGATGCTTTTTTTAAAATTTATTTCCAAACGAACTTGCGTATATAATTTAATATTTAATTTAATAATATTAAAAATTAAATATTCCGCTAAAATTCGAACAGCTCAGATTGCCTCCAAACTTCTGTCTTAGGGTAAACACCCTATTCCGGGACCAACGAAGTGGTCAGAAAAATTATTCGAGATAATATGATAGGGTAAAATGTCTATTTTACCCCTCACGAGCGTCCCACGGTAAAAATTCAAATTTCTTCTCAAAACGACTGTCATGAAAAACACTGGTTCTTCCATCTGGTGTTTGGGGAGATGTGCTTAGGCTATGTTTCCAACCAGGATCGGGGTATTGTTGAGTGGAATCCGATTTTGGGACATTACAAAGTTTTATCAGAGGATGTTTCTTTTTTTATTTGATTTACTATTTGGTGACAATATACAGGGATATAAAGGAATTAGAGTTTGGTAAAAAATTGTCAAGGAGTAGCTACCCCTCATATAGGGAAGATCCAAATTTCCTCTAATGAAATGGTTAATTTCATTAATATGGATATTAAAGTTGATTTGATTTCACCATTAGGTGATGCATATGATTTATGTTGTTACTAATGATATGATTGTGGATCTACTTCTGTTTCAACATAATGAGATGAGGGTATTCCATATCATGCATCATATAGGCATTTGTTAGAAATCACATGTCATGCATTATTCTATAACATTTAGGATTCATTACTTGATTCATGATGTTATGATAGTGTTGTGATAGATATATCTATTTTTGTGATAGATTTTGTGTCGTGGATATTAAAAGTGATTTTATCTTTCAATTCACAAGGTGTATGATCCCTTATAGATTAGAAAATGATGCACATTTTACATTTAATTGTTAAAATGAATTTGATCTTAATTGATTAAATGGGCATAAAATTTTGGTTTATGAGGTGTTATGGGCCCTCGTGTATCGAAACTTGGGGGAAAATATAAAATAATCTTAAAAACATACGGTTAAATGAAAATGTAATGGAATGGAAAATAGAGACATTGTCTAGACTAGACTTTTGAATGGGAAAAAGGTAGTGTGTCTAGTGGTTTTTGGTGACTGTTATTTATACAGTACTAGCTTTAGGAGAAGGTTGTGGGTTATGACTTGGTGTTAGGTGGGTTTTGACCTATCCTATGATTTTGATATATGGATTTGATATCATTATTTTCTGAGGTGTGTGTTTGTAATTGTAGATACATGATGCCATGATGACCTCAAGTGGTAAACCATGAGGGAGGTTATGACCACACTCCGGAGGTGGAAATCCATGAGCTACTGATTGATTCTCCTTTAGTGCCAACTGTGGAACGAGAGACTATTCCAGACATAGGTGTTGAGGCACAATTCTGTGAGGGGTTGTTTTTCTATATAAAGACCTTTCAAGGAGCATCAAATCCTACCATAACTAATGCTAATCTAACATTGGTGTTCCAATAGCAGCATCCTAAAACGTTTTTGGTGGATGGTGGTCCATAGGTTTTTCAGTTGTGGCTTTAGACCACACTAGCTATCTTTGAGCATCTAGAGACGCCTCCTTTTTGGAGGCTTAAACTCTCCACTTAAATGCTATGTGGAGTAGATAATTGTTACTAGGATGTTCTGAACTAGGATGAATTACTATGAGATATGTATTGGAATGATTTCTAGACCCTCTCCTATGACGAATTTTACCCTGAGACTTAATGGGAAGAGTGGGCTAGTGAGTTCATGCGTCTAGAGTAGGGTGTGATGAAGGTTATGGAGTACTCATCACACTTTACAGATTTGCAGCATTTTGTGCCGATGTAACTTGCTGATGATGTTTCTAGAGTTACACTCTTTGAGTAAGGTCTTGGACATGCTATCAAATTTCATATCAACATGTTCAGATTTACCGCTATCACGGATATTTTGAATTAGGTGGTGATTACATAGTGGAACCTAAGGGAATCTGGGGGCATAGATCAGGGTAGTTTTTCTTCTCAACTCAATGGTTCTATGTCTTTAGGAAGAAGCTTTATTTTAAGGATTCCCATGAGGTGATCACCAATCAGGATGTGAGTGTTGGTAACTCAACATTTTGTCACCAATGTGGTAGGAGAGGCCACATGAAGAATCAGTGTGACTGTGACCTAGTCAAGTGTCGAGCTTGTGGAAGAATGGGGAATGTGTAATATTTTTGTAAAACCTTACCTCTAGCTATGACTAGCACGAGTTAGCTTTAACACCAAGATCAGGATAAGGTTACTCAACTCCACATTAGTAAAAGAGTTTGAGAAATGCTAGCTAGTCAAGATGAGGCAATGGTGGGTGTGGCAGAGGCATCCAGACTACAGTTACATTGAGAGATTAGGGTGGGCCTACTTTAGGTGTTGAGGCTATATCATACAGTTGTGGTGCAGGATAGTTCTATTTTGTATAGCCTACCCCCAAGGAGCAAGGTGTTGGACCGTCTATGGTGAGATGTGCGATCCTAGTAGCCTCTACTCTTTCATCTCTTCTTGATACAGGTGTATATCATAGTTTCATATTCACAATAGTGGTGAAAATATTTGGGCTTGTTGTGTGGTTTTTTATGGTGTTTTAATGCTAGACACATCATTTTGAATTCGAACAGATGATGTGCGCAAATGTAGGGAGTTCATCTTTAAGGTTGGTGGGTTTCACTTTGTTTGGGATATTTATATCCTCAAGATGACAGTGTTCAATGTAATTATCAAGATGGAATGGATAGTTTTTGATTGATCTTATGTTCACTTCTACTATTGTAGGGTGACCTTCACACCACCAAAGGGTGCAGTGTTTACTCACAAGGGTGAATGAGATGTCTTGGAAATTCGAGCTAGACCATAGCATTGTGGGCTGGGTGGGATGATAGCTCAGATCGCTATTTTATTTTTAGATGATCTGGGAATTATTCAAGTGTACTTCCTCCAATGGTTGAGTGGTTTAGGTATGTATTTCCTGATGAATTTTCTAGTTTACTTCATGAAAGAGGGGTTGATTTATCCATAGAGATAATGCTAGGAGCTACAGAGGTATCCATTATTCCTAATAAGATGGCTATGTAAGAGTTTCGGGAGATCCAAATGTATCTATAGAATTTAGAGGTGAATGGTTATATTCAACCCAGCACTTCTCCATGGAATCCTCTTATACTATTTTCAAAAAAAAGATGGAACTCTTAGTATATGTGTGTATTATAAGAGACTAAACCAGTTGATGGTTAAAAACTGATATCCCTTTCCATAGATAGATGGTCTATTTGATCATATTTGAGGAGCTTGAGTGTTCTCAAAGATTGAATTTATGTTTGGATATCATCGTGTACTTGTTCAACCTGCAGACATACCTTGTATATCCTTTCGTAGTAGGTATATTCTATATGAGTATCTGGTTATGCTATTTGGTCTCATGAATGTGCCAGCTATCTTCATGGAACTGATGAGACAAGTGTTCCATCCTTACCTTGATTCATTTTTTGAGGTTTTCTTCGATGATATATTCTTGTATTCTCACAATTGACATGTCCATGCCAAAAATATTGAGATATTTTTGAATACATTGAGTGGGAATTAGTTATATGATGAGATCACAAAGTTCCATTTTTGGATGGATCATATTCACTTCCTAGGTCACATCATCTCGTAGACAGGAGTGTTTGTGGACCTAGAGAAGGTGAGAGCTGTAGTTTCCTGGGATCATCCTAAGAAATTTTTTGACATATAGAGTTTCTTGGGGATATCTAGTTACTATAGGAATTTTATACTAGAATTATCATTCTTAGAATCATCGTTGATGGGATTGACTAAGAATGGTATGAAGTTTGTATGGTTAGATTCTTGTGATATATCCTTTCAGAACCTAAAAGGAAGGTTGACATCAGACCCAGTCTTGATACTGCCAGAGGAGGGAATTTATAGCAACCCATACTTTACATACATTATTATTACTTCAGAATTGAATCATACTTATTACAACATATAACAAAACCATGATAGGACCGTATAGGTATAGTGTCTTTAGAAACTGGGAAACATAAACAACTAGTTCATAAATCATCAACATTGTCTCCCGTTTATTTCATCATGTCTAGAGTCCCTTCTAGAATATCCTACTTAATACCCATATTCCTGACCTGGGGAAAATAAAACATACAAAAGGGTGAGCTCAAATTCTCATTAAGGGTAAACAAAGGAAATATCAATCATATCATATTCATAAGAACATAACATTTTGAAAATCTTAACCTGCAAAAGATATCATAATATCATGACATGGGATAAACATAGTAGTGAAATATAATCTCAATAATAATAAAATAAAACATGAAACTTTGTGGCATACACACATAATCATATAAAATCATTTCATATTAGTCAAGACTCATTTCCAAGAACATCATAGCAGACAGATTCCATTACTGAATCGAGTTCACTCCTTATTCCTGTCCTGTATCACTGAACCAGATTAACTTGTCGTTCCAGCCATGTCTATCTCATGAGATATAAATATTTACCCAATGCATTGGAGGGAGATATAGGTCCCACCCATTTCATAATGAAACCATTCTTATGTGTGCCACAAAATCATAAATCATACATCATAGCATAACCCATGTAATAAAAATGGGATTCTTAAACATCATGCCATCATAACATAATCCATATATAATAAAGGAATTCATAAAAATAATTCCATCATAACATAATCAAATCAATGTAATAATAGGGATATAAACAGAACCCTGTATTATCATAGATGGAAAATAATTTTGATAAAACTCTTGAGATCCATTCCTGAGGAAAATATCCTTTCTTCCTTAAAAACATTTTTCCTTTCTCAATATGTCATAAAATTTTAAAATAAAAGAAGTTAATTGAAAATAAACTTGAAAATTTATAAAGTAAGCTTCATGGAAATAATTTTCTATGAAAGCATAAAAATCCGTTCATGCCGTATAAGTTAAAAAAACATTCTTCTCATACTTTGGACGGAAAATTCAAAAAGTATCTCGTACTGAAAACGACAAAAGATTCCTTTAATATCTTTTACTAAAAATTCACAAATAGGAAAAATTTGATTTAATCAGTTGTAGAGGGATAGAAACAATATTACATATTGAGGAAACATGGATTTGGATGATAAATATGACCCAATAGATACCGAAGTATAAACAATCTCGGATAAAAATTGAGAATGGTAGATTTTCCCTTACCTTAGGTCCGATATGCTTTGTACATATCCAAAACTCATGTATAATGATTTAAATAATGTCATTGACTTATTACAGAATCATATTCATTGTTATGATATCATATATGGTCATATTCTTATCTTCGTATTAGTAATATTTCATTGCTACTTGTTATTCGGGTGTTCATTGCTTTATGTTCTTATGCGTGTTTTGTCGAATATATTCCTATTCCTCTTTTTAGGTTATAGATACATCATTTACAGAATGTTATTAGTGTAATATATATCATATTTATACATTCATTTCAGATATATAATCATTATTCAATGAAGATCATGTAGAATGAGTTGCATCACATCGTGGAGACGGTAGGCCGTACGTACGCACGAGCGATGATATCATTCCCATGATTGTGGAATTGTATTGAAGTGTATGGTGTATAATATTTCATAATCAATATCACTTTAAAATAATCATATATAGTTATTTCTTCCATCCTTATACTCATCCAAGTATGTTAGTGATGAAATAAGATATTACACCACGTCGTGGAGACGGTAAGCCGTACGTACGCACGCGTGGTGATTTTATTTTTTTCAAAGGATGGATAGAAGATAGAATATGGATTTTTCATATTAATAATAACATATAAGTATAAAATTTATATTTTAGTTATCACTTAATAATGAAACAACTCATATAGTGGAAGTAGGAGAAGAAATAAATTTGAAAGAATCGGTAAAGGATATTACCACTTCTTTGACGCGCCTCCTCTTAACCTCCTCTTAGGGAACTAAAGTTGGTCTTTGAAGAATACCAGGACCTCTAGTTTGTTTCTAGGGAAGTGTAGAAGTTAAATGGGCAGGGTTTGGACGAAATTTTAAAGGTCAAACATGGTGTGAAGTGGAGAGGGAGGAGGTTCCATTTTATAAGGGAGGAGAGGGGCACCTTTGGAAACCAAACAAATATTAATTTAAAATAAATTCAAACCCCACTTAAAAACCTCAAAAATGTATCAATATGAATATGAGATAATATAGGGTTGTAATATCATCAAAAAATAACATTTGGACATGTTTTATGTTTTTTCTAAACCATATCATTTTGATTTATCCTTATTTAATCTATTTAATTTTATTTGTGGTAATAATTTTCTAAATTTGAAATTGTTATAACTACATACTTATATGTTGTAAACCTTCCATAATTGGATACTATATTACCTTTTATACCATATAATTTTTAATTTTTAATTTTTAAATAGTTTTTATTATTTTTAAATAATTTAATAATATGTTATTTTTATAAAATACCAATAGTGTAAATTTTGACACTATTCATTTATTTGAATTTAAATAAAATACACACAGATAATATATTCGAAAAAATATATTTAATAGGTTACTAACATGTCATATTAATCTATAAAATTCTTGCTTCATATTAATTAGTTCATATTATATTTAATTTAATATTTTTAAAACCATTTATTTGATATTTCTCTTAAAAAACTAATTATTACAACATTTTTGTATAATTATGTAATATACTTATTTGTTGCATAAAAATTAAAAATAAAATAATATGATGGATATAAATATAATATATTTCATAATAATACTTTTATTATAATTTATATTCTAAAACAGCCAACTTTTAAAATGTTATGTTTATTAAATTATGAAGGTGACAACTTTGACATCATTTAAAATAATATAATATATGTGTCATAATCACTTTTATAAGGCTCCAAATAGTCAAAAATTAGACCTTTGGATGATTATGGTTAATATTTATACTACCAATGTGTTTTTTTCAGGTTATTTGGGCATTTTATGGGTATTATTAGTTTAATAAAAACTATATTATTGATTTTTCACTAAAAAAATAATTTCTGCATCATTAAATTATAAGCTATTGAGGTAATTATATATTTCTTAAAAATTAAAAATATATTACCATGATAAAGAAAAACATTTAATCTTTTAAATGAATATTTATAACCGAATTTATATTCTGTATAACCTTACATTAAAAATAATTTAATTATTAAAGTTTGAGTGAGACATATTTCACTTTCATTTGAATAAAATAAATTAAAGGTCTTAATCACATAAAAGTGGGTTCTAATAGATACTATTTAGACCCAAGTATATTTTAGGATGAAATATAATCATCCAATTATATTAATACAAGTGTTAGGGTAATTTAATATTATTATTTTTACCCTTAATTACCTAATTTACCTTTAACTATGGTAAATAAAATTTACCGCAGTTACTATTCGTAATTCCCAAAAATAAGAAGTATCCTATTAAAATAATTTGGATATAATGATTCCAAATATGGAATACATTTTTCCAAATTCAAAGCACAGAATTTGTAGTGATTAATTTAAAATTAGTCTCGTTATCGAAAAAAACGGGTTTTTGTTTAAAACATTTCAAAAGAATGAATTAATTTTACCTATGAATTCAATGTAAAATTAATTATAATGACATAAATTATATTAAATGATAAAAATATATTCTATTTATACTTTAAAACCATTAAATTTTATCATTTAACCATTTAAATTATCTAGATGAAAAAATTTGTTTTTAGGAAAAAATTAGTGTATTTTTACTATTCATCAAAATATGAAAGTTATCAGAAAAGTATCAAAACTTTATCCAATGTAAATTTTTATATCCTGGTTCAAAAGAAGAATTTCATTTTTTCAAATTTAACTCATAAACTTTTCAAAAATTATATTTAAAATGGGTGCACCATCAAAAGGAGGAAAAATTGCATTTTTGGAAAAAAATAATTCTTTTATCCGAAAAATTGATTTCTTTCTCATATCATATGTAAGATGAATTATAATGTTATATAAAATTACAAATTCAGTTAATAATATTTTTAACAGGTAGTTTATATAATATTTTAATAACATGTCATTGTTTAGTGAAACTCGGTATTGCGTACAACGCAAGCTATCGAGGAAGGTTTATCTTGCGTGTAACGCAAGACAAGCCAGTGTTGTGTGTAGTGAAATATTCCTTTGGTGTTGCATATAACATAAGACATAAAAAAATTATTTCTCATAAAATCTCAGTGTGTTACAGAAGGACCTACACTAGGTATTGTAATGCGTTAGGTATTTGGATGCTTTAAGTGTTGATGTAGGGAGATATATTTTTAGTGTATGGGTCTTGATAGCTGAGGCCTTGTGAGAGAAATTTCCCTACGCATGATCTTGAGATAGATGCAATTTTCATGAATTTCACTATTGGAAACACTATTTATTAGTAAAGAATTTTTTGGTGTACACATACAAAACAATCCTCAAGTGTATTTTGACACAGTATGATCTGAATCTCAGGAAGCGGAGGTGGGTGGAGTACATACAATACTTTTACTTAAATCTTGTCTATACACCTGGTAAAGGAAATGCAATGGCCGATGAACTTATCCGGAGGACTCAGTTATAGGTGGTGTAGAAGGCCAGTTGTGAGTGGAAACTTATGGAATTGTTCTCTGAGATGCATATGGAGGTGCATGACAGACAGGGGTAGACTTATATATCATCCTTAGTTGTTACCTCTACCCTACTGGATAGAGTTTGGATGAGGAACTTATCAGATTATAAGGTCCTAGTCTTACAGGAGAGTGTGGAAGATGAGGAACCAACCCCTGGTTGGATAGTGGGTGAGGATGAGATCTTCCATATCCATAGACACGTTTGGGTTACATTGCATATAAGCAAGGAGCTGATGTGGGAGTTTCATTCTTTATCTTGGGAAGTGAATCCTGGAGTCACCATGATGTGCTGTGACTTAGGCCATTAGTAATGGTGTCCAGGTAGTAAAATAGTGGTAGTTGGTTTTGTTATGAGGTGTCCCACCTTTTAGCAGGTGATGGTGGAACATCAGTGACCATCCATAATTTTACAATAGTTACCTATTCTAGAGTATAAATGGGATGATTTCACGATTGATTTCATGACTGGTTTAGTGAGATCGCATAAAGGTAATGATGTAATTTCGGTTTTTTTATAGTCTCTTGAAGGTTTTTCATTTCTTACCAATCAATGATATCTTCATTGTTGATGATCTTGGGATATTTTACATCGGTGAGATAGTATGACTCCAAGGAGTTCTATTCACTATCATTTTGGATAGGGATGCCCAATTTATATCTTGTTTCTAGCAAAGTTTTTAGAGGGTGTTGGGTACATAGTTGCTTCTGATCACAGCATACCACCCTCAGACTGATGTCAAGTTAGAGCATATGATACAGGTTCTAGAGGACATGATATGAGTATACATCCTAGATTTTTGGGGCTCTTGAGAGAGACACACTCCCCTAGTTGAGTTCTACTATAATAATAGTTATTAGCTGATGATAGAGATGGAAACTTATGAGTATTTGTACGATAGGCCATGTTGTTCACCCATGTTCTGGTTAGAGGCAGGTGAGGTAGCTTTATTGGGACCGCATATCATGAAGGAGACTTCTATACAGGTCCAGTTGATTCAAAAGTAGATGGCTACAGAACAATCTCATCATAATTCTTACTCCGATCTATATAGATACCTCTAGAGTTCTAGTTCGAGGATAGCATTTTCTTTTTTGTTTCACATAGGTTGAGACATAGGCGTATCAAGATATAGGGTAATCTTTCACCATGATATATCGGGTTGTTTGAGATTCTTGAGAGAGTTGGGTTGGTAGACTATTGGTTTTAGTTACCTCAGAGGTATTGGTCCATGAACAAAGTCTTCTACGTATCCCATCTACACCACTATCATTAAGACCCTTCTAATTCTTTTCAAACCATGGAGGTTGAGTTGTAGGTTGATGCATCCTGGGAAGAGCATCTGATTCATATCATTGATATAAGCATGAAGGTTCTACAAGGCCAGTTAGTTCCTTTGGTACGGTATTTATGGTATCATGACCGTTTATAGGATGAGACTTAGGAGAAAGAGGCCAACGTATGTTCTAATTGGCTAAAGTTGTTCTCAGGTGAATCTTAACCACCCTTGAGAGATAAATTCGGGGATGAATTACTATAAGGGGGAATATTGTAAGAAACTAGTTTTTTATATAAGGTATGGATCGCATATTTTTCAATTTGAATGCTTAATTATGGATTTGGTGAGTTCCAAACTTGTTCATGGGTGTTTTGGGGGTGTCTGGGGATATTTCAAATCTCAGAACCCTGACTTTGGGTGTTTTAATCCTAGAGCACAGTTAGTGAAAACTGTGTAGGGTAGGCCACACAACTTGACTAAACTATGTCAGGCTAGATAGTGGGGCCCTATAGGATGCACGGTTTGATGAAACCATGCCAGAATAGTCACACAACTATTGGGACCACGTTGGATGGAGAAGGAAGTAAGAAGAGTTTTCTTTTACATAGTTTTGTGTTTTGTTTTCAAAGAAGATAAATCAATTCACTTTGTAAAGAATTTGAAAAATCAGACAATGCATTGGTGATTTTTATTTTAAAAATATCATAAGTTATGAGAACTTGTGATGCAATAATTATAAATGAAATTGGGTGTAAAGGTTTTTCCAATCATATTCATTTTTAGTTGGAAAGATTGATGTTGCTGGAAGATAGGGAAGGTTCGGTACTTTCCGTTGAAAATATGATGATGCCAAATGTGTTCTATCAAAGACTATAAATCATGGTAAATATGTTTCGTGGTGAAAGAAGTTGTTTGTTGAATATTCCAGATGACATTGAATCAGAATTTGTGTTCTTACCAAATTATATTTTATTATGGTGACGTTTTCCAGTGTTTTCCAAATATTTGGGGATGAAAATCAGGAGATTGAGAAATGTGATTTTGTTAAAGAATGTTGTGTGCATGTTTGAAGATGGAAAGGTATGTTTCTTGAAGGTCATGATTTGAGGTTAGAACATCGAAAAATGTAAAAGTCATGAAGTTCACAAAAGATTCAAAAAGTGCACGAAATACGAGGTTGGTGAAAAAGAGACTTACATGCCCAATGTGACGTCAAATGGGGTCTTGTGTGACGTGTCAGGGTTTTGCGCGACGCGTCAGGGTTTTTGCACGTGGGGGTCATTGAGGTCTATAAATAAGAGGTGAACCCCCCCCCCCATCATTTTTTCAGATCAACACTTAGAGAAATCCAATGCTCTAAAGTGAAGAATAATTTTAAGAAAAGGGATCTGTGTAAAAGAAATAGAGTTTCGAGTAAGGAGAAGTTGCACGCAAGAACAGAGTTGTGTGCAAGATTGAAGTTGCGGGTAAAAGGTGTTTCATGAAAAAATTAAAATCTTTCACATGTGGCATAAAGGTTGTGCAAAAGATACCTAAAATGGTGCGCAATAGATTTGGGTTCAGCACAAGCACTATATTGTGTGCATGGTAATTATTACCAGCTTCTGGGTTGGAAAGTGAAGAATTATTTTGAATGATCAAACTGTGAAAGTTGATTAAGAAGCACTGAAACTTTATTTTTCCCGATTTTTTCTAAGATGGTACATGCGTACTTGCATATTGTTTTCCAAGGGCTACACAAGTGTAATGGTATATCCTACTCATTGTATTCCACATCAAATGATTATTTTCTAGTAGATTTTGTAGTACTTGATTATTTATGTACCATACCAAGAATGTAGATACTCTTTTTGAGTAGAGAACCCTGTAAATATTGTGTTCCTTTGATTGTGTGCGTTTATCATGGAAATAACTCTTTAACATGAGGTGAATGTTGTTTCAAAAATAAAGGAAACATAAAAGAAAAATATATCACTGATTCAACCCCTCCCCCTCTCAATTATACTTAGATCATGACTGGGTAACTTCAACAATCGTGTGAAAGGTCTGTAATTTTCAGTAGATTTGATAGATGCTATGCACGTAGTTAGTGCATGGTTTATAAATTGTGTGGGTAAACTGTGTGAGTGCCTCTCTCTCCTACAGTAGACTGTGTTACAGGGAATGTAGTTTGAAAAAACTGTGTACCTAAACCGTGTGACCCAGATATTTTTGGTAAAATTTCCATTTTACCCTTAAATAATTTTAAATAAAACCTTAGTTTCTTTTGTCATTTTTTGGATAGTAAGAGGCCATTTTTAATCCCTTCGAAGAATTATCATATTAATTGAGATACATTATTTTTGTTACCTTCGACTAGACCATGATTCATCTCCTTGGACTCAAAATAGTAACGTCTTGATTTCTTTTTATCCTTTATCGATTCTTCTGGCTATCGATTGTGCTATTTTATTTTAGGATCATATGCCCAAATATTCAATTCTTCATATGTTATTAAATTTTCTCTTAAACCGGGAAGAATCAAGACTTTATACTAGACAATCACTCTTCTATTGAGCTAAGGTAGGTGGTTTATGCTTTTATTTCAACTTTTGCTACTTTTTAGAGCTTTCGGACATTACGCTGCCCGCCAGAATTTATGAAACAACTGTGATTTTTAATGAGTTACTTCCAATATATGTAATTGAACTTATTAGGGATTATCGTAGGTTTAGTTTTCATGTGTTGGTTTATGTTTCCCGAATCAAGGTTAAACATGGGGTGTACCTTATGTAAATACCTTGTTTATTCCCTATTAAACAACCCAAGGGGTGTGTTTTGTTTTTTCCTAGTTATAAGAAGCCATTTGTTAATGAAATGAGATGAATGGGGTGATTAAAAGATTGGTTACCCACTTCACCTTGATAAATTATGTTCAACCTCCAATGGTTAATTATTGAATTAATCAAATGAGTTGTGTTAATTTGTGAATTATAACAAATGGGTGGGTATACCTATGTGGTTTACTAAATGGTGATTTGTGATTGATGGGTGAGTATAACCAGGTGACTTGATCTAAGTGGAGTGGATTATATGAGTGGGTAGACTCATATGTAATTTAACTATTGAATGGTATAAATGGTTGTATTATGATTTAAATAGATTCCATGGATGACTCTCAATGGATCTGGAATGTGGTATTGGGTGACTTGGATAGAGTTTGATCCTAGGGTATTGATTTTGTGGGATTCCATAGGCCTAGATACCTATTAGATCTGGCTTGCTTGGACTTGCATAGGACAAGTCATTATACAATCTCCTAGGACTCCAACCAGTGCCTTATGAGTTTTCATTAACATGCTCCTAGGACTCGAAGAGGATGACTTGGTCTTTGATACCTTGGATCCATACCATAATGGTCTAAATTTCACTATATGGCTTGATTGTGGGATATGTCATGACCAATCCCCTGGGGCCCATGCCATTACTACCCCAAGCCTTCCTTCTATAGGCCAGGGGCTCGCGACTAGCGTCGAGTAGTCATATCCCCTAAATGGGAGGCATTAGCCTAAGTACCTGCACACATGCACACAACTCCAAACCAAAGATGGTGGGAAGTAAAAAATACAAGGAAACTATTCATGAAAACAACTAAGTATAACATAGCCAAAGTGCAACAAAAGTAAATAACATGGTGGAAACTAGGCCAGTATATAATCCCACCAAAAGAAAGACAGAACAAAAGTAAAATTCCAAGTCCTTGAATCTCATCCTCCGACAACCCTACCTGAAGGGTAAATGGAGGGTAGCTTCTTGAAGTAATAGGAGTACCCCTCATCTGTCTAATCTCATTGAGCACCACCTGGTTCTGGCCCTCCCTGGACTCCATCAAAGTGTCAAATGTCTGAAAAAGACACGACACATCTGGGAAAATCCCGTGTAGGAGTGAGTAAAACAATACTCTGTAGGACACCCTAAAACCACAAAGGAAAAGGGAAAACCACAAAGAAATGCACAATCATCTCCACACAAGTATATTTCCATACATATACCAAGAACATCAAGATATACTCATTTCAGACACTAAGAAACATATGGTTCCAACCTTATAGCCCACAATAGGATTCTCATCACAGGTTCAAAATACAACACATAAAACCATGAGAAACATTCTCCATGAGTTCATCCATCCATGATGGTACCCATCTGAGACGTACACTCCATTGGGAACAAATCTACCATTCTTAATGGTACTTCTGAGAGAATTTGATCCATTAAGAACATCCTACTTGGTCTATCTCCAATTTCCAGCACTGGAGGTTCAATCACCACTTTCCTACACCCAATGCAAGACTAAGAAAACCCAATTGGAGGGGCCCGACCTAACCACTATACACGAAAGAGGGAGATTTACTCCTAACCATCTTTTTAAACATATGTTGATCCTATAAGGAGTGACCCGCACCTCAGTCCATTGAGGGGGCACTAGATCCTATATAGTTATCATTTTCATTAAATGGATGGGCCCACTCCTCACTACTATTTCTGATAGTCGAGGGAGCTCCAACTCCAATCGAGGACCCACACCCCGCCTGGTAGGGGAGTACTACTCAGTGACTAGAGGACCCATGTCCTGGTATGACAGGGGACTACCGAATATTTCTGTTCATGTGTGGAGGACCTGCACCCTGGTAGGATAGGGTAGTACTGAATCTTGTCATAGGGGACCCACACCCTACTCGGCAGGGGAGTACTACTCAGTGACTAGGGGACACGTCCCCTGGTACGACAGCAGAGTACCAACTCCTATCATAGAGGACTCACACCCTACCCAGTAGCGGAGTACAGACTCTATTCGATCTTGTGTGGAGGACTCGTTCCTTAAAACAGCTAGGGAGTACCGAGTCCTATCATAGAGGACCTGGACCCTACCCAGTAGGGGAGTACTGACTCTACGTACGTTATATGTGGAGGACACGCACCCTAGTCCTATAGGGGAGTACCAACTCCATGGATAGAGGACCATCTCCCAATAATTTTATTTGATAGGGGTGCGCCTACTCTACCGTCAGAACCATTGAGATCCTCATGGAAAAAAATGCACGAGATAAACTACTTATTTATCCAAAATGGACACCGAGTGAAAAATCTGCATTTCACCGCAACACGATCAAACCTGGCTTCATGGTGCCCATGCTTCTGTCTTGATTTAGATACCCAAAATTTGTATCAAATGATATGCCTCAAAATCAGGGTCACAACATCATAGATGGTTCGTCATTCACACACTATATGAGAGAGATATATGAGAAAAAAGATCCCTAAATAGTAATAATTTTATTATTATTGGTTGTTTCGTTGACCTGAGTCATAAGTCCAAAAAAGGTATCCAAAATCAGTCTTTAAATTATCTTCTCAATTATAGAATCTTGTTATCACTGACGGTTCATCAATCTGAGGTCGTATAAAGAAGTTACAACCGAAACATTTTTTCCCAACAATAATAATAATATTATTATTATTATTATATTATATTATATTTTTTAACCATCTTTCTTCTCATAGATTCACTCACAAGGTTGGGGTGGCACCTTTTGTGTGCTCCCCCCACCAATTCCACATTCCTCTCTTTATTTTTACCATTTATTATTATAATAAATGTTATTATTATTATGATTTTAATACCATTATAAATAGATATTTAGGTTGAGAGTTCACCCTGCTCAATGCCTTGATCATGCCTGCTGGGTAGTTCACCTCCCACATCACATGTTCTAATCTATTTTTAAATGGTTTCAACCATTTTTCCTTCCCCCATCAATTAATAATATTAATAATAGTAATAATAATAATAAGGCAACATTATTATTATTAGAAATAATAATATAACAACCCCCAACAAAAATAAACCTATTAATTTTATTTAACACTCACACATATTTTTGTGTCACTATCATTATTATTAATTGTAAAAATATTTAACACTTGACTCATTGACCACATCTGACCACCTCACCGGAGATCTGATCCCGGTCACCATCACATTAATGATGAGCTGCCTCCACCATGAGACTTTGTTCACAGCCTCTGCTCGAAACATACCTCATCACACCGCATGTCGTCACTGCATGCCAATCCACAAACACTATTCCTCTCAAACAGGCACCCGCGGTTCCGATCTGATCCATTCAACAAACAACATTTAGCTCATTTATCAATCTGTCCTCAAATCATCGATTCATGTGTTTTTTGATCCACCAAAATGAATTCGGGGGTACGATCACACTCGAACCTACCCCGAAAATGTCAAATCATGACCCCATGGTCTAACGATGGAGGACACGAATAATGGTTGGGGAAAATCACCAATAACAATTTTTTAAACATCATAGCCCAAGAGTTCTTTTCTAACGATCAAGAATGGGTCATCGTGGATAGATGAACAAATTAGAAAATAACTAAAACTCCAAGCTTGGGTACATTAAAAGGGTGTTCAAATTGAAGAAAATCTAATAGATAGAATTAATCATGCTCAATCATTTAATCAAAAGGTTTTGAAGCCACAATTAACGAGTCCTTCCTAGATTAGATTGATTGTTGATGATGAAAAAAGAGTATGTGGTCATCATTCGTCGATCCATCGACGCCTGATCTGAACTTCGATCATCGATCTGTCATCTCATTGTTGTTCTTTGTTCGCCAATGCGAGGTTTTGCCTATTCTTTTCTTCTCCAGACCTCTCAGGGAATTTCTCCAGGATTTTCAATATAATCTCATACCCCTGCCAAGCAATTAAATTCATAAATGCATTTCAACATTGCCATGTCATTGTTATTACAGCATTGCCACATTGTTTCATTTATTAAAGGAAACAGGGTTCTCTTTCGTGGCATTGCAGCATCGCAACGTCACTGTAAAAAGTCTAAAATAAATATTTTTATTAAATATTTTAATGATGTTCACGACCAAAAACTAACTTCACCCTCAACCAATTACAGTTGAGGTTGGGCCCCATATAAGGAAATCACACCCCCACGAGCTCAAAGGTACTCTCAAATTTTCAATCCAAGTTACCATTTATGAGTTATTGGATTTGGAAATAGAATAATTTAATTATTTTATTTACGGTCACATCCCAAAAACTACTTTCCACTGTTGGCCCGCGCCAGCCAAGGTTAGGCATCACCTAAGGAACGAACACCCTCACAAGCCCACCAGTGGTCCTGGATTTTCAATCTGAGTTACCATTTATGAGTTATAAGTATTTTAAAAATAAACAAATTTTATTTAATTATTTTATTTACAGTTATTCCATTTTCTGGTTTTCTCATTGGAGGCTCGCGCTGACTAAAGTTATGTCACACCTATGGTAAACCCACCATCCTGAACGCAATGGTGCCCCAAAATTTCTGATCTGGATACCCATTTGATATTTATATCACTTTTTTAGGAAAACCACTCACGTGCTATAGTTAAAACTTGAAAAAAATCAACAGACCATTCCGGGTGCACCAGGCCTCAGAATCGCACGCTGTCTCAGCCCCCGGTCTCGTAATTTTCCTAATAATTTTTTAAAAATATAATTAGGAAAATCAAAGCTGTTACATTACCCCAAAATTAAGGGTTTACATCCTCAGAAATCCAAACAAGGTTTACTCAAAAAATGGGTGAGAGAACATAGCATGAATCTGAGCCTCCCACTCCCATGTGCTCTTCTTAAGATCGTTGTGCTTCCTAAAGAAACACACAAAACGAAAAGTTTGTCCATTAAGGATTCCTTTTTTTAATTCCTATGTGAGATTCTACCCAGAATTGTATGGGTTTCCTTTTCACTAACCAAGGAAACTTCGTTCCATTACTACGGATACACCGTACCCTTTTTTCCTAAAACAGACAATCTGGGTTCGAATGATAGTTTCCCATACCAAGAATGTCGTCATAAGGACTCGACGCCATGAATAAGAGATCCCAACCACAACTCTTGCCTCCAAGAGTAGGGTCACACTATCGGTGATATATTGTGATCATCATGTCTTCTCTAGCATGAGTCTCGGAGCATGAGGGTCAAGTCTACAGTTTGATCGGAACCTCTAAGTCTCAAACAAAGCTCGCGGAAGAATGAGAACAACTAGAACCTATGTTCATTAATATTATAGAAAAATAAAAGAGAGATTTTGTACCTTGGATCTCCCCTAGATTCTCTGGGTCATAATCCATGACCACAGTCAGTTGTCCTCACCCACGTCCTCTAGCTCCCTGAGCCTGGAGTGGACCACCTGCCGCGCTTCCATCTCCTCTACCTGACTTTCCATCCTCCAAAACTCCTTGCTCTAAGCATAGTCTCTACAAGGGAGGCTCATTATCCATATCCCTCTAAGTGGCATGGTGCATCAGATAATCTCTAGTGAGATTCCCCGTTACATTTTAAGCATAACCCCACCTCTCCTATGGATGATCTATTCCTTGGCGCAACTCCTACATCATATTCCTACGTGTATGAGTTCAGGAATCGGTATTGATACTATGTCACAATACCATAACATGTCATCTTCTAGCTCCTACAAATGCCTTCGTCTCATGACCCATGTTGTGGGTCACATCCATCTATTCCTCAGCCTAAACCTCCTCGACCACCAAGGCTCTCTCTAGCACCCCAGCATAGGTGGGAATATTCAGTGGAACCACTGACGCCTTGATATATCAAAAAAACCCATGTTCGAAGGTTTGATCACTACAAAATTGGTCTTGCACCATGTCAAGGTAGTACCAAAACAAGTCTGTGAACATTTTCAAAAACTCTGACATTGTCATGTTCCCCTGTCGAAGCTGCAGAATCTCCTGGATATGTAATGAACTCAGTGTGGCTAGGTAAAACTCTTCCTTGAAGAGTCATTCAAACTCATCCCAAGTGAGTGTCGCCTCATAATGATACTTTATCACCAAGATCCACCACCATCCCACTAAACCCTGAATAAGGCTCGCGGCTAGGACCACCATCTGATTGGGAGGTGTCCTCACTAACAGGAAAAATTGAGTGAATGCCTCGATCCAGTCATCTGTAGCCTGGGGGTTTGGATCACACTGGTGTCTCAATGGTGGTTTCCTCTAGAACTCATGTAGAACAATCAGCCTATGTGCATCCTTGGTCTGAACTATCGAAAAACAAGCTTCTCTATGGGTGGTTTCACCATCAGAAAACCACCCAGAGGGAATGCCTCAAACTCAGTGCCCAGCATTGAAGCCTCATCATGGGTCATATCATTATCACGATCATTCTATAGAATCATATATGGTTGTCATAGTAGAGACATCCTGAAATGGATCAAGATGAACCATGGTTAATAGAGTATTTCTGGAGAGCTGACTCAAGAGGGATATGGAAAACACAAACCATTCCTATATGATGCATGTACCATTTATTTCCCAATGATCAGTGTCTTAATGCACCAAGTCGAAAAGAAAGTTATTAGAGTCTCAGTGAATGGATACATAATCCACTGTACCAACACAAAAACCTCTGGCTTGAGAGCCAAACTCAAAACATCTTAACACTATCATTGTGAAACCCAAACCAATATCACTACAATGTTGTCTTAAGGAAGAACTGACCTCCTCTGATACCACTCTATCCTGAACCGTCCCCCGAGGCCTATTCCGTGACTACCCCAATCTCACCTCTAATAGTCCAGGGGCTGGAGACTAGCACTAAGAAGGCAAATCCCACAAATTCAAGTCATTAGCTTAAATACCTACACACACGCACACAACTCTAAAACAAATATGATGGGAAGTAAAAAATCCAAGGAAGCTTTTCATAAAAACCACTACGTATAACACAACTAGAGTGAAACAAAAGTAATGTATAGGGAGGAAACTGAGCTAGTATACAACCCACCAAAATAAATACAAAACACAAGTAAAACTCTAAGTCCCTAAATCTTGTCCGCCGATAACCCTACCTGAAGGGTAGGTGAAGGGTAGCTACCTAAAGCTGCAGGAGTACACCTTTTCTGTCTGATCTCATTGAACACCACCTAGTCCTAGCCCACCCTAGAATCTATCAAAGCATCGAATGTCTGCATAGGACACGACATGTGTGGGAAAAGGCTATGTATTGGTGAGTAAAACAATATTCAGTAGGACACCCCAAAACCACAAAGGTAAAGAACAGGGGAAAACCCACAAAGAAATGCACATTCAACTCCACACAGGTATATTCTCATACCTATACCAAGAAAATCCAAATATAATCTTTTCATACAGTAAGAATCATAAGGTTCCAACCTCATATCTAGCCATTGGATTCTCATCATAGGTTCGAAAGGCAACACATAAAACCCGGAGAAACAAGCTCCACGAGTTCATCCATCTATGATGGCACCCGTCTGAGAGGTACACTCCATCAGGAACAACTCTACCATTTCTAATGCACATCAAAGAGAACATGCTTGATCAAAACATCCTACTAGGTCCAGCTCCAGTTCCCAGCACTGGAGGTTCAGTCATAATTCTCCTACGCCCAATACAAGACTAAGGAAACCCAATTTGAGAGGCCCTCCCTAACCACTGTATGTAAAAGAGGGAGTTCTGCTCCTAAACATATCGTGAAACCTCTGTCGGTCCTATAAGGAGTGTCCCACACCTCATTCCATTGAGGGATCACTACGTCTTATCTAGGTATCGTTTTCATCAAGTGGATAGGCCCGCACCTCACTACTATGTATGACAGCCAAGGGAGCTCCCACTCTAATAGAGGACCTACACCTTACATGGTTGGGGAGTACTACTCAGTAACTAGAGGACCCACACCCTGGTACAATAGGGGAGTACTGACTCCTATCATAGAGGACTCGCACCCTACTCGGTATGTGATTACTACTCAGTTACTAGAGTACTCGCGCCCTGGTACGATAGAAGAGTACTGACTCTATCAGTTCATGTGTGGAGGACCCTCACCCTAGTATGATAGGGGAGTACCGACTCCTATCATAGAGGACGTGCACCCTACCCGGTAAGGGAATAATGCTTCTATTCGATCATGTGTGGAGGAATCGCTCCCTAAAATAGTAGTGGAGTAACGACTCCTATCATAAAGGAACCACACCCTACTAAGTAGGGGAGTACCGACACTATGTATGTTATTTTTGGATGACCTACACCCTAGTCTTATAGGTGAGTACCTACTCCATGGATAGAGGACCCTATCCCTGTAACTATATCTGATAGGGGTGTACCTACTCTACCATCAACACCATTGATATCCTCATGAAAAAGAAAATTCATCATATATACTACTCATTCGTCCAAAATGGACACCCATTGAAAAATCTTCATTTAACCACAACACTCCCAAACCTGGATTCATGGGGGGCATGTTTTGATCTTGATTTAAATACCCAAAATTGGTATCAAATGATTTTCCTCAAAATTATGGTCACAATGTCATAGATGGTTCATCATTATCACAACATATGAGAGAGATATATATTAGAAACAAGATCCCTTAATAGTAATAATTTTATTATTATTGGTTATTTCGTTGAACTGAGGAACAAGTCCGAAAAAGGTATCCAAAATCGGTCTTAAAATGATCGTATCAATTCTATAATCATGTTGTCACTGATGGTTCATCAATCTGAGGTCGTACGAAGAAGTTATGAATGAAACATGGTTTTCCCAACAAAAATAATAATTATATTATTATATTGTTATTATATATATTTTATCCCTTTTTCATCTAATAGATTCACCCACAATGTTGGGGTGGTGCCTCCTTTGTTGTACGCACTCCCCCCACCAATGTCACAATCCTATCTTTCTTTTTAGCATTTATTATCATAATAAATGACATTATTATGAGGAGAGTCCATCCTTCTCAACGCCTGATCACGCCTATTGGTTAGTGCGCCTCCCACATCACATATTATAATTTCTTTTTAAATGGTTTCAACCATTTTTTCTTCCCCCATCAATTAATAATAATAATAAAGCAACATTATTATTATTTAAAATAATAATAATAGCACAACCCCCAATAAAAATAAACCCATTAATTTTATTTACCACTCACACATATTTTTGTGTCACCATCATTATTATTAATTATAATAATATTTAACGTTTGCCTCGTTGACCACGTTCAACCACCTTGTCGAAGATCCGAGCCCGATCACCGTCACGTTAATGCCGAGTATCCTTTTCCACAAGACTCCATGCACAGTCTCCACTCGAAACTGACCCTATCACACCGCATGTCGTCACCACATGCCAATAAACAAACACCATTCCTCTCAAGCACACACCTGCGATTCTGATCTGATCCATTCAACAAACACCATTTAGATCGTTTATCAATTTATCCCCAAATCATCGTTTCATGTGTCATTTGATCCACTGTATTGAATCTGGGGGTTCGATCGCACTCAAACCTACCCCGAAACTGTTGAATCATGACCCCATGGTCTAACGATAAATAACACGAAGAATGGTGGGGAATAATACCCAATAACAATTTTTTTAAACATTATAGGGAAAGTGTTCTTGGATGATGATCAAGAATGGGGAATCGGGGTTAGATGAACAAATCAGATAATAACTAAATCTCCAAACATGGGTATATGGGAAGGGTGTTCAAATTGATGCATATCAAAGAAATAGAATTAACCATGCTCAATCATTTAATCAAAAGGGGTGGAAACCAAAATTGATGAGTCCTACCTAGATTAGATCGATCGTTGATGAGGAAAAAGGAGTATGTGCTCATCATTCGTCGATCCGTCAATGCCTGATCCCAACTTCGATCATTGATCCTTCGTCTCGTTGTTGTTCATCATTTGTCAACTTGAGGTTTCACCTATGATTTTTCTTCTCTAGAGCTCCTGGGGAATTTCTCTAGGATAGTAAATCTAATATCATACACCTACCAATCCATTAAATGAAGAAATGTGTTTCAGTATTTCCACATTGTTGCTGCAGCGTTTCCACATTGTTTCCTTTATTAAAGGAAATTGGGTTCCCTTCCATGGAGTTGCAGCGTCACTGCATCACTGAAAAACATCAAAAAAATATTTTTATTAAATATTTTAATGACTTTCACATAAAAAAACTAACTTTCACCCTCAACCCATGCCAGTCGAGGTTAGGCCTCATCTAAGGAAAGAACACCCTCGCGAGCTCAACGGAACTCTCGTATTTTCAATCTGAGTTACCATTTATGAGCTATAGGATTTGGAAATAAAATAATTTAATTATTTTATTTACATTCACATCCCAAAAACTAAATTCCACAGTTGGCCCACACCATCCAATGTTAAGATCCACCTAAGAAAATAACTCCCTTATGAGCTCAATAGTGGTCTCATATTTTCAATCTAAGTTACTGTTTATGAGTTATAAGGATTTGAAAAATAAAATAATTTTATTTAATAATTTTATTTATGGTTATTCTATTTTTGGGTTTTCTCACTTGAGGCTCATGCCAAATAAAGTTAATTAATGCCTAGGGAAAACCTACCATCCTGAATGCAATGGTTCCTTAGTATTTCTAATCTAGATACCCATTTGATATTTATTCCACTTTTTTAGGAAAACTGCTCATGCACACTAGTTAAAACATAAAAAAAATTCGACAGACCATTTCAGACACACTGGGCCTCAGAATTTCATGACGTCTCAGTGCTTGGTCACATAATTTTCCTAATAATTTTCTAAAAATATAATTGGTAAAGTCAAATCCGTGACATTACCCCCACCTTAAGGTTTTACGTCCTTAAAAAGCCGAACAAGGTTTACTCGAACAAAGGGTGAGAGAATCGAGCAAGAATATGAGCCTCCCACTCCCCTGTGCTCCTATTAAGATATTTGTGCTGCCTCCAGACATGCACCAAGGGAAAAGATCATCCCAGAAGGATTCATTTTTTATCTCCTATGTGAGAGTCTACCTGTCATTGTCTGTTTTTCCTTTTCACTAACTAGGGAAACTTCATTCCATTACTACAGATACATTGTATCATTTTTTCCTAGAATAGTCAATATGGGTATGAATAATAGTATTCCATACCAAGAATGTTGTTTTATGGTCTCGATGTCGTGACTATGTGATCCCAACCGTAACTCTCACCTCTAATATTTGGGTCACACTATCAGTGCTAGTGTGTGGTCATCATGTTTTCTCCAGTAGCAGTCTCTGAGCGTGAGGGTCAAGTCCACAGTTTGACCGAAACATCTAAGTCTCAAACAAAGCTCACTGTAGAAGGAGAAAAACTAGCACCTATGTCCATTAATACTAAAAAAACAGAAAAGTTAAAGGTTTTACCATAGATATCCCCTTGAGTCTCTGGGTCATAAGCCCTGACTGCATGCAGTTGTCCTCACCCACGTCCTCCGGCTCCCTAATCCGAGCATGGACCACCTGATGTGCTTCCAACTCCTCTACCTCACCCGCAATCCTAAAGAACTCTTTGCTCGAAGCATTGTCTCTGTCAAGGTGGCTCATCGATCGGCTCCCTCTTAGTAGCATGGTGGGTCAAACAATCTCCAGCGATATTCCCACGGCCATTGCAAGCATAACAACGCCTCTCTTATGAATGATATGTTTCTTGGTAATGATCCTACGACATAGTCCCACACGTCTGAGTTCGTACATGGTTATACCTCTTATACCACGATCCCATCACTTGTCTTCTTTTAGATCCTGAAGACACCTACATATCGTCGCCCCTGTTGTGGGTCACACCAATATATTCCTTATCCAGAAAACTCTCGACCACCAGGGATCACTCTAGCACCCCAGTATAGGTGGTAATATTCAACGGAACCATTTCCGCCCTAGACTCTCAGCATAATACTTGATATAAGGTTCGAGATCTGAAAAATTGGTCTCACACCATGTACTGGGAGTACCATGACAAGTCTATGAACCTCACTGTAAAATTCACCCCTATCATGTTTCCTTGTCTAAGCTGTAGAAGCTCCTGGATACATACTGACCTCATCATTTCTGAGTAAAACTCTTCCCTGAAGAGTCATTAAAACTCCTCCCAAGTGAGTGTTGTCTCATCATGCGACTATATCACCAAGCTCCACCAGCATCCGGCAGAGCCCTGAAGAAAGCTCGCTGCTAGGACCACTATATGATCCGAAGGTGTCCTCACTAATAGGAAAACTTGAGTGACTGCCTCGAGCCAGCCATTTTTTTCTTGGGGGTCTGGATCATCCTGGTATCTCAATGTTTGCTACTTCTAGAACTTGTGTATCACACACAGCCTATGTGCCTCCTCGGTCTGAACTGATGGAAAAAATGTTACTTTATGGGTGGTTTCACCATCGGTAAACCACCCGGAGGCAATGCCTTAAACTTAGTTCCCAGCACCAAAGCCTCATCATGGGGCATATCATCATCACAATCACATTGTAGAATAATATCTGGTTGTCATCGTGGAGATATCCTGAAATGGATCAAGATAATCTATGGTTAATAGAGTCTATCTGGAGAGATGAATCTAGAAGGATATGGAAAACACAAACCATTCCTATATGATGCATGTGCCATTTATTTCCTAGAGACCAGTGTACTAATGAACCAAGTCGAACAGAAAGTTATCAGAGTCACAGTTAATAGATACTTCAGCCTCCACACCAACACTAGAACCTCTGGCCAGAGAGATGAACTCGAAACATCTTAACATTATCATTATGCAACCCAAACCAAGCTTACTACATTGTGGTCCTGAGTTAGAACTATCCTCCTCTAATACTACTATGTCACGAACCATCCCCTGGGGCTCGTACCGTGACTACCCCAAGCCTGCCTCCGATAGTCTAGGTGTTAGAAACTAGCACCGAGTATTAATATCCCACAAATGGTAGACATTAGCCTAATTACCTACACACATGCACACAACTCTAATCCAAAGATGCTGGGAAGTAAAAATCCAAGAAATACATGCATGAAAACAAATAAGTATAACAAAACTAGAGTGAAAAAAAAGTAAAGTAAAATATGGAAACTATGATAGTATTCTAGCCCACCAAAATAAATATGGACCACAACTAAAACTCCATGTCCCTAAAGCTCGTTCGCTGACAACCCTACCTAAAGGGTTGGTGAAGGGGAGTTGTCTGAAGTCGTAGGAGTACACCTCATTTGTCTGATCTCACTGAACACCACCTAGTTTCGACCCTCCATAGACTCCGTCAAAGCATCAAATGTCTACACAAGACAGAACACATGTAGTAAAATCCCATGCAGTGGTGATTAAAACAATACTCAGTAGGACACACCAAAACCATAAAGATAAAGAACAAGGAAAAAAACACAAAGAAATGCACACTCATCACCACACAAGTATATGCCCAAACATATACCAGAAAAATAAAAATATAATCATTCAAAACACTATGAATCATAAGGTTCCAACCTCTAAGAGAGAAAAAATATTCCCATCATAGGTTCAAAATGCAACACATAAAACCCGGAGAAACATGCTCTATGAGTTCATTAATCAAAGATGGTACCCGCCCGAAAGGTACACTCCATTGGGAACAACTCTATCATTCCTAATGGTACGTCCGAGAAAATATGCTCCATTGGGATCATCCTGCTAGGTCCAGCTCTAGTGCCCAGCACCGGAGGTTCTGTCATCATATTTATACGCCCAACACAAGACTAACGAAACCTAGGTGGAGAGGTCCGCCCTAACAACTATACGCTAAAGAAGGAGCTCTACTCCTTACCATCGCACGAAACCTTTGTCACTCCTATAATGAGTGTCCCTCACCTCAGTCGGTCGATGGAGCACTAGATCTTATCTAGGGATATTTTTCATCAAGTGGATGGGCCCGCACCTCGCTACCATGTACAACATCTAAAAGAGCTCCAACTCCAATCGAGGACCTGCACCCTACCCGGTAGGGGAGTACTACTCAGTGACTAGAGAACCCGCTCCCTGGTAAGACAGGGGAGTACTGACTCTATCAACTCATATGTGGATACTTGCACCCTAGTACGATAGGGGAGTACCAACTCCTATAACAAATGACCTACAACCTACCCAGTATGGGAATACTACTCAGTGACTAGAGGACCTGCACTCTTGCATGACAGGGGAGTACCGACTATGTCAGTTCATGTGTGGAGGACCTATGACCTAGTACGAAAGGGGAGTACCAAATCCTATTACAGAGGACCCGCACCCTACCTGGTAGGGAATTAACAACTCTATTTGATCATGTGTGGAGGACCCACACCCTACCCAGTAGGGGAGTACCGACTCTATCTACGTTATATGTGGAGGACCCACACCCTTTTCCAATAGGGGATTAAGGACTCCACAGATATAGGACCCTCTACATGTAACTATATTCAATTGGGGTGTACCTACTCTACCATCTGTTCCATTTAGATATTCATGAAAAAAACGCACAAGATAGACTACTCATTCATCCAAAATTAAAACCTACTGAAAAAGATGCATTTCACTACAACCCGCCCAAACCTAGATTCGTGGGGTTCGTGCTTCGATCTGGATTTAAATAACCAAAATTGGTTATCAAATGATTCACCTAAAAATCAGGGTCACAAAGTTACAGATGGTTCTTCATTCTCACAACGTATAAGAGAGATATATCAGAAACAAGATCCCTCAATAGAAATAATTTTATTATTATTGGGTGTTTCGTTGACCTGAGACACATGTTTGATAAAGGTATCCAACATCTGTCTTAAAATGATCATCTAAATTCTAGAATGATGTTGTCACTAACGGTTCATCAATCTGAGGTCATAAGAAGAATTTATGACTGAAACATTTTTTTCCAAACAAAAATAATTATATTATTATTATATTATTATTATATATTTTTAACCCTATTTCTTCTAATATATTAACCCACAAGGTTTGGGTGGATTCTCCTTTGGTGTACATGCTCCCCCCACCAATTCCAAAATCCTCTTTCTTTTTTCCATTTATTTTTATAATAAATTCCATTATTATTATGATGGTAATACCTTTATTAATATATATTTAGATGGAGAGTCCATCCTACTCAATGCCCCGATCACACCTACTGGGTAGTGTGCCTCCCACATCACATCTTCTTATTTCTTTTCAAATGGTTTCAACCATTTTTTCTTCCCCCATCAATTAATAATAATAATAATAATAAGGAAACATTATTATTAATAAAAATAATAATAATAGCACAACCCATAATAAAAATAAACCCATTAAATTTATTTACCACTCAAACATATTTTTGTGTCACCGCCATTATTATTAATTATAATAATATTTAACACTTGCCTCATTGACCACATTCGACCACCTCACCAGAGATCAGAGCCTGGTCACCATCACGTTAATGCCGACCAGCCTCCACCATGAGACTTTGTGCATAGCCTCCTCTCAAAACTGACCCCATTACACTGCATGTCATCACTGAATGCTGATCAAAAAACACCATTCCTCTCAAACACGCACCCTTGGTTCTGATCTGATCCATTCAACAAATATAATTTAGCTCGTTTATCAATTTTTCCCCAAATCATCAATTCAAATGTCGTTTGATCCACCGCAATGAATCTGTGGGTTCGACCGCACTCGAACCTGCCCCAAAAATGTTGAATCATGAACCCATGTTATAACGATGAAGAAAATCAATAATGGTGGTGTAAAAGCACCAATAAGTTTTTTTAAACATCATAGGCCAAGAATTCTTGGCTGAAAATCAAGAATGGAACACTGAGGTTAGATGAACAAATCAGAAAATAACTAAAACTCAAAACGTGGGTTCATTCGACGAGTGCTCAAATTGACATAGATCAAAGAGATAGAATTAATCATGCTCAATCATTTAATAAAAAGGGTTGGAAACCACAATTGAAGAGTCCTACCTGGATTAGATCAATCGTTGGTGACGAAGAAAGAGTCCATACTCATTTTTCATCGATCATTCGATGCCAGATCCAAACTTCGATCGTCAATCTGCCATCTTGTGGTTGTTTATCATTCTCTAATGAGAGTTTTCACCTATGATTTTCTTCTCCATATCTCTTGGGGAATTTCTCTGTGATTTGCAATCTAATCTCATACCCCTTCCAATCCATTAAATGAAGAGACATGTTTCAGTATTTCCACATGGATTTTGTTGTAGCGTTGCCACATTATTTCATTTATTAAAGTAAACAGGGTTCCCTTTCATGGTGTTTCATCATCATTGCAAAACATCCAAAAGAAATTTTTTTATTAAATATTTTAATGATGTTCACATCCAAAAACTAATATTCACCCACAACCTATGCCAGTCGATGTTAGCCCCCATATAAGGAAAGGACACCCTCAGGAGCTCAACATTACTCTTGGATTTTCAATCTAAGTTGTCGTTTATGATTTATATGATTTGGAAATAAAATAATTTAATTACTTTATTTGTAGTCACATCCCAAAAACTACTTTCCATAGTTTTCTTGCACCGACCAATGTTAGGCTCTGCCTAAGGAAAGAATGCCCTCACGAGCTCAATGTTCATATTGGATTTTCAATCTGAGTTACTGTTTATTAGTTATAAAGATTTAAAAAATAAAATTATTTTATTTAATTATTTTATTTATGGTTATTCCATTTTTGGTTTTTCTCACTGGAGGCCCATGCCGACTAAAGTTAAGTCATGCCTAGGGTAAACCCACCATCTTAAATGCAAGGGTGCCCTCAGATTTCTAATTCAGATACCTTTTTTTAGAGTTATTCCACTTTTTCAAGAAACCCGCTCATGCGCACTAGTTAAAACATAAAAAAATTGACAGAAATTTCTAGGAACACCGAGCCTCAGAATCACACGTTTTCTCAATGCCTAATCTTGTAGTACTTCCAAGAATTTTCTAAAAATATAACTAGAAAAATTAGATCAATTACATGATATGTGACATGCTTGGTTATATGGAGAGGTTATGGGTTTTATATGTTTTCTTTATATGGAAAGGTTGTGTGGGTTTGATATGGATGGATTTATGGAAAGTATGTGTTATGTGTTTACATTTATTAAAGTTTCCTTGTTAGGAGAGATCACTTGCTGCAGGGAGCCTTGAGAGTCTGTTTGGTTTGCTTGTTACATTAGACATATTCCATGGGCTTTTACACTGACGTTACTACTTACTCACACTTGTTTAGTATACTTCTTCTGCTGCTTAGAACTGTATAGACTTCTAGGTGGTTACCTACTGGAATGTTTATCTCACACCATTTTTGGGCCTCCTTGGGGACCCAAGCATATTATATGGATATAGGTGATAACTTGGGAAATTATCCCAACAATGGTCATTGATTATTGATTTGGAGAAGGGGGTCATGGGACTAAGCTGAGGCTTGCAATTGTGGGGGAACTTTTTGGCCTTTCTGTCATTTTGGATACTTGTATGGTATTTTATTCATGTGTACCTATTATGGTTGTTTTCAAGAAACATGTATCATCTGCATCATTGAGTATGTCACATTTTTGTTTTCTATATATATATATTCCAATCATGTCTTACTTTCCTATTGTCTTCTTATCTATCTACGTTCTCTATTGAATATATTTGATTTCTTCTATGATTTACTCTGGTAATGAAGGAATAGTCTCCCCAATGACTCACCTAGGCCCTCGATTCTATTCGGAAGCCTCTTGCGTTTGGGGAGATATGTTGAGGCCATATAGCCAACCGAGCTCAGGGAACTGTTGAGTGGCATCTAAGTCTCTTACTTTACCAAAAATATCCACATGATTAATCTTGTATAAATAGATATCAAACCTCATTCACATTTCTAGACAAGGAATAGCCTCCAGTCCAGTAGGTAGTCTGACCCAAAGACGCTCTACCTAGGGAGATGTTACTCAAGATATAATTCATTTCATGATATCTCTAACACCTAATATGCCCAAAATATATTCAATAAATATTCTTAATCTCATAACATGAATTAAAAACATAGGTCAAGTGAATAGAAAACTATTTTTTTAGAGTTATTCCTAACATGTAATTCAGGATTATAACTCTTAGAATTAGTTTAATAGATAACCTAAAGTATGTGCAATATTAGAATTTCTTAAATAATTTACTAAACATGAATATCAAATAAATTTAACCAATAAATAAAAAATTATTTATTTTCCAAAACATGAGATAAACATTCATGAACAATTCATAAATAAAATCTAACTATAAACATTTTATAAATTATATAAAAATTATGGACATTCTATAATCATGAATATACTTTTTTATATACATTTCAATGTGGGAACTTTCATATTTTATATTACATGGAATTTATATATGATATTTCATGAATTATAAACATTTTAAACATCAATTTTTTCTATTTAAAACTTTTATACAATTTAAATATCATATAAATTTTTCATTATTTAAACCTTTGATCAAACATTACTGACATGAAATAAATAATATCCAAATAAGGCCCCTTTAATTTTAACACTTCAAATTTAATTAATTATAAAATATTTATAATTATAAATAAAACAAATTTATATTTTGTACTAATTTCATAATATATTACTCTTTATAAATTAACTCATATGATTTAAAAATAAACTTTTTATTTCTAAGTCATAAGATATTCTATATAATTTTAAAAATGGTATTTTAAATATTAAATTTTAATATTTCAGAATATAAATGTTTTAAAAACATTTATTTCATTGATTATAAATACTTTATAATTAACAAATATCATATTTTTATAAAACTTCACACTTATAATTTATAAAAAATTATCTAAAATATTTTTTATGGTTTTTTCACTTTACCCTTATGTAGATGGGTATGCCTACATAAGGGTAGTGCCAGCTACCCTTATGTAGGTGCATCACATAAGGGTAATATCCTTTGGATGTATCTATCACATAAAGGTAAAACTTATATTACCTTTATGAAAATCATATATGTAATGTTTACTTAGAGAACCATGGATTTATTCACATTGGGGTGACAATATGTTTTTTCCAAAAATATAAATTAAATTCATTTAATTCTTGAATAAACATTCTTTGATACCATGATGGGTCTTTTTTCAATCATTATATGATCATTGGAAATAGAAGGAAACCCATAAATAGTTTGATCTATCTTCAATAATAAAATTAATGTATGTATTCAAAAAAACAAAGCATGTAAAATTCCATAACCGTACATAAAATTCCAGTGTTGTATCCTCTATCATATTCTTTAATAGGGTTTATAAGATAATTATCACAAGGAGCATCTAAAAAATACCTCTTGTATATAAGGTTGAAACATCAACTAATGGATCTATAAATGTTTTTTAAGGACTCCCAAAATCATTAAGGGATTCTAGAACCTTCACCAAGCTTTGAATAAGCTTTGGTAAAAAAAATAGACTAATGGATAGCTTGAAATTCCCACTAGTTCTACACACATAAAATGAGAGGATCGCATCCTCATATATAGTAATCCTCAAATCCATTCTTTGTCAAGACCTGAAAATTTTGTGGAAATTTTTTTCCTGAATACATGAGAATTTTACGAGACCACGAAAATTTACCGCGCTTGATTCCAAGGCCCGGTGTTCCCGGAATCAATTTCTAAAGCTTTTTTTGGGTATGTTCAATAAACATACAAGAAAGATTTTATAACATTTGAATTGGTGCTCGGAACTGAAATCTGAGGGCACCGTTGAACTCGCAGCATCAGTGATTTCTTAGTGAGACCTTCACCACAGTTTCGTTCTGTCGAGAATGGAAGATAGTTTCTGGGGTTTTTAAATAAAATTAAATAAAAATAAGGTGTGCTTATTTTTATTTTTTGGTAGTTAAAAACTCCAAGTGGAGGTTAGAGGTAGGTCCCACCAACACATAACCTCCCTTGGGAGAATATTATTTGGTGGTTCCTACCCAAAGTTTAACACCTCTTACAATCAAAGAGGTGGGGCCCACACAGTCTTTAAACCTCATTGAACTCCCCATAAGTGGGGGAAGGCTCTTGAACTCCCTTAATTAAAGTGCCAAACCCCCTCTATTAATTAATTTATCTCCTTCAATTAATTAATTTAAACTCATTTGAATTCTTTTGAGCTTAACCCATTATTTTGGTTGGCACATTCTTTTTGGTGTAGCTTTGGAGAACCCTTGGGGAACTTCATCCTTCTAATGAAGAACGATGAACTTCTTCATCGATCTTCAACCATACCAAAAGAGGTGGAGTCGACCGTGAAGAACACCGACGATGCTTCTTCCTCGGTCTCTTACCCCGGACGCTTCTCGATGTTAACGAATCGATGTCCGCCCGTTTCCCACAACTTCTTCAATGATCATCATCATACGAGGTAGGGGTGTGTTTTGTGTTGAGAAATGTTGTTTATTCCTTCCATGATTGTTTCTCCTAACTCACTTACAACCAAACTAACGCGGAAGGATCGTGCCAAAAGAACACGGCCTGATCCCCTCCGCCGTTCTTGAGAATGGTTGGTGTGTTCTTCGCATTCTTCATGGGTTACAAACAACAGATTGTTGTGAGTAATTTGTGAGATTAAACAATCCCAAATTGAATACCCAACATCACAACAACCTAGCAGACGTGCAATGACGATAGCGGGCAATGGATTGGACCGGAACAGAAAAAAACCATTCCTAGACCGTTCTTTAAGCGGGTAGATCAAAACGTGTTTTTGGAGCCAATCGGAGGCCCAAAAACACCAAATACGACTTCGAGACATTGGGGTTACCTAGAGACATAAGTTTCATGGAAAAATGAACAGAGGAATGAAGAACGGGAACCACAGGAGGCATGTCGGCTGGAGGCATCATTTCTGTAAAATTCCGGAATACACGGCGTGTACTTCAGACAAACATGCCGTGTAGTACATACATTCTTTAACTTCAGTTTCAGACATTAGACAAGTAAAACATGGCATGTGAACCGAGTCACACAGTGTGTACTCTCTATACAGAAAGGCAGAAGCGGCTTCGTGAGACTCGGTGTGTAATTCCGGGGATACACGGACATAGGGTGGAGTACACGGGAATGTACACCACCACATGGCCAAGCATGGCTAGTGGTATGGTATATCCTGTGTATCAGATACATGGGTTGGAGAACACAGGTTGAGGCCATGTACGGGCACATGGCCAGTGTACACGGAGCCAACCCTAGTTGCATGGACACGGCGTGTAACCTTACCACACATCGTGTACTTACTTTTTTTTACATGATCAGCCCTTCTACATGGGTTATTGCACACGGTTAGTACCTGAGGTCTTACTACACGGCGTGTACCATATTCCGACACGCCGTGTACATTTTGGGAAATTGATTGATCATCTTGTCCTCGGTATCTTAGACACTTTTTGTTCGGGTTATCCCCCTATGACGTGGAGGAACTTCGGTATACATAGACTTGATACTAAGAGGCAGTTGATGTATAGACACTTGGATTGAGGAGTGCACCCTCCCAGAATCAAGCATAACTGAGCGGAACCCTGCGGCTGGTTGTGCACTATTGATTGTTCCTGGATCATGAGTTGGTCCGACAGTTCCGATGACTATTCCTGGATCGTGTGTTGGTCCGACAGTTATAAACCACTATTCCTGGATCATGTGTTGGTTTGACAGAATGGATGGACCTGGATCATGTGTTGGTCCGACAACTCTAATGATTGTTCCTGGATCTTGTGTTGGTCCGACATTTTGGACTTCTCTTCCTGGATCATGTGTTGTTCTGACAGAATATCTGGTCCTGGATCACGTGTTGGTCTGAAAGCTTAGATGATTTTGTGGCTATATCTGGTCATCTCTATCTCTCTACATAAGTTGTATACATGTGTGAGGTGATTCAATAACTCTTGTGTTTCCTCATGATTGAGATGGGTCATTTGATAAACTTGGGTATATGTATGGGCATATACCTAAGTGAGGTTTTTGGTTTATCTCATAATTTTTGGTTTATCCTAGTTTGATTTTTGTGAGACCTAGAGGGTCCCGGGGTCCCTACTGAGTATCGTTATACTCACCCCTGCATGGGATTTTCCCACACCTCATCGTGTTGGTTGCAGACGACGGACAACGCTGACTAAGGCCGAGTGTACGAGGACTAGACAGTACCCATAGGTGGACCTCACGATGAGTCGGTACTCGGAGGAGACTGACGGGCGTGGAGCATGGAGGAAGCTATCTGTACCTACCCTTCTGGTAGGATCTGTGGAGGATTATACAGGATCTTCTTGTCACCTTCCAGCTATTTTTTCTTTTCCTTGTAATTTACAGTTCGGCTTGTATTTCTGGCCCCCTTTATTTTTCAGAACTACATTTGTATACAGTTTCTACTTAGTGTTTTACTTCCATTTGTGTACTCTGTTGTGTTTGTTTACTTTTTTTAAAGGCAATGCCTTCCCAACTTAGGTATTCATGCCTTTGGTTCTAGTCACCAGCCTCTGGCCTATGGAAGGAGGGCTTGGGGTAGTCACGGCACGGGTCCCGAGGACGGGTCGTGACAAATTGGTATCAGAGGAGTCAGTTCTACCACAGAACTCAGGACTCTGATCTTTCTTTCTATGAAGAAATAGTGTTAAGAGTATTTAGTATGGTTTTCAGTCCAAGGAGTCCAGTGTTGGTGTGGCGGCCGATTTATCCATACACCAGGATCCTGACTTCTGATTTCTGACTTAGTACACGAAAACACTGATTGTGTTTGTGTTTCGAGAGTTTCCTTTGTGATCTCTTTGAGTCAGATCACCAGGTATAACTTATTGATCGTGGTGCACCTATTTCTTTCAGGATTCCTCCACACAGATAGCCAGGTAGGGTTCTGAAAGTTGTACGAGATGACAACCCACCGAGCGACGAGGCCTCGGTGCAGGGCCCTATCACAGCGGAGGCACCAGCGGTACCACTTTTCGTTGTGTCATCGATGCCACCAGCCCCAACAGTAGAGAGTGCACGCTGCCTAAGCACATTTCACAAGTTCCAGTGCCAGAGGCCTCCCAGGTTCCAAGGAGAGACAGACCCAGAGGCAGCTGAGGATTGGATGGAGGCTATGGTGAGAGTCTTCAGGCTGGTAGGGACACCAGTAGACCTCATGGTGATCCTTGCCGTAAGTCTCCTTCAGGAAGCAGCAGGCAGATGGTGTAGTCTGATGCTCCAGGTCCATGACGAGGCGACACTACTCTGGGCAAACTTCGAGAACCTGTTCTGGGCAGAGTTTGTCCCAGCCACCCTATGTGTGGTGCGGATACAGGATCTACTTAATCTGCAGTAGGGTAGCCTAATAGTGGCTCAGTACTCAGCAAGGATCATCGACCTCTCGCGCTACTCCACTGATATGGTGCGGGACCCATTCTTCAGGGCTCGGACCTTCGATCAGGGGCTCAGGCGAGAGATCAGAGCGTCGATGATCTCACTCAGCATCCCAACATATGCGGGGGTGTTGGAGAAAGCCCCCTTAGTGGAGAGTTTCCTTGCTGAGCAGACACCAACAACGAGACCCACCACCAGATATCACATAGTGGAGTCTTCTGTAGCTGGAAGTAGGCAGTTGTCACAGAGGTCCAAGCAGACCAGACCATCCGGTGGACGACCTCAGGATATGGGTTCAGTTGTGCGGGGAACACGTGATAGATCCAGTCACAACAGGAGCGGGAAATGCTACTCTTGCAACGGGAAGGGTCACATGGCTCGTGAATGTCTGACCCACTGTACTAATAATCAGCAGAAAGTTGAGGGACTTCCCAGGCAGAGGTAGAGGTTCGATCGAGGCGGTCCTTAGGAAGCAGATGGATGTGGCAGAAAAGATGGTCGTGCATCTGGTGGTGGACGGCGATTCGAGATGTTACCACCACCACCACCAAGAGGTCCACCCCGACCACAGGGAATAGGTGGATAGGGGAGAGGTCAGCTTCAGGCAGCTGATTCATACGACCATGGCACTCCAGAGATGATTTGAGGTACGATCTGTGTCTACTCCACCTTAGTTGTAGTTCTTATAGACAGAGGTGCCAATCATTCATTCATAGCCACTGCCCCCTTCAGATCTCGGAGATTCCAAAGGAGTCATTAGCTCAATCCTTATGGCTAAGGACTCCAACAGGAGAAGACTCGATGATTAAGCACGGGTGTCGGCAGTGTGAGAATACTCTAGGAGGCGAGAGATTTGGCTAGGATCTCCTCATAGCAGTGTCGAGGCCTTATGATGTCATCTTGGGTATGGAATAGTTATCTATATTCCATGATCAGATCAACTATATTAGGTGCATAGTGCGGTGTGTCTGCATGGATGGGACCAGTTTCACCTTCACCGACGATAAGGGAACCTTTGCAGCGCAGGCCAGACTTACTCGGAGGAGGGTGCATCCGATCACTCATCAGTTGGCTTGCCTTACCCTCAGAGTGGTTGATGTTTAGACTCTGACTTATCCTGTTGTGGTGGACCAGTATGAAAATGTTTTCCCTGATGATGTTCCAAGACTACCTCCTCACGGAGAGTTGTATTTCTACTTTTACATTTACCCCGGAACGACACTGATATCTACTCTAGTGTATCAGATGGCTCCCGCAGAGCTTCACGAGATGCGGGTACAGCTGGAAGACTTACAGGGGAAGGGATTCATCTGGTCCAGTTTTTCTCCCTGGGCAGCCCCGATTCTGTTTGCCAAGAAGGCAGATGGGAGCTTGAGTCTCTGTGTCGACTACCGTCGCCTGAACCAGGTGACCTTGAAGAACAAGTACCCACTCCCGAGGATTGACGACCTCTTTGATCAGCTCAAGGGAGCACGATGGTTCTTGAAGATAGACCTCAGATCAGGCTATCATCAGCTTAGAGTTCGAGACGAGGATGTGCATAGGACGGATTTCAGATGTCAGTGCGACCACTATTAGATCTTGCTTATTCCATTTGGCGTAACCAATGCTCCAGTAGTGTTCATGAGTCTCATTAACATGATATTCCAGCCTTACCTCGATTGCTTTGTCGTAGTCTTCATCGACGACATACTGATCTACTCGACTACTGAGTAGGAGAATGCCTACAACTTGAAAGTAGTACTGGACACACTCCGAGAGCACCAGCTTTATGGTAATCTCTCGAAGTGCCAGTTTTGGATTCGATAGGTTCAATTTTTTGGTCACGTCATCTCGAAGGTTGGATTTGCAGTGGATCCAGAAAATATTGAGGTGATACTTTCTTGGGAGTCTCCCAGGAGTGTGATGGGGGTATGGAGTTTCCTGGGCTTGGCTGGATACTACCGAAGATTCGTTCCAGACTTCTTCATATTTGCAGCACCATTATCATCCTTGAAGAAAAAGGGGAAACCCTTCATGTGGTTGGAGATATGCCAGCAGAGCTTTCAGGAGCTGAGGCAGAGGCTGAATAGTGCCCCCATCTTGAGGCTTCCAGAGGAAGGTGTAGGGTACGTAGTCTACTATGACGCATCAGGGACCGGACTTGTGTGTGTCCTGATGTAGGATCAAGCTATGATTTCTTATGGTTCTCGGTAGCTGAGATAGCATGAGAAGAACTACGCTACCCATGACCTAGAGCTAGCAGCAGTGGTCTTCGCCGTGAAGATGTGGTGACACTATCTAATGGGTGAACATTTTACCGTGTACTCTGATCACAAGAGTCTCAGATATATCTTCTCTCAGAATGACCTGAACCTGAGACAACAACGATGGCTTGAGTTCCTTTAGTACTATGACTTTGAGATATTCTATACTCCTGGGAAGGGAAACATTTTTGCGGATGCTCTCAGCATGAGATCTGGTATTCATCTGCTTGGAGAGGCGACAAAGCAGCTGACTTCCTTACAGATATCCTTTGTGGATAGGGATGGAGCAGCCTATCTACAGTCTCTTATAGTCACTCCTACAATTCTTCAGCGAGTCAGGGAGGCACAACATGGGGACGCTGAATGTGAGACGCGACGTGCTCAGATATCCATAGGGAAGTCACCTGATGGATTTTTTGAAGGTGGGGAGCATGTCATTCTTTACAGAGGACGTACCATGGTACCAGTTGCAATTCAGGAGGAGGTGTTGAGGGAGTTCCAAAAGACCCCTATAGCGGTACATCCAGGAGTGGCGAAGATGTATCAGGACCTCAGATGACAACACTGGTGGCTGGGTATGAAGAGAGCGGTAGCAGAGTTTGTCCACGGTGCCTCACTTGTCATCAAGTGAAGGAAGAGCACCAGGTACCAGCAGGCTTGGTACAACCATTAGAGGTCCCAGAGTGGAAGTGGCATGGGATCTCCATGGACTTCATCAGGGGTCTTCCACTTACATCCAGAGAACATGACTCTATATGGTTGATCATTGACCAACTCACCATGTCGGCCCACTTCCTACCGATCAGAGAGCAAGCCTTAGTAGAGAGCATGGGATGCCTCTACATGCCGGAGATTGTGCATTTATATGGAGTACCTTCTTCTATTTTCTTCGACCATGACGCATGTTTTAATTCACAGCTATGGAAGGGGTTGCAGGAAGCTTTTGGGACACAACTTTGTCTGGGCACCACCATCCATCCTCAGACAGATGGCCAGACTGAGCGAACCATCCAGACCCTCGAGGACATGATCTGGGATTATGTCCTCAACTTTGGTCGTAGCTGGGAGGATCACTTACCATTGGTAGAGTTTTCCTACAACAACATTTATCACTCCACCATCGGTATGACACCTTTTGAAGCCTTGTATGGTTGACCTTGTAGATCGCCATTGTGCTAGACAGACCCTGGGGACTCAGTACTATAGGGACCAGAGATGGTTCAAGCTACCATCGAGAAGGTGTAGATCATCCAAGAGCAGATGAAGACTGCACAGATCAGGAAGAAGTCATATGCTGATAGGAGATGGAGTCCTCTGGAGTTTGAGGATGGAGACCACGTCTTCCTCTGGGTCTCACCTCGACGAGGTTTACAGATATTTGTCCGAGGTGGAAAGCTATCTTTGAGATTCATCAGACTTTTCTAGGTCCTCAATAGCGTTGCCGAGGTGGCATACTGCTTAGCTCTTCCACCTCAGTTGCACCGGGTGAAAGATTTCTTCCACGTATCTCAGCTGAGGAGATACGTGCACGACCCATCCCACATCATTGACCATAGAGAGCTGGACATCGATGAAGGGGTGACTTTCCAGGAGTTCCTAGTGGAGATCGAGGATGGATAGGAGTGGGTCCAATGTGGACAGTTGATACCTCTTGTGCGCGTTTGCTGGCAGCATGGGAACCTCTAGGAGAGCACATGGGAGCGGGAGGCTCATATGTGTGCTCTGTACCCCCATGTGTTCCCTTAGTGTGAGTTGTAGCTTACGGGGATGTAAATCCCTGAGTTGGGGAGAATGTAAAGCCCCAAAAATTCCATGGAAATTTTTTTCTTAAATACATGGGAATTTTACGAGAATGCGAAAATTTACGGCGCTTGATTCCAACGCCCGGTGTGCCCAGAATCAATTTCTGAATTTTTTTTCGGGTATGTTTAGTAAACATATGAGCAGGATTTTATAACTTTTGAACCGGTGCTCGGAACTGAAATCCAAGGGCACCGTTGAACTCGCAGCGTTGGTGATTACATAGTGAGACCTTCACTGCAGTTTCATTTTGTCAAGAATGGAAGATAGTTTTTGGTATTTTTAAATAAAATTAAATAAAAATAAGGTGTGCTTATTTTTATTTTGTTGGTCGTTAAAACCTCCAAGTGGAGGTTAGAGGTAGGGCCCACCTGCACATAACCTACCTTGGGAGGATATTATTCGATGGGGCCCACCCGAAGTTTAACACCTCTTACAATCAAATATGTGGGGCCCACACGGGCTTTAAACCTCCTTGAACTCCCCATAAATGGGGGAAGGCTCTTGAACTCCCTTCATTAGAGAGCCAACCCCCCTCTATTAATTAATTTAGCTCCTTTAATTAATTAATTAAAACTCATTTGAATTCTTTTCAATTCTTTTGGCCAATAATTAAATAATGGGTTAGCTTAACCCATGATTTTGGTTGGAACATTATTTTGGTGGAGATTTGGAGAACCCTTGGAGAACTTCATCCTTCCAACAAAGAATGATGAAAATATTCATCGATCTTCAACCGTGCCAAAAGAGGAGGAGTTGACCACGAAGAACGATGATGAAGCTTCTTCCTCGGTCTCCTACCTCAGACGCTTCCTGATGTCTACGAATCAACATCCGCCATTTTCCTGTGACTTCGTCAGCGATCATCATCATACGAGGTAGGGGTGTGTTTTGTTTTGAGAAATGTTTTTTCTTCCTTCCATGATTGTTTCTCCTGACCCGCTTGTTACCAAACTAACGTAGAAGGAATGGGCCAAACGAACACGGCCCAATCCCCTCGGCTGTTCTTGAGAATGTTTAGTGTGTTCTTCACAGTCTTCATGGGTGACAAACAATGGATCATTGTGAGTCAGTTGTGTGATGCAACGATCCCAAATTGAAGACCCAACATCAAACAACCTAGTGGAGGTGTGACGACAATAGTGGGAGATGGATCAGACCGGAATGGAAAGGACTGTTCCTAGACCATTCTTCAATAGGGTAGATAAAAACGTGTTTTGAGAGCTGATAGGAGGCCTAGAAACACCAGAGATGACTTTAGGACGCCGGGGAGACCTAGAGACAGAAGTTTCGTGGAAAACAAAAAAACAGAATGAAGAACAAGCACCACGGGAGGCATGCCGGCAGGAGGTGTCATTTCTGGAAAATTCTAGAATACACGGCGTGTATATCATACGAACACGTCGTGTAGTACAGGCATTCTGTGGCTTTAGTTTCAGACGTTAGACAAGTAACACACTGCGTGTGACCCCAATCACATGGTGTGTACTCTCTATACATAAAGGAAGAAGTGGCTTCACGAGACTCGACGTGTAATTCCGGGATACACAGACATAGGGTGGATTACATGGGCATGTACTCCACCACATGGATAAGCTTGACCAGTGGCATGGGCTATCCCGTGTATCAGATACATGGGTTGGTGAACACGGGTTGAGGCTGTGTACAGGCACATGGCCAGTGTACACTGATCCAACCCCAGTTGCATGGACACGGCATGTAACCATACCACACACCGTCTACTTAATTTTTTTTCCACGATCATCCCTTATACGCAGGTTGTTGCACATGGGCAGTACCCTAGGTCTTACTACATGGCGTGTACCATATTCTAACATGCTGTGTACTTTTTGGGAAATGTATTGATCATCTTGTCCTCAATATCTTTGACACATTTTGTTCGGGTTAGCCCCATATGACGTGGAAAACCTTTAGGATACATCAACTTGAGACTATGAGGCAGTTGATGTATCGAAACTTGGCTTGAAGAGCGGACCCTCCCAGAATTAGGCATACCTGAGCGGAACCCTACGGCTGGTTGTGCACTGTTGATTATTCTTGGATCATGAGTTGGTCTGATAGTTCTGATGAATATTCCTGGATTATGTGTTGGTCCGATAATTCTAAACCTCTATTCCTGGATCATGTGTTGGTATGACAGAATGGCTAGACCTAGATCATGTGTTGGTCCGATAGTTTTGACTTTTGTTCCTGGATCATGTGTTGGTCCGACATAATAGCTGGTCCTAGATCATATGTTGGTTTGATAGCTTAGATGATTCTATGGCTATATCTGGTCATCTCTATCTCTCTACATAAGTTGTATACCTGTGTGAGCTGAGTCAGTAACTCTTTTGTTTCCTCACGATTGGGATGGGACATTTGATAAACTTAGGTATATGTATGGGTATATACCTAAGTGGGGTTTTCAGTTGATCTCATACTTTTTGGGTTATCCTAGTTGGATTTTTGTGAGACATAGAGGGTCTTGTGGTCCCTACTAAGTATCTTTATACTCACCCCTACATGGTCTTTGCCCACACCTCGTCATATTGGTTGTAGATGACGGACAGCACTGACCGAGGCAGAGTGTACGAGGACTGGACAGTACCCAGAGGTGGACCTCATGACGAGTCGGTACCCGGAGGAGACTGACAGACGTGGAGCACAGATGAGGCTATCAATACCTACCCTTCAGGTCAGATCCATGGAGGATGATCCAAGAGCTTCTTGTCACCTTCCAGTTGTTTTGTCTTTTTCTGGTACCTTACAGTTGGGCTTGTATTTCCAGCCCCCTTTACTTTTCAAAACTTCTTTTATATACAGTTTCTACTTAGTGTTTTACTTCCAGTTTTGTACTCCGTTGTGTGTGTTTACTTTTTTTAAAGGTAACGCCTTCCCATCTTAGGGATTTACGCCTTTGGTGCTAGTCATCAGCCCCTGGCCTATGGAAGGCGGGCTTGGGGTAGTCACGACATGGGTCCCGAGGACGGGTCGTGACATTCATTGAATGAAGAATGTTGATGATATATAACAGCTCAAATAACATCACATGGAATCTTTCCATTTCATCCCATTGGTTTTTATTCACTAGAACACTTTAATGAATGAATGATTCATGTTTTAAATGACCAACTTTTTAGTGTGTGACAGATTAGAAACCGAGTATAGAAGGGAATAGAAAATATATATATCACATTCATGGTAAAAATGAGTATGGTTATTGACCATGGAATCACATTCAGCACCACAATATATTAGTGATTATTTTAATTCATATACCATACAAATTCCAAGGATGTAAAAGATGGTATTCCTTTCAAATATCAATTCAAATATTAGTCAAGAACTGGTTTTAGGGAGTTCGACATATGAATTATTTCAAAATAAATAAACTAGGTGTTCCCAAATAACTATTATTATTAACTCATCAAGGGTTCATTATCATAAATAAAAAAAATATTCTTTGATTGAACATGATTTCTATCCTTTGAATTATACTATGGAAAAATTCAGGAAGATAAATTTCCTTGATATTCCAACAAAATTTTGTTAATGAAAACCATTAGAGAATGAATTGTGCAAGAATCCAAGAATGTCAAATAATCATAATGATGATAAATTCCATATTTATGTATAATGAATGAGGAAATGGAATTTAACACAATGGACTTACCTCAAAGGTAAAATATTGGTGCTTCAATATTTTTCACCATCAATTTTATATTCCTCATCATTGGATCATGAATCTACTACCATCTCATAGATTCATCATTGACACCACAAAAGATCATCCCCCATCAAATAATATTCTACATATTCACCTTGTCTTATGGAAAATAAGTAGATAAAAATAGGGAAAATGTTATAAGGAGGTTATTTATAGGCTAGTAATTCATTAAATATTCCTTTAAATTAAATACTCAAAATAACCTGGCCTGGTACCATTTACCCAAGCATGTTGAAGGAGTTCATATGCCCTAGAGCCTTTATATTAATATATATAAGTTATATCGTATTGTATGATATAACCAATCATAAGTAAAACATTTATGTGTAAAATATTTTTTTATATGCATATGTAGTCAATCATATTTTAAAATTGAGGGGTAATTATAATTCATGGAATGGGATTCAATACCATAGTTTAGGTATATCATATTTTAGAATTTACGAAATGTCATAAGGGTTTGAAATATGATTTCATACTACTTCATTTACATGAATTTTATAGTATGATTCATTTGGAAATTCTATGATACTCATTTGGTAATTCACATTTAGATTGATCTTCCTTAATGGTTTTCATTTAAAGAAGTGTTATATAAAATGTAATGCATGGGAGGAGATAGAATAATGAATGCATATAATGCAGGTGGTAGTTGAGGAATTAACTCATGCATTATAATTCATGGGTTAATTCATTCACTATCAAGGAAAATCCTATAGGGTTATATAAGATCCCACTACCATGAGATAGAAATGGGTATAGTGATTTCATGTTGCTTGACATAGACTATATGATCTTAAAGCTATATTTATCTACCACATTTGTATGATGAGGCACCAGCATGTTGTGGTGTATGGGAGATATCTTTTGTACAAAGAGTGATTCATTGTGACCCATTTATACCTATGAAGAGAAGATCCATATGGTTTTTACTTTATGATCTTTGTTGATCATAGAAAATGAAGATATTATAGTGGTAGCGACGGTGTAAGGTACGCTGTTGTATTTTGTTCTTTATTTCCTGTTTAAATCATATTTCGTAAATCTAAGCATGATGATATTGGTTTAGTATTATTAATATATTACACTTATTATAATAATTGTTATTAAACCTATATGATTTAGATCAGTGGTATTAGAGCTTCCCAAGAAATCATATTTATGAAATAATGTGGGACATGAAGTTTTTTGTATATAGTATTTCCTACCATACTAGTAATTGTAAAATACAATGGGATATTTTTTTCTATGAGTTATGTATTATAGAATACTATATAGGATATCATAAGTCACGACATAGGTTGAATTTATAGTTTTTTTTTGTATCATACAATATCTATATATCATAAATTATAATATTTGTGTAGTGTTTTTTTAAAATAGAGAATCTAATTTCTAATTGATAAAAATGTATTTCATGAAATATGATATTATATATCAAAGTTAATGATAAAGATATAGATATTAAAATAAAAATACATATTTTATTCAATGATTAGGTTATCAGTTGTAAAGTACAATTGGTGGTAGACAAAGTCACAACTTGTCAGTTGTATCCAATAAATCCCATGGATCATAATATATGGACTGAATTGTACCCTTCGATTAGATTGGACCATAGAATATGATTGATTAGAAAATGTTTTTTTCTTAAAATTAAATTATTAATTGAATATAAATATTTATAATTTTTTTTTCTAAATAATGATTAAAATGTATTTAGGGTATATTTATTAATTTATAATTAGTTTATAATTAATTAATTAATTTTTATGAAACATTTATTATAAAATATTCCTTAATATGAAATGTTAATATTAAAAATACCTTATATAAAATTATATTTAATTCTTTATAAATTAAATAAATTGTTTATTTAGTAATCATAAGGTGTGATTTATAAAGTGTTTATAAATTATAAAATAAGGAAAAATATAAAGTGTTTATATTTAAATTAATTACTCATATTAAATTATTAATTTGGGATATTATTTAAACCATGTTAAAGAGTATTTAATGATTGATTTTATCAAGGTTTAAACCTTGTTAAGTATAATATATAAGGATTGTGTAAAAAAAATTAATAATAGATATGGAATTATAAAATGATTAAAATTCATAAAAATATCATATATTTAAAGTAAATTTCATATAAAGAATAATATAGAAGAGATTATATTATAAAATTAATATAAATAGTTTTTATTCAAAATTATGAATTTCCATAATGAATAAGATAAAATAATAAAACCTGAATAGTTATTTATTTTATGAATTGTTCATAAATGGTTATCTCATATTTAAATATGTGAACCATTCCTTTATTTAAAATTTATTACCTTGTTTAATTCAGTAATATAAATCTTTTATAAACAATGAATAAGTGTATTCATTAGTTTAAGTTGTTAAACTACTTATTATAATTGTCAAGCCTTTAATTTCATGTTAGGTATGATTACATGAGATTTATTTTTCATGTACCTTGACCTTGGATTGTAATTGATGTTATTAACACAAATTTAGTTATGAACAATATTTTATATATATTAGGATTTAGATTTATGATTAATTGGATTCTATATTAAGTAAAGTATCCTTAAGTTTAGGGGATTTAGGTCAAATTCCTAGTTACCTAGAGGCTTCATCCTTATTCTAGAATGGTTGGGTTGGCTATCTATGTTTTTGGGCTTACTCTTATAGATATTGTCGATATCATATTATTTAAAAAATATTAATGAATATTTCACATACCTTATGCATGATATATATTTGGATATGTCTTAATATGTATATTCTCTACATTTAGGTGTAAAATAAATTGTAGGTTGTGTAAAGGGTTACATATCAATATGGTTTAATGATATTGGTAAGGTGGGTTGAATATAATCCAAAACTAAATCTTTAAATGAATGAATACATAAAGTAAATTACATGAGATAAGATTATGATAATAAATATCCTTTTAAATACTAAGTGTTATATTCCTTTTAATATGGCACTTATCAAGACCTCGATCATCCAACCATGTAGTTTCAAGATTATTTGGGGTACCCCTGGATTATCTTGTGTATGGGAAGAAATTAATTGGTAACCTTGTATTATCCAATATGTAGTAAGGTTCCCCTATATTATCTTATTCTAGCCTATTTTTAGTGTTTTATTTAGGTTTTAGTTATTTGGGAAACTCTAAGGGTTAGGATACCATAGGAATTGAGTTGGGTTTATCTATATGATGGATTGGGTAAAGAGTTATTCACTCAACTATCCAACAATCATATATGATAATATTTGGATAATTCCATAACTAAATAACTAAGTGGTGTGAGGAATGAAAAAGTTGATTCATTTCTTAGTTAAATATAGATATTATCTTACTAATGGATATGATATATTCCAATGGGGTTATCATTTTTTGTTGTATCCCACTTAATAAAAAAATTTATTAAATGGTAATAATACATGATACTCATCTAATAGAATATTTTATTATATTTAAATAGAAACATCATCATCATTATCAATCTTATATTTGAGATCAATCTTATATTAAAGAGAAGTTTTATATAAGAAACTTATAAAGTTGGTAACATAAGAAAATTTATTAAGTAAAAATAAAATTATATGTTTTAGAACAATACTTTAATCAGTAACCTATTCTTAAAGTTGTTTAACAGGTGAATATAGATGCTTGATAGAAGCATAAAATTATTCACCTAAGGTTTAAAAGTCATTAAATACCAAATAAACTATGGAATATCACTCTTAGATACTCAATTTGATTGGTTATTTCAATTATCCTCAATATGATTGAGTATGGTAACGACTTGGTGATAATAAAGATTTCTTATAATTCTTATTCAAGTTAAGAAGTTAATTCTATTATCATCTATGGATTTTTTTTAAAAATATGACTAACTTTAAGAAAACTTTTCATGATATACTTAAGTGTTGAGAATACATGAACTTGGCATATTATATTTGAGTTATGGTGTTTTATATATAGAGAAAGTGGTTAAAATTTCAAACAAAAAGAAAAAAAATTAGTTAGAAACTATAATAATGCTTCTTCAATATCCAGTCAAGTTCATTAAAACATAAAGGTAAAGTCGAGAAGGAGGAGTATTTTTTTAAGATACCTGAATGGTTTTTGGAAAATCCATGGAATTTATATTTCAGGTATCGGTGTTATAAGAATAAATTCCCTGGTTTTAAAGGGTATATGATATCAAATATATAATTTAGAAAAATTAATATAAAAGGGTTAAAATTGAGGGATGAATTTATAGAGCTTATAGCTTTCCTTCATGTTAGGAAGTAAATGGTTTATACATAAATTTATTGAATATAAAGGACTTCATAAAGATTATATGGATATTAAAAAAGTGAATCTTCATATCATTTCTATTATATAATAATATAATTTGTTCATTAATAATGATTTATTGTAAATAAAATGATATGATTAATTTTATATATAAGGTTTATGATTCATCATATTTTATAACATGTTTTGAAAATTAGGAATGGTTAAAAGTTTTTTATTTATGATATATCATTTATTCATATGTTTGTTAAAATGTGAGGGAAGATGTTCCTTCCACCCTGTAGTATAATATTTTAAGAAATAAATTCTCATTTTCAGAGTAAAAGTCTCAAAACACATAGAATATCATACATGATATGGATAATATAGTCTGTTTTTTAAAAATTACAACTCATAGAAAATAATATTTCTTTCCAAAACATAAAGGATTTATTTATATTATCATGATATTATGAATATAATATTTTTTCTAAGAGGATAGTGTGAATATGTTTTAACTTAGATAAGATCAAAGTTAACAAATAAAAGATTATACCAGTCTAAAATTAATGTGATTCCCACTTAATATCCAAAAGAGTTTTTGGATATTTAAAGGTAAAGAGAAATGTAAATAGTCACATTTAGTTATCATGAGAAAGTAAATATCAGTATTTTCTAAAGCATTATTCCAGTTAAAATACAAATTGAATGTCACTTTATCCTAACAGAGTTTAGGATGTGCTCGTAAGTAAAAAATGTAAATAGTTGCATTATTTTTCAATGAAAAAGTTATATGTAATGTGTTCGAAGGAGATTATATTAATATTATGAAAATTTCTATGTAGAAAAAATTAGTTGGCATCATAAAATTAGATTATATAGAGTTAATGAGTTTGAATATTTTGAAGGAGTTGAACATTAATAATATGATTCCAAAATCTCACCATTATTCAAATTTTATTTCTTCATAGATGTTTCTATTTAAAAAGTTTTGTAGGAGGGTTTTATCATATGGTAACAAATATATGTGATATGAATTATTTATAAATGTAATTATTTAACAAAACTCCCAAAAATATAATAAACATAAGGCTGATCTGACAGTCTGTCATATATGTTATGATAGAGAGGTTCTTATGTTGGGTTTTGTTACATATTCTTAGAAGGGTTTTATGAATATAATATGTATCATATAAAATAAAATATATAATTTATATTTATTTCACATTGGTTGAATATATTTATATAATTATATACTTAAAAAAAATTAGATATTTTTATTATTGAAATAAAATTACAATGAATAAAATCAAGGAGGTCTAATGTAGTGTATCTCAGGTGAATCCCTATATATAATACCCTGAAAATCCATCTATAAAAAACTAGTACTTATATAAATAATCAAAATCTTCATTTTGATGCCTCTTTAAGTGAGAAGAATAGCCTCCATATTCCCCTGAATCTATGTGTAAATAATCTATACTTCATGATGAAGCATTTTTCTACATGCTCTGATAGTATAGGATGTGATCCAATGACTAGGAGAGACTCTTGATATGAATTAGACTATAAAATGTATATATTAATATACATTTCATGAAATTTACAAATAATTGACCTCTTAAAGTATGACTTTGAGTTATCCCTAGTCAATGTTTGCCATGGATTATTATATCTTATGATTAAATGTTAAGGTTATCCAGAGTAATATTCTTGTATCAGATATAGAATATGCTCATGGGGCACAAAAAGTGTTTTTATGAACTGTATGACCCACTAGGTATAACACATGGAGTTTCAAACACTGTGTATTTAGTATAATAGGGGATAATGGATCATATATAAGTATCCATTAACTAAGGATGAAAAAATAACTATCATGAGAACCTTTATACTTTGATACCTTTCATACAAACACCATTGAGTCTTAGCTAATCAAGGGCGGTTGGGTATGTTTCGGATCATTTCATTGGTTCAAGCTCTACTAATAATGTATTTGTCCTCTTATATGATAAGTTTGACATATGGGACCTCGATTGAGATATATATGAGAGTATTAAACTGCACATAGATAGTTTATATAATATACTTATCTATTTAGATGAGGTACATGTGGAGTGTTCATCTATAAAGATGAATGGTATGAGACATATTCAATGACTTGGTCATACTATACTCAAATAATCAAGAACCTATGAGTTTTCTATATGTGATTGAAATTATATATTTCCTATGATCACTCAATGTATTAGATAAAGGAAACTTATTATAATGCATGTTATCATGAAATGTGGCTAGTGGACACAAGTATAATGATACCTGTGTTAGATATAGATCACACAGAATCCATTTAAATATTGAGTAGCATTTATTCTTTAATAGAGGCCACTATTTACATAAATTTATGGATCCATTGATTCATATTTTTTTTCAATTCTATAATGTTACATGTGTCATGCTTTATGGTTGACTGAATGAGTGTTGATTTCAACTCAGAGAGCTTATCTAAATGTTACTTAGAGTTAATCCAAAATAGGTTTAGAGGGGTATTCACAAGGTATTGAATATGATATGATATGAGGTAAAATTAATGGTAGTTTTAAAAAATTAATTTGGAATATATCCAAAATATTTTTGTATATTATTTCACAAGTTATCATATATGATACAATATATGGTGAAATGGTGAAAAAAATTAGGCTTTAGTGCAAGTGAGTGATTGAAGGTGTTGATATGGCCTAAATCCTATTTATATATATGTTATATATATATATATATATATATTATTTGGTATGATATAACCATTTTTATAGTAAAACATATAAGATACAAAATAGTTTTATATATACATATGGATTATATCATATTTTATGATTGTGAGGGAAATCGTAGTGCCTGGAATGGGATTTCATGCCACTGCCAATGTATATCATATTTTATGATTTATTTCATATCTTAGGGTAATGAAATATAATTTTATGCAACTAAATTTCAATTAATTATATACTATAATTCATTTGACATGGATATGACACTCATTTCACATCTGAATGTTAATATTTAATGTTCATATCGATCTTCCATGATCTCTAACATTTAAAGAAGTGTTATATGAGCTATAATACGAGGGAGAGATAGATTAATGAATAAATATGATGAATGTCTTGGTTAAGGATTTAAATCATGTGTTATAACACTATAGTTAATTAAAGAACAATCCAAAATCATTCATGAGGGTTTTATAAGATCCTACTACCATCTGATGGTAGTGGAAATAACGGTTGATCAATGCTCAGTCAAGACTCTTGGATCCTCAAGATCTTTTTTCCAACCGCCATTACATGATGATTCACTAGCATGATGTGTTTTATGTATGATATCACTCTTATGATAAGTGATTCATTGAAAACTATAGATCCATATGAAGGTAATATCCTTATGGTTATTCCTTTGGGATCTTCATCAACCATAGAAGATGAAAATGTTGTAGTGGAAGTGAAGGTGTGAGGTATATTTTTGTATTAAATTATTCATTTGTAGTTTAATACATATTTTAAAAATATATTAATTTTGATCTAGGTTTGGGATTCTCAATCACTTTACCTTGTTCTAATACCAATTATTAGGCTACCATGAATCCTAGAACCCATAAATATACATCACCAAGGAAAAATAGCTCAACCTAAAAAAAATCAATGTAAAAATTTCCATCTAAACATCCATTAAGATGATACCAACATTTTTCACTTAAGGGGTGAATATTTATTTATTTAATACATAATAAATTTCCATTAAAATTAAGATAGTGTATAATTTCAATAAGATTCATCCTCTAGGAGAAACACCATGTCCTAAAACTAATGTAGTGGTCAAAAAATCTTTCTAATGTCATTAACTAGGGTAAATATACTATTTTACCTCTCTATAGGACTCAAGACTTAAAATCTCATAAATGAGTGAATTCCTAACTAAGGAAGAACTCAAGTCAATATACCATTCCCACTTTTAAACATTTTCACCCACCAAAAAGAAACAACTATGACTACTGAACTAGTAATCATAAAATAATATCATATTGGAAAAAACCTATCCTCACACACACTTAATCCACCAATGGGGTTCAATGCTCTATATGAACCCGAGACACAACCACATAGAAAAAACATTTTCCTTTCCACCATTTACACCTCGTTAATCTTCCAAGTATTTTAAATCCCCCATAATGATAGACAATCTCAATCCCATTATGAGGAAATTCCTCAATAATAGTATAATCTCACATTATTTTAATGATGATAAGATTCCTTTAACAAAATCATGAAATACATATTTCATCTATCCAAATGAAATAGAGATAAAAAAACATAGAATAGTGATATCAACATAAACCTTGTTCAATAATAAGAACACATATTGAAATAGATTCATGTACCCAACCTTTGGAGTTTGATCCATAAAATAACACTCAGATATAAAAATTACACATTAAACCCTTCCATAAGGTTAATAAACTAAATATTTCACACAAAATTCAAAAAATCTCATAGGGTGGGGATCCTTGTGGTCTACTTTAACTTCTTATTATCACTATACATGGTGCATGTACCAACTTCACCAACACTAAACATAAGTATGTCATTATCCCCAATGCTTAATTTATTCTCTAACATTAATGAAAATTATGAAATTGCACCTCAAAGTCCTAACAAGATCTCATCCATCATTGAACGTAACCCAGTTGGGTTTTAGTATCTATTTATGATATAAATATAATATAAAATCAAGAGATGGAACCAATATCATTAAACCTCCATGAAACTAACTCTTATCTCATTAGTTACCCATTACAACATAATCTAGAAATGATGGTTCTAACCCATTCATATGGCCCTGATCGATTGGATCTAAATCCTTGGATAAAACCTGTTGGAATTCATGCTACCCCCAAAACCTCAATACACTAAGAAACATCATTCACCATATTGTTATGACCAACACATGATTGAAACCTATGCTTAGTTAGATCTGCAACATTATGGTATTATACCCTATTGGGTGACCACAACTCAAAACCACCAATCACAGCACCCAATATAAACCTTATAGAAATACGGGTAAATAAAAATAGATCAAAATGAATTATTTCCTACATTTAGGAGAATTAATTAGGTGAAAATCCTATGAATATTTGGTCACACACAATCCCACAATTGATTCTTCTATACTAGGCCTCCCTTATGAGATGAGATGTAAGGGACACCATAATATAATAGAGACAAAAAAAAATTTATATAAAAGGAAAGGCATAAGCACATAAAAAATACATTTAAGGAGGTCTAAAATAATTTATCCCTAGGGTGTCGTCCTAAAAAAATATGGTACCCTTTGGGGTAAAGGAACCGATACTAGAAAAGTCAAGTAACAGCTCAACCTGAGACTCTCTAAAGGTAAGAAAGTCTGCCACAACATTATATTCATAAAAATTATGAATAATGTTCATAGATTTACTCATTAGATACTTTCACCTTCTAATGGTACATTATCTATACCACCGAAGAGATTCACCTCTTGTTATTTCATTGTATATGATCAGCGAGACGGTCTCAATCTCCCTGATATAAATAATCATTTGATTGGAAAAACAATCAGGCATGTGATGAAATAATGAACCTCTTCCAAATGGTAGTAAATGTTCCCAAAGAAAATAAAAAAGGCCACCACCAAAGATACTTTAGGAAATCTGATCACACCACTATCCCTCATGGACTCCATACAAAACTCACACTTTAAGATCCCACTACACCACCAATTCTCTAAAAATAATCTAAGAGCACACCCTAATAACTCATAATGATAACCCTATGATTTAGCTAAATTGAGGGTGGAACCATTGAATACCACCAAAAATAATCCATGGGCCATATAAACATAGTAGTGGAATTCATTAATATCAACTATATCGCTCATATTTCAATATGTCCTTAAAAATAGCTAAAATATTCCTACATAATGTCATCATCAGCAAATTGATGGTAATACCAAAAAGACGTGTGTTTGACCTCCAAAAACTACTTTTATCCTTTCTATTAGTAAAAGATGTCACATCAATCCTAATGAAAACATTTATTCAATGGGTCTATGAATTACACTATAAACCCTTTATGCACTATTGTGATATCTAATAACCAATAAAAATATCAATATTGAAAAAAAAATATGCCAATATGAAATTGGGCCTCTTTATGAGGGAAATTATATATTTTCCATCATAATAAGTTCACATATTCTAAAACCACTGTAATAAACCACATAATTGTTATTTCTATAGCGTGCTAAGCTAAAATCATCAACTGGTGGGTTGTCAGATAAAATCACCTAAGGGCTAGCCCTACTCATCCTGTCTGGTGGCCTCACTTTCAATTGAAGGTGAATCTAAAACCATATACTAAATTCAATACCACCTTAAAATATTAGTGATCCATCCATACTACACCAAGGATGGTGTCACAAGGTCTCACCCTAACATGATGGAATCCAATAAATCATTTCTACCACATCAGAAAATTCTTAAAATATCATCTGATGTGAGTGAATGGATTAACGATACTAATATAGATCTCTAGTTGAAAGTGTCTAACTATGATCTCTACTAGGGTCTCTAACTCATTAATAATGGTATAGGAAATAATTTCCCACACTAGTTTTAATGATTATGAGTGTCCATAAAGAATACATAAATCATAGCTTAAACACTATCAGACACTACCTGATCTAAGCCATCCATCATGTAAAACTATATATAGTTCAAAAATAATCACTTCATGTCTAACAAGAAACACATATAAGTGGTATTGAAGGTGGTTTATATCATTTCACACCTATGATTTCTCTTTCACCACAATCTCCTCTGCCACCACCTCCTGAAAGGATACTGAGCCTATGATATGAGGGTCTAATATCAAAGGTACCTTAATTGTTAAGGTTTCTCCATGACATTTCATTTTTTATCTGCAGGAAAGTGAGGTCCTCTTCCAAAAATAGTGTGTATCACTACCAATAAAACTCTTAAATTTCAATTCCTTCTCAAGGGATCTGGTGAAGGTGGTGGATACATAAAGGCATAACCTCATCTAGAATCTTAGTTTGGTGGTCTCTCTTGACCTCTAGAACATGCAGAAAATCAATTTTAAATAATTTAAAAGAAAACCTCATCTATTAACCTCAAAACATAATCATTCATGGTCATTTTACCCTGAAGAGAGTTTAGTTCCTTCTAAACCCAGAAAACCATCAACATTTCAAAAAATAAATACACTATAACAAGAGATCAAACTCTACAAAAAGTATATAAGTTTCATCATGAGTTTGAGTAATAAAATGTACACCAATAATTCATGATGATGTGAAGTTAACTCAATATAATAACTATCATCTAGATAGTGGGTGCCTAAAACAAATGGAAAAATGTGAGTATCAGACTCCAACTATTCCTCCATAAACTAAGGATCAAGATTATCTCAAAACCTTAGAGGCCTCATCATTGAAACATACATAGAATATTCATAAAATAGTTAATCTTGTCCCAATAGTAGTAACTATCATAAAATATATAGGAGGGCCTACATTGAGCATAAATAGTGAAGGTTCTTCCCTTTTCACATTGGAAAAAGTCAACTCCTAACTATATCCTTGAATCGATGCCTCGTCACTATAGTGAGAGGCTCAAGCATGGAAAAAAGATCATCATAGCCCTACCTATAAATATAATATGGTAATATAAAAGTTGCATCCTCTATCTGATAGGATGAACCCACGATTAGTAGAGAATATATAGGTGAACTAACATAGTAAAAACATGAAAACCATAACTTACCAATATATGATGTATGTATCATCCTGACTATACATTTAAATTGGTGTCTTGGAGTTTTAAGTTTACCAAAAAAATATTAGAGTCTAGTTTAATGGATCTGTCATTCATCACACCAACATTGGGGTCCCTAGTCTAAAAAAATGCTAAAACCCCTTCCCAAACCAAATAATCACAAGTATACTAACACTAAATGTAATCCTTATGACTCAACCACTTTGATACCACACTAACATGACCTAACCCATTGGAACCCTCCCTGGTCCAGCAGTAAGCTGAGTGTGTCACCCTAAACCTTCCCCTAATAAGCTAAGGGATTGAGACTATCACCAATAATCCATAACATATATGGGATACCTTATCCAATAACAACCTGAAATAGATATGAAATATAGATACACGATATAATCAACAATGTCCACATATATATATATAAACAACTAAACCATATAATAATTCATGTATGTGACAACAACTATCTTGTATAATACCATGGATATAAAAGCCTAAAGATAATAATACAATAGACATGGTCACTTAGAACAGTTTTCATAAGATAAGGGAATACACCTCCTCGCTATAAGGACTCCTAAAGGATCTACAAGTACTACTTACACTTCCACAAACCACTATAAACTATAATTCATCCAATATAATATCTTAACTAGCTCCACGTCCACCAAGGTCATCACTAAACTATGTGATGCCAACACAGAAAAAACATTTTTAGACACAAAACCCATGTAGAGGAGAGTATAAGCATACCAAGTAAGATACCATGAAAACACAATGAAGGGTGAAATAAAAGTCAACTCAAAATATAGGGAAGATCGTGATATACTATTTGGTCCAGAAAAAAAGGACAATAGAAGAACACAAATCATCTTAGATCAGATCTATAGAGGATAATATCTCACAAGAAACCAAAGATGATCAAAACACAATAAGACCCATAATTACTAAAGTCGATAGCTAGGTTACATTTAATATCTTGAAGGAAACTGGGGCTTTTTCCTATGTCACAAGTCCTGAAATATCTAAAATATAGATATTAACAACTAACCATACCTCATAACTTCTATGCTACCTCATTATAACATAGTGATAAACCATTCCTTGCTGAGGTATTCTAATAAATTGATAGAGTTATGAATCTAGTGGATGAAGTACCTATAACTAATATCATAGGTAAAATACCAACCTCTATAAGTTGAGGATGCACACCCCAACATGAGGGGGAGTACTAGCTTTTCCAATGTTATGGGGGTCTTATGCCTTGTCAAGATGGAGGGGGTACTAACCCCATACCTAAATGGAGGATCCACACCCCAAGGATGGAAGTACAACACCTCAAACTAATGGGTTGGTGTTACCTAATTCGATAATACTTAGGTGTAACCCACAACCTATCTGTATAATGTCTCCAGGGGGTTACCAACCCCATGTCTACACCAAAAATCTCATTCATACTCTAACATCATCTATAAAAAGATAAGTATCTCCATATATCCTAAACACTTTGGAAACATCCATTATTGTTGATGATGATATATGAATCATCATGTTATATTATAAAACCTATTAGAATAAATTATTCAAGTAAAAAAATCATACAAGTGAGAAAATATAAAAAATCATAAACTACCATGTACAATGCATTTTCTTCTAAGTATGCAATGTGTAAGCCATGACCACTAGCCAGCGTGCACGGATGTTGTTTAGTCCATGTGGTGTTAAATTACTTAGAAAATTATAGTACATGGAATGTGGGTCTTGATTCTCTTTCCAGGCATGTATTATTAATACACCTTGAGTCATGTCACATGAATATATGACTTGTACCAGTCCACACAGTGTGTGGGACTAATTGGTTTTCCATTCATATACTTCAACGAACACTAGAGTCTCAGGGATCATTAGGCATGGAATTTGAAATTAAGTCACACATTGTGTGATATTTATAGATCCATGGTTCCCAATTCATTTTTTGGAATGTGGGAGATATTACATCTAACCTAGAGGATGTGTGGTCAAGAAAACTCAAGATTTAGAATTCCATCCATTCGCTCTACAACCACTATGACTCTTTGTGCCTTTAGTACTTCCACTAAATCTCCATTTTGGACAATGACACCAATTTCCAATATCATTATTCTAATGTTCATTACTTTCTACCTTTTCATTTCCACTTAAATAAATTTGAACCATCACTACTCGAAACGCTATTATTATCTGGATAACTCGCACTACTTAGGAATTACTCATTATTGTTCCTTACCATGTCATGCCTACTTGTTTTTCATTTTTATTATCCATCAAATGGTTTCCATAATGGAATTCCCATATCAAACAATAATAGGTAGATAGGTAAAAATGAGTTAAAATTATGAATGTTAGTCAGTGATTAATTTTACCACCCAAATACCAATTTTAGTACCCCAAACATTGAAGGATAAAAAAGTTAGTGTTCATTAAAAATATCAATTTAAATATCAGAGAAGAAAACATCATGGGGGTTTTATATATCAATAACTTCCAAGGAAACGAATTAGAGGTTCCTATAGAATTATAATCAAAAACTCATCAAGGTTTTATTAGAGTGAATTATAAAATAAAGTAGTCCTTGATTTTTTATAATGCCTATCCTTATAATTATATAATGAAAAATTCACATTGATAAATTTCATCAGCATTCTAATAAAATTACCTCAACAAAAACTATTAATGAATTAATTATAAAGGAGTCATATAATATTTAATAATCACAATAACGGTAAATTATATAATTCTATATGATGCATGTGGTGATGAAATTTAACAAAAAGTGCCTAACTCAAATGTGAAATTTGTATGCTTTTATATTAATTCAATATCAATATGTTTTTTTCATCATTATATTATAAATCAACCACCATCTCATTGATCTATCATTAAAACCATTGAATAACAACTCCCCTCCAATTACATTATATATCTCCTCCTTGGGTTCATGGTAAGGAAGAGGATAACACTAAGGAAAATTCTATAATAATAATGTTTATATTCTAATAATCTGGTCAACTAAACTTTTAATTAAATACATGAAATGGTCCACCCTAGACTCGATACCTGGGCACTTAATTTATATCTCACCTAGGTAAAACACCCAATCCCAGACACAACCATAGTGTTGAAATTTCCATCCAAGCTTCACTTAAGAAGATACCAATATTTTTTCTCACAAGATAAATATTTTTTATTGAATAAATAATAAATGTCCCTTCAAATTCAACTAGCTCATAATTTCACCAAAATTTATCCCAAGGGTAAAAAATACGCCTCAGAACCAAAATAATTATCTAAAAAATACACGGTCATTTTCTAGGAAAACATTACTATTTTAACCCTTTAGAGGACCCAAGACTTAGAATCTCAGACATGAGTTAACTCCTAATAAAGTAATATCCCAACTAGATAAATGAATAGGTTTTGGAGGATATTATAAATAGTGATTTCTAAACTGCATATATCAAATATACCCTTAGAAGAAAGATAGTTAGTCAAGTTCTAGAGATATCTTATATTGGTGATAATTCAATTTCTAAAATTTAAGATGATAAATTTTACACTCAATTAGGTATCGTGGAAGTTGAAGACGGTTCTAAATATTATATATACAAGTTTTTAATAGTGTTTTGTGTACATTGAAAATTCAATCAAACCTCTTTATTAATGATCATAATAATCATATATCATTATATATTTTTATAATCCTATATAAGGTCTTTATATTTCTCAATAATTTCTAGAACATGGTTCATAAAATGTTATATGGGACTACCAATGAAGGTATCTAGAATTACTGTAAAAATAATAATAAGCACAGTAATGATAAATTTCTAAAAACGATAAATGGACTTCTAGTCTATAATTTATAGGATCTAACATAAAATTAAATTTAAACAAATAACACAAAGGAGTGACTATTGAGAGTGAGTGTATGAATTTTTTCTATATTGAATTCAATTTTCACCTCTCTAAACAGTGGGTTAGATGTCTATTTATATAGGATTTAGAGGAAAACTTTCCTATCATGTCGATTGATGCTTCCATAATTAGATTAAATATAATATATGAATCTTATATTGTACACCAATTGAAAATATAAACTAAATGAGAATAGTAAAATATAAATAAAATGTTAAAGTTGGAGTGTAAAATCTGTTAATCTTCCACTAGAACCCAAAAAAATAAAAGGAAAAAAGTTAATGACACATAAAATTTGATCTTAAAATACATTATAGGTATGAAGTGTGTTTATATTATCACCTATAATACCTATAAGTCATAGAGATATTTGATCAAGCCACTGATTGAAATTTTATTTTCTAACTTCTTTATCTTCATCAACATTGTTATGGTGAACTAAATATTTTCTATGATAATAAATTTTTTTATATCCCTTTAAATCTTACATATTTTAAAGCATTTTTTTCATATTCCACATATTCTATCATATGTGTCATTTTTTATTCTAATATATCTCATGGATTGATAAAAACTAGCCCATTGTCCCCTGTAAGGAACATAAAATATCTGTTAATGGACTTGGATTTTAACATATAGATAATCTATGTTATCCAAACTCATTAAAAATGGCTCCAGTTTAAACTAAACTCTATCCAATATTCATCACTAAACTAGTATTATTTGAAAACTTTCTAGATAGATCCTTTAGTCCAGTTCTCTGGGTATAAGTTCCATAACATAACCAATCTATCTACCAATATATTAGGTTCAATGTGTATGATTGACTATAAAAAAAATAGATATACATAATTTAAAACTGTATTTATCATCTATGAATCCTAATTTATAATTTTGAGAATGATATATGATGTGGAACATTCCAATATGAGGTGGTATTCCAGATAATATGTGGAAAAATTGTACCAGGGTGTGAGTTGTGATATGAGTCAAAAATGACTTAGGTAATCAACCCCTAGGGTCATGGTTGAACCATTTAATCTCAATAGATCAACCAGTAGTAAATTCTAAAGATCATTCTTGTTGTTTATTTACTTAATTCATGGTATATTATTGTTTTTTTAATATTTAAGTTTACATGATCACATAGAATAATAACATAAAATTAATGGATTAAAAAAATAAAGACTTAATGAATTTTTTGTATTTAAGGCATGGTCAAGTTTTGAGGTAGATCACATAGTACATAAATATATAATAGAAAATGTTTTTATTTTACAAGAAATAATAAAAACCCCTAAAAGATATATTAAGATTTAACACCTTTCATTGCTTAAATTTGAACAGAACTAGGTGTATGATGTTCTAATTAGACCTAGTTGAGGGTGTCACCTACTAATGGGGAGTTATTATAAGTGGTACGAGTCTACTTAACTAAATATAGAAGAAAAGAATTATCCATAGCTAGATTTTTATATCTTTAGAGGAAAATATTTGAGTAAATCAAGGTTATATTTTCCATAAACAGTGACTTTACTCAATAGTTCAAGGAGTCATGAGTTAATATGGTTGGCTAGTCAAACACCTACCTTGAAAATCTCTAAGTAGTTGTGTATCCATAGGTTGGAATATGAGGATAAGTTTCAAGGATCCTCAAAAAAATAATACTCAAGAGAATAGGTATTTTGAATCTATTTGTGAGGGATATAAGGGTTAAATAAAATAGTGGGAAACATATAATGATTTAATAAATCATAAATGTCTAATAGGTAATTAAGATAAAGTACTAATATCCTTAAATTTTAATTTGTATAAGAATGGAAAGGTATACCACAAGTTCACTGTAATTAATTCTAGAAAAATAACATGTCCTAACATGTATGAATTTGTAAGAGAATAATTGGTGCTCATATAAAGTATTATGATATAAGAAACTATGTGTGTTAGAGTCCCTACTACTCATTGAGCCATCTCGGGAAGCAAGGGTGAGAAATATTATTATAATAGAAACATGTATGGTGAATTTTATTTTTACATCATAGTGATGTCATAAATGGATTATGTGTTGAGAAAAACAACGCCAGGACATTGATGGATTCCCATGTTGTATCATCACTGAGAAACCTATAAGGATAAAGTAAAGTGATATTTTAATGAGATGATGATTACAATGAATACGAGTAAATTGAAATATGGATCATGATATTTAAATAAGTACCATTATTATATCATTAACACCCACTTACTCTAGTTTCATTTAAGAATACAAAATTAATAGTGTGTGTAAAATGCTTTATTACCTTTTGTTTAAGGTTATCCATGAAAATAAGAACTTAAATAAATATTAATATTTATTTATTATGGTGAAAAAGTTGAATGAAAAGGTTGAAAGGACAATGTAAAGTGTGACACCAAAGGCACATTAACAAAATCCTTTAAATAAAAGAGTTAAATCATTATATAGGAGGCTATTTTCTTCTCATGTTAAGAGATAAGTCTATAAGAGATAAAATACAATGAACTAAATTAGAATCAATATGAGGCTTCCACTTAGTGTATATTAATCATTGTGTGTGATGTTTCTATAAAAATTATTGGTTATTAAATACAATAATCCTATCACATATTTTTATTTAAATACAGTAACCAATTAAGAAAATAAATTTTACAAGAAGTTAGGTGAGTTCTCCAAGTGGATGTGAAAGGGTGATTCCTAAGCCAGTGGTGAGAAGTATATAATTTATAATTTGTAAGTTTAATGGTTTTAGTTAAAATTTTTGTTAATTATTAGCTAAACATTTATCTCACATGTCTATTGGACACAATGATTAATTATTACATATAGGAATGAATGTTTTTTTTTGGTGTCTGATACTTAAATAATAGATTATTAATGCACGAATTGTTGGCAATAACTGATGAATATAAAATATAAGACACTGTTATACCTAGTTGTGGAAAAATAATTATTTTTCTAATAAAACTAAGTAGTTTTCAAGGATATACCCAGTATAGTTTTAAAATACTTGGATCTAAAGACCTTAGGTATTATTGACGTATTTATTTGTTTGGTTTTTTATAAAGAAACCTTTATAAATAAAGGTAAGTTGTAAATCTTTCTGAATTAGTTCAGCTATAGAGTGTGAACTATTCCAAGATTAAGATAGAGTTAAATATATTTCATAAGATTCATTTATTTTTTTTAAGGAATGTAAAAGTGAAATATGAAATATGACTGGTTAGAAGATATGAGTTTTTTAGGCCCACGTGCTAAAGAATATCTTCGCCATGTATTCATCGATCATGAAATTTAGAGTGGATTTATTCCAAAAATAACATTTCCTAATACACATAAAATTTATGATGTTAAAAAATAGGATAGATGATGATTCTAACATGAAAAAATTAGTCCATCAAATGTAGCATAGAGTAATTCTAAAACACCCATTTCCTTATACACATCAGATTCATTATATAGGTAAAAGGAACATCAATTTTGAGATACATATTCATTGTAAAAACTTCCATTACTTTCAATACATTCTTCTCAAATAGAAGTTTTATACCATATACATATATCAACAATAATAAAAAATGGATATCATATAACTTATTATATGACATATATCTATTATGTTAAAATTAACATCTGTTCAGATGCAAAGAGTTTCTTAAGGATATAAACTAACATTCATCAAGAAAAAAACAAAATAAATATATGTTAGTATCCTAAAATTCTTATAGGATATTATATAAATATCTACAATAGAAAATCTATATTCAAGTTATAGAAAATATCTCTTATATATAATATAGGATGTTCCATCTACTACACATGGCTCCTCCACACCATGCCTCACCTTCGTGTCCGAATCTTCAACAATTCTAATCTCCCTTATTGCTAAATTCCTCACCACCCTCAACCCAAAATCCCCCCAACATCAAATATCCCCCCCCCCATAACCCCATCTCGGTATCCCCTCCCTAATATTTTATCCCTCTATATCCTCCTCTTTATTCTCCTTCACCGTCATCTCCCCCTATACCTCAGTATCTTCCTTAACCACCCCCTCTTCCTTAATATCTACCCTTATATCATGTATCCTTCACAATACCTCTCTCCCTCCTTGTGATAACCTTTCCCACTCTTCCGATTCAACCACTCTCTCCCTACATGATGAAAATTCCAGGCTCATGAAATCTTACCATGATTACGGTCATCCCTTCTTCACCTTTGTATTTTATTCCGTCATGTCCATCAATCCTTATGAATAGAATCATCTACATCACCAAACCCTTGAAAGTTTTCATCCTCCATCCAAATCAGCTACTATATAAATCACCATATTACCCTCAGTATGTATATTTTTTAGTCCATATTAATTTTTATATTTGTTGTGAGAACTAGGTTATTTCACTTAGGTATGGATCCTTTAATTTCTAGTATAAATATTTACTTTGGATCTAATATGGTTTCCTACTGAGTTAGTAAAGGTTCTGAGGGTGTTTGGGGATTGTTTGAAGCCCAAAACCCATATTTTTGGGGAAAATAGGATTGGCACACAGTTTAGAGTAAATTGTGCCAGAATTACACAAGGTTTGGAAAACCATGTGGATTGTGTTTCTTCAGACAGATCCACCTTGCAAAGTTGGTGCAAGACCATGCGGCATAACCGTGGAAAATCCCTTTTTTCTAGGTACCCATGCATGGCTTGTTCACGGTTTGATCAAACCATGCATAGGATGTTATTTTAGGAAAAACCGTCTCGCACAGTTTGTGCACAGTTTGACAAACTGTGTGGAAAAACCATGAACAAGCTAAAATTCTGGGTAAATTTCCAATTTTTCCCTTAATGATATATTAATCCAACCCTTCCTCCCTAATCTGATAACCAGTAGTATTAATCCCTTTTCCTCCCATTTTGAAGATTTTTACAGGCCAAAGCTAGGGATCAAGAGATCTCCTTCATTCGGAATCCAATCAAGCTTTCATTTATCACATTGGATGTGCAATGGTAAGTACTTGAGTCTTCTTTAGACGTTATTCTTCTCTATTTATCTCGACCTAGGGATCGTCGTGTGATTGTTTTTCACCTTTTATTATATCTACTCTGATTCTAGGAAAATCAAGGTCCAATACCAGAGGAGAAGGATCATACAAACCTAATGTGGGTGGTCTATAACTCATCCCTAAAGTTTGTTGATTTGGGAATATTCTTGTGGGGCCCACTGATTCCATCGAAGGTCATTTCTTAAATTTACATTCCATGGTTATACTTGTTAGAATCATATGGTTATAATATATCCATATATGTGATTAGTTGTTAGTGGTTACACCCACCACTCAATCTTCCACATGTCATAGGTTATTCCATAGGGTTTTAGTGTTTCATCACGTTTGATCCACCATTTGGGTGTTCCCTTACTTGACCTTCCTAAAGGTGTGTCTTATTATAATCAATGACTTGTTTTAATGAGAATTTCATAATGGCATGTACCATGTACGATCACCACTTGACCTGCCTAAGGTAAGTGCTTTGAAATGATTATTAAATGTTAAATGTGGAATGGAAAGTTTACTAAGTATAAAACATGGCATTATCAAAAGATATTGAATAAAGGTTACATGTTTGTAGCACCCCTTTCCATATTGATAGAGGGTAGCATAGTGAACCTCAACAATTGAATATGCCTTAATGGTTAATAAAGACTTGATTAAACAGTTTCAATGCTACATGGCCTATCCAAAGTAATGGAAGACAAGGATTGAACCTAATGAGTGATTACGTGATTAAAATATCAAATATGAATGGACTGACTCGAGCTCACCTTGGATTTAGAGAGGAGAATACCTTGGGTCTCAAGAAACCTATTTTGATTCAAGGATGTGGTTTTATTGGGTTGATACCCACCTAGACTCTAGATATTTTCTATTCCTCATATTCCCAATATAATACCATTGGGTCCTTTACATTATTATGGGATACCTCAGATACACTCCTTGGATCCATCATTGACTAGTAGGTTCCCTGGTGAAAGCCCATAGGACTCTGTATTTTCTTAGACCTTTTTTACCTTAGTCTATCACCTTGGACTCGGTAGGTGCCTTATTGTGGAATGCCTTGGATTAATCTCCTTGTATTACACTCTTACCCCTTAGCAAGGCTCAGATACTGCTGAGTTAGCATTTCGTGAGATATAAGTTACCTTGGTTATTACCCTGGAACTCCCTCACTAGATATCATTTTCAGGTTTCCTTGTTATATCATGTGACCTTTACTACATATACTATCACGAGGTGATGTCAGTGATGTATATGCCTCACATGACCTATTAATATTAAATTTTAATTACTTAATTAATGAATTGGTTACATGTGAAGACACTAGTTGAGGGATGAAGTAGGTACTTGGGTATTTAATTATATTGTATGGCTTTCTTTACATTATATATGCATGCTTGCACACTACTATATTCCATTACACGGGCCGGAGGTTATAGACACTATTTGTGGTGGCCCATTGAGATTTATCTCAAACCCTCTTTGAGTGCCTTTTGGTACCTAGATTAGATTATATGACTACAGGAGTTGACAAATGGAAGCATACAGCTTCAAACACCTGATTTCTTGCTGATAGGATGGAGCTTGATAGCAGATGATCGAGTTAGATATCAGGATACTTGGAGTAGTCTTTTTTTTTCCTTTAATTTGTGGAAAATATTATGACTATTTTCTTCTATCCATGTTTTCCATTTTTCAAGTAACATTTCATTACATCATCATTATTTCAGTTGATACAGTTATTGTAATTCTCATTTATCTATTGCATCAGTTTCCTTCCACTGTATTATTTATATTGTTTCCACTTTTTACTACTATAAATATTCCTTCCATTGTGATACACTCTGTTAATGAAGGCATAGTCTCCCCACAGACAAACTCTAGTCCATCACTACTAGTTGGCAGCCTCTGCTGATTGGGGAGATCCACTTGAGACCATATGGCCCACTGGGCTTGGAGCACCCATTAAGTGGCATCTGGGTCTGGGATGTCCCAAAGTGGTATCAAAGGTGGTTTTTTTCTTTACATACTATTTGGAGACAATATATTTGAGAATAGGAATTCTTGGGAATTGGTCATAAGTTTTTCTTAGGCATCACGAACCCATGTTTGGGGTAAAAACCAAGTTGCCTAAATTATAGCTATTATTCTGATTTTTCCTATTGTAGTTGAAATTATTTCACTATTGGGTGATGTGCATGATGTGTGGTGTTGTTTATTATTACCTTGTTTGATAATTTACCTCATCCTTATCCTGATGATACAATGGAAAGAATCATTTTTACATGTATCATTATAGGCACCTAGATTTCACATGTCATGCAAATTTCCATGCCATATAGTTTCATTTCACTGCTTTTAATTGCTTGATATGCTTGTGATAATTGAGTGATGTTGTGATAGTTTGCTAGTACTTGTATTATATTGGATGGGATTGAGTGATTTCCTGTCTCAATTCAAGAGGTGTATGGTCTATCATGGGTTTGTATGAGAACTTTACTAAGTCGAGCCATTATAATATAAATAAATGGATATTGTTTTGGTGATAGGTGTATGGGAACTTATTTATCGGAAATGGTTATCCTTTATAAAGTGAATCCTGAACCCTAATACAAATTGGTTGAACATCCTTATCCAACCTTGTCATTTCTATGAGAGGTAAAGTGGTAAACCTGGAAATTAACTACAAAATGATGTGAAACTTATACTTGAGAACTTACTAATACCTGGCTATCTAAGCAGGAAGTTGGGGTAGTATGCCTTGGGTAGTGAGTTTTATTATGTTCATCTTCTGTTAGTGATGATATATACTTGATTCTATACTTGTTTTGAGGCATGTTCTTGGAATTTGTAGACCAATTCTGCCACGACGCCCTTGTGTCGTTCGCTAGGAAGGTGGTGATGATCATTCTCCAGACATGTTGAGCCCTAAACTGCCTGTCTTACCTCCAGGAGTTCCACTTGAGGAACTGCCTTTTGTATCTGATCCGAGCACTAATTCTCAAGTATTTGATAGCTTCCTATGTCTGATGCAGTCCATGAAAGTTGATCCCTGGGTTACACCTATGATGGATGATTTGACCCACGAGTTCCAGCAGCAGCATCTTTCTAACTTTTCCGGGGATGGTAGTTCTCAGGATGTTGTGTCCTAGCTAGAGTTCATGCTGTCTGTATTTGAGCATCTGGAAATTCCTATATATTATATAGTTAAGATTTCTACATACATTCTTTGGGATTCAGCCAAGGGTCGGTGGGATGTGGTAACCCAGGCCGGTCGTCATCAGGTCATGTTATGGGTTGATTTTCAAACTGCCTTCTATGATCATTTCTTTCCTCAGGCACTGAGAGCTGATAGATCTAGAGAGTTCATGCATCTAGATAAGGGTATTATTCTAGTTATGGAATATTCAGAATGTTTCACAGATTTACAGCGCTTTGCACCGCTTCTAGCTGATGATGAGATTTTGTGTGATAGAGATTTTGAGGATGGCCTTTAGTATGCCATCCGAACTCAAGTGAATGTATTTATCCTTCCAACCTTTTTTTCAATATTTGGTCTTTCTGTTATCACTAAACATAACCGGTGGAATGGAACGATTACTGGTTTTAAAGGATCAGTGCGACGTTAAGCCAATAGTTCTTCCAGAGGAAGGAAACATTCCCTTGAGGTTTCTCATCAGGGTAGTGGTAGCTAGAGTATCAAATTTGATAGCTCAGTGGTGTGTTATCAGTGTGGAAGACAAGGGAATAAGAATCCCCAATGTGACATATACCCTATGGAGTGTTAGTATTGCGGTCATATGGTTCATCTTCAGTGTTTCTGCAAGACCTTTCCACCATCTTCAAGTGGAAAAGGATCAGCATCAGTTCCACCTTCAGGAGTGAGTTATTTTTCACCACATTAGGTGGAGAGTTGTAATTGCACTGGAATGTTTGGGCGAGGAGGAGTTCATGGTCATGGTAGTCTAAACCCTGATCACCAGTAGTGCCAGTAGAGCAATCATGATCGTGGTAGTCTATCTATTACACAGGGTCATGGATTAAGTCAGTTGCATGATTTATAGTCAATACCCAAGGATCGGGCTATGTGACCATTTACAGTACGAGATACGTTTCTATTAGCCTCCAATATTGTCTCTGATTTGTTTGATATAGGTTCTTAAAACTCTTTTATTTCTTTATCTATCATGGAAAGTCTCAAACTAGAGATATAATATCACTATGGTGTAATGACACTCAATACACCATCAGGAATATAGACAGAGGGAATACACCAGTGTAGGGATTGTCCCCTTGAGGTAGGTAGTTACCCTTTCTTGTGGAATCTCTTTGTTCTCGAGATTACAGGATTCAATTTCATTATTAGGATAGACTAGTTAGTCCACCATCACGCCTTTGTAGAATACTATTATCATTGGGTTTCTTTTACATCACTAGAAGGAATCAGTTATATTTTCAAGGGTGATTGGGATGTCTAGGAAGGGAGAGATGGACCGAAGCATCATGGGCTGGGTGAAGTGACAACCCATATTTCAAATATATTAATAGAGGATCATGTTTTTCTTCATACTGATTTCCCTCCAGTAGTTGATCATTTCAGAGAAGTCTTTCCCGATGACTTTTCCATCTTACCTTCTAAGAGAGTGGTAGAGTTTACAATTGATCTTGTATCGAGAGCATCTCCAGTGTCCATTACTCCGTACTAGATATCACCTTCTGAGATTCAGGAGCTCAAGTGGTAGATAGATGACATAGAGGAAAATGTATTTATACAGCCTAGTACGTCCTCTTGTGTTTTACCCGTGATTTTATCCAAGAATGAAGACGAAACCTTGCATCTATATGTGGATTACAGAAGGTTGAACTAGCTTACAGTCTAGAATCGGTATCCACTTCCTAGAATATATGATCTCTTTGACAATATCTGAGGGGAAAAGGTGTTCTCTAAGATCGACCTAAGACTATTTTATCATCAGGTGTGATTTAGGCCATCAGATATACCTCGTATAGCTTTCCATAGCAGGTATGGTCTTCATGATTATATTGTTATACCATTCAATCTTATTAACGCACCTTCTATTTTCACATATTTGATTAATAGGGTTTTTCACCCCTATTTGGACTCTTTTTTCATGGTCTTTGTGGATGAAATCTTAGTGTATTCTTACACTCATAATGACCATGCCAAACATATTTACATTGTTCTAAGTACACTAATAGAGCATCATGTTTATTCCAAGATTGATAAGTGCGACTTATGGATTGACAAGGTCCACTTCTTGGGTCATATTAGTTCAGAATCATAAGTATATGTTGACCCTAAAAAAGTTATTGTTGTAGTTTCCTAGGAGAATCCCAAGAATGTGTTTGATATTGGGAGTTTCTTAGGGATCACTGAATATTATTGGTTTTTCATTCAGGACTTCTCACATCTTGTGTCACCTCTTACTAAACTTAAAAAGAAGGGTGTTAAGTTCTTGTGGTCAGAATAATGCGAGAAAGCATTTCAGGAGCTGAAATAGAGGCTTATCTCAACACCGATTTTGATTCTTTCTTGAACTGGTAAAGGTTATATCATCTTTTGTGATGCATCAATAATTGGACTTGGAGTATTGTTGATGTAGGAAGAAAAATTTATTGCATACGGACCTTGGCAGTTGAGGACACACTATTACCCGACACACGAACTTGATCTAGCATCATTCTTATATTCCTTATGTTTCTGGAGACATTATCTATTGGGTGAGTGCTTTGTGGTGTATACAGATCTCCAGAGCCTCAAGTATATCTTTTCTCAGTGTGACTTGAACCTCAGACAACAGAGATGGGTCGAATACCTAAAATCATTTGATTTTGATCTTGCTTATACACCTATAAAGGGAAATGTGGTCACTGATGCACTGAGTCATAAAACTCAAACATAGGCTGTACAGGAAGAAAGTGATGAATGGAAGTAAATGGCCCTCTTTTATGAACATTATCTACAGTTTCATGACAGTCACGAGAAGTATTACCTCTCAGCCTTAACAGTTACCCCTTCTCTCCTTGAGAAGGTTAAGAGTAGGTAGTTTTCAAATCATGAAGGTTTAGTTCTCCGTGATAGTATATCAAAAGATGACCCACCACCATATTGGTCTATGGGCATAGAAGACATCTTATGTCTACGTGGACATATTTGGGTTCCTATAGATATGACAGCGGAGTTGATCAAAGAGTCTCACACTTCTCGATGGGTAGTTCATCTAATAATCTCGAAGATGTATCGAGATATGCGACACCAGTATTGGTGGCATAGAATGAAATGTCATATTGCAGGCTTCATCACTAGGTGTTCCACCTATTGGCAGGTGAAGGTGGAGCATCAGAGACCTATAGGCTTGTTACAGCCACTTCTGATCTCTTAATGGGAATGGGAAGATGTTTCTATGGATTTTGTAGTCGGCTTACCTAGGTCGCTGAGGGGTAGCGATGCTATCTAGGTAGTCATTGACCGAATAACAAAATCATCCTAATTAATTACTATACGGGATACTTTTTCAATAGATGAGTTGGGAAGACTGTATGTTTGTGACATCATATGACTACATAGGGTTCCACATACAATCGTTTCAGGTTGGGATGATCATTTTACTTCACGGTTCTTTCATGGTTTACAGAAAGCTATAGGGACTTAGGTTCTTCTTAGAAAAACTTTTCACCCTTAGATCGATGGATAATCGGAACAGACAATACAGGTTCTAGAGGATATTCTCTAAGAATGTGTCCTTGATTTCAGTGGTTCTTGGGAGAAGCATATCTCACTTGTCGAGTTTTCTTATAATAACGGTTTTTAGGCGACGATTAAGATGGCTCATTTTGAGGCCCTATATGGTAGGTCATTATATTCACCCTTGTACTAGCAAGACGTAGGTGAGGAAGCCCTACTAGGTCTTCGTCTCGTTCAGGAGACTTCAGAACTGGTTCATCTGATCAAGAAGCATATGACTGCTGGTTAGTCTAGACAAAAATATTATGTCGATTGTCGTCGAAGACCTCTTGAGTTTGAGGTTGGGGATCATTTTTTTCTTTCAATATCACCCAGGCTAGGTAAAAGATGATTAAGGAAGCATGGAAATCTATCACCTTGTTACATCAGGCCATTTGAAATTCTAGAGAGAGTCGGGCTGGTTTCCTATCGGTTTCTACTACCTCAGAGGTACCATTCCATGCACAATGTCTTTCATGTTTCATAGATTTTCAAATATCATGCTAACATATATCATACCTTTAATCCCAAGGAAGTTGAGTTAGATACTGATTCTACCTTTGAGGAATATCTAGTATGCATTGTTGATCGAAGCATGAAGGCTCTTTGAGGCAAGTTTGTTCCTCTCATATGGGTGCTATGGAAGCATGATCAAGTATAATAAAAGGCTTGGGAAACCTATGTATATTCCCAATGGCCAGATTTGTTCTCAGATATTGTTTCTTTACCCTTGGAAGGAGAAATTGGAGGTGAGTTATTTTAAGAGGGGAAGACTGTATGTCACGACCCAACCCTACCCGGGCTCGAGCTGCAACTACCCCAAGCCCGCCTCCATAGGCCAGGGGCTGGCGACCAGCGCCGAAGGCATAACAACTCGGAGAGGCCTTTGCCTAAGTACCTGTACACACACACGCAATACACTCAATGCAAAAGTGTAGAGTAAAAGAAGAGATAATTAAAGAAAAGGGAAACTACTATATAAATACCACAAATGTGAATCAACCCCTAAACAGTACAAGTAAAGTGATGAAAAGGAAAAGGGGGAAAACACATGCCCAACCAGAAAAGTGCCACAACCCGGCAATAGGTAAACAAAAAGACAGATGACAGGTCTCCCACCTGGAACCCGGCTACGACCACCGCACGCGGTCCAAGCTCCCGAACTCTTTTGCTCCACTGAAGTCACGACCAACCTGCCCGTCATCTACAAGGTCACACCAAGTGCGGGCAAATCCCAAGCAGGGGTGAGTATAAAAATACTCAGTAGGATACCCCGAAGGCTCGAGGGAGCAACAAAGGAGGTACCTAAGGGAGAGAAGTAGAGAGAACATGGAAAAGTAAAGGAGCACAACAGAGAGGGTAGTAAGGAGTACAGTAAAGAGTCCAGCTCAACCCAACAAGAGGAAAGAAGGTAGACTCGTCTAGGCACAAGGAGTTGGAAACAGTGATAAGATGAACTTCTCGTTGAGTCTTCGCTACCTATAGCAGGAGAGTAGACTCGTCCAATCACGAGAAGCTAGACACGGAAAGCACGTGGCATACCCCGCGCGTCTTCGCCTCCCTTGGTAGGAGAGTAGCCAAAACCCAAGGAGTGGGTACTGGAACAAGGTATATTCATATCCAGATACTCTGTCAAGAAGCCCGAACAATGTCGTAAGGGGATCTTTGTCCCGTATTTCATCCCAAGAAAGAGTAGCCAACAGTCCCAGAAGAAAACACCATCGATGCCCAGCATCCCGCACGTCTCCCCCGAACTACAATTCAAGGGCTTAAACCCCCACACCTCGACACAATATTCTTTGGTTGGCATTGACTCGCCCGCACAGTTTTAGGTCGCATCACAAGGACGCGTCTCGATGATGGAAAAGCTCCTCGTACTTGAGAGTTCTGGGGGAATGTCAAACCACACCACATCACTACCCCGCAGTCGAGAGGTCTGCTCAAAGTCGACAGGCGACCCCCTGCCCAACCCCGCTGGAGGATCCCTGGAAGTCAACGGGTTCCCACTACAGGGAGACCTGGAAAGTCTACGGGTGCCACATTTCCTAGTCCTGTAATAGGTTAATCCACTGGAGGGCGACCCGGCTAAAGTCGGCGACGGGACCACTGCCCAGCCCAACTGGAGGTAACCCGGCATCAGGGACCACTGCCCAACCCAACTAGAGGTAAGCCCGGCATCGGGGACCACTGCCCAGCCCAGCTGGAGGTAAGCCTGGCATCGGGGACCACTGCCCAGGCCAGCTGGAGGTAAGCCCGGCATCGGGGACCACTACCCAGCCCATCTGGAATTAATCCCGGAACTGCTCTGGTCATCCCTACTGGATGGTACTGCTCGGTGAACACCACTGTACTGGCCATCCCTGCTGGATGGTAACCCAGGGGCGAGCCATACTTCAAACAACCTCAGCCCTACTGGAAATAACCGCAGCCCTACTGGAACAACCTCATCCCTACTCGAACAACCTCAGCCCTACTGGAAACAACCTCAGCCCGGCTGGAAACTACCTCAGCCCTGCAGGAAACAACCTCATCCCTGCTGGAAACAACCTCAGCCCTGCTGGTAACAACCTCATCCCTGCTGCAAACAACCTTAGCCCTGCTGGTAACAACCTCCTGGGTAGAGGATCGGTGCCCGCGTAAAGTGTTGGTCACACCGAAACCACAAGCTCTACCAGGGAACACGGAGCAACGGGAGAAACTCCCCAGGCCCCACAAGGCGATCCCACTCCAATCCGCCGAGTCACTGTCAAAGCGGACCGAGACATCTCATCCCAGAAATTGGGGAAAATTCCCATGCTACACAAACACCCGTAGTCGCAAATGGTGTCGCAGTCCGGTGAAAGGGGCACGGTACTGAAACCCCTCACAACTGAAGAAACAGAGGAAACAAACCATCTCTATCGGCCAAACCATCGAGAAGAGGACCAGGGGAAAACCACTCAACCCTGCAGGTCAAACAAAAGAGCACCAGGCCAGGGGAAACTCCACCCTGCTGGTTAAACAAACAAGTACAAAGCCAGGGGAAAACTCCACCCTACTGGTCAAACAAACGAGCACAAAGTCAGGGGAAAACTCCACCCTGTTGGTCAAACAAACGAGCACAGAGGGACCCTCTACATCACGAGAGGTCAAAGTATGTAAAGTAGAACACGGCACGCATGTGGGGCCCGCATGACGTGTGGCCCCAAGTCAATCCCAACTGAGCACACAAACATCCTCAGGTACAAGCAACCACACGTACCTCCAAGCGCTCCTGTATACTCCCAGAGTATACCTTGTCTCCAGCCCTAAGGCTATCGTGCACCCGGCACCCAACGTCAACGTAAAGGCAGGACGTAACAACTCCAATCTTCCACCTCATCGGCTAAGGCACATCCAACCACATCTTCTTCACTCACATAGGAGTGCACGCGATCACACGCCAAGGGTTCTCTGCAAACACGATGAGAAGAACCGCAACCAGAGCGCCTCTCACACTTCCACATTTAATAAGATCGTGAAAGAGGCTCCGAACAACCAAACGGATCATACCGTTGTAATCCTCGTGGAAAAACATGCGATATATACTACTTACTCACCTCAAACGGATATCCGATGGAAAAGTCACCAACACCGCCTCACGCCCGAACGGCGTCCCGTGATCCCGAACCTCAGCCCCAAAAACAGTCGGGTGCATCGCACCATTGCGATCCCCTCGGGAAAACACGTCAAAAAGACTACTCACTTGAGCACAATGGATATCCGGAGAAATAGATGCATTCTGGCGCACCGCACATGAGCGTTGCTACGTGGGACCCGCATCCCGGTCCCGAAACTCAACGAACGGATTGCAGCGTTGCGATCCTCTAGAAAAAGCACAAAAGATGGACTACTCACTTGTCCAAAACGGTCGCCCGGTGATAAGGCTGGAAATCACCTTCAACTCCTGGAATGGCTGTCGCGGGGCCCGCACCATCGTGCAGAATTACAGCGGGCAGACTGCGCAAACGCAATGTCCTCAAAAAAACACCCAACATCGACTACTCGCATGCCCCGAACGGACGTCCGATGAAAAAGTTACAAAACGTTGTACGTAGCTCAAAAGAAGGGCCGTGGGGCCCATGCCTCAACTCCGTCTTCAATGCCCGAAGCCACCCTAGAAACCTCCGCCTCAGTGTCAGGGTCGCAACACCACTGACGATGCTCAAAACGGACGTCGGACGCGTCTGTGCCGTCCAAAACAAGATCCCCCGAAGAAACGACTAACCCATCGACGTACGTGTCGCGCCACCGAGGCCCCTAGTTTCGGGAATTAAAAATTCCCAAAACCATCTCAAAAAGTCCGCCTCGTCGATACGGTTCCACCGCCGCAGACGGTACTCAAAACAGACACCCGTAGCGGAAAATACAGGTGTCCAAACACCGAGGGGGCATGGCCCCTGGGGCTGGACCGGCCTGGACCGGCCGGTCCGCGTGGGCCAGCTGCAGACTCGCAGCTTGCGCGCAGACCGACCACGAGGGCCAGTCGCGACCACCGCGTGAAGACCCGCGCGGCGCGGGTCTTTGTCGCCGCACAGGGGTCGCGCGCCGCGACCCCGTGGTCGTCGCTCCCTGGTGACCGCTGCCTCGCTGGGTGCTCCGCCTGAGCCCCAGTCTCCTTCGGACGCCACCCACCTCGCCCTCGGCGGAAGGCCCGCCGCGCCCCGGCCTCGCCCAGCCACTCCACCGGACACCCGCGGCGCCGACCGATCACCCCGTTGTCGCACCGTCCGCCCTCGCCGCACCGCCGCTCGAACCCGCCGGAAACCAAAAACCCGCCAACTTCGGCGGATGATTGCGGACGCCATGGGGATCAGAATTCTAATCCGAAAGATGCATTGGAAAGGGAATAATATCTACTACGTATTCATGGGCTTAGTTCGAAAATACAACAGCAATTAGACATAATTAAGCATGCTCAAAGTAGGTGCGGTAAGACAAAATGCAACAAGACCCTACCTCGTGGGTGTTGCCCGGAGCTTCGCCGCGATTCACCGCCTTGCCGGAGCTGCCTCACCGAATACGCCTCACCGGAGTGGAGGGGGGAGAGGGAGGGATTCCTCCTGCTACTGTCTAGGTGGGGAAGAAGAGGGAGGGGTGAGTTAAGCATTTAAATAAAAAACGCTTAACCACCCGCCCGTCGGCCCGAACCCGAACCCTCCGCGGGGTCGAGGTTAAGCCTTCCCTAGGGTAAACACCACCTCCCGAGCAGAACGGCGGTCTCGGAATTTGATTTCGAGTTTCCTTTTGAATGTTATAAAGATGAACACCCAAAGCCGCCAAATTACGAAAACGCCCTTGGGGCCATTTTTCACAGACGGCCTGCACCCGCAAAACTTACACCCCTCCTAGGGTAAACGGCATGCTCCGAACTCAACGGTGCCCTCGGTTTCCCAATACGATCCACCGTTTAATATATACCTGTGTTTCAACATTACACGAACAAATTAATTAATTAATTAATCCGTTTAACGTTCCAGAAGCGGGCGAGGGGTCCAAACTTCCCGTGAAAACAAGTTTTATGTCGTTCCTATGGTAAAAACCCTATTCTGGACCCATCCGTACACTCAGATCTCTGATCCGGAACTCCATTTATGAGTTATCCCATTTATTTAGCATTTCTAGTATGAACACACTGAAAATTTAATTTCGGCCACTCTAGGGCTCAGAATCGCACGCCGTCCGAAGGCACTGCTCTGGAATATCATCAAGAATATTCCAAAGTCTTTCACAGCAAAAACTAGTTTCTTACATCATTCCCTCTTTCATGATTTTCTTCCCCGAAAAGCAAAACTAGGGAGTAACACATGGTACTAAGACAACACCTGGATTTCCCATACCCAGAAGAACCCACGCACAGCACTGTGTCACCGCACCCGGACCAAAGGATTGATCTGTTCAAGCGAGGTCAGCCTTTGCCGACGTCGTGCACCCACTCCAGACTTTGGGGTTAGGGCAAGGCGGTAGGGAACCTCGCCATCCCTTTGCACGGTCTCAAACGGCCCGAAGGCCCTCGGGTGTAGCTCACCCCCCCCCCCCCTCGATCTAACCTCTACGTCGCACGCTGCGACTGGAATCACCGCCCGCACCTAAAACAAGGCCCGGTGATTCCCTCCTTCCGAATATCCATATGGTGAAACACCCAAGGATATCTGGTCATGCAAGGTTCCACAGTCGATGCTCTCTTACACGCTCAAAAGTCCAAGGAGTCAACACCATCGAATAAAGGAAAAGGTCTCATTCCTTTTTCCTTACCAACACAGGGTTACACCCGATGCCCTGCATCATGACCCGACCCTACCCGGGCTCGAGTCGCAACTACCCCAAGCCCGCCTCCATAGGCCAGGGGCTGGCGACCAGCACCGAAGGCACAACAACTCGAGGAGGCCTTTGCCTAAGTACCTGTACACACACATGAAGCACACTCAATGCAACAGTGAAGAGTAAAAGAAGAGACAATTAAAGAAAAGGGAAACTGCTATATAAATACCAAAAATGTGCATCGACCCCTAAACAGTACAAGTAAAGTGATGAAAAAGAAAAAGGGGAAAAACACGTGCCCAACCAGAAAAGTGCCACAACCCGGCAACAGGTAAACAAAAAGACAGTTGATGGGTCTCCCACCTGGAACCCGGCTACGACCACCGCACGCAGTCCAAGCCCCCGAACTCCTATGCTCCACTGAAGTCATGACCAACCTGTCTGTCGTCTTCAAGGGCACACTAAGTGCGTGAAAAGCCCAAGCATGGGTGAGTATAAAAATACTCATTAGGATACACCGAAGGCTCGAGGGAGAAACAGAGGAGGTACCGAAGGTTGAGAAGTAGAGCGAACAGGGAAAAGTAAAGGAGCACAACAAAGAGGGTAGTAAGGAGTACAATAAAGAGTCTAGATCAACCCAACAAGAGGAAAGAAGGTAGACTCATCTAGGAACAAGGAGCTGGAAATGGTAAGAAGATGAACTTCTCGTCGATTCTTCGCTATCTATAGTAGGAGAGTAGACTCATCCAACCACGAGAAGCTAGACACGGAAAGCACATGGCATACCCCGCACGTCTTCACCTCCCCTGGAAGGAGAGTATCCAAAACCCAAGGAGTGGGTACTGGAACAAGGTATATACATATCCATATGATCTGTCAAGAATCCCGAACAACGTCGTAAGGGTATCTCCATCCCGTAGCTCAGCCCAAGAAAGAGTAGCCAACAGTCCCATAAGAAAACATCATCAATGCCGAGCATCCCGCACGTATCCCCAGAACTACAAGTCAAGGGCTTAAACCACCACACCTCGACACTATCCTCTTTGGGCGGCACTGACTCGCCCGCACGGTTTTAGGTCGCATCACAAGGACGCATATCGGTGGGGGAAAATCTCCTCGTACTTGAGAGTTCCGGGGGAACGTCAAACCACACCACGTCACTACCCCGCAGTCGAGAGGTCTGGTCAAAGTTGACAGGTGACCCCCTGCCCAGCCCCACTGGAGGATCCTTGGAAGTCAACGAGTTCCCACTACAGGGAGACCCGGAAAGTCGACGGGTGACACACTGCCCAGTCCCGTAACATGGTAATCCACTGGAGGGTGACCCGGCTAAAGTCAGCGACGGGACCACTGCCCAGCCCATTTGGAGGTAACCCGGCATCGGGGACCACTGCCCAGCCCAGCTGGAGGTAAGCCCGGCATTGGGGACCACTACCCAGCCTAGCTGGAGGTAAGCCCGACATCGGGGACCACTGCCCAGCCCAGCTGGAGTTAAGCCCGACATCAGGGACCACTGCCCATCCCAGCTGGAGGTAAGCTTGGAACACTCGGGCCAACCCTGCTGGATGGTACTACTCGGTGAATACCACTGTACTGGCCATCCCTGCTTGATGTTAACCCACTGGCGAGCCCTGCTTGAAACAACCTCAGCCCTGCTGGAAACAACCTCAGCCCTGCTGGAACAACCTCATCCCTGCTGGAACAACCTCAGCCCTACTGGAAACAACCTCAGCCCCGCTGGAAACAACCTCAGCCCTGCTGGAAACAACCTCAGCCCTACTGGTAACAACCTCAGCCCTGCTGGAAACAATCTCAGCCCTGCTGGTAACAACCTCCTGGGTAGAGGATCGGTGCCCGCATAAAGTGTTGGTCACACCGAAACCACAAGCTCTACTAGGGAACACAGAGCAACGAGAGAAACTTACTAGGCCCCACAAGGAGATCCCGCTCCAATCCGTCGAGTCACTATCGAAGCGGACCCAAACATCTCATCCTTGAAAGTGGCGAAAACGCCCACACTACACGAACACCCGTAGTCGCAAACGGTGTCGCAGTCCGGTGAAAGGGGCACGGTACTAAAACCCCTCACAACTGAAGAAACAGAGTAAAAAACCATCTCTATCATCCAAACCATCAAGAAGAGTACCAGGGGAAAACCACTCAACCCTGCTGGTCAAACAAAAGAGCACCAGGCCAGGGGAAACTCCACCCTGCTAGTCAAATAAACGAGCACAAAGCCAGGGGAAAACTCCACCCTGCTTGTCAAACAAACGAGCACAAAGCTAGGGGAAAACTCCACCCTGCTGGTCAAACAAATGAGCACAAAGTCACCCTCTACGTCGCGAGGGGTCAAAGTACGTAAAGCAAAACACGGCACGCACGTGGGGCCCACATGACGTGTGGCCCCAAGTCAAACCCAACAGAGAGCACAAACACCCTCAGGTACAAGCAACCACACGTACCTCCAAGCGATCCCGTATACTCCCAGAGTATACCTCGTCTCCAGCCCTAAGGCTATCGTGCACCCGACACCCAATGTCAACGCGAAGGCGTGACATAACAACTCCAACATTCCACCTCATCGGTTGAGGAATAGCCAACCACATCTTCTTCACTCACACGGGAGTGCACGCGATCACACGCCAAGGGTTCTCTGCAAACACGGCGAGAAGAACCGCCACCAGAGCGCCTTTCACACGTCCACATTTAATAAGATCGCGCGAGAGGCTCTGCACAACCAAAAGGATCGTAACGTTGTAATCCTCGCTGAAAAACACGCGAGATAGACTACTTACTCGCCTCAAAAGGATATCGGACGGAAAAGTCACCAACACCGCCTCACGCCCGAACAGTGTCCCGTGATCCCAAACCTCGGCACCGAAAACAGTCGGGCGCATCACACCATTGCGATCCCATCGGGAAAACACATCCAAAAGACTACTCGCTTGAGCACAACGGATATCCGGAGAAAAAGATGCATTCTGACGCACCGCACATGAGCGGTGCTACGTGGGACCTACATCCCGGTCCCGAAACTCAACGAACGGATCGCACCGTTGCGATCCTCTCGAAAAAGAACACAAGATGGACTACTCACTTGTCCAAAACGGTCGCCCGGTGATAAGGCTGGAAATCACCGTCAACTCCCGGAATGGCCCTCGCGGGGCCCACACCATCATGCAGAATTACAACGGGCAGACTATGCCAATGCGATGTCCTCGAAAAAACACCCAACATCGACTGCTCGCATGCCCCGAACGGACGTCCGATGAAAATGTTACAAAACGTTGTACGCAGCTCAAAAGACGGGCCGTGGGGCCCACGCCTCAACTCCAGCTTCAATGCCTGCAACCACCCTGGAAACCTCCACCTCAGTGCCAGGGTCGCAACGCCGCTGACGGCGCTCAAAACGGACGTCGGACGCGTTCGTGCCGTCCAAAACAATATCCCCCGAAGAAACGACTAACCCATCGACGTACGTGTCACGCCACCGAGGCCCCTCGTTTCGGGAATTAAAAATTCCCAAAACCATATCAAAAGTTTGACTCGTCGATATGATTCCATCTCCATAGATGACACTCAAAATGGACACCCGTACCGGAAAATACGGGTGTCCGAACACCGAGGGGGCAAGGCCCCTGGGGCTGGACCGGCCTGGACCGGCCGGTCCACCCAGCCTGGGTCGGCCGCTGAATTGTGGCCCGCGCGCAGACCGGCCACGAGGGTCGGTCGTGGCAGCCGCGTGAAGAACCGCACGGCGTAGGTCTTTGTCACCGCATGGGGGTCGCGCGCCGCGACCCCGCGGTCGCCGCTCCCTGGCGACCGCCGCCTCGCCGGGTGCTCCGCCTGAGCCCCGACCTCCTTCGGACGCCGCCCCCCTCGCCCTCGGCTGAATGCACGCCGCGCCCCGGCCTCGCCCAGCCACTCCACCGGACACCCACGGCGCCGACCGAGCACCCCGCTGCCGCATCGTCCGCCCTAGCCGCGTCGCCGCTCGAACCCGCCGGAAACCGAAACCCCGCCAACTTCGGCTGATGATTGCGAACGCCACGGGGCTCGGAATTCGAATCCGAAAGATGCGTTGGAAAGAAAATAATATCTAATACGCATTCATGGTCTTCTTTTGAAAATCAAACAGCAATTTGACAGAATTAAACATGCTCAAAGTAGGTGCGGGAAGACAAAATGCAACAAGACCCTACCTCGTGGGCGTTGCTCGGAGCTTCGTCGCGATTCGCCGCCTTGCCGGAGCTGCTTCGCCGGAGATGCCTTACAGGAGTGGAGGGGTAGAGGGAGGGATGCCTCTTTCTGCGGTCCAGGTGGGGAAGAAGAAGAGGGAGGGGGTGAGTTAAGCGTTTAAATATAAAACGCTTAACAACCCGCCCGTCGGCCCGAACCCGAACCCTCAGCGGGGTTGAGGTTAAGCCTCCCCTATGGTAAAAACCACCTCCCGAGCACAACGGCGGTCTCAGAATTTGATTTCGAGTTTCCTTTTGAATGTTATAAAGCTGAACGCCCAAAGACTCCAAATTACGAAAATTCCCCTGGGGCCATTTTTCACAGACGGCCCACGCCCGCAAAACTTACACCCCTCCTAGGGTAAACGGAACGCTCCGAACTCAACGGTGCCCTCGGTTTTGCAATCCGAGCGACTGTTTAAGAGATACCTGCGTTTCAAAATTAAATGAACAAATTAATTAATTAATTAATCAGTTTAACGTTCCAGAAGCGGGCGAGGGATCCAAACTTCCCGCGCCGACAAGTTTTATGTCGTTCCTAGGGTAAACACCCCATTCCGGACCCATCCGTACACTCAGATCTCTGATCCGGAACTCCGTTTAGTAGTTATCCCATTTATTTATCATTTCCAGTGTGAACGCACTTAAAATTTAATTCCGGCCACTTCGGGGCTCGGAATCACACGCCGTCCAAAGTCACTGCTCTGGAATATCATCAAGATTGTTCCAAAGTCTTTCACAACAAAAACCGGGTTCTTAAACTATAAGAACCCAATTTTTCACTCAGATATGGATCCTTTAATTTTCTGTCTAAATATTTACTTTGGACCTAATATGGATGCCTAATGAGTTAGTAAAGTTTCTGAGGGTTCATGGGGCTTTTTCAGAGCCTGAACCAATATTTTGGGGGAAAATAGGCTTGGTGCACAATTTAGAGTAAACCGTGCGGATTGGGTTTTTTCGGACAGAGCCACCTCACACGGTTGGTGCACAACCGTGCAGCCTAACCGTGTGAATGTCCCTTTTCCACAGGTACCCATGCATGGCTTGCACATGGTTTGATCAAAACATGTTGAGGATGTTATTTCGGTCAGAACCGTCTTGCATAGTTTTCACACAGTTTGACAAACCGTGTGGATAAACCGTGCACTGGCTATGATTCTGGGTAAATTTCCAATTTTTCCCTTAATGATCTATTAAGACAACTCTTCCTCCCTAATCTAAGAAATGGTGGGATTAAACCATTTTCCTCTCATTTTGGAGATTTTTAAGGCCAAATCTTGGGATCAATAGATCTCATTAATCCAACATTTAATCGAACTTCTGTTCATCATATTGGATGCCCAATTGTAAGTACTCGAGTCCTCTTTAGCCATTCTTATTTTCTATTTCTCTCAACCTTAGAATCATCATGTGATAATTTTTCACCTTTTCTTAGATCAACGCATATCTGAGGAAAATCAATGGCTGAAACAGGAGTTGACGGATCATAAAACCCTATGGTGGGTGGTCTATAACTCATCCCTAAAGTTCATTGATTTTGGAATATCCGTGTGGGGACCACCGATTTCATAGGAGGTCATTTCATAAATTTAATTTCCATGGTAATACTTGTTATAATCATATGGTTATGATCTTTACATATATGTGATTAGTTCTTATTGGTGATACCCACAACTCAATCTGCCCCATGTAGAAGGTTTTTCCATAATTTGGTTTTAGTGTTTTAGCATGTTTGAGCCACCATTCGGGTGTAACCTTGCTTGACCTTCCTAAAGGTGAGTCTTCTTATAATCAATGACTTTTTTAAATGAGAATTTCATAATGGCATGTACCATGTATGCTCACCAGTTGACAAACCTAAGTTAAGTGCTTTCAAATGATTATTAAATGTGAAATGTGGAATGGAAAGTTTACTAAGTATATAACTTGGTCTTATCAAAAGAGATTCAATAAAGGTTCCATGTCTATATCTCCCTTTTCCATATTGATGGAGGGTAGTGGAGTGAACCTCAATAATTGAATATTCCTTAATGGTTAAAAAATATTTGATTAAATAGTTTCAATACTACTTGTCATATCCAAACTAAGGGAAGACAAGGCTTGAAACTAATGAGTGATTACATAATTACAATATCAAATAACAATGGACTTACTTGAGATCAACTTGGATTATAAGAGGAGAATACATTGGGTCTCAAGAACCCCATTCTGATTCAAGGATGTGGTTTTCTTAGGTTGATACCCACCTTGACTTTAGTTCTTGTCTATTCCCCTGATTCTCGGTATACTACCGTATGGTCCTTTATCTTATTAATGGATACCTCAGATACATTCCTTGGATCCAACATTGACTAGTAGGATCCTGGGTGAAACCCCATAGGGCCCTGTCTTGGCTTATCCCCATTTAACCTTGGTCGATCACCTTAGACTCAGTAGGAACCTTATTGTGGAATGCCTTGGAATACGCTCCTTGGATTATAATCTTTCCCCTTAGATAGACTTAGATACTACTAAGTTATCGTTCCATGAGATCTACGTTACCTTGGTTATTACCCTGGAACTCCCTCACTGGATATCATTTTCATGTTGCCTTGTTATGTCTTGGGACATTCACTACATATACTATCACGAGGTGATGTCAGTGCTGGATACGCCTCACGTGACCTATTAAAATTAAATGGTAATTACTTAATTAATGAACCAGTTACATGTTTATACCCAATTTGAGGGTTAAATCAGGTACTTGGGTATTTATTTATATTTTACTACTTTCTTTACTTTATATATTCATGCCTTCACACTCCTATATTCCATTACAATTTCAGGAGGTTATAAACACCAATGGTGGTGGCCCACTGAGATTTATCTCACACCCTCTCCAGGCATTGTTTGGTACCCATAGTAGATTACCTGATTGCAGGTGTTGAAAAAGGGAAGCATACAGCTTTGAACACTTGATTTATTGCTGACTGGATGGAGCTTGATAACAGATGACCGAGTTGGATCTCGGGATTCTTGGAGTAGTCTTTTTTTTACTTTACTTTTTAGAACATGTTATGCCTATTTTATTGTATCCATGTTTTCTAGTTTTCTAGTAACACGTCATTACATCATAATTTTTCCAGTTCATACAATTATTGTTATTCTCATTTATCTATTGCATCAGTTTAGTTATGCTATATTATTTATATTGATTCTTCTGTTTACTACTGTTTATATTCCTTCCACTATGGAACACTCTGCTAATGAGGGCATAGTATCCCCATGGACACACCCTAGGCCCTCATTGCTAGTCGGTAGCCTCTGGTTTTTTGGGAGATACACTTGAGGCTAGGTGGCCCACCGAGCTTGGGGAACCCATTAAGTGGCATATGGGTTTGGGACGTCACTTTTGTTTTCATTTAAAGAGTGTGATTTATTATATATTACAGATTTGTCCTCTATTCAGATTCTTTCCATTTGGCAGCCATGTAATACCATCCATATAGACAAACCCTACCACAAAATTTTCCTATTTTTTGATTTGTTTCCATCTACACATGCATTTCTCATTTGGTTCATATCCACATTTGTCATTATAATCCTTTTAAGTTTTATATTCCTCTCAATTTATGTTATGAAACCATACCTTATTTCCTTATTATAGTTTATATTTTCAACATTCATCTTGAAAAAATGATAACTACTGAATAAAATATTCTATGGTCACCGAATTGAAAGTTATGTTTACACTCCTTCACCATAATGAGCCATTAAATATGGTTAACTATAACCAACACAGTTGAAGGTATGATCTCTATTTATTAAAATTTTCTTTATAGAATATATAAAATAATTAATTTCCTTAACTAATTTTCATTACTTTAGTAACAGATTATACAATATTCAAATTATTTTCAACTTTGTACTGTCTCATAGTCTGCAATAGTGATCCAAAACTAAAAGGTTGATTAATCTACCAACTGCCTTTTCATAACAAATCTTCAACACCCTAGAAGGTTTTATTATTTTCAATCATATTTATTTTACTTCTATTATCTATTATTGACTAAAAATTTTCATATTTCTGAAATTATAGCACATGAAAAAGTTATATGAGAAATTCCATTCATAACATGAAATTAATTTTTTGTAACACGTGATTAAGATTTCATCGTATACTTTTCTATTCATGGTTTTTTAGAATTTTTTGAATCTAAAGCTTATTCAATTGTTGTTCATATATTTCGTATTCTTCTCCTCTCTTTTTCCAATCAGTCTTCTCTCTTCTTTTTTGGATATTTCAAATAAAAAGTAGACATTTATTGTGTTGAAAAATTAGGTTTTCTTGTGTTTTTCTTGGATTTTTTTAGTATATAGGGTGTTATAATACATTTTCATTTTTTTTATCAAAAATATTTAGTCAACAATATCATTAAACACCTCTCTATTATTCTTGAATTGTAGTCTCCCAACTGGAATATTTTTTTATTTCAGTTATGTATTTGTTGTTATATTTTTTAGATAATGATATTTTAATGTTTTGTTTACATAATGTGATGTAATTTAAAAACATTATAATTATCTTGTTATGTTCTTGGTGCATGATTATAATTATTTTCTTCTCGTAATGTGTTTATTGCATGTTCGCCATTTGTTTTAATCCATAGGAATTTTCTAAAAGGGTCTAACTTTCATTTTTTTAACCTACAATATAGTAATTCTGATGAATGCATCTTATATATTATCATATACCTTGGTCTTGATAAGGGTAAAGATTATAAGGAACTATTTTTAGCCATTATAGCATATTAATAAGTTATATAACTCCAGCACTATTTTATTATAACATTATGAAGGTATATATTTTCAATATATCTATTAATTTTTATATAATTTTAAATTACATTTGATCTCTTAAATATGAACAATAAATATTCATTTTCATGTTTCTTTGAACAAAAAAATTGTAGTTAATATATTCACTGGTTCTATAAAACCCATGAAATTTATTATTTTGTCAATTATCCTATTTTAAATGTGTAAAATTTCTTCCTTCAGAAGCCATAAAGTTCAAAATTTTAGTAGCATTGACAATCAACATCACCGGTATACTGACTGCACTCTTTTAAAATTTTTGAAATTCTAAAATTCTTAATTATTAATTTGTTTAAACAATACAGATTACATCTCAAAATTAACGAAAAATACAAAATTTTAATATATTTTAGATGTATATGTTACTATAATTTAGATGTATATGTTTCTATATGTGTCTTTAGTCCATGAATATTATGTTTTCATTAATTTTATTTTTAGATTAATTTTTTGTTACTATCTATACACTTTGATCACGAAGTACATAAATATGATGTAAAGGGGATCTATACTTTAAACCATATAGAGCATGAATAATAATATCACCAATAATTTAATCTCTTTATTTTTCTATGGTGGAATTGGTCACCATTAAACTTTATTTTCATTTACTAAATTATCTATATATTAACAGATGCATTTATTGTTGTTATATTGAAGATTCAATTGACCATCTTAAACTTTTTTAAGTTCACTTCAAGGGTCCATTTGGCACCACTTATTAAATCCCATGGGATATGTTGTGTGATAATATTAATTGGGTTTGAACAAAGTCTGTTTTGATTCATATTTTTATTACTAAATATTGATTATCTAAGAACAGGGTGAATTTTAAGGTTTTATTGAATTACATCTAGACTAGAGTTAGAATGTCAAGCTATCTGAAAACATTATTTTAGAGACTATGTAATGTGAGATTGGATACATGGTCTCAAATTTATTGGGATTATTATTATTCAATTTTGTGTTTTTTTTTATTATTTTAACTTTTATTTAAATGTTATTATTTCGAAATTCATGATGCTAAATAATTAACTTATAGATTTTTTTTCTTTATCTATCCTTGTTTTGTTACCAATATGTTTGTTTAGGAAATAGAATTAACAAATATTTAATCCATTTATTCTTTTAATTTTAACTTCAGTTTTATATTTTGTTTTCTGGCATACATTTTTTCTACGGGTTGGTGATAGCCACTCTTAACTAACAATCATGGATTAATAAAGAAAATAGTTTTTAGAAACAATCTAGGTCTGGATGTTTTTTACATGTTTATTTTTATTGATTCAAATTGTCTAAAAATTTTATGAACTATAACATTTTATGTATCTGATATTATTTTGGTTCTTTATGTTTATGAAATTATATTTTCTTTTACATGTTTAATTATTGAAGATTTTGGATAATAGGGTAAAAATAAACATGAACCACTAATGGAAGTTAAAGCCTTTTTGTTTATAGGTTTTTGTGTTTCTAATATTTTAATAATTTTAATTTTTTATGAAAACTTTAGGTTATAAATTTTCAAAGTTTTTCTTCAATTGGTTAATGATTTAATATGAAAATTAAAAATTTTCTATAAAAGTTTATCAGTGATTATGGGCCTATGGAAGGATTGGTTCCCTGCTTACCCATGCTTCCATGAAAGTTGTTCATTTCTACTATTCTAGACCCTTGGATCGTATTTTATATATTTGATTAATTTTGTTAACTACTTGGGAATAGATTTCTTCAAGACTCTAAATTGGGAGCATTTTGATGATAAATTAAAACTATTTGACTACATCATGATAATACCATGTGATTACAATATTTTATATTCATTGTTAACATTTTATATATGAAGTTACATATAATCCATATATGGGTTCACATTCACTATTAGAATTCTATATTCACTTTTAGCATGTTATATTCACTATTATCATAATAATAACAATAAATATAAACATTAATCAAACCGTTAGCATATTGTTAACAATAAATTAAAACATTAATAAAATTGTTTGATTTTATCACTCTTTAATTGTGATTGCATCTTAATAAAATGTATAAATTCATTATTGGTATTTTGTAATCACATTATTTATTTTTTATGTTTTATAATGCTCTATAGATTTTATAATTGTTTTAAAAAATAGTTAACAATGGTATATGCATGCTTTATATGTGTTTTAAATAACTTTAATTTCTCTTCTTTCATTATATTAATGTGTTTCCAACCACTTTTATTATTGTTTTTATACATTTTAACATGCTTTAATGTTCAATTAACTCACAATAGTAGTGTCCCACACTCGATTCACCAGCCTGTTTGTAATTTTTTTTTGGAGAAAAGCATTCTAAACCTAAACATGAAGTTTTATACATGTTTTTTGTCTACATATCCCTCTATTATTTATTTGTTAACCCTTTTCTTAAAATTTTAATTCATATTCTGGATAATCATTAATGTGGTGCGTATAAGGATTGAGCAACACATTCATTTATTTTAACACAAACTTTTTTTATTTCGAGTAAGAATAATTTTATATATTCAACTATTTGAATTAATGATAATTATTTCATTTTATTTTTTTAATTTTATTTACTCAATAGTCATTATATAATTTTTTTCCCTTCTCATACTTAAATTTTCTTAATAACCAAATGTCATTTTCAATTTTTTTAGAACCTATTATGTCCCATAAATTTTCACGGACATATTTATACGAGGTAATACATATTTATGAGCAATGATATATTAACTTACACTCATTATAAATATGAATATTTAAAAAATATATACCTGTGTATAATTTTACTAACTAATTTACAGGTTTCTCCAAATATATGAATATTAGAGTGCAGTTTTAGCCAATATGTTGTTGGGTTCTCTCTTTAATAAACTCAAAAATATATATACAATAATTCATCTTTATCCTATGTATGTTGGACATTTTATTTCCACTTTATTCAAGAATTTAATGAATATATTATTTAGGGCTTTGAGTTTTTTTGTGAATTATAGGGTCCCTACCATAATTCTATTATGGATGACATTGTCTACTACATTGCTCAAATAGGTTCCTTCTTTGATTACCTAGAAACTATATTATTTAATTATTCTAGAGGATAAATTTATTATTTCAAAATTATCTCCTAGTGTTCTTGGTTGTGATTAATGAATATTTTTCAATGAACATATGAATATTATAGTGCATTTTTAGTTATTATGCCATTTGGTACTCTCTTTCATAAAATAATTTATCCATACCCTATGTATGTTTGACATTTTTTCATGAATTAAATGAATATATTATTTATAGTATCTTCAAGTTTTTATTCTAGGTTACTGAGTCCCTACCATAATCCTATTATGGATGACATTTTCTTCTATGTTTCCCAAATCGATTCCCAACCGGTTATCAACATATCTGAATAGGTCGATATATGAAATTACGACATTGTATTGTTTACTTCCCATCCCGGTTCCTTATTTGATTCTCTGAAAACTCTATTATTTAACTATTCTATATGATAACATATGCTTCACATTATTAGGTGAATATGTGCATAAAAGTTTTAATATTTTTCAATATTATAAAAAGATGATGTTTAATTCATCTATTCCTTCACATGATAGCTACAAAAAATCGTGATATTTAAAAATTTCATATTTCATATTCCAGTATGTGTTTAAATTTATAATATTACAACATACTTAATTTTCAATTTATTCTCATGAATTTTTTAATGTTACAGTATGTTTCCTTTTTTCAATATCTCCTTGACTTTCTTTGATAAAATTCAACAATTTTTAATGTTTTGTATAATTAAATATAAGATTAATTCAACTATGATTTCTTTTCTAATATAGATAACACATTAAAATTGAAATTTAATTATTCTTTTAATTAAATATGAAAATTATAAAAAAAATATTTATTTATCTCATTATTTCACTAACCATGTCACTGGATTTAGTATAATATAACTATAAACAATGTTAATGTAAGTTTACTCTGTTAAATCTTGTTTATCTTAACCCATTTAATCAAAATCAAAACCATTTTATACTAATATCCCTCTATAAATAGTGTTTTTATTTTTATACATAAACACTATGTTTATAGAGAATTAATGTCCAAGTTTATTTATTTTCTTCATTATTGTGATTTAATTTTTTCTATTTCCTTGTAAAGATTTTGATTTGTTTAAGTTTTACATGTTTTTAAGACATCAAGACAAAATTGTTTGAAAATAAAACATTATATCTCCATTTTCTAATGTAATTGGTGAATTAATGGTCTATTTCCTTTTTGTATTTTTTTAATTAATATCCAGTCTTTGATTCTTTATGAACGAGAAAACACATTTACAAATACGCCATTCACCATGTGTTTCTATTTTGAAAAGTAATTTCAATGCATTATAGTACTATTGGTTTGATATCATTTTTAACCAAGTTATGTATGTTATTTACAACATATTAAAAGATTAAAATATTTTATTATATATTATTTATCTGTTTCATCTACTACATTAATTTTTAGGAAACTGAATTATTTAATAGAAAGTGTTTGACGCTCTTATTGTCTGTACATACAACCAAATTCCTTCCCATTAAATATTGTATAGTTACCGTATGATTATATGTTTTGTATATGTGTGTATATATTCTATGGTAGTTGGATGTTTTCTGATCAATGGTTAATATGAACCCATATCTCACAAATTAGTGATTTTTGTACTCTATGACAAACTCCACATATCTTCTTCAATGTTCTTTCACTCTATATCTTCAATTATTATATCCATATTAAATATATTTTATATGGTAATTAGATGAATTAAAAAAGTATGTTTCAAATGATTTGTATTCATTTTTAGATAGAGAAAAATTGTTGGCTCAAGGCCTCCATTGGGAGTCTGTAGTAAAGGTTATAGAAAAATAAATAGTTTCATATCTGGAGTTTGAATGAATATTGCATTGGTTGTAAGAAGAGTATAAAAAGAAATTGGATGAGCCAAAGGGACTTCCACCACAACATACTATAGATCATAAAATTCGGTTATAGTATGGTTGAGACTTCACTAAGTTCATATGTAGGTAGTTCTTAAAATATTATTTATCTTCTTTTAATATATATCCTTTAACTGATAACATATTCTTTATAGTGATAGAAAATGATTTTGATCAATAGGTTTTGTTGGAAGAAAAGTCATAAGTGATTTCAATGGATCCAATTAAACATCATAGGAGATTCAAAAACATTTCAATCTAGATATATGTAAGATAAAAAGAATGGATAGAAATAATTACTCAGCATTAGTTGATATATTCAACCATATTCCTAAACTGTAATGTTTTTTATGTTTTAAAAACTCAATTTTCTCTCATAATTTTTTTTATTTAATGTGTTATATAATTTTTATCTCTTATGTCTATTTAACATATCATTTCTTTAGTTCTTTCACTTTTTTTGCATGTATGGGTAAATATCCATACTTCCATTCTTACATTTTCCTCCACAAACTTTATATAATTTACATATAAACATAACTTGTAGTACACATTTACATTTTTTTGTATAAACTCTTTGATGATTCCTTAATATAAAATTCTTATTCTATTTTGTATCTTGACTCAAAAATTTCAAAATATCTTCTTTGTATGGAGGTCTACAACATTTGTTTTATAAATAAACTATTCCAAAAAGAGATGATGATATTTCATATTTCAAAAATGGAATTTCAACATCAATATAAAACTCAAAAATAGTTCACTTTAAAAAAATCAGGAAAATAAAGTCAGAAATGTATGAGTTAATATTCCTTTATATCTTCATGAGCTTCGCTATCCATTTTTTCTCATTTTCAGGGGGACTCTTCTTTAATTAACTCAAAATCAATGTGTTCAGTAATATTTTGTTTTTTTAATTTGTATTTTAGCATTCATTTTTATTTTTATATTGTATCTTACTATATTATGAGTGTGTGTATTTGAATTTGTAATTAAATGATTATGTCATGAAAATTAATTGGTTGGGTACTAGTTTCTATAAAAGAGTTTAAATATCTATTTCAGATAATGAATGAAATATTTACTTGTATTTAATCAATGTCGAAGATTCACAAGTAGTTGGAATAAGAACAAGTTCCACAAGAGCTTATGGAAAAGGAATGCTCCAGATACACATACTGCATAGGGAGGATAAGACTATAGTAGTGGATTTACATTCACCTTGGCTGGTGATACATTATTCATTTAGATTAATGAATCCATCATGGAAGTAGTAAATGGATATCAACTATGATTAAAATTTTTATTTTAATTCAAGAAATTTAGTATATATACCAAAAATAAAGTTTTAATTTTAGTAGTTTCTTCAATTGATGTAAAGTTGTTGGTGGGAATTCAAAACATACTATAAATGGTTGGTTTAAATGAGTACTAATAAGGCATTATTGGTTGTAAAAACTAATCATGCCTAAATCCATTATAATTCAACTTGTTATATATACATTCAATGGTCATTATAATAGAAATTTGATATCATTACCACCTTTCTTGGAAAGTGTTTATATTATACAACAAAAAATATTTGATGACACTATTGAATGCTAATAAGGGGTAAAAGTTACTGAAATCAAGTTTTTGATTGAATTTATAAACAATATCAAAGAATATTCATTTAGAATTAATTTTCACCATGATTTTATAAGAAGTTAGTGGGAGCTCCATAGTTTTCTAATCAAAATATTTTTGATAACATATGGAAAACATCTATTGGTCTTACGGTTAGTTAAGACCAGAATAAAAGTAACTCTCTGAATATTGACTTAAATTAGTAAACTAAGTTATATGTAACAAGATATACTAAGTTAGATTTAATGGGTTTCTAAGACCAAGTAAAAGTACATATTTTTACAAGTTATTGAAAAAATATAATTTGGAACAATTTGAGAGATAATTGTTACAAATTTCACAAGGCTTAAATCTCTCTAAGAAGACATATATGAGACATAGGAAGAGATTATATTTTTGATAAGAACTCTAGAATCACCAGAAATAGATTTATCACTTATTTCAAGCTATGTACTAGATATGATATTGCCAATATATATTTTATGGTAGGTGAATATCAGTAAAATACAAGATAATTACATATAAAGAAGTTAGAACTATCCAATTGTACTTGAGAGAGTAAAAGGGATATGTTTCTGGTACTTGGAGAGTAAGGGACACTGGTTATAAGAGGATATATTATAGTATTTCTCTGGATTAATATGATCTAATATCATAGTTAGGATAAAGTAATGAGCAAGAAAAGATAATTCAATATAGTGGTAGCCTTATCTACAAATAATGAGTCTGTTGAGGTTTCTGATGCAATAGAAGAGGTAGTGTATAATATATAATGATTTGTTTTAGTTCATGAAATTTCACCTGGTATGTAAGGAATTATCATAATATAAATTATTATAATATTATTATAATAGTATTATCCAATATTTAATTTTTATATAGAGTAAAAAAGGTATATACTTGGGGATATCATCTCTTGAGGAATTTTACTCAATGAGGTGAAGTCACAGATAGTAGAGTAGTCATGCAGTGGAGATGTGGTAGGCCCAACAACTAGAGTCATAACTAAGAAAAATCATGATATCATCACATGATATCTAATATGTTGATCTTTAGAAATTTGGATTTGGTTCAAGTGGGAATGTTTTAAAAGTGAGTTCTATAAACCCAACTTGAAAAGTACTTTTCGATAACCAAATCATGTATACAGTGAGTTACGCATGATTTTTACATACCATAATAGTGTTTACATTTCTGTATTCATTGTTTACATAGTAATTTCCTTGTATTATTTAACATATCAATAGGTTATAGTAGTTCCTAGATATAATGGTAACCTCAAGATAATATGATAATTATCTTAAAGATATGTTCTATAATATAGATACATCATGATAACTGGACACAGATGATGTCTGACTATCAGGTGTTGGGGGTCTTATAAGCATTGATACTTATTCTCATGCAATTAAAACTTGGTGTTCTCAAGTAGGTGAGATCATGAGGACTATTTTCCCTATAATAACATCACATGTTTTAGGTTTTATTGGTGGTTAATATTTACAATCATGTGTATTGGTCTCTCTAGTTGAGATTATTATAAGGGTATACCATTTGATCATATACTTTAATGCTATATGAAAACCATGACATTTAATTTTTTGGAAAGGTACCATGCATTGGGAACACCATTGGAGGTATGACATTGATTGAATAATCAATATTGATTTTTTCACTTCTGAAAGTAAGTTTTATCTCATGCCTATAGTTGATTGGGATAGTAATACCTTCACTAAATCCATAGACATGGTAAAATACAGTATGTTCGTCTAGTGAGCTTAGTTGAAAATAAAGAAATAAAGGATAATGACTTGAAATTTGAATCCTACTTTATGAGATATCATAGACAAAGATAGTATATTACCCTTAATGTGTTTTTATGAGGTTTTCATTTCTAAGACTATTAGGTATCTCCTTAGGGGCTTTTATGGATTAATAGACTCCACTCCTAGTGTATGAATATTATCCACTACTATCTATATAATGGCCTAGAGGGTTACACACTTAGAATATCCGAAAGTTTTTTCTATTCTAATGAATAAAAGTATAGGACATGGTGGGACACACCACAAGGTCTGAGAGATTTCCAAGTTTTAATGATCATTAAGTAATAAATAAATTCATTATTATTAAAGAATAGGATAATTGGAGTTGAATTTTTTTATTTAATGTATTTACTAGTATTTAAGTGAATATATGGGAAAATATTTAATGAATAAATATTATTTTAATATTCAAGGTTCTTTTAATATTTATGGGAATATCAGGTCGATTTAATGGATCAATTTTACCACATAATATATTTATTATGTTACAAGTAAGTTATAAAAATGTAAATGACATTTATGAAATAGTTAGTTGATCATAACATATCGTTTATGGATTATTTTGTGACCATTACTTATATAGTTGTTGAGGGGTATTTTTCAGGTGTTTAATCTCCACTATATAATCAAGAGGGGATCTCTTTTCTAAGTGACTATTCATCCACACAAATTTGGGAGCTCCTCTCACCCCCCCTGCATCTTAGATATAGAGGTGCTTGTTCTAAGTAATTGATCGAAGATATCCTTTGTAAATCAAAGAAAAAACATTTTGGTGGTCATTAGGACATTGTAGGCATCATTGGATCTCTGATCTTGCACTAGGATATTGATTAGCAATGTTATTATAGACTTTTTAAGTGTTTGTGGAAGATATTAAGGGATCCAATCACAATTATTTTAAGAAATGGCCTTTTAAGATGATTTATTGTCAAACACACCTTTGTATCGAATGAGTTAATTATTAGATTTAATTTCTTTATTAATTCCTTAATTCTATATCCTCAACTCTCGTATCGAGATACACATTTATAGAGATGATGATGTTGTATCAATATGACGATTAAATATTTAAATCCATGGCCCATATTCTTCCATTGCATGCTCTAGTTCCTTCATTTGGATATTCATTTAGCTCATCAATGATGCTTTCTCAATAATGTTATTTCTAAAATTTCTATCATTTTAATTCCACCTAAACATTATACTGTTCTAGTTCTTCCTTGATCTACTCAACCCATATTTTTGAAATTATTTTCTCTTTCCCATTAGTACTACCATTTGTTTCGATCATATGGTTCTTCTGAGTCTTAATGGTTCTTGAATTTTCTGTAAATTGGGTGTTTTAATGGATTTTTTTACTATATAAAAAGCATTAAATTTGAATATTATCTTTAGACTTGTTATATAGAGATATATATTTATACTACTTATTGATTTTTCAAAGTTTCAAATTTAAAAACTAGTTCTTTATAAAATCCCACCATTACTAGATGAAGATCGTTTATTTTGAATTATTTTTTTTTCTAGATTCGATCATTCATTACCTTGATAATTGGGAATTATTCTACAAAATGATTATAAATGTAAATTGGACAGTGCTTTGATATGTTATTTTATCCTATTACAATTACAAGAATCAGAATATCATTTTAGTGTATCTATAATAACATTATACCTACAAGTATGGTGATGTGTGATGATGGGATCGCGGCTTGATGCAACGCGTGATGTACGGTGGAGAGAGGTTGGAGCGGATTTTGAATTTGAAATTGGATGATTTCTATATTTCAGTTTCCGGTTTCCCTTAAACCATCTTTGGGTACCGGGTCCCTCAAACCGGCTTTGGAAAATGGAAAAAAAACATTGCATGCAATTGTATCTATAATAACATCATCCTTTACATAAATATTTTCATACTAAACTTAAATAATATATTTTATTCCTTTATCACATTATTCATACATGGTTAATCCTTTTTAATTTTATTTTCATGAAATTTATTATATTATAAATATTAGTCCTTATATTAAAATTTTTCCCCATAAAATATCATTATCCCTAATTCTTATAATAACTAAAAGTAATTGACATTCATAGACATGATAAATTTTCCCAGTCCCCTTAAAACATACACACTAATGTACATTGATACATTCATCATGGTTTGTCATTATATTTGATTAACATGCTCATGTTAAGTATAATTCATCCATTTTTAAGATATTTTTATCTTCACTAAAATTAGGATTATAAAATTACAGTAGGTTTTGTGGATTGTACATTATAATTATGATCACTTTATAATCCTTTTATATCCAATTTTGAGGTATCTTACTAGACATATTCCTTTCGATTATATAGGAGCTCTTTTTTAGATCATTATTGTATGCGCTAGTATAAATTAATATGCTAAAAATATTTTTATCTTTTTTATTATCTATAAACTCATAAAATTAATTCTATAACATATCTATAATATGTAGTTTAAGTTTCTCTCTATTTCCCTAGATTTAAAATCCCAATAATTTTATCTTAGGCTACATCCAAATTATTTTATTTTTGAAAGTATCAGACCTTATTTTCTAAATACTTCAAATATTTGATATATGTGAATGATATATTCTTTTTTATAATTACTAAATACTAGAACATCATCAATATTGAATCTATGAACTTTAATAATATTCTGAATGCCTTCTTTATTCCCTCTAGAATATCCCTAGGAAATTATTTAGTGCAAATGGAATAATTTTATAACCAGAGACACCTGAGAGGTGGGGTGAATCGGGGTGTGGTCCAATTTAAACCTTTTCATTTTTAACTATTATTATCTTTTAGGATCTTGTTCCCACATTGGTGATAACTGTCTTTAACATATAAATTTTAAGGGAAAAATTCCAAAATAGACATAAATATGTAGTAATATAAATCTAGCATAGAACATAGAGAATTTACTTGGCTCAACCATACTAGGATATATCCAAGGACCATATATCGATAATGGTTCAATGTTACAAAATCCACTAAACCTTACTAATTTTATGGATGCACTATTTTATCCATGGTTACTCCATGTTAGGGTCACTACCTTTACAACTTTTTGGGTTCGTTCACTCCTCACCCAATGTGCACTACTCTTTTTCTCCTCCATGACCCATTTTGGGGAAGGAATGATAAATTTATATACATGATTTTATCTTAAAAAAATTGAGGCACATTATTGTCTTTATCTATTTATCATGAGACACTTCTTGCATCATAGATTTTGATTCGATGGTCGATTACACTTCTCATTATTACACTTCCCTTTTCCAATGCTATATGAGATAAATAGCTCTATGTGGGGGTTGAATATAATTTTTTCATAATATCATAATAGAAAAAAAACACTCTAGATAAATAAAATTCTAAATTGGAATTATATTTATTATACTCAATCTCTTATTCCTTAAGCATCCTCGTATGACAATGAAACTCAATCTTCCTTTTATGTAACTTACTTACTTTTATGAAACTTGATTACTTTATTGTAACTTTAGTTCATTTAATTAAGGATTTTTAATTCCATATGAATGAAAAGACTTTAATATAAGGATATATTTTGATCAAAACAATTGTTTGAACCAATATTATATTCATGGAACTTATTTATTTGTGGAAGTCAGTTTCAGAATTTAGTGGTTTTTGTAACTTCTTTTACATGAATTCACTTGGGAAAATTAAATGTTTTTTTATTTATTATGAATATTAATATACCAATTATCTCACTTTATTCTTTACAACTCATGTATTTATAAGAAAATATTACACCTTTGTGTAAATCTAAATTTCCAATTCAGGAAACTCCAACTTTATGAAAATCATGCCACCATTCTTCAATTATAAAACTCTACTTCATTGAACATTGTATTTTCATTACACATTATTATTAATAACATCCACAAAATTAGTTTCACTATAAACATTCCTTTTCTCAATTTTCTATGAATCTATCCTTCATTCATGCAACTCTTCACTTGTGTGATATTTCTTACTTTTCTCTTTTTTTCAAATTTCACTTCAAGGAAAGTCTGACTGAATTGTGTGAAAGGAAAGACAAATTAGGATCTTGACCAAACTAATATCAACATACTTATCTAGTTCGAAATATCTTCAACTAGCACAAATATTTATCCTATTCATTGGAATCAACATTTAATTTCCTCCAAATTTTTGAACCTAAAAATTTCAAAAGCATTGAGAAACTTCCCCAGTTTTCATACAGATACTTTCATCTGAAAATTATCTTCAATTTATACAATACATCATTTTTCCAAGTATAAACAAATATAACATTAATCATTATATATTTTTTATATGTTCTCTATTTATAAATTTCTATATTCGAATCTTTATTCAAAACAAATTTCTGAAATCTCAAACAAACCATCCCCATAAATTCCTGGTCATCTTGTTTAAGATAAAAATACTTAAAATACATTCAAAAATTTGGTTACTATCTTCTGCAAATCCATTAATACTCCTTTAAATCAACTTTTATAGAATTATATTCCTTGCTTCTAAAGATTCAACTTCTTGATCATTATTGGATTCCAAAAAAATATTTCTACATGCACACCACCTGCTGGTCTTCCAAATCTTCTAAGTTAGTCTTTCAATATCCTTTGAAATAATCTATTGGATCTTCCAATGAATACCCCTACTACTTCATTAATTCACATATATCCATCCTTCAAAAATTAATTCTAATATATGGACATCTTATAACCATTTCCATATTTATATTTATAACATATAATTCATATATCAAAGTTCACACACCATCAAAGACACTCCCATTATTTTACCAACACCAATATCTATTCTCAATAAATGTTACATATAATATCTTTATTTAAATAAATAATTATCCATTCATATAACCCTACATTTTTTATGAATTCTTTTGATGGAATTTATTCATATTTGATCTTAGTTTTACAATATCTTAAAATACGATCAAACATAGAATATTCTATTTTCCTTTTATTCATAATAATTATTCTCAATTCATCCTAATTCGGAATATTATAACTACAATTGTTTTATTCGTTGTTGAGAACATGATAATAAATAACCATTTTTACTTTTCCAAGTTTTTTATCAGCATTACTCATTACCAAAAATGACGCACTCTTGTGACGAATTCTCTTGTTTTTTATTAATACTAAACTGATTAATTATAGAATATGTTTCTTAAATCTATAACTCATTCCAACTAGATAGTAAATACCCTTACTTATGATCACCATATTGGGGTCCTTAAGGGTAATTGCAGGCTATTGAATTGGCTCCGATCATAATTTTATAGGGTTTTGACCAATTTTTTGATAAGTAATCTCTTATCTTGGCCAATGACTCTTACTTATTAATTTTCAAAACTTTAAATCCAAACAATTCATTCCACTGCTCAATATTATTATAGTATTCTTTATCATCATAAAGATAGTTATCCTCTTGGATAATAAATAATTAATTTTCTGTAACCATTTTGGTTTTCTCAAAAGTAGTTGGAATCAAATAATTATTGAGAATAATTCCATATAAAAATATCATCACTGGATGATATTTTCTAAGGAATATATTTCCAATCAAGAAGTCATATAGAAATTAAGGAAAAAACAATGACAATTTTCTATATATATTCATATATTTAGTTTAATTTTTCACATCCTTTTTATCTTCTTGAATCAAAACCATTTCATTCTTACCTAATGTAACCTCTAACTCTATGGATTATTATGCTACCCCTAGAAACTATATTCTTATATAAGAGAAGGTATATCTAGTATCCCCTTGGGAAGAACATGTAGTTCCTCCAAAACTTAGTTTCCTAAATGTATCTCATTCTTATATCTTTAAACTAAGTAACAAAGATATAATATATCAATAATAATATTATCTAACCTTATAGAGTGGTATTTGAGTTGTCCTGTAACTAAATAATATTTTTGAAGTTGACATTCTAAGTTCAAATAATAAAGTACCTTTATCTCTTCCAACAGATATCCTTGGATTTACAAAATTTTTCTCTATATTTTTGATTTTAGATATTATATATTTAAATCTAATATATTTAACCACAAGTCTTTTTTACTTCATATCATCTTCCAATCTGATCTCAAATATTACTGACCTATTTGATTACATTTTGAAAAATATATTTTTTTCTTATTTTTTCATATATATCTCATGAATCCCATTCTCTTTCACATGTTAACCTATTAATGTTTATCACAGTGGATCAAATTCTCTAGTTGGTGTTCCTTGATCCTGGAAACGATGTGTAAATATTTTATCACCTTTCTTTAGAGATAGTCTCCTAGTATTGTAGAACTGCACATAAAGATATGTAATTACTCTAACACATTTTTAGGTGGAAATTTCAACATCTTTTTTCAATTCCTTTTATTGATATTTACATCTAAATTTCTATTAACAAGTTTTTACATAATCACTACATGCACATTTGGGACACCCATACCCTTGCTTCTTATACATGAAAATTTTCTCATGATACTCCTAATAAGGCATTAAAGAAATTTTCTAAATTAACATCCACTATTGAAATTAGGATTATTATATCTTATCTTTTTCTGATAATGGGATCTACTCAAATATTTATTTTTCCAAAATTCATATACCTTTAATTTTTTTTGAATATCCTTACTAATCATTATTTTTTTATTAAGGGAATTTTAAATAATAATCTACCTATTTTATAAACTTTAGTAGTGTCTTTGTGCTTGATTTTTTTTTCATTTCTCAATATGGTCCCAAAGATTTTTTTTATAACTTAGAACAATAAATTCTAGGTATATTCCATTAATTTTAAATGGATTTTAGTTTTTCTATAATTCATTAGATCACCTTTGATCTCCTATATTTTTTATAGCACTACAGATTCATCTAGTGTGTTAACACTTGCTTGAATCATTGTTATTCAAGGATTTTGTAGAATTATTTTGGGTTTTCTATATTTATTTAATAATATAGATATTTCCTCCTATGTGTACTTTTATTATATATAATATAAATTTCCATCATCTAATTTTATATCTTCCCCCTAGATATTCTTAAAAAAATATCTCTAAGGAGTCCTCTATCGGTATTTCTTTGAGATTTCCCCTTCTTCTGTTTGTATCTAGACATGTGTTAGATTTGTGACCCTTTATGTTGTTGAACAAAAAATAATAAAAAAGGGATAGATATTTCCCTTTTAAGAATCTGGGATACTTCTCATACTTTTTCATAAATTTTTATCTCGCATCCTTATGGATTCTATTTAATAGAAGATATCTCATAGATTTTTTGTGAATTTTTTCTAGAACATTTATTTGATAATATTATTTTACCAAGTACTTTCCTAAATTTATTTTTTAATTTATTAAAATTAAACTTATCATCCTAAAATTGTGTTCTAAATGATTTATAATGGTGTTTATAAAAATCTTACCTTGTTTGAATATAACCATATCTTTTTCTAACACCCTAAACCTTTAAAGTATAAAAACATATATAGAATACATATTAGATACTAAAATTAATTCCCATATAAAAAATAAATTTTTATTATTTTCATTATTTTTTATACTCAAACTCCCAATTATCCTGAAAATCTATACTTCGACAAAGATATGTATCTTATGTTTTTTGAACTACCTTAATACAACATCATGGGTGTTTCTATATAAATACATATAATGCATAGCCTTGGTCTCCTGTTATATAAAGGTAATACCATTGTTGAAACCCATAAGGATGATCTTAAAAATAGAACATGTCACAATTGATCTTGGTTAAATATATCCCATATTTTTTTAATTCTTCATCCTGATTTAAAAGTGAATTTAAAGTAAACTTCTATTTGAGGAAATAAACTAATAATGGTATAACCTTGATTGTGAAAGTGGCATATTACTAAATAGAAATTCTATCATATGAGTGTATTTATAATATATCCCCAAATCTCTATGCATTATCCCTTAGGGTTCCCCCTATTAAATTGAGTGTACTATCTATGGTTTACAACTATAAACTAACTAATAATATATAATATCAAAGTTCTATATCCTATTATTCTATAACTACTTCATGATGGTTCGTGTAAAAATTGAGGTGGTTGAGGTGATGCCTAAAAATGGTTCTTCATATGTTTTAATGTATAATATCCAAAAAAACATGAAAAAATAAACCATAGAATCTTATAAGAGATAATATTGCACATTTAATTTATAATTGATTTTAAACTAGAATTTCCTTAAACCAAGAAATTCATTTTGACTAATTCGGATTTTTCTCTTGCTGGGTCATCATTTCCATAGATAACCCAAACAAGGATTCCTCTAGTTTTTTCCACATGTGCTCCAAAAATATATATTTTTAGATCATTCTATTCTAGGTTTTAGCTCTAATAAACCAAGTACCTTGTATCAATATTTGTTGATCACAATAAGAAATATCTCTTTTTTCTCTTATTCTCGAGAGGGGGGGGGGGTTAATATCTTGGTCTTGAGAGAATATTATTGAGGTTCTATTTTGTATAGCCACTCTCCTCATCAAAAAATGATATAATGGGGAATTTATACTTGGGTTAAAAATTAATAATTTCATTAATTCTCTTTTTCTAATGGTTTATTCTATGTAAAACCCATGACAAATAATAAAAATATTATTATTATTATATTCTCATGACATGTACTAAACCGATGGATTAATAAATTATTTTTATATTATCCTAAATTCATCCCGTAAATCGTCTTCATAATTTATTAAACCTTGAATAATAAATAAAAATTATTCATTCAATAAATAAATAAATATTATATTCCCTAAACTAGTGAATAAATATTTATTTTAACTCACTGAATGTACAAATGAATATTTATTATAATATTTACCTCAAATATTCTAAACATGAATATCTAGTGATTGAATTTATGTGATCAACTTAACTTGAATAATTATTATTCAAAAAGATGAAGATAATATTTATTCCTAATATTAAATTCAAATAGAATTTAACTAAGATTCTTGATAAAAATAATGGGTTACCCTTGAGTCCTATTTATCAATAGAATTAGGTGATCCTATGTAAATTCCAAGATCATTATCAAACAATATTTCAATTAACCCATAGATATTGAATTTAATATTGCAATGACAAAAACCTTCCTATAAAAGATGATGTGGAATATAATCAATTTTTCTTGATATATCATCAATAAATTTTCATACTTTTTTCATCAAACTATATGATTGATTTATATTTCTTTGAATCTCTAAAATGAACACATCGATCAACTACAATGGTCATGGATCCAATCAAATAATTTCATTTCAATAAATGCTATAGAGATGTTTTATACCATGACCCAACCCATCGGGGCCCTTCCTTGGATGGTAGTAAGCCAAGAGTGACACCCCCAAGCCTACCTATAATAGGGAATGGGCTGATAATAAGCACTAAGTAGGAATATCACAAAAATGGGAGGCCTTGTCTTAAATTACTTATACACACACACCTAACTCCATGTAATAGTGTAGATATATAATAAAATAGAAAAACCTAAATAGTATTAAATGCATGAGATATCCTCTAGGAAAAACATAAAAGTGAATTGAGGTAATAAAAAAGTATAAAGGGTAAAAATAAACACCCAACCAGAAAGGAGGTCACAACCTGACAAAAATTGGGAAAGGGGAAATGAGGAAGAGAGCCTAGCTCGCAATCTATGAATCTGACTACCAAACATGTCTAGGGCCTTAATACATTGTTATGCTCCTCTGATACCAGATCCAACAAATTCATCATTGATTTACTTATCATCTTAATAAGACATGACATGTGTAAGAAAATTCCATGAACGTTTGAGTATATACATACTCAGTACGATGACCTGAAACAAAAATAGAAGCAACAAAATAAAATAGTCAACTTAACCCATAAGTCAAAGAGGGATAATAATGCCATCATCAAATATTATCATATTAAAACCTCAGTTGATAAAATAAGGTAATATCAATCTCCACAGCCAGTTAAGGATGGTGATGAGTCTTTCAGTAGCTCCAAAGGTCCTATCTTTGAAGCCAACCATTATGCACAATCTCACAATAATCATAGTGGCAGGACTGTTTCTTTCTACTACACTCTCCAACTAAGGTAGAACTGTCTATAGTAGAGGACATGCGTCCCACCGGAGCTCAAATATGGGGGAGTACCACTCCATAGATAGAGGACCTCACCCTCTATAGTGTGGGGAGTAATAAATCTACATATATATAAGATATAGGGGAACCCACACCCTAGTGATTCAGGGGAGTACCGACCATGACATCTCTACGATGATCAAATCTGATAGCTCTCATTGTACAAGAATCACAAGAATAATCATCCCACTTGTTTCACCACACATAATATATTTTATTCCAAAACTAAGGCTACTATAATACCCTAGGTGGAATTATACTCAGGATAGGATACTCACATGCCCATATTCGTGTCCTAAAGAAGAAGATATGAAAGGAATAATGTTTTGGTAAAAGTACATGGAATGTACACTGGGGAACATGGAATGTGACGTCACCCAAGGGCCTGGTGTGTTCTTACCTAGGTATGGCTCGGCTATCCATTTTACTCCACATGTCATGTCCTTACAAGGAAATGGTGTGTCTACTCACTGGGGGTCTCATAAATGTTCCCATGATACATGGCTTGATAATCCAGGTAGTATCACACGATGTGTGGGCTCAACCACATAGCATGTGATACTTAACCCAGACCTAAACCCTAGCTACCATAAGAATCAGAGAAATGTGTCATATGTTACTCTGGAATACATGATGTGTAGTTTTGATTTTCACAAAAAATGAAGTCTGGTCTCCCTATCTTCACATGCATTCCAAATCTGGAAAATCCAAATAATATCACCATTAACTTGTATAAATCCTCCAAAATAGAATTTAGGGCCCCATATCATCAATTCATGACCATGGGTAACCAGGAAACAAGATTATGATCTCCTGATATTGATCTGTCTTGCCTCCTATCACCAATACGGGGTCCTAATACCCTAAACCAATATCTAAAATCCATCATTACACCTCTATTTTTCTGAATACAACAGATACCAAGGTCATTATCATAACCATTATGATTTTGGATGTTTGATTAATCTTGAACCAACCTGAAAATGTGGATTCTCTAACCCCATGAGCCAATTAAAAAGTAAGTGAAGAATAAGGGTGGGAGTGGCACAATAACAAGGTAAGATTATCATTGGAAAATGTGATCTTTGACAACAATCTTAAACATGGAAATCATAAATGATGTAAAACATGGGAGAAATTAAGAAATATATAATTACATTCAATAAAACTAATTAAATTATTATTTCATGCAAAGAATGAAAATTATATAATTAAGTAGATATACAATCCCTGATCAACAAATAAGAAATTGGGGGCAAAAACTAACAAAATAACTAGCCCTGCCTCAATAATGGATCAATCATTGGTGAAGAAAATGTTCTCTAGAGATGTTGTTAAAGATTATATTATGCACTTTTTTCTCCCATGAATCTCCTTTATGTTTTCATCATCGATCCATGATCTCAGGTTTATCAACACCAAAGATGGAACACCTCCACCTATTATCTAATCTCCTAGTGTTATGAAATTAACTGAGGAGATTTTTCATATCCATTTATTTATAGAGGTGTGTTCTAGGTTTAAACAATTAATATATTAAATAAATTATTCATTTTAATTTATTTAATATACCCAACAATGACTGTCTTTAATGGAATGTTAGATTTAGACCAAAAATATATCATTCCAAGGGTAAACCCTATGTTTTTTAAATAACTATAGCCTCAAATTATTCTAAAAATATATATGTGTGTGTTGTTATATTTAATATTTTTAATATATTAATTTATAGGTCCTATGAAACCCAAAACACAATGAAAACTCTAAGGAAAATATAAATATGTTTTTATAAATATTCAATGTTTCAAACTATGAAAACTGAAGTTCTTAAATTCTCCCCACATTTTAGGATTTTTTCTCAAAAATCACAAGATATATAAAACAGTGAGGGTACCGATCCCACTCCTAGATCTCACAATAACAAGATATATCCTATGCATTCCCATGCTACTAAAGTAATCAGACTAGAAGAATGGTCTGGCCATGAAAGATCCTCTCATGTGGATCACTAATATCCACTGGGTACTTTGAGCAAGTGAATTTATCCTCAATGTGCAGCTCCCCCCAATCAATAAAATTTGAATGGTAATTCATGTATCCTCTTAGCTATGACACATGTAAGACTTCATGCACCTGTTCTAACTGAGGTGGTAATGAAAAACAATAAGCAACATTACCAACCCTTCATAGGATCTAGAATCGCCCAATTAACCATTGTAATAACTTGTTACCCCTACCAAATCTCTACAATATCATCACAGAGAGAATCTCATGAAAACATAGTCTCTATGATCTAACACTAAGGGATTATGATATCAGTCTTAATAGGATTTATATTGAATCTAGGAAGTTATAATATGCTCACAAATCATCTATAACATCTCCATCATTGCCTATACTAATTTTATCTCAACTAAAGATGTCTCGCCAATCTCATTATAGTTTAAGGGTGACCAGAAAGGTCTGTTGTATAGTGCCTCAAATAGTTTCATAATAATATTAGAGTGATAGTTGGTATTATAAGTGATCTCCACCAATGGAAAGTGATCCTCCCAACTCCATCCAAAGTTTAAAATGAAGGCTCTTAGTATATTTTACAAAAAAAATGAATAGTTCACTCAGTCTAGTGATCCATATGGGGGTGAACTATTGTTATCATACCTAACTGGGTCCAGATGGACTCATGTAATCCTCTCCACAACTGTGACATGAACTGATAATTATGGATATATATGATCATTATGAGTAATTAATAAAGCGAAATGATCATATACATGTACAGTTTCCTCAAAATCTCAACTGAAATACACTCTCAGATGGAAAAGAAGTTTGTTTGATTTGTAATTATAGAAACAATCACTCAAATAGTCATGGGATCCCCAAAAAAAATCCATCAATATTCCATACCAATTCCATTCTAGGATATCAAAAGGTTGAGTTAGACCTATTTGAACCTGATTTTTATCCTTTACGTGATAAAACATAAGGAATCAGGAAACAAACTTAGAAATACTTCATCTCATTCTAGATCATGAAAACTACCACTGAAGGAATTTGTATATATTTTCCACTCCCATATGCACCGCTAATGGGGAGGTAATAATCTCCATCCTTACCTCCTCATACAACATTACTGGAACTCCATATTTCCCTTGAAAGGGATGACATGCTCCCTACATTTAGAAAATCTATTTAATGAATCTCTTGAGGATATCTGGTTGTAGAGAGATTCATAAACAATGTCACCCAGTTGAACCTCCCTCGCACACTAAAAAAAGTGGTGGATTCACCACTATGAACTATAGAAAATTTATCCCTCTCTCCTCTCTAAGGGTCTGTTTCGATGAGGAAAACTACTCTAACCACTCTCCCAACAAGTGAGAATAAGTTTTCCTATTAAGGGTATCAATCACCATGTTTACCTTCTCTAGAGTAAAGACCATCTCAAAGTTATAGACCTAATCAAACTCCAATCAATGCCTCTATATCATGTTGATATATCTCTAGAAAAAGATGTACCTAAGACTATGATGGTCTGAGAAAACAATGAATTACGTGACCAGAAGATAATGCATCCTCATCTTTGAGGTGAATAAAACCAACCCAATTTCAAGTCATAGGTTATGTATTTCTAATCATGGGGTATCAACTACCTAGAACAATAAATAATCAATGCTTTCCTATGAATCAACATGGATCTGATCCAATATTCCTAAGTATCAGAAAACACCACATACTCAACACCCTCCTCTAGTAGTCTCAATATAAGATCACTATTCAACCTCTATCACAGCTCCTCAAAGTCTCTATAACACTACTCATTCTAGGAAAATGGATTGCCTTTTTGATTCAATATAGTTAAAGGGGATACAATCCAATAAAAATATTTGATGAATATTTGATAGTACCATATAAAACTAATGAGACTATAAACCTATGATACACTCTTGGGTGGATCCTAAGAGAGTACTGGATCAATATTTGTTAGGTCCACTACTAAACCATGATCATAAATGACATTCCTGACAAATTTAACCTCTCAAATCCAAAATTAACAATTTGAGAGATTACTGTAAATTTTTTGCTCCCAAATTAGGTCTAATAATATCCTCAAATTATTTGTATAATCCTATTTAGACATATAGTAAATGAGAATTTCATTGATAAATATAAACATGAACTGATCCTAGAAAGGATGGTAGATCTAGTTCATAAGTTCCATGAACATAATGGGGAGATTTTTCACGCCTAAATGCATCATTATGAACTCATAATAATCATAGAAATATCATAATGTAATATTTGGAATATCATCCTTTTCTACCTTCAACTGATGGTAGACAGACCTAAGATCAATATTTGAGAACTATCTCATACCTTTCAACTGGTCAAAGAGGTCCTCAACCCTCAGTAAAGAATATTTGTTCCTGATTTTCACCTAGTTCCTGAAATAGTGATTAACATAAAGTCTCAAACTCTTATCTTCCTTTTTCACTAACAATATTGGATCTACCCTAGGGGAAACATTGGTTCAGATAAAATGAAGGTCTTACAACTTCACCCTCAACTCCCATAGCTTAGTAGGGTCCATACCATATGTCATAGAATATATTAGTGCAGTCTCATGGTGAAAGTTAATGAAAAGGTCAATATCCCTCCAAAGAGTTATTATTAGAACATATTGGTAGAATATGTACATATAATCCTCCACTAATTTTGGAATCCTGATGTTTGAATAGCCTATGGTACCAAGTTAAAAATTCCCAGCTGATGGGTGATAGGTTGTAACTTCCTACTCATGAGCCTCACTCACTCTGTTATAAGGTCTTTCTCACCTATGAAGGAGAAACTCATATTATCATCACGTTGGCATATAAATTTCCTACAATGATATTCTATTTGAGTATACACTATAGAAAACTAGTCCATACCTTAGATGACATCATAAGGTTTCATTGCAATTACCAAGAGGTCCCATGATAAACTCTCTCCACAGAGCACCAACTCAAACTTCTATCATATGTGTGATATATAAGATTAAATACCTATAGGAACCACTAAAAATAGAATATGGGCTAAAGGATCAATAGTAATATCTAGCTCCCACATAAGGGATATGGATATGAAGGAATAATGTAAACCTATGTTAACAAGTACTAGAGATAAAGTAGAAAAATGCACATATCTTTCCTCGAATCATCTCATGTGTGTCCTAGTCATATCCTCCCATAACCTAAAACTGAGCGTGAATTTTTAACTTCATCACTATGAGCCTGACATATGCCACCTGGTAGTGGTGGTGGGAGTAGTTCATAGCATCATCCCCCACTTACAACTCCTCCCTCTTGGGATCTGCCTATCATGCTTTCAGCACCGCCACCCTAGGGACCACCCTGACCACACCTACAAGATCCCTGATCATGAAAATACCTCTTATGTGGAGGTTCATCCACTATCTAACCACTATTTATATCATGTTGATATGGGAAATCATGATCCATGTGACCTCAACCATCATAGGTGTATCATCTCCATCATAAGGATAACGAGACCCTCTATGTGATCCATGTGCTACAAATACCTATATCTATGTTTAAGCAAGATTATTCCTCATATTACAAGACCCTGATGATTGTAACCTACTATCCACTACATATGACTAAGCCTCAAAGTTTCCACTATTTTCTATAGCTACTTGAAACCCCTCCACTAGAAAACTCCCATCCACTAAGGCTCACTCCATCACTTTAGCATAGTTGGGAATACATTAAGAGACAACAATATCATATATATCCCTATAGATGCCCTTATCAAACTTATGTTCCCAAAAGTATCCATATCACGCCATGTCAAAATAGTAACATGTGATATCATAAAACCTAGAGGCATTCTTAGAAACTAACACAGCTTCCTACCACATCTCAAGAAGCTCCAAGATCTGTACATATCATAATTTTAAAGGGTAATACTCATTAAAAAAACAAGTTTTGAAATTATGTCCATGAGAGAATTTCCTTATCATGGGTCTAAATTATCAAACCCCATGAGTACCCTACTACTCTATAATGTACATTGGTTGCAAGTATAACCATATGATCATTTAGAGTCTATATAATTTAGAAAAATTAGACCATTAACTCAAGCCAATCCATTATAGGTTTGGGGTTTGTATCTCTATGAAACATAAGTGGTCTCTATCACTATAACAAACACAACATACTAAGCCTTCATTCATTATCACCCTAACATATTAGAGATATTTTATACCCATCACACAGTCGATTTCCCACCTAAACCACTGGAGGTGGGTCTATGCACTATTGGTCTTGTGGAAGCACTGCTCTATGATTTACTATTGGGAAAACCTCAATAATAGGTCCCCTTAATGAAGCCTCATCAATAAATTGGTCATATTCATGATCATTTCTTTTAATATTTAATGTTTTTTGATTATAAAGGCATCCTCAAAATTAATAAGATGTTCCATGATCAGATGAACATATATGGGGAGCTAACTCAATAAGGATATGGAATTCAAAAGACTTAAACTTATATGATTCATGTTAAATTGGTTTCCCTATAATGTATTTCATAGTATACAAATTTGACACGTAATTAGTCCAATTCCAGGTCTATGTATATGTCGGATGATAAACTATCATCCCATTCCCTGACCTAAGAGATGAACCAATGATACTTAGACATCTTTCTTTAAGTTCTCAACCCAATCCTCATGATATGTCCAACTACTAACACCCACCCTAGGAAAAACCTCCTCTAATACCAATCTATCATGCCCTAGCCCACTAGGACCCTTCCTGGGTTGGAAATAATCCTAGAGTGACACCCCAAGCCTTGCTCCAATAGACTAGGGCCTGAAAAAAACCACTAAGTAGAAATATCACTAAAATGGGAAGCTTGAGCCTAATGTACCTTTAAAAACACACACACACAAATTCATGAAATAGTGCATATATATAATAAAATAGATACATATAGAGAGTAATAAATGCATGAGACATCTACTAGGGAAATCATAAAAGTGTAATAAGTTAATAAAAAATTCATAAAGGAGAAAATACACACCCATTCAGAAATGAGGTCCCAGTCTGAAAACAACTAGGAAATGAGAAATTTGGAACATACCTCATCTCAAAAAAATTAATATAACCACAAAACATAGTCAGTTCCTTCCAAAACTATTATGCTCCTCTGATATTAGGTCCACCAAAGTCACAGTTAATCTACCTGTCATCTGTATAATACATGTCAAATACAGGAAAATCTTATGTAGGGGTGATTATATACATACTCAATAGGATTCCTTGAAGACCAAAAGTTATGAAACAGAATAAAATAGTAATCTCATTCCATAAGTCAAAGAGATATAATAAACCTAATATCATATATGCACATACTAAAACCCCAGTCAAAAAATTAAAGGAATCTAATTCTCTATGACTAGATAAGGATGATAATGAGACTACATGTAGCTCTAAAGGTATCATCTCTAATTCCAAGCACCAAACACAACCTCTCAAGAATCAGAGTGGAGGGACCATTCCTCTCTACTGCACTCCACAGTCGAGGGAGCACTATCTCTAGTGGACGAATAATTCCTTATAGGTGCTCAAATATGGGGGAGTATGAATTCATATATAGAAGACTCATACCCTCTGTAGTGTGGGGGTACTAAATCTACCTATATATAGAATATGGGGGATACTGATCCCTTATGATTCAAGGGAGTACCAACACCATCATATCTCCAATGATCAAACATGATCATTTCCATCATCTGAGCATAACTGGAAGAATATTTTCAGTCGTATCACCTCTAATCAAATATCTGATGCTAAAAAATTCCACTATGATTTCCTATATAGAATTACACTTAGGATAATCTACTCACTGGCCCAAATCCAACTCTCAAATAAGGATATACATAAGGTAGAATGTTCCGGTAAAACTATTTGGTGTGTACATAGGGGAACACGATGTGTGGCACTGCCCTATGTCCTGAGAATGTTATTCCCTAGACACGGATTGTCAAGCCATGTACCTCCACATGATGCATTCTTATGGGGACATGGTGTGGATATTCACTTAGGGTCCCATTCATGTTCTCCTAACACACAGATTGGAAGCCTGAGTAGTATCACATGGCATGTGGGCTTATACACAAGGCATGTGAATCTTAACTCAGGTTTAAACCCTATCCACCATGATTATCTGATAAATACGGCATGTGTTCCTCCAGAATACATGGCTCGTAGTTGATATTTTCACAGATAGTAATGTTTGATCTCCAGATCTTCATGTACTCTCAAGATCTACCAAATCCACCAAAACTCTCACCAATAAGTCATAAAAATCCACCAAAATCAAATGTAGGGACCAATGATCATCGATTATTAGCCTCTGGTGGCCGTAAAAGAAGATTCTGATCTCCCGATCTTGATCTATCATGCCTCCCATCACTAATATGGGGTCTTGAAACCAAAAACCAACATCATTGATCCATCGTTATACCTTGATCTATCCATATACCATCAATCAAAAGGTAGTTTTCATAACCATTATGATTATGTGGGTTAGATATTTCTTGGAATAGTCTAGAAATATCGAATTACTAACCCCATGGGCCAATAAAAAATTATGTGAAGAACAGGGGTGGGAGAGCCATAATGAGAAGGTGAGATTACCATTGTGTGATGTAATACCTTCCACTGATCTTAAACATGGAAACCATAAATTGTGTAAAACATGGTTATAATGAAGAAATAGATAATTGGGTTTAAAAATGATAATTAAATACTTGGTTAATGAAAAAAAATTTAAGCATATATATGATCCATGCTCGTCAATAAAGAATAAAATGGTGGAAACCCATAAAATAATTTGACCTACCTTGAGAACAAATTAATCACTGGTGAAGAACACATTCACTAGTGATGTCATTAAAGATTATGTTTTGTTTGTGATTCATCCCATGAGTCTCATTGATTTTTTCATCATTGATCCCCAATCCTGGGTTTGTAAACACCAACAGTGACACTATTCCTCTTCCTCTCTAATCTCTCGGGGTTATACTATTAACCTTGTAGATTTTCCATAGCCATTTATTTATAGAGGGGTGTTCTTGGTTTACTCAATTTATACATTAAATAAATTATTCATTATAATTTATTTAACATGCACTCAATTGACTTCATTCAACAAAAAATATAACTTAGACCAAAACTATGTCACGCCTATGGTAAAACCCATATTCTACAAACAACTTCGGACACATATTTTCTATTTGAGGTTCTAATCAATGGGAAAACCAATTATTCAAAAAATATTCATGAACATGATTTAATATATTAAATATTTTTAATATATTAATTATAGGGTCCTACCACACTCAAAACATAGTGTTAACTCTGGGGAAAATATAGAGATATATATAGAAATATTTGAAGTATCAAACTATGAAAACCAGAGTCATTACATATTATTACATTAACTATAAATGGAAAAATCATTTCTTAACTTATTCAAAAAATATTATACAACTTACGATACAACCAATGTATTATACCCCTCCATGAGTATATGTCAACATGTTTTTCAGTTATACATCAAAGTATATGATTTATGATGAACATTAATAATAATATCAAGTCTAATAACCAACACACATGTCCATAAATAGGAATATCCAATGAAATATATAACATATGGATTTCATATTGGTAGTTTTATCGTTATAATATCCTTTATTATAGATTACCATGTTATAGATTCATGAGAAATAATTCTCAATGTCTTATGAGCCTCCAACACCTGATAGTAAGACATCTTATGTGTCCATTTAGATAGATTCCTTCTATATCATGGGATATATGTTTAAGGATATATTCATTACACCTCATAGTTCTCATTATAGTAGTTAATTGTTATAATCTTTTTATATTAAAGATACTATAAGAACATTATCACATTAATGTTACATAGAATAAAAATAATCTTGTGATAAGATATTAATTAATACTCTTGTGATCAAAAGTATAAATTCAGTTGGTTCTAGGGAACCAAATCCAACAGACTCTCACTTTAACTAGAGAAAACTATTAATTGATAACTTGTTAAGTCTCACATGATAAACATGATTTTTTTGATGTTTCTCTATAGCTACTAAGACTTACGTGTTCTATTATGGTTATTATTCTTAATGTGACTTTACCCCCTTTGAAAAAATCCCTCAATATGTGATATCATTGAGTTTTAACCTTTTGACCTCTATCATCAACTTGAAATCTTGGATAATATTATAGTCTTAATTTTATCATAATATATGATAATATTTTATTACCTTGGTAAAATAAAATTATCTAGAATAAATTGCTTCTTATCCTACTTCTTAAGTTTCATCAGAAACTGCAACATACATGGTCAATATAGATATGAAAAAAAACTAGATTTAATGAGATTATCTTTTTTATTTACTTATTCTCACTACTTTACGGTCTCAGGTATTCATATATAACAATTAAAGTTATATATTTGATTTTCTGTGTAAATTTAGAACCTTTAGGGATCCTAAGGTGTCATTATAGGATGAGTAATAAGTATCAAGAGTTTTACTAGGCTCAGGACTAAGTTTTATACTATATTTTAGTTTCATATCTATTTGAAAAAGGTATACAAGGGATAAAATTGGTTATAATTAATTTTGGGATGATTTTGGGTGTTTTTAAAAGTTGTATCATATTTATTGAAACTTGAAAAAATATAGTACCTAAGGATCCTTTCTTTAAATTTTATAAAGTCTTGATTTTGGGTGTTTTTTCAAGATATTAAGCCAACAGTGGTAAAAAATTGTGGTTGTCCTTGGGACTTATGATATAACTTGTGGACATTAAGTTGGGGCATCATGATTGATTTAGGATGGTGTTTCCATGTGATGTGGAATTTGTTGGAAGGTTAAGATCACTTTTAGTGTAAAAAATATAGATGTATCGTTTCCATTCGGAATTTGCCAAAGTAGGTAAAGGCTCACTCAGGGCTGGTCGAGAATGAGTGGAGTAGGTTGAGTAATATGTTTGGTCAATTTTTATTTCTATTATCCTACAATAGTATATGAATTGATATAAGATGTGAATATTATTAATGGTGTTTTATTGAGTTCATACTCACAACCCACATGGACCCTTTATAATGTGTGTTTACTTTATATATCTTAGAAAAGGAAAGGGTAAGAAGATAGCATCTGCAAGTTAATGTATAGAGGTAAAAATGGTTCATGATTTGGATAACATGGTTTATAAATGGGTTGGTGGGTTTTTCAATTCCATGATAGCAGTTTATTTTTATTAATTTTTTACTTATATATATGTGTGTTTGGTTAGTGGGAAATTAGTTGGGTTTCGTATGCCTGGAATTTCATGGTTGATTTTTATTAAGTTGACTATATATATTGTGTATTTTTATTTAAATTTTCTTCCACTGTATTATTTTGGAATTATTATTATTAATATTTAGAGAGTATAGTATCCCCACTCCCAGCTAATAAACTCTCATTTCTATTTAGTAACCTTTGGTTTAAGGGGAGGTGTGCCCAATGTCAAGTATCATGCCTGGATGGTTACTGGGAGGTGAGTCGGGATGGGAATTACAAAGTGGTATCACATAATGTTGAGGTAAAATGATACCAAGTGAATCTTGTTTTTTTTATTTGAGTTAGTAGACTAGAGACTTAGTAAATTAGTTCTGGTACTTTCCTAATAGGAACTTGGGATGAACTTCATGTTTCACATCTAGTCAGCACAAGTGTCTTTTGCAGTATAAATTAACAAGAAAATTGGTATTTTTATCTGGTTTTCATGGTTATGGTTTATTTATTTAATCTAGAAAAATAGGTATTTTATTTTATTTATTTTTGGTTCGTATTCTTGGTCTTGATATGCAAGAGTTGTAACTTATACACCATTATAGTCATGTAGATCCTATATGACATATGTATGAATCCTTGTGGTTACTTATTTGGTCATGGTTCTAAAGGAAAGAAAGGTTTTAGTTATTTAAATTGTCAAAAATAGGTTAAATAGTGTTTTATGGTATAGTATCTGGGTGGAATTATACTTAGATAAACCTGTAAGTGTATGTAATGGACATATTATATTTGGAATGTAAAAAGGGTTTAGGTATTTAAAGGTTAGAAACAACCTATACAATGTTTGACCATATAGATTCTTGGAGGAATTATACTTAGTTGTAATAGCATTGTGATTCATGGTATATAAAATTATATAGATACTTGTGTGTGTGATGTTTTTTATACCTATCCTAGATATGTGTAGGTGAGTTCATGAGGCTAGAAGATATGGGACATGTGCATGATATGGGAGTCTAAGAGCTGGTGGGTTGTGTAACACCCCAAGAATTTATAAATAGATTAAATACAGAATGCATTAAACATTGAGTAACTAAAAAACATCACTTTGTTATAACCTATCCAGTAAACATAATTGTTCCACCTCTGTGATTTGAATTTCAAAAAACTGACATGAACGGTTGCATTTAGTAAGATATTTAGAGTCTGATAAGACAAAATTAATTTTTGTTCAATAGTAACATGTCCTTATGAATAATAACATACAATTATGAATGTTAATGAATACTAATGAAAATTAAATTGGCCAAAAAATAGAAACTTCACCCATGAATGAATAAATAAAATTTAGACATCTTATAAGTGAAAAAAATGATCATAGTGTAAGTATTGGTATTTTTGTATGTCATAAATATTTTAATTAAAATTTTATGATTAATTTAATAATTTAAAATATAAATTTATTTTCATAAAATGTAAACATAAATTTTTTCTTTATTGTCTTATGGTAATAAGATAATTTTATGGGACCTTGATTAATTTCTCAAGGTGTTATAAAATGAGTTATAATTTTAAGGTTGTTTTTTTGGAATACATTATGATTTTATTTAAAAATTAAATTAAAAATATTTAGAAAATTATTTTTGAAAAATGGATTTCATTTTTAATTTCTAAACATTGAAAAAATTTTGGGGTGAATTTTTGGTATTTTTCTAAAATACCTGAATTTTTGTGAATAGTAAAAATACGGTTTTGAGTTTTATGTATGTTTAATGACATCATAATGATGTAATAATTAATATAAAATTCTGGTATACATGTGTATATTAATATATGATATTATTTGTCCCAAGTGGCCAATACCATGGGAAAATACCATGGTCAAGCACATGATTTTTCAAAAACCACTAATGAGGTGTCCTTTAATATTAATAAAAAAATTGCCTCCCATTTACTACAAATACCCAATAATTAATTTGTTTTATTTCATTAAAGACTCATCATCCTAGAAACTATGGTATTTTTACCTCCATAAGAGTCCTAAAAATTTATCCTCGAGTCCCCAAGGTCCCAAGCTTCATGTTTTAGGAGTTACTCTATAAGGTAAGGGAATCTATCACCCTTCTCTTTTTCATGCACTCTTTTTATTTTCATCTCTTTTATTTTAAATTGGATTATGTTGGGATATGTCATTCTATATCCACATAAAGTTCTATAATATTTAATAATTAAGAGATACCCCTTTTATCTCATAAAAATATTTTATGAATTTTTAAGTGACGCTGTTAGGATGCCGAATTTTTGTAAGGGATTTATCAGCTTTTCATTTATTTTGAGTTCCTTTATTTTTTCTATTTTTATTTCCTCACCTACTTTCATAAAAATGTTATGATAACTCTATTAGATTACATGTAATGGAATTTTTTTTTGATAATGGAATAATTCATCATCATCTCTCATTTCCCCTCTTTTTTACTAGAAATGAAAACATCATCTGAGATGTGTTAATTTATCACATTCAAGGATGACGAGTTTTCAAGTTCTATTTCCATATTCAGTTATGGTAATGAAACCATGTTTATGGTTGAAACAGACTATAATATATGTATTATAACTTATTTAAGGTTATTGAATATTTTTTTACACATTATATTAATTTCTAAATCAAAATGAGTTCGTTGTAATCAAAAACCATCAATTAACCCAAACAATTATAATTATTATTTTATATAATGATTCATATTAACTCACAATAACCAAATGAATTTTATAACCATTTAATATTATGGATGTTCAAAAAATAAAATAAAACTTCTATTCTGGACAACAATTCTCATATTACATGTTTATCCTTACATATATATAAGTAAACTGGTCATGAATACCAAGGAAGAAAATTCTCCCAAATAATAAATTTGAACCTATTAAACACATAAATAAGGACATGAATGAAATTAATAATTATATAATAAATAAATTACATAAATAATAGGTTCTGGAAATATTAATTAATGATTTTTATTTGGTTATCTAGGACACCAAGATCAATTGAAGAACACCATTGGACTTAAGGTAAGGGTTTCCTCATCTCACTTTCATTTGTGTGAGATATTCCTTATCCACCACTATTTATTTTTTATGGTGTATGTATACTTTCAATTGATATATCATATCATGAACCAATTGAATTTATCATTATTCAATGTATCATTTTATGATTATTAGTTTTTGGGAATATGATTCCATTGATTACAGAGTGGAAGGGTTTTCTACCCGAACCTCCATTTTCATTTGGGTTACTCTTATTCTCTATGTACCTCAACTAAATTAATATTTATTCATATTTACTCCTCATAAATTATGTGTTAATTTCTATATATTTTCACCAACAAGAATTATACTTTCATATATGAGGTTTATATGTTTTAAAATGATCTTTCAAAAATCCTTCTTGATAAACAACCTCGTTTCAAGGGAATTTATTGAATTATTACCTATTTCCAAGTGCACTATGTAATATATTTTAATCCATTATTATTTTTATAAAATCAAATATTTTATTATGAAAAAATAAACTTGGTTAATTTATAGTTTTATGAAAGAAAAATAATTCTTTCCATTTTCAAATATCTTTAATATTTTCCTAAAACTGGACTAAAATGTTTTTTCTAAAGCTTCTTTAAAAGATATTTTTACATAATTTCACTTTAGTGGGACATAATTTATGCCTAAAATGTTATTTCAATGTTTTTACCTCTTCTTTAATGAGATATACATGTTTAAAAATCTTATTCCATGAAAAATACAAATTATTTTCCAAAATAACTCTTCTTTCCAAAGTAAAATGTATTTTTCTCGCCTCACATTAACTTTTATGAGATATATGAATAGTTCACCACTTATTCCTTACATGTAGTGTTTGAAATTCCATTTGGTATATCATATAAAGATTATCCTTATAATCATTATATTCTAAGGGATTATGATTTGAATATTTCAAGGTGGTATGGGACACTTTGGAATGTTTAAGAATTATTTCCTAAAGAAATTTTCAATGGTATCATTTAAAAGTATCTTCATTTATGTCAAAATACTTGTTAGATATTGAACTTAATTGAGGTCTATCTGTTATTATGTCATCTAAAATATGTTTTTTAAGGGTTTCTAATTATTTTTTTTAAGGATGTGATATCTTTATACAATTCAACATATTACTCTGAATGGATACTATTTATATTTAATGATTTAGATAAGTTATTTACATTTCATATGTTATTTTCAATATGAATATATATATTTATTATTTTCAACCCATTTATATGATAAATTCACTGGACTTATTAAGTGTCATTTGGGGCCTTCTATAACCCCTCGATGCATCGGTAGGTCTCATGAGACAAACTATAGTCTTGGCACGAGGCCTAGACAAAATGGTTATGATGTCACATATTGTAAATTCCCTAATTATAAAACTAGTAAATGAATGATTATGTGGTTTTTATACTAGTATAATACCCATGTTTATGTTTTATTATGGAAATATTTACTCAGACCATATTCCTTCCATATTATTTTCAAGTTTATTTTTTAAAAGGCATGTGTTCTTAGTTGTTCACCTTGCCTAATGTTTATGTTTAGGATATATTATACTGTATTTCTTACCCTTAATGAACATATAATATCACCCCTTTCTTATGTTTCACTTTCTCAGGACATGAAGAAGTTTATTATGAATGACCAGAATGGATAAACTTAGAGTTGTGGATGTTCCCAATAAAACTTATATGTTGTATTTCTTTTCAAGTTGTAATGTTGAACCAATGTATGTATCTAGTTTTCCAAAACTACTAAAATACTTTGCCCATTGGGATTTGATTACTTGTAATCATGAAAATGTACTAAAAAGTCACTGGCTCTGGGAAACTGGGGTTGGGTCGTTACAGTTGGTAGCAGAGAGATTTTAGTAGAAAACTTGGAAAGTAGATTTAGAAAAACGTAGATTATAGAACAAAACCCTAAGAAATTATTTGAAGATAAACATACAAGAACATTCTAGAATATTGTTATGGAATAGATTGTGTGTATATTTCTAGATAATACATCCCTATATGGATAATACTAGTGGAATTTTTACTGACACAGATGTACCTAAGAGTAACAACTCTAATAAGGAGTTTTAGTCTTGACCCGGGGTATCCTATCACATGACAATAGGCCTTACTGCTCACCTGGTTTGACACTCCCAGGGGATTTGATTAGGATAATTCACATTTTCTTTACAAACCATTATGAAGGAATTGAATGTAATTTTTTCTCAAAGAAACTATGTTTATGGTTATGAGATTAGTTATGCATAGGATTTTAATTTATGCTAAGTATTTTTTTAATATTAGATTACACATTACAATTCATAATATAATCTAGTGTATATCATTTTTTATAAATTGAACCTAGAAAAAGGAATGAGGTCATCACCAATTAACATGATGAAAATAGTAAGAAAAATCATATCTCTCATGGTCTTAAACCATCATTTTAGAAAAAGATAGTCTCCTATGTGTCCTTATCATATGAGGAAATATTATATTGTGTTAACAAGGTATGTAAAGAATTATCTGAGTCCTATGGCTTTGAAGGGAACAAAAATTAGAAGAGGATGGTAGAGAAAAAAATATAGATAAAGGGTAGAAGGGAATGAAGGGTTTTTTCACATGTGATAACTATGGAAAGAATCACTCTAGTAAATGCTTGAAGGGAATGGGTGTTTGTTATAAGTGTGGAGAAAAAGGACACTAAGTTCATGATTTAAAGGGTAAGAAAAAGGTTTCGAATGTTCCATGCTTCAATTGTAAGGAGATGGGACACTATGCGAATCAATATCCCAATCATCAAAGTAATATACCCCAAATGATAATTTTTAATAATGATAAATTTATCATGCAGCTGCAAATGAATTATAATGATTAATATTCCTAGTCAAGAATCATTTCATTTGAATATTTTTTCAGCAATGTACTGGTTATAAGAATTATGTAATATATAAGTATTGTACTATAATACTTTTTCATTAAGGGTTTGAAACCATAAGTTAAATGTTACCAAGAAAATATATTCAATGGAAAGTTAAAATTTTTAGAAAACACATGATTGAGGGAAAGACAAGCCTTAATATATATCTAATATTGAGATAATGATGAAGAAATGATTGTTTCGGATAAGTACTATCTAACTTGAAACTGATTATTGAATTTTCGAGATGTGGTCTATACTATCATCGATGGAGTTTACAACACTTTTGGATTTAAGTAATATATCTAATAACATGTATCTTATATAAGGAATAGAGAAGAATTCATGTTTCCAATATGGTTTTTACCGTAATTCAAGTTATTTCTATATTTCAAAAGGATACATTCTAAATTTATTTACATGTTTGGAATGTGAAAATCTAGAGCTACTTCATGTTGATTAAGGGTTAATGATAATTTCATATTGGAAATTTAGCGACCTTCATTATAAAGTGCTGAATCGTTATATTTTGGAATTTTTAACCATTTAAGAAATGGTTTAAGTTGATCATTGTATGAGATTTTAGAGGTTAATGTATTACTTCACCATATTGTGTAACTTGTGCTAAGTGATGATGTATAGATAGTTCAAGATACAAACAAAGGATGATTTTTTAAATAGAAACATATATTTATACTCTTATATAGTGGAATAATTCCTCAACTCTAGGAAAGGGGGATTAAATAAAATTTTATCCTATTATCATAATCTTTGATAAAATCGATGATTTTTTTATAGTAGTTTATAGTTTTATTGTAATAAACTTTCATCTTAACATGTTCTCTATCACGTTCCATCAGAACATCATAGTTAGATTTTTCTTCCATGTCCAGGTTTTTACTTCCAATTAATGACACCCCATTTGAAAGCATAATTTTTGGGTTGACCACCTAATTTCCTTTAACCCCTTTTATAGGGATATTTTATTAACACTATTTTCAATGTTGTTTACCTATAAGGGAATTTTCAAGCATCAAAATTTAACTTTCAAAGTGTAGTTTTGAATTGCGAGGACGCAATTCTCTTGAGGGGGAATAATGAAACACCCCAAAAATTTACAAATTGATTTAATACAGAATACATGAAACACCGAGTCTCTATAAAAAACCAATTTGTTATAACCAATCAAGTAAACATAATTTCCCCATCTCTGTGATTTGAATTTCAAAAAACTGACATAAACAGTTGCGTTCAGTAAGATATTTAGAGTCTGATAAAACAAACATAATTTTTGGTGAATAGTAATATACCCTTAGGAATAGTAACATACCTTTATGAATAGTAATGAATATTTAATTGTCCAAAGAAATATAAACTTCACCCATGAATGTATAAATACAATTTAGACATCTTATAGGTGAAAAATGATCACAATGTAAGTATTGGTATTTTTTTAGGTCATTAATATTTTAATTAAAATTTTATGATTAATTTAATAATTTAAAATTGAAATTTATTTTCAAAAAATGTAATTATAAATTGTTACTTTATTTTCATATGGTTATAAGATAATTTTATGGGACCATGATTAATTTCTCAAGGTGTTATAAAACGATTTATAGTTTTAAAGTTGTTTTTTTTATTGAATTATTATTTTATTTAAAAAATAAATTAAAATTATTTAGAAAATTATTTTCAAAAAATGGATTTCATTTTTTAATTCTACACATCAAAAAAAGGTTGGGGTGAATTTTTTGGATTTTTCTAAAATACTTGAAGTTTTTGTGAATAGTAAAAATACAGTTTTGAGTTTTCGATATGTTTAATGACGTCATAATGATGTAATAATTAATATAAAATTATTTTAGAGTTTTTTAAATTAGTATATGATATTAGGTGTCCCAAGTGGCCAATACCATGGGAAAATACCATGGGAAAGACCATGGTTTTTCAAAAACCACTAATGAGATGTCCTTTAAAATTAATAAAAAACACCCTCTCATGTACTTTAAATACCCACTCATTCCTAAGTTTTCTTTCATTCCAGACTCATAATCCTCAAATATATGGTAGTTTTACCTCTCTAGGATTCCTCCTAATGTTTTATCAAGTCCACAGTGTCCCAACTTTCATGTTTTAGGAGTTAATCTACAAGGTAATGGAATCTATCACCCTTCTATTTTTCAAGAACAATTTATTTTATTCTCTTTTATTTTCAATGGAATTATGTTGGGATATGTCAATACATACACCCCTTACTAACCATAATATTTAATAATGATGAATACCCATTTTCTCTCATAAAAATATTTTATGAATTTTTATGCGACGTCGTTAGGCTGCCGAATTATTGTAAGGGATTTCTCAACTTTTCTTTTATTTTAAGTTCCTTTATTTTATCTTTTTCTTTCCTCACCTCATTTCATCCAAAATTTATGATAACTCTAGTACCTTGCATGTAGTTGATTTTTTTTGTTATAATGGAAAAATTAATCATCATCTCTTTTTTCCCCTCTTTTTTACTAGAAATGAAAACACCATCTGAGATGTGTTAATTTATCACATTCAAGGATTTCGGGTTTTCAATTTCTCTTTCCATATTCAATTCTGGTTATATAAGAATTTTTATGGTTTAACCAAATTATAATATATTTATTATAACTTATTTAAGGTTCTAGAATCTTTTTCTACTCATGATATTAATTTCTAAATCAAAATGAGTTCGTTGTGATCAAAAACCACCAATTAACCCCAAATATTATCATTAATGTTTTATATAATGATTTATCTTCACTCCCAATAACCAAATTAATTTTATAACCATGTAATCTTATGTGTGTTAAAAAATAAAAATAAAATTCTATTCTGGACATCCATTCTCATATTAAATGTTTATCCTTACATATATATAGTTAAACCGGTCATGAATACCAAGGGAGAAAACGCTCCCAAACAATAAAATTAAAGCTCTTAAACCCATCAAGAAGGCCATAAATGAAATTAATAAGGCTATAATAAATCAATTACATAAATAATAGGTTCTGTAAATTTTAATTGATGAATTTAATTTGGTTATCTATGATACTAAGATCAAGTGAAGAATATCCTCACACCTAAGGTAGGGGTTTCCTCACCTCACTTCCATTTTTGTGAGATATTCTTTATCCACCGCTATTTCTTATGTATGTTGTATGTATATTTCCAATTTATGTATCATATCATTAATAAATTTATTTTCTCAATATTAAATGTATCATTTTAAGATTATTAGTTTTTGGGAATATGATTTGATTGATTATAAAGTGGTAAGGGTTTTCTACCCGAACCTCCATTTTCATTTGGGTTACTCTTATTCTCTATGTACCACAATTAAATTATTATTTATTTGTCTATACTCCCCATAAATTATTTTTTAATGAATATATGTCTATAAAAACCATAAATATACTTTCATTTATGATGGTTATGTGTTTTAAAAAGATATTTCAAAAATACTTCCCGATACACAACCTCATTTCAAGGGAACCTCTCGAATTCTTACCTATTTTCAAGTGCACTATGTAATCTATTTTAAGACATTATTATTTTTTTTAAAATAAAAAATTTTATCTTTAAAACCCATCTTGGTTAATTTATGGTTTTAGGAAATAAAATATTCCTTTTTGTTTTCAAATCCCTTTAATATTTTGCAAAAAACTGCACTAAACTGTTTTACTTCTAAAGCTTCTTTAAAAGCTCTTTTTACATGATTTCACTTTAGTGGGACATAATTTATGCCAAAAATATTATTTAAATGATATTAACTTTTCTTTTAGAGGATATAAGTGTTTAAAAATACGATTCCATGACAAATACAAATGATTTTCCAAAAGAACTCTTCTTTTCAAAGAAAAAATTATTTTTCTCGTCTCACTTTAACTTTTATGAAATATATGAATGGTTACCTACTTATTCCTTGAATGTGGTATATGTAATTACATTTGGAATATCATATCAAGAGTCTCCTTATATTCATGATATTCTAATGGATTATGATTTTAATGTTTCGAGGTGGTACGAGACACTTTGGAATGTTTAAGGATTATTTCCTCAAGAAAATTTCAACGGTATAATTTAAAAGTACCTTCATTTATGTCAACATACTTATAGAATATTGTACTTCAATGAGGTTTATATCTTATTATATCATCTAAAATATATTTTTTAATGATTTTTAATTAGTTTTTCAAAAGTTGTGTTATCTGATACCATTCACTACATTACTCTAAATGGTTAGTGTTTATGTTTAATGATCGGGGGAAGTTATTTTCATTTCATATGTTAGTTTCAATATGAATTTATATAATTATTATGATCACCCCATTAATATTATTAATTAATTGGAAATATTAAGTGTCAAATGGGGCCCATTATATCCCATCAGTGCATCAGTAAGTCTCATGAGAAAAACTATGGTCTTGGCACGAGGCCTTGAAAAAATGGATGTTTATGGTCTTGGTAGAAGGCCTTGACAGTATGGTTATGAATTCCCGCATTATGCATTCCCTCACTATGAAACTATTAAATGAAATTTCATGTGGTTTTTCAACTATTATAACACCCATGGTTATGTTTTATTATGGAAATATTTACATAGCTCATATTCCTACCATATTATGTTCAAGTTTATTTTTTTAATGAAAAGTCTTTTTATTTATTCATCTTGCCTAATGTTTATGTTTATGATATCTTACATTGTATTTATTACCCTTATTGAGAATCTGATATCAAACTTTTCTTATGTTTTACTTTCTTAGGACATGAAGAGGTTTATTATGAATGACCTTCAAGGATAAACTTAGAGTTGTGGATGTTCCCAATAAAACTTATATGTTGTATTTCTTTTAAAGTTGTAATGTTGAATATATTTATGTATCTGGATTTCAAAAAACTACTAAAATACTCATTACTTCATGATTTGATTCCTTGTAATCATTCCAATGCATTAAAATAAGGAACTGGCTCTGGAAAAACTAGGGTCAGGTCATAAAAGTTGGTATTAGAAGAAGTTTAGTAGAAAACATGGAAATTAGATTTAGAAAAACATAGATTAGGGAACAAAACCATAATATAGGCTTTGAGGATAAATATACAATAACATCCTAGAATATTGGTAAGGAATAGATTATGTGGATATTTCTAGAAAATACATCCCAGTCTGGATACTACAAGTGGATGTGGTTCTGGCACAAATGTACCTATAAGTAACAACTCCAACAAAGAGTATCGGTCTTGACCCCAGGTATCCTGGTACACCAGAATGGGCCTTACTGTGCACCTGGTTTAGCACTCCCAAGGGATATGCTTAGGATAATTCACATTTTCTTTACAAACCATTATGAAGGAAATAAATATAATTTTTTCTTCAAAGAAATCATGTTTATGATTATGATATTAGTTATGGATAGGATTTTAATTTATTCTAAGAATTTTTCTAAGTTGAGATTATACATTATGATTCATAATCTAATCTATTATATTCCATTTTTTAGAAATGGAACCTATTAGAAAGAATGAGATCATCACCAATGAACGTAATGCAAATAGTAATAAGGATCATATCTCTCGTGGTCTTAAAATATCATTTCAAAGAAATATAGTCTCCCATGTGTCCTCATTATATTAGGAAATAACATCATGTGTTATCAAGGTATGCAAAGAATTATTGGAGTCCTATGGATTTTAAGGGAAGAAAAATAATAAGAGGATGGTAGAGAAAAAAATGTGGATAAAGGGAAGAAGGGAAAGAAGGTTTTTCCCACATGTGATAACTGTAGAAAGAATCACCCTTGTAAATTCTTGAAGGGAATGGGTGTTTTTATAAGTGTGGAGAATATTGTAACCAATTTCATGATTACAAGGGTAAAAAAAGGTTTCCAATGTACAATGCTTTAACTATAAGGAGATGAGACACTATACGAATCCATATCCCAAGCGTCAAAGGAATATACCCCAAATGATAATTCTGGATAATGATCAATTTATGACGCTTATATGGATGAATTAGAACAATTAATATTCCTAGTCATGAATCGGGTCATTTGAATATTTTGTTATCAATGTACTAGTTATATGAATTATGGATTATATGAGGACTGTACTACAATACTTTTTCATTAAGGATTTGAAACCATAAGATGAATGGTACCAAGGAAATAAATTTAGTGGAAAGTTAAAATTTTTATAAAACACATGATTGAGGGAAATACAACCCTTAATATATATCTGATATTGAGATAATGATAAGGAAATGATCGTTTCATATAAGTACTGACTACCTTGGAACTGATTATTGACTTGTTGAAAAGTGGACTATTCCATCATCGATGGATTTTACAACACTTTTGGATTTAATGAATATATCAAATAACATGTATCATATATAAAGAATACAGAAGAATGCATGTTTCCAATATTGTTTTTACAGTAATCCAAGTTATTACAATATTTCAAAAGGATACAAGATGAAGTTATTCACATGTTTGGAATGTGAAAATTTATAGTTTCTTCATGTTGATTAAGGGTTAATGATATGTTCATCTTGTAAATTAAGATACATTCATTCTATTGTGTTTAATCATTATACTTTAGAAGGTTTAACCATTTATGAAAAGGTTTAAGTTGATCATTGTACGAGATTTTAGAGGTTAATGTATTACTTCACCATATGGAGTAACCTATGCTAAGTGATGAAGTATAGATAGTTCAAGGTACAATCAAAGGAAGAGTTTGTAAATAAAAACGTGTATTTATAATCTTATAGAGTGGAATAATTCCTCAACACCAAGAAAAGAGTCTTAAATAAATATTTTTCCTATTATCATAATCTTTGATACTATCGATGCATTTTTTTAAAGTAGTTTATTGTTTTGTAGTAATCAGATTTCATCTAAATATGTTCTCTATCTCCTTCTATCAGAACTTCGTAGTTATATTTTTCTTCCATGTCCAGGTTTTTTATTTCTAACTAATATCACCCCATTAAAAATCATAATTTTTGGGGTGACCACTTCATTTCCCTTAACCCCTTTTAGGAGGATATTTTATTAACCCTATTTCTGATGTGGGTTTCCCACAAGGGAATTTTAAAGTATTAACCTTTAACTTTCAAAGTGCACTTTTGAATTGCAAGGACGCAATTTTGTTGAAGGGGAATAATGCAACACCCCAAGAATTTACAAATATATTTAATACAAAATGCATGAAACATTTAGTCTCTAAAAAACACCACTTTGTTATAACCTAGCCAGTAAACATAATTTTTCCACCTCTCTGATTTGAATTTCTAAAAATTGACATACATAGTTGCGTTAAGTCTGATATTTAGAGTCTGATAAGACCAACTTAATTTTTGGTGAATAGCGACATACCCTTATGAATAGTAACATACCTTTATGAATAGTAATGAATAATAAATCTACCCAAAAAATATAAACTTCACCCACGAATGTATAAATACAATTTAGACATCTTGTAAGTGAAAAAACGATCACAGTGTAAGTATTGATATTTTTGTATGCCATAAATATTTTAATTACAATTTTATGATTAATTTAATAATTTAAAATAGGAATATATTTTTTGAAATGTAATTATAATTTTTTACATTATTTTATTATTATTATAAGATAATTTTATGGGACCTTGATTAATTTCCCAAGGTGTTATCAAACGAGTTATAGTTTTAAAGTTTTTTTTGGAATAAAGTATGATTTTATTTAAAAATTAAATTTAAAATATTTAGAAATTTATTTTAAAAAAATGGATTTCATTTTTTAATTCTAAACTTCAAAAAATGTTTTGGGTGAATTTTTGGGATTTTTCTAAAATACTTGAATTTTTTGGGAATTGTAAAAATATGGTTTCGAGTTTTCAGTATGTTTAATGAAATCATAATGATGTAATAATTAATATAAAATTCTGTTCTACTTGTGTACATTAATATATTAAATGAGGTCTACTAAGTGGCCAATTCCATGGGAAAGCCCATGGTTTTTTAAAAACCACTAATGAGGTGTCCTTTAAAATTAATAAAAAAACCCTGTCTCATTTCCTTTAAATACCCACACATTCCTTCATTTTATTTCATTAAAAACTCATCATCCTCAAATATATGGTATTTTTACCTCCCTAGGAGTCCTCTAAATTTGTCCTCAAGGCCCTCAGGTTCTAACCTCGAAGTTTTAGGAGTTACTCTATAAGGTAAGGGAATTTATCACCCTTCTCTTTTTCAAGCAATCTTTTTATTTTCTTCTATTTTATTTTCCATTGCATTATGTTGGGATATTTCACTCCATATCCCCCTTAATTTCCATAATATTTAAAAATTATTGGATACCTCTTTTCTGTCATCAAAATATTTTTTTAATTTTTAAGTGACATCGTTAGGATGTCGGATTTTCATAAGGGATTTCTCAATTTTTCTTTTATTTCGAGTTCCTTTTTTTTCTCTTTTTCTTTCCTCAACTCCTTTCATAAATATTTTATGATAACTACATTACCTTGTATGTACATTAATTTTTATTTGATAATGGAATAATTTATCATCATCTCTCATTTCCCTTCTTTTTTACTAGAAATGAAAACACTATTTGTGATGTGTTAATTTATCACATTCAAGGACGATGGGTTTTCAATTTCTATTTCCATATTCAATTCTAGTCATAAAACCATTTTTATGGTTTAACCAGACTATAATATATGTATTATAACTTATTTAAGGTTCTGTAATCTTTTTCTACACGTGATATTAATTTATAAATCGAAATGAGTTCATTGTGATAAAAAACTGCCAATTAAACCAAACAATTATCATTAATGTTTTATATAATGATTAATCTCCACTCCCAATAAAAAATTTAATTTTATAACCATGTAATATTATTTATGTTAAAAAATAAAATACAACTTCTATTTTTTATAACCATTATCATATTACATGTTTATCCTTAAATATATATAAGTAAACTGGTTAGGAATACCAAGGAAGAAAACTCTCCCAAGCAATAAAATTGAACCTCTTAAATAAATCAAGAAGGCCATGAATGAACTTAATAAGGATATAATAAATCAATTAACTAAATAAGAGGTTATGTAAATATTAATTAATGAATTTAATTTGGTTATCCATGATACTAAGATCAAGTGAAGAACATCATCGGGCTTAAGGTTAGGGTTTCCTCATCTCACTTCCATTTTTGTGAGATATACTTTATCCACCACTATTTCTTATGTATGGTGTATGTATACTTCAAATTTATGAATCATATCATGAATAAATTTATTTTCTCGGTATTAAATGTATCATTTTAGTATTATTAGTTTTGGGTCATATGATTCGATTGATTGCAAAGTAGTAAGGGTTTTCTACACAAACCTCTATTTTCATTTGGGTTACTCTTATTCTCTACGTACCTCAATTAAATTATTATTTATTCATATATAATCCTCATAAATTAATTTTTAACTTATATATGTTTTTACCAACCACAATTCTACTTTCATTTATGATGTTTATATGTTTTAAAAGGATCTTTCAAAAATCCTTCCTGATAAACAACCCGGTTTCAAGGGAACTTCTTGAATTCTTACCTATTTTCAAGTGAAATATGTAATATATTTTAAGCCATTATTATTTTTTTAAAATCAAAAAATTTATCATGAAAAAACCCATCTTGGTTAATTTATGGTTTCATTAAAGAAAACATGCCTTTCCATTTTAAAATCCCTTTAATATTTTCCTAAAACTGCACTAAAATGTTTTACTTCTAAAGCTTCTTTAAAAAATATTTTTACTTGATTTCACTTCAGTGGGAAATAATTTATGAATAAAATAATATTTCAATTTTCTTCCCTCTTATTTATTGGGATATAAAGGTTTTCAAATCTTATTTAATGAAAAATATAAATTATTTTCTAAAAGAACTCTTCCTTCCAAAGTAAAAAATATTTTTCTCATCTCACTTTAACTTTTATGAGATATATGACTTATTAACCACTTATTAATTTCATGGGGTATATGAAATTACCTTTGGTATATCATATAAATATTCTCCTTATTATCATAATATTCTAAGGGATTATGATTTGAATGTTTTTTGGTTGTATGGGACACTTTGGAATGTTTAAGGATTATTTCCTCAAGAAATTTTCAATGGTATCATTTAAAAGTATCTTAATTTAGGTCAATATACTTCTTTAATATTGAACATCATTAAGGTGAATCTATTATGATATCATCTAAAATATCTTGTTTAAGGGTTTCTAATTATTTTTTTCAAGGATGTGTTATCTTGATACAATTCACCACATTACTCTGAATGGTTAGTGTTTATGTTTATTGATTAGGGAAAGTTATTGACATTTCATATGTTAGTTTCAATATGAATGTATACATTGATTATTCTCAACCCATTAATATGAGGAATTAATGTTATGTAATAATTGTTGGGTGGGTCCCTCTATATCCCTTCAGTGCATCCTTAGGTCTCATGAGACAAACTATAGTCTTGGCATGAGTCCTTGAAAAAATGGATGTTTTTTGTCTTAGCATGAGGCTATGATGGTATGGTTATGATGTATTAAATTATTCATTCTCTGATTAGGAAACTAGTAAATGGAATTTCATGTGGTTTTCCAATTGGTAAAATACCTACGATTATGTTTTATTATGGAAATATTTACTCAGCTCATATTCCTACCATATTATGTTCAAGTTTATTTTTTTAAAGGCATGTGTTTTTAGTCATTCATCATGCCTAATATTTGTGTTTATGGTATTTTTAACCGTATTTCTTACCCTTACTAAGCATCTGAGCTCACCCCTTTCTTATGTTTATGTTTATCAGGACATGAATAGGTTTATTATGGATGACCTTTAGGGATAAAATTAGAGTTGTGGATGTTCCCAATAAAACTTATATGTTGTATTTCTTTTCAAGTGGTAATTTTGAACCTATATATGTATCTAGTTTTCCAAAACTACTAAACTACTCATTCCTTTGGGATTTTATTCCTTTTAATCATTCTAATGTATTAAAATAAGGCACCAGCTCTGGGTAACTGGGCTCGGGTCATTATAGGTTGTGTTTCCCATTATATAATTCTTTATTTATGATATGTAGACTATTATATCTATATTGAGTATGGTATTTGGTTATTAGTGAGGTTCCACATATGATACCTACATTGGATCATCAAGTGGGTGGAGATAGGGTGTCACTAATGTGTACACCAGATGAGGCCCTTAATATTGGAGGTGAGCATGAGCTATAGTTATAGGTTTAGAGGTAGGAAAGTTATCCATGGATACTAGAGGATTTTGGTTAATGGTTTGATGAGTATATCAGGGAAATATTGGTATGTGTTATATAGATAATCCATTAGGGATATTAAGGATCTCAAATATCCATGTCATATTTGACGAGGGAGTTCTACTCTCAGCATCCTCCTTTGATTCAAGGATATGGTGGTGACAAATTAGTGGAGTACTCGATTGATTCAGTATAGATTATTTTCAATCATATCAAGATTCCACCAAAGTGATGTATAAATTTAGATATTTATATGATCAAGGGACCAATGAAATATTAGTGGGTGGTATATATGAAGGAAAGCAGATATGAATGGTTGACATGGAAGGACTTTGAGGTGATGTTCTATAAGAAATTATTTCTCTAGATGTTTAGGATGGATAAGGCTTGGGAATTTATGAAATTATTGTTAGGATATACTTCAGTCATTTATTATTCCAATAGGTTCATAGATTTTTTTCAATTTTCACCGATGCTGGCAGGATATGAGATAGCCAAGGTGAGTTGATTTAAGGATGGTTTGAAACATGCTATTAAGGTATAAGTAATAATTTTTATGTTGTCTTAATTATCAATTGTAGTGAATTAGGAAATTATAGTAGATAAAAACCAAGTATATGGGATCATACCAAGATGGACAGTGGTGTAGGGTGAGATAGGTAGTGAAGATCCAAGTAACTGAAAATGGGGACATGAGGAGACCCATATTAGTAGTTAGAGTATTGGTTCAATGATTCCACTATAAATTAGATCATCAGTGATATTTTTTTAGTATAATAAGACAAGATATGTTTGGAATCACTGTGATCGGACATTGAAATAGTATTGGTCATGGAGCTGGATGGGACATCTTGAGCAGTTTTTTCACTGAACCTCCCAACTGGTTGGCGGTTGGGGATCAGAGCAGATTTAGGAATTTGATGCAAGACCCAAAGTGGTTCTAAGACCCAATAGTAGAGATACTATGGAATGTGTGGGTATGGTGGGGGATGTAATACCTAGTAGATGGAATAGTTTATAATAGTGAGTGTGTCTCTATAGGGATCATAGACATCTGGTAGATGGGCATCAGGTCACTTTTATATGATTGAGATGATGTTATCAGAGTTGGCTAGGGATCTATCAACTGTTTAAGGTACTCCATGATTGTGTGACTATAGATTCATATGATAGGTTCAGATGCATGAGGTTTATATATGATAAATGGATTAACCATGTTCCAATTATTATGTGGTCATTGGTGTGATTTGGGATAGAAGTGGGTATCAGTTTGATATGGGATAAAAGTGTGTATTAGTGTGATGTGGGGTAAAATATGGAATTGATGTGATGCAGGATAGAATGTGTGATGGTTGGAATATGTGTCTATTCAAGGATAATATATGTGTTTATACTATAGTTTAATTGCATGTTTTGGTCATAATGTGACTGAGTAGGTGATTATGATGGTTGGGAGTGAAAATAGAATGGTTCAGACAATTTAAGATGGGTAGTAGGGGTGACTGGGGAAGATACAGATACACTCGGTATCGTATTATTATATTAGTAATGTAGTTAGTGTGATGCTTAGATTTTGGTAAAAGTGAGTTGGTATGTGGTTGAGATAGATCAGGGATGGGATATCCTATGGTGGGGATATTTTAAGGTTTGGGTATTTAGAAATAGTATTTTGGGTTATAACATGGATTGTTTAGGCGAATTTAGACCCTTTAGAGGTTTCAAGGGTGGTACCATTAGCCAAGGAATAGGTATGGGTAGTTGGATTAGGCTTGGGACAAATATTTCTTCTATATTTCAGTGGTAGGCCTATTTATAAATGGTCTATAGGGGTTGAAATATATTAAAAATTATTTTTGGTTGATTTTAGAAATTTCTAAAAGTATAAGTATATTTTATAAAATTTAGAAAATTTTGGTATGTAAGGGTTATTTTATAGTTTTTAAAAGTCACCTTAGGTGGTTATCAGAAAATGGTAAATGAAAAAATTGAAATGGAAACTTTGGAGATACTATATACGTGTAAGGATAAATCAATTGTAAAGGAAAAAAATATTGGTAACCTTTCCTGAACATAAGGGTAATTTTTCTAAAACAAAAGGATAAATTTTTCATAAGTAAGGGTCCTAGTGTGTCAAATTTGGAATATGATAAAAAATTTCTATATTTTTTCAAAAAAGTTAAAAAAATGAAATATTAAATGAGAAATATGATTATAAAAGGGTAAATATGGTATTTTAACTAGAATAATCCATGAATATTAGTTTATCACTTCTTATTCATTCATATTTCCTTATTGAGTGACATTATTTGATTCTTGTTAGAATCTCATATAGTTTGAAGTAGAGAGTAGTCACTGGAAAGGATAACTTCCATATATAGTTTCTTCTTAATTTCTCTAGTCATATTTTCTATTTTTGTTAGTGGTTCCCTAAAATGTAGTTTTTTTCAAATGTTGGTTAATCTAATGATTAAATATTAATTAGCCAAAGTTTTTTGGAAAGTGGAGTATCACTAACTCTATATATATGGTTCCTAACAATCTCCTTGGTTATACATGTGTTATGGGGTATATAATAAATAGGATGGGGTATATCTATGTATTTGTGGCCTAAAATGGATCCACATGGTATCTTCATTCTTAATATATATCAAGGGTATTGACACATGGGAAATAGTTTATACGATCCAGTATAGCATACTTTTCTAGTTTTAAGGTTTCAAGTCATGATGGGCTTGTTTTCCTAAGTGTAAAGTGTTTATTATTGGGTTGTGATAATTTATTGGGTTCTTAGGGTATGTGTTGGGTTTATCCTATGAGACTGTGGGTGATATTGATCATTTGGAATGGGGGATTGAGGTTTATCGATGAGATAGAGATGGTGTTGACCATTTTCATGGGTGGTGATTGATGTTTACTAAGTTGTGGTAATAGGAGAATGGTTATGTTTCTCACCATAGGGGATGAGGATATTGGGGTCATGTGCACACATGATAGGGCCCATAATGTGTCATAGTTCATTAGTTAGTGGTGTAAACCTTCATAGATTAAGAGGAACCGAGTGATGGTATTGACCATCAGTATGGAGGAGGTAGAAATCATAGTTTCCCATAGTTAGTGGTAGTTGACACTGTCAAATGGGAGATTAATTCTCATCATAAATGCTGGGAATAATGATCCATATTTGGTATCATAAATTTTGGGAATGAAGATCCATATTTTTTAAAGGATGGGTGTGATCATGCCTTAATTTTTTCTGTCTATTAAGTTGACAATGGTAAAGGATGTGGAAGTCTGTGGGACTTGTGATATGAATTGTGTATGTGTTTTTGGGGGGTCATGATTTTTTTGTTATGGTGGTTCCATGTGACATGGAATCAATTTGAATTCCAAGGGAACAACAGGTGTAACAAACTATGTATGTATCATTCCACTCCAACATTAGTTCAAGCAAGTAAAGTCTCATTCAGATTTGATCGATCTTGAGTAGAGAAAGTAGTGTATTATGTATGGATATTGTTCATTACTATTATTATATACTCGTATATGTATGTGTATTTGTAAGGAACCCCATTAGTGGTGGCATACTGAGTTCATAATCACATCCAACATGATCCCTATGGGATACGTGCAAACTTTATATTTATTGGTATGGGAAAGGGAAAGTGACCAGCACCTAAAGTTTAGTGGATGGGGGTGTATATGATTCATGAGATGGATAATATTGTTTTTAGATAGGTCGGGTTCTTTTTCTATGTTAGGATGGTAGATAATTTCTATTACTTTTTTACCTATAAAAATGTGTTTATCCTATGGGAAATATTTTGGGTTTGGTATGGATAGCATGGCATGGTAGATTCTTATTAAGTTGACCAAATTTCCATTTTGTATTGTTATTAAAAGTTTATTCCATTATTTTTTATTGATATTATTATTATTTATATTTATAGGGTATAGTCTCTTTACTATCACCCAATAAACCATCACTGGTAGTTAGAAAACTTTGAGGTATAGGGATGCATTCCTAAGGTCAATTAGCACAATGTGTTAGTTACTATGAAGGGGTTCATGTCAGGGAATTACAACTACAATAATGTATCAGATTGATCTAATGGAATAATGGTTTTGTATCCCATTGATAACTATAATTCCTACTTCTCCATGTACTAAGAACTTGTCCACCTTATTTTTCAAGTATTATCATACAATTTAGATTTCTACCTAATATGTTTCTTTTATTCCTATTTGATATTTTCCCACTAAGATTTATATTTAAGAAATATCAAATCTAAGTACATATCATGGCATATGAGATAGATTCTAAACACTTCAACAAATTGAATCCTCACAAGAATCTCTTAATATTCTTTCATACATCAATTTAGATAGATTTAATGCCATATAACATAGGAAATAATTCAATCATGAATTTTTAAATCTTTTATTTTTAAATAAATCATGAATTTATGTATTATAACTATATTAAAGAACTCCCATATATCTATATTTTTATATTTTTTTCATGGTTTTATATATTAATTCATTATTGGAGAAATTGTTTAATCTTATTATTGACTAACTATAAGACCTAACATATACTTTTCATATGTTATCAACATGTTTAATTTGGAAAAAAAATATTTCTCCCACTAAACTCTTGTGGAAACATGTAGTTATTTCATTCATGATAAAACCAAACTCTCTTATGGCTTCATCAAATGAATATTCTATGATCATAGTGATTTCTTTAATATATAAATGTATTATTGTGACTTGCATCACCATCCCTTTTGGTTGTGTCATGTAGACATATTACATAGGTTTACTTTGATAAAGGTAGTCTTGAGGTCCAATTTCCCAATATCAGGATCATAGAATGTTTTTATGATAAGTAATAATCTAATGGATTTTTATAACAATTGGTTAAAAGGTTTAACTATAGGCTATTTCTAGACACTAATAGAACCCTTTAATGATCAATCATGCATTATAAGTATAGAATTTACCCCCTATTTCTAGTTTCTTCTTGAATAAATACCAATATAAATACACTGATTAGAGAATCCGCCAAAATACAGAACTAGATTTTAGTACACATAATCCATATATTAATTCATATTAACAGTCCAATCATAATCGGTTTCAATTTACTACTTCCTTACTATATTTATTATTCTTTTCAAATAATATATCACCTATCTTAGTGAATATAAAACCACTGATTTGTTTTTAAATTGTGTATATATTATATTTCTCGGTAACAACTCCTACCACTAAATATCATGGAGTTTATTATTCCCAATCCAACTCAAATGCATCTAGATCCTTGAATTCATTTCAGACAATATTGATCCCAATTTCTCAAAATAGAATTTCCTCTCTCTTATAGAAACATATTTGATCACTTAACTAAAATATTTATATCATAGGGATAGTGATATCCTAAGTAGATTTAGAATAATTAAATGAGATTCACTTAGTGCTTTATATTATATAATGGTTTTGAATCATATTTCAACATATATGATATCCATTAGTCAATATAGTCGGTATATGGTTAACTATTGTGCTTCTATTTGTGAAACATGTCTTGAAATGAATTATAGAATACTATTAAAATATAGAATACTTTTCATTGATCCTATTTGTACTACCATCACCTATTTAATGAGTATAAGTTAATAAAAGTTTAATAATGGATCCATTATAAATTTAAATGATTGATTAATTCTTGTTTAATATATTCTCTAACTATACCACCTGTAGGATCATATACATTTTACCAACTGTATTCATTACTTCCACTTTACGTTCTTAAAATTTCTTAAAGAATTTCATGTATTTTTTTGAATTTACCTCTAGTTTCTCCTTATAATAGTTTTCACATATCTTATTGAGCTAACTCTAGAATATTTGTGGGTTTATAACCTTTATTTATAAATATTTATTTTGAATTAATACTTAATAAGTAAGTGCATCAAAATATCTAATTGTTTTAGCTCTAAAGATTCTAAACATTCTTTTGGATATATCCTAGTAAATTAATTTTATTTTTACTTGAAAATGAATTATATTGAAACAAAAGGGTATTGAATGAGTCTTATATTTTGTATTCATTGTTTATTTTCCATATTGAACACCTGTGATTAAAGTATTACTAAACTATTAAGTACCAAAACAATATTCATTCCAAATATGAAATAATGTTTCATTGTGTCTATAAATAGAAACTGTGTGAAATTTTTTGGTAACACTCAATACAAAAAAGTTTTAAAAGAATCAATACACTTGGAAATTTGATTTTGTACCCTCTTAGCTAACTTAGGAATCACCCAACTTCAGCTACTTAGAAATTTCATTTTACTTATTGTAATAATTTTAAATTTACATAGTTCTTATATTAAACTTCAAATATGCAACATATTATATTTAATAAAAAATAATTAAAACAAAAATATTACATTAAATGATTAATATACCTTAAGTAGAACATTATCCTTTCGTATTCCTCAACTAATTTCATTTTTTCCTCCAGCTACCTCCCTTACAACATGTGAAGTATATGGTCTCTTATTAAATGAACTACCTTTGAATATTTTTCTTTTTTAAAGAATTTTTTGAAAGATCCAATGAATCTAAAATTTTTATAGGCTTATAAACCATTTACACCATAAGGGGTGATGAATAATGTTCTAAAAAATCCCTATCATTTTGATGAATCATGGTAAAAAGATTGATAATTAGCTTCTCTATACAATTTATCCATTAATTATTGATGAATATGGAGAATATGAGTGGTAAGGATGATAATATGGTATTAGTGGATAGTTTTTTATCCATATGGAAGCTTAAATTTATTAACAGATTATTATAATTTAGCATCTTGAAGTAAACATCACTATTTAGGTACTCATCTTCTAGTTTACACTTGTAGAGTGTAATGATAATCTCATTTATTTTTATCCTCTATATCTCTATTTTTAGTCTCTATGAAATGAGTTATCATAGTGTATACATCAATTTCATGATTTAAATATTTATATATCTAGAAATAAATGATAACATGATGTAATAGACATTTGAAGCATCCTCCATGTATCTTTTATAGGTATCTTTTTTACCTTTTCTCGCTCACTAAAGTGGCTGATCAGGAATAAGGGATTCCATTGCATAATATACATTTTCTTATAGTGGTGTAGTTTATAAAAAAAATTACCACTCTTTTATTAAGAAAATTATATTTATACAAGAATTATTGCAGTGTTCTCATTGTTTTTATTTCCATTTTCTAAAACATATAAAATGATATTTTAGTACTTTATCTTGATTATCATTTGTGATGTAATAAATTAATTATTATTATTCTTCCATAATTTTATAAAATCTCAACATCCATAACCATTCATAATATCATATTACTTGTATATTCTAGTGGAAAGGATCCATATTCCCCTTATATATTTTTTCTTCACATGATAATTAAATTATATTGATTTTTCATAGTTCATTAATCATGTTTCATAAAATAATTTATGAAAAATCACTTTATTTTATTTCATCTTAGCATGATTTTAATTTCATTTAATTTATTTGATCATGTTGGATCATAAAATAAACCATGAATCAATTAAATAAATTAATAACCATGAATAAAAGACAACATAATCATGTGATATGATAATGATCTTTTAATCTATTGGTTAGTATATCAAGCATAAGAATCAACCTTAATCTAAGTGGAAATAACTCATTGAGTTAATATCAAGATATATTTGAAACATTCCTATATTAATATATATAACTCCTTGGTTGGATCTAAGAAAATACAAGTTAAACATAACTTAAATAATACATTGATTTCATGATTTGAATAATACATTTAACAAAAAGTCGCACAACCCAAGGACCTAAATGTTTAGTGTCTTAGAGATTATCAACATAAACATCTTATTATACTACACTTGAAACCATTTATACATAATCACAATACAATATATTCTTTTATAGTAATATCACATGATATAATCATCTTCATAACCTGGATAATTGAAACATAAAAATGGGAAACCTCAGATACTCGTTAATGGAAAACATATCATAATGTATTAGATCATAAACATGAAGGAGATCATGAGAAGGGGATTAATATCTAATTAAAATTTCATGATACCATATATGATAATAATAAAACCTTTTATGGAAACATAATATCATAAAAATATCATTAAGTAATCATATAAATTATTAAATTATTCAAAATACATATTAATAATCATAAAACATGAGAGCATGGCACAAAAGTATGAAATATTTGAAAAATAAGGCGTAACATGAAAACATGGAATACATTGAAAATGAAAAACATCTTATAAATTTATAATAACTTGATAAACAACTTCAAAATGTGTTAAACCCATAATCATAGGAAAAAATTTATGAGAAACCCATTATGTCCATGCTTATGTGAACTACCTCCTCATTCCCATACCTAAAAATTTAATCAAACTAATTATGCACACTCCAGTGTAAAAAATTAATTATGTAATTTCTTGACTATATAATGAGATATAAACTTAAATAAATACATTATAGAGTTATATAGGACCCCATACTTCATCATTCATACATATGTGTGCCACTTAAAATTAATAATCATCATATCTTAATCAAAAATGGAAAAGGAATAGATTTATGAAACATTAAAAAACATCACATAACATTAACTTAATAAATAATAGGATATAAAAATTATCATTATAAAAAATTAATAATATCATAAAAATATATATAGGGTGATCAAATAATTACTTAATTAGAGAAAAACTTAGAGGAAAAATAAAAGTGAAAATACAAAAGTTTTCACAAAAACTTTTAAACATTGTTATAAAAATTAAGTGTAGATTAATTTCAAAAAAAATTGTGAATAGAATGAGAATACTTTTGAAAAAACTTATTATAAATATTTAAAAATAAATGATCCTTTAAAAGAAACAAAAATCAATCGAAAAATTTTGGATCAGTAAATAATGATAATAAATGCCTTTACTAAACTTTTTAGGTTGTTTTAAAGAAAACCCCACATTGAAGAAATATTGAAAGACTTTCATTTCATAAAAGTGGTAAATTAAAATGTGATTAATATAAAATGAAAATAATATTTTTATTTCATTAAAGAAAATACTTTCAATAGGAAAAACCTAGACATGGAAAAAATATCCATTGGTAAGAATGGGAGTTATTCTTCAAACTCTGTACTTTTATTTCGGAAAAAATTTTATCAAGGAAATGGTATTTATGATGAGAAGTAATTTTCCTAGATAAAACATAGAAATATAATATAAAATATTTAAATTTAATGATCAATTAAATCTTGTAAAATTATATTCATGTAATAATGATTATGACCCAATGAATTATAAATTGAATCTATGAAACTCTTACCCTGAATTCATGCTTAATTGATCACACTCTAACCTCTTGTATAAAAAACATAATTATATTAATAACCTATTTCAGAACATTATAAATATCTATAAAATTTTATAAACTTCATTTATAATTTTTCGTTATATGTACATTAGTTGGTTATTATCTATTTTTAATATTGGGTGTGAGTAATCTTGATCGTTTTAAACTAGTTTCAAAATTACAGTGTTATTATTAATTATTATATCAAAGTTCATCATTAATATATAACACAATGTATTGGAATTGGTTCTTTATAATTATTTATAATTTTATAATTTCATTTTATGGGAGTTCTGTTTAGGATCTTTAAAGATGAATTTAGCAATGATCATATTTCGGTGACTTTTAATGAATAGATATTGGTATCTTAATTAATGAGTTTAATATTAATGTTAACATTATAGAATCAAAATAAAATAATTATTTATGTATTTATATTATATATCATCATTAATTAATTTATCATAGTCATCCATGATATTATTTTATAGCATTTTTCAAGTAGGTGGTTCGACCGATCTAAACATGAACATGTCATAATTACTAGATGATTATGATTATGATTATGAAAGTGGTTTATTTTGAAATAATAACATTATTATAGAAGTATAATGATATTTATTAGATAATTTTAAGGTTTTGAAACATATTTTAGGATTATTTAATAAATAAGAAATAAACTAGATGAAAACTAAGATATGTTACTGTTTAGAGGTGGTAGTCCACACAACGCACGATTAATATTTTCATTTCTCAATGAATGGGAGAGAAATACTTTTTATTATAATATGAATCTTAATAATAATAATTATATAATATTTTTCACATTTATTTTTCAATTTAACTTTTATAATCAATGAATATAGTTGGTGCTTAAAAAATAAAATTCATCGCTTCATGGTGGTGGTAGTCTACACAACACATGAAAGACGATTTCAGTTTTCTTAATAGAATAGGGAAATGTGGTTAATAATTATTATCTTAAAATAATAAAATTAATAATAAAAATAATTATTATTTCATTATATAGGAATTATAAAATTATAATTGAGAAATTAAGATATAAATGAAAATAATATAGGAAAAAAATAGTACTCACGTTGAAATCATTGTTATTTCCTTAGAGGATTCCTTAAAATGGAGTTATTAGGACAATCTCTTGTGAAAAAAAGTCTTAAATAAAAAATAATATTATAAATGAGGTATAATGGTCAAATTTTTAGGTTTAATCCAAATTATTTGAGTGGTATTGAATGGGTGGTGAGAGGCCCCTTTTATAAGTAGTGAGAATATAATTTTTGTAAATATTTAAAATTAATATAATGATAGCACATGTTTCACATGTAAAGAAAACTAAAAAAAATTGATAATAATGGATTTTCGGATGATATGAGGTCTATAATACCATAAAAAATTATTTTCACACATGTTTTAAATAATTTTCTAAGTCTGATATTCTTAGAATTTTCAATTTTACCATTTTTAGTTTTATGAGGGTAACTAATTTTTACCTAAGTAATTTAATTTTAATTATTAAAAATAAAATTAACCTTATTAAATTTTTTTTACATATTTCTTTAGAATATTAAATCAATTTTATCATATAAAATTTATGCGTGTGAGAAAAAATAATTTTTACATTAACATGTGTAACGCAAAAAAACCCATTTTTAACAAAAGTTTATTTTTAAGATAAAAAATCTATTTGTTGGGTAACATTATCCATGTACTTGATTATTATGATATAAATTAGTTTATTATAAAATAAATAAAAGTTATTTTTCTTTAAAATCAAGATATAACTGAATTTTACTTAAATAATATTTTATAAAAATGAAAGACCAAAAGGAGTTTCTTTTATTGTAAAATATTACTTGTGTTTATAAAATGTTAATCATTGGTTTTATAGATTAGAAATATATAGTTTTTACCCTTAAAAAATATTTGATTAATTAAAAATTTTCATAAACTCTTATCTCTTTCTTATAAAATGATGTGGTCATAAAATTTAATGTTGTGGTAAAAAATATATTTTTCACAATTTACCAAAAAATAAACTTTTTTAGAATAAGTCTAAAAATTAATAATAATATAATTTTTACATTATAAATTTAAAAATTACAATATTTTTATATAATTAAAATTATAAAATTTATAAATTTAGATTTAAAATGAAAATACAATATATATATATATATTTATATAGAGAGAAAAAAAATTATTGGAAAAAATGAATCATTTGAGATTTAGGTTTTCTTAATCCTATTTGTTATGAATTTATAATTTATTGATATATTTTTATATACAATAGTATTTATTCTGGTTATAATTTTATTATATGATATGTTGTTCATCATTTTAGTTCGATGTTGTGTGAAATAAAAGTTACTCACATGGTATTTAATTAAGGAAAAGTATTTACTAAAATTATTGGTAGTTATATTATACCATATTTAAATAGAATATCATCCATGATATTTTATTACATGGATGGAAAAGGTGATTTTTGTCTCATCATATCATAGGTTTACCATGTAGCCTCCTCAAACTTATGATTCCACCATAAAACTTTGAATAGATGGGTGGTATTGTTTCTCAGAACCTAGTCTCTCTGATTCAAGATTTCTATAGGTTATTCCTCAAATGAATGGTCATATTCCATTTGTATGGATTACAATCTTAATACATGTGATGGATTTAATATGTACTTTCTAAAAAGTTATACACGAAACACATTGTTCACTTGAGATCATTATGGAGAGAGTTCTAAGTGATATTCGATGACCTTAACATTATCATGGTGCTCAAAGGAACTGATGTAGCTAGGGCTCACCTTCCCTTTATTCTCAAATATCATTACCCTCTTCCAATGAGATATTAAAAGGAACACCTTGTCACTAAATTCAAATTCTACATTTTTTCATTTTTTTGACTCTTTTATCGAATTTATGTCACTTTTATATGATATTAAATAGTTTGATCCTTATCCATCATAACCTACACAAGGTCAAGACCTATCAACTTCCTCTCTCAAATTTCATCCTTACATGTTGGAGTCTTAAATATCTTCTTATAAATATCCTCATATGGTTCCATCTTAATTCTAGAATGTTAATTGGTGTTATATGAGAACTCTACCTAGGGGATGTGTTGATATAAACATCCTTGGAAATACATCAAAAAATATCTCAATATATCCTATAGAGTTTTATTCGTCCTATCAGGATGACCATATGTATAAGGATAATAAGAAGTCCTGAAACTCAACTCCGTATCCAATGCATTCTGGATACTTCTCTAGAACCTTGAGGAAAACCTTGAATCCCAATCAGATAAAATATATAGTGTCACTCAATGCATCTTTACTACTTACCTTATGTATATCTTGGTGAGTTTTTCAAGAGAGAAATTTTATTTTATGGCAATGAAACATGATAAATTTATAATGTGTTTGACTAGAACCCAAATATAATTATGGCCATTAAACATTTTGGGGATTCTTATAAAGATATCCATGGTTAAGTTTTCCAATTTCCATATGGGTATGGGTAATGGTTGCAAAATAAAATTAGAATTTTATAATTCATCCTTACATTATTATTATATTAGTCAAAAATATATTTATTATTTAATTTATCTATTCATGTTATCACACCATTTTTTTAAATCTCTATACATATTCTTACTTATTGGATATATAGAGAAATATGAACTATATGCATCATCCAAACATTCATTATTAAATTTAGTTTTTACGGAACACATATTTGGGTTCCAAACATTATAAATCTATCCTAATCAATGTTTAACACTTGAATATTCTCTATATTTTTCTATAGATCTACATAATATTTTGAGGCTTATATAATCTTTATGTGGATGGAAAGTTAAGAAGTCGGTTGAGAAAGATATAATGTATCTCCTGCCATTATGATTTCATGATTCATCCCCTTAAAATCCATGATTATTTTGTATTTTTCATTCCTCATCATTGAAATAGTAGAATGGTCTTTCCTGCTCAGATCATTAACCACCTTATTTTCCTTCCCAAGGTGGTGATTTATTGAGAAGTCATAATATTTTATTAATTAAAACCATCTATTTTATAGTATATTCAATTACCTATATGTGAATATATATTTCAATCAATTTCGAGAAATATATATTTCACACTTTTCTATTTAGATGTAATGTTTCAAAAACTTTAATGAAAATATCACTACCACTAGCTCCAAATCATGAGTTGTCTAACTTTTATCATGATTATTTAATTAGATAGGGGAAAATTAAGTTGCCTTATAAATTTTTATAAGTACATGACCAAAACCCATTTTTGAAACATTACTATATATTACAAACCCTTCCCCACTATATGGTAATGTAATTACAGGATCAGTAACCACCTATATTTCAGTTCCTTGACACTTTATTCACATTCCTCTATCCAAAGGAACTTCAATCCCTTTAATGTTAACTATTTTATTGGATTTTATAGTCCTGATAAATTTCTCACAAAGTGTCTCTAATATCCTATTAAACCAAGAAAAATATGGATCTTAGTTTTAGTGGTTGGTCTAGACTATTACTTGATAACTTCTATCTTTGATATATCTAATGATATTCCCTTTCTTGTGATTACATGACCCAGTAATGACACTTTCTCTTGACAAAATTCACAAATTCTAAATTTGTAATACATTGTTATTTATTCTCAATGTACTGAACAAAATCATCAGATGGTCTTCATGCTCTTAATTTCTCTTTAAATATATAAGAATATCATCTATAAAGGAAACCAAAAATCGATCAAGGTAATTTCTTAAGATGGTATTCATTAGATCCATGAAGATATCAGGTGAATTTATAAGTCTAAAGGAAATAATAATAAATTCATAGTTTCTATACCTCATATGGTAAGTTGTCACAGAAGTATTCTCCATTTTTACTCATAACTGATGGTACCCATATCAAAGGTCAATCTTTAATAAGTATCAAGATCCTCTAAATTGATAGAACATATCATTGATATGGGGTAGAGGATACTTGTCTTATATCATGATTTTATTAATATCATAGTAATAAATGAAAAAAATCCTTGATTCATTCATCTTTTTGACAAATATTACCGGTTCACCCCATGGTGAATCACTAAGGCGTATAAAAACATTATCTATATTCTCTTTATGTTACTTCTCTAAATCCTCCAATTCAATGGGAGACCTTCTATATAGACTTTTTGAGTTAGGCATGGATTCGGGTATGTGTTTGATTGAAAACTCAACCTTGTTCTCTAGGGTAATACCAGGTAGTTGATTCAGAGATACACTAGTATACAATCATATAATATTTATGTTATCAATGTTGACTTCCTACCTAATCATTTGAGTAAATAGTCCCTCGTTATTATATATCATAACCAATATTAAAGAATTTTCTTCTAAGGGTATTTCATGATTACTCCTATGTTAATACTTTATAAAAAGATGATTTGGAATATAAAATGAGATCTCCTTTACCTAATAATTGATATATTATTTATGTAGAGAAATCCAATACATACTCAAAATTTTATCAAATTCAACCAAATGAAGAATACTTAGACCAGCATGAAGCATCCTCCCAAAAATCTCAATCAAAGAAAATTTATATATCTTAGATACGGTTATTATTACACCATGGGTTTTCATAGATAGTTCAAAACCCATTGCTTGAGTTGGTGATTCCACATTCTTAGAAAACTTGTGTGATATAAAATAATTTTATGAACTATAATCAAATAATGTATTATCATATCTAGAATATTGATCATGTGTACCATACATTACTTTATTATCATGATCTACCTTAGCAGTAGTGATCATGAATACCCTTTCTTATTCCCTCAGTTTTGAAGGATACTGGGTCATATTTTCTTATTGGCTTGAGGTTTGGGTCATTGATTTCCATAATTTGAAAACTCCTTGTAATTGAATAATTATAGTGTGGGTGAATCATTATTTAGGGCCTTTTATCCTATATTGTGTTAGTCGGCCTCTTAGTCGTACAATTATAGTTGTTGTATTGGTTTCTTAATTTACCATGCTTAAAACACTACCCTAATCCCCTGAGGAAATTAATCTTGTTCTTCCTCCCATGTATATTTCATGTAGGAAAATAGACTTTCTTCCAACTATTATTCTTATAATAAGATATTCTATGATACTTCACTTTCATTTTCTTTTCCACATAATAATGAGAGGTTTTGGACTCTATTTCTACTTTAATAGTAAATCAAAAAAATTATTTATATCCACTGAAGTATCTTATAGATAATTCCCTTTAAAGACTAGGATTTAATCCAGTAAAGAAGTGATCAATTTTACTTTTAGTGTCAGGGATAAAACTAGAGGCATACCTCATGAGTCTTGTGAACTTTTCTTTATATGATCTAATAGATTCATCATGTTTTTTTACTTTAATTCCAAGAATTCCTTCTTTATTTTTTTGTGAAGAGTATAATGAAAATACTTAGTGAAAATATCTTTTTAAACTATCCCCATTCAAAAGAATATACTTCCTCCTTTTATGTGTAATTATTAACAATATAACACCATTATTAATTATCACGTTCTAAATGATAGAAATCAAAAATGACATTTTCATAGTCTGAGACCTGGAGAAGAAAAATATATTTTTTCTTAAACATTAACCCACTACTCAGTAACCAGAAGATTATAAGACCAGCTAAAAGGGGGAATATTTTTCATCATGAATGAATAAATAGCAATTTGATCTTTCCTTGGTGCATTTATAATCTCAACATTATTTTTTTATTACTCATAGAATAATATGATTGGGTGATAATAATCATGAGGTTTTGTATCCCATCCCTAATCTCATTAGGTTACCATTGAGAAAATCTCCACATTATCCATTACAACCATTTTTAACTTTATTATTTTGGGTTACCTCCATTACCTTGACTAAAGTAAAATTAAGAATGAATATACATAAATTAATGTATATAAATATAAGGAAACTATAAACTTAGATGGTGGATTTCATAAATGGAATGTATAAGTTAACCTATGAATCTCTTGGTTTCAATATAAGTTATCCATGGTTATTTTTATAACTAAACTAATTATATATTCAAATAATTCATAATATTTTATAAAGTTAATGTGAATTAAACAAAGTATATCAGTCAATAGTGGTATACCAGTTTGAAATTATGCCTCTTTTCCATACACCTGGTGACTATTGAGTTAATATCCAACTTTCCTTTTTTAGGTTTGTTACCTCTAGTTACATATTTTTTAGATCCTTCATTAACTTGTAGTATCTAGACTAGGAATTTATTTCCAATAAAACCACATAATATCTAATTTACCAAAATTTCAAGATGTTATCCTATACATATTCATATCCCTTGAACTTATCCCTAGGGTTTTCATTGGAGTTCTCTAAACTAATATCCAAAATAGCTAAACCCTTCTATGATACCAACTAAAGTAACCCAAGATCATAATAACTTAAATAATACATTAATTTCATTATTTTAATAATACGTATCACAAATAGTCACACAACCTAAGGACCTAAAGGTTTAGTGTCACATAGATTAGCTATATAAACTTTTTATTTTATAACACTTGAAAACATTTCTATATAATCACACTCCTATAGACCCTTTTCTATACATATCACATGATATAATTATTATTATAACATGGGTAATGGAATCATAAAAAATAGGTGATCTCAAATAATTAGTAAGGTAAAAGAGTTTCATAATGTATCAAATAATAAATATAAAGGATAATATAAGAATAAGATAGATATATTATTAAAATATCATGATACCATAGACGATAATCATGAAACATGTTAGAGAAATTTAAGATCATAAAATATCATTAAGGAAGCATAAAATTTATGGCATGGCTCAAAATATATCTCAATAATCATAAAACAAGAGTGCATGACATAAAAGTGTGGAATATTTTTAAAATAAGTCATAACATGTAAAAAAATATCTTAAAAAACATAATGGAAATGTATCATAACCTGATAAAAACTTATAAATACGGAACCACTCTAAGAATATGTAAAACTTTATGGGAAAACTCATTATTCCCATACCTATGCGAACGAACTTAATATGTCCACACTTGAAAATGTGAGCAAACTCATTATGCCCACACCTATATGAACAAACTCATTATGTCCATGAATGACTATATCATGTGATATAAACATAAATTAATTCATTCTAAAGTGATATAGTAACCCAACCTTCATCATCTATATATATGTTTTCCACTTAAAATAATTCATCATCATATCTTAATGAACCTATAGAAAAATAATGGGTTTATTAAAATTTTCAAAAAAATCACATGACATGAACTTAATAAATAATGGTATATCAAAATTATTATTTTCTAAAATGAATCATATCATAATAAAAGATGTTGGGTGATCAAATCAAGACTTCATGAGATATAAACAATGGAGGAAAAATATAAGTGAAAATATAAAAAAATCACAAATCCTTTTAAACAATATTATAAAATAGGAAATAAAAATTACTCTCAAAAACATTTTTTTTAATGTAAGGGGAATAATTTTGAAAAACATATTATAAATATTTCCAAATAAAGTGTCCTTGAAAATAAAAAAAATCAATCTAACAAATCTGGAGTGAAAAATAAGGATATCAAATTACTTTATTAAACTTTTTAGTTTGGTTTAAATAAAAACCCACATTGAAGAAATGTTGAAAGAATTTCATTTCATAAAATAGGTAAATGAAAATATTTTTTATATAAAATAATAAAATTATTTTTATTTCATTAAATAAAACACTTTCAATGTGAAAAACTTGGGCATGAAAAAAAAATATCCATTGGTAAGAATGGGAGTTATTCTTACCAATGTTATACTGTAATTTTGGAAAACATTTTATAAAAAAAATTGGTTATTGATAATGATAATTAATTTGAAATAATAATAATAGGAAATAGTATATAAAATATAGAAATTCTTATATCAAGGAAATCTTGGAAAATTATATTTATGTAAGAAAGTCTATGACCCAATGAATCATAAATTGAGTCGATAAAACCCTTAACTTGAATTCCTCATAAGTTTCTTACACTATAAACTCCTATATAAAAAATAAATATAATAACCACTTATTTAGTAACATTATTCATATCAATAAAATGTCATAAAATTTATTTATAATTATTCTCTACATGTATATTAGTTAGTTATTATCTATTTTCAATATCGGTGTGAGTAATCATGATCGTCTTGAACTAGTTTAATAATAGTGGTGTTGATCTTCATTATTCTCTCAAGGTTATTGATTATAAAATAATATAAGGTAATATAATTGATTATTTATAAATATTTATATTTTTATTATTTTATTATTTTTATTTTTTGTTATGATCCTTAAAGATGAATTTGGCAATGATCATGTTTTGGTAATTTTTAATGAACAGATGTCTGTATCATATTTAATGAGTTTAATATTAATTTTACCATTAAAATAATCATTATTTAATTATTTATATAATATATAATTAGTAATTAAGTTCTCATAGTCATCTGTGTCATCAAATGAAACATTCAAATAAATACGGATAGGTTTATCCACAACATCATTGCCATCCATGTCTTCATCAATAATATGTCTAGGAATGACATCAACAATAACACAAAATTGTTGTTGTAATGGGTCAGTTACATAAAACACATGTCTAGACTGTGATTTAAGAATATAAGGTTATTCGGTATGAAGTTGGTGGATCATATCAACCACTCTAAATATACAGTTATTAATATGCATTCATTGTTGGGTCATTCAAATCAAACCACTTTCATTTCATCATTGCGACATAACCATGTTCATAGTAATCTAATAAAATGATTCTTTCAACCACGCCCTAATATGATATATTTTTTGATTGATTTTTTATATCTGATACACTCTCATAACAATCTATTATGGTGCTTATCGTGACACCTTCATGTTGTGTTGTCATTTTTTTGAACAACTATTTATAATAAATTTAAATCCATTGACAACCATTGCTTTACAATCACATACCACATCATTTGGAAAAAAGGAAAATTCTCTTACTTCATCTGATACTTTATTCATTGGTATATTTAAAACCTAAAATATACCATCATAGAATATTAAATAGATACATGTGATTATGTTATGTGAAGAAAAAAAAGAAGTCTATTACCTTTGACTTTAACCAAGCATCAAATTCTTTATTGTGTAACAGTTCCTTCCTCTTAATAGATAGTGAGTGATGTCTATTTTTTATAATTTCAAATTGTTCAATACAAATATGAAATCCTTAAATTGTCAAAATATTTGAAGAAATCACATAATGGAAAAAATGCATATTTACACTACAAAGTATTTCACTTTTTCCAACAGAGGTGTATCCGTTAGTAAAAGTGAATTTTATGTTGGTAAAACGTTTTACCAACATATATTTCCTTGTCACTAAACTGTTGGTAAAAAATATGTTCCTAAATTTTTTTGCGAAAGATAAAATAGTTATGTTATAATTATAATAATACCAATAGATAATGTATATGTTGGTTAAAATGTTTATCAAAAAGTTATAATGACAAATCTTTCTGTTGGTAATAATATTTTCAATATATAATATTTTTTATAAATTACATTTAAATAAAAATAATACATTTTTATTTCTAGTAAAATTTCATATAATATTTATTAATTTATCATATATAATATATAATTATCAAACACATGACTTATTTCACACTAATTCAAAATTATAAAAAATAATAATTATATTTATAATGAAATTTAATACAAAAATGAAGGATCCATCACAACACCCCAAACAACGACTCATACAGTGACCCATACAATGACCCATACAATGACCCATACAGCGACCCATTCCTAAAACTTCATCCATGCCAGCGACATCACCAACCCATGTTAGCAATAGCACCAACCATGCCAGAAATAGCACCCATCCATGCCAACTCCAACACCATCCATGTCAGATCTAGAACCAGCCCATCTATGCTCAGAAGCTAGCTCCATCATCAGGGACCAGTGAGCACCAACAACCCATTCTAGCGACCAATTCTAGCTAGTCAGCTCCAGCACTATCCCATCCATGCCTATGTGCTAGGACTCACGAACCAACTCTAACTCCATCAATAAACCAAAATTTGTTTTCATACCACAACCTTCAGATTCAATATATCCACCACACATAGACAAAGAGCATACCCAAAAATAAGATAACTCCAGTACCAATAAGAAACAAATCGATCCAGCTTTAGTACCAACAATAAACCTCAAGCCGCTATTATGCCACACCCATCAACTATAATACCTATATCAAGAAAAACCAAAGATCAAACCCAAAAATCAGTGAAAATATCTATATGAATTGAAACAAAATTAGAAATAAATGGAAGTATAAAAAAATGATTTACATAGTGACCATTTTTCATCATCCCTATTGACATCTCTAGAATCCGTAGTCCGAATGACTCAAATATAGGCATCATTTGACTATTTGAAACACTTCATAAAAAGGAACTAGACATTTTTACTTAAAAGAAGCATTTTGAAACAAAAATGTAGCGATGTTTATTCAATTTATATTTAAACTGTGGTAAATGCTTATTAAAATTGAGAGGTCCTATGTTATTTTTGGGTACCTATGTTATTTTTGGGCTGATTTTCCTTGTGTGAGTTCACCAACAATATCTGAAATTCATGGCTCCTGTTGATGTGTGAGTTTTTCCATATCATCCAAGGAATTAAATATTCATTCCTCTTCCTACATGCCAAGATGCGGATCATAAGTGAAGTTTTCACTCACAAAACCATTTGAAAAATTAGGGTAAAATCATCCCAAACATTGTAGGGGTGGTGGATTGAAATATTTCTCCTTCCTCTTCTAGAATGCGAATATTCCCACTATAAGTGAAGTATTAATTCAATGATAAATCATTTATCTCAAAGAAAAAACACATATTTCCTAAAATACTAAAAAACTAGACCCACTCACCGAACAAGTTAAAAAATCAGGGGAAATCAGCCCAAACATTACATGGGAAGTGGATTGAAACCCCACTTCTTCCTACTCCTGCATGCGAATATGCCCACTAGAAGTGAAGTAACTATTCAATGATCAATCAGTTATCTCATATGCAAAGAACATCATTCCTAAAATGCTGAAAAACTAGCACCCACTCAAAGTTACAGTTAAAAAATAAGGGGAAATTCTACCCAAACATTACAGGGGTAGTGGATTGAAACCCCGATGGATATAGTTTAGCATCTTGATTCACTCCCAATGCTTTACACTTGCACTGGCTTCAAGTGGTGATACACCCTTAATCATTCTAAACCTTAGGAGTTATAAACTATTTGTTGAAATCATTCAATTAGGACTATAAGAGAACAAAAAATACTTACCAACTAGTTTGGATTTGATGATATTCCTTTTTGTTGCGAACACAAATTCATCACTCTCTTATAATAAAGAGATCAACATTTGTTATACCTTTCAAAGAATATAAAAAATATATTATAGAGGAAAATTTGATGCCTACCTAAATCTGAATATCTTTGAACTCTAACAATGTTTTTGATATGAATTTCCATACTTTTTTTCCAAAAAGTGAAACAAAGATAAATCCACTATGACCACTTACTAAAAATTGCACTCTATATCTGGAGAAACATGAAACAAAATATATTTAATGTAAAATATATAATTAATTCAAAAAAATGGTAATGGATATATATGTAAATCATCAAAAAAATTAGAAATTCATTCCTTTAAATGATCAATGATGGAGATGAATTACAATTTTTTACCCTAAATTATTTCATTGGAAGTGTTTCTTCAAAAAGGAAACACATCATTCATATAATCTGTTATAGTTTGAATTTTATTCATAGTTTCAAGGGGGTACATTTTGTAACCTAAAATTGAAATACAGTTATAAATATATTTATTCTCAAGTGAAACTTTTGAATTAGTAAATTTTTGGTTCAATTATTAAAACAGATTGTTGTTTTAATTTACCTATATATAAATCCTAATTTCAAATAAACTCTTATATAAAATGAAAGCATTGGTGTTCCAATCAAGCTATGTTTTATTATAGACTTTCCTTATATGTGGGCTTGAATGTAGAGGGTTTGAGCTCAAATTGGTCAGAAAAAATGTGCTTATGTGGATTATAAAAGAATTAATATCAAATTTAATAGAGGAATTTAAGATTAACTGAAAATTATCATTGAGTTAATAAAATTTCAGATGAACATAAATAAACCACAACTACTGATGTAATTTCTGAATTCAGTTGATACATTATCAGAAAAACCTAGTTCACTAGGAATAAAACTACATATAGTCATCGTTATTGTTTATTATCCTAAATTATGAGTGATGGAAAATAATAAAGCGGTATACATTCATAGATCATCCAGTTTTTTATACAACAAAATTTACTTCATCGGTAGTATTCTGTGCATGGGATTAATAGTATAACTAAACCATTTAACACTAATTTTAAATATAATTCTTGAATGGCCTGAAGGCCTTCATTTTTATTTTATTATGGATAATCCCCCTTTTAAGGGTTAAAGGAGAATCCGTACATGACCCGTAGGACCAAGGCACAAGGCCTGACTGACTCGTAATACATGACTTGAAGGCCCATAGGCATACCATGCCCAATACATGACTCGCAGGCCCAACCCACTTGAACTGCCCCTACCCAGATTCTGCATCATTGATCACCTAGCTACCGAACTTGAATTTCTGATCATCAAACATTTCCCCGTACAAATTTGTATGGTGCATGGTCTCGAGGGTGGTTGTAATACCCTCTCATTCTTCCAATCTGGTTAGCTCTGCTTCTGGTGGCTACTACTCTTGTTGCTTTGATCCTCTTCTTGGGCATGTTCTGTGTGAAATGGCCTACTCCATGGTCTTCATGGCCCGAAGTCCCTCTGGCTCAAAGGCCTTTGATGACCCGAAGGCCCTTGAGACCCGTAGGTCCAAACCAGTGGCCCGAAGGCCCAAATCGGGTGAATAGTTCAAGCTGCTGCAGTACCGAACAGTACCTGCTACAGTAGCTGCTACAGTAAGATACAATATATGTAATTGATTGTTTGTTGATGAATGTAATTATCCCAAAATTACATGAAAATAATAAATTTAGACATGAATTATAAAAAGGAAACATTTTACGAAAAAAATTAAATTATAATTTAAAAACCATTTTATTGGGTTTATGAATCCTTAAGAAATGGATAATGATATAAAATTCCATATAGGTTGCAATGTTTATTCATTTTGAAAATCCTTAATTTCAATCATATAAATCATACACCCATTGACGAACATGGAGCTATTTACATTTCCAAAAAACCAAAGGTAATAAAAAAATTAAAGAAAAAGGAAATTGCCAGAATATTTTTTCTCGGTTTCACCTCTAGATATGTAGATCCCTCTGTATGTTGTGTGGACATTCCATGTCAGGGGAATTAATTGTGTGCTACCTTCATTTAATGCATTCTAATACACCACCCTCTCAAATGATATAATCCTCTCCAATCTTAACATGCAGAAACCACATTGAAAGAATGTCAAACCCTACTAAAAATTAACTTCATCAGTTGAAAGAAGTCTAGAAGTATAAGTGTTTTTTAGATACATTATTATATGAATTACTAATTAATTTTAAAGGTTAAAGGTTGGTATATAACCTGATGGAATATCTATGGGAACTCATAGAAAATGATCTAACTTTAATTTTCATCAAAAATATTGTCAAGTGTTGTGAGTGTTGTCTCGTGAATGTCCAGCCTAACCTGAAAATGTAACACCACACAAAATTGTTTTCCCCGCCATAATTATATAATATTAGTGTTGACCATGGGTCATTTATATTGAGGAATGTAATTTATTCACTCTAATTATGTTTGTTCTATTGATTGATGGTTCTGAAAATGTAATTTTTTTAAAAATGAGACATTTAGAATAAAAAGTGAAATAAAACTAAACTATAAAGCAAAAACTATGATTAATATACAAGTAATTGAAAATATTACTTCAAAAAGCTCCAATGATATATCAATCAATCCAAATCAAAATTATCAAATTTAAAAGACCAAAATTCTCTACTATTATAGCTATAATCCAAAGATAGATAGCATCAACACACTTTTTCCAACTTAATTCAATAATATATCCTTAATTTGGGAAAACAATTTGAATAAATTTTAATAATCCATGAAATAAATTAAATCTTCCATGATTATGATCAAAAGAAATGTAATTAATTGAAATATGTTGACTAATAATAATTCATGCATGAAATTTAGTATTAAATTTATACTAAACTATGATAGAATTTAAGATGGCGGCACAGAAATATATAAATTAAGATAAGAGAGCAGATTGTATTTAACAGTGTATGGAGGTTATGAATGCAATAAGAGAACATATTATAATAGATGGAGGATATTAATGAATTCTTTTTCTACCAGAATAGAGAAAGTGAACCTAGAAAACTACACTGAATCTATATTTTATGCTTGTGAGAGAATGAGAGAGAACAGACTACCTAAAAATGATCACACAGTATAACATACTGCTACAAGGACTGAGAAATAAATAAGAATAAGAAGATAATTATGTTGTACTGCTATAGCTTACTAGAACATCACTACCATGATCACCACTAGTTCAAGATGAATACTACATAATGCCTTTTTGAATTGAGAAAATTATGGGGGAATGGACTTACGAATACCTTATCTCGAATCCAAACAATTATACTCTACCACAGTGACCACAACCAAACAACTTGCCTACTTCTCAACTCTTACTTATTTACATCTATGAAAATGATATCTATAGAATATTCATCACCAGTAAATCAATGGAACTTGTTTTTCAGTCTTCTTCAATGATCACTGTAACAAAACAAATTACTTTAAAAATGAGATGCTCAATCGTCAAAATGAACTATTCATTGAATCTAGACACCAAACCTACTTTACATATCTTTGTTCTTAAAGAACCATCCATCACATGATGCCAACTCAAACTCATCAAAATTTTATAGGAAATCTTCAAACACCATCCATCACTGTAGGTTGACTTCATGCATCACGGACCAAAATACCTTTGATCATTAGTCTATAAAATAATTTGAACCACAAAAAAATCCAAATCGATCCCCTTGGATTAATTTGGTGTGGGGGTGATGTTGGAAATGGTGATGGACTGGGTGTGTGGGGGCAGGAAGCGGATCTCCAATGAAGTAGAGGGCTGCATGGAGAAATGAGGAAGGCATGCGATGGGAACATAGAATGGAGAAAAGGGTGAATGTAATGTGAACAAGGGGCGATAAACTAAATTGACAAGATGGGAAATATCAATAACAAATACGGTGTTGATCAAAGAGTGGCGAAGAACCGATGTAGAAGAATAGGGGTGGAATTTTTGGGTTTTTAGTGTACCATCGATGGCATAAGAACAATTTGGAACAAGGGGAGATGAATTGGGGTTTGTTATGTTGTTTGTTTTAAATTAATAATTAAACATAGAAAAAAATTATAAAAAATAATAATTTAAATAAAATATCATAACTAATATATATATATAATGTTTTAAATTTATATTTTTTTTATAATAAAGAATATATTACATGCATATAACTAATTTACATGTGATTTGAGTCACCAAATATTTAGATCATTTGTCGACAATTTTATATCATAAATATATATATAATTTTTATTAGAATATGTGATATTATTGAATAATTTATTGAAACAATTTTTTATAATTATAAAATTTTTTTTGTTATAAATAATTATTAATAACATTTACATTTGTTGATAAAACAATTGTTGGTAATACTATGATAATCTAGAAGAATAAAATGTTAGTAAAAGATTTGTTGGTATTAAACTACTAATATAAACAGATATATTTGTTGGTAAAAAAATTATTGGTGCCTATAATTAATACCAATAGAATTTAATATCTATTGTAATTACTCATTTTTACCAACTGATATGTTATCTGTTAGTAATTTTCTATTGGTACAAGTCACTTTTTGTAGTGTTATTAGTTGAATTAGTTTATATAATCATCAAGCACACCATAGTTGAATAATATTGTATGATAAGTCATTTCCCACTCTTCCCTTCTTAAAGTACACAATGAGTATGATCCAGATATTCCCCCTATTTGGGGCAGTGAAGGAAATGCAGGCTCAATGGGATCATATTTCTCATATTTAGTTCTCATTAGTCGATTAGATCTCATAGTGACATTAGCCAAGTACGATGAATAGAAATCCATGCATTATTATGATAAATAGCATTTCAAAATAGAGAATTCAGGATGATATTTATTTCTCATGTAATATTTCAGTGTAAACATCGTTCTTTCTGTAGGATACATCCACTGACTCAAAACAGGACCAACAAAAAAAACTTATGTGGGAAGATGAATAGTCAGATGTAACATACATGTTAAAAATGAAAGTGGGAAAATTTTCTCAAAGTTACAAAGAATAATCAGTGCATCTCTATGGAATTTTTGAACAACACTTCTTCTCAGTCTTTTGGCACAAAGGCCTCGATAAAAATGACATAACATAATCACAAAAACTCTAATATTATGTGAAAGTAAATGCTGAATGGAAATAAGAATCAACTCATGTAACAAGACATGGTAATCATGGGTTTTAAGAGATTTTAGTTTCACATCTTGTATATTCACCCTTTTCAAAATATTACTTGAATAACCATCAGAGCCTTCAAACCTTCCAAGACCTAAAGAAATTGTTTATTCTCTTCATTTTTCATCGAATAATAGGTAAAAGGGACCCTCCACTTATTTTAACTAATTAACTTAGGATGAATTTTTTCTCTTATACCCCAATCCATCAAATCATAACTAGACCGCAAATCATCTTTTGTTTTGCCTTTGACATTTAAAATAGTATCAAGTAACATCTCACATTTTTTTCTCAATATTCATTACATACAAACAATGATGCAATAAATTTGATGACCGATAAGAAAAATCAAAGAATATGCTTTTCTTTCTCCAATTGCTATTGTAGTTCGAATTAACATGCTTTCACTTTCTGATATTTGATTTAATTTTGTCAAGAACATAATTCAAATCATCATGTTATTTAATAATATCATTCCTAGACATTCATTGAGGTTTCTCATCTATCTTGAAGAAATTATCGAACTATCTTATATTTTTTCTGTATGGATGATCCATTGGTAGAAATCGTTGATGCCCTATGGAGATGAAAGTATGTCAAAACTTTAATCTTAGGGAATGTCTATTTCTCATACAAATAGGGTAGGATAATTTCCTTTTATTACTCTAACCATACATCATTCTATAGGAAGGGAAATAATTTATCATACATAATAAAGTTGCACGAAACATAAAGTACTCCTTCCTGAATTCATCATACGATTTTGCACCAACAATACAAAGCTCTATTAAATCCTCTATTAATGGATGAAAGTATATATAAATATAATTTCTCGGATCACTGGGTCCATATATCAATATAATCATGATATTAAAAGGCTTCTTCATACACATCCATGAACGAAAGTTATAAATGTGAATGAAAACAGGACATGTACCGTGTTTAGTATGCTTTTGGATAAATGGGTTGAAACCATCATAGGATAATCCTAATATAACATTTCATGGGTCAGATGTAAAATCAGGATGTAACCTATCAAATTTCCTCCAAGCTAACCCATTTGTAGGATGAACTATTTCATCATTATCCATATTTCTTTCATCTTTATGACATCTCATATTATTTTCCATTTGTTCTGACATAAAATTTTTTTGAATCCTAGGAATTAAAGGGAAGTTCCACATCACTTTCTCTGGTATGTAAGATTGAGTTCCGTCTTTATTAGTCTTCCACCTTGATGTGCCACACTGTTTTCACTTACTCAAATCTGCATTTTCCTTCCAGAAAAGACAGTAATCTTTGGGGCAAGAATGAATCTTAATAGATTAAAATCCAAATTTGTCAACCAACTTTGATTCTATGTAATCATTTTCTGGAATACATGCATCATCAGGAAGTAAATCCTTAATAAATGTAAGGATATAGTCAACCATAGTATTACTAAATCCATACATTGTTTTCCCATTATATAATCGCATTAAAAACTCAAGTTTTCTCATTTTTTTGCATGCCTAATATATTGGGCCATTTTCATCTTTCATCGTGTTTCTAGCACTCTCAATGTCATCATCCTAATTAATAGAGGAAAATTTTGTTCTGGTATTCATTTCATCTTGCACTGGTCTACATGAGGAGCTAGCTTCGGAAATAAATGCAAACCAATCAAAAATCAGATTTTTCATACCAATCCTTTCTATTGAATCTATGTCATTCACCACTTGATATTTTTTACATTATGATACCATACATGATAATTGTTTTGGAAACCATGTTTAGTGATATGGTAACTGACCGCGTTGTTGAACGCTTCAAATTAGTTGTTTAATTTTGACTAGAATTTCTACAGTATAGCAGCAACCCTAGGTCGTCTCTCGACGGAGCCTTAGATAATTAATTATAAAATTTGGTTATGATTATGAAATTAAAAAAGGGAATTGGGGTTTTATAATACTTGGGTTTGATGATTAAAGATGACAATAGAAAATAGAAGCTATAAAACAAATTAGAGATTAACAAAATTAATTAAGCGTGATCAACCCGGGGTACTCGTATGATGTTTATCCTTCATCGCTTCATGATATAAGGTTATGATCTTTTAATACATGGTTTGTAACACCTAGAACTAGAATGTTACTGATTTTATACTAGGATACCTCCTAGGGTTCATTCAAAAACACACAATGATTCACCGGACACCGCCGATGATTGAATGAATTGTGTTTGACTTCATAACCAAAACTCACCAAGGCAACACACGAAAAACTCGATGCACTGTCCAGATTTGTATGTTATTTCTTTGTGATACCATGACATAAATGTACACGGCCTTGACAGTACTTGTGTGAGTTCAATTTAACAATATAAACCACACAAACACCTCAATTGAAAGGGGGAAAGAAAGTGGTGAACGGTGTGTGAAACATCACATGAATGGGTACCCCCAAACATGATCATTTGAGTTGAGCATGACATACCAGTACATAACTCAATAAAATAAGAATAGAGGATGATTAAAAACAACACAACAATCTGTAATTTAAAAGATCATTCAAATATTACAAACATGAAGCTCGGGATGTACATCACATTCCTCCCCGGGTGATCACAAGGGGTTTAGAAACCCATGGGAGAGGAGGAAGAGAAATATGTTGGGGTAGAACTTCCCATAGCCTCCAGAACCTCTAGGGATGTTGAGAAGACTCCTTGGGGACTCCAAAATGGCAGCACCTTGCCTCTTGGCCGAACTTACAAATGAGGAGACCAAGGTGCCCTTTTATAGGAAATGTGTGGAGGTGGTTTTGGGCACACAGATTTCATCAATCCACTTTCACGATGCGTTTCAGCCTTCAGACAGTCTTATCTTGCTTTGGAGAAAATAGAAAAGTTTTAACCCTACATCTTGACTATCTCCACCGAAGGTTTGGCACCGTTTGGATAACTACAGCTCAAGATATTAATAAAATACAGAACACCGCATTTGACTTGGTCCAAATTCGGTGGCTTGGACAGATCAGTTCGGATGGACCCCATACAAGCCGAATCAGGATTGGGTTAATTCATATGAAATGTATCCTATTGAATTTTGGACAGGTCCACAATATTTCAGCCCATTTGGATGCACGGATTTTGTATACTATTCAAAACAGTGGACAGATGTCCATGGATCCATGCAATTTTGGCCCAGTTTTCTTTCACTTCATCAAGGGCCCTCCAAATCACCTCCACCTACATTGTAATTTTCAAAACAAGTACCATTTCCCTATTTAAAAGTGATAAAAACAAAATTATTGAATCAAAAATGAAGCACAATTTGATAATATTTTTATAATTTTTAATACAAAATATGTTTAGCACAGCGGTGTAAGCGTGAAAATGAAACAGTGAATCGTGGTACGATCACACCCCCACACCTAAACATTTTCACTCCTGGGAAAAGTCACATATCCAAATACAATGATTCATATATATATATATATTTCCAACATCCTAAAGATTTATAATTTGAGGAAATTTTATTTAAAGTAAAGTGATCAATGCACGAACCACACCAAGGAGTTCTTCCTAGTGAAAATAGAAAAAGATGTCTCATAAATCATATCATAGTGAAATTCAAAAAGATTCATGATACCCAATTGAGAAAGGAATTCAGAAGTAAACCATGACACTAAATCTCCATGTGTGTGTGTGAAAACCATTCCATGCTATTCTTTCCACTTGATATCTAATAAATATATGTTATTTTAACATTTTTCAGCTTAAATGATTTTGTCACCGAACCTGTCCTACATCCTTTGCAATCATATTTCAAGACCCACTTATTTAAGCATTCCCAGAAGTCAAACCATAAGCTCCCGACCTAGATATCCCCATATGTTGCTCATTTCATCACTCCCATCATTTATTATTTTTTTTGAAGTTGCAATTGGAACAAATCTCACACTCATCTCTCAACCCTTGTTTGATCTCCTCACGACACTAATTGCAATAGTTATAACAAGATCAAAGGTTGAGGAGGAGTGGTTTTTGACCTGCCTAAGACACAACAATTTTTTTTTGAGGGTGTACAATAGTCGGACATTAGGTACACACGCATAGGTCAATCTGGTACAATAATGAAACAGATCGGATAAGGAACGAACGTATGGAAATATCATTTAAAGCTAAAAAATATTAACCCAACATATATTTACCTTATATTAAGTAAGAAATAATCACACTTGGTGGTTTGGTGCAAAATTGTTTTTGGAGATATTAGTGACACAGTTTTCCTAAAAACTACTCACACAATGGGCATCAATCATCTCAATGGTTTCACATAGATACAACCATTTATATCATTGACAGAAAACCAATTCACTAAAAATCACTCCTTGATGGTAAACTCATACACTTTCTCTTTTTAGACTTCGTTATGGTATTTTTACTTTCCCCACTTTATGGTCGCCACATCATGGAATTTCGAAATTGTTGATGGGGAAAAATAAAAATACCATAAAGAAGGACAGAAAGAGAAAACAAAAGGAGAAAAAGATGAAAAATCCTAACTAACCCAGGAATGTATCCACCCCCCCACACCTAGAATGTGCAGTGTCCTCACTGAAATAATTGAAAATGTGAGAAGGAAGGATAAAACCTGGTGTGTTTTATTGGTATGATGCGTCGAGAAGGTGGATTTCCTCCACCGGATTCTTTGGAAAATCCTCATAGAAGTGTTTAAGTCGCTGCCCATTGACGGTAAGACTTCGTCCACTCTGCTCATGCAAAACCTGTATTTCACCAAAAGGGTAAACATTAGTAACAGTATAAGGACCGAGCCATCGGGAACGAAGCTTACCTGGGTGGAGCTTAATCCTGGAATTGTACATGAGGACCTTCTCACCAATATGGAACTTCCGCTGGTGAATCATGCTATCATGAATAGCCTTTGTCTTCTCTTTATAGATTCATGAGTTTTCATATGCATCACGTCGAATTTCTTCTAACTCTTGAATCTGCAGCTTTCTTTCCTCACCTGCATCTGAAAGGTTCATATTACATTGTTTAACAGCCCAATATGCACGGTGTTCGACCTCCACCGGGAGGTGACAAAATTTCCCAAACACAATCCTATATGGTGACATTCCGATTGGTGTTTTAAAAGCAGTACGGTATGCCCAAAGTGCATCATCCAAGCGCAAACTCCAATCTTTCCTATTGGGTTGTACAGTTTTCTCCAAGATTCGCTTAACTTCCCGATTTGAAATTTCTGCTTGTCCGTTAGTTTGGGGATGATATGAAGTGGAGACTTTATGAACAACCCCATACTTATGAAGCAATTTTTTCATGTTACGATTGCAAAAATGTGAACCCTGATCACTAATGATGAATCTTGGTAGACCAAACCTACTGAAAATCTGGGACCTCACAAAATCAACAACCACTCGAGAGTCATCGGTCCTAGTGGCCTTTGCTTCCACCCATTTAGATACATAGTCAACCGCCAATAAGATGTACACAAAGCCAAATGAATTTGGAAAAGGCCCCATGAAGTCAATGCCCCATGCATCGAAGATCTCACAAAATAACATGGGTTGTTGGGGCATTTCATTCCTCTTGGAGATATTCCCTGTGAATTGACATCGAGTACATGATTTACAAAACCTATGGTCATCTATATACAATGTTGGCCAATATAATCCTGATTCAAGGACCTTTCGAGCTGTACGTTGAGAGCCAAAGTGGCCCCCACATGCCAAGGTGTGGTAGAAGGTCAAAACAGAGGTGAACTCATGGTCAGGGACACACCTACGAACAACCTGGTCACTACAAATTCTCCACAAGTATGGGTCATCCCAAATGTACCATCGAGAGTCATGCTTAATTCTATGGGATTGTGATGTGCTAAAATCAGGGGGGAACCTAGATGTTGCTAGAAAATTCACAATGTCTGCATACCAAGGGGTAAGGTCCACAACATCACAAAGGTTCTCATGAGGGAAGAATTCTCCAATGGGTAGGGGTGAGTCAACATGATGGTCCAATGGTGGGGAAATCCTACTAATGTGGTCAGCTACAAAATTCTCCACCCCTCTCTTATCTCTAATCTCAAGGTCAAACTCTTGGAGGAGGAGCATCCACCGAATGAGGCGGGGCTTGGCTTCAGGTTTCATTATGAGGAAACGAAGGGCAGCATGGTCAGAAAACACAATTACTTTTGACCCAAGAAGATATGAACAGAATTTTTCCAAGTCAAACACAATAGAAAGGAGTTCTTTTTCTGTGGTTGTGTAGTTTACCTGGGCAGGGTCAAGGGTACGCGAGGCATACACAATGACATGAGGAGCCTTTTCAACCCTTTGTGATAAAACTGCCCCAACTGCAAAGTTAGAGGCATCACACATAAGCTCGAAGGGGAGATCCCACCTAGGTGGTTGGATTATGGGAGGTGATGTGAGACTCTTTTTTAGTGAATTGAATGAATCCTCACAATTTTTATCAAAAACAAATTCAGAATCCTTTTGTAACAACCGAGATAAGGAAAGTGCGATCTTACTAAAGTCTTTAATGAATCGTCGATAAAAACCATCATGACCCAAGAAAGACCGCACCTCATGAACACATTTTGGAAATGGAAGGGATGAAATTAATTCAATTTTAGATTTATCAACCTGAATTCCCTTATTTGAAATGATATGCCCAAGAACTATCCCCCGCTCAACCATGAAATGACATTTTTCATAATTCAAAACAAGATCTTTTTCAATGCAGCGGTGGAGGACAGAACCTAGGTTTTCCAAACAATCATCAAAAGAAGAACCATAAACCGTTAAATCATCCATAAATACTTCCATGCAACTCTCAAGGTACTCCGAAAAAATACTCAACATACATCGCTGAAAAGTACCAGGAGCATTACATAGACCGAATGGCATCCTTCTGTATGCAAATGTGCCAAATGGACAGGTAAATGTTGTCTTTTCTTGATCCTCAGGGGCTATATGGATTTGGAAATAACCCGAATATCCATCAAGGAAACAATAATGAGACTTACCAGCCAATCATTCTAACATTTGGTCAATGAAAGGTAAAGGAAAGTGGTTCTTCCACGTGGCTTGATTCAGTCGACAGTAGTCAATACAGACTCGCCAACTGTTTTGCACACGTGTTCGAACCAATTCATTCCTTTCATTTGACACAACTGTTACTCCTGTTTTTTTAGGCACAATTTGCACTGGGCTGACCCATTTACTATCAGATATAGGATAAATGATCCCTGCAGCAAGTAATTTACTGACTTCCAATTATACCACTTCAATGAGAGTGGGATTCAACCGGCGTTGAGATTGTCTTACGGGTTTAGCCTTATCATCTAAAAGTATATGGTTCATACAAATAGATGGGCTAATCCCGGGAATATCAGCCAATGTCCATCCTATTGCCTTTTTACACTCTCTCAAAAGTTTGAGAAGTTTCAATTCCTATTGTGGAGAGAGGTTATTGGCAATAATGACGGGAAATTGGTCAATACCCTCAAGATATGCATATTTTAAATTAGAAGGAAGTTGTTTAAGTTCAAACACCGGTTGTTTCTGGATTAAGGGAGGGGATTTATGGGGAGTGAGTTCCATGAAACTATCTGTCTTCTCATGTTTATTCTCAAAGGAAAGATAATCTATTGAAATGAGATTTTCAGAATCATCGATCGTCATGGGTACCTCAGAATAAACACACTCATCAATTAAAGCACAAAATTTACATTTTTATGAACCCACACAACATTCAAATGAAGAACCAAAACTCAAATCATCCAAGGGTGAAGAAAAAAAAAAGAATCAGAGTTTGGGTTGAGGAGAGAATTGTTTGTGTGTGCATCATTTGAGAGCACTTCCATCGAATAGACAGGAAGAGTGGAGTGCTCTTCAACGGGGTGTTTCATAGCCTCAAGGATGTTAAAACTTACCTTTTCTCCTCCGAATTCCATGGACAATGTACCATTGTGAACATTGATGATCGTCTTTACTGTTTTTAGGAATGGCCTCCCAAGTATGAGAGGGGCATGTCCTTGGGTTCGGGTATCTTCCATCTCAAGAATGTAGAAATCAGCGGGGAATATGAGATTCTTTACTCTAACAAGGACATCCTCAATCACTCCTTTTGGATGTGTTGTACTCCGGTTGGAAGTTGCACGATAATTCCTGTTGGTTGAAGCTCTCCAACCTGTAGAGAAGTATATACAGAGTGAGGAATTACATTAATGGAAGCACCTAAATCTAGCATAGCATCAGAAAAGAAGGTCTCCCCTATGGTACAAGGAATGGTGAATGTGTCGGGATCCTTGCATTTGGTTGGAATTGCTGGTTGAATCAAGGCTGATACATTCCTCCCCAGGTTGACTCTCTCATTCCCCTTCAACCTCCTTCTATGGGTGCAAAGCTCTTTAAGAAATTTGGCATAACGGGGAATTTTCTTGACTGCATCCAACAATGGAATATTAACTTGAACTTTTTTAAATGTATCCATTATTTCATTGTCAATATCATTATCAAAGTTTTTCTTAAATTTAGAGAGTCTTTGAGGGAATGGAAGAGGAATTTATTGTTCATTTGAATCATCAATGATAATTTGATTGCCCTTTTTTTTTGTTTTTCATTAAATGAAATTTTTGAGGGTTGGGAAGGAGTGTTTTCAAGAGGGGGACATACCTGTTTCATAGGATCAGTAGAAGGAGAAGCTTCTTTACCACTACGAAGTGTAATTGCACATAAATTACCTTTATCCTTCGGATTGGAAATGGGTTGGGATGGTAGTTGTCCAGAACCTTACATCTTAAGCTCCCCGATGGTGTTCTCCAATTGTCCCACTTGAGTTCGTAGGTCTTGAATTGCCGATTGTGTGGTCTGTTGGAACTGAAGGTTCTGGGTTGCCATTTGTTTCACCATGTCCTCGAGGCTTGGTTCAGATTTGGGAGGAGGAGGAGGATGATTGTTTTTCGAAGTTGAAGGATAAGAAGGTTTCATACCTTGGCCTTGTTGATACCAATTTTGCTTCGGGTAGCTTGAGTTTCCTCCTTGTCGGTATTGTGGTTGTGCTTGCCACCCGGGGTTTGGATTTGGCCTGAATGGTTCTTTCTTGAAGGGAGGCACTTGTTGGAATGGACACCCTGGGAACACAGCTGCACAGGACTCAGATGAATCTTGAAGTTGTGGGCATTGGTCAGAAAAATGAGTGTTATCAGAACAAATACCACAATGCAATGGAATAGAAGTAGAGTGTGAGTTACCTTGTGCTTGAGCTAATTGCCTTAGAAGGGTATGAATCTCATCAAGTTTAGTATCTACCTTTTGTTCTAGGGCTGAATGACTTACCTCATGAACTCCTCGGGTTGGTGCAATAGCTCGTGTACCAAATTGTTGTGCATTTTGAGCCATGTTGGCTATTAAGTCACGAGCGGCAGAAGGAGTTTTGTCAACTAGGGCACCACCAGCTGCAGCATCAATCATTCCACGATCCATGGGGATAAGTCCCTCATAGAAGTATTGAATTAATAGTTGTTCACTAATCTGGTGGTGGGGGCAGCTTGAGAAAAGTCTCTTAAATCTCTCCCAGTATTCATGAAGGGTCTCTCCTTGTGATTGCCTAATTCCACAGATTTCTTTCCTAATTGATGCAGTTCGGGAGGCAGGGAAGAACTTCTCTAGAAAAAGTCTTTTTAGGTCATTCCATCCCCCAATTGTGGAAGGAAAATAGTATAGCCAATCTTTGGCTACACCATCAAGGGAGAAAGGGAAGGCCCTAAACATAATGAGGTCCTCATACACATTTTGGGGTTTCATGGTGGAGTACACTATGTGAAACTCTTTTAGATGTTTGTGAGGGTCCTCTCTGGGAAGACCATGGAATTTTGGAAGAAGTTGGATGAGGCCTGATCTTAGCTCAAAATTGGCCGCTTCCTCAGGATATTGGATGTACGCAGGTTGGTACTCCACATCCGGGGTGGTCAGTTCTTTTAATGTTCTGTTATTTGCAGCCATGATCTCTGGGGTTTGATTTGGTTCAATTTTGGATTGGTTTAGGAACACTTTAGGTTCCACAAGGGGTTCCACAATGTTACTTGATTGACCTTCTCTAGATGCCTTGATTTGTGTGTGAAGTGACTTTTCAATTTCAGGATCAAATTCAAGTAGTGTTCCTTTACCAGATCTTGTCATGCAACAATGATGTCCAGTTTGATTGATTGATTTTTTTGTTGTGTTTTTTTTTGGATAAAAAAAACTTAAGAAGGGTGAAAGAAGAATATAATGTTATACTATAAAATTAGAGAGGGAGATTGAGAAGAAGAGAGAGAGAGAGAGAGATAGAAAGAACACACCAAAAACAACAAAAAATAAAGACAAAACCCAAAACAAAAACAATCAAATGGGGGTGGGGTATTTAGAGGAGTACTAATAAAGAATTAAAATGACCCAATAAAAATAAATAAATAAAAAATGATCTTGGCTCCTCAGAAACGGCGCCAAAATTTGACCGCGTTGTCGAACGCGTCAAATTAGTTGTTTAATTTTGACTAGAATTTCTGCAGTATAGCAGCAACCCTAGGTCGTCTCTCGACGGAGCCTTAGATCATTAATTATACAATGTGGTTCTGATTATGAAATTAAAAAAGGTAATTGGGGTTTTAAAATACTTGGGTTTGATGATTAAAGATGACAATAGAAAATAGAAGCTATAAAACAAAGTAGAGATTAACAAAATTAATTAAGCGTGATCAACCTGGGGTACTCGTATGATGTTTATCCTTCATCGCTTCATGATATAAGGTTATGATATTTTAATCCATGGTTTTTAACTCCTAGAACTATAATGTTACTGAGTTTATACTAGGATACCTCCTAGGGTTCAGTCAAAAACACACAATGATTCACCGAACACCGCCGATGATTGAATGAATTGTGTTTGACTTCATAACCAAAACTCACCAAGGCAACACACGAAAAACTCGATGCACTGTCCAGATTTGTATGTTATTTCTTTGTGATACCATTACATAAATGTACACGGCCTTGACAGTACTTGTGTGAGTTCAATTTACCAATATAAACCACACAAACACCTCAATTGAAAGGGGGAAAGAAAGTGGTGAACGGTGTGTGAAACATCACATGAATGGGTACCCCCAAACATGATCATTTGAGTTGAGCATGACATAATAGTACATAACTCAATAAAATAAGAATAGAGGATGATGAAAAACAACACAACAATCTGGAATTTAAAAGATCATTCAAATATTACAAACATGAAGCTCAGGATGTACATCACATTCCTCCCCGGGTGATCACAAGGGGTTTAGAAACCCATGGGAGAGGAGGAAGAGAAATATGTTGGGGTAGAACTTCTCATAGCCTCCAGAACCTCTAGGGATGTTTAGAAGACTCCTTGGGGACTCCAAAATGGCAGCACCTTTCCTCTTGGACGAACTTACAAATGAGGAGCCCAAGGTGCCCTTTTATAGGAAATGTGGGAGGTGGTTTTGGGCACACAGATTTCATCAATCCACTTTCACGACACGTTTCAGCCTTCAGACAGTCTTATCTCTCTTTGGAGAAAATAGAAAAGTTGTATCCCTACCTCTTGAATATCTCCACCGAAAGTTTGGAACCGTTTGGATAACTACAGATCAAGATATTGATAAAATACAGAACACCTCATTTGACTTGGTCCAAATTCGGTGGCTTGGACAGATCAGTTCGTATGGACCCCATAAAAGCCTAATCAGGATTGGGTTCCTTCCTATGAAATGTATCCAATTCAATTTTGGACAGGCCCACAAAATTTCAGCCAATTTGGATGCACGGATTTTGTGTACTATTCAAAACAGTGGACAGATGTCCATGGATTAATGCAATTTTGGCCCAGTTTTCTTTCACTTCATCAAGGGCCCTCCAAATCACTTCCACCTACATTGTAATTTTCAAAACAAGTATCACTGCCCTATTTAACAGTGATAAACACAAAATTATTGAATCAAACATGAAGCACAATTTGATAATATTTTTATAATTTTTAATACAAAATATGTTTAGCACAGCGGTGTAAGGGTGAAAATGAAACAGTGAATCGTGGTACGATCAGTAACTCACTTCCTCACAAGTTAACCATGGTCTTAAAACACAATTAAAACACGATCATTAAATCAATCCTCTATCTGAATCATTACTGAATGAAAATTCCAAAAAATATCGTAACTCCTTCTAAAATTCATCAGGGATCCGATCAACATTTTCTATCAAGTATTTATCCATTATGAGGCATATAAACATACATTAAATAAATAATATATAAAATTACTTAAAACTATATGTATTGTTTCATAAGATAATAAGTAACCATCAATAACATGTTAATAAAAAAATCATATCAAATATTATGGTTTAGAAAATTCATAATTGTTTTAAATTATAAAAAATCATGAATATTCACACATAAGTTCCAAGAATGAGGATTGATTAAAGTAACAAGGGTTTAAATTAAATCTAATAGATAGTAATAATAAATTCCCAAAAGTGTTTGGATTGATTCATAATGTGTAGTGATGTTAATTCTATAAAGATTTATTGAAATTTAAAGACATTTTGAAAATATAAACCATATCATATACCATAATGTATAGAAGGATTCCAATATACTATAGTGTGTTGAAGGACGCCATTCCATTGTTGATTTTTAATCATGTAGTATAACACTGCATCATGGTGAAAATGGAATGCACTCACTAATGATTGGTTTCTTGATTATAGTTATGATAATGCATATTTTTTTATTGTATCATGGAATGCACTCACTAACGAGTGGTTTCTTGATTTAGGCTACTATTTTGACATGTTTCCATCTATAGAATATTTATTTGCATTAGTTTAGAGGGTATGTGGGGTGTATTATTATGGTATAATATGAAGTGTGAGGTTTAAGGATGAGTTTTTTTCTAATATAATTAGATGACCATTCTTTTATAACACTACTAACTGTTATCTTTGTCCCTGACCTTTAATGAAATATTATTTACCTGGGTTTTCAAGAAAAAAAATATTATATATTTAGGTATTAATTATGATGAAGTTATATTAGAAAGGTCTCTAAGAATATAATCATAGTATCCCAAGTAAATTTCATTTATGTGTTAAATGGGAAGACCCATTCAAGGAAATTAGGAAGGTTGTATGTGAATAATAATGATAAAACCCTATAATAGAATAATATATTCAGCTATGAAATCACATAGAATTAGGGGAATTTGGTAAATAGGGGATTTTAGAAACAACTACACCAAGAAATATCTTATTTTATGAAGAATAAATTTTCTTTAACACCATGAGGATTAGTTTTTTAGATATTAATTTAATAATTATCAATCATTATAGTATGTACTTCCTAATTTATAAGGAACTTCTAGAACCACATCTCATGGTGGAGGTTCTAATTGTGTTACCTTAATATATGAATACTTCAGAAAAGTATGTATCAATATACTAAAAAACAAATTGGATGTTTTTTAAACCATTAAATCATGTAAAACTCTTATCTAAAACCATTCTATAATGAGGATCAAATTCTTGAGAATAGATAATGGATTAGAGTACTCATCTACTGAGTTTATCTAGTTCATCATATCCAATGGTATAGAAAACAATGAACATTTATGGAAACACCCCAATAGAATGGAATTGATGGGAAGATGAATAAAAATATTCTTCAGTGAGTCTCAAGCATTCTTGTAATCTTAAAGTGGCCCAAAACCTATTGAGTAGAAGTTTTGACTATTGAATTTTACATGATTAATAGTTTACCAAATAATTCTAATCAATTCAAACCTCTAGATAATCTTTGGATTGTTAAACAACCTTTATATGACCACATAAGATTATTTTTGTGTACTTCCAACACCGAAATTAAAACTTAGATGTTTGAAAAATGACTGATTATGTTTTTTAAAATAATTCTATGGTGGACCCCCTCCCCCCTTCCCCTCTTAGACACCCCTCCCTCATCCACAAACCACCCCTCCCTCCTCGACACCTCCTCCCTCTTGGACACCCCCCTCCCCTCTTAGACACCCCCTGGACACCCCCTCCCTCCTGGACACCCCTCCCCCTCCCTCCTAGACACCCCCCCTGGACACCCTCCAGAACCCCCCCCCCCACCTTCAAGACACCCTCTTGGACACCCCCATTCCTCTTAGACACCCCCTAGACACCCCCTCCCTCCTGGACACCCCCTCCCCCTGGACACCCCCCCCCCCCCACACACCCACCTACCCACCCACCCTCATGGAGACCCCCCCAACTGTATTTTTAAAATTTCAATGGAATAAAAATTTATATTTTATTCCATGGTTATAGAATAAATGAACTGCTTTCTAAGTGAAATAATATTGTTTCTACTATTAAAACTGTAAAAATTCTAAATGTGTTCAAATTCATTTCCTTATTTCGCTGGTTTCTAACTAAGCACAGTATAATTATTTATTTTATGAAAGTTTTATCAAACACACATAAAATTAGATATAATCCATTGGTGATCATTCAAACTTAGAAATAGTTATTTTTTTAAGTGTGTTTAAACAGACTTAGAAAATAGTCTTTAAAATAAACAATATCAGAAAAATAGTTATCAAACACACGTAGAAACAAATCCTTAAATATATTTTTACCTAGATTTTTGGATTACCTTAAACTCTATATTCTAGTTACAATTGAGAAACAATGGTATTTCACCTTTTTTAATTGAACTATGATATTATATATTTTATATCAAATTTAATTTAAATCATAATAATTCTATGGTAATATTAATTGATATGTAATTAGTTTATAATTATATGTAGTTATATAAATTACACTGTAAAATTGAACTAGAAATACTGGAAAACTATAGAATAAATACTAAATGACATAGAAAATAGTGAAAAGGTGTAATGGATATACTAAAAAAGAAAACTGGAAATACATAATGAAATGGATTTCATTTGTGAAGTATAACACAGGTCTACTTACTTTTTTATTAGAAAGGATTGATAATTGTGTCAACTTTATTTGAATAAATTCATAATATAAATGAATAATGAAATAAAATTAAATAAAAATATATATAATATTATAATTTCTATTATATTTGATTGAAAAATATGTATCATTATGTTAACAAACACTGAAGATCTTTTTCTAAAGTTAGTTATTTGTGAACTTGTATTAGATGAAACACCCTATAAGGAAATAAAGGAAAAACAAGTAAGTTAAAAATGCCTCATAAATTTATTTTTTCATTGTATCAATGAGAATAATTTGAAATTTATAATCTATAATATGTAATAATGTAAATTTTTATGGATGTTGTATATTCATTTGGTTCATAGAATTGTTGAAATCTCTCTTTTATTTCATATTTTCCAAGTGTAAGTGAATGTAAAAAGTATTTTGTTCAAATGTTTTGTATTTATTTATAATACTAAATTTAATAATTTCAACACTGATAAGTATTGTTTTATATTTGAAGAAATTCAACTCAGTTTTAAACTTAAACTCATAATTTTTCTATTGTGTAGGGATATACTTTTTCTAGACATTTTAATTTTGTTAATATATTATAGGAATATTCGTGACCTACCTGAATTAAAATATAATTTACTATAATTATATTTTTGATATGAATTGCATGAGATGTTAGTTAAAAATTACAATAGAGATAGATGATCTATCATCATTGATTAACAGTTGCACTCACAATCTGTAAAAATATATGTTATAGTTAATTAAGCATGAAATTTTTAATGATAATAAATCAATAGATTTAATAGTCCTAACAAACTCAAAATATAATATTCAAGTAAAAAATAATATAAATTTAAACTTTTGAAACAACCAAATATTTTGTAAATGACATTTGGGAATTTCACCTAAGTTGTTACCTTCTAAACTGTAAGGATTTATATGAAAAAAATCTATAATAACACTTATTGAGAAACCATCAATAAATATTCTAATCATTGAATATTAGATCACTAGAAATTTGGGTTCCACAATCCATGTTGTTGGGTGTTCATACAGGTTCCAAACTCCAATTGTATAGGTATACATGCCATAAAATTTGGGTCCAAATGACTCAAGGTCAGGTAGTACACATCAAATAACCCTTTATGGACTCACATTCCATGTGTTCATGGTTAATACACTATGCATCCGTAATTTAAACAACTCAAGTCTCATTTGAATACACACTCAAAAACCCATGAGTCATACATGATGTATCCATAGGAGAGACATGACATGTATCCTAGAGGAAAAGGACTTGGGCTACAAGGTTTACTGTTGAGCGTCTATTTGGAGGAACATATTGTGTTATCATAATAACAAATCATGTATGAAGTGACTGTATAACTAAGAAATTTCATAGGTAGAACCAGATCCCCAAAATGAAAACTCCCACCATTTATTATATCGATGCTTAGGAATAAATCCTCACATTAATTCATCAAACTGGATCAAATTAGGTCAAAAAATATGGGTATATTCACTCAATATCAGTAATAATTTAACGTGGAATGAATTAATCTAATGGAATCACAAGGAGGAGGAGGATCACCGGGAGGGGTGGACATATAGGAGGTGTGTAGTAGAATGAGGTGGTAAGGCCACCTAGGAGCAATGTTGGTGGGGGGATGTGAGGTGTCCCGTGTTCGGTGGTAGCATCAGGGAGGAGGGTCGGAGATGACAGCTCACGGTGGGGTTGCCTTGTTCGGTGGTAATGAGGGGCAGCATCGTGATGGGGATGAGGATGGGGCAGTGTCGTGAAGTTCGTTGGGGAACGGTCCGGGGATGAGGATCAGCAATAAGAGAGGTTGAAAAGGTTGTCAGGGAACCATTGGGGAACCATCAGGGGATGAGGATCTAGGAGAGGAGGTCACAAAGGCCGTCAGGGAAGAAGGGTCATGCCGTGAATATGAGAGTTCACAAAGGCCATCGGGGAAGAAGGGTTGTGTTACGGAGTTGAGGAAACACAATTTAACCCTACTACTATGGGTTTAATTTTAAGTGTGGTAATAAATTAACCTATATCCTCAAAACTCTATAACTGTGGTTATAGGTCTGTGTCTATAGGTCTTTTTTATAGTAGTGATTGTTCAAATAGGTGGTTAGGCCAACACAAACATGAACATACCATAATTAATGGATGATTATGATTATGAAAATGATTTATTTTCAAATAATATAATTATTACATAATGATAATGATATTATTTAGATAATTTTAATTTTTTAAATCATATTTGATGAGTATTTAATAAATATTAATGAAAATCTAATAAAAATTAGATATGTTACTTCATAGAGACGGTGGTCTGCACAACCCCCAGTTAACATTTTAATTTCTTCAAAAATTATAGTGAAATAAGGTGGATTATAATTTATCTCTAAATAATCATAATTATATTATATATATCACATTTATTTCTAAATTTCACTTTTACAATCAACAAAGAGAGTCTGTGGTGAAAAAAAAGTATTCTCTTCGAGGAGGTGGTAGTTCTCACAACACATGAAAGATGATTTCGTTTTTCTTAACATAAAAGAGGAAAGGTGGTTATTAATTATAATCTTAGCATAAAAAATTAATTATAAAATAAATAATTATTTAAATAAATAATAATTATAAAATTGGATTTGGTAAAGTAGTATAGAAATTAAAACAAGTTGGGGAAAAAAGTACTCACATTGAAATCTTTGCATTTTCCTTGGAGGATTGCTAATAAATTGAGGTATTAAGCCAATATCTTGTGACCATAAGATAAATAAAAAGGAATTAGATTATAAATATGGGATAATAGGTATATTTTCAGGTTTAAACCTAATTCTTGGATTGGTATTGAAGAGGTGGTGAGAAAACTCTTTTATAAGTGGTGAGAATGATTTTTTTGTAAATATTTCAACTTAATATAAAGAGATAACATGTTTACCAAATAAATAAGAATATAAAATGTATAATAATGTATTTGGGGATTATATAATAACGATAATCCATCAATAATTTATTTTCACATATGTTTTAAACATGTTTCTAAGTCTTTTAGTCTTAGACTTTTCTCTTTTACTATTTTTTGTTTTACCATGGTAACTGATTTTTACCTAAGAAATTTAATTTTAATTTCTAAAAAAATAATGGAAATTATTACATAATTTTTCCCTATTAATTATAAATATTAAATCCATTTTATAAAATAAAATTTATGTGTGTAAGAAAAAATAATTTTAACATTGGCGTGTGTAATGCGTAAAAATTCATTTTTAGAACAAGTGTATCATTAAGCTAAGAAATTTATTTGTATGGTAAAATAGTCCATGTATTTGATTATCACGATTTAAATTTTTTATAATAAAAAAATAAAAAAAAAATCTTTAAAATCAATCCAAAATGATATTTTATCTAAATAAGTTTTAATTATAATGAAAGGCCAAAAATAGTTTACTTTATTAAGAAATATTACTTATGTTTATAAAATGTTAAATGTGGGTTTTATAAATTAAAAATATAAAATTTTACTCCTTAAATACATATTTTATAAATTAAAAGGTTTTATAAACTTATATTCATTTCTTATATAATGGTATGGTTATAAAATTTAGAGTTTTGGTAAAAACTATATTTTTCACTATTTACCTAAATATCAACTATTTTAGAAAAATTCCCAAAAAATAATTCTAAGTTAATTTTAACATTATCAATTGAAAAATGAAAATATTTTTATATGATTCAAATTATAAAATTTATAAATTTATTTTTTAAATGAAAATAAAATATATAAAAATTCTTTTATTGAAAAAATGGTTGGAAATTAATTTTTTTGATTTTTGAAACACTTTTGGTTAAGTGATAACCCATCATACAAATCACTTTGAGGCCAAGTGAGAACCAACATATCATCACAAGGAACCATTAACGGGCTAGGCAAAGAACCCTATCCAGGACCAAACCCATCCAAAAAAACACCACAAAACATGCAAGACCATCACTTTGTGGCTAAGTGAGAACCAAACTCAAGATCCTCCATGATCAGAAATGTCATCATCATCTTTTTATTTACTATAGTTTTTATTAATGTTATAATTTTCTTATATAATATGTTACAAATATTTTTAGCTTGGTGTTTTGTGCAAGACAAGCTACTCGTGAGGTATTTAATTAATGAAATGTATTTACTAAAATAATGGGTTGTTACATTCTACCCCCCCACCCCAAGAATTTCATACTCAATATTTTATTAAATAGAGGGGGAAAAGTGAGGGTGATTTAGTCTCATCACATCCTTAGGTTCTGATGTAACCACCTCAAAATTATAATTCAACCATAAAACATTGACTAGATGGGTACTCATATTTCGTATAAAATTATCTCTTAGATACAATATTTCCACAGGTTATTCCTCATATGAAAGGTCATGTTCCAGTTTTATAGATTCATATCTCAATATGAGTGATGAATTTGGTATGTACTTCCTCAAAAATGATATGTTGAACACGTCATGCACTTGAGAGAGGTGGTTAGGAAGTATTAAACATTAGGCTACGACCCTGATATGATCAAGGATCTCAAAGAGACTATAGTATCCAAGGATTAGGTCCCCTTTCTTCTCAAATATCATAACCCACTTCCAATGATATATTATAAGGAACACCTTTTCCTCAAATTAAAATTCTATATATCATCAATGATTATCTGTATAACTCTTATATAAACATTGTTCCACTTTCATATGCCACTGAATGGTTTGAAACTTATCTATCATTTCTTAGAAAAGGTCAAGATTTATTATCTTCCACTCTCCAACTTCATCCCAACATGTCAGATTCCTGTATCTCTTATAATAAAGTGACTCATATGGTTCTATATGAATGCTATAATGAAATTTTTTTTTATATGATAACTCTACTAAGAGGATGTGTTGATCCCAACATCCTTGGAAATTCATAAAATAATATCTAAGTATATTATTTATAGATTTAACAGTCCTCTCTGACTTATCATCTATATGAGGATGATAATCAGTGTTGAAACTCATCTTTGCCTCCAATTATTTATGATGATTACTCTATAACATCAAGGTAAAACTAGGATGATGATTAGATACAATAGTGAGTGGTAATCCAATCATCCTGACCACTTTCAATATGTATATCATGTAAAATTGGCCAAGGGATAAATCTTCTTTGATGGAAATAAAATGTGCTCAGTTCATATGGTAGTCTACTACAACCAAAATAGAATTATGATCTTTATATGTTTTAGGTAGTCCTATGATGAAATCCATGGGTATGTTTTCCCATTTTCATATGGGTATGAGTAATGGTTGAAAAATACCCTTATAATTTTGTCATTATGCCTTAATTTCTTAGCATACCAAGAATCAAGATACATATTAATCAATTTATCTCTTCATGATATCCAATTAAAAGTTTTTTTAAAATATGTATACATCTTCATAATCCTTGGTTTTAAATAGAAGGATGAGTTGTGTTCATCATCCAAAATTTCCTTCTTCAATTTCAGTTTTGATGGAACGCATATTCAGGTTCCAAACCTTATAACTTCATATTTATCAAAGTTGAACTCCAAAATATTCTATACCATTTTCTATATCTCTGTATCATATTTCTAGGATTATTTGATATTCATGTGGATAGAAGTTTGATAAATATATTGATAAATATAGGATTTATCTCATCCTATTATGATTTTAAGATTCATCCTCTGTAAATCCATGGGTATTAGGTCTTTTTCAATCCTCATCATGGATAGACTAGTGTTGGAACCTCCTTGTTTTAATGATCACAAATAATAATTCCTTTGTTTCTAATATGATTAATCTTTTATAATAATATATTATTTTTATAATTCATATTGGAATAAAAATGGATAAGTATAGAAAAGTGCTACCGTTAGTTCACCCTATTCCACCGCCAGACTTTACTACCACCAGGTTATGACACCATCAAGCATGTATCACTTCTAGAAATTTGATACTGATAGATTTATGTTACCACCAGAGTCCTACTACCACCAGAAATTTTCTAATTTCAAAGTCATGCTACCACCAAAAACATGCTACCACCAGAGTTCTTCTACCACCATGAATTTTCTACCACCAGGAATATGCTACCTCCAAAAAATTTCATCCACCAAAGTCCAACTACTGCCAGAGTGGTGCTTCAATTAGTTGAATTATGATACCGCTACATGTGATACTGCTAGGTGTTCTATTGTTGGCTTGTTTTATCGTTGAGTTTTTCTACCACTAGACTATTCCACGATCATCATTTCTACCATTATTGTTATTCTTTATTTGAATTTAATGATTCCAACAAATATTTTATGGGAGTTAATGAAGTCGGTTTATTTAATTATTATTTCTAAATCTTTCTATGGATGCATGAGTCATGTTTTTTATATTTAGTATGAGGATCCAGGAAATATTTATTATTATTATTCAATGGAAAATAACCTACGGTTATATATATTTCATATGATGTATCTCATGCACCAGAATTTTTGATAATGATAGAGTGAGAACTTAGATTCTGAATATATACGATTGAGAAAGAGTGAAATACATGAAAGATCAAGTTCCTTTATTATAATGAATCAATAGAATATTTTCAGAGCAACTTCATATACAAAAGAAAACTCCAAAACACTCTATTTTCTAGAGACTCTTGGAGAACCTATTCAAGCTCCTCACCAAGTTAAATCAAAGTACCCTCGAGCTTTTGAAGCATCACAGACCGATATTCATTACATTTCACTATCTATTTCTATATTATCTATCTTTTTTTACTTTACTTTTGAGTAGTTTGATGTATTTCTCTATATATATTCACATACTAACTCTTGTTCTTAAACTAGATAATACCAAAATTCTATGAATCTATTTTTATCTCTTTACCCATGACAATTGTGGAAGAGGTATTAGCATGGATAGTGTTTTATTTCTTCCCATGTATAACTATAGAAGAGGATTTGAGCTTGGATACTTGTTTTTTTTTGTATACCTGATCCAGGTTGTGGATCAGATTGTTTATTATAATAATCTTCTTGGTAGTGGGTGATTTCCAAGAGTAGGGGATTAAGTCTTAGCTTGAGATTGAACCCCTTGTTTACTCCATTGTGTGTTTCAGTTTTTTTTCCTTATTTCAAAGTTAAAACTTCTTTTTTTTAATCTGTAAAAAAACTTATACTTTTATAGTTAATCTTAACCTATTTTTATATGATTTAGTTTATTATGTTAATTTATTTCGTAAGTTTAATAAATTTTCAATAATATTTTAACTAATCCCTAATACCACTTTGAGAAATATTATAAAAGATCAAAATTATATTAAGATACTATTTCGATTAACTCTGTATTTTTAATGAAATTTGGGTATTTTATTTTAACTTTTTTTTAACAGAAATTTTATTAGGAACTAAATTCACCCCCTATTGAGTTACTCACTCCAACCAATATTTAGTATAAAAGGTTTTTAAATATCTTTCCAATTGTGATTCAATCGTATTTTAAAGATATTAACTTTCTATTATTTATAAATTTAGTTCTTTGTGGGTAATAGATAAGAGGGTTCTACTACCAAAACAAACTCCTTATTTTAATATCACTAACTATACTCAATGGAAAATTAAAATGAAAACGCATCTTGAGAGCATGGGATTTGAAATCTAGATTGCTATTTTAGACAAATATGAAATACCCAAAACTGATAGAGCTACTTGGGATGATAATACTAAATCTACTTATAATAATAATGAAAATCCATGAATTCTTTTTATTTTGATTTGGGTGATGAGTAATTTAATAGGATTTCGGCATGTACAACTACTTTCTAAATTCGGTATACTTTAGTTGTTTCTCATTAGGGAACATCTAATGTCAAAGAAATGTGTTTAAATACTTATATTATTAAATATGATACTTTTAATATGTATGTTGATGATCCTATTTAAGACATGTATATTTTGTTAAATGATATTGTGAACACAATGGACTCACTAGGGAAACATGTTTCTGATAAAGATCAAGTGATTCAAAAATTGAGGTGCCTAGCTGATAAATGGAGAAGAACTTCAATATCAATCAGAGATTCATGTGATGTTAGGAATTTACCTATTTAGGAGGTGATAGGAAAACTGATGATATATGAGTAAGAATTAAAATTCAATAAATAAGAGGAGGATAAACCAAAAATAAAATCTATAGCCTTCAAATCTATTACTTCAAAACAAAAGGAGAAAATCTAAGCTGACAGTTCAATTTATTAGGAGTCACCTCCTAATAGTGATAAAGATATAGCCCATCTGTAAAAAATATTCAAAAAAATTTATAAGAGGAAGAAGTTATTTACGAAACCAACTTATAAAGGTAAATATGATAATAGAGGAAACTTTTGAAAGTATTGGAATAAGGATGATGATTCAAATGAAATTTTATTCTATGAGTTTAAAAGGAAAGGGTGTTCCAAATTTGACTGTACTGAGCTGAAATTCAAGAATAAATATGATGATAAATATAAAAAATAAAATAAATCCATAAAATAAACCTAGAATAATTCTAGATATAGTTTGAGTGATACAGACTCAACTCAAGAGGATAATTATGATAGATCCAAAATGTGTTTTATGACAAACACATCTGAGGTATATAGTGTTTTTCATGCTCCTCCTGTTAATATTTCTAAGCATTATGAAGATGAAAACAATGATGAAAACTTTTCTAATGAAAATATGTTTGAATAATATGATATATTGGAAGATGCATTCAATGATATTATAGATAAATATAATATTTTAAATAAAAGGTATACTTTGACTATTAGTTTTAAGTCTAACCTTTGTATTGAGAATGATAAAAATGCTCATTTATTAAACGAGAACAATGAGTTAAAATTTCTTAATGAGAAACTAAATAAATATTTGAAAAGATTCACCAATGGGAAAAATAATCTTACTCAAATTCTAGGAAAATATATTTCTCCCAAGTACACTACTGGTATTAGTTATGAACCTGTATAGAGGAGGAATGTTAAAAATAGTTTTATTCCTAGTTCTAGTTCTACAACTAGTTTTTACTCTTACAGAACAAATAAAGTATTTATTTCAGAAAAATTAAAACTCTTTATAGGAAAGTTTTTAAGAAATTATGGGTTTCTAAAGCTTTCATTACTAACATTTCTAGACCATAGAATATTTGGGTACTAAAATCATTTTTTGTGTAAAATTTGTTTCATTGAAAACTTGTTTGAAAAAATATTTAGTAAGAACTTATGGTACTTGTATTATGGATGTTCCAGAAACCTAACTATATATTATTCATGTTTCAAGAATCTGATCAAAGTGGATGGTGTTTATGTCACTTTTTGGGACAATTATAAAGAGAAAATTATTATCCTTGGCCAAATCTGTAAATTTAACACTGTGTAATTTTCTAAAGTTTTATTTGTAGATGGTTTAAATTATAATATTCTTAGCATCTCGTGTCTATGTGATGATGGTTTTAATTTTAAGTTTAAAAGTAATTCTTGTAATTTTTTAATTCTAAAAATTATTTAGTTTTTACTACCATTATAAATGATAATGTTTATGATATTAATTTAGAAAATTTATTTTATCAAAACAATATCTATGTAAGTTAATTTCATAAAGAATCTTGTCTCACATAGGATACTTGGTCATTTCAATATTTACTCACTTAGAAATATAACTAGGAAAGGGTTAATCAAATACCTACCTAAACAATAATTTACATGTGATAAAGTCTATAACCAATGTTAAAAAATGAAAACAACACAAAATCTCTTCCAAATCAAAGAAACAAGTTTCAACTTTTCAACCCCTAGAGTTGGTTCACATGGACTTGTTTGGACCTTCTAGAGTTTCTAGCATAAATAGTAAGTATTGTGTTTATGTTCTTATAGATTAATTTTCTAGGTATAATTGGGTATTATTTATTTCTCACAAAAGTGAATCATGGTCTTATTTTACCAAGTATGAAAAATCTATAGAAAATATTAGCGGAATTAGGATTAATAATTTAAGAAGGGATCATGGATGTGAGTTTAAAAATCAAGACTTTTAATTTTTTTCTCACAAAATGGCTATAATCATAACTTTTCAGATCCTAGAACCCTAAAATATAATAGTGTTGTAGAAAGGATAAATAGTTACGTTTAAGAAATTTCCCATACTATGCTCAATGAGTACAACTTATTTATTTTAGGTAAGAGGCTATGAATACAACTTATTATATCATTAATATATTTTTAATTAGACCTAAATTAAATATAACTCCTTGTGAATTATATAATGGTAAAATTAAAAAGGTTAATTAATTTCTAGTTTTTGGTTTCAAATCCTTTATTATTAACACTAAGGATAACATTTACAAATTTTCATCCAAGAGTGATGAAGTAATTTTCCTTGGTTTTTCAACTTATAGTAAATCATATAGGGAGTTTAATAAAAGAACCAAGAGTATAGAAGAATATATTAATTTAAAATTTGATAAAACATATCCACTTGATCCCAAGATCCATTTAAAAAACATTTAGGATGATCTATCAAGTCTGGATATCAATGTTAAACCTTCTAACAATTCTGTGAAAAAAATAGAAAAAACATCCAATTCTAAGGAACAACCTAAACCTCAACCTATAAAAGACCATGATTTTTCTAAACCTTATTTTCCATTAGATATTTGGACTCAAAGGTATGCTCTATTAGATTTTTTATTTAAATATCTAGATAGAGTTACACATACTATATCTTCTCTCAGAAATCAGGTTAATGATCAATAATTCTTGTAACATATTGAACCTAAGAACATCAATGATTAAATTAATGATGAATTCTACATAATGAAATTTCAATAAGAACTACCAATTTGAAAGTGATGGAGTTTTGGAACTATTATCTATACCTAAGGAAACACTATCTTTTTTCACTAAGTGGGTTTTTAGAAACAAATTTGATGAGTTAGGAACTATAGTAAGAAATAAATCTAGATTGGTTTCACAATGATATAGTCAATAAGAGGTTATTGAGTATGAGGAATCCTTTTCACTAGTATCTATACTTGAATCTATTAGAATATTTATTTCCTATGTAACACATTTGGGTTTTAAACTATATCATATGGATGTCAAAAATTCTTTCTTAAATGGTTAACTATTTGAGGTTTTTTTTAAATCACTGGGTTTCAAAATCCACATTTTCAAAATCATGTTTTTAAATTAATTAAACCTTTATATGGTTTAAAATAGGCTCTTAAATATTGATATGATAGGATTATCACTTTTTTGATTTATAAAGGTTCTTCAAAAGGCAAATATGATACTACTCATTTTATAAAAATACTTTAAAAAGATATTTTATTAGTTAAAATTTATGTTGATGATATTATTTTTGGGTCTTCTGAGTATATATTTTTCTAATATGATGTAAAGTGAATTTGAATTGAGTTTAATGGATGAAATTAAATTATTTCTTGGTTTTCAAATTTTTCATAATAAATATAGAATTATTTTAAATCAAATTAATTACACTAAATACCTTCTAAAACATTTTTTTTTTGGATAGAACTGAAATTAGTGAAACTCTCATTAATACCCCTTGTGATCTGGACCTCGATGGATTTAGAAAGTTAGTAGATCAAACCAATTACAGACCTATTATTGTAATCCTTCTATACTTAACTATTAGTTGGCCATATATTATGTTTAGTGTGTGTATGTGTTCTCCTTTTCTAGAAAATCTAAAAGAATCGCATTTACTAACGGTTAAAATAGTTTTCAAATACCTCACATATACAACCAATTTAGGATTGTTCTACCCTATAGGATAATAATTTGACTTAGTGAGTTATTAATATGTGAATTTTAGTGGTTTTGAGTTATATAGTAAAATAACCTCTAGAACATGTCATATTTTGGGCAAGTCACTGGTATCTTGGTGTAGTAAAAATCTAAAATTTTCACTATCTACTAATGAAGTTGAGTACATAACTATAGGAAGTTTCTATGCACAAATTTTTTGGATGAAACATACATTTCTAGATTATGGATATCAATATATACATGTACCTATAAATTGTGATAATAAAAGTGTAATAAATATCTCTAAGAATCTTATGACTCATTCTAATAAAAATAATATTGATGTAAATGTCACTTTTTGAGAGATAATTTACAAAAAATGTGATAGAAATCTTGAATTCCTAGGAACTTAACATCATCTTACTGATATTTTTACAAAACCCTTTAATTATGAGAGATTAAACTACATAAAACATTAATTATGAATGATAAATTTTGGTTAATCCTTAATCTTGAAGGAACCAATGTTGTAAAACACATCGTTGGACAAACCACCATTGCACAAGCCATGGTCGGTGATCCACCGTTGGTGATCCACCATTATAATGATTCCCCATTGGAATGAATTGTTATTGGTGATCCACCATTGGTGATCCACCATTGGTGATGCACTTTTAATGATCTATAGTTGTAATGATCCACTATTGGTGATCCACTATTGGAATGATCCACCATTGGAATGATCCACCATTAGAAAGATCTATTATTGGGTGATCTATTGGTCTCTGTTTTGATTTTTCTACCAGTTCTATTTTTAATTTTTTAAATTTTTATTCTATTTAATTTTTTATATATTACTATATTTTTTCTAATTAAAATCCCTAAATTATAAATCTAACTTAAAATCATAATTTGAGTCACTATATCACTCACACGTACTCCTTTGAATCGTTTTGTCTTCCCTTTATCTCCCAAACTTCAACCTTCTTGTACCCTTGTTTCACCCTCAGTTTCCCTATAATTGTGAGAGTTAATAACCCTTAAAATTGATCTATTGAAGGATCGATAACTATAAATAGTTTGAGAGGAGAATCAAGTCATGTTGTTGTCAAGATGAGAAACCCCCAACTTGCGAACTGTGTGGTTGTTTGAAAGAAAGAAATATATGTTGAATGGATTTTGTCTAGAAAATCATTAGTACTCATGGTGATATAGGGCCATAGATGGATAGTTTTGTTCTCAAGAAAAGAAATAAATTTTTATCTTAAGTTGGTTCATTAGTTCTATCAATATTAAGAGTGTAGTTTTGGAGAAAATAAATATTTCATTTAAAGTGTGATTGATGGAAAAGACGTTAGTTTTTATTCAATATAATTGAATAAGTGTATCAATGTACCTCATAGAGATGTTTCTAATGACTATCAAGGATCTATTACAATTAATAGTGAAATTTTTGTGTATGAGGATGTGTTGTTGGAGCTAACTAGAGATAGTTTTTTGAGAAGTCCTGTTGCTGCTGAACTAGATTGAGAATACTGACTCTTTTTTAATTTCATTCAGAATATATTGTGTCCCAGAAAAGGAGATTTAAGTACTATGAGATATCAACATTTTTATCTTCTATTACTTATGATATAGGGGATATAATTAATATCTATAGATATATTATGTTACACACGATGGAGATGTTCAAATCATCTTCCATGTAAATTTTTTTAATTTACCCTAAACTGCTTTTAGCAATGTTAGAAGCCAATGGATTGATAGATGATTAATAAGAGGCATAGTTAAAATGTGGTGGTTTTTGTTTAAGAAAAGTTACCTATAAAATGATGAAAGTTAATTGGAATCTGTGGATGAAGAAGTGGGTTGAAGATAATGATAATCTCTATGAGGATCTTAATCTTTTGGGAATCCTAACAGACCCAAGAATCTTGTTGACCTTGTCTTGGATCCAGATGATATTGTGTTTTATTCAAATGAGGAAGAATATTTTCATGTTGTTGTGGTTAAAGAAGAGGAAGTTTCTACTTCTATTTAAGAAGGAAGTGATCCTAATATTCCTAATATCATAGTTATGTCATAATGATCTGTTAGTCCACCTATTTTAGTCTCTTCAATAGGGAGTTTTTTGAGTGAAAGAGATTATAAAGAGACTGAAGTATCTGGATAAGAATATATTAAGAGTTCTTCAGAGACCTCTAAATAAGTTTTTGAAGTACCATATTTTTCTGATAATGTAGATAATGGTGATTATGAGGATGGTAATGGTTATGGAAATGCTCATGATGCAAATAATGATGTTTAGAGGACTCAGTCACATCATCCATCTCTTGTAAGTTAAGCTAGATCTGTAATTATGGAAAGGTTTGTTTCTATTCATCTAGTCAGTGATGATACCTTTGTCATAGGTGAGATGAGGGAATATGTTGAGGAGAAGAGATCCCCATGTTTTTTTAGTCATATAATTGATCTTGTAGATCCTACTAATATGACTTATAATAGAGTTGAAGTACTAGAACATGTTGAGTGGAAGAATTTACCAGGATATGTACAGCTTGTACTAGACTAATTAGAGTACAAAGAAGTCATAGGAGATGATGGAGGTCATAGTGAGGTACAGGTTCGTTCTTCCTTATCATGGGATGAGGCATAATCCAAGGGGGGTCCATCCCCTAGTTCTAAATTTCTTGTTATTTACTATCTAGAATTAGATGGATATATTGGTAGTGATGATGATCACAACATTCCAAAAAATCATGGAGGACCTATTGTCTCAATTGTTAGATCAGATCCAAATGGATTTCTTATAGAGAATATTGATCATGCTGGTGAGCTTCATACCTTTTCCTATAATGTTCCATGTACTAGATCAGATAATGTTGAGGTTTTTATACCTTTTAATGAGATATTTTCCTCACCTTTTTCTATTTCTACCTATGTTACTTCAATGTTTGTGACCAAATCTAATTTTTATGTCTTCAGATAGAGATTGTTTTCAGACTTCAGTGGTATCTTGAGATATCAGGAACCTATAGTTATTCATATTAGTGAAGTTTATGTCAATAATCTTTTTGAGTTGAATATTTATTATATTTATCCTAAGATGATTATAAAAATTTGAGAAGTTAAAATTGAGAATAGAAGGTTGGACAGTGAAATAGAAACAATGAGATCTGTAATAGAGATGATGAGGACTAACTTTGCTACTAGTCAGGAGGCTCCTTTATAGAGGACTGAGAGATTACCAATTGTTACTTATATATCTTCCACTCCACCTCCTTCAGGCTCAGTTAATGGTGAGATGATTTGATCCATAGTTAGAGAAGCGATTCAAGCTATTATGGGTGATATCCATACATCTCATTAGGAGTATCTTATCTATATTTAACAAAATGATAAGAATATATATAAATTGGTAAGAGAGTGTTTTAATGAATCTCGAAGTGATACAAAAACAACCACCAAGGATATCAAATACTACCTTTCTAGGATATATAAAAAGCATGAGTTGAATTATCACTTAAATTTTTTACATAAAAACATAAGAATTCCACCTATTACTAGGTCCTTTAAGGAATAGGTATACTACCTTATGGTTTTGACCCTTATGCTCAAGTTGTTCATGGAAGAGTAGAAGAACATATTCAGTGCTATTTAGAGAGGGGGAAACATAATAATGGATTTTTTGAACCTCATGAATCGTTTATTGTATGTATCTAATATATATGTGGTTTCACCTCATGCAATACTTATGTCATCCCTCACTGATTCACCTTCTACAGCTCCACTTCTGTCATAGTTTCATCCATTTAGTATGTCTCCAACTGAAGCAATTATACATCTCAAAATAGTGGTGATTGACGAGTAGCCCTAGGCTACCTCATCATCATTAGACTCTACCTCAGTGTCTCCTACCTATAGAAAAGGCAAGGGATTTATTGATCCTTCCTTCTGGGATGAGAGTGATTTATATTATGCATAGTCTTTTATGGGGATTCTATAATTCTCTTATTTTTATTTTTGAGATGTAGTTATATGACTTATGTATTTTATTCAAACCTTTATGTCTCTCTTTATCTCTTTTATTTATTCTTTATTGTCTTATATTTTTGATAACCCCAAAAGGGGATAACTTATTTTGATGGAATTTACATTTCAAATTTCATGTTTATGTTTTTAATTTTAGGTTTTTAATTCTGTAAATCTATTTCAAGTGCTTCTATTTTTAAATTTAATTTCACAATATTACATTAGAAATTTGAAATATTAGTATAAAATTCCATGTTTTCTTATCATAAAAAATGGGGTGATTTTTAGAACCTCCTAGTTTTAATGACCAAAAATCATGATTTCTATGTTTCTAATGTCATTATTTTTTATGATAGTATATTATTTTCTAAGGAATATTGGAATAAAATTGGATAAGTATAGAAAAGTGCTACTATTATTTCACCTTGTTCCACTGCTAGACTTTCCTACCACCAGGTTATTCTACCATCAGAAGTGTGCCACCGCCAAAAAAATTCTACCACCAGAGTTATGCTACCACCAAAAATTTACTACCTCTAGAGTCCTAATACCACTGAATATTTTCTACCACCAAAGTCCTACTACATAACAGAAACTTTCTATTTCTAGTGTTTTTCTACCACTATTAATTTTATACTAATATATTCCTATTACCTCCAGAGTGGTGCTACCGTTAGTTCAATTCTAAAACAGCCAAACATGATACTATAAGGTGTTTTACTATTGGATCATGATACCACTAAGTTGTGTTACCACTGGACCATGCCACCATCATCCTTACTACCATTTTTGTTCTACTTCATTTGAATTTAATGCTTCAAACATCTATTTTATGGAAGTTAATGCAGTCGGTTTATTTAATGATTATTTCTAAATCATTCCATGGATGAATTTAATACAGAGTCAAGTGTTTTATTTTAGTAAAAGGATCCAGTAAATATTTATGATTATTATTTAATGGATAATATCCTGAAGTTATATATATTTCACAGGATGTATCTCATGTGCTAGAATTGATGATGTTGATAGAGAAAGCACTTACATGTTGAATACATGTGGTTGAGAAAGAGTGGAATACAGAGAAGATCAAGTTTCTTTCTTACACTAAATCAATAGAATATTTTCAGAACATCTTCATATATAAAAGATAACTCCATGACACTCTTCTTTCCTATGACTTTTGGAGAACATGTTTGAGACCCTCACTATGTCAAATTTGAGGAACCTCAAGCTTCTAACGCATCAAATAATGAGCATAATTACATTTTCATATCTCTTTCTATTTTATATTTTCATTTTTTCTATACTTTCAAGCAGTGTGATGTATTTCCCAGTATATCTACACACACTAAATCTTATTCTTAAACTGAAGAATACATGATATTCTCTCAATCTCTTTTTATCCTTTTACCCACAAAAACTATGGAAGAGGTCTCTATGTGGTATGTATTGTATTTATTCACATGTATAATTATGGAAGAGGCATTGAGCCTAGACATATTGTGCTATTATTTTTATAACTAATACAGGTTGTGGATAGAATTATTTTTTATAATAATATTCCTAGCATCATGTGATTTTCAAGTAGAGGGGGTTAAGCCTCATATTGAGACTGAACCCCTTGTTTACTTCACTGTGTGCTTCAGTTTTTTTTTCCCATATTTCAAAGATAATACTACATTTATTTTTAATACGTAAACAAAACTTATACATTGATAATTAATCTTAACATGTTTTTATATAATGGATTTTATTGAGCAAATTTATTTCGTAAGTTTTGGTAATTTCATATATTATTTTAACTGATCCCAAATCCCACATTGAGAATCCTTCTAAAAGATAAAACTTATATGAAACTAATATTTTGATTAACTAGATATTTTTAATTAAATTGGGGGATTTTATTTTAACTTTTTTTAATAGAAATTTTATTTGGAACTAAATTCACCCCCTCTTGAGTTACTCACTCTGACCAAAGAGTAGCATGGTATTTCTTACACAGAGCATCAGCCACCTTATTTTCCTTCCTCAATAGGTAATGTATTGAAAAATCATAATATTTGATCAATTAAAACTATCTACTTTGATTTATATCCAATTGATTTTGTTGGAATATATATTTCAATCTCTTATGATCTATAAATACATTAAACTTTTCTTAATAGAGATAAATCTTTAAAATATTTAATGCAAAGATCATTATAGCCAGCTCTAAATGATGTTTTGGGTAATTTTGCTCATAATTATTTAATTGGTGAGAGTCATAAGAACTTACCTTATTATTCTATATGAGGACACAACACAAACCCTTTTTTTAAGAAACAACCCCTTTTAAAGAAATATTATATATTAAAAACTTTTCCCCACTACAAGGTAAGGTATGTATAGGAGCAGTGACCAATCTATTTTTTATTTCCTTTAGACTTTCTTTATAATTATCTGTCCAAATGAACTTCACTCCATTCCATGTTAACTTGGTCAGTGGATTTGATAACCATGATAAATTTTTCATAAAGAATTGATAATATCTTGATGACCTAAGAAAAATATAGATCTTAGTGATATTGGTCAAAATGTCCCAATTCTTGATAAATTCTATCTTTGATGGATCTATTGATATGACCTTTCTTGTGATTACAGGACCTAAGAATCATAAATTTTGCAACAAAATGTACACCTTCTAAATTTTTCATATAGTTTCTTATTTCTAAAAGTCTTTAACACAATCCTATAATGATCACCAAGATATTATTTACTCATTGAATATAAAATAATATCATTTGTAAGTAAAACTGCAAATTGATCTGGGTAATCTACAAATACTTTATTCATTATATCTATGTTAATATAAGGATAATTGGAAATTCCAAATGTAATCACTCTAAATTCATAGGTTTCATACATCATATGAATTTTTTTTTAAATATCTTCCCTTTTTACCCTTAAGTGATAGTATCTAGATAAAAGTTCAATCTATAAGAAGTATCAATATCCTCTAAGTTGATCAAAAAAATCATTGATACAAGGTAGAGGACACTTGTTCTTGATTGTGATTTTATTAAGTTCATGATAATCAATGAAAATACCCATCAATCCATCCTTATTTTTTGAAAAAGAGGACCATTTCACCCCACTATAAAGCATTGGGGCATATAAAACCCTTGTCCATATTCTCTTATAGTTACTTATTTAATTCCTATAATTCAATGTGATCCATTATATATCGAATTTTTAGATAGGAATGGATCTATATATGAGTTTAATTGAAAAATAAACCTCACACTATAGGGTAATATTTAGAATTTTATCTATAAATACATCATTATACTTTTGTATAACATCCATTTCATCGATCATGGCTTCCTCACTAATAATTTGAATTAATAGTCCATAATTGATGGGTGTCACAACCAATATTATAGAATTTACTTCCAATGGGAGTTTATGAATATTATTATTTTGAAACTTGATTATAGTATGATTAAAAATATAAAATGAGATCCCATTTATTCGAAAATTTGTATGTGATTTATGTAGGGAAAGCCAATCCATACTCAATATTATTTTTAATTCAACTAAAGGATGAATAATTAGATCTGATGGAATTATCCTCCCAAAAATATCAATTGGAAAATATTTATATATCTTAGGTGTGATCATTGTTCCACTAGGGGTTTTCATATATAGTTCAATATCCATTACATCAGGTGGTGATTCCATATTCTTCGAAAATTTGTGTGATAAAAAATAATGTGATGAACCTAAATCAAATAAGGTATTGGTGGATCTAGAAAATAGATCGAGTGTACCTAAAATCACTTCATTATCATGATCTGTCTTCATGATAGTGATAGTGAATTAAGTTCTGTATTCCCTCGGATCGGGAGGTTCTTTATTATCATGAGGATTGGGGCATTGATTTTTATATTTTCAAACTCTATTCACTTGAAGCATTGTAGTGTGGGTGGATCATTGGTTGGGACCTTATTTTCCTATATTATGTTAATAAATAGATTATCCTAACCTAGATAGTTTTGGGATTAGTGTCCTATTTTACCATACTTAAAACACTTCACAGATCCCCTAAGGCAATTACTCATATGATTCCTTCTGCATTTATTACATATAGAAAATTGGACTTTCTTCCCACTATGTTTCATATCATCAAAGCTTCCACAATACTTAACTTTCCTTTTATTTTCCCAAGAATAATGAGATGTTTTAATTTCTATTTATATATTAGTATAACATAAAGAAATATATTTATAACTACTGAAGTCTCTTATGGATAACACCCTTCTAAGACTAGGATTTAAGCATTTAAAGAAGTAATCAACTTTAATTTAAGTATCATAGATGAAACTAGAGGCATAACTCACGGGTCTTGATATATTTTCTTCATAAGATCCAATAGATTCATCATCTTTTTACTTAAATTCCATAAATTCTTGATCTATTTTCAGGTGAATAGTACAAGGAAAATACTTAGTGAAAATATATTCTTGAACTCTTCCCATTACAGAGAGTCTACTTCATCCTTTTCGGTGGAATTTTTAAAGAGATTCCACCACTGGTCAGTATCCCATTATAAATGACATAAGGACAAAATGACCTTCTCATGGTCTGATCACTAGATAATGGAAAATATGTTTTTGATCACATTGATCCACTACTCAGGTTCCAATGGATTATAAGATCATCCAAAAGAGGGTAAATGTTTTCTCATGAATGACTCGATACTAGTTTTTTTCTTCCTTAGTGCATTTGAGAGCTCAAAATGATTTGTGTTTTTTCTCATAGCTTGAGATATTTGGGTGAAAATTGTCATAAGTTTTTGAAACCTAGCCCTAATCTCATTAGGTTTACTACTAGGATAATGTCCAAATTTTCCATTTCACCAATTGTTAACTCAATTCCTTTGGGTTCCCACCATTACCTTGACTAAAGTAAAATTGGGAATGATTATACATAAATTAGTGAACATTAATATATGTAAACTATAAACTTATAAAGAGTATTTCATAAATTTCATGTGCAAGTTAACCTATGAATATTTAGGTTTCAATCTAGGATATCCATTATTAGTTTTCTAACTGAACTAGTTTAATATTAAAATCCTTTATAATAGTTCATAAATAGAATGTTAATTAACAAAATAATATCCTCCAAGAGTGTCAGACTAGGTGCGTAGTTAGATCTCTTTATTATGCACCAAGTGATAATTAATTTAATACCCAACACACCCTTTTTAGGGTTATTACCCCTAGGTACATCTATGATAGATAATTTATACTCTTTTAGTATCTATACATGGTTGTTATTTCCAGGAAAACCACAAAATCTCTACTTTACTAAAATTTTAGGCTTTTTTCATATACTTTGACTTATCCTTAGACTTATCCCTAAGATTTTCACTTGAGTTATATAACTAATCCAAAAAATAACTAAACTCGGATCTGATACCAAATAAAGTGACCCAATCTAAACATAACTTAAATAATACATTAATTTCATGATTTTAATAATAAATCTCACAAATCAACGCACAACCTAAGTACATGAAGTTTTTGTGTCTTGGAGATTAGCTACATAAACATATTATTTTACAAAACTTGAAAACATTTCTCTATAATCATGCTCTTATATACACTTTTCTAGATATGTCATGTGATATAATCATATTCATAACCTAGGGAATATAATGATAATAAAGTGGTGATCATAGACACTCAGTAAGGGGGAAATGTATCATAATATATCAAATCATAAAAATGAAGGAGAAAATTGTGAGGGGATAAATATCTCATTAAAATATCATATGACCATGGATGGTAATCATAAAACATTATATAGAAACATAATATTCTAAAAATATCATTAAGGAATCATAAAATTTATGACATTTCTCAAGATACATCTCAATAATCATAAAACATGGGAGCATGAAATAAAAGTGCGGAATATTTTTAAAAAAGACCTAACATGAAAAGGTGAATATCTTGAAGAAGAAAAAAACATCCTTGAAATTTAGAATAACATGATAAAAAATTATAAGTTTAGAACAACCATAATCATGGAAAAATCTTCATGATAAAACTCATTATGTCCATGCCTATATGAATAAACTTATTATGTCTACGCTTGAAAATGTGAGAAAAAATCATTATGCCCATGCCAGTGTTAAAAAAACTCATTATGTCCATGCCTGACTATCTCATGAGATATAAACATAAAATAATTCATTGGTGGATGATATATAAATCCACCCATCATTATACATACATATATGAGCCACTTAAAATCAATCATCATTGTATCTTAATGAAACCATGGAAAATAATGTGTTTCTTAATCTTTTAAAAAAAATAACATAACATGAACAAGAAATCATAGGATATTAAGGTTATTGTTTTCCAAAAATTAATATTATCATTATAATATATTTAGGGTTATCAAACCATCACTACATGAGCGATAAACCTTGGAGGAAAAATAGGAATGAAAATGAAAAAGTCTTCACAAAACCTTTTAAAATTTGTTATAAATGATGAAGTAAAAATTACTTTCAAAAAAAATTTATTAATGGAAATAGAATCATTTTTAAAACCTTATTATAAATATTTACAAATAAAATATCCTATAAAATAAATAAAAATAAATCTAATAAATTAGGAGTGATAAATAATGATAAGAAATGCATTTATTAAACTTTTTAGGTTGTTTTAAAGAAAAACCCACATTAAAGAAATGTTGAAAGAATTTAATTTCATAAAAGAGGTAAATGAAAATATGAAGGATATAAAATACAAAACATATTTTTATTTCATTAAAAATAGTTTTGATAGGAAAAACATGGACATGGAAAAAAGATCAATTGGTTAGAATGGTAGTTATTCTTACCAATGTTATATTTTTTATTTTAGAAAACATTTTATCAAAAAATTTGTTATATATGATGAGATATTATTTAACTAGATATCAATAGAAAATAACATCTAAATTAGTGAAATGGTATGTTCAAATAAATCTTGAAAATTTATATTCAAGTAAGAATGACTATGACCCAATGAATCGAAAATTGAGTCAATAAAACCCTTATCTTGAATTCCCACTTAATTTTTTTCACTCTATCCTCCTATATGAAAAATATAACTATACTAATAACCCAATTCATAAACTTATTAATATCCAAAAAAAATTAAAATCTTAATTTATAATTATTCTCTACATGTATATTAGTTAGTTATTATCTATTTTCAATATTAGGTGTGAGTAATCTTGATCATTTTGAACTAGTTTCGTAATAGAAAAGTTGTTCTTAATTATTATCCCATTTTTTATCATTACTAGATAATAAAATTTACTATAATTTATTCTTAATAATTATTTATTATGTTGTAATTTAATTATATGATATTTTTTGTTATGATCCTTAAAGATGATTTTGTTGATGATCATTTTTCAGTAATTTTTAACGAACGGATGTTGGTATCCTAATTAATGAGTTTAATATAAATGTTACCACTCTAGAACCAAAATAAAATCATTATTTAATTATTTATAATATATATTATCATTAATTAATTTCTCAAATTCATCCATTATATTATTTTATAGCATTGTCCAAGTGGGTGTTTAGACCGGCCCAAACATGAACATACCATAATTAATGGATTATTATGATTATAAAAGTGGTTTATTTTGAAAAAATACATTGTTTTAGAATAACAATGCTATTATTTAGATAAATTTAAGGTTATGAATCATAATTTAAAATGGTTTAATAAATTAGGAATAAATTATATGAAAATTTTGATATGTTACTCCATGGAGGTGGTAGTTCACACAACGCATGGTTAACATTTTAATTTCTCAAAGAATGAGAGGTAAAGAAGGTGGATTATAATTTGTATCTTAATAATAATAATTATATTATATTTTTCATATTTATACCTTAACTTAATTTTTTAATTAGTGAATAAAGGTTGTACTGAAAAAAAATTGAGGTCGTCGCTTCATGGAGGTGGTAGTTCGCACAATGCCCAAAAGATTATTTCATTTTTATTAATAGAAAAGTGAAAATATGCTTAATATTTATTAACATAGAATAATAAAATTAAGTATAAAAATAATAATTATTTCATTATATGTGAATTAGAAAATTATATTTTTTAAATTGAGTTGGAGAGTGAATGAAAAAAAGAGTACTCACATTGAAATCATTGTGTTTCCCGTGGAGGATTCCTCTAAAATTTAGGTATTAAGACAATATATTATGAAAAAAGGCACAATAAAATGTAAAATAATTATAAATTGTAGATAATAAGAAGATTTTAAATTTTAAACATAATTATTTTATTGGTATTGATGGTATGGTGAGACCCACTTTTATAAGTGGTTAGGGGGATATTTTTGTAAATATTTCAAGTTGATATTAATATAGAACTTTTTTTCATCTTAATAAGACTTTAAAATGGATAATAATAGATTTTTTATGAGATGAGTTCAATAATCCCTTAAAAAATAATGTAACGCATGTTTTTAAGTAATTTAGTTTTAGAATTTTCACTTTTATCGTTTTTTATTTTACCGTGGTAGCTAATTTTTAACTAAGAAATTACTTTTAAATCCTAAAAATAAAATGACCATTATTAAATGATTTATAAATAATTATAAAAAATATTAAATCCATTTTATCATATAAAATTTATTTGTTTATGGAAAAATTAATTTTAATATTAGCACGTGTAACATGTAAAAAGGCGTTTTTAGAAAAAATGTATTTTTAAGTTAAAAAAATTATATGTAGGGTAAAATTATCCATATATTTTATTATAATTATATAAATTGGTTTATTATAAAAAAATAAAATTTATTTGGCTTTCAAATCAATCCAAAACCTACCTAAATAGTTTTTAATTAAAAGGAAAGACCAAAACTGTTTCTTTTATTTGAAAATATTATTTACCTTTATAAAATGTTAAACATATGTTTTATAAATTAAAAATATATTGTTTTACTCCTTAAATACATATTTTATTAATTAAAAAGTTTTATAAAATCTTTTGTATTTCTTATATAATTATAAAGACATAAAATTGATAGTTTTGTTAAAAACTGTATTTTTCACTATAAATCTAAAAATAAAACATTTCATAAAAAATTAAAAAAAACATACTAATATAATTATGAAATAATAAATTAAAAAATTATAATATTATTATCTAATTAAATTTCTAAAATTTATAAATTTAGTTTTTAAATGAAAATGAAATATATAAAAAACTACTTTTATAGAAAAAATGAATTGTTTAAGATGTAACTGTTCTTCATCCTATTTTGTAGGAATTTATAGTTGATTAATATATTTTTATCTACTATATATTTTATTGTTTTTATTATTTAATTTTTCTAATATTCCATGGATTGTTTTAGTTCAGTTTTGCGTGAAAGACAATTTACTCACATGATATTTAATTACGAAAAAGTATTTACTAAAATCGTGGGGTGTTACAAGTTCCACCTAAGCTTGGGTCATAATTCAGCACTTCTCTTGAGGAGCTCCATTCATTAAATTTTATTAATCATATATGGGTGAGGGGTACCAGGGGTTTATGTTTAATAAAAAAACCTTGGACTTTTAGGCTCTTATATGATAATGGAGGAAGGGATTACACACAAATCATCATATTCAATTTAATAATATATTATTAAAAAAACCCATATAATAATAATTAAATTAAATTAAATCCAACACTTTCATAGGTTTTTCAATATTATAATTAATTACAACATTAAATGAATACACATTTAATCTTTCCATCATTTATTTCAATTCATATTTTATTAAGATAAATTTACTTGAATTAATAAATTAATATTTATTAATTAATTAATTAATGTTCTTAATGATCTATTCAAACCATCTTTGATATTACCCATCCAGTATAATTTTCAATAAATTTAAAGTACCCTTAGAGTTTCTGATGAATTTTGTTGCTTTTCATTTGTTTTTAACATGAATAAAGATATAGAAATAGGTTTATAAAGATGATTCTTAAAAATATCATGATAAATAAGCATTTAAAATGTGATTATTGATGTGTTGTTCCTCAAGAAAATCAAGGAAAAGTGTTTGTGGATATAGATACATTGTCTAAAACAAATTAGAAGAGACTTTAAAGTCTTTAGAAGATCTAGAGATTAGTTGAATAAGTTATTAAGATATTTAAGTGGTTCAAAGGACTTGTTAGGATAATACTTTGTTCATGTGGTTGATTTGTTGATCATACGGTTGATCCATTCATGGTTGATTGGTTTTCATGTGGTTGATCTATTCACAATCATCATGGTCAACAGGTTAATAATATGATCAATATAATCTGCTTCATGTGGTCAATCTATATGATCAATCTAGTTATTTAGTCAATCCACACTGCTTCATGTAGGAAATTGACATGGTCAATACTTACAGTCACTTCTCATAATTGATTGACTTGGTCCGTTGTTTGTACATATGGTTGATCCTCATGGTCGGTTGTCATGGAAACTTGAATACCTCAAAGTAGATCAAACTCGTGGTCAATTCCATACTTATATAATTTTTTAATGGATATACTGGGTGAAAAACTATGTTTTCATAATTCATATATTCTAATGAATTAAAATTAGGTAATTCATTTCTATGATATTCTCCATTGATCATACATCACAAGGAGATTGGTATTCAGGATGAGAAATATATCATCAAATAAAAGGTAATTCTTTTATATTTAAGGAAGTTCCATGTGGTAAAGATTCATGTATCCATGGGCATGGAGGTTTCTACTAAATTAAGGAAGCGGATTTTGTGGCGGATTTCAGAGAAGTAAACACCCGATTATTCGAGTGACTTAAATGAGAAAATTCATCCCATGTCTTTAGGAGATTATTAATGGAATTATTGACTAGGGTTCTTGAATGAGGTTGAAATATTTGAATATCACATGAAAGAGATAATAAATCTTGTGTCTTGTGGAGTTTATTACAGGGAAACTTAACTCAATAAGATTCAAAGAAAATAAGATCATGCCAACCAAAGATCATGGAGTTTACAAATTTTGAATATAGGGAATAATATTCATATAATATTATTCTATGTGAATATAAATATATAAATTAAATCAAATAAAAGGTATATTGAGAATATATATATATATATATATAAGCTAAGTTTATTATTTTCATGATCTAGACGCTTACTTCTAAGGAGGAAGAATAATAGTTCATGCATATATTGCTCATTCCGATCTAGTTATAGGAAGTCTGGTCTACTATTACTTCACTCCAATCATTCTAACATCCAAGGAATTTCTGGGAGAAGATCTTATATTTTATGTAGTATCATCTTGACTCACATTGAAAATTTTAAATATTCTAGTGTGGAGTAATAATATTTGAATAATAGGTTTTTCATATCTAAAAAACACTAAGACTTATTACAAAGAGAGGTAGATAATACATGGTAAAACCTTATGCACCAATTTCAAGTATTTGTAATATCTGCAATTTATATTGATATGAAAAATATGATTACTTGACAAAATTTAAACATAGAAAGGAGTGGGCTCTCACACTGAGTCTGAACATTGTAAAAATTTCTTATATACTACTTATTTTATATATTCTTTCATACATCTAAGGAGTAGTTTCGAAAGAGTGAATCAATAATTTAACAATTCATGGGTTTTTTATTATAATGAAATAATTTGTAATAAGAAAAATAGGTACTACTGATTCACCCCCCCCCCCAGTAATACCTTAATTGATATGGGCTCTACAAGTGGTATAAAATCAAATTTTACCCCTAATATTATACTCTTATATGTGTATCACGGAGAACCTCAATTATGTTAATATCATAGGTGTTCCCTTTTCATGGAAATAAATTTCATGGGTGGAAGAATCGAATGCAACCATTTCTGTTATCATAAATACTTTAAGTGAGTGATGTTGTCACTATGGGATTCCTACCAATTATAAAAGATAGTGCTATTTCATTTGAAGATAATTGGAATTTGGAGATATATTGGAAGGCACAAAATTAAATACTATTGTATTGTCCCAGATGTAATCATACCATAATTACATGATTTATAGAAAATATTTTATTATATATATTCCCATGACCATTTAGGTTTAGAGCTTTATAGAATTATGACAACTCATTGAATAAAAAGTCCCATGTATTTCTAAAATAATGGTTAGTTTTTATATTATACTAAGTAAAACTTAATCCATAATAAGTATTAAATATCTCTCATAAATTATCTATACATGTTATTCTTCTAGACATATCATGTGTAACATTTTTCTTCATAACCTGGGGAAATGGAAACATGAGAAGGGTGAGCTCAAATTCTCATTAAGGTTAAACATAAGCAATAATAAACAAAGATCATAATATAGAATAAGATGATCATAAATAATATGGCAGGAATAGATAACAAAAATGATTCCATAATCAAAATAAATAGTGGGCATGACATATCCATGGTTGACATATCAATAAATAAACGCAAGGATCATAATAATTGATTCCTCTTTAATGAAATTCATAATTTAATATAGATAATTCTGTACCATAAACTAAAAAATCATAATCTTAGATATAATTATTTTACCATAAAGTCCTTGTCTCTAAGAAATATTTTGTTTGGGTAGGCATACACCAAAATATCCAAACTAGTTTGTCTCATGAGACCTACCAATGCATCAAGGGGATATCTATATCAGACCCCAACCTTTTCTAATTTAGTATAATGAATTCACCATATTAAGGAATTAATAAACTATAGAATATGTAACTAACATTCCATAGTAATCAACAAAATATAAATATTGAATTAAAAATTATACAGATTGTTAATATTTCCCCAATCAACAAATTTAATAGCTTTATTTATAATCATCCCTAGAACTAAAATTGTATAGAGTAATGGGTATAAGATTAAGTCAATAATTTTCTAAAACAAATCAATTTATGGTTGTATAGGTGAATTACCATCAATTAATGGAATGATAATTAGGGTATTCATAGAGGAAATTCATTGGATTAAAAATAATGCCTAGACATTAAGGATGATTTGGAAAGAAAAAAGTAGTAATGTATTTCCATGAGTTTAATCCCACAAATAAAATATAATGAGATGATTTAGAATTAAATACCTAAAATATAACTCTCAAATATATAAAAACCATTTAACTTAAATTTTAAAATGGAAGTGATAAATTAAAATTGTTTTTATAAAATATTTTTAAGAATCTCATAAAAAGGGGAAGTTACAAGTCACTTTAAAATTTTATTTTCATAAATTTGAAGCGAAACTTTTGAAAATATTTACATTTATAAATATTATTCAATAAAGGATCCTTGAAAAGTTCATAAATATTTTTCAAATAAAATGGGGAGTGGAAGATAAAACAAATTATCATGGAAGGAAATCCATTTTAATATTTTAAAATACCTTTGTTGATAACCCAAGTCATAAAAAGAGTAATAAAACTTTTATTTGGAGAATGTAAATATGAAGGTCACATGAGATAATAAAAAATTGGGTTATCAAATATAAAATTATTACATTATTAGAAATATAAAAAAATAGACATGGAAGAAAAGAGTTATTAGACAGGATGAGATTTATTATTAACATAGTTACATTTTGTAAAGAAAGAAAACACATCACGGAATGAGTTATGAATAAAATTGTGATTTACCTATAAAGAAAATATGGAATTTACTATGTAAAAAATAAATAGTATAAATATAAAAATCTTATAAGAATGAATACTAAAGAGACTAATCATAACTCAACAAATAAAAAATTGATTTAACAAAAAACCCTTAAAACTTGGATAACACTTAAATTAAAATCTTAATACTGAAAGGAACCTAATTAAGATTTTTATATCCCATTAATTACATGATAGTATAGTAAATTAAATTAATGGGTATTAAATAAAAATAACACTATATAAAATGAAACATGGTAAACAAAATATAATATATCTCAAAGACTAAAAATTGAGACCAATAAACCCTTACCTTTAATCCTTCTTAGTCAAACATGCTCTAACCTCCTGTATAATAAAATATCAATCTTAATTACCTATTTAAAAAATTTATTCATAGATATAAACTTTTATAAACATAATTCATAATTATTTATTATAAATATATTAGTTATTTTTAATTTATTTTCATCATTGAATGTTATTGGTTTTGATTGTTTGTTTAGTACTAGTTTTGTAATAGTGATATCAATTTTTTTAATAAATTAAAATTTCATTATTTAGATATCATTATATTTATTGAAATAGATGTTTTATAAATATTTTTAATTTGTTAACTCCATTTCATAGGTATTTTAGTTATGATTCATGATGATGATGTTGGTGATGAGCTTATTTTGATAATTTTTTAGGAGAAAAAGGGTGGTATATTAATAAAAAGTTAAATATTAGAATTAAATTTCTATAAACATAAAATAAATATTATTTTATCATTAATTTATTATAACACCATTTAACATCCCATATTTATCTATTATATAAATTTATATCATTGTTCGTGTAGGTGGTTAAACTAACCTAAACAAGAATAAGTTATAATCTGTGGATGAGTATGGTTAAGAAAGTGGTTATATTAGAATAATATAATTATTATAGACATATGACGATATTATTTATATGTTATTAATTTGATTAATTATATTATAATATATTTTTATTAATAAGAAAATAATAGAGTGAAAATGGTATATGTCACTTTCATGGTGGCGGTAGTACGCACGTACACACGGGCGACGCGTTCATTTTTTATAGAATGAGCAGAGGGTTGGTAGTTAATTATAATTTAATAATATTAATAATGTTATAAATATAATATCAATTCATTAAATACCCCTTTATAACCTTTTATGTATGTTGGTGATGAAAAATTGAACATATCATTCATGGAGGTGGTAGTTCGCACGTACATATAAAAACATATTCATTTTTCCAAGTAAATGGGAAAGGTTAGTTAATGATTATTAAATAATAAAAATAAAATTTTAGTATATCAATAATAATTATTTAATTATAATATAATGGATAAAATATATCTTTATTATTTGTAAGAATAAATAAAATAATTGAAATAGAAAATGAGTAATTAGAAATTTTTATCTTATTCCTTGGAAATATTATATGTAAAAAGGATTATGGATTTGATAGGTGATCTTGTAAGAAAAAAATATCTAGGAATTATCAAGGAGATTTTGGGAGGTATTTTGGAAAACTTTGGGTTGAAAAAAAATCTTTTGATGTGAGTATAAGTGGGGTAGTGAGAGCTCCTTTTATAAATGGAGGGGGTAGAATTTTTGTAATAATATAAGAGGTAAAGTCACCATTTGAGGGTAAAATGGATAAAATTATGTAGTGAGGGATGATTCAAGGTCTATAATTCCTAAAGAAACATTTTTAAATATTTATTAAACATGTTTTATGTCTTTTTCTCTTATATGTTTTACTTTTACAATTTTTGGTTTTTACCATTTTAATTAATTTTTGCATAAGTAATTTACTTCCAATTACTAAAAAAATTAGAATTATTAAATAATTTGGACGCAATAATTCAAAATATAAAATCCATTTTATCATATAAAATTTATAAGTGTAATTAAAATTAATTTTAATATTAGCGCATGTAACACGTAAAAATCCGGTTTTAGAAAAGTGTATTTTTAAGCATGTAAATTATATTTAGTATAAAATAATCAATGTTTATTTTAATTATATTAATTATTTTATTATTAAACAAAATATATTTATGTGACTTTAAAATAAATCTAAAACCTAATTTCACCTAATGAAAACTTAAAAATATTTTTTATCAAAAAAATATTGCTTAATTTCCAAAATCATAAACATGGGTTTAGTAAATTCAACATAGTATTTTTAAAATATATATTTTTTCTTATTAAATATATATTTAATATATTAAAAAGTTTATATAAACTTATATTACTTTCTTATAAAATTATAGTCATAAAATTTACAGTTTTGGTAAAAACGGTATTTTTCACTATTCATATAAAAATCAATTGTTTCAAAAAACTCTCAAAATTTCATCTTAATATGATATTTTAATGATAAATTAAAAAATGAAGTTAGTTTTCTAAAATTAAAATTATGAAATCTTATGATTAAATATTTAAATAAAAACATAAAAATATAATGAAAATTATTTTCATTGGAAAGTAAGTTTTTAAAATATTAACAATTTTTATTCTTGTTTCCTATAAATATCAAAAAAAATCGCATTAATATATTATTCATAAAAATAATATATGTTATCTATACTATATTTAATATCTTAAAATAACACACATAAAATCCAATTTTATAAAGGTTCCCTTTTAAAAGTAAAAAAATCAATCTTATTAGCTATTTAGATACACTAATTGAATTTTGTTGATTCCTTAGTATTAATAAGTACCTTTATTTTTTTCTAAATATATTTCATAATTTGGTTACCATTATTTTTACCCTCCAATTATATATATCCATTTTAAAGGTTATATAATGTTACATGGTTTGTTTTGGTTTGGTGTTACGTGTAAAGAAAGTTATTGAACACGTTAGTCTTTAATGGAAAATATAATTTAAAATCATAGGGTGTTACATTATCCCCATAACCCCAACTAAATTATACCTCACAGTTTTAATTCTCACTCACTAATAAAATTATTTAATAGTATCTAAAATATATGCATAACTCGGGATATTTTTTCAAATGATTTTTATACCTTAATATCTTAGGTATGACTAGGAAACCCATTTTTCACCTTCATCATGTCAATTGATCATTTAATATTGGAATCTTGTTGCATTATACCCTCTTTTCCATAAATTAATAATCTTCTAGTTCCTTTGTTGAATTATCGTAGGTTTTTCTTCCCATATTTTAGACATGTGTGGAATTGAATATTCTTTCCATCCTTATCTTTTTCACTTAAACTCCTATTAGACTCTATCCTTCTCCTCTTTGGTGTGTTTGGATGTTGAAAATGGTCTAAGTTGTTAATCAAAATTCCCACTAACTATTTAGGAATAATAACAATATTTATTAATCCATATATTATCTGATTTGGTTTCTCCTTAGGTAAATCAATGGATTGCATATAGTATCCATTGTTAACTTGGTTTTTCCAAGATACATCCATTTTTAAAACTAAAATATTTTTCATGAGGGATTAAAAATTGGTATCATAATACAATTATGAAAAAAATAAACCTCAAGATGTCCTAATATATTTAACCATATTATTATCTTATATTTATTTTAGTTCAAGCTATATCACTCTTGGTTATACCTATATTGATTTAGGTTTGGTTCTTTAATTCTCATAATCGTTAAAAATATCAGTCCCAATTTACCATGAACTTTCTTAAAATATTCTAAACCTGAAAATTTTTGAAATCTATGATCCCAAAATTAAAATTTCCCATTCTCCATAAAATCCAAGATTAATTAATATATACCATAACTTATGAATCTCTATATTTTAATCTATGTTGTCCATAAACATTATAATATTAGTTTCTTTAACCATTATATTTAAATCCTTTATAATGGTTTTCTAAGGTTTATGTGAATAATCTAAAGAATATCCCTTGGGAGTTTCTAGTTAGCTGTATAGTCTTAGGTCCACTCATCATGGACTGAGTGAATATCAAGTTAATACTTAACCATCCATTTCCAGGGTGATTACCCCTAGGTGAATTTGTACCAAAATTGCATCCACCTTCTAGTATATAAAAAAGGATGTAATTTCTAAGAGAACAACACAATATCAACTTCAATTGAATTTTAGGATGTTTTCTTATATATAAACTTATTCTTAGGGTTTTTACAAAAGTTATCTCATCCTAATTCTCAAAACATATAAAATATCCAATATAATATCAACTAATTTATATTTTTTCATTATAATAAGGATAACTCAATCAATAATAAGTGTTTAACATCTTTTATAAATTCTACACGCATTTTATTATTCTGGATATATCGTGTGTAACACTTTTATTCAAAACGTGAGAAAATGGAAACATAAGAAAGGTGATCTCAAACACTTAGCAAGGGTAAACATAAGTGAAAATAATCCAAGATCACAAGTAAGAATAATATGGTCATAAATAATATTTTATTAATTGATAATAAAAATTATTCCATAATCAAAATAAACTATGATAATAGAATATACATGGTTGATATATTAATAAATAAATTCATGCATCATAACAACCAGTTCTGCAATGATGAAATTCATAATATTGGATATATAATTCCATTCCCTAAACCAAGACATCATGATAATAGACATCATGATGTTACCTTCAAGGACCTATATCTAGGAAATACTTTTTTTGGGTAGGAATACACCAAAATAATCAAGATAGTTTATCTCAAGATACCTATCGATTCATTAAGAGGCTATCTATATCATGCCCCACCAGTCTCTAATTTTGTCTAATGTATTAATAATATGAAATAATTAATAAACTATATAATACATAACCATCATGACTTAGTAATCAATAAACATACAAATTTAAATAAGAAGTATACTAATTTTCAATATTTTCCTAATAAATAAATGGAATAGCTTTCTATATAAGCATCCCTAAAACTAGCACCATATAGAGTAATGAGGGTAAGGTTAAGTCAATAAATTCCCTAAATTGATCAATGTTTTGTTATATAGGTTAATTCCCTATAATAAATGGAATGAAAAGTAATGTATTCATAGATGTAAGGCATTACAGAAAAAATCACACCTATGCATAATATATGATTAGGATTAGAAAAAAGTACTAATAGATTTCCAGAACATTAATCCCAAAAAAGAAAATATTATGAGATAATTTAGATTTCAATACCTAAAACATAACTCCTAAGGAGGTAAAAAAATTAAACTAAAGAGGAAAATATAAGTGAAATCATCAAATCATTTTTATAAAAAAATAAAAAAGTCGAAAAAGATAAAGTTACAAGTCACTTTCAAAATTTGTTTTCATAAAGATAAAGTAATTTTTTTGGAAATATTTACTTTTATTATTAATTTTCAATAATGTATCTTTGAAAAATACATAATGTTTTTCTATATAAAATGGGTATTGGAAGATAAAACAAACAATCATGGAAGGAAATCTATTTTAAAATTTTAAAATACCTTTATTGAAAACCCACATTATAAAAAGAGTAAAAAAGATTAATTTTTAAAAGGGTAGAAGGTAAGTATTAATACCACATGAGGTAACACATAATTTTGTTACCAAATATAAATTATAACATTATAAGGAAGATAAAATATATTTATGGAAGAAAAGAGTTATCATATAGGATGGGAATTGTTCTTAACATAGTTACATTTTGTGAATAAAGAAAACACATCAAGGAAGAATTTTTATAATAAGAATGTGATTTAACCAAAGGGAAGGAATGGTATTTCCTATTTAATAAATAAATGGTAAAAATATAGTAATCTTATAAGAATTAATCTCAAGTAAAACAATCATAACTCAATGAACTAAAAATTGAGTTAACAAAAACCCTTACGGTTTGGGTAACACTTGAATTGAAAGACAATTAAATAAAGGAAATTTATCAGGATTTTAATATCACATGAATTACATGATAAATATATTAAATTAAATTAATGGTAATTAAATCAAAATATCTCTACATAAAATGAAACATGGTGTAAAAAATATAATAAGTCTCAACGAGTTTGAATTGAGACCAAGAAACCTTTACCTTTAATCATGTCAATTCAAATGTACTCTAACCTCCTATATAAAAAAATAACAATATTAAACACCTATTTTAGAACCTTATTACTATATATAACCTTTTATAAACATTATTTGTAATCATTTATTACAAATATATTTTTTATTTATATTTAATTTTCATCATCAGATATTATTAGTCTCGATTGTTAGATTAATATTAGTTTTATAATTGAGGTGTTGATTATTGTTTATATATTCAAATTTCATCATTATAAGATAATTATAAATACTATATTATATTTTTTATAAATATTTATATTGTTATAACTTTATTTAATAATTATTTTAGTTATTATTCATGAAGACAAAGTCGGTGATGGGTTTGTTTCGGTAATTTTTAAAGAGAAAAAGGGTAGTACATTAATAATAGGTTAAATATATATATAACATTTCCAAAAACCATAAAAAACCATATTTTCTCACTAATTTATTATAAAACTAGTATTTAATTTTCCATATTCATCCAAGATATAAATTTATATCATTTTTTATGTAGGTGGTTAAACCGACCTAAACAAGAACAAGTTATAATCTTAGGGTGGGAATGGTTAATAAAGTGATTATTTTGGAATAATATCATCATTAAAAAGGAATATAGATAATATTTTTATTTTATCAATGTGTTAAATCAAATTATAATATATATTTTAAAATAATAAAATACTATAGTGAAAAATGATATATGTCACTTTCATGGAGGTGATAGTCTACATGTACACATAGGTGACATGTTCATTTTCTATAGAATGGGAGGAGGTTAGATATTGGTTTAAAATTTTATAATATTAATAATATTAAAAATATCATATTAATCCATTAAATACTCCTTTTTAACCTTCCATGTAATTTGGTGATGGAAAATTGAACATATTATTTAGGAAGGTGGTAGTCCACAGATACGTCCATCCAACGGCCCGAAGGCCTTTAAATATTTTTATTTATTGATAAAGGACCCTTTTAAGGGATGAAGGGGGAGAACCAAAAGTACTTCATAGACTAAGGACAATCACTCCTGAAGGGAAAAAAATTGAAAACAAAATAGGAAAACCAGAGTAGCCCATTCCCAGCATAGTAAGATGTTGAAGCACTCCAGCATTGCAATACAATTCGGAAAGCAAGTGTCCTGTGTCAAAGCACAGGCCCGATCTGATGGCAAATTCCATACCCTCTCAAACAACCAAATCCGAAAATCACTACAACAATGAAATGTCAGCTCTGAATCCTCTTTTGGGTCTTTTCCAATTGATCAAGTCCAGCAGCACTAACTTTCCACCTTCAAAATCAAACAAAAATCTTCCACCAAACACATCAATCAAAGAGGCCATCAAGAATGAGATCCAGAAATAACCCCTATTCAAATCGCTAGAAGAAACCAGAAGACAAACCAAAGGGTAGAGCCAAGTCGGACTCTCCCACAGCAATCATCGCTTGAACTGTAACTAGAAGAACCTCATCTTGACCACATGGTGCCCTTCAAAAACATCTGCAGCAACCCAAAAGGAGGAAAAACCAATGAGATGAATCCAAATCTTCGTCACCCAGGACTGGAATATCTAAAAACACATCAATGGAATATCGCCAATGAGGGGATCCGAGTAGGAAGAGCAGACAATGCCACTCTAGGCTAGAGCCGAACAGAACCAAACCGCAGAGAAACCCCCACCGACTTCCAGAATGGTCGAGACGTAGGAGGTAGAAGGGACTAGCGAGGGAGACAGGGGCCCCTCCGGCGACGCCACTACAAGAACACCACCAGTGCACCAAAAACAAAAAAAACAAAGCAACACCATACCTCCCCCCTCCAAATCACATCAGAGTAAAAGCAGAGGCACATCGGAACTCACTTGAAGTTGAAGGTCATCTGAGACCAGATCCGAAGACCGGAAGCCATCCTCAAGCCATTCCGAAGCACGCCGAAGCCAAGCCATACCCCGAATCCGAAAATCGCTCTGCACAACGTCGAGCTGAAATCCACCTGAATGAAACCGACACCAAGATCTAGAACATGAGAGGCCACCGTGTCGAGATCTTGACCATGCCGGTGTCGAACCTGGCTACAGACCACTTCGACGCCCAGCCGAGATCCCGCACTGACATCTTTTTTTCTTTTATAAGTAAAATGGAAAAGATAGTTAATTATTATTTAATAATCATAATTAAATTTTATTATATCAATAATAATTATTTCATTACAATATATTTCATAAAATAGATCTTTAGGAGGTGGAAGAAGAAATAAAAGAGTTGAAATAGAAAAGAAATTATTAGTAATTTTTACTTTATTATTTGAAAATATCCTTTGAAAAAAAGGATTAAGGATTTGAGATGTGGTATTTTGAGAAGACAAAAACCCTTATGAAGTTTCTAAGAGTTTTTTTAAGGTGTTTGGTTAGTGTTTGGGATCAATAAAAATGATTTTTATAAGATGAGAAGTGAAGTGGTGGGGGATAATTTTGTAAGTGTAGGGAGTGACATTTTTGTAATTATATAAAAGTTAAACTCGCTATTCAAGCATCAAATGGATCCAATAATGGAAAATAATATATTTTCAGATGATTTAAGGTCATTTATACCTCAAAAATTCATTTTTATACATTTTTTAAACATTTTTTTAAGTATTTTACTCTTAGATTTTTCACTTTTACCATTTTTTGTTTTTACCATGGAAATTAGTTTTTACCTAAGTAATTTAATTTTAAAAAAAAATTGGAGTTATTAAATAATTTGTATTAAATGATTCTAAATGTTAAATAAATTTTATCAAATAAAATTTCTAAGTGTGATAAAAAATAATTTTAAAATTATGACATGTAAAGCATCAAAACTCATTTTAAGAAAAAGTGTATTTTTAAACATAAAAATTATTTCTAGGATAAAATCATAAATTTATATTATTTTAATGAAATTAATTGGTCTATTATTATAAAAATGATAGATTTTTACTTTAAAATGAATCAAAAACCTAGTTTCACCTAGTTAAAACTTAATAGAAATTGTTTTTATTAGAAAAATATTGATTACTTTTCAAAATGAAAAACATGAATTTTATAAATTAATTTTTTTAATGTATAATTTTACTTATTAAATAAATATTTGATAAACTAAAATATTTTACAATATTATATTTCTTATAATTATAAAATGAAAACATTTACATTTTTGGTAAAAAAAATGTATTTTTCACCCTTCATGTTAAAATCAACTATTTAATAAAAGTAAAAAAATTTAATCTTTATATAATATTGTTTTGAAAAATAAAAAAATTAAGTTAATTTGGTCAAATTAGAATTATGAAATTTTATAATTTAATTTTTAAATTAAAACATAAAAAAATAATGAAAATTGTTTTCATGGGAAAGTAACTTTTAAAATATTAACTATTCATATTCTTATTATCTATAAATTACTAAAAAAATTGGTGTTAATATATTATGAATATAAACAATATGTTTTATCCATAATATATTTAGTATCTTAAAATAAATCACATAAAATATAATTTTATAAAGGTTTCATTTTAAAGAAAAATTAGTCTTATTGTTTATTTAGATACACTAATTAAATTTTTTCAATGTCTTGGTATTAATAAGTACCTTTATTTTTATTTATACATATATTTCATAAAAATTACCTCTATTTTTATCCACTAATTCTAAAACTATGTTTCAATGGTTATATAATGTTTCAAAGTTCATTTTGGTTCAGTGTTGTGTATGAAGCAAGTTGTTGAAGAAATTAAGATTTAATGGGAAATATAATTTAAAATCTCGGGGTGTTATCACCATTATAATGTTCTGGAAAATTATTTAAAAAAATTACATGATTATAGATAGATAATTAAATGTGGGATAATCTTTAGAACATGCTTAATTTTAACATCAACATAAAATAAGCAATGCTGAAAATCTAGAGGGAAAAAGTTTAAGATGTCGGAATTGATAAAGATAATAATGTTGATAAATATTTCACTAGGGTGAATGCGATAGTTAGTAAAATCAAAGGATTTAGGGATAATCCTGATGATTCAAATATGGTATAAAATTAATGAATAAATTTCCATATGTATTTTCCCCATATATATTAAATTTGAAAGAAATTAAGGATATATCCCTTGATTAGTTCCACAACATTGTCCTAAACTATAAGATGAGAAAAGTTCTAATTTTTTAAAAGTAATCTAAAGTGGAAATTGATTTTAAATTGATAAATAAATTTATAATTAAGTAAAAGGAATATAGTTCTTAAAGTGATTTAGATGGATATTATTAGATTGATGAAAATCATAAGAAAATCATATCTCTCATATCAAAAAATCTAAAAATGGAAAAATGAAAATATAAATGAAAAATTATACTAAGTTGTTTTAAATGTATAGGAATAGGAAACTTTGTTTTATAGTGACATAAAAATAAGAAATCAATGGAGTCATAAGATTAATAAGAAGAATAAAAAAACTAAGAAATCCAAAATCCAAAAAAATACATCAATATAAAATAAGATAATAATGTTGAGAAAAGAGGAAGTGGACAAATCTTTCTCAAGTGGTGAATCGAAGGGAAAATGTGCTAGAAAAGACACTAACTTTATGGCACATGTTAAAAACAAAGATGAAATATCCAATGGTGGAGAATAATAGGATTATTATTCCAGTATTATTCACATGTTAAAGACAAAACTTTAAGTCTATATTAAAAATAACACTAAACTCAACAAAGTAGCTAAAAGTTTTGAGAAGAAATTTTGAAAGTTGAAGAAATATAAAGATAGGATTAATGTAAAAGAAAATGATCAGGCTGAAGAGATAAATATACTCAAGGTAAAACTGCTTGAGCATGAAAGAGTTATACAAGAATTATAGAAAAATATTTCTACTAATGAATATGAACTAAATAAGGTTGAATTAAAGTTTCTTAAGGCTAAGAAAATACATGGAAAATTAAATGATTACTTTTAAAGAGTTTTTTAAGTAATTCCTTGGTCATATTATAATACTCAGATAATATTTATAGATTATTAGGTAATTTTTTCACATAATAAATTTGAAAAAATCTAAAAATATTTAGTATAATAGTGCTAGTTCCATGAGAAATTTTGGGAAAACCTGGGATGAGATAAATCATTAGGGAAAATTTACTATAGTTAAGGTGATATAAAGTGACTAAAAAAAGAAGTGTTCTTTAAAATATATGAAAACAAGTATTGATTTTGTACCAAAGTAGAAAGTTGATTTTCAAGGGTAAACTCAAAAATTTCTTAGAAAAATTGGCTTCATATGATACCATTGGTGTTATAGATAATGTGGATGTAACTCCCTGCATCGAAAATCACTATGTCGATGCTCTGGGATGGTGCACTACATGGTATTAAGTGAACCTCTTCATATATTATAGATTTCTAACAAATAATTAGGGTCTATAAGAATATCATGGGGAGACTATACCCTATGTTCAATTTATCAAAGGTAGAAGAAATAATAGCAAGCATATAAACCGATCCAAATAAAAATTATAGACAAAACAGGTAGGTAACAGTAAATAAGTAAAACATATCATGATATAAAAATTATGGGTATATCATACATTCCAAGGATCCCTCATGGGAAGATCATATAAAATAATAATAAACATACCAAATAAACTTAAACTAAAATACACCCTAATCTAGTTCCATGCCATGCCTAGTCCCATCTCCCATACACCACTCTATCATGCCCAAACAAAACATCAAGTAATAGGACCTTTCCCTAAATTGCAACCTGAAACTAGAAAATCTTCTCCTTAGGTACCCAAGTGTTGTGGAGGCCCATGTAGGGTGTTATTACAACTTAATAGGACACTACCAACAACATCCCTTAAGTAACTGGACCACATCAAAAGTTTATGTCGGAGTGATACTGGTAATAGATTACTATATAATAAAATAAATGAGCAAAAACATAGCCTCTTATCCTTCAATTCATGATATCACCTAAGGTCAGACCTACCTATTCTTCTCGGTGCTAAATACCTCTGAACAAGATGATAGATCTCATAATCCCTTGTTGGTTACAAGGTGTGTAACCAATTTAACCATATTCATAAAAGTGTAAGGGAATATGTGGGGGATCCACCAGGCATTAATTTCTTACCAAGTCTTCAAGAATCTATATAAATCATCCATGATATCATTCTTTATTCCATACATGTGAATCCATGGAATGAAACTTTGTAATTCTCTAAACTAAGTCCAAGGAACCATTAGTCCACAGAATTCAAAGTATAAATCCTAATCAGAATCCTGGTCTACACCCATAGAATTCCATCTTGTATAATCAAACCAAATCTAGGAATCGCATCTCGTAGCGCTCATAAGTGTGCCTCAAGGGAATACATAACATTTATCTATATAATTCAATATCTAATACATCACCCAAATCCTAGTAGGATCCACTCAAGGCATTAACAATGATGAATCGGTGTGGAATCCAAGGAAGCTCATAGAATTTCTTAGCATTGGGCTTCCTTGAACACACCTAGGCATCCTCCCATGTCATTCAAGCGAGTCCTCTAATGAAATCCATGATCACTCAATGCATTATACCATTTTCATATCTAAAACTAAATCCAAGGGATTAAACCTAAGTAATTCCAAACATAACAATCATTTTCCCAAGAAAATCCCAATTAACTAATCTTTATTTACTAATCAATAATTTTCCATCAAATAAAAACAATAACCAAAATTTAAACCCACGCGATCCTCTTCGTGGACCATAATTCCAAAAACTAAGACCATATCATTCATCATTACTAAATCCCATGATATTAGTTTAATCCCACTTTCATTTCTTAAGTTACTTATTATTTTCTAATGGATTTATTAAATAGGGTTTCATTCACAATCTATAAGTAAAAATTATATATAGGTTACTTACTAGAACTCTATTTGTCCAATACCATCATTTAATAGTTAATTTCAATTCAAAATTTGTCAACTCACCTATGAACATTCAACCCCCAAATCATAACCATGGTTCACCATTTCACTCTATAGAAAGGTTATCTCGTAATCTCATACTCCTTTCTTAACTACCCATTTCAAACATATTTCATCCTTTTTACTAACAACCCTTTGAATTTCCTTATACTCATTTCAAATACCAGAACCATTTTACAAAAAAAACTCTCACAATCTAATAGTAATAATTAAAATGTCCAAACCATTCTAAATTTTTTTTAATGGTTTTGAAATTTAATTTCACAATGATCAATTCAAATTAAAACATCTCATCTAACCTTTAAATTTAGAAAAACATTACTCACCCCAATACCATTCATGGTCAAACCTAACTGAGTTAATACCTCATGGAATTATCATTTTCCTATGGTTTAAGGAATGATAAAATGGAATTAAACTAATCCAGAATTAATTTTAAACATTTAATTAAACTGAGATCAAGTCATGTCATGGCCATCTTGACTGCATCTTGCATACACTCTGAAATATTAAAATACCATGGGTTAGGTTTAAGGAATATCTACCTCATGCTTAGGTAATACCAAATGTTTAATATTTTCCATCAGTTTTTCTTGAATCAGAGGAAATAAAGAAACCAAAAAAACTCTATGAAAATAGGGAATATTAGACATAATAGGCAAGCTAGCCTTGGGTTCTAAAATAACTGACTAAAGTAGGAAAGAGGACTTGTAGCATTAACTTAGGATCTTAATCTAACCAAATGGAAGAATATTCAAACCAATAGTAAGGGAGGTCCATCAATAATAAGTATAGGAAGGATAGTGGGGTTGGGCATGGATGCTATAAAAATGAGGAAGAGGAAAATCAGGTGAATTTGAAGGGGTGAAAGGGGGTGAAAAGACCCTTTTTCTCCCATTTAAAAAAACTGACAGGAGGCCACTGGTGAAATTCTAGCCTCCAACAGTGAGTCGGTGTTCTAGTGGCTATCCATTGAGCCTATTATTCCTCTATATCTACTAATAAGGCCACCTACTAGCTGTTGGAACTATAGTATCATGGTTGTAGGACCTCACTACATCCTGACCCTATGATTCTCAACTAAGCCCTATGAGTTACCACTCAAGCCTTATTCCACATGTTTATGGTGTTCCAAACATTAAATTTCTATCATGAATCCTGATTCAAAACCAACCCCTCCAAAAAAATTGAAATTTCAAGCCCTTCCTCAAATTTTAAAATGGCCATATACCAAAGGGCGTTACAAACTCACCACCACAGCACTTCTCATACCATAGAATATCTGGTGATCATTCTACCGCATCACCCGGCCCATTTTGATTATCACTTTTGATACCGAACAATAACATTCCATTCCCAAATTCCTAATATGCTATCAAATCACGAATCACAAAACCCAAGCACCATGTTTATTAAATCATGATCCACTACTGTCATTTAACTCCAAAAAATTGAGATGATGTTTATGCAAGCCGGTATACCTTAATACATCATCATGTAACCATCTAATTAATCACCAGGACTATGGTGATCCTCGCCATAGGAATTATCTTATGAAAATAAAATCTAATGTAGGGTTCCTTCCAACAACAAGACTACTAACTGAAACACTATTCTTGTGCTTAAACAATGAACTTGGTTCCATTTCCAATGCACAAGACCTGAACATACATGAGAACACCAGTCCAACACTAGTTATCATATTCATTTCCATATTCTTAACAAAAACATATATTCCACTACCATCCAAGCACAACCTAGAGATGTAATATTTTCCTCAAAAATCCCTTTAAATTTCTAAAAATACCCTCGTTCTATAAAAAATAACATGACATTTGTGGTTTTCAACTCATCGTATCTAATTATACAAAAGGACAAAAGTTAGAACTCCTTTGGATTACCTATCTCAAAAACACTCATCTTCCCCTACTGATGCATCGTTAAAATACTAAACCAAGATACCTTGATCACTAGGGGCATCCCATGCTCATCTAAACACACGTTGAGGTATAACCCTGACCCCTAATGTGATTCCATGATCAAAACACTGACCACCCACATAATCCATTATTCTCCCAACCAAGAACCAATGTTCCACCGCACTGAACCAAACTTCATTCATACCATTACATCTCGAGCCCGAAACAATTTCTCAGACTCTAACCAAATTTGTATAGAGATTAACATTTGGCTTTCCCAAAGGAATCCAAAGTGCATCAAAACTACCAGTGTACCAGTATCTAGTGTCGCCATGACCATCCAAGGACCGGTCCTATATATCAATAGCCTTTTTAACCTAAGGGTCACATGAATATGTATAACATGATGCTCCCAAATATAGTAGTGTCCTTATCATCATTCCACTAGGTCAAAATTGTGATCTCATATCCCACATCTCATATATGACCAAACACAATGGTCCGACCTAGAAAAACTCACTCTTACCCAATAACTACTTGAAACATCAAATATATTCATTATTAACTCATAAAACACCATCCTTAGTACTCCTAAAAATCATCTAAATTGAGGATCAAACCCTTCAACTACTTATGGTGGGTTCCCCACTATATATCTTCATAGTATTCAATTCTAGAATGAAACATTATTAGGTTCTATTTCCAAGGAATGTGTGTCTCTCCTTCTGAGCCACACTCACCTACTAAAACAATGATACATGTATCAAGGTTCAAGCTCATATCAACCATGTCACTGCATCTTGATCCAAACTGATATCTCCCTTCTCAACCAAGGTTTTTCCCTTCCCAAATAACCTTGGGAAACTATGCCCACAATGCCTCGTCAAGTTACATGGCCTTTAATTGTACTTTTTTTCTCACCAATCCATAATTTGGTAAGCACCTCACTTACTAGAACACATTTCCTTGATCCATAAAACCAAAATGGGTTCACACTCCCACTCTAATTGATCCCACAACCTGACTTACACAATCATAAGTCACATCACATCCCTACTAGGCTCGCATTCCTAAACCACTGCCCATGCTCACCCACAGGTCAGCCTTACATAGTCAGTAGTACCCCTTGTACTCTTATTCAAATTAATGAACTTCACTTCTGATAAGTTCAAACACATGACTACCCAACAAACGAAATCATTTCAAAATTAAAAGCATATATCTCCACTTTCACTAAGCAACTTTAAGCATTTCCTAAACTCAATAGGGAAAGGTACTCAACCGATCCTTCCCTATAGCCCCAACTTTGACACCAAGAAATAGCACCCTAGGTGATTTCACATTTAAACCCATTTAAGGAATCACCACACCAATGCCACACAATTATTCACACCTCGAGTTCATTAATCCAAGCCCCAAGAATCACCTTATTTCTATATGAAAAATGGGTATTCACCCTCATACCATATGACCGCATCAAAACCTAGGGGTTTCACACTCAATTGTGACTAATTCACAAAACCTAACACCTCTTCAATGAGTTGAGAATCAATGATCATTATCTCTACTGCCTAAATAAGAAACTAACCACACTCCTAGCATGAAGATTTTTCTCACCAGAGACATCCCGGATGTTCTTTTATAACATTCCTGACACCTTGCACATATCTAGGCCAAGAGCATGACCACTAGTCAACCCAAGTTCCATTTCAATAATTCCAAAGCATTTACATATCTCTCCACCACGTACCAAAATCACATCCATGACTTTTAGGGTCGATCATTCAAATGATACTTCCCTTCAAAATCAACCTATATATAAGGAACTAGCCCTCAAGGTTCTTAACCATAACTACACCAAAACTCAACAGCATCAAACATGATCCAAGCACATAATCTAAATCTTCTACCCAATATTTACATTGCTAAAATAATTCACAAGAATATGCTATCCCTCTCATTGGTTACCCTTATATATCACTAGGAAAATACTCACTAAAATCCCTGAGACACATCATAAAAGTTGCTAGGTCCTCCCAACTAGTCCAAAAATCAAGGGATCATTAAATCCATAGCTCAGGATAGGGTATGCTCCCATCATAAAGTTATGAAATACTGACTCACTAAACCTAATCCACTCTTAAGGGTTACTAGGATCACCCACCTAACATAAGGTTCAATACTCATATAGTTCCTAGCCCATGGTTAACACCTAAATATTCCCATCTCAATACCTTGCACAATGATGCAAACCCAACCTTCCTTACCCACTATTGGGTTCATCATAAGTCATAAGGGTCTCAATCTTCCACTAAATATCATAGAGGTTCCATAAACCCAGCCTCTCTAGCTTGTCCCACTACCCTCACTAGGTCTATTTCCCCATTTACAAGGTTTAACCACCTCCAAGGAGTATATCTCAACACATAACATTGAACCACATAACTTGGGAACTCTCAGCAACCCCAACTACCCATACACAGGGTCGATCCTTTCATAAGAATTCCAAATCACCATGGTAAATAAGAATTTCCATCATTATCAATGGATTTATATTGTTATTTAAGCCATAGAGTTCACATTTTAAATAGGTTTTGTAATCTTCTAATTCTAAGATTTACACTTAGTCTTTCCATGTTTCTTAAAAAAATCCCACAATTTATCAAAGATTGATTAAATAGGGTGATATTCACAAGATATAAAGTAAAACACCTTATAAGTTTCTTAATATCACCATATTTAATCAAGACCATCATCAATCGATTAATATTTAACTATATATTAAAGAATCATCATGGGAACTGGTCAAGTAAGATACTACTATAGCCTTATATGTTAAAACACCATATAATACATTGTTAAAACTTTTAAATAACTGGCCCCATTTTACAAGTGAGTAATAACCATGGGAAGATATAAATTAGAAAAATAAGATCATGGGATAATATAATTCTTAGGTAATAGACATATCAATCATACAAAGTATACAAATGAGATACAAATCCTATGTGCCTATCATGATGCATGAACTCACACAACCTCTCTTTTCATAATAAGCCAAGATCTATAATCCCATAAATCATAAAATAAAAAATCAAGGGTATCATAAAAGTTAAAAATAAATAAAACTACAAAAAATGAATTACAAGAATAATAAATTTCATCCCTAGAAACTTTCATTTTCTCCCCATGTGTGGGTTGATTACTCCCATGAGTGAGATCATTACCAAGTTCTGATGCATTCCTAGTCTCATGTTTACCATGCTTGAATAGTAAGTCAAATTAAAAAATATATATTTGATGCCACTTTGTAATTCCCTGCCCTGGAATCTACAAAGACAGTGCAACGGGCTGGTGTGACACATAACCTGAAGTGCACCACCTCAAACCCCAAAGGCTACTGACTAATAGTGAGGGACTATAAGAATATCATGGGAAGAATATACCCTCTAGTAAGATTATATAATGTATAATAAATAATAGAAAACATATAAACTGTGCTGAATATCCATCCCAAAAAAATCAAGAAATTGGCATTAAATAAGTACAATAGAACATGTTATCACAATAATGGGTATTCCATATATTCCAAGGATCCCCCATGGGTGGATCATATATAGGAATAAAAAATGTATCAAATAAAATAAAATAAAACTCCACCCCAAGATGGTTCTGATTCCTGACCAATCCCATTTCCCATACACCACTCTAACACTCCTATCCAAAACATCAATTAATGATCCATCACCCTAAACATATATTCTATAACTAGATAGTCTTTTTCTTTGGTATCCAAGTGTCATGGAAGCCTGATCAATGTGTGAGTACAACTCAGTAGGACACCATAAATAGTTACCCTAAAGTAAATAGTCCACATCATAAGTACGAGAAAGTGTGCTACAAATAATATATTACCATATAAAAAAATAAATAAACAAAAACACAGCCTCTGATCTAAGTCTCCACAATGACACGTGAGGTCAGATCTACCCACTTCATTTGGTATTGAATATCTCTAAATAGGGAGACAGATCACATAATACTAAGTTAGTTCCAAGGTGGATTACTAAGGAAACTATATCTATAAAAGAATATGGGAATCCACTGGGAATAAACCAGGAATTCTCTTCCTACCAAGTCATACTAAATCCATGAAAATCATCCATTATATTCTTCTTCGTGCTGTGTAGTCAAATCCAAGTAATCACTAGTCCAAGGAATTCAATTTAGCTAGATTGATCAAAATCATGTTCTATACACATGGAATTTCATCTCTTATAATCAATCCAAATTTTTGGATCTCTCTCATGTAATTTACAATGGTGTCCCAAGGGAATCGACAACATTAATATATGGCATCCAACATCTAAGACATCACCTGAATCATAAGAGTAGTTTATCTAAGGAATTATCACTAATTAATTGATGTGGAATCCGATTTAGTTCATGGAATTCCTTATATTTACACATCATTTAATCCATGGAGGACTCCTCCCATTGCATTCAAGTAATTCCCCTAATGGAACCAGCGCTCACTCAAGGCATTCTTCCCATTTCAAATCCAAAACTAAATCCAAGGGATGAAAACCAATAAATTCCACCCATAACAATCATTTACATAATAAAATACCAATTAACTAATATTTATTTACTAAGAAATAATTTTTCATCAAATAAAAACATTAACCATGAGCTAATGGTCCCCTTAATGGATCATACTTCCAAAAACCAAAACTATATCATTCATCCTTACTAAATCTCATAACACTAAGTAATCCCACTTTCATACCTTAAGGGCCTTATAATTTTCTAAGGTATTTATTAAATAGGGTTTAATTCCCAAGTTATAAGGTAAAAAACCTTATAGATTGATTACAATAACTCTATTTAACTAATACCATCAATTAACAATTAATTTAAATTCACAAGTCAACAACTCACTTAGGAATGTTTAACCCCCATCTCACAACCATGGTTCACCATTTCATTCTATAATAAGGTCATATTGAAATATCATACTCTTTTCTCAACTACCCATTTCAAACAAAATTCATCATTTTTACAAAAAAAACATTGACATTCCCTTAAACTCATTTCAATGGCCTAACCCATTTTGAAAACCAACTCTCGAAATCTAATAGGACCAATTCAAAGGTCCAACCCATTCTAAAATTTATTGATGGTTGTGAAATTCCATTTCAAAATCATCAATTCAAATTATAACATATCTTCTAGCATTTAAATTTATATAACCATTACTCACCTCATGATCATTCATGGTCAACCCCAAATATGGTCATCCCTCATAGAACTATCATTTTTTATGGTTCAAGGCATGTTAAAAAGGGTATTCAACTAAGCTATCCTTAATTTGAAACATTTAATTAAACTAAGTTCAATGCATGGAATGGTTGTCTTGAACGCATCATGTATACACTTATAAAGAAAGAAATATTATGGGTTAGGATTAGGTGCCACCTACCTCATACTTAAGGAATCCTACATGTTGAATATCAGCTGTCAGTTTAGCCTGAATTGGAAGAAATCGAGAAACTAGACAAACACCCTAAAATAGGGAATATTAGAAATAAAATTAAAGAGAGCCTTATATATTTAAATAACTAAATAAAGGAGACAAGGGTACTTATAGCCTTGCCTTAGTCTCTTGATTACACCAAACAAAAGAATATTTAGACCAAGAAAAGGGGATGTACATTAAGAAGAAGAAGAGTAAGAATGGAGGGTGTGGGTGTGGATATTGTTGAAATGAGTAGGAAAATAAGGTGAAGTTTAAGGGGTAAAGGGGGTGAAAATCCATTTTTCCCCCATTTAAAAAAAAACTGACTGAAGGCTACCGGTGAGCTATCGGTCTCCATCTATGAATTGATGGTCCAGAAGCTAGAAAGTGAGCCTAACAGCCCCCCTTGGCTACTTCTAAGGCCATTGACTAGTCAAACCTGGCCTCTTTCTCCTTACACTAGAGCCTGGACTATATGGGATTCCTTGGAGCTTGTTTTTTTTCAAATTTTTTAGCTTACACTAGAGACAGAATCCCCATTATGATCTTCGTCCCAGTATCACAATGTTAAACTAAATGGAATGATATCCTAAATGCATAACATTAAACTACATGGAATATGTTCTATCCTATATGAACATAAACTAATTAGGGTGTTATTTTCAAAATTAATTTTCTTTCCTTAAATTATAGCAATATCCATGTAATATTTCATGATATAATGGACCCTACACTTGGTTAGAATTCCCACCTTATCCCTAAAATTCCTAGTGTTTGGGTCCCTTCATATTCATATTTGGTTATGCATTGGAGAATTTACCTGAATACAACTATGAGGTTCCTTCTATTTCCAATCCATGTCAGGATATTGAAGTTCCCCTCCACTAAATTTGTGACATATTAGTGTAGTGGCTATTTATTATTTCATAATTATGCATGTCCTGGTTCTTATCATTCCAGTATACATTGTGACATGCAAAGTATCATAACTAGTCTTAAATCCTAATCAAATCCCCACTCACTCTTGATATTTGTATCCCTATTTATCCATGTTGGGTTTTATCTCTAAATTTAACATCAAAGTAGATTTTTCTTCATTTTACACATGATCCATATTATTGAAGTAATTATCCTCTTTAAAAATAAAACCCTAGAATTTATTGGTTCTTATAGAATTCCACTTTTCTTCATATAAGATAGATACATGTGGAGTGGTGAAAATAATACCCCTTATCCTAAAATCAACCATAAACTTTATCCTTATTAATGTTATTTCCTAATATAAGGGGCTACATCCTCATTCCATGATACTGAAATACATGAAAAAAAGTTACCATCATATGGATTTAAACTTAAAGTCCATGTCATATGACATAAACTACAAGACCCCTCAATCCATGCATCATAAACTTAAACTATGTGCACCCCTTTCCTAGTATAACTTATTTTAACCTAAGAATCCCATTCACATTAGGTTTACCATTCCATAGATAGATAGATCATCTTAAACACTATTATACAAGGTTGTGTGACCTTTAAACCCTAGTGAAAATCAGTTTGTCCTTTCAAGAATTATGGGTTCTGGTAAATTAAGAGAAATACTCTAACATCAACTCAATTTCATTCCTCCTTGGCTTGAGAATATTTTCAATACAAAATGATGTAGCCTTTAAGTTACTTAAACCCTCCGCATGTATCCTTTATACCATACATCTACTTTATTCCTCAAATTCTTAAATCCCTATTAATATTCCCCATCTATTGGCAACAAGAATATCTGAATCTAAGGGTCACCACTACTTATAAATGTTTCATCATTTTTATACATAACCCTGCCAACCATAGAAATTTTTCTCCTAAGTGAAAGATCCTATAATCTTTGTATGTGTAATATCCCAGGTTTTTATTGATATACGAATCTATTTAATTTAAGTTTAAATGATATCTTATGGTATAATGTGTGTACTCTTTAAGGTTATGGGGGTATTAGGGGTGTCTGGGGCTTGTTTGGATTCTGGAACCCAACTCTTGGAGAAAAATAGTTGGTTTGCATGATTAGGAGAAATAGTGTGACATAAGCTACATGATTTTATAAAACCATGTAGGGATAGAAATAGGGCTCCAAGAGCCACACAGTTTGATGAAATAGAGTGGAGGTAGGAACACACCCGTGTGAGGGCCTCTGCAATTTTTGATAGTGGACTATGACATGGTTTACATATGGTTAGGAAAATCATGTGCACTAACTATGTGGGGTGCCCCTCAAAACAGTGAGGGGTGTACAATTGGCATACCATTTGGACAACCGTGTGTCCCACCATTTTTGAAGAAAAATGACCAATTTTCCCTTAAAATATATTATAACCTAAAATCTAATTCATTTATCCTTCTTTGGATAGAACCTCAAGTGGGAGAGCACCTTTGAAGGCCTTTCGATAGATTTTAATCCTCTTTCTCCATCCAAAATCAGAATCAAACATGGTTTGTCTCATTGGATTCATACCAATGAGTAATACTTTCCTCTTAAGTTGTTCTTCATTTGACTTGGTATAGGCTATGCTATTTAGGTGTAATCTAATATGCCCCATTTTCAGGTTGTTCTTCTATTCTTCATTTTTCTTCTAATCGGATCAAATCAGAAGATAATACTAGAAGATCACTCTACTACAGATCCATAGTAGGTGTTTTATACCTTCCATCATGGTTTAGTGACTTACATAGCTAAGTTCCATTGTACACATTAGAATTTCATATAGTTCCCCTTTAATTAATTAAATGGTTGAATTGATTGAATTAGAACAAGTTAGGGATTCCCTTTAGTTAGTTGTGGTTTTTGGTGGTTTTTTCCCCAACCTAGGCCACCCATGGGGTGAGCCTTGTGATTTCCCTTTCCTATTCATTTATTTACCATTCATGGGGTGTGTTTGAGCTTTCCTAGCTAGAGGAATCCCAGTTATACTTAAATTGAATTGAATTGAATAGGATATGGATATTGCCTCCTGGAATGTTATTTCATTTTATTGAAATGGTTATATAGAATTTTTAAATGAGTGGATAAACTTGTGAGATGTAATGTGATGAAATGTGTAAATTGTTGAATTATTTGAATTATGAATGCTTCCATGGGAAACCATGGGTGTACTACACCATAGGTCAGGATAGTAGTAGTGGATTCCTTAGATGAGATTGATCCTTGGGTATTAAATCTATGGGATGCCTTGGGCCTTACTACCCCTTAGATTTGGCTTACTTGGGATCATAGTGGACATGGTCTATTGAAATGCTCGTTGGACCCCAATTCAGGTATAACTGAGTTTCCATTGACATTATTATAGGACTCAACAAGAATTAATTGGATAATTATACCATGTATCCAACCTTTCGGGGTATGACACTTCTAATTATATGGTTCAGCCATGGTGAATGTGACATTCTTGATTATACATCATGGTCATGGTTTTTCTGACACTTCTGATTATATGGTATGGTCATGGATGATAGGAAATACAGGTTATATGGCTTGGTCATGGATGATATGATATAATGTGTATACTGCATGGTCATGGTGTTGATTCCTATTATTTTACTGCTACATTGTTATAGGAGCTTGATAGTTGTTTTGTAGGGAGCCTTGTATAGTTGTATAGTATCACCTGTTTGGTTACTTTAACCATGGGTACTTTACTTTATTACTTCCATGTCTGTTATATTATGAACTCTAATTTAGATTTTATTGCACAACCAGGATTTTATATAGATATTGTGGGTGGTGACCTACCGAGATTGTATCTCACACCCTGTTTAGACCATCATTAGGTGCCTGGATAGACTATATGGATACAGTTAGGGACCATGTCAAGATCCCCTAGTTCAATGCTTTACTTTTTGCTGATTTGGAGCAAGGTAGCATAGGACTGAGCTAAGGCTCACGATTCTATCTAGAGATAGTTGTTTTTGGTTTTTTTGTACATTTTGAGATATGTATTGTAAACATTCAATGTATACCTATTTTGGATGCTTTGTAGAGACATGAAATGATCATCATATTGTATATAATTCATTTTCTATTTTTTTTATATTTCTCTTGTTCTAATGCTTCCAATACGGCAGGTTATTGGTAAATGTATGCATATTTATTTCAGTATCCTAGATGTTTATCTATTTTTTGATTTATTTACTACTTATGATATTATTATTTTGATTATACCATTTCATTACACTTTGATCATGAGGGTATAGTCACCCTATTATCACTCCCTCGACCCTCACTTCTAGTCAGCAGCCACTGGTGTATGGGGAGATGCGCTTAAGGCCATGTGACCCACCCGGTCGGGGTTCCATTGAGTGACACCAAGGTTGAGATGTTACAAAGTGGTATCAAATGTGTTTTCTTTTCTTGTCTTACTATTTTTAGATAATGGAAATGGGATTAGGAAATAATTTGAATTTGTTAATGATTTATTCTTGGGACTAGTTAACCCATGTATGGGAAAAAGCTAAATAGCCTCGAATGGAAATTATTGTTTTATATATTTTTTCTATTATAGTTGATTTAATTCCACCATTGGGTGATGAAATTGAACTGTGATTTCATCATTGATATTATTGAGGTTTATATTTTGTTTTAACCTTATGAGATGATGGAGTTTATTCGCATTCATCATTATAGGCACTTTACAGGATTCACATTCCATACATTATTCCATTCCATATAGAGTGCATTGCTTGTTTTCCTGATAGTGATATGTTCTTCCATGAAATATCTATTGAGTGACAAATGATTTGTACATGGAATTGAGATACATAATTGGTACTTAGAGTGTCTGTCATAACCTAATCAGTGTTTTCCTAATTAGGATACATCAGACACCCTAAGTAGCCAATTGTGGAACGTTGAGTCACAGATCATTGTCCGCATGGAATGGAACGTGTTATGGTATGAATTAAGAGGATTCCATATTTTAGTTCATGAGGTGTATGGTCCCATAGGGATTAAAAGTTATTCACCATTTGGTTCAACCATTAAAAAGAAATTATGATATATATGCAGATTTAATTGGAAATTGGAATATGAAATATAGAACTTGGCCTTAACCTTACTTTTGTGTGGGAATTAGTCAATGTGTCTATTAATGTTATGATTATTTCTTTTACTCATTCCAAGATTTAAGATCAGGAAGAGGGGTGTGACCTATTTATAGGAAGGTTTTGAATTTTCCTATTCTTTTATATATGAAATTTCAATTATTTATATTTTATGAGATTTTTGTTTATAATTGTAGAGACATGTCACCATGACAACCACCCATCATATTATAGGAGGTTGGTGATGAACATGCTCCAAAGGTGTTGGTCCATGGGATAACATCCTCTTATGGTCCAGTTGTAAAAATATTGGTTTTACTATACATAGGCACTAATCCACAATTCCATGAGGGGTTTTTATGCTTTATGAAGACTTTTTAGGGAGCACCGCAACTTACCTTGTTTATGGTTGAGTTGACACATGTGTTCTAGCAGTAGCATCCTCCCATGTTCTCAATGGATGGTTGTCTACAGGCTGCTGAGATGTTTCTTGAGATGATATTGTCGATATTCATGCATCTGGAGACACCTCCTGAAATGAGAGTGAATCTCACAACTTATATGCTCTGGGGAGTAGAAAAATGTTGGTGAGACATTTTGAACTAAGATGATAGGATGAAAGATATGGTTTGTGATGATTTCCACAATAGGTTCTATAACTAATTTTACCCTAACAATTTGAGATAATATTGGGATAGTGAGTTCATGCATCTGGAGTAGGGCACTTTGACGATTATGGAGTATTCATCATGATTTATAGAGCTGAAGTGTTTTGTGCTAACATAACTTTTTGATGAACTGTTGAGGAAGATACGATTCGAGGAAGGTATCTGACATTATTTTCGATCTCAGGTAAACATGTTTAGGTTGATGATGATTACTAATATAGTAAATTAGGCTCTAATTATAGAGTGGAACCTGAGGTAAGCTAGGAGTTCATCGAAGAGAAATATAGTCTCCTGACCTAATGATTTGAATTCTGGTGGTATGAAGTATTGTTTTTAGGCTCCCTATGTGATGAGTACTAGCCAAGACACTAGCTATGGAAGTTTATTTTTCTTTCATTAGTGTGGTAGATAGGTAAAAATGAGGAATCAGTGTGATCGTGACCCAGTCGAGTACCGAGATTGTGGCAAAATACGTTTTTGTAGGAATTTCCCTCCAATAATTAGTGAAAGGGGTCAGATACGACACCAGGTTTGGGAGTAAGTTTCATAGATCTGTGTCAGGTAGGGAGATAGAGTGGTACCTATCATTCAGGATGATGTGGTGGTGGTTGTGCTTGAGGAATCCAAACACTATTAGTACTGAGACAGCAAAGTGGGCCTACTCTGGGTAGTAAAGTTGTTCCACAGGGCTGTGATTCAGATCAGATATATTCTTTATAGCCTAACCCTGAGGAGTAGAGCATCAGACTATCTATGGTGAGAGGTATGATCTTAGTATACTCTACTCTTGTATCTTCTCTTTCTGATATAGGTTCATTTCATAGTTTTATATATGTACCTGTGGTGGAAATCATTGGGAAAGTTGTTCATTTTTCTGAGGGCATTATGAAACATGAAAATTATTTGGGGATTATAATGGAGGATGTATGTCAATTCAGGTAGTTCCCCCCTGATATTGGTGGGTGTTACTTCATATGGAACATTTTTATCCTCGAGGTGATTGGGTTTTATTTCATGCTCAGGATGGACTGACTACTGTCTTATTGATCCCATGTTGATTGATATCACTAGAGGGTGATCTTCACATCACCAGGGGGAAGGTTTTATGAAAAAAATAGTGAATGGGATGTCTAGAAGAGCTAATATGGACCACAGTATCATGGTATTAGTGGGAAGACATCCCATATTGCTAGTTTTTATCTAGATGATTAGGGATCGCATCACAAAAAAAATCCTCCAATGGTTGATCATTTTAGGGATGTTTTCTTAGACAACATTTTTGGTTTACCTTATAAGAGATGGTTTAAGTTATCCATCGATCTAGTGTTAGGAGATTCACTGATATCCATTCCTCCTTACAGGATGGTTACTACGGAGTTATAGGAGCTCAAAAGGTAGCTAGTGGACTTGGAGTTAAAGGGGTTTATTCAACCCAATACTTGTCTATGGGGTTGACTGGTCCTTTTTTGAAAAAGGTAGATGGTACCCTTTATCTATGAATGGATTGTCTAAAATTGAACCAATTGATGGTTAAAAATCAACATACATTGCCATGGATAGATGAACTTTTTGATAATCTCCTTAGAGCTAGGGTGTTATTGAAAATTGATTTGAGATCTAGATATCATCTGGTGCATGTTCAACCTACAGACATACCTCATATAGCTTTTCATTATAGGTATGGTTTATATATGTATCTGGTTATGATTTTCGGTCTCATGAATGTGCTAGTGGTATTCATGGCACTGATTAATTGAGTTTTTCATCCTTATATAGACTCATTTGTGGTGGTTTTCATGGATGATATCTTGTTGTATTATCAAAATCGACGCAACCATTCCAAACATCTTGAGATCATTTTGGATACATTAAGATAGAATCAGTTAAATCCTAATATCGCAAATCACTTATTCTATATGGATAATATTTACTTCTTGTGTCATATTATCTCGTAGATAGGAGTCTCAGTTAACCCAAAGAAGGTGAGAGCATAGTTTCCTGGGAACATACCAAGAATTTTTTTGAAATAAAGAGTTTTTTGGAGCTAGCTACATATTATAAGAGTTTCATATCGGAATTACCACACCTAGAACCATCACTTATGGTCTTTACTAATAAGGGTGTGATGTTTTTATGGAAGGATTCCTATGAGTTAGATTTTAAGGAATTGAAAGGGAGATTTACTTTAACATTGATCCTGATTTTTCTAGATTTGGGAAGGAGATACACAGTGTATTGCAATTCATCATGTATCAGACTAGGAGCAGTTATCATGTAGGGGGATAGAGTCATGGTGTATAGGTCTCAACAACTTATTACATATGAGAGTAATTACTTGACGTAAAATCTCATGTAGCTACAACCATTCAAGATTTTTACTATTGGAGACATTACTTACTTGGAGAGAATTTTTTGGTGTACACGGACCAAAAAAGCCTCAAGTACATATTTAAACACTATGATCTAAATATAAGGCCATGAAGGTGGGTTGAGTACCTACATTATTTTGACTAAAGGATTTCCTACACAGTTGTAAATAGAAATGTATTGGATGATGCACTGAGAAGAAGAAATCAGATACTTACATTTTAGGAGGACAGTAGTGAGTGGTGGATTATGGATCTATTTTCATAGATGCACTTAGAGTTGTAGGATAGTCAGGGGTAGACTTTTCTTTCATCGTTATTTTTGAACTCTACCCTTCGGGATAGAGTAAGGATTAGGAAGCTATCAGATTCAGAGGTCCTAGTTCTATGGGAGAGTGTGGCAGGTGAGGACCAACCTCCTGGTTAGACTATAGGTGAGGATGAAATTATCTGTATACATTATTTCATTTGGGTTCCAGTGAACATATGTGGGTAGATTATGTGGGAGTTTCATTACTTAGTTTGGGTAGTTCATCTCGATGTTTCCAGGATGAATCGTGATTTACACCATCAGTATTGGTGGTCGGGTATAAAATGTGAGGTGGCTAGTTTTGTTATGAGGTGTTCCACATATTGGTAGGTAAAGGTGGAACATCAGAGATCATCTAGAATTATACAGCAATTACCCATTCCTAAGTGGAAATGTCTTGATGTCACGATGTATTTTGTGACCAGTTTGTTGAGGTATCCTTGAGGTAGTGATGTTTTTGGGTTATTATTGATTGGCACATGAAGGTTTCTAATTTCATACTGATCAGGGGGATATTATCAGTAGATGATATTGAGATTTTGTATATCCATGATATAGTATGAATTAGTAGGGTCCCTCACACTATCATTTCATATAGGGACACCTAGTTTAGTTCTTGTTTCTGGAAGAGTTTGTAGAGGTTGTTGGGTACATACGTGATCTTAAGCATGGAATACCACCCTCAGACCAATGGACAGTCATAGAATATGATATAGGTGCATGAGGAATGTTACAAGCATGAATCCTAGATTTTGGAGGATCTTGGGAGAGGCATATCCCCCTGCTTGAGTATTCGTACAACAACAGCTATCAAATGACTATAAAAATAGTGCCTTATGATGCTTTGTATGGTAGGTTATGTCGATCTCTCCTATTCTAGTTGGAGGTAGGAGAGGAAACTTTACTGGGACAATGTATCATAAAGTATACTTCCGAGCAGCTCTAGTTGATCAGAAAGAGGATGGATACAACATAGTCTCAATAGAAATATTATGATGATCACCACATATGACCTCTATAGTTTGAGGTCAGGGATTAGGTATTTTTATGTATCACAATGAATTAGAGACACATATAGATCATGATAAAGAGTAATCTTTCACCATGATATGTCAAGTCATTTGAGATTCTCGAGAGAGTCGATATGGAAGCCTATCGAGTGTAGTTTCCTTAGAGATATTGGGCTATGCATGATGTCTTTCACATACCTCAGTTGTGCCATTATCACTCAGACCCATATCACACTCTGCATCCAGATGAGGTGGAGTTACAAGTAGATGTGTCCTTTGAGGAGAATCGTATACATGCCACTGATAAGATCACAAAGGTTATATAAGGTCATTCATTTCCTCTATTATGGGTGTTATGGCAGCATGACCATTTACAGGATGATACCTGGGAGTGGGAGGCTGACGCACGTGCTTAGTGGCCTGAGTTATTCTCATGCGATTCTTGACCACCCTTGAGATGTAAATTTAGGGAAAATTTTCTTTAATGGGGGGGGGGATTTTAAGATCCCTGGTTTTTCTTGAGGTATGTATCTCTTTAATTTTAGTTTAAATTCTAGTTTATGGCCTAATGTGAATACCCTTTGATATTATGGGTGTAAAGGGGTTTCTAGGGCTTGTTTGAAGTCTCAAACCCAAATCTTAGAGAAAAAATCTAGGCCACATAATTAGGAGAAACCATGAGACCCAATCCGCACTATATGATAAAAATGTGTGGGGATATATAGAGGTTTCCAAGTGCCACATGGTTTTAGGAAACTATGTATATGGAGGAGCATTCTCGTTCAAGGGCCTCTGCAGTTTTTGATAGTGGGCTAAGACATAGTTTGCACATGGTTACTAAAACTGTGTGCACTAACTATATGGGGTTCCCCTAAAAGCAATGAAGTGTGCACAATTAGTGAACATTTTGGCCAACTGTGCGGCCAAGCTGTGTGTCCCATTATTTTGTAGAAAAATGATAAATTTTCCCTTAAAATATGTTATAACCTAAAATCTAATTCATTTATCAGCCTCAAGTGGGAGATCTCATTTGAAGAAATTTGGGTAGATTTTGATATCATTTATCCATTCAAAATATAAATAAAAAATTATTGGTCTCATTATATTTGTTTTGGTGAGTACACTTTTCCTCTTGAGTCATTCTTTGTTTGAATTTTTATTGGTTGCGCTATTTAGGTGAAATCTAATATTACCTATTTTCAAGTTATTTATCCAATCTTTTTTTCCTTCTACTATGGATCAAATCAGAAGTTTATACTGGATAAGAACTCTACTAAGTACCTATATTAGTTGTTCTATACCTTCCATCAAGGTTTGGTGATTTACATAGTTAATTGTTTTTGTTCTGCACGCCAAACTTTCCAGAACTGCCCTTTTAATTACTTAAATGGTTGAATTGATTGAATTGGAACAAGTTAAGGATTCCCTTAAGTTCATTATGGTTTTTGGTGGTGGTTTCCCTAACTTAGGCCACCCCTAGGGTGAGCCTTTTTATTTCCCTTGTCTATGCCTTTTTTATACCACCCATGGGGTGTGCTTGATCTTTCCAAGATAGAGGAAGTCAGTCATACTTAAATTGAATTTAATTGAATTTAATATGGATATTTCCTCCTTCAATTTTATTCCCTTTGATTTAAATGTTTATATGGAATTGTTAAATGAGTGGGTAAACACATGAAATAGAATGTGATGAAATTTTTAAATTTTTGAATGATTTTAATGATAAATGTTTCCATAGGATTCCATGGGTGTACTACACTATGGGTCATGATAGAAGTAGTGGACACCTTGGATGAGATTTATCCTTGGCTCTTGATTCTATGGGATGTATTGGGACTTGCTACCCCTTGGATCTGTCTATTTTGGGCTTACAGTGGACATGGTCTGTTGACATGCTCCTTGGAACCCAATTCAAGTCTAATTGAGTTTCCAATAAGATTTTCTAGGGACTCGATGAGGATGTATCGGTTCACTATACCTTGGATCCAGTCCCATGGGGTTTGACACATCTGATTATATGGACCAATCATGATAAATGTGAAATTATTGATGATACGGAATGACCATGGTTTTTATAACACTTCTAATTATGTGTCATGGTCGTGGTTGATATGAAATATAGGTTATATGGCATGGTCACGGATGATATGATATATTGTGTATAAGACATGTTTATGGTGTTAATTCCTATTGTTTTATTTTTTCCTTATTATAATAGCTTGAAAATTGTTTTTTACAGAGCCTTGTATGGTTGTATAGTATCACTTGTTTGGTTACTTTTTCCTTGGGTACTTTACATTAAGTACTACCATGTATGTTATATTATGAACTTTGATTTAGCTTGTATTGCACAACCAAGATTTTTTATAGACACCATTGGTGGTGACCTACTAGGATTGTATCTCATACCCTATTTTGGAATCCATTAGTTACACGAATATACTATATTGATACAGGTAGGGATCAAGTAAAGAACCCATAGTTCGATGCTTGACTTGTTGCTACTTAAGACCAGGGGAGCATAGAATCGATCTAAGGCTCGTGATACTATCTAGAGATAGTAGTTTTTGTATTTTTGTACATTTTGAGATATGTATTATACACATTCCATGTATACCTATTTTGGATACTTTTTAGAGACATGCCACAGTCATCATATTGCATATTATTCTATTACTACTATTGATTATATTCATACAGTTCTCATGCTTCCACTACGACAGGTTACTGGTCAGTGTCTACCTATTTATTTTAGTCTTCCTGATTTTTATATATTATCTGATATATTTTCTTCTTCCTCTATTACTATTGAGATTATAACACAACGTTACACTTTGATCATAAGGTTATAGTCTCCCCACTATCACTCCCTATACCCTCGCTACTAGTCAGTAGCCTCTGGTGTGTGGGGATACGTGCTTCATGCCATGTGACCCACTGGTTTGGGGAATTGTTGACTGGCACTTAGGTCAAGATGTTACAGTATGCCCTAACAACCTCACAATAAGACCTTTCATCTGAAAATAGTCATTGATAACCCCAGTCATGTTTTTTCTATACCATAATATGTTGATTAGAGTATTTGGAGTTATTATTTACACATTTTGAAACTCTAATATTCAAATGGATTTGAGTGAATTTAATGTTACATGTTTGTATATAGTTCCAATTTTTGAAGTAATAAGTGTGACAATTTTTTCTATGTCGTATGACCCTAAACTGCATGGAGCCTAAGGAATTATTATCATGACCTAAAACTATACAAAATTTAGTCCACCCTGTATGAACCTAAACTATTCAGAGTGGGAAATTTTGTATGACAATGAGTTATGAAATTCCCCTATTTATTTAGAATTACATTATTATATAAAATTAGTTTTTCTCTAAATTATTGTTACTTTATTCCCCATGTACCATGTTGGCCTAGACTTGGCCCATCTGAACCAAAATTTTCTAAACATACTTTTAAATATCTGTATCCCAAGCATAAAACTTCATATTTAATGTTCTTGAAACTCCATGAATCTCTCATGACTATTGTAAATGATCTTATCTAACTCCAAGTGACACCTATCACTATAACCAAACTAGCCTTTAATAGTGATAGAAATGGAATTTATCAATGTTATAAAAGCACTGACAATGTGAGTGGTGTTAAAAGCCTAGGACTTTTATCAAAACTAAAAAATAATTGATAAATAGTACCTTTATCATCGCTTTTAAAATAACTAATAAAAGACTCATTTATCAGTGCTTTAGTTTAGCACTGCTAAAGGAACCCTTTATCATCCCTTATAAAAGTGCTGATAAAGTCTTTTTATCAGTGATTTTAGAAGCACTGATAAATGTGTTTTTATCAGTTCTTTTAAAAGAGCTGATAAAGGGCTATACTGTAGTATGTTGTTACAGCACACTGTATAGCACATTGTATCACCATAAACACATCATATATCAACAAAAACAAGTCTCAATAGATAATTTAAATTAAATGAAATTTATAACACAAATACCTGAAAAAAAATACTATATTATAGACATTTAAAACATTGGTTTATATAATTAAATAAATAAAAATTATTACATAAATTCAAAAACAATCCTAACTATCAATGTTACCATGATTTCCATTAACTTTATTTGTCAAACTGCCAATATTTAATGGGTATTTTTAAACAAACCACCTCAACTCAAAAAAAATCCACCTATATAAGAAAACAATTATTATGAATAATAATAAAAAGAAATAAATTAAATATAAATATGAAATAATACATTAATTCTATAGAAAATGATTTTATTGTGCAAATATTAATATTACCTCTATGATTTAGTAGTGGATGGAACTTGAAAGAAATTGATAAATGTCAACACTATAGGAGTGAAAGGTTTTGTGAGAGAAGAAGTCTGTGGATGTTTTGGTATAGAAAGGGATGAAAGATGGATAGAGCACCCAAACTCGAACAAAAGAATCCACCTGTATAAGAAAACAATTATTATGTGATTAATACTAAAAATAAATAAATTAAACATACATTTGAAACAAAACATTAATTCTATGGACAATGATTTTACTATGAAAAAAATTAAGATTACCTCTGTAATTGAGCAGAGGCAGCGTCGTTTCTCTTCCTACAAAGGAATTGGAGGTAACTTGAAAGAAAGTGATAAATATAAAACTGTAGGGGTGAAAAGGTTTTAAGGGATAATAATAATGAAGGTTGTAAAGAGCACCCAAACTCGAAAAAAAGAATCCACCTGTATAATGAAACAATTATTATATGAGTAATACTAAAAATAAATAAATTAAACATACATATAAAACAATATATTAATTATATGGACAATGATTTTACTATGAAAACATCAAGATTACCTCTATAATTGAGTAATGGAAGTGTCGTTTCTCTTCCTGAAAAGGTAGTGGAGGTAACTTGAAATAAAGTGATAAATGCACCACTGTAGGGGTGAAAATGTTTTAAGGGAGGAGTATGAAAGTTGGAAATAGCACCCCAACTCAAACAAAATAATCCACCTATATAATAAAACAATTATTATGTGAGTAATACTAAAAAGAAATAAATTAAACATAAATATGAAAAAATACATTAATTATATGGAAAATGATTTTATTGTGGAAACATCAAGATTGCCTCTACGATATAGTAGAGACAACATCGTTTCTCTTCTTATAAATACATGTCGTATGGATAGAAATATTCTAAAATAAAAAAATATACAAGGAATAATGAAAATTAAATCAATATTCCATTATATAATTTTTTAGTAAAATATAGAAATTATATCATAACATTACCTTGAATCTATCCAAAGGGTTTCCTTCAATATATCTTATTCTTCAAAGTGATTGGTAACATCATCATGTGTATAATAAATTTTCTATATTATTATTCAAACATTTAATTTATATTATGTTAATGTAGTAGAGAACATATAGCATTATGAGGAAAAGCATATTATATTAAAAAATACTTTTACCTTCTCATTGAACTCTCTTTATTTTTTTTAAATGTTTCAAAGATTTGGTTCCTCTTTAAAGAATACAAATACCCTCTTTGTGGTCCCCTATAACATACAAGATATTTTCTACATTGTTACTATCATGAAATGATTGTGTTGTACCAATTAAAGGTTCATCCTTGATTGAATTTTCATCTCACTAAACATTTTTTTTATTCTCCAGCAGAAAAATCGACAAATTTTTTTTAGATCAAAGATATAAAATACTTGCACTAATTTTGATGCTATTATGAACAGCTTTTCTTTTCCACTTCTATACTAAAACTCACCTTCAAAGATCCCATTTCATCAAATTTCACTCCATTTATGTTGTCAACCCATTTTCAATGGAAAAGAGGAACTTGAATTGTTGTATAATAAAACTCGTATATCTATTCGATAATGCCAAAATATGACATATTTTCATAAATTGGGTTTCTATCCTTGGAACCAGATATGTGCATCACTTCATCCACAAGCATAACACCACTATTTTGCATCATACTGAAGTCATCGTGTTCTTTTTTATAGAATGTATAACCATTTATTACAAACCCAGTGTAAGATATAACATTTTCATTCAGTCCTCTGGCTAATCATTGAAGTTATTTGGAAATTGAATTCATATTTTTAGATAACTCCTTATAAATTTGATCTCTAAATGATCCTCTAAACTGTTGATTATGTGTATTTTATATCCATATTTCATCCCTTTATGGATTCAAATCTATAATAATTTCTTTGTGGGCTTCAATGTATGGATCAACATCTTTACTATTATGTAATATGTAAATATGTTCTTTCTCCCACTCTATTAAGTTAATTGTAACAAAATCTCTTATGGAAATCCCTTCACCTATAAGGCGTTTGTTTTGACAAGAATTTGGGAGATTGTTGCATTCAACATATGATAGGTAATCGGTAAAGAATTCAATAGCTTATTTAACAATATATTGTTCTTAAATAAAACTTTCTGGCCAACTTTGATTCTTGACATACCCTTTAAAAATATTTATATATCATTAAATGGGGTACATCTATCTATAATGGACAAGACCACATACTTGAACATCTATGACCAAGTGAACCATCAGGTGGACCATTATATCAGAGAATAATGGTGGGAATAACATTTCTAATTCACATAATATGATTGAAATTTCTTTATTCATGATGGGAAACTTTACCGGATCTACAACGTTACTTCATATGGCTTTGAAAAAGAAGTGGAGGCTGGTTAATGTATGTCGTACATTTTGAGGTAGAATGCAATGGAAAGAAACATGAATTAAATCTTTCATCAAAACATGATAGTCGTGTGATTTTAGTCCTTGTAAGTTCAAATTATTCATTAACATGACATTCTTGATATTTTATGAATACCCCTATAGAACTTTTACACTCATAAGTAAAAAATAAAATTTGTAATTTTTCCTATCTGGATAGAGTGTAAGTTGTTGGAGGAACAAAATTCTTCCTTCTACCCTTCACCAGTGCCAACTCTTCCCTTATCCCCATTTCAATCAAGTCCAACCTAGATTTGATTCCATATTTCATTTTTTCAAGAACATTTAGTAATGTTCCAAAAATACTATCAAATACATTTTTTTCTACATGCATGAAATCAATAAAATATCTAATATACAAACGATTACAATATGGTAATTTAAAGAAAATTTATATCTTCTTCCAACCTAATTTTTTAAGTTTTTTGAAAATGGTTTACTGAAAACAGTTTTAATCTTTTTTACTTTTTTGAACAATTTATCACTCATTGCTAGAGATGATGTTATACCGTGTTCGATATTCCCATAAAATTTTTTCATCCAAGATCAATATTTATGTCATCCAGGAAAAAAATTGATGTCCTAAAAACACTATCTTTGAGGAATGTTTCAACCGAACTGAGTATGTGTGTTTCTCATAATGGGTCACCCCGACATGCCTTTAATGTTATAGCCTGATAAATTTCCATAAGCGGGGAAGTCATTTATCATTCTATAAAACATGGCCTTTAATGTGAATTATTCACTTATATGATTATCATACATTGTAACACATGTATTCCATGTAAAGTTTAGATATTTGATCAGTGGAGAAAAATAGACATCAATATCATTACTGGGTTGCTTTGGTCCAAATATAAGTGGAGACAACATAATGTATTTGTGCTTCATGAATAACCATGGAGGAATGTTATAATTTACCAACATGATTGGACATGTACTATGAGTACTACTATTTACACAAAAAGGATTTATTCCATATGTAGATAATGCAAGATGAAAGTTTTTGGGCTCATCTCCAAATTCAAGAAACTCGTAATCAATTTTCTTATACTTAGGAGAATATTCTGGATGACGTAGGTTATCATATTTAATTATTGTATCTATATGTCATGTTAATTGTATTGTGGTTTATTAACATCCATATAGTCTTCTAAACCATGGAATGATAGGAAAGTACCATATAGATTTTGAAGTAATTGATTCATTTTTCTTGTATTGATCTGTGCCACACTTATGGAATTTGATGAGTGATTCATGGTCCTTCCAAAACAATATGAAATAATTTAGACAATCATTTATTTTATTAGAGATAATAACCATTGAATGTAACATTCATTCAGAATCATATGTTCAGCATGGTAGTTCATTTTATTCTGCTGGAATATCTTTTAGAAGACCAAGTAGTTTTTTAAAGCGGGTGTCACTCCATCCATTTCCAGCATTCAAATTATATAACTTTAATACAGCTGAAAATGTTGTGCATTTAGTATAACCAGTATAGAATGGTTTCTTGGAATAGTTATTTAAATCATAAAATAACTTTGGATAGTCATGAATTTCATCTTAAATTTCCATTATCATTTCTTCCATGTCATCTCCATTATCTTTTACAAAGGTATTCATATCAAATGATTCATAAACTGTAGTATCATCCCAATTGATGTCCACATTCAGTTTTTCCCATGTTTAGTCCAAAATATATAGCTTTGATCTATTTCATTACAAATAAAATGTTATTCCAAATCTTCTAGACTAATTTGTCTTGAATAATAACAACATAAACATGGAAAGAGGATTTTAGAAGGGTTGTCTGCATGATCTCTTGAAAAATTAATGAACTCCTTACTCAGTCTTCATATTCGTTTGTCAAACAATTAGTGTGCATACATTTTTAGTTCATATTCATCCTATTGAGTCTATAAAAGATTAATTTTATACAAAATATAAATAAATACACATAAGATATTCATTATCAAAAGTGAAAGTCATAGACAATTATAATAAGGGAAATATAGACCATTTCTACTAAAATATCTGAGCGCCTAGATGTTCTAAATCCAATAATAAGGGCTGTTAGAATTTGAAAAAATAAAGATAGATAAAGGAAGATAATAAATGATATTATCACTAAACTTTATAGGTGTAAACTGGAAGATGGAAAGTGTAATGACCCTAGCCTAAATTACCCAAAAAACACCATCCATACGACATCAAATATTTTATTATTGAGACAAAAAAACACCAACAAGGTTCAAGGGGGTCTAAAGTAATGGAGACCCAAAGCATATCATATAATCAGTCTAACCCCCTCCAGCTTGAAAATGTGAGTACTGGGGAAAATAGTTAGCCCCGAGTCCGCCATGGAATCAAGGTAATCCGCAACCTTGTTCCCTTCTCTCCATGTGTGAGCCACCTGAGTGATGTTGTTCAATAGTTTTTTTTTCATTTTCTGACCAAATAAGAAATAGACCAAGGGGTGACACGGCTTCTATGCAAAGTGTCATGGAGGATCAAAGAGTCATTTTCCACTTGGTATAACTCCATGTTTTCCTGCCTGCATATGGATAGGCCTGTCAGCATGGATCTTGCCTCATCTTGAAGGGGATCACCGGTGCCATAATTTTCCGCAAAGGCCAGCATGACGTTCCGCTGGGTACCCAAACAACACAAGGTCAGATCATCTTATAACCTATAATAAACCTCAAAGTCACTAAATGATGGATTAAACTTTGGTTGTAAAAACCCATAAATGGGAGGTGGTCCTCCCCCCAAATAGAAACAATTAGTACAATAGGTTGAACAAACTTCTAGCATGATCTATGGGGTCAATAGACATGTAGACCCAAAATCATCATTACCCGATATAGGCATACCTGTAAGAAAAACAACTATGGAAATAAATGATGCAGTAGCTATATAGACACATATACATGTCAATCCAGTATAAAAACTCACTCACTTATAGTCTATAATAAATATAAAATAGATAAAAACCTAAGATTCAAACATAACATGAACTAAAGGAACCATAATAATTCAAAAATTGAAGGATTGATGTGATAAAACCTCATGTGCTTAACTGGGGATGGCCCCTTCAAATTTTCTCCATAAGAAAACTAAGGACCATAGTGAATTATAAGAGGAACTATATCCTATGATACGTATAACCAATAGAGGAACATACATCACTCCACTAACTTGGTTCCTAAAAAATAGTATCTAAAGTTTCATGTCCACTGAAGTGTCTATGAAAGGTTTTAGCATATATATAATCATTAGGAAACCACCAATGTGCCTCAAATTAGTAGTTAATAAACAAGAATATACATGAAAATTTATACAAATTTATATACATATATGAAAAAAATATTTAGTAAGAAGATATAAAACATAGCAGCAAAACAACAATGAATAAATCCAAGGTTTAGTGTCAGATGTAAACAACGGATCATACATCGATAGTCAATACAAACAACGGACCACAAATCATTCCCTAAACAATGAATCACAAACAAATAGTAAACAATAGATCATAAACAATGGATCATAAAAAATTAGAAAAATAAATAAAAAATGAAACCAAAAATACATAAAGAAAATCGGAAATCCTACCTCACTAGGTTGAAGAAAATCTAAGAATCTCTTCAGATATCGGTTGAGAATTTCGTAGGTAGTCGAGTTGTATGATTCGACCTTCGATTCACCAAGTAGGAGTGCCGACAGTAGGTGGATTCTAAAAAAATCTTCTATACCATTTTGGGTTCGAAAATGGTTAGGGTTTTTAAAATAGATTGAGACACTTTTATCAGCGCTTACCAATAAGCACTGATAAAAGGACTATTTATCAGCGATAAACTTATAGCGTTCATAAATGTTCATTTTATCAATGCTTTGTTTAGTGCTGATAAATCCTCATCTTTATCAGCACAAAAAAAGCACTGATAAAGATTATTTTATCAGCGCTTATTACTAGAGCACTTTTAAAGGAATTATAATTATAATTATAAATAAAAAATTGTAAATATTTATAAATACTTAATAAATATATATAAATGAAAATATATTAAATATATTATTTTAAAAATATATTTGTTATAATTTTATAATTATTTATTCATAATTATAGAAATATTTTTAAAAAATATTATTTATATTATTATATATATTTATATAATTATACATAAATATATTTAATAAATTTATATAAATATAAATATAGTAAATATATTCATTATTTAAGTAAATTTATTATAAATTTAATAATTATTTAAATATACATAATTATTTATTTATAATTAAATAAATACTTTTAAAAAATATTTATTTATTTATAATTATAAATATATAATTGTATAAATATAGTGAATGTATATTTATAAATATTTTTATTTATAAATATTTTTTTACAAATATATTTTTATCATTATTAATGAATATCTAATTTTGAGTGCATGCATATATATACAAAATGAGTGAAATTGAATAAATTAAGAATATGGGTACACTTTAATAATATTGAAAAAATAGATAAGTTTTGTCTTTGCTTATAGTATATAAAAATGCATTAATTATGTATATGTGAAATCAATATTACACACATTTGATCTATATTAAATAGAAAAATCAAACAACATTCAGTTATATGTCGAGTACTATGCAATTAGTCAATATTTTTAATTTATATTAATTTTTAATTATATACCATTATTCAATAAATATATGAAAATTTATTTTAAAACGCATAAATATTTTGTAATATATAAATCATATTTATATACATTAATATATATCTATATATTTAATATATACAATTTAATAACATTAATTATCATAATTATCTAATTAATAAAATGTTTAATATTTAATAATGTATAGTTAATCAATTAAATTTTATCAATAATTATTTAATTAAAAAAATTAATATTTTTTTTAATAAAAAAATTATTTTTTATTTATTTCATTATTTCATTTTATCAGTGCTAAAAATGCATTGATGAAAGAAGTATTTATTAGTGCTAAACATAAAGTGTTGATAAAGCATACCCTTTATGAGCTCTAAAAATAAAGACCTAATAAAGGATACACTTGAGTGCTAAAAATAAATCATTGATAAAATTTTCCTTTATCAATGCTAAAATAAAAGCATTGATAAAAGTTTATATTTATCAGTGCTTTCTTTAGTGCTGATAAATATTCCATTTATCAGTGTTTTCTTCTAGCACTGATAAATAACAACGCTGTTAAAGGCATGTTTTGTAGTAGTTTATATTTAGTAATGTTTTGGTTCCTCCATGCATATCCTTATAAACTAATGTGACTCTATTTCATTACATTTTTTCACATCTTTACTTATTAAATCCAAGTTATTTTGAGGCTTAAAGGTGATTTAATTGATAATATTTTGATTCTTGAACATTTTTTTATCAAAGTTGTAATTTTTTTAATATTTTTATCAAAATGATTGTTTTTTATTCTAAATTGATAATATTTTATTTATTAGTTTTCATAAATTTTTTCGAAAAAACAATTCGGCTATTTTCATTGATTTTTTGTTGAAATTTTTTTCAATTAGAATTTGAGGTTTTGGATTTTTTGACTTAATTATTTATTGTACCATGGTTTTTATTTTTAATATTAATTTTTAGAACATCATTTTCTCATGATTTTATTTTGATTATTTTGTGTTTTGAATCTATACTATGTTGTTTTATTATTAAATCTTTACATATTATGGTTTTTTGTGTAGGACTAGATCCATGTAATGTTTTTTTGGGTAACCACTATCCATATAAGCACATTAGTATGTAATATAATTTCACCTGCTACCCATGTAAGCATTTCTTCAGTAGTTCCAAGTATGGATTTTCATCCCAGATACATGTATGGAAAATTTTTAAGGGGAATAAAAATTAGAATAATGTAGGTTGTTTGGTAGATAAGTTAAATTGTGAGCAGTAACACATTGGAAAATCTATGTAGGGTACTTTCATCCTCACCAACCATGTAAATGAAAGATGAAATTCAATATACACTTGAGCTTCCTGAATATGACTTGAAAATAAAGAAAATCAATCCCAACTAAGACTCATTTGAATAAAATGATCAATTTTAATTAAACTTCATATATTTTTATGCCTTTTAAGATGAGGATCATCAATTGAGATAGGATCAAATCCACCTAAGATCAACCAATGCTTAAGACATGAACATTGAGATTGATGTTGGTGTTAAGAACATGTAACGTATCTGAAACAAGCTCATCATTGTCTAGTCTAAACAAAATTAGGGACAAATATTGATGATTCATGCCTATGGAGATTTGAAGAAGATAAACCATCACTGGAAGGAACTTTTATATAATAAAAAACTGATGATACTCATTACAAACCAAAAGTGAAGAATTGTGTCCCTCAAAGTTATCTTATGTCAAAAAGGATAACTAGTCATTTGTAAATGAAGGAATAATAGAGTCGACTGATACCAAAGGAAGATGATAGTAGTCATTGACACCTAAATTGATCTTGAATTGATTCATAGTAAGATGACTACTAGCCAATTCAAGATGGATAACTTCGAATGAAGATGGAATTTCAAGTTCAATTTTGAAGGATAATGATGGAAAGCAACCATGGTCATAGTTCACCCACATAAAATCAATTTTTCCTTATGCGGAGATAAATATAAAGATATAAAGGCCACATATATCTTAATTCTTATGATTTTAATTTCAAATATGCGAGAACACCAGGTGCTTGAAGAAACACTTTAATAAATTTTTGACCTTCAACTTGTTGGAACCAAGGTTGTTCTTTACTATAAATGGAGTATGTTTTGTGTTTTTTGTCAATCCTCACATTGAATATCAACGAGTTTTCAAGAAAAGGGATCTTATAGTTTAAACTGACAATAGTTTTGAAGGGTTGTTCATATCCCAGTGTTTTCCAAATTTTTGGGGTCCAAAATTCAAAGAAGGTCTAGCATCATGAAACATGCATTTCCTTGTTTATCTTTTGAAAATATGGAAAAGTCATGAGTTTTTAAAAGAGAGTATTCATAAATATTGTTTCTCAAAGGATCAAATAAAAATGATGGTGATCTACACGATAGTGATGACCATCACTAATAACAAATAATTGGAGCTTCACAGCACGCGATGGTTTGACAGAAAGCTTCTCATCTAAATAAAATTTTACTAGAGAATCGTGAATGTTGTAATGTCGTGAATATGTTTTTAAAAGATCTAGAAAACATGTTGGAGGTGGTGGAGCATCGTGAATGACTGAGTCTATAAATATGAGGCTACACCCAACTTCATTGGAATTATTTTTTCAAGGAAAAATCTGGAAATGCTTTGATTTCATGAAGCTAAAGGAGATTTGCGAATTAGGATTTATATGCAAGCATGAGCATCATTAAAAGACTAATTTATTATTGACTAATGAAAATACTTTTAAGAAAATGGTTCATTTTTATGACGGTGTATACTGCATTGACTCAGTGAGCTTCCCAAAGACAGTTCGTTCCGTGAAGGTCAGGTACTTTGTGAAGGTAGTGAGCTTCGTGAAGGAGTTTCACAAAAGGAAGTTTTGAACATCAGTTTTTAAGTGAACGGTGCTTCTATAGTGCATAAATTCAGGTCTGTGGTGTAAGAAGAGTCTCATTCTAGACAATGAAAAAGACTTTAATGTCAATTAATTGAAGCTACCTTCCAATCAAGAAACTGAGTTAGGCTTCTCTAAAAGTTGTGAGCTAGGGGAGTTGATGAAAGTGTTCTGAGGGAAAATTGATCTATCCTTAAAATATTTTCAAGGGAGTGTGTCGAGAACAGAGTGACTATGCCTAAAAAAAGTTACTCCACAACTAGATAAGATTATTTTATTTTTTTAAGACCAATACACTATCGGTGTTGCTCCTTGGAATACCCCTTAGCGGTAATCCAAGTAAAATTGTTATGTTGTCTCCTTGTGTGTGATTGTTTTACTGGTTTAACAGGTTCCTACCAATGTGGGAACAAGATCCATATCTTTTGAAAAAAAAATTGACACCCTGATCCACCCCTCCCCTCTTAGGGTTTTCCTAGGTCCCACAAGTGGTATCAGAGCCTAAAGGTTTTGGGTGTTAAATCTATCATTCTTTATTGTCATGGAGAATTTAGTTAATGTTAGGAGAGTCCCCCTCTTTGATGGAAGTAAACTTCAGATATGGAATAAGAGTATGAGATCTCATCTAAGATCTCTTGGAATGGAAGTAATTTTTTCCACTACACAAGGAATATAGATCATTTATCCAAAAAGTTTGTCTATGACTAATATAGATTATAAAATGCTTGATGTAGATGCTAAAGCACAGAATTTCCTCACTACAGCTCTTTCTAATAAAATTTATCTAAAGGTGATGAGTTGGATGTCTAAAAATTATATGTGAGAAAACTGGAGAATATATAAGAAGGATACAACAAATTGAAGGAGGAAAAACTAAAATTCCTTCACAATAGGTGTGACAATTTGTTGATGCATCCTGATGAAAATGCAGATCCCTTTTTCAATCAAATTACTAAATTTGAAGGATAAATTTGAGGGATTTTTGTAGAAATCAAATACATTGACATTATGAAGAAAATTTTGAGAAGGATTCCACCTCTCTATAATCTAAAAGTGTCATCCCTTGAGGAAAGATATCATTCTAAACTTTATTTGTATGATCTTTTGAGTAGTATAGTGGCATGTGAAATGAGAGTCAAACTTGAAGATGTAACAACTCGAGTAAGGAAATTTATTTCAAATCCATTGAAAAACTTGAGGTGTCAGGAGATATATTTTATAAAGATAATGAGTAAGATGAAATTATTTATCTTATTGCAAATAAATTCAAGAGCGGAAAATGGATATTTGAAGGAAATCTTCCCTTGGCCTGTTTTTTTATGTTAGAGTTGGGCACATTTCCTTTCGGTGCTCAAGGAAGCTCAGTGATGAAGAAAGTGAAGTAGGAAATTCACAGAAGCCTCAGAAAAGGTTTTATCAAAATGGAGACTTCAAATCTAGAAATAAATTATAGAGGAATTTTTTTTATATAAATAAGAATATGATGATAATGAATTCTTTGAGGGAGAAGAACCAGTGTTTAAATCCAGAACCCATGCATCTATGATGGATACAGTTGAAAAGTTAGAATCATAAAAAGATAAATATAGAGATAATCAGTTCATTACTGATAATGATCTCAAGTTTAAACTTAAGGATTCTCTTGGAAAGATTTAGAATCAAAGTAACATATGAAAAAATTGAAATAATAGTCAACAACCTTTAAAAGTAAAGAAAATTTAGTGGAACTAAAGCTCAGAATTGAAGAGTAAGCAAAGGCCATCAATGACCTTACATCCAGACTCGAGGAGAATTACAATACTATTGAGGGTATAGAAGAAGAATTTGTTACTATAAAGAGTAAAATTTAAAGTGAATCAAATTCAAAGTAAACAAAGAAGAAAATATAGTTAGGAATATTCTCAGATTTTGAGTTGATAGAGAGAGCTAAGTGTGGTTCTGAGGGATTAGAGAAGGCATTGGATGATCAAAGATCCACATGCATGGGAAATGGTGGAATTTATTGTTATACTGAAACATTGAAGGTTGGAAATAAAATGAACCAAAATAAAGGGAAGATAAAATTTATACATATTAAAAATTCACCTGAAGTCTTAAAAAAAAATTCCCAACTCAAACTGAAAAAAGAATTGAAAACTATCCATAAGTTTCTAAAAATGATCGTTAGTAAAACTCTTTTCCTAAGGAAGGTGATATGGGGAGAAACAGAAGTAAGAAGACATTTACTCTTATGAAATTCCAATTATGTGGCTATATGGTACATACCTTGTCATACTGTGAAGAGGCAAGGATCTATTTGAATAGATAAGAGATAGGAAGTCAAAAAAGGAGAACGAATTGATATCCTACTTCTTATATAAGAAATAATTTCTATGGATATTGTTTTAATTGTTTTAAAATTTTCCATAAAGTTTTTTATTATAGGAATAGGAAAGGCATGAACAATTCATATAGAACTTAGAGACAAGACAATACTAATCAACCAAACGGTGTTGCTCTTACAAACAGATTTTATCCTCTAGAAGAAGAGTATAATTATGATGAACCTGTACACATAGAAAAGTGATTTGAAAGGCCATATTCATCCTTCACTCAATTTAATATTTCATGGAAGGAAAAGTAGAATATCTAGAAATCCAATATTGTTGAAGTCACTCTCAAAGCTAAAAAGAACAGTCTCACCTAGATTCTTGAAAGCGGATGCTCATCCCATATGATAGAAAATGAATATTTATAGAAGAATTTAAAGAAAAGGGTTTATAGAATAGTCATGTTCAGTAATTATGGTACTTTGAAGATCAAAGGAAGTGGGAGTACTGAACTAACAAGTGATGAGATTAAGAAAACTAAAGTTCTTTATGTGGATAGTTTGCATCATAATCTTCTGAGTGTCAGCCAACTATGTGACTCAAGACTTATAGTAACATTCAATCAAAAGGGGTACCCTATAAAAGGCAGGAAATTGAATTATCTCATGAAAGTATGCATAAAAATGGAAAATTATATCATTTTGATAGTAAATAGAACATTGGTTACATGATAGTTGAAGAAGAGAACATCTTGTGGAACCATAGGTTGGATCACAGTAATCAAAAAGACATGGAAAATATATCTAAACTGAATATTTTCTTGGATATCCCTAATCTAAAGCGTGAATGGGAGAATACTTCTGATACTTACATATGAGGAAATATGGTATGTAGTTTATATCACCTAAAGAAGAAAAGATCATCGAATCTTCTTGATCTCATCCACACGGATTTATGTGGACCGATAAATGTGGTTAGAAAATATGGATATGGGTACTTTGTTTTGTTTATTGATGATTTTAGTAGAATTTATTGTGTGATGGTTATAAAAAGGAAATTTCAAGTGCTTTATTGCATGAAAACATATCTCTAAATAGATGAGAATGATACTGGGAAGACAATTAAAGTTTTGTGGTCTGAAAATGGAGGGGAATACACATATATTGAATTTGAAAATTACCTGGAGAAACATGTAATAAAGCATTAGGTGGTTGTTGTGAGACCTCCATATAAAAATGGAGTAGTTGAATGTAGGAATCGATAGGTGAACAATATGGATAGAACTATGTTGATTGAGATTCATATCCCTCAATATTATTGGAAATAGGTTTTTTAAGATGTAGTGTATACTCAAAATCGAACAGATACTTATATGGGAGAAATTAAGACACTATATGAGTTGTGGCATGGAAGAAAACCATCTTTGAAGCATTTATTGTTTTTGGGAGTAAATGTTTTATTCAAAACAAATAAGGAAATAAAGGTAAGTATGGTGATTCTACAGATGAAGGAATATTCCTTGGATATTCAATGAATAGAAAATCCTAAAAATGTTTCAATAATCATCTTGGAAAAATTTTGGAAAGCAGTGATGTGAAGATAATTTAAGATACGAACACAAATGCCTCAACGAATTATTATGATGATATGATAGAAGATGAGTAATAATGTGGGCATGTAATAGATCCAAATAAAAAAGTAGATGGAGGTATTCAAAACATTCAGGGGTCACAATAAGATGTTGATTTGTAAGAAGAATCAGAATAGGAAACCATGGATGAAGAAAATTCTTATGAACCTTATAGGAGAAATCGAAGAGTAGATATTGATCAATCTAACATCATTGGGGATTAAAAAACACCCAAATAGACAAGGAGAATGAGTAATAATGCACAATATACCTTCCTATCAGTTGTGGAATCATCCTCATTTGTAGAAGATACAAAGGATAAATCATGGTTCAAAGCCATGAATAAAGAGTTAGATCAGATTGAAAAGAATTAGACATGGGATCTTGTTACAAGACCCGAAAGTCACAATGTGATTGGTACGAAGAGGGTATTTAAGAATAAATTTTATAATCAAGTTAATGTGATCATAAATAAGGCATGATTGGTGTGTAAAGGATATTCACAGATTAAAGGTGTTGATGTTGAAGAAATGTTTGATCCAGTGGAGAGACTAGAGTCAATCAGGCTATTCCTTTCCATGGAAATTCAAAGAGGAGATACAAAGTGTATCAAAAGGATGTCAAAACATATTTCTTGAATGGTGTTATTTAAGAATAAGTATACATTGAACAAGCAATGGGTTTTATTCCAAGTGATGATGAAATTAAGGTTTTCGAATTAAATAAGAAACTATATGGTATTAAATAGGCACCATGAGCATGGTACTATTGAAAATATTCATATCTAAAGAAGATAAAATTTAAAAGAGTATTGGATCACAATATCTATGTGAAGAACTCATAGGAAGATCAATTTACGGTGTTAGTGTATGTGGATGATATTAAATTTAGTGGAATTAGGCAGTGATTAGTGGAAGAATTTTAAAATCACATGAAATCAGAATTTGATATATCTATGATTGGGGAACTCGCATACTTATTAGGGATACAATTGATTGAAAGGAAAGACTATACTTTTATTTCTCAGGTTAAGTATGCAAGATAGTTGATGAAGAAATTCAATATGCATGATTCCAAACCAATGCCACCTCCAATTTCAGTTGGGACAAAACTGTAAAAGCTTGAGGATGGTACATATATAGATCCCACAATGTATAGTATAATCATTAGAATCTTATTATACCTGATAGTGATACGGCTAGATATTGTATTTTCAACAAGATTAGTAGCCCTCTTTCAAAGTAATCCGAAGGAAGAACATATGGAGGCAATACAAAAATCATTAGGTGCATTCAATGTACTCACAATTATGGATTATACTTTCCTACGGGAAGAATTAATGAACTATTTGCGTTTTTTGATTCTGAATGGGCTGGAGATGTTTTTTATCAAAACTCAACAAGTGGTGGATATTTCTTTATTGGAAAGACATGTGTGGGTTGTTTGAGTAAGAAATAGGAAAGTATTTCTCTTAGTACAGCTGAAGCTGAGTATATCTCCACTACAAAGGCTTGAAATCAACTACTTTGGATAAAGAAATAACTTACTGATATTGGTGATGAGGTGAAACATCCAATGGTGATTCACTATGATAAAAAGATAAAATTTGATCTTACTAATAATCATGTTTAGCATTCTTTTATGAAACACATTTAAATCAGATATAACTTCATCAAGGAAAAAGTTGAACAAGGCATGATTAAAATGGATCATATTGGAACTGATGATCAAGTGGTTGAAATAATGACCATGCCACTATTAGCACATCTGTTCGAGAATCATTGGTTGAACCTTGGTGTTTAAACACCTCCCAGTTCATGAGGAGGTTATGAGGGTTTCCCTCTCCCTAGTTGAATTGACATTTTTAATCTATTTGTTAAAGTGATGTATGTTTATGGGGGAGATGTGATTCAGGGGGTATGTATTGAGATGTAAAAGTCAAAAAACAGTCTCTTTGGGTTTATTTCCAAAGGGGTAGAAGGTGAAATGGATAAATTAAATGAGTTACAAAGGGGAATAATATTATTTACAAATGGGGAGAATGAGAGAATGAGAATAGAGAATTCAATTCAGTGTTATGAGTAAATAGTCAGAGCTTAGCTTGGACATCTTTAAGCATTCCAAAACACGATAACCCAATTCATTCATCCCCTATTATTTTCTACACTAGGAATTTCTCACATAGACTTAGAGTTTTGGTTGATTTGTTTCTTGTGTATCTGGTTTTGATAGGGGTTGGTGCTCTATTGAATTTATCGGTAGATTGCCAACAAATCCAAAGGGGGAGATTATTGGAACCAAGGATATTATTTTCTATAAATGGAATATGGTTTGTTCTTGTTATCAATCCTCACATGTAAGATCATTTAGTTTTCAAGAAAATGGATCTTATAGTTTAAACTAACAATAGTTTTGAAGGTGGATTTGTTTCTCAGTGTTTGCCAAATTTTTGGGGTCCAAAATTTGAAGAAGGCATAGCATCGAAAAACATGGATTTACTTATTATCCTTTTGAAAATATTTCAAAGGTATGAGTTTCATGAAGATAGGATTTTCAAATAGTGTTTTGTGAAGTATCAAAGAAAACTGGTGGTTATATACATGACAGTGATGAGCATTGCAAATGACGAATAATTAGATCATTATAGCACGCGATGGTTTGACGGAAAGCTTCACGACTAAATCAAATTTCACTAGATAATTGTGAAGGGAGGATCTCCATGAATATTTTTTTAAAATATCCAAAAAAATTAATTAGAGTTGATGGATCATCGTGAATGGATGAGCCTATAAATATTAGGTTATCCCCTACTTCATTGGAATGAGTTTTTCAACGAAAAATCCAGAAATGCTCTGATTTCATGAAGCTAAGGGAGATTTATAAATCTGGATTTCTATGAAATCTTGAGAAACTTGAAAAGACTACTTTATTCTTTACTGATGCCAATTATTTTAAAAAAAAGGGTGTTTCATGATGAAAGGGTATTCATTGTTGACTTAATGAGATTTGTGAATAAATTTTGTTCCGCAAAGGATGGGTGCTTTGCGAAGGTAGTGAGCTTCATGAAGGAGCTTCATGAAAGGTAGTTTTAAAGAATATTTTTTAAGTGAATAGTGATTCCAAAGTGCATTAATTCAGGTATGTGGTGCAATCATAGTCTCATTATAGACAGAGAAAAATACATTAATGTCAATTCATTGAAGAGACCTTTAAGCAGATAAACAGAGTTATACTTCTCTCAAATCAGTGAGTTAGGGAGAGTCGATGGAAGTGTTTCGAGGGACACAGTGAGATATCCCTAAAATATTGTAAAGTCAGTGTGTATGGCACAGATTGACTATGTCTAAATTTTTTTACTCCACAAATAGTGAATATTAGTGGATTTTGGTATGACAGACACACTGTCAGTGTATGCTCCATGGACTATCCCTTAGTGGTGAACCAAGTAAAATTAGGGTGTTTTATCCTTGTGTGTGATTGTTTGAAATGTTAATAGGTTCCTACCAACGTCGTAATAAGAACCTTCTCTTTTGAAGAAAAATTTGATTCCTTGATTCACCCCTCTCCTCTTAGGGTGTTCCAGGGTCCTTCAGAATTGATCCTACTATATCATCAAACATTGGGCCATTCCAATGAAAACTAACTATGTTGGTTTCACCAATGAGGAAGACACCAAAATATTATAAGGAGGTGGCCTAGTGAAAAATATGACTATGATGTTTTTGGGAGTTACAATAAAATATTAAAGAAAAATAGAATCATAAAATGAAAGATGAAGGAAATAAATTGGTGGAATTTGAGGATGATCAAGTAGTGGAAAGTGAGGTTGAAATTAATGAATAAACCACTAATTTGGAAGAATCTAAATTTGATAAAGAATAATTTGACATGATTATCAACTCATTAAATGAGTAAAAAAATATCATAAGTGTGATTAAACCCTAAATGAAAATGAATTATAAGATCTTGAGAATGATAAAAAAATGGAAAAGGATTTCCCTATAGTTTTTTTTTCTAGACCTAAAAATATTTATTTTTATAGGATTTTTGATAATATGATAGCATGGGTTAAGGGAAAACTTGAAAAAGAATATTTATACTTTAAAAAACCTTCAATATTTTTTATGACATGTTGATAAAAGAATAAGAGGTTAGAGTCTATAATTTGGGGGAATACAATATTAATTTATAAAATTTTAATTCAATAATTTTTTGAATATATTATGAAATATTATCTCCCCTATTTTACTAGTTTGAACTAAAAAATTTGATCATGAATCTTAATATTGAGGACGAGGAATTGAAATTTGAATAGAGGGTAATTGATGATAACTCACTCCATTATCCTCTCACTTATAATTCCTATATATATTTGTTTAATAAAATGGCATTTATTTTTGATCAACTTTTGTTATATTACTTTAATATAGAAATATGTGAGTCTGTTTTTCTAAGAGATGAACTCGAATCCTTTCCCCTTAAAACTAAACTACAAGAATCATCTTATTTTTCTTTAGTGGATGAAGTTATAAGTTTTGAACTTGATGCAAAGGCCAAGAACACACTATATGGTTTAAGATGGAATAATTTTTCTAAGGAGGTGACTGATGAGTTTCAATTTTCATATAAGGAAAATGTGGAAGAAAATCATAATTTGATGAAATCTGAATTTTTAGTTGAACAAAAAAAATATTCCCTATTTTTCATTTCATTATTCAATTGATTTGGGTTATTAATTTCATTTTGAATCTGAGAGTTATTTGTAAGGGTAATTTATTAAGATTTAAAATGATTAAAAAATTTATCGAGGAACTTTTGGAAACCCACTTATTGAATTTTTCTATTAAAACTATCTATTTAACACCTATTTATGAGAGTTTTGGGAGTTAAAACAAGTTTTTGAGTTCTGTGGATAATGATACACCCCTAGTAATACCTATTTCACTTCATTCCCTTCAGGAAAAATTTAAATTTTTCAGATCTAAATTAAATCTAGAATTAGACATCACTTCTGATAAGAGTTATTTTAATTATTTTTTGTAGTTGATGTGATCAAAGGATTCTTGGAAAATCTTGAGGGAGTATATTTGGTTTTAAATATGTTTAAAACTATTGTAGCCACTAAATTAGTGGAATTTGGTGGTGTTAATTATGTTTCATTGGGAGATTCTTTTGAGAATCCCTTTATTATTAAGAGGGATTTTGAAGGGGTTAATTCAGCTATTAAATGAATTTAATGTTCTCTTGGAAGTCTAGTTGTCCATAAAACTTGGTTTGCTATAAAAAAATCTGGGTTGTGAATATTTGGTGGTTTATGGACAATAAACCACACCCTTCAAGTGACTATGGTTACTTATCTAGGAAAGTCTAGTTGGGTACTTTAAATTTATCATTGCATGGGAGGAAACCCATTTTTGAATAAATCTTTTATTGTGTTTTTGTTTATTTCATTTAATTCAAATAAAACAATTCTCTCCCTTATGATTTTTTGAAACCTGGACCCTTTCTCATAATCTTTCTATTTTTAAATTAATAATTTTTTCCTACTACAGCACTGATTTTTCAAAAAAAAAACTTGGAAATTACATTGTCGTATTCTTTCCATTTTTTCTTGGTTTTATATTTTTATTTTCAAATTTAAATCTAATTAAATATCTATCTATTTTTTTAGTTTCTGTAACGTTTAATATAAGAGGTTCTCGAAGTTTAATATGATATAATTTTTAGTTTATTACCAAGGAACAAACACTAGTTTATAGAGTAGTAATCATTTTCATTTTATAATGAAATTTCAATTTGTGAATATAACTACAAGCACCCTCGATTAGTGATATTAATATTATGTGTGATTTTAATTCTAATTTATCCTATGTATGAATTAAGTGTGGGGGGTTTCTCTACTTATGGAACTAAATTAAGTGAGTCTCTTTTTAATTACTAGGTGTTAATATTGTTGTTATTTTAATGATGGAAAGTAGATTAAAACAGAATTGAAAGCCTTTTTACCACCCTAAAATGAATTTTGAATAAAAATACTGCTTTTTGTGGTAATCATTTCTCAATATTCTAATTTTTCATTGAGTTCAAAATTATTTTCTTCTATTTATAAAGGAAAAACATGTACATTATTAATCTCATTTGAAAAAACTGCTTTGAAATCATGCAAACATGTCATTTGAACAAAATTGAAACCCTTTATAATATACTGAACTACTAAATTTTAAAATATATTTGAACTTTAAATATTAAATAAATTTCTTCCAGATTTATATTTATCATTGAGGACAATGTTGGGTTAATTTATGGGGAGTCTTAAATGGGATAATTTTTACTTAATTAAGTACACATCAAAAAATAACTTAACTTTTTTCAACAATTGGTTGATTATCAAGATTCAATTTAGCATTTTTAGTGGTTCAAAATTTTTCTTGGCTTTGAGGACTATGTGACACTTTGAAAAGGTTAATCTTTATTACATAAAGGATTTTTTTGGGAACATCATTTTAATTCTCTCTTTGAAAAAATTCCTTTTGATAAAATTTCATAATTATGTAATATAATTATCATTTACTTTGATATTTTTATTTGAACTAAACTCATATGATATACATCAAAATTATATATGAAACAAAAATCCTAATTTAGGTTTAACTTTTTATTCTTTATTATTTTACTAAGGGATGGGTTAAATTATTCATTCTTTTAATTATTATATTCAATCGTCCATTTGGATGAGTCTATTTCTTATCTATAAAATTATGTGTGTTTGTTCAACTATAGGTAAAGGTAATTTTGGAAGTTTCAACTGAATTAAAATTTAAGTGTGGTTAATTCCATTTAAATAAAATTAATTTCAATCATTTTTTAAAAACAATAAATAAACTTTTCACTGAAACCATTTAATTTTAAGAGAGCGGTCACTATGTGAAGTAAAGATAATCCCTGGTGGAATTTTTTTTTAAATTTAATATTTGTGTTATTTTAGTTTTTTAATATTGATTATTATTTTCTTCTAATGAATTTTTAAAATTGATTGGTTGAGGATAATAAATATGCTAAGTGTAATGAAATTTGATGTGATTCTATTTTAGTACATGTTTCCACATATTTTCATATTAAATTCTAGTAATTTTAATGCTTAAATGTGATTTAATTGATAATATTTTGATTCTTCAAAATTTTTTATTAAAGTTGTAATTATTTGAATATTTTTATTAAAATTATATTTTTTATGCTAAATTCATAAAATTTTCCTACTTAAATTTTCTTAAGTTTTTTAAAAAATAAAAAATTCCATTATTCGAATTGAATTTTTATTGAAATGTATTTTCAATAAGAATTTGAGGTTTTCAATTTTTTGACTCGATTATTTCTTATTCCATGGTTTTGATTTTTAATATAAATTTTTGTAAATTCTCCAATTTTTTATGATTTTATTTTGATAGTTTTGTGTGTTTAATTCATATTCTTCTATTTGAATATTAAATATTTACAAATAATGATTTTATGTGTAGGTATAGATCCATGTAAGGTTTTTTTAGGTTCTCACCAACCACATAAGAAAATTTTTATATGGTTGAATTTATCCTACTACTTAGGTAAGCATTTTTTTCATTAGTTCTACATAGGGGTTATCATCCCAGATCTATGTATGGTAAATTTTAAGGGGAATGCTAAGCAGAATCACATAGGTGGTTTGGTACGTAAGAGAAATTGTGAGTGGAAACATGTTTTGAAAATCCTCACGGGGGTTCTTTCATCCTTTCTAACCATATAAAGGAAATATGAAATCTATTCTACACTCAATATTCATAAATATAACTTGAAAATGAAAAAAAATGTGAGCCTTACTAAAACTCATTTGAAGAAAATGATCGACGTTAACTGAAATTCATGGAGGTTGAGGCCTTCCAAGTCAAGGAACCCTAATTGAGTAAGGATTGAAGTTTCTTGAGATAGACTAATTCTTAAGACACAAACATTGTGACCTAAGCTGATATTGATGATATATAACATATTTAAAGTAATATCAATGTTGTTTAGTCAAACCAAAATAGGTATGAATATTGATGAGTCACACCTATGGATATTTGAATAATATAAACCATGACTAGAAGGTACTTTGATGTAATCAAATAACCTAGTGATAATCACTACATACTATAAGTAAAGAATTAAGTGCCTCAAATATAGATTATATTGAAGAGGATAACCATTCAACTATGATTGAAGTATGAATAAATTCAATCAAGACAAAATAAATATGATGATATTTATTGAAGAATTATGTGTTCTTAAATTGATTCTCTATAATATGAATACTGGTCAAGCTTATATGGATAACTTTGAATAAAGTTGGACTTTTTTTCTCAGGTTTGAAGGATGCTGATGGAAACCATCCATGTCCATAGTTCATCCATATATAATCTATTTTTTCCTTGTGAAAACTGATGATTAAGATATAGGGTCCTCACATATATCAATTATTATGATTTTAGTGTCAATGATGTGAGAAAACCATGTTATCAAATTAACGCTTTAATGAATTTTTGAACTTGAACCAGGCCTGGAAAGCTAGAAAACATTAATTTTTGACTGTGAAAACTGACTATGTTGGTTTCAATAATTTTGAAGATACAAAAATATTCTAAGAAGGTGGATTACCAAAGGATAAGACTATTCCAGTTTAGTAGTTCTATCAACTGATGATAAATACCATTCAACTCGATGAGGAATGAAGTAGATTTAAGTACATGATTGAGTATCTAATTTTTTTAGTTCAATCATGAGATAATTAAGAAGATGGTTAGTTTGTATTTGATTAATAAATTCCATGGTTGAGTCTATGTCGATTTATAATGTGATAGTATTTCTTATATTAGGTGATCATGGTATGATTAAGTATTTAATATGTTGTATTGATTTTGATTAAAGTTGGAAAGAATTTAATTTCATTGAGGAGGAATTATTAGAGGTTAAAACTGGATAAATTTAATGTTTGGGTGGTGGGTATAATTTTTTATAGGGTTTTTTTTAATTCTAAAATGTAGTGATAGAAAGTTAAATGAAAATGTGAACTTAAAATAGAGTTGTGACGTAATTGTGGTGGTCAAATAGATATTAAGGTGGTAGAACATTATACTTTAAAAAATAGTATATTCCTCAATTTGGGGTATAACTAATTCATTATTCATCAAATACCATTTTTAGACCATGAATAACAAAAAGTGCCAGGGTAAGAGATGGATTTAGGAGAAGCACTTTAAGGAGGAAAGAGGTGGAGGAATAATTGGGGAGTTAAGTTCCATTCACAATAGAGAAGAATTTATTCTCTATTATTCCATCCCTTATTGTATTTATGCAATTTTACTCATGATTTCATTAATTAAATATACACTAAGATAAAATGTTGAGAGGAATGAAATTATCATGATCTAAACTTCAACTAATACTCTTCATTTATTTTTTCTCAAATTATAATCTATTTTTCATGTGATTTCATCCTCTCAACATAGTTCTAGATTTTTATTAAAGTATTAATGGATGAAATAAAATTTCAAGATTATTTTGAGTAATTTTACCTAAAAAATAAATCATTGTATTGGGTTTAGGAACATGATGAGTAGAAGTTCATAGTTGAATGATAATTTAAATGTGAAGGAAATCCTTTTTTTTCAATCCATTTTCTTATGAGCGTTATTATTAAACAGATTGTCTCGATTCAATTCCTTATCAAAAATATTTCTTTCATGACTCCTTCTATCGCATTTAACTTGGGTATAACACTATTAACTCATCACCTTCACTCTTTTCATGTTGTTATCTTCTATCCAACCACATTTTGGACCCTATTTTTAGTATATTGGGTTAAAATAAATCCCTTATAATATATCACCCCTTTCCCTTGGGTTTGACCCTTCTTTCCACTATTCTAGTGTGAGTAGTAAATTTAAATGAAAATTTTACAACCATGATGTCCTCCATCCAATTAACCAACCTAAGACATTTCTATCCTAGGGGAAAGGGTCCTCTAACCCAATATTTATTCTATAGAACTATATTGGAACCTGTCACCCAGATATGATCGGCAGTCATCATCAGCATGTATGTTCTATTCCACCATCTCTCGATTCGAACACTCAAGGTTATGATTTACATATCACCATGATTCATCAATAGGTTTTAGGTCATTATTAACCTCTTATATCCTATTTAGTCCATTATATATGAAATATAATCCATTTTCCATGCACTCTTACCTTTAAATATGTACACAAATTCAATATGGTCTACAGAAAAATTGAACTTTTTATTCAAATTGAGTTGTGTCAAACCCTTATTATATGGATTTCCCCACATTTTGGTCAAATCTATCTATCCTTAAACTTCATCAACATTTTAGTCAAATCTATCTAAACAAAAATGTCAACAACCTTTGGTCCAAGAATTATAACCTTAAACTATGTACACCACTCCTCAAGTTTTTCTATATTCATGATGTTATGCTCTTTATTCACATAGAGTTTTATTCACCAATGTTTATATATAGATCACTTAAATTTTGGTCAAAGAGATGACACCATAAAATATATCACTCATGATAAAAGTATCCCAACCATAAACTACAAAAATATTTTGGTCAAATCTATTTGAATCAAAACTTAAACTCCCATAATTCCAATTTTCATATCCTTAAACTACTTGAAAAAAGAGACGTTGAACTTTTTAGGTTGAAAACTCATAAATAGAATCCCAAGAAAAAGTTTATACTATGATTATTGGGTGTGTATCCTATATAACCTATACAAATTTGAGTTCTTGAAAAGGAAAATAGACACAAAACTCATCATATCAAAACCCTAAAAAGGGAATATTGGGAAAAAATTTAGTCTCTACTCGCAGGGTATGCATCCTATATAACCTGAAAAAAATTAGAGCATTAAAAAAAATAAAAAAACATGTTAGGTTGAAAACCCGCAAATGTAGGCCAAAGAAAAATCTAAGTCCCATCCCACTAAGTCTCCTTTATTTTAGTATTAGGAAAAAATTAGGTTTGGAAATATGAGGCACAAAACTTTTGAGTTCTACTATATGATTTTAGAAAAGTACAAGCCATGCTTTCCAGGCCTCTTTATCTTGGTAAAAATTAGAACACTCCTTTTTTCCTAATATATTGGCTTATACATTGACAAAAAAACTCACAAAAGTGTGAATTTGGGTTATTTGATCCATTTTAAACATTATAATCCTCATTAAAAATTTCTCCTTTGTGATTCTCGTTATGTTGAGTCAAACCATCCATGTCGGAATGGACAAATTATAGTGTTACAGTGATGGTGTATATGCCTATACCCATCCACAAGCCATTCCTATGAGGAAATTGTCTCACATATAAATGGAATAACTCTAGTATTATAGTGATAGTGTATATGATTATACCAATATGTGGGCCACTCACAAGAGGAAATCATCTCACATACAAATGGACTAACTTTAGTGTTATAGTGATAGTTCATATTCTTATATCCACCCATGATCCATGCTCAGGAGGAAAATTTTTGACTTAAATGTCTAGGGAACCATTATTGAATTGAATCATTCTAAGTTCAATGTTCAAGTGCATTCAAGTTATCTTAATATTTCCTTCCCTAGTTTTTCAGGTTATTATTAAATGATAATTATAGATAACCCATGGTCAAAAAATTAACAAATGATTAATAATTTTTTTTTTCATCCATTAAAAAAAGGAAGAGGAGAATCCATAAGCTGGAGTCTCTCTTCAAAATAGTGACATGTTATAAAATTCCCTCAACATAGGACTAGATTTTAGAAATTAACTCCTGGTATTCATCAACATTATGTTGAATTATGGCTATTTTGTGGCCTCATATTCTTCAGTAAGATGAAGACTTCCCACCACAGTAGCAACAATATTCCACTCCCTATCTTGGGCTTCTCCAAGTAGTCTATGGAATTCTACCAATATCAAATTGGTAGAATCTAACTCATATTATATATGTATAACCTAGAGGGACTCCTATTCAAGTCAACATTAATGTTTTATTGTTTCCTAGACATAATGGGACTCCTCTTGGGACACTAAATCCCAGAGATCAGTGGATTATACTGATTATTTCACCTCAACAAAAATTCATTACAATGTTTACTCCTGATCCCATAATTGAATGGTCTCCCTCACTATATGGTGGATGGTTTGGTAACTAAATCCAATATATCCTATAGTCATGAACATACTACAATGTCTATGAAGTATTGTGGTTAGATCCTCCAAAGGGGTATCTAATACCGACCTGCTTATATCTCTCCAGACATATCAATGAGTGACTTAAAATGAATCCATGGACTCTTAATCCAATCCATATCTACTCGTATAGGGTCATATGTACTCATGGACCAACTCACTTAAAGGGGAAACTTGTATTCCAACCATAGATCCGATGGATCCTAAAGCAATCTCATCCCCTATACTTCCCAGTAGTAAAATCATGGAAGTAGAAACCCCTTTAATATTCCCTATTACATGGTACGGTAAGATCAATTTTGATGATTAAAAAACATATTTTAGTGATGAAAGGGTAAAAATGGAAAATTTAAAGATGCTATGAATTATCACCAACTTCTATATTTTGGGTGTTTGTAGTAGCTTCCACCTCTAGTAAGGGTATATTCTAGGCCTCTCACTCAAAATGAGTTCTGATAGTTATAGTGATGGAAACCCTAAATGTTAATGATTTCTCATCATGTGCGTCACTAGACCTTGTTCTGGGTTGGTATCTCCCCCATGATAACAATATCTCTAGTTTGTGAAGTGGGATCATCCTGGAGAAGCCAACCTTCTCCAGGACCTTTGGGGTCTACCTCAATAAACTTAGGGGATCCACCATTTCTAATTCTAGGAATAGAAACATTTCCACCATAACAACAGGGATGACCATGGTCTCCCATTGATGAAGTAACTTGGAAATATTCTCTATAGAAAAAGTTTCACGAGTCAAAAATTCAAATCAGCATGCCATATTGGGAGATAGTCAAATCAAGCTTATTTATAGAGGAATTACAACCTTATATCACTTTTTTGAAATTATTGAACTCTTATATGGAGATAGATACATATATGTTTTAAAAATAAATCATCCATTAATTCTAATGAATCAAAGAGTGTGACAAGTTCTACCAGAGGAGAGAATTTCAATAAATGTTAAAAAATATCATTGTGGTGTTTATTAAATGTAGCTGAACCATCCCATTCTCTATTAGTAAGGATGTTGGTTGAGATATTCCAATAAATATTTAAATCAATCTTCTCTTAATCTCCACTCATTACTACTTCAGCAGACATACCTTCGGGAGGGACAAGAACCTCACACCCCTGAGAGGTAGACATCTCTAAATTTATGGAGATTGGACCGGTGCCTACCCAAGTCAATGTTTCATTAAGTAAATGACCTTAAGGAAGAGTATGTAATAGTAAATGTAACATTTAAATGTCATCCTTGAGTGAAGTCATAGTTCTAATGGACTTGATTCCTTTCACTAATGGATGCCCTTGGTCAAAAATTATATGGAAGGAATGACCCGTAGTGGCATTGGGAACACTCCATAGGGATCATAAATTACCGTATATGATCCTCTAAACATGGAGATCCTGCTCCTCCGTCATCTATGGTGTCTGAATGAATTATTGGTACATTTTTTATATCTCTAGTGGTATATATTGGGGATACAATAGATGAAAAAGACTCTAATAACTCTTATAATTTCCTAAGAAATAGTTAATGATGTGATGGAATCAATATAATAATATTATACCCAAGAGGGAACATTCTTCTTTCCTCTTCTAAGGAATATTCTTGATCATTATCATCAAATTTGCTGCTTGATTCAATCCTCCATAATTTTGACACTTTACTTGATCTCAAGGTCACATCCTTCATTATATGAAAGGAAACCTCTATATCTCTAATGTAAGACTCATCTTCATGAGGTTCATCTTTATAAGAAATATTAAGGGGGTCTTGACCTAACCAAACCCTATCAAAATAATATCCATCTACTAGAGTGCCTCCCAAAATTCCTTGGTAAATAAATATTCTCTCTATAAATCCCACTCCCTCCAGTCTTTTGGATACCTGGAATCAGAAATAATTAGGGGAAGGAAGGTCAATCCACTCCTTGTATTTGGAACATCTATATACTTTATCTATTTATTTAGAATTTGATATAATGATGGATCCCTTGAAGTGACTCTATTTATAAGAATTTTAGCCTCTTTTGGTTTCTAGGAAATCATTTCCCATGGTCTTCTTGCCTTTTTTCGTCATATTCTTCTTTTATTTCATTCGTTGATGGGTATTTAATCTTACGTACTAGTTTTCACAATTTCTCATCAAGTTAAAATCGAATCCAAGCCTTAACATAGTCTACTGTGAGAAAAATGATGGAACCAATTAGGAGGAAAATTAAATTTTGTGTCTGTATCCTACCATTCAAGCATCAACTAGAATTGACGTAATATCATGGAATGTTTTTTGATTTTTATTCTTGATCGAGGATCGGGAAATTTTCTATATAAAACCAAATTTCCTCCCAAACCTATAGGGAATATACTCCACATAGATTAATTATTTATATATCCAGGCTACCAGGATGACCTCTCATAGGGATATCAAATAAAAACATGATTCAAGGATCCAAGTCTCATTATCAATAATAACACCAATTGGGGATGCATACATGCATATAAATACTAGTTATACTAGTTTTTATAGATCTTCACCTCTCAATTGTTTAGAGGTCTTGACCTATCCCAGATTACAATTTAATGTAAGGTCAAAATTAGGCACTGGGGATATATTAGGAATTGATAAATTCATATCTGCTTACATGAGTTTTCATCCACCCTCAAAACACTTGGAAGGGTCTAATGGTTTGAAATAGGGATTTCCCTTTAAAAATGTTCCCAAGTAACTGGTATGATTTGGCCAACACTAGAACTATAAAATTAATTTGTTTGCCTATTTATAGTTGGAATCCATAATTAAGGTCTTTACCCCAACTCTGGAATGTGAATCACTTACTATTAAGGGATATCCAATCTGGTACAATACCAATAAGGATTCCAAATTAACTAAACTATCATCCTTTGAGATAACCACCTAGCCCGAGTCATTGAATTATCCCTCTTATAGAGTTGTCTAAAAAGTTCTGAGAATTATTCACTTTTAGAGGATTGGGTAAGTTTGAGTCCTCTTGGTTGTGGTCCTTTCCCAATCAGTTTGATGAATAAATCATCCCATGCTCTAAAAGGTACAATAACCTTGGGATAAAGGTCATCTCCCATAACACCTTTTTCTAGATGGAACAAGTACTTGGTGAGTAGTGGGGTCTTTTTGGAATCATTCCATGTATAGGGTGATGGAAGAAATTCATAATACATTTACGCCAGTGTCGAATCCCCAGTAACCATTTAAAAATCCCATAGACTTATTCTTACCACTCCATATAATAAATACAAAGTGTTTGTGTCTAGACTCCACCTACTAATAATGAACTTAATTAAATTCCTGTTGAAATTAATGAAAGTTTGATAAATCTAAATTTCTTCATATAAATTGATTGTTTTTTGCTCTTGTTAAAATTCATGGTAGCACCATTATACCTATAATGGAAAACTCCAATCTATAATAGATTCTCCTCTAGATCAAAGGCCCTAGTTTGATGATCAATCAAGATTTTTATTTTCTATCAACTTCATCATTATTGATCCATAGATATGAATGTTTTGATTAGGGGTACTTGACTACTCCTCCAAGGTTAGAAAAGTGTACCAAAGGATGAAACCTCTAGTGTGATTAATCTCCTTAAAAAATGTCTATAAAATGATATATTAGCTCTATTTTACTCCTAGTACTTTTTGATCCAGTGAATTGGTATATTTCATACTCTCAATGTATGAATTAGATCATCACTTAGTATTCCAAAACTATATAAGAGAACCCTATTTGATAATGGATAGTCTTAAAGTACTGCTGTAAGAACCCAGCTTTTTAGAACGGGTTAAAATCATGACCCTGTTTGAATTTTTGACTAGTTTCTGAGGAAACTGGAGAAAATGGGAAGTTTCTGGAAATTTAGACTACACGCCGTGTACTTTAAGTACATTCCATGTATGTGTAGGTGAGTGATCGTCCATGTGCTCGTCGAGTACATGTCGTGTGATGACTGTGTAGTAGTTTCTTACTACATGGCGTGTAGTTTTGAACACGCCGTGTAGACCCCTGACCGTGTGAGGCCACACATGGCGTGTAGGCCGTTGGCCGGGTAAGAACCAGGGACACACCGTGTTCCCTTTGGAAACGCCGTGTAGTCTAGCCATGTATGAGGGATATATATGGCGTATGGGTATGTCGGTGAGGAAGAGAAGAGGAACTCGGTACACACCGTGTACCCAGAGGTACATGCCATGTACTCATGTCGGCAGGTTCGGAAAGTAAGTTGGTGGAATCAACCGTCTTTTGAACAGTTAAATGAAATATAAACGGCGTGTAGTCCTAAAGTAAATGCCATGTACTTTCTTTTTTTCACTAAAACGGGCAGTAACCTCGTTTTTGAGGCAGAACTCATCCCCTTCGTCGGGTTGAGTGGGGAGAGCAGGCTGAACCCCTCTTCTCCTCCCGATCGTCCGTCTGAGACCCGATCTGAGCTCCGATTAGTGCGTTGGAACCCCCTCGGTAAGGCCTCAATTCCTCTTTGGCCGTTTTGTCTGATTTTCGTTCTAGAACAAGTTATAAACCTTTGAGATGTTTTGAATATTTTTTATATTTACCGCATTTTAGACCAAATTGGCGGGTGTTACCAGAGGAGTAGCATCGTTCGAGTCTCAGGTAGGTGGTGCATACCTCATTTTCTGTTTTCGTAGTTGTTTGGGTGACGCGGCCTTTGGCACGTTTTTAGGTATTTTGAGCGGGACCCGATTTATCTGCTTTTTCATACTGTATTGCTTATGGGACCTCTGGGATGCCTTTGGGTATGCCCGGTTACCAGTTTGTGTGAGCGGGGCCGGGTGAGGGGTCGTTGCTCATCGGGGCATTTTAGCCGGGGGATTCCAAAATGGTTTTAATTTAAATGTTAAAATGTTAAACTATTTAGTTTAATTTATTAGAGCCTGTTATAATTGTTAGAGGAATTTAAGACCTCAGTACTGGTATGGGACAACACCTGGTATAGTGTAATTCGACTGTTTAGTTGTTTTTTCTTGATTATGTTTTCTAGTTAAATATGTTATATATGCAATTTCTGAATTGCATCTGCTGGACCCTTTTTGGTTGTGTTGGGCTTGGCCCGGTTACGCTAGAGTGATGATGATCACAGGTTGGGGCTTTGCCCGGGTTACTTTGGGTGGTTTTGACCACGGGATTGGGCGTCATGGACATCGGCTTGAGGTAGTACGACTTTCAGGTTGTGCATGGCCCAGGATACTAGGGTGGCGATTCCATCGGACTTGAGCGACATGGTCACAGGGACACGAGGTGTCAAACATGTTGGTGGCTTAGGACTATTTTGGTGATTACCGCTCACCCGGGACTTTGAGTAGTGTGCACACAGAGATACTCCATGATGAGGTGGTTTTGACCACTCGTGTGGGTAGAGGCCCCCATAGTTGCAGTTAGGTATTTTGGTTGGGGGTGCTTGTCGTAGAAAGCCACGTGGGAGGTGAGGAGCCTTTAGGAGATGGGCGTGCCTTCGGGACGTCGGTACTTGAGACACGAGGTGTCAGGAGGCACATGGTGTCGGGTTACTATTTTGGGCATGCCTTCAGGTCATCGGTACTTGAGGCACGGGGTATCAGGAGGCACATGGTGTCGATTTACTATTCTTGGGTGTGCCTTTGGGATGTCGGTACTTGAGACACGAGGTGTTAGGAGGCACATGGTGTCGGGTTACACGATAGAGATTCTGGCGTTGGCCGAAGCAAGTGACACTCCATGGTGGTTGTTGAGCACCAGTGGAGTTTGTGTTTATTTGTGCACTATACTGTTTACTTATTTCCTTTTAAATGCATGACTGCTTAAACACATATATTTGGTACGCACCATTGGGTGGTATCCTATAGAGATTTGTCTCACACCCTGCACGGGCCTTTCGGGACGCGTGAAGACTTTATGTATTTACGTGCAGGAAAGAGGCCAGCTTTAGGATCTAGGCTGCATTAGTTGTTGCATGGAGATGGTACGGACCTTGAGGTCATACCTAGATGGGGTTTACTTTGTTGTGTTTATTTTTCTGTATCAGCATGCTTACTTGTTGTAGCTACTGTTGGTTAGCCACTGGTGCCCTTTTTATATTCAGTTGTGTATGACCTACTTTGGATCCATGCTTTGTTGTTTATAGTAGTTGATTGATGGAATGTTGTTCTGTTTACTTTCCGCTACAATTGTTTTCTATATTGCTTCCGCTGTTTATCTATATTGTTTATGCTTCCGCTCTGTGGGTCTGGTTTGAGTCTGCTGAGTCTTTCTTTCCTCTACATCCTTACTGTTATACCCAGACCAGTACCCTTACTATGATCCTCCGAGAGGGTATATCCTCCCCACTATACCTATTCAGACCCTCTCTGCTAGTCAGAAGCCTTTGGCATTCAGGGGAGGTGCGCCTAAGGTAGTGACACCCAACCCATTTGGCACTGTTCGGGTGACTGGTCGGGTCCGGGATGTTACAACTAATCCCATGACTATGAAAGGAGAGGGGTTTTTTTTGAATTAATTCACTAGCTTTGACCATCCCCAAAACTTATAGTCATCTTAACCCACCTCACAGACATGACTTGGGAATTCTTACACTGTTATAAGATCATTTTATACAAAATATGAAATAGAAACGATCAAAAATTGAGAAAAATGAAAAATTATTCCTATATATGTGATAACTTTGTGAAGCCATGTGGTGACCAATCAGATGATATTGTGGCTATGTAAATATGAAAAATTCATCTAATAACAAATTGAATACAGAAGTTACCATACAAAAGTGTGAAGTCACATACCAAGCTCAAAAAAACATCTATTTTTAAATAAAGTAAGAAAAGTTCACTACATGGGGAATCATCCACATATTAATCTCATCGAGAATAATAATAGTAAATATTATGGGGGTATTACCTATTTATAAGAAAATACTATAACCCTCACTCTCTATATGGTCCATGTAATTATCTATACAAATTTTGGTCCCCCCACATGGATCATGGGGTGAAAATGCAATATTTTCTTACATCCTCAGAATTAAACTATCTTCATGTTGATTGGACTCTATTCCAAGGGGTTATTTATTAATTCCCATGAAATTTAAATTACCAACCAAACCAATTCCATAAGTTGAAAAATATCAAAAACAAGAAAAAGATAAAGGCAATGTGTGACCACATAGTGAGTATTTAACTGTGCACTGAGTATGAAGGATCCTTAACTTCATGCTACATTAATGAGGTCACCACACAAGCATCTTCTCCCCACATGGGTTGATGAAGGGATCACTACATGATCTATGACCTCTGATGTAGACCATATTTTTTCATGCTAAATGGATAGGAATCTTGTTGAATAACCCCTTAACCACATGGTGAATCCTTTGTAGATTGTGTGGTGAAGGAAATGTTTTTGGATTCCCACTCATTAGGTGGGTACTATTGGTACACTGATACTTGTAGGAGACCCTTTGTAGTCACATATTCTCTCCCACATGACCACTTATTTTATAAATCCCCTTACCCTAGACATGCCAATAAATACAAGGGTATCTATTTCAAGAGGACACCCCAAGGGAGAAAAGCATAGAGAAGGAGGAGAGTATGAAAATAACTTCTTGTTTGAGCCCCTGTAGAGGAGCTATCAATAGGAAATTCATCAGTTAGAAAAAAAATTAGGAAGGATGAAATATTAATCCCACAAATTTATCTATATTAACTCCCTTTTCAAGGGTTTGTTTTAAATACTAGTACATGGACTCTCATATTTTGCTGAAACTCTGTGAAAACTACTATTATGTGAGTTCCCTCTATAAAACCCATTGCATGGGATCTATCTATGTGCATCTATAACATAGATATATATCCTCTATAATCCTCCCTCAAACATATCTCTTTTTTTGTCCTCCCTTTTAAATACCAGCCTTTCAATTCGATCATGCGGACCAGTCCCCATAATGAGCTTACCACATAGACCAGCCTCCTTTGGGTATCAATGCCTATGCACAGAGTATTTAATTAGTTAGGTAATATTCATGAGGAATACTTTATATAATTTGGAATACCTTTGTCATTTCATAACTTTCATCAAGATTTCCTCCCTAGATAAAACCCCTTCAAGAAAACTTCATAACCACCTTTTACTAAGGTAAAAACTAAGAAAATAATAAACCAATACCTCTCTAAAAATCACCTAACATACATGATCAGGTCATTAGGTACACTAGAAAACCATCCCTAGACCATGTATTTATGGTGAACCAAGTATAACATACATATATATACCATAATTTTAGATAGTTATTCATTAAAAAATATCAATAAGACACACCATAAAATTGTAAAGGTTTGGTGTCTTTGGAGACTAGATACATAGTCAACTTATTTAAGAACAATATTCAACATCTTTGATAATTTCTTCTCATGTAGTACACTTATTAGACATATCCTACTAAATACCTTTCTTTATAAATTTGGGAAAGGAAACATAATAAAGTTTGAGATTTTATTGTAAGGGTAAATGTGAGAGATATCAATCAATGATAAAAAGTGATCATAATATAATCATAATGGTATGGAAATGTGATCGTAACTTACAAAAACATTTCAAACAAGTCATGGGCCATAAATCATGATTATTGGAATAAATATTTGTAATAAAAAAATAAATTAGTCATAAGAGTGTGGAATCATCATTAATCAATCATGGTCAATGAGGTAATATCATAAGCATAAGAATATGACATAAGAGTGTGGCATACATATAATCATAGAAAATCATTTCATTATTCAAGGCTAACTGTTAAGACCATCATAGTGGGAAGAGTCTCACAGTGGATTAGGTTCACTCTCCATTACTATAAACATAGTGGATAGAGTCCCATAGTGTATTGGGCTCACTTCACATTCCCTTTTATATTCTCTCATGATATATAAAGCTTTACCCAATGCATTGGAGGGATATATAATTTTGGCCCCACCCATCACATAATGAAAATAATACATATGTGTGTTGTGACAACATAAAAACATTTATATTTAAACATCACTTATAAACCTATAGAAAAGATATGGGTTTCATGAAAACTTATATAGAAAATTTCATAAGCATACAAATAAATGAGGTGGATGGTGGCATAGTAACATATCTTATAAGGATCAACAACATATGTTTACATAGATAAAAAACACCCCTTTAAAATTATAGGATAAATCACTTTGAAAAATAAGAAGAAATATACCTTTTATTTTAAAAATAATTATTAATTAAAATCATTTAGAAAACTATTTTAAAACATGGAAATAAAGCTTCATAAATAATAATTTTCATGATGGCGAATGAATGTGTTCACATGGAAAATGTTAAAAAGGTATAATTTTGTCAAAATGACACATGTGGGAAATTTTAAAACATTATTTTAAAACATTTATAAATAAATTAAAAATAATATAAAATGTCCTTAATAAGTTATTGAAGAATGGATAAGGACCTCTATAAAATTAATATGGACATAAAGGAGGAAGATTCCTGACCGAAAAGAAGAGATTGGGTTAGTTTCACTTACAAGAATCTCATCAGGTAAATTATTTACAAAGATAAATGAAATTGATAGAGGACATATAAAATCACAAGAATAATTATATGAGAATAAAATATATGGGGTTTCATAGATAAATTTTATTTAGTTTTTTTCTTTATGAAAATTCATTCATAAAAATATCGACTTGAAAAAACAGATTGGAAAGAAACCCTTACAGCTTTGATAACCATTGATTAAAAACCCCCTTCAAAGATATAACTTAATATGTATTTGTAAATCAATTTAATTTCATGAAAGTTAAGATAAAAGTAATCCATTGGGTAGTATATTCACCACACAAAATAAAAAATTAGTGAATATGGCATATGTATCAAGGTAAGAAAGTTGAGATGGGAAAACCTTATTACTTTGGAATTAAAGGAAATCAGGGAGTATGAAGGAAGTTTCATGAAAAGTATTATAAAATAAATGGAAGAATAATTAAAAATGATAATATAATCCATTGGTAAGTAGTTAAACTATATAAAATAATAATATACATTTAATATTAAAACATTCTTCAATGAATGGAAATTGAGATAGAAACTCTTTCATTTTTCTCCCGAATTTCATGAAATATATTTTAAATCATATATAGCAAACATAACCATATTAATAACTTACTTAAAAACCTTATTAATATCTATTATATTTTATATTCTTAAATTATAATCATTCACTACACATGTATTCATTATCAACTATTTATTTTCATCATCTGATATTAGTTATTTCGATTGTTTCATGCATGATTTGTAAAAGTGACATAAAACCCTATTCATTAATAACAAGTTCATCATTTAAAAATTATAAAATATATTTAAATTATTATTTTTAAATTATTTATGCATCCTCATGTTCACTTTATTGAAAATATGTTCATGGTTTAGAAGATTATCTAGGCATAAGGGCTTAGAGGGTAAGAAAAAGGGAGTTCTAAATCCAAGCATGGGTATAAATGAAGATATTTTTCTGTATTTGTCAGGTTATTGCAAACCATAACACCTTTATTATTTTAAAAATAATTATTAACATTCATTGGACTTTTATTTTTTCCATATATGAACCCAAGATAAACTTTTCCTCTAAATTACTGCATCTTTGTAGGTTTGATTATACTTTTTTAGGTGCTAGTCAAAATAGCTCCATTGTTGAGGCTCTTTGGATTTTTGTGCAACCATCCTTAAAAAATGTAAATATTTTATATGTCTCTGAGAAAATATTTAACTATGATTTTGATATTTATATCACACATCTTTTTTCTTCCATTGTTTATGCAAACAACATATAACAGGATAGGAGACCACTCTGGAATAATCTCTCATTTTTGAATTATAATATTCATAATCCCTGGTTTGTAATTGGGGAATTTAATGATATCCTTTTCTCTAGTGATAATATGAGTCCTTCTCAATATTCTATCTCTATTAGAGATTTTAATATTACCATTTAAGATAATAATATTATTGAAATTACTCTTACTAGTGCCAAATACACTAGGTACAAAAGACATTATAATATAGTGGTTGCCAGCAAATTGGATAGGGAGTTTACAAATGAGATTTATTTGGATAAATGGCACAATATCGCCATCTCCACTCTCCCCAATATTCAATATGATCACCATACTATTATATTCACTATTTCTCTCAAAACCGTGAAGCTTCCCCTGCCTTTCATATTCAACAAAGCATGGTTCTCAAACCCTGAATGTTGCAATCTCATTAAAAACTTTTAGGCCTCTATGACTCATTATAATGATCCATTTTCCTGTGATTTTAAATTAAATTACCTTAAATAAAAGCTTAAATTTTGGTGTATCTCAATATCTAAATAAATTTACAATGACATTATTCTTATGGAGAATGAACTACATCAGCTTCAAAATAGCAACACCAACTCTGAATTTTCCACTGATCAGAATCGTGAAATTAACATTTATATGAAACTTAACTCACTCATAACCTTTAAGGATAGCATGCATAAACAATATTTCAAAATCAAATGGTTATCTTATGGTGATAGAAACACTAAATTCTATAACTCTATTTATATAATTAGGAAAGCTTACAGGCCTTTAACCTCTCTCAAAGATGGAGAAAACCTTTTGGATAATGAGGAAGATATTGATAATCATATTTTCTCCTATTTTGAATCTATCTTTAATGGTCCTGACATAAATCAAGATCTATTAAAATATTTAATTCCCATATTTTTCAATAATGAATATAATTCCTTTATTTTAAACATTCCTCCTGATCATGAGATCAAGGATACTATTTTTAGTCGGAATCCTGATAGTGCCTTGGGTCCTGATGGTTTCAAAAATGGATTTTACCAAAAATATTGGTATGTAATCCAAGATGATGTTTAAAAACTTATCAAATACTTATTTTCTAGTGGCATTCTACCCCATGGGTTAAATGTGAAATTCCATTCTTTAATCCCCAAAGTAGATAATGCTGCTGAGATTCATCTGTTCAGACCCATTGCTATTATTAATACCCTTTATAAAATCATCACTAAAATTATTTCAAATAGGATTACTACCATGAATGAGAAAATTATCTCTTGCAATTAATTTGGCTTCATCAATGGAAGATCCATCCAGGACTACATGTTTCTTGCCTCTAAATGCACTAACACATTAAACAATGAAAATAGGGGTGGCAACATTTCCATTAAACTTGACATTAGAAAATATTTTGACACCATGGACTAAAATTTTATATTTAAACTTCTACATTTCTTTTTCTTTAATAATTCCTCTATCTCGAGAATTAAATCCCTATTCAACTTAGCCTCTATATCTATCCTGGTCAATGGTTCTCCTAGAGGTTACTTCAAATGATCCAAAGGTGTTAGACAGTGTGATATCCTTTCTTAAATTCTTTTCTCCATTGCGGAGGACTATTTAAGTAGATTGCTCACCCACATTTTGGACCAGAATAAGCTTAATCCCATCTATGCTTACAGAAATTTGAATTCCCCTATGCATCTATTATATGTGGATGACATAATTTTATTCTTACAAGGTGATAAAAGAAACATTTGAACTCTAAAAAACGCTCTCTCTCACTATGAGGAGGTTTCTGGTCTAGTCATTAGCTGGAATAAATCATATATCTTCTTTGGGAGAAATTTTATGGATAATATAAAGTGTGGTATTATCAATGATTTAGGCATTAAGTAATTTTATTTTCCTTTTACCTACCTTGGTGTCCCCATTTTTTGGGGCAGACCCAAATCCAGTTATTTTCTTAACATTGTTGATCAGGTTCTTAATCATTTATCCTATTATAAAGGGAAAACTCTTTCTATAGAGGGTGGAATATGCCTTATCAAATATGTCATTATCTCCAAAAATGTTTAATCAATGATGGTTTATAAATGGCCTACTAGTCTCATAAAAATGAATGTTTCCATAAAAAAATTTGTTTGGACTGGCATCACTCTGGATAGAAAATTAGTAACTATACCTTGGTCTATGTGTTGCAAACTGATAGAGAAGGGTGTCCTTGGCATTAAAAATTTAAATCTTTTTAATCAGGCTCTTCAATATAGACTTTCTTAGAACTTAATACATAATGAATCTCCCTCTATTTCCTTAATTAAAAATAGGTTTCTCAATAAGTTGAATAAAGGAAACATGAATTTTCTGAACTCTTTCATCTAACATTACATTAAGAAAGTGTATGCCAATTTTATTACCAACTCTAGATGGATGGTCTCCAGGAACTCCTCCATGAACTTCTGGTTGGAAAACTGGACCAGTACCCCCCCCCCATAATTTTAATGATTCCTACTAAAAAAACTCCTAAAAGCATTAATATTAATATTAGGGATGTTATTAACTCTCTTCTTGATAGTCTCCCTAAGAATTTTGTTCATATCATTGACACTTATCCTTTCCTAGACACAGTGGACTTTCTTATTTGGGAACCTTCACATAATGGAATGCTGGATTCAAAAAAAAATATAATCACCTCTTTCATAATTCTACAAAAGATTTAAAATGGTTTAAAAACTTTGATAATTCTTAGATTAAACCTTCAAGATTAACTCTAATATGGAATATTTCTTACAACAGCATCCCCGCTGATACTTTTTTACAATATTTTGGGATCCACATTTTCTCCAAATGTCCTCTCTATAATCAACATAAAGAAGATTATAAACATCTTTTTCTTTATTGTGGAACTACCACTACCCTTTGGAACTATATTTTTAACATTTTGTACTGCATATGGTTGATCCTAGACTCTATCAACACCCATTTAAAGCATTGTGTTAACATGGATAGCTCCCAATAAATCGATAATTTATTTCTTGTTGCAGTTTTTGAGCTGCATCATGTGATTTGGTATGATAGAAATTTTATTATTCATAATAATTGCTCACTAAACCTTAATTTAGGTTGGATTCAGATCCTTAAAGTTATTCATGAAGCTTCCTTGATTCATAAGTGGTATTGTAACAATACGGTCAAAGACTTTATGATTTTGAGACATCTTCATATTGATGGAATTTTTCATCGACCACAACGCACTTTTGATGTTTTCTAGAAACTACTATTATTTGGATGGATTAAAGTTAATGTCAATGGTTCATCTAAAGTAAATTCGGGCCCCACAGGATGTGGTTCCATCTTTAGGGATCATCATGGTCAGATCCTCGGGTGTTTCTTTAGAAGTTGTGGTATTGCCTCTTCTTTAGAGGATGAAATGATGAGTGTGATTCATGCTATCTTTTTTGCCAAGTATCAAGGTTGGAACCACATATGTATTGAAAGTGATTCCACCACCATAGTGAAATCGATTTGGAAGGGTGTGATTCATCTAGCTTGGTATATTACTACACGTTGGATGGATTTTCTTCATTTTCTCCACAACATCAACCATATTACCACTCATATCTATTGTGAAGAGAAAATGGTTGCGGATGGCCTTGACAATAAAGGAGTAAGTCAGGATATTACTTGGTTGAATCATACCCCTAATTATTTACTCCCCATTTATGATAAATATTGTAATATGGCCCCTTCTTTTAGACTCATGTAATTTCCTTTTTATAATAATTGCGCTTTGGTCTTTTGGCGAAGGCACCAATTTCTTCAAAAAAAAACTTATAATGATAATTAATTTGTTTTTTATAATTTAAGAGATATATTTTTGAAATATATTTATTATTAATATAATATATATTTATCAAATATATTTTATAACCATCCATGTAATGAATTTTTGAAAATAAAACATATCAGTCATGGAGGTGGTAGTCTGCACATATGCATAGAAAACGTTTTCATTTTTCTAAGAATCAAACAAAGGTATAAATGGATTTATATTTTAAGAATATTAATGGTGTTATAAATAATATATTTATTCATTAAATACCCCTTTTAAACATCCATTTCATTTTTTTTTACGAAAAATATAACACGTCACTCATGGAACAGGTAGTCTACAAGTAACACGAGCAACGTTTTCATTTTTTTGAATGGTTAGGAGGGAGATAAATAATGTTTTTATCATAAGCATAATAAAATTTTATTAAATTTTGATACTAATTTAATTATTTTATCATGGGTAGAATTTATTTTTAGGAGTAAGATAGAGAAAATAAAATATTAAGTAGTGGATAGTACTTATGTCGATAAATTGAACCTTCTCCTGGAGGAACTCTTAGAAATAAAGGATTTAGGGAATCTTCTTGGAATAAGAGGCTAAAAAATATGAAATAAGGATATAATTTAGGTAAAATTCGTGTATTTTCAAGATAATTTTGAACTATAATTTTGGTTTTTACTGGTTGGAAGTGGCCTCCTTTTATAGGTGAAAAAAATGGACTTTTCCTTGGAAATGAATGTTAGGCAAGGGGTATGATTGGAATTACATGAGAGTTATGTGATGTAGGTGGTTAAAGTTTGGTGATACATGTCGTTATGACTTTAAAACATAAAAAATGACTTCTATAAGGTCTAATTTTAATGTTAATGTAGAAAAATTTGAGCCTCTTGAAATTACAGATTTTTACCCTTATTGACCTTGATTAAAAATTAACAATGGAAATTATTTTATTGATAAAAATATAAGATAATACCTATAACCAAATTTTCAAATGATGAATCAAAATTTTTAATCCATTTAATCTAATTAAATTTATATATATATAAATTTATCTTTTAATTTAAATCATAAAATACATGGAAAATTGTTTTGTGGGAAAATGTATTTTTATACATTAAATGTTTTTATTAATATTTCCTATAAATTAATAATTAAATTAGTGTTAATATATTATTAATATAAAAAATATAATTTATCATAATTTAAACCTAATATATTTTCTTTCTTTGAATAAAAATACATATCACATAAAAAAACAATTTTAGTAAAAAAGCATTTTTAAGAAAAAAATGGTCTTATTAGTTATTTAGGTTTACTAATTTAATTTTATCAATTAATTAGTATTTTAAATGAACTTTATTTTTATTTTTCCACATATTCCCTAATGATTTTACCTTTATTTATACCCTCCTATTCAACAACTATATCATATTGGTTGTATCACAAATTTTTTATTAAGTGTTATGTGTTAAACAAGTTATAAATGGAATCAAATTTATTTAAGATAAATATATTATAAAATATAAGGGTTTTAAATTCACCCCCACCCACCCCATCATGATAATAATTCATCCCTGAATTTTTTTTATTATCATGGAAACAAATGAGGATAATTCTATCTTATTACATCCTTGGTTTCTCATGTAGCTTCCTCAAATTTATAGTTTCACCACAAAACTTTGACTAAGTGAGTACCATTGATCCAAAAAACTTAATATCTTCAATCCAAAATATCCACCAATTATTACTAAAAATAAATATCATGCTTCATCTGTATATATTATGATTTTAGTACATGTGAAGGATCTAGTATCTACTTCCTCAAAAGTAATACATGGGACATATCGTGAATTTGGGAGAGGTTCAGTGGAAGTGACAAGAAATAAGCTATTATCCTAATGTGGTCAAGAATCTTAAATGGATATATATTGGTATCATCTTTCCCTTATTTAAAAATCTCATAAATTTATTCTAAGGATATATTCATAATAATACCTTTCCACAAACCTCAAACTCTATATCTTGTCGATGTTTTTTAGTATAAAACTTTTGTGAATTATAAGTTGTCCTGATGTGATTCTAAATAATTCAAACTTTCACTATCATTTCCTTAGCTATCTCAGGTCAATATATATTTCATTATCTAACCTCATCCTATCATGTTTTAGTTTTTTACTTCTTTCCATATAGGGATTCATAAGGAACTATCTAAATGTTTGAGTATAAGTTATTATTATAAGAAAATTTGACTAGAGGAAGGTATTGATCCCAACCACCTTTGAAATCCATAGAGTAAGATATCAATATATCTTCTAGTATTTCAATGGTCTTATAATATTGACCATCTTTATGAGGATCATATACAGTGATAAATATCAAATCTATATTCAATTCTTATTAAAGACTTCTCTAGAATTTCAAGTTAAACCATGGTTCTTGATCAGATGTAATTGGGAGTATTACTCCATGAAACCTTACCACTTTCTTAATGTAAATCCTATCAAGTTGGCCAAGTAAGAAATATTCTCTAAAATAAATGAAATGTGTTGAATTCATAAGGTGATTTACTACAACTAAAATTGTTTTATGGCCTTTAGATCTATTGGGGAGTGCTATAATGAATTCTATAGTGATGTTTTACCATTTCCATATTATAAGAACATGGTTCTTCTTTGAGGTAAAAATCCTATACTTTATGTCAATTCTTAGTTAAAATGTTTAAATGTGGCCTTTTTGAATTCCCTTTTAGGTTATGGAGTTACCGAGGGTGTATGGGGCTGGTTCATAGCCTGTAATCCAAGTTTTGGGTTGAAATAATCCTAGTTCATGGTTAATTCAAACCATGTGGGGCAGAATGCATGGTCTGATAAGCCATTCATGGCTTGGTCATAGAGTAGGGTAAGGCTGCACAATTAGACCAAACCATGAGAAATGGGATGCATGGTCGTGTGTTCATGTATAAAATTTTGATAATGGGTTTTGGCATGGTTTTTTCATGGTTAGTCAAACTGTGCGGGTAAACCATGTAGGGTGTCCCTTATCTATATCTAATTAGGCACAGTTGGAGAACAATTTAGAAACGGTGCACCTAAAACATGAGACACTATATATTGGGTGAATAAACAAAATTACCCTCACTTAATTCTTATATCAAACCTAGTTTTATATTTCTCCTACGCATAGAATGGGATCCCATTTCGAAGCCTTATTTGAGCCTATTCTAGGAATTATCATCGGATCTCCGTCTGATCTTTGATTCAAGTGTCGCTCATCTCATTAGATCGATGTAAGTGAGTATTTTATTCCTTTTTAGTCGTTCTTCATTCTTATATATATCAATTGTGCGATTTAGTTGTAAGATAATATTCCATATTATTAGGTTCTTTGTCCATTCTTCATTTTTCTCCCAATCTGAGTCGAATCAGGACCTAATATTATATGTGCTATCAAGTAAGGGCCTATGTTAGGTGGTATCATGCCTTTTATTTAATGTTGAGTGGTTATATATATTTATTTGTACCGCACACCCAATTCTTGGATTGTTTTCCTATAAATGAATTTTAATCCTTGAATTGAATTGTTTAGTATGGCTTATGTATTTAAAGAGGCCATCGATGAATGGTTATAGGTTTAATACCTTGAAATCGGAACCACCCATTTTGGTCTCTTATTTATTTAAATAGTATATTTTGATGGCATGTGGCTTTGGACCCTTTTTTTTGTTCCCTTTACCAATTTTTTGTGGATTTCAATAATTAATTTCCAAAGGATGATTTAATTGTGAATTGATATATAAAAATTTAATTATGATATCAATTAGAATTTAATTGATTAATATGAATGGATGAATGACCATGAACATTGTCCCTTACCATTTATAGCTTGTTTAAGCTTGAAATTATTATTATAATGAATTTCCTATGTGAGTTAAGTTAAAGCAAGCCTTATAAGTTTGGACAAGGGTTTTTGTCACCATTTGAGGTGAGATTGAAATGGATTGTTCTTAGTGTTGACCTTGACCTGTTTATTTTAATTGGTTAAATTGTTTTGAATTGGTTAAATTATTATATGTATTGGGTGACACATGGATTCATATGAGAATACCATGGATGGACTCATTTGGATTTGACATTGCTTATGCCCGAGTGACACTTGGACTCCCTGTATGGTTTTCCAAGGAAGAGATCTTAGGGGCTTGACTATTATATTTTGAGTGATACTTGGATTCCAAATTAGGAATGCCAAGGATAGACTTAGAGGGAATTTGATCATTATTCTATGGGTGATAATTGGGTTACCTTAGTGGACCGCTAAGGATGGACTCGAATGGAAGTGATGTTATACCACACCTAGAGCAATACTTGGGTTCTTGAGAGGATCTCCATGGATATAATTGTAAGGTGTTTGGTTTATGATACCCCTGGAGAAATACCTGGATTCCAACTTAAGAATTACATGTATGGGATTAGGTTCTGAAATGTAATAATGAATGGAATGGTTTATATGACGTGTCCGCCAAGCCAAAACACAAGCTTGGATTCTGTCTTTGTTTATACTTATCGGATGTCCTGTTCATACATCCTTGATCGTAATATCATGAGGGGTGCCAGGATATGTGCTAGGTTTTGAGACTTATTGATTAAATATAATTTAATAATTAGTTGAACATGTTTATAAATAAAACAGTCCTGACTATTAATTCAGAGACTTATTTGTTAATGAAACTGTTTAAATGTACTTGTTTATAAAAGAGAACCTGGACCTTATAGGATGTTTACTTTTGAGTACTTCCCTTACTTGTTATATTTTTCATGCACACTGTAGTTATATATATTCACTGACTATATAGTATAGACCTTAGGTGGTTGCCTATTGGGATTATATCTCACATCCTATTTGGTCTACCTTTGGGTATCCAAACAGACTATATGATTGCAGGTATGGATAAGGGAAAGAATGCTTCTATGAGATCTTGATTGTTTCATAGAATCAGTGGAGCATGGGACCGATCTGAGGCTCACAATTCTAGCGGGATACTTTTTTCCTTTTTGTACTTTTTTACATGTATTATATATCTATCTTTTATACATGTTTTGGATGCTTTCTTAGAGACATGTGACATGTATTATCATTTTGTATATGAGGTGGTTTTTGGAATTTCTTATATATATCAGTCTTCCATTTTTTATTTATTTTTTGGTTATTGTACTGCTTCCACAACTTGTATGTCATTGATTTTGTTGTTTTACACTCTGGAAATGAGGGAATAGTCTCCCTAAAGATACACCCAATCCCTCATTTCTAGTCAGCAGCCTCTTGCATTTGGGGATATGTGCTTGAGGCCATGTGGACAAAAGGGATGAGGGCACCAATGAGTGGAATACAGGTCTGAGATGTTACACATATAGGTATGGGTAATGATTGCATCATCCACTTAGATTTATGATGTTGTGAATTAACTTACTAATATAATAGTCATCCAGATACATAATCCACAATATACCTCTTCATATTATATCACCAAAAATTATCTTTGAGATATTTATATATATTTGTGCTTACACGATGGATACTTATGTGTTTTATCTAACAAATCCTATGATTATGGTATTTTATTAATGCATATCCAGTTTCTGAATCTTATCCTTCCATCGTGATCAAGGTTGAAAACCAGAACATTCATTACCTTCTTCAACAATTCCACATCCTCCTTTTTTACCTATTTAATCTTCAAATGGATGGATGTCTAAATATCTATTTGATAAAGATAGGATTTATCCCCTTAACTCATGATTTCAAGGTCCATCTTCTATAAATCCATAAGAAATGGATTTATTTCAAAACTCATTGTGGATAAGCTAGCATGGTCCTTCCGAATTAGAGCATAATATCCACCTTGTTCTCCTTTCCATTGTGGTAATATATTGAGTAGTCAAAATCTTTAATCAACTCCAACCATCTCCTTTGGTGCATATTCAACTATTTAATTGGGAATATATACTTCAAGATTCTATGATATATATATATATAGATCACATATTTCACCATAGAGATAATTCCTCCATATTTTAAAATAAAATATTACCGCTACTGACTCCAAATCATGATTTGAGTAAATTTGGTCATGAATATTCAATTGGAAAGAGTCAGGAACTACTACTATGTCATTATACATGATAACACATTTTAGTACATTATTTGTTGTATCAATGTATATCACAAACCCTTATCCACTACAAGGTAGTCTGAGCATAGGTTTGTTAACCAACCTTCTCTTTAGTTCCTTAAAATTTTCTTCACATTCATCTAAACAAGTAACTTAAATACTTTTTAAGACAACATAGTTAGTAGATTTGATAATTACAAGAAATTTCTCATAAAGTGTTGGTAGTATCCATAAAATATAAAAAAATACATATCTCAATCATTTTTTTGGTCAGGGAAATTGTTCAACAAACTCCATCTTAAAAGGATCCACAGATATACCCTTCATTGTAATTATATGACTCAAGAATGATACTTTTTATAGAAAGAATTCACACCTACTAAATTTGTTAAAAAACTTCTAATTTCTCAAAGTCTTCAAAATAATCCTCAATTGATATTTATCCACTTCCATTTTCTTATAATTTATGAGAATATAATCCATAAAGACTAATAAAAATTGATCAAGGTAATCTATAAAGACTCTAGTCATTAGATCCATGAAAATTATATGGGAATTGTTCAGTCAAAATGTAATCACTATAAATTCACAGTTTAAATACCTTATATGGAAATTCATCTTGGGAATATCCTCATTTTTAAACCTTAATTGATTATATCTATATCGAAGGTTAATCTTTGAAAATTATTGATCTCTATTCAGTTGATTAAATAATTCATCAATATAAAGTAGAGGATATTTTTCTTGATAGTGGTATTTTCAAGTTCTTGATAATTAATTCAAATTTGAACCATATTTCTTCTTAAAAGAGGAATAAGTGTATCCCCATGGTGACACACTAGAGTATATTAATCCCTTTTATAGATTCACATGGAGATACTTATTTAATTACTATAACTCAATTGGGTATATTCTATAAGGATTCATCGAAATAGCTATAACACCAAGTATGGGTTCTATTGAAAACTCAACTTCATAATTTGGGGAAAGACTATGAAATTATTAAGTAAATACATTATCATATTCTTGAAAAATAGGCATATAATAAATATTGAGTTTCCCCTCAACCATTTTTGCTAGATACCCCTCATGAGTAGGTATTAAGACCCATATAATAGAAGTACTTTCCACTATAATTTCATTATAAATCATCACATAGATAAATGATCATAGGTTGGTTCAAGATATCAAATGTGAATTCACTTACCCAACAATCGATATGGGATCTATATAGGGAGATTTAATCCATGCCTAAGATCACATAAAATCTAAACATAGGGAAAATAATAAGATCTGAATGAATCTAATTCTCAAAAACTTCAATTAGAGAGGAATTTTAGACTTGAGATGTACTCATCATACCATTAGAAGTTTTAACTGACAAATCAACATTTAACCGTTGAGGTAGTGATGTGATACTCTTAGAAAATTATTTATATATAAAAGAGTGATTGGAACCAAAATTAAATAATACATGTTCAATTATAGAGTAAATGATAAGTTTTCCTTTCACTACTTCACCCTCATAACCTATATTAGTGGTTTTGATTGCATGAGCCTTCCCTTTATCCTTTATCTTAGGGGGGTTTAAATTGATTATCATTATTAACCCTTGGATTCGTGCATTTTTTGGTTCATATAAGTACTTTCCACTAGAATTTTATATCCATATTCACATAAATAAATGATCATAGGTTGGTTCAAGATATCATATGTGAATTAACTTACCCAAAAATTGATGTGGTCTCTATATATAGTGAGTTAGTCCATGCCTAAAATAACATCAAATTAGAATATAGGGAGAATAAAAATATTTTAAAGAATAACATTCCCAAAAACGTCAATCGAAGAGGAATTATAGACATGATATGTAATCACCATACCATTAGGAGTTTTCAATAATAATTCAACATCTAACCATTGACATAGTGATGTTATAATCTTTGAAAATTCTTTAGATATAAAAGAGTGAGTGGAACGAAAATCAAATAAGACATGTAAAATTCTAGAGTAAATGATAAGTGTACCTTTCACCACTTCACCCTCGTAACCTATATTAGTAGTTGTGATCACATGAGCCTTCCTTTTATCCTTTAAATTATGAGGTTTTTTCCACTGATTATAATAATTAACCCTTGGATTCATGTATTGGTTGGAATAATTTTTATACTACTTTCAATTAAATCATTAGAGTATGGGTGGGGTATTTGGTTGATCTTTCTTCGCATCATTGATTGACCTCTTCATGTCTCTTTGGCATTCATTTTTTATATGGAATTATTTTCCATAATTAAATAATCTATTCATTACCTTGAGGAAATTTCTTCTATGCTTATTTACATATTTTCAATATAAAGGGAAATTAATTTTCTTTATTCTATGGGTTTTATTATTTGAATTTCCTTTAAAATCTATTTTTTTTCTTAGTCCCCAAAACCATAAGAATAATTTGAGTCTCTACTATATATTTCTACCTTGATATAAATTTTTTCCTTAATTTGATCATTTGGTAGCTTAATATGGTTCATGTTGTTATTCATATCTTGAGAAATTTGGCCAATCATTTTCATGAGGTTTTTCACCCCAACTCTCATCCCATGCGGTTTCTCATTAAGAAAATCACCACATTGTGTTTCATACTCAATGTTAACTCAGTTCATCTTAATTCTATACATTCACTAAAATTAAGTAAATTTAGAGATAAAAATACTTATAAAATGAAAACTATAAAATTAAAATAAATAACTCATAAATAAAGTGTATAACCAAAATTATGAACATTGAGGTTTCAATCTAACTTTCCTATGGTCATTTCCTATCTGGTTTCCAAACCCAAATATATTCAAATCCATTATAATGGTTTTTTTTAAAGGTAATGCTTTGGTCAAAGACCAAAGCACAAATTATTATTAATAAAAGACAAGAAAGTTACAAGAGTCTGAAATAGGGGATTTTTTTACAATCTCTATCAAAAAGTTCAAATAAATCAGCGGGCAGGGAGTCCATCCAAGTCATCTGCTGGTGAACTCCTTTATTGGAAAGAGCATCAGTGACGGAGTTCGCCTCACGGTAAGTATGGGTGGCGATAAAATCAATCTTGTGGAGCAAGGTAAGGCAGTTCATCCAACGTGAAGTATGCTTCCAGGCCAGATGAGTGCTGCCATTCCAAATGGCATGAATGACGGTGGATGAATCACTCTCAATCCATAGTTTCCTCCAACCTCTTTGAAGAGAAAAATCAACAGCATGGATGACACCCAGCAGTTCTGCCTCCAGCGATGACGAGTGACCGCATCCAACGAAGAAACAACCCTGACACTATCCAGCAGAGTCTCTGAAAATAGCACCACAACTGGCAGGACCTGGATTTCCTTTTGATGCACCATCAACATTAACTTTGATCCATCCCTGCATTGGAGCCTGCCAGAAAACCTCGAAGGTGCGTTTGGGCTTTGGATAATTTCCAGGTACACGAAGACGGCGAAGGATCTCAAAATCTCCAACTGAGTTGTTGCAACAATCTTTTTGAATAAAAGCATCCTCTTGGATTGCCACAAGGATCCGAGATTTTCCTGCATTGAGGTTAAAAGAATGATTATTATTAATAAGATCATTTCTAACATACCAGATTTCATGAATGAGCTCCGCCACTGCCGCCAACCAGATGTTGTTGATCTGCAAAGAAAGGTCAGATCTAGTGCAGTTTATTAGAAACATAGAAATAGAATCAGTAAAAGAGCATCTGAAATTGAAAAGATCAGAGACAAAATGCCATAGTGCAGAGGCTGTCACACAAGATAGGAAAAGATGATCTGCATCCTCCCTGTGTTGGTTACATAAGCGGCATTTAGAACAAAGATGGATCCCAAAATTTTGGAGAATAGTATCAGTAGGCAATCTATTATGGGAAATACGCCATATAAGGGTAAGCCTGGAGGGTTTAACCCAAGGTTTATTGAACTGACTTACCCAACTATAACTAGAATCAAAGTGAGAGAAATTCTACTTATAAAAGCCTTTGGAGTCTAGGACACCATTAGGGGAAAGTTCCCAAACCAAGAAATCACCATCAGGAGAGAAAGAATGGTTATCAATGATTTCCATAATATTATCCGGGAGATCATGACGATGGAATTGAAGAACATATTTTATAGATTGATTAGTGTCCACAGGAGTATGACTAGAAGGTAGCAGAGTTATCAAGGGGTTATCATACCATTTACCACACCAAAAGTTAATAGAAGAGTTAACACTAACCATCCATCTATAATTTTCCATGATCTTATGATAAGAGTCCCTGATAGATGGCCAGATGGAAGAATTAATGAAATTGAGATTCCCTTTTAAAAGCTTAGAAAGAAATCTGTGATACAGGAAGTTAGTGGCTTTAGAAGGGGAATTAATAATATGCCAAGTAAGATGAGCTTGGAGAGCGTCATTGAAAAGCTTTAAATTTTTTATGCCAATCCCACCTTTATCAATAGGTCTACAACAAGAATTCCAAGGAATGGTGACAAGCTTCCTTTCAAGAAGACTTCCAGTCCAGATAAAATTTTTTATAAGGGTATTAATTTTCTTGAAAATGCCAGCAGGCCATTTATAAATCATGAGAGATTAAACCATTTTAGAAACAATGGTTGATTTGACCAAGAAAATTCTCCCAGCCATGGAGAGAGATTTCCCTTTCCAATTGGAGAGTTGTTTTGTAATCTGATCAATAACATTAACAAAATAACTGACTTTGGGTCTCCCCCAGAAAATAGGAACTCCTAAGTAGGTAAAGGGAATCCGACCTTCTTTAATACCTAAATAATTGGTGATATTATTTTTTCTACCGATAGGAAAAATTTTACCAAAAAAAATGAAGGATTTATTCCAAGAGATCACTTGACCGGAGACCTCCTCATAATGAGCAATGTCACCCTTAAGAGTCTGAATATTCTTTTGGTCCCCTTTTAAAAAAAGGATGATGTCATCAGCATATAAAAGATGAGTGGGGGCATTAATATTTCTAGCGACCTGTATAGGTTTAAGCTTACTTTGATCAGCCAAACTGCTGAGGAGTCTACTAAGATAATCCTCAGCAATGACAAAAAGGATAGCGGAAAGAGGGTCACCCTGTCGAACACCTTTAGAGAAGGTAAAGAACCCTCTAGGAGTGCCATTAATAAGGACAGATATGTGAGCTGAAAAAAATAAGATCCTAATTCTTTCAATGAAAAGGTCTTGAAAACCAAAGCTTTTTAGCACTTTAAAGATAAAGTTCCAATCAATAGTGTCAAAATCTTTTTTAATATCCAGTTTGATAGCCACACATCCTCCTCTATTTTTTTTATTTAAAATATTAAAGCATTCAGAGGCAAGGCAAATACAATCTTGAATGGATCTACCTTTGATAAAACCAAACTGGTTCCAAGAAACAATTTTATTGCAAATAGGGGCAAGTCTATTTGCAATGATTTTAGTTATGATTTTGAAAATCGTGTTAATGAGAGCAATCGGTCTGAATTGATGGATCTCAGTAGCATTTTCAACCTTAGGAATCAATGTTAAAAATTGAGCATTGATTCCATGTGGGAGAAGACCACGGGTGAAGAAGTTTTTAACAAGGTTACAAACATCAATGTGAATTATGTCCCAATGCTTTTGGAAAAAACCATTGTTAAATCCATCAGGGCCAGGAGCACTATCAGGATTGAGGCCAAAAACAGTGTCTTTGATTTCATGATCAAGAGGAGAGCTCAAAAGCAAGTTGTTATCCTTATTGTCCACCAATAGAGGAATAAGATCGGGATTAAGGTTAGTGATAGAATCTGTACCATTAAAGAGATTATAAAAGTAAGAAGTAACATGATTCGAGATGGCCTCTTCAGAATCAGTGATCACACCATCAATAGTAAGTTTAGAAAGAGGACTATTTATCTTTTGAATTCTTTGAAGATAGTTGTAGAATTTGGTATTACGATCACCATCAGTGAGCCATTTGGTCCTAAACATATTTTTACGCAAGTTATCTTTGAAAGTAAGAAAGGAGTTAAGTTTGACAGAGATATTCACTTCCAATTGAGGATCCAGAATGAAATCAGAGTTGGTATTTTGAGATTGAAAACTACTAAGCTCTTTCTCAAGTAAGGAAATATCCAGATCAATTTGAGAAATTGAGGATTTACACCAACCTTTGAGGGAATGTTTAAGAGTTTTCAACTTATATAAAAAGGAAAAAGAATCTTGTTGGTGTTTCATGGAATTCCAGATGTTTTGAATGAAAGCAACATAATCAGGATTCGAAGACCAAGCATTATTAAATTAAAAAGGAAAGGCATATTTCTTATCTTGTGTGAGAAGGCTAACAAGAATAGGATGATGATCGGAATTGAGCCTAGGGAGAGTAACACTAGAAATATTATCCCAGCTATCCAGAGTCTTCATGTTAACGAAGGCCCTATCAAGCTTACTAGCAACTTTGTTATTACGGTGATTTCTGTACCAAGTAAATTTAGCCCCAGAAAGAGTGATTTCTAAAAGATTAGAATCTTCAATAGACGCTCTGAATTCCCTGGAGGATATAGAAAGGTGAGAGGGCCCAATTTTTTCACAGGGACTAAGGATGGCATTAAAATCACCCATGACCATCCAAGGAGATTGAATGCATTTATCCAAATCAATAAGATCATTCCATAGGTCTCTTCTATCTTGATATCTATTCTTGGAATAAACCATAGTACAAAAAATATGACGATCATTCCAAGAAAAATTACAAGTAAAGTGTTGATCAGAAGATCTAAAAATGTTGATATTTTTTAGAGAGTTATGGAAGAAGATCCACATAGAATCAGAGTTAGAATCTCTTTTGCAGGATCCTAGGAAATTGTAGTTGGGAGAACCAAACCTCATAAAATTCATTTTGAAAGTAACTTTCGGTTCAGAAATAGCAAAAATCAGAGGTTTGTGATTATTTAAAAACCTCCTAAGAGTGATGGAGGTGTCTTGATTAGCCACACCTTGACAGTTCCAAAATATAATATTCATTACAAATTAGGATTTTGGGTAGGACCCTTCTGATTTTTTAAATTCCCAGCACCTTTAGTCCCTTGAGACCTTGTGACAATTGAAGAGGGTGGGAGTTTTTGTTTGGTATCCAGTTTAGACTCTTGGTCAGAGTCTTGCAAGTCATTAGCTCTCAGATTAGAGCTAGGAATTATGATAGGAGGAAGAGGGTTCTTAAAATCAGACCTGTCCAGAGGCTGTTCTCGAGAAGCTCCATGTACAGGTAACTGATCATGAGAAGATTCTGACACATCCAGATTAACTGGAGTGGCCATGTCAGAACAGGAAGAAGGACTGGACATGGTAACAGCTGCATGAGCAGAAGAATGCTCAGGGAGAGGATGTGTCATGTGCTCTACCAAGGCAGAGTCAGAATAGGGAAGATAAAAAGAGTTGTCAACATGCAAAGCAGAGATCAGACTCTCAGGAATCTGAGGAGCAGAAAAAGAAGCAGGTTTCTGCTCTCCAGAAGAAAAACAAGATTCCCCCCTGCGAACCAAAAGGGAGACAGCATCTTGAGATGGAACAGGAACCGGAACAGAAGTTTTAGCAAATGAAAGAGCTACAGATTTATCATTTCCAGCAAGCATATTTGAGAGAGTAGCAGTATGTGAATCAGCCAAAATCTTGGAGATTTCTAAGTTAGCAGAGACAGTAATAGGCTGTGCATCAGTGTCAGAAACACATGCATAATTATGGACAATTTTAGAATCCCCAGTATTAGCAGTAGAAGAGTATTGCACTAAACTAGGCAAATCAGAATTGGAGATTACAAGATTAGCAGCAGGTATCTCAAGAACAGGGTTACCTGAGTCTGGGATTATCCCTATCTCACCATGTGATTTTGAGAAAACAGCAGGATAACCTTCCTGGACCGTAGGAGGAGAGACCTCCAAGACCTTAATGTCATTTTCCTGAAAAGTTACAGCTCCAGAAATACTAGCAGAAGCAGAGATGTTGGGGATAGTGAGAGGAATTTTTTCAAGGTTATTAGCAACTTCCCCAGTGACTATGGCCTCTAAACCCAAAGTAGTAGATTCATTTTTATGAGAGGCTTCTTCTTCATCAACTATAACACTCCATGTTTTACCTTCTACAGGAGCATTAAGCTTTTTAACCCAAACATTTTGCTTTTTTTTAGTGTGCTCAGAGTTATCAGAAATATATTTCCCTTTTTTACCATAGGCAACCTCTTTCCAATCATTGTTTATAGGGGGGTCCATCTGTTTTCTAGCCACCTTGCATGTGGAAAAATTATGCCCAATCATTTTGCACACATCACAGAAAGGGGGCAACTTTTCATACTCAATGTTGATTTCAATTCTATGAGTAGGAGTATTGAAACCAATACTAGTTGGTAAAATGTTGGCTAGGTTGACCTCAACCATTAGTCTAGCATATAAACCAAGATATAGTTAGGACTCTTTTTCATGAACTAGAGTAAAATTGATCTAATACACAACCATCCTTTTCATAGTTATTACTCCTAGGTGCAGTTGTATCAGAGCCTCCATCCACTTGTTTGTATCCAGATAAGGATTTCATTGCTATAAAACCACACAATATCTAATTTACCAAAATTTCAATATTTTATCTTATACCTAGGATTATCCTTATGGTTTTAAATAAGGTTTTCTAATCTTATTTAGCAAAAATAACTAAATTAATATCTAAAAAAACTAAACCCTACTTTGATACCAACAATGGTGACCCAAGCATAACATACGTGTATATACCATCATTTTACATGATTATTAAATAAATCTATCAATAATACTCATCTCAAAACCAAAATGATTTAGTTTATTTAGAATTTAGATACATAATCAACTTATTTAAGAACAATATTCAACATATCTCACAAGTTCTTCCCACATAGTACCCTTCTTAGACACATCTTACTTAATACCTTTCTTTATAACTTAGGTAAAATAAAACATAATAAAGGGTGATCTCAAATGAAAATTAAGGGTAAACATGAGACATATCAATTGATGGTCATAAGTGAGTGTAAGATAAGTATAAATGTATAGTAACATGATCATAACTTATAAAAAGATACCCAATAAGTCATAGACTGTAATCATGAGTTTTGGTATAAAGATTTATTATAATAAAAGACATATGTCATAAGAGTTTGTAATCATCATTAATCAATCGTGAGATATGAGTGAATATCATAAGTATATTAATATAACTTAAGAATTTGGAATACACACAAGCATTGAAAATCATTTCATTAGTCAAGGATAACTACCAAGAACATCATGGTGGACAGTATCCTATAGTGGATTAGGTTCACTTCCTAATCCCGTAAACATAGTGGATTGGGTTCAATCCTCATTATATTTTTTATTATCTTATTATATATAAATATTTACTCAATAAATTTTAGGGATATATAATTATTGTTCAACTTATCACATAATCAAAACCACACATATATATTACACAAGAACGTGAAAACATTCATATTTCAAAATCACTTAATTTACCCATAGAGAACATATGGGTTTCATGAAAAATTCCCTAAATCATTTCATTATCCTTACATATAAAGTATTTGGATTGTGGAATAAGAAAATATATCATAAGTAACATCAATGGATGTTGACATAGATGAAAAACACCTTTTTAATATTATTGGATAAATCACTTTTAAAAATAAGAATAAATATGTATTTTCTTTTAAAAATAATTGAAAATTAAAATTATTTGGAAAACCATTCTAAAAAATGTAAATTAATCTTTATAAATAACATTTGTCATAATGTAAGAAGAATGTGATCACATGGAAAAAGTTAAAAGGGGGCATTTTTTCAAAATGATGCATGTGTAAAATGTTAAAACTTTATATTAAAACTTTTTAAAAGAAAGTAAAAATATTTAAAAATATAATTAATCAATTATTTAATCATGGATAAGGAAATACATAAAATTAATATGGACATAAAGGAGGAATATTCCTAACCGAAAAGAAGATGTGGGGTCGGTTTCACTTACAAGCGTCACATCATGTAAATTATCTACCAAGGGAAATGAAATTGAGAGAGGACATATAAAACCCAAAAAATAAATATAGGAGAATAAAATAGATGGGTTTTTAGAGATAACTTTTTCATAATTTTCCCCCAGGTGAAAATTCATTCATAACAATCTCAACATGAAAGTGGGATTATAAAGAAACCCTTATGGTTTTGATAAAATTTGATTCAAACCCCCTTGAAAGAGAGAACTTGATATGTATTTGTAAATACCCTAAAATTAATGAAAGTTATAATAAATGTAATCCATGGGGAATAATATTAATCACAAAAAATAAAAAATCAATAAATATGGAATATGTGACAAAAGAAGAAATTTGAGGTGAGAAACCCTTATCATTTTAGAATTAAAGGAAATAAAATAGTTTAAGAACCTGGTTTTTCACTCAGGTATAGATCCTTTAAATTTAAATATAATTATTTATTTTGGAACTAATATGGATTACTAATGGGTTAGAAAGGTTCTTAGGGGAGTATGGGGCTTGTTTAGAGCCTAGAACACATCTTTTTGGGGAAACTGGCCATGTCGCACAGTTGGTGCATGGTTGGTGAACGGTTTTCCTAATTGTGTGGATGGTCAATTCTCAGGAAGAACCATATCACATGGTTGGCATGCATCTATGCAGCCTAACTATGTAGGTTCCCTTTCTTCCTTGGTACACGTGCATGGTTTGTCCACGGTTTTTCAAACCTTTCACACAAACCATGCACAAGCTAAATATCTAGGTAAAATGTCTATTTTTTCCTTAATGTTATAATTAAGCCACCTCTTCTTCCCTAATACGATTTCTAGTGGGATTTACCTCCATGGATCTCATTTTGGAACTTTTTGAAGGCCAAATCTAGGTATTGAAATATCTCCTTCATCTGAGATCTTATCAGGCTTCTTTTTATCACGTTGGATGCGCAATAGTAAGTACTTGAGTTTGTTTAAGCCTTTCTCCTTCTCTCTTGCTCTCGACCTAGTTACCGAGGTGTGATCATTTTTTCCTTTTTATTAGATCTACTCCATTATAAGATGGATTAGAGGCTGATACCAAAGTAGAAGGATCCTACAACCCTAAGTTGGGTGTTCTATAACTCATCCCTCAAGTCTGTTGATTTTGGAATTGTCGTATGGGGCCCACTGATTTCATCGGGTTTCATTTATTGAATTTATATGTCATGATTATAATAATTAGAACCATATGATTTTTACATTTCTATATATTTGATTATTTTTCAGTGGTTATGCCCTCAACTCCATCCATCCCATGTAGGATGATATTCCATAATTGAGTTTTTAGTGTTTTGACACTTTTGAGCCATTGTTCAGATGTGCTCGAGCTTGACCACACTAATGGTTGGACTCCTTATCATAAATTATTATTGTATCATTTAATGGTTAATTGAAATTACCATGTCACTTCCACTTGACCCGCCTAAGGTAAGTCCGTCAAATTGATAATTAAATGTGAAAGGGAAATTGGAAAGTATACTAAGTATATGACTTGATCGAATTAAATGTGAATGAAATATAGGTTGTATGTCTGTAGAACCCCTTAACACATTAATGGAAGGTAGATTAATGAACCTTAATTATCAAATATTCCTTAAATTGAATTAATAAAGGTTTCATGCTGCTTTTCCTTGTCACACTAATGAAAGGCAAGGCTTGAACTAAATGGACTTATTGATTAATTATGACTTAATTAAAAGGTTTCATGCTACTTGACATTACCACACTAATGAAAGGAAAGGCTTAAAAAAATAAAATATTACATGACTTAATAATTAAATAGGAATGTCCTAACTCGATCTCACCTTGGATTCTTATCATGGAATTCCATGAGCACTCAGGAACCCCATTCCTATTCAAGGATATGGCTTACTTAGGTTGAGACCCACCAAGATTTTGATCCTTGTCTATTCTTGGATGATATTTATGACACAATAGGATCCCTCATAAAGTATTATAGGATGCCTTAGATACACTCCTTGGATCCATCATTGACAAGCAGGTGCCATGGTTAAAGCCCATCAGGCCTAGTCATTTCTTAACCTCATTTTAACTTGGATGAACTCCATAGACTTGGTAAGGATATCATTGTGGAATTACTTGGCCTATGATCCTTGGATTACACTCTTACCCTTATCCAAGATATAGTTATTACTGATTTGGAGACCCTTTAGGTCTATTTTTCCTTGGTTATTACCTTGGAATTTCATTATTAAATGTTATTACAGGTTGTCTTGTCACAACTTAGAACCTTCACTATTCTTATCATGTGACATATTATAAACTGGTAACAATAAAATAAATAATTTGTGACATGTTTAGACACCAGTAAAGGGCTGAATCAATTACTGGGGTATTTAGTTACATTGTGTTACTTTATATATGCATGCTTTCACGCTGTTACATTTTCATTACACAGGCCGGATGTTATAGACGCCATTGGTGGTGGCCCACTGAGATTTATCTCACACCCTATCTAGGAACCATTTGGTACCTAGAGTAGTTTACATGAATATAGGTGTTGACAAATGGAAGCATATGGCTTCGAACACTTGATTTCTTGTTTTTTAGGATGGATCTTGATAGCAGATGACGGATCCAAATCTCGGGATGCTTGGGATAGTCTTTTGATTTCCTTTATACTTTTTTAGAACATGTTATGTCTGCTATCATGCATCCATGTTTTCCAATTTTCTTGATACATGATATATAATCATTAGTTGTATGATTTTATGTTATTCTAGTTATTTCAGTTATTGTTATTGTTTTCTCTATGTTCAGTTCTTCCTTCCGTTTACTGGTATTGCTTCCTCTATTTACCTCAGTTCATATTTAACCATTTGACTACACTTTGGTAATGAGGGAATGGTCTCCCAATGGAAACACCCTATTCCCTTTCTGTTAGTCGTTATCCTCTAGAATTTGAGGAAATGCACTTGAGGCCATGTGGACCACCAGGCTCGGGGAACCTATTAAATGGAATTTGGGTTCGGTACATCACAAATTGGTATCATAGGAGGTTTAATTTCTTGCTTTACTATTTAGAGACAATAGATTATAGATTATGAACACTGGGAACTTGGTCATAAGTTTTTCTTGGGCATCGTGAACACATGTTCGGGGTAAAATCTAAGTTTCTTAAATTATAATTCTTGTCCTATTTTTCCTGTTATAGTTGACATTATTTCACTATTGGGTGATTCGCATGTTGTGTGGTGTTGTTGATTATTACTTTGTTTGAGGATTTTCTTTCATCCTTGGCCCGATGATATGAGGGTAAGGAGCATTGTTAAATGCATCATTATAGGTACCTATAATTCTCATGTCAAGAATATTGTCATGCCATATAGGTGGAATTCATTATTTTTTATTTCTTGATATGCATGTGATCGTTGAGGGATGTTGTGATAGTTAGCTTATACTTATATTACTCTTGTTTTCAATTGAGTGATTGTGTGTCTTGATTCATGAGGTGTATGGGACCTCATGGGTTGGGATGAGTAATTTACTGATTCGATCCATTATGCTATAAATTAATGGGTGTCATTTCTAGTGATAAGGTGTATGGTCACTGATTCACCAGAAATTGCTATCCATTATAAAGTGAATCATGACATCTAAAATGAATTGTTTTTTCATCCTTATCCTGAATTTTCATGTTTATGAAAGGTAAAGGAGTGAACCTGGAAATTAAATATAAAATGAAATGAAAATTATACTTGATAACTTACTGATACCTGGTCTTCTGAGCAGGTAGTTGGGGTAGTATGCCTTGGGTAATGAGTTTTCTTACATTCATCTTTTGCTAGTTATTCTATCTTTCTACTTAAGCTTGTTCTGAGGCATGTGCTTGGAATTTTTAGACCAATTATTCCATGATGTCCTTGTATCGTATGCCAGGAGGGTCGCAATGACCATGCTCCAGACGTGGTGGGCCCTAAGCCACTACTCTTACCTCTAGGAGTGCCACTCGAGGCATCGCCTACTATAACTGATTTGGCCATTGATTCCCAAGTTCATTATAGTTTCTTACATCTAATGTTGTCCATGCATGGTGATCCACAACTTGCACCTACGATGACTGATCTGATTCATGAGTTCCAGCAGCAACATCCTCCTACGTTTTCAAGGGATGCTGTTTCACAGGCTGCTGAATCTTGGATAGAATCCACCCTATCTATCTTTGAGAATATAGAGACACCTCGATAGTGGATGGTCAAGCTTACCACATACATGATTTGGGATTCATACAAGCACTGTTGGGATGTTATTTCCCAGGCAGGTTGTCATCAGAGCTTGTTATGGGTTGATTTCTAGACTACCTTCTATGATAAGTTCTTTACTCAGACGCTGAGAGATGATAGATCTAGAGATGTCATGGATCTCAAGCAGTTTTCTATGTCATTTATGGAGTATTTAGAATATTTCACGTAGTTTTTGTTCTTTTCACTTCTTCTAGCCAGTGATGAGCTTTCGCATGCTAGGGGCTTCGAGTATGGGCTAGTGTATGCCATCCATACATAGGTGAATATCTTTCACCTTCCTATATTCTCTAAAATAATAAATCATGATCTTATCACTAAGCATAACCTGAGGGATGAAAATAGTACCAGTTTTAAAGGATCAATGTTGTCTCAGGCTAATAGTTATTCTGGTGGTAGGAAATGTTCTCTCGAGGTTTCTCATTAGGGGAGTAACAACCAGAGTTCTCGTTTTGATAGCTCCAAATTGTGACATTAGTGTGGAAAATGGGGGTCACATGAAGCCTAATTTCGATAAAGACCCAATGGAATGTTGGGATAGTAGTCGTATAGGGAATCTCTAGCGTTTCTTCAAGACCTTCCCACCAGCTTCGAGTGGAATAGGATTCGCACTATCTCCACCTTTAGGAGCAGGTTCTTTATGCCACATCAGGTAGGGAGTTAGAATATCACTAGTAGGATTGACCGAGGTGGAGGTTGTGGTCATGGTAGCTATACCCCTAATCACCAGTAGTGCCAACAGAGTAGTTATGATCATGGTGGTCCATCTGTTACATAGGGATGTAGATCAGTTCAATTTCATGCACTACAGCAGATACCCAAGGATTAGGTTGTGATACCATGTACAGTACAAGGTACTATTATTGTGGAATCTACTATATTATCTATTTTATTTGATATGGGTGCTTCGAAATCTTTTATCTCTATATCTATCATGGAAAGTCTCAGACTAGAGATACAATATTACAATGGTGTAATGACCCTATATACGTTATTATGGGTACAAACAGAGGGTATACACTAGTGTAAGGACTATCCCCTTGAGGTAGGCAGTTACCCTTTCTTATATAACCTCTTCATTCTCAAGATGATAGGATTTTATGTCATTCTTGGGATGGATTGGTTGGTTTATTATCATGAATTTGTAGACTTTTATCATCGCAAGGTATTGTTTATGTCACCAGAGGGCAGCATTTATCTACATAAGGGTGAGTGGGATGTCTAGGCTGGTAGATCTGGACCAGAGCATCATGGGCTAGGTGGAGTGATCACCCATATTGAAAATCTCTTCATGGAGGATTAGGGTTTACAAAAATCCGATTTTCCTCCAATAGTGGATCATTTTAGGGGCATATTTCTTAAAGACTTTTCTGGATTACCTCATGAGATAAAGGTCGATTTTATGGTTGATCTTATTCCAGGAGTAGCTCCAGTTTCCATTCCTTTGTACAGGATGGTACCTAATGAACTCAAGTATCTCAAGAAGTAGTTAGAGGATTTAGAGGATAAAGTTTTTATATGGCCCAATACATCCTATTGGGGTTCACCTATTATTTTTACCAAGAAGGTGGATGGAACCTTACGTCTATGTGTGGATTACAGAAGGTTAAACCAACTTAAGGTCAAGAATCAGTATCCACTTCCTCTAATAGATGATATCTTCAATCAGCTCTGGGGAGAAAAGGTCTTCTCCAAGATCTACCTGAGATCGGGTTATCATCAGGTGCGATTTAGGACATCAGACATACCTCATACAGCTTTTTGTAGTAGGTACAATTTGTATGAGTGCCTAGTTATGTCGTTAGATCTTAAGAATGTGCCTGTTTTTTTCATGGCTCTAATGAATAGGGTGTTCCACCCCTATTTGGATTCTTTTTTCATGTTATTTTTGGATAGAATCTTAGTGTATTCTCATAATTGTAAATACCATACTAAACATATTGATATCGTTTTGAGTACACTAACAGAGCATAATCTTTATGCCAATATTTCTAAGTGCCAATTATGTATTGACAAAGTTCACTTATTGGGTCATATTATCTTAGAATCAGTCATATCTATTGACTCAGAAAAGGTTAGGGTTTTAGTTTCTTGGGAGAATCCCAATAAAGTATTTGATATATGGAGTTTCTTAGGGTTGGCTGGATATTACAGGTTTTTCATACAAGACTTCTCATTCCTTACTTCACCTCTCACTATCCTTACAAAGAAGGGTGTCAAGTTTCTCTTGTTAGAAGCGTGCGATAAATCCTTTCAAGAGTTGAAGGGGAGGCTTGTCTCAACACCTATTATAATTCTTCCTGATCTAGGTGTATGTTATACAGTCTTCTATGATGCATCAGGCATTTTTATAGGAGCATTGCTGATGTAGGAATATAGGGTCATTGTGTATGGATCTCGTTAATTGAGGCCTCATGAGGGAAATTACCCGACGCACGACATCAATCTAGTAGCAGTTTTCTATTCCCTGCATTGTGGAGACATTATCTATTGGGTGAGGTATTTGTGGTGTACATGGACCACAAGAGCCTCAAATATATCTTTTCTCTACATAAATTAAAACTCAGATAGTGGTTATGGGTCAAATATCTACAATCCTTTTATTTTGATCTTGCCAATACACCTAGGAAGGGAAATGTGGTTGCAAATGCACTGAGTCTGAAAACATAGGCACAATCCATACGGGAATCCAGTGATGAATTGAAGTTAATGGACCACTTTTCTTATCTTCACTTAGAGTTTCATGATATTCATGAGCAATAATATATCTCATTTTTAGTATTTACCAATTCCCTCCTTGAGAAGGTGAAGGGTAGAAAATTTTCAGATCCTGAAGGCTTGGTACTCTATGAGAGTATATCAGGAGATAACCCGCCTCTGGATTGGTTTGTAGACAGAGATGACATCCTACGTATCTATGGACGTGTCTGGGTCCCTAAAAATATGAGAGAGAAGTTTATGAAAGAGTCCCATTCCTCTCATTGGTCAGTTCATCCAGGCATCTTGAAGATGTATCAAGAAATGTGATGCTGGTATTGGTGTCCTTGGATGAAATTCCAGGTAACTGGATTTATCACTAGGTGTTCCACCTATTAGCAGGTGAAGGTAGAGCACCATAGACCTGTAGGCTTTTTATAGCCACTTCCAATCCTAGAATGGAAATGGAAAGATGTTTCTATGGATTTCTTAGTCGTCTTACCTAGGTCCATGAGGGGCAGTGATGCTATATGGGTAGTTATTGACTATCTAACAAAATCATCACACTTCATTCCTATTCGGAAGAATTTCTTAGTTGATGATCTAGGAAGACTGTTTGTCTGTGAGATCATACGACTCCACAAGGTCCCTTATACTATTATTTTATATAAGGATTTTAATTTCACAACATAGTTCTGACAGGGATTACATAAGGCTATGGGAACACAGGTGCTTCTAAGAACAGCATTTCACCCTCAGACCGATGAACAATCAGAACGGACAATACAGGTTCGGGAGGATATGCTCTGAGTGTAATGACCCAATGTTTTATCAATGTAATTCCCTTCTTATAATTTTTTCTTATAGTATAATATTACTTATAGAACATGATACAAACCTTATAAATGAATAATGTGTGAAATAAAAGGTATCTCTTAAAGTTAAGGAACATGTACCGATGAAATAGTAACTTGACCTTTGGAATAGTAATGTGACCCTTATGAATAGTAAACTGGACAATGTAATAGTAACCTCTCCAATAAAAGTATAAATAAAATTTATCCATCCTATAAGTGATAATATGGTATAATAATATCTTATTATAAGTAAATAAATATTTTAAAAATTCTTGATTATGTGTTGGTATTTTTGTAATTCATATATATTTAATTAGAATTTTGTGATTAATTTAATAAATTAAAATAAAATTTATTTTCATAAAATTAATTCATAAATTATTTCTTTATGTATTATTATTATAAGATAATTTAATGATACTTTAACTAAATTTTCAAAGTGTTAGAAAAGCAGTTTTAATTTTAAATTTTTTATTTTTAGAGTAAATTATGATTTTAAATAAAAAATAAATTTCTCATATTTACAAAATTATTTTTGAAAAATGGAGTTCATTTTTGAATTCTACACATTGAAAAATGGTTAGGGTAAATTTTTTGTATTTTTCAGAAATACTCGTTTTTTTGGTGAATAGTAAATTTTTGTTATTTAACAAATAAATGAATTTCTACATCATGGATGAGTCATCGATGATGTTCTTATGATGTAATACCAATTGGTTATAACTCACATGCTAAATTTACTTTTTTTGTCACAATAATCAATATTATTCATAGTCTTGATAAAAAATATTCAACTAATGATTAAAATAATAGGAAATCCCTCCTCTTCTCCAATATAAAAAAACCACCCTCACCCCCCTTCTCTTCACTCCTCTCAAGCCTTGTTCCTAGTAAAAATTAAACTCAAATATCTCCCTAAGACCCTATCCCATGTCCAAAATCCATTTATATATTCAAAATACCAAATACTCCCCCCTAAATAGGTTCTCAGGGAAGATATATTCAAGAGGTAAATTCCTCTTTTCATTTATTTTATTTTCTTTCAAGTTACTTTCTTTTTCTTTTCTCACTTACCTTAATCCAAATGATGTAATAACTCTATTCCCTTAAATGTAATATAATTTTATTATTATAATGGAATAATTCATCATCATCTCTCCTTTCCCCACCTTTATACTAGAAATGAAAACACCATCTGAGATGTGTTAATTTATCACATTCAAGGACAACGGGTTTTAAATTTATATTACCATATTCAATTCTGGTCATGAAATCATTTTTATTGTTTTACCAGAATATAATATATTTATTATATCTAATTTAATTTTTTTTAATCTTTTTTACACATGATATTGATTTATAAATCAAAATATGTTCATTGTGATTAAAAAACCGCCAATTAACCAAAACAGTTATCATTAAAGTTTTATATAATGATTAATCTTCACTCCAAATAACTAAATGAATTTTATAACCATGTAACATTCTGTATATTCAATAATAACATATAACTATAGTTCTAGACAACCATTCTTATCTTACATGTTTATTCTGACATCTATATAAGTAAACCAATCCTGAAAACCAAGGAAGCAAACGCTCCCAAATAATGAAATTAAACCTCTTAACCCATAAAAAGGTCACAAATGAACTTAATAAGGTTATACTAAATCAATAATAATATTTTCTATAAAATCTAATTAACTAATTTAATTTTTTTATCCAGGACATTAAGATCGAGATAAGGACACCATCAGACTTAAGACTAAGGATTCTACCCGAACCTCCATTATTCTCTCAGGTTTCTCTATCTTTATTTTTACCCAAATGAAGTTATCTATTATTTTTATGTACATATTATAAATTCTGCGTATATACTCCAAAATCATGTATCAAGTTCCATTATTTATTCTCTTTTGGGAATATGCATGTTTTTAAGTGGTTCCCTCCTCAATACTTCTCGAAAAGCAAACCCATTTTAAAGGAACTTCTCAAATTCTTACCCATTTTCAAGTAAACTATATAATCTATTTTTAAGACACCATTATTTTTGTAAAACCTCTATTTTTATTATGAAAAAATTATTGGTTCACTTCTAGTTTTATATAAAATATTATGTCATTTTATGTTTTAAATGACCTTTGATATTTTCTTTTAACCGCACTAAAATGGTTTAATTCTAAAGTTTATTAAGTACTCTTTTTACATATTATTACTTTAAGTTAACATCACATTTCATGATATATGACTATTATACCCTATTATTTTCCATGAATGATCTAATTTCATTCCATCATGGAAATTTTTATGATAATCCCATTTGTTATGCTTTATGACATGATTCTGATACCCAATTCTTACCATGGGTAACCCTTATGTTTATGTATGATTTATTATGTATGATTTTATATTTGGAAATCATATTCATGAACATTTTATGATGGGTGAACCTAGATAGTACTCCAATGCATTGGGTAAATTTGAGTCTCATGATATGTTATGTACAACGGTCTTGGTGGTTAACATTGACTTGTGACCCTCTATATGCAATGAGACTTGACTCATACTAAAGTCATGTTTTATGTTTCTTAAACATTTCTATGACTCCATGTTTATATGATCCCATGTTTATATGTTATGATTCTACATGTTACATGCCTTTTTATATCATTATTTCGTGCCTTATAACCCATGTGGTAAAGCTTTATTCTTATGTTTATTCTCTTACTGGCTTTTAGCTCATCCCTGTGTTCATGTTATCCCCATGTTATCCTTTGAAGATGTATGAGCACAATGCAAGTTAGTACCTATTTATGAATAATAAATAAATAAATGTTTTATTTAGTCCTATTTTTTAAGTTTTATGTGCCTAGTATTCCATGACACTAGACTTTACAATCCTTGGCTTATAATATGATGTTTAATTATGCTTAAAATCATGTAATGTTATGTGTAAAAAGATGGGGTCTCTATAGTTGGTATCATAGGATAGTCTAGTTATTTTTGGATATTAGGAAAAGATAAATTTAGTAAAATCCTTAAGTATAAGACTAAGTATAATAAAACATCCCTAAATTTTGGTAAGTATAGAGTAAGTGTTTTATAAAGAAAATACATCCCTGTCTAGAAACGAACAAGTGGATGTGGCTCTGGCATAGATGTATCTAGGGGTAAAACCCAAAAACAACTATTGGAGATAAACTCGAACGGGAACCAGTGCATGACAATGGGTCCTATTGCACTCATGGTTTGACACTCCTAGGGGATATTATTTATTAAATTCATAAGATTAGTACAAACCATTATTAAGGGAACAAAAAAAAAGAAGCCCATAAGAATAAATGTGAGGAAACAGATCATGGGTAACCTAAATTGAAACCTAGGGAATCATAAGTTAGGATACACTTTTCCTTTAAGAGTTTATCCTTTTATGTTTAAAGTTTATTTTTATGCCAATTAGCTAGGTATTCAAGTCCGCTAATTTTACATTCTTTTTCTTAGTTAATGGTGAGAAATAGAAGAACACATTCCAACATAAATGTGATATAAAATGTGAAGATTACCCTATTAATATTAAAAATATGATGGGAATGAGTGCTCAAAACTTCATGAAATTACTTGATCAACTATCTCGAGTTATCAATAATAACTTGAATCATATGGAATGCCCTCCTCCTCCAAGGAAAGAGAAAGTTTCCATCGAATCCTTCATGTGGAAAAGGCCGCCCATGTTTAGTGGATCTTATGATCCCCTCCTCATAGAATAGTGGATTAACTCCATTTAAAAGATATTATTTGTCCTCCATTTCTCAGAAGAAGAGAAATTCATGCTTTTAGTATATCATTTTTATGGGAAATCTAATTAGTGGTGGACACTGATCAAGAATATGAAGTCCTAAGAGGAAATTGATTCCATGGATTTGGAGGAATTCAAGAAAATATTTTTCAATAAATATTTTCCCTGAACCCTCCATCTCAATATCGAAAGAGATTTCTTTAGACTTAAGAAGAAGGAAGATGATTCCATTGGGGCGTATGAAGAAAACTTCACAATTCTTGTAAGATACGCCTCCGAATTTTTTATGAACACCGAAAGCAAGGTGGATTGCTTCTTTAGTGGACTAAAGCTGAGTCTATGAAAAGTGTTGGAGGTTTGTGACTTAGAAAATTATGAGGAGATTGTCTGTTGTGACCTCAAGGTTGAAATGGAGATCATAGACTCTCAATGGTCTCATGGGACCAGTGATAAAAATCAAAAAATAGAGTCTAATATGGGTATTTTGGAAAATAAATTCCATGATGGAAAGAAGATTGAACTTCCCACACGTCAAAATTGTGGGAATAAATATCCTAGGAACTATCTAAATAGAACTAGGAATTTCTTAAAATGTGGAAATATGTGACATCTAGAAAAGAAATTTCTAAGGAATATTAAGAATTCCTCTAATGTGGAAGAAGAAAGGAAGGTTCATATCAACACTTATCCAGTAGTGCAGTGTTTCAACTGCAAAGAACATGGGCATTATGAAAGGAATTTCCCTAATCCAAGGGTTGTCAGAGGCAATCAATAACAACCTCCAAGGAAACAAGGAAGTTCTTATGCTATCACTACTACTAAGGTGTAGCTGGAATATTATGTGGTGATAGGTATTCTAGTTATTCATTAAATAATAATGAATGTACTATTTGATTCTAGTGTTATGCATTCTTTTATATCATGAAATTTTAGCAGATCCATTCAAACACCACCTCAAAAATTAGAGATTGAGTTATCTGTGAGAAAATAAAATGGGCCAATTATTGCATCTAAAGTATATAACTCCTCCTCGACTAACATTTGTGGACTCAAACTCCCATAGAATATTTTCATACTTCCTTTAGTGGAGTTTGATGTTATCTTGGACATGGATTGGATATCTTTATACAAATTCAATATCAATTGTTGGGAAATAGAGATCACTCTTCACTTCCCGAAGCATCCTCCAATTCTTTACAAGTGTAAGGAGGAAGATGAATCTCCTTTAGAATCATTGTCTCAAGTGTGGATATTACTACCTTATGAGAAAGCATGTCTAGCTCAAATGATTGAGAAAAGGGATAAAATCATGCTCTAAGACATTACCATTGTAAGGGACTACATTGATGTATTTATCAAATAATTTCATGGTCTTCCTCTTGATAGAGAGGTTGATTTCTCAATTAAACTTATACCTAGATATCTACATATATCAAAGACACCTTATATAATGGCCACCATATAGTTGGAAGAGCTGAAGAAGTAGTTACAAGAGAATCTAGAAAATGGTTTTATATGCCCAAGTGCTTCACCTTGGGGAGCACTAGTCCTCTTAATTAAGAAGAATAATGGATCAATGTGCCTCTACATAGATTATCATGAGGTCAACAAAATCATGATAAAGAAAAAGTAACCCCTTCCTTGGATAGATGACTTGTTCGATCAGATTTATGGGGCTAGTTATTTCTATAATGTGGATTTTCAATTGGGATATCACTGATTAAAGGTGAGGGAAGGAAGATATTCCCAAAACATCCTTTCTAATAAGGTATAAAAACTATAAGTTCATAGTGATTCCCTTTGAACTCACTAATACTCCAGCAATTTTCATGGATCTAATGAATAGAGTATTTAGATATTACCTCGAAAATTTTGTGGTAGTCTTTATCGAAGATATGATGATATAAAAATTTGGGTAAAACCGCAAAAGCGGCACACACACAAGGAAGAAAATTGCATGTAAATCACAAGCTCAGGGACTTGACCCCACGACATGCCCCTCACCCCCCCCCCCAAGCCCTTACCAGCCCACCACCAACGGTGGGGCTCAATGATATGATGATATACTCTAAGAATAAGGAGGAACATGAGGAGAATTTGAATTTAGTGCTAAAGACTTTTAGAAGGGAGAAACTATATGAAAAGTACAGTAAATTTGGGTTTTACATGGAGGAATTATCATTCTTGGGCCATGTTATCACCAGTAAAGGGATATTTGTAGACCCTTCTAAGAAAAAGGTAATCGAAGAATATCCCAAGCCAACATCTATAATGGATATCTATAGATTCCTTGGTCTATCTGGGTATTACTGATGATTTTTGGAGAACTTTTCATGATTGTAAAACCCAGTGACCAAGATGTCATGGAAGAGGGTGAAGTTTTTCTAGACTCAAGAATGTGAGGAAAGCTTTAAAAAGCTCAAAAAGAGGCTTATCATTGTGCCAGTACTCACACTCTCGATAAGTGGAGAACTATTTGTGGTGTATAGTGATGATTTAAAGAAGGTATTAGGTTGTGTGCTGATGAAAAATGATAAAGTGATAGCCTATGCCTCAAGGTAGTTAAAAATCCATGAAAAAAACTATCCCACGCATGATCTAGAGTTGGCAGTTGTGATCTTTTATTTGAAAATATGGAAAAATTATCTCTTTGTGGAGAATTGTGAGATATATACTGATTAAAAGAGTCTCAAATATATATTCTCTCATAAAGATAATAATATATTTCAACAAATATGGTTAGAGCTCATCAAGGATTATGAATTATCAATCCACTACCATCCTGATAAGGAAAATAAGGTGGAGAATGATCTAAGTAGATAAGATCATGCATCATTATTAATGATGAGAGTTGATAAGGATCCAATCTTCTTAAATTTGTAGATAATTAATATAAGAATCATTAATGGAGGAGCATCATCAATCCTTTCTCAAATGGTTTCTCAACCGTCCCTCACGGAGAAAATAAATGATGGTCAAAGAAAAGATGTGAAAATTCCTAAAAGGGTGGAAGCTATTAGAATTGGGAAATCCAATCAGTTCAAGATTTATGAGGAAGGAGTTATAAGATTTGGGTCACGACTATGTGTAACATCCAATCCATAGATAAAAAAGGATCTTTTGAATGACTCACATAGCTCAACCTTCTCTATTCACCCAGGGACCACAAAGATGTATTGAGATCTTTGAGAGAACTTTTGGTGGGACAATATGAAGAAGGAGATTTCTGAGTATACATCAAAGTGCTTGGTATGTCAGCAAGTGAAGGATGAAAGACAAAAGTATAATGGGATGATGCAACCACTACAGATACCAACATGGAAGTGGTATAACATCACCATGTACTTTATCACAATAATTATAAGGACATTCAGAGGAAACAATGCTATATGGATCATTATGGATTTTCTTACAAAGAAAGCTCACTTTATCACAATTCGAGAGCACTTCTCATTAAAGAAACTTGCATGAATATATATCAAATATGTGGTAAGGCTACATGAATTACCACTATCTATTGTATCTGATAGATATCCAAGATTCACCTCGAAGTTCTGGAAAAGTCTCCAACATGCTCTAAGCATTGAACTAAACTTCAGTACAGCCTATCATCCTTAAACTGATGGCCAATCTGGGTGAATTATTCAAACACTAGAAGATATATTGAGAGAATGTTCTATAGACTTCAAAGGAGGATGGGACCAATATATTACATTGGTTTAATTCTATTACAATAATAGTTTCCACTCCAGTATCTGAATGGCAGCATATGAAGCCCTTTATGCGAAAAGGTGCAGAAAACTGGAATGTTGGGATGAAGTTAGTGAGCATAAGCTTTTAGTACCTGAAATGGTTGAAGAAATGTTAGAGAAGGTGAAAACCATTCATTAGCACATCAAGGCATCCCAAAGTCAACAGAAGAGTTATTCATACAATCATTGATAGGACCTTGAGTTCAAAGTTAGAGACATGGTATTCCTCTGCATATATCCATGGAATAAGGTCATGATATTTGGGAAGAAAGGAAAGCCAAGTCTCCGGTACATTGGCCCCTTCGAGATCCTTGATCATTTCGGAGTAGTGGTATACCGACTGGAACTTCCACCTACCATTTATAAAGTACACGATGTATTCTACATATCTCTCTTAATGAATTACATACCAGATCCTTTACATGTACTCTCTTTAGAGGTGGTACAGTTGGAGAATGATCTTTCTTATCAGGAGCATCCAGTGAAGATCTTGGATCATAGAGATAAAGTTCTACGCAAAAAGAATATTGACCTGGTCAAATTACTATAGTAGAACCATAAGTATGAAGAGACAACATGGGAACCTGAGGAAGTAATGAAGGAAAAGTACTCACACCTATTTATGGCTTAGAATGTAAAACAAAATTTTGAGGGTGAAATTTCATAAGGGAGAAGAATGTAACGACCCAATGTTTTATCAATGGAATTCCCTTCTTATAATTGTTTCTTATAGTATAATCACATAATATTACTTATAGAACAAAATATAAACCTTATAAATAAATAATGAGTGAAATAAAAGGTATCTCTTGAAGTTAAGGAACATATACCGATGAAATAGTAACTTGACCTTTGTGATAGTAATGTGACCCTAATGAATAGTAAACTCGCCAATATAATAGTAACCTCTCCAATGAAAGTATAAATAAAATTTATCCATCCTATAAGTGAAAATATAGTATAATTATATCTTAGTATAAGTAAATAAATATTTTAAAAATTATTGATTAAGTGTTGGTATTTTTGTAAGTCATGTATATTTAATTACAATTTTGTGATTAATTTAATAAATTAAAAGAAAATTTATTTTTATAAAATTAATTCATAAATTATTATTTTTATGTCTTATGATTATAATATAATTTAATGAGACCTTAATTAATTTTTCAAAGTGTTAGAAAAGAAGTTTTAATTTTAAATTTTTTATTTTTAGAGTAAACTATGATTTTAATTAAAAATTAAATTTCTCATATTTAAATTTTTTTTAAAAAAATTGGATTTTATTTTTAAATTATACACATTAAAAATGGTTAGGGTAAATTTTTGGGATTTTTTAGAAATACCTTTTTTGTGAATAGTGAATTTTTGTTATTTGATAAATAAATAAATTTCTGCATCATAGATGAGTCATTAATGATGTTATAATGATGTAATCTCAATTGTTTCTAAATCACATTCTCAAGTTAATATTTTTGGTCACAAGAATCAATACTATTCATATTCTTTAGAAAAAAAATTAAACTAATGAATAATGGGAAACCCCTCCTCTCCTCCACTATAACCCCCCCCCCCCCCACACACACACACACCCTTCTCTTCACTCCTCTCAAGCCTTGAGACTAGTCCAAATTATGATGAAATATCTCCCAAATACCCTCTCACACTTCCATAATCCCTTGGTATCTTTAAAATACCAAATCCTCTCCCCTAAAGAGGTTCTCAAGGATGATATATTCAAGTGGTAAATTCCTCTTTTCATTTGTTTTATTTTCTTTCAAGTTCCTTTCTTTATTTTTCTTTCCTCACCTACTTTCATCCAAATGTTGTGATAACTCCAGTACCTTAAATTTATTTTAATTTTGTTATTATAATGGAATAATTCATCATAATCTATCTTTTCCTCTCCTTTTATACTAGAAATGAAAACACCATCCGAGACGTGTTAATTTATCACATTCAAGGACGATGGGTTTTCAATTTTTGTTACCATATTAAATTCTGGTCATGAAACCATTTTTATGGTTGAACCAAACTATAATATATGTATAATATCTTATTTAAGGTTATTAAATCTTTTTTACACGTGATATTAATTTATAAATCAAAATGTGTTTGTTGTGATTAAAAACTGCCAATTAACCAAAATGAATATCATTAAAGTTTTATATAATGATTCATCTTCACTCCAAATAACAAAATGAATTTTATAACCATTTAATCTTATGGATGTTCACTAATAACATATAACACCAATTCTGTACAACCATTCTCATCTTACAAGTTTATCCTCGCATGTATATAAGTAAACCAATCGTGAAAACCAAGGAAACAAACGCTCCCAAACAATGAAATTGAACCTATTAACCCATCAAAAAGGTCACGAATGAACTTAATAAGGATATAATAAATCAATTACATGAATAATAGGTTCTTTAAATTCTAATTAATGAATTTAATTTGGTTATCCATGACATTAAGATCAAGATAAGGACACCATCAGACTTAAGGTAAGGGCTTCTACCCGAACTTCAATTATTCATTCGGGTTGCTCTATCTTTATTTTTACCCAAATTAAGTTATCTATTATTTTTAAGCGTATATTATAAATTCTATTTAAATTCTCCAAACTCATGTTTCAAGCTCCATTCATCATTCCCTTTTGGGGATATGCATGTTTTTAAGTGGTTCCCTCCTCAATACTTCCTGAAAAGCAAATCTATTTTAAGGGAACTTCCCAAATTCTTACCCATTTTCAAATACACTATATAAAAATTTTTTAAGACACCATTGTTTTTATAAAACCACTATTTTTATTATGAAAACATTATTGGTTCACTTATATTTTTATATAAAATATTATACCCTTTTATGTTTTAAATGACCTTTGATATTTTCTTTTAACCGCACTAAAATGTCTTAATTCTAAAGCTTCTAAAGTAATATTTTTAAATGTTATTACTTTGTTGACATAAATTTTCATGATATATGCCTATTATACCCTATTATTGTCCATTCAAGATCTAATTCCATTCCTTCATGGACATTTTTATGATACTCCCATTTGTTATGCTTTATGAAATGATTATGATACCCAATTCTTACCATGGGTAACCCTTATATTTATGTATGATTGTTTATGTATGATTATATATGTGTAAATAATATTCGTGATCATGTTATTATGGGTGGATTCATATATAAATCCAATTCATTTGTTAAAGTTGGGTCTCATGAGATGTTATGTGCAACGGTCTTGGAGGTTATCCTTGACTCATGTTACTGTGTGCAATAGTCTTGGTGGTTAACCTTAACTTGTGATCCTCTATATGAAATGAGACTTGAATCATGATAAAGTAATTTCAATGTTGATACCACATTACTATGAATCCATTTTTATATTATCCCATGTTTATATTTTATTATTCCACATGTTCCATTCCTTTTTATATCATTATGTCAGGCCTTCTAACCCATGTGATAAATATTTATTCTTATGTTTATTCCCTTACTGGGAATTTATATCATCCCTTTGTTTGTTTTATCCCTAGGTTATCCTATAAATATGTATGAGAACAATGTAATTTTTTAGCTATTTATTAATACTAAATAAATAAATGTTTTATTTAGTCCCACGTTTTAAGTTTTATGTACCTAGTCCTCCAAGACACTAGACTTTTTGATCCTTGGATTGTAATATGATTTTTATCTATGCTTAAAATCATGTAATGTTATGTGTAGAAGGATAGGGTCTCTATAGTTGGTATTAGAGGATAGTCTAGTTATTTTTGTAGATTAGGAATAGAGTACTTTAGTAAGAACCTTAGGGATAAGACTAAATATAAGAAAACATCCCTAAATTTTGGTAAGTTTAGAGTAAGTGGTTTATTAAGTAAATAAATCCTTGTCTGAATATGAACAAGTGTATGTATCTCTAGAACATATGTATCTAGGGGTAAAACCTGAAAACACCGCTTTTAGTTAGACCCAAACAGGAACTAGTACATGAAAATGGGCCTTGAGTCACTCATGGTTTGACACTCCCATGGGATATCCTTTGGTAAATTCATAAGCTTAGTATGAACCATTATTAAGGTAACAAAAAAAAAGAATCTCATAAGAATAAATGTGAGGAAACAGATCATGGGTAACCTAGATTGAAACATAGGGAATCACAAGTTAGGATATGATTTTCCATTAAGAGTTTATCCTTTTATGTTTAAAGTTTCTTTTTATGATTATTATATAAGTATTAAAGCCCCCTAATTGTATGTTATTTTTCTTATTTAATGGTACTAAATAGAAGAACACATGCCAACAATCAATGTGATAGGAAATGTGATGATTTCCTTAATGATATTCCAAATATGATGGGAATGGGTGCTCAAAACTTCATGAAATTACTTGATCAACTGGATAAAGTTATGAATAATAACTTAAATCATGTGGAATTCCCCCCTCCTCTAAGGAAAGAGAAAGTTCTCATCAAATAATTCATGTGTAAAAGGCCTCCCATGTTTAATGGATCTTCAGATCCCCTCCCCATGTAATAGTAGATTAACTACATTGAAAATATATTCTCTATCCTATAGTGCTTAGAAGAAGTGAAAGTCATGTTGGAGGTCTATCATTTTAAGGGTTAAGTTGATCAGTGGTGGACATTTATCAAGAATATGAAGCCCCAAGAAGAAATTGATTCCACATATTGGGAGGAATTCAAGAAAATGTTTTTCAATAAATATTTTCTCCAAACCCTCCATCTCAAGATGAAAAGAGAGTTCCTTAGAATTAAGCAGAAGGGAGATGTGTTCATCAGGGCGTATAAATTAAACTTCACAAGGCATGCAAGATACGCCTTTGGATTTTTTATGAACACTGAAAGCAAGGTGTATTGCTTCTTTAGCAGACTAAAGTTGAGTCTATGAAAAGCATTGGTGATTTTTGACTTTGACATTTATGAGGATATTGTTCATTGTGCCCTCAAGGTTGAAATGGAGATTGGAAACTCTAAATGGTATTGTGGGACCAGTGAAAAAAAAGTAGAAAATGTATTTTAATATGGGTGGTTAGGAAAATAAATCCCATGATGGAAAGAAGATCGAACTTCCCACGTGTCAAAATTATGGGAAGAAGCATCCTGGGAACTGTCTAAAGGGAACCAGGAATTTCTTCAAATGTGGAAATATGGGACATCTATCAAAGAACTACCGAAGGGATATAAATAATTCCACTATTTTGGAAGAATAAATTAAGGTCTATATCATTTCTCGACCAGTAGTGTAGTGTTTCAACTATAAGGAACATGGGAATTATGAGAACAATTTCCCTAATCTATGGGTTGTTGGAGGCAATAAAAAACAACCTACAAGGAAACAAGGAATGGCTTATGTTATCACTACTGTCGAGATGGATCCATAAAATGATGTGGTGATATGTATTCTAGTTATTAATTAAAGAATAGAAAATTTACTATTTGATTCTAGTGATATGCATTCTTTTATATCATGCAATTTTAGTAAAACCATTCAAACACCACCTCAAAATTTAGAGATTGAGCTATATGTGAGAACAGAAAATGGGGAAATTATTTAATCTAAAGTATTTAACTCCTACCTAGTTAATGTTTCTAGACTGAACCTCCTATAAAATCTTTTCATACTTTCTTTAGTTGAGTTCGATGTTATCTTGGGCATGGATTGGCTATATTTATATGAATCCAACATCAACTGTCAGGAAATGGAGATCACTCTTCACATCCTGAAGCATCTTTCAAATATTTACAAGCGTAAGGATGAAGATGAATCTCTTTTATAATCATTGTCTCAAGTATGGATATTACTTCCTTATGATCAAGCATTTCTAGATCAAATGATTGAGAAAAAGGAGATAATTGTGCTCAAATACATGCTCATTGTAAGGGACTACACTAATGTATTTCCTGAAGAATTGTCTAGTATTCCTCCTGATCGAGAGGTTTAGTTATCAATTAAACCTATTCCTATATCTCTACCTATATTAAATACACCTTATATAATTTCCATCATATATTTTGAAGATTTGAATAAGCAGTTATAGAAGAATATAGACAAGGGTTTTATATACCCAAGTGCTTCACCTTGGGGAGAACAAGTCCTCTTCGTTAAGAATAACGATGAATCAATACACCTCTTAATTGATTATCATGAGCTCAATACAATCATGATAAAGAAAAAGTATCCCCTTCCTTGGATATATAACTTGTTTGATCAACTTCATGGGTCCAGTTATTTCTCTAAGGTGGACCTTCAGTTGAGATATCACTAATTAAAGGATAGGAAGGAAGATATTCCCAAAATTGCATTTTGAATGAGGTATGGCCACTATTAGTTCATAGTGATGACCTTATGACTAGATAATGATCTATAAATTTTCATGGATCTAATTAATAGAGTCTTTATAGATTACCTCTACAAATTTTTGGTAGACTTTATCGATGATATTATGATATACTCCAAGAGCAAGGAGTAACACGAGGAGCATTTGAATGTTGTGCTAAAGACTTTGGTAAGGGAGAAACTACATGCAAAGTACAGAAAATGTGAGTTATAGATAGAGGAAGTATCATTGTTGGGGCATGTTATCGCCAAAAAATGGATATCTGCAGACCCTTCCAAGATAAAGGAAATCGAATAATGGCTCCTGTCAACATCTGTAATAGAGATTTGTAGATACCTTGGACTAGCTAGGTATTACTGATGATTTTTGGAGAACTTTTAATTATTTTCAAACCCAATGAACAAGATGAAATGGAAGGGGGTGAAGTTTTTCTGGATTCAAGAATGTGAGGAAAGCTTTAAGGTGCTCAAAAGGAGGCCTATCTCTATGCCAGTACTGATACTCATGATAAGTGGAGAACTCTTTGTGGTGTACAGTGATTCTTCAAAGATAGGATTATGTTTTGTGCTGATGAAAAATTATAAAGTGATAGTCTATGCCTCAATTAAGTTAAAAATCCATGAGTAAAAATATCCCACACATGGTTTGGAGTTGGAAGTTGTGGTCTTTGCTTTGAAAATCTTGTGACATTATCTCTTTGGGGAGAAGTGTGATATATATACTGATCACAAGAGTCTCAAATATATATTCACACTGAAAAAGATTAATATGCACCAACTAATATGGTTATAACTCATCAAGGATTATGAATTCTCAATCCAATATCATCCTGATAAGGCAAATAAGGTGGTGGATGCTTTAAGTAGAAAGGATCATGCATCTTCATCAATGATGAGAGTTGAGAAGGATCCAATATTATTAGATTTACATAGAATGTACAAGGGAATTATTAAGGTAGGAACATCCTCAATACTTTCTAAAATGGTTTATCAACCATCCTTCATGGAGAAAATAAATAATTCTCAAATAAAAGATGTGAAAATTCTAAAAAAGGTGGAAGCGATTAGAAATGGGAAATCATCTGAGTTCAAGATTTATGATGAAAGAGTTGTAATATTTGGGTCACGACTATGTGTGCCATCCTATCCAGAGTCAAATAAGGGTATTTTGAAAAATGCACATATCTCAACCTTATCTATTCATCCAGGGAGCACAAATATGTATCTAGATCTCCAAAAGAACTTTTGGTGGGACAATACGAAGAAGGAGATTGTTAAGTATACATCAAAGTGTCTGGTATGTCAGAAAGTGAAGTCTGAAAGACAAAAGTCTAAGGGGATGATTCAAACACTACCCATAACAATATAGAAGTGGGATAACATCACTATGGACTTTGTCATAGGACTTCCAAGGACATCCAAAGGAAACAATTCTATATGGGTATTTGTGGATCGTCTTACAAAGATATCTCACTTTATCACAATTAGAGAAGACTTCTCATTAGATCAAATTCCATGTATATATATCAAAGAGGTGGTAAGGTTTCATGGAGTACTAGTATCTATTGTATCTGATAGAGATCTAAGATTCACCTCAAAGTTTCAGAAAAGTATTCAACATGATCTAAGCACTGAACTAAACTTCAGTACATCCTATCATCCTCAAACTGATGGCCAATCTGAGCAAACTATTTAAACATTGGAAGATATGTTGAGAGTGTGTTCTATGGACTTCAAGGGAAGATGGGACCAACATCTTCCACTGGTTTAATTCTCTTACAATAATAGTTTCCACTCCATTATATGAATGTCACTATATGAATCCATTTATAGGAAAAGGTGAAGAACACTGGCATGTTGGGATAAAGTTGGTGAGCATAAGATATTAGGACCTAAAATGGTCAAAGAAATGTTGGGGAAGGTGAAAATAATTCATCGGCACATCAAGGAAGCCCAAAGTCGATAGAAGAGTTATGCAGACAATCGTCGATGGGACCTTGAGTTCAAAGTTGGAGACATGGTATTCCTCCACATATCTCCATGGAAGAAGGTCATGAGATTTGGGGAGAAATGAAAGCTAAGTCTCAGGTACATTGGACCCTTCAAGATCCAAGATCGTGTCAAAGTAGTGTCCTATCGATTGGTACTTCCACCTACCATGTCTAAAGTATATGATGTATTCTATGTATCTCTCTTAAGGATGTACATACCAGATCCTTCACATGTACTCTCTTCAAAGGTGGTATAGTTGGAGAATGATCTTTCTTACAAGGAGTATCCAGTGAAGATCTTGGATCATAGAGATAAAGTTCTACACAACATGACTACTCACCTGGTCAAAGTACTATGGCAGAACCATAAGTACAAAGAGGCAATAAGGGAACTAGATGAAGCACTGAAGGAAAATTACTCACACCTATTTACGGCTTAGAATGTAAAATGAAATTTCGAGGGTGAAATTTCATAAGGGGGGGAGAATGTAATGACCCAATGTTTTATCAATGGAATTCCGTTATTATAATTGTATCTTATAGTATAATCACATAATATTACTTATAGAACACAATAAAAACATTATAAATTAATAATGAGTGAAATAAAAGGTATCTATTGAATTTAAGGAATATATACTGATGAAATAGTAACTTGACATTTAGAATAGTAATGTGACCCTTATGAATAGTAAACTGTCCAATGTAATAGTAACCTCTCCAATGAAATTATAAATAAAATTTATCCATCCTATAAGTGATAATATGGTATAATTATATCTTAGTATAAGTAAATAAATATTTTAAAAATTATTGATTAAGTATTGGTATTTTTGTAAGTAATGTATATTTTATTAAAATTGTGTAATTAATTTAATAAATTAAAAGAAAATTTATTTTCATAAAATTAATTCATAAATTATTATTTTTATGTCTTATTATTATAATATAATTTAATTATACCTTAATTAATTTTTTAAAGTGTTAGAAAAGCAGTTTTAATTTTAAAATTTGTATTTTTAGAGTAAACTGTGATTTTAATTAAAAATTAAATTTCTCATATTTAGAAAATTATTTTTGAAAAATGGAGTTCATTTTTTAATTCTACACATTGAAAAATGGTTAGGGTGAATTTTGGGTATTTTTCAAAAATACTTGTTTTTGTGAATAGTGAATTTTCGTTATTTAACAAATAAATGGATTTCTCCATCATGGATGACTCATTGATGATGCTATACTGATTAATACCAATTGGTTTGAAATATCATGCTCAAGTTACTATTTTTGGTCATAGTAATAAATACTATTCATAGTATTGAGCAAAAATATTAAACTAATGATTAAAATAATGGGAAACTCCTCCTCTCCTCCACTATAACCCCCCCCCCCACCCTCTACTCCTCTAAAGCCTTGTGCACAGTAAAAATTCTTATAAAATCTCTCCCTAATACCCTCCCCCACGTCCATCAGCCCCAGTTCTCTTCAAAAGACCAAATCCTCTCCCTTAAAGAGGTTCTCAAGGAGGATATATTCAAGAGGTAAATTCCTCTTTTCATTTCTTTTATTTTCTTTCAAGTTCCTTTCTTTCTTTTTCTTTCCCAACCTCATTTCATCCAAATTTTGTGATAACTCCAGTACCTTACATGTACTATAATTTTGTTATTATAATTGAATAATTCATCATAATCTCTCTTTTCCCCTCCTTTTATACTATAAATGAAAACACCATCCGAGATGTGTTAATTTATCACATTCAAGGACGATGAGTTTTTAATTTATATTACAGTCTTCAATTATGGTCATGAAACCATTTTTATGGTTGAACCAGACTATAATATATGTATTATATATAATTTGAGGTTCTATAATCTTTTTTACCCATGATATTAATTTATAAATCAAAATTTGTTCTTTATGATTAAAAAACTACCAATTAACCAAAACAGTTAGCATTAAAGTTTTATATGATGACTCATCTTAACTCCAAATAAAAAAATGAATTTTATAACCATGTAATCTTCTAGATGTTCACTAATAAAATATAAATCCAATTTTGGACAACCATTCTCATCTTACATGTTTATCCTCACATGTATATAAGTAAACCAATCATGAAAACCAAGGAAACAAACGCTCCCAAACAATGAAATTTAACCTATTAACCCATAAAAAAAGGTCATGGATGAACGTAATAAAGCTATAATAAATAAATTACATGAATAATAGGTTCTATAAATACTAATTAATGAATTTAATTTGGTTATCTAGGACATTAATATCAATATAAGGACACCATTGGACTTAAGGTAAGGGATTCTACCTGAACCTCCATTATTCCTTCAGGTTGCTCTATATTTCTATTTACCAAAATTAGGTTATCTGTTATTTTTATTTAAATGTTCTAAATTTTGTGTAAATTCTATAAAATAATTTATCAAGGTCCATTAATCATTATCTTTTTGGTATATTCATGTTTTTAAGTGGTTGCCTCCTCAATACTTCCCAAAAAGCAAACTTGTTTTAAGGGAACTTCCTGAACTCTTACCCATTTTCAAGTACATTATATAATCTATTTTTAAGAAAAAATTATTTTTATAAAACCAATATTTTTATTATTAAAACCTTCTTGGTTAACTTCTGGTTTTGTATAAAATATTATTCCCTTTTATGTTTTAAATGACCTTTGATATTTTCTTTTAAACGCACTAAAATTTTTTAATTATAAAGTTTCTTAAGTACTCTTTTTACATGTTATTACTCCAAGTTGACATAAATTTTCATGGTATATTCCTATTATACCCTATTATTGTCCATGAATTATATAATTCCATTCCTTCATATACATTTTTATGATACTCCCATTTTTTATGCTTTATGACATGATTGTTATACTCAATTCTTACCATGGGTAACCCTTATGTTTATGTATGATTGATTATGTAAGATTCTATATGTGGAAATCATATTCATGAAAATTTTATGATGGGTGCACCCATATAGATCTCCAATTAATTGGTTAAAGTTGAGTCTCATGAGACATTATGTGCAATGGTCTTGGCGGTTAGCCTTGACTCGTGCTACCATGTACAACAGTCTTGGTGGTTATCCTTGACTTGTGATCCTCTAAATGAAACGACCCTTGAATTGTGATAAAATCATATTTTATGTTTCTAAAAAATTACTATGAATCAATTTTTATATGATCCCATGTTTATATTTTATGATTTTACATGTTCCATTTCTTTTTATATCATTATGTCATTTCTTCTAACCCCTATGTTAAAGATTTATTCTTATGCTTATTCCCTTAATGGGATTTTATCTCATCCCTTTGTTCATGTTATCCCCAAGTTATCCTATGAAGATGTATGATCATAATGGAAGTTATGAGATATTTATGAATATTAAATAAATAAATATTTTATTTAGTCCCATGTTTTAAGTTTTATGTACCTAGTCTTCCAAGACACTAGATTGTATGATCATTGTCTTGTAATATGATGTTTAATTATGATTAAAGTCATGTAATGTTATGTGTAAAAGTATAGGATATATATACCGAGAATGTGTCCTTGATTTAAGTGGTTCTTGGGAAAATTATATCTCTATCGTTGAGTTAACCTATAATAATAGATTCCAAGCAACAATTTAGATGGATCCTTTTGAAGACTTATATGGTAGGTCATGTTGTTCACCTCTATGCTTGATGGAGGCAGCTAAGGTAGACCTACTAGGTCCTTTTCTCATTCAGGAGACTTTAGAGCAGGTTCATCTTATCATAAAGCGTATGACTATTACTCATTCTAGACAAAAATATTATGTCGATCTCAATAGACGACCTCTAGAGTTCGAGGTCAGGGGTCGTGTTTTCCTTCAGGTATCACCTAGGCTAGGAAATATATAGTTACGGAATAAAGGGAATCTATCACCTCGTTATGTAGGTCTGTTTGAGATCCTAGAGAGAGTCGGGATGAAAGCCTATCAGTTTCTACTACCGTATAGGTATCATTCCATGCATGACATCTTCCATGTTTCATAATGTCCCCAATATCATGCTGGCCCAGGGAATACTTTGATCCCGAGGAAGTTCAGTTAGATATTGATGCTACCTTTGATTGGTATCATGTCTGCATCATTGACCGGAGAACGGAGGTTCTCTGAGGCCAGTCTTTCCCTCTAGTATAGGTGTTATATAAGCATAGCCACGTGCAGGATGAGACTTGGGAGCGAGAGGCTGAAATATGTGCTTAGTGGCCAGAATTTTTCTTAGATAGTGTTTCTACGCCCTTGGAAGGTGAACTCTAGGATGAGTTATTTTAAGGGGAAAGACTCTAAGAACCCGGTTTTTCACTCAGGTATGGATCCTTTAAATTTTGGTCTAATTATTTATTTTCACCTAATATGGATTCCTAATGGGTTAGAAAAGGTATTAGGGGTTTATGGGGATTTTTCGAAGACCAGGACATATATTTTTGAGGAAAATGTCCATGTCGCATAGTTGGCGCATGGTTTGCCTAACCGTGCGGATGGTCAATTCTCAGGAAGAACCATATCGCACAGTTGGAGAACGTATGTGCAGCCTAACTGTGATGGCACACTTTCTTCTCAGGTACCTATGCATGGTTTGTGCACATTTTTTCGAACCGTGAAGACAAACCTTTCACAGGATAATTTTCTGGGTAAAATGTCTATGTTTCCCTTAATAATCTAATTAATCTACCTCTTCTTCCCTAATACAATTTTCAGTGGGATTTACCTCCATGAATCTAATTTTGGAGCATTTTGAAGGCTAAATCTATGGATTGAAAGATCTACTTCATCTGGGGTCTAATTGTGCTTCTGTTTGTCACGTTGGATGCACAATGGTAAGTACTCTAATCCATTTAAGCCTTTATCTTTATCTTTTTCTCTTGACCTAGTTATCAAGGTGTGATCATTTTTCCATTTTTCTCATATCTACTCCACTATAAAATGAATTAAAGTTTGATACTAGAGTAGAAGGATAACACAACCCTATGGTGGGTGGTCTATAACCCATCCCTCAAGTTTGTTGATTTTGGAATTGTCGTGTGGGGACCACCGATTTCATTAGGTGTTGTTTGTTGAATTTATATTCCATGATTATAATAATTAGAACCGTGTGATTATGATTTTTCCATATATGTGATTTTTTTTGTTTACGCCCTCAACTCCATCCATACCATGTAGGATGATATTCCATAATTCAGTTTTTAGTGTTTTGACACTTTGGAGCCATTGTTCGGATGTGCTCAAGCTTGACCACACTAATGGTAGGACTAATTATCATAAATTATTATTGTATTATTTAATGGTGAATGGAAAGTACCATTTCACTTCCACTTGACCCACCAAAGGTAAGTGCATAAAATTGATAATTAAATGTGAAAGGGAAATTGGCAAGTATACTAAGTATATGACTTGACCGTATTAAATGTGAATGAAATATAGGTTGCATGTCGGTAGAACCCATTACCACGTTAATGGAAGGTATTGGAATGAACCTTAATTATCAAATACTCCTTAAATGTAATTAATAAAGGTTTCATGATACTTGTCCTTGTCACACTAATGAAAGGTAAGGCTTGAACCAAATGGAATTATTGATTAATTATGACTTGATTAAAAGGTTGCATGCTACATGACCTTATCACACTAATGAAATTAAAGGATTGTAAAAAATGAAATATTACATGACTTCATAATTAAACAAGAGTGTACTGACTCAATCTCTCTTTGGATTCTTATCAGGGAATTCCATGAGCACTCGGGAACCCCATTCCGATTCAAGGATATGGATTTCTTAGGTTGAGACCCACATAGTTCCAGATCCTTTCCTATTCTTGGATGCTCAATATGACACCATAGGATCCCTCACATAGTATTATAGTATTCCTTATATACACTCCTTGGATCCATTATTGATAAGTAGGTTCCATGGTTAAAGTCCATCAGGCCCAGTCATTGCTTAGCCTCGTTTTACCTTGGATGAAATTTATGGACTCGGTATGCATCTCATTATGGAATTCCTTGGACTATGATTCTTGGATTACACTCTTAACCTTATCCAGGATATAGTTATTACTAATTTAGTGACCCTTGAGGTCTACATTGCCTTGGATATTTCCTTGGAACTTCATTATTAAATGTTATTATAGGTTTCCTTGTCACAACTTGAAACCTTCACTATTCTTATCATGTGACATATTATATACTGGTAATAATAAAATAATGAATTGGTTACATGTTCATACAACAGCTAAGGGCTAAATAATGTACTTGGGTATTTAGTAACATTGTGTTTCTTTAAATTATATATGTATGCTTTTACACTGTTACATTTCCATTACGCGGGCCAGATGTTATAGACATCGTTGGTGGTGGCCCACTGAGATTTATCTCACACCCTCTTCGGGCACCATTTTTTACCCAGAGTATATTACATGAATACAAGTGTTGACAAAGGGAAGCATACAGCTTTTAACACTATATTGCTTGCTGTTTAGGATGGATCTTGATATCATATGACCGATCCAGAGCTCAAGATGCATGGGATAGTATTTTTATTTCCTTTATAATTTTTTTGAACATGTTATGCATAAATTAGTGTATCCATATTTTCCATTTTTCTAGATACATGACATATCATCATCAGTTGTTTTATTATATGTTATTCCAGTTATTTCAGTTATTGTTATTATTGTCTATATGTTCTATTATGCCTTCTGTTTATTGGTATTTCTTCCTTTGTTTACCTCATTTTATATTTAACCACTATGCTACACTTGGGTAATGATGGAATAGTCTCCCCACAGACACACCCTAGTCCCTCTCTTCTAGTTGGTAGCCTCTGGTGTTTGGGGAGATGCACTTGAGGTCATGTGGCCCACCGGGCTCGAGGTACATATTAAGTGGAATCTGGGTCCAGGACGTCACAAATAGTATGAAGGAAGATTCAAGAAAATACTTATAAAATATATAGAATAATCATTAATAAATATAATTTAATTCAATGGGAAGTATGTACACCATATAAAATAAGAATAGTGTGTAATATGAAAACCTTCCTTGATGAAGGGAAATTAAGACGGAAACCCTTACATTTTTCTCCCAAATTTCACAAAATATTTTTAACCTATTATATAATAAACATAAACATATTAATCACATATTTAATAAAATTATTAATATATATTACCTTTTATATTATTTAATTATAAAATTCACTACACATTTATTAGTAAGTTGACATTTATTTTCATTATCAGATATTAGTTATTTTGATTTTTTCCTGCATGATTTATAATAGTGACATAAAAACTCATTAATTGATACCAATTTAATCATTACTAGATTATAAGAGATAGTGAAATAATTTTTTTCAAATATTTATGAATCCCCATGTTCACTTTATGGAAACTATGGGCATATTTCACAAGAATGAGATACATGATGAACTTATTTTAGGTAATTTACCGATATTAATGGAATGAATTATAATGATCATTAATTTTTGTGTAATACTTTAAGAACCATATTTATGAAATATATTTATCCTTAATATAATATATATTCATAAAATATATTTTATAACCATCCATTTAAGGCGATTATGGAAAAAAATCATGGTGGCGGTAGTCTGAATGTATGCATGGACGATGTTTTAATTTTTTATAAGAATATAACAAAGGTAGAAATTGATTTTTATTTTAATAATATTAATGATGTTATAAAATTATATTTATTAATTAAATACCCATTTTTAACCATCCATGTAATTTTGTTTATTAAAAACAGAACACATCACACATGGTGGAGATTGTTCGCATGTAACACGAACATCGTTTTCATTTTTTGAATGATTGGGAGTGAGATAGATAATGGTTATACTATAAACATAATAAAATTTTAGTATAATTATGGTACTAATGTAATTATTTTATCATGGGTATAATTTATTTAAATTATGAAGATAGATAAAGAAAAAGTTTAAGTAGCGGATAGTATGTAAATTGATAAATTGAACCATCACTTAGTAGACCTCATGGAAATTGAGGATTTTGTTATTTTTCTTAGAACGAGAGACTAATAAACATGTAAGATTAATATATGGGGGATGGTTTTATATTAAGGATAATTTATAACTATAAGTGTGTCTTGAATTGGGTGGAAGTGGTCTCCTTTTATAGGGGAAAAGAGGAACTTTTCCGTGGAAATGAATGTTAGGTCAGGGGTAAGAATAGAATTACATGAGAGTTAGGCGAGTTAGGTGGGGAAATATTGGTGAGAAATTTGGATATGAATTTATAACCAAAAAATACATATAAAAGATCTAATTATTGTGTTAATATAGAAAATTTATATGCACTTGAAATTACCCATTTTTACCCTTGTTAACCTTAATTAAAAATTAACTATGATATTTATTTTATTTCTAAAAATATAAGATGACCCCTCTTCCAAATTTTAACATGTTTAAACTGAATTTTGAATCCATTTAATCTAATTTAATTTCTAAATATTATAAAAAAATTAAATTAAATTATAAGATATAGAAAAAAATATTTTTATAGGAAAATTATATTATAAATTAAATGTTTTTATTCTTATTTCTTATAAATTATTAATTAAATTTGTATTAATATATTATTCATATCAAAAATATAATTTATTTCATGGATTAATCTCCCTAGTCCATGAAACTAATTATTTTACCCCATGGGTCTCCTATAATACCTTGGTTGCCTTCCGAGTACACCACATGCTAATAACCATTAGGGTCACTTATCAGACTAATGATTATCCCCATAGGCCAACACATGTTATTTCAGTGTGTGTTTTCCTCACTTGAACACACCCTGGGAAACTTAATAGAAGGTTACTCATCCTAACACCACTCAAGGCCAAGCTCTTTTAACTATGGAGTTCTAATCGGATAGGATTTAAAAATAAAAGTGTACCTTGTTGACATGGGTAATGAAATTTTTTTTAATTTTCACTTTTCCAAGGGTGTTACACTCCCTACCCTTTTAAATAAAAACATACTTATTGTTTACCCCACACCTAAAACTCAGGTATTTTCTCTAAACTTCTGGTTGGGTATTGGATCTAATACCATCTGTCAAGACCTGACCACCTCGGGCCATGAACCTGGTTATTTAACCCTATAGGTCTCTTATAATACATTGGTTACCTTCCTAACACACCACAGGATATTATCCACCAGGTTTACTTATCTAAATAATGACTATAACCATAGGACAACACATTTTCTTTTAGTTTACTTTTTCACATTCACACACACCCTTGAAAACTTCCCAAGAGGTTACCCATCCTAACACTAGTTCAAATCAAGCTTGCTTAATTGTGGATTTATAATCAAGTAAGATTCTAAAAAGAAAGGTGCATTTTTTGATACGGGTAGTGATATTTAGCATTTTTAAGTCTCACTTTTCCAGGGGTGTTACAATTTATCATAATTTAACCATAATATATTTGGTTTCTTGCAATAAAAATGCATAGCACATAAAAATCAAATTATAAAAGAAAAAAAATATTTTTAAGCATATAATGATCTTATTAGTTATTTATCTATACTAATTTAATTTTATCAATGAATTAGTGTTAAAAAATTCCTTTATTTTTGTTTCTAAAAATATTTCATAAATTAATTACCTTTATTTATACCTACCAATTCAATGGTTATATCATATCGGTTATATCATGATTTATTTTGATTCGGTGTTTCATATAAAAAATTTATTGAACATAGAAATTTTATTTAAGAGAAATATATTCTAAAATTATGGGGTGTTATAGTATTCCCTTAATAAAAGGAGTCTTGGGGATTTCCATCCTAGATAAGTAGAAACCTCGGGGTGATTACAATCATGTAATCCCTTGATAATGTTAGTCTCTATCATGGGAACACTAGATTGGTTGCTCCTAGATCCATATACCCATCCTTGCTCTTGATTCTTATCAATGATCCATATAGACATAGGATTCCTTTCTACGTATAAAACCCATCCATTCTTACATTGATGATCTCATCATCTTAAATCATCAATAATCTAGGTAAACCCATATATGGGAAGCACATAACCATGTTTAAGCCTCATTAATACTCTCTCAGTTCTCAAGTAATATCATGGGCCCCCTTCTAGGTATAATCCCTAGTCATGCGCTCATTGATGGTTTAACCCCTTTTTCCATTCAATGATCCATGCTCACCATATCTGGGTAGAGAATTCATAATCCCCAAAAAAATCATATTTGTTCATCCTTTTGCAACACATATGTCATAGTTTCATGGTGTAAAACTAAATAATATCGTCCTTACCGCATGATGTTAAACTTCACGGTATAGTCCTATAACACAACCTTAAACTGTGAAACTCAAGCTAAATGGGATTTGATCCCTAATAACTAAGATATGTTGGACTTCTCTTCAAGTTTTAAACCCAATATCCAAATTTAATCCCTTACTCAACCACTTCTATGATAAAATTATACTCCAATGAAAGGACCGTATTCCTTCTAGGTAATAAAACCATATCACCCCCACCATGTTATATTCCATCTGAGGCTCAAACTATCATCTATTTATTAGACTCATATTCTCTATGAAACATTTTCACTGGTCCATATTCCTAATAATTCTACACCCAACACCCAAACCAAATATCTAAATTCATCCCTTTATTGGGCCATACTCTCGATAAAATCATACTCTCACTTGGATGACTAAGTTACCTATAAGTATTACCATATCTTTCTCATCTAGGACATATTCCCAATGAGACAATGTCTATCCTTGTGTCACCATATCCTTTTACAAATTGAACCCATCCTTATTAGTCCATATTCCCCTTTGAGGTCAATCGGAAAGGGTTTCTCATGCATAAGTCTCATACCAACCGTTATTAGGAATCTTTCACCCAAGAAAAAGTCCATTATGCGTGACATTGAACTTATTGGAGGTTTTTATAGTTTAAATACCTAAAATGATCCATTAGTATCCTTATCACATCACTTTAAAGGTACGGTGTGTCCCATTAAGAAACACGGAATCATGAGGGGCTCTGATTCCCTTCACAGTGATACGCAAGAATCCCTTCTTAGGGGCCTAATACCAACACTGAAATAATTATCACCTGATAGATGGAAATAAATTCTAGATAACCCAACTATGTGGAATTAAAATTAAAGTTCCAATAATTAATAATGAAATAATGTATAACCTTTGATACATATAGATTCTCACATCAACACATAGTTTTGATCAAATCACTAGAATAGGGGTAACTTGTATCGCATTAGTATTTATAAATGACTCATAAACATATCTTAAATCTATAATAGATTTTGGGAGTAAGAAATAATCCCCCCCCCCCAAAAGGTGTGATGAGATATACCTTAACTCCACCCAACCAACATTCATTCTGAAGCATCACTGGTAAAAATCCCAATGATTTCTTTCCTTTGGAAAGTAGCACTGCTGAAAAATAGGGTTTTCTACATTGGTTTTTTATGTCATTTATTATTAACTGATGTGAAAAAATATATTTCACGTTGTTTTTTAAAAAATAATCATATAAATTAGTATAAATATCCCTAATGAGAATGTTTTTTCATGTTAATTGATGTATAAATGACATAAAATATATATTTATTTTAATTTTTCACATCAGTTATATAATAACCGACGTGAAAAATGAATTTTAAAAAAATTAAATACAATTTCCCAGTAGAACAAAAACACAATCAAAACCAAAAAATAACTGCACAAACTAAACCAGAAAATAGTAGAAAAATTTGAAAACATTTCAACTTTATAATTTGAAATTTAAACTTTAAAATATGTATTAAAAATAAACTAAAACCCAAAAGCCCCTATGAAATAATTTTTCCATGCTCCTTGTAATTGATTTAGATAATTTTTAAAATAATGGAAAGGCTCATCAAAAAGACACAAATTTAAAGGAAAGAATTTAATGTATTCTAAATATAATTATAAAATAAATTAAAGGAAAGTATGTGATAAAATTTAACCTTGTTTAATTTTATAACTTCCCTAGTTGAAATTATTTCAAACATAATATCTACATTACTCTACTCCTTATTGATGATTAAATTTATATTTCAAAAAAAAATCAATTCAAAATAACATTTTAAGTACTTTCATCCAAAATGTAGTAATTATAATTGAGAATTCACCTTTACCCACACATATTTGATCTTTGTGATCCTATTTCATATTGTATATCTAAATTAATTTCATGTCATATTTGAAAATGATATGTATGAAATAAAATTAAAATCCATTATAATATAAAAGTATTAAAATAATCATACATATATTTCCAATATGTTTTGGAAATTTCTATACACTTAGACATGTATTGAGCATAACCAATAAGATTTATTCTCTTTTAGAAAAAAAATACACAATTTCCAATTATCACTAATATAAAAATATATATAATCTGATTGGTTTTTCAGTTAAAAGAAATAACACTTTAAGAAATATATGTTTTATACCCCCTTTAAGAAATATATGTTTCATGACCTTTAAGATAAGGGAGAATCCAATATTGAATTATAGTATTTGAAATATTTCAGTAATATAAATTGTTCTTTTTGTATCTTTTATTTCATTATTATTAGTGAAATAAATTGTGGCTTAAAAAATCCATATACTAATATCAAATCATACAAAATACAAAGTGTATAATGATACCTAATACAAAACAAACATAAGTATTAAGTTTCATTAAATTAAAATAATTGAAAGAAATATGATAATCAAATTACATGGAAAAGAAATGCATCATGTTGATACACAAAAAATCTCTAGTTACAAGATCTATGATATCTCTCTTTAAAATCATTATAGTAATTTCATGCCCACAAATGTTAGCATCAATTGGAATATCATAAACTTATAACAAAAAATATTAATATGTTGATAATCTATCAAGTTTAGAAGAAGTGGTATTTGAAGTCATAACAACTTGTACATGTTGTTATCTATACAGTATTCATTTACTTTTAAAATATTCCTATAAAAAATATAGATAAATATATAAATTTAAAAATGTTAAAATAGATTTAAAACCAATATGAAATAAGGATATAAAATAAAAATACCTTGGTGTTAATTTTTAGGACAAGTATAGATGGTAAAACTAAAAAATGTCTGATAATTTGTCCAATTGTAGTGACCTAGTCTATAGGAAATGGTACTCTTGTTGATCTATCTATAATATCCCACATCATGACCCTGAATTTATCTATATTTATATGTTTATGATTAACCGTATCCCCAATAAAATATATAATCTCATATGAAATAATATAATATTGAAGATCATCAATATATAACTCACAATAGATGAGAAATTGTGGAAGGGGAGGTGTAGAAGTTTCATATAAAGGTAGAGGTAGAGAAGCATGATATGTAGATGAAGGTGGAGGAGTGGGATTTATATCCTAAACTATCTTTTCATGTCTAAAAACATTTATTGTATGGAAGATTTAATCATATCATCTATCGACTCACTCATATCCTAAACTTTAGCATCTAAAACTTCTATTTTTCCTTTATATACATCCTCTTTTAAAGAATTTCCAGAACAACCAAAAAAATTTTTGAATGATACACTCATCTTGTCCCCTCATACGTGATCTGTTTCTTTGGGATTTCCCAATGTAAAGGCTAAAATATCCTTCCTTCCCTCTGGTATGAAGGTCCCATGTGTGCTCTTCTCTTAAATGGATTCTTGTATAGAATATTTGAAAAATTTATTACTGAATCACAATATATAAAGAATTTAAATAACTTAAATAACTCCTAACAATCCTCTCAGCTATATCCATCAACTCTTCTGTAATAGATCTTCCATTTTTTTTATTCAGACCCTCTTCCATTTTTTATGTCTAGTTGGGGGGATTAGGTTCAACCTATGTGGATCTCAAAGTCTCAGTTCTTGGTTATTGAAATTTTTCATCCATCATTTTTTCTTCCAATAATGTATACCTTCCACAATATAAAGTATGAGGGTATATGTTTTTGGATTTGATATTCTAATGATATCTTCTCACTTTTTGTAAATTAAGGATAAAAAATCATTAATATTATCATTAATAATAATAATAATAATAAACTTTTAAAATCTAATATTTCACTTACCAAAATTGATTCTGGTCACCTACCTTCAATAAATAACTTATATGTATCTTCATCTAGAAAAGGATATATATCAAATGGATTTTTATTTTTTATTCCGAAAAAATGAAATCTAATGTGAGGGTTGATTTAAAATCCCTCCATCTCCTAGCATCCAAAGATAAACATTTATTCTTGGTTTCTCTAGTATCAGGGATATTATATTTCATCTGATAATAAGGGTAAAACCTATATTAGTAAAAACATATTTTAATATGTAAAATAATAATAAATAACCTTATCAAATTCGTCTCCCATAATTGAGACATTTCCATTTTTTTAGCACTTTTCCAATCACAAAAAAAATGTTAAATTTGGCCCGAGCTTTCATTATAAAAAAAATACTTAATTTTTTTGAATATAGACCCCTAGGATTATCATTATCATCAAAATCAACATATATCCTCTGGTACTGATAATTTTGGTAAATGTGTGTTTCCATGTTTACCAACCCTGGAAGCCTTCTATAACCCTATAGAAGTGGATGGATCCTATAGAAAAGGATATGGAGTATTCTTAATATAAGTATGTGTATGATCCTCCCTATAATCTTGAGGTGACTCAATTTTTTATCTTACATTATCCTATAAATAAAATTAACAAATAATTATTAAAAAAATATAAAAATATAATGGTTACATAAAAAATAAAATGAAAACGGAAAAACGATCTAAAAATTTTAAACTAAACTAAAAATATTTTTATTAATATTTGTTAAATTATTTAACTAAAATTTTAACAACATTAATGAGTGATGAAATGATATAAAAAAGGAAAAAAATTAAGTAAAATATTATAAAAATCCAACCAAAACATAAAAATTTGATTAAATTTTTTAAAATGATATAAAAATGATACAATACAAAACAAACCACACTTTATCATATTCATTAGGATAGTTAACAATAATGTTAAAATGAATACTAACAATATTATTTATCTTATTCATTATTAGTTAACAATTTCAAAAGAATACTAAAAATTTTCATGAAACATAAAATGATATATAAAAAAGAAAACATAGCTTAATTAAAAATGTATACAAATCCTACAATTACATATAAAATTGAAAATTATAAAAAAAAACTAAACTAATAGAAATAAACAATTTATAATATTTATTAAAATATGTATTTTAAATAAAAAAATAAAAACTAATATATCTAACATTTTATGAAATTTAAAATTGTAAACAAGAAATAAATATATGTTACCTATAATATCAGAAAATTACTAAAGTATTGTTTTCCCATATTTCTTCCTCGTAATCATTATATATGTTACAAACCATGTTTATGATGTGCTCATCAATATTCCCTGATAATCCTTCATTGTAACTAAGGATCTCGTATAAATCAACATAGTTGTAATGTATTTCATTACTAAAATACTGTATTTTTCTTTGTAAAATGATATACCACTTCGCATTTCATGGATCAAGAACATAGATAATTTTTTTGCATGTGTTTCCATGATAAATACACCAGCTATGTTTTCCAACCTTTTAAAATTAACTAGTTTCATACAAAATTCATCATGTCTAACATTGTAGTTACCAATAACCTATTTGCTGTTAAACACTAGAACTTAAAATTTAATGTAATTAATATCCCATATTTCTTCAATAACTTCATAATATGCACTTGATCTGGAGATGAAGTTTTTGTATTTGGAACTCAAAAATATATTACTTCTATGAACACCAAAAAACTACTATTCTTAATTGCAAATATGTTGTCCTAATCTTTAGTATATAATGTATATCCATTAATATCATACCCAAACCATGTTATCAAATTTAAACTTGTGTCACCTTCTAACCATCTCAATGTTTCTAATGCATCTGATTTTCCATGAATGTTCTCTTTAAAATATGATGAAAAAGTTTTTTTATGCTCGTTCAATATCCACATATATTTATTCTTTGGATAACATTGTTTTAACACATTAATATATAATATTATATATGTCTAAGAATCATCTATGTTATTCAATATATATATAAATGTACATATTTTATTTGTTCACTTGTTAATGATTTTACTTTCAAGACACATATCCCCTTCCCACCAAAACTGACTCGTTCATTATGAGATATAGGCAAACCAATTTTCTCCATTACATATAAGTAGTTTGTACAAAACTCCATTGCCTCCTCAAAAATATATTTCACAATAATAAAGGCTTCAGGTCAATATGGGTCCTTAACATATCTCTTCAGTATCTTCATTTACCTTTTAAAAGTAAACATATAATATAGATATACAGGTCTATAAACATTTATTTATCGCACCAAATAAACTATTAAATATTACATGATATCAAAAAAATGAAGGAAAGTATATTTCTAGATGAAAAATTATAGAAATGTCATCATTATATAAATTGATCAATGAATTTAGATAAATAACATTGATAACAATTGAATTGAAAAAATAATACACCTTCATTATTTTCATTATGACATGGATGGGTAATATTCCATGCAATGAAACTAGTAGGATTTGTTGTATCATGACGTGACAGTCATGAGATTTCAAGCATTTCAGCTTTAAATAGTTTAGTAACACATAATTTTTTACATTTGAATAATAACCTTGTAGAACTTTAATATCATAGAGACACTGAGAAAAACTAATTTTCTCCCTCTTGGATAATTTATGAAAATATGGAGGTAGGTATTTTTATCTTACATTAATAGTAGGAGATAACTCCAAATGTATTTCCATTGAGAGTAAGTCCAATATTTCATTCAACCCATCTTTAGAATTTCCTTTAATATCTAACAATGTTCTAATAAAACTATTATATAAATTATTATCCACATGAATGAAATCAATTATATGTTTGGAATCATGATATATCCAATATGGAACTTCCTAAAATATTGATTTTTTATTCAAAATATTTTTCTCATTACCAAATTGTTGTGACTTTTTGAATGTGACATCAATATTTTTCACCCTCTCAAAATATTGATTAGTGGACAAAGGTTTTGAAGTAATAAAAAATTCTTATGAGCCATTTAATGCCTTTTTTAATATTAAATAATATTGATTTGTAGATAAAACCCTCTGATGATCCATGTACACTATTTTTATCTCATGTTGTAGTTGATAATATGAAGTGTGTTCTTCACAAATTGGACAATATTTATACCCCTTAACACTGTGTCTAGACAAATTTCCATATACTATGAAGTAATTTATAGTGAACATAATCATTAAATGTAGTTAAAAATGTTCCATTTTATAATAATCATACACTCCAATACCTTTCTCTTATAAAAGTTTCAAATCATCTTTTAATGGTGATAAGAAAACATCAATATAATTTCTAGGATGTTTTGGTCCAGAAATCATTAAAATCAATATGATATATTTTCGCTTCATATAAAATTCAAGATATATATTATAAATTACCAATAAAACATTCCATGAACTATTTTTTCTATTAATCCTTTGATATGCAATCATTTCATCTATGCAGAGCCTAAGTCTAAGATTTCTAACTTCATTTCCAAATATAGGAAATTGTTGATAAATTTTCTTCCACTATGGATAATTAGTTGGATGATGTAATTTTCAGTCAGATATCCTCTCATCTATATGCCATCTTAAATTTTTTTATCATTTTAATTTTCAAATAAATGTTTTAAATGATGAAATATAGGAAAATAACAAATTACCTTGGAAGGAATCATTGTAACTGCTAAATCATCCTATGATTTTTATTTCAAATTATAAAATGATGTCACAAATTTAGGACACTATAAATGACCTTTTTATTCCTTCCTATATAGCATGTATTCATTAAAGTATTCATGTATCTTCTTGTACCCCAAACCCATCGGGCATAATGTTTTTTTCTCATTATAATGTGAATTTGGAATATCATTTTCTTTATAAAGTATGGATTTCAAAATATTTATAAACTCTATAAAACTCTTGTCACTACATAAATTCTTTTAATTAAATTTATTCAGTCTTAAAACCCTTAATAAAACCACAAATTTCAGACAACCTAGATATAATGTTTTTTCAGCATTACCATATAAACGCTCAATTATTGGTGTAACACCCCAAGACTTTATGATTTATTTATTATTAATTAAATTAAATCTCTTAGATGTCTTATGATAAAAACAAAAAATATTTTAAATGAAAATATTATATTAAAATATTATTTAAATATGACCATTATATCCTATCCGTTAAGTTTGCGGGAATGAATAGTACAAACTAAATTATGAAAAATATATATTTTACACAAATTCATTGGTTATCCATTGATTATAAATAAAAATAAAAATAATTTGAAATTAAAATAAATGTTTTATAAAAACTATATTTTTCAAATAAAATGACTTCATCACTTCTTGTGCACTTATGATGAGATTAATTTTTTGATGAATAGTGAAAAATACTAAATTTTAATTGAAAGATGCATTTTTGTTTAAATTATTTATAAAGTTAAATTATATTTTAAATTATTTTTAAATTAAAATTAGTTTAATTATAAATATATTAATCCAATTAAGTTTATTGGAATCATTTTTATATTTAATTTTTATATAAAAACATTATAAACTTTTGAACATTTTCACCTCGAAAACCAGATTTCTCATCGCGTATGTGTAAAGACCCAGAAATTTCACAGAAAATATTTTCTTAAATTCTTTGTAATTTTACGAGTCCGTAGTTTCTGACGGCACCTGATTCTGAGGCCCGGTGTGCCCAGAATCAATTTCTGAAGTTTTGTTCGGGTACGTTCAGTAAATGTACGTGCGGGTTTTTATATATTTTGAATCAGTGCTCAGAATTGAAATCAGAGGACACCTATGAACTCACAGTGCCGGTATTCGCTTAAGGTGACCTTTACTGCAGCTACGTTTGGTCGAGAGTAGAAGTTTCATTTTTGGGGTTTCATACTAAATTAAATAAAATTGTTGTGTACACAATTTTATTGTTAACGGGTGGTTATTTCCTCCAATGAGGAGTTGGAGGTAGGGCCCACAACCCACATAACCTACCATGGGAGAATAATGTGTGTGGGACCCACACGAACCCTAACCCTTCAACTCCCCTTGAAACCCCTATCTAACTTTTGAACTCCCACATTAAGTGGAGTCTTTCCACTTTTCCCTCATAATGTTGCCAACTAAAGAATAATTAATGCCTTTATTAATTATTTTGAGGTGTCATGAGTTCATTTGAATAAATTTGAAATTCATGGCAAGATTATAATTTTGGGGAAAGCCTGTTATTATTTTTTTCCTTGGAAAATATTTGTGGGGAGACTTTGGGAGAAAACTCTTGGTGGAACTTCTTTCTCTCGATGAAGAACACCATTCGTCAATGAAGAACATCTCCAACAAAGAACGCGAAGTACTTCTCCAACGACGCATCCTCTTCGGATGCACCCCGACGTCAACAGAATCGATGTCCGTATTCCGCGACGCCCGACTTCCGCGACACCGTCTTCCAAGGCTCGTTGACGTGCAACGTTCTTGAAATCGAGGTAGGGGTTTTTGATTAATTTTAATGGAATAAAATTAAACTCTTGTTCTTTGATTTATGCCTTGGTTTGAATTTGGCCAAATGATACCATCTAATACGGAGGGCGTGTGTCAAACCAACACGGCCCGACCACCCTCTGTTGGTTATTGTTGTTTTGGCGACGGGGGCTAAGTCAAGGGGGGGCGCGGTGTCGTAGCACCGTGCCGGAGGAGGACCACATATGAAGGAGGCGGCGACATCGGCGACCGGAGGTAATAGAGGCCGCCCACTGACCACATGCGGAAGAACCGTGGCCCGCAACCGCGGGCTGCTCGGCTGAAGAAGAACCCACCGGTCTCACGACCGGCCGGGCAGGAAGAACCGGCCAGCTAAAGCCGGCCGGGCTGGAGAACCGTGGTGCCCCCTTGGCGTCGCACTGTGTAGAACCATGGACCGTACTATGCGGGTTGCTTCGGTGGGTGAACCGGTCGGCCGCCTGCCGGCCAAGTTGAAGAAAGCAGCGGCACCCGCAAGTGCTGCGTGGGAGGACAGAGGCCCGCTGTGCGGGCTGCTCGCGCTAGTGAAGACCGGTCGGCCAGGAGGGGCGGTGCTGCCATTTCAGAAAACCGGGGGGCCGCGCCACCTGCTCTGCTGGGCCAGCTGGCCGAGCCACGGCCAGCCGCGGGCTGGGCCACCTGCCGCTGGGTCAGGCCGCCTGCCCCCGGGCCAGGCCGCGCCCCGCCAGGCCAGGCCGTGCCCCGCCAGGCTGGGCCGCATCCCATGGGGCCGGGCTACGCCCCATCGGGTCGGGCCGACCCCTCAGCTGGTTCGGACCCACCGAACCAGGTCGGGCCGACCCGCCAGCCCACTGGGCTTGACGGACCGGGCTCGTTTCGCTTAAACGCGAATATCTTCAAGACCGCGCGTCTGATTGACACACCGTCTGCGGAACTAGGATCCTCCTGATGAGGCAGTCCTTTTTCGATACTCTAAGTGAGTTTTGGATAAATTTGGAAAATTTCTAGGTTTGGAACGAGCATAATTCCAATCGGGCTCCTGGAACGGAAAATCCAATAACTCTCAGACCGGGCGTCCGATTGACAAGTCGTCTATCACGTTGGATTCCTTTTGTTGAGAAAAAACTTTGGGATACATAAAATTTGGACTTAGTGATAGTTGATGTATCAACCCCCCTTTGCTCGAGGAGCGGACCCTCCCGGAATCGAGCGTGTTGTGTGCGGGAACCCTAGAGCTGGTTGTGACTGCGTTGACTATTGTACTGGAATCCTCCGTGGGTTCAACAGCGATGACTACTATACTGGAATCCTCTGTGGGTTCGATAGTGATGACTACTGTACTAGGATCCTCCGTGGGTTCGACAGTGATGACTAGTGTTCTTGTATCCTGTGTGGGTCTGGTAGTTTGACCTCTATACTTGTATCATGTGTGGGTCCGACAGAGTAGATAGTATTGTATCCTTTGTGGGTCCAATAGCTTAGCTGATCGTGTATCCTGTGTGGGTCTGACAGCTTAGATGAATTAGTGACTACATATGATCATCTCTATCGTTATAAAAAAGCCGTATACCTTTGTGAGCTGAGTCTTGAATTTCAATCATTATCATCGATGTGGTTGACTTTACTTCCTGTGTCTACTGGGTTGTGCTTAAGCTCGAGATTTGGAGCCGAACTATAGTTATTAACTTAGGTATATGTATGGGCATATACCTAAGTATGGTTGGTTGGTACTTCGTGATTGAATCTCTCTTATGTGGTTTATCCTTCGTGTATTCTGGGATACCTTCAGGGGTCTCAGGGTCCCTACTGAGTATCGTACACTCACCCTTGCACGATATATGCCCGCACTACATTGTGTTGGTTGCAGATGACGGACAACATTGGTCGAGGTAGAGACTTGTAGAGCTGGACGGTACCCGGAGGTGGTCCACTTGGCGAGACGTACACGGAGCAGACGGTCGTACCCGAGGTGCTGAGGAGGCCATCTGTACCCACCCTTCAGGTGGGATTCCCGTAGGATGACTCAGTAGTTGCTATTTTACTTTACTGCAGTTGTACTAGCTTTTTAGTTGTATTTTACTTCACAGTTGGGTTTGTATACTATCCCATTTACTTTCCAGCACACTCTATTGTATTCAGTTTTACTTAGTGTTTACTTCCTATAGCGTACTCGGTTGTGTTTGTTTACTTTTATTAAGGCAATGCCTTCCCAGCTTAGGGATTTATGCCTTTGGTGATAGTCTCCAGCCCCTGGCCTATGGAAGGCAGGCTTGGGGTAGTCACGGCATGGGTCCCAAGGACGGGTCGTGACAAATTGGTATCAGAGGAGTCGGTTCTACCACAGAACTCAGGACTCTGATCATTCATTTCTGTGAAGCAATAGTGTTAAGAGTATTGAGTGTGGTTTTCAGTCCAGGGATTCCAGTGTTGGTGCGGCGGTCGATGTATCTATACACCAGGACCCTGACCTCTGATTTCCGACTCAGTGCACGAAAACACTGATTGCATGTGTGTTTCAAAAGTTTTCTTTGTTATTACTTTGTGTCAGCTCACCAGGTATATTGTTTGACTGTGGCGCACCTGTTTCTTTTTAGGATGGCCCCAAGAAGGTAGCCAGCTAGGGTTCCGAGTTACGTATGAGATGGTAGCCCACCGAGCGATGAGGCCTCGGTGAATGGCCCCATCACAGCGGAGGCACCAGCGGTACCACTACCCATTGGGCCACCGATACCACCAACCCCAGCAGTAGAGAGTGCACGTCGCCTGAGTGCGTTACACAAGTTCCTGCGACAGAGGCCATCCAGGTTCCACGGAGAGACGGACCCGCAGGCAGCTGAGGATTGGCTAGAGGATGTCGTCAGAGTTTTCACATTGGTAGGGACACCAACCGACCTTATGGTGATCCTGGTCGTGAGTCTCCTATACGCAGTAGTAGGTAGATGGTGGAGCCTGGTGCTCCAGTTTCATGACGAGGCATATTTACTCTCGACTGACTTCGAGAGTCTCTTCCGCTCAGAGTTTGTTCCAGCCACCCTTCATATGGTGCGGATTCAGGAGTTACTTCATCTGCATCAGGGCAGCATGATAGTTTCCCAGTACTCAACGAGGTTCACCGACCTCTCACGCTACTCCACGGATATGGTGCGGGACCCGTTCTTCAGGGCCCAGACCTTCGAGCAGGGACTCAGGTATGAGATCAGGGATTCGATGATTTCCCTCAGCATCCCGACGTAGGAGGGGGTGCTGGAGCGAGCCCTTCTAGTGGAGAGTTTTCTCACTGAGCAGTCACCAGCGGCGAGACCCACCACAAGATGACACATAGAAGAGTCTTCTGAAGACGGTAGTAGACAGTTGACGCAGAGGTCCAAGCGGACCAGGCCATCAGGTGGGCGGCCTCAGGATACAGGTTCGGTTGTGCAGGGCACACGAAACAGAGTCAGCCTTACAAGGAGCAGGAAGTTCTATGCATGCGGCGGGCAGGGCCACATGGCTCGTGACTGCCTGACCCGTCATGAAGACGAGCAGAAAACAGTAGAGGGACCTCCCAGGCAGAGGCAGATATTTGACCATGGTGGTCCATTGGGAGCAGGCGGACGTGGCAGAGGAGCTGGCTGAGCAGCGGGTGGTGGATGATGTTTCGAGGCTCTACCTCCACCACCACCAGGATGTCCACCCCGACCACAGGGAGCTGGAGGACAGAGACGGGATCAGCTCCAGGCAGTCGAGGCCTATGACCATGGCGCACCTGAGATGATTCGAGGTACTATATATGTCTACTCCACCCTTACTGTAGTACTTATAGACACAGGTGAAAGTCATTCTTTTATTGTCGCTGCCCTTGTTCGGAGCTCAGAGATTCCGATGGAGCCGCTGGCTCGATCCTTACGGCTAGAGACTCCTACGGGAGCAGACTCGATGATTACGCAATGGTTCCAGCAGTGTGATCTTACTCTAGGAGGCGAGAGCTTCGGCTGGGATCTTCTTGTAGCGGCGTTGAGGCCTTACGACGTCATCTTGGGTATGGACTGGTTATCCATATTTCATGCTCAGATTGATTGTATTAGGCGCAAAGTGAGGTGTATCCGCATGTATGGGACGAGGTTCACCTTCACCGGTGAGAAAGGAGCCTTTACAGCGTAGGATGGACTTATGCAGAGGAGGGGGCAGTCGATCACACATCAGTTGGCTAGTCTCATCCTTGGAGTGGTTGATGTACGGAGTCTGAGTTTTCCTGTTGTGGTGGATCATTATGCAGATGTTTTCCCAGATGAAATTCCAGGACTACCTCTTCGCAGAGAGGTAGACTTCTATATTGATCTGTACCCCAGGATAGCACTGATATCTACTCCATCATATCGGATGGATCCCACTGAGCTTCATGAGCTGCGAGTACAGATGGAGGACTTTCAGGGGAAGGTGTTTATCCGACCTAGTGTTTCACCCTGGGCATCCACGATTTTGTTCGCCAAGAAGGCGGATGGGAGCTTGCACCTGTGTTTCGACTACCTTCACCTGAATCAGGTGACTAGGAAGAAAAATTACCCACTCCTGAGGATTGACTACCTCTTTGATCAGCTCAAGGGGGCACGATGGTTCTTGAAGATAGACCTCAGGTCAGGCTATCACCAGCTCCGAGTTCAAGATGAGGATGTGCAGAAGATGGCCTTCAGGTGTCGGTATGGCCACTATGATTTCTTGGTTATGCCCTTCGGTGTAACCAAAGTACCAACAGTGTTCATTAGTCTCATGAACAGGATCTTCCAGACTTACCTCGATCGATTTGTCGTATTCTTCATCGACGACATACTGATTTACTCAACTACTGAGGAGGAGCACACCTACCACTTGTAGATTGTACTGAATACACTCTGAGAGCACCAGATTTACAGTAAGCTCTCGAAGTTCCAATTCTGGATTCAAGAGGTTCACTTTCTAGGACACGTCATCTCGGAGGCTGGAGTAGTAGTGGATCCAGCGAAGATCGAGTCAGTTCTTTCTTGGGAGCCACCCAGGAGTGTGATGGAGGTTTGGAGTTTTCTAGGTCTGGCTGGATATTATCAGAGATTTGTTCCAGACTTCTCTAGAGTTGCAACACCACTTTCCACATTGACGAAGAAGGGGAAACCCTTCGTGTGGTCAGAGAGATTCCAGCATAGCTTTTAGGAGATGAGGCAGATATTGACCAGTGTTCCCATATTGAGGCTACCGGAGGAGGGAGTATGGTACGTAGTTTACTATGACGCATCAGGGATCGGGTTTAGGTGTGTCCTGATGCAGGAGCGAGCAGTGATCGCATATGGTTCATGGTATTTGAGATAGCATGAGCAGAACTACACTACCCATGACTTAGAGTTATCAGCAGTGGTCTTCACCTTGAAGATGTGGCGGCACTATCTGATGGGCGAGCACTTTACAGTCTACTTGGACCACCAGAGTCTCAGGTACATCTTCTCACAGAAGGACCTGAACCTGAGACAGCGATGTTGGCTCTAGTTCCTCCAGGACTATGACTTCGAGATAGTCTATATTCCTGGGAAGGGGAATGTTGTAGCAGATGCTCTCAATAGTAGATCGGGCATTCAGCTACTAGGAGAGGCGACAGAGTAGCTAGCCATGTTGTAGATATCCTTTTTGGATAGAGATAGAGCAGAATTTCTATAGTCCCTCATAGTCACTCCTCCACTACTTCAGCGAGTCAGAGAGGCGCAGCGTGGGGACGTTGACTGTGATGCGCGACGTGCTCAGATATCCTCAGGGCAGGCACCTGATGGGTTTTCTGAAGGTGGGGAGCACGTCATCCTCTTCAGAGGATGTACCATGGTACCAGTTGAACTACAGGAGGAGGTGTTGAGGGAGTTCCACACTTCCCCTCTAGCGGTACATCCAGGAGTTGCGAAGATGTATCGGGACCTCAGAAGACAGCACTGGTGGCCGAGTATGAAGAAGGTAGTAGTAGAGTTTGTTTCACGATGCATCACTTGTCAGCAAGTGAAGGCAGAGCACCAGGTAACAGTAGGCCTGGTATAGCCCTTAGAGGTCCTAGAGTGGAAGTGGGATGGGATATCCATGGTTTTCATGATGGGGCTTCCACATACATCCAGAGGACATGACTCTATCTGGGTGATTGTTGACCGACTCACCAAGTCGGCCCACTTCCTACCGATCAGAGAGCAGGGCTCAGTGGAGATCTCGGGATGCCTATACATTCAAGAGATTGTACGGCTTCATGGTGTACCATCGATTATCGCTTCCGATCGAGATGCACGTTTCAATTCCTGGCTATGGAAGGGATTACAATAGGATTTTGGGATACAGCTTCGCTTGAGCACCGCCTTCCAGCCTCAGATGGATGGTCAGACTGAGAGGACCATTCGGACTCTCGAGGATATGCTTCATGCATGTGTCCTTGAATTTGGTCGCAGTTGGGAGGATCACTTACCCTTGGTGGAGTTTGAGTACAACAACAGCTACCACTCCACCATCAGGATGGCACCTTACAAGGCATTGTACGACCGACCTTGCAGATCACCTCTGTGCTGGAAAGACCCGGGGGAGTCAGCACTTGTAGGACCAGAGATGGTGCAGGCTACGATGGAGAAGGTGCAGATCATCCAGGAGTGAATACACAGAGCAGACAGAAGTCCTATGCTGATAGGATAAGGAGACCACTGGAGTTCGAGGATGGCGACCACGTCTTCCTATGGGTCTCACCTCGATGATTTCTACAGAGATTTGGTTAGGGTGTCAAGTTATCTCCATGATTCATTGGACCTTTCCAAGTCCTCATCCGAGTATGCGAGGTGGCTTACCGCTTGGCCCTTCCACCTCAGTTGCATCGGGTGCACGACGTCTTTCACGTATCTCAGCTGAGGAGATACCTGCTTGACTCGTCTCACATCATCAACCATGGGGAGCTAGACATCGATGACAGGGTGACATTCACGAAGGTCCTGGTGTAGATCGATGATCAATAGGATCAGGTCCTATGTGGATGATCGATTCCTATGGTACGCATTCTCTAGCAGCACGGGAACCTCTAGGAGAGCACATGGGAGCGGGATGCTCAGATACGTGCTCAGTACCCCTTTTGTTTCCCTATTGTGTTTTGTAGCTTTACTGGGATTCAAATACCTGAGGTGGGGGTAATGTAAAGACACGGAAATTTCAAGGAAATTTTTTTCTTAAATTCTTTGAAATTTTACAAGTCCGCGGTTTCTAACGGCACCTAATTCCGATGCCCGGTGTGCCCGAAATCAATTTCTGAAGTTTTGTTCGGGTACATTCAGTAAACGTACGTGCGGGTTTTTCTATCTTTTGAACCGGAGCTCAGAATTGAAATCCAAGGACACTGATGAACTCGCAGTGTCGGTATTCTCTTAAGGGGACCTTTACCACTGTTGAATTTGGTTGATAGTAGAAGTTTTATTTTTGGGGTTTCATACTAAATTAAATAAAATTTTTGTGTACACAATTTTATTGTTAAGGGGTGGTTATTTCCACCAAGGAGGAGTTGGAGGTGGGGCCCACAACCCACATAACCTCCCATGGGAGAATAATGTGTGTGGATCCCACACAAACCCTAACCCTTTAACTCCCCTTGAAACCCCTCTCTAACTTTTGAACTCCCACATTAAGTGGAGCCTTTCCACTTTTCTCTCATAATGTTGTCAACTCAAGAATAATTGATGCCTTTATTAATTATTTTGAGGTGTCATGAGTTCATTTGAATTAATTTGAAATGCATGGAAAGATTATAATTTTGGGGAAAGCCTGTTATTATTTTTTTCCTTGGAAAATATTTGTGGGGAGACTTTGGGAGAAAACTCTTGGTGGAACTTCTTTCTCTCGACGAAGAACATCATTGTTCAATGAAGAACATCTTTGACGAAGAACGCGAAGTACTTCCCTAAAGACGCTTCCTCTTTGGATGCACCCCGACGTTAATGGAATCGACGTCCGTATTCCACGACGCCCGACTTCCGTGACACCATCTTTCTCAGCTCCTCGACGTGCAACATTCTTGAAATCGAGGTAGGGGTTTTTGATTAATTTTAATAGAATAAAATTAAACTCTTATTCTTCGATGTATGCCTTGGTTTGAATTTGGAAAATGATACCATCTAATACGGAGGGCGTGGGTCGAACCAACACGGCCCGACGACCCTCCATTGGTTATTCTTGTTTTGGCGACGGGGGTTAAGTCAAGGGGGGGTGCGGTGCCGTCGCACCATGCCGGAGGAAGACCACGGACGAAGGAGGTGGAGGCATCGGCCACCGGAGGTAATGGCGACCGGAGGTAATGGCAGTCGCGTGCCGGCCTCATGCGGAAGAACCACAGCCCGCAACTGCGGGCCGCTCAGCCGAAGAAGAACCGGACGGTCTCACGACACGCCGAGCTGGAGAACCGCGTTGCCCCTTTAGCGTCGCGCTGTGGAGAACCACGGCCCGCACTGCCCGGGCCACTTCGGTGGGTGAACCGGCCGGCCGCCTTTCGGCCAGGTTGAAGAAAGCTGCAGCACCCACAGGTGCTGCGTGGAAGGACAGTGGCCCGCTATGCGGGCCGCTCACGCCAAAGAAGACCGGCTGGCTTCAACCAGCCGGGCAGGAGGGGTGGCGCCGCTTGGTGCCGTCGTTTCAGAAAACTGGGGGGTCGTGCCCCCCACTCCGCTCACCAGCTGGCCGAGTCGTGGCCAGCCGTGGGCCGGGCCGCCCTTGCGCGGGTCGGGCCGCCTGCCGCCGGGCCGCGGCCCACTGTGTCGGGCCACGCCCCATCGGGTCGGGCTGAACCCTCAGCCGGGTCAGACCCACCGAACCGAGTCGGGCCGACCCGCTAGTCCACTGGGCTTGACGGACCGAGCCCGTTTCGCTTAAACGCAAATATCTTCGAGACCGCACGTCTGATTGATGCGTCGTCTACAGCACTGGGATCCTCTCGACGAGGCAGACCTTTTGCGATACTCTAAGTGAGTTTTGGACAACTTTTCAAAATGGACAGGTTTGGAATGAGCATAATTCCAACCGTGCCCCTAGAATGGAAAACCCAATAACTCTCAGACCAGGCATCCATTTGATGCGTCGTCTGTCGCGTAGGGTTCCTTTTGTTGAGATGGAACTTTGGGATACATCAACTTTGGACTTCGTGATAGTTGATGTATCAACTCCCCTTTGCTCGAGGAGCGGACCCTCTTGGAATCGAGCGTGTTGTGTGCGGGAACCCTAGAGGTGGGTGCGACTGTGTCAACTACTGTACTGGAATCCTCCGTGGGTTCGACAGCGGTGACTACAGTACTAGAATCCTCCGTGGGTTCGACAGCAATGACTACTGTACTGGGATCCTCTGTGGGTTCGACAGAAATGACTACTGTTCTTGTATCCTGTGTGGGTCTGGAAGTTTGACCACTGTACTTGTATCCTGTGTGGGTTCGACAGAGTAGCTGGTCTTGTATCCCGTGTGGGTCCAACAGCTTAGCTGGTCTTGTATTTTGTGTGGGTCCGACAGCTTAGATGAATCAGTGACTACATCTGATCATCTCCATCGCTATACGAAATATGTATACCTGTGTGAGCTGAGTCTTGACTTTCAATCATTATCATCGATGTGGTTGACTTTACTTCCTAGGTGGACTGGGTTGTGCTTGGGCTCGAGAGTTAGATTATAATTGTGGTTGTTAACTTAGGTATATGTATGGGCATATACCTAATTAGGGTTGGTTGATACTTCATGATTGTATCTCTCTTTTGTGGTTTATCCTTCGTGGATTCTAGGAGACCTTCAGGGTTCTCGAGGTCCCTACTGAGTATCGTACACTCACCCCTGCACGGGCTATGCTCGCACTACGTTGTGTTGGTTCCAGATGATAGACAACACTGATCGAGGTAGAGACTTGTAGAGATGGATGGTACCCAGAGGTGGACCACTTGGCGAGACGTACACGGAGCAGACGGACGGACCCGAGGTGCTGAGGCGGCCATCTGTACCCACCCTTCAGGTGGGATTCCCAGAGGACAACTCAATATTTATTGTTTTACTTTACTGCAGTTGTACTAGATTTTCAGTTGTACTGTACTTCATAGTTGGGTTTGTATACTGGCCCATTTACTTTCCATCACACTCTATTGTATTCAGTTTTACTTAGTGTTTACTTCCTGTTGCATACTCTATTGTGTTTGTTTAATTTTACAAAGGCAATGTCTTCCCAGCTTATAGATTTAAGCCTTTGGTGCTAGTTGTCAGCCCATGGCCTATGGAAGGCAGGCTTGGGGTAGTCACGACACGGGTCCCGAGGATGGGTCGTGACAGTATGTGGGATTGATTTTAAATTAAATTTTGATACTTATGTGAATGGAATTTGAAAAAATTGATTAAATATTTTTAATCATCATAATTTATATTATCTAATAAAGTTAACTTAATTTTTTACCATAATTAATATTAAAAATAGTAATAATTATTTACTATGGTTAAGGTAAAAATGGGTTTATTGGGGGTTAAACTAAAACAATGAGGGTTTAAAATGACCTAAAAATTTTCCAACACAAATTTTCCAGAAATATTTTAACCTTAAATATTCTAGGTTCTATAATGGACCATTTTTTCCTTTTTTTATGTGAAAAATGTGGGTTCACTTTTTTCTTTTTAAAAATTACATGCCACTCACCTCACTTATAAAAGTCCACACCCTCTCCTTTCCTCTTCACACTTCCAAAAACCATTGGTTTGGATGTGGCATATTAAAATAACCTCCTTAATTCCATCCTATCATCCTATAATCCTTAGTTTGTTTATAAATCCAACCTATGAATCCTTTTTTTCAAACCAAAAGAAGTTTTTCAGAGAAGAGGTAACGTCCCAAACTGAGCGTTTTATTTTATTTATTCCTCCACCTCATTAAATTATTTTTAGACCATGATGATATAATAACCTTAGTATATTTCATATAATTATATGTTATTATGTTAATTTCATAACCTAAATTTTTCTCCTCTTTCATCAAATTGGTTACGAAATCATCATTTGTGTATGTGGTGAACTACCCCCTCACGAACCGATCTCATTTGTTTTCCATCACCACCTTTCAAGGATATATTTAATGATGTATTTAAAAAATATGTATATATGATATTTATGATATTTTAATACTTATTTAATTATCATATCACATATAACTTCTTACTTTCCATTCCGTAAGGGATGGGATAACGTCTCTTGTGTGTACGGCGGACTACCACCTCGTGAAGCGATGTGATTCATTTTTCATTTACGCTTTGCATAGAAGGTAGTAAAGATAAAAGTTAATAAATATATGTTATATTTATTATATAACCATACTTATAGAAATATAATATCAAATATAACTTCTTACCTTATAATCTATTGTAAAATAATAATATCTCTTGTGTGTATGTGTAGACTACCGCCTCCACGTAGCAATGTGAAATGTTTTCAATTTTATTTTTACATGGAAAATATAAGGATGTATTTTATTAATATAAATTATATATGTAAAATAATTTTTATTATTTAAAGTTTAATTTATATTTATTTTCCTTTCTTTACATCTGTCGAGAAAAATTAAAATAGTGTTCATGTGTAGGTACATCATACCGTCTCCATGAACAGTGTAATCCATTTTCTATCTCTAAATTTTATAGATTACTATAAATAAATATATAATCAATACATATGATATTTATATCATGTTTAAAATTCTTTATATGATTTAACCATGATAAAATTAAAAGGACCAAAATTATCGGAACAAAACAATGATGAAAAATGAAGTAACTATCACCATAAATTGTGATTTTAACAAAGAATTACTAATAAAAGAGTGATAAAAAGACTATAAATAAATCATATATGGTATGATATATATTATCATTATTATTATTATTTAATTTATTTTTAATAAACCTATATTTATGATATAGGAGGTTCAGACACATATGAAGGAAGTTCAAGAAGTGGTACGGGTTTCTCGTCTCACTTTTACTTTTGTGACACATACACCATATTCCCCAATTATTCCTTTATGTGGTGTTTATAATGCCCCTTTTGATATTTCTTATCATGAATATATTTCTATTAAGGGTATTTATAGTTTTATTTGATGTTATTTATTTCATGGGTCTTATGATTCAAAAGTCACCAAAGTGGTAAGGGTTTATTTCACAATCTCACCATTATTCGGGATTATTTTTTGTATAAGTATCCATTAGGGGAATTATTTGATATTTATATTTAAAAATAAATATATTTTATTATAATATGTATATTAATGAATATTTTCAAGTAATAGTTCCATTTTTCACTCTTTTTGACCTAAAATGATTGAGAAAATGATTTTAAGAAAATTTCACTTTATTTCTCTCTTTGGTCGAAAATATTTTTTCATAAAAATCCATGTTTTCTAAAAAAAATAAAAAATATTTTTAAAATTTTTAAAAATTATTTATTATATAAATTTTTACCCATTTTTTATTTTTAAAAATTTTTTTGAAATGAATATTCCTGTCATTTTCAAAATAATGTTTGATTTACTTTTACAGAAAATGTGAATGGAATATTTGTTTTAATGTGTACGTCATGAACATAATTTTCTACTATCATCACCACTCAGTGTTTTAAAGATTATTTTACAAGTTTTAAAATTTTATTTTCAAATAAAATTATTTTCAAAAAAAATATAAACTTTTCATTTTAAAAGGTGATTTTCAAAATGCAAAGGTTATTTTCCTCAATAATTTTTTAAGGATCTTTTCATGATATTTATATTCATCAAAAACATAAACTCTTAATTATACTTATGCTTAATTAGGGATATATTGTATTAATACCATCCATATTATTTCTCTAGATGTTTTATGATCAGTTTAACCTGGGATGTGATATTTTATTACCATTCACCATTTTACTCTGGATGGTTTATGATTATGATTATTGATTGGGGTAAGTATTAACATTTTGTATCATATTTTTTCAATAATAATGTTTATATTGATTATATTTCACTCCTTTTATATGAGGAATTCATTGGAATTATTAAGTTATTGGTGGGGCCTTCTATAACCCATTTATGGATTTGTAGGTCTCATGAGACAAACTATGTTGAGTTTTGGCTGAGGCCTTACCTATTTATTTATAAATATTGGAATAATGCCTCGACTATATGTGTTATATGTCCAGAATTATGAATTCCATCATTATGAATTCAGTTATTCATATTCCATGTGATTATTTGATTAGTTAGAATATCCATGATTAGGTTTCAAGCTCATATGATTATTTATATGGAATTATTTGATCATATTTTATTCCTACCATATTATTCTCAATCTATTGATTAAATTACATGTGTTTCAGTTATTTAAATTTCCATATTTATTATTAATTATTTATTCATAATAGATTTTGTTGTATGCTTACCCTTACTAAGCATTTTAGTTCACCCCTTTCTCATGTTTTATTTTCCCCAAGATACAAGGAAGTGTTTTTTGATTGATATATAGGGAAACACTAATGGGGGTAATGGAATTTTCAAATAAAATTATTTGTGTATTTTATGTTTTAAAATGTAATATTAATTTCAAGTGTGTATCTAGTTTACCAATATTACTAAACTATTCGGTCCTTCAGGATGCAATACCTTGTATCTAGTGCCAATGTAATAAATTAACCACTGGCTCTAGGCTACTGGGGTCGAGGTTTCTATAGTTGGTATCATAGGAAGTTTAGTAGAAAGTGAATATAACCCTATGATATACTTTGAGGATAAGTATATAATAACTTCTTAAAGTTATAGTAAGGAATTGATTATGTGGTTTTTCCTTGAAATACATATCTGTTTGGGACTTGGTTCTAGAACAGATGTACCTAAGGTTAATAACTCTGAAAAGGGAATAGTGGGATTGACCTCATCTTCACCAAGTGCATGACAACAGGCCTTACTGCACACCTGTTTTAACACTCCTAGGGGATATGCTTAGTATAATTCACATTTTCTTTACAAACCATTATGAATGATTTGAAAATAAAGATATCCCTAAGGAAATCATATTTATGATTATGATATTATCTGTAGTACCCCCGGTTTGAGGTATGTAGCTTTTTTATGTTTTTGTTTATGATTTTACGGGCATGGGATGATTTGGGAAAAGGTCGGGAGAGTTTGGAATGTTTTTGGATGAGTTGGAGGCTTTTAAAGGGGCGCACGGCTTGAGCACGGTTAGTTTACACCGTGCAGATGCACCAGGAAACCATGTAGGGAGAGGCAGTAGGCTATGCACAGCCTGTGCACGGTTTTCCAAACCGCGCGGGCACCTACTCTCAAGGCATTGGCATGCTCACGATTAGCGCACGGTTTTCCAAACCATGTGGGCTAACCGTGCGGACACTTAAAATTGGGGTTTTTAAGTCCAAGCTCCCTCGGGATTGACCTAAAACACTCCTCTCTTCCTCCCACTCGAGCCTCACTTGGGATTTTCGGTTCTCAGGGGATAGAAGGGCTCTCCCACTCATTTTGGAAGGGTTTTGAAGAGGATTCAAGAGGGTTTGAAGGTGATTCCTCCCAGGTAAGTCTTCTCCCATTGTTTCTTTGTGTTTTCCTCTAGAACTGCTCTTCCCTCCTTCTTGGTTTTCTAGATCTACACTTTTTGTGTGTAGATCTAGGGTTTTGGTGGCCTTGGATGATGTTTTTAAGGCTTTTGGGTGTTAGGGAAGAGTATCTAGAGAGGTTTCGGTGGTGCGTTCGCTGGTTTTGGAGGTGTGGTTGCGTGTGGATCGATTTCTCGAAAACCCTAAAGGTAAGTGGCTTCTCTCTCAACTCCACTTGGTGGAATTGTATGGTGAATTTACAATTAAATTGTGTGCTTGAAATTTAATTGGTAAATCATGTATAAAATTTGTTGGAAAATTTATGGGTGATGAAATTGGGGGTTTTTGGCATGAAATTGGGATTTTTGGGTAAAAATGGGTTTTGTTGGAAATGGATTCAATTGGATGATTTTAAAATGTTGATTTTAAAATTACAATGAATTGGAGCATGAAAATGGCATGTGATGGTGTTTGTGATAATGTAATATTGTTGTGTGTCTCGTGCTTGTGTGGATATGGATGGGATTTTGTATTATAATGTGTTGTGATATTTTAGAGTGGTCGAGAAAGTGCCACTATAATCAGGGAAATGGATGGATAATGGATGGAAGGGCCACCATCTAGGCAAGTGGACGAGAAAGTACCACTTGTCGGGTGGTGAACGGGTTGTCCGAGAAAGTACCCCTGTTGTTGGTTGATTGCTTGACTATGTAATGTTTTTATACGGGGCTTGTGAGTGAAATGTGAACATTGTAACCGGCATGTGTCTTGATTGTTGTGGCTTTCTCTTGTGTGGCATGTTTGGATTTTTTCATAAGTTTGCAAATGGGACTTTTTTATATAAAATGTTTTATATAAATGTGCTAACGGTTTATCCTAGTGGTGTGTGTAGGGAAGTCATTTGGGGAAATACTACTGAGTAGTTGTACTCACCCCCTGCTTTGGCACTTTGGTGTCTTTTCAGATGTAGTATACTGAGACATGGGAAAAGGTAAGGCATCACCTTCTTTTAGTGGTGCCTCATGATGCTTGGTGGAGCATGGAGTTTGGAGCTGGATTGGAGTTGTGGAGGTGTCATGGATTGTCGTGGCTGTCTTTTGTTTCCATTGTACTCTGATGTTTTGGTAATGTTCGGTTGTATGAACCTTGGGTTGTTATGGCATGATTGGGTAAATTGGAATGCATGCATTTTTAGCTGTTGTTCATTGGTTGTTTGGGTAATTCTCTTGAGGTCAAATCGTTCCCCACTTTTCTCTTAAAGCCCTAGGAATTTATTTCCAACCTTTGGCGCCTTGGGAATGTTGCTTAAGGCCAAGTAACCCTCACCGCCTCCTCAAGCCAATGAGGTAGGGGCGGGGTGTTACAAGTGGTATCAGCTTGTTCGGTCCTTTGGAGTTGATTCTTGGATTTGGAGTTGACATTTGTTCTTGGTTATTCATTGATTCGGGATGGTAGCAAGGTGTAGGACTGTTGGAACTTGGAATGTATATTATAAAAGGATGTAGCTAACCCTTTTATGTTGAACTTCAAGTTACCAGGGAGTTGGGTACATAAGTGTTTTGAAGACACTTATATGCATTGGAAATCTCATTTTCATGGGTGTAGCCAATGAGATGATCATGACATATATGATATAAATGACTTCCCTCTAGGATGCATATTTCATTGGGTTTAATGATTTATGGGTTTAATTGAAAACGGTTTTTCAAATGTGTGAACCTGAAATGTGAATAAACATGGTATTTTGAAAATGTTTGATTTTCAAAAATGGTGCAACATGGGAAATGTGCAAGAATGGAAAGCCTAGTTGTGATTGATTTTTATGAAATGGTACTTGACGTGGTTGATTCGTGATGTCTACGGAAGGGAGACTCATGCTTGTTTCTTTTATGTTTATAGAAATGGCACCGGGTAGGCGTCGTAGAGACCAACCGGAAGTGGCTGATGAGAATGTGGTTGCGCCTGATCCCCAGGTGAACCAGCAGGTAGAGAAAAGTATAGTCCAATCCTTCCAAGCAGTGGGAAGTATAAATAGAGTGGAAGAGCCCAAGCATGTTGATTATGCGGCTCAGTTTCAGAAGCATAACCCACCTGTTTTTAGGGGTGATGCAGACCCAGAAAGGGCAGAGGTGTGGCTATCCCGAATAAATAGAATTTTTGAATTCTTGGGAACCCTGGCCGAGCTGAAGGTCAAGCTAGCAACGTATAAGATGGAGGATATTGCCCTTCAATGTTGGGAGCTGGTAGTCCAAGCGGGAAAGGACCAGGGTATGATGTAGGAAACCTTTGAGGAATTGTTTAACAAACAATTCTACCCTCATACGTTCAAGATTCAGCGTACAATTGACTTTTTCAGTTTGAATCAAGAACAGATGTTGGTAATGGAATATGCAGCTAGGTTTATGAGCTTAGTGCAGTTTTCACCTGAGGTGGAGGGTAGCACGTCGCTGAAAGCAAGGATTTTCGAGGCGGTCTTGAGGCAGGAAATCTGTTCTAAAATAGTGGTGCTATGTATCGGGGACTACACAGAAATGGTAAATCAAGCCTCGGTAGCTGAGTAAGATCTGTTGGGAACTCCGGGTGGAGGAAGCGTGGTAATACGCACTGGGACTAATGGGAACTCTAACGCTGGGTTCAAGCGGAAGAGGGACACATATTCCCAGAGCGGGAGCACGACACAAAATGTGACGACGGGATCGGTGAACCTTCCTCCGAAGCCCCAGAGTAAATTGGGTTGTTTTCAGTGTGGCTCCTCGATGCATATCAAGCGGGATTGCACGGAACAACCCAGAGCATGTTATAGTTGTAAGAAGATGGGGCATCTCTAGTTCTACTGTAGGAATGCTCTGAGGATGAGTGTGCATGACACTCCGCAAGGATCGCATGTGTCCTATGCTTCGATGATATGGGGGCAGCAGCATACCCCTCTTCATCAAGGTAAGGTTAGTCATGGTGATTCTTAGAACACCAAGACACCTCAAAAAGGGAGTAAAGACCAGGGTGTATCAACTAAGACGTTGTTCAGAGCTGACCAGATTCTGGTGGATGATCAGTCGGAACCATCCACAGTACGAGGTACTATTCTTTTAAATTATACCTGCATGCAAGTGTTGTTTGATACGGGTGCTTCACACTCTTTTATTGTCGCATGCATTGTTGAGTTGTTGGGTTTAAAGGTAGAGATGATGCCTTCGGTTTTGAAACTTCAAACCCCTCTGGGTAGAAAAGAGTGTCGAGCCTTCTTGTGTAGAGCATGTTGTATTATTGTGGGAAAGATTGAGATAGTGTGGGATTTCTCAGTACTTGAGATGGATGGAAATGATGCAATCTTGGGCATGGATTGGCTAATAGTGTTTAAGGTCCACATTGATTGTGATGCGCGAACAGTGAGTTTTACGACACACGATGGTGTTAAACATCTCTTTAGAGGAGAGAGGCATGAGAAGCAGGTTTCTGTAGTCTTTTTGGCACTGGAAGTTGGCACGTTATTGTATCAGTTGGTGGTATTGTTGTTGGAATCGATAGAGGGTGTCAGGAATAGTGTTTTTTTAACAGTGGTTGATCAGTTCATAGACTTTTTTTCCAAATAATTCTCCAGGTTACCTCCTGTAAGAGAAGTGGAGTTTACGATTGATCTCCTTCCGAGGACTATTCCTATCTCACTTCCGTCTTACCAGATGACACCTGTAGAATTTAGGTAGTTCAAAGTCCAGATGGAGGAGTTAGAAAATAAAGGCTTTATCCGGCCTAGCACATCTCTGTGGGCAGCGCCAGTATTGTTTGTGAAAAGTTTACAAATGGGATTGTTTTATATAAAATTTTTTATATAAATGTGCTAACAGTTTATCCTAGTGGCATGTGTAGGGAAGTCATTTGGGGAAATCCTACTGAGTAGTTGTACTCACCCCCTGCTTTGGTACTTTGGTGTCTTTGTAGATGTAGTATACCGGGACATGGGCAAAGGTAAGGCATCACCTTCTTTTAGTGGTTCCATGTGATGCTTAGTGGAGCATGGAGTTTGGAGCTGGAGTGGAGCTGTGGAGGTGTCACGGATTGTCATGGATATCTTTATTTTCTATTGTACTCTGATGTTTTGGTAATGTTCGGTTGTATGAACCTTGGGTTTTTATGTCATGATTGGGTAAATTGGAATGCATTCATTTTTAGCTGTTGGTCGTTGGTTATTTGGGTAATCCTCTTGAGGTAAAATCATTCCCCGCTTTTCTCTTGAATCCCTAGGCATTTATTTCCATCCTTTGGCACCTTGGGAATGTCGCTTAAGGCCAAGTAACCCTCACCACCTCCTCAAGCCAATGAGGTAGGGGTGGGGTGTTACATTATCTATGCATAAATTTTTAAATTTGTGTTAAGTTTTTCACAAGTTTAAGGATTATACATTATGTTTCATAATGTTTTGATCTAATATAGTGTATTTCATTATTTAGAAATTACTCCTAATGGAAGGAATGGGAACTATATCAATTCACATAATTCATGTAGCAATTTCTCTCCAGGTAAATATAAGGAAGTTAGAGCTGGTTGTGTAGATCGAACTGATCAAATTATAACCATATTGGGGTAGCTGACTCAGGTTATGAGTAATAGCATTTCCCATATGGATCAGCCTACTAATCCACCACACGGTGTAACAATGTTATGCTTCATGCATTAGAAACCTCTTTAATTTAATGGGACTAAAAATCCATTTTTATCGAATCAATGGATAAGTTCCTTAGAGAATATATTTCTCACTATGGGAATTAGTGAAACGGATAAAGTTGTCATGGAATTTTACACTTTCTCAATAGATGTGGATCAACGGTGGTCAATAACTCAAAACACTAAGGATGAGAAGGAAATAGTAGGCATGAAGTGGAAGGATTTTAAGGTTCTATTATTGGAAAAATATTTTCCCCACGATCAATGAGCGGATATAGAGAGACAATTCCTGAGTCTAATGAAAAATGTAGATGAAAATGTTGTCAAGTATGAATCCAACTTTACAAGGTTAGAAAAGCACACTACATACTATATACATAATCAATAGAGAAATTATTGAGGAATAAGATGAATCATCAGGTAAAATTACTTTGGATAAATCAAAAAATAGAGGAAACAACATGGTAACCAGAGGATTTTATGAATAAGAACTACCCTTATCTCTTCAGAAAGTAACATCCAAAAAAAATTCGAGGATAAAATTTTTATAGGAGGGAAGAATTAACACCTTGAGAATTTACAATTTATTTTATTATAATTAAATTCAATATATTTAATAGATTTTGATGCATGAAACACTAGTTTCAAATGAAAATACCCTGTTAAAATATTATTTAAACATCATCATTATAACCTAGTCATTAAGTTGGTGAGAATGAATAGAACAAACTAAATTATAAAAAAATATATAGTTTACACACATTCATTTGTTATATATAGATTATAAATTAAAATAATAATAATTTTAAATTAAAATAATTTTTTTAATTCGATTTTTCAAAGAAAATGGTTTCGTCACCTCTTGCACACTTATGATAAGATTAATTTTCTGATGAATAGTGAAAATACTGAATTTTAATTGAAAACTTCCTTTTTTGTATAAATTATTTATAAAGTTAAATTATATTTAAAATTGGTTTTAAAGTAAAATTATTTCAATTATGTATCTATTAGTCTAGTTTATGTCATTTTAATCATTTTCATTTTGAATTTTGATATAAAAATTTTGTAAACTTTTGAACATTTTCTCTTCGAAAACCTGCTTTCTCATCGCGTCTGCAGGATTAATTTTAAATTAAGTTTTTCCAATTATATGAATAGAATTTGGAAAAATGGATTCAATATTTGGAATCATAATAATTTATATTATATAATAAGGTTAACTTAATTTTTTACCATAATTAATAGTAAAAATAAAAAAAATTACCACGATTAAGGTAGAAATGGGTTTATTGGGGGTTAAACTAAAAAGATAAGGGTTAAAAATGAACCAAAACTTGTAAAAACCCCATTTGATAGTAATATTTAGACCTTATATATTCTAGATTCTATAATGGACTATTGTTTATCCTTTTTTATGTGAAATATGTGGTTACACATTTTTCTTTTCAAAAATTACTAGTGTGCCACTCACATCGCTAATAAGAGGCCACCCCCTCTCATCTCTTATTCACACTTACAAAACCCATTGGTTTTTCCAATAAATATAAAAATAAAATAATTAATTACCTAATTTCATACTATAAGATTTATTTTGTTAGGAATCTAACCTATGAATCCTTTTGGTGCAAACCAAAATAAGTTGTATGGAGAAGATGTAACATCCCTAACCGAGCATTTTATTATATTTCTATATACAAGTCCTTAAATTATTAATATAACATGATGATATAATAAAATAAATATATTACATATAACAATATTTTATTATGTTTATTTAATATCCTAAATCATTCTCCTCTTCCATAAAACAGGTTACGAAATCATCATTCGTGTGTACGGTGGACAACCGCCTTGCAACTCGATGTCATTTGTTATCCATAACCATCTTTCAAGGATGTATGTAATGATGAATTTAAGATATTTATATGATGTTTATGATATTATTATACTTAAATATTTATCATATCACATATACCTTCTTAATTACCATTCTATGAGGGATATGATAATGTCACTCATATGTACGGCGAACTATCGCCTCACAAAATGATGTGATTCATTTTTCACTTATGATTTACATGTAAAATAGTAAGGATAAAATTTAATGAATAAATTTTATATTTATTGTCTAAAAATAATTATGGATATATAATATCACATCTAACTTCTTACCTTCCAATCCATTGGAAAACAATAGCATCGCTCGTGCGTATGTGTGGACTACCACCTCCATGTAGCGATGTGAAATGTTTTTCATTTTATTTTTATATGGATGGTTATAAGGATATATTTTATTAATATAAATGATATATATAAAATAATAATTAATCTTTAAAGGTTAATGGATATATATTTTCCTTTCATTCTATCCATTGAGAAAAATGAAAACAACGTTCATGCGTACATACGGCCAACTATCTACATGAATGGTGTAATCCATTTTATATCTATAAATTTTATAGATTAATCCAAATAAATATATAATTAATAAATATGTTATTTATATAATTTTTAAAATCTATATTTTATATAAACATGATCAAATTAAAAAGACCAAAATTACTAAAACAAAACATACATGAAAAACGAAGCAATTATCACCTGAAAGAGTTATTTTAACAAAGAATTGCTAGTAAATGAGTGATAAAAGAATATAAATAAATTATATATGATATGAGATATATGATTATAGTTTTTTAATTTATTTTTAATGAACCTATATTTATTATACAGGAGTTTCGTACACATATAAAAGAATTTTAACAAGTGGAATGAGTTTCTCATCTCATATTTACTTTTGTGAGACATATGCCATATTTCCCACTTATTCCTTTATGTGGTGTATATAATGCCTCATTTTATATGTTATATTTTTAATTTATTTACCTTATGGTATTTAATTTTTAATTTTATGTTATTTATTTCATGGTTCTTATGATTCAAAAGTTACCAAAGTGGTTAGGGTTTATTTCACAATTTCATCATTATCTAGGATTGTTTTTGTATAAGTCTCCCTTGGGGGAATTATTTGAAATTTCAATCTCAAAATCAATCCATTTTATTTTAATCTAGTTATTCATGAAATTTTTCAATTAATAGTACCATTTTTCCAGTCTTTGATACTTTAAATGATTGAAAAAATGTTTTTAAGAAAATTCGATTTATTTATCTCTTCGGTTAAAAATCCTTTTTCATCAAAATACATGTTTTTTAAAATGTTTTAAAAAATGTTTTTAAAATTTTTAAAAATTATTTATTAAATAATTTTTACCCATTTTTACTTTTTATAAAAAAAATGAAAGGAATATTCATGTCATTTTCAAAACAATTCTCATTTTTCTTTTATCAAAAATGTAAAAGGAATCTTTGTTTTAACATGTACAGCATGAATGAAATTTTCCACCGTCATCACCACTCAATGTTTTAAATCTTATTTTACAATTTTTCAATGGTTATTTTCAAATAAAATTATTTTAATTTTTTTTTTACTTTTCATTTTAAAATGTGATTTTTAAAATGAAAAGGTTATTTTCCTCAAGACCATTTTAAGAATCTTTTCTTGATATTTCTATTAATCCACGACATCAAACATTAATTTTACTTATGATACATTGGGGATATGTTGTATTGATACCATAAATATTATTTTATCAGATGGTTTATGATAATTTTAACTAAGGATGTATAATTTTATTATCATTCACCATTTTACTTTGGATGGTTTATGATTATATTTATTAATTGAGGTAATTATTAACATTTGATATGTTAGTTTTTAAATAGGAATGTTTATGTTCATTATGTTTATCCACTTTCATATGAATAATGAATTGGAATTAGTAAGTAATGGGAGAGCCCCACTATATCCCCTAAATGCATTGGTAGGTCTCATGAGACAAACTAGATTGGGTTTGGGCCAATAGCTTGACCATTTATTTAGATGTCATGGCACAAGGCCTCAAAGATATGTTGCAGATGTTTGGAATTATGCTTTCCATCATTAAGAATTTAGTTACTGATATTCCATTTTATTATTCTATTAGTTAGAATATCCATGTTTGAGTTCCAAGATCATGTGATTATTTATATGACATTATTTGATCATCTTTTATTCCTTCCATATTATAATCAAGTTATTTATTAAATGGAATGTGCTTCAGCTATTTACCTTGTCATATTGATTATTTCTTATTTATCCATGATATATTTTGTTGTAGACTTACCCTTAATGAGTATCTAAGCTCACCCCTTTATTATGTTTTATTTTCCCTAGGATGCAATGAAGTGTTTTGTGATTGATATATAGGGATACGCTAAGGATAATAATGGAATTATCAAATAATTTTTTTATGTATTTTATGTTTCAAAATGTAATGTGAATTTAAATTATGTATCTATTTTACCAAGACTAATAAAATATTTGGTCCTTTTGGATAGGATACCATGTATCCAGTGCCAATGTAATAAATTAACCACCAGATCTGGGATACTGGGGTCGGGGTTGCTACAATCAGTACTTTCCCAATTTCATCTAATTCAATATCATGTATCATTTATTCAATTTGATCATACTTATCATCATGACAATCATCATCATCAATAGATCTTGAATTCTGCACAATTTTACCATACCAAATCCAAGGACTGTAACTCATATTAAAACTATGAAAAATTAAATGATATTTGATTTATTTTATTTTTAACTTTTTCATGTTTAAAATTTTCAATAATGGATAGAAAAACAGGTAGTTGTTTGGAACATTTAATTTAGAAAATTCCAAAAAAATCATCAACACACACCTCATATTCATCACTTGTTCTCAATGAAGTAATGAAAATTTTACTCGTTATTATTTATAAAACAATATCAAGAATTGAAAATGAGTAATTATATTTTAAAATTTAATTTAAAATTTTCTTTTATAAATAATAAAAAAAATAAACTCGAAATATTTCACAAATAAAAGAATGAAAACATATTTAATGAATAAAATTATCACTTTGAACATATTTAATTATCATCATTTCAGAAAAAAATCGAAAAAATAACCGTATAGAAACATTTACATTGCTTTTAATAGGTTGACCAAAAATAAAACATAATTATTCCTTATTTTTATTATGTAATTTCATAATTATATATTTATTATTTTCAAATTAAATAAATAAATTTCATAATATGATGGAAAAAATATTAGAGAGTAATAAAAAATGATATTAAAAAACATGATAAAAAATATAAAGACATGTCTTATTTATACCAAAATTAACATGAAATGGTGACTATAAAAACATACTCATTTGTCTCACCAAAAATAGATTCCATAAAAATAAAATTTAAATGACAATATAATCATTGTAATTTGATATTATTAGAATAATTTAAATATTTAAAATGTGTCATATAATATAATAAATAAAATAATTAAAATGATTCAATTTATAAATTCAAAGGTATTCATGAAATTTTTAATAGAAAAACATAACATATTAAAATCAATATAATTTTCAACCTATATTAATCCCTATTTTGTTTAGGTAGTATAAAAAATAATGTGCTAAAATAAAATTATCTCCCTATTAAAAATACGATCATGCAATATGTATTGCATTAGTAACATTATTAAGTAGAAGTTAGAAAGTTTATTTGATCAGAATATAATCATTAAATCATTAGAATAATCTAAATATATATTATCAATACTCCATATTCAAACTCCATAATCCACTATACCTTCAAAACAACCATTTACAATATAAGAAAAAACATACCCTAAACACCCATTAATTAGTAAATTAACATTATTTATAACACTAATTCATAAAATAATCATTTAATCAAAATGTGATCTCAAAAAACCATTCATCAATTTAAAAATACCTTATATGGATGAATAATCAGAACTACAATTAAAAATCATAAAGATATGTCAAATAGAAGTAGAAAAAAATATTATTCAATAAAAAAATCCCAAAACAAAATTCATAAAATTAAACATAACTTGGATGCATAAAAAAAATAGAACAATAAATAAAAACCATAAATAAACATCGGATATAATTCATAGCATAGGAGGTTGATGAATGATAAGGGGAGGATGATGTTGATGGTGATGGTGACGGAGATGGTAATGGCACAAATGAGGGTTGGGATGATGAGGAATAATGAGAGAAAAGATCACGAACTAGAGTTTGTGAGAAGAAAACGAGGTTCTAGAATGGTGTAAATAAATGAGTGACATGTAATATAATGGTTTTGAAAAAAAATACATTATTTTTTCAAAACTAACATTATAATTTAGTTTTTTACATCATTTAATTTTTTAACCGATGTAAAAAATACATCTTTCATATCAGTTCTTATAAACCTTACGTAAAGGATAAATGAAATTTATTTTTTATATCAGTTCAAATATAAAAAATTTAAAAAAACAATTATAACATTGATTTTTAAAACAAAATTATAACCCCATCATAAAATATATATTTTGTACTAGTGAAATTCCACATAGATTAAAAATTTCACAAACACAAAACCACATCAGAGTTTCGATTGGAAATAAAAATTGTAAACCTGAAGTGAATGGAAATAACCAATAGTTGTGTTACCTTAAGAGTTAGGAATTTTTGTTACATATATATAGTTTTATTAGAAACAAAAATAGTAAACCTAACATGAATGGAAATAATCAATATCTGAGTTACCATAGGCATTGGTAATTTTTGTTCCACATGCACAATTTCATTAGAAGTAGTGACATTAGGTTAACTTACCTAATGTCTAAGATAAATGTCTAGTAACATGTCAAGAAACCTATAGAGAATTAAGTTATTTTCAAAATGAAAACAACCTTCCTATAAATGCTACTGTGTAATATAGTCTATTTATCTTGATATCTCATCAAGCAGGTTGTATACTTATGTCATCAACATATATACTTGATTTATCATTCTTTAACTCTCTAAAATGAACTGGTTGATATACTACCATGGAAATGGATTTAATAAAATTGTTATATTTCAATTAAATAGTCAGATACATCTTCTTCCATTAACTTGGAATAGAAAAATCCCTTCATTACTTAATCAATTAATATCATATTACTTATGACATGCCCAATGTATCTTAACTCATCATGAGAATATGTCATCATAGTTTTCATTCATATATCAAATTATTTAACTCGTGATATTCATTAATAATAATCTCAAGTATAAGGACTAATACACAGTTCTATAAATATGAATATTTAATGACACATATAACATATGGAATTCCTATTAGTGCTTCTATCCTTATAATATCCCTTATTGGAACTAAAAGGTGTGAAATTCATGAGAAGAAGTCTCAATGTATTATGATCTTCTAAAACCAAACATTCAAACATCATTTGTGTCCTGTCATATAGATTTTATCTAGACTATAACATATGTTTAAGATTATTTCCATAGCATCTCAAGGTTCTCATTATAACGAGGAACTACTATAACCTTTCAATGTGGCATATACTCTAAGGAAATTATCACATTAATTTTAAATAGAATAAAAATCATCATATGATAAGATATTTATTAATATTTTGGTATTTGAGAGTAAAAAAGTCAGCTGGTTTTAAAGAACCAACTGTAACACTTCAGGATCCTTTTTCAAAGTCTAGCTTAAGGATCATACTATACTATGTGACATGATATAACCCAATGAGGGACCGCCTAGGCTTGTGGTAAGACAAATGTGTCACCCCAAGTATACCTTCAATAAGCTAGAGGATAATGACAAGCACCAACTGGGTACATCTCACAATAAAGGAGGCCTTAGCCTATATCAACCTACAATTGATACATATCTCCAACACATAAAATAACCTGCATAATAACGGAACTATAGACAACACATGCATTAGAAAACATGATAAAAGTTCAATTCCATGTTGGTATATATCAAAGGAACTATACACCTAAAAATTCTCTGAATATGACTTACACAAGACACCATAAAACTCTTCTATGTTGTGCATACTCCTAGATTGATCTCTAGAAATAGACACTACCACTATCACAAAACACCATACTCCTACTATAAATCTCTAAGAATTCTCAAAAATCATCTCTGAACAAGAAACATATACCACTTGTCTATTAATACCACCTATGAACACTTCATTTTCTGAACAAACACAACATGTATAGGCACAACACTTGTGCAGGGGTGAGTATAAACATACTCAATAGGATGCCTTGAAATCATAAAGGAAAGATAAAGTAATCAGCCAGCTCAAAACCCCTGATAAAAGATAGTAACCAAAAAAATGAGTATAAAGGCTCCAAATATACTCTATAAATATAATTATAAATAACATATAGAATTTCCAATCATCTCATATCCAAACCTTGAAGGTTCAAAATTCATGATCAACTAAAGATGCTTGAAGTAATAAAATGTCTACAAAGTCTGAGGTCATTATCCTAGCTGCAAGTTTTACCTCAAAGGCAACCATGAGTGCCCAAGGAGTCACAATTCCTGAGGCATCTAATCAGTTCAACCTCTAAAAATTTCACATCACCACAGAAAATCACAAAGGAGGACCCTCTCCTCGCTAAGGAATTCATGTCCGTAGAGGATATATTTCACCGTATCATCCACAACTATCAATACTATATAACCATTCTAGAAACCTATAGGGGAACTTACACCTTGAACAAGGATAAAAATCAGTTAAGTGAGTATTGATCCCTACTATCATAACCACCCATCTATGATCAAATCCACATCACCTATTTGTAATAGTAGTGGAGGATATCTCACCCCTAGTGGGTAGGGGGGATACCAACTCTAGTGGAGGATCTTTCACCACTTCTATTCTCTTAGAAAAAGGTAATACCAACTCCACAGATAGAGGATCTCATACCATGAGTATATGGGGGGAATACCAATGTTATCTAATCCATCGGTAAAAGATCTTGTGCCCCAATAATGTGGGGAGATAATAGACTTATCTGAGAATAGTGGTGGAATCCACACCCTAACACAACCATGTTATTGGGAAGGGTTTCCAACCCTAGGAACACTCTTATCATCAGAACCTAGTCACCGGGTATATAGATCTGAAAGGCTAAGCTACTTGTATTGCCTCCTTATTGACCTTTTATTTCAAATAAAAACACATTACCACATTCTAAGTTGAAAATCACCTAGGATGGATGACCCATGCATCCAAATCTAAGACCAAAGAAAAGTTATATAAGAAACCATTGAGGTTGGAATAGTGCATGACTTGTATTGGGGTACACGGTGTGTATCCCCTATGTGGAAGCCTCAATGTGTATCATCATTCACATGGAATTTAAATAAAAACTACATAATTTTTTATAATTCATTCATGGCATTAAGTTCTATCAGGGACTCAACGTGTATTGGTAATACAAAGGTCCCTGCCACCTTAGGGTGCATGGTGTGTCTATTGGGGTACATGGCATGTATCAGTCGATGGAGCACTCAGTGTGTAGCACCTTCCAGCCAAGTCATGTAGTTCCAAGCTACATGGAATGTCCATGTGGACACACAAAACCACTAAAAAATATTTATATTTTTCTAATAAGTTCATATATGTTGGTCAAGGTACATTTTTGGGTAAATCATTTTACTAACAAATATGTCTATGTCACTAAATTATTGGTAAAAACTCTATCACTAAATGTTATTGTGATAGATAAAATAATTCTATTGAAATTATAATAATACCAACAGATAATATATATGTTGTTAGAAATTTTTAGCAACATATTTATGTGAAAATTTATCTTTTAATAATATTATCAACTTTTATATGCAATAAAAACAGTTAATATCTATTTGTAAATTATATTTTAAATATAATATTATGTTTCAGTAATATAATATTTATAACTATAATTTTATATTATATTTATTATTCTAATTATATATAATATATTTATTATATTTATTATATATAAATTATAAAATTAGCTTATATGAAACTCTAATAAACCGATTCTTTATTTTTTTTAAATGTTTAAACATAATTTAAAAAAATGTTGAAACTCAAATAATATATATGAAACTCCAAGAAAAATGTTACAAAAATTTTTAAATGAGTTCAAAATCCAAGTGAATTTATTTTAAATTTTATTAAAATTCATCCACATTCTATTTCTATTACACATTAAATGTTACTGTCATGGTTCACACTGGTGGAAGGGTCCACACATGAAGTTCATCCACTCAATCATGACATGGAAATAATGGAATTGATCACCTATATTAGGCTCACATTGGTCATACCAATTTGGGATGCAGGTGGATAGAAGCAAATAATCATCCAAACTCATGTAAGAAGGTACCCTTTATTGCACTTGTGGATGGAAGTAGTTCACCCCTCTTATTAACAGCAAGAAGAATATGCATATAAAATAAAATAGTAATAGAGTTGATGCCTATAAAATAAAATAGAACATAAAAAAGTGACTTAAATATTCAAATCAAAAATGTTCAAGAATTTTATTTATTTTTTAATAATTTCATAAAACATACAACATACCAAATATACATCTATTTAACTATTTTATATACAGGGTCATTTCCAAGTATGTTTCACTAATCAGTATACTACACCAAATAATATCTTCATCTTGAATATCAAGCTGAAGTAAACTTTTCATCTTTATGATTTATTTGGAGATAAAAGAAGCTACCAAAAAGTTAAATATTTTTTAGAAAATGAAAAAATATATACATTCAAATATAGAGTAAAATACCAAAAACTTTTACCTTAATTTGATAATAAATTGTTGGTCATTATTTGATGTGACCAATTTTTTTATCTTCAAATAAACTGGATCTACAAAAAAATAGTTTGATAATAAAGTGGTTTGAAAATAAACCAAAATTGGTTGAAAATGAGTATACTTACAATAAACTAGTGAGTTTTTTCGTCAAGAAATGAGGACAAACCAGTTTTCTTACCTTAATTTGACAAAAACCGGTTTATTTGAAAACCTAAAGTCTTGTAACCTATAAATCATCAAACAAAAAACTTATAATTGTAAACCTATAACATGGAAAGATAAAAACCTATAAATCAGAATACCTATAGACCCAAAAACCTGAAAACTTATAAATTAATACCTTAAAAAGTGCATATGTTTTCTCCCATAGATTTTTATACCTACAAATCAGCAAATGTACAAACCTATGAGCATGAAATATGAAAAATTACAGACATAAAAACTTTTAAACAACTACTTAGAAACTAAATCTTGTTATGAAAAACTATAAAACATTCAAACATGAAAATTTATAATCTTTCAAACCAAATAAATGAAAATAGGAATCTTCATGACAATATCCTAAAACCTGAAACCTATAATATTTTAACAAGAAAATTGACAACCTATAACCTCTAAACTCACATATCTGAAAACTTATATTATTTAACATTCAAATATGAACCATGTAAAACTAAAAAATATAAATATGAAAACCTAAAAAAATAACATGAAAATATGTAACTAGAATCACATAACCTAGATACTTGGGAGCCTGAATCTTATAACTAGGAAATCCTTATAGCCTATAAACCTATAAACATACAACCCATTAGATTTTTAAACCTGTAACCTATAAACCTAAAAGGCTCTAACCTATAACCTATAATCTATCAAACCAAAAAAATGAATAGACCAATAATCTACCAAACCAAAAAAATGAAAAAATAGAGACTAACAAATCATTGAACTATAGTCTACTAAAAGAAACTTTAAAACTATAACTCAACAATTTTTCAAAAAAATAAACTTGTAAACATAAAATCCTTGAATATGATAATCTTGAGCTTTAATTCCAACCATTAGTAAACATTAAAACTATAAAACTAGTAATTCACTGATAATTCACAACTTATAATATGCACAAACTGTAAAACCATAAACATGTATACTTGAAAATATAAAACCTATAAAACTATAAACCACTATTTAATAATATTCTTACCTGCAAACATGTAAAAAAGTAATCATGGAACCTGTAAACCTCTAATGTACAACCCTACAAAATTTAAACCTACCAACATTAAAATTTTAACTAGATAGCATACAAACTATAAAACCTATAATTTTTAACCAATAACATGGAAAATCATAACCAAAAAATATATATTACTAAAAACCTATTTGGAAAAATTAAAAACTATTAAACACAAAAACATGAAATCTTGTAAACCCACAGCCTTCAATTTCAAAACTTGTAACCTAAATCCTAGAAACCTATATCCTAAAATTAGTAAATCAAGAAATCAAGAAATCTTAAATATTATAACATAAAAACATTTAAATCTATAAACATGGAAACATTTGAATCTCCATCATGCATAACTAAAAGTTCAATTCCCATCTGATCATCCACATAAGTATTCTACAACATGTTTGTTTTGTTTTCTTCCTAAGCCTAGATACCTTGATAAATAGTAAGGGATGAAATCAAATTAGAGGAAGTATGTAAGAGGTCAAAAACAAAATATCATTTAGTATAATAAGAACTGAAGAATTCAATTGCACATGATTAAAAAAAATACATACAAAAATTCAAAATGACTCCTATCCAAATTCCCACCATTTTTATTATTATTCTTATTCTTGTAATGTTAAAAAAACTTTATTTCAATTCAAAGAGACTTCTTGTAAGTATATGGAAGCTTTATGTGTTTTATTTTGTAATTGTTTTCCTTTTTCAAGGGTTATCATATTCTCTATACTTCATCTATTTTTTTACCTTATAAAAAGAAGAAACAATGAGATAAATAAACAAACAATCCTTAAATTCTAATTTGGAAAACATTGGATTGAAATTAGAAGACTGTCTTTCACTCGTGGTGGAATCCAATTTCTTAGATTACCTTGACATATACATAGAAATTTTTTGAGATGATTATGGGAAAAGGATTTGGTTTTTATAATAATTTAATTATATTTAGTTGTTCTATACATTGATTCTACTTTTGTAAGTCAATTTTAATTGACTGTTATGTTACTATGGGAGCATTTTTGTATAATTGAAATAGTGATGGTTGATGTGAAGCTTAGGTAGCAATTAAAACTACAAAATTTTTGGTGCTATGATGGAGTTGGTTTTTAGGGTGTCTATGGTGGTTAAGAAATGTCATTTTTAAACTGAAGTGTGATAATGCATTCCTAAAAGGCTATAATGGATTGTGATATTTTACATTGATAATTTAAAATTATTTATGTAGAAAGAATATATCTTTAAATCAGAATAAAAAATATGAAGAAAAATGAAAACCAGAAATATATCTTGTTTTCCTATAAAAAATGAATTTTGTTTAATATAGTTATATTATAACACATTTATCATTATAACTCGTGATTTGGGAACAAAATTTAAATAATAAATAGGGGACTAATGGTTATCCAGTTGGATAAACCCTTAAAACAAGTGTTAATGGAGAATTTGGTTTTGGAAAAAATTATATATTTTCATTTTTCTAAGTATATTTTAAAATGTGTTGGATTATTTAAATAGATAAAAAAATTATAAAATGAAATAAAAAATAGAAATAGTTTTATATCACTAAATATATCGAGAATAGATATATTTCCAACTGTTGGGTGGAATACTTACTAAGAAAGTAGAGGAAAGAGAGAAGTAATAAACCACTATAGATTAAACCTAAAGTATTGCATAGGTACTCTGATTAACCCAAAAAACAAAGAGAAGTATTCATAACATGCACTTATATACATATACATGAAAAAACACTAAGGATTTGAAGCATGATATTACCATTTTCATAACTAAGGGAAACAAACTATATTATGAAACTGTTTAAAAACACTTATTTAAAAACTATGTATGGAACTTATAACTTTGATAATAAGTTAAAATAATTAAGTGGTTTTTGTTCTATTTTTAAAAAAAACTTTACACTTATATTTGAGAAGAAGACCACTAAAATAAGTGGCACAAAGGAAAATTATCAATAATAAATATGAAAATGCATATACAAAATCTTTTTTCATAAGTAATAATCGTTATGAGAATTTATAAATTAATGGTGTTTGAAAATAATTATTTGAAAATGAATATACATAATCACTTTCGATAAGTCATAAGTGTTAAGAGTATTTCTCAATTAGTGGTGTTCAACAACTCTTATTTCAGAACCAAGGGTAGCAAACTATATTATGGTTCTATTTTACAACACTTATTTGGAAATTCATATACAAAATCACTTATCATGAGTAATAAGTGTTATGATGATTTCTCAATTAGTGGGGTTTGATAATCTATATTTTCAAAACCAAGGGAAACAAACTATATTATACCTATATTTGAGAACTCTTGTTTAGAAACTATATCATCGATCTATTTGACAACACTTCCCTAAAAAATAATATACAAAATCATTTTTAATAATTAATAATTGTAATGATCATTTCTAAATTAGTGGTGTTTGATGACACTTATTTGGAAAGTCATATACAAAATCAGTTATAATAAGTAATAAGTGATATTAGAATTTCTCAATCTATGTTGTTGGAGAAATTATAAACCATTTCAATCCATTTATAAAAAAAATAATATAAAAAATACACTAAAAACATGTGACTTACTAGTTTTAAATAATAACTAAAACATTGATGCCTGAATATCATATTAGAAAATAATGAAGATATTAACAACAGTAGGATTTATATCTCTTAACATCTATAAAAACTAATATGATTCCAAAATAAATCTAAATTAGTGAGGTATTATTTTATTTTAATTTTTTCACCAATTTTTATATGTGAATAGTTAACATAATTATAGAATATGTAAATACATATACAAAATATAAAATTACCTGATGAGATAGATTATTTCAAAAAAAATTAGGATTTGACTTTCAATCATAATGAAATCCATGTGATACATCGGCATCCATCTAGAATCCAAAGATAGATAACATGTTTTAGGCTCTATTTAACTGTACTTATAAAAAAATTTCCTTATACTTGAATTCTACTTGAAAACAATCAATGATATGTGCCTCTTTATAATGGATTCTAGATTTCTTGTTGAAAAATTGTTTTATGAAACTTATTTAAGTGATTTTTTAGAGTAATTTAAGTTTGGGTGGTTTTTAAGGAATATAAAAAACACCATATATTCATTCAATATTATTATCACAAGTGATTAGTGCTATAAAAAGTTCTCAATAAGTGATATCAAACACAACCTCATAGAAAGTATGTTTCTGTAAGTGTTTAAAATTTTCATATTAAAAAACTGCTTAGTAATATGTTGTTTTATTTAGAAATATAAGAGTAAATGTTTTTTACAAAAATGGAATAAAAGTATCTTTTTTGAAATAATTACTAAAGTGAGAGTTATAAACACTTATATTATCATTAATAAGCACAAAATTGGTCTATCATAGGTTTGAGAAGAATGCCTAGAGATATATCTTAATAAAAAAATCATTTTATTTCTTTAAATTATTATAATAAATAAAAAATTTAATGTCACGACCCACCTTCCTCAAGATGAGGGAAGGGACAACAAAGTGTCATGAACTTCCTTATTTAAGATGAATGATAGATAATGACCCCTGAGTCCCACCTTCAATAGGCCTCAGAGTGGCGACTAACACCAATGGTATAGAATCTCACACAAAAATAGAAGGCATTACCCTTTTTAATGAAAATATGATCGAGAGATAATACGGTAAAATCTAAAACAACATAAAACATTTATATAAAGGAAACCAAAATCCAACCCATGCATGATTTAAATGTAAACTATGAAAAACTTACAACCAAAGCACCAAAGTAAGTACCAAAAGAAAGATACTAAGTAACAGCATGGAAACTATCCTGACGCCCGAGCTAGTAAAGTCCAGCATAGTCCTCAAAGTCCTCCTAGAAACTTGAAAATAGTTTTACAAATGTAGAGTGAGTATACAAGTATACCCAGTAGGAAAACTAAATCCACCCATGCACAAGTGGTGGAACATGCTAATTCCCCTGTGAGAAAAAATTAGAACCTCAAAGCACCTACCAAGGGGTACTAACCAGCCCAACCTCACCAAGGCACACTGTAAGAACATGCTAATTCCCCTGTGAGAAAAAATTAGAACCTCAAAGAACCTACCAAAGATTATTAACCATCCTAGTATCACCAAGCCACACTCACCAAATAAAACGAGTCAAGTAAAGTAGTAGTATAAGCACATTGACATTTGGGTACCCCGCACCACTTTCTCACTGGTTAACTTATCATTCCTAATGGATAATGTATTGATGTTACCACTCTTCTAAAATGCAGTCCCACTGACACAACCTGCCCGCACACACTTGGTTCTTAAACCACACACAAAACCCGCCCGCAAACACTTGGGCCACAACCACACTGCACATCCCACTCGCAGACACCTGGGCCTCATCCCGAAGACACTTGGGAAAATAGTATTGGCCCACAAACACCTAGTCCCATCATCTACAACAAACCTACCCAGAGGTTCTTGGACTATGGTAAGCTCAATACATTACAGCTTTCCTAGATACTCACAATTGGTAAGAGCCCATAAGAGGGTACGAGGAATAAAGTCAGTAACCATCCATCCATCCTCCCACCAAGATGTTGGGAAAGACACTATCCACCACGAAATGGGGGTGTTCGTCACATGGTTGTCAACAAGGGTGGGGTGAATATATAAATAAAAAGGAACTAAAGTCTATAAATATAAGTAAACAAACACTCAACCCAACCTACGGGTCCCAAAACAAACAACCATCCCACCAGAACCACTTTTTCTCCTACCCCTATATGCACAACTACACAAACAGCCACTGCCAAAGCATAAACTCAACCCTTTTTCATTTAACCACTTTAAATTCATTAATTAAGGGGTTCACTTTAAATTATTCCATCACTACCCAGGGAAACTACTAAGCACAACATTTGTAACCATTCTCAGAAGGTGAAGAGTCTGATTAACTAAACACATATCAACCAACCCACTTTGTTCTTCAGTACTGCCAATATTGAACAAGGGAAGAGGGAACAAAGTAAATATTTTCCATTTAACACCCATTCATAAAAACAATACAGAATAACCAACCTTGAGTCCCACTGCACACCCCTTTTTTCCCTAGACACTCGTTCAACCACTACTAACACTCCTTCTTCAAATTTATCCCACTCAATCATCCTCTCACAACTAAACTTGAAAACCCCACTACACAACAAAACCACACCCAACACACCTATTAACATGAAGTCACGACACAACCCAATCCTACATCCTCACTGCCCAAACATGTCCTAGATGCAGTCCCACTATATAACAAGTCCATAAACACATTTCATTCCCACTGCCCAATGTTGCTCGACAGCCACAACACAAAAAAAGGCAATCCCACTACCTACAAGTCCATCCATTCCACAATCAATCAGTCTATTAACCTAAGATTCTAACACACCACTCGTACTGCCCCACACACAAATCCCATAACATCTATCATTTACCCACATCCCTACTACACACATATGCCACACCCTTCCCACATAACCAACTCCCCTGCCCACCCATGTACCCATAACAATGATCCCAACATCAACACCTCAAAACCCACACAAAGTCACAAATCCCAAAAAAAACATCACACAACCACACATATCAAATAGTATATATTCAGGTTTGGTACACACTATTATTTATGTCCACTTTGATAAACAAGGGTGATTAAAAAAGGGTTTTCATCTTGGGGCATCTATTTTATTTAACCAAGTATATATGATTAAACAGATTTCAAGTTACATCCATTTAACAAATCATCACAACAAAATAGAACATCACCAGTGTATAAGTAAAGACCACCAATAGGCATGATTTTTAGAAGGCATATAGCCACAACCAACTATAAAAAACAAGATAGTAGGTAAAACAAATTATCAACATCAAACTATCTTCAATTCCCTACTTGTTATCTTTAAATCATCACTTTCCCCTCATTTATTACTCATCTAAGAATATATTAATATATTCTTCACAAGTATCATTAGTACACCCACCCCGCATGATACACAAATGAAGAGAAGCAGAAGAATCCCTACTAGAAACAACAGGTGACCAAAACTTCTCATTGCACCAAAACAGGGGATCACACAAGCAAAAAGAAACTAAAAGAAAACTAAGGAGGGGGATATAGCATAGGCACATGACTCGTCTATAGAGGAATTATTTAGGTGCACCAAGAGGGAATGTAAAACACACTAAGAAGGGAACATCCTAGCTTTGAAGAGTCAGATCCTACATTAAAGGAAGAACGGTTTCAAAAGTCATTAACATGGGATCGTGGTAAAGATCACGCATTTTGAGTATATAAAAGTCCCCAGAGTATTAGGATATTAAAGATATACGTAATATCCTTTGAAACTCCCTTAAAAATCCCAAACAAGGCTTTAAACTCAGTTTACATCAAATAAGAGGTAAGAGGGGGAAAACTAGAAAAACTTGGGAAACTGAAAATTTGGAAAAGGGTGAGACACTGTTTGGTGTGCCACCATTTTGGTGTGAAACCATCATGGTGCCACAATTAAGGTTCCACCATTTCGGTGTGGCGTTGGCATGGTGCCATCATTACGGTGTCACCGTTTCTGTGCACCATCGTTTCTGTGAAACTAGATTTTTTAGCAAACTCCTGAAACAAACCACTACAACCCCCAAGAATATCACAAGCACTGATTTTCACAAAGGAATGGATTGGGGAAATCTGGGTCATTATAATAGATACCTCTCAAACTATTCTCATCCCCTAGAATTTAAAACCAAACTCAGAAAAAGAGGGTTCTGAACAACCATCCCATAAGATACCTCTTAGGGACAAAACACCATGCATTGTTCGAAAACTAGAGTGAAAACCCTAACATCCAAGAACACCTCCTTGACATATATCTACTAAACAAATGTACAAACAATAAGGACCTACTTCCCTAAAAAACAACACAAACACCAAAGGTGACACAATCCATACACATGGATTAGGGAGATCCTTCCTCCATGTCAAGATACTATCCTCTTTAGGTGGCACTGACTCGCTCACACAGGTTTAATCGCATCCACATTAATGTGTCTCGATTATTTATTAGGTACTCCCCTCTCTACATGTCGGGACTTTCACACAAAACTGAGAATAAGGGAATAAAGCATTTGATAACAAACATGGTCAAGAATTACATCATAAAATGAAGCACAAAAGTAAAACACAGAAACAAAACTCAGAATAGCTCTGGGTACTGGGCACACATCTGTGACTCCCTCTCACAAGTACTCTCCTTGAGGCCCCCATGCCTCCATAACACACGGACCAAAGGAATGGTCCATCCATGAAGCACCTTCTCCTCACGATCCTCAATTCTTACTGGCCACTCCAAGAATGTCACGTCGTTCTCAATATCCAACTCTCCCTAGACAATGATGTGGGATTGATTGTGTAGATACTGATGGAGCTAAGAGACATGGAAGATTTCGTGGATCCTCTCCAACTATGGTGGCAATGCCAGCTGATATTCCACCTTTCCAACTCGTCCCAACACCTCGAAAGGTCTGATGAACCTGGGAGAAATAGTTCTCCCTTTGTTAAACCTTTGAGCACAGGTAGAGGGTAAACCTTCAAGAATACATGTTCCCCAACCTATAACTCCAAATGCTTTCTCCTATGATCAGTATACGACTTCTTTCGGTATTGTGATTCCTTTATCCTCTCACGGACAAGCTGCACCTTCTCTATCGTACTCTACACCACATCCGGACCAAGAATAACTATATCCCCAACTTACATCCAGCACAAGGGTGAATGACACAGCCTCCCATATAGAGCTTTGAACGGAGCCATACCAATTGAATAGTAATAGTTATTATTATAAGAAAATTGTAACAAGGGAAAATGTCACACCCAATACCCACTAAAGTCCAGAACACATGACTGTAACATTTCCCCCAATGTCTGGATGGTTCTCTCTTTCTTTCCATCCATCTGAGGGTGGAAAGTAGTGTTGAGGCATAACTAGGTTCCAAAGGCATGATGCAATCCCCTTCAGACTCATGACATAAAACATGTATCCTGATATGATACAATGGATCTTGGAACTCCATGTAGCTGCACCACCTCATCCACATACCTCTGCGCTAAGGCATCCACTGCGCTTGACTCCTTTATCACCAAGAAGTGATCCGACTTCGTAAACCGGTACACTACTACCCAAAGAGCATCACATCCTCCTTGATTCCTGGGTAATATTGTGATGAAATGCATCTAGATGTCATCCCACTTCCACTAGAGAACATCTAAGGGATGCAACAGATCACTGGGAACACGGTGCTCAGCCTTAACCTACTGGAACACTAGGAACCTTTCCACAAACTCTGCCACTCCCCGCTTCAACCCAAGCCACCAAAACTATTTCTTCAAGCCTCAGTACATTTTATAAACTCATGGATGCACCGCCAAGGGTAATCTGTAGAACTTACTGATAATCACCTTGCGCATTTCCATTAGGACAAATAGCTTCCACTAGTGGAAAAATGTATTTCCACATAGGTTTTTTTTACATTTTGACGTCGCTTTTTAACCGACGTCTTTAAAGGAGACATACAAAATTGAAGTGTCAACGTCGGTTATTATAAACCAACATCAAAACTCAGCCCCCATGGGTCTTCGGCGATGGATTTCATATAAACTGATGCCGAAAGATATGACTCCTCAGTATTCAGCGTCGGTTTTTTTGAAAACCGACGTCAAAATTATGATTCTACGTGTTTTTAATGTCGTTTTTTGGTAAAAACCGACACAAAAATTGTGTTTTCAAAAAAAAAATTATTTTTTGTGTCAATTTTGGTAAAAACCGATGCGAAAAGTGTGTTTTTGAAAAAAAAAATTATTTTTCACATCGGTTTTGGTAAAAACCGACGCGAAAAGTTCATTTTTGAAAAAAAAAATATTTTTAATGTTGGTTTTGGTAAAAACCGATGTTAAAATTTTTCAAATTTTAATATTAGAATATATTATCTTTCCCAAGATTCGATTTAAATATTCATAGAGAAAAAACAGACTTTAGGATCAAAAGTTATAATCATCGTAAGTTGTACCTCTTTAAGATTCGATAGATACAACTCGCTTCAATGAAACCATGAGAAGAGAGAACAAAATAATATACACCAAATGACAAAAATAAAGAATAAACTTAAATATTCAACGTAATTTTAATTCTTTTATTGTTTTCCTATGAATCTATATCTTGTTTGTCATTATTTCAATTCTTTTTAGGGAAGAACTCACGAAATAATTAAAATGATGAACAATAAAGGATTTTGAACCTCAGTCGATGAATCTCATGCGGATGTTTTATCTTTGTATCCCGATACGAATAATTCTTCATTATCAAATTAAAAATTATCAAGAATTTTAATTATAAGGAAAAAAACAATAATGAAATTAAATGATAAGAATAAATACCATGTTCACATCGTCGATTGAAGAATTGTTGAAATTTTGATTGTAAAGAAGATGTTGAAAATGTTGAAATAAGGAAAATGAGGATGTATATATTGTAAATAAAAATATTTTATGGCGATGATGCATTAAAATTTAGGCAGGAATTTGAAAATAGAAACATGTGTTGTGAAAAAATTGAAATACTGAACCCGCAGATTTGAAATTTACTTTTAACATCGGGTAAATATATAACCGATGTTAAATATATTCTCATGTTGGGATTTTAACGTTGGTTATTAAAAAACAGATGCCATAAAGTGAATTTTTAACATCGTTTATTTAACAAACCGACGCCAAAAAGTGGATTTTAACGTCAGTTATTGAAAAAACCGATTTTTAACATCTTGTCTTATAATGTTCAACTTCCAACATCCATAACTTTTGATCCGTAAGCTCGTTTTGGCTTCACGAACTATCAAATTAAAGCTTGAGAAATTATCTACAACATTGGTTTACTCTTTAACGTCGGTTATTTGAAAACCCAATGCCAAAAAGTGTCTTTTATCTTCGGTTATTGAAAAAACCAACGTTAAAAATCTTGTCCTATAATTTTCATCTTCCGATGACCATAACTTTTTATTCGTAAGTCCATTTTAGCTCCACGACCTGTCAAATTGATGCTTGAAAATTTATATACAAAATTTTTTTACTCATTAACGTCAGTTATGTGAAAAACCAACTCCAAAAGTTCCTTTTAACTTCGGTTATTGAACAAAACCGACATTAAAAATCTTGTCTTATAATGCTCAACTTTTGACGTCCATAACATTTGATCCGTAAGTCCGTTTTAGCTCCACGACCTGTAAAATTGAAGCTTGAGAAATTATCTACAAATTTGGTTTAATATTTAATGTCGTTTATGTGAAAAAATGATGCCAAAAGTTTCTTTTAATGTCAGTTATTGAAAAAAATTGACGTTAAAAATATTGTCTTATGATGTTCAACTTCCGACATCCATAACTTTTGATCCGTAAGTCCATTTTATCTCTAAGACCTGTCAAATTGAAGCTTGAGAAATTATATACAACTTTGGTTTACTATTTAACTTCGTTTATGTGAAAAATAGATGCCAAAAGTTCCTTTTAACGTTGGTTATTGAAAAAAACTGACGTTAAAAATCTTGTCTTATAATGTTCAAATTCTGATGTCAATAACTTTTGATTAATAAGTCCGTTTTAGCTCCACGGTCTATCAAATTGAATCTTGAGAAATTATATACAACTTTAGTTTACTATTTAATGTCAGTTATTTGAAAAACAGATGCAAAAAAGTTCCTTTTAACGTCGGTTATTGAAAAAAACCGACGTTAAAAATCTTATCTTATAATGTTCAACTTCTGACATCCATAACTTTTGATTCATAAGTCCGTTTTAGCTCCATGACCTATAAAATTGAAGAGTGATAAATTATCTAAAACTTGGATTTAATTTTTAACATTGGTTATTTGAAAAAACGACGTAAAAATGCATTTTAACGTCGGTTTTGAAGAACCGACGTTAAAATGCCCGATGTTAAAGATCATTTTTCCACTAGTGTTCCCATAGAAAAACATCTGATTCTGACTATCCTCCAAAAATACCTTTGAGGAATTACCCTGGATTTCATGATCACGCATTAATTTAGTCTCTGAGTCTCACCACTATGACTCCTCCACCTTCCATACCAAAGAATATTTCACTACCATCTGAAATAGACGTCCTCTTCTGCCATCCACTCTCGCATCCAGACGCAAAACAGATAACTCCACCATTACCTTCCAAGAATCCATGGATTCTCGGACTACCTCCTTATGCGACTTCCTTATTAAGGAACCATCCACCATGTTCCCCTTTCCAAAGGTGTAAGAGATATCAAAGTCGTAGTCCTAGAGAAACTTCATCCACCTCTGCTATCATAAGTTCAAGTCTCGCTGGGAGAAGATATACTTCAAGCTCTTGTGATCTGTGAAGACCAAAATTTTCTCCCTGATGAGGTAATGTTGCCACAACTTCATCACGAATATGACCACTGCAATATCTAGATCATGGGTGGAATAGTTACATTCATGGAGAAATAACTTCCTAGAACCATAAGAGATCACTCCTTGCTACTGCATTAGTACACACCTCAAACCTAAGTCGGAGGTGTCACGGAACAATTCAAATATCATCCCTTCCTCCAGAAACTTAATAATTTGAGAACTAAATAGCTTCCCCTTAAGGTAGCTGAAATCTTCATGACACTACTCACTCCACATGAAGGTATGGTCTTTTCTGGTCATAGTTATCAACGGATCCACAAACCAAGAGAAGTCAGGTACGAACCTTCGGTAATAGCCCGCTAGACCCAGGAAGTTGCGAACCTCCATCACGTTCTTGGGTGCTACCCAAGAAACAACCACATCAATATTTCATGGGTAAACTATTATCCATTTCTAAGACACTAAATTTACAAGGAAGTGCACCTCTCGTATCCAAAACTTTCACTTGGACAACTTCCCATAGCGTTGGTGGTGCCGAAGGACCTCCAAGACTGTACTGAGGTGCTCAGCGTGCTCCTCATATGACTTTGAGTAAATCCAAATATCATTGATGAATACAATGATGAACTGGTCCAAGAACTCACAAAATATAGAGTTTATGAGCCCCATGAACACATATGGTGCATTCGTAACACTGAACAGCATGACCATGAACTCAAAGTTCCCATACCTACACCTGAAAGCAGTCTTCAGGATGTCACCCTCCTTCACCCTCAACTAGTGATATCCATACCATAGATTGATCTTAGAGAACCAACCTACTCCCCTCAACTAGTCAAAAAGATTTTCTATCCTCGTAAGGGGATAACCGTTTTTGACTATTACGTGATTCATTCTCCGGTAGTCTATGAACAGCCTTAAGCCATCGTCTGCCTTATTTGTGAACAAGACTAAAGCACCCCACGGCGACACACTTGGTTGGATAAAACCATTTTCATCAGGTTGTCAACCTAAATCCACAACTCCTACAACTCAGAAGGCATCATCCGATAGGGAGCCATCGAAATTGGATGGGCACTGGATTGCAAGTCTATTTCGAACTCAACATCACGTCGAGGGGGTAGAGTCACAACCTCTTTAGGGAAAACATCCAATAACTACCCAACAACTCCCGGAACCTCCACCATATCTATGTCTGTTGATCCCATTGATAGCTCATCCGACAAGGAGAGAAGAGGCTCCACATATCGACTGCCCACCTAACGATTGTGCTCACCAAAAAAATCTACACTTTGTCTATCCATATCCGAAAACACGACTCTCCTCCGGAATAAGTTGATAACGGCATGAATAGAGAACAACCAATAGATTAAAAGGATGATATTGTATGGTTTATCTATAGTAGAAGAAGATCCCCACTAGATTTATGTGGCCCCAACATCAAACTACATCCCCAGAAAATATCAAACAGACTGGTCTAACCTCCAACTGGTATGCTCAACACCAAAGGCACGAAAAGTCTCTATAAAGTTAGTCCCAATGCATGGGCTAGACTGGTTGAAACAAAGGATTTATGATCTCTTGAATCAAATAAATCACATGTAAGGGTACTAAACACATTTATCATACCTCGAACAACCTTCAGCCCAGCTGGAACTACTGCCTCGGCGGCATGCAACTGCCCATTCCCAGATCCTCTACCCATTTTTTGTCAACATCCTCCAAGAACATGCCCTATTCGATGTCCTTGAGGAGCACCCTGAGGTCAGCCTCCTATAGCACCATCTACCCTCAGTGGAGCGGGAGCTCGTTGCCCCTACTGCTGGAAAGGTCTGACCGGAAACTGCTGCTGCTGAGGTGGGTGTTGAACCTTCCCACCCACACCGTACTGAGCTCGAACTGGGAATTGGTTTTGAAGATGTCCCTGGCCTCCACAAAAAAAGAAACTCAGTCCTAGGACCATGGGGAAAGGGAAAGGACTAGGAGATTAGAACTGGAATTGTTGAGGCCTACTTCCTACTAGCCAAAACTGGGAAGGCCCTGACGCTGGAGACCTTATATTGACTACCTTCTCCTTTGAAAAACTCGACTAGCTCCCCTCTCATGGTACACCTCCTTATGATTTCATCCTCTCCACTACTTCGGCCTTATTTTGAACTTCTAAGTATGTCAGTAGGGTAATGGGAGTGACAAAATTCGGAAGGGAAGGTCGGAGTGCATCCTCCAAGCTTCTCATCTGAAAATCCTCATCCAGAAAGATATCTAGAGCAAAGTGTAGGAGATCCTTGAACTTGATCCCTACTTACCTCACTAACATGCTCCCCTACTGGAGGGAGAGCAGCTCCTACCTCTTCTCTACCTTCATCATTGAGTAAATAAACTCTTCCCAAAACTCCTTCTCAAATTTATCCCATGAGACATCGGTATCCTTCCTCTACTCGAGGTAAAGAATCCACCATTAATGCGCTTCTACTCACATCTAGATCAATGGAAGAGGAACCCAGTACTCCCTTAGAGCATGGATCAAGGTAAAGGTGATTGTTATCTCCTCAATCCAACCCTCCATTTCTGAGTATGAAATGTTGCCTTCGTACTTCCCCAAGGTCTACCACTGAAAAGCATGAAGTGTCCTTTGTCACAAGTCATCTTCCTCCTCTCAATTGGCCCTCTGCTGATCAACCAAGTTAGCCTGCTGGGCCTAAACTTCTCATACCACATGTGGGCAACATCTGGGTTCCATATCTGAAAAATGGTAAACAAGGAACTCCTAAGCCTAAGTAGTATAGAAATTTATTTTAAATTCATGTTAACTCTTCATTTATTTTAAATTTCCAAAACACCCAAGACACATAAGAACACAAGTTATTATGATGCATGTACCTTTCCTAGGGTCTCTACCCTACAATCAATGTAGACTCACTTGGTCGTTCAGTAGGTCTAGAGTCCTTGCATCAGATCACAGGGGGGCCTAAAATCTCATGTACTATCCGGTCTTCCCTGTCCTACGTCACACACCAAGATCACCTAACATTGTTTCCCTACCATACCATGCAATCCTCACTATGAATAAATCTAAACTCCATCCTATCTCTCAACCATTAGGCTCTGATACCATTTTTTCATGACCCACCTTCCTCAAGATGAGGGAAGGGACAACAAAGTGTCACACCCTTCCTTATTCAAGATGAAGCAGAGATAATGACCCATAAGTCCCACCTTAAATAGGCCCTAGAGTAGTGACTAACACCAAGGGTATAGAATCTCACACAAAAATGGAAGTAATTACCCTTTTTAATGAAAATAAGATTAGGAGATAAAACATTAAAATCCTAAAAAACACCAAAAATTTATATAAAGGAAACCAAAATCCAACCCATGCATGATTTAAATGTAAATTGTGAAAAAAGTACAACCAAAGAACCAAAGAAAGTAACAAAAGAAAGATACTAAGTAGAATCACAGAAAATATCCTAACACCCCAGGTATTAAAGTCCATCACGGTTCTCAAAGTCCTATTGGAAACCTGAAAATAGTTTTACAAACTTAGGGTAAATATACAAGTATACCCAGTAGGAAAACTAAATACACCCATGAACAAGTGGGGGAACATACTAATGCCCCTGTGAGAAAATAGTAGAACCTCAAAGAACCTACCAAGGAGTAATAACTAGACCGGCATCACCAAGGAACACTCACCAAATAATGAAAGTCAAGTAAATTAGTAGTATAAACATATCGACATTTGGTTACCCCGCACCACTTTCCCACTAGTTAACTGCTCATTCCTAAAGGATAACTTCTTGACTCTACCACTATTCCAAAAACACAGTCCCGCTACCAAAACCCTCCCACACACACTTGGGCCTCAAACCACACACAAAACCTACCCGCAGACACTTGGGCCACAACCACACCGCACATCCTGCCCGCAGACACCTGGACCTCATCCTAAAGACACTTTAGAAAACAATCATGGCCCAAAAACACCTAGGATACTCATCCACAACAAATATTCCTGGAGGATCTTGTACTATGGTAAGTATCAATCCATTACAGCCTATCCAGATATGCTCGAGTGGTAAGAACCCAAAAGAGGGTGTGAGGAATAAAGTCAGTAACCATTCATCCATCCTCCCACTGAGATGTTGGGAAAGACAACCTCTCCCACGAAATAGGGGTGTTCGGAACATGGGGCTCAAAAAGGGTGGGGTGCATATAGAAATAACAAGGAACTAAAATCTATACATATAAGTAAACAAACAATCATCCCAACCTATGGGTCTCAAAACAAAAAACAAGCCCACCAGAACCACTTTTGTTGCTACCCCTATATGCACAACTACGAAAACAGCCACTGCCAAAGTATAAACTCAACCCCTTTTTCATTTAACCACATGACATTAATTAATTAAGGGTTTCACTTTAAATTATTCCATCACTACCCAGGGAAACTACCAATCACAACATCTAAACCCATTCTCAGAAGGCGAAGAGCCTGATTAACTAAACACACAGCAACCAACTCAATTCGTTCTTCGGTATTTCCAATATTGAACAAGGGAAGAGGGACCAAGGTAAAGCATTTAAATTTTAACATCCATTCATAAAAACAATAGAGAAAAACTAACCTGTAGTCCCACTACACACCCCCTTTTTCCCTAAACACTCGTCCAACCACTACTCAATCATCCTCTCACAACTAAACCCAGCAGCCCCCCTACACAACAACACCACACCCGACACACCTATTAACATGAATTCATGAAAAAACCCAATCTTGTAGCCCTGATACCCAAAAAAAATCCCAAATACAATCCCACTACATAAAAATTCCATAGCCACATTTCATTCCCACTACCCAACGTCACTCAAAGGCCATAACACAAACAAAGGCAGTCCCACTACCTACAAGTCCATCCATTCCACAATCAATTAGTCTCTCAACCTAAGATTCAAAAACACCACCTGTACCTCCCCACAGACAAATCCCATAGTAGCTACCATTTACCCGCAGCCCCACTGAACACACATACCACACCCTTATCATAGAACTAACTCCCCTACCCACCCTTGTACCCATAACAGTGCTCCCAACAACAGCACCACACAACCCACACAAAGTCACAAATCACAAAAGAACACAACACACATCCACACCTATCAAACAAGATATATTTAGGTTTGGTACACACTATTCTTTAATTCCACTTTGATAAACAGGGGTGATCACACAAGGGTTTTCATCCTGGGGAATCCATTTCATTTAACCAAGTATACAAGATTAAATATATTTCAAGTTACAACCATTTAACGAAGCATCACAGCAAAACAGAACATCACCAGTGCACAAGAAAAGACCACCAATGGCCATTATTTTCAAAAATCATATAGCCACAACCAACCATAAAATAAACAAGATAGTAGATAAAACAAATGATCGACATCCAACTATATTAAATTCCCTACCCGTTATCTTTTAATCATCACTTTCCCCTAATTTATAACTATTCTAAGAAAATATTCATCCATTATTTACAAGGATCATTAGTACACCCACCCTGCATGATATACAAATAAAAAGAAACATAAGAATCCCTATCGGAAACAACAGAAGACCAAAATTCCTCTTTGCACCAAAACAGGGGATCACGTGAGTAGCAGGAAACTCCAAGAAAACTGAGTAGGAGGTGGATCTAGCACTAGCGCATGACTTGTATAGAGATGAAGGCTTTAGGCGCACCAAGAGGGAATGGAAAACACACTGATAAGGGAAGATCTCAGCTTTGAAGAGCCAGATCCTGCATTAAAGGAGGAACAGTTTCAAAAGTCATTAATGTGGGATCGTGTTCAAGATCATGCAGTTTGAGTATCTCAAAGTGCCCAGAGAATTAGGATATTAAAAATATACTTAATATCCTTTGAAACTACCAAATAAGTATTTAAACTCAGTTTATGTCAAATAAGATGTAAGAGAGGAAAAACTAGAAAAACTTGGGAAACTAAAAATTTGGAAAAGGGTGAGACACTGTTTAGTGTGCCACCGTTTTGGTGTGACACCGTCATGGTGCCACCATTTTAGTGCACCACTGTTTCGGTGACACCATTTAGGTTAAACCATTTGGTGAAACTATATTTTTTTGGTAAACTCTCGAAAAAAACCACAACAACCCCCAAGAACACCACAAGAACTGGATTTTCACAAAGGAATGGCCTGGGTAAATCCAGTTCATTACAGTTAAAATCTATAGAAACAGACATTTTCATTAAATGTCCATACATAAAATAATTTTAAAGGAGTTATAAATATTTTTATGTAATGCTTAAATACTCAAAACCCTAATTTTCTATACTATTACTTTATATAACATATAATAGTATATTTAACCTCCAAGAGATGTAAGTGGTATAATATTTTATATTACTTCATAATTATTCTACATGAAAAAACTAGAGAAAACAACTAAATAATGTAACGGGAAAACAAAATCATGGATAAAGAGAATAGATCAATAGTCTAAGGGTCACAAAATGTGACCCTAATGTTTGGAACCCAACTCCCCAGCCATGTAAAAGTAGTTCCAAACTCCCCAATGAAGTTTGGTTTAACCTTGGTGAAAAACACTTTTTCAATAAGCAATTTGGTAAATACATGTACATAATCACTTATCATAAATGAAAAGTTCTATAAGTAGTTTTCAATGAATTTTGTTAAATTGATCCTTAATAGAAAAAATATATATTAAAAATAAATCAATTCAAGGTGATAATTTATAATAGATCAGATTTTAAAGAAAAAAATAACTCCATTCAAAATATATATTTCATGTGAGGCAGACAAAGCATCAATTAACTGCATAGATCAACAATGGTATTAATATAATCATGTGGTTCTTAGGTGGGGGTATTTAATCAATTTTTAAACTCATATAATAAAAATATTTAAAATAAATTATATTCCATGTCCCATTTAAAAAATTGATGGACACTGAACATTTCCCTGATGTGTAATTGATTTCCCTTATTGATGAATGCTTGAAATTATCCCAAATTATTTTTCACCTACTTTAAGATCCTCTAAGTCACTCTATGATGGAATGGGTATTTAAATATATATTTATGAACCAAGTACTAAACACTAAAAAATTTTCATAAAACAACTAACTTGTACAGGAGGAAGCTAATCACTGAAAATAAAGATTACCTACCATTGGTGAAACATTTTTAGGGGAAGGTATAATAGTGGATGAGTGGGGCATATTCAAAATGAGGAAGAATGGAATAAGAAGAGGGGTGATGAACCTAGGCATTGTTAAACTGCAAGGTGTTGAATTAGTTACTTCGAATTGCTGTAGGGAATGGTGAGAAAACTCATGGAGTTGGATTTCACCAGAAAAATTAGAATTTTATAACATTGGAAAATTTAAAAAATAACTATTATTAATAAAAAATTTATATTACTAAAAATTGTACATTTTATCAGGTCGTGGTGTTATCACATAACTATATTTTTTATAAATTATAAGTATAGCCTTAATTAAGTTCTATTATAAATAATTTTATACTATATTATATATTTATTTATTTATATATTATTTCATGGAACCTTATTAAATTATAAATTATAAATATTTAAATTCAACTATATATTATATATATTTATATATTATTTCATGAAACCTTATTAAATTATATATATTTTAATTGAACGTATAATTATATAACTTTTTATAAATGATGTATTAGTACTAAATGATTAATGGATATATATTCAATAACTGATTAAATATTTTTTATCATTGAATGATTTATTACAATGAATTTTTCTAATTATAAGAGGTTTTTTAGAATTGTGAACTAATAATAATAGATTCATTTTTTGGTAAAATAAGTGTTAGTATTAATATGATATAAAAACATATTTAATTGTCGATAAGAGATTTGTGGGTATAAAACACTTAATTTTGACAGATATATTTATTGGTATAAATAACTATCAGTGTATATAATTAATAATAACAAAACTTAACATCTCTTATAATTACTCATTTTTACCAACACATATATTATCTATTGTAAGAACCTGTGTTTTTTCGGACAGTTGTTTTGAGCAGAAATTTGAATTTTTGTTGTTGGATGCTCGTGAGGGGTAAAATGGTCATTTTCCCCTACCAGATGATCTCGGATAATTTTTCTAAAAACTCCGTTGATCTCGGAATAGGGATTTTACCCTAATACAAGAGTTTGGTGGAAATCTGAGCTGTTTGAATTTTAGCGGAATATTTAATATTTAATATTATTAAATTAAATATTAAATTATTCGCGTAGGTTCATTTGGAAATAAATTTTAAACGGAATTTTGGATTGAAATTACTTCTGCTCCATTGCTTTTTTAATGGGGAGTTTAGCCTAGGGAAGGCATAAACTCATGTCGGGCATCGGGGCCGGCCCGAGCCCCTTTTTCTTCTTTTCCTTTTATTTTCTTTTCTTCCTTCTCTTCTTTCCTCCTCCTCCTTGCGCACATCTCCTACACCTCCTAATTGGTCATGACCTATGGGATAAATTGGATTTTAATGAAGAGAGATAGTTGGGAGGCAAGAGGGGTACCGATTCGAAGCTCTCGATGCACTCAGTCGGCGTGCGGCAACCGGGAGCCGTGAAATCAACCGAAGCTTTGGCGGTTTCCACCCGAAGGTAGGGCCGTTTATGTTTTAGCCATATATCCCCTTAAAACATTTTGTTTTTTTTAATACTTATATTTATTTCTTTTAAGCCCATGGGGCTCGATCTGTTGTTTTGGGGGCGAAAATGAGCGTTTCAGGCATTTTGAGGGATTTCCCATCGGAAAACCCAGAATACACAGCGTGTGTTCCAGGGGTAAACGCCGTGTGTTATTCTTATTCAGGGAAGACAAAGTTTTCTTAATTACACACCTTGTACTTTGATTACACGCCGTGTATTGGGTGGTCGTGTGACTGGTCGTGTGAAATAGAACACAGAATAGTGGTTTTTAAGGAGTACACGCCATGTACAGTGAAGTACACGTCGTGTAGTGGTACGTGGGCATGTGTTCAGGTGAAAATGAACATGGTGTAACTTTTTGTGAATAGTACACGTCATGTACAATAAATTACACACCATTTACTGTTACACAGGCAAACCCCATGGGTCTGGCCATGTGTTCTGGCCATGTACTACTTCAACATAGTAATTTGGGGATATCTTGGGCCCTCGAAGTCAAAATTGGGCATGTGAGTAGTCAATTATGAGCGTTTTTTCACGTATATCGCAATGGTGTAATCCTTTTGACATTTAGAGGTCATATAAATGGGGTTTTGTGGTTTTATCTAAATTGATGGGTTCTTTCTGTAGTTATCAAGTTCAGTTGACACCTAAGAGTGAGACTTGGCAAGGATGATAGTTTGGGTGATCAGACCAACTTAGTTGAGACCTTTAATAGGAGATGAGCTATGATCTACCTCCTGTAACCTATGCTTTATAGTATGTTCCCCTTGTGAGACGTTCCCTCCTGTCATATGAGTCTGTGAGATCAGATACTTTTAAGGATCCCCTGGGGTATACCTTTACTTGTGTACTGACTTGGGAGTTCCTTGTAGGATCCCTCTCCTATTTTTCCTTTGATAGGACCCATGTTATGGAATGCCTATGTTTTCCTTCCTTTGAGGATCCAGTGTAGGATTCCTCCCTTTCTCTTCACTAAGGACCCCATGTAGGATGCCTTCGCTTGTGTTTACATGGAGAATCCTGAGTATGATGCCTCCTCAGTGTTTAACTTGAGGGATCTGGTGGGTGCTCGTTGTTTGACCGAACCCAAGTTGTTATGCCGGGTTTGGGTAGAGATGGTGATCAGGTGTCACCTAGAACCCATTCCAAACTGGTGATCCCTTTGGTATTTGGATATATTTTTGGGTTGGACGTTCGGGCTACCCACACTCATTTATTTATATATAACTTGGTTTGTTGATGTTGTAGTGGTTACCAAAGGTGCTTCCTGGTTGGTGGTTGTTGAGCCTGACACGAGGCATATTTATTGTTTGTTTGGATGCCTACTATTCCTTGTGTGCCTGAGTAGAGGTGTTTTGATTGTAAATGGGGTTATTTACCTTGTTGTGGATGTGTTTTCCCATGTTTCTTGATTTTGACCATTTGGTCTAGCTTTCCTGTTAGGCTGCCTTGTTTCCATGCCTAGTATTGTTAGGATGGATTGGTTTTATCTGACATGTTGTGATATATTTTAGACTATTAGCCAAGTAGTTCTTGAGGTTTACTTTGGCCATATTTCATTGCTATGCTCGTTGACTTATACAGGGCCATGAGAACTTGGTGTAGTAGAATATAAGGGGAATTGACCATGTGAGATTCCTCAAAGATTCTTTGAGCACTTTGGGATATAAGGGAAATTAAATATGTGATCTTCCTCAGAGAGTCCTTAATCACTTTAGACTATAATGGGAATTGACTATGAGTGCTTCCTTAGAGAGTCTGTACCTTTAACTGCTTTAGACTATAAGGGGAATTGATTGTGAGTGCTTTCTCAAAGAGTCTGTACTTAAACTGCTTTAGACTATAAGGGGAATTGACTGTGAGTGATTCCTCAGAGAGTCTGTATTTTAACCGCTTTAGACTATAAGGGGAATTGACTGTGAGTGCTTCATTAGAGAGTTTGTACTTTAACCGCTTTAGAATATAAGGGGAATTGACTGTGAGTGCTTCCTCAGAGAGTCTGTACTTTAACCGCTTTAGACTATAAGGGGATTTGACTGTGTGAGCTTCCTCAGAGAGTCTTTTATTACACATGACTATAAGTGGAATTGACTTAGAGTTCTTCCTCAGAGAGTATTTGTTACATATTCTATTGTATTTAAACCATAGGGGTTAGACTATGAGTATTTCCCAGAGGTTTGCTTGTGTTTAATTGGTTGAACTAGAGGGTTACTTGTTTCTGTTTAGGTTGTTCATAGGCATATCTCCATCATTGGCCGAAGCAGGTACATGTATATGGGATTACGAACCTAGAGATCGACTTATTTGATACACGTCTTGAGTGGCATGACGTACATCTCAATTCTATTGCACAGGATGTCCAGGAGATCGGGATTATGGTCCCAAGGATCAAATGATGATATTGTTCTTGTTAATTGAATAACTTAATCATGAATATTCATATTTATGTATATGTGTATAGGTATGGGACTATACATGTGTATGTATATAGATATGGACATACATGGTGGCACTTGCCCAGTTGACAGGGATTACATACCCTAAGTTCGATTGTGGTTGCACATTTGGTTTACTTCCTTTTTATTGTGTTCCAGCTATGTTGAGCACATTGTTGTTGCATACACTTTTAGTAATACAGTTATAGGTTTCTTGTCGGGGTTCTCTATTGATATTATTTCTCACCCCTACACGTGAACCTCAGTGTACATGTAGACCTTATGTCTTCTTTTCAGGTTGAGAACGAGTTGCACGGTGGATAGGGCTGAGTCCCAGTGTTGCATGATTGAGCAGAGCTGCTCGAGTGGTTCTACTGATTAGGCTACTGCAGTTCGACAGTGTCTAGAGATCGGGTACGTGGATTGGATTGAAGTTAGTAGCATAGCCCTGTAATTTTACTTTCAATTTCTTTTTTACTTGTATCTGTATGGTCGGCCCAGTGGGTGACCAGTTTTGTATTGTATTGCATAGCTATTTGGGCTTTTACAGCATTTTACTATTACAAATTGTTCTATTTCATTTGTTTATTGCTTCTGCACTCTATTTACTTTCCGTTGTGTATGATACTAAGTTATTTCCGCTGTTTTCTTACTCTAGTATGAGGGAATATTCTCCCCACTTTCACACACTAGGCCCTCACTGCTAGTCGGCAGCCTCTGGCGTACGGGGAGGCGCACTTGAGGCCTTGTGGCGAACCGGCTCAGAGCACCAGTTTAGTAGCTTCCAGGTCATGATGTTACATCTGTTACTATATTTATGTTGTTATAAGTCAATTTTTTTGTAGTGCATGTTACCCATGATAACACCCTGGTCATTTATTATCACTTATACCATGTTGTGTAGGCCATGCATGTCATGTATTCAGACTACACTCAATATAGTGCGGTGTGTACTCAGTCATCTTTCATGATTTTTAAATATTCATGACACATCGTGTGATATTTATGATCACATGAAACCCTAGCAGTGAATCCAGGGTAGTATACGATGTGCATTCTTCCAAATTAAAAAATGTGTAATTAGGTTTTTTACCTAGATTTGTAGATCCAACTATTTCTGTCATTGTCACCGCTTAGGGTTTCTTCCATCCTTTTCATCGCACCATTTAACACCATATAGGACCCCTAGGGTCTTTCCAAATATCCAATCCATTTTTGTTCTCCTTCTCCCATGGATTCATCTTAATTTAGTCACACTTAACCCCCCCCCCCCCCCCCCCCGTTCCACTTAGTGTTCTTCCATTTCCACTATCATTCCCTGATCAGATACCAAGACTTTTGAGCATCATTTCCTCACCCTTCTAATTATCCCATGGTTTAACCATCACCCCAAGATAAGTCCATTGGAAATCATTCACCATGAAAACAAGGGGAGATAGGGAATGGCGGTAAATATAAACACCAACCATCCAATAATCCAATAACAATATGCACCATAAATAATTCTGGCATGATAAGTCACATAGGGAGTAAACGTAATGGAAAAATTGAAAGATGTCTTTGTGAAGAATTACCATGCCAAGGAAAATCCAGGTTTAGAAGAAGAACTTATGAAGATTGATTACAATAATATAAAACCTCAAGAAAACCCCATAATAATCAAAATGGTGGCACAAAATAATCACAGGGGATGTCCTTAAATCAATCAACATAAATAATAAGGAAGGAATTTTAAGTAAGAATACCTATCTAAATAGTGAATCATTGTCGCTTTAACTCATTATCAATTCCATGAATATACTCATCTTCATCATGAAATATGATCTTCAATGTTGTCATAGATCAAGTCTCACTCCACTGATCTATTGTCATTGCCACCCAAAATCCAGTCTCTCTACCCTCTCCCTCTCTCTAGGGTTCATGTTTATGAAAAAAACTAACCCTAGATAATAAAAATAATGAATATTTAATTGTTGGAGTTGGTGTCCTAGGACCAACTATTTTTACTTTTATTACATGTTTATTTGATATATTGAATATTAATAAAACTTATTATTACATATTGTTCATTGTTCTTTATGACTCTAATATAATGATTTCCTAGAGCATATGTTGCATTGATAAGGTCATAGAATTTCCATACTATGATGAGAACCTTGAAATGATATGACGATATTCTTAAATAATGTTGTGTTGTTGGATAATGTGCTATGATGGGACACATAGTACATAGAATGTTAGGTGTGAGTACTCATAAGTGGATAAGGATCATTCTCATGAAGTTTTCACTTGGTAATCTCCAAGATGTGAGATTATGAGAACATACCTACCAATGGGAATTCTACATGTTTTAGTGTCATCAAATATTCCTATTTGTGAGTGTGTGCAATGTTCCTTAGATTTTAATATTATCATTGATGAATCTCATGACTCATGCACTTAGATTTATTGATCAAAACCATCATGCAATATATTGGTCGGAAGTAGGGTATTTTGGGTCCATCATGATTGACATGTAATTAATGTATAAGTCAAGGAAGTATTTGTCCCTTCCATCTTTATAGAAGCTAATATCTCATCACTTTTATTGGAATATAACCATCACACTAAATTTCATGACCATGGTGTAATGATGTGTTTATTTCAGATAGTCAAAGAAAGACGTATCAAGCATATAAGTTGGTGAAACGGATGTGTGACCTTCTTGATGAGATATTGATACAAGAGGATTATATTACACAATGAGCATTCATATGCGATTATCATCATTGTGATATTAAGTTCTTTTTCTTGGGTGCCTTAACCCATTGGTAGGTAGTAATCTTGGACTTTAGGTAATCCCACCTAATTCCAATGAGAAAGAATCCTAGAGTATCATGCACTAAGCATTTCTGATGATCTTGGTTAAATTCTATTTGAATTTAACTATTGGAATAAATATTTTTCTCAAGACCGAGGAATAATTTTATTCAATTTTTATTGATCGTTAATATGTACCTAGTAATAAATAATTATTTTTTTTATTAATAAATAACTTATTTGATTACATGAATATATATAAACTATTTATTCATTGGATTATGAATAAAATATTTATTTTGTTGATTAAATATTTTAATAAATATTTTTTCACTGTATTGTGAATAAAATATTTATTTATGAATAAAATATTTATTAAGGTGTTAAAAAATTTCTAGAGGGGTTAGAATAGACCAAGACCAAGTGTGATGAAAAATATTAATTAACAAGATAATAAAATAATATTTTTTATTGCACAAGTTGGTGCATGCCACAAAATAATAATAATGATATTATAATTATATGGCATGGAGATTATTAAAGGTTTTCAATGTTATTTAATGGCCAGCATGCAATTAAATAATATTTTAACCTAAAACTTATCTCTATAAATAGATGATTATGTCTATTATATATTACAATCAAATATCAAGAATAGATAATTATTACGCACAATTAATTCTCTCTCGACTCATCCTTTCTATATTCCTCTCAAGAATAAGAAATGTAAGAGAGATCCCTTTAATATTGAAGGATATGAAATCAACACGAGTAATTAAAGACAATCAACTCACCACACTAACACACAGAGATCAATTAGCATTGCTCGAAGATCAAAGGAGCATGTGTGAATCACTACTAAAGGGATTCTATCCTTGGATAATCACAACATAATGAAGGAAATCCAAAAGGGTCATTTTCGAACTATCAACATCATCAAAAAAGAAATTTTTATAATCCAAGGTAATCATTTCTTCTAAAATTAAATAAATTAAATTTAAATTTGACATGCATGATCCTCACTCATATTTTTGGGAAATGATAATTAAAAGAAATTTTAATATATCGCTCATCGCCACATGCTTCCAATATTCTCAAAACCTACAAGTGGTATTAGATAAGTCACTTTTAAATTTATAATTGTTTTGATTATTGATCTATACACAATCATGGTTTAATTTTCCTTTCTTATTATTCATTATTTAATCAAATTTTAATTAACATACTTTGACATATTAATCATGTTCATTCAATGTTTTATTTTCTTAAAGGTTTAATAACAAATGAAGAATGATTGGAGATTCCATTGAAAAGTTCCAAATCTTTGGCTGGTAAAACTGGGTTACACGGCATGTAGCTGGAGTACACATCATGTGCCCATGCACATTGTACCTAGATGTGCCAAGCAGTTAATTACACATGGTGCACTTATTATACTCCGCATGTTGATCGGGCCAACCTGGCACACCGAAAATGGATACATGGTGTGTTGCTAGCATGTGCACATTGTGTAGTCCGGTCGAGTTAACACACCGAATCCCAAGGCATGTGACTCAGATACATGACAATTGATGTACATTGTGCGTAGCTAGACTGTACATGTTGTGTAGTCACCCATTAAAGGACAAAATTAAAAATTACATTAAATTGAAAATTGCAGCATTAAAACATTATTTTATTGATTGGAATACCAATGTGTGTTTGAAAATTTAATAATGATTTTAAATAATATTAAATGATCAATTTATTTATTGTAATTAATATATCATTATTGGTTTTATCATTTATTTTCCATGAATTCTATTAATTATGGGAGTATACAATTAAGTTTGGATGATCATTAAGATGAAAGAGAATTAATTAATTAATTAATTAATTAATGAAAGCACGTTCATCTTAAATAATATAGAATGAATAAATAAATGAATATTATCAAGTTACTTTTATGTATTCATTGCATTTATGATCATTCATGAGATTTTCCAAGACCTTTGTATGCATTACATGTTTTAATTTAATTTATTTCAAGGGTTTGAAATTATTTATTAATAAATTAAATATGATGGTTTGTGTTTCATCCCTCTCTCCATTATTATGTAGGACCTGCAAGTCCAAAGATATTTTTTGTAATACCATTTTAACCAATCCTTTGGTTCCCCTCACCTATGTGTAAGTCATAAATACATGTAATTAATGGAGTATCTCAAGGCACATGGAGGCAATTTAAGATGGAACCATTATGATGTAAACTCAAGTGATACATAGGTGGATAGGTTGAATGTTTCAAATCATTCCAAGACCATTAATAGGATATATTTCCCCTAGTTCAAAGTTTTATTTAATGTCCTCTCATTAAATAAACTGTTAGATAAAGCTCATGAACGAATCATTTAATTATTTATTTATTTATATCTATGCAATTATTTATTTTATGGATGGAATACTGCAATTACATAAATAAATGAATTGGTGTGAAAATATGGAATTTAAATAAATATATCATGCATGAATGTTTTATCCGACATGGATAATTAATTAAGTAACATCCACATAATATTAAAAATACATGTAAAGTATAAAATAAGATAAAATTTATGCATAATGAATTAAATAAATGAATTTTGTGTAAATGTTTTATCCAACATGGTTTATTAATTAAGTAGAATCCACTTAATATAAACAATACATGTAAATTATAAAAAAAGATAAAATTTATGTATAATCAATTAAAATCCATCAACCTAATATTAATTCAGACTAAACCTTATGTTACTTGACTAAGAAAAAAACTCAATAGAGATAATTTTTCACATCCATGACTTCTTTTAAAAGTATTTTTTTCATTTAATTTCCATTATTTCTTTGTTTTGGGGGTTTCCCATACATTTTTGGAGGAAAGGGTAAGTTTTCATGATTTGGGCCAAACCATGAGCCCATTTTCAGATTTAAAAACCAATTTTGTTTCTTTTATAACTCTCTAATTTTTCAACATTTTACACCCATTTCACTTCATAATTTTAATCCACTGGTATATTAAAACCACCATATCTATTTAGACCTCATAGGAATCCATAATCATGATGGATTTGGTTTTTTTATTAAGGTATTGGGTCATCCCAAAAGCTCATTTCCTACTTTAAATTGTTTTTTTAATTCTTTAATATCTCATTCGATTTTTAAGTTTTTTCGGTGATTCAAACTCTAAACAGAGCCCAATTACCCAAGATGTTCCCCTATGATATTCTCCCCTTATTTAGAGCTCATATTAATCTATAATTATGGCGAAACTTCTTTGGATTTATCAAATCATCCAGATTTGAAGAGGTAAATGTTTTCTTTCATAACTCCTTCAATTTTTACTCTTTTCCCCCATTTAAGTTCCTACATGACCTCCTCATCCTTATTATAACCTCAATTACATTTTTGGATGTTTGTAAATTCAGATACTAGTGTATTTAGGTCGTTTTATTCAAGATATCTCAAGTAAGTGGGTTTCCTCTCATGGTCCTCCCATTTGCTTAGGGTTTCTTCCACTTTTATAGAGGTTATAAAATGTCCAGAAGATAATTTTAATACCTAGGGTTTACCCTTGAGTCTATTTGGTGAAATCTTGTGGATTAGGGCTTGATTTAACTTCCTTGTGGTGTGTCAGTGGTGCTGTTGAAGTTTCGCACCAAGATTTGGAGTTTTTGGCACAAATGGTAGGTGGTTTCATGTGTAAGCATCCTAAGATGAGTTAGATTTGATTTATTTATATTTTTATCAAGTTATTATTACATTATATTTGGTGCGAGATCCATTTTTTGTATTATTGATTAAGTGTTTATTTCCAAAGTTGCATATTTGTTTGAAAATGTGTGTTTTCAGTGTATTTTTTATGGTAATATTTGGGTTTATTTTATAACATATTCAAGTTGTTTGTTAAATGTTGTTTGGGCTATACATTTTGGGTTTATTCATTTTTTATAGTCTTTGAGAGTTTTTTTTTAAATTATATAATTCAATTCTGAATTTTTTTTAAATATGGTTTGTTTTGAAAAATCTAGATTTGTTATATTGGATTTGTTTATTGTTTTATGTTTATAAACTTGGGTAAATCATTCCCAAATTTCATTATATGATACTCAGAAACTTGTTCCCGCCTATGGGAATTGGTAACTCCCTTTAGTCCTTGTTTCGGACCATGTCGGGTGCCAGTTTTGATGGTGACCTGATTCGGTTGGTGACAAAATGGTATTAAAGGAGGTTAGGTTCACTCTTTGGGTCATGTTATTTGGGGAAGAGTTGGGATAGTCTGGAGTTAGCATTGTCAGGGCTTGACATTCTGATTATGATTTGGGTGCCTAGACACCACACCTTGTGATGTGATTCAATTCTCTAGGGGAAGTCAGGTTTTATTTGAGTCCTTTGGTTTTCTTGGTTTGATGATGATTAGGGGAAATGAAAATAGGGTTGGGATAATAGTATTAGTGAGCTCACAGTACCTAGAAAGCCATGTGGAGCTGGGGATATTTTTTTAGAACACTCTCTATAATGGTGAAGTGATTGGAGTATGGTCGCCAACCATATGTCCAAGTCACCCAACAAAACTAGTTTACTCTCACATTCTCTCATGTCTCTTCATGTCGGAATCTTCGAACTTTGTTTTAAGAAAAAAAAAGACTTGATTTAAAAAATGTCAACTTTTATGAAACAATTTTTTAGTAAAGAGAAAGTGTATTGATTTATAAAATGGCAGAACTGAATTTTCAAAATTGTTTTGAAATGTTAAATGGTGTGTTTACATCTCTTTTGAAAGCAGGAACTATGTTAAAGTTGGTTTTGAAAAAAAATGTTTCCAATAGAGTTATCTAAACTATTAAAAGGTGTTTTAATGGGGTGGATTGTTTTGGAGTTCATGTGTGGATTTTGGAAATGGATTTTGATTTGGTAACTAGATATCATTTGAAAAGTTTTATGAAAGTTTGGAATATTTTTTTAAAACGAGAAGAGTTGAGTTCCTAATTTAATAGGAATTTATGAAATGGAGTTTGTGATGAAATTAGATGTGTTTTGAAATGGGATGAAATGTTTTGAAATTAACATACCTGAATTGAAAGTGAGTTTTTATTGAATGATTGGTGATCTTTTGAAAAGTTTTACAAATCATTGGAACCTTTTTTTAAATAAGAATAGATGATTTTTCAAAGGAATGGGGGTTGATGAAAGGAAGTTTTCATAAAACTGGGAGTGTTTTGAAATGGGATGAGATGTTTTGAAATTAATGTGTATGAATTTAAAGTGAGTTATTATTTGAATGATTGGGCCTCTCAAAAAAAGAGTTTTTTTAAGATGTAAATTGGGATTTTGATTTTGTGGTTAGCGGTATTGAGAAAAAAGTATGTATTGGTTGACTATTTTGGTTTTGAAAAGTGGAAAGAATTTTTTTTTTAACCATTGTTATTTCCATGGGAAACCATGTGCATGGGGTTAAATAGGATGATGTATGGTTAATGGAATGGTTGGATTAGTGCTGGGATAGATATGAGGAGGGTGCCCGATGTGGCATGGAAACATGCATGTGTGAGGCTCATGGAGTACCATTGGTGGATATGCTAACCGTTGAACCATTTATTTTCAAAGAGATGATTTTAAAGGAAAACATGATGTCTTGATGACTGGTTTGGGATGGTGTGTCTTATGTGTTTTTGGAAATTTTGTCGTTGTGGGATTTTTTGAGTCCAAGAACCCCTCTTATTCGAACGGTGTTTTGGGTTTGTGTTTGGTTGTTAAGTTGGGCTGAAGGGCTGGTTAGTGGTCTCTTGTGAGAAAATTTTGGGAAGCCTTTATGGTGTTTCCCCTCATCTGTTTAGTTCTAGTTTGTGGAACATTTTGACCAATGGACCATCTTGGTTGGGTCCTTGGGTTCTCTCGTTGGATAAGGTATGCCCCCACTAAGAGTTAATGCACGACTGAAGTGTATCCCAGATTGTTTCTCCATTGGATGATCCTCATGTTGATCAATATAAGGAATATTTTTCTCAAGATTTGTATATTGAGTCTACACCCTTTCCTTTATTGGTTTTGTGGATCCTCTTGTAGTAGGATAGTGCTCGTGGAAGGTTGAAAGAGACCTTAGTTTCTTAAGTTACCTGATTCATCAAAGATAATTAGTTTGGGGTTGTTAGTGTAGATGGTGTATAAGAGGGCCTTTGGGTCCTTCATAGTCTCTTCGAAGCAAGGGTTCATGTTAAACCACTATCATAGTAAATCTGGTCATGAGAGGTTGTTATGGCCACTTTCTGAAATTGTGTGTTGTTTGGGGACTTGGTATAAGGTCCCTTCCCATGTATTGTCTCTATCAGTCGCAATGGTCATGTTCAGTGATGCTTTGTGATGTTGTGTACTTGTTTTATTGTAAAGGTAAAGTTATAGAATCTTTTGTGAGTATTTGTTTTGTTAGAAGTGTGTATCCTTTTGGGAGATCTCTACATCCTTTGTTTAGAGGAAGGTGTTTCTATATATCCTTTCCTCTTTGCGTTTCTCATCCGAATAAATAAGGGGTGATGTGTGCGCGTCTTCAAAGAACTTGTTTTAGTAAAATGTTTGGTTAGGGTAAATTGAGTTTGGAATGTGTTATGTCTTGGTGAACTCATCTGGGATTAGGGTATAGTTTTCATGGAACCGAAAGGAGAAGTTCTGTTCAAGGGGTTTCCAAATCCTAACTGTGAGGATGAAGATGCTTCCATCATTTGAGCTCCAGTCATAGGTGCTAGAGTGAAATCTCAGGGTCATTCAAACCTTTGGTCAAAGTCTTTTCCTCGGTATGAAATATGGGAAAATTTTAAACCTCAGGTGTCATCATATTACTTATGTCATTCCATTTCGGTGGAAATAGGTGGAGGGACTCGTTCCCATGTTATCACCCAATGTCATTCTTTCCCCATTTGGTTTCCATTGAATTTTTAGAGAAAGGGTTTAAATTTGTCTAGACAGGTTGAGCGCACAGTTTTTGCATGGTTAGTAGTAACCGTTCCCCAGAAATCCATGCAGATAGAGGGATTACCACAGTTAGCGCACAGTTTCCTAAACCATGCGGACTAACCATGTGGCCATCCTAAATCTTTAAATTTTGTGGTCCTCTTGTGTCGACCCATGCTGGTTGGTTAAGAAGGTTGGTTCTTATGGTGGGGAGACCCACTATGAGTCTCATGTATGTTATTTTAGAAATTTCTAATGGAATTATACCCCTTGAACCAGGGAGTCTGTTCAGGCCTCTCCCTGTTAGTGTCCTGATTCTTTCTCGGGAAACTTTAAGTTGTCTCTTATGGTGGGGATCCCATTTGTGTCTCAATGTACAAGTAACTCATATTTGTCCTTGGTCTTCTATTGGTGGTAGGTAGTCTCATTTGGAGTTATCTAACTACCAACATGTTCCTTGGGTAAACATTGGGATTGGAGAGCACCCAACGGTTTAGTTAAAATAAGGTAAGTGTGACCTTGTCGATGTTGTTGATCATTTGGGTAAATTGTTTGAGTCTTGTTCGGAGAGTGTTTGAGGAGTTTTATTTTGGCATAAAGTCTGAATGTGATTGATTGTTTTAGGAAAGTGTTGTAAGTTTTGGTTTTTGAGATTATTCCTTCCTTAATTGATCATTATAGGTGTTTTGGCCTTTGGGGGTGAAGCTTGGAAAAGGAGTCTATTTTGGCCTTTTGGTTGGGTTTGGTTTTTGCTTTTGGCCTTGTTGTGGATTTTTGAGGGTGGAAAGATTTATGATGGGGATAATTGTCACATACATGACTTATTTTAAAATTATTTTTTCATTTAATTTCCATTCTTGCTTTTTTGTGGGGGTTTCCCATACATTTTTGGGGGAAAGGGTGAGTTTTCATGATTTAGTCCAAACCGTGAGCCCATTTCCATATTTAAAAACCAATTTTTCTTCTTTTATAACTCTTTAATGTTTCAACATTTTACACACATTCCACTTCCCAATTGGAATCCCCTAGTATATTAAAACCACCATATCCATTTGGACCTCATAGGAATCCATAATCATGATGGATTTGGGTTTTTTATTAAGGTATTGGGCCAGCCCGAAATCACATTTCATACTTTAAATTGTTTTTTTAATTCTTTAATATCTCATTCAATTTTTAATTTTTTTTGTTAATTCAAACTCTCACTTGAGCTCACTTACCCAAGGTGCGCCCCCATGCTCTCCTATCCCTCTTTGGAGCTCATATTAATTGCGAATTAATGTGAAATTCTATGGATTTATCAAATCTTCCATATTTGAATAGGTAAATTTTTTCTTTCGTAACTCCTTCAATTTTTACTATTTTTCCCCCATTTAAGTTCCTACAAGACCTCATCAGCCTTATTTGAACCTCAATTCCATTTTTTGATGTTTGGAAATTCAGATACTAGTGTATTTAGGTCGTTTTATTCAAGATATCTCAAGTAAGTAGGTTTCCTCTCATGTTCCTTCCATTTTCTTAGGGTTCCTTCCACTTTTCTTGAGGTTATAAAATGTCCATAAGATAGGGTTAGTACCTAGGGTTTAACCTTGGGTATATTTTGTGAAATATTGGGGATCAGGTCTTGATTTCACTTCCTTATGGTGCGGTGGTGGTGCGGTTGAAGTTTCGCACCAAGATTTGGGGTCTTTTGCACAAATGGTAGGTGGTTCCATGTGTAAGCATCCTAAGATGAGTTAGATTTGCTTCGTTTATATTTTTAGCATGTTCTTCTTACATTATGTTTGGTGCAGGAACCTTTTTTTGTAGTATTGATTAAGCGTTTAGTTTCAAAGTTGCATATTTTTTTGAAAATTGTGTTTTCATGTGTATCTTTTGTGGTAATATTTGGGTTTATTTTATAACATATGCAAGTTGTTTATTAAATGTTGTTTGGGATGTACATTTTGGGTTTCTTCATTTGTTATAGTTTTTGAGAATTGTTTTAAATTATGTAATTCAATTCTGATTTTTTGTAAAAGATGGTTTGTTTTGAAAAATCTAGATTTGTCATATTAGATTTGTTTATTGTTTTATATTTATAAACTCGGGTAAATTATTCCCAAATTTCATTATATGATACTCAGGCACTTTTACCATCCCATGGGGATTGGGAATGCCCTTCGGGCCTTGTCACGGACCATGTTGGGTGTCGGTTTTGATATACCAGATTCGGTTCGTGACATAAGTGTTTGACCAACCTCTGTTGGTATACTTACTTTTATAAGGGGATTTCTTATAAACTATTTGGGTTGAATTAACCATTTTACATCAAGAGGAGTACCATTTTTTATACTAGGTGTAATTTGGAGGAAAATCTTGAGGAAATCCAAGTCATAATTTTAAGATTGTGGAATCCACTCAGTAGATCAAGGAGCAACAAGCCTATTGTTGGCAAAGACCTGCCTACCTAAATGCCTTTAAGTAGCTTGACCAACCCATCACTACTACAAAACAGGCTTTTAACAGCACTGGTATTTATCAATGCTAAAAAAAGAACTGATAAATGGAATATTTATCAGCGCTAAAGAAATCATTGATAAATTTAACATTTTATCAGTGCTTTCTTTTTAGCACAGATAAAGGGTCTGTTTATCAGTGCTTTATTTCTAGCGCTCATAAAGGAATCCTTTATTAGCATTTTTTTGCACTGATAAAGGTCCGAATAAATAAAATGAAATAATTAAATAAATGAAAAATGAAAAATGAGTTTATTAAAAAATACTAATTTTATTAAATAATTAATTATTGATAAAAATGAATAAATTAATTATGCTATATATAAATTATAAATAATAATAAATAGTATGTATTAAATATATATATGTATAAAAAATGAATATTAAAAAATTAAAAATTAAAAATAAGTAAATTGATAAAAATATTTAAAAAATTATTAATTAGATAATTATTGATAATGTTAATAAATAATATATATTAAATATATAGATATATATGAATGTATATAAATATGATTTATATATTACAAAATATTTATGTGCTTTAAATTATAAATATTCATATATTTAGTGAATGATGGTTTATAATTAAAATTTATTATGAATTAAAAATAGTGACTAATTGCATAGAGTAATAGATGTATAATTGAATGTTAATTGATTTTTCAATTTAACATAGATAAAATTTGTGTTATATCGATTTCATATATATGTAATTAATGAATTTTTATATACAATTCACACACACAAAACTTGTCCTTCTTTTCAATATTGTAAAAGTGTACTTATTTTTAATTTATTCAATTTCACTCATTTTTAACATGCATGCACTTAAAATTAGATATTCATTAATAATGTTAAAAATATATTTTTAAAAAATATTTATAAATAATATATTTATAAATGTACATTTACTATATTTATACAATTATATATTTATAATTATAAATAAATAAATATTTTTTTAAAGTATTTATATAATTATAAATAAATAATTATATATATTAAAATAATTATTAAATTTATAATAAATTTATTTAAATAATGAATATATTTACTATATTTATATTTATATATATTTATTAAATATATATATAATTATATAAATATATATAGTGATATAAATATTTTTTTTAAAAAATATTTATATAATTATAAATAAATAATTATATATTTAAATAATTATAAAATTATAATAAATATATTTAAATATAGAATATGTTTACTATATTTATATTTATATATATTTATTATACTTATTTATTTATTTATTAAATATTTATTTATTTATTTATTTATATTTACAAAAAAAATATTTATAATTATAATTATAAATCCTTTATCAGCACTTAAGTAATAGCCGCTGATAAAATGATTATTTATCAACACTAAAACTTTAGCACTGATAAAGATGTATTTTATCAGTTCTTTTTTAGTGCTGATAAATCTTTATCGTTATCTGTGTTTTTTTTGGAAGCACTGATAAAAGTGTCCCGATCTATTTAAAAACCCTAACCAGTTGCGAACCCATCGTGATATCAGAAGTTTTCTATGGAATCCACCCACTGTTGACACTCCTCCTCAGTGAATTAAAGCTTAAATTAAGGCTTAAATCAAGGGTTAAACAAATTCAAGGCTTGAACGATTCAATGGTCGAAGGAATCCAGGGCTTGAACGTTAGTCTTTATCTATTTTCTCTTGAATGTAAGTCTTTATCTACTTTCTCTTAGGGAAATTGGGGTGTAAAACATCAATGGTTCTGGCCATGGTGGATTCTATTTTTCAATTGTGAGTGTGGTGAGTTAGCCATTTTTGATATTTGGCTATAGAGATCATCCATTTTGATGGTTGGAATTTTTAGAGTGTGAAACACCTATACTGTGAGCCTTCCTAGCTTCACTCCCAGACCATACAAGCATCTCCTTCCTTATCAATTGCAGTTTTAAATTAATGTAGTGAATTTGTGAGCTACTCTTTTATTTATGTGAAATTGTGGATGATTCATGCTTTATTTTCGTTGGATAAATATAAGAATTAACCATATGGTAGAAGTCCCATCCCATTTTTAATCATCTATATAATTTTGTATGTATCAATTTCTATGATGATGGTTGGGTATCCTATGATATTGCTTCTCAGCATATTAAACTGACTATTTATTTTCATATTTGTGTAGTAGAAACTTTAGATATGGAATGATGTTTTATAAATTTGTTAATTTTATGATTTCACTTGGATTTCTGAGTGAAGTAAGGGTATTCCACTTTGAAAATGTGACCTCACGAGCTTTATTCCATCATAGTAGAGCCTAGTGTGTATGGGAAAGATATTGCAAGGGTCGGTGTGTTTTTCTCCCTTGTTTGTGATATATCTTGTTGATGTGTATTATTGATTTATGCCAACTTCTTTATGGACCTCCCTAGAATCTTATGTATGGGTCAATGTGTATTATATAACCTCCCTAGAATCCTTTATATGGGTAGATCTGATGTGAAGACCTCCCTAGAATCCTTGGGATGGGTTGGTGTGGTAATATGTCATCCCAAGAGTCTTGATATGTTTTCAAATATTTGATATACCATTAATTTTAAGTGTAATAATTCCTTAGGTTTCTATATAAATTGTTCCAAAAAATACAATTGAAGTTATCAAATTCTATATATTAGAAATTATTTATAGGTATTCATTATTGTAGGTCTACATATATTAGTTACACCCCTAGGAATCTCTTATTACTATCCATGTATATGAAATAACTCTTTATTTATTAAAATGTTTTATCAATGCATTTTTATATCTTCTAGTTGATTTAATAAGAGTTTATTATTCTTGTTTATCATATTTTGGGTTTCTTAATAATCCTTAATTTCCAATATTATATTTCCATTTGTTTAGGGGATTTAATAAATACTTGATGAATATAAAACAATAGTTATTATTGCAATTTTTTGCTTGAGACTCATCCCCCGTCTCTTTTAAAGACAATTGTCATCCTCATCAACTTCATCTCCTGAATAGTTATTATTTTAATTTGTTTCTTAAAACTCATCCTCTATCTCTTTTATGTTTCTTTTACTACTTTGATAATTTTTCATCCCATGTATGACTATTTATTATAGTATTTAAATCAACATAGTTGTATGTCCACAAGAGATGGGCGATGTGTGTCAAACAACAAAATATAATGATAAATTTTCATAAGATGGGTTGATGAGGATGATAGTTTTCTATAACATTCACACTTAAATGAATTCATAGGATAACAGCTACCATAGTGGAGTAATTCTTTTCTCAAATTCAATTACCCATTTTCTTCAACATACTAAAATTCTTTGAAACAGTCAAATGTTGAGTTTCCTTTATTATAATTGTCTATAACTTTCACCTTTTATAATGAATATATTATGTGTATTTATTTATTTATTGTAAAAAAATAATCTTTTATGAGACCAATAGAATGGATATGAATCAAAAATGGATACATGTTAACCATTTGACAAAATATTATGAATATGGAGTTAAATAGTTCATCAAGTTTTCAAGAGAGAATGCATATGACCCTTCTCAAATCTTCTGTCCGTGTTTACATTGTTTTTATTAAGGAAAAATTAGTCTGGAAGAGTTGGAATAACATTTTATTTTCCATGGAATATATTAGATCTATAAACATTGGACTAAAAACAGGGAAAACTGAATGTGGACACCGATTAGGATGATACTGTTGTTTATAGATCATTTGATATGAATACCGGTGTAAATGATGATGGATGTTGCATGGAAGAAATGACAATGGAAATTGAATATGACCCTAGTGATTGTAAAACATTGTTTGAGGAGATAAATAATTATTCTAAGAAACCATTTTATATAGTTTAGAATAAATACACAACATTTTCATCTATATTGAAGTTATATAATTTGAAAGGTGATAGTGTATGGAGTGACACCAACTTAACAAAACTACTTGTTCTCCTAAATGATATGCTACCAAAATAAAATGAAATACCATGTTGAACATATGATGCTAAATGAATATTACGTTCAATGGGAATGATATCTAAAAAACGCATGCTTGTCCAAATGATTTCATATTGTTTATTAAGGACCGTGAATCACTCATAAAATTACCTAAGTATGGAGTAGATCGATAGAAGAAAAATGAATGAAGTACTTAGAAATATGTATGGTACTTTTCTATCATTCCATGGTTTATAAGAGTATACGGATGTCAGGAAACTGCAAGCCTATTGACATGGCATGCAGATACAATAATTAAATATGGGAACCTACATCATCCATTATATTCTCCTCAATGGAAGAAAATTGATTAAGAGTATCCTGAATTTGGAAATGAGCTGAGAAAATTTTGTCTTGCGTTGTCTATAGCTGGAATAAATCCTTTTGGTGTACAGAGTAGTACTCATAGTACATGGCTTGTCATATTGGTAAATTATAACTTGCCACCATGGTTATTCATGAAGCACAATTACATTATGTTTTCTATGCTTATATCTAGACCAAAGCAACCCAGTAATGATATTAATGTATATTTGGCTCCATTGATCGAAGATCTAAAATTGATGTGGGATACAAGTGTTATAATATATGATGCTCATAGAAGTGAATAATTTACATTGAGTACCATGTTGTATGGTATGATAAATTACTTCCCCTCTTATGGAAATTTATCAAGCTATAGCATTAAAGTAATGTTGGGGTGTCCCATTTGTGAAAAACACACATACTTAGTTCTGTTGAAACATTCCTCAAAGAGTGTGTTTTTAGGACTTTGGAAATTTTTACCTCAACGGCATAAATATTGGTCCTGGACGATAGCATTCGATGGAAATATCAAACAAGGTACAACACCGTCTCTAGTAACGAGTGATCAACTATACAATAAAGTAAAAGATATTGACATTGTTTTTAGTAAATCATTTTTAAAAAACCTTATAAAGTCAGGTTGGAAGAAGATATCAATTTTCTTTGAATTATCATATTAGAATTATTTGTATGTCAGAAATTTTCTTAATGGCATGCATTTAGAAAAAATAATAATTAGATAGTGTTATTGGAATGTTACTAAATATTCCTAGAAAAACGAAATATGTCATCAAGGATAGTTTTTACTTGATTGAAATGGGTATAAGGGAATATTTGTCACTGGTGAATGGTAAAAGGTGGACTTTTCTTCCTCCACCAGCTTACACTTTATCTAGACTAGAAAAATTATAATTTTTCCTTTTCCTTAATAGTGTAAAAGTTCCACAGGGGTATTCATCAAATATCAATAATTTCATGTCAATGACTAATTTGAAGTTACAAGGACTAAAATCACACAACTATCATATTTTGATACAAGATTTAATGTATGTTTCTTTATGTTGCATTCTACCTCAGAATGTACGACATACATTAACCAGACTCTACTTATTTTTCAAATCCATATACAGTAAAGTTATAGACCCAATGAAGTTTCCCATCATGAATAAGGAGGTTGTATTCATATTATTTAAATTATAGATGTTATTACTACCATAATTATTTGATATAATGGTCCACCTGATGTTTCAATTGGTTAGAGAGGTTAAACTATGTGGTCTTTTCCATTACAGATGAATGTACCCCATTGAATGGTGTATGAATATTTTGAAAGGGTATGTTAAGAATTGAAGTCAGCCAGATGGTCGTATTGTAGAAAGATATATTTTTGAAGAAGTTATTGAATTCTATATCAATTACCTATTAGATGTTGACAACATTAGTATCCCAAAGTCTCATCATAGTGAACGCCTTATGGGTGAAGGGATTTATGAAAGAGATGTTGTTATAATTACCTTGACAGAGCGGGAGCAAGCACACCTTTACATTTTACATAATAGTTAAGATTTTGATCCATACATTTAATCCCACAAAGAAATTCTTAGAGATTTGAATCCATAAAGGGATGAAGGATGGATATCAAATACATATAATCAACACTTTATAGGATGGTTCTGAGATCGAATTTATAAGGAGTTATTTGAAAATATGAATTCAATTGTCGAATTAATTCAATGGCTAGCTAGGGGACCGAATGAAAATGTTATATCTTACATTGGTTTTGTAATAAATGGTTATACGTTCGATACAAAAGAACATTATGGCTGTAGTACAATGCAAAACAATGGTGTTACACTTGTGGTTGAAGCAATGCACATATCTGGTTCCAAGGATAGAAATCCAATTTATGAAAATATGTTATATTTTGGCATTATCGAATAAATATATGACTTTTATTATACAACATTTCAACTATAGATTTTCCATTTCAAATGGTTTGACAATATTAGTGCAGTGAAAATGGATAAAATGGGCTTCGTGAAGGTGAATTTCAGTGCAGAAGGGGAAAACGACGAGTCGTTCATGATGGCATCAAAAGTAGTGCAAGTATTTTATATCTCAGATCTAGAAAAAAATAATTGGTTGATTTTCCTAGTGGAAACTAAAACAAATGTTGAGTCATATGAAAATCCAAGCGAGGATGACCCTTTAATTGGGAGATCACAATCAGATCATGTAGGTCTCAATATAGACAATGTCTTGTATGTTAGAGAGGACCAAAAATAGGGGATTTGGATTCTTGATAGAGGAACCAAATCAATGAAACCTTTAAAAAAAATAAAGATAGTTCAATGAGAAGATAAAATTGTTTTTTAATATACTATGTTTTTCTCATAATATTATATGTTCTCCACTATATTAACATAATCTAAATTAAATGTTTTACTACTCATGCATACAATGTCTTATACACATGATGATGTTACCAACCCCTTGTAAGAACAAACTATAATTAAGGAAACCCTATGGAAATATGTAAATGTAATTTTATGATATACTTTCTCTATTTTACCGAAAAATTATATTTATGTTTAATTTATTTCTATTTAAAATTTGCATTAATTTTAGTAAAAAAGAAAACTAACATACTCAAAACTAAGAAAGAATATTTAGATTATTTTGATACTTTAATACAATTACCCATAATTCATTTGTGATGTATAAAAATAAATTTCACCAAAATATGATACACGATGTGCCCGGTATGACTCAATGTATTCGTTGTCAGTTTAAAATCAAAATTTTAGTTCAAAAAGTGACACTCACTAAAAACCAAGAAAACGTGCTCATATTTTCTTGATAATTTACGAGATAAATTCATAAGTTATGTGGTCGAATTAGTATCACATCAAATCGATAAAATATTTGATTGTTATGAGTCAAAGTGTGTGTTTCAATTTTAAAATGACATTTTAGTGAAAAAGGTAAGTGATGTAATAAAAAATAAGAAAACACATTCTGATTGTTTTGATACTTTAGTAAAACAATCCATAAGTCATTTGGGATGTTTAGAAATTAGCATCAGCTCAATTCGGCGCACAGTGTGACCGATATGACTCCAAGTGTGTTTTTTATTTAAAATTGACATCAATTTTAATAAAATGGACAACTGACCTACTCAAAACTGAGAAAACACGTTCTGATTATTTTATACTTTACAAAAATTATCCATAAATAATTTTTGATGTATAAGGATCATCTTCACCTCAATCTGATACATGATGTGTGCAATATGACTCAAAGTCTCTATTATCAGTTTAAAATTGACATTGTAGTTCAAAAAGTGTCACTCACCAAAAACTGATCAAATGTGCTTGGTTTTTCTTGATAATTTCGGAAAATTATTCATAAGTCATTTCTGATGTGTAGTAATTGGTCTCATATCAAACTGATACACGATGTGATCAGAATGAGTCAAAGTGCATGTTTCCAGTTTAAAAAACATTTTAGTAAAAAAGACAACTGACGTACTCAAAACTAATAAAATGTAGTTATATTGTTTTTATACTTTATGAAAATGATCTATAAGTCATTTTAGATGTGTAGGAATCATCCACACCTCAATCTGACCCATGGTGTGACCGATATGACTCAATGTGTGTATTTTTATTTAAAATTGATATCAATTTTAGTAAAATGCACAACTGACCTACTCAAAATTAAGAAAACACATTTGTATTTTTTGATACTTTAAAAAAAGGATTTATAAGTCATTTTTTAAATGTATAAATCAGCCTCACATAAATCTAATACACGATGTGCCCGGTATGACTCAAAATTTCCATTATCAGTTTAAAATCGGCATTTTATTTCAAAAAGTGTCCCTCACTAAAACTAGTCAAACGAGATCGTATTTTCTTGATAATTTATTAAAATTATTCATAAGTCATTTATGACATGTAGAAATTAGTTTCATTTCAAACCGATACATGATGTGATAGGAATGAGTCAAAGTGCATGTTTCCAGTTTAAAATGACATTTTAGTAAAAAAAATAACTAACGTACTCAAAACCAAGAAAACAAATTTAGATTATTTTTATACTTTAGGAAAATTATCCAAAAGTTATTTTAGAAATTTTAGAATCATCCTAACCTCAATCTGGATCACAGTGTGACTGATATGACTCCAAGTGCATCTTTTTATTTAAAATTGACATCAATTTTACTAAAATTAACTCTTTCTGTTAATTTATTTCTTTATATTATTATTAACATAAGAATTATTTTCTTATACAAGTGAATTTTTTTGCTCAAGAAAGGGTGGTTTCTTTGGAAATAACATGATTCTGGTTCAGGATTAAAAGACAAAGGAACATTTATGTTTTCTAATATATGTAATAATTTTTATTTATGTAATTTTATAAACCAATGTTTGAAATATCTATAATATAGTGTTTTTTCTTGTATTTGTGTTGTAAATTTCATTTCATTGAAATTATATATTGTTACTTGTTTTTATTGATATCTGGTGTGTTTCTGGTGTTGTGGTGTGTTCTTACAGCACATTGCACTGGTGTTGTATTTTGTTGTTGCAGCACACTGCAGTGTGGGACTTTATCAGCGCTTTTTTAGTACTGATAAAAGATCAAGGCTTTTAATCTTGCTCGGGTATTAAACACTTCTCTAATACTAATAAAGTCCATTTCTAGCACTATTAAAAGTATATTTTATATTAGTGCTTGTTGGGGTTATGCGAAGGGGAATATGGATCCTTTCTACATTAATGTTAAAGAAATTATATATTATAAGTTCAATGGTGAGGTTTATTGGGACTTGATAAAATAGTGGGATATTTAATAAAATTAATTGTTTTATTATTTCTCACATAATTTATAATTATAAAAATTAATAATATTATTATTTTTTAATTATATAATAAAATGGAAATCTCATCATCCACACTATCACTATGATCAATATTTTATAAATACATCCTCTTAACTAGAAGTAACTTCCAAGAGTGGTTTAGACATATTTGGGTTGTGCTACGCCATGAATGGAAATCTTACGTGCTAGAATCCTTAATGCCTAATTCTCTTTCTAAAGAGGCAAGTGATTAAGAGTTCCTTTTCTGCAAAAAACATTTAAGTGGCACGGTTGATGTTAAATGTTTGATGTTTTCATATATGTCTAGTTAACTCATGAAGTCTCATTAAAACATGGATTCATATAACATGCTTGAGCACATCCATGGTATTTACCAAGATAGAGATAGACAGAAACTATTTGATATTTCCAAGTTGATATTTTAGATAAAGCTTGGAGAGGGTGCCCTAATTGAGCCTCACATAGTCAAGCTCATTGGATACATTGAGTGCTTAGAGGTTCTAGGGTTTAAACTCCAAAAAAAACTAACCATCGGTCTCATTCTAGCATCACTCCCTTAGATATTCTCTAGATTTTTTGTTAATTTTAATATGAACAACATTGATAAGTCTATTCCATATCTTCTAACTCTTCTTTTCCAAGTAGATAAGGATAAAAATCACTAAAATCATTCTATCCTTATAGTGAACAAACATAAAGGGGAAGTGAAGATCTCTAGGTAAAAAATCTTCTTCAAATCCCTCCAAGAAGAGGAAGATCAAAGGGAAAGAAAGGTAATGGAATGTTTTCTGTTTTTCACGTGGTAAGAAGGGCCATTGGAAGGAAAAATGCACCCATCCAAAGAAGCAAGGGGAAGATTCAGGTGCATTTTTATCGATTTCAATTTATCTATTTCTACAAATTGGGTATTAGATACAACTTTTGGTGCTCACATATATATTCAAATACAAGAACCAAGTAGATTTAGAAAGATTAACCAATGGGAGATAGATCTATGATAATCCAAAAGTGTTAAACTTGTTGTTATAGCTATCAGGGACTACCACCTCATGTTGTCGACCAAAATGATCTTAGTTTTAAAGGGTTGTTATTATGTGCCTTCAGTTACCAAAAATAGTATTTTTATATCCAGACTAGATAAAGATGGATTTATTTTCAAATTTTGTGATAAATTTTTTCTTATTTTATAAAGATATCATTTTCTATGGTAAGGCACATTTAAATAATGGTCTTTATGTGTTGGATTACATGAACCAAGTAATAGAAATCGATAATGAAGTTACTTCACATGACTCATACCACACCCAAATTTGGCATCACTGGCTAGGTTATGTAAACAAAAATTGCTTGACTAAATTACATCAAGATGGATATTTATATTATTTTGAACTAAAACAACTTGGTGTATGTCACACATTTTTACAAGGAAAAATGACCAAAGCCCCATTTAGTGGGAAAGGAGAAATGGCTAAAGAGATTCTTGAATTAGTTCATACCGATGTGTGTGGACCATTTCCTATTGAATCAAGGTGTGTGTACTCATACTTCATAACTTTTACTAATTATTTTAGTATATATGGATATGTATATTTAATGAGGTATAAGTCAGATTCTTTTGATAAATTCAAGGAATATAAGAATAAATTTGATAACCATCTTGATAATAAGATTAATAAACTCCTCTCAAAATGTGGTGGAGAATATCTTAATCATTACTTCATTGATTACTTACAAGATTTTCGGATCTTATCACAAATAACTCCTCCTTACACACCTCAATGGAACGATGTAAGAAAAAGGAGGAACCACACCTTATTGAACATACTGAGATCAATAATGAGTCATGTGAGTCTTCCATTATCCATTTGAGGATATACATTACAAACAGCTACAAACATACTAAACCAAGTATAGAATAAATTGATAAATGGTATTACATATGAATTTTAGAGTGGAAGAAATACCATGTTTTCAAATTTACATGTGTGGCATTGCAAATAATTTTTTAAGTCCTCTTCAGGTAACAAACTGAACCCTGTGGCACAAAATGTACCTTTATAGGATACCCCAAATAAACCAGGGTATATTACCTATATGACCTCTCAGATAAGAAGTTAATAGTGGAAATACATTTCATATTCCTTGAGAGGGATCACATCTCAAAAAGATATAGTGGGGGTGAGATATACTTTGATGAATTTGAGGCTTAAGGTATAAAACAGTTAGCATGGGAAAAGATTTCACAAATCCCCACAGAAGAAGAAACTATCCCAGAGACAAAAGTATTGTGTAAGAGTACAAGATATGTTATAGAACTAGAATGGTATGTTTTTCAAGTCACTGAGGATGGTGAATCATTATTAGTTTATAATAATGATCTTCTAACCTATAAGGAAGCAGTAAGTGGCACATATGTTTCCAAGTGGAAAGAAGCCATGAATTATGAAATGGATTCAATATACCAAAACTAAGTCTGGATTTTGATATATCCTCCATTAGATATAAATATTGTTGGTTACAATTGGGTATTAAAGAATAAACTAGACATGTAAGGACAAGACATTGCCTATAAGACGTGATTGGTTGAAAATGGGTTTAAACAACATCAAGGCATTGACTGTGATAAAAAAATTTCACCAGTTTCAATGATAAAATCCATCAAAATTCTAATTTCTATTATGGATCACCATGACTATGAGATTTGAAAAATGGGTGTAAAAATACCCTTCATTAATGGGAACCTTTAGGAAGATGTCTATATGACACAACTAGAAGGGTTTGTGACTCCAAAGGATGACAAAAAGATATGAAAATTGAAAAAAAATCATTTATGGATTAAAGAAAGCATTTAGTTCATGGTATATTCATTTTTATAAAGATATAACAGAATTTGGTTCCATTAATAATGAGTGTGATCCTTGTGTATATAGACAGTTTAGTGGGAGTGCAGTCATTTTCTTAATATTATATGTTGATGACATATTACTCATTGGAAACAAAATACCACTCTTATATTCTATTAAGGAATGGTTTAATAAATGATTCTATATGGATGACTTGGGCGAGGCAACATATATTCTTGGGATCAAGATCCATTATGATAGATTTAAGAGGTTGCTCATCCTAATTCAAAGTACATACAATTACAAGATACTAAATAGATTTGGTATATAACAATCCAAGAGGGGATTGTTTCTAGTGTCACATGGCATTCATATTTATAGGAAAATGTGTCATCAGACACATGTGGAAAGAAATATAATGAAAAGGATTACATATTCATTAGCAATTGGTTCATTCATGTATGTTATTATATATACTAGGCTAGATGTTTCTTACACATTAAGTGTGGTAGGAAGATATCAAGATGATTTAGGTGACTTCCATTGGATGGAATTCAAGACTATCCTTAAGTATATGAGGCATACTAAGGATATGATCCTATTTTATGGAGTATATGAGGAATTAGGCATCATAGGATATGAAGATGGTATTTTTCAAACTAATAAATATGATATAAAGTCACAAATGGGATACATATTAAATTTAAGTGGAGGTGTTATGAGATATAAGAGCTCAAGGTAGGTTTTGGTTTAAGATTCTATAGTAGAGTCTGAATATATTTTGGTTTCTGATGTAGCTAAAGAAGTATTATAGATGTGAAACTTCATCCAAGAGTTTGACGTTGTACCTAGCAGTAAAGATCCTATCACACTATATTGTGATAATATTATAGCAAATTCTATCAAAAAATAACTAAGGTTGCATCTTTGGATGAAGCACATACTTTTTAACTATCATCTCTTGATTGATTTTTCTCAAAGAGGTGAGGCTATAGTGAGCAGTGATTCCATGAAAGACAATGTGGTAGACCCCTTGATCTAAGCCTTAACTGAGAAGAAACATGATTATCATGTGAGGTCTAGAAGACTGAAATTCATAAGCAATTAGATCTATTCCAAGTGGTATTTTGTTAGATTTGGTGTCCTATGATCAATTTTTTATACTTTTATTACATGTATATTCAATATATTGAATATTAATAAAACGTATTATTACACATTTTTCATTATTCTACATGACTCTAGTGTAATAATTTCCTAGAGTATATGTTTCATTGATATGGTCATATAATTTCTCCTATATGATGAGAAAATTGAAGTGTTATGATGATATTCTTAAATAATGTTCTACGGTTGTATAACGTACTATGATGGGACACATAGTACCTAGACTAGCAGGTGTGAGTACTCGTAAGTAGATGAGGCATCTTCTCATGAAGTGCATACTTGGTAATCTCTAAGATGGTAGATTATGAGAATAGACCCTCCAGTAGGAATTCCATATGTTTTGGTGTCATCGTATATTCCTATCTGTGAACATGTGTAATGGTCCTTATATTTACTAACCAAAACTATCACTCAATATGTTAGTGGGAAGTAGAGTGTGTTAGGCGTGTCATGATTGACATTTCATTAATGGATAAGTTGAGTAAGGATTTGTCTCTTTAAACTTTATGGAAGATGATATCTCGGCCCTTTGATTTGAATAGAATTGTCACCCTAAATTCCATGATCATGGTGTAATGACATGTTTATTTCAGATAGTCAAAGAAAGATGTATCAAACATATAGGTTGGTGACACGGATGTGAAACCTGCTTGATGAGATATTGAGACAAAGATATTATATTACATAGTTAGTGTTCGTATGTGGCTATCATCATTGTGATATTAAGTTTTTTTATCTTAGGTGCCTTAACCCTTTTCTAGATAGTAATCTTGGAATTTAGGAAAGCCCGCCTAATGCTAATGAGAAATAATCCTACAGGGTCACACACTAAGTGCTTTCAATAATCTTGATTAAATTATATTTGAATTTAACTTTTAGAATAAATATTATTCTCAAGACTGAATAATAATTTTATTAAAGATTTATTGATTGATAATATTCATGGGGTAATAAATAATTGTTTTTTATTAGTAAATAATTTATTTAATTACATGAATATATATAAAATATTTATTCCTTTGATTGTGAATGAAATATTTATTTTATTTATTTAATATGTTAATAAATATTTATTTTTTGGATTATGAATAAAATATTTATTTATGAATAAAATATTTATTTGGGTGCTCAATAAATGCTAGAGGAGTTCGAACGAATCAAGACCGAGTCTGGTGAAAAATATTAATTAACATGATGGTTAAATGATATTTTTTATTGTGCAAGTTGGCATGCACCACAAAATAATAATAACAATATTATTATTATATGTCATGGGGATTATTAAATATTTTAAATTTTATTTAATGGTTGGCATGAAATTAAATAATATTTTAACCTAAACCTTATATCTATAAATAGATGGTTATTTCTATTTTATATTGTAATAAAATATCAAGAATAGATAATTATTACGCACAAAGAATTCTCTCTCGACTCCTACTTTCTCTATTCCTCTAAAGAACGAGAAACATAAGAGAGGTCCCTTAAAGATTGAAGGAAGGATGATCAACATGAGTAACACAAGACAATAGACTCATCATGCTAGCACCTGGAGATCGATTAGAATTGATTGGTAATTAAAGGATCATGTGTGGATCATCGCTAGAGGGATTCTATCATTTGATCCTCACAATGCAATGAAGGAAATCCAAAAAGGTCTTTTTCGGATGATCAACTTCATCAATGAAGAAAGGTTCCTAATCCAAGGTAATCATTTCGTCCAATATTAAATAAATTAATTATAAATTTGATGTGTAGGATTGTCACTCATGGTTCCAAACAATGATAATTAAAATAAATTTTAATATATTTCCCATCATTATATGCTTCAACTATGCCTAAAACCTACATTAATAGGGGTCTCCAAGGGTTTCACAATAATTAAAATGATTAATTAATTCATCTAATTAAGTCAATTCAATTGATTTTTTCCACCCATGATGGCCTAAACCCAAGTAACCCAACACAAACTAAAATTACATCACCCCTGGTGTAACCCCCTCCCCCCCCCATTCTAGATGAAAAAATGGGCTTGGATTTCCCATATGATGATTTGATATGAAGGAAAAATGTCATTATCATGAATGCACACTCGTGAGCTAAAAATATATATTATAATCAATATGTTATTATCAAGGATCTATATTGCTCATGATTTCATGTTGGTTATTATTGAGGGTAAGCACCAGACCCTAGGATCAACAGATCCAATGATAAAAAAAATTAGGTCATGTACTAGGTTAGATTTACTATTTTACCCCCATGGAGGTCTTGAGACTCGGAAACCTAGAAATTGAGCTAAGTATCATTCATGAAAAACTCAGGTGACTACATCCTTCCCACCTTAAAACCTTTTCATCATTGAAAAGGAAGAAATTAAATTTCCTCAAAAAGCAGGCTTGAAAAACAACCTTGTGTAGAAAACAACCCACCATCGCACAAACTACCTTCATCTTAGAGGTCCAGTATCTAAACAAACTTGGTACACAACCATATAGGGAGGAAACCTCCTCTTTCATCTATATGATTTCATCTCTAACCCATCTTGAACCATGAATTAAGGGGAAACATGCCTCCACACTATGTGAGTCTTTCTAGGCCTCTAAACCCAAAAAAATTTCTCATATGAAGGTTGTTCTTCCCCATGGGATGAAAAAAAACCATAAACATATGACATTCATATCAGAATGGTTCATTTACAAGATTTATTCTATTCGGATCACCTCCCTCCCACCCTTTAAATGGTATTCTATATAGTTGTTACATGAGAACAATTCATCCTCATTGTACACTAAGACTTATCACTTTTATAGATTCTGCACTGACATCAGAAGAGCCACTAGGATACACACACTTTAAGATCTATATATGCTTCTCTACCCTTTACTTATAGAAAGGAATAAACACTAATGTAGCTAGATCTTGGATCAATAGAAACATGGTCCTTCCTCCTTGGCCTCTATACAAATATTCATAAGAATCCTATGTTCACATCTTGATCTCCAACAGGACCACACCCACTATCAAAGATAACCTAATTGTGTTTTAATCACTATTTCATGAAATCTATTGGTGATCAAATTAGGAAAAAAACCCATAAAATTTCTCAATATCATGCCACTAAATGTCTAATGACCCAATACACGACAATCTGAAGCAGATGGTATTGATTATTCAGATGAACCTACTATGATAGCTCTAGACACCATGATAACACCTTCTCAAGTGTACAAAATCCACAACCTTTTGAGGAAACCTCCTCTTCATCCATATAACAAGAGTTTTCATGTTATGGATACACCCACAAAGATCCATTATACATACCATGCTTAGGGTTGCACTACACTAGGGCAGTCTCCACTTAGGATGTCCATCTCGATATTCACTATGAACACCTAAGGAAAACCACCATCTGCTAGAGGAATTGGTCAACATGATCCCCACCTTTAGGAAAACACTTTAGGTCCATTACTTGAGAATATTCAATCACTCAATACCTTTAAGCCGACATCACCCCTGTAGGCCTCTCTCACATAATGGATGAGTGTAGTTCCACAACCATTGATCAATGGCGAGAAACATCTCCCTCTCCATGTAAAAATAAATTGATCTGAATCTAGATGCTCATGTGCCTCCTCTATCATCTGGACATATGTTTTTTTTAGAAGAATCGACTATTATGTCATTCTTGTGCCACTATGATCTCATCAACCGTTGTAGTTTCAACTTCACAAAGGCCATCCGCTACTCTATAAATCCAAAACTCATGCCATTAGAGGTTTATACATAGTTGATACTCTCATGGTGAAACCAAGGCATCTCTCTGAATTCCAATAAAAATCTACTTAAACTGATACCTAGAAGGATTCAGTCCTGATGCTTCATAAACACCATAAGGGTGGTCATCATTCCCCTCAACCATAACTTAAAACACCATCTCTAAAATTAAATACAATGTATATATCAATCTCTCATTAATGGATAACAATGGTTCACCCTTCATAAGTATCTACACATTCCTTAACATTCACTATAAGTGAATTTATCATCTACACACATAATTAATAACACCACACTTACCATTCAATGGGTAACTGACTTCATCTTCAAGAAGGTTGGCTCTACTTTCCACATTTGAGGGGGGTATTTCTCACTAATAAAGGTGTAAACCATATAATTTATTTAATTTCCAACACCTCATGATACTATAAATGGTAACCAATTCATATTAAGGTACGTACCATTGTATCTCATCGCTTCCCTGAAGGAATCTCAAGAAATTATTTTTTCCACTAAGGATAAACTCACTTCACTGGGAGGGGTGAGTAAAAGATGGGCATCACTTATGGAAACTATTTAGCTAAAAAATTTCTGATTTGGGGTTCCATTGGAATATCTAACTCCTAAAAATGTGATGCAATAAGAATATCCAATGCTTGTACCATCTAGTGTAAGGGTCCATGAAGAGTGTACATGGATCATACTCTAAACTTCATTTATTAACACTTGACTATAGTCATCCATCGTGCACCTCTTCCTACAGATCTAGATACTAGCACTTTTTTCCTAAAAAGAACTAACCAAAGGTGGTGATTATGGGAGAGGATTTTAGTTCCACCCATCCCTATATACTCCTACATCGCTAAATTACCAATTGAAACCATTACCTTCTAGTCCATTGTATTCAATGGTAAAATCTTTGATTTAAATGTTATCCTCAATGTGGAGGTTTTTCCATGGAACCACTTTTTTTATCCTCAGGTGAAATTCTAACCTACCCCCACAACCAAGGTGTGTATTCGATAAGTTTACTCAATCCTACATTTCTCACTTGGGGGACTCTGACATAGGTTGTGATTTATGAGAACACGACTACAAATTGATAAATCATATTCCAAAGTTTCCATCCAAACATCTAAGTTTGAATAATTCCACCATAAAACATGTATGGGGAACACCTCATAATGTTCATGGGCCTTAATGCATACCCATACATGGTCGTTTTGACCTATATAAGGTCCAACATCCTCAAATAAAACTCCATCCTTATTAAGGGATCAAACTCCAACCATGGTAGAGAAACACCATTATGCATTTGAGAAAAACAACATCCACTAATGGATAATTATTCTGTATACATATATCAATGAAATAATCAAAATTGGTTCAATGAAAGTTTAAACTAGATGGAAACATGATTCTTAGACTCCATCTAATCCTCTGTCTCTTGAGGATCGAGATATCGATGTAAACCCCTAAGATCTCTATCATTGGAATGCGCAAAGCATATCCAACCCATGTGTAGTCTCATAAAACTTAGTGAGAACTACCATACACTCTATAATAAAGATATACACTAAGTGTAAAGGGGAGATAAACTGCCTCAGATCGTGGAGAAAGAATAAATCCCAACTGAGCCTTGAAAAATAATGCCTCATCTCTCATTAACCGACAATGAGAGGTCTGATTACAGGCACAGATCCATCACGACCCTTCCTTTACATGAAATAGGGCTATCAACTAGTCACCCTTCACATAATAGGATTAAATAGCAATAATTAGAGCATATTTGGATGAGTTGACACTAGAAAGACATGAAAAATCATCATTGGATTCTATATGATGCATGTACCAACTTGTATGTACCTCGTAATGATGTTTTAGAGATTTGGGTCGACTAACAGGATATCAGAGTCCTATAGAAAGGATACCTTGACCATCGCACCAAATCTATTCTCCCTAGTTTGATAAAAAAATTCAAGACCCCCTTCACATTGTCTCTCTAAATTCCCAAACCAGTCCCTGCACAACTGTTATCTCTAAACTTCATCCCTAGGATAAATCTTCTCTCATACCACTCTGACACAACCCGGCCCACCAAGGCCCCGCCCGAGATAGTAGTAAACTAAGTGTGCTACTCCAAGCCCACCTCTAATAAGACAAGGGTTGGTGATTGACATCGAGTAGGCATATCTCATAATAAGAGAGGGTTTAGCCTGCATCAACCTGTAATAAATATATATCTCCAACACATAAAATAACTAGTGAAATATATAAAAAAAATTGAATCGCATACAATACATGCATAGAATAACAAGTTACAAGTAAAATTCCACATATGCAGATACCAAAGGAACTGTACATCTGACAAGGATTTGAATTTGATAGGAACAAGACACCAGAAATCTCATCCAAGCTATGCATACTCCTAGATTGATCTCCAGTAGAAACAGTATCTACCACCATCACAAACCACCATGATCCTACTATGCATCACCAAGTGTCACCAGGCATCAACTCCGAACAAGAAACACTCACTTCATGTCCACCAAGACCACCTATAAACCCTACATTGTCTACACAGACACAACACATGTAGGCATAACACTCATGTAGGGGTGAGTATAAAAATACTCAGTGGGACACCTTGAAGCCACAAAGGAATGAAAAATTAATCAAACAAAAAAAAACAATGATATGATAGAGTAACTATGAGGATGAGAAAAAAAAGATTTGTATGTGGTCTATAAATAGATTTATCAAGAACATAGAGAAGTTCCAATCATTTCAGCTTCAACCCATGATAGTATGAACCTCATGAGAAACTAGGGATTCTCATAGTACTGAAAATTCTATGAATTTGGAATTCTTTAACTTAGCCACATACTACACCTCAAACGCAACCTAGGGTGCCCAATGAGTCACAAGTCTCGAGACATTCAGTCTTCTCAACCTCTCAAACTTCCACATCGTCGTTAGAAACCATAGAGGAGGACTCACTCCTTGCTGAGGCATGCATGTTATTCGAGTGGGTATCCCACCTTTTTGTCCAAAATTATTGATATTGTATCATTATTCTAGAAACTCATAGGGTAACTTGCACCTCGACCAAGGATAAGAGTTGGTCAATGGTGTATTGACCCCTATTATCATAACTACCCAATTATGAGTAAACTCACATCACCTCTCTAGAATAACAATACACTACTACAAAACGGGTCTTTAACACTACTAAACAAAAGCACTGATAAAATGTACCCTTTATTAATGTTTTTTAGGGCTGGTAAAGGGTAACCTTTATCGGTACTTTTTTATAGCACTGATAAAATGTGTTCTTTATCAACGCTTTATTTTTAGCACTGATAATGGGTAGCCTTTATCAGAATAAAATGAAATAATTAAACAACTAAAAATTAAATATAATTAAAATAAAAAAATATTAAAAATTTTATTAATTAAATAATTATTGATAAAAATGAATAAATTTAATATACAGATATATAAATTATAAATATTAATAAATAGTATATATTAAATATATAGATATGTAAAATGAATAAAATAAAATAGTTAAAAAAATAAAAAATATAAACAAGTAAATTAAGAAAAAAATTTAAAAAATTATTTATTAAATAATTATTGATAAAAAATAAAAAATTTAATATACATTTATATAGATTATAAATATAAATAAATATTATATATTAAATATAGATATATAAAATGAATAAATTTTGTAATTAAACCAAAAAATTAATAATGAATAAATTTTAATAATTAAACAAAAAAATTAAAAATGAATAAATTACAAAATTATTAAAAAAATATTAATGAAACAATTATTAATAAAAATTAATAAGTTTAATATATAGATATATATTAATTATAAATTGTAATAAATAGTATATATTAAATATAAATATAGAAAATGAATAAAATGTAATAATTAAAAACTTATTAATGTCTTCTTTGTTTTTAATGGTTTTTATACATAGTTATTCATTAATACATTTAATATAGAAATATATTCATATATATATATATATATATATATCAATGTATATAATATTTCCTAAAACAGGATTTATATAATACAAAATATACATGCTTACATTAAATAAGTCATATATTTAGTGAAATTTTGTTTATAATTAAAAATTAATATTAATTAAAAATTCTAACTAATTGTATCAAGTAATGGACATGATTGAATGTCGTTTGATTTTTTAATTTAGCATATATCAAACATGTGTTACATTGATGTCACATACATATACCTAATTAATTCATTTTTATATACAACGTGCTGATACAAATATTTACGCAATTAATGAAATCTTATATATAAACACATACACCTAATATTTATGTAATTTATTCAAATTTTAGTATTCATTTTATAATTTCATTATAACATGATACATTTAATATGTTATGTTTTTAATTGGTAAATTTTATTTATCTATTTTTAATATTATTACACTAAGGCATTATTTATTCATTTTAATATTTTTTATTTTTTATTCTTTATTTCTTTGGAATATAATCATTTTCTATTATTTATTTTTATATATTTATTTACTATGTTTTAATATTTTCAATATGTATTCATATTTACTTCAATATATATCCATATTTTTTTAATAATTTATATTTAATTAATAAAACTTATCCATTTTTCAATATTTTTTAAGTGTACTCATTTTTAATTATTCAATTTCACTCATTTTTAACATGCTTGCATTTAAGATTATATATTCCTTAATAATATTAGAAATATATTTCATAATAAATATTTATAAATAAATATATTTATAAATGTATATTTACTATATTTATAAATTTATATTTTTATAATTATAAATAAATAAATATTATTTTTTAAAAATTATTTATATAATTATAAATAAATAATTATATATATTTAAATAATTATAAAATTATAATAAATTTATTTAAATAATGAATATATTTACTTCATTTATATTTATATTTATATTTATATTTGTGTTTATATTTATATTTATATTTATATTTATATTTATATTTATATTTATATTTATATTTATATTTATATTTATATTTATATATTTATATTTATATTTATATTTATATTTATATTTATATTTATATTTATATTTATATTTATATTTATATTTATATTTATATTTATATTTATATTTATATTTATATTTATATTTATATTTATATTTATATTTATATTTATATTTATATTTATATTTATATTTATATTTATATTTATATTTATATTTATATTTATATTTATATTTATATTTATATTTATATTTATATTTGTATTTATATTTATATTTATATTTATATTTATATTTGTATTTGTATTTATATTTATATTTATATTTGTATTTGTATTTATATTTGTATTTATATTTGTATTTATATTTGTATTTATATTTGTATTTATATTTGTATTTATATTTATATTTATATTTATATTTATATTTATATTTATATTTATATTTATATATTTATTTATTAAATATATATATAATGATATAAATTTATAAATATTATTTTTTTTAAGTGTTTATATATTTATAAATAAATAATTATATATTTAAATAATTATAAAATTATAATAAATATATTTAAATAATGAATATATTTACTAAATTTATATTTATATTTATATATATTTATTAAATATATATAATGGTATAAATATATTTATAATTATACAATTATAATGAATATATTCAAGTAATGAATATATTTACTATATTTATATTTATATATATATTTTAAATACATATATAATTATATAAATATATACAATGATATAAATTTATTTATAATTATAAATAAATAATTATAAATATATTTATAAATGTATATTTACTATATTTATAATTATAAATAAAAAAATTATTTATATAATTATAAATAAATAATTATATATTTAAATAATTATAAAATTATAATAAATAAATATATAATTATATAAATATATTTACAAATTTTTTATTTATAGATCCTTTATCAGCACTAATGTTTTAGCACTGATAAAGATACCTTTTATTGGCATTTTTTAGCACTGGTAAAGCTCTGCCTTTATCAACGTTAAAAAAAGTGCTCATGAAGATATCTTTTATCAGCACTTATTAATTTAGTGTTGATAAAAGGTATTTTTATCCGTACTTTTTTGGAATCGCTGATAAAGATATCCCTGATCGATTTGAAAGAACCCTAATTGTGACTAATTCAATCATGATTCTCAAGCTTTCACGAACCTCCTCTACTGCTGGTATCCCTCCTCTACATTCTCTCAGAGGAATTTGTGACGTCCCGAACCCTGGTGTCACTCAGAGGTTCCCTAAGCTTGGTGGATCACATGGCCTCAAGCGCATCTCCCCAAATTCCAGAGGCTACTGACTGGCAACAAGGGCCTAGGGTGTGTCTCTGGGGTGACTATGCCCTCATTACAAGAGTAGCACAGTGGTACAATCAACAGATAAATATCAGAAGCAGTATAATAGTGAATAAGCAGCGGAAACAAATGTAACCAAACAAACAACTGATATCAATAATCAAATACAGTAAACTGAATCATATATAGAAAGATAATAATGTATGTCATGTGTCTATAAATCAGGAAAGTATGGATACAAACAATAGGCAACAGTACCATGCAAGCTATACAAAAAGAATCCAAAAAGGGAAAATCTACCCTAACATCCTGGGCTCCAGTCTGGTCATCTACTACCAGCTCCAACCTAAGTCATGACAAAAGTCACGTATCCATAAGAGGATTCTTCCCCTTATCTATACCTGCAATCATATAGTCTTCTTGGGTGACATCGGAGGCCTGGATAGGGTGTGTGATAAATCTCACCAAGCCACCACCAATGGCATCTATAAATATTCATTCCATGTATGCAATATGATAGTGTGTAGATATAATAAGTAAAGTAGTAATAATAACTGTAAATGGGTCAACTCTAGTTCCTGAAAGGGAATCAAACTAACACTACCTACTTTATCTCATACCGGAATAACTCTGAATAAGTATCAAGGGATGCAGTGCCTAGTATCACATTTATAAGGGACATCATGCCTGGTATCACAGTAATAAAGGGGATTCCATGCCCAATATCACAGAATAGAGACATCATGCACAGTATCATAGAATAAGGATAACATGCCTAGTATCACGTATAGGGTCTCTATGCCCAATATCACAGTAAGGGACGTCATGCCCATATAGTATCACAAGGGACATCATTCTTGTATAGTTTCATATGGGACGTTATGCCCATATCACATTTATATAAATGGTCACCATGAACATTTAGTAATAAGTAGGAGGGTTTTTGTGCCCATATATAATAACAGGGGTCTCCATGCCCATTTACCTTAATTAAAGAGGTTCCTCATGCCCATTCAGTATTAAGCAGAAGGGTCATCGTGACCATTTATATTAAACATGCATAAGGGTCTTCATTCCCAATTACTATAATTATCAAGGATCGTCATGACCATGTTCATAACTTATTATAAATAGTCAAGGATTTATGAAAAACCATTGTTAATTCACAACTCATTTACACTTATTATTAATGAGGGCATAACCATCATTCAATTTAAGAAATTGATGTGGGATCACCACTCACTTCAATTCAATTCATTTTAATTGGTAAGATCACTGGCTATTCCACACCACCACATTTATTCCATATCAAAATTCTCTCATCATTTAAAAGTGAAACCAAATACTACAACAGGTGTTTTGGCTACATTCTCAATAAATCCAATTAGGCATGTAAGAGGGCATGACCAAAGGGATGGCTCACTCTGAGGTGGTCAATCTCTATGTGATTGGGTTCTAAAAATTATTTAGGCTTCAATCAAGGTAACCAATTTAGGGCAGATACAAATTAGGGGCAACGCGCAGTGAAACCGGCATATGGCACAATGAAACATATTATGAAACATCTAAATTTAAGGAATAAATCATATACCACCTACCTCATATTCACACAACCCCCCCCCCCCCATCCAGTATTGTCCTTCAGTTTGGCCTATATTAGAAGAAATATAAATAATAGATCAATGCCCTAAAAATAGTTCATATGATCCTGCATCTAAATAACTCTGTCGAGGAGAACAGAAACAAAAAATAACTAAAAAGGAATTGAGTACTCACTGATGTGCATCCAACATGATAAATGGTGATCAAATCAGAGTCTAGATTGAAGACCGGGATCCAAAAATATGGAAGATGATTTTGGGAACTCAAAATGGGAGAATAAAGGGCTTCCTCCACTAGAAAACAATAAAAGAGAATAGGGGTAGGTTTTAAACATTTCATTAAGGGTAAATGGTAATTTTGCCCAATTTTTCTGGGTTGCATGGTTTGGCCACACGGTTGGCCAAACCATGTGCCAACTATGTACCTCCAATTACTTAAGGAAGGCACCCGCATAGTTAAGTCGCACGGTTAGGGAAACCATGCACCAACCATGTGAATCTCTTCTACTAAAAACTGCAGACATTTCGCATAAGTGTGTGGCCACTAGTGCATGTTTAGGGAAAACTGTGCACCCTAATTCACCCCACTTTCTAGCCTTGTGTGGTTAAGAGAGACCATGTAGGGTGGGTCACACAGTTTCTACTAACTGTGCGTCTTAGTGATTTTCTCCACCGATCGGGGTTCTGAGCTCCGAATAAACCCCAGACACCCTTGTAACCTTTATAACCTCAAAGTACATCCATATTAGGTCCATAAAAATGAATTTTAATTAATTTAAAAGTATTTTTACCTGAAATAAAAGTTAGTATCATACAATATTCCCCCTTAAAGGAACTCATCCCTGAGTTCACCTTCTAAGGGTAGTAAAACTTCATCTGTGAACAACTCTGGCCACTGGTCACATACGTCAGTCTCTCACTCCCAAGTCTTATCTTGTAGATGATTGTGCTTCCATAGCACCCATACTAAAGGGAAAGACTAGTCTTAGAGATCCTTCATGATCTAATAAATAATGTTTATAGGATAATCCTCAAATAAGCATCATCATATAGCTCAACATTCTTAAGATAAAATTATGAGATGAGTCGGCATGATATCAGTGAAGTTGTGAAATATGGAAGATGTCATGTATGACATGATACCTCTGAGGTAATAGAAACTGATAGGCTACCGTCCTGACTCTTTATAGAATTTCAAATAACTCAATAAATCATATAAAAAGCTTCCCTTACCTCTATTTCTATCTATACCCAAGTCTAGGTGATAACCATAAGAAGACATTATCCTCAGCCACAAAATCCAGAGGTCATCGATGATGATCGGTATAATATTTTTGTCTATATTGAGTAGTATAAATTTTATTCTTGATCGGTTGAACCTACTGTGAAGTCTCTTGAATGATACAAGGAACCAGTAGCATTACCTCTCATGCCTCTAACCAGCACAGGAGTGAACGACATAGCTTACCATATAGGTCCTTATAAGGATCCATCTATATCATCACCTGATAACTATTATTGCAGGTGAACTCAATGAGAGGGATATGATTCTCCCAAGAACCAACAAAATCAAGGATTCATTCTCAAATCATGTCCTCTAGAATCTATATAGTCTATTCTGACTGACCATTGATCTAGGGATGAAAGTCTATGCTTAGAAGAACCTATATACCCATAGCCTTCTACAACACCTGTTAGAACCTCGATGTGAAATGAGCATCCCTATCTGAAATGATAGTATGATGGACCTCATGTAGCTATATGATCTCATGAACATACAATATTCCTAACTCACTAGCTAATAAAGTCTCTTGAATAGGAAGGAAGTGGGCTACCTTTTCCAGTCGATCCACGACTACCCAAACTGCATCACTATCGCGAGGTTACCTCGATAAGCTAATGAAAAAATCCATAACAACATCCTCCCATTTCCATTTTGGAACTGGTGATGAATGTAACTAGCTAGTAGTTCTATAGTGCTCTGCCTTCACCTACTGATAGGTGGAGCACCTAGTGATAAATCCTGTTATCTAATGCTTTATCTTTGTCCACCAATACTTTCAGCACATATCACAATACATCTTGGAAATATCTGGGTGAAATGTCCACTGATAATTATGTGAATCTCATATCAACTCTTATCTTATATTTGTGTGAACATAGATATTCCCATGTATATGTAGTATTTCATTATCATTGACAGACTAATATGAAGTCGGGTCCTCACCAGCAATACTCTCTCATAGGACCAATCCCTTGAGATCTAAAAACTAACTCATCTTTACCTTCTCCAGAAGTGAAGAGGTCACTGATAGCGATGCAAGTACAGACTATCCATGATGGTCCTTCACCTCAATGTGCATCTCAAAAAAATAGATCCATAATTTTTCATTCACTACTGGTCTCCTAGACTACTTGTGTCTGAGTCCTACTACTCAGAGCATCGGCAACAAAATTTCCATTCCTAGGCTTATAATCTAGCTCGAAGTCAAAAGACTGTAGATATTCAACCCATCTTCACTACCTAAGATTCAAGTCACACAGTGTAAAAATATACCTGATGTTATTGGGGACTCTAAACACCACAAAATTCTCTCCTAGTGGGTAATTCCTCCAACATCACAAGGCATGTAAAACAACTACCAACTCGAGATCATGCATTGGGAAATTTTTCGAATGTGGCCTCAACTGTCATGACTTGTACGCAATGACTCTATATTCCTACATCGGAACTACACCTAGATTGATACTTGATGCATCACAATAGATTGTATAGATCATACCTAGTTCTAGAAGAATTAGGATCGGTGCTGGAGTCAATCTACCTTTCAACTCTTGAAAGGTCATCCCATAATATTCAGACCATATAAATTTTACACCCTTCTTATTCAAGTTCATAAGAGGTATTTCTAAGCATGATAAGTCCTATATAAAATTATTGTAGTAATCATATAGCCCTAAGAAGCTCTGTATGTCAAATAAATTCTTGGGATGCTCCCAGATAACCATAGATCTCACCTTATTTGAGTAAACTGAAACTCTGAACTCTAAGATAATGTGACTTAGGAAGTGTACCTTGTTAATCCATAAGTGAAATTTACTGAGCTTAATATACATCTGGTTCTCTCTCAGTGTAATCAAAATGATCTCAATATGAGTGGCATGGTCACTTCAAGTATGAGAATACACCAAGATTCCATCTATGAATACCATAACAAAGGAATCTAGATAGGGATGGAAAACCCTATTCATCAAAGCCATGAAGATGGTGGGAATGTTCATAAGGATAAACAACATCACGAGATACTCATATAAGCTTTACTGGCTATTGAAAATTGTATATGGAATATCTGAAGGTCTGACTCAAACTTAATGATAGCCCGATCTCAGGTTGATCTTCGAGAATACCCTCCCTTTTTTTAGTTGGCCAAAAATATCAACAATACAAGGTAAAGGGCAACAGTTTTTCACTATAAGATGATTCAACTTCCAATAATCCATAAATATCCTGAGTCTTTTGTCCACATTCTTGGAAAAAAGGATCGGTGAACCCCAGAGATAAGTATTGGGCTGTATACACCCCTTTACTTCTAAATCCTCTAACTGAATCTTAAGATCCTACAACTTAGTAGTAGTCATCCTGTAAGGAGGAATGGATATTGGTGTAGCTCCAGAAACTAGCTTGATAGTACATTCTACCTCTCTCTAATGAGGTAGTCCTGATAATTCATTAGGGAAAACATCCTTGTATTGACCGACTATAGGAGGTAACTCAAACTGATGTAGTCCCTGATAATTCATATAAAGGCTAGAAATCTGAGTGGTCACTCCACTTATCCCAAGATGCATTGGTTCATATCTACCAGCCTAGAAATCCCACTCACCTTTGTGAATATATGTACCACCCTATGGTGATGTAAATGACACCCTCCAATGATAACAATCCACATAGGTATGATATGGAACCAACCAGTCCATTCTAAGAATGATGTCAAATCCTATCATATTGAGTACAAAGAGGTTCCATGTAAAATGATGTCTTCCTACCTCAAGAGGAAAATCATTTTACTAGCATACACTCTCTGATCGTATGCCCAAAGGTTTATCTAGTGTCATCACACCATAGGAGTACTCAACATGAAGTCTGAGACTCTCCATAATAGGCACGAATATGAAGAAATGTGATGCACCTGTATCAAATAAGGAAAAAACGATACTATAGGCTACTAGAATAGTACCTTGAACTATAGATGGACCAGCATCCTAATCCTCTGGTATAGGATGCACTAAATAAATATGGAATGATCCCCGACCCTATGCTGTAACCTGACTACCTGAAGCAGTTCCACTCTGTTGGCACTGAAAATTCAAACTTTAGCTACCACAACCATGATCTAACACTCTACCTATATGACCATTAGTACTCCATATACCTACCTAGAAACATGTTACTAAACCTACTCATGAATGTGGATCTATCATGGATACTCTCCCACATAGCACAAATGGGAAGGTCCTGCAGAATCATTTTTGATGCCCTAATTCGTTGCATCCTTGGCACTTGATGGGGTCTCTGGGACACTAGGGATTATTATGACCAGGCTTCCTATATTGATGACATACCACATAAATGTATGTGGGTGTCAACTGGTTGTCGTTTCTCACACACACAGTCTCAAAGCGTCACTTCTGACCACTAGTAGAACCACTACTATGTTTGGGTTCTGAACCACCCTAGATCACACTGTTTTCTTCCCTCAGGTTCTGCTTGGTGATGAGGGCTTGGTTCACTATTTTATATATAGTATTCAACCAAAAAACATTTACCTGATAATGAATAGGATTCCTCAAACTATCCTCAAATCATCTCACCTTTACTATATCATCAACAGTATAGATAGTCGTAAAGCACTGAAGCTCTATAAAACAATTCGAATAGTCCATCACTATAATAAAACCATGTTTCAAGTTTATAAATTCCCTGACATGATCATCCCTTAAAGTATTAGGGAATAAATAGTCAAAGAATCTCGACTAGAATTCCATCTACGCCACTTCCCGATACTGACCAACCTAATTCACAATATCCCACTAGCGTTTGGCAGATCCTCATAGCATATAAGTAGAAAGTTTCACTATACTCTCAATAGGTGTCTTCAGATACTTGAATATTGATATAACATTCTAAAGCCAAAACTCTACAGCCTATGGTCCACCATCCCTCAAAAATGTGGGTGTATTCTATTGTTGTAACTACCAAGTCAACTCTCCCATAGAATGTGTAGAGCACGGAGCTCCCTATAAGGTATGAATAAGCTACAAGAAATCTCCTTGAGATTGGGCATTATCACCCACATTGGGAATAGGAAGAGGTGCCATAGGAGATACTACTGGAGGTATAACTGGTATCCCATGGACCAAATCCTCTAGGAAATGGTTCCCACTATCCTCCTAGAATACGACCTAAGTACATCGTGGTGGCATTGGTCTACAATTACCAAACACACACCTCGGATAGAATTTGATAATGGCATAAGCCATGGATATAGAAATAGAACCAGTTAAAATAATTTCTATGTAATAGTCACACCCCTCCACCAGCTCAAAAATTTAGGTCTAAGTGATAGAAACATTTATATAGAACAACAGAGACACTACCTACTACCCACTACTAAGGTTAATATTGGGTTAAACTCTGTGCTTTTGAATTTTAATTTGATTTTAAATTCATATTTACATTTCAATTTAAATGGTTGAACCAAACGGTTCACTACTTATGATCCATAAGGGATCATACACCTTATGAACTGAAATTTGGCATCCACTTAATCCATACCATAACACATTCCAATCCATGAGACCATTGGTTCATGAATCAATGTGTCATAGTTGGATTCTTAGGGTGTTTGTTATAACCTATGCAGGAAAAAATGTTAGATTATACCAAACACTATAAGTATCAAATATGTTTTCTCAATCCCCTATAAGAATCGTTAGTCATTAAAAATTATATTTATAGAAATCAAATAACTCATGGCAATCACAGACAATGAAATCAACGAAATGCTCCTATATGGCATGGAATTTGCATGACATGTGAATTTCCTACAAATTGATTAATATAATGCATTATAAATGATTCATTTCCCTCATCTCATTGGGATAAGGATGTAAGATAACCCTCAATTGGATTAATAATATTATCACAATTCAAGTGCATCACCCAATGATGGAATCGTATTAACTATAATAAGAAAAAAACAGTAAATAATAATTCCCATTCAAGGCAATTTAGCTTTTCTCTATACATGGGTTAGATACTCTCAGGAACAAATTATTACCAAAACAATAACCTTCATAATATCCTATATATTGTCTCAAAATAGTAAAGAAATAAAATAAAATTCTTTGATACCACTTTGTGATGTCTTGGACCCAGGGTCCACTCAGAGGTGCCCCGATCTCGGTGGGTTATATAGCCTCTGTTGTACCCCTCTCTCTTGGATTTTGATGATCAAAATCACTCTCATCGTGTTCTAACTTGTTTTCAAGTTTGTTTGATGATAGGAAAAAGGTTGCCAAAGAGTTGGCCCAAGAAGACTGGAAAAGGACTCTCTGAGTCCACCGGCCAACCGGTGGATTACCACCGGCCAGCCGGTGGTCTCTGGCAGAAGCAATGCTCTCTACCAGGTGCCACCGGTCAGCCGGTGCCTGACCACCGGCCAGCCGGTGGAACCAGACAGTAGGCCTTGCCCACTGCCAGGTGCCACCGGCCACCCGGTGTCTGGATCACCGGCCAGCCGGTGGAACCAGACAGAGAGCTTGCTCTCTGTCTGACCCACCGGCCGGCCGGTGTCCCAGCACCGGCCTGCCGGTGGAACCCAGACAGAATGCTCTGCCTTCTGTCTGGAGCACCGGCCAGCCGGTGGCCAAGCACCGGTCAGCCGGTAAGCCCAGTCAAACTAGCCGTTGGGCTTTGACCAGACTTGTACTTTTGACCCCCAACGGCTCCGGAAGCCCTCCAACGGCTATATTGAAGTATTTGAGGATATTTCTCCTATAAATAGACGAGGATGGATGCCGGGAACAACAACGATACATTGGAATGATATTTTGATCCCTTGAAGCTCTAACGACAAATCTCTAAGGCTACTTGTGATCCATCTCCATCCTTAAAGCTTGGGATGCCTCTACATCAACTACTCTCACACTCTTGGCGCTCAAGGCTTCCTCAAGTTTGTTGTAATTTATTTATTTCAATTGTTTAGTTATTCATTGGGTTTGTATTAAAACAAACCATCCTTTTCTTCCTCACTTTCATTTTGGGTTTCTTGCTACAACCATCATAAAAAATCAAGTTGTACGAAGGTGATCTAGCCTACCTTAAAACGGCTAGTGGGTTTCTTGCTACAACCATTAAAAAGCAATCTGAAGTAAATCTCTCAATGGTTGAGTTGGGAGTGGAGACGTAGGCTTTGGTTTAAGCCGAACTCCGTTATCAAATTGTGTCTTGCCCCTTTTTATTTCCGCTGCATTTATAAATTGTTTTTAAATTGTTAATTAATTTTTAAAAAGGCAATTCACCCCCCCTCTTGCCATCACTCTCCGACCAACAATTGGTATCAGAGGGACGTTTGTGTAATACCTTAACCAGTTACAAACCTAAAATCCATAGTGATGGCTTCTTCCTCACAAGCACCTGAAGGGTATTCCATGACTCGGGCTCCATTCTTTGATGGAACCGACTACACTTATTAGAAAACTCGCATGATTACATTTCTTAGAAGTATTGGCTATCCTATATATAGAATTGTTATGCAAGGCTACACTCTCTCTAGCAAAGATGAGTCTAAATGGACCCCCGAAGACATTGCTAATTTTGAGCTTGATGTCAAAGCCATGAATGCTCTTCATTGTGGGTTAGACCGTAATGAATTTAATCGTATTTCTACTTGCACCACTTCTCGTGAAATTTGGAAGCTTTTGGAAGTGACCCATGAGGGCACTAACAAAGTCAAAGACACTAGATTAGATATGTATCGTCAAGACTTTGAAAGTTTCACAATGCACCCACACGAATCTATTACGGAAATGTTTACCCGCTTTACTGATGTGTGTAATGGGAGAAAGTCTCTTGGAGATGATGTTTCTGCAGAGACGATGGTCAAGAAGATTCTTTGGGTCCTACCAAGCTCATGGGCTCCAAAGGTGACGGCAATCCAAGAAGCAAAAGATGTCAAGAAAATGACGGTTGAAGAACTCATTGGATCACTTATGACCTATGAGATTACCATGAAGAGGCAAGCCGATAAAGAAGGTAAAATCTTCAAGGAGAAAAAGAACATAGCATTCAAAGCAAAGCAAGAAAGCTCCTCCGATGATAGCAAATCTGAGATTGCTCAACTTGCAAGAAAAATGAGCAAGTTCATGAAGAAAAAGAAGAATTTTCAAAGGGCACGAAAGGAAGAGCCAAAAGCAGAAAAAGAAGTTACATGCTTTGAATGTGGAAAGAAAGGCCACATCAAACCGGAGTGCTCTCTTTTCAAGAAAAGGTTAAAGGAAAAGAAAAACAAGAAGGCTTTTAAAGCGTCAACATGGAGTGCAAGCGATGACTCCATGTCTTCAAGCGACTCAAGCAATGAAGGTGGAAAATGCCTAATGGCACTTAATGAGGTATCTTCTTCTGACTCCTCTTCCTCATCTTATTCTTTTAATAATGACATGTCTTATGAAGATCTCCAAAATGCAAGAGATCAATTAGAGGAAGGTTTTCACGAACTTACCTCTAAATTTTTGTCCTTAAAAAAGAAACACAAAATTCTAATTTCTGAAAAAGATCAACTTCTCAAAAATAATGAGGAACTTTCCCTTAAGGTCCAAGATATTCCAAATGTTGATTCTTTGAATTCAACTATTAAAGATTTAAGGGAATCTCTTGCCAAGTTCACCCAAGGTGAACAAAATTTGACCAAATTGCTAGGTTCTCAACGTTCGGCTAGAACCACACATGGACTTGGCTTTAACAAGCAAGCCACTTCTTCTAGAGCACCCACTACTTTTGTAAGGGGGATCTCTCAAAATAAATTTTGTAATTATTGTAGAAAAATCGGACATATGATTTATGAATGCGATTGTAAAAATGCTAGATATGGCTGCCCCAAAATCATTACCTACTCGGATGAATATCTTAGGATGTATCCCTCTAGACAAGTATGGGTTCAAAAGTCTCTTTTAGCTAATCTTTCCGGACCCAAACTTATATGGGTACCAAAATCTATTCTCTCTTGATTTTGTAGGATAAACACCAAAGAAGTAGGCCTTCGAAAGGCTCGTGGTATCTCGACAGCGGATGCTCGAGGCACATGTGTGGCGATCCCTCCGAGTTCAACTCCCTTGAAGAATTCGATGGAGGATACATCACCTTCGGTGACAATTCAAAAAGCAAGATCGTCGGAATAGGTACCATTGGTTTTGGTAGCTCCTCCTTAATTAAATATGTTTTATTTGTTAAAGGTTTATAACATAATTTAATTAGCATTAGTCAACTTTGTGATAGTGGTTTTTCGGTGAATTTTCAAAATGATTTATGCAATGTGTTTGATTTTCAAAACAAATTGATATTTTCTGCTTCTCGTTTTCAAAATGTTTACATTATTGATTTAAAGTCTTTAGCTAGCCAAAATGTTAAATTTTTAAGTGCTCTTGAAAATGAGTCTTGGCTTTGGCATAGAAGGTTGGGGCATTGTAGCTCTCATTCACTTCTAAAGCTTAATAAGAACAAGCTCATCCGTGACCTTCCTAAACTTAAGTTTAAGAAATATTTGATTTGTGAGCCATGCCAACTTGGCAAGCAACACAAATCTTCTTTCAAATCTAAGAAGGAAGTGTCCACTTCAAAATCTCTTGAGCTCCTTCATCTTGATCTTTTTGGTCCTACCCCTGTAGCAAGTCTAGGTGGAAAATCCTATACCTTTGTCCTAGTAGATGACTTTTCTCGTTTCACTTGGGTTTTCTTTTTAGCTCATAAAAATGATGCTTGTAGAACCTTTTTAAAATTCTCTAGAAAAGTAGAAAATGAAAAAGGATATAAAATTATATCGCTCCGTAGTGACCATGGAGGTGAATTCGAGAACAAAGAATTTGATGAATTGTGTTCCTCTCAAGGATACAATCACACCTTCTCTGCCCCTAGGACTCCACAACAAAATGGAGTGGTTGAAAGGAGAAACCGAACTCTCCAAGAAATTGCTCGAACCCTCCTTAGTTAATTCAACCTCCCTAAATATTTTTGGGCCGAGGCGGTAAACACTACTTGTTATACTATCAATAGAGTCCTTGTAAGACCCCTTCTTAAGAAAACCCCCTATGAACTTTGGAAAGGAAAATTGCCCAAAGTTGGTTATTTTAAAGTGTTTGGTTGTAAATGCTTTATCCTTAACACAAAATATAACCTAGGGAAATTTGATGCCAAATCCGATGAAGGTATTTTTCTTGGGTACTCCAACTCAAGCAAAGCCTATCGTGTCTTCAACAAACGTTCAAAAACCATCGAAGAATCATCTCATGTCAAATTTGATGAAACTCTTCCAAAACCTCACCCGGTCATTGAAGATGTTGAAGATAAGATTGATAAGCTTCATTTGAATGATTCCTCTTCTCCTCCCAAGGAGGATGACCATCAAGAACCCTCTTCACCTTCTTCACCTTCCACCTTGCCTAAGGTTTGGAAACCTTCTAGAGACCATCCTTTAGAAAATGTTATTGGTGAACTTCAAGCCGGTACTCGAACTAGAAGATCAATCCTCAATGAGGTTGAACATCAAGCCTTTCTTTCTCAACTAGAGCCTTAAACCATTAATGATGCCATTAATGATGAGAATTGGGTTCTTGCAATGCAAGAGGAACTAAATCAATTCTCTAGAAATGATGTTTGGACTCTTGTTGAAAGACCCAATGATCATCCAATTATTGGCACTAAATGGGTTTTTAGGAACAAACTTGATGATCAAGGAAATATAACCCGGAACAAGGCTCGCCTAGTAGCTAAGGGCTATAATCAAGAAGAAGGAATTGATTATGGTGAAACCTTTGCGCCCGTTGCTAGATTGGAATCCATTAGGATCTTGTTGGCATTCGCCGCTCACTTAAATTTCAAACTTTTTCAAATGGATGTTAAAAGTCCTTTTTTAAATGGTTTTATTTCAGAAAAAATCTTTGTTGAACAACCCCCCGTTTTTGAAGATCCAAAATTTCCAAATCATGTTTTTAAGTTAACCAAGGCTCTATATGGCTTAAAACAAGCCCCTCGGGCTTGGTATGAGCGGTTAACAAAATTTCTTTTAGACAATGATTTTAAAATGGGTCAAGCTGATTGTACCCTATTTTTAAAACACACCTCCAAAGATCTTTTAATTGTCCAAATTTATGTTGATGACGTTATATTTGGTTCAACCAAAGAATCACTTTGTACTGATTTTTCAGATTTAATGAGAAAAGAATTTGAAATGAGCTTTATGGGGGAATTAAAATTTTTTCTTGGTTTTCAAATCTTTCAAAATTCAAATGGTATTTTTCTAAGCCAAGGAAAATACACAAATGAACTTTTAAGTCGTTTTGGTATGGATCAAGTAAAGGAAATTAGTACCCCCATGAGTACTTCTTGTAAACTTACGTTAGATGAAGCCGGGAAACCGGTTGATAACAAGCTTTATAGGAGTATGATCGGGAGTCTACTTTACCTAACTAAGACCCGTCCTGACATTATGTTCAGTGTTTGTCTTTGTGCTCATTTTCAAGCCAATCCCAAAGAATCTCATTTTAAATCGGTCAAAAGGATTTTTAAGTATTTAAAAGGATCCAAAAACATTGGTTTGTTTTATCCCTCTAATACTTCTTTCGAACTTTCTTCATATTCGGATGCTGATTTTGGCGGATGTCAATTAGATCGTAAGAGTACTAGTGGAACCTGTCATCTGCTAGGCAAGTCCCTTGTTTCATGGAGTAGCAAAAAGCAAAACTGTGTTGCTCTTTATACTGCCGAGGCCGAGTACGTAGCAGCTGGTAATTGTTGTGCCCAAATTATTTGGATGCAGCACACTCTCTTGGATTATGGCCTTTCCTACAATCATGTCCCTATACGGTGTGACAACACTAGTTCCATTAGTATTTCTAAGAATCCAATACAACATTCTATGACAAAGCATATAGATTTAAGGCATCATTTCCTTCGTGACCATTTTCAAAAAGGGGATATCACTTTGGACTTCATTTCTACTGATTTCCAATTAGCTGATATTTTTACCAAACTGCTCCCGATTGAACGTTTTGATTTTATTAAGGGGGAGTTAGGAATGATTCGGCAATGAGCACTATTAAATATTTGACTCTTTTGGCTTGCTTATTTTTTTTTAAGTTATTTAAACTCTTTTTTATTTTTTTTTATTTTAATTTTTTATGAATTTTAATACCACCGGTCAACCGGTGGTACATCACCGGTTAACCGGTGGTGTCGGGTTTTTCTTTTTTGGGCCGGCCGGAGGAAGGGTTAAAATTAAAACCCTTCCCCTTTATTTCCTCTCTCTCTCGTGCGCCCCCTCCAGACCCGCGGCTCCTTCTTTCCCTAGCCTCCTTTCTTCCTCCTTGCTCTCTCAAACTCCTTCTTCTCTCAATCTCTCTCTATTTTTTTCCTTTTTCCATCATGGGTCCTCGCTCTTCACACAAAGGAAAGGGAATCGCTCAAGAATCACCTCCTCCTCCTTCAATCCCTCAACTTCCGGACATTTGGCATGACAAAGTCATTCTTCCTGGTAGAGTAATTGACTACTCTTGGCTTTCTTCTGCTCGTCTCGAGATTTTATACATTATTGAATATCAACACTGGCATTCTTTTTTTGAACCTCCTACGAAGGATGTAATTTATCCACTTCTTGTCAAAGAATTTTATGCTCACCTGACGTGGTTGGTTTCTAACGACGTTGATACCATTTCCACCACCGCTCTTGGGCAACCCACTACTTTCACTTCTTTGGAGATTGCCAGGATTCTAGGGGTTCCTCATGTTGGACCTCATGCATTTGCTCAGGGGGAGTTTCCTCGGGACCCTGATTTTGATCTTGCTGTCGCTCTTGAGCATCTCACAGGGCAGCCCAACGATCCCATTGTCAAGCTCTCCCAGCTCTCCCCTAACCATCGCATCATTTAGCGCCTCATTCAGACCACCCTTGCACCCCGTATCGGTGATCACGATACGGTGAAATTTATTGATATTTATCTTCTTTCTTATATCACCAGAGGCGTTCATTTCAATTTGGTTTGGTTCCTGTTCCGGGCCATGTCTTATGTGGCTGAGCACCCGCGCCGGTCCAAAACTCTACCTCACGGGCGCTTGTTGACCAAAATATTTACCTTTCTTGATGTCCCTCTCTGTGCTACCTCCTTCGAGCAGCCAAAGAAGGATAGCATCATCAATTTTATGATGGTGCAACGGATGAACATTCGTTGGAATCCTTGGCGTCAGGAGTGGATTACTGACAAGGAGGGCCTTCTCAAGGCTTACTCCCCTCAGACACATTCACACCCTCCTTCCCATGCCATGCCTCCTGCCATTGCCGCTGCCTATCCTCTTTCAGATAGTGAGGACAGTGGTGCTGATGAAGAAGAAGGGAGTGGTGACAGCGAAGGTGAGGCTACTGCTGCTGCTGAGGAAGGTGGAGCGGGTGATGAAGCACCGGAGCCTGCTGAGGCTGTGCCCCCTCCCGCTGATACTGGTGGCTTGTCGGTGACAGCTGATCAATTCCTTCGCTTACAGGATCAAATTGAGACCCGGATCGACTTGTAGTTTTCTTACTTCAGCTCTCAGTTTGATCAGCTTCACTCTCGGATCGATTCTCTTGATCGTCGCTTTGAGGCGGTCCAGGCTCCTCCAGCTCCTCCGGCCTTCAGGCGTCGTCGCCACTCTCGGCCCTCTAGGAGTGAATAGAGCCTTTCCTATTTTTTGGATTGTCTTTGTATTTGTATTTTGAACTTTCTATGTAACGTTTCATCTTTTATAAAATTCAAGTTGTCTTATCCATCAATCCTTTTTGTCATTTCTTACTTCCTTATTATTGTTTTTCTAATTTTCTTTCATACTTTTCCTCCTATTTTGATAATCCCAAAGGGGGAGAAAAACTCTCTATTACATAGTTACTTATTTCATTTAATTAAGTGCTCTTTTTAAAAGTTCAATTTTAAGTTATTACTTTCATCAAAATCTGTTTTTAAATGGTTAAGTTATTGATTCCAGTTGTTTCTTTTAAATGACCTATGGTTACAATTTCAAAATGAACCATTCTCTTTATCTCAATCCTTTCAAGATTAATATCATTTTCAATACATGATACATCTATGAAATTCTTGTATGATCTCTAAAATTTTCCATGTCCAAGTTTCTTATTTTTTTTTACTTGGCATATCCTTTTTAAAAGATTTCTCATTTGTGATTATGATCATCAAAATAGGGGGAGATTGTTGTACCCCTCTATCTTGGATTTTAATGATCACAATCACTCTCATCATGTTCTAACTTGTTTTCAAGTTTGTTTGATGATAGGAAAAAGGTTGCCAAAGAGTTGGCCCAAGAAGACTGGAAAAGGACTCTCTGAGTCCACCGGCCAACCGGTGGATTACCACCGGCCAGCCGGTGGTCTCTGGCAGAAGCAATTCTCTCTGCCAGGTGCCACCGGTCAGCCGGTGCCTGACCACCGGCCAGCCGGTGGAACCAGACAGTAGGCCTTGCCCACTGCCAGGTGCCACCGGCCAACTGGTGTCTGAATCACCGGCCCGCCGGTGGAACCAGACAGATAGCTTGCTCTCTGTCTGACCCACCGGTCGGCCGGTGGCCCAGCACCAGCCAGCCGGTGGAACCCAGACAGAATGCTCTGCCTTCTGTCTGGAGCACCGGCCAGCCAGTGGCCAAGCACCGGTCAGCCGGTAACCCCAGTCAAACTAGCCGTTGGGCTTTGACCAGACTTGTACTTTTGACCCCCAACGGCTCCGGAAGCCCTCCAACGGCTATATTGAAGTATTTGGGGATATTTATCCTATAAATAGACGAGGATGGATGCCGGGAACAACAACGATACATTGGAATGATATTTTGATCCCTTGAAGCTCTAACGACAAATCTCTAAGGCTACTTGTGATCCATCTCCATCCTTGAAGCTTGGGCTGCCTCTACATCAACTACTCTCACACTCTTGGCGCTCAAGGCTTCCTCAAGTTTGTTGTAATTTATTTATTTCAATTGTTTAGTTATTCATTGGGTTTGTATTAAAACAAACCATCCTTTTCTTCCTCACTTTCATTTTGGGTTTCTTGCTACAACCATCATAAAAAAGCAAGTTGTACGAAGGTGATCTAGCCTACCTTAAAACGGGTAGTGGGTTTCTTGCTACAACCATTAAAAAGAAAGCTGAAGTAAATCTCTCAACGGTTGAGTTGGGAGCGGATACGTAGGCTTTGGTTTAAGCCGAACTCCATTATCAAATTGTGTCTTGCCCCTTTTTATTTCCGCTGCATTTATAAATTGTTTTTAAATTGTTAATTAATTTTTAAAAAGGCAATTCACCCCCCCCCCTCCTCTTGCCATCACTCTCCGACCAACAACCTCAAGTGCATATCCCCAAATTCTAGAGGTTTTCAACTAGAAGTGAGGGCCTAGGTTGTGTCCATGGGGAGACTATTCCCTTATTACCAGAGTAGCATAATAGTACAATCAAAAGATAAATAGAAGAAACAGTGTAACAGTGAATAAGAAACAGAAACAAATGTAACCAAGCAAGCAACTGATATCAATAATCAAATGCAGTAAACTAAATAATATAAAAAAAATATGGTAATGTATGTCATGTGTTTATAGAGCAGGAAATCATGGATATAAATAGTAGGAAGCAGTACCATGAAATATATACAAAAAGAATCAAAAAAGGGAAAAATCTATCTCAGTATATCAAGCTCCAACCTAGTCATCTCCTGCCAACTCCATCCTAAGTCATGCTAGAAGTCACGCATTCATAAGAGGACACTTCCCCTTATCTATACCTTCAAGCATATAGTCTTTTTGGGTGCCATTAGCATCTCGGATAGGGTGTGATATAAATATCAGTAGGCCACTACCAATAGTGTCTATAAATATCCAATATGTGTATACAATATGAAAGTGTGAAAATATAATAATTAAAGAATTAATAACAATTGTAAATGGGTCAGATCTGGTTCTTGAAAGGAAACCAAGCTAACACTACCTGCTTTGGCCCTTTCTGGAATAACTCTGAATAAGTATCAAGGGACACAATGCTCGACATCACATTTATAAGGGACGTTATGCCCAGTATCACAGTAGTAAAGGGGACACCATTCCTAGTATCACAAAATAGGGATGTCATGCCCAATGTCATGAAATAAGGACCCCATGCCCGGTATCATGTATAGGGTCACCATTCCAGGTATCACAGTAGGGTATTCCATGCCCGTATAGTATCACAAGGAACGTCATGACTGTATAGTTTCACATGGGATTCCATTACTGTATCACATTTATATAAAGGGTCACCCTACATATTTAGTAATAATTAGGAGGTTTTTCATGCCCATATATAATAACAAGGGTCACCATACCCATTTACCTTGATTAGAGAGGGTTGTCATGCCCATTTACCTTAATTAAAGAGGGTCTCCATGCCTATTCAGTATTAAGAAAAAGGATCACCATTCCCATTTATATTTAACATGCATAAGGGTCTTTATTCCCAATTACTATAATTATCAAGGGTCCTCATTCCAACATTCATAAGCTATTATAAGCATTCAAGGATTTCAGAAAATCCACCATTAATTCACAACTCATTTACACTTATTATTAACAAGGGTGTAATCATCATTTATTTTAAGCAAGTGACGTGGGCTCACCACTCACTTAAATTCAATTAATTATAACTGGTAAGGGAATTGGACAATCCACAACACTACATTTATTCTACATAAAAATGATCTCATCATTAAAAAGTGAAATCAAAAACTATAACATGTTCTTTGTCTACATTATAAATAAATCCAATTAGGCATGTAGGAGGGTACACCCAAAGGGATAGATCACTTTGAGGTGGTCAATCTCGATGTGATTAGGTTATAACAAGTCATTAGGTTCCAAGAAAGGAAACCAATTTAGGGAAGATACAAATTAGGGGAAACATGTGGGGAAACTGGTATAGGGAACAATGACATATATTATGAAACATCAAAACTTAAGGAATAAATTATTGACCACTTACCTCATACTCGTACAAGTCCCCTCATCCAGTATCTAACTTTAGTTTAATTTTTATTGGAATAAATCTAAAGAATGGATCAATTCACTAAAAATAGTGCATATGACCCTACATCTAAGTAGCTTCATTGAGGAGAAGAGAAATGAGGAATGTTTAAAAAGGAATTGAGTACTCACTAATTCACATACAACATGAAAATGGGGATTGAATCATATTTTTGATTAAATATTAGGATCAAAACCTATGGAATATGGATTTGGGAGCTCAAAATGGGAGAACAAAGAGCTTCCTCCACTAGAAAATAATAAAAGAGAAGAGGGGTAGGGTTTAAACATTTCATTAAGGTCAAAATGGTAATTTTTCCCAATTTTTCTGGGTCGCATGGTTTGGTCATATGGTTGTTCAAACCGTGCACCTCCCACTGCTTAAGGAAGGAACCCACATGGTTAGGTCGCACGGTTAGGGAAACCACGCACCAACTATGAAAATATCCTCTGCTCAAAACTGCATACATTTCGCATGGGCATACGAATACTGGTGTACGGTTAGGGAAAAACATGTTCCCTGTTTCACCCCACAATCCATCCCCACATGGTTAGAAGAGACCATGTGGGCTGGGGCACACAGTTTCTACTAACTATGCGGCCCGATGATTTTCTCCACCAGTTGGGATTTTGAGCTCCAAAAAAGCCCCAGACACCCCCTGTAACCTTTATAACCTCAAAGGGAATCCATATTAGGTCCATAAAAATGAATTTGACCAAATTTAAAAGGATCTATACTTGAAAAAAAAAGTATGGATCTTAAAAAATTGAGGCTAGAATCCAAGGTATGTTATTTTTTCCTCCTCCCCACTCGTTGATTGCTTGTTTGGGTCTGTGGTTTGCATTATTACGGTGTTCTCAACCATGAAGAACCCTACTTCTCTTCTACCATAACTCTAGTCATGATTGGTCTCTCTCATTATTCCTCATTGTTTCTATTCTTATTGATACCTTCACTCATAGATCTTTTCATTGTTAGTGTTATCGTTGTCACTATCACCATAGTCATCATCAAATTCACATTTTTCTTCATCCTCTTCCAATACTTCTCTTTGATAGTTCTCCATGGTTTTTAATCATAGTTTTGATTTTTCACACATCCAAAGTCTATTTTATTCGATAATTTGTTTTGGGCTTATGGTTTTCTTATATGGTTATTTGATGAATGGGTGTTATAAATCATGTTGATTTACTTATAAATTGGTTTCTAATCTATGTTTAGTAGGTTTTATATTTTACTGAATTATTATTTAATGAGTTTCAAGAAAAATTAGGTATGTTTAAATTTATTTAATGATTATTTAACCGGTGTTATATTTGAGGAATGGTTTTTTGATGAATGGGTTTATTGAGAATATTCTAATGCATTTTCACGACATTTAAACTATGTTTAATTTACTTATTGATCTTTTTACAGCATGTAAGGTTCTATTTAATTTATCAAATGAATCTTTTAATTCTCAATAAATGTTTTTTCTGGAATTTTGAATGATTGTTTTGAAGTTATAATGGATTATGGAGTTGGAATATAGATTATTGATAATAAACATTTAAATGATCACAATGGGAAAGTTTTTACATATTGATTGTGTAATTTTAGTATAGGGGAAGTTAGTTTATAATTCAGTTTGAATAACACAATAATAATATAAGATTTTTTTAGAGTTATCCCCCATTTATTTTTCATTAAATGGTTTAATATTTATATAAAATTCCTTTGGGAATTTCTCAACTTAACCCTCATCAGTTACTATAACTACTTCATCAAAAAACTTTATAATTTCCCTAATGTTACTTTCTACATCATCTCTAGTCATAGAGTACACTAATATTGATCATTCTAAAATGATATGATTAGGAGAAGAATGTTTCAAATTTACTTTGAATATAATTAGAAAAAAATTATCAAATTACCTCTCTATTTAATCATTTTCATAGTATATATCACTTCATATGTACTACATGAAGTGGCATTTTCATTTTCAATAGGATGTATGGAATTGTATGCCTCCTTTTGGATCCTTATCACTATTGATATTTTTTCGTCACTAATATATTATTCTTAATGTTATTTTATAATTTATATTTATTTATATATTTTAAAAATAAAAATTACCAAATTATATAATTAAAATAAAGAAAAGTTTTTTTATCTGTAGTCAAGCTTTTAAAATCAATGTTAAGATTTTTTTTGAGTAATTTTTTCTAAATGGATTATAATTGAATAAGTCTAAGGTGAAACCTTTTTCTTAATTTTTTTTCATTTATTTTATTTGTGAAATATTTTTCATTTATTTTATTGTATTTTTATTTATAAAGGTAAATTTTAATTTCATTTTTCAAAAAAATATTTATTACTTGAAATTTATTATAGGTAATTTATTAGAAAACGTATTTGGTTATTTATTAAATTATATCTCATTCACTTGCATGATCCAGACTAGGGGATTTCAAGAGAAGGATCCCGATCTAATCAGAATATAGAAAACTAAGACCAATAGATTGATATGTTTACCACTTTTGTAGTTGCACCTAATGAGTCTGAACTGGAAATCACATTTGGAGAAAAGAGCGGTTTCCAATCTGGGGAGATCCAATTTGCTGGACCAAACATATGACAACTAAATTTCTTTATGGATATTAAAATTATTTGGATCTTATAGAATGTCTAAGCATGAACTTATATAAATTAAAGAATGTAAATAATTAAAGAACATAAGTCCAAACTTTAATTTCATAGAATAAATAATTTTAAAACATGTAAACATGTTTAAAAACTTTAAATAATAAACCAAGAATAAATATATAATGTGAACAACATGCGTGATGTGGTTTCCATCTCACATCACCCAATCTCATGAAAAAACATTATTCAATCCTCCTATATCTAAATTTTCACTAAAAAAATCTCAGTTTCACCTATTGGTACACTATATAATTGCTCTGTCACAGTTCCTAAACAACACAAATCATCCCATGATCTTCTAAATACCCAAAAAAATGTACAAACTCAAAACTTGGTGTAACTTCATGGTTGGTTCCTTTATAAACAAAAACCAAATTCACTATCATTATCTCACCTAGAGTACTATAGAACCTCAAATTTGACTCACACTCAAATAAATTCAAATCAAACCTAATCCTGGTATCACACACAGACTCTGACTAACACCACATAATATTTTGGAAAAAACTTCAATGTCATGAATATTTGTAAAACCTTCTTGATATTGATTCTTGAATAAATTGTATGGTATATAAAATCTTAGATTTGTGGCTTCTTGTGTGATATTTTATGAAACTAGTCTTTGATAAATTAATAGTCCCTTGATTGAATTTTTAAAGAATCCCATGGGAACCTTGGTATTTAGGTGGGTAGTCTAGGACAATCATGTTAGGATTTAAATTTTTAATTTACTAATGTCTTCTAAAAATTTTTTATTTATGTCATCTTTATAATTTTTTTATGAAATGTTTAATAATAATGCTTTTCTTTAGACTAGGTGGTGACCTATTTAGCATTTTTATACTCATTAATATTTTAAATTTATGCTCTAAAAATAAAAGTTAGTTTTAAATGTTAAAGTGGGTTTTGAAATGAAGAAACAAGGTTTTCCATTAAAATGAACTAAAATGGATTTGGTGTTTTGAAAATAATGAAGTGATTTCAAAGTGAACTTATAAAGTTTTAATCATTTAAAATTGTACATATTTCCATAGAAATAGTTTTAAACTTATATTTTATTGATAATGGTTTTTTAATATGATTTTAAAAATTCTAACTTGATGCTAACAGTTTTTATGAACCTGATAGGATGGATATGAATCGAAAATGGATACATGCTAATCGTTTAACAAAAGAGTATGAAGATAGAGTTAAAAATTTCATCAAGTTTGTAATAGATCATGCATATGACCCTTCTCAAATACTTTGTTCATGTTTGTGTTATTATTATTTAAGATGAATTAGTCTGAAAGAGTTGGAAGAACATTTGATTTTTCACAAAATAGATCAGAACTATAAATGTTGGACTAAATACAGGAAAAATTGAACACTTATTGGGATGATTCAATGGTTTATAGATCATTTGATATGAATACCAATGTAAATGATGATGAAGGTCGCATGGAAGAAATAAAAATTACAATTGAATATGACCTTTGTGATTTTCCAATGTTGTTTGAGAAGTTAAATATCTATAATAAGAGACCATTGTATATCAGTTGTACTAAATACACAATATTTTCAACTGTATTAAAGTTATATAATTTAAAATCTGGAAAGGAATGGAGTGAAAGTGACCAGTCATGATGATTTTATCACTGATAGGGGGAGGGGTGAATCAATGATACTTTTTTCTTTTATGTTTCCTTAAAACAACCTTCACCTGCTATTAAAGATTCAACTCCCTAATAAAAACAATTCAACCAAACATCTAAAGGAACACAAGTATTTACAAGTTTTACTATTCAATAAGAATAGCTACATCCTTGGTATTGTTTGGAAATTATCCAATACCACACAATCTACTAGAAAACAATACTTGGATTACAACAAGTATGATATACCCTTTCACTTGTGTGGTGCTTTGAAAACAATCCAAAATAATGTGTGCACCCTACTAACACAAATAGGGTAATGCAATGTTTTTATAACAATTCATGTTACCTATGCTTCTTTTCAATTCCACAAATGTATTCAATTGAAAACACTTCTTCAATTTATTACCTAGAAGATGGTAAGAACTTCTTGGACATTGTTAAGGAAAAAACAAGTCTGATTTTTCAAGACCAATTCCTCTGAGTAAGATTCTCCCTAATACGATTCTTCTTGGTATGATACTTCCCGGTACAATTCTCCTCATTACGAAAAATATAACTTTTATAGAATATGGTAGATATGAATCGGCACCACTTTAATTCTCCTTCTTCCTCAGTTCGAAAATCCTAGTATGGAAATCCCGATCTGATTAATCTAGCCCGATATGATGATCATCCAAATACAATTGACAAGCCGAATATAGTAATCTGTTGAGTACGATAAATAAATATTTACGATGATCAGCTAAATACAACATTGTGATCTTGTCTCTTCTCTTTCACTTCTCCGTCAAAACTTTTTCGATAAAAGTGAATACAGAAACTTCTTCTTCTCTCTAAAACTCATAGATTCTATCTCATGAACATTTCATCGGTCAACATAAAAGTACAATGTACTTTTTTCCTTTTATAGGTGACCCTAGAGTGGATTTGGCAAGAATCCCAAAATTTTCCCGCTTAATCAAATTCACCCTAATCTCAATTCCCCCTAAAATCTCGGGTGAATTTTGACTTCATGAACTCTTATCGAAACTTATCAATTCTTCTACAATATTCACTTAATATTTTGACTTTCATTATAATTGACAATTTGATTTCAATTCATGGGTTTGATTTTATAAATCTGATTTCATCAAAACAAAGCTTTGTGCCAATTTTAACAAAGTGTATGGAGAAATGGATACCACTCTGATTGTTGAATTCAATCATTCTTTCGAATTTTGAGCTCCCACTTAATATCACATCCAAAAAACTCCTTTAGTTCTTCACTTTCTCTCTTGACATAGTTGAGGTACAAAACTTCTTCTTCTCCTCTTCTCTTGACCCAATTGAAAATTCACTTGAAGAGGAAAAAAAGTAATTAAAATCTTGATCCACTTGATAAAGACATTTGAAAATATATCATAGTTCATCAATATCTTCCTTCAGCAATTCAATCAACCATCCATCTCAGCTTGAGTATAATTGTCTAGAGTATGATATTTCTAAGTACCATTATACCAGGTACGATCTTTTTCTTCCTGTGTAACGTCCTGACCCGGCTCACCATCAACCCGGTGGTCGGACTGGTCGCCACATGGCCTCAAGTGTGTCTCCCCGTACGCCAGAGGCTGCTGACTAGCAGCGAGGGTCTCAAGAGGTGATAGTGGGGATACTATACCCTCTTATCAGAGTTGCACAATGGTATATCAGAGTAAATAACACTAGTAGCAGATGTAGTAATAGATAAACAATGAACAAGCAACAGCGGAAGACAAATAGTGATCATTTTTATAAAAGGTGGGCAAAGCCAGTTTACACAATACATGGATGATGAATGATACAAGATGAAAACAAGAAACAATAAATCATGCTTACAAAACAATGCAAAAGAATAAAGAAAATACACCAAGGCCCGATGGGCGATCTCCTGAGCATCCCAAGTTCCCGCTTGGTCCTTTGCTCCTAACACCTCAGGTATAAACAGCACAGCACACAACCTAGGTCCTGCAAGCAAGAAGGTATACTCAGGTACCCCAGAGCAATGGTGGCCCGAGTAGGGTGTGAGATATAAATCTTAGTAGGCTGGCACCATCGGTGTTAAACCCAATCCAGACAGTGTTTAATAATTTAACAGTGAGCGGGTGTGGATAAATAAGTAAGAAAAAGTACATAAGTAAATAACACCCATCCAGGTTCCCAAGGGACACCTGACAGTTATACCAGCTTCGGCTTGTTTCCGGTGAAGTAACCTAATCATGTCACCATATATATATATATATATATATATATATATATATATATATATATATATATATTCATTTAGATCATAGATGGTGTGGGGTAAGAATGCCTCCCACCCATTAATCGAGATTAGCGGGCATGAGGTAAGAATGCCTCCCGTCCCTATAGGTCAACTGGAAAGGGGTAAGAATGCCTCCATTCCATACACGTATCGAGATTATCAGGCACGAGGTAAGAATGCCTCTCGTCCCTAAATTAACTGGCAAGGGGTAAGAATGACTCCCTTTCATACATGTATCGATATTAGTGGGCACGAGGTAAGAATGCCTCTCATCCCTAAATTAACTAGCAAGGGGTAAGAATGCCTCCCTTCCATACACGTATAGAGATTAGCGGGCACAAGGTAATAATTCATCTCGTCCCTAAATTAACTGTCAAGGGGTAAGAATTCCTCCCTTCCATACACGTACTATCACACTGGAATGGGGTATAACTACCTCCCATCCAACCACGTATCTGTCACTAGGTGGCCTCATCATGCACTCACCTTTATTATCATTCATTATGTGGCATCAGCATGTGCGCACTCACAATACAAACATGTTTATAGTATACTACTTATGGAATTACCTCATAAGCATTCAAAATTCATATCACAATCACAATCAATCATATAGCCTATATCCACGTCAATGGTTATAATCACGTTAATACAAATATACTTAAGGAAAACCATCTCAAGTATCATTATGACATCATTTATCATATTCATCACACTTATACTTAAGGAAACTCCTCTTAATTATATATATTGAGACATTAACATATTCATCACCAAAGCATAACAAGAATTTAGCAGGCCATCATAAGAATCTACTTCCTACTTTTATCTTGAAGACAACGTACCTCTGATTGAGGGGTTTTGTTTTTAAATCGTTAGTTTAGTGACCAAGCAACCATTTTAATCTTGTCCCTGCAATTCACACTCTTTGAACAGAAGAATTTAATTGAAACTATACTTGCATAATTAACATACCAAAGCAGTGCATAATTAACTCATTAATACCTCACTTTAAATTAAAGGCAAGGAGAGGGATCCTACCTCAAGGTGGATCCATCCGTCCACTCCGACTCTTGAAGCTTTCTAACTAAGAACCACTACTGCTCCCCCACGAGGAATATGTGATTTCACATACGACCTATGCCTACACAGGCGAGCCGCCTAAGCTCCGGAAAAGCGAAACCAACCCGAACCCGCCAACGCACTAAGTAAAACATATCAGGAACCTCTAAAAAAACCTAAGACACTAATTGGAAGATACAAAAACCAAAAACCGGTAAAACCCTTACCTCGGAATCAAACCATAGGATCTAAATCACCACAATCCGCCTCACCTTCGATGGAAGATGTCGTACGCACACCAACAAGGTCCCAAGGGACCTTCTGCATCCCCTTACAACAAAAGAAACAAGAACTAAAATGAATTAAAAAAAACCCTAAACATGGGGGTTCAGCCGAAATAGATTAGGGAAAAGGGGAGGCCGAAAATCGGCCAAGGAAGGAGAGGGAATGAGGGGAGTGACCTACCATGGAGATTCGGAAGAAGAAACCTCCAGAAATCATGTGAAAATGTAGGAAGAGAGGGAGGTCATGGGGATTCGTGCGTCAAGACAGGGGAGAGCCCTCCCTAGGCTGGTGTCACACGTCTGGCCGAGAGGAGAGGGGAGAGGTGTGTTTAGTTTAGGTCTTTATTTTAAATTCATTTTAATTATTTTAAAAACCCAAAACAGGGCACGACGCACGGCTGGGCCGCACGGTTTGGCAAACCGTGCGCCAACCGTGCGTACCCCACTGGACACCCAAGACACCCCGCATGGGCTGGCCGCATAGTTTGGGGAAACCGTGTGTAGGCCGTGCGGACTCCTCCATCTCCCTGATTTAAGCTGCACGGTTTGAGCCGCATGGTTTGGGAAGTAGTGCGCCAATTGTGTGCCTTCTGTTGTTCTTTAAAAACCAGCCTCCTTCAGGTACGACGCACCCGAAACACATCAAGACACTCGGGAAACTTCTCAGTCCTTTTTCCAACCCCAAAAACATTAAAAAGAAGGGTTCAAACCTTCATAAACTCGTTCAGAAGACTGATTCTAAAAATGACTGGTTCAATAATTGAAAAGGTTCAATTTCCCCCACTTTTTAACCCGGTTCAAAACATGGGTCATTACAACCTTCCCACCTTAGAACTTCTCGTCCTCAAGAAGACATCGGGAACAACACACACCTCACTCGACCTACAAGGGTCATGAAGCGTCGTTCAAACGGTCGTGTTACATTTCCAAACGTCCCACACACCAACGAACCTCCACTTAAGCACACAACACTTAAGCCATCAACACCCGATCCAATGCTCGTTTTCCTACCGAAACACCCAGATGACTCTTACCTGAGCCTGTCATACCAGAGACACAACCTCATCACCGTCTCGCCAAGAATCCACTTCCCACCTTAGATTTTTAATGTTAAGCGGTCAAAACTCAAACCACAGCTCCACTACCTTTTAAAAGGACTTTCAAAAGCATGCTCCAGTGTTCCAAAGACACACCTAGTGTGATTTTGAAATGATCTAATAGTAGATTTACCCATCGACCTCAAAGCCCAGGACAAAAAGAGTCAAGCCACTTCGGCTGACTATTCAAGAAGACGCACGGCTTAGACGGCTGGAATTTTGTAAGCTTAACCGCGACGCCATTTTCTGAGGCATCACACATTTACCATGAGGATGTTCACTGAAGCTCATACCCGACTCCCGGTGACGTCTCAAATATCAACCACGAACGAAACCATGCATTTATCGTGCAATTCCGAAAGGGAACAACCAAACGGGCTGAACAGATTTTAAAGATTTAGCACGGCATAAGACCGACGCTCTCTTAGTGTATCCGGGATGAATTCAATATGGGGGAAATTTTCGTCACATAACAGAGTACACTAAGAGGATTTTATAAATATTCCAATTAGTCATACCCAAAAACTGGAAAGGAGAACAGTCGAACCACCCCTGGTCGACTCTAAATAAGAAACTCGGCTTCACTTTCCAACACAAAAAGATTTCTAAACCAACAACAGTGCCTTTTCCCACATGAGGCATTCCGTCAATCAACCTTACCACCAAAACCCAAAGGCATTCGAGAAAAACCCAACCATTTCCAAAATGGTCCTTCCTGGTGTGTTCCTTATACCCATAAGGACACACTTAACTAAACTGGCACGACGCTTCCCACCTTGGAAGTGCCAGTGTCATCGGAAGAAGAAGAGATCAGATGATCATCAGCGAACTAGTTCATCACGACTAGACGAACATGTGTCGCCCCTCCGAACCACAGTCACCATGTCGAAACGTACGAAGAAGCCAGAACAACAAGACCGGCGTGTCATAACACCGAAGTCCTTCAAAAATCATTCCGAGCATTGGGAAAACTTGATTCTCAAACGCTCAGGTCACTCTACCATAGAGATGACCCAAGACCATACACAGCAGCACAAGAGATTTAACCGAAAGTCGTATTACCTGATACGACCGTTCCCATGGATGACAACTTACCAAAACGTCCATCACTTAAGGATTCAAACAACCAACAAGCAACCAACCATGCCCGAGGCATGTCTATAGAGCATTACTCAATTCTCAAACCCATAAAAAGATCAAAGGAATAATGACCACCCATCCGAACAAGGGTGTCATTGGAAACCAAAAGTCCTACGAGGGACTACAGCACCCGAACGATACCCAACCTCAGAAAGTTCACCATACAAGCCAAGCACATAATCTCTAAGGGCGCTACCTACCACGAACCATCCCCTCACAAAGAAAAGTGTCGACCCAAGCACTTGGTCATGCCCAACAAAAGTCATCGGGCTCAAGCCTAACATTCAAGTCATTTTCCAAAAGAAAACAAATGCCCACGGAAAACACCTACGGTTCCATCTCAAGGCACTCGCAAGAAAGACTTAACTTACCCTCACATAAGGTTTCAAAGGAGGACACCACTATAGGTTCCTTTTCCAAGCCCTTTATATTTAATAACATTCATTCTTTTAATCACTTTAAAAGACTCAATTCAAAACTGCAAGTAACCTTTCAAAACACAAAATCACTAGGCACTTGATCATTTTTTTAACAAACAGCTCAAAGCAAAGCAGAAAAGTCTCAACAAACTCCCTTTTAACCATTAAACATTTATCATACATCTCGTCTTATTCTAGAAATTTGTCATAATAAATTTATTTGAAACAAATCAGGCGACCTACGAGGGTCCCAACAAGCCAATTCACATCAGATCAAAACCAAACATCTTTCACACAAATAAGCATTTCGCAAAGCATGCTACCATCACATTTATTACGGGTTTCCATTTTCCAACTCATGAAGCGCACATACACTCCATGGGTTGACATTTGGCTCCCATTAGATGAAACAAATTATGTTATAGAATTAAACATGCTCAAAGTAATCATCCAGTCATACGGGTGGCCACCTACCAATATATAAAGCGCCCATACACTTTACAGTTTGGCATTTGGATCCCTTTAATCAAAACCAAACTCATTTTACAATTTGACTTTAGCAGCCCCTTTTTCTAAAATTCAATCACACAGGTTACCCCTTCCCAGCTATAAGGTGCCCATACACCTTGCAACTGAAAATTGGCACCCGTCTTAATTGCAATCATTTAATTTGGTCAAATCAACCAATTCCACATTAACTGAACCTATAATGTTATCGAAAGCAGTAACACAGAAACATGCTATATCACAGAAGCATGGAATAACTACCACGGCACCTATCACAATAGCAGGCATCAACTAATGCATCCTAGATGGCATGGAATAATTCATGGCATGTGATTTCTAACAAAGTGCCTATATAATACATGAAATGGAATACCCTCATATCATCGGGTTGCAACAGAAATGGAACACACAATTGCATCAATAGTATCAACAGAAACCATGTGCGTCACCCAATAGTGAAATAAAATCAACCGTAATAATCAAAATCATTAAAATAACAATTTCATTCAAGGCAATTTGGCTTTTCCCTGTACACAGTTTATCTACTCCTAAGAACAAATTATTACCAAATTCCATCTCCTTCATATCCCTGTCTACTGTCGCTAAATAGTAAAACAAACTAGAAGAAAGTAACTCCTTTGATACTGTTGGATTTGGTGGCCTAGAACCAACTACTTTGTAGTTTATTCATTAATAAAAGCCTTATCACATCTTGATTGTTCTTTTGTGTGACAATGTATGTGATAATGTCCTAAGGACAGCTGTTGCATTAAAGGGTCATAGCGGATCCCTACTATGATGAGAACCTGGAAGTTCCATAACACTATTCTTGAATAAATGTTCTATGGCCGGATGATATTATTTGAGGGACACAAATAATACAGGTCATTAGGGGTGAGGACTCATAAAACTTTGAGGCACCTTCTCATGGTGTGCGCCCTTGGAAATATCCAGGAGGATATTATGAGAATGAGACCCGCCAGTAGAAAATCTACATTTCATAGTGTCATTGGATGTTCCTATCTGCGGACGTGTGTATTGGTCCTTAGACTTTAAGATTATTATTAATGGGTATTACAACTCACGCACTTAGATGTATTGACGAAAACTGTGACGACACACTGTTCGCAGTGAGGTAGGATACGTTGGGTGCGTCACGAGTAATACTAAATTAATAGATAATGAGAGAAAGGATTCGTCCCTTCTGTTCCGTAACAGAAGTAGATATATCAGGCCCTTTGATGTAATTGATATAGCCTAAATAAATCCATGGCCATGGTAAGGTATAGGCGAGTTCAATTCTGTAAAGTCAAAGAAATAATAATCGAGCACATGGGTTGATGGCACTAGCATGCAACCCGCTTGATTAGAGATATTGAGACAAAGGGATTATATTACACGGTAAGAGTTTGTAGTAGGTGACACATCATTGAGGCATTAACTTTTTTCTATATGGGTGCTTTGGCGTGTTGCTAGACGCTAACCTTGGACTTTAAGCAGGCTCTACCTAATGCCACTGAGACAGAGGCTTAGAGGGTCACACACTAAGTGTGTCCATGTATCTCAGTTAAATATTAATTTAAAAATTTAAATATTAATTTAACAAGTTAAATAAATATTATTCCTGACTATGGTTTAATAATTATTTAAGGATGTATGATCACATTTATTTCGACACTAGTTATTCGAGAGAATATATTGTGGGTGAAATAATATATTTATTAGTGAGTAATGAAGTTACATTTATTTAATAAATAAATAGCCATTACTCAAGGTCTAATAAATGTGGTGGAGAAAAATGGAAAATAAAAGTACACGCCGTGAATATTAATTATACACACCGTGTAGTTTTATGGAAAACAAGTACACGTCGTGTATTAATTATTACACGCCGTGTAGTTTTCCAGTCAGGATTTTGAGGATATAATATTGTTTTATTAAATTATATTAATTATAATCAGCGTGGGCGCATGTCAAGGAATTAATAATTCAACATGGTGGTTTCAATAAGAGTTAATGAAATAAATAAAATGTGTAACGTGTTTATTGCATAAGAGCCTCAGCCCAGTTGGTGAGGACTCGCTAGGTGCATCCAAGAGACCCAAGATCAAATCTAGGTGGAGGCATATTTCCAGGGTATTGTAGTATTACTGTATCAGTACTGTAACAGGCACTATTTGGTACTGTAGCATCTGGAACTATTCATCCATCTGGGCCTTCGAGCCACCGGTTTGGTCCTCAGGTCCTGTAAGGCTTTTGGGCCACCCAAGGCCTTCAGGGCAGTTGATTATCAAGGCCTTCGGGCCACCTTAAGCCCTTCGGGCCACCCCAAGGCCTTCGGGCCACATGAATGCAGGCCCCAAACACACTACAAAAAAGGAGCAGCCCCAGATGAGGATTCAGAGCAGGTGCATTCACCAGAGCAAAGCCAAATGGATTGTCAGAATGAGAGGGTATGGCTATGTCATCGGTACCAGCCTGTGCTTGCACGAGAAGCCTAGCCAGACAGTCATGCAAAGGTGGAGAGCTACTATCAAGATGCAGATTCTGGGGAGGGGAAGTTCCTTATAGATAGTCTGGTTGAATTCCCTAATACCTTCGGGTCATGTAATCTCCTAAACCTACGGGCCATGTAATCCTTGAGCCTACGGGCCTTGTAAGGGTTCCCCCTCATCCCTTGAAAGGGGAGTTATCAAAAATCAATAAAAAATGAAGGCCTTCGGGCCATTCAGGCGTAACGTGTTTATTTATTGTCATAAATCTATTAACCTCAAACCCGATTATAAATATCCTCACAACCCCAACACTTTGGAGAGCCATTTTGTTGTACACAACAGATTTGGAAATACTCTCAATCCAAGAGAGAATTCCATTTCCACCAAGAACACCCTCAAGTTACATGAGCGAGATCCTCCACCGGATCAAGGCGGTCGAAGGTGGAAATCGCAAGCGAAGGTTCTTCCGCGCTATCTCCCGGAGATCCCTTCGGCGATATCCAGAGATACGTGGAGCACATGTGGATCACCGCTAGAGGAATCCTATACTTGGATTCTACGATGCAATGACGAATCACAGGATCGTGACCGGAGACATTGATGAAGAAATAATTCCACCAAGGTAATTATTGTGAATTAATTAAAATAATTATAACCAACATATGATGATCATATCTCAATGGTTCCAGGACTCTTCTTTTCTTTATCATTCTTCGTTCCATTCCGAAGATCCGGCATTTTATATTGTGACAGATCTCGAATTAAACATTGTTTAACACTAAAATTAAAGTTGTTCAAACCCACCAACGCGCTTCCACTGCGCCCGGAACCTACAAGTGGTATCAAAGGGGTCATATCATTGATTATAATTATTTAGTTTTTCATTGGTGATTTACGCATTTAATAATTTAGTTATTTAAATTCATGTTTAATCATTCTGGAAATCTGAATCTCGAGATCTGTTCCACCTCCCTCATTTCTCATTCACCTCACAGAAACAAATTTTTCTTTTAATTTTGATTAAAATAAAATAGAGGAACTCATCCGGAGGATCCAAACGTTTCTGGCCGTACAACACCAGAATACACGGCGTGTATTCGAAAGTATACGTCGTGTAGTCTAGGTTCAATGCATTGAATGATCCTCTAAATCAGCCCATGTATTGGATTCTTTCTAAGAATTTAAGACACCGTGTGTTGACTAGAAACATGTGGCACACGGTTTCTGGATTACACGATGTGTGGTCCAATGAACATGGCGTGTAGTCCCTTCGGGTTAGGGTTGGGCCGTGTACCCCGTACACGGCTTTCTCGGCTGGAAACCGTGTAATGAGGAAACTACACGGCGTGTGTCCCACAGAACACGCCGTGTACTCTGAAAATTTCTGAAGTACATTAACACGCCCTGTCCCCGGGCGTATACTTCGGATGGACGGTGAAGAAAAGTACACTCCGTGTAGTCGGAACTACACGCTGTGTACTCACCCAAATTATGCAGATTTATTAAAATTTATTATTATATTATACAAACCCTTGAGACATGTACCATGGTGCAGGCGTAAAGCTGAGGCACAACACGTGATAGGTGTTTTATATATATGTGTTTAATTTAACATCTGTGTAATGAAAGGGAATTCACCGGGTTGCCTCAAAGGTACAAGTTACGTACAAGGATAATTTTAAATGAATTTATTTGTTTAAAATTATGATGGATGAGAATCTCAAGGAATTTCAGAAAAGGGTTTAAGATAAAAGGATTGATTAATTAAAGATAATTAATTCATTCGAGTGTGATTTATCTTAAACAAGAACGATTAAAGAATTGAATGCTAGTTTTATTTATGCGTAAATATCATTGAATGTATGTATGATCATGAGCTAGACCGAGACCTTTTTATGTGAATGGTTTCTATTAATTTATTTATTTAAATTAAATTTTTTGGCCTGAGAGCCATCTCCTCATTAATATGTAGGGTTTGCGTGCCCAAGGATTATTTTATGTAAAAACCCCTTTTACCCCTCACTTGTGTGTGAGATAAATGCATATGTAATGGATGGAGATCCCAAGCTAGTGGAGGCGGCTCAAGTCAGGAGCCAAGGTGAAACCAATCCAAGGAGATACAAAGGTGGACAGGTGGAAAGCTATAAACATGAACCTGAAAGGTTCAAGGTGTTTCTCCCCTAGGTCTTGGGTTATTTTATCAACCGCTAGATAAACTAACCAATAGAAAAATCTCATGATCATACCATTTATTTTATTTATATCAGTTGCATGGTTTATTTATTGTGGGTGTGTTGTCATGATCACACAATTAATGGATTAAACGATCATGCAAGATGGAACTAAAATAAAACCAGCTTATACATAAATATTATCTTAGACATGGTTAATCACTTAATTATATCCCACTTAATATTAACAAGCATGTAATCAAAGATAATAAAATGGCAATTTACATATAAGGATAAAATCCCTCAAAATAAATATTAAGTCGGTATAGCCTTCCATAATTTTGGTTAGAATCGAACCATAGTTCAAAGTGCTAGACCAACCCTAGTTGGGATGCTTTCAATTATCGGGGAATTCTAATTCAAGGTTTTGGGTTGACTTGACTTGGTTCGCATCAAGGGTTGACTGCCACAGTAGTACTTGGTGTGACCAAGAGGCAAAGGTTGAGGAAATCCAAAATAAAAGGATTTCAGGATTGGGGAGTCCACTCAGCGGATCAAGGAGCTGCGAGTTAATGTAGTTGGCATTTGGAATGCCTACCTAAAACCCTTCAAGTTGCTTGACCAACCCTAGTTGGGGTAATACGAAGGGAAATATGGATCCTTTCCACTAGAATATTCAGGCAACAGAATATTCCGAAATCAATGGTGAGGGCTATTTGATTTCGATAAAATAGTGGGAGACTAATAAGTATTAATTTATTTATTTGTCTCAGTTTTTTAATAAAGAAATAAACCTTTGCTCATCTTAATTTGTAGAAAAAACTAGAAAATTACTTCAAACATATCATTGCGAACCATACTCGAGAAGGAAAACCTTCTCAGCATCACCAATTTCCAAGAGTGGTAGAGGCGTTTACGCATCATCCTTCACCACGAAAGGAAATTGTATGTGCTGGAAGATCCTATTCCAGTTGCATCTGGGAAAGAGGCCAATGATGAGGAATTATCTCCCTATATGAAGCACATGGATGATGCCACACATGTCCAGTGTTTCAGGCTATCGGCCATGTCTAATGAGATCTTGAAGCAACATGAAAACATGGACGCATATAGCATGATGTCTCACCTTAAGTATCTCTACCAAAAAAAGGAGAGATAGGAGAGGTATGAGATCTCCAATGATTTGTTTACAACTAATCTTGGAGATTCTGCGCCATATGGGCCTCATGTAGTCAAGCTCATTGGCTACATTGAACGCCTGGACATCTTAGGGATTAAATTCCCGGATGAGTTTCATATAGATCTCATCCTATCATCACTGCCCAAGACCTTCTCTAGCTTCATTGTCAATTATAACATGAGCGGTAATGAGAAGAGTCTATCGGAGCTTCTGACCTTGATTCACCAAGTAGACAAGGACATGGGGCGTGACAAACCCGCAGTCCTTATGGTGAACAAGAAAAGGAAGGACAAGGCAAAGGGGCCAAAGACTTATAAACAGTCTGAAGCCCCCGAGAACCGTCCCTCCAAGAAGGGGAAGATCTAGAGGCAGGGAAAGGAATGGGAGGCGGTGTGTTTTTCATGTGGCAAGAAAGGCCACTGGAAGAGGAAATGCACCCAGAAGCGTGGGGACACTAAAGGTGCGTTCGTTATCGAGTGTAATCTTTCCATTTCTACACATTGGGTATTAGATACAGCTTTTGGGGCTCACATTTGTATTCAAATGTAGGAACCAAGTAGATTTAGAAATATTTCTAGAGGAGAGGTGGATCTTCGAGCTGCCAATGGCGCAAGGCTGGCTGCGTTGACTATTGGTGACTACCACCTCTCATTACTGACTGGCATGATTTTGGTTTTACATAACTGTTATTATGTGCCTAGTCTTACCAAGAACATAATTTCTGTATCTTGTTTGGATATGGATGGATTTATTTTCAAGTTTTGAAATAAGGGTTGTCTCTTTTATAAGAACAATGTATGTTATGGTATGGCACATTTAAATAATGGTTTGTATGTATTAAATTACAAAAACCAAGTGTTGGAAATCAATAACGAAACAAACTCACATGACTTATACATCACCCAGTTGTGGCATCACCGTCTTGGTCATGTAAACGAGAAGCACTTGATAAAGCTCTGCCAAGATGGCTATTTAGACTCTATTGAGCTAAAACCACTTGATAGATGTCATGCTTGTTTACAAGGTAAAATGACCAAGATGCCTTTTGGTGGATAGGGTGAAAGGGCCACAGAGATTATAGTATTGGTACACACGGATGTATGTGGACAATTTCTAGTAAAATCTAGAGGTGGATATTCTTACTTCATTAATTTTACTGATGATTTGAGTAGATACAGATTTGTCTACTTAATGAGGTATAAGTCATAAGCCTTAGAGAAATTTAAGGAATTCAAGAATGAAGTAGAGAATCAGCTTGGTAAGAAGATAAAGAAACTTCGATCGGATTGAGGTGGAGAATATCTAAACCAAGAGTTCATCGATCTTCTACGGGAGTCTGGGATTCTATCTCATCTCACTCCTCCTTATACACCACAGTGGAACGGTGTTAGTGAAAGGAGGAACCGCGCCTTGTTGGACACGGTGAGGTCAATGATGAGTCATGCGGATCTTCCATTATCCTTTTAGGGATATGCATTACAAACTGCAGCATACACATTAAACTGAGTACCAACTAAGGCGGAAAATGAAATTCCCTCCGAGTTATGGAATGGAAAGATACCCATTTTTTCGCATACATGTGTATGGGGATGCGAGGTGTTTGTTAAGGCCTTCTCAGTCAACAAACTAGCACATCGGGGCATGAAATGTATCTTTATAGGATATCCTAAGGAAATGAAAGGATATTACCTATATAACCCTCAGGACAAGAAAGTGATTGTCGCCAGACAAGCCATCTTTCTTGAGAGGGAGCACATCCTCAAAAAGGATACTGGGAGCAAGATTGACTTTGACAAAGTTGATGCTCAAGATACACAGGAGTTGGTACAGGAAAAAGTTCCATAGGTCCCCATGGAAGAGGTTCCAAAAACACAAGTACTGCGTAGGAGCTCAAGAGAGGTAAGGGAACCAGAAAGATTTGTTTTCCAAGTCACTAAGGATGGTAAATCATTATTGTTGGGCAATGATGAACCTCTCTCCTACAAGGAAGAAGTAGAAAGCTCAGAAGCTGTAAGATGGATAGAAGATATGAATTCTGAGATGGATTCCATGTATCAGAACCAAGTCTGGGTTCTTGTCAATGATCCAGTTGATGTAAAGCCTGTTGGATGAAAATGGGTATTCAAAAGAAAACTGGAGATAGAAGGTCAAGTTAGCACCTACAAAGCAAGGCTAGTGGCTAAAGGATTTAGACAGCGTCAAGGAATTGACTATGATGAAACCTTCTCGCCAGTTTCCGTGTTTAAATCCATAAGAATCATACTTTCCATAGTAGCTTACAATGACTATGAGATTTGGAAAATGGATTTCAAAACAACATTCCTTAACGGGAACCTTCAGGAAGATGTCTATATGACACAACCAAAAGGGTTTATGACACCAGTTGAATCCAAACAGGTTTTCAAGTTGCAGAAATCCATTTATGGATTGAAGCAAGCATCCAGTTCATGGAACATTCGATTTGATGAATCCAGAACAGAATTTGGTTTCATTAAGAATTAATTAGATCCATGTGGTTATAAGCGGTTTAATGGGAATGTGATCATTATCCTAGTAGTATATGTTGACGACATATTACTTATTGTAAATGATGTACCAATCTTACAGTCAGTTAAGGACTGGTTGAACAAGTGTTTCTCCATGAAGGACTTAGGAGAATTAGCCTATATTCTAGGGATCAAGATCATTCGTGATAGATCTAAGAGGCTTCTTGGACTAAGTTAGGGTACATACAATGACTATATACTAAAGAGATTTAGTATGGAATAATCCAAGAAGGGATTGGTTCCAGTGTCACATGTCCTACATCTTTCTAAGAAAATGTGTCATCAGAAACAACAAGAGAAAGATAGAATGAGTAAGATCCCATATGCTTCAGCTATAAGATCCATCATGTATGTCATGTTATATACCAGGCTTGATGTTTACTATGCATTGAGAATGGTAGGAAGATATCAAGCAGATCCAGGAGAACAGCATTGGACTACTGTTAAGACTATCCTTAAGTATCTGAGAAGAACTAAGGATATGTTCCTGGTGTATGGAGGAGACAAGGATCTTGTCATCAGAGGGTATGATGATGCTGGTTTTCAGACAGATCAGAATGATCTAAAGTCGCAATCTAGACATGTTTTCTGTCTCAATGGAGGAGCTGTGAGCTAGAAGAGTTCAAAGCAGCCATTTGTCACCAATTCTACAGTGGAGTCCAAATATATAGTGGCTTCTGATGCAGCCAAGGAAGCCGTCTAGATTTGTAACTTTGTCCAGGAGCTTGATGTGGTGCCTAGCAGTAAATATCCAATTACATTGTATTGTGATAATACTACAGTGGGGGTTCTTGAAAAAGAACCAAGGTCACATCAACGAACAAAGCACATACTCCGGAAGTATCACCTCTTAAGGGATTTCTATCAGAGGGGTGAAGTTCCTGTGAGAAGAGTGTCCACGGAAGAGAACGTGGCAGACCCCATGAATAAATGCCTATCTCAGCAGAAGCATGAATATCATGTGAGAGCTAGCGAGTTAAAGTTTGTTAGTAGTTTTCTCTAGTCCAAGTGGGAGTCTGTTGGATTTGGTGGCCTAGAACCAACTACTTTGTACTTTATTCATTAATAAAAGCCTTATCACATCTTGATTGTTCTTCTGTGTGACAATGTATGTGATAATTTACTAAGAACAGCTGTTGTGTTAAAGGGTCATAGCAGATCCCTACTATGATGAGAACCCAGAAGTTCCATAACACTGTTCTTGAATAAATTTTCTATGGCCGGATGATATTATTTGAGAGACACAAATAATACAGGTCATTAGGGGTGAGGACTCGTAAAACTTTGAGGCACCTTCTCATGGTGTGCGCCCTTGGTAATATCCAGGAGGATATTATGAGAACAAGACCCACCAGTAGGAAATATACATTTCATAGTGTCATTGGATGTTCCTATCTGCGGACGTGTGTATTGGTCCTTAGACTTTAAGATTATTAATAATGGGTATTACAACTCGCGCACTTAGATGTATTGATGAAAACTGTGATGACACATTGTTCTCAGTGAGGTAGGATATGTTGGGTGCGTCAAGAGTAATACTGAATTAATAGATAATGTGAGAAAGGATTTTTCCCTTCTGTTCCATAATGTAAGTGGATATCTCAGGCCCTTTGATTGAATTGATATAGCCTAAATAAATCCATGGACATGGTAAGGTATGGGCGAGTTCAATTCTGAGAAGTCAAAGAAAGAATAATCGAGCACATGGGTTGATGGCACTAGCATGCAACCCGCTTGATTAGAGATATTGAGACAAAGGGATTATATTACACAGTAAGCGTTCGTAGGAGGTGACACCTCATTGCAGCGTTAAATTCTTTCTCTATGGGTTCCTTGGCGTGTTTCTAGATGCTAACCTTGGACTTTAGGCAGGCTCCACCTAATTCCACTGAGAAAGAGGCCTAGAGGGTCACACACTAAGTGTGTCTATGTATCTCAGTTAAATATTAATTTAACAAGTTAAATAAATATTATTCCCGACTGTGGTTTAATAATTATTTAAGGATGTCTGATCGCATTTATTTCGACACTAGTTATTCGAGAGAATATATTGTGGGCGAAATAATATATTTATTAGTGAGTAATGTAGTTACATTTATTTAAGAAATAAATATCCATTACTCAAGGTCTAATAAATGTGGTGGAGAAAAATGGAAAATAAAAGTACACGCCGTGTATATTAAATATACACGCCGTGTAGTTTTCCAGTCGGGATTTTGAGGATATAATATTGTTTTATTAAATGATATTAATTATAATCAGTGTGGGCGCATGTCAAGGAATTAATAATTCGACATGGGGGGTTTCAATAAGAGTTAATGAAATAAATAAAACGCATAACGCGTTTATTTATTTTCATAAATCTATTAACCTCAAACCCGATTATAAATATCCTCACAACCCCAACACTTTGGAGAGACATTTTGTTGTGCACAATGTATTTGGAAATACTCTCAAACCAAGAGAGAATTCCCTTTCCACCAAGAACGAACTCAAGTTACGAGAGTGAGATCCTCCACCGGATCAAGGCGGTCGAAGGTGGACATCGCAAGTGAAGGTTCTTCTACGCTAGTACCCAAAGATCCCTTCGGCGACGTCCAGATATATGTGGAGCACGTGTGGATCACCGCTAGAGGAATCCTATACTTGGATTCTACGACGCAACGAAGGATCACAGGATCGTGACCAGAGACATCGACGAAGAAAGAATTCCACCGAGGTAATTCTTGTGAATTAATTAAATTAATTATAACCAACATATGATGATACTATCTCAATGGTTCTGGGACTCTTCTTTTCTTTTTCATTCTTTGTTCCATTCTGAAGATCCAGCGTTTTATATCATGATGGATCTTGAATTTAACATTGTTTAATGCTAAAATTGAAGTTGGTCAAACCCACCAACGTGTTTCCGCTGTGCTCGGAACCTACAGATACCACTTTGTAACGTCCCGACCCGGCTCACCATCGACCCGGTGGATGGATCGGTTGCCACATGGCCTCAAGCGTGTCTCCCCGTATGCCAAAGGCTGCCGACTAGTAGCGAGGGTATCGGGAGGTGATAGTGGGGAGACTATACCTTCATCAGAGTTTCACAACGATATCTCAGAGTAAATAACACTAGTAGCATATGTTGTAATAGATAAACAATGAACAAACAACAGTGGAAGACAAATAGTGATCATTTTTATAAAAGGTTCCCAAAGCCAGTTTACACGATACAGGGATGATGAATGATACAAGATGAAAAAAAAACAATACAGCATGCTTACAAAACAATGAAAAAGAATAAAGAAAAGACACCAAGGCCCGATGGGCGATCTCCTGAGCATCCCAAGCTCCCGCTTGGTCCTTTGCTCCTAACTCCTCATGTACAAATAGCACAGCACACAACCTAGGTCCTGCAAGCAATAAGGTCTACTCGGGTACCCCAGTACAATGGCGGCCCTAGTAGGGTGTGAGATATAAATCTCATTAGGCCGGCACCACTGGTGTCAAACCCAATCCAGACAGTGTATAATAATTTAACTGTGAGCGGGTGTGTAGGAATAAGTAAGCAGAAGTACATAAGTAAATAACACTTGTCCAGGTTCCCAAGGGACACCTGACGATTATACCATCTTCATCTCATTGTCGGTAAAGTAACCTGATCATGTCACCATATATATATATAAAAATATAAATTCATTTAGATCATAGATGGTATGGGGTAAGAATTCCTCCCACCCATTAATCGAGATTAGCGGGCATGAGGTAAGAATGCCTCTCGTCCCTATAGGTCAACTGGAAAGGGGTAAGAATGCCTCCCTTCCATACACGTATCGAGATTAGCGGGCACGAGGTAAGAATTCCTCTCATCCCTAAATTAACTGGAAAGGGGTAAGAATGCCTCCCTTCCATACACGTATTGAGATTAGCGGGCATGAGGTAAGAATGCCTCTTGTCCCGAAATTAACTGGCAAGGGGTAAGAATTCCTCCCTTCCATACACATATCGAGATTAGTGGGAATAAGGTAAGAATTCCAATCGTCCCTAAATTAACTGGAAAGGGGTAAGAATGCCTCCCTTCCATACACGTACTATCACACTGGCATGGGGTATAACTGCCTCCCATCTAACCACGTATCTGTCACTAGGTGGCCTCAGCATGCACTCACCTTTATTATCATTCATTATGTGTCATCAGCATGTGCGCACTCACAATACAACCATTTTTATAGTATACTACTTATGTCATTACCTCATAAGCATTCAAAAGTCATATCATAGTCACAATCAATCATATATCCCATATCCACGTCAATGGTTATAATCACATTCATACAAATATACTTAAGGAAAACCATCTCAAGTATCATTATCACATCATTTATCATATTCATCACACTTATACTTAAGTCAACTCCTCTTAAGTATCCATATCGAGACATTAACATATTCATCACCAAAGAATAACAAGAATTTAGCAGGCCAGTATAAGAATCTACTTCCTACTTTTATCTTGAATAAAGCGCACCTCTGATTGAGGGGTTTTGTTATTAAATTGTTAGTTTAGTGACCAAGCAACCATTTTAATCTTGTCCCTGCAATTCACACTCTTTGCACATAAGCATTTAATTGAAACTAAACTTGTATAATTAACATACCAAATCAGTGCAGAATTAACTCATTAATAAGTCAAGGAGAGGGATCCTACCTCAAGGTGGATCCATCCGTCCACTTCGACTCTTGACGCTTTCTAACTAAGAGCCTCTGATGCTCCCCCATGAGGCATTTGTGATTTTACATACGACCTATTCCTACACAGGCAAACCGCCTAAGCTCCGGCAAAGTGAAACCAACCCAAATCCAACAACGCACTAAGAAAAACATACCAAGAACCTCTAAAAAACCTAAGAGACTAATTGGAAGCTATGAAAACCAAAAATGGGTAAAACCCTTACCTCGGAATCAAACCGGCAGATTGAAATCACCGCAATCCACCTTGTCTTCGGCGGAGGATGTCGTACGCACACCAACAAGGTCTCGAGGGACCTTCTGCATCCCCTTACAACAAAAGAAACAAGACCAAAAATGAATTAAACAAAAACCCTAAACATGGGGGTTCGGTCGAAATAGATTAGGGAAAAGGGGAGGCTGAAAATCATCCAAGGAAGGAGAGGGAAGGAGGGGAGTGACCTAACATGGAGATTCATAAGAAGAAACCTCCAAAAATAATGAGAAAACGGAGGAAGATAGGGAGGTTGTGGGGCTTCGTGCGTCGCAACAGGGGAGAGCCCTCCCTAGGCTGGTGTCACACATATGGCCGAGAGGAGAGGGGAGAGGTGTGTTTAGTTTAGGTTTTTATTTTAAATTAATTTTAAATATTTTAAAAACCCAAAACAGGGCATGACGCACAGCTTGGGCCACACGGTTTGGCAAACCGTGTGCCAACTATGCGTCCCCCACTGGACACCCAAGACACCCCGCACGGGCTGGCTGTATGGTTTGGGGAAACCATGCGCAGGCCGTGCGGACTCCTCTGTTTCCCTGATTTAATCTACACGGTTTGAGCCACACGGTTTGGGAAGTTGTGTGCCAATCGTGTGCCTTCTGTTGTTCTTTAAAAACCAGTCTTCTTCAGGTACAACGCACCCGAAACACCTCGAGACACTCAGGAAACTTCTCAGGCCTTCACCCAACCCCAAAAACATTAAAAAGAAGGTTTCAAACCTTAGGAACCTCATTCTGAAGCCCGATTATAAAAATGACTGGTTCAGTAATTGAAAAGGTTCAATTTCCCCCACTTTTTAACCTGGTTCAAAACGCGGGTCATTACATCCTAAGCCTGACCTGAATGGCCTGAAGGCCTCTTTTTTTATTGATTTTTGATAACCCCCCTTTAAAGGGGTGAGGGGGAACCCTTAAAAGGCTTGTGGGATTAAGTGATTACATTTCCCGTAGGCTTTAGAGACATTACATGACCCAAAGGTCTTAGGGAATTCAACTAGACTATAACTACAAGGAACTACCTCTTCCCAGCATCTGCATCGTGTTGGTAGCTCTCCACCTTCGCATGGTCGTCTGGCTAAGAATCTCATGCAAGCATGATCATGTTGAGTACAATTGGTCTGGATATGATCATTTATGGGTATGAATAGTTTTTTATGCATACAATAGATGATCATATGCTACAGTGCTTGAGTATGATCTTCAGCTTCCTTTTTCTTCTCTTCCACCCATATACAATAAATCTGGGTACGATTTGAAATAACTTATTTCCCTTTTCTTACATTATTTTTCATCATAAGTTCTCCAATTAACTTATGATTTATATAAAATAAAAATCAAAAAATCATCATCACATTTAATTAATAATATTCATGCAGACTCTGATTCTTTATCAAAACCATCAAATTCTTCGTATCGAATTCAGTGTGAATCTGATGGCCATTTACTTCTTGCAAGATGAATTCTCAATGTGACTAAACCTTTTATTCTAAATTCAATGAAAATTTGATTATGATCAATTCTTCACTATGATATTCTCCCATTCCTGACCTAAGGCGGGTCTGATCAGAACCTTTTCTTTCAAACAGCTTCTCCTCATTATGATAGACAGAGTGAATCTGATTGTTCAAAAAACACAAGTTCGATTCTTTTGAAAACAATGATCAATATGATTTATATCCATCATCTTTCTCAACATACTTTATTTCTTCAACATTATGATCAATTGACAACAAATAAAACCAAAACACAACTTGGTCCTAAAAATCTCCCCTTTTTATTTTTTGTTAATACCCACTTCAACCACTTAAAAAACAATAAGTGATATTTTTTTCTTTTCTATCTTTTTATTTTATCCATTCCTTTATAACTCCCCATATTTATTTTATTTATCCCCCTTTTTCTTATCTCTCCCCCTTATTGACAAACAATTTCAAAGGGTTCATCAAGACAAGTTTCTCAGAAACGATCTCATTTCCAGGGGTTGTAGCATTTCATTTTCATATTTTTAAATTTTTCTTCAACATGGGTATCAAATGAGTTTCTTAACAAAGAACTTTTAACTAAACAAATCTAAGTATACATGGGTGAACCTAGGGTATAAAACAAGATTTTATAATCAATGTGATCAATGTTATCCATAACACAACTTTCATGTAATACCTTTTTTTGTTTCTTTCAACATTCTCATGATTGGGGAAATACTTGAAAGAATTTGTTTAAGATAAAAGTAACATGCACCCATCTCTGCAAGAGTTGGTGTCCTAGAACTAATTGGTTTTACTTTGATTACATGGAAATTTAATGTATTTAAATATTAAACATCTTATTACATATTGTTCATTTTTCTGCATGACTATGATGTAATAATGTCCAAGAGTATTTGTTGTATTGATAAGGTCATGGAAGTTCGTCACTATGATGAGAGCCTTTAAATCCTATAACAATATTCTTAAATATAGTTCTATGGTTGGATGAAATACTATTATGGGACACATAGTATGCAGACTGTCAGGTGTGAGTACTCGTAGGCAGATGAGACTTCCTCTCATGAAGTTCGTACTTGGTAATCTCCAAGATATGAGATTATGAGAACAGACCCACCAATAGGAATTCCACATGTTTTGGTGTCATCAGATATTTCTAAATGTGAGCATGTGTAATAATCCTTAGACTTTAATATGATCATTAATACGTATCATGACTCATGCACTTTGATTTACTGACGAAAACTGTCACGCAAATAGTTGGCGGGAAGTAGGGTATGTTGGGTGCGTCATGAGTGGCGTGTTATTAATGGATAAGTCGAGGAAGGATTTGTTCCTTCCATTTATGGAAGTTGATATCTCATCCCTTTGATTGAAATAGAATCTTCATGCTAAATTCCATGGTCATGGTGTAACGATGAGTTTATTTCAGGTAGTCAAAGTACGACGTATCAAACATAAAAGTTGATAACACTATCATGAAACCTGCTTGATGAGAAATTGAAAAAAAGGGATTATATTACACAGTGAGCCTTCATATGTGGATGTCGTTGTTAAGACATTACGTTCTTTCTCTTGGGTGCCTTGACCCATTACTAGATAATACTCTTGGACTTTAGGCAAGCCCACTTAATTCCAATGAGAAAGAATCCTATAGGGTCACACACTAAGTGTTTTTTGTGGTCTCGGTTAAATTCTATTTGAATTTAATTATTGAAATAAATATTATTCTCAAGACTGTGGAATAATTTTATTAAAGTTAAAATGATCACATAAATTAAATAAAATATATTTATTTATTTTATTAAACATTTAATAAATATTTATTTGCAAGTTTGTAAATAAAATATTTATTTAAGAGAATAAATTATTTATTTATTTATTTGGGTGTTCAATAAATGGAAGTGGATTTTGAGTAGACCAAGGCTGGTCTGGTAGTAAAATACTTATTTGCAAGACGGAAAATAATTATTTAACTAGTTGTCACAAGTTTAAATAATAATAACGCTGCTATTATTTTGTGATGAGGAATTTTATTTATAATTCTATTTTTCACAAGTTGGCGCACCATAAATAATTATGTGGTATTATTATTATGAGCATGGGTTTTCTCTAAGTTCATGAATGTATTTAATTGATGTTATGTAATTAAATATTGTAACTGAAGTTCCATGCATATAAATAGACAAGTACACCTAATGTGCCAGACACCACACGACACCGAATCGCACACCTGGTGAATTGAGAATTGTTAAGCTAAAAAAATTCTCTCTTGAATCTTCTTCCCATCCCTATTAAGAACGAGAGACGTTCTTCAAGGCTGAAGAACAAGTGATCAAGAATGACTGACATAAGACACTCACTTCGCCGCACTAGCACCTGGAGAATGAGCGGTGTCGATCGGAGGCCATCAGAGCACGTGTGGATCACTGCTAGAGGGATTTTAGTTTGGATCCTTACAAGCGCAACGAGATAATCCGTAAGGGTCATTCTGGAAGATCAATATCATCAACTAAGAAAATAATGAAGATCCAGGTATTATTTTATTTATGAAATTAATTAAATTAATTATAAACATGATGTGAAAGATCATCTCTAAAGGTTTAGGTCTTCTTTATTATTTATCTAAATATTTGATTCTATTCTTTGTAGACTGGCGTTCATCGTCGTATTGATCCTGGAATAATCATTGATTGTGGTAAAAATTAAAGTTGGGTTTCGTCCCAACCATGCTTCTACCGCACCCAGAACCTTCAAGTGGTATCAGAGTGGTTACATTATAGTTTATAATTATTTAAATATTTCATTGATGATTTATACATTTAATAATTTAGTTGTTTCAATTCAAGTTAATCATTCTGTAGATCTGAATCTCGAGATCTGTTCCTCCACTTTCATTTCTCGTTCACCTTATAGAAACAATATTTTATTTTAATTTTGATTAAAATAATCCATAGGATCTCATTTGGAGGTGCCAAAGGTTCCTGGACATACAACACAAGAACACACAATGTGTATTCAGCAGTACACGTCGTCTAGCCAAGGTTTAATGCACCGAGTCTAGTCTACCAAACCAAGTCATGTCATTGGAGTTTGTCTAAGTATTAATGACTTCGTGTGTTGACCAGGAACAGGCAGCACATGGTTTTCATATTACACGCTATGTGGTCCACTAGATACGACATGTAGTCCCTTGAGGTTAGGGTTGGACTGTGTACCCCGTACATGGCTTTCCCGGCTGGAGGCCGTGTAACAACGAACTACACAACGTGTGACCTACTGGACACACCGTGTACTCCAAATATTTTTGAAGTACACTCACACGCCATTTTCCCAGGCATGTACTTCGGATGGATGGTGAAAAATAGTACACGCCATGTAGTTGGAACTACATGTCGTGTACTCATCCAAATTACGCAGATTTATTAAAATTTATTATTATATTATAAAAACCCTTGAGACGTGTACCATCATGCAGGCCTAAACCTGAGGCACAACACATGATAGGTATTTTATATATATGTGTTTAATTTATCATCTATGTAATGTTCATTTCTACTTATTGGATAGTTATGAATAGGAATTCATCGGGTTGCCTCCAAGGTACAAGTTACGTACAAAGATAATTCACTACAACAAAACTGGCTATTAGCGGCGGTTTAAACTGCCGCTATATGGTTTGGCGGTGGTTTACAGAAACTGCCACTAAACTGGGCGTTGGAAATCTATTAGCGGAAGTTTTTTCCATTTCACGAAGGTTTAAGGGAAGCGTCGTAGATGCCTCATTTTGCGGCGGTTTTTGTGACTTTAGTGGCGGTTTGACGGGTGCCAGATATTTTTTTATTCGCGGCAGTTTTAACCGCCGTGATATTCAAGCATTTGATGAATCTCTGTCTCGGCGGTTATAACCGCCACTAAATATAAACCAATTAAATTTCGCGGCAGTTTTAACTGCCGCTAATGGTTTACCAGTAAAGCATTAGCGGCAGTTATAACCGCCACAAAATACTGACCAGTAAAGCATTAGTGGCGGTTAAAACCACGGCGAAATGCTGACCAGAAAAAAAAATCAGTTTTGCTTCTATTGCCCCACTACCCTGAAAAACAAATCAAACCAAAAAATGGAACAGGAGACATAATACAAACAAATAAAATGTTATTTTTAACTTGGTATCCCCAACATGATGAAACAAAAGACATCATATAAACAATCGACCATAATTCTATAGTGATAATAATCAATAATGGATCTATAGGGAAGCATGAAATCCATTCCAATAATTACATCATTCAGTTACATGATTGGAAAGAATGAATTATATATAAAAAACATTTTCCTATCTGATGGGGAAAATAATTCCATCGGTGAACAATCATTGATAGAATAACCAATGAGGTTTATAGATTCTTAATGACACATAAATACACTATATCAAGGACCAGAATCTCTAGAAATGTATCAAATATAACATTGTATGATTCACTTGTGTCAAATAATGTATAATCTATAGTAGAGGTTACTAGATTAGTACCTCAAACAATAGATGAATTTTAATTATGCTCCCTATCATATGTTGAACGTCATTTAGTTTTCCCATACCATGACTCTATACTACAACCTGACTATTTTGAGTGGGATCACATTTCATGCACATTAATTCCTGAGTCTAGTATCAACTATGTCGACTACCACCTTGGCCTCAGTAGTATGTGGTATTATAGCTACATCCCTACTAAAAATTTATAGGACCCACATAATAATGTGGAATATGTAAAGATCTTATCCCCCTAGGAGGAATTGGTGGAAAAGTTTTGAAGATGTGCAAGATATGACCCAAACTCCTATAACCTATGCATTCAACTAGATACACCGTACGTTGGGCCTTATTGGCGTAATAAGGGCCTTGTTTATATCTCAGTAATTGTAAGGGCCTTGTTGATATCTCAGTAATTGTAAATACTTTTGTTTTTAGGTGATGAAGATTGGACCACATAATTAGGTAGATTTCATGCACAAAATATTCCAACAACACCTATGGAATGTTATATTATGGAGTGGATAATGTCTATAACATGACTAGTATATTGTCTTTAGAAAAATGTTTCTTTATATTTTTCAAGAGACTCCTCAACCTGGTCTGACCAAAGTGGTTGTTTCCCCACTTCTTTATTGTAAACAATGGGATTAGAAGTTGTTTAACCTATTATATTGGAAGGAAAGTGGTCCAAGTGTGGTTTGGATAATTACCATTCTCTTGGGTTGTCCTCCTATTGAGAAAGGATGTTAGTTGAAAATATTGAGGCATCGGGCATGACTAACCTCATTTTCCCAAGTGAATTGTGATAGGAGGTCTTTCTCATTGTCAATCCAACAAGGGGAGGACCTTCATAATGATTTTCATCATGGGGAGTACTACAATAACAACTTGAATTCAAGCTATATGGATAATTCCTGCAATGTGTACCCTGGAGAAGACCTTTTGGGTGGATGATATTAAGGGAAATAAATCCTTGTTTTTTTATCATCCAGACATTTATAGCATATTTTTAGTGCTGATCAAGATATTGAATCTCATAATAAATCATATTCTAAGAATTAAGTGATCCTTCATGGAAGGGTGTATGGGGAGGACCTTCATAGCTACTGGCATCAAAGTAGATAAGAGGACCTTCGCAAATAAAACTACTATTTTTTTAATTTGGTAAAAAAGGAGTAGGATCCTAATCATCCATAGATAAACATATGAGGGTTCAAGAACACCAATATGAAGTAGATCAAGATCATAGATCAGATATTAATTTTCCAATCACCTTTGGTGTTTCTTCTTTTTGGATGCTCTCTTGTGGGTGATAGAGGTTTCTTTCTATGGATATCATATTACATATACTTAATCTTGTTTTATTATCTCTCATGTCACTATGATAATTTTATGATAGGTCTATGGAATTTCGGTTGGGATATGTTCATACCTTGTAGTGCCCACCGGGGTAGACCGATGACCTTTAGTTGGAACGGGGGTATGGTCCCGATCTGGTTGTCCATATAACATGGGATTTGGCCCATGACCCTCTTGAATGGGAGAAAAGACGTGTATCTTCTCTAAATATCCTCATATTATGTTAATGAGTCACCCAAATTATGGTAGAATAGTTGTGTGTCTTCCCTTTAACCATTTTTAGAATATTCTAGGTGACTTCAGTGACTAGAACATGCATATTTTCTTATTCTATTGTTGGAGAATGTGTATGGGCCTGATCTTTTCCTCCATTTCATATAGGTATATACCAATGTTAATCAAGTCAGTGGGAAAGGATATGGGTATTCCCTATATTTTTTACCAAAATATTCTTGGTGATTTCTTTGAATAATACCATATTATACCGAAAAGCTTAATTAATGTGGGAAAATGTGTCCTCTTGCTCATAGTTTGCCACCATATTTAGTTAGTGGGATTATTTGGAGGGTATAGATGTAGGGCCATGTTATTGGTTGATTTTTCACTACCCTCAGTGGGTTTTCCTGACTACCTAGGTTTGGGAGACTTAGGTCAGACTCCCGAGGTAAACACACGCATCATATAGAGGTTTTATTACTTTGTAGCATTGGTGATGGTGAATGCTAGAAGGAGACATTTAGAGGGTCCCTTATGCTATCTAGATGAGTCCATACCTCTTGATCAACCTCCCTAGATAAGGGAGGAACATGTTATTTCCTTCTATGGATATGACCATGAAATGGTTTGAGATGGAAACTGTTTACAACAAATTATGTTCCACTAGTCATTGTCGAGTAGACATCTAGTAGGGATTTTTGAGATGAATGGATTTTTTAGCTTCCTCTGAAGATGGAAACGTACCATTTAGGTGTGACTCCCAAACCAGTGAATTTGAGACCCAATGTTGAGGGTGCAAGGTTGATAATAGAGCCCTAGTTTTAAATGAGGATCCAACTTGTGCAGTAGTTGGAGCATATGTGTTCTTAAAGTAATAAAATGTCATTTGGATCAAAGGGGGTTCTAGTTGAAAGTTCCATAATACTTATGAGAAACATTTACAAGAAATCCTTATGAAATCAGTATATAAATAAATAAACACATGAATAATCAATTGTATCTGATCCATGTTTGTACACATTTCATATTTTGAGAGAGAAAAAGGAGCCTAACATGTGGGTGACACATGCATTTTGTTTAAGGTTCCATGTTAGGTTCACCATTTTTGTTTCCAAATACTTTTATTGGTGAGTATATGATTCGTATCACATGATTAGGCTAAACCACATTCCCATCATCCTCTTATGTTTGGTCTCTATACTGCCTACTAGGTTCAAATTTATATAACAAGAACAAAATAACAAAAGGATCACTCTTTAGTCATCCAAAATCTCGACTACCAATTCAAACACAGACCTAAATGGAATGATGTATACCACACTCAAGAAATCAAGACATAAAATGAAACATCATAAATCAAAAACATGCATAGAAGGAAACATGATAAATCAAGAAAATGTTAGGACATGGAAATCTTTGGTGGCAACTATGTGCCATACATGTTACATATACAAACCAACCGTTCTCATATTTGTTCAACACATCAACAACACTACTAATTATGGTCCGATGATGCATCGTCACCCTCTCCACCTCCATCTCCACTACCTGCTTCCACCTGTAATAACATTATATTGAAAATTAAATATTGTTTTATATTTATAATTAAACTTAAAACCAATAAAAGTTTTCAAACTAAATGATTTTGATTTTTTGTGATTTACCTACTCACCACTAGTCGATGCACTACCACCGGGGGCATATCTGCTCATATGCTGACGTATTTCAATCAACTCTTTCTGCAAAGAAGATATCTGATCCCCCTGCCTTTGTTTTGTAGAGAAACAATCTCTTTCTGAGCATCTTCGGGTATGGGGTGACTAAAGCCAGGAGTAGATGTAGCTGCCATCCTCGGTGGCCTGCTAAAAACCTCAGATGGTACGGGTCCCAAACCCATCCCGTGCACTCTACCAGGATGCTCCTTCCCAAGGACTTTAGCAACCGAGTCATCCTGGGAGACCGAGTAGGACTGCCCAGGATTTGCATCCCATATTTCTTTAATTTTTACCTATAAATAAAATATCAATATATATTAACACAGTAAAAACTGATAATAAGTTATTATAATAAAAAATTGACTTCATACCCCAACTTCTTTGGTAGGCTCATTAACAAAACTTCCATCTGTTTTTTTGTGAACATTCATCCACAGTTCAGTTCGGGATGCTTCATGCCCTAAACTCTGTGACTTTATTAAACAAAGATAAATCAACAATTCAATATGTTAAATAGATAATATTGTCTTATAAATATTTAAACTAATTAAAATATTACTAATTACATTCGGCTTCTAGAAAAGCTTTTTGAGCCCGCAGTGTGCGGGATAACTTGCTTTGCCTGGTTTGATGCATTCTATCTTGAGAGATCTTGAAATAAATAAAATTCAATTTAATAGTAATGTATTCAATGTCATCTCCTCTTTATATACATGTATAAATTTAAAATGAGGATAATATAATAATATATATTTCAATACCATTCGCTTCTCATCACGATATCTATCAACAAAAACATTCCACTATTCTTTCGGTACCCCACTGGGTAGCTTCTCATACATTTGATACACGGTCAATGAAGTATCGTTGACATCACACCACAACCTCCATTTGAAATCTTTCCATTTTTTACCAAGATTTTTCAATGTCCACTTCCGTGCTATCACATCAGCAACGGTAAAGTGGAAGAACATCTGTATATAGAAATTCATTTTGAACATATTAGTAACATGACATTCAATTAAACCATAACGTAATAAAATTACATTTATCTGTGAATCAAAAACTTCATTTTTCCAGTTTGGAGGCATATGCCTCCAATCATCATATGAAATAGGCAGGGAAATGGGCTCCGCTGCCAGCTGACCTATAATCTGGCCAAGTAACCTTGTGGCGTCATCCGTCGGGACCCCATAAGAATCAAATGGCACGACTATCTTCTCATCATTCATGTTCCAAACATCTTAACTTTTTATGTGTTTTTCCACGGTTGCATTTTTTTCATCTAAAATGATCAAACAATTAGTATAAACAAAATGCAATAAATTTATTTAATTAAAATTTGTACCTATGACTGTGACCCTCCAGAATGTCCATGATGAACTGGAAGGGGCGTGTCACCGCCCCACTACTGAGGCTCCTGTAGGGGGAGTCAATGACTAATCCTCTAATGATACATCCAAAGATGGTGTCAGAGATGGTGCAGGGGTGTAGGCAGCTGGTGCCTCTGATGCCATGGGAACAGACGGATCATCATCTGTCGCAGAACTAGATGAAATAGTGTATCGCTTCCTCCTTGGAATTCCTGTCATTTAATCAAATAAAATTAAGTTCAGAATATATATTTCAAAAAAAATATGCAGAAAAAAAATTTAAAAATGATAATAGATGCCCAGTACTAACAAACAAAATATATATATCAATTATAATGAATTACTGCAGAAATGAAACAAGTGGTTGCTGAATGAATAAATAATTGTACATACAATCATTTTCCCCTTCAATCATGTCGGTTTCCTGCTCCATTGCTTTATCCACTTCATTCATCCTTGCTAGACTAATATTTTCAATATCATTATGGACAAATAATTCGGCTTCCTGTTGTTGATGAAATTCAATTGCAGAGGTTAAATCTTCCACTTCATCACCCATATCATACAAATCTCTTTGTATTACGTGAGTAACTACACTCTACCCTTCATCCACAACATCATTCACATAATATACCATTTTTTATTGCGATGATAAGATATATGGATCATGCAGTTCATGATCACCAACATCCATCAAGCGAGAGAAGTTTACAGAAGTAAATTGCAAGGAATCTCTTTTAACACCTCTGATAATATCGACCCATTTGTATTTGAATAAAATAACAGAAAAATGCCCATGGTAGTTTAATTCAATAATATCATGCATCTTTCTATAGTATCCCACTTCAGAAAATGTAAATATACCACTATTCTGTGTTTTCAAACCCACTTCTCGATCGACTGTACAAAATCTAAAGCCATTCACATTATAAGCGTCGAACTTTATAACTTGTTTTATAGGACCTCTAACAAGAAACTTCAAATCTTCTGAAAAGTCTACTCAAGTATCAGTATTCATGATCTGAAAAAAAAAATATAATTTAATAGATTTATAAATTGTATGTGTCAAACTAATATTCGTATTTATTGAAATATTTATAAACTTACACATTGTGCAAACCATTCTACCATCTCTTTATTCATAGATTTTTTTATATCTTTCTCATTTCGTGTTTGGCCTCTCATTCATCTCTTTGTTTGTATCCTCAACTCTTCAATAAATGGATCTGCAATTTCACTATTCAGCAGCACATATCTATGTGCCAGTAATAATTCCAATTCTGTCAGTGTCACATATGAGGTCCTCCCAACTGATCGGCCAATAGCAGAAAATATTTTTGATTTCTGATGCATTTTAGATTGAGTTGATGTGTCGTCGACACGTCCAAATCTATTAAATCTTGTCTCAATATCATCCAAATATCTGGAACAAAAGGTGAGACACTCCTAGTCCAAATAGCCTTCAACAATAGAGCCTTCTAGTTGAGCTTTATTTCTCACATATGCTTTCAAATTCCCAAGATATCTGTGAAATAAAATAATAATATTATGCATTTATTTAAATTACAAAAATTATTTACTTAACTGGAAACATATAAATAAAATACCTCTCAATTGGATATCTATCGATAATGAATGGGGCCTCCTAATTTATCTTCTTCAACCAAATTCACAGTTAAATGCATCATGACAGTAAAAAATGATGGAGTAAAGATCATCTCCATTGCACAAAGGGTCAATAAAAAACTCTCCTAGAGGTTGTCAAGCTAAAATGGATGTAGAGATTTATCACATAATTGCCTGAAAAATGTGTATAATTGGAGTACAACAGTAGTAACTTTTTTAGGTAATAATGTACGCAATGTCAATGGTAGTAACTGTTGTAACAAAATATGTGAATCGTGAATTTTCAATCCATATAACTTACGATTCTTCAAGTCAACACACCTCGAGATGTTACTCGAATACCCATCAGATACCTTCACATTCTTTAAAATTCAAAGGAACATATCTTTATCCCTATTTTTCATTGCAAAAATGGCTGGAACATACTTTTCATTCTCATCTGACCAGAGATCATGTTTTATGTTCATTACTTGTAAGTCTTTGCGAGCATTAAGATGGTCCATCAACTTTCCATGCTCATTAAGTAATGTGAAAATCAAATTATCACATACATTCTTCTCAATATGAATCACATCAAGATTATGGTGCAACAAATTAAATTCCCAATACGAAAGTTTGAAGAATATACTTTTTTTCTTCCATTGTTTCGTTCTGATTTCACTTGACAATGCACTTCGGACTCGTTTTATGCTATCATTCAAATGATGAACCTTCCCAAATTTTGTTTCAACATTTTCAAGATGTGTCAATATTTCATAACTAGTTAACAACTTTGGAGGTGGTCTACGATCAATGGAACCATTAAATTTTGATTTGTTCAACCGAAATCTATGAGATGCATCAATAAATCTTTGATGGCACAAGAAGCACCATTTTCTACTGTGAGGTAGCCATTTGGGCTCAAAATAAAAGTTACAAACGGGACAAGACAAACCCGTATAAGTGTTCCAACCAGATAAATTCCCAAGACCAGGGAAGTCACTAATGGTCCACATTAAATCAGCATGCATTTTGAACATTTTTTTAGAAGAAACATCAAATGTCTCAACATCGTTTCTCCATAACTCCTGTAATTCTTCAATCAAAGGCTGCAGGTATACATCAATATCATTTCCAGGAATTTGTTTTCCAGGAATAATCATCGAAATGATAAAAGATATTTGTTGCATACACATCCACAGAGGTAGATTATAAGGGATCAAAACAACTGTCCAAATGCTATTACTGGTACTCAAAGTCCCAAATGGGTTGAATCCATCGGCAGCCAATCCCAATCGAACATTCCTAAGATCAGCTGAGAAATATGGATGTAATGAATCAAATGTATTCTAAGATTGGGAATCTCGTGGATGTCTCATTAACCCATCATTGTTATTATCTACAGAATTCCACTTCATGTGTTCGGCAGTTTTTGATGAAATGAATAATCTTTGCAATCAAGGCTTCAAAGGAAAGTAATGCAAAACTTTTACAGGTGTATTCCTTTTCTTCTTCTCCATGAAATTATGTTCAGTCAAACTTCCAACATCACCCTTTGACTGTCATCTAGAAGAAGAACATTTCTTACAATTCTGTCTACTTGAATCCTCTCCCCAATAAAGCATACAATCATTGGGACATGCGTGTATTATTTTATAATTTGGACCAAGCTTATTAACAACTTTTTTCATATCATAAAAAGATTCTGGGATTTTTGCTTCAGGAAATGCATCACGAATCAATTCCAATAACATGTACATTGCCTTATTTGTAATTCCACATAGAAATTTGATATGGTACAACTTTAGCAGAAATGAAATCTTTGAATATTTCAAACACCCACTATACAACTCTTGATTTCCATCATCAACTAAATCATGAAACGCATTTTCCTCACTGAAGTTTTCCCTTACATTTGGCTCCATAGAATCAAGAGGAGGATCCAATGATATGTTACAATCTTGATCTTCTTGTGTTACAGTCTCAAAAACATCACTTGTCACGTTGCAATTTGTAGCACCCTCTTCTAGTTGTTCTGATATGTTTTGATGCTCATAGTGGTGTCTTGAAGTGCTGAATGCATCATTTATGAGGTTTTTCATTTCATTTTCCATTGTCTACGAACTTGGGACCTCATTATATGGATTAACATCAGTGATAAATCTTTTTGTATTGTTTGATTATCCATGCCAATTCCAACAAAAATATTTACCAGGTAATTTCTTCAGTATTAAATGTTCATAAAATTCATCTCTCTTCAACCATGTTCTAAATTTACATTTAGGACATGGACATCTTATTCTCTCTTCAACGGATCGATTAGAAATTGAAAATATAAAAAATCATTCAAACCCTTAACATATTGAGGTGTGTTCCTCGGTAATGTGATCCAGCTTTTATCCATGTATATCACAATGTGCCTACACAATAATAAAAAAAATTAAAACACATAGTTACTACTAAATAGAGAAACAGATTCATATATATGATAGTGTAAGATTACAGAAACATAATATAATAAATATGACCCATTGATCATAAAGTATGCATAATATAATAAAGATGATACATTGATCACATTTACCACTTACTTAGCATGCCCAGACAAACCGAACAAGTCTGGTCCCTAGGAGACAGCGTCAACACCTCATTGAGGAGAAGTAAGAATATTGGGTTACACACTTATCATAACACTGTCGATCACACGTTTACGTTGCCTCAAACAACACCCCATTGAAAGTGATGTCATTGAACACACCAAAGATGCACGATTTTCATACCATTAGTACAACGGCATTACTAGAAATATTTATCCCTTATATGACACCCTTTGATACTTATCGCAGGCTATCTTGGGTACCTGGATTATGGGTAGCCTAGGTCAGTTCATGAAAATTGGTCATGTTTCATCGCTCTTTATGTTTTTCAATCTTTTCACTATCTATTTGAATTTACCTCTCTCTTTGAATTTGATAGTTTTTCTTATTTCCTTGAATTTGGAGAGACCTTTTTTATTCATTATATCATTAGATTGTGCAATTTTAATTCATCCACTTGGATTTCCATAGTGGGGTTCTCATTAAAATCTATTTTAAAAACTAATTAATGATGTATGTTATTTTCACTTAAATATGTTTTGTGTTTAGTACTATAAAAATTTATCTTCAATATTTCAAACAACTCATATTAAAAAAAATCATGCAACCATAAAATTTGGATTTGATATAATACAAAGGACATTTCCAATTTTTACTTCAAACATTTATGTATATTTCAAGTCCTAAGATCAGTTAATTTGAAGTAATTATTTAGAAATGAATTTACAACTTTAACACAAACTATTATACTTAATTAAATCATAATAAATTTAAAATATTTAGTAAGTGACACTAGTTCAGAACTTATGAAGATCTTTGCTAACATGTTTTAGAATCCCATGGTGATAAATAAAATGTTCTTACTAAAGATATAGTTCAGCATGAGTATGTAAGAAGAGAAGTTTATTTTAAATCATATTAACAACTTCAACATGATAAGAATTCAATTGGAGTTAGTTAAGGTGGATTTCAAGGATCTGGAATGGGTGTTGTTGTTACTATCATCAACCCTTGAATCTTGGAATGCAATGATCACCACTATGAGTAACTTGAGTAGAAATAATGACCTGTGTTTATGGATATTGGAGATTTAATTCTGAATGTTTAAATTCATTGGAAAGAGATCTAGATATGTTATACATGTATATGGTGTGAAATGAATGGGGTGATCCATATTATAGAAGGGTCATAATAAAGGAAAATTAAAGAGAATAAGGATCAGGAGCAGTTCGGTGGAGAGTGGTCCTATGTGTTGGAATTCTGGGAAGAAAGGTAACCTCATAAAATATAGAAATGAGCATAGAGTGAACTCTAGAAGATATACTTCTGGAAGTGGATCCTTGAATTGTGTGTCAAAATATGGGAGTGTATTGTTACTAAGTGACACTAGTTCACTTGAGTGTTAGTTGATAGAATTTGGAACTTTGATTCATTTAACACCTGATAGAGGAAGTGTGAATAACTACACTTCCATGAGATTCAATGGGGAGTATCTGTAAAATGATAAATCTCTAGAGATAGTTAGTGTGGGAGATGTTTCTTTCTGAACATGGAGCAAAAGCTCGCAAAATTTTTAAGGAGTGAGGCACATCCTGGGATTAAGGAATAAGATTTTTTTTGGATGGTTTGATGATGGAGAGCCTGAGATCACAAAATTGGTGGAAATTTTGAAAGACTAAAATTAGTGGGATTTATCCATGAGGGATGAGATTGATTCCCTTTACATTCTCAAAACAGCACAACGGAGCTAACTAAGAGACATGCTGGGAAGAAATTCCTTCAAAATAAATTAGCGTATAGCCTGAAATAATAAGTGGATGGTAGGAATATATACAAGACTAGGTTAAGCACCTCAGGTCACCGGGAGAAAGGGGGTCGCGGGTCATCGGGGTCTCCAGTCGCGGGGTCTTCCGGAGACGCTAGTCGCGGGGTCGCCGGAGATGGAGGTCGTAGGTCGTGGGGTCGCCGGAGACGGAGGTCGCGGGGTCGCCGGACGGTTGGGGGTCGCGGGTCTCCAGGGGGTTAGGGGAATAAGTGAGGGTGAGGGGGTTGCAAGGGTTTGGGGGAAACGGCTGGGGTGGGGGTAGGGAAGGGTCGGGATTTTAAAAAAAAATTATGAGTTTCGCGGCGGTTTATTAAAAACCACCGCGAAACCTTTCAGCGAAAACGTTTAGCGACAGTTTTGTGAACTGCCGCCACAAAACCACCGCTAAACCCGGTTTTTATTGTAGTTATTTTAAATGAATTTATTTGTTTAAAATTATGATAGATGAGAATCTCAAGGAAATTCAGAAAAGGGTTTAAGATAAAAGGATTGATTAATTAAAGATGATAATTGATTGATTCGAGCGTGATTTATCTTAAACAAGAACGGTTAAAGAATTAAATGATAGTTTTATTTATGCGTAAATATAGTTGAATGTATAGATGATCATGATATATACTAGGACCTTTGTATTTGGATGATTTCTTTTAATTTATTTATTTAAATTAAATTTGCTAGTCTGCGAGCCTTCTCGTCATTAATATGTAGGGCCTGTGTTCCCAAGGTTTGTTTTATGTAAAACCCCTTTTTACCCCTCACCTGCATGTGAGTTAAAAAAAAGGCATATGTAATGGATGGAACTACCAAGATAGTGGAGATAGTTCAAGCTAGATCTGAGACAAAACCAATCCCATAAGATACAGAGGTGGACAGGTGGAAAGTTGTAAACACAAACCCAAAAGGTTCAAGATGTTTATCCCCTATGTCAGGGTTAGTTTATCAACCACTAGATAAACTAACCATTAGAAAAGCTCGTGATCGTTATCTTTATTTTATTTCTGTCAGTTTCATGGTTTATCATTATGGATGTGTTTTCATGATCACATAATTAATGAATTAAACAAGCATGCAAGATAGAACTAAAATAAACCAGACTTATGTGTGAATATTATCAAGACATGGTTAATCACTTAAGTAAGTTCCACTTAATATTAACAAGCATGTGATAATGATAATAATAAATTCACTCATAAGAGATAAAAATCTCTCAAATAAAATATTAAGTCAGACCAATCCTTCTGTTACTTGATTAAGGGAAAAACTCAATAAAACTGTGTATTTGACCAACCCTTGTTGGGAAACTTACTTTTATATAGGAAGACCTTATGAAAGGTTTTGGGTTGACTTAACCATATTACATCAAGATGATTATCCCTTTCTAGACTTTGTGTAATATTGGAGGCAAGATTTGAGGAAATCCAAAGTCATGATTTCAGGATTGGGGGGTCTACTCAACAGATCAAGGAGCTACAAGCCCACATTTGGAAAAGACCTGCTTACCTAAATACCTTCTAATATCTTGACCAACCCTTGTTGGGGTAACGTGAAGGGGGATATAGATCCTTTCCACTAGAATGTCATGGAAACTGGACATTCCGAGTTTAATGGTGAGGGATATTGGGACTTGATAAAATAGTGGGAGACTTAATAAAATTTATTATTTCTTATAAAATGTAATCAAGAAAGTACTGATGATCTGCTCTTTTAATTGTAGAATAAAAATGACAAGTCTTCAACCACACTATACCTACGATCAATTCTAGATAAATACAACATCCTCACCAGTAGTAACTTCCAAGAATAGATTAGATGACTTCAGGTTATCCTATGCCATGAACGAAATTCTTACGTGCTGGAGTCAGAATTACCTGATCTTCCTGCCAAAGAGGTGAGTGATGATGATTTCCTAGTCTATAAGAAACATATGAACGATGTGGTCAATTTTCAATGTTTGATTCTATCATCAATGTCTAGTGAGCTCATGAAGTCTCATGAAAACATAGATGCTTATAGCATGCTCGAGCACCTCCATGGTCTTTACCAAGAGAGAGAAATATGGGAAAGGTTTGAGATCTCTAAGGAAATCTTTCAGAGTAAGGTTGGAGAAGGTGACTCAGTTAGGCCTCATGTAGTCAAGATCATTAGCTACATTGAGCGCTTAGAGGTTCTAGAGTTTAAACTCCCCGAAGAACTGGGAACCAATCTCATTCTCACACCACTCCCTCAGATCTTCTCTAACTTTGTTGTCAATTTCAATATGAACAACATTGAGAAGTCTCTATCTAATCTTATTATCCTCATTCTCCAATTGGACAAATATATGAAGCATGAAAAGCCTTATTTCCTTCTGGTGAAGAATAGTAAAGGGAAGGAGAAGAGCTTTAAGCCCAAAGCTTCTTCACAACATTCCAAGAAAAGGAAGATCAAAGGGGGGCAAGGGAATAGGTGGTTGTTTGTTTCGAATGTGGAAAGAAGGGCCACTAGAAGAAGAACTGCACCCAGCCTAAGAAGTAAGGGGAAGCTTCAGGTACGTTTGTTATCAAATGAAATATATTTGTTTCTAAAAATTAGATATTAAATACAAATTATGGTGCTCACATATGTATCCAAACATAGGAACCAAGTAGATTTGGAAAGATTGACTAAGGGGAGGTAGATCTACGAGCAGCCAACGGAGCTAGACTTGCTTTTGTAGTTGTCGGGAACTACCACATCACGTTGCCAACTGGGATGATCTTGGTATTAAAGGGTTTTTATTATGTGTCATCTTTTACTAAAAACATTATTTCTGTATCCAGATTAGATACATATAGATTTGTTTTCAAGTTTGGAAATGAATGTTAATTCTTTTACAAATATAGAATTTGTTTTGGTAGGGCACATTTATACAACAATATTTACGTGTTAGATTACACAAATCAAGTAATGGAAATCGATAACAAAGATACTTCACATGACTCATACCACACCCAACTTTGGCATCACCAGTTAGGTCATGCAAATGAGAAACACTTGACAAAGTTACATCAAGATGTATATTTAGATTCTTTAGAACTAAAACCACTTGGTGTATGTCATGTATGTTTACAAGGCAAAATGACCAAATCCCCATTTAGTGGGAAAGGTGAAAGGGCTAAAGAACTTCTTGAATTGGTTCATAATGATGTGTGTGGACTATTTCTAGTTGAAGTAAGAGGAGGGTACTCATACTTCATAACTTTTACTGATGATTTTAGTAGATATGTATACATCTACTTAATGAGTTATAAGTCAGATTCTTTTGATAAGTTCAAAGAATACAAGAATGAAGTTAATAACCAGCTTGGTAAGAAGATTAAGAAACTCTACTCAAACCGATGTAGAGAATATCTTAATCAATACTTCATTGATTACTTACGGGGGTTTGGGATCCTATCCCAACTCACTCTTCCATACACGCCCCAAGGGAATGGTGTGAGTGAAAGGAGAAACCGCACCCTGTTGGATATGGTGAGATCAATGATGGGTCATGTAAGCCTTTCATTATCCTTTTGGTGATATGTGTTACAAACAGCAGTGCACATACTAAACCAAGTACCAACTAAATCAATAAATGGTATTATATAAGAGTTCTGGAGTGTAAAGAAATCCATATTATTGAATTTACATGTGTGGGGGAAGCGATGTGTTTGTTAAGGCATCTTCAGGTAACCAACTTACACCCTGAGGCACAAAGTGTACCTTTATAGGATACCCCAAGGAAACAAGGGGATATTACCTATACAAACCCTCAGAAAAAAAGGTTATAGTGGAAAGAAATGCCATATTCCTTGAGAGGGAGAACATCTCTAACAGATATAGTGGGAGTGAGATAGACTTCAATGAAGTTGAGGCTCAAGGTACACAAGAGTTGGTACAAGAATAGATTCCACAAAGCCCCGTGGAAGAAAGAATTGTTCCAGAGACACAAGAGTTGTGTAGGAGTATAAGAGAGGTTAGAGAACTAGAATGGAATAGTTTTCTAGTTACCAAGGATGGTGACACATTAATAGTTGATAATAATGACCTCTGACCTACAAGGAGGCAGTAAGTGGAAAAGATGTTGCCAAGTGGCAAGAATCCATGAATTATGAAATGGATTCCATGTACCAAAACCAAGTCTGGATTTTGGTAGATCCTCCAGTTGATATAAATCCTATTAGTTGCAAATGGGTATTCAAGAAGAAACTGGACATGGAAGGACAAGTCATCACCTATAAGGCATGACTGGTTGCAAAAGGGTTCAAATAGCATCAAGGCATTGACTACGAAAAAACCTTTTCACCATTTTCAATGTTGAAATACATCAGAATTCTATTGTCCATTACCACTTACCATGACTATAAGATTTGGAAAATGGATGTCAAAACAACCATCCTTAATGGGAACCTTCAGGGAGATGTTTACATGACACAACCTAAAGGGTTTATGATTCAAAAGGATGACAATAAGGTATTCAAGTTACAGAAATCCATTTATGGATTAAATCAAGCATCCAGGTCATGGAACATTCATTTTGATGAAGCCATAATGAAATTTGGTTTTATCAAGAATGAATGTAAGCCTTGTTTCTACAAATGGTTTAGTGGGAGTACAATCGTTTTCCTAATAGTATATGTTGATGACATATTACTTATTGGAAATGAGATACCAGTCTTATAGTCTGTTAAGGAATGGTTGAATCAATGCTTCTCTATGAAGGACTTAGGAGAGGCAGCATATATTCTTGGAATTAAGATCCATCATGATAGATCCAAGAGATTATTGGTCCTAAGTCAAAGTACATACATTGATAAGATACTAAAGAGATTTAGTATGGAACAATCCAAGAGGGTATTGTTTCCAGCATCACATGGTATTCATATTTCCAAGAAAATGTGTCCTCAGACACATGAGGAAAGAAAGATAATGGCAAGGAATCCACAGGCATCGGTGATTGGGTTAGTCATGTGTGTCATGCTGTGTACTATACTGGATGTCGCCTACGCATTGAGTGTGGTAGGAAGATATCAAGCTGACCCAAGTAACCGCCATTGAATGGCAGTCAAGACTATCCTAAAGTATATGTGGCATACTAAAGATATGTTCCTATTTTACGGAGGAGATGAGGAACTAGTAATCATAAGATATGAAAATTCTAGTATCTAGACTGGTCAAGATGACATAAAGTCACAAAAAGGATACATCTTCACTTTGAATGGAGGTGCAGTGAGCTAGAAGACCTCAAAGTAGAGTGTGGTCGCAAATTCTACAGCAGAGTCCAAGTATATCGCAGCTTCTAAGGCAGCTAAAGAAGAGATTTGGATACGAAGCTTCATCCAGGAGCTAGATGTGATACCTAGCAGTAGAGATCTCATCACATTGTACTATGATAATATTGCAGTGGTGGCTCTTACAAAAGACCAAGGTCGCATCAGCGGATGAAGTACATACTTTGGAAGTATCATCTCTTAAGGGATTTTTCTCAGAGAGGTGAAGTTGTAGTGAGCAGTATTTCCATAGAAGATAATGTGGCGGACCCCTTGACTAAATCCTTGACTCAGTAGAATCATGATCACCATGTAAGGTCTAGCGGACTGAAAGTCGTAGGCAGTTGGCTCTAGTCCAAGTGGGAGTTTATAAGATTTGGTGTCCTAGAACCAATTGTTTTTACTTTGATTACATGGAAATTTAATGTATTTAAATATTAAAAATCTTATTACATATTTTTCATTATTCTGCATGACTATGATGTAATAATATACTAGAGTATTTGTTGTATTGATAAGATTATGGCAGTTCCCCACTATAATGAGAACCTTGAAATGTTGTAACAATATTCTTAAATATAGTTCTATGGTTGGATGACATACTATTATGGGACATATAGCATACAGACTGTCAAGTGTGAGTACTCGTAAGCAGATGAGACTTCCTCTCATGAAGTTCACACTTGGTAATCTCCAAGACATGAGATTATGAGAACAGACCCTCCAGTAGAAATTTTGCATGTTTTGGTGTCATTGGATATTTCTATATGCAAGCATGTGTAATGATCCTTAGACTTTAAGATTATCATTAATATGTATCACGACTCGTGCACTTTAATTTACTGATGAAAACCGTCACGCAGACAGTTGGTGAGAAGTAGGGTACGTTGGGTGCGTCACGAGTGGCATGTTATTAATGGATAAGTTGAGGAAGGATTTGTCCCTTCCATTTGTGGAAGTTGATATCTCGTCCCTTTGATTTAAATAGAACCATCATGCAAAATTCCATAGCCATGGTGTAACGATGAGTTTATTTCAGGTAGTCAAAGAACGGCGTATCAAGCATAAAAGTTGATGACACTATCATGAAACCTGCTTGATGAGATATTGTGACAAAGAGATTATATTACACAGTGAGCATTCATATGTGGATTCCATTATTGTGACATTACGTTCTTTCTATAGGGTTCCTTGACCCGTTGCTAGACAGTACTCTTGGACTTTAGACAAGCCCGCTTAATGCCAACGAGAAAGAATCCTAGAGGGTCACACACTAAGTGTTTTTGGTGGTCTTGGTTAAATTCTATTTGAATTTAATTAATGAAATAAATATTATTCTCAAGACTGTGGAATAATTTTATTCAAGTTAAAATGACCGCATAAATTAAAAAAATATATTTATTTATTTTATTGAACATTTAATAAATATTTATTTACTAGTTTGTAAATAAAATATTTATTTAAGAGAATAAATTATTTATTTATTTATTCGGGTGTTCAATAAATGGAAGTGTATTTTGAGTGGACCAAGTCCAGTCCAATAGTAAAATAATTATTTGCAAGATGGTAAATAATTATTTAACTAGTTGGCACAAGTTAAAATAATAATGATGCTGCTATTATTTTGTGACGTGGAATTTTATTTATAATTCTGTTTTGCGCAAGTTGACACACTATAAATAATGACGCGATATTATTTTTATGATCATGGGTTTTCTCTAAGTTCATGAATGTATTTAATTGATGTTATGCAATTAAATATTGTAACTGAAGTTCCATGCATATAAATAGACAGGTACACCTATTGTGCCAGACACTACATGACACCGAATCCCACACCCGGTGAATTGAGAATTGTTGAGCTAAACAATTTCTCTCTAAAATCCTCTTCCCACCCCAATAAAGAACGAGAGATGTTTTTCAATGCCAAAGAACAAGCGATCAAGAATGACTGACACAAGACACTCACTTTTACGTGCTAGCACCCGGAGAATGAGTGGTGTCGATCGAAGGCCATCAGAGCACGTGCGGATCACCGCTAGAGGGATTATAGTTTGGATCCTTACAAGTGAAATGAGATAATCTGGAAGGGTCATTTCAGATGATCAAAATCATCAAAAAAGAAAATATCAAGGATACAGGTATTATTTTCTTAATTAAATTAATTAAATTAATTATAAATATGATGTGAAAGATCATCTCTAAAGGTTTCAGGCCTCTTCCTTCTTTATCTAAATCTTTGATTCTATTCTATGGAGACTGGAATTTATCGTCGTATTGATCCCAGAATAATCATTTATCATGGTAAAAATAAAAGTTGGGTTCCATCCCAACCATGCTTTCACTGCACCCGGAACTTTCAATCTCAACAAACATATCAGAAAGTTCAGGTGTATAAAAAAGTAACTTTTAAAAACCTCATGTTTTTCATAACCTCACTACTTTATTTTTCATGAAAATTAATAGTCTCATTAATTCCAACTTCCTTATTTATATTCCTTAAATTCCCCAAATATTAGAAAAATAATTCATAGGTTTTGGGAATAAGTAGGAACCTTGATTGTTCCTTGAAAACAACAATCATACTGAGAGTCTTTTCTTAGTCTTGACTTCTTTTCCTTGGATTTTTCATTGGATGTGATTTCTTCCTTTTGTTCATCCTTCTCAGGTTTTGTAACAACTTTCTTATTACCTTTAGAATCTTCTAATGAGGATATCAATTTTTTATCATTTTTAGAAACATATTTATTACAATCATATTGTAACATTTTTCCCATGCTTGTCTTTTCTTCTGGCATGATAGTTGAATATATTTTGATATCATGTCTCACTTTCTCATATCTAAAATCTATTGATACCTTTTTTTCAACATTTCTTATATCTTCATAAGTATGTTTATTTCTATATTCTTTCACCAAGTTTTGTGCTTCCTCTAATTTCTTAGCCAAGTCAATGTGTTCTGACTAGATAAATAAGCACTCTTTCTTTTCAGACTCAACAGATCTATTTTTATTTACTTCCAAAACATCCATTTCTGAGAATTGTTAAAAAAAACTTTTATTGTGCTGGTAACAAAAAAATACATCCTTTTGTAATATTTCCAAGTTGTTCACATCTTTCACAAATAGATTCCAAGGTTTGGAACCTATTTTCAATCTTTACTCCAACCTTTTCAGGTTTCTTCAAAACAATCTTCTCAGACTTCTTCTTTTTAGGAAATTGTATCCCCCTCAAACCTTGTCTTTCATAACCTAAGGAATAATAGTAATGTTGTTGGTTAAACCAACACATATTTTCCATATGTTTGAATCCACCACAATACCAGCAATAACCATAAAATGAGTATTTTCCTATGAAACTTCCATACTATCCAGAATTGTGAAAACATATCTCATCCACCTTTTTCTATTTCTTTTATAAGCCAACAACCTTTCTATTATCAATCAGAGTCTTATTTTTATTTTATTCTTTATCAAAACTAGAAGTATTTGAAACTTTTACGAATTCATATTATTTCAAAACTTTTTTGGACTCATAGTTCTTTGAGACTCCTGAATTCCTAACTTTGTTGGTCTTGGACACATACATAACTTTCCCAGCTTTCTTCTTTTTATAAAAAATTACATAATTATTTTTACCTTTTAAGATATATATTTTTGATTATTCTCAAGTTTCTCCTTTCTATAACTTTCACCATATTTAGAGATAGAGTTTTTGAAACTTTTATTTCTTTGTTCAACTTTTAAAAAAAAATTGGAAAATTTCTAACTCTTCTTCTTTTTCCTTCAACTTCACCTCTAGATACTTATTACGATTCTTTTCTTCTTCAAGATATTTCTTCAAATCATCAATATCTTTTAGAAGCTTTACTTTCTCATTAGAAAAACATTCTTTATTTCTTGTTGAATAGAATTCATCTTCCATATTTTTGTTTTTCTTTTCAAGACTTCTAATCTTTCTCAAACATTCTTTCAACTCTTCTTTAAAATGATGTTCAAGTTTGGTTTATTCTTCATCAAAACAACTGCTTCTAAATTATTCATAATTAATTGTTTCAATAAGAGTATTTTCACTAACATATTCAATAGATTTTTCAGATTCATCGTCACTTTATTCTTCTTCAGAACAACTACTTTAATTTCTAGATGAACTTTCCTCATTAACTATTATAATAAATGTGTTCTCTTCAACATAATTTGTAACATCCTTAGCCAAAAAGTTCTCCTTTTGGATTTAGAGAACTTCTTATCTTCCCTATTGTGATAAAAAAAATTATCGCCATTTTTCTTCCAAGATCTTCTTGATCTTATTTCTTCTTCTTCACTTTCTTCTTTATTACCTCTTTGAGGAAAATTGGTAACAAAATTCCCAATGGATCCACATCTGAAAAATTTTAAGGGAAGTTTCCCTTTATACCTTCTTGTACCTCTTTTCACTTTTTTAGAAAATAATGATAAAATATCATTAAGATTTTTACATACCTCATTTTCATAATCATAATCTCCAGCTTCTTCATCAAAAAACTTTTTTTCTTTCTTGAAATACTTGAAATCAAATTTTCTATCAACTTTATTTTTTACTTTCATAGAATTCTCCCTTATCATTTCATAATTAATGATAGTACTATACAAATCATCTATATACAATGTTTCTGGATCTCTATATTCCAATGAAGAAACCTTAGTATCAAACTTATCAGGAAGAATTCTCAAGATCTTTTCAACAATAGTAGAATCTTCTAACTTTTCACCAAGACATATTATAGTGCTCACAATGTCATTTACCTTATTAAAGAAGTCATAAATATATTCATGCTCACCCATCTTGAGGTCTTAATACTTCAATATCCATATTTTAAACTTTTCCTTATTCACTATTGTACTGCCTTCATAAATGTTATTCTGTTTATCCAAGATTCCCATGGTAGGGGCAACTCCTTTTACCCTTAGAAACTCACTTTCTGAAAGTGATGAAAGTAAATCATTCTTTACTCTTCCATAATTATCAAGTTTTTCCTTATCAGCATTTGTGAGAGGAGCATTCTCAATACGAGGAGGGAAACCATCTGTTACAACTTTTGAAACATTATACCCAAGTGACATAAGATATGGAAGCATTTTTCATTTACAAATATGATAATTCCTATCATTTAATATTGGAATCCCCTTACTATTCACACAACTAGAATTATCCATCATAGCTTCTTCTTCAAATAATTCATCAAAGAATAAGTGGAGGTAACATGCACTCTGATACCACTTGAAAGTGCCCAGTCAGGATGATTGTATCACTGAGAGGGGGAGGAGTGAATCAATGATACTTTTTTCTTTTATGTTTACTTGAAACAAGCTTGGCCTCCTATTAAAGATCAAATTCCCTGATGAAAACAATTCAACCACGCATCCAAAGGAACACAGGTATTTACAAGGTTCACTATTCAATAAGAATAGTTACATCCTTGGTATAGTTTAGAAATGATCCAATACCACACAATCCAATAGAAAACAATACTTGGATTAAAATGAGTAGGACATACTCTTTAACTCATTTAGTTCTTTGAAAACAATCCAAAAGTACATGTGCACCCTCTTAGCACAAATAGGGTAATACAATGTTTTTTTGAACAATGCATGTTACCTATGCTTCTTTTCAATTCCACAAATTTATTCAATTGAAAACACTTCTTCAATTTCTTACCCATAATTTGGTAAGAACTTATTGGACTTTGTTAAGGAAAAACCAAGTCCAATTTTCCCAGTATGATTTATCCAAGTATGATTCTTCCTAATACGATTATTCTTGGTATGATACTTCCCAATATGATTCTCCCCGGTACAAAAAAATATAGCTTTGATAGAATACAATATAGATGAATCAACACCACTTCAATTCTCCTTCTTCCTCAGTACGAAAATACCAATACAGAAATCTTGATCTGATTAATCCAACATGATACGATGATCATCCAAATACAATTGACAATTTGAATATAGTAATCAGTTGAGTATGATAAAAACTAAGTATGATGATCAACTGAATACAATGTTGTGATCTTGTATCTTCTCTTTCACTTCTCAGTCAAAACTTTTTCAACAAAAGTGAATAAAAAAACTTTTTTTCTCTATAAAACTCAGAGCTTCTCTCTCATGAATAGTACATTGGTCATCATAAAAGTACAATGTACTTTTCGCCTTTTATAGGTGACCCTCAAGTGGCTTTGGTGAGAATCCTAAAATTTTCCCGCTTGATCAAATTCACCATAATCTCAATTTCCCCTAAAATATCAGGTGAATTTTGACTTTGTCAACTCTTCTCAAAACTTCTCAATTCTTATACAATCTTTACTTCCTCTTCAGACTTTCATTTTAATTTCCAATTTGATTTCAATTCATGGGTCTAATTTTCTGAATCTGATTTCTTCAAAACAAAGATCTGTACCAATTGTAATAAAGTGTATGAAGAAATGGATACCACTATGATTGTCGAATACGATCATTATTTTGAATGTCGAGCTCCCCCTTGATAGAACATACAACAAACTCCTTCACTTATTCACTTTCTATATTGACCCATTTGAGATACAAAACTTCTTATTCTCCTCTTCTCTTGACCCACTTGAAAATTCACTTGAAGAGGAAACAAAGTGATTAAACTCTTGATCCACTTGATGAAGACATTAGAAAACAGATCAAAGTTCATCAATATCTTCCTTCATCAATTCAATCAACCATCCATCTCATCTTGAATACGATTGTACAGAGTACGATCTTTCTGAGTATGATTATACTGGTTACGATCTTTTTCTTCCTAATCATGAGTATGATAATCCTAGGTATGAATGTTTTCCTATGCGTACGATGGATGATCTGATGCTAAAGTGCCTGACCATGATCATGTTGAGTACAATTGGTCTGGATATGATCATTTCTAGGTACGAATAGTTTTTTATGCATACGATGGATGATCAGATGCTACAGTTCTTGAGTATGATCTTCAGCTTCCTTTTTCTTCTCTTCCACCAAGATATGATAAATCTGGGTATGATTTGTAATACCATTTTTCCCTTTTCTTCCATCATCTTACATCATAAGTTCTCCAATTAACTTATGATTTATGTGAAATATAAATCAGTAAAGCATCATTATGTTTAATTAATCACAGTCATGCAGACTCTGATTCTTTATCAAAACCATCACATTATTGATATCAAATTCAGAGTGAATATGATGGTCATTTACTTACAACAAGATGCATTCTTAATGAGACCGATCCTTTCATTTTAGACTCAGTACAAATCCAATTATGATCAATTCCTCACTATGGTCTTCTCCCATTCTAGACCCAAGGCAGGTCTGATCAGAACCTTTTATTTCAAACATCTTCTCCTCGTTATGATGGACATAGTGAATCCTACTGTTCAGAAAGCACAAATCCGGTTATTTTTTAAACAATGATCAATACGATTTCCATCCATCATCTTTCTCAGCATACTTTTTTTCTTCAACATATTGATTTATTGAAAACAAATACAACTGAAACATAACTTGGGCCTAACAATCTCCCCCTTTGTATTTGTTGTTAATACCCACTTCAACAGCTTCAACCACTTGAAAATAATAAGTGATATTGTTTTCTTTTCTCTACTTTTATTCTCTTCATTACTTTCTTTATCCCCCTATTTATTTTATCTCTCCCCCTTTTTCTTATCTCTCCCCCTTATTGAGAAACAAATTCAAAGGGTCCATCAAGATAAGTTTCTCCCAAACGATCTCATTTCTAGGGGTTGTAACATTTCATTTTTGAATTTTGAAATTTTTCTTCAACATGGGTATCACATGAGTTTCTTAACAAATAGAATTTAACTAAACAACTCTATGTCTATGTGGGTTAATCCAAAGTAGAAAACAAGAGTGTATAACCAAGGTGATTAATTTTTTCCATAACACAACTTTCATGTAATACCTTTTTATATTTCTTTCAACATTATCATGATTGGGTAAATCCTTGAAAGAATTTTTTTAAGATAAAATTAACTTTTACTCATCTCAACAAACATATCATAAAGTTCAGGTGTATAAAAACACAGCTTTTCAAAACCTCATGTTTTTCATAACCTGGTTACTTTATTTTGCAATAAAAGTAAGAGACTCATTAATTAAAACTTCCTTATTTATACTCCTTCAATTCCCTACAAGTTAGAATAAGTATGCACAGGTTTTGGGAATAAGGAGGAACCTTGATTGTTCCTTAGAAAAAACAATCAGACTGAGATTCCTCTCTCAGTCTTGACTTCTTCTTATTTTACTTGAATTTTTCATTGGATGTTATTTCTTCCTTTTGTTCATCCTTATCAGGTTTTGTAATAGCTTTCTTCTTATCTCTAGAATCTTCTGATGAGGGTGTTGACTTTTTTTCATTTTTAGAAACATGTTTTTTACAATCAGTATGTAACATTCTTCCCATGCTTGTCTTTTCTTCTGGAAAGATAGTTGAATAAATTTTGATATCATGCCTCACTTTCTCATATCTACAATCTATAGATACCTTTTTGTCAACATTTATTATATCTTCATAAGTATGTTTCTTCCTCTATTATTTCACTGAGTTTTTTTCTTCCTCTAATTTCTTAGCCAAGTAAATGTGTTATAGACAGATAACAAAGCACTCTTTCTCTTTGGACTCAACAGATCTATTTTTCTTTACTTCCAAAACATCCATCTTCTGATAATTGTTAAGAAACCTTTTTTTACGGTAACAAAACAAGACATCCTTTTTCAATGTGTATAGGTTGTTCATATATTTCATAAATAGTTTCCATAGGTTGTAACCTATTTTCAATCTTTACTCTAACCTTTTTAGGTTTCTTCAAAACAATCTTCTCAGAATTCTTATTTTGAGGAAATTGTCTCCCCCTCAAAACTTGTCTTTTATAACCTATGGAATAATAGTAATGTTTTTGGTTAAACCAACACATATCTTCTGTATGTCTGAATACAACACAATAATAGAAATAACCATAAAATGAGTATTTTCCTTTGAAACTTCCATACTATCCAGAATTGTGGAAACATTTCCCATACAACTTCTTCTATTTATTTTATGAGCCACCAACATTTCTATTATCAATCAGATTCTTCCTTTTCTTTTATGATTTATCAAAACCAGAAGTATTTGAAACTTTTTTGAATTTATATTGTTTCAAAACTTTTTTAGACTTAGGGTTCTTTAAGACTTCTGAATTCCAAACTTTGTTGGTCTTGGCCACATACATAACTTTCCCAGATTTCTTCTTTTCAGAAACAATTCCATTATTATTTTCAACCTTTAAAGATATCTTTTATTTATTATTCTTAGGAATCTCTTTTCAATAACCTTCACCAACTTCATAGATAGATTTTTTGAAACTTGTATTTCTTTGTTAAAATTTTAAAAGTTTTTGTTGTAAAAGTTACAACTCTTCTTATCTTGCCTTCAGATTCACCTCCAGATAATTATTACGATTATTTTCTTCTTCAAGCGATTTATTTAAATCTTCGATCTCTTTTACTAGCTTCACTTTCTCATCAGCAAAACATTCTTAATTGCTTATTGAAGAGCATTCATCTTCCATCTTTTTGTTTTTCTTTTCAAGCCTTCTGATCTTTCTTAGACATTCTTTCAACTCTTCTTTCAAATGATGTTCAAGATGAGTTTATTATTTATCAAAATTACTAATTCCAAATTCTTTATCATTCATTATTGTAATAAGATTATTTTCACCAACATACTCAATAGATTTTTTAGATTTAGCTTCACTTTCTTCTTTTTTAGAACAACTACTTTCATTGTTAAAAGAACTTTCCTCATTAAATATCATAATAAACATGTTCTATTAAACATCATTTATAACATCCTCACTATCATCATCCTTATCCAAAAAGATTATCCTTTTGGATTTGGAGAACTTATTATCTTCCCTCTTGGAATATAATTTTTTTTATCACCATTTTTCTTCCAATATCTTCTTGTTCTTCTTTCTTCTTTTTCACTTTCTTCTTCATCGCTTTCTTCTTTATTACCTCTTTGAGTAAAATTGAAAAAAAATGCTCAATTACTCCACATCCAAAACATTTTAAGGGAATTTTCCCTTTATACCTTCTTGTACCTATTTTCACATTTTTAGAAAATAAGGATAAAATATCATTAATATTTTTACATACCTCATTTCATAATCTTCATCTTCTTCTTCATAAAAAATCTTTTTTTATTTCTTGGAAGCCTTTAAATAAATTTATTTATCAACTTTAGTTTTTCCTTTCATAGAATTATCCCTTCTCATTTCATAAGTAATGAGAGTACTATGCAAATCATCTAGAGATAATGTTTCTAGATCTCTCTCTTCCAAACAAGAAACCTTGGCATCAAACTTTTCAGGAAGAATTCTCAAGATCTTTTCAACAATAGAAAAATATTCTAACTTTTCACCAAGACATATGATAGTGATCACAATTTCATTTACCCTGGTAAATAATTCATCAATGGATTCATGCTCACCTATCTTGAGGTCTTCATACTTCAATATCTATATTTTCAACTTTTCCTTATTCACTTTTGTATTACCTTCATAAATGTTATTCAACTTATCCCAAATTCTTTTGGTAGTGGAAACTTATTTTACCCTTAGAAACTCACTTTCTGAAAGTGATGAAAGAAAATAATTCTTTTCTCTTCTATCATTCTCAAGGTTTTCCTTATCAGCATTTATGAGAGGATCATTCTCAATACGAGGATGGAAGCCATCTATAATAGCTTTTGAAACATCATACCTAAGAGACATTCTTCCTTTCCAGATATGATAATTCCTATCATTTAATATTGGAATCACATTACTATTCACACAACTAGAATTATCCATCATAACTTCTTCTTCAAATACTTCAGTAAAGAATAAGCGATGGAAACCTGCACTCTGATACCACGTGAAAGTTCCCAGTCAGGATGATTTTATCACTGAGAGGGGGAGGGGTGAATTAGTGATACTTTTTTCTTTTATGTTTCCATGAAACAACCTTCACCTCCTGTTAAATATTCAATTCCCTAATAAAAAAATAACCACACATCCAAAGGAACACAAGTATTTACAAGGTTCACTATTCAATAAAAATAGCTACATCCTTGGTATGGTTTGTAAATGATACAATACCACACAATCCACTAGAAAACAATCATTGGATTACAACGAGTATGATATACCCTTTCACTCATGTAGTACTTTGAAAAAAATTCAAAAGTATGTGTGTGCCCTCTTAGCACAAATAGGGTAATACAATGTTTTTATAACAATGCATGTTACATGTGATTCTTTTTAATTACACAAATGTATTTAATTGAAAACACTTATTCAATTTCTTACCCAAGATATGGTAAGAACTTCTTGTACTTTGTTAAGGAAAAACCAAGTCTTCTTTCCCAGTACGATTCCTCCGAGTACGATTCTCCCTGATACGATTCTTCTCGGTACAATACTTCCCAGTATGATTCTCCCCAGTACAAAAAATATAACTTTGATATAATATGATAGAGATGACACTAAAAAAAAGTAGCAGATTAGTAGTAGTTTTTTAGAGGGGTTATACACAACCCCCTATAAATTCATTTTAGAGGGGGTTCTGCACAACCCCCTCTAATCATCAAATTTAGAGGGGGTTAAAAACCCCCTATAAATTTTTTATCATTTTGTTTTGTAACATTTGTTTGGATTTTAGAGTCATTTGTATTAAAACCAATGTTAATTTAATAATTAGTGGCCCTATATGTTCGGTTTGATTTAGAGGAATTATATATATATATATATATATATAATATTAGTTTAGATATTGGAGGATATATATATATAACATGGAAAAAATTAAAGCAAATAATGGAGGTTCACAACCCCCTCTAATCTTTTAAATTAAAGGGGGTTCATAAAGTATTGTTAATCCCTTAGATTAGAGGGGGGTTTGAACCCCTTATAATTTAAGAAATTAGAGGGGTTTGTGAACCCCCTCTAATATATGATATTAGATGGGGTTCATTAACCACCATTAATCCCTTTTATTAGAGTGTTTTTTAACCCCCTCTAAATTTTTATTTATTTTTTAAAATAAATCTCATATAAATTCAAAATTTATAATATATATGTGTTGTCACGAACCGAATTTGGTCGCCAGAAAACTGGCACTAAACCCGGATCATGGAAAGGCCCGAAGGGCGTTCCCTATACCCACAGGCTGGCATAAGTTCCTGGGCATCATTAATTTATATTTGGGAATGATTTACCCGAGTATGAAAGCAAAAAACATTAAAAACAATCCATAATATAAATCTGAAATTTTTGAGCCAAACATATCTTAAGGAAAAAAAACCAGAACTGAATAAATTGGTTTAAATATAATACAAGTGGTCCAAACACAAATAAATATAGTAGCAAGATAGAAGCAAGGACCCCACACGACTAGGGTTCATCACCCACAAGCCGTCTCTACAACTCCGCCCTAAGGATGGGGACTAACACCCCGAACCGCCATCACCCTTAGCCTTTCCTTTACCTGAATAAAAAATAATCAAGTCTACTTACACCCAAGGGGTGTAAGTATGGTGTGAGCCTATGCCCAGTAGAATATCATCCAATGATTCCAAAGATCATGCAATACAATGTGATAAAGCAAGCAGTTTTAATAGGCAAGGAAAAGCAGTGTTAAAATTCCAAGAAATGTAACATTCATTTGAAAACAGTTTTCAATCCAAAATTTTCAAAATGTTCACACATTTAAATGTAAATTTAGATACTGTAATTTACTTCCAAAAACACCCTAATACATGGGTAGATACTACAAATCCATTGAGCAACAACATTGGGAACACCCCTAGGCACTAGGTTGTCTTGGGCCCTATGTACCTCGTACCTCGGTGTAAAGTAACCATAGAAAAATCTGTTCTCATGAACGAACCACTAGTAGGGAACATAACCATAACCTAGTGGTCCCCAATAATCATCCACATAGTTTAGTTAGAGTTTTCATTATCCAAATGCTAAGTGAAACAGGGACAAAACCCATCCGGTCTACTAGCCGTAATAGTACAAATCCGCCCCACCTAAGTACCCAGGCTTCCCCTTTTGTGCTCAATCAATTTCAGCATGAAAAATTAATCAATTTTAATATAAAACATCATTACTAATCAAACACAAACAATACAATAGCTATCACATTTTATACCACTTAAAACACGCAACAAAACACTTAGATTTTTAATAAAACAGCCTCTCAAAATCTCACATTATTTTGCACCAAAAATTATTTGAAATATCCACTTTTCACACTATGTGCACACTTTTAAGTAACAAAAACAAAATTTCAGTTCAATACCATTTGATTAAACCAAAAATTCAGTTATGGGGTATCCCCATGTGAACCAAGAAGTTATATCCTTTAAAACCCCCAGTTTTCACACAAACCCGGCACTTTAAGCCCATTTGCTTCCCAAACACCATCTAAAAAAACTCTCTCAGAAACAACCAAAAACAATAAACATTAAAAACATGATTTCCAATCCAAATAAAATTTAATAAAATCAATTATGTAATTATAGTAGAACCCCAAATGAACTAATAAAAGATTTGTATGTAAAACCCCCAATTTCACCAAAAATTTGCACACAAAATTCATTTTCTTTATAAATGTCACTAAAACCAATTTTTTCAGAAAAATTACAATGAAATAAACATGAAAATACCAAAAACGCAGAAAGTTAAGTAACAAAAATTGCATGCACAAAGGAATCACCTACCAAAAGAGTCAAGAACCGCAAATCCTAGTGCGGAACTTCAACCGCACGACCACCGCACCACAAGGGAGCGATATCAAACCTAAAACCAGAGGATTAAACCAAGAAACTCAAAATGAAACCCTAGGTACGAAGCCCTAGCTTCTGGACATTTGGGGATTCAAGAAAATAGGGAGAAATCTCAAGGAAAAGGAGAGAACTTAGAAGGATAGTCACTTACTTGAGAAATCTGGACTATTTTAGCAACCAGAGACGTTGGGCCCTAATTATCGACAGATGTGATCTCCAAAGAGGGGGAAACGATGCTGGGGGTGCGTCTAGGTACAGTGGGAGAAGGTGAGGGGTGGAATCACCGAAAAAGGATAAAAAAAATAATATTTTATGAAATAATTAAAAAACAATTTTAAAACTGGAAATGGGCTTTCGGGTTGGCCCAATACCTAATTTGATCACCCAAATATAAGATGCTAATGAATTTTTAAGGGGCCCAAAATTATTTGGCAGTTTTAATATTTAAATTAATGTCATTTTGGATGTTTAATGGGTGAAAATTGTTGAAAAACTAAGGAGTTATTAAAGAAACAAAATTTACTTTCAAAACTGGAAATGGGCTCTCAGGTTGGCCCAAATTTTGGAAACCCACTATTTCCTTCAAAAATGCATGGAAAACCGCCAAAAAAAAGCAAGGATATAAATTAAATGAAAAATACCTATAAAATATGTCATGTATGTGACAATTCTCCCCACCATGAAGGACTTTCCGCATCGTAAAGTCAACATGAAGCTTGATTGGAAAACAAGAACGGGTACTCTTCCTCGACCCATGACGTTTGCTCCCATGTCTCATGTGTATCATTCCCATGCTGCCATAAAACCCAGACTAATGTAATAGACTTCCCTAAAAGTATTTTCTCTTGGGAGTCTACTATTTTCACCGGCTTCTCAACAATAGACAAGTCAGGCTCTATCTCCAGTTCTTCCTAACTCAACACATGGGATGGATCCGAGTTGTATTTCTTCAACTGAGAGACGTGGGAGACATCATGGATGGACGTTAACTGAGAAGGTAAGTCCAACCTGTATGCCACCTTTCCAATATTCTCGGTGATCTCAAAGGGCTTGACATACCATGGCATCATCTTACCTTGCTTCCCCAATCAACGATGGCCCAGACGAGGGGCCACTTTTAAGAATACCCTGTGACCCACAGAAAACTCTAGGTCTCGACGCCTCCGGTCAGCATAAGATTTATGACGACTCTGAGCTGTCAATAAGCGATGCCTGATCAACTTGACCTTCTCAGAAGTCTCCTGCAGAAGGCTCGGCCCCAACAGTGAAGTCTCTCCTACCTCAGCCCAACATAGGGGGGACCGACATGGCCGACCATAGATCGCCTAAAAAGGGGACATTCGAATAGAGGATTGGTAACTATTATTATAAGCAAACTAAACCAATCCCAAATGGATATCCCAAGAACCTCCAAAGTCCAGGACACATGCATGAAGCATGTCCTCCAAAATTTGATTTGCCCGCTCTGTCTGACCATCCGTCTGAGGGTGGTATGTCGTGCTCATATTAATCTGAGACCCCAAGGCCTTCTAAAGGCATTCCCAAAATCGAGAAGTGAATCAGGGGTCTCTATCTGAGACAACAGCTAATGGTACACCATGGAGTCTCACCACTTCCTGAAGATACAAATGGACCAACTCATCTACTTTAGTTGTATCTTTTATCGGAATGAAGTGGGCTGATTTGGTTAGACGATCAATCACCACCCAAATGGTATTCTTACCCCGAGGTGTACGAGGTAATCCAACAAATTTTACATGGCGACCTCATCCCACTTCCAGGTAGTAATGGGTAGTGGTTGGAGCAAACTGGAAGTCCTTTGGTGCTCTGCTTTCACCTGCTGACATGTGTAGCATCTCGAAACAAATTCTTCTACGTCCCGTCTCATACCAGGCCACCAAAACTATCGATAGACATCATAATACATTTTAGTGGCACCCGGATGGACAGCCCACTGAGACTGGTGGCTATCCTGCATCACCACATTCCGCAGAGATAATGGAACTACTGAACGGACCTTGAAGCACAAAATTCCCTCAGGAGACGACGACCAATCAGAGGATGTCTCCCCACCATGAAATAACTTCTTCGATCACTAACAAAGATCATCACTAGACTGTTCCTGATGAATCAAATCCAATAGAGAAGGAGTCAACTGGACGCTTGCTAAGAATTCCCCTCCACTGTGTTCCCTGGTTTCCACATGCATCTGAGAAAAGAGCCCCATCAATGTCCACTCATCACTGGGCTTCCTCAAAGCCTACACAGGAACCCTTCTGCTCAAGGTGTCGGCCACTACATTACCCTTACCCGGGGTATAGACAATGTCAAAGTCAAACCCCTGCAAGTACTCGATCCAGCGACACTGCCTCAAGTTGAGGTCCTTCTGTGAGAAGATATAAGCCAAGATTTTGTGATCAGAGTAGACCACAAACTTCTCCCCAAAGAGGTAGTGACACCACGTCTTCAGAGCATGCATCACTGCTGCGAACTCCAAGTCATGGGTTGGGTAGTTCTTTTCGGGTGGCCGGAGTTAGTGAGAGTCATACGCCACCACGTGATCATCCTACATAAGCACGCACCCAAGACCCATACCCGAAGCATCACAATAAACCACATATCCCTTTCTAGCCTCTGGAAAAATCAGCACGGGGGCATTAGTCAATCGCCTCTTCAGCTCCTCGAATGATTCCTGACATTCTGGACCCCATACAAACTTCACCCCTTTCTGGGTGAGGGCAGTCATCGGTGAAGCAAGCCGAGAGAAATCCCGAATGAATCGCCTATAATAACCAGCCAGGCCAAGGAAACTCCTGATCTCGAACACATTCTTCAGCTGCTCCCATGACATAACCACACTAATCTTCTCAGGGTCCACTGAAACTCCATGCTCTGAAATCACATGCCCTAGAAATCTCACCTCCCTGGTCCAGAAAGTGCACTTTTACAACTTTTCATAGAGGCGGTGATCCCGTAATGTACCCAAAACGACCCTCAAGTGATGTTCGTGTTCCTCCTCAGAGCTAGAGTATACCAAAATGTCATCCACGAACACCAAAACAAATGAATCGAGATACTGATGGAACACCCTATTCATAAGTTCCATAAAGACTATTGGAGAATTGGTCAATCCAAAGGGCATGACCAAATACTCAAAGTGGTTGTACCTACTTCGGAAGGTTGTCTTCGGGATATCTGACTCCTTCACCCTGAGTTGATGATACCCTGAACGTAGGTCTATCTTTGAGAACCACTTTTCCCCCTTCAACTGATCAAACAAATCATTTATTCTGGGCAAAGGGTATTTGTTTTTAATTGTTACCTTATTCAGCTTTCGGTAGTCAATGCACAACCGGAGAGATCCATCATCCTTTTTCGCAAACAACACAGGAGAAGCCCAAGGAGAGACACTCAGGCGAATGAATACTTTGGATTCTAATTCGTATAGCTGTATCTTTAATTCCCTCATCTTGGTGGGGGCCATGCGATAAGAGGGAATAGATATCGGCTGTGTTCCCGGCTCCAGATCAATCGAAAACTCCACATCCCGCTCCGGGGGAAAACCTGAAAAATCATATGGGAATACCTCCGGAAACTCATTCACTATATGAGGTAGTTCACCTTCAGGGGAAATACCATCCTCTAGCATGAGAGAAGATAACTGGAAGATAACACTTCCCAACTCTGGGAGTGGAGGCCCTGCGCGACCTGACCGAGGATCCCATTCTCCATGAAAAACCTGACGACTCCCATCAGGTGCTGTGAAACTCACATGCCGTCTGTAGCAATCGATGTGTGCCTAGAAGTTTACTAGCCAATAAATGAAAAGTATTATGTCAAACAGTTACATATCTAGAACTAGGAGTTCCCACTCCATCTCAACCCCTGACACGGAAAGCGCACACGAGGGGCACCTGAGGCCCTGCTCCTTCTTCTTTCCCAGCGGTGTCACCAACTCCATCGCGAAAGACATCAACTCAGTTGGAAAATTCAGCATGTCCAAAAAATGGGCATAAATTAATGAAACAGAGGCACCAGTATCAAAAAGAGTAGTAGCTATAGAATATGTGATCAAAACGGTACCTTGAACTGTCGACGGTCCCGCCTCTGATCCTGCTGGTTCTTGATCCACCGCATGGAGATGTCCGGTCTCTGCCTAAAGACGACCGCTAGTTTGTGGCTGTGCCCTGAACTGGATCTGCCCAGAAGATGACCCAACCCTACCACCACGGCTTCCAAATCGAGATCCCACAGTCCTTGATGGCTCAGATTGTGCTGGCACTCCTCTTGAAGCCACTGACCCAGCCCCACTCGAAAGTGGACGTGCCACACCACAGAAACACTGCAAATTCCCCATTCCTCTACACTGGTAACAAGGCTTCGGAGGAAGTGGACATACTGGTCGAATGTTCCCGGTCTTCCCACACTGGTGGAACATGACTGATCTCGCATCAGAAGTTGCAGATGAAAACTGCCTGGAAGAGTGGCTTGAACTGCCACCTCCTTTCTTCCCATGATCATCCCGCTTTCTTTTCTTCTATGAGGAGCTGCCACTGCCCACTACTGATATTGAACCATAGAAACCAGCCCTGCCTTTCCTATAAATCTCCACCATGCATGCCCGATCAATGACCTCAGCATAGGTCCTCATCTTAAACAAGAATACCTAGGAGTATATCTCTGGTCTTAAGCCTTTCTCAAACCTCTGGGCCTTCGCTTGCTCATTAGAGAAAATTTCTAGAGCATACCGAACCAACTCAGTGAAACGGTTGGCATAATCCATCACAGATAGATTCCTCTGAACAAGTTCCATAAACTCTCTAGACCTGGAATAAGCCAACACCTCAGGGCAGTACTGTTCATTGAAGACAGCCTTGAAATCTCCCCAGCGCATCTGCTCATTCTTCCCAGCCTGAAGCACTGAATCCCACCATTTACGGTTGGGACCCTCCAACAGAAAGGAGGCACACTTCACCCTGAGCTCCTCGGGTGTTTCCAGGAACTCAAACATATTCTAAATCTTCTTGAGCAATTCCTCCGCTTCTAGGGGTTCTGAGCTACCTTAGAAGGTTGGAGGTTTATTTTTCAGGAACTCCTGGGCCTTGTCCTTTCTAGGGCCAGTCTCATCCTCTCTAACAGGAGCTGGAACTGGAGCTGGTCCATATCCTAGAGACTGGATAGCCCGTACCATGACCTCAACTAGCCTCTGATCAATTGGTGTGGGAGAACTCTCTTCGGCTTCCTCCCGTGGGTGCGTGAGAGCTTTCCGGGGAGGCATGTTGCTACAAAATGAAACAGTCACAAAACAATAATCAATACCAAAATTCTGAAAATTTTAATCAAATACATCAAATATAAATAATCTAAACACATTCCAATAATAAAAGAAACAACTACTCCACATCCGCCTGATGTCCACATGTGGTCTGCAGCCCACACGTCTCACCAGGAAGTGAAGTCAATCCATAAATTCCAACATTCCCTGGTGACTCAAGGTCTGCCATGAGAGGTTTAGGCCAGGCACCCTACTCACAACCAAAACCCCGAGCCTTAATAGTCATAGCTCTAGTCTATCCTGACTCATCCCAAAATAGAAATATAACCCAAAAACTTTAACCTCCTCTGATACCATTTTGTCACGAACCGAATCTGGTCGCCAGAAAACCGGCACCAAACCCAGCTCATGGCAAGGCCCGAAGGGCGTTCCCTATCCCCACGGGCTGGCACAAGTTCTTGGGTATCAATAATTTAGATTTGGGAATGATTTACCCGAGTATAAAAGCATAAAACATTAAAAACAATCCATAATATAAATCTGAAATTTTTGAGCCAAACATATCTTAAGGAAAAAAAACCAGAACTGAATAAATTGGTTTAAATATAATACAGGTGGTCCAAACACAAATAAATATAGTAGCAAGATAGCATAAAGGACCCCACACGACTAGGGTTCATCACCCACAAGCCGTCTCTACAACTCTGCCCCAAGGATGGGGACTAACACCCCGAACCGCCATCACCCTTAACCTTTCCTTTACCTGAATCAAAAATAAACAAGTATAATTACACCCAAGGGGTGTAAGTAGGGTGTGATACTATTCCCAGTAGGATACCACCCAATTATTTCAAATATCATGCAATACAATGTGATAAAGCAATCAGTTTTAATAGGCAAGGAAAAGCAGTGTTAAAATTCCAAGAAATGTAACATTCATTTGAAAACAGTTTTCAATCCAAAATTTTCAGAATGTTCACACATTTAAATGTAAATTTAGATACTGTAATTTACTTCCAAAAACACCCTAATACATGGTTATATACTACAAATCCAATGAGCAACAACATTGGGAACACCCCTAGGCACTAGGTTGTCTTGGGCCCTATGTACCTCGTACCTCGGTGTAAAGTAACCATAGCAAAATCCATTCTCATGCACGAGCCACTAGTAGGGAACATACCCATAACCTAGTGGTCCCCAATAATCATCCACATAGTTTAGTTAGAGTTTTCTTTATCCAAATGCTAAGTGAAATAGGGACAAAACCCATCCGGTCCACTAGCCGTAATAGTACAAATCTGCCCCACCTAAGTACCCAGGCTTCCCCTTTTGTGCTCAATCAATTTCAGCATACAACATTAATCAATTTTAATATAAAACATCATTACTGATCAAACACAAACAATACAGTATCTATCTCATTTTATACCACTTAAAACACGCAACAAGACACTTAGATTTTTAATAAAACAACCTCTCAAAATCTCACATTATTTTGCACCAAAAATTCTTTGAAATATCCACTTTTCACACTATGTGCACACTTTTAAGTAACAAAAACAAAATGGCAGTTCAATACCCTTTGATGAAACCAAAAATTCAGTTATGGGGCATCCCCATGTAAACCAAGAAGTTATATCCTTTAAAAAACCCCGTTTTCACACAAACTCGGCACTTTAAGCCCATTTGATTCCCAAACACCATCTAAACAAACTCTCGCAGCAACAACCAAAAACAATAAACATTAAAAACATGATTTCCAATCCTAATAAAATTTAATAAAATCAATTATGTAATTATAGTATAACCCCAAATGAACTAATAAAAGATTTGTATGTAAAACCTCCAACTTCACCAAAAATTTGCACATAAAATTCATTTTCTTTATAAATGTCACTAAAAACAATTTTTTCAGAAACATTACAATGAAATAAAAATAAAAATACCAAAAACACAGCAAGTTAAATCACAAAAATTTCATGTACAATGGAATCACCTACCAAAAGATTCAAGAACCGCAAATCCTAGTGCGGAACTTCAACCGCACGACCACCGCACCACAAGGGAGTGATATCAAACCTAAAACCAGAGGATTGAACCAAGAAACTCAAAATGAAACCCTAGGTACGAAGCCCTAGCTTCTGGACATTTGGGGATTCAAGAAAATAGGGAGAAATCTCAAGGAAAAGGAGAGAACTTAGAAGGATAGTCACTTACTTGAGAAATCTGGACGATTTTAGCAACCAGAGAAGTTGGGCCCTAATTCTCAACAGATACGATCTCAAAAGAGGGGGAAACGATTCTAGGGGTGCGGCTAGGTATAGTGGGAGAAGGTGAGAGGTGGAATCACCAAAAAAGGATAAAAAAAGAATATTTTATGAAATAATTAAAAAACAATTTTAAAACTGGAAATGGGCTTTCGGGTTGGCCCAATACCTAATTTGATCACCCAAATCCAAGATGCTAATGAATTTTTAAGGGGCCCAAAATTCTTTGGTGGATTTAATATTTAAATTAATGTCATTTTGGAAGATTAATGGGTAAATTTTTTTGAAAAACTAAGGAGTTATTAAAGAAACAAAATTTACTTTCAAAACTGGAAATGGGCTCTCAGGTTGGCCCAAATTTTGGAAACCCACTATTTCCTTCAAAAATGCATGGAAAACCACCAAAACAAAGCAAGGATGTAAATTAAATGAAAAATACCTATAAAATATGTCATGTATGTGACATGTGTTCTTGCGCATGTGTGTGTGTGTGTGTGTTACATTAACATATTATATAAAATTATTTAAATGCATTATAAACATGTATATAAATACATTATATAAATACATTAAATAAATACTTATACATATATAAATATTGGTATACATAATATAAATGTAATTATAAATATATTTATTCAAATATAAAAAATGTATATATGGTTTTATAAATATTATACTTTTATATTATGATTTATATTATACATACATTTTTATTTTATATTTATGTATAAATACATTTATATTATATTATGTATACAAATAAATATAGACGAAATTAAATATATATATATATATATTATATTATATTATATTATAAATATTTTATTATATATAAATTTATATATATTATATAATTATTTCATATATATTTATGTATACCATATAAATTATAAATAACTTTAGTATATATATATATATCATTTAATTATATTATACATTTCCAATTATATGAATGTATTTAATTGTATTTATATGTATACATAAATATAATTGTATAATTTTATGTACATTTATATATATTTATTTGTATAAATTTTATTTCATATAAATTTAATTATATATGATATAAAAGTATATGTGTATTATAGAAATATATACATAAATATAATTTATTTAAAAAATATATCATATAAAAACTCAAGTTTGTAGTCTTTATAATTTATATTAAAATAATAATAAATATATTTTTAAATAACATGTTTATGCTTTTATATTATATATAATTAATATTATGTGATATACAATATATACAAATAAATATATATTAATGTACACAATATTACACAACTATATTTATGGAAATACATATATATTAATGTACATGATATTATACAATTATATTTATTGAAATACATATATATTAATCTTCATAATAATAAATATATGTATTGAAATACATTATATAAATATTTGTATAAATCGTATTTCATATAATATTAAATATATATAATATACATATTAATTAAATATAATATAAAATTGTATTTCATATAAAATATAAATATTTGTATAAATTATATTTCATATATCATATTTGAATAAATTGTATTTCATATAATATGAATTATATATAACATAAATATTTATATAAATTGTATTTCATATAATATCAATTATATATTAGTTATATATAATTTTATACAATTTATAATATATATATATATATATATTAATGCACATAATAACAAATATATGTTTTGAAATAAATTAAATAAATACTTATATATATATATTATAAATAAGCATGTACAAAATATACAATTATGTATTTTGGTATATAAATAATTTACATAAACATATTTATAAATATATAAATATATGTGTATATAAATAACATAGATAGAATTATAAAAAATATTTACTCAAATGTATTTAAATACACGTAAAATATATAATTTATGTAAATTTATAAATTGAATATAATAGAAATGTATTATAATATAAATACATAAAAACATAGTATAAAAATGTATATATTAATATATATAAATACATATATATGTTATATATTTATATGTATTTGAATATTTATTCAAAAAATAATCATTTGAATCGCTATTCTAATAAATTTAAATATAATAATGCACTGATTTTACTTCATAAATTCAGTTGGAATGGTTGGAATTGCGTTGATGCTATATAGTGGAGAATTGGGGTTTGAAACCCATTGGATGGAAGTTTTACATGGGGGGAGGGATCAGGGAACCAGACACGTGGGATGCAGGGATGTTGTGCGGGTGTGGTGGGGCGACCAGGGTACCGATGTGAACTTGATAGAGGTAGTCGAACAGGAGGTTAGGAACTTGACTGAGGTGGGTGTCGGAGGCAGTCGAATAGGAGAACAGGAACTTGACTGAGGGGTGGGCATTACCGGAGGGGAGGACCAACAGGAACTTGAGGGAGGCGGGTTCCAGAACTTGAGGGGCAGAGGAATAATGCTCTAATATTGAAAAAAATATCAATAAGATTAGATACGGTTTCAGAACCACCTAAAATCTGTGGCATTTTCTCAATTTAGAGGGGGTTTTAACCCAACACTACATGATTCTTCAATAGAGGCGGTTTTGATAACCGCCTCTATTATGTAGCCTCTAAATTGTTAAATATATCAGAGGGGGTTAAAATCCACTCTAAACTGAGGTGATGTGGCTGCATTAAAGGGGGTTAAAACTGCCTTTAATAAAACCACCGCTAAAATATCCATCACTTTACCAACGGTTCCTCAAAACCGCCTCTAAAATATGTGGAATTTTCTCAATTTAGAGGGGGGTTTAACCCGCCACTACATGATTCTTTAGTAGAGGCGGTTATCAAAACGGCCTCTACTATGTAGCCTCTAAATTGTTAAATATATTAGAGGGGGTTAAACCCCCCTCAGTCAAGTTCCTGTTGGTCCTCCCCTCTGGTAATGCCCACCGCCTCTACTATGTAGCCTCTAAATTGTTAAATATATTAGAGGGGGTTAAAACCCCCTCTAAACTGAGGTTATGTGGCGGCATTAAAGGGAGTTAAAACTGCCTCTAATACAACCACTGCTAAAATATCCATCACTTGACCAACAGTTCCTCAAAACCGCCTCTAAAATATGTGGCATTTTCTCAATTTAGAGGGGGTTTTAACCCGCAACTACATGATTCTTCAGTAGAGGAACTTATCAAAACCGCCTCTACTATGTATCCTCTAAATTGTTAAATATATTAGAGGGGGTTAAAACCCTCTCTAAACTGAGGTTATTTGGCGGCATTAAAGGTGGTTAAAACTAACTCTAATACAACCACTGCTAAAATATCCATCACTTTACCAATGGTTCCTCAAAACTGCCTCTAAGTGAATTAGGCGGGCACATTAATGACGGTTCCTCATAACCACTGCTAATGTGTTTAGAGGGGGTTAAAACTGTAATGCCCTGACCTCAGAAGCCTGGAGCTGGTGAATTACTTATTACATTGGCATGATTACAAGGAATGAAACCCCGAAGAAATGATTAGTTTAGCAGTTTTGGAAGACCAGATTACATACATGATACCCAAAGTACATTTGAAAAGATAGAAAATACAACATGATACATAATAAACTGAAATAAACTGCCTCCTTGAAAGCTTATTCAAGGTTCTCTTCTTCATAACCTGGGGAAATGAAACATAATAAGGGTGAACTCAAATTCTCAGTAAGGGTTACTTATAGTGGAATCATGAATCAATAATAAGTGAATCATAATCAATTAGACATGACTAATATGGCATGATGAATAAATGAAAACACTTTCCATCAATAAACTGAGAATAAAAATACATTCATAGATTTTATCATAGTGAAAACCTTGTGGATAGTAATAACTGAATAATGAATAAATAGAATAATTATTATTTGGACATCATGTATCTGGAACATGAACCATTATACCATCGAGATGGTTTAATTCTATGGGTAGAAACCTGTCTGATTTTTAAGAGACCTGTCGATGCATTGAGGGGCTATAGCGGGCTCCGCCCATCACTACCAGTCCAAATAATTATTTATATATAGATTTAATACAACTAAAATATGCATTTTCAATATCTGTATTGAATATAGGATACAAATTCATCAATATTTCCCCAGTTAAAATAGCATTCAAAATAAACACCGTATGTGAAATAGTATACGGCTTAAGGAAATAATCATATCCATAACACAAGAAAATAGATATTTAGAAGAATTATAATTTCAAATTAAAAAATATCTCAAATGGGCAATAGATACCCCACATAAGAAAGATTAGGTGCACAATACCAAGTAAGACTCAATGAAAAGGAAATTGAGACAAGTCCCTTATCACGTTGTAATCAATAGAGTCGTATGACCAAAATTTAATAATCACCAAATGAATCACAAAACACCATGAATATAAATAGAATTATAATATTATATATAAAATGGAAGTACACATACACCACATTCAAGAAATAAGTGGTGAACAATGGAAATCTCACGGAATTAAAAGTGAGATGAGAGAACCCTTACCTCATGCCCAAATGTGTTCTTCGATTGATCTTAATAACCTGAATAATCAAATTTAGATTCATTAATTAATAATTCCAGAACCTCCTCTACATGTAATTGATTTAATTTAACCTTATTATGTTCATTCATGGCCTTTTTTATGGTTTTAAGAGGTTTAATTATATTATTTTGGAAGCATTTTCTTCCTTGATTTTTATAATCAGTTTACTTGTATTCGTGAATGGAAGTTTGTTTGAAATTTGGTTAAACATATAGAATTGTTAACATATATTATTAGTGAAATTATAGAGATATAAATGATCTTATAATTTTTTTATATACCATGAGGATGACTCATTAGATAAAAGTTAATGATAAATGCTTGAATTAACATGGCGGTTTTGTGCATGATAAACTTGTTTTGTATTATTATTGTATATTATGAGTGTTAAGGAGTTATAGAACATTACATAAGATAAAATAAATATATTATATGGTTCAACCATTAAAAAGGTTTCATGACCATCCTTGAATATAGTAATTCAAATTGAAAACCCGTCTTCCTTGGACGTGATAAATTAACACATCTCAGACGGTGCTTTCATTTATAGTATAAAAGGAGGGAAAAGAAGAGATGATGATAACATATTCCATTAGCATAAAAAAAATTCCAGTACATATAAGGTACTAGTTTTTTCATAACATTTGGATGATAAGAGGTGCGAATAGAAAAGATAACAAAACAACTTGAAAATAAAACAAAAGAATTGAAAAGAGGAATTTACCTCTTGAATCTATCTTCCTTTGAGAGCCTCCTTAGGGGAGAGGGTTTGATATTTTGAGAAGGACAATGGCTGTTGGGTGTGGGGGGATCTTAGGGATAGATTTGATCAGAATTTATGTAAGTATTAAAGCTTGAGAGGTGTGAATAAATGAGGGTGTGAGGGGTGGTATTTATAGTGTAGGGGAGGAGGGTTTTCTTAATATTATATTCATTAATTTATTATTTCTCCACAAGATAAGAAATAGTGAGGATTACATTACCTAGAATAGTAATAAGTTCATGTGAGTTTGAGATTTGGGTTCTTACATCACTCATGATGCTAGTAATAGTGTATTTAAATTATAATGTATTTATATGGTAAATTAATGTATTTTACTATTCACCAAAAATTCAAGTATTTTAGAAAAATATCAAAAATTAACCCTAAACATTTTTCGAAATGTAGAATCCAAAAATGAAATCTAATTTTTAAAATTAATTTTCTAAATATGAGATATTTAATTTTTAATTAAAATCATCATTTAATCAAAAAATACCAATACTTAAAATATTCATCTTCATTTTTAAGGTGCCTAAATTTTATTTACACTTTCATGGGTAATGTTATCATTCATAAGGGTCATATTACTATTCATAAGGGTATGTTACTATTAATAAGGGTAAGTTACTATTCACTGAAAATTAACTTGATTCTACCATACTCCAAATATCTCCCTGATCACAACTGTGTATGTCTGTTTTTTGAAATTCAAAACACAGAAGTGGCAAATTTAAGTTTAATGGTTAGGTTATGACTTTATCCTATAACCAAGTATTGTTTCACAGAGACTCAGTGCTTCATGAAATATAGGTTATCTAATGAATAGAAATTATTTAAGAGAAACATATCGTAAAATGTTTGCGGTGTTATAATAACCCCTTATAAACTAAAAAATAACCCCCTCTAATCAAGTCCTTTTTTTGTAGTGTGAATCGGTACCACTTCAATTCTCATTCTTCCTCTATCCAAAAATCCCAGTATGGAAATCCCGATTTGATTAATCCAACCTGATACGATGATCAACCAAATACAATTGACAAGCCAAATATGGTAATCAGTTGAGTACGATAAACACTGAGTACAATGATCATCTGAATACAACGTTGCAATCTTGTCTCTGCTCTTTCACTTCTCCGTAAAAACTTTTTCAACAAGAGTGAATACATAAACTTCTTCTTCTCTCTAAAACTCAAAGCTTCTCTCTCCTTAACAATACATCAGTCATCATAAAAGTACAATATACTTTTTCCTTTTATAGGTGACCCTTGAGTGGCTTTGGCAGGAATCCCAAAATTTTCCCGCTTCATCAAATTCACCCTAATCTCAATTCCCCCTAAAATCTCGAGTGAATTTTGACTTCATCAACTCTTATCAAAACTTCTCGATTCTTCTATAATCTTCACTTCCTCTTTAGAATTTCATTTTAATTTCCAATTTGATTTCAATTCATGGGTCTAATTTTCTGAATCTGATTTCTTCAAAACAAAGATCTGTACCAATTATAACAAAGTGTATGAAGAAATGGATACCACTCTGATTGCTGAATATGATCATTCTTTTGAATTTTGATCTCCCCCTTGATAGAAAATTTAGAAAAATCCTTCACTTCTCTACTTTGTCTCTTGACCTAGTTGAGATAAAAAAAACTTCTTCTTCTCCTCTTCTCTTGACCCACTTGAAAATTCACCTAAAGAGGAAACAAAGTAATTAAACTCTTAATCCACTTGATGAGAATTTGAAAACAGATCAGAGTTCATCAATCTATTCCTCCAGAAATTCAATCAACCATCCATCTCATCTTGAGTATGATTGTCTAGAGTATGATCTTTTTTAGTATGATTATATTGGGTACGATCTTTTTCTTCTTGATCCTAAGTATGATCATCCTGAATACGAATGTTTTCTTATGCATACGATGGATGATCAGATGCTATAGTGCCTGACCATGATCATGCTGGGTATGATTGGCCTGAATATGATCATTTCTAGGTACGAATAGTTTTTTATTCATACGATGGATGATCGGTTACTATAGTGACTAGTACGATCTTCAACTTCCTTTTTCTTCTCTTCCACTTAGATACTATAATTCTGGGTATGATTTACAATACATAATTTTTCTTTTCTTCCATCAACTTGCATCATAAGTTCTCTAATGAACTTATTATTTATGAGAAATACAAATCATAAAAGAATCATCACATTTAATTAATCATAGTCATACAGACTCTGATTCTTCATCAAAACCATCACATTCTTCATATCAAATTCAGATTGAATCTGATGGGAATTTACTTCCAGCAAGATGTATTCTTAATGCAACTGATCCTTTCATTCTGAATTCAATGCGAATCTGATTATGATCAATTCCTCACTATGATCTTCTCCCATTCCAAACCCAAGGTAGGTCTGATCAAAACCGTTTCTTTCAAATAGATTCTCCTCATTACGATGGATAGAGTGAATCTGATTGTTCAGAAAATACGAGTCTATTTATTTTGAAAACAATGATCAATATGATTTCCATCCATCATCTTTCTCAACATGCTTTCTTTATTTAACATACTGATCGATTGATAACAAATACAACCAAAAAATAACTTGGTCTTAACATAGAGATACACCATCTTTATAGAACTATTTTTTCTCCTGAATGTTATGCTACCAGAATAAAATGAACTTCCATGTTGAACATATGATGCTAAAAAAATTATACATTCAATGGGAATGATCTCTAAAAAAATACATGATTTTACAAATGATTTCATATTGTTTTGTAAAGATTATGAATCACTCATAAAATTCCTTAAGTGTGGAACAGATCGATACAAGAAAAATGAATCAAGTCCTTCAAAAGTTGTATGGTACTTTCCTATCATTCCATGGTTTAGAAGACTATATAAATGTTAGGAAACCGTGAGAAAATTGACATAGAATGCAGATATAAGAATTAAATATGGGAAACTACGTCATCCAATAGATTCTCCTCAGTAGAAGAAAATCAATTATGAGTATCCTAAATTTGGAAATGAGTCGAGAAACATTTGTCTTGTGTTATCTAGAAATTGAATAAATTATGTTGGTGTGTATATTAGTACTCATAGTACATGGAACATCATGTTGGTAAATTATAACTTTTTTACATGGTTATGCATGAAGCACAAATACATTATGTTGTATTTGCTTATATCTGGACCAAAGCAACCCGGTAATGATATTAGTGTCTATTTGGATCCATTTATAGAAGATCTGAAATTGATGTGGGATACATGTGTTACAATGTATGGTGCTCATAGAAGTGAATAATTCACATTGAGGTCCATGTTGTATGGGATGATAAATGAATTTCCTTCTTATAGAAATTTGTCAGGCTATAGCATAAAGGAATTTTGGGGTGTACCATTTGTGAAGAATGAACACACTCAGTTTGATTGAAACATTACTTGAAGACTGTGCTTTTAGAACATCAAATTTTTTTACCTCGATGACATAAATACCAATCCTAAACAACAACATTCGATGGGAATATCAAATAAGTCACAACACCATCTCCAATAATGGGTGATCAACTATTCAATAAAGTAAAAATATTGACATTGTTTTTGGTATATCATTTTTGAAAAACATTACAAAATCGGGTTGGAAGAAGAGATCGATTTTCTTTGAATTATCATATTGGAATTGTTTGTATGTTATACATTTTCTTGATGTCATTAATGTAGAAAAAATGTCTGTTGATGCCAAAAAAAGGTCCGTAACTCTTGGAGGAAGTTTTGAAATGACGAAGAGAAGTCATATTCGGAATTAGAGGCGCGAACCGGAGGCCCGGGAAGTGGTGCGCGAAATAAAGGAGGATTCATGCGAAAAGATGTTCTGCGCGCGAAGTACTCCCGGGATTCACGGAATCGCGCCGGTGAGGCGCACAATAATTGCACGCCCCAGTTCTCCGCGGCTTGATATTGCGCGCCGGCGGTTCCCGGCATGGAAAATTCCACGCACTGCCTGGATTCCGCGCCCGAGGTCGCCTATAAATATAAGGTGACCCCGAACGGTTTGGGGGTTGAGGAATACAAAGCGACTCTCGTGCGCGCAATTCGGCTCCCCCCGCGTGAAAGATGATATCCAGGTAATCCCTCATTTCGCATAACCTTGCCCCGGAGTTCTCCTTTGCGCGCAACTCCACCGACTTTAGTGAATTTTCCCCCTCCCTCGAGTTCCAACCTTGCGCACAATTCGCGTCTTGTGCGCGCAATACCCTTCCTTGTGCGTAAAACCCTGCGCGTAATTCCCTTTTTGCGCGCAATTACATTTTCTCCAATTGCGCGTCGTCCCGGTGTTTTGCGTGCAAACCTTCCCTTTGGCGCGCAAAGCCCGGAACCTCTCACCTTGACGCCCCTTGGCTGCCCCCTGCACCGGCACCCGATGTCTCCCCTGCCGGGCATGCGCTCCATGCGTTGTATTCCCGTACGGCCTTCTAGGCTCGTACGAAGTAACCTCAAGGTCCCCTGGGCCGTGTTTCCCATTGCGTTACTTTGCCTTATGCTTCTCCGCATAGGCACGCTAACGGTTATTGCTTCTTCGCATAGCCACGCTAACGTGGACCCCCCGGTGGTTTTCCCTGCGGCCCCCCTTCACCACGGCCTTGCCGATTCCTTCCCTTCCACAAGGGGTAGAGGGCGTTGGGCATGTAAGCCCTAGGGGTGTGGAGAAAACCCACCTCGTCCAAGATGCAGGACGTTAAATTGCTAAGCACCTCATCCTTGACACAAGACGTTAAACTGTGGTCCGACCCCGTGCTTCGCACGCAGGGTCCCCCCAGCTCGGGCATTCTTTACGCCACTTGTCTCCACAGGAATGGACTCTTCCTCACATGGAATGAGATCCTCCTTGTCGGAGCGGCGTTTGTCCGCGGGGGAAGGGCTGCCTCAGATCGTAAGCCCCTAACCTTTCTTGCGGATGACTGCACTCGTGCATCTCCGTACTTCTCCTTGCCAAGGCCAGTGGAGTCCTTTTCCCACTGCGCTTTGTCGCACCACGGGCCTCCACCTTGGAGTAAGCCCCGTCACCAAGGGCCGCTAACCACGCGTAAGCCCCTGTTTCCTCTTTGGGCCGCTCAACGCGTAAGCCCCATTCCGCTTCTCACGGATGCACCCTTCGCGACGTGATCGCCTGGTCCTTGCTGCCTCTTGTTTCCCACACCGAGCATGACTCACGTGGGCTTAGAGCGCGCATCGACCATGACATCCTCTATGGGCCGCCCCAGAGCGTAAGCCCCATCCCAGCGAACTACGTGGACTTTGATCTGTGCTAACGTACGGTACGTAGGAAGCCTCCACGAGGTTCAAGCCCACCACCCAGTTGTTCTGACCTCTTCACGTCGGTTCACTACCCACCATGGGCCGCCTCAGATCGTAAGCCCCACATGCCATCGTCTCGCATGACGTTAAACTGTATTTCATCCCGCATTATGTTAAACTGTATGTCATCGTCCCGCATGACGTTAAATTGTATGCCCTCGTCCCGCATGACGTAAAACTGTACTCCTCCTCTTGGGCCGCCCCAGAGCGTAATCCCCATGCCTCACTCCACCATCCATCCCGATCCTTACCCGGGCCACCACATCCCAGTGGGGATCATGCCACCCCATTCCACTCCATAGCATCCGGTAATCCGCCCACGTGTTGGCCCCAACATCGGTGTTCCCCCCAGGGGCCCTTCAATCTGATCTGTCTACGCAAGATGTTAAACTCGCGGCATACCCTGTGTCAAACATGGGAAGCTGAGGAAAACCTTATATATTACACATTACCCGTGTTTGATGTGGGATGCCTCGGGCTTCCGCGCCCTTGAGAAGCCCTGTGATGAGGGACCGAAGACAGACATGCCGACAACGCCCTAACGTGACCATTCTCCTCACCGGAGGTTGCTGCCCTGACAAGACCCCCTTGGAGCGTCTTGACGGAAGCAGCGTAATTAACCGGCGTCCATGTAGATATGGAACCGGGAATGAGCTTCACGAACCCGTCTTAAATCTATGAGGGAGACCCGGACTAGGTGATGATCTCTGAGGAGGAATCCACGGAAGGAAGAACTGACATCCCATCATCCCGGTTTCGATCAAGGAGCAGACGTCCCTGAACAAGGAACAGATGTCATCCGCCTTTGGAAAGCGGGAATGCGGGGCAACAAGCAGCGCGTCCTCCCCGAGGACGGACACGCGCGCGCCCCGACGAAAGCGTCGGAAACAAAAAATGGTGAACCCGACGTGAAACTCTTCTCTTGAACACGGGGAATGGTAGCCGTTGGGGCATCGGCTCCACAAAAATGGTGAACCCGACGTGAAGCTCTTCTCCTCAACACGGGGAATGGTAGCCGTCAAGGCATCGGTAGAATAGCATGTCACCAGGTCCGAGTAAACCTCACCGGGACAGGAACCCACCAGGGGTCGAGGCCATCAGGTCGTTGACTACTCTGTTCTGAGACTCCGCCAACATGGATCCCTCTCGCCGACCATGGAAGACGAAATGACGTTGGGCCTTGGTCGTTGATCTCTTTTTTTATTTATGCTAATGGTTTCATTTCCCTGCTTCCAGGAATCAGATCACTGCATTTGGAGCTCGATCACCACCTACCCACCGGCGTAGGGGCAGGGGCAGTACCGACGCGGCTACCCCGCGCGGTCCCGCCCATTTCACGGCCGCTCTGACTTCAACCGCCGTAGCAGCCGGGCGCCTGCGCCCCCTCTCCCCGTCAGAAGTCATCCAGCGGAGGGTGATCAATGACCTGGTTCGTAGGTATGACAAGGGAGGGGTCATCCCCACCAGGGGCATGGCCTGTTTGAATCTAGAGGCGGCTGCGCCTCACTACCATTGCCGCCCTCGAGGGCCGCGCAGGGAGCTGCCGCTCCCCACGCCGACGTTCAACCACTTCGGGAGTCTATCCCCGGAGTGCCTTGACACATCCCTCCCCTACGCCAATGAGGTGGGGAATGTCTGGGTCCACCCGATCGGCGATCCATCCCAGGGGTCAATGGCAAGAACCCCTGTCAGGCTGTGTCGACGCCACCACCCGACTCCCCGAGCCGAGAAGCAGCCAATCTTCATGCCCGCACCACCGGTTTCGGCCCATCTGACTCGACGCCAGCGTCGGGTGCGAGCGGGAGAGAATGCCCGTCCCGGGGCATCAACATCAGCAACCACTGTGGCCTGAGCCACTGTTGACTCCCATTACCAGACCCCCGCACACGTTGAGCAGGGGCAGCCACGTGCCCGACTGGGATCGAAACCCCGACCGCCCTACAGGCAAGTTGGGTCGAGTCTCCCGGTCACGGGCACTGGCGATGGCCACTGCGGACCAATATGCGGTAGTGCCCCTCACCATGAAGGCTCATTCTGTGCTTCCAATTTGGAATGTCGAAAGCTTCGTCGCGACGGCTATGCTCCGGGTATGACTCCTTCCAACGCCCGCTGCATGGGGTATGAGGTCACTCCCCCTACTGCCGGCCGCGAGCATGGAGTCGTTGTGTATCCAGTCGCCCACTCACATGGAGGTCCTCTCCATGTCCCTTTCGACATCTGTCCCGGTGCTTCTCGCACCCCGACCCTTGGTCCCCTCTGCCCCAGCTCCATTGTGGTCGGGGGACCCTGTGACAGAAATCGTCCCTACCCTGAGGAGCTACCCAGGGGCAGGAAGGTCGGGCGTCGTCGCCGTAGGAGGAATGTCATGGGAGTCCGGACGGAAATTAGATCAGTCCGTTTCTCGGATTCTGAGGTAGAGTATGACTCGACGATGGAACCTTCCCCCCAACCCTTCGAGTCGAGGGCAGGGATGGGGACGCGACGCGTCAGTCTCGTACTCCCCGAATGCGAGGTCCATATGATCCCCTCCTGCCTTCGAAGGTATATCCAGGAGGATGAGGACTTGGCATACCGCTGAGGGTCAAGCTCGCAGTTGCCACTGGCCTTCGCGAAAGCACCTCCCGCCCCTACTAGGGAGGGTGAGGAGCTTTTCTGGGGACCGACAGAAGAATCGCGAGGCGATACACCCTTGGCGGGCACCGACGCTATGACAGGAGGCCCGTTTGCTAGCCCATCCTATCGCGACGTGGCAGCCAGGGCACTGCAACCCCGGGAGGATGACCCAGGGCTCGACGGACAATCGGCCTGTTCGCCGTATTCCCCGCCGGCCAGCCCACCGCCCCGGTGGCCTGCCTCGGCGCCATTGCCAATTCCCCGATTTTCCTCGGTGGGCGAGCAGGGTCGACAGGTTCCGGACCCCAAACCGGAGCCGTGGAGCTTCTGGACTGTTTTTGCAGTGGGCCACTTCCCTGAGAATTTTTGGTCGGTCGCAGAATTGGATTTTGATGTGCCGGAGTCACTCACCCTGGGAGAGTTTGAATTCTTCCGCCAGATTCTCCGGGTGACTCACTCCCGCCTCCACCATCAGCTAGCACCTTATCCCAGGAGCCAAGCGCATCTCGAGGAGATCGGTGAGCAGTGCCGCCGGGTCGACCTAGCAGCACTCCCCGCGGTCCGGTACCTCGAGTTGCTGGACCACCACGAGGCCCTCCAGCAACAATGCTTTCAGAGTTTTTAAGTACTCCGCAGAGTTATCAAGGAAGCCACCCCCCACGCGCACGTCCGCGGATGGGGGCAGTACGCTGCTCTCCTCTTCTGTTCGATCCGCCGACAGCCCGATCCGTTGGGCGACCCTGAGGGAACATCACCAAGGGCAGTCTCGGTCAACATGGATGACCTTTTAGATGAGGGAAACATTGTGGATCCCCTTGATGGGGACTCACCCCCCGAGGACAGGCCACTACTGGACCCATCTGGGAGGATTACTCGCCAATAGAGGAGCCTCCTAGGTCTTCCTGTACCCACGGAGGCACTGACACTAGGCCGAAACATCGGTAAGGGTAAAGAGCCCGTTGGGTCTGTCAAACTCACCGACCCATCTGCCTCAGTGCAGAAGGCAGAGGAAGATCCCGAGAAGGCCGCACTGCGCCAGCAGCTAGCTGAGCAAAAGAGGCTGGTTGATGAGCTCTTGGCCGAACGCATTGCAGAGTGGCGGCCTGACTATGGTGCTTCTAGAGCAGGATAGCAGGGGTAGGACCATCTAACCCTTGCTGAGATTCCCCCGGGCAACTGTGACCGTGTTGTGTTCGCCGACAGGGGGGACACTGGAACCCATGGCAAGAGGGCACGATATGTTTCGTCGAACCCTCCCGAGCGGCGAGACAACCTGGGGGACCCTGCTCGGTTTCCTCCTGCCGCTCCGAGAGTCGCTCCTCCAGCTGCCCCGCGAGCCGCTGAGCGCGACTACCGTATCGAAGAGCCTGGCAACGCGCTTTTGATTAGAGATCCCCGTCGGGACAGGAATCCACACCCGGATGATCTGATGGAAGTACTCATCACTCGCTTGGAGGACCTGGAAACTCGGCAGGTGGCAATCCCGCCAGATGGCAAGCCGTACCCAGCGTGGGTGGATGACATGCCGGCCCCGCCAGGATTCGAGAACCCCACTTTTGCCCCCTTTAACGGGACCGGATACCCGCCTCAACACTTGGTCCACTTCAACTCAAGGTGCGGGCCTATGTTAGGGACTCCGGCACAGTAGGAGGCTGCCAAGCTCCAGTGCTTCGTTCAGACACTGGAAGGACCAGCATTCATCTGGTACAGCTAGCTCCCTATTGGATCGGTGACTAGCTGGGAGGAACTTCGCCGGAAATTCCTATACCAGTTCAGTTCCACAACCCGGAAGACGAACATTGCAGACCTCTTCAGGTGCAAGCAAAGGCCCGACGAGCGATTCGTGGACTTCGTCGCCCGGTGGAAGGGGCTCACGTACTCCCTTGACATGCCACTAACTCAGGAGCAATTACTGACGATGTGTGTAGGGAAAATTAGGGCGGAGTTGGTTCTTCCCTGATCATGAAGAATTACCCTGGAGGGTTCCAGGACTTCTCGGACAAGGCTCAGCGCCTCGAAGAAGCCCTGCAACAGGCCAGTCAGGCACGCCTGCTGCCTCCTGTAATCTCTGCAAGAAGAGCCTCCAGAGCCGAGCCCGCTGCTATGGCCCAGATCGAGTCCCCCAGACAGCTATAGTTGCTGCCAGTGAGGCCAGCTCAATAGGCTCGTAGGGGTCCACCCCCACGGGCATAGCCTTCGGCCCAGCAGCGACCGCCTCAAAATCAGCAGGCGCCTCCGTGTAACGCACCGCCACCACCTAGGCGAGGTAATCCGGCTCCGCCTCCTCGGCCTGCTCCTTCGGCCCCTGGTCATGGTCAGCCCCCAAGAGTCCCCTTTCCAGACAGAGGGAATCGGGCTTACTCGTTTAGCGAGGCCCAGATCCCCAGTTATTTCCGTAGTGCCTTGAAGCAGGGGATCGTGCGGCTGCCTGAGTGCCGGAAGCCAAAAGAGGCGTGTCTCACTGATCACCCCAACTACTGCCCTTACCACCGGATCCTGGGACACACCATCTGGCAGTGCTATGTGTTCAAGGACTAGCTCCAAAACCATATTGACAACAATATAGTCAGGTTGGGCCCAGCCCCGGCACAGGTGGCAGGTGTCTTCGTGGGATCAGATGGCAGCAGCGACGACGGGGATGGGTGGGAACAGGTTTCCGACCGTGGGTCCCGGAAGTATAATGACTGGATGGCCCGCAGGACGGTCCCCCGTGCCCATGGAATTATCTGTGCCCGCCTGAGTCAGCCAGAGCCCTCAAAGTCTACGGGCGCCGCTTTGGCCTCGTCGTCCCAGCCTACTTCTTCCCAGAAGAGCAGGCGGCGACGCAAGAAGAAAGAACGCGCCCTGCCATTACCGTCATCTTCTCGCACGCTTGGAGATTTCATACCCCCGGAGATGGGGATCCCTCCGAGACCCCGTCCGGCAGTGGATGATTCCTCAAGTGAGAGCCCGGGGTACTCTTCGGTTAACACTGTAGAGTTGGTAAATCCCTTTTTGGCTCCTGACGTTGAGGAGCGCCAAGTGGACCTCCCGGACAGCCTGGGGTACGCTTCGGTTAACACCGTAGAGTTGGTAATTCCCTTTTTGGCTCCCGACGTTGAGGAGCGCTAGGTGGACCTCCCGGACAGCCCGGGGTATGCTTCAGTTAACACCGTAGAGTTGGTAAATCCCTTTTTGGCTCCCGACGATGAGGAGCGCCAGGCGAATCTCCCCAATGTTCCCAGCCATCACCAACGCCGACGGAGTCGTGGCTACGTGAATCGCTGGGGCACGACAGTCGTCACCACCAGTCAGGTCGTGCACACTACCGAGACCAGGCAGCAGGCCCGGTACAGAGAGCAGCACTCGCGGCTCCCTCACCCGGTGACAACGGGTTCCCTTCCACCACCGTTTGTGTTGCTGGATCGGGAGGAACCGCCTTGCCCGCGTCGCGACCAGCCCATCCCTGCCACTGGCTGACTACGGCCTTCCGGTCCTGGCATGACAGTCACCTCCCGGGCTTCAGCTAGTGCACAGCGGGACGCGCCTAGTACCAGTCAGTCGCCGGTCCCGCCAGCAGGACCCGTCATGCCCCCAATCGTAGAGCGACCTCCTGTAAGCAAAAGCTCACGTTTGGCGCGAAATTATGATGTCCTAAAGAATATGGCTGGTATTCCGTCAAGGCTTTCCATCCTTGAGGCCCTTCTCCTGTCGTCCGAAATGCATGAGGCGCTCGTCGAGGCTCTAAGGATCCCCCTCCAGTTCGAAACGGAGGTAGCGGCTGTAGAAGCCTTCCACACCGAGGTGATCAGGGACGCCGAATGTCAGGTGGTTATCTTGTTTTCCGGTGAAGATGAAGACCTTCCCATACAGGGGCACATCCGCCCGTTGTACATTATCGGCCAGTTCAATGGCGTGGAAGTTCGTCGTCGTCTTGTCGACATGGGTTCTGGGATTAACTTGATCCCAACTCGGACACTGCGAAAACTGGGGTTGTCTGAGGATTATTTAACTCCCTCCGACCTCAGAATCCAGGGGTATGACAGGACCGAGAAAACTCCACTCGGCAAGATTTGTCTGAAGACCCAGTTCGGTGGCTTATTTGCCAATACTGAATTTATGGTTGTCTCTCAAGACACTGCCTACAACATATTGATGGGCAGGCTATGGCTCCATCTTCACATGGAGGTTCCCTCATCATACCACCAATGCCTCAAATACTCCCTTAAGGGTCGAGTGGGTGTGCTACAAGGAGATGCATCTCCATTTGCCTCTTGTGAAGCCCGTTACCTGGACGCTGACTATTACAAGATCAAGGACAAGAAAATCCTGGCAGGTGAGGTTGAGCCCGCCGCTATCGCAAGTGATCCCTGGGCTGGTCTGGATGACGCATATGTCTTCCCAATCCATCGGTTGGAAGCTACGACTCCCAATATGGTAGAGTGCTTTGTTGTCTCGAGTACCAGAGGAAGGCATATTTCCGGGTCTAAGCGACGGAGGGAGATCACCTCGTACTCTTACACCAACCAGGCTCAAGTGATCCCCGAGCCTCCTACCCCTGTGTAATATCGGGACGTTGGGCTCATGGCAACAGCGGTACGTCATACGTGTCTGTTTCGCCAAGCTGGAATCGACCGGATCAAGCCAACGTGTCACCACTGCTTTGATGTCGTAAAGTGTGTCCCCTTGGGCCGAAGGCCGGATGTGATTGGATCAACCGCCTTCGTCGCCATGGTCTCCGCGGTGCATGAGTCTCCCGTCGGGACGACCTCCGCCGCCCAAGCCAGTGTCAGCTCCCCATCAGGGTCGAGTAGCCCCGAAATGGCTCCCCCCGTGGATGATCCTTCCTCAAGCAGAGAAGAAGACATGGAAGATGCTCCTCCCGCCTTTGAGGAGGGCATCTCCACCACGGTCGACGAGCTAGTACAGGTGGACCTCGGCAGTGAGACGGACCCGAGACCCACATTGGTCAGCGCCGCTATGCCTCCCGAGGAATGACAACAGTACATAGACTTCCTCAGACAACACCGTGATGTGTTTTCCTGGAGTTATGACGAGATTTCGGGACTAGATCCCCAGGTAGTCGTCCACCGCCTTGGCCTCCCAGCAAACCATCGCGGATTCAAGCAGCCTCCCAGGAAAATGCACCCTTTTCATAGTGCCATGGTTGAGGCTGAAGTTGATAAGATCATTAAGGCCAACTTCGTCAAGGAAGTCCAGTATCCCAGGTGGCTAGCCAATATTGTGCCCATCAGGAAGAAGAACGGGCAGATCAGGGTCCGCATTGACTTCCGCGATCTTAATCGCCACTGTCCGAAGGATGAATTTCCTCTTCCAGTGACAGAGCTGTTGATCGATGCGACGGCCGGGTTCCAAGCCCTCTCCTTCATGGATGGGTACTCCGGGTACAACCAGATCCGGATGGCCCCCGAGGATGAAGAGTTCACTGCCTTCAGGGCCCCCCAGGGTACCTTCTGCTACCGGGTTATCCCCTTTGGCCTGAAGAATGCGGGTGCCACCTATCAATGGGCTATGCACTGCATATTCAAGTCGATCCTCAGGACACTGGTGGAATGCTACGTAGATGACCTGGTGGTTAAATCTCGTTAGCTCCGGGACCATCTCAAAGACCTAGAGAAAGTGTTCGGTTTCCTCCGTTCTCGCCACTTGAAGATGAACCCGTTGAAGTGTGCCTTCGGGGTCACTTCCGGAAAGTTTCTTGGCTTCATTGTGAGATATCGAGGTATTGAGATCAACCCCGAGAAGATCAAGGCCATCAGTCAGATGCCTCCCCTGAGTAATATTCGGGAGCTTCGAGGCCTCCAAGGCCACTTAGCCTACATACGCCGATTCATTGCGAATTTGGCCGGCAAGTGTAAGACCTTCTCCCGGCTCATGAAGAAAGGCGCCGCCTACGGGTGGGACGAAGAGTGTCAGACCACTTTTGAGGAGATCAAGCAGTATCTGCTTCAACCTCCGATCCTGATGCCACCCGTTCCCGGAAGGCCGCTGGTCCTTTACGTGACCGCCCTGGAGAAATCCCTCGGCGCCCTTCTCGCCCAGAAGAAAAACGAGGGAACAGAGAATAGCCTCTACTACCTCAGTCGCAGGCTCCTCGATGCGGAGATTAGATATTCTCCTATCGAGAAGAGCTGTCTGGCACTCGTATTCGCCATACAGAAATTACGGCACTACTTGCAGCACCATGAGGTACAGTTGGTCTCTCGGGTAGACCCGTTGAAACACATCCTGAGCCGGCCTATGTTGACCGGCCTATTGGCACGCTGGGCGGTGATCCTCCGGCAGTTCGACATTAGGTTCGTACCTCAGAAGGCCGTCAAAGGGCAGGCGTTGGTAAACTTCTTCGCCGCCCACCCCACCTCTGCGGACCAGCCACTGGATTCGGGCTTTCCTAATGAGGCAATCCTCTCAGTCGATCACGCCACCCCATACTGGCAGATGCACTTTGAAGGCGCCTCTCGAAGCCCTACTGGTAGAAGGATCAACGATCCTAGGCTTAACAGAGTGGGCCTGGGTATCGTTTTCATCACCCCGGAGTAAGCCGTTCTGCCATTTTCTTTCTTGTTGTCAGAAGGCTGCACAAACAATGAGGCAGAATATCATGCCCTCATCACTGGCCTTGAGTTGGCTCTGGAGGTTAATGTGCCCCGTCTGTGTGTGAAAGAGGACTCTGAGCTAGTCATCAAGCAGGTTAACAGTGACTATGCTGTCAGGAAGCCAAAACTCATGTCGCTGCTGGAGTGCACCCTCCATCTAATGGCTAAGTTCCCCTCCCGACCAGATGTCGTTCACGTTCCCCGGACGCAGAACAGTCGAGCAGATGCTTTGGCTAGCCTGGCCGCATCACTCGCGGAGCCCGGACAGGATGACCTAATCATCCATGTGGCGCATCGGAGAGTCATTGCTCCTGTTATCCCTGCTCCTGATATCCCAGAGGGCGATCATGGCCCGTGAGTGAACCATCTCACCGCTGGTGCCCCTGCGTCAGGACCCCTCAGGGTTCCAGGCGTGGTGATTGGGACATTTCCTGACTGGAGGACGCCTCTGGTTGAATATCTCCAGCACGGCCATCTTCCGATGGATCGAGCGGAGCGAGAACGAATCTGGAACCGTGCACCGCAGTTCACCCTTCAAAGCGGACCCAGCCGTGAGCAGCTTCTTTACAGGCGTGGGTTTGACGGTGTTATACTCCGTTTTATTCAAGGAGTTGAGATCCCACAGGTCATGCAGGAAGTGAACGCTAGTTCCTGTGGCGCCCACCAGGCCGGGTCGAAGTTGTCCCACCAGATTCAGAGGTTGGGATACTTCTGGCCCTCTATGATCCACGACTGCATCGAGTATGCCAAGAGTTGTCTTGTGTGCCAAGTTCATGCTAACTTTGTGCATCGGCCACCGAAGCCTCTCCATACCACTAAGTATTCTTGGCCCTTTGCAGTCTGGGGGTTGGATGTCGTAGGGCTTTACCCGCCGGCGACGGACCGTCAGTGCCGGTTCATCTTGACCGCTACAGATTTCTTCTCAAAGTGGGCAGAGGTAGCCCCGCTCAGGGAATTCAAGGCTGGTTCTATCGCCGACTTCGTGAGCTCCAATATCATCCACCGATTTGGAATACCTCACGCGATCCTCATGGATAACGGAACCAACTTCCGAGCGGCCGAGCTGAAAAGATTGTACGCCATGTACAACATTCGCTCTAACCACACCTCCCGCTCTCATGCGCATGCAAATGGATATATTGAGGCATTTAACAAAACCCTCTATAACATTTTGCAGAAAATGGTGGGTCAGAACAAGAAAAGTTGGCCGGACAAGCTCCCCAATGCCCTCTAGGCTTATAGGACGACGACTCGCAATTCCACCCAGGTGACTCCGTATTCACTGGTTTACGGAGCTGAGGTCGTCCTACCCATCGAGCTCCAGCTGTCCTCATTGCGCACGATGGTCTACGACCAGCAAGCGCCGGATAGAGCTGCTGAGATCCGTCTAGAAGAGTTTGAAGCGCTGGACAGAAGTAGGCTTCGTGCTTTACACAACTTGGAGAGGCATCAGAGCAGGATGGCTCGAGCTTTCGATAAGAAGGTTTGCCTCTGCTCCTTCCTGCAAGGTGACATGGTGCTGGCTCTCAGAGTGCCAATGATTCCTGGCAGGAAGCCGCCCAAGTTGGAGCCCAAGTGGGAGGGGCCTTTTACTGTCCACAAGGTCTATCCCAATGGTGCGTATTCCCTGGTAACCATGGATGGTGAGCGCATCACTCCTCCCACCAACGCCAGGTTCCTCAAGAAGTACTTTGCCTAGGCTCTATGGTCCAGCATGACCTTAAACTGTATGGTCCAGCATGACCTTAAACTGTATGGTCCAGCATGACCTTAAACTGTATGGTCCAGCATGACCTTAAACTGTATGGTCCAGTACGACCCTAAACTGCACCTTGGTCCGAGTTCTAAGACCTAAAACTAATATCACCTCGGTCCGAGCTCTAAGACCTAAAACTAAGATCCATATTTCATCCAACATGACGTTAAACTGTATTTCAAGAACTACGTATGGCTTGATTCTCATCCTAATGAGATACGTAGGAACGCCCAGACATTTCGTCTTGGGTCCAGCCCCAGGAGTTACCAAACTCCGCCCTTTCACCTCGGTCTGAGCTCTAAGACCTAAAACTAGGATCCATATTCCGTCCAACATGACGTTAAACTATATTTCAAGAAATACGTCTCGCTTGATTCCCATCCTAATGGGATACGTAGGAACACCCAAACCTTTCGTCTTTCGGTCCAGCTTGAGGTCCACTATCACGTCTGTCTCACCTCCGGGACCTTTACCACAGGATTGCGTAGCATGGTATGGGATTATGTCCTCATTCACGTCGGGTTTGCAATAGCTTCACCATGCGCACCCTGTCCTCAGGATTTATCCCTCCTGTGTCCAATGGCATTAGAAGACGCTTTCCAGAACTATGTATGGCTTGATTCCCATCCTTATGGGATACGTAGGACCTCCTGAACACCTAGATGTCAGGTCCAGCCCCATCTCCTAGGAGATCCCATGATCTCTCGGTTCCCAGAGTGCTTGGCATTACGCCCCCTCTTTTGCTCGGGGATCCTCCATCTTTTGGCCGCTCTCGGACTGAGCCCTCTGACCCTTTCTAGTGGTCTGATGGCGTGCTCAGGGTACTTTGGTCTAGGACTTGGAGTGCCAGATTCGACTTAAGCAAGTTCCATCCACTTTCCAAGCTTCGTGTTCCCCTTCATTCGGGCCCCCGTCATCCTTCACACCTAGAGGGACCCCCAAGATAGGCCTGGATACAACGCCCAAGGGATCTCCTACCATTATGGGCCAATGCCCCCGAGGGTTTTAGACAACAAATTGATACGAATCCCGCGTTGCGAACATGGTCAGCAGTTGATGCTCATTTGTTTGTCCCCATGGCTAACACGACAGGATGCTGCGTTGCAAACATGGTCAGCAGTAATCCTCAGTCGTCGCGCTGGTTTCCACGGGCCCTGAATGTTGGTGGCATGGTTCATGTCATGTTCCTCCCCACTGTGTCAAGGTGGAATCTCGACACTCCTTGTACTAACCCTCAGTACACCCCCGCACATCAGACAGACCGAGCTGTGTAACGGTGTCTCTCGGGGCTCCTGCGATATGAGCGCTAGAGTATGTGCTTGGGTCTCTTATTTACGGGTTGCGTGCAGCTTGACCCTCCTCCCCATGGGAAATGAGGAGTCGCCCGGACATTGCGTTTCGGGCCCAGCACAGCTGGGAGATAGCATCTCCTGCCCCTCCCTGATTGTTGAACCCTCGTAGGCCTCTTTGGCCTGAGGCTCCTCTCTCGGCTGGTCCAAACCATATGACCTTAAACTGTGTTGTTGGTCCAAACCATATGACCTTAAACTGTGTTGTTGGTCCAAACCATATGACCTTAAACTGTGTTGTTGGTCCAAACCATATGACCTTAAACTGTGTTGTTGGTCCAAACCATATGACCTTAAACGGTGTTGTTGGTCCAAACCATATGACCTTAAACTGTGTTGTTGGTCCAAACCATATGAACTTAAACTGTGTTGTTGGTCCAAACCATACGACCTTAAACTATGTTGCTGGTCCTATCACACGACCCTAAACAGTGACGTTATCGTCCGGGCCGCACGACGAAAAACGGCGCCGCATTGTGGTGACCTCGTTGTAGAGGACATCATGTTGGGTATTGGTCTCGTGCCATGCCATATGTCAACGCCTATCATGGCTTGATGCTTGTGGCGACACCACGGCCTGCTGCTCTAGGCCTGTCGCTTCACAAAAAAAAAACCCACTCACCTTAAAGGACAAACAAGATTTATCAAATTCTGCTTCTTTCAGTGTAAGGTCCACGCCCGCACTCCCCTTTTCCATGGCACTGGTATCTTACCATGTCACCTTCCAGAACTATGTATGGCTTGATTCTCATCCTAATGAGATACGTAGGAGCGCCCGGGGCACTTCCCCGCAGGCCCAGCCAACCTACCTTTGTGTTCGGTCCCTCGACTCGAGTATTTCTCCGGAGATCACATGGTAAGTATGGCTTAGGTCCTCACTCATGTCGGTTTTTGTAACTGCCTTGCCACATGTCTGTTTCTCCCCCTTTCCGCTCATGGTCCGAGCTCTAAGACCTAAAACTAAGATTCTCATGGTCCGAGCTCTAAGACCTAAAACTAAGATCCATATTTCGTCCCGCATGACGTTAAACTGTATTTCGTCCCACATGACGTTAAACTGTATTTCGTCCCGCATGACGTTAAACTGTATTTCATCCCGCATGATGTTAAAATGTATTTCGTCCCGCATGACGTTAAACTATGCTTCAAGAACTACGTGTGGCTTGATTCTCATCCTAATGAGATACGTAGGACCGCCCGGACATTTTGTCTTGGGTCCAGCCCCAGAGATTGCTAAATCTCGTCCTTCCTTATTGTCGGCCCCTCAGCCCGACTTCATGAGAAGTGGTGCAATCGGGACATTTACCCCGAGCAGCGGGATGCCCCATGGTAATAATGGGAAGCAGCAGTTCTCTCGTTAAAGAGGTCCTTCCTGTAAATTGTGATGACCCGTGATCAGGTCGGTATGTCCGCCTAATGCGCCTTCGCCACGGTGGCGCAATATTGAGAGTGTTGGACTCTGTTCGAACAAGCCACCACTCCACCTCCCACGCTTTGCGTTCCCCTTTATTCAGATCCTCATTTCCTTTCATGTTTTACGGGACCCCCCTAACAGTATGGATGCTCGACCTATGGTCTGCCTACTGTCCTGGGCCAACGTTCCAGAGGACTGGTCATGTTTGACAAGACCCCCTAATAGTATGGATGATGGACCTACGGTCCGCCTATTGTCCTGGGCCAACGTTCCAGGAAACTGACCGACGGTATTTGAGTTAGGCCCCGTGTTGCGAACATGGTCAGCAGTCAGCCCTCATTTATTGTCCCCGTTCCAGGCCAATGTGATATGGATGCTGTGTTTCCGCCACGGTTAACAGTTATCCTCCATGGTTGCACCTCATTGGGTCCCGAATTTGGGCAGCGTGATTCACCCTTTCTCTCCATCCACCTGTGTTCGGATGGATTTCAATTCCCCCGACATCGCCCCGCTCATGTGTTAAATCACATTGAGAAGTCTACACATCAATCGGCCCAGGGTCTCCTCAGAAGTCCAGGCACGATTTTGGACGCCTGAAGCTTGGTCAATGCCCCACAGTTGAACGGAATGATGGTACGAGCATCTCTTGCTACTCGCGTTGGGCATGTCCCACAGGATCCTAGGGGTGAGTTGCTATTCGTTTCGAAACTATGGTTGAGTGCATTAAACCAAGGGTACAAAAGAGTGGATTTGGCCATATATTGGATTGAGATGATGAGCAGTACAAGCAAAGTTCATGAGATGGAAAAAACAAAGCCCTTAGGGATCAGCATGCTGAAGTGATCTTTCTAGCGCTGCTACCCTCTAGCTGGTAGCCTCCAGGGCCGCTTTTCGCTCTTGGAAGACTCTCTCCTCATCGGCCACCGCAGAGCGCAGCTCGCCAGCCCTAGCTTGTGACTGCGCCCACTCGCTTCGAAGCATGGTCATCTGGTGACTCGCCTCCACCAGTTGTTCCTGTGCATCAGCCAGCTGGGCCGTCAGTTGCTTCATGAGCTCAGAGCATGTTGCGATGAAGGCCTCCTTATCTGCTGCCTGCCCTTCAAGGTGTCGGACTTCCTGCTCCGCCCTCAGCAGCGCTTGAGCGCTTGCCGATCTTTCTCGGCACTGGGAAATGTCGGTGCACCGGCGGCTCTCGCGTATCTTCTCGGCCATGTAATCACGGACCGTCAGATGAAGACGCTGAGCGTCAGCTCCTCCGGCACACAGGAAGCGCAGCCAGGTCTGAAGTGATCCCATCCGCCTCAGCCAATCGGACTGAGGCTGCCTGAGAAAGCGCTGGATACATTTCCACCCCTTGCTCCATGCCATCCGGCTCTCTTAGACCGCCTATGAGTCAGAGTCTTCTATCTCCTCAGGGTCAGCGGGTCGGTACATGGGGAAGGCCGCTAGCAGATCGGCAACAGGATCCGCCCCAGGGATGTCTTCATGAGGCATAGAATCCTCGACGTCCGGGCGACCTTCTTCTCTCGCCCCAGCAGCAATGATCCCTCCACCAGCTTTCGGCCTCGTCTCGGGAATAGCCCCGCTGATGTCTGCCTCCCCCTGTTCATCAATTGTCGGGGCCGACTCAGTGCAGAGAGCATGTTCCAAACGAGGTGGTATGTCCGCCGCTGGTCCACTCACGGACGGCCCGGGCTCCGCAACCTAACGTGCTTCCAGTGTTGAGATCACTGCACAAGTAATACGCTGGTTAGATGGGATCCTTTTCCACCAAGCACCAGTAGTGAAGTGTGAGACTTACAGGAATCCAGAGCATCGGTCCCCAGTGTTTCGGCCACCGCAGGAGCCGCCATGATGGGAGAACCCTCTGCAATTGTTAGTTCAATGATGGGTGTTGGATCCCCGTCATGTCTCGCCGGTTCCTCTCCTCCCTCCTCTGGTGGGGACGCTCGTCCAACGCTCAACTGCTCCTGAGTAGGATGGGGAAGTGAGTTAGAAGTGAGAATGGATGAATGAGGGAAATTAATGAAGACAGAGACCAACCTCGATAATCTCGGTTAGGTCGAGATCAGAGTTGGCAATCTCACCACTCTCTCAAAGACTCCCTTGGTAGGTCGCCCCTTGTGACCCCTCACCTTTGGGCCCTTCTTCTTCATCTTCTCCCTCGCCTTCGTCCTCTCCGGTTTCCTCCTCCCCCTCCGGCTCCTCGTCACTGCCGCCTTCTCCCGGCGGCATCGCTTCCGGATCATGCTCCTGACCGAGCATCACTTTCACGAGGAAAGTTGGCTCCGCACGCCGCCCCCTCTGGCATGCGTATGCATCCATGGCCATCAGATAAGCATGTCGTCGATGGAAGTTTACTCGGTCGGTAATTCGAACGAGCCCGACCTCTGGCAGTTGAATCCCATTTTGCATTATCTTCTGTCATATGGCTTCGACACTCAGCGATTGCCGCAGGGTCATCCAGGCCGACCACAGTGCCGGGAGAATTGCGTCTTGGGAAGGTTCGAGCAGATATCTTATTTGCTTCCTAGGCAGTTCCCTGGCCGCCTCATGTGACCCCCCTGCAGGTAACGAGGACATGGAAGCACCATGTGATGTCCCCGCTGCCGAAGTCTCGGCCTGTGCAGGCCTCACTGCCTGACGCGCCCTTGGTTCCCCCCTTCCGATGGCACCGTGCCCTCTTTCCTGTCGCCCAGTTTCCGCGCGAGTGACCTCGAGTTGCCAGACGCGCTTGCGTAATAGCCCCTCAGGGTACGCAATGGTCCAGTGTTCGGCGTATTCGGTTGTTAGGCCGGCATCGACCCCGGCGGGGGGAAGAGTGACGACATCGCCAGAGCCGAAGGTGGTAAACATCAACCACATCTGGCGCAGGATGCATGGATTATTCTCCTGCCAAACAGCCGTGAATACCTTCTTTGGCATTCGCTGGAGGCACCCGAACTGCCTGGCGAATCGGGATGGCACGTACGGCTTGCAGATCACCTTCCCGTCGATCTGAGCCACGAGCACCCCGCCCCGAATGCTTTGGAAGTATTCATGTTGTTCTAGAGAGCCTCGACCGTTGTCCACCAGCTGGCCGACTAGGGTGGGGAATGGGCTGAAGTTGAAGTTGGCATGGTTGCCGATGCGGATCCTCACGCCCTCCTCATTGAGCGTCATCGGCGCCACCCCTGCGATATTCAGCAAGGACGGTCATAGACCGTTGCCCGGAGGACGGACAACATTTGGAAAAGTATACCCACCGAGATGAGCTGCCACCCATCCATGGAAGATCTGGAAGGGACCACATACTCTCTGAGGCGACCCCCCTCATGAGATACACCCCAGAATGGTATACAGCTTGGCCAGTACGGGGACACCCAAGTTGAACCATTTATTGGCAGCCATGGAGCCCGCCATCACCAATGTTGCTGGACAGACGCCCATCCTCGCGTCCTGCACCGGCAGGAGCCACCCGCTCAGAAAGGCAGCAAGGAACCCGGCATACCGGACGTTCAGGTCCCGGGCTTCAATCACGCGGTAGCCCCATGATTGGTACTGCCCCACCTCCAGGGTCCTCCAGTATGACCCATCCCTGATCCTCTGAGTCACGGTTGGGCACCGTTTGCCCCGTCCCAGCATCTTGACGGTCGGATCCTTCTCAAGGAACAGGCTGAACCATCCCTTGAAGGAAACATCCTTCAGGAAGTCCTTGACCCCCAGCCTCTCTTTGGCCAACTCCAACAGGTGCCACGTCAGCATAGGCGTCTGCGTCCTGTCTCCCCAGGTGTTGTTTGGAGGAACGAACTCGTCGTATTGGTAACCCTCCAATGGGATACCCTCGATACAGTGAACATCCTAGAGACTGATGTCGAACTCCCCATGGTGAAGGTGGAATGTGTTGGTGTCAGGAGACCACCGGGTGAATAGCTCCGGTCCGAGTTCAGGCTAGCGGTGAAAGTGGAACTGGGATGTCCATACCGCCTCGAACAGGCCGATATACAGCAGTTCATCCCCGAACTGGTCGCAGTTATGGCGGACCCAGAACTCCCAGGCCCATTCGCTGGTGAAGTTTCCCTCGGACCGCAGGTCCCAATCCTTCAGCCAGCCCTTCGCATCATCTGTGATGCTCTGACGGAACGTGCTCGCGTAGAGGGCCGGAGAATCCTCTGCCACAGGCTCGTCCCCGGTAATGGTCCTAGTCCTCGGGTTCAGGACATATACATCCATATGTCTAGTTTCCCTGGCAGGATGACCATTGTTGGTGATGTTGTAGCGAGGAAGTTCGTCCTCCCGAGTCACCCAAGACCGCGGCGTGTCCACTTCGAATCCCGGTAGTGGCACCCCCTCCAGGATGCCGAAATTCCAGAGAGGGAGGTTGTCAGACAGGGGATACGCCTTCTGAGCCAGAGTCAACAGATTGAACAAGGTCAGATTGTTGGACACAATCACCTTGGCACCGTAAACCTCCTCGTTCACCGCCATTTCGCTCCTACGAGCAGCGGTTTCCCCCTCATCAACTCGGTTTACAGCCATCTCGAATTTCTCAGGAGTTGGGAAAAATCAGGATGCAGTGCGCGGAATCGGAGAGTTCTGTGTGAAATCTGAAGGAGTCGCGCGAAATCTTGGAGTTTGGCGCGCAATCGGCACACGAAGCGCGGAAAATCCTGGTCTGGCACGAAATCCCGGCCAAATTTCGGAAGGAATTCCGCACTGCCAGAGCATTTTTACGCGCAGCCACGGGAGCGTTTTCGCGCACGAGAGCGATAAGCTTATCGCGCAGAAAAAGCGGATGTACGGATTTGGGACCCAGCGCCCCTTTTTATAGGCGAGGCCCGGGCTCTGCTCTGCGCGGAAAGAGGATTTCGCGCGCGTCCGTAGGTTTTGCGCGCCACATCGAAATTGTGCGCGCAACTTGACCAGGGGACTCTGCATTTCGGTGTTTCGGCGTTTCCCTTGGAATCTGATTATTGCGACCTCTCGCCGATCCAATTCCAAGGGGGGGAATTTTTTGACGCCGAAAAAAGGTCTGTAACTCTTGGAGGAAGTTTTGAAATGACGAAGCGAAGTCATATTCAGAATCAGATGCCCGAACCGGAGGCCCGGGAAGTGGTGCGCGAAATAAAGAAGGATCTGCGTGAAAAGATGTTCTGCACGCGAAGTACTCCCGAGATTTGCGGAATCGCGCCAGTGAGGCGCGCAATAATTACTGGCCCCAGTTCTCCGCGGCTTGATATTGCACGCCGGTAGTTCCCAGCGCGGAAAATTCCGCGCGCCGCCTGGATTTCGCGCCCGAGGTCGCCTATAAATATAAGGTGACCCCGAACGGTTTGGGGGTTGAGGAATCCGAAGCGACTCTCATGTGCGCAATTCGGCTCCCCCTGCGTGAAAGATGATATCCAGGTAATCCCTCATTTCGCGCAACCTTGCCCCGGAGTTCGCCTTTGCACGCAACTCCACCGGCTTCAGTGAATTTTCCCCCTCCCTCGAGTTCCAACCTTGCGCACAATTCGCGTCCTGTGCACGCAATACCCTGCCTTGAGCGCAAAACCCTGCTCATAATTCCCTTTTCGCGCGCAATTCCATTTGCTCCAATTGTGCGTCGTCCCGGTGTTTTGCGCGCAAACCTTCCCTTTTGCGTGCAAAGCCCGGAACCTCTCACCTTGACGCCCCTTGGCTGCCCCCTGCACCGGCACCTGATGTCTCCCCTTCCGGGCATGCGCGCCATGCGTTGTTTTCCCGTACGGCCTTCCAGGCTCATACGAAGTAACCTCAAGGTCCCCTAGGCCATGTTTCCCGTTGCGTTTCTTTGCCTTATGCTTCCCCGCATAGGCACTCTAACGGCTATTGCTTCTTCGCATAGCCACGCTAACGTGGACCCCCTGGTGGTTTGCCATGCGGCCCCCCTTCACCACGGCCTTGCCGATGCCTTCCCTTCCACAAGGGGTAGAGGGCGTTGGGCATGTAAGCCCTAGGGGTGTGGAGAAAACCCACCTCGTCCAAGTTGCAGGATGTTAAACTGCTAAGAACCTCGTCCTTGACACAAGACGTTAAACTGTGGTCCGACCCCGTGCTTCGCACGCAGGGTCCCCCCAGCTCGGGCATTATTTACGCCACTCGTCTCCACGGGAATGGACTCTTCCTCACATGGAATGAGATCCTCCTTGTCGGAGCGGCATTTGTCCGCGGGTGAAGGGATACCTCAGAGCGTAAGCCCCTAACCTTTCTTGCGGATGACTGCACCCGTGCATCTCCGTACTTCCCCCTGCCAAGGCCAGTGGAGTCCTTTTCCCACTGCGCTTTGTCGCACCATGGGCCTCCACCTTGGAGTAAGCCCTGACACCAAGGGCCACTAACCACGCGTAAGACCTTGTTTCCTCTCTGGGCCGCTCAATGCGTAAGCCCTATTCCGCTTCTCACGGACGCACCCTTCGCGACGTGATCGTCTGGTCCCTGCTGCCTCTTGTTTCCCACACCGATCATGACTCACGTGGGATTAGAGCGCGCATCGACCATGACATCCTCTATGGGACGCCCCAGAGCGTAAGCCCCATCCCAGCGAACTACGTGGACTTTGATCCGTTCTAACACACAGTACGTAGGAAGCCTCCACAAGGTTCAAGCCCACCACCCAGTTGTTCCGACCTCTTCACGTCGGTTCACTACCCACCATGGGCCGCCTCAGAGCGTAAGCCCCACATGCCATCGTCCCGCATGACGTTAAACTGTATTTCGTCCCGCATGACGTTAAACTGTATGCCATCGTCCCGCATGACGTTAAACTGTATGCCCTCTTCCCGCATGACGTTAAACTGTACTCCTCCTCTTGGGCCGCCCCAGAGCGTAAGCCCCATGCCTCACTCCACCATCCATCCTGATCCTTACCCGAGCCGCCACATCCCGGTGGGGATCATGCCACCCCATTCCACTCCGTAGCATCCGGGAATCCGCCCACATGTTGGCCCCAACATCGGTGTTCCCCCCAGGGGCCCTTCAATTCGATTCGTCTACGCAAGACGTTAAACTCGCGGCATACCCCGTGTCAAACATGGGAAGCTGAGGAAAACCTCAAATGCTACACATTCCCCGCGTTCTATGTGGGATGCCTCGGGCTTCCGCGCCATCGAGAAGCCCTGTGATGAGGGACCAAAGAAAGACATGCCGACGATGCCCTAACGTGACCATTCTCCTCACTGAAGGTTGCTGCCCTGACAAGACCCCCTTGGAGCGTCTTGACAGAAGCAGCGTAATTAACCGGCGTCCATGTAGATATGGCACCGAGAATGAGCTTCACGAACCCATCTTAAATCTATGAGGGAGACCCGGACTAGGTGATGAGCTCCGAGGAGGAATCCACGGAAGGAAGAACCGACATCCCATCATCTCAGTTTCGATCAAAGATCAGACGTCCCTGAACAAGGAACGAATTCCACCCGCCTTTGGAAAGCGGGAATGCGGGGCAACAAGCAGCGCGTCCTCCTCGAGGACGGACGCGTGCGCGCCCCGGAAAAAGCGTCGGAAACAATGTCTTTGATAGTGTTATTGGTACATTACCAAATGTTCCTAGAAAAAAAAAGATGGAATCAAGGCTAGGTTGGACATGATTGACATGGAGATAAGGGAAGAGTTGGCACCAATGAAGAGTAAAGGGTGGACTTTTCTTACTCCAGAAGCTTACACTCTATCCAGATATGAAAATTTGCAATTTTTCCTTTTTCTTTAATGGTGTAAAAGTTCTAGAGAGGTATTTATTAAATATCAAGAATGTTGTTTCAATGAATAATTTGAAGTTATAGGGACTATAATCACATGAATTTCATGTTTTAATTCAATATTTGATGCTTGTTTCTTTCCATTGAATTCCACCTAAAAATGAATGACATACATTAACCAGACTATGATTCTTTTTCAAATCCATATACAGTAAAGTTATAGACCTGAAAACGTTTACAATCATGAATAAAGAGATTTTAGTCATATTATGTGAGTTATAGATGTTCTTCCCACCATTATTCTTTGATATAATGGTCCACTTGATGGTTTGGTTAGTTAGAGAGGTTAAACTATGTGGTCTTGACCATTATAGATGGATGTACCCCACTGAATGATATATGAATATTTTTAAAGGGTGAGTCAAGAATCAAAGTTGGCTAGAAGTTTGTATTGCAGAATGATATATTGTTGAAGAAGATGTTGAGTACTGTATCGATTACCTATCAAATGTTGACAACATCAGTCTCCAAAAATATCATCATAATGGATACCTTATGGGTGAATGGACTTTTGGAAAAGATGTTGTTACAATTACCATCACAGAGCAGGAGTAATCACACCTTTACATTTTACATAATAGTGAAGATGTTGATCCATATGTTGGATCCCATAAAAAATTATTAGATACTTGAATCCATTAAGGGATGAAGGATGGATATCAAATACACATAATCAAAAGTTTATAAGATGGTTCTGAGATCAAATTTATAAGGAGTTATTTGAAAATATTAATTTAATTACCAAACGACTTTGATGGAAGTCCAGGGGATTGAATGAAAATGTTATATCTTACACTGGTTTTGTAATCAATGGTTATACGTTCTATAAAAAAGAACACGATGACTACAATACAATGAAAAAAAATGGAGTTAAACTTGTGGTGGAAGTGATACACATATCTGGTTCCAAGGATAGAAATCCAATTTATGAAAATATGTCATATTTTTCCATTATCAAATAGATATATGAGTTGGATTATACAACATTTCAAGTACCCATTTTCCATTGCAAATGGGTTGAAAATAGGAGTGGAGTGAAAGTTGATGAAATGGACTTCATGAAGGTGAATTTAAGTGTGTAATGGAAAAAAAGATGAGCTGTTCATAATGGTATCACAAGTAGTGTAAGTATTTTATGTATTAGATTTAACAAACAAGAATTGGTTGATTATCCTAATGGTAATTAAAAAAATGTAGGTTTAAATGAAAATTCAATCGAAGATGACCCTTTCATTGGGAGATCACAATCAATTCATATCAATCCCATTATAGATAATGTCTTGCATGCTATAGGGGAACACAAAGAGGGAATTTAGATTCTCGATAGAGGATCTAAATCCCTAAAACCTTTAAAAGAGAGAGTTCAATGATAAGTTTAAAGTTTTTTTAATATACTATGTTTTCCCTCATAATATTATACGTTCTCTACTGCATTAACATAATATAAAATAAATTTTTGACTACTCATGTAGACAATGTCTTTTGCACATGATGGAGTTTAGTGTCTTCTGAAAATACATAATAGGTTACACTAAAGTTTTTTTCTTAAAAGAAGTTAAATGTATTATCATGGAGTTTTTACTCTCTATGATGGTGAAATATAAAGATAGATTTTATTATGTTCTATAAAAACTTAAATGTGAATATTTATTTTAGTTAAATCAATGAACGCTAATAGTTTTACACTAATGGTTAATGTTTTTTAGGAATAAATAAAGGGATAAAACTAATGTTTAGTATAATATAGGAATATATAATGTGTTGTGCTAGTTTTTTTGTTGCAAATAAGAAGTAAAATGTTTATATATGACTTTTACACCAACCCGTAAGGATAAAAGTTTTATGGGAATTTTGTGTAATATGTGGATGTTATGTTATTGTAAAGTGGTTAAATATATCGTGTTGTTAGGATTAAACTTCTAAAATATTTTATTTTAGGGTCATGTAAGATTGACTAAATTCCTTGTATTTTAGTTTCATATGATCAAGAATAATTATATTATAGTTTAATCATATATAAATAGAACAAATTGTTTTTTAGTTGATTTTCTCATCATTTTATCTACTTTTTTAGTTAATTTCCTCATCATTTTTATCTAATGCCTATTTTGTTAATTTTCAAGGAGATCATGAAGAAATTACTTCTTTAACAAGTATGGGTCACTCCTTAATTATAATCCAGAAAAGGTGAATTCCTACTACTTATTTAGTTAATTTTTTTACCATTTCATCTACTATTTTCAGTTAATTTCCTTATCATTTTTATCTAATATTTTTTTCACAGATCTTTTGGGAAGTCATATTTTTCCTTTAATTATCTTCAGCAAACCAAAAAAGAGAGATAATGTTGCTTTTGGATGAGGTGTTTCAAGTAGAATGAGGTTTCCACTTCCATCCAAATGGAACATTTATTTCTTTTATGGATTGGTGTAGACAATTGAAAGAAAAACACACATCACATACTCAATCAACCACACCTCAATCTAATACACAGTGTGCTTAGTGTGACTCGAATTGTATGTCTTTAGTTTATAATTTACATTTTAGTTCAAAACACACATCACATACTAAAAAATTATCAAATGCATTCCCCAAGACCTGAACTAAATTCACCTATATCTATATTTTATCAAAGAAATTTAGTGAGTTAAAATACAACTTGGTTGGTTGGTTATTTTTGAATATTTCAAAAACTCATTCTCTTATATATCCTTGAAAATCTTTATATTTTCATGATAAAATAATTGTACATATAATTGATGCATTGTTTCATATTTATTTTTAATTAATTTCCTTTTAGTATTACCCACATAAGAATTATTTTCTTATACAGGTGGATTCTTTTATTTGAGTTGGGGTGGTTTGTTCGAATCTGCTCATGCTCGTGAGAGATTGGACTTTGATTATGCAACTGAGATAATGAAAACAATAAAATAGGTCAATAATGTATAAAACTGTCATGAAAAGATGAATTATTGCTACTTATTTAATTAATTTTTCCATCATTTATCTATTATTTTCAAGTTAATTTCCTTGTAATTTTTATCTAATAATTATTTAGTTTTTTTCATATATATTTTGGTAAGTCATATTTTTCTTTCAACTATATGTAAAAATACATAAAAGAGATAACATGTTCCTTTTTTATAGAAGAGAAAACCCCATGCTGCCTGAAACATAAAGTGTTTCAGGGAGCATGGAGTTTCTCTTCCATCGAAATGGAACATGTTCTCTCCTTTCTGACTTTTTGAAAATAGTTCAAAGTAAAAAACATATCACATAATCAATAATATACACCTCAATATGATACAAAATGTTCTTGGTATAACTGAGATTGTATGTTTTTAGTTTATAAATTACATTTTAGTTCAAAACACACATCACATACTCAAAACTGATAAAATTCACTAATATTGTTTTGGTACTTCATGAAAACAATCCATAAGTCATTATTTACATTTAGGAATCATCCTCACCTCAATCCAATTCACATCATGCCTGGTATGACTCCAAGTGTGTTTTTTTATTTAAATTTGACATTAATTTTAGTAAAAAATATAAATGACATACTCAAAACTAATAAAATGTGCTCAGATTGTCTTGATAATTTAGGACAATGATTCATAAGTCATTTGTGGTGTATAGGAATCAATCCCACATAAAACTGACACATGATGTGACTGGTATGACTCAAAGTGTGTGTTTCCAATTTAAAATGACATTTTAGTAAAAAACACATGTGAGGTACTCAAAATAGAGAAAACACGTTCGGATTGTTTTGATACTTTAGGAAAATGATTCATAAGTCATTTAGGGCATGTAGAAATTATCCTCACCTAATTTTGATGCATGGTGTTACTGGTATGACTCCAAGCATGTCTTTTTATTTAAAATTGACATTAATTTTAGTAAAAAAGACAACTGACATACTCAAAATCAAGAAAAAAATTCAGTTTCTTTTGATACTTTAGTAAAATGATCCATAAGTCATTTTTGACGTGTAGGAATTAGCCTCACCTCAATCTAATACACGATGTGCCTGGTATGATTCAAAATGTCTATTATTGGTTTAAAATTGATATTTTAGTTCACAAAGTTTCACTCACTAAAAATTGAGAAAACACGTTCGGTTTATCTTGATAATTTAGGAAAATGATTAATAAGTTATTTTTGATGTGTATGAATCAGTTTCATGTCAAACTGACACACAATGTGACTGGTATGACTCATAGTGTGTGTTTTTAGTTTAAAATGACATTTTAGTAAAAAAATAAAAGTGAGGTACTCAAAACCGAGAAAAAAGTTCATATTGTTTTTATACATTAGGAAAATTATCCATTAGTCATTTGGGATGTGTAGAAATCATCTTCACTTCAATATTATGCATGGTGTGATCAGTATGACTCCAAGAGCATCTTTTTTATATTAACCCTAGCCTTTTACATATAACATTACATGATTTTAAGCATAATTATACATCAGAGTACAATCCAAAGATCATAAAGTCTAGTGTCTTGGAAGACTAGGTACATAAAACTGAAAATATGGAACCAAAAAAACACTTCTTTATTTAATCTTCATAAAGATCTCCTAAATTTCTTTGAGCCCTTACATCTGCATAGGGTACCCTAGGGATCACATGTGTTAAGGAACTAGTTAAAAGCCCAGTAAGGAAATAAATATAAGAATAAGGCTTTAGCACAAGGGTTAGAGATCATGATATAATGATATAAAATGGCATATATAATCATAACATATAAGCATGGGATCATATAAACATGAATTTATAGTAATGTGGCAGCAACATAAATCATGACTTTAGAACGAGTCAAGGCTCATTGCACATAGAGGAGCACAAGTCAAGGTTAACCACCAAGACCATTGCACATGGTAGCATGAGTCAAGGCTAACCGCTAAGACCGTTGCACATAACATCTCATGAGACTAAACTTTACCCAATTAATTGGAGTGCTATATAGGTTCACCCATCTTAACATGTTCATGAATATGCTTTCCACATAAATAATCATACATGATCAATCATACATAAACATAAGAGAACCCGTGGAGAGAAATGGGTATCACATTCATGTTATAAATCATAATGAATGGGTGTATCATAAAAGTGTTCATGAGAGAAAGGAATTAAAACATATATGGATATTAATAAGGTAAAATAGGAATATAGCATAGTAATTGATTTCAAACATAATTGACAACATGTAAGAAGATTATTTAGGAAATTCTTAGCATTAAAACATTTTAGTGTGATTTTAAAGCAAATACTAAAGAGTATTTAAAATCGAAAAGGGAATAATCTTTTATATAAAACCAGAAGTGAAACAAAAAGGTTTTCATAATAAAAATACTGATTTTATAAAAACAATTTTGTCTTAAAACAAATGGTAAATCTCACTTGAAATTGGGTAAAAATTTGGGAAGTTCCATTAAAACGAGTTTGCTTATTAAGAAGTATCGAGGAGGGGATCACTTAAAAGCATGTATATTACTGAAAGATAATGAGTAATGGATATTGAAACATGAGTTTTTAGAATATACACAGTATGTATAAGTTGTACATAAAAAGAAAGGAAAGCTTTATTTGGGTAAAATGAAAGATAGATCAACCCGAAATAATAACGACAGTTCAGGTGGAATCCCTTACGGAATATCGGCATGGTATCAGGTGTACTTAGGAGGTATTGATGAGAGAGAAATGGATTTCTAATATTTTATAAATCATGAGGTCAGTATGGGTAAGGTTCTAAATCATACCTCAACATTAAGAATTATACGTAAAAGGGTATAACATAGAGGACATTCTTGAATAGAAGTGAAATAGAGGGGATCTCTTACCTTAAGTCTGATGGTATTCTCCACTTGATATTAATGACCTGAATAATAAAATTAGGTTAATTAATTAATAATTACATAACCTATTATAAATTTAAATGATTTATTGAAACCTTTTTAGTTCATTCATAACCTTTTTATTGGTTGTGAGGTTCAATTTCATTGTTTGGGTCTGTTTGTTTCCTTGGTTTTAATGATCGGTTCACTTATATTCATGTTCGGAGAATCATGTAAAATGGGGATGGTTGTTCAAAATTGGAGTTATATTCTATTATTTAACATATAGAAGGTTACATGGTTTTAAATTCCATTTGGTTACTTGGTGTGAATATGAATCATTATATAAATTATTTAATTATAATTGTTTGGGTTAATTGATAGTTTTTGAACATAGTGAACTCCTTTTGCCTTATAAATCAAAACCATGTGTATAGAAAGATTCCAGAACCATAGATGAGACATAATACATATATTATAGTATGTTTCAACCATAATAATGTTTTCATGACCATAATTTAAAATGATAATATAAATTGAAAATCCATCATCCTTGAATGTGGTAAATTGGCACATCTCAGATGGTGTTTTCATTTTTAGTATAAAAGAAAGGGAAAGGAGAGATGATGAAGAATAATTAATTTATCATGAAAACATTATATTACATGTAAGGTACTTGATTAATCACAACATTTGTATGAAATGAGGTGAGGAAAGAAAAATAAAATAAATGAACTTGAAAAGAAAAGAAAAGTTGAGAGATCCCTTATGAAAATTTGGCAGCCTAACAGCATCTCTTAAAACTTCATAAAATATTTTTATGAGAGAAAAGAGGGTTCTATAATAATTATTAATAATATGGATAGTAAGGTGGATATAAAATGATATATTCCAACATAATACAAATTAAATTAAAAATAATAACATAAAATGAAAGCTTGAAAAGAGAAGGGAGGTAGATTCCCTTACCTTGTAGAGTAACTCCTAAAACTTGAAGGTTGGGACTTTGGGGGCTTGAGGAAACCTTGGGATGACTAATAGGGAGGTAAAACTATTAGAGATTAAATGATTATGAATTTGGAATGAAAAAAAAAACGAAGTAATGAGTGGGTATTTATAGTAAGAGAGAGATAGTTTTTTATTAATTTCAAAGGACACCTCATTAGTGTTTTTTTTAAAATCATAGGATTTACCATGGTATTTGCCCATGGTATTAGCCACTTGGGACACCTCATATCATATTTTACTTTAAAAAGTTCTAACATCATTTTATATTAATTTTTACATCATTATGAGGTCATTAAACATACCAAAAACTCAAAACTGTATTTTTACTATTCACAGAAAATTCAAGTATTTTAGAAAAATCCCAAAAATTAACCCTAACCATTTTTTGACGTGTATAATTAAAAAATTAAATCCATTTTTTTAAAATATTTTTCTAAATATTTTTAATTTAATTTTTAAATAAAATCATAATTTATTAAAAAACAACATTAAAACTATAACTCATTTTATAACACCTTAAAAAATTAATCAAGGTCCCATAAAATAATATTATAACCATAAGAAAATAAAGTAACAATTTATGATTACATTATGAAAATAAATTTCCATTTTAAATTATTAAATTAATCATGAAATTGTAAATAATATATTTATGACATACAAAAATACCAATACTTATACTATGATCATTTTTCACTTTTAAGATGTCTAAGTTGTATTTATAAATTCATGGGTGAAGTTTCTATTTTTTTGGCTGATTTTATATTCATTACTATTCATAAAGGTATGTTACTATTCATAAGGGTGTGTTATTATTCATCAAAAATTAATTTTATCTTATCAGACTCTAAATAACTTACCGGACGCAACTGTACATGTCAGTTTTTCAAAATTCAAAACATAGAAGTAACAATATTATGTTTAAAGGTCACATAGTACTTAGTAGTTCATTGTGTTGTAATTTCATGTGATTATGTGACATAATTATAATAGGTAAATTTCCATTGATAAAACATTGGGTTGTTACATTTTTATTTAAAATTGACATTAATTTTAGTAAAAAAGACAGCTGACATACTCAAAACTAAGAAAACGCATTTATATTGTTTTGATACTTTATAAAAATGATTCATAAGTCATTTTTGACATGTAGGAATCAGTCGCACCTCAATCTGATACACGATGTGCAAGGTATGACTCATAGTGTTTGTTATAAGTTTTAAATTGACATTTTAATTCAAAAAGTTTCACTCAATGAAAACCAAGAAAACACACTCAAATTATCTTGTTAATTTAGTAAAACGATTAATAATTCATTTTTGATGTGTAGGAATCAATATCACATCAAATCGACACATGATGTGACTGGTATGACTCAAAGTGTGTGTTTCTAGTTTAAAATGACATTTTAGTAAAAAAAACATAAGTGATGTACTCAAAAACAATAAAAAAACATTCATATTGTTTTGATACTTTAATAAAATGATTCATAAGTCATTTGGGATGTGAAATAATCAACTGAACCTCAATCTGATGCACAGTGTGACCGGTATGACTCCAAGTACGTCTTTTTATTTAAAATCAACATTAATTTTAGTAAAAAAGACAACTGACATACTCAAAACTGAGAAAACACATTTAGATTATTTTGATACTTTAGGAAAATGATCTATAATAAATTTTTGATGTGTAGAAATCAGTCACACCTCAATCTGATACATGATGTGTCCGGTATGAATCAAAGTGTTTGTTATCAATTTAAAATTGTCATTTTAGTTCAAAAAGTGTCACTCACTGAAAAACTGAGAAAACACTCTCGGATTGTCTTTATAATTTAGTAAAATGATTCATAAGTTATTTTTTATGTGTAGGAATCATTCTCACATTAAACTGACACATGATGTGACCGGTATGACTCAAAGCATGTATTTCTAGTTTAAAATGACATTTTAGTAAAAAAACAAAGTGACGTACTCAAAACTGAGTAAACACATTCAGATTGTTTTTATACTTTAGTAAAATGATCCATAATTCATTTGGAATATATAGGAATCATGTGTACCTCAATCTAATGCATGATGTGACCAGTATAACTCCAAGTGTGTTTTTCAATATATAAGTGTCATTTTAGTTTAAAAAGCATATCACATCTCCAAAACCAAGCAAACTAGCCTGTATTTTTTTCTCATCATTCTATATGCTATTACTTAATTAATTTCCTTATCATTTTTATCTTATACTCATTTAATCAATTTTCACAAATATAATGCTTGAAGACAAACAATAAATGATGTGATACTCAAAAATCAACCACAACTCAATCTAATACACATTTTTCCTAGTATGACTCAAAATTTAGTTTAAAATTAACACTTTCTGATTAATTTATTTCTTTATATAACTACTAACATAAGAATTGTTTTCTTATACAGGTTCATTCTTTTGTTCGAGTGGGATGGTTTGTTCGGTAATAACATGAGTTGGGGTCAGGGGTAAAAGATAAAGGAACATTAATGTTTTTGAATGTATGTGATAATTTGTACTTACTCATGTAATTGTATAAACCAATGTTTGAAATGTTTGTAATATAGTTTTCTTTCTTGTATTTGTGTTATAAATTTTATTTAATTTAAATTTTGTATTTGTACCTGGTTTTGCTGCTTTCTGGTGTTGTTTCTAGTGTTGGAGTGTGTTGTTGCAGCATATTGCGTGGTATTGTTTCTAGTACCATAGTGTGCTATTACAGCATACTGTAGTATATCTCTTTATTAGCGCTAATAAATGCCTTGATAAAGGACCTATTATCAGCATTTTTCTAGTGCTAATAAAAGCCTAGGGCTTTTAATCGTGCTACGGTAGTCAACACTTTTTAGCACTGATAAAGACCAATTCTATAACTATTTAAAGCCTATTTTGTAGTAGATGTAGAGGATATTGCACCCCTGGTGGGTAGGGGGTACCAACTTCAATGGATTATCCCACGCCTAGACTAAGCTCTTAGACAGGGGGGGATACCGACTCTGTAGATAAAGTATCCCACAACTTGAGTATGTGGGGGGAATGCCAACCATATCTAATCCACATGTAGGGGATATTGTGCCCTGAGAATGTGGGGGAGGGGATACCAACCATATCTGTAGATGGTGAGGGAACCCACACCCTAACATGACCACACTTCTAGGGAGGGTTTTCAACCCCAAGAACAATCTGACTGCCATGCCTGAACCCAATCGTCAACTCTACATAGCTAAAAGGATAAACAACTCATATCACACTACTGGAATCTGATGTTTTCCCAATGGATATATACCAACAGTTTCTTCAAACCGTTGTTATACTGTAAAAAAGGCCACATTTGACAACAGTTTGTTCAAACCATTGGCAATGTGTAAATATACTTAATATTTCCCAATGATTTTACAAAACCGTTGGGAAATATTTAGTTTCTCTAAGATATACCAATGGTTTATTAAAATCCTTGGTAAAGAGAGACTTTCCCAACAGTTTTTAAAAACCATTGGGAAAGTTTTCCCCCAAATACCCAAAACCCCAGCTCCCAATTGCCCGATTGCAAAACCTAATTGAGAGCTCCTCACGAAGTTTTCTCGGTCATGAAACCATCTTAAATCAAACAATTTTTTTTTCTACACTTAAAATTAGTAAGTTTCATTTTAGTTTTAATGTTATACCTCTATTTTTTTCTGTTTGGTGTTTTGATTTCGGCTAAATTGGCATTCATGCTGTATGTGAAGTACCGAACCCTTTGATTTCTTTTCTATTTTTTGTTCTACACTTAAAACATGGTAAATGGTTTGTTTAGTGGGGTGATATGTTAGTTTATGTGGAATTTATATTAGTTTAAAATTGGATTTGGATTTTGTATTTATAGGTATTGATATTGAGGATGAATTGGTGTTGGTTGGGTGATGGATTGGAATTGTGAACACCCCCCACCCCACCCCCCTTAGACACCTCCCACTCGCCTGGACATCCCCCCATGGACACCCCCACCCATTGGATAGCCCCCCACCCCCTTGTACCCCCACCCCCCATGGACACCCCCACCCCTTGGAAAGCTCCCCCCCACCCCCTGGACACCCCCACCCCCACCCTCCCTGGACACCCCTCACCTCCCATGGACAACCCACCCCCCTGGACACCCCCTCCCCCTTGGATACCCCCCACCCTTTGGACAGCCCCCCCCCCCCACCCCCACCCCCACCCCCTGGACACCCCCACCCCCTTGGACACCCCCCACCCTTTGGACAACCCCCTCCCCACCCCACCCCCCTGGACACCCCCACCCCCACCCCCCTAGACACCCCTCACCCCCCATGAACAGCCCCCCTGGACAACCCCCCCCCCCCCCCACCACCCACCCACCACCCCTAGACACCCCCACCCCCTGGACACCCTCCACCCCTTGGACAACCCCCTCCCCCACCCCACCCCCTTAGACAGTCCCCCCGGACATTGCCACACCTCCGAGACACCACCGCACCTCCTAAGTGCTTGGCCCAATTTTTAAATTGAAATTAACAATGTAATTGATTTCCCTTTTCTCCAATGACATTTTCTAAGTGACCCATAGAGACTTATAAATTGAATTTTTTATGTTTTGATAAATTGAATTTTTCATGTTTTGATAAATTGAATTTTTCATGTTTTGATAAATTGAATTTTTCATGTTTTGATAAATTGAATGGGTTGTTTGGAATGAAATGGATAATGCATGATAGTTTGCATTTCTTAATGAATAAAATTATTTTAAATAAAATTACCCTAAGGGGGTTTTAGGAGGGGTAGGGGGCTGTCCAGGTGTGGGGGGATGTCTAGGTGGGGGTGGGTTGTCTAGGGGGTAGGGGGCTGCAGGGGGTAGGGGGGCTATAGGGGTGTGAGGGAGGGGGTATAGTCTGCCCAAGGAGGGGTGTGGGCTATCCAGGGGGTCAGGGTGGGGTGTCCAGGTGGGGGAGGGGGTGGGTTGTCCAGGGAGGGGGTGGGTTGTCCGGGGAGGCTGTCCAGTGGGGGGTGGGGGCGTGGGCTATCCAGGTGGGGGTGGGGGGGGGCTGTCCAGGGGGGTTGTTGGGGGGGAGGGTAGGGGGCTGTAGTGGAGGGGGTGTGGGCTGTCCAGGGAGGGGGTGGGCTGTCCAGAGTTGGTGGTGGGTGGGATATCTAGGTGGGGGAGGGGGTGTGGGCTGTCAAGGGGGTGAGCTGTCCAAGGGGGGTGGGGTGGGTTGTCCAGGTGGTGGAGGGGTGTTGGTTGTCCAGGGAGGAGGGGGTGGGTTGTCCAGGTGTGGTGGGGGGTGTCCAGGTGGGTGGGGTGCAGGGGGGGTAGGGGGTTGCAGGGGTGTGGGGGGTGTGGGCTGTCCAGGGAGGGGGTGGGTTGTCCACTCGGATACTCTACAAAAAAATAGGAATCAAATATAACCAATGTATAGTTGATTTCACACGTTAATACTTTCCTTGAAGTTCCATACCAACACTCACTCTTACCCTTCCAAGAAGAAGTGATCTCTGCAAAGAAATCTCACTCAGGTTCTTATCCACTATCCATATTTATCTCATACAAATTCAACATTCTTACGACTCCATATCACCTAATTATATAACAAGGCTCATACTACTCTGAGTAGTGTCCCATCGAAACATGGCTCATAAAATCCGATCCATGTATGATATTTGGTGGTGTGTTTACAATTGGGTGTGTTGTGATTTATATGTATGATATTCATGGTTTACACCAACAGTCTTCTCAGTCATCTATAATAGGCTTGAAATCATGCTACAATTGGATAAAGATTGGATTTTATGACCCTAGTTTGGGGGTGGAAACCTCCACCCCCTTGGACATCCCCCCACCCCCTTGGACAACCCCCCCACCCACCCACCCCCCTGGACACCCCCACCCCCTGGACAGACCTTCCACCCTCGTGGACAGCCCTGCCACCCCTGTGGACAGCCCACCCACCCCCTAAACACCCCGTACCCCCCTGGACAGCCCCCCCACCCCTATGGATAGCCCGCCCACCCACCCTGCATCCCCCTAGACAGCTCTGCCACCCCTATGGATAGCCCCCCCCAGACCCCCCGACCCCCCTGGACAGCCCTGCCACCCCCATGGACAGCCTGCCCACTCCCCTGGACCCCCCACCCCCTAGACAGCCCCACCACCCCTATAGACAGCCTTCCCACCCCCCTGGACACCTTGTACCCCCTGGACCCCCCCACCCCCACCCCCATGAACAGCCCTCCCACCCCCTGGACACCCTATACCCCCCTGAACAGCCCCGCCACCCCCGTGGACAACCTTCCCACCCACCCCATACCCCCTGGACAGCCCCGCCACCCCCTGGATAGTCCATCCACCCCCTGGACACCTCGTACCCACTAGACACCCCCTACCCCCTGGAAAGCCCCCCCCCCCACCCCCTGGACACCCCCAACCCCCCTAGACAGCCCTGTCACCCCTGTGGATATCCCACCCCCCTCCCTGGACACCCCGTACCCCCCTGGACAGCCCCCCACCCTCATGGATAGCCCGCCCACCCCCCCCCCTGGACACCCGCCCACCACCCCCGAACACCCCCCATCCCCCCAGAAACCCCCCATGGACAGCTCGCCCATCCCCCTGGACACTCGTACCCCCTAGATAATTCTCCTCCACAAGTGTACATGATCTTGTACACTCATGTATAGTTCTTCAAAGATATTTTGTTATAAATATAGTATTTTGTTGTCTTTTATATTATGATTCTCATATAGAGTAGTGTGTCAGTTATGGTTTCATATAAAGTGAACAATTCTCATTTACTTAAATATATTTTCGATGAAAATTCAATCTTATTGAATTGCTTTTGACGAAATGACTTATAAATTTTTTTTACAGAATGGATAGAAGTTGGATGTATGAAACCGATCAGATCTCAAATGATTTTTAAAACAATTTGGAGATCTTTTTAGATTTTTTATTTCATAATGCTTTAGATAGTGGTCACATACACTTCCCCTGTTACAATTGTGTTGGAAGACCTTGGTTGAGCCATGAAGAAGTCAGCTACCACATAACCAAATATGGTTTTCAAGTAAACTGCTCTGTGTGGTATCACAATGGGGAGAAAATGACATCTCAAATTGCTGATGATCCAAATGAGAGGACTGGATTGGAGAATTTGTTATATGACCGGTTTCCTTTTATTCATCATCATGAAAAAGAAAGGATTCTGACCCTAGAAGATTTCGATATGAGCACACATGATGCGTATAATGAAAATGATGATGTTGTTAGGGTGAAAAAATTGAATGATGTTGTCATGACTCTAGTATATTGACAATGCGGTAAAATGAAAAAGCTGGAATTTTTAATCCGATTGTTTCATGGGAAAACTATGTATGGGATTTCTAATACTACCATCAATTACATTCTTACCTTCTTGAAGGACTTACTTCCAGATGATGTAGATATTACCTCAAACCACTATATGGCATGAAAGTTAGTTGAGGAACTTGGATTTTCAAGAAACAAAATTCATGGTTGCCCAAAAGATTGCAGTTTATTCTGGGAGGAAAATGCTGAACGAAATGATTGTATAAAATGTGGCACATCCCGTTGGAAGCCAAAAGCTGATGGAACACCATATCATATGACACAGAAAGTAATGTGGTACTTTCCATTGATCCCTAGACTCCAGAATCTTTTTATGTTTGATGAAATATCAATAAAAATGTGATGGTATGATACTGAGAGAAAGAAGACTAATGATGAGTTGGTTCACCCTACAGATAGATTTTCATGGAAGAGATTTGATTCTTGATATCCAAATTTTGCAACTGACGTGCGTAATGTGAGGTTGGGTCTTTTATGTGATGGTTTTAATCCGTTTGGGAAGAAGCTTACGTCGCACAACACATGGCTGGTTTTTATATACATTTATAATCTTCCCCCATTGTCGTGTATGAAAAAACATTTCACTTTTATGAGTATACTCATATCTGGACCTTCTGATCTCGACAATGATATAGACATATAAATGCAACCTTTAATAAAAGAGTTGAAACTTATTTGGGATGTGGGTGTACACACATACAATGCATATTCGAAAGACATATTTCAGATGTGTGTTGTGCTTATGTGGACGATAAATGATTTTCCTACTTATGCAATGATGTTTGGATGTAGCACAAAGGGAAAACTATCATGTCCTATTTGTATGAAGAATACACGATCCAGAAGTCTGAAACATCATTGTAGTTTCAGTTTTATAGGACATCGACGATTTTTGCCAATGGATCATCCATATAGAAATAATCATCGAAGATTTGACAATACCATGGAGAACAATGATCCACCTCAGTGTATGTCTGAAATTGATGTGCTTAATGAATTGAAAGATTTCAGTTTTTCATTCAAGAAAGGTCAAATGAAATCTGGAAAGAGAAAGAATGTTTCCACTGAAACCTATTACAATTGGAAGAAGAGAAGTATCTTCTTTGATTTGCCTTATTGGTCAACCAATTTGTTACGTCATTGCTTAGACGTAATGCACATTGAAAAAAATATATGTGAAATGTTGATTTTGATTCTTCTAAATGTTAAGGGAATGAAAAAAGATGATTTACAATCTCGGAATGACTTGGTGGATTGGGGAATCAGACTAGAATTGCATCCTGTGTGTATCAGTGAAAATAAATGGAAAGTTCTATGTGCTTATTATCTAATGACACCTAAAAAAAGACAATTTATGTAAGTACTAGAGACTATTAAAGTTTCTGACGTCTATTCAAGCAACATATCCAAATAGGTCAACAGAAGAGAGTTGAAGCTAAAATCTTTGAAGACTCGTGATTATCACATCCTTCTGCATGAGTTGATTCCAATAGCAATTCATCATATTTTTTCCAATAATTTAAGGGTGAATTTTATTCGGTTGTGCCATTTGTTTAGAGATTTTTGTGATAAGAAGTTTTACAAGTCTTTATTTCAAAAAATATTGGCAGATGCCCCATTAATTTTGTGTGAGTTAGAGAAAATATTTCCTCCATCATTTTTCACATGTATGCTACATCTGACTGTCCATATTCCAACTGAAATACTTCTCAGGTGACCTATTTCTTTTCATTGTATGTATCCTACTAAAATAAATATGTATATATTAAAGTCTTATGTCCGTAATAGGAATCATCCTGAAGGTTCTATCGTGAACGATTACTTGGCTCAAGAATGTATGGATTTCTGCTCTATGTATTTGTCTGATCTTACTACAAGAATGAACAGACCAATGAGAAATAAAGAAGAACAGTATGAGAAAATTGAACCTAGTTTTCCATCACTTCCTCAAATAGGAGTAATTCCTGGATCATATACATTGACGACATTAAGCCTTGAAGAGCGGGAGATGGCACATCGCACAATTTTTGTTCAATTTTGATTTGTTCGATGACTACATCTTATATGTAAATTCAATATGTATATCTTATATATATATATTTGTGTGTGTGTGTGTTAATATATTCCTATTTTTATCTACAGGGAACACAAAGCGATGATAAATAAAAAGCATCGTTCTTTATCTTTGAGAAGGAGGGAGACTTTTCATAGCAAAGAGTTTTATGATTGGTTAAAATTGAAGGTAATAATATTACTATTTAAAATAATTAAAATAATATTTAATTAATTTTAATATTGATTTATATTTCAGGTATTGAGTTTTCATGCTGACTCTATCTCTGAGGAAATAAGAATTTTGGATTTTGGTCCTAATATCATGGTTCGTGACTATAAATCAATTGTTATCAATGGGTACTGATTTATTATCACTGAACGAGCAAAGAACATGATAACACAACATGATGGTGTTGTAGTTACTGCCACAACAGACTGTTATGCTAGTGCATCAGATAGTAGACTGCGATTTGAAAATGTAGGTTATTATGGAGTCGTTGAAAAAATAATAATATTGGATTATTATTCTCATGGACGAGTCGCGATGATGAAATGCCAGTGGTTTGATTCGATGATGAGGAAAGTCACATTTATTGATGATTGTGGATTTTGAGTAATTGATATGACTCACACTCTTGCTACTGATGAACCATATGTATTAGCATCAATGGAGAAACAAGTTTTTTATGTCAAAGACCATATTCGACCTGAATTTGATGTCATTATTAAAGTAATTACAAGACATATTTTTTATAATGGTGATGATGGAATTGACACAATTCCTACTACAATTGGAAACAATCCATTTATTACTTTTGATGACTCCGATAGCTCAATTTTCAGAGTTGATTGTGAACCTGAAGTTGTGGTGGGAAATATATAAAATCATCCATTCATGTTCTCAATTATTTTGGTTTACCTCAACTTGGGTTGTTAAGGTCGGTACTATTCAAATTGATTTCATATTGATTATAAATATGTTGTATCCAACTAGACTATTATGTGAATTTTCAATGTTTATTGGTTGCAATTTTATTTGAATTGCATTTTCTAATTTAGAATTGAACTTTATTCAAACCTACGAAACCAACATTTCTAACTCGGTGAATATTTCAATGCTTCAACTGTGATTTGTATAAATTTTTTAAAACCCTAAGACCTCTCTTTAACATTTTACTAGGTAATGAACATGATGGTTTGTATTCTTCTGCAAAACATGTATTGAAACCTGCATCATCTACCTGGGCTAAAGAAATTAAATTTTTCCTTAATTTTGACAATTGTTTTACCCCCTTATGAATCTAGTAGAATCAATGTTCCATGATTTTAATAGACTGATGACACTTAGTAAATAACCATCCTACTAAAAATTAAATTTATTTATTGCATCTTGTATGATTTATTAACTTCATTATATATTTGTTCAAGCTCACCTAAAACAATAGATAGTTAAATTATCCTTGAATGCCCTTATTCCCTCTCATTTATTTTGTTTTTTGGGTTACACATTAGTTATCTTTTTCTATTTACTTCCATATTTATTTTTAAATGTAGGAAATGAAACCAATTGAAGAGAGGCGATGAAAACAGATTATGGACAACAATCATCACATGAATGAGCTGGGCATTCCACCACTAGTGCCTGTAGTGAGTATTTTATTTCAAATATATTTATTTAAATAATATATAATGTCATGTGATTAAAAAAAATTAAACATTTTTTCAGGATCCATATATTAGGCGACATTTATTTGATGAGAAGCCTAGTAGTGGTCCCAGTACTCGGGGTGTTCGTACGAGGGGGGGTGGTACGGGAGCTAGACGATCTGGTTAGCATACCCGATTAGACCCTACTCCTCCCACTGACATACCATCCATCCCACATTCTGATCCCGGTGTGTTGTTAGGGACACATGAGATATTTAGGCCTCCCATGTTTTCACCACCCTTTACATCTGAGCCTCCTCACCCGTCTATACCATATCTGATGATGATTCCCACTCCCTATCTAGCATTCGGCCAACCATCCCTGTCATCTTCTTTTACTTCTGCTTCTTTCTCTTCGGGCTTTTATGTTCCATCTTCTTCGACTCCTACTCCTCCAGAGTCTGTCCCTACGGAGCATACATTGGGACCCACTCCATATGTACAGGGTGTTCCTTCAGTTTATGCGGATCCAGCGGCGCCCATTTATCAGACTACCGCATGTATACTTATGCAACCCGAACAAATTTTTACACCATTATTTATTTTCATTAAAACATGTATTGATAAAATATTTGTTTTTCTTTCATAAAAGATACATCTACTGATAGGAGGTGGGGGCGGGGGCGTACATGCATGTGTGCGGTGTGGAACCGCCGCACTTAGTTGGTGGTGGACTATAATGAAGATAGACAAATGATTGAAAAATCAGGGTAGCAATGTCGGAGTTTTTTTGGCGACGCTTGCCAAATAATCTGAAATCATTCCTGCCAGCCCGCTCTCATGGAGACACCTACCAAATGAAGTCAAGGATAAAGCTTGGGCAGAGATATAGGTAAAAAATCTATTGTATTTAATGAAATATATTATTTTTTGTATTTATATGAATTAATATTTTGGTTTCAGCTACGGTTTAATTTCTCCGATGGTGAGGGTGCAAGACCAACACATCTAAAGGATTTAGGCAAGCTTTGGAGAGCTTATAAGCACAAGATGTACATTGGATGGCATGCTTGAGTGGGCATAGAGTTATAGGTGGTCCCTGTTGTGGATGATTTTCCGTTAGAACAGTACCGACAGATGATTACTCATTGGACAACTAGCCAATTTAAGGTATTAATCACATTAGAGGTATTTAAATGAAAATTTTCATGTTTTTTAATACTAATTATTGAATTTTATTTTGGATTCATCTAGAAAAATAAAAAAAATATTGATGTTAAAAAATGCGTTCACACATTGGGACGTACTACGATGCCAGATCATGAGAGGCAGCAGGTATGACAGTTTATAATTTTTCTTTACGAATTGTACTTTCTATTGCTACCTCCATAATTTATTCGATTGATAAAGTTGTTATATAATTTTAGTTATGAAATTAATTATTGGTATCCTATTTTTAATTATGGTTTCCTACTTTCAATGTCATTGTAGAGGCATAAATTGAATATAGAAGGACATGTTCCTAGAGCAAAACTATTTTTCTTGAGTAGAAGGAAGAAAGATGGAAGTGCAGTTAATGAACCGACTCAACAACATACTGTAAGTTTTACTTTGTAGATTTAAAATTTTAATCTCTATTTTGTAACTTAATAATCTATTTATATTTTTAACAGGCTGCTTTAGAGGCCCTTGATGCCCAGGAATCTGATAATTTTGGGCCAAATGATTACTTACATCAGGTGTTGGGAGATGAGCACCCTGGTAGAGTATGCTGCTGACCTGGGAAGAGTATAGTTCTAACGAGGTATTGGCCCTCCTCAGGTATGATTTTTAGTGCCACTGGGTTCCATCAAGTTAAGGCACAGGCAGAACAGGCTGAAAAAAGGGTCACAGAGATGGCAGAACAGTCTGTTAGGGCAAACACTACATTTATGAAACTGATGGAAGTTTTACGTCCAACACTTCCACCAAAGGCCAACACAGCTTGTGATGAATATATGTCATCAATGTGTTCTATATATGGTGCACCAGGTGGAAGTTTTATTGGAGGTCAAGACGATGATGAGGAGGAGGTCGTGGCGGAGGAGGAGGAGGGTGAGGAGGAGACCGAGGCGGAGGAGGAGGGCAAGGCGGAGGAGGAGGGTGATGAGGAGGCCGAAGCTGAGTACAAGGGAGAGGAGGAAGGCATTGAGTAGGGTGGGGATGATGATGAGGACGACGATGAGGACGAGGGTGAGGCTGATGATGATGGTGATGATAGTGATGGCGATGAGGGACAGATTGATCTGTTACGTTTTTTATTGATATTACTGACCTTTGATGCTTATTGATTTGTTGTGCCTGAATATATGTGTGATTATATAGGTCACATTATCTTTATTATTTTATCTATAAATAATAAAACTTGACTTGATGATTTGCTGTGACTGATTCTCCCCTCCCCTAGACAGCCCCCCCACCCCCGTGGACAGCCCGCCCACCCCCCTGGACACCCCGTACCCCCCTAGACAGTCTCGCCACCCCCGTAGACAGCCCGTCCACCCCCTGTAAAGCCCCTCCCCCCGTGGGCATCCCCCCACTCCTGTGGACAGCACGCCCACCCCCTTGGATAGCCCCTCCCCCCGTGGACAGCCCCCCTCCCCTGTGGACAGCCCGCCCACCCCCCTGAACACCCCGTACCCCCTAGACAGCCACGCCCACCCCCCTGGACACCCCGTACCCCCTGGACTGCCCCGCCCACCTCCCTGGACAGCCCCACCCACCCCCCTGGATAGCCCCGCCCACCCCCCTGGACAGCCCCGCCCACCCCTGGACAGCCCGCCCACCCCCTGGACAACCCCTCCCCCCGTGGACACCCTGTACCCCCTGGACAGCCTCGCCTGCCCCCCTGGACAACCCTGCCACCCCTGGACAACCCCCCCCCACTCCACCCCCGTGGACAGCCCCATCCCTGTGGATAGCTCTCCCACCCCCTTTGACAACCCGCCCGCCCCCGTGGATAGCCCGCCCACCCCCATGGACACCCCCTACCCCCTGGACAGCCCTGCCACCCCCCGCGGACAACCCGTAGCCCTTGGACAGCCCTTCCCACCCCCATGAACACCCCCTACCCCCTAGATAGCCCCCACCCCTGTGGACATCCCCGCCCACCCCCTGGACAGCCCCTCCACCCCCGTGGACATCCCCCCACCCCCGTGGACAGCCCCCACCCCCGTGGATTATAGGGTTTCTAACAACTCGAAGATCCCATTAATCATGGATACCCACTTCATTGCCTCCTGGGATCATTGATCACCAATAAAAAATAGTGGATGGTATTTTAGAAACTCTCATGCATAATAAATGATCTGATAAGAACATGGTTATTCCACTTCCACAAGAGTTTGAGTAGAGACCAAGACTAGGAAGACAATAGTTGGATCACAAGAATGACTACCTGAGATATCCCCTTATGGACTTTTTGATTCATTTATAGTGGTAACATTCTAAATAATTATAAAAAACAAAACCTTTAGTACAATAATCAGATGTTTTAAAACAAGGGACACAAAATCACAAATCCCATAAAGATACATCATAAATAATTCTTCATAAAACCATTTCAAAATCACATAATAGAGACTTATTTATATTTAAAACTCCCCAATGGTTTATAAAAATCTCTTTTAAGGTTCCATTTCAAAAATAATATAGTATTTTTGTCCCATAATAAAAATGTAATCCATTTCCTGATAACTAAATCCCCCATCTTACCATACACACCAAAAGCATTCATTTTTTTCTAAAGAAACACATACTATTGAAATAAACACTATTCCAAAACCATTTTAAAAATACCAATGATCTTAAAATCCATGAAATTCATTCCATTAAAACCATTAAAGCCCCCCCCCCACCCCTGGACACCCCCCAACCCCCTGGGCGGCCCCCACCCCTTCTATACACCACCCCACCACCTGGACACCCCCACCCCTGGACACCCCCACCCCCTGGACATCACCCCACCCCCCTTAGACAGCCCCTCAACCCCCTGGACCGCCCCCACCCCCCTGGACACCACCCCACCCCCTGGACACCACCCCACCCCCTGGACACCACCCCACCCCCTGGACACCCCACCCCCTAGAAAGCCCCCCCCCAACCCCCTGGACACCACCCCACCCCCATGGACAACCCCCACCCCCACCCCCACCCTGGACACCCCCCCTGGACACCCCCCCACCCTCTGGACACCCCCCCACCCCCATGGACAGCCACCACCACCCCTGGACATCACCCCCACCCCCTTGGACAGCCCCCCAACCCCCTGGACCGCCCCCACCCCCCTGGACACCACCCCACCCCCTGGACACCCCCACCCCCCCGGACACCCCCACCCCCAACCCCCTGGACACCCCCCCCACCACCCTGGACACCCCCCCACCCCCCTGGACACCCCCAACCCCCTGGACGCCACGCCACCACCTGGACACCCCCACCCCCATGGACAGCCACCACCACCCCTGGACATCACCCCCACCCCCTTGGACAGCCCCCCACCCCCTGGACCGCCCCCACCCCCTGGACCGCCCCCACCCCTTGGACACCACCCCACCCCCTGGACACCCCCACCCCCTGGACACCCCCACCCCCTCGAAAGCCCCCCCAACCCCCTGGACACCCCCATGGACACCCCCCCCCCCATGGACAGCCCCCACCCCCCATGGACACCCCCAACCCCCTGGACAACCCCCCCACCCCCACCCCCTGGACACCACCCCACCCCCCTGGACACCACCCCACCACCTGGACACCCCCCACCCCCTGGACACCCCCACCCCCATGGACAGTCACACCCACCCCCCTGAACACCACCCCACCGCCCTTGGACAGCCCCCCAACCCCCTGGACCGCCCCCACCCCCTGGACACCACCCCCACCCCTGGACACCCCCACCCCCTAGACACCCCCACCCCCTGGACACCCCACCCCCTAAAAAGCCCCTCGACCCCCCTGGATACCACCCCACCCCCCTCGACACTACCCCACCCCCCAAGACACCACCCCACCCCCTGGACACCCCCATGGACACCCCCCCCCCCCCCACATTGGATACCCCCACCACCACCACCACCCTAGACAACCCCCCCCCCCCCTCTTGGACACCCCCATCCCTCCGGACACCCCCACCCCCTGGACACCCCTCACCCCCCTTGGATAGCCACCCCAAACCCTTGAACAGCCCCCCAACCCCCTAAATTCTGAATTGAATTCTTTATGTATTTAATTAACTTATGAATTGTGTGTTAATGGTGTATGGGTATACTTATTGTATGTGTATAATTGTTGTAATTACCTCATGAATTATGTGTTAATTCGGTATGTGTGTAGAGGGTAATTAAATACAGAATTGGAGGTATTCAAATTTATGTATGAATTATGTGTTGGATGAATTCTGTATGAATTCATACAGAATTCTGTATGTATTATGGAGGCATACTTGGTAATGGTGTATTGTGTTATTTGTTGTGTGTGTGTGTATTATGCAGGTCTGTTGTGTATGAATTTTTGTGGAATTGCTGCAGCTGCACAAGGGGAATTGTTGCAGCTGCACAGGGGTTGTTGCACCTACACAGGGGGAGGCCAACAATTCGCCTTGCTGTAGGTACAAAGGATATGCCAACGGTTTGGTATAAGCTCTGCTTTTACACATATGCCAACGGTTTGTAAACTGTTGGAATAGATAATTTTACTTCATATTTACCAACTGTTTTTGGGAAACCGTTGGTAAAAGTCTATCCCAACGGTTTTCTAAACCGTTGGTATAGAGAGAATTCTTCCTATTACCTACGGTTTAAAACCGTTGGGAAACATTTATACCAACGGTTTACTGAAACTGTTGGTATGTGCTGAATTTTTCATACATATCCCAACAGGGCTCAAGACCCAACGGTTTGGACAACCGTTGGTATAGTTTATACCAACGGTTGTCCAGCATTTACCAACACTTTTAAATTGTTGGTAAAGCTAAAATTTCCAGTAGTGTCACCCAATGTTTGGCCTCTAATGTTGAAGAGAACCCCACCATCATGTCCTGCGTTGAAAAACAATATGGATAAACTGCTCATGCATCTAGATTCGAGACCCGAGCATGGAGATACAAGAAGCCACTGAGGTTGGAACAATACACAGCATGTACTAGGGGTGTGTGGCGTGTAACCCCTATATGGAAGCCTAAATGTGTACTGCCATTCCCATAAAATGTAAAGACATACTACACGATGTGTTATACTTTTTACATGGCATAAAGGTCCATTAGAGACTCAACATGTATCTGTAATACACGGGTCTCTACCACCACGGGGTACATAGCGTGTCCATTGGGGTGCACGTGTATCGCTCAATCGAGCACTTAGTGTACAACGCCTTTCGACCGAGTTGTGTAGTTCAGGACTACGCGATGTGTCCACATGGTCACATGGAATGTTAACTATGATAACACCCTATGTATGTATTGTTGTCTAGATCATGTCGTGTAGGCCATACATGGTGTGCATCCTGACTACACGCCATGCGGTGGGGCTTGTACTCGGTCATCCTACACGGTGTATAAATCCTCACGAAACATTATGTGATATTTTTTATCACCCAAGACCCTAGCACTACTTCCAAGGTAGTATACAACGAGTGTTCTTCAGAACTACACGTCATGTAATCGGGTTCTTCGTCCAAATTTGCAGTTCAAACCTTTTCCCTCATTGTCACCACCCAGGATCACTTCCATCCATGTTGTTGCACCATCCAACATCATCGAGGATCTTCAGAGGTCCTTCCCAACATTAAATCCATCATGTTCTCCATCTCCTCTGGATTCGACTTGATTTTGTCACGTCCGAACCCCTTTGTTGTGTCGTTCGGGGTTCATACATCGTCGTCGCCATGCCTAGACTAGGTATTGACACTCTCAAGCGTTGTCACTTTGCCTTTCTGATCATCCCATGGTCTAACCATTAGCCTAAGTGAAGACCAGTGGCGATCATTCGTTGTGAAAAGAAGGGGAAATGGAGAATAGTGGTCGATGTGAATACCGACCACCCAATAATCCAATTGCAATGCGCACCATGAAGAATAAAAGCAATGAGACGTCCCATAGGGAAGAAACACGATGGAAAAATCGAAGGATTTTTTCTCGTAGAATTGCCACGCCAAAGAAAATCCATGTTTAGAAGAACTTCCAAAGATCGATCTCAATAACAATAAGCATTAGAGAAAGCCCGTGATAATCATAAGGGCTGCTGTGAATAATCACAGGGGATGTTCAATAATCAATCAACATAGAGAATGAGACAAAAATCCAAATAAAGAAGCCTTATCTTGATGATGAATTGTTGTCACTTCAACTTGTTGTCGATGCCATGGATCTGTTGACATCGTCATTGCAAAATTTGATTATTGACATCGTCACGAATCAGATCTCACTCCACTGATTTGTTGTTGTTGTCACCCAAAATTTTGCATCTCCACCCTCTTCAGGGCTCATATCGATGAAAAACGACTAACCTTAGAGAGACAACATAATAAGGATTTAATTAGGAGTCCTGGGGTTTCACCATTGTTAAAATGATTAATTAATTTAGTTAATTAAGCCAGTTCAATTGGTTTGTTCCACCTTCGACAATTCAAACCTAAGCACCTCGATGCAAACTGAAATTACACTACCCCTAGGGTAAACCGACCATTCCAGATGCAATCATGGTATCAAATTTCTCATCCAATGCTTTGTTATAAGGGGAAACATCATTTTCGTGAATGTTGTGGGGGGTAAAATAATATATTATACTTCATATATTATTCTCCAGGCTCTTCAACTCTCATGATTTCATGTCAGCTCTACCCGAGGGTAAACACTGCACCCCGAGATCAATAAAAGCATCAGTAAATTTTTTTTTGTGGCTGTGTGCCATGGTAAATTTACTGTTTTACCCCCGAGAGAGTTTCGGGACTTGAAAACCTCAAAATTGAGTTAAGTTGTGTTCGAGAAAAGCCTGAGCCATAGCATTTGTGACACCCATTATGGATGTGTCTTCTTAAATATATATTTGTCTTGAATATAGTTAGGATATGTGAAATTTTCTCCCCGATTGATCTTTTGCGAAACTCTTTGAACGATCCTCCCTATCATTTCTAAGAAGTTGGTTTTTGGGAGATCGTCGGCCATACTGGCTCAACTTTTCAATGTTTTACATTGATTCCTTTGATGAGAGACCAGTGCTGTTTCTCCTTACCCTTCCCTCTGAGTGTGTTATGCAGGTCTAATACTTTATTGAGCTTTTCATTTAGGTCTTTGAGGACACATTCCATATATCCAAATTCTCATTTATCTCGAATAATGATACCATGAATCTTTTTGTAGTACTCTTGGATACTATGAAGAATATGAAATATCTCTTTCTGGTATTTTCAAGCTTCTCTCATTAAAGGACATGCGTAATTTTCTACACTGTATTACCCTGATATGCTCGCTCTTTAAACACCTCTTTGTGAATTTGTATCCAAAAGGGTGTCTCATTGACTAGATCTTTGAGAATTATTTCAAAATTTTCAACTAGGTACTTCACTTATTGAAATTGAGATTCAGTAGGAATATATATCTTTAAAGCTTAAAAGTCTCTCTCAAGCATTTTGAACCTTTTGACTTATCTCAATCATTTCGGTTGGTTTTCAAAATATGTATTGGATTCCAGTATTTGATAATAATTTATAAGTCTTAGCTCATATTTCCTCCCCGCGCTCTAATATGAGGGACCCTTGCCATGATATATTTGTTTCCTGCTATAGCGGGAATAGTGGACAATTATTTACAGTTTTCATCTTGCGCGGAGCCAAGGTTTTCAGCGGAACCGACTCGACACCTAAGATAATCTCCGCACAAGTACACGCGGCTTTCTTCAGCGGGATGGACTGTTCTACTTAGACACGCGCTCCACAAAACATGCACCTGCCCGTCGCCTTCTCCATGCGCATCTACAGAACGTCATGGGCAGGGGCGTTAATTGGCCAGCGTCACCGTGTACAGTCGATTGTATCCCACTCTTGATGCGAATTAAGAAACAAAAACAAAACTAAAAAACAAGAAACAATCAGGAGAGTTGGATGTGATTCACGCACGCGCGACGCGCTGGCAACCTCCCCACTTTCTCTTCGGTCGCAATTTCGGAGTTTCCCGACCTGGAATTGAGCTGGGGCTCCTCCGGAAACCGACAACTGGAAGCGGCGGCGATGGCAAGGAATCAGCTTTACCGCCCCCAGCGGGGATGATCAGTTGCAAGCAGCGAGACTGCGGTGGAGAGAGGAACTAAAGCGGCGGGAGTTGGTAAGCGTTTCTGTTTGGGTATTTTGTGTGGATGTGTTTATCAGTTTGATTTAGTTAATATTTTTTTGATCGTGATCGGTAAAGAATCGCTGGTTCATTCATCATATTATTTATTTATTTTTTAGATGACAACCTTTTGTCTTATTCGTCAACTATCATTTTCCCCAATTATTATCACAATACACTTTTTACGGAAGCGGAAAGAACAGATGCCCAATGCCTCCGTCTTCTTTTCCCGGGACCCGAATCGAAGCCGCCGTGCGGAATCTTACCTGCCACCCGTTCGATCCCGCTGAGTATTATTCTTTCTTCACCCTCACAGGATTCGAACAGCCGTAGCCTTCGGAGCTGAAGAGAAGATTACAGGAGGGTTGGGACCCTGCGGAATATTTTTTGGACGCGGTATGTGATATTTTATTGTTCTCGATTTTGAACTGGCCTCTTTGGCGCGGTGATGGCCGCTGATTTGGGAATACAGTTTCTTGTTTTGCGTTAGATTCTTCCTTTTCTGGTCACTTCTAAGCTAGGGTTTTTGAGTTTTTGTCAAAGCTGGGAAATTTAAGACAATGCTTTCGGCCTTCCATTTAACATTGACATGTTCTATTTATGTTTTACATTTCTCATGCGAGCAGATGGTTTTTTTCTTGGAAAATAATTATCCATGATTTGAAGCAAAATACCCAATTAGAAGAGGTTTCCTGTGTGTGTCTCGGATAGGTGGTTCTTTCATATATATTTTCTGCAATCTTGGCTCAGTCTTTTATGGTCTTCTGGTGGGACAGGAGATTTTATTATTATTTTGGTAAAAACAGTGACAAATTTAAAAATCGGGGTTAAAATCAGTACCATTGATTGTTGGGAAAATTTCTTAGAAGTTTACAAACATTAATGTGTTACAATTTAGTTAGAAGAGCATGTTACTGGTGGAAATGATGTTGCTTTATTTGTTTGTTGATGTTAACATTTGAATAGCTCTTATGAATGCTTTCTCTTGCCTAAAAGTTAAAATTCCAGGAACCGTGTTCTAAAAATTGTGAGAAACTCTTACCATATTGGTCAGCTTGTTCTGTGTGGCACTTGTGCTCAATCCAGACATTTTGAACCAGCCAGAACGCCCATAACTTTGTGTTCAGTGTGCAAGGGGTTTCAGTTGGAATCTCTGATTGTCATGCTGAATGTTTCTGCCGGTTGCTGGGGTAGGGATGAATACTACAATAAGTGAAATGAACCTGATTCAGCAGGCTCAAAGGCACCATTTAGTGGTCAGGGAGCTTGGAGAAGAGATTGATTTGGAAATTGGGCCTGGTGACGATGAACCTTCATTTGCAAACAGTCCTCTCATCGGTGGCCTGCCACGAGAAACATCAGCAGATGAAAATGAAGAGAGCAAGCAAATTGCAATGGGCCTTCAACTTTCTAATGAAGATGATATTTCGGGGTCACATTGTTCGAGAAGGAAAAAGAAGGTAGTGAAGAGGTGGCGAGAGGAATGGGCTGATACATACAAGTGGGCTTATGTTGATGTGAAGGAGGGAACAACAAGAATATTCTGCTCTGTTTGTAGAGAATATGGAAGGAAACATAGAAGAAATCCCTATGGCAATGAAGGCAGTCGGAACATGCAAATGAGTGCGCTTGAAGAACACAACAATAGTTTGCTTCACAAAGAGGCTCTTCGTCTTCAAGTGGCCTCTAAAGATAAGATCATCATCGACAAGCCCATGTATGTAAAAGGTTTGTCATCTCCTTTACTTTTCTTAGTTTTGCAATGTTTTCCTGAGACGACAATCCTATTTTCCATAAAAAGCATAAACATTTTTAATTACTTATTGTATTGCCTTTTTGAGTTTTTTGCTGAACATCGGCACTCTTATATTTTTTCAGCCTTTCATATGATCATGGAGCTCATGTTGTTGACCTTAAATTTTACCATGTTAATTGCCAGTTGATACAGTGTCATTTCAATTGTGTATACCTCCAGGACTTTCTGCTTTTAATGGCAAGATGCATGATTTTCAACAATTGACATTAATTGATTGAAGGATGTTAAAGTTATTTTACACTGAAGGCTTTATTCAATGAATTTATCTTTGTTTATAATTTAATATGCCTGTTACCTTTTTTTTGTTGTTATGAAATTATGCTTTTTCACAAATTTTTCTGGACTGTGCTGTGGTGACTGTCTTCAATGAAGCTTTAATGTCCAAAACTGCTGGATCAATTGTCGAAGCTGTGCTGAAAAGGGACCCCAATGAGTTAGAATTCATACAATCTGTGCAAGAAGTGGTTCATGCTTTAGAAAGACTGTTTGCTAAAAATTCTCAGTGAGTTGCCCAATTGTAATTATATTATCCTGTATTTCATTATCTGAAGTGAGGCCTGTAAAGTGTTTCACTCTGCATCTTATGATTTAGTTTTGTTATATTTTAGTTATGTCAGCATCATGGAACGATTGTTGGAACCTGAACGTATGATTCTTTTTCGAGTACCATGGGTTGATGATAGAGGTGAGACGCATGTTAATAGAGGCTATAGGGTACAATTCAACCAGGCTTTGGGTCCATGTAGGGGTGGCATTCGTTTTCATCCCGCCATGAACTTAAGTGTTGCCAAGTTTCTTGGTTTTCAGCAGGTATTACACATGTTCTTTTTAAGTTCCTCGTCATATTTTGTCATCCTGAATTATGTGCTCAATGATTTAGCCTTTAGAACAATCTGTTTTTTAACGTGAATTGATATCCTAAAATATGACTTGCCAACCAACTTTAATAAAAGGGTTTTGACTTTACAGAGTAGTTGGAATTTGGGTTTGTTTTCTAAGTTGTGTAAAACATTTAAAAAGGAACTGGGCATCCTTATCGATCAGAGGTAAAATGAAAGTGCTGTGTGGGACTATATGCTTTTGGTAGTGAAGTTCTACTTTGGTTGTCTAAGTTTTAAGGTAAATTTTAATTATTTAATAAATGAATGATCTACACCAATGTGGAACATGTGACATTAATTATTTTCAGCACTGGTAGCCGTTTTACTTTGAAGAAATGCTGGAGCGGGTTGTCTGGTTTTAAATTTTAAAAAAAATGTAAAACTGCTATATTACATTCCCCTGTTTCTGCTTATTTGCAGACCCTGAAAAATGCTTTATCACCATATAAACTTGGAGGGGCAGCTGGTGGAAGTGACTTTGATCCCAAAGGAAAAAGTGATACGGAGGTAAAATTATTCTACTGTACAGCTGGAAAAGTTGTGTAATTGATTATTTTCAAAATTCATCCCATCATTATCCTGAAGCCTGAATTGGCAGATTATGCACTTTTGCCAGAGTTTTATGAGCGAATTATATCGTTATTTGGGCCCAAACCAGGTATTTTGTATCCATTGTAGATTCTCATTGGGTTTAACTTTTGGTTTTAGTCAATTTTCACAGCATTTCATCACTGCTTACGTTGCAGGATCTTCCTTCAGAGGAAATGGGTATCGGTTCTCGAGAAATGGGTTATCTTTTTGGTCAGTATAGACGTCTAGCTGGTCATTTTCAGGTATGCCATCTCTCCCTAAACATAAAATGTAGAATGCTTTTTTGTTTTTTTTACTATGTTGGAGGCTTCTTATGGTTTACATATTGCATGATTGTTAATCCTCTATTATACTTAAAAAAATGCATGTATTAATTTATACTGCTGGTAATTGTATGCATGCATGCATAATTTTATTCTGGATCAATGCATTAAACCATTGCCAGAAAAGAAAACAAATGTTGCCTGCTAGGCGCATCTGTGTTTTTCTTGTCTATATGGGTTTTCTATTTTGCAAACTCTTCCAAGTGTTTTTTCTGTGTATTTTGTTGTTGAAGAGAATGTAATATGATTGATTATGCAGGGAAGCTTTACAGGGCCAAGAATATTCTGGTCCAGTTCTAACCTCCGAACTGAAGCTACTGGTTATGGGCTGGTAGGTATATATTTCTTCATCATATTTATGATGTGTTGCTTGTGATTGTTGCTTGAATTTGCATTAAAGATCTGAGCTCCATTTGTTTCCACTTAATCAATGGAATGAAATGGAATGAAATTGATTGGACCGTGGTTACAATGGAAGATGGAGAAGAAGTAGAAGTAAGGAGAAGAAGCTCCCTAGGGCTGGCTGACGTATTCTAAGGCCAAGGTCTAGACCTTCTCAATCTGCTAAGTAAAATCCAAACTAAACAATCCATATTTTCCCTACCAACTACAGCATTCCCTTTATTAATACCTTAGCCACAACCAACTGCCCCAACCTACTACCATCGGCAATTACAATACTGCCCCTGTAAGTGACTAAACCATCCCTTAACATCGCTCCAGCACCCACCCCTGGTACCTATCATTTCCGCTCGCTTGAATAACCACCTTGTCCTCAAAGTGGAAACTTGATGAATTTTCTGGGGTTGATGGTGCAACCTCTTTTTTCTCTGCACTTAATTCTGGGACCACTGAAGTAGGATAGTTGAACACAGAACTCTGACCAGACCTCCACATTTCTTGATCTTGGATTGCTCTCTGCACAATCAGCTCCTGCTCAACATTTCTAGTCAAGGAAATAAGCTTTGCTTAATTGCAGGGCTTGTGAGTCGCCATTGTACTCTTAATCTCTGGCCGCAATCCGCCCAAGAAAAAACTTATATACCAAGACTCTGGAAGACTAGGAATGCGCAGGGCGACTCTCTCAAATTCATTTATATATTCATCCAGTGATCTAGTTTGACATATTTAACTGCTTTAAAGGATCACTTTCTACAGCAGTTCCAAAACGACCAAGCATCTCTGCCTTTAGTTCGTCCCAATCCTGCCTTGGGTTGTGAGTCAAAAGCGATAACATCCAATGCTGCACAAACCTGTCCACACACAGCTGTGCTATAGGTACTTGCAAATTGTTGCGAGTCCCATGGATTAGGAAATACGTCTCAGCCACAACAATCCATGCAACTGGATCGCCTCCAGAAAACGTGGCAGTTCAACTCGTCTACCTAGAGAACTTAGCTCAACCCTCAATTCTTCCTCGTCAAGTCTACATCCACTATCTAGATGAAGAAACGATCTTAGATTTTCTCTCTTATTCTGGCAAGTTTTCAAGCCGTCTTCCTCATCTGCTGCATGCGCAGATCGCTCTGGAACAGTCTGTCGCATCGAAAGTTCTTGCAGTACACTCCTAAATTATCGTTGCCCCCTCAGGAGCTCCACCAAAGTTTATTGTACTTACTGTTGCTGTGTTGAAAGTTCCTGTATCCGTCCATCTTGACTTTGTAGCCGCTTTGCTTGAGTTTGTATCATTGTTTCCATCGCGTCTCCATCCGAGACGACATTCACCAACACCGTAGTCTACCTCCTCAAGCGGCGCAATCGGTTCTCAATGAAAGCTTTGGGTCCCAGTGGAGTGCTCAAGAGGAGAGTGAGTTGAGCATCCAATAAAAACTTTCTGATTTCAAATTATAAATTCAAAATCCCCCAATTAGAAACACAACCCAGTTAACTAATACAATAGGTATAGATATTTAGATGTTTTGAAATATCTTCTCAAGGGCACGATCAAAACTCGGTTAAAATAAATGAGATTACTTTAACCTTTGAAAATATCTTACCCACACAAAAAATAAATATATCACTGGTAAAAGTTAATTATCAGAGTTACTTTTGAAAATATGGTTTATAATATACTTGGTTGAAAACATGTAATATAGTGTATATAACTTTGAAGATATTCAATTTAAACTAGAACAAAGTAAATCACACAGTGGAAGCTCCAAGCTAGAGCTTAGTTGATAGGTGCTTGAGAGAGAAACCAAAGATTTCTATTGATATGAAGTAGAAACGGTAAGTAGAATTACGGTGGACAGCAGAAGTAGAGAAGAATAAGAAGAAAATGAAGAAGAAATGGGGAAGAAGACGATCTCCTGAAGTTGCTTCTGAGAGCCGAGGCCTAACCCTCCGTTCTGCACAACAGAATTCCAGCAATTACCTCTGTAACCCCCTTTCCTATTCCCTTGCCAGCTTATATGGGAGAATTACCGCACTTATTAGCCATACAACTGGCATACACGTAATTAATGACTGTCTAAATGGAATTTACATCACTGCCCCAGGCAGTTGAGGATGGACTCCCCCCTTTATTCTACCAGCACTCCTATTTACCCCTTGAAAAGTCCACCTTGGTAAGCAGGGAATTGCACCTTCTGCAGCTCTGCAGGCTTCCTGGGATCCCCGTTTAATCCGTATGACCCATTTCTTATATGCTCCACTTTTGGTTCTTCTCCCGCTTCACTGCCCGACTCCAAACACTCCCACACTATCAGCTTTAAACCCCTCTCAGGACACCTATGTCTTGGATTGAATTTCTGTCCACAAGCAAAACAACAATCCCTTTTGCTTCCTTTCTTCGAACTCCTCTTTGGACAGATTTCGGATGCCTTTATCTCGAGGTGCATTGTTGCGGACAGTGTAAACAACCTCGCTTTGTTCTGCGGCTTGTGCGTCATAATAGTGCTGCCTATTTTCGGCTTCGATCCACCAATAAACAATCTCATATACCACTTTTCTGTAAGATCCGGAATCCGCAAAGCCACTCGTTCAAACTCTTTGCTATACGCATCCACTGATTATGTTTGCCGCAACTTCTTCTAATACATCATTGGATCTTCCTCCGCAACATTGTCGTATTGTCCTAACAATTTCTCTTTAAGTTGCGTCCAAGTGAGCTCCATCTGGACAGTCTTCAATGACATCATACAATACTGGACCAAACCTTCCATGCTTAGTTGCGCCAACGACACCTTGTACTCTTTACGCATGCGATAGATGGAAACCAAATATTCACCATTGAATACCGACATTTCTACTTACTCAGTTACTGCTTGCAGCTCTTTTCGCTTTGGCGCGAGTGCTTCTCTTCCATTTTTCTCGGTCAGAACCTGGCGTTCTCGTGCTCCTTAGCTTACACACTGCTCTCACCTTCCTCATCAACTAACTTGCCTCTATTGTCCCCGTGAGTTGAACGTTCTACTTGAGACTTGTACAACCGTGTCACCATTGCTTTCACCATTGCTTTCAGCTCCGTGACACTCATCATCAACTCTGAGATACTTGATGTCACCTGCGCCACATCCGTTTCGAGTGTAGAGACGCTGTTCTCCATTCTCGTGGTCATCCACTGCGGCGATCCTTTCAAGCCTTGCGCTCGGAATTTTTTTTACCACTACTCTGCTACGAATCGTCTCCTACTCAATTGAGCCAATAAGTTCCCTACTGTTCTTCCGGTCAAGTACCTATAGCGTCCTCCTCAGCTGTTGTGTCCGTGACTGCGTAACGTTTTTTTTCCTTCTGTGATTTGGTTTATTCCACTGCTATGAGAACTTCACTGCCGATCATGAGCTGCTACGAATCGAGCTCCTCAGCTATGTGGACACCACACGAACTAGATTTTGCTTCCCTCGGTCCAGAATTCTGGTGCGTCAACTTCAGAACCGCTGATGAAGATCCACCCGATCAAGAACCTCTTTCATCTTGTTTTCTCTTAAGAAACACTCTCAATGAAAGCACCAGTTGATAGGTGCTTGAGAGAGAAACCAAAGATTTCTATTGATATGAAGTAGAAACAGTAAATAAAATTACAATGGACAACAAAAGTAGAAAAGAAGAAGAAAATGAAGAAGAAATGGGGAAAATCTCCCAAAGTCGCTGCTTCCGAGAGATGAGGCCTCACCCCCCGTTCTTCACAGCAGAATTCCAGCAAATACCCCCCCATTCCCCTGCCTGCTTATATGGGAGAATTACCCCACTTATTAGCCATACAACCGACATACACCTAATTAATGACTGTCTACATGGAATTTACATCATTGCCCCTGACAGTTGATGACGGACCCCCCATTCTATCTGCACTCCTATCATTAGTCCTCTCCACTTGACAGTAAGCCATTGCCAAACTCATTTATTAAAACTTAATAAACAATCCACAATCTGGATTGAATTTTGCAAAAACAACTTTTGCAAAAACAACTTTTGCAAAAACAACTGCACACATGGCTGTCCAGGCTATACCTAGCCTCTTCCACAATTCTATGTGTGATAACAGATGTAAAGAAATAAAAGGAGTATCAAAGTACTCTTTACAGTACAGGAGTGCTAACAGATATACGAGAGAATACAAGCACAATTCAAAATGTTAAAAAAAGAGCGAAGAAATAAAGAGAAGCCTGATGCAACTTAATCTCTGATCGATTTCGGTTGATCAACAAGGTTCTCCTCGTCAGATTGTTCATTGAGCTCGGGAGTGAATGGTAGTAATTAGTTCGACCTTCTTTGTTTTTGCAATCTCGCCCAGAAACTAGAGTATCGTAGTGCAGTAGAACATAAGGTCGAAATTACTCAGAGAAGCACACACTCACCTTTTTGCATGAGTGAAGCTTCCTCTTAATTGTAGAGAGCTTCTCTAATTAGCCGTTAGAGAGTAATAACTAAGAAATCCTCAAAATCCGGGAGTCATTAAATGCTTCGACTTTTGCTTCAAAATATAGCCGCTGCAAGTAAATAATAAAATATTGCTTGAAATAGGCACGGTCGATCCATCCTCTGAAAAATACTTAGACACGATCACTTGATCCTCACAGCCAGTTGCTTGGCATACGGTCGATCTGACCCACGGTCGATCATAACACGCGGTCGATCAAATAAAGTTATGCGGTCGCTTGACTATCCACGGTCGATGAGTTTCTTCATGCGGTCGTGAGGTAGCTTTAAGACTCAACTGAATTTTTCATCCACGGTTAATTGAATAGACATGCGGTCTGTAACGACTCGAACTTTTTGAATAATAATTGTGTCATGAAAATGTATGTTTTTGTACTCAACAAAACTATATCTCTTTATTAATGAAGTGAGTATAATTGAAATGAGACCGTTGAGTTTCGACTGTTATATGACCGTTGGTAACTATACTCTTAACGTTAAGATTAGTGATTATAAATAGAAATGACAATGATTATTATTGCAGAAAGAAGAGTCGATGACCTCATCTAGTAGATTTGGGCCATACGAAGCCCATTGGTCGGAGTTTGGGAAGAAGGTGGCGTTGTTGGGGTTTGCTCTAGATCAAGCCCAAGCTGAACTTCAACATGTTAAGCTTGAATGAAATCGCTTACGGGAGAAGTTCAAGTTGGTAAAAATCACCACTCGGGCAATGTTGTCTGCGCCACTCCAAGATTCTATCACCATTGCACACCTTACTCTTAGGTCCTATGCGGGCGTTATAAGGGGTTATGTAACGAGGCCTTAGTTACTTTGTGTAATCCCTTGATATAAATAAAATTGTTATTTCATCATTCCCGTTTTAGGAATAACTTTTCTTAATAAAGTATATGTTTAATTAAGACAAATTTGATAAATTGATTTTAGAAGTAAAAATTGTACTTTTCAAAGATTTTTCATACAAAGAATTATTATGGTAAAATAAACTTCGTTTTTGAATTTCAAATGTCAAAATTAACCTAGGCTGAATTTTTAGAAGTTTTCTAAGAAGTTTCAATTTGATGAATAATATTTTATGAAATGTTTTTTTTGAGGAATATTATTTAATGAATAGTGTTGTTTTGATGAATAATAAAAAATATATTTTATTATTAAATAACTTTTTCTGTGAAATGATTTTCAAAAATCTGGCATACATGGTTGCAATCAGAGTGAACAATGTGATTCAATAAGATCAAAATATTTTTTTGGTGAATAGTAACTTTACCCTTTGGAATAGTAATTTTACCCTTATGAATGGTAATTTTACCAATGGAATAGTAACATCACCTACGGAGGTATAAATATGTTTTAGTCATCTTAAGTGGTAATGTGATAATTATATCATAGTATAAGTAAATAAATGTCTTAGAAATTATTAATCATATTAGTGTTTTATTTATTTAATTTAATTTAAAATGAAATTGATTTTTATTAAATGGAGCTCACTTTTGGATTCTACACGTCAAAAAATGGTTAGGGTGAATTTTTGGGATTTTTTTGAAACGGTCGAATTTTTGGTGAATAGTAAAAATACAGTTTTGAGTTTTCGGTAATTTTAATGACATCATTAATAATGTAATAATGATGTAATGATGATGTAATGATGATGTAATAATGCTGGTCGATTCTTGATTAATAAAATATGTTATGAGGTATCCCAAGTGGCCAATACTATGGGCAAATACCATGGACAAACCCATGGTTTTGCAAATACTACTAATGAGGTGTCCCTTGAAAATTAATAAAATATTCCCTCACTTTTGCTATAAATACCAACCAATTCCTTCATTCATTTCATTCCAAATTCCTCTTTAACGAAGCTCTTGTCTTTTTACTTCCAAAGGAGTCCTTCCAAGGTGTCCTCAAGCCTCCAAGGTCCCCAACCTTCGAGTTTTTGAAGTTACTCTTCAAGGTAAAAGAACTTTTCACCCTCCTCTTTTAGTCAAGACTTATTTTATGTTGTCTTTTAAATTTCCATTTTCTTATGTTGGGGTATGTTATTCTGTATCCTTATTGCTGTTCATTTTATGTTCAAATGATGAGAGACCCTTTTCGTGTGTTATAAATGACATAATGATCATGTTTTTAAGCACTTTTTAAAACGTCACGATTTTGATATGAAATCCATTTCTTTTATTCTCTTTGGGTTATTTCTGAAATGTTTGATTATGATCTATGTGGCTCACATGAAAATAAAGATATATTAAGGGTGCGCTCTGATAGCGCTCCAATCCATTGAGTAATGGAATTAATCTCTAGAGATGACAAGTTTTATGATACCTTGATGAATAACTTTAGTAATTTTTATGACACCTTGGGGATGAACCTTGATGATATGATTATGAATGTATAAATTAAATGTTGTAGCCATATTTTCAAGTTATGTTTCAAGTTATTAATATTATGATATGCCTCTTTATCACGCCTTTATGATATTCTCTATGTTCTTATTGATATCGCTTAAGTTCACATGTAAACTGTTTCCCTTGTTTTCCTTACTGGGCTTTCTGCTCACCCTTTCCTTTGATGTATGTTCCCAGGTTATGAGATGCAGTAATTGTACTTAGGATGAACATTTCAAGAAGTCTTTTAAGAGGATTAAAAGAATGTTTTATATTTTCATGTATTATGTTCCTTTTTTCCAAGACATTAAACTTTTAAGATCCTTTGTTTGTAATGTAATGAAAAGTTATGTAATAAGAAGGCGGGATTCCATACGGTCGCTTGACGTGACCGTGTGGTTGCTTTGATTTTCTTCGTGCGGTGGGTCCATCACTTAGAAAAATAGTTTGGCTTCAACGCGCGGTCACTCCACTCGATCTTGCGGTAACTTGAGGACTTTGTGAAATTTTAGTTGCAGTCGATTTGCATGACACGGTCGATTGAAACTTCTTTTTGCGGTCTATGGCCATATATCGTACGGTCGTTTCTATACGTGACAAATTTTCACAAATTTGCCACTAAAATTGATTAGTATCACAAAGCATATAATTCATTAGAAACAAGAGAAACATGATTTGTGATTATTAAAACAAAGAATTGCTGGATCAAACCAACAATCTCTTCTTTTTTGATAATCACAAATCATGCAGGATAAATACTTGCTATGTAAAAAACACTTAAGATTATGTAAATTTTAAACCAATTAAATCAGGATGAATTAGATACCACTTCCATACTGCTATACTGCCATACATGTATACTCCCCCTTTTGGGATTATCAAAAAGTAGGAAGAGTTAGAAATAAGCAGAAACATATCGAGGAATAGAACATAATTGAGATAAGAACGTATACAATTCATTTAAATGAAGTGTAATACAAAATACAAGTGCCTTATCAGAGAGCTTGATCAGAGTCTGAGTCAGAATCTCTCATGGTCAATAGGAGCTTTGTCTTTTTCTTGAGAAGGCTTAGAGGGAGGCTTGGATGCAGGCTGTGGTTGAGAAGAGGGTCCAGAAATGATAATTCCTTTTGCAGTAAGTCTTGTGACGACCCGAACTTTTTGAATAATAATTGTTTCTTGAAAATGCATGTTATATAATTTTGTACTCAACAAAACTATATCCCTTTATTAATAAAGTGAGTATAATTGAAATGAGACCGTTGAGCTTCGACTGTTATATGACCGTTGGAAACTATACTCTTAACGTTAAGATTAGTGATTATAAATAGAAATGACAATGGTTATTATTGCAGAAAGAAGAGTCGATGAGCTCATCTAGTAAACTCGGGCCAGACGAAGCCCATTTATCGGAGCTTGGGAAGGAGGTGGCGTCGTTGAGCTTCGTTCTGGACAAAGCACAAGCCGAACTTCAACACGTTAAGCTTGAACGGAATCGCCTACGGGAGAAGTTCAAGTTGATAGAAATCCCCACTCGAGCAATGTTGTCCGAGGCGTCCCAAGATTCTATCACCATTGTACACCTTACTCTTAGGTCTTATGCGGGTGTTATAAGGAGTTATGTAACGAGGTTTTAGTTACTTTGTGTAATCCATTGGTATAAATAAAATTGTTATTTCATCATTTTTGTTTTAAGAATAGCTTTGCTTAATAAAATATATGTTTAATTAAGAAAAATTTGATAAATTGATTTTAGAAGTAAAATTTGTACTTTTGGGAGATTTTTCATACAGAGAGAATATTATGGTAAAATAAACATCATTTTTGAATTTCAAATGTCAAAATCAATCTAGGGTGAATTTTTAGAAGTTTTCTAAGAAGTTTCAATTTTTTAGTATTCGATGAGCAGTATTTGATGAATAGTGTTTTTTATGAATAGTAAAAAAATATTTTATTATTAAATAATTTTTTTTGTGAAATGATTTTCAAAAATTGGACATACATGGTTGTAATCAGGGTGAAAAATGCGGTTTAATAGGATCAAAATAATTTTTTGGTGAATAGTAACTTTATCCTTTGAAATAGTAATTTTACCCTTACGATTGGTAATTTGACCAATGGAATAGTAACCTCACCTAAGCAAGTATAAATATATTTTAGTCATCTTAAGTGGTAATGTGATATAATTATATCATAGTATAAGTAAATAAATGTTTTAGAAATTATTAGTTAAGTATTAGTATTTTATTTATTTAATTTAATTTGAAATGAAATTAATTTTTATAAAATGGAGTTCAGTTTTGAATTCTACACGTCGAAAAATGGTTAAGATGAATTTTTGAGATTTTTCTGAAACAATTGAATTTTTGATGAAAAGTAATAATACAGTTTTAGGTTTTCGGTATGTTTAATGACATCATAACTATGTCATAATGATGTAATGAGTAAGATAAGATGTTGGTCGACTCTTAATGATTAAAATACCACTAATGAGGTGTCCTAAGTGGTCAATACCATGGGCAAACCCATGGTTTTGCAAATACCACTAATGAGGTGTCCTTTGAAATTAATAAAATATTCTCACTTTTGCTATAAATATCCACCCATTCCTTCGTTCCCTTTCATTCCAAAATCAATCTTTACGAAGTTCTGTTAGTTCTACCTCCCAAGGAGTACTCCCAAGGTGTCCTCAAGTCCCCAAGGTCCCGATCTTAGAGTTTTAGAAGTTACTTTTCAAGGTAAGGAAATTCTCCATTTTTATTTTCCTTTCAAGTTCTTTTTTACGTGGTATGCATTTCAAGTTTTCATACCATGTTTTTATTTCCATTTTATTCTATCCCTATACTATATTATGAGTCATTTATGAATGTGGGACCTCTGTCCCCTCTTTTTAATGTTTTTTAAATCCTTGTTGCATTGTCGTTATGTTGCAGAATTTTCGTCTCAAAATCTCTCTTTTTTCTCAAGAAAATCTCTTATTTTATTTATGTGAATACCCAATCCTATTTCATTTCTAGAGGTATTCATCAAGACATAAAAATGATATATTTTCTGGAATTGCATACATAAAACCCTTATTTCTTTTCTGTGGGTTATAAATGACATAATGATTATGTTTTTAAGCATTTTTTAAAACGTCACTATTTTGATATTAAACCCATTTCTTTTATTCTCTTTGGGTTATTTATGAAATGTTTGATTATGATCTATGTGGCTCACATGAAAATAAAAACATATTAATGGTGCGCCCTGATAGCACTCCAATGTATTGGGTAAAGAAATTAATCTCTAGAGATGACAAGTTTTATGATACTTTGGTGAATAATCTTGGTAATTTTTATGACACCTTAGGGATGAACCTTGGTGATATGCTTATGAATGTCTAAATTAAATGTTGTAGCCACATTTTCAAGTTATGATTCATGTTTTTTTTTATTATGATAAACCTCTTTTTCCACTCATGTCTTTATGTATTTCATCAAGTTTTTATTGATATCACAAGTAAATTGTTTCTCTTGTTTACCCTTACTGGGTCTTCTGCTCACCTTTTCATTTGATGTATGTCCCCAGATTATGAGATGCCGTAATTGAACTTAGGATGAACCTATGATGAAACATTACAAGTGGATTAGAATAATGTTTTATGTTTTCATGGATTATGTACCTTATTTTCAAAACACTAAACTTTAAAGATCCTTTGTTTGTAAAATGTAATGAAAAATTATGTAATAAAAATGGGATGTCATAGGTCTGAAATGCTGAACTGCCTGAACTGGAGTAAAGCCAAAAGGAGGCACAAAAATAGAAAATAAGGTAGGGACTGTAGTGGTAGAGGCTGGCTGCACTGTACAAATAAGGTTCCATAAGCTGGGAAAAGTTCTTTAGGGCTAGAGATCCATGCTCTATAATTTGGAAAAATTTATCCTTCTCCTTCATAAAGATTTCCAACAGAGGCGCTGATACCCTTAACTTTTCAACTTGTGCTTTGAAAGCTTGAGTCCAGTGGAGACATCTTAAGGTCACTGGCTAGGGATCTAAACATGGTCTTCAAATCCGATTTGGTGAAAAATTTGCTCAGATAATGATCAATGGCTCTCTTGATAATCTCCATATCCCTTCCAGCTTGCTGGGCATCACCTCTAACTACTTCAAGGGTCTTAGCTGCGTGAGTCTGAAAACCAGAAAGCACCATTTCTCTGGTTCTGGCAAAATCATCCAACACAACTCAGATTTCTTCCTGTACAATCTGCCTCAATAGCGGCTCATCAATAACTGCATGGGCAGTTACCACAGGAGGATGTGGTGCACTAGAAGAAGCTTGGACCATGGCCTTTAGGTATCTCTGGTCAAGCTTACTCATCATCTCAATTAAATCAGCCTGTAGAACTCTCACTTGACCTCTTAAACTCTGAATCTCTTGATTCATATGTTCAATCTTTAGAAACAACTTGGGTTGGATATGAGCAACAACAAGAGAAACAATCCTAGAGATGTCTTGTCTTCCAAGAGGTTCAATAGTAGACCCAAAATCCAAAAACAATTTTAACAAGCTCAACAGGTCAACTTTGAACTCATTAAATCTTCTTTAGTAACAAAGGATGAAGTAGAAGCAAAGTGGGGTGGTGGAGTACCCTGTCCAGTTGGAGATGTTCTTCCAACCTATTCCTCTTCCTTCAGCGAAGATTCTCGTGCTTTAGGCTCTGACAAATCAAACAAACCTCAGGAACAAGCCTCTTATATTCTAACAAAGCTGATATGAATTTTGGGTAAGGCAAAGAGTTAAATCCGGAAGATGGCTTACATAAGTCTTCCATATGCCTCATTAAATATCCAGGCAGGATGATCTGACATCCATTCTTCATGAAATATAGAAAGATTAAGTCTTGATGCCTCTGGATACTGAAATCTCCTTTTTTGGGACAAATTGAATGTTGGATGGATTTAACCAATAATTTGCATTCCCCATCCAACTCCATAGCTATTGGTCTTCATGGGTTTCCATTCCCAGTTAGCTCTAACAGTGCTTTCTCATACTCAAAGGTCGCATGACCTACAGGATAGTAGCTCTGACAATCCTCAAAGTCACCAACAGGAGGCATTCTCAAACAATTAGCCCATTGTTTTGAAGAAAACACAAGTTCTTCACCATCGATAAAGGCTCGCATGAAGTCCTTGTTCTCACCAGCTTCAAATTCCATATTCAAATAGAATTCCTTTACTAACCTCGGATAAAATGTCCGGTTTGCATTAAACTACTCTGTCCAGCCTTGATTCTGAATAGCCTTCCAAACAAGAGATTTGCTTGAACTCAACCATTTGACATCAACTTCCTTGTTTGGCAACACTAATCAATCTGTGAGATGCGAGCTGCGAGGTTCATTCGATGCACTCGATCTAGCTTTCCTTTTCTTTAAATGCGACTGAGCATCACGTGCAACATCTTGCAGAGGTTTGAAGGATCGAGAGAGGAGGAAGAAGGGGGTTTGAAAAAGGTAGGGTTTGAGGTTCGCAAGGCTTTTAGAGTGAAAATGATTCGTATTCTAATTTGGGCACATTTAAAATCATTTAGGGCACAATACAATAACACACGGGAAGCGAAAACACAAATTTATATACTAATATTAAAATAGATAGACACGACAACTTGATTGATCATATGGAATGTCTTATGGTAGCTTGACTGACTGTGAGCCTTACGGAAGCTTGAGACAACGCGGTAGCATGACCTACCACACAAACATAAGTTTACGGCAACTTGAGGTCCTACAATAGCTCGACCTCCCACATGAACAAATCCTCATGGTAGCTTGGGATATTACGGTAGCTTGGTAACTTACGGTCACTTGTGACCTTTAGAACTAATCTACCACAGATCTAAACTTAAACAAGAAATAATCAATTAAGAGTAGTTAATCATACCTAATTCATGTATGATATAATCCATTCTTTCTACATTCAAAGGCTTTGTAAAAATATCAGCAAGGTGTTGCTTAGTGCCTATGAATTCAAGAGTAATATATCCCTTTTGAAAACGGTCTCTCCAAAAGTGATGTTTTATATCGATGTGTTTAGTTCTGGAATGAGATACAAGATTCTTAGAAATGTTAATAGCACTTGTATTATCACAATTTATAGGTACATGTCGAAATTGATATTCATAATCTATTAAAAAGTGTTTCATTCACAAAATTTGTGCACAACTGCCTGCAGCCATGCACTCAACTTCTGCGGTGAGTAGTGCAACAAAATTTTTCTTTTTTACTACACCATTAAACTAGAGACTTCCTTAAAAAGCGACATGTACCAGAGTTGTTTTTTCTATTTAACTTGCAACCACCAAAGTCAGCATTAAAATAACTAACCAATTCAAATGCATGTCCTCTAGTGTAAAACAATCAAAAAATGGTTGTATTTTTGAGATTAAAAATTCTTTTGACTGCATTCAAATAAGATTCTTTTGGGTTTGATTATAAACGTGCACGCATACACACACTAAACATAATATCAGGTCGACTAGCAGTTAAGTACAGTAAACTCACAATCACACATCTGTAAACAGTATGGTCAATTGGTTTTTCAGTTTCATTCAAATCTAATTTACAACTTGTACTTATTGGAGTATCACTTCCTTTAGAGTTATTCGAGTCAAAACGTTTTAAAAGATCTTTTGTATACTGATTTTGATTTAAAATAATTCCATCTTTGTTTTGAAAAATTTGAAAAGCAAGAAAGAATTTTAACTCACCCATTAAACTCATTTCAAACTCATTTTGCATAAGTTTAGAAAATTCAATGCACAAAGAATTTTTGGATGAACCGGAAATAATATCGTTAACATAAATTTGTATAACTAAAATATCTTTTGAAATTCTTTTAATAAATAGTGTAGGATCAACTATATCTTTTGAAAATCCATTTGAAGTAAGAAAAGAGTCGAGCCTATCATACTAAGTTCTAGGAGCCTATTTTAAACCATGCAGAGCTTTTTAAAGTTTGAAAACATGATTTGGTAAATGAGTGTTTGAAAATCCAAGAGGTTCAACAAAAATATCCCCGACAGTATAACCATTCAAGAAAGTACTCTTGACGTCCATTTGATATAGTTTGAAATTTAGATATGTTGCATAAGCAAATAATATTTTAATGGCTTCAAGTCTAGCTACTGGTGCAAAAGTTACTTCATAATCAATACTTTCCTCTTGACTATAACCTCGTGCTACCAATCTGACATTGTTTCTTACTATAGCGTCAGATTTTTCAACCTTATTTCTATATATCCATTTAGTGTCAATAGTTGAGTAGTTTTTAGGTCTTTCAACTAGTTTCCAGTCTTCTTTCAAACTGATTCAATTTCTCTTGCATAGTCATTACCTAGTGTTCATCATTGATTGCTTCATTGATATTCTTAAATTCTAGCTGAGACAAGAAGACGATGTTCAATTTGGCTTCCAAGAGAAACTCGAGTTCGAATTCTTTTGTTAAGATCACCAATTACAACATCTATAGGGTGATACTTATGGGTCTTAATGGTTGTGGGAATCGAAGTACTTGGTTCTTCCAAGTCTTCTTCAAGGTCAGGGAGGTCTATTTGGTCTTTGCTGGGAGATTTATCAAATAAATCAGTAGCATGGTCAGAAGTTTTAGAGGTATTATTGATATTCAGACTTGATATATCATCTTCAAGGTTTTCTAAAGAAGGTTTAGCTTCATGTGGATCTGTCTCATCAAAAATGACTTCTATAGATTCTTCGAGAACTTTAGATTGTTTATTAAAGACTATATGCTTTACTGGTCTTGAATGATCTAGGAAAATTCCTTAATAGCTCTGATGCAAATTTTCCCAATTTTTTTTATTAAGAATAAATACTTTACATCCAAAGATTCTAAAATAATTCACTTTTGGTTTTCTAACATTTCAAAGTTCATAGAGAGTCTTCTTCAAGATAGGTCTAACTAAAACTCTATTAATTACATAACAACCTGTATTCACAGCTTCAACCTAAAAGTAAACAGGTAAGTCATATTCACTAAGCATGGTTCAGACAATTTCTTGAAGAGTTCTGTTTCTTCTTTCAACAATCCCATTTTGTTGTGGTGGTCGAGCTGCAGAGAAATTGTGAGTATAGCCATGTTGTGAACATAAGGATCCGAAGTCTTGATTCTCAAATTCATGACTATGATCACTCAAGGTTTTTATGGTAAGTCCACCAAGGTTTTCTATGAATTTTGCATATTTTGCAAAACAGGAAGGGGCTTCACTTTTGTGAGCTAGGAAATATACCTTTGTGTATCTTGAATAATCATCAACAATCATATAAGCATAATGTTTTCCACCTGGACTAGAAACTTTAGAAGGTCCAAACAAATCCATGTGAACCAACTCTAATAGTTGAGTGGTATACACCTCTTTCTTTGGTTTGAAATAAATCTTGTGTCGTTTTCCCTTTTGACATAGATTGCACACTGTCTTTTTAGAATTATAGTTTAGATAGGTCCTTAACTAAACCTTTTCCGGTTAGGTTCCTAAGTGAGTATATATTGCAATGGTCTAGTCTCCTATGCCACACCCTAAAGAATGTAGATTAACAGCATAAACATTATCATTTCATAAATCAGTAAAAACCAAATCATGCTTGAAATCATAAATCTTGCAAGCATTGTTTTCAAATTTAACATTATAACCATCACACACAATTGAGATATACTAAGTAGGTTATATTTTAAACCAACAACAAATAATACTTTAGAAATTAAAACAGTTTCAGGGTTAACAATTTGTTCAAGACCAATTATTTTTTCTTTTGCATTGTCACCAAAAGTGACATGTCCATCATCCATCTTCACAAGATTCTTGAAACTTGAATAGTCTTCAGTCATTTGTCTGGAACATCCATTGTCAAGATACCATAGACTTTTATTAGAACTCTTCAAGCATTTTACCTAAACAAAATTAAACAAGAAATGATTTTGGTATCTATGTTTTCTTAGGTCCAGTGAAGTTAGCAAATAAAGCTTCCACAGTTTCATAGATACTTAGAAAAAAAGTTTTCTTGGGTCCAAAAGTTTTAGAATTATTCCCAAAACTAGAAGTTTTCTCAGTCTTACAGATTAAGGTTTTATTCTTTGAACTAGGAACAATGTAGTTCTTATACCGCTTCCTTCGGTGTCCAGAATTATAGCCAATACCTGTATTAGATTTGGAAGGTTTCTGACTTCCCAAAATCATATTCAAGGTATTTTTGCCAGTTGTAAATTGTTCCAGATCCTTCTTCAGTTGATCAGTTGCCAATTTCAAATCATTATTCTCCTTTAATAAATTGCCATTCTTCTCTTTTTCAATTGCAATATCACTTTTATCATGAGCAGATAAAGCATACTACCTTTTCAGATTATTTTATTTGTCTTTAAGCTCATTCATAGTGTCTTCAAACATAGAGCAATAAATAATTATTCATTAGTCATTTGAGATTCATCTAAAACATCATCACCAAAAAAAGCAAGAAGTGTAACAGTAGTATTTTGTACCTTAGGTGCTGATAAGGACTCAACCCAGCGGGGACACTTTAGTGTATTAAAGATAATAATGGGGGAAAGAAACAGTGAGGAAGAAGCAGGAAAACAGAAACTTACAGCAGAAAAGACTCTCTACGGGTGAGCAAACCCCAACCCGTCCCAAGCCCCAGGCCGAAATACAACAGAATTCTCCCCCCTCCACTCTCTCCAGCCCAGCCAATTTATAACAACCCCCTACTAACTACCTGTGGACCCCCCAACATATTCCTCTTTTATTCCTCAGCATATTCCTCCGTTGGGCCCCCTATAACAACCTCCTCTAACAGTTGTGGCCCCAAGAATATTCCTCCAGGATCCAAGCGTATTCCCCATGGCCCCCCCATGCAGTTATAACAGAATCCCCAACAGCAGCCCCCTAGTATTCCTATCACTGCCACCCCTAGTATTCCACCTTGTCCTCAAGGTGGTGGTTGTGGCCCTTAGTGGAACGATTCAGCCCCGCCCCTCTAATGATCATCACCTGTTTTGGCTGCTCGACGGTCTTCAATTTTGACAACAAATCTGATTGAACCATTGTCCGCAAGTCAACAACACCTTTACTGGACACAAAAATCACTTCGTCCCTCACCGGTGTAAAGAAAGGTGTGACAGAGGGAGAAATGGAAGCTTCAGCAGCTTCCAAAGCCCCTCTAGCTGAGACAACTCCTTGACAGGGTGCCATGTTTTCCACCTCCGTGTATTCTCGACCGCTATATCGTTCTAGCAACTCTTCTTTGAACTATAGCCAACTCATGTCCGGATAAACTTCGCAAAGAAGGGTACACCAATGAACTGCTTCGCCTTCCATACTAACCTGGGCATGCGAGACCTTCATGGTCTCCCATGTGTGGTTGAGCCGGAAAAACAATTCGGCTTTTGCGATCCAGCCCCGCGAATCCGTGCCATCGAACAGTGGTAAGTCCCCTCGTCGGGCTGGCACCCAGTTGTATGAATCCAACTCGTTGGGGTGCGCAGTGGATTGTGGCTCCTAGCTGCGCTGTCCTGCAGTGGACTCCCCAACGCGTGAAGCGGACAGGTCCATCACTAAGGTCGACCGCCCTTCTTCCTGCTGCGGTGCTTTATCCTGACAACGTCCCAAACCTACTATGGATTGGCGAAGTTCTGCCAGTTCTCGTGCTAGGTCCTCCCAGAATTCGGCCTGATCCCGCCGCTCTTGATCACAGATTGATGCCATATAAGAAATAGCTGTTACAGCTTGCTCCACGCGTTGTTCCAAGTTGTCCAGTTGTGCCTCCATTTCCAACGATCAAACGAAGCAGGCGGAGGACGGTAGCTGTTGAAGCCGAGCCGAGAGGAGGTCGCTGAATCGATCCGGCAATGCCTGTCTTCACAGCAAGAGAATCCAACAACGTTCCGGTAGTGGTCTCCTACTGCGGGAGTGATGCAGTGATTTTACACCAGCGAAATCCTGTCCCGGAAGAAAAAGAAAGAGGATGGACGACAGTGGATGTGTTGCTGCTGATGATGGCGGAAAGAAGGGGAAAAAATGGCGGCAATGGATGCTGTGGTGGGAGCGGAAGAGGAAGAAATGAGCAGTGCAACAGTAGGGAGCAACGGCAGGTCGGACCAATTTGATAAGGACTCAGCCCAGCGGCGACACTTTAGTGTATTAAAGATAATAATGGGGGAAAGAAACAGTGAGGAAGAAGCAGGAAAACAGGAACTTACAACAGAAAAGACTCTACGGGTGAGCAAACCCCAACCCGTCCCAAGCCCCAGACCGAAATACAACAGAATTCTCCCCCCTCCACTCTCTCCAGCCCAGCCAATTTATAACAGCCCCCTACTAACTACCTGTAGACCCCCCAACATATTCCCCTTTTATTCCTCAGCATATTCCTCTGCTGGGCCCCCCTATAACAACCTCCTCTAACAGTTGTGGCCCCAAGAATATTCCTCCAGGATCCCAACATGTTCCTCGTGGGCCCCCCATGCAGTTATAACAGAATCCCCAACAGCAGCCCCCTAGTATTCCTATCAGGTGCATTGGCCATAAAACACAAGTTAGCTTTTTCACTAGCATCCTCTTTGCTAGAGTCAGAGTCACTGGAGTTGTCCTTAGATGCACTCTAGGTCGGCTTCATTGCTTTATCCGACTTCTTTTTTCTATTATCATGCTTCCTTTTATATTTTAGCTTTGGACAATCAGCTTTGATGTGTCCTTTCCTCTTACATTCATAACATTTAATGTCACCAGCGAAGTCATCTTTCTTCTCGTCTTTCTTCCATTTTCCCTTTTTATCATACTTTTCTTTGTAACTTGACTTTTGTAAAAACTTCTTTTTGTAGAATTTTTTGAATCTCTTGGCTAGACGAGCCATCTCCTCATCACTCTTAGAATTAGATTCATTGTCACTTGAGTCCCTAATCACCTCTTGATTTTCATTCAACTTTCTTAAAGGCTACAATTTTCTTCTCAAGTCCATCATCTTCATTGTCTGCTTTTAATTCTTCGTAAATAATCAGCTTTCCAATCAGTTCTTTGATTTTCAGCTTACCGATATCACATGATTCTCTAATTGAAACAACAATACTTCTCCATCTATCAGTTAAGCATCTTAGCAATCTTAGAACTTGCTGCTTGTCATCCATAGGTTGTCCTAGAGACTTCATAGTATTGACGATTTCATTAAATCTGCAAAGCATTTCAGAAATGGATTCATCTGGTCTCATCTTGAAAGAATCATACTTCATGGTATAAGTATTCAATCTCATTTCTTTATCATTAAAGGTTCCTTAATGAGAAACAACTCAAGTATCTCGGATTTCAAATATTCTATTAAACTCATCTTTCCCTAAAGCACTAAATAAAGCATTTATAGCTTTACAATTACAATAATAGGTACCTTTAGTTGGAGCATTCCCGTCTTTTCTAGCAGTCTTGGGTTTTTCATATTTATCTTCAATAGTTCTTCAGGTATCAAATCTCATGCTTGTAAATTCCTGGCGCAGCGGACGCGTGCCATGGGTCACGACAAGCTTTGATTTTTGCCATGATCGATGATTAATACGAGATTTTACACAACGTTGAATGTTGTGATCAACGAAATTAAATCAAAGAATATAGATGAGATAAAACGCCGAAACCAGAGAGAGGATCATCACATATTATTTATAATCAATTTAATTAATTAAAGAATTACTTTGTTGAAATTCTTTCTTCGTTGATTAATCTGACAACAGTTTTGCGTTGCGTTCACGTGTCCATAAATATCCGAACGTTGCCGTAAGAATCTTTGGGTGCTAGCACGAAGATCCCATTGCTTGCGTCGTCCGTCTTTGATCGTCACGATAACAGCTTCCAAAACGTTCTCCTTGATCTATCTTGAGAGTGAGAGGTGGAGGAAGATCACTCTATGTTCTTGGGAGCGTTTTTTGAGAAGGGAGCTCTCTAGGGCTTGAGAGGATTCTCCAAATTCGTTGTACACAACCAAACAAATGAATTGTCTCTCTTGGGAAAATAATATAATTCGGTTTATATATTGCTAAGGTTAGAAATAAATAATCGCACAAGTGCCCTTTATTATTTATTTAATCCCTTACAAAACTCCATGTTTATAATAATAATAATAATAATATTTCTCGATATGCGTTTAACTTACGAATTAAAATTAAATATTATTTATTTAAATAATATTCAATATATATATTATTTCTCACCGAATCATTAAACTCGGTCCGCCATTCCTCTGTAATATTTATCGGGCCTTGAATAATGACTATTTATTTATTAAATAAATATTACTGCATTATTGACCAATAAATAAATAAATATTATATTCACTAAATATCAAATAAATATTTATTAAATATTCTGGTCACATTATATTCTCTCGAATAACTGGTGTTGGAATATATGCGATCAAACAAACATGAATAATTATTAAACCATGTGCGAGAATAATATTTATTCAACTTGTTAAATAATAAATAATAATATTATTATTTAATTGAGATTTTGGATACACTTAGTTCGTGTCCCTCTATGCCTTTTTCTCAGTGACATTAGATGAAGCAGCTTAAAGTCCAAAGTTAGCGTCTAGCTACACGCCAAAACACCCATAGAGAGAGAAGTTAACGCCGCAACGATATAATAACCCATACAGACTCTTGCTGTGTAATATAATCGCTTTATCATGATATCTCTAATCAAGCAGGTTGCATGCCGGTGCAATCAACCTATGTGCTCGATGTTTTTTTTTTTGACTTCTCGGAAATTGAACTTGCCTATAGAACACTATGACTATGGATTTATTTAGGCTATATCATTTTCATCAAAGGGTCTGAGATATCAATTTCTATTAAAAAACAGAATGGACAAATCTTTTCTTGCATTATTCATTAATGCAATATTACTCATGACACACCCAACGTATCTTATCTCGCTGCAAACTTCTGTTGTCGCTGTTTTCGTCAATATATCAAAGTACACGACTCATAATAATCATTAATAATTATCTTAAAGTCTAAGGATCAATACACATGTCTGTAAATATGAACATCCAATGACACATATAAATGTGGATTTCCTACTGGTGGGTCTCGTTCTCACAGTATCTTACTAGATATTACCAAAGGTGTACACCATGAGAAAATACCTCAAAGTCCTACGAGTTTCCACCCTCGATAGCCTGTATCATTTGGCCCTCAAATGATATCATCCGGTTATAGAATATATATTTAAGAATAGCGTCGGAGCACTTTTGGGTTCTCATCATATCGGGGAACTGCTATGACCTTTCAGTGCGACAACTATTCTTAGGACATTATTACATACTATGTTACGCAAAAGAACAATCATGATGTGATAAAAAGTTTATTAATATTCAAAACTATGAATACAGGTTATCATAAAACACACAGAAGTTGGTTTTAGGACACCAACTCCAACAATGCTTTCTAGATAATTTTTCATTTTGATTTTCCATTGAGCATGGTTTTGAGCATTGAAGAAGGGAGGTCGATTGGTTGCTTGACCTTTAGGTCTAGTATCCATAATTACGGAGTACTAAACAGAAAATAAAGATCTTGTTCTCTAAACTTGATCAGGGTCGAGGGAAAGCAGAAAAATAGGGTGAAAAACTTGCTCTGATACCAAATTTTGGTCCTAGTGGAGTGCTTAAGAGGGGGGTGAATTGAGCATTGTTGGAGTCTGTATCCCACATCGGATTTATGGTCTGATGTGGTCTTAATTATTCATTATAAAAGAACCTCAATGTCTCTTTTAGAGAGGATCTTGGGGATTCGGGTCTCTCTTTTATCATTCAACAAGCATTTAATAAAAACTTTCTGATTTCAAATTATAAATTTTAAATTCTCTAATTAGAAATACAACCCAATATTTTCTGAAGTGCACGATCAAAACCATGTTAAAATAAATGAGATTACTTTAAGCTTTGAAAATATCTTACTCACACCAAAAATAAATATATCACTGGTAAAAGTTAACTACCAGAGTTACTTTTGAAAATACGGTTTAGAATATGCTTGGTTGAAAACTTAGTATAGTGAATATAGTTTCATTTGTCAGCTCTATTTGTGGTATTGTTTGTGGCTCTTCTTTTGAATGTCTGCTTCTCACTTCCTTATTGCCTCTGCAGGTGTTCTTTGCCCAGCTTATGCTTGCTGATATGAATAAAGAACTGAAAGGGTTAAGGTTCTTCATCTAACTTTATTTAATGAAAAAGTTTGGATGCATATTGATAAAGGCGGTTATTTAAATGTATATTGTATTAATATGATACCACGTGTTGCTAGTTATTCAGTGCTTGTTTATTTTAGAATTTTTAGGGTTAAAAGTATTTAAAAAAAATCAATTCTTTAAAATCTAGGTGGTTAAGATTTTTTTTTTCAAAAAACAATAATTTTATGCTTTTTCTACAGTCACTTTTTAAAAATCATGCACCTAAATCACTTATTTTTTTAAGCGGAAACAAACAGGCTCTTAGCCAAGCGGTATCAAATAGGTGTTGTCAGATTTGATGGACAAACTCTTGTAATTGCTATGGGAGCTGTTTGTATTTACTAATAAAAAAATATATTATGTTGAGCTTTTATTGTTGCCATAGGTATTATTAATGCGTTGGGCTTCATGTTATGTTTTTCTTTATGGTCTTTTTTAATAAGGTCATAGGTTCTTAGTTTACTGTTGGTGTTCTTTAAAATTAGTTCCCAATGATGTTCTTCTGTATTCTTGTAGGTGTGTAGTAAGTGGTTCTGGAAAGATTGCAATGCATGTTATCGAGAAACTTCTTGTTTACGGCGCTCTTCCGGTCACGATGTCAGGTAAATCATGATATTTCGTTTGAAGTTTTTTTGGATTTTTTTTTTCAGTAAATAAGCATTTCATTATCCTTAGGGATTCAAATCCCAGCTTGTCTAAACCAACTGATTTTCAAGCATTTAATGCAATCTAGTCATTATATTTGAAGCTGTGAAGAATATCTTGTTATTTTTATGCATATTAGTCACATTAATGTTTTAATGAAGGGCTGTTCTTCATCCAGGATAACTGAGTGTGTGTTGCATGGCATGATCAACTACCTCTATTCTATTTATCTCTTTAAGACAAGTAGGAACGTTGCTTCTTCTTTCAACTGTTATTGTTCTCAATCTTTTTAAGACTCTGTTTGGCAGTACTTATTTTAAGCTACTTATTAGTACTTATCACTTGTGATAAACAGGTTGGAAAAAAATGGTATTTGTGCTGTTTCAGAAAAAACACCCGCACTTAAATTTCAGAAGAAAATCACTTGAGTAGCAAAAAAGCACTTATTCAATATGCAATCTGGAAACATTTGTATAGAAGCACCTATCGGAAATGATAAGTGTTGTAAGTAGTTTTCATGAAGTGCTGCCAAATGGAGTCAAAGACTGCATTTTGAGAACACTTATTGAAAAGCGCTTGCAACACATGTCACTTATGATAAACAGTTAAAAAAATTAGTGGAATTTGTTCTGTTTAAAAAAAACCTTTCGCATAAATTTCTAAAGAAAACCACTACTAAAAAATAACACTTTCTGAATATGCAATCTGGAAACACTTGTACATTTATGCCTGCTTTCCTCCCTTTGTGCAGTAGTTTATCCAAATGCTTGTCTTCACAGATTCAAAAGGTTATTTGGTGGATGAGGAGGGATTCGATTTTGAAAAAGTTTCAGTTTTGAGAGAGATTAAAGCTCAGCAAAAAAGTTTGCGGTGGGTGTTTCTTCCTTTACTTCATTATTTAATGTACATTGGATCTTGTAATTACTTGCGCATTGTTTCTCCTTCAGTTACTTCATTATTTAATGTAATTGGATCTTTCAATGACCAATGTGTTGTGTTTCCTTTGGTTATCTATTTCTAGAGACTATTCGAAGACTTATGCTCGATCCAAGTACTATGACGAAGCAAAACCTTGGACCGAAAGGTGTGATATTGCAATTCCCTGTGCCTCACAAAATGAAATTGATCAGTCTGATGCCATTAATCTAGTTAATTCTGGGTGTCACATACTTGTGGAAGGTAATATCTCTTGATGTAATGCTTTGCGGGTCTTCTTGTTTCTAGCATTTACTTTATCCTAACTTTTTTTTAATCTATAGGGTCAAACATGCCCTGTACACCTGAAGCAAATGATGTTCTTAGAAAGGCTAATGTCCTCATTGCTCCTGCCATGGCTGCGGGTTCTGGGGGGGTATGCCATTCACTTTCTCATGATTTTTTGTCACTTTGTCTTCTTATTCTCTGCATTTTGAAATATTCGTTTAAATGACACGTGTGTGTTTTACGAGTTTTTTCTGTTATTTGCTTGGTTCTTTTTTTCCTTTGCCCCCCATTTCCTTTTGGTTTGGAAGCCATGATATATTTTTTCTGCTCTTCTAATTTATTCCATCTTATTTATTAGGTTATGTCGTGTTTGGTTTTGGATTTTTTTTTCTGTTTTCATTACTGTATTGGATTGTGTAAATATTTTAGAAAAAAAAAATTAAATCGGGAGTTTTTTGAAAGAAAAAACTGTTTTTCACGTTTTCTGAAAAATGAAAACTTTTTGCAACAAAATAAAATAGGCTTATTATATCTATTCATGGCACTACTGAAAATTTTATTTTATTTTTTCTATTCTGAATCTTGATTCTAGTTAGAGTAGAACAACTATAAACACAAACTTCTTTTGTAATATATAGTGGAAAGAATGAGAAGATGAGGCAAACTTCTTACATATTGAGTTAACGTTTTTTGATCCAGAAGTGGGGAAAATGTAAGAGTTACCGTTGAACCCATATCAGTACTGCTATTGATTGAGCACCTTCCCTCTTTTACTCTCCCTGTTCGTTTTGATTTTTTGCAATTAATTTGGTCACAGGTTGCTGCTGGGGAGCTTGAGCTGAACCATGAGTGCAATTTAATGCACTGGTCTCCTGATGATTTTGTGTCCAAATTGCAGGTCAGGCTCTTAACCCATTAAGTTGTGTTTGGTTTTGAAAAAACTTCATGAAATGTGTTTTTGTAACCAAACGCAGCCTTACTGTTAATTGTGTATATGTTTTCATGTGGCAGGAGGCAATGAAGCAGACTTACCAGAGAGCATTGAAAGCTGCGGTTGACAACGAATATGAGAAGGAATCCCCTGAGTAAGTGCCGTGACGTGAAAACCGATTAAGGGCATGTTTCGATCCCATTGTAATCTTTTTTAGGGTGGCATTGTTTTGAAGTGCACTGGTGCATGGAGCAACCATCTCGGCATTCTTGGCAGTGGCGCAGGGCATGGCCGAGCAGGGGTGCGTGTAGTGTTAACAATTCAATTTGTGTTTGGATGCATCAATGAGTGTTGTCCAGCCAGGCCGAGGGGGGGAATGTACATATGCATGTGCGTGCTGTACCATATTGTAATTTTTATGGCCGTGGGTGTCAATTTTGAGGCTGACATCTGGGAAGTTATGGGTTCAATTCTCCCCAGGTGGGTATGATTATGTAGTTGAGTCTTAGCTGTCCGATGCATTGAAGGCATTTAATAACCACATGTTCAACATGGTTGTTCGGTGGGAGCCATGCAATGATCATGATCATTGATGTTCTGGTTGTGGGGTAAGGTTAGTTTTATAATGGGATGTGCAAGATAGGTTTGGATTGGCTGAGGGATGATGTATGGATCATGAGATGTATTGATTTTGTAACGTTTAAACAATCAATGTAACAAGTTATTACCTCTCTTACACATCATTACATGTGAGTTTAATCTTTCATGATAGCTTTATGTGGAGATATGTGATGATAGTCTACTAATTGAGATATCTTATATCGCCAAGTACGATATCTCATGTTGCTGGCTGCATCTTCTGTTTTTATGGTGGCTGCTCTATTGGAATGTTCTTTTGTGGCCACTTTAGTGATCATAGACAATGTACTTATCGATTGGGATGGTGGTTCTGTTCGTGATGGTGATTGATTTGTTGCTATTTTTCTGGTTTGGTTCGGCGGTGGATGGTGAGTTCGGGGGATGATGGTTTCAACGGTGGCCTTTGCTTGTTCAGTGTTCGGGACAGTGATTCAGCAGTGACCTTTGATGGTTTCAGTGCTGGCCTTTATTTGTTTACTGGTTGGTGATGGTTTCCTTGCATTAATGGTGTGATGAAGGTTGGTGGTTATGGCAACTATGGCACGTGAGGAGTAATTTGTCAGCATCGAACAACCTATATATAAACTCTTAATTTTAAGCAAATATTTTGTATTAGAAATTAAATCCTTTCACTCAACTTTTCTGTGTTACCATATGGGTTGATCTTTATAGTATTTGACAATGATTATGAATTCCTAATGCATATCCATAAACAAAAAAGTGGGCATTTAGAAAAATCTCATTGCCACTCAAGATACAAAATGATCTGAAACGATCTTCATCAAACGCATGTATCTTCATATAAATGTCTACCAAATGTATTTCCATACGTCATGCATAATCATACTATTCCCTTATTCAAGGTATTGAGTATAACTACAATACATGAAACGTTTTAATTTCATATAGGTCAACTCGTACATTATCAACTCGCCTTCCCCACTTCTAGGGTTTTCAAAACTCCCTTTGGTGGTGATGGCTCTCCTCCACCTCTCCAGGCCACTCCAATCATTGTTTAAGTTTTTCTTCTCCTTTTCCTTATTCCTCCTCTTTCTTGACTCCTCTTGTTTGGTTTCTTTTTCCTGAGCTTCATCCCTTCATTTCCCCCTTTGTTTTGGTTGGTTTCTTGAGTCAGGATTCCTTTCATAAATCTTTACTGCCCTTTCTACCTGACATGCTGAGATCAGACCCCATCTTTGGTCTTGATGCAGTTCATGGCGGTTTGGGAGGTGTTGGAGGTTGCACTCAGTGTTTTCTTTTGTCTCTCATTTTTGTTTTCTCTGGAATTTTCTTTGCCTTGGTGCTCACAGTCGTGGGGGTTTCTTCATCTTCTCTTTATGCCCATCCCACCAAGCTTAACTCCATTCTTGGTCAAGCACGGTGGTGAATAGGGCTGCTTAGGATGCAATGACAGAAGCTCGCAGTGACAAACCCATCGAGCCCTTTCATCGTCAACTTCTTCCCTTTTAGTGTGTTTGGTTCAGGCTCTCTAGAGTGGTCCCATCTCCTTCGCTTTCACCCATGCTTTGCCAGCTTATTTCAACTCACAAGGCCCTATCTCGTTCGAGTGTGTTGGTTTTTTTGGGTGACTTGGGATTGTGTTGGAGAGAGTGGTGACAATGCAAGCTTCATCGATTGGCATTTCATCTCCAATAGTTCAATTTCACCTTTGCAGAGGCCTTGCAGTGTCTGTTGTCGTGGTTTGTCTTTGACAGTGAGACGGTTTATTCCCCTTGTCGACGTTCGATCGCCTGCTTTAGTTTTGTTATTTAGTGTTTTTTATCAGTGTTTCTTCTTGGATGACAAAGACAAAGATTCAAGTTTCTGGTTCTGGTGAAGATTGTTTGCTTCTGTTTATGGTGATGGTCTAGGGTGGATGGATGAAGGTGATCTAGGGGGTATGGATCTCATCCTGTTGGCGGTTTGTTACTCCTGCTTGTCGTTCCCTGGTGGTTGTTTTTGGTGAAGGCTTTTCAGTGGTTCTTGGTTCATTCACTTAATGGTGGAGTCATCCGATGGTCTCTTGATTGTTGGTTTGAGGGATTTTCTTTGTGATTCTCTCCCACCTTCGATGTTGATGACAATCTGGTTCTGGGTTTATAGTTTTGTGGTTCCCGCGATAATGCAAGTATCATCGTTAAGCACCAGTGGACGACAGTGACATCGGGAGGTGTAACCTTGGTCTCTGTGTAGGTACAAGGCTTGAGGTGTGATGCCCTGTCAGTATTGTGCTCCCCGTTTTTCAATATCAACTTGGCGGTTTCAAATTTTGAAATTTGAATGTGTTGGGTTCTGAACTGTGGGTTTGTGTTTTTTGTATTTCAAGTGTACTGTGTTGTATCAAGTTGCCCACACCCCACATTGTGTCTTTTTAAAATAAAAATAAAAAAGGGGAATAAGATTGACATGTAACTCAACTTGGTATTTATATACACTTTCTCATTCTTTCTTTATTAAGGGATTAAATGTCATAACCATCATATTAGAGGATAAATCCCATCTTGGTTAAGAAAAACTCCCCACATGGTCAACAATATACTCAACCATCCCCCGATTAATTCAACCTCAAGGCTATCATAAGAAGGTAAAGTATGAATGTTCACATGTGGGGTATCTTGATAACCTCAAGTAATGATGATTACTATGAAACATGCACTCCAACTTTACCAATGACATTATGAAATACATTCCATGGGATATACTTAAGAGAGTCAATCCAAACAAAAAGTCACACTTGTATCTCATGATTGAAATCTGTATCTCTATATGAGCCACCACTCATGTTAATCTTAACATATTGTCACAAATCATGTCATTCCATGACAATTATCGATTAGGGATAACTCAAAGGTTTACCTCTGATGGGAAAATCATCATTCAATTTTCATGTTAAAAAATGCAACACACATGAATGAATAATAGTGAAAATTTCCTTAAATGAAAAAACATGATACATTTATATATATTCCAATGATTTCATCATATGAATAAATTCATAATATATCGAAAAATTCATATAAATAAGATCCGATCCTGCCAAATTCTGAATTTTGATTCTAGTTAGAGTAGAACAACTATAAACACAAACTTCATTTTTAATATATAGTGGAAAAAAATGAGAAGATGAGTCAAAATTCTTACATATTGAGTTAACATTTTTTATCCAAAAGGGGGGAAAATGTAAGAGTTACCATTAATCCATATCAGTATTGTTGCTGATTTAGCACCTCTCCTCTTTTACTCTCTATGTTCTTTTTTATTTTTTGTAATTAATTTGATCACAGGTTGTTGCTGAGGAGCTTGAGCTGAGCCATGACTGTAATTTAATACACTGGTAGCCTCGTGATTTTGTGTCCAAATTGCAGGTCAAGCTCTTAACCCAATAATTTTTTTTTTAGTTTTGAAAAAAAATTATGATTTTTTTGTAACCAAACACATCCTTACTGGTTGATCATGTATATGTTTTCATGCGGTAGGAGGTAATGAAGCAGACGCACCATAGAGAATTGAAAGCTGCAGTTGACAATGAATATCAGAAGGAATCCCCTGAGTAAGTGTCGTGATGTGAAAACCAATTAAGGGTGTGTTTGGATCCCATTGTAATATTTTTTGGTCGGTATTGTTTTGAAGTGCTCTGGTGCATGGAGTTCAACATTCTTGGCGGTGGCACAGAGCAAGGTGGAGATGGGGTGCGTGTGGTGTTGGAAATTCAATTCGAGTTTGGATGCACTAATGAGTGTTGTCCGACCAGGCTGAGGGGAGGATGGGGTTGGGGGGGGGGTGAACATATGCATGTGCTTGCTGTACCATATTGTAATTTTGATGGATATAGGTGTTAATTTTGAGGCTGGCTTCTGGGAGGTTATTGATTCAATTCTCCTTGGGTGGGTATGATTGTATTCCCTCCTTCCCTGATTTATGTAAATTGTAATTTTATTTCAATCACGATTATTTAACTAAATCTTATTTGTCTGATGCATTGAAGGCATTTAATAATCAAATTTTCAACATGGTTGTTTGGTGGAAGTGATGCAATGATCATGATCATTTATGTTCTGGTTTCAGGGTTGTAAAACAAGTTTTATCATGGGATGTGCAAGATGGGTTTGGATTGGCTGAGGGATGAGCAATGGATCATGAGATGTATTGGCATGCCCCCTTGAAACCTATCCAATCTCATCGAATGTGTAATGTTTAAACAATCAATGTAACAATTTATTACTTATATTACACATAATTATTGGTGAGTTAATATAATATTTCATGATATATTATGTGGAGATATGTGATGATAGTCTACTAAATGAGATATCTCATATTGCTAAGTATGTTATCTCATGTTGTTGGATGCATATTATGTTTTTATGGTGGTTTCTCTATTGGAATGAACTTTTGTGGTGACTTCAGTGATCATAGATAATGTGATTGGAATCGATCAGGATGGTGGTTCTACTGTTCGCGATGGTGATTTATTTGTTGCTATTTTTTTCTTTTGTTTTGGTTTGGTTGGCTTGTTTGATGGTAAATGGTGATCTCGGGGGATGATGGTTACAACGGTGGCCTTCTATTTGATGGCTTAGTGTTCTGCTCAATGATCCCGTAATGACCTTTTTTTGTTTGATGGTCTAAGTGGTGGAATTTGTCTGTTTAATAGTTGGTGATGGTTTCCTCACATCAATGGTGTGATGAAGGTTAAGGGTTATGGAAATGATGGTATGTGAGGAGTCGAGTTTTTTAGCATCAGAAGACATAATGGGGAAGGTAAAGGGATTGAGTTGGGGTTGCGTTGGGCACAGTGGTGACACTTGGTATGAGTCGACAACTCACACATTATCCACTAGCTAATTCCCTACCATTTTTCATTTGAAATTTATAATTTGAAATTTCAAATTGCTTATGTAGTTTTTTTTTGTATTTATTATTTTTTGGATTGGGTCTTTTTGAGGGTTTCTACTTAACCCTAAAAATAAAATTTTATGGAAATACCAAAAAAGGATTGGGCAATAGCTTGTAATATGTGCATATACACCTTTCAATCTCACACTAGCACTAAAGGCTTTTATACTTGAAATTTCACATTTTTTTCTATCATAAGTAATCATTTTCAAAACTATACCAAAAAATCATTTTTCATAGAACTCTAAACTCTTTCTATATATAAACTCTCATAATTTTGGAAAAATATTTTGTACTAAAAATTAAATCCTTATTCACACAACCTTGTATAACTATGTGGTTTGGTCTTTATAGTATTTGACAATGATTATGAATTCCTAATTCATATCTATAATAAAAAAATTGGATTTTAGAAAAATGTAATCGTGACTCGAGATACAAAAGGACCTGACATGATCTCCATCAAACACATGTATCTTTATATAACTGTCTACCAAATATATCACCACACATCATGCATAATCATACAATTCCATTATTCAAGACATATAATATAGATACAATACATGAAACATGTTAATTTAATATAGGAAAAATCATACATTATCAAATCTCCTTCCCCATCTTAGGGTTTTCGATGTTCTCTTCGGCGATGATGGATATCCTCCACCTCTCCAGGCTCTCCCATCCTCATTTAATTTTTTCATCTCCTTTTCCTTGTTCCTCCTCTTCCAGACTGCTCTTGTTTTGTTTCTTTTTCCTGAGCTTCATCCCTTTGTTTCCCCCTTTATTTTGGTTCATTTCTTTCTTGAGTTGAGATTCCTTTCATAACTCTTTACTGCCCTTTCTTCCTAACACACTTAGATCAAACCCTATATTTGTTCCTACTTGATGCAGTTCATGGCGGTTTGGGAGGTGTTGATGTTTTTTATCAGTATTTTATTTTTGTTTCTCTCATTTTTGGGTTCTCTGTGATTTTCTTCACCCTGTTTCTCATAGTCATGGGATTTTCTTCATCTTCTCTTTAGGTGTATCCCACTATGTGTGACTACATTATTGGTCAGATGAGATGGTGAGTAGGACCACTTGGGATGTGATGATGGAAGCTCATAGAGGTAGACCCATCGTGCCATTTCGTCACTGGATTATTACCTTTCGACGTGTTTGATTATAAATCTCTCAAGTGGTCCCATATCCTTCGCTTTCACCCATGTTATGCCATCTTGTTTCAACTTGAAAGACCCATATCGATTGAGCGTGTTGTTTTTTTTGGGTGGTTTGGGATTGTGGAAGTGAGAGTGGTGGTGATGAAAGATTCTTCGATTGGCGTTTGATATCCTATAGTTCGGTTTCACCTTTGCAGAGGCCTTAGGTGTCTATTGCTGTAGTTTTTCTTCAACAATGAGGCAGTTTTGTCCTCTTTTCTTCATTCTTCTGTCTACTTTAGTTTTTTATTTGGTTATTTTTCATGTTGTTTATTTTTGATGTTGAAGATAAAGATTTAAGTTTCTAGTTCCAGTGAAGACTATTTTCTTATATTTATGGTGATGGTATTGGCTGGATAGATGAAGGTGAACTAGGGGGTCTAGATCTCATCCCATTGGTAGTTTACTACTCCTTGTCGCTTCCTGGTGGTTGTTTTTGGTGAAGGATTTTCAGTGGTTATTGGTTTATTAGGTTAATGGTGGATTTGTCTGATGGTCTCTTGATTGCAGGGTTGGGGGATTTTCTTGGTGTTTCTCTCCCACCTTTAACATCGATGATGATATGGTTTTAGGTTTATGGTTTTTTTGGTTCCTGTGGAAATGCAAGTGTCATCGTTAAGTGCTAATAGATGATGGTGGCATCGGGAGGTGTGAACTTGGTCTCTGTGTGGGTATATGGCTCGAGGTGTGGTGCCCTGTTATCATTGTGCTCCCCATTTTTCAATATCATTTTGGTGGTTTTGAATTTTGAAATTTGAATTTGTTGGTTTCTAAACCTTGGGTTTGTATTTTTTGTATTTCTAGTGTACTATGTTGCATCAGGTTTCCCACATCCCTTATTGTGTCTTTTTAAAAAATAAAAAGGGGAATAAGATTGACATGTAAGTTAACTTGGAATTTTTATACACTTTATCATTCTTTATTTATTGAGGGATTAAATTTTATATCCACTAAACTGGAGGATAAATCCCATATTGGTTAAGTGAAACTCCCCACATGGTCAACAATATGCTCAACCATCCCCTAATTAATTCAACCTCAAGGTTATCATAAGTAGGTATAAGTATGAAAGTTCACATATAGGGTATCCTGATAACCTCAAGTAACGAGGATTACTATGAAACATGCACGCTAAGTATACCAATGACATTATGAAATACATTTCATGGGATATACTTAAGCAAGTCAATCCATAAAACAAGCCACACATGTATCTCATGAGTGAAATATATATCTCTATATGAGCCTCCACCCATGTTAATCTTAGCATATTGTCACAACTCATGTCATTCCATGACAATTATAGATTAGTGACAACTCAAAGGTTTACCTCTGATGGACTAACTATCGTTCAACTCTCATGTTAAAAAATATAACATATATGAATGAATAATAGTGTAAATTTCCTTAAATGAAATGACATGATATATTTATATATATTCCAATGATTTTATCACATTAATAACTACAGAATATATAGACAATGGAATATACATAAGATTCAAAACCTCTACATTCTAATACACAGGACTTTAAATGACCATATATTTTTTTATTTTGGTGGTCTTTTAAAAAACATATCACATCAACATGAACACTTACATCAACATGTAGCTTTTGATACATCACCATGTAACCATATATGAAAATAATATATCAAAAAACCCACTAAACTCTTTAATGATGAAATATATTTTGAAGAATTTATTTAAATAATAGTGATATTAAGATTCTTAATCCCATGTTAAACATTTTAACTAACCATCCAAAAAAGTTTCTTCATAACACCCAATGTTAAGTTTATAATAAAAATTATGTTGTCTAAAATAATAACTACTTCGAAATTTTCTAAGTTTCTTTATTTGTCCTTCAAAATACAATTCTTCTTTAAGATCAAGCATTTTGGTAACAATCATCAATATATTTTTTATAAAGAGCTTCCCTTTACCAACAAATCCTAAATTCTTCTCAAATTCTTAGGATAAACTATGGAATTACTCAGTGACTTTCGCTTAGATCAAACTAATATCTTAGAAATAAACATTACTTTTTTTTATTTTCTTGGACTTGAAATTCACACTAAGTTTAATTATATTCCAATACACAAATTTTTTTCTCACCATTGAAAATAACTAATTATTTTCCTTAAAATGTACAAAATAAATCCAAGACCATATTTTATAGGAAGTTTTTTCTTACTTTTACTTAGAGCATGGAAATAAGATACTAATAATTAAATATAAATATTTTCATATTTTAACAAAAAATTGGATAAAGTATTCTTATTTTAATATTATAAAAATCATAATAATTTGATATATATATTACATATCATATTATGTTATATATTGGATTATCAGATCATGAACCATATGCTTCAAGCCAATTTTATTTCATTTAAGAAACAAAAACTATTTTTCAATCCACTTTACATGTATTTTCACTTTTAAAATAATAGATAATGAAACAAAACAACATAAAACAATGGTTTATAAATATTGAAGGTGATAAGTGGGATCTTCTTTTCCATGAGTTATTTTTAAACTTTTTATTCCTTGTAAATCTTATGCAGACCTATTAATATGTTTGTTTTCCATCATCAATGTTTGGATTGTGGGTCTATATGGTTATTTTTATAATGGAAAGTGAGAGATGGGATTGAATTATTCAAGGGATAGACAATGAATCATGAGGATCCATATTGAGTTGGTATTTCATCACATATCATGGTAGATATGTTTAGTTTAACTAGGGGATAATGTAGGATAACCCATGAAAGTTCCGATTTCATATATGATGTCATGTATCAATGAGTGAGGAAATTTTTTAACAGTTGATCTATAAATGGGAAATATGGGATTCTAGTTTTTTAGTTAGCTCAAGGATAATATATTTCCATGATTTTTAATTGAGCATGTAATGCCACCGAATTGGTCTACTCAAATAGTTCCCAAACCAGAGCATTACGATACCACAAGTGTTCCCCCATATACGCCTAATGACAATTACTAGTGGAGAGGGTTTAATCCATGAAATGGGGAGACCACACCCTCAATATCAAATAACTATAAATAAAAATAAAAACCAATCAACTATAATTATTGTCATCATAAACCACCACATACAATCACTATAAGGACCCGACCTTAAACATTACATAATATTGAATTAAATTAATAATTCACATTGAGGATCTTTTTAGGTTTAGAGTTTTAGAGAATTAGGACATAACTATTACATCTCAAAAGATTACAAAGTAGACACTTCTACACAGTTTCCATTTTTTTTCATAGAATAAAAACTCTTAAAAAAAGAGTCATGTCTAGTTCCATGTTTTAGACAGCATGTCTTTTCCTTGATCCCATCCTTGACCCTATTCAACTTTAAGTCCTGTGAAAAACATTTCAAAACTTGGGATGAGCATAAAAAGCTTAGTAAGGGTTATAAAACAAAGAAAGAAAACATTTGTTCATAAATACATACAAAACATGAACTCTTTTACTTACCTCATGAAATCATAAGATTTTATGAATAACACATAGAAATCATAAATCGTAAAGGTAACTTGTGGCATCCATATCATACTTACATTTTAGCTATCACAACTACATAGGGAGTTACTTTGTAATACCCATCAAAGTATATTCCCTAAATCTCTTAGGAGAAACATTAACGTTTACCTCTGCCACGTTACCCAATGCATTGGAGATCTATCTCGGGCTCACCCACCCTAGGTTTATCACAGAACCACCCGTATACGTAAATAATGCCTAAGAAGTATAACATGATCATAACACATAACATAAGCATAAAGGATAGATAACATTTCCACATTGCAATAACAAGATATCATTTCAAGATATTGAAATAATAAATCCATTCTCAAAATCATTTTCAATACCAAAATACGTAAAAGGGTATATGATATTTATTTTTCCTTTTAATTTTTTTTTGGATTGTTAAGGAAGCCAAAGATCAAATAATACTCACGGTGGCGGAAAGGTTGTTGTCACCGCTTACATAAAAAAACATTCCTTTTTATCGTTTAGTAAAATGCTTCATATAAAAATATTCCCTTTGAATGAAATGAAAAGTAAAAGGGATTTATACACCGTATAAAATAAAGTCGCGTATAAAACTAAATATGACTCAATGAAAGGAGATTGACATGAAGTCCCTTACCTCGTGTCCGACTTGACTCGATCATTCTTTAATCTCCTGAATAATAAAATAAAGTTAATTTATACTTGCTTAAGAACCTTTTTCAAGTTTATAATTCCTTTTATATCACTTATTACCATGTTATAAACATTATGTAATCATTTAAGTTAATAACATTCATTTTGTCGATATTTGGTACTTGAGTAAAAAACGAGCACCTTATATTTACAAGTTGTCCATGTGATCAATAGTCCATTATATAAAGAATGAAATTAATTATTTAGATATCATATATATCATATATATTTAGTATATAAATATTTATAACAGTACATATAATTTTGAGGTAAGAAATAAAATGCACCGTTCATGGAGACGGTAAGCCGTACGTACGTATGAACACTACTTTCATTTCAATTTCTTATTTTAATGGAATTAAAAAATAATGACACATAGTTATATTGTAATTCTAGTATAATATAATATATAATATAACTAACTCCATCCTTTATATGTCCCACATATGGCATTAACGAGTCATATCACTTTGAGGGGGCGGTAGTCCGCACTTCCTCAAATGAAATTATCGCGTTTACCCATAATGGAAACCATAAAGGTATGATATAAATGGAAAATACAGAAGAATAAAGAAGACATAAACATAATATATATCATATATAAATACATTTCCATCATAATGGCCACCATGAGAGGTGGTAGGAGATAATCGAACAATCATCGTTTCGTGAGGCGTTAGTTTTCCATCCACAGAAACATTATGTTCTTCACCCATTAGATGGAGGTGTGTGTAAGTGTAGTTCAAATAATTTTCATAAAAACATCATAGTATATCGAGGATACTGGTGTTTCTATAAAAGAAAGGAATAAAAAGAGTTTAGGGGATTGGATAAGTAAAATAAAAGAAAACAATTTAAGAGAAACAATTGCCTTTAATTTGGGTAACTCCCGTTGGTTTGAACCAAATGACTTCTTGAAGTGCCTTATGCCTAAGGTAAGGCTTATAGGTTAAATAGAGGGATGTAGGGAGATTAATTGGGTAGATTTTGGACGAGCCTAAAGTCTTGAGATGTGTGAGGAATTGGTTATAAATGGTCTCCTTTTATAAGGGGGAGGAGGGGCTCTTTAGGAAAGTGTGATAATATTATTTTATTATATAATGATATTCGGTTTCTAAAGGTCCAAAAATAATTAGAGTCAAAGATAAGATGACTCATGGTCTAAATAAAATCATCCAATAAGAATTGGACAAGTTTTGGATGTTATTTTAATATTTATAATCTTATTTATTTAAATGATTTATTAATGAGGTAAACACTCCATCATTATTGTGTCAGAAAAAATTTAAATTATTTGATGTCTAAAAATTATAAAAAAATACCATGATGTAGGAAATATTTATAGTCAAAACAATTACTTATATAACACCATATAAAAATTAATTTACTAAAATATATTTGTTTTTGTCATTTTTGCCTTTACTTTAAGTTAATTAATCTAAATTGTCATTATCACTCCCAAGTGGTTCAATGAGGTCTCAAAATCGACCCAAAGATGCACATGATCATAAATGACTCAACCAATAATGTTTGGACAAGTGTTAAGCTAATTTTGAATTATTATAATATTATTTTTACCTTGAATTACCTTATTTACCTTTAATTGCGGTAAATAAAAGTCAAAAGTTACTATTCAAGAAAAATTATTTTCATCTTATTGAACCAAATTTTACTTACTAATACCAACCATGTATGTAGGATTTTCTAAATTCAATTCACAGAAGTGGTAAAATTTCATTTAAATTAAAAATTCAGTTTTTTTAACTACTACTTAGTGGTTTCACTATTCATAAAAAATTGAAGTTTTTCAGAAAAATACAAAAAATTCAGCCTAAGATATATTTGATATTCCGAATTCAAAAATTATGTCTATTTTGATAAATTCAAAACATAGAAGTGACATTAATTACTTTAAAATTAATTCCCATTGTTAAAACAAATAACGTGTTTTTAAGAAACAATAACTATCAAAAGATTGACACTTCTTTATGTCCAATTTCAAAGTGAAATTAATTATAATGACCAACATTGGATTAAATGGTAAAAATATATTCTAATTACACTTTAAAACCAATTAAAAATATAATCTAACCATATAAATAAATTATATTAAAATGCAGTTTTGAATTAAAATACAATATTTTCACTATTCATTTAAAAAATGAACTTTATCGGAAAAATTCCAAAAATTTACACAAAGTAAATTTTGATGTCTCCATTATAAAGAAGGATTTTATTTGTTCAATTAGAATGTATTAAAGTGACCAAAACTATATTTAAAGAGGGTTCGCCATTAAAAGGCGGTAAATCGACCTTTTAATGTAAGTTATGCTTAAAATTAGATTCATTCACATTTTAAGCCTCTAACTTTTTTATTGGATAAATGTAAATACATTTAACAAACATGAATAATCATATTGTAGTTAGTTTTTTTCATTCCCTCCAATACAATGGCTAGGAGTTAACTACCATTTAAAATAATATTATATTATTAGTGTGCAATGTAAGATTTCAAAGAAACCCATTATTGCGTATCAGGTACGCAATCGAACATAGCAACCCCTTTAAAGTAAAATTAATATTTAATTCACAAATATTAATAAATATTAAATATGTCTTATTCTTTATTTACCTGGGATGTTATAATCACAGTTAAGATCCAACCATAACAAATAACATTGATGAAACTTATATTGAATCATACAACATACACACACACACACACACACACTATATTTCCTTTATCATTTTAATCATACTCATGTAAAAAGATAAACAGATAAAAATAAAATTAGGAAACACCATTAGAAAAAGGTCCTCGACCCCACCATGGAACTACTATGCCATTCTCATTATACTTCCCAACACCATCTCCTACTACCGAGTTTTTTCCCAAACTTGTATCCCAAACATAATGACTGCACGTCCACCAAGGAATGTGTGAAGGTGTGAGTATGCAGCTCAGTAAGACACCACCAATTACCCCCTAAAATATACCACAATGAATATATGTGAGTGTATGTACAATGAAATATAAAAATACATAATACTTAGTATGCAACAAAAAATTTGTTTTGTCATGGGCTAACCAGGCCACCATGCGCTTGACCCTACCTGCTTCTCCCAATGCTGTGAATTATACACATAATACTAAAGACCATAACATAGTGGTATTATAGACTCCATGTTGAAACAACCAAACCATAAGTTAGCATTCAGATCATGGAAGAGGTGTAATGTAGTCAGATTTCTTGGAATAATAACACATGGTGTGGTAATAAGATTAGTATTCGGTCCCCTAGAATATGAACAACCATTGGAAAGTGCATCCGATTCATGGTAGGGGCATAACACAATCAGATCCCTCAGAAAAAACCACACCATGGGGTACTATGAGAATGACCCTCAGGTCCCCTAACATTCACATTAATTGGGAATAATATACACCATAGGTGCCTCAAGACTAAACTTTGGCCACTATAATTCAATGACTCTCAATAAAGAAACACCTAAAAAACAATATAACATCTTAATCAGTCCCTAGTATTCATTAACCACTAGAAAGAGCAATCGAAACAGGCATAACACAACCTACACCTATCCCTCAACTATACACCAATGTGTATCTTTCATCTCATAGCTCACATAAATCCTAGCCCTTGGATAACAAACCCCACCCCAAGCATTATGTACACTAAGATCAGATACCCCAGGCATCAGAAGTCACACTTAAAGAACATCTCTCAAATTATTACCCATCCTACAAACCATAACTCTTCATTAACTTACCTTGACTATTAATTCCAACCAAAATATATAATTAACTAACTCAGTATACCCTCATTAAGTCACCTCATTATGATATGAAGGACCCTACATAGTCTCATGACATTTATTCATTTATTGGCAAGGTGAATCCCTAGATCTAAGGCCTTCTTTATACAAATACCACACACTAACCTCACCGGGCCTCTCATGATCCAACCTTATTTATGCTAGAAAATCACCTCTATGGTGATTTACAAGGTACTATGACCATGAGAAAACCCTTAAATAGTGAAATAATTTCCAAACCATTGATCACACAACCTTCTCCCAATGGAACATAACTTAAGAGTCTATATGAGACCAATCTAGGCCCATTGTATTCAACCTATGTTGGTACCAAGAACGCAACATAAGCAGATAAAATGGAGTTTAAAATATTTTTTTCACTGATTAGATGTCAAAACATTTACTTTAATGATGCATAAACCATTTATCAAGATGAAGATCCCACGTGGAAGGACTTAAGCACACTTATTAAATCAAACTGTTACTATGTTCAATTTGAAGACACAATTGTCTTCCACTCATTGTCGATGCTCACTGCTCAATGGAACCAATGTCGGATCCCTATAGATCATCCAAAAATATTGAAAGAGTTTACCAGATCATCAAATGTTGGATTCTGGGTGCTATAATGGATTACCAATGATCTTTACAACCTCCCAATGATCACCTCTACGCCATTCCTACAATACGTGAAAGTGAATTTGGATTGATTGCTTAGAACACCAAATTCTCTCAATAGGATGTGGGAGAGATGGGAGACTCAAATTAAAGTGGATGAATAGTAATTTAATTTGAGTTGGATTCAACTTAAATATCTAGGTTAAACATGTGGAAATTTCACTGTGACCCCCGTATATATATTACCTACTAAATAAGCCATAAATAACATCTTATGACCTATTAACCATGTCATAAATTTCATTTATATTTTTATCACTTAATCATAATATAATAAATATATTATGTGATAAATATGGTTAATTAACTTGAATTTTTATTCCTACAAATATTAAAAAAATCTTAAATATCAAAATAATATTCATTCGTTAAATATTTTTCCATGTATTCACTCAAAACTTGTGAATAAAATTAGTAAATGAATTCTACTCCAATTGTACTATACTTGAATAATATTGTATTTATTTATTTCTTAGAGACTGTTCAATCTTAGACATTAACTAGACCTCACAACAGGGCCCATCATTCCCTAAACTCCTATTTATAAGAATAGGATAGACTTTTGAATATGTTAAGTGTGTGACCCTCTAGGCTCTTATATCAATAGTAGTGAGTACTACTCATAAACAAGGGGAAGATTCTAGTAACCTATCAAGGCCCTTAAGGATATAAGGTATAATCATAGAAATGGTGACCTAACCTATGAACACATTCCATTTAATATAATCTCTTTGTCATAAGATATCTCATAAATTTGGACACACAATTTATGTCACCATCCAAACCTAATTTATTTATTATTGTCCATACTAGACATACTTAACTTCTTCTACCATGGGCATGGATTTATAAAAGGTACTACCATCCAGGTCAATTGGTTGAATATATCTCTTCCTTTTAGAATCTAAAAATCCCTTCTTGACCATTCAACCAATATCATACCACCAATGACACACCCAATGCAAGCTACCTCACCACAACATCAATTCCATGAATTTAATCTTACATCAAAGTATGTGATCAAATGGTACACATTGATAATGATCAAAAGTCAAGAGACCAATATACATACTCGTGGATATGAACAAATAATGATACATGTAACATGTGGTGTTCCTATTAGAGGGTTAGTCCTCACGACCTCATCTACTTGAGATTATAAAGTGAAAACTTTACGAGAAGAAGTATTAATGCTTATAATCCCCTAACATATGATAACCATACATCATCCATGTAGTGTTATCATGATGTGTTGAGACTAGATGATATATATTTAATATTACTTTCATGGTAACTTAATGTTCTCATTATAGACTGGGAACTACTATAACCTTTTTGATATGACATGTAATCTAAGGATATTACTATGAAAATAGTGGTTGCATAAGTATCAAAAATATAATGGAAAGAGAAAAAAATGTATATATCAAAATGTATACATGTAACGGTAATAAAATTATATATAGTATTTGGGTATAGTCCACCCACTAAAAACACCCCCACTTGAACTAGATCTAACTGTTAGAAACTCTCAACCCACCAGCTCTCACAAGAAAATCATGCTTATGAAGAGATATGGATTTATTCAATGGGACTACCATGTTATCCACTGTGGAAACACTACTAATTGTGACTTAACTTCTCTATTTAAAATCCTTCAAGAGATGAAACTTCTGAAGTATATTCTTTGTCTTCTGGTGTGACATGGGCTCCTTGTCAAGCACCACTACTACAGTATTATCACAGTAAAATATAACATGGTTTCCATTTATAAGAAAAACACTAATATCTAAGACAAATATATATATCTAAACTGCCTCATTAGCTATATTAGAATCCACTATATAATCAAATTCTGTTAGATAATTGGTGACCACAGGTTTCTTCGAGATTCCCCAGCTCACCGCACCACTATTCAAACAAAATACATAGCCCAAATACAATTTTAGATCATCGTGATCCTTATAGAAACTAGAATTAATGTATCCCATCACTACTATTTCCTCATCTCCTCCATACACCAGAAATATATCCTTTGTACATCTTAAGTACTTCAGGATAGTATTTATAGCTTCCCAATACAGATCTCCTAGATTAGCTTGATATCTTCCCACCATGATTAAAGAAAAGGCAACATAAAACATAGTACATAACATGAAATACATGATAGATCCCACTACCAAATAATAAGTTATTATACCCACCCTTTAAACATCCTCCTATGTTTGTGGACATATTTTCTTAGAGATATTGACACTATGTGACATTAGCAATAATCCCCTCTTAGATTGTTCCATATTATAACTTTTGAGTACCTTTATAATATATGTACTTTGAATTAACCTTGGAATCATATGAGATATATCTCAATATATCTTGATCCTTAGAATATTGGAGGCTTTAGCTAATTCATTCATGGAGAAACGTCATTTAACCAATCCTTAACTGACTCTAAGAGTTTCACTTCATTTCCCATAATTAATATTTCATCAAAATATAATACTAGGAAAACTATGGAATTTCCAATAAACTTATTATAGACACATGAATCACTTTCATTCTTAATGAAAACAAATTATCTTATGGACTCATTAAAATGAACATTCCATGATCACAATTCTTGCTTTAACCCATAAATGGATATCTATAACTTATATACTTTATTGGCAATCTTTTTCATAATGAACCCTTTGTGTTGATCCATATAAATGTCTTCAACCAAATTCCCATTTAGAAAAATGGTTTTGAAATCCATTTTCCAAATTTCATAAATATGTAAGGCTTTTATTATAAGTAATATTCATATGGATTTTAATATCATAACCAGTGAGAAGGCTTCATCATAGTCAATGCCTTTATATTTTTAATAACCCTTTACAACCAGTAGTGCTTTATAGGTACTTAGTTTACTATACATGTCTAGATTTTTCTTGAATACCCATTTACATCAAATAGGTTTTACATCATCTAGAGGGTATAACAAAATCCAAACTTGATTTTGAAACATGGACACCATTTTAGAATGCATTGTTTCTTTCCATTTAGCACCATACTTGCCACCCACAACCTCCTTATAGGTTATAGGTTCATTATCCTCAAGGAGTAATGTGTCACCAAATTCGGTGACAAGAAAACCATATATATCTGGTGTAACGACCCGGACCCGAGCAGCCACCCGAACAGTGCTAAACGGGTCGGGTGTTACTACCTTAGGCGCACCTCCCCGAATGCCAAAGGCTCCCGACTAGTAGCAAGGGTCTTATAGGTATAGTGGGGAGGCTATACCCTCTTAGAGGATAATAATGGTACTGGTCCGAGTATAATAAAAATGATGCTGCGGAACAAATGACTCAGCAGACTCGAACCAGACCTGCAGAGCAGAAGCACATTTAATATCGATAAACAGCAGAAGCAATAAATATAACAACAGCAGCAGAAAGTAAACAAAACAGCATGCTAAACACCACTTGTAACTACTAACGAACAACAACATGCATCCAAGAAGGTCAATACAAAAGGGGCGCCAATGGATAACCAACTATAGCCATAATCAAGCAATCATGCTAATACATGAAAGAAATCAAAACAAAGTAAACTCCAGTTAGGCAAGACCTCAAGGTCCATACCATCTTTATGAAACATCTAATGCAATCTAGCTCTTGAAGCTGACCACTTTCCTGCACGTAAATCCATAAAGTCTACACGCATCCTGAAGATCCCATGCAGGGTGTGAGACTAATTTCAGTAGGATACCACCCAACGGTGCGTACCTAATATAAGTGTTTAAGTAGGAATTCATTTGTAAGTAAAACAGTAAACAATATGATGCAAAAATAAATGAAAACTCCACTGGTGCTCAGCAGCCACCATGGAGTGTCACCTGCTTCGGCCAACGCCAGAATTTCTATCATGTATCCTAGCACCATGTGCCCCCTGACACCGCGTGTCTCAAGTACCGACATCCCGAAGGCATGCCCAAGAATATTATCCCAACACCTTGTGCCTCTTGACACCTCGTGCCTCAAGTACCGACGTCCCGAAGGCATGCCCAAGAAGTAACCCGGAGGAACAATGATGCCTGTCCTCAAATAAATAACCAGAGGGACAACGATGTCTGCCATCAAATAAAGTAACCAGAGGGATGAAAATATCCTCCCTCAAATAAGTAACCAGAGGGACAACGATACTTGCCCTCAAATAAGTAACCAGAGGGACACTGATACCTTCCCTCAAATCACAGTGAGCCTCAACCCCCAACCCGATAGCCTCAAAGCTATCCCCTGGAGGCTCCTCACCTCCCACGTGGATTCCTACGGAAAGAACCCCCAACTAAAGTACCTAAGACACATCTACAGGGGACTCTACCCACATGAGTGGTCAAAACTACCTCATCACGTAGTATCTATGTGTGCACAATACTCAAAGTTCCGGGTGAGCAGTAATCACCAAAATAGTACCTAAGCCACCACACATCTGACACCTCGTGTCCCTGAGACCATGCCGCTCAAGTATGATGGCCTCACCATCCTAGTAACCTGAGCCATGCCCAACCTGACAATCACCCTACCTCAAGCCGATGCCCATGATTCCCAATCCTGTGGTCAAAACCACCCAAAGTAACCCTATGCTAAGCCCAACCTGACAGTCATACTACCTCAAGCCGACGTCCATGACACCCAATCCCATGGTCAAAACCACCCAAAGTAACCTAGGCCACACCCATCCTATGATCAACATCACTCAACAATATCTGGGCCATGCCCATCACAACCCGAAGGTTCCAAAATATACAATTCAACATTTACATATAAAACACATTTAAACAGAACACATAACAGGTAAAACCATCTAAACAGATGAATTGCACTAAGAAAGTGTTGTCTCATACCAGCACTGAAGTTTCTAAGGTCTCCAACAATTCATATCAATGTTTAAATAAATAAACCTAACAGTTTAAACCAATACAATTCAAGTATTATCATTTTGGAAACCCCGACCAAAAATGCCCCATGTGAGGAACAACCTCTCGCCCAACCCCACTCAATCAAGATAGGACAAAGGGCATACCCAAAGGTATCCCATAGGTCTAATAAGAAATTTAAATAAGTAGTAGCAGATAAATTAGGGTCTCTCTCAAAATACCCAAAAACGTGCCGAAGGCCGTGCTACCCAAATGTCCATGAAAACACAAAAAGAGGTATGCACCACCCACCTCATACTAGTACGATGTTACTCCTCCGATAACAGCCTCCAATTAGGTTTAAAATGCGGTAGATTTACAAAAGAATCAAAACCTCTCAAACCCCAAAAAATCATTCTAGAACAAAAATCAAGAAAAACGGCTCAAGAGGAATCAAGGCCTTACTGAGGGGGTTATAACACATCAAACGATGTTCGAAACGGGGTTCGGATGAAGATCCAGGAAGGATTTGAAGGTCCGGACAGCTCTCCCCGCATGAGCCACAAGAGGGAGAAAGAAAGATGGAGAATGGGAAATCCTGAGTGGCCCAGAACTTAAAAACCCTAACTTTAAGTGGTCTCATGGTTACCCCGCATGGTTTGGAAAAACATGTGCCAACCGTGCGATTACCACTGTCCCTCCCAGAGAATTTGCACGACATGCCCGCACGGTTTGAAAAACCGTGCATTACCCATGTGGAGCCCACTGTCAAGGGTGTACGGCTTCCTGGGCTGGTCGCACGGTTTGTACAGACTGCGTACCAACTGTGCGCCCCTGTACGACCTCCAAAACTTTAAAAGTTTATCCCAGAATTGTCCAATTTCTCTAGTTTTCTCAAAAACGAGTCAAAAATTCAAACAGAGTTGGGATTTTGACCCGTTCCAAAAACCTGAGTTCTTAAAATCTCCCCACCTTAACATAGCTCATCCCCGAGCTATCAAATGAAACCTGGAGATGGCACCGAACATACCACCCTGATCAAAGCAACCCAGAATTCCCCGGTTATAAGGTTCTGGCTAAATTACTCAAGGGGCTCCCCACCTTAGGAATCACCTAATTCAGTCTCAACCCGAAAAAACTTAGAACAAGAAAATGTTCGCAAACTTGTTTTCGGACTCAAGGTCCTCTCATGACGCATTGTCACCCCTGTGCCTCATTGAAACCCCCGTGCCACTTCCGACATCCAACATATCCTGCACCACATCGGTGTTCGCCTCCACGAGGTCCTGCATCCCATGGATGCCCAAAATGAACCTGGTGCCTAGCACCTCAAGTAACCCACATCCTCGATGCCCCGATGCCCATGGAACCTCAAAGTAACTCGCATCCTCGATGCCCCGATTCCCATAACACCTCAAGTGACTCGCATCCTCGATGCCTCGATGCCCAAGTCACCTCAAGTAACCCGCATCCTCGATGCCCCTGATGCTACGCATCTATTAAATATATATATATAAATATATCACACACCTGATATGGAACCAAACCCACTGACCAACATCTAGTCAGTCCACATAGATCTTGTGCATCATGTGCACTCAAAACGAACATGCCTCTATAGGTCATGCCAGAAGAGAACAAGGAAAACACGACCACACCCGTGGTGTACCTATAACCGTCGTCAGCTCACCAGCCTGCTCAGCCTATGGTAGCTCCACGGTGTGTACCTGGCCTAAAGCATGACTGCCTGATTCCTGACCTCCATACGGTGCTTCTCTAGTCACCGGTCACTGACCCCTCAGCTAGATCCCGCTCTCTCTGTCACATCTTCCGCGTGCAGATGAACCTCGACTACCCTCTCCTGGTACCGAACCTGAACCAACTTCAGATGCCACAGTCTGTCCTGATCTCTGTCTGCCAGCTGTCTGAGAAGGCTTCCTGTAGAACCTCTCTAGATGCCCGACCTATCCGCACGATCATCACTCCTTTGGAGTCCTATCACACTAAGTCCGAACATGTCCTGTCTATCCACACTGAAAGTAAACCACAAAATAATTGCTATGAGGTGGTCTAACTGAGTCCTTGTCCTGATTTCCCCACTGGAACTCATCCCATCCTTGCTTCCTACTATCTGAACAATCACCTGAGGCCGCCGCCCGACCGACCTGGGGCCTGTCCCTCTGATTTCCCTCTGCTATGAGCGCTTTATTCACCGCCTCTGAGAAAGAACCTAGAAAAAAGATATTCACCTGGATCTGAATGGCGTGCCGTAAGCCATCCTCGAAGCGCCTCACCCTAACCACGTCATCGCTTACTATACCAGGTGAAAAGCGAGATAACTCAGCAAAAGTAGCTACATAGTCCATTACAGACATGTCTCCCTACTGAAGACTCAAAAACTCCCGAGCTCTCTCGACCCTCAATGTCTCTGGGTAAAAGTTCTTGAAAAACCTGTCCTCGAAGTCTTTCCATGCTAGTCCTTCATGCCTGCAAGCCTGAACCTGCACATCCCACCAACGCTTTTCTGGTCCTCTCAGCATATACGTCGCTAGCTTGACCCTCCACCTTGGAGGTGTCTCGAGCTGCTCAAAGATCATCTGCATGCTCTCTATCCATTTCTCAGCTGCCTGTAGACCACCCTCACCCTCAAAAAGTGGCGGGTGTTGCGACTAGAACTCTCGTGTTAGATAAGACATAGATGGCTCTATACCCTACAAACTTCTGTCGATCCCCTACAAGACATGTACCAGGATAGCTCAGAGCTGCTCGTCGAGCCATAGTCCGAACGATGCCAAACCCGGCTGCTGCCCTACCTGCACTGGATCCTAAACCTAATCATGTCCCTGATCCTATACCTACGGCTCCTGCCCTGCCTGCACTGGATCCTGAACCTGATCCTTCACCTGCGGCATTGTGTCATCTCCCTCCTGACTCTCCATCTGAGTCAGCTAAAAGAACTCACTGAATAACATAAATGGTCAGACAACCCACATATATATATAACAATATATATTATATGCAGATAAGGAAAGAAGTAAAAGGCATTGCATAATTACTACCCTTACTCCCCCTCATCGCAACCCATGAACACGGCATCCCAGCCTCATGGCCTCCTTACCCACCCTTATCAGAGCCAAGTATCAAAAGTACCTCGGGCCATGCCCGTCCCGACAACCAACATTTCCTCAAACCGACGACCAATTCACCCAATCCTGGTGATAAAAATCACCTCAACCATAGTACTTGCCATATCATACAAGATCCAGACCCACATACCCTAACACATGAAATTCTACAATATATACAGCATGGCATACACATTGCAACAAACAAGCACTTCTATCAGTAATTTCACCTTTTCACATTTCAAATCATACAAAGCATGGAAATTGATATTTTCTTTACATGGAATTATCACTTCACAAAGTATACGTGCAGTTATGAAATTGAACTACCCTAAAATGTGCCTATCAAAATCCAAGCAAATAAGCCTTGCCATATCGGGCCAAGGTCCAATTCTCCCTTACCACACCGGGTCAAGGTTTACATATCACAATTAATAACATCACACACCAAGTGATCCACTGAGGTGGAAATCATATAAACTATAATCTGAGAAAAATAAAAACATCAATTCCCACCCATGGAAACTTGGTCCATCACTCGCACCTGGGGCTGCAGGCACCCAAGAACAAGCTAGTAACCCCAGTTCCACTTACAACCTATCTCCAATCTACCATATCCCAAATAGTAAAACCAACAGAAAATAAAAGAGAAGCCTCAATCTCACTAGTATCCAGAAAAACACCACTACTAAATCCCTGTCAAGAACTCCTCTGATACCACTTTTTAACAACCCAGACCTGAGAAACCACCCAAACAGTGCTAAACGGGTCAGGTGTTACTACCTTAGGCACACCTCTCCGAACTCCAAAGGATTCCGACTAGCAGCGAGGGTCTTATAGGTATAGTGGGGAGGCTATACCCTCTCATAGGATAATAATGGTACTAGTCTGAGTATAATAATAATGATGCTACGGAATAAATGACTCAGCAGACTCGAACCAGACCCGCATAACAGAAGCACATTCAATATCTACAAACAGCAGAAGCAATAAATATAACAAAAACAACGGAAAGTAAACACAACAGCATGATGAAAACCACTTGTAACTATTAATGAACAACAACATGCATCCAAGAAGGTCAATACAAAAGGGGCGCCAATGGCTAACCAACTGTAGCTACAATCAAGAAAGCATGCTGATACAGGAAAGAAATAAAAAAAAAAAGTAAACTCCAGCTAGGAAAAACCTCAAGGTCCATACCATCTCCATGCAATAGCTAATGCAATACAGCTCCTAAAGCTGACCACTTTCCTACACGTAAATCCATAAAGTCTTCACGTGTCCCGAAGGGCCCGTGCAGGGTGTGAGACCAATATCAGTAGGATACCACCCAACAGTGCGTACCTAATATAAATGTTTAAGCAGGCATGCATTTTTAAGGAAAATAGTAAACATTATGATGCACAAATAAACACAAACTCCACTGGTGCTCAGCATCCACCATGGAGTGTCACCTACTTCAGCCAACGCCGAAATCTCTATCATGTAGCTTGACACCATGTTCCCCCTGACACCACGTGTCTCAATTACCGACGTCCCGAAGGCATGCCCAAGAATAATAACCCAGTACCTTGTGCCTCCTGACACCTCGTGCCTCAAGTACTGACGTCCTGAAGGCACGACCACAAAGTAACCTAGAGGAACAATGATGTCTGTTCTCAAATAAATAACCGGAGGGACAGTGATGTCTGCCCTCAAATAAAGTAACCAAAGGGACGACGATATTTTCCCTCAAATAAGTAACAAGAGGGACAGTGACACCTTCCCTCAAATAAGTAACCGGAGGGACAATGATACCTACCCTCAAATCACGGTGAGCCTCAGCCCCCAACCCGATAGCGTCAAAACTATCCCCTGGAGGCTCCTCACCTCCCACATGGCTTCCTACGGCAAGAAACCCCAACCAAAGTACCTAAACCGCATCTACGGGGGCCTTTACCCACATGACTGGTCAAAACCACCTCATCACGGAATATCTCTGTGTGCACACTACTCAAAGTTCCAGGTGAGCGGTAATCACCAAAATAGTACTTAAGCCACCACACATCTGACACCTCATGTCCCTGCGACCATTCTGCTCAAGTATGATGGCCTCGCTATCCCAGTAACCTGAGCCATGCCCAACCTGACAGTCACCCTGCCTCAAGTCGACGTCCATGACGCCCAATCCCATGGTCAAAACCACCCAAAGTAACCCCGGGCCAACCCCAACCTGACAGTCATACTGCCTTAAGTCGACGTCCATGACTCCCAATCCCATGTTCAAAACCACAAAAAGTAACCCGAGCCATGCCCATCCTGTGATTATCATCACTCAACAATATCCGGGCCACACCCATCACAACCCGAAGGTTCCAGCATATGCAATTCAACATTTACATATAAAACACATTTAAACAGAACACATAATAGGAAAAACCATCTAAACAGATGAATTTCACTAAGAAAGTGTTGTATCATACTAGCACTGAAGTTTTTAAGGTCTCCAACAATTCATATCAAGGTTTAAATAACTAAACCTAATAGTTTAAACCAATACAATTCAAGTATTATCATTTTGGAAACCCTGTCCAAAATTCCCCATGTGAGAAATGACCTCTCGCCCAACCTCGCTCAATCAAGATAGGACAAAGGGAATACCCAAAGGTATCCCATAGGTCTAATAAGCAATTTAAATAAGCTCTAGTAGATAAATTAGGGTCTCTCTCAAAATACTTGAAAACGCGCTAAAGGCCGCGCTACTCAAATGACCACTAAAACACAAAAAAGAGGTATACACCACCTACCTCGTACTAGTACAATGTTACTACTCTAATAATATCCTCCAATTAGGTCTAAAACGCGGTAGATCTATAAAAGAATCAAAACCACTCAAACCCCAAAAACTCGTTCTAGAACAAAAATCAAGATAAATGGCTCAAGCGGAATCAAGGACTTACTGAGGGGGTTCTAACGCATCAAACGATGTTCGAAACGGGGTTCAGACGAAGATCCTGGAAGGATTTGAAGGTCCGGACGGCTCTCCCCACATGAGCCACAAGAGGGAGGAAGAAAGATGGTGAATGAGAAATCCTGAGTGGCCCGGAACTTAAAAACCCTAACTTTAAGTGGTCACACAATTACCCCGCATAGTTTGGAAAACCGTGCGCCAACCGTGCGGTTGCCACTATCCCTCCTAGGGACTTCGCACGACATGCCCGCATGGTTTGACAAACCGTGTGCTGCCCGTGTAGAGCCCACTGTTAAGGGTAAACGGATTCCTGGGCTGGTCGCATGGTTTGTACAGACCGTGCACCAACCGTGCACCCCTATACGACCTCCACAACTTTAAAAGTTTATCCTAGAATTATCCAATTTCTCTAGTTTTCTCAGAAACGATTCAAAAATTCAAACAGGGTCGGGATTTTGACCCGTTCCAAAAACCCGGGTTCTTACATCTGGTTCTCTAACCTATCTAGTATAACTACATAGTACTTATATCTTGGGAATATCTTCATCACCCACCATCTCTCATAATGATTGTCCCCATACCAACTCATGTACACCTTGAGAATCAACTTAATTTAAGTTGATATTTCTCCTACCATTTCTAGTGGAAACGTGTTAACTTTATATAAATATGAAATGTACCCACACAATGAAATTTCTATCTTAAGGGTTATATAGGTAATATCCTTTTTTTCCTTAGGATAACCTATAAATATGAACTTTTTTCTTTGGGGTTCTAGTTTTTAATTCAGTATGGTATTGAAAAATGTATCACACCCCCAAACACACTTATCTAATAGAGTGGGTTTCTTTATATATCATAAATTATAAGGAATACCATTTGGTACCTTATTTAGTACTCAATTAAGGGTATATGCCACTGTCTATAATGTGTATCCCCATAAAGATAATGAAATATTTGTACGAATCATCATCGATTTGACCACGTCATGAAAGGTGTGGTTCCTCCTTTCACTTAAACCATTACAATAAGGTGTATAAGGAGGTGTAAGTTGGGATATTATCCCACACTTTTTTAAGTGATCAATGAAATATTATTTGAGATAATCTTAACCTCGGTTTGAGTGAAGTGACTTAATCTTCTTATCAATCTAGTTTTCTACTTCATTATGGTATTACTTAAACATATGAAAGGAATATGAATTATAACTCATTAAGTAGATATAACCATACCTACTATAGTAATTAGTAAAATTAATGAAGTAAAAAAACCTACCACTTTACTCTATTGTAAATAGACCACAAACATTAGTATAAATCAATTCCAATAGTTTTATGGCACGTAATACTTTCCTATTGAAGGGCTATTTAGTAATTTTCCCTTTTAAATAAACGTGACTTATATCCAGGGTTTTAATTCAATGGTGTCAAAAATACCTTGATTAATGTAACTCATGTAAATGATTCTTGTTTATATGACTAATCATGAAGTTATATAGGTGGGTATAATACGAGTAATTCTTACTGGATTTGTTATTGATTACAAAAATAGGATTTTTTAGTTCAAGTATATACAATACATTATTAAGATGCGACAAACCTTAAAATATGTTATCCTTATAAAAGAGACAAAATTTATTTCCAAAATTGAAATAAAAAACCATAGTCTATAATCTCATAACTGAGATTATTTTTCTAATAATGGAAGGTTCATAATAACAATTATTTAATACAAGAACTAAACCACTAGGCAATGTGAGATGGTAATCTCCTACTGTTAATGATATCAGTCTTGAACCATTTACTGCTCAGAGATCCACCTCATCCTTTGAAATATTATTTAATCCACTTGATTCCTATATTTAAATATATATGTATGATCCACATGCTTTATACAATACACAAATTTTAAAAATATATAAATTTCATTTGATGAAAAATATACCTATATAAAAAGCATCACTTTTCTTCTTTTTCAAACCATTGTAATTCTTCTTCCAGTGTCCTCTCTTACCCAGCTCACCGCACCACTATTCAAACAAAATACATAGCCCAAATACAATTTTAGACCACCGTGATCCTTCTAGAAACTAGAATCAATGTATCCACTCAATACTATTTCCTCATCTCCTCCATACACCAGGAACATATCCTTTGTACATCTTAAGTACTTCAATATAGTTTTTATAGCTTCCCAATGCAGATCTCCTAGATTAGCTTGATATCTTCCCACCATTATTAAAGAAAAGTCAACATAAATCATAGCACATAACATTAAATACATGATAGATACCACTAACAAAGAATAAGGTATTATACTCACCCTTTCAATATCCTCCTGTGTTTGTGGACATATTTTCTTAGAGATATTGATACTATGTGACATCAACAATAATCCCCTCTTAGATTGTTCCATATTATAAATTTTGAGTACCTTTCTAATATATGTACTTTGAATTAACCTTGGAATTGTATGAGATATATCTAAATATATCTTGATCCCTATAATATTGGAGGCTTCAACTAATTCATTCACGGAGAAACATCATTTAACTAATCCTTAAATGACTCTAAGAGTTGCACTTCGTTTCACAAAATTAATATTTCATCTACATATAATACTAGGAAAACTATGGAATTTAAAATAACCTTCTTATAAACACATGGATCACTTTTATTCTTAATGAAACCAAAATATCTTATGGACTCATTAAAATGAACATTCCATGATCATGAAATAATTTTCTATTTAACATGATCATACTATGTGATCACACTCACAACTTAATAATTCATTAAATAGAAAAACATACATAGCATATTAGTTCCTTTTATCTATGTATGCTTGTTTATTATTCTTTGTGATTATGTAAAATACACATGCACAAAATAATAATAAACTATGCATAAATAAAGAAATGAAATAATTGATCATTAGTGTTAACTATTGATTGATCCATTGAATAAACAATGGATTAATCAGGACCCTAGGGGTTAAATACCCCCGACTCGAGTTGTAGTGCCCACCCCTTTTAGTCTATCCAAATATCATCCATTACTTTTCCAAGTATTGGTATAGTTCACATCTCAATTCATCCACAAAATTATAAATAAAAACTCAATAATGCTAAATGTACATGCATAATAATATTCATGGACACATAGGCCATTATACATATAATGTGGGAGAGAGACGATGCACATACCATCATTTAATAATTTATTATTTAAATAATCAAACACAATTTTAATAAATAAATAAATAAATAAATAAACATACTTACCCTGGGTAGTCACCACTCATGATCAGTTGACACACAATATAAATGCTTAATAAAATTAAATTCATGATAAAATAAACTCAAGGACATTAAATATTAATTTAAATAAATTATTATAATTTTAATTCATAAAATATAAGTTTCACGATCCCTACAAAATTTTTAGAACATTCCAAAAATCATTATTTAATTTTTGAAAATTTTCCAGGCGCCTAGTTGGTCTAAAAGCCCCAAAAGAGATTATAGTACCTGATGGGGCTAGGCCGACCCGACTAGACTACCAGGTCCACTAAAAGGTGACCCCCATGTAATAAATTCAGGGTTGGGGGGTGGGGGCATGTGCTTTATAACGACCCATACTTTACATACATTGTTAATACTTCAAAATTAAAGCATACTTATTACAACATATAACAAAACCACGAAAGGACCGTATAGGTATAGTGTCTTTAGAAACTGGGAAACATAAACAACTGGTTCATAAATCTTCTATAGTGTCTCCCATTTATTTCATCATATCTAGGGTCCCTTTTAGCATATTCTACTTAATATCCATCTTCCTGACCTGGGGAAAAGAAAACATACAAAAAAGGGTGATCTCAAATGCTCAGTAAGGGAAAATAAAGGAAATAAAAATCATATCATATTTTTTTGAAAATCATAACCTGCAAAAGAGATCATAATATCTTAACATGGAATAAATCATAGAAGTGAAAATGAGATCCCCATAAACATAACATAAAACTTGAAACTTTTTGTCATGCACACATAATCATGGAAAATCATTTCTTGTTAGTCATGACTCATTGCCAAGACTATCTTAGTGGACAAAGTCCATTTCTGAACCGAGTTCACTCCTCATTTCAGTCCTGTATCACTGAACCAAAATAACCTTCCGTTCCAGCCATGTCTATCTCATGAGATATAAATCTTTACCCAATGCATTGGAGGGAGATATAGGTCCCACCCATCTTATAATGAATCCTTTCTTATGTGTGCCACATAATCATAAATCATACATCATCGCATAACACATGTAACAAAAATGGGATTCTTGAAACATCATGACATCATAAAACAAATCATATAAGGTAAACGACTTCATAAAAATAATTCCCTCACAAAATAATCAAATCAATGTAATAATAGGGATAAAAACAGAACCCTTTATTATCTTAGATGGGAAATAATTTTGATAAAACACTTGAACTTCATTCTTGAGGAAAATATCATTTCTTCTTCAAAAACAGTTTTCCTTTCTTAACATGTCATACAATTCTAAACTAAAAGAAGTTGATTAAAAATAAACTTGAAATCTTGTAAAGGAAGATTCTTGGAAATAATGTTTTAAAAATCCATTCATACCGTATAAGTTAAAAAAACATTCTTCGTACTTTTGTCAGAAAAGTCAAAAAGTACCTCGTACGAAAAAATGACAAAAGATTCCTTTCATATTCTTTACTAAAAACTCACCAAAGGGTAAAATTGGATTTAAACTATTGTAAGTGGATGGAAAAAATATTACATATTGAGGGAACATGGATGTGGATGATAAAATACACCCCAGTAAATACCAAAGTATAAACAATCTCGGATAAAAATGAGATTGTGATATTTCCCCTTACCTTAGGTCCGATTTGCTTTGTACGTGTCCAAAGCTCCTGTATAATGGTTTAAATAATGTTATTGACTTATTACAGAATCATACATATTGATATGATATCATATATGGTCATATTTTTAGCTTCTTATTAGTAATATTTCATTGTTACTTGTTACTCGGGTCTTTATTGCCTTTTGTTCTTATGCATGTTTTGCCAAATAAATTCTTATTCTTATTTTAAGGTTATAGATACCTTATATCCAGAATGGTATTAGTGTAACATATATCATATTTATTCATTCAATTCATTTATATAATTACTATGTAATTATGATCATGTAGAACGAGTCGCATCACATCGTGGAGACGGTATTCCGTACGTACGCACGAGTGATGATATCATTCCTATGATCGTGGAATTGTATTGGAGTGTATGTATACTATTTCTGAATCAATATCACTTTTTAATAGTCATATATAGTCATTATTTACACCATTATACCCATCCAAGTAAGGTGGTGGTGGAAAATAGATTACACCACGGCGTGGAGACGGTATTCCGTACGTACGCACGCGCGGTGATTTCATTTTTCCGTAGGATGGATAGAAGGTGAATTAGGGTTGTTTCATATTTATAATAACATATCAGTATGTAAGTAATACTGATGTTATTAATTTATCATGAAACAACTAAAGAAGGAGAAGTTGAAGAAGAAAGAAATTGAAAAGATCGGTAATGGATATTATCTCTTCTTTTAAACGCCTCTTTGAATCCTCCACTTAGGGAACTAAGATTAGTCTTTGAAGAAGACCAGGACCTCTAGGATTATTCTAGGGAAGTGGAGAAGGGATTTTGTCAGGGGTTTTCTGAGCTTAGGTGCTCAAATTGGTGTGAGGAGGAGGGGGAGGAGGTGCCCTTTTATAAGGGAGGAGAGGGGCACCTTAGGAATATCTCAAAATATTATTTTATATTAAAGTCAAAATCGGTTTATAATGGTTCCAAAGGGTCTTATTTCGAAGGTAAAGTGGGGATGGGTCTAAATCCTATCAACCAATAGGATTTAGACAAGTTTAGGTTATTATTTTAACCTTATCAATTAGATTTAACTCTAAGTTAAATAAGTTTACTTTTACCGTGTCTTCTTGTGTTCTTATACTATAAGGTTAATAATCTTACTATAAGCATCCAAAAGAACCCCAAGTTGTTTATTATTAATATATATAACCTTATCTAAGTCATTTTGCCGAACCTTAGATTTTTAGGAATAAAATAACAATTAATAATATAATATTTGTTTTAAAAACTATTTTATGTCAATTTTGAAACTATTTAGTAATTGATTTTTGTGAAAATCATAATAGAATTATTAGTTCGAACCAAGTTAATTAAATCAATAATAACATGTCATATTAACCTAGAAAATTATTGGGATTCATAAAAAGTCTCAAATTACATTTATTTTGGTGTTTATAACATCAATTATGTCAATATTTCATTAATAAGATAATTACTGCATCATCATTATGTCATAAATAAATAAACATATTTAATGTCTAAAAATTAAAAATAAAATACCATTATGTAGGAAATCTTTTTAGGTTTCTAATGAATATTTATAGTCGAATTTATCTTATGTATAACCCCATATTAAAAATTATTTACTTATTAAACATTGATTTTAACTATTTTAACCCTTCTTTAAATAAATTAATAATAAATGTCCTAATCTAATCCAAGTGGGCCTAAATGGTCATATTTTATTCATAAGTTTGTTTTTGGTTGAATTAAACTTATCCAATAGAATTAGGACATGTGTTGGGGTAATAATAATATCATATTTACCCTTAATTACCCTATTTACTTTTTACCGTGGTAAAAAAAGTAAAAAGTTACTATTCACCAAAAAATTATTTTCATCTCATTGAACCGCATTTTACTTAGTGACATCAACCGTTTCTGTCGGATTTTTGAAATTCCATTCACAGAAGCGGTAAAATTAAGTTTTATGCAAAATTCAGTTTTTAACCTACCACTTAGTGGTTTCACTATTCATCAAAAATTGAAAGTTTTCAGAAAAATACCAAAATTTCACCCTAGGCTAATTTCGGTATTCCAAATCCAAAAATGAAGTCCATTTTGAAAGATAAAATTTCAAAAAGTGGTTATTACTATTCATAACGGCTATTTTAAATAATATTTTAATAGCATATCGTCGTTTAGTGAAACTCGGTATTGCGTACAACGCAAGCTACTGAGGAAGGTCGCGATTGCGTGTAAAGTAAGCCAAGATAGTATGTAGTGAAAGATTCCTTTGATTATTTATATAACATAAAAGTCTTGGGTGTTACATTCTACCCCCCTTAAAATGAATTTCTCCCTTGAAATTCATCACTTTGTAACAAACAGGTGAGGATACCTCTCCCTCATCATATCCTCAAGTTCCCATGTAGCTTCTTCTAATTGGTGGTTCCTCCATAAAATTTTCACCAATCGAGTGGTCTTGTTTCGTAGGACTTTTTCGCTACGATCCAGAATCTCTATCGGTTGTTCTTCATAAGAAAGATCTTGCTCCAACGGTACAACTTCTGAGCTGAGTACATGTGAAGGATCAGGTATGTACTTTCTCAGGAGAGATACATGGAACACATCGTGAACTTGAGAGAGATTCGGTGGAAGTGCCAATCAGTAAGCTACCTTCCCTACATGATCCAGTACTTCGAAAGGACCGATATATCTAGGGCTTAACTTCCCCTTCTTTCCAAATCTCAAGACTCTCTTCCAGGGAGATATTCGTAAGAACACTTTATCGCCCACTTCAAACTCTAGGTCTTTTCTTCGGCTGTCGGCATAACTTTTCTGTCGACTCTGAGCTGCTCTTATGTGTTGTTGAATAGATCTGACCTTTTCTGCCATTTCATCAACGAGATCAGGTCCTAATGGCTTTCTTTCCCCAACTTCATCCCAGCAAGTTGGAGTCCTGCATTTCTTTCCATAGAGAGCTTCATAAGGAGCCATCTGAATACTGGAGTGAAAGCTATTATTATAAGAAAATTCCACCAAAGGTAGGTGTTGATCCCAACCTCCTTTGAAATCCATAGAGCAAGCTCTCAACATATCTTCTAGGGTTTGAATTGTTCTTTCAGACTGACCGTCTGTCTGAGGATGATAAGCAGTGCTGAAACTCAACTCTGTATCTAGAGTATGCTGAAGACTTCGCCAGAACTTCGAGGTAAATCTCGGATCCCGATCAGATATAATAGAAAGTGGTACTCCATGCAATCTTACCACTTCCTTTACATATATCCTGGCAAGCTGATCTAGAGAGAAATCCTTTCTAATAGCAATGAAGTGTGCAGACTTTGTAAGATGATCAACTATGACCCAGATAGCATTATTGCCTTTGGATGTTTTAGGAAGTCCTGTGACAAAGTCCATAGTGATGTTTTCCCATTTCCATTCAGGTATGGGTAATGGTTATAACATCCCCTTAGACTTCTGTCTCTCAGCTTTAACTTGTTGACAAACCAAGCATCGAGAGACATATTCAGCAACATCTCTTTTCATGCCATCCCACCAGAAGTATTCTTTCAGGTCCCTATACATCTTCGTGCTTCCAGGATGAATAGAGAATGAAGAACTATGAGCCTCATCCATCAGCTCCTTCTTTAATTCGGGGATGGGAGGAACACAAACCCGATTCCTGAACTTTATTATCCCATCACAATCAAGGTTGAATTCAGGAACATTTCTCACCTTCTTTTGTAACTCTACATCTTCTTTCTGTGCCTCTTTAATCTTCACATGTATAGATGGTTGAACATTCATTTGAGAAAGATAAGATTTTTCCCCTTCCATTATAATTCCAAGATCCATCCTTTGTAAATCCATAAATATTGGATCTTTTATGATCCTCATCATGGATAAACTAGCATGGTCTTATCAACTTAATGCATCTGCCACCTTGTTTGCTTTCCCAGGGTGGTAATGGATTGAGCAGTCATAATCCTTAATCAGCTCCAACCATCTTCTTTGACGCATATTCATATCATTTTGTGTGAAAATATACTTTAAAATTTTATGATCAGTATAAATATCACACCTTTCACCATAAAGGTAATGCCTCCAAATCTTTAATGCAAAGATTACCGCAGCTAACTCCAAATCATGTGTTGGGTAATTTTGCTCATGGATTTTCAACTATCGTGAGGCATAAGCTATCACCATATCATTTTGCATAAGAACACACCCCAATCCCTTATTGGATGCATCACTGTAGATCACAAACCTTTCTCCACTACAAGGAAGTGTGAGCACAGGTTCACTGGATAACCTTCTTTTCAACTCCTTGAAATTCTCTTCACATTCCTCTGTCCAAACAAACTTAACTCCTTTCCGAGTCAACTTGGTGAGTGGATTAGATAATCGTAAAAAATCTTTTACAAAACGTCGATAATATCCAGCCAAACCAAGAAAACTTGGGATCTCAGTTACTGTTGTTGGTCTCGACCATCTTTCGATAACCTCTGTTTTTGCTGGATCCACAGATATCCCCTCTTTTGAGATTATGTGACCCAAAAATGCAACTTTTTGAAGCCAAAATTCACACTTGGTAAATTTGGCATAAAGCTTCTCCTTTCTCAGGGACTTCAATATAATTCTCAAGTGATCTTCATGCTCTTCCTTGCTCTTTGAATAGACAAGAATATCGTCTATAAAGACTACCACAAATTGATCAAGATAGTCTCTAAAGACTCTATTCATTAGATCCATGAAGATAGCAGGGGCATTAGTAAGACCAAATGGCATTACTATAAATTCATAGTGTCCATTCCTTGTACGGAAAGCCGTCTTTGGTATATCCTCCCTTTTGACCCTTAATTAATGATACCCTGAACGAAGATCAATCTTGGAAAAGTATTGAGCTCCGCGTAGTTGGTCAAATAAGTCATCAATGCGTGGGAGAGGATATTTGTTCTTGATAGCGATCTTGTTAAGTTCTCGATAATCAATGCAGAGTCTCATTGATCCATCTTTCTTCTTAACAAATAGAATAGGTGCTCCCCAAGGTGACGCACTAGGGCATATGAATCCCTTATCAAGATTCTCTTGGAGTTGCTTCTTCAATTCCTGCAACTCAATTGGGGCCATTCTATAAGGTGTCTTTGAAATAGGCAAAGCACCCGGTACGAGTTCTATTGAAAAATAAACTTCACGATTTGGTGGAAGACCCGGTAATTCCTCCGGAAAGACATCATCAAACTCCCGTACGATGGGAATATTCTTAATCGTGAGTTTCTCACCAACCATTTGAGATAAATAACCTTCATTTAGTGGAATCAAGACCCATAAGATGGAAGGAATTTCCACTAGAAGGTTATATTCATCCTTGCATCGATAGACGATCGTAGATTGATCTGGAATATGAAATGTGACTTCCCTTCTTTGGCAATTGATATGAGCTCCATGTAGAGAAAGCCAATCCATGCCAAGAATCACATCAAATTCCACTATAGGAAGGATCACAAGATTTTCAGGAAGCACTTTCCCACAAACTTCAATCGGAGAAGAATTATAAACTTTTGATGCGACTGTTGTGCCATTAGGTGTTGTCACAGCTAACTCAACATCTAATTGTTGAGCTAATACGGTGATACCCTTAGAAAATTTTTCAGAAATAAAATAGTGGGTGGATCCAGAATCAAATAAAACATTTGCTACTTTAGAGTGGATGGTAAGTGTACCTTTCACCACATCGTTATCATACTCCACATCGCTAATAGAAATTGCATGTGAATTTCCTTTGTCTTTAGCCTTAAGAGTTTGTTGACGTCGACCATCATCATCAACCCTTGGATTTGGGCATTGATTGGCATAATGCCCCATCTCCTTGCACTTGAAACATTGAAGTGTAGTAGGTTCATTCTGTGTATCCCTTCCTTTTTTTGCATCATTAGACATCTTCTTCCCATTATCACGACATTCAAATGCCCTATGACCTTCCTTTCCACATTTGAAACATTTACTTGTCCCTTTAAGACAACTCCCTCCATGTTTCTTTCCACACTTTGAGCATAAGGGAAAGCTCATCTTCTTTTCAGTGTGCTCTTTAGATTTTCCTTTGAATTCCATTTTCCTCTTCTTATCAAACCCATATGATTGATGGGTTACTCCAATCTCCATCTCAAATTTGAGAGCACATCGAACGATTTCCTCGTAGATACTGAAGTCCCTTATGGATAAGGCCCTTTGAAGACTTGGTTTTAAGCCACTAAAGAATCGATCGATCTTACTCTCAGGTTGGATAATAATACCAGAAGCGTACCTTGCAAGTCTTGTAAAATTTGCTTCATAGGTACCAACAGATTCATCATCCTTTTTCTTCAGTTCGAGAAACTCTTTCTCCATCTTTGTTCGGAGAATACGAGGGAAGTACTTATTGAATAATAAGTTCTTGAACTCGTCCCATTCCATGGACTCAATTTCATCCCTTTGCCTCGTATTCTTAATAAGATTCCACCATTGATCAGCATCACCTTCCAAATGATACACCGCTAAGATGACTTTATCATGCTCAGAACATTGAAGAACTGAAAATATCTTTTCAGTAGTACTAATCCATTGTTCAGCAACTAATGGATCAGTAGACCCGCTGAATGAAGGTGGACGATGTCTCATGAAGGATTCAACAGAATGTTGCTCCTTCCTTTGCTTGTTTGGAAATCCTGAATGATTCATAGCTTGAGAAAGTTGTGTGAGCATGGCTACAAGATTTTTCATTCCATCTCCCATAACGTTTGGTTGCTCAGAGGGACAATCATTGCATTGCCCGTCGAATTCCGTATTAACACGGTTCCTCCGGGTTCCATCCATTGACTAAAACCAAGAAGAATAGTGTGAGCAACACTAATTATAATAGTAAAACCACATAATCAAGAATAAAATTTCACACTTAAGGTCTTATCCTAGGTTATTCATGGACATTTCTAAAACACTAAGATTGTGTTCTATGCTTAGACTTATCCTTAGGGTTCTTACTAAGGCTTTCACATCCTAGTTTCCAAAGATTGACTATACCTTTCCTCTGATACCAACTATAACGGTCTGAAATTACTTCCAGTGGACTATAATTGATACCTATCAGGGAACTCCATGGGCGGCTACACCCCCTGGGCGGGACACACCACCATCCCCAGTGGCAGCCATTTCCTCATGAAGCCCTTGGGGGGAGAGCCATGCTTCGTCCAACGCTCACATGTGAGAGTTCCCAAGGATCGGATACATTCCTACCTCCTTTTCCTCTGATACCAAATATAACGACCCATACTTTACATACATTGTTAATACTTCAAAATTGAAGCATACTTATTACAACATATAACAAAACCACGAAAGGACCGTATATGTGTAGTGTCTTTAGAAACTGGGAAACATAAACAACTGGTTCATAAAACTTCTACAGTGTCTCCCATTTATTTCATCATATCTAGGGTCCCTTTTAGCATATTCAACTTAATATCCATCTTCCTGACCTGGGGAAAAGAAAATATACAAAAAAGGGTGATCTCAAATGCTCAGCAAGGGCGAATAAAGGAAATAAAAATCATATCATATTTTTTTTGAAAATCATAACCTGCAAAAGAGATCATAATATCTTAACATGGAATAAATAATAGAAGTGAAAATGAGATCCCCATAAACATAACATAAAACTTGAAACTTTGTGTCATGCACACATAATCATGGAAAATCATTTCTTGTTAGTCATGACTCATTTCCAAGACTATCTTAGCGGACAAAGTCCATTTCTGAACCGAGTTCACTCCTCGTTTCAGTCCTGTATCACTGAACCAAAATAACCTTCCATTCCAGCCATGTCTATCTCATGAGATATAAATCTTTACCCAATGAATTGGAGGGAGATATAGGTCCCACCCATCTTATAATGAATCCTTTCTTATGTGTGCCACATAATCATAAATCATACATCATCACATAACACATGTAACAAAAATGGGATTCTTGAAACATCATGACATCATAAAACAAATCATATAAGGTAAATTACTTCATAAAAATAATTCCCTCACAACATAATCAAATCAATGTAATAATAGGGATAAAAACAGAACCCTTTATTATCTTAGATGGAAAATAATTTTGATAAAACACTTGAACTTCATTCTTGAGGAAAATATCCTTTCTTCTTCAAAAACAATTTTCCTTTCTTAACATGTCATACAATTATAAACTAAAAGAAGTTGATTAAAAATAAACTTGAAATCTTGTAAAGGAAGATTCTTGGAAATAATTTTTTAAAAATCCATTCATACCGTATAAGTTAAAAAAACATTCTTCGTACTTTTGTTGGAAAAGTCAAAAAGTACCTCGTACGAAAAAACGACAAAAGATTCATTTCATATTCTTTAATAAAAACTCACCGAAGGGTAAAGTTAGATTTAAAATATTGTAAGTGGATGGAAACAATATTACATATTGAGGGAACATGGATGTGGATGATAAAATACACCCCAGTAAATACCAAAGTATAAACAATCTCGGATAAAAATGAGATTGTGATATTTCCCCTTACCTTAGGTCCGATTTGCTTTGTACGTGTCCGAAGCTCCTGTATAATGGTTTAAATAATTTTATTGACTTATTAAAGAATCATACATATTGATATGATATCATATATGGTCATATTCTTAGCTTCTTATTAGTAATATTTCATTGTTACTTGTTACTCGGGTCTTTATTGCCTTTTGTTCTTATGCATGTTTTGCCAAATAAATTCTTATTCTTATTTTAAGGTTATAGATACCTTATATCCAGAATGGTATTAGTGTAACATATATCATATTTATTCATTCAATTCATTTATATAATTACTATGTAATGATGATCATGTAGAACGAGTCGCATCACATCGTGGAGACGGTATTCCGTACGTACGCACGAGTGATGATATCGTTCCTATGATCGTGGAATTGTATTGGAGTGTATGTATACTATTTCAGAATCAATATCACTTTTTAATAGTCATATATAGTCATTATTTACACCATTATACCCATCCAAGTAAGGTGGTGGTGGAAAATAGATTACACCACGGCGTGGAGATGGTATTCCGTACGTACGCACGCGCGGTGATTTCATTTTTCCATAGGATGGATAGAAGGTAAATTAGGGTTGTTTCATATTTATAATAACATATCAGTATGTAAGTAATACTGATGTTATTACTTTATCATGAAACAACTAAAGAAGAAGAAGTTAAAGAAGAAAAAAATTGAAAAGATCGGTAATGAATATTACCTCTTCTTTTAAACGCCTCTTTGAATCCTCCACTTAGGGAACTAAGATTGGTCTTTGAAGAAGACCAGGACCTCTAGGATTATTCTAGGGAAGTGGATAAGGGATTTTGGCAGGGGTTTGCCGAGATTAGGTGCTCAAATTGGTGTGAGGAGGAGGGGGAGGAGGTGCCCTTTTATAAGGGAGGAGAGGGGCACCTTAGGAATATCTCAAAATATTATTTTATATTAAAGTCAAAATCGGTTTATAATGGTTCCAAAGGGTCTTATTTCGAAGGTAAAGTGGGGATGGGTCAAAATACTATCAACCAATAGGATTTAGACAAGTTTAGGTTATCATTTTAACCTTATCAATTAGATTTAACTCTAAGTTAAATAAGTTTACTTTTACCGTGTCTTCTTGTGTTCTTATACTATAAGGTTAATAATCTTACTATAAGCAGCCAAAAGAACCCCAAGTTGTTTATTATTAATATATATAACCTTATCTAAGTCATTTGGCTGAACCTTAGATTTTTAGGAATAAAATAACAATTACTAATATAATATTTGTTTTAAAAACTATTTTATGTCAATTTTGACACTATTTAGTAATTGATTTTTGTGAAAATCATAACAGAATTATTAGTTCAAACCAAGTTAATTAAATCAATAATAACATGTCATATTATCCTATAAAATTAGTGGGATTCATAAAAAGTCTCAAATTACATTTATTTTGGTTTTTATAACATCAATTATGTCAATATTTCATTAATAAGATAATTACTGCATCATCATTGTGTCATAAATAAATTAACATATTTAATGTCTAAAAATTACAAATAAAATAACATTATGTAGGAAATATTTTTATCTTTCTAATGAATATTTATAGTTGAATTTATCTTATGTATAACCCCATATTAAAAATTATTTACTTATTAAACTTTGATTTTAACTATTTTAACCCTTCTTTAAATAAATTAATAATAAATGTCCTAATCTAATCTAAGTGGGCCTAAATGGTCATATTTTATTCCTAAGTTTGTTTTTGGTCGAATTACACTTATCCAATAGAATTAGGACATGTGTTAGGGTAATAATAATATCATCTTTACCCTTAATTACCCTGTTTACTTTTTACCGTGGTAAAAGAAGTAAAAAGTTACTATTCAGCAAAAAATTATTTTCATCTCATTGAACCACATTTTACTTACTAACATCAACCGTGTCTGTCAGATTTTCGAAATTCCATTCACAGAAGCGGTAAAATTAATTTTTATGCAAAATTCAGTTTTTAACCTACCACTTAGTGGTTTCACTATTCATCAAAAATTGAAAGTTTTCAGAAAAATACCAAAATTTCACCCTAGGCTAATTTCGGTATTCCTAATCCAAAAATGAAGTCCATTTTGAAAGATAAAATTTCAAAAAGTGGTTATTACTATTCATAACGGCTATTTTAAATAATATTTTAATAGCATATCGTCGTTTAGTGAAACTCAGTATTGCGTACAACGCAAGCTATCGAGGAAGGTCGTGATTGCGTGTAAAGTAAGCCAAGCTAGTATGTAGTGAAAGATTCCTTTGATGATTTATATAACATAAAAGTCTCGGGTGTTACATGCTTCCACTTGTTTGAAATAAAAAAAGTTTTAAAAATATTCCCACGCTACTTGGTGTGGGTGTAAAATGGGGTCACTGCTTAAAAGTGGTAGTGGTTGGGAATCGTGGGTGGAAATTCCACCCACACATTATTTTTTTTAATATCCCACATCAACATGATATCCCACACATTTTTTTAAATTATTTAATATTTTTTTATAAAGTTTATGAATTCGCCTTTTATTTTTTTAAATTCTACACCTGTGTGGAATTTGTTTCACCCTATCCAAGGTACTATTTTGGACACCATAATCTAGATGAAAGTCAACAAACCACAACCCAATACTGCCAAAAATATATAAAAAATATATATAAATAAATCTTATATATATATATTTTCTTGAGTTTCAAACCCGAAAATACTTGTTTTGATCCTACTTAAAGCTTTAGATGACCGTAACTTAGCCGTCCAAGCTCAGATCAATGCACGGTTCATTGTGATGGGATCAATGTGACGCCATTTCATTTTATTCATGAAAATTTATTTTAAATGTGTCTTAAATGACCACACATTAAATATGATACCAATTTTAATGACCTGACCTCCATGGACCATGAACCTGGACACCTGACCCCATGGGTATCTTGTAATACCTTGGTTTCTTTCTTAACACACCATAGATTATTACCCACCGGGGTCACTTATAAAACTAATGATTATTCACCTAGGAAAAAAATGTTATTTCAATGTACTACTCATAGACTAGGAGTGTATTTTATCAACCCATCAAGGACCCCAAAAGAGAAGATTAAAAGGAGATAATATCACCATGTGACCCCCAAAACATCCTGCTATGTGTGGAACATCCATTTTAGCCTTATCAGGATCTACCCAATTATTTTCCATTCTTGTGATTCCTCAACTCCTACTTGAATCTACTTTAAACAATTACCCCTTCTATATATCATAATGAACATAAAACACACATAATTTAAGGATTAATAATTTATGGACTACCTATATCTTTCAATGGATTTAACCCCTTTAATTTTACTCATTCATCCCAGTCTAAGCCTACACTAATCATCCTCAAGTACATGAGCCCATATCTCAATCCACAAGCCTAAATTAAGTAATTATAAACATTTATAATTAACTTATCAATTAAAAATATAATATTCAAATTACTATAACTCTCTCTATTCTATTTTTTTTGATTTTTGAATAAAACCACTCATTGGGTTGAGTGGAAACCCTTACAATCTATTTGAAGACTAAACTAACCAAACACCATAGTTCCAAATAACCATTGATTCAACATACACCAAAATTCAAAATTAAAATTTGTAAATCTAGGGCCAAGATGGATCTAAATATATCACCATGTGTGGAACTCAAGTATAATAATTCATGTCATGGCACTCATTATGCCCTATACCTCATATGATTCCCAAGGCTACACAACCACTCATTATCGCCACCACCAATGCTGTTGGAACCACCCACACCAACGTCCAAAATTGATCCAGAATCAAATTAACCAAATCAATGATGTTGAAAGTGATGAAGAATCCCTAAAAAATTTGTACCATCACTTTGATCACCATCAAACCATATGAAAAAATAAACCAATAACAAGACACAACCCACCATGGAGATCTAAACAAAAACAATCATCACCACTAGAAAATTGAAACTTCCAATGAAGATAAACCATATGAGATTAAACACTAGAAATTGAAGTAGATCAATGAACCCCAATCTAGAACCACCCTACCTAGAATTTATAAAGTAGGATTCTGATACCACATAAAAGATATGCTACCTTCTTCAGATAAGACTGCCTTGGAGTTTTTCCTAGAAGCTACCTTAAAGTTATATTGAAGAGATAAGATGAAAGAATTATGAAATAAGAGGAATGAAACATGGAACCTTTAGAACATAACACCACCACATTAGGACCATCATAAAATAAGAAAATCCCACCCACCCCACTAAAGGACCCCTGAAACCAAAAGGAAGATACAAACTAAATTTATGTCATTCCTTTTATAACTCCATAAAATATTCAAACCACACTTCCCAAAACCACCATTAAAACCACCACATTAGACCAAAATAGGGTATAGTGTGATAGATTAGGTTGTAAGAGAATAAAGAGAACAAAACTAGGGTCTTGAAAAAGATCCATGTCTATAGAAGGAAAACAAGAATAAAAGCAAAACCCAAAACCAAAGCAACCTAAGAACTCAGAAAACTATTCCATTATCCCAATCACAAACCACCAAAAATTACATTACACTAGACCAAATGTGGGGTTTATCTTAATGTTTAGGTGGAAATAAAAGATAGGAAGATAACATGAACCTTATAAGAAAATAATACATGCCCCAAACAATAACGAAGTAGAAAATCCTAACCCAAAAGTAGAAGAAAAAACCTAAAACATGTAATAAGGGGTGAAAAAGAAAACATAAAAGAGGAGAAAAGAAATATGGTAAGGGGAGGGTATCTGGGGAAGATGAAACGGAAACCCTATTATCCAAAGGATAAAAACGAGTGGGATACTGATGGAAAATGACTCCATCCCCAAGGCAATTCCAAAAATACCACAACTGGAATATAGATAGTCCATAAAATTTCCTTGGTATTCCTACATAAAAAATCCCTATGATTTTTAACTCAATTGATCATCAATTTCAAACAATACTAAGAAAATGAATAAGATAACTCATCAACCAATTTACCTTCATTATAATGGGGAACAACCACAAGTATAAAACACTACTAATCTTCCTTTAACCACTGTATATAAAAGGCTCATCAAAATGGATAGATTTCACCATTATTGAGTGTAATGAATTATAAATCCCTAATTAAAAATGATATAAAATAGAAGAAACCAAATAATAAGAGGAAAAGGAGAAGAAGAAGTAACTACTACCTCAAACTGAGGCAATGAACTATTACCGAATCACCTTGGATCACTATAGGTAAAGGGAGAAAGAAAGGAAACTAATGGATGTCCCTTACCACTATTTAACTATATAATAAAGAAGAACCACTAAGTTGTTCTTTATAAAATGCCAAGAAAAATGAAAATTTCCCCTTTGAAAGTGGGGTTGGGGTCCACCATTAGAATCCCATTAGATTCCCATCGATAATCTAGTAGGCCAACAAGGTCCTGATGGGATTCCACTAGATTTGATAATGTGTGAAAAGCATCAATTGGAACTCTACGACATTGAATTCCATTAGTACAGAGTCACAATCAAACCATTCACCGAAACTCACCCCCATCAGTAACTATGCATATCAACTCCTTAGAATCCCATAGATAAATTTCCCATCCCATCATTTCCTTAGGAACTAGATAAAATCCATCTACTCATATTTTGGTACCGTAGATGACACCTCAACCATCCACCTTCTAGTTTCATTACACTCATCACCCACAATGATCACCATAGCCACCCAACATAAGGGTCACGCTATGAGTTACCAATAGGGTAATACACATGATAGAATTTTTCATATCATTTCCCATCTAATACTAACTCTCCTGAACTTTTACATCTTATAAGGACCACTACTCATGATCCTTACTTGAAAAAAGATGAGAAACCCATCCCATGAGCCTTTATCTAAGGTCTAAAAACATTAAAGTGCTCTATGCCACTACCATATCACAAAAAAAACCATGAACATCACAAATCTCTATTACCTATAGACACAACTCATACAATTCTAATAATCAAACATAAGAATATCAGTTTGATCACATTTTTAAAATCCCACATCAATTAGAGTATTTTAGTCATTTCACAAACCAATGACCTCTGATTTCCATAAATTGATACACAAACATAGCCCATTTAAGAATTCTTGCACAAATTTCATTAACTTTACTACTTATAATAATTAATACATCCCTTTCTTCCCCTTACTATTTGATGGTCCTCCACTGCATGAAGTCCTTGCATTCCAGATTCCTAATATCTTGAAAGACTTCCATTTCCACCATAGAACTGATAAACTTTCCATGAGTTTAATATTACTATCCAATTATGATCATCCTATAATCCTCCTAAGGATATGTTGGGATTTATCTATAAATTATGACCAACATCATCCACCATCACCTCTCCCTTCATGAACACTTTATTGAGATTCATGTAGTCTTACACTATGCACACTGTAAAGGGTCATATATTTTAAGTATTTGATGCTCACAAAATACCTTGCTTGTTTTACTAATGATTTTAATTTAATTAAATTTCAATTTATCTATTAATTATTTATGAAATTCCTCAATGTGGAATTATTATTCTATGTTTATTATATTTTAAGTTGAATTTTTTATCAAGTTACAAATAATGCATATATAAGAGTATTTCTTATATATTCAGAGAACATAAAAAATTTATCTTATATTTATAATCATTTAAAAGTATCAGATCTTATGTATTCTTTGGTGTTTGGAAATATTTATTAAAAATTAGATATTTCCCAAAGAAAAAAATATTATCTTTTATCTTATGTATTCAGTAAGTGTTACAATTTATTCTTCTACATTTAAATTTGATTAAGTATGGGATATTAGTATGGAAAAGAAACTTATATATTAGGTTGATATTATATAAAACCTTATGTATCAAGAGTTTTTATAAGTATAATATCTTATGTATTGAAGTAATGATTTTACATATTGAAGGAAAAATATTACACATTATATTAAAGTTGAGATTTCCTACATATGATTTGAAGATGTTAGGCATGATATCTATATTGAAGAAAATTTTATGTATAAAATAGAGTTCAAATTTAAGAGATTATCATAGAGAATTTCCATTGATATTTAAAATAAGAATATTTCTCAACTTTTAAGTAGTTCATTTTCAAAGGTATGATTTTAAGAAGAGTTTTACCAAGTATTTATAAGCTACTATTTCTGAAATAAAGAAGAGTAACAACTATAAAAATTCCTATTTCCAAGAAGAATATTGAGGCTTATTTTTTAATAAATTAATTTCTATATATCACATATATTTTATCTTGATATAATGAATATACATAATACATCAAAAAGAAATTGAGAAGATACACTCAAATTTTTTTACTCATAATTTTTCTAATTATTCTAAAATATATGTCATGAACTGAACAAATGAGGATTTATAGGCTGGTGGTAATCTGATTTTGACAGAGTGTTATCAGATCTAGTTCACTTTAGGATCAGATTTTGGGGATTTTAAAAATGTGAGTTTTATTTTGGGATTTATGGAAATAGAGTTAAAGTGTTTTGAGTTCGTATTTTAGGCTAGGGAATCTAGTGTTGGTGCAGTGGATAACACATCCATTCACTAGTAATATAAAAACATTCTTATTGACTTGGTATATATAGACATGGGTTATAGGGAAAACATTATTACATGCATCATATAGCAATAGGTTGTGATTTCCATGTCTTTATTGAGTCAACTCCCCTGTTATACTCTTTGACCATGGTACATCTTGATTTTATATTAGGATGCCTCCATGAAGATATCCAACTAGGATTATACAACAAGATCATGATGATTAACTACCTCGTGATGAGGCTTTAGTACAAGGTCCTGTATAGGAGGAGGTACCTTTAGGTGATTTTCCAGTCTTTCCACCACCCATTGAGTAGTAGGTTGCACTAGAAGTATATAAAGAGGATGTGTATAGGATGATCATAATCCATGAGTTTTAGAGGCAACAACCTATTAGGTTTCTGGGTTTTTATACCCCTATTAACCTAAATAATGGATAGAGGTAGTTACTCAAGTTTTATATCTTGTGAGGAGACCTCCAGACTAGATGGTAGTCTTAGCGGTGAGCCTTCTTCAGGGATCTATAGGGTGATGATGAAGTATAGAGACTCATAAACATGATGGTACAACCCTCTCTTGGTCAGAGTTTGAGTGTATCTTTAGGGGGGATTCCTATCTAGACACATTATGAGTGGTTCACATCCAGGAGATGCTGCAGCTTCAACATTGTAACATAACTGTGGCACAATATTCTTTGTGATTCACCAAAATCTCATGATACTCTCTATATATGGTTCAAGATCCATTTTTCTATGCATGGACCTTAGAGTAGGTCATATTATAATATATTATATTTGGTGTGATATATATTTTCATTCTTGCCTATGCTGGGGTTCTTCAGTGGGCTTTAATGATGGAGAGCTTCTCGGGTGAGAAGATGCAAATAGTTGGTGCTGGTAGTGGGCACATAGGAGTTGAGACCTCAGCATATTATAGCTGATAAAAAACACAAGGATATGGTCATATAAGATTATTCAAGATATGATCCCATGATAGAGGGTATATAAGTTAGGGATCTCAGGATGATTCTAGTAATCCTCGAGAGCGGTGGTTTTTCTCTTATAATGGGCGAGGAAATATCATGGGAATTTTCTAACCCACCAAGAATATGAGAGAGATAGTCAATAGACCACCCAAGAAGAGACATCAAAAAGATCAAGGAGTTTCACAAGGTTTTGGGTGTGGAATAAGAGAAGGGATATAAGTTTTAGGTGGTTTATGGTTTGACCTGTTTCCACTACCACCCCCATACAGTCCACAGTCCACACTAGGATCAGGGAGTTTGTGGTTAGGGATGAGTAAAAATACAGCCAGTGGAGGCCTTCGAACTAGAGGTTCCCAGTATGATTATGGGTATGATCAGTGTATTATATACTTTATTTTTAGTACTGATAGATACATGGGTGATTCATTATTTTCTTTTAACTTATCTTGTTTTATACTTAGAGATTCCGATTAAGCCCTTGGATCGACCCTTGCGCTTGGAGACTCCTACCAGAGGGGGTTCAATAATGAAAAACTTCTACCTACAGTCTGATATACCTCTTGTAGGAGAGAGTTTCTTATGGGATCTCTTTGAACAAGTGATGTTGAATTACAATTTCATCTTAGGTATGGAATGACTATCTATAGTTCATGCCCAAGTTGACTATTTTAGGTGGAAGATGTAGTGTATCTATAGTGATGGAATGAGGTTTTTATTCTTGTGTAAGAAGGAAAAACAAGAATAGAAGGATGGGATCATACTTTGGAGGATACAAACGATTACCCATTAGTTGTATAGTATTACCCTTAGAGTAATGGATGCTATGGGATTTTAGTTTCCTATAGTGGTGGAAGAGTATGAGGATGTCTTTCTTGAGGATGTGATAATCTTACCTCCTCATCAATAGATAGAATTCTATATATAATTTAACCTGATTATTTCCTTGATATCTATTCCAACATATCATATGACTCCCACAAAGCTTCATAAGCTGAAGGTGCAGTTGTAGGACTTACAGATAAAGGGTTTTGTTAGGCCTAGTGTTTCCCCCAGGGTAGACATAGTTTTGGTTGCCAATAAGGTGGATGGGATCTTGATGTTGTGTATAGATTACCATTTCTAGAACTAGGTGATGATAAAGAATAAGTATCCACTATCAATAATTGGTGTAATCTTTGATCAGTTGAGAGGGGCGAGATGTTTCTCAAAGATTGACCTCAGATTAAGTCATCACTAGCTTTGAGTTTGAGAAGTGAATATACTGAAGATGAAATTATGACATCGCTATGGTAATTATGAGTACTTGGTGATTCCTTTAAGAATTATTAATACCCCAATGGTGTTCATATGACTTTTGAACTAAATATTTCATCCTTTATTATACCGATTTGTCGTGGTCTTCATCGATGACATTCTAGTGTACTCAGTATCCAAGTAGGAGCACACGAGACACTTGAGGATGGACCTGGACATAATTCTAGAGCACTAAATTTATGGGAATATCTTTAAGTGTAAGTTTTTTATTCTATAGGTCCAATTTATGGGACATTACATCTCAGTATAGGGTGTATCAGTGGACCCAGCTAAGATTGAGGTATTTTTAGCTTGTAAGACACCCAAGAGCATGACAGATGTGTGGAGATTCCTTAGGTTGGTAGACTACTATCAATTATTAATGTCTTATTTATCTAAGATATAAACTGCCTTGACTACTTTGACCTATAATGGGTAGCCTTTAATTTTTATGGAAAGGTTTCAACAGGATTTCCAAAATTTGTGGCATAGGTTGATGAGCGCCCCCATATTAAGATTTCAAAATGAGGGTGTTGAGTATATAGTGTTATGGGATGCCTCAAGGACCAGGATTGGATGTGTCATGATACATAGGTTGGAGATGATAGATTATGGGTCCCAATATATGATACTTCATGAACAAAACCATGCGAACCGTGATCTAGAGTTGGAAGTGATAGTATTTTCTTTGAAGGTATGGAAACACCGCCTTATGGGTGAGTGGTTTATCAACTATTCAAAACACAAAATTCTCAAGTATATCTTCTCATAGAAGTATCTTAACTTGAGATAGAGTTTATGGCTAGAGTTCCTCTAGGATTATAAATTTGAGATAGTCTATACTCTTGTGAAGGAGAACATGGTGGAATATGCTTTCTGTAGGAGATCTTGTTTGCAATTATTGACTGAGGTTCCAGAGCAATTAGCCTCATTACTATTTTCCTTAGTGGATGTGGATGGTTCAGTTTAACTCCAATCGATGGTTATTACTCCACCACATCTACAACATTTTAGGGAGTTTTAACTTGGAGATATTGACTGTGAGACCTTTCATTTTAGGATATCCATTGGATGTGATCCTGAAGGATTTTCTAAAGGCATGGATCATGTCATCCTTTTCATAGGATGGATGATGGTTCCGGTTAAATTGAATTAGGAGGTTATTATAGAGTTTTATACACCCCCTTGGTGGTACATCTAGGTGCGTAAAATATGTAGCAAGACCTTTATTGTCAGTTATGGTGGCCAGGAATGAATAAGTGTATAGAAAATTTTATCTCTCAATGCCTCACTTATTATAATATGAAGGCTGAGCACCAGGTTCTAGTGGGTTTAGATCAACCCCTTGAGGTGTTAGAGTGGAATTAGGATGGTATATTTATGGAATTCATGATGGGTCTACCATGAATGTCTAGAGGACATGATTCCATATGGGTTATCGTAGACCGACTCACCAATTCGTCCCACTTCCTAGCTATCTAAGATCATAGTTTAGTAAAGAGATTAGGATGCCTTTAGATGTAGAAGATAGTCTGGATTCATAGAGTTCCTTTAATGATCATTTCAAAACATAATGATCACTTCATTTCATGATTATAGAGAGGATTAAAGGTATAATTTATGACTTATTTTCATTTGAGCATGACGTTTCACCCCCAAATTGACAACCAAACTAAGTATACCATTCAGGTTTTGGAGGACATGCTTTAGGCTTGCATGTTGGACTTTGGTTGTAGTTGGGAGGATCACCTATCCTTGTGGAGTTTATGTACAAAATTAGTTACCATTACACTATCATTATGTAACTATTAGAGGTCTTGTATAAGAGACCCTATAGGTCACCACTATGTTGGAATAATCTAGGTGAGTCAGAACTTCATGGTCCCATAGATGGTGTGAGGAATGATAGAAAATGTGTAGATCATCCATGAGCGGTTGAAGAATACCCATATCCATCATAATTCTTATGCGGACCAACACTATAAGACTTTGGAGTTTAAGGATAGAGACCATGATTTCATGAATGTCTCACCTCAATGTGGATTACATATATTTGGTTGGGTCAGAAAGTTATCTATGAGATTCATTATCCATTTCCAGGTATTGTGTAGGGTTGGTGAGGTGGTGTATCACTTAGACCTACCACCATAGTTATACTGAGTACATGATGTATTCCATGTATTTCAGTTGAGGATGTATGTGCATGAACCATAAAATGTTATAGATTGGGTTGATATAGGCATCAAGGATGGATCTACCTTTGTAGAGTAGTTGATTGGGATTGAGGATTAGTGGGAGAATATTCTTAATGGGTGAGAGATTCCTTTGGTGCATTTTCGGTGGCAACATGAGAATCTTTAGGAGATCACCTGGGATTAGGAGACCCAGATGTGATCTCAGTACCCTCATATTTTCAATTAATATCCTTTTCTTTCTAGGATGAAAATACCTAAGGTGGAGAGAATGTAATGACTTTTTTTTTCCTTTTAAGACTTTAGAATATTTTAAGGGATATTTTTGGATCCATGTGATGAGTTAACATGATATTTTGAGGCCTGAGAAGGCTCAATATTGGTATAATACAAATATTAAATATATTATATTTTGTACACACATTTTTTTATAATAATGGAATAACTATCAAATGGAGTCTCAAATCAAAAATCTATGACCACTGTTGAATCTATGATGTTGGTTTTACCCTAGGTGCAATATAACCTTTTCTAGCATCAGGTGTTTGGTTAAAAAGTGTCCATGGGAGGACTAGTTAATTAATTAATTAATTTATTATCCATGGCCTATATCTATTTTATTTAAACCCAGTTATAGGAAAATCCTTAGATTAGCTTCATAAACCTAGATATTTGAGGATCTATAGAGGAGAGATTTATGAAAATGATAAATATTGGTCCAAAATATCAGTACCACTATAATCATCTATGATAATATAGTTTGGATCTCACTAATGACACAAACATGAGACCAATATTCATCAGTTATTGATCAAAACCCAAGGTATGGTGATTTTTTCCATTGGTTTATTTCCCCATTTTATTATCCCATGATGAATATGAATTGAATCCACCGATAGATTGATTCATGGGTTGTTTATGATTATGGGTTTAGGTTTATCTTTCTAGGATTCTAGGGAATTTATATTATTTGATTTTAGTTATTCATTCTTCATTCTAATAGTAATGAATTGAGGACAAACCCAAAATGGATGTTGACACTCCGTTTCATCCAAGGAAATGAAAAGATTATGAAAAATGTTTTAAATTATGTTAAATTAGCTAAGATCCCTAAGAAAGATCAAAGAGATCTATTCCCAAAGGATATGCCTAAGTCCCACACCCAAGACCTGTGCACACCACCTATGTAGAAAAGAAGGCACAACCACACCAGTGCAGGAAACCTGCACTGAGAACATGCACCAGGGACATGTGAAGACAAGATCCTTAAACTAGGGTACCCATTTTTCCTATAAATAAGATCCTTGGGATCCTCATTTGTAGAACATAAAATTTAGAAGAACCCCCCGATCTTTGATCGCACAACCCTTTTGCTCAGGTCCTCCAAAAATTCTCAAGTAGCTCTTCAAAACATGATAAAAATGATAATTAAAGGGATAGGTGAGATAAAATCCCCTTTAGGGTCTAAAACACTATACACCTATATAAGTACCCTTCTTACATAATAGGAATCTACCTGTGTGAGACCCCTTCATTAAGAAAGGACCTACACTAGGCCCATAAAGGGACACCTGAGGAGACTCGTGGTGCTTAGGCTAAAAGCCTATCCCAAGTTTTTTTTCATAGGTGGTCCACTTACAAAGGAATATTCATCTCACATAGGCATATCCTCATCTATTATAAGAACTTTTAGTTCCTCCTAGGACCTATGCCAAGCACCTGCGCCAAGAAACTATGCCAATCACATGCGTGCAAGACCTACGTGAGTCACCTTTTGAGACCTTATCCAAGCCACCAATAAAAGGGATCCTCTTCCTTTAGATCCATTATTTGAGAGGGAAAAAGTTAAAACCTCTATATAAGCCTTCAAAATCGCACCACCATGGAAAGTTCCACACCATCATATCCCCCATTTGGGTGTGTATTTTTATGGTTAGAGGTTTCCCGCACTTGTTTGGATGGATAGTCAGGGTACTTAGGGTGCATGTGAGTGTGTATACCTATGGTCACTAGGACCCCTAACCCATAGAAAATGTTAGGGAGTTCATGGTCTCAGATACTAGGGTTAGGACCATGTACCCCCTTCATATTTCTGAGACTTGGAGCCTCTAACTCTAGGTAGGGAGGGTGAGGATTACACTTGATTTTCTATTCAACATGGAATAAGATCCTCCTCCCTCACTGTGATTTTTTTTTGGGAATCCATCCTAAAGTAATCCCCTAGAATTTATTCTATGAGTTTTCACTCTTACTCCCCTCTACCTCTTGGCCACTGGGTCAAAGAGGGGATGGGCACCCGAGTCCTCTCCTCTATCTCTCTTGCTTCCTTCCTTCCTCATTTTCCATACCCTGGACCCATTATAGGGTAAAGTGAAGAGAGGGAAGTGATGTATCCCTGAACTATTCCATCAGTGGAAGAGGGGGTAGAGGAGTTGGGCACACACAACAACCCATCCACCCCCTTTGGTATTTTTTTCCATTTCCACCGATAGGAAAAAATAAATTTTGTGGTATCTCAGATCATCCTCTTCCTCTTGTTTATCACACCAAGAATGACTCACATGGGATTAAAGGTTAATAGTGATCATAAAATCCACATGATCAATTCCATCCATTGAAATATGAGAACTATTATTCCTACTATAATCATGATATGTAGGACTCCCACTTAGGGCCCGAGCTCAATGGGTATCCTCTTTAGGAGTAAGCCCCAATCATAATCCCATCAATCCGAGCATCCTACTTAAGAGTAAGCCCTGAAACTGACCTAAAAAACACCATGAGTTAATATATATCTCATGGTACCTTTATAGATCATCCTTTTTAGGAATAATCCCCAACTTAATCAACTCAAAGGGACATACTCTCCTATGAGATGAACCCGAGAGCCTCCATAGGCGTGAGTACTCACTACCAAACTATGCAGGTTTTGATTCTTGTACAAATGAGATATATAGGAAGTCTCCACAAGGTTCAAACCCAAAAATTAAAATCAACTATATTCTGTGGGTCACATTACCATTAGGGTCTAATTCAACCCGAGAATCCACAATTCTCTATCAGGTTCCCTGGGCTGCCTTGGTGTAAGTCCCAATCCAAAATTCAACTTGGAACCTTTTTGCATATACATCCTCACCACATGATGTTAGAATTTATGGTTATTACCTTATCAACTGACCATAAAAGGTATTATGTTCCCCATTACGTAATATGAAACTACGTGGGTTCTTATTCCTTTCACAAGGATACATTGGAATTCCATTTATGGGTTCAATACCAACACCAAAACAACTCCTGTATCCCTAGATGATGATACACTCTAGAGTGCCTCAATGTGTGGCGAGAAAACCATCGTCATCATAATAATGATTTTTTTTCTTCTAATTTTTATATAAGGGGATACCATTTATAGATAACCTTAGATACATAAAAATATCTCTATTGATGAAGAACCTCAGATACATATATATGATTCTAACTCCCATACATGATAATAATTGATTTCTAATTCTAAGGTGACCCAAATCATACTTGGGAATAAATAAAGGACTCATGCATATATCTTAAATCTATAAGACATTCCCAGAGTAGGAAATAATTCCACCCAAAAGGGTTTGACGAGCCTTACCTCCCATCCTCTCAACCAATGTGAGTTATTAAGTATTGTTGGACAAACTTCACGATGAGTGCCTACCTTTGGAAAGAAGGTACCTCATGGATATAGAACCATTGGGTGTTTTTGGTTCCATGAAAAAACCCGTTGGAAACCATTCAAAAAAAATGTTTCATAACCCAAAAATATTCTCCATAGGAAACAAAAAATAGTGAACCCAATGTGAATCCTTAACCAAGATGATAGTATCACCCATCTATTAGGCCCCTTTCACCTAATAAAATAAGACCATACAATACAATAAATCATGTATGCGTTCATTCAGATAAGATTATATTTTAATAGGGTTTTCATGTGCGTGTTTTTTTATATTCAGGAACTTCTTTCCAATAACTTCTTTCAATCCAATGATGCCCTTCTATATTTCACCAACACATGACCAGGATACTACTTAGACCAAATCTTAATTCATGAAAAGGATTCCATCACAAACCCAGCATCTTAAACACTGGGTCTCTAATGCAATGGTCTGGGAGTATAGTTAGCATGATACTATCCCAACCTTAGAGGCCACCCAACATGCTCTTCATTTCACCAAGCCCCGCTGATCGTCTGATTAGTGATGACCGATGGTCCTAACATAGATGACACTGACTCCCATATTAAAATATTTTGGGATCTTATACCTAGAACATAAAAACTAGCCCCTCCCATACTTTAGGGAGGTGGATCAAGAAGCTGCATATGACCTCATCTAGAAGAAACATGGGTCCTTATAAATGGATACTGCTAGCAATCACCACTACCAATGCCGCACGATAGTGACCCTCAACATGAAGAGGGTGTTATCCTTGGATATTAGGCCTAGGTCCCTCAGACCCAAGCACACAGTATGGATTTACAGGGGTAGTGAACGGTCACCAGGGAGTAGGGACACACCCCTCTCCCCTACATAGAAGCCCCAAAATCCAATTTTATGTCCAATCATGATTGGGAACATAAACCTATCTTTCTTAATTCATCCAAGCATCAGAATCATTTGGAGGCACCCAATGAAACCCACCATTCAAATACGAAAACATATTGTGAGAAGAAACATGCACATGCCTGTACCCACCAAGCTTGTCACTAAACTCATCTAGAAGCACTCAAAGAAACCCTCTAAAAAAATATGGTGAAAACCTGCAAGAATGAACACACACCTGGATATATTCACCAATCCTTTGAGAAGCTTCATCTGACAGCACCTGAAGAAGTTAGTCGGAAATTCCCGATGACAAGCAAGGGGAATACTCGACTCTTTACTCCTCCACATGAGTACTATCAGTATCCACTGACAGGAAATGGAGGATAGGAGTAGACACATACAGCTAATCCAGATATGGAATGGGAATATTTCCTCATTACAACCACTAAAGTCACTAAGAATATCATGTAAATAGTGATAAGGAAGATAAAAATCCCTACCCACATCTTGAAGACTTTCTGGGACATTATAATAGTGATGATAGTAGTACCCAAGGGACGGATTCACAATTCTATCCCCACAAGTGGGGTGGCTCATCGCCATGTCACCCCAAAATAGATACACACCTCTGATCCCATCTAGGAGGGTCATGAGACAAACTTACCATATTATACATACAGCCAGATTGGGAACATACACCCACTTCAACTGGAGGTAATCAGACTATACCAATGGACACTCTAAGGTAGATAAAGAAACCTTCCCATGACAACCACTTATCCTAGTAGGTGGCCCCAATCTATCATAAGAAAGCATCCAAGAAAAATCCTCATAAAACATGATTGGAAAATAAAGATCCAGTTTATGATCCAAATATTCTTTAATTATAGAGTTCTTGAAGCCCTCATACATTTATTTGTGGAAGCTCAAGATCCTACCCTCCTATTACCAAATTAAAGGAGCAGTAGCAATAATTCTGAAGGTACTTGTCAAATAATTCATTGTGAAGGCTTGATTAATGAAAAAAACCCATTAGATCTCGAGAGCCTATCGCTTTATGAGAGTTACAGAAGCCCTCCACATGGACAGAAGATCAAGGAGAAAGAGGGTATTCCCCTTGCTTCAATCCACCATGGTGGTCCTCCACATGACGTCATTCACTATGAAAGTTCTCTCCACAATAGTATTTCACATTGTCAAAATAATTCTCCAATTTGAAATTTAGTGATGAGAAATCCCTCCTATCGCGAGACACTTGTGAAAATATGGACAGTCATGTCTGATGACTTTTCATTGACAGATGAAATCCTTTCTCAATTAGAATACATCCTAAAGTGATGGTCATTCTCCAAACCTACTTTATATCACCTTCTTTACAACACAACAGAGGAAATCCCAACCAATCTCACTGCTTATGATAAAGCGTTAGGGAAGTGTCTACTATGGTCGGACCGGGTAGAGGAACTGCTAGTGAAAGATAAAGAATATATGCTAAATATGAGGAAGTATCTGGCTAAATATTACATACTAGTCATGTTATGGCCTTTTTACACCCCTCTATACAACATTACAAAGTCATTATTAGAAGATTGTGTGCACGAAATCCACCTCAATATATGGAGAAATCTTCATCACTTAAAAGAAAAGGTATTAACCTATGAAAGATACTTGAATTGGTATTACCATATGAATGATATCAAATTAATTTCAAGGTAATATAAGGGTTGAAATTCCAAATTAACTTGGAATCTATCCTAGATTCACGACATCCAATGATCAAGAAATAACAAGGAGCCCTTCAATGTTCATTCCTCGACGCATTAATGAGGTTGCGAAAAATGATCAATGATTCCCCATTTGGTGTCAAATTTAGAGTTTGGGGTTCACATGAAGAATTACACTTCACCATGCTTCCTAATAAAAAAATCCCACCAAAGGTTGTAGCATGCAATGTCATAGCCTCAATCCAGCTCCAAAAAATGGATCTTGTACAAAACCAAAGATATTTTCAATGAAAAAAAGTTCCAACTGACTCTCACCGACTTCAAGCCAGAAGAGATAAAGTTTTTGAGATACTTTTTCATCAATCATTTGAGAATATAGATCAATCCTTTTGTTTAGAGGATTTTAGCCTTCAGATAGTGAAAATGTCAAAAATAGCACAATGATCTTTGGAAATGGTTTATCCAAGTGCATAATGAATGATGAATATAGTGACCCTAGATTTTTACACATAACATTACATGATTTTAAGCATAATTAAAAATTAGAGTACAATCCAAGGATCATGAAGTCTAGTGTCTTTGAAGACTAAGTACATAAAACTTAAATGGGACTAAAAACACTTTTTATTTAATCTTCATAAAGAGATCCTAACTTCCTTTGAGTCCTTACATCTACATAGGGTACCCTAGGGATCACATGAAAAAAGGGATGATCTAAAATCCTAGTAAGAAATTAAATACAAGAATAAGGATTTAGCACAAGGGCTAGAGATCATGACATAATGATATAAAATGGCATATAGAATCATAACATATAAACATGAGATCATATAAACATAAATTCATATTATTGTGGAAGAAACATAAATAATTACTTTAGCATGAGTCAAGGATATTTTCACATAGTGGATCACAAGTCAAGGTTAACCACTAAGACCATTGCACATGGTAGCACGAGTCAATGCTAACCACCAAGACCATTGCACATAAGGCCTCATGAGACTAAAATTTACCCAATGCATTGGAGCAATATTTGGGTGCACCCATATTAAAATGTTCATGAATATTATTTCCACATAAATAATCATACATAATCAATCATATATAAACATAAGGGAACCTATGGAGAGAAATGAGTATCACATTCATGTCATAAAGTGTAATGAATGGGAGTATCATAAAAGTGTCCATGAGAGAAAGGAATTAAAAAATGAATGGAAATTAATAAGGTAAAATATGAATATATCATTGTAATTTATGTAAAAAATAAGTTATAACATGTAATAAGAGTATTTAGGAAATTCATAGCATTAAAACATTTTAGTGCGGTTTTAAGGAAAATACTAAAGAGCATTTAAAATCGAAAAGGGAATAATATTTTATATAAAAACATAATTTAAAAAATAAGTTTTTCATAATAAAATACTGATTTTATAAAAACAATTATAGATTAAAACAAATGGTATAGTGCACTTGAAATTGGGTAAAAATTTGGGAAGTTCCCTTAAAACGAGTTTGCTTATTGGGAAGTATCGAGGAGAGAATTCTTAAAAGCATGTATATCCCAAAAAGAGAATGAGGGATGGATATTGAAACATGATTTTGGATCATATAAATATTATTAATAATTTTTACATAAAAATAAAAGACAACTTCATTTGGGTGTATATATATATAGAGCAACCCGAAGGAATTAAGGAAGTTCTGGTAGAATCCCTTACAGAATATCGACATGGTATCAAGTGTACTTAGGAGGTCTTAATGAGAGAGAAAATGGTTTATAGTCACTTATAAATCACGAGTTAAGTATGGGGGAGGTGATAAATCATACCCCATCATTAGGGATTACACATAAAATGGCATAACATAGAGGACATTCTTGAATAAAAGTGAAATAGAGAGGATCCCTTACCTTAAGTCCGATGGTGATCTTTTCTTGATCTTAATGACCTGAAAAATAAAATTAGGTTCAGTAATTAATAATTAAAAAACATCTTTTACATGTAAATTATTTATTATAACCTTTTTAAGTTCATTCATCACCTTTTTTATTGGTCATGAGGTTAAATTTCATTGTTCAGGTCCATTTGTTTTCTTGGTTTTAATGTTCGGTTCACTTATATTCATGTTCGGATACACATGTATGATGAAAGTGGTTGTACATAATTTAAGTTATATTTTATTGTTGAACATACAGAAGGTTACATGGTTGTAAATTTAATTTGGTTACTTGGAGTGAAGTTGAATCATTATATAAAACATTAACGTTAAACACATGAATTAATTTGGTGATTTTTCTCTTGTTTTATATTATTATTTTACATCATGTGTGTAAAAGGATTCCATAACATAAAATAAGATAAAATACATATATTATGATATGGTTAAACCATTAAAATGGTTTCATGACCAGTCTAGAATATGGTAAAGCAAATTGAAAACCCGTCGTCCTTGAATGTGATAAATCAACACATCTCAGATGATATTTTCATTTATAGAATAAAAGGAGGGGGAGGGAGAGATTATAATAAAATATACCATTATAATAATATAATTATAGTACATGTATGTTACTAGAGTTATCATACCATTTTGGTTAAGGTATTTGAGTAAAGAAAAAAGAAAATAAAAGAACTTGAAAGAAAATAAAATAATCAGAAAGAGGAATTTACCACTTGAGTTTATCTCCTTTGAGAGCCTCTTAAGGGGAGAGGATTTGTTATTTTGAGGATACCAAGGGATGTTGTACATGGGGGAGTATCTTTGGGAGTTATTTGGGAAGAAATTAGGAAAGGAACAAGGCTTTATAGGAGTGAAGATAAGAGGAGAGTGTGGGTGGTTTTTATAGTGGAGGAGAGGAGTGAATTTTGAATATTTAATTCATTATTTAATTAATTTACTCAAGAAAAGAAATAATGTTTGATTCTTGTGACAAAAAATAGTAATAATTGCATGCGAGTTATAACCAATGTCCATTTACATCATCCATGACTCACGCATGATGCATAAATTCAGGTTTTAGCATTTATTGTGAATTATCATATTTTACTATTCATAAAAATTCATGTATTTTAGAAATATCCCAAAAATTAACCCTAAACATTTTTCAATGCGTAGAATCAAAAAATAAACTCCATTTTTTAAAAATAATTTTCTAAATAATATTAATTTAATTTTTAAATAAAATCACAATTTATTAAAAAAAACAACATTAAAACTACAACTTGTTTTATAACACCTTGAAAAAATAATCAAGGTCCCATAAAATTATATTATAACCACAATAAAATAAAATAACAATTTATCATTAAATTTTATGAAAATAAATTTCCATTTTAAATTATTAAATTAATCATAAAATTGTAATTAAAATATTTATGACATACAAAAATATCAATACTTATACTATGATCGTTTTTTCAATTATAAGATGTATAAATTGTATTTGTACATTCATGGGTGACGTTTCTATTTTTTTGGCCAACTTAATATTCATTAATATTCATTATTATTCATAAGGGTATGTTACTATTGACAAGGGTATGTTACTATTCATCAAAAACTAAGTTGATTCTATCAGACTCTAAATATCTTACTGAACGCAACCGTGTATGTCATATTTTCAAAATTCAAAACACAGATGTAAAAATATTATGTTTAAAGGTCACATATTACTTAGTAGTTCATTATGTTGTGATTTCATGTGATTATATGACATAATTATAGGAAGCAAATTTCCATTGATAAAACATTGGATCGTTACGTTATCCACCCTTATGAAATTTATCCCTCAAAATTTCATTTTACATTATAAAACATAAACTAGTATAGGTTCTTTTCCTTCATTGCCTCCTCCGGTTCCCATGTTTCCTCTTCATACTTATAGTTCCACCACATTACTTTGACCAAGTGAGTAGTCTTGTTATGTAGAACTTTATCTCTATGATCCAAGATCTTCACTGGATGCTCCTCGTAAGAAAGATCATTCTCCAAAGGTACCACCTCTGAAGAGAGTACATGTGAAGTATATGGTATGTACTTACTTAAGAGGGATACATGAAAGACATCGTGTACTTTGGGCATGGAAGGTGGAAGTGCTAGTCGATAGGCCACATCTCCGAATCGATCAAGGATCTCAAAGGGACTGATGTACCTGGAACTTAACCTTCCTTTTTTCCCAAACCTCATTACCTTCTTCTCTATAGATATGTATATAAATACCATGTCTCTAACTTCAAAATCAAGGTATCCTCGATGATTGTCTGCATAACTCTTTTGTTAACTTTGGGATGCCTTAATGTGATGTTGAATAGTTTTCACCTTCTTCACAATTTCTTTGACCATTTTAGGTCCTAGCATATTATGCTCACTAAATTCATCCCAACACACCAGTGTTCTGCACCTTTTCCTATAGAGGGATTTGTATGGTACCATTCAGATGCTCGAGTGGAAACTATTGTTGTAGGAGAATTCAACCAGTGGAAGATGTTGGTCCCATCCTCCTTTGAAGTCCATAGAACATGATCTCAACATATATTATAGCGTCTGAATAGTTCACTTAGATTTTCAACCAGTTTGAGGATGATAGGCCATACTGAAGTTCAGTTTAGTTCTTAGAGCATGTTGGAGACTTTTCTAGAACTTCGAGGTGAATCTCAAATCTCGATCGGATACAATAGATAGTGGTACTACATGAAGCCTTACCACCTCTTTGATATATATACATGCAAGTTGATCCAATGAGAAGTCATCTTAAATAACGATAAAGTGAGATATCTTTGTAAGATGATCCACAATGACCCATATAGCATTGTTTCCTCTGGATGTCCTTGGAAGTCCAGTGACAAAGTCCATAGTGATGTTCTCCCACTTCCATGTTGGTATGGGTAGTGGTTGCATCATCCCCTTAGAATTCTGTCTTTTAGCCTTCACTTGTTGACATACCAGGCACTTTGATGTATAATCAGAAATATTCTTCTTCATATTATCCCACCAAAAGTTCTCTTAGAGATCTTGATACATCTTTGTGATCCCTAGATGGATAGAGAATGTTGAACTATGTGTGTCATTCAGAAGCTCATTATTTATATCTAGATTGTATGGTACAAATAATCATGATCCAAATCTTACAAATCCTTCCCCATCAATCATTAACTCTAAGGATTTCCCATTTCTAATAGCTTCCACCCTTTTCAAAATTTCCACATCTTTTCTTTGAGAATACTTTATTTTCTCCATGAGGGATGGTTGAGAAATAATTTGAGAAAGGATTGATGATGTTCCTACCTTAAGGATTCCCATGTCCATCCTCTTCAAATCTAATAATATTATATCCATTTTAATTCTCATAATAGATAAAGATGTAGGATCCTTTCTACTTAGAGCATCCGCTACATTGTTTTCCTTACTAGGATGACAGTGGATTGAGCATTCATAATCCTTGATAAGCTCTATCCATATTTTTTGGTACATATTAAGCTCTTTTTGTGTGAATATATATTTGATACTCTTTTGATCAGTATATATCTCACACTTCTCCCCATAGAGATAATGCCTCCAGATCTTTAACGCAAAGATCACAACCGCCAACTCTAGATCATGCATAGGATAGTTTTGCTCATGGATTTTCAACTGCCTTGAGGTGTAGGATATCACTTTATCATTTTTCATTATCACACAACCTAATACCTTATTTGAAGCATCACTGTACACCTCAAAGAGTTCTCCACTTATTGGGAGTGTGAGTGCTAGCGTAGTGATAAGCCACCTTTTCAACTCCTTAAAGCAGTCTTCACATTCTTGAGTCTTGAAAAACTTTACTCCCTTCCATGTCAGCTTGGTTATTGGGTTTGATAATTGTGAAAAGTTCTTCAAAAATCATCGATAATACCCTGCTATACCCAGAAATCTGCGGATCTCCGTTACATATATTGTCCTGGGCCACTCTTTAATCACCTTTGTCTTGGAAGGGTCCACAGATATCCCTTTGCTAGTGATAACATTCCCCAAGAATCATACTTCCTCCACCCAGAACTCACATTTACTATACTTTTCTTACAACTTATCCCTTCAAAAATTATTTAACACAGTATTCAAATACTCCTCATGTTCCTCCTTTCTCTCATAGTATATCATAATATCATCAATAAAGAATACCATAAAATTTTCAAGGTAATCTCTAAAGACTATATTCATTAAATCCATGAAAATTAATAGATAATTAGTGAGTCCTAAGGGAATTACAATGAACTCATAGTGTCTATACCTCATTCAAAAGGTAGTCTTGGGAATATCTTCCTTACTCACCTTTAATTGGTGATATTCCAATTGAAGGTCCACCTTAGAGAAATAATTTTCCCCATGAAGCTAATCGAAAAAGTCATCTATCTGAGGCAGGGGATACTTTTTATTTATCATGATTTTATTGAGATCATGATAATCAATGTAGAGGCACATTGAACCATCCTTCTTCTTAATGAAAAGGACTGGCACACCCCACAGTGAAGCACTCGAGCGTATAAGACCCTTCTCTAGATTATCCTTTAACTTCTTCTTCAGCTCTTCTAACTCTACAATGGCCATTCTATAATGTGTATTTGATATAGGTAGAGATATAGGAATAAGTTCAATTAAGAAATCAACCTATCGGTCAGGAGGAAGACAAAAAAAATCTTTAGGGAGCACACCAGTGTAATCCCCCATGATAGGCATGTCTTCAAACACGATTCTCTCCTTTGTCTCAATTATTTGAGCTAGAAATGATTTCTTATAAGGAATTAATATCCACACTTGAGACACTAATTCTAAAGGAGATTCATCTTCCTTCGTACACTTGTAAATAATTGGTGGATGCTTCTGGATGTGAAGAGTGATCTTTATTTCCCGACAGTTGATGTTGGATTTTGTATAAATATAGCCAATCCATGCCCAAGAGAGTGTCGAACTCTACTAAAGGATGTATGAATATATTTTATGGGAGGTTCAGTCCACAAATGTTAACCGAGGAGGAGTTATAAACCATGGATTCAACAATTTCCCCATTCTCTATTCTCAAAGATAAATTATCCTCCAAATTTTTAGGCGGTTCTTAAATAGTTCTACTAAACTTGTAAGATATGAAAGAATGCGTAGAACTAGAATCAAATAGTAAATTCTCTATTCTTGAATGAATAACTAGTATAACTTTCACCACATAATTTTCCAGCTCCACCTCAGTAATAGTGATTGCATAAGCCCTTCCTTGTTTCCTTGGAGGTTGTTGTTGATTGCCTCCGAAAACCCTTGTCTTAGGGAAATTGTTTGCATAATGCCCATGATCCTTGAAGTTGTAGCACTGAACTACATGTTGAGTATTTATGCGAACCTTCCTTTATTATTCCACATTAGCGGGATTATTCATATACCATCATCAATTTTTAACCAGATGTCCTATCTTTCCACATTTGAAGTAATTCCTGGTTCCCTTTAGACAGTTCCCAGGATGCTTCTTCCCATAATTTTTACACGTGGGATAATCGAGCTTATTCCCATCATGGAATTTATTTTCGGGACTGACCACATGAGATTCCATTTTCCTCTTCTTATCACTGGGCCCATGATACCACTGAGAGTATCCAATATCCATTTCAACCTTGAGGGCACAATGAACAATCTCCTCATAGCTATCGAAGTCTCAAATTGCCAACGATTTTCATAGAATCAACTTTAGTCTACTAAAGAAGCAATACACCTTGATTTTGGTGGTCACGACAAAGATAGAGGTGTACCTTGAAAGCCTTGTAAATTTTGCTTCATACGACCCGATTGAATCATCTCCCTTCTGCCTGAGTATGAGGAACTCTCTTTCTATCTTGATATGGAGGGTCCGGGGAAAATATTTATTGAAAAACATTCTCTTGAATTCCTCCCAATCCATGGAATCAATTTCCTCTGGTGGATTCATATTCTTGATCAGTTTCCACCACTAATCTGCTTCCTCATCAAAACGATAGACCACCAGTACAACTTTCTCTTATTCTGAGCACCATAGGATAGAAAATATCTTTTCAATTGAGTTAATCCACTATTCCACGAGGAGGGGATTATATGATCCACTAAACATGGGAGGCCTTTTCCACATCAATTATTCAATGACATATTCATCTTTCCTTGGAGGAGGAGGATGTTCCACATGATTCAAGTTATTATTCATAACTTGAGCCAGCTGAGCAAGTACTATCATGAAGTTTTGAGCACCCGTTCCCATTATATTAGGAATATCATTAGGGAAATTGTCACATTCCCTACCATTGGGTGGATGGAACCCATCATGGATTACCTCTAAAATGGAGTAATCCCATTGAATAGAGTTGGGAAAGAATAGATCTGATGGAGATCAACCAACTTCACCCTCTATGATGGACCGAATCACCAGGAATCCTCTATAAATGAGGCTTTGATGGAGTCCTCCTCAGATACATCGATAGAATAGAGATTGTGACCATTATAGATGAAATGCACATTGGGGACTATGGTTCCCATTAGTCTGGATACAAACTTTCCCACCAAATCCAAAGGCTTGGGTATTATTGGCCCAATAACACAGGATTGTACAAAATTCACCAAGAAATCTAATTCTTGTTAAGTGCATGCCAAATCTATCCATAAAACCTCATAATTTCTACATATAGATAAATAATCATGGACATTTTACATATGGGGAATAGATGTTGTGGGTTCATACCCTCCATCTTAGGCCAAGTAGTTCAAGTATATTCTTACTACTACCGATTTCTTCTCTAAATGGGATAAGGCAATACCTTTCAAAGAAGTTGGGGACAAAAGAATTGTTGGATTTGTAAAAGAAAAAATCATTACCATATTTTGTGTCTCTCATACAATAATTATGGAAAATGACACCAATTTCTATTCTTCTGAGGTGGAAAATCTATATCATGAATATGATATCAAATCCAACCATTCATACCACTATCATGCAGTGGATAATGAAAAAATAGAGGCCTTAAACAAGACCCTATAGAACATACTCCAGAAAATGGTGGAAAAATATAAAAAGTCTTGGCCTGAAAATATTTTTCATGTATTATGGGATTACCAGACCACAATCCATACTTCCATATAGGCGACCCCATACTCATTAGTATATAGAACAGAATCAGTCCTACCCATTGAGGTTTAGTTTCCATCACTCCATGTTTCCATATGTGATCAGCTATCTGAAGATGAGTGATCCCAAAAATAGCTAGATGAATTGGAATTACTAGATAAAAAGAGATTGCATACTTTTCACCACTTAGAAGTATATCAGAATCATATAGCGTGAAATTTTAACAAGAAGGTTCACCTCTGTTCTTTCCTCCAAGGAGAACTCATGTTGGTCCTAAAAACTCCAATGATAATAGGAAGGAAGCCTCTAAAGCTTGATCCAAAGTGGGAGGGACCTTAATCCATACACAAGGTCTACTCCAATAGATATTATTCCTTGATCTCAATGTACAAATAAATCATTACAACTCCTACCAATGCGAGGTTCCTGAAAATGTATTTTGTGTAATCACACAAAAGATCATCCTAACTGAAATATGTTAAACTAAATATCATCATCATACTTATTGCACGGTGATAAAATGCATGACATGAGGTAATAGTTGTATGACCTGAAACCTCAAGAAACATTTTTTCCTTACCACATGATATTAAACCATATGGTTTATGTATCCCTCATTTGACATTAATTCCCCCAAAATACCATGATTTTACACTCCTTGTGGTCCATAAAATATGGGAAAGTCCCATGAATAAGCCCCACTCACATCATTACCACTAAATAATGTCATTTAGGACCCCTTTTATAGGTATAATCCCCAGTATTATCATGTCCTTACCACAAGATAATAAACTACATGACCAATTTCCTCATCACATGACATTAAACCACACAATCTTTCCAAGAACTATGTATGGATTGATTATAATTCAAGTGGGATATGTAGTGACACATGAATCACAAATCCCAGGTCTAGACACAATAAATAAATATATATAATCTCTTTTTCCCTATGTATGAGTCAGACTAGCATAGGGGACCTTTTAAAGAACTGTGCGTGGTTTGATTATCATTCTAGTGAGATATGTAGTGAAACCTGGATCTCCAATCTCAGGTCCATCTGCAACTAAAAAACATTCCCCCTTTCCCTATGTACAAACAAAATCTACACAGATAAATATTCTAGAACATATGTCATGATTCTCATTTTAATGAGATGCACAATGACACCTAGGTCGCACATGTTGAGACCAATCATTATTCTACAAGATATTAAAGCCCCTTTCCCCGCATAAAATCTTGATTGGAATGGGGAAAAAATTTCAAGAACTAAGTGTGTCTTGATTCTCATTCTAATAAGATATGCAATGATGACCAAATCTCCAACCTCAAGCCCAATCGTAATAAAACCCCCCACTCCCTATGTATAAATCAGACCTACACATGAATTATTTCAATAACTACGTATGATTTGATTCTCATTTCAATGAGATACACAGAGACATCCAAATTTCCATCCTCGAGCCCAACCGTAACATTTTCGTTTTTCATGTCGATTCATCCTCATCTTCAACACACGAAGTTAAACTACATATGATTTCAAAAACTATGTTTGGATTGATTCTCATCCTAATGAGATACATAGAGACACCAAGATCATATTTCCTGGGCCATCCACCACAAAATCTAAATGTCCCTTATCCTTCACTTCTGTTGCCTTTGTTCCATGGAAGAAAATTTTTACAATCCTTGTTTCTCACACCAAGAATAGATCACATGGGATTAGGGGTTTTAGTAAAAGGGTTCCCTGCATAATTAAGGCATATCAATTTATAATGGGGATATCTTGGTCCTGGTTACAAGACTTTAAAAGGTACAACACCAGATTTCCTCATCGCATGATAATAAAGTACACAATTTCTTCAAGAGAAATGTGTTGATTGATTCTCGTTTCAATGAGATACTTAGTGATGTCCAGATCTCCAACCCTAGGCCTAGTCATAACACAACATGGGAAATACTCCCACTCTCCCATGTACAAGTCAAATCTATATGAGAAGACCCAATATGAATTCTCACCCTATGCATGAAATCATATTAAAAAAAACCCCCATTTTTTTCCTCCACTCATGAATTCAATAAGGGTGGGGTGGGGTATTATTTCAGAAATATGTGCGTCTTGATTCTTTCCCTAAAAAGATATGCAGTGCTTCTCAGGCACTATACCCTAGTCCAACCATAATATTCTATTACTCCCCACATCAAGACACCTTTGTCCTTACTGCATGAAATTAAACTGCACAGTACCCAAAGAACTATGCATGGATTTATTCTCATCCCATTAATATACATAGTTATTACTAGGAATTAAGTTCTAGTCCCTACCATGGGGTAAAGAAAAATTCCCCCTATTATGTATACAAACAAAGATCTGTGCAAGAACTTTTAATTCAGGTCCCCCTCATTAAGGGGTCCGTCAAGGAAATAGAGAATCCCCCTTCTACATATGAGTTAGATCTATGTAAGGGACTCTAAAATCATAGAAAATATTGATCCAAATTTATCCTTTATACTTGTATTTTTCCTTTCATAAGTCATACTTTTAATCTTTAACACTTTTAGATCTTCATAATCATTCTTTAGCTTCCAATGATAGAAAATTTGATACTTGAGGCCTCCTTTTCCTGTAACATGCCCCAGTTGGCTTTGCATAAGTCTCCCAAAAAATGGGTCTGTCAACCAAACTATTCCACTATTTGACTATGCAGTATGCAACCCGGTTTTCCTTGTATACAACAACCCTCATAATGAGTTTGTAAACTAGCAATAACTTTGACCTTAGGAGAAGTCTCTTCTTCCTTATAAGATTGATGACATTATGTTGGTACCCATGATTCAAAGCAGTATACAATCAATACTCACATATTTTTCCCATACCCTTTCTCCCAATTTGAAAATCTCTAATACTATAGTTTTCACCTTTCTCCTTCATGTCTATAGTATGCATGAACAACCTTGGCTCGATAGGTGACATATCACCTGTAGTTTCCATAATATTATGGTCCTAGTTGTATGACCTAAGTTGACATATTTCTTATGCTTAGGCCAGACCTTCATGGGAAAACTCTTTCCCCCATTCTTATATAATTTTGACTTGAAATTCCCCTTATGTGTTTAGGTACTTTTCTCCCACAAACCAAACTCTATGCCTGGGGAAACCCAAATCTCTGCAATCTTTCAATGGATTTTAGCGATAAAATATCATAATTCTTGAACAGTTATTTGTTTGACTATTTTATAACACACCCCAGTTTGATTTTCATAAGCCTCTCACAAATTTCAGGGCTTTTCAGCTAAAGGATTCTACTATTGGCTATGCAATACACACCCTAGTCGGCCTTGAATAAAACAACCCATGAAATGGGTTGATCAATCAGTGGTAAATTCGTCCTTGGGAGATACCTCCTTTAATTTCATAATCCTTTTTCCAATACCAATATTCAGATCCAAGAATCCTCAAGTTACAACTTACAACTTTTCCCTCTCACACCTGAATATGGTAGCATATTTCCAAACAAATTACTGAGAATAGTAAAATCATCAACCATTCGGTTGAATCTAACGACCTTAAATTATATCCCCCCATAATGTCCTTGCAGTATGACTTTAAACTGTATATCATAATGAATTATTCGTAATACATTAACATACATGGTTAATGTACTGATTTCACGACATTAAACTGTATGATACTTTTTCCCTTATCAGAAATGGGCCTTCCCCCTGAAATCAACCATAAAACAAGATATACCCTCCTTCATTCAAGACAAATTCATGTAGGATTGGTCTCTCATTCATGGAAACTACCAATACAAATATTCCCTTCATTCTGATACATGTTCCTTCGAAAAAACCACCCATTTTGGTCTTGGGAAATCTGAATCTCCATAAACTCCCTTCGACCATCAATAATAGAATGTCATAATTTCTAAGAGCTCATTAACTTGACCATGCTATAACATGCCCAAGTAAAAGTTACCCAAAAAATGGGTTTGTCATCCTAATGATACCATTACTTGACTATGCATTACACACCCTAGTTGGTCTTGTATAAAAAATCCCACCAAATAGGTTTGTCAACCTGTGGTAACTTTATCCTCAGGAGAGACCTCCTATATTCTAATATATCATGTTTTAGATTCAAAAACCATAAAATCATGGATCAAGATTACCCTTGGGAGTATCAGAATAATTTTGTAACATTCATGGACAACAATCCGTGTTTGAGCTATCATTTCAAAAAAAAAACTTATGGTCAAAGCTGTTCGACATAAAACACTAGCCTTATAATTCTAGCTTTGATGACTTTAAATTACCCATAAAAAGAGAAATAGTACTCACCAGGTTGAAAATACATAAATGAAACTCTAAAAAAAGGTTATTCTCAGCTCTTTAGACCTACAATCTGTATGGTTTAGGAAAAAATTGATCAATGAAAAGATAAAAGGAACAAAACTTGTTTAGCTGGAAACTCGGAAAGGGCGGTCTAAGATAAAGAAAAATCTTGCTCACTATCCCCCTTGGATTAAGAAAAAATTAGAGAATTTTCCACATCCTTGTTGATATGGTTATGACTGGATATAACATAGATATTTTTTCCATGAAAATTAGTTTCAATGTTATATTACAATCGTATAAAGAAGACATGGATGAAGAATAAGTTATTGGGAAAAAAATAAATCCTTTTTATTTATGTTTTAGAATGTAGGGGAATTTCCACATACTGGAACCTATATGATAATTTTACAGTTTATCCTCAATAAAAGATTTGAAATGTTGAAATATACCCCAAGAAATTTCTAAATCTTTCTGAAGTTCAGTTGTTTGTGTAGTGGTAGCCTCCTCAGCTTTACGAAGTCTCTCCTACTCAACACCAACATATTCTCTCCTTTATGAAGAAGCCCATTTCAAGGATCGATAAAGTTAAAATACATATTACCTTGTAGCATTTAATTCTTTTTAAAGGCACATTATTTGGAGAGTCCTCACATCGAGGCAATATTGGTACTCCTCCACATTTTTGGAGCGGATGGCATCAACTTGGATCATGACATCTCTAAGTTTCTCAAAATGACCTACCTGTTGCGTCTCAGCTTGCTAAAACCTTTGATCCTTTTCTATTTGATGGATAATTGCCTTCACTATATCATATATCTCATGATAATGAAATCCTCCATATCCTAACATAGAAATCTCTAATGGGAATTGGGAGAGTCACATCAAAATTTCCTTAAGATGCGTCTCTCTAATGATCTTCCAAAAATATCACCAAACCAGAAGGCGTGCTGGGTGGAAAGCCTCTTGTATCTCTAGGTCAGACTCATAACTACTCTCATGGGGAGAGAAATAATCCAAAATTAGTTGACTCAGTGAGTCACCTTGTTCCGCTCCCTCCAAAATAGCCTCAACCCCACCCATTGATGTTGGTAGAGCTAGCATGGAATCCCCCATTTTAGGCCCAACCATCGAAGTTAATGAAACTAAATAGTAGGAAACACCCCTCATCAATATAAAAAGATCAAAAAATAGAAAAGGAAATTATATAACTAAAAATAGTATATAACACTCTCCTATTATCGAATCTACTGTTGGGATTGATACTTCTCTAGTGCTCCCAGCCTCAACTCCTGGGGTAGGAACCTCCTGATGAGGAACATCCTCCTGAGTTTTCTCAACAAATAGGACTAGAGGATCTTGATAAATCCCCATTTTAGGATTCTCAACCATTTATTCCTTGATTAAAGGAGTAGGGTGGACTTGAATTCATCATTCATGAAGTTACTTGAAAATGTTATCTATAGAAAAAGATACAAAAAGTGAGGTTGAGATTTTAGGTGAAGCATCAGATGAAAGAAAATCATATTCATTTGGAAAATGAAAGAACGATAGAACTCACATCCTTATAATTCCATATATAAATCCTATAAATCCTTTAGGGAACCTAGAATATCAATGCCTAAATTAATTACATCTATCATGTCATGATAAATAGTGCTAATCCTTATAGTGTCCTCACAAGTAAGGGTATCTGAGGCAGGTTGCTCAGAACCCAAATTGGCTCCATCGATGATCCCCTATTATGACTACTCAGAAACCACAACATCATTAATACCCACAGAGTTAAGTTCAACATCAACACCTTTATTAAACCATATAAGATCCCTGCCATCCCCTTCTAGGGTGGAAATAGGATCAACAATGACTACCATAAGTTCCTATGGTGCGTGAAATGGATCCAAAATATCATGAGGAAAAGAAATTTAGAAGAAGTACATGACACTTGATAAAGTGATTCTAACATCACCATGGCCCTCTACCCTCTCTTCCAGACTAGGGTTAGTTTTGGGTACATCTCTGGAAACCTTGTCCATCAGAATAATGTGTTTATCAACTTGGATCTATGCCTCCTCTAGGGAATCCTCCTTGATCCTTGAAGGATCAATGCTAGACCCATTAAGGGAGAAAAATGATGCATATACTAAAAAATAAGATTATGGTAATAGAGAGTATATTGAGAAAGTCATGATATCAAATGAAAACACAAAGGCTTACTGTGATTCATTCATTAGACCAACTTTAATGACCTCTTTAGCTTCCTCTCACGAGATAACATATCATGTATTACTATTCTTGACAATAGAGATATGAGGTGATGTTTGAGGGGTTCCCATAATCATCTCCTCCATCATGTCCCTATGACCTTAGGATAGTCCCAAAGATCCAAGGTTCTCACCCAATGCATCAATGGGATCACCCATAGGCCCATACTTTAGTGAACCAAGATCCTATGTTGTTGCTCCTTCTCCTCCTTATCCTATTCCAAGCTACAAAATAAATTCCCCTCAAGATTAATGGTGGTGGGTGAAAGAGCATGAAAGGGAAATAATAAGATAAAAATACATCATTAGGATTAATTTTAATGTCTCATTCCTCCACGAGATGAAAAATTACCCCTTCAAGCACTCCTAGGTCTAGTTTGTCGGAAACTCTCTTTGAGGCCAGGACTTGATCATTGGTTTCATATATCAAAGCCTCCATATCCTAGAGATACTTTTTTACCATATACAAATTATTTTCAGGATAAATATCAAAGGGTGCTCTGATATCACCTAACTCTGGGAATAAAAAACCAGCCTATAGAAACTCCCATGCATCACTGACATCGCGAGTCATTTTCTCTAAAAATTGAATCGATATAGATGGATATGAAGAATAATCAAAACCCTTCAATTGGGAACCCAATTTAGGACTCCTTTATCTTTTAGAAGAATCAGGGTATGTAACATGAGTCTCCTCCTAATGGTGATGGCTAGAACACCTTGGTACAATAGGCGTGGTCTTCTTAACTCTAGCTTTCTTTGTAGTCTTCGCTTGAGATCATTTTGAGGGATCCATAGATTCAACATAATCATCTTCATCTTGATTATTTTTACTAAAAATTACATGACCATAAGTCATCTTGGACTCAACTTGGTGAATTCCTTTCATCAATTCCCCTTGGGGGTATGAAGATATCCAAACTTTTTCATACCCAGCCTCTAACCTGATTGATGCATCTAATTGAGGTAGAGTGATTGAAATTTTGGATATTTCCATGGCCATCAAGATCCAGAGCTGTCGAGATAACATCAGATGATTATACAATCTAAAATGTGTAGGGGGAATATATCTTGACTGTTTAAGACATTTAAATTGGCAGGAAAATTGATACGGAGCATAGGCCTTGTAGATGATCTTACTGTCAATACGAGCCACCAATGTGATGTCTCTAAAGGCTATCATGTATGACCTCAGCTCGTAATTATTATCCTTAACATCATCGATAAATGTCCCTATTGGCGAGTTACCATACAAAAAGAAGGTAAATTCTCCGGATATATTCATCATCCTCAGCACATCATTATACCTTAGGATCAAAGTTTGAATTCCAGAGACACCTTGAATAAATGGGTGGAATTGGCTATTAGGGATTTTAACCAGGCTCATCACTGCATATGAGCTGAAATGTGCTACGAACCACCCCCACAACACTTTAAATGACCCATCAATCCTAAACAGGGCCTTCCCATTGTATATGTGTAGAATTCACCGCTATATTTTTTCCAAGAGTGGGAAAAATAACCCTATATATGTTCCCTCTGATAATTTGGCCGTGATAAGAAAATTTCCCGGCCTCACACCGCCCTTGGAATCATGAATCAGAAGCAGGTAAATACTCAAAAACATGGTGAGGAATCCATCTAGGTGAAATTTCACATCAAGCTGTAGTTTAACCTTATAACCATAATGCCTATACTTACACTTCTCCAATGTGGACCAGAACATGCCCAAATCACCCCGATTATCTACGGGGGGAATATTGTGGGGCATTGGAACATATGAATTTCCCCTTTGGGTTTTAAAAAATCACTCATCCATGTTTTGGGATAAATTTTACCCTTGGGGTGAGGATCCTTTTTTGTTAGTTTCTTCAGCACCTTATAAAGATCATGGTCCAAAGGTGGTGTCCTTTCGGTATCATCCCATGTAGAATGTGGTGGGATAAATTCATCATACATATCCCTAATAATAGGGGTCTTAGAAAGTTGGTAGATGGCCCACAGGCTAATACTATCTTTTCCATGTTTCAAATAGAAATATTTTTTCTCCAGACTCTACCTGATAAGTAATTCGAGGATAATATCCAGTTTCTTATATACATAGGTCCACCCAACCCATAAAACCTCATAAATGTGGACATCTTACAGATCCTTCTTGAACTCCACATAGGTTTGGCCCACCTAATATACCCAAATCTACTCAGTCCTGACACCCCCTCTAGAGTGGAAGTCCCAGTCTTCCTTCCATCCTTGTTTTTGTTCAGTTTTCGAGGCGCAAAAGGTTATATAATAACAGTGAGGCCTCAACTCCCATATATATGACTTCAAATATGGAGTAAAATTTCTATGATATATTATGTAACCAATAGGGACTATCCCTTCATTTATAAATACTCCCTTGGAAGATATGTTTACATTAGTTCAGTTGGTGTGCCTCACAAAACATGACTTTGTAAAGTAGATCTGAGGCTCGGGGATGGTGGCATCACTCAAAAGTTTGTGTTTATATCATGGAAGATAGTCACTTCATGGGTATTCACACTGATACTACATCAAGTTATTTTCTATATCTGGTATAGTTGGCTCAACCATGTCATAGTAATCTGGCTTGATGGCTTCGATCATCTCAGAAGAACATGTGACAACTTGGGAAGAGAAAGTCATTACAGTAGCCAATGAACACTTAAAATAATACACCAAGATCTACGAGTTAAAATATTAACTTAGAATTTTTTTTGGAATAATAACCAAAATTTTGGTAAAGGATAGTTGGTACAAAACTCTCTTAGCCAGGTCCTGTCCCCAGACCTCTTGGCCAGTTCCTGTGTACAACCCTTTTGGCCAGGTCCCTCACCCAAGTCTCTCAACCAAGAATCTCACTTAGACCCTCCACTGAGGTGGCTCTGTGTAGAACCACCACTCAGGTGGACATACCAAATGGAGATCTACATGTGACCTTTGCAAAATAGAGAACACAACACAGCTGGGTGAATGATCTATGTGACGAGAACAAAAAAATTAGTGAACAAAGCACAGAAAATGACAAAGAAGGATAATGGTATTTATAGGCACCACTAGCCTATGCTCAGCACCTAAGACATGAATATTTAACTTTGGTCTGTGCACCAGAACTCCATGACCAATCTATATGAATGACCTATGTGGTTGGGCATAATCACCTTAATAATATTTTCCCTATTCTACCTTAGGACTCGACCATATTCCTTTGATTAGATCCAATCCTAGGGGGGATTTTTTTTGACACTCCATTTAATAAAAGGCATTGAAAATATTATGAAAAATTTCTTAAATTATGTTAAAGAAGTGAATATCCCTAAGAAATATCAAAGAGACCTACACCCAAAGGATATTCCCAAGGCCTACTTTTGAGACCTGCACACACCACCTGTGTAGAACAGAAGACACAACCACACTTGTGTGGGATACCTACACCGATAACCTATGCCAGGGATCTTCACAGACAATATCCTTTGACTAGGGTCCCCTATTTTACAATAAATAGGACCTTTGTGCTCCTCATTTATAGAACTAAAAATTTAAAAGAACCCCCCAAGCTCTGATCGTGTAGTCCTTTCACCCAGGTCCTCTGAAACTTCTCAGGTAGCTCTCCAAAACCCGAGAGAAGAGATAATTAAAGGGGATAGGTGAGATCAAAGTTCCTTAAGGGTCTAAAACACAAGACACATGAATAAGGATCCTTCTTACATAATAGGAATCCACCTTTTTGAGACTCCTTCCTTAAGAAAGGACCTACTCTAGGTCCATCAAGGGATACCTGAGGAGACCTGTGGTGCTTAGGTTAAAATCCACAACCAAGTGTTTTTCCCAAGTGGTCAACTCCAAAAGGAATATTCATCTCTCATATTCCTATCTCGCCCTATGTGAAGCACTTTTAGTTCCTCCCTGGACCTGTGTCAAGAACCTTTGCCAATCACCTATGTGAAGGACCTGTGCGAGTCACCCTTTGTGCCCTTTTACAAGACACCAATGGCATGGATCCTCTTCCTTTGGCTCCCTTGTCTGATAAGGACAAATTTGAAACCTCCACTGAAGACTTCATACTTGAACCAACATAGAAAGTGGCACACCGGAATTTCCTCCATTTGGGTGTGTATTCCTATGGTCAGAGGTTTCCTTCACTTGTTCTGTTGGCCATTCAGGGTCCTCAGGTTTTATGTGAGTGTGTATCCCTACAGTCACGAGTACCCCTACCCCAGGTAAAGTGTTTGGGATTTACTGGTCTTAGATACCAGGGTTAGGACCATTTCCTTCCCTTCTTGTTTCTGAGACCCAAATCCTTCATCTTTTGGTAGGGAGGGTGAGGATTATACTTTCTTTTCCACTCAATATGGAATAATATCCTCCTCCATCCATCATGGAGTAACCCTCTATCCTTTCTTTCTAGAGGTTGAAATATTTCTCTTCTCTTCCTCCTAGCCACTGGGTTAGAGAGGGGATGGGCACTAGAGTCCTCTCCTATCTCTCTCCTCCTTCCTTACTCATTTTCTATACCTTGGAACCATTCAAAGGTAAAGTTAATAGAGGTAAGTGCCATAGACCCAACCTCTTCCATCAATGGAAGTGGGTTTAGAGGAGGTGGGAACACTCAATACCCCATCCCTCTCCCTTTGGGATTTGTCTCCATATCCACCTATGGACAAAAACAAATTGTGTGGCATCTCATATCATCTGCTTCCTCTTGTTTCCCACACCAAGAATTAATCATGTGGGCTTAGATGTTAATGGTGATCATGAAATCCCTACAATCCATACTATCCATTAAAATATGAGAACTCATATTCCTTCATAATCAAGATATGTAGGACTCCCACTTAGGGTCTTAGCTCAATAGACATCCTCCTCAAGAGTAAGTCCCAATCATAATACCCTTAATCCAGACATCCTCCTCAAGAGTAAGCCCTAAAATAGACCTCCAAACCACCATGAGTTAAGATATCCCTCATGGTCCCTTTATAGGGCACATTTTCAAGAATAACCCCCAAATAAATCTTCTCAAATGGATATACTCCCCTATGAGATGAACCTGAGAGCCTCTATAGGTGCATGTACTCACTACCAAACTACATGGGATTTGATTCCCATCCAAATCGGATATGTAGGAAGCCTCCATGAGGATTAAAACCAATAATTAAAATCAACCCTATTCTCTAGTCCACATTCCCAGTAGGGTCTAATTTAACATGAGAATCCATAATTCTATCTTAGGTTCCTTGGGTTGCCTCAACGTAAGTCCCAAACCAAACTTCAACTATGAACCTTTTCATCTATATTTCCTCTCCACATGATGTTAAACTATATGGTTGGGTCCTTATAACATGACCTTAAAAGATATGATGTGCCCCATTAAGCAGTACCAAACTATGCGGGTTATGATTCCTTTCACAAGGATATATAGGAAGCCCATTTATGGGTTCGATCTAAACAAAAAAACAAATACCATCTCCCTGGATGATGATACACTCTAGATATCCCCACTATGTGGCTAAAAAACCAGCTTCATCATAATAATGACCAAATAATCTCTAATTTGTATAGAAGGGTATACCATTGATAAAGAACCTCAGATACATACAAATATCTCCATTGATGAAGAAACTTAGATGCATACATATGATTATAATTCCCATACATGCTAATAATTGATTATTAATTCTAAAGTGACCCACATAATACTTGGAAATAAATAAAGGATTCATGAAAATATCTTAAATCTATAAGAGAGTCCTAGAGTAGGCAATAATCCCCCCCAAAAGGGTGTGATGATCTCAAAATCCCATACTCTCAACCAATGTGAGTTCTTAAGAATCATTGGACAAACTTCATGATGAGTTAATGCCTTATTAAAGTATGTCCCTCATGGATATAGAAACATTGGGTGTTTCCAGTTCCATGAAAAAACCCATTGGAAACCATTTAGAAATAATGTTTCCTAACCTGAATATATTATCTGTGGGAAACAATGGCTGAGGTTCATTACTCTTATTGTGTTTGTGAATTTCTTTCTTATTTCATCTCACGTTCACTACTAGTATCTTCCTTGGTTGACGGTTTGACCAATACCCGATAATCAATCATTGCGTGATAATTATTCAGTGAAATAGATCAATACTGTGGTCTTGGGTTCATGATTGACAGAGAGATCAAGGTGTGATGAATATGGAAGATGATCAGAGGTAGATCAAGATCAGATCGGGGTTTCCCCATTAGCTTTTTGGCATGCAGCGTGTGGCGTGGTGTGATGAGAGTCGATTCCTGAACGAATCAAATCGACAGAATCCATCCACTAGTGATGGAAAGTTCAATTAACCCTAGATCCATGAGTTTTGAGTGACATTGGTGGTGGAATCCAAGAAATTAGTGTTGTGAGTAGATGCATGGATATTTCTAGAGTTTTTTAAAAATTCTCGACTACATGATGTATAGTTTGAAGAACTCATGCCGTGTAGTACCTTGACTATGGAGGCTAGGGTTTTGGTGGAAATAAAATATCACATTCTATGTGAAACATGTCACATGTTGTGTGATATAGTGATGGAGGCTAGACATGTACCCAAGGGATACATGAGCATAGACATGGCCAGGACCATGGATACAACCAGAGTATACAAGCACAATCTTGTACTTGGACATGACCAGGTACTTGGGAATAACGAGATTATATGGGCATGAACCTAAGTACATCGGTTGGTGTAAACAAACTCAGGAAGGCATCACACCGAGTGCTAAACCGAACTCTACCCACCATGTATCCCAAGGGGACATTCCATGTATATGGATAAAGACATGTCATTTGAGATAGTGAGACATGGGAAGACTTGGGGTAGATAAGACATGTCATGTACTACCAGTACACATTGTGTACTTTTTCCAAGGTAGGTAGAGGACCTATGTCTCTTTAGTTTAGACTGGTATTAGTTTTCCATGTTCCCTTGATCCTTTAATATGAGGGTACCATGTGGAATTACATCATGATAATAGGATTGTGATTCCCTCTATAGGTTTAGTCTTGGAGAGAGTTTTAGGAATCTCTCTATGTGACCGGGGTGGGATCCTCTATAATTTCATCACCTTACCTAGGTTGGGTTTGAGGAATATTCATGACCAACTTATGTGGGATTACAATCCCCTAAATAGTGGGTTATTCTATATAGGTTTTTTTGTGTCCTCCATGATCCCTAGGTGTGATCCTATATTGGTGTATTGAGATATTATAAGATCCAATGAGTATATCTTTAGAAATTCCTAATGAGCATGACCTCTCAAATGACCACCATTAGTGATAATATGGAATAGGGAGTGAGATCTCCCAGATAAGAATTACCTTGAATCATTAAACATAATCATGTGTCTAATAGTATGGTTGATACCTTTTCAAGACTTGGATACTGTTACAAGTATATCTAGGTTATTTTTTTATTCCTATTTCTCATATCCTAATTGAAATGCCTTCATGATAATGAGCAGACTAATCTCTTGATTATTTATGTTTAATGATTTAAGGGTGTCCTAATGGGTATTTTTATACTCACACATGCATGGGATATACCTACAAATGTCATGTATTATATGGGTGACATGCCTTTTGATAGATTCCTAAGAGGATTAGGAGCTAAAAAAGCATAGTGAGCTTGACAGACTATGGTTTGTACCAGGTGTTGCATCTGAAAGTTTTCCCCTCCTTAGAAGGTTGGAATATTTTTATAGTTTTTTAGTGGGATTTTAATTTTACCTTTATTATTTATATTACTTTTTATATACTATAATGTCGGATAGATGTTATGCATGAATTACGGTATCAACGGTGTTTTACCTTTCAAAATTTTATGGGAATTTGGAGATGTGTGTGTATGTAAAAGTACTTTAGGATAAGGCCTCCCAAGTGTGTGATATGTATAATTAGAACTGGTATCCAACCTAAGGCCTATTAGAGTTAGGATTTGGGTGTCACACTCAACTTACCACCATCTAGGAGAGCCTCAGTGGGTTGGGTCATGACAATATGACTATTTGAGTTTTTATAATACAAAAGAGAGAAAAATAAAACCGAAATACTACTGAAACTACCATGTGATACCTTGAAGATAAATATATGATTGAATATATTTTTAGATCTAAAATTTAGAGACATATTTTTCATTTAAAGAAGATTTATCATCTGTTAGTTTCTATATAACCATGAACTATCAACTGAAATTTCAATTATACATATTTTTTATTTTATAGAGTTTACACTTCTTATACTAAGTGGGAACTGAGGTATTTTAAAATACTTGTGATAAAGACCCTTATAAAATATATAATTTTAATTTTTAATAGAATAAGTTTTAGTTTCTTATACTCATATGTGAGATCCATAGGAAAATTATCAGAATAAAATCACTATACCTTCATTGGGTGTTGGTGGAGTGGATGAGGGGAAGTTTCTTGAATACCCTGAACCACTATAAAAAACTATTGTCTCTTAATCTTATATTTTATTATATTTACATGGAATATATGATTAAAATAAATTAGAAAGACCAAGGTATTTTTTTTAAGAGGGAACTTAAAATGTTAAAAAATTTTAAAGGTGAAATTCAATAACCCAATTTAACCCACTCTTGATCCATTGTAACAAAAAATTTGGGAAAAAACTTCCCATTAAAGAGGCTTCCTTATCCCCACTCAACATCCCATGAGAGAATACCTCTCATAAATCACTCTCAAATACAATCTTACTCATTTGATGGTCATTTCTTAATGTTCTATCCACTATACTTATCCCAAATATTGATCATCTAAAAACTTATTACCATTCAAAAACACATAAATTCCATTTATATTTTTCTATTCTAGGGATCAATTCATCCAATACATGATCATAAAACATTTACATATCATTCATCACATTTTACTTTAAAGTATCATCGATCTATAAACCTTATAATCACATCATAATTCTACCAAATAATTATTCCAACCAACCCTCTCAATTCATGCTTTATATGAATTCTCAAACTCAAGTCATTTATAAAGGATTCACAAGTTATTACAAAACCTAAATTGGATTTTCAAGTCATATCTACTCACTAAATCTATATACTTTTCCCACTTTATAGACTAGTAACATCCATATGGAAATCACTGATCACTTTGTTACACGGTCTATCTCATGTTCTTGAATTCTACATACCACATACATTGCATGAACACACACTCTCTTGATTACAAGGTGATAGAGAATATACCCTTACAATTCCCTTAAACATCTATAAACATCATCTGAAATTCATACAATGAAATAAATCCTCCCTTACTTTCTTATATAGAAATTGATACCAACTAGAATATATTGTCTTTAAGTCATCAAGTATCAAACATAGGTGACAACAAAATCCTATACTACCATACTACCACACCCACCCCATGCCACCATGAATCCTATTACACCATAATTGGGATATTATTCCTAATAATATAGGTTGGACATCCAACTTATCCCACCCATTACGTTCTCTATAAATATATTACAAAGAATTATCCCTACTTTTGTTCCAATATGCACCGAAGGCACCCCCATGCCTTTCTATACCCTCTAAAGGGTTTAAAATCCACCCAGACATTTCCATGCCCACATCATCACATACCTAAGTCCACCATTCCCCTACACATCCCTACTAAAGGAATTTAATGCCTATACTATCCATAACCAAGGAACACAATCCCCTTCCCACATATTATAGGGTTTTAATCATACCATATGCATATACCCATAACTATTATCAAGTAAAAATGAATAGAAACAAACCTATATGGTTTAATTAATTAACATTCCCTCAATAATTTATTCACAAAAATACTAAATAATTTATTGTTGAATTTTAATTAACCAAACTCCTATTTCCAAAACCTTTTAAAAAAAATTATTTCAAAACATTTTCCCAAAAACCTTTTTAAAAATTCATTTTTCTAGTCGCACGCAATCATTAACATGTCATATGAATGTAGGTTATAAGTGTGATGCATGTACACATTCCTAATTTTTATGTCAGTCCAATATTAAAACAATTAATACGTAGACACCATACTTTTATAAAAACTAATCAAATATAATAGAAAAAATAATAAAATCACATTAAACTAATATGGTTACTTGGAATTCCATTTTGAATATGATGGCCTATCACATACACACCATACATCTTGAGTTATGACCATATATATTTTTCACCAATATATAAATCATAAAAAAACCAAAATAAGGCCCTCATACCATTTATAATATTCTAATCCTATTCCAAACAAATGATGTTTGAACTAATGAGTTACATGACTATAATCACACCTCTCCATATGCTAGAGACTACTGATTAAAAATGAGGGTCTAATACATACAATGGAGTGACTATAACTCAAATTAGATAACCAAAAATAATAATAAATACTAATCAATTATAGTCCTTGATATCAAAAACCACAATATGGAATCACAAATAAAAGAAAACCATATTAAAAAAAATTATGAAACCCTTACTAAATCATACAATAAATATACATATACTGAATAACCATAATTGGGTTAATCATACCCAAGGAAAAGGATAAAAATAAATAAAATAAAACTTGTCAAAAATATCATTAAAAGCCACTTAACCCAACCATGAAACCATAAAAATCATCCCCACTTTACTGCCCAAGCCCCCCACTGGGTCCTTACCCAAACTTGCATCTCAAACATATGGACTGTACATCCAAAAAGGTACATATAAAATGTATAAGTGAAGAAATTAATAGAAAACCACTAACAGGGCCATAAAATATAACAAAATGAAAATACAGGAGTGAATGTATAATACAATATAAAAATCAATAACACTCAGTATGCATCCCAAAAATCAACACATCATGGGATACCAAACCAACATGATACTCTACCATACATATTTAAACCATTTTTGGAACTATACATGTAATAACAAAGACCATACCACAAAGGGAAATTCAAATCCAATATAGACCACTAAACTTGAGTTTAAACTCCAAATCTTGGAATAGGAATTACATAGCCTTCTTACTTGGGATAATATCACACAGCAGGGTACCACAAATCATGGATGGTCCCCAAGTATTTGAAAAACCATTAGGTAGTGTATATTAATCATTGGAGGGGTGTAATATATCTAGTTAACTTAGAGAAAACCACACCCTGGGGTACCATAAGAATGACCCTTGGGTCACCTAGAATCTAAATTGATTAGGAATAATCCACACCACGGGTGAATCAAGAAAAAAACTTTAGACCCTAGAATCTAAGTCAACTATGTAAAAAAATATGATAGGTAATATGAAATCTCAATTGATCCCTAGAATCCAACAACCATTAATAAAATAAAGTAATACTCAATAATGATGCAACCCACACCTAGCCCTTAGCTATGTACCGACATGTATCTCTCATATCACAAACTATTCCAATCCTATACCTCATCTAACAACCATCCCAGCCTAAGAATAATGTACACCGAGATTGAGAATACCAAACACCATAAATCACTCTCAAAGATTATATCTCAGATGATTACTTATCACATAGACTATATCCTATCATTCCCATACTGTGAATCTCAAGTAAAACTATGATACATAATCAACTAACCCATACCACCCATGTTAGGTCATCTCACTATGTTACGAAGAACCCCATTTAGTTCTCATGAAATCCATTCATTCACCACCAAGGTGATTCACCAATCCTAAGGCTTCCTTTATACACATACCATAAACCAAACCCCCTTACACTAATACAAATCAGACCTTTAACAGTGATAGTAAAAGGGATTTATCAGTTCTATAGAAGTGATAATAATGTAAGTGATGTTAAAGGGTTAGTTTTAACAACAATCATAAAAATCACTAATAAAGGCCCCCTTTAACAGTGCTAAAAAAGCATTGATAAAGGCCCCACTGATAAAGGGTATATTTTTTTCACACCACCCTTTATCAGCACTTCTCCCCCTTTATCATCACTTCCTCACCCATTTATCAAAGCTTTAGTTAATCTCACCCCCTAGCATGTGCCCCTACATCCAGTGAGTTTCAAACCTAAGACCTTTAGCTTATACAACAACTCCTTTTCCACTCCTCTATATTGTTTTATTTTACATTTTATAATATATCTATATATTTATATATATATATATTTCTTTATATTTTTATCCATATTTTTATATACATATTTTTATATATTTTTATATATTTTTATATATATGTTTATATATATATATATATTTATACACATATATCCATATTTATATATATATATATATATTTAAATACATATTTATTTATATATATTTTTTAAAATGGATATTAGTTTTTATTTAGATAAGGTTTATATATTAAGAAATATATTTTATATGTAAATATGTTTACGTATTTATTTATAAAATTAAATTTTTATGTGTGAATAAAAAAAAATATGTATCTATTGTTATATATTTGATTATAAATAACATCACATTATAAAAAACGATAAAATTTCAATGCCATAATATCAATATGAATGTAATCCATAGGAATAAATTTAGTTCTCACTAAAAAGGGAAAAAACACTCCATTAAACGAGTCTTAAAATCCTTCAAATGTTAAAAAATTGGGATATGGAGGCTAAAAACATAGTTTTGTATGACTTATGGGCCTTTTTTGGCCTCAGAATAGGTTATTAGGGGATCAATTGGGTCAACAAGGCATATATATAATCACAATATTCAATTTTATATGTGGTATAGCCTAAGCGGACACCTGGAACAAAAGTTATGGCGGTTTGAAAGGCCATTGAATGTGAAAAAAGAGGGTTACGATGACTATAAACTCAGTTTTGTCCTTGATAAAGGTGATATAGGGTTTTTGTGGGATATCTGGGCATAGATATCATCACAAGATTCGATTTAATATATGGTATAAGCCAAATGGACACCCAGATCAAAAGTTATAACCGTTTGAATTTTAAGAAATTGGGGTAACCTGACTAAAAACTCAATTTTAGAGGCCTTATAGGACCTTTTGGGGTTGAAAAATAAGAAAAATATCTTATATATCATTCTAGACCTCTTTGGCACAGATCTCATCGTAGGATTTGATTTTATATGTGGTGGAGCTCAAACGGACACCCAGATCAAAAGTTATGGCCGTTTAAAGTTCGAGTTTGATTTCAAACTTTTTTCAAACTATGATATATTTTATTCCTTTGATTATCACATGATTTAAATATCATGTGGTTTTATCTCATTTCATAATCTTTGATTTGACTGGTTGTGGAGCTAAAACAGACTCCCAGATCAAAAGTTATAGTCGTTTCAGGGTTTTTAGGGCTTCTTAATGTTTTTATGGGTTTTAAGGGTTTCTAGAGTTGTTATCAGGTTTTCGGGTTTTTTAGGTTTGTAGGTATTTTCTAAAGTTATAATCCATTTTCACTAAATATATTATATATTATGTATAAATGCCTATTTATCTATATCTAAAACATATTTAAAAAATATATATTATATTTTTATCAATATTAATATATTAATATATTAATATATTATTTTTAATGATTTTTTTGAAATATACTCCTTATATGTGATTTTTTATAAGAGTTGATAAATTCCCTTTTTATAAATTCTTTTTTATTAGCTTTGATGGGGGGGGCTTTATCATCGCTTTTTTCAAGTGCTGATATAGGCCCCCCTTTAACAGCGCTTTTTCGAGTAGTGAGAAAGGGGGTTTTAAAAGTTCTTTTATCTAGTGCTATTAAAACTCAAGCGCATGATAAACCTAGTTTTGTAGTAGTGTTAGGTAAACCCTTCCCTAGGTATCAATCCCAAGGCCCACTTAGAGTTGACAACAATGTTTATTTGATTCACCTAGATATCCACCCCTTGGACTATCCCCTTAATCCATAACCAAAATCAATAAGAATATAATGATCCAAACTGAGTTATACTAGAAAATAACATATAAAGTTATTTATAAGATCCTAAGACTGTCCTAAAATAATTACATGTAAACTCATTTCTAAACCATTGATCACACAAATCACTCCTTGTAAAACACATTTGAAGTGACCCTAAGAGACCAACCTAGCCCCTTTATATTCAATATTTCCCTCAGATACCCATTTTGTGTCCTAAAACAAAAACCAACCCAGAGATCATGTGGAATGATGGTCACAATAAAAAAACTAAAACATCCCATAGTGTGTAGAATATATATTTTAGTACTATTTAAGATCTATCTATTTATCACCCGTGTCTAGGCTTTCTTGATTCTTACTTAGGTCTCCTTGACCCAATTATCCTTTCCCAAATATCATAATCACATAAGGAAAAAATAATACATGGATTAATAAATTATGGACCACCTACCGCTTTTAATGGTTTTAACTCCTTAAGTTATACCTGTTCACCCTAGTCCATGTTCATGTAGTGGTAAGAGAATTCTCTTTAATAAATAAGATCATTAGAGTAGAACTATATAAAATGGTAAACATCATTTTATTTCATAACATAAAATTAAAAATGATGGATAAATGCATTTCATAAGATAAATATTGGTATAATGGGACAAAAAACATAGGTAAATAACATAACTAAAAGTTATAAATATGATGGTTCATGTTCTTCCATAAATACCACAGCCAGGAACAACACTATACTAAGAAAGTCAAAAATTAGAAATAAGATAAAATTTTTGAGAACCTTGATAGGATACTAAGTGAATGAATAATAAATATCTATATGAACATTATAAAAGGTAGATGTATCTATTTGAAATATTATTGTTAGAATAATAACATGATCATTGAAACATTAGGTGGTGAGCTAGGTGTAGACTTGTGGAGGGGCTAGGGAGGGGTTGTTTCAGTGTAGTTGGGTCAAATAAATTTGTAAGGGATTTATGTCTTTGGGAATACATGCCATGTAATATAAGAAAATTATACCTCTAGGACTTCAGGTCATGTAAGAATTCCCTCTTGACCCAGTTAAAAATAGGGATTATAAAAAAATGGAGTGATAGGTCATATGATGAAGTAACCTTATAAGTAATGTTTACCATGAGTAAAATAAGTAAATATTATTGGATCTGGTTCCCTAAAACCTACTAATTTTTACTTTATATTATATTTATATTCAAATAATTAAATATTAATAAATGTATTATCACATAATGATTGTTCTTCTAAATTATGTTAATATGATTGCTCCCTAGAGTATTTACAAAATTGAAAGGTAACATCAATTCCCTTTTAAGACGAGAACCTTGAACTGCTATGATGATATTTTTAAACTTATTTTCTATAAATATGATAACATTATATGAAAGGACACATAGTATGTTTGAATATAATGGTATTTATTTTCATAAGCAGATGGGTATTCATCTTATGAAGTTTTCACTTGGTAATCTTCAAGATGGGAGATTATGAGGACATACCCACCAATATGAATTCCACATTATATACATGTGTCATTGGATATTATTATCTATGAATATGTGTATTCATTCTTATACTTGATATTATTATTAATGAAAATCATTACTCATATACATTGATTTATTGTCGAAAAACATGATGGTCTATATTTGTGATGAAGTGGGATATGTTGGGTGCATCATGAGTGATGTTGCATTAATGAATAAGTCAAGAAAGTATTTTTACCTTCCAAGGTTGAAATATGATATCTCAACCCTTTGATTGAAATGGAATTGATGAACTAAAATCCTTGGGCATGGTGATTGACAGGTTCATTTTAGGATGTCAAAGAAAGATATATTGATATTATAGGTTGATAACATGAGTATGCAACCTTCTTGAAGAGATATAAAAGGGATTATATTTATCAATGAGAATTCATATGTGGTTATTGTCATTGGGACATTAAATTCTTCCTCTATGAGTGCCTTGAGGTGTTTCTAGACATTGATGTTGGACTTTAGGAAAACCCTCCTAATTCCACTGATGAAGAATCCTAGAGGGTCACACACTCAGTGCTTCCATTGATATCAATTAAAAACTATTTTTATTTAATATTTTAATTAAATATTATTCTTAAGACCAAGAAATAATATTTATTCAGGATTTAATAATCAAAATTATTTAGTTACTAATTATATGTGAGTTGAATACTTAAATAAATATTGATTTTCAAGACTATAAAAATAAAATATTTATTTATCTCTTGTTTTATTGACAAGGTAATAAATAATATTTATTATTAAATTAATATGTATTTAGTTACATGAATATTTAAATAAATATTTATTCAAAATACCATGAAAAACATTTATTTATTTATTGAATGAATAATATTTATTTTTCAATGTCTGGTAATTTTTGAGGAATGTGATTAGTTTGATTAAAGATACTGATAATGAATATGATATAATCTTAACCATCATTTAAATAAATAAATAATTATTTTTTTATAAAATGATTTTTATTTGCGCAAGTCGACACATTCCATAATATAATATTAATATTATTATTATTACTAGAATGGGGAATATATTAGGTTTAATATTTTATTAAGGGCCTTTGTGTAATTATAAATATTAAAACATTATCTCTATATATTTTGACTTGTATCATTTTAGAGAAGCGTGAAATATTTTTATGTTGTGCACAATGAATCCTCTCCCTAGAGAATTATCTCTATGAAGAAAATATCTAGGGTTCCTCTCAAGTCTAAGAAAATTTATCCAATTCATTACACCTATTAATACCAAGAGAACAAGACAGAAAATACTTCAGGCCTGAAGTATTTTGTTGCAATCAAGACAAACAACATAAGATGAATGGACCATCCATGCTAGCACCCACAGTTCCATCAACATCGTTCAGATATCATGAATCATGTGTGGATCACTGCTAGAGGGATTTTACTTTGGATTCTCTTAGTGAAATAATGGTAAAACTCAAATGGAGTTTGATTGATCAATATCTACACTTATGAAATATCTAAAGACCAAGGTATTTTCTTATTATTAAATTGATTATAAATTTAACATAAAAGATCTTATCTTATTGGTTATGGGATTCTTTATCATGTTTCTTTGGGTATATTCATTAGACATAACAATTATTCATCACGTTCTTACAGATTACTCCTTGAATATGATAAAATCCTAGATATTCATGGGCCTGATCGGTGCTTACACTATGCATGAAACCTTCAAGTGGTATTAGAGCAGTCGAGTTTAAATTTATAATTATTTAATTTTTTTACTGATATCATGATTATTTTATTAGATTTTCATTTTGATTTTCATTATTAATACATTAATTATATAGAAAGAGTTCATTCACTATAATATGACCAATAATAGGACAATAACAGGTGAATAATGTAACAACCCAATATTTTAGATCCTTTAAATTAATAACATCTTCGATAACTTATGTCACATGCAATACCAAACTAACAAAACACCTGACTAAAAAGTAATTCAATATATTAAAATTGAATGAATAATATATTAATTAGTAAATAAAATGATAATAATCAATTACAATAATTATATATTTTTATTTTTATTTTATTAATATTTTTTAAAAAAGGATTCCTTTCAAAGAACCATTTAAAAAGGGGGTATTGTATTTTACCTTAATAAATTAAATTGATCACATTTAAAAGTTTACTATAATAGGTAATATTTATATTTGTAAACTATTATGTCAACATTAAATTATTTATAAATCTATATTAAATAACATTAAACACACTTGAAGTCATTTTTCAATAAAAACAATTTTTATTTATATTTTTAATTTTCATTTAATTAACTAAATGTATAAATTTTATAATTTGAATTTGATAAAAATAAATTAATTTTTTTAATTTATAATTTTAATATTATACTAAGTTGAATTTTTTAGATTTTTCTAAAATAATTGATTTTAGGTGAATAGTGAAAATACTATTTTTACAGAAACCGTAACTTTAAAATAATATAATCAAGACCAAGAAGTGTAAAATACCTTTTAATTGAAAAATATGAATTTAAAAAGTAAAAATTTATATTTTAAAAAATTAATATTTTTAATTTTGAAAGCCCATGATTAACATTTTAAGGACTTAGGTAATATTTTCTAATAAAAACTATTTTTGTTCTTTTATTTTAATTAAATATTATTTTGATTGAATTTAGTTTTGGCTTGATTTTAAATCCACATAAATTTTATTTTTTTATAATAAACCAATTTATATTATAAAAATAAAAATCATTGATAATTTTAACTTACACATAAATTTTAAGCTTAAAAATTCAACTTTTCTAAAAATTGGTTTTTACACGTTATATGCCCTAATGTTAAAGTTGATTTTTATTACACATAGAAATATTATATGATAAAATGGATTTTATATTTGTAATCATTATGTACAAATTATTTAATAAGGGCCATTTTATTTTTATGCATTAAAAGTAAATTACTTGGGGTAAAAATTAGTTACCATGGTAAAACCAAAAATGGTAAAAGTGAAAATTCTAATAGTAAAGGACTTACAAAAAAGTCTAAAATATGATTTCAAATGAATGGTTGAGGTTTTATAGACCTTATCTCATACCTTACTCCATTATTATCCATTTTGGAGTCCTCTTGACAAGTGTAAGATGTTCTCTCATTATATTAAGTTGAAATATTTACCAAATAACCATTATCACCACTTATTAAAGGGGACTATCAGCACCCCTTTAAGACCAACCTAAAAATTAGATTTAATATTTAAAATCTAATTTTTTTTACTTCCCCTATAATCCTCTCCATTCTCCTTGAACCTCTAGTCAAAAGATATTATCCTAAGACCTCTATTTCCAAGGATTCTTCCAAGGGAAAGCCCAAGTCCTCAATGTGAGTATTTTTTTGACTTATTTTATTTCTCACTTTAACAAATATAATTTTATATTTTCATCATACTTTTATCATTATTATTTGTAAAATTAATTTTATTATCACAATGAAAGTACTATTAACTATTTTCCCCACTTTCTATTTAAAAAAACAAAATTTTCATTTGTACGTTGCGTGGACTGTCCCCTCTATGAAGTGAAATCCTCTATTTTTCACCACAACATCAATTCACTAGTTATGAGGATGTAATTAGAGAATTTTTTTAAATATATGATATAATTATAAAGATAAAAATTATAATATACCTTATTTACCTCTCATTCTTCGATAAGAGAAAATGTTAACCATGCATTGCGTGAACTACCGCCTCCAAAAAGTAACACATCTTAGTTTTCATATAGATATTTATTATTTATTAAAATCTCTTAAAATACGATTCAACACCTTAAAAGTATCTATATAATATCATTATTCTAATTTAATAATGATATTATAGTTGGAAATTTTTTCCATAGAATGAAATTATAAGATTATAAATTGTTATAAAACATTCATTATAGTACCATGTATAATATGTGAATGATTAAATTTGGGATATGAATAAAGAACAACACCACTATTACGAAACTAGTTCAAAATGATCATGATTAATCACACCCAATTTTGAAAATAGATAATAAATAACTAATATAGAGGTAGAGAATAATTATAAATGAAGTTTATAAATGGTCACGTATATGAATAATTTTATTAAATGGGTTATTAAGATATTTATGTTTTTTATATAGGATCTTAGAGTGCATTCTACTGGGAAACAAGGTAAGGGATTCCTATCTTATATTATCACCCCTTGAGAAATATTTCTTATTATACACCATGTTTTATTTGTAATAGTTTATCTACTTTCACTTTAATATTTTTTTATCATTATACTATCATTATTCATGGTACACAAATTTTCATTTGAAAACATATCCTTCAAGGGGTTTTTACTCAAAAAGTTTCTGATGTTGTAAGTGGTTCTTTGTCTCAAACTAATTTCATGAGACATGTTTGATATTTCACAACATTATTTATTTTATATGGTTTATTCACAACCCTATTTCTTTTAATTATGAAATATATTCCATTTTATGTGTTTTTAATATCCATTTCATGATCTTCCACTCAATATACTTTGAGTATTATGTTACCTATATCATGATGATTTAGTCACCAATCTCATTTTTAAATAGAGATATATTTTGAAAGATTATATATCTGGGGAATTTTCTCACCTTTATCTATAAAAACCTATAATTTTATTCTTCTCTAAATATTCTTGGATATTTATTTTTTCTAGAAAAAATCCCCTCTTATTCATTTTTGGGTTGTGTTTGTTGAAAAATTTGATGGATGATGTTTTCCTAGAAGTTGAAGTTGATTGAACAAATAATATTTGAGTGGTGTGTTCAATTTGGCGAATAAAGTTATTCACCATGACTTAGACCATGTTGTTGCAATCTCATCTAGGATATTTTGAGTTAGTTATAACTAGAGTTGGTGACCAAGCCTGTAGATGTGGGTGTTTTGATCTAGAAATTCATCTTTGAAAAATAGCCAAATCTGCTAGAGCTATGGAGTAAGTCGTAGTGAAGTGATAATTCACTTATGAGCCATAGGGAGTCACCTAAATGCATGGATCAAGGAATATAGACTTGGGTGTCAACCTGTGAGCCTTGGGGAGTATATTATAGGAATGGATCAAGGCGTGGCGGTCTGAGTGTTCACCTATGAGCCACATTGAGTTTCACTATAACCTTGTTGAAGGTTGTGGATTAAAGAAAAACTGCCTATAAAAAATATCTTACAATATGACCATGTTGTGGTAAATACTTTTTAGAATTTTAGTTATTAGATATAAAAAAACACATTGTAATAAATCTTGAATTTTATGGCAGTTGTAACCATCAATTAATTGGTAGTTTATGGTCGGGTTTTGAAAGAATCAATTTTATGTATTAATTGGAATGGTGGGAATGCACATTAAAGACATGATTTAAAGGGGAGACTCTTACCTAGGATTTGATTAATAGAAAATAGAATTGGATATGAGAAGAGACATTCTAGATATCTCTGGAAAGTAAGAGGGAATTCTAGATTACTATGGAAAGTAAGAGGGAATTCCATATATCTTCTAGAATGGAGAATTTGAATAATAGGGTGATTTAAGATTTCCCATATATTACTAGAAGTTATAATCAACTATTATGAAGAAGAAAAACCATATTTAGTGAATGTTTCTATCAACTTTGTTTGGAAAATAAATTTAAATCAATAGGAGCAGTGGGTTCCTTGGTGTGGGAGTGTAGTGAGATTTCCAAATGTTCATGGTAGTGAATCAAGAGGGTCAGTGAGACCACTCTGAACATATAAAATGTTTAATCAGTGATATTTTAATATGATATATGCAAAGGAATATTGAAATGCATGCTCCTTAGATATATCATAGTGTAGGTGAATCAAGTAAAATCATTTGTGTCATTTACTACTTTATTCTATCTTTAGAGAAATAAAAGGATATACTAAAGTGTTCCTCAAGTTAAGAGAACAAGATAAAAAATTAAGGACCATACTTCAATACCTTGATTAACTCCCTATTATGATATATTCCTTAATAAAGTATTAACAAGTGGTATAAGAGGGTTGGTTTTTGGGATCTCTCTCTCTCTCTAAGGCATGGAAACAATTTTAAACTATAATGGGATTCCTATCTTTGAAGGAAATTATTTTCAAATATAAAAGATCCGTATGAAACACTATTTAAAATCTTTGGTAATGGTTGTTTATGTGATTGACATGTATGGTATTTCTAAATGAATAAATAATGGAGATTTATCAAATAATGATCATAGATAATTGGATGTAGATATAAAGGAAATTAATGCCTTAGAAAGTTCTTTAGAAAATCTCATTTATACAATAGTAATATCTTGTAAAAATATCATGTTATTTGATATATTTTTTGAATATCTATGAAGGAGATTAAAAAGTTCATGAGGCCAAGTTATAGGTTTTATGGAACAAATATGGAGACTTGATAATGAGTCTAAGTGAGATGTTTGATGCCTTTTTTGATCATCTAAATATTCTTATTGATTATATGTGAGTCCAAAATGAATATATAAAATATGATAAGATCATGAAGAATATCATGAGAATATTCCCTCCTTGGTTCAATACAAGGGTGTTGGTTCTAGAAGAAAAATAACCTAAGGAAATATCTCTCGAAAATCCTTCAAGACTAAAATATTGTGTTATGATCAAGATTAACAATAAAAGATGAACATATCATCCACACTAGTATCTAGAGTTCCATAAATGTTGTTTAGAGATAATGGACCATGCAAGGATAACTAATATAGGGATTCTACTTTGGATCCTCTCAGAACAATGGAAATATAACTCGAATAGAGTCCGATCGATCAACATCTACATCAAAGAAAATTCTCAATACCAAGGTATTTTCTTGTTACTAAATTCATTATAAAATTTTCATGAAATATCCTCTATTTTTGGTTTTAGTATTCTTTATTATGTTTCTTTAGGTAAATTTGTTAGACATTATGATTCATCATCATGTTCTTACAGATTATTCATTAAATTTGAAAAAAATAAAAGTTGGGAATGGGATTCACCAACACTTCAACTATACTTATAAAAATTAAATATAAGTATTAAAAAACCATAAAATAATTACTCAATCACTATAGAAAAATGATTCACTAGTGGTGGTTTAACTAAACTACTACAAAATGCAGTGTCGAGGGATATTTCACAGTGGTAAATTTAATTATGTGTTGGTTTTATGAAAATTTCATAAAATAAATATTTAATGGAGATTATAACATATTTCATGATGGTTAATATTTTTTCTTTTTGTCATGGAAACAATTATTTCAATCATCTATTAATATATAAATTATTTTGGGGTGGTTTAAACCACCACAATTTACTGTAGTGTAAAAAATTCCAATTTAGATAGAATCTACCTGTATAAACAAAACCAAAATGAAGTGTCAAGGGAACTATGAATGGAATAATAATGATTTTTAATATAACAAAAACATGAAAACAACCTAAGGAATATGTATCTACCATAATTACGTGATATAACCAATGATTTGGTCCAAGAACTACTTATCATCAATTATTTATTAAGTTTTTACAATGACTATTATTTAATCATTTAAATTAAAAAGATAAATTGCCAATTTAATACTCAAAATTTTGCATAAAACCATTTATAAATAGAAATAAAAACATCAAATATATTTTTAAAATTTATTCCACACATAAAACTTCATTTAAAACCGAATTTAATCACTTTTTAAGATGAGTTTAAAATAGAGAAAAGATTTTTGAAAAAACATTTGGAAGGAGGAAATGTTTTCCTAAAGGAAAATGTTTAGAAAGAATAAAGTATACAAAAAGAAATTATTTTCATAAAAATAAAGTCTACACACAACCCTTTATAAAAAAATCTAGTTAGTTTATGAAAAAATTATGTTTTATAGAATTTAAAACCAAACTGGTTTATGATTCAATCCATTCCTTCTCACTTGTTCAACCCAACCATTACATTACCATTGATTTAATTACTTAACAAAATGTGAAGTATGGATCATTGAATTATAAATCATTCATGTTATAATGGAAAGAGATTTAATCACTTTATAAATAATACTAAAGTCTCCTGAGAGTATATTTTAATCTAATAAATAATAACTCCATAACGTTTAGTTCAAGAACTGATTCTATTTTAAAAGATTTTTATAACAATTTATCATAATATAATCAGTTGACATAATTCAAAATTGAAATGACCACCACATCCTCCATATCTTATAATCCATGTGGAAAGTGACAAAAACTTTAAACAAAAACAGTATATTTGGGAACATAACCACCACCAAAGAATACATGATCATGATTTACATTTAAGAAAAATAGTATCCAAGGTAATAAATCATGATTAATTTACCTTAAAAATGGAAATGAATATAAGACCTTTCATATAAGAAATTTATGAATGGATATATAATACCACCAATAAAAGTAATCATTAAATAGTCTTATACATGCTCAATCAAGTAAAAATTTAATTTGAGTGAACAAGACTTACAAAGACTACATTGTGTAAAAAAGCATACATCAAGTTTTATCAAATATACACCAAAGTATGTTTACATCAATATTCAATAAAAATCAATTTCATTTTCAAATAACATACCATAATTTCCCTAATCATTGGTAAATTCTAATAATTATTTCCCAAAAACTCTCCTAGGAAGTTTCTAACACTACCCATGTCATTAAAATACAATCTAACCTTCAGATTAATCCAAAGTAAAGCATGTAATATCATAATAAATTTGATATTTGTTTATAAAATATATAATATTTATTATCATAGAATATTTCACATTTTTATAATTAAAAGAACCTTATTTTAAATAATTTAATGAAGAAAATAACATTTTGATGAAAATATCACTAAAAACATGAAATAATAATTTAAAATCTAGTTTAAGTAAAAAAAGACGAAGAAATAAAGTAGAAATATATGAATAAAACATGTAAAATATTCCATATTATAAAGAAAAAATAATAATACATACAAATTTTTTAATCAAATAATATAATTTACAAGTACTGAATTTAGTTATACAATAAAATCACCAACATAGAGTTTAAAATTTGTCCTCATCTTAACTACCTCCTGATGAGAAACTATAATTATATCACTATTCACTTTTTTCTTTTGGTGTATGCATTAAAATTTATTTGAAAATTAAGTTATATATATATATATTAACATAATTAATAAAAATTAATGTTATAAATGTTTATAAAATTGTGAAATTTACAAGCTGAATTTGTCTAACCATTAAGTATACAAGGCATAAAATGAAAAATATGATGATGTATGGATAATAAGTAGAAAATATATCATAAATATATTCATTTATCTCATTTTGTATTAGAATTATCATGCGTCTCTTCATTTTTATCCTTAGTTCTTTAATGAATAGATCTTTAATTTGACTAATCGATAACACATATTTATGTTCTGTTGATGAGGTAGTTCCTAAGTGGTACCAACTCCTATTCGACATCCAAGAGGTTAGGGGTTCGACCCCAAATGTACTACAATTTGGAGGTTTTTCCATAGGTACTATAGTAGCACTATAGAAGGTACTATATCAATACTATTAACTAATGTCCCTTTAGGCCATTTAATGGGCTTTCACACCATAGGGCCTTTGGACCGTAAAAATTATAATGGGACTTCAAGACACAGGTCCTTTGGGACATGTAAGAGTTTACTATCAACCTATAAAATATGGTTTATCATGAAATAAATTAAAAAATTAAATTATAACATATATCTATATTCTTATAAAAATTTCAGTCATGTTAGTGTAATATTTGAGTTCCACCCAACTGGTCGAGCAACAGTAGGAACTATTATTGATTTCCTACCAATTTAAGATTGAGTTGATATATTATCAACAAAACCATATCTATTTAATATTTTCTCAATATTATCCAAGTTAAAATTTGAGATACTCCTCTACTAAGTAACCTTCAGAAATAGATCCTTCTGGTTGAGATTTTTTTACATATGATTTTAAATGACTAAGGTATTTATAAATCAAAATTAATGACACATAATTTACAATTAATCTAATTAATTTTAAATAATGGTTTAATTAAGAATAAAAACATATAAATAAATTACCTCTTTTTTAACACATCCATTAGTAATGTACATGGCCACTTAATTAAGTTTCCTTGATCAAATTCATTGTCAACTGAGTCATAAAAGTAAAAAAATTAATATGTATTGACCATCACTATATGTAAAAGAGTCAAAAAAAATTCATTACTAAATATTTTCAATCTTAATTGATTACAAATTTTACACACAAAGTCATTTTAAGAATGTGCAGAACTTCATTACAACTACATTTACTTTTTTTAGTAACATTGTATCAAATTCCAAAGGTAGTAACTACTCAATAAAAAATATATGAATCATGGATTTTAAATCCATGTAACCTATATTATTTTAAGTGAACACAACTTGAAATATTACTCAAATAAACATTAAATACTTTCATATTATTTAATATTCAAAGGAATAATATTTCTCTCTATTTTTCATTATAAAAACTATGTAAATATACTTTACTTTCTTATTTGGATATAGATCAAACTTTGTATTAATTGATTTTAAGTCCTTTTGAGAATTAAAATGGTCCTTAAATTTCTCATGCTAATTAAGTAATGTGAAAATAAATTTATTACACACATTCTTCTTAATATGTATAATATCAAGATTATTATGTAGAAAATTAAATTTCCATTAAGGAAGTTTAAAAAAAAATTCTTTTTTTTTCTTTCATTATCATTTCCCAATTTCAACTAATGATGTACATCAAACTTGTTTCCCATTTATTCTCAAATGATATAAATTCCCAAATTCCCCTCTAATATTTATTAGTTGTTTCAATATTTCTAAACTCATGGGTAACTTTTGTAGTGTTCTATGATAAATTTTCCATTGAATTTTTACTTGTTCAATCAAAGACTATAAGATTCTTTGAGAAATATATTATGACATAAGAAGAAACAATTTTTACTATAAGTTAGTCACTCAGTCTCAAGATCAAAGTTAAAGACTAGATAAGCCAAAACAACATAAGTGTTACAACTAGATAAGTTCCTGATTCTAGGGAAATCACTAATGTTCCATATCATAGAAACATGGATTTTGAACATTTTTATAGTAAATGAAACATATGATTCAATACCATTGTTCTATAACTCTTGAAATTTTTCAATTAGAGGTTGAAATTGTACATCAAAGTTATTTCTAGACATTTTTTTCCAGGAATAATCATTGAAATTATAGTATAAGTTTTCTACATATACATACATGGAGTTTTATTTTAAGGGATCAAACCAACTAGCCAAATTCTATAACTAGAAATTAAAGTTTTGAATGGGTTGAATATAATGAATTAAGGGATACCATTCGATTATTATTTGAAGTATATTGAAATCCATAATTTTCTAATCTATATTTAAAATATGATATGTTTTGTAAAATAAATAATGAAATGGGTGTGGTGTACCTAAAACAAAAATTCCTCCATCTCGACTCCTTGATACTTGATTTAAATCACTAAAGCAATATCCAATGCCTCTTAAATTCATAAGTGATACACCAACCTTGGATCCTCATTTTCAATGATAGGATACATAACCTTCCAAATGGGTGTTACCACATTATTCTAAAGATGAATTGAATTTATGGTAGGAATAGATATTCAAAGTTTTAAATATAACTATCATGAAACTGGTAACATCCAAGAAAGGTAACTCTTACCTTTTATAGTCAATATCTAACATTCTTTATTAGATGAAGAGAATCTACCATATATGGTGGAATATCATTCACCCATATGTTACTACCCATTTTTTATTTATTGAACCCATTTAATAAATGTGAATTCCCATAAATGAATCATCTCATGATTCATAATTGATAAAAACCATGCGGTGAGGACTATTGCATGCATGCAAAACCTATGTTTTAATCCATATCATACTCTATTACAAAGGCTAATAGATGTATTCCATTTATCTTAATGACACAATTATATCATAGCCTAGGATATTAATTACATGAATATCATAGTCAACAATCTGGTTATATCATAGAAAATGATATATTCCTATTTTATGTGTATATCCAAAAATACCCCCTGTACTAAAATCCTAAAAAAAATTATATAAAAATTTGAAACTCTTTATTAATCCATCCAAAACTATTTTTGAAAATGGTTTATCAATATCTCTTCTTTTTTGGAACAAAAAATTTATCCTAAACTTAATCCTTATCCAAAGGCCCAAATGTGTGACCCTATATGACTTAGTATTATTGATGAAAAATATGAAATCCCTATTTTATAGATATAAGATAAGTTAATCTTCTAGAAAATCATTAGTTCTACTCAAGTTACTACGAGGCCTGGTGTGATCTTCATCAAACATAATCATATCTCAAATGAACATTCTCACCACAAGATATATCATATACATTATACACATACCTATATAATCCCTTTTCCCCTGATATCAAGTGAACAATCGACATGGAACAATATAAATCTGGTATAGTCCATATCAAACTTTATCAATTCTCCAAAAAAGTCTGACCTGATTTATGAATACATCACATTTCATTTATCTAGTTGATGAGAACATCATATGTACCCCATCCAAGAAACTAAATCCATCATATATGATTCAACTAAGCATCCAAATGCATTTTTTTCACACCCATGAATTCTTTTAAAGGTATTTTTTTATTTAATTTTCATTATTTTTTTGAGGTTTCCCATTCATTTTGGTGGAAATGGTGGGTTTTCAAAATTTGGGCCAAACTGTGAGCCCATTTTCAGATTTAAAAATAAATTTTGTTTCTTTTATAACTCCTTCATTTTTTAACATTTTACACCCATTACACTTCCCAATTGGCACCCCCTGGTATAGTAAAACCACCATATCAATTTGGACCCCATAAAAATCCATAATAATGATGGATTTGGGTTTTTTATTAAGGTTTTGGGCCAGCCCGTAAGCCCATTTCATGCTTTATTTTTTTTTTAATTTTTCAATATCTCATTAATTTTGTACTGTTTTTCGGTGATTCCACCTCCCACCCAAATCCAAAAACCCAAGGCTCACTCTCATTATCTATTTCTCCTCTTGGGATCTCATTTGGATCACAGATTAGGGAGAAAATTCTCAGGGTTTCTTAAATCATTCAAATTTGAGAAGGTAATTTGATTCTTTCATAAACCTTTCAATTTTCACTCTTTATCCCCCATTTCAGTACCCAATTATCCTAATAAGACTAATTATATCCTACCTATTAGTTTTGTTTTCTTGGAGATTCAACCTTTGTTGGATTTGGGGTGATTTCTTCAAGATTGTTCAAGGTAAGTGTTTCCTTCTTGGTTTCTTCCATTTTCCTTAGGGTTTCCTCCCTCTTTCATGAAGTTATAAAATGTACATAAGTTAGGGTTAAAACCTAGGGTTTTATTTGTTGTATTTTTGATCAAATATTGTGGTTTAGGGTTGGTTTTCACCCCCTTGTGGTGCGGCGGTGCTGCGGTTGATGTTTCACACAAAGTTTTGAGGGTTTCGACACAAAAAGGTAGGTGATTCCATGTGTAACCATTTTATGATTAGTTAGCTTGCTGTATTTACTCAATTTTCATATTCCTCATATGTTTTGTGTGGTTATAAAACTTTTTATGATTTATTTGGTTAAGTGTTTAATTTTATAGTTTCATTTTAGCTTCAAATTGGGTGTTTTTCATGCGCAACTCTTGGGGTATTATTTGGGTGTATTTTATAACATATGAAATTGGTTTAATAAATCTTGTTTGGGATGAAAATTATGATTTTTTAGGGTCTTTGTGTTCCATTAGTTTTTAAATAGGGGTTTTGAATGGGTTTTATGTGTAAAACCATGTTATGCCTCTTGAAAGTGTTTTATGAAAATGTGTGTGTTTTCATGTGCATCTTTTGTGGTATTATTCTAGGTGATTTTATAATACTTTAAAGTGGTTTATTAAATCTTTATATGGCTTAAAATTATGTTTTAGATTGGTATTGGTGTGATTTTTTCCTTGAAATATGGTTTTGAAATGGGTTTTATGTGCAAAGCTTGGGTATACTCCTTAGAATTGTTTTATAAAATATTTGAATGGTTTAATGATTTATGTAAGAGGTGAAACCATATTGGAAACATATTTTGTATTGTGTATATTTTTAAATGGTCTATTTTAAATGTGAAAGGGGCTATCATGTGATGTGTATCCTCTTGTAAATGTTTTATAAAAATGTTTAACAAAATTAGTTAAATGTGAAAGTGATGTGAACGTGATGTGGTTTGTTTTGTGTGAGTGTGATGTGCAAAATGGATTTTGTTTATGAAAAGGGTATTATGTAACATGTGATTGAGATGTCATTTGATGTTTAACATCTTGGGAAAGATTTTATAAAACTTTTAAAGGTTTTTTTTAATTGTGAAAGATATTCAAAATGTGTTGTGGGCTATTTTGGTGTGAATTGGATTTCAAAATCATTTTGAATGAAAAGGGGGATGATGTGGTTGTGTGATGTACATGTGGGATGTTTTTTTGATTTGTAATTTGGAAGTGGTATTTTCATGTGAAAATTATATTTCATGGCTTGTTTAACTTGTTTGATCACAAGAGGAAAACCCGATTATCTTGGTGGGTGGATGTGTACTAGTATGCTAGTGATCTCATGGGGTTTGGCCTCAGTTTCACGTAGCAAGATTGATGCTTAATATAGAGACCCAAACTTTTATTACATTACTACTAAATCATTTTAAAGATAAATAACATAATATTATTACACATAGAGGATCCAAATGTTTAGTGTCTTGGGAAAACTAGGACCATACATAACAATTACAACATCAAGCATAAACATTTATTCAATTTCTTCTTCTCTAGCTTCTTATTGGAACTTGACCTATCCTTAGTACATGAAGTCACCTAAGGATATACATCAAAAGGGGTGATATAAAATAAAATTAAGATGATATATAAGAGCAATATAACAATGGGTGAGCATAATCATAACATAGGCAAAAGATCATGAACGTGAGGGGAATCATTAATAAAAGACTTGAAATGTGGCAGTTCATAAAAATGAAACATCATGTCTTAATGGTTAACTACCAGTCATACTTGTGAACAAAGATATAATCTTGTTCACACATCATTTCAAATTTACTAATGAGATTAATATCTTTACCTAATTCATTTTAGCACTGTATAATTCAAGGCACACCCGTCACATTGAAACATTCATATTGCGCTATATAATTCCGGGCGCACCCGTCACATCATAACATTATTATTTATCATGAACGCCACAATGAACATATAAAAAAAAGAACATAACTAACCCATGAAAAGTAATGGGTTTCATATCATAAGAACACATTCATAAACATTGGGTTCCTAAAAGAAAGAGAGAATAACATACATGTTACAAGAACCATCAATCTTGAATGAGAAGTAAAAGGTGTGTTCTTTAAAGAAGAGTTCTTTTGGAAAACATTTGGTTTGACATAAATACCAGTGAAAAAAATTTATATCCCAGAAAAGTAAATGAAATTATGGAAAAAATATTTTTATGAAGTAACCATATCAAAAAGGAGTGAAAGAGGGATAATCCGAAGGATGAATGTTGGGTTCGAGAATTTCCCCTTACCTTATATCTGAACACTTACTTCGCTTTAATGTCCTGTATAATGACATTATATTAATTAATTAGAAATTAAAGAACATTTTATATATAAATAGGGTTCATTTTGGTTTTATTATGTTATTTTATGGACCTTTTGATAAGTTATAGAGTTTAAAATCATTGTTCGTGAATGTTCGTTTTTATGGTTTTCTTGACCATTTCACATGTATTCATGAATTGAAGTTCGTGTAGAACATGGATAAACATCCAGAAAATATATTCAATGTTACTAATGATATTACAGAAGTTAAAAAGATCTTATAATGAATTATGTTATATACCATTTGGATGAATCATTAGATAGAAATTTAATGATGATCGTTTGGGTTAATTTGGACGGTTTTTCGACCACAACGAACTTGTTTTGATTAATCATTCAGTATTATGTACATAAGTTACTTACATAAATTTAAATAGGACATAATAAAAATAAAATATTCTGGTTCAACCATAAAAATGGTTTCATGACCATATATGAAGGTAGAAATGAAAAAAGAAAACATGTCATTCTTGAAGGTGATAGATTAACACCTCACGAACAATGTTTTCTTTTATAAAATAAAAGTAAGAGGAGAAGGGGTTTGGATGGTATAATATCCCATTAGTATAATAAAATTCAATTATATTTATGATACTATAGTTACCACACCATTTTTACAAATATAGGTGGGGAGATAATAAGAAAAGAACTTGAAATTGAAAGGGAATTAAAGGAAAAGAGGGAGAGAAATCACCTCTTGAATCCTCCTCTTGAGATCCTCCTTAAGGGGCCTAGTATTGGTATTTTGATGAGATCAGAAGATCTTAGACATGGGAGAGGGGCTAGGGAATATGATTGGGAAGAGTTTAGACAAGTATTGAATCTTGATAGGTGTGGGGGAATGAGTGAGTGAAGGGTGGTATTTATAGTGGAGGGGAGAGGGGTTTTCTTAATATAAAATTGATTAATTTATTATTTACCCACAAGACTAGGAATAGTGAGTCTTACATGACCAAGAATAGTAATTTTATAATTTAATCTCGAACCAAGTGGGCTTACATCAGCATAACATCACACATGACTCTATAATTAGCTTATTTAGCTTATTTTTGTAAATTACAGTATTTCACTATTCATAAAAAATTCAAGTATTTCAGAAAAATACCAAAATTTAACCCCAACCATTTTTCAAAGTTTATAATCCAAAAATGAAGTCCATTCTTCAAAAATAATTTTCCAAATATGATTAATTTAATATTTAATTAAAATCATAATTTACTTAAAAAATACAATTTTTAAAATTAAAACAGATTTTATAATGCCTTCAAAAATTATGTAGGGTCTTATAAAATTATCTAAAAACTAGAAGAAATAGATTTTTTAATTTATGGAATTTTTTTAAGAAAATAAATTTTCTTTTAAATTAATTAATTAATTATAATTAATTGTTTATGACTCACAAAAATACTAAAACGTTACTATGGTCAAATTGTCACTTTCTAAGATGCCTAAATTTTATTTAATTATTCATGGGTAAGGTTACTCTTATTTTGGATTATTTAAAATTCATAAGGGTCGTACTACTATTTATAAGGACAGGTTACTATTCATAAGGGTAGGTTACTATTCACCAAAAATTAAGTTTTTCTTATTGGACCCCAAAAATCATCTTGAACACAACTATGTATGTTGGATTTTCAAAATTACAAACACAGAAGTGAAAAAATTATGTTTAAAGGTCACTTAGCACACAATAGTTCATTATGTTGTGTTTTCATGTGATTTTATGACATAATTATAAGAAGGGAATTTCCATTGAAAAACTTTGGGTCGTTACTCTTAAAACACTAAATAAACTATGATGATGATGATGATTGTGGACCACTAGGTTATGGGTATGTTTCCTACTAGTGGCTTATGCATGAGAACGAATACTTTAATGGTTACTCTCACCAAGATACGAGGTACCTAGGACCCACAACGAGCTAGTTCCTAAGGGTTATTTCCTATTGCTTGTGCTCATTAGATGATTTACTCTTACCGTCGGCATACTGTATGTTTGGATGGAAATTTCAGTAGCTTTGTAATTTTATTTAAAAGTTTTAATTCTTTAAAATAGCCCACTTGAAAATTATTTTAATTTTTAAAGTTTCATCTTTTAGAAATTATAACTAGCATTTCATGTTTTTGAAAAATTGCATGCTTTTTGTCTTTGAATGTTTATCACATGGAATATATTAGTGGTGGTATCCTATTGGGATTTTGATCACACCCTACTTACACCTTTGGGTGTAAGTAGACTTGTTGATTTTGTTGCCGCAGTTTTGGGTACAACTTTTGTGCCTATGGTTCGGGTTTTAGTGGTCCAACGTGATGCAGTGTTGTGGAGATGGCTTGAGGGTGGTGCCTCTTGCCATGTGGAGGTTCTTGGGCCATCATTTATGGTTTTTTACCTTTGTAATGGTCTTTGAGCATTGTTTTAAGTTGTGTAATTAAATTCTGAAATTTTATAAAAGATGATTTTGTTTGAAAAATCCAGATTCATTTTATTGAATTTGTTTTCTATTTTAAGTTTATACACTCAGGTAAATCATTCCTAATTTTCAGTTTATGATACCCGGGAACTTGTACCATCCTGTGAAGACTGGGAATTCCCTTCAGACCTTGTTACGGGCCGGGTTTGGTGCCAGTTTAGATGGCGACCAGATTCGGTTCATGACAGAATGGTATCAAAGGAGGTTCGCTCTTTTGGGTCATGTTATATGGTGAACAGTCAGGATAGTCCGGAGTTAGGACTGTCGGGACTTGAAATTCCATTTATGGGTAGTGTGCCTGGATAGCACACCCCATGATGGGATTTGAGTCGCTAGGGGAAGTTGGAATTTGTCTGAGTCCTTTGATTTTCTTGGTTTGATGATGATTAGGGGAAATGAAAAGAGAGTTGGGTTAATGGTCTCAGTGAGCTTGCAGGGCCTAGAAAGCCATGTGGAGCTAGGTATATTTCCCTAGATTACTCTCTGTGATGGTGAAGTGATTGGTTTATGGCTGCTAAGTATATGTCTAAGCCACCCACTGAAACTAGTTTCTTCTCTCATTGTATTGTGTTCTTTAGTTTTTGAAATCTTGGAAGTTTGGTTTTAAAGAAAAAATGACTTGGTTTTAAGAAGTGTAAAGTTTCTGTGAAATGATTTTCTAATAAAGAGGGAATGGTTTGATTTTTGAAATAGTGTAACTGAATTTTCATAATTTTTCTGAAATGGAAAATGGTGTGTTTACACCTCTTTTGAAAGCAAGAAATTATGTTAAAGTTGGTTTTGAAAAAGTGTTCCAAATAGAGTTTTCTAAACTATTGAAAGATGTTTTAATGGGATGAGATATTATGAAATTGATGTATATGAATTTAAATTGATTATTCATTTTAATTATTGGGATTTTGATTTCATGGTTAGTGGTCTTGAGAAAAAGGAAGTATTGGTTGATTGTTTTGGTTTTGAAAGGTGGAAAGAATTTTTGTTTTAACCTTTGGTATTTCCATGAGCGACCACATGAACGGGATTATATGAGATGATGGATGGTTAATGGAATAACTGGATGAGTGCTAGGATGGATATGATAAGGGTGCCCGGTGTGGCATAGAAACATTCATGTGTGAGTCCCATGGGGTACCATTGGTGGATGTGCTAATCGCTGAACCGTTTGTTTTCAAATAAATGTTTTTAAAGGAAAAATGGATGTCTTGATGACTGGTTTGGGATGGTGTGTATTATGTGTTTTTTTAAAATGTTGATATTTTGGGATGTTTTGATTCCAAGAATCCCTCCTGTTTGAACCGTGTTTTGGGTTTGTGTTTGGTCGGTAAGTTGGGTTGAAGGGATGGTTAGTGGTATCTTCTGAGAAAAGTTCGGGAAGCCTTTACAATGGTTCCCCTCATGTGTTTGGTTCTGGTTTATGGCATGTTTCGACCAATGTACCAGCATGGTTGGTTCCTTGGGTTCTTTCATTGGATAAGGTACGCCCCCATTAATAGTTAGTGCATGATTTAAGTGCAACCCGGATTGTTTCTCCATTGGAAAATCCTCCAGTTGATCAATATAAGGAATCATTTTCTCAAGCTTGGGATATTGAGTTTACACCATTTACTTTATTTTTTTGGACCTTCTTGTAGAAATAGAGTTCTTGTGGAAGGTTGAAAGAGACCTTAGTTTCTTAAGTTACCTGAATCATTGAATGTGGAAGTGGTCTGGGGTTGTTAGTGTGAATGAGTATCTGGATGGTGTCAAAGAAGGCCTCTGGGTCCTTCGTAGTCTCTTCAAAGTAGGGGTTTATGTTAAACCACCAGTGTGGGAAATATTTTCATGAGAGGTTATTATGGACACTTACTGGAATTGTGTGTTTTTTGGGGACTTGGCATAAGGTCCCCTTCCATGAATTGTTTCTATCAGTCATAATGGTCATGTTCGGTGACGCCTTGTGATGTCATGTTCTCATTGACTATAAAGGTGAAGGTCGTGCAATCCTATGAGAGTATCTGACATTTTGGGAGTATGTATCTCATGGGAAAAATTCAAAATCCTATGTTTTAGAGGAATGTGATTATATTTTTCCTTGTCGACGGTCGCACCAGTGGGTGTTTGTGGAGACTAGTTCTGAGGTTTTTCCGGCCTTCCTGATGTTCGTCTTCCCTGGTTCGTGGTACCTCGAACTTCGCTTGTTTTTTTGGCTTCAGTTGTGATGTTTTGTCAGTTTGAATGTTCGAATGGATTTTTCATCCATTTTGTTTGTTTTTTTAAGTGTTGAAGTGGTGACTTGGTGATGTGATGAAGTCATGTTTGGTTTCTCACTTTTTTCCTTAAAAGTGTTTGCATATAATAAAAAACAATTTTCTGTCTTAGTGAACCCATCTAGTATTAGGGTATAGTTTTCATGGTACCAAAATGAAAAGTTCAGTTTAGGGGTTTCCAAAGCCTAACTATGAGTCCGAATATGCTTCAATCATTTGAGCTCTAGCCATAGGTCCTAAAGAGAAGCTGGCGCGTAGTCAAGGGAAATACTGGGGTCATTTAAAACCTTATACAAAGTCCTGTCCTCAGTACGAAAGATAGAGAATAGTTTAAACCTATGATGTTTCCATCTTGATTTTTTTGTTCTCGTTCGATGGAAAGAGGTGGGAGGACCTCATGTCTATGTTATCGCCCAATGTCATTCTTTTCCGCTTTGATTTCCATTGATTTTTAGAGTATTATTGGGAATTTGACTAGATAGGTTGAGCGCATGGTTTGTGCATGGTTAGTAGTAACCATGCCCCAGAAAACCATGAAAGTAGAAGGATCCACACAATTAGTACACGGTTTCTCAAACTGTGAGGATTAACCATGTGACCGTCCCAACTCTTTATATTTGGGTTCGTCATGTGCTAGCCCATGTTGGTCGGTTAAGATGGTTGGTTGTTATGGTGGGGATACCCACTATGATTCTCATGTATTTTCCTTTGGAAATTTCTAATGGAGGTCTACCCCTTGTATCGGGGAGTCCGTTCGGGCCTCCCCCTATTAGTGTCGCGATCCTATCTCAGAAAAATTTGAGTTGTCTCTTATGTTGGGGAGCCCATTTGTGTATCCCCATACTAGTAACTCATATTGGTCCTTGGTCTTGGTTTGGTGGTAGGTAGTCTTTTTCTAATCTATCTAACTACCTACATCTTCCTTGGGTAAAATTTTGGAGTGTAGAATTCCCAATGGTCGGGTTAAAGCAAGGTAAGTGTAGCCGTGTTTGTTATTGTTCGTTTGGGTAAACTGCTAGAATCCTATTTGGATAATGTTTGAGGAGTTTTCTTTTGGGATAAAATCTGAACATACTTGATCATTTTAGGAAGTGGTGTATGTTTTTTTTGGTGAGAGTATTACTTCATTGATTGATCAATTGGAGGTGTTTTTGCCTTTTGGGGGTGGGTGAAACTTGAAAAAAGAGTCCATTTTGGCCTTTTGGTTGGGTTTGGTTTTTGCCTTTGGCCTTACTGTAGATTTCTGAGGGCAGAAAGTTTTATGGTGGAGAGAATTGTCACACCCATGACTTCTTTTAAAGTTATTTTTCATTTAATTTCCATTATTTATTTGTTTTGGAGGTTTCCCATTCATTTTGGTGGAAATGACGGGGTTTCAAAATTTGGGTCAAACTGTGAGCCCATTTTCATATTTAAAAATAAATTTTGTTTCTTTTATAACTCTATAATTTTCAACAATTTAAACCCATTACACTTCCCAATTAGAACCCACTAGTATATTAAAACCCCCATATCAATTTTTACCCCATATGAATCTATAATAATGATGGATTTGGGTTTTTTATTAAGGTTTTGGGCCAGCCCGTAAGCCCATTTTATGCTTTAAATTATTTTTTTAATGCTTAAATATATCATTAATTTTTTACATTTTTTAGGTAATTCCACCTCCCATCCAAATCCAAAAACCTTAGTCTCACTCTCATTATCTATTTAGCCTCTTTTGATCTCATTTGGATCGTGGATTAGGGAGAAAATGCTCAGGATTTCTCAAATCGTCCAAATTTGAAAAGGCAATTTAATTCTTTCATAAACTTTTCAATTTTTACTATTTACCCCCATTTCAGTCCCCAATTAACCTAATAATACTCATTAGATATTACCTATCAGTTTTGGTTGCTTGGATATTCAACCTTTGGTGGGTTTGGGGTGATTTTTTCAAGATTGTTCAAGGTAAGTGATTCCTTCTTGGTTTCTTCCATTTTCCTTAGGGTTTCCTCCCTCTTTCATGAAGTTATAAAATGTAAAGAAGTTAGGGTTCGAACCTAGGTTTTGATTTGTTTTATTTTTGGTAAATTATTGTGGTTTAGGGTTGGTTTTCACCCCCTTGTGGTGCGGCGGTGGTGTGGTTGATGTTTCGCACCAAGTTTTGAGGGTTTCGACACAAAAAGGTAGGTGATTCCAGGTGTAACCATTTTATGATGAGTTATATTGCTATATTTACTCAATTTTCATATTCCTAATATGTTTCTTGTGGTGATAAATCTTTTTATGATTTATTTGGTTAAGCATTTAATTTTACAGTTTCATTTTAGCTTGAAATTGGGTGTTTTTCATGTGGAACTCTTGGGGTATTATTTGGGTGTATTTTATAACATATGAAATTGGTTTATTAAATCTATTTTGGGATTATAATTCTACTTTGGTAGGGTATTGGTGTGCCATTGGGTTTGAAATAGGAGTTTTTAATGGGTTTTATGTGTAAAACCATGTTATGCCTCTTGAAAGTGTTTTATCAAAATGCATGTGTTTTCATGTGCATCTTTTGTGGTATTATTCGAGGTGATTTTATAATACTTTAGAGTGGTTTATTAAATATTTATAGGGATTAAAATTATGTTTTTTATTGTTATTGGTGTTATTTTTCCTTGAAATATGGTTTTGAAATGGGTTTTATGTGCAAAGCTTGGGTATACTCCTTAGAATTGTTTTATGAAAGATTTGAATGGTTTAATGATTTATGTAAGAGGTGAAACCATATTAGAAAAATATTTTGGATTGTGTATATTTTGAAATGGTATATTTTAAATGTGAAAGGGGATTTCATGTGATGTGTATCCTCTTGGAAATGTTTTATAAAAATGTTTAATGGAATTACTGAAATCTGAAAGTGATGTGAACGTGATGTGGGCTGTTTTGAGTGAGTGTAATGTGAAAAATGGATTTTGTTTATGAAAATGGTATTATGTAACATATGAGTGGGCTGTTATGTGATGTTTATAATCTTGGGAAATATTTTATAAAATTGTTAAATTATGTGTTGAATTGTGAAAGATATGAAAAATGTGTTGTGAGCTATTTTTGTGTGAGTTGGATTTCAAAATCAATTTGAATGAAAAGGGGGATGATGTGCTTGTGTGATGTACAAGTGGTATGTTTGGTTTATTTGTGATGTGGAAGTGGTATTTTCATGTGAAAATTATATTTTATGTCTTGTTTAACTTGTTTTAGCACAAGAGGGAAACCCTAGTATCTAGGTGGGTGGACATGTATTGGTATGCTAGTGATCCCATGGGGTTTGGCCTTAGTTTCACATAGCAAGATTGATGCTTACAACAATAACTAAACTATGATGATGATGATGAATAGGGAACACTATTTTATGGGTATTTTCTCTACTATTATATCATGCGTGAGAACAAATATTGTGATGGTTACTCTCACTGAGATACGAGGTACTTGGGACCCACAACGAGCTAGTGCCTAGGGGTTATTTCCTATTGGGGATAACATTATCACCTATCTCAGTTCAAGTGATAACTTGAGTAAAGAGAACCGATGACATGATAAAAAACATATCCAACCAATCCCTAGTTTGATAAACCTTAAATCTTACATAATAAAGTTATCAATGTATGAAGGTTCTCATGTTAGTTATCTCTCTATCATTTGGTAAAAAGGATTGATAATAAGTATACACCCCTAAGTGTATCGATGATTGCATGAAATTTTATGGGATATAATTTTGTGGATTAATCCAAATAATAAGTCTCCACTTATTATCTCATGATTCAAGTAATCATGTTAATATTAACATATCATTATAAACCATAATACTCCATGACGATCTTCGACAAGGGACAAATCAGTCATACTATGAGGGGATATTATCATTCCACTATTCATGCAAAGTAAATTTAATAGCACACGAGTGAATGATAAATGGATATATCCTTTTATTATAAAACCATTATACATTATAAAACCATTACATAAATCAATTATGTATTATTTACCAATAGACTCAACATGAATCTCATGCTTCTATTATGATAATGGTTTCATTAATGGGTCTGTTACATTATCATCTATAGCCACCCAAAAAATCCTAACATCAACCCTCTAAATGATCTTTCATATGAGATAGTATTTGAGAAGGATTTTTTGGGTCCTTTGGTAAGACTAGGGTTCCTTGATCTGAGTAATGATACATTATTGTCATAGTAAATCTCAATTTCTCCCTTCATGTCACAACCCAACCCACTGGGCCCCCACTTGGACTGGTGGTAAGCCGAGAATGACACCCCAAGCCCGACTCCAATTGGTCAATGGACATATACTTATATCGAGTAGGAATATCACACACATGAGAGGTCTTATCATAATGAAACTGTACACACATAAAAATCCGAGTACATCATAACCATGTAGGATAAATTTAATTATACCAACCTAAGAGGAAACAATGCATGTAATAAATTCTAATAATAATCAGTGTGTGGAAATAAAAATATATCCAAATAATAAATGGGGAATAATACACACCCAACCAGAAATAAAGGGATTCCCAACCTAACGGTTGGTACGGGGGAGTCTTTCTCATGAACACCAAAACTGACCACCACTAGTGATCACAGTCACTCTATACTGCTAAGATCCACCAATACCTATCCCACTAAGGTCACCATCTAAATACCTGTCATCTTAATAATACACAAAATGTATAGAAAAATCCCATACATGGGTGATTATATATATATATATATATCTTGTAGGATTCCCAAAAAACCAAAGAGGGAATCAAAATAAATAAAACATCGGCTCAACCCATAAGAAGGGAGAAGAAACCTAACAATCATATATTCTCATAGAAGAAACCAAATTTAAGAGAGAGAGAGAGGGAGATGAATCTATCAATCTTCACAACCAACTAAGGATAACGAGTATATCTACATTTCTAAGTTCTAGTACTATCCTAATGATAATAATCCAACATAAGTTTCACCAGATTAGATATGGGGCACCCATGAATCATAGATGGCATGACAAAAATGAGGGGGTGATGACCCAAAAAGAGTGGAAGACCCACTCTTCATTTGCACTTAATGAAAAGGGGGTTCCACTCCATAGATAGAATACCCATTTACCAAGGTGTATGGGGGGATGGGGGTGCAATCCAACCTATACAAAAAATAGCATACCCATGACTTTACCTATGCATGTTGTCAAGGGGGTTTCTAACCTGCTATTTCTCTAGAGATCACTCTCGAGTCTCAATTTCAACCAACCATGCGAAAATAAGTGAACCAAGTTCACCATCTTTAATCATACCTATAATATCAAAAAAGGTCACCATCACATTCTATGTGGAATTATACTCAATAATGAATACTTGTGGGTCCAATTATGAGTCTCGAAGAAGGATATACAGTAGGCATAACATATGAATAAAAGTACACAATGTGTCTCTTGGTGTACACCATGTGTGCTCCTAATACCTAAATTGGATGTGTCCCACTGCTCAACATGGCATGTGAAAATCCAAACACATAGAATGTATCATAGGGAACACGACTTTTGAGACCACCCAGGGTCCCAAGCATGTACTCCCTATGCATGGATTGACTGTCCAGGTTGGGTAACATTACTTGTGATCCCACCAGACAACTGTGTGATATTTAACTTGTCTGGAAACCCTAGTCACTGTAGAAATTAGACTACATGATGTATATTCTTCTAAATCACATGAAATGAAGTTAGTAATTTCATATAAAATAAAGTCTTCTTACCCATATCTTCATGAATCCACTATTATATCTTCCAATCTCTCCTAAAGATCCGTCCAAGGCCCTGATCTTGAAGGAATCATCTTTGCTCATCGATTTTAGGCCTCCAGTGTCCAGAAAATGGGATTTAAGTCAACTAACATGATGTCTTTCATGCTCATCATGCCTCCATTTCCATATGAGGTTTTGATCCTCCATTGTTCATCTGAAATCCATTACAGATCATCATCACTTACAAAAATAATTATATTCATCATCAATCGAAAAAACCAACATGTATCCAGGGTACAATTACATATTGAACTAGATTGGGAAGTCAAATCACAAGCCTACCATAGGCCAATCATGAACATGTGAAGAAATGAGGGAGAAATAAAAAATTATAAAATTAAGTTCATCAATGGATATTGTGAAATTAAGCATCAATAATGAGCGTAAGAATCAAAAATTGAAGATAATCCCAAAACAATGATTATTTTATATCTAAAGGATTAATAATCAATGTGGTCATAAAAAATGGAAAAAATTAGGAATTCAAAGAATGAATCATAATCCATGATATAAATCCAAAATAATATTTAAATAATACAAAAATAAAGATACCTATCTCATCATTGGATAGATTGTTAGATAAGAATGGTTCCATGTCGATACCAATGATGAATTCCTTGAAGCACATTCATCGATCCATGATCACCTCAGTCTCTTGAAGAATCCTCTTTCAACAGATGCTCTCCACTCTCTCAAAAATATATGAGGGTTATATGGATAACCTTGGAGATATTTCATAATAGATATTAAATAGAGGAGAGACCCTAGGTAAAAAATTAATAAACTAAATAATTTAACCATTTCATCTATTTGATTTATTTAACATATACTCCAATGATAACACACCAAAGAGGAACCTAATGAAAATGAAAATTAGGTCATGCCTAGGGTAAACCTCATGTTCTAAAACCAATGGTGGTATCAGTTTCCCCATACAAGCCTCTATTCAAGATGAAACCCATTATTTCTAGAAAGATCCATGCACATGATTTAATATATTTAATATATCAATTATGGGGCCCTAAAAAACCCATAATACCATGTTTACTCCAAATAAAAATCCAAAATAATATATATAAATATCCAAAGGGTCCAGAAATGAAAATTAGAGTCATTATATTCTCCCCATATTCATGGTTTTCACCCCAAAAAGAAAAACCTACTAAAAAAGGCGAGTGTAATGGGCCCACATCTATCTCTCACACTCCCATAAGATCTAATAGAGGTTCCCATGCTTCCAAAGAACTAAAACCAATAGAATGGATTGAAAATAAAGTATAATCTCATACCAATACTTGATCACCATTGGGTACTTTGAAAATGTGGATCTGTCCCTGATGTCTTTCTCGGATTAGCCAATAACTTGTGATGAGTCATTCACATATCTCCTTAACTGCAACATGTGGAAGTAGTCATGCACTTAGTCTAACTGTGGGGGTAATTAAAAATGGTATACAACATCACCATCCCTATATAGTATCTAGAATGTCCTAATGAACCTAAATGATAGCTTTCTACCCCAACCAAACCTTCAAAAACCTCACCGTGTAGGGACTCCTAGGAACACATGGTATCCCTACTCAAAATCTAAGGGCCTATAATGTGAGTCTATGTAATATTTATACTAATTATTATTAGTTCTAATCTATATATTGATCATCCAAACTTTCTCCATTATTTTTTGCACCATCTTTGGTCCCATAAGAAATGACTCACCTATTTCCATATAGCACAAGGGTGACCTACAAGGTATCTTATACAGATCCTCGAATGGTTCCATGATGATAGTGGAGTGATAGAGTTTATTATAAGAGAACTAAACTAACAGAAAGTGAACCTACTATATCTGATCCAAGAACAACATATAATCTCTTATCATATTCTACAAAACCTATATATTTCATTTAGTATGGACATATTTTTGGGGATATAATTCCATGCTCATCCATAACTGGGTTTTAAAGGCCTCCGATAAACCTCTACACAACTGTGATGCGAACCAAGCATAATGGTCAGAGAAAATCATCAAGGTTAAACTATGAAGTATTATGATATGATACATATAAAATCACCATAAAATATCCACTAAAATCTTCTCACATATGGAAATAAATTGATCCTAATTAGTAAGTTGATCAACAATCACCCAGCTAGAATCATGTCCTCTCACTATCCATGGAATCCCTATTAAAAAATACATTTTTATTACATACCACTTAAATTTTGGGATATCAAGAGGTTGAGTAAAACCTGCTAGAACCTGATGTTATTCCTTCACCTGTTAATAGGTAAGGAATTGAGAAACAAAATCAGCTAAATATACCTTAACCCTTTCCACAAAAACTACCACTGATGGTCCTGGTACATCTTTGTCACTCAAGGATGTACTTCCAAGGGAGATTTATGAAACCCCCTTAACACCTACTAAAAAAACATGACTAGAACCACTGTTAGTCCTTGGAAAAGTATGACATGCTCCCCGCATTCAGAAAATCGATATGGTATATCTCTTAAAGATATGTAGTAGTGTAGAACTTTACAATCAATTTCTTCCAACTGAGCCTCTCTCATATTCTATTGAAGTGTTGAAGTCACTAACATTTACTAGAGACAATATTCACCTATCTAATCTTCCAAGGTCAGTTATAAATAGGAAAATTAATCCAAAACCACTTCCATTAAGAAAGAGTGGGATTTACTACTAAGTGAATCTTCCACCACATTTCTATTTCCTAGAGTGTAGACTATCTCAAAGTTTTATTCCTTTAGAAAATCCAACCAATGCCTCTTTATTAGGTTTAGGTCTCTCTAGGAAAATATATACTTGAGACACTAGTCATTTGAGTAAACTATAAACTGCTCTCCAAAATATATTTCCTCGATATCTTCAAGGTGAAGAACACTAAAATAAGTTCCAATTTGTGAGTCACATAGTTATCTTTATGGGGTATTAGCTTCCTCGACCTATAAGAAATCATCATATACCTCTATATCAACACAAACCTAATTCTAACTCTAGAGGCATAAAAAAAACACCACTTACTCAAAACCATCTCCTAGAAGCCTCAAAATAGAATCACTAATCAACCTCTACCTCAACTCCTTGAAGGATTTGTTATACTACTCAGTACAAGATAACAAATATGTTTTTTATGTCAAGGAAGTTAATGAGACACAATTCATGAAAAGTATGCCATAAAACTCTGATAGTACCCATCCAAACCAAGAAAAATTCACACTTTAGTCATTCTCTTAGGAGGGTCCCAAGCTATCACTACCTTTATATTTCCCAGGTCTACAGCTACACCATGCTTAGAGATTAAATTCCCTAAAAAACGAACCTATCAATTCCAAAATTAACAATTTAAGAGCTTACCATATAACTAGTGCTTATAGAGTAAGTACATGACCATCCTCAAATACTATATGCTCCTCATCAGATGAAAAATAAATGAGGATATTATAGATAAAGATGACTACAGTTTGATCTAAGAAAGGATGAAAGATCCAGTTCATAAATATCATGAAGAGAGTTGGGGTATTCATCACACCAAAAACAATCGCCAAGAATTTATAATTCCTATAGTGACATTGAAATGTTGTCTTTGAAATTTCATATTAATAAACCCACAACTGGTGGTAGCTAGACCCAAGTTCAATCTTCAAGAACTATTTATCACCTATATACCAGTCAAATAGGCCATTGATCCTTGCAAATATGTACTTATTCTTGATCATCACTTGGTTTAGGTGATGATAATCAACTCATAGACTCAATCTCTCATCAAAATTCTTAGCAAAAAACACCAAGCCACCTAGGAGGACACACTGGGTCTAATAAAACCCTTCTCCTAAAGGTCCTCTAACTGCACCCTTAGCTCTTTAATCTTAGTAGGTGCCATATGATATTCAAAAAAATAAATCAAACATATCATGGGGTGAAAATAAATATATAATTCAATCTCCCAATATAGAGGTAGTACCATAATATCTTCATTGAATACATCCATGATTTCCCCCACTACCACTGGAATCCAAGTTTCTGAAGAGACCAATGCACCAAGGGTTAAACTTAACAACCAATGAGAGATAGGTTGTAGATTAATACTCATAAACCCCACTCAATCCACAAATAGATATTTCTCACCATTAAAGTGTAATATCATCCCATATGCCCATATACACATAAATATATTAGGGTGACAATATATCTGAGTATGTACTATGGCTATCTAGTATATACCTAGGATGATTCCATATGGATGCCTTGAAAATACTAATAGGTTCCACATGACATTTTCTCCACCAAAAATCATCTCACACTATTGATAGATGTTCAAAATAGTGTAATAAATTCCTATAGTAATCTCTATCCATAAATAATGAGCTAAAGGCTACACAATAATCATAAACTCATGAACAAGTGATAAAGTGATGAAATAATGTCTCACACCTATTTCTATAAGTACTGATGATAAAGTAGAAAAGATACATATCTTACATAATATCATCTCATGTGAAACCTAGTCATATCCATCAATAGATTGTAGCTAACCATGACCTTATCCATTAGACCTATAATCTTGGAGTTGACCACCTTGGATTGGTAGTATAATTAAGTCACAATGTCATCCACATATAGCTCCTATTGGGGATCCGATATCCCCTATATAAACACCACCTCCATAAGGTACACCTTTCCACCCTAGGGAGATTTCTGATCATGTAACTACCTCTACCATGGAGGTCCGTCCACTACCTATCCACCATATATAGCATACCAGGCCAGGAAATAAAATTTCATGTGACCCTGTCCATCACAAGCATGACACTAATTGTCTCTTAGCTGATTGGATCCCTACACTGCTGATCCCTGAGACTAAGTATGCTTGTGTGAAGACCTCCTATACCAAGAACATGAAGCCTAATGCTAGAAAACTGTAATAGTAAACTATGATACATTATTTTCAATGCTATCACTAGCTACCGAACCCTTCACTTCTAGGAATCTATTTTTCACCAAGGTCTGATCTAGCACCCCAGCTTAGGTGGGAATATATAGAGAGACCACACTATCTCAGATGTCCCTACAGTGACCCTGATCAAATTTATATTCCTAGAAGTATCTATATTTAAATATATCGAGAGAGTAGAATTTGAGGTCAGTAAATCTTAATGCTTACTCCACCATAGTCATATCGCCCTGCTGAATCTCTAGAATATCTTGAGTCCACATAGAGCGCAAGGTCAAAGTATAGTAATAGTCACATAAAAAGTGATGAAACTAAATATATGAGAGACTTTACTCATCATGGTACTAGGTTAATAGACTCTATTAGAGCCTTGTTCCTCCATGAAAAATAAAATCAAGTGAATAACCATCTAGTTGATCGGTTTTCGCACAAGATGAAAAAATATAGGCACAAACTCAAGCCAATACTTCACTTATTTAGGGTTTAACTCACCATGAAACCCGAGGAGTCTCTATCATTTAAACTCATGAATAAAACTTAGCCTATACTCATCATTGTCTTAGCCCACTAGAATAATCTACTACTCAACGTGCAGGTGAACATCAACATAAACTACTAGAGATGGGTCTATGCACCACTCAATGGATGGAAATAATACTCTCTACTATATTTGAAGAAGAGCCTTGTAAAAAATCCACTATACTGAAGCCTTGTTACTCAATTTGTTATCATCATGAATCTGTCTTGGAATCCTAGTTAGCTATCATCATGATGGCCTCCTAAAAGTTAACAAAACGTACCATATTTATATGAGAATATATGGGGTGTTGTCTCAAGAAGGACATGGAAGTCAAAGACCCATTCCTATATAATGAATGTACCATTGGTTTACCTATAACTAGTGACTCAACATGATAAGTTGTAAAGTAGGTTATTAAAGTCCTGAAATATGCATACATTGACTGCTACACCATCATTGGGTTCCCCAGCATGAAATTCAAACTCGAGACACATTAAAACTATTTACTTAAGTTCCCAAACCAATCATAATGACAAATATAACTCTAATAAACATCATTAGGATAGACTTCTCTGATACCAATCTATCCCAACCTAACCCAATGGGGCCCCACCTGGACTGATGGTAAGCTAAGAGTGAAACCCCAAGACTGCCTCCGATAGGATAGGGGTTGAAGACTATCATTTAGTAGGTATATCACACATATTTGAGGCCTTATCCTAATGAAATTTTTCACACACACACACCTACATGTTCATCATAACCATTTTGGATAAATATATGTGTTCCAACTCAATAGAAAACAATGAATATGATAACCACTAAGAATAACTATATTGTAATAAGAAAAATATATTCAAAGTATAAAGGGGAAAAAATACATGCTCAACCAAAATTAAAGGGAGTCCTAACCTAAAAATAGGGAAGGGAGTGTCCCGATCATGAGAATTGAAACTAAACACTATCCGCGATCACCGTCTCCCTATACAATTAAGCTCCACCAATACCAGGCCCACCAAGGAAACCATATAAATTCTTATATTTTTCATAAGACATGAAAAATTCAGGAAAATACCATGTGGGGGTGAGTATATACATACCCAGTTAGACACCCTGAAAATAAAATAGGGAAGAAAAAGAAATAAACTTTTAGATCAACCTATAAGAAGGGATAAGAAACCAAAAAATTAGATATTATTATAGAAGAAACCAAGTTAGAGAGAGAGAGAGACGATGTTCTCTATCTTCATATATATCTAAGGAAGACAATTCTATCCAAAGATCCAAGTTATAGTGCTACCCTGATGAAAGTATTCCAACATAATCCTCACTAGATCATCTATGAGGGATCAATGCCTCACCGATGGCATGATGCTGCCAAGGGTTTTCTGACTCCAAAATGGAATAGGACCATGATATCCCTACTTGGAATAGTTAGTTCCCTATGGTACTATGCAAAAACAAATTTATAAAACTCAAACTATCCTAATCGATTATTAAAATGTAGTGAAGTGGAAGTTCGAGGTCGAACCCAAAGAGACGGTGAATTAATTTATTAGAATTTAAAAAGATTTAATATTATTAAATTTGAGAATGAGGTGAGGAAAATATATGATTGATTGATTCAAAGAAATAAAACAGATAAGATTGATTGATTGTTTTGTGATCATATTTGGAAAGTGTGCTGGGGTAATATAATTTTCAGGTTCAGGTGCAATTGAATTTAATAGGTTGATTAATTCATGGTTGGTGTCAGATTTGAGATTATGTAGATCCAATGGTCATGGTATTTCCTCCTTAACATAGAAATCCTATATTTCCCTTGGTCTGGTAATATAGGATTTCACTGAATCGAGTTTATCTCTACATCCAAGGCTCTGATCTTGAATAAATAATCTCCAGTCATTGATTTATGGCCTCTCATGGATGGAAAATAGGATTTCCATCAACTTTCATGATTTTTTTACACTTCTCATGGATATATCAATATAATAGGGTTTTATCTCTATTTTCCATACAAAATACTCTTTATATTTTCATTTCTTCTATAAATAATCATCTCTATCGTCAATCAAACAAAAAAACATGAATCCGGTGTTTGATCGCATCTTGAATCATATTGGGTAGTCAAATTACCAACCTACCACATGATAATGGTTAACACATAAAGAAATGAGTGATAAAGGAAAAACTAATGAAGTAAGTTAATTAATGGATGTTTCAAACCCATCCATTTATTTTGAGTAAGGAAATAAAATAAAGAATAATAATCTAACACAATGATTATTTTAGGGCTAAAGGAGAAATAATCAACAGGATCATTAAAAAGGGGAATAAATTTTTGATTAAAATTAGAAATCATAATAAATGATAGAAATTCAAAATAATAGGGTAATAATCAAAAAAATAATAAGGCCTATATGATCATTGAATTGATCATTGGAGAAGAATTATTCCAAATTGATGTCGATGATGTGTTCCTTGAATCATGCCTATAGATCCATAATATCCTCAGTCTCCTAGAAAATACTCTTCTAATGGGTGATACCCCCTCTATAAAAAACATCCTAGGGTTATATTGATAACCCTGGAGATCCAAAATAATGTGGATTAAATAGAAGAGAGTCCTTAGGTCAAAAATTAATAAAAAAAATAAATTAACCATTTAATTTATTTTACTTATTCGATGTATCTACAGGCGATAACACACCAAAGAGGAACCCAATGAGAATGAAAATTATGTTAAACCTAGGGTAAAACCCACATTCTAAAACCAATGGTGATATTATTTTCCCCATATGAGTCTTTTTTTAATAGGAAAACCATTATTTATGAAAATATACACACAAAAATTTTAATATATTTAATATATCAATTATGGGGCCCTAAGACACTTGTAATACCATGAAAAATATTAAGAGAATCCAAGAATAATATATATAAATATCTAAAGGGTTCAAAATTTAAAATTAGAGTCATTACACTTGATGCAAAAAACCAATTCTAGTTTAGAAATATACTTCTTGATCTAATCAACTTTCTTTGTAACATCTAATGAAATTATAATTTAACACTCCAAATTCATGATGTACTTGTATTATTATTATTTTTATTATTTTTAAATAAATGTAGATAATTAATAATAATTAAATAATATAGAAAAAACAAGAAAATAATTTTATTATTAAATCACAGATAACATTACATTTTTACAAACTATGAAATTATGACTAATCCAGAAAACTCATTGAAAGCCCTATAATCACCACTAGAACACCTACCATCAATACAATAAGGCCAAACATGTATCCCTCTTCCCTTGGATATTCCAAAATAATAAAAGAAATAACAATAAGAATAATGAAAATACTGAGAACCAAAGGAATTTATAGCACAACACCATGATGAAATTAAGAAATGAAGTTCAATGAATTTTGGTGTGTTTTTTCGAATGGCCATAGACATGGGTGTTTATAAATACCTTATGTGACCATTGAATAAAATATATTCTTTGGGTTTTCTTTTAGCCGTTAGATATTTTAAAAATTGAAAATGAATTTAAAATAATATTTTCAAATAATAAAAATGGTGACATGTAATGATAATATTTTAATTATTAGTTAAGATTTTAAAATTTGACATTATAACCTTAAAATTTAATAAAAAAAGATTATTTCCAAATAATAATGAAGAATTATTTTTTTATAAAATAAAATGTTTTAAAGTGATATATATATGATTCTTTAATATTTCTTTTTTCCATTAGATTTGTTTTTTATAAAAAATTGGTAGAGTACCTAGAAACTAGGGAATCTCGCACCACTTCTTAGGTGGTAAGACCAAGAATTGGGTCAATGTAGGTACCCTAGGTGCATAGCCTGTGCCCACATGTAAACCAAACTCGAGCAACCCACAGGTCAAGAACATGTGTATCTGGGCCGAATACCAGCCCAAGTATAGATGGGTTGAATCTTGGGCGGGATCCTATTTATAAGGATCCTGGTGTGTGTGCATTTATATCATTAAAATGAAGGTATCCACATCCTCTTTTATAAGTAAGCGACCGAAGTCCCTACATTTGATGTGGGACTTAATTTCCCATAGGAAACTTGATTTGTGCCGTCCGATTTACCAGGAACGATCTTGGATGTCCGTCCCCCTTCACTGACCAAGCTCCCCATTTCATATTCTTTAAAATCCTAGGATTATTTCCCAACCATCCGATCCATCTCAAATGATATCAACCCTCCATTATAATCCCATTTGTCTCCCTTGCTACATCCCTCCTCAAAATCCTCAAACCAGATAGGTCAGCCACCAATTTCATCTCCTCCATCGAAGTCTACCTCCTCCATGGCCCCATATTGTTGATGTTTCCAAAAAAATGATGCGTATGGTTTATTTTTTTTAAAAAACAAATATCGACTCAAATCTGAACACCCTCATATTCCACCATAAGCTTCGATTATAATATATATATATATATATATGTATGTGTAAAACTTTATATTTTCATTTTTTCTTTCAAATTTTCAGATCCAGCAACATGGAATATATATATGTACACCTTAAAATACCCAAAATCCATTCTCCATATAGATCCCTCCTTCCTACTTACCTTGTCTAGCAACCTTGCTCTTCCGTTTTCATAATAGGTAAGGGTTTCTTCCCAAACATCCATTTTCATTCGGGTTATGTTTTCTCCGTCTTTACACCAATGCAATTCTTCATTATTTTTATATACTTCTTCTATATTATGTGTATATAAATCATGTATCTAGATCATTACATCTTTCTTTTATGGGGAAATATATGTTTTACAATGTCCCCTTTTCAATTATTCCCGATACACAAACCCAATTAAAGGGAACTTATCGATTTCTTACCCATTTTCAAGTACCATCCATAATCTATTTTAAGACACCATTATTTTTCTAAAATCACTAATTTTTTCATTAAAAACTATATTTGTTCATTTTTGGTTTTATACAATCAATTATGATAAATAAAAATGATTTTTCCAAAAATAAATCTTCTTTAATAATTAAAAAGGGTATTTCTCTCAAGAATTCCTCGATGAGTTTATTAGAGTATTAATATCTATTTAAACACCTATGTTGAATCTTATAATTTATTACGATTGATCTCTCATGATTATCATCAATCATATTTTATTAAATGGTTTATTATCAGTTTGACTATGGATTTTCTATCTTAATACAATTCACCGTACTACTCAGAATGGTTAGTGATTATGTTTACAGATTGGAGAAAGTTATTTACATTATATATATTTATATATATTTTTTTATGTTTAACCCCATTCATATGAGGGGTGCATTATACTTAGTAAGTGATAGGTGGGGCCTGCTTTAGCCCCTCGATGCATCAGTAGGTCTCATGAGACAAAACAGAAATGGATTTGGTCAAGGCCTTAACCATTTATTTTCAAATGTCTTGGATGAGGAATCGACAACATGTTTCAGATGTCTAGAATTATTAATTTCTTCATTATGATATTAGTAATTGATAAATCAGGTGATTTTTCAACTATTAGAATATCAATGGAAAAGTTTCATGTGAATATTTATATGAATTTATTTATTCAGCTTTTATTCTTGCCATATTATGCTCAAGATTATGTTCTAATGGCATTTGTTTTTAGTCATTCACCATGCCTTATTACTTATATTAGCTTCCACTATATTACGTACCCTTACTGAGCATCTAATATCACCCATTTCTTATGTTTTATTTTCCACAGGATTCCAATATGTATATTAGGAATGATTTGTAGAGATAATCTAGGAGTTATGGATGTTACCAATGAATTTTCTATGTTGTTTTTCCTTTCAAGTTGTAATATAAAACTTATATTTGTACCTATTTTTCCAAAACTACTAAAATCTTCAGTCCTTTGTGATGAAAAAACATGTTCATAATACCAATGTAATAAAGTAAGGCACTGACTCCGACCTACTGGGGTTAGGGTATTTATAATTGGTATTAGAGGAGGAACCCAAAATTAAGTGTGGTGCACTGCCTGGGTTGAGATGTAGGGCCCACAACGAGGTTGTTGTGATCTAAAGGTGGGTGAATGTAACACCCTATAATTATAAAGGGTTAAATGAATAAATGATGTGACTCATTTAAAAAAGACACACCTTTATTTTTAGGAGACTACCTGATTAGAACTCTATAGTTAAGAGTTCTTGGCATGGAGTAGTGATTAGGATGAGTGACCTTCTAGAGTGAGGACAAAGCACACTAAAAAGAACATGTGTTGGCATGTGGAGAAATTCATTAGTCAGATAACTTATTTGAGCATGTGGGTGGGCCCCTGGGAGGGGACCACGTGTCCATGGTGTAACTGGTGGGTCAAGACCTGACAATCATGTTAAAGAGGGGTGTCTTTTCTGAGCACCGATGATAGCACAAACACCCCGCCATAACCTAGCCGTTGGTCCCTATCCCTCTAGGTACCACCGGTTGCCCCGAAGACACATGGTCCCCTTTCCGAGGCCCACCCATGTGATCAAATGGGTTATCTGACTAATGAATTTCCCTATAGTCCAACACATTTTCTTTCCAGTGTGATTTTTCCTCACTCACACACACCCCGAGAAACTTCCCATAAGGTTACCCATACTGATCACTACTCCAAGCCAAGAATTCTTAACTTTGGATTTCTAATCATGTAAGCTCCGTAAGAGAAAGATAAACCTTTTTTACATGATTCATATCATTTATTTATTTAACACTTTATCATTATAGGGTGTTACATTCACCCCTCCTTTATAGCACAATGTCCTCATTTTAGACCCTACATGTCAACCTAGGGAGTGAACCGCACATAAGGATGGGTTCCTTCCCAAATACCAAATGTAAAAACTGGGCCCTACTGACAACACAAACACCCCACCTTAACATGGCCGTCAGGTCCTAGCCCTCCAGGTACCACCATTTTTCCCACAGACACATGGTCCCCTCATTAGGGCACACCCACGTGCCTGAATGGGTCATCTGGCAAATGAATTTTACCACAAACCAACAAATTTTCTTTCTAGTGTTCTTTTTCCTCACTCGCACAAATCCCAAGAAACTTCCTAGAATGTCACCCATCTTGATCACTACTCTAGGCCAAACATTCTTAAATGTGGAATTCTAATCAGGTAGGCTTCTAAAAAGATAGGTGCACATTATTGAAATGAGTCATATCATTTAGTCATTTAACACTTTATCATTATGGGGTGTTGTATTATTATTATTGTTATTATTTTTAAATAAATGTTAATAATTCATAATAATTCAAGAATAAATAACAAACAAGGAAATAATTTTATTGTTAAACCACTGATAAAATTATATTTTTAGAGACTAAGAAATTATTACTAATCCAAAAAACTCATTAAAAGCCCTAGAATCACTACTGGAACACCTCCCATCAACATAATAAGGCCAAATGTGTATCCTCTTCCCTTGGATCTACCAAAATAATAAAATAAATAACAATAAGAATAATGAAAATACTGAGAACCAAAGGAATGTATAACACCATAACGAAATTAAGAAATGAAGTTCAATGAATTTTGGTGTGTTTTCCCGAATGGACATAGACATGGGTATTTTTAAAGACCTTATGTGACCATTGAAGAAAATATAACCATTGGGTTTTCTTATATCCTTTACATGTTTTAAAAATTTAAAATGAATTTAAAAAAATATTTCAAATAAAAAAATTATGACGTGTAATGATAATGTTTTAATTATTAGTTAAGCTTCTAAAATTTGATATTATAACCTTATAATTTAATAAAAAAATTATTACCAAATAAGAATGAAAAATTAATTTTTTATAAAAGAAAATGGTTTAAAGTGATATATATATATATATGATTATTTGATATTTATTTTCCCTTTATTTTTTTATAAAAAATTGGTGGAGTACCCATGAACTAGGGTAGCCCGCACCACTGTTTAGGTGGGCAGACCAAGTCTTGGTTCAATTTAGGTACCCCAGGTTCACATTCCGTGCACACATAAAAGTTGAGCTCGAGCAACCCACGAGTCAGGTGCACGCATAAGTGGGCTGAATACCAACTTGAGTATAGGTGGACCGAAGCCTGGGTGAGATCCTGTGTATAAGGATCCCAGTGTGTGTGAATTTATGTCATTGAAATTAAGGGAGTTGCATCCTCTTTTATAAGGAAGTGGATGAAGTCCCCATGTTTTGATGAGGGACTCGATTTCCCCCAGGAAACTCGATCTGTGCTGCCCTGTAATGTCCCATAATTTCCATATTTTTTTAAATTATATGGAATTATTTTCAGACTAGGAACTGAGACGGCATGTGATTCCAAGGCCCAGAGTGCCCGAAATGATTCATAAAAAAATGTTAAGATTTAATTAACGCGCATGAGCAGTTTTCCTGAAAAAGTGGAATAAATCTTAAACGGATGCCTGGATCAGAAATATGAGGGTATTTTTGTATTCAAGATGATCGGTTTACTCAAGACGCAACTTAATTTTAGTCATCATATGCCTCCAGTGAGAAAACCTAAAAATGGAATAAGTGTAAATAAAATAATTAAATAAAATTATTTTATTTTTCAAATGATTATAACTAACGAACGGTGACTCATATTAAAAACTTGAGACCACTACTAAGCTCGTGAGGGTATGATTTCCTTAGGAAGATCCTAACATTGGCTGGTTCAGGCCAACAATGGAAGTTAGTTTTTGGCCATAAATAAAATAATTAAGTAACAATTATTTTATTATAAAATCCTTATAACTCATAAACAGTAACTTTGATTGGAAATTCGAGAGTACTATTGATCTCTTGAGGGAGTGTTCCCCTTAGGTGGATCCTAACCTCGATTGATGTGGGTCGGGGGTGAAAGTCATTTTTTGGACTTTTTTTAAGGTTCATTTAAATGAATGTGCGAGCAGGTTTTTTCTAAATTTTGAACTAGTGTTTAGATTGAAAATCCAAGGGCACCGTTGAACTCAGAACGTCGGGATTCACTTATAAAGGACTTAACTTTGGCCGACAAGGGCCAAATGAAAAAGTTAATTTTTGGAATTTTCAAGAAAAATAATAAAATAACTTAAAAAGTTATTTTATTTCTTTTCTCACAGATGAGAAAATACACTGTGATGCTATGGTGTAGTGACGAGACGGTGATGAGGCACATTAATGAAACACATTAATAGATCATTAACTTGCAGTGTAATGACAATTTAATGTCACATAACAACAATGTTGTTTCATAAATGAAACAGCGTAACGACGTGACGTCGTTGCATAACAGAAACACTGTGTCACGTTTCCTTTTTAATAGTTTGTCACGTTGGTGGAACGAGTATTAAACAAAAATGATTCTCTGACATACCTTCGACAAATATCCTCTCTAATGAAGAATGGAAAACATCGATGAACACCAACATCTTCGACGCCCCTCAAAGAACTGAGTCGGAAGCGATGAATAACCTCAAATCCTTGAAACCTTGAGGACGTAACGCTGCGGCGACGAAAATCAAAGCGGTAGGGGTTTATTTTGTGCATGTTCTTCCTTTTTCTTTGTAAATACCCATAAATTTCAAGTAATTTTTTTTTCTTAAATTCTTTGGGATTTTACGAGTACGCATTTTCTGACGGCACCTGATTCCGAGGCCCGGTGTGCCTGGAATCAATTTATGAAGTTTAGCTCGGGTATATTCAGTGAATGAACGAGTGAGTTTTCCTATCTTTTGAACCGGTTCTCGAAATTGAAATCCGAGGGAACGGGCCTCGAGGATGGGTCGTGAAAAATTAGTATCAGAGGATTCGGTTCTACCGCAAAACTTAGGACTCTGATAATTTCTTCCTGTGAAACAATAATGTTAAGGGTATTGAGTGTGGTTTTCAGTCCAGGGAGTCCAGTGTTGGTGCGACGGCCAACGTATCCATACACCAGGACCTTGAATTCTGATTTCCGACTCAGTTCTTGAAAACATTGATTTCATGTGTGTTTCAAAAGTTTTCTTTGTGATTACTTTGTGTCAGCTCACTAGGTATACTGTATTAACCATGGCGCTCCTGTTGTTTTTCAGGATGTCCCCATGTAGGCGGCCAACTAGGGTTCCGATCTTTGTGCGAGATGGAAACCCACCGAGCGAAGAGGCCTTGGTGCAGGGCCCCATTACAGCGGAGGAACCGGAAGTACCTCTACCCGCCGAGCCATCGATGCCACCAGCCCCAGTAGCTAAGAGTGGACGTCGCCTGAGTGCACTGCACAAGTTTCAGCGTCAGAAACTGCCCAGGTTCCGCGAAGAAATGGACCCTCAGGCAGCCGAGGATTGGCTGGAGGCTGTTGTCTGAGTCTTCAGATTAGTAGGGACACCAACTGACCTCATGGTGATCCTTGTGGAAAGTCTCCTGCACGCAGCAGCAGGTAGATGGTGGAGCCTGATGCTCCAGGTGCATGACGAGGCATCACTACTTTGGACGGACTTTGAGAGCCTCTTTCTCTCGGAGTTCATTCCATCCACACTCCGTGCGGTGCGCATCCAAGAGTTACTACAGCTGCGGTAGGGCAACATGTCAGTATCCCAGTACTCGGTGATATTTACTGATCTCTCGCGCTACTCCACTGACATGGTACGAGACCCATTATTCCAGGCCTAGACCTTTGAGTAGGGACTGAGGCATGAGATCAGAGCTTCGATGATCTCCCTCATCATTCCGACGTAGGCAGGAGTATTGGAGTGAACCCTTCTTATGGAGAGCTTTCTTGCTGAGCCTACACCAGCAGCGAGACCTATCACAGGGCGACACATAGCAAAGTCTTCTGTAGCCGACAGTAGACAGATGTCGCAGAGGTCCAAGCGGACCAGACCATCAGGTGGGCGACCTCAGGATACTGGTTCAGATGTGCAGGGAACACGCAGTAGAGCCAGTCATACGAGAGGTAGGCAATGCTATGCATGTGGCGGGCATGGCCACATGGCTCGTGATTGCCCGAACCTCCATGCAGAGGAGCAGCAGATGGTTGACGAACCACCTAGGAAGAGGCAAAGGTTTGACCGTGGCGGTCCGCAGGGAGCAGGCGGACGAGGCAGAGGAGCTGTCTGAGCAGCAGGTGGTGGAAGACGCTTCGAGGCTCTACCACCACCACCACCAGGAGGACCACCCCGACCACAGGGAGCTAGAAGATAGGGGTAGGCTCAGCTCCAGGCAGTCGAGGCCTATGACCACGGCGCACTTGAGATGATTCGAGGAACTATCTATGTCTAATACTCCCTTGCTGCAGTTCTTATAGACATAGGAGAGAGTCATTATTTCATTACCGCTGCCCTTGTTCGGAGCTCGGAGATTCCGACAGAGCCGTTGGCTCGATCCTTACGGCTAGAGACTCCTACGGGAGCAGACTCGACGATTACGCACTGGTGCTGACAGTGTGAGATTACTCTAGGAGGAGATAGCTTTGGATGAGATCTTCTTGTAGCGGCGTCGAGGCCTTACGAAGTCATCTTGGGTATAGACTGGTTGTCTACAGTCCATGCTCAGATTGACTGCATTAGGCGCAAAGTGCGGTGTGTCCACACAGATGGGAGAAGGTTCACCTTCACCAGTGAGAAGGGAGTCTTTGAAGCGAAGGATGGACTCATGCAGAGGAGAGGACAGTCGATCACTCATCAGTTGGCTAGCCTCATCCTAGGAGCAGTTGACGTGTGTAGTCCTAGTTTCCCTGTTGTGGTGGATCAGTATGCAGACATTTTTTCTTGACGACGTTCCAGGACTACCTCCTCGTAGAGAGGTAGACTTCTATATTGACCTATACCCTAGGACAACCCCGATATCTACTCCAGCATATCGAATGGCTCCTGTTGAGCTTTGTGAGCTACGAGTACAGCTAGAGGACTTGCAGGGAAAGGGATTAATTCGACCCAGTGTTTCACCTTGGGCTTCCCCGATTTTATTCGCCAAGAAGGCGGATGGGAGCTTGCGAATTTGTGTTGACTACTGTCTCCTGAATCAGGTGACAGTGAAGAACAAGTATCCACTTCCAAGGATTGAAGACCTCTTCGATCAGCTCAAGGGAGCATGATGGTTCTCGAAGATAGACCTTAGGTCAGGCTATCATCAGCTTAGATTTCGAGATGAGGATGTGCAGAAGACGACCTTCAGGTGTTGGTATGACCACTATGAGTTCTTGGTTATGCCTTTTGGTGTAACCAATGCTCCAGCAGTGTTCACGAGTCTCATGAACAGGATCTTCCAGCCTTACCTTGATCATTTTGTCATTGTCTTCATCAAAGACATATTGATTTACTCGACTACTGAGGAGGAGCACGCCTACCACTTGCGGGTTGTACTGGATACACTCTGAGAGCACTAGCTTTATGGTAAGCTCTCGAAGTGTTAGTTCTGGATTCGAGAGGTCCACTTCTTGGGGCACATCATATCTAATGTGGGAGTTGTAGTGGATCCTGCAAAGATCAAGGCAGTGCTAGCTTGGGAGCCACCCAAGAGCGTGACAGAGGTGTGGAGTTTCCTAGGTCTGGCTGGGTACTATCGGAGATTTGTGCCAGACTTCTCAAGAGTTGAAACACCACTTTCAGCTTTGATGAAGAAGGGGAAAGCCTTTGTGTGGTCAGATAGATGTCAGCAGAGCTTCCATAAGCTGAGACAGAGATTGACCAGTGCACCCATCTTGAGGATACCGGAGGAGGTAGTAGGGTATGTAGTTTATTGCAATGCATTAGGGACTAAACCCAGGTGTGTCTTGATGCAGGAGCGGGCAGTGATCGCCTATGAATCATGATAGTTGAGGTAGCATGAGCAGAACTACTCTACTCATGACCTGGAGTTAGCAGCAGTGGTATTCACCTTGAAGATGTGGCGACACTATCTGATGGGTGAGCGCTTTACAGTCTACTCTGACCACCAGAGTCTTAGGTACATCTTCTCGCAGAAGGACCTGAACCTGAGACAACAGTGATGGCTCAAGTTCCTTCAGGACTATGACTTTGAGATAGTCTATACTCTTGGGAAGGGGAACGTAGTAGCTGATGATCTTAGCAGGAGGTTGGACATTCAACTACTTGGAGAGGCGACATAGTAGCTAGCAATGTTGTAGATATTCTTCGTGGATAGAGATGGGGAAACCTTTCTACAGTCGCTCACAATCACTCCTCCACTACTTCAGCGGGTTAGAGAGGCACAGTGTGGGGATGTTGACTGCGAGACGCAACGTACACAAATATCCTCAGGAAAGGCACCTGGTGGATTCCCTGTAGGAGGAGAGCATGTCGTCCTTTTCATAAGACGTACCATGGTACCAGTTGCATTACAGGAGGAGGTGCTGAGAGAGTTTCACACTTCCCCATTGGCGGTACATCCAGAAGTAGTGAAGATGTACCAGGATCTCAGACGACAGCACTGGTGGCTAGGTATGAAGAAGGCTGTGGAAGAGTTCATTTCATGATGCCTCACCTTCCAGTAGGTGAAGGCGGAGCACCAGGTACTATCAGGCTTGGTACAAACCTTGGAGGTCCCAGAGTGGAAGTGGGACAGAATATCTATGGATTTCATGATAGGACTTCCACGTACTTCCAGAGGAAACGACACCATCTAGGTGATCGTTGGCCGGCTCACCAAGTCGGCCCACTTCCTACCTATCAGAGAGCAGGGCTCAGTGGAGAGCTTGGGACACCTCTACATTCAGGAGATTGTATGACTTCATGGTGTTCCATCTTCTATCATCTCCGATCGAGACGCTCTCTTTACTTCCCGGATTTGGAAGGGGTTGCAGGAGGCATTTGGGATGAAGCTACGTCTGAGAACCACCTTTCACCCTCAGATGGATGTCCAGACAGAGAGGACCATTCAGAATCTTGAGGACATGCTCCATGAATGTGTCCTTGACTTTGGTCGTAGCTGGGAGGATCACCTACCCTTGGTGGAGTTTGCGTACAAAAACAGCTACCACTCCACCATCGGGATGGCACCATACAAGGAATTGTACGACTGACCTTGCAGATCACATATGTGCTGGAAAGAACCTAGGGAGTCAACACTTGTAGGACCAGAGATGGTCCAGGACACAACAGAGAAGGTACAGATCATCCAGGAGCGGATGAGGACTGCTCAGAGCCGAAAAAAGTCCTATGCTGATAGGAGGCAGAGACCACTAGAGTTCGAGGATGGCGACCACATTTTCTTACGGGTCTCACCTCGATGTGGATTATGGAGATTTGGCCGGGGCGGAAAGCTATCTATGCGCTTCATTGGACCATTCCAGGTCCTCGGCAGGGTAGGCGAGGTGGCTTATTTCCTATCTCTTCCACCTCAGTTGCACCGGGTGCACGACGTCTTCCACGTATCTCAGTTGAGGAGATACGTGCACGACCCGACACATATCATTGATGACGGGGAGCTAGACATCGATGACAGAGCGACATTTGCGGAGGTCCTGGTGGAGATCGAGGATCGACAGGAGCGGGTCCTATGTGGATGGTCGATTCCTTTAGTGTGCGTCAGGTGGCAGCACAAGAACCTCTAGGAGAGCACATGGGAGCGGGAGGCTCAGATGCGTGCACAATACCCTCATTTGTTTCCCTAGTTTTTGATGTATCTTTACGGGGACGTAAATCCATGAGGTAGGAGTAATGTAAAGACCCATAAATTTCGAGTAAAATTTTTTCTCTTAAATTATTTGGGATTTTACGAGTACGCAGTTTCTGACGGCACCTAATTCCGAGGCCCGGTGTGCCCAAAATCAATTTTTGAAGTTTAGATCGGGTACGTTCAGTGAACGAACGAGCGCGTTTTCCTATCTTTTGAACCGGTGCTCGGAATTGAAATATGAGGGAACTGATGAAACCACAGCGCCGATAATTTCTTAAGAAGACCTTTATCGAGGATGCGTTTTCTTGGGAGGAGTTGTTTTAAAATTGTGGATTAAATAAAAAGGTGAATAAAATTTGTGATACAATTTTATTCTTTATTCTAAGTGGTTAGATCCTAGGTGTGGAAGTTGGGGTGGGATCCACTAATTACTAACTACCCATGATAGGATAAAGGTGAGGTGGGGCCCACACGAGCCCAACCCTTCACATTCCCTAACTCCATAACTCCCTAACTCCCCCCTTTATGTGAGTAACTCATCTCTCTCCCTCATTAAACTGTCCAAAATAACACCTAATTAATTATAAAACTCAATTTTAATTAATTAAGTGAATTTGTTTTTTAATTTTGAGTTTTTTAAATGCATGGAAAAATAATAAAATAAGGGGAGGCCTTATTTTATTTTGGTTGGATTATTGTGTGAGGATTTTGGGAGAAACCTCTAAGTCCCTTGGAAGAACTTCATCCTCCCGCGAAGAACGTCACTCTTCAACGAAGAATGCCAATTCTCCGACAAAGAACGTTGACTCGGAGATTCCAATTTTATTTACCCTCTTCTTGCTCCGCGATAAGGGAGGAGACACCGACAACGACAGAATCGATGCCATCGTCCGTGGTGCTTGACAACCACAAACTTCCTTCGAGGTAGGGGTGTGTTTATGAATGAGAAAAAATGTTTTTTCTTCCATGTTATTGGTTCTCTCTAAACCATTTGATATCAAAATAATGCGGAAGGAACTGGACCAAACTAACACGGTCCAATTCCTCCACTGTTCTTGTAGTATGTTGTTCTATTACCGTTCTTGAGTGGTGAATCAAGGAAAGTTTTCGGAGCTGATTAGAGACTCAAAAACATCAGAAACGGCCTCGGAACATTGGGATGACCTAGGATCGGAAGTTTTGTAGCAAATGGATCATCAGAATAAAGAATAGACACCTCGGGAGGTGTGCTGGCCAGAGGCGTCATTTTTGGAAAATTCCAGAATACACGGCGTGTCCTTCCAAAGAAAACACTGTGTAGTAAAAGCATTAAACGGTAGATGTAACGAACATTAGAAGAAGTGACACATGGCGTGTGACACTGGTCACACGACGTGTTATGTCAACACAGTTTGATAGAGGAGACTTCGAAGGACATGGAGTGTATTTAAGGCAAATACACAGACATAGACATAAATACACAACCACGAGGAATGGCATGTATTATCTTCATAGAAAGGAAGAAGCGGCTTCGCGAGGCTCAGCATGTAATCCGGGAGATACACGGACACGGGTAGAACCACACAGCCACGAGGCACAGCGTGTACTACCACCACCATGGCAGAAGCGGCTTCGCGAGGCTCGGCGTGTAATATGGGAGATACACGGACACGGGCAGAAACACATGGCCAAGAGGCACGACGTGTACTACCTTCAACATGGAAGAAGTGGCTTCATGATGACTCGGCGTGTATTCCGGAAATACACGGACACGGGGTGGAGTACACGGGCATGTACTCCACCACACGGCCAGACATAGCCAGCGCATATGGAACCAACCCTAGAGGTTTGGACATGGCCTGTAACTATACTACACGTCATGTATTTACTTATTTACATGACCAGCCCTGCGACATAGGCCGTATCACACGGGCAATACCCGGTGTCTGATGACACGTCATTTATCACTTATCTACACGCCGTGTACTTTTGGAAAATGGCTTAGTCATCTTGTTCTCCATGACTTGGGAACATTTTGCTTGGTTTTTCCCATATGATGTGGGACGGAACTATGGGATACATCAATTCTGGTCTTCGTGACAATTGATGTATCGATCTTTGACTCGAGGAGCAGACCCTCCGGAAATCGAGCGTGCTGTGCGCGGGAACCCTAGAGCTGGATGCGACTGCGATGACGATGACGACTGTACTTGGATCCTACATGGGTTCGGCATCGAGGATGAATGTACTTGGATACTTCGTGGGTTTGGTAACGATGACGACTATACTTGGATCCTACGTGGATTCGACAGCGATGGTTATTGTACTTGGATCCTACGTGGGTTTGGGAGCGACGACTTCTGTACATGGATCCTACGTGGGTTCGACAGGGGAGATGATTCACCCTCTTTATGAGTAGTATACCTGTGTGAGATGAGTCTTGAATTTCAATCATTATCTTCGATATGATTTACTTTCTTTCCGGTGTGGATTGAGTTGTAATTTCCTGTGTGGACTGGGTTGTGCTTTCCTGTGTGGAATGGGTTGTACTCGGGCTTGGGAGTTGGAGCCGAACTGGAATTGATGACTTAGGTATATGTATGGGCATATACCTAAGTAGAGTTGATTGATACTTCATGATTGTATCTTTCCTTTGTGGATTATCCTTCGTGGATTATGGGAGGCCTTCGGGGTTCTCGGGTCCCTACTGAGTATCGTATAATCACCCCTGCACGGGCTATGCCTGCACTACGTTGTGTTGGTTGCAGACGACGGACAACGCTGATCGAGCTGGAGACTAGTGGAGCGGGACAGTACCTGGGGGTGGACTACTTGACGGGACGTACTCTGAGCGGACGGCCGGACCCAAGGAGCCGATGAGACTATCTGTACCCACCATTTAGGTGGGAATTCCGGAGGACGTCACAGTGGTTGCTTCTTTACTTTACAGCTGTTGTACCTCACTTTTCTCAGTTGTACTGTACTTTCAGTTGGGTTTGTATACTGGCCCATTTACTTCCAGTACTTACTTTTGTACTCAGTTTACTTAGTGTTTACTTCATCTTTTGTACTCTGTGGTGTTTTTTTCTTATATAAAGGCAATTCCTTCCCTTTTATCGGGATTTACACCTTTGGTGCTAGTCGCCACCCTATGGCCTATGGAAGGCAGACTTGGGGTAGTCACGACATGGGCCCCGAGGACGGGTCATGACAAATTGGTATTAGAGGAGTTGGTTCTACTGCATAACTTATGACACTGACAATTTCTTCCTATTAAGCAATAGTGTTAAGGGTATTGAGTGTGGTTTTCAGTCCAGGGAGTCCAGTGTTGGTGCGACAGCTGACATATCCATACACCAGGACCTTGACTTCTGATTTCCGACTTAGTGCTCGAAAACATTGATTTCATGTGTGTTTCAAAAGATTTCTTTGTGATTATTTTGTGCTAGCTCACCAGGTATATCGTATTAACCATGGCGCACCTGTTGTTTTTCAGGATGGCCCCACATAGGCAACCGGCTAGGGTTCTGAGCTTTGTGCGAGATGGAAGCCCACCGAGCGATGAGGCCTCAGTGCAGGGCCCTATTACAGCGGAGGCACCAGAGGTAACTCTACCCACCAAGACACCGATGCCACCAGCCCCAGTAGCTGAGAGTGCACGTCACCTGAGTGCACTGCATCAGTTTCAGCATCAGAAACCGCCCAGGTTCCACAGAGAAATGAACCCTCAGGCAGCTGAGGATTGGATGGAGGCTGTTGTCTGAGTCTTTAGATTAGTAGGGACACCAGCTGACCTCATGGTGATCCTTGCAGCAAGTCTCCTGCACGCAGCAGTAGGTAGATGGTGGTTCTTGATGATTCAGGTGCATAAAGAGGCATCACTACTTTAGATGGACTTCAAGAGCCTCTTTCCCTCGGAGTTCATTCCATCCACCCTCCGTGCGGTACCCATCCAGGAGTTACTACAGCTGCGGCAGGGCAGCATGTCAGTAGCCCAGTACTCTGCAAGATTTACTGATCTCTCACGCTACTCCATGGACATGGTACGGGACCCATTATTCCGGGCTCAGACCTTCAAGTAGGGACTGAGTCATGATATCAGAGCTTCGATGATCTCCCTCAGCATTCTGACGCAGGCAGGAGTATTGGAACGAGCCCTTCTTGTGGAGAGATTTATTACTGAGCCTACACCAGCATCGAGACCTATCATAGGGCGACACATAGAGGAGTCTTCTGTAGCCGGCAGTAGACAGATGTCGCAAAGGTCCAAGAAGACCAGACCATCAGGTGGGCGACCTTAGGATACTAGTTCGGATGTGCGGGGCACACACAGTAGAGCTAGTAATACGAGAGGCAGGCAGTGCTATGCATGCGGTGGGCAGGGCCACATGGCTCGTGACTGCCCGACCCACCATGCAGAGGAGCAACATACGGTTGAGGGACCACCCAGGCAGAGTAATAGGTTCGAATGTGGAGGTCCGCAGGGAGCAGGCGGATGAGGCAGAGGAGCTGGCCGAGCAGCAGGTGGTGGATGACGTTTTGAGGATCTACCACCACCACCACCAGGAGGACCACCCCGACCATAGAGAGATGGCATACAGGGGCAAGCTCAGCTCCAGGCAGTCAAGGCCTATGACCACGGCACACCTGAGATGATTCGAGGAACTATCTGTGTCTACTCCTCCCTTGCTGTAGTTCATATAGACACAGGAGCGAGTCATTCTTTCATTTTCGCTGCCCTTGTTCGGAGCTCGGAGATTTCAACAGAGCCGTTGGCTCGATCCTTACGGCTAGAGAATCCTATGGGAGCAGACTCGATGATTACACACTGGTGGCGAGAGTGTGAGATTACTCTAGGAGGCGAGAGCTTCGGCTGGGATCTTCTTGTAGCAGTGTCGAGGCCTTACGACGTCATCTTGGGTATGGACTGGTTGTCTATAGTCCAATGTCAGATCGACTGCATTAGGCACAAAGTGCGGTGTGTCCGCACAGATGGGAGCAGGTTCACCTTCACCAGTGAGAATGGAGTCTTTGCAGCGCAGGATGGAATCACGCAGAGGAGAGGACATGCGATCACTCATTAGTTAGCTAGCCTCATACTAGGAGTAGTTGATGTGCGTAGTCTAAGTTTCCCTATTGTAGTGGATCAGTATGCGTACGTTTTTCCTGATGACGTTCCAGGACTACCTCCTCGTAGAGAGGTAGACTTATATATTGAACTGTACCCCGTGACAACCCTGATATGTACTCGAGCATATCTGATGGATCTCGCTGAGCTTTGTGAGTTACGGGTACAGCTAGAGGACTTGCAAGGCAAGAGATTCATTCGACCTAGTGTTTCACCCTGGGCTTCCCCGATTTTATTTTCCAAGAAGGAGGATGAGAGCTTGCGACTGTATGTCGACTAACATCTCCTGAATCAGGTGACTTTGAAGAACAAGTATCCACTTCCAAGGATTGATGACCTCTTCGATCAGCTCAAGGGAGCACAATGGTTCTCGAAGATAAACCTCAGGTCAGGCTATCATCAACTCAGAGTTCGAGACAAGGATGTGCAGAAGATGACCTTTAGGTGTCGGTATCGCCACTACGAGTTCTTGGTTATGAATTTAGGCATAACCAATGCTCCAGCAGTGTTCAAGAGTCTCATGAACATGATCTTCCAGCCTTACCTTGATCGATTTTTCATATTCTTCATCGACGACATATTGATTTACTCAAATACTGAAGAGGAGCGCGTCTACCACTTGTGGGTTGTACTGGATACACTCCGAGAGTACCAGCTTTATGGTACACTCTTGAAGTGTTAGTTCTGGATTATAGAGGTCCACTTCTTGGGGCATGTCATCTCTAAGGTGTGAGTTACGGTGGATCCTGCAAAGATCGAGGCAGTGTTATCTTGGGAGCCACCCAAGAGCGTGACAGAGGTGCATAGTTTCCTAGGTCTGGCTGGGTACTATCAGAGATTTGTGCCAGACTTCTCCAGAGTTGCAGCACTTCTTTCAGCTTTGATAAAGAAGGGGAAACCCTTCGTGTGGTCAGATGGATGTCAGCAGAGCTTCCAGGAGCTGAGACAGAGATTGACCAGTGAACCCATCTTGAGGCTACCAGAGGAGGGAGTAGGGTACATAGTTTATTGCGATGCATTAGAGACCAGACTTAGGTGTTTCCTGATGCAGGAGAGGACAGTGATCGCCTATGGATCATGACAGTTGAGGCAGCATGAGCAGAACTACGCTACTCATGACCTGGAGTTAGAAGCAGTGGTCTTCGCCTTGAAGATGTGGCGACACTATATGATGGGAGAGTGCTTTAAAATCTACTCTGACTACTAGAGTCTCAGGTACATCTTCTCATAGAAGGACCTGAACCTGAGACATCGGTGATGGCTCTAGTTCCTCCATGACTATGAATTTGAGATAGTCTATACTCCTGGGAAGGGGAACATAGTAGCTGATGCTCTCAGCAGGAGGTCGGGCATCCATATACTTGGAGAGGCGACAAAGCAGCTAGACGTGTTGCAGATATCATTTGTGGATAGAGATGGGGCAACCTTTTTACAGTCGCTCACAATCACTCCTCCACTACTTCAGCAGGTCAGAGAGGCACAACGTGGGGACGTTGAATGTGAGACGTGACGTGCACAGATATCCTCAGGATAGGCACCTGATGGATTCTATGTAGGAGGAGAGCACGTCATCCTTTTCAGAGGACGTACCATGGTACCGGTTTCATTACAGGAGGAGGTGCTGAGAGAGTTTTATACTTCCACATTGTAGGTATATCCAAGAGTAGCGAAGATGTACCAGGATCTTAAACGACAGCACTGGTGTCCAGGTATGAAGAAGGCTGTGGTAGAGTTCGTTTCACGATGCCTCACCTTCCAGCAGGTGAAGGCGGAGCACCAGGTACCAGTAGGCTTGGTACAACCCTTGGAGGTCCCGGAGTGGAAGTGAGATGGAATATCTATGGATTTCATGACAGGACTTCCACGTACTTCCAGAGGACACGACACCATCTGGGTGATCATCAACCGACTCACCAAGTCGGCCCAATTCTTACCTATCAGAGAGTAGGGCTCAATGGAGACCTTGGGACGCCTCTAAATTCAGGAGATTGTACAACTTCATGGTCTTACATCTTCTATCGTCTCCGATCGAGATGCTCGCTTTACTTCCTGGCTTTGGAAGGGGTTTCAGGAGGCATTTGGGACGCAACTACGTCTGAGCACCGCCTTTCACCCTCAGATGGATGGCTAGATGGAGAGGACCATTCAGACTCTCGAGGACATGCTCCGTGAATGTGTCCTTGACTTTGTTCATAGATGGGAGGATCACCTACCCTTGGTGGAGTTTTCGTACAAAAACAACTACCACTCCACCATCGGGATGGCACCATTTGAGGCATTGTACGACTGACCTTGCAGATCACCTCTATGCTAGAAAGACCCTAGGGAGTCAGCACATGTAGGACCAGAGATGGTCCAGGCCACGAAGGAGAATGTACAGATCATCCAGGAGCGGATGAGGACTACTCAGAGCCGACAGAAGTCCTATGCTGACAGGAGGCGGAGACCACTAGAGTTCGAGGATGGTGACCACGTTTTCTTATGGGTCTCACCTCGACGTGGATTACAGAGATTTGGCCGGGGCAGCAAGCTATCTCCATGCTTCATCAGACCATTCCAGGTCCTCATCAGGGTAGGCGAGGTGGCTTATCGCCTAGCTCTTCCACCTCAGTTGCACCGGGTGCACGACATCTTCCAAGTATCTCAGCTGAGGAGATATGTGCACAACCCGACGCATATCATTGATCATGGGGAGCTGGACATCGATGACGGGGCGACATTTACAGAGGTCCCGGTGGAGATCGAGGATCGACAAGAGTGAGTCCTACGTGGATGGTCGATTCCTCTAGTGCGCATCAAGTGGCAGCACAGGAACCTCCAAGAGAGATCATGGGAGTGGGAGGCTCAGATGCATGCACAGTACCCTCATTTGTTTCCCTAGTTTATGATGTATCTTTATGGGGATGTAAAGCCCTGAGGTGGGAGTAATGTAAAGACCCGTAAATTTCAAGGAAAATTTTTTCTCTTACATTTTTTGGGATTTTACGAGTACGCAGTTTCTGACGGCACCTGATTCCGAGGCTCAATGTTCCCGAAATCAATTTCTGAAGTTTAGCTCGGGTACGTTCAGCGAACGAATGAGCGAGTTTTCCTATCTTTTGAACCAGTGCTCGGAATTTAAATCCAAGGGCACCGATGAAACCGCAGCGCTAGTAATTTCTTATGAATACCTTTACCAAGGATGAGTTTTCTTGGGAGGAGTTGTTTTAAAATTGTGGATTAAATAAAAAGGTGAATAAAATTTGTGATACAATTTTATTCTTTATTCTAGGTGGTTAGATCCTAGGTGTGGGAGTTGGGGTGGGATCCACTAATTACTAACTACCCATGAGAGGATAAAGGTGAGGTGGGGTACACACGAGCCCAACCCTTCACATTCCCTACCTCCCTAACTCCCCCCTTTATGTGAGTAACTCCTCTCTCTCCCTCATTAAACTTTACAACATAACACCTAATTAATTAGACAACTCAAGCTTAATTAATTAAGTGAATTTGTTTTTGAATTTTGAGTTTTTGAAATGCCTGGAAAAATAATAAAATAAGGGGAGGCCTTATTTTATTTTGGTTGGCTTGTTGTGTGAGGATTTTGGGAGAAAGATATAATTCCCTTGGAAGAACTTCATCCTCCTGCGAAGAACATCACTCTTCAACGAAGAATTCCAATTCTCCGATGAAGAACATTGACTCGGAGATTTCGGTTTTCTTTACCCTATTCTTCCTTCGCGACAAGGGACGAGACACCGACGATGACGGAATCGACGCCATCGTCTGCGGCGCTTGACAACCGCGAACTTCCTTCGAGGTAGGGGTGTGTTTATGAATGAGAAACGTTGTTTTTCCTTCCAAGTTATTGGTTCTCTCTAAACCATTTTCTATCGAACTAATGCGGAAGGAACTGGACCAAACTAACATGGTCTGATTCCTCTGCTGTTCTTGTTGTATGGTTTTCTCCTACCGTTCTTGAGCGGTGAATCAAGGCAAGTTTTCAGATCTGATCAGAGGCCCGAAAACATCGGAAATGTCCTCAAAACATCGGGACGACCTAGGAGCGGAAGTTTTGTAGCAAATGGATCATCAGAACAAAGAACAGACGCCTCAGGAGGTGTGCTGGCTAGAGGCATCATTTCTGGAAAATTCCAGGCGTGTCCTTCCAAAGCACATGCCGTGTAGTACAAGCGTTCAACGACATATGTAACGGACATACGGACAAAAGAAGAAGTGACACACGTCGTGTGACACCAGTCACACAGTGTGTACTGTCCACATAGTTTGACAGAGGAGACTTCGAAGGACATGGTGTGTATTGAAGGAAAATACACGGACACAGATAGAAATACACGACCACAAGGCATGACGTGTATTATCTTCATAGAAAGGTAGAAATGGCTTTGCGAGGCGCGGAGTGTAATCCAGGAGATACACGAACACGGGCAGAACCACACGGCCATGAGGCACGGCGTGTACTACCACCACCATGGCAGAAGTGGCTTTGCGAGGATCGGCGTGTAATCTGGGAGATACACGGACACAGGCAGAAACACATGTCCAAGAGGCACGATTTGTACTACCTTCACCATAGCAGAAGTGGCTTCGTGATGACTCGATGTGTATTCCGGAAATACATGGACACGGGGTGGAGTACACAGGCATGTACTCCACCACACGGACAGGCATGGCCAGCGCACATGGAACCGACCCTAGAGGTTTGGACACGGCTTTTGACGCTCATTTTCGTCACATTGTCTAAACAAATGGAAAGGGAAATTTCTTAGCTTAAATTGATTCATCATTTGAAGAAAAAATCAAAAATTGAAAAAGGCATGAACAAGGATTCAAATGAACTTGGGCCGCCCAAGTTCCCTCATAGTCACGCAAGTACACTTGCACACCACCTAATGGTCGCGCATGTGACTTTCACGCCCTCTTTGAAATTCTCCCAGGGTCTTCTACAGCCTATAAATACCCCTGTGGGCCCCCCCATTTGGAGGACGAAAAAATTCCAAAACTTCAGATTTGAGCTCCCGGCACCCTAGTGTCTTCTCAAAACTTCCAAACACTTATTAGGTAATTTCTTACCTATAATGGAAGATCTAAAGAAGGGGAGGAAGGCCCAAGTGTTTAAATTCATCAACACTTGCGCGCCTGAGTGGCCAACCCTTAAGGGAAATGGCCACACTTGCGCGCCACTTTGCTCCTTCACCAGAACTTGCACGCCACCCTTCTAGAAGCTCCTAGGGATAGTAATAAGGGCTTGAGCCAACTCTCACCCAAGTATTACCCCAAGGGTCAAAAGTCACGCAAGTACCTATGTGCCGTGCAGGTATACCTGCGCGACCAGGACTTGCGCGACCACACAGTACTTGCACGCCCACAAAGACTTGCACACCCCTTTCTTTTTTGATGCCCCTCCTACTTATTCCACCTCTCTTATACCTATCCACCTATCCTCTTCAAGATTAAGCCCTCATAACTCTCTTCAAATCCATTTATGGCATGATTTCCTTGTTGTCTTCCTTATCTGAAAGGAATTCTGTGGAACATATCTCAAAACCTAATGATTTACATATCTTTATGTCACCAAGGTTAGAGATTTCATTAATTTTAAAATCATACTTTAAGATAAGAGAATCCCTAACCTGGGCCTCCTTTTCAAGAGTAAGCCCCAGTCCAAGTCCCTTAACCTGGGCCTCCTCTTCAGAAATAAGCCCCAGTTTTCAAATCCCTTTAATCTGGGCATCCTCCTTAGGAGTAAGCCCCAGTCTCAAAGTTCTCAAAATCTGGGTATCCTACTCAAGAGTAAGACCCAACCATAATTCCCTTAACCTGGGATTCCTTTTCAAGAATAAGCCCCAGTTTCAAATCTACAAATGTGGGCCTCCTCCTTAGGAGTAAGCCCCAAGTCCCTTAATTCTAAAATTCCCTTAAACTGGGCCTCCTCTTCAGGAGTAAGCACCAGTTTTTAAATCCCTTTAACCTGGGCCTCCTCCTTAGGAGTAAGTCCCAGTCTTAATTTCTCTTAACCAGACTTAATATACTTTTTGATCTGGGATTCTTTCTCAGGAGTAAAACCCAATCATAAGTCCCCTCCTAATTTGGGCATCTTCCTCAGGAGTAAGCCCCAAGTTAAAGTATCCAAATATCCATAAAGTACATATACCTTTATGGAACCTATTCTTGGACTTCTTCTTTGAAATAAGTCCTGATCTCTATATATTTGGGTAGTCATATACACATAAGCCCACATCAATTTCTATGATTGCATCTTTCATGGTACAATTGTCTCGTTTTACCAATAACTCTTGTTTCTCACACCGAGCATGACTCACATGTGCTTATATTGTAAAAGTAATTATGACATCTTTATTTGAGCCATCAATCATACATAAACATCATACTCCCTTTCTCGAACTACGTGGGTTCTAATTCCTTTTTTAAATAAAGGATGCGTAGGTATCCTATCTGCGGGTACGATCCCAACTCTGAAATAATCTATGTCCTTATGAATGAAGTTAAACTTCAAGTGCCCCACTAAGTTTCTTTAAAACCAGTATGGTCATCATAATGACCAAGATACTTTTATATAATGTATTAAAGGATACCATTGACTAAGAATATCTAACAAATATAGATGATTCTCTATCGATGAAGAACCTCGAATACATATAAAAGATTCTCTAAATTTCCTACATATCAATCATTGATTGTTAGATCTAAAGGAAAGATCATTTTATACTTGGTAATTTAATAAGGATTCAAAAACATAACTTAAATCTATAAAGAGAGTCCTGGAGTAGACAATAATTCCACTCAAAAAAAGGTGTGATGAGTCTGACCTCCCATCCTCTCGACCAATGAAAATTCCTAAGCCTCATCGGTCCACAACTAATGAGAGCCTACCTTTGGAAAGTAGGTCCAAATGGATATGGAATCATTGGATGTTTCCGGTTCTACGAAAAAACCCATTAGAAACCGATTGGAATGTTTGAACCATAAATCAACAAGGTCATTCCCAATTCCAGAGGAAACAAAAAATGGTGAACCCGACGTGAATCCTTAACCAAGTTAAAATGATGTTTTACTTATTTATTAGGCCCCTATTTAAAACTCAATGAGAGGGCCAACAAAAAAATCAATAACATATGTGCTCATCCGAAAGGTGTAGTGGCCAGACTTATCTTGATTACGTCTGTTATATCAAACATGCACTCTTTTCCAAGATCTTCTACATTATGAGAATGGCTTTTCTTAAGCTCACATCTGTGAATACCTCTACTATGAAAACCTCTTCTGTGAATGCATCTACTGCTGCTCCTACTAAATAGTCGTCCGCTTTGAGGACAACATCACCTACTCAGCATCTTCAATGCTGGGTATCGAATGCACTGGTTAAGGAGTATCGTCAACACAGTACCATTCCAACTTTGGAGGCTGCTCGACAAGCCCTCCAAGTGAACAATTCACCTTGGTCGTCTGGACAGCGACGACCAGCGATCAAGAAGCAGGTGGTTCTAACCACCGTTTTCAACCATTTCAGGTCGTTATCCCCAGAACGCAATCACCATTCCCTCCCATATTTTGGGGAGGTGAATGAGCAGGCCCTTCAGGGCCTTAATTCAAGGAGACAGGATTCCTTCCCAAGGGCTCCTATCAACAATCGCCGCCAGACTCGTGCATCAGTGCACCCTCAACATGATGAGGGTATCGACTCTAGGTGTTCAGCTCAGGTTCCTCGAACCTGAGCAGGAAAGACAAACCGCCAAAGGAAAAATCTGGTCAACAGTGAGCAGGTTCTCATCTCCTCCATCTACAAAGAAGTCCACCAACCTAACTTGGTGGAAAACAACGAGCGGGCACATAAAACTGTCCGTTTTAATTTTGCTGTTCAGAAGACTCATCTGGCAGCAGCACGCCAATCCTGCCGGGCAATTCCAGTGGAGTACTATAGACAAGAACATACACCTATTTATAAATCATCAGCTAGTCAGCAGGCTTGTCTGACTGCATATCATGAAGCCTACCAACCCAATGTGTTGACAACTGGTAAATAGGCACATACACCTGCTTACACTCATCAATCCTGCCAGCAGACTCGTCTGTCAGTATTGAAGGAATCTCATCAACCACATTCAGCGGAGTGCAATCAGAAGGCATATACACCTGCTAGTATTGATCAAGACTATCAATAGTCTCGTTTGGTAGCACTCAGAGAAGTCAGTCGGAAAGATTCGGCGACAAACAGGAGGCAGACTCAACTCTCTACCCCCACACTTGAGTACTGTCAGGATTCACTGATAGGAAAAGGAGGACAGGAGCAGGAACATATACCTACTCCAAGCACAGAATGGATGTATATCCCTGTTCCAGCAGCTGAAGTCACCAATCACATTCTTTCAATGGTGAAAGAGCAGAAGCAAATCCCTGCTCATATCCTGGATGCCTGCCAGGATATTATAACAGCTTCAACAACATCTCAGGGAAAGACACATAATTCTATCCCTACCAGTGGAGTGACACATCAACAGTTCACTCCAGAACAGACACACACATCTATTCCAGTTCAAGAGGGTTGTGGGGCATACTCCCTCATATCATACGGACAACCAAATCAGGCACATATACCTGGTTTGAGTGGAGATAATCAGATTAACCTGATTATTTCTCTTGAGTAGACACATACGCCTGCCAAATTGAGTAAGAAGACGTCTAAAAAGAAGACCCACCCAATACAGTCAAGAAATCAAGGGCCCATCTGTGATAAGGCCTTACTCGATGTTGGAGTTCTTGAAGTCCTTAGAAAATTATCTGTTGGAATTCAAGATTCTACTCTCTCAGTTCCCAATAGTGGGAGCATTAATTCCGAAGTTCTTCATCAAACACTTCCTCATGAAGGCTTGCTTCATGACAGTTTGATCGATCATGAAGTTTCATCTTCAGATGAGAGCTATAATAACCCTCTATGTGGCTAGAAGATCAAGGAGAAAGAGGTCTCATCTTTTGCTGTAACCCATCATGGTGGTCCTCCCTATGATGATGAATTTAGCTGCGAAAGTCCTCTCCATAGTAGTAATTCGCATTGCCTGGAAAATTCTTTAGAAGACAATGCAGTGACGAGAAAGCCCTATTATCTTGAGGCAGTTGCAAAAGTGAATCCAGTCATGTCTGATGCTTTACCATCAGCAAGTGAAATACTTTCTCAATCAGAAGATAGCCCAGGGTGTAGGTCATTATCCTAACCACCCATGGGTCATTCATCTTCTAGTTTGATCAGTGGGTTCTCTACCAATCTTATTGAATCCGATGAAGCAACAAGAAAGCACCAGCTATGGTCTAATCAGGTAGAAGAATCTTCATTGAATGATAAAGAGGAAATACTGAACATGAGAAAACACCTGGCGAAGGGTGAAGTGCGAGTCATGTTTTGTCCTTTGGTTGACTCTCAGTATGAAATTCCAGAGATGTTGACGGAAGATGGGATTCATGATATTCGTCTCAACATATGGAAAACTATTTTTCAGTTGAAAAAGAAAGTATTATCTTATGATGAATATGAAAATCATGTTAAGGTAATAGAAGGGTTACAATGCCAAATTTACTTGGCATATCTATCAGTCTCTCGATATCCGAAGGCTGAAAAACAGCAGAGATCCCTTCAGCGTTCATGCCTTGGCGCACTAAGAAAATTGCGCCAGTTAATTTCCAATGCCCCATCTGGTATTTATGTGATAGAATGAGGTGTTCATGGAGCACTACATTTCACTGTACTCTCCAATAAACAAAGCCCACCAAAGGTGCTTTCATGCAATGTTATCTCCCAGAATTGGCCACATTTGGATGATTTTGTGCGAAATCAAAGGCTTGCCCAAGAACAAGCCTCAATTAGTTCTTCTTAAAGTCAAGAATACAGAGAACAAGTTGTTGAATTACTCTTGCATCAAGCGAACAAGAATATTGAACATGCCTCTCGTATGGAGCAAGCACATCATCAAGTGACAGAAGTGTCAGAAATCATCCAACAGTCTTTTGAGACGGGTGATAAAAGTGGGTGTCGATTGATGCATCTAGCTAATTTCCAGACCAAGGTCCACAAGATCAAGAGATATTTTAAGAAAGTCTCAGAAATATCATGTCAAGAGCCACCCCAGCTTGCCAGACTAGGGACTCTTTTAACCCAACCCTCAAAATCAACAAATAGGATTCGAGGAGTTGGGCAGGAACAGAAGGAACAACCCCAGTCCACCAGACTAGGGACTTATTCAAATCCTCAACCCCTCCATCAGATAAATTTGGTCTTCTATTGCTTAGGGAAGAAGCCCCAAGAGGAATGAAGAGCCAAATTATTAGGAGATTCTCTCCAAATTACGGTTCTCCAAGAAGTTCCTGAGGGATCGAATCAACAAAAGGCAATGTCTCATTAGGGACATGGAAGAAGAAAATATTGTAGAAATGATGATATAAGGGATGAAATGTATTATGCATCAATTAATTTCATTAATGCTGTTGTTACTGATCCACCAGACGAGACTCACTCAGAGGGATCAGATGAAGAGGTTCCGACTCAAGAAGTTGTACGCACAGACACAAATGAAGAAGGTGTGCGTACATGAAATCAAAGGATTACCCAAAATCTGGGTGTTCCTTCAAGTAACCCACTTCCCCCTCTCTTAAAGGGATCCAAAAAGGGGAAAGGAAAGAATCAGGTTACATACCCTTCCTCTAGAGAAGACCAATCGCTCTCATTAGAGAAAAGATTTGCACAACAAGAGGAATAAATGAAGGAATTGAGGAGGATGAATACAGAACTACTTCAGGGTAGTCTTCCTCCTAAGCATGTTGGAGTCAGTCAGCCAAAGGAATTTTTTGTGGATACTAAGATAGATCAAGAATATCCTTCTTTATCAGTACACCCTTATAGGTCTAATCCTACGGGTCAAGTGCAACAACAATCGACAGTGCTACCATTAGTTGCAGTACCAGCTGCCACATCTGCCTAAGCTCCAGTCATTGCACCTATTCAGGTCCAAACTCAACCGGATGTTTCTCAAAAGTTAATAACTACTATTGAGTCATTAATAGCTCGGTTGGAAGCTATGGAGGGAAAGCGTGCTCAAATTCAACCAGAAAAGAGAGATTACCCTAAATGGGTTGATGCAATTCCTCCCCCATAAAATTTTTCAAGTACCATATTCCCAATATTTAATGGTTCGGGATACCCAGAGCAACACTTAACACATTTTATTTCTCGTTGCGATCCTATGATAGGAACCCTTCAGCAACAAGAAGCAGTTAAGCTCAAGTGTTTTGTACAGTCATTACAAGGACCTTCTTTTGTTTGGTACACAAGCTTGCAATCCCGATCAATTACCAGATGGGAGGATCTTCGCCGAAAATTCCTTCTTCAATTCAGCTCAACGTTGCCAAAGATGATAGTTTTTGATCTTACAAACTGTAAGTAAAGGGAGAATGAAAGGGTTTCAAATTTCATTGCTCGCTGGAAGGGATTAACATATTCCCTGATCTTAGCACTCCCTCAAGAATAATTGTTGCCAATCTATGTGGTAAATTTGCGTGATGAGTTACGCACTCCGTTGATCCCTGTGAAATACATAGGAGGGTTTCGAGACCTTACTAAAATTTCTCAACATATTGAAGATTCTCTTATAAAGACTAAGGATAAAACTTGTGTAATTCCATCAGCTCCAGGAAGGAGAATGAGTAAAGTAGAGACTGCTACAGTCATGCTTAAACAAGCACCTGTACCTGCTTCTACTTCAAAACCTTCATCTTCTCGAAGGGCTCCACCTCCTGAGCGTCAGCAACAGATGTCGTTTCATCAAGACAATCAAAGAGATTAAAGATGGAAATAGTTTGATGAGTTGAAGAGAAACTTTTCTTCTTTATGAAATGAACAAGTTCCTGGTTACTTCATTTCAGCCCTGGAGAATAATTTGGTTTAGCTACTGAGGCCCAAGAGGACAAACAAGGAAGGAGATGAAGACTATCCCAATTATTGAACCTTTCATCAGATATTGGGGAATCACATTCAGGAGTGTTTTGTCTTCAAGGACCTCCTGAAAAAAATGGTCGACTCAGGACAAGTCAAACTAAAAGGTTCTTCAGCTCAGGTATCCTGTGTTACTGCTACAGCTCCGGAGGAAGAAGGCGAGTGGAAATAATTCAAGAACAAAAATGCACAAAAATATGATTATTGGATGGTCAGAAAGATGATCAACCGAACTCATGATATTTTGCGAACACAATTAAAGAAACCAATTGTTTCTTCTTCCATGAATGACGCAACAAAACCCCCTTTATCATAGGGAAAATCCTCAAAGAAACGACATGATTCAAATAAAGAAGAATAATCAGAAGAAGATGAGTATGTGTCAAAGCCCAAGTTGTCTTTGACTCTGGCAGATTTTATGCCATCTACTTCGAAGCCACGGGCACCGTCCCATCAAACGGCACAACCTAAATTGGATAGTCAGGCAGAGTCTTCATTGGATGAAGAGTTAATCTTTGGTTCTATTAATATGATTCACTTAATAGATCCTTATGCCAATCAAAGTTTTGAATTAGATGAACCTAGGTTTCCCGTATCAAATAGAGGAATTAGAAGAAGTTCCAGAGGCTCAGGGTATAGGGGAAGACGTGGATCTTCTAGAGGCCAATATTACAATTCTACCCCTGCTAGAACTGTGTATGCGGTAGAAACTTGTGGTAGAGACCTTCAACGAGCTCAACAAGAACAAGAAAGTTCTTCCACACAAGGCAAATTCAATCATGGCACAGTTATTCTGGAGGATCGGTTGGAGGTTCCACCTTCTACCTCTCAGCAAGTAAATAGACCTATTCGGTCTAATCTTCCAAATCCAAGAGTATTACCAAATCCTACCCCAATACAAGATGCATCAACTTCCAAAGCATCAACTTCCAAGGCACCTGCTAAACCACATGTTCCTATTGGGAAACATAGAACTTTGGAAAGTATGATGTATTGAAACACCTGGCCCAAGTACCGGACAAGTTATCAATTTTGGATGCTTTGAATTTATCAAAGGATCTTCAGGAGGCACTCATTAAGGCCTTTTCAAGTCCTCAGAAGTTTGAAACTAAAATTGCTGCAGCTGAAGCCTACCAAGTAGAGAATAATCTTGCAGAATGTCATGCAGTGATATCTTTCACTGATGAAGATGAAGATGATGTCGTGCATGGACATATTAGACCTTTTTATTTATCTGGAAAGGTCAATGGTGTATACACTCAAAGATCTTTCATTGATAATGGTTCAGGAGTCAAACTCATGCCCATTCGTACACTTTGTCGATTGGGCCTCAAGGAATCTGACTTATCTCCTTCTACTATGATGTTACAAGGATATGATAAAAATGAACAAGAAACACTGGGTGATATTACACTCAGAACTTAGTTTGGAGATCTTATATCCAATTCAGATTTCATGGTTGTTGATCAAGACTCAACCTTCAACATCTTTCTTGGAAGACCCTGGCTACATCAACATGCGGCTATCCCTTAATCATACCATCAATGTATCAAGTATTGTTTCGATGGTCAAGTTGGGACATTTTATGGTGATAAGGCCCTGTTCAAGACATGTGAGTCTCAATACATTGAGGTGGAATTCTATCACATGAAGGGAAAGGAGAAATCCACAACAAGGGAGATTACCAAAGTTAATGCTCCATATGGTTTGGAAAAGATTACAGTAAACCCATTAGAACATGTGAGTACAGATTATGTATTTCCTATCAGTCAAATTGATAGGATAGACCCAAATCAAAATACTCTTATGGAAACCTCCATAATGTCAATTATGACAATCAATCCAGACAGCATGGGAGAAAATGGTGATCCACCAAGCAATGATGAATGCTCAAATGGAGATGTCTTCATTTCATATGCTGAAATCCAGCAAGTCTATAATTCTCCAACCAGGCTAGAAGAAGTTATAGCAATGTTAGAGGTGAATGATGATGTCGATTATCAATCCATAATCTCCTCTTTATTACCCAAAGAAGACCCTTAATCATCAATCGGGTTGGAAATGGAAGCTTCTTCTTCAAGATGTTCAAATTTTAGCATCTCTTCTGATCATGAAAATTCTGCTTTATCATCTACTATGCAAGTAGAAATTGAAGAAATAACACATGTTGAAGAAGAAGAGGAAGATCTCAGGGATGCTCCTCCAGCATTTGAAGAGGGTATCTCTACCACCGTGGATGAACTCAGAGAGATAAATCTGGGTACAAAATAAGATCCACGCCCCAATTTAATTAGTGCGGCTATGACTCTTGAAGATCAAGATATGTATATTTCCTTTCTAAAGCAAAATCGAGATATATTTTCTTGGAACTATACAGAGATACTAGGGCTTGATCCTGATGTTACCACTCATCGTTTGGGTTTACCAGAAGAACATCGAGGATTCAAACAAGATGCTATAAGAACACACCCAACTTATGCTTCCAAAATTGAAGCTGAAGTGGATAATCTTATCAAAGATAACTTTGTCAGAGAAGTTCAATATCCCAAGTGGTTAGATAATATTGTCCCTGTGAAGAAAAATAATGGACAAATTAGAGTTTGCATTGATTTCATAGATATTAATCGGCATTGTCCTAAGGATGATTTTCCAGTTCCGATTACAGAAATTTTAATTGATGTAATAGATGGATATGAAGCACTTTCCTTCATGGATGGATATTCTGGATATAATCAAATCTGAATGGATCCAGAAGATGAAGAATCCACAGCCTTCAGATCCCCTCAGGGTGTGTTTTGATATCAGGAAATTCCCTTTGGCTTAAAGAATGCTAGCGCAACATATCAGCGTTCCATGCATCGTATCTTCAAACCATTTTAGGGAAGTTCATTGAATGTTAAGTGGATTATTTGGTGGTCAAATCCTGGCAACGTTATAATCACTTGGATGATTTGGAAATCATATTCCAAAAACTTTGGCAACATAATTTGAAGATGAACCCCTTAAAATGTGCTTTTGGGGTAACCTCAGGGAAATTTCTCGGCTTTGTTGTATGCCATCATGGTATCTAAGTCGATCCTGAGAAGAAAAAGTCAATCCTTGGTATGTCGCCTCCTCGAAATTTGAAAGAATTGAGAGGACTTCAAGGAAACTTAGCCTATATTCGGCGTTTCATCACCAATTTGGCAGGAAAAAGCTTACCCTTCACCAAATTGATGAAGAAGGGAGTTACTTACCAGTGGACTGAAGAATGTCAAGAATAATTCGATATTCTCAAGAAGTATCTCTTGAGTCCACTGGTATTAATTCCACCTGTTGAAGAAAGGCCACTTATCCTTTATGTGACAGCCTTAGAGCGATCATTGGGTGCCTTTCTTGCTCAGAAGAATGGTGCTGGGAATGAAAATAGCCTCCACTATCTCAGTCAGACTATGCTTGAAGCAGAAACCCGATATTCAAGTATTGAGAAGTGCTTCTTGACATTAATCTTTGCAGTTAAAAAGTTGAGACACTACCTTCAACATCACGAGGTCCAATTGGTATCTCGCAATAACCCACTCAAATTCATCCTTAGTCGTCCAATGCTTATAGGACATCTAGCAAGGTGGGAAGTTATTTTGCAGTAGTTCGACATTCAATATGTGTCTCAAAAGGCAATAAAGGGCCAAGCTCTGGATGATTTCCTTGCTGAACATCCTTCAGTAGAAGATACATCTTCAGATATTGAACTCCCTGATGGAGAATTCTTCTCTATTCAGGATAGTCCTCAGGTATGGGAAATGTATTTTGATGGTGCTTCCAGAAGTCCAACAGGGAAGAAAATGGAAGATCCTAAATTCAACAAGGTTGGGTTAGGAGTTGTTCTTATTTCCCTGGAAAAGGCAGTGTTACCTTATTCCTTCTTATTGTGGGAAGGTGGTACCAACAATGAAGCAGAATACCAATCCCTCATCGCAGGATTAGAGTTGGAACTTCAAGCACAAGTGAATCACCTAAGGGTGAAAGGTGATTCAGACCTGGTAATCAAACAATTCAATGGGTATTATGCAATCAGAAAAGAAGAATTTATCCCTTTGTATGATTACGTCAGAGAATTAATGGCGTAATTCCCTTCGGAACCGACATTTTCTTATGTCCCACGGTCACAAAATACCCAAGCTGATGCATTGGATAATATATCCACAGCTCTGGAATATCCAAATCGGGACAAAACAACCATCAGTATTGCCCACCGTCATACAATTTCACCTTATGTTCGAACCAGAACAGAGGAGATCAATGAAATTAGTCCCATTCTTGAACTATATGGTCATACTATAGGATGGATGACACCTATCAGGGAATACCTTCAAAATGGAACACTTCCACCTGATAGAGCCAAGAAATAACAAATCCGGCAACGTGTGGTCAATTTTACTCTTTATGATAGCCCATATCACCTAGAGAAAATTCTCTATAAGCATGGTTTTAATGGATTTATCTTCATATGCATTGATGGTGAAGAGACAATGGCTGTCATGAAAGAAGTGCATGCAGGAGTCTGTGGTGCCCATCAGTCTGGACATAGACTGTCTGATCAAATTAGAAGGCTTGGATACTTTTGGCCTTCAATGATACAATATTGTGTTGATTTCACGAAGAAGTGTCATTCATGCCAAGTACATGACAACTTCATTCATCAGTCCCCATAATTTCTTCATACGTCTAAATACTCGTGGCCATTTGCCACATGGGGAATGGATGTGGTGGGACCTTACCCTTTAGCTACAACCAAGTAGTTTAAGTATATTCTTACTACTACTGATTTCTTTTCCAAATGGGAAGAGGCAATACCTCTCAAAGAAGTTAGTTCTAAAATCATTGTTAGCTTCATCAAGTCTAACATCATTACCAGATTTGGTGTCCCTCATACCATATTGACGGACAATGGCACTAACTTCTGTTCATCCGAGGTGAAGAAGTTGTATCAAGAATACAACATCAAATCCAACCATTCATCTCGATATCATGTAGTGGCTAATGGCTAGATAGAATCCTTCAACAAGACTCTTTCAGACATACTGCAAAAGATGGTGGATAAAGACTAGAGGTCATGGCCTGATAAACTCTTTCATGCTTTATGGGCTTATCAGACCACCATCCGCACTACAATGAGGTCAACTCCATATTCACTGGTATATGGAATGGAAGCAGTATTTCCAATTGAGTTTCAATTACCCTCACTCAGAGTGGCCATTTTTGATCAGTAATCTACAGATGAACAATCTCAAAAGCGATTGAATGAATTGGAATGGTTAGATGAGAAAAGATTGTGCACCCTGCACCATTTGGAAGTCTATCAGAATAGAATAACACGAGCTTTCAACAAAAAAGTTTGTCTTCATTCATTCGTTCAAGGAGAATGGTATTAGTTCTCAGAACTCCAATGATACCAGGAAATAAACCTTCCAAGCTTGAACCAAAGTGGGAAGGACCTTATTCAATACATAAGGTCTACTCCAATGGAGCTTATTCATTAATATCAATGGATGGAGAACTCATCACTACTCCAACCAATGCCATATTTCTAAATAAGTATTTTGTATAAACACAAAATACATCATCATTACGGTCCCACATGACCTTAAACTACACCACCGTCCTACATGATATTAAACTAATCATCATGTCCAGCAAGACGTTAAACTGCACCATCTATGGTCCATGCATATGACATTAAACTATTCGCACTTTCGTCCAACATGACACTAAACTGTATCATCCCTTTTCATCCAACATGACGTTAAACTGTGAAAAAATCACTAATATGTCCAACATGATGTTAAACTATGTTCTCTTTTGTCCTTACTGCATGACATTAAACTGCACAATCCCCCTTTTTTTCCAACATGACATTAAACTGTATTGTCCCCATCGTCCTAACTACATGATGCTAAACTGTACAGAAATACCTTAATACGTCCTACATGATGTTAAAATGTATTTTTTCCCTGTTACATGACACTAAACTGTGCAGCACCAATAGTCCTAAATGCAAGACTTTAAACTGCATAGTCCCTTTATATGTTCTACATGACATTAAATTGTGAATCGTTAAAGTTGTTGCTACCTCTTGTTTCTCACACCGAGTATGAATCACGTGAGCTTAGAGAAAACTTCAACCATAACACCCTCTTTGGGCCGCTAACCACGCGTAAGTCCCAACACCATTTTTTAGGTCATTTTCCCCAAGAACAACTTGATCGCTAATTCATTCTTTAATTGAACTACGCGGAATTTGATCCTGGCCTTTTAGGCTGGGTACGTAGGAAACTTCATGAGGTTCAATCCCAAAACCAATCTCTTCACATCGGTTCACCTCCATCTCATATGATGTTGATTCGTGAAACCACCCCCAGAATCAATATCTTTACATTGGTTTACCTTTTTCCTTGCTATACGACGTTAAAATGTACAACACTTTTGTCCTGTATGACAATAAACTACAACATTCTTTGATACCCTCACCTGAGAGGGAATCATTATTTATATTGATTTCCAATCATGTTACATTTCAAAGACTACGTGCATACATGGCAATGCCTGAACCTTTTATCTTGGGTCAAACCATCATTGCACTAAAGTCCCCTTTCACCCTTCAAATGTATGAACCAAATCTGTACAGTGGGTATTTCTAGAACTATGTGGGCTTGATTCCCATCCTTATGGGATACGTAGGAATGTTCGAGTGTCCCTCTAATCCAGCCCCAAGTCTTTGGGCCTAACCCCAAATTCAACTTTCAGTCCCCTGGTTGAAAAGTCCCCATAAAAACACACACTGTGTATTTCTTATAATGGTCTGAGCTCTATGACCCTAAACTAAGATCTCCCATACTTTCATCCCACATGACGTTAAACTATATTTCAAGAACTACGTATGGCTTGGTTCCCATCCTTATGGGATACGTAGTGAAGTCCAATATTTCAATTCAGGACCCAGTCACAACGTGATTATGGTTAGCATTGATCTATGTATCTTTACATACATGGAACAATACCCATTTTTATGTGTCATAATCCTAACCTTAAATATTTTCAGATCTTCATAACCCTTTTCCTAACTTATAATCACAAAATATCCAAAATTCTTAGAATTCTTTTGCCTGACCATGCAGTACGTTCCCTTAGGCGACCTTGCATAAATAGTCTACATAACAGACCTATCATCCAAAAAATGCTATTATTTGACTATGAAACCAATAACCTTAGGTGGCCCTACATAATTCAACCCCCTAATGGGTTTTTAAAATAGTGATAACTTCATTCTTGGAAAGAAAACCTCTTTTTTCCTTATTGGTCTTAATGAAAATTTGTAGGGATCCGCAAAAAATATCCATCCTTAACATATTTGTCCCATGTTCTTTTTCATGATATGAAAGTATTCAAGTCTATGGTTTATATTTACCTTCCCTATGCTTGGGTCAGACCTTCATAGGAGTAACATTCATCCAGTTCTTAGACAATCTTGTTTGGAAATATCTTCTCCATATTCAAGTACCTCTTTCCATACAAAAAACTCTATAATTTGGAAAATTTGAATCTCCATAAACTTTCAGTGGATTTTTAGCACTAGGAAAGTAAATTTCTTAGAGTTCTTTTTCCTGACTATGCAACACGTTCCCTTAGGCGGCCTTGCATAAACAGTCTACATAATGGACCTATCAGCCAAAAGATGCTATTATTTGACTATGCAGCCAATGCCCTTAGGTGGCCCTGCATAATTAAACCCCCTAACGGGTTTGTTAAATAATAGTAACTTCATTCTTGGGAACTACTTCTTATAATTCCTTTTAGCCCTTTTTCATATCATTCCTCAGATTCAAAATTTCTTAAGTCATAGTTTACATTTTTTTCCCTCATACTTAGGTGTGGCAATATGTTTCCAAATTAATTATCAAGGAATTGAGTGAATTCTAATTCATTCGGTCAAAGCTATTTTGACCTTAAACATTAGCCTTTTTATGTCCGATGTGCATGAATTTAAACTGCCCATAAAAGACAAGGGAACTCTAAATAAAAGTAAAGTTCCAGCTCACTAAACATACATTTTGTATGATTTAGGTAATATTGAGAAATTAAAAGATTCAAAGTTTGTAGGGTTATTTATAATAATCCTAGTAAAAATCAAACTATGCCTACTAGGACCATTGGCTTAGGTAAAAATTTAAAGCAGGTAGCAGGAAAATACATGCACAAATGATTGAAGATGAAATCTTTATTTCCATTTGATGCACAAAAGTTAGGATGTCCACAGACTAGAGTCTCTTCTCTTTTCTATGAAATTAAAAGAGGCTATCAACATAAGTCTTCATTTGATGTACAACATCCCGAGATTCATCAGAAGGCACTTGAAGCTCATGCAATCAACCAACTTAACTCTTTTTAGCCTGATGGAGAGCTTTCTTGGCATCCTCGATGGCTTTCATCCCATTTGTTTGAGCTCCCTCCAATGAATTATTGAGTTGGTCAGGTTCCCTAGTAATAGCATCTAACTGTTGCTGAAGGTGCATCTGCTGGATGACTTTATCTTTAATCTTATGCTTCATCTCCTTCATCTTGGCAGCATAGTCAGCCTCAGCTCAAGATACCACAGCCTCAAATTCACTGATGTTGGCTGACAACTTCACCCTGGTCAGATCTTCACGACACTTTTTCTCCTGCTCCCTCCTTAAGATGACCTGTTTCACCGCGGCATGGATCTTTTCATATCCAAAACTACCAAGTCCCAATATGAAAAATAGGGATGAGAACCGGGGAATCTTCAATGAAAGCTCCTCTAGAGGCACTTCAGATATGATTTTCCATATGTTCTGCCATGCATTGCGTCGTGAAAATTGGAATGCCTTTTGAACTTCCGGGTCCGACTCAGCATCACTGTCACAGGGGGGAATGTAATATATGATTAATGCACTTATGGAAGTTCCCTGTTCTGCTCCTTCCCCCTGACATGTGCTTCTTCACTTTCAATTCCCATTGGGTCAGAGGCTGAAGCTTCACCTCCAGATCTAACCGCTGAAATTTATGGCCATGCATAATCAATTGAAATCTTTGGTTAGTTTCAATGGATAAAAAAAGTTAATTGGTTATCTTGAAAATTAAGTATAGTCGCAAATATTGTTATCCCTTACCCAATGATAGATCAGTAACTTGAGAAGGCTCCTCCCCATCTTTCCTAGCATCAAAAGGATTTTCAGGGTGAGTTTGAGGAATCTCTACGGGGTTCAGATCCACTTGCGCTAATGCCTCTACAGTAGTTGGGTTTTCTATACCCCCTTCAGGTATTGGCAGTTTAGCAGTTTTCCCAGATAGAACTTCATATTTGAACCGATCATGATTAGACATGTAATAAGAAGTTATTTTTAATAGGACGAAGGATAACACTCATGTCCATAATCTTCTAAATTACATGGTAATTTAACATGATTTATAAAATCTTCAAAAGATGCGCCAAGTTCCATCATTTCATCTAATGTCATCTCAAAATCCTGGTTAATCTCACCAATGGGAGAATTTGATGTGTCTTCTTGGCGACCTTCATCCTGCGGTCCCTGACCCTGGACAACATCTTCAGATAAAATTGTGGCATCAGTTGCAATAGCTGCCAAAATCTCTAATGCAGGGGTTGAACCTGAAGTATCACAGAATAAAAGTCAATCGATGTTTAATTCAACATTTTATGAATCATTGTTAACTTACCAAAAGTAGTTTCTTCTCTTCTTGCAACAGAAACATGAGGTATACTGGGAACAGACGCTGGCTCTCCTCCAGGAGCAGCCAAGTCAGCCTGAACTTGTGATTGTTCACCAGTACCCTCTGTGGTCATCAAAGGAGGGTCAATACTCTCCCTCAGAGGAGAAATTGAAGAAGCCCCTGCAATCCCAAGGAAAATGAGCAATCTTTTCATGGTTTAAGACTCATGATTACTCAAAGGACTTACCACTACTGATGAAGCGTTTAGCTATGGACTTCCTCCTTCCTTGCTTTTTCTTCTTTGAATTTTTGGGAGTGTCAGAAGTTTCCATTATAGGTACTTGAATTGGAGAATGGAAAGCCATTTCCAGCTCCTCATCCATGGACTACTGGCCTGGAGATATCTCGCTTGACTCACGAGGAGATTCAGCAGCAGCCCCGATGGCAGTACCACCAGGGCTATACTGTGGCGAAGGAACCTCAGTAGTTCCTTTCTTTTCAAGTTGCAGGATGAAGAAAATAATTTCCTTGAGTAAACAAAGATTTTACTGAAATCAAATTGCAAAGTAAATAAGGAAATAAAAATTACGTCTTTAGGAGCCACGTAATCGTGCCACTACTCATCTTCAGAAGCATTAGTCCCCTCAGCGGCACCACGATCTATCATTTCCTTCACCCGCTTGGTGACAGGAATGGAATCGTTAGTGTCATATATGAGCATTTCTATCTCTTTGATGTAAGACCACGCTTCATCGGGGTTATTCTCGAAAGATATATCTATAGAATCCAGAATGTTCCCTATTCCAGGGAGGTGTAGCCCCTCACATAAATCCAGCCAGGCAGTTTCAACACCACAGTATAAAATCTGCCATGTCTGAACAGCCTCTGGTTGTAGATATTTAATACGTGTACCAGAAGGCTGCGAGGAAGGTCCTACAATCTTGGACTTCAGTTTCTTCCCAGCTCTTGAAACTACTGCTAGAGAATAATAAAATAAGACTTGTTTCTCTATAAAGAAATGGTGATTAAATTTCCACAATGAGGTAACTCACCAGGAGTTGATGGAGTGGGTCTTTTGATTATGACTGGAGGATTATCTCGGTCACGAGGCCGCTTTGCTGCTTGTTGTGCCTCATCATCCCCATATTGGGAATCCAGTGATCTAGTCCGAGATGAGGAATCCGGAAAATCAGCTTCAGGTGGGGAAGCATCACCTTCATGAGGACGGGTTTTCTTTCTCTACAGTCCTCTTCCTTTTCCCCACCTGATAAACTGTGTGATTCAGCACCCCTTTAGGGTATGATGCTATCCAGTGCTCAACATACCATGTAGTCAAGTTACATTCTGCTTTTTCAACTGGTAGATCAAACACTTCCCCAGTCCTCTCCCTAGATGTCAGCAACTGTAGTTGCCGGGAAACCATCAGATGTTGCTCTAACCTGACATGTACAGGGGTAGATACGACAGTCTATTGAAAATACTTGAATTAAATTGAAAATATATATAGAGAATAGGCCTCGCATATAATTTCCCCATCAATCCTGGCGACCAACACACCATCTCTACAGGCCAGCATGTATGCCCTCAAATAAAGGCTGGCTGTTCTGTCATCAATAAACTTCCCATTTGGTGGATTTCCATAAGGAAAGAAATTAAATTCCTTATACATGCTCAGCCTCACCTTTATGTCATAAGAGTTGAGAGCTAATGGAGAAATTCCAGAGAATTCCTGCACTAATGGCCTAAAATAACTTCCAAGAATCTGTACTCCATTTTGTACATTATACGTCCTGAAGTGAGTGGCGATCCATCCCCAACAAACTTGTAATGGTTCCAATATTCTCAAAGGATACATACCCATGAAGACATGGAGTAAGCTCCTGTGAATCTTTTCTAAAATGGGGGTAGCCAACCCAACCATTTTCCCCTTGGCCAACTTGGCTGCAATAACGAAGTTCCCTGGCATGACACCTCCCTTCGAGTCCTTGACTGGCAGAAGATAAACGCTGAGCCACAAGGCCAAAAATCCCGCCAGATGAGTCTTCTTTGGGATCCTATGATTCACCTCATATCCCCACTTCTCAAATTCTCCTGCTTCCAGAGTTGGCCAGAATGTGCCAGGAGCACCCCTCTTCTCTGTTTTGGGGTAGGTGGTAGGACGAATGGGCTTCTTCTTTTTCTTGGATCCCTTCTCCTTCGATCCCTTCTCCTTCGTCTCCTTCTCTTACTTCTCGATAAGAAACATATTTATCCACTCCTATAGATGAATATCCCTTCTAGAATGAGTTAAGGAGGTCTCTGAACTCTCGAGCTTGTGGAAGATTTTAAATAATTCCTGAGCTAAAGCCCGAGTCTTCTCCGAATCATTCCAAGTCACCTTGGGAGGGATGAATTCATCATACATATCACCCAAAATTGGATCCCCTGAGATCTTGTGGACATCCCATAGAATGATGCCTACTTGTCCATGAGTCAGATGGAAAGAATTGGTTTCTGGGCTCCAATGGCTGAGTATCTCCAGAATGAAGTTATCAAGCCTCTAAACATATGTTTTCCCAACCCAGACGGCTTCATATATCATAACTCCTTTCAAATCCTTGACAAAATCTGCACAGGTTTATCGCAACCAGTATGCCCACATTCAAGTTGGCTTCACACCTCCTCCAGGACGAAAGTCCCAACTTCTCTTCTAGCCTTTGGATTGATCCATCTGAGAGTTTCGAAAAATTGAGGGATAACAATTTGGTTGCAGCTCGGGCTTCTGAGGCTTCAGATCTGGCGTACAAGGGCTATGATGCATCATATGGGCCTTCTCCACTATTCCAGCATTTATAAATACTCCTCCACATGAGATATTTGCTGAAGCAAAATTGGTGTAGTTCTGAAACCAAGAAATTAGGAGATAGTTCTTCACCTCTGGAATAGTAACTTCTCATAGATGACCATAGCCATACAAAGGAAGATAAATGCTCTGGGGGAAGTCACGATGATACTTCTTCAGATATTTGGCCAAACCCGGGAGAGTGCTGTCGTATACAGTATAATAATCATGGCCAATGATGCTCATCATATCATCAAGTCACTTTCTTGCCAGTTCATCAGCCGTTCTGATTCTCTTGGGAGCCATTGATTCTGCAAAAAAGTTGAATAATTAACTCTTAAGTAAGTTTATTTTTCATAAAATTTGTGAAGGATTTTGAAAAAATGGCAAAGGCATTAAGGTGCGCAAGTCTAATTTTGGCGTGCAAGTATGGATGTGTCGCGCAAGTTTTTGGCGCGCAAGTATCACCGCGCAAGTCCTATTACCTCTAAAGTAGCACGACAATAGTAAAATAGTGGAAAATAAGTAACTTGCACGACGGAAGCAACTTGCGTGGTGAGAGATCGAAATCTTGAAATTCAGTGATTTTCACAAGGAATGACCACCTATATATAGGCCAAGATGCACCCCTACACGCCTAAACCCTTGCGTACCGACGCCTGTGCGCTCATCACGTGCGCGCCGCCCTCTGTGCGCTCAACACCTGCGCACCGCATTTTCTTTGGTTTTCTTCTTTTCCTCAGAGTCACATCCTCATTTCTTTTGGATCCAACTCTAAGGGGGGACTTTTATTGACACTCCTTTTCGTCACATTGTCTAAACGAATGGAAAGGGAAATTCCTTAGCATAAATTTATTCATCCTTTGAAGAAAACATCAAAAATTGACAATGGCATGAACAAGGACTCAAATTCACTTGGGCCGCGCAAGTTCCCTCATAGTCGCGCAAGTACACTTGCACACCGCCTAATGGTCACGCAGGTGACTTGCGCGCCCTCTTTGAAATTCACCCAGGGTTTTCTCCAGCCTATAAATACCCCTGTGGGCCCCCCCATTTGGAGGACGAAAAAATTCCAAAACTTCAGATTTGAACTCCCGGCGCTCTAGTCTCTTCTCAAAGCTTCCGAACACTTCTAAGGTAATTTCTTACCTAGAACGGAAGATCTAAAGAGGGGGAGGAAGGGATAAGTGTTGAAATTCATCAACACTTGCGCACCTGAGTGGCCAAACCTTAAGGGAAATGACCACACTTGCGCGCCGCTTTGCTCCTTCACCAGAACTTGCATGACACCCTTCTAAAAGCTCCTAGGGATAGTACTAAGGGATTGAGCCAAGTCTCGCCCAAGTATTACCCCAAGGGTCAAAAGTCGCGCAAGTACCTATGTTCCACGTAGGTATACCTACGCGACCAGGACTTGCGCACCCACACAGTACTTGCGCACCCACAAGGACTTGTGCACCCCTTTCTTTTTGGATGCCCCTCCTGCTTATTCCACCTCTCTTATACCTACCCACATATCCTCTTCAATATTAAGCCCTCAGAACTCTCTTCAAAGCCATTTATGGCATGATTTCCTTGTTGGCTTCCTTATTTGAAAGGAATTCTATGGAACATCTCTCAAAACCTAATGATTTACATATCTTTATGTCACCAAGGTTAGATATTTCATCCATTTTAACCTCATCCTTTATGATAAGAGAATCACTAACCTGGGCCTCCTTTTCAGGAGTAAGCCCCAGTCCAAGTCCCTTAACCTGGGCCTCCTCTTCAGGAATAAGCCCCAGATTTCAAATCCCTTTAATCTGGGCATCCTTCTTAGGAGTAAGCCTCAGTCTCAAAGTTCCCAAAATCTAGGTATCCTCCTCAGGAGTAAGACACAACCATAATTCCCTTAACCTGGGCTTCCTTTTCACGAATAAGCCCCAATTTAAAATCTAAAAATGTGGCCCTCATCCTTAGGAGTAATCCCCAAGTCCCTTAATTCTAAAATTCCCTTAACCTGGGCCTCCTCTTCAAGAGTAAGCCCCAGTTTTCAAATCCCTTTAACCTGGGCCTCCTCCTTAGGAGTAAGCCCCAGTCTTAATTTCTCTTTACCAGTCTTAATCTACCTTTTGATCTGGGCTTCCTTCTCAGGAGTAAAACCCAATCATAAGTCCCCTCCTAATTTGGGCATCTTTCTCAGGAGTAAGCCCCAAGTTAAAATATCCAAATCTCCATAAAGTACATATACCTTTATGGACCCTGTTCCTGGACTTCTTCTTTGAAATAAGTCCTGATCTCTATCTATTTGGGCAGTCATATACACATAATCCCCACATCATTTTCTATGATTTCATCTTTCATGGCACAAATTTCTGGTTTTACCAATACCTTTTGTTTCTCACACTGAGCATGACTCACGTGAGCTTAGAGTGTAAAAGTAATTATGACATCTTTATTTGAGCCATCAATCATACATAAACATCATACTCCCTTTCTCTAAATACGTGGGTTCTGATTCATTTTTTAAATAAAGGATATGTAGGTAGAACATCTATGGGTACGATCCCAACTTTGAAATAATCTATGTCCTTCTGAATGACGATAAACTTCAAGTGCCCCACTGAGTGGCTTTAAAACCAGTATGGTCATCATAATGAACAAGATAATTTTATATAATGTATTAAAGGATACCATTGACTAAGAATCTCTAACAAATACAGATGATTCTCTATCGATGAAGAACCTCAAATACATTTAAAAGATTCTCTAAATTTCCTACATATCAATCATTGATTTTCAAATCTAAAGGAAAGCTCATTTTATACTTGGTAATTTAATAAGGATTCACGAACATAACTTAAATATATAAAGAGAGTCCCGAAGTAGACAATAATTCCCCTAAAAAAAGGTGTGATGAGTCCGAACTCCCATCCTCTCAACCAATGAAAATTCCTAAGCCTCATCAGTCCACAACTAATGAGTGCCTACCTTTGGAAAGTAGGTCCAAATGGATATGGAATAATTGGTTGTTTCTGGTTCTACGAACAAAGCTGTTAGAAACCGATTGGAATGTTTGAACCTTAAATCAATGAGGTCATCCCCAATTCCAGAGGAAACAACGGCGTGTAACCATACTGCATGCCGTGTATTTACTTATTTACATGACCAGCCCTGCGACACAAGCTGTATCACACGGGCAGTACACGATGTCTGATGACACGGTGTGTATCGCTTATCTACACGCTGTGTAATTTTGGAAAATGGCTTGGTCGTCTTGTTCTACGTGACTTGGGCACGTTTTTCGTGGGTTTTCCCCTATGACGTGGGACATAACTATGGGATACATCAATTATGGTCTTCGTGACAATTGATGTATCGATATTTGACTCGAGGAGCGGACCCTCCAGAAATCGAGCGTGCTGTGTGCGGGAACCCTAGAGCTGGCTACGACTGCAATAACGATGACGACTGTACCTGGATCCTACGTGGGTTCGACAACGAGGATGACTGTACTTGGATCCTCTATGGGTTTGGAAGTGATGACGACTGTACTTGGATCCTACATGGGTTCGGCAGTGATGGTTACTGTACTTGGATCCTAAGTGGGTTCGACAATGATGAATTCTGTACTTGGATCCTATGTGGGTTCGGCATGGGAGATGATTCTCCCTCTTCATGAGTAGTATACCTATGTGAGCTGAGTCTTGACTTTCAATCATTATCTTCAATATGATTGACTTGCTTTCCTGTGTGGATTGAGTTGTACTTTCCTGTGTGGACTGGGTTATGCTTTCCTGTGTGGACTGGGTTGTGCTTTCCTGTGTGGAATGGGTTGTACTCGGGCTTGGGAGTTGGAGCCGAACTGGAATTGATGACTTAGGTATATGTATGGGCATATACCTAAGTAGAGTTGATTAATACTTTGTGATTGTATCTTTCCTTTGTGGATTATCCTTCGTGGATTCTAGGAGTCCTTTGGGGGTCTCGGGGTCCCTACTGAGTATCGTATACTCACCCCTGCACGGGCTATGCCCGCACTACATTGTGTTGGTTGCAGATGACGGACAACGCTGATCAAGCTGGAGACTAGTGGAGAGGTACGGTACCTGGGGGTGGACTACTTGATGGGACGTACTCTGAGTGGACGGCCGGACCCGAGGAGCCGATGAGACTATCTGTACCCACCCTTTAGGTGGGAATTCCGAAGGATGTCACAGTGGTTGTTTCTTTACTTTACAGCTGTTGTACCTCACTTTTATCAGTTTTACTATACTTTCAGTTGGGTTTGTATACTGGCCCATTTACTTCCAGCACTAACTTTTATACTCAGTTTACTTATTTTTTACTTCAGCTTGCGTACTCTGTGGTGTTTTTTTTCTTATATAAAGGCAATGCCTTCCCTTTTATCAGGATTTATGCCTTTGGTGCTAGTCGCCAGCCCCTGGCCTATGGAAGGCGGGCTTGGGGTAGTCACGGAATGGGCCCCGAGGACGGGTCGTGACATTCTTACTCTAGAAATTATGAATGAGGATCAACCCACAAATAGGTTGATCCGAGAATAGTGAGTTTATGCTGGAGGGTAACTTTCTTTTGGTATTTTCATTTTCTAGGAACTGAGATTATCATTTTTTGATTAAATTGGAATCCCCGGACCTCGCATGTTTATAAACCTCTAATGTAGAGGGCACGAGCTGACACAAACAAGGCCTGAGAACCTCCTCCATGTACTTTCATTGTGGCTGTATCCTCAAAGTAGCGACAAGAGGAATCTGGGGAAAAGGCAGGGATAGAGGTGACCCGGGAAGCCCATAGGCGCAGACAGATCAGAGAACGGACCACCAGAGAAACTCTAGTGGCCCGCGGAAGGTACTACTGGTGACCAGAGGCGGCGGACGGCTCACACTAGCCACGTGGAGGGGGCGGCGCCAATCGGCTCTGTGATAGAGGAGGGGGCCGGCAGGCCATGACAGCCGCGTGGAGGGGTGGCCCGTGTTTGGGCCACCTGAACAATCCGAGCTGCGGTCGCTCAACCGTGGAAGAAGGGGCCCCACGCATCCACGAGGCCAGCAGGGACCAGACGCCACATCCCGAATAGGTGGCACACCACCATCCCGCACCGCGTGGGTCGAGCTTCAGGCTGGCAGGTTGCGCCCCCAGCCAGCGGGCCGGACCCGCGACCCAGCGGGTCGGTTCCGGGGCCTAGCGGTCTGGACACGTGCCTGTGGGTCGGACCTAAGATGGCAGGCCGGACCAGCCCCCTATGGACCGGAACCATGCCATCAGGATAGAATCGTGCCCTTTGGGTCGGGTCGGATTAGAGCTGGTCGCCGGGCAACCCGACGGGCTGGACCCTCGGCCAAATCGAGCCGAGTCCAGCGAGGCCTATTGGGTCTGTGCCACTGGACAGATAGGACCAGACCGACCCAGACCCGAACTAGGTCAGGTCGATTTGGTCGAATTTAAATTGGGGTATGTGGGACCCCCAGGCTAGGTTGGTCAGGTTGGTCTGACCGAGTCAGACTGGACCCAAACCCAACCGACCCCTATTTACTAAAATGCTAATAACCTGCAGACTAAGCATCTGATTGACATACCGTCTATGGCGCAAGGACTCTTTCAATGATTCGGTCCTTTTGAGATACTCCACTTGAGTTTTGGTAGAATTTGGAGTACAGTCAGGTTGGATCGGACTTGAATCCAACCAAGCCCTTTTTACTAAAAAGCCTATAACTTACAGACCAGGCGTCTGATCGACGCACTGTCTATTGTGTTGGAACCCTTACGACAAGAGAGTAATTTGGGTTACATCTAAGTGGGACTTTGTGGCAGTTTAAATAAGACCGATGGATTGAGGAGAAGAACCTCAAAAACTCATATGTACAAGGTGCGAGAATCTAGTGGCTGTCTATCAAGTGAAGAGTGACCCTCTGTGGATCGGAAAGAGAGAGACCCTCCATGGATCGACAATGGCGCGAACCTACATGGATCAAAATGAGAGAGACACTCTGTGGATCAGCAATGGTGTAAACCTCTGTAGATTAGCATGAGAGTGACCCTCTATGGATCAACATGATAGCTGTAAAGACCTGGATTTTCCATGTATTTTTTTTAAATTATATGGAATTATTATGAGTCTGTGAATATTGAAGGTGCGTGATTCTGAGGCCTGGTGTGCTCAGAATGAATTTCTGAACTTTTTTATGGTACGTCCAGTAAACGCGCGGGTGGAATTTACTATCTTTTGAACTGGTGCTCGAATTAAAAATCCGAGGGCACCGTTGAATCCGCAGTGCCGAGATTTTCTTAAGAGAGGATTCACTTAAACTGTAGTAAGTCTGGAGAAAAAGTTAGATTTTTGAATTTTTAAAAGAATAATAAAATAACTTTGTTATTTTATTTATTTATTTCTTTTCCTCCAATGGAGAAGCGACATTGGCAGGACCAACAACGTGTCAAGACATTAAATGGATTGACTCCTCAAATCCTTTGTAAAAATGCCATTGGAATTAGGAAGGTTCCTATTAAATGAACCCCCATTAATTTCACGGGCGTTACTCAGCCTCCCCCTCTCCTATTTATATGGATCTTGGGGAGAGGTATTGGAATGAATTCACCAAGCGAAGAAGTTATGATAAAGTTTTGTGACACCAATCACTTGGAGGATGGAGCTGATTCCAGTGGGCGGTGATGAGAGACACCGAATCACGAACTGAAGGATGAAATTTGAGCGGAAACGTTGGCGGCTTGTTGCGGGGATGACGAACACCGACTCTTCCTTAATCGCGGGAGTTATCCAGTGATCTTGAGGTAGGGGGTTTGTTTAATGTTCATCTTTGATATTTTCCATGCTTCTGTTCATTATCATATTAACGCAGAGGGTGCAGGTCAAAAGAACAAGGTCCGGACCCCCGCCGCCGCTCCATTTAAGTTGCCTTCCTCAGGGACGTTTTCCTCAGGGTGACGACAACGAGAAGAAGATGACAGCGCGGAAGAAACCACCGAACCGCTGGCGTGCCAAGTCGGTGGCGACTGAAGGTGGATAGTGGAGAACCACGACAATTGGTCGCAGGTGGTGGAGGGCGGTGTGCGACGGCGCGCTGCGGAGGCCATAAGCGGATGGCCCGAGACGGCCACGCAGGACAAGGGGTGGTGCCCGCAGACGCCGTTGACGCCTACAGCCATGGCCAGTTAGCCAGTGGGCCACAGAAGGTGGAGAGCGGTGCGGACCCGCGCCATATTGGGTTGGCGGACCCCCGATTAGCCAAAATGGCTGACCGTTACGTGGTGGGGAAGCACCCCACCAGTTGGCCGAAACAGCCCCGCACCTGCGGGGCCAGCTTGGAAGACCGGTCCAACTTTTGGCGGACTGGGCCCGACTCAGGCCAACCGATCAGGCAGGACCCACTAGTGGGCCGGCCCGAACCCGTGGCCCAGTGGGCCAACGCTGGTGGGATGAGCCCCACCCGACAAGCCGGGCCAACCGCGGCCCGAGCCCACAAACCGAACCGGGTCAACCCCAAAGGGTCAGACCCAATAAACCGGGCCGACCCTTAGTGGTCCAAACCCAAGTGGGGTCAGGTAGACCCCAGTACCCGTTGCGTTGGGTCGGCCTGAGTGAGTCGGACTGGGCCCAGACCCAACCGGTCCCCAAATAAAGGAACACCCATAACTAAAGAACCGAGTGTCCGTTCGACACGCCGTCAGTGGAATTGGGATCCCTTTTGGGAAGCGGTCCCTTTGGCATATTCTGGAGGGCCTAAACAAGCTGGGCCAGACCATGGTGTGATCACCCCTATTTCACAGAAAGGGGTGTAACTAACATACCGGGCGTCCGTTTGACAAACCGTCTGTGATGATGGAACCCTTTGGACAAGGTGGTCCTTTTGGTATAATCCACTTGAGTTTTGGAGAAAGTTGGAGTGCATCTGGGTTGGATCGAAACCGAATCCAACTGGGCCCTCGGAACTAAAATGATTATAAGTCACAGACCAGACGTCCAATTGACACACCCTCTGCCGCGTTGGGACCCTTAAGACATGGAGGTCCTTTGGGATAATTATTCATGTAACTTAGTGGTGGTTGAGGTATGACTGATGTCTTGAGGAGTAGTTCTCCCAAACATGCTATAAGCGGGAATCCATTGGATGGCAGTGAGGCGGAGGTTGGAGACAGATCATTCGGTGGTTAGTATCGAGCGATCCTATGTGGGTCAACACCAATACTGTGTGGGTCAGATCTTGTGTGGGTCAGTGCTCAATGATCCTGTGTGGGTCAGTTTATACTGATCCTGTGTGGGTTAGCGCTTAGTGATCCTATGTGGGTCAGTGAATACCGATCCTGTGTGGGTCAGCAGGGGTTAGTACCTATCGATCCTATATGGGTCAAACTCTTTATGGTCAGTAGCAGTGCCTCTCGACAGAATAAGATGATCTAGCTTCTCAACTAATCATCTGTACTTATGTGCTTTACTTATACCTAGTGTGATCTGAGTATTTTACCTTCGTGGTGTTGCCTTTTGGTACCTTTACCTTCGTGGTGTTAACTTTGTGTTGTTACCTGTGTGGTACTTTAACCTTCTTGGTGTTATCTTTGTGGTGTTACCTGTGCGGTAATCTTACCTTCATGGTGTTACCTTCTTGGTGTTACCTTTGTGGTACTTTTACCTTCATGGTGTTACCTTTGTGGTATTCTTCCCTCATGTTTGAGATGAGTATCTTTTGATAACATAGGTATATGTATGGTCATATACCCAAGTAGATTTGATGACTACTTTGTGCTTTGTGATTGAGTTCTTTCTTTTTGGTTTTTTCTTTATGGAACTCTAGGAGACCTTTGAGGGTCTCAGGGTCCCTATTGAGTATTGTTATACTCACCCCTGCATGGGATTCTCCTGCACCTTGTTGTGTCTTGTGCAGACGACGGACAACATTGATCGAGGCCGAGGGAACCAGGACTAGATGATGCTCATAGGTGGACCATTTGGCGTGACATGATGCAAGACTACTAATCGTGAGCTATACCTACCCTTCAGGTAGGATCCTCAATTGACATTCTAGGAGTTGTTTTTTTCCTTTTCTAGTTGTACTTGTACTTTCCAGTTGGGCTTGTATTCCGTCCCCTTTTTCTTTCAGCACACTTTTTACTACAGAAGTTTACTTTGTGGTTGCTTCTTGTTGTGTTCTTGGATTATGTGTTTGTACAGGTTTAAAGGCAATGCCTTCCTGTTAAGGGATACACCTTTCCGTTTCTAGTCGCCATCCCCTATCCTATTGAAGGCGAGATTGGGGTAGTCACGACACGAGCCCTGGGGGATGGGTCATGAAAAAGTGGTATTAGAGGAGTCGGTTATACTGAAGAACTAGGACTCTGATCTTTTTAATGTGGCAATAGTGTTAGGTGTTGTGAGTATGGTTTTTAGTTTGGGGAATCTAGTGTTGTTGCGGCGGCCAACGTATCCATACACTAGGAACTTAAATTCTGATTTCTGGCTCAGTGCATGAAAACACTGATTGCGTGTGTTTTGAAAAGTTTTTTTCTTATGATTTCTTTGAGTCAGATCACCAGGTATAACTTATTGACTGTGGCAAACCTATTTTTCTTTCAGGATGCTACCACGTAGACAGCCAGCTAGGATTCCCGAGAGAGTACACGATGAAGGCCCACCGAACGATGAGGCTTCGGTGCAGGGCCCTCTTACGGTGATAGTACCATCGGTTGGTGCACCAGTAGCACCACCACCTGTTGGGAAGTAGATGCCACCGGCCCCACCAGTAGAGGCTGCATTCCGACTGAGCACATTTCATGAGTTTTAGCGGAAGAGAGCTTCAAGGTTTCGAGGCGAGATGGATCCACAGGTGGCTGATGACTGGCTGGAGGCTGTGGCCAAAGTTTTTTGCTTAGTTGGGACACCAGCTGATCTGATGTTGATACTAGCTACCAGTCTCTTCCAAGGAGCAGTTGGGAGATGGTGGAGTCTGACACTCCAGTTACATGATGAGGAGACCCTCACCTGGGTGGAATTTGACGGCCTTTTCAGGGTATAGTTCGTCCCAACGACTCTATGATCAGTGCATATATATGAGCTACTGAACTTACAGTAGGTAAGCATGACCTTGGCTCAGTACTCAGCAATGTTCACTGATCTCTCCCACTACTCTAACTACATGGCATGAGACCCTTTCTTCAGGGCCCAGACCTTTGAGCAGGGTCTTCGACGGGAGATCAGAGCATCAATGATATCACTCAACATTCTGACATAGGCTGGGGTGATAAAGTGAGCGCTTTTGGTGGATATATTCCTAGTTGAGTAGGCACCAACAGCGAGAGCCACCACTAGATGTTAGGTAGCGGAGTCATCCGCAGCAGGCAGTAGACAGATGACGCAGAGGCCCAAGAAGGCCAGACCTTCTGGTGGACGAACTCAGGATACAGGGTCGGTGGTGAGGGGCTCACAGGACAGAGAAGGACAGTTGTGGATCAGGAAGTGCTACTCATGTGGTGGGCAGGGTCACATGACTTGTGATTGCCTGACTCACCATACAGACAACCAGCTGATGGTCGAGGGAACACCAAGGTAGAGGTAGAGGTTTGAGAGAGGAGGTCTGTAGGGCCGTGGGCATGGAAGAAGAGATGGTTATGCAGTAGGTGGTGGGCGGCAGTTCGAGGTTCTACCGCCACCACCTCTAGGTGGTCCACCCTGACTATAAGGAGCAGGAGGACAAGGAAGAGCACAACTCCAGGTATCTGAGGCCTATGACCACGATGCTCCGTAGATGATTAAAGGTACAATCTGTGTCTATTACACCCTAGCTATAGTACTTATAGACACAAGTACTAGTCACTATTTTATTGCCATGACCCTCATTCGGAGCTCGAAGTTTCTGATGGATCCATTGGCTCGATCCTTATGGATATATACTCCTACGGGAGGGTATTCGATGATTACACACTGGTGCCAGTAGTGTGATCTTACTCTATGAGGAGAGAGATTTGGCTGGGATCTTCTAGTAGTGGCGTCGAGGCTTTACGACGCCATCTTGGTTATGGACTGGTTATCCACAGTCCATACTCAGATTGACTATATTAGGCACAAAGTGTGGTGTGTCCGTGAGGATGGGACCAAGTTTTCCTTCACCGGTGAGAAGGGAATCTTTACAGCACAGGATGGACTTTCCCAGAGGAGGGTGCAGCTGATCACATATCAGTTGGCTAGCCTTACCCTCAGGGTAGTTGATATTGAGAGTCTGATCTATCCTTTAGTGGTGGACCTGTATGATGATGTCTTTCCTAATGATGTTCCAAGACTACCTCCATGTAGAGAGGTAGACTTTTACATCGACCTTCACCTCAAGATGTCACCGATATCTACACCATCATATCAGATGGCTCCCATGGAGCTTCATGAGTTGCAGGTACAGTTGGAGAAATTGTAGGGGAATGGGTTCATAAGGCCCAATGTCTCTCCATGGGCAGCCCCAATTTTGTTCTCCAAGAAGGAAAATGGGAGTTTAAGGCTCTGTGTGGATTATCGTCGCTTGAACAAGGTGACTATAAAGAACAAGTATCCACTCCTAAATATTGATGATCTGTTTGATAAGTTGAAGGGAGCTCGATGGTTTTTGAAGATAGACCTCAGATCAGGCTATCATCAACTTAGGGTACTAGATGAGGATGTGCATAAGACGACCTTTAGTTGTCGGTATGGACACTATGAGTTCTTGGTTATGCCTTTCGGTGTGACCAATGCCCCTACAGTGTTCATGAGACTCATGAACAGGATCTTCCAGCCATACCTCGATCTCTTTGTGGTGGTCTTCATCGAAGACATATTTGTGTACTCAACAATGGAGGAGGAGCATGCCTATCATCTGTAGATAGTTCTGGATACACTCAGAGAGCACCAGATTTATGGTAAGCTCTCAAAGTTCCAGTTCTAGATACAAGAGGTCCACTTTATGGGACACGTTATCTCAGATGCTGGAGTTGCAGTAAATCTGGAGAAGATAGGGGATTTTCTTTCTTGGGATTCACCCAGCTGTGTGACCGAGGTGTGGAGTTTCATGGGGTTGCCTGGGTATTACCAGATATTTTTACCCGACTTTTCCAGAGTTTTGGCACCCTTGTCAGAATTTACTAAGAAGGGAAAGCTCTTCGTATGGACGGAGAGATGCCAACAGAGTTTTTAGGAGTTGAAGCAGAGACTAATGAGTTACCCCATCTTGAGGCTACCATAAGAGGGTGTTGGGTATGTAGTCTACTACGATGCATCAAATACCAGAATTGAGTGTGTCCTGATGTAGGAGCGAGCATTGATCGCTTATGGTTCATGATAGTTGAGGCAGAATGAGCAGAACTACGCTACCCATGACCTGGAGTTAGCAGCAGTGGTCTTCACCTTGAAGATGTGGAGAAATTACTTGATGGGTGAATGTTTTAAAGTCTACTCTGATCACAAGAGTCTCAGGTATATCTTCTCACAGTAGGACCTGAACCTAAGACATCAAAGATGGCTAGAGTTCCTCAAGGACTATGAATTTGAGATAGTCTATACTCCTGGGAAGGGGAATGTAGTGGAAGATGCACTTAGCAGGTGGTTTGGTCTACAGTTGCTGAGTGAGGTGACAGAGCAGCTAGCCACGTTGCAGATATCCTTTTTGAATAAAGATGGAGCAGCTTACCTCCAGTCTATGACCGTCACTCCCCCACTTATTTAGAGAGTTCAGGATACACAACTTGGAGACTTCGACTATGAGGCACGACATGCTCAGATATCCACAAGACATGCACCTGATGGATTTTCTGAAGGTGGGGAGCACACTATCCTCTTTAGAGGATGCACCATGGTATCAGTGGCACTATGGGAGGAGGTGTTGAGAGAGTTTTATACGGCCCCTCTGGCGGTACATCCTGGTGTGGCGAAGATGTACGAGGACCTCTGGCATTAGCACTGGTGTCCAGGGATGAAGAAGATAGTGGAAGATTTTGTTTCACGATGCCTCACTTGTCAGCAAGTGAAGTCCAAGAATCAGGTTACAACTAGCTTAGCACAACCACTAGAGGTACCAGAGTGGAAGTTGGATGGAATCTCCATGGACTTTGTGACAGGGCTACCAAGAACATCCAGGGGACATGATTCCATCTGGGTGATCATTGACTGACTCACCAAGTTAGCCCACTTACTACCCATCCGTGAGTAGGGATCAGTAGAGGGATTCAGACACCTCTACATACAGGAGATTGTACGACTTCATGGGGTGCTATCAACAATCATATCCGACCGTGACACATTTTTTACATCCCAGTTGTGGAAGGTACTACATAAGGTGTTCGGGACTCAGCTACGTTTGAGCACCACCTTTCATCCACAGACAGATGGTCAGATGGAGAGGACCATTTAGAAACTGGATGACATGCTATGTGCTTGCGTTCAAGATTTTGGTTGCAGTTGGGAGGATCAATTGCCCTTGGTGGAGTTAGTATACAACAACATCTATCACTCCACCATCGGTATCCACCATTGGAGGCCTTATACAGTCGACCTTGTAGATCACCTCTATGCTGGACAGACCCAGGGGAGTCAGCACTTATGGGTCCAAAGTTGGTACGAGATACTGCTGAGAAGGTGCAGATCATCTAGGAGCGGATGAAGACTACATAGAGCAGACAAAATTCTTATGCTGACAAGAGACGGAGGCCCTTGGAGTTCGAGGAGGGAGACCACGTCTTCCTACGGGTATCACCTCAATGAGGTTTGTAGAGATTTGGCCAAGGCGGAAAACTCTCACTGAGGTTTATCAGACCTTTTCTAATACTTTAGAGGATTAGCGAGGTGGCATATCGCTTGGAACTACCACCGCAGTTGGAGAGGGTGCATGACATCTTCCATGTATCCCAATCGAGGAGATATGTGCATGACCCATCTCATATCATTGACCATAGAGAGATTGACTTTGATGATGGGGCAACATTTACAGAGGTTCCAGTGGATATTAAGGATCGACAGGAGAGGGTCCTTCGTGGACGATTGATACCTCTGGTGTGCGTTCGTTGGTAGCATGGGAACCTCTAGGAGATCACATGAGAGATAAAGGCTCAGATTCATGCTAAGTACCCCCATTTGTTTCTTTAGTCTATGTTGTGGATTTCAGGAATGAAAAGACCTAAGGTGGGGAGAATGTAAAGACCCAAATTTTCCATGTATTTTTTTTAAAATTATATGGAATTATTATGAGTGTGAAAATTAACAGCGTGTGATTCCAAGGCCCGGTGTGCCAGGAATGAATTTATGAATGTTTTTTAAGGTACGTTCAGTAAACGTGCGGGGAGAGTTTACTATCTTTTGAACATGTGCTCAGATTAAAAATATGAGGGCACCGTTGAATCCGCAGCGCTGGGATTCACTTAATAGAGACTTCACTTCAACCAAAGAAAGTCTAGAGAAAAATTTATATTTTGGAATTTTGAAAAGAATAATAAAATAACTTCGTTATTTTATTTATTTCTTTCTTTTCATCTAACAGACAACTGGAATTGGAGGGACCAATGATGTGTCAAGCTATTAAATGGATTGAATCCTCAAATCCATTTTAACACTGCCATTCGAATTAGGAATCTTTCTATTAAATGAACCCCCATTAATTTCACGGGCATTACTCACCCCCTCTCATATTTATATGGAGCTTGGGGAGAGGTATTGGCATGAATTCACCAAGCGACGAAGTTTTGATAAAGTCCCGCGATGCCAATCACTTGGAGAACAGAGTCGGTTCCAACGGGCAGTGACGAACGACACCGAATCATGAACTGAAGGATGACGTTTGAGCGGCAATGTTGGAAGCTTGTTGCAGGGACGAAGAACACCGACTCTTCCTCAATCGCGAGCATTATCCAATGATCTTGAGATATGGGGTTTGTTTAAAGTTCATCTTTGATATTTTCCTTGCTTCAATTTGTTATCATATTAACAAGGAGGGTGCAGGCCAAACAAAAAGGCCCAACCCCCCCCCCCCCCCGCCGCTCCATTTAAGTTGCGTTCTTCGGGGATGTTTTCCTCGGGGTGACAGTAGTGAGAAGGCAGCGACAACATGGAAGAAAATGCCGAACCACCAATGCGCCAAGTCGGCAGCGACCGGCGGTGGTCGGGGGAGACCCGCGGCAACCGACTGCAGGTGGTGGAGGGCGACACGCGATGGTGCACCGTAGAGGCTAGAGGTGGCCGACCCAAGACGACCGAGAAGGAAAAGGGGTGGTGCCCATAGGCGCCATCGGTAGCTATAGCCATGGCCAACAGGCTGCAACAGGTGGAGAGTGGCATGACCCCGCACCGTGCCAAGTTGGCGGACCCCTGGTCGGCCAAAATGGCTGACGGTTACGTGGTGGGGTAGCGCCCCACCGTTTGGACGAAACGACCCCACAACTATGGGTCCCTTTGGGAATACTGGTCCGCCTTCTGGAGGACCGGGCTGGACCCATGACCCAATGGTCAGATCTGAACCCGTGGCCCAGTGGGCCAACACGGGTGGGCTGAGCCCCACCCGACGGGTCGGGCCAATCACGGCCCAGGCTCGCGAACCGAACCGGGCTGACCCTGACGGGCCAGACCCAGTAAACTGGGCCAACCCTTAGTGGTCCAGACCCAAGCGGGGTCAGGTATACCTTGATACCTATTGCATTGGGTCGGCCTAAGCAATTTGGACTGAGCCCAGACCCAACCGATCCTTGAATAAAGGAACGCTCGTAACTAAGGAACCGGGTGTCCATTCGACACGCCGTTAGTGGAATTGGGATCCCTTTTGGGAAGAGGTCCCTTTGGCATATCCCAGCGGGCCAGAACAAGCTAGGCCAGACCAAGGAGCGATCACCCCCATTTCACAGAAATGGGTGTAACTAACAGACCGGGCGTCTGTTTGAAGAACCGTCTGCGGCTCCAGAACCCTTAGGAAGAGGTAGTACTTTTGTTATAATGAACTTGAGTTTTGGAGAAAGTTGGAGGGAAGCTGGGTTGGATTGAAACTGAATCTAACTGGCACCTCAGAGCTAAAATTCTTATAAGTCACAAATTGGGCGTCCGATTGATGCACCGTCTGCCGCGTTGGAACCCTTACAACATGGCGGTCCATTGGGATAATTTTTTTTGGAACTTCATGGCGGTTGAGGTATGACCAATGGATTGAGGTGCAGTTCTCCCAAACATACTATGTGCGGGAATCTAGTGTTTGGTAGTGAGGCGGAGGTTGGATACAGATCATACGGAGGTTCATACTGAGTGATCCTATATGAGTCAGCACCGATCCTGTGTTGGTTAGTGTCAGCGATCCTGTGTGGGTCAGCGCATACCGATCCTGTGTGGGTCAAATCTTGTATGGGTTAGTGCTTAATGATCCTGTGTGGGTCAGTGCATACCGATCATGTGTGGGTCAAATCCTTTGTGGGTCAGCGAGGGTTATTACTTATCGATCCTATGTGAATCAGACTCTTTATGGTCAGCAGTAGTGCCTCTCAATAGAATAATATGATCTAGATTCTTGACTAATCATCTGTACTTCTGTGCTTTACTTATACCATGGTGTGAGATGAGTTTTTACCTTCGTGGTGTTACCTTTGTGGTACCTTCACCTTCGTGGTGTTAACTTCATGGCTTTACCTATGTGGTACTTTTATCTTTGTGGTGTTATCTTCATGGTGTTATCTTTGTGGTGTTACCTATGTGGTACATTTACCTTCATGGTGTTACCTTCATGGTGTTACCTTTGTGGTACTTTTACCTTCATGGTGTTACCTTTGTGGTATTCTTACCTCATGTTTGATATGAGTATCTTTTGATAACTTAGGTATATGTATGGTCATATACCCATGTAGAGTTGATGACTACTTCGTGCTTTATGATTGAGGTCTTTATTTGTGGTTTTTTCATTTGTGGAACTCTGGGAGACCTTCGGGGGTCTCGAGGTCCCTACTGAGTATTGTTATACTCACCCCTACATGGGCTTCACCCACACCTTACCGTGTCTTGTGCAGATGACAGACAATTTTGATCGAGGATGAGGGATCCAGGAATAGATGGTGCTCTGAGGTGGACCATTTGACGTGACATGTGGCGCTGTTTTTTTCCTTTTCTAGTTGTACTTGTACTTTATATTTGGGCTTGTATTCTATACCCTTTTTCTTTCAGCACACTTTTTAATACATCAGTTTACTTTATAATTGCTTCTTGTTGTGTTCTTGGATTGTGTGTTTGTACAGGTTTAAAGGCAATTCCTTCCTGTTAAGGGATACACCATTCCGGTGCTAGTCTCCAACCCCTGTCCTATGGAAGGTGGGCTTGGGGTAGTCATGACACAGGCCCCGGGGGATGGGTTATTAAAATAGCGACCCTCTGTAGATCGACAGTAGTGCGACCCGCCGTGGACCAGACGTAGAGCGACCTGTCGTGGATCAGTGACAGAGAGACCCTTTTTGGATTGACAACAAAGCAACCCATCTTGGATTAGTAGCTGGGTTTCTTAACAGAATAAGATGATCTAGCTTATGGTTAATCATATATATTCCCGTTCTTTAAGTTGTATACCTGGTGTGAGCTATTTTGTGCTTCGTGCTTTTCTTTGAGGATTGTTGTGTGGTATTTCCTTTTTTTGTTTCGAGGTACCTACTAAGTACGTTGCTACTCAACCCTACACAAGCTTCTCCCTCACGTGTTGTGTCTGGTGTAGAAGATTGACATTTCGACAGAGACTTTGGTGGACTGGGACCCATAGGTGCTCAGGGAGATAGGACTGATGAACACTACGATGATGGACTTGGTGGTCTTGGACTAGGCAAGGACCAATAGGATCGGGTGGACATAACATTCTACTTTAGCTTCTAGTAGCTGCACTACTCTCACAATCAGGTGGGGTTTTCCATGGATGGCCATTAGAGTTTCCTCTGTATACTTTGATATTTTTAGTTCTTTTGTTGGGTTTGTATTCTGGCCCACTTTTATTTTTTGTACTCAACTTTTTTTAGTGATACTTGTTTCCTTGGTCAGTGTGTGGTACTTTGTTGGGAATGTTTGTGCATACAGGTACTCAAGAAAATGATTCCCACTTGTAGGATAATGCCTTCGGCACAAGTCGCCAGTCCTTGTACTTCGGGAGGTAGGCTTGGGGTATTCATGGCAAGGGCCCTAGGGGACAGGTCATGAAAAAGTGGTATCAGAGGGCGGCCAGTCCTACTAGAAAGAATGGGAGTCTGTGTTTTGTTTTGGGGGAAAAATTTTAATTGTTTTGAGTCCAAGTTCTAGATTTGGGGAGTCCAGTGTTGGTGCGGTGACTGACGTATCCATACACCAGGACCTTGAGTTCTTCTTTTCAGATCTATACATGAAAAAACTGGTTGCATAAATGTCTTCTTATCTTATTTTGAATAAAATTATTCTCACCAGGTATATCCTTTTGACTGTGGTTCATCTTAGTTCTCTTTCAAGATTCCTCCACGCAGATAGCCAGCCAGAATTCTAGTGAGTGACCATAAGGATGGTCCATGAAGTTATGGGGCTTTGGTACATGGATTGTTGCCTGAGATGGTACCTTCGGGCGGTGTCCCAGCAATACCACTGCCCGTTGGTCAGTAGTTACTACTGGCTCTACTGGTAGAGGACACATGTTGGCTAAGTGCCTTACACAAGTTTCAGCAACAGATGCCCCTTAGGTTCTGAGGTGAGCCCAACTCACACATAGATAAGGACAGGCTTGAGGTGGTGACTGAGTTTCCATCTAGCCAGAGCACCATTAGATCAGATGGAGGTCTTGACAGTGAGCCTTCTATGTGGACCAGTAGGGCGATTGTAGGGTTTAGATTACTCTGATCTTACGATTAGGTGACTTTTCCATGGACAGATCTTGAGAACCTTTCTCAGATAAGGGGTCTCTTTCCATAAAAAGCTAAGGGGTGTGTGTTCCCGAGAGCTTCTACAGCTTCGTCAGGATGACATGTCGGTAGCTAAGTATTCATCGAGGTGTACCGACAATTCCAGGTACTTGATGAATATCATACAATCAGTGCTTCAAGGTTTGGACCTCTGAGAAAGATGTGTTTAGGGACATATGAGCTAGCACTATTCCTCTATGCATTCCTACTTATGTTAGAGAAAACCTTTATGGTTGAAAGTTATTTCACTGAGAAGATATATCCAATGAATGTCAGTAGTGGGAAAGCAGGAAACCGACATTAGTCTTAGAGAATTGGATGCATAAAATGTTTCGAGGAATAGGAAGTGATAGGGACAAATTAATATGCAGGGAAGAAGATGTAGAAGATGAGCTAGGAGGGTAGCAGGAAGTGGTGTACATTTTGATATGTTACAACCAACACCCCAATGTGGTCCTCACTAGGCTTAGGAATATGGAGGAAAAGGGGAGAGAGTAGCTGCATGCAGTCAAGTAGTATGACCCAAGGGCTCTAGGAATGATTCAAGGTACAGTCTGTGTCTACTACTAGCTACCGTATTAATAGACATAGGTACTAATCATTACTTCTTGTCACAAATCTTGATCAAGACCTAGAGTTTCTGGTTAAATTGTTTACTTGATCCTTATGTCTAGAGATACCTATATTAGGAGGCATGATAATCACACTTATGATGATGGTGTGATCTGACCCTTGAGGCGAGAGTTTTAATTGGAACCTCTTAGTAGCAGCATCGAGGCCTTACAACATTAGTCTAGGTATGGACTGGTCATCCACAGTTCATGCTCATATTGACTGTTTTAGGAAAAAATGATGTGGTATATATGTAGGGTTGGAATGGGGTTTCCAATGGTCAGAAAAAAAGGAAACCTAAGTAGCATATGATAAACTCATGCATAGGAGGGTGCAGCCGATCAATCTTGAGTAATTCAACCTTACCCTCGTGTCAGCATGTGTTTTGAGTTTTCAATTCCCAACAGTAGTGGCAGAGTGCAGGAACATCCATTCAAAATATATTTCCAAGATTACCTCCCCGTAGGAATAAGGAATTCTGCAATGACTTGTACCCATGGACGACACCAATATCTACACCTGCATATCTGTTGGCTCCCACGGAGTTCTAAGAGCAGAGAGTATAGTTTAGGGACTCACAGAGGAAGGGATTAGTAAGACCCAGTGTTCGAGGTTATGTGTGGATTACTAGAACTTTATCCAAGTGGCCTTGGAGAATGAGTACCCACTACCAAAGGGTTGATGGGCACATCAATCAGTTAAAGGGGGCAGCCTTTTGTGTGTAAGGAAAGGTGCCTGATTATCCAATAAAAACATATATTTTAATTACATTTTAATGGTATTAAATGTTCATTTTTGATCTTATGGGCCTGAGTTAGTGCATTTTCATTATGAACATCCATTCTCATCATTTGTGCACTTCATGCCTAATATACACCAATTTAGGCCCAATGAGTCATCTGATTCTAAGGAATGTAATTACCAATTTTTTTAATTTTATATTTTGGGAACGTTATCTACACTTAAATGTGAACATTTTTCATTCAGAGATCAATGGAGAATTCATGGAAGAATATGGGGATATTTTGTGATGAAAGGAAGCAATTCTAGAGAAGGCAGATTGGACACTATCCCACTGATGAGACTGTGGGGCCCAACATACAGGCCCAATGAATCCTATATTTTGTGGTATGATATAAGACATTCAGAGGAACAAATAACTATGCATGAGACAATGCTAATTCGGCCTCTATGGTGGTCATTAAAGCGGACCAAGTTAGAGATACAATTCTGGGCCAGATTCTGCGGCCCAGAAAAACAGTCCACTAATTTTATCATATCTAGGAATAAGTAACTCCAAATGGGTCCAAATTTTACAGGCGATTAGAATCCATCCTGAGATCCATTTTCTTCTTCTATGGACCACTATGATTCGGCCGTCTAGAAGGTCTTCCAGACGCGTCTATTCGGTGAAGGAAAGCTGGATGCCACCTCGGGTCAAATGTGGAAAAGTTCAAATTCCACAAGATTTCCACCACCTATGGCCTACCAAAATTAATTGAGATTATTTGTACTGTTTGAGGCTCGACCCAAGGCTCCCAAAATTCCTATTTAAGGCAGTGGTGGTGAAGGAGTTGAAGATCTTGGATGCTTTGTTCAATTGTAATGTTATGCTGCATTTTTGTTGCCTCAATTTTGTCTTTCACATGTAAGTTGTTCAATTCACTTTAGTTTCTTAATAAAAGTTCTTATTCTACTCTTATTTTGTTGTTCTTAATATCACTTTGATACCGTTGGATCAAGGTGTGAATTTATTCACACCAACCCTTGTGAAATTATTCACACAACGATGGAGTGATCATTTTATTTTTGTTGTTTTCTTTACTTCTCCATTTCCTCCCTCATGAGTCTACTTTCTGCTTCCATTGAAACCATGGGATCAATGGAGGGATAACCCACTTATGGGTTGATCCAAGGGAGTATCAAGGGGCTCGATTGGATGTTATTTATCACCTAATTAATGTATAATCACTTCTTTAATTGGGATTTTTATTTGATGATTTTTAAACTCCATCGTCCTTGTTGAATTTAAGGCCACACACTTCAAGTACTAATATGATCCTTTACCTTGAAGTGCTCAAAACTTTTATCCTTCAAGTGTATAGGTGATTAGTATTAGAGGGTGTAGGCATTAAACCAGTAAGTGATGATGTTGTTTTATCTCCTTAAATGAACCCATCTTAAATTTAAGAAATTGAAATCATTAAAAAGAAAATACATCCAATCCACCCCGAGCGATAACCTAGGATCAACTCATTCTTTTAAATTGAATCCACTTAAATATATTAGATATATTTAAAACCAATCCAAAATCAATCCAAGTTGGCCACTTCATAGCCAAAAATACATCCCTTAGGTTGTGTATATTAGGTATCTTCTTAGGTCTCTGTGGAATCGACAACCCAAGCTACACTACAAGGACCGTTCTACCCTTCTTCTCTTGGGTAAATTTGGGTGTGAACCAAATTTTGGCGCCATTTCCAGGGACCAAGTAATTGCCTTAGATCTAAAAAAAACCTTCTTTCCTCACCTCCATTCTTCTACTCTCATCCAAGATCTCTTATCTTGTCCCTTTCTCACTTTTTTTTTGGCGCATGTCCGCCTACACCCACGATTTCTCAAACAGACTAGTTAGGGTGGAAAGTCCTAGGATAGGGGAGTCAAGTAGACCTAAGGGATTGTTTAAATCAGATTCAAATATTCTTGAAACCCCAAAGTCAGAACTTGAAACAAGTCCAATGGAGGGTCATCCACAAAATCAAATTGTAAACCCTGGGGGGAATCAAATGGGAAACCAAAACCAAGAAGCTCCAAACTTAGGGAATGTAGTTGATCAAACCATGAACGACTACCTCAATCCAGCTTGGACCAATGCCCCCTCATGCATTAGACACAATTCCATAGGATACACCAACTACATATTCAAACCCCATGTCCTAAACCACCTTCCAACCTTTCATGGGATGGAGTCAGAAATGCCATACCTTCATGTCAAAGAGTTCAACGGCATTGTTGAAACCATGTGTCCCCCACATCAACTAGAATCCGCTAAGATGAGGCTATTTACTTTTTCATTAAAGGATCAAGCTAAAAATTGGCTAAACAACTTGAGACCTGCATCAATCCACTCTTGGGACCAACTACAAAGAGAATTCTACAAAAAATACTTCCCTCATCACAAAACAATTACACTTAAAAAGAGCATCCAAAACTTTTTTGAAAAAGAGGGAGAGTCATTCTATGAAACATGGGAGAGGTTCAAAGACACCCTAAACATGGTTCCACACCATGGGTTTTCCATACCTGAACAAGTGAGAATTTTCTATGAAGGGTTGGGTCCGGGTAATAAACAATTCATTGACATGATGTGTAATGGAAATTTTGAAAACAAGGCCCCAAATGATGCTTACGAGTATCTGGAAAGTCTGGCTGAACAAAACCAAACTTGGGGAACTTCACCTTATTCTAAAAAGCCACAAAGAACCACTAGAATTCATACACTTAGAGAAGAGGAAATCCTTAGGGCTAAACTCGCAGCACTCTCTAGGAAGGTTGAAGAGATAGACCTTAGGAAAGTCCATGAAATCCAAAATGTAGACCTTGTTTGCACAATTTGTGACAAACATGACCATAAAACAGACAACTGCCCAACCATTCCATCCATCAAGGATGTTCTTCTAGGAGGACCCCCAACGGAAGTCAATGCCCTAAACTTTCAAAAGCCCCAATACCAAAACACCTTCAATCCAAGGTACAATGACCACCCAGGCTTCCGATGGAAGGATAACCAACAACATAGCCAACCACAAGGGCAAAATCCTTACCTTCAACAGAACTACCAAACCCATAACCAGTTCCAAACCCAACCTATCCAATACCAATAGCCACCGGTCCATTTTCAACAAACCATCCCACCTCCAAAATACCCCCCTGGGATAAACCAACCTACTCAAGCACCCACCCAAACTGTTCCACAAAGCATACTAGAACAATTGTGCAAAAAAATGGAGAGGATGAAATCAGAAGTCTCTTCCCTAAAACAAGAACTTCAAACCATCAAAACAGGAAAGGCACCCATGCCTACTCAGGCGGTGCCATCCTCAACTTCAAGGGGAGAGTCAAGTTGTGCTCAAACAACTCATGAACAACTAAAGGCTGTGACTGTTTTAAGAAGTGGGAAATCAATTGAGAAACCTGAACAACTAATTCAGAACCCACCCGAAGATTCAAACTTGGATGAAAATTCAAATGAACCACAAGATAAAACTGAGGAAACTGATAACAATGTGAAGGAAACAACTCTTCAACAAACAAACCCACAACCTGCACCATTTCCTCAACGCATGAGGGGGAAACCCAAGCCTGAACTGAGTGAAACGTTGAGAGAAATATTTTCACAAGTCAAGTTGAACATACCCCTTATCGATGCAATCCAAACCATACCTGCCTACTCAAAGTACCTTAAGGACTTGTGAAATTTTAAAAGAAAATTTTCACATAAAAACCAAGTCCTTTTGGATGCTAATGTGAGTACCACCATTCAAGGGACCATTCCTCCTAAGTTGAAAGACCCAGGTTGCCCTTACATCAATGTTGAACTAGGAGAGAGCAAAGTTGTCAAGGCCTTGTGTGACCTAGGTGCTAGTGTCAATCTCATCCCATATGCTGTGTACTGCCAGTTAGGCCTAGAAGAACTCCAACCCACATCTGTCACACTTCAGCTTGCTGATCGTAGCATTAGGGTTCCAAAGGGGATTTTAAATGACGTTCTGGTAAAGGTTGAAAACTTCATCTACCCTGCTGATTTCATTGTCCTTGACAACCATCCAAATTTACGAAATAAGGAACAAACCCCAATCATCCTTGGTCGTCCTTTCCTTGCAACAATCAACTCTGTTATCCGAGTCCGAAATGGGAACATGACCATCACCTTTGGGAACATGAGTCTAGACTTGAACATCTATAATGCAAGCTCACAAATAGGGGATGACGAGGACATTCATGAAGTAAACATGATAGGAAGCATTGATAATGAATCCATAGAACATCAAGGAATATTTGATGAATGTTTAAGTCAGAATGAGATTGATTTCCTTTGTTCATATGAAGGAAGTTTATCTCCTTGGCTTGAATCATTTTCAAATTGCTCTTATGATGAAGTCTTAGGTCAAACAATCAGTGAAACCTTTCAAGAAACCAATTTCATAGAGACCCCTCTAAATTCCTTCCCTAAATCTGATCAAGCCAATCTAGTAGCTGAAACTTCTACATGTGAGGAATCGATCCTATTTGAACCTCTAAAAAAAGAAATTGATCTTGATCCAATGTCCCAATCTTCTGCTGAAATTCTGAACCAACCTGATCTTGAATTGAAGGAACTTCCTACTGCACTAAAGTATGCCTTCCTAGGGAAAAATCAAACACATCCTATTGTCATTTCTTCTTCTCTTGAAGCCAATCATGAGAGGATGCTTCTAGATGTCCTTAGGAAGCATAAGAAAGCCATTGGTTGGACCCTTTCTGATATTCCTGGGATTATCCCACTTATTAGGACTCATAGGATTGTTTTGGAATCTGATTCAAATCCATGTCATCAACCTCAACGACGAATCAATCCTAATCTCATGGAGGTAGTAAGGAAAGAACTTCTGAAATTGTTGAAAGCTGGTATCATATATCCCATAGCTGAGAGTGAATGGGTGAACCCAATCCAAGTGGTTCCAAAAAAGGCTGGAATCACAGTGATAACCAATGAGGATGGAGAGATTCTTCCAACAAGGGTGAGTAGTGGATGGAGGGTCTGCATTGACTATAGGAAACTAAACTCATTCACCAAGAAGGACCATTTCCCCTTACCATTCATTGACCAAGTCCTTGAGAGAGTGGCAGGTCATTCCTTCTACTGTTTCTTAGATGGGTACTCAGGGTACAATCAAATTGAGGTCTCCCTAGAGGATCAAGGGAAGACTACATTCACATGTCCTTTCGGTACCTTTGCCTTCAAACGAATGCCCTTCGGGTTATGCAATGCCCCTGGAACCTTCCAGCGGTGCATGATGGGAATCTTCTCAGATATGGTAGGGGATTTTCTTGAGGTCTTCATGGATGACTTCTCTGTGTTTTGGGATACTTTTGAGGGATATCTGCAGAATGTGGAGAGAGTCTTGTCAAGATGTGAAGAAAAAAATCTGGTCCTAAACTGGGAAAAATGCCATTTCATGGTTAAAGAAGGACTTGTTCTAGGCCATCTGGTCTCGAGTAGGGGGATTGAAGTTGATAAAGCAAAGGTTGACATCATTCGTCACCTTCCATCACCCAAAACTGTCAAGGAAGTGAGGTCTTTCTTAGGACATTCTGGTTTCTATAGAAGATTCATCAAGGACTTTAGTTCAATATCCCGTCCCCTTTGTGCTCTCTTTGTAAAGGATGCTCCATTTGTTTGGACAGGAAGCTGTGAGGGTTCATTCTCAACCCTCAAATCCTCTCTCACCTCTCCTACCATTATGAAATCTCCAAATTGGAACCTTCCGTTTGAACTTATGTGTGATGCCAGTGACTTTGCTGTTGGAGCTGTGTTAGGACAACATTGTGATAAAACTCCTTATGTCATTGATTATGAAAGCAAATCCTTAAATGATGCCCAAATCAACTACACCACCACTGAAAAGGAGTTACTTGCTATTGTGCTTTCCTTAGAGAAGTTTAGGTCCTACCTCTTAGGATCACTCATCACTGTGTTCACTGACCATTCTGCACTAAAATACCTCTTCCAAAAACAAGATGCTAAGGCTAGACTAATTAGGTGGGTCCTTATCTTACAAGAATTTGACCTCACAATCAAGGATAAAAAGGGAGTTGAAAATTTTGTAGCTGATCACCTCTCTAGGATGGAATTCAAAGAAAACTCAAATCACCTTTCTGTGTCTGATTCGTTTCCTGATGAACACTTATACTCTGTGAGTGACTGCCCTTGGTATGCTGAAATAGCAAATTTCTTAGTGACAGGAGTCATTCCAAAATTCTTAGGGACTCAAGCTTGAAGGAAATTCCTTTCTGATGTTAGACACTATGTGTTTGATGATCCATACCTCTATAAGTTCTGCCCTGACCAAGTCATTAGGAGGTGTGTTCCAGAATCTGAACAAGAGTCCATCCTTAAATTCTGTCATAGTGAGGCATGTGGAGGTCACTTTTCCTCTAAGAAAACATCTTCTAAGATTCTTCAATGTGGTCTTTTCTGGACCACCCTCTCAAGGGACTCCTACACATTTTGTCAAAGCTGTCCTAGGTGTCAACAAGTAGGGTCCATCACAAAAAGGAATCAAATGCCACTCACTCCCATCTTAGTGGTTGAAATCTTTGACTGTTGGGGAATTGATTTCATGGGTCCCTTACCAAACTCTCGGGGATACCTCTACATACTCTTAGCTGTTGATTATGTCTCAAAATGGGTTGAGGCCATTCCCACAAAATCCAATGATCATCAAACTGTGATTAGATTCCTAAAAGAAAACATATTCTCTAGATTTGGAATTCCTAGGGCTATCATAAGTGATCGTGGAACCCATTTCTGCAACCGCCCATTCGCTTCACTCATGTCTAAGTATGGTATTTCTCATAAAGTGTCCACTGCATACCATCCTCAAACCAATGGTCAAGCTGAGTTAGCGAATAGGTAGATTAAGAAAATTCTTGAAAAAACTGTCAACCCCTCTAGGAAAGATTGGTCTGAGAAACTCTTAGATGCTCTTTGGGCCTATAGAACTGCATATAAAACCATTTTAGGAATATCCCCATATAGGTTGGTTTATGGTAAAGCATGCCATTTGCCAGTGGAGATTGAACATAAGGCCTTTTGGGCAATTAAGAAAATGGATTATGCCCTCCCATTGGCCGGAATAAAAAGGAAATTAGATCTCAATGAACTGGAGGAACTAAGGATGGAGGCTTATGAAAATTCAAGGATCAATAAAGATAGAGTTCAAGCCTACCAATCTAGGAATATCAAGGTCAAACATTTTGAACCGGGAAAACTTGTGCTCTTGTATAGTTCAAAACTTCATTTTCATCCAGGAAAGTTAAGGTCTAGATGGTCAGGACCATTCATAGTGCATCATGTATTCCCCCATGGGGCAGTAGAGATTCAAGATCCCACAAGTGGTTACATTTTCAAGGTCAATGGTCAAAGGTTAAAACCATTCATTGAATCATTAAATAAACAGGAAATAGAGGTTGGGTTAACTGAGACAACCTATGAACAAGGAACAAATTAATAGATTTAGGGTCCATGTGGGGCTAACGACGTTAAATAAAGCGCTGAATGGGAGGCAACCCATGGTTTTCAAGTTTCCAATAATTTCGTTGTTTTAATCAACTTTATATTTTAAATAGGGTTAATGAGACATTTTGATATTTTGAAAAAAAAAATAAACTATTGACCTATTCTTCTATAATGAGTATGGATGGGTACGAAAGGGGAGCACCATATTCATCCGTGTCACGTGGTGTGATCCTTGAGTAATACCTTACCCAGAAATTTAAAAAGAAGACAATGTATCATCAGTTTATTTTTTTTTATTTTATAGGTTAAGATAAAAATAAAAATAAAATAATAATAATAAAAAAAAATTCCACGCCATAGGCCGTGGGGCAAACCCCTTCACAACCGGCGAAGCCGCGGGGACTCGAACCCGGGACCGAAGGGAGACAGGGGCGCGTGCTTACCACTGACCTGCGGCTTCTTGTGCTTCCTTATTCTATAATTTTTATATATATTCTTATATTTTACTTCCTTTATTATATAAATAAATAAATAAATATATATATTGTTTTTTTTGTTTTTTTTGTTTTTCCTTTTTCCACTAGGGAGCTTTGCAAGCGACATGGATATCAAAGGAATAAATTCGAGCGGCAAGAACTTCAAATTTCAACCACCAGGTGACTTCATTCCATGATCCTCATATATCAATTTCCTTATTGAACTCCCCTTTTTATTCCTCTACCCCATTCTAAATTTTGTTTTTATGAAACTAGGGATAGTTTCATTCTAAGTTGGGGGGTGTGGAAACAAAATGTTTGTTTAAAAAAAAACAATGATGACAAAAAGAAGTAAAATTCCTTTATCATTCATATAATAACATCTTTGCTCACATAAAAACTACATATCAAATAATTATTATTTCCTTGACTCTTAATTTAATTCATGATTAAGTTTAAAAGCATAGATTTTGGAAAGTGTGGCTGTCCAATGTGATATTTCATCATTTATATTTTCATCCAAATAAAAAAAATGCCACAATGCACGTCCTCTAGACTGTGGGGTACTAATTTGAATTTTTGGGGTCCCATAATAAATAGAATATGATGGTTTTATTTTTATGAATAATATGAGTATTCAAAAAAAAAACTAAAAAAAAATATAAAAAAAAAATAAAAAAAAATAAAAAAAAAATTGCTTGTAGAGCAATGGATTGATAAAATGCGAGGCTTTCGACACTTGGGGATCGTGACTCTAGAGTTTTCTAGCCCTGAGTTTTTCAATATATCTCTATTTATGGTAATATGAATTTGTTTTTGATTAATTTAACTCGAGACGATGCCCGAGTATGTGGGTTTCACTTGGTGCCCTAAGGCCTTTGAGTCTGGGAGTCATCGACAAAGTCTTGCTACATGGGTTAATTTGATTAATTGAAATCTCAATTACTATGGCAATATTGAAAAAAAAAAGAATTAAGAATACTCATATTAGGATTAAATGTGATTCCACCTAGCGCTTCCATGATTTCCCCCTTGAATGAAAATGAACCCCCATATCTATTGTGATACACAACACATCATTACACCTAATTGAGTTGGATGAAGTATGATGATGGATTTGATCAAAGGAATGGTCTTGGGATTGGGATATGCTTTTAAATTCATCTTGTTTTAAATTATCTTGATAGGTTATAAAAATATATTTGTGTGCAGTTTACATTGTGAGCACTGTTTGTTATAATGTGTTTGAAGAAAGGAATTCAAATAAAATCATTGAATTATTTGCTCGGGACTAGCAAATATCAAGTTGGGGGGTGTGATTATCCAATAAAAACATATATTTTAATTACATTTTAATGGTATTAAATTTTAATTTTTGATCTTATGGGCCTTAGTTAGTGCATTTTCATTATGAACATCCATTCTCATCATTTGTGCACTTTATGCCTAATATACACCAATTTAGGCCCAATGAGTCATCTGATTCTAAGGAATGTAATTACCAATTTTTTTAATTTGATATTTTGGAAACGTTATCTACACTTAAATGTGAACATTTTTCATTCAGGGATCAATGGAGAATTCATGGAAGAAGATGGGGATATTTTGTGATGAAAGGAAGCAATTCTAGAGAAGGCAGATTGGACACTAGCCCACTGATGAGACTGTGGGGACCAACATACAGGCCCAATGAATCCCAAATTTTGTGGTATGCTATAATACATTCATAGGAACAAATAAATCTTCATGAGAAAATGCTAATTCGGCCTCTATGGTGGTTATTAAAGCGGACCAATTTAGAGATACAATTCTGGGCCAGATTCTGCGGCCCAGAAAAACAGTCAACTAATTTTATTATATCTCGGAATCCATAACTCCAAATGGGCCCAAATTTTACAGAAGGTTAGCAGACATCCGGAGCTCCATTTTATTATTCTATGGACCACTCTGATTCGTCCGTCTAGAAGGTCTTCCAGACGCGTCTGTTCGGTGAAGGAAAGCTAGATGCCACCTCGGGTCAAATGTGGAAAAGTTCAAATTCCACAAGCTTTCCACCACCTATGGCCTACCAAAATTAATTGAGATGCTTTGTACTGTTTGAGGCTCTACCCAAGGCTCCCAAAATGACTATTTAAGGCAGTGGTGGTGAAGGAGTTGAAGATCTTGGATGATTTGTTCAATTGTAATGTTATGCTGCATTTTTGTTGCCTCAATTTTGTCTTTCACATGTAAGTTGTTCAATTCACTTTAGTTTCTTAATAAAAGTTCTTCTTCTACTCTTATTATGTTGTTCTTAATATCACTTTGATACCTTTGGATCAAGGTGTGAATTTATTCACACCAACCCTTGTGAAATTATTCACACAACGGTGGAGTGATCATTTTATTTTTGTTGTTTTCTTTACTTCTCCATTTCCTCCCTCATGAGTCTACTTTCGGCTTCCATTGAAACCATGGGATAAATGGAGGGCTAACCCACTTATGGGTTGATCCAAGGGAGTAGCAAGGGGATGGATTGGATTTTATTTATCACATAATTAATGTATAATCACTTCTTTAATTGGGATTTTTATTTGATGATTTTTAAACTCCATCGTCCTTGTTGAATTTAAGGCCACACACTTCAAGTACTAATACGATCCTTTACCTTGAAGTGCTCAAAACTTTGATCCTTAAAGTGTATAGGTGATTAGTATTAGAGGGTGTAGGAATTAAACCAGTAAGTGATGATGTTGTTTTATCTCCTTAAATGAACTCATCTCAAATTTAAGAAATTGAAATCATTAAAAAGAAAATACATCCAATCCACCCCAAGCGATAACCTAGGATCAACTCATTCTTTTAAATTGAATCCACTTAAATCTATTAGATATCTTTAAAACCCATCCAAAATCAATCCAAGTTGGCCACTTCATATCCAAAAATACATCCCTTAGGTTTTGTATCTTATGTATCTTCTTAGGTCTCTGTGGAATCGACAACCCAAGCTACACTATGAGGACCGTTCTACCCTTCTTCTCTTGGGTAAATTTGGGCGTGAACCAGTGCCCATATGCTTTTCAGTAGTTGAGACAACGATGATAGTTGGAGTTCCTCCAGAACTATGACTTTGAGATAGTCTATACTCCTAAGAAGGGGAACGTGGTGGAAGACACGCTTAGCAAGAGGTTTGGTTTACAACTACTGAGTGAGGCAACAGAGCAGCTAGCTGTGATGCTGATATCCTTTGTGGATGATGATAGAACATCTTACCTACAGTCAATGACTGTCACTCCCCCACTCTTAAAGTGAGTTAGGGAGGCACAGTTTGTGGATGTTGACTACAAGGCTAGACGTGCTTAGTTATCCCTAGGACAAGATCCTAATGGATTTTCGATAGGTGGGAAGCATGTCATCCTTTTCAGAGGATATACCATAGTACCAGTGACATTACGGGAGGAGGTGTTGAGGGAGTTCCATACATCCACCTTGGTGGTACATCCTAAAGTGGCGAAGATGTATCAGGACCTCCAACATCAGTACTGGTGGTCGGGGATGAAGAAAGCGGTTGGCCGAGTTTGTTTCACGATGCCTCACTTGTCAGTAAGTGAAGGCTGAGAATAAAGTTCCAGTAGGATTGGAATAACCACTCGAGGTACCTGAGTGGGAATGAGATAGTATCTTTATGGACTTTGTAATAGGGTTACCATGCACATCCAGGGGCCACAACTCTATCTGGGTGATTTTTGACTGACTCACCAAGTTGGCTCACTTCATACCCATATGAGAGCAGGGACCGATAGAGGGATTGGGATGCCTCTATGTCCATAAGATAGTATGGATTCACGGGGTGCCTTCGACAATCATCTCAGACCATGATGCATGCTTTACATCCTAGTTGTGGAAGGGATTGCAGGAGGCGTTCAGGACTCAACTGCGTCTGAGAACAACTTTTCACCCATAGACTGATGGTCAGACGGATCAGACTATATAGACCTTGGAGGAAATGATTTATGCTTGCGTCCTTGATTTTTTTATAGTTGGAAGGATCACCTAACACTAGTGGAGTTTGAATACAACAATAGCTATAACTCCACCATTGACATGACACCATTTTAGGCCTTTTACAGGATACCATGCATATCACCTCTATGCTGGACAGACCTAGGGGAGTCGGCACTCATGGGTCCGGAGTTGGTACAAGCTACCCCCGAGAAGGTGCAGATCATCTAGGAGAAAATGAGGACTATACAGAGCAGGAAGAAGTCTTAGGCTGATAGGATATGGAGACCCTTGGAGTTTGAGGAGGGAGACCATGTGTTCCTTTGGGTCTCACCCTGATGTGGATTATGGAGATTTGGTTGGGACGAAAAGATATATCCGAGGTTCATTAGACCTCTCCAGATCCTAAGAAGAGTTTGTGAGGTGGCGTACCACTTAGTTCTTCCCCCACATATGCACTGGGTGAATGATGTTTTCCATGTTTCACAATTGAGGAGGTACGCGCATGATCCATCACACATCATCGACTGGGGAGAGATGGACATTGATGATGAGGCGACGTTTGAAGAGTTCTTAGTGGAGATAGAGGGTCGAAAAGAGGGGGTCCTACGTGGGTGGTTGATTTCTTTGGTGTGAGTTCGGTGCCAACACGAGAGTCTCCAGGAGAGCACATGGGAGCGGGAAGCTCACATTCATGCTTAGTACCCTAACTTGTTTTATTAGCCTTTATTTTGGATTTCGAGGATGTAAAGCCCTAAGGTGGGGAGAATTTATTGTCCTAGAATTTATGTATATATTTTTTAATTATATGGAATAATTTTGAGACCAGGCACTGAGACGACGTGCGATTCTAAGGCCAGAAGTGCCTGGAATGATCCGTTGAAATGTGTTAAGATTTAAATAACATGTGTGAGAAATTTTAATAAAAAAGTGGAATAAATCTTAAATGGGTGATCAAATCAGAAATCTGAGGGTACCATTGCATTCAAGATGGCAGGTTTACCCTAGCCGTGACTTAAGTTTAATCGGCGCAGACCTCCAGTGAGAAACCTGAAAATGGAATAACCATAAATAAAATAATAAAATAAAATAATTTTATTTTTCGAATGCTTATAACTCAAAAATAGTAAATCGAATTAAAAATACAAAACCACCGCTGAGCTCATGAGGGTATGCTTTCCTTAGGTAGATCCTAACATTGGTCGGCGCAGTACAATAGTGGAAGATAGTTTTTAGATATAAATAAAATAATTAAATAATAATTATTTTATTGTAAAATCCTTATAACTCTTAAACGGTAACTCAGATTGGAAATATGAGAGTACCATTGAGCTAACATGGGTTTGTACCCCTTAGTCAGAGCCTAACCTTGACTGGCGTGGGTCAAGGGTGAACGTTAATTTTTGGACTTTTTTTAAGGTTCATTTAATTGAACGTGCATGCAAGTTTTTCTAACTTTTTAACCAGTACCCAGATCAAAAATCCAAGGGCACCGTTGAACTCAGAATGTTAGGATTTTCCTAGAAAGGACTTGACATCAACCGGAAAGGGCCGAACGAAAAAGTTAATTTTCAAACTTTTTGAGAAATATAATAAAATAACTTAAAGAGTTATTTTATTTCTTTTCTCACCGATTTGCGGCGACATGGCGATGTTTTAGTGCAGCGATGAGGCGGTGATGAGGCACATTAATGAAACAAATTAATATCTCATTAACTCGTAGCATAATGATAATTTAATGTCACGTAACAGCGACGCTGTTTCATAAATGAAATAGGGAAATGACGCAACGTCCTAGCATAACAGAAACACTACGATGTGTTTCCTTTTTAATAGTTTGTCACGTTGGTGGAATGGGGATTAATCATCGAAGATTATCTGATAAACCGACAACTAATATCCTCTCTAATGAAGAATGAAAAACACCAACGAACGCCAACATCTTCAACATCCCTCGAAGAATAGAGTCGGAAGCGACAAACGACGTCGACGTCTTGAAACATGGAGGATTTATTGATGTAGTGACGAATGTCAAAGAGGTAGGAGTTTATTTTGGGAAAGTTATTTCCCATTCTTATTTTAGAAATGATGAATGCAGATCAACCCACGAACATGTTGATCCACGAATCATGCGTTTATGCAGGAGGGTAACTTTATTTTGGTATTTTCAATATATGGGAATTGAAATTATCATTTGTTGATTTAATTGGAATCCTCGGACCTCCCATGTTTATAAACCTCTAACACGGAGGGCGCGAGGCAACACAAATAAGGCATGAGCACCTCCTCCGTGTGCGTTCATTATGGATGTATCCTCAAAGTGGTTTCAAGAGGAATCTGGGGCCAAGGTAGGGATGGAGGTGACCTGGTAAGCCCATAAGCGCAGACGGATCAGATAACGGACCACCAGAGAACCTCTGGTGGCCCGCAGAAGGTGTCACTGGCACGACAGCTGAACCTTGCTGGCCATGCTGAAGGATGGAGGCGTGCCCGTCGGTGTGCCGTGGTGGCAAGAGGCCGCGTCCGGCTGGCTACGATAGGTGCGGGATGATGCGGTGCCAGGCGGGTGCCACGTGGAGGGGTGGCCCACGTCCGAGCCACCCGGCTGAGCCGAGGCACGGTCGCTTGACCATGACAGAAGGGGCCCCGCACGTCCGTGGGGCCAACAGGGGCTGAACGCGGACGGCTGCTGCGTCCTGGCCAGGCGGCGTTCCACCGGCTCGCACCACATGGGCCAGGCTTCAGGCTGGCGGGCCACGCCCCCAGCCAGCGGGGGGGACCCGCACCGGTGGGTCAGTTCCGTGGCCCAGCGGGCCAGACCCATGCCGACAGGCTGGAACCGCACCTAGAGGGGTGGACCTGCTCCGACAGGCTGGACCCTCACCCTTCGGCCTGGACTAGATTTGGTCACTGGGTGACCCGGTGGGCTGGACCCTCGGCCAAACTGGGCCGGGTCCAGTGAGGTCCATTGGGTGTGGCCCTTGGCGAAACCGGATTAAACCAACCCAAACCCAAATTGGGTTAGGTTGAGTTGTTCGAATTTAAACCAGGGTATGTGGGACCCCCGGGCGGGGTTGGTCGTGTTGGTCCGACTGGGTTGGACTGGACCTAGACGCAACCGACCCCTGTTTACTAAAACGCTAATAACTTGCAGAACATGCATCCGATCGATGCACCATCTATGGAGAAAGGACCCTTGAAAAAAGTTGGTTCTTTTGATATACTATACTTGAGTTTTGGAAGAAGTTGGAGTATGGTTAGGTTGGATCAGACTCGAATCAAACCATGCCAATTTTACTAAAAAGCTTATAACTTACAGATCGGGCGTCTGATCGACGCGCCGTCTATTGCGTTTAAACCCTTACAAAAATATGGTCCTTTGGGTTACATATAAGTGGGACTTCATGGTGGTTGAAATATGACTGATGGATTGAGGAATATAACCTTTGAAACTCATACGTACAAGGTGTGGGAATCCAGTGGTTGGATATCAAGTGAAGAGCGACCCTCCATGGATCGATAAGAGAGAAACCCTATGTGGATCGGTAATGGTGTGACCCTCTATAGATCAGCATGAGAGTGACCCTTTGTGGATAGACAATGGAGTGACCCTCTGCGGATCAACATAAGAGCGAACCTCTGTGGATAAGCATGATAGAAACCCTATGTGGATCAGTAGAAGCGCGAAACATTGCGGACTAGCCATAGAGAAAACCATCATGGAACAGCGGCATAGCGACCCTTTGTGAATCGACAGCGGAGAAACCCATATCGGATCAGCAGCTGAGCCTCTTAACAGAATAAAATGATCTATCTTATGACTAATAATCTTTATTCCTGTTCTTTAAGTTGTATACCTGGTGTGAGTTTTCTTGTGCTTCATTCTTTACTTTGAGGATTGTTATGTTGTATTTTATTTTTGTTTCGGGGTCCCTAATGAGTACGTTGTTAATCACCCCTGCACGGGCTTTTCCCGCACGTGTTGTGTTTGGTGCAAACGATCAATGTTTCGACAGAGAATTTGGTGGACCGAGACCCAGAGGTGCTCAGGGATACGAGACCGATGGACGCTACGAAGGTGGACTTGGTGGCCTAGGACCAGGTGGGGCCTGGTAGGATCGGGTGGATAAGACATTATACCTCAGATTCTAGTAGCTACACTACTATCATGATTAGGTGGGGTTTTTTGTGGATGGCCATAATATTTTCCTTTGTGTACTTTTCTATTTTCAGTTCTTTTGTTGGGTTTGTATTCTGCCCCACTTTTATTAGTTGTACTCAGCTTTGTTTTTAGTGATACTTGTTTCCTTAGTCAGTGTGTGAGACTTGGTAGGGCATGTGTGTGCATAAAAGTACTCAATAAAATGCCTCCCATTTGTAGGATAATGCCTTTGGTGCTATTTTCCATCCCCTAGCCTTCGGGAGGCGGGCTTGGGGTAGTCACGACATGGGCCCTGGGGGACGGGTCATGACACGCCCGATTTACTGTGTATGATCTTGGCCATCCATCCCTCTTCACCTATAGAGATAGCCACTTCCCATTCTTCTAAATCCTAGGATTATTTCCCAATCTACGACGCATCTCAGATAATCTAAACCCTCCAATCTAATCCCAGTTGTCTCCCCCGCGACATCCCTCCTCACGACCCTCGAACCAGATATGTCAGCCACCGATTTCATCTCCTCTGTCGAAATCTCCCTCCTCCATGGCCCTATATCATCACTGTTTCCAAAAAAATGACGAGGATGATTTATTTTTTTTAAAACCAAATCTTGACTAAAAGTTTAACACCATCGGCTTCCCCAATAAGATTCGATTATTATTATTATTATTACTATTATTATTATTATATATATATATATGTAAAACTTTATATTTTCATTTTTAATTTTAAATTTTCAGATCTAGAAACATGGAATAATATATATATATATATATATATATATATATATATATATATCTACACACCTTGAAATACCTAAATTTTTTTCTCCAAGTCGATCCCTCCTTCTTCCTTGCCTTGTCCAGCAGCCTTGATCTTCCCTTCTCAAAACTGGTAAGGGCTTCTTCCCGAACCTAAATTTTCATTCGGGTTATGTTTTCTCCCTATTTACACCAATGTAATTCTTTATTATTTTTATACACTTATTATACATTATGTGTGTATAACTCATGTATCTAGATCATTTTATCTTTATTTTATGGGGAAATACATATTTTACAAGGTTCCCTTCTCAATTCTTCCCGATACACAATCTTGATTAATATTTCTTACCCATTTTAAAGTACCACCCATAATTTGTTTTAATAAACCATTATTTTTATAAAATCAATAATTTTTCCATGAAAAACTATATTTGTTCATTTTTGGTTTTATACAAATAATTATGACAAATACAAATGATTTTTCCAAAAGAAATCTTCTTTACAAAGTAAAAAGGGTATTTCTCTCAAGAATTACTCAATGATTTTATTAGAGTATTTTCATCTCTTTCAACAACTATATTGAATATTGTGATTTATTGAGATTGATATCTTAGTTTTATCATCTACCATATTATATTTAATGTTTTATGATTAGTTTTACTATAGATGTGTTATCTGAATACCATTCACCACACTAATCAGAATGGTTAGTGATTATGTTTATAGATTGGGGAAAGTTATTTTCATTCCATATGTATATGTTGTTTATGTTTAACCCCACTCATATGAGTAGTTCATTGGAATTAGTAACTGATGGGTGGGGATCACTGTATCCCCTCGATGCATCGGTAGCTCTCATGAGACAAAATAGAAATGGATTTAGCTGAGACATTAACCATTTATTTTTAGATGTCTGGGAAGAGACCTTGATGGTATGTTTTAGATGTCGAGAAATATGTATTCCCTCATTATGATATTTGTAATTTCTAAATCAAACTACAACAAAACCGACCTTACAGTGCTAGAAATGGCCTTTATCAGCCCTACAAAAGCACTGAATACATGAGCAAGGTTAAACAACCTAGTCTATTATCAGTACTGTAAATGGGTCCTTTATCAGTGCTAAAAGAGAAATGATAAATGTGACCTTTATCAGTGCTTTTAAAAGTTCCGATAAAGGAACCATTTATCAACGCTTTAATTTAGAATCGATAAAGAAACCATTTATCAGTGCTTTTTAAGCACTAATAAAATAGACCTTTATCAGTTATTTTATGAGCACTGATAAAGTATACCTTTATTAGTGATTTTAAAAGAATTCATAAATGTGGCCTTTATCAGTGCTTTTAAAAGTTCTAATAAAGGGCCACACTGTAGTGTGCTGCAACAACACACTACAACACCACTACAATGTGACATTACTACACACCGTAGCACCATAAACACATCACATATCAAAAAAAAAAGTCCCAACACAAGATTTAAATGATATGAAATTTACAACACAAACATAATAAAAAAAACTATATTATAGACATTTCAAACATTGGTTCACAAAATTACATAAATAAAAATTATTTCATACATTCAAAAACACCAATGTTCATTTATCTTTTAATCTTGACCTGACTCATGCTATTTCCAAAAAAACCACCCCTTCTCAAGCAAAATAATGCACCTATATAAGAAAGAATATTCTTATGTTAGTAATAATATAAAGAAATAAATTAACAGAAAGTGTTAATTTTACTAAAATTGATGTCAATTTTAAATAAAAAGTCACACTTGGAGTTATACTGGTCACACCATGCATCAGATTGAGGTGAGTCTAATTCCAACATGTTTCAAATGACTTTTGGATCATTTTTTTAATGTATCAAAATAATCTAAATGTGTTTTCTTAGTTTTGAGTATGTCAGTTGTATTCTTTACTATAATGTTATTTTAAACTGGAAACATGCACTTTTGACTCATTTCAATCACATCATGTATTGGTTTGGTGTGAAAAATATTCCTACACATCACAATTTACTTATGAATCATTATCCTAAATTATGAAGAAAATATGAGTGCGTTTTATTATTTTTCAGTGAGTGACACTTTTCGAACTAAAATGTCATTTTTAAACAGTTAACGGGCTCTTTGAGTCACACCGAGAACATCATGCATCAGATTGAGGTGAGGAGAATTCCTAAACATCAAAAATGACTTATGGACCACTTTAATAAAGTATAAAAACAATAAAAATGTTTTTTCTAGTTTTTGAGTAGGATAGTTGTCCATTTTACTAAAATTGATGACAATTTTAAATAAAAAGATACACTTTGAGTCATACCAGTCACACCGTATGTCATATTGAGGTGTGAATGATTCCGAAACATCCTAAAATACTTATGGATAATTTTACTAAAGTATCAAAACAATATAAATGTGTTTTCTAGGTTTTGAGTACGTCACTTGTCTTTTTTACTAAAATATCATTTTAAAATTGAAACATACACTTTGACTCATAATTCATCAAATTGAGGTGCGGATGATTCATACACATTCAAAATCACCTATTTATTGATTTACTAAAGTATCAAAAAATATGAATGTGTTTTCTCAGTTTTGAGTACATCACTTTTCTTTTTTTTTAAAATTGAAACACACACTTTGAATAATACGGATCACATCGTATATCAGTTTGATGTGAGACTGATTCCTATACGTCACAAATGATTTATGAATTGATTCCATAAATTATCATGAAAATATGAGTGTGTTTTCTTGGTTTTCAGTGAGTGAAATTTTTTAAAGTCAAATGTTGATTTTAAACTGATAATAAACACATTGAGTCAGTGGTCTTTTTTACTAAAATTAATGTCAATTTAAAATATAAATAAGTAATTGGATTCATACATATTACATTGTGTGTTATATTGAGGTTCATATGATTCCCAAACATCCCAAAGTCTCAAAACATTGCATGAACAGCTTTGAACTACCAACACTACATGATAAGCTTCAAACAAACCACATCAACTTGAAAAAAAGAATCCACCTGTATAAGAAAAAAATTATTATGAGTAATACTAAAATTAAATAAATTAAATATAAATATGAAATAATACATTAATTCTATGGAAAATGATTTTACTATGAAAATATCAATATTACCTATGTGATTGAGTAGTGGAGGAAACTTGAAGGAAAGTGATAAATATCTACATATAGGGGTGAAAGGTTTTGAGGGAGAAGAAGTATGTGGAAGTTTTGGTGTAGAAAGGGATGAAAGATGTACAAAGAAAATAAAATAAAAAAAAGAATCCACCTATATAAGAAAGCAATTATTATGTGAGTAATAATAAAAAGAAATAAATTAAACATAAATATGAAACAATATATTAATTCTATGAACAATTATTTTACTATGAAAACATCAAGATTAACTCTATAATTTAGAAGAGTAAGCAACATTTCTCTTCCTATAAAGGTAGTGGAGATAACTTTAATGAAAGTTATAAATGTAACACTATAGGGTTGAAAAGGCTTTGAGGGAGAAGAATCATTAAAGGTGGACAGAGCACCCCAAATCAAACAAAAGAATCCACATGTATAAGAAAAAAATTATTATGTGAGTAATACTAAAAAGAAATAAATAAAACATAAATATGAAACAATACATTAATTCTATAGACAATTATTTTACTGTGTAAACATCAAGATTACCTCTATAATTGAGAAGAGGCAACAATGTTTCTCTTCCTACAAAGGCAGTGGAGAGAACTTGAAAGAAAGTGATAAATGAAACACTTCAATGGTGAAAAGGTTTTGAGGGATAATAAGCATGAAAGTTGGATAGAGCATACCAACTTGAATAAAATAATCTTCCTATATAATAAAAAAATTATTATGTGAATAATACTAAAAATAAATAAATCAAACATAAATATGAAACAATACATTAATTCTGTGGAAAATGTTTTTTCTGTGAAAACATCAATATTACCTCTATAATTGAGCAGAGGTATTGTCGTTGCTCTTCCTATAAAGGTAGTGGAGAGAACATGAAAGAAAGTGATAAATGAAACACTATAGGGGTGAAAAGGTTTTGAGGGAGAAGAATTCTGTGAAAGTTTTGGTGTAGAAAGGCATGAAATATGGAAAACACACCCCAAATCAAACAAAATAATCCACCTGTATAAGAAATCAATTATTATGTGAGTAATACTAAAAATAAATAAATTAAACATAAATACGAAGTAATAAATTAATTCTATGGACAATGATTTTGCTACACAAATATCAAGATTACCTTTTTGATTGAGCAGAGACAATATCGTTGCTCTTCCTACAAAGGCATGACACATGGAAAAAAATATTCTAAAATAAATGAACTCTAATAGGAATAATGAAAATTAAATCAACATTTCATTATACAATTTTTTGGTAAAATGGAGAAAGTATATCGTAACATTACCTTTACATCATTCCAAAGGGTTTCTTTGGTCTAGATATAAGATAATAACAAAACTAAGGATTCTATGTGCACTTCATTAAAATTTAGAAAACTATATGGATATTAGGAAACTGTGAGGTAATTAATGATATTGATATCTATTTGGATCCATTGATCAATGGAGCAAAAAAAGGACGTAGGATCAAAATATGTATATAGATGCTCAAATACAAGAGGGTGTGGTGAATTGTAAGTTTAAAAACTTTCATTTTTAACCTTAAGGAAATATTTTTTTAACAAAGTTAAAAAAATCGGATTCACTAAACCCTCTTTTGTAAGGTTAATAAAAAAACACACTAGGTTTGATAAATATGCATAATGAAATAATCACACATGTATACTTAAACAAGATTCTACCTTAAATCATATAGAATCTTATATCAGAGTTATTACAAAAGTGAAAGTATAAGAAACACTTTCTATTTGTAACAAGTTTCTACGGAAAATTAAAGCACATATAAAAGAGTACAATTATTTTAACCCAAAGAGTAGGGTATCCAAATTAATTGGATAAAGGTCCCTTGATTTAAACTTTTAATCTAGTCTATCTTATCCACACCAGGGTAATCCCTCAATCCATGAAATATTGGTGTCTGTCTTTCTATCCCTGTAGTCCCTTAATCTGTAAGGTGATCAGAACCTCTGTCTTCCTAACCTTGGAATCCCTTGATCGTAATCACCAATTATCAATGTTTTAATAAGCATAAAAAATATTATTGAATATTTTACGTATGTTTAACAATCTATTCACAACTTAATCACTTCAAGTCTTTCACACAAAGAAATTTTGGTAGAGCTCTCATGTGTCTCCAGAATCCAAAAGCGAGTCTGTGTTTTGATCTCTTTCAAATGACCTGGTATTTATATGAGAGATCTATAATGGTAAAATTTTCCTCCAATGGACATATTTTTCCTACACTTTTAGAGGGACTTTTATAGATGACAATTATAATGGTTATATAATAATAGATTAGATGACATCATTTAGTACAAGAAAATATCCTGAGAAGAACTAAGTGTGTATGAATCCTATTATATAAAACATTACATTAAGAAAATATAGTAAATTTAAGAAAGTTATAAAATTGGATCTATAAAAAAGGAATTAGATAAGGAAATATGAGAATCAGATCTTAAAATTATTGATAATCATAATTGATAAACATGGTAAATTGGATTTTTAAATTTGTGTGAATCAGAATTGAGGAAGTGAGAATCAGATTCAAAAATTTAGACAATTTAGAATTAAGAAACCATGAATTAGATTCAAAAATTTAGACAATTCAGAATTGAGAAACCGTGAATTGGATTCAAAAATTTAGACGATTCAGAATTGAGAAACCATGAATCAGATTTGAAAATTTTGATGATTTGGAATTGAGAAACCATGAATTGGATTAAAAAATTTAGGCAATTCGAAAATGAGAAATCATAGGATTTCAAGTTTCAGTAAGGATCTGATTTATTCAAGTATCTATTTTATCTTAAGAAAAAATAGACTTAGTTGTAAAAAAAGGTTAAAGATGATGATTCTAATTGGAATTGGATTTACATAAAAATTTCCTTATAGATAGAAAGTATTATTAAGGAAATGTGTTTGTGATTTCAAAAACATAAAGGAATAGAAGAAGTCATAAGGAAAATTTTGACTTAACAATATCCCCCTTTTTGGAAAGAATAAACAACTGATTTAAGGAAAGAATATTAATACTAAAAGATTTAATATTTTAACTTAAAAGAAGAACTTATCTCCCCTTAGTTTATGACTCAAAATGAATAAGACTAACTCCCCCTTAGGTTATGAAATCCTTCTAAGGATCATATTATGACTTTATATATATGTCTTAATTTCTTAAATAAATATCTCCCCCTTACTTAAGAATTTATTCTTTAATAGTTATCCCCCTTATTTTTTCCTCCTTAAACTAATATTCTTTTTAGAACATTCTTCCCTCGCTTTAGGATTTTCAAAAAGGAATGGGGAAAAGTATAATTTACCTGAAAAATTTTAGGAAACATATGTTAAAATAATGGAGATAAACATTTCTTATCATTGAAAATGATTTTTACAAAAAAAGATAGGATTACAAGGAAAAATCAACCCTTCTTTGGTATTAAGGACCTGAACATATCCCTCAACTTCTTCAACTCTTTGTGAACATCTTGAAACTTTTCTATAATCAATTACTGATCCTTACACTTCTTTTCAAGGTTATGAGTCTTTTATTATTGGGTTAGAATCTTATCCTCCTAAGAATTAATATTTTTTTCATATTAATTATTCTTCTCAACCACCTCATCTTTGTAAGATTTAAATATTTTCACCTCAGATGCAAGAGAATTTAGTTTCCCATATAAATCCCTATCTTCTTGAAACTGAATTTCTTTTTATTCCTTTATCCTTTCAAAGAAACTATTTGAAAGTTTTTCTATATTTTCCTTTAATTATTTGAAGGAACTCTTTACTGTCTTAAACATATCATTGAATTAATTAAAATAAATTTTGATATATTTTGACCACTTTATCATATCTCTACAAGACTTCATGTGAGAATCATAATTCTACACAAAGGTTTTGAAATTAGCTTCAAGTTTTATCAACTTCTCTATGAAAAGTGTTATTGAGTCTTATTTATGATTTGCAATTTCTTGAATAAGCTGAAATCATGACTCAAGGTTTGGGAAATATGGAATGGAGTTCACCAGATTCTTTAAGGATTGAACAAAAAAAATCTTCTCCTATAGAGGAGGAAGATCTTTCATATTCTGATGCAGCTTGCTTAGATGTTCTAACATCTTCTTTATTCCCTTTTTCTTTCATTGTGGATGATTTCTATATCCTATAATTTGCTTGACTTTCATCAAAAACTTGAATAATTTTATCATCATAATCATCATTTCCATCATCATCATTATCATCATTACCACCATCATCATTATCATCTTCATAATCAGATGGAATTTTTTGAACTTTACTTTCTACAACATCGACTTTATAAGCTGGGGAAGATTCTTGTATTTGAATATCAGATTTGTGAACTGATTGCTCTTCTGAGACAATCTTGGAAGATAAATATTGATAGGTTCTTATGGATAGATTTTTGGATTGGCTCTACCTTTGAGTTTCTATGATTTCTTTTATCTTATATTCTCTTTATTTCTCTTGGTTATTTTCTTCTTCTTCTTCTTCTTTATGAGACTGTTCATGAATAATCGGAATTGAGCATGGAATAACTTCCTTTCCTTTTTTGTTGGGGTAGCCTCTATTGCCACTTGTTTTGAATGATGGGGAAGTTTGGTTTCCTGTAGAAAATATTCTAGAATATCAATTTTTTATGAGGATTTTTCTATATCTTTCAATAGGTATTGTATTATCTATGCTTAGATGATCTTTTTCTTAAGCTTATTATACTTTGATTGTTTCTCAAGTTCTTGAGATTCCTAAATATTTAGATCTTTAGCTTCAGTTAGATCTATCCCAAACACTTAATCCCCTACTTTCCATAGCTCTTTTTCTTGTCTCCAATTTTCTACAACTTCATCTAGGTAGGATTTATATTTCTTTGTCTTCAGTGGTTTAGAATATTGAATTGTTTTCTGTAGTTACAATAATTGAGACTTTATTTTCCTAGAATCGACTAACTATTTCTTGGAGCTTTATCCAACTTCCCTTGATTTTGCAGATAAATCAAAAAACTGATTTGTCTTATCACTAAAAGAAAATGTCATTCTTTTAACTGTGTCATCACTTAAAAGAAGAATCTTTAACTTTTTTGACTTTGAATTGTAAGTAATATTGCAAAATCTCAAACAATTTACTATAATATTGGATAATGTTTTTGGAAACACAAGAATCTATGACTTGATTGACCCATCCTTTATCTTACTGATTGAAAGAAAGATGTACTTGACCAGGTTAATCTTCCATAAATCAATGAGAAAATACCTAATGAAGATGTATGTTATTTTCAAGGTGTCCTTGTATCATCTTATTGGTATTAATTGACCTTGCATCCATAATTCCATGATCCTGTAGTTAGATAAAAGGTTGGAAAGCTTGGGCTTCTTTTCTCCCTAATGACCTAAGAAATCAATAGCCTTAACTCTTTCAAAAGATCCTTCTGAATCTAGAATATTATGAGACGGATAGTAAGATTCACCATCATATGATATTGAAAGTATATCTAAATCTTTCTTATAAAACATAGAATATGTTTTCCTATAAATCTTAAACTGAAACTTATCCTTTCCACCTTCATTGAAGAATTCAACTGATTCGTAAAATTAAATTAACAAGTCTGCATACACTGGATCTTGTTCTCCTTTATTTTGGGAAATGAAAACATTTTCCCAAACATGAAACTTTATGATATTTTTTATTAAATAGTTATACTTAAGCTATAAATTCTGATCAACTAACATTTCTCTATAAATGAACCAATCCTTGAACGATTTGGCATGCATTGAAGTCTGAGAAGATATGGATATAGACATCAAGAACTTTAAGAAAGAGATCTGGAAATTGGAACAAAGACTTTGAAGGATGGCAGTAACTCAAGAAGAAAACTTTGGAAATAAATTTGGGACACGGGGGGGGGGGGGATCCTTTACTTATGCATTAGAGATGACAGTTTTTCTTCCAAGGTTAATCCTATGGTTGAAAACACACAGATCTGATTTGACAATTGATATTAAACTGAAGAAGGTTTTATAGGTTCCAAACTTTTAAGGTTTTAAGGAAATAAAATGGATTTAAGGAAAGATGAATCCATTTATGTTTTTCTTAAAAGAATATTGAAATACCAACATACAAAAATGAAAGTTAAGAAGTAATAGGTAAGATAAATTACCTGTCAGAGTTCTCAGAAGGTTTGTTAGTGTTTTATAAGATTCTTCTTATAAATCTTAGATTCCAAAAAGTTTTATTAGAGTCTGAATTTTTTATAGGTTCAGAAAACTTTTGTTTACTTCTAAAAAAATATTATGGAAATAAAGTGTACTCCCCTTATGAAAAGGAGTATCTTAATGTTAGGAGATAGTTTAAACAAAAAGTGAATATGAATGATTACCTTATATTTATCATTCCTAACCTTTATTTAATGTATTCAAATCTATTCGAAGGTAATGGTTTTGTAAAAATATCAGCAAGTTGATATTTCATTTCAATGAATTATAAAATAATATCTCCTTTAAGTGTGAGTTCCCTAAGGAAGTGATTCCTAATATCTATGTGATTTTCACGAGAGTGATGTGCATGGTTTTTTCTTAAGGAAATAATAGTAGTGTTATCACATAGTATTTGAGTTTTAGTAAAAATCATTCCATTATTAGTGAGTATGTGTTGCATCTAAAAACACTTGAGAACAACAAATTCCAACTACTACATATTATTCTTTAGTAGTGGAAATTGCTACAGAATTTTGTTTCTTACATGAACAAGAAATTAAAGAATCTCATAATAAATGACAAGTTTTAGATGTACTTTTTCTATCCATTCTACAACCACCAGAGTCATCATCTGAAAAATTTTTTAAAACAAAATAATTTCTAGAAGAATAAACAAGCCCCAAATCCATAGTTCCCTTTAAATAATAAAAAAAATATTTTAATAGATTTTAAATGGGGTTATTTTGGATTTTTTTGATATCTTGAACATAAGCATACTAAAAATATTAAGTTTGGACGACTAGCTATTAAGTATAGTAAACTTCCTATCATAACTATAAAAGATGTTTGATCTACTGGTTTCCCAACTTCATCAAGATCAATAGTATTCAAGGTACTAATTAGAGTACTTATACTTATAGTGTTGTTATATCTATACTTTTTAAGAAGATCTTTAATATAATTATGTTGAGATATATAGGTTCCTTCTAATTTTTGTGAAATTTGAAAACCTATAAAAATGTTAACACACCCATCATACTCATTTAAAACTTAGAATTTCATAATATTTTCAAATTAATTAGTTAAGGATTTCTGAGTTGATCTAAAAATAATTTCATCAACATAAATTTAAACAACCAAAACATTTTTTTCTTTCTTTATAAAAAAGGTTGGATCGACAGCTCCATTTACATAATTATTTTGTAACAAAAACCCTGTAAGTATATTATACCAGGATCTAGGGGCTTGTTTAAGACCATATAAATCCTTGGTAAGTTTAAAAACATGTTCAGGATGTTTTGTGTCCTCAAAAGTAAGAGTTTGTTCAATATAAACATCCTCTTTAAGATATCCATTAAGGAAAGCGCACTTCACATCCATTTGAAAAAGTTTGAAGTTAAAACATGCTGCAAAGGCTAAGATAATTTGAATTGATTTTGATTCTAGATACTAGAGAATAGGTTTCTTCATAGTATATTCCTTCTTTTAGATTATAATCTTTAGCGAATAATCTTGCTTTATTTCTTACAATGATTCAATTTTCATCACATTTATTTTTGAAGACCCATTTTACTCTAATTATAGAAGTTTCTTCAGGTCTTTCAACTAAGGTACATACTTTGTTCCTTTAAAATTAATTTAGTTTATATTGTATAGATTTAATCCAATATTCATCACTTAAAGCCTCATTAGGAATTTTTGGCTTGAATTGGGAAAGAAATGATAGATTATATACTTCATTTCTTAAAGAACTTCTAGTCTTTACTAGTTTATTTACATCACCAATGATACTATCACTAGGATGATTCATTAGAAATAACTGGCTTGAGTTTTGTAAAACCTATTCATCAATATAGGGTAAAAAATATTCTGGAGTGAATACTTCAAAAACATTTTCCTGAGTATTCTCTAGATTAGAAGAGTCTTCTATCAAAGGTTGGTAATAAGTTTTTGAAAACAAATCTAAATATGTAGGTTAGGGTTGTTTAAAAAAATGGATCAATTTCATCAAATTTAACATGTACCAGTTCCTCAATAGTATAAGAATTTTTATTGAAAATCCTATAAGCCTTAGAGGTAGTGGAATATCCTAAGAAAATACATTCATCAGATTTGGGTGAAAATTTATGTAAATTATCTTTTGTATTCAAAATGAATACTTTTCATCCAAATACTCTAAAGTATAAAACTTTTGGTTTTTGTCCTCTCCATAACTCATAAGGTGTTTTATTAAGAAATGGTCTAATTAAAACTTGATTTTTAGTATAACAACCAGTAATAAAAGCTTCAACCCAAAATTGTTTTTCAATTGAGTATTCAATCAACATGCTTCTTGTTATCTCTTGAAGAATTAGATTTATTATTTCAACAACACCATTTTTCTGGGGAGTTCTTGGAGCTGAGAAGTTATGAGTAATTCCTTTATTACTACAAAAAGTTTCAATAACTGAATTTTCAAATTCTCCACCATGATCACTATGAATAGTTATCAATGGAAGGTTTTTCTCATTTTAAACTTTGGATAAAAAATATTTGAAATAAGAAAAAGCTTCAGATTTATTTTCTAGAAAATAGACCCATGTAAATATACCATTATCATCAACTAAAAAAAATACATAGTATTTTCCTCCAATACTTATATTTTGTGTAGAATCTAACAAGCCCATGTGCACTAGCTGTAATGCATCAGAATTTGAGACTTCACCTATAGAATTAAATCTTGACTTATGTTTCTTGACATATTGAAAAGGGTAACATACTTTTTAAGAATCAAATATAAGATCCGGAAGATCCTTAAAATGTATTTTCTTAGATATTTTACAAAAGTTCCTAAGGTTACAATGTCCTAAAATTCTATTCCATAACCAATATTTGTCTTCCATTATACTAAGTAAAGGTAAGTCTTGGCTCCTAAGGTCTTCTAAGTTAAGTGTATAAACATTCTCATGCCAATGGGATGAAAGAATGAATTCATCCTTGGAATTGTGTAGTAAGAATTTATCATTCCTAAAATTCACAAGGTAACTTTCATCACATAATTGAATTATGATTACAAGGTTGTGATTAAGACCTTTAACAAATAAAACATTTGAAATTAGTGATTTTACAATAAGAACAATGTTACCTATACCAATAGTCTCCCCTTGAGAATTATCTTTGAAAGTAACTCTTCCGCCTTTTATCTTAATTATATTTTAAAATAATTTTTTGTTATCATTCATATGTTTATAACATCCACTATCCATGTACCATGTATTTTTTGTGGTTCTTTCTTTGTTTCCCTGAAAATAAAATAGTTAGGTTTTCAGAATCCAAACTTTCTTAGATCCATAAATATTAGAAAATAAAATCTTAGGAATCCACATTTGATTATAAAAGTGTGATTTATTAAATCTTAAGTATATAATTTTATTTAAATAAATTTTTTTCTCCTAGTGTCCACCACTTTCACACTTAGTGCATAATGTGACACTTTTAGGAACAAAATAGTTGTGACTAAAAACTGGGTTTGAGTGAGAATAACCAAATAAAGAAATATTACTAAGAGGATGAATTTTTGAATACATCTTATCAAAATTATATTTACTAGAATTAAAATTTGATAAGAGTTTATTTAAGGAAAATATTTCTGATTTTCATCTAATGACTAAATTCTTATCCTCATAGTCATTGGTATTAGGATTGGATTTTGTCTCTAAAACATTTTTCTTAGAAATAAATTTTACAAAATCCTTATAAAGTTTATCCATTTTAGAATTAACTTCCTTAAGGTTTTTTGAACGAGAAAAAATTTCCAAATATTTTTCATCAAGATATTTATAAAGATATGATACTTCTTTTGTTAAAATAGTGATTCTAGATATTTCATTATCAAGTTTCTTTTTGATCTTAATATTTTCATTTTCAAGAAACTTGGAAAACCTAGATACTTCTTGAAAAGAAGGTAAGGTATCTTCTGCTAAGGAAGATTCTTCATCTGAGGATATGGAATTTTCTTCATTAGGATAATTAGAACTTAAAGATATATTAGTTATGGATTCAGCAGTGTGTAACTTAGCCATGAAATATTGATTTTCAATAGGTATTCTGAAAATAAGACCAATATTCTTTTGTTCAGAAGATTCATTATCTAAAGATTCATTAGATGAGGCTCCACCACTTGCACTCCAAGAATTATTTTCCTTTAATAATTTCTTTCCTTTAGGATTTTAATATATTTTTTGATTCCTCTCAAAATTTCTATCTTTCCTATATTTTCTTTTAAGCCTTTTACAATCATGTCTAATATGTCCTGCTTTCTTACACTTATAGAACGTGACTTCAGATCCTTTCTTATCTTTCCTATATTTTTTCTTATATTTGTATTGAAAATTCATCTTGCCAACAATCTTTTTCATCCTTTGAGAAATATTTTCTAACTCATTATCTAACTATTCATATTCAATTAAGTCCTATAGAATAAAAAATTTCTTAGACTTTGTTGACTTAGAAACTTTCTTAAGAGTTTTGGATTTTTTCTGATTTGAATTAGTAGTAAAAGAAACACTCCCATTCTTCCTCTTTATATTCTTAGTATCTCTCTTTAATCTGTTTTCATGTTGTAAGAGAGTTCCAAATAACTTGTTAAGAGTAATAGTTGTAACTTTCCTTGACTCATCAATAATAGTTCTCTTCGATTCCCATTCATTAGGCATAATGTATATAATCTTATCTACAAGCATCTCATTATCTATGACTTTTTCTCCAATTTACTGTAGACTATTTTTGATAGTCATAAATATCTATTGAACTTTAACTATAGGTTATTTATAAGGAAAAACAAAACCATGACAATCTACTCTAAGAATGGATCTTCTAGTTTTAATAACTTTAGATGTACCAAAATTTGTAACTTCCAATTTCTTCCAAATACTATTAGCTACTTCACAAGAAGATATTTGGATATATATATATTCCTGCTCATAGAAAAAAGCAATGTATTATATTCCTTATAGTTTAACTGATATTGTTTATTCTCTTGGTTAGTAAAAGTTATGACTTTATTATTAGTAATTTTATAATCTCTAATAAGCATTACAAAATTATTAACCCCAGTATTGATAATAAAAGTCTTCATTCTATATCTCCAATATTCATAATAATTTCTATCAAAGATAGGTGTTCTTATAGGGTTTAGATTATTTAAGGATCCAAAATTCATTCCTTCCATATTATAATAAAAGAAAATTCTTTTTTACACAACACAAGTTAGTGTAGAAAAAACTTATAAACACAAAGTTTATAAAAGAAATTATAAACAACTTATAGAAGTAAAGAAAGAGTAAGTAAACTAAGCAGTGAAAATCTATCTTTGATTCTATGTGTAAGTATCAGTATCACATAGATATACTTTAATACCAATTTTAGGATCAAAATATGTATGTAGGTGCTCAGATACAAGAGTGTGGGGGGGGGGAATTTAAGTTTAAAAAATTTCTTTTTTAATCTTAAGGAAATACTTGTTTAACAAAAAAATCGGATTCACTAAACCCTATTTTGTATGGTTAATAAAAAACACCTTAGGTTTGATAAATATGCATAATGAAATAATCACACAGGTATACTTAAACAATATTCTACCTTAAATTATATAGAATATTATATCAGAGTTATTAAAAAAGTGAAAGTATAAGAAACACTTTCTATTTTTAACAACTTACAGTGGAAAATTAAAGTGCATATAAAAGAGTAAAATTATTTTAAAACAAAGAGTAGGGTATCCAAACACCTTGGATAAAGGTCCCTTGATTTATAATTTCAAGAAAGTCTGTCTTACCCACACCAGGGTAAGCCCTCGATCCATGAAAGATCACTGTCTGTCTTTCTATCCCCACAAGCTCTCAATCTGTAAGGTGATCAGCACCTATGTCTTCCTAGACTTAGAATCCATCAATTGTAATCACTAAAAATTAGTGTCTCACTACGAAAAATAAATCTTATTAAATATTTTAAGTGTATTGAACAAGCTGTTCACAACTTAATCACTTCAAGGCTTTCACATAAAGAAATTTTGGAAGATATCTCACGTGCCTCCAAAATCAAAATGTGAGTATGTGTTTTGAGCTCATCCAAATGACTTGGTATTTATAGGCGAGATCACCAATGGTTGAATTTTCCTCCAACGGTCATATTTTTCCTAAAATTTCTGAGGGACCTATATAGATGGAACTTACAATGGTCATATAATAATAGATTGGACGACATTGTTTAGTACAATCAAATATCATGAGAAACACTAAGTGTGTATAAATCTAATTATATAAAACATTATATTAAGGAAATATAGTAACTTTAAGAAAGTTATAAAATTAGATTCTTAAAAAATGTAATTAGATAAGGAACTATGAGAATCAGATCTGAAAATTATTAAGAATCGTAATTGAGAAATATGATAAATAGGATTCAAAAATCTATGCGAATCAGAATTGAGGAAGTGAGAATTATATTAAAAAATTTATAATATTTGGAATTAATAAATTGTGAATCAGATTATAAAATTTAGAAAATTTGGAATTGAGAAACCTTGAATCAGATTCGAAAATTTAGACGATTTGAAATTGAGAAACCATGAATTGGATTAAAAAATTTAGACGGTTCAGAATTAAGAAACCATGAATCGGATTAAAAAATTTAGATGATTCAGAATTGAGAAAATGTAGGATTCCAAGTTTCAATAAGGATCCTATTTTTTCCAATAGCTATTTTATCTTAAGAAAAAAAATAGACTTAGCTAGAAAAAAGGTTAAAGAACATGATTCCAATTGGAATAGTATTTTCATAAAAAATTACTTATAGATAGAAAGTATTATTAAGGAAATGTGTTTGTGATTTACAAAACATTAAGTAATGAAAAAATTTATAAGGAAGCTTTTGAATTAATAAAGGATTGGTTGTGGATCACTCACAAAGTCAATAACAAAACTAAGGATTCTCTGGGCACTTAATTACTATTGGTTAACACCACTTAACATAGAATTTGATATGAACTTCCTAACCGACATTCCCATGATGATCTCATCCCATAAATTCTTGCCACCATTTATATCATATCACCATTCAACATTCACTTTTCCTTCTCTTCCTTGAAATTTTATTCATTATTTAAACAAGTTGGAATATTTTTCCTTTATTTCATTTTCTGAATTTCATGTTGCTTCTTCAATCATATGTGTTTTCCACAAAACATTTACCCAATCAATTATCTTATTCTACAAAATTTTATCTATATGTTCAAGAATATAATTAGTTTTTTTCTATCTATATGTGGGATGATATCATTATGGGGATACTGGGTAGAAATTTTAGGTCAGATGCTATGCTAAGTGGTAGTTAACCAATAATAATAAAGTGCATAGAGAATCCTTAGTTTTGTTATTAGCTTTGTGAGTTATGCACAACCAATCCTTGTTTTTATCTATTTATCAATGTATCCAATAGGCATAAATATTCCTCCAACTCTTACGGACTAATTTTTATTGAATAAAAACAATGTAAACATGGATAGAGGATTTTAGAAGGGCATCTGCATGATCTCTTGCAAACTTGATGAACTATTTAACTCCATATTCATATTAGTTTGTCAAAAAATTAGCGTGCATACATTTTTTGGTTCATATCCATCCTATTGGGTTCATAAAATATTAATTTTATACAATATAAAAAAAAATACACATAAGATATTCATTATCAAAAGTGAAAGTTATAGACAATTCTAATAAGGGAACTCAACATTTAATTGTTTCAAAGAATTTAAGTATGTTGAATAAAATGGGTAATTGAATTTAAGAAAAGAATTACTCCATATCAAATCTTTCTTAAACCCCATAAACAAATGAAAATATAATATAGAAAATTAAGGAGTAATAAGAAACTCAAATATGATAAAAAATAATAATAAACTCTCATTCAATCAACTAGAAGATATGAAAATATATTTGAACAAGTGATATAGAAACATAAGGAATTATTACATTTAAAATTAATGGTATATCAATATTTGAAAACATCTCAATACTCTTGGGATTTCATATCACCACACCGACCCATCCCAAGGAAATTCAAGGTGCTCTAACTGGATGTAAAATTAGCATTTACTAATGGATTACACAGATAGAAATTACATCAAACAAATAGATAGTTTTCTAATTATTTAATAGAGAATAATATTTGTAAATTGGAAAAGGTGACGTATGAATTGAAATAAGAACTAAGATCTTGGCATTGAAGGTTAGATGAATTAAAGAAAATTTAATTTGAAAAATGAAAAATTGATCATAATCATTAAATAAAAAATAATTTTATGGATAGATTGAAAGTGTTTATAAATGTGGATGATATAATATTTAGAGATTTAAGAGATGAATGATGATAATAACTTCCTACATTAACAATGACCAATGTTTAAATGTTGATGATTAGTGAGTTGACATTTTACTTCATTTATAGGTGACTCATGGAATTCATGGTATATTTATTTCCCAATCCATGTATGTGAGGGAAGTGATTTATATATTTAGAAAGGAATATTGAAAAACCATGTTGAAACCCATTGTAAATTGAATATTTTTTTTAAATTTCATGGGTGGAATGTCAATCTATATCATGGAGTGTGGGAGATTCATTGTATGCCAAATTTTTTGATACCAAGAAGGGTTGACATACTATTTTTCTACATGTCATATAGCTAGGTATCAAAGAGATTCAATTTAAATACACTTGTTATTAGTTAAATAAATACTCGGGGGGGGGGGGGGGTGAAATTCTTGAAAATATACATTTTCAAGAAAGAAATTATAATGTATCATAGTGGTATATATGTCTAAAAAAAGTGTTATAACTAGAAACATGTAATCCTAAAAGGATATTTTTTTGAAAATTACCAAGATATGGGGAGTAGGATGATGATGAAAAATTATAATGTAGTTGGAAAATGGTACATACCATCAAGGTATAATATTTCATAAATTAAAATTAAAAGGATTTATAAATAATTATGGATTAATCTAAAGAGGGAGAAAAATAAAATATATATATTTTAAAAGTGCAAAGACATAGGAAGTTGAATTATTAAGAAAAAGGTACAACACATTTAACAACAAATATAGTTTACAAAAAAAACCCAAGAAAACCATATATCAAACACCCAAGCTGGCCCATTATAATGTCCAAGGGACATTCTCTATCCCCCTCAGGCTGGAAACAAGTACCATGGCATGAAAAACAATACAGTGGGAATGATTTGTCCCAAAAAATAAATAAAACTAGTAGAAAGAAAATTTAAATAAAAACTTCAATGATGTATCCATACATTGGATTACCTCACAAACCCAAATAGGTAGAAAAAAGAATATATGAAGCAATATAATGTAAAATAAATCCCTTAACCTTCCTTAAACTCTCTCACACACAAAATCCCTAGTTTCAATTTCTAAAATTTCACATGTATGGAATACATTGATAAAATAAATAATGAAAAATATTTATGCTAATTTTGTGCAATTAATTTGGGGAATGTAAAAAAAATAAAACAACCATCTAAACTCCATGTGACTCCATGTGTCACCATCAAGTCCAGAAATAATAAACTCTCCATGAGCGATCAAGAGTTGAATCAAAATTGGAAACTGAGAAAATCAAAAGGCCTACCTCGCTAGTATACAATCATCATAACACAAATAACAACATCATTAAATATGAAATAAAAAATGAAACCAAAAAATACACAAAGAAAATCGGAAGGACTACCTCGCTAGGTTGAAGAAAATCCGAGACCCTCTTCAGAAACCCTATCCGCAATCGAAAACCGAATGTCCAATGAGATGTTCAAATAATTGGAAGAAGTTGAGTGGTGTGATTTGAGCTTCGATTCACCAAGGAGGAGCACCAATAATGGGCGTATTTTGAAAAAATATTCTGATATCATGACAGGTTCACAAATGGTTTGGGTTTTTTTAATTAGAATGGGACACTTTTATCAGTGCTTATAAAAAAGCGCTGATATAGTCCATTTATCAGTACTTATTACTTAATCATGGATAAAGGTAGGTCTTTATTAGTGAAAAAAAAGAGCTGATAAAACCAATCTTTAGTATCCCTAAACATATAGCACCGACAAATTTTTATTTTATCAGTGTTTTATTTAGCACTAATAAAGCATCATCATTATCAGCATGAAAAAAGCGCTGATAAAGATGCTTTTATTAACACTTATTACTTAAGCGCTATTAAAAGATTTATAATTATAGTTATAAATAAAAAATTGTAAATATTTATATATAATTAATAAATATATATAAATATAAATATGGTAAATATATTCCTTTTTAAATATATTTATTATAATTTTATAATTATTTATTTATAATTATACAAATAATTTTTAAAAATAATATTTATATCATTATATATATTTATATAATTATACATACATATATATATAATAAATATATATAAATATAAATATAGTAAATATATTCATTATTTTAATAAATTTATTATAAATTTTATAATTATTTAAATATATATAATTATTCATTAATAATTTTATAAATACTTTTAGAAAAAATATTTATTTATTTATAATTATAAATATATAATTGTATAAATATAGTAAATTTGCATTTATAAATATATTTATTTATAAATATTTTTTTACAAATATTTTTTTAACATTATTAATGAATATCTAATTTTAAGTGCATGCACATATGTTAAAAACGAGTGAAACTGAATAAATTAAGAATAAGAGCACTTTAAAAATATTGAAAAAATAGATAAGTTTTATGTGTGTGCATTATATATAAAAATGAATTGATTATGTATATGTGAAACCAATATGACACAGATTTGATGTCGAGTACTATGCAATTAGTCAATATTTTTAATTCATATTAATTTTTAATTATAAACTATTATTCAATAAATATATGAATATTTAATGTAAAGTGCATAAATATTTTTTAATATATAAATCATATTTATATACATTAATATATATCTATAAATTTAATATATACAATTTAATAACATTAATTATCATAATTATCTAATTAATAAAATGTTTAATATTTAATAATTTATAATAAATTTAATCATTTTAATCAAAATTTATTTAATTAATAAAATTTGTAATATTTTTTTAATAAAATCAATTTTTATTTTAATTTATTTAATTTTTTCATTTTATTTATTCGGTCCTTTATCAGTGCTAAAAAATCAATGATGAAATAAAATATTTATCAGTGCTAAAAATAATGTGCTGATAAAGGGTACCCTTTATCTATGCTAAAAATAAAGCACTGATATATGTTACCCTTTATCAGTACTAAAAATAAAGTGCTGATAAATGTTTCCTTTATTAGTACTAAAAAAAGCACTGATAAGAGGTTAAATATATCAGTGCTTTCTTTAGCACTAGTAGTTTGAGAGGGTATGGCTTAGACATTGGTACTAGGCCCATGAATTTCTACACAGGACAACTATATGAACAGTCATGCATTTGTGGAGGTTTTCCATACTGATGTTGATGCTGGGGAGGGGTATTTCTAAGTTGTCTTGTTCTGGGATTTGACCTTCATTTATGTTGATGTTTCTATGTCCTTGAAGTCATGTGAGGTTTCCCCCTTTTCCCTTAAAATGGGGTTTATCTAAAATTAATAAAAATTTAGGCCTTTAGGCCATTCAGTCAATCAGTCTTTAGTGCTGATAAATATTCCATTTATCATCATTTTTTTTCTAGCACTGATAAATACTAGTGCTGTTAAAGGCCATTTTTGTAGTAGTGTCATGTGATTATTTGACTATTATAATATCCATGGTGAAGTTTCATGTGAATATTTATATGTAATTATTTATTCAGCTTTTATTATTTCCATATTATGATCAAGATTATGTTTAATGGCATATGTTTTTATTCATTCACCATGCATTATTGTTTATATCAGCTTCCTCTGTATTACTTACCCTTATTGGTAATCTGAGCTCATCCCTTTCTTAGGTTTTACTTTTCCCTAGGATACGAAGATGTATATTATGAATTACTTTCAGAGATAATCTAGGAGTTATGGATGTTTCCAATGAAGTTTCTATATTGTTTTACCCTTCAAGTTGTAATGTAAAAATTATGTTTGTATCTGGTTTTCAAAAACTACTAAAATCATAGATCCTTTGGTATGAAAAAACTTGTTCATAGTACTAATGTAATAATGTAAGGAACTGAATCCAGGATACTGTGGTTGGGGTCTTTACATATATACTCTACCTTTATTTTTGAGTTATCCATGGTAGATTATTTTGAACTCTTCTAACTGATAGCTCCACCATTTAGAAAAAAAACCATATTTAACTCTCATATCATCTATATCAGATTGGAAAATTTGTAATATCCCGACCTATGTTTCACTAAATAGGATCCCTGATCTAGTTCACCATGAGGCCTCAAGAAAGCCCCTCTATATTCTAGAGGTTTCCGACTAGCAGTGAGGGCCTAAGGTGGGATAATGGGGAGACTATGCCCTCATATCAGAGTAAGAAACAATGAAAGTAACTAAATATCACACATGTTAGTAAAGAAATGGAGTGGGTAAGTATCAAATAAACTCAAATATAAGCATGTTGTAATGATAAATTTAATTAAGTGATCTCTTGAACAACTATTCCATACATACAACACTGATCACCCGCTAGGCCAACCATACATATACATGAGTAAATAAAAGAAACAGAAGTAAAAGTACAAGAATATACTATGTACACCAATCCATACCACATAAATGATCTCCAAGTACATATCCAATCCATCCTACTCGATCAATACTAGGCCTTAGCCCATCCTGTGCTTATAATCAAGTGAATGTATAATTGGGAACCCTAGTTAAATGGATGCCTGAGAAGGGTGCGAGTACAAGACTTAGTAGAGAACCACCGACGTGGTCCCATATATATCCAGTAATATGTAATGTATTAATATGTGAGCTACTCATCAGAATAAAAATAATAAATATATATGAAATAATAAATATAAATTAAGACGTGATAAAATAAACTATTGCCAATCCTTGGGTTTGTGATCCTGATCAACCATACCTGCTTCATCCTAAGCCAGAATGTCTTTAAATAAGGTTTCATAATATATATATATATATATATATATATATAAATGTATATATACATCCCCATAAACACAGTCACACATGAATAATGTTATAACTAATATAAATAAAATCAACCCACAATCGATCCTGGGGTCTATAATCTTGATCAAAAAATGCCTTCTTTGGCCAATGATGGAAAAGTATCTGAGCAAGATATGTCACAAAGTGGGATACATGTTGTAGACTTGGTATCACCCGTACTCACCTCGAATCACTATAATAAAGGATTTCATCTACTAATGGAAAATACTATAAATACGACACTACATTAATCGTGGCCTACATAATATGTATCAAGTACCAGACCTACAAGGGATAGGACCTAGGTCCATTAACCAAGGCATCCTCTTTGAGTATATGGGGCACATCTATAGAAAATTCAGTATAATGTAGACCTACTAGGGTTAATATCTTGATCCATAGACCAAGAAATCCTCTTAGAGTTCATAGAGAAAATCAATATAAAACTTAGTATAATGTAGGCCTAATAGGGATAGGACCCAGGTCCATAGACTAAGGTATCCTCTTAGAGTCCTTAGAGTTAATCCATAAAAAACTAATTATAATATGGGCCTGCATGGTCTAGATACCTAGGTGTAGTGGATGCAGTTTCCTCTTTGAGTCCATGAAGTTCATCCATAGAAAACTCGGTAAATGGCGTCATACCTCCAGGCATTGTTAGTGACATACCACAACACCCACCATCAGGGCCATACCATGATATCCAAAACCAAACATGGCTCAAGATGGATTCTAGAAAATATATCTGACATATAAACAAAATATATATCACATTTTATTAGTATCATCATCCAGGAAATGCCTTTATCAATCATATATGTATCAAAAGTATCCATCTGAAATCATAAAATAAAGAGTGAGGGTGGTTGAACGCCTAGACTCACTACTACTCTCATAGCCTCTCAGGATTGAAAGTTCAGTATAAGTTCTAGGTGACACCCAATAACATATCTACCTAACTGATATGAACTAGTTCAGGTTTGGTCGACTACTAGGGAATCCACTAGGGTACCCTATATCAATACACCAAAGACACATTCAACTTGGGATCCTAGAGGTCCATACATAAGAAGAGGTATCCCTCTTGGGAACCTCTAAGTTAGTACCACAGTCTCTCTAGGAATGTCTACACACCCAAACCAATTATGTTATTCCTAAGGTTGATCCACCTAGGCCTATATAAAGGATGACATTCCTTACCAAGAATAATCTCACCTCCTAGGAGGTCTGGAGGCTACTTAATGCCTTAAGGGCTAAGTCTTGGCCCCTAGGGGACAAAGCATGAGGCTAGTGCACCAGGTTTATTAGTGATCCCTTGGATCCATCCACTACAATTATCCAATTAATTAATTAAATAATACATTCAATAAATTGAAGAGGAGGCATCACCCTTAGTGGAGATCCCAGGAATACACATAATACCATAAACATGCATAAATACTAAAAGGGTTGGTATGAAAGACCACATACATTTAAAAAGCTTTCCATTTATTTTCCCAAGGTTGGTAGAAACTGACAAGTCCTTCTCAAGATCAATTAAGTAATTCTATATCATATCTTACAAAAAAACAACCATATCAATTAATTATGACAATATTATAATTAATTAATTAAAACCCAATAATTTAGTTTAAAGAACCAATTTATTTAAAATAGACACAATTCCTAAAATCTTATCGGATGATCCCATCACACCGAAATAGTGACCAAACACTTTCTAACAACCCAAGTCTCATTTTAAACCTTGTATCAGGCATAATCACTAAAAAATGTAATAAAAAAACATTTAACACTTTTATTTAAGGCCTTAAATCTTTAAAAATTCACCATAGTGACATACTTCAATGAAATGACACATAATGAAGTGTAGATGGCCTCTTGGGTTATCATCTTCCTAAGAAGAGTGAAAACCCCAACATTGGTATCTAATTCCACCATGATCAAGTGGAATCATGATCAAAATCCCACACCGATGGAACCTATGTTAGAGGAATAAGTAAATGAACAAAATTGAGGCTAATGATGTTGGAGGGTTACCTCAAGGTTTCTAACACACTCAACGACATCCGATTCTGACTAAAAATAGGGAATAACTCCCATGGAGGGAAGGATGAAGAGGTTAGCACATGCGAGGATATCCTATAAAAAAAGGAGGAGGAAAATCAGGTACAACCCTTTAAGGGTCAGAGGGAAGAAATGGTAATTTTCCCCTCTTTATTGAACTTAATGGTTAGGCTACACGGTTTGGAAAACCATGCATCAATCGTGTGATGCTTTTTTCCCCTAACACCTCCCCCTCACATGATTTTAGTGCATAATTAGTCAAATTGTGCATCAACCATGTGACATTTTGCAACAAATTGAAGACCCCACATGGTTTCCTATGGCCTAACACATGATTTCTCAAACCATGTGCCTAAATAAAATAGTTCTCATAGTTAGGTTGCATGGTTATCACTAAATTTGCATCAAATTTGTGCCATTTTCTGCATCTTTCTAAAACTTCAGTTTCAAGCCACGAACCCAAAGGACTTTCCTGAAACCTCTAAGCTACATACCAAGCCTCATTCTATGCCTAAAAAAATTATTTAGAGGCATTCTAACATTTGAATTACTATTATGAATCTCTGATAAATATTTGAACAATCCATTAATTGATAATTCAAAATCCATTGGAAATTTACAACATGGAAAAATATAGGATCTTAGAGACTCCCCACCTTAAAAATTATCGTCCCTAAGATGACTTATTGGGTATAAAAATGAAAACCCAACCTACTTGGGTCATGAATTAAGTTAGAAAGGACACATTGTGTTTCTGATCGTCCAACATGCCTCCAAGCACTAATTTAATCATATGACACTTAACCACAAAAACTGAGCCAATTATCATAACCAAAGTTGAAATACCAGGAAAATTATTATCCAAGACCATATAATCAGAGACATGGTCACATCCACATCTCTTCTAACAAGAAACCTATGGTGCTCCTAGCTATATGTTCTTTCTTACATGTCTAATTCTGAGCCATGGTACTTACAATATTAGAATTACCTAAAAAGAAACATCCATAGTTTCTTGATGATGATTCTAGTATGTTTATAAAAATGATACACCTGATCAAAAACCGGGTCACTACTCATAGTACTCAATCTGATCGATGATCGAATTCCATTTGATCAAGATCAACATATTCATATCGACTTTTCCTTGAAAATCCCTGACTAACCACCAGTCCACACCTGTCTCATCCAATGACATGATCAATGTTGTTCCATACTAACTAGATTCAACTATATAAAATAATGCAATTCGAACCACCTTTTGATGAATATTCTCGAAAAATCTCAACTTCAGTAGCTAACACATCACCAAAAACTGATCTTATGCCTTTATCCCAAGGCATAATGATATCATTTTGAGCATGATCACCAAAGTCTATAACCAACTTTTGGTGACACCTCTTATCCAAACTATCCCATGTTCAAAAATATCATTGTGTTATAACTTAAGAATGGTAGAATACTTGATCCAACACCGTTGGATTGTCGAAAGCTACTCCAAGATTAATGCCCACACTTGTAATTAACCCAAGTCCATATTCAAATTTTTACCTAGAATTTACTAAGAAATATATCCATACCTTGATCCATTTATTTAATATCACATGAGATCCAAATGACCATCCAAATAATGGTCTCATGGTCCCATGACCCTTATCACATGATAGCCAAAATATGGTAACCAACATGCCACACCCCACCTTAGGGGAATCCTTGTTGGCTCACCATTGAAATGAGTTCCCGGTCAATGTATATAAAGCCCTTCCCCTTTCCAAACATAACTATAGGAAATGATAGAGACAATCTCACTTTTGAGTGTCAAATCTTAACATCACCCATTCCCATTCCCGAAGAACAACTTCCATGGAAACACCAAATTCCAACTCACAACGAGGGTCACTTCCCTCTAACGACCAATGATTCACTCCCACAACATGTCTCACATTATAACACTCCTCAGGCACAACCTCAAAAGTTTTCTCATGAAAATAGGAAGGATATTTAGATATAGATCAATGTATAGCCCATTATCTCTGAACATACTCAAGATGATGTCAATATATTGGGCATGATCACCTATAGAATAGGTGTATGATAAGATTCCATTGATTGGTGTGTATTTCTCCTCTGAGACACACTCACTTCTAAATAGGATGCACTTTCCTTATTTGACTCTTGACACCATGTCTCTTGAAAATGTGTATCCAGGTCCAACCATGAGGTCAACTGCCTCCTGAAACCCAATTTATTCTTGATGTATCCTATGCCAAAGAGAGACATTCCTCATTTAATTCACAACTTTTTGTAAAACAAGACCATATCATTTATTTTAAACCATTAGTCCTTAGATCACACACAACTGATCACCACTTTATAATTTAAATGGTACCACATGTATCCAACATGTACCAAAATGTTATACAGAATGGGTGTACAACCTCATACCATCCGATCATCATCACTTGACTCACTCTCCCATGGTCCACTCATCAAAAGGCCAAGATGAGCATGCTATAAGGAATGTTAGTCTCATCAAGCTAAAATATCCCTTGGAATTCCTCTTCAAAATCAGGTACCTCACTCATTCCATGATTATTTTCATGACCTCCCATCACTCAGAGTTATTTTTTCTAAAATTAAATCATCAACCACACAAATACCATTCGACTGGGTCATGCACCCTAATAGTCTTGACCATCAAATTCATTCTAAAAACACTAGCACCCTTTGGTGTTGTCTTAGAAACTAGGTATCATAATGACTATATTACGAAACATGAGAACCTATCATGAACCGATCTCTATATGAGAATAAAAATAAGTTCACACCTCAAATGGATTCCATAAACTCGGGCCATCCTATCTCACAAGTTTCCCTTAATAAAAATGAAATGTCAACCAATAAGGGTATGAGTAAAAACTAAGGGTCTCTAGGTTTAACCACCTATCCCAAAGGCCAAACCTCTCAATAAGGTCACATATCTTGGGGCGTAATCCATGCACCCATCTCAACATGAGGCATATAATGTGGCTTCTAACTCTCTCTCTAAAATAGGTAAATAAATCATAAACCTAAAAGGGTCAAAAATATCAAGCATCAACCTACTTAGGACTTTATCATCTCAAAGAATCATTATAAGGTACCACTCCCTAAAGTATCATGATATAAATGTAGGAAAGATAACTAATTGACAATCCCCAGACATTATCATATGGTAATACCCCCTTGAGGTCCATTTTACTATAAATGTTTATGTATATATCATCATCTTACAAAGAAACCCAACCAGTTCAACTAAAATGAAATTATCATATTCCAATGTTGGATTATGAAGGTCAAAAGTATGTAAAAATCACAGTCTCAATGATATGTGTTGTATCATAAGTACACGGTTCAATTAAGTAGAATTTAATTAAAAGATATGTATAAAAACATTGTATAGGTTGTTACTAACACTTTAAATAATAGAACCTAAGTAACAACACCCTATGAGGGTTCAAAAGATGGGAATCATATGATTAATATACCTACTAGTGTCAATTTACCTCATGCTCACAAGGATTGAGTTATCCGTCTCACTATAAAACATCTTAATGTAGATCCATACATCTTTCCATCAAAGGAAAATATATATAATATTTGGATCAATTGATTAGAGTTCCACTAAGAACCTACATGTGAAAACACCATTTAGGTCATTGTAGAAACTTTAAATAATCGACCTATGTAGTTAGAAAACTCACACACTTTCAAGACTATAACATGTGGACCCTACATGCCAAATATGATGCATGAGACACCTATTTACATTGCTGTCCAAGAGTAAAAATCAATCAATGTACCCTTTCCAATGAGTTGAGATAAATAATCCATAGTAAATAATAAAATTCACACCAACATGTGCATTGATCAAAGAGAAAGTCATATACAACTGAAACATCACACATGAATAACATCAATCCCATAAGCCTAGAAACCTAAACTTATTACTGGGAAAAGTTTTCTTGATGCACCGATTTGATATCCATCACAGATTCTGAAACATTCATAATACTCCTATCTACCATATCCCAAATAGTTACACAATAGAAAAGTAACACCTCTGATACAAATTTGTAACATCCTAACTTGGGTGCTACTAAATTTGTGACCTGATAAGGTTTTCCATGAGGTCTCAAGCATGCCTCCCCATATGCCAAAGGATTCCAAATATAATATAGGGCCTAGGTTGTGATCGTGAGGAGACTATAACCTCATATAAGAGTAAGAAAATACTGTAAGTAACTAAATATCATGTATGTAAATAAATAAATAGAGTAAATAAGTAGTAAATAAACTGAAATAGTAGAAGTATTTAATAATAAATGGAATGAAATGAAGGCGTAAATGGTCATTCTATACATACAACACTAATCACCCATTGGGCCAACCATACATATACATGAGTAAATAAAAGAAATAGAAATAAAAGTACAAGGATATACTATGAACACTAATCCATACCACATACCTAATATTCATATACAAATCCTAGCCATCATACTTGATCAATCCCAATCCCTTACCCATCCTGTGCCTACAACTAAGTGAATGTCTTCTTGGTTACCCAGGTGAAATGGAAACCCAAATAGGGTGTGAGTATAAAAATCAGTTGGGCACCATCAATTTGGTCCCGTACATAGCCAATAATATGAATTATATAAATATGTGAGATAATAATCAAAAAAAATAACAAATATAAAAAATAATAAATAAAAACTAATATGTAATAAAATAAACCACATCCAATCTTTGGGTCCATGATCCTGATTGACCATACTTGCTTCGACCTAAGCTGAAATGTATCTGAACAATGTTTCATCACATATATATATAAATATAAATGCGTATATTCATCCTCATAAATACACACACACAGACATATATATATATATGAGTAACTTGAAAAATAACATAAATAAAATAAACCCATAGTCGATCCTGGGGTCCGTAATCCCGATTGAAAAATACCTGCTTCGACCAGCACCATGAAAGTATTTGATCAAGCTACATCACCAAGGGGGATACATTTACTAGTATTAGGATCACCTATAATTTCTTCCAATAACTATAATTAAGGATTCCATATACCAACGAAAAATCCTATAAAATGGAAGTACATTAACTTCTGTCAACACCGAATTTATAAAGTATCAGACCTACAGGGACCAATACCTAGGGACATTGAAAAATTTATCCTCTTTGAGTATATGGAGCATATCCATAAAAAAATAAATATAATGTCAACCTAATAGGGCTATGATACAAGGCCATAGACCAAGGAGTCCTCTTAGAGTCCATAGAGAACATCCATAGAAAACTCAGTATAATGTAGACCTACTAGGTCTAGGACCCAGGGCTATAGAGTAATGTGTCCTCTTAGATTCTATAGAGTGAATCCATAGAAAACTCATTATAATATGGGCCTATATGGTCTAGGAACCTAGGGACAGTGTCTGTGTAATCCTCTTTGAGTCCATGAAGCTCATCCATATAAAACTCGATAATGGTGCCATACTTTCAGTCATTTTTAGTGCTATACCATAGTTCCCATAATTGGTTCCATATTGTGATATCCAAAATCAAACATGGCTCAAGAAGGATTCTAGGAAGTACGTATTTTATCCCAGAAATATATGTATCAAATAACATCAGTCACATTATACAAATACTAAGAAACAACTCTTTCAATCATAAATACATCAGTTGTAACCATGTGAAAGCATAAAAGAAAGAGTATGGTTGGATGAAAACCTAGACACACCACTACTCTCACAGCCTCTCGATATTGAAAGTTTGGTACATATTCTAGGTGACAACTGCTACCATCTCTACCTGACCCATACACAATAGGCCAAGGTTGGTCAACTACTAGGAAATCCACTAGGATACCCTAGATTAGTATACCGAAGAGGCATCCTACTCAGGATCCTCAAGGTCTATACATAAGTAGAGGTATCCCTCTTGGGAACCTCTAAGTCAGTACCACAGTCTATTCGAGACTTTCTACACACCCAAACCAGTTATATTATACCTAAAGTTCATCAAAATAGGCCTATACAAAGGATAAAATTCCTTACTAAGGGTAGTCTAATCTTCTAAGAGGTCTGAAGTCCACTCAATACCTCATGGGCTAAGTCTATATTACTACAGGTTAAAGCATTAGGCAAGAACATAGGGGTCATTAGTGACCCCTGGCGTTCATCTACTAAAATTATCTAATTAATTAATTAAACAAGCCATTGAATAAATTGAATAGGAGGAATAAACCTCAGGGGAGAGACCAAGAGTACATATAATACCATAAACATTCATAAATACTAAAAGGGTGGGTATAATAGACCACCTAACTTTAGGAATCTTTCCATTTATTTTACCAAGGATAGTAGCAACTACCAAGGACTCTTTAAGCTCAACCGAGTCATGATGGGTCATTTATTGAAAAAAACCACCATATAAATTAATTATAACAACATTATAATTAATTAATTAAAACCCAACAACTTAGTATAAGGAACCACTTTATTTAAAATAGGCATAACACCCAAAATCATACCAGCCGATCCCATTGCACTAGAATAATGACCAAACACTTCCCAACAACACAAGGATCATCAATAACTTTTAATTGGGAATAATACCTAATAAAAAACATAAAAAACCATTTAATAATTTTAATTAATTCCTTAAATCTTTATAAATTCACCACAATGATGTACCTCAACGAAATGACATGCGAAAAAAGTGCATACAACCCCTAGATTTATCCTATTCCTAGATAGAGTGAAAATCCTAACATTGGTATCTAATTCCACCATGATATGATGTAATTGGGATTGGAATACCTCACTTATGGAACCTAGGTTAGAGGAATAATGAAAATAACACAATCGAGGATAATAAAAGGATTACCTCAAGGTTTCCAACACAACCAATGACCTCTGATTCCAACCAAGAATAGGGAAGAACTCCCATGGAGGGAAGGAGGAAGAGGGTAGCGCACATGTGGAGACCCTGGGTGAAAAGGAGGTGGAAATAGGGTATAAGACTTTAAGGTGTGGAGGAGAAAATAGTAATTTTCCCTTCTTTAATGAACCACATGGTTAGGCTGTATTGTCTAGAAAACTATGTGCCAACCATATAATGCTACCATCCCCACACAAATCTACATCACGTGGATACAACACATGGTTAGTCAAACCATGTTCCAACCGTGAGACATGTCTAAAACAAATTTTAGATCCCCCATATGGTTTCCTCTAGCCTGTCGTTCGGTTTCTAAAACTATGCACCTGTACAAAATGGCATTCATGGTTAGGATGCATGGTTAGCACTAACTATACACCATGAACTGTATCTTTAAAAAACTTTAGTTTTGGGCCCAAACCCCCCATGAAACTCCCAAAACCTCCAAGATACAAACCAAGCCTCATTATATAACTAAAAAAATATTTAGAGGCACTACAACCTTTGAATTACCATTCTAAACCTCTGAACAATATTTGACCCATCTAGTAATTAAAAATTCAAAATCCTTCAGAAACTTCCAACTCAGAAAAATATGGGATCTTACAACTTCCATATATGTAACCCTTTACATAGAGACCATCCTCTCCTATAAATACCAATAAAATATCCTTAGTCCTTATTAATTACTTAATGAGGTTCTTAACATCAATCTTGTGACTCTCACTTGGATTGAATTGGTATCTATTGGTTATACTAATAACATAGGTAACATAAGGTCAAGTAAACATCACGATATACATTTTAGATCCTATGGAGGAAACATATGGAATTATATAAATCCTTTTTAACTATTTATAGGGATCCTAAATCATTATATTTTTTAATGAAACACTGGAAAATATCCATTTTTTAAGTTCTTTATGTTAAACTTATTTAGAAATTTACCAATTTATGTGCCCTGAATAAGTGTAAGAAATATCTTAGATTTATCATTATAGATATTCATACCAAATATATAGTCTTCTTAACCCATGTATTTCATATTGAAGAATTTTCCTAACCACATCTTTACAAAATATAAATTCATAAGTTTATTTCTTATAAGATGTATTTCATCCACATATAATATTAGAAACACTATAACACTCCAACTAATACACTTATATACATAGGAATCATCAAAATTTTTAATTAATCCAAACTCTTTGATTGTATCATCTGACTGAATATTATAGCTTCAAGAAGCTTGTTTCAATCAATAAATTGACTCTTGAAACTTTTAAACCTTAACAAATTCATTTGGAACTTCAAAACCTTTAGGTTGTATCATATACACATCCTCAACTAGATTACCATTAAGGAAATAGGTTTTAACATCCATTTGATATATCTTATAATAAAAATGAGCTTCTTTGGCTAAAAATATTTGAATGGAATTTATCATCATAAAAGGTGAAAATGTTTATTCATAGTCAATACCATGAATTTTCATGTAACCCTTTTCCATCAATAATGATTTATAGGTTGAAACTACCATCCACATCAGTTTATTTTAGAAAAACCCCTTTCACCATATGGGTCCCACCCTTTTAGGTGCATCCACCAATATCTAAACTTGGTTACTCTATATGAAATCTATTTTAAATTCCATATATTTTAAGTATTTCTTAGAATTAGTACTCTCAATGTCCTACTGGTAGGTAGTAGGTTCATCACCTATGAGCATTAATTCATTATCATTATCCATGAGAAATCCATATCTCATGATACCTTGACAAATCCTATCATACATTCAAGTTTCTTGTGTAACTTTAGATTGTTCTTCTAACATAACTCCTTATGGAAATGGCTCAACTTCCACCTCAAGAACAATTCCTATTTATTAATCTTAACTCTTGTAAGTTTAACTTTACACCCATGTATTCATCAACTCAAGTATTATTTATCAAGTAAAAAACTACATTAATCCATAAACACTTTATGTTTAGTAGTATTATAAAATTAATATCCTCTAGTCTCTTTGGGATAACCAATAAATAACCATTTCTTAGATTTAGGGATGAGTTTAATAGAATCCAAATTCCATACATATTCTTTACAAACACAAATCCGCATAAAATAAATATGGGGACATTTCCCATGCCATATTTCATATGGCGTCTTTATGACTACTTTAGATAGAACACGATTTAACATGAATGCAACTATCTCCATTGTATAAACCTAGAATGAAATAGGAAGTTCACCCTAAATCATTTTATTGTACTATATACAATAGGGTATATTTCATCCTTTTAGACACACCATTCCACAATGGTGTTCTAGGATGAGTAAGTTGTGGAACTTTTCCACAATCTCTTATATGATCAGTGAATTATTAAATCAAGTATTCACCACCCCAATTTGATCAGTAAATCTTAATAATTTTTACTAGGTGATTCTGTAATTAATTCTAAGAATCTTTGAACTTTTTAAAAGTTTCATATTTGTGTATCATTAGACACACATAACCATACCAACTTAAGTCATCCGTAGAAGTAACAAAGAACCTAAAACCACCACTTGCTAGAGTACTCATTAGGAGCCTACCATGCCTTTCGCCTTTCCACTAAAAGGTACTTAGTAATTTTTATTAATAAACAATATTAACATGTATCAAACAATTAATAATCAAGTGGTTCCAAAAATCCATCTCTATGGAGTCTTTTTATGAATTTCTCATTTATATTTAGAAGGATACAATCCCAAAGGTTAGTGAGATTTGAATCAAACCTGATATTTTTATTCTAAATGTTATAGAAAGGATTATCCATATCTATATTATATAAACCATTTAACATATTCCCAATTCCATAAAAAAAATTCATTCATATATATTGAACAACTCTTGTTCTTAATATTGAATAAAAAACCCATCTTGTTCAAACAAGATATAGAAATAATATTTTTTTTATGTTGGGAACAAAAAATAATAGTTATCTAATTCTAGAATCAACCCACTTAGTAAATTTAGATCATAAGTTCTAACTTCCAATGAAACAAATTTTACTCAATTACCGACATGAAGATATACTTCACCCTTTTTCAAATCCATTTTATCTATGAGTCTGTGTTTATTAGAAAAAATGTGTGATGGAAACCTATTATAAAATAACCATGAGTCAGAGTTAGTGAAATTGAATTCTATAACATTAACATTCAAATGATCAAAATGAATCTATTTAAGAACACTTCACAACCTTATATATATATAATACTGCATTATAGATTAACCTATGAGGGATATTAAAATTATTATCATGAAGTAATCCATAATCTATAACAAATACATATCTATGAGAGAGTATCATGTTTTATAAATTTTCATCAAGGAAGTTTAATGAAATTACTCCCACTAAAAATGATGGACCCATACGTCATATTAGAGAGACAATATACATACTTCATCATGACTTACACCAGGTATCACGTAAATAATCCATGACTACATCTAGAAGATAATTATTGTTAATCATATCATATATGATTCTTAGATAGATGAGTAAATAAATATTTATCTAAATACATAATAAGGATCCATTCAACTCTATTACTATGGTATCGTAATGGTTAATGTTTCTTGGCTAAGTTTAACCCATAGAAAATTCTAAGATCAAGGAACTTAACAGTTAGGGTCACCTCATTACTTTTTTCCTTACACAAGAAAAACCATGGTCACCTAATGGTTTGGGTTACCTATAATAAATAACCAAGGTCTTTAAAAGTGACTCTTTGGAAGGAATATCACACTTAGTATTAGAGGTTTTATCTTTAAAATTTTCATCAAATTAATCTAAATCACATTCTTATTAAACCCATTATATCTTATGCCATCTTTATCATATCATATTTTATTCCTTTGTGTATGAATGCTTATAACTATTTTTTTGGAATACCTATTACATCTACAAAATTAATGTTCTCACACCACATTAATGTGTAACTCTTTACACAACCCACAATTTTGTGTTAATCCCCCAAAAATAGATACAAAACATATTCACATATATCTAAATTCATCACATAAATAATGTGAATGAAATCTTCATTTAAAGGCTTAGATTTATATGATAGTAACAATTTTCACATGAGTAAACCAAAAATGATATATATTCAACCCTCAACTTTCAAGAACAAGACATAAACCTCCAGGATAATGGGATGTTTGATCCCAAGTCCATCTCCATGGGTAGAATTTATCCAAGAGAGAACCCAATTTATAATAACTCTAAAACCCAATATGCACAAAATATACTTTATAACTATATTCAATATCATAACTTTAATTAAAATTCAAGGTCAAGGTAGATGAAAAATAAATCTAACAAATTTATACCTAACATGTAATGTAGGTAATACCAATCAACTAGAATAAATTTATTTAAAAAATAAAGCATAAACAATATTCAATTTTTATAAAAATTTTATAATCATTCATATTTAAAGGGAATAAAAAAATAAACATTTTATTTATTTTTAAAAACATGAGATACAAATATGAAATTTTCACATTTAATATGAAAAATACCATTTTACATAGACCAACACTTATTATTTATAAACATTTTATAGATGAGAATTTAATTTATTAAAATATATATTTTTAAACTTTTTTACATATATCATATTTTACTATTGATAATATTATTAGCAATTGTAAAATAATATTGATACAATAAAGTGATATACACATATTAATAATATTTTATTATATAACTCCCAATTGGATTCTATGATTGAAATCATCAAATATGATTGGAAATTTCATAAATATTCTATCATATTTTATGATTGATCCAATTCATAATTATGTTATGATACTCAGTTTTATAGAAACTTAGAATTGAGTCATATTTTATGATATCATATATCATATGATATGATTCAGTTCAAATCCTAAGGTTTCCAATATATTTTACCATATTATATAAGTTATTCATACACTTTGAATAATCAAAATAGAATATTTTATTCATATAATACATTATGATATTGGTATAAAAACATTATGATTGGAACATTTTTCAAAAAGAAGATAAACATGTATAAATGATAAATAACAATGCCTTGATTCCACCGATGAATTTAGGGAGATCATCCAATGATCATTTTAAATAGAAAAAACCCATAGTTTCCTCATTTATCATCAATAGATGTTTTATGTAGTAAAATAAAGAAAAAATGGGCATGATGTACATAAAAAATGATTTCCTCTATCTTTATTCCTCAATGCTTGATGTAAATCACTAAAGGAATATCTAATGCCTCCTACCTCTATAGGTGATACATAAACCTTGGTTTAAGGACCCACATTTTTACAGGATATGAAGTTCAGAGGAAATTTTAATTTTTGGACCCAGAGTAGGGAACATTTCATGAAGTTATTCTGATAAAAAATACTAGGGTTGGAACATATGTAGAAGATAGTTTTGGATGTGAATTGAGGCTCATGAGGAATTTTAAGTGCTTGGGAGAGTATTAGAGAAGGATTAGAGTGACCTTTATATATAATGTTGAAGAAAGTGAGGCACCATAATGTAGAAATCGGGAACTATGGTATGGTGCCTTGATGCCATAGAGGTCATAGTGCAGTGGTGATGGGATATGCCATGGTGGTTCTTATAAAGAAATACCATGACATAGCACCAAGGCTATGTCATGTTTTTTACTCATGATGTATTAGTGTCAGATTATATTGATAAGAGTTCTATCATAGAGGTAGGGCCATCAAGCTACCTCATGAGGGGTCTCACAACATGGATCCATATGCCATGCTATATCTAGTGCTTGTGGGTGGGACTCTGTGCTACAACCCATGGGGTTTTGTCACAAGGCTGGACTAGGTGAGGATTCTTTCACCATGGCCCATATTTCCATGCTGTAAGGGGGTTCCCAAATGATTTTTTTAGCTGATGAAAACCTGTTTTTTGAGGCTATCCCCCTGACGTATTTGGAAATGAGGGTAATTATGAGAGTTCCATTTTATCAAGATCTCCCCATCCACTTCTTTCCATGGATCCCCCATGACGGGGGATGTTCTTGAGGAATTTTTGAGGTGATTTCAGGTACCTAACACCATCCAATTACCTTAATTATTATTATCCTTGGTTGTTAATAATTTCCTTGGTTTTTGGGATAGGGGTTTGGAATCTATTCCATGATATCATGTTGGAATCATGCGAGAATGATGGAGATTTTTCTCAACAAGGATAGAGGACATTAAAAAAGGTTAAACCTATTCTCTTGGGTGTGGTTTTGGTGAAATGACATTTCTTTATGAGTTTTCAATGAATATTCAATTTTTTATTAAGTTAAATTATTAATTAAAAATCATTATAATAAGTTATTTATTTCTCATGGCATGAGATAGGATCTCAGGAGCTGGTACAAGCTTAGATATGGCATGGATGTTCTTGGCCGATGATGTGTGTGGGTTTGGTGAGGGGTTAAATCTAGTATCAAGGTAGGTGGAACCTATAACACAATTTTATATGTTGTTTTTGATTGAACATTCACGCGTTCTTGTTGAAAAGGTTTTGGTATTGGAATAGAGATCGAGAGAATCTTGGAGAGAGAGAGAGAGATAGGATGGCATTGGGATTACTAGTCTCAGGATAAGTTCTACCTATCTTTTAATTAGTTTGTATCATATGAATACTATATATCAAAGTGTATATAGTTACAATTGAATTTAATAGAGGATCATGGTGAGTTTTAGGGTGATGGGTGATATACAAGTAGCTTAGTTTGGTTTCTTAGGGCTAGTTGGTCAGGTATGGGAGGATTTTTCCTAGTAATGATGAGTGATATGGTTTTACATATCATGTTCGATGATGAACACATTTTTTAGGGTGTATAGGGATCTTGGAATGTTCCATGAGTGGGATGAGTCCTCGTAGAATAGAGAATTGTGACAAATAGAGGTTTTATCTAGGTGACGAGTTTGAGAGATCTCCCTTAGGAGGTGTGATATGAGACATAGTATGGGTCATGGTAATTATTGAGGAATTTTTATAGGGTTTATAAGGGGATTAATGTAAGATAGTATAGGAAAATACCTAGATAATGAGACCAGGTTATGATGTGAGAATCAGAAATGTTTTGGACCCTACATTTTGAGGCTAGGGTTAGGTAGAGCCTATGGGTTTTGAGAACACTATGGGGGTTTTAGAGATGGCTTGGTTTTAGTGACCATAGACTAGGATGGGTCTGAGGGACCCTTGTAGATTCCCTAACAAGTGAGGTAAGAATGTCCCTGAGGACCAACATGTTGTGAATAAACTACGAAACATATTGAAGGTGAAGGGATAGGTCCCGAGTGACCTTCATCCTTTGGCGATCTATGAGATTGTGAGATGGGATTCATGAGATATTTCTATTTCATGTGGGTACAAGTCATATCCCTAACCCTATGTGAAAGGGGAGGGAGGTATGGATTGGACCCTACCCTAAGTGAGAGGGTAGTGGTTAGGATGTGTGGCCTTTCCCTGAGTGGGAGGTATTGAAAGGGATAAATGTTGGCACTAAAATTCCACCTGAAGGCACACATGACCAACTTTGGGAAAATCAAAGACATCATATGACTTAATTAAGAATCATAAGAACACAAAGGAAGGTGCATGCAAGTTTCAGATTGTGTGCTCAAGATAGGTATCTACACATAAGAGTCTTGCATGCCAAAGGTGACATCATTTCTCATTCCTTCCCCGAAGGCCACTCAAATGACCAAGGGAACCATGCACCAGATTCTGGCTCTACATGTAAGGCACATTATCCACGAAAAAACCTCTTGCGCACCAAAGGAAACATCAAAATCCTACCTTCTGTAGACCACCACTATAGAGAAGGGAGAATTTGTGAAAAAGGAATTTTCTGCGATAGGAAACTTTCACACCATGATCGAACATTTTAGATATAAATATAAGTTGACCCCCTTATTTTGGGTGAATCTCTAGAATATAAAGCGTCTCTCTATTGTGAATAAGACTGATCTTCTATGACTTCATGAAATCATGGAACCCTCAAGGTAAAAAATATTGTGTGACAGGTACCCTAAAATTCCACCCTTGACCAGTCCCACAATTGTTTAATCTATCCCCAAACTTTTCACATCAATTTAGGTACATGAAAAGTCTCCTCTTATGCACTACCTTGACCTTGTGAATAAGCCTCCAATATTGTGCACACCATTCCTTTGAATATCCATGGTTTTACCTTGTGTCAAAGCACCATGTTTGTGCACCCTTTGCACAAAAAACTCTGAACTTGTGTGTACCTCTTGCACATAACCCTCCAAACTTGAATGTAGAAATTTCATGGTTCCTCGTGAGATGTCCCCTATACCTCTAGTTCATGAATTTACATACCTTTATTTCTCAGTATAGGTGCACTAATTCATAGGCATGATCATGTGGTCCTAATGATTGACCACTCCTCCATACCATTGTACCCTGGAATTAATAAACACATTCCCATCCCAATAGGGAATGAGCAGTGGTTATGTAATCCCAAGGGTTAAGGAGTGAGTCCCCCACATTCGAGCTGCATGAAATGAAACTTCCTAGTCCCAACACCCTCAACACATGACGTTAAACTGTGGACTTACCCTATGAAATAAGAACATTATTCTCCTTGTGTGAGTGGAATGGAATGGTCTTTACACCACCTACCATCATAGGGAATGAGATCCTACTCACATGGAATTAGATCCTCCTCACATGGAATGAGATCCTCCTCACATGGAATTAGATCCTACCCACATGGAATGAGATCCTCCTCATGCAACATGAATGCATAAGCCCCACACACACCCCTCATTGGTGATTATTTTGTGACATGAGCATTTGGTATACTACTTCCTCCTGTTTCTCAGACCTAGCTTGAATCATATGGGCTTATAGGTTATTAGAGATTGTGGAATCAAACTCCATTTACATGGGACTTCTCCTTAGGTATAAACCACAACCCATTCCAAACTATGTGGGATTTGATTCCCAACTAATTGGGATATGCAGGAATACTCCATGAGGTCCAAACCCAACATCCACATCCATCCTAGTTTTCTCCAGGTCACATCCCTGATAATATTATGCCACTCACCTAGTAGATCACATATTCTCTAGGTCCATTGGGTAGATCAATATGTAAGCCCCACACCATCTACAACCAAGATAAATCCTCTTGATAATGGTAGCTTACATGAATAATCCTCACACCATACCTCTTTATTTCTCCCTTAGTGATGTGAACGTCCTTATTGCATGATGTTAAACTGCATGGACTATTCCTGTCACACAACCTTAAATCGCAACATCAAAATATGTGGGGTTTGATCCCTATCTTATAAATAGGCTACATAGGACACCTATATGAGGTTCAATACTAACCAAATGTAAAACATGGTTACCCCTAGGGATTTACCTTCTTGATCCACCTAAAGGGGTGTTATGATCAACCTTCATGGTGTGACATCTTCCATTTATGGGACACACCTCCCAGATTTTCTTCTATAAGGAATTTAGATCCATCCATTAGTAAACTTCTAGGTGTGACATATTCCCTCCTATGGATTCACCTCACTGATCCACCTCCTTGAGGAATTCTGATTATCAATTATATATCCATAAGATATTAAACTTGTGATCCCAAATACATAACTCATGAAAAGAGTGGGATTCCTGAGGTGAAATCCTTGGAAGATATGTTCCTATGGTGTCAGATAACTCATTAAAAACATGGGATACCTGAGATTAAAGAATTGTAAGATAAAATCCTTCAATGTTAGATACCTCATGATCGACATGGGATGACTTGGGTTCTGTGACTAAGATGCCTCCATGAGATGAACACTTATGAGGAAGAATATTGGTGATCAATGTTCCCAGCATCTAGACATTCCAGTGATGCCCAACATGACTAAAATCTTGACCTAAGGTTGTTTCCCTATCAAGACCCACTAGAATTTATAGACAAAATAAGTGTAATTAATGGAAATATATAAAGATATGGAACCAAGAATGTGTTCCATGAACATAAATTAACTCTAAGAGGGAGACATGGACTAGGAGACAAGTTCCAAGTAGGAATCCATAGAAGGAGGATCTGACATCCCATCATCATATTTCGAACAAGGATAAGACATTTCCAATGAAAGTGTTGAGAGATAAATGCCTTTGGAAAGTAGGAATTTAGGGTAACAATTAATGCCATCACGCATTAACATGTGAGGCGATGCGCCCTGATGAAAGCATCAAAAATATAAATAGTGAACCTGATGTGAATCTATTGTCCTCAACATGGGGACTAGTAGTGTTCAAGATATCATAAGATTAGCATGTCATAAGATCTATATATTCGGCTCTAGGTCCCACCTAGAAAATAGTGGGCCTGACATGGAATTCACTAGAATTTGCAATAGTTAAATGTTGAGAATTTCAATCTACACCATCGTCAGCGCGAATATCTATTTATGACCATAGGAGATTGGAAAAACAAGGGAATTAGGAATTTTTTTCCTTATATCCATACTAAAAACTGAATCCTCCTCCTTTTTAGTACCCAAGCTACAAGAAACCAACCACCCAACGCCCGCAGACGCAGGGGCAGGAGAAATGTTAATATGAAAATTATGCATGACACCACTTCCACCATGACTTCCTCTACAACATCAACTATTGGGCGTACACACCTCATATCAACCTTATATATCATCCAAAGGATGGTTATGGACACCCTCGTATGTTGGTACAATTAGGATAGGGTCATTCTCATAAGGGACATGGGACACAAAGACCTAGATGCTTCATCACCTCACTGGAATGGGCCACATATGGAGCCACTTATCCCCACTCCAATAGTAAATATCTTTGAGACCCTCTCCCCGAAGTGATCCTATAACTTGATATCCTATAATGAGGAGGTGGGGAATGCATGAGTCAAAAAAACTAAAACTACTGCCTAGGAACCACCAAGAAGGGATCCCACTAGGTCTTGTCAGTGCCATCAACCACTGGTGTTCCAAGATGAAGAATAGGTAGACTATACCCCTACTCTTCCGACCTTAGTTCAGAACACTTGATGCCAATGTCATGCACATGCTTAGGATAATTCCCATAATGGGGCATCATATTCCATGTATCTAGTGGACCCTAACATCACTGGTTAATTCCACTAGATTCATGTGAAAGATAAGAAGCTATCCATCCATGCTCAGTTGGGATCGAGACCCTAACCGCCCCGCATGCAGAATGGGTTAAATTTTTCAATCGCTGGAACTACAAAAAGCTATTATGGGCCAACTTGTAATGATGAGTTTCAGTATAGAGGTTCTCCCCACACCATCACCAACCCAAACATAGGTTTTCCTCACTCTCATAATCTGCACAAAGGCCCTCATCATTCCATTCCCAGTCCATGTAGAGGTCCTCCCTACTTTGAAAAAATAGTACGGAGGTCCTGCCCATGCTGCCTCCACCAGTCAACACAAAGGCCCTCACTATGTCACAACCAATCAGTGTGGAGGTCCTCCTCACATCATTCCTATCTCATGTGGAGGTCCTCCCCACTCTATCATCGATCCAAGAAAAGGTCCCCCAATTCTTCGACAACCAGTACAACTATACTCCACATGCTATCACCATCGATCAACACAGTGGTGCTATCCATTACAAAACCAATCATAGTGGAGGTCCTCCCCACTCCTTCAATAGTCAACATGGTGGACCTCCCCATGTTCCCACCTATCAAAGTGGAGGTTCTCATCGCACCATCACCAACCAACATAGAGTTCCTCCCTGTGTCCATTTTGATGAGTGCAAAGGTCCTCCTCATTCTTTTACTAGCTAGTAAAGAGATCCTCCCCAATCCATTAACACCTGTCAGTATGGAGGTCCTCCCCATGTTCCCACTAAACAAAGTATAAGTTCTCCCCACTTCATCAAAAACCATAGTTGAGGTCCTCCCCACTCCTATAGTAGTTAAACTAGAGGTCCTCCCCACTTCGATGAAAATTGATACGAAGGACCTCCCCATATCTCAACTGATCAAAGCATAGGTCCTCCCCAAAACATCACCCGCTAGTACAAAGGTCCTCCCCGTGATGAAGAATTACCCGACCCTGAAGAATCATACTAAGGAAAAAGGATGAACTGCCATTGTTGAAAGAAAAATGATAGAAAGAGATAAGTTATTATCAATCCTATTCACTTCTCACATTCCAAGGAATAATACAATTAAATGATGGAAACTTCACCCCAATTGTCAGTATCAAAGACTGGGGTAGGATCCCAGAAGGTGAAGTTTGTCATATCAAAATGTGGGTTCCATAGATTCCCCAAATATCTCCACAGGTACATGCAGGTGGAGGAAGATTTTGATCCCTTCCAGGGGATAATGGTGAAACCATCCATACCATTTGTAGTTTCCCTCTCCACCTCCACCCAGGATCATGGAGAACTATTCTAGAATGGGATAGATGACGAGCATCCAATTGAGCTACCAAAGAGCTCTGCTACCCTCACACATGAGGCAGTGGTGAACAACCAGTCCTATAAGGATGTAATGATGAATTTTATGCCTCCCTCAAGAGACGACCTAGTGTGTAGTGAATAGTTGACTCATATAGTGACTCCTCCAATGGCTGGCCAACCACCGCACCAATCCACATCAGCACCACTACCAATCTCTCATCTAGCACTAATCGAATCATAGACAACCAAGAGAAGGCCCCCTCTTCTGAGAAAGAAAGACTATGGGAGACTTTGGATGCTGATCAAATGTCATTGATATTGTAGCAGAATGCGACTTCCAACTTCAATATTCTAGAGTCCCCCACTGAGGTCCAAGCTACATACTTCCATCGAACTATCTGGGTGATACTACATCATCTCTATGATCATTATTTGGTATACCCAAGAAGTTGGGAACACCTCAATGACATTGATCGTCAGTGTTGCATGGTTGAGTTGGTAGCACTCCAAGCATCTCAACATCCTGAGTCACTTGGATACCACTATACACTATAAAAAAGATGCATCAAGAGCCTCACAGTGCTCTGAAGAATCATGGAAGATGCATATCAACACATGCAGATATAGGGTTAGGGATAGTATGTTGGCTTCACTTTAGCCCAATCCCGTGATAACCTGACTTACCCATTAATATTGAATATTTTCCTATGGGTATTATTACATTGAATATGATTGTTCTCGATATTTCCAAGGATGGGGGAATTGACATAGGGTTTTATAGAGAAAACCCACCCCTAGGGGAAACACAATATCTGGTAGACCCTCATACTGGTGTCCTTACCTACCAACAAAGGCAGACACTCAGCATCAGAGATCCCTATGCACCATTTCCTTCAAATAATAATATTAATAAGGGAAAGGGAACTCTCATTCCCTCAGATTTATCTGATATTCCAAATAAGATAGAGGCTGATCCCACTATCATCGACTTACTTCAGTAGGTCACAGATCATAAGGGGATTATTGATGATATCCTTGATAAGAGGTACCTGAATTACATTTCTCCACTATAGGATCCAATGCCTCCTCCAAAGGGGAATCCCCAAGTATTCTTCATCCAATTTTCCCAGTCAAGACTAGTGATCCTACACATCCCGACAGAGAAGTGGCTGGAGTTTATGGTAAGCGATAGAGATATGAGTCACCGAATACACCTGAGTAGAATGATCAAATTTCTTGGGACCCAGATTGAGCTGATCCATGATCCATAGAGCCTGACTACTATATTAATGAGGCCATTAATGAAATGGTGGTTTGAAATACTCATAAATATAGGAACCCCTACTAAGTATATTTGATATCTTATCTCACCACTTTCCTTGAAGTCCTTGTGACACGACAGGTGGAAATCCCACCTGACGACAAGCCGTATCTGCCTAGGTGGACAACATGAGAGTACCCCCAGATTTTGGGAACCCCGTATTTTCCCCTTTCAATGGTATGGGAGACCCACTACAGTATCTAAACCACTTCATATCAAGGTGCGAGCCTATATTAGGAATCCTAGAGCAATAGGAGGCTACCAAGATCTGATGTTTCATTCAGAAATTGGAAGGTTCTGCATTATTCTGTCACAAATAGTTACCCATTGGGTCAATAACTAGTTGGGAAGACCTCCACAAGAAGTTTCTCTACCAATTTAGATTCACCATGTGTAAGAAAATCATTGAATACCACTTAAAGTATAAGCAGAAGCCTGATGAGTTATTTTCATACTTTATTTGAATGTGGAAGGGCCTCATGTATTCACTCGATATACTGTTGACTCAAGAGTATCTGATAGATATGTGTGTGTGGAACATAAATCATAAGGTGGTACCTATAATCATAACTTAAAACTTCCTAGGAGGGTTCCATGATTTTTCTATCAAGGCCCAATGCCTGGAGGAATCCTTGCATCAGGCCAAGCAGGAACATCCATTGCCTTTACCAGCTCCTTCAATAAGAACTACCGAGGTAGAGACTCTCATTTTCATACAAGTAGATTACCCATATCCACTAGAGATATTTCCTCCTTTTCTAACATAAAATCACCAAGTGTAGTAGTATCATCAAGATCAGCCTCACCTAATGCAGAAATGGAAGGCACCCCTTCCTAGTGAAGTCTCCTAGATGATAAAATGTGGATCCAACCCCATGTTAGGATCTATCCCCTCTTTAGGGAAAGGATTCAATATTTCCCTTACCATATAGGAGAAATCATACATACTCCTTCAAATATGCATAAGTTCTTGGTTATTTCCTCAGTGACCTAGATTAGGGGATTCTTAAATTTCCAGAGTTGAATAATCCTCATAAAACTAAGCTTAGTAACTTCCCTAAAAATTTACCTTATCACAGGATCCTTGGAAATAACATTAAAAAATGATATGTTTTCAAGGATTAGATTCAGGACCAAGTGGATAACTGCTTGGTCAAGTTAGGTAATGTTCCATCACAGGTGGAACACATCTCTACTAATACTGAAAGTGATAGTGAAGGTGAGTGGTAGTAGGTTTCTAACTGCAGGACTTAGAATCATAATGACTGTTTGTCTTGTAGGATAGTTTCCCATACCCATGGTGTCATCCACAACTGATTAGGTTGGCCTGAAGTTATTGTAATTTCCCTGGATACCACTTCTGCATCCACCTCGAAACCTTATTCATCTCAAAATATTAGACACTAGTGGAACAAGGGAAATCAAATTCCCCTGCTGGTGAAAAATAAACCTTTTACTCTTAATGATTTCATGCCTCTAGAGTCTAGAATTTTCTCCAGGGTCCACTAAGCATTGGAAGATTCCTCTGATGATGAGAAGGATTATGCCTCTATAAACACCATTGAGTTGGTGGATCCTTTCATGGTCCCTGAAGATGAGTAATATTAGGAAATACCTTTGAGTTTCTCTTGTCGACATCATAAAATAGGAAGTCAAGGACATGGAAACCCACAGAATGCTCAGGATAGTGATTCAAGGCAAGCTATGCATGCTACTAAGACCAGAAAATAGGTTATGCGTAAAGAAGATTAGGAACAATATTCTCATCCTACTCCATTAGATGCGCCACCACAACTAACCATGCTAATTGATCAGACATAACAACCACAACCACACCAAGATCAGCCACATCCAATTAAATATAGGCCAAATCCATCCGACAGTCAGCTATTAGTGGTTCTGGGTGAGTTAGTTGATGAGTAGCATGAAATTTACAACACCGGCAAAAATCTAGTGGTACATCTAGTAGTACCCATCATTCCTCCATCCAAATAGAGACCCCTTTTAGGTAGAAATGTGAATTTAGAAAAGAAGTAGATTTTTTGAAGCACCTTTATAGCATACCTGAAAAGATATCGATCCTTAAGGCCTTTCATCTATCAGAGGAAATGTGTGAGGCTCTCACATAGGCCTTAAAACCCCCCTACAATTTGAAGAAGAGGTTGCAGTTGTAGAAGCCTATTATGTAGAGGAGATAGAGGAATAATAATGTCAAGAAATAATTTCTTTTTTCAGAGATGATGAGGGCTCTCTTATACAGGGGCACATTTTCCAACTGTACATCACTGGATAGTTCAATGGCATGTAGACCTATCTATATCTAGTTGAAAATGTTTTGGTATCAATATCATCCTAACCTGGACACTCTGCAAGCTAATAATAACTGAAGAAAATTTGATTCCCTCTAATATGAAGATTTATGGTTATGATAGGATTGAGAAAATACTGTGTGGAAGAATTATATTGAAGACCCAGTTTAGTGTGTTGGTAGCAAGAACTGAGTTCATGCTTGTCTCACATGATACCATCTACAACTAATTGATGGGTAGGACTTAGCTCCATCTACATGCATTAGACACCTCATTATACCACAAATGCCTCATCTACTCCATCAATAGTCAAGTAGGAATGCTTTAGGGTGATGCATCCCCCTTTGACTTTAGTGAATCCCACTACCAAGATTTTGGCTATTACAAGAGAAAGGATAAGAAAGTTCAGACTAATGAGGTTGAGCACACCAGCATTGCATATATCCCATAGGAAGGTTTTGATGATGCTTTCAACCTCCCAATTCACTATTTGGAAACCACAATGCTAGACTTGGGAAGTTACTTTGTCATTTCTGATAGGATAGGGAACGACGTCCCTAAGTAGAAGTAACATCAGAATATTACCTCATATTCCTATATAGTCCAGGTTTAGGTGATACCAGAAATCCATAACCCTATAAAGTACCAAGATTTTCTCCCCATGGATACAATTATACGTCATACCTTCCTATTCTGGTAACCTAGGTTGAACCGAAAGAATCCGACCCACCACCAATTATTTGATATCAAGCATGGACCCTGTAGTTGGAAGCTTGATGGGATTGGCATGAAGGCCTCTATCTCCATGGTCTCAGTAGAGATGAAGTTCCACAACAAGGATTCTAAATCCACCCAAGTAGGCACCAACATTCCCCTAGAATCAATCAGCCTGGATGAGTCATCTCCTCCCACCAATTAACTTACCTCATAAAATGAAGACAATTTGGAAGAAGATCCTCCTGTATTTGAGGAAGGTGTCTCCACCACTATCAATGAGTTGGTTCAGGTGAATATTGGCACATATATAGATCCAAGGAAAATGCTGATTAGTGTAACTATGCATCCAGAGGAATAGAAGTAGTATGTGGATTTACTGAAGAAGCACCACGATGTATTTTCCTAGAGCTATGAAGATATATCAGGACTAGACCCTAAGGTCACCTTCCACTGTATTGGTCTCCCAATGAGTCATCATGGGTTCAAGAAGCCTCCCAAGAAAATGAACCCTTCTCATGGTGACATGGTCAAGGTCAAAGTTGATAAACTTATCAAATAAAACTTCATAAAGGAAGTTAAATACCTCAAATGGATAGCTAATATTGTTCCAGATAGGAAGAAGAATGAGAAAATTAGAGTCTGTTTGAATTCTAGGATCTCAACTACCACTGTCTGAAGGATGATTTTCCCGTACCAGTGATAGAGTTGTTGATCGATTCTATAGATGGATTCCAGGCTCTCTCCTTCATAGATGGATACTTCAGGAAAAATTAGATCCGGATGGCCCCTGAATATGAGGAGTCTACTACTTTAGATCACTATAAGGAACCTTCCACTATTAGGTGATGCCTTTAGGCCTGAAAAATGAAGGATCCACTTATCAATTATCCATTTATAAACTATTCAAACCAATCATTAAGGACGTTGGTGGAATGTTATGTGGATGATTTGGTGGTCAAATCCCACCAGTGTTACCATATCAGAGATCTTGTGAAAGTGTTCGTCTTCCTCTATTAATGGAATTTGAAGATGAACACCTTGAAGTGTGCCTTCAGGGATACCTCTAGGAAGTTTTTTTGTTTCATTTTCAGATACAAAGGCATCGATATCGACCCAGATAAGATTAATTACATCATCCAGATTCCTCCTATGAGAAACCTATGGTAACTCCAAGGTCTCCAAGTCTACTTAGAAACCTACACTAATTTATTGTGAATCTAGATAGAAAGTGTATTCCCTTTTCAAGGATTATGAAAAAAATGTACCATCTACTAATAAGATGAAGAGTGACTAACCTCATTTGAGGAAATAAAGAAGTATCCACTACAAAATTTTCTTCTGATACAACTAATCTCAGGGAAGCCTCTTGTACTCTATGTGACCACCATAGAATGATCTCTCGGTGATATTCTCACTTAGAAAAAAATAAAGGAAAAGAGAACAATTTATACCTTCACAGTTGCATACTCTTCGACATAGAGACTAGATAATCTCCCATTGATAAGAGCTACCTTGCACTGGTTTTCACAGAACAGAAGTTAAATAATTATTTATAACATCACGAGATATAGATAGTATCCCATGTGGATCTGATAAATTATATCCTGAATCACATGATATTGATAAGATGGATATCATGATGGGAAGTGATTTTTTAGCAGTTCGAAATCAGGTTCATGTCATAGAAATATATCAAAGTCCAGGTCTTTAACAACTTTCTAGCTGCCCATCCAGCTCCTGAAGAATTGCCTTTGGATTTTTATTTCCTAGAAAAGGATATCCTATCAGTGGATCAAGTTGTGTTGAGTTAGAAGATGAATTTCAATGGTTCCTCCTATAATCTGACCAATATAAGGGTCAATGATCCCATGCTCAATAGAGTAGGAATAGAGATTGTCTTCATCATGCATGCACATGCTGTTCTTCCCTACTATTTTCTATTTTCATAATACTGTACCAATGATGAGGTAGAGTATCATAATCTTATTACTAGTCTTGATCTGGACCTCAATATTTATGTTCCCATATTTCATATGAAGAGATACTTTTATTTAATCATCTAGAAAATCAATAGTAACTATACCATCACGAAACCATAAATCATACCACTACTAGAGAATACTCGTCAGCTGATGGCCCAACTCCCTTCTTAGTGAGAGTTGAATAATGTTCCTTGGTTGCAGAACTGTCAAGATGATTCCTTATCTGGTATAACTGTATCTCATGTAGAGACTAACTAGGATGATATGTTCATTCATGTGGTGCACTGAAGGATCATTTCTCCCGTCACTCCAGATGATAATGATAGCTAGTTGGTAAACCATCTAACAACCGATTCTTCCACATCAGGACCTTATGACCCCCCATAGTAGAAGGAAAATTTGATTGGAAAACCAATTTCATATAGTATCTCCATCACGATTCTCTAGAACTAGATCTTGGTGAACATGAGTGAATACATTGGCGTGTAGTGTAGTTCACCCTCTAGAGTGGTCCTAACCTCAAGCAGACTCTCTACAGACATGGGTTTGATATATTTCTCCTTTGATTAATTCAAGGATATGAGGTTCCCCAAGTTATGTAGGAAGTTCTTGCCGAGTCTTATAGTTCTCATCAGTTAGGGTTGAAGATCTCCCACCATATTCGAAGGTTGGGATACTTCTAGCCCACCATGGTCCACAACCGCATCGAGATCACCAAGAGGTTCCATTCATGTCAAATGCATTCCAAATTTGTTCATTGACCACTGGATACCCTTCATACCACCAATTATTCTTGTCCCTTTATAGTATAGGGACTCTATGTTGTAGGCCCCTATCTACCAGTGATAGCTCGCTAGTGCAGGTTAATTCTGACCGTGATGGATTTCTTCTCCAAGTGGGAAAAAGTTGTTCCTATTAAGGAAGTCAAGGTCTAATCAGTGGTTTAATTTGTGATCTCCCACATCATTCATCGATTAGGAGTCCCTCATTCCATTCTCATCAACAATGACACTGAATTTCAGGATACTAATCTAAAGAAGTTGTATGCTAAGTACAACATTTGGTCCAACCATACTTCAAACTACTATGAATAGGAAAATGGAAAGATCAAGGAATTCAAAAAAACCCTCTCCAACATTATGAAAAATATAGTGGGCTAAAACAAGAAGAGTTGGTCAAAAAATCTCCCCAATGATCTCTGGGCCTATCAGACAACAATTGAAAATCCCCCCTATGTGACTCTATATTCCCTAGTGTATGGAAAAGAGGAGGTTCTACCCATTAAGATTCAATTTACATCACTTAAAATAGTTTTATATGATCAGAAAATACTAGACAGAATAGTAGAAGTCCATATAACTGAGTTGGATTCCCTCTAAAATAATAGGCTCCAGGACTTTAACAATCTAGATAGGCACCATAATAAGATAGCAACAACATTCAATAAGAAGGTTCACCTATGCTTCTTCCTCTAGGGTGACACAATACTGGATCTCAGGATGCTATGATACCTAGTAAGAGGCCTCCAAAGTTAGATTCCAAGTGGTAAGGACCTTAGATCATTCACAAGGTCTATTCTAATGGAGTGTACTCTTTGATCACCATGGACATAGATCCCATTACTCGTTCCACCAACACTGAGTTTCTTAAGAAATACTTCATGTGAGGGGCTCATAAAATCTTTATCGCTTAATACTAAATTGCATGGACCAGTCCTATCACACAACCTTAAATTAAAGAATTATCATCCTAGATTCATGATGATAAATTGTATAGTTCCAATGTCTTAGTTGTATGACATTAAAATGTGTAACAACCAATGTTCTAGTTGCATGATGTTAAACTGCATAACAATTATCATCCTAGCAGCACGATGAGAAACTAAACAACACCATAATGTTCTTTCCTGAGAGGAAATCACCCTCATTATTAGTTATCTACCATGCCATATTCGATAAATACATATGACTTGATTATAGTCCACATAGGATACATAGTGATTCCTAGATTTTACATCTTGGTCCAGCCACCCTAAAAAAATTCCCCCTCCCTACATATGGCCTAGACCTATGTAGGGATATTTCCATTAATAACTATATGTGTCTTGATTCCTACCCTTACAAGATATGTAGTGATTCCCAAATTTATATTCATGGTCCAATCCATGATTATAATTCTTTCAAATCAAGTGACCCTCATCCTAGCCATACGATGATAAACTGCATATCACCAATGTCCTAGGAACATGACGTTAGACTATGTGCTTAGTCTAAGCATCATGACTTAAAACTATATACAACCCCCCTTAAAAATATATATGTGGTGTGTAGGCCTCCTTGGTCCTCATTCACATAATATTTTTTATTCCACTGTGTTACACATGTCCCTTTTGGTGTACTTACCCCATGGTTCGAGATTCATGACCTTAAAATAATATCCACCCTATAGTTTGACCATTACAAATTTAAAATATATACATGAATCTACCTGGAAATGTGTCGTGTAACGTGGGACTCCTTGGTTGTAACAACCCGATATTTTATGATAAGTATTTTCTTTAATTTATTTGATGTCATGTGTTTTATGCTACAACAAGATTATCTTGTGCTATACGCCACACTGTATTAGCTTGAAGTATACACAACACTATTCATAGATTGTGTTACTCACAATTTCAAGTTCATTTTATAATAGTCATTATATGCAAAATTGAGTGTATATATATATATATATTCAATGTATAAATGAAATATGGTTGAATTCTGTTATACTAAACAACGAAGGATTCTTTCACAACACGCAACCCTGACTTGGCTTACATTACACGCAATCACGACTTTCCTCGATAGCGTGTGTTGTACGCAATATCAGGTTTCACTAAACAATGATATATGGTTATAATATTATTACGAACTAGCCTTTATGAATATTATTAACTAAATTTTGAATGTTATAACATTATTATTTCATCTTACACATTTTCTAGAACATGGTATGTGAACAAAATAATTTTTTCGGGTAAAATAAGTATTTTTCAAAAAATGCATTTTTGCCGCCTTTTGATGGAACCCCCACTTTAAATCTAGTTTTTGACATATTTATAAGTTCATTTTTACAAAATAAACTTCTTATTTTGAATCAGGATATAAAAATTTACATTGGATAAAGTTTTGATATTTTTCTGATAACTTTCATATTTTAATGAATAGTAAAAACACGCTATATTTTAATTAAAAACAACTTTTTTCATCATAATAATTTATATGGTTAAATTATAATATTTAATGGTTTTTGTAAAGACCCATAAATTTCAAGGGAAATTATTTTTATTTTTCTTTGTAATTTTACAAGTTTGCAGTTTCTGACGGCACCTGATTCCGAGGCCCGGTGTGCTCAGAATCATTTTCCGAAGTTTAGCTCGGGTATGTTTAGTGAACGAGCGAGCGGGTTTTCCTAACTTTTGAACTGGTACTCGGAATCGAAATCTGAGGGCACCGTTGAAAGTGCAGCGCCGGTAATTGCTTAGGAAGACATTTTTCGGAGATGCGTTTGCTCGTGTTGAGTTGTTTAAATTTTTGGATTAAGTTGCGGAAAAATAAAAATTGTGCTACAATTTTTATTCCGCAACCGGTGGTTTAGTGTTTGGGAGTTGGGTGGGACCCACTCCCTAACCTCCTTTGGGAGGATAATTGTGGTGGAGACCACCTGTGCATAACCTCTACATTAATTACAAGGGGTGGGGACCACCCACCCCCTATTAATGGAGGAGGATAAAACCTCCCAACTATCCCTCATTAATGAGGGAGAGCCTCTTGACTTCCCCTCCCAATTATTGTGACACCACACATAAATGGGGAATTAGGAAGCTTCCTAATTAATGAGCCCTCATAAATTCTACTCGCTGTTACCTATCCTCCCTCTCTCCTATTTATATGGAGCTAGGGGAGGGGTATCAGAGAGCTTCACCAAGCAGCGAAGTGCTGAAGGAGCACTGCGATGCCGGACCCTTGGTGGACGGAGCCGATCCCGGTGGGAGGTGATGGGTAACGCTGGATCGGCGAGCGAGCGGCGAGTGACGTCAATCTCGCCTTCCCTCGTGACTATTGAACACCAGCATCCTCTTCGTCATCATCCTCCTCGCGACGCCGTTCCGCAATGATATTTCAAACGGCGAACGACCCAAGGTAGGAGTTTGAATCTTTTAAAGTTGGTGTTTCTTTCTCTCAATATTGAAAGATTTAATCTGACGGGCCTTGTTCCAATTTTTTTTATTTAATTTAATAATTGTGAAGGTTAAACGATTTGGCCAATTGCTATCATTTTAATGGGAGGGGATCGGACCGCACGAACACGGCCGATTCCCCACCCCGTTTTTTAATCCTTGGTTGAATAGAAAAGACGAAATCATACTGTCGCACCGCACATGAATGGGAGGAAACACGGTAGGAGTGGGCCACGACAAAGAAACGCGGCGCCGTCACGCCATGCCGAGGATTGCGAACAAGGCCACAACCAGAGTCAGTCCGCGGTGGAAGGGCACGGTGCCATCACGCCGTGCCGGATGGATTCACGGCCATCTTGGAAGTGGCGGCCGGAAAAACTGGCCGCCGGAGAACACGAAGGAGGCGGGCGGAACCCCGGCCGCCGGCACCGGAAGACGCGGGACCGTGGGGTCCCGCGGTGAGAAACCGGCCGGCCCCGCGTTGGCCGACCGTTACTGGAAAAAAATCTTGGGGGTTACACCCCCGGTGTTACAAGGCACGGTCCCCTTAATGGGGCCCTCCATTTTCATAAAGGAGGGGCAACACCCCTCCCTTGGCGCATGTGCGGCGCAAAGGCCGCGCTGGCTGCGCCGCTGCGCCGTCGCGCTAGCCGCACCGTTGCACCACCAGCTGGGCCGCGCCGCCAGTCGGGTTGGGCCATCGGACCGGGTCGACCCGTTTCGGGTCGGCCCAGTGGGTACTGGGCCGGGCCGGGTCGGGCCCATACCCCCCGTACTCGGACTTTTCCATTCAAACGCTCATATCATGAGCTACGGACCTTCGATCGACGAACCGTCAGTTGAAATGTGATCCTTGGATCGAGACGGTCGTTTTGGTATGCTATACTCAAGGTTTCGGAGAACATTGGGTTCATACGGGTTGGTTCGAACACGAAACCAACCGGGCCCTCAGAGCAGAAACACTCATATCTTGAGTTCCGGACGTCCGATTGACGTGCCGTCAACTCTGTTGGTTTCCTGTCAATGAGGCAGACCTTTTGGATTACTCCTCTCGAGTTTTGGACGTAGTTGGAGTGCGTTCGGGTTGGTTCTGACTTAAAACCCAACCGGGCCCCTGAGACGGAAAAGCCAATAACTCTCAGACCGGGCATCCGATTGACGCGCCGTCTGTCGTGTGGAGTTCCTTTTGTCGTGACGGAACTTTGAGATACATCAAATCTGATCAATGAGACAGTTGATGTATCGCCCCCTCGGCTCATGGAGCGGACCCTTTCGGAACGAGCATGCTGTGTATGGAAACCCTAGAGCTGGCTGCGACTGCTTCGACTTCCGTACAGAAATCCTCCGCTTGACGAATCGTCAGTGACGTTGGTGATCTCATTGTGAAACAGTCCCTTGAGTTTACCCTAGGCGATTTCGGGGTACAATTGAGATACGGTCGGGTTGGTTCGTATACGAAACCAACCGGGCCCTCCAGACTAAAAGGCTAATAACTCAGAGACCGTGCGTCCGATCGACGCACCGTCTATTGCGTTGAGTTCCCTTTGACAAGGCAGACCTTTGTGTTACTTCTTCGTGGAATCTCATGATACTTGGAGTATCGACCAGTAGCTCGTGGAGAGGACCCTCCCAGTGACAAGCTATTAGAGTACAGAGACCCTTGGCGGAGGAGCGCTTGGTTGTAGCGGCAGACCCGCGGTACTCGATAGAGGTAGTGCGCTTGGTTGTAGCAGCAGATCCTTGGCGGTGGAGCACTTGGTTGTAGCGGCAGACCCACGATACTCGATAGAGGTGGTGCGCTTGGTTGTAGAAGCAGATCCTTGGTGGTGGAGCGCTTGGTTGTAGCGGCAGACCCACGGTACTCGATAGAGGTGGTGCGCTTAGTTGTAGCAGCAGATCCTTGGCGGTGGAGCGCTTGGTTGTAGCGGCAGACCCGCAGTACTCGACGGAGGGGGGAGCGCTTGGTTGTAGCGGCAGACCCACGATGCTGGAGTTGAGTGTACGGAGTGCGGAGACCGTGTAACTGACTGAGACCTTTTGACTGCTTGACTTGTTAGCCTAGTGGACGGAGCGCTTGGTTGTAGCAGCAGACCCACGGTGGACGGAGCCCTTGGTTGTAGCGGCAGACCCGCGGTACTCACAGCTGGAGTACCTCTGACGGCTATTAGGAGGAGCGCTTGGTTGTAGCGGCAGACCCTTGGTGGGAAGCGCTTGGTTGTAGCAGCAGGCCCACAGTACTCGACGGGAGGAGTACCTCAGCAGCCATAGGTTAGTGAGCGGTACCTCGGAGTACGTGACAGGATCACTGTACTCGTCTGAGACAGAGCTCTTCAGCAGTTACAGTTTTGATAATGAAAATCCTGGTTTGAGCTGAGTCAATGACCTTTGTGTTTTCCTCATGATTAAGATGGGTTACTTGATAACTTAGGTATATGTATGGGCATATACCTGAGTAGTGGTTATCCGTTGATTTCATAACTGTGTGATAACTCATGTTTGAGATGAGTTACTTGGTAACTTAGGTATAAGTATGGGCTTATACCTAAGTTTGGTTTATCTGTTGCGAATCTTCTTTGTGTTTATCCTTGTTGGATTTAGTGAGACCTTGAGGGTCACGGGGTCCCTACTAAGTATCGTATACTCACCCCTGCACGGGCTATGCCCGAACTACGTTGTGTTGGTTGCAGACGACGGACAACACTGATCGTGGTTGAGGCTTGAGGAGCTGATCAGTACCCGGAGGTGGACCTCACGACGAGTCAGTACCCGGAGTTGGACCTCACAACGAGACAGTACCCGGAGGTGGACTTCATGACGAGATGGTGCACGAAGGTGACTGATAGACGAGGAGAGCTGAGGTGGCCATCTGTACCTACCCTTCAAGTAGGAACTCCGGAGGACAACCCAGGAGCATCTCATCACTTCTAGTTGTTTGTCTTTTTCTTGTACTTTACTTTCAGTTGTAGTTGTACCTTTCTGTTGGGCTTGTATTCCGACCCCTTTGTTTTTCCAGCACACTTTTACTGCTTACTTAGTGTTTACTTCCACTTGTACTCTGGTTTTGTGTGTGTGTTTGTGTTTTAGAGAGGCAATGCCTTCCCGGTTATGGGATTTATGCCTCTGGTGCTAGTCGCCAGCCCCTGGCCTATGGAAGGCGGGCTTGGGGCAGTTACGACACGGGCCCTGGGGGATGGGTCGTGAAAAATTGGTATCAGAGGAGTTCAGTTCTACCGCAGAAATCAGGACTCTGATCTTTCTTCTATGTGAAGCAATAGTGTTAAGGGTATTGAGTGTGGTTATCAGTTCAGGGAGTCCAGTGTTGGTGCGGCAGCCGACGTATCCATACAGCAGGACCCTGACTTCTGATTTCCAACTTAATGCACGAAAACACTGATTGCGTGTGTGTTTCCGAAAGGTTTTAAAGTCAGCTCAAAGCAGATCAGCTCACCAGGTATAAATCGTTGACTGTGTCACATCTGTTCAGGATGTCTCCATGCAGACAGTTAGTTGGAGTTCCGAGCGAGTTCTCGATGACGGCCCACTGAGTGATGCGACTCCGGTGCATGGCCCTTTTTCTGTGTTGGCACCTTCGGGTGGTGTACCAGTAGCACCACCACCCGTTAGGCAGAATATTCCCCTAGCCGTACTAGTTGATGGTGCACGCTGATAGAGCGCATTGCACGAGTTCCAGCAGTAGTAGCCTCCGAGGTTATGAGGCGAGGCAGTTTTTCCCAGGCAGTAGTGGACTGGATGGAGGCAATTTCTAGAGTTCTACACCTAGATTAGACACTAGTAGAGAAGATGGTGACCTTCTCTACTAGATTCTTCCAGTGAGATACCCTGAGGTTGGTCTGTTTAGTAATGAGGCTTCGATACGTGGACCGATGCCTGAGATAACACCCTCGGGTAGTGTGACAACTATGTCACTACCTGTTGGACAACAGACTCTACCGGCGGTACTGGTAGATGATACTCATAGGATTAGTGACTTACATACATTTTAGCACCAGATATCCCTCAAGTTCCGAGGCGAGCCTGACCTGTAGGCGGCTGAGATCTGGCTTGAGGAGGTGGCTGTGAGTTTTCTGGAACTTTTTCAGCTTCGACAGTACGACATGTCAGAAGCAGAGCATTCAACGAGGAATACCAATCGTTCCTCGTACTCGTTGCATGAGAAGTGATTAGTGCTTTAGAATCGAACTTCTGAATGAAGTGTGTCTAAAGGACATCCGAGCCATCACTTTTCCTCTATGCATTCCTATTTATGCTAGGATACTAGAGAGAACCTTTGTGGTTGTGAGTTCTTTGGCTGGTCGGTTACAGCCGGTGAACGTTAGCAGTGGGAAGGCAGGAAACTGGCGCCAGTCTCGAAGACTTGGACGTGTAAAATGTTTCAGTAAGAGGAAGTGTTAAGGACATATGAATCTACAGAGCAGTAGACGTGGAAGTGGGGCTTGGAGAGCAGCATGTGGTGGTGTGATTTTCGACATGTTACACCCACCCGCCTTTGTAGTCCCTGCTAGGCCCAGGGAGCTGGGGAAAAGGGGAAGAGAGTAGCTGAATGCGGTCAAAGAGTGTGACCGAGAGGCTCTAAGAATGATTCGAGGTACAATCTATGTCTTCTAAGAGCTGCCATAACAATAAACATAGGTACCAATCATTCTATCCTTCCACGAATCTTGTCCCAGACCTAGAGGTTCTGGGTAAGCCGTTGACTTGACCCTCATGTATGGAGATACCTTGGGGAGGAGACTCGATAATCATGCTTATGCCGACGGTGTGATTTGACCTCAAGGTGAGAGTTTCGGTTAGAATCTCTTGGTGATAGCGTCGAGGCCTTACGACGTTGGTCTGGGTATGGATTGAATTCACAGTTCATACCCAGGTTGACTGTATTAGGCAAAAAGGTTGTGGTTTATCTACAACATTGGGATGAGTTTTCCTTGGTCGGCGAAAAAGGAAACCTCATGCAGCTCAGGATAAAACTCTTGCATAGTAGGGTGTGGCCGACCACTCATGAGTCAGTCAACCTTACCCTCGTGGTAGCAGGAGTTTGAGTTCATGTTCTGAACGGGAAGTGAAGGTCTCCAGAGTTCGAGGATGACAACCACGTCCTTATACAGGTCTCACCTCGATGAGATTTGCGGAGATGTGGCCGAGGCGGCTAGTTACCTCATAAGTTCAATGGACCTTTTTAGTCCTCAGCAGGGTAGGCGAGGAGGGTTACTGCTTGACCTTACCACCTCAGCTGCACCAGGTGCATGATGTCATCCACGTATCTCAGCTGAGGATATACGTGCATGTTTCTTCACACATCTTCAACCACAGGGAGTGGGACGTCGATGACAGGGTGACATTCTCAGAGGTTCAGTGGAGATCGAGGATCGACAGGAGCGGGTCCTACGTGGACGGACGATTCCTCTGGTGTGCTTTTGCGGGTAGCACGAGAACCTCCAAGAGTGAACTTGGGAGCAGGAGGCTCATTTGTGTGCTCAGTTCCACTTTGTTTCCCCTAGTTTGTGTTGAAGCTTTACGGGGACGTAAAGCCCTGAGGTGGGTGTAATGTAAAGACCCGGAAATTTCAAGGGATTTTTTTATAATTTTTCTTTGTAATTTTACAAGTCTGCAGTTTCTGACGACACCTGATTCTGAGGCCCGGTGTGCTCAGAATCATTTTCTGAAGTTTAGCTCGGGTATGTTCAGTGAACGAGCGAGCGGGTTTTCCTAAATTTTGAACCGGTGCTCGGAATCGAAATCCGAGGGCACCGTTGAAAGCGCAGCACCGGTAATTGCTTAGGAAGACATTTTTCGGAGTTGCGTTTGCTCGTGTTGAGTTGTTTAAATTTTTGGATTAAGTTGCGGAAAAATAAAAATTGTGCTACAATTTTTATTCCGCAACCGGTGGTTTAGTGTTTGGGAGTTGGGTGGGACCCACTCCCTAACCTCCTTTGGGAGGATAATTGTGGTGGGGACCACCTGTGCATAACCTCTCCATTAATTGCAATGGGTGGGGACCGCCCGACCCCTATTAATGGAGGAGGATAAAACCTCCCAACTATCCCTCATTAATGAGGGAGAGCCTCTTGACTTCCCCTCCCAATTATTGTGACACCACACATAAATGGGGAATTAGGAGGCTTCCTAATTAATGAGCCCTCATAAATTCTACTCGCTGTTACCTATCCTCCCTCTCTCCTATTTATATGGAGCTAGGGGAGGGGTATCGGAGAGCTTCACCAAGCAGCGAAGTGCTGAAGGATCACCGCGATGCCGGACCCTTGGTGGACGGAGCCGATCCCGACGGGAGGTGATGGGTAACGCTGGATCGGCGAGCGAGCGGCGAGTGACGTCAACCTCGCCTTCCCTCGCGACGATTGAATGCCAGAATCCTCTTCGTCGTCATCCTCCTCGCGACGCCGTTCCGCGACGATATTTCTAACGGAGAACGACCCGAGGTAGGGGTTTGAATCTTTTAAAGTTGGTGTTTCTTTCTCTCAATATTGAAAGATTTAATCTGATGGGCCTTGTTCCAATTTTTTTTATTTAATTTAAAAATTGTTAAGGTTAAACGATTTGTCCAATTGCTATCATTTTAATGGGAGGGGATTGGACCGCACGAACACGGCCAATTGCCCACCCCGTTTTTAATCCCTGGTTGAATAGAAAATACGGCATCATACTGTCGCACCGCGCATGAATGGGAGGAAACACGGTAGGAGTGGGCCACGACGAAGAAACGCAGCATCGTCACACCACGCCGAGGATTGAGAACAAGGCCGTGGCCGGAGTCGGGCCGTGGTGGAAGGGAACAGTGCCGTCACGCCGTGCCGGACGGATTCGCGGCCATCTTGGAAGTGGCGGCCGAAAAAACCGGCCGCCGAAGAACACGAAGGAGGCGGGCGGAAACTCGGCCGCCGACACCGGAAGACGCAGGACCGTGGGGTCCCGCGGTGAGAAACCGGCCGGCCCCGCACTGGCCGGCCGTTACTGGCAAAAAATCCGGGGGGTTACACCCCCGGTGTTACAAGGCATGATCCCCTTAATGGGGGCCGCCATTTTCATAAAGGAGGGGAAACACCCCTCCCTTGGCGCATGTGCGACGCAAAGGCCGCGCCGCCTCGCCGCCGCGATGGCCACACCGTTGCGCCACCGGCCAGGCCGCACCGCGCCGCCGGCCGGGTTGGGACGTCGGGCCGGGTCGACCCGGTTCGGGTCAGCCCAGGGGGTACTGGGCCGGGCCGGGCCCAGACCCCCCGTACTCGGACTTTTCCGTTCAAATGCTAATATCTTGGGCTACAGATCTTAGATCGACGAACCTTCAGTTGCAATGTGATCCTTGGATAGATACGGTCGTTTTGGTATGCTATACTCAAGGTTTCAAAGAACTTTGGGTTCAGCCGGGTTGGTTCGAACACGAAACCAACCGGGCCCTCAGATCAGAAATGCTCATATCTTGAGTTTCGGACGTCCGATTGACGTGCCGTCAACTCTGTTGGTTTCCTGTCAATGAGGTAGACCTTTTGGCTTACTCTGCTCAAGTTTTGGATGTAGTTGGAGTGCATTCAGGTTGGTTCTGACTTAAAAACCAACCGGGCCCCTGAGACAGAAAAGCCAATAACTCTCAGACCGGGCGTCCGATTGACGCGCCGTCTGTCACGTTGAGTTCCTTTTGTCATGACGGAACTTTGAGATACATCAAATCTGATCAACGAGACAGTTGATGTATCACCCCCTCGGCTCATGGAGCGGACCCTTCCAGAACGAGCATGCTGTGTACGGAAACCCTAGAGCTGGCTGCGACTGCTTCGACTTCCGTACAGAAATCCTCCGCTTGACGAATCGTCAGTGACGTTGGTGATCTCGTTGTGAAATAGTCCCTTGAGTTTACCCTAGGCGATTTCGGGGTACAGTTGAGATACGGCCGGGTTGGTTCATATACGAAACCAACCGGGCCCTCGGGACTAAAAGGCTAATAACTCAGAGACCGTGCGTCCGATCGACGCACCGTCTGTTGCGTTGAGTTCCCTTTGATGAGGCGGACCTTTGTGTTACTTCTTCGTGGAATCTCGTGATACTTAGAGTATCGACCAGTATCTTGTGGAGCAGACCCTACCAGTGACGAGCTAGCAGAGTACATAGACCCTTGGCAGAGGAGCGCTTGGTTGTAGCGGCAGACCCACGGTACTCGATAGAGGTGGTGCACTTGGTTGTAGCAGCATATCCTTGGCGGTGGAGTGCTTGGTTGTAGCGGCAGACCCACGGTACTCGATAGAGGTGGTGCGCTTGGTTGTAGCAGCAGATCCTTAGCGGTGGAGCGCTTGGTTGTAGTGGCAGACCCGCAGTACTCGATAGAGGTGGTGCGCTTGGTTGTAGCAGCAGATCCTTGGCGGTGGAGCGCTTGGTTGTAGCGGCAGACCCGCAGTACTCGACGGAGGGGGGGGGGCACTTGGTTGTAGCGGCAGACCCGCAATGCTGGAGTCGAGTGTATGGAGTGCGGAGACCATGTAACTGGCTGAGACATTTTGACTACTTGACTTGTTAGCCTAGTGGACGGAGCGCTTGGTTGTAGCAGCAGACCCACAGCGGACGGAGCCCTTGGTTGTAGCGGCAGACCCGCGATACTCACAGCTGGAGTACCTCTGATGGCTATTAGGAGGAGCGCTTGGTTGTAGCGGCAGACCCTTGGTGGGAAGAGCTTGGTTGTAGCAGCAGGTGCACAGTACTCGACGGGAGGAGTACCTCAGCAGCCATAGGTTAGTGAGTGGTACCTCAGAGTACGTGACAGGATCACTGTACTCATCTGAGACGGAGCTCTTCAGCAGTTACGGTTTCGATAATGAAAATCCTGGTTTGAGTTGAGTCAATGACCTATGTGTTTTCCTCATGATTTAGATGGGTTACTTGATAACTTAGGTATATGTATGGGCATATACCTGAGTAGTGGTTATCCGTTGATTTCATAACTGTGTGATACCTCATGTTTGAGATGGGTTACTTGGTAACTTAGGTATAAGTATGGGCTTATACCTAAGTTTGGTTTATCTGTTGAGAATCTTCTTTTTGTTTATCCTTGTTGGATTTAGTGAGACCTTGAGGGTCTCGGGGTCCCTAATGAGTATCGTACACTCACCCCTGCACGGGATATGCCTGCACTATGTTGTGTTGGTTGCAGATGATGTACAACACTGATCGTGGTTGAGTCTTGAGGAGCTGATCAGTACCCGGAGGTGGACCTCACGGCGAGTCAGTACCCAGAGGTGGACCTGACGACGAGACGGTACCCGGAGGTGGACTTCATGAAGAGATGGTGCACGGAGGTGACTGATAGATGAGGAGAGCTGAGGTGACCATCTGTACCTACCCTTCAGGTAGGAACTCCAGAGGACGACCTTGGAGCAGCTCGTCACTTCTAGTTGTTTGTCTTTTTCTTGTACTTTACTTTCAGTTGTAGTTGTACCTTTCTGTTGGGCTTGTATTCCAGCCCCTTTGTTTTTCCAGCACACTTGTACTGCTTACTTAGTGTTTACTTCCACTTGTACTCTGGTTTTGTGTGTGTGTTTGTGTTTTAGAGAGGCAATGCCTTCCCGGTTATGGGATTTATGCCTCTGGTGCTAGTCGCCAACCCCTGGCCTACGGAAGGCGGGCTTGGGGCAGTTACGACACGGGCCCTGGGGGACGGGTCGTGACAGTTTTAAAGTATAAATAGAATATATTTTTACCATTTAATATAATTTATGTCATTATCATTGATTTTACCTTGAATTCGTAGGTTAAATCAATTCAATCTTTTGCAATTTTTTAAACAAAACCCCATTTTCTTTCGAGAACGGGATTAATTTTAATTTAATTTCTTCAACTTTTGTGTATTGAATTTTAAAAAATGGATTCCATATTTGGAATCAGTGGGTCAAAATTATGTTAATAGGCTACTTTTTATTTTTGGAAATTATGAATAGTAACTACAGTAAATTTTATTTACCATAGTTAAAGGTAAATCGGGTAATTAAGGGTAAATATAATATTATAAAATTACCCAAACACATGCCAAAATTCTATTGGATGACTAAAAGTCGACCCATATCACCTAAGGGTTGGATTAGATTCATTTAATGGACTTTTGTCCATGAAAATAATTTAATTATTATTAAAACCAAAGAAAGTGACAACATGTCACTTTCTTAAATCTTATAAGTATAATAATTTTAATTTGGTAATAAACTTCATGAAACTTCGAACATGAGTAGTCTCCAGAAATCTAATAAAATTATCTACATCATATGAATTTATTTATAATTTTTATGGATTAAATAATTATCATTAATTATGACACAATAGTGATGCAGAAATTGTTTATCTAGTGAAAAATCAAGAATATAGTTTTTATTAAACTAATAGTGACCCTACAATGCACAAAACCCTGACCATAACTTATTGGTCATGTAAATGTAAACCATAATAATCCAATGGTAGAATATTTGACCATTTAGAGCCTTATAAAAGCGATTATTACACTTATTTTATTTTATTTTAAATGATGCCAAAGTTGTCACCTTCATAATTTAATAAATATAACAATTTAAATATTCTTATTTTAAGATTATAAATTCTAGTAAAAGTATTATTGTGAAATTTAATAGATTTATCTTCATCATAGGATTTTATTTTTAATTTTTATGCAACAAATAAGTATATTAAATAATTATACAAAAATGTTGTAGTATTTATTTTATTAAGAGATAAACCAAATAAATGGTTTTAAAAATAATAAAATAAATATTATATGAACTATTTAATGTGATACACTAATTTTATAGATATATATGACATTTTTTGAATCTATTAAAGCTTTTAGTTCAAACATATATTCTGTATATATTTTATTTAAATTCAAATAAATGAATAGTGTCAAAATTGACACTATTGTTATTTTATAAAAATAACATATTATAAAATTGTTTAAAAAATATCAAAAATATTTAAAAATTATTAATTTAAATTTATGTGGTCTAAAATGTTATTAAGTATCCAATTATGTAAAATTCACAACAAATAAGTAATTATTTGTTATAATTTAAAATTTAGAATGTTATTACCACAAATAAAATTAAATTGATTAAATAAGGATAAATCAAGTTGATAATGTTTAAAATAAATTACTAACATGTCTAAATTTTTTTGGATGATGATATTACAACCCTATATCATCTAATCATCGGATATGAGTCATTTTTGAATTTTTTAAGTGGGGTTGGTTTTTAATATAAACTAATATTTCTTATATTTCCAAAGGTGCCCCTCTCCTCCCTTATAAAATGGCACCTCCTCCCTCTCCTCCTCACACCAATATGAGCCTTCAAGCTCAGCCAACCCCTGCCCATTTCACTTCCCCACTTCCCTATAAACATCCTAGAGGTCCTGGTCTTCTTCAAAGACCAATTTTAGTGCCCTAAGAGGATATCTCAAAGAGGTGCTTCAAAGAAGAGGTAATGTCCGTTACCGATTCTTTCAAATTTATTTCTTCTTCCACTTCTTCTTCTTAGGTTGTTTCATTATTAAGTAATAACATCCATATCAATAATATACTGATATGTTATTATATGTATGAAACAACCCTATTTCACCATCTATCCATCCTACGGAAAACAAAATCACCGCGCGTGCGTACGCACGGAATACTGTCTCCACGCCGTGGTGTAATCTATTTTCCACCACCACCTTACTTGGATGGGTATAATGGTGTAAATAATAACTATATATGATTATTGTAAAGTGATATTGATTCTGTAATAGTATACATACACTCCAATAAAACTTCACAATCATGGGAACGATATCATCGCTCGTGCGTACGTACGGAATACCGTCTCCACGACGCGATGAGATTCATTATCAATGATTAACCATTCATAAATGATTATAAATTATATATAATAAGTAATAATAAAATATATGACATAATAATGATACTGGATTTATGTATATATATATGTATGTCATCCAATTAATTCCATTCAATTCAATAAGGAAACGAAAACAGCGTTCATGCGTACGTACGACCTACCATCTCCATGAACGGTGTATTTCATTCCATTTATCGATATATTATATATATGTATATTCTGAATATATATTATATATAAATAATGTTTTATATTCTGGAATTAAGTAATCATGATCTAAGTAATCATATGAATAATTACAAGTCAAAACACGGACGACAAATGAAACGATTTTACCCAAAACGCTCTTTAACATGGAATTTACAAAAGAACGGGTAATATAAAGTCATAAGTGAACCATATATGATATCATAACAATGAATATGGTTCTGTAATAAGTCAATGACTTTATTTAAATCATTATACAGGAGGTTCAGATACGTACGAAGCATATCGGAACTAAGGTAAGGGATAATTTTTCAAATCTCATTTTTATCCAAGATTGCTTATTCGTAAGTATTTACTGGGGTTATTGTTATCATCCATGTCCATGTTTCCTAAAAATGGTTTCATGTATATTTAAAGTCCTTTTTTCCCATTTTGAATTTTACCCAATGGTATGGAAGGAATATTTCTTTTATTTACCCTATAAGGTACTTTTTGACTTTTTCGACAAAAGTACGAGAAGAATGTTTTTTTAACGTATATGGCATGAAAGGATTTTTACGGTTTTATAAAGCATTGTTTTCATGAAGATTCCTCCAAAATATTTCATGACTATTTTCAACAAAATCCTTTTATTTTAAAATTTCATGACATTTTGTGAAAATAAAATGATTTTGAAAAAAAAGGATATTTTTCTCAAGAATTCATTTCAAGTGTTTTATCAAAACCATTTTTCATCTAAGATGACATTATTTAATATGTGTGTGTTTCAAGTATAATGTATCTATGATTTAAATGGTTTCAATTCACTTATTATGAAATGATATCCATTTCTTTTATATGGATTATGTGATGATGGGATGCTGTTTATGAAACCCATTTTATTTATTGGGTTTTTATGAATGATGTATGTTTATTTTGTGGAATAAGTAAGAATGATTTAATTATGATATGGGTGGGACCTATATCTCCCTCCAATGCATTGGGTAAAGATTTATATCTCATGAGATAGACATGGCTGGAACGGTAAGTTAATCCGGTTCAGTATTACAGGACTGGAATGAGGAGTGAACTCGATTCAGAAAGGGACTTTGTCCACTAAGATGGTCTTGGCAGCAATGCCTTGGCTACTATGGAAATAATTACATGTACTTAATGGATGCCAAAATTACATGTTTTATCCCCATGCTATTTTATCATGATTTATGTACCATTATGATCTATGCCTTATGTACTTCCATGTTTTATGTCGTTTCTCAAGATTTTAATGTTTAAACATTATGTTCATGTTTTGAAGTTCAAATGTATATGGTATGTTTTATTTTATCCATGCTTACCCTTACTGAGCATTTGAGCTCACCCTTTTTATGTTTTATTTTCCCCCATGATTAAAAGAAAGGTTTTAGGTAAGGAAACAAAAAGTGGAAGATCTTTATGGGAGACGTTGAAGATCTTTCATCATGATTAGAAGATTACGTTCCAAGTTTCCAAAGAAACTAAACTATTACGGTCCTTGTGTGTCTATTTTTGTTATGTATTATGTATTCCGCAAAAGTAATGTAATTTCTATGTACGTCAAGCTTCGGGTCTCTTCATTGGTCCCCATTGAAGTTGAGTTACTCCTGTCAAGCCCCACATATCCCTTTTGGTTGAGATGCTCCCTTCATATTAGGTTGCATTTTATCTGGGATTTATCATGTGGTGTTAGGCCTCCTTGTTCCTCATTCATGTCACCACACTACACTTACCCCTTTGAGACATTCCCCCATTATGGTTTGAGATCTATGAATTTAAACTAGGATTTAACATCCTCAACTCATGACATTAAACTATGATCCTACAATGAAAATTGTTAGGATGCCTCATGATAATCGTGGGATGCCTCAGTTCCCTATCTAGAAGGGATTTACCCCACCAATTCTAGTCTCTCACTATGTTGTGTTTAAGAACCAAATGTGGCTTTATTCCCATCCTTATAGGATACATAGCGATGCCCGAACATTTTGTATTTAGTATCAACCACAAACTCATCAACCTTTTGGTCACTTGGCCTTAGTCACGGCCCTGAAATTAAAACCTTAAACTATATGTAGTCAATTTAAATGTATGTATGTGGTTTTATGATCCTCCTTGGCTCATTCACATCTGGTTTTAACCCTTATGATGCATGAACATCCTTTAATTACCCTTTTTCCCATGGTCCAAACCGTATGACCATAAATGGCATGCATCTAATTTCATAACAATGTGTAGCTTGATTCCCTTCCTTACGGGATATGTATTGATGCCCAAACACTTTTTCATTGGGCCTATCTATAAATTCATCAACCTTTTGGCCACTTTTCCCCCATCATGGTCCATACAACCTGACCTTACAACAAGTACAAGAATCATGAATTTAAACTGCATGTGAGTCTCCTTAGGAATGTGTTGTGTGGTGTTGGGTCCTCTTTATCCCTCATTCACATCAGGTTTATCATGATACCACACTACACATATCTTCTTTAGAAACTCCTCTTTGGTCCAAACTCCACAACCTTAAACTGAGAGCCTATAGTCCAAAAATTATAACTTTAAACTACATGCGATTCCTCTATGAAATATGTAGTGCGGCGATGGGCCTCCTAGGCCCTCATTCACCTCAACTTTATCAATCCATGACACTACATATACCTGTTTGAGAAGATCCATCTTATCGATCTAAGAAATTATGATCTTAAACTATTTATAACCCCTATAGTCCAAGTTGTATGACTTTAAACTTCATATCCTAACATCCTCAATGAACAACGTTAAAATGAAATTCTACCCCTTACAAAATCATGATTCCCTATACTTTGTGAACGAGATTCCTCACAATAACCATGAGACACATCAATTTCCCTCGTTAGAGAGGAATCACCCCTACCAGCATCGCTCTTTTACTACACCATGTTCTAGAATAATATGTGGGTTGATTCCCATCATTATGGGATATGTAGTGATGCCCATATATTTTTTTCTTTGGTCCTAACCACAAATTCATTAACCCTTTTTCCCCCGTTATGGTCCAAGAGTCCTGACCTTAAACTATAAAAAGTTCACCTTAAGGTGTGTATGTGGTACACAAGCCTCTTTGGCCTCATTCATGTCTATTTTTACCTCTTATGGGCCATATATATTTTCCTAGAGTGAATGTTTTCCCTATATTCTAAGGGAAATGACTCTAAAATATCCACCATGGTACAAAATCCAAAACCTTAAACTAGGGGTTCAAGTCCAAGAATCATGAATTTAAACTATATGTTGGTTGTCTTACTAAGGATATTTCATGTGGTGTGGGCCTCCATGGTCCTCATTCACATCGGGTTTCTCACTCTGTCACACTAAACATTCCCATTTGGGATATTAAACCCATAGTATAGATAGTACAACCTTAAAATGTGTGAAACATCTAGGTCACATGATGTTAAACTATGAGATGTGTCCTGATCACACGATGCTAAATTTTTCAATGCTTTTCCCTTACTATATGATGCTAAAATTCATGTCCAACATCCTCACTGTATAGTGTAAAACTGCATATCTATCTCCTTTTTTCATGACATAAAATTATAGGGTAACTTAGGCCCTTGCTTAAGACCCATTCCTTTAATGCTAGTCATCTACCACATCACTCATGTTCCTTGATCCATCACTCGGCATCCGAGATAATGCTCCACTGGAAGATGGGTTAGATCTTTTTTTAGAAAAATAAATTGACACCAATGTTCTCTAAGCCACAGTGGAATAATTCCATGAGTGTTAGATTCCATTAAAACATTCCACCACTCAATTCTTATGCTTTGCATGCCCCTTATTTGGATCCTCCTTATCTTCCACATTTAAATGGAACCCATAATGACATAGTCTCATGCCATTTTGTCTCACCTACCATCCTGGGCTAATTCACTAAATGACTTTGGACGACAATCTGAGAAAGTTTTCATGTTTTGAACATGTTCAGTGGTCAACACTCATTTGTTTGTCCCCATTCTTAGCTAATGGTATGGATTCTATGTTTTCAAACATGGAAAAAAGTTTTCTTGTATCACCATACCAATCTTCTTATTTTACAAATTTTGGGAATTGTGATTCACACTCTCCATTCCCCTCTGTTTGGGTAGAATTCAAAGCCCCTGGCATTATCCCATTCATGCACTAGTACATGTTGGAAATGAAAGTTTGCAGTTCCAAAATCCCTGTTTTCCATCAATAGCCTCTCCCAGCCCAAACGCGCTTGGTGGTTAGTCAAAAATAGTATAACCTTAGTGTTCAATGATTATTTAACATTCTCGTATGAAAATAAATAACATGGTCATCTCTTTTTTCTCACACTAGGCATGACCCATGTGAGTTTAGGGACATGTCATTGGTTTTCTCACAAATATGATCAAAGTGCACTAATTAAAGTAGGAAAATAAATGTGTCCATTCATGATTTTTTTTGAAAAGCAGACAACAAAGATGTGGTAGTATCAAGGGTCATCCACATGTTGGATCCTCTCATGAGTAATAGAAAAATTTCCCCTATACCTCTACTTCGATGATTAAGCACTGCAACTCCACAAAACTCTAGTGTGTGGCCTCTAATATTCGATGCCTCCTCCCAAGATCTTCTTACTCATTTTTAGCTACTATATGAAGCTCATCATATCTAGTATATTCCTAGTCCCTCTCATCCTATCTTAGATTTTGCGAGCTTCATCTTCCTCTCGGCCTCTTCAAGTTGAGCCTTTAGTTGGTAAAAGAAATATGATTGAGTGTTAAGGAAGGCAGTGAACTCTTATGTTTGTTCCTCCAGATGATGGATATCATGTATGACTTGTAAAAACATTCGAATGTTGTCAGAATTCTCTAGAGTCTAGGAAACATCCATTTGTTGTATTCCTTCACATACCCGCTCGATGAGAAAGTCACGAACCAGCTCATGAAAACCATGAGAATCCACCCCTCCAGCACACATATTACACAACCAATGGCGAAGAGACCCCATCTGGACCACTATTTATAGTTTTGGATTCAGGTTAATGAAGCATCATATATAATTCCACACCCTTCACTGTATTATGTGATTCTCTTCATCCGCATCAGGATCAGAGTCTTTCAGATCTTTAAGAGGTGTGGGATCGTATTTCAGAAATGGTGTAAGAAGGTCAAAAACAAGATATTCCTCTAGTATCCTATTAGACGAGATATGCTCTAGGTCATGATGTCTTTCTTCCTCAAATGAATCTTCCTCAATAGCTTCTTCCCCACCAGCCTTGATTTTCGCTCCACTAGTTGCATCACTCGTGGCCATATCCAAATGTTCATCTAGGACCAAGGATAGATCATATTGGATGACCAACTACTCATGAACTAGAGTGTCTATTAGAGAAGGGTTCCCAGATTTCCTGGACTCTTCTACTCACTTAGCATATAATCATTCGATCATTTCTTGGAATAGGAACACCTCAGTCAATCTGATCAGAAAATGATAAGTAAAACTTTGTAAAAAAAGGACTTACATGAGCTTAGAATTGATAAATTGATCTCCTAAGTCACAAAAGTGACTTCCACCATCATATACCCTTCAATAATAGTCAATATTTCAATTAATAGCACTAGTTCCTCTTGTTTTGGTTGAGTAGGAGCTCCATGGAACAAATAAACACATTGACACAAAGTATCCATGGAAATCTAAGTATGGTTGAATAACTCGATATATGATCTTACCTCTAGGTGGGGGAATTTAAATGATGATCCATATTGGGTGCACCATATCTCTAGTAGTGGGTGCTTCCATTTGAATTCCATAGTATGGCCCTCCAAATATAACATGGAGGACTTAGAATTTTGAAGTTTTCACTCTAACTTCCTCAACCTCAACTAGACCACCATCCGCCTCAACCTCAGACATAGGCCCCAGAACATGATCCTCTACACTCATCAGTGTACCCTCTCCCCCTTCAGTAGGGAACCCTTACCCTTTATCAACATTCTATTGCACATGAAAAGTTTCAGTTAGAGAATATGGATAGTGAAAGGGAAGGATCAAAGGAGTATATGAGTGAGTTAAGGTTTACATCATGCTACTCAACCAAGTCTTTTTTAGAGTCCACGTTCTCACCAATTTCTTAAGGACTCCATTAATGAGAATCCATTTTGCACGATTATTCATTATCAGATTCTCATGTCTCTTTGTAAGTCGGTTCCTCCTTAGATGAAGGAATGCCAATAATTGGTGTATCCTCCTGATTTGACTTATCTCCAAACATCACCTGTATCGAGGTGGAAGGTGGTTCATACTCCCCCTATGACACATGCATGTGTCCATCACTGTCATATATACACGTCTCTAGTGAAATATCACTCTAGGAGAAATCCAAATTGGCCTGAATTTTGGTAGCTTGATTCAATCTCGATTCAACTTCCACCCCTAGTCTTTTATCGATAGTGACACTCGATGCATCCACCAAACCATCCATAGAGAGGAAAATATGGAATCAGTTGCTGGATATATAATGATCCTAAGATTATTTATAGGGGCCTACCTTACTATACCTCAGGGTAACTTCTGAAATCAATCCTCTTTAGGAGGTTGGGGTGTGACTACACCTTGAGACATCTGAAAAAAAAATTCATCTTGAGCCACCCTGGATGTCTGGCTTGTCCCTAAAGGGGAAGCCCCCATACTTCCTCACTACTTCAGATCCCCACTCACCTATTTAACCACCTGAATGTATTTACACAAGATTTCCTCTAGATATGCTTCCACCCAGTTTCTAGTGTATTCCATCGACAAGATAGTGTTGAAATTGGATGGAGGAAGCACAATGGATTTCTCAGATCTTACATTCATTAGCATGCACCATAGATGATGAAGGATAAAGGGGGTAATGATCCTCATAGACCCCCCATGTAGAATCTATTCATAACTCATTGAAGGAACCCAAACTTCCTAGTGAAGCGGGATAATGTGTACGGATCACTGTATACATAGACATCAATACGGGCCACCAACACTCCACCTATGAAACTCTTAAAGTAATACTTATATTCCAACATGCCTTGAAAATTTTCAACCATTGGACCAACTAGAGTTGAGAAGGGATGGAAGGTTAAGTTCTCATGGTTTATGATTCGAAATTTTATCCCCACCTCATCAAGAATCACTGTCCAGACTCCATCAATGTTCAGTAGAGACAGTCAAAAACCAACGTTTGGAGGGATGGTGGTGTTCGAGATTCATAACCCATGAGGTACGACATGATCCAGCCATGTAAAAACTTGAACAAACCATAGATACTTCTGGGAATGTTACCCTTGAAACGCGAACTAGTATGTTGTAGATATAGGACAACATGGGTACCCCCAAATTGACTCTGTTGTTGGCTGCTAGAATCACCACCATCACCAACATCCATGGGTGTATTCCCATCCATGTGTTCCCAATCAGAAGTAGCCAACTGCTCAGGAATGCAGTGAGGAAAGAAATGTATATAAATAATGGATCCCAACCTCCCACCATGATGTACCCCCATTTTTGGTGCTTTTCTTATTCTAGGATCAACCAGCACAATCCTGACTTCCTTTGTGATGTCGTTCGAAACTGTTTTCCCCAACCCGACATCCTCACTTTTAGGTCATTCTTGAGAAACATGTCAAACTATGACTTGAATAAAATTTCCTTGTAAAATGTGGAAGTGTGACGTGGATTTTTCTTTAGTGACTCCAAAAGATGTTGTGCTGGGAGAGGAGTTCACTACCTATCATTCCATGTGTTCTCTAACCGAAGGAACTCTTCATACTAGAATTATTATAGTGGAATTTACCTGATGCAATGGATGTCCCAAAAACTAATTCTAACTTCCCCATAATGAAGATGAAATGTGTTTGTATCTAGGGACCATTGGCTAAGGAGATCTGGAACCAACCCCTGTTTATGTTAAAAGGGGAACTAAAACGTCCACACCACCTCATAGATCCCGATATGGCATAACTCCACCCATCAATCTTGGAAAGTGTAGCATACCCAATATGCCCGAAAATATTCATTGGTAAAATTTCCTCCAGACCAAATGTATTAATACTTATGATAACCTATGATATTGTCCCTTATACTATTCTGAAATATGGTGGTGTAATGGGTGGGGAATTATTTTTCCTCCGGCTGCTCCCCTATAACCATTATGGTTCATCTGCTTAATGAATATATAGAAATATCTCCATGCTCTCTAAAAGGATTACTATGAATAGTGATCTAAAAACTATTGATATCATCTTTTCATGTGAACTATGATCGTGGTGTATCAACCCCAAAGGCTGGGATGGTAACTTCATCCACTAATCTGAAATTCCATAGTGAGAGATTGTCGCTCTGTGGATAGATCTTATGTGCCTCTAATAGAATATACATGAGCATTTGATTGTCCAACATGGCCCTCCTAGATCGGGTAATTTGAGTATTTCCATTCATATCAGCTCTTCGAGCAGAAAAAGCAGCTTCAATCTTGATGAGATTCTAATGATCAATCATTTCAGGTAACTCTGAAAAGGCTAATGAATATGTGCACAATAATTGAGTTTTGGTGCACAAGATGGAGGTTTGGTCATAGAATTTGGTGCAAAAAAGAAGGAAATACTATGCTAAAGAAGTGTTTTTGGCTTAGTTTTTCACAAAAAGAGGAGAAATTACATGCATGAGAGTGAAAAAGTTTATCTTGTTGAAAGTCAAAGGTACCAAATAGGGCCCCTATTCTTATTTATAGGCACATACATGGTCTTGCGTATGAATGAAAGTGACTTACATTCCATATCATTATTTTTTCATGCAATCACAAGAGAGTATCCCTATATTTGGCATTTCTCTGGGAACCCAACCTTCTAGTCCCCTTTAATCTCAAATTCCTAGGGGAGAATTTTTTGGAGCTAAAATTCCACATGAAGGTGAACATAACCAACTTTGGGAAAACTAAAGCCATCATTTGACTCAATGAAGAATCCTAAGAACACAAATTCAGGTGGGTGAAAGTTTCATATTACACATACAAGATCATAATCTTCACGCAAGAGACTTTCGTGCTAAAGACGATATCATTTCTTATTCGTTCCCTAAACACCACTTGAATAGCCAAGGGAACCTAGTGAAAGATTGAATCTCTGCGTGAAAGGAACTGAATCTGTGCACAAACATCTTATGTTTCAAAGGAGACATCAAAACACCGCCTTTCATAGAGCCTCGTTGATGAAAAGGGTGAAGTTGCGTGAAAGGAATTTTATACGATCAGAAACTTGTGCTCCATTGTGGAACATTTCAGCTATAAATAAAATATGACCCCCTTATTTAGGGCGACTCTCCAGAAGTCAAAGTGACACTCTATTTCATGTAATATTTATGTTCTGTGACCTTATGAAATCATGGAACCCTCAAGGTAGAAAATCTTGTGCGATAGGTACCCTATAGGTCCACCTTTGACTAGGACCATAGTTGTGTGATCCTCGCCCAACCCTTTTCACACCAAGTCAGGTGCGCATGAAGTCTCTTCTTACACATTCCCTTGACCTTGCATTCAAAACTACAATATTGTGCACACACTTCCTTTGAAGCTTCATGGATTTATCTTGTGTCAAAACACCATGTTTGAGAACCCTTTTCATGAAAAACTTCAACATTTCATGCACCTCTTATGAACAACCATCCAAACCTGTGCACAACAATTTCATGGTCCCTCATGAGATGTCCCCTATTCCTCTAGTGCATGAGTTTCCATACCTTTTTCCTCTCATAATGGGTATGATAATTTCTTTTTCTTCTTAGAATAGGCATGATAATGTGGACCTCATGATCGACCACTCATCCCTGCTATCATACCCTAGAATTTCTAAATACATTCCCCTCCCAAAGGGGTATGAGCATCAGTTATGTAAACCCAAGGGGTAAGGAGTGAGTCCCCCACATCTGATCTGTATGGTTTAAAAATTCCGAGTCCCAACGTCCTCAACACATGATGTTAAATGGTAGCCTTAACCTATGAAATAATCATAGGATTCTCCATGTGTGAGTGGCATGGGATGGTCTTCACACCTCCTACCATCATAAGGAATGAAATACTACTCACATGTAATTAGATCCTACCCACATGGAATGTGATCCTCCTTGGGCAGAATCAATGTGTAAGCCCCACTCACGCCCCTCATTGGTGTTTCTTTCATGAAACAAGTGTCAGGTCTACTACTTCCTCTTGTTTCTCGAACCAAGGATGACTCATGTGGGTTTAGAGGTTAGTAGAGACTGTGACATTCACCTCTATTACTATGAGCCTCCTCCTCAGGTATAATCCCCATCCCATTCTGAAATACATGGGATTTGATTCCCAATTAAATAGGATACATTGGAATCATCCCTAAGGTCCAAATAAAACATCCACATCAATCCTGGTTTTCTTTGGGTCACATCCATGGTAAGATCATGCCACTCACCTGGGAGATCACATCTCTTCCAGGTCCATCAGGAATCTCAATATGTAATCCCCACACCAACTCCAACCAATATAAATCCTCTTGAAAAGGGAAGATTAAATGAATAATCCCCACAACCATCTCTCATTGGTGTTTAATTAATGATGAAAATGTCCTTACCACATGATGTTAAACCACATGGAACAGTCCTATCTCACGACCTTAAACTGTAGCATTAAACTACATGGGTTTTTATCCCTACCTTCTAAACATGGAATGTAGGACACCTCTCTGAGGTTCAATCCCAACCAACAGTAAACCAAGGTGCTCCATCATAGGGACGTACCTCCATGATCCACCTCCAGGGGTGTTCTGATCAACCTTTATGGTGTGAAATATCCCTTTTATGGGAAACACCTCCCAGATCCTCTCCTACAGGGTGTTCAGATCCATCTATAGGTAAAATTATAGGTGTGACATATTCTCTCATAGGGACGAACCTCCTCAATCCACCTCCATGAGTCATTCTGATAAATCAATTCCATCTCCACAAGATGCTAAACTTATGAACCCAAATACATACCTCATGAAAAGAATGGGATGCCTAAGGTGAAAGACTTAGAAGATATGCACCTATAGATTTAGATACCTCATGAAAAACATGATATGATTGAGGTGAAATACATGGAAGATACACACCTTAAGCATTAGATACCTCATGATAAAAATTCTATGACTTGGGTTCCCCACCTAAGATGCCTCTATGATATGTCCTCCTTTGATGAAGAATACAAGTGACCAATGTTCCTAGCATCCAGACATTCCAGCGATGCCCAAAGGTACTACTCTCTAGACCGAAGGTTGCTGCCCAGTCAAGACCTACTAGAATGTCTAGAAAGAAGTAGTGTAATTAACCATAATCCACAAAAATATGACACTAAGAATGAGTTCCATGAACATGACTTAACTCTATTATGGAGACCAAGACTATTCAAAAAGTTCCATGGAGAAATAAATGGAAGGAGAAACTGACATCCCATCATCCCATTTCGATCAAGGACCATACATTTCTGATGAAAGTGATGAAATCCACCCACCTTTGGAAAGCGGGAATGTGTGGTAAAAATTCATGCAAGTGCACATTAACATTCATAGTGGCATGCCCCGACGAAAGTGTTAAAAACAAAAACTTTGAGTGAGAGGGTATTATTCTAATGATACTTATGAGTCCCATATAGGTAGATAGGAGTGTTTAGGTTATTACCCCATCCCAAACGAGAGGGTGGTGGATGTGATGTGTGACCCCGTCTCAATTGAGAGGGAGATGAAGGAAATGTGTGACCTACCTTGAGTGATATGGATTGGTCATGATGATATGTGATGAGATGCTTGGATGGAATATCCTACCTTGAGAGACATGGTAGTTGTTAGGATATGGATAAACTAAAATTGAGTGAGAAGATGATGGAATAATGACCTTGAGTGATAAGGTGAGTCTTGGACTTGGATTCCAGACCCTAATCCATCCCCTTTGGGTAGTGGATATGGATTTTATGGACTCACTACCATGAGTTTTTGGGTATGAGTTATGATAAGGGTTTGGTAGCATAAAACAATGACTGGATTCTAACATGGTGTTGAATTAGGTATAATTGGGTTTCATGGTGGCCTAGTTTGTACTTGATGACCTGATGGCATAAAGTTATGGTTTTCTAGTTAGAATAAGACATTCTATGTGCTTGTGTGGCATGCTTAATTTCCTCATGAATAAACATATATTATTTTATATACTATTAGAATTTAGTGATAACCTACTAAGATGTATTTTTCAAACCATACATGGGAACCCTATTGTGCAAGTGGAACTTATGTCTTCTTCTTAGGTTGATCATAGGACATGCAACTGATTATAATAAGGCATATCATGAGTATTAGAGATAGGGATGAGGTAAGGATCAGAGATGAGGGATCATGGAATGCAACCCTATAGTGTACTGTAGCTAGTGCCAGGGGGTGGGCCTCTGTACCTCAACCCATGGGGTTATATTGAAAGGCTATTCTATGTAAGGGATGTTACACCATGGAAACTATGACCTTACCAAAGGGGGTACCCATCTAGATTTTTTATTGGGGAAAACCCTTATTTTTAGGGTCACTCCCTGAGGTATTTGGGAACTAGAGGCATTGGGAGAGGTATATTTTGGATGGCTCTCCCCTCCCCTCCCCCATGGACCCCCATACCCAGGGATGCTATTGAGGCATCTTTATGGTGATTTAAGGTCTATTCCTTACTTTTCTTCATTAAATTATTCTTCTCCTTGGTTTTTATGTATTTCTATGGTTTTTAAGAATGGTTTTTGGCACAAATTCCATCAAATAATGGTGGAATCAGAAGAAAATAATGGTTATTTTTTTGGTTATAGTTAGAGGATATTCCATAAGGTTGAATAAAAGATACCTGGGCACAATATACATTAATATTACATCATTTTAGATGAATATTAAATACCTTTAATAATAATAAATTCATGGGGATCGTAAAGGTTTAGTGTATTTGGAGACCATATATATAAACATATTATTTAACTATAGTCTTTATCATCTCAAAAATTATATCTTTACATAAGGTATCATTCTTGAATCATCACACTTATAACCTTCCATCAAAACCTGGGGAATGAAAACATAAGAAAGGGAGATATTAAATGTTTAATAAGGGTAAAAATGGGAGATATAAATCATTAGATCATAATATGATCAATAGGGAATGATAATATATTCAAGTACATGTTATAAACAAAAAATATTCATACCTATAAAATCTTAGATCATTAGTTTTAAAATAAATTCATTTCTAGAAGTATGATCAATAAGGGTGTCAAATAATTAATCATCATTCAAGTTTCATAATATATGTGTGTTTCATTATAAGCATAAGAAATCATAATATTTGGAACATAGCTAAAGAAAATCATGTTCATGCATAATCATGTGAGTATAGATAGAAAGAGATCACACTCACATACCAAAATGTGAATAAATCTATTCACAATAATTTCCACACACATTCCTATTAGAATAGCTATAAGTAATCATACTTATATATGTATCAATATGTGAACAAAGCTATTTGCAATCATGTTTATGCTTATCATCATTCTATAACGAGATATAAAGATCACTTTACCCAATGCATTGGAGGGATATAACAGAACCAAACATCACATAATTATAATCCATTCATATAATTTCCCCAATATCATAAAACATTCATCATATCATCATAGCATAACCCATGGAAAATAAATAGGTTTTTTAAACATCTTATCATCATAATATTAGAACATCCATTGAAATAACAAGGATGGTATAATTTGATAATATCCCTAGTAAATAATAATTAACATTAAAGGATGTTATCATATAATAAAAATTTATTTAAAATATCTATGCAATAATTCTTGAGAAAAACACCCTTTTATTTTGAAATCACTTATTCAAAACCCAAATATTCTCAAAATATTCAAGAAAAAATTTTATTTGAAAATATACATGAAAAATTATATAGGAAACTTACAAAAATGGAGTTTCCATGATGGTGAGAAATTATATTCATGATATAATTGTTAAAACAAAGATTATATTCCCACCTTTGGTAAAAATTACCTTGTTTAGAAAATAAAAAGAAGATTATTTTTAAAACTTTTTGTAAAAATAAAAACATGGTAAAATGGATTTAAAAAATCATTTAATAATAGTAATAAAATTATTTAAAAACATTTTATAAAATATTTATATAGAATAAAAATATTTTCTTATTGAAAGAGTAAAAATAAGGTTGAATTTTCTTAAAAACATTTTCTGAACCTTTTTGTGCACCAAAGTGAGTAAAATGGTACTAAAACTTTAAAATTAAAGAAATAAATAGAGGATAAGAATATTTAAATGGTTTTATCATATAAGAATCATATAATTCCATAAATGGTAATTCAATAATAAAAAATACCAATTAAAATGGGACTGAAACATAAATCCCTTACCTCAAGTCACTTCTTGCTTTGTATGCGTTCAAATGTACTCTTTTTTAGTAGTCCTCCTTTAGATCCATTATTAAGGTACCTTGTAATGATATTTAAGAATAAAAACACCTATAATTCATGTATTTGGAAATTTAGAAGATAATTTTCAAGGGTTTGGTTGAGATAGATGGATCAAAGTGGTGTAAATAAGAGAAAGGATGAGTGCCCTTTTATAAGAAAGGGAGAGGACATGCTTGGATTTTATTAAAATACTGAATAATATATATATCACAATAATGTAAAGTGGAACCAAGGAACCCAAAATTTCAAAGATAATATGTGGTATATTTTAAATAAACTTAGTTAATCACATTTGGACAGGGTTTTATTACATTTTAAGCCTTATATCCTAGTTAAACTACTTTAAACTTAGTTTAATCTTAACCGTGATAATTCAAATTTTTACCACGATAACATAATTATATGAAAAAAATAAAAAGGGAATTATAATTTTTTTGAAATTACAATTCTAAAATTTATAAACCATTTTATCTGATTTAATTTAGATTTTTGGTAGAAATTACTTTTAATATAATAACTCATAAGACATGAAACTAAATTTTAAGGAAAATACATGATTTAAGAGTAAAAATTATATTACCTAAAAATAAAGTAATAAATTGATTTCAACAAATTTATTTGGTTAAATAATAAAATAATTAAGTTTTTTATACTTTTGTATCAATTCAAAACTAAATTTCATCTTCCATCTATGTCATTAAATGTAAATACCCAAAAATAGTTTTTAATTTGAATAAAATATAACTTATCTTCAAAAAAGTAAAGCTTGAGTTCCCAATTCAAAAATAATGATTTAAAATAAATTTTTGTACTAATTAAGAATTTTTTTTTTAAAAACATGCATCTAATATGATAAATAAATGTTTTATAGATATTTTAATGCATTACCCCATGGTTTTAACCCAATTTTACCTTTTTTACCAAGGTGAAAAATACTTAATATTTCATAATGAAAAAAATTTAAGTTGAACATATTATATTATATTAATTATTATAATTAAAAATATGAAATATATTTTATCAAAATAAATTCACATAAGGTTTATAATTTAATTTAAATTTAAACCAGAAAAACGTGATGAAAAGCATTTTTCCAATAAAAAATGTTTTCCCAAGCATAAAAAGTTTTTATACCAAAAAAACAAAAAGTTGATTAAAATAACCTCAATTATATTATTAATAATATAAATGAACTAATTTTTCTTTGAAATAATTTTAAAACAAAACGAAACTTTTAAAATTATTGAACAAAAAAGACAGTTTTCAATACAAATCAGTATTTTTCACTATTTATTGTAAAATCAATATTTTAAGAAAAATCCCAAAATTTCAACATAATAAATTTTTTATATGATGATTTCAAAAACTATTTACTTATTATTAAATCAAATTTCTAAAATTTAAATAAATTAATTATAATATTTTCTCAAAAAAAGCAATAAAAACCATTTTTTAAGAAAATGTATTTTTGAAGAATATAATGGTTTTACTGAAAATTGAGTACTTATTTATTAATGAATTTACATTACATAAAATATTTATACATATTTTTTCATAATTTGGTTATTCTTATTTATACTTCCAATTTTAATGGGTAGGTTATAATGGTATCTTTTAAATAATAATATTTATATCACGGTTCATTTAAACTCGGTGTTTGCATGTATCGTAAGCTATCAAAGAAATTAAATTTATTTGAAGAGAAATATATCATAAAATATGTTTATTTTACATTATAACACCCTTAAAATGAATTTTTATTTTAAAAAACTATCACTATGAGACAAATAAATAAGGATATCTATGTTTCATTACATATTGAGGTTCCCATGTAGCCTCTTAGAATTTATGATATGGTGAGTAGTCTTGCTACATAGAGATTTATCTCTATGATACAATATTTAAACTGATTTTTATTCATAATAAATATCTTTCTCCAGTGGTACAACCTATGAGTTCATTACATGTGATCGATAAAGTTTGTGCTTCCTCAAGAGAGATACATGGAACACATCATGAACTTGTGAGAGGTTTAGTGCAAGTTATAGGTGATAAGATAATATCCTAAATCAATCAAAAATATATAAGGGGACAATATACCTTGGTATTTATTTCCATTATTTTAAAATCTCATAACTATATTTCATAGAGAAATTCATAGGAATACCTTCCCATAAACTTTGAATTCCAAGTTTCTTTGATGATTATAAACATAACTTTTCTATTAACATTGAGATACCTTGACGTGATACTAAATGACTCTAAACTTATACACTATATTATAATCTATATATAGTACCAATATATTTATTTCTTTAACTTGATCTCAACACATTGGATTTCTAAACTTCTTTTCATATAAGGATTTATAAGGATCCATATGAATTCTAGAGTGAAATATATTGTTGTAAGAAAATACAACTAGAGTAATGTGTTGATACCAACCAACTTTGAATTATATTGAAAAATATCTCAATATATAAAATAGGTTTTGAATGGTTCTCTTAGACTGAACATTTTTATAAGGATTATAAGCAGTACTAAAACACAACTCTAAATCCAAAGCTTTCTGAAGACATCGCCAGAACCTCAAGGTAAAACTTGGTTTCCGATCAGATACAATATAATGTGGGACACCATGAAACCTTAAAACTTCCTTAATGTATATTTTGGAAATATTATCTAGTGATAAATCTTATCTTATATAAATAAATTATGCTTAATTTATAAGTTTATCAAGTATAACCCAAATAACACTATAGAATTTAGATGTTTTGGGGAACCCAATGATAAAATATATGGTGATTTTTTATCATTTCTATTTTGGTATGGGAAATTTTTGTAAAAACCCATTATATTTATGTCTCTCAAGATTAAATTATTTATATATCAAACACTAAGATATATAATCTATAATATCTCTCTTCATGTTGTCTCACCAAAAATACTGTTTTAGATCTCTATACATCTTTATACTTCTAGGATGAAGAGAGAATGGCGAACTATGAGATTCATACAATAGCCCATTATTTGTATCTATTATTGAGAGAACACTTAATCAGTTCCTTGAATTTACTATTCTATCATAATCAATGATGAATTCAGAAACATTTCTTACCTTCTTTTATAACTCTACATATTCCTTCCACACCTCTTTAATTTTAACTTGGATAGATGGTTGAACACTCATTCGATCAAGATAACATTTCTCCCCTTCCTTAAATATTCCCAAATCCAAACTATGAAAATCTATAAATATTGGATCTTTTATGATCCTCATCATAGATAATCTATCATTATCCCTTTGAATTAAAGAATCGAGCACCTTGTTCACTTTTCCAGGGTAGTAATGTATTGATCATTCATAATATTTAATCAACTAAAACCATATTATCTAGTTAATATCCATATATTTATGAGTGAATATTTATTTTAAAATTTTATTATTGTTATATATGTCACACCTTTATCCATAAACATAATGCCTCCATGTCTTTAATGCAAAAATTATTATAGATAACTCCAAATCGTGAGTTGGGTAATTTTTCTTATAAACCTTCAATTGTCATTGGAATAATATATCACTATATAATTATTCATGAGGATTCATCCTAGTCCCTTATTAAATGCATCAATAAATATCACAAACCATTTTCCACTGTAGGGTAGTGTAAGAATAGGTGCATTGACTATCCTTCTCTTCAGTTCCTTGAATTTTTTTTCTCATTCATCTGTCCAAAGGAACTTGGATTCCCTCGGAGTTAACTTGGTGATTGTATTATAAAACCATGATAAATTATACACAAAGTGTGAATAATATCCATCCAAACCAAAAAAACTATGGATCTTTTTCATAGTGGTTGTTCTATTCCAACGTTCAATAATTTCCATCTTTGATGGATCCACTAATACACCCTCTCTTGAGATTATATAACCAAAAAATGAAAATTTTTGTAGCCAAAATTCACACTTGTTAAATTTTACATATAGAAACTACTTCCTTAATGACTTCAATACAATCATCAAGTGATATTCATGATATTATTTTCTCTTGGAATATATAAAAATATCACATATAAATACTATTTAAAAATGATCAAGGTAATCTATAAAGTCTATATTCATTAAATACATAAATATATGAGAGGAGTTAGTATATCCAAATGGAATCACTATAAATTAATAGTACCCATACCCCAAACAGAAGGCTATCTTGGGTATTTATTCACTTTGGACACTCAACTGATATAATCCATATTGAATTCCAATCTTGAAAAAATATTGAGATCCTTATAATTGATTGAAACAATCATCAATACAAGGAAAATGGTACTAATTATTAATTATGATCTTCTTAAATTCTGAATAATAAATGTAGAGTCTCATTGATTCATCTTTATTATTAAAAACATTTTAATATACTGGACTCGGTTCACTCAAAAGTAACTGAACCTGATTGGACACATGATCTCAAGTTCACCTCTTGATATACCAAATACTGTCAATTAGCAGTGAGAGTCTATGATGGTATGGTGGGGATACTATAACATATTTTTCAAAGTGGATAATGACTATGAAATATAGATATAAATCAGTGGAAGAAATATTAATGGAAATAATAGAAAGAAAAATAATCCATATATAATAATCATACATGAATAAATATTAAGATGAACCATATCTAGTAACATATAAAAAAAATAATGTCATGATGCTATAAAAAATGGAAAATACAAGGGGAATAGGAATACATAGTTCATTATATACAAGATAAAAAGGCCAAAAATCATCTCCAATAGCATCATGAGCATAATGTTACTCCTTTTTTCCTGTACTCTATCCTAGTATAAAAAATAAATAATATATGAAGTATGTGCTTTCTCCCTACCTGCCTCCATGAAGTGTTTCTGGGTTTTAAATAGTGTCCCAAATAAGGTTTGAGGTAAAATTAGTAGATCACCACCAACGATGTATAGTATTATCCAACCAATGAATATATAACGAGAAATATGCATACATAATGAATAAATATAGTAAATAAATAACCATGTCAGTATGGTTTCTTCATGAGAAACCCATTTGATGCTACATACTTTGGCCTAAGATGAAATTTCTCTGAAAATGTGAAATCATAATACTATATAAGCATGTGAGTATATATAATATATCCTTGGACCCATGAAATATAGCTGAGGAATCTATATAAAATGATCCAAAAGATAAATATGAGGTTCTATAACATGCACAACTTTAGCAGTCAAGTATAATTCTGAAGGGGAATACCCTTGCCATATCGCCCTAATGTGTTCTACCCAAGCCCTAGAAACATGTTCTAGATGGACTTAGTGCTAGGTGTAATGGGGTCCATATCATATAAAGTCATTTTGTTCCTGGATCATTATGAACACTCATAATATAAGGATTTTGTTCACAATGTACAACATCATATCTAAGGAGAAAGAATTTTATGTCCAATAATCCATCAAAAGGAGAGGAAACATCACATCCAACCCTCTTTTAAAGTATAAGGATCTCTATGTACAATATTCTAAACCAAGGAGAAGTGTTTGAGTGTAGTGACATGCCTAATAATTTCCTAGTCGATATTGGGGAAGGCCATTTATAGTAATAATAATCAACTATCCAAAATCATAATGATAGGAACAATTATACTTTATAATTAAACAAGGTATGGGTGAAATGGTTATACCATTCACCTTCCATTTATATCATTTATCCATTTAATTTAAAATTTATAAGCCTAACACACCTTATATGGTGGTTTAATAAAATATCCAATCATATAGGCCAAGAACAGTGTCAAACCATTTCATCTAATCCAATTTAAACCTCTCATTTATGATGGAAAATTCAACATTCCTCAAAATGAGGTTTAACTATTTATTAATGCATAATGTTTATAAAAATTTTAAACAACACACCCCAAGTGGTAGTTCATGTCGAGGTATACAACCTATGAAGATGTATTTAATTTTCAAGGAATAACTAATATTAGGCATTAGTAATTTAATTAATCAATTCCATATTTAAGGGGTACCTCATGAAAATTCCACCACAAGGCATGATTACACAAAATATAAACATTAAAAAATTTAGAGAAAATAAATTGAACACTTACCTTATACCAATAGTTGAATCCCCATCCATTATTATCTTATAATCTAGACTATAATGGGAGAAATCATAGAAATAAAAAACTTTCTTGAAAATAGGGAATATTAGCTTTCAATAATTTATCATTCGATATGGTGAAAGAAATTAAGAAAGGAAGAAATAAAAATAAAAATCTTACTGATGTATATCCAATATGTAAAACAAAAAGTTATTATGATTTCATATGAGGTAGAAGGCCCAAATCCTAGGTTTAGAGGAATATGGTGCTTCAATAGTGGGTGGATGATCAAAATGAGGAAGGAAGAAGGGGGGGTTAGATTTTTAAAGGGATGGAAAAAATGAAATTTCACCCTTTAAAAAGGGGGCACACAATTTATTCTCATAGTTAGAATAACCATGCACTAACCATGAACTCTTACCATATAAGAGGAGATATCCCTCACACAAACTAGAATATAATTAGACTAACTATGTATGTCTTATGCACACTCTTTTTTCCAAAATCTACCCGGCCTCATATGGCTAGGTTCAGAGTTAAATAAAATATACTCCAACTATGTGTTTCAACTCTACAATATGTCATAAGTTTTTTTCATAGTCTTGTAGCCTAAATTTCATGGTTTGTCAAACCATGCACCTCCTCTTTTGTACCACATAGTTACTACTAACCACGAAACTCATACTTCTTCTCCACAGCCGAATCTCCTGTCTCTGAATAAGCCCTGAATGACCCCAGAACTTTACTTAGTACCTTAAGTGATATTATAAGAATAAAATAAGTGGTTTAGAATAAAATTTAAAGGATCCATACCTATAAAAAAATTTATAATGTTACAACCTCCCCAACTTAAAACAACCCATCCCTGAGTTTCCCTTCTGAGGGTGGTTGGACATCATCTAAGAATAGTTCCGACCACTTAGCATGTACATCAGCCTCTCTATCCCAAGTCTCTTTCTATACATAAACATTCTTCCAAATCACCAGAACTAAAGAACCAAACTATCTCAGATACCTTTCATTCTCTGATCTATGATACTCACCTAATACTCCTCAAAATAATAATCAACATCCAACTCTACCTCATTAGGCTGGAAAACATGAGATGGGTTTGAATAGTAATGAAGAAGATATAAAAAATGAAAGAAGTCATGCATGGAATATTATCTCTATGGTTACTAAAACTGATAGGCTACTGACCTAACTCTCTACAAAATATCAAAGGGTCCAAAAAAACCTAGGTTCCAACTTCTCTTGTCTCTAAATCCATCGATGCCCCAATCTAGGTAAAACATGTAAAAATAATTGATCTCCCACCTCAAACTCCAGAGGCCGACAATGATAATATACATAAGAATTATATCTAGACTGAGCTGTATCCATATGCTTATTGATAAGATTTACCTAATTCAATGTCTCCAAAACATGTTGTAGTCCAAATAGTTCTGCCTCTCCTACCTCTAACCAATATAGGAGTAAACAGAAAGGCCTAATATATAGGGACTCATAGGGATAAATTTATATTCTAGTTCAGAAACTATTATAATAAATAAACTTAGTAATATCTAATTGGTTCTCCTAGGAACCAAAAAAATCATAGATGAATTCCCTAAGAATTTCCTCCAATACTTGTATCATATGATCAGACTGACCATTGACCTATGGGTGATAGGCTGTGCACAGAAGCACCTGTGAACTAAGAGACTTCTCAAACCCCTCTTAGAACCAAAATTTAAAATGAGTGTCCCTATATGAAATGATGATACATGGAACTCCATGAAGTCATATTATTTCCCTGAAATATATCCTCCCTAGCTCATCCAATGAAAAGGTCTCTTAAATATAAAATAAATGGGTGAACTTCATCATTATATCCATGATAACCCATACAATTTCATTTACTTAATAATAATTAGGTAATACTATCATGAAATCCATAGTGACATCATAGAACTCCCAATTAGGATTGGGTAATGGTTGTAAAAGTCCTTCTGGTCACTGATGTTCTTCCTTCACCTGCTGATAGGTGGAACACTGAGTAACGAAACCACATATCTCCAATTTCATACTAGGACACCAATACTAGTGGTGTAAATCATGATAAATATTTATAATTTTATGATGCACTACCCATTTAGAGACATTATATTCTCACATCAATTCCTCTCATATGTATTTAGGAATTCAAAAATGACCATAAATGTGAAAGATCTCATCCTTATCAATGGTGAAACAAGGTGGTGGGTCCTCAAATGAAAAACTCTCCCTTAGAACCAATACCTCAGGATCCAAAACCTTCCTCATATTCATTCTATCCATAAGTGAGGAATTCACTAATAATTATTTGAGTATAAGTTACCCAAAATGGACCTACATCTCCAAGTGAATCTTAGAAAACAAGGCCATCAACCACCACTCGCTTCTGGATTCCTGAACTGCATGTGTGTAATTCATCCATCTTTGAGCATCAACCACTGCATTGTCTTTCCCAAGATTATAATAAAGCTCAAAATTGAAATAATAAAGGTATTAAACCCATATTTTATACCTGGTATTCAAATCATGTTGAGTGAATATGTATTTGAGGCTCTTGTGAGCTGTGTATACTTTGAAATACTCTCCCAACAAATAATTCCTCAAAAAATGAAAATAATGAAGAAATGAATCCAAAGAGATATTTTTCTTTGATTAATTTCTTTCATGTGACATCAACTACTACAGACTATATTCCAAAAATCAATACCCTTTCATCAAAACTATTCCCAGACCAATTCCTGATACATCACAATAAACCATATATCCTATTCCAGGATCAGGTAGAATTAGGATTAGTGTTGAGTTAAGTCTTTCTTTAAACTCATGAAAGGATTTTTCAAAAGGTTATGACCAATTAAATTTGAATCCCTTTTTGGTAAATCCCATAAGAGGTGATACAAGGCATGATAAATCCTAAATAAAACAGCTATAATAGATAGATAGACCCAAGAAACTCCAAATATAAAAGTAGTTCATGGACTAATCCCTAGAAATCATGGATCCAACCTTCTCTAGATCTACAGATACCCTATATTATGGCATAATGTGACCCAAGAAGTGAACTTTATCAACACAAAAGTGTCATTTTGTGAGCTTTGAATACAACTTATGCTCTATCAGTGTACTCAATATTATTTCAAGGTGTTTGACATGATCATATCAAGTATGAGAATATACCAATATATAATCCACGAAAAACACAATGAAAGAATACAGGTATGGGTGGAAAACTTAATTCATCAAATCTATAAAAACTTTGAGCACATTTGTGTGACCGAATGACATGAACAAATACTCATACAAGACATATATACCATGGAATATTGTACATGGTATATATGAAGGCCTAACTCATACATGATGATAAAAAACTCAAATAAATCTTTGTGAATTCCTTAGCTCCTTGGAGCTGGTCAAAGAGGTCATCTATATGTAGTGAAGGGTATTGGTTTTTAACAGTAAGTTAGTTTAATTTTTGATAATCTTCATAAATTCTGAGGGTCCCATACACCTTCTTGGTGAAAAGTACGGGTGAACCCTAAAGTGAAGTACTAGGATGGATACACCCTTTGTCTTACAATTCCTATAATAGTCTTTTGAGTTCTTAAAGCTCAGTAGGTCCCATCCTGTAAGGATGAATAGACATTGGTGCTATAAATGGCACTAGTTCAATAGTAAATTCCATATATATAATAAAAGGTATCCCAAAAAAGAAATTGGGGAAGAAATACCCAAAATAGTCTACTATAGTGGGAATTATATCTAACGTGTTCCCTGATCACTCATAAAAAGACTAGAAATCTGGGTTGTCACTCCGCCAAGCCCAAATTGCTATGGTCTAACTCATATTTCTTAGACATCCCATTCTCCTTTTTGAGTATAATTACTACCCTCAGGTGATTTTAAAGACACCCTTTGATGATATTAATAAATATGCTCATGATAAGTTACTAACTGATCTATCCTAAGAATGATATCAAATATTATTATCTCGAGGATGAAGAGGTTACATATGAAATGATAGCCTCCTATCCCAAGGGTTAATTCCTTACATTGGAGTACACTTTCTGATCGGATTCCCAACTGTGTATCAAGAGTCATCACTTCATAGAAATACTTAATCTCATGAACTATAATTTCCATAATTTCCATATATATTTAGTAATGTGATGTATATATATCAAATAAAGTAGAACCTAAAGTAGAGGATACTAAAACCATACATAGAAATATAAAAGACCTGAAACTCCGCTCTTCAGGTGTTAGTTGTACTACATATATCTGGGCAGATCCACATCCAGGAGATACAACCTGACTACCATGAGAAGGTATGCTCTAATGGCACCGTATTTCCTATGTTTGGATCCCTTGTCCATGGCCACCTCATCTTCCTAAATGGATGGTTGTACTCTAGTTTCCCTCTCTGAGTTGAGCTACTAATCCCGCTCTTGAACATGGAACTAGTGTAGATCCTCTTTCACTGGCCATTAGAGTAAAATTTATTTAAAATCACTAAATATACCCAATATTTCCACAATATAGACACTCAATGGGGTCTCTAATACACTAGGTCTTCATGTGACCTGGCTTCCCACACCGATGGCATAACATCGGGATACTGGTGCGACTACTCTAATTTCCACCACCTTGATGAGAACCCTATAGGAGGAAATTCCTACCATTGGTTGAAGTACTATATATTCTATATGTAGAACTACCTTGGACCACACCTTCATCATCTCTCAAGTTATTCTCGGTGATGATGGATTGATTCACTATTCCTAATATGACAGTCAATCAGAATACATTCACATGCGAATGGATTTCATACTCGATTACATCCTCAAATCGCCTAACCTTGCATAAATTATCACCTATAAAAATTGGTACAAGTAATTTAAGATAAGTAAAGTGAGATAAATATTCCATAATGGACATACATCCCTTATATAGATTCATAAAATCCATTGGTCGATCATATCTCAATGTCTCTAGATAGAATTAATCATAGAAGGTAGTATGTTAATCTCTCCATTCCATAACCCAATAATGATCAACTTGATTCAAGAAATCCCACCAAAATTTAGTGGATACCTAAATAATGTATGTAATGATATTTTTTTATCCTTTTATGAGGTGTCCCATGATACATGAAGATAGATAACATGGTCTCCATCCATGAATCAGTAGTATTGGTACCACCTTCTCCCAAAAAAGTAGTAGGCTACTACTATTGGAACTCCCCAATAAACTCTTCCATAGTTGTGGTAGGTCATGAATCTCCCTATATAGACTAAAATATTGGTAAGAATCCCTCTCAAAATTGGGAATCAAAACCCAGATCAAGAATAAAAGGAGGTTCCAAAAGGTTCACTACAGGAGTTAATACTGGTGGCTTAAGGTCCACCACCTCTGGGTCATGGTCATCACCACCTTCCTGGTGTTCAACCTAAGGATATCATGAATTCATACATCTATAATTATAAATAGATGCCTCAAAACAAGATTCGATAAGAGATTAGATCATAGATTAGAGGAATATTATAGGTTCAATGACTTCCTACCCAAGATTCACCCCCAACTACCTATTACTACAGTTGGGTTTGGGTCAAAGTTTGAGTATCACATCAGGGGTTTCGGTATATGGAGTGTTAATTTCAAGTTATAGAGGAAAACACCCTTTAAGTTTAAATTAGAATACCCATTTAACAATAACCATTTCTTCGATTTTTTTTAATTTATATGTTTTATATATGTATACCATGGTCTAGTTAGATGCATCTACCATTCCCAAGTTATAAAGTCCTATGATTTATATTTTTCAATTGGTACTTCATGAAATAATGACCAAACTTTCATTATGGTTTAATTATATGGATAAACATTTACAATTTATATAGGTCCACACACCCTTTATAAATTTCAATTGGAATTCATTTAATTTCAACCACTATTGTTTCATCCCATGTGGCTAATGGTCCTTGGCTAAAAAATTCCATAATTGGTTTGTTAAGGATCCACCATCTAGATATGTGGGAAAAAACCGTTTAGGTTGATGTAAACACTTTAATCAACCAATTATTTATCTCATTCATCCTGTGAAAACATTAGTCAAATTATATATATATATAAATCAAGGCACTAAGACATGCTACATGCAATTCTCACATTAAAATAAACAAGGCATGGCATATGTATGATAGATAAATCCTCAGGTTCCTATAAAGATACATGAACAATACTTCCTTGATATACCAGGAAAAGGGTAAAAAAGAATATATAATAATAATGATAAATTCCACAAATCATGTGTGCCATCCAATGATGAAATTCGTAAAACTATAATCTGAATAATCTAGAATAACAAGTCCCATCCTAGTTAATTTGGATTTTCCCTGTATGTGGGTTAGATACTCCCGGGCACTGGCACACTACTAAATTCCAACATGTCCTACTCTCCTTTATACCAACCCCAAATAGAATATCAAATAAAAGAAATATATTATATCACTTGCAATTTCCTGGGACCTATTAAATCATAAGTAACTAAACCCGGTGGGCCACATGATCTCAATCACACCTCCCCATATTCTAGAGGTTACTGACTAGTAGTGAGATTCTATGATGATATGGTGGGAAGACTATAACCTATTTGTCATAGTGAATAAAAATGATAATATATATATATAAATTACTAAAAGAAATGTTAATGGAAAAAATGAAAAGAAAAATCATCCAGATATAATAATCAGACATGCATAAACTATAATCCAAACCATATCCATTAATATATAAAAACGTTTATGCCATAATTCTATAAAAAAATGGATAATATAAGGGGAGTAGGCATACAAAGTATATGCTATACAAGATAAAAAAACTCCAAAAACTATCTCCAATAGAATCACAAGAGTACTCTTTGTTCTCTACTCTCATACTCCATCCTAGTATAGATAATCAAGAATCAATGGCTGAGTGCCTTACTTTGTAATTACTTGCATCCATGAAGTCTGTTTTGGTACCAATCATTGGCCTGAACAAGGTGTGAGATAATCTCAATAGGCCACCACCAATAGCGTCTAGTACTATCTAGCCAGTAAATATATAATGAGTATTTTCCATGAATAATGAATAAAGGTAATAAATAAATAACCATGTCAGTTTGGGATCCTCATGGGACACCCATCCAATGCTAACTGATTCGGCCTAGGATGGAATTTCTTTGAACAAGTGACATCATAATACTATATAAGTATGTGAGTATGCATAATCAATAATGGGACCCATGGAATATATCTGAGGTGCCAATATAAAATGATCAAAAATGGAACTAAGAGGTTCTATAGCATGCATGAATTTAACAAGAAAGTATAAGTATGATGGGGATTACCCTTATCATATCTCTAATGTGTTATAATCGATCCCTAGAAACATGTTCTAGAAGGCCTCAGAGCTAGGAGTAATTAGATCCACATCATATCAATTCATGTGGTTCCTAGATCATTATGACCACACCTAATGTAAGGATTTGGATCACAATTTCTAACATCCTATCTAATGATAAAAAATTCATGTCCAATAAATCATCACAAGGAGAGGAAACATCATGTTCAAACTCCTTTTCGAGTATAAGGATCACCACGTCCAATATTCTAAAATAAATAGATGTATATGAGAATAGATATATTTACAACACTTTCCTTGTCAACAATGGAGAACATCATGTATAGTAATAATAATCAACTATCTATAATAATAATGATAGGCACGATCACACTTTATAAGTAAACAAGATATCAGTGAAATGGTTATACAATTCACCTTCAATTTATCTCATTTAGACAATTAATTTATATGGTATAAGCCTGACACACCTTATAAGGTGGTTCAATCACATAGACAAGGATATGGTCCAAGCACGATGTCACATCTTTTCATCTAATCCAATTTAAGCATCTCATTTATGATGGACAATTCAATACACCTCAAAAGGTGGTTTAACTACTTATTAAGGAATAGTGTTTATAAAAATTTTAAATGACACATCCTAAGGGGTGGTTCATGTCGAGGGAGACAAACTTTGATAATGGAGTTAGGTATCAAGGGCTAACTAATATTAGGTAATATAAATTTATTTAATAAATTCCACATTTAAGGGGAGATGCATGGAAAGTTCAGCGCACAACATAACAACGCATATTATAAACATCAAAACTTTTCGGGAAAAGAACTAGACCAAGTAACTTATACTAGTATTTGACTAATTGTCCAGTATTAGCCTCAAATATAGGATAAAATAGGAGAAATTATAGAAATTAGACAAATTCCCTAAAAATAGGTCATATTAGCTCGCATAGATTTAGAATTCCATATAGAGAATGAAATGAAGAAAGGAAGAAAGTGCATTGGAGAGATTATTTATGGATATCCAATGAGATGAATGATGAGTGATTCAAATTCTATATTATGGTGGAGGATCAAAGCCTAGGTTGATATGAAGATGGATCTTTAATAGTGGGAAACTTTTGGAAATAAGGAAAGAAGTGGAGGGGTTAATGTTTTGAAGGAATATAGGGAAAAAATATAATTTCAACCTTTGAAAAGGGGGAACATGGTTTAGATACACAATTATAATAACCATGAACTATCTATGCAACTGTACTGTCTAATAGGAGATAGCCCTTTCATATACTTGTTCATGATTAGACTAACCTTGCATACTCTCTGTCCAAAAACCACCTAGCCTTGTATGACTAGGCGCATGGTTAGAAAAAACATGCACCCACCCTGTGTTTCACCTCTATAATATATCTAATTTTTTTACATGGATGTATGACCAACATTTCATGGTAAATCAAACTATGCACCTCCTCTTTCAGGTCACACAGTTGAGCCACACAGTTACAACTAGCCATGCACTAACCGAGTGCCTCATACCTCTTCTCTAAAAACTAGATCTCTGGGCTCTAAAAAAGATTTGAATAATCCTAAACCATTCCTTGGTCCCTTAAGAGATATTACAAGAATAGAATAAGAGGTTTAAATTTAAATTTAAAGGATCTATACACTACTTCAAAACCCACCTATAACAGTGATGGCATTTATCAGTGCTCAAAAAATTCCCTGATAAAGTTCATCTTTAACAGTGCTAAAATAAGCACGAATAAAGGAATCCATTTACCAGTGGTAAAAAAAGAGCTGATAAAATGCACCCTTTATCAGCACTTTTTTTAGTGCTGACAAAAGCTAACCTTCATCAGTGCTTTATTTTAGCGATGAAAAAAGAAAACTGTATCAGCGCTTCATTTATAGCGCTAATAAAATGTGTCATTTATCAGCGCATTTTTAGCACTGACAAAACTTTTCCTTCATCAGTGCTTTTTTAGCGCTGATAAATGTCCAAAATAAAATACAAAAATAAAAAAATAAAAATAAAATGATTAAATTAAGAAAAATAAAAAATATTTTACTAATTAAATAATTATTGATAAAAGTGAATAAATTTAATATATATATATAGATTATAAATATTAATGAATAGTATATATTAAATTTAGATATAAAAAATGAATAAGTATAATATATATAAAATTTTAATTAAAAACATATTAATTTCTTATTCATTTTTAATGTTGTTTTATTTTTCAATGTAACTTATATTAAACATCGTGTGTTGAATCCATTTCATGTACACACACACACACATATATGTCAGAATTTCATTACAACATGATACATTTAATATATATTATGTTTTTAATCAATCAATTTTATTTATTTGTTTTTAATACTACAGTTAGGGTATTCATTTTTAATGTTTTTTATTTTTTATTTTATTTTTGAATTTGATCATTATTTATTATATATATATATATATTTATTATGTTTTAGTATTTTCAATATGTATTCATCCACTTCAAAATATATATATATATATATATCCCTATTTTTTTAATAACTCATATTTAATTAATAAAACTTATCCATTTTTTCAATATTTTTAAAGTGTACACATTTTGAATTATTCAATTTCACTCATTTTTAAAATGCATTTATTTAAGATTATATTTCCATTAATAATGTTAAAAAATATTTTTCAATAAATATTTATAAATAAATAATATATTTATATTTACTATATTAATAATTATTATAAATAAATAATAATTATTTTTTAAATAAGTATTTATATAATTATAAATAAATAATTATATATATTTAAATAAGTAAAAAATTATAATAATGTTATTTAACTAATTATAATTATAGAAAATTTAATAGCACTTTCGTAGCACTGTTAAAAGATATATTTATCAGCGCTAAAATGTTAGCGTTGATAAATATGAATTTTATCAGCGCTAAAATGTTAGTGCAGATAAATATGACTTTTATCAGTGCCTTTTAAGCACTGATAAAGATTGAAATTAATCAGTTCTAAAAAAGCACTGGTAAAAGACATATTTATCAGTGCTTATAAATTTGGCGCTGATAAAATGAATTTTTGTCAGATCATTTTTGAAAGCGCTATTAAAAGTGTCACGAACCGTCCCTCGGGGCCCATGTCGTGACTACTATAAGCCCTCCTTCCATAGGCCAGGGGCTGGCGACTAGCACCAAAAAGTGTATTCCCTATATCTGGGAAGGAATTTCCTTTATATCCTGTAAACACACTCAACCAAGCTCACAAAAAGATACGAACACAAGTAAATTATATAACAAAAAGAGTGTTGAAATTAAAAGGGTCTGGAAATACAAGCCCAACTGTAAAGATACAAGTAAAATTGAAATAAAACTGAAAGAAAAAGGAAAATAGCTACTGGGTTGTCCTTCGAGGTTCCTACCTAAAGGGTAGGTACAGATCACCTCCTCAGCACTCCACGTCCGTCCGTATCCTCTACGTACCGTCACGTCGTATGGTCCACCACTGGGCACCATCCAGTCCTGGTATCCTCAGCCTCGATCAACGTTGTCCGGCATCTACACCAAACACAACAAGGTGCAGGCATATCCCGTGCAAGGGTGAGTATAACGATACTCAGTAGGGACCCTGAGACCCTCAAGGTCTCACAAAATCCAAAAAGGATAAATCTCAAAGAATGAAGTCAAATTTCAACCCTTCTTAGGTATATGCCCATACATATACCTAAGTTATCAAGTATACCCATCTCAATCATGAGGAAATAGAGGGTCCAACCAAAAACCCCAAAGCTAAACAGTTCCACAAAGGAAGGAAAACCAGAATGGCAAGTACCACACAGGTACGCCACACAGAATAATACCACCAAGGTATTACCACGAAGGAAAGTACCACACAGGTACGAACTCATCTCATTCCATGTATAACTTTAGTACAATAGTAGAGATGATTAGATGTAACTACTAAATCATCTTACTCTGTTAAGAGGTAGACCCACATAGGATCTCTCAATGCTAACCCAAATAGGATCGCTAGGTGCTGACCCTCACAGTATCGCTACGTGCTGACCCGTACAGGATCATAAGGTGTTGACCCACACAGGATCGCTGGGTGATGACCCACACATGATCACTAAGTGGTGACCCACACTGGATCACAAGGTGCTGAGCCACACATGATCGCTAAGTGCTGACCCACACCGGATCACAAGGTGCTGACCCACACAAAATTTCTAGGTGCTGACCCACACAGGATCACAAGGTGCTGACCCACACAGGATCGCTCAATACATCATCAAACCCACACAGGATCCTAGTACATATCCAGTACGTCATCAGACCCACACAGGATCCTATTACATCTTCAGTACGTCGTCATACCCACACAGGATCCTAGTACATCTTCACGTCACAACCAGCTACTGGGTTTTCACACTACGCTCGCTTGTCTCCAGGAGGGTCCGCTCCACAAGACACTAGTAATTAATCCAACTACCACAAATTCCCATCTAGAAGTATCCCAAATGACTTCCACATCATATGGGTCTCAACGCAACAGACTGTGCGTCAATCAGACACCCGGTCTGTGAGTTATTAGCCTTTTAGTCCCGAGGGCCCGGTTGGATTCATGCTCGATCCAACCCGAACATACTCCAACTTTATCCAAAACTCCAGTGGGGTATACTAAAAGGGACCATCCCACTCCAAGGTTTCCAACATCGCTGAAGGTTCATCAAATGGACGTCCGGTGCCAAAGTTATGGCCAAACGAGCATAAATGGGTCGTAGTGGGTCTGGGTTCGGTCCAACCCGGCTTGGGCCGACTTGGTATGGGTCAACTGGGCTGGAACCATTGGGTTAGGCCCAGCCCGCTATGCGGCCTGACAGGATGCGAGGGCCACGGAGGTCGTCGATGGTCATAGAGGTCCGCAGGTGGCTGCGAGGCCACGGGCGGCGCGACGAGGCCTTGGGGGTGCCACGAGGGCGCGAGACCGCGGGGCAGCTCAGCCGGGAGGGAGAAGGCTGCGGGGCGGCTCGGTCGAGAGGGCGGAGGCTGCGGATTCCATGGGGCGGCTCGGCCTGGGAGGCGTGGCAAGGCCGCAGGGAAGCGATGGCCGTAGACGGTGGAGCGCCGCAGGGTGCAGAGGCCGCGGGGCGGCGAGGCGTCTTGCCTTCGTCAGCGGTTCTCAACTTCCACCGGTGCCAAACGCCGACACCGGTCTTCGTCACCAAATTTTCCTTCTTTCAATGCGAAGGATACACCATTCAAGAAGAACGATGGAGGGGTCGAGCCATGTTTGTTTGGACCACACCCTCCACATTAGAGCGGTTGCAAGCATCTCAACAAGAACGGTGATGAATAATCGTCAAACTTTACAATTTTATACGAATCATGGATCAACTCATTTAGGTTGATCCGCGTTCTCCATGATTTTCAAGAACGAGGAATTTCATGAATTCAATAACAACCCCTACCTTGTTCGCTTTATTAGTTGAAGATTGTCCACCGGGAAGGATACGATGTCATTGGGAATAGACGAACGTCGGTGACGTCGTCATCTCCTTGTTCGTCAGTGGAGATGTTCCTCATTGGCGATCCTTTGATGGAGATTGGAGAATAATTCATCGAAGGTGAAGCGTTATTCATTGGCGTTCTTCGTTGAAGATATTTCTCCCAAAGCTCCTTTCCCAATTATTAATTCCCCCCCCAACCCAAAAAAAGAAAAGGTAGCCAACATAAAAAAATATGTTGGCACAATTTCAAATTAGAATAAATTAATTGAGTTGGTGTATTAATTAAAAAGGGAGGTGGAATAATTAATCAAGGGGAAGTTCAAGAGACTTCCCCTCATTTAAGTGGGAGGTTCAAAGGGGTTTTAAACTCTGGTGGTCCCCACCACCATAACCTCTCATGGGAGGTTAGTTTAGGTGGTCCCCAACACCATAACCTCTCATGGGAGGTTTAGTTTAGGTGGTCCCCACCTATGAAACATCCACTTGGAAGTTTCAAAAGAAAAATAAAAATAAAATGTCACAACATTTTATTTTATTTTAATCTTTCACGAAAAACCCAAATACTAACTTTCACCCTTGACCAACTGTCATTGAGGTGAAAGTCTCCTTAAGAGAATACTAGCGCTGTGAGTTCAACAGTGTCCTCAGATTTCAATTCCAAGCACCGGTTCAAAATTTAGAAAAACCCACTCGCACGTTTACTGAACGTACATGAACAAAAGTTTAGAAATTCAATCCGGGCACTCCGGGTGTCGGAATCATGCGCCGTCAATTTTCGCAGACTCGGAAAATTACTATTTAATTAAAAAAATTACAGGAATTTCTAGGTCTTTAAATTCTCCCCACCTTAGGGATTTGCGTCCCCATAATCCACAACTCAAACTAAGGAAAATAAGTGGGGGTACTGAGCATGTAACTGAGCCTCCTACTCCCATGTGCTCTCCTTGAGGTTCCTGTACTGCTGGCAAATATGCACCATAGGTATCAACCACCCATGAAGGATCCGTTCCTGTTGATCCTCAAGCTCTATTGGAACCTCCGTAAAAGTCACTCCATCGTTGACATCCAGCTCACCATGGTTGATGATGTGAGAAGGTTCATGCACATATCTCCTCAGTTGGGATACGTGGATGACATCGTGCACCCAGTGCAATTGAGGTGGAAGAGATAAGTGGTAAGCAACCTCACCAACTCTACTGAGGACCTGAAAAGGTCTGATGAACCTCAGAGATAACTTGCTGCCTCAGACAAATCTCCACAAACCTCATTGAGGTGAGACCCGTAGAAAGATGTGGTCGCCATCCTCGAACTCCAGAGGTCTCCATATCCTATAGGAATATTACTTATGCCTACTCTGTTCAGTCTTCATCCACTCCTGGATGATTTTCACCTTCTCTATGGTAGCTCATACCATCTCTGGTCCCACTAGTGCAGGCTCACCTGGGTTAGTCCAACACAAAGGTGATCTGCAGGGTCGCCTGTACAACACCTCAAAAGGTACCATCCCAATGGTGGAGTGATAGCTGTTGTTGTATGAAAAATCCACCAAATGAAAGTGATCCTCCCAGCTGCAACCGAAGTCGAGGATGCAAGAACGCAACATGTCCTTGAGGGTCTGAATGGTCCGCTCAGTCTGGCCATCCGTCTGAGGATAGAATGTGGTGCTCAAACGATGCTCCATCCCAAAAGCCTCCTTCAACCCCTTCCATATATGGGAAGTGAAATATGTATCATGATCGGAGACAATCATTGAGGGTAATCCATGTAGCCGCACAGTCTCTTACACATAGAGGCGTCCCAAGATCTCTACTGAACCCTGCTCTCTGATTGGTAGGATGTTGGCCGACTTGGTGAGTCTGTCAACGATCACCCAAATCAAGTCATGTCCCCTGTATGTACGTGGAATTACTATCACGAAGTCCATCGATATCCCATCCCACTTCCACTCTGGGACCTCTAAAGTTTGAACCAAGCTTACTAGTTCCTAATGCTCCGTTGTCACTTGTTGAAAAGTGAGGCACCGAGAAACAAACTCTGCTACTGTTTTCTTCATTCTCGGACACCAGTGCTGTCAACGGAGATCCTGGTACATCTTCGCCACTTCTGGATGTACCTCTAGAGGGGATGTGTGGAAATTCCTCAACACTTCCTCCTAAAGTGACACTGGTACCATGGTACTTCCTCTGAAGAGGATGACATGCTCCCCACCTTCATAAAATCCATCAAGTTCCTGTCCTGTGGATATCTGAGCACGTCGTGTCTCGCAGTCAGTGTCCCAACACTAAACCTCCATGAATCACTAAATAAGTGGGAGAGTTACTGTAAGAGATAGAAGAAAAGCTACTCCATCTCTATCCATAAAGGATATCTGCAAAGCGGACAGCTGATTCATCACCTCGCCTAGCAGTTGTATACCAGACCTCATGATGAGTGAATCTACTACAACATTCCCCTTCCCAAGAGTATAGACTATCTCGAAGTCATAGTCCTAGAGGAACTCAAGCCAATGTCGTTGTCTCAGGTTCAGGTCCTTATGAGAGAAGATATACCTGAGACTCTTGTGATCAGAGTACAATGTAAAGAGTTCGCCCATCAGTTAGTGTCACTGAATGTTCCAGGCGTAGCGGAAGCACGTTGGTTGGTTAGCCCAGCTTTTATTTTAGAGTTAAAAGACGTTCAATCAGAGATCCGTAATGATATAAAATGCCGAATCTTCGGAATAGAACAAATAACGAAAATGAAAAGAAGAGTCCCAGAACCCTTGAGATAGGATCGTCATATGTTGGTTATAATTAATTTAATTAATTCATAAGAATTACCTCGATGGAATTATTTCTTCGTTGGGGTCTCCAGTCACGATCCTGTGATCCGTCGTTGCGTCAGAGAATCCATGTGTAGGATTCCTCTAGCGGTGATCCACACGTGTGCCACGTATCTCTGGAAATCGCTGAAGGGAACTCTGGGTGCTAGCGCGGAAGATCCTTTGCTTGCGATGTCCGTCTTCGATCACCTTGATCTGGTGGAGGATCTTGCTTTTGTAACTTGAAAGCGTTCTTGGTGGAAAGGGAATTCTCTCTTGGATTGAGAGTATTTCCAATCCGTTTTGCACAACCAAAATGGCTATCCTTTTTGAGAAAAATGTAATTAGGATTTATAATACCTAGAATAATAAAATAAATTAATTACTCATAAGCATTTAATCGTTTCATTTAATTATTAGTAATACCCCATGTCTTAATAATGACAATTGACCATCATTATTACTTGACAGGCGTCCAACACATTACATTTAATATCATTTAATTAAATAAAAAATATTTTCTCACGAATCCTAAAAAATAAACTACACGACGTGTATATATAAATATACATGGTGTGTACTTTTATTTTTCAGTTTTATTTATTTTCCTCCACCATATTTATTAGACCCTCAGTAATGGCTATTTATTTCTTAAATAAATGTAACTGTATTAATCGCTAATAAATATATATTATTTCGCCCACAATATACTCTCTCGAATAAATAATGTCAAAATAAATGCGATCAGACATCCTTGAATAATTATTAAACCACAATCGAGAATAATATTTATTCAACTTGTTAAATTAATATTTAACTGAGATACATGGACACAATTAGTGTGTGATCCTCTAGGCCTCTTTCTCAGTGACATTAGGCGGAGCCTGCCCAAAGTCCAATGTTAGCATCTAGCAATACGCCAAGGCACCCATAGTGAAAGAAGTTAACGCCTCAATGACGTGTCACCTCCTACGAACACTTACCGTGTAATATAATCCCTTTCTCTCGACATCTATAATCAAGTGGGTTGCATGCTAGTGCCATCAACCCATGTGCTCGATTATTCTTTATTTGACTTCCCGGAATTGAACTTGCCCATACCTTACTATGGCCATGGATTTATTTAGGCTATATCAATTCCATCAAAGGGATTGAGATATCTACTTCTGTTATGGAACATAAGGGACAAATCCTTTCTCGCATTATCTATTAATGCAATATTACTCGTGACGCACCCAACATATCCTACCTCGCTGCGAACAGTGTGTTGTCACAGTTTTCATCAATACATATAAGTGCATGAGTTGCAATAACCATTAATAATAATCTTAAAGTCTAAGGACCAATACACACATTTGTAGATAGGAACATACAATGACACTATGAAATGTGGATTTCCTACTGGCGGGTCTCGTTCTCATAATATCCTCTTGGATATTACCAAGGGCGCACACCATGAGAAGGTGACTCAAAGTTTTATGAGTCCTCACCCCTAATGGACTGTATTATTTGTGTCCATCAAATAACATCATCCGTCCATAGAACATATATTCAAGAACAATGTTATGGCACTTCCGGGTTCTCATCATAGCAGGGATCCGCTATGACCCATTAATGAAACAACCTTCCTTAGGAAATTATCACATGCATTGTCACACAGAAGAACAATCAAGATGTGATAAGGCATTTATTAATGAATAAAGTACAAAGTAGTTGGTTCTAGGCCACCAACTCCAAAAAACTCCCACTTGGAATAGATCCAACTAATAACAACCTTTAACCCGCTAGCTCTCACATGATATTCATGCTTCTGCTGAGATAGGCCTTTAGTCATGGGGTCTGCCACATTCTCTTCCGTGGACACTCTGCTCACTACAACTTCAACCCTTTGATAAAAATCCCTCAAGAGGTGATACTTCCAGAGTATGTTCTTTGTCCGTTGATGTGACCTTGGTTCTTTTGCAAGAGCCACCGCTGCAGTATTATCACAATACAATGTAATGGGATCTTTACTACTAGCACCACATCAAGATCCTGGACAAATTTCCGAATCCAGATGGCTTCCTTGGCTGCATCAGAAGCTGCTATATAGCCGAAATCCGCTGTAGAATTAGCGACAACTAGCTTCTTTGAACTCTTACAGCTCACAGCTCCTCCATTGAGACAGAAAACATATCCAGATTGCGACTTTAGATCATTCTGATCTGTCTGAAAGCTATAATCAGCATACCCTCTGATTACAATCTCCTCGTCTCCTCCATACACCAGGAAATATCCTTAGTAATTCTCAGATACTTAAGGATAGTCTTAACAGCAGTCCAATGCTGTTCTCCTGGATCTTCTTGATATCTACCTACCATGCTCAGTGCATAGGTGACATCAAGCCTGGTACATAACATGGAATACATGATGGATCCTATAGCCGAAGCGTATAGGATCTTACTCATCCTATCTTTATCCTATTGTGTTTGGGGACACATTTTCTTAGAAAGATGTAAGCCATGTGACACTGGAATCAATCCCCTCTTGGATTTTTCCATACTAAATCTCTTTAGTATCTGGTCTATGTATGTACCTTGACTTAGTCCAAGAAGCCTCTTGGATCTATCACGAATGATCTTGATCCCTAGAATGTAGGCTACTTCTCCTAAGTCCTTCATGGAGAAACACTTGTTCAACCAGTCCTTAACTGACTGTAAGGTTGGTACGTCATTTCCAATAAGCAATATGTCATCAACATATACCACTAGGATGAAAACCACATTCCCATTAAACCGCTTATAAACACATGGCTCACATTCGTTCTTAATGAAAGTAAATTCCTTTATGGCTTCATCAAATCGAATGTTCCATGACCTGGATTCTTGCTTCAATCCATAAATGTATTTCTGCAACTTGAAAACCCGTTTGGATTCACCTGGTGTCAAAAACCCTTCTGGTTGTGTCATATAGACATCTTCCTGAAGGTTCCCGTTAAGGAATGCTGTTTTGACATCCATCTGCCAAATCTCGTAGTCATGGTAAGCTACTATGGAAAGTATGATTCTTATGGATTTAAACATGGAAACTGGTGAGAAGGTTTCATCATAGTAAATTCCTTGACTTTTTCTGAATCCTTTAGCCACTAGCCTTGATTTATAGGTGGTAACTTGACCTTCCATGTCTAGGTTTCTTTTGAATACCCATTTGCATCCAACAGGCTTTACATCAACTGGCTCATTAACCAGAACCGAAACTTGGTTCTGATACATGGAATCCATCTCAGAATTCATAGCTTCTAGCCATCTTGCAGCTTCTGAGCCTTCTACTGCTTCCTTGTAGGAGAGAGGTTCATCAATGTCCAATAATAATGATTCACCATCCTAGGTGGCTAGTAAACCAAATATCTCTGGTTCCCTTACCTCTCTTGAGCTCCTATGCAGTACTTGTGTTTCTGGAACCTCTTCCACGGGGACCTGTGGATGTTGTTTCTGTACCAACTCCTGTGTATCTTGAGCATCAACTTCGTCGAAGTCAATCTTGCTCCCACTATCCTTCTTGAGGATGTGATCCCTCTCAAGAAAGACAGCTTGTCTGGCGACAATAAATTTCTTGTCTTGAGGGTTATATAGGTAATATCCTTTCGTTTCCTTAGGATATCCTATAAAGATACACTTCGTGCCCCGTGGTTCTAGTTTGTTTCCTGAGAAGGCCTTAACAAACGCCTCGCATCCCCATACACGTGTGTGTGACAATGTGGGTTTCTGTCCATTCTATAACTCGGATGGAATTCCATTTTCCGCCTTAGTTGGTACTCAGTTTAATGTGTATGCTGCAGTTTGTAATGAATATCCCCAAAAGGATAATGGAAGATCAGCATGAATCATCATCGACCTCACCATGTCCAACAAGGTGCAGTTCCTCCTTTCACTAACACCATTCCACTGTGGTGTATAAGGAGGAGTGAGATGAGATAAAATCCCAGACTCACGTAGAAGATCGATGAACTCTTGGTTCAGATATTCTCCACCTCGATCCAATAGAAGCTTCTTTATCTTCTTACCAAGGTGATTCTCTACTTCATTCTTGAATTCCTTAAATTTTCTAAGGACTATGACTTATACCTCATTAAGTAGACAAATACATATCTACTCAAATCATTAGTAAAAGTAATGAAGTAAGAATATCCACCTCTATCTTCTACTGGAAATGGTCCACATACATCCATGTGAACCAATCCTAGAAGCTCTGTGGCCCTTTCACCCTGTCCACCAAAAGGTGTCTTAGTCATTTTACCTTGTAAACAAGCATGGAATCTATCAAGTGGTTTTAGCTCAGCAGAGTCTAAATAGCCATCTTGAAAGAGATTTGTCAAGCGCTTCTCGTTTACATGACCAAGGCGGTGATGCCACAACTGGGTGACGTATGAGTCATGTGAGTTTGTTTTGTTATCGATTGCCAACACTTGGTTTTCATAATTTAATACATACAAACCATTATTCAAATGTGCCATACCATAACATGCGTTGTTCTTATAAAAGAGACAACCCTTATTTCCAAACATGAAAACAAATCCATCCATATCCAAACAAGATACAAAAATTATGTTCTTGGTGACACTAGGCACAAAATAACAGTTATGTAAAACCAAAATCATCCTAGTCGGCAATGAGAGGTGGTAGTCTCCAATAGCCAACGCAGCCTGTAACGACCCAATCTTTTTGAGTAGTATATTAACTTACTCTTAATGATTTAATAAGATGTTAATGGTTAATGCAGAAAGAGGAGTCGATGGCTTCATCCAGTAGACTCTCCCCTTATGAAGCCCACTTATCAGAGCTTGGGAAGGAGGTAGCATCTGTGGGCTTCGCTTTGGACCAAGCCCAAGCCGAGCTCCAGCGTGTCAAGCTTGAATGGAAACGCCTACGGGAGAAGTTCAAGTTAGTAGAGATTACTACTAGGGCAATGTTATCTGAGCCTCCCTCAGATTCTCTCACCATAGCACACCTTACACTTAGGTCTTACGCCGGTGTTATAAGGGGCTATGTGACGAGACCCTAGCTTCCTTGTGTAATCCCTTCGGGTGAATAAATTGAGATTTCTTCCTTTAGTAATGTTTGTGAAATTTCAAATGTCCAGATAATTTTAGAATGTATTTTATTGATGAATTTTGAAAAAAAAGGATATTTTAAAATATTTATGTAAACCCTAAATAACTAATGATGTGTAATGATTTTCAAAAAATGGTCTTCTACAAAAGTGTTCAGTAAGGAATTTGGAGTCTAATAAGATCAACTTAATTTTTTATGAATAGTAAATTATGAATAGTGATTTTTCGCTTAGGATTAGTAATGTGACCAAATGGATTAGTAATTTCACTCAAAGAAAGTTTTAATATAATTTAGACACCCAGATTAAGTAATGTGATTCAATAAAATGGGTAAATAACGGTTTCATAAATTATTAATCAAGTATTAGTTTTTTCGGGTGAATAGTGTTTTTTTAATTAAAAATTTAATTAAAAATAATTAGATAATTATTTTTTATAAAAAGGACTTTATTTTTGAACTCAGAGCATCGATATTATGTTAAGGTAATTTTTGGGGATTTTTCTGAAAAAAATGAATTTTCGATGAATAGTGTTTTTATTTAAAAATTAAATTAAAAATATTTAGAAAATTATTTTTATAAAATTGATTTCATTTTTGAAATCAGAGCATTGATATTTGGTTAAGGTGAAATTTTGGGATTATTCTGAGAAAGTTGAATTTTCGGTGAATAGTGAAAGTATAGTTTTTAAGTTACGGGTGTTTAATGACATCATTAAATGATGTATTAAGTATATATTCAATATGGTCGAATTATGAATAGTAAGATAAGGTGTGAGGTGTCCCAAGTGGCCAATACCATGGGCAAATACCATGGGCAAGCCCATGGTTTTTCCAAAACCACTAGTGAGGTGTCCCTTGGCCATTAATGCCTTGTCCCCTCACTTTCCCTATAAATACCCACCCTTTCCTCCTTTAGTTTTCACTCCCAACTCTCCCCCAACGAAGTTCTGGTCTCCTTACCTCCCAAGGAGTCCTCCCAAGGTTCCCCCAAGCCCTCAAGGTCCAAACCTTTGAGTTTCAAGAGTCACGTCTTAAGATAAGGGATCCGACCTCTCTCTTTCTTTTCATGTAATCTCTTTTATGTCAGTCCTTTTATGCCACATGTTCTTATGTGAGAGGATGTTATTTTATATTCCTCTTAATGCCCTTTTCATGTTTATATGATGAGAGATCCCCTCTTACTCTCATCATTTCATTTTATGAAAGTTTAAGTGACGCCGTTAGGCTGCCGAATTTTTAAGGGATCCTTTCACCCTTCTCATTTTTCAAGTTCGATTTTCATATCAAGTCTTTCAAGTTCTTTTTTATTTGTGTTGGGGTATAATCTCTATATCTATCATACGGATCTCTTATGATCATATGATGAGAGACCCTATTTGATCTTTCCAATTCATTGTTATTGAATTTTAAGTGACGCCGTTAGGCTGCCGAATTTTCATAAGAGAAATCTAATTTTTGTCTTCCTTCAATGTTTTTCATTTCAAATGGTATGTCCTCAAAATTTCATTACCATGTCCATATATCCTTCTTATTCCATCCTACTACTGTTTTATGGATCATTTATGAGTGGGTGACCCATGTCCCCTCTCTTTTCAATGTTTTCTAAAACCCCGAAACATAGCCGTTATGCTGCAGAATTTTCGTCTCAAAATGCCTCTCTCTTTTCTCAAAATTATTTTATGTTATAAAGTGAATACTCAAAGCTCTTATTTCTACAACGGTATTCACATATATATCAAAATGTTTTATTTAAAATTCTGGGAATTACATACATGAAACCTGCTCTCCCCTTCCGTGGGTTTAAAGTGACGTAAAGATCATGTCTTTAAAGAAGTTTTTAAAACGTTATGATTATGAAATGAAACCCATTTATTTTATGTTATATGGGTTATTTATGAAATGTTTGATGATGATATATGTGGATCACATGATAATAAAGTCAAATTTAAGGGTGCGCCCTGATAGCGCTCCAATGCATTGGGTAATGATGTAACCACTAGAGATTACAATTTTCACGATACCTTGGTGAATAACCTTGGTAATTTTCAAATGACACCTTGGGGATGGACCTTGGTGATATGTTCATGATTTTATATGTTAAATGATGTAGCCACATCTTCAAGTTATGGAAAAGTTTATTTTTATTATGAAATGCCTCATGATTTTCTTTCTCATGCCTTAAAATTCTTCTCATGTCCTTATTGAAGTATATCAAGTTAACATGTAAAATGTTCCTCTTGTTTCCCTTACTGGGACTTCTGCTCACCCTTTCTTTTGATGTATTCCCCCAGGTTATGATATGCAGTAATGAACCTAGGATGAACTTAAGGAGAAGCCTTTCAAGTGTTTAAGAAGAATGCTTTATGTTGTTTTCATGTATTATGTTCCTGGTTTCCAAGACACTAAACCTTAAAGATCCTCAGTTGTGTGTAATGTAATGAAAGTTTATGTTATAAAAAGGCGGGATGCCATAGTTGGTATCAAAGGATGGTTTAGTTATTTGTGGAAATTAGGATATAAAAACTTTAGGAAGAACCCTATAGAAAATTTTAAATATAGGAAGACTTCCTGGTATTTTGGTAAGTATTGAGTAACTGGTTTATCAAACAAATACATCCCTGTCTGGATACGAGTAGGTAGAGGCGGCTCTGGAACAGATGTACATAGGGGTAAAACCTGAAAACACCGCTTTGAGCTAGACTCGAACGGGAACTAGTGCACGATAACGGGCCTTGCTGCACTCTTGGTTACGACACTCCCGGGGGATATGTTTGGTTAATCACAAGCTTTTTATGAATCATTATGAAGGAATTATAGAGAAGTATAATTGTTTAAGCATGAAGTCTTAGTTAAAAGATTCATAAATGAAATAGGTTTCTCACTAAGGTTTTATTCTTTTAGAAGATGGCGGGCAATAGGAGGAACCATGCCGATGGTGACCGCAATGCACGATGTGCTGACGGCCCTCCGATGGAAGTCGGAATGGAAACATTCATGCGAATGATGAACCAAATGACTCAAGTTATGAGTAATAACTTGAATCAAGCTGAGAGGCCGACCTCACCACGAAGGGAACAACACTCTGTTGAGTCCTTCATGCGTCAATGACTGCCAAAATTCAGTGGATCTACTGACCCATTGGTTGCAGAACAATGGATAAGCTCCATTGAAAAGATATTTTCTGTACTTCATTGTTCAGAACAAGAAAAAGTCACCCTTGCTGTTTACCGCCTTGAGGGAGAAGCTGATCAGTGGTGGTCACTGATCAAAAACACGAAGCCACGAGGAGAGATGGAAGCTATGGAGTGGGAAGAGTTCCGGGGAATATTCTTTAATAAGTATTTCCCTCGTTCGATGAGAACGAGAATGGAGAAAGAATTTCTCGAGCTGAAGCAAAAGGAGAATGAATCAGTTGGAACCTACGAGATGAACATCACAAGGCTTTCCCGTTATACCTCAAGCTTCATCATGGACCCTAATGGGAAGGTTGATAGATTCTTTGGTGGACTATGACCTCATCTGCGGAAGAATCTAGCCAACAGGGACTATGATAGCTATGAAGAAATAGTTCGAAGTGCCATGAAAGTTGAACTAGAGTTTGGGGAGACACAGTGGTATCACAAATCTAATGAGAAGAAGAGAACTCTAGAACCAAGCCTGGGAAGAAGTTTTGATCAGGAAAGAGGTGGAAAGCATATGCAACATCCCACATGCAATAAATGTGGGAAGAAGCATTTAGGGAACTGCTTGATCAGAAGTGGTAAGTGCTATAGGTGTGGAAAAGAAGGCCATATTTCTCGGAATTATCGTAGTGATGTGAAGCCTCAACTTCCCAACACTAACGACAGAGGAAAGATGGTTCTGGCCCTACCCGAAGTCACATGCTTCAAGTGTGGACAACTTGGGCACTTTTCTAATCAATGTCCAAATCCGAGGGCGGTGGAGGGGAATCACCATCAACCTCAGCAGAGGCCAAGGGAGCAAGGTCGTGATTTCGCTATCACAACAGCTAAAGTTGAAGTCCTGAACGATGTGGTAGCAGGTACTCTTGTCGTCCTCTCAAAGCTAGCAAGTACTTTATTTGATTCTGGTTCTACGCATTCCTTTATTTCCTCCAAGTTTGCAAGGAAAATAGAATCAATCCCCGAACTGCTAGAGGTAGAGTTGTCAGTCAAGACTCCAAGTGGGATTATCCTTGCATCAACAGTATTTAGAGACTCTAGTGTTTACTTTGGTGAGAACAATCTTATCTAAAATCTAGTAGTCATTCCCATGATGGAATTCGACATTATACTAGGGATGGACTGGCTCACAAAGTATAATGCTAAGATCAAATGCAGAAGTAAGGAAATCTCAGTAGTCTTGAATGAACGACCTACAGTTATCTTCCAAGGAGAGATATCCCGAACTGATCCCTATCTAGAAGCACCTCCTATAGATTTCTTTATGGAGTTAATCGGTGATGATGAAGAAAGAAAAGGGAGCATACAAATAGAAGATGTTCCGATTGTTCAGGAATACATGGATGTATTTCCTGAGGAGTTACCTGGACCTCCCCCAGAAAGAGAGGTAGAGTTCTCCATTGAACTCGTACCTGGGTCTCAACCGATATCAAAGACTCCATATAGAATGGAAAATTTGGAGCTAGAAGAGTTAAAGAAACAACTCCAAGACTTGTTGGAGAAGGGGTTTATCCGACCAAGTGTGTCTCCTTGGGGAGAACCAGATCTCTTTGTGAAGAAGAAGGATGGATCAATGCGGCTATGAATTGATTATAGAGAACTGAATGGGATCACAGTGAAGAACAGATATCCTCTTCCAAGAATTGATGATTTATTTGACCAACTTCGCGGGGCTCAATTCTTCTCTAAGATTGACCTTCGATCTGGTTATCATCAACTGAGGGTGAAGAAGGAAGATATTCCAAAGACTGCCTTCCGATCAAGATATGGGCATTATGAGTTTACTGTTATGCCCTTCGTCTTGACTAATTCTCCTTCTATTTTCATGGATTTGATGAATAGAGTCTTTAAGGACTACCTTGATAACTTTTTGGTAGTTTTTATTGATGATATTTTGATATATTCAAAAAGTCGTGAGGAGCATGAATATCATCTAAGGGTTATATTGAAAACTCTGCGGAAGGAGAGGCTCTTTGGGAAGTTCAGCAAGTGTGAGTTTTGGTTACCACAAGTGGCTTTCTTGGGGCACATCGTAACCAATGAAGGAATCTCGGTTGACCCTGCAAAGACAATGGTTGTGGAGGAGTGGCCTCAACCCACAATAGTAACTGAGATTCGTAGCTTCCTTGGTTTAGCGGGATATGATAGTAGGTTTGTGAAAAACTTTTCACAGCTTTCTAATCCACTAACCAAGTTGACTTGAAAAGGGGTTAAGTTCATCTGGACAATGGAATGTGAGGAAAGTTTCCAAGAGCTGAAGAAGAGATTGGTTACTGCACCTATGTTAACACTACCCTCTATTGGAGAAGGATTCATTATTTTTAGCGATGCATCTCTGAAAGGGCTTGGGTGCGTCCTCATGCAAAATGACAAGGTAATTGCTTATGCATCTCGACAGTTGAAGATTCATGAGCAGAATTATCCTACGCATGATCAAGAGCTGGCAGCAGTTGTTTTTGCTCTAAAGATATGGATGCACTATCTTTATGGGGAGAAATGTGATATATACACTGACCACCAAAGTCTAAAGTATATTTTCACACAGAAAGAATTGAACATGAGACAAAGGAGATGGTTGGAGCTTATTAAAGACTATGATTGTTCAATACATTATCACCCTGGGAGAGCAAACAAAGTCACGGATGCATTAAGAAGGAACGATCCTGTTGTTCTGGCAACAATGAGGATCTTAGGAGATCCCTTGATTAAAGATCTAGTAAAACTGGACATGGGAATTATAAGGAAAGGGAAATCATCAACCCTATCCCAAATGATTTCTCAACCTTCATTACTAGAGAAGATCAAGAAGGCTAAAAAAGAAGATCCTTTGCTGCAGGAGAAGTTTGAGGCTGTAAAGGATGGGAAGTTCCCTGATTTCAATATTGATCAAGAGGGTGTATTGAAATTTCGTACAAGACTATGTGTTCCATCTATTCCAGAGATAAAGAAATAATTGATGGATGAAGCTCATAGCTCTACTTTCTCTATACATCCGGGAAGCACTAAGATGTATAGAGACCTCCGTGATCATTATTGGTGGGATAACATGAAGAGGGAGATTGCTGATTACACTACAAGGTGCCTGGTGTGTCAGCAAGTAAAGGCAGAACGACAACTTCCTAAGGGGGTATTATAACCGCTACCCATACCAGTATGGAAGTGGGATAATATCACTATGGACTTTGTAACTGGTCTCCCGAAAACATCCAAAGGAAACAATGCGATATGGGTTATTGTGGACCGTCTCACCAAGACAGCCCATTTTATCTCTATTCGGGAAGATTTCTCTCTGGATCAGCTTGCTAAGATATACGTGAAGGAAGTGGTAAGGCTGCATGGGGTACCACTATCCATCGTATCTGATCATGACCCAAGATTCACATCAAAATTCTGGAGAAGTCTTCAACATGCTCTGAATACTGAATTGAATTTTAGTACGGCCTATCATCCTCAAACTGATGGCCAATCTGAAAGGACTATTCAGACACTCGAATACATGCTGAGATTATGCTCAATGGAATTTAAAGGTGGATGGGATCAACACCTCCCATTAGTTGAGTTCTCCTATAGCAACAGCTTCCATTCGAGTATTCAGATGGCACCCTATGAAGCTCTGTATGGAAAGCGGTGTAGAACTCCTACTTGTTGGGATGAAACTGGTGAGAGGAAGCTTCTTGGGCCTGATCTCATGCAAGAGATGAAGGAACAGGTTCATGCCATCCAACAACACATAAAGGCTGCTCAGAGTCGGCAGAAGAGCTATGATGACAATCGTCGAAGGGACTTGGAGTTTGGTGTTGGTGACAAAGTCTTCCTTTGAATTTCTCCAAGGAAGAGAGTCATGCGGTTTGGGAAGAAAGGGAAGCTCAGCCCTAGGTACATTGGCCCCTATGAAATCCTTGATCGCATAGGACCAGTGGCCTATCTTCTAGCACTTCCACCGAACCTAGCTCAAGTTCATGATGTCTTCCATGTATCTCTCTTGAGGAAGTACATACTCGACCCTTCGCATGTACTGAACCCAGAGGTGGTACAACTTGAACCTGACCTCTCTTATGAGGAGCAGCCAGTGGAGATCTTGGAACATAGAGACAAGGTTCTACGAAACAAGACTACCCACCTTGTGAAAGTGTTGTGGAGGAATCATAAGTATGAAGAAGCGACTTGGGAGCCTGAGGAAACGATGAAGCAAAAGTACCCTCACCTTTTCTACTAGGCCTCAAGTATAAATTTCGGGGACGAAATTTCTTAAGGGGGGAAGAATGTAACGACCCAATCTTTTTGAGTAGTATATTAACTTACTCTTAATGATTTAATAAGATGTTAATGGTTAATGCAGAAAGAGGAGTCGATGGCTTCATCCAGTAGACTCGACCCTTATGAAGCCCACTTATCAGAGCTTGGGAAGGAGGTAGCATCTGTGGGCTTCGCTTTGGACCAAGCCCAAGCCGAGCTCCATCGTTTCAAGCTTGAACGGAAACGCCTACGGGAGAAGTTCAAGTTAGTAGAGATTACTACTAGGGCAATGTTATCTGAGCCTCCCTCAGATTCTCTCACCATAGCACACCTTACACTTAGGTCTTATGCCGGTGTTATAAGGGGCTATGTGACGAGACCCTAGCTTCCTTGTGTAATCCCTTCGGGTGAATAAATTGAGATTTCTTCCTTTAGTAATGTTTGTGAAATTTCAAATGTCCAGATAATTTTAGAATGTATTTTATTGATGAATTTTGAAAAAAAAGGATATTTTAAAATATTTATGTAAACCCTAAATAACTAATGTTGTGTAATGATTTTCAAAAAATGGTCTTCTACAAAAGTGTTCAGTAAGGAATTTGGAGTCTAATAAGATCAACTTAATTTTTGATGAATAGTAAATTATGAATAGTGATTTTACGCTTAGGATTAGTAATGTGACCAAATGGATTATTAATTTCACTCAAAGAAAGTTTTAATATAATTTAGACACCCAGATTAAGTAATGTGATTCAATAAAATGGGTAAATAACGGTTTCATAAATTATTAATCAAGTATTAGTTTTTTCAGGTGAATAGTGTTTTTTTAATTAAAAATTTAATTAAAAATAATTAGATAATTATTTTTATAAAAAGGACTTTATTTTTGAACTCAGAGCATCGATATTATGTTAAGGTAATTTTTGGGGATTTTTCTGAAAAAAATGAATTTTCGATGAATAGTGTTTTTATTTAAAAATTAAATTAAAAATGTTTAGAAAATTATTTTTATAAAATGGATTTCATTTTTGAAATCAGAGCATTGATATTTGGTTAAGGTGAAATTTTGGGATTATTCTGAGAATGTTGAATTTTCGGTGAATAGTGAAAGTATAGTTTTTAAGTTACGGGTGTTTAATGACATCATTAAAGGATGTATTAAGTATATATTCAATATGGTCGAATTATGAATAGTAAGATAAGGTGTGAGGTGTCCCAAGTGGCCAATACCATGGGAAAATACCATGGGCAAGCCCATGGTTTTGCCAAAACCACTAGTGAGGTGTCCCTTGACCATTAATGCCTTGTCCCCTCACTTTCCCTATAAATACCCACCCTTTCCTCCTTTAGTTTTCACTCCCAACTCTCCCCCAACGAAGTTCTGGTCTCCTTACCTCCCAAGGAGTCCTCCCAAGGTGCCCCCAAGCCCTCAAGGTCCAAACCTTTGAGTTTCAAGAGTCACGTCTTAAGGTAAGGGATCCGACCTCTCTCTTTCTTTTCATGTAATCTCTTTTATGTCATTCCTTTTATGATACATGTTCTTATGTGAGAGGATGTTCTTTTATATTCCTCTTACTTCCCTTTTCATGTTTATATGATTAGAGATCCCCTCTTACTCTCATCATTTCATTTTATGAAAGTTTAAGTGACGCCGTTAGGCTGCCGAATTTTTAAGGGATCCTTTCACCCTTCTCATTTTTCAAGTTCGATTTTTATATCAAGTCTTTCAAGTTATTTTTTATTTGTGTTGGGGTATGATCTCTATAGCTATCATACTGATATCTTATGATCATATGATGAGAGACCCTATTTGATCTTGCCAATTCATTTTTATTGAAGTTTAAGTGACGCCGTTAGGCTGCCGAATTTTCATAAGAGAAATCTAATTTTTGTCTTCCTTCCATGTTTTTCATTTCAAATGGTATGTCCTAAAAATTTCATTACCATGTCCATATATCCTTCTTATTCCGTCCCCCTACTGTTTTATTAATCATTTATGAGTGGGTGACCCATGTCCCCTCTCTTTTCAATGTTTTCTAAAACCCCGAAACATAGTCGTTATGCTGCAGAATTTTCATCTCAAAATGCCTCTCTCTTTTCTCAAAATTATTTTATGTTATAAAGTGAATACTAAAAGCTATTATTTCTACAAGGGTATTCACATATATATCAAAATGTTTTATTTCAAATTCTTGGAATTACATACATGAAACCCGCTCGCCCCTTCCGTGGTTTTAAAGTGACGTAAAGATCATGTCTTTAAAGAAGTTTTTAAAACATTATGATTATGAAATGAAACCCATTTATTTTATGTTATATGGGTTATTTATAAAATGTTTGATGATGATATATGTGGCTCACATGATAATAAAGGCAAATTTAAGGGTGCACCCTGATAGCGCTCCAATGCATTGGGTAATGATGTAACCACTAGAGATTACAATTTTCACGATACCTTGGTGAATAACCTTGGTAATTTTCAAATGACACCTTGGGGATGGACCTTGGTGATATGTTCATGATTGTCTATGTTAAATGATGTAGCCACATCTTCAAGTTATGGAAAATGTTATTTTTATTATGAAATGCCTCATGATTTTCTTTCTCATGCCTTAAATTTCTTCTCATGTCCTTATTGAAGTATATCAAGTTCACATGTAAAATGTTCCTATTGTTTCCCTTACTGGGCCTTCTGATCACCCTTTCTTTTGATGTATGTCCCCAGGTTATGAGATGCAGTAATGAACCTAGGATGAACTTAAGGAGAAGCCTTTCAAGTGTTTAGGAAGAATGCTTTATGTTGTTTTCATGTATTATGTTCCTGGTTTCCAAGACACTAAACCTTAAGGATCCTCAGTTGTGTGTAATGTAATGAAAGTTTATGTTATAAAAAGGTGGGATGCCATACAGCCAGCCTTGCACCATTGGAAGCTTGAAGATCCACCTCTCCTCTGCCGATCTTTCTAAATCTACTTGGTTCCTACATTTGAATACAGATGTGATCCCACAAGCTATATATAATACCCAATGCATAGAAATAGAAAGATTGCACTTGATAAAAAACACACCTTTAGCGTCCCCACGCTTCTGGGTGCAGTTCCTCTTCCAGTGGCCCTGCTTTCCACATGAAAAACACACTGACTCCCATTCCTTGCCCTGCCTCTAGATCTTTCCCTTCTTGGAGGGACGGTGCTTGAGGTATTCAGACCGTTTATAAGTCTTTGACCCTTTTTCCTTGTCCTTATTTTTCTTATTCACCATAAGGACTGCGGGTTTGTCATGCCCCATGTCCTTATCTACCTAGAAAATCAAGGTCAGAAGCTCCGATAGACTCTTCTCATTTCGGTTCATATTATAGTTGACAATGAAGCTAGAGAAGGTCTTGGGCAGTGATGATAGGATGAGATCTGTATGCAACTCATCTGGGAATTTAATCCCTAAGATTTCCAGGCGTTCAATGTAGCCAATAAGCTTGACTACATGAGGCCCAGCTGGCACAGACTCTCCAAGCTTCGTGGTGAACAAAGCATTGGAGATCTCATACCTCTCCTGTCTTGCCTTCTCTTGGTAGAAATCCTTAAGGTGAGACATCATGCTATACGCGTCCATGTTTTCATGTTGCTTCAAGAGATCATTAGACATGAACGATAGCATGAAACATTGGACATATGTGGCATCATCCATGTGTTTCATGTAGAGAGATAATTCCTCATCACTAGACTCTTTCCTAGGCGCAACTGGAATAGGCTCTTCCAACACATACAATTTCCTTTCGTGGCGAAGGACAACGCGTAAACGCCTCTTCCACTATTGGAAATTGGTGCCGGTGAGAAGGTTTTCCTTCTCGAGTATGGTGCACAATGATATGTTTGAAATAATTTTCTTGTCATTTCTACAAATTAAGATGAGCAAAGGTTTAGTACTTTATTACAAAAATTGAGACAAATAAATAAATTAATACTTATTAGTCTCCCACTATTTTATCGAAATCCAATAGTCCTCACCATTGACTTCAGAATATTCTGTTTCCTGAATATTCTAGTGGAAAGGATCCATATTTCCCTTCGCATTAACCCAACTAGGGTTGGTCAAGCAACTTGAAGGGTTTTAGGTAGGCATTCAAAATTCCAACTGCATTAACTCACAACTCCTTGATCCACTGAGTGGACTCCCCAATCCTGAAATACTTTTATTTTGGATTTCCTCAACCTTTGCCTCTTGGTCACACCAATTCCTGCTGTGGTAGTCAACCCTTGATGCGAACCAAGTCAAGTCAACCCAAAACCTTGAATTAGAATTCCCCAATAATTGAAAGCACCCTAACTAGGGTTGGTCAAGCACTCTGAACTATGGTTCAATTCTAACCAATATTATGAAAGGCTATACCGACTTAATATTTCTTTTGAGATATTTTATCCTTATACATAAATTTCCATTTTATTATCTTTGATTACATGATTTTTAATATTAAGTGGGATATACTTAAGTGATTAACCATGTCTAAGATAATATTTACGTATAAACCAGTTTTTATTTTAGTTCCATATTGCATGCTTGTTATATTCATTAATTGTGTGATCGTGACAACACACCCACAATAAATAAACCATGAAATTGATAAAAATAAAATAAATGGTATGATCATGAGCTTGTTCTATTGTTTAGTTTATCTAGCGGTTGATAAACTAACCCAAGACCTAGGGGAGAAACACCTTGAACCTTGCAGGTTCATGTTTACAGCTTTCCACCTGTCCACCTTTGTATCTCCTTGGATTGGTTTCACCTCGGCTCCTGACTTGAGCCGGCTCCACTAGCTTGGGAGATCCATCCATTAGATATGCATTTATCTCACACGTAGGTGAGGGGTAAAAAGGGGGGGGGGGGTTTACATAAAAGAATCCTTGGGCATGCATGCTCTACATATTAATGGGGAGATGGCTCGCATCCCAATAAATTTAATTTAAATAAATAAATTAAAAGGAAACCATTCACATATAAAGGTATCGGTCTAGCTCATGATCATCCACACATGCAACGATATTTACGCATAAATAAAACTAGCATTCAATTCTTTAATTGTTCTTGTTTAAGATAAATCACGCTCGAATTAATTAATTATCTTTAATTAATCAATCCTTTTATCTTAAACCCTTTTCTGAACTTACTTGAGATTCTCATCCATCATAATTTTAAACAAATAAATTCATTTAAAATTATCCTTGTACATAACTTGTACCTTGGAGGCAACCCGGTGAGTTCCCTTTCATTTAGCAGATGCTAAATTAAACACACATATATAAAACACCTATCACGTGTTGTGCCACAGCTTTACACCTGCACTATGGTACATGTCTCAAGGGTTTGTATAATATAATAATTAAATTTTAATAAATCTGCGTAATTTGGATGAGTACACGGCGTGTAGTTCTGACTACATGGCGTGTAATTTTCTTCACCATCCATCCGAAGTACACGCTCGGGGACATGGCGTGTAAATGTACTTCGGAAATTTTCAGAGTACACAACCTGTTCTTTTCAAAACACGTTGTGTAGTTTCCGTGTTTCACAGTTTCTAGCCGGGCAAGCTATGTACAGGGTACACGGCCCAACCCGAACCTGAAGGGACTGCACGCCATGTTCAGTTGGACCAAACGGCGTGTAATCCAGAAACTGTGTGCCACCTGTTTCTGGTCAACACACGGTGTCATAAATGACCTCAATACATGACCCAATTTGGCGGATCGGTCAATGCATTGAACTTAGACTACACGACGTGTACTTCTGAATACACGCTGTGTATTCTGGTGTTGTACGACCAGAAACATTTGGCTCCTCCGGATGAGTTCCTCTATTTTATTTTAATCAAAATTAAAAGAAAAATTCATTTCTGTGAGGTGAACGAGAAATGAGGGAGGAGGAACGGATCTCGATATTCAGATTTCCAGAACGATTATACATGAATTGAAATAACTAAATTATTAAATTCTTAAATCACCAACGAAAAACTAAATAATTATAATCAATGATATGACCTCTCTCATACCACTTGAAGGTTCTGGGCGCAGCGGAAGCGCGTTGGTTGGTTTGCCCAACTTTTATTTTAGCATTAAACGACGTTCAATCCGAGATCCGTCACGATATAAAACGCCGGATCTTCGGAATAGAACGAAAAATGAAAAAGAAAAGAAGAGTCCTGAAACCCTTGAGATAGGATCTTCATATGTTGGTTATAATTAATTTAATTAATTCATAAGAATTACCTTGATGGAATTCTTTCTTCGTTGGTGTCTCCGGTCACGATCCTGTGATCCGTCGTTGCGTCGGAGAATCCAAGTGTAGGATTCCTCTAGCGGTGATCCATACGTGTGCCACGTATCTCTGGACGTCGCAGAAGGGAACTCCGGGTGCTAGCGCGGAAGATCCTTCGCTTGTGATGTCCGTCTTCGATCGCCTTGATCCGGTGGAGGATCTTTCTTTCATAACTTGAAAACGTTCTTGGTGGAAAGGGAATTCTCTCTTGGCTTGAGAGTATTTCCAATCCGTTGTGCACAACCAAAATGGCTAACCTTTTTGAGAATAATGTAATTAGGATTTATAATACCTAGAATAATAAAATAAATTAATTGCTCATAAGAATTTAATCATTTCATTTAATTATTAGTAATACCCCATGTCTTAATAATGACATTTGAAAATCATTATTACTTGACATGCATCCAACGTATTACATTTAATATCATTTAATTAAATAAACAATATTTTCTCACGAATCCTGAAAAATAAACTACACGACATGTATATATAAATATACATGCCATGTACTTTTATTTTTTATTTTTTTTTATTTTCCTCCACCATATTTATTAGACCTTGAGTAATGGCTATTTATTTCTTAAATAAATGTAACTGCATTACTCGCTAATAAATATATATTATTTCTCCCACAATATATTCTCTCGAATAACTAGTGTCGAAATAAATGCGATCAAACATCCTTGAATAATTATTAAACCACAATTAGGAATAATCTTTATTCAACTTGTTAAATTAATATTTAACTGAGATACATGGACACACTTAGTGTGTGACCCTCTAGGCCTCTTTCTCAGTGACATTAGGCGGAGCCTGCCCAAAGTCCAAGGTTAGCGTCTAGCAACATGCCAAGGCACCCATAGAGAAAGAAGTTAACACCGCAATTACGTGTCACCTCCTACAAACGCTTACCGTGTAATATAATCCCTTTGTCTTGATATCTCTAATCAAGCGGGTTGCATGCTAGTTCCATCAACCCATGTGCTCGATTATTCTTTCTTTGACTTCCCGGAATTGAACTCGCTCATACCTTACTATGGCCATGGATTTATTTAGGCTATATCAATTCCATCAAAGGGCCTGAGATATATACTTCCATTATGGAACATAAGGGACAAATCCTTTCTCGCATTATCTATTAATGCAGTATTACTCGTGACGCACCCAACGTATCCTACCTCACTGAGAACAATGTGTTGTCACATTTTTTGTCAATACATCTAAGTGCGTGAGTTTCAATATCCATTAATAATAATCTTAAAGTCTTAGGACCAATACACACATCCACAGATAGGAACATCCAATGATACTATGAAATGTGGATTTCCTACTAGAGGGTCTCATTCTCATAATACCCTCCTAGATATTACCAAGGGCGCACACCATGAGAAGGTGCCTCAAAGTTTTATGAGTCCTCACCCCTAATGGCCTGTATTATTTGTGTCCCTCAAATAACATCATCCGTCCATATAACATATATTCAAGAACAATGTTATGGAACTTCCGGGTTCTCATCATAACAGGGATCCGCTATGACCCATTAATGCAACAGCTGTCCTTAGGACATTATCACATGAATTGTCACGCAAAAGAACAATAAATATTTGATAAGGCATTTATTAATGAATAAATTACAAAGTAGTCGGTTCTAGGCCACCAACTCCAACAGTCACCACATCTTCAAGGCGAATACCACTGCTACTAAATCTAGGTAATGGGTAGTATAGTTCTTCTCATTCTATCTTAGTTGTCAATAACCATAAGTGATCACTACTCGCTCCTGTATGAGGACACATCCGAGCTTGGTCCCTGATGCATCGCAGCAGACTACGTACCCTACGCCCTCTTCCAGAAGCCTCAAGATGGGGGCACTAGTCAGCCTCTGCCTCAGCTCCTGAAAACTCCGCTGGCATCTTTTCGACCACATGAAGGGTTTCCCCTTCTTCGTCATCACTAAAAGTGGTGTTGCAACTCTGGAGAAATCTGGCACAAATCTTTGGTAATATCCGGCCAAACCCAGGAAACTCCGTACCTCTGTCACACTCTTGGGTGGCTCCCAATAAATTACCGCCTCAATATTTGATGGATCCACTACAACTCCAGCCTCCAATATGACATGTCCTAGAAATTGAACCTCTTGGATACAAAAATGGAACTTAGAGAGCTTACCATAAATATAGTGCTCTCAGAGTGTGTCCAATACTACCTGCAAATGATAGTAATGCTCCTCCTCAGTAGCTGAGTAGATCAGAATGTCATCGATGAAGACTACTACAAAGAGATCAAGGTATGGATGAAATATCCTGTTCATGAGTCCCATGAACACTACTGGAGCATTGGTTACACTGAATGGAATAACTGATAACTCGTAATGGCCGTACCGACATCTGAAAGCCGTCTTCTGCACATCCTCGTCTCGTACTATGAGCTGGTGATAGCCTGATCTGAGGTCTATCTTCGAGAACCACCATGCTCCCTTCATCTGATCAAAGAGATCGCCAATCCTCGAAAGTGGTTAATTTTTCTTCACGGTCACCTGGTTCAGGCGCTGATAGTTGAAACAAAGTCTAAAACTCCCATCTACCTCCTTGGCAAACAAAATCAGGGCTGCCCAAGGAGAAACACTGGGCCAAGTGAATTCCTTCCCCTGCAAGTCCTCTAGCTGTACTTGCAGCTCAAAAAGATCCACATGAGCCATATGATATGCTGGTGTAGATATCGGTGTTGTCCCGAGGTACAAGTCAATGTAAAAGTCCACCTCTCTGTGAGGAGGTAGATCCGAAACATTATCAGGGAACACATCCGTGTACTGGTCCACCACTACAGGATAACTCAAACTCTCCACATCAACTGATCTGAGGGTAAGGCTAGACAAATGATGAGTGATTGGCTGAAATATCCTCCAGGTAAGTCCATCCTATACTGAAAAGGTTCCATTCTCGCTGGTGAAGGTAAACCTGGTCCCATCTATGCGGACACACCACACTTTGCGCCTAATACATTCTATCTGAGCATGGACTGTAGATAACCAGTCCATTCCCAAGATGACGTTATAAGGCCTCGACGCTGCTACTAGGTGATCCCAGCCGAAGCTCTCGCCTCCTAGAGTAAGATCACACTACCTAAACCGGTGCGTAATTGTCGAATCTGCTCCCATAAGAGTCTCTAGCTGTAAGGATCGAGCCAACAGATCTGTCAGAATCTTCAAGCTCTGAATGAGGGTAGTGGAAATAAAATAATGACGGGAACCTGTTTCTATAAGTACTGTAGCTAAGGTAGAGTAGACACAGATTGTACCTCATATCATCTCTGAAGCACTGTGATCATAGGTCTCAGCTGTCTAGAGATGAGCTCGCCCTTGTCCACCTGCTCCCTGTGGTCGGGGTGGACCTCCTAGTGGTGGTGGTGGTAACATCTTGAATCGTCTCCCACCACCAGATGCATGGTCAGCTCCTCTGCCACGTCTGCCTGCTCCCTGCGGACCTCCTCGGTCAAACCAATGTCTCTGTCTAGGTGGTACTTCGACCGTCTGCTGATCATTTGTACGTCGGGGTTGGACAGTCACAATCCATGTGACCCTGCTTGCCGCATGCGTAACACATCTCGCTCTTGGCATGAATGACTCTGTCTTGGGTGCCCCGCACAACCGAACCTGAATCCTATGGTAGTCCACCTATAGGTCTGGTCCTCTTGTATCTCTAAGACATCTGTTTGCTGCCAGCTGTAGAAGAATCTACTACATGACGACTGGTGGTGGGTCTCACTGCTGGTGACTACTCAGCTAGGAAACACTCCACTAAGAGGGCTCTCTCTAACACCCCTGCCTACGTCGGGATGATGAGTCAGATCATCGAAGCCCTGATCTCCCACCTAAGTCCCTGCTCAAAGGTTTGACCCCTGAATAATGGGTCCCACACCATATCTGCGGAGTAGCGTGAGAGGTCAGTGAACCTTGCTGAGTACTGAGCCATAATCATGATACCCTACTGTAGATGAAGTAGCTCCTGTATGCGCATTGTGAGAAGTGTCACTGGAACAAACTCTGACCAAAATAGGCTCTCGAAGTCTTCCCAGAAAAGCGTCACCTCGTCATGAACCTGGAGCATCAAGCTCCACCATCTGCATGCTGCTACCTGTAGAAGGCTAGTGACAAGGATCACCATGAGATCAGTTGGTGTCCCTACCAGTAAGAAAACTCTCACCACGACCTCTATCCAATCCTCAGCCACCTGTGGTTCCATCTCTCCCCTGAACCTGGGTGACCTCTGGTGCTGTAACTCGTGAAACGTGCTCAAGTAGTGTGCACCCTCTGCTGTTGGGGCTGGTGGCATTGGTGGCCCAACAGGTAATGGTACTGCTGGTTCCTCCACCGGTGCCTCTACTGGAAGAGGGCCCTGCACCGAGGCATCATCACTTGGTGGGATATCAGTGCGTACAACTCTCAGAACCCTAGATGGCTGTCTACATGGAGGAATCCTGAAAAGAAACAAGTGCACCACGATCAATAAGTTATACCTGGTGAGTTGACTCAAAGATAGCACAAAGAAAACTCTTGAAAAAACACACACGCAATCAGTGTTTCCATGCACTGAGTCAGAAATCAGAATTCAGGGTCTTGGTGTATTGATTTGTTGGCCGCTGCACCAACACTGGATTCCCTAAACTGATAACCACACTCACTACACTTAGCACTATTGCTGTTAAAAAGATAAGAGTCCTATGTTCTACTGTAGAACCGAATCCTTTGATACCAATTTGCATGACCCGTCTCCCGGGGCCCGTGTCGTGACTACCCCAAGCCCGCCTTCCATAGGCCAGGGGCTAGTGACTAGAACCAAAAGGCGTATTCCCTATAACAAGGAAGGCATTGCTTTTATATCCTGTAAACACACTCAACCAAGCACACATCAAGATATGAACACAAGTAAAATATATAAAAAAATAGTGCTGAAATTAAAAGGGTACGGAAATACAAGCCCAACTATAAAGATAAAATTAAAAATGAAATACAACTGAAAGAAAAAGGAAAAAAGCTACTGGGTTGTCCTCCGAGTTTCCTACCTGAAGGGTAGGTTTAGATTGCCTCCTCAACACTCCTCGTCCGTCTATCTCCTCTACGTACCATCACGTCATATGGTCCACCACTAGGCACCATCCAGTCCTAGTATCCTTAGCCTCGATCAACGTTGTCCGTCATCTACACCAAACACAACAAGGTGCGGGCATAACCCATGCAGGGGTGAGTATAATGATACTCAATAGGGACCCCGAGACCCTCAAGGTCTCACAAAATCCACAAAGGATAAATCTCAAATCCTGAAGTCAATTGTCAACCATACTTAGGTATATGCCCATACATATACCTATGTTATTAAATATACCCATATAAATCATGAGGAAACATAGGGTCCAACCCAAAAGCCCAAATCTCAATAGTTACACAAAGGAAAGAAAACCACAAAGGCATGTAACACACATGTACGCCACATAGAAGAATACCACCAAGGTATTACCACGAAGGAAAGTACCACACAGGTATGAACTCAGCTCATTCCAGGTATAACTTAAGTATAGTAGTAGAGATGATTAGATGTAACTAATGAATCATCTTACTCTGTTAAGAGGCAGACCCACAGAGGATCGCTCGGTGCTGACCCACACAGGTTCGCTAGGTGCTGACCCACACAGGATCGTTAAGTGCTGACCCACATATGATCACAAGGTGCTGACCCACACATGATCACTAGGTGCTGACCCACACAGGATTTCTAAGTGCTGACCCACACATGATCTCAAGGTTCTGACCCACACAAGATCGCTAAGTGCTGACCCACACAGGATTTCAAGGTACTGACCCACACAGGATCACTAGGTGATGACCCACACAGGATCGCAAGGTGCTGACCCACACAGGATCGCTCAGGACATCGTCAGACCCAAAAATGATGCTATCACCTCTCCAGTACGTCGTCAGACCCACATAGGATCCTAGTACATCTCCAGTACTTTGTCAAACCCACACATGATCCTAGTACATCTTCAAGTCACAACCAGCTACTGGGTTTCCACACTACCCTCACTTGTCTACAGGAGGGTCTGCTCCACAAGCCACTAGTATTTACTCAAAACACCACTAATTTCCACGAAGAAGTATCCCAAAGGACTTCCACATCATAGGGATATCAACACAATAGATAGTGCGTCAATCAGACGCTCGGTCTGTGAGTTATTAGCCTTTTAGTCTCGGGGCCCGAGTTGGATTTATACTCGATCCAACCCAACCATAATCAAAATTTATCTAAAGCTCTAGTGGGGTATACTCAAAGGGAAATTCTGGCACCAAGGTTTCTATTGTTGCTGACATTTCGTCAAACGGATGTCTGGTGCCAAAGTTATGACCAAACAGGCGTAAATGGGGCGTAGTGGGTCCGGGTCTGATCCGACCCGGTCAGACCGACCCAGCCTGGGCCGAACCAGCCTGGTCTGACCTTGTATGGGTTGACCTGGCCCAACCCGCTGGGCGGCCTGACCTGCGCTGGGCGGTTCGGGTAGGCCACGAGGTCCGTGGAGGTCGCGGGTGGCCGCAGGGTCACGGGCGGCTCGGCCGCGGGGTGGTTCAGCTCGGCCGCAGGCAGCGTGGCGAGGCCGCGGGTGGCACGACGAGGCCATGGGCGGCTTAGCCACGAGGTGTCTCGGTGAGGCCGTGAGTGGCGTGGCGAGGCTGCGGGGGTGCTGCGAGGGTGCGGGGCTGCAGCACGGTTCAGTCGGGAGGGAGAAGGCCGTGGGGCGGCTCGGCTATGGTGGCTCGGCCGAGAGGGCGTAGGCTGCGAATGACGCGGGGCAGCTCGGCCGGGGCAGCACGACGAGGCCGTGGGGTGGCGATGGCCGCGGATGGTGGGGTGCCACTGGGTGCAAAGGCCACCGGGTGACAGGGAGTCGTGCCTTCATTGGCGGTTCTCAAGTTCCACCGGTGCCAACCGCTGGCACCGGTCACCGTCACCAAAGTTGACTTCTTTCAACGTGAAGGATACACCATTCCAGAAGAACGACGGAGGGGTCGGGCCATGTTTGTTTGTCCCGCACCTTCTATGTTACAGTGGTAGCAAACAGCTCAATAAGAACAAAAATGAAGAATCATAAAACTTTACAATTTCATACAAATCGTGGATAAACTCGTTTACATTGATCCATGTTCTCCATGCTTTTCAAGAATGAGGAATTTTATGAATTCAATAACAACCCCTACCTCATTCGCTTGATTTGTTAAAGATTTTCCACGAGGAAGGAGACAATTTCATTGGGAATAGACGAACATCGGTGACATCAGCATCTCCTCATTCATCGGTGGAGATGTTCCTCATCGGTGATCCTTCGATGGAGTTTGAAGAAGAATTCGTCGAAGGTGAAGAGTTCTTCATTGGAGAGCTTTCTCCCATGGTTCCTTCCTTTTCCAATGATTAATTCCCCCCCCAACCCACCAAAAAGAAAATGTATCTAGTATAATAAAATATGTTGGCACAATTTCAAATTGGAATAAATTAATTGAGTTGGTGTATTAATTAAAAAGGGAGGTGGCATAATTAATCAAGGGGAAGTTCAAGAGACTTCCCCTCATTTAAGTGGTAGGTTCAAAGGGGTTTTAACCTTGGGTGGTCCCCACCACCATAACCTCGCATGAGAGGTTAGTTCAGGTGGTCCCCACCACTATAACCTCTCATGGGAGGTTTATTTCAGGTGGTCCCCACCTATGAAACATCTACAAGGAAGTTTCAAAAGAAAAATAAAAATAAAATGTTACACCATTTTATTTTATTTTAATCTTTCATGAAAAACCCAAATACTAACTTTCACCCTCGACCAACTGCCATTGAGGTGAAAGTCTCCTTAAGATAATACTGGTGTTGCGAGTTCAATGGTGTTCTCAGATTTCAATTCTGAGCACCTGTTTAAAAGTTAGAAAAACCCACTCGCACGTTTACTGAACATACCTGAACAAAAGTTCAGAAATTCACTCCGGGCACTCTGGGACTCGATATCACGCACCGTTAATTTTTTTGGACTAATAAAATTCCCATTTAATTAAAAAATTTTTTTACAGGAATTTCTGGGTCTTTACATAAAAGTGACACCGATCTATTTAAAAAAATCCAAACCATGAATTAGTTACTCACAATTCTCAAGATCTCACAGAACTCCTCTACTTCCAGCATTACTCCTATATGTTCGCTCAGATTAATCAAGGATATAATCCAATGTATGTTATTTTATACTCTTACTCTATCATTATTTGATGTTTTGGGTTCTGATTTTTGTGTTTTTATGTTGTTCTTAAACATGAAGAACCCAATATCTCTTCTCATAGCTACTGAAATACAACGAGTGTGGTTCTATTTCATCATTTTATCCTTTCATATGTATTTTACTGTCCATCCAATTTGTCCCCAGAGACCCACATAAATGGTTTACTCTCCTCTCAACATTAACATGGAGGCCTCTCATCCCCCTCGATTTTCTCTTCATTTGAATAATACAGGGTTCCAAAATCTAGGTAGTTTCTCAAATTTAATTCATATTATATACTGGATTGTAGATTCTAAAGGCTTAATTATGAGGGTTTTTAAGGATTAGGGGATACCAAGTTGTGTCCCTCATTTATAGGTCACGATCATATAGGGACCAAGGTAAGTGTAAAAATCATTAAAATATGTTTTGTTGATTTTGGTTATTTATGTAAATTGTTAAACCATGAAATGGGTTATTTAGATTTATGATTTTGATGAATAAATTTTTATTTAATTAAAAAAATATTTAATTAATTTGTCACATTCCAAAAATTATTTTAGTGATGCATGTTGTGAGAGTTTTATTTTTTTCAATTAATTAAATATTATTATAAAACTCTAACCATGGGTTACAAAGAGTGGTGTGGAATTTCTATGGTGAGAAAAGTATGCTCATTTTATTAAAAAAAAAATCTTATATTGGATAGAGTTGAGAAATCATTGGATAAATGGACTTAGAAATACACAACAACATATAAAGTGTGCATTTCCCAAAATTAAGTGAGTTATCCATGGTTGGATAGTTGATCAAGAAAACTATGAGATGTGATTTATTAATAGATTTACTAATCAAAATAGAGATATAATTAATTCATAGGATAAAAAAATAATTTTAAAATCCATCTAACATGGTGAATAACCATAAAGAGAACAAAAATTGATTAAAATATACTTTTGATGGTTTGGATCTTTATCTCCTATAAGTCATGATAATTTTTTATCCATGTCCAAAATGAAAAAATAGAGATATTATCCCCCTATTGTAATTAAACTTTTTTTTTCATTCCATAGCCAAAACTATGTTCTTATTTGATCACTTTTTATCACTAGTTTAAGGCGCTAGTACTCCTTCGGTGATCGAGGCTCCTCAAGGATATTTCTGTGATTGAAGTCTAGTGTAATCTCCTCAAAGTCTAGAATACTTTTTTTTATACTTCAGTGTTATCAATCAAACATATTTCATTGTTGCTTAAATATGGATTCCACTGATACTATATTACTAGTATACCATAAGTGTTTTTTTCTTTGTTTCCATTCACATTTATCCTTGAGATAAATCAGCCCCTTTTTAGGTTTTTTGTCCCTATAATGATCATAGTATGATACCCTAAAACTCACAAGTGGTATCAGAGACTTGTTTTTCAAAGACACAATGTATTTATCTATTATTTTTTCAAATAAATAAATTTAATATTGTATTATTTCAATATCATATATTATGATATGAATGATTTCTTTGTTCATCCATATCATATGGCTATTATATTCAATTGAGGATACTTTTTGAGAGATTCCATTAGTGTAGGTTCCTAGGACACTTTATTCCTTATACTATTTGTTGTCTTCCATCTCTTGATGATGGATTGGAATCCCTCTTTCAAACTATCCTTCATCCCATCATCAAGATACGGAATGCAATCAAGTGTCTGATGATGGATTAAATAAAGGTAGTGAAGGTTATTTGTAAAGTTCCTCTTCCGGATCCAAGTATCACTGAGAGGAGGAGGGGGTGAATCAGTGATATATTTTTCTTTTTATGTTTCCTTATTTTTGAAACAACCTTTGCCTCATGTTAAAGAATTTCTTCCCTGCTGAACACACACAACCACAAGAACACAAGATTTACAAGGTTCACCACTCAACAAGAGTAGCTACATCCTTAGTATGGTACTGAAACAATCCAGTACCACAAAATACACTAGAAAAAAAATCCTTTGACGTGGAATACAATGAGTAGGATATACTCTTACACTCGTGTAGCCATTGGAAAACAATCCACAAGTGTGTGTGCATCCTCTTAGAAAAAATATGGAATTACAACATTTTAGTGCTTCTTTTCAATTGAAAAGGTGTATTCTTTGAAGTACAAATCTTCACTTTCTTACCCAGAATACGGTAAGAACTATATTACGCACAACCGAATACATGCGAAGGCCCCAATTTTTTTGCGCACCCTTTTAGGTGTCTTATGTGCAACTTTTATACCACAGTCGCAAGATTTAACTTTTTTCAGAAAACACCTCTTGCACGCAAATTTCTTCTTGCGCACAACTCTCTTATTGCGTGCAACTTATCCTTCTTGCACGCAACTCAATTTATTTCATGAAATCTCCTTTTCTTAATATTTTTCAACACCTCAGAGCTTGGGATTTATCTAAGTGTCGAGCATAACAAATGTGAGGGGGTCACTTATTACTTATAGACCTTGTTGACCCCTGCGCGCAAAAACCCCAATGTTTCACACAAGATCCTGATGCATCATGAAAAACCCCATTTGACATCGCCTTGGGCATGTAAGTCACACATAGTGCAAAATACCATTTTACATCACCTTCGGCGCATAAGTCATGCATCACGCAAAGCCCCATTTGATGTTGCCTTGGGCACGTAAGTCACAGTCACACAAAACCACATTTGACATTGCATTGCGTGCGTAGGTATCTTTTGTGCCAGCCTCATCTTTTTCATACTTCATGCCTTTGCCATTTTTCAATGTTTGGACCTCAAAACATGCCTTTCATGCAAGATTCCAAACTCCCTTCAATCTTGTGCGCAAAAACCAATCTTGTGCGCTAAACCCAATCTTTCGTGCAAGCCTCTCCTTTGCCAGATTTTGATGTTTAGATCATGGAACTCCACTTGCGCGTAACATAACAAGCCATCTTCAAACTTGCATGCAACATCCTTTTCCAAAAAACACATTTCTTCATCTCCCTATTTTCAGGCCCTAAAATTTGGAAAACACTGGAAGACAACGCCACCTTAAAACATTCTTTTATGCCTCCTCCAAATTGTCCATTCATTTGTCATTGTTCTCTTCACTACATACCATAACCATTATTTATATTTCATCATGATATCCACTATCGTGATATATATCCTTTGATTGAACAACATTAGCATCATCATTTTTTAGTAGGAAGCACTTAAACTTCCCAATATTCCAACAACATCATTCCTTCAAAGTAAAACTGTATATGAATAGCATCATCATTTATCCCCCTTTCCTTCATAAGGATTGCATCAAAATTTCTACTAACTTATGATATTTGTGAAATAAAAATCCAAAAATCATCATCTAATTTTCCATGTTCTTTACAAAGTAATTTGATTTATCTTCTTTGACAATAAAAGACAACACTCTGTAACAACAAACTTTTCTTACTTTATTCTCCATCCAACTTGGTCCCAACAATCTACCCCTTTGGATTTTGTTGTCAAACAAGATTCATAAATCACTGAACATTGTAACCTCAAGAAATGGATCACTTATCAATAATTCTAAGCCTACATGAGCAAACTCATTATAGGAAACAATAATTATTGACATCCAAAACCATGCTTTCCAAAAGCAGTGACTATGAAATTTCATTATTATATCTCCTCATCATTATTCCAAAAGTATTTAAAGCTTCTGATTCAACATTCTTCACATCTTCAACTTTCATGGAGTACAACAACAATGTTTCCTACAACTCCTCCAACAAACAGTTAGAATAGTTCACACACATACATGCTGGACTCATAGCTTACCCATAACTCCCCATTTATGCATGCTTCCGTAAGGATAGATTTATGAAAGAATTATCCCCCTTTACAACACTATCCAAAGGTAATATGAGAGTGGTGATAGATACATGTACCTCAACCTTGATGAGAAGAATGATGGACACTCATATTCAACCTCAATTTAGAAAATGGTTCCTTCGGTAAAGGTTTTGTGAATATGTCAGCAACTTGTTCCAATGTAGGAATGTACTCCAGCCTCAATTCATTCTTCTCCACCTACTCTTTGATGAATTGGTACTTTATTTCAACGTGTTTTGAATGAAAATGTTGTACCAGATTCCTTATAAGATTGATTTCACTCTGATTATCACAACCCAAGAGCAAGGGTAGATTTACTTCAACAAGTATATCTTCCAACAGAGTCTTCATCCACATTAGTTTAGTTGTAGCTTGAGTAGCAGCAACATAATCAACTTCAGATGTGCTAAGAGTTAATGAATTCTATTTCTTGGTATGCCAACTAACACAACTTTTCCCCAGAAAAAAACTCCACCAGATTTGGATCTTCGATCATCAACATTTCCCGCCCAATCAGCATCTGAATACCTGAATAGATCAATATTTCTTGCGCCATCATACTTGATTCCAAAATTTTTTGTGCCTTTGATATATCTGAGAATTATTTTTCTAGAAATAAAATGTGATTCTTTAGGATTTCTCTAAAATATTTCACATAATGTGACAACATAGACAATGTCAGGTCTTGAGGTAGTCAAATATAACAGACTTCAAATCATCTTTCAAAACTCTTTCTGATCAACTTCCTTGCCTTCTCCATATTTATAAAAATTTGTTCCCACTGAAATTGGTGTGGAAACTAGTTTCTAATTTTCCATTCCAAACTTGTTCAGAAGTTCCTTAACATAATGTCTTGAGACAGAAAAACATGATTCTTCTTCTATGAAATTTTTAGCCCAAGAAAGTATTTCATTTCTCCCACCATGGACATCTCAAATAACTTCTTCATCTCCTTAGAAAATATTTCACATGATATTTCATCATTCCCGACAAATATAATGTCATCGGCATAAACAATAATGATCAGTGGAAACTCTTGACACTCCTTGATGTAAAGATTTATGTCAACTCTACCTTTCATAAAATTCATCTTCCTTAAGAAAGTATCTAATTTAGAATATCATGCCCTCAGAGCCTATTTTATTCCATACAATGCCTTCTTTAATCTTCACACATAACTTTCATCCTTTCCAATAACAAATCCCCAAGGTTGATTAATGTAAACTTCCTCATCAAGTTCACTATTCAAGAATGTGGATTTTAGATCCATTTGAAATATTTTGTAACATCGTTGTGCAGCAATAACAAGAAAGATTCTGATTGTTTTAAATATTTCCACTAGAGCAAATGTTTCATCAAAATCAATGCCTTCAATTTGTGAATACCCTTTGAAAAACAATCCTGTTTGTTTCTTATTACTTTACCTTCTTCATTCAGCTTGTTCTGGAAAACCCACTTTGTACCAATAATGTTCTTGTTTTCTGGATTGGGTAAAAGTTCCCAAGTAACATTATTCTATATCTGATCAAGATCTTCATTCATATCATGAAACCATTCTGGATGCTCAAATGCTTCATTTACATCATTCAGTTCAACTTTCAAATAAAGGGAAGTATGTGTTATAACATTCATTGTTCTTCTTATTTGAGACCTCTGATGTTGACCTCTAATAATGTTCTGAGCCTCCACTTGTTTCCTCAGCCTAGGATGAGTTTTTTGAAATTCATCCTCATCCCTCAAGATTTCTGAGTCAGATTCCTCTTCTTGAGTAGGATTAACATAGTCTACAACATTATCAGAATCGTTAACAAAATCTTCTCTATCTTGCTCAACTTCCACATCAACATATTACTGCTTTTCTTTCTCAACATTTTCAAAAAAATTTACATCTGAAGAATAAATAATTCTTCCCGTGTCTTTGTTGAGACATATATATCCTCTTATTTCTAGATCATAGACAAGAAAAATTCCATCATAACCTCTTTCCTCAAACCTTCCAAGGTTTCCACCTTTCTTATTTATAATGCATGGACTCCCAAAAACTATTAAGTGTTTCAGACTTGGAGATTTTCCATAGAACATTTCGTATGGAGTCATATCTGAGTTTGGTCTATAGAAACATCAGTTCTGAATATACATAGCAGTGCTCATGGCTTTCCTCCAATAATAATGATAAAGAATATGTTCAAGTAACATAGTTCTCCCCATTTCCACCAGACTTCGATTCTTTCTTTCAGCAACCCCATTTTGTTGAGGTGTGTATATTGAACTGAACTCATGCCAAATTCCAGGTTTATCAAGGTAACTTTCAAACTCTCCATTATTATACTCTTCGCCATTATCAGTTCTCAAATTCTTCACTAAATACTCACATTTCTTCTCTGCTTTCCTCCTAAAACTCTTAAACATTTTTAGATAATCTGACTTATGTCTCATGTACATAACAAAAGTAATGCGAGTAAATTCATCAATGAAGGTAATAAAGTACTTATTTCCATTTTTATATTTCTTTATCATTGGTCCATAGATATCATAGTGTATAAGTTCCAAGGGTCTTTTTGGGAAAATTTCAACTCACTTATGAATAGAGTTTGAAATCTTTCCTTTTTCACAAATAGTGAAACACCAATCTCTTCTTCTTGATAAATTAGGAATATCTCAGAAACTATCTCTCTTTGATAACTTTCACATATTTCTCCTACACATATTTCCCAGCCTTTTATTCCATAATTGATTTTCATCCACCACACCCATGTAACAAGAGTTATGAAATTCACCAACTTGGAAAAAATTACCTCTTATATGTTGGCCTCTTGTAACTATATTTCCATAATTTTCACTTTTCACAAAAAATACATCCTTTCTGAAGATAAATTTGTTTCCCTCATCACAAAGTTGTGACACACTAAGATGGTTATGTTTTAGCCCATCAACATATAGAGTTTTCCTAGATTTCATCTTTTCTCTTCCAATGATGGCTGATCCAACACCTTTGATCCTTAGAGATTCATCATTTCTAAATGACACTATTCCTTCTTCGAAGTCTTTCATATTCTTCCACATCTTTAAGTCTCCTGTTATATGATAGGAACGCCCACTGTCAAGAATCCATGGATGTTCTCCTTTTTTAGCTTTCAAAGCATTTTCGACAATGTGAGCTTTTTTTTTCCTTTTCTTCCACTTTCTGTTGTGCTTCCTCCAATTTCCTAGCCAAGTCAATGTTATTTGGCCATAAAACCATACACTCTTTCTTTTCGGACATATTAGACCTGTCCCTTTTAGATTTTAAAAACTCTAGCTTCTGAGGATTGTTAAGAAACTTTTATTGCTCTGGTAACACACTAAGGCAGCATTTACCAAGATGTCCAGGTCAATCACATATTTCACAAATTGTTTCTAGTTGTTGGAAAATATTCTCAACTTTCACACCAACCTTCTCAGATATCTTCTAAAATTTAATTGGATATTTTCTCTTTTGAAAGGATTGAATATCCCTCAATCCTTGTATTTTAAGACATGTGGAATAGTTGTAATATTTTTGGTTAAACCAACACATATTTTCCATGTGTCAAAATCAACCACAATACCAGCAGTAGCTATAGAATGAATATTTTCCCCGAAAACTTCCATACTGACCGGAGTTCTGAACATGCTTCTCAACAATCTTCTTACCAGAATTATGCTGAACATCGAGCTTCATATTTTCAAATGTAACTTTCTTCTTTAGCTCATATTTATGTTCATTCTTACTGGAACTAGAAGTAGTAGACATCTTTCTAGACTCAATATTTTTAGATGCTTCTAATTTTTCACTATTTCAAAACTTTTACCACATACGTAACATTTCCAACATTTGTTTTATCAGTACCCATTCCATCTTTATTTTCAACTTTTGAAGTCAACCTTTGTTGATCCTTATTAAGCTCATTCTTAACAGAACATCCACCAATTTCTGTAACAGAATTTTTGAACCTTATGTTCATTTCCTCAGCTTTAGAAAGTTTATATTGGAAAAGTTCCACCTCATCTTCTTTTTCCTTAAGATTTACATCTAGATGATCGTTACGATTTCTTTTCTCTCTCAAGAGAATTTTTTAGATAATCAATCTCATTTTCATATTTTTCTTTCTTGTCAACAAAAAAAATTTGGTCATTTGACGAAGAGTTCTCAATTGTCAATTTTCTATTTTCCTTTTCAAGCCTTCTGATCTTTCTCAAAAATTCCTTCAGATCTTCTTTTAGATACTGTTCAAGTTGAGATTCTTATTCTTCTTCAGTACTATTTCTATCATAATCATCATTATTCACTATTGAAAAAATGTACTATCTCTAGCTTTATCAGTAACGATTTCTTAGATTCATTCTCGCTATCATCTTCTTCTTTATATTTTAACAAAAAGCTTCTTCCTTTTGATTTGAAATTTTTTTTATTCTTACCTCTGCTAGAATATTTATCTTTTCCACCCTGTTCCTTCCATGACCTTCTTGTTCTTCCATCTCCTTCATCACTGTCTTCATCTTTCCCTTTTTGAGGGAAATTAGCTGCAAAGTGGCCAACAGATCCACATTCAAAACATTTCAAAGGGAGTTTCCCTTTGTATTTCCCCGTGCCTCTTTTAACATTTTGAGAAAACAAGGATAAAATTTCATCCAAATTTTGACATACCTCATTTTCAGTGTCGGATTCACCAGCTTCTTCTTCAATATGAATTTTCTTCGACTTCTCTTTCATTGTAGCCTTGAAAGACATTTCTCTATCGGATTTTTCTCTACTCTTCGTAGTATTATCCCTTCTAATTTCATATGTTATATGAGTTCTATGTAAATCATCCAGAGATAATGTTTCAAGGTATCTATCTTATAGTGATGAAACTTTAGCATAAAATTTTTCAGGAATAATTCTAAATATCTTTCCAAAAACTGTATAATCTTCCAACTTTTCAACAAGAGTTCTGATTGTACTAATAATATCATTGACCCTTGTAAAGAAGTCTCCAACAGATTCAGAATCTCCCATTTTTAGGTCTTCATACTTCATCCTCCATATTTGTAGTTTTTCCTTCTTCACTTTTGTATTTCCTTCGTAGATGTTATTCAGCTTATCCCATATTCCTTTAGCTGTAGAAACACATTTAACTCTCAAAAACTCACTCTCATAAAGAGATGAGAGTAATGCATTTTGATCTCCTCCATCATTCTCAAGATTCTTCTTATCAACAGGTGTAAGAGGAACCTTATCATCAATAGGAGGAAATCCAACTGTTTTTGTTTCAAGAACTTCATACCCAAGATACATAAGATAAGGCTTCATTCTACATTTCCAAATATGATAATTCTTGCCATCAAATATTGGAATCCCCTTACTGTTCATACAATTTAGATTCTCCATCAAAACTCCTCTTCAAAACTTCAGTAAAGAACAACTGAAGGGAACCTGTCCTCTAATAGCAATTGAAGTTCCCAGTCAGGATCCAAGTATCACTGAGTGGGGGAGGGGTGAATTAGTGATATATTTTTCTTTTTATGTTTCCTTCTTTTTTTAAAAACCTTCGCCTCCTGTTAAAGAGTTTCTTCCTTGATGAACACACACAACCACAAGAACACAAGATTTACAAGGCTCACGACTCAACAAGAGTAGTTACGTTCTTGGTATGGTACATAAACAATCCAGTACCACATAATAAACTAGAAAATAATCCTTTGATGTGGAATAAAATGAGTAGTATATACCCTTACACTCATGTAGCACTTGGAAAACAATCTGAAAGTGTGTGTGAACCCTCTTAGCACAAATAGGGAATTACAGTATTTCAGTGCTTCTTTTCAATTGAACAGGTGTACTCTTTGAAGTAAAAATCTTCACTTTCTTACCCAGAAGCTGGTAAGAACTATCTTACGTACAACCAAATACGTGTGAAGGACATAAATCATTTGTGTACCCTTTTAGGTGTCTTGCATGAAACTTTTATTCCATGCATGCAAGATTTAACTTTTGTCACAAAACACCTCTTGCACACAAATTTCTTCTTGCGTGAAACTCTCTTATTGCGCGCAACATCTACTTATTGCATGCAACTAAATTTCATTCATACACTTTACTTTTATTAATATTTTTCTGCACCTCAGATCTCAGGATTTATCTAAGTGTTGAGCACAAAAAATGTGAGGGTGTCACCTCTTATTTATAGACATCATCAACCCCTGCGCGCAAAAACCCCAATGTGTCGCGCAAGATCCAGAAGTGTCGCGCAAAACCCCATATAACGTCACCTTGGGATCTTAAGTCAAATGTTGTGCAAAATTACCTTTGACATTGCCTTGGGAATGTAAGTCATGCGTCGCGCAAAACCCCATTTGACGTCACCTTGGGCGCGTAAGTCACGTGTTGCGCAAAACCACATTTGACGTCACATTGCGCGTGTATGTCTCTTTCGCGCCAGCCTCATCTTTCGCACACTTCTTTGAATTTTTCACGTAATTTATTACTTTGAAATTTTTTGAAGTTTGGACCTCAAAACATTCCTTGCGTGCAAGATTCCAAACTCCCTTTAATCTTGCGCACAAAAAACCAATCTTGCGTGCAAAACCCAATATTTCACGCAAGCCCCCCCTTTTCCATATTTTGATGTTTAGATCATGGAAATTAACTTGTTAGAAACATACCAAGCCATATTAAAACTTTTTCACAACATCCTTTTCCAAAAAACACATTTCTTTATCTCCCGATTTTCAGGCCATAAAATTTGGAAAACACTAGAAAACGATGCCACCTTAAAACGTTCTTTTATGCCGTCTCCAGATTGTCGGTTCCTTTTTCATTGTTCTCTTCACTGTATCCCATAACCATTATTCATATTTCATTATGATATCCAATATCTTGATATGTATCCTTTGGCCAAACAGCTTTAGCATCATTAGTTTTTAGTGGGAAGCACTGAAACTTCCCAATCTTCCAGAAACATCATTCCTTCCAAGAAAAACTGTATATGACTGGCATCATCATTTCTCACCCTTTCCTTCATAAGTATTACATCAAAAGTTCTCCTAACTTATGATATTTGGGAAATAAAAATCAGCAAAGCATCGTCCCATTTTTCATATTCTTTACAAAGTGATTTTATTTATCTTCTTTGACAAAAAAAGACAACAATCTGTAACAACAAACTCTTCTTACTTACTTATCCATCCAACTTGGTCCCAAAAATTTGTATCGTATTATTGATGTATTATATCTCTATTTAAGATTTCATAAAAGATTCATGAAATTGTGGACTTTTATGCGTAGAGTATATTGCATTGTTGTTATTAAAGACAAATTAAATGTTTGACTAATCTTGCAGATAATGGATTTTGAACATGATGATGTTTCCCATAATAAGTAATAATAGAATATTGATGATGAAAATATATAATTATTAGGGGATTAACAACATGTTGACAAAAACAATGAAAAAAACAACGATGCAATATCATAGTTTTGAATAAAATTATCAAGGTAAGAAGTTAGGGTATAAAATTTGAGGTTGGTTGGAATCAACATGGACAACCTATTGACCCCAACAAGTCAACATTAATTTTTTATATTTGGGTCACAATGAGGATGAATGTTCCTATTAATATTGAATCATGGTGTCACATACAACCTATAATAAAGGAAATCCTTTAGAAAGATATAATGGTAATGTTACAATATACTTTTTCTATTTTATTGAAAAATTAAATAATGAGATGTTGATTTATTTTTCATTATTCCTTGTAGAATTTGTTTATTTTTGAATATTTCCATAAGAAATTTGTCCTAATGGCCACTAGAAAATCCCATAGAGGCTTCCAGACTCTTCTAATGAAGTTAAATCTTAGAGATACTGAGGGGAAAATAAATCCCCACCCACCACATTTTTATACACACATTATAAAGTAGGAAACATGGAATGATTTTAGCAATAGTAACAATGAGAGATAATTTCATGTGTATTGAAATCGATAATATATTATTGACATTATTTATTTTATCCAATTTGATTGAAAATTGTTAATTTATGAAACAATAAAAGAGTGCTGAAAATAAAGAATGTGCATCAAAACCAGCATACCCCTATTGCAAAGGAAGGATGTGGTATTCTTCATTAGAGAAGAAATTTCTATGAATTTTAAATCAAGAATAAAAGTTTAATTATGTGATATGAAACAAATTTTGTTCCTTTTCTTATATACAGATTGATGAATCAAATTCTGAATCCACCTCCATCCCACATCATGTTTTATGGAAGGAGCCTCATGTAAATAAGGATGGTATATTAGTTGATGAAAACACAAATGTAGTATGGGAAGTATGTTTAATCATGACATAATTTTAATTCGTTATGATTTATAATAATATTACATAAAATAAATATGTTTATATTTTTTTTATATGGTTTAGACACAAGAATCATCAATGACCATACTAGAAGAAAAGTGACTTTCAATAGCTTTGAAGTGGCCTGAAAAATTTGGTTTCATTATAGGATTAGGTTTTGGAGTCACTCCTAAAACATATTTCAAGAAGATAAAACCACATGAAGATACATATAATATGATGAAACAAATACAGACACAAATAGAATCACTATAAGATATTATTTTTTGGTTTGGTTTGGCAGAACTATGTATAAGAAAATATCAATTCAAACCGATGGTGGAGCAAAGATCTGCACATGATCCAAATGATCCCACTAGATTTGAGGCTAGTAATTCCCCCAAAACTTACCTGGGGTAATAAAATTTTAATTACTCTTTCTCCTAAATGTGAATCAAACAACTTCCTATAACTTTATATTACTATAATTCTACATGGTGTAATTGTATGTGATTTTTTTCTATTAACACCCACATACTACTGTGTTGTGAGGGGTAACATGTATAATATCCCAAGAGACCATATACATAATAAACCCTCCTAAAAGATCACATGAGAGTGGGGATTGAGGTAGCTTATGAGCTGACTTCTGAGTTTCCTATTCCACTTGATGATTCAAATATTACAACGGTTGAAGCTTCTATAAGATATTTCATATCATGGTAGTCTAATCTTATAAAGATACATGAGGTACATCTTTAACAAATTTTTTCATATGAAAAATATATAATAGTTGGTGATAAAAGGTTTGAAGTGAGGTATGATATTACAAATGGATAAAGTTGCAGAGAAACGAAAGGTCAAATTAAGAAAATCTAGTGAATCGACCAAGAAAACAAAATGAACTTCTGAGAGTACCTTCTCTCTGACAGTTCCAAAGCAACATTTATTAACATTAAAACTTCATTAAGATACCACATTTAAGAAAAACGATATGTATTACATTCACTATTAAGAAGAAATATTTGGAACTTCCATTATAGATGGAATTGGTCTCGAGTCTCTAAATGAGATTCTCAAGCACGAATGGCTAGGCATCTCAATTGTGAATACATAAATAAGGTAAATTTTCATAATACATATGTCCAAATAGTGAGATAAATATGTTTATTAAAGTTAATAACTATTCATATTTTGTACAGGTGTTTATATTACAACTATATAAAGGGAATAACGTACGAAGCATGATTTGGATTCATTAATCCCAATATCATTTATGTGATAAAAACTACTTTGGAAAACTATTAAATAGAGAATAAAATATATGATCTACATTAAGAATTTAATAAAAAAGTATTATACAATATACTATTTTTGATTCCTATAATTAAATGGTAAAACTATACGATCTAATCACATAAAATATATTTTTAATTTTTACATTAATTAATTGTTTTTGTTTTTTTGGGAAGCACTGGATGCTGATAACAATCAACATAGACACCCCAAATATATATATTTTGGATTCAATTCATGGATTTCCAACCAATCGACCACACATGATATGTATTGTGAATCAGTAATACACTAAAATCAATATTTTATAGATAAAATTAGAATTATATGTTCAGTCTGTGTTTTAACAAGAATTTTGTTATGATAGGATAGTCGCTAAATACATGCTAAATCATGGCATGAGTTTGGTGTCTGACAAGCTAAATCCTATGGATTACTACAAATTGAAAAATATTAAAGTATATATAGAAATATTTAACTACCAAAATATTTAAAAACAATTTAATTATTTTGGTTAATGTTTATATAGTGTTCTAAATAAGATAATTCAATTGATTGTGGATATTATGTTTGAAATTTTATGGGGGAAATCATACAACATGAAAAGACCACCATCCCCCAACAGGTAATTCCCAAATGTAATTTTTATTTCCTTAAATATATTTCATAATTATTCTTTTGTTTATATTTTCTCAGTATTATCAAGATTGCCGACAAAAGAGTTACTCCAAAGAAAAAATCCATTTTTTTAGAGATGAGTGGGTAGCATAATTTTTTCCAGAATGTAAGTCAAAAAAATTAGGTGATTTCATGATATGTTTGTAACATAGTATGATTTATGAACTTTGAAATATATTTGGGGTGTGAATAATTAGTGTCAGAATACTTATATATTATTTTTGATATTATTATCAAGGAAAATATTAATAGAGGAAATCAATTTATTTAGAAGCGTTGAATTGAAAAGAATAAAATTGTTTGGAAAACGCGAAGAAGGAGGTAGAGGTGAAGATGGAGGCAGAGGTAGAGGCACTGGCAGAGGCAAATGCAAAGGTAAAGGAGGAGGCCGATTCAAATTTGGAGACCGATGTGGAGGAGGTGGCAGAGGCGAAGACTTAGGTGGAGGCTGAGGCAGGGTAGGATAAGAAGTGATGACTTTCAAACAATAAAATCTTTGGGTAATGAAGTACAATAAGGATCATACCATTATTGTGTTTTAGAGAGATTTTTTAAAAGTGCACACAACAATTTTCACTTAATATAAGAGGCATTATGCACCTTTCCAGTTTAAAATGACATTTTAGTGAAAAATACACCGAGAATACTCAAAACTAATAAAACACATTATTATTGTTTTTTAACTTTAGGATAATGATCCATACATAATTTTGGATGTGTAGGGATTAGCGGAACCTCAATTCAACACACGGTGTGATCGGTGTGACTCCATGTGCGTCTTTTTTATTCAAAAGTGACATTAATTTTAGTAAAAAAACTAATGAAATACTCAAAACTAACAAAATTCATTCAGATTGTTTTGGTACTTTAGAAAAATGATCCATATGTTATTTTTGACGTGTACGGATCAGCCTCACCTCAATCCAATGCATGGTGTGAACAGTATGACTCTAAGTGAATCTTTTTATTCCAAAATGACATTAATTTTAATAATAAAACAACTGACATAATCAAAACAAAGAAAAACCATTCCTATTGTCTTGATAATTTAGAAAAATTATCCACGAGTCATTTGAGATATGTATCATTCAGATGAACCTCAATCTGACACATAGTGTGACTCCAAGTGCATCTTTTTTTATTCAAAATTGACATTAATTTTAGTAAAAAAACAACTAACATACTCAAAATTGAGAAAAAGAATTCATATTTTTTTGTTACTTTAGTAAAATGATACATACATCATTTTTTATGTTTAAGGATCAGCCTTACCTCAATACAATACACGTTGTGACTTTTATGACTCTAAGTGCGTCTTTTTATTCAAAACTGAAATTAATTTTAATAAAAAAACAACTAACATACTCAAAATGAACAAAAACATTCATATTGATTTGATACTTAAGGGAAATGATCCATTATTCATTTTGGATGTGTATAATTCATCCGCACCTCAATCCAACAAACAATGTGACTCAAAGTGCATCTTTTTATTCAAAATTGACAATAATTTTCGTAATAAAATAACTGACATACTCAAAACTGAGAAAACACTTCCAGATTGTTTTGGTACTTTAGGAAAATGATCCATACATAATTTTTGATGTTTATAGATCATCTTAACCTCTATCCGATGCACTGTGTGATTGGTATTACTCAAACTCTGTCTTTTTTATTCAAAAGTGAAATTAATGTTAATCAAAAAGACAACTAACATACTCAAAACTAATAAAACACATTCCTATTGGGTTGATAATTTATGAAATTTATCCATGAGTCCTTTGGGTTGTGTAACATTCATCTTCACCTCAATTAGACACATGATGTGACCGGTATGACTCCAAGTGCATCTTTTTTTATTCAAAATTGACATTAATTTTAGAAAAAAAAACTAACATACTCAAAATCTAGAAAACACATTTGTATTATTTTGGTACTTTATGAAAATAATCCATATGTCATTTTTGAGGTGTAGGTATTAGACGCACCTCAATCCGATATATAGTGTGATTGGTATGAATCCAAGTGCATCTTTTTATTCAAAAAAGACATTGATTTTAATAGAAAAACAACTGAAATACTCAAAAATAAGATAAAACATTATGATTATTTTTATACTTTAGGAAAATGACCCATGAATCAGTTGGGACGTGTAGCATTTAGCCGCACCTCAATCTGATGCATGGTGTGACTAGTATTACTCCAAGTGTGTCTTTTTTATTCAAAACTAACATTAATTTTAATCAAAAAACAATTAACATACTCTATAATAGTGTTTTTTTCTTGTATTTGTGTTAGAAATTTTATTTCATTTAAATTCAATACTTGTATATTATTTTGGTAATTTTTTTTTTGTTTCTGATGATGAAATGTGTTTTTGCAGCACGTTGAACCTATTTCAGGTGATGCAGTGTGCTACAACATCACATTGTAGTTTTCACCTTTATCAGTGCTTTAAGAATCACTGATAAAGGACTACTTTATCAACACTTATACAGGCACTAATAAATCTTAACAATATCAGTGCATTAAAAAGTTTTGAGAAATCATACTTTTATCAGTGCAAATAAAATCACAGATAAAAGACTCCATCTATCAGTGCTTTTAAAAGTGCTGATAAAGGTACTATTTATCAGGGCTAAAAAAACATGCTGATAAATTGGTTTTTTTATTAGTGATTTTGAAAGCACTAATAAAAGTATGATTTATCAGTGCTTTTATTTGCGCTGATAAATATACCCTTTACCAGTGCTTTTTTAGCACTGATAAAAGTGATAGAATTTTAACTATGCTAAAGTTATCAGTGATTTTCTAGTGCTGATAAAGGTCGATTCTAGAACTGTTATAGAAAGGTTTTATAGTATTTATACCTCTATGAAAATATGATATGTTACAAAATTCTACCCCATGGTGATGCACTTGGACAAATTAATCCTTTATGAAGATTCTCCTGGGGTTTCTTTTTTAATTACTACAACTGAATCCGAGATATTATATATGGATTCTTTGATATAGGTGTAGCCCACATATGATTTCTATTGAAAAATAAACATTATGATTTTGAGGTAGACTAGGAAACTCTTCCAGAAAGACATCAAAAAACTCCCATACAATAGGCATATCCTCAATATTGAGTTTCTACCTAAAAATTTGGGATATATATCACTCATGAATATGTAGTATGACCCATACAATGGGTATAATTACCATTAGCAGTTCATGTTCATCATTAAACCAATAGAAAATCATAAGAAAATAATTCCTAAGATGTCTTAAATTATGAAACCTTATTTTGAATCCATGACACCTTAGGTTTAATCTAGTTCATTTATGTTAATCATATATTCAAATATTTCATAATGTTTTATAAATAAAATATTAATTAACACAATAATATCCCCCAAGAGTTTCAAAATAGGTGAACATTAATGGAACACTCAGTGTGAACTAAAATGATGGTCATGATATGCTCTACCAACTCTATTTGGGGTTATTACCCCTAGATGCATCAATTACAAAACCTTTTACACTTGTAGTATCTATATAAGGATGTATTTTTAGTAAAACCACATAATCGATACCTTTCAAAAAATTAGAATATTATTCTATACTTAGAATTATCCATAGGGTTTTCACTAAAGTTCTCTGATCCTAATATCTAAAGATTTACTAAACCTACCTTTGATACAAACTAAAGTGACCCAAGCATAACATACATAAATATTACATCATTTTAGATTAATATTCAATACATTTCAAAATAATACACTCCTGAGGACCATAAAGGTTTAGTGTATTTGTAGAGTAGATACATAAACATCTTATTTAAGTATAATATTCATCATCTCAAAAATATTTATTTACATAAGGTACCCTTCTTGACTCATCACACTTAGGAACTTCCATCAAAACCGAAGGAAGAAAAAACATAAGAAATGGTGAACTTAGATGTTCAGTAAGGGTAAACATGGGAGATATCAATCATTAGATCATAATATGATCACAAGGATATGATAAAATATTCAAGTTCATGCTATCAACATAAAATATTTATACCCAAAAAAATTTAGATCATAAGCTCAAAAATTAATTCATTTCTAGAAGTATGATCAATAATGGTGTTAAATCAGTAATCATCATTCAAGAGACATAACATACACATGTTTCATCATAATCATAAGAAATAATAATATTGTGAACATAGCTAAAAAAATTATATTCACACATAATCTTGTGAGTGTATCTAGAAAGATATAATACTCATGCCCCAAACTGTGAACAAATATATTGACAATCATGTCCATGCATATTCTTATAATCATTACTAGAATTAATCATACTCACACATCAATATGTAAATAAATATGTTTTCAATAATGTCCACAGTTATCATCATTACCTCATGATATGTCAATATCACTTTACCCAATGCATTGGAGGAATTAAACAGACCCAACCATCAAATAATCATAATCCATTCATATAAATGTCATAAGATTAGAAAAAATTCATAATATCATCATAACATAACCCATGGAAAATAAATGGGTTTCACAAACATATCATCATAATAATATTAAACCATCATAATAAAGAATATGGATGGTACCATTGGATCATATAACTAGTAAATCATAATTAAAATCAAAAGATGTTATCATAGATGATTTATTTTAAAATATCTCTGGAATAATTCTTGAAGAAAATGCACTTTTATTTTAAAATCAATTATTTTAAACCAAAATAATCTCAAACTATTCCATAAAAACTTTTATTCAAAAATAACCATGAAAAATTGTAAAGTAAACATTAAAAAATGTATCATTTATGAAAATGAGAAATTTTATTCATGGATTAATTGTTAAAACAAATATTTTGTTCCCACCTTTGGTAAAAGGTACCTTATTCAGAAAATGACAGGGATATTATTTATAATTTTTTTTGTAAAAAAGTAAAACATGGTAAAAATGAATTTAAAAAATAATTAAAGAATATTAAAAAATGTTCTTGATTATTTTTGAAAACATATATATAGAAGAAAAATATTTTCCAACCAAAAGGGTATAAATATGACTATATTTTCTTAAAAACATTTTCTGAACCTTTTTCTATATCAAATAGAGAAAAATGGTACTAAAACTTAAAAATTACACAAATAACTAGAGGATAAGAATAATGAAAGAGGTTTATCATATAAGGATCATATAATTTCCTTAATTGAAATTCAATAATAAAAACATAGATTAAAATTGGATTGAAACATAAATACCTTACCTCAAGCTTCACCTTACTTCATATGCATTCAAATCTCCTCCTTTTTGATAGGCCGCATTTATATCCATTCTCAAGGACACATGGAATGGTATTTTAAGAATACTATCACCTATAATTAATGGATTTTAAAGATGACAAGATAATTTATCATGGTTTTTTCAAGATATATGGGTCATATTGGTGTAAAAAAGAGGAAAGAGGGGTTTCCTTTTATAATAGGGTGGGGGACACACTTGGATTTTTCTTAAAAGATTAAATAATATATATATCATAATCATGTAAAGTGAAACCAAGGAACCTAAAAATGAAAGACAATATGTTATAAGGTAAAATTAAACTCAACCAATCACATTTGGACAAGTTTTGGATATATTTTAATTCTTATCTTCTACTTAAACCACTTTAAAATCATTTTAACCTTAAATGTGATAACTCAACTTTTTACGATGATAACATAATTTTCTGAAAAAATAAGAGGGAAATTTTAACCATATATGGAAATTATTATTAAAAATTTTGAATCCATTTTATTATATTTAATTTCTATTAGTGCTAGAAATTACTTTTAATATAAGAAAAGAAAACCCATGAAAATAATTTTTAAGAAAATATCCGATTTAAGAGTAAAAACCATTTACCTTGAAATAAGGTAATAAATTGGTTTTCATGATTTATTTTTTTAAATAATAAAATAATGAAGGTTTTACTCTTTTCTATCAAGATAAAATTGAATTTAATCTTCCAACCATTCCATTAAATGAAAATACCCAAAAATAGTTTTTAATTAGAATAAAATATAACTTATCTTCACAAAATTCAATCTTAGGTTACCTATTTCAAAATAAAGATTTAAAATAAATTATTTAACTCCTTAACAAAAACGTTTTTAAAACCAATCATAAAATAGTATAAAGTCATTTTTTAGTGAGATTTTAATTTTTTACTCCTGGGTTCTAACCCAAATTTACCTTTTTTATTGAGGTGACGAATATTTATTATAATTATTATTCATAATGAATAAAAATTAAGATGAACCTATTAAATTATATTAATTATTCTGATTCCAAACATGAAATCAATTTTATAAAATTAAATCCTTTAGGTGAAAAAAATTAATTTAAAAATTGACTATTAAATCGCAAGAAAAATCAGTTTTCCATAAAAAATGCTTTCTTAAGTATAAAATTTTTTATATAAAAATAAAACATAAAATATATTAAAATAACCTTAATTTGATTATTAATAATATAAATGAACTAATTTTACTTTGTAATAATTTTTTAGAAAAATTAAACTTTGTAAATTCTTGAAACGAAAATAATAATTTCAATAAAAATCAGTATTTTTCACTATTCACTATGAAATCAACTATTTCAGAAAAATCCCAAAATATCACCCTAAATTAATTTTGATATTATAATTTCAAAAATTATATCCTTTTTATGACATAAAATTTATAAAAGTGTCATAAATTAATTATAATATTTTCTCAAAAAAATAAATAAAGGCCATTTATGAATAAAATGTATTTTTGAAGCATAAAATGATTTTACTAAAATATGAGTACTTATTTTTCAATTAATTTACATTATATAAAATATTTATACATATTTTTCATAATTTGTTTATTAATATTAATATCCTCAATTTTAACAGCTAGGTTATGATGGTGGTGGTTAAATAAAAATATTTATATAATTGTTCATTTAAACATGGTGTTTGCATGTATCATGATCTATTGAAGAAATTAAATTTATTTGAAGAGAAATATATCATAAAATCTCAGGGTTTTACATGAGAAAACATTGTTGGTGTAGTTTTTGTGAAATGACATTGCTCAATGATTTTTTATGGACATTCCTCTTTGGATTAAGATAAATAATTAATTATAAATCATTATAATGAATTATTTATGTCATGTTGCTTGAGGAGATAAATTGAGATCTAGTATGAACATGGATGAATAATGAATGGGATTGGATGAGAATGTTCATGGTCTTGGTGAGGGGTTAACATTAGTATCAAGTTAGGTGGACCATATAATACAATTTCATATCTTGTTTATGCATGAGTGTGCATGTTTGCATGTTTAATGGGTTTGGGTGGAGGAGTTGGGACCAAGATCACCATAGATAGAGAGACATATAAATGTAATTGGGCCTCCTATACTCAAGAAAAGTTCCCCTTATCTCTTTTGTAGTTGTGATCACCTAGGGACTTCAGAATCAATGGGATAGAGTGCCATTTATATTCATAAAAGGAACATGAAGAGTCATTGAGTGAGGTGCGAGGTGTGAGTATCCTATGTTGGTTTTATAAGGCTAGTTGAGGAGGCATGGGATTATTTTTAATGGAAATTATGGGAGAGATAGTCATATGTATCATGTGTGATGAGGAACACCCTTTTTAGGGTGGAGTTGGCTCTTGGAATATTCCACAAGTGGGATGAGTCCTCTTGGAATAGATGCACATGAAAAAGAAGAGTTTTCTATAAATAAAATTTAAGAGTGATCTCCCTTAGAAGATGTGAGATGAAACCTCATTTGGGTCATAAGAATTATTGAGGACATGGAATTGGGTTTCCAAAGGGATTAATATGAGATAATTTGGGACAGTCCTTAGATAGTGATATCGGGTTATGACATGAGAATAAAATGATTTTTGGACCCCATATTTTGAGTCTAAGGTTGGGTAGAGAATATGGGATGTGAGAAATGTTGAGCAAGTGTTGTTTTCAACAATACATAATATTGTTATTTAAAGGGGGAGTTTATATTAATACTCTATCTCTTTATGATAATTTTGATGCTCAAAAATACCCTTAATTATTTTATAATGATTTTATTTGTTAATCATTTTTTAGGAATTTATAATTTTATTTTAATCTTGAAATTATGGGAATTTATTATTAAAGTATTCGTATTTAGCATGTTCTGGAAACACTGTTCATGCGCTACTTATTCGGAATCTGCTTGAGCGTGTTCTGGAAACACTGTTCATACCCTATGTGGATAAACGTTGCGTAAGGATAAAAACCGTGTATACTTTTTGAGATAAGGAAAAATTATGGTTAAACAACCATACATTATCCGCAAAGTATGGAAGAATAACCCTACGTTAGGAAGGAACCCTACGTTTGGGATATCAGAAAAGTATGGAAGGAGAACCGTACGTAAATATTAAACTTTACGATTGTTTATCAAAAGTACGGTTCATCAACCTTACTCTTGTAAACAACCATACGTTCTTGGAAAAGTACGGATCAAGTAAAAGTATGGATCTTTTATCGTATGTTTGAAAGTTGAAGAGAAAAGTATGGATGACCAACCCTACATTTGTTGTCAAGTTTACGTTTTCAACCTTACATTGTTATCCTTACGTTGTGAACCTTATGTTTGAAGACTACGTCATCAAACTTATGTTCAGAGGATGCATACAGTTCAACTTAACCGTACGTTTGGCATTGAAGAATTTAAAGTCGATATTTTTATGCAATGATCAGTACGCTGATTATTAGGCGGATTTCAAGCCAGATTTAAAGCTAATTTTAAAGTACGATTTTGACTGATTCAAAACCGTTTCATCAATGATTTTATAATCGAATTAAAAAGATCTTTTTATGCCGAGTATTCAGGGAAGTTACGACTACTCTGTAAATTCAAATGTTCGAATATCAAGAGTAAAAATTCAACTTTTGTGGATCTAATTTTACAGGAGAAGTTCTTATCATTTTTTTATTTATATGGGCTTTTTAAACTGCATCGATTATTATTGATTGTGTGTGATCTTTTGATTATTCTGAAAAAAAGGAAAAATAGAGACTACTGAAACACACCTATCTGCTGGTTCAAAAGGAGCGTCAAAGCTCTATTTGTTAAAGAGGAAGGAACGCAATAGAAGATTCATTTGTTCTACAATGAAGATCTACTATGAATTTTCTACTGCTGAAGTTGTGAATTATATTTCTATATCTACTGAAAAGGGATCGACTCAGAACGTTTCTTATGTAAAGATTATTATTTCTGAAGGCAACGATCTACCTACTATCAATTTCATGTTGTAGCAATTGTGAAGAACATATGGAAAGTATTTTCAAAATACGAAAATGTTTTCTTTCTATTGTTGAGTGATCAGATTCTCATACTAGGCTATATAGGTTCTGTAAGTGAACCAGAAGGCTTTGTTTTGCCTTGGATTGTAAAGGTGTCAATTGCCTGTACTCAGTTGTGAACCAGTCTGTTGAAACTAGGACCAGATTGTGAAAATCTTCAAGCTCATGGAGTAGAGCATTGGTGGAGTGGACTAGGGGCCTTCTGTTCCCCGAACCACTATACATTTTGTGTTTCTGCTATTTAAATTTCCGCTGCATCATTTTATCTGATTAAAGTTAAAATAAAGAACACAATCTCGTAAATATTTTTTAAAATACACAATTCACCCCCCCTCTTGTGTATATTTTGTGTAATCCGATCCAATAATTGGTATTAGAGGTTTAGCTTTCTGAAAAAGCTTTAACAATATGAAAGTGATTATACACAGAGAAAGATGACTGATACAAGAGAGGGAATGCCTATGTTCAGAGCACCGTACTTCAATGGAGAAAACTATGGATTCTAGAAGTCTCGAATGATTATCTATCTGAAAAATATTGGATACATAGTCTATTCTAAGATTCTAACTCCATATGAAATACTAGAAAAACATGAAACATGGAGTGCAGCTACTGAAGTAGAATATGATATGAATTCGAAGGCAATGAATGCAATTATATGTGGTCTAGGATCAGATGATTTTAACATAGTATCTCAATGCCCAACAACATATTAAATGTGGAAAACTATTGTTGTTGCTTACGAAGGAACTAACAATATTAATAAAATGAGATATGAAATTGCTAAGCTTAAATTCGATACATTCAAAATGGTTGAAGGTAAGAGTAATACTCAAATGAATGAAAGATTGACCGAGATTTTCAATAACATAATAGCCTTGGGAGATCCCATTAATCAAGCTGATCAAGCTTTAAAAGTGTTGAGAGCACTGCCTACAAAATGGAATGGAATCTTGGTAGCAATCAGACAGTCGAAAACTGTCAAAGATTTAACCCTAAGAGAACTGATTAGAACATTAATGATGTATGAAGATGAGATGTAAGATGAAGGTAATGAATATAAAGTGCTTATCAAAAGAGAAGATACTACCATGAAAGCATCATCACAGAGAAAAAATAGAAAGATGAAGAAAAATTAAAAAGAGAAGTCAGAGATTTCTGAGTTATCTAATTCTGATGTGGAATTGGCTCAGCTAGCCCAAAGATTCACAAAATTCTATAGAAATAAAACAGTCTTCAAAAAATCCTTTAAGTAAGATGATAAGGAAGTAAGATACTATGAATGCAATAAAATGGGGTATATCAGACCTGATTGTCCTCAGGTAAAAGAAGAAAAGAATAAGAATTTTTTCAAAAGAAATGACTATGAGCATAAGGACAAGAATTCCATGAAATCTACATGGAGTGTATCTGAATAATCTAGTAGTACTTTTCAATCAGACTCAGAGGAGGAAGCAAATCTGAAAGCCAACATGTGTTTTATGGCAGAAATAGATGAGGTACAATCTTACTACTATTCTGATTCTAGTTCTGAATCTAATTACTCTAATGAAAAACATGCAGCCTACTGCAATATTCTTGAAGAAAAATATGACTCTCTATTTAATAAGAATATGTCTTTAAATAATGTTCATAAGGCCGTTTCTGATGAAAGAGATACAATGCTGAAACAATATAAGGAGTTAACTAAAAAATATGATTCAATTAATTCTAACAATACAGATTATGAATCAAAGATAAGATCACTGCAAACTGAAGTAGAAACTTATAAAAATGTAGCCCTTGTTTTTACTAAAGGAGAAAATACTTTAAATGAAATTCTTTGAAAAAATGTCATTAAAAAGGAGAGATTTGGAATTGGCAGTATAGGTAAAAAACTCAAGTTGTACAAAAAATATTTTATTCCAAGTGCAAAAAGACTAAATTGTAATTACTGTGGAATAAGGGAACATATTTCTAAAAACTGTTTCTTAAGACAACCCCAAATAAGAGGCATTAAGAAAGCTTTTGTATCAAATGATCTATTCAACTCATGTGAAATTAGAAAAACAAAGCAAGTCTGGATTCCCAGATCCTTGCTAGCTAACACTACTGGACCCAACAAAATATGGGTACCAAAGCAATCTGTGTAAATGTATTTGTAGGGAGCAGGTCACAAGAGAAAAAAAGGACATATGGTATATGGACAGTGGCTTCTCAAGATATATGAGTGGAAACTCCTTGAATTTATCTACACTCACTCAAAAAGATGGTGGACTTGTCACTTTTGGTGACAATGCCAAAGGAAAAATCATTGGTATTGGAACAGTTGGATATCCAGAAGCTATCTCAATTAATAAAGTACTTTATGTACAAGGATTGAAACACAATCTGAAAAGTATCTCTCAACTATGTGATGATGGTTATGCTGTTGATTTTTCTAACAATTGCTGTTCTGTTTTCAAAAATAAATTGCTTAAATTTAGAGCACCAAGAACTGATAATGTGTATACCCTGGATTTAAATTCCTTGTGTAAAAAACAATTAAATTTATTAACTGCTAAAATGAATGAATCTTGGATCTGGCATAGGATACTTGGACATTGTAATATATATGTTTTAAATAAGTTGTCTAAGAAAAATTTAGTTTCTGATTTTCCTAGTCTCAAATTTGAAAGTGACAGATTCTGTGATGCATGTCAACTTGGAAAGAAGGACAAATCATTCTTCAAATCTGTTAAAAAAATTGCTACATCTAAATATCTAGAATTTATTCATATGTATTTTTTAGACCATCAAGAGTAGCAATCTTGGCTGGTAAATTATATGTATATCTTTTAGTTGATGAATATTCAAGATTTACATGGATTTTCTTTTTGAAATTTAAAAAAGAATCTTTTACTTTATTTGAAAGTTTTTTTAAAGATGTTCAAAATTAAAAAGGTTTTAAAATAATTTCATTAAGAAGTGATCATGGTGGAGAATTTGAGAATCATGAATTTAATTCCTTATGCTCAAATATGGGTATTAAACACACCTTATCTTTACCTAGAACACCTCAACAATTCGGAATTGTTGAAAGAAGAAATAGGACTATTCATGAAATGGCTAGGACTATACTAAATGAATACATCCTTCCTACCTACTATTGGGAAGAAGCTGTAAGCACAACCTCATATATAATGAATAGAGTTTTAATTAGACCTCTTTTGAAAAAGACACCCTATGAACCTTGGAATAATAGAAAACCTAATGTTAACTACTTTAAAGTTTTTGGATGCACGGTTTAAATCTTAAACAACAAGGATAATCTTGGTAAGTTCGATCTAAAATCTGATGAAGGAATTTTCTTAGGATACTCAGCTACTTCCAAAGCTTATAGAATCTATAATAAGAAGTCAAGGATTGTTGAAGAATCAGTTCATGTGAAATTTGATAAATATGATCCCTTTGAGAAAAGGACAAATCAAATGGATGAATCTTACTCTAATGATAACATGAGGCTTGAGAACTTGAAAAATGATTTTGAAAAAGATATAAATAAAATTCAGTCCAGTTCAGGAGAACATGATACTGAAGAACCTATAAGTGTGTTGCCTAGACATACTAGAACCCTAAAGAATCACCCTTTAGAAACTATAATAGGCGACTTAGATACAGGAATAAAAACTAGAAGAAATATAGGAAATCTTCTATAATTCTCTTCCTTTCTATCGCAATTAGAACCCAAGACTATAAAAGAAGATTTAGATGATGAAAGCTGGATGATAGCAATGCAAGAAGAATTAAACCAGTTCAAAAGAAATGAGGTCTGAGAATTAGTTGAAAGACCACAGAACTATCCAGTAATAGGAACCAAATGGGTCTTTAGAAATAAGCAAGATGATCAAGGAATAATAACTAGAAATAAAGCTAGACTTGTAGCTAAAGGATATAATCAAGAAGAAGGTATAGATTATGATGAGACCTTTTCACCTGTAGCTAGACTAGAATCCATTAGAATCCTCTTAGCCTATGCATCTCATATGAACATTAAATTATTTCAGATGGATGTTAAGTCTTACTTTTTAAATGGTTATTTAATGGAGGAAGTTTATGTTGAGCAAACTCTTGGTTTTGAAAATTCTCAAAAACTAGATTATGTTTTTAAACTTACTAAAGCTATCTATGGCCTTAAACAAGAACCTAGAGCTTGGTATGAAAGATTAATCTCTTTTGTGTTGAAAAATAATTTTACTGTTGGAATGGAAGATCCAACACTGTTTAAGAAAACTGTGAATTCTAATATTTTGTTGGTTCAAATTTATGTTGATGATGTAATTTTTGGATCAACTAATAAAACCATTTGTTAAGAGTTTTCAAAGTTAATGCAGAAAGAATTTGAAATGAGTATGATGGGAGAACTAAATTTCTTTTTAGGACTTCAAATTTATCAAAAATATTTTGGAAATGTTTTGAATCAAAGAAAATACATTATTGATTTGTTGAATAAATTTGGACTTGAAAACAACAAGACATATACAACTCCTATGTGTACTAATATAAAACTTGATTTGGATGAAACTAGAAAATCATATGACAACAAGTTATATAGAGGTATGATTGGTAGTTTATTATATCTTACTGCTAGCAGGCCAGATATAATGTATTTAGTATGTCTTTGTGCAAGATTTCAATCAAATCCTAAAAAATCTCAGCTAACTGCTGTTAAAATAATTTTTAGATATTTAAAAGGAACTATTTTTCAATATCTTCTTTATCCCAAAACTTTTGATTTCAATTTGATTTCATATTCAGATGAAGAATTTGGGAATTGTAGATTAGATAGGAAAAACACTTTAGGAACTTGTCAATTTTTAGGAAAATATTTAGTGTCATGGTCAAGTAAGAAACAACATTCAGTTACCCTATCAACAACTGAGGTAGAATATGTTTCTGCTGACAGTTTCTGTGCATAGGTGTTGTGGATGAAAAACACTCTTATGGAATTTGGACTAAATTTTAATAATACTCCTATTTTATGTGATAATACTAGTGCTATAAATATTTCAAAAAATCCTATTAATCATTCTAGAACTAAGAATATTGATATTAGACATCATTTTCTAAGAGATCATGTTTTTAAAAAGGATATATATTTGGAATTTGTAAGTACTGAAATTCAATTAGATGATATTTTTACTAAACCACTTCCCACTACAAGGTATGATTTTATTAAGGGGGAGTTAGGTTTATTTGATTTTAAATAAAATTTTATTTTACAATGGTAGTTATTTATTTTAATTCTGCTTAAAATAATTTAGCTATTTTGTTTTTCAAACAGAATAAGTTTTTTTTCCACGCGTTATCTATTTTATTTATTTTTAAATATATGTAATGATTATTAAAAACACAGGAATCAAGGTTGTCAAAAACCCTTTCAACTTCTAAACGGTTTCATTTCTGTTGAAACCTTTTCGAACCCTCAAACCGCACCTATGCTCGTCAACCCTAATCTTCGAACCTCTGAAACCCTAACCTTAAAACATTCAGAGATTCTAACAGAGATGTTATGGAATAAAAAATCCCGTGAAGCTGAGACAAGAAATGCTAAGAGACAACTCTATGAAGGATGAAAAATCTTACAGGTAAAGGTAATCGATCTCGACTGGTTATTTCAGACAAATCTACTATTGAAACAAGCACTGTCGTTTCAGAAACATGAATAGACGTTAAACAGAGAAAATACATAATTTCTGTATGAGGTAGAACTTAGATAATTCTTCAAATCTGTACAGTTTAGTCTGGATGATACCGAGGATAGTATTATGGCTAAGATAGAGGATAGGGATTTCTCAATCTCATCAGTAGAAATTGGTCTGATTCTCAAATTCCCTCATGAGGGACTTTTCCATTTCGATTTGAAAAATATTTTAGATTCTATGCATAAATCAGAGGACATAATATCGTTTTTATTTTATATTAATATTATAAAGACAATTTTTATCAAGGATTTAGAGCCTGATTAGAAAATTTGGGTCAAATTTGTGCAGACAGGGATTGCACCGAGGATTTCTGAGATGGAAAAGATATTATATCCCGATATGTATATAATGTATCTTTTTCTCAGTGATGTCAAACTCAATTTTCCTAGGTATATGGCTATATACCTAAGATATTGTTTTCAGAGTGATGCTTGAATGAACTTTTATCCTTTTGGTCGATTCATTTCCAAGCTGTTGCTTAAGAAGGACATGGTGAGACTGGTGGATGCCAGAATACACTATCATCACAGTAATGTATTTAATGCTGGAACTTTAAGGAAGATTGGATATTTCTAGAGTACTATCAAAGGAAGACTTTTTCCAGTAGGAGTAGATGATGAATCAGAGAGTGCTCAAGCTCAATCTTCACAGTCTAAGGAGGGACAAGCTGAATCTAGAGTTAGCACTGCGGCAAGGAGGATCAGATTTTAAGTGGTAGAAACTAAGGAAGAAAGAAGTCAGGAGGGACTTCAAACTTAGAGGAAAAGACCTGTGACTGAGGAAATTACTTCCCCGGATTTAACTACAGGATATTTACTCTCTTACAGCTTTTCAGAGAAAAGGTTTTTGGACAACCTCAAGAACAGAATGTCACTGTTACAGATCCTAATCATGAAAGGATTGTAGTTGAAAGATCAGAACAACAGGCTGTAGCTGATGTTGCTGTTGAAATTCAACAAGAAAAGGAGGCAGAGCCTGGTGAGGAAGTGTCCAGACCTCAATAAAATCCAGAGAATATCATTTTAGATATTTCATTAGTTGAAAAAATTTCATATCTTTGTGATGAGCATGCTTATGAAGCTCACATAGAAGTTCTTCAAGAGGATTTTTCTATGGAAGAGTCTGGAAAGGACTCTGAGGAAGAATCGGTGGACCAACCTACTCAGGACAAGGAGAAAGAAAAATCTGATGCTGAATCATTACCTTTAGTACTAATAAATCACACAGAACCTGAGAATGCGAATCAAGCAGAGGGTGCTTATGATTCAAGGAACAGGGAAGTTGAAGAGTTGTACAAAAAGTTATCTCAACTGCAATGTGAGAATGATTCTCTGAGAAGCACATTAGCATCCGAACAGTTGAAATTTCAAAATCTTAAGGAGAGTATAGTTTTAAGACAATAATTTGAAATTTTTAAAGAGGATATGCTAAATACTGTTGCCAAATTTAAATCTAAAAAGTTTATGAAGTCAGATTTCTCAGATCTTAAGTTGTTTCTGGAGACACAATTTGCATCAGTTGGAAATAATGCTGCTAGTGGATCAGGCACTTCACCTGATTTCATTAGAATATTACAAGCTATCATAGCTGCAATGAGCAATATGAATGATAGGTTGCAAGATCTTCAGTGCAACAGTGCTCCATTATCTGTTCTCTTAGATAATCAGAATTTCTTAGTTGATCAGTTAACATCCAGTGAGCCTGGAATCCGCTCTATCTTAGAATAATTCACAGAGAAGCTGTATTTGTTTATGGAGAAAGAATAAAGGCTTCACGAGTTTTCAGAGTCAATCTCATTGAATATATTCATATGACTCAAGAGTCCAGAGATCTTATTATTAATCTTGGTGATGGATTAATGAAAAGGTTGAGAGAACAGTTAGCAAAAATCAAGTATATAACCCAGAGAAGATAAACCATACCTGTTCACTACAAAAAACCTTGATTCCTGTGTTTATCATCATTGTATCTATTTTTTACTTTTAATAAAAATATGTTTCTTTATTTCTATTTGTTTTACTGTCTTTATTTGGATATGCCGGTACTCTAGATTTAATTATTGATAAAAAGTTAATAATAGCATTTACCTACAGTTCAGTGCAACATTAAATGTGTTAAAATCCATGATTTATCATTCCTTTTTGATATCACAAAAAGGGGGAGAAATTTAGATAAACACAACATTTTATTTTAATATTTTAAAACCTTATTTAAATTATTTCCTGTATATTTAAAATGTTTTGGATTTATACATATTTATACTTATACAGAAAACTATTTTAAGTTATTAAAAATCATTTATTATAAAGAAATTTTATTCTTTACTTTTATTTTTAAAGAAAAATTATTTTATTTTCATGAAGGGGGAGAAATGTTTATTTATTGAAATAATTTTATTAAAATTAAATATTGTTTTATCCTCTCAAAATTCTAAAACTTTATGTAACAAATTTTGAAAGTTAATTTCATTTAATTAGACTAATTATTTTATGGGTTTTGTGATCATCAAAAGGGGGAGATTGTTGATAAAATGTGGTTTTAAACAATACATAATATTGTTATTTAAAGGGAGAGTTTATATTAATACTCTATATCTTTAGGATTATTTTGATGCTCACAAATACCCTTAATTATTTTCTAATGATTTTATTTGTTAAGAATTTTGCAGGAATTTATCATTTTATTTTACTCTTGAAATTATAGGAATTGATTATTAAAGTATTTGTATTTAGTATGTTCTGGAAACACTATTCATGCGCTACTTATTCAGAATCCGGTTGAGCGTGTTTTGAAAACACTGTTCATACCCTACGTGGATAAATGTATCGTAAGGATAAAAACCATGTATACTTTCTGTGATAAGGAAAAATTATGGTTAAACAACCATACGTTATCAGCAAAGTATGGAAGAAGAACCCTACGTTAGGAAGGAACCCTACGTTTGGGATATCAGAAAAGTATAGAAGGAGAACCATAAGTAAATATTAAACATTACGTTTGTTTCTCAAAAGTATGGTTTATCAACCTTACTCTTGTAAACAACCATACATTCTTGGGAAAGTATTGATCAAGTAAAAGTATGGATGTTTTATCGTACGTTTGAAAGTTGAAGAGAAAAGTATGGATGACCAACCCTACGTTTGGAATGAACCTTACGTTTGTTGTCAATTTTACGTTGTCAACCTTACGTTGTCAACCTTACATTGTGAACCTTATGTTTGTAGACTAAGTCATCAACCTTATGTTTAGAGGACACATACAGTTCAACTTAACCTTACGTTTGGCGTCGGAGAATTTAAAGTCGATATTTTTATGCAACGATCAGTACGCTGATTATTAGGCAGATTTCAAGCCAGATTTAAAGCTAATTTTAAAGTACAATTTTGACTGATTCAAAACCGTTTCATTAATGATTTGATAATCTAATTAAAATGATATTTTTATGCCGAATCTTCAGGGAAGCTACGACTACTCTGTAAATTCAAATGTTTGAATATCGTGAGTAAAAAGGTGACTTTTGTGGATCTAATTTTATAGGAGAAGTTATTATCGTTCTTTTATTTATATGGGATTTTTGAAATGCATCGATTATTATTGATTATGTGTGATCTTTTGATTATTCTGAAAAAAGGAAAAACAGAGACTACTAAAACACACCGATCTGCTGGTTCAAAAGGAGCGTCAAAGCTCTATTTTTTAAAGAGGAAGGAATGCGATAGAAGATTCACTTGTTCTATAATGAAGATCTACTGTGAATTTGTTACTGCTAAAGTTGTGAATTATATTTATATATCTACTACAACGAGATTGACTCAGAAAATTTCTTATGTGAATATTATTATTTCTGAAGGCGACGATCTACCTACTGTCAATTGCATGCTGTTGCAATTGTGAAGAACATCTGGAAAGTGTTTTCAAAATACGAAAATCTTTTCTTTCTATTCTTGAGTGATCAGATTCTCGTACTAAGCTGTGTAGGTTCTGTAAGTGAACAAGAAGGCTTTTTTTCCTTGGATTGTAAAGGTATCAACTGCCTGTACTCAGTTGTGAACCAGTCTGTTGAAACGAGGACTAGATAGTGAAAATCACCAATCTCATGGAGTAGAGAATTAGTGGAGTGGACTAGGTGCCTTCTATTCCCCAAACCACTACATTTTGTGTTTCTGCTATTTAAATTTCCGCTGCATCATTTTATCATATTAAAGTTAAAAGGCAGAACACAATCTCGTAAATATTTTTGAAAAGACACAATTCACCCCCCTCTTGTGTATATTTTGTGTAATACGAACAACATGGGGTGTTAGATATGGTTTGGTGCGAGTGATCATATACCATGATGGATCCGAGGGACCCGAGTGGATGTCTCAATGTGCTAGGTTGGAATACCACGAGGTATAAAATATTTTTCATGGACTATTAGATGTGTTCATGGTAAGTGGATAAGTCCTGAGTGACTAGAGCTCTATAGAGGGATATGATTTTGTGAGATAGGTTGTGTTCGCTGCATCTATCAAGAGGGGGTGGAGGTATGGATTGGAACATACCTTGAGTGAGAGGGAAGTATCAGGATATATAGACATGCAATGAGTGAGAGGGTATTAGTAGGAACCTCCATGAGTGAGTGGGTATTTGTCCAATGATTCTTTGAGTCCTAGATTAGGAGAAGTGAGTTTTCCAATTGTTCCCCCATCCTATGTGAGAGGGAAGTGGATGTGATGTGTGACCCCATCCTGAGATAGAGGGAAGAAGAGATAATATATAACCTCCCCAGCTTGATAGGGCTTGGTCAAGATGATATGTGATTCAATACATGGATGGTATACAATACCTTGAACGATAAGGTAGTTTTCACGATATGGGTGACACTACCTTGAGTGAGGCAGTGTTTACATGACCACCTTGAGTGAGAAGGTGTGTCCAAAACTTAGATGCAGGACCATACCCTATCCCTTCTCATAGTGGTCAAGTATTTTGTTGATTAACTACCCTGAGTTTTTAGGTATGGGTTAGGATATGGATTTGGTGCTGAAGTAGGTATGATTGGGTGTTGTGGTGGCCTGGTTATCATTAAATTATCTGATGCATATAGAGCCATGGTGACCTGGTTAGCTTATAATTTCATACATTCTTATGTGACATGTTTTCATTCTTCATGAATATATATATGTATATATAATGGAATATACTAGGGGAACCTAGTGATACCCTAACAAGATGTATTTTTAACACTCTACATGGGTACCCCAGTGAGCGTGCCAACCATATGTATGCTTCTCAGGCTGAGTTCATGTTGTGTAGTGGATATGGGTAAGGAAGCTCAATGATAATTAGATATAGGGATGAGGAGAGGCTTGGGGATGGTAGTATATCCTCTGTCTTTGTTGATTTTATTTATTTTTTATTAGTGATCAATCTAGTGGGTGATCAGTGTGATGTATGACTTTATAATTATTTATGGTACATTTTGTTCATAGCATGGTTGATTATTTATTTATGCATACTTTGATTATTTATATGGATGTTTTTTAGCTATTTTTCAATATTTTCTTGATCAAATTTAAGGTAAAAGTCTCCCAAATTTATTATTTAGGCCCTCACCATTGGTCAGTATCTAATAGTTGAAGGGGAGGTGCACCTGAGGTCATGTAGCACACCGACCTAAGTACCGTTTTGTGACCCACAGGTTGGGGAATTACACTTGGATCCTCATTTTCATAAAGAGGATCCAAAACCTACCAAATGTATGGTAACACCTTCTTCTTAATATTAATAGAAGTTTAGTTTGGAAGAAATATTCATAGTTTCAATTATGGATATCATGAAATGGGTAATATCCTATGAAGGGAACTTTTCCCTTTTATAGGGTATACCTAATTCTATTTATTAAATGAAGAGAGTTGGATATATTAGGTGTTATATCATGAACCCATAAATTATTTCATATTGGGTTATTCATTGAACTCCTTAAATGAATGTGCATGCCCATAAATGAATCATATCATGATTCGTAACTAATGAAACCTATATTGGAGGTGTATTTCATACACACAGAAACTATGTAGTAAGCCTTATCGTAATCTACAACTGAGGATAACAAATGTATCCCATGTATCTTAATGATATTGGTATATTATAGACTATAATATTCATTTAATGAATATCATAGTCTATGATTTGGGTATATCATAGAAAATAATATTGTTTTCGACACTTTCTCACCGGGGCCATGCATCATGCTATTTCTTACCTCGCATTCCTAATTTCCAAAGGCAGGAAACCTCTATTACTAGGTTTTGTGAAATTGGCTCCTTGATTGAAAATGGATGATGGGATGTCGATTCCTTATTCCATGTATTTCTCCTTGGATATCTTCACCTAGTCTGAGTATCCCTCAAATATTTGAGTCATGTTCCTAAAACTCATTCTTAGTGTCATATTGAGGCAGAAATTGGTTAATTATAATGATTATGTCTCGAAAGGTTAGAAACCTATATTCATATTAGATGGTAACGTTGGTCATGTATGAGCATTTCTAGATGTTGGGCATGTTGGAAACCTATATATTCTTCCCCATTTGAGGTTGAAGGTATCTACCATATTATGTCTCTTGGGTATGGAACCCAAGGCATCACATGTTGACTACGAGGTAGTTGATTCCATGGGTAAAATTCATCTCATTATTTTTACCATAGGAATCCCATATTTGTTGTATTGGGTAGAGGATCTAAGTGGGTTATAGGTTAAACATATTATGGGGATAGGTTGATGGTTAAGTGTGTCCCCAAGGGGGAAGCTTTCACACTTGAGGGTTTGGTTAAGTGTTTCCCTAGGGGAGAATATTTAGACATGAGATTTGGCTAAGTGTGTCCCTATGGGGAATATTTCATAGTTGGGATTTGGTGATGATGAGAGAAAATATTCCCCTATGGGGGGAGATGAACACACTTTGGAATTTGATTTTAATGTTGGGGGTGTCAAGATTGAGCCTCCTAGAGGTAACCCATGTGTATCTGGATATTGTGATTGATCCTCATGGGGGTGTCCTATACACCCTATTGGAAAATAGGGTTCAAAACCCACATATCTCAATGCCTCAGTTTAAGGTCGTGTACCAGGACCGATCCATGTAGTTTAATGTCATGTGGTAAGGATGATCATGCTGCATAAATAATGTTAACGAGGAATGGTGTGGGGATTATGCATATGGGTTCCTGGTATATGATTTTCATCCCATGGTGGGGAAGGAGTTGGAATCCCATAATTATCGTACATGGGGAATCCTGTTCTTGTTGCATTGGGTAAGAGGTGAGGGGTCATCCCATTCTAGTCATACATGAGGCATCTTGTGTTCACCACATATAGTAACGCTACCATTTTAAAACATGTGCTGAGGATGTTTTCATGAAGTTTAATTTCATATGACTAGGATGTTGGGATAGGCTATTTTTCTTAATGTAACTCAGATGCTGTAAACTTTTGAGGATTTTCACTTTAAAATCCCACTTTCTCATCATGTGTGTATGATTAATTTTAAATTAAATTATTTCACTTATGTGAGTAGAATTTGGAAAAATGGATTCCATATTTGGAATAATAATACTTTATGTTATATAATATGGTCAAATTAATTTTTAAACATAATTATGAGTGAAAATAGTTAAAATTGATTAATCTGATTAAGGTTAAAACATGGTTTTATGAATTACATTCATTTGTATGGAAAATAAATTTACACCCACATGGTATTTTTTATTTAATTAATTTGACTTAATATTTCTAATTATAGGGTATAAATTTTCTAATAAATATCTTTTTAATTATAATATTAAAGGATAAATTACCTAGGTAAATAAAAATATACAAGTTACCTCGGTGAAAACTATAAATATAAAATTGATTAAACTTAAAGACCAAGGAATAATTTGATAAAAATGTATTTATTTTGTGTGGTGGATGTATGTATCCACCAATTAATCCATAACCTATATTATCTTTCAATTTTGGAGGAACATGTGGTAAGTGAGACCTCCCAATAGTGAATACTTTTGGTTATTTACAATAACACCACTCCTCCCCAATTATAAAAAGGAATTCACTCTCCCCACTTATTGAAACCTCTCAATCCATTTTGATTATCCAAACACTAAAAAAATCACTACCAAAATTAACTCCCCTAATTCAAGAAGCCTTAATTTTTTCATAAATACAACCAGTGTAGTCCTTTTCTGCAAACCAAAAGGAGATACTTGAAGGAGAGGAGGTTTGAATGAGTATGATGGAAGTCAAGACTTAAGTAAGGGATTTCGATCTCACTTTTTACTTTCATGAGACACATTCTATATAGTCTGTCTTGGTACCCAACGATGAACTAAATAGTTTGTGAGATACAATCCTAGTACGTCACCACCCATGATGTCTATAAAAAATACTGGATATGTAATAAAATAAAAATAAGAGTGTATAATATAACAAGTATAACAGTAGTATAAATTAAATGCCCATGGGAAAAGTAAAACTAGTAAGTGATCCTGTATATCCATACAAGGATCCCTGAAAAATAAGGTTCGATATACTCTAATAAGGTAGTAATAAAGTAAAAATAAGTAAAAACCATTTCCATTCCATATATGTAGTAAATCATGACAACCAAGACCATGTTGTATAACCTGTATCTCATATCAACCACGACCATGCCTTAAAATATGAAGTTCCACATTTTTCACGGTCAGGACATATAATTAGAAGTGTCAGACCCCACGAGGTTAGATCCAAGTTATAGTGAACCAAGGTAACCTGATCGAGTCCCAAGAGCATATCAATTGACACTTAGTTAGAGTTGAATAGGGGTCCAAGGACCATGTCAACAGACCATGTCCACTGCGAGCCCAACCAAACCAGATCCAAGGGGTAGCAAGGCCCAAGGCATCCCATGAAATCAAGACCCAAGGAGAAATATCATCCATGTAATCCACTACCACTATCATGACCCATGGAGTAACATACCCAAGGCATCCTATGGAACCATTCAGCACATATTCCATTCAATAATTCACAAGTACTCAATTTCCATGAGTTTACCCACTCAGATAAAAATTCACATTCAAACAATTAAATAGTTCACATCAAGTATAATATGTATAGGGAAGAAAAACATCTTTTAATAAATAAATTTAATTAAATTGATTTATAATTGAGATTTATCTAAATAGGAAAGATCACACACACACCCCTTGGGTAGTTCAACAATAGGAAATATCAATGACACACCCTAGGGGTGGCCTTGGTTAGAGAAACAACATTCAATAATTCTCAACAAACTAGTGGGAATCCATAACAGGTTCCATTACATTCAATTAAATCATTTAATTCATTTTAGGGGAGATACCAGAAATTATGGCATGCAGAACTATGGAAACTAGATCTATAAAGAATCAAACCACTCAGGAAAATTATAGACCACCTACCATAGGTCCATAGTAGAATTCTCATCTAGTATCATCTTTTGATTTTATCAAGAACAAAATAAAAATGAATAACAAACAATGAACTTAAAAATAGGGCATATTAGCCTGAACCCAAATAGTGAAATTGATACCAAGTCAAATAAAGAATGGATCAAGATGATTATAGTACTTACTGACACATATCCAATGAGACTGTTGATGTTTAATTCTGATATTAGATGAAGAATCGGAGGAAAAAACTATGGAGTTTTCTTCAAATGATCTCTTGTGAGGCGAGTTCTATCCAACATGTGATAAATAGAATTAGGTTTAGGTTTAATAAGGTATTAAGGGAAACATGGTCTTTTTACCTAAAAATAATGGGTAGCCTGGTTAGTGCGAACAATTTTTCTAACTGTGCAAAATACCACTTCTAAAACTCAGTAGTTTCTTGTATTGATGTGCACCTCCCTCTGTATGGTTTCCTCAAACTTTGTGAATCTTGGATCCCTCTATCTATCTCCATACAGTTTCATCAAACCATTTGGCTTGGGCCACATGGTTTCTCCTAACTGTGTGACCCAACTATTTTTCTCCAAAAGTTAGGTTCTAGACTCGGAACAAGCCTTAAACACCCTTGATACCCCTATAACCTCAATGGGTATTCACATTAGGACATAAAAACTCATTTAAAATGAAATTAAAGTGATTCATACCTCATAAGAAAACCCAATATCTTACAATCTTCCCATGTTTCATAGGGACATCACATTCAAGAAATGGTTGGGAATGATTTTAAACATGCCAGTAGTGAAGATAATGGGATGAACAAATCAGTGTGTGGTGGTGAGGAAGAGGACGGGGTTGGGGTGTTATTGGTTGATATTGTAGGAAGGTAGATACACAGATAGGGGGTAAAACATGAATAAATTTCACCTAGAGGTTTGGTATATGACGTTCCTAGAAACTTTCCTTAATGGTTAGCTACTCCTGATCAGGGATGCATGTATGCGTCTACGACTAGACACATTGGTTATGGAGGTTATCCTAGTATTATGGAATCATTTCAACTTGGGTATCACAATATTATCTATACTCTATCACCAATTGGGACATGTCTCAAGGGAAAAATGATTAGGAGCATCTGTGGTACCATTTAATTTCTTCACAGATAGATCATATCTCACTTTGGGAGGTATGAGTTTTCAAATCCGATTAAACCCATTCTTCCAACCTATAACCTTATCTCCTCAACATTTTTAGAGTTATACTAGATACAATCAATGAGGTTGGGGTGAAAATGAGCATTTATAATGTTGGGAATTTAAATTTCAGGACATTCCCAACCCCATCTGGTGAGATGGTTGAGAACTTGGAGGGGTCGCTGAAGTAAAGGGAGTATCTTCAGGCCTTTTGGGGGTGGAGTAATGGTTTCAAGGATTTATGGAAATATATATTGTAAGCTGTATAATCTATCTTGGTTTTCTCATCAATTCATATGAATCCAACAATCGGAAAATAGGGTATACATGGGGGTGCATGAGGATAGGCATCCATGCATCCTCTGTTAGATCTTGGGGATGTTTTTGGATGAAGGTACCTAGGAAAGGACTATGTTACCACTATATTCTCCCAATAATGGACTCTCAAAAACTTATGAAAATGATTGGGTGGAATCACATCTTGATGTGATTTTACTTTACTGGGTCAGAAGGATGATGTCACCAAGAGAACCATAAGAGAAACATGATGGTAGGAGAGATGAAATTCAAAGTTCATGGTGCTCATAGAGGTATAAAGGAAATCCAATGATGGTGTGAGTTCAAGATCCTATGGAACCTTAACCCTTTGGTATGGAAGGTATCCTACAAAAGAAGCCATAGGAGGAAGTAGAGGGATCCCATTATGGGGAAGCCAATCTAGGGAGGTTCTTGGGAAGCAACTGCACTACCCAATGAAACTAGTTGATGAATCTTGCTTCCCCAAAATTTGGAGGGAATGGGAGAAATTATGGATATCTTGGATGGTGGAGAAGATGTGATAGAGACTTATCTAGGAGGGGATTTATCTTTCAGATATTAGGATTGTAAGAATTACATCTTGGGTGATCTTCTAAGAGATGTTCAAGTACCTATCAGACATGGATACCTTTTCATTAAGGTGTGGGAGTTTGAAACTACCAATACTCAGATGAATGTGATGTTATGAATGAGGATAAAGGAAAAATTATTTATCAAGACTCCATACCAACACATATCAGCTATTGGTAATGACACACATGGTTCTAATGATGAGGATTCCTAGGGCTCTAATTCTGAATGAGCAAGTTTGAAGGAGAGTGGGAAGGTCAATCCTGTGGAAGGAAAATTGAAAAAGATAATTTTTATTGAGGTAATCACTTAAAACATTGTATTTTAGTTTTATTTTTATTTATATCATCTAACGTGTAATCTAGGCCTATGTAGGAGCTATATGAGGATATTTAGGAGACCAACACTACTAAAAAACAAGGTTTTATCAGCAATAGAAACAACTTTTAAAGTTCTATAAAAGTGTTGTTAATCGCAGCAAAGATAGGGGGTCCCCTTTATTAGAACTTAAAAAAGTGATGATTAAGGTACCCTTTATCAGCACTAAAAAATCAATGATAAAAGTCAAAAATAAAAAATAAAAATATAAAAATAATATATTAATCCAGGGAGATTTTATCAGTGCTTTCCCCCGATTTTATCAGTGATTTACCCCTTTTATCAGCGCTAGGGGGATCCAACTCCCTCTCACCACACGCTCCATTTTTCCCATGTAACTCCCTTTCTTTAACATCTCTATCTATCCCCCGCCCATGCATGACCCAACTTCTACTAGAACTCGAACCCCAGACCTCTCCCCTTGCACAAATTCACCTTTACCACTAAGCCATTTAGTTTTTTTTATTTAATGATAAATCTATTTATATATATATATATGGTTATATTTATTTGTATATTAATATAGACTCATATTAATATAAATATATATAGTTATATTAATATATATATATATTTATTCATATATTAATATATATATATATATTCATATATTAATATATATTTATAATATTAGTTTTAAATAAATTTATAAAATATGTTTTCTTATGTGTGTTTATAAATAAATAAATAAATAAATCATACATACATACATACATATATACAATACACACACACACACACATTTACGAATAAATACATATATATGTGTATCTGAAAAGACATAGAATGTTAAAATGACCATAAATTCTAATATAAAAGTCTGTTTCGACTCCAAAAATAGTAAAATAGAAGAAAATCAACTGATCTTTGATATAATATGTGGTACAGGTCTAAAGGACATCCTGATCAGAAGTTATAGCTATTTGAATGTTAAAAAATCATGGTATCCCAAATAAAAACTATGTTTTTGAGTACCTGTAGGATTTTTTGGCCTAGAAAAAGGTGATATAAGGTTACCTTGGTTCACTAGTGCGTATAACTCGTCGCAGGATTTGATTTGATATGCTGTAGAGCTCAAATAGACACCCAGATCAAAAGTTATGTCCGTTTGAAGTTCGAGTTTCATTTTAAAATTATTTTTTATCTTTTATTATGTATTATTATTTTTTTATATTAAAACTTCTATTAAATGACTATTACTCGATAAAAATTACAAAACTATTAATTAAAAATATTTTTAAAAATATATTATAAGACTCTTTTACTAAATATCTTATACATTATTTTTAGATTTCCATTTATCCTCATCTAAAACATATTTAAAAAATATATATTATATTTTATCAAAATAAAATAGATTTATATATTTATATATTAATATGTGATTTTAATGTCTTTTTTTGAAATTTACCCTTTGTCAGTGCTTTTATAAAAGCACTGATAATGGGGGTCACCTTTAACAATGCTTTTTTTAGCACTGATAAAGGTAGCCCTTTATCAACACTTTTTTAGTGCTGATAAAGGTTCCCCTTTATCAGAACATTTTTACTAGCGCTGTTAAAGGGATAGAGCTTCCCTTACCTCGTTTTGTAGTAGTGCTATGAGGAGAGAGAAGAAATTACCTCCATGAGTAGTAAGGTGTCTACCTCAAAATCTACTTCCAATATCTCAATGAGAGAGGCTTATGCTGATAGAAGTTCCTAAATCTCCTGTCCTCCCAGTCATTTATAAGGGGCCTCGACCTGGTGTCTCGATAGTGGATCCTGCTGCTGATAGGTTAAGTCTCCCAGGGCATCTCATCCTTGAGATCCTAATGCCCCATAATTGTAAAGCTCAAAGTTCCATTCATCCTAATTTCCCCTAAACCCCCTGGATTATACCATATTGATATGTTTATTTTTCTAATTTAGCTCCTACCCATACAATGCTGAGGGGTGCCATGGTAGCTATTGAGGTGCCAACTGTCACTAAAGGGTCTCCAGTGGTGGAATTTCTATTTGAGACCCTGGACATGGATATAAATCATTAATTTTCCTAAAGTGAGTATCTTCTATTTCACAAGTTATATCCACATTCTCCATTTTCACATTTTGAGAAAAATGTCTTACTCTTTTCTTTAAATAATTCTCGAGGTAGTGCATCCTTAGTAATAAGGCATGGCTGAGGGAACTATGGTTATTACTCCAGCGATCGAGCTAGCCCTCAGAGAGATAATCATTCAGGGTGAGGCAACCCTAATCCCAAATGATAAACCCATCATAGATGTGGGTATAGTTGGGTGGGATTCACAACTCGAAGCTAGTGAAGCTAACAACTCTAATGAAGAGTCGGAACAAGGATACCCTCCTCTCAACATGCAGCTCAGGCCATCTAAGATGCTTCCTAAGGAAGAAATTTTTTTCATTGTCCTTAGGAATTTTCTAGAGTATGAGCCTATTCCATCCAAGAATCTATATTATTCTAGGTCTAACATCACCAAATAGTACCATATTTTCTAGCATAGGGCATGGAGAAGCTTGCTGAGTTTCATCACTTGTGCCACTGAGGAAAATATTATGAGCCAAATGTGTTCCCTCCACCACTGGATAATAAAACTAAGATCTAGGGGGGTTGAAAATCATTCTATCCTTGTGCTATCCTATCACTATATAGTTGAGTGGGTGTGTATAGAGCATCATGAACTCAATGAGGCTTGGTGTGAGGAGAGTTATAAAGGCACCAAGGTACTTTAGGCAGCTGAGTAGGAAATGAAATGGATGGAGGATCAAGCATAAAATCATGAGGTTCCCATCAGAGCTGAAATAGAGAACATCAACCATACAAGGGAAAAATTGGTGGTGGACGAGGATAGGAGAACATGGGAATCATCTAAGGATTCCAAATTCTGAGTTAAGCAAGGTCAGGTGAAGATTCATGACAAAGCGACTCATTCCACTATTGAGGAGGAAGAAAATAGGTTGGATAAATGAAAGTGAACCTTGGAGGATACTCAAAAAAGTTTATCCTAGCTATATTACTCCATTTTTGGTGTTGATCCTTAGGTAGCTTTGTCTTAGTTTGGGATAAAGGAGAGTATTTGAAGTGTGGATTACCCTCTACAAACTTTTGGAATGGTTTGTTTAAATATACCATATTCTTAAATGTGTTCTTTTTGATACATCTCAATCATATCAATGATACATCCAATAATAAATCCCTAATCCCACATGAGTCATGCTTGGTGTGGGAAACAAGGGAAAAAAATACGATTTTTCATTTATATGAGAGTTCCAGACAAGGTTCCAACACTCGGGGTCTGAATTGTTTATTGGAAATCAAGAGAATATGGAATATAAATGTTTTTTGGAGAATGGGGATCTCTTTAAATCCTACTCTATATTGATGTGAATTATTGTAAAAATGGGGTAACACCATGGGGATTTAATTCTACCTGAACAATGGGGATGAAGTGGGTGGATTGAGATTTACAAGATCTGGAACAAAAAGGGGGTGGTGGGATGATAAAGAATGAATTCTAACCATGTTTGAAACATAGACCCCACTATTGTTATTTCAAGGATGGGGACGAGGAAATGAAGGTTTACTATTGATCAAGTTCAAAACATGGGACCTATCAAAATTTTGTTTGAAGTCTCTTAGAGTGTATGCCCGGAACGACAGGTGAGACGGTGTGTTCAGACACTAGTTCCATTAGGGGGACACTCAAATATGAAATATGTGGGGATCCAAATCCATGATTATGTGAATCATGGGGATAAACTGATGGAATGTTTAAATGGAGGCCAATACTCTCAGGATTACACCACTGTGTTTTTGAGAACATCGGGTTGACGTACCAGTCTGAACAGAGGCCATAATCATATTCCAAGGTGTGTTCCACCTCAGACACATAGTTATGGTCAAATAAATAAAATGGTGTGGTAGGTTACTAGTACCAAATAGGAAAAAATTATTCTCAAGTGAATACATAAGATGATTCATAGTTTTATATCATGGCATGAGGATGAAGGGTATGCAATTTAACATCTTATAGAAAGGATGTTAAATGTGAAGTTTAATGTCATACAATGAGGAAAATGTGTCATATAGTTTAATATCATATGATTAGGATATTAATATCATATTTTAGAATCTTGTGATTAGGATGCATGGACTATCATAAATAAATCCCACCCGATCAGGGTAATGGGATGCACAAACAGGAAACACAATGGGTGGTTCTTCATAGAGGATCTCATGAGGAAAATGGAGTTGAGATTTGGATCTAACTTTTTATGAATTGATGGGTTCAGTGAGAAAAACTATGTTTTTTAGGGACCATGGTGGGTCCCTCTGGCTTTATACCTCTTTCTTTTACACCCTGATTTTTTACCTAAGTCATGGGAGAGAAATATCAGGTGGGAGTTTGAATTTTTCTTAGGTTTTTCCTATGGTTTTTCAACCTGATAGAAATATTTTCCTCTTTCCTTGGCCCATTTAAGGTCATATCAATTATACTAAGACGTCATGAATAGAGTAAGGTCATAATTCTTAGACCAAGTGTTGAAAATAGTTTAAGGTCATAATGATTGGACCATGGGGGTGTGTCTCAAAGCAGTGTAAGTGGAATAGTAGGGAGGTGCCCTAATGTGAATTGATTACTAAGGAGGCGCAATGCCACATATAAAATCTCTGAGAAAAATTTCACATAGTTTAAGGTTATTATGTTTGGACCTAAACTCCTATATTAAGGTCATAGAGTTTGAACCAAATATGTGATGCTCTGTTTAAGCGATGTCTGCACTTCTCAACTTTGCTCAGTGAAATTCCTCCATAACTCATAATCCCATGCGAGCCATGATTGATTGTGAAATAAGGAGTGGTACAAATTTCCCATTTTTGTAGGGGAGAACAAAATAAGTGGATTAAGTGACCAATATGGAAAATTCCCAAAAGGTGCTGACTTATTTAGACACCATATGTGTGTGTATAGGGAAATGACACACAAGGTGTTGGGATTCCCATCGGAGTAAGGGGAAGTGGAAAGGAAGGTAAATTGTGGTTTCCAAGACCTAGATGGGAAAAAAGGAATAACTAATGGGTGGGGAACAATTATTTATAGTGTTGTAAACATAGTTTACGCACCCCCACTAGTCAAGGATGTGGAAGACAAATGCAGGATTGACCTTTGACTATGCTCGAAACATAGTAACCACAATATATTACCATGGATCCTTAGAAGTGTGTGCCCTAGAAGGTAGGTGAGATAGTATGTCTAGGCACCATTTCTATTAGGGGTCCTGTTTATATTTATGGGATAATGAGGATCCAACTCATAGGAAGCATGAAGTGTGAAAATGGAAGTGGGGAATGTTTGGAGGGATTGTTGAGTGCCCTAGGAACTATCTCACTATGTACTGAAACACACTAGATGATCTTGTTGGTAGGAAAGTATCATACCTGAACTAGAGGGGTAAGACCCTAAAACGAGTTAGAGGTGGGTATGAACCCAAGATAATATATTTTGGTATCACTATAAATCCCATGGAAATGGTAATCAAGGAACACATTTTCCTCAAACATATCCTGAAAGGGGACCGATGCCAAAAGGGTAGTGTCATTTTTGGGGATAATGATGGATCATATCAAAATTATCATATGAGTAATCCTTTTTTAATTATATAGGGTAAGGATACAATTTACTTTTTTTACTAAGGACGTTGGTTTTGGTCACCCCATATTTTTTATATGAGGAATCCCTGGTTTGTACAAGGTAACTCTAAGTTAAACAACAAGTTTTGAGGATGTTTGTGTTTTTTCTTCTCACACATATTATATGAGGCATCCTATGTTCAACACATATGGTAAGGCTATAGTTTAACATCATGTACTAAGGATTTTGGTTTTTATCATCCCATATTTTTCATATGAGGTATCATAAGTTCATCACATAGGGTATGTCGCATAGTTTAACATCGTTTGTTGAGGATGTTGGATTTTTGGTTTAGAGTCATACAAATCAGACTAAATTTGTTGATATTTTATATCCAGTATATTTGAAAAAAGGGCGTGGGTATACTAAAGAGTCTTTTTTGGAATAAAATACTGATAAGCACAAGATCCTCAACTTGTTTGGTGAGGACTCGACAAGTGAATCAAATAGACCCAAGTTAAAATACGAGTGATGACATAATTTATAGGTACTATAGCTGTATTATAGTAGGAACTAGGAATGAAATGTAGTAGGTACTGTAGCAGGTACTATTCAGGATTTTAGTAGATAGAACTATTCATATGTTTGGGATTTTGGGCGACTGGTTTGGTCCTTGGGTCCTTCAAGGCCTTCAGACAACAAAAGGCCTTCAGGATAGTAAGGATTTTAGGACACCTCAAGCCCTTTAGGCCACCTCAAGTATTTTGAGTCACATGAAATTGTGCTTAATGGACCAGGAATACTCTACAAGGAGAAGACTCTAGATGAGGATTCAGAATAGGCACATTCACTAGATCAAAAACTAACAGAATTAGAAGAAAGAGAGGGTTTGGAATTTCCATTGGGACCGGCCTCTGAATGCATGGGAAGCCTAACTGAACATCCATGCCAAGGTGGAGAGCTAACATCATGATGTAGAAGCTGGGGAGGAGTATTTCCAAGTAGTTGTAGTTTGGATAAATTCTTCTAAGACCTACGGGTTATGTAATGTCCAAGACCTTTAGGTCATGTAATATTTAAGCCCATGGGCCTTGTAAGAGTTCCCCCTTGTACCTTTAAAGGGGGATTAACAAAAATAAATAAAAATAAGGCCTTCGTGTCATTTAGGTAAATACTGGTAACCTAATGTGAAAGGAGGTCCAATGAGATATTTTTCTAGACAAACTTCAAAGAAAAAGTACACACAAGTTGACATCATAATGTTGAGGAAGGAATGACCCCACAATGAGTAGATAGTGGGGAGTGGACCTAGGATAAGAGATCTAGCTGTCACTATATATAAAATGGAAATGGGAATCAATACAGACATAGTTCTAGAATATGGCTTGTTAGGGGGCTAATTTCGAAAGGGTGAAGTTCTCTAGACGAGGATGTGATGAAAAAGAGAATGGGGAATTTGTTTTCTAAAACACTAGGGGTGAATTAAACTATGTGAATGGGGGATATAGGGGTCAAATGAAGATATTTTTAGGTCATGAAACTTGTACCTAAATGATAATAAGTACTTAAAGGATGTTTGGGGGTGAAAAGGAGTTAAAAAAAGATGCGGAGAAGGAGTCAAGGAGACCTTATACCATACAAAGGAATCATGAAACTAGTTGTATATAGTTTAAGGTTATGAGGTTTGGACCATGTGGAGGCCCCAAAAATAGGATGGTGTTGAGGTTGGGACTAGGATGTTGGATCCATGCATCCCTATGTATCTCATCAGTCATAGGAATCAAAAACACATTGTGGTGGGAGATTGACACCGGTAGGGTAATGTCCCCTCTAGTGAATACATAAGATCATATCATAGTCATCATATGTTCTATATTATGTTCAACACATAGGATAAGTATAAAATTTAATATAATGTTCTAGGGATGTTGGTTTTTTTTCAATATCACATTTTCAAGTGAGGCATCCCAAACTTATCACACATGGTAAGGTTATAGTTTAACATCATTTGTTGAGGATGTTAGGATATGTAGTTTAAATTCATACATCTTGGACTATGGATGCTACTAGTTTATGGGTATAGATCTCATATAAGGTTTATTAGTTTCTTTAAATAGGATTTTATGGAAGGAAAGAGTGATAACCCAATGTGAAATAGGACCAATGAGACCCATTTCCATGAAATATTCCAAAATAAATAGTGCATAGTTTGAAGTCATGATTCTTGGACTAAAACTCCTAGTTTAAGGTTGTAGAGTTTGGAGTGAAGGGTAAGAAATTATTGAGCTTCAACATAGGGGGTAAGACCCTAGGATGGTTTTTAGTGATGGGGCTTGACCCAATATATGAGATTTTGGCATCGCTATGTATCCCATGGAAATAGGAACCAATCCATACATAGTTCTAGAACATGTCTTGGTAGGTGACCAATCCCGTAAGGATGGAATATTCTCTAGAAAGGAAATTAATCCATCCCATGATTATCATGAAGAATCCCATGTTTATCACATATGGTAAGGCTATAGTTTAACATCATGTGTTGAGGATGTTTTTAGGGATTATCAATTAATATTCCCATTATTTCATCCTCATGCATGATTATGAGGTCATATTGACTTTATAATGGATCAAGGGATATAATTAGTGATAAAACCAAATAAGTAGGCCCATGGTAGCTTTTATAATTTTGATAAAGATGTTATAGAGGCTTAATGTTAAATATAACCTCACTTTGGGAGATAAAACTTATAGATAGGCCCAAAGACAAAGGTTCTAGGTTTCACTATGCATCCAATTAAGCTAGGAATCAAGCCACACATAGTTATGGAAAATGACTTAGTAGGTGACCAATTCCAAGGGGTGATCAATGTCATCTATGGTGAGGACCCAAAAAATCATATAGTTTTACATCATACAATGATGAAATGAAAAAATATAATATTTTTTCACATGAGTCATCCTACGTTCATTTCATAGGGTAAGGATACAGTTTAACATAATGTGTTGAGGATGTTAGTTTTGATCATCTAAAATTTATCATGTAAGTAATACTATATTCATCACATAGGTTAAGGCTATAGTTTAATGTCACATGATGGGGAAATTGGGCTTTATAGTTTAGATTTGTACAACTTGTACTAAAGATGCTTCCAGTTTAAGGTCATGGATCTTGGACCAATGGGGAAACTTATAGTTTAAGGTTGTAGAGATTAGACCATATCATGTTATAGTTTAATGTCATTTAGCTTTGAATATGGTTCAAAAACAGTTTAAGTTAATAATTATTAGACCAAGTTGATTCACAAAAAGTACTACTTGAGAAAATTGGAATTGGTGGGAGGCATGATATGCTCCCCATCCACGGTGATTAAAGAATATGCACCATTGGAATAAAATTTATGGATAATGTATGGTCCTTAACACTTGGTTTATAGATTTAGTTTCTTTTTTTTGGGTATTATTAGTGTTACAAGAGGCAGTACCATGTCACCCTGAAAAAAAGGAGGGGAGGTGGACCTCCATATTGAATGCTCACACTACTCAGTTTTGGTGCCTCTCCAAGTTATGTATCAACTAGAGACTATTTTCATTGAGTGATTCCAAATATGATAGATGGAATTTATCTACCTATTTTGGATTTTTTTCTTCAAAAAATACCATTTTAACTGATGAAATATTATCCTCAATAGGTAAAACTACCTCTGTTCCATATACTAGGGAGTATGGAGTTTCTTGGATGGAGCTTCGAGTCGTAATCTAATATACCTAGAGGGAATTAGAAATTTTATCAAGACAATTTTCTTTATTACAGTGAACCATATTTTATTGAATTTTATAGAGGGTTTTATTAAATTGATCGATTTTCCCAATCACCTAAGAATGTTAGTGAGAAGTTTAACTTGACCAGATGTTGTACTTAGCGTAAAACTTCTTCACCTTGGAAGCCTAAAAGTTAATTCCATTTTCCATGAGAATGGTTTGAGGAACCTCAAAATGATTACTGATATGAGAGTTTATGAACGTGATCATATAATTGGTTTTCAATTCTTTTAGGGGAATAACTTGTACCCACTTTGAGAATAAGTATGTTGCAGTCAAAAGGAACTTACATTGTTGAGTTGTTTCCAGTGGTTTGGGTCCCACAATGTCAATTCCTTAAAAAACAAAGGGCCAATAATATTTGGAAGTGTGGATAATCTCTAGTGGTTGATTTTAAAAGTTGGTGTGAATATTTCATGTATGACCGATCTTGGTGAACTCAATGTAGTGATGATCCATGGTGGGATAGAAGTAACCGAACCTCTAATTTTTTTGGGATAGATTCAATCCTGCTTGATCGGATCCATAAGATCCGACATACACAACTTGCATGAAATGAGGTATCTATATCTCTTGGATGCAATGGAGGATGATTTTTTCAAATCCATTTTTATAGAGAGTCTGATCAAGGTTAGGGACACTCTAGAGGGTGAACTATGCTGCATGCCAGCAGATTCTCTCACACTTAGCTTGGTCTAGTAGTAGAATTTTGTGTTAGATATAATCAATGATGGGATTAATCCAATTAGGCTTTTCTTCGGCCATTGGGGAGTTTTAAGGATTTGGTATAGAATTTACAATATACAATTAATATACCTATTTATTTCCATCATCTAAAGTGGTGGGGGAGATAAACCTATGGCATTTCACATGAATAACCAAGTCATCCTGGTCATGCTCTATAGGGGATGAATCTAGTCTTTCCAAAGAATCAACCCGACGATTTTTAAACCAAGAAACATGGGTCACCTTTGGTTGGGAAGGGAATTGGGCTATTAGTTAATGAGTATGTAAACATGGTAAATCAATATCAAAGTCCAAGTTGAGACTAGTAATAAGATCTTGATAATATTACATGTTGTTAGTGTATAATTTTGACAACAATATTGATTATGTAATGATGGACTATATAGGGGTGATGAATAAAATCTTCAGTCCTACCTTATTGAGTTTAGGGTCATTGACCCTTTTATCGATCATAATCTGGGAGGAAACATAAAAATGCATCTACTGACATGGAACAACCTAATATACCAAGGGAATGGAATTATATGGGAAATAGAAATCTAGGAGAAGTTTATCAGGGGTTAGGTGTGAGGATAGGGACTCTTCCAGTGCTTGGACCTTGATGACTTTCTGTGGAAAAAACCAATGTCAAACTATTGGAGGATTACCACACAGTGATCCAATCACCCTATCAGTATGGAGAAGTTGAGGATGCACTTCAGTGGGTTAACATATAACACCAGCTATATCTTATGATGTAGTAAGTAATTTCATTACTTTTTTACTACAAAGACCATCACAAGGTAGCTCTTATAGATGGGGGAGTACTTGGTATCTGTGTCTAGGATCACACGACTAAGATAATATCGGATTTTTCCCTTCCCTTGTCGTTATTTTGTGCTATAAGGGAAAAAATAGACCATTCTAGTGAAGTCACATAGAGGAGTAAAGGATTTTTGGAGATGTCTGGGATGAAAATCAAAGGCTATTACAAATAGTACTTAATATTTGAAAAGTGGTCTAGAAGTCCTGATCCATTTGGTAAATGGTTCATTTATTCATGATCCTCAATAAGGGCTTACACTTGGCGGCCATATTTGAAATAAATCGATGAATATAGGCTAAGTGGACTTGAAGGCCTTGAAACTATCAAAGGTTATAAGGAAAATGCATTTGGTTGATAGCCTTGATTTTCTTGGTATCAATTTTTATGCCTCTATATCTAATAATTCTGCTAAGAAACTTTGGGAATGTAACCTCGAACGCACACTTTAGGGGGTTCATCTTCAAGTGGTGGGAATAAAGGAGACCAAAAAAATTCTCAAGGTGTCTGAGATTATCCTGGTGTTGGTGGGATTTTACCACAATATTATCCATGTAAAACTCCACTAGTGTCACTAGGATCAGTTTCAATATATAGTGAAAGGAACACTGGTAAGTAGCTCCAGTATTCTTCAAACTAAAAGGAATTTCCTAGTATAAAAAGGTACCTTATGGTTCCCTGGAGGTATTAGAATCCACATCCTTGGGGTCTATCTAGATATTATTATACCTTTATTATACCTAGATTATTCATCCATGAAGGAGAGAGATTAGAACCATACCATAACATAAATATACAAATCTTTCACCGAAAGGGGAAATTCATCCTTAAGAAAATGGAACTTGAGGTCCTGGAAGTCGATGCCAAATCTGATCTTCCCATTCTTATCCATGAATGGGAAAATGTTTTCTCGACACTTATATTAATGAACCACTCTGATGAATTTGTATTTAATGATATTTTCAACATCATCCTCAACCATGACATCGTGGGATGTGTGTATTTTTTTGTAGGCTTCTTGAACCTAGAATGAATCATAGGGAGGACAATGAGATAGATGGAAATATTGGGATCAAGGTATGAAAACTCAATATAACTACAAGTGAACACATCATGGTGCCACTTCAGGAATTCCACATACTGTTGTTCCTCATCTGGAGACATGGCTATGCCGATCAGTATCAGCCTCAGATCTTTCTTAGTGCTAAGGTTCACCCAAGACAACTCATCAATAATGGTGGTTAAAACCTCATCAAATATAGGATGGGTGTATTCAGATCCTATTTATATTTTGAGATATGAGAGTTAGAGGGAGGAAGTAACTGTCTTGAAGATACAGATCTAGAGACAACATCAAAACTTGATAGGACCTGGGAATTGTATTCAATACGTAAATTTTACTCTATGGAGACTGTAGTGACATAGGATGATGAGCCAATCCCTTGTGATTTCTTTCCATGATTACAACTTTTGATATAAAATAAATGAAAATGGTTCAACATACATTGAGTCATCCCTAACTTGTGGAACCTATGGGAATTTTGTGGATCAATGATATGGGAGTGAACTTCTCAATACTTTACAAGGGTAGGGTATTACAACATTGGCTGGGCCTGTCCAGTATAGGAGTATGAGGTAATCGGTGAGCACTCTTTATTTGGGATTATGAAACAAATTCATAGATCTGGTGTCATGGGTTCTAATTTATGTATTAAGAGAATTAATCTATATTTCAAGTCTAAATAAGGATTTTATATAGTGTATATTCAATCATTTAAGTTGTTTATATACTGAAACTCATTAATATGGGGCAATTTTCCTTCCCTTTTGTATCACCCAACATCCAGATAATAGGGTTCACAAGAGTTTAAGGGAGAAACATCACCCTGGAGAACCCCTACTTAGTTGTCAAGGTAGTATTTTAGGAACTTGTGGTATAAATAGGGGAATATTACATATTGAGAAATCAAGGGCCTTACTAATAGGGAATTGTAAGCTATATCCTGTGAGATCACTAAAAATTCAGTTCTTTCTACCAAACCACCAAATTAGTTCTTTTTATGAATCTTTCCATGAGGATTCTGCTCACTCTTATCATATCCATGAATTCTCAAGTTAGAGGTGATTTGATACCCTTATATGATACTTATCATATAGAGTTTTAGTGTTATCATGAGATTGATCTTGGATCTATTATCCATTAATAAGTGGTGGATTTCCATGCCATTGAATTGTCTAGTGGTATACAATAGGCATATGTGCCCCTGAATGGTAGAACTATTACCTTATTCTAAAAATGAAATGATGGCCCACCATTATGCCCATTCATTTTAATTGGAATAATTTTCCTCAACAGTAGCTACTTTCATCTCAAAATTATAAGGGGTGTTTAAGGATTTGATAAAGTCATCACACATCTACTTTGATAGTTAGATCACCACATGGACCAAGAGCCTCACTGGCATGACTACAAGACATTTTAACACATCATACATCCATGTGAGGGCCATGTATTTTTTGCCTTTAGAGGGTAAATATTTAGTAAGGAACATAGTAGGTGATGTTGGTAGAGGAACTGTGGCCCGGTTAGTGATAGATATATTTTTCTACGGGTTAACTGGTTTTCTATGAACACATGACGACTAGGAACTAGATGGATGAGGTTGGGACCTAACTAGGCATGGATGATCATGTTGTAGTCATTAATGATTCATAAAATCAACTAATATAGTTATAAATAGAGGCACTCCCAATAGAGAATACTGGGAGGGCTCTTCTTGCAGATCCCTATGTGAGGATTTCTATCTAGTCTCAGTGTAATGAATAATATGATCTGAAATACTGGCCTGAACATTTTTCCTAGAAGTACGTCCCCGAACACTCCTTCGACAATGTCAGCCAGAGGATCCTACGTGGTTCTCATAACATTACTCATCATTTTTCATTATGTAAATATCCACCAGTTCAACAACATTTATAGAGGTGTACTCTTTCTCCTCTTCAATGGAATAGTCCAGGGCTTGATGTACTATGGAAACATCTCAAAATTTAGGAGGCATAAATTTACCAAGGGTATAGACTGGTTTTGGAACTGGTATAGGACTTTGATTCCTCTTATATTTCCAATGCCTACTATTTTTATATTTGGAAGGTTATAATGTAGATATGGGGGCTGCAGATGGAGGAAACACTATAGCCATAAGAGGCTTTGTTCTATTTAAGTAGGCATGAATGAAACTATGGGTCTGAGTGACTATATTCCAAGACAAATAGTCCTTATAATTCTATATTCTTTATTCAGGAGTTTGATTATACTCAGAAAAGTCTTCAATTTCACTGTTGAGGTTGACAGAGACATGTGTTACATATGCCGGGACATCATTCAATTTGACTCAGCCACAATAAACTTATTCCTAAAGCCAATATTGAAAGAAAAAGAATTATGTTATGGTGTTTTGAAGGATATTGTGTTATGGGAAGTGATTGGAATAATTAGTGAGTTCAATATCTTGGGTTATTTTTTATTTTTGTTGCTTCATAATCCCTTTTTATAGGTTGTAGATGAAATAACCTGGGACTTGTGCATCCTTGAAGGAGCATGTCCCATTACTTATTTCTATGAAAGAAAACATAGGTTCCTAGCCTTGAAATGGGGCCAAGTAAAAATTCTCTAAATGAGGTTTTGGTTTATGAGTCTACACTGGGTGAGGCTATGAACAAAGTGGAATTACCTGGAAGGGTTTGTTTAGTAAAGGGGCCAGTGGGTGTACTGGATCAAGAGCCTCCTAATGCACAAAAAAAGTTATATATTCTTTTATAGACCTTCATGTGAGATATATAATGGGTAATGTTCATGAAAATTTCATGGTATAATGCAATGATTCTTCTAGATAATGATATTTTTCAGATAAATCCTAAAATCTTCCTGGATAATTAAGGGAGATGAGGGTGGGAACTAGTTCATCTTTTACATTCTCTACACACATCGAAAGAAACTATTACTGTGACAATGTCATGTCAAGTGAGTACATGATTCCATTACATTGGGACTCCGTTTTAATTTATAGAGGTTGTAAATTTATTTCTTGAATGAGTTAGTGATGAACTAGTAGTGGAACTGGTTATGGAGATCCTCCCAGCCTACAATGGATCCTGGGACTAGTTGGATGTAACACATGAATGAAGGTCATTCCAGGCTCTCATAAAAACATCAAATCTTGGAATCTTACTACCATATTATATCCCCTAACATTAGGCTGCACCATGTGGAGAATTGGAATAGATTTTGTTGCAGGTCACTAATACCATTGAACTGGGTGAAACTTGGATTTTTGAATTCTTGTGGTGGGTGAATCTGATCTATACATAATGAAAATAGATTTTACTCAAGTGGTACTGACACCTGTCTTGTTCTTGGATCCTCGAGGTAGGTAGTGAGAAAATCTATCATGTAATCTTGGTGAGTATTTGTAGTCACCAGTGTCCTGGATAGATCATCGATACAAAAGGCTATGTAGACATGATCTCAAGGTGGATATGCACACTGCTCAGATGGATGGGGTGACTCATACCTCATTCATTAATCATAGCCACTAACTTCTACCTAGATTATATTTGTGGGGCCTACCAATTCAAATCTAAGTTCTTTTCCAAGAAGGATTAAGTGCAAAATCAGAGGGGAAATGGGGTCCCTTTTGGAATTTTCACGAACCAGGTGCTATTCAGAAATAAGCTCTGTAGCAAGCCTCTTGTTACCCTCTAGTTCCTAGAGTAAGGCAGCGATCCTAGCATCTGAATCAGTTTCCAATGAAACTTTATATGGACCGTTAGGCTTAGTGTTACCCTTGACCTTTTTTATTGATCATAAGGTAGGTGGAAATGTTTCATTTTGGGGAATCCCGTGGTCCAATACTAACCTCTGCTGATGAGTGTGATTGCTTGTTGGGGGATCCACTTAGTACTACACCACCCCCTGGGACAGGTTCTCCCTATTTTTCCATGTGCTAGGAGTCTAATTTCTAAGATCCTTAGGAGGGTTAATAATGAACACATTCACCATGTAAGTGTCTGGAGGAGAAATTTCATGCTTGGTGGGAGGGCTAGATTGATGATTCTATTGTTGTTGTGGGATAAGGATGAAATGGAGGGAATCATACTACCCCCAGGCTTTGATTTAAACATCTTAATATACCTATTAAATTATTATTTTAAGATCAATTAGTCTCTTAATATAGGTATATTAGAAATTTGGGTGGTATCCATATGCTCCAGGATACTGAGCTACTAGGAGAACTATAATGTCAAACCTACTTCACTATTAGTTAATGGCATCGCAGTGGTCATGGATTCCTAAGTAGGTCAACTGATGGTAATGAAGAAGGTTGAAGGTCAACTAGATATTTTGGTGGAAACAAACCCCCTGGACCTTAGTGAGGGACTTTAGGATGACAAGGTTTAGGGTTTCAGGTAGTCAAAATTTGACTAATAGTTTTTTGCTTCCTAAGAGTCATAAAAAGTCCTCCCTTTCATTACTCAGATAATGATCCTACTTTTGGTCATCCCAAGAACAAATCGGAATAGGATAAGAAACTAGTTTTGGAACTCACACAAATTCTCTTTTCTACTGATTTACCATGAGATGGGACACTGCGTGAGCCAAACGTCTACTATATATTGGAATGTTTCTAGGAGGAAAGTACAACTTCATGATCATATCAATATAGGATGGGGTGTTTACTACCTCATCACAAGTGAGAGAATAAACATATCACTAGGGATTAGTGGAGTTCTCAATGTTATTAGAGGGTTTCAATCCAGACATTGATGTCTCCCTAAATTTTAATGTCGAGGTAGAGAAGAGGGAATCTAATGAAAGTAAAGACAGATGCACTGTGAGTTCTTGAAAGGAGTCTAGAATATCCTCCACCCACAGGTACATATGGAGGAATTTTGGGATTTTATGGACCTCATATTTAGAGATCGTAATCCTCAATTGATTGTTTATTCCCCCAGCTCTAGTAGTGGGGGCGAAGACTCCCTCATTGAGTCACCTATTTTCTCAGAGTTTGAGAGGTTGATGGTGACATGATGCTTTCCAAGGTCCTAACTTTGACAGTGTGAGACTTCCCCAAGAACAATTTTCTAAGATTTATATGGGTTCCCTCCATGCATGTTGTGAGTTTCACCATGGGGAAAACCCCCTTTGAGGTTATTCAACCTCCTACCCCATTATGAATCATCAGATTAGAGCATATATTTGGAATGGGGAGGACCACTATGATGGTTGGTGGTAATGTGGAAAGGATTTATGAAGTAGTTGGTGGTAGTGTGGGGATGACCTATGCATTGAAATTATTCATTATGAGATAGCCCATAACGGTTTTCGGTGGCACTAATAACTAAGAGATTCAACCTAGCCTTCCTAAGAGGTGAATGGGGTCTCGATTCCATGCAGGCGAAGAAGAGGACCTGTTAAGTGATTTTGAGGGTAGTATAGGATGAAATGATAGTGGTTGGGGCCACTAGATTATAATAAGATACCAAATATGAAATATTATTGGTGGCCTTCCCCTAGTGTCAACATAAGGTATTCTGAACTGAGGAAGACAGAGCAGTAGTAGGATAAACTTTCTTCTTAGGATATGAAGCTGGCTAGTGTCATTAGCATGGTTGAGTGGGAAGCTTCCTATGAGAATCCAAGGAAGTGGCCATGATTGGTATGAATTTAACATCTCTATCTCCATATCATAGTGGACTGAGCTATCATGACACTATAAGGAGAGACTTATGAAGTGGTTTTCCATTGAAACAAGGGGTTGTTTTCCACTACACAACCCTCAAGGGTGGTGGTGCTAGTGAGGTATTGATTATTTGAGATCTTGGTATTCCATATCCTTGCAGGGGATGTACCCTTCTTGTTCATATCAATGAAAAAAGTAGTTTATTACCCTCATCTAGATGAACTTTGAGGGTTATATGGGGCATGGGTGCCCAATAGTCATGGAAGATGTGGACATCACTTTGGGAGTATAGTGGTTTGGGATTTCCACACCATTAGTCCCCCTTACCCCATGTGTATTGGTGGAGGGTCATCATGTGTTCATAGCAGCTTAGGTCCAATGGAAATTTAGGGAGCCAAACATTAGTATACGCACCATGAAAGAGATTCCCGAAGTTCCCAATACCATTCATCCATCCCCAAGGTGGAGGTAAGGTCTATGTCAATAATGCCTTACATTGGGATTACCAACATCCTTCATTTTCTCTAAATTATAGGATTAGAGTTTTGTGGTGGGCCCACAATATATTTGGTGGGGGCCTAGTACTGAATATCTAGATATGGTAATGCTCAAATCTAATGGTTCCTAACATTACTGATCTATTCACTATTTATGGAGAAAAATTTCACATTGAAGTCACCATTTTTTTGACGCTTTCTCACTAGGGTTGTGCATCACACTATTTGTTTCCCTAAATTCCCACTTTCAAAAGGTAAGAAACCTAAATTACCAGGTTTAGTGTTGTTTCCTCCTTGATCAAATTGTGATAATGGGATTTTTGTTCTTTCTTTTATAGATTCCTCCTTGGATTTATTCAGGTAATCTAGTATCCCTTAAATATTTGATTCATGTTCATGAAAATCATTCTAGATTCTATCTTGAGGTACAAAATCGGTTAATTATACTTATTTTTTCTTGAATGGGAAAAAACTATAGTCAGAGTATATGGTAATGTTAAGAATTTCTATGAATTTATAGAAATTTTTTGTGTTGGGAACTTATAATGTCTTCCCCTTTTGAGTTTGGAGGCACCTCCCATATGAGGAATATTGGGTAAGGGACCCAAGGAATCCTATTTTGACCATGAGGTAGTATATTCTAGGGTTATAATGCATCTGAGGCTTTTTACCATAGGCATACCATGTTTATTATATGTATTATAGGTTCCAAGTGGGTCAGAGGTTTAACGTCTTATGGGGATATGTTGGTGATTATGTGTGTACTCAGGGGGGATATTTCACACTTGAGGTTTTGGTTAAGTGTGTCCCCAGGGGGGAGTTTCACACTTGATATTTGTATAATTGTATCCCTAGGGGTAAGATTTCACACTTGGTATTTGGTGGTGATAAGATAAAGTTCCCCCCATGTGGGGAGATGATCACACTTTGGAATTTGATGGTAATGTTGGGGGTGTCAAACATAAACCTCATGGAGGTACCCCATTTGTATATGGATTTTGGAATTAAACCTCATGGATGTGTCATATGTACCCTATTTGGAAATATGGATCAAAACCCACATAGTTCAATGCCCCAGTTTGAGGCTATGTGATGGGATCAATCCATGCAGTTTAACATCTTCTGGTAAGGAAGATCATTCTATGAATGGATAATAATGAGGGATGGTGTGTAGTTTACACATATGGGATGCTCGGTGTAAAAGTTTCATCCCATGGAAGGAAAGGAGGTTTCATACCATGATGATCATACATGGGAAATACCATGCTTTTTTCACAGTTTAGGAGGTGAGGGGTAATCCCATGCATTATTACACAAATAATCCTATGATAATCACACATGGTAAGGCTATAGTTTTATGTCATGTGATGATGAGTTTTTCATAAAGTTTAATGTCATACAACTAGGATATTCAACTAGGTAGTTTTACATCATATAATTCATAAATTTTCAGGGTCAACATCCCTTGATAAAAATTCCAAAATAGGAGAGGAATATTTGGTATAAGGACACTCTACCAAGAAAGGTCGATCATTTCCCTTGACGATTCCACCTTTAGGAATTATGTGTTTACTATTCATGTACCTCTGAGAGGTTAATGGTGTAAACACTACCATCAATGAGTGGAAATCAGGGTTCCATATGTTAGTGTTCGTATTCTAATGAGAAAGAGGAATGAGGGTTCCAATTATTAAGAGAAAAAGTGAAGAAACAATCCAAAACATGATTGAATTAATGTGGATGTAAATGAGGGTTGATGATATCAGTCATGTGAGTGATTGAGGCATGGATAAACCCAATTTAATTGGGGGAGGAAACCTGAATACTCTACTATCATGTAAATTTATTTGGTAGAATGAGTAAATGAGTCATATTCACAACATTTACTATGCAAAACTTTGATGTTCTACATGAAAATGGGGTTGTGCGAGCCATGGTATCTTCCATTAGGCCACTACATGGAACATGGAGGTATTGGAACATGAAAATTTTGCAGTAAAAAATAGTTTAGGGTTTTGTGAAGTAACATTATATTGAATGAAACCATATATCCTTAAGATAAGTTGTGCAAGGATCTCTAAAAAATATAATAGGACATTATTGGGCCCATTCAAGGTCAATCACACCAGTTTTACCTTTGATATTACATGGATGTTTATAGATACACAATATCGTAGTAGAGGGGTTTGTGAAAGAGATATATGATGATTTGTATTTTTATCCATTCCCAAATTAGGGGGGGGGGATTCTCTATTTATAGATTAAATATGTGTCTTCTAGCATGTAACTCTCCATGAGTTTAACAAATATTTTTTCAAAACATTCAATCCTTTCCCAAAAGGAGAGTGTCACAGAAGGATTCATTTTATCAATGTATTTATCATTAAAGTGACTTGCATGAATATTAGGATTTTGTAAAATAGTCTATTATTTCATGCCACATCTTTTTAGTAATCTTGGTTATTTGGGAACCCATGAAATTTTATGCCTTTTTGGCACCTTTTTCATACAATTCACTTGCACAAAGAAACCATGAGTTGCACACAATACCCATAGGTTTCACTCCTATGATTCTATGGTTCATAAATGTTAAAATGAGATAGGGTTTATCCTTGTTTTAGGTAAAACAAATCTCCTCTGGGGATAAGATTTGTTTTTGGCACTAATAACTGTACCCCTATTTTATGTACATATCCAACAGTATCCATTGACTGCCAATCCCAATCACACATTACTAGGATCAGATGTGAAATTTGGATGTAATAAATCAAATGTTATACATGGTTTTGAATATTTTTTAGTTTCATAAACCCATAATTGTAATTTTCCATAGCATGAAACTTCATTTTTCTTGGTTGTTTTAGATGACATTAATAATATTTTTAATTAATGTTTTAATGGGATGTAATGAAAAATTTTTATAGGAGTATTCTTTTTCTAATTAGTTATAGTAGTATTTTTATTCAAACTACTAATATTACTCAATGAATTCCATCTAAAAGTTGAACATATTTTATACTTTACTCTCACCAATATAACATACAATCATTGAGACATGTATGAATTTTTGTATAATTGATCCCAATATTGTTAAAAAATTTCTTCATATCATAAATGTCTAAGGTATCAAACCTTTAGAAAATGTGTCATGAAAAAATTCCAATATCATATATATTTATTTTTTTAATTACACATGGACACTTGATATTATATTACTTTTCTAGAAATTAATGTTTTGAATACTAGACACATCCACTATAAAGCTCTTGCTTTCTATATTTAACTAATTCATAGAATGTAGCTGTCTAATCAGTAAGTTTTTTCATGAACCAATCTCCACAATATTAGGAAGAGGATCCAATGATATGTTACAATCTTGATATGGTTCTCTAAGTGTTACAAAAAATATAATTTTTTATGTTAATATCTACAATAGTCTCAACTGATTGTAAAAATATTTTTTGACGTCAATGATGTTTCCCTAAAATTCCAAAACCATTATCTATCAATTTTCTTAATTTCATTCAACACTATTAGGGAAGTATAATTTTCATTTATTTTGATCTAAATTAGTGATTAAACTTTTTGTAACATTTTATTCTCCATGTGAAATCCAATGAAAATATTTTTTAGAGAATTACTTCACTATGAAGTGTTTGAAATTTTAATATCTCTTCAACCATCTTTGGAATTTATAATTAGTACATTAATATTTAATTCTCACATCCATGAATTGAATAGAAATTTTAAAATGTATAAATTAATCTAATACCTAAGAATTATAAGTGTGTTTCTAGGTAATGTAATCCAAACATTATACATATGTCACTAACATCATACAGTTTCAAAAACAAATTATAATTATATTATAATATAGGACAAAATAAAATAACTTATTCACACTGATGTAAATAATTTTAAATTCTTGTATCCTCACCACATTATTCAATTTACAATCTTAAATATTAAGTAAGGAAATTAAATTTATAAAAAATGTTATATTAATATGAAAATTAATACTTTTAAGAAAAATAACATTATCTAAAACACTAAAAATATGAAACCCTTTTTTTCTATTTTCAATAATAAATTTAGTTTCAAAAATAGAAATAAATAATAACCTAAATGCTGAGATCAATTTTATTTACTTTTAATCAATGATAATTTTAATGATATATTTTAAGAATAATTATATAAATTTTAGATAATTATTTAGTGTTAAATATTTAAGCATTTTCAAATTCATTGCATTAATAGTTTAGTAAATACATTATCAATTAAAATTTAGATGTGAAACCTTTTGTCTTTTATTTTTCATTTGTTTCAAAACATATCTTGGTGTTTCGAATTATGATTGAAAAATCATGTTTTATTTTGTTTCTTTTTATCATAAACAATCATATGAAATTAAGTGTGTATAACATGATTAAATATTATGAAAAAAAAATTCTAGAAATTAAAATCTCATAGAAAATTCTTTGATCTTAAGGAAAATAAACTGGTAAAAATGTTATGAAATAAATATGAATCTTCATAACTCAAAAAAATTAAAAAAATATTTCATTTTAGTATTCAGTCACCATCATTAATTTCCACTAAAATAATTTACAAAAAATAAAAAAAATATCATATCTTGAATTCAAGTATAAAAAATATATTTCTATTGAATAATTAAGAATTAAAAACTACATTATAGAAAAATATAATTCATGATTGAATAAAAATAAATAAAAATAAATATTTATAGCCACATACTTCTTGAATATTATAAAAAACACAAAATACTAGGGAAAAACAATAACCAATAGGAAAAAATCTCTTTGTTGGGATGGTCGGTCAGCGTAGTGTAGCTCACACATCACCAAGAAGAAGTGAAGATTGAATACCATTGTTATAAGGGGTACCTTAACCAGTACAATAAGGTTTAGGTATAGGGGTAATTTATGTGTAAGGGGGGATCTCTGGGGGATAGTGTGATTGGGAAGAAGTGGAACTTAAATATCATAATAGGGAAGTGACCTTTAATTTTATAGATCAAGTTTAGGGTTAGGGGAACTTCAGGGGGGGGGGGTCAGGGAAGAAGAGCATTTTATTTTCATATTTAGTGATATATTTTTAATAAAACTTATGAAATAAAATGTGAATTTATTTATATGTGGATTCTTAAACAGCCACTAAGAAATCATGCTTAAATATAATAATTTTTATAGTGAATCTATTTAAAACAATTTAGGTATAAGTCGACATTTTTAGCAATTTTTTTATATTTTTTAATGAAAAACTAATTTTTATATAAATTTAATTTTTTTAATTTCCTAATTAATAAATTTATGATAGTAAAATGGATTTAATTTTTTGAATCATCACATTGAAAATGGATAAGGGTGAAATTTTGGTAATTTTCACAAATAGAGAAATACAGAGGTGAATTGTGAAATATGATATTTTGAATTATTACATAAACACACGATAAATTACATAGAGAATGATGTAATAAATATTATAATCCCATATATTAATTACTATAATTAGTCATAATAATCAATACACTTCATAATTTTGAGCCAAAATAAAACATTATTCTATATTTTATTCAAAAACACTTCTACCCTTCACCCATACATACTACCATCATTAATCCATTTATCCTCAATGAAAAAAATTATTAATTTGAAAAAATATTCTAAATTATCTCCTTAAACTACCCAATCTATATTTTTTAATCCATCGTTTAACCAAAATTTCATTCCATGAAGGTTTATGTCACATTCAAAAGGAGGCGACTAAAAGAGTATAGTAAACATTCCAAATAAAAGGGCTTTTATTATCCTCTTATGATTTATATAAAAAATTACTATTTTTAATAATATTAAATGAGTATAAAAATTCTAATCTAATTTAATTAATAAAATAAAACATTCAATATTTTCATATACTTTTTATCATTCTTAAAATCACCATTCACACCATATAGGTTTATACTACCTATGTGGGTGATGATATTTTCATTACCGTATTTCATGAATAGTTTAAAAAAAATATTTAATGTATAAATATAAAATTAATAATAAATTTAACTCATACTTATGATTCTGTGATGATAAAATATGCAAAATAATAATGATATTAAAAATAAACCATAAGGGTCTGTATAATCGCTTAAAAACGAGCATATCAAGACACAATCATTGATTTGTAAATATTTTAGAGTATCTACTGAACTAAGAAACTTTTATAGAACTATTATGACATGAAAATAATACCCTAACACTTTTTGAACTTATGGAACCATTGAATAAATGCCATTTTCCATTACCATTATTCTAGGTAGCTTTCGTATTGTGGACCGAACAACACCAAACAATCAACATGAAAAAATAAATCTAATAAATGAATAATAAATGAAATTAAATGGATTAAAATAATCGAAATAAAAATTAATGAGGTTGGAATATGAAATTAATTTATGAAATTGAGTTATTTAGGAGGGTATAGGAGATTCTGAAGGGAATTGATACTTGAGGAAAGGGGAGTCTCATACTTTCCTCATTTTTTATTTTGATTATGATATCTCTCTATCTATCTCTTACGTCTTTTTATATTTTTTATTTCATAAATATATGTTCTATATAAATTCTTTATTTATAAATTTTATTTCATTTTCCCTTTATTTCTATATGGATATTCATTTATTTCTTGTTCACTCTTAATCATTTCCTTACGTCAAAACCTACAAAAGGTAACTTTTCCATCCTTCCATAGTTTTCAAGTGTTACTCCTATATTAAATATTATCTTATTTGATTTCTAAAATATCATTATTTATACATAAAATATATGGGTTCTTTTCTAGTTTTTGAAAAATTGTATGCTTTAATTTTCTTTAAAAATTGTTTGACCCATTTTATAAAATTTTGGTAAAGTGGTTTAATTCCACAAATTTTATTGTATATTTATTATGAATTTTCACTAACTTTGATCCCTATATTCTCAAAATAAGATTATTTATTAACTTATTAGTTTCCAATATACATTATTCCCTTAATTTATTAGGAAACTACATAATGCCTCACTAGTTTACATTTTGTGACATTGTTGTGTAATATATTTAATTCTTATAGTTTTTTTCATAATTATGCTTGATATATGATTTATTTTTATATAAAACACATATGAAAGGCATTTTATGTTGTGATATGTGGTATTGTTATTTTATATCCAACAATTAATTGGGTAGTTATTACATATCATGAGATTCTCTGTAAAGTGGATGGGTAATTATCCTCACATATTTTGTTTTGATTTCTTAGCATTTAACCTCCACATTTTTTAATAGTGAAATGTTTTATACTGGTTCCACATTATTATGATTCTCATTATTATCATGTTTCTATGATATAATATCTACTTATTCCATATTTATATGTGATGATTTATGATCCTTCCCTTTTATAGTCGCATGTTCTATCAATTGAATCATATGGTTAATCTCACCATCATGATTATTACAATTATCCACTTAATGGGATTTTTAACTCACCCAATATTTTATATATATCACTAGGGTATACCAAATAGTGAAGAGAGTATAATTAGATCTAAGATATTATTATATAGATTCAAATAAATTAATATGAATTTATGTTTCAAAATATTGTATCATGTAGCTAATATCCCAATAATATTAAACCTTTTGATTATGGGTGTGTTTTATCATGAGTTTTTTTTGTGAAAAATGATGAAATAATACATTTATACAATTAATGTAATTATAGAATATGTTAGAAAAAGTTAAAGTTATTTTTATAGATTAAATTAGTAAACATAATATTAAATTCACCATAAATAACATATGTCAAAATATAGGAAGACATAAATTAGTGCATGTTAGTGATTCATGATAAGTAAGTGAATAATTTTCCTTTTATATACATAATAATTAGAATATTATTAGTAATAAATTTTATATATTTTAGTAAATGGATGGATATAGGAGGAATTATGTCCATAAATAATGTTATGAATAGTGAAAAGACTTCCTAGATGAGATGCCAAATATGATGGGAGTGGAAGTTTAAAATATTATAGAGGTACTAACTTTATTTACATAACTTATGAAAAATAAATTAAATCATATAGATAAACCAATTTCTATAAGAAGTGAAAAATTAAAAATATTTAATTTATATGATAAAAACTACACTTTTTTTTGTGGAACTCTTGATCCATTAATCATAAAAAATAGATAAATTCTATAGAAATGATATTTTCTATGCACTAATGTTTTAAGTAAGAGATAAATTTTGGGACTTCTTTTTTATTGAAATGAGAAGTGGATCAGTGGTGGAAATTAATTTAGATCTCAATTCATGGTGACTGACTTATCATTAATTACACCAAGTGATACTTATCAAGTATATAATTCTTCCTCAATTAACATTTATGGGAATAATCAACCAAAAAATGTAGTTATGTTTAATTTGGTATAATTCAATTCAATACTGGGCATGGATTGAATATCCTTATATAGAACCAATATTATCTTTAAAGAGAGGGAAATCCCATCACATATCCTAAACTATGCTTCAGTTATATATAAATTCAAGGAGAATAATGAATCTCCTTTAGAAACTCATTAAATTATTTGAGAATTATTACCTTATGATCAAGAAGATTGAACTAAAATGGTTGGGATAAAGGAAAGGATAATACTTGAATAAATTCCCATTATGAAGAAATATGATGATATATTCCCAAAATATTTTCTAAGTCTTTATCCCAATTGAGAGTTTAAGTTCTAAATATAACTTATACCAGGATCTCTACCCATATCAAAGAGTCCGTAAAAAATAAACCCCATTTAACTAGATTTATTGAGAAAGAAACTATTGGAGAATTTAGAAAAGGGTTTTATAATCCGTAGTTACTAATTATGGGGAACAAAAGACCTCTTTATTAATAATAAGTATGAATAAATGAATCTCTTCATTGATTATTGTGATCTTAATAAGATCATGATAAAGAACAAGTATCCTATACCATGGATTGAATAATTATTTGATCAATTTTTTGGGGATTGGTTTTCTCCAAGGCTTATATTTGATCAAGATATCATCATTTAAAGGTAAAAAAGGAGGATATCCCAAAAATTTTATTTTATACCATATATGGATATAATGAGTTTATAGTGATTCTATTCAGAATCACTAATTCTCTAGAAATATTCATAGGCTTGATTAATAGTCTTTAGATATTATCTCAAAAAATTTATAATGGTATTTACATATGATATACTCATATATTAAAAAATAAAGGATGTTCGGGTGGAATATTTGAGTACTATATTAAATACTTTACAAAAGTAAAATTTATATGAAAAGTAAAACAAATGTGAATTTTCGATGGATATTTCATCTCAAGAAAAGGGATATCTATAGTTCCTTCAAAGAAAAATGTGATTAAATAATATTTAGGTCTAATATATATGTTAAATTTATATAACATACATGATTTAGATGAGTGAAATTGAAATTTGTTTGAGGAATTTATCACAATTTTCAGACCCATAAGAAAAGTTAACTCTAAAAAGGAATAATTTTTGTAGATAGAAAAATGTGAAGAAAACGTCAATAAGTTTAAGAAGAGGAGATTTATTGAATTTTTACTCATTAAACCCTAAAGTGGGGAAGTGTTCATGAAATAAAAAGATTCTTCAAAGAAGTTCTTGAATTGTGTCCTTATAAAAAATGATAAAATGTTAGTTTTTGACTAAATATAGTTATATATTTATATGAAAACTTAACTGACACATGATATGGAGTTAGAATCAATAATATTTTCATTAATGTTTTTAGAAATTCTCGTTATAGTGAGAAGTGTGACCTCTAAACTGATAATAAAATCTTAAAGAGTACGTTCACATAGAAATATATCAAGAAACACTAATGAATATGGTTAAATCATACAAGACTATGATTAATCAATTCATCACCATCATAGAAAGGTGAAATAGTTATATATTATTTAAGTATAAAAGATCCTAAAACCTTAGTAATGATGTGTATTAAAAGTATCCAATCCTATTGGATATGAAAAGAAAGTACATGAGAATCCTAAAGGAATGGGAAATATCATAACTTGCTCAAATTATTATTTAACCATCCATCTTTCTAAAGATTAAGGTGGTATAAGAATAATATATTGAGATAAAAAAGAAGGCTTAAGTGATAATTAATGTAATAAGATTAGATTCAATATTGATAAAGATAGAGTTGTAATATATTTTATAAGGTAATGTGTACCATCAGTGAAATTATTAATAAAGTATATATTAGATGATTTATAAAAATCATCTCCCTCTATCCACCATCAAGAAAACATATGCACAAATATCTCTAAGAGAACATATTATAGTATAATAAGAAAAATAAGATTTCTAAATACACATCATGGTGATAGGTATTCTAGAAATATAAGACAAAATAACAAAAGTATAAGGGGATACTAAAATCATTACCTATACAAACATGGAAATGAGAGTACATCAACCTGGATTTTGTCACAAGTATTCTAAAAATATATAAATAAAGTGATGCTATATGGGTTGTGGTGGAATTAAATATAAATAACCCTCACTTATTAACCATTATTGGGGGATTATTAATCCATAAAATTACCAATATATATATTATAGATGTTTTTAGGCTACATAAAAAAACCTGATATGTGTCATAGGGTATTAAAAAACAATTTTTTAACCAGTGAAAGCAATTATAAACCAATCCCATTATCTAAATTAATAAAACATATAAAATTAATGTAATATGGAAATAAATAAAAATGGTAAAATCACACATTTCAATGAATAGATTCTAATATTCAAAGCCTTTTATTATGTTTGATGATGATCACCTAAGTGAGAGAAAATGGCCTCCCACCTTCGGAGGCATCCATAGGTAGACTAGATCAGCCATGGAAAGGATTGAACTCTTTATCCTAAAAAATGTGTTAGAATATCATAATAAAAATTAGTAAGAAGAAATAAAATTACTTGATAGGGTGTATTAGTAAAGGTATCGAGCAAGAATCACACGCCACCATCATTGAATGGTAGTAGAATTTAAGTATCCCCAATAACACTCTTCGTTGGTTCACATGTGTTATAATGCATGATTTATTGTTTTTTCTATTCATCAAATGCATGTGATAACTCTTTTAAGTTATAAAACCTATAATTACCCTTTAAATGATAGATTTCATGGGAAAATAGTGTGAATGTTAATTCCTAACATTCATATTCTAACCTGAGTATTATGGCCTTTCTGAATGAATCATAACATATGATTCATGGAAATAAAAATATATTTAATCTAATTAAACACTCAATATGAACCCTTAATCATAATCTACAGCTGCAAGGGTTTGAATTAAGGCATTGAAAATATTTTCTTAAACCTTTCATTATGATTTACCCTACTATCATCAAATACACCACCATGGGAAATGCTATGTGATATAAGCATATTTTAAAAATCTATATACCTAAACCAAATAATACCATATACCCTTTTGGTTTCTATATGTAATACCATATGACATATTAATATTATACCTTAAAATATTTAAAATTCAATAGATCTCCTGTAATATCCCACTTTAACTAAAGCCTATAATAATTTGCACTATTCAACCTAACATCAAATCATATATGATTAATCATGAAATTATATTCTAAAACACTTTTGGATGTCTTCCAAAACACTTTTATAAATTCATGATAAATTTCATACTGTATCACATCATATGAAACACCTTTTAAATACCCTTTAGAAACATTTTTAGATTAAATCAAAAATTATTTTAAAGTAGCTCTCATAATAAAACTCAATCCTCATTATTTAAAATATAAAGTGTTAAAACATGGTATTTTATAGCATTGGTAAAAAATTATAATAACCAGATCCATAAATGTAAGAAAAGAGAATCCTCCAACAAAGTGTCAATGTTACTCAATATATAAAGGGATCTGGTGTGATCACTATAAAAAACATGTATCTCTATACCTCTTTCCACAAGACACATATCATGAAATCGTGGATTATCATAAATTTACTTTGTTCAAGCCATCACATGACCATGGGACACAATGTATATAAATCTTATATAGATAATTCATACATTATCAACTGTTTGAGTATAGAAAGACCTAATCGATAAATACATCACCTGTCATTTAAATTTGTGGATAATGTATCAAATTATACTTATCTGAATAGATAAGCATATCATATATAATATATTGGTGTTGGAACATACTTCCCAATATATCTCAATCGAGGGACCAAATATCATACTCATCATCTGAGAGGAAAAATATCATCTTGGATGAGCTCTATCCAATGACAAGATCAAAAAAATACCCAAAAAACCCTTGATTAGCTAATAAAAAATGTATTTCATAATTAAGGTGTCAATTAATGAAAGTTTTCACTATAGATATCTCATCAAACTTAGGTAATAGGGACTCCTATGTGATTCATGCACCCCTATTATACTTGAGACATAGCGTATACCACTCGATGTTGCATACTTGACGAGTCATCCAATGAACAAAGAGTATTTTTTTACCTAATGAGAATATTATGTATCTCATATAATAATCCCACTCATACAAACCTTAACATTTCATCATAACTTATAAAACTCAATGAAAAACATTAGACAATGATAAACTCAATTTTATACTTTTAGAGATTAATTATCATTATATTTCATGATATATATATATACACACACACATATACAATTATACAGAAAAAATGAATGAATGATAAAATAATGATTTCCTTTTATATGATACATTTTCTATTCTCAAAACTCTTTTAAAAAGATTTAACAAAACCCAACATAAGAAACTTTATATCATATAATATATGATGAACTACTGAATTAGCCTTATGTTTTCTACACTTTATAGGGTAAAATTAACTTATTACATTTATATATAATTCCACAACATCTCCATGTGACAATATGATAAAAATATCATACTAAAATCTTTAGTGAGTAACATATAGTAATAAATCAATTTTGAATATTGGTGATATTTATGAATTATATTCCTAATTTTCAACTCCTTGAACATATCCAAACTCCTAAACTTAACAAAATCAAATTTTATAATGTTAACTTCTTGTTTTATACATAAAAGTCTCTCTAAGATTGAAATCATCACCTTCAGAACCCTTTCCACCAACATTTTATCTTGAATCATAATGTAACTATTTACATTAATATTCACTAGTATATTCTAAACTATTTTAGGATATAGTGAAAATCAATTTGTATTTTTACTAGATTAATCTTTTAGGAAATAGTTATATTCACTTTCTATGGTAACTAAATATAACTATTTACATTTTTCCTTATCATCACATATCTTAAATTTTTTAGGATATAAGTGGAAATAAAATTTACTTTAGACAATTATAATATTTTATTTTTGTAATTTTAACTTCTATAAGTTTAAACATACTTCTACTATCCTCTTAGACATTATATTCTATTAATAATATCCTGATAATATATAGAAAATCATTTGTGTTTATAAAATAACAAGTATTTCATTTAAATAGGAATATTTAACAAATAAACTATTATTTCTGTATCAAATATGGTATTCTATGTGTTTATATCATTTTACTCTCTAAAAAAGTGGGTATTTATAAAAATATTCCACTGATGGGTGGTGAAAAAAATCTTCCCTCATATTTTAAAAAATATCCAAATAAACACGTTATCCTAGATAAAACATTTTAATATTTGTCCCCTTTTAAAAAATTATTATAGAATTTAAAGAATCATAAAACATGTGTATATAATTAATCATATGATTTTTTCATAACAAATATTTATTACTGAAAAAATTATCTTATAATATAAGATAAAAGAGATGAAGATACACATCCTATGTTTAGATTCATTTGAGATTGATAAATTAATTTTCATTAAAATCCTTAATATGGAAATTATTGCTTGATCACTTGAATCCAAAATATAATCACTTTCAATTATTCCATTTATTTTCAATTTTATATATTTGGAACATTTTTAAAGCATACATTTAGTATCATATTCCCTTGAAAATATAAAAATCCAATTCTATAACACCAATACCTATTTTGTACCTCCTATGGAGTTTCCAAAACCGCTTAAAATATATCAAATAATCCATATAATGGATTAATTACTAATCCTTTATGATAAATATAGATTTCAATGACCTTAGATATTAGAATAAACATTATTGGACCACCCAAAAAAATTAATTTTCTTTTTTGAACTTTTACCCACTTGTATTGACTACACAACACCAGAACCTCGACATTGCATGCCCAGTTCATCTATTCCAAACACTTGATATTATCATGTGAATGGTTCTTAAACCCATTTATATTTTCAAAAAACATCCATATATGATAAAAAAATAAATTTATTAACCATAATAAAATTTAGAGAAACCAAAAGTATAATTAATCCATTGAAATACTTGAGCATATTGAATATATAGGAATGGGGTAAGTTATTTTTAATTTAATGAATTGAAACCCCAAGTGAATAATTATATGATTTTAATAAACATCTATATCCACTTTTTGAATAATATAAAAACTAGGTTACTTAGGAAGGTTTATCTCTAACACATATAAATTTTCTCAACTTTATAAACATTATTAAGTTACCAATCTTAAAATTTTCTTACACTAAGATACTCCTTCCAAAGGATTGATCTACATGGTATGTTTGATGATGGTGATACTATTATCTACAATAGAATATTTTACCAAATGTATATCTTATTTTATCACCATTTAATAAAAAGTTTTGTTAAATTGGATCCTTCTAAAATGATGATGACCCCTTTTAAAGTTATCATATCTATTAGTGAGACACGATCTATATTTCATCATGACTTACACCAATTTGGGAATATAAATAATAGATGAATATATTAGGTATACAACACTTATCAATCATATCATATATTGTTATTAGATATTCAAATTTAAAACCCCTTTTCCAATCCATTATATGGATAAACCCAACTCCATTATTCTAGTATCCCAACAATTAAGTTTTCTTAGCTAAATCTAACCTAAAGAAAAAAATAATAACATAATAACATAGTATAATACATTGGAACCCAACTTTAGCATGACCTACCCATTGGATAATACAAGAAACTCATTACATTATTACCTTATACAATAGAATCTAGGGGAAACCAAATTTAATATTACCTACATGGTTAGATGATTGTGGTCCTAAAAAGTGCCACTTTGGACGGAATCTAAAACTTAGAATTTTCAAGGGGTTTTAATCTCACCATGTTACCTAATTATATTACCTTTATGTATTCATTATTATAATAATTTAGTTTGGAATATTACTCCCTTCACCAAACTAATATGTTCAAACCATATTGATGTATAACCCTTTACACAGCCCACAATTTGTGTTACTCACCCAAATATAAAAGTCAAGAACATTTACACACATCCAAATACATATAATGTATAAGGTAAATGGACTCTTAATATAAAGGATTATAATTATATAACATTGAAAGTATCCACATGGGTAATACCAAAGGCACAAATATAAAACCCCCATATTTATAGAATAAGGCATAGGCCTCTAGGATAGTGGAACGTATGATACAAATTCCCTCTATGTAACACCCAAAAATGTTATTTTATCATTTATATTCATAAATATAATTTATCCCATGATTTTGGGGAGTCTTTAGGTGTAATTTTGAAACTTTTGAATATTTTTTAGGGCTACATAGTTAGGTTCATGGGTTTGGAATACCTGAAATAGTAACCATATGACCTCTATAGTTTTTGATAGTGGAAATCTCATAGTTTGGTAAAAAATGAAATTATTCCATGAAACTTTCTTTAGTTTTATAATTTTTGTCCTTTAACCTTTTTTTTCTTTGGGTATTATTCCATACTCCTCCCCTATTCAAATACATTAACCAAGGAACCTTCCATGCTCTATTCCTCCTCCAATCATCTACAGGGTGGAATTTCGGTGATTTATTAGTGGTTTCTTCCCTAAATTTAAAGTTAAGGGTTTCTCATTCTTTCTCTTTTTGATTCCTCCATATTTATCCCAGATTATCAAACCCTAATGGCCATGTTTTTTTTTGATTTTCATGGATAGGGTTGTCTAAATTTTGGGTGTTTTGATTCCAAGGGATTACAAGGAACCTCTAGAGAACTAATCTAATGGATTTAATCATATTAAACATGGTTATACCAGCTAAGATATGTATTTTTTATTTCATTTCTTTTTTATTTGAGAGTTCCTTGTATGCATGATATTTTAAATGTTCATTTTAACTAGATTATAGAAATATATGATATCTAGTTTTACTTTGTTATAGGATTTCCATGATTGTTCTAGTATTTCCCTTAACAAAATGGGTGAATTTCAAAGTTCAATATCACTTTGGTTTCAAATGGTGTTTTATGCATTCTAGGTGTTTAATAAAATTATAGTGATGGTTTTATTAAATAAAAATGGTTTATCCATTGTGTTTTAGATAAAATTTGATCTATAAAGTGAAATTATTTATGTCTTTAAAGGTTGTACATGTTTTAAAATGGGTATGTTTAACTTATTGAATTGTTTATTGGATTTTATGGTTGCTTGTTGTTGTTCCTTAGTGTTTGTTGGGCCTGAAAAAGTTTAGAAGAAGGCATGTTGAATTTAGGAAATATCATGTTAATTCATTAAAGTATTTGTGGGTTAAAATCAATAATGTTCCTAGAAACACAAATCATTCCATCCATTTCATATATCATACATTCCATGTGGGACCGCCACTCCACATAGTATTCCCACAAACCAAAATCATTTGTGGGTTGAGGTGGTAATTCCACACCTCCCATAGATTATATTTTTATTTGTGACACAAGGAATGATTTAGAATCCCACCAAAATTATATTTCATTTTTGGGGGGAAGGCAGTGAGATCACCCCCTCAAAAATTATTATCATTATTTTATGGGGATAAGTGTCCTTTTCTGATCACTACAAATGAATTATCATTTTGCGGTATGAGGCAGTGAAATAATGCACCCAAAAAACCAAAATATTTTATGGGTGATAGTTTTATTACTTGACCATATGAAACCAGGTATGCTCTATGACCAACTAGACATTTAAATAAAATTTTAATTTACCATTCCTATAAATACTTAGTCTTCAAGAAAAATGGGACACATATAGAAGATAGATGTAGGAATAATGTAGAAGACCGAAAAATACTTTGGAAGGTAATTTATCTACAAAATTACATGAGACTCTATAAAGGGATCCTTCACAAAAGGATATACTTGGCCACCCAAAAATGTGATTCCCATGTTCTGGTGGAGGAATAACACCATGAGGAGTACCCTTCATGAAATAACTCACTTTTTGATCCCCCAACCTACATATAAAGGAATAGTATATGGAATGGGTTATCCTTAGGGTATTTCCCCCTTTTGAAATTTTTATCCTATTTCCATGTAGAATTTAGCCCCCAATTGGCCCCTATGTGAACTATCCAAATTCCTTCAGGTACCATATACCAAAACCTAGAAATTATTTCATTGATACCTCCCCCACAACCACCATATTCATTTGTCCTAGGGATAGGACATAGTGGGATAATTTGAATGTTCAAAGGCATATATTCTCATGGTATTGAGGATCCCAACCTTAAGATCTTTAGTGGATGGATTCTCAGGCTAGGTGGTGACATCTATTGACTAAAATGTTAAGAAAATCATACGAAGATCCCATCTTGTCATCCATAGCCCTTCTCTCATCCACTCTTCCACCCATCAAAGGAGAAATATCATGAGAATCCCTCATAGAGTAATCCCCTAGCCTTTTTGGTAAGACATATCTGGCCCTTCCATACCCTCACCTTCATCCACCAATGGATGAAGGAGGTCATGTGTAGTGCCAGATCTCACACTTCTTCTTGTTTCTCACAGTGAGCATGAATCATTTTGTCTTAGAGTATGGTGGTGATCATATCACTAGTATGATCAAATAACCTCACATGGGCCTCCCTTGTAGGTATAGGAATCAAAAGTTAAAAACTATGTGGTATTTGATTATTGTACTCCTAGGATATGTATGAATCCTCCCTAAGGTTCAAACCCAACACATTCAAACCACCATGATCCTTAGTGGGCCATATTTCTAATAAGATCAATCCCCAACCCAAAAGTCCATATTAATTCTGGGTCCTCTTTTTCTCAACTTAATTTCCCTATGATTCCAAGAGAGATATATATTCACAAGGTTAATATCCCTTATGAGACCAATCCATTCCTTCTAGGTCATATTCCTCGTAAGACCAACCAAATAGGACCGCTTCAATGCAAGTCCCATACCATCCCTTTCTAAGAACTTTTTTTCCTATAATTCCATGCCACATGGCATTAAACTGTATGGTTTGGTCCTTGTCACATGACCCTAATAGGTATGAAGTTACCTATTAAGTGTAACCAAACTAATGGGTTCTCATTCCTTTCACAATAATATGTAAGGAGCACATCTTTTGGGCTCACTGACTTCAAAACTTTGACTACCTCCCTGGATGACAATAAACAACCAAGCACCAAAACATGAGTCTCTAACCATGATCTTTCAAATAAAGAATTATTAAGTAAACAATATAATGAGATAGAGAACCTATAATTTATATATATGGATATATCAATATAGAAACATAGATAGATACATATTCTTCCATTGATAGAGAACCCTCGATACATATGGTTGGTTAAACCTGCATGTATATGTGATTGATTCCAAATGTAAAGGGTGACCCATTTTCATTTATGGTTTATAAAAGATTTAAAAACATGAATTAAATCTATAAGAGAGTTCTAGAGTAATAAACAAATACCCCCTAAATGGGTGTGATGATCCCAACCTCCTATCATCTTGACCAATGTGATTTTATAAGTGTCATTGGGAAAAATCCTTCAATAATTGCCTGACTTTGGAAACTATGTCTATAAATCATCATGGATATGGTAATTGTTCGGTGTTTTTAGTTCCATGAGTAAACCTATTTAGAAACCACCCAAATTGGTATTTGAAAGGAAAGTTATAGTTCGATGATAAATATTGTGAAACAATACTGAACCCTCCAAAATAGACCATTATCCATCCCTATTCTAATTGGAAACAAAAACGTTGAACCTGATGTGAATCCTTTAATTAACCAAAATAACCTTGTTTCCCACATATCAATCCCCCTTTTACCACCATAAAATAAAAGTGGTCCATACATAGATCTTCTAATACAATCAATCACACATGCACTCATTTATTATGATGATTATTTTATGGGTTTACATGTTTATGTTATATATATATAGGAACTTTCAATATAATTTTATTCAATCCAAATGGAATCCTACAAACTCAAATATACTTATGATTTAGTTGTCACATAATTCAGGTCCTTATCTAGCTAGAGGACACCATCGCTAACCCAACATCTCCAACGCCAGGTATAAAATGTACTACATTAGGAGAAGCACCTCAATGATACCATCCCGACCTTGGATGGCACATGAGAATCCCTCCAAGATATGAATTCTAAATAACCATCCACCTAGTAATGATTGGTGGTAAATAAGTAGATTAAACCCATCACCATCTTAAATTTTTTTGAGAGACTTTACTTGGAATAAAACAAAAAATTCCTCCCTTAACTTAGGGAGGAAGATCAAGAGGTCTCTAGGGGCCTCACCTCAACAACATAGGGGCCTACATGAAAGTATACTACAAAACACACCACTGCCAATTTCTCATGACATAAAGTCCTCAAAATAATGAGGATGCTTCTCTGAGGGATCTGGATCATGTCACTCAGACCTAAGAAACCAGGACAACCCACTGAGGGTGAAAATAAATCAACATGGAATAGTATCACATCCTAATTACTACTAGAGAATCCTACCATAAAAAAATGATAGAAACCCATGATCAGGACCATATATCTTCTTGTATACATCAAATCTTATAATAAAGTTTAGCATCAACCAATGAATCCATCTAGCACATTCTGATAGAAAATATGGTGAAGACCTATATCTTTTCCCCTTCACATGATGATTTTTGATATATATCTTTGAGAAATGAATCATAGGGTAAGGATTAAATCCCTTATCCAACCACAGAATGGGAATATATTCCCATTACAGCTGAGGAATTTCTCCCCACATCCTAGTAGTGATGGAAGGACAAGTATCAATTCCTATTAAAATTATCCTAGTATGACATGATATAATCATTGCATCGATAGTGACTAGAAGTTGGGAACACAAACCCACATCCACATTTGAATTGGACCATCATCATGATACAACGGTCACTTCAGAGTAGACACATATTCTTGTTCCTTTCCAGGAGGGTCGTCAGCAAAATCCTATGATGAATGGAAAACAAGATAGGGAATACACACCCATTCCAAAAAGAGATTATTGTTCCAACTCAATGAACACTCTAGGGAAATAAAATATCCTTTCAAAACTCTAGAGGCCTATTGGAATATTTTGGAACTAGCATGAGAGTCACTCAGGAAGGATTTCATACACAAATGTCTCTTTTCACATCATGAAACCTTGACCACTCAACAAAGAATAAATAATAATAAGTATCTCTAAAGGTAAACATAAATCCAAGAGTAGGATCAGAACTCTACTCTACTCAAGGACGATGTTATTGATTACATAAAACATCTATCAATATTTTCTCAAGATCTTACTTTTTCATTAGAAAATTATAGAAGCAACAGTCACAATTATGAAGGTCCTCCTCGCAATATTACTGCTAGAAACTCTATAGTTCCTCCCTGAAATATATACCCTTAAGGCTTCCTTTATAGTCTTAAAATGTTCTATGATGAGAATCCATATCTTGATGAGTACTATGGAAACTCTCCTCATGTGCAGAAGATCAAACAGAAATAAGTTCCCCCTTTCCCCATCATTCTCCTGGAAGGTCCTCCCTAGGGTATACACTGCAACATTTCCCCCTATAGTTCTACATCAAGCCATAGATATAGTCCTTCCCATGATGGAATTCACTACAATAGTCCTCCATTTAGTGATATATTACTTCAATAATAATTCATCTGCATTTTAAATCAATTATGAGAAAGAAATCATATTGTGAGGCGCTTGAGAATATGAGGCCAGACACGCCTAATGTATTATCATTGACAATTGATATATTTTATCAACCAAAAAACATAACAAGGCCATGGTAATTCTATAAACCACCCTTGGAACATATAACTTCTAATATATGAAAATATATTCCCCCTAATCCTTCCATTTACAACATGGAAGATGGGAAATCTCTACTTTGGTCAAAACAGGTGAAAAAATTATTCTAAATTCATAGAAGATTCATTAATTTTGAGGAAACAATTAGCTAAAGGAAATGTATCAGATTTTTTTCCCATTATACAACCCTCAATATAGAATTTTAGAGGTATTATTAGAAGAGTCTATTCATGAAATTTCATTGAACCTATGGAAAAATATTCATCACTTGAAAGAAAATTTCTTTCCTTATAATGAATACGAAAAATCATGTTAAGGTAATCAAGGAAATTAATTGTCAAATTGACTTAACTGTCTATCTATCTGAATGATTACTAAAATCAGGAAAATAATGAAAGAATATCCAGTCCACTTTTCTTGATGCATTAATAATGTTATGTCAGAAAATCATCAGTTCACCACATAGTGTTCATATCAGGGTATGGGTTGTGCATAGAGTGTTTCACTTCACCCCATTCCCCGATCCAAAAATCCCACAAAACTTGACATTATGAAATGTCATTTCTCTAAGTTGGATCCCATAAGTGAGCTCCATTTATTAATGATGGTAAGATCACCAATAATTTTCCTAGAAAAACACACAGAAATAATATGCTAGATGAGATAATTTCTTTGAAAGACTCTTGCATTAAGAATTTAAGAAGGTTGATAAAGATTCTCACTTGAGGAAGGACAATAATCGAAAAACAACCATGACTTTGAAAGTAAGTAGATCACATGAAGATCATATAACGCACCTGACTCATGTTCGAACAAATAATAACAAGATCAAAAGAGAAGGTATATTAGTTTTAGCCACAAAAATACGAGGGTAGACCCATCCCATAGGGATAGGGGATTTTTTACCATAATAGACCTCTTAAAGACCACTAAATCCAATTAGAAGTGATCAAAAAATAGATCAAGGGGAACACCATCCTACAAGGCTATGGGAATTTTTCCTTTAACCTACTATTTGATGGAATTTAGTCTTTTCCCATTTAGAAGGATCTCCAAAAGGCGGACCCTCCTAGTTCATCCCATCTCATGACTCAACTTCCTTATTAGGGCACATATGATGAAAATGTTAGTATATTACCTTTGAATCACCCTTCACCAAGAGAATCCAAGAAGATCCTTGAAGGGAATTGTAAATCCCTATAGTGGTTGTAAGAAAAATCAATCTATCAAGGGAAAACACTCCTAAATATTTATTATCTTTCAAAATAAATTCCTAGGTAAACCAAAAATCTTTTAATTATGATATTAGTGAGACACCCACAGGGAATTATGCATTAGTTAACGTCCTTAGTTCCACCCCTACTGATGATACAAAACATAAAGATGATGCAAAAGAACCAGAGAAGGATGTATTTATCCAAAATACAGTCCATAGGGAAATAACTGAAGGTGTGTGTACCAAAAACTAGAGGCTTTCTATGAATTTGAGGACTCCTTAAAATACTTCAATACTAACTCCTTGGTGAGAATCAACCATGGAGAAGGGTAAAGTTGTGTCCATATATCACCCACCACCTAAAGAGGTTCAACCTCTCACACTTGAGGAAATATTTTCTCAGTACAAGAAATAGATAAAGGAGTTGAGAAATATGAACATGTAATTAATCATAGGCAACATCCCTACTGGATATATCCTTTAAGAAGAGCCTCAAATCACCCTCACAACTGATGTACCTCAATAAAGATAGTTCTTCACAACCATATAAGTAGATCCAAAACATCCACTCATTGAGGGATACTGAAAAACTATATACTTGGACCCCAAAAAAGTAAGATATCAGAATTTTCTTTCATCAAGAAAACAACCAGTGCTATGTCAGACACATAATCTCATACTAGCCTATGTAGGTTACCAACCATGAGTACAGCCAGAGCTACTATAGCCTATTCAGCCCATTTCTCCCCCTATTTAAGATCCTACTCATCCAACTATCCCCCCTAAGCTCACCGACACCATTGATTCATTGGAAGCCCGATTGAAACCTTTGGAAGTATGATTTTCACCAGTACAACTAAAAATGAAGCCTTAACCGGAATGGGTGGACACAACTCTCCCACTGCTAACTTTTGTAATCCCATGTTTCCAACATTCATTGGATCAAGGGTTCTAGAACAACATCTGATACAATTTGTATCCTGGTGTGGTCCCTTTATGGGAACTCTTGAGTAGAATTATGCATCCAAGATCATGTGTCTCAGGTAAAACATTGAATGAAAAACTTTTTTTGGTATACTAGTTTACCAAATAGATCGATCAAATGGTGGGAAGATATTTGCCGATGGTTTATCTATAAATTGTGTTTTATTCTAAAGAATATGATAGTCCTCAACTTCTAAAATTAAAAACAATAAAAAAATTAGAGGGTCTTAGATTTTATCATCTGGTTGAAGGGTTTTACTTGATCACTGAACATTAAACTTCCTTAAGAGGACTTGTTGTGTATTTTCATTGAAGACCTTCATGATGAGCTACAAACACCACTTATTAAAGCAATGTATCTGACCAAGTTCTGTGATCTTTCCATAGTGTCACATAGGTTATAGGATTATATTTTGAGAACTAGGGCCAAATCCAAACCAATGCCAGTAGCTTAGAGAAATAAAATGGATAGAGTGGGAACTGTGACCATCACATTAAAACTATCCTATGGATCTTGATCCAAAGTCTTCACCTTCTCACAAAACACATCCTCTTGAATGAAAAAATCAATATAAATACCACTATTGGGTTGAGGGGATATAGCATAAACACTCCCAATTTGAAAACTAGAAGGGAAAACGTTTATTCATTCCATGAAAATTAAGTTATAGGTTACATTATATTAGTCATGGAAAACAATTTATTGAGGCTTCTAGAGTCTATGAGGCCTAATCAAGTTTGTATTGGTGATTTCATGAATTATTTCCCTTTTCACCGAGTTTTGGGCTATACCATCTAATATTGTTTTACTTTTAAATAAATCCAGTAAATCATGGTTGTATCAAAGAAGTGAAGCTAGGAAAACCACCAGCACAAGTGACATGCATTTCTACCACCACTCAAGAATAATAAGGTGAATGTAAATAATATATTACTAAGGGTGAAAAAAGTTCAATGATTGGATGAATATAAAAAAAATCAAATTCATGATACCCATAGGGAATAATTAAACCAACTAGCTACACCCTCTATTTCTTCTAAAATGATGCGACCGACTTCATCGACACTTCAATCTTCTGTGATCCAATATTCCAAGAAAAGAAATACAGGAAGGGGTAAAAATCAAGAATAAAAAGATGAAACTGTATATATTCTATAGAGAAACCTAACTATCTTGGATTTTATGCCTCCAATCCTAAGAGTATGTGAATTTTACCACCAAACAGTACCTCAATTATTCTTCATTCAGGTGGAATCCCCATCAGATGAAGAATTAATATTCAATTATATTAATTTCATTCACCGAATGGATACTTTATCTGATTATGAGAAAGCTTATGAACCCAATATCCCTATATAACATTAGGGAACCATAGGTAGAGGCCAGAGAAGCTGGGGATATAAGGGAAGATGTAGTCATGACCAAATCCAATATTATGACCACATCCCTACTAAACCTATTTATGCTACTGAGACCCACATAAGAGCCCTCCAGCGAGCACATGAAGAGAAGGAAAGCACACCCACTTTCACTAAGAGTATTCCAAAACAAATTATTTTAGAATATCGACTCTAATGGGTGTAATAGTATTGTCATCCTAGAAAGGTAGGAAGACCAAGATGGCCTAATATAATAGTAGAAAAAGTACCCCGAACATCTTCTCAACCATTTAACTCATCTACCCTAGTCACTTCAACCTATAAATTTATTTTTAGAGAACATATCCCCATTGTAATATGTAGACCTTTGAATCAAAATTATAATATCCTAAATAGTTATCTACAATTACAGTTAAACTTTAATTTTTGGATTATCTTAACTTATTATAGGATATCCAAGAAACCCTTTTAGAGGCCCTGTTAATCCATTATGAGTTAGAATCTGAGGTCAATAGTGTTGAGGAGTACTGTGTGGAGAAAGATCTTATAGAATTTCATACGATCATATATTTTATAGAATAAGATAGGTATTATGTTATTCATGGTAACATTAGTCCCTTGTATGTGTCGAGCATACTAGATGACATTGATATATGAAGATCTATTATTGAAAACAGCTCAGGAGTCAATCTCATTCCAACTCGAACATTTCATTGGTTAGGATATAGTGAATATGATCTATACCCTTATAATATGATTCTTCAGGGGTACGACATAAGAGAAAAAAATACCTATGACTGAATCAATATCATTAATCAATTTGGGGGCCAATTATCTGACTTTGACTTCCTGGTCATCCAACCAGATACAACCTTCAATGTCATGCTAGGAAGGCCTTAGTTGCACCAACATGAATTAATCCCTTCATCATATCACCAATGATTCAAATAACCCATCAATGTGAAAAGTGGGACATTATATAGTGATAAATATCCATTTGAATCTTGTGAGTCTTAGTACATTGATGCAATATTTTATCATAGAGAAGGGAAGAAACCCATGATTGATGAGGTTGTTCGGGTTACTTCCTTGAATAGTTTGGAAATGGGCCTGACCAACCCATTAAATTAGGTCTATGATGATTATGTGTTTCCCATTATCAATATAAAAAATGTGGTTTTATAATTGGAGGAAAATATCTTTTATTTATCCCTATAAATTCAGCATACCTGAACACCATCAGCTGAATGTGAAGGAATTTTCAAATCACAATTGGAGAATGGATATATCTATGCCTTCAAATATATGAATATTAATACTTTTACTAACTCTAAAAATTCCCATTTTTCACTCATTGACCCAACATGGGAATGGTGGAGGAGAATGAGGAAGTGAAAGAGGAGGATGACCTCAAAGTTGCTCATCCAACATTTGAGGAAGCTGTCTCTACAGCTGTCAATGGACTTTGATAGATAAATCTGGGCATAGAGGAATATCCTCAACCTACACTAATTAGTTTAGCTATTACCATCAGTGAATAAGAGGAATATTCCTCCTTCTTAAAGAATAATTAAGATTTTTTCACCTAGAATTATTTATAAATTCTAGGCCTCGATCTTCATGTGGCCTCCCACCACCTAGGCCTTCAAGAAAATCATCATAATTACAAGTAGGTAGCCAAAATAACACATCCTACTCATGATTCCAAGGTTGAAGTTGAATTTGATAATCACATCAAATATAACTTCATTCAAGAAGTTCAGTACCCAAAATGGCTCACCAATATAGTCCCATTCAAGAATAAGAATGGGTAGATCATAGTGTTCATCAACTTCAGGGATATCAACAAGAACTATCCAAAAGACTACTTCTTGATACTATTTATAGAACTTTTGATTGATGAAATGATTGTATACCAAGACCTATCCTTCATGAATGGATACTCAGGATATAAAAAAAATTGAATTCCCCCTAAAGATGAAGAATCCACTACCTTCAGGGCACCCAAAGGGGTATATTATAATCGAGAGATTCCCTTTGGCCTAAAGAATACTAGTTCTACATACCAACACACCATGAACTACATCTTAAAACCCTTTATGGGAAATTCCATTGAGTTTTATGTTCAAGATCTAGTAATGAAATATCAGCAATGTTCTAACCATCTTACTAACCTTAAGAATATCTTTAATAAGCCATGACAACATATCCTATAAAGAAACCCCTTAAAATGTGCTTTCAATGTCACATTATGAAAATTTATAAACATTATATTCTCCCATAATGGAGTTGAAATCAATCATGAGAAATAAAAGTATATTCTTGACATTTCACCTCCTTAAAACCTTAATGAGTTGAGAGGAATACAATGTCACCGTGATTACATTCAACGCTTTATAGAAAATCTTGCAGGAAAGTGTTTTCCCTTCACCAAGTTTATAAAAAAGGGGTCACATATCAGTGGACTAACAACTATCAAGACTTGATTGATATTATCAATAAATATATCTTGAATCCACCAGTTTTAATGCCATCTATCAATGTAAATCCACTCACCTTATATGTGACATCTTTAGAGGTGATTTCAGCACATAAAATAATGATGCTGGAAATGAAACACTCTCTATTATCTCTTTCAAACCATTCTTGATATTGAGACTCATTATTCAGATATCAATAATAACTATCTAGTATTAATCTTCACATTTTATTTGTATAGGTACTAACTACAACATCATGATTTTCATTTGGTATCTTTAAATGAGCCGCTCAAATTATCCCCAAACATCCCATATTGACTAGGAATTTGGTGTAATTGGAGGTCATTTGCAATAGTTTTGCATTCATTTCATACCTTAGAAGGTGAAAAAAGTACATGATTTTGCATATTTTCTTGTAGATCATCCCTCTTTAGAAGAAGTTTCTATGAATACTAAACTAAGAAACACAGAGATATTATCTGTACAAGGATCCCCCAAAATATCGAAGCTGTATTTTTTTGGTGATTCTAGAATCCCAATATGAAAAATAATGGAATACCCCATGCTTAATAAATTTGGGTTGGGTATCATTCTTGTCTCTCTGAAAAAGGTTTTCTTTCCTTATTCCTTTCAATTGTTAGAAGGCTTCACTAGTAAATAGGTAGAATATCAAACCCTCATTGTAGTCTTGGATCTCAGACTGCAAATACTAGTGATCCATATAAACATAAAAGGTGATTTAGAGTTGGTAATCAAGAAAGTAAAAAGTGATTACACTATAAAAAAAGAAGAGATACCCCCCTATTTGATTATGTATAAGGTTTAATGGGGGAATTACCCTAAGAACCAATATTGTCTCACATCCCACACTTATAAAATTATTAGGAAGATACATTGTAAAATGCAGCTACAACTTTGGTATACCCAAAGAGGGATTAGATAATCATCAGCATTTTCACATCATAGAAAGGTATTACCTTTTTTTAGAGCAGCAAGAAAGATTTTAACAAGATCAATTCCACCCTTGCAAAAGACAACCCTGCAAATGGTTAGATGACTCCCATCTTGGACTACCACCAAAGTGGGACTCTACCATTGGAAAAATCCCTGAAAAAACAAATACAATAAAGGGCAGTCAATTTTACTCACTGGAAGATCATGGATCATCAAAAGGTCCTCTATAAAAAAGGATTTAACGAAGTTATCCTCCAATGTATTGATTAATATGAGAATAATTCCATCATGAAAGAAGTTCATTCCAGTACCTTTGACACCCACCAGTCAGGAACAAAACTTTCTCACCAAATTAAGAGGATTGGATATTTATATCCTTCAATGAAATATAATTTCAATCAATTTACCAAGAAGTTTCATTCTTATCATGTTCATTCTAATATCATCCATTAGTGTATAAGGTTTTTATATACTACTAAATACTCATATAAATTAACCATATTGGGAATTATTTTCATGGGACTACACCCTCCTGTTATATCCAATCATTTTAAATACATCCTCATTTATATCGAATTCTTCTCCAAATGGGCCAAAGAAATACCACTCATAGAATCCATGGAAAAAGAATCATCAATTTCATAAAGTAAAAAATTATTACCAGGTTTTTCATCCCTCATATGATATTAACAGACAAAGAAACTAACTTTTTTTTCCTCTAAATTGAAAAGGTTGTACTAGGAATATAAAATTGATTCCAACCACTCATCCTTCTATCATGCAGAATAAAATGGATAGATATAGGATTTCAACAAAACTCTATCAAACAAACTTCAGAAAATAGTGGACAAGGATAAGAAATATTGGACTAATATGCATCTAAATACCTTGTGGTCCTACCATAACACAACCTGACCTACTATGGTAGTGACACTATATTCATTGTTTTATGGGAAAAAGAAACTTTTCCCATTCAAGTTCAATTTTCTTCGCTCTTCATTACCATTTTCGATCAATTTTTTATGGGTAAGTAGTCCCAGAAGTTGTTGGACAAATCGGAATGGCTCAATTAGAAGAAACCTCATATGTTGAATCACATAGAGGGCCATAAAAATGAGATAGTGTGAGATTTAAAAAAGAAGGTTAACCTTCCTTCATTCCTAAAAGTAGAATAGATTTTTGTATCTCAGGTGCCTGATGATACCTGGGAAGAAACCTTTGAAGATTGAACAAAAACTGGAAGGACCTTTTATCATCTAAATAGTCTATTCAAATGGAACATATTTTTTGACCAACTTGGATGGTGAGCGTATTATGCCATTACCAATGCAAAACTTGTCAAAAAATACATTATATGATTAAAAAAATGATCATAGTCATATGAACAAAAACTAAAGGACACAATTTGTCCTTACCACATGAAGTTAAAATACCCAGAGTGGCCCTTATCATATGACTATAAAAGGCACAACCCATACCTTCATAGTCACTAGATGTTAAATTAAACATAAACATCTTCAACACATTATGTTAAAATGTAGTGTTACCCTATTCACCATGCATAGGATTCCCTGGGTGAAAAACCTTGGAAGTATCATGTGATGAGAATGGGTAGATTTCAATGTATAATCCCCACATCCCTTATTTTCACTCCTTCCATGGAACAAGTGTCTTTACTACATGGCGTTAAAATGCATGAAATGCTCTTGAGTGCATGAACTTAAAAGGCACATGAATCATACTGATCACCCAATGTTAAAACAATAAGACAATGCATTTTAATGACAACTAAATATGATAACTATGTGTAGATTGATTCTCTATTTGATGAGATCTTTAACTCTTCTATCCTTACACTCCTCTCACTCTTATCTCTGCTTATGGTTTCCTCCTGAAACCCTTAGATTCAGGGTTCGCGGTGCATCAGAGTATTGTTCATATTCTTTTTCTTCATTTCATCCCATATTTTCACCTCCTTCGGACTTCTGTTACTCTTTTAGTGTGGATTATCTGTGGGTTCTTTCCCCTGTAATTTCTTTCATAGATTTTCTGCACTTGGTTTTTTTCCTCTTTGGTCCTATTCCTTACTTTCACTCCAGTGAAAGCGCTTCAATTTTTATTTTTTGTTGTCAAATTATTCTTCTAGGAGGTTTTGGGGTCCTTATAAGGGTTTTCTACAACTGAAGATTTTAGATTCCCTTTCCACTACTCTAACCTCACATTCCACTATAACTTTACAGGTCGGATATGGAGCGGTGGTTAAAAGAGGTTTTGAGTGTTGTGGCTCGATGGTCGATAGGTCACAAGGCACTGCCCGAGTCATCTTAATTATGTTTTTAAGGCTCTTGGTTTTCTATGTCATTGTTTTTTTCCATTGTTATGATCTCTCAGGTTTTCAAAACATTTCTCTGACCTTATGATCCACTACTACTCTCCTAGTCGGATATGAAGCAGTGGTATCAATGGGGTTTTGGGAGGTGTGGTTCGGCGTCCACCATTGTTCTTGGCACAAAGCCTCTGATAAGGGTTATGGTTTTTCATATTTTTTCCTCATGACTTCAGTGAAGGTTGGTTTTCTTATTCTCGGTGGCCGATCAGTTTGAATCTTGTTCGGTGGTGTTATGATATGTGGTTCTAGTTGGGTTTTGTTCATGATTGGTTTTGGTGGTAGTCATCAGTATCTCTCTCAATGGTGAAATGTAGCATTATTATGATTTTCAAAGAAGTGAACTCATTATTTATTAGTGGTATAATTATTTATGGTTCTATAGGGGTTGAGGATAACTTGGTGAGATGTTATATGGTGGCTTCGATGGACTTTGGTGGTATTTAGTGACTGTTGTGGTGTTTTTTCCTAGACGACGACGATGGGGGTGATAGATAGTGACGACGATCGTGGTGTGTCATGATGTTGATAGATGATGACTTGAATTTGTTTGGAATGGGTAATCTCGGACTATGATCTGCTCAGGTGTTGTGTTATTTTTGTATTTTTGAACATGAAATTAGGTCTCTCTTGTTTTTTGGATCCTACCTGATGTTTAGGTTACTGATTATCCTTAAAGAATATTTTGAAAATCAAATAAAAAAGGAATTTTCAGTTAGTTAGTCTCTATTTGATGAGATACATAGGGACTCCTGGATCCCTCATCCTAGGCCTTTCCACAAAACAAAAACAAAATTCTTCCACATTCCCTGCATATGAGTTAGATCAGTGCAGTGAATCTTTACCCAGAACTACGCACAACTTGATTATTGTTTCCACATGATACATAGTGACGCCTAGACCTTATGTCTCAATCCCAACCATTTTTTTAAATCAAGTATGATTTTATTTACTAGTGATTGACTCCATGTCATTCATTTATGTCACATTCCTCCTTACTAGCTGACAAATACACTCCATACCGACCAGTGTTAACTTGTCACTTCACCAGCTTTCCGTGAATTTCACCAATACAATAAGGGAAACCCTCACTATTATTTTTTTATCACACTGAGAATAGATCACATGGGATTATGAATCATAGTAATAGCCTCCTCATATAATTAGGTCACTCCATGGTCTGATCACCATAACCTTAAACTTGGTGTATCTCATTGAAAATGAATTTGTATGATGTGAGAACTCATACCTTCTCTTCACAATGGGTAAATAACGCTCTAGTCACATGATGATAAAATATGTGTCTCATTTCCTTACTGAATTATATTAATCTACATGGTTAAAATTCCTTTCATATTATGTTAAAATGAACAATTTCATGACCATCGGCTAAGAGGACCACTATTCCAGGTGTCAGTCCCCTATCATACCTTCTCTATAGAAAAACATGTATATTAAATCTCATTCCAATTAGGTACATAGTTACTTCTAGGATCCTCGTCATAGATATATGCACAAAAAAAATTACCCTACTCTCTTGTGTATGAATTATATTTTCATGGGATATTCCATCATGAGTTTTCCCTTTCACTCATAAACCCATGTTAAAAAAATTCCACTTCTATTTTCTTCCCTATATAAGAATTAAAATTTATTTTGGGAACTTTATTTATATATAACTACATATGTATTGATTTTTATCTCAATGAGATATGTAGTGACACCCAAATACTATATCCTAGTCCAACCACAATATGATAAAAAATGATCCCTTACTATACAAAGAGCTTGATCGGTGTGGGGAGTCCCTCTATCTAGAACTATGAATGGTTTGATTCTTATCTAAATGAGATAAGTAGAAACACCAGTATCCTTTTTCCATGATCAACCATAATTTAATAGAGGATTTCTCTAACTGGTCGAGATACATTAATTCATGTTAGGGTTAAAGGGATCTTAGATTCAAAACCTTAAAAGGCACACCATGCATCCTTACCACATGACATTAAACTGTAGGGAAACTTCCTCACCATAAAATGTTAAAATGAATGGTTTACATCCCTATTATATTATGTAAAACTATGTATTGTTGTATCCCTCATCTGAGAGGACCATAATTTATGGTGTCAATACTCTATCACACCTTCTCTCTAGAATTACAAGTGGCTTGATTATCATCCCAATGGGATATATAATAATGCATGAATCCTTTATTCTAGGCCTAAAAACAAAAATAATACCAATCATATTATCCTAAATATGATCTAGGTCTATGTGTTACATTCTCCACTTGGTCATAACTAACATCTGTCTAAATAAATTCAGTGTAGTTCAAACATATTGATTTTACAAATCACACATCATGTCTTGGGAAACATAGATTCCCATAAGCTTCCTTTGACTATCAGTGAAAAATTTGTTAAACTCTAATAGAAACCATTTTTTTGACTATTCTTAATATACCCACATGTGGATCCGCATAATACACCTTTAAATGTGGTCTATCAACTAGAGGAACTTTCTTCCTTAAGAGAATATCCTTTTATCTCTGCATGACTTGAAAATATCATAGTAGAAACCAATTTTCAAATTTCGTCTATGTTTATCCCTTTTGTGTTTATCCTATATCATTCCTTTTAATCCAAGAACCCTCACTGACAAGATTTAGGACTTCCTTCACTTCTTTACCCGCATGTCTGGACTATGCTAGAATATTTATGGACACTACCCCAAAACCATGTGATTTGTGGGATAGTGTCTCCACCAAAAGATAGGGATTCATAAAAAATAACCTTAAACTGAGAACTATCTCATAGATTAGATAGTCCTAAAATATCCTATGTCCTCCAATATTCTCTTGTTTCTCACATAGAGTATGAATAACATGATCTTAGAGGTTTCAGGTGATTATTTCAGGTTTTAAGTTTCTTATGGGTTCCCTCACTTTCGAGTTCATGATTGAAACAAAATTCCCCTTCTAGACATGTAAATCAAATGTGTGTAGGAAATTTCCCTTACACATACAATGATAATATAAATTCTCGTTCATAAAAAGACACATTATTTTCAAAAAACACACTTCATGGTATTTAAAAATTAATGTCATTGAAAACATACCTTGGCTATCAGTAATAAGATAATCCAGCTCTGAAGGAAAACATTTTTTGAATATGCATAATATGCCCAAATGTGACTTTTCATTATATGCCTCTAAATGTGGCCTATAAACTAGGGGAACCTCCATCATTAGAATAATACCCTTCCATATATATATTCCACAATGACATCATAATATAGATCACTTTTCAAATTTAGAACATGGTCATCATTTACATGCTTTTACCATACCATTTATTCTGATCCAAAAATTCCAAGATAATGACTTAAAAACATCCCACATCACATATGAAATATGTTGAAGCATTATTGAATATAAATTTCTATTTAATAACTCATGGTCAAAGTTATTTAACCTAAAACATCTACTGCATTGGTCTAGCTTGAAAGACATTAATCTTCCAATGAAATAAGACATAAAACTAATTAAGTTTAAAACCCACAAAAGGGAAACCCGTGAAAAAGTAGAGTGTTAGCTTTCTAGGAATGTAATCATCATGATTTAGAAAGGATCGATCAGTTTAAACTAAAAATTAATGAAACTTGTTAGGTTTAAAATCCAAAAAGGGAAACCTATGAAAAAAAATGAGACATGCCCATTATGTTTGATTCGTAATATATTTAAGAAAAAAATAGTATAGTGATACAAAAAGAAATAAAATTTTTAGGGTATGTCGTGTGACCCTAGAAATAGTCAATCACTAGGTAACTCAAACTAAGAAAAAATTAGTGTTCTATGAATATTCATTCATGAAATTTAAGTTTAGATAAAAAAATTGATATAATATTATTCACCCTTTCAAAAAAGTCCAACTTTAGTGTTATAAAAATGGTAACTATACTTATACCCATACATGATCCACACAAAAATAAAAATAAATAGATTACTTCGGTATAAATTTTAATCATTAAAAATGTTTTCTTTAATCACTAGTAAAATCATTTAGGATATCTTGAAATTACCTTTTGAAACACTATAATATGATATGGAGAGACAACATGGAAATCAAGGAAAACAAAGAAAAATAATTGAGAACAAACAAGTCTTCATTCAATTGCAAAATTTATCTTATGAAAAGAAAGAACATACACAATTTGGAGTTTTTCCTTGAGGTTAATGAGAAAATATAAATAAAAAGGGACTATAATAATAATTGACCATTTTTGTTCAAAGAATTAGCTATCACCTTATATGAAATATTGAGGGAGTGCATGAGAAAATCTCTTTGATTAGCTTACACATCATCCAATTGAAGTCTTTTCTTAACATGGGCATATATCTCTACGATTTTTCATCCAATGGATCCTAGAGCTATTTTTTATGATGATAATTGTTCCTTAACCCTTGATATATGAGCCTATTATTCTTTTATATATATAGTCTATATATAAATTTAGTTATGGAGTTTTACTTCCTCAAAATCCAAAAGATACAAATCTGTGGTCACATCTTCCAAAAATTCCGAATGATGATTAGAAAGATTAAATTGGAATAGATCAAATTAAAAAGTTTCCAACTCCTCTCAATATATGATAACCGTATAGATAAAAATATGTTTATACCAGAAGTCAAACCCCCTGTACCAACTATAAATAGGATTTGACAAATATTTTCTACCTTATCATCAATATTTTCAACATGAGTTTCTGAGATAATAGTGAAAACTTAGCACCAAACCCATTTTTGCATAGATTGATTCTCAATAGAATCATTAGGATACGAAATTTTATCATCTATTGCTAGAAGTATATATTCCAGAATTAGGTTCATTACCAAGGGTCTCGATCTAAACAATAATTCAGTTACAGGGAAGACTTCCATCACTCATTATTGTTTAATTTCAAGGATTAATCCCATGAGCATAAGGTCTACTAGTTAAGTTCCTATCACCATTTCACTTGGACCAATTCCAGTAATACAAACAACAACATCATTCAAATATTTTGGGTCTATACCACTCTATACATGAGAATAACTTTAAAGTGAAAGTCCCTCAAAATTCTTGGAATGTTTGGGCACACATTTTTCTACCTTAGGAACTGGTGATGGAAATATGAAACGAAATGAACTCAAAGAAACCAATGGATTATTCACCCATCAGACCGATTTCCCCAACATTCCATTTGGATAATATTATACCCACTTATTGGAATAACCCCATGAAATGTTGTTTGAACATTAATAGAAGGAAATATAACTTCCATTCCAGAATCCTCACATATCAAAATCAACCAAAGTTGATAGAGAATGGCCGGGTGTGACTCCTTCTTGTTCCCAGTGAGAGGTAAAGATGATTTTTTTTGTAAACATACAAACTATCATGAAAACCTATAATGGGTATATGGTTCTCAAATGGTAACTCAATCTATTCAATATGTCTAAATTCCATCTCAAAATGAGATGATGTTGTAACTTTCTTCCAAGGTTCCTCCACCATTGTCCATCACTACTCTAGAAGATGCTAAGTAGGGAACAAAATAAAAATTTATGGGATCCCATAGTCACTAAATAACACTATAGATGTCTACGGATATCAGTTGGAAAATAATAATGTTTATAAATATTGGGAGAAAAAAAAATAATGGATCATTATGGTATACAGATACACATAAAATTTAAAGTGTTCTGATATCCAACCATATAGAAATTTGAATGGGTCGCTCAGACGATACAGAGACCTTACCTCCTATATGTGACCCAATAAATTTTAAAGATGAGAAAGGGTGGATACATATAGTTTGATAGGCTATATATATATTCTAATATGGCCCCCATAATCATGGTGAAAACTCTAACATTAGTGTAAACATCCTGGGATGGGAAAAACCATCCACTTAGAAACATGGTGAAATATCCTTCCCTCCTTAAATATAATGATGTTTTTGACTGAATATTGTAACCCCACATGGTATGTTCACCTGCCTCAATAGTGGACCCATATAAACCTAGAACATATCACAATTTTTGAGTAGTATGATTCATAGTATTCTGAACCTTCGACCTTGGCCTACTAGCTTGCGAGAACAATTTTATCCAATCACTGAATGGAATAAATGAATAGATATGAAGGGTATAGCCCAGTAATTTCTCTACTGTAATCAATAGTCCACTCAATAATGGATAAATCTATTCAATATCTTCCCACATGTTAGCTGTAGGAAGAAAAACATCATACATATTACCAAGGATGGGAATTTTTGAGTGGCTCCTTAAACCACTTTATGTTTTTCTTATTACAAATATTTATTTGTTATATTTATTTTAAATTATTAATAATTTTAATTGTCCATTAATTAAATTATTCTTAATCTTTTATCATATAATAATATTTCATTACTTCAATATATTTAGATCTCATGTTTTGATATGTCATAACATGATATACAAGTTTTATTTTGAGTTTCTAGGATAAATAAATCATTTGGGACCATAAAACATCATCTATATATTTTTTTACTATTCCCATACAATAAATGTACCATTAACATGTAACAATTTTATAAATACACATATGAAAATGAAATTTATGTAATAATTTTTGCAAGCCTCGTGGTCGATTTTCCTGAATCAGTTACCCTCTTTATTTCAACCATATATTGATATAAAGAACTCAAGATTGAGTAATTATTTTTGGGAAAGATAAGAATTTTATATACATTGAATTACAGGATATAAATTGTTAATTGATATCTATCATATTATAATTTATTTTATAAGTCATTGTATATTTTTAGTATGATTTCTAAAGGTTTTTAGAACATTTTTTATTCTTTTTTTAATCATAATGTGATATATATATATATATATATATATCAGATTAAGTCAATTCTTTATTATTTAGAAATATAATGAAATTATCTAAATAAAATTATTCTAGAAAAAAATATTATTCAACATTTATATATTTCTGATTAGATATGAAATTTTATAATTCAATCTATTTATAGTTTTTAGGAATTTGCATACGTGAATTGCCTACATGATGAATTCATTTACATGAATCCCTTATATGAATAACCTATTTCAATTTGTATATATGATTAAAAAAATAAAATCCCTTTTATAAATTTGATTACATAGAGAAAAATTCCTACATGAAATACCCTAAAGTGAATTTTCTTACATAGCACAATGAAAATCATATTGGAAATTATTATCTATTTTACGTTTTCTTTCATATATCGATTTCTATATGTTTAAATAAAATATATAAATTTTTATAATGAATTTATAATGTCATATTAATTATTTATAACCTATTTAAATTTATTTTAACTATATTAAACAAGATTTTATGAAAATAGAAGTGTGTTCTATTTTTACACATGAAGCTTAAAGTTAGAAACTTAAAACTCATTTTTATTATTTTATGTTTTTTATTTGATTATGTTGTTTATAAATTAATATTATCAGATAATAAAATCATTAAAACTTGATTTAATATCTTTAAATTGGTGTTTTTAATTCTTTTATACTCCTCTCATATTTACTGCTTGTCTTAAACAGACTGTTTTTTATTTTTGTATTTAAATATTAAAATTTATATTTTCGTGGTATTATTTTTTGAAATATTATTATGGTGATAATTTAAATTATTTAACATATGATTTCAAATTGGTTTGAATTATTATTTATTATTTTAAATTTTGATCATGAGTTGTGCGATTATTATGCAACGATAATTTCACTCACTTTCTGATAATCCAGTTTTATCAATTTTATTATTCTAATAATTTTATCAAGTGTACAATCCAAATATATTTTTATTTAAAAGTCACAAGGATTATTGAAAAAATAAATTATGGGTGATAATGATAATAGGAGATCACATACATTCATACTCTTACATCAATCAAAGTGATCCAACTGTCAACTATTTACATCACTGTGAAAAAATCTCAAGAGAGGAACAAATCTTCTTCAACATAATTCAACTTGAAGAGATTTATTGTAACTTTTATGGAATGCATGGAATTAATCACTAAAATAAATTGAAAGGTATTTCATCAAATATTTCATCACCAACAAATTTTCTACTTTTATCCAGATGCATTCTTTGTTCTGTGTTTTCAATTTGGTTGGAGGTCTATACATAATCATCTATTACACAGGTTATAATACCTCTAAAAGTTATTCCACTGGTTATTATCACCTATCCAAAAACCATAACACTTAGTTTGGGGATACTCCTTCTATAGATATAAGGTTCCAGTATACTCCCACAAATGGCAACATGTGTGTAGTTTTGGGGACACTCCTCACAAAGTCTTGGGTTGGGATTCATTCCATGTAAAAGTTCTTGGTTTAGATTGTTCCTCTTTAAGAGTATATATATCTCTTTCATAGTGGGTTCCATACTCCATTGGTTGGGGCGTGAAGAGTAGAGTAGGATCATTAATATATGAACAATTATAAAAATTCTTTGTGTACTTATCTTTAACTTTCTATATACACTCTTCATATATCAACTATTCTTATTTTTGTAAGAAATAGTTGTTTAATAATTTTAAACCACCAAATTCTTTAATTTTCTTAATAACTTTGATAATTTTATTAAATATCTATTCACCAACCTCTATACCATATTCCATAAATTTATATTCTTGAACAATTATTATTAGAGGTTGACCTTGCTTAAGGATAGTTTATTTTTGTCATTCTTTTTATTGATACCTAACACTTCGAATATAAGGTCTAAAATTATAGGAATCATCTTTTTTTTCTATATTATATTTTAAAATAATTATTTTAATTATTTTAATATTTTTATTTTATTAACTTGTACCCTAGTCCATAAAAATACAAAGGAAATTTCTATTTTAGTGATCGAAACTTACTAAATTGAATTCTTTAAACCATTTATAACACCTCATTTTAATAGAAGTTACTATATATATTGGAAAGACATAACGGAGGAATTTTTTTAAAATATTGGTATTTAATATTGAATCATGACTAGGCCATATAAAATATATAAAGTTGAACTTGAAATTTTAACAAAAGGTCATGCTGCAAAATATGTTTCCAATAATAAATTCATGAAGTATATTTATTTCTATCATAGTATGAGTGTTTATAGTCATATATCTTATTACAAATCTTCTTATATAATTTGGATGACTTTAAAAGTCACCCATCAAGGAGAAAATAAATTGTAGAGAACTAATTTTGGCAGTAAAAGTGATGAATTTTAATAATTTAGAATGTTTCATCATGAAAGTGTGGATGAGTTGTTCAAAAAATTCATAAATATCATCAATAGCATGGCCAAACATGGTGAAACAATGAATAATGAAGTAATAATTGAAAGGATAATTCAATCCATACCAAATAAGTGGAATTAAAAGAAATTATCCATTGAAGAAAGAATTTATTTTGCAGAATAATCTCTAGATATCTTATTGGATCCCTATTACAATACAAACTCAAATCGAAAACAATGATCTTGATTAATCTAATAATATAAATGAAGTTTATTTTAATTATAAAAATGATTATTCTAACTCTTATAGTGATTCCTTGAATTATTCTAGATAAGAGAAAGATGATAATCTAATTCAGGTTGATAAACTCATTCAAGGGCTTATAAAGAAAAGGAATACAACCAAAAAGGATGAAGAAAAAAAAAGATATACAAGAAGTATTTCAAAATTAAATTCAATAAAGGAAAATTCACTATTACTTTCTATGAATTTAGGAAACCCAAATATACCAAACATGTGTTCCAAAAGTTAAAACAAGAATGGAAATATTAGATGTAAAAAAATAAATGAAAAGTTATTATCATGTTGGTTGAAGCAACACTGAAGAATTAGAATCTAGTGATGAATATAGAAGTGAAAAGATACTAGTAACCTTGATATGATGGGACAATATCCATATCCAATAGATCCTTTTTATATTATAATAAATCCTACTAGTTTGTGTTTAATGGAAACAAAAATTAAGGTTAGTATTTATTATAATTATGATTATAATTATAAATTTTATTATAGTTTAGATTGTGATAAATATAATGTTAAAGAATTAGTTGATTAATGTGATGAATTTCAAGTGGAAATTGAAAAACTTTCTTAAAAGTATGAAATAATGACTAAGGATTGGAAGAATGTTTCTTTGGAAAAGAAATATACTACTTTATAAAATGAAAAGTTGAAAAATTATATTTTTGAGTTTTATAAAGAAAAGGAGAAAATGAATATTATGGTGAAAAATATTTCTAATATTGAAAAGGAAAATTATAGTTTTAAAAATTATACTTCATCTACTAAAGATAATATTTGTGATGATCTTGAGTTTGTTTAGAAATAGAATGTTAATATGAAAAAGTAAATTGTAAATTCGAAATAAATTATATATATCTTTTTTCAAATTAAATAAAAATATAATAAGATAATAGACATGATGAAAAAAATAAAGATGAATCTATTTTTGGTTATAATTATCAAATTCATAAGATGTACAAGACCAATTTTTTTAAGTGTTCTATAGGGATGTTTTCAACAGTTACTTTCATTAAATTTCATCTACAAGTACATTATTCCAATAAATTTTTTCATAGGTTCCCTAAATCTCTCAGAATCACTAGAGTTTCTAAATATAGAAATTTATCTTCTCATATTTAACATTCCGTTACCTTGATCAGGTAATTTTCCACCTTTTATAATTTCCTGGTCTATTAAAAAATATGTTTATGTGATTTTTTCGTGTTTTCTATAGACTATAGAAGAGGTACACATTGTGTACCTAAAGTACACATCATGTACTTGGTGCTGGTTTTATTTTGTGGATTGGGAGATCAGGTCATGAACTAGGGGATCATTTTGTGAGCTGGTACATGTCGTGTAGTGTTTAAATGTTATATTTTAATATGAGGCGATGGGTTTTTTGGCATAACTTATCCAGCGTGGACTACACGTCGTAACCCTGGGGTACATGTCGTTACCCAGTCCGTGTCCAGTTTTATGTCACATGTTCGACAATTTTTCTTAGTCCTTTTGTTTCCAAACCTCTTAGCTCTAGACCCTAGACCCTTCCTAGGTGTTTTTCAGAGGCTCCCATCCAACCTCGGATCGTTTCTTCTCTTGTAGTGCGATTCCCGGGTAAGGGTTATCTCTTGTTTTATCTTATTATTCAAGTTCCTCTCTTTCTCTCCTATTGGGTTTTAATGGATCATATATGAATTGATTTATCTATTCCTCGTGGTGTTGGATCATGATTCTAGGTTATGTTGAAAGGTATCCTTCACCTTCATTCTCATTGATATGTGCCATTATGAGTGTCATTCTTTGGGAAAGAGGTAGGTGGTTTTGTCCTAATTTTCCAAATTGATTACCATTGCATTGCTTGATTTATTTAATTTTTTTAAATTAAAATGCTCAATATTGATTTCAATTGATTTTATAAAACCCAATTTTAGTGAATTGGGATATTTGAAATGGTTTTGGAATGGAAATTTGGGAAACCCCAAATTCCATTGAATTGGGGTTGGTTTAAGTAAATTGTATTATTTAAACTGTTGAATTTAAATTATGGATTTAATGGAAATGTTTTCAATTAAATTGTTTAATTTAATTGTGTAAATTAATTTCGAAAAAGATGGAATTAGTTTTGAATGGATTTCAAACTCATGAACATAGATTAAAATTATTTGATAGAAATATAGTGGTTTTATCTTGTGAAAAAGGTATGTTTTTGAATAAAAACTATTTTTGTTTTAATTGGAAAGGAATTAGAATTTTTAAAATGGAATAATGGGATTGATCGTATTTTAATCAGTCTTATAACAGTTCTCCCATCATGTAAGAGAGCATGAAAGCCTTAGGTAGTTAGTGAGTTATTTTGATATACTCTATGCTACGTCAATGTTCTAAAAAATACATGCAGTGGGTCACATCCCTGATGGGTTAGTGATGAGTCTCCTTTGTCCAGTGTCATAGGGATGTGTGTATGTAGAATTTTCTAAGTTCACATAGAGAGTGTGAAATTCTATAGTTGGTTAATACTATCGTACCTTTTGGTAGATGACCATGTTTCTCACTTGTTTATTTATATTTGATATATAAATGTATTCCAATGTTTTTTTGAATTGATTTACATGCCTGATTAATTTACATAAACTTTATTATGTAATTGTTTTACTTAAGCCATTGTTTTAGAAATATTTTATCTCTTGTAAAGTAAATCATGTACTTTGAATGTATTTTCCATCATATTGAAAATGTATAGAATATTTTGTTTAAATATAATTTTAAATTTCCAAACCTGTTTGTTATGAAATATTGTAATATTTTCTTTGGATATTCTATATTTGTCATTTTTTATGGAATATTTGGTGGTATCCTATTGGGCTTAGGCTCACACTATAATTTTAACTTCAGGTGTTTGTAGACATTCTCCTTTTAGGATCGAGCAAAGGGAAGTGATCTCTTAGATGTGGATCCAGCTGTTGAGATTTGGACTTGGTGAGTTATGTCCTTAGGGACTTTGGGGTGTTTTTATATATTAGTACTTTATTTTTAGTTCTTTGGATTAATTTTTTTTGTATTCTGGTACCTTACTCCCAGTGGAGTTTCTTATGGATATGCATACTATCTTTTATTTTTTTCTTCTGAATTATTGTGTCAAAATAATTCCCACTTGTATGTTATAAGATGCCAGGTGCTAGTCACTAACCCATGGGGATTGAGAATTCCCTTAGTTTCATGTCATGGACGACTCAGTTGTCGAGTTACCAGGGTACCCGGGCTGGTTCGTGACAAATTGGTATCAATGGAGGCTGTTTAGCTAGTCTTGAATTAAACATACATTTTTGAAATATTTTTGAGACTTAGGAGGTATTTGCATTTGAGTTCTTAGAAATCTCTCACTTAAACAAATATTAAGTCACTAGGGGAGGTTAGGGAAAGATTCTTTGTGGTTTAGTTCTAGTCTTTTTCTTATTTTGATTTGGATAGAGAGAAATGAAAATATTGTTTGTCCCTTATGTTGAGAATATTTTCTTTTCCTACTTAGTTTGAGTGTTAATCTAATGTTATCCTTTTATCTGCTGATTTTTTTGTAGCATCATACCTCTAAGAAGACATGTGGAAAAGATATAGGAAAAGGTTGCTACTGAACCTCAACAAGAAAATCTTATTGTTGATCTGAATCTAGTTGAGGTGATTGTGTGCACTGTCCACGCTTTGGGACAGGAACCACCTCCATTTCCCACTCATGATCTAGCTATGTATCCTCAAGGGATGTTCTTTAGAATTTTTCTTCAGAGTTCCTTCACTAGAATCCACCCATCTTCAAAGTCTCCACTAATCCTCAACTTTATGATAAATGGTTAGGTAAGATAGAACGCCTATTTTGAGTTCTTGGAGACATCAAAAGTGATCAAGGTGAAGTGTGACAACTTCATGCTGGAGGGATTGAGTAGGAGATGGTGGAACATGATGGTGATGGAAGAGAAACATAAGGTCTTATAGTGGAAAGACTTCAAGGTTATTTTAACTAATCAGTTCTATCCAGAGTTGACGGTGTTAGCTAAGGATGAATAGTTTTTCAAGATTAATCTAGATAACAAAACTGTGACTGAGTATTCAAATAACTTTTCTAAGTTGGAGTAATTTTTTCTTGAGATTGTATCTAATGAGAGTATGAAGGATCTATGGTTTGAGTTGGGACTTCAATCAGATATCTGTTCTTATGTTTTCTTACTAAAGATTCCCACTTATGCTGATGCACTGGATAGGGAGATGATGGTTGAGATAGACTTGGATGAAAAGTCAGGGATGATGGGAGTTCATTTTTCTCCTAGTGGAAGTGTTGGTTCCTTCAAAGTAAAATATAAACATGATGATCCTGATAGCTGTTCTCGATGGAAGAGTCATTCCATACCTCCTATATCTCCAGCAGGAAGTTATTTGACTTGCTACCATTGTGGCAATCCAGGACATTTGTAGAGGGTTTGCACTGAGGTAGTCAAAAATAGTAGCTCCTATGGACCTTCAGGGCACTTGAAAAGGTTCTTCCATCACTTCTCTACTACGTGTAGTGGTAAATGATCATTATCTCCTTCTAAAACTGTGGAGAAATCAAATGCTTCACTAAAAAAAGAGTTCCATCCACATTAATTCAGAATAAAGCTTCTTCATAAAGTGGAAGAGTCTCCAGAGGAAGCAGACATAGGTCCTGTGACTATGAGTTGTACCATTAGCATTGCTTCTTCATTATTGATGGATCTTTTTTATACTAGTTCATCTCACTCTTTTATTTCAACCTGTATCGTTAATATGATAAATATTCCTATAGAGAAACTATGTTGTGAAATTGATATTACTACACCCCTTGGTATGAAAAGAGAGAAGGTTCTCTATAGTCATTCTTGTGTCTTCTCTCTATTAGATGTTGAGCTATCTTGTATCTTTCTATTTCTTGATATGAAATCTCTTTACATCATATTAATGATGGGTTGGATCATTTCCAACAAAGCCCAAATTGATTGTTATCTTCGACGGGTCTACTTTACTACTTCTAGTGGCGTACCTCTTGTTTTTCCAGGAGAATGAGACCCAATGTAGAGAAGATTTGGACCTTATTATACAAAGATGGGGAAAGTAATATTAGTTTTTTCTTTTAACCTGGAGTGCGATTCAATGGGTTGTGATCTTCCTCTAGTCATCATCGAGTTTCCGATGTTTTTACTTCATATTTCTCTAGTTTTCTAGTAGTGAAAGAGGTTGTGTTTTCTATTGACTTAATGCCTGGTACTAAAATAGTCCCTATCCCCTCTTACTACGTAACACCAAATAGGATAAAATAGCTGAAGTCTCAATTGGATGATCTTATTGAGAAATGATTTATTCATCCAAGTGTGTCACCTTGGGCAGCACTGGTTCTCTTTACTGAGAAAGCTAACGGTTCTCTTAGCTTATGTGTTTATTATCAAAATCTCAATCAAGTTATGATAAAGTAAAAATATTTATGGATTAACAATCAGTTTGATCAACTGAAATGGGAGAAGTGGTTTTCAAAGATCGACCTTTGATCTAGTTACCATCAGTTGAGGATAAAAGAATATGATGTTTAGAAAAACACCTTTCAGAGAAGGTAGGGCACTTTGAGAACCTTGTTATTCTCGTTGGTTTCAAAAATTCTACTTCTATTTTTATGGATTTAATGAAGTATATTTTTCATGATTATCTGGATACCTTTGTGTTAGTCTTTGTGGATGATATTCTTCTTTACTCCAAGTCTATGGAGGATCATGTGCAACATTTGAGAACAGTTCTAAATATGATTAAAAATCACCACCTTTATGACAAGATTTCATAGTGTGATTTCTAGATTTGGTAAGTGGAATTTTTGGGACACGTGGTGTCTAAATAGTTCGTATAAATTTATCTTGAAAATTTGAAGCCTGTTATGACTTGGGAGAAACCATGAAATGTCTTTGTGACTCAGAGCTTCTTGGGATTAGCCAGATATTACAGTAGGTTCATGAAAGACTTCTCGAATCTGGCTTCACCGATGACTTCTATAAATCATAAGGGGGTGAAGTTTTCATGAAATGATAAATGTAAGAGTTATTTTTTTAAGTTGAAATGTCTGTTGACTACTGCAGCAGTGTTGACTCTTCCAGAGGCTGGGAAGGGATCTATGGTCTTTTTGTGATGTATCAGGTTCTATCTTGGGTTGTGTTCTTAAGAAGGGTGAGCATTTTGTAGCATATAAATCTCGTTAGCTTAGGACACATGAGAATAATTATCCTACCCACAATCTGGAACTTTCAACAGTGATGAAAACACTCAAGATTTGGTGGCACTGCCTTTTTGGAAAAAGGTTTACGGTGTATTCAGACTACAAAAGCACGAGTTATATATTATTCCAAAAAAATTTGAATCTTCAGCAGAGGTGTTGGTTTGTGTACCTTTAGTCTTTAAAAATTGACATCACCTATAAACTGGGGAAAGGGAATGTCGTTGGTGGTGCTTTTTGCAGGAAACTTCTAAACTAGGAAGTGAACGAATCTTTGGAAGAGTGGAATTTTATGGCTCGTTTTAGACAATTGCATATTAGAGTTCAGGAGAAAGGGGATGAAGTTTATTTAGCTATTGTGTAGTTGATGTATACTCTTCTTGAGATGATTCTTCAAGATCAAGAGCTTGATGATGAGTTTTCTAGTGTTAGAGAATCCCTTTATGGTGGGGAAATAGTTTCCAAGTGGTTTTTCTCCCAAGAGTGTGTCCTATGATATCCGAACCGCTTTGTTGTGCCATTATTAGCAAGGAAGTCTATAATGGGATATTTCTATAATTCTCAATGGGTTGTGTACCCGATAACCACAAATATGTTATATGACATGAGCCGACAGTTCTGGTGGCCATGTATGAGATGTGACATTGCTGAGTTTTTATCTCATTTCTATACATGCCAATAGGTGAAAGTAGAGCACTAGAAACCTTAAGGTTTTCTTTAACCACTTTTAGTCCCTACTTGGAAGTGGGATGAGATCTATATGGACTTTGTGGTTGATTTTCCTCATAAATATAGAAATAATATTTTAATATGGGTTGTGATTGATAGGCTGACCAATTCAGATCACTTTATACCCATTCGTGACATAACCAAAGTTAAGGAGTTGGGAAATATCTACGTGAAATAGACTATTTACTTGAATAGAGTACCATATGAAATAGTATCTGATAGGGATCCTCAGTTCACTTCTCTCTTTTGGATAAGACTTTAAGAGGCACTGGGATCTCAGGTTCGTTTGAGCATGACCTACCATCCACAGTCGGATGGCTAGATAGAAAGAGCTATAAAAATTCCTGAGGATATGCTTCACACCTGTGTCTTCAACTTTTCTGGGGATTGGGATGATCACTTGGGGCTGGTTGAGTTATCTTATAAAACAATTTATTAGTCCTCTATCAGAATGGAAAATTTTGAGGCCTTTTATGGCCGACCTTGTAAATCTCCGTTGTTTTAGTCAGAGGTTGGTGAATGTTCTTTGGTTGGACCAAGAATGGTGTAGGATACAATAGTAAAGATTTATCTAATTCATCAGAGGATGTTTATAGCACAAAGTTGATATTAGTATTATGATTATTGACACCATAAATATTTGGAGTTTTTAGTTGGTGATTAGGTTTTCTTAAAGGATTCACCTTAGTTGGGTCAACGATGTCTTGGGAGGCAAGGGAAGCTTGATCCTCTCTTTGTGGGACTTTTCAAGGTTGTTGAGAAGGTAGGGAAGGTTGTGTACCATTTGGAACTTCCACCGCACCTGACATAGATACATGACATGTTCCGTGTATCGCAGTTGGGAAAGTATCTATCCTCACACGTTTTGAGATGGAGTGATCTTGGGATTAAGTCTGATTGATCTTTGACTAAGAAACTAGTCAAGATAGGTGATTATGAGACCAAGGTACTTCCTGTGAGATGATACCTTTAGTTTGTGTGTTATGGTATCATGATGATGATAATCACGAGACATGGGAATGCAAGGCACTGATGATAGAGAAGTGGCCTCATCTTTTTGGAATGGAAGCTTCTTTATAGGCTTTATGAGGACAAAATGTTTTTATGGTGGGGAGGTTGTAACATACCATTACCTTGATCAGGTAATTTTATATCTTTTCTAAGTTCCTATTCGGTTATAAAATCCTTTTATGTGATTTTTCTAGGTTTACTAGAGATTGCAGAATAGGTACACGCTGTGTACCAGAAGTACACGTCATGTACTTGGTGTTGGTTGTATATCGTGGACTAGGAGATCATGTCGTGAACTGGGGGATCATGTTGTGAGCTAGTATACGTCGTATACCTGAGTTACACATTTTTTAGGGGTTAAATGTTAGTTTTTAATCCCAGGCGATGGGTTTTTGGGAATACATTATCTATCATGGACTACACGTCATGACCCTAGGGTACACGTCATGACCTGGCCCGTGTCCAGTTCTAAGTCACTTGTTCGAGAGTTTTATCAGTCCATTTGTTTCCAAAGCTTTTTTCTCTCAACCCTGGACCCTTCATAGGCATTTTCTAGAGGCTCCCCTCCTTTCGGTTTGATTGGACCATCCTTGGATCATTTATTCTATTATGGTGCAATTTCAGAGTAAGGGTTCTCTCTTATTTTATCTCATTCTTCAAGTTACTCTCTTTATCCCTTCTTGGGGTTTAATAGATCATTTAGTAATTGATTAATATATTCTTAGTAGTGTTGGATCATGCTTCTATATTGTTTTTCAAGGTATCCTTCACATTTTTTCTCATTGACGGGTGTCGTTGGGAGTATCGTTCTTCCAGAAATAGTTTTGTGGTTCTGTCCTGATTTTCCAAATTAATTAACATTGTATTTCTCGATTTATTTCAATTTATTTTTTAAATTAAAATTCTCAATCTTTATTTCAATTGATTTTATAAAACCCAATTCCATGTAATTAAGATATTTGAAATGGTTTTGGCATAGAAATTTTGAAAAACCCCAATTCCATTTAATTGGGGTGGGTTTATGGAAATTGGATGATTTAAACTTTTGAATCTAATTATAGATTTTATGGAAAGTATTTCAATTAAATAGATGAATTTAATTGTGGAATTGTTTTTCAAAAAGGATGGAATTAGTTATTAATGGATTTAAAACTCATGAAAATGGATTAAAATGATTTGATAGAAACACAATGGTTTTATCTTGTGAAAAAGGTATGTTTTTGAATAAAACCTATTTTGGTTTTAAATAGAAAGGAATTGGAATTTTTGAAATGAAAAAATGGGATTTATCAAATTTTAATCTTTCTTAAAATAGTTCACCCATCATGTAAGAGTGCATTCAACCCATAGGTAGTTAGTGAGTTATTTGGATACACTCTACGCTATGACTACGTTCTAAAACATACATGCAGCGGGTCACATCCCTGATCAGTTGGTGACGAGTATCCTTTGGCTAGTGTCATGAGGATGTGTGTATATACATTTTTCTGAGTTCACATAGAGACTACAGAATGCTATAGCTAGTTTATACTATCGTACCTTTTGGAAGATGACCATATTTCTCGCTTGTTTATTTATATTTGAGAAATAAATGTATTCAAATGTTTGTTTGAACTACTTTATATGCATGTTGAATTTACATAAACTATTTTGTGTAATTGTTTTACTTAATCCATTTTTTAGAAATATTCCATTTCTTGTAAAGTAAATCCTGTTCTTTGAATGTATTTCCCATCATTTTGAAAATGTATAGCATGTTTTATTTAAATATGATTTTAGATTTCCAAACATGTTTTCTCTAAAGTATTGAAGTATTTTATTTGGGTAGTCTATATTTGGAATTTTTATGGAATATTTGGTGGTATCCTATTGGGCTTAGGCTTACACCCTACTTTTGTCTTTAGGTGTTTTTAGACTTTCTCCTTCGAGGCTCGAGCAAAGGGAAGGGATCTCTTGGAGGTGGATCCATCTGTTTAGCTTTGGTCTTGGTGATTTGTGTCCTTAAGGACTTCGAGGATATTTTCCTATTTTAGTACTTGGGTTTTAGTACTTTAGCCTTATGCCTTTTTTTATTTTGGTACCTTACTCCCAGTGAAGTTTCCTATTGATATGAATAATGTCTTTTATCTTTTTCTTTGGCATTATTATGGAAAAATAATTCACACTTGTATGTTGTAAAATGCAAGGTGCTAGTCACCAAACCATGGGGACCATGAATTACCTTAAGTTCATGTTAGTTCCATCTCAGTTATTGGTTTACCAAGGTACCCGAGCTTGTTCATGACATCATATACCTTACAATAAATGTTTTAAATATTCTTTGGTATAGTAAGATTATGTTAATAACCTAATTAGTCCCAAAATAGCTTGGATACCAATTTTTTTATTTATTATTTATAGTAATCTATCATATATACAAAAATGTTTAATATAATAGCATATACTCTTAAAATAAATTTTCATTTCATTAATATATAGGGAGTATTTTCAATTTTTTTTTAAAATGATTTTAATACTGGTTGATTTTTCTGAAATAAAGCATAAATTCAGGGGGGATATCTTATTATATATAATTTTCTATTAAATTTATGGAATATTTACCATTATTTATCATTTATATCTTTATATTTATGGTTTTAGGTTTTCATGTGTTTAGGGGGAGTTTGTGTGCGTTTATATGCTGAAATTTTCAGATTTTCATGAAATTTGTGAAATCTAGAATCTATTTTCTAAATTAATTATATTTAATTTATATACATATTTGTTTATTATATAACTATTTTAGAACCACTCATACATCCTAGATGATCATAAATTACTTTTTAAACCTTGAATTTTCATAAAATCTTACTTTTAAAATATTTTTCATTTTTTTTATAAAAAAACTTTTAAAAATTCTACATAGGGAATTTAAATATACATTAGAAATATGGATGAATTTATCTTGGATTATTGATACATGTTTTAAAATTTTCATGTTCAATATTTATAGTTATCTTTATGTCATTGCCTTATAACTTTATGTTCATTTATTTGATTTGAACCCATTTCTTTTTGATAATTTCAAAACGAGGGAGATGTATTTTAAATTATACTTTCTTTTGTAATTATAAAAAAGGGGGAGAATGTTGATTGGATCCTTCAACAACTTTATGTTTTTATAATTAAAAAAATTTCTTTGTTTTATTTGTTTTAAATTATTAATACTTTTAATTTCTAATTAATTAATGTATTCTTAATATTTATACATATCATAATATTTTATTTCTTAAAATATATTTAGATTTCATATTTTATTTTATCTATCATGTTTGAAAAGTTTTATTTTGAGTTACTAGGATGAATAAGTCATTTGGGACCTTAAAGTATCATTTGTACATGTTTTTTACTATTACCATTCAACAAATAAATTTTCCCATATATCCATTTTGGAAATCCACAAAGCCAAATGAAATTCATGTTTACATTTTCTTGAACCTTAAAAGAGATTTTACAAAATCAGTAACCCTCTATATTTCAACCATATCTTGATCTACATAACTCAAGGTTGAGTGGTTATTATTTTTTAAAATGTAATAATATTATAATAATTTTATTAGAGAAAATAAAATTATTGATCAATATCTATCATATCATAAATTAGTCAAGAATTCAATATATATTTTTAGTCCGGTTTCTGTAGTTTTTTTGAGAACTATTTATCTTCTATTTTGTAATCATAACTTAATAAATATATATCTTATTAAAGATATTATTGATTATTTATAAATATAATTAAATTATCTAAATATTATTATTTTGGACCCAAATTTAATTCAAACTTTATCTATGTCTATTTTTATATGAAATTTGAGAAGTCAATCTTTTTACAGTTTTCAGGAATTCACATACATGAATCACCTATATGATGAATTAAATTATATTAATCCCTTACATGAATCACAATTATTGATTTGGATATTTTATTTTTATACATAGATTCCCTTATATCAATTCTCCTATGTAGAGAAAAACATCTACGTGATTTTTCCTACATAGATCAATGAAAATACTATTGGAAATTATTCTTTATTTTACATTATCTTTCATATATAAAATTTCTATATGTTTATTTCATATATTTAAATTATTATAATGGATTTATAAATTCATATGTGTTATGTAGAACCCATGTGAAGTTACTTTCACTATTTGAAACATATTTTTATGAATATCAAAATGATTTCTATTTTCATGCATGAAACTTACAACTTGAAACTAAAAAAATAATTTTTATTATTTTATGTTATATTATTTGATTATATTGTCTCTAAATTAATAATATTTTATATTAAAATCATTAAAACTTGTTTTAATATCGTTAATGGGGTGTTTTAATTCTCTGGTAATCTCTGCTTATTTACGGATTATTTTAAAGAGAATGTTTTTTTATTTTAATATTTCAAATTCAAACTTGTTATTTTCATGGGATCATTCATTGACTAATTATTATAAAGACTATTTAAATTATTTAATGTAAGATTTCAAATTGGTTTGAATTATTCATTCTTGTTTTAAATTTTGGTCATGAGTTATGAGATTATTATGTAATGATAATTTCTCTCTCTGTTCGATAATACAGTTTTATCACTTTTATTTTTATAACTATTTGGTCGAGTGTGTAGTACAAATATATTAGTATTTAAATGAATTAAGGATTATTTTAAGAGACATGACTGGTGAAAATGATAAAAAATATCTTATACATTCATACTATTACATTAATAAAAGTGATCAATTTATCAACTTTTTATATCATTGTGATGAACTATCAAGGGAGGAAAAAATATTATTTGACTTCATTCACCCAAAATAGATGTATTTTACCTTTATTATAATTCCTAAACTTCAAAATTAAAATGTATTAAAAATTACTTCATCAAATGTTTCATCACCATTAATTCATTATACTTATATCCAGTTGTATTCTTTGTTCTATATTTTTTATCTCGGTAGAGGTTTTCACATAATATTTTTTGATATAGGTTATAATATCTCTAAAAGGTATTCCCCCAGTTATGATCACCTAACATAAAAATAGAACACTTAGGTTAGGGATGATCCTTATTGAAAGACTAGTTATCTATCTTCTCATGTAAAAGGATGTGTGTGTAGGTTTGGGGTTTCTCCTCACAAAATCTGAGGTTGGGATTTATCCCATGTAAAAGTTATAGGTTAAGATTGATCCCATGTAAAAGTATCTCTCTCTTTTATAGTGGGCACCATAATCCATCCGTTGGGTTATGATGACTATAATATTATCATTTAGATCCAAAATAATATAAAAATTACTTGTTCTATTCTCTTTAATTTTGTGTGTGAACAATCTACATAAATTCATTATTATTATTCTTTTAATAAATGATTGTTTAATAATTTTAAACTAGAAAATTACATAATTTTTTAATAACTCTGATAATTTTAATTATGGTCTATTCACCCCTTCAAGACCACCTTCCATCAATGTATCTGACCTAAAAATTGTCATTAGAGGCTGGCCTTACTTAAGGATAGTTTAGATCTATCATTATTTTTCCTAATACCTAAGACTTTATATATAGGGTATACCCTTTTAACAATATTCAGTTCTACAATATTTTCCTTTAAAAGGATTATTTTAATTTTTTATATTATTTATTTGATCTAACTTGTCCCCTAATCCTAAAAAATACTAAGGAAATATCTATTTTAGTGATGGAAACTCATGAGATTGAATTATTGAACCTGTCGATACCACCCCATTTCAATAGAAGTGACTATAGATAATAGAAAGATGGAATAGAGGTATTTTTTTAAAAAATATAGATATTTAATATTAGAAAATCATGGCTAGACCATATAAATTACTTGGAGTTGAAATTGAAACATTAAATGGAAGTGATGTTGTTTAATTTGTTTTAAAATGTAAAGCCATGAATTATCTATATTTATATCTTAGTAAGAGTGTTTAAAATGATATATCTTATTATAAAAATACTTATGTCATTTAGAGGAGTTTAAAAGTCGTTTATAAAGGAACAAAAAAATTGTAGAGAATTAATATTGGAATTCACAGGGTTGAATTTCATGAATATAGAATGTATAATAATAAAATTTTGAAATAGGTGTTCAAAATATTCATAAATATATTCAAAAACATGATCAAACATAATGAAACTGTAAATAATTAAGTACAGATTGAAAGTATACTTTATGTCTTACTGAAGAAGTGGTATTCAATTAAAGTGTCCATTGAATAAAGAAAATATTTTTCAGAATACTCTTTGGTTGAGATGATTTGGATCCCTATCACAATAAAAAATCAAATTAAAGAATAATTTGCTTGAGTAGAGTGATAAATGAAAAGGAGTTTATTTTGAATCTAAATATGTTTTTTATCACTTATAGTAATTAATTATATTATTTGATCTTGGAGAAAGATGATAATCCAAGTCAATTTTCTAAATTCATTGAAGAGATCATAAATAAAAAGCATAAAACAAAAAATGATGAAGGAAAAATAATAGATACAAGAAGTATTTCAAAAGAAAAGGAAATAAAGGTAAATCCACTATTATTTTTTATGAATGCATGAAACCCATACATACCAAACTTGAGTTTCCAAAGTTGAAACAAAAAGGGAAAAATAAGAATTAAAAAAAGAAATGAGATGTTCTTATCATGATGGTTATAACTTCACTGTATAATCAGACTCTAGTGATGAATCTGGAAGTTAAAAATAGATTAGTAACCTCCCTCTAGTGGGAAAATATCCTCAGGTAAGATCCTTTTTATGATATGGGAATTCCTTATAGTTTTTGTTTAATAGAAATAAAAAATAAGGTTGGTAATTATTTTAATTATTATTATAATTCTGATTATTCTTCTATTTTAGATTATAATAAATCTAAATTTAAATAATTAGGTTATAGATGTTATTAATTTCAAGTGTAAATTGAAAAATTGATAAAAATTTAAAATTTTAACTAAGTATCATAAGATAATTTCTAAGTGAAATTAAAATATTTCCTTAGAAAATGAAATGTTGAAAAAATATATTCATCATTTTGGTAAATAAAAGGATAAAATTAATTCTATTTTGAATAATATTTCCAATATTAAAAAGTAAAATCATAGTTTTAAAATTGTTTATTCATCTACTAAAGATAAAGTTTTTGATGATCACAAGTTTGTTCAAAAAGATAATGTTAATCTAAAAAATGAAAATTTAAATTTTAAAGAAATTATATCCTCCTTTCTTAAAGTAAAATAAAAATATGACTAGTGTTAGCTATGATGAAACCAAATAAATATAAATCTATTTTTGGTTATAATCATCAAATTCCTAAGATATTGAAGACTACTTTGGTTAAGAGTTCTACAGGGAAGGTTTCAGCATTTACTTACTTCAGATGTCATATGCATATAAATTATGCTAATTAATGTTCTCTTAGGTTCCCTAAATCTCTTGGAATTACTAGATTTTCTATATCTATAAATTTATCTTTTCATGTACCCTACAATAAATGACTCAAATCTACTTAGGTACCAAAAAACTATGTTACAAACCTAATTAGAACCAAAATAGAATAGTTATGAATTTTTTTTGTGTTTGATTATTTAGTGGACTCTACCAAATATACTTCAATGTTCAATTTAATAGTGTATACTCTTCAAATAATGTTTAAATTCATTAAAATACTTATATTATTTGAAATTTTTCTCTAATCATTTAACACAGGTGGAATGTTTTGAAATAAATCATAAATTTAGGAGGATATATTATTTTATCTAATTTTATATTAATTTATGGGAGATATTCACCATTTATTAATAATTTATATAATTATATTTATCATTATATTTTTTCATGTTTTTATGAGGGAGTTTGTGTTTGTTTATGTGTTTAAATTTCAAGATTTAAATGAAATATATGAAATTTGGAATCAGTTTTTTCATATTACTTTTGTTTAATTTTTATATATATTTGTTTATTATATAAATATTTTGAAACCTACCATACATCCTAGATTATGTTAACTTATTGTTTAAACCATATGTTTTCTAAAAATCTTATTTGTAAAATATTTGACTTTTTTTTTTCTCAAACAAGTTTTAGAAATTCTGATAATGAAATCTAAATCAATGTTTGAATAGTATAGGTCTTTAACAAGGCTCAATGATAAATGTTTAAAATTTTTTATGTTCATTATTTAAATTTGTATTTATGTAATTATATTATAAATTTAAATCCATTAATTTAATTTGAAACTTTATCATTTTTATAATTTCAAAAAGGTGGAGATGTTTTTGAAATTATACATGGATTGGTAATTGTCAAAAAGGGGGAGAATATTGAGTGGATCCTTGAACCACCTTTTATTTTTATAATTAAAAATAATTATATGTTTTATTTCTTTAAAAGTATTAATAATTTTAATTTTTCATTAATTAAATTACGATTAATAATTTTTCATATCATAATATTTTATTTCTTAAAATATATTTAGATTTCATGTATTGATTTTTCATAACATGTTCTATAAGTTTTATTTTGTGTTACTAGGCCAAATAAGTCATTTGGGACCTTAAAATATCATTTAGAAATGTTTTTTATTGTTTACATTCAATAAATTTACTATTACCACATATCAATTTTGGAAATCTACATAGCCAAATGAAATTCAAATAACCATTTTTGTGAACATCATAGCCTATTTTTTAGAATCAGTTACCCGATGTTTTTCTAACATATCTTGAGATAGAGAACTCCAAATTGAGTGATTTTTTTGAAATATAATTATATTATATAAATTTCATTATAATACATAAAATTATGAATCGACCTCTATCATATCCTAAATCAGTATAGAAATAATTAAATATTTTTAGTTTGATTTTTTGTATTTTCTCAAAAATTATTTTTATTCTGTTTTTAATCAGAAAATGATATATAGATATCTGATTAAGGTGATTATTTATTATTAATAAATATAATGAAATTATATAAATATAATTATTTTGGACACAAAAATAATTATTCCTATATCTATGTCTGTTTGGTTCTAAAATTTGATAAGTGAATCTCTTTATAGTTTTTCGGAATTCACATACATGAATCACCCACATGATGAATTTGATTATATGAGTCCCTTAAGTAAATCACCTATTTAAATTTGGATACATGATTCAGATACGTAAATTCCATTATATCAATTTTTATATGTATTTAAAAACACCTATGTGAATTTTTCTTGTGTAGCTAAATGAAAATCCAACATGAAATAATTCTTTATTTTATGTTTTCTTTTATATATTTATTTTATGCATGTTTATTTGAAATATTTAAATTGTTATAATGACTTTATAAATTCATATTAATTATATATAACCTTTGTGAATTTATTTTCACTATTATAAAAATGTTTTTATGAATATATAAGTTTGTTATATATTCATGCATGAAACATACAACTTGAAACTCAAAAATCATTTTTATTAGTTTATGTTGTATTATAAAATTATATTATTTATAAATTAATATATTATGATTTTAAAATAATTAAAAATTGTTTTAATGTCTTTAATTTTGTTTTTTAATATGTTGATACTCTCCTTGTATTTACTTATTTTCTTAAACAACATATTTTTGATTTTCATATTAGAAATTCAAACTTTCTATTTTCATATTAGAAATTCAAACTTTCTATTTTCATGGGATAATTCATTGACCTATTATTATAGAGATCATTTATATTATTTAATGGATGATTTAAAATTGGATTGAATGATTATTTATTTTTTTAAATTTCGGTTGGTAGTTGTGAGATTATTATGAAACGATAATTTATCCATCTTTTCGATAATCCGGGTTTATCAATTTTATTAGTCTAACTATTTGATCGAGTGTGAATTATAAATAGATTTTTCTTTAAATGACTCAAGTATTATTTGAATAAAAAATGGGTAAAAATTATTACATGTCATCTCATACATTCATACTCTTATGATAGTCAAAGTGATCCATTTCTCAATTTTTTACATCATTGTGATGAACTTTTGAGGGTAAAACAATTATTCTTCAACTTAATTCACCCTAAATAGACATACTATACCTTTCCATGAATTCCAATAATTCATCATTCATATCCATTAAAAGGGCATGTATCAACTATTTCATCACTAGAAATTATTCTACTTCTATCAAATTGTATTATTTGTTCTATACTTAATATATGGGTAAAGTACTTGACATAATCATTTCTAACACAAGTTATACCACATCTATAATATATTCCTCTGGTTTTGGTCACCTGACCAAAAAGAAGAAATATTAGGTTGTGGATACTACTTTTATAAAGGATGATATACTATTTCCTCCCATAAAAGGATGTTTGTGAGTATGATTTGAGTTTCTCTTTACAAATTCCTAGATTGAGATCCATCCTATATAAAAGTTCTAGGTTTATATTTCTCATGTGTAAAAGTATCTCTCTTTATTTCAAAGTGGGATCAATACTCCATCAGTTGGAGTGTGAAGAGTAGAGTTGGATTGTTGATATATGAAATATTATAAAAATTCCTTGTGTTCTTCTATTTAATTTTCTATATACACTCTTCACACATACACTATTCATATTATTTTAAGAAATAATTGTATAATAATTTTAAACCACCATATTCCATTTTTTTAATAACTCTAATAATTTTAATAATGGTATATTCACCAGTATCTAGACCATCTTCCATCAATGTATCTGACCAAAAAATTAGTATTAGAGGCTAAAATTTCTTAAGGATAGTTTATATTTATCATTATTTTTCATAATACTTACCATTTTGTATCTAAGGTATTCTATTTTAGGAATCTTTATTTATTCTCTATTGTCTATTTAAAGTTTTTTTTATATATTTTTATTTGTGCTAACTTGTATCATAGTATTTAACACAACTATGGAAAGATCTATTTTAATGATGGAAAATCAGGAGATTGAATTATAGAGTCTGTTGATACCATATCATTTCAATGGAAGTGACTATAAATATAGGACAGATAGAATAATGGTAATTTTGAAAAATATAGGTATTGAATATTTTAAAATCAAGGATAGGCCATATAAAACAATTGAATTGGAATATGAAATTTTAATTGGAAGTGATACTACACAATATGTATTAAATTACGAAGTCATTAATAATCTTTATTTATCTCTTAGTAGATGTGATTAGAGTCATATATCTTCTTATAAAATTGATTCATTCATTTAGAGGACCTTAAAATTCACTCATAAAAGAATAGAAAAATTACAGAGAACTAATATTTAAATTCAAATGGATAAATATAAATAATTTATAATGTCTGATCATGAATTTGTTAATGAGATATTCAACATATTCATAAATTTCATCAATATCATGATCACACTTGGTGAAACCATAAATAATGATGTACTGATTGAAACAATACTTCAATCCTTACCAAAGAAGTGGAATTAAAAAAAGTAACCATTGAATAAATATAATATTTTGAAGAATACTCTGTAGATGATCTGATTGAATCCCTATTAAAATATAAACCTGAATTGAAGAAGAATGAGCTTGATTCATCTAATAAAATATTGGGAGTTTCTTTTAAATATAAATATGTTCCTATTAACTCTACTAGTGATTAATTATATTCTTATAGCTTAAAGAAATATGACAATCTAAGTCAAGTTGAAAAACTCATTCAAGATATCACAAATAAAAATCATACAACCAAAAATTATAAAGGTAAAATAAAGATATATAAGAATTATTTCATAATAAAAGGAAAGAATGGTAAATTCACTATTATTTTCTTTAAAAATAAGAAACTTGGACATACCAAGCATGAGTGTCCAAAGTTAAAATATTAATGGAAAGATGATAAGTAAAAAAAGGAAACAAAATATTATTATCTTGTTGGTTGGGGATGCACTGATGAATCTGACTCTAGTGATGAATCTTGTAGCGAAAAAGAGACTATTAACATTGATTTTATGTGAAAATATTATTAAGTAATAGATCCTTTTTATTCCAGGGTAAAGCCTATCTATTTGTGTTTAATGGAAATAATACATAATTTTAGAAATTATTATAATTATGATTCTGATTTTGAATATTATTCTAGTTTGTATTTTGATAAATCTAATGTTAAAGAATTATGTGATTTATGAGATGAATTTCAAGTGGAAATTGAAAAACTCGTTAAAAATTATGAAATTTTGACTAAGGATCATAAGAAATTTTCTAAGGAAAATAAAAATATTAATTTAGAAAATTGAATATTGAGAAATTATATTTTTGAGTTTGATAAAGAAAAGAATAAAATGAATATTAGGGGAAATAATATTTCTAATCTTGAAAAGGAAAATGACAGTTTGAAAAATTCCACTTCTTCTACTAAAGTTAAAGTTTGTGATGATCTTGAGTTTGTTCAGAAAGGGAATGTTAATGTAAAAAAAGGAAATTATAAATTTGAAAGAAATTATATGTATCATTATTTAAGGAAAATAAAAATATACAAATATGGTAGCTATAATGAAATAAAATAATGATAAATCAGGTTTATAATCATCAAATTCCTAAGATGTACAATAAATCTTTTGTTAAGAGTTATTTAGGAAAGGTTCCAACAGTTACTTACTTTAAATGCCATCTGCAAGTAAATTATTCCAATTAATGTTCTATTAGGTTCTATTAATATCATTGAATTATTATATTTTTAATCTGTAGAATTTTTTCTTCTTGTGTACCTTATAATAAATGTCTTAAATTTTATTGGGTATCAAAAAATTATGTTACTAACCCAATTGGACCCAAAATAAAATGGGTACCAAAAAGTGTTTGTGTTTTCTTTTTTACAATATTCTTTAATATTTCTTAAATGTTCAATATAATAGTGAATACTCTTCAAAAAAAGTTTTATTTCATTAAGATATAATAAGTATTTGATTTTTTTTCTCTAATCATTTAATACTGGTGGTTTTTTTTGAAATAAAGCATACTTTTATGGAGAGAACTTATTCTATCTAATTTTTATATATTTTAGGAGTATATTTAAAATTTATTTATCATTTATATCATTATATTTAAAATTTTATGTTGTCATGTTTTTAGGGGTATTTTGTGTGTGTTTATATGATGAAATTTTCAATATTACATAAAATATGTGAAATCTGATTTTTTTCTGATTTCATTTGTTTTATTTATGTATATATTTGTATATTATATAAATAATTTAAAACCTCTAATTCATCCTAGATGATGTTATATTAATTCTTAAACCTTAATTTTTTTTTATAAAATCTTATTTTTAAAAGACTACTCATTTTTTCTCAAACAAATTTTAAAAAATTCTACTCAGGACATCAAAATATAAGTTTGAACAGTGGATATATTTACTATAGCTACTTGATGCATGTTTCAAAATTTTCATGTTAAATATTTATAGTTATGTCTATATCATTACCTAATAAATTTCAATCCATTTATTTTATTTTAAACCTTATCTTTTTTATAATTTCAAAAAGGGGGAGATGTTTTTGAAATTATACTTGTTTTTTTAATTATCAAAAAGTAGAAGAATGTTGAGTGGATCCTTAAACCACTTTTTATTTGATAATTAAAAAGATTTATTATTTTATTTATTTTAAATTATTAATAATTTGAATTTTTAATTAATTAAATTATTCATAATATTTGATCATATTATAATATTACATTTCTGGAGATATATTTTTATTTCTTGCTTTTATCTATCATAACACATTCTACAAGTTTTATATTAATTTCTGAGGATAAATAAGTCATTTTTGTAATTCCCCAACCCTAGTTACCAAGAGTCGGTGCATTATTACGTATCATTGGCATGATCACAAAAGAACAAGTCTCAAAAGACTGATTAGTTTAATAGCCTTGGAAGTACTAGATATATTCACAAGGTTTACATTACATCATAAAATGGAAAACTACAACAACATTGTTTCCATAGACAACACTGAGATCCCATAGAATATCCCTGTAGGTCAGTTATAATATAATTCTTTGCATCCTGGGAAAAATAAAACATATAAAGGGGTGAGCTCAGATGCTAAGTAAGGATAACAATATAGTGGAAAATTTCATAAATAAGCACAAAAATTTAAGGAAACGTATAAAACTAAAACAAAAGACTTTTAAACTTGAACTTCAGCATAATATGGAAAAGATAAAATCAAAATAATTCCATTGAATTACTCACATGGGTATTCTACTAGTCGAATAATCACATGAAATATCAATAGCCACATTCAAAATGATGGAATGCATAATGCCAGACATTCATAACTACATAGTCAAGGCCTTGTGCCAAGAATAAAAATAGGATTTTGTCAAGGCCTTGTTCCCAGACACTAGTTTGTCTCATGAAACCTACCGATGCATCGACGAGCTATAGTGGGCTCCACCCATCACATACTAAGTCTAATTCATTCCTCATATGAAAAGGTTTAAACATAAAATAGACATTCATATTAAAACTAGCATAAAAAATATTAATACTTTATCCATAAACCATGAATGGTATGAAATAACACATCCACAGTCAAACATATCACAAAACCTTCAATACAATATAGAAGTTTTGTATCATAATAAATTAACTTCAAACAAACGTAAAATCCATCAAAGGATGTTGACATAGATGAAATCAAAACCTTTTTAGAGAAATATCTATTTCTATTTTGAAATCATTTAAAAGTCACGTAATTATAAAAGAAAACATTTATATTTGAAAATATTATTATAAGCTTGAAAGGGAATCTTTGACTATGTTATAATGGTGGAAAATAGTCGCACCTGCCGTATATGTTAAAAAAGACATTCTTATCTTAATTTTGTCGAAAAGGTTGTAATGGACCTTGTTTGGAAAATGGTGGAAATATTACTTTATAAACATCTTATAAAAGTCAAAAAAGGGTATAAATGACTTTAACCCATAGTCTATAAAATAGTAAGAATGTTTTGAAATACATTTTTAAGAAACATGGATGTGGATGATAAAGAGGTCCCAATAGATAATTACATATAAACTACCTCGGATAATGAAAAGATTGTGAAATTAAACCTTACCTTATTCTTTCCCTTGATCAATGGTAGGTTAAACTCCTATATAATGGTGAAATAATTGTTATTAAATTATAAAAGAATCATATACATTAATCTGATATCATATATGATCTTTTAACATTTCTTTGTTAATAATATCTTAGTATTATCACTGTTTCGGGTGTTAATGGATTTGTTTTCCTTTATATTATTTGTTATGTGAGTCATATTTGTTATGTATGGGATGTATATTATTCTTATCCATAATGATATCAAGTCTTTAAACCTTATTTTTAATCATAAAATGAAAATTAGTCTTGAATGGATACGATAGGGAATGAATCTCATCGCATTTGTGGAGACGGTAATCCGTACGTACGTACAAGAGACAATATCATTCATAAAATAATATATAATTGGATGTTATATCATATATATAGAATTATTATCATGTTATACTTATTATTTACATAAATTACACATCATTATTATACCCATCCAAATAATAATGTTTTGAATAACAATTACACCAGTACGTGGAGACGGTAATCCGTACGTATGCACGTATGGTGCCATGTCATTCAAAGGATGGATAGAATAATGAATATCGTTGTACCATATTTATAATAACATCATAATATATAGAAGATACTAGATTTATTATTTTAGAATGGAAATAACAAAGAATGAGGAAGTGGACGAAGAAAGGAACATAAAAGAGGTGAAGAAATATTTACCTCTTCTTCGGGTACTTCATTTTGATTTGATCAAAAGGTATCCTTAGGTTGGATTTATGACTAAATTATGGCCTCTAGGATGAAGTTAGGACAATTTAGAGGGTATTTGGTCAAGGTTTGGCAGATCCAAATGGCTTTGAAGGTGTGAATATGAGAGAAGGTGAAGTGACCTTTTATAAGAGGGGTGATGGGCACCTTAGGAAAAGCTAGAAATATTATTTTATAATAAAATAATATTCCATTTCTAATGCCTAAAAAGTGGATTATTTAAAGGATAAGGTGTGGATGGGTCAAAAACCACTCAAAAAATTGGTTTTATACAGGTTTGGGTCACAATATTAACTTTATCTTTTAGATTTAACTTTTAGTTAAATAGTTTGACCTTTACCATGTCTCTTTGTATTTTTATATTATATAGTTAATAAACTTACTATATACTTCCAAGATAATTCCAAGTGGTTAATTAATGATACAAATATCATTATATAAGTCTTTTGGCCTAAACTTATATTTTTTGGAATATAATATCAATTTATAATATAACATTTGTTTTAAAAACTCTTTTTTGTCAATTTTGACTGTCTTTGGTATTTTGTTTTTTCTAAATTCATAACAACATTATTACTTCAAAAAAATCATCTAACCAACCCTAATATTTTATATTACCCTATAAAATTAGTATAATTCATAAAAATTCTCAAATTACATTTATTTGGATATTCATAATATCAATTATTTTAATATTTTATTAATTAGGTAATTACTGCATCATCATTGTGTCTTAAATAAATTAAATTATTTAATGTATAACAAATATAAATAAAATACCATTATTTAGGAAATGTTTTTATCTTTCTAATGAATATTTATAGTTGAATTTATCTTATGTATAACCCTATATTAAAAATGTTTTATTTATTAAACATTGATTTTAACTATTTTAACTCTTTTTAAAATAAAATAATAATAAATGTCCTAATCTAATCCAAGTGGACCTAAAGGATTATATTTTATTCCTAAGGTCATTTTTGGTCGAATTAAACTTATCCAACAGAATTAGGACATGCTTTACGGTAATTGTAATATCATTTTTACCCTTAATTACCCTATTTACTTTTAACAATGGTAAATAAAAATAAAAAGTTACTATTCACAAAAATTATCTTTATCTTCTTAAACCACATTTTACTTACTGATATCAACCGTGTCTCTCGGAATTTTGAAATTCAACTCACATAAGTAGTAAAATTATGTTTTATGTGAATTCGCAAATTCTCATAGGAGGTGGGTAAAAGACGGTGAAAAGTTCTATAAATTTTTTATATATCTAAAATTATTATAAATTGACTCCAATGAATTACATTGAAATTATATAGGTATTATGTATCTATTTTTACCTAAAATAAATTTAAATAAAATAAATAATTATTTAAATAAAAATTCGGTTTTAAACTATAACTTAGTGTTTTTCACTATTCATCAAAATTAAAAGTTTTCAGAAAAATACCAAAAATTCACCCTAGGCTAATTTCAATATTCCAAATCCAAAAATGAAGTCCATTTTGAATGGTAAAATTTTTATAATTTCAAAAAGTGGGTATTACTATTCATAATGGCTAGTTTGATTGGTTGTGGTGTGTTAGAACTTGAAGTTGCGTACAACACACGCTACCCTATTATTCAAAGAGAAGCATACCATGGAAGCTTGGGGGGTTACATTCTCCCCTCCTTCAAATAATTTCAAACTCAAAATTTCTAGAGTATTACTACGTAAAAAGACTCGGGTGGTTTTTTCATCATAAGTTCCTCAGGTTCCCATATTTCCTCTTCCATCTTATTGTTTCTCCATAAAACTTTTACCAGACGAGTTGTCCGGTTTCTCTGAACTTGTTCTCTTTTATCAAGAATCTTGATAGGATATTTGCAATAAGGCAGATCAAGTTCCATTTCTAATTCATCATAGGTGAGTACATGCGTTGGGTCAGGCATGTATTTTCTTAATAGTGATACGTGGAACACATCGTGATCTTTGGAGAGACTTGGCGGCATTTCCAAACGGTAAGCTATAGCCCCAATTCTTTCTAGAATTTCGAAAGGTCCGATGTACCTGGGACTCAATTTACCGTTCTTACCAAAACCTATAATGCCCTTCCATGGAGATACCTTCAAGAAAACGTGATCTCTTACCTGAAATTCCAAATCCTTCCTTCGATTATCAATATAGATCTTCTGTCTACTTTGAGCTGCCTTGATGTGGTTTTGGATTACTTTCACCTTTTCCATCGTTTCTTCCACAAGTTTTGGGCCTATAAGTTTTCTTTCACCAACATCATCCCAACAGGTTGGTGTGCGAAATCTCTTTCCATATAATACTTCATATGGTTCCATCTGAATACTTGAATGGAAGCTATTGTTATAGGATAATTCTACCAGAGGTAAATAATGATCCCACATACCTTGAAAGTCAAGTGAGAAAGATCTCAACATATCTTCTAAGGTTTGAATAGTCCATTCTGATTGTCCATCAGTTTGAGGGTGGTAGGCAGTGCTCAAACGAAGGTCATTATCCAGGGCTTTCTAAAGACTTTTTCAGATTCATGATGTAAAACATGGATCATGATCAGAAACAATCGATAGGGGTACTCCATGAAGTGTCACAACTTCATTAATATGTAGTCTTTCTAGACTTTCAAGTGGTAAATCTTCCCTTATAGTAAGAAAATGTGCTGCCTTGGTACAACGATCAACAATGACCCATATTTCATAATTCCATCTAAGAGTCTTTGGTAGTCCCATGACAAAGTCCATCTTGAAATCATCCCATTTCCACTCAGGTATGGGAAGAGATTGCATGAATCCTCCAGGATATTGCCTTCCAGCTTTTACTTTGTTGACTAACTGAACATCTTGACACAAAATCAGCAATCTCCCTCTTCATGTTGTCCCACCAAAAATGTTCCTTCAAATATTTATACATTTTAGTGCTATGATGGTGTATAGATAAATTGGAACTATGAGAATCATCCAACAATTCCCTTTTTTGATCAGGTATATCAGGAACACAAAGTCTCTTCCCAAATTTCAAAATTGCATCTTTATACACAAACTCAATCAATCTCCCATCATTAACAGCTTTAATATTCTTTTGAAACTATTCATCATCAGTCTGAGAAGTCTTTATCCTTTCTAGTAAAGATGGTTTGGAAACCATTTGAAAAGGTATTGATGTTTCCCCTTCCATGGTGATTCCCATATCCATCTTTTCTAGATCCATGTATATGGGATACTTTTTAACTCTAATCTTGTTCAAAACTCCATGATTCTTTCTTCTCAAAGCATCTTCCATATTATTTTCCTTCCCCTGGTGGTAGTGTATCATGCAATCACAATCCTTGAGTAGTTCAAGACATTGCCTTTGCCTCATGTTGAGTTCTTTTTGTAAGAAAATATACTTCAAACTCTTGTGATCGGTATATATCTCAAATTTTTCACCATAGAGATATTGTCTCCAAATATTCAAATCAAATATTACAGATTCTAACTCAATATCATGAGTAGGATAGTTTTTCTCATGAATTTTTAGCTGTCGTGATGCATAGGCAATAACCCTATCATTCTGCATAAGGACACAACCAAGTCCTTTCGTTGAAGCATCATTATAAATAACAAACCCATCATTATCCTAGGGTAGAGTAAATATAGGATAATTGACAAATATTCTATGAAATTATTCAAAAAATTATTCACACTCTTTTTTCCCAAAAAATTTAACCCCTTTTTGTGTGAGCTACGTTAATGGGTTAGACAACCAGGCAAAATTCTGGACGAAACGTCGATAATAACCTACTAAACCAATAAAACTGTGTACCTCAGTTATACTCGTCGATGCTGGTCATTCTTGGATTTCTCTTGTCTTAGAAGGATAAACAGAGACTCTATCCTTAGAGATAATATGTCCAAGAAAAGAAATCTCCTGAATCCATAATTAACACTTGCTAAACTTCCCATATAATTCATGTCTTTTAGGAGTCTTCAGGATAATGTGCAAGTGATTTTCATGCTCTTCATAGCTTTTGGAGTATACCAAGATATCATCAATAAATACCACTACAAAGTCATCAAGATATTCCTTGAAAACCTTATTCATTAGATCCATGAAGATAGAGGGTGCATTAGTCAATCCAAAAGGAATTACTGTAAACTCACAATGCCCATACCTGGTTTGAAATGCTATTTTATGAATGTCTTCCTTCTTCACACACAAATAATGATATACATATCAAAGGTCAATCTTTTAAAAGTATTAAGCTCCATGAATTTGGTTGAATAAATAATCATTGCGAGGTAGGGGATACTTGTTCTTTATTGTTATAGCATTGATCTCCCTGTAGTCAATGCACAACCTCATAGATCCATCTTTCTTCTTAACAAAAAGAACAGGGGCTCACCATGGAGAAACACTAAGGAGAATAAATCCCTTATTACTCAATTCTTCTAGTTCCAATAATTAAACAATGGACATTCTATAAGGGGTCTCCGATATGGGCCTTGAACTAGGAATTAAATAAATGGAAAACTCAATTTCTCATTCTAGAGGATGTCCATTTAAATTTTATGGAAACACATCAATATATTATTTCACAATAGGTACATCCTCTATTTGAACATTAATTTCCTCAACCATAGTCATTTCATTCACTTCATCCCCAATAATTGAATTTAGTTGAGCTACTGGGGGTGGATCTAGATAAGAATTAGGTGGTGACGTTTCTACTCTAAAGATAAGGTACTATTTATCATCATCAAAAATTGTAACCTCCTTCTTATTACAATAAAGTTTCACATCATGGTACAAAAGCCAATCCATACCGAGGATTATATCAAATTCAATCATGGGTATGACGATGAGATCAGTAGATAAAGAACATTTATATTCCCTAATGGGGACTGATTCACAAAACATTGTTACAATGATACTTCCATTAAGAGTTTTGACTAACAACTCCCTTGTTAAATCAAATTGGAAATATCTAATTTTCCTAGAAAACCGAGAAGATATTAAACAATGCGATGATCCATAATCAAATAAAGCATTTTCTAAACTTGAGGAAATGATTAAATTACCTTCCACTACGTCTTTAGAAGCTTCAACCTCTGCAGTAGTGATAGCATAAGCTTGGAATTGATCCCTTGGACTTTTTTTGAGGTAAGTTCGCCTAACGCTTAGGACATTAATTTTCATAATTCCCCCTTTCTCTAAAATTGTATCATTCAACATCGACAGCCTCTTTCTTCCCCTTGTAATCACGAGCTTGGTGGCCTTTTTCAGCACACTTGTAATAGACTCCCATTCCCTTTAGGCAAGTACCAGGGTGTTTCTTCCCACATTTACTACAGGATGGATATTCAAATTTTCCCTTATTCCCTTTAGTTCCATTTCTAGAGTGTTCAATAGATCTATTCTTGTCTTGCTTTTCTTTAAATCCATAAGACTTAGAGAATTATTTTTCTATCTTTATAGCGCATGAGACAATATATTCGTACAACGAAAAGGATTTTGAGACTAATGCTTGACGGAGAAATGGTTTTAACCCATAAAAGAAACTATCGATATTACTTATTGTGTTACATATATAATCAACAACATGCCTCATTAACCTTGTAAAGTTAGCTTCATACTTTGTGACATTCTCAAACTCCTTTTGCCTCAGACTCAGAAATTGTCTTTCCATATCCGCTCGATGGTCATGAGGAAAGTATTTTTCTATGAAAATTTCTTTAAACTCCCTCCATTCCATATTTTATACTTACTCATCTTCCTTTGTGTTTTGAATCAATGACCACCATTGATCAGTATCTCCAGTGAGGTGGTAAACTGCCATGAAATCTTTTTCCCTTTCACTACTCCCCAAGGCATGTAATATTTTCTCTAATGAATTTATCCATTTCACAACTACTAATGGATTTGTACCCCCATTTAATATTGGTGTCTGTTGCCTCATGAAGTGATCTAACATTGATCCTCCACGCTATGGATCAGGGTGCTCCATATGGGTAAGGTTATTATTCATAACCTGAGTGAGTTTTCCTAGTATGGTGATTAGCTAATCAACACCAGTTTCATCACCAACTCCACTATAATTATCTTGAGTAGGAGGGAAAATACCTACATGGAGTGCATGCATTGATACAGTTTCTGTTACTTCTACTCGGCACCATTTCTAATCAATGGCATAAACTAGATTAATTTATGAATCCAAATACATATTTCCAAACATGTAAAACACTTAACATAAATTGAATAGTTTATGGATATAATCCATAATCATAAAAAAAATTTCTTTGGGGAAGTATATACTCATAAACCCTTTATAATGGTTTGTAAAGAAAATGATAATTATCCTAAGCATATCCCCCAGGAGTGTAGTAACCGAGAGTGCAGCAAGGCCCGTTGTCAGGAACTAGTTCCCGTTCGAGTCTAGCTTAAAGCGGTGTTTTTGGGTTTTATCTCTAGGTACATCTGTTACAGAGCCTCCTCTACCTGATCATATCTGGATAGGGATGTATTTCTTGGAAAACTCACAAAATCTCTACAATACCAAAATTCTAGGAAGTTATTATATACTAATCCTCAAAGTCTATCTTAGGGCTATGTGCTCTAATCAGAGTTTATCTAAATCTAGTTTCCAAGGTTTGTACTAAACTTCCTCTGATACCAACTATAATGCCCCGACCCTAGTTACCCAGAGTATTTGCATTATTATGGATCATTTTCATGATCACAAAAGATCAAGTCTTGAAAGACTGATTAGTTTAGTATCCTAGGAAGTACTAGATAAATTCATAAGTTTTACATTACATCATAAAATGGAAAAATAAAACAACATTGTTTACATAGACAACACTGAGATCCCATAGGCTATCCCTAAATGTCAGTTATAATATACTTTTTTTCATCTTGGGATAAATAAAACATAGAAAGGGGTGAGCTCAGATGCTCAGTAAGGATAAAAATATAGCGTAAACTTTCATAAGTAAGAATTAAAATTTAAGGCAATGTATAAAAATAAAACAAAATCCTTTTAAACTTAAACTTTGGAATAATATAGAAAATATAAAATCAAAATAGTGACATTTACTTACTCACATGGATATTCTACTAGTATAATAATCACATGCAATATCAATAGCCACTTTCATAATGATGGAATGCATAATGACAGACTTTCATAACCACATAGTCAAGGTCTTGTGCCAAGAAAACAAATAAGATTTTGTCAAGGCCTTGTTCCCAGACACTAGTTTGTCTCATGAGACCTACCGATGCATCGAGGAGCTATAGCGGGCTCCACCCGTCACATACTAAGTCCAATGTATTCCTCATATGAAAAGTTTTAAACCTAACATAAATATTCGTATTAATAAATGGCATACGAAATGTAAATACTTTATCCATAAACCATGAATGGTATGAAATAAGAAATCCACAGTCAAACATATAACAAAACCTTCAATACAATATGGAAGTTCTGTATCATAATAAATCAACTTCAAACAAACTTAAAATCCATCAAAGGATGTTGACATAGATGAAATCAAAACCTTTTTAAAGAAATATCAATTTCTATTTTGAAATCATTTAAAAGTCATGTAATTATAAAATAAAACATTTATATTTGAAAATATTCTTATAAACTTGTAAGGGAAGCTTCGACGATGTTATAATGGTGGAAAATAGCCGCACTTTCCTTATAAGTTAAAAAATACATTCTTACCTTAATTTTGTCGAAATGGTTATAAAGGACCTTGTTTCAAAGATGATGGAAAGATTCCTTTATAAACATCTTATAAAAGTAAAAAAAGGGTATAAATGACTTTAAACCATATTTTATAAAATAGTAATAGATTTTTGAAATAGATTTTTAAGAAACATAGATGTGGATGATAAAGAGGTCCCAGTAGATAATTACATATAAACAACCTCGGATAATGAAGAGACTGTGAAATAAACCATTACCTTGTACTTTTACTTGGTTGAGGGTAGGTTAACCTCCTATATAATGGTGAAATAATTGTTATTAAATTATAAAAGAATCATATACATTAATATGATATCATATATGATCTTTTAACATTGCTTTGTTAATAATATCTTAGTATTATAGTCGTTTCAGGTGTTACCAGATTCATTTTCCATTATATTCTTTATTATGTGAGTCATATTCGTTATGGATGGGATGTATATTATTCATATTAAGAATGATATAAAGTCTTTAAACATTATTTTTAATCATCAAATGAATATTATTCTTGAATGGATACGATAGGGAATGAATCTCATTGCGTTCGTGGATACTGTAATCCGTACGTACGCAAGAGCGATAATATCATTCATAAAATAATATATAATTCGATGGTATATAATATATACAGAATAATTATCATGTTATATTTATTATTTACATCAATTACACATCATTATTATACCGATCCAAATAATAATGTATTGAATAACAATTACACCAAGACATGGAGACGGTAATCCGTACGTACGCATGTATAGTGACATGTCATTCAAAGGATGGATAGAATAATGAATATGGTTGTAATATATTTATAATAACATCAAAGTATATATAATATACTGGAGTTATTATTTTATAATGTAAATAAAAAAGAAATATGAAGTGGAAGAAGAAAGGAACTTGAAAGAGGTGATGAAATATTTACCTCTTCTTCGGGTTCTTCCTTTTGATATGATCAAAAGGGCTCTTTAGGTATGTTTTATGACTAAAGGAGGGAATATAGGATGAATGAAGTATAGTTGATATGGTATTTGGGTAGGGGTTGGCTGAGACAAATGGCTTTGAAGGTGTGAATTTTAGAGAAGGGGAAGTGCCCTTTTATAAGAGGGGTGAGAGGCAACTTAGGAAAAGCAAGAAATATTATTTTATAATAAAATAATTTTCGGTTTCTAATGGCTAAAAAGTGTATTATTTAAAGGATAAGGGGGGTATGGGTCGAAAACCACTCAACCAATATGTTTTAGATAGGTTTGGGTCACTATATTAACTTTATCTTTTAGATTTAACTTTTAGTTAAATAGTTGGACATTTACCATGTCTCTTTGTATTTTTATATTATATGGTCAATAAACTTACTATATACTTAAAAAAGAATACAAAGTGGTTCATTAATGATACAAATATCATTATATAAGACTTTTGGCAGAACCTTATATTTTTAGGAATAGAATATCAATTAATAATAAAATATTTGTTTTAAAAACTCTTTTATGTCAATTTTGACACTATTTGGTATTTTGTTTTTTCTAAATTCATAACAGCATTGTTACTTAAATAAATTCATCTAACCAACCATAATATGTAATAGTAACCTATAAAATTAATTTAATTCATAAAAATTATCAAATTACATTTATTTTTATGTTCATAATATCAATTATTTTAATATTTCATTAATTTGGTAATTACTGCATCATCATTGTGTCATAAATAAACTAAACTATTTAATTTCTCAAAAATATAAATAAAATAAAATTATGTAGGAAATATCTTTATATTTCTAATTAATATTTATAGATGAATTTATCTTATGTATAACCCTATATTAAAAATATTTTTTTTATTAAACTTTGATTTTAACTCTTTTAACTCTTCTTTAAATAAAATAATAATAAATGTACTAATCTAATCCAAGTGGACCTAAAAGGTCATATTTTATTCCTAAGGTTGTTTTTCATCGAATTACACTTATCCAATAGAATTAGAACATGTGTTAGTTTAATAATAATATCATTTTTACCCTTAATTACCCTATTTACTTTTAACCGTGGTTAATAAAAGTAAAAAATTTCTATTCACCAAAAATTATTTTCATCTTATTGAACCAAATTTTACTTAAAAATATCAACCGTGTCTCTCGGAATTTTTAAATTCAACTCACATAAGCTGTAATATTATGTTTTATGTGCATTTGTAAATTCTCCTAGGAGGTGGGTAAAAGACGGTGAAAAGTTCTATAAAATTTTTATATATCTAAATTTTTTATAAATTGACTCTAATGAATTACATTGAACATATATAGGTATTATGTATCTATTTTTACCTAAATAAATTTAAATAAAATAAATAATTATTTGAATAAAAATTTGGTTTTAAACTATAACTCGGTGTTTTTCACTATTCATCAAAAACTAAAAGTTTTCAGAAAAATACCAAAAATTCACCCTAGGCTAATTTCGATATTCCTAATCCAAAAATGAAGTCCACTTTGAAAGATAAAATTTATAAGATTTCAAAAAGTGGGTATTAATATTCATAATGTCTAGTTTGATTGGTTGTGGTGTGTTAGAACTCGAAGTTGCGTACAACACATGTTACTGTATTATTCAAAGAGATGCGTACCATGGAAGCTTGGGGTGTTACAATTTGAGACCTTAAAATATCATTTATACAGGTTTTTAAAATTCCTATAAAGAAAATGTACTATTACCTTGTAACTATTTTGGAAATCCATGAAGCCGAATGAAATTAACATTTTCATTTTTGTGAACCTCATAACCAATTTTGCAGAATTGGTTACCTTATGTATTTCGACCATATCTTGAGCTACAGAACTCTAATCTGAGTGAATAGTTTTTTGAAAATATAATAAGAGCATGTAAATTTCATTATAATACATACAATTATGAATCTACCTCATATCATAAATTATTCTAGAAGCCACTATATATTTTTAGTCTTATTTCTATAGTTTTTCAGAACTATTTTTTATATGTTTTTTAATAATAAATCACGCTATAAATATCTGATTAAGGTGATTATTGATTTTTTATAATGGTATTGAAATTATAAAATTATAATTATTCTTTTATCTAGATATAATTATGAATTTATCTATGTCTTTTTATCTTTGAAATATGAGAAGTTAATATATTTACACTTTTTAGGAATTCACATAATTGAATCTCTGACATGTTGAATTCAATAAAGTGAATACCTTATGTGAATCACATAAATTTATTTGGGTATATTATTAGGATATTTCAATTAACATATGTCAATTTTATTATGTAGAAAAAAATGACTATGTGAATTTTTTTATACAGCTCAATGAAAATCCTATAGGGAATTATGCTATGTTTTACATTTTCTTTCATATATTAATTACCTTCCGATTTATTTAAAATATTTAAATTATTATAATGTATTTATAAATTCATATTAATTGTTTAGAACCTGTATAAAATTATTTTTATTATTTTAAACATGTTTTTATGAAGATCAATGTGTGTTCTATTTTCATGCATGAAACTTACATATTGAAAATATAAATTATTTTTCAATGTTTTATGATGTTTTATTTGATTATATTGTTTATAAATTAATATTAGTTGATGTTAAACTCATTAAAAATTGATTTAATATCCTTACTAAGGTTTTTTTAATTCTTTTATAATCTATTCATATTTACTACTTGTCTTAAGCAAAATGTTTTTTATTTTTGTATTTCAAATTAAAACTCATTATTTTCGTGGGATCATTCATTGAATTATTATAATGGAGACCATTTTAACTATTTAATGTATGAAATCAAATTGTTTTAAATAATTCTTTATTTTTTTAAATTTTAGTTATGAGTTTTGATATTATTTAACAATGATAATTCCTCCCTCTTTCTAATAATCAAGTTTTATTGATTGTATTATTCAAACTCTTGGAATGAGTGAGTCGCCTAAAGAGATTTTTATTTAAAGGAATCAAGGATACTTGTAATAAACAGAATAGGTGATGATGAAAACATGAAAAATCATATGTTTATACTCTTACTTAATTAAATTTAACCATTTCTCAACTGTTTATATCATTTCGATAAACTCTAAAGGGAGAAAAAAAATCTTATTCGACTATATTAAACTTCAATAGATGCACTGTACCTTTTTTGGAATACCATGAATTCATCATTAAAATGTATTAAAAGGGAATGAATCAATAATTTCATCACCAAAAAATATTTCCACTTCTATCCATTTTTATTCTTTGTTCTATCTTTTCCTTCTCGGTAGTGGTTTGCACATAATATTTTCTCACATAGGTAATAATACATCTAAAAGGTATTCCCATAGTTATTCTCAACTGACAAAAAATTATAATTCTTAGGTTGGGGATGATCCTTTTAGAAAGGTCAGGTTTTTGTATGCTCCTATAAAAGGCTGTGTGTGTGACGTTTTGGGGATACTCCTTATAAAAATTGGAGGTTGGGATTCATCTCATGTAATTTTTTTATGTTTATATTCCTCCTTTGTAAAATTATCTCTCTCAATTTTATAGCGGGATCAATATCCCAACATTTAAAATGTTAAGATTATATTAGTTTCATTTAGATCCAAATTTATATAAAAATTACTTATGTTCTTCCCATTAACTTTCTATAAGCAGTCCTCACATATCCACTATTCTTATTATTTTATGAAATAATTGTTTAATAATTTTAAACCACCTAATTATGATTTTTAAACCACTATGATAATTTTAATAAAGGTTTATTCACCCCCATTTAGACTATATTCCATCAATGTATCCAAAAAAATGATTAGTATTAGAGGCAGACCATGATTAAGGATAGTTTAGCTCTATCATTTTTTTTCTTGATACCTAACACTTGGTATGTATGGTTTACCCTTTTAAGAATCTTCCATTCGGATCTGTTATATTTTAAAATCATTTTTTAAAGTTATAATATATTTTTATTTGAGATAACTTGTATCCTATCCCTTAACAAGACTATAGAAAGATCTTTTTCAGTGATGATAACTCAAGAGATTGGATTTTTGAATATGTTGATACAACCTCTTTTCGATATAATTGACTACAGATATTAGAAAGAATGAATAGAGGTATTTTTAAAAAATATATGTATTGAATATTGGAAATTAATTTCTAGACCATATAAAATACCTAGAGTATAAATTGAAACTTTAACTGGAAGTGATGTTGATAAGTTTGTTTTAATTTACAAATTCATGATTTATCTTTATCACTACTTTAGTAGGAGTTTTTATAGTCATATATATTCTTGTAAAACTACTTTTTACATTTATAGGTATTTAAAAGGCACTCATCATGAACTGAAAAATTTCAGATAACTAATATTGGAATTCATAGGGATTAAATTCAATAATATAGAATTTTTTTTCAGGAAAGTGTGAATGAGATGTTCAAAAAATTCACAAAGATCATCAAAATCACGGTCACACTTGGTTAAACCCTGAAGAGTGAAGTACTGATTGAAAGGATACTTTGATCCTTAACAAATAAGTGGAATTCAAAAAAAGTATCCATTGAATAAAGAAAATATTTTTCAAAATACTTTCTAGATAAGCTAATTGGATCCCTATTACAATATGAACTTGGATGGAAGAACAATAATATCGATTCATCTAGTAAAAGAAAAGGAGTATATTTTAAATCTAATTATTTTTATGCTACCTCTTCTGATAATTCCTAAGATTATTCTATCTTAGTTAAAGATGATAGTATTATTAAAGTTGATAAATTAATTCAAGTTCTTATAAAGAAAAATTATAAAATAGAAAAATATGAAGGAAAAATAAGAGATACCAGAAATATTTAAAAATTAAAACAAATAAAGGTGAATCTGATATTATTTTATATGAATTCCAGAAACATGGACTTACCAAACATTATTTTCAAAAGCTTAAAAAATAAGTTAAATAAAGAATTAAAAAAGGAAATAAAAGGTTGTTTTCATGCTAAAAGGAGTTTCATTCAAGAATCAAACTATTTTGATGAATCTATAAGTGAAAATTAGATTATTAACCTTTATATGATGGGAAAAAATCCTCACGCAATAGATCATTTTGATTCTATGGTAAAGAAAAATATTTTGTTTCTAATGGAAACCAAAACATAAGGTTTGTAGTTCTTCTAATTATGAATATGATTATGAATATTATTCTGGTTTAGTTTTTGATAAATCTAATGTTAAATAATTTGGTGACTTATGTGATGAATTTCAAGTGGAAATTAAAAAACATACTAAAAAGTATGATATTTTGAATAAGGATCATAAAAAAAACTTATAAAGAAAAAACAAATATTTTAGGAAATGATAAATGATAAATTATATTATTTAGTTTTATAAAGAAAATTATAAAATGAATATTTTGTTGCACAATATTTCTATGATTGAAAATGAAAACCATTGTTTGAAAAATTATTCTTCATCTACTAATGAAAAAGTTTTTGATGATCTTGAGTTTGTTGAGAAAGAGAATGTTGATCTGAAAAAGGAAATTATAAATTCTTAAGTAATTATATATACCTTTTTTCTAGTAAAATAAAAATATATTATAATATATATACATGATGAACCCAAATATAGATAAATCTCTTTTTGGTTATGATCATAAAATTTGTATGATGTACAAGAATACTTTTGTAAAGTGTTCCATAGGGAAGGTTTGAATAGTTTCTTTAAATGTCATTTGCAAGTAAATTATTCCAATGAATGTTCTCTTATTTTATCTAAACCTCTTAGTATTACTAGATATTATATCTCTAGAAATTCATCTTCTCATGTAACATACAATAAATGTATTAAATATGATGGGGTATCAAAACATTATGTTACTAACTCAATTAGGCCAAAAATAGCATGGTTACCAAAATGTGTTTGTGTCTAATTTTTTACAAGTATCTGACTCATGTAATTAAATGTTAAATCTAACAATTTATGGTATTAGAATAATGTTTCTATTCATTAAGATATAGGTAGGATTTGAAATTGTTTCTCTAATCATTTAATACATATTTATTTTTTTGAAATAAAGAATAAATTTTTGGGGATCTATTCTTATAAATAATATTGTATTTATTTTCGAGGTATATTTACCATTTATTTATCATTTATATAATTATATTTATAGTTTTATTTTCCCATGTTTTAGGGGGGATTTTTGTGTGTTTACAAGCATAAATGTTGAGATTTACATGAAATATGTGAAATATGGAATCTATTTTTCAGATTACTTTTTTTTAAATTTATATATATATTTGGTTATTATATAAATATTTTTAAACCTATCATACATCCTAGATTATATTAACTTACTCTTTAAACCTTAAGTTTTCATAAAATATTACTTGTAAAATATTTCACTTTTTTTTTTCTCAAACGACTTTTAAAAATTATTTTGACAACTTCTAAATCTATGTTTGAATAGTGGATGGATTTTCCATGGCTCCTACGTAATCATTTTAAAATATTTCAATTTAGTATGTAGAGTTGTATTTATATAATTACCTTATAAATTTATTTCCATTTATTTTTTTGTAACCTCATCTTTTTGATAATTTCTAAATGGTGGAGGTGTTTTTGAAATTATACACAGTTTTGTTAGTATAAAAAAGGGGGTGAATTTTGAGTGGATCCTTAAACTAATTTATTCTTTTTATAATTAAAAATATTTCATTGTTTTATTTAATTTAAAGTAATAATACTTTTAATTATTCATTAATTAAAGTATGATTAATAATTTATCATATCACAATATTTAAGTTCTTAAATATATTTATTTTTCATGTTTTGATTTTTCATTACATGTTAGACAAGTTTTATCTTGAGTTATTAGGCTAAATTAGTCATTTGGGACCCTAAAATATCATTTATACATGTTTTATATTTTTACCATATAATAAATTTACTATTCCAATATATCCATTTTGGAAATCCACATATCCAAATGCAATTCAAATAGAAATTTTTGTGATCGTCATATATGATGTTTTAGTATCAGTTACCCTATGTATTTCAACCATATTTCAAGATATAGAAGTCCAAATTGAGTGATTATTTTTTTGGAAATATTATAATTTTATATAAATTTTTTTATAAGAAATAAAATTCTGAATCGATCGCTATAATATTATAAATTATTCTTGAAGTTGATACATATTTTCAGTATGATTTCTGTAGTTTTTCAAAATTGTTTTTCGTTTATTTTTAATTATAACATGAGATATATATATTAGATTATTGTTATTATTAATACATATGAAAAAAACGAAATTTAATAAATACAATTATTTGGGATCCAAATATAATTATGCATTTTTCTAAGTCAGTTTGGATATAAAATTTGAGAAGTCAATCTGTTTACAGTTTTTAGGAAATTATATACATGAATCACCCACATGATGAATTTCCATATATGAATACCTTAAGTAAATCATATACATTGATTTTTATAGGTGATTCAAATTCAAAAACTCCCTCATGTAAATGTTCTTTTTAATTAAAAAAACCTATGTGAATTTTCTTATATAGCTCAATGAAAATACTGTAGGAAATCATGCTTTATTTTATGTTTTATTTCATATATCGATTTTATGCATGTTTATTTTAAATATTTAAACAATTATAATGACTTAATAAATTCATATAAATTATTTACAACTTGTGTGAAGTGATTTTCAATATTTTAAACATTTTTTATTAATATTTAAGTGTGTTATATTTTCAGGCATGAAACATAAAACTTGAATCTCAAAAATCATTTTTATTATTTTTTATTATATTATTTGATTATATTATTTATAAATTAATATGAGATGATATTAAACTCATCAGGACTTGTTTTAATATCTTTAATGTGAGATTTTTAATTGTTTGATACTCTTATCATATTTACTTATTTTCTTAAAAAAATGTTATTGATTTTTGTATTTCAAGTTCAAACATGCTACTTTCATGGGATAATTTATTGACCTGTTATTATATAGGTCATTTAAATTATTTAAAAAATGATTTATTTTTTTTGTATGATTATTTATTATTTTAAATCTTGGTCATGAGTTGCGAGATTAATATGAAATGATAATTTCTCCATCTTTTGGATAATCTAGGTTTATCATTTTTATTATTCTAACCATTTGCTAGAGTGTGTAGTATAAATTGATTTTTATTTAAAGGAATCAAGGATGCATTAAATAAAAACTATGGGTGAAAATGTTAACAAGTGATATCATACATTAATAATCTTATGTCAATCAAAGTGATCTTATTATCTATGGTTTACATCATTATGATAAACTTTTAAGAGAGTAACAATTACTCTTTAACTTCATTCACCTTAAAGAGACTTACAATAAATTTCCTAGAATGCCTGGAATTCATCATGCATATCTATTAAAAGAGTTTCTATCAAATTTTTCATCACAAAAAATTATTCATACTTCTATCCAGTTGTATTCTTTATTCTATCTTTTTTATCTAGGCAGAGGTCTTCACATAATATTTTCTCTCATAGGTTATGCCACCTCAATAAGGTATTCCCCTTGTTATTCTCAGTTTAAAAAAATGAAAAACACTTAGGTTAGGGATAATCCATGTAGAAAACATGAGTTTATGTCTTCTACTTTAAAAGGATGTGTGTGAGTAGGATTAGGACTACTTATTACAAAGTATTGGATTGGGATTTATCCTATGTAAAAGTTCAGGGTTTATATTGCTCACGTGTAAAATTATATCTCTCTATTTCATAGTGGGTGCCATACTCCATCAGTTGGGGTGTGATATAAAGATTAGGATTGTTTAGATATGAAATACAATAAAAACTCCATGTGTTCTTCTCTTTAATTTTCTACATATAGTCTTCAAACATACACTATTCATATTCTTTTAAGAAAGAATTTTTTAGTTATTTTAAACCACCAAATTCCACAATTTTTTAATAACTCTAATAATTTTAATAAAGTTCTATTCAAACTCATCTATATCATCTTCCATCAATGTATCTGACCAAAACATTTGTATCCAAGGCTAAACTTTCTTAAGGATAGTTTATCTCTGTCATTATTTTTCAAGATACTTAACACTTTGTATCTAAGGTCTAACCTTATAGGAATATTTAGTTTTGATTTATCTTCTTTTAAAAGAATTTTTTAAAATTGTTTTATATTTTTATTGGAGATAAATTTTATCCTAGTCTTTAACATGACTAAGGAAAGATCTATTTCAATGATGGAAACCCAGGAGATTAAATTACTGAGTTCGTTGATACAATATCATTTCAATGGAGGTGACTATAGATATTGGAAAAATATAATGGAAGTAATTTAAAAAAATATAGGTATTGAATATTATAAACTCATGTCTAGACCATATAAAACTAATGATTTTGAACATGAAATTTTAACTGTATGTGATTCTACAAAATATGTATTAAATTACAAAGTCATGAATAATCTTTATTTGTCTCTTAGTATGAGTGATTAGAGTCATATAACTTCTTATAAAACTACATCATATATTTAGAGTACCTTAAAATTCACTCATCAAGGAATTGAGAAATTATAGAGGACTAATATTGACATTCACAGGGATGAATTTAAATAATTAATAAAGTCTGATCATGAATGTTTTAATGATATATTCAACATATTCATAAATATCATTAACATGATGATCACACTTGGTGAAACCATAAATAATGATTTACTCATTAAAAGGATACTTCAAGCCTTAACAAAGAAGTGTAATTCAAAGAAATTAACCATTTAATAAAGAAAAGATTTTTAATAATACTCTGTAGATGATCTGATTGAATCCCTATTAAAATACGAAATTTATTTGAAGAATAATGGGCTTGATTCATCTGATAAAAAATACGGAGTCTCTTTTAAATCTAAACATTTCTCTATTAACAATACTAGTGATTAATTATATTCTTCTAGCTCAGATAAAGATGATAATCTAAGTCAAGTTGATAAATTCTTTCAAGGGATCAAAAAGAAAAATCATAAAACCAAAAATGATGAAGGGAAAATCAAGAGATATAATAAGTATTTCAAAATAAAAGGGAAGAAATGAAAATTTACTATTATTTCATATGAATGCAGGAAACCTGGACATACAAAGAATGAGTTTCCCAAGTTGAAACAAGTAGGGGAAGATAAGAAGTACAAAGAGGAAATTAAATATTATAATCTTGAAGGTTGGGGTTGCACTGATAAATCATACTCTAGTGATGAATCTAAAAGCAAAAAAGAGACTATTAACCTTGATTTGATAGGAAAATATCATCAGGTAATAGATCCTTTTTATTCTAAGGTAAATCCTACTAGTTTTTGATTAATGGAAATAGTAAATAAGGTTATAAATTATTCTAATTATGATTATTATTATGAATATTATTATAGTTTTGGTTGTGATAAATATAAAGGTAAATAATTAGGTGATTTATGTGATGAATTTCAAGTGGAAATTGAAAAACTTGCAAAAAATTATGAAATTTTAACTAAGGATCATAAAAAATTTTCTATGGAAGAGAAAAATATTAATTTATAAAATTAAATATTGAAAAATTATATTCTTGAGTTTGATAAGGAAAAGGATAAAATTAATATTATCGTTAATAATCTTTCTAATTTTGAAAATTTAAATCATAGTTTTAAAAATTATGCTTCTACTAAAGATAATGTTTTTGATGATCTAGAGTTTGTTCAGAAAGGTAATATTAATATAAAAAAAGGAAATTATAAATTTAAAATAAATTATATGTACCTTTGTTTAGAGAAATTTAAAATATAAGAATATGGTATCTATAATGAAACCCGAGAAAGATAAATTAGGTTTATAATTATCTAATTGCTAATACGTACGATACCTATTTTGTTATGTGTTATTTAAGAAAGGTTTCAATAGTTACTTACTTTAAATGTAATCTGAAAGGAAATTATTCCAATAGATGTTCTCTAAGGTTCCCTTAATATCACGGTATTGCTATATTTTTCATCTCTATAATTTTTACTTCTCATGTACCTTATAATAAATGTCTTAAATTTTCTTGGGTATCGAAAAATTATGTTACTAACCCAATTAGACCCCAAATAGCATGGGTACCAAAAATTCTTTGTGTTTTATTTTTTACAATACACTTAAACATGTACTTAAACGTTAAATATATTAGTGTATACTGTTCAAATAATGTTTTAATTCATTAATATAGTGGGAGTATTAGAAATTATTTCTCTAATCATTTAATACATGTGGTTTTTTTGAAATAAAGAATAATTTTGGGGAGGTAACTTTTTGTGTATAATTTTTTTATTTATTTTCAGATTAAATTTAAAATTTATTTATCATTTATATCATTATATTTATATTTTTGTGTTTTATTGTGTTTAGTGGTATTTTTTATGTGTTTATATGTTGACATTTTTAATTTTACTTGAAATATGTGAAATCTGGAATCTATTTCTTTTCTGATTACATTTGTTTAATTTATGTACATATTTGTTTTTTATATAAATATTTTAAAACATATAATGAATCCTAGTTTATGTTATCTAAATTATTAAACCTTCATTTTTCATAAAATCTTATTTTAAAATATTCATCATTTGTTTTCTATAATAAGTTTTAAAAATTCTTCTCAGGACATCTAAATGTACGTTTGAATAGGGGATGGATTTACTATGGCTACATGATATATGTTTTAAAATTTTTGTGTTCAATATTTATATTTATCTCTATCAAATTAGCTTCTAAATTTCAATCCATTTATTTTATTTTAAACCTTATCTTTTTTAAAATTTCAATAATGGGGAGGTGTTTTTTAAATTATTCTTAGTTTTGTAATTATCAAAAAGAAGAAGAATGTTGAGTGGCTCATTGAACCACTTTATTATTTAATAATTAAAAATATTTATTTATTAATTTATTTTAAAATTTTAATACTCTTAATTTTTAAATAATTAAATTATTCTTAATATTTTATCATTTATAATATTTCATTTCTTGAGAAATATTTTTATTTCATGTTTTTATATGTCACAACATATTCTATATGTTTTATTTTGAGTTCATAGGATGAATACGTCATTTGGGACCTTAAAATATCATTTATACATGTTTTTTAAAATTACCATACAAAAATATACTCTTCTCATGTTACCATTTTGGAAATCCAGGTAGAAAAATGAAATTTACATTTCCATTTTTGTGAACCTCATGGCAGATTTTTTAGAATCAGTTACTCTCTGTATTTAAACCATATATTGAGATAAAAAACTACAAGTTGAGTGTTTTTTTAGAAATATAATAAGATTATGTAAATTTCATTAAAAGACATAAAATTATGAATCGATCTCTATCATATCATAAATTATTCTAGAATTCACTATATGTTTTTAGTATGATTTTTATAGTTTTCCAGATCTATTTTTCATATGTTTTTTAATCATAAATTAAGATATACATGTCCTATTAAGGTGATTATCAATTTTTTATAAAGATAATGAAATTATAAAATTATAATTATTTTGTACCCAGATCTAATTATGCATTTATCTATGTCTTTTTAGCTTTGAAATATGAGAATTCAGTATGTTTATAGTTTATAGGAATTCACAAGATTGAATATCTTATATGTTGAATTCACTTATGTGAATCCCCTAAATTTATTTTGGTATATGATTAGGCAATGTCAATTCAATTATGTCAATTTTATTATGTAGATAAAAATGACTATGTGAATTTGCCTACATAGCTCAATGAAAATCCTACAGGAAATTATGCTATATTTTACATTTTCTTTCATATATTGATTTCCTATATGATTATTTAAAATATTTAAATTGTTATAATGATTTTATAAATTCATATTAATTATTTAGAAGATGTATAAAACTATTTTCATTATTTTAAACATGTTTTTATGAAGATCAAAGTGTGTTCTATTCTAATGCTTGAAACTTACATCTTTGAAAATAAAGAAACATTTTTATTGTTTTTATGTTTTTTATTTGATTATATTGTTTTTAAATTAATATTAATTGATATTAAACTCATTAAAAATTTAATTAATATATTTACTATTGTGTTTTTAACTCTTTTATAATATCTTCATATATACTGCTTGTCTTAAGTAAATGTTTTTGATTTTCATATTTCAAATTCAAACTTGTTATTTTAATGGGATCATTCATTGACCTATTTTTATGGATAAAATTTTAATTATTTAAGGGTTAAATTAAAACTGGTTTAGTTAATTCTTTAATTTTTTAATTTTTTTGTGAGTTGTGATATTATTTTACAATGATAATTCCTCCCTCTTTCAAATAATCAACTTTTATCACATTGATTATTCTAAATTTTGGCATGAGTGAGGAGGCCAAATAGATTTGTATTTAGAGGAATAAAGGATAATTGTAATAGAAAAAATATGTGATTATTATAATAGAAAAAATAATATTTTAACACTCTTATGTTAATTAAAGTAAACCAGTGCTCAATTTTTTATATCATTTTGTTGAATTCTAAAGGGACGAAAAAATATTACTTGACTTAATTAAACATGAATAGATGAACTATAACTTTACTAGAATTGCATTAATTAATAATTCAAATGTATTCAAAGGGAATTAATCAACTATTTCATCCCCAAAAAATTATTTCTACTTCTATCCATTTGTATTCTTTGTTCTATATTTTCTATCTGGGTAGAGGTTTACACATAATAGTTTCTCACATAGTTTACACTAGCTCTAAAAGGTATTCCCATTGTTATTCTCAACTGATTAAAAAGTATAATTCTTAGGCTGGGGATGCTCTTTTTAGAATGTTTAGGTTTTTGTATGCTCTCACAAAAGGCTGTGTGTGTGAAAGTTTGGGGCTGATCCTCATAAAATTAGAGGTTGGGATTCATCCCATGTAAAAGTTTTGTGTTTATTTTCCTCCTGTGTAAATGTATATCTTTATCTTTCATAGTGGGAGAAATACTCCATCATTTTTGGTGTGAAGAGTAGAGTAGTTTCATTTAGATCCAAATTTCGAAAAAAATTATCTATGTTCCTCCTTTTAATTTTCTACACACACTCTACACACATCCACTATTATTATTATTTTGAGAAATAATTATTTAATAATTTTAAACCACATAATTCCAATTTTTTAATAACTATGATAATTTTAATAAAAGTTTTTTCACCCCCATTAGACCATATTCTATAAATTTATCCAACCAAATGATTATTTTTGTAGGCGTACCTTTATTATGGATAGTTTAGCTATGCCATTTTTTATTGATACCTAAAACTTTTTATGTATGGTTCACCATTTTAAGAATATTCAGTTCTGATATGTTGTATTTTAAAATAATTTTTTAATTTTTTATATATTTTTATTTGAGATAACTATTATCCTAGTTCTTAATAAGACTAAAGAAGGAAATTTTTTAGTGATGAAAAATAAGAATATTGAATTTTTGAATCTATTGATACCACCTCTTTTCAATCAAAGTGACTACAGATATTGAAAATAATGAATAGAGGTATTTTTGAAAAATATATGTATTGAATATTGGAAGTTCATGGTTAGATCATATAAAATACCTGTATCTTAAATTGAAACTTTAAATAGAAGTTATGTTGAAAAGTTGTTTTAAATTATAAATTCAGAAAATATCTTTGTCGTTCTCTTAGTAGGAATGCCTATAGTCATATATCTTCCTGTAAAACTACTTTTAACATTTAGAGGGATTTAAAAGTCACTCAATACGGAACTAAAAAATTGAAGAGAACTAAGATCATAATTCAAAAGGTTGAATTTCAAGAATATATAATTTTTGTTCATGAAAGTGTAAATGAGATGTTCAAAAAATTCAATAATATTGTCAACAACATGTTCACACATGGTGAAACCACGTGGAGTGAAGTACTGATTGAATGTATTCTTTGATCCTTACCAAAGAAGTTGTATTGAAAAAAAGTATCCATAAAATAAAGAAAATATTTTTCAAAATAATCTCTAGATTAGCTAATTGGACCCCTATTACAATATGACTATGAATTGAAGAAAAATTAGCTCGACTCATCTAATAAAATAAAATGAGTATCTTATAAATCTAATTATGTTTCTACTAACTCTTCTAATAATTACTAAGATTATTCTATCATATAGAATTATGGTAATCTTAGTGAAGTTGATAAATTAATTCAAGTGATATTAAAGAAAAAACAAAAAACTAAAAAGGGTTGAGGAAAAATAAGAGATACAAGAATTATTTCAAAAGAAAAAGATATAAAGAAGAATCCACTATTATTTTATTTGAATACAGGAAACCTAGATATACCAAAGATGAGTTTCAAAAGTTGAAACAATAAGGGAAATATGAGAAGTAAAAAAAGGAAATTAAAGGTCCTTTTCATTCTAGTAGGAGTTTCATGGAAGAATCAGACTATTTTAATGAATATATAAGTGAAAATTAGATGAGTAACCTTGTACTAATGGAAAAAAATCCTCAGGTAATAGAAAATTTTGATTATATGGTAAGGTGGATATTTTTTGTCTAATGGAAATAAAAAACAAGTTTATTAATTATTCTAATTATTATTATGATTATGAATATTATTATATATTAGGTTTAGATAAATCTAATTTTAAAGAATTTGGTCATTCATGTGATGAATTTCAAGTGGAAATTCAAAAACATACTAAAAACCATGATATTTTGACTAAGGATAATAAAAACATTTCTAATGAGAATAAAAATAAATGTTTTTGAAATTAAAAGTTGAAAAATTATAATATTTATTTTGATAAAGAAAATGATAAAATGATGATTTTGGTGAATAATATTTCAATGACTGAAAAGGAAAATCATAGTTCGAAAAATTATTCTTCATCTAATAATGATAAAATTTTGATGATATTGAGTTTGTTCAAAAAGATAATTTTGATCTAAAAAAGGAAATTGTAAATTCTTATGTAATTATATCTACCTTTATTCAGGGAAAAATATATATTATAATAGGTAGATATGATGAACCCAAATATAGATAAATCTGGTTTTTTATGATCATCAAATTCCAAAGATGTATAAGAACAATTTTGTAAAGTGTTTTACAGGGAATGTTTCAATATATACTTACTTTAAATTTTATATATAAGGAAATTATTCCAATTAATATTCTCTTGAGTTACCTCAATCTCTCAGTATTAATATATTTTATATCTCTAGAATTTTATCTTCTCATGTAACTTATAATAAATTTCTTAAATATACTTGGGTATCAAAACATTATGTTACTGACCCAATTGGACCCAAAATAGCATGGTTACCAAAATTTTTTCATGTATGATTTTTTAAAAGACTCTAACACATGTTATTAAATGTTAAATCTAATAGTGTATACTCTTCAAATAACGTTTCTATTCCTTAAGATATAGGTAGGATTTGAAATTTTTTCCCTAATACTTTAATACATATGGAATTTTTTGAAATAAAGCATAAATTTAGGGGGATATCTTCTTTTTTATAACATTATAATTCTTTTAGATATATATTTTAAATTTATTCATCATATATATCATTATAGTTATTATTTTATTTTTTCATGTTTTTAGGGTGGATTTTATGTGTGTTACATGCGGAAATTTTGAGATTTACATGGCATATGTGAAATATGGAATCTGTTTTTCAAATTATTATTTTTTAATGAGTGTATATATATATTTATTATATAAATATTTTTAAACCTATCATACATCTAAGATTATATTAACTTACTGTTTAAACCTTACTTTTTCATAAAATCTTACTTGCAAAATATTTCTCTTTTTTCCCAAACAACTTTTATAAATTCTTCTCATGACTTCTAAATCCTTTATTGTGGCTCCTTCTTACATGTTTTAAAATTTTTTATTTTAGTATTTATAATTGTGTTTATATAATTACCTTATAAATTTCAAGGCATTCATTTTATTTGAAACATTATCTTTTTGATAATTTTAAAAAGGGGGTGGTATTTTTGAAATTATTCATAGTTTTGTAATTATCAAAAGGGGGTTGAATGTTGAGTGGATCCTTTAACTAATTTATGTTTTGATAATTACCAATATTTCTTTATTTTATTTATTTTAAAGTATTAATACTTTTAATTTTATATTAATTAAATCATGATTAATAATTAATCATTTATAATATTTCATTTCTTAAATATATTTATATTTTATGTTTTGATTTTTAATTACATGTTCTATAAGTTTTATTTTGAGTTATTAGGATAAATAAGTCATTAGGGACCTTAAAATACCATTTATACATGTTTTTTTATTTTTACCATATAATAAATGTACTCTTCCCCATATCCATTTTGGAAATACACATAGCCAAATGCAATTCAAATAGCCTTTTTTGTGAACCTCATAGATGATTTTTCAAAATCAGTTACCCTATATATTTCAACCATATTTTGAGATACATAACGCTAAATTGAGTGATTATTTTTTTTTGTAAATATAATAATATTATATACATTTAATTATAATATATAAAATTCTAAATCAATCTTTATCATATCATAAATTAGTCTAGAAGTCGTTACATATTTTTAGTTTGATTTTACAGTTTTTCAAAACAATTTTCCTTTATTTTTAGTCATAACATGAGATATAAATATCATATTAAGGTGATTCTTAATTCATAAAAAATATAAAGAAATTATATAATTATAATTATTTTTTACCCAAATATAATTCTTCCTTTTTTGTTCCTTTTTGGCTTTAAAATTTGAGAAGTCAATCTGTTTACAGTTTTCAGGAAGTCACATATGTGAATCACCCACATGATGAATTTGATTATATGAATCCATTAAGTGAGTCACCTGCATTGATTTGGATATGTGATTAAAATACAACAATTCACTTATTTCAATTTTCTTCTGTATTGAAAAAAACCTTTGTGAATTTTCCTATGCAGCTCAACAAAAATCAAATAGGAAATTATGATTTGTTTTATGTTTTCTTTCATATATTGATTTTCTACATGTTTATTTGAAAATTTTAAATTTTTATAATGAATTTATAAATGTATATTAATTATATAGAACTTATTGGAAGTTATTTTCACTATTTTACACATTTTTTATGAATGTCTATGTGTGTTATATTTTCATGCAAGAAACTTACAACTTGAAACTCCAAAATCATTTTTATTAATTTACATTGTATTATTTGATTATATTATTTATAAATTTATATTATATGATATTAAATTCATTCAGACTTGTTTTAATATATTTAATTTGGTTTCTTAATTTATTGGTACACTCCTCATATTTAATTCTTGTTTTAAACAAAATCTTTTTGATTTTGGTATTTCAAGTTCAAACTTTCTACTTTCATGGGATCATTTACTAACATATTATTATATAGATAATTTAAATTATTTTATGGATGATTTAAAATTGGTTTGAATGATTCTTTGTAGTTTTAAATTTTGGTCTTGAGTTGTGAGATTAATATGAAATGTTAATTTCTCCCTCTTTTCGATAATCCAGGTTTATGAATTTTATTATTCTAACCTTTTTATAGAGTGTGAAGTATAAATAGTTTTTTATTTAAAGGACTCGTGGATGATTTGAATAGACACCATGGGTGATAATGATAAAAAGTGATCTCATACATTCATACTCTTATGTCAATAAAATTGATCCCATTCTCAAATGTTTACATCATTATGATGAAATTTCAAGGGAATAAAAATTATTATTTAACTTCATTCACTTTGAAGAGACGTACTATAGTTTCCCTAGAATGCCTAGAATTAATCATGCATATCCATTAAAAGGTCCCACCTCAAGTGTTTCATCACCAGAAATTATTTCTACTTCTATCTAGTTGTATTCTTTGTTCTATCTTTTCTATCTGGGAAGAGGTCTTGACATAATCTTTTCTTGTATAGGTTATACTACCTCTATAAGGTATTCCCCATGTTATGCTCACTTGAAAAAAATTAAAAACACATAGGTTGTGGATACTCTTTTGAGAAAGCATGAGTTACTATATGCTACCATAAAAGGATGTGTGTGAGTAGGATTTGGGATACTCTTTAAAAAGACCTAGAATAGGATTTATACTATGTAAAAGTTTAGGGTATATATTGCTCTTGTGTAAAATTATATCTCTCTCTTTCATAGTGGGTGCCATACTCTATCACTTGGGGTGTTAAGAGTAGTTCATGATTGTTTAGAATAGAAATGGTATAAAAAATCTTGGTGTTCTTATCTTTAATTTTCTGCATACACTCTTCACACATACCCTATTAATATTATTTTAAGAAATAATTGTTTAATAATTTCAAACCACCAAATTCCATAATTTTTTAATAAATATAATAATTTTAATAAAGGTCTATTCAACCACATATAGACCATCTTCCATCAATGTATCTAACAAAAAAATTGGTATCAGAGTCTAAAATTTCGTAAGGATGGTTTTTTTTGTCATTATTTTTCAGGATACTTAACACCTTGTATCTAATGTCTACCCTTTTAGGAATATTTATTTCTTCTCTGCTCTCTTTTAAAAATATTTTTTTAATTTTTATTTATATTTTTATTGGAGATAACTTGTATCCTAGTCTTTAACATGACTAAGGAAATATCTATTTCAATGATAGAAACCTAGGAAATTGAATTACTGAGTCCGTTGATACCATCTCATTTTAATGGAAGTGATTAAAGATTTTGTAAAGACATAATGGATGTATTTTTCAAAAAATATAGGTATTGAATATTGGAAAATGATGACTATACCATATAAAAAAACTGAATTTGAACATGAAATTTTCACTATAATTGATACTAACAAATATGTATTAAATTAAAAAGTCATGAATAATAATTATTTATCTCTTAGTTTGGGTGTTTAGAGTCACATGTCTTTATATAATATTGCTTTATACATTTAGAAGACTTTAAAAGTAACTCATTAAGGAATTGAAAAACTGAAGAGAACTAATCCTATTAATCACAGGGTTGAATTTCAAGAACTTATAATTTATTATCATGAAAGAGTGAATGAGATATTCAACATATTCACCAATATCATAAACATCATGGTCACAATTGGTGAAACCATAAAAATGATGTAATTATTAAAAGGACAATTCAAGCCTTACCAAAGTAGTGTAATTTAAATAAAGTAACCATTGAATAAAGAAAATATTTTACAAAATACTCTGTAAATGATGAAATTGAATCCATATTAAAATTATAAATCAAAATGAATAAGAATGAGATTGATTTATATGATAAAATATTGAGAGTTTTTTTAAAATCTAAACATGTTTCTACTAACTATTATAGTGATTAATTATATTATTATAGCTCAGAGAAAGTTGATAATATAAGTCAAGTTTCTAAATTCATTCAACGAATCATAATGAAAATCATGAAACCAAAAAAATGAAGGTAAAATCTAGAGATATAAGAAATATTTCAAAATTAAAAGTAATAATGGTAAATTCACTATTTTTTTCTATGAATATAGGAAAACAAGACATACCAAGAATGAGTGTCCACATTTGAAACAAGACGGGAAAGATAAGAAGTAAGAAAAGGAAATAAAATGTTCTTATCTTACTGGTTGGAGCAACAATGTAGAATCAGACTCTAGTAATGAATTTGGAATTGAAAAAAAGACTATTAACCATGATTTTATGGGAAAATAACCTCAGGTAATAGAGTGTTCTGAATCTTTGGTAAAGCATGCGGGTTTTTGTTTAATGAAAATAATAAATAAGGATACTAATTATTGTAATTGTGATTCAAATTATAAATATTATTCTAGTTTAGATTGTGATAAATCAAAATTTAAATAATTTACTGATTTATATGATGGATTTAAAGTGGAATTTGAAAAACATTCTAAAAAGTATGAAAGTTTTACTAAGGATCATAAGAAAGTTTCTAAAGAAAAGAAAAATATTACTTTATGAAATGAAAAGCTGCGAAATTATATTCTTTAGTATGAAAATTTTTTTAGAAAATTAATATTATGATTAATAATCTTTATAATCATGAAAAGGAAAGTCAGATTTTGAAAAATTATCCTTCTTCTACTAAAGATAAAGTTTCTGATTGTAACGTCCTGACCCGTCTCATCTCTAAGACGGTGGCTGGACTGGTGGGTTACATGACCTTAAGGGAATATCCCCAAACGCCAGAGGCTAACAACAAGCAGCGAGGGCCTTTTTGTGTCCAAGGGGGAGACCATTATTTCATAGGTAATAGTTATTATCACAGTAGAAGTAAACGAAAATTAATAATAAATAACGGAAGCATATAAATGAATAAACTCCAGCAGAAGCAATAGAAAAAATACAACTGAACAAATCTAAAGTGCAGAAACTCAGAAAATAGTATCATGCCATTATGTATTTCTAAACTGAAAACATGAAAAATAGAAACCCAAGCATTCTATCAACTAAAATTAAAAGACACAAAGCAACGACTGCATCACAATCAAGGCTCGGTCCTCTACCCCAGCCTCCATCCCAAGCAGCAAGAAACAATCAAGCATCGGAAACATCATGTTTCCCTTTGTCAATAACTTTATGCATATAATCTACTCATGTGTCAACGATTCCCAAGTAGGGTGTGAGATAAAATACCAGTAGGATGGCACCCACAATGTCTAAACCTTTCCATTTCTTACGGTAATAAAACGTAGTGTTTCATTATATATTAAGTGAAGATAATTAATTAAGTGAAATAAAATAAATAACTCGGCCTAGGTTCCCAATGGCACCCATCCAAAATCACATGCTTTGGACTAATCCAGAAGGATGAAATAAGTACCTATAAGTAGAATGCACATATACATTTATATAAAGCCCAAAAAATTAATGTAAAACAAGGAAGAAGCATACCCCAAATCTTTTTCTTTAACTTGGGGTCTAAGTCATGGGTCAACCAGGAGTGATTCCATATGCCAGAAAAATATAAAAAATCTCAAGAGGCTCAAGAAGTGTTAATATAAACTTTCAGTGCATCATTATTAAGGTTCAAGTTGAGAGTTGGAGTCTGATCCCGTCCTGAAGGTATCGCTATGGAACATTTTTCATTTAATCCAATACCACCGAGCCTGTCCAAGGAAATATTTCAAAAGCCCAAGTATCGCTTGAGGCGTGGATTTACCCTGAGTCCGTCTTGATCTCATAAAAAAGGGGTCGAGAATCATCTATGGTTGGCTTAGCCACATTTCCAATGGATCTGTCCCTAATGGGCCCTTTTGGAACGAGTCTCACTCATAAGTATTGGAAAGCCCAGGGAAGAGTCGGTCTGAAAAAGCCAAAGTCACTGCCCCCAGCGCGTAGTGGTAACCAATCAAGAATTGAGGGTCTAAGTGTGACCCTTAATACAATACCCACCTCCTTTCCCTACCCTGAATTTAATTAATGTTTTCATAGCAGAAAATATGACATAATAAGCATATGAAATTACAGCTTGAAAACTAAACAGATAAACCCATGCATCTTAAGGTATAAATTAAGTATTATAACACAACAATATTAACAAGTTAATATACCACATCAACATAAGCAGATAAATGCACTTTTAATAAATAAACAATTCAACACAAACAACTACCAAAGATCCAGAAATTCAAAGTTCATAATTAATCTAAATTAATTCTTTAAATTAAAAAAAATAGGTTGCACAACATATCCAGATAAAATGAACTTTTTAATAATAAATAAATCAGCACAAACAACTACCAAAGATCAACAATTCAAAGTTCATAATTTATGTAAAATAACTATTTAAATTAAATACAAAAAAATGGGAGGCACAACACATGAATTTAAATAATTTAAATGCTCGGGCATGAAAATTTAAATAAATTAACAATTAATCACAAACAACTACCAAATATCAAAGAATTTATGGTTCTTAATTATTCTAAAATAATTATTTAAATTAAAAATAAATAGGATGTGCAACACATGCAGTTAAATGAATCAAATACCCGGGCTAACGGAATTTATACCGACCACGTCGGTACACCCAAAGGTGTGTCTGACCACATTGCCACAATTTAAATAATTTAATTTATAATAAATAGGGCTGCAACAAAAAAGAATAATAATTAAATTAAAAAATATTTGGTGAATTTACACAACGTCGGTAGGCACCAACGAATGGAACAACCGTGTGTTTTTATAAATCGCAAAGAAATGGAGGGAAAGAGAGTAGATGCCCTACCTTATGGTTATAGATGATCCTATGATCCGTGGTAGGCTTTGATTTCACCCAAAACGGAAGAAAAGATATGATTTTAGAAAAAACTCAAAATAGGGTAAATTCATTCCGCGATGAACTACACAAAGGATAGAGAATGAGATCACACAATTCTTGGTGTGTGGGATAAGCCTTACCGAGAGGTTTACAACACACCTAACGATGATAAAAACGGATAACGAACAGAGGCGTGATGATCATCTGAAGAGAGAAGGAGGTGGTGCGCACCACCTAGGGAGGAGGGGTGCACCACGTACAGGAGAGGAGGAGGAGAGGAGGAGAAGAAATAAAGAAATAAAAAGTAAAGGAAAGGAAAGAAAAACAATAAATAAATAAAAAAGAAATAAAGAAAATAATAAAAATAAAATGGTGGAAGAAATGAAATAAATAATTAAAATGGGTTTACCCTATTTTAATTATTTTTAATTTCTCTCCAAACATATCTATTTTATTATTTATTTTTATCCCTCTTTAAATTATTTTAATTTCCTTTCAACTCTTTTTATTCTCTTTTAAATCTTTTAAATTATATGTATCCTGAATGCAGCGCTAGGGCGCGATGTAAATTTTTTACATAAAACCCGAGCAATTATTTAATTAATTTAATAGCTTCTTAGGACCTGCAATATGGTGAACAAGTGCCCGCTCCTTGGGTCGCATTAAGAATTTAGACTAAAAAACTTAAATGGTCTGCATCTGGATTTAAGTTGAGATGCTAAAATAATTAAAATTATTATTATTTAATATAAATTATTAATGACACCATTAATAGTTTAAAAACAACAACCATTTAAAAAATGAGAACACCAATTAAATTAATATTGATTTCACATTTTTATTTAATTATAACAATTCATATTATCACATTTATTACATTTCTCAGTTTTTATTTACACCACGACACAATTTATCAATTGTAAAATAACATTTTTATTTTTTTTATCTTCAACGCAAATAATAATATTGATAATAAAATTATTATTATTATTTCTAACTATCCAATAAAAATATTTATAACCCAAATAAATTATCTTTGGGTATGATCTGAATAAAATGTCTGATGTTCGCATGAGTTATACCCTGCCTAGGGTAAACCCCACATCCCAAAACTATCGGTGGTCTCAGATTTCTCATTCGATGAACTGTTTGTGATAAAATAATTATTTATTATATAAAAAACTGAATAATTAATTAATTAAAAATAACGAGGGTATTATCACATACGAGGTTTCTGAACACCCGAAGTGAATCAAGGTTATACCCTTCTTAGGGTAAAGCCAACATTCCAGACCTAATGATGGTCTCAGATTTCTCATACGATGAACTGTTTGAGAGTTATTTCATTTTTTTGAAAAAAAATGCACGCGTATGAATAATATAAATTTAATATTTTTATTCTATAAATGCTAAGAGTCTACAGGTCTCGAAACCCCGTGCTGAATCATTGTTTAATTCTAAAAATATTTCATAGAATTTTCCAATGTTTTATTAAGATTTACCCATAATTTAATTTGTTTCTATTTTTAATTTTAATCTAATTAATTTAATAAAATTTATTTAAAAGATGAATCACGGTGTCAACTATCCGAAATAAAAATTTCTGACACTTAGTTTTAAAATGGACCTGCCCAGTTAACGAAAATTTATAATTCATACTCCTTTTCATACAGTTCAAAACACGAAACATTACAACCTTCCCACCTTAGAAGTTCTTATCCCCAAGAAGACTTTGCAAACAATACAACTCTCACCCAATCTACAGGGTTATGATGTATCATACAAAAGGTCATGTTGCATCTCTAAACGCTTAACACATGTTCAAAAATTGGTTAGAAAAGCAGCACATAAGCCATTAAGATATGAGACAATGCACATTTTCCTACTGAAACATCGAGACAGTACCTATCCAAACACTTTCAGTTAGAGACACGACCATGTTTTCATCTCATTAACTTCTGTCCAAAGTTACATCCCACCTTAGGTTTTAAAGTTAGAGGCAACTTCCAAGTTAGGACACATTCCTCCATCGAAATTTCCTATATGATACGCACTTAAGTGTTTTAGCGCTGCTTCTCACGTGATTTCTGAAATGAATAAAACAGTCGATTCCACATCGCCCATAAAACCCCAATCGATCCATATTTTAATGAAACACCCCAGTCAACAAAAACCACACTCATCTCACCTGAATATAGGCCAGAAAAAGGTCCTTTACTAACCACTTCATTTAACAAGAGATATAACTAGTCGAGCCACTTCAACCAACATTTTTAGAAGGTGACCGGATTAAACATCTGAAATTTTCTGAACTGAGATTTGATTCCTTCTTCCAAGGTATCTCGCATTCACCACGAAAATGTCCACATAAATTAATACATGACTTTCGGTGACATCCCTTGATTTAAGCATCATCGAGCCTAATAAAAAGTCCAGGGTATCCTCGGATCAGCACGAAATGTGTATTAGGAACAAACCTTTGGTAGTCTATACACCATGTTTACGAGTGATATATTGGTACAAGGAAAAATGTCCAAAACATGTCACTGACTGAGCCCAGAGTGACATCCACCTGGTGGTCACATCAAAAGAAACGACAGATGTACAAGAGTTCATCCAAAGAACTCCTACACGGAAATCTGAGGGTCATTCAAGACTAACCAAAGCCTCAATAAGAATTATGTGTAAACATACAACATTGGGAAAACCACCCTAAACAAGCCCAACAACTTTTAAAGTTTTATCATGGCGTAAGACCGATGCCCTCTTAGTGCATCAAGGATGAGGGAAAGATAGGGGACATGATCATCACTTAAGGGAGAGAAAATTAAGTGGATTTGGATATTACTATAAGGAAAATGTTTAAACAATAGGTGTGAAAGCCCAACCAAACTGGCTTGTGTGTCAAAACACCAGAGTCTCTGGAAGTTATCCCGAGCATTGGGATGAACTTGATTCCTTTAACACAAAATTCATTGTACTACAGAGATGACCCGAAACATATTTAACATCACAAGACATGTTGATTTCACTGAACTCAACCGGTTCGTCACACCATTAAGAACTCGATGACACCGCGTACGTGAACACATACCATCCCGAACTGATATAGAAGAAAGATGACTTTTAACTCAGAGGACAACGTACTGAATCATCCATCACTGTGAAGAAGAGAGGGTCGAATGACCTATGAAGCAACTAACCATTCCTAAGGTATGTCTAATCTGATGGACATGAACAATACCTGATGCTCAAGACCGAAACAAAAGTCAATGGAAGCATGACCACCCATCCGAACAAGGGTGTCATTTTAAGAAAGGGGGTCCAACTATGGACAATGACATGCGAATATTTCTACTCCAAAGAAACTCAAGGAGGAACTCAAACTACCCTTATACTAGGATCTTAAATAGAGGACATCGCTATAGGTTCCATAGCGAAGACCTTTATATTTAATCACATTTAATCTTTAATCATCAAAATATTTAATCAGAATTTCAAGTACCATTTTTCAAAACAAAACACAAGGTACTTGATCTTAACCAACACCTCAAGGTAAAAATGGTAATGTTTTATAAATATTCATTTTAAAACATTTTACATTAATTGAATTCCCATCCTTAATTATCAATCTATCACATAAATTAATTTTAGGCAAATAAGGTGACCTACAAGGGTCCCACTAAGCCTACTTGGGTTCATTAGAATGAAACCCAAAAATAGTTATTTAATTATTAAGAGTCACAATACCCATACCGGATTATCTCATAAGGAACATGAATCAACTAGCCTACTTGGTCCTAGTTGTGTCTTTAGGTTGCTAACCAACTCATTTGAATCTATAACAAGCTCAAACACATATCATACTAGATATATAGGTGGTTATCAACCTATTAAGAGACTAAAAACTTTATAGTTTTTGGCATTTGACTCTCATTCATTGAAAACCAATAAATTTTATCAAAGTAACCAATTACCTGACAAACAAACTAGAAGGTCACTACAAGAAGCTAACAAAGAGATACATGCTATAATTATAGAGGTATAACATTTTACTCACAAAGACACGCTGATAGGAACATAAGCATGATACAAGGAAAACATGGTATTAAAAAGGAAGTATGGAAATAGGATATCATGCTAAATATATCACCAAAACATGGTATCTAAAAAGGGATGCTAAATAACTACAAGATGTAACATACATTCAAGGAACACAATTTGAATCAAAAGGCATCAAAAAATGAAACTACATGGAATGTCACTATGCATGGAATGCGAATTCCTATGTGTCTATTATGATGCATGAAATGCTTCATCCTTACATTAAAAGCCCAAGGGTAAAATATCTTAAATTCCATAAATTCATAATCAATGGAAATTAAACTAATCACTCGAGGTGAAATCATGTCAATTGTAACATAAAAAATCATGAAAAATAATCCCAACCTAGGAAACTTGGTCATTTCCTGTATGTGGGGTGATCAGTCCTAGGTATAGCTATTAACCAAGCACTGAAACATTTATAGTCTCCTGTCTACCAACCCAAACAATAATACAAAGGAAAATACCACCTCTGATACCAATTTGTAGCATCCTGACCAGGCTCACCTTTAAGACGGTGGCCGGACCGGTGGGTTACATGACCTCAAGCGCATCTCCCCGAATTCCAGATGCTGCCGACTAGCAGTGAGGGACTTTTTGTGTCCAAGGGGGAGACTATGACCTCATAGGTAATAAGTATTATAAAAATTAAAGTAAACAACAATTAATAATAAATATAGGAAGATTATAAACGAATAAACTATAGCATAAGAAATATAAATAATCTAACTGAATAAATATCAAGTGCTGAAGCTCACAAAATAGTGTCATGCCATGATGTATTTCTAAATTGAAAACAAGAAAAAAGAAACCCAAGAATTATATCAACCAAAAAGAAAATAAACAAAGAAATAACGACATCATGAGAAAGGCTCAATTATCTACCCAGTCTTCATCCTAAGAATCAAGAAAAAATCAAGCATCGAAAGCAGCACATTTCCCTTTTTCAATACCTAAAAACATATAATCTACTCGGGTGTTAACGATGCCTGAGTAGGGTGTGAGACAAAATCCCAGTAGTCCGGCACCCACGGTGTCTAAAACATTCCATTTCGTGCAGTAATAAAAAAATGTATCATTATATAATAAATATAGATAATTAACTAAGTGAAATAAAATAAATAACTCAGCCCGGGTTCCCAATGGAACCCATCCCAAATCACATGCTTCGGCCTAAGCTGGAAGTCTGAAAGAAGTACCTATAAGTAGAATGCACATATACATATATATAAATCTTAGAAAACCAAGGTAAAACAAGGAAGAAGAATACCCTCAAGCTCGCGATTTAACTTGGGGTCTAAGTCATGTGTCAACTTGGTGTGATTCCGTAGGCCAGAAAAATATCACAAATCTAAAGAGGCTCAAGTAGCATTAATATAAACCTTAAGCACATCATTATTAAGGTTCAAGTTGAAAGTTGGAGTTTGAGTCCATCCTTAAGATATCACTAGGGAACATCTTTCATTTTATCCAATACCACTGAGCCTATCTAAGGAAATCTTTTGAAAGACCAAGTATCACTTGAGGCATGGCTTCATCCTGAGTCGATCCCGATCTCGCAAAAAAGGGGTCGAGCATCATCCGAGGATGGATTTGCCACATTGGCAATGGATCCATCCCCGATGGGACCTTTTGGATAATTATAACTCATAATTATTAGAAATACTGGAGAAGTCTCGGTCTAGAAAAGCCAAAGACACCACCCCCTAGCGTGTTGTAGTAACCGGCCAGGAATGGATGGTCTAAGCGTGGCCCTTAATATGTGACCAACCTCCTTTACCCACCCTGGATTTAATTAAAGTTTTCACAACAGTATACATGACATAATAAGAAAATGAAATTAGTGCTTGAAAACTAAAAAGATACACTCGTGCATCACAAGATATAAATTAAATATTACAATACAAAAATCTTAACAAGGTAAGATACCACATCAACATAAGTAGATAAATTCACTTTTAATAAATAAATAATTTAGCACAAACAACTTCCAAAGATCCAACAATTCAAAGTTCATAATTAATCTAAATTAATTATTTAAATTAAACACAACAAAAATATGTTGCACAAAAAATCCAGATAAATGCACTTTTTTATAATAAATAAATCAGCACAAAAAACTACCAAATATCAACAATTAAAGGTTCATGATTAATTTAAACTAATTATTTAAATTGAATACAACAAAAATGGGCTACGCAACACATGCAGTTAAATAATTATATTCACAGGAATACAGATTTAAATAAATAAATAATTAAGCACACAAAACTACTAAAGATCCAAAAATTAAAGATTCATAATTATTCTAAAATAATTATTTAAATTAAACACAAAAAAAATATACTGTGCAACACATGTAGTTAAATGAATTAAATACCCGGGCTAACATAATTTATGATGACCATGTCGGAACACCCAAAGGGGTTTCCGACCATGTTGAAACAATTTAAACAATTTAATTTATAATAAATAGGACTGGAACAATTAAGAGGAATAATTAAATTGAAAATATTTGGTGAATTTACTCAATGTCGGTAGACACTGACAAACGACACAACCATGTGTTTTTATAAATGACAACTAAATGGAAGTAAAAAGAGTACAAGCCCTACCTTATGGTCGTAGATGATCCTATGATCTGTGGTAGGCTTTTATTTGACCTAAAATGGAAGAAAATAGATGATTCTAGAAAAACCCCAAAATAGGGTAAATTCCTTCCACGACGAACTGCACAAAGGATAGAGAAGGAGATCACATGATTCTTGGTGCGGGTGATAAGCCTTACTGAGAGGTTTATAGTGAACCTGATGGCGATAAAAACAGACGACGAATGGAGGCATGGCGATCTTCCGAATAGAGAAGGAGGTGGTGCACACCACCTAGGGCGGAGGGGTGCGCCACACATAGGAGAGGAGGAGAGGAGGAGAATAAATAAATAAATAAAAATTAAAGGAAAGAAAATAAAAATGAAAATTAAATAAAAAGAAAATAAAGAAAATAATAAAAATAAAATGATGGAAGAAATTAAATAAATATTTAAAATGGGTTTACCCCATTTTAATTATTTTTAATTTCTCTCCAACTATATCTATTTTTTTTTATCCCTCTTAATTTTTTTTAATTTACATTAAAATATTTTTATTATATTTCAACTATTTTAAATTATATTTATCCTGAACGTAGTGCTAGGGCACTCTGTAATTTTTTTACATAATACCTGAGCAATTATTTAATTAATTTAATAGCTTTCTGGGACCCGCAACAGCGCGTGAAAGCGCACACGCCTTGTGTCTCATTAAGAATCTAGACAAAAAAACTTAAATGGTCTGTATATTTATTTAAGTTGAGACATTAAAATAATTAAAATTATTATTATTTAATATAACTCATTAATGACACCATTAATAATTTAAAAATAACAAAAATTTAAAAAACGATAACACTTATTAAATTAATATTGATTGAAAATTTGTATTTAATTTGAACAATTAATATTATCACATTTATTACATTGCTCAATTATTATTTTACCACAACAAAATTTATTAATTTTGAAAGAACATTTTTAATTTCTTATCCTCAAACCAAATAATAATATTAATAATAAAATTATTATTATTTCTAACTATCCAACAAAAATAGGTATAAGTCAAATAAATTATCTTCGGGTACGATCTAACGAAAACGTTTGATGTTCGCATGAGTTATACCCTACCTAGGGTAAACCCCACATCTTGAAACTATCAGAAGTCTCAGATTTCACATTTGATGCACTGTTTTTGAGAAAATAATTAGTTATTATATAAAAAACGGAATAATTAATTAATTAAAAATAATGAGGGTACTATCACATGCGAGGTTGCCAAACACCCGAAGAAAATCAAGGTTATACCCTTCCTGGTGTAAAATCAACATTTCGGACCTAACCGTGGTCTCAGATTCCTCATACGATGCACTGTTTGAGAGTTATTTAATTTTTTTGAAAAAAAATGCATGCGTATGAATAAAAAAAATTTAATATTTTTATTCTATCAACGCCGAGAGTCTACGGGTCTCGGAACGCCATGCTTACTAATTTGTTTAACTCTGAAAATATTTCATAGAATATTCCAAAGTATTATTAAGACTTTTACCCGTCATTTAATTTTTTCTATTTTTAATTTTAATATAATTAATTTAGTAAAATTCATTTAAAAGATACATCACAGTGTCAACTATTGGAAATAAAAAGTTCTGACACTCGTTTTTAAAACTGACCTTCTTAGTTAACATAATTTTTTTAATTTCTGTGCTTTTTCATCCTGTTCAAAACACGGAATGTTACAGTGATGACCATGAGTTTTTTTAGAAAGGGAGTGCTAATCCAAAAAATGAAATTGTAAATTTGAAGAAATTATATGTACCTGTGTTTAAGGAAAAGAAAAATATAATAATATGGTAGCTATAATGAGACCAAATAAAGATAAATCAGGTTTATAATTATAAAGTTACTAAGATGTACAAGACCTCTTTTTTAAAGAGTTATTCCGGAAAGGCTTCAATATTTACTTTCTTTAAATATCATTTACATGGAAATTATTCCAATGAATGTTATATTATGTTCATTTAATATCGTGCTACTACTAGAGTTTTCTTCTTTATAAATTTTCATTCTCATTTACCTTATAATAAATGTCTTAAATATGCTTGGGTATCGAAAAATTATGTTACTAACCTAATTGGACCCAAAATAGAATAGGTAACAAAAAGTGTTTGAGTTTTATTTCTAACAATACTCTTCCAAATGTACTTAAATGTTCAATATAATAGAATATACTATTCAAATAAATTTTTAATTCATTATGATACGAGGATTATTTGAAATTATTTCTCTAATCATTTAATACAGGTGGAATGTTTTTAAAATAAAGAATAATTTTTGGGAGGAAACTTCTTCTGTATAATTTTCTATATCTTTACAGGGTATATTTAAAATTTATTTTTCAATTATATCATTATATTTATAGTTTTATGTTTTAATGCATTTAGGGGGATTTTTTTGGGTGTTTATAAACTAAAATATTCAGATTTAAATGAAATATATGAAATATTGAATCTGTTTCTCAGATTACTTTTATTTAATTTATATATATATTTGTTGATTATATTACTATTTTAAAACCAATAATACATCATAGTTGATGTAATCTTATTGTTTAAACCTTCATTTTTCCAAAAATATTTTTTTATAAAAGATTCATCATTTTTTCTCAAAAAATATTTAAAAATTCTTCTTAGGACATCAAAATCAAAGTTTGAACATGAGATGGATTTACCATGTCTCTTTGATAGATGTTTTAAATTTTCATGTTAAAAATTTATATTTATCTCTATATCATTAACTTATAACTTTAAATATATTTATATTACTTTAATTCTTATTTTTTAAATAATTTCAAAAAGGGGGAGATATTTTTGAAATTATACTTGGGTTTTTAATTATCAAAAAGTGGAAGAATGTTGAGTGGCTCCCTGAACCACATTATGTTTTAATAAATAAAAATATTTTTTTTAATTTCTTTTAATGTGTTAATACTTTGAATTATAAAATAATTAAATTATTCTTAATATTTGATCATATTATAATATTTCATTGCTTGTAATATATTTGTATTTCACATGTTTATTTTTCATAACATGTTCTGATAGTTTAATTTTGAGTTCTTAGGATAAATAAGTCAATTGTGACCATAAAATATTATTTATACATGTTTTTGAATATTACCATAAAAAATGTACTATTCCTATATAACCATTTTTGGGAATCCACATAGCCAAATGAAATTCATGTTTCCATTTTTGTGAACCATGTAGCCAATTTTACAGAATTAGTTACCCACTACATTTCGACCATATCATGAGCTACAAAAATACAAGTTGAGTGAATATTTTTTGGAAATATAATTAGAGTAAATAAATTTAATTATAATTCATGAACTTCTGAATCAATCTCTATCATATCATAAATTTTTCTAGAAGTCACAATATATTTTTTGTCTGATTTCTATAGTTTTTCAGAATTAATTTTCTTAAGTACATTAATCATAAATTAAGATATATATATCTCATTAAGGTGATTATTGATTATTTATAAATATAATTAAATCATCCAATTATAATTATTATGTAACCAAATAAAATTATGCATTTATCTATATATTTTTCTCTATGAAATTTGATAAGTTATTATGTTTACAATTTTTAGGAATTCATATACTTGAATCACCTACATGATGATTTCACTTACATGAATCACTTTTCCGAATCACATATATTGATTTTTTATATTATTAGGCTATGTATATTCACTTAAATCAATTTTATTATGTATAGAAAATTTCTAATTGGATTTTACTATGCATCACAATGAAAATTCTATTGGAAATTATGCTCTGTTTTACATTTTCTTTCATATATTTATTTCTTTCATGGTTATTTAAAATATTTAAATTATTATAATAGATTTATAAATTCATATAAATTATGTAGAACTTATACATGGTGATTTTTATTATTTTAAACATGTTTTTATGAACATAAAAGTGTGTTATATTTTCAGGCATGAAACTTATAGCTTGAAACTCAAAAAACATTTTTTATTATTTAGGGTTTTTATTATATTATATTATTTACAAATTAATATTAGTTGATATTAAACTCATTAAAACTTGTTTTAATATATTTATTATGGCCTTTTTAATTCTTTTATAATCTCTTCATATTTACTGCATGTCTTAAACAAATGTTTTTGATTTTCATATTTCAAATTCAAACTTGTTATTTTCATGGGATCATTAATTGACATATTATTATGGGGAAAATTTAAATTATTTAATGGATTATTTCAAATTGGTTTGAATAATTATTTAATTTTTTAAATTTCAGTTTTGAGTTGTTATATTAATACACAATGATAACTTCTACCCCTTTCCGATAACCCAATTTTATTGATTTTTTATTCTAACCATTGGATGAAATGTGTATTTAAAATATATTTGTATTTTAAGGACTCAAGGATAGTTATAAGATACAAAAAATGTGATTATAACAATAATAAATCTCATATGTTCATATCTTATGTTAATTAAAGTAAACCAGTGCTCAACTATCTATATCATTTTGAAAAACTCTCAAGGGAGGAAAAAATAATCTTTGACTTAATTAAACATGAATTTATGTACTATAAATTTACCATAATGAGCTGAATTCATAATTGGAATATATTTAAAGAGAATTAATCAATTGGTTCATCAAAAAAAATTATTTCTACTTCTATCAATTTGTATTCTTTGTTCTATCTTTTCTTTCTGGGTAGAGGTTTTCACGTAATATTTTCTCACATAGGTTATAGTACCTCTAAAAGATATTACCCTAGTTATGATGAATTGGATAGAAAGTATATTTATTAGGTTGGGGATGCTCCTTTTAGAAAGGTTGGGTTTTTTATTCTCCTAAAAAAGGATGTGTGTATGAAGGTTTGGGACTTCTCCTCAAAAAATCCTAGGTTAGGATTCATCCTGTGTATTTTTTTTGGGTTTAGATTTATCCCATGTAAATGTATATATATCTCTATCTCATAGTGGGATTCATACTCCATCAGTTGGGGTGCTAAGAGTATATTAGTATCATTTAGATCCAAATTTCTACAAAAATTACTTATGTTCTTCTCTTTAAATTTCTACATAAACTCTTCACACATCCACTATTTTTATTCTTTGAAGAAAGAATTGTTTAATAATTTTAAACCATCTAATTCCACAATTTTTTTAATAACTCTGATAATTTTAATAAAGGTCTATTCACACCAACTCTAGACCATATTCCCTTAATGCATCCAACCAAAAAATTGGTATTATAGGCAGTACTTGATTAAGTATAATTTAGCTCTATCATTATTTTTCTCGATACCTAACACTTGGTATATAAGGTTTACCCTTTTAAGAATATTGAGTTATGATATTTCGTATTTTAAAATAAATGTTTTATATTTTTTATATTTTTATTTGAGCTAACTTATATCCTAGTCCTTAATAAGAATAAGGAATGATCTATTTCACTAATGAAAAATCAGGATATTGAATTCTTGAATTTTTTGATACCACCTATTTTTAATGGAGGCGACTATATATATTAGAAACATATAATGAAGGTATTTTTGTAAAATATATATTAGAATATTGGGAATTCATGGATAGACCATATAAAATACCTAGAGCTGAAATTGGAACTATAACTGGAAGTGATGTTCAAAAATATGTTTTAAATTATAAAGTCATGAATTTTCATTATTGCACTTTTAGTAGGAGTTTTTATAGTCATATGTCTTCTTGAAAAAAGATTCTAAAATTTTAATGGATTTTAAAGTCACTCATCATGGAACTAAAAAATTGTATATAACTAAGCTTTTAATTCATAGGGATAAATTTCTAGAATATAGAATGTCTGGTCATGAAATTGTGAATGAGATGTTCAAAAAACTCTCAAATATCATCAAAAACATGGTCATAGTTAGTGACAAATATAAGAATGAAGTACTGATCGAAAGGATACTTCAAACATTACCAAAGAAGTGTAATTCAAATAAAGTATCCATTAAATAAAGATAATATTTTTCAAAATAATATCTAGATGAGATAATTTGGATCCATATTACAATATGAACTCAAATTGAAGAATAAAAAGCTCAATTCATTAGATAAAATAAAAGGATTATATTTTAAATATAAGTAAGTTTATGCTAACTCTTCTACTAATTCCTAATATTCTTCTATCATAGAGAAATATGATAATATTAGTCAACTTGATAAATGTATTCAAGTGCTCATAAATAAAAATCCAACAACCAAAAGGGATAAAGGAAAAATAAAAGACACATGATGTATTTAAAAAAAAGGAAATAAATTTGAATCAAATATTATTTGATATGAATGTAGGAAACCCAGACATACCAAACATGAGTTTCCAGAGTTGAAACAAGAAGGGAAAGATAACAAGTAAAAAAATAAATTAAATGTTCTTATCAAGTTGGTAATATTTTCACTAAAGAATCATACTATATTTATAAATATAGAAGAGAAAAATATAATAGTAACCTTGCTCTGATGGGAAAAATTCATTATGTAATAGATCCTTTTGATTATATGGTAAATCCATATAGTTTATGTTTAATGGAAACAAAAAATAAGGTTAGTAATTCTTTTAATTATGATTCTGATTATGAATATTCATCTAGTTTGTTTTATGATAAATCTAAATTTAAATAACTAGGTTATTTATGTGATGAATTTCAAGTGGAAATTCAAAAACATACTAAAAAGTATGATATTTTGACTAAGGATCATAAAAAATTTATAAGTAAAAGAAAATTATTACTTTTGGAAAAGAATAGTTGAAAAATTATATTCTTGAGTTTGATAAAGAAAAAGAGAAAATGAATATTTGGGTGAATAATCTTTATAAGCTCGGAAAGGTAGATTATAGTCTGAAAAATTATCCTTTATCTAGTAATGATAAGGTTTTTGATGATCTTGAGTTTGTTCAGAAAGAGAATGTTAATATAAAAAAGGAAATTGTAAATTTAAAAGAGTTGATGTCTACCTTTGTTTAGGGAAAATAAAAATATATTATATTAGGTAGATATGATGAAACTAAATATAGATAAATATAGTTTTAGTTATAATCATCAAATTCCGAAGATGTACAAGAACACTTATGTTAAGAGTTCTAAAGGAAAGGTTTCAAAAGTTACTTTCTTTAAATGTCATCTAAAAGGACATTGCCAACGAGCTTGTACCCAAGTGGTATAAGCTCTTGCATGGAATCCAAAAAACTCGGGATCAAATCTGGGCATGGAAGAATTTCCGGGGTACTATATCAGTACTGTAGCAGCGGAAGAACTATAGCGGAGGCGGCACGGTAGCGGCGGAGGCACTATTGCAGGGGACTGTAGCGACAGCGGGTACTGTAGCAGTATGGGTACTGTAGAAGTACTGTTCATCGGGAGGGGGGGGGGGGGTCCTTTAGGCAAAAAAAAATGGACTTTCAAGCCTTGTATTCAGGACACTTGGCCTTGGGCCTTCGGGCTATGTAATGGGTCTCCCTCTACCCACACTACAGAGGTATTTTCTTTAAATAATAAATCGAAGCTTCAGACCTAACCTTTAAAAAAAATTAAAAGGACATTATTCCAATGAACATTCTCTAAAGTTCCCTAAGTCTCTCAATATTACTATATTTACTATCTCTAGAAATTTATCTTCTCATGTACCTTACAATAAATATCTTATATCAACTTGGGTATCAAAAAATTATGTTACTAATCCAATTGGACCCAAAATAGAATGTTTATCGATTTTTTATGATATTTTAGAATAATCTAAAACATGAACTTAAATTCTAAATCTAACCATGTTTAGTCTTCAAATAATATTTATATTCATTAATATACACATAGGATTTTAAATTTTTTCTCTAATCATTTAATAGAGGTGATTTTTTTGAAATAATGTATAAATTTAGAGGGATCACTTTTTCTATATAATATTATTTTTCTTTTAGAGGTATTTTTACCATTTGTTTATTATTTATATCATTATATTTATAGTTTTATGTTTTCATGTGTTTAGGGGGGAATTTTTGTGTGTTTATATGATGAATTTTTTAGATTTTCCTGAAATATGTGAAATATGTAATCTTTTTTTCAAATTACTTTTTAAATTAATGTACATATTTGTTTATTATATAACTATTTAAAAAACTCTCACACATCCTAAATTATGATAATGTACTATCTAAACCTTCTTTTTTTCATAAAATATTATTTGTAAAATATTTATTATTTTTATTTCTCAAACAATTTTTAGAAATTCTGCTCCAAATATCTATATCTATGTTTAAAAAGTTAGTGACTTTACCATGGCTCCTTGATACAGCTTTCAAATTTTCATGTTTAGTATTTATTATTGTATCCATGTAATTAACATAAAAATTTCAATCATTTTTTTTATTTTAAACCTTATAATTTTGATAATTTCAAAACCGGGGATATTTTTTTTAAAATTATACATGGTTTTATAATAATAAAAAAGGGGGAAAATGTTGGGTGGCTCCTTGAACCACTTTATGTTTTGATAATTACACAACTTTATTTGTTTTATTTATTTGAAAATATTAATACTTCTAATTGTGAATTAATTAAAGTATGATTAATATTTTATCATTTCATAATATTTCATTGCTTAAAATATATTTATATTTCATGTTTCGATTTATCATAACATATTCTTCAAGTCTTATTTTGAGTTATTAGGATAAATAATTCATTTTGGACCATAAAATATCATTTATACATGTTTTTTTACTATTTATATATGACAAATTTTTTGTTCCCAAAAATTCATTTTGAAAATATATGTATCCAAATCAAATTAATGTATTTTTTTGAAAACCACATAACCAATTTTTTAGAATCAGTTACCCAATATATTTTAACCATATCTTGAGATAAATAACTATTAATTGAGTGATTTGTTTTGGGAAATATAATAATATTATTTACATTTACTTAGAATACATAAACATATGAACCTATCTCTATCTTATCGTAAATTATTCTATAAGTAATTACATATTTTTTAGTCTAATTTATGTAGTGATTAAGAACTATCTTTCTTAGGTTTTTTAATCATAACATGAGACATAGATATCCGATTAAGGTATTTATTGATTATATAGAAATATAATTAAAATATATGAATGTAATTATTGTGAACCCAAATCTATTTTTTTATCCATGTCTGTTTCACTCTAAAATATGAGAAGTCAATCTGTTTATATTTTTCATGAATTCGCATACTTGAATTGAATAGGTATTGAATTCAATTATATGAATGCCTTACATGAATTTCCTATTCTAATTTGGATAGATAATTCATCTACACAGATTCCCTTACATCAATTTTCTTATTTATTGAAAAACACATATGTGAATATACCTACGTAGTTGAATGAAAATATTACAGGAAATTATGATCTATTTTGCATTTTCTTTCATATATAAACTTTATGCATGTTTATTGGAAATAATTAAATTTTTATAATGACTTTATAAATTCATATTAAATATATATAACTTTTGAGAAGTTTTTTTCACTATTTGAAACTTGTTTTTATAAATATCTCTGTGTGTTATATTTTTACGCATGATACTTACAACCTGAAACTCAAAAGTCATTTTTATTATTTTATGTTTTATTATTAGATTCTATCATTTATAAATTAATATTAGTTGATATAAAACTCATTAAAACAAGTTTTAATATCATTAATGTGGTGTTTTTAATTCTTTGATACGAACCTCATATTTGTTGTTTTTCTAAAAAAAAGTTTTTGATTTTCAATATTTCAAATTCAAAAATTCTATTTTCATGGAATCATTCATTGAAATATTATTTTTGAGATTATTTAAATTATTTAATGTATTGTTTAAATTTTTTTTATATTATTATTTATTATTTTAAATTTTGGTTGTGAGTTTTGAGATTATCATGCATTGATAATTTCTCTCTCTTTTCAATAACCCAGTTTTATCGCTTTTATAACTCTGAATATTTGATCAAGTGTATAGTCCAAATAGTTTTTTTAAAGGACTTAAGCTGTAAAGACCCGATGCCTGACGTACATGGACATTACATTACTTTTGTGGAATACTTAGTACATAACAAACACACACACAAGGATCGTAATAGTTTAGTGTCTTTGGAAACTCGGAATATAATCTTCTAATCGTGGTGAAAGATCTTCAACATCTCCTATAAAGATCTTCCCTTTTTTTTACCTAAAACCTTTATTTATATCCTGGGGAAAAGAAAACATAAAAGGGTGAGCTCAAATGCTCAGTAAGGGTAAACAAAATAAATATCAATCACATCATATTCATAAGAACATAACATTTTGGAAATCTTAACCTGCAAAAGAGAGGATAATTTCATAACATGGGATAAATCATAGTAGTGAAATGAAATCCCAATAATCATAACATAAAAAATGAAACATTGTGGCATACACACATAATCATAGAGAATCATATCTTATTAGTCAAGACTCATTGCCAAGACTATCTTAGTGGACAAAGTCCCTTTATGAACCGAGTGACCCTCGTTTCAGTCCTGTTTCACTGAACCGGTATAACCTACCATTCCAGCCATGTCTATCTCATGAGATATAAAATCTTTACCCAATGCATTTGAGGGAGATATAGGTCCCACCCATCTCATAATGATACCATTCTTATTTGTGCCACAAAATCATAAACCATACATCATAGCATAACCCATGTAATAAAAAAGGGAATCTTAAACATCGTGACATCATAAAACAATTCATATAAGATAAAGTAATTCATAAAAATAATTCCATCACAACATAATCAAATTAATGTAGTAATAGGGATAAAAAAAACCCTTTATTATCTTAGATGGAAAATAATTTTGATAAAACACTTGAACTCCATTCTTGAGGAAAATATCCTTTCTACTTCAAAAACACTTTTCCTTTCTTAACATGTCATAAAATTCTAAACTAAAAAAATTTGATTAAAAATAAACTTGAAAACTTGTAAAGGAAGCTTCTTGGAAATAATGTTTTAAAAATCCATTCATGCCGTATAAGTTAAAAAAAACATTCTTCGTACTTTTGTCAGAAAAGTCAAAAAGTACCTCGTACGAAAAACGACAAAAGGTTCCTTTCATATCCTTTACTAAAAACTCACCGAAGGGTAAAATTGGATTTAAAAAATTGTATGTGGATGGAAATAATATTACATATTGAGGAAAAATGGACGTGGATGATAAAATACACCCCAGTAAATGCCAAAGTATAAACAATCTCGGATAAAAATGAGATTGTGATATTTCCCTTACCTTAGGTCCGATTTGCTTCGTAAGTGTCCGAACCTCCTGTATAATGATTTAAATAATGTTATTGACTTATTCCAGAATCATACTTATTTTTATGATATCATATATGGTCATATTATTAGCTTCTTAGTAGTAATATTTCATTGCTACTTGTTATTCGGGTGTTTATAACTTTTTGTTCTTATGCGTGTTTTGTCGAATAAATTCTTATTCTTTTCTTTAGGTTATAGATAAATTATTTCCAGAATGTTATTAGTGTAATATATATCATATTCATTCATTCAATTCATTTATATAATCATTATGAAATGAAGATCATGTAGAACGAGTCGCATCACATCGTGGAGACGGTATTCCGTACGTACGCACAAGTGATGATATCGTTCCTATGATCGTGGAATTGTATTGGAGTATATGTATACTATTTCAGAATCAATATCACTTTATAATAATCATATATAGTTACTCATTACACCATTATATCCATCCAATTAAGGTGGTGGCGGAAAATAGATTACACCACGGCGTGGAGACGGTATTCCGTACGTACGCACGCGCGGTGATTTCGTTTTCCGTAGGATGGATAGATGGTGCAATAGGACTGTTTCATACTTAAAATATCAGTATATGAATGATACTGAGGTTATTACTTCATAATGAAACTAACTAAGAAGAAGAAGTGGAAGAAGAAATAAAGGTGAAAGAATCGGTAACGGAAATTACCTCTTCTTTGAAGCGCCTTTTTGAGACCTCCTCTTAGGGCATTAAAATTGGTCTTTGAGGAAGACCAGAACCTCTAGGATGTTTCTAGGGAAGTTTAGAAGAGAATTTGGCAGGGGTTGACCGAGCTTGAAGGCTCAAAGTTGTGTGAGGAAGAGAGGGAGGAGGTGCCCTTTTATAAGGGAGGAGAGGGGCACCTTTGGAGTAACTAAAAATATTATTTTATTATAAAGTCACGTTCGGTTTTAAATAGCTCAAAATTGATTTATTTAGAGGCTAAGGTGGGGATGGGTCGAAATAATCTCATCCAATAGAATTTAGACAAGTTTAGGTTCTTATTTTAACCTTATCATTTATATTTAACATTAAGTTAAATAATTTTACTTTTACCGTGTCTTCTTGTGTTCTTTACACTATAAGGTTAATAAACTTACTATAAGAAGCCAAACGAACCCCAAATTAATATATATAACCTTATATAAGTAATTTGTCCAAACCATAGATTTTTAGGAATAAAATAACAATTAATAATATAATATTTGTTTTAAAAACTATTTTATGTCAATTTTGACACTATTTAGTAATTGATTTTTGTGAAAATCATAACAGAATGATAAGTTCTAAAAAAGTTAATTAAATAAATACTAACATGTCATATTAACCTAGAAAATTAGTGTAATTCATAAAAAGTCTCAAATTATATTTATTTGGGTATTTATAACATCAATTATGTCAATATTTCATTAATAAGATAATTACTGCATCATCGTTGTTGCATAAATAAATTAACTTATTTAATGTCTAAAAATTAAAAATAAAATACCATTATGTATGAAATCTTTTTATCTTTCTAATTAATATTTATAGTCGAATTTATCTTATGTATAAACCTATATTAAAAATGTTTTAGTAAATAAACTTTGATTTTAACTCTTTTAACTCTTCTTTGAATTAAATAATAATAAATGTCCTAATCTAATCCAAGTGGGCCTAAATGGTCATATTTTATTCCTAAGATTGTTTTTTGTTGAATTAAACTTATCCAATAGAATTTGGACATGTGTTAGGGTAATAATAATATCATTTTTTACACTTAATTACCCTATTTACTTTTAACCGTGGTAAATAAAAGTAAAAAGTTACTATTCACCAAAAATTATTTTCATCTCATTGAACCACATTTTACTTACTGAAATCAACCGTGTCTCTCAGATTTTTGAAATTCCACTCACCGAAGCGGTAAAATTATGTTTTATGAACAATTCAGTTTTTTTAACTACCACTTAGTGGTTTCACTATTCATCAAAAATTGAATGTTTTCAGAAAAAATACCAAAAATTAGGCCTAAGATATATTTGATATTCTGAACTCAAAAATGATTTCTATTTTACCAAATTCAAAACATATTAGTTGAATTAATTAATTTAAAAATTAATTCCCGTCGTCAAAACAAATAGCGTGTTCTTAAGAGATAATAACTATCAAAAGATTGACACTTGTTTATAACTGGTTTAAATGTGAAATTACATCCAATGAACAACATTTTATTAAATTGTAAAAATATATTCTAAATATACTTTAAAACCAATAAAATTAATAATTTATCACTATTAATTATTTTGATTGAAAAATTTGTTTTTAATTAAAATTTAGTAATTTTCACTATTCATCAAAATATGAAAGTTATCCAAAAATCACCAAAATTTCACCCTAAGATAATTTCGATATTCCGAATCCAAAAATGAAGTCCATTTTGAAAAATAGAAATTACAAAATTTCAAAAAGTGGTTATTACTATTCATAACGTCTAGTTTTAATAATATTTTAATAGCATATCGTTGTTTAACGAAACTTGGTGTTGCGTACAACACACGCTATCGTGGAAGGTCGCGATTGCGTGTAATTCAAGCCAGGTCAGAGATGTGTGTTGTGAAATCTCCTTTTGGTGTAGCGTATAACACAAGACATTAATGAAATTAAAAAGAATATTTTTCATAAAATCTTGGGGTGTTACATTCTACCCCCCTTAAAATGAATTTCACCCTCGAAATTCGTCAGGGTTATAAATGGTTTACTACTCGAAAGTTTCTTTAATAGAAACCCACATCGTAAAAAGGAATACCAAAACCAATCTTTAAAAACAAAAGTATGAAACGTAACAGTTACCCAAATAAACTAATCACTGGGTTTCCACATAGGTGAAAATATGGATATGGAAGAAAAATCTAACCATCATGTTCTGATGGAGAGTGGTAGAGAACATGGCTATGGAAAAGCCAACAATCACAAATCCATAAATTTGTGACGATCTAAGGTACCATCTGATTAATCAGATATAAGAGCACTAGGACAACATTTTTGGTTTTCAAGATCGTTTCCCTAAAGTTGAAGAATTTGAATTAGAATAAATACTTACTTTATTTTGGTACAATCTCACTGTTGTTCGTGCCTTGAACAATTTCAACTTCATCTCTTAAATAAATGAAGTTGAATTTGTTATTCATGAAGTGTTAGCAGATCATATGATAGAATGACGGGTCATTCCATCCGTCTCAAACAAAATGTTAGCAAAAGTTATTAAATATACATAAGTCATTCTATAGTGAGATTAATCATTTATGGTTCCTAAAATGGACTTATACTTCATATATCATACTGCTTAATATAATAAAACTAGTTTCTACTAAACAGGGACTTCCTGTAGGCCAGTGGTAGGTGATAAAGGCCAGTGGCACTTCGGGTGTGGGTTTGATTCCCACAGCCTTGTCCGAGGCGATGGGCTGTCGCCCGTCCTGCAGGTTGTCCTTTTTCTAAAACTATATTACTATAACACCCCATCAATAATTTTGAAAAAAAACTTTTATCCTTAAACAATACTAACTTATGTCCAACATAGTCCATTCCAATCTTTAGGGTTATCCATAATACTGCAGTCCATTCTCATAATATAGTGAAAACGATTACTAGAGATTTAGTACCATCGTTGATCCCCATATATCATAAGATATGTCTTGTTGGTCATATTCCAAACATTCAAAGGCCTTAATCATGTATTCTCTTGAATACCCATTAAACCTTAGTGAAAACATGAATGCAGTTAAAAGTTAACACTTTCCACATACCAAAATCCTCAAAATTCTATATACTCAAACCATGATATCACTTAGTCCTTATATCAATCATGAGCTCATGAATACTATTATGCACATATCATCTTATTTCGAAAAATATCTCAATCACTTTGAATACCACATTAGACCAATACATAAATATTCCAATACTCCATGATACAACATTATTTTGGAATCCCATTACATAAACACTTAATCATTCCACCACATCGTTGTCATATTCAACATCGCCAATAGTGATCGCATGTGACTTCCCTTTGTCCTTTGCCTTAAGCAATTGCTCATGTCGATCATCAATAACCCTTGGATTAAGGCATTTTTTAGCATAATGCCCCATTTCCTTGCACTTGAAGCATTGAAGTGTTGGTGGTGCGTTCTCTACAGTGTTTGCTTTATTCACATCATTAGAAACCCTTTTTCCATTACTTCGACACTCAGCTGATCGATGAACTTCTTTTCCACACTTAAAACATTTTCTAGTCCCATTAAGACAATCTCCACCATGCTTCTTTCCACACTTTGTGCATAAGGAAACATTCATCTTCTTTTCACCATTATTCTGAGATTTCTCCTTGAACTCCATCTTTCGTTTCTTGTCAAAACCATGAGATGGATATGTAACACCAACTTCCATTTCTACCTTGATAGCACAACACACAATTTATTCATATCTACTGAAGTCTCTTATAGCTAATGCCCTTCGAAGACTTGGTTTTAAGCCACTGAAAAATCGATCAACTTTACTTTCAGGTTGGATGATAATGGCAGATGCATACCTTGCAAGTCTTGTAAAATTTTCTTCGTATATACCAACAGATTCATCATCCTTCTACTTCAGCTCAAGAAACTCCTTTTCCATCTTTGTTCGACGAATACGAGGGAAGTACTTACTGAAAAACAAGTTCTTGAACTCGTCCCATTCCATGGACTCAATTTCATCTCTTGGCCTTGTATTCTTGATAAGATTCCACCATTGATCAGCTTCACCTTCCAAACGATATACTGCTAAGATGACTTTATCATGTTCAGAACATTGAAGAACTGAAAATATATTTTCAGTGGTACTGATCCATTGTTCAGCAACAAGTGGATTGGAAGACCCACTGAAAGAAGGTAGACGTTTCCTCATTAAGGACTCAATAGAATATTGTTCCCTTCTCTGCTCATTTGGAAGTCGTGAATGATTCATAGCTTGTGTAAGTATAGCAATAAGATTTTGCACTCCATCTCCCATAACATTTCTTTGTTCAGGAGGAAAATCATTGCATTTTCCATTTCATTGATCAACACGGTTCCTTTGGGTTCCAGCCATCGTCTAAAACCCAAAAAGAATAGTGTGAGAGGCAAAAATCATGATAGGGAAAACAACATAATAAAGGGGGAGGACCCTCAATATCTAACATCTTAGGTTAAATTCTAAGATCGTTAGCGCAATTCTATGACTATAACCTATACGTATACTTAACCTTAGAGACATCCCTAGACATACCTTAGAAATATCTATAGCGATCTCACTAAAGTTCTCGCATCATAGTTTCCAAAGGTTGACTAAACCTTTCCTCTAATACCAACTGTAAAGACCCGATGCCTGATGTACATGGACATTACATTACTTTTTCGAAATACTTAGTACATAACAAACACACACACAAGGATCTTAATAGTTTAGTGTCTTTGGAAACTCGGAATATAATTTTCTAATCGTGGTGAAAGATCTTCAACATATCCCATAAAGATCTTCCTTTTTTTTACCTAAAACCTTTCTTTATATCCTGGGGAAAAGAAAACATAAAAGGGTGAGCTCAAATTCTCAGTAAGGGTAAACAAAATAAATATCAATCACATTATATTCATAAGAACATAACATTTTGGAAATCTTAACCAGCAAAAGAGAGCATAATTTCATAACATGGGATAAATCATAGTACTGAAATGAAATCCCAATAATCATAAATTAAAACATGAAACATTGTGGCATACACACATAATCATAGAGAATAATATCTTATTAGTCAAGACTCATTTCCAAGACTATCTTAGTGGACAAAGTCCCTTTTCGAACCGATTCACCCTCGTTTCAGTCCTATTTCACTAAACCGGTATAACCTACCATTCCAGCCATGTCTATCTCATGAGATATAAAATCTTTACCCAATGAATTGGAGGGAGATATGGGTCCCACCCATCTCATAATGATACCATTCTTATGTGTGCCACAAAATCATAAACCATACATCATAGCATAACCCATGTAATAAAAATGGGAATATTAAACATCGTGACATCATAAAACAATTCATAAGATAAAGGAATTCATAAAAATAATTCCATCATGACATAATCAAATTAATGTAGTAATAGGGATAAAAAAACCCTTTATTATCTTAGATGGAAAATAATTTTGATAAAACACTTGAACTCCATTCTTGAGGAAAATATCCTTTCTACTTCAAAAACACTTTTCCTTTCTTAACATGTCATAAAATTCTAAACTAAAAAAATTTGATTAAAAATAAACTTGAAAACTTGTAAAGGAAGCTTCTTGGAAATAATGTTTTAAAAATCCATTCATGCCATATAAGTTAAAAAAACATTCTTCGTACTTTTGTCAGAAAAGTCAAAAAGTACCTCGTACGAAAAACGACAAAAGGTTCCTTTCAAATCCTTTACTAAAAACTCACCGAAGGGTAAAATTTGATTTAAACAATTGTAGGTGGATGGAAATAATATTACATATTGAGGAAAAATGGATGTGGATGATAAAATACACCCCAGTAAATGCCAAAGTATAAACAATCTCGGATAAAAATGAGATTGTGATATTTCCCTTACCTTAGGTCTGATTTGCTTCGTAAGTGTCCGAACCACCTGTATAATGATTTAAATAATGTTATTGACTTATTCCAGAATCATAATTATTTTTATGATATCATATATGGTCATATTCTTAGCTTCTTAGTAGTAATATTTCATTGCTACTTGTTATTCGGGTGTTTATAACTTTTTGTTCTTATGCGTGTTTTGTAGAATAAATTCTTATTCTTTTATTTAGGTTATAGATACCTTATTTCTAGGATGGTATTAGTGTAATATATATCATATTCATTCATTCAATTCATTTATATAATCATTATGAAATGAAGATCATGTAGAACGAGTCACATCACATTGTGGAGACGGTATTCCGTATGTACGCACGAGTGATGATATTGTTCCTATGATCGTGGAATTGTATTGGAGTATATGTATACTATTTCAGAATCAATATCACGTTATAATAATCATATATATTTACTCATTACACCATTATACCCATCCAATTAAGGTGGTGGCGGAAAATAGATTACACCACGGCGTGGAGACGGTATTCCGTACGTACGCACGCGCGGTGATTTCGTTTTCCATAGGATAGATAGATGGTGAAATAGGATTGTTTCATACATAATATATCAGTATATGAGTGATACTGATGTTATTACTTCATAATGAAATAACCTAAGAATAAGAAGTGGAAGAAGAAATAAAGGTGAAAGAATCGGTAACGGAAATTACCTCTTCTTTGAAGCGCCTTTTTGAGACCTCCTCTTAGAGCACTAAAATTGGTATTTGAGGGAGACCAGAACCTCTAGGATGTTGCTAGGGAAGTGGAGAAGAGAATTTGGCAGGGTTTGGCCGATCTTGAAGGCTCAAAGTTGTGTGAGGAAGAGAGGGAGGAGGTTCCCTTTTATAAGGGAGGAGAGGGGCACCTTTGGAATTACTAAAAATATTGTTTTATTATAAAGTCAAGTTCGGTTTTAAATAGCTCCAAATTGATTTATTTCGAGGCTAAGGTGGGGATGGGTCGAAATCCTCTCATCCAATAGAATTTAGACAAGTTTAGGTTCCTATTTTAACCTTATCATTTATATTTAACATTAAGTTAAATAATTTTACTTTTACCGTGTCTTCTTGTGTTCTTACACTATAAGGTTAATAAACATACTATAAGATGCCAGAAGAACCCCAAATTAATATATATAACCTTATCTAAGTCATTTGGCCGAACCATATATTTTTAGGAATAAAATAACAATTAATAATATAATATTTGTTTTAAAAACTATTTTATGTCAATTTTGACACTATTTAGTAATTGATTTTTGTGAAAATCATAACAGAATGATAAGTTCAAAAAACGTTAATTGAATCAATAATAACATGTCATATTAACCTAGAAAATTAGTGTAATTCATAAAAAGTCTCAAATTATATTTATTTGGGTATTTATAACATCAATTATGTGAATACTTCATTAATAAGATAATTACTGCATCATCGTTGTTGCATAAATAAATTAACTTATTTAATGTCTAAAAATTACAAATAAAATACCATTATGTAGGAAATATTTTTATATTTCTAATGAATATTTATTGTCGAATTTATCTTATGTATAAACCTATATTAAAAATGTTTTAGTAAATAAACTTTGATTTTAACTCTTTTAACTCTTCTTTGAATTAAATAATAATAAATGTCCTAATCTAATCCAAGTGGGCCTAAATGGTCATATTTTATTCCTAAGCTTGTTTTTGGTCGAATTACACTTATCCAATAGAATTTGGAAATGTGTTAGGGTAATAATAATATCATATTTTACCCTTAATTACCCTATTTACTTTTAACCGTGGTAAATAAAAGTAAAAAGTTACTATTCACCAAAAATTATTTTCATCTCATTGAACCAAATTTTACTTACTGACATCAACCGTGTCTCTCGGATTTTTGAAATTACACTCACAGAAGCGGTAAAATTAAGTTTTATGAACAATTCAATTTTTTTAACTACCACTTAGTGGTTTCACTATTCATCAAAAATTGAAAGTTTTCAGAAAAATACTAAAAATTAGGCCTAAGCTATATTTGATATTATGAACTCAAAAATGATTTCTATTTTACCAAATTCAAAACATATCAGTTTCATTAATTAATATAAAAATTAATTCCCGTCGTCAAAACAAATAGCGTGTTCTTAAGAGATAATAACTATCAAAAGATTGACACTTGTTTTTAACTGGTTTAAATGTGAAATTACATCCAATGACCAACATTGTATTAAATTGTAAAAATATATTCTAAATATACTTTAAAACCACTCAAATTAATAATTTATCACTATTAATTATTTCTATTGAAAAAGTTTTTTTTAGTTAAAATTTAGTAATTTTCACTATTCATCAAAATAAGAAAGTTATCCGAAAATCACCAAAATTTCACCCTAAGCTAATTTCGATATTCCGAATCCAAAAATGAAGTCCATTTTGAAAAATAGAAATTATAAAATTTCAAAAACTGGTTATTACTATTCATAACGTCTAGTTTTAATAATATTTTAATAGCATATCGTTGTTTAGCGAAACTTGGTATTGCGTACAACACACGCTATCGTGGAAGGTCGCGATTGCATGTAATTCAAGCCAGGTCAGAGATGTGTGTTGTGAAAGCTCCTTTTGGTGTAGCTTATAACACAAGACATTAATGAAATTAAAAAGAATATTTTTCATAAAATCTCGGGGTGTTACATAAGCATTATTTTAATATAAAATATTGTTGAAAATAATAATAGGCAATATCATATGTTCATACTCTTACGTTAATCAAAGTGATCTAGTGCCCAACTCTTTACATCACTGTGATGAATTCTCAAGGGAGGAAAAAATATTCTTCATCTACATTCACCTAGAAGAGATGTATTGTACCTTCATTGGAATGATGAAAAATCATCATTAAAATACATTCAAAGGGACTACATCAACTGTTTCATCACCAATAGTTCTTTATACTTCTATTCAATTGTTTTTTTTTTGTTTTACCTTTTCTGTTTGGGAGGAGGTATTCACATAATCATTTCTCATATAGTTTATACTACCCCTATGAGATATTACCTTGGTTATGCTCACCTGAAAAAAAGTATAACACTTAGGTTGGGGATGATACTTATAGAAATCATGGGTTTATGTCTACTCCCATAAAAGGTTGTGTGTGTGTAGGTTTGGGGATTCTCTTGATATTTTTTTGGTATGGTATTCATCCTATGTAAATATTCTAGGTTTAGATTTCTATTATATAAAAATTCCCCCCTCTCTCTTTCATAGCAGGTTACATACTCCATCGGTTAGGGTGTGAAGTTTATAATAGGATCATTTAGATCCAAACTACTACAAAAATTCCATATGTTATTCAATTTAATTTTCTATATGAAGTCTTCACATATCCACCAGTCTTATTATTTTTAGATATAATTGTTTAATAATTTTAAACTATCCAATTACAAAAGTTATAAATAACTCTAATAATTTTATTAAAGGTCTATTCACCCCCTCCATACCATCTTCCATCCATCTATCCAACCAAACAATTGGTATCAAATGATGAACTTTCTTAAAGATAGTTATCTCCTTCACAGTTTTTCCAAATACCTAACACTTGGTATCCAAGGTCTCCAAATTTATAAATCTTTAGTTATGATCTATTATTTTTAAAAGGATTGTTTTATTGTTTTATTTTATCTTACTTTTATCCTTGTTCTTAAAAATAATAAGGAAATATCTATTTTAGTAATGGGACATAGGAGATAAAATTATTGAATCTATTGATAACACCTCATTTCAATGTAAGTGACTACATATATTAGAAATAAATAATGAATGTATTTTTAAAAAATATAGGTATTGACGATTGGAAAATCATGGATATACCATATAAAATATCTGAAGTTGAACTTGAAACTTTAACAAGAAGTGATGCTGCAAAATGTGTTTTAAATTAAAAATTCATAAATTATATTTATTTCTATATTAGTATGAGTGTTTACAGTCATATATATTCTCATAAAAAAACTTATGAAATTTAGAGTATAATAAAATTAACTCATAAAGGGACTGAAAAATTCTAGATTAATAATCTTGGAATTTACAGGGATTAATTTTAATAATTTAAAATTTCTAATAATAACAGTGTGAATGGGATATTCAATAGATTCAAAAATATCATCATCAACATGGTTACACTTATTGAAACCATAAATAATGAATTACTAATTGAAAGGATACTTATAGCATAACCAAAGAAGCGACATTCAAAAAATGTAACCATTAAAGAAAGAAAGTATTTTTTATAATACATTATAGATGATCTGATTGGATCCCTATTATAACACGAACTCAAATTTAAGAACAATGAGTTTGATTCATCTGATAAAATAAAGGGAGTTTCTTTTGAATCTAAATATGTTTCTAATAACTCTTATAGTGTTTCCTTAGAATATTCTATCTCTATGAAAGATGAAAATTTATGTCGTATTGTTAAATTCATTAAAGTGATCATAAAGAAAAATCATACAACCAAAAAGGTTGGAGAGAAAAAAAGATATACAATAACTATTTCAAAATAAAAGGAATTAAAGGTAAATATACTATTATTGTCTATGAATAAACAAAACCTAGACTTACCAAACATGAATATACAAATTTGAAACAATAAGGGAAAGATAAGAAGTAAAAAATGAAATGAAATGTTCTTATCATACTGGTTAGAGCCACACAGAATAATCTGAAAGTTCCCAATCAGAGTATTATATCACTGAGAGGGGGAGGGGGTGAATCAGTGATACTCTTTTTCCTTTATATTTCTTTTTCAATGGAAATAACCTACATCCCCTGTTAATGATTTTAATTCCCTTATGATAAACAAATCGACACACATCCAAATGAACACAAAGATTAACAAGGTTCAATATTCAATAAGAATAGATATGTCCTTGGTATGGTTTTGAAATGATCCAATACCATACAATCCAATAAGAAAAAAAATCCTTGGATTACAATGAGTAGGATTCACCCTTTCACTCGTGTATCACTATGAAACAATCCCACTAGTGCATATGTACCCTCTTAGAACAATAGAGTAATACAATTATTTTGTAACAAATCATGTTACCTACGCTTATTTTCAATTCAACAAATGTATTCAATTGAAATACAGTTCATTAATTCCTTACCCCGAAGAAAGGTAAGAACTACTTGGACATTGTTATGAAACATTGAGTCTGATTCCTCCAAGTAAGATTCTTTTAAAAAAAAGATCCCAATCCGATTCATTCAATACAAAGCTCCCATTCTGATTATTTCAATACAAAGCTCGCATTACGATTATTTCAAAGCAACGATCCCAATCCAATTTTTAGATAGAAAAAATAGAGAAGAATCAACACCACTTCAATTCTCGAACACAATTTTTATGATGAATAAAATATGAATGAATTGTCACCACCCAAGACAATTTTCAGTTATAATAGAATTGAATTATTCTTCTCTCTAGAAATCTAGAGTTTCTCTCTCTTCTCATCTAAACAGTGAAAATCACACAAGTACAATTTACTTCATTATTTTATAGGTTACCCAAAACATGTTTAGGTGGGAATCCCAAAGCACTTTCCCACTCACTTAAATTCACCCAAATCTGAATTTATCCTGAAATCTAAGAGTAATTATGACTTCCTCAATGCTTCTCGATTATTCTTGAATATTCTACTATATTCATATCATATTTTACAGAATCCAAATTCAAATGTCAATACAATTACAATTTTGGAGCAATACATGGGGTTGAATCCGATTCTCTCATACTGATTTCTAAAAAACAGTGCTTGATACCATACCAATTGAATGTTTTTGAAGAAATACACTTCTCCACTTGAGATACAATCATTATTTTAATGAAAGTATCTCCCTTTGAAAATTTATTCATCAATACCCTTCTATTTTTTTCTCTTTACCCACATGAGAAAACACACTTCATTCACCAACACGTGCTTGTATCATTACTACCTTCATGACTTTGAAATCATTGATGATCGGCTTTAACATCGTCTGAATTCAATTTGAAATTGTTATAAATTTCCATTCATTCCTACCTATTTATTTTATTCTCAACCATAGCATGATCTTTTCTAAATACAAATGGCCTAGGTACTATTATGTTGAAAACAATCATATCTGGTTACAATCATTCTGGTTATGATCATATCTCATTACTATCATTCTAGTAACGATCATTCTGTTTATGATCATCCTGGATACGATCTTTATGGTTACTATCATGCTGGATAAAATCATTCTGGATACGATCATTCTACATATGATCATTATGGATACGATCATTTCTGGATATGATCATTCTGGTTACAATTAATGGATACGATACAATACAATATGATAAGGATGATCTGACCAGATATAATGAAAAACAATATGATATGATTTATTCTCAATCGACATAATCTCATTCCTTTTTTTCTACCCGAATAGGATTTTTTTGAAAAACAATAGGAATATTATATTTTATCGACATCACCTCTTCCATCATCACCACTTAGATCAGTACCACTTTCCATTATAATCACTTTTCCCATCGGCATCACTTTTCATCAGCATCACATTTCCATCTGTACAACTTCTTTTACTTTAACCATGAATCCAATTAGTTTGAATGAAAATTGATACAATATGGATATGATTGTTTTGAAAGACAATCGATACAATATGGATACGATTGTTTAATAATTGTTTTGAAAAACAATTGTTTCCACTTCATTCATCCTACCATCTAGATATGATAAATATGAATACAGTTCTTTTCTAATTGTTTTGAAAAACAATCTGAATACGATTATTTTTTGATTAGAAGCATCTCTTTCACTCCTCCTTTCTTATATCAATCTTTCACCACAAGTTCTCAATACAACTCATGATTTAAATGAAATAAAAATCAGAAAATCATCGTCAAAATTAACATGGGTATGAGTTTTTTTTCAAAAAAACCCAAAAAAATTGTTTCCAAAAAACAAAGTGAAGTGATTTCCTTTCCTCAAAAAATACCATGACAACAAAATAAAACACTTGAAACGTTCATCACATTGATCATAAGCTTGGCCCCAACAATATCCCCCTTTGAATTTTGTTTTCAACTAAGTTTCCTAAATCACTAAACTTTGTAAACTCAAGAAATGGATTACATATCAACAATTCTAAGCCTATGTGAGATAACTCATTATAGGAAACAAGAATCATTAATAAAAAAACCATGTTATAAAAAATAGTGATCATGAACACCTCTTTCTTTTCTTTATTCTTCCAGGAAAACAATACAATATATTTTTCTACAACCACTCCAAAAAACAGTTAGAATAGTTCACACACACTAAACAATGATGAATTCACATCTTACCCATGACTCTCTCTTTTATTAAATATATTTATGAAACAAAAAAATTATCCCCCTTAAAAAAAATCCAAAGGTAAGATGAGAGAGGGTAGAGACACACATACCTCAAACTTGAAGAGAAAGAGGTTGGACACCCATGTTCAACCTCATTTTGGATAATGATTCCTTCGATAAAGGTTTTGTGAATATATCAACAACTTTTTATGATGTTGGAACATACTCCAGCTTAAATTCATTCTTCTCCACATGCTCTTTGATGAAATGATATTTGATATTAATATGTTTTGAACGATAATGTTTCATAGTATTCTTGGTGAGATTGATTATACTTTGATTGTCACAACCCAATAACAAGGGTAACTTCACATCAACAAGTAAATCTTCCAATTGTGTTTTCATCCACATAATTTGAGTACCGGCTTGAGTAGCATCAATATAATCAGATTTAGCCATACCGAGAGTTACTGAGTTTTGTTTCTTTGAATGGAAACTAACACAATTCTTTCCCAAAAAGAATACACCAAAAGATGTAGATCATCCATCATCAACATTTCCTGTCCAATATGCATCAAAATACCCAAATAAATCAATACTATCTGAGCTGAAATACTTGATTCCAAATTCTATTGTTCCTCTAATGTATTTGAGAATTATTTTACCCAGAATAAGATGTGATTCTCTTGGATCACTATGAAATCTTGCACATAAGGTAATAACATAAAAAATATCGGGTCTTGAGGCAGACACATACAAATAGACTTCCAATCATCTTTCAATAATCTTTCTGATCCAATTATTTTCCATCTCTATATTTACTCAGTTTTTTCCCACTAAAATGGGTATCGAAATAGGTTTTGAATTTTCCATGCCAAACCTCTTGAGAAGTTCTTTTGCATAATTTTATTGGGATATGAAAATGTATTCTTTCTTTTTCTAGATTTGTAACCCAAGAAAGTATTTCATTTCTCCCAGCATGGAAATTTCAAATAAATTCTTCATTTCTTCAGAAAATATTTCACAACTTCCTTCATCATTCCCAACAAAGATAATATGATCAACATACAAAATTACAATGAAGGAATACTCTTGACTTTCTCTGATGTAAAGATTGTTATCCACTCTTCCATTGTTAAAATTCATCTTTCTTAAGCACGTATCCAATTTGGAATACCATGAAATTGGAGCTTGATATAGGCCATACAATTCCTTTTTCAATATGCACACATAACATTCATCTTATCTAATAATAATGCCACAATGTTGTTCAATATAAAATTCTTCTTAAAGATCACCATTTAGGAATGTAGACTTAACATCCATTTGAAAGATCTTGTAGCCTCATTGTGTGGAAATGGAAAGAAGGATTATGATTATTTCAAGCCTTTACATAGGAGAAAAGGTTTCATAAAAATCAATACCTTCAATCTGTGAATACCCTTTACAAACCAATATTTCTTTGTTTCTTATAACTTCACCTGTTATCATTTAGATTGTTTCAGAATACCCATTTTGTGCCAATGAACCTAATTATTCATTCATGGCTTGAACCCATTCCAGATGGTCAAAATATTCTTTCACATCATTCGGTTCCACCTTAGAATACAAAGAAGTATGTGTAATGGAATTGGTTTTTCTTCTTGTTTAAAACTTTTGATGTTTATCACTAATTACATTTTGTGCTTCCATATGTTTTCTCATCCTTGGGTAAAATTTTTTATTTTCTTCCTCATCACTGGATATAGAAGAGTCTGATTCTTCACCTTTATTAGGATTACAAATGTTTGTATCCTTATCAGAATTATCTTCTTCAACTTTCTTAACATCATTTTCCACCTGAACATGTTTATCTTTCTCAGATAATTCAATAACTTTTATATCAAATGAATCAACAAATTTTTTCTTTGTTGAAGCATCTATATCCTCTTAATTCCAGAGAATAGCCAAGAAAGATTCTATACTCACCTTTCTACTCAAACATACCATAGTTTCCACCATTCTTATTTTTAATACAAGGAATCTAAAAAACTCTAAAGTGATTCAAACTTAGAGTTCTTCCATAAAACAATTCATAGAGAGTCATACCTGATTGAGGCCTATAGAAACAACCGTTATGAATATAAACAGTAGTACTCATGGATTTACTCCAAAAGTAATGATAAAGACAATGATCAAGTAACATGGTTCTTCCCATTTCCCCCAAGCTTATATTCTTTCTTTCAGCAACCCCATTTTGTTGGGGGAGTGTATGGAGAGCTATACTCATGCCAAATTCCATGCTTTTAAAGATTTTTTTGAAAATCTTCACTTATGTATTCACCACCATTATCTGTTCTCAACTTCTTCATAGGATACTCACATTCTTTCTCATCTTTTCTTCTGAAACTTTTAAACATTTTTAAATCATCCGATTTGTGTTTCATATACATAACCCAAGTAATGAAAGTAAAATCATCAATGAAAGTAATGAAGTACTTATCTCCATGTATTGATTGTTTACTCATTGACCCACATATATCAAAATGGAACAGCTCTAGGGGTTTTTTGAACAAATATCAATTTTTTTATGCACATCATTTGTAACCTTTACTTTTTGGAAAATAGTGCAACACCAATCTATACTTCTTGGGAAAATAGGAATGTGTCAGACACTATCTCTTTTGAATAACTTACTCATGTTTCACTCACACATATTTCCAATACTTTTGTACTATAAATGATTTCTTCCACCATACTCATGTAACAAGAGTTTTGTGAATCACCAACATGAAAAAAGTTTCCTTTTGTACATTGGCCTCTTGTAACAATCTTACCATATTCTTCACTCTTTACAATAAATCCATATTTCTTGAAGAAAACTTTTTTACCTTCATCACACATTTTTGAAACACTTAGAAAATTGTGTTTCAGCCCATCAACATTTAATTTTTTATTATATTTCATCTTTTCTTTTCCAATGATGGATGACTCAACACATTTGATTTTCAATGATTCATCATTTCCAAAGGTCACTATTCCTTATTTAAAATATTTCACATCCTTTAAAAATTTCAAATATTCTATTATGTGAGAAGAACAACCACTATCAAGTATCCATGATCGTTCTCCTTTCATGGATTTTAATGCAGTTTCAACAACAAGGTCCTTTTCTCCATTCTTTTCCTTCTCTACCTTTGACTTTTGGTAATTGGGAATCTTTTTCTGAGTTGGTAACAAAACATGACATAATTTTTCAAGGTGTACAGGTTTTTCACATCTTTCACAAATAATTTCTAAGGGTTGGAACCTATTTTCAATATTCACTTCATTCTTTTCAGATTTCTTCAAGATAACCTTCCCATTTTTCTTACCTTGAAGAGATTGACTCCCTCTCAATCTCTTTGTTTCATAACCTATGGGATAATAGTAATGTTGTTGATTGAACCAATACATACTTTTTGTGTTCCCGAATCCCCCACAATACCAACAATACCCATAGAAAGAGTATTTTCCTCTAAAACCTCCATACTAATCAGAACTGTGGATGTGTTTCTTAGCCACCTTCTTCTCATTATTTTCCGATTCACCAGCTTTTATATTATCAATCAGATCCCTTATTTTCTTTTCTAAATTATCATTACCATAAGTATTGGAAACATTTCCATATTTAGAATGTTTCAAAACATTCCCAACCTTATTGGTCTTGGCCATATACATAACATTCCTAGATTTTTTCATTTCAAAAACAATTATATTCTTCTTCTCACCATTTTAAGGTATGTTTTGTTGAACCTTCTCAAGTTTATCATTATGAGAACATTAAAAAAATTTAGTGATAGAGTTTTTGAAACATAGAATCTTTTCTTCAGCTTCAAAGAGTTTTTGTTGGGTAAGTTCCAACTCTTCTTCTTATACTTTCAGCTTCACCTCTAAATCCTCTTAACGATTCTTTTCTTCTTCAATAGATTTCTAAAAAACATTAATCTCTTTAATTAGCTTTCCTTTCCCACCAGAAAAACATTTTTGGTTGCTTGATCATTCATCTTCCATCTTTTTTTTTCTTTTCTATCCTTCTGATCTTTCCCATACATTCTTTTAACTCTTCTTTCAGATGAATTTCAAGCTTAGTTTCTTCTTCTTTAGAACTACTACTTCTGAATTCTTCACCATTCACTATTGAAATGAAAGTATTTTCATTAACATACTCAATGGATGTTTTCGGTTTAACATCACTCTCTTCTTCTTCATCATCTTTGGACAAGAAACTTCTTCTTTTTTATTTGAATAATTTCTTTTCTTTTCCTTTGTCTGCCTTTTTCTTCTAGGATCTTCTTGTCTTTCATTACTAAATATAACAATCCTCATATTTATTTCTTCAAGAAAAATTAGTTATAAAGTGACAAAAACCTACACATTCAAAACATTTCAAGGGAAGTTTCCCTTTTTATTTCCCTATACCTATTCTCAAATTTTTAGAAAACAAGGATATGATTTTATCGAGATTTTTACATACCTCATTTTCAAAGTCAAGTTCACCATCTTCATCTTCAATAAAAATATTCTTTTACTTTTCTTTCTTCAAGGCCTTTAAAGAAATTTCTCTATTAAACTTTGTTTTTATCTTCATAAAATTATATCTTCTCATTTCAAAGGTAATAAGAGTGCTATGTAAATCATCAAGAGATAATGTTTCAGGATCTCTCTCTTCTAATGAAGAAAATTTTGCATAGAATTTTCAGGTAGGATTCTAAAGATATTTTCAACAACTATAGTCTCTTTCAAAGTTTAACCAAGACATCTGATAGTACTAAAATTATCATTCACCTTGGTAAATAATTCCCTAACAGATTCATGCTCACCAATATTCAAATCTTTATACTTTAATCTCCATATTTGTATCTTTTCCTTCTTCAATTTTGAATTACCTTCATAAATGTTTTTCAATTTATCCCATATACCTTTAGCTATGGAAAATCCTTTCACTCTCAATAATTCACTATCATAAAGTGATGATAATATAGAGCTCTTGGCCCTTCCATCATTCTCAAGAAACTTCTTGTCAAAAAGTGTAAGTGGATCACTATTATCAATGGGTGGAAACCCAACTGTTGTAGCTTCAAGAACATCATAACTGATAGACATAAGGTATGGAAGAATTTTATCTTTCAAGTTATGATAGTTTATTCCATCAAATACAAGAATACCTTTACTATTCACACATTTCACGTTCTCCATCAGAAAAGAAAAACTAAGGGAACCTCCCTATGATACTAATTGAAAGTTTGTATCACTGAGAGGGGGAGGGGTGAAACAGTGGTACTCTTTTTCTTTTATGATTCTTTTAAATTGAAACAACCTTTTCCTCCTACTAAGGATTTAATTTCCCTACTGAGAGACAAATCAACACACATCTAATGGAACACAAAGAATTACAAGGTTCAATGTTAAATAAGAATAGCTGCATCCTTGTTATGGTTTAGAAATTATCCAATTCCATAAAATCAAATAGGAAAATAATACTTGGATTATAACGAGTAGGATGTACCCTTTCACTTATGTAGCATTATGAAACAATCCCACTAGTCCATGTGCACCTTCTTAGCACAATATAGTAATATAATTGTTTTATAACAACTCATATTACCTGAGCTTAATTTCAATTCAACAAATGTATTCAATTGAAATACAATTCATTAATTCTTTACCTAGAAGAAAGTTAAGAACTACCTGGACTTTTGTTATGAAACACTGAGTATGATTCCTCTATGTAGGATTCTTTCAAAACAAAGCTCCCAGTCTGATTCTTTCAATTAAATTATCCCAATCCAATTCTTTCAAAACAAATATCCCATTCCAATTACATCAAAGAAAATCTCCCAATCTGATTTTCAGATAGAAATAAATAGAGTAGAATCGACACCACTTCAATTCCCAAATACAATTGTTATACAGAATAGAATATGAATGAATCAGCACCACCCAATACAATTGTCAATTCAAACAGAATTGATCTCTTATTCTCTCTAGAAATCTGAAGCTTCTCTCTCTTCTGATGTGAATAGTGAAAATCAAAAAAGTACAATGTACTTCATGCCTTTTATAGGTGATCCACAACATTTTTAGGTGAGAATCCCAAAACACTTTCCCACTCACTTAAATTCATCCAAATATTAATTTCTCCTGAAATCTCGGAGCAATTATGACTTCTTCAATGCTACTCGAATATTCTACAATCATTATCTCATCTTTTCCAGAATCCCATTTCAAATATCAATACAATTAAAATTGATGAGAAATACATGGGTCTGAATCCGATTATCTCATACTGATTTCTTAAAAAAACGCTTGATACCATACCAATTGGATGTGTTTAAAGAAATCCACTTCTCCACATGAGAAACAATAATTATTCTAAATAAAATCCCCCCACTTAGACAATTCATTCATCAGTATCCTTATCTTATCTTTTCTCTTTACCCACATGAGAAAACACACTTCATTCACCAACATGTTATTGTTTCACAACTACCTTCCTGACTTTGAAATCATTGAGGATTAGATTTAGCATCGTCTGAATTCAATTGGTAAGTATTATAACTTTCCATTCATTCCTACCTATTTATTTTCATTTCAACCCAAGAATGATATTGTATGTATATAAATGGTCTGGATACTATTATCTAGAATATGATCATATCTGGTTACAATAATTCTGGTTACGATCATATCTGGTTACGATCATTCTGGTTATGATCATTCTTGTTATGATCATCCTGGATACAATCATTCTGGTTACGATCATGATAGATACGATGATTCTAGATACAATCATGCAGGATAAGATCATTATAGATACGATCATTTCTGGATATGATCATTCTGGTTACGATTACTGGTTATGATTACTGGATACAATACAATACAATTTGATAAGGATGATCAACCCAGATGCAATGCGAAACAATATGATATGATTCATTCTCAATCGACACCATCTCATTCCTTTTCTTCTACCCAAATATGATTGTTTTGAAAAACAATCGGTGTCTCATATTTTATCAACATCACCTCTTCCATCATCACCACTTAGATTGACACCACTTTCCATCAACATCACTTTTCCCATCAGCATCACCTTTCCATCAGTATAAATTTTAATTTCACCCAGAATCCAATTATTTTGAAATACAATTGATAAAATATGTATATGATTTTTTTAAATATAGTCGATACATCTGGATATGATTGTTTTTGGATTATTTTGAAAAAAAATTGGTACCACTTCATTCACCCTGCCATCCAGATATGATAAATCTGAATACGATTCTTTTCTAATTATTTTGAAAAACAATCTGAATATGATTCTTTTCTAATTGGAAGCATCACTTTCACTCCCCATTTATTCTATCAATATTTAAATATATGTTCCCAATAAAACTCATGATTTAAATGAAATAAAAATTAGAAAAGCATTTTCATAATTAACATGGGTCTGATTCTTTTCAAAACAAATCCAAAACAATTGTTTTCAAAAAACAAAGTGAAGTGATTTCCTTTCTTCAAAACATACCTTGACAACAAAAGATAACACTTTAAACCTTAATCTCCCTGATCATCAGCTTGGTCCCAACAGAATCATACTCTAGTGATGAATATAGAAGTAAAAAAGAGACTGTTAATCGATCTCTAATGGGGAAATAACCTCATGTAATATACCCTTTGGAGGTTATGGTAAATCCTGCTGGTTTTTTTAATGGAAGAAAAAAATAGGGTTTGTAATTATCTTAATTATGAATCTGATTTTGAATATTCTTTTAGTTAAAATTTTGATAAATCTAATGTTAAATTATTAAGTGATTTATGTGATGAATTTCAAGTGGAAATTCAAAAAACTTTCTAAAAGGTATGAAATTTTTCCTAAAGATCATAAGAAAGTTTCTAAGGAATGGAAAAATATTACTTTATAAAATAAAAAGTTAAAAAATTATATTCTTTAGTTTGATAATGAAAAGTATAAAATGAATATTATGGTCAATAATCTTTCTAATATTGAAAAGGAAAATCATAGTTTAAAAACAATCTACTTTATCTACTAAAGATAATTTTTTTTGATGATCTTGAGTTTGTTCAGAAAGTTAATGTCAATATGAAAATGAAAATAGTAAATTTGAAGGAAATTATATCTACCTTTGTTTAAGGAAATGAAAAATCTGATATTATGGTTTCTATGATGAAATAATATAATGATAAATTTGGTTTTGGTTATAATAATTAAATTCCTATAATGAAAAATACAACTTTTGTTAAGAGTTCTATAAGAAAGGTTTCAAAAATTACTTACATTAAATGTCATCTGCAAGGAAATTATTCCAATAAATTTCATATAAGGTTACCTAAATTTCTTGGTATTAATTGATATTATATCTCTATAAATTTATCTTCTCATGTATATTATAATAAATTTCATAAATCTACTTGGGTATCAAAAAATTATGTTACTAACCCAATTGGACCCAAAATAACATGGGTACCAAAAAGTGTTTGTGTTAGTTTTTTTACATTAATCTACCATGTGTACTTAAATTTGAAATATAATAGTGGATAATCTTCAAATAAATCTTCAATTCATTAATATATAAGGAATATTTGAAATTTTATCTTTAATCATTTAATATAGGTGTTTATTTGGAAATAAAACATAAATTTAGGGGGAGCTCTTATTCTATCTAATTTTATATACCTTTTATGGGGAAATATACTATTTATTTATCCTTTAAATTATTATCTTTATAGTTATATTTTTTAATGTGTTTAGGGGGAGTTTTTGTGTGTTTATATGATGAAATTTTCAAATTTAGATGAAATCTAGAATCTATTTTCAGATTACTTTTGTTAAATTTCTAAACATATTTGTTAATTATATAACTATTTTAAAACCTCTCCTATATCCTAGATGATTCTATATTACTTTATAAACCTTTATTTTTCAAAAATATATTATTTTTAAAGATTTTTCTCTTTTTTATCTTAAAAACATTTAAAAATTCAACTCACGACATCTAAATCATAGTTTGAATAGTGAAAAGCTTTTCCATGGATCCTTGGTAACTATTTTAAAATTTTCATGTTAAATATATATATTTTTCTTTATGTAATTACCTTATAAAATTAAATCCATTTATTTTATTATAAAACTTATATTTTTAATAATTTCCAAAAGGGGGAGATGTTTTTGAAATTATAATTGGTTTTTTATTGTCTAAAAGTGGAGAATGTTGAGTGAATCCTTGAACAACTTTATATTTTTGAAATTAAAAAGATTTATTATTATTTATTTATTTTAATGTTTCAATAATTTAAATTGTTCATTAATTTACGTTTCCTTAATCTTTGATCATATAATAATATTTCATTAGTTAAAATATATTTAGATTTCATGTTTTGTTTTGTCATAACATGTTCTAAAAGTTTTATTTTGAGTTCTAGTATAAATAAGTAATTTAGGAGCTTAACATGTCATTTATTCATGTTTTGTATAGTTACCTTAAAAAATTCACTATTATCACACATCCATTTTAAAAATCCACTTAGCCAAATGAAATTAAGGTAGCAGTTTTTGTGAACCAAGTAGATGATTTTCCATAATCAGTTACCCTATATATTTTGACCACATATTGAGCTAAAAAATTAAAATATTGAGTGAATATTTTTTAGAAACATAATAATAGTACAGAAATTTCATTATAATACATAAAATTTTGAATAAATCTCTATTATATCATAAATTTTTCTAGAAGTCACTACATATTTTCAATTTGATTTTTACAGTTTTTTCAGAACTATCATTATTGAGTTTTTTAATCAAAACTGGATATATAGATATCTGATTAAGGTGATTATTAATTATTTAGGAAGCTAAATAAATTATATAAATAAAATTATTCTAGACTGAAATATATTTCTTCTTTTTTATATGTATGTTCAGCTCTAAAATTTAAGTAGTCAATATCTTTATAGTTTTTAGGAATTAAAATACTTGAATCACCTACATGATGTATTCACTTATGTGATTCTATTATGTGAATCAAATTTGTTTATATTGAAAATTGATTCAGATACATCAATTCACTTATATAAATACTATTATGAAGATAAAAAACCCATTGTGAATTTTCCTACATAACTCAATGAAAATCCAATAGGAAATTATGCTTTGTTTTACATTTTATTTCATATATCAATTTGCTGCATATTTATTTCTTTTATTTAAATTTTTCTAATGACTTTATAAATTCATATTAATTATGTAGAACCTGTGTGAAGTGATTTTCATAGTTTTAAATATGTTTTTTGGAAGATAAAAATTTGTTCTATTTTTATGCGTGAAACTTACATCTTGAAACATAAAAACCAATTTTATTATTTTATGTTGTTTTATTTTATTATATTGTTTATAAATTAATATTAGTTGATATTAAACTCATTAAAAATTGTTTTAATATCTTAAATGTGTTTTTTAAATCTTTTATACTCTCCAAATATCTACTTCTTGTCTAAACAGAATGATTTTGATTTTTGTATTTCAAATTCAAACTATCTATTTTCATTAGATCATTCATTGAAAAATTATTATAGAGATTGTTTAAATTATTTAATATATTATTTCAATTTTTTTAATTTTTATTTATAATTTTAGTCATGAGTTGTGTAATTATTATGAAATGTTAATTTCACTACCCCTTTCCAATATTCCCATTTTATTTATTTTTTTATTCTAAAATTTTATCAACTATATAGTCCAAATATATTTGTATTTAAATTACTCAAGCATGTTTAAAAAATATATGTTCTTGTAATAGAAATGATGGGTGACAATAATAAAAAAAATATCATATTTTCATACTCCTACATCAATCAATGTGATCCAGTGATCAACTATTTATATCATAATTATGAACTCTAAAGGGAGGAAAAAGTACTCTTTGAATTCATTAACTATGTAGAGATATAATATACCTTTCTTAGAATTCCCAGACTTTATCATTTAAATCCATTAAATGGGTCTACATCTTCTGTTTCATCACCAACAATTCTTTCTACTTCTATCAAGTTGTATTCTTTGTTCTATAGTTTCTTTCTAGGTAGAGGTCTACACATAATATTTTCTCACCTAGGCTATACTGCATTTAAAAGGAATTCCCCTATTTATTCTCACTTGAACAAAAAATTAGAACACTTAGATTGGGTTTCCTCTTATAGAAATCTTGGGTTTCAGTTTTCTCCTACAAAAGGATATGTATGTGTAGGTTTGGGGTTGGTCATCACAATGTCCTGCATTGGGATTCATCTTATGTAAAAGTTTTAGGATTAGATTATTCCTATATAAAATTTTCTCTCTCTTTTTAATAGTGGGTGTCATAATCCATCAATTAGGGTGTGAAGTGTAGATTAGGATTGTTTATATCCATATTATTATAAACATTCCACATGTTCTTCTATTTAATTATCTAAATACACTGTTCACACATCCACGATTATTTTTCTTTTAAGAAATATTTTTTTAAATAATTTTAAAACATGAAATTCATTTATTTTTTTGGTAACTATGATTATTTTAATATTGGTCTATTCAGACTCTCTAAACAATTTTCCATCAATATATCCAATCAAATCACAATTCACACTAATTGGTAGATATCCCTCAAACTAATCCTAACTTCACCATATGGTAAGTGGAAGGTATTAGTGATCAAGAACCAATGACCAATCAATTTAGGCAAGATAATGGATGGAGGATACATGGAGAATTGGGAAATCAAGATTACCTCATATAAAATGGTGACCTAAATCTATTAAAAAAGAGTATATACAATTATGATGCACCAGAATTCCCAAGACCATTTATCATAGAAACTCCCTCCAGAACGAAAATCCCACTTTGAGCTCCACAATCTAGTGAATTCACCCCATGAGAGATTAAAAATGGATGGTTAATATTTAATATGGGACTGAATGGATATGTCATGATTATACTAGTTGTTCTGAGTTAATAGGGAACCATTAAAAATGAATACATCCCTTTTACTCAACTCAAGAATAACATCACTCGTAATAGAGATTTTCATTTGAACACGATTTGAGGACCCTTCTAATAGTGAAGATGGAATATTTTCATTAAATAAATGTATTAGAGAATTATCTTTTTTCCCAATGTTGTATAGAAGAATCTTATCGAATAATGGATAGTAAAAAAGCTCTGGTGAAAGAATATTCTTGAAGATACCTCTTTGGGGAATAACATGGTATCGAGGGATTGACATTAATATTTACAATAATAAAAATTCTCCTCTCAACCAAGGTCATAGAACTCGATAATTAATATTGATCATGACCCATTGTATCTATATATAAAAGTATAAAAATTTGTCGAATTTTTTATAGTGTGTAAAACTCTATGCAGATGTATGGAGATATTTAGTTAACCATTCCATTTTTTTTAAATTTCTATGTAGGAATAAGTTTACGATAAATCATGAAAATTAATTTGTAGAAATACCAATTCATTTGAAACAAAACATTATTACATGGAAACAACCACTTGAAAAAGGAAATATGGAATATTTTCTTTTTATTACAATTTTTTTTCAATACATAAATTTTTCATTAAAATGTACAAAACAAAGGATATTTTTATGTTTAGTTTCATGAAAATTTGGAACATAATACATGAAAATATTAAAAATTATTCTAATACACTTGAAAGTATTTTTCATAGTTTCATACTAAGTATATATACTACATCTCATAACCTGGGGACATACATCAAAGGAAATGGGTGAGCATAAATCCCAGTAAGAGAAACAATTTACATATTTTAGTGAGGAATATCAATAAGAACATGAGGAATAACATTATGGAATGAGTAGTGGAAAAGGAAGCATATAATAATAAAAATTACATGACTCATGTCATGGAAATATGTCTACAACTTTATTTTTTACATTCATAAGAATATCACCATTGTTAATCACCAAGGCATCGTAAATGAAAAATTACTAAGGTTATTCACTAAGGTATAAAAAAATGTCATCTATAGAGATTAAATTATTTATAAAATGCATCAAAGAAATATTAGGGTGCACCATTAATATGTATTATTTAATGTGAGGCACATATATCATAATAAAAAATTTCATAAATAACCTATGGAGAATAAAAAAATGGGTTTTATATCAAAATCAAGGCATTTAAAAAGTGGTTAAAAACATGATCATTATGTCATTTCCATCCCATGGAAAAAGAATGCAGGTTTAATGTATGTTAATCCTAGAATAATATAAATAATATTTACATTTATTTTAATACCCTTTGAAAATAAATAGGCTTGGGTAATCACAAAAAAGAAAATTAATGAGAATTTCTTGAGGAGAAGGGGGAAATTTTGAGAAGTTAATTTGGAATCATAATTAGTATAAAATGTGGATTTTAAAAAGGGTAAAATGAGAGGTAAAAAGGGTTACACATTAACAAAACATAAATTTTCAGTTGGGGTATGATCAAAAGGATAATATAAGAGAGTAACCATAACATTAATAAGTCATATACAAAAATAGTTTCTTGATTCGAAGAGAAAAGAAGGATAATTCCCTTACCTTGAAGGGTTACTCCTTGAACTTGAGGAATTGAACCTTGGGGGATTTATGAAACCTTCGGAGGACTCATTGGGAGGTAAAAATACCATATATTCATGGAGGATGGATTTTGGGTGAAATGAAATGGATAAATGGGTCGGTATTTGTAGCAAAAGTGTATGATTTGTTTAATAATTTCGAAATATAGGCCATGGAAATCTAGGTTATGAAAAATGAAAAACCATAGGATGGCCTATAGTGACATGGATTTTCCCAGTTTTATTTTTAGATTTTTTTTGGGAAAAATCCAAGACCAGTCACTAGGACGACATGCTATTCCAAGTCTCAGTGTGACTGGATCAGTTTGATGAAAACTGTTGAGTTTTTAATAATGTGAATGAGTTGTTTTCCTGAAAAATTATAATAACTCTTAAACGGGTGCTCAGATAAGAAATCTAGGGGCACCGTTGCATTCAGGATAGTAGGTTTACCCTAGGCACGACTTAAGTTTAATTGACGTGGGTCTCCAGTGATAAAACATGAAAAGGACGTAACCCTAAATAAAATAATTAAATTAAATTAATTTATTTTAAAATCTTAATAACTCATGAACAGTGACTCAGATTGAAAATCTTAGACCATTTTTGAGTTTGTAATGTGGAGTTTTACTTTGGTTTGGCTTAACATCGACCAAAGCAGGTCGACTATGAAAGTTAATTATTGGAAGTTTTAAAGAAGATTAAAATAAACTTAAAGAAGTTTATTTTATGTCCTTTTAAGCATTTCTCAGTGACACATCTACGTAGCAACGTAATGATGAGTTAGCCAGTTTCATTTCTTAAATGAAATAGCATGGCGATGCTACAATGCTGTAATGGGCCGAAACATTTTACTATATCCCAAATTAAGTAGAAATTTAGAGTTAATGAATAACCCAATAAATCACTCGAAACGCTCGAGAAAGGAATTGGTGGTTCCCTCCCATTAGTAAATGATAAACGATGATGAATGCTGGTAGATCAGGGATCACAAATTGAGGATTGATCATAGACAAATTATGATGAAAAAACTCCATTATTTCCCATTGACAGATCCAAACTTCAAGGTATGGTGTTGTGATTTGATTACCTTTCCCCCCGTTCTTGATATTCTATGATGAACACAGACCAATCCACAAACATATTGTCCCGTAGATCAGTCGTTGTTATGTTATGGTTTTTACTTGTTTATGGGGTTATAGGAGAATAATATTGTATTTATTGTTGGTTTATGTTTACCATTCTAATAGAAACTAACCATGATCACCACAAACAGTTATTGAGTCCCATTCCTTATTATTGGTTTATAATTTTCTCCTTTCATTAATTATTCATCACATGAATTCTTTGTTTGTCCCATGACTTGAAAATTAACACTTGATCGATCTTTGAACAATCGATTCTTGGAAAAATGATCTGATATCGTGGATCTGGGACTAACACAACACAAAAGAGGTGTGAAAAATATGGTGTCAGATGGATCAAATCTGTGCGAAAGATATCATCATTCAAGTTACCTTGTGTTGGGATACATTTTGGAATGGATCTGAGCCCACGGCAGTGAAGCTGGCAGCCTGAGGATCGCATAACAGATTTTAGGTCAAGAATTGGAGCCCCAGAGTCAACATGGTGGCCCACAAAAAGGGTCCACTGGCGCACCAACACCAGTGATGGTGGTGGAACATGGTGGCATCATGTGGCAACGGTCACAGGGCGGGCTGGACATAGCACACGGCCGGGACGCGTGTTGGAGGAGCCGACCCGCTCGATGTGGGATGGACCAGGAGAACCAGGCTATCAAAATGGATCACGTGGCCCAGTGGGCTATGTTAAAGGGGCCCAATGGTCCTGTCTGGTTCGGGTAGGGTCAGTTCAGCCTGACTGGGATGGGTCGAACGCAACCCACACCCAGATTGACCCTATTTCAGAAAAATGTATGTATCTTTCAAATAGAGCATCCGTTTGATGATCCATCTACAAAGTTGTGACCCTTATGAAGAGGTGGTCATTTTGAGATGTCGTTTTGGGTTTTTAGTTGAACTATAGGGGGATGTTAGTGTTATTTTTTTGTTTCCTATGAGGGATTGATGCAGGATCCTAATCCCATCATAGAGGGTGAAAATACAGATTAAGATAGTACCCTTGGTCTTTCCTATAAAGGTTCGTTGAAGGATACTATTCCTATCATAAAGGATGAAACATATTAAAAAGTGAGTTGGATCCTCCTATATTCGATAGTGACTCAGTGGGATGGAGTGTGTATCTCATAGAGAGTCCCAGTCAATCCTCAATTCTTTTCATGGTACCTTATATTGGGTTTGTGGAGAAGGTCTGAAAAATATTTACATGAGAACCTATACCCTATCAAGTATGATGTTTCCAGCAGGTCTAAGAGTCCCCCAATGAGCCCAGGTAATAGCACCCCCTATCTGCGTATTGAGATCAGATTCCTTAATTTGTGAATTTACCTGGCCATTGTGCTTCAGGTAGTTCTTAGTATGTTCTCTTTAGGTGGGGCCCAAATTAGGGGGACATCTTTGTGATGGTCTCCAGTGAATTTATACCTCGAGGAGTGAGTTCTCTAGGAATGAGTTTTTCCTGAGAGGAATCCTCTGACCAAGGATTGGCTGTGATATCGAGACTCCTTGTCTTAGAGAGACTGGCTATCTTATGGAAACCTCATGACGTACCAAGACCAGGTATTGTCTCAGATATTTTTTGGTAGACTTGTTCTGTGTGCTTACTATCATATAGACCGAGGAGTGATATATCTCAGATCGAGCATGCTATGAGCAGGAATATATGGTTGGCAGTGGATTAGACCTTGAGTATTGGAATACTTTATGAGTATACCTAGATGTTCTTGTTATATGTGTTTTTGACACATACCTATGTTGAGGTGACTGTATCTTATTAGTGGTGTTTTCATTGTGGTCCTTTACTTTGTGTTTCGGGGTTCCCTACTGAGTATTGTTTTACTCACCCCTGCACGGGCTTTTCCCACATGTGTCATGTCTTGTGTAGATGATCGACACTTTGATAGAGTCCTTGGTGGACTGGGGACATGTGGTTCTTAGAGATTTTTGCGTGCATATAGGTACTTATAAAAATTCCTCCCATTTGTTTGAGATATACCTACTTAGTGCTATTCGCCAACCCCTATCCTATTGGAGGCGGGCTTGGGGTAGTCACGATAGGGGCCCCAGGATGAGTTGTGACATAGTGGTATCAAAGTGTGGTTAGTTATACTTTAAGAAGCTAGAGTCTATGATTTTGGTTTGGGGAAACAATGTTAAGTTTTTCAAGTTTGGCTTTTAGAACAAGTAATCCAGTGTTGGTGCGACAAATGACGTATCCATACACCAGGACCCTGGATTATTCTTTCCAACTTGATATGTGAAAACACTAGTTATAGGGAAAAATTATTGTACATGAATCATATAGGAATGAGTTTAATTTTCTATGTCCTTCTTGATCTAACTCACCTTGTATACACTATTGATCATGGTACATCTTGTTTTGTTTCAAGATTCTTCCACATAGATATCCATCCAAGATTCCACCACATGATCATGATGTTGATCTTATAGATGACAAGATTGGTATAGATATTTGTACCAGAGAAAACACATCCTGGTGGTATTCTATTTATACCACAACCTGTAGAGTATAACATGGTACTCGTAGTATTAGTGGATGAGATGTGCGAGCTAAGCACACTTCATGAGTTTTAGTGACAGAGACCCCTCAGATTTCAAGGCGATCCCGACTCATAGGTGACTAAGGAATGTCCTGAGGTGGTGACTGAGTTTCCCATCCATCCAAGACACCATTTGATCTGATGGAGGTCCTGGAAGTGAGCCTTATATGTGGCTTAGTAGGGTGATGATAGGGTTTAGATTACCCAATCTTATGATGAGGTGACTCTTTTGTGGACAAAGTTTGATAAAATTTCCTAGATAAGGGGATATCACCATTAAAGCTAAGGGATATGCATTCCCAAGATATTTTATAGCTTCGGCAAGACGACATGTCAGTATCTATGTATTCATCAAGGCTACCAACCTTCCTAGGTACTCAATGGATACGATACATGACCAGTGCTTCAGGACTCGAACCATTGATAAATGTGTGATTAAGGACATAAAATCTAAAGTTATTCCTCTGTGCATTCCTACTTATTCTAGGGTTATAGATAGAACCTTTCTGGTTGAAAGTACTTTGGATGAGAAGATACAACTAGTGGATGTCAGCAGTGGGAAAGCAGGAGCATAGACCTCAGGAGTAGAAAGATGACCTCAGTCGTAGAGCATTGGACATGTAATATGTTCCATGAGGATTCCCTAAGACAGAGGATATATAACTCGGGGCTCATAGGGTGAGTCCGGTCTACCTAGAGAGAGGAAATGCTTTCATGAGATGGTAGGGTATAACTTGCTAGATATTTTATAGCCCTTCATGCTGCTGATAGGGAAATGGTGGATGGGCCACCATGGCAGAGATAGTGACAGGCGAAGATGGATATGTAGGGCGGTAGACGTGGAAGTGGAGTTGGGAGAGTAGTAGGAGGTGGTATACATTTCTCTATGTTACCACCACCACCCACATGAGGTCCACACCAGGCTTAGGGAGAAGGAGGATAGGGGAAGGGGAAGCTAAAAGTAGTCAAGGCATATAACCCAAGGGCTCTAGGAATGATTTGAGGTACGATCTATGTCTACTTTTAGCTATCATATTAATATACATATGTACTAATCATTATTCCTTGTCATGAATCTTGTTCTATACCTAGAGTTTCTGGTTAAACCGTTGACATGAACCTTACATATGGAGATACCTATGGGTGGAGACTCGATAACCACACTTATGCCGATAATGTGATCTGACCCTTGAGGTGAGAGTTTCAGTTGGAGCCTCTTGTTGGCAGTGTCGATGCCATATGATGAAATTCTTGGTTTGGATTGGTTATCGACAGTCCATGCCTAGATAAACTGTTTTAGAAAAAAGGGTATGGTATGTTTGTAGAGATAGAATGAGGTTATCCTTGGTTAGAGAAAAAGGAAACCCAAGAAACATGGGATAAACTCATGTATAGAAGTTTGAAGCCTATGACTCTTAAGTTAGCTAGCCTTACCCTTGGGGCAGTGGATGTTATGAGTTTTTAGTTCCCAATAGTAGTGGAGGGGTATGAGGATGTCTTTCTAGGAGATGTTTCCAGGTTTAACTCCCCGTAAGGAGATAAAATTATTCATTTTTGTACACCCTGATATGGAACTGATATCATCATTAGTATATCAGATGGCTTTCATAGAGCTTTGAGAGCTGAGGGTGCAGGTGGAGGACTTGTAGAGGAAGGTCTTAATAAGACCCAGTGTTAGAGTTTTTGTGTGGATTACTAGAACATTAAACATGTGACCGTGGAGAATGAGTATCCAATACCAAAGGTTCGCTGAACATTTCGATCAGTTGAAAGTGGAATCCTTTCCCGTGGATAGAAAGATGCCCACAGGCTTTTCAGTAGTTATGAAAGAGTTAACGAGCACCCTGATCTTGAGTTTTCTAGAGGAGGTAGTCAAGAACGTAGTGTTCTATGATGAATTACGGACCAGAAATGGTTGTTTCTTGACGCGAAGGCAAGAAGTGATTGCCTATGGTTCATGTTAGTTGAGACCACATGAGTAGAACTACACGACCAATGAAATTATGTTGGGAATGACAATCTTAAAATTAAATATGCGGTGACACTACCAGATGGGTGGGTGGTTTATCATCAACTCAAACCACAAGAGTCTCAAGTATATCTTTTATCACAAGGTTCAGAACTTTAGGAAAAACCATTGGCTAGAGTTCTTACAGAACTAAGAATTGGAAAGAGTCTATACTATTGGTAAGGGAAATGTGGTAGCCTATGATCTTAGTAGGAGATCTAGTTTGTATTTTCTTAATGACGTAATAGATCAGTTGGCCTCAATATAGTTATGATTTGTGGATAGAGATGATGCAGCTGACCTTCAGTTAGTGGTTTTTATGCCTCCACTCTTATAGTTATTCAGGGAGGCATGACTCAATCATACCAATGATGAGAATTTACATGCTCAATTATCCATGGGGAATTCCCCTAATGGATATTCTAAAGGTGAGGAGAATTTCGTTCATTTTATAGGATGAACAGTAGTATAAGTGGACTCCTAGAGTGGAAAGATGCATCGAGATATGCATGTTGGTGTCAAGGTGAACACTAGGGATGACGTAACAGGTTGAAGATGGGCTCACCTATTGATATATAAGATGAGATCTTGTTTGTATCAATTTCGTGGATTTTAAACTCACTGTGTTGATCCCCTATGTTAGTAATGGGTTTCTATTTTCTTCATTGGGGTTCTAAGAAGTGAGTGAGAAAGGATATCGATGGACCTCATGATGGGTTTAACACATACATCTAGGGGACATGATACCATTTGGGTGATCATTGAATGATGCACCAAGTTAGCTACTTATAACATTTTTGGAGAAGAGTTCAGTAGAAATATTGTGATGCCTCTACATGCAAGAGATAGCTCGACTCCATGGAATCCCATAGATGATAATTTCGGATTAGGATGCTATCTTTGCATCCTGGTCATGGAAATCAATAATTGGCATGATAGTACCATCCATGGGACGTCGATTCCTTTAGTACGTGCCCAGTGGCATCATAAGAATCTTTGGAAGAGCACATGTGAGTGGGGGGATCGAGTTAATCCTTGAACCCTCATATGTTTGGGTATACCTTGGTTTGGATTTCGGGGATGTATATCCTTACGATGGGGAGAATGTAATGAATTGGATTTTCCCGGTTTTATTTTCAGAAAATTTATTAGAAAAATCTGAGACCAGGCGTTGAGACGGCATGCGATTCTGAGGCCTAGTGATCCCAAAATGGTTCGTCAAAAAACATTAAGATTTTAATAGCGCATGTGATTGGTTTTCCTAAAAATGTGTAATAACTATTAAACTAGTTCCCGGGTTCAAATCCAGGCAGGGATGAATTTTCGGGTTACTGTAGCAGGGCACTGTAGCGGGTCACTCTAGCAGACACTATAGCAGGGGTGGAATTGTAGCGGTGGCAACACTGTAGTGGCAGAGAAACTATTGCAGGATACAGTAGCGGCAGCTGGTACTATAAAAGGGACTGTAGCTGCACGGGGTACTGTAGTATTACTATTCACAGAGGGTCCTTTAGGCAAAAAATTGGGCTTTCAAGCCTTGTATTTAGGCCACTTGGCCTTGGGCCTTCAGGCTATGTATTGGGTCTCCCTCTATCCTCTAAAGAGGTCTTTTCTTTAATTATAAATTGAGGCTTCGACCCCAACCTTTAAAAAAATTAAAATAGTTCCAAAATTATAAATTTGATGGAACTGTTGTGTTCAGGATGGAAGGTTTACCCTAGGCGTGACTTAACATTAGTTGGTGCGGGTCTCCAGTAATAAAACCTGAAAAGGGCATAACAATAAATAAAACAATTAAATAAAAATATTTTATTTTAAAATCTTAATAACTCATGAATGGTTACTTAGATTGAACATCCAAGAACACCATTGAGTTTTTAATGTGACGTTTTCCTTAGGTGGAGCCTAACATCGACCGACACGGGTCGACTACAAAAGTTAATTTTTGGACATTTTAAAGAAGAATAAAATAAAATTAAAGAAGTTTGTTTTATTTATTTTTAAATTTATCACAGAAATGCAGCAATTCTGCAATTTAGTGACCAATCATCCTATTTCATTTCTTAAATGAAATAGCGTGGCGACACTACATTGCTGCAACGGGCCGATGCGTTTTACTCTCTCACTGATTAAACAAAAATTCAGGGTTAACAAATAACACTATAATTCCATGAAAAACTATAGAGAAAGGTTTTGGTAGTTCCCAACCATTGGGGAATGAAACAAAATGATGAACACTGGTGGATCATGGATCACAGATCACTGATCGAGGATAAGCGAATGAAAGTGGTGCAACTCCATTATTCACCAACGACAGATCCAAACCATGAGGTAGGATTTTGTGTTTTGATTTCTTTTCCCCCCATTCTTGATATTCTATGAAGAACATGGACTAATCCAAAAAAAAATTGTCCCACAGATCGGTCATTGTTGCGGGATGGATATTACTTGTTTGTGGGGTTATGGGCAATTAATACTGTGTTTTTTGTCAGTTTACATTTACCATTCTAATAAAAATGAACCACGATCGCCATAAAAAATGATCTAGGTATATTACTCATTATTGTTTCATTATTTTATCCCTCCACTCTTCTTTCATCAAAAGAATTTTTCCTTTGAACCTTGACTTAAAATTATCGATCGATCGATCTTTGTGCAACTGATTCTTGGTGAAACGATCTGATATCACATATATGGTATTGAAATAACATGATAGTGGTGAGAAAATGAAAATGTTAGATGGATCCTAGAGGTGTAGAAGACATCTTTATCTGAGTGAACTTGCATTGGGATGGATTGTGGCATGGATAAGAGCCCAGAAAAATGAAGGTGGTGGCCTAAGGTTCTCAGAACATCTTTCAGGTCAAGAATCGGAGCACCAAAGCGAACTTGGTGGCCCAAAGAAGGGGCCATTAGCGTGCCGACACTCGAAACCAGTGGTAGAAGCCACATGCTAGTATAGAGGAGGATGGTCACAGTGACTCGAAACATTGACCGTGGTCGCGCCTGCGCTGACGCGGCCGTGCCGTGTGTTGGAGTAGCCAGATCACTCGATGCTGACCGGAATTGGAGAACCGAGCAGTCGGGCTAAACTGTGCAACCCAGTAGGTCATAGTCTAGTGGGACATAGTCTAGTTGGTTGCGGTCCAGCGACCCAATGGGCCTAGCTGGGTCGGACCCGACCCAGACCTAGATCATACCTTTTTTAGAAAAATGGACATATATTTGAAACACATCGTCCGTTTGGGGAGCTATCTATGGCATTGGGACCCTTGCGATGAGGCGGCCCTTTTGAGATGGTTTGGCTGGTTTTTAGTTGAACCAGTAGGGGCTTGTAGAATTCTATTTGTCTCTCCTATGAGGTATTGATGTAGGATCTCGATCCCATCATACAGGGTGACAGTATAGATTGAGATCATACCCTTGGTATTTCCAATGAATTTTTGATGTAGGATCTTGTTCATATTTTAGAGGATGACCCGTGTTCTGATGTGATTTGTCTCAACTCAGCTTCAACATGTACTCACTGGGATGGAGTGTGTATCGCATCAAGAGGCTCGATCGATACTCACTTCTCTTTGTGGTACCTTAGATAGGGTTTTTGGAGAATTTGTGACCAATATTTATGTAGAAACCTATCCCCTATATAGGATGATGTTTCTAGAAGGGATAGGAGTCTCCTAGTGAGCCCTGGGTGTAGGAACCCCTATCCATGTATTGAGATCAGATTCTTTTCTTCGTGACTTGACTTGGCCAATGTGCTTCGAGCAGTTCTCAGTGTGTTCTCCTCGGGTGGGTCCCAAATTAGTGGGACATCTTTGAAAGGGTCTCTGATGAATTAGTATCTTGAGGAGTGAGTTCTACTGGAATGAGAATACCTTGAGCAGAATCTTGTGACCAAGGATTGGCTGTGGTATCGATACTCCTTGTCTTAGCGAGACCGACTGTCTCAGGGAAACATAGTGACATACCAAGACCAGGTGTTGTCTTAGATAATTTTTGGTAGACTATCTCCATGTGATTACTATTAGATATCTTGAGGAGTTAGATCTTTCGGATCGATCATTTTACAAATGGGACCATATGTCTGGTAGTGGATGAGACTATGAGTCTTGGAATCCTTTACAAGTATACCTGGATGTTCTTTTTATATGTGTTGTTGACACATACCTATGATGAGATTATTGTATCTTTTTAGTGGTGTTTTCTTTATGTTATTTTAATTTATGTTTTGAGTTTCCCTACTCAGTATTGTTTTACTCACCCCTGCACGGGCTTTTCTCGGATGTGGCATGTCTTATGATGATAACCGATGCTTTGATGAGTCCATGGTGGACCAGGTCCAGGTGGTGCTTAGAGTGACCTAATAGATGAGGTGTGCTTCTACAGATTGATACAATTGTTTCTGTACCCACCATTTATGTAGGGTTTTCTACAGAGCAGTTCGAGAGACTTATACTTATACTTTCCCTTTTTTTGGGATTGTATTTTAGCCCCATTTACCTTCAGTTATCTGCTATCGTACCATGTGTTTGTTTACATAGTGTTTTCACATTCCCGAATCTATAAATTGGAGTTGTGTGTATGTGTACATGTACTCAGAAAAATTCCTCCCATTTTCTTGAGATATTCCTACTTGGAGCTAGTCGTCAGTCCCTCATATATGGGAGGTTAGATTGCGGTAGTAAAGACACGAGCCCAGAGGGATGGGTCGTGGCATTGCCCATGGGGTTTGACCATGGTTCTGGAAATTTGGGACTAATTTTATTTTAACCTAAAAGAACTGGAAATATTATTATATCACTTATTTTGGCAAGAAAGAGTGATTTTTTCACAAAAAAATGTTTTTAAAGACAAATTTTCCATTTTAAACTTTGTAAAGTAACTTATAGGTTCAAAAATTGATTAAAATATAATAAAATACTTTATGTTAATAAAATAAAATATATTGAGTTATGAATTATGGTAAACTAATTATTACATCATTATGACATAATTAGGAATTCAGTAAACATACCTCAAACCTCAAACTGTTTTTTTATAAATCAGAGAAAAATAAAATATTTTAGAAAAATTTCATAAATTCAACAAAACCTAAATTTGACATGATGATTTCAAAAATGATGTTTATTTAATAATAATAATTATCTAAATATTAAAAATTAAACATTTCTTGAATGGCCTAAAGTCCTTCATTTTTTATACATTTTTGATAATCCACCTTTTAAGGGTTTAATGGAAACCCGTATTGGGAAATTTAACTTTTAAATATAAAAATCCTTATTTATTTAAAAAAATAGTTGGTTGAATATGCATAGAAAAATTTCCGACACTTAAAATTTTTAAGGAAATAATAAAAATATTTTATAATTTATATTAAAATAAAAGTTTTTTATCAGACTATTTAATTAAAATAAGTATTATTCATAATACCTTACTTTATTATAACAATGTATATATTTTCTAAAAAGTACAATTTGTGTTTGAAAAATAAATTTATCAAATTTTTTATATTCCAGAAAAACTATTCTTAAAACAGAATTGATGGAATAAAAATTTTATTTATACAAAGTAATTACTCTTTAAGTAACTATGTCTAGGACAAATAACCCCTTATAACACCAACATACAACCTAAGGGTAAGGTGTGCGATGGTGATCGATTCATGGGGTAGCTTAGATAACGTAGACCAAGTGGTAATTTCTATTAACTTGAACTTATATTGTAAGAGATTTAATTCAATCTTTACTTGTTGGATCTTGGCTTGGGATTGGTCAAGGGAGAACCCCAATGATGCTACCACACTCATGTTCCGAAAAATGGTCTTTAAACAGAATGAATCTACTGGTTGATTCCATCGATTCTCTATTATAAATTAATTATCCTTTGTCAGTTTTTCTTATAAACACTATTTATAAAATCAAAATTATCACCAATAATATATTTCCCAATAATCATATTGGCTGATGATCATAATTGAATAATGGTCATATAATAGTCGAATCTAGATGGTCACATTTCCCTTTATATTAACTTAATTATTAAATATACATGTATTTTTTGTGTATAATATAATATGAAAAGAATTTTTAGGGAATAATTATCATAATAAATGTCTGGGTCATTACATTATTCCCCTTTAAGAAAATTTTCCCCAAAATTTTCAACTTGTTCTCTAAGTTGAGAAAACCTATGGGTACTTATATCACATTGTCTCCCCTAGTTCCCACACCACTTATTCATATTTATGGTTCCTTAACAATAATTTGAAGAGGCGAGTAGTCTTTTGTGTATAACCTTGTCTCTACAGTCCAATATCTCCATTGGTTTCTCCTCATAAGAGAGGTCATGTTCTAGTTTTACCACTTCTGTATTCAGAAAATGTGCAGGGTCAGGTATGTACTTCCTCAAGAGAGATATGTGGAATACATCATGAAATTGAGATATATTTGGTGGAAGTGCTAGCTGATTGGCCATTATTCATATGTGATTAAGGATTTCATAGGGGCCAATGTACCTAGTGCTATGATTCAATTTTTTTCCAAACCACATCACTCTCTTCCATGGTGATATTCTAAGGAATACTATGTCACCAACATCAAACTCCAAGCCCCTTGAATGGTTTTTAAAATAGATGTTTTTTTACTCTAAGAATCATTTATATGTTTTTTGATATCATGGAAATTTTCTATCATCTATTTCACAAGATTTGGCCTAATAAGCTTTCTCAAACTAACTTTATCCCAACAAGCATGATTTATACATTAATTCCCATATAGAGATTTATAGGGTGCCATTTGAATAACCAAATGGAATATGTTGTTCTATAAGAACTCAACTAATGGGATATGATTATCCCATCCAACTTTAAATTCAATTGATCATTTTGTCATCATGTCCTTGAGTGTTGGAATAGTTATTTTAGATTGGCCATTAGTTTGGGGGGAAAGACCATACTAGAATTCAATTTGGTACTCAGAGTATCTTGAAGGCATCTTTAGAATTTTGATGTGAGCCTTGGATCACAACCAGAAAAAATAAAAAGTGGAACTCCATGAAACCTCACCACTTCCTTTACATAAATCATGGAAATTTGGTCAAGTGAGAAATATTCTTGAAAAACGATGAAATGGGCAGTCTTGGTGAGTCGGTCCACTATAACCCATATCATATTATTTCATTTGGATGTTCTTGGGAGACTAGTGACAAAGTACGTAGTGATATTGTCCCACTTCCATATTGGTATAGGTAGTGGTTACAATACCCCTTTAGGAAGTTGTCATTTTGTCTTCACTTGTTGAAACACTAAACACCTGGTAGTGTAGTTTAAAATCCACCTTTTAATTTTATCCCACCAATAATGATAAAAAAGGTCCCAATAAATTTTAGTTCAACTATGATTTATAGGGAATGTATATATATGAGATTCATCAATAATTTCCTTCTTTATTTCCAAAAAATATGGAACACATAGTCTTTGATGAAATTTTAGTACACATTATTGATCAATATTGAACCCATGAAACTTCCCATTCTTCATAGCCTCTATCTTATTTTGTGACAAGGAATCTTCACTTTGAGATTTCTTGATCTTCTCAAGTAATGAAGATTGAGAAATAATTTGGGACATGGTTGATGATGTCCCTTCCCTTAAGATTACCATGCTCAGATTTACTAGGATTTTGATCAAAGGATCTCCTTAAATCCTTGTTATTTCCAGCACAACAATGCCTTTCTTACTTAATGTGTCAACACATTTTTTTCTCTTCTAGGGTGATAATGAATTGAATAGTCATAGTATTTAAGAAGTTTCAACCATCTTATTTTTCTCATGTTAAATTCATTTTGTGTGAATATATACTTAAAACTTTGGTGGTCCATTTATATATCACATTTCTCACCAGAAAGACAGTGCTTCCATATATTTAAAGAAACAACAACCACAACTAGCTCCAAGTCATGCATTAGATAATTATTATCATAAGGATTTAACTGTCAAGATGAATAATAAATCACCTTGTTTGTTTTCACTAGGATGCACCCAATCCCTTTCAGAGATGCATCACTAAAAATAATTAATCCATCTCTGATATAGGGTAAAGTTAATAGAAGTGTAGTAAAAAATTTATTCTTCATCTCTTGGAAACTTCCTTCACACTCCATTCTCTAGATGAACATATCCCATTTTCAAGTTAATGTGGTTAGTGGAGTATAATGTCATGAAAATAATTTTAAAAACCTCATATAATATCCAGCTAAACCATGGAAACTATTAATCTCAATTACTATTATAGGGTGAGGAGACTCCTCCAGAATCTGTTTCTTGGCAGGGTTAACTTATATTCAATCATTTCTTACAATTTCACCCAAGAAAGAAACTTTTTGTAACAATAATTACCATTTTTTGAACTTTACAAATAGCCTCTCTATCTTCATTGTTTTAGATATAACCCTTAAATGATCCTTATTCTCTTCAATTTTTTTGGAATATATGATAATACCACAAATAAAAACTACCAATTTTTTTGAGGTAGTCCTTAAATACTATATTCATAAAATCCATAAATATAGAATAAGAATTATTCAAGCTAAAGGGAATAACAACAAACTCATAATGACTATATCTTTATTGGAAGGCAGTATTTGGAGTATCTTCTTTCTTCACCCTCAATTGATGATAACCAGATCAAAGATCAATCTTAGAGAAGAATTGAGCCCCATGAATATGGTCAAATAAATCATCAATACTTGGGAGAGGGTACTTGTTCTTCACTGTGATCCCATTATGTTCTCTATAATCAATGCATGTTCACATTGAACAAACCTTCTTCTTCACAAAGATGATAGGTTCTCCCCAAGGAGACACACTTGATCAGATAAACCCGTTCTCCAAAAGAACTTGAAGTCATTTATTTATTTCCTCCAGCTCCACATTTTACATTCTATATGAGTTCATTGATATCAGCTTTGATCCATGTATGAGTGTAATGGATAAATCTTCCAATATTTCTAGGGGAGGTCTAGGTTACTCCTCAAGAAATATGTCAGTGTATTCTTCAATTATGGGAACGTTTTCTATTATTATACTTTCATTTCATTATTCTTTATCACCAATCATATCTATAAAAAAGGCTAAAAAAGGTTCTTATAGAAAAATTTTAGGTCACAATATATCTCCTTTGAAAATAACTATATGTTTTTTATTTAAGACTACGAAGATTTCCTTGATTCTGTAGTTAATCTTTACATTATACTTTGAGATCCAGTCCATCCCAAGTATAATGATGAATTTTACCATGGAAATAATTAATAGATTTTTGATGATATTGTTCCCCCGAAAGGCAATACTAGATTTTATATACACTACTGAATCTTGGATAATCCCTCCAGGAGTCTTGAATGATAAATAGACTTCTAAAAGATCAGTTATTGATTATATATTCTTTACAAACTTAGAGGAAATAAAGGAATGCAATGAAACATAATAAAAAAAAGTAGTTATTATCTTTTAGAGTACAATGAGAGTACATGAAACCACATCATTTGGAGCCGCTCCTTCAATTGTTGTGATAAAAAATGACTGAACATGATCCCTTGGCCTAAGATGAGGTTGATGGTGATTCGCCTACATTACCTTCTAATTTCAATAGTGATTAGAAAATTTCCCAAATTGTCCACACTTATAGAATTGGTCTTCATGATAGGCCTACACAATATTCCCTTTTTCATTAGTGTTTAGAAGCTAATGATTCACCTCAATGCGATAGTTTCGATCTATATGACCATTTCATCCACACTTTTAACATTTTACACTCTTAAGAAAGTAGTTCCAAAAATGCTTCTTTGTATATTGGTTGCATGTGGGGAGTTTCACTTTCATTATTCAAATTTTGTGATAAAGTTACTCCCTATGTTTGGATGAAAATATCTCTTGTTTTGATTCCATTTGTGTGACCACTACATCTCTCCGAATACTATTCCAACCTTCATTGTACTATGCAATATCTCCTCATAGCTGTCACCGTCTCAATTGGCTTGATTCATCCATAGATGGGTTTTTAGTCCACTGAAGAATATAACAACCTTTCCATTATGATTTATAACAAAGATATAGGTGTAATGATAATGTCTTGAAATGTTCGTCTCATAGATTCCCACTAATTCATTTTCCTTCTACTTCAAATTTAGGAATTCCGTCTCCATTTTCATTCACATATAAAGTGGGAAATATTTATTGAAAAAGGATCCCTTGAACTCTCACCAATCCATAGAATCAATCTCCCTTATTAGATTCTTATTTTTAATCAGTTTCCACCACTAATCAACTTCTCACTCTAAGCGCTGAACAACCAGGGTGATTTTATATTTCTAGGAACAATGGAGTACATAAAAGATCTTTTATATTGAACTTTTCCATTGTTAAAAAATCAATGAGTCGATATATCCATTGAAATAATGTGTTATTTGATGCATAAAGGACTCAATAGAATGTTTTTCCCTTCAAGGTGAATCTGTTCTATCATCTTGATTCAAGTTATTGTTCAAAACTCAAGTTAGTTGATTCATCATTCTCATGATGTTTTCTATTCCGGCATCCATTGGAGGGTCATCAGTTCATGGTCTATTACGATCAACATTTACATAGTTCCTCTGATCTATTTAAATTTTATAAAATAAGAAAACCTTAGTGGGAAACATGTTTTTTAAGAATATTATAATTATAAAGGAATTTATGTCTTGAAACATCATTCTTAAATATTTTATTCTTAACAACAAATATATTTTCTATAAATCCTTCACAATGATTCATACAAATCTTGTGATTTACCAAAATTATCCCCTGAGGGTGTAAACATAGGAGTGAAACAAGGCCTATTGTCATGCACTAGTTCTTATTAGAGTTTATATTGAAGGTATTTTTTGGGTATTACCTATAGATACATATGTACTAGATCCACATCCACTAGTTCATATCCATATATGGATTTCTTTTCTCGAAAATCACTTACTTAATACTCCACCATAATACTAAGATGTTTTCATATATTTAATATTGTCCCTATAGTTCTTCTTAATGTTTTAAAATCTTAATTTCTAAAAATAAATAAACCTTCATTTTATACCAACTATGTAATCCACCATTTTTATTACATAAACATTTCATTATATGGTACAAAATAGAAGATCTTTTAATGTTTAGTTTCTTGAAAATTAGGAACACAATAAATGAAAATATAAAACAATATTATAATACACTTGAAAGTATTCTTCATAGTTTTATAATAAGTATATTTACTACATATCTTAACATGGGGACACAAATCAATGGAAAGGGGTGGGAATAAGGCCTAGTAATGGAAACAATTTACATATATTACTGAGTAATATAAATAAGAACATGAGGAATATAATTATGGCATGGCCAATGGAAAAATAGGCATATAATAATATAAAAAAACGATTCATAACATGATAATGTGGATAAAACATTAATTTTATACATTAATAATCATATCACCATGTTTAATCACCAAGTATTCATAAATGAAAAATTACCAAGGTTATTCACCAAGGTATCATAAAACACATCATCTCTACAGATTAAATTCCTTACACAATGTATTGGATTGATATTAATAAGAACCATTCATATGTATTCTTTAATAATATACACATATATAATAATTAAACATTTCATAAATAACCTATGGAGAATTAAAAAAAATGAGTTTCATATCAAAATCCTGGCGTTTCAAAAGTGCTTAAAAATATTATCATTATGTCATTTTCATCCCATAGAAAAGGAATATGGGTTTCATGTATGTTATAAATAAAATAAAATAAATCATTTTAACATCTATGTGAATACCATTAGAAAATAAATAGGATTGGGTATTTTAAAAAAATAAAATGAAAGATAATTTCTTGAGGAGAAGAGGGAAATTTTGAGAAGTAAAATCGGCAGCATAAAGGGTATGAAACGTGGTTTGGAAAAATGGTAAAATGAGGGAGGACAAGGTTCTCACATTGATAAAAAATAATTTGGAAGTATGGGTATGATGAAAATTATAATTGAACATATTAACCATAACTATTATAAGACATATATGAAAAGAGTTTCTTGAATCAAAGAGAAAAGAAGGATAATTACCTTACCTTGAAGAGTCACTCCTTGTTATTGAGGAATGGAACCATAGGGTATTTAAGACTACTTATAAAAAAAAAGTTCGAGGTAAAAATACTATATATTCATGGAGGATATATTTTTAGTGAAATTAAATGGATAAATAGATTGGTATTTATAGAAAAAGAGGAGGATTTGTTTAATAATTTCCAAATATAGGCCTTGCCAATCTAGGTTGTGGAATATGAAAAAACATGGGACTGAACATGATTTTTCCCATGTTTTTGGATATTTAGGTTATATTTTATGTTATTTTAACTAAAAAAACCTAACATCACATTATAAGACTTTTTTTGGAAAGGAAAATTAAAGTTTTCACAAAATAATGTTTTAAAAGATGAAGTTTCCATTTTAGAATTTGGAAAGTAACTTATAGGTTTTGAAATTTATTAAGTTATATTAAAATACTTTATATTAATAAAATAACAAAATTTTGTGTCATGAATTGTGGTTAACTAATTATTACATCATTATAACATAATTATGTAGTCAATAAACATACCAAAAACCTCAAATTGTATTTTTACTATTCACAGAAAAATAAAGTATTTTAGAAAAGTTTCATAAATTTACAATAACCTAAATTCAACATGATGATTTCAGAAATGATGTTTATTTAATAACAATACTTATCTAAATATGAGAAATTTAAATTTTAACTATATAAATATTTATTTATTTTAATAAATAGATGGTTTAATATGCATAGTAAAATTTCTGACATATAAAATATTACAGACCCAACCCCAGTATTCCAAAGTTAGTGGTCGTTTTATTAGAATGGAATAGATAAAAAATAACACATCATAAAGGATTGATCAGTTTAGTATTCTTGAAGAAACTATATGCATACATGTTTCCCTTATTACATTGGTAAACAAACATGGTACATAACAAAAGTAAATAAACTGATTCCTATCACTTATTCAATGATTTCATCTTCACAACTTGGGGAAGGAATAAAAATTAAAGGGTGAGATCAAATTATCAATAATGGTTATATAAAACAATAATAAGTGAATTGAATTCAATAAGGAAAAGTCATTATGGAAATGTAAATAATATGAAAAACACATGCCATCAATACAATGAGAATGAAAATGCATCTATAGATTTTTTTCATAGTGAAAAAATCAGGGAAACTAATAACAAAATACTAAATGAATAAAATGATTATTATTTTTATCTAATTTATTTGGTACATGAACCATCAAACCGTCAAGACGATTTATTACTGTGGGTAGTAACACATCCAATTCTTCTTAGAAACAAACACAAAGGGTTTTTCGCCAAGTATTTTGTCTCATGAGACTTTTTTATGAATCATGTGGCTATAATGGGCACCACATAACACTGAAAGTCCAAATAATTATTCATAAATATATTTAATTGAAGAAAAATATCCTTTATCAAAATATACTTATTGAATAAAGGGTACGAATTCATCAATATTTACCCATTAAAAATAAACATTGTATATAAAATGTCATACGACGAAGAGAGTAATCATATCCCTAATACAAGAATATGGATATTGAAATAAATATAATTTTATATGAAAAACGATCTCAAAGGGGCAGTAGATACACCACATAAAAATGATTAGGTGCACAATACCAAGTAAGTCTTAATGAAATCGAAATTGAGATGAATTCCCTAAGTGTATGTTCGAATTTGTTCTCAACTTTATCTTAATTTCCTATATAATAAATCTAAATCTAATAATTAGTTAATTCATAACATTTTATACATTTATTTTATTTATTATAATTTTATTAAATTCATTTATCCCCTTTTTGATGAGTAATAAGATACAATTTTATCATTCAGAAGCGTTTATTTCCCTGATTTTCATGATCAGTTTACTTGTATACATGTATGAAAAAATCATGTAAAATGAGAATATTTGTCCAGAATTGAAATTATAAATTATTAATGAAATTATATAATATTTAATGGTTATATATTTCATTAGTTTATATGGTATTATGATGAATCATTAGATAAAACTTTAGTGATGATCATTTAGATTATTTTTGCGTTTTTTCTATCATCACAAACTAGTTTTGTTTTATTAATTAATATTATATTTATATATTATTTATATAAAATTAAATAAGATTTAATAAATATGTTATAATCTGTTTTAACCATAAAAATGGTTTATGACCATCCTTTAATTCATAATTAAAAAACAAAAACACATCATCCACAATGACGGTAAATCGTCACTTCATGGATAATGTTTTCATTTTTAGAATAGAAGGGAGAAGGGAAGGGGTTGATGATGAATATTACATTATAATAATTAAATTATATTTTATATAATATACTGAATTTATCATGCATTTTTGGATAGAATAGGTAAGGATAGAATACGAAAAGAATAAATTAAAAGAATTTGAAAGAGAACAAAAAAGGATTTACCTCTTGAATTCTTTTCCTTGAGAAAATCCTTAAGGGACTTGGAAATGGTATTTTAGAGACACCAAAAATATAATACATTGGGATAGATATTTTTTATAGTAAATGAGAAGAATATAATCAAGATTCAAGTCTTTGTATGTGTGAGGATTAGGGGTGGTATTTATAGTAGAGGAGAGGAGTGTTTTTTTGAATATTCTATTCATTATTATTTTTTATTTTGGCTCAATACATGAAGTAGTGATGATTATTATGTAAAAAATAGTAATTAGTGAATTTGATTTATAACCAATGGTTATTACACCATTCATGACTCAATGAATAGTGCATTTAACTTATAATGTATATATATTGTAAATTACCGTATTTTACTATTCACCAAAATTCATGTATTTTAGAAAAATTCCATAAATTAATCCTAACCATTTTTTTATCTTTATATTTGAAAGATTAACTCCATTTTATGAAAATAATTTTATAAATAAGAGAAATTTATTTTTTAATTAAAATTATTATTTATTATAAAAATACCAATTTTAAAAATATAACGTATTTTATAACACATTGAAAAATTAATTAAGGTCACATAAAAATAAATTATAATCATAAGACAAAAAAATAATAATATATTATTCTATTTCATGAAAATAATTTTTCTTTTAAATCAATATATTAATTATAAAATTGTAAATAAACCTTTACATTTTATAAAAATACCAACACTTAATTTATCATTTTTGAAATATTTATTTACTTATAATATGATATAATTATATCATATTTTCATTTATAAGCTGCCAGGATTCTATTTATACTTTCATAGGTAAGGTTACTATTCCATTGGCCAAATTACTATTATTAAGGGTCACATTACTTTTCCAAATGACAAGTTACTATTTTATTGGTATATGTTACTAAATTTTTAGAAAAAGGCTCTTATTTCATTCATTCTTAATTATAGAGTTTATTTTGTATTCTCTATGTGATTAATTATGATTTATACTTTATGAAATAATTTTTTGTATAGTGTGAGCTATCAAATGAATTGTATATATTTAATAGGATACATACCATAAAATCCTGGTGTGTTATATTCTACCCTCCTTTAGAAATCTCATCCTTGAAAATTTTCATGAATATTTCCCTCTAAATAGATGTGGGTGGTTATTTTTCATTACATTCTTAGGTTACCACATTGCTTCTTCCATTTTATTATTTCTCCAAATAAATTTTACCATATAAGTCATCTATTTCCTCAATACCTGCTCTCTTGTGTCAAGAATCTTGATAGGCTATTCACAGTAAGAAAAATCAAGTTCCAATTCTATTTATTCATATGTGAGTACATGTGTTGGGTATGGAATGTACTTAATTAACAATGATATGTGGAATACATCATGAACTTTGGAGATACTTGGTGGTATTTCTAATTGGTAGGATAAAAATCTAATTATTTCCATAATTTCAAATGGTTCTATGTACCTAGGATTAGTTTCCCTTTATTACTAAACCTTAAGACACCCTTCCATGGTGGTACATTCTGAAAGACATGAGCCCCCCACTTGAAATTCCAAATCCTTTATCTGGTTATCAGCATAACTCTTTTGCCTACTTTGAAATGCTTTAATATGGGCCTAAATTATCTTTACCTTTTTCAATATCTCTTCAATAATTTCTTGGCCTATAAGTTTACTCTCACCAAATTCATCCCAAAAAGTTGGAGTTCAACATCATTCTCCATATAATGCTTCATATGACACCATTTAAATACTATAATGGAAACTATTATTATAGTAAAATTCCACCAAAGGTAAATAATGATTCCACATACCGTAAAATTCAAGTGAGCATGATCTCAACATATCTTCCAATGTGTGAATAGTCTTTTCATAGTTTCCAATAGTTTGAGGGTGATAAGAAGTACTCATATAAAGCTCAGTATCAAAATCCTTCTGAACACTTTTCAAAATTTTTGATGTAAATCGAGGATCTCGATTAGACATAAGATATATAGGGGCACCATGAAGTCTAAAAATGTCATTAATATAGGGTCATTCTAGGAACTATGTAGGTAAATGTCCTCTTATAGCAAGGAAAGGAGCCGATTTTGTAAGATGATCAATAATAACCCATATTTCATCATTCCTTATAGGTTTCCTTGGAAGTCCTGTGAAAAATTCCATCATAATGTCATCCCACTTTCACATAGGAATAGGTATAGGCTGCATGAATCCTCTAGGACGTTGTCTCTCAGCCTCCACTTGTTGACAAAGTAGGCACCTTGACACATATTTTGCAATTTCCCATTTCATGTTATCCCACCAAAAATGTTCCCTCATATATCGATACATCTTGGTACTACAAGGGTGTATTGAAAAATTTGAGCTATGACTATCATCTTATAGTTCCCTTTTTAGCTCTAATATTGATGGAATTCATAACCTTTTTCAAAATTTCATAACTCTATCCTCTTACATAATGTTTTTTAATCTTATATATAGAGACCCAGTTATCTCCTTGCAAGACTTTGGAATATTTCTACATATATTTCCATAGTTAGGCACTAAGATGATGTACAATTTCGAGACCTAGTGTGACCGAAATAAATTATACAAAAAAATTAAGTGTTTTTTTCTATGAACATGTTAGAAACATGATATCTCTTAAACAATAGCTCGGATCAAAAAATACGAGTCTATAGTTGAGTCTGGAACATTCAATTTACCCTAGATGGGGTTTAACTTTTTTCCGTGTAGGAATTATTTGAAAAACACCACCCATGGTCAAAAACGTAAATAAAAAATTAAAATTAATTATTTTACCCATGATGCCAAACTCAATAAATTTTTAATGGGTGCTTATATTGGAAATCTGAGACTTCCATTGAGTTTAAAATATTTTGTTTTTCCTAGGTGTGACATTAACGTGGGGTGCGTGGGAATTTCAGATTCAGCACTAAGAAGGATCCCTATAAATAGAGGTTTAAGGCGATGGATTTGGTGTTAGATCCCAATCCACTTATCTCTCTAAAAACCTCTCCCTCTCCCTCTCTACTGTTCTTCTTTGTTCTTCATCACATCGAGGAGTAAGCTCCACCAAAACCTCAAAATATCGAAGAGGAATCGCAGCAGGCATATCGATGATGAACAGATCGAATCCATGTAGGATTTAATCAATTTTTGTGTTATAATTAATGTTTTAATTTTAAAATCCTTCATTGCCTATTTTTTTCTTCAGTTTGATTTTCGTTGTTGATAGCCACACAAACACGGCCACCATTCCATGCTGGAAATCCTTTTGTTTCATCTGTGTTCTTCATCGTTCTTCATGGAGTTCATCATTAATTTATTCGACACATCAGAACTCCAAAAGATCATCAGGTGAAGTTTCAGACTATGAAGAGATAAACCTGAGGATCATATGACTAGCCTCAGAATAATTTTTGGACCTATGATGTGATCGTAGTGTCCCTCGGAAGGGGCCACTAGTGTAAAACAGTTGGCGGTGGTCTAAGATGGTGGCGATCTGCGAGAGCCGATCAGAGTGGCGGTTGGAGGCTGGGGTCCGGGAGTGGGTTCAAGCATAGTTTTGAATAGCGCACCACAGTTGGGTTGAGGTAGCACTAGAGAATAGAAGATATGCAGGTAGACGGTAGTGTCGACCAAGGCGGCGAGCTGATGTGGACAGAGGTGGCTGGTGCGGAGGAGCCACGGGGTGGCGATCGGTCATGATCTGGTGGAGAAAGGTGAGTAGGGCCAACAATTGGAGGCACCGGAAGAGTGGGGTTGTAAGGGATACCAGAAGGAGACCAACAGGGGAACCGAGACCAACACAATGTGGGTATTCCGATTGATGCGGGGACCAGTGGGGTCCTGAGGCAGAGGCTGCCAGTGTGGTGCCGCATCGGCGAGGCACGACTCTCGACAGGCCGGGCCAAACTGCGGCAGGCCGGGCCGGGAGTAGGCCGTCAGGATGGAGAGAAAGGTTGGCCATGGGACACATGCCAGTCCAGGCCATGACAGGAGGGCCAGGCTGGCCAGTGCGGGCCTGTCCAGGCGGGGTAGACCATCCAGACCGAGCCAGTCCCGCCTGTTTCTGGCTTGGGCACTTTAAATGCCCGTATCTTTTTTATATGGACATACGATTTGTGTGCCTTATATGGTCACATGACCCTCTCATCGATGGGTATCATTTTAGTCATGTTTGTGACTTTTTAGTCTTATTCTCGGGGCATGGGTCCATGAAATGCCTCCATTAAATTATAATAATATAATTATTATTATACAAGAAAATTGTATCGGACCGTACATTTTCATATGATGTCCTATTAACGCGCCATCTGAGGCATTAAGAACATGGAGTTGAGTTGGAAGTTTCATGTCAAACTTCAGGTTCTTAAGCTATAGTTGAGGTGTGGGACCCACGGGGTCCAGTTCACATGTGTTGCGTTGAAATGGAAATTTTTCACCGGTTATCCTTTTGGATGAATGAGTAGTCCATCTCATGTGTTTTTCTGAGGGGATCACAATGGAATGATCCATTTAATTTGTTTTGGGATCGAGGCATGGGAACCATGGGACATCTTTTGAGTGCAATATAGAGACTTGAAAATTTTCCACCAGATGTCCATTTGGGGCATGTGAATAGTCTATCTTGCATGTTTTTCTATAAGGATCGTAACTCTGTGATCTGTCTGAACTTACAGATCCTTGTTATCAATCTCTTTAAATGTGGAAACATGAATGTAATATCAGTGGAAGGTCCTTTTAATGTGATTGAAGAGAACCCATGTCTTGTGTCAATGTCGACCATAGTGAGAGTGAAGAAGATGTATGAAGAGATATGGTCAAATGTTCTGGAGCCGTTTGAGGAGGCATGCCAGCATAATTATTCTTTTATCCCTCCAGATCAACAATGAGAATCCATCACTTGTTATCCTATTGGCTAGTCATGTCATGTACTCTTGGAGTACACTAACATTCTTAGGTGTACTTGATCATAATTTAGTACCTGAGAATGGATAGGTACACAACAAGGCGATGAGGCGGGGGTCACACATCGTGTGGGACCCACACTCATCGTTTACCACTTTAAAAATTCTTCTACATCACACTTATCCTTATTTTGAACTCAAATTTTGGAATGCGAGTAGCCTATCCTAAGTGTTTTTTGTGTAGAACGTGATGGTGACCTCTGTATTTTCTTATGGGTTATGATGTGAGATGTTCTGTGTGTGATGCCTATCGAGGAAGGAACATGATGACTACAACATTCTTCTAAGAGGTACCATCTAGCAGGGACGACTAATGTTCCTTGATGATCTTATGAGAGGTAACATCCAATAGGGATGGTTAATGTTCCTCAGAGTTTTCTAAGAGGTACCATCCAGTAGGGATGTCCAGTGTTCCTTGATTCTTTTCTAATAGGTACCATCTAACAGGGATGGCTAGTCTTCCTCAATGCTTTTACAAGAGGTACCATCCAATAGGGATTTCTAGATCAGTTTAGGGGTTACATCCAGCTGGACTGGGATGTTTTCCTTAATGGTAGTTCTGGGGTTATCTCCAGCTGGGTTTGGCAGTGGTACTCATTGACTATTCTGGCCTTCCCTCCAGCAGGGTTGGGCAATGGGACCTGTCGATGAATCCTTTCGGGCAGTACCCTCTAGCTGGGCTAGGTAGTGGGTCCCCCATTGACTTCTGGGTGATGATCCCCCTGACGTACTAGGAAACACACACCTGATGATGAGTGACATTGTCCAGTAGGTATGGGAACTGATCCTCGACTTTAAGACATGACCTCTCGACTGTGTGATAGTGAAGAGACATTCTTGAATGTGACTTTAGACTCTCAAGAAAGAGGGAAACTTTTCCAACCAAGATTCTTCCATATGACACAACCTAAAACTGTTAGGGAGAGATAATTCCACCCAAAGTGGATAGTATCAAGGTGAGGTGATTGAGTCCATTTGACTTGGATTTTAGGGAAAATTTGTGGGATTCTAGGAATTGATGGTTACTTCTAGAACTATTGGTAACTAACTTTTCTTGGGATAAACTTTTGAGATGGAGAACCCCTTACTCTCTGATTTGTGTTTCCTTCACTAATCATATATATATAGACACACACACACACACACACACACACACACACACACACACATATATATATATCCTATTTCTTGTTACCACCCTTGGGTTTTGGGTACTCCCCTTCTAGGAGAGGCGAAGACACGTGTGGTATGCCACATGATTTCTGTGTCTAGATTATTGTGGCTGAATGAGTCTACTCTCCTTATATAGGTAGAGAGTACTCGATGGGAAGTTCATATTCTCACAATTTGTATCTCCTTGTGTTTGGATGGGCTTACTTCACTCCTTTGTTGGGTTGAGATGCACTTCTTTTACTGTACCTTTTTTCTCTACTCCTTTCATCTTCTTTGATTGTATCTCTATACTATTCCCCTATTCAGTACTGCTATTGTTTCTCCATTGAGACCTTAGGGAATCATACTGATTATTTTTATACTCAACCCTACTGGATATTTTCCCGCACTTGTTGTGCCCTTACATACGAAAAACATGTTTATCGTGACTTCAGAGGTGATAGGGATACATGCTGCTTGGACCGCTTGCGGTGGTCGTAACTTGGGATTTAGGAGAGGGAATCTCCCAACTATTTTACTTTTTTCACATGTTGACAGGTTTTGCCACTTTTCTGGTTGGGTGTGTATTTTTCCCCTTTCCCATTCATCTTTACTTTTCTTGACTTGTACTACTTAATGTTTGATCCATGTAAGTGGGTTATTTATAGTAGTTTTGTATCTTTTTTTTTATTTTTTCCACTTCACTAATTTCATTATGTTGGATGTGTGTGTGGGTATAGGTTCTTATAAAAATGACTCCCTATGTTTTTTGTGCCTTTGTCTCTAGTCTCTAACCGATGTCCTATGGAGGTGGGCTTGTGGTAGTTGCGGCTCGAGCCCCGATATGGGTTGGGTCATGACAAAGTGGTGTCAGATGTGGTTCGAACCTAGGGACGTTGTTCGAATGTTTCCCTAAAAATGTTTTGGTTGGGTTTAGGGAAAAAAAATTGAGGTGTCTCGAGATTAGCTCTTAGGCCAGGGAGTCTAGTGATGGTACGGGTGACCGACATATTCATTCACCAGGACCCGGATTACCCGCTTTTCGACTTGGTACCCTAAGACACCTGTTGTAGGGAATAATGGTACATGAATCATATGGTATTGAGTATTTGACTATATATATTGAGTTAGATCCCATTTTTTGTTGATATATATATATATATATGCTAATCTGGTCGTGGTACTCCTTGATAACATTTAGGATGTCTCTGTGGTGACAACTAGCTAGGATACTAGCTCCAGTTCGTGACGAGGACCCTGTGAGAAAAAAGACCTCGGTTCATGACCCATCATTCAGGCCCCTTTCTCCAAGTGGTAAGGTAGAATCACAAACATATATTGAGAACCAGACATCCCCAGTAGAGCAGGATAAGGACATATGCAGGCTAAGAGAACTTTCTGAGCTCTAGCACAAGAGACAACTGAGGTTCCATGGTGAGTCAAACCCTCAGACAATAGAGGTTTTGTTAGAGTCGGTGGTCCACCCTTTAGGCTTGAATGTACACTGATAGATCAAATGGTGTATTTGGCGGCCAAACTTTTCCATGTAGTAGCTGGATATTGGTAGAGCTTGGTTACCCAGATACATGATGAGTCAGAACTCTCATGGGATGTCTTCTAGCAGTTGTTTCGTGAGGAGTTCTAACCCTCCTTCTTGCACTCTGTTCGACTTCAGGAGCTCCTCCAGTTATAGTAGGGAGGGATGATGGTGACTGAGTATGTTAATAGGTTCATGGACCTTTCACACTAATATATAGACATGATCTATAACAGTTACTTCTGAGAACAAAAGTTCGATAAGGGACTCCATAGTGAGATCCATCATATCATTTTACCCTTGTGCATCCCAACCTATTCCAGGGTTCTAGAGAAAACATTGTTGATAGAGAAATTTTGGTAAAAGAGATTCCATACATCTAGTTGTGGCAGTGAGAACAACAGAGCTGAGACATCTTCAGCAGCTAGCAGATGTGAGTCGACAAGATCTCGACGCAAGAGCCCTCCCCATAATCGATCTCAGGAACATAGTCATATTGGGTTGAGGCAGCATAGATAATTGGCTCATCCCGAAGAGGGCCGATGTTATTCTTGTGATGAATGAGGTCACATGGCCTAAGATTGGCTGACAAGGTATGATGAAAACACCAGTCAGGCAGTAAGTGGACCACTATGGCAGATACAATGCCGTAATCAGGGTGGTCCCTAGGGAGGTGGTGATAGAAAAGTAAAATGAGGAGATAGAGGTGGGGGATGATGTTGTGAGGACTTTCCACCACCAATAGGTGGCCCACGTCAGGCTCAGGAATCTTGGTCTATGGATAGCTGCAAGGTTTGGATATCTACGATCCTAAAAATCACGATACGATAAGAGGTACACCTTGTGTCTTTTCAACTTTTTGTAGTAGAACATTTTAGACACTCTATAAATTAATCTTTTCTCCCTGATCATTGATTGAGGTTTTACTAGGGCGGAATGGTGATTCAGTGTAACCTTATGTCAGGGTTGTTCGATGTAGCTACAAATGCACGAAGAAGAGGGGTACTTCCCCCACCAAGATGTGTTTTTGTGACATGATAAAAACTATAAGGGTGATTCAGTTCTTCCCAAAGTAGATAGTATCTAGGCATAGTGTACAAGTCCCTATAACTTTTTTTAATGGAGGAGTTGTGGAGTGGAGTTTCAGGGAAGGTCTCGGCTTTGTTAGTGGATTTTTACTGCATTACCCCCTTTTTCTGGAGATGCCACTAGTGGGATCGATAGAGTGCCTATTTTGGAGATTACTCTCTTTCCAATATGGGAAAATATGCATAGGGTATTCCACATGATTTCCATGTCTAGCCTCATACAGTTGGATGAGTTTACTCACCTTCCTTGTTCGTTGGTAGGTTGTGTGCTCAATGTCAAGTCTTGATACTACAATTATCAAGTACATGGTTGAGGTGATGGAGACCCCATGACCAGAACAATTTGAATCACTATGTGGTCTGGGAAGCTGTAGTCTTTGCCCTGAGAATGTGGTGACACTACCTTCTACAAGAGCACTTTGTGGTTTGTGCAGACCAACAATGTCCCAGGTACGTCACCACTCAGAGAGACTGAAACCTGGGATGGTGATGATGCTTAAATTTTTTATAGGACCATGACTTCAATATAGTCTATAATTTGGGAATGGGAAACATTGTTGCAAATTCCCTTAGTATGAAGTCTCAGGTTCAATTAGTGTGGGAAGTTTCAGAGCAGTTATCTCCCCTACAGTTGAACCTGGTGGAGTAGGAGGGTGAAACTTTTCTTCAGTCAATAGTGTCAAATCCTTCACTTCTCGAGCATGTAAGAGAGTCTCAGTTGTGATACATCAACTATGAAGTCTTGTGTGACTAGATATCCTTGGGAGTTTCCCCATATGAGTATTCTAAAGGGGGGAATCACGAGAACCTATTCTATGGGAAAGTAGTGATTCCAGTCACAACATGGGATGTAGAGGTTTAGTTGGGGAAGTAAACTATCATTTTAGTTTCTTCGGGCCATTCAGGAGTGTGCCAAGAGATGGTGAGGTTTCCTACTGCCTTACCCTACCTATATAGCTGGAGTGGGTGCACAGAGTCTTCCACGTGTCACAACTGAGGAGGTGCATTCATTTTTAGATTCATGTAATTGACATGAGTAGAACTTATGAGGACGGACCATACCTTTGGTTTGTGTGTTGTGCTAGTATGTTAATGCGTAAGTGTTCCTATAAGTGAGAGAGCCAGGTGTGAGCTTGGTACCCCGAGTTTTTTTCTATAAATTTTCTTTCTAGGGAATAAATATTTGAAGGAGGGAATGATTTAGAGATCCAATTTTCTCTTGGAAATACTTTGGAATATTTCTATATATATTTCTAGACCTAGGTGCTGAGACACCATGCAATTCTGAGAACCGGTGTTCCTAGAATAAATTATAAATAAATATTAAGTGGTTTTGAACTATAAACATATTGGAAATGGTATATATCTTAAATGGTAGATCAGATAAAAAATCTAAGTCCACAGTTGAGTTCGGAATGTTCTGTTTACCCTATGTGGGATATAACATTTTTTGGCCTGGGGCTTTTTTTGAAAAAATCCACCCAGGGGAAAAACCATGAATAAAATAATTAAACTTAATTATTTTACTCCTAAATCTAAACCCAATAACTTTAGAATGAGATGTCATATTAGAAATATGAAAATTTAATTTTTTCAAAATTGGGTGTTTTTCCTAGGCATAGTAAAAAATATGGGGGTGCAGGTATTTTGGATTTTGTGCTAAGAAGGATCCCCATAAATTTATGTTTAAGGGAATATATTTGGGGCTAGATTCTAATTCCTCTCTCTCTCTAAAAACCATTCCCTCTGCCTCTATTGTTCTTCACTGTTCTTTGTAGAATCGAGGAGTAAACTCTTCTAAAACCTCAGTGGATTGAAGTGGATAACAACGGTCGCGTTGACGACGAACAGATAGAATCTAGGTAGGATTTATTTTATTTTTGAGTTATGATTCTAGGAAGTGCACAGTGGCTGGGTTGAGGTGGTGCTGGCATCTGGATGGTGGTGTCGACCGGGGTGGTGAACATAGGTGGATGGTGGTGGCTGCTGAGGAGGATTCGTAGGGCGATGGCCGGTCACGGTCTGGCGGCAAAAGGTGAGGCAGACTGGCATTGGGAGGCACTGACAGAGAGGATTCATTGGGGAGACCGGAGGGCGATTGATAGGGGAACCAAGGCCCACACAACATGGGTCTTCTATTTGACACAGGGGCCATCGGGGTCCCGAGGCTACAGCTGCCAACGGGGTGTCGCACCAGCGAGGCATGGCTGTCGATAGGCCTAGCTGAACCATGGTGGCCCGTGATGGGAGCATGCCACATGGAAGGAGAAACATAGGGCTTCAGGCCACGCGCTGGGATAGGCCATGGCAGAAGGACCAGACTGTGTGGACGGTTCACAGGCTGGTGGGCTGGCCCGATCCAACCTATTTTGGGCATGGGAACATTAAATGACCGTATCTTTTGATATAGGCAACAGATTCACATTCCATCCATGGAAATCTAACCCACTCATCGAGACAAATATTTTGAGATCACTTCAAGACTTTTTAGACTTGGTCTTAGGGTGTGAGTGAATGAAATGCCTCTGTTAAATAAAAAAAATTTAATTATTATTATACGAGAAACATTCATTGGACCATATGTCTGCATACAACGTCCAATTGATGCTTCGTCTGAGGTATTATGACTTGGTTTTGAGCCAGAATTTTCAAGAAAAATTTTGGGTTCTTAATCTATAGTTGAGGTGCAGGCCCCATAGGGTCCAGTTCGCCCCTATTGTAGTGAAATAAATCTTTTTCACTGGTTATTCATTTTAGATGAATGAGTAGTCAATCTCATGTGTTTTTAATAGGGGATCACAATGGAGTGATATTTTTAATTTTATTTGGGATCGAGTCATGGGCCCCATATGATGTCTTTCGAGAACAATGTAGCAACAAAAAACTATTCCACCAGATGTCCATTTGGGGAAAATGAATAGTCGATCATGAATGTTTTTTCATAAGGATCTCAATGGTGTGATCCTCCTAAAATTTCAGAGCCTTGTTCATGATCTATTTAAATGTGAAAAAATGAAAGGAATATCAGTGGACGATCCTTTTGGCATGTCTGAAGAGAACCCATAGCTTGGGTCTAACTCAACCCTTATGAGAGTGGATAATATGTATGAAGAGATATTATCAAATGTTCTGGAGCCATTTGATGAGGTGTACCAGCGTAATTACGCTTTTGCCCATCTAGATCAACGAAGAGTGTCCAACGCTCGTTTGCATATTGGCTAAGCATGTCATGTACTCTAGGAGTACACTAATATGCATAGGGGTACGTGATCATATATTAGTACCTAATAATGTATAGGTACATGGAAAGGCCATGAGGTAATGTCAAAAGTCATGTGGGCCCCACATGCACTATGTAATACTTTATGAATTATTTGACCTCTAGCATATCCTTATTTTGAACTCGAATTTTGGAATGTGAGTAGACTATCTTGAGTTTTTTTTCATGTAGAATGTGATGGATCCCCCCATAGTAGATTAGAAGTTATGATGCAAGATGTTTCGGGTGTGACACCTATCCAGGTCAAAACTTGATGACATCAGTGTTCTTCTTAGAGGACCTGTTTTTTCATGAAGAACGCGATGGCTCCCTCCGTAGTGGCTTATGAGTTACGATGCAAGATGTTTCGGGTGTGACACCAATTCAGGGTGGCACCCAATGACTGAAGTGTTCCTCCGAGTGGTACCATACAATATGGATAGCCAATGTTCTTTGGAATTCTTCCAAGAGGTACCATCCAATAGGGATGTCCAGTGTTCCTCATCGTTATTCCGAGAGGTACCATCCAGCTGGGATGGCTAGTGTTCCTAAATTCTTTTCCGAGATATACCATCTAGCAGGGATAAACAATATTCCTCGATGATTTTCTGAGAGGTACCATCCATCAAGGATGGACAGAGCAGTTCTGGGGTTACCCTCAGCTGGGTTGGAAAGTTTTCCCTAATGGCAGTTCTGGGGTTACCTCCAGCTAGGATGGGCAGTGGAAGCTGTTGATAGTTTGGGGCTTCCCTAATGAATGGATGGGTAGTGGGACTTGTTAATGACTCTTTCTAGGTACTACCCTCTAGCTAGGCTAGGCAGTGGGACCCCTTATAATTCCGAGTCATGACCCCCCCTAACGTACTAGGGATCGCACACTAGATGATGAGTGGAATCCTCCAATATGGTTGGGCAAGAATCCTCGAATTTGTGAAACAACCTCTTGACTGTGCGATAGTGACGAGACAACTATGACATGACTTTAGACTCTCAATAAATAGGGACACTTTTCCCACCAAGACCTGTCCTTGTGATGAGACCTAAAACTGTGAGGGTGAGACAGTGTTACCCAAAGTGGATAGTATCAAGGTGTGATTATTGAGTCCCTTTGAATTTTAGTTCAGGGCGGACGTGTGGGATTATTTGCATCGATGGATACTTTTAGAACTATTGGTAACTCAATTTTCCTGGTCTGATCTTTTGATATGGACATACCCTTACTCTCTCATTTGGGTTTCTTTGACTGAGCATATATATATCTTATTTCTACTGCCCACTCATTGGGTTTTGGCTACTCTCATTCTAGGAGAGGTGAATACATGGTGGGTTTTCCACATGATTTTTCTGTCTATATTCTCATGGTTGGACAAGTATACTCTCCTACTATAGGTAGTGAATACTTGATGAGAATTTAATCATATCATTATTTCTATCTTCTTGTGTTTGGATGTACTTACTTCACCCCTTTATTGGGTTGAGCTGCACTTATTTTTCTATACCTTGTTCCCTCTTTTGCTTTCATCTTCTTAGGTTATATTTCTTTACTTATCCCCTCTTTAGTACTTATCTTACTGCTCCCTTGAGCCTTAGGGGATCCTACTAAGTATTTTTATACTCACCCTTGCTTGGTATTTTCCCACACTTGGTGTGCCCTTGTAGACGACAAACATGTCGATCATGACTTTAGAGGAGCTAGGGATACAGGTTGCTCAGATCATGTGTGGTGGTCATAACATGAGATTCAGGAGAGGGACTCTCCAGAAAATTTTAATTTTTCACATGTTGTTGAGTTTTGGCACTTTTCTGGTTGGGTGTTTATTTTTTCCCTTTCCCTTTCGGCATTATTTTTCCATACTTGTACTAATTAGAGGTCGATGCATGTATGTGTGTTATTTATAATAGTTTTGTATATTATTTTCTTTTCCCTATTCACTGTTTTCATTGAGTTCGTTGTATGTGTGTGTATAAGTTCATAGGTAAAGGCATCCCCAAGTTTGTTGTGCCTCCGGTGCTAGTCTGTAGCCCCAAGCCTATGGAGGTAGGCTTGGGGTAGTTGTGGCTCGAACCTCGGTATGGGTAGGGTCATGAAATTACATCCTTAATGACATTAAATTTATTTGTAAAATTATCATCATCAGATTGAGATTTTTTTATATTCTATAGTAAATATGTTTTAGAAATCATTTGAAAATGGAGTGATGTTTCATCTTCCTTAACAAATCCCATATCCATTTTTACTAGTTCCATGAACATAAGATCTTTCTCAATCCTCAATTGGTTTAGAATCCGATGATCTTTCTTGGTTAATGCATATTCTACCTTATTTGCCTTTCCTGGGTGGTAATGTATTGAGAAATCATAATCTTTGATTAAATGAAGCCATCATTTTTTACAAATGTGGAGTTCTTTCTATGTAATGATGTATTTCAAACTCTTGTGATTCATATATATCTCACATAATTCACCATAGATATAGTGTATTCATATCTTCAGAGAAAAAATTATGGATTGTAACTCAAGATCATGAGTTGGAAAATTTTCTTCATGAGATTTCAATTTCTATGATGCATGGAAAATATCTTTATTATTTTTAATAAGGATACAAACCAGTCCATTCTTCGATGCATCAATGTATATCAAAATCCCATAATTTCTTGATATAAGAGTCAATGTTGAACCATTGAACAATATTATATGCAATTTTTCAATGAATTCTATAAATTCTTTTATAAAAAGGAACTTATCCCCTTTATCTGTGAGTTTGGTTGACAGGTTTTCCCATCGGGAAAAATTCAGAACTAAATTATGATAGTAACATTATAAACCAATAAATCTACATACCTTAGATATGTTCATTAGTGTAGGCCATTATTGGATTTCCTTTTTCTTCATGGGATCAACTAAGATTCTATCCTTAGAGATAATATATAAAGTAAAAGAAACTATTTGAAGTCATAATTCACACTTGCTAAACTTCCCATATAAATCTTTTCATCTAAGAGTCTTCTGAACAACCTTCATGTAGTTATCATGATCCCCATAGATTTTTGAGTACACCAATATATCATCAATACATACCCCAAAAAACCTTCAAGATATTACTTGAACACTTTTTTTCTTAGATCCATAAAAAGAGGGTTCATTAGTCAGTCTAAATAGTAGTACTATAAACTCATAATGTACATAAATGGTTCAGAATGATGTATCATAAATATATTCCTTCCTCACATGAAATTGATGATATCCAGAACTAAGGTCCATCTACCAAAAATACTGAGTTCCATGGAGTTGATCAAATAAACCATCCATACTAGCCATATGGTACTTGTTATTTTTTTTAAAAACATTGATTCCTCTTTAGTCAGTACACAAACTCAATGATCCATCTTTCTACTTCACAAACAGAATAGGGGCTACCCATGGAGAAACACTAGGGTAAATAAACCCCTTATTACTAAAATCCTTTAGTTTTTTCCTCAGATCCACTAATTCTATAGTTTCCATTCTATAAGGAGTATTTGATATTGGTCTGGAATTAGGGATTAGATCAATGGTAAATTCAAATTCATGCTTTGGGGGGTGCCAAGACATTTCCTCAGCAAATACATCAATGTATTCATGAACAATTAGTACATACTCAATTCCAAGATTACTCTCCTCATCCCTAGATGTTGTTTTCCCTTACACCCCAAAATTCAATTTAGTAGAGCTACTGGTGGAAGATCTAGATAAGAATAAGAAGACGAGGTTTCTTCTCTAAATATACATGATTCTATATCTTCCTCATAGATTATAATTCCCTTCTTATTGAAAAAACTTTTCACATCATATTTTGAGATCCAATCCATATTAAGGATTATATAAAATTAAATCATGTCAATGACGATACGTTAAACAACTAAATAACATTTATGTGTCATAAAAGGGACTAAAAGACACATTTTTTTGCAATGAGACTTCCCTTATGAGTTTTGATTGATAAAATCTTTGTTAAATCAAAACAAAAATGTCTAATTTTCTTGACAAATTGGGTAGATATAAAAGAGTGAGATGATCCAGAATCAAATAATGCATTTGATAAATTTGAAGATAGGAATAATGTACCTACCCCCACATCATTGGGTACTTATAATTTAGCTGTGGTGATCACATAATCTTGGCCATTTCCCCTTAGCATCTTATATGGTATATTTCAATAACACATGGGAAATTCATTTGAATAATTCCCCATTTTGTTGTAGTTGAAGCATTTAACATCATCGATATATTTATTTCCCTTTATTTCATTAGCTCGATGAACCTTTTCTCTGTACCTATAAAAATTCCCAAGACTTTCAACCATTTCCCAGGATGATTCTTTCTATAGTTTTCACATAATGGAAATTGCTTCACTCCCTTATTATTATTTGATGAATCACCATTTACATTGTTTTAGAAGAACTATTATTCTTTTGATTTCCCTTAATCATATAGGATATAGAAAATTCATTCTTTATTTTTAGGGAACTTATTACTATTTCATCATATAATGAAAAGGTTTTAGAAGCTAGTACCCTTTAGATACTTGGTTTAAGACCTAAAAATAAATGATCAATCTTGTATTACGAATGAAATATACAATCTATAGAATACCTATATAGTCTTGTGAAGATATCCTCACAATCTGCAACACTCTCTTATTGCATTTTCTTTATTATAAAGAATTATCTATTCATTTCAGTTCATTTATCATGAGGAAAGTATTTTTAATATAATTTTTCCTTAAAATCTCTCAATTACAGGTATTATATTTTATCTTACTCATTAATATTTTGGATCAACATCCACCATTTATTAGTGTCTCCCTTGAGACAATATACTATCAGTACTACATTTTCATTTTCATTACACCTCAATGCCAAAAATATCTTTTCAAGATACTTGATCCACTACTCAGATACCGCTGGATTAATAGTCCCACTAAAATATGGGGGATTCTACCTCATGAAAAAATCCAATATAGGGGTAGTATGGTTATTTGTTATAAAATGATTAAGCTCTCCTAATATGGTCACGATCTTCTCATCTCCATCACTAAATGTGTTGAATTTATTAGTGGGGAAATCCCTACATTGTTTGTAGGTATTGGTTCCTTTCCTTCCATTAGGTTCCATTTCTAAACAATGACATACACTAAATTTGGTTATGAATCATAATTCATAATTTTTAAGTAGAAAAAAACTTAACATAAATCACATAGATAATATCATAATCATAAACATGGTTTCTTTACTCTTAAATCCTTCATAATGGTTTGTAAATAAAATGTGAATTATCCTAAGCATATCCCCCTAGAGTGTCAAACCAGGTGCCCAGTAAGGCCTGTTGTTGTGTACAAGGTTACCTTGAGTTCAGCTTGGGACACCTTGTCGGAGTTGTTACCCCTTGGTACATCAGTACCAGAAGCATGTCCACTTGTAGTATCCAGATTGGGATATATTTCTAGGAATACCCACATAATATCTACCTTACCAAAATTCTAGGGCGTTATTCTATTATTATTCTCAAAGTATATCTTGGGGTTATATTATCTAAACTATCTTTTCTAAATCTAGTTCCCAAGGTTTCTACTAAATTTTCTCTAATACCAACTGCAATAACCTCAACCCCAGTAACCTAGAGTCGGTGGTCATTTTATTATAATAGAATAGATATAATAGATCACATCACTAAGGATCGACCAATTTATTAGTATTGAAGAAACTATATGAATACATGGTTCCCTTATTACATTGGTGAATAAACATTGTATATAACGAAATAAAATAAATTCCTTCTTTTCACTTATTCAAATATTTCATCTTCATAACCAAGGGAATAAAGATAAATAAAAGGGTGAGCTCAAACACTCAGTATGGCTTATATAAAAAAATAATGAGTGAAATACATTCCATAAGGCATAGACATTATGGAAAGGTAAATAATCTGAAAAATAGATTCCATCAATACACTGAGAATGAAAATTCATCCATAGATTTTGTTATAGTGAAAAACTCATGGAAAGTAATAATTGGATACTAAATGACAAAATGATGATTATTTGTATGTAATGTATCTGACATATGAACCATCATACCATTAAGACTGTTTATGTCTGTGGGTATTAACCTGTCTAATTATTCTTGCAAACAAACACAAACAATGTTCCATCAACTGTTTTGTATCATGAGACCTATCGATGCATTGAGGGTATATACAAATCACCACCCATCACTGAAAGTTAAAATAATTATTCAAAAATAGATCTAATTCAAGAGAAATATGCCTTTTCAAAATATCTGTATTGAGTAACAGGTATAAATTCCTCAATATTTCCCTATTCAAAATAAACACCATATGTAAAATGGTATACAACTAAGAAAATAATCATATCCAAGATATAAGATAATGGATATTAAAATAAATATAATTTCAAATGAAAAATTATCTCAAAGGGGAATTATATACACCAAATAAAAATAATTAGGTGCACAATACCAACTAAGTATCAATGAAATATAAATTGAGATGAAGTCCCTAACCTTATGTTTGAATGCGCTCTGCACTTGATCTTAATTTCCTGTATAATCAGATTAAATACATTAATTAATTAATTAATAACCTATTATACATGTATTTTATTTTTTATAATTTTATTAATTTCTTTTATTTCCTTTTTGATGATTAATAAGATACAATTTTATTATTCATAAGTGTTCATTTCCTTGGGTTTCATGATCGGTTTACTTGTATACATGTATGAAAAAATAATGTAAAATGAGAATAGTTGTCTAGAATTGAAATTATATGTTATTAATGAAATTATAGAATATATACTAGTTATATACTTCATTTATTTATATGGTATGAGGATTAATCATTAGATAAAGTGTTAGTAAAAATCATTTAGATTATTTTGGTGTTTTTTTGATCATCAGAAACTAGTTTTGTTTTATTAATTAATTTTATATATATATTGGTTGAAAAACATTAAATATGTTTTAATACATATATTATAGTCTATTTTAACCCTAAAAATAGTTTTATGACCATACTTTAGGGTGTAATTGAAGAAATAAAACACAACGTTCACGAAGGTGGTAAATCGTCACTTCACGGACAATGTTTTCAGTTTTAGAATAAAAGGGAGAAGAGAAGGGGTTTGATGATGAATATTACAATATCATAATAAATTTAAAAAAAAATATATAATATAATAGAGTTATCATTCATGTTTATGTAGTTTATTTAAGGATATAATAAGGGGAAAATAAATTAAAATAAATTGAAGGAGAACGAAAAAGGATTTACCTCGTGAATTATTCTCCTTGAGAACCTCCTTAAGGGAATTGGAAATGGAATTTTGGGAAGAACAGAAATATAAGAACACGGGGAAGAGGTTTGGGAGAGTAAATGGGTAGAATATAAGAAATATTCATGGCTTTTGAAATGTAAAGAGAAGGGGCTGTATTTACAATAGAGGAGAGGGGTGTTTTTTGAATATTTTATTCATTATTTTGTTAATTTGGATCATGAAAAGAAATTGTGATGATTATTGTTACAAAAAAAAGTAAGTAGTGAATGTGAGTTTTAAAAAATATGCTTACATCATCTAATAATCAAAGAACAATATATTTAACTTATAATTATTATATACAAGAAATTACCATATTTTATTATTCACAAAAAATTCAACTATTTTAGAAAAATATAAAAAATTCACCCTAGCCATTTTTCTTTGTGTATAATTTAAAAATGAACACTGTTTTATGAAAATAATTTTCCAAATAATAGAAATTTAATTTTTATTTAAAATCATCATTTATTTGAAAAACACCAATTATAAAATTATAAATGATTTTATAACACTTGGAAAAATTAATTAAGGTCACATAAAATTATATTATAATAATATAAAAATAAAATATTAATTTAAGATTCTATTTTATGAAAAAAAATCTTTTAAATAATTATATTAATTATAAAATTGTAAATAAACAATTATGTTTTATAAAAATAACAACACTCAGTTTATCATTTTTAAAATATTTATTTACTTATACAATGATATAATTATATCATATTTTCATTTATAAGATTCCTAAATTATATTTATACTTTATTAGGCAAGGTTGCTATTCCATTGGACAAATTAATATTCATAAGGGTCACATTGTTGCTCGAAATGTTATGTTACTATTTTATTGGTATATGTTACTAAATTACTAGAAAAACCTCTTATTTCATTCATTATTCATTATAGAGTTTATTTTTTGTTTTTTATGTGATTCTATATAATTTATACGATATGAAATATTTTTTTGTGTAATGTAATCTATCCAATGAATTGAATTTATTTAATAGGATACACACAGTAAAATATTGGGGTTTTATATAAGAATTTTCAAGGACATAATACAATTATTTTATCATTTATAATTAAATAATTTTTTTATCATACTATTTCAATAAAATAAGTATTATTGATAATAACATATTTTATTATAAAAATTTATATATTTTCTAAAATATATAATTTTTGTTCGAAAAATAAAATTATCAAATTCATCATATTTAAGAAAACTATTATTATAACAGAATTGATGGTATAAGAGTTTTATTTATACAAAGGAATTTAACTTTACATAACTATGTCTCAGGCACGTAACAACTTATAACACCCATGTACGACCTAAGGGAAAGGTGTACGATGGTGATAGATTCACGAGGCATCTCAGCTAACATTGATCGAATGGAAATTTCCACTAAATTGACCTTCTTCTATAGGCGATTTTATTCAAGATTTACTTGTTGAAGCTCGTCTTGGGATTGGTCAAGGAAAAACCCCAGTGATTCTACCTCTCCCATTTTTTGAAAATGGGCTTTATACGACAAGAATCTAATTGTTTATTCCATCACTTCCCCTTTCAACATTAATTATCCTTTTCCATTTTTACTGATAAACACTAATTATAATGATAAAATTATTTCCAAGAGTATAGTTACAAATGGTATTACTGACCAATGATCATAATTGATGAACAATAATATAAAAGTCAAATCTAGATGGTGAAATTTCCATTTATATTAACTTAATTATTAAATAGATATGGTTTTGTTGTGTATAATATAATAAAACACACATTTTCATGAAATAATTATTATTCAAAATGTTTGGGTCATTATAGGAAATCTATATGTGGGAAGAGTTTAAAATTTAAAGATCAAGGATAGTCAAAAAGGACATTAAGTTCTCTATGTGGAAAATGAGTTTAACTTGAATCCAATTTATAGGCATGGTCCCTTCTCTGGGTCCCCATGCACACCATATATCATTCAACCGAGCCGAATTATTCTTTTTAAATTGACTCATCTTCATGTCGATCAGACCCCATTCTGATGGGGGACATCGTTTGGGCCAAAAATGTTTTAAAATAAGGTATGATGAATTTTGGAAATCCTAATTCAATTCAGAAAACTATTTTCTGGTTAAAATTGGTAAAGTAACCAGAACCAAAAAACAATATATCCATTTCTCATAACACACATGATATGAAGGACTACCTCTCCACATGGAATCCCTATAAATGAAAATCGTTTGTGAGTCATGGTAGTAATTCCTTGCCTCCTATATATGTTCTTTTCATTCTTGGAGTGAGTCCGGATTTCAGAGTCCCCCTTAAATGATTTTCCATTTGTGAGGGAAGACTATGAGATTATCACCCCATAAATGAATTTCATTCATTTACAGGGATATGAGTCATTTTTATAACACCTGAAAATTACTTCTCGCTTTAAGTCATGAGGTAGTGAAATTTTGTTCCCCACAAAAAATAATTTATGGGTGGTAGTTTAATTACTCGAATTCAAGCTGTGGGTATGATTTGTGAATAATCATCCATTTCAAGAAAATGATTATTTACCATGCCTATAAATAACCAGTCTTCAAAAAGAAAGAGGGAAATAGATAAAATATAGATATATGCACATTATAGAAGACCCGAGAATAATTTTGTAGGCAATTCACCTACCAAATACCATGAGGCACTGAAAAGGGATCCTTCATAAAAGGATATAATAGGCCACTATAAATGTGATTCTCTTATTTTTTTGAAAGATTCTCACTATGAGGAGTCCCATTCATGGATGAAATTCCTTCATGATCCCCCACCCCATACAGTAAAGTATAGTAAGCAGAATGGGGTATCCTTATGGTATTTTTATCTTCTATCATTACTTACCTATTTCTGTTTACCATTCAGCCCCACATTGGCCACTTTGGGAACTATAAAAATGTATTTAAGTCCCCCAAACCAAAAACGAAAAATGATTTCATTGAGACGTCCCCCATGACTTCTAGATTAATTCAGTCTAGGGATAGGAAACACCAACAATTTCTCAATATGTTCTTACATTCCCATGGTAAATAATGTTCCGTATTTCACCTCTAAAGTAAGCAGGATCCATAGAATGTTCATAGTCATGCATTATCATGGTAAGGAGAATCTCATCCTAAGGATTGGTGGTAGATGGATTCTTAGGCCGATCAGTGACATCTATTTCCTGAAATGTGATGTAAATAGTATGAATATCCCCTTTTTTTAAACTATATCCCTGCCCTTATCCACTATCCTACCTTTTAGAATGGGAATCTCATGGGAATTTCTCCTAGTTCAAGCCCATATCCTTTCTTATAGGATATTTCCTACCCTTCCATACCCTAAACCTAATCCAACAATAGATGAAGGAGATCATGTGAAGTTCTAGACCTTCCACTGCATCTTGTTTATCACACCAAGAATGACTCACATGGTCTTAAAGGTTGGTGGAGACTATATCATTGGGATGATAAAATATCCTCACATGGGAATCCCTTGTAGGAGTAACCCCAACAGTTCTGAACTATGTGATATTTGATGCATGTACTCATGGGATGCATAGTAAGTCTCCCCAAGGTTAAAACCCAGAACATCCAAACCACCATCATCCTTAGTGGGTCATATTTATAGTAATATCATGCCCCAATCCTGAAATTCCATATTTCTTCCTAGTCAACTTTTTCTCACCTTAATCAGCCACTGATTTTTGATGAGACATATCATCATATGACCATATCACTTTTGAGACCAATTCATTCCTACTGGGATATGTTTTATGTGGGACCAACCAGACACAAACACTTTGACATATGACCAAACCATCATTTTCTACCTATATGGACTTGCATCATGACATTTAACTGCATGGTAAGATCCTTGTCAAATGACCCTAAAAGTTATAAAGTTTCCCGTTAAGTGGTACTAAACTATATGGGTCTAATTAATTTCACAATATGTAGGAAGCCCCTCTTATGGGTCTGATCCTAACATCAAAACTCTAACCGCCTCCCAAGAATACAATAAACTCCAGAGCACCCAATCTTGTGGATTTAAACCATGATCTTTCAAATTATGTATTACTAAGTAAACAATGGAATTATATGGACAACCTTTGATGTATATATATGTATCTCTCAATGTATAAACTAAAACAAATACAAATTCTTTAATTGATGGAGATCCATTGATACATAAAAATGGTTACCCCTACATATATATGTGATTGATTGAAAATGTGTAGGGTGACTTTCTTTATTTTAAGGTTTATAAAAGAATCATGAACTTGACATAAATCTATAAAAAATACCCAGAGTAGGAAAAAATTCCCCCAAAAGGGTGTGACAATCCTGAATTTTTGTTCTATTTTTATATTTTTATTATTTTATAACTTTTTTGTTTCTTGAAATATATTATGGTTTCCCATTAATCTTTACTCATGTTTGATGATTATGTGTAATGTTTGAAAAATAAAATGGGGTGGTTGTTTTGAAAATTATAGAATTTATTGAAATGGTTTTGAAGTTGACTTTAAAATTATATAAATGGGTTGTTTTCAAAACAGATGTTTTAAATATAAAGGGAAGGTTTAACTTTATTTCTTTAAATGTGATTTGTATTAAATTAAAATAGTTGGTTTTTGAAATGAAAATACCTTGGTAAGTCATCTTTGATGCATGTTTTATAAATAGTGTGTTGTTAAAAAAATATTTTATGACTTTTTTATCTACACATTGTGTAAAGGAAATGAAAACCTATTTTATTATACTTATTTTGAAAATATAATTATTTGTTTACTTTATAAAAGTAATTAAATGGAATCTTGGTTGTATCCTACTAGGAGATAGTTCTAACCCTACAAACTTACATTGGTGGGTATGTAGTGTTCATGACTATTGTAGGTTTTCATGTTATGGCATGTGAGTTGGGATTCTACCACTCTCCTATGGTAATCATTTAATGTTGGGATATAGTGGTGACTTGGGAGTCATATAGTGATTTTTTATGATGTCTCCCAATTTTTTTGGATTGGATTAGGTTATGTTATATATTTGCCTCCCCAAATTATTACCAGTTTTTGACTTTTTTCCTTGTATTGATTTTGTAAAATATTTTTTTAAAATGGAATATTTAATTAAAAAATGGTTTTTGAAAACAATTTTGGTTATCACATATCATTATTCCTTGTTTGGATGTTGTTACTATTTTTTTGTTTAGAATATTTTATTAGAATGGTTGTCCAATACATGGAAACCTCATGCTAGGTTCCCAATCAGAACCAATTGTTTATTATTTTTTTCTTTATGGTGAAATTGTCCCTTGTCCCCACATGGTCACTTGTGGTACATGGAAACTAGTTTATAAATTAGGATGATCAGGAAGACACCTCAGGACATATGGTGTGTTAGGTTGGATGACATTTTAAGTCAGCCTGAGCTATTTCATTACAAAATTGTAATAGCTCCCTCTTTTTATTTGGGGGTTAATGGTATATTAGAGAAATGGACATCAGAGATTGATTGGTAAGTTTATAATAATTCCTAAACATCTCTTCCTCACACAAAACCTCATGTTTTCATGGGTGGTCAAGATTTTTCTTTTGAATTTACGGTTTATGATTACTTATTATTTAGGTATTCTAATATGGTTTGGAAATAATCCAAGTTATAATACTATACCAGGATTTATTTCTGGGAATTCCTAGTTTTAGAGTGAAATTAGATTTAATTAAAGGGGAACATGATTAAGGTGAATAGTTTATCAAGAAGTGCACAGATTGTGTGAGACTTTATCAGATACCTTCGGGTTTCACTCCCATGGTTGATGAATGGTTTAAAAAACATATCGAGAAACTATGAACAATGGATAATGTTTTTATATTTTTATTATTTCCACTAATTTGGTGCTTTAAAACTCTCTAATTATTGATTAATATAGTTTATGGATGTTCAAGTAATATCTTTTTTCATTTTTATGGGTTTTGATCAAATATTAAAGCATTTTTTTATGATTTAGTGTATGATCATGTTTTGAAAACATTTTTTAGATGTTTTGGGAATCCCTTGTGAAAATGTTTTAAAATTTAATATGAATAAATTAAGTGAATGAAATTATTTTTGGTTGTGTTTGGTTTTAAGAAATATATTTTTTGGTTTCAAGTCAAAAGAGGTGGTTTTAACAATGGTGGAATTTTTAAAATTGAGAAATGATTTTTTATGGGCATTCCATGTTGTTATAAAGGAGTTTTGATGAACCTATGTATAATTTTTAAATTGAATTAAGGGATTTTTGGTTTTTTTAAATGTGGTTATAAATTGGTGTTTTATTATTTTTCATTATTTGATTTGTGATTTTGTTTCCCTCATATTGTTTTTTGAGATGGTTTGATTAAATTTTGTGTTTTAGTGACCTTTTAGTATGTTTCCTCTTGAAAGGATCAACAATTCTAAATGGGAATGTCTTAAGTAGTCATTTTGGTAATCCAAGAGTCGTATTTTTGGTTTTTAGACCTACCTAGACTCTTAGGGGAGTGGCATATCCATGTTCTTCTTGATTTTTGGATCATATGTGAGATTTTATCAATCAACATCCACCAATGGTTTTTATTGATCAAGGGTCTCTAGAGATGATAAAGTGGCTTGATATAGTAAAATGTATATTTAATTTATTTGGGACTCCAAAATTATATAGGGAGAGGATAACTACTCTTTTATTCGAATTATTAGGTCTAGATTAGTGGAAGATCACTATTCACAACCAACCATTTGAGGTTTTGTCTTGGGGATATTCAAATGCCACCTTCATCCAGTAGTTTTATCCTGAGAATGTGAGATTTGATAAGGAATTAGAGTCTTTGGATGTTTATAAAGGAAATTGGTCAATGAAAAACTATATTGAGTTTTTTCTTTGGACTGGTCCCTTTCTCCCCATAGTTAGTATTTTATGATTTGAATAAGGTTTAATTCATTCCAATACATGTTCATCCAGATCTTAGTTTAGTGATGTTCTAGTCTAGCCTAACTACCAATGTGTAAGTGATGTATACTACCATTATCATTGAATCAATTTTATTAAGGAAACCTATGATTAGTTATTCATTTATCCCATCTGATGTTAGTTAAGGTGACCTGGCTAGAGAGAAGTTTGATCCAAAAGGTGATGATGATTGGAAGCTATATCTATAACATATTATTATTTCTTCAATAATGAGAAATATAGTGGTATGTTTATAATGCCGAAAGTTTAGGAACAACAAAACTTTACGTTTGAAAAATATATGAACCTATAATATGTGTATCCATAACAATTTCATTCATTGGTTTTGTATTTTAATTAGGAATCTGAAGAAGAATAAGTATCAAAAACAACGTTGATCCAGGTAAAAGTTCGATTCATTTCTTCCACTGGAGGGTTGGGAGATATTTTGTGGTTTTCGGGTGTTATGTTTTGTAATATTTATTTTACTGGTTCTTTTTCCAGGTCTTATGTACCATGCATATTTAATTTTGATAAATGAAATATATTTTACCCATGTGTTTGTATCTTTTGAGATTATCATGTATTGTTGATTTATGACACTTATTGTTGTTGTGCATGATGTGGACGATGGGTTGAGGATTGTCTATGGGATAATATGGTGATTAATTGGGAAATTCTAGGGTTATGGGGATACTATATTATTTTTTATCTAGACCATGAGATCTACAAGGTTGTGATTTTCTTTCAGAATCACCATAAGTAGGTGTTCTGTGAGTTTATACCAGAGTTAACTCTCATGTAGTTTCATGATCATAGGTAAAAACCGTGCCACCATGTTGAGGAATATTTGTGTTTGGGGGTGTTTATACTATATTTATGAAATGAATTATCTTGGTAATTTGGTTTGGTGACTTTTGAAATTTTTCCTATGGATGTTTTCTCTTGTGGTGTTTTGAGTAGGTTATCTTTTGATCGTATGAGGTTTAGTGGAGTGAGGATATTGGGGTGGTGTTTGTTATTTTAGGTTCTACTACCTATGGTTTCCTTATTTTAGATAAATTAAAAAAAATTCGAATTCCTATGACCAATATCCCTATGTTTTTCTCATTCTTATAAAGATATATTCCATGATTATGTTTGTTGGGATGCACTTTTGATTTGAGAACATGTGAACTTAGATGTTATTGAGGTGTTAGTCCTGTTTTTTTGGTCAGTTTAGAGACCCAAGAAGCACTTGAGATTTTTTATATGTGTGTATTTTATAGTGCCAAAATATAAATAATATCAAAGGAGTGTCTATTCCAATGCCTTGTCTTATTTTTTCCTTATATTTCATTCAACGAGGAATCATATTTTAGGGTCCTTAGTATTTTTTGTGGTTCAGATCTTCATAGTTGTGGGATGTTCATGTCGTATGCTCTTGGTATCAGGTTCAAGAATTTGGGAAGTTGATCCAGAGAATTTTAGGGTGTAGTGGACTTGGAATTATCACTTTTTCTATTTTTTTGAAGACTTTATGTGGGAATAAAGTCGTATGGTGAGGATAATTATCACACATTGAAGTGTCACTTTATTATTTATATTTATAATGTTAATATATCCCTTGAGTTTTGTGTGTCTCAAGGTGAATGTTTTAGAATTTTTTAGCTTTTCTAGGAACTTACAGTTTAGCATATGGTTTGGGAAACCATGTAGTAGTAATCATGTGTCCTATGTAGTTTTTGATAGCGGTGATCATAGGTTATCATATGGTTTGGAAAACTGTGCGACTATGCCATGCGACCTGCTTGGGTTTTGGGGTTTTTTTTATTTCACCTTATTTTTATTTTTGGATTCTTCCATAGTCCATATTAAAACACATTGAACAAGGAAGCTCCCAAGATCCTCTCTTTCCACTCTAAGAACCTCCATGGTGGGATTTAAGCGATTTATTAGTGGTTTGTTTCTAGATTGAATTTTAAGATATTATATTTCCTTCTCATCTTAGTTCCTCCCTATTTCTACCATCATCTCAAAACATAGTGTCCATGTTGACCAATTTTATGGATATCCTTGTCTAACTTTTGGGGGTTTTATTTACTAGGGATTATGGGGACCCCCTTGAGAATTAACATGTTAATGTTATTCATATATGGAATGGTTACACTGATTGAGGTAGGTGTTTCCATTCCATTTTATTTTATTTGAGATTTACTTGGATTATTGAGGTTTTAAATTTATTTTTAATTAGAGTAAATAACTATATTTGTCAAATGTTTTCCATGTTTTTTTTCTAGTTTTTACCTTGATAAAATGGGTTAATTTCATAACTCAATGGAATTTTGGTTTCAAATCCTATTTTATGCATTCTAGGTGTTTGATAGAATTCCAATGATGATTTTCTTAAAGAAAAATGGTTATCTATGGTATTTTCGATCAATGTCGATCTATAAAGTGTTGTGTTTTGTGGATTTAAATGTTTTACATGTTTTAAAAGGGGTGTATTTGACTTATGGGACTATTTAGTGGATTTTTTGTGATTGATAGGGATTGTGACTCGGTATTGGTTTTGATTTATTTTGGATTTATATATTGTTTTGAGATGGTTTAAAAAGGTATTTTCAATGGTGAAATTCATATTTTAAAAGAAAAGGAATTTTAGGAACCTTATAAGAAAGGTATTTTATTTATTTATGGTCACACCCTTGTTGATCCCTATTATTTCCCATTTTTATTATTTTATTCATATGTTAATGTTTTGATGAATTATGATTCATGTTTTTTTATTTGGGAAGGAGGATCATTATTGAATGGGCTATGTTAGAGGTGGGATGTGTATGATTATTGTGTTTTATTTCCTCGTGGCTATGTGGTTTTTATTTGATTGAAATTGAATTGATAAAAACCCACCTTCATTAACTATTCTTTGAGGAACCCTGAGCTACTAAGTGGGTGATCTATGGATGTTTTCTTTACTAGTTGAGAGTTATGCACTGGCTGGTCACCCCTAGTTGAATGTTATGACCTTTAGAGGGGAATTGTCACAGATGAGGCTAGTTAAGAGAGATTTAGTTAGAGAGTTTTGTAAATGTTAACATGGTGCTAGTTTATTCCATATGTGCATTTGAAGTATTGTACATTTAGTACCTATAGTGTTACCTTATGATATTTATCTTATGTTATTCCTATTTATTATTTACTAGCATGTGAGTTTCTAATTTCTTGGATGAATCTTACTTTGATGTGTTTACCTTTCTTCTTGTTCAACCTTCACATTGATTGTTTTTATTCCATTTTGATATTTTCAATCTTTTATGACATTTTTGTGGTTTGATATTATATCAAGGTTTCCCTATTCTATTTTATGGAATTTGATGAGTGTGTTTAATGTTTTAAACATAAAACCTTGTGTTTATTTTCAATGTTCTATAATATATTGAAACTATTTTAAGGTTGAATTTAAAATCATATAAATGGGTTTTTCAAAAGTAATATTTAAAACAGAATAAGAAATTGTAACTTGGTTTCTTTCATGGGGAGGTGTTATAAAGAAAAATGGTTAGTTTTTTAAATGAAAATACCATGGTAAGTCAACATTGATGAATGTTTTATAAATGATGTGTTCTTAAAAAATATTTGAGGTAATGTCTGTTATTTCCACATCATGTAAAGGAAATGAAACCCTATTTTATAATATTTATTTTCAAACTAGAATTCTTGTTTCTTATAAAATAAATGCTATAGTCTCTTTGTGGTATCATACTTGGTGATGGATCACACCCAAATTACATTGGTGGGTATGTAGTCTTCATGTATTTTATCAATTTTTAGGTTATGGATTGTGAGTTGGTTTTCTACCACTCTCCGTTGGGATGATGTTGGTTTATTGTGGTGACTTGAGATTCACATGGTAACTTTGTGGTTTGTATATTGGGTTTGTTGGACCAATTTGGGTCATGCTATATATTGGAATATCTAGACTTTTACTTTGGTTTTGTGTGTTTCTTGTTCTGGGATATAAAATATTTTTATAAAATGGGTTATTAAAATGGAAAAAGGTTTTACAAAAAGATTTTGGTTATCACTTATATTTATACATTTTTTTGGATATTGTTGTTTAACATCAAACTATTTTATGGAATGGTTTTAAAATGAATGAAAACTTCATGTTGGGTTCCCAGTTGAAAAACAGACCTTTAAAAGCACCGACCTTTATCAGTGCTAAAAAGAGCACAGATAAAAGGTTCCCTTTATTAACACTTTTATATAGCACTAATAAAAGTAACCTTTATGAGTGATGATTAAGGGAAGACTTTATCAATAGGTTTTTAGCACTGATAAATGTCCAAAATAAAATTAAATAATTAAACAAATAAAAATTTAAAAAATATTAATAATTTTATAAATTAAATTAATATTGATAAAAATTTATAAATTGAGTATACATATATATAAATTATAAAAAATAATAAGTATTATATATTAAATATGTAGATATGAAAAATTAAAAAATGAAATAAAAAAATTAAAATTAAAATAGAGTAAATTAAGAAAAATATTAAATATTTTATTAATTAAAATATTATTGATAAAAATGAATAAATTTAATATATATATATATATTATAAATATTAATAAATAGTATACATTAAATATAGATATAAAAAATGAATAAATTGTAATAATTGAATAAAAAAATATTAAAAATGAAAAAATTGTAATGATTAAACAAAAAAAATTAAAAATGAATAAATTAAAAAATTATTTTAAAATTTTTTAATGTAAAATTTTTTAATAAATAAAGAATAAATATTATATATATATATATATATATTAGTTATTAATATTAATAAATAATATATATTAAATATAAATATATTGGAAATGAATATAATTTAATTATTAAAAACATATTAATATTTTATTCATTTTTAATGTTGTTTGATTTCTCAATTTAACATATATCAAACGTGTGTTACATTGTTTTTATATAAATATACATAATTAATTAATTTTTATATACAACTCACATGGACGAATATTTATGTAATTAATGAGATCTTATTCAAATTTTGGTATATTTCAGAATTTCATTATAATATGATACATTTAATTATTCATTTTCCATTATTTTTAAAATGCATGTATTTAAGATTATATATTCATTAGTAATGTTAAAAATATATTTATAAAAATATATTATAAATAAATATATTTATAAATGTATATTTAATATATTTATAAATTTGTAAATATTAAAAATAAATATATACTATTTTTTTTAAAAAGTATTTATAGAATTATGTGATGTGTTTTTGTTTGAATATAATTAAACCCCCAAGAACCTAATATATATATATATATATACATGTTGAGGTCAAAGCCTCTGCTTATTCGGGTAAAATGGCTACATTACAAAGAAAAGTAGACGACATACAATTCAGGGATGTACTCGGTGAGACTTGAACTCGAGACCTCACTAAGACCCACAGGGGTAGCTACTACTGAGTTACACCTTAGGGGATATATATATATATATATAATTATATAAATAATTAAATTTTATTTTTATAAAATTATTATTTATATATTTATAAATAAATAATTATATATTTAAATAATTATAAAATTATAATAAATATATTTAAGTAATAAATATATTTTCTATATTTATATTTATATATATTTATTAAATATATATAATTATATAAATATAAATAATGATATAAATATATTTATAATTATAAATAAATAATGATATAAATATATTTATAATTATAAATAAATAATTATAAATAAATATATAAATGTATATTTAGAATAATTATAAAATTATATATTTATTATTATAAATAAAATATACATATATTTTAAAATTATTAACGTAATTATAAATAAATAATTATATATTTACTTAATTATAAAATTATAATAAACAATTATATAATTTTATAATTTTTTTTATAATTTGTTTATAATTATAATTATAAATTCCTTATCAGCACTATAACTTTATCGCTGATAAAAGTTCATTTTATCAGTGCTAAAACTTTAGCATTAATAAATATTAATTTTATCAGCGATTTTTATCACTGAAAAGATTAATCTTTATCATTGCTAAAAAGAACTGATAAATATGCCGTTTATCAGTGCTTATCAATTTAGCACTGATAAAAGTTCTATTTATCAGCACTTTTTTGAAAGTGTTGATAAAATTGTCCCTAATTTATTTAAAAGAACCCTAATCGCAACCTATTTAGTCACGATTCTCAAGCTCTCGCGGAACTCCCTTGCTGCTGGCACTACTCTCCTATGTTCTCTTGGACAAATCAAGGCTATAATCTAAGGCATGTTATTTTCTCCTTTTCCTCTCTTGTTGTTTTATTTTTTGGGTTCCACGGTTTGTGTTTTGTGATATTATTAACCATGAATAACCCTACATATCATCTCTCTCTCTCTCTCCTGCTTATACCTATACAATTCCACCCTTACAATGTAAACCCATTCCAGCTTCATATGAGACCACTGCGAACTACATCTCCATCCGATGCTGCAGCTGATGGTGATTTTCTTGATGTTTTTGTTATATTATTTCTTATTACCTTTTAGATATCATGGATTTTCATTGTATGAATCTTGTTTCCACAGTATGGCATGCACATAAAGATGATTTTTATAATAAAATGATAATAATTATTAATATATGGGTATCTATTGAGAAAATCATCATCATAAAATTTCATAGAATGATAGGTTCATATTTTTTCTTAATTAATATTGGATGATTAGGGTCTCATAGGTGATGTAGTCGAATGAATAAATATTGTTAGTTCCTATGTCAAAAAAATGATATAATTTTATAGTGGTTCTTGTATCTTTTTTTCATTTGATTATTTTTTGTTGTTTATAGACAATTTGATTATAAATATAAATATAATTTCACATGTTGAATATATTATTGAATAATGATATGATGATATATAGAATGTAAGAATTATTGAAGGTGTTAAGTTAAACTTGTGGTGAATATTAGAAAATTTAGTGCTTCTTAGAACTAATGTATTATATTTATGATTGTGGAATTTTTTACAATAAATGAATTAAAAAGTTTAATCCAGTTAAATGAAAATGTGTTTACTGGGATTACATTATGATTGGTTGTATGTTGTGATGGAAAGTGAATTATATTTTTGATGGAAGTTATACAAACTTTTGCAAAGTGAGTGACAATGATGTGTTTTTTGATATTGTTCTTTGATTATGATTATGGATTAAGAATTCATAATCATTGTTATTGATATGAAGGGTGATGAGTTTAAAAAATAAGGTTGTATAATTAAGGATTTATTTTGGTAAGATAGATATAAAATAGAATACACCTCATTCATAAATGTCCACATTTATAAATCCTTCATGAAAATTGTTACTGTCTTGAATAAAGATATAATACTTCAATGATCCAGTGTAACTAACCTTTACTACCACTATTTAATCCATCCTCAGACACTTTATTTTCTTCTATCGATTGATTATGGATTAGACTCCCTCTTTCTAACTATATTTCCTACAATCATCGTGGTTCCAACGTTCCGTGATGACATACCTTTAGCTCAGATTGTATTCATTAATCTCCATCAATGCCACTACCAAGACGTAGAATACCACATCCCTGAACCCATTCATCGACAATTTCATCATTTCATCCTCTTCATTAACTAATTCCTGATAACACCACAATGATACCGAAAAATTAATCAAACCATAATGAACTAATTTTTTTGGTTTCATGATATGATTTTTCTTATGCATCTCACTCAATTAATTTTGAAAACCCTTTATCAAAAATTACTTTAATTTGGGATCAATCACATTGGATACTATTAGAACTGTGTTATTAGGCATACTTGGACAAGAATACTAATATGATGGGTGACCACCTGAACATACTCGTTTTGTATATTTTTTTGAAAAAAAACATGCCAAATGAACCTCTTGATTCTATTACCCATAAACATTGATAAATTTAATAGGGTTACAATATAACTCTCAAAGTTATTCCTCCCACAATGAGTAGAATTCTCTGACACTGCTTTCTATTTCATATTCAGAATACTTTCCCTTGTCATTTTTGAGAAATGGATGGTTATAAATCTCTCCCATCCACCTCACACCAATACCACCACAAGTATATATCTCCTCTAATCCCTATAGAGTATAAATCCATCACAATTGTTCGTAAAGAATTTTTCAAGAAGAAATCTAAAAACACTTATAAATAAGCACTTATCATAGCTGTTATAAGAAGTTATTAGTAAGTGATGCCAAACATAGCCTAACTTCTTTAGGTAGTTTTAAATATATGTTTCCAAATAGAGACAAAGTGACTTCAAATAGAGTATAAAACATAATATATAGAAGGGTAATATAAAATAGAAAAAGGAATAAGGTAAATAAAATCACATTTACCAATCCTTTAATAATGAATGAATATTAAATGACATGTTTAAACTATTTTAGTAGGTTTTGATTTTTGTCAATAGAGGGTTTGTAGGAAAAAATGCATCATGTTTCCTTTTCATAATGTTTTAAGAAATTTTTCACTATAATTGGAATAGTTAGAGAAAAATAAATCTAAATACATTTTAATATTCTTTATTTTTATCCAAATATTCCAATTATAGTGAACAAGGTTTCTAAAAAGGCTAATAAAAGTTATACTTTAGGCTATTTTTGGGGACACAAAATAATGATTTAGAAAAATGAATAGATTAGGTAATAACCAATTTTATAGATTAAGATAATCATAATTTATTTCAATTTGGATTTGAATTTTCATTCCCTAATTTTTAAAATATAATATTTTAGAAGCCATAATTCAAAATTCATTTCGGTTATTTTTTTATATGAGTGCATTCAGAGTATACATGGGATAAACCTACTTTTTGAAAATAATAAGTTCTCGGTTTTATTTGAGGGATAGGTATGGTATTTTAGAATGTGAGTTACTATATACATGTTAGTGATTCATCGAGGGTTAGGGTGAGGGTGTTGTGACATTTGTGTTGTTGATATTTCTTCTTTATGGGTTTTCAAAATCTTGGTTTAACTAATTTATTATGAAACCTATTGTGTTTTACTTTCCTAAGGGAACCAATTATTTTAATGCTTCCCCATATTTCAAGTTCCCTTTATAATAAAAATGTATATGTTATACTAATTTTAGTATTTGGATGCAATAATTGCATGTGATGGTTATCCCTGAGGGATATTCTTTGGATGCCAGGGCCCTGAGGTTGAGTCTCATGGTACCTGTGATGTGGTCATTTCTAGAGGGAGATAAATAATTTTTTCTCCTCCTATGATTGAAAATTTAACCTCTTATTAGCAATATGATTTTAATTTCAAGGAAAAAAATGATATAAACTTATGGTATGATTAGAATAATTCACTCCCATGGAATGAAGTCGGTGCATTTGATTATCATGGTGTCCTATTTAGTACACATTTACTTGAATTACATGTGTATTCTGAGTGTTAATACTTTGAATATATACTCAAATATATGTGTTGTATATTTTAGGGATCTTATTAGTATTTACTTGTTTATTTTCATACTCACACCCTACGCTTGAACCTCAATGGATATAGGGATCTTATATTTGAGATATAGGTGGGGTAAATGGACTAGTAACATAGATCAGAGTCAGTGAATCTTAGTGGGGTTAAGTTGATGTTATCATAGCAGTGTCAAAGAAATTTATTCATTTTGAGATAATATTTGAAATTTTAAATTAATATGTGGTAATTTGATTTTTTAAAGATATAATTATCATATTCACCAGCTTCATATCCCGAACATTTATTATAGAATTTTTTTTTGTTTGAGACTCATCCATCTTCTCTTCTATGTTGAGTGATCTACTTTATGTAGTAGTAATTCAAAATGATCACCAGTACCCGATATGGGATGAATTTTGGTTAGATTAGTTCAAGAAAGATAGGTGGATATCCATAATATATGGGGAATGAGTATCAAGAAACAAATTTCAATAATAAATATTCAAGAGATAAAGCTGATGAGGATGATAGTTTTCTTTAAATTTAACCTTTGGATGAATTCAGAGGATAACACCTACCATAGTGGGGCAATTCTTTTATTAAATTCAATTACCCATTTTCTTCAAAATGGATGCATGTTAATTATTTTACAAAAGAGTATGAAGATAGAGTTAAAGAGTTCATCATGTTTTCAACAAATCATGCATGAAACCCTTCTCAAATTCTTTCATCGTGTTTAATTTGGTGTTATTTAAGACAAATTAAATGTCTGAATACACATGAAAAAAATGTATTCTTCACATGATGATGTCACCAATTCCAAGGAAGAACATACTATTGATGATGAAATTTTAAAATTATTAGAGGATCAACAACATATTGATGAAAAAACAACAATGCATCATCATAGTGTTGTGTAAAACTATCAAGGAAAGATGTTAGGGTATAAGATTTGAGGTTTGTTGGAATCAACACAGCCAAACTATTGATCCCAATAAGTCAATGTTCATTAGTTATCTTGGGGTCAAAATGAGGATGAATTTGTCTATTTATATTGATTCATGGTACCATGTCTAACCTATAATGAAGTAAATAATTTGTAAACATATATTGGTAATGTTATGATATATTTTATCTATTTTATCAAAAAAATATACAATGAAAATTTGATTCAATTTTCATTATTCCTTGAAGAGTTCATTTATTTTAGAACATTTCAAAAAATAAATTTGTCTTAATTTCTTCTGAAAGATCCCATAGAGGCTTTCATAGCCTTCTTAAAAAGTTACATCTTATAGATGCTAGGGGGAAAGTAAAGCCCCACCCACTAGTTTTTCACGAACACATTATAAAGTAGGAATCATTGACTGATTTCATCAACAGTGACAATGAAAAATAATTACAGGTGTATTGTAGTCAATAATATATTATTTGAAATTATTTATTCTATCTAAATTGATTCAAAATTGTTAATTTATGAAACAAAGAAGTGATAAAAATAAAAAATGTGTATCAAAACCAATTTACCCCTATCCTAAAGTAATGTTGGGGTACGATTCGTTAGAGAAGAAATTTTATATATATTTTAAATCAAAAATAAAATTACAATTATGTGACATGAAACAAAATACATTCCTTTATATATATATATTGATTAATCAAAATCTAAAGCCACTTTCATCCCAAATCTTTTGCTATGGAAGGAGGATCATGTAAATAAGAAGGGTAGACTAGTTGATGAAAACAAAAAATAGTGTGGTAAACAATTGTTATTATTACATAATTATTAATCATTATGATTTATAATAGTATTAAATAAAAATATCTATTTATTTTTATATTTTTACATGGTTTAGACACAAGAATTGGCAGTGACCATACTTGAAGAAAAGATACTCTCAGTAGCTTTGAAGTAGCAAGAACAACATGGTCGCATTAGAGGATTAAGTTTTTGAGTCTTTAGTCAGAAAACCTTCAAGAAGATAAAACCACATAAAGATATATATAATATTGTGTGACAATTTCAAACAGAAATAGATTCAATAAAAGATAGTATTTTTCAGTTTGTTTTGGATGACCAATGTATGATAAAAGATCAAAGAGAACCAGTAGTGGAAAAAATATATGCACATGAACCAAATGATCCCACTAGATTTGAAGCTAGTCATTCCTCCAACAACATACCTTACCTAGGGTAATTAATTTTTCTCAATAATATTTCTCTTAAATGTGAATCAAACAACTTATGATAACCTTATATTACTAAAATTCTATAGGGTATAGTTTTATGTGATTAATATTAGTCAACACCCATAAATTGCCTTGTTGTGATGGGTATAATGTATAATATCCTAAGAAACCAAATAAAAAATAAATAAATCCTAAAATATCACATGGGAGTGAGGATTGAGGTAGCCCATAAACTGACTGCCATGTCTCCTTTTCCACTTAATGATCTATATATTACAATGGTCAATGATTCTATTAGAGATTTCATAGCATGGCTCTATGATACTATAAAGTTACATGAGGTATGAATTTAAATATTTTTTTCATATGAAAATCCTCTAATGGTTGATGATAGAAGGTCTGAAGTGAGGTATGATGTTACAAATAGATAAAGTGATCGGGAAATGAATGGTCGGATCAAGAAAATCTAGTGAATTGACCAAGAAATAAAAATAAACTTCTGAGAGTACCTTATCCCCTATAGTTCAATAGAAACATTTATTATCATTAAAACTTTATTCATAGAAAAAATTTAAAGATGATAATTTGTATTACATTTCATTTGAAAAAGAAATATATGTATCTTTATTGATAGATGAAATTGGTCTCGAGACTATAAATGATATTATGAAGCATCAATGGATGGGTGTATAAATTGTGAATACATGTATAAGGTACATTTTCATAATAATTATTTCCAAATAGTGACCTAATATGTTTATTAAAGTTAATAAAAATTCATATTTTCTATAGGAATTTATATTATTACTATATAAAGTGAAAATAATGGGAAGCACGATTTGGATTCATTAATCGCAATATATTGTCTATAGAAAAAAAATTACTTTGAAAAAAAAGAAATTAAGAAGCAAATAGATGAGTTAATAGAAGTTTTTGATTAAAAAAAATTATAATACAAACTATTTTTGATGCCTAAAATGAAGAAGTAAAACTCTACACTCTAATCACATAAAATATATTTTTATTTTCTACATTATTTATTTCTTTTTTGTTTTTTTGGCTAGTACTAAATGCCGATTTGAGGCAACCTGGATTGCCCAAGTTTTTTTGTATCAAATTCATGGATATAAAACCAACTAACCACACATGATGTATATTTTGAATTTGTAAGACACTAAAATCAGCATTTTCTAGATAAACATAGAATTATATGATTCAATCTATGTTTTAACAAGAATTTAGTTATGATTGTTTGATCACTAAATAAAGACTAAATCATGACATGAAGTCAGTTTCTAAAGAGATAAATCTTACGGATTACTAAAAATTGAGAAAATTAGGTTATAAATAGAAATATTTAACTTTTAAATAATTTCAAAACAATTTACTTATTTTGGTCAATGTTTCTTTAGTTTCTGAAGAAAGATAATGAAATACATTGTGGATATAATGTCTGAAAGTTTATGAGAGATATCATAAAGCATGAAAATATTAGAATCCCCCAATAGGTAATTTCATAAGGTAATTAAAATTTCATTAAATAAATTTCATAATAATTTTTTTGTCTATATTTTCTCAATAATATCATGATTCCTGAAAACCTTCATACTAAAAATAATAAATAAATTTTTTTAGAGATGAGTGGGAATGGTACATGTTTTCAAAAATTATGCTGATGAAAAATTTTGGTGATTACCTTCTATTTTGGTGATCTAGTATGATTTATGACTTTATAAATATATTTTGGGTGAAAAAATTAGTGTTATAATTCTTATATTTTATTTTTGATCAGTTTCTCATGGATATGTATAATGGATAAAATCAATTCTTTTAGAATCTTTGACCTACAAACAATAAAATTGATGGTGAATAGAGGAGGTGGAGGTGGAGGTGGAGGTAGAGATAGAGGCATATATGGAGCCGGAGCTGGAGGAGGAGGTGGAGGTAGAGGCCGAGGTAGAGGCTAACTCAGAGACCATGGTGGAGGAGGGGATAAAGGCATAGATCAAGGTTGAGGAGGAAACATAGAACTGAATTGAAAATAATAAAATTGTTGGGAAATTGATTAGAATGATGATCATACCAAGATCATTTTGGTAATTAAATTTTGAAAAATTAACACAACACTTTTAACTTAAGATTGCATCCATTATGCAAGTGATTCAGGTTGATTTTTGGAAAAATATTTTTCACCACACATTTAAGTGATTTTTATAAGAATTTTAATGGAGGAATTTTTTTAGAAACAAAAAAACACCACTTATTTGTTTGAGCAGATTATCATAGGCTACAATTTATATTATCACATTCCAAGTAATATCAAATATGAATGAAGTTTGAAAGAAAACCCACACCATGAAAAAATAGAGAAAAAAAACATATATAGTTTCTTTCACGTGAATTATCTATATAGTAATGAAAGGGTATTAGTAGTGGATGAAATAGTCAATTCATATTCACACAACACCAATCCAATCACAAAAAAATATAATCTTTCTTAAAAGTTTTAATAGATATGTGTGTAATTAAACATCAAATCTAATAGGTTTATGAGAGAAATATTGTAGGAAAACCACCATTGAGAGGTCGTGGTCATCGAGGAGTGATGGTTTCAAAGGAAACATGAAATCAAATAAAAATAAAATGCCTTATTTAGAAATTGAAAAAAATGAAAAACCCACATCAAATGAAATCGTGAAGCACCAAAAATACAAATGAACACCCCTATGAAAAATAATCTTGTAGCATGATCTAAAACCACTAAAATAAATAAATAAATACAAAATTTCATCAAACGAATCATGAATTTTGAGGAAAAAAAACTAATGTGATTTAAATATGGTGGGTGGTGAAATTATTTTGGAAATTAAATAATCACTTAGATGCATGATAAAATATCACAAATTCTTTTGATTTCCATACATGTAACATTCATTATGAATGTGAATATTAATTATGTAAAATGATCCATGTTTAAAAGCTCATTTATAAAAAACTCATCATCATTCTAAATAAAAAAGACATGAAAATCTGGATATTCCATTTTTGATGAGAAAATAATTATGATGTTATGTTAGAGTTCATCATTACCTAGAAAACACATTTAGATTGTTTTGAAATTGACATTAATTTTAGTAAAAAAGAAAAATGACATACTCAAAAACTAATAAAATACATTAATATTGTTTTAGTACTTTAAGAAAATGATCCATAAGTCATTTTTGATGTGTAGGAATTAGGAAAATCTCAATCTGAAACAAGAAATGCTAGGTATAACTCAAAGTGTCCATTATCAGTTAAAAATTTACATTTTAATACAAAAAGTGTAACTCACTAAAAACCAAGAAAACATGCTCGGATTGCCTAGATAATTTAGTGAAAAAATTATAATTCATTTTTTACATGTAAGAATCAGTCTCAATACAATTTCACACACGATGAAACCTATATGACTCAAAGTGTGTGTTTTCAGTTTAGAATGAAATTTTAGAAAAAAAACATTCATAATAAAAACTAATGAAATAAATTTAGATAGTTTTGATACTCTAGAACATTGTTCCATTAGTTATTTGTGATTTTTATGAAACAAACTCACCTCAATCTGATACATGGTGTGACTGATATGACTCCAAGTTCATATTTTTATTCAACATTAACATTAATTTTAGTAAAAAAGACAACTAATATACTCAAAACCGAGAAAAAGCATTCATATTGTTTTGGTAATTTAGGAAAATTATCCATAAGACATTTGTGGTATGGAGGAATTATCAACACCTCAATCTGATACACGATGTTCCTGGTATCACTCAAAGTGTCCATTATTAGTTTAAAATTGACATTTTAATACAAAAATGTGTCACTCATTGAAAGCATAAAAAATTCTATTGGTATTTCTTGATAATTTACTAAAATTATTAATAATTAGTTTTTGACATATAGGAATTAATATCACATCAAACACAGACACGATGCAACCTGTATGACTCAAAGTGTGGGTTTCTTGTTTAAAATGACATTTTTGTAAAAAAAGTGGCCTGCTCAAAACCAAGGAAACACATTCATATTATTTTTATACATTAGGAAAACAACACATAAGTGATTTGGGATGTTCAAGGATCATATTCACCTCAAGATGATGTATAGTGTGACCAGTATGACTCCAAGTGTGTCTTTTTATTTAAAATTTACTTTAATTTCTGTAAAAAACAGAACTGACATACTCATAACTAATAAAACACAATCAGATTTTTTTGGTATTTTATGAAAATGATATATAAGACATTTTTATGTATAGGAATCTTCCACACCTCAATCCGATAAATGAAGTGATCGGTATGACTCAAAGTGACCTTTATTAGTTTAAAATTGATATTTTATTTCAAAAATGTTTCACTCAAATAAAACCAAGAAAACACATTTGAATTGTCTTGATAATTTAGGAAAATTATTCATAATTAATTTTTTACCTGTATTAATTATTCTCATGTAAAACCCACACACAATTCAACCTGTATGACTCAAAGTTCATGTTTCCAGTTCAAAATGTCATTTTAGTAAAAAAACATTAGTGATGTACTGAAAACTAAGGAAACAAATTCATATTGTTTTGATACATTAGGAAAATGATGAATATGTCATTTTAGACATGTAGGAATCAACCTAACCTCAATCAGATGGACAATGTGACTATTATGACTCCAAGTGAATCGTTTTATTCAAAATTGACATTAATTTTAGTAAAAAAGACAACTAACAATCTTAAAACTGATAAAACAAATTACTATTGTTTTGTTACTTTATAAAAATGATACATAAGGAATTTTTTATTTGTAGGAATTATACACACCTCAATCCAATACATTATGTGCTTAGTATGACTCAAAGTGTCTCTTATCAATTTAAAATTGATATTTTAATACAAAAAAGCACCACTCACTAAAAAATGAAAACTAAACATATCCATGTGGAATATAATATTATTATGTGAAACCATGGATATTTTAAGAAGTTGATGGAAAATGAAATCAATTATGATGATAGGAAACATTTATCATAATATATATGTAAAAAAAGTTTAATTATACAATTTTTCTAAAGGGAAAAAATAAACCATTCGGAAATTGTCAAAAACACTTTTATAAACATTTATAATGAAATTAAAAAATGGTTTAAAATAAATCTAAACATTAATTTCATTATTTTAATAAACTACATAAACCATTTCATATAATATTAATATAGAGGGAGAATATATTAAAAATAGTAAAACATGTAAAATTAGGTTTAAATGAAAAATCCCTTAAATCGATTGTGAATCCCAACATACAATCATTAAATACTATTTTCTAGAAATAAAATCATTGTAATTACACCTTAACCCATCATGGTTAGGATTTTGGAAAGACTAGGACATCTAAGATATGGGGATTAATTTTTTGAATTTATTCTGTGTGACATTGGTTGATCAAAATGGATTAAATCAATAGAATAAGATAGGAGAGGGAGATCCCTTATATATGTTAAGTGAGTAACACTGATGCAATTATTTATAGTATTAAAATAATATATAGTGTTATGCATATTAAGGTTCCCCAAAATATATCCCATTATTATTATAATATGATAAGGGTAAAATTATTCTCATCCAATAATATTCAATATGTGATATTGTGGGCTTATCATTTTTTTTAACCTTAATATACCTATTTTACAGTTTATACTAGAGATAACATATTACCATGGTTAATATTTGTTATAAAAAATGAAATTTCACACATTTATAAATATTATAAGAATAAATCTAAGTATGATATTAATTTTTATTTATTTAATATATATAATTGGTATAAATTAATTATTATATAAGTATTAAAAATTTAATGAAAAATAATAATTTGAAAAAATTAGTTTTTTAGACTAAAATGAATATATAAAGAAATATGGTATAAGTATAATTAAAATATCATTAATTAGATTATTTTTATTCAAGGGGGAATAATTTTATTTAAAAATCAACAAAAATATAATTGGGGTTGTTAAAAACATGATAACAAATGATTTTTTTTTAAAAATTGCTTTTTTCACTATTGAAACAAAAAGCATTTTTTCATAAAAAAATCCAATAACTTCTAACAAGATAAATTTTATAGTATTATATATAAAATTAAATCTATTATTTAACATTATATCTTTATAATTATTAAATATATATTTTAAATAAAATCATTTAATACACATAAAAACATTAGATCGAGGAAATCTATTTCATTTTTTGATTTGAAAACCCATTTAAAATGTCAATAATGAATATAAATCTATAACATATAATTCTGAATTTTTTTAGCGGTTTAATTTCTATTATTGTATACAATAAATACATTATAGAGATTATATGATTCTCTCTTTATATGATTTGTGATTCTAAGTTCAATGCATCCCACATTATAATGGCCTTGAAAGAAACATTGGAAATAAATGTGTTCCTCATCACCCCATCTACCTACTATAAAATGGTGATCAATTCCATTATAATTAAGAAAAGATAAAGTATTGTATTATGTTATAGTATCCAAATAACTATATGATTTTTGTGGGTTATTATCACTTGTATGAATAAATTTTGAAAGGAGGGGACATGTAAGTGAAAATCATTCTAGGATATTTAGTGAGGCATGTCATCACCTCCTAGTTTAGGTCGCCCTTTTTCTCAGTTTCACCATTATAGGAAATTTAATTTTTTTAAAGAAATATTTTACCCATTACATGAGGAAAATTCATTTATGTGTTACATATTACCCCCATTAGATGTTTTTTTGGGTGTAGTGAATCGAGGAGTTCTAGAAATTCACCTTATTAAATCCATTCGTCTCCAACATAGTCTTTTTTGATTTCTACTATGGGTATTTTACTATAATGATATTAGTGAGGTTAAGTTGTTTATAATATATTTATGGGTATTTTAGTTGTTAAAAATTATTCTAGTAAATTATTAGTTAATCATTATCAGTTTATGGGAACTAATGGGGAACCTCATATAGTTCTTTCTTCTACTGATGCGAGTTTAGGGCCTTCTGTAACGAGAGGTGTTTTTTGTTACATTTTACATTATATTTATAATTATTTAATATAGGTTTATATAAAAATCATCATGGAATACAGAAATGAAACTATAGATAAATACCTAGTTAACCAAGGCTTCATTTCATATATTCCAAATGATACAAAATATAATCAATGAAATATGCTGTAGTAATTTATAGGCTTTAACAACTAAAAATATCCAATAAAAGTAATAAAACATTGGAAACAATATTATTAACAACCAACCATGATATAGAACAAAATTATATACATTAAAATACCACATTCTATAAACATTGAATAACTACAATGGAACACCAATTATATAAGTCATAACATGATCACTCATCCCCTAATTATACACAATAGGTCCAAAAAACCAAATATAACTCCAAAATATCACCATGTATCCAATAGATCATGTTCTAACCCCATAAATAAACCCCATTAAAAATCCTCACCATCATCCCCAAATATTTTAATAACTATTCATTAATATTTCATGTGAAATGAACCATAAACTCCACACATATCTCTAAGGGTCCATTCAGGTTGTGAGAATTAAAATAGAAGGCCATAATTTAAATTTTAAAAACATGATATTTTAGTATTCTTTCCCCTATAAATATATACTATTTTAAGTATCTTTTCTCAAACACCACATTAAATTAACACAAACCATTATACTTTTTATTAAGAAAAATTTATTAGTAGTATATATAATAGCTTCAATGTAGCCAGGAAATTAACTATTATAAATAGATATATCCTTATTATAAAAAATATATAATGATTAATATTCTTTTTTAGATAATAATGAATAAAAAAATTTACATTATCTTATAAAAATAACTAATAAAATTATTTAATATAGAAAAATTTATTTTTATAATTTTTTTATACACTATATTATATTATTTTAAATATCTAAATATATTTTGGTGAAGTAATGATACAATTTATTTATATTATGAATAAATTAACACTAGTTTAATTAGTATTTGATAGTAAACAGTGATAATAATAGTTACTATTTATAAATATTCACTTCCCCTAGAAAAATACATTTTGTAATATTTTTTCATTCCATTATAAATTGAATGTTCAATTTTTATGAAATTATATTTCAGTAAATAAAATTTAATAATTTTTTCATCATGAGAAATATTATCTTTAAATGTTTTTTTGGATTATTATTATGTGGTTGTTTATCGGTAAATGGTCTAAAATATATGTTTCACCTATATTGTAGAATTTATGACTTCATTATGTTATAATAATGATAGAAAAACTTATAAAAATTTCATAATAAAAAAATTTGGGGATTGATATTATAAATTTAAATATACTATTCATAATTTAAAAAACCCATATTAGGGAATTTGTATTTCTTGTTAAAAAATTATGGGATTATTTTTAATTAAATATTAAAAAATTATATGTCATTTTTGGAATGATTTTCAAGTGAAATAACAATTATTTTATTTGAATCAATCCAGGTAATATTTTTTGAAATAAATTACAATGATTATTTTTATTAAACAAAATTTTTATTCTCAAAAATACACTTTTTTCTAAAAAAATTATTTATTCACAATATTGGAACTAATATTATAATACATTTGTATTTCTGATGATTATTTTTTTGATAATATTTTTTAAATGTTAGAGATAATCATTTTCACATTATATCATAAGATTAATTTTTTTTTGATTAAATTAAATTTTATATGGTAAAATATTTGTAATCATATAGAATGAAATTATATTAAATGTTTATATAGAGGATATAATTTATATAAATCTTGAATATGTTTTTTTTAAAATGGGTTTTGATGGTTTGTATCTTACCAATCCTTATAAAAACTCTATTATTTTTAATTTTTTTACCCAGATTACATGAATGTTGAAATTTCCATTTAAATGTTAAAAAGAATCCACTCCCCTCACTATTAAAACGATACTTCCACCATCCATTTAATGACCATGAGAATATTCACATTCCCCTAAAACATGTTACCATATTTATTCTTTTAGGAACCTCTATCAATTTTTTAATCCCTTTTATCCATGTAAAATCCATAAATCTGCTATCTCAAAGGGGACCTCTAATGGAGGGCTCAAATTTTGAATGTTATTAATAATTACATAATATTTTTCATCTCATTCAGTGACCCAAAATCTATATAACCCATTATTACATAATTGAATCAGTATTATTGGTATACTAAAATATTATTAGGTTAATTTTATATCAATTATCTACCATTCCACATTGCATTGAAATAATAGATCATTCTTGTGTATATGTGGACTACCACCTCAATGATGTAATAATTTTCTTTTTTATAACCACCAAAAATATATTATTCTATATTTTCTTAATAAATAATTTATATATAAAACAAATTGTATGCTTTTAAATATAATCTATTTTATACCTTTATCGCATTTTATGGTAGGCATAAACATCCTTTGTGTGTATGTGAGATCTACCTACTATTAGGAATGATGAATTTTATTTTCATAACATCTATGCATGGATTATTTTAATAGGTCATATAAAAATTTTCATTTTGAGGATATTGTTATTTTCTGTGAAATTTTAGATTATTATTGAACTCATTATTAATATATCAACTTTCATTAGACAAAATATTAGAGAAACAATATCATCCCCTATTCTTTAATGAAGAATCATGGGAATTAATTTTATGGAGCGAAATTATTGAATTATATATAATTATAGATAAAATATTCCATTAATTTTTATAATCTCATTATTATTATCTTTTTATCAAATAACTGAGATTCACATTGATGTTTTAATGATGATGTTAAATAGTTAAAATAAAGAATATCTTTTAATGAAATTTAAATATAATAAAAAACAAATTTAAAATATAAAAGAGTAAATGATGTTTATATAAAATAACTTTCATGAATTAAAATTAAAAAATATTAGATTAATATGGTTATGATTATTCTATATCAGTATAAGTTATTTTTTTTGGAATTCAAGAGTAAAAACTAATGGTTGTTCTTGACATAATTAATTTTCATGAGTCATAATTATTCATCTTTACTATTTTTCTTCATGGTTTATTTATTATTTCTTATGATTGTATTATATATTATTAAATATTAATTTTCAAGTTAAGAACTTTTTTACATAAAAATAATTCTTATATAATGGATTCACTTCTTAATGAAATTTACTTATACTAAAAATAGTTTCAATCTCCTCTAAGCGATCTCTCTTTCTTATATGAAAATATTCATTCTTTCTATAAATTATCACTTTTATTATTTTTTTCTGTAAATATATGGATTATTTCTACAGATCACTAAATTTATCATTATCAATTTTAAAATTGAAGATTCATTAGTCTTTTTAGTTTGTGGGTTTGGATAAATGGTTATTTTAAAGGATGAAATTGTTTTTCATATATCGATCAAAAATTTTATATTTCACACCAAATTTCTTTTAGATAAATTTATTATGTCATTATTTATCCATCATTTAAATTTCATTAAAAATATTTCTTGAAAATATCATTATGTAAATTTAATAGAAATTATAATTTTTAACGTTACTTATAACCACTTTTCATTACATCAATGCTAATATTTTTTTTCTATAAATACAATTCTATATTTCACATCCATTATACTATTTATCTCAAATAGAAATATATTCTATGGATTTTTGTTTTAAGAATAGTCATTTGAATTATTTTATGAAATAATCAATTATAGTGATTTTTTTTAATATGAATCGATTTACATTGGATATCATGATATTTCATAACATTTAGAAAAAATATATAAACGAATTTATATCCTTGGGGTTTCATTGTATAATAATTTATTGATATATTGTTTATACCTATGTATAGATATTAATAATTGAGGTCCAATATTATCGCTTAATGCAATGATTAATATTAAATATTTAAAGATATCACAAAGAGTGGAAATACTTGTATTTAGTCATAGCATAAAGGGTGGGCATTCATGGATGTTTATAGAACATAAAATATTGATATGCATGGATTTATTCACAAATAATAGTTTAGTAATGGTTGGGATTTTTCATAATTTGATTATTTAATTCTCTTATGTGTTTTCTCTATAATTCCTTATTATAGAATGTTTCTATGACATGCCATATATTTAGGGTATATGGACAAGATTTTTGGTCACGAACTGAACTAATGGGGACCTCCTAGATTTTTATAAGCTAAGTGTGACTACCCCATGAATACATATAATAGGAAAGGGGATGTTGACCCGTGCCAAGTAGGTATACCAAACACACTAGAGGAATTATCATATAGTACCTATACACATGCACAAACATCCATCTCTATGAAACAGTGTTGGGATAACAATGAATTGGTACCAAAATGTAAGAATACATCTATCCCAAAATCAAGTGATCTAAAACGTAATAAAAAATGAAAATGGAAAAATAAATTCCCACTATAAATTTGAAAATAATTCAAGGTGCTCGGATGGATGGGACTACTATGAAATGAAACCAATAGTATAAACCTTGGACTATTTATCCCACTATTCTCTATCTACAACAGGACCTCTATAGTCTCAGTCAAATGGCCTACCATTTTAATAATACATGAATTATGTAGCAAGGTCCCATGTAGTGGTGACTATATCAATTTCCATTAGTTTCCCCATTAACCTAATGTAAAAGGGAGAAATTGAAAGGAAACAACCTGCTCCACTTAGTAAAGAGGAGAACTCAAGTAAGAGATTACGTTGAGACTCCATCTCCATCATTCCTCAATTATACACGACTCTTTAGATCAACACCACCTATAATTTTATTAATTATATGAGAAATCACTACTATAAATACAACCTATATCAGCGCTAAAAAAGGGCTTTAATAGCGCAAAAAAAAGCGCTGTAAAGCTCAGCGCTAATATAGGGGGGTCCCTTTTATTAGCACTCTGAAAAGCGCTGATAAAGGCACCCTTTTATCAACACTAAAAAAAGCACTAATAAAAGACCCCTTTATCAGTGCTTTTTTTAGCGCTGATAAAAGGGGCCTTTATCAGCGCTTTTTTTAGCGCTGATAAAGGTAAAAAAAATTAAAAAATAACAAAAATTTAAAAAAATGCAGGGAGTGCTTTTATCCGCGCTTCACACCCCCTTTATCAGTGCTATGAGGTCTCCCGCATGCTTCCCTTCCCGCGCATCCTCATACACACGTGCACCCCCTTCACTTCCAACAGAACATGAACCCGGGACCTCCCCCCTTTCGCAGCTACACATTTACCACTAAGCCATTTCGTTTTGTTCTCTATTTAATGATATATCTGTATATATATAGTTATATTTATTCATATATTGATATAGATTCATATTAATATAAAAATATTTATTCATATATTAGTATATATATATATTAATTCGTATATTAATATATTTATATATATATTTTTGGTTATAATTTTTTATACTTATATTTATTTGTATATTAATATATACATATAAGATTAGTTTTACATTTAAGAAAAATATGTTTTTTATGATTGTTTATAAATAAATAGATAAATACATACATATATGCATACATAGATATATACAACACACAAACACACATAGAGACACACACACACAAACACATAAATATTTACGAATAAATACATATAAATGTGTATTTAAAAAGCCATAGAATGTACATATAAGATTAGTTTTAAATAAATTTAGGAAAAAATATATTTTTGATGTGTGTTTATAATTAAATAAATAAATACAGATATATATATATATACATATATAAAACACACAGACACACACATAGACACTCACACACACAGACACATATATATTTATGAAGAAATAAATGAATAAAAATATATATATATATGTATTTGAAAAGCCGTAGAATGTTAAAATGACCATAAATTATAATCTAGAATCCCATTTCAATGCCAAAACCATTAAAATAGAATAAAATGAAACAATATCCGATATGATATGTGGTACAGGCCTAACGGACATCCGGATCAGAAGTTATACTTGTTTGAATGTTTACAAATCGGGGTATCCTGACTAAAAACTCAATTTTGGAGGATTTATAGGAATTTTTTGGGCTCGAAAAATGTGATATATGATTTTCCTTGGTCAATAGCGTGTAGAGATCATCGCAGGCTTCGATTTGATATGCTATAGAGCTCAAACAATCACCCGGATCAAAAGTTATGTCTATTTGAAGATTGAGTTACATTTTCAACATATTTTAGATCTTTTATTAATTTTTTTTGATTTTTTGTGTCCTCAAATTGTTATTAAATGATTTTTAATCGATAATAATTAGAAAATTATTAATTAATAATATGTTTTTAAAAGATTTTGAAGCCATGTTCACTAAATTTCCTATATATTAAATGTAATAGTCTATTTATACGTATTAATAACATATTTAAAAAATATATTCTGTATTTATATCAATATAATTATACCTATAAAATAATAATTTATTTTTCCATATTTTTTTTGAAATATAAAATATTTTAGGGCTGCTAAATCCCCCCTTTATCAGCGCTACTAAAAGAAGCGTAGATAAAGGGGTCCCCTTTATCAGCGCTCAAAAAAAGCACTGATAAAGGGGGGGCTATATCAGTGCTAAAAAAAGTGCTGATAAAGGCCACCCTTTCTCAGAGTGTTTTTTGAGAGCTGATAAAGGCCCCCCTTTATCAGCGCTTTTTTTTGAGCGCTGATAAAGGGGTAGCGCTTCCCTTTCCAGTTTTTGGATTATTGAATAAAAACGGATATCCCAATATGAACAGAATATACATATTCTAGAGTCTTAGTATCATTGGAAAAACCATAAAGCATACTATAAGATTTTACTAATGGATCAAGGGTATAAATAGTCAAAGTAATCTTAATTCTTGATCCCTAAACTCCTAGATGGAATATATTCATTAGATATCAAACATTATGGAAAATAATATGATCCCATAAGTAACTAGTCAAAGAGATCTCACTCATCTAGTACCATTAATCCAATTTCACTTCACCAATATACCTGATGGAGTATGTTTTAGAGAACATGGTCTTCGATTCTCACCATGAATAATGTCCACCAACACCTAATGGATCATGATTTTCAAATATGAGATCTCATCCATGCCTCATGGGGTAATCCACAAACCATACTTGAACCAGGATGATATCATCTTACTTTGGGGGGACCACCCACAGTCTTCTAGGGGACACCATGAATATATTCTTGAACTTTGATGATATAAAACATCATATAGGGGATCCCAGCCCTGAATTCTAGGGGACACCATGAACACTTTGAATACTGAAAAACCATGATTCATAAGTAGTGGATCTCACAAATGACTATTTGAAGATACTACTAACCCAATCCTTGTTATAGTAAAATGTATGGATTCATATAGATGATGGTTTCATATACCATACTAAAATATCCTACTATTTAGGGGATACTATACATGATAACATTATAAAACCTGATGGGATGACATAAAATATTTGGGACCACCAACCTAAGAGTGATGTTCATGATGATACCATGAACCCAACCTTGGGATGATGGATCGATAAAGGATCCCACCTCAACCTCCTGAGGGGATACACTAACTCTATATGTTCTCATCATATGGATTGTATCACAATCTTGAACTGAAGATGTAATACCACACTATACCCTCATAGTAATGGACCAATAGAACCCACTCAACTCATTATGTTCTACATGATTATATACGAGGAATTTCACTAGGATCACCTCACACTTCATCCCTCACATGTCTTGGATGGTCATGTATCTATACATAGAATGTACCCTTGTTACACGATGTGATCCTCATAGAATGACCCAAGACCACTTCCTTTCCCATTCCCATGAACCTGGATCATGTAGACTCATGATCTTTCTATGAACTTCCATAGGAATATCCCCTTACATGGAATGATTTTCAATGTCTGTGGCCACACAGTCTAGTATCACTAAATGAAATTTACCCCTACTACCAGGCATGCTTCCATGAAAAGGTCAACTTCCCCAAATGGGATAAATAAATGTTGTGTTCTCCTGTATTACACACCATGTGTTCTTTATTTTCAAATGTGAAATCCTTGAGAGCCTCCCAAAATCCCCGAGTTTAACATGAAATCCACAAATAAAAGAAAGAGATATATAACTTGATTAATAAGGATATGTAACAATAAAAAACATATAAATGGGTATTAAGATGTAAACCTCAGAGTACACCAACCTAATGGAGAAACATAGAAGCTTCAGGTCAAACACCACACTTGGAAGCTCTTGCACCATGATCCATTGATGATCACTCTAAAAAATATATTCTGATGGTGGCTCCTCTCCTCAGTTCATCCTTGGTATGTTATTACTGAAAATAGGGATCCTGACCATACTATTACATGCATATAACCTAATTGGACATGTGTTATATTAAATTATTTATTTTTATATAAACTAATATATATTCAAAATCCCTTCCAACACTCTCCCCAATTAGGTACCCAATGTAAACATAGTTTATGTCATTCTTGGGGTAAAAAACATATTATAAACCAATCAACATATTCATATTTCAGATATCAATCTCTATTTGTGATTTAAATAACATTTCAAGAAAATATTCATGTAGCTGATAATAAATATTGAATAATTTCAAAACACCACACTGACGCTCTATATTCCCAAAAATCCTAATCTGAATCAGTTTTTGCTTTCAGAAATATCCCCATAAATATTGAAATGTATTAAATGAGAAATATATTGTCATTAAACTTTCCTATCCATCATTATTTTCATACTAAAAAGAAAAACATAGGTATAAGAGGGAACAATGAGCTCTGAACTAGGTGTCCCTTGCTAGTGGACTCTACATAGGGCTCCCTTGATCTCGAGAAGCATTCACTCATGGAAACCAAAATCCTATTATGGGACCCTATTGAATGAACACAAACATAACTAGGTTACTGAAAAGGCCACTCCATATCCAATATCCAGATCATTCACCATTTTCATCATGCAATGAGTCATTCACATGCCTCCTCTACCGTGACAGGTGGATAAAAACAATGAAAATAGTCTAACTATGGACATAAAGTATAGTGGTACACCTCCATATGAACCCATAATTGATAAGGATATAACTATAAAGTTCCCGTATACCCTTGGATAAAAACACCCTCTACATCCATTGTTATCACCAAATGTAGGCCCACAGATGCATTCTCTTACAAGATCTAACTAGTTCAGTGGTTAACTATAGGGTTTCCCAAGCATTGACGCAAGGGCTTTTATTCCAATTTTGGAGAGAAAAATGAAACTCTCAAACATATAGACCCAAAAAATACACTCCCAAACCTAATTGTTTTTAAAAACTTTCCAAAAAATCCATTCTCGAGGGAGTAATATTGAGGAAAATAAACCTCATTATCAAATCTTATCATAGCATCACTGGAGTATTCATAAATACTCAAAAGGTTGATACAGTACCCACCTATATAAATTCCACCAGGATATATGTATGGTGCACAATTAGTCATATGATACATTGTATCCAAAATCTCATAGTTTTGCCTCCTCGACGCACAAAAATTGAAGAGGGATAACAATTAACAACTTGAGACATTCCACATCAACTCATCAATAAGGGATAACTAAATAGTAGTCAAATTCTCTATTACCTCACTCAAAAATAGTGGGCACTAATCCTTGATGTGATTATGTAATACAACAGACACACCCTTTTATTTCTCTCAAGTTACCATAGATGTATCATCCATGGGGTCCAATCACTCCCTTGTGTATGAATACATATCAAAAGAAGTTGACCTTAATAAATTTGAAATCACTCTCAATGAGTTTTACAAGAAGTAAAATTGTAGGATTATTTGAATTAATCCTCATGTGTCCCATATGAAGCTGTAATTCCAAGAACATAAGGTTACCAATGAATATTAATCCCATGAAACAATCCAAGAAGGGATAATGTACCTAGTATATAAGGATCCAATTACCCTCTTCATAGAACACATAGATGCCTAAGTGTACACACTTCGAAATCATAAGACCTTCATCTGCAAACCTTTAACCACATAAAATCTCCCAATTCACCATGTGAGTCATGTGATATAATGATGCAAATATTAGGATAGTACATGGGTTCCAATATATACAAAATTCTAACTCCCAGTGTAGAGGTAAACCTAAAATGTCCCTAGGAATACATCATGAACTACACTATTACTATGAAGAAATGAAATATCATGGAATCAACGTATCCATTGTTCATACAATTCAACTGATAAATGTTTTTTACCCACTCACACATTATCTTATCCTACCCTTCCCAGGACCACTCCTAAAAAACAAATGAAAACACCACCCAAAAAACATAAATCAGTTCCACCTACACTAGTGGAAACCATATGCTCATGGATAGTATAAAACATTTCCACATTGGGGAAATCATCATTCTATCTCACTTATACTATAGAAATATTCTATTTGGGGATCTCTCTTCTATTATTGGATCACAATAGTGATAGTAGTTCATAGGCTCCAATCCTTTACCTGGGAGACTCCATGACTTTTGGAAGTTAAAAAAGTCTCCATGTGAATTTCTAGTCATTGAACAGGGGATACGCTAAGGAAAACATGGCCCCTGACATTATGCTATTACAAATTTGGTAGTAAAGTCACTTGTCATACCCCATGCCTTACTCAATCCACAAATCTAGAATCCCCTTTTGCATGAAGCTCATAATTTCCTTTTACAAATGGTACAATCCAATCAGGACCTACTCCAACACCTTCACACAAATTGCCTCAAATACAGAAGTCAAAGGAACTCGTCCTCCACACCATGACAGTATATGCTTTGGGATTCACTAATTCACTCGTAGAATTTTTTATCACATCACGAAAATATTTTGATACCAGGGAAGTGTCCCTATTTAATGAGAGTACAAGGAAACATAAAACATCACCATAACATAGATCTATATATGCAATTCATCACCCAAGATAATCCTATAGAATGGAGGGAATGAAAACATCATCCCAAAATGATATATAAATAACAGTTTTAAAATTATAGAGGATAAAAATCATACCTATAATATTTTTTGAAACCACAATTTTATAGGTCGATGTGGTCTGCAAAAATCTTCACCCCCATCCCCCAAATCCATGAGTTTTACACATACTTCCTAGGGGTCGTGGTTGAAAAAGATTCAACTATGTTTAAACCCTTTTTAATCTCCCCACTCCTCATCCTTTTCCACCATCATGAAAAAATCCATTATCATATTTCTATATTTTCTAGGGGGTTCCATTCACCATATCCATATTAGTATCATGGTAGGTTATAAAAACTAATGAGAGATATATGCTTCAATAAAAACAGAAACACAACATCTATGATAGTTGACTTGAACCGAAAAGAGAGTCGTTATACTTAGAGCCTCCATCTTGGTATTGTCTCCTGAAGCATCTCAAATTTCTGGATACTAGATCATGTGGATGGATACCATATTTATAGGTCTCTAATAATGTGTTCCTAGCACTAAAATTTATTGTCAACTCATCTAAAAAGATCTCCACTTACAAGGCCTTCTCGAGCACTCCAACATTAGTAGGACTTCACACACACACACACACACACACACAGATATATATATATATATATATGCATCACTGATTACTAGATATCACAACATAATCCACGCTCAATGGTCAATTATTTGAAAAAAATATCTCAATATATTTTTAAAGAGTATCTTCAGTGTGTGGTTAACCTTATAGAATATTCCTCCATGGTTATTGGATGCTGATGAAGCTGTTTTATCTAACGGATAAGCATTGATCTTAATGTGGATGGATTAAAAACTTCCCTACTAATACAATAATACTCTATCCAAGTGAGAATTATATTATCTTGGGTTAGAATCACCATAATACAAAATATCATGATAGAACCCTAAATTTTACTCACCCCTTAGAACACCTTCTTATCGGGAGGCTTCCCCTAGTGGTGGATAATGCTATGTCTACCTCATACCTGTAACAAGCTACTTGGGATTCCAGATCACCTAGATACATGGGAGTTATATACACATAAAACTCATGAATTTAACTCAACATGAACACATTATTTTTCAACCTCTAGAACTATGTGTGGATCAATAGGTTGTGGATCGACTGGAAAACCTCATTGAGGTACCACCTCCACTATAGACCCCTATACTAACACCTCTTTACTCTGAGGATAATCTTCAGAATCCCGTCATGGATACCTGGATGGAAGTTTTTGTGGTTCCACTTTGAAATATTATCAATATTCACCAAAATGAATGTGTATGTCTACTGAGCTAAGTAAAGAATGAAATCAGATGCAAAACCAAGTCCTATATGATTCATCTCCCAATTATTCTTTAGTACCTGTGTATAAATTTTCTAACACAATATGTTGGATATTAGAGTTCATTTGAATATATAATTTGGTATTTCAACCATCACTAGATTCCCTATCCTAGAATAAATAAATGGAACACTTTCACACTATCTCCATAAATCCAATACCAAACTCACAGCTAGACAACTTCTAACTCCACCCTTATGGAAAGATCTCATTTAATATCACTCTATCATGAACCCATCCAATGAGGCCTTATGTGAGGAAAATTATTTTAGTTTGAAAACCCCAATCCCACCTTCAATTATCACAGAGATAGTGACCAGTATCGAGTTGGGATATCATAAACCTAGGAGGAATTCTCCTTTGGTACTTGTATACATGCACACACATCCATATCCACAAAACTATGTAGCTATAATAATAAAAATAATACCATATTACATATATATATATATATATATCCCACAATTAGAGTACATAAAAAATATTTATAGCATGATAAGGGTAAAATAAAATCACACGAAAAACTATAGTAGCATTCATCCTTCCAATATGGAGCAGACTACTGTAAAATGAAACCACTAGTACATACCTCAGCCTGTTAAATATTTTTTTCTCATCCTACTATGGATTCTCCTTGGTATTCATCAAATAGTTTATTTTCTATATAAGTCACTGCCTGTGAAGGTAGAGAACATGTAGGTTTGAGTATAACAATACACAATAGGTTCCTCGAAAACTTCAAATAAATGGCTTAAACTAAAATGAAATAGAAATATCAACCCCAATACAGAGGATAACCCATGTGAGGGAGCATAAGAAAACTCTATCTTGTCCATTCCATAGATATACATGAATAGTAATCTCATGAATACCTATAATGTTAGTAATGATATGATAAATACTGAAATATTCATCTAGAATAACCCTAATATAATCCTCTTGGAATCTATGTCTCATGGTCTCAACCATACAATCTTCTATAGGATTCAAATCCAGGATCACGGTTATCACTCGTATGGTGATCTCACTCAATGATTCATATAATCTATGATGTATATAATCCATGATATCTCAATAATTGGGTATATCTATACAATCCTTTATTGCACTTTTTTGATAGATATCACTCATTTGGTATCACAATGCTAATGGGAAATCTTTAAAAACACTGGTGGAGTACATTCCAAAAACATAATCATTGGGTATCCCCATGAAAAAGACTCTTTGGAACCTAGAAAATCATAATACATAAATAGAGGATATTTACCATGTCTAATGGGGACACAAAAAACAATAGAAATAGTAATGATCTTATATCATAGATAGGGGATTACTCCAAATATCACTGTGGGACATTAAGAAACAAGTATGGAACTCCATATATATTGACATTCAGATAGGGGATCACACACAGGACCACTGTAGGACAGAAATAACCATACTAGAACACAGATCCAAAATGAATAGATAAGAGATCTCACCAAATACCGCCAGGAGATACCATGAACCCAATAGAGATATAACCACCTATAAAGGGATTATATAGACGATGATGAGGAAAAACAATATGATCAGGTCTAAACGAATATTCAGAATAATGAATACCAACAACTAGAGAATATCTATATAGATATGAAGAATGAGAGTGTTTGAAAACTTCCATCCGGACCAGGCATTGTGCAGCTCGACTTGGGGAAATGTTAGCTGATCAACCTTTCGAGGTGGGGATCTAGGAGCCTTCAAAATATAGATTTTGGGGATGGTCTTTTTCAAGTTTGTTAGGTCTTCGGCCTTTAAGGTCATGTACTGGTTCATGTATGGGCCTTTTTCCTGGAACCTATGGGTCATGTAAGGTTCAACTTCAACCCTTAAAAGGGGGTTATCCAAAAAATAAATAAAAAGAAGGCCTTCAAGCCATTCAGGTAATAAAAAAATATAGATTGGGGATATTTGAACTATGTATGATGGTAATGATGATACTGAGATCCCTAACTAGGGAAATTGATATGATAAAGGATCCAAACCCATACTCCTAGTGGTATAAATGAAATATATACATTCTTATATAATATAGGGGATCAAAATCCAACAAAAATATGTAATTCTATGTTATACCCTCATCAGAAGGGACCAAGGGATCTCAATCAATTGATACTAGTCTACACGATGTTGTAAGAAGTGTATATCTAATTTCACCACACCACATATATCATTCTAAAACCATGTAAAAGATAATAATATATGTAGAAAATCACCTAGGATAGGTTAGTCAAGGGATCCCATCTAAGCCTTGATAATGGAAATGCATGAGGGGGGATTATCTATTGATAGTACACATTGTGTAACCATTGTACATGGCGTGTCTCTCAATACCAACCCCTCCCAGTGTACCATCTTGGTACTTGACATATACAAAGTGTATAAAATTTTTATACCACATATCACATTGAATTATCCCTATTCTAAACCCTTGGGTGTTTCCTCATCCACACGTGGAATGGAGAGACATGTCATCATAAATAATGTGTAACATTGGTACATTATAACTTCCTATTATCCATACCCTAGAACATGTCCTTTTCCATGACTGTGTACTTGGCTCATATCAATACATGATCTTGTTGTTTACTTTCACACGGCCATGCCCCCTTACATGAAGCACATGCACATGTATTTAGACATAAGTTCTAGGCTCACTAAATAGTGTTCACCACTAATACATGACATGTAGTCACAAAAATATCATATTATATGAATAGGAAGAACACATGGTGTGTTCCCCTTCAAAAAATGTTGTGTGATCGGGATTTCAAAATCGAAAATCCCTATGATATTCCGAAACACCCTATTTCAACAAGAAACCAATAGATCATCCCCAATGGGATCACTGTTTTCCATAATAGGCATATAAAATTGTAAAATTTAGATAAACGTGTAATTAGATGTAATTACCATTAATACACCTACCTGTAAGTGAAATGACGAATATTTGGGTCTAATGTGATGTTAAAAAGCTGATTTTTCTTGATCTAGGGATGATCCATGTCAAAAAAATTGTTTGGTAGGGACCTATATCCATTGTTTTCCCTCTATTAATCAGTCTTGAAATTTTTTCTCCTATATATCCTCTTCGTTCCTTGAAAACAAAATGGGGAGGTGGTATATTATTTTATTTATTTATAAATAAAATAATATACCATCAATATGAATGCCAATGCTCAACCATGACCAAGCACCCGAAAAAGGCCATATTAATGTTGTTCTTGAATGAAAACCCAATTTTTGAAGTCAACTATGGTGTCATAATTCCAATAAAAAACTCTACTGTAGAGGTAAAACCCATTTCCAAAAAAACATATTTTGAGAGATTTTAATTATTTTGTATTTTCAAAATCATAGCACTGAGGCTCTTTGAGCCTTGAAATCCCATTCTAACATATCACCTGACATAAAATGTATTCATAAAAGTATTATAATGACTTAAATGGGAAAAATAGTCTTTAACCCTTTCTCCACGGAACATTAATACCATCTCAGAACATCTTTACATGGTAAACGTATATTCATTTGAGATGACACATTATTATTTTAGGACTTATGGGAAACTATAATTATTCTATATTGTGTTTAATATGTTATGACTCACAGATGGTCATGTTCTAACACTATATTTAATGAATGGGTTGTTCAATTCGGACCTTTAAGTGTAGGTTTAGGGTGACATTATTGGTTTTTGATAAGTTTTGAGTAATTTATTAAATTTTTTAGTTAACATATTGGGTTGATATAAATTTAGTAAAAACATTTTATAATACTATTTATACGATTAAATAATGATGTTTTTGTAATTTAGTGATTTTTTTGGTTTCCTAGAAATGAAATCCCATTCTATATTCAAACTATTAGATTTTTTTCCCTTTAGAGATGCACTTATATATAATAATGATATGGTAGATATTGAGTATTATCTCAGTCTTTACCTGGTTAACGATAAAGAGGTATAACTATGCACCTATTTTGATATAGTTAGGTAATTTTATTTAGAGATTAACACCCATGTTATGGACTATTAAGGGGGATATTTATATATTTAGGTCAGAAAGGAAAGTTTTCTTGGGGAAACCAGGTTAAATTGATAGGGTAACAGGATAATATAATTATATCATAGTTTAAAATAAATCATCATCAGTTGAAATTATTCATAGGATAAGAAATCATTGGATTTATTTTTCAAAAAAATACGATAATATCAAATAATTTTATTTTATATTGTCATAACCATATTTTGTTTCTAGTTATAAAAATGATCTTGTTAATTATGTTGTGAAAGTTATGTCTCTTGAAACTCATAAGACAAATACTTAGTCAATATGGAATATTTGTAATAAATATAAATGAATATCAATATATGCATATGATAAAAATATATATATTATTTTATATTATTACCCATGATAGTGAGTTTGAAATTATATCTTATTTCATTCCATTGCCTTTTTTACAATTTTCAGTAGTAATAAAAATTAAACAAATGAAATTTATTTAATAGGTAGAATGTAACACTATATTATTTTAAAAATAATTTCAAATTAAATAAATACTATATTTAATATCCAGTATCACACACCACAGTGAACTAAGAAAAACTACAATGAATTCTGTTAAGATAAAATTGTAGTTATTATCTATAAATGTTATAATGTAACTAAAAATTTATTGGTATAAATAGATGATACCATATTATGAACATTTGTTAAATTAAAATAAAGGTTATTTTATTTACTAAATACTTGACAAAAATAATTTAATGTAGCTAAATAATTATAAAAACTATTTAATGAAAAGAAAATATTTTCTATACATTTCCCTTTTATATGAAATTCAATTTTATTTTTTGAAACTAAATATATTATATTAAAATTAAAAAAAAATAGATTTTTTTATATAATACATTAAAGTAATTTAATTAGTAATTAATTGAAAATATGAATAAAAATATTCAATAATTGAATAATGTAATTTCCCATATAAAAATAGTTCTCATTATATTTTATATTTCCATTTAAATTATAAATTTTTAACTTTTAATAATTTTGTTTTAAAAAAATGAAAATATTTCTTGGATTCATCATAAAAATATATTCTTTTCGTTAATATTTTAGGGTTTTTAAAAATTATTAATTTTTAGTTATAAAGTATAAAATATTGTTTTCACTACCACCACATTGTTTATGATTTCATCATGATATATATATAACGTAAAAAATTAAAAAAATTAATAATAAAAAATATATTGATTTATTAAAAACTGTTCTTTAAATATACTATGTTAAAATTATCAAACATGGGTTTAATAAAAATAGTTGTCATGAAATATTTTATTCCAACATTTTTTTTAATTTCATTTAATTAAAAATAATAATAAAAAATTTAGGTTTTAGATTTCATTTAATGAAACAAAAAAACTATTTTTATGAATAAATCAGTTAATTTTATTATAATCAATAATATTTATAATTTTATCCAAAATAAAATTTCATGCTTATAAATACACATTTTTTCAAAAAATTGTATTTTATGTTATGTACACTACTATAAAAATTATTTGTTTTCATCATTGAAAATTTTATTTGATAAAATTATTTACATATGTAAAATTGATGTTTTAAAATTAGTTATAAATACCGGATATATGTAATTCATAAAAATAAAATCATGATTTAAAAAACTAGATATCACGATAAAAGGTATTTTTTTAAATGTAATCATTGATGATGAAAATACTAAAATTCTTCAAAAAATATCTAAAATGTTTGTTGAAGGGTTTTTGAAACCTAAGTCTCATATGATCTCCATCATGGCCAATTTTAGACTCACATTTCTTGAAAAGAAATTGTTCTTCTATATTTTTATAAAAGTCTCAATATCCTTGTAATGCCCCGACGCCACTAGACTGGAGCCGTTGCCCTACTTGTTATATTGGCATGGTTAGAAGGAATGAAAATATTGAAGGAATGATTATTTTAGTAGTATTGAAGAAACTAGATACATATATTTAACACAAATTACATTGGAAAATGTTACAAAATACAATACATAACAAAACTAAAAACTACAACCACGTGAACTCAATAAATGATCTTCTCTTCATCACCTATCGGAGGTAAACAATGAAAGGGGTGAGATCAAATGCTCAGTAAGGGTTACAAATAGCGGAAGAATGAATATAATAATAAATGAACCATAATCAATTTGACATAATCAATATGGCATGGTGAATAAATGAAAAACTCACACCATTAATTAACTGAGAATGAGACTACATCCATAAATTTTTTCATAGTGAAAAACTCATGGATAGTAATAATTGATCATGAATAAAGATAATTATTATTAATTGGACATCATATATCTGGAACATGAAACCATAATACCTTAAAAACAGTTTAGTTCTATGGGTAGAAACCCGTCTGATTTTTGGAAACAAACTCGAAGGGTTTGTCACCAACTGATTTGTCTTATGAGACCTACCGATGCATCGAGGGGCTATAGCAAGACCCACCCACCACTGCATGTCCAAATAATTATTTATAAATTGATTCAATACAAGATCAATATGACTTTTCAAAATTCTTATAGAGTAGAGTATACCGATTAATCAATATTTTCATAATTAAAATAACATTCCAAATAAACACCATATGTAAAATGGTATAAGATTTAGACAACAAACATATCCATGATATATGATTATGGATATTTAATATAAATATAATTTCAAATGAAAATTGATATGAAATGGGAAATAGGTACACCACATAAGGATTATTATGTGCACCACATAAAGTTAGTCACAACAAAATAGTAGTTGAGACAAAGTCCATTACCACAATGTATTCGGTCAAATCATATGGCCGAAACCTATTAACCCTTAAATGAATCATTGAATAAAATTAATATAAATATAATCATGTTATTATATATCAAATGTTAGTACACATATACCACATATAAGAAATAAGTGGCGAACAATGAAAATCTCACAAAAATGAAAGTGAGATGAGAAACCCCTTAAAAACATTGTGCCATGGTAACAAGTGTTCTTGAGAGGGATTAATGAGAGGTAAAGGGGTATCAAATTATTTATATGTCATAAGGGTAGTACGGGGGAGGTGTGAAAACATACCCCTTTATTAGGAATTAAAAATAAAAGGGAACAACATAGGGGATATTCTTGAACAGAAGTGAGGGGGAGGATCCCTTACCTTATGCTTGAAGGTGTTCTTAACTTGTTATTTAAGACCTGAATAAAAAAATTAGGCTTATTAATTCATAATTCCAGAACATATTCTATAGGTAAATGATTTATTATAACCCTTTTTAGTTCATTCAATGACTTTTTGATTAGTTATAATGTTCAATTTCATTGTTGGGGCTCGTTTGTTTACTTGGATTAAAATGATCGGTTCAACTATATTCAAGTTCAAATAAATATGAAAGATGGATGTGGTTGTCCAGAAATGATGTTATATGCTATTAGTGAACATACAATAGATTTCATGGTTTTAAATTTAATTTGGTTACTTATATTGAAGTCGAAATATTATATATATAACCTTTGTGATAACCATTTCGGTTAATCGGTGGGTTTGATTACAATGAACATGTTTTCATTATAAATTAATAACATTTGTAGAAAAGTATTACAGAACTAAAAATAGGAAATATTACATATATAATAATCTGGTTAAACCATAACACAAATGGTTTCATGATCATAGTTAAATATTATAATAGAAATTGGTAAACCATTGTCCTTGAATGTGCTAAATTATCACATCTCAAACAATGCTTTCATTTCTTTCAAATAAAGGGTGTGGAAAGAGAGAAGATAATGAAATATCCCATTAGAAAAAAAAACATTCCCATACATGTTTTTTACTGAAGTTATCAAACTATTTGGTTGAAGGGAGGTCAGGAAAGAGACAAAAAGAAAAGAACATAAAAGAAATGAAGGAATTGGAAAGATGAATTTACCTCTTGAGACTTCCTCCCTTGAGAACCTCTTAAGGGGGGAAGTTTTGGTATTTTTAAGAGGCTAGGAGCTTTTGGACGTGAGGGAGGATCTTGGGGAGAGATTTGGACGAATTTAGGAAAGGCTTGAAGCTTTAGTGGTGTGGGAGGAAGAGGGGGCGAGGGGTTGTTTATATAGTGGAAGAGAGATGAGTTTTCTTAATATTATAATCATTAAATTATTATTTCCTCTCTAGACAACCAATAGTGAGTATACCATGTACAAGAAAAGTAATATATGCATGTTACTTCGAACCAATTGGGCTTACATCAGTATATCATCCTCAATGACTCAATACATTCCTTATTTAGCATTTATTGTAAATTATCACATTTTACTATTCATAAAAAATTTATGTTTTTCAGTAAAATCCCAAAATAACACCCTAACGATTTTTCGATGTGTAGAATCCAAAAATAAAGTCCATTTTTCAAAAATAATTTTGAATATATGATTAATTAAATATTTAATTAAAATAATTATTTAATCCAAAAATATAAACACTTAAAATATTCATCATCATTTTTAAGGTGCCTAACTTCATTTATACATTTAAGGGAATAGATACCATTCATAAGAGTCATATTACTATTTATAAGGGTATGTTTCTATTCATAAGGGTAGGTTACTATTTATAAGGGTATGTTACTATTCACAAAAAACTATGTTAATTCTACCAGAATCTAATTATTATCTTGATCACAACTGTGTATCTTAGATTTTTAAAATTCTAATCACAGAGCTGACAAATTTATGTTTTATGGCTCCGTTATGGATATCTCCTATAAGTAACCAAGTTTTGTTCCGTAGAGGCTCAGTGATTCTTGAAATATAAGCTATAACTAGAATGTATTAAAGAGAAACATACCATAAAATGGTTGGGGTGTTACATTATTCCCTCCTTCAGAAATTTATTCCATGAAATTTTTCATTTATAAAGCCCACCAAAAAGATGTTGATGGTTCTTCTTTATAACATCCTCAGGTTCCCATGTTGCTTCCTCTATATTCTGGTTTTTCCAATGAACATTTACTAGACAAGTTTTCTGATTTCTCAATACCTTATCCCTTGTGTGAAGAATCCCGATGGGCTCTTCACAGTATAATAAATCAGTTTCCAACTCTATTTCTTCATATGTGAGTACATGCATTGGGTATGACATGTATTTCATCAATAATGACACATGGAACACATCATGAACTTTAGAGAGACTTGGCGGCATTGCTAAATGGTAAGATATATCTCCGATTCTTTCCAGTATTTCAAATGGTCGGATGTACCTGGGGCTCAGTTTCCCTTTCTTACCAAACCTTAAGACACCCTTCCATGGAGATAATTTTAGAAAGACATGATCTCTCACTTTTAATTCCAAATCCTTTCTCTAATTGTCAGCATAACTCTTCTGCCTTCTTTGTGATGCTTTTATTTGGGCGTGGATTATCTTTACATTCACCATGTACTCTCCAATATGTTCTAGGCCTATAAGTTTTCTCTCACTACCTTCATCCCAACAAGTTGGAGTTCGACATCTCTTTCCATAAAATGCTTTATATAGAGCCATTTGAAAAACAGAATGGAAACTATTGTTGTATGAAAATTCCACCAAAGGAAAGTATTGATCCCACATACCTTGAAAGTCAAGAGATCATGATATCATCTTGTCTTCTAGAGTTTGAATAGTCCTTTCAGTATGTCCATCAGTTTGGGGGTGATAAGCAGTTCTCATATGAATCTCAGTATTCAAATCCTTCTAGAGACTTTTCCATAATTTTGATATAAATTGGGGATCTCGATCAGAAAAAATCGATAGAGGTGCACCGTGAAGTCTTAAAAATTCATTAATATAATGTCTTTCCAGGTGCTCAAGTGGTAAATCTTCACTTATTAGAAAGAAAATGTGCTGATTTTGTGAGATGATTAATAATTACCCATATTGAATCCTTCCTTCTAGGTGTCCTTGGTAGTCTGGTGATAAAATCTATCATAATGTAATTGCACATCCACATTGGAATAGGTAGAGGATTCATCACTACTTTGGGACGTTGTCTCTCTGCCTTTACTTGTTGACAAACTAGACACCATGACACATAGTCAGAAATTTATCGCTTTAAATTATCCCATAAAAATGTTCCTTTAGATCTATATACATATTTTTTCTATCCAGGTTTATAGAGAAATTTGAGCTATGTGCATCGTCTAATAGTTCCCTTTTAAGCTCAGGTACTGATGGAACACATAACCCTTTCCCAAATTTCAGAACTCATTCCTCATACACTAAACCTTCTAAACTCCCATCCTTGACAACATTGATTTTCTTCTATTGATTCCTTTCTTTATATTGAGAACTTTTTATATTCTATAATAAAGATAGTTTAGCAATCATTTGAAAGATTAAAGATTTTTCCCCTTCCTTAACAAGTGTCATATCCATCTTTAGTATATCCCGGAATATAGGATCTATCTCAATACTAATTTCAGTCAGAAGTCAGTGATCTTTCCTGCTTAATGCATCTGCCACCTTATTCGCCTTTCTAGGGTGGTAGTGTATTTAACAATCATAATCTTTGAGTAACTCGAGCCTTCTCCTTTTCCTCATGTTGAGTTCATTGTGTGTGAAAATGTATTTCAAACTCTTGGGGTCCCTATAAATCTCACATCTTTTTTTTAGAGATAATGTATCCATATTTTCATGGAAAAGATTACTGCTGCTAACTCAAGATCATGAATTGTATACTTTTTCTTATGAGTCTTCAACTATCTTGATGCATAAGAAATAACTCTATCGTGTTTCATAAGGACGTAATCTAGTCCTTTATTTGATGCATCGCTGTATATTACAAATCCATCACTTCATGATGGAAGTATAAAAATTAGAGCATTGACCAATATTCTTTTCAATTCTTTGAAGCATTCTGTACATTATTTTGTCCACACAAACTTTACTCATTTATGTGTGAGCTTTATTAGCTGGTTAGCCAGTCGGGTGAAATTCTGAACGAAATGCTGATATAAACCTGCTTAGCCTATAAAACTGTATACCTCAGTTATGTTTGTTGGCGTAGGCCATTCTTGGATAGACTTTTTATTTGTAGGATCAACTAGGATTCCATCCTTAGAGACAATATGTCCAAGAAAAAAACTGATTGAATCCAAAATTAAAACTTTCTAAACTTCCCATATAATTTATTCCTTCTAAGAGTTCTTAGAATAATCTGCAAGTGGTTATCATGGTCGTCATAGATTTTTGAGTATACAAGGATATCAACGATGAATAACACAAAAAATTTATAAATATATTCCTTGAAAAATATAATCATTAAATCCATGAAAACAGAGGGTTCATTTGTTAGTTGAAAAGGCATCACTGTAAACCTATAATGCCCATTCCTGATTCGAAATACGGTCTTAGGAATATCTTCCTTCCACACACACAGTTGATGATATCTAGATCGAAGGCCAATCTTCGAAAATAATTGAGATCCATGAAGTTTATCAAATAAATCATCAATTTGGGGTAGAGGATAGTTATTCTTTATTGTAATAGCATTTATTTCTCTATAATCTATGCATACCCTCATGGATCTATATTTGTTTTTATCAAATAGGGCCGGGGCTCCCCATAGAGAAACACTAGGTCAAATAAATCCTTTATCTTTCAACTCCTCTAGTTATTTATTTATCTCCACGAAATCCATAGTGGCCATTATATAGGGGGTCATTAATATAGGTCTTGCACAAGGAATTATGTCAATAGAGAACTCAACTTCTCGCTCTGGAGGATGTCCAGGTAAATCCTCTGGAAATACTTGAATGTACCCTTGCACTATGTGCACATATTAAATTTTAAGATTTCTTTCCTTGCCCATATATATTGGTTTATCTTCTCTCCAAGTATTTCATTTAGTAGAGATATTGGGGGTGGTTCTTGATAAGAATCAGGTGGCCAGGTTTCTACTCTAATGACAAGGGATTCTATACCATTTTCAAAAAATGTAACTTCCTTTTTCTTAAAATAAATCATTGAATCATAATTGGACAACCAATTCATACCAAGAATTATATAAAAGTCAATCATTAGTATGATGACAATGTTAGAAACTAAAGCATGTTTGGGTGTCTGGAGGGGGACTAGTTGACATTCATTTGTTGCAATGATACATCCCTTGGTAGTTTTGACTGAAAACTCCTTTATTAAATCAAATTGGACATATCTAATTTTCTTCGTAAAATGGGAAGATATAAATGAATGCGATGATCCAGAATCCAATAATGTGTTGGCTAAGTTTGAGGAAACAATTAAAGTACATTTCACCACGTCATTAGTAACTTCAACCTCTGCGGTTGTAATCACATAGGCTCTCCCTTACTCTCTTGACCTTTTCTAAGTCAAGTTTACTTTACTCTTAGGACACTCATTTTCATTGTGTCCCATCTATATGAAATTGTAGAATTGAATATCATTGAATTTTTTCTTCCCCTTTCATTCATCAGATCGATGACCCTTTTCTCCGCACTTATAGTAGACTGCCATGAATTTTAATCATTTTCTAAGATGATTCTTTCCATAGTTCCTAAATAATAGGAATACCTTTGTTGCATTGTTCTTCTTTGGTGATTCTCCATTTCCATGGTAATCAGAGTACCGCTTCTTATCTTGGTTTCCTTTGAAGAAATTTGACCTAGAAAATTCCTTCTCTGTTTTGATTGCACTTGATACAATTTCATCATATGATGAAAATTTTTGAGAAACCAATGCCCTTCAAAGACTTGGCTTAAGAAATTAAAATAAATGATCAATATTATCTACCAAATCATGTACGTAATATACGACATACCTAGATAGCCTTGTGAAGGTAACCTCATACTCCGAAACACTATCTTCTTCCCTTTGCTTTAAGACAAGGAATTTCCTCTTCATTTTAGTTCGTTGCTCACAAGGGAAATATTTTTCGAAGAATATTCCCTTAAAATTACTCCATTACATATCTTCTATTTATTCATCCTCCATGGTATTTGGAATCAAGGACCACCATGGATCAACGTCTTCCTTGAGAAAATATAACGCCAGTACTACCTTTTTATTTTCATTGCATCTTAATGCCATGAATATGTTTTCCAGGGACTTGATCCATTGATCCGAAACCACTGGATTAGTAGTCGAACTGAAAGATGGGGGCTTATACCTAATGAAATGATCCAATAAAGGTGTGGAATGGTTATTCGTTACAACCCAAGTATGTTTTCCTAATATGGTCATGATCTGATCTACTCCAACATTGATTGTGTTGACTTGCTTAGTGGGGAGATCCCTACCTTGCCCACAAGTATTGATTCTCCTTCTTCCATTAGACGTCATTTATAAATAATGTAACACAATAGATTAGGGTATGATTCATAATGTAAAATCTTAACTTAAAAAAAATAGTTAGCATAAATTGAGATCCTACGCATGGCTAATCCCATAATCATAAAAATCATTTCTTTGAGGACTAATTTACATTTCCATCATTCATAATGGATTGTAAAGAAAACATGAATTATCCTAAGAATATCCCCTAGGAGTTTCATAACCAAGAGTAAAACAAGGCCCATTATCGTGTACCAGGATACCCTGATTCAAGCTCGAAACTCCATGTCAGAGCTTTCACTCCTAGGTATATCTGTGCCAGAGCCACCTATACCTGATCGTATCCAGACAAGGATGTATTTGCTAGAAATATTCACATAATCTATTCCTTACCAAAATACCAGGACATTATTGTACGTTCATTATCAAATACTAACATAGTTATTTGTTCCCTAATCTACATTTTCTAATCTAGTTTCCATGTTTTCTACTAAACTTCCTTTGATACCAACTATAATGCCTCGACCCCTATAGATTAGATCCGGTGCACTACTTGTTATATTGGCATGGTTATAAGGAATGGAAATACTAAATGAATGATCAGTTTAGTATTCTTGAATAAACTAGATACATATATGTAACACAAATTACTTTGGAAAAGGCTACAAAATACAATACGTAACAAAAATAAAAACTGAAACCCCATGAACTCAATAAATGATCTTCTATTCATCACCTGTCAGAGGTAAACAATGAAAGGGGTGAGATAAAATGCTCAGTAAGGGTTACAAATAGTATAAGTATGAATACAATAATAAGTGAATCATAATCTGACATATTCAATATGGCATGGTGAATAAATGAAAAACTCACGCCATTAATAAACTAAGAATGAAACTGCATCCATAGATTTTTTCATAGTGAAAAACTCACGGATAGTAATAAATTATAATGAATAAAGATAATGATTATTAATTTTACATCATGTATCTAACACATGAAACCATAATACCATAAAAACTGCTTAGTTCTATGGGTAGAAACCTGTCTGATTTTTGGAAACAAACTCGAAGGGTTTGTCGCCAACTGATTTGTCTCATGAGACCTACCGATGCATCAAGGGGATAAATAAGGCCCCACCCACCACTGCATGTCAAAATAATTATTTATAAATTTATTCAATACAATATCAATATGCATTTTCAATATCCATATAGAGCAGAGTATACAGATTCATCAATATTTACACAATTAAAATAACTTTCCAAATAAAAATTGTATGTAAAATGGTATATGGTTAAGAAAAAAACATATCCATGATATGAGATTATGGATATTTAATATAAATATAATTTCAAATGAAAATTGATATTAAATGGGTAGTAGGTACACCACATAAGGATTATTAGATGCACCACACAAATTTAGTCACAACAAAATAGTAGTTGAGACAAAGTCACTTAAAAGAAATATATTTTAATATCATGGGTTGTTACAATATCACATCTTATAAAACACTATTCATTAAAATTTTATGGATATTACCTTCTAATCATATGAGGTCTGCTCATCTTCATAATATCCTTTAGTTTTCATGTTGCTTTCTAAATTTTTTTATTCATATGGAGTACCTTTATCAGATGAGTCATATGATTCCTCAATACTTTATCCCAAGTATCTATAATCTAAATTGTATCTTCATAGTAATATAGACTATTTTTGAAATCTATTTATTTAAAGGTGAGCCCATGTGTCTATTATCTAAATCACTTTCATAAAAATATATGTGAACTATATTATGAATTTTTAATAGATTTGGATGAATTTCCCAATGATAAGAATAAAAATTATTTCATTACAAAATTTCATAATGTATGATGTATCTAGGACACACCTTCCCTTTCTTACCAAACCTAAGAACACCCTTCCATTGAGATACATTAAAAAAAATGTATCCCAATTGAAATTTTAAATCCTTCCTCTGATTATTGGAGTAAATCTATTTCCATATTTGAGTAGATTTAATTTCATCTTGAATATACATTTACTTTAATTTTTATCTTTAATATGTTTTTCTCCTGTTAGTTTCCTTTCACTAATTTTGTCTAAAAATGATGGAGTTTGAAATTTCATTCTATATAATTCTTCATACGATACCTTATGAATGATTTAATGGAAACTATTGTTATAGGAATACTTTAAAAGAGGTCATTAATGATGCCACATAACTTGAGAGTCAATATAGAATGACCTCAACTTTTTTACATTGTTTAAATTGTTCTCTAAGATTTTATTTTAGCCTGATGATGGTAGGAAATGCTCAAATGAATCTCAGTATCAACATCCATTTGAAGATACATATGTAACATCAATATAAAATGGGAATTTCAATCAACAAAATTGATATAGGTGATCCGTGATATATTAAAAAATCATTAATAGTGAGCCTTGTGAGGATATCAAGAGGTAAAATATATCTCATATAGAAGAATTGTGTAGATTTGGTTATATGATCAACAATAACCCATATTGCATCATTATTTATAGGATTCTTTTGTAGTCTTGTGAAAAAGTCCATAGTAATATCATGCCTTTTACACATAAGAATAGGAAGATGTTTCATGAATTCTATAGGATTCTTCCTCCTATATTTCACATGATGAAAGACCAAACATCTGGACAAAAATTATGAAGTTTCATTCTTGATGATATCCCAAAAAAATGTTCCTTAAAAAACCTATACATATTTGTGTTTCTAGGATATATAGATTAATTTGAGCTTTTAGAATCATCAAATTTTTTTATCTCATGTATATATTGAAAAACATTCCCTTTATTAACATCATAACAACATATTTTCGAATGAATTATCCTTGTTTCCCATCCTTCATGAATTTAATTTTCTTCTAAAACTTCTTCGCATCATACTGATAATTTATTATATTCTCAATCAACTATGGTTTTTCAATAATTTTAAAAAATATTAATGTCTACAAATTATTAGAAATTCCTATATCCATCATTACCATATCCATATTTACCATATCCATTAACATAATATCCTTTTAAATCTTCATTTGGGTCATATTTTCATGGTCTTCCTACTCAATTTACAAGATACCTTATTATCATTCCATGGGTGGTAGTGAATTGAGAAATCATAATCCAGGAGTACATCATTCCATTTCATTTGTCTCATATTAAGCTATTTCTATTAAAGGATGTATTTTATGTTATTCTTATTTGTCTATTATCACATCATTCACCACTAAGATACTATCTATATAAAATCAAATATAAGATTAGTGATGCAAAATCATGATAATTAGTTGAATAGTTCATTTCAAAAGTCTTCAATTTCCATGATGCATACATGATTAATTTTTGAATTTACATTTGGATAGAACCATATTCATTCTTTTATGCATCACTATATATAAAAAACATATTAGGTCTAGATGTTTTATCAAAATTGTTCCATTGACCAATGTAATCATTGGTTTATCAAAACATTACTCACATTCCATTATCTAAAAACATATCATCTTTAGATGCATGTTTGTTTAATGGGTTATGCAATGACCTAAAACTCTGAAAAAAACTCCAATAGTATCATTCCAATCTAATGATTCTATGTAACTCAGTTATATACATTGACATAATCCATTATCTAACTCTCACTTTCTTTGTATGATCTACTGAGGTTGCATTTCTATAGAAAATGTGTCCATGAAAAGAAACTTCATAATGCCAAAAATACAACTTTATAAATTATCCATATAAGTATTTCCTTTTAATAGTCCCATGAATGATCCAAAATTGAATGTCTTGGGCCCCATTTCATTTATAATAAACTTGATCATCATTAATGAATACCCTAAAAAATTCATCAATAATTTCATTGAATAATTATTTCATTAGATCCCTAAAATCATTGGGTGAATTATTCAATCCAAATGGGAACAATTTAAATGGATAATGTCCATACCTCATTGTAAAATATTTCATCAGAATTTTATTCTTCTTTACTGGCTACTGATGATACCAAAAAATAATATCAATCATTGAAAAATATTGGGCTCTATAGAGTTGGTTGAATGTGACATCAATGTGAGATAGATGATATTTGTTCCTTATTATAATTTAATTGATTTATATATAAAAATATCACAACCTCATGGATCAACAATTATTCATAACATTGGGGTTAGGGGATCACCATTGAGAAATAGTTGGTAGAATGAATCCCTTATCAACCTACTCCTCTAGTTTTTTCATTACCTCAACTAATTCTGTAGTGTCCATTATATTGGGAGTAAATAATATTTTCATTAAATTAGTTGTTAAATTAATGTAAAAAATCTATTTCATGCTCTAGGGGTTCCCATATAATTTCATAGGAATTCCATCAATGTATTCACATGTAATAAGAACATCCTCACTTTGAAGACTACCTTCCAAATCCCTTTATGTTGTTTTCACTTCTTAACTGAGAATCTAATTTAGTCGAGCTACTATGGTTCGATAAATATACAACTCATATGATTAATTATCCACTATAATGATTGGGACTTTAATATATTACTCAAAAATATATTATTTACTTCTTTTTGCAGTAAATTCATCCATCATAATTTGAAATTCCATCCATACCAATGAGAATGTCAAAGTCAATAATAGTTATAATGATAAAGGGAAAAAATTAAAGAAAGTTTATGTATCTTAATGGGGATATGAAAACACATATTTAATTCAATGAGACTTCCCTTTGGAGTTTTTACCAAAAACACATTTTCTAGATAAAAAAGAAAAATGTATTATTTTCATGGAATACTGTGTAGATATAAAAGTTCTTGATGATCTTGAATCTAACTATAATTGTCTAAATTTTATGATATGATTGTTTTACCTACCACCACATCATTAGATATGTATACATAAATTATAGTGATAGGTTAATATGGTCCATTTCCCCTTGGAATATTTCTTGGTATATTCCCTTGAAGTATGGGGAAATCATTTATGTAGTGAACAATCTCCATATTGGCGAAACAGGGAATAACTATGCTCTCTAATGTTTCCATTCATTTATTAATGTGTTGTCAATTTTCTTCAAAATTATAACAAACACTGAATGACTTCAATAATTTTCTAGGGTGATTTTTCTATAGTTATCAAAATGGTGGGAAATACTTCATTCCCTTATTATACATTGACACATCACCTTTTGAAGGAATTCAGAATACCTGTTCATTTTTTGGTTTACCTTGAATGTTAATGATCATGATAATTATGTCACATTTTTTTGAACATAAATATATTTGAAAATATAATGAAAATTGTTAGGAAACTAGTTAACTTCTAGGACTTTTCATAAGACCTTGAATGATGTGGTTAATCAAACACTCAGTATTGTGTATATAATCCCTAGAATTTGTATATAAAATTTTGAAGGTATATTCATAATATAAAAAACATTCTTCTACATTTAGATTGAATGTAGGGAACTTTATATTCATATAAATTTATTTACCGTGATGGAAATACTTATTTAATAATGAATTCCTAAAATATTTACATTCAATTAATTATATTTCCTCATCCTTCATAGTATTTCATATCATTTTCCACCTTTGATCAGCATCGCCTTTGAGATAATACACCACAAGTTTAACCTTACACTTTTCACCATATATAGGGGTCATAAAGATATTCTCCAATGAATTAATCCATTTCCCCTAAATTTGGATTAGTAGTCCCACTAAACGATAGGGGCTTCTGTCATATAAAGAGATCAAGCATAAGAGAATCATGATGTGGAATATATTAATCCATAAGAACAAGGTTAATTTTCATAATATGATTGATCTACCCTAGTATTTTCATAATTATATATGTTCAAATACTAATTTTATTTGATTCCTCTAAAGGGAAATCATTATAAGATCTATGAGTGTTGATACCATTTTTTTAACTAGGAAACCTAGCAAAAAATTAGAGTATACTATATTTTATTATAAAACTATGAATTTGAAATCATAATGTATAATTCTAAATATTGGTTAACACATAACATAATTTAATATTTTATGCATTATTTATCAGAGATTCCTACACATTGGTTTCTTTGGGAATATATTTTCTTTTAAATCATTCAAAAGGTATTATAAAGGAAATGATATTTATCCAATGTATATATCTCAAGAGTGTCAACTATGTGCATATTAAGGCCCACTATAATGTCCCATGTTAAGATCGTTTCAAGACCAACATGCCTTTTTAGAGTTGTTACACCTATAGACATCTCTTCCAGAACCATGTACACTTATACTATCCATATAGGGATTTATTTCAAGAATGACCCTCATAATATCTACCTTACAACAACATTAGTATGTTTATAAAAATTTACCATCAAATTTGATCTTAGGTTTATCTGAAATAATAACTTTTTTCAAAAATCAAGTTCCAAAGGTGTACAATAAACTTTCATTGATACCTAATATAAAAACCCTAACCCTTGTTTCACAATTATGGCTCGATGCACTATTGCAATTGAATAGATACAATATTGATATCCCAAATGATTGACCAGTTTAGCAGTTTTGGAAACTTGGTTACAAACATGATACCCATTTTACATTGGAATTGGAATAAGAAACACAATACATAGCTAAATAAATTTATTAGAATCCTTGAAAACTCATTAGATGTATTCCTCTTCACAACGATGGGAAATGGAAAACAATATGGGTGAGCATAAATGATCATGTTTGGTTATGTACAACAGAACCTATAATGAATCAATAGAGAATAATCAATATGGAACGGTAAATAACTGATCATACATGTCATTTAAATAAATATTAATCATTAATAGCTAAGTAATAAACAATATAGAAAGGTAAATAACTAATTACACATGCAATTTAAATAAATTTTCCTTATGGATAGAAATGGAAAAATTAATATGGAATGGTAAATATCTGAACACACTTGACTTTTAATAAATAATTGATAATGAAATACATCTATGTATTTTGTCCCTTTTGAAAATATCATTTAATATAATGATAATAGAATATTAAAGGAAATAAATTCATAATTATCATACCTCTGGTTTTGTAGGAACACAATAGCTTTACTATTAATATCTATACTCAATACCTTTCAAAAAATAATGTACAAACACATCTAATGTAAAAAAATAATTCATCTCATGAGACCACCAATGCATCAAAGCTATTTAAATAACTATCCTAAACCTATATAGTTCATGTAAAAATCATTCCTCATATATTTGATAATTTATTTAATTTATAAACAATGTACCTTATCAATTATCTGTATTATTTAAAAGTTAAAAAATTATCATTATTCCCCCAGATAATCAATTAACAATCAATGTAAAAACCGTCTGTAATAAAGAAATTAATTTTAAGAAATAATAATACAAACAGTACATGAATATGGATATTTAAGTTAAATCTAATTTCTAATAAAATTATTATTATAATAAACTGAATATTTGAGGAGAAAGTTACCAATCACAAAAGAAAGAGAGACTATGTAGTATCTTTTACAACATGGAAATTTTATCAAAAAATATCATTAGATGAGATTATTAAAATTGAATCATATAATAAAATAAATAATGTTATATTCATTGGTTATATGAAATTGGGGAATTATATTTCCCATATAAAATATAATTGGTGGATAATAGTATATAAATTGCAATTGAATGTAGATTGAGATGAAATCCATTACCTAATTCTTTTTTGGGTCAAACGCTCTTCAACTAAGTGTATAATTGTTTTGATAATTTTATTAACATATAATAGGACTATATTAATAATAATTATATCAAATATTATTATTAAATAACATCTTACCACCCATTTTTCATTAATTAGTCATCATTTTCATAGTTTGGGTTGTTAATTGTCATGTTTTTTGAGTATGTTTTGAAATATTAGTTTTTGTTCCAATTTAATATATCATGATTTAATAATATTTTTGATATAATAGGTCATAAAAATATAATAAATATTTATTATATATGTATTTATAATAATATATAATTCTTTTGGTAGGAAATGAAATACACCCTTCATGGATAAGGTAGGTTCTACATATGGATACACATTGTTTCCAATTTTTATCAAATTGAATGAAAAAAATTAAATTATATATATATATATTATTAATGTTTTATTATTATTTAATATAAATGAAATTAATTTTTTAAAATCATTCTAAATATATTCCATGTAATATGTGAATGAAACACAATGCTTTGTGAGGCGGTAGTCCCCCATACGCATGAGCTACGATATTGTATGCCTTTGAAATGGGACGATTGAAGGAATATATGATAAAATAATTACATAGGTATAATAACATCATAAATGTGATATATATAATATATAGAAATAAATAATTTATTATCCCAAACCTTGAAAGGTTGTAATTGATGAATTAATGACTTCAGTTTGGGAGGTGGTAGTCTGTCTTACATACGAAAGATGATTGTGTTACCCACTTTGATGGAAGTGTGGGTTATTATGTGTTTAATCCTTATGATAAATTTTTTTAGTATATTAAAATTATAATACCATTATATAATCATGATATAGGAATAATTGAGTTATGTGGATAATGAAATAAAATAAAAATTCTTTTAGTAAAACATTACCTCTTCTTCGGGCATCCTCCTTATGGTTTCACTAATTCGTTCCTATGATGGAATTATTCCCAATATAACAATTTTATGATGGGTCTATATAATTTTATAATTTATTTCTCAAGTCAATTATTTAACCAATTATTCATGAAGGTGTGATGATAGGGGAGAGGGGTGGCCCTTTATAAGGGTGGTGAGTGTCACTCGTAAATTTTTTGAAAAGAGAGAATTACACCCATGTTTTTCTTATGAAATTGGATAAATAGTGGATAAATATATATAATTGAAGTTATATGGTATATATATTATCATAAAATGGTTTCTAGATATGTTTTAGGGTATTTTTCTACTTATGATTAAATTTTAGTCCCTTGGTAAACTCATTTTTCTCTTAATAGTTGTAATTAATTTTAACTACATTATCTAATCACTATGTAAAAATTTATTTGGAATTAATATAATTATAAATTATGATAATTAAAAATATGGAATCAATTTTTATAAATAAATTTAATTTAATTGTAAAATAATAATTTAAAATTAATTCCCATGCAGAACGAGACATCATGTTTTTAATGTGAAAATGATCAAAAGATTACCGTGTTTTTATATTTTAATTCAATATTAAAATGAGTGAAATGAAATCAATTGGGTTAATAAATTTTTTATTTATCTAATTTTTATTTAAAATAAATTTAAATATAATTTATTAATAAAATTTATTTAAAAGAAAAGTCACATATGAATTAAAAGTAGTCATTTCTCAATATTCATCAATAAATGTAACATGTCAGAAAAACAAACAATTCACCATAGGACAATTTTTAAATTATGATTGAAATATAGATGTATATTTTTTAAAATAAAATGGGTAAAAGGGTCAATTTAATTAAAACATGTGGGAAATTAAAAAGGTAGAAAAACTACATTTAGAAAAGTATAGCTTTGTTGGATAGAATTGGATTTGATCATATCATATGAAAAGAAAATATTTTTTTTATTAATTTAAAAAAATTATATACAATATATAATATGTAAATTTCAATAATATCATATACTATTAGTGATTAATAGTGTTTATTATTTTAACTTTACTATGGGGAATAAAAACATCTCCATTATATTAAATTGGTTTTTAATTTCATTTCTAATTAATTGGTAACATATGCTATCAAAAGTTAAATAATCTTATTAATTAACTATAATTTAATTTTTGAGAGTTATTTCTCATTTAAAATAATAATATCAATAGTATTTGGTAAAACTCAATGTTTTATTTAAGTTGAAGCATCAATGAAATTCATTATTATGTGGAATAAAAGCTAACCCAGTATTGTGGGCATTTCCAGCTGTTAATAAAATATAACTTTTCCTAAAAGAAACATATTTTAATGACTTGTCTTGTTAATATGATTTGATAGAACTCGTATACCATTGTAATTAATTTTTTATTTTATATTATATGTTCATTAATCATGAATTATTGAAAACATTTAATATTTCATACTATTTTTAATAAGATATTTATCATATTCTCTTATCTTCTCATAATATCATGGTATCACACATGATGACATTTTGATGAGTTTTCCTTTAATTGGTATTTGAGCTCAGTCAATATTATTTTTTCCTCATATACTGGATAGAAAGTTCAGTATAAAATATGGATAGACTGTTCAAGTCTTCTGTTACGGTAAGTTGAAGGAGAAATGTGAATAAGTATTGTAAAATAAATTTATTAAATTGATAATTTATAAAGATACTAAACATTGGGTTTTGGGATTGTGTGTTTATTTTATAGGTAGAATGTCTAACTTATAGAAATATCTTAAAGTAAATAAATGTTACGATTGAGTCACCTCTATTGGTATTAAAGACTAAAAGTAAAGTATTTATTTTTATCCCCAGACCTCAGAGTAAGGTTCTAGGGTGTCTCATATGGTGTATTAAGATAATAATTGTACATATATGATTTTAGGAACAAAGTAATTAATGGAAATATGAAAAAATAAAAAACCACTCCACACATACCTAAATGGGTCTAAGATTACCAAAATATCGTCTTAGGATAGATTGGAGTGTCCCAATAAACAATAAGGATATAAATAAAAAGGTCCCATATCCTATAAAAAAATCATTTCACATAGTGCCACATTCTAGTCCGATAGTTTATATAACATTTTAATTCCATGTAGAGTACCCATTGGAACATCCGCCTCTCACAACTCACATTCAACGGTCAAACCTTACAATTTTCAACTATTATATGAACAAAAAAATTAAATCGAATTCATAGTTAACATACAAACTTTACCATATTTAAGATTTATTCATCAAAAAATCCCAAATATAAAAAAATCATCTTTTTACCAACTGGTTCCCTATACTATCTTGTAGATCCTATGGACACCTATGAGATATCCCTCCTTTAAAACAATGGTCAACACTATCGTCAATATGATCCTTAAATACAAAGATTACATTTCAAATAACATGTGGCCAAAAACACTTCATAGGTCTTGACCTATATGAATATTACTCCAAAACCATATCCCCACAGTTATAAAAATCATTAATAACCATTGAACATAACATAGTTAACCTTAAGAAAACCCCTGATAATGGATATGACCATACATGTCAGACCGGTGAACCAAAAAATCAAAAAACAGATAATAAAAAATAATAATATTTACAATGAACCAACCTAAGGAAAATATCATGAGTCCAAATAATTTCCCTGAATTCCCTAGATCCCTCTAGAATGAAAAAAACAACTATGAAAAACTGACCATTTCCTATATAAGACTATACTATGAAAACCCATAAAAATTAAAACTAATATTTTTTCTATACAAAGTGTCAACAATGTACTTCTACACTGTCATAAATAATACCACACATAATTAAATATATAACACATTATATAACTAGGCACCAACTACCTTTGGTTAGAAGGTCTCTACTCATTGATAATCATGGGCTAATTTGAATTTAATTATTATTCATTGAAAAATAATATTATGATTAAAAAAACATATAATTAAAATAAATCTAATCCCAGTGATGAATAAACTAGAAAAAATAGTAGAGGATGTCAAGACTAACCTACTAAAACTCCCATGAATAAAAAACATGAAAGGCATAAAACTGAAAAAACCGATCTACTAATAAAGAATATAGAACCAAAATGGAGGGGGTTAGGTCGTTCCCCCTAATATACACATTGAAGTGAACAACTTGTGATATTTATTAATTTTAAAACATAATATAAAGTAAATAATTAATTTTTTTTTAAAAATACGGATGGAACATTACATCATACCCCCACATCTCATTGATTAGTTTCCTAACAATGGTTTTGTTCTTGTATTTTACACCTTGCAAAAAAAAACTAGACTAAGAAAAACCAAAAAACCTAACTCTCCACATCAATGAATGTTCCTTCCCTTCATGGGACTATGAATCTCACCAATATCCAAAATCTAACTATAATGTTCTATATTGAGACTTTATTTAAAACTATCATAATAATTTCATATTACACTAGAAACATTTACCCTTATGTGACACTTTCAATGATGAAATTCCCTAACCTAAAACATGGCCCTTCACTATCCCCAATAATTAATTAATAAACACCACTTGTCATTACATAGTAATCCTTGTATATTCTAGGAAAAACAATGTAAATTTAAATATTAATATCAAACAACCCATTACTACTATTTAATTTCATCCCCAAGCTTGGTCCCACTCCCAAAACATGATTCCCTTTATAATACTACAACCTAAGACCTCATAAGTGTTGAAACACACATGGTATTTATAATATAATTACCTAATTATTTTTATTAAATTATATGGTCATTACACCTCTCCAATATGTAACATAATTTACGCAATCTATCTCTGAGAAAAATATTAACCGAACTGTATAATAATTTTTTACTTCCACTCACAAAACCACTAAACCTTGGGAATATTTTAAACACATATATCTATTCCCAAAATATCACGGAGAACATCCTCAGAAACATTATTTCTATATATGGGAAATCCCATTTCCAATAATATCCTAGCCATTCCCATAAAGACTAATCAACACATTTTGATGAGAGTATAAAACTAATCCATTTTCTCCAAACATTATAATTAGAGCTAGACTACATAATTAATTTATATAATTTTTAATCCCACTATCATCCTGCATTATACCTAATAGAATAAGAAAACAAGAATATTTTCATTCCACTTCCCCCACACACATCATGCATTATTAACCATATTATAAAGTTATAACTTACACGCTCTCACTATAACATACATGGTATCATAATCATGTATTAATTCTTTATTGGTTTTTGAGTTATTATTTCTCTTTTGAATCTTTTTTCCCATAGTTTTTTGGATAATTGGGAATCTATGAATGTAATATAATTTTATAATGTTTAGAAAATAAAAAAAATATTACTTTTTGGAACCTATATTTTTAATGATTCATACATGGTTAAAAAATATTTTTACAAACTATATGTCCAAACTATACCACCAAAACATGAAGCTCCTCCAGGTTTGTCTAGTTCCATTTGTAATATTGGAATACTATTTAGTAAATAGTATGTCTAATCCTTGGGTAATGAAAATGTTTTTAAAAAACATTTTCTTATAAACAACAAATTATTTTTGTAATTTGTTTTATCCCCCCAACTTTCCCCATTCAATCTCCCCAAATCTCAGAATTTTCAATCTCCACCCCTCCTCCCATTAAAATAATTTAAATTGGGATTTAATAATGATTTTTTAGATAATTAAATATTAGGTAGTTTATCCTATGTTAGATTATTTAAATCTAATCATCCACATTGATTCATTCATTTGTGAGGTCCATGAAAGCATTGTTTTTTATTTACATAATTATAATCATAGGGGTTATGTTTCTTTATTATTTTAACAAATGGTAAAGACACTCCCCCAATATTTATTGGTGAAATTAAAACATTGAGTAATGGTTCATTAGAATATTTTTGTTGTTTCATGACATATTTGACATATTTTTCATTGCATATGTTTAAATTATATGCTCCAATATGAGTCATAGGATATGAGAATTAAATTTTAAAAAATATGGCCAAGTTTATTCACTCAGAATGATGATTAAATATTCTCTTGATTTTGTGTTTTGTGTCATGATTATTTTGACCCCAAAATTTATTGTGGCTCTAAGATAAGTCTTAAATCCATGTGGTGGCCTAGTAAAAATCTCTTTACCAAAAGATGAAAACTATAAGATAATTGATTTGGGAACCTCTTCTCCCTATAATATTGTTAGAGACATGGGTTAGAAATGGTTCAATCCTTAGACCAGGTTCACTACACTATAAATGAAACGATTGTCTATAAGACCTTCGACATTCCACCCTATATGCTAGAGGATTATGATTAGAAAATAATTAATAGGGTGTTATCTTAGGGAGACTATATACTCTTACTATAGTGAGTAATAAAATAGAAATAGAAAATATAATAAAGAATAAGTGAATGAATAATATAGAGTAAGACAATACATTTCAAATAAAATTACACACATATAGTCATATGATACAATCAATCACCAAAATGACTGATCCAATACACAAAACATCTAAAATAAAAATATCAATGTTATTGTTATACTACCATTGTTCCTCTTGTCACCCAAATATCTACAAATGTTTTCCATAAAGTTCATGTAATGTTAGTTAACTTCCCTAAATAAACATATAATAAATAAAGTCTCCTCATGTACCCTTGTTTCATTGACACCAGAGAAAGGAGTGATTATATATTAGTAGGGATCGACCAATAATGTCCCTAACAAAAAAAGAAAATTATGTGAATGACCATGTGAAATGCATAGATTCAACCAAAATATGTGGATGTATAAATAAATAATTACTATCAATAATTACGTTCTAATTTTATAATCAGGATCAACTATATCTTTCTTGGCTTGTTTTAGAGTGTTTAAGAGATCATTTGAAACCATGCCATATAAGATTTGGTGTAAATGTCAAATTATAGATCGTATACTATTCATATCACCTGAATAATATCAAATACCATATCTGAGGGAGTACCCATTGAATTAGATATAATAGTGGGTACATGATTCATATCCTAGGATGTATCTCAAGAATAAATAATCCATCATTAGTTAAATCGACATCTTAGGAAGTATCCAAAACATCCAAATAATATAAGGATAATTTTTATATCAAATGTTGTATCCTAAGAATACCATAATCATAAGAAATAAATGTTGATATATTCCTCACATGGAATCCATATACATCAGGTGTAATAGACGGATCCTAGGCTTAGTAAAAATCCACAGTCATCAAGTTTAACAACCGAATCCTAGGATTACAATTTATCCATAGTCACAAGCTATATAAAGTAGATCCTTATTATAATAAATCCCCATAGTAAATAGATATAATAGTAAAATTATTTTTATATTAGGAATCTATCAAATTATGTGTAAATCCACATTTATGTCATTCTAGGTATCCATAATTAGTGGTCATATAATCGAGAATACCATGCCATATTATAGGTATTTCTCATTTAAATAACCAATGAATCCAATGTTAAATTTTATAAAATATATATAGGAGTTAAATATTAATTATATGTAGTCTATTCAATACCTAAAAGGTCATATTTGAGGCCATAATCTACCCAATATCATCTTATATAAAATAATTATCGATTGGACATCTTCCCAACCCATCACCCAAAACAGGGGTCGACCACTAATGTTTTCTAACAATCCATATAAGAATAACCATTATATATACAAGACACATATTCATGATTTATTGTGACACCCAAAATCATCAATACCCTTTCACATATAAACCCTTAAACAGGTGAACCTAATAGTTGGTCACCAAAATGTGTCCCCTTGGTAACATCATAACATGGAACCCTATATGGATTCTTCTATACTAGTATCATCTTCCAAGATATGTTTTTATATATAAGGGTATATCATACCTAGTCATCACTTTACTGATCACTTTATCTTATAGAACGTGGAGGGAATATCATACTGGGGTAATACTATGGAGATAACACATTTCACATGTAACTGTTTAAGTGATCCTAGGCCAGTCCACTCACAAAACATATTAAAGCATACATCTGGTATACTTTCATGGGTACACTCATACTTAAAGGATAATAAGACTCTCCACAAATTTTTATTTAACTATACCAATATAAACTATTTGTGTCATAGTTCATACATGGAATTATTAGTCCAATCCATTTTGTCCCATAGACTAGCTAACTAGGAGGTGAGTAAGGGAACCTATACAAGGAGACACTATGTTTAATCATTTCATTAATACCCATATTGGTCCATATATCATAAGGATTAGGTTTATAACCACGTCGATGAAAATTATAGGATAATACATGAATCATGTTCTCAAGGATGCATCATTGACCTTCACATATACATCATTCCATAATAAGTTTTCCTTTTTAAAACCAATTATTTTATAATATGTCAAAATTCCAAGGTTGAAAAACCATATATCAAATGTTATATAATACATATAACTTTACCATAAATATATGTCCATGGACCACCCACATTATATGATTTTATTCATTAACTCATACATGTTTCATCACATGGGATTGTCTATGATTTTCATCACCTCCCATGGTCCTAACTAAAGAAAATATTCAATTCAATTAATTTTGTAAAATTTTATTTAACAATTAAATTAATTTAAAATACATATAATATAATAAAATATTTTCTAGAAACCAAAACTCACTAAATCATTGATCCATTGGGTTAATTCGACTCCCAAAACACACATGAATATAAGCCACAAAAAATTACAAACACTCACCACCAATTGAATCCTAAAATTAAACCACATTATTTAAAAATAATTATAAATCCACAGATTAACACACCTTCCTCAAAATTACATGTAATTCTATATAGATGAGGTATCTTGATATTATCTATCCACATCGATAAAATGAACAATAACATCATGATGATTCAACCATGGTACAATGTATTTATCTCCATTAAACTATTTGAAGCTAACCAATGTTAGTGTCTAAATAGGGAAGAAATAACTAAAGGATATTATTAAGATAATTCACCTAATATTATTGAATATATCTCTAAAAAACACCACCCCATCCAAGGAGTTTAAGAGAATTAGTGATAGGGAATCATGAGTAGGACCTATGCAAGGTTATATGAAATGTGGGGGTAAGAGTTAAAAACTCATTTGGGGAAATGGAAATGTTATCCATTTTAATGAAAACTAGAGAATCAACAAAATTCTAATGTATATGGAAAAAATATGTACCAGTCATGTAGTTTGAATAGTATGAGGCTCCTAAAACACACAATAGGGATCCACATTTTTCAAAACCATCAAAAAACATTGAAATTAACCATCGATATGAATTTTTTGGTTTCAAAAAAAATTTATATAATATTCCGATGTTGTGTGTGACATCACTAGTATAAAACTCCTTCCACAATTAACTCATAGATTTTCCCCAAACCATGCACTAACCATGTGATTGGGTTAAATGATTCCCAAAATTTCCAACATCTATCCAAAGTTTCAGAGACTGAATTGAGCACCCAAAACACGTCACTGACATTTATCCATATCTAAAAACATCCCATTGATATTCTCCAACTCTTATAATTATAATATGATTACCCACTCCCAAAAATACCCCTACTCCTTAGTCAAAATAAAAAATACCCCTTAATTTTCACAACCTATAATGATGTTTTTCTTTACCAAATCTCCACCAAATAACATTTCATTACTATGAAGTCCCAATGGCATAATAATCACCCTCTAGGTTTTAATAATTGTCATTCCATGGATATTATACCACATTCTATCCTATAATTCAGAAGAGCCTCTATTTCTTCACTTCAATCCATAGGAGAATTATTAATTACTAACTAAGTCAAACATATCATCATAAAATATTATAGATTGTACTCAATGACACCCACATATCATGAGACACAACATGATGATAAAAGAATTTAATCACAGGCTTATTGTTCTTCAAACTATATAACTCTACTCAAGAATGATTATTTGTTTCTCTGAGGCTAAAATTTATATAATATACATTAAAACACACTACCTTTTCTCCAATATGTTTATGAGTGAAGTTTTCATCTCAAAAAAATAACTTTCATATAAAAATACTGTTCAGATCTCCCATAGCCAACCATTCACAAAAATACTCAACTATAGATGATGAAATGATATAACGTCAATTATATTGATGTATAAACATCCAAAGTCATAGAAATATCATCCAAAGACCAAAAATGATGTTTGATCCTCACCCTCTTTGTAATTCCCTGGAAAGATCCTTATCATACTATATCCATTATCATACTTTCTCATTATCAAAAATGTATCTTCAATCTGATTAAGACATAAATCACACCCAAATCTATCAGGAGCGATATTAAAATTTATATAATCTATTTAAAACCTCTTACCACCCTATATTTGGTTATTCAATAAGGATCCAACTTAAAGTTTTCCCACATACCCATAATACTCCATGTTCCAACACAACTATCCAGTAATTGGCCCCATCAGACCCTAGACCATACAAAAATAAAGGGTGTATCATTGTGATGAATATGATTATAGCCACCATAAGGTGGACCTTATAGTCACTAAATTAAATTATATTGGTATATACATCATTTAAAATCCATCCATTACCACATGTAATTATTTCATTTGGTTTTACAACTCATACCTGAACACGAACATGAATCGACCAACACTAACTACTTGTGTTTCAACAAGAATTGCATCCTCAAAATCATTCGAAGCATCATATATAATGGTGGTTATTCCCTAAAAACATTTTAATTTGTTATAACCATTATATATATTCTCATAAACCACTAGTAGAATGAATCTTAAATAGGTTCTATAATCCCATATGTATTTATCTTCATGAGGACAATCACCGCATGTTAATGTTTTCTGTGGAATATTATTAGGTCAAAAATACCATATCAATATGATCCATTTCTGATTCCACCATCCACTATAAGGGGACACCTCAAATTTCTATCAAAAACATTAGAAACTATGCACACATGAAAACTGATCAAATTCATCAGTCTTTAACCCACATATGAATTCTCACTAATCCCTGACTAGACTCCAGCTCCCATGAATCACATGTCATAGAATATAGGATCAAAAACCTGTATAAATAGAAATTATCACCCCTCTTTTCAATATTATTTTACATGAATTATATTGTTGCATATATTCAATCTATCCCAAAAACCAACTCATTCCATGGAAATCCACAAAAACACTCACCACCTTGGTGTCATTGAAAAATCAAAAGATCATACCACTGTTATATTCATCCTAGATTGAATCATCAAGAATAAATATTCATATAATTATAAGGGGAATGTGATAAATAAAATGGTTTAATAATCCTACTGATTCTACCCATTGAATTCAAACACCATTATAAAAATCACATAATGTTATTTACATCTAAAAAACCTATGGAATCCTCCTTTCCTATAACATATATCTGGTAACACCTCTCTACATATGATATCATAATTATAATCATATTAAAGTTCTATTATCACTATTGTCATTAAGAAGCCTGAGATGACCCCTATATTTTTTTACCCTCAGAAATTTTTGTCACGTCTCAAAATCCCGAGCCACCATTAAAAACACCATTCTCTATAATTCCCTTTTCTAGGTAATAATTTATAGTACTATAAGTAATATGTTTAGATCCAGATACAAAGATGGTATGAGTATCTGAGTCCCAGTGATCCATGTTAATTTTTGAAATGTATGTTTATTATATCATGAATACATAGTCTTTCATAAATAGTGGATTAACTCCAGAATGTATAATATAATAAGAAATTAGATAAAATGATTATGTACAGAATGTGAGGTTTAAAGTAGAGGTGGAATTGGTTTTTTGATTTCAGATGTTTGGGAAAAGACAACCATTGGAGGGTTTGTTAAGTATTTCTGTAATTTATCTATATAATTATTTTTTAATGGATAAACAAAAACCCACATATAGAAATATAAAATTACGAAAAATATCTAGGTTTTTAATAATAACCCTAGGATGCTATTGATTTTTCAATATTTGTGAAATTTGGTTGGTCAAGAATGAGGATTGATGATGAAAGATCAATTGATCCAAGAATCGATATACAAATATAATGGTATCTCCACCATCATCATTATAGAGTTTTATTTTCCCCAATGAACAATCCAAAATCAATGTTTGATCATTATTTGAAGATTTAATACCTGTTTGTTTCTTTCCTCTTTAATTGTATAATTGAGTTTATGATTTTAAAACCATCACTCATAGTTTAATCTAGATGAATAATTTTTTTATTTTATAAATTGATTTATATAGTTTATAATCATTTTCCAAAACTATAACTTTAACTTAATGTTTTATGATTTTATCATATGAATTATCAATGATATTATTATCATTGTTCCTTCCAACCTATAATATATAAATATATATATATTCTATTATTGAGAAGTTCCTCTTACCGAGTGACAACTAGATATGGAATCAAGGGGCACCTGATCAGGGTGAGTAGATGGAGTCTGAATGAGTGTGCTGTTGAATGGTGATGGATTGTGGATGAGGTGAGAATGTGGTGGATGGAAATTTGTTTCCAGGGTGATGAGATCATTTGGTTAAGGCACTGTTTTCAAGAGGTATGGTATGAATTTAGATTAAATGGTGGCTGGTAGTGTCGAATGTGGTGGAGTCAGCAGTAATGAGTAATGGCTGCGAATTGGGTTCATCAGCGATTCTTCTATGGGAATTTGCATGAATGGTGTTCGGTGTGAATAATTTGAATAGTGTTTTCACATAGGATATGTGTGATTATCTACTAGTGATGAAAATATATTATATTTTAATATAATTAATTAATGAATTTTTGTAGGAGAGAAAGGGGTGGGGAAAGTATGAGGCTAGTGTGGTGTGAATAACCCCCGGCATGATGAATCTCTACCAAACCAAAATTAATAAAAATAATAAAATTATTTCTATAATAATAATAATAATATTATTATTATTATTAAAATTGTTTCTTTTTTTATATCTTTAAACAGATATTTCTCAAGGAAAATCCATCTATAGCTTCATGACCTTGATATTAAGTTGAATATTTTGAGGAAAATGATGGGAATTTAGTTATTTTTTGTATTGATTAGTATAATAAAAAATAAATATAATAGTAACAATATTATTATTTTTAATATTTTTTTAGACATGCTTTTTTCATACAATTTTGGATTGATTATCCATATGTGTCGTCATGATCCCAGATTTCGATTTCAGATTCAAGACCAATGTTTTTTTATTGTGACTCAATGATTGGGACCCTGATGGGATTTAAATTTATGTGTTTAGGTAATATTTTATTTAAATTTGTTATCATTATTGGGAAATAATGATCATATCTTAAGCATTTTTTAAAGGGGAATGCATTAACGTGATCCATTCAAATATTTGAATTCATTAGTTGTGACATATTAGTTGATGTATGTTTATACATAATAGACTAATGTTGACCTTTGGTAATTCATCATAATTTATATAAAATTGTATTTTTTCTTACATATTTTCTACCGTGAGAAATATTTCCACATATAACATGATGGTAGAATTTGTGGTGGACTACAAGATAAAATACACTATGTTATGACCATGCAACATATTCAAGAGATGCATGAAGATAAACGTTATATGTTTTCACATTCCAAGTTATGGTTGGGGGAACATTCTTGATTCATTACGGTATTTTTCCGTCACATCGATTATGCTGTTAGAGACTCTAATAAATAGTATAAAATGTTTTGGTCCTCTATCTAAAGGAGTGGTACTCTACTATCTTCTAGATCGTGTGGAATCTATGTCCTCTCTAGGATTTGTACCTCCATTGTCTACGAAGCATAGTGGCATGGCGTGTTCCACTCCACATAGATTATTGAGTGGTTATAAGAGGTGTGTGGATAGAAGATAGTTTCAACTCACATATGGATTATATTACAATGGTGTAGGCCCCTCTACATGGATTCTTGTAAGGTTTCATATGATTGTAAGAATTAGTGATGAAAATTTGGAGCTTTTTCCCAAGTCATAATTATTAGGTAATATTTGGATATGTAGATCCCCTTAATCCCAAACATGGTATTCTTATTTTGAATACATGAGTTATTCATACAATTATTATCTCAAATTTTTATTGATTTTACATGTTGTTGATGAGATTGTTGATCTCTCTCTTCATTGATGAATTGTGTTTTATCATTTCTAGTTCTCTTTATGGGTATGATTATATTTACCCATATATGGGATTTTCTTATAGTGTTGTGTATTTGGAAGAATACATAAATATTTAAAGAGATTAAGGCAGTCTAGTATTAGTGGAGCTTATCATTATGTGGTTTCACTGATCATTTTTGGTGGATGTACTCTAAGATATGGATGAATGTTTCCCCCCACTATACCCTTTACTATTGTTGTATGTTTTTGTTTCCCCTTTTATTTCTCACTCTTCATACAGTTTCCCCATTATATCATTTGTATTATGCTGATGTACTATATTGTATTTCTAGATAGTTAATTTCATGCAATTTTAAACACTATAAATAAATATAATTTATATTCCTATAAATGTTTGAATGGATATAGTTATGTTCATTAATAGAGGATCATTATAAATTGAAACCTATTTCATTTATGTATTATCTTCTCTTATCTATATCCCCTAGCCTATTTGAGGTAAGCTCCAGGTTGGATTCCAATTCGTTTTCCCACCATTTGGGCCTCGATAGGATAGTTAGTTATGGAGTGGTATCATACCAGTTCATCCATGGGTTAGTGTTAATTTTGGCCACATAAAGATGATTGGTTGGGAGTATATGGAAATAGATTTAGTTTTTCTTGAGTGTGTCATTTTGGCTAGCTAATTTAATGTTGGTGTGTATTATAATTTATCCATTCACTAGGACTCTTCCTAAAAGTTCTTCTACTCAGTATTCCAGTACATTAGTTACACAGAATAGTCAGTACATGAATTATATAGGATTTATTCCTTTGATTTAATTTCTTGGGTCACCTCCCAATATATGATCATTGACTATGGTACATATTGAATATTTTCACGATTCATTCATGATGAAAACCAGATTCACATTTGAGATTTTTTTTTATAATAACAAATTGATGGGAAAAGAATTGATTTAGGGCCCCATATGTGAGGTGTTTCCACCAGGATAACACTAAGATGTACTTCCAACTATTGGGATATGCATGGAACATCCTATAATATTCTATGAGAGTTATCATCCCCAAGCTGAGATATTGTTTGATCCGACATTATTAGACAATGGTGTGCTCAACATTTTCATGTTACCTGTGTTGTAGTAATAGGGAAAAATGATTTTTATTAATAATATAGAACCTTAGATAGAGGAATATTGGATTGAGGTTATGGTTCACGTTTTTTATATTTTTGGGATGTTAACTAACTATATTTTCACATTGATGAAAAGAATTGATCTTTGAGAAGAATTTGACTTGTGTGGTACTAGTGGATGAAACACCTATGTTGTGTGTGCTTCTTCAATTGAATAGATAGTGATATATAATATCTTAGAGTGGAATAGACTACCTTATCAGTAGGTATAGGACTAGAAAAAACAAAAATTTTGAGCATTCATCATCATTTGGACCAATTCCTACGCTGTTCCTCTTGGAGGGACATCTCTAGTTAGATATTGGTAATTAGTTGATCCTTTTATAGGTTATTATTTTTGGTGGTTTCGAGCTCTCAAGGAAGAGTTAAACTTCCCCCACTAAGACATGTCCTAATGTTGTGATCCAAATCTATGTGGTTTCAGCAGTGCCACATAAAGAGGATAATGTCGAGGTATGGTGGATGAGTTCCTTCAAAAAGTGACATTAAGGTATTTTTCATTTTCTATGTTGTCAGGGTGTTCATTAGTTAATGAGGAAATGTTGGTAAGAATAATGATGGATTTAGGTGGAAGGGGTTTGTGACCCCAAGCATCTATGTACGATGGAGGTAATCTCTCTATCTTATATGCTCTAGTTATAGTATTAGTTCATAGTCACAAGCCACTTTCTAAGGATATATAGATTTTCTGAGTCCTAATGATAATAGTAGATCCATTTTGATTTACCCTTGTGCTTTGTGGATCTTTCTGAGACGATTGATCATCATAGAAAGCCTAACCTAAAAATGGAAGGTGAGGAATCCTTTCGTGGAATATTTCTATTGATGATGGAGATTCACTATGATGTATTCATCATAATGGACCGGTTTCTTATTTCCCACACCTAGTTGAATTTTTTCTTCAAGGGTTTTAATGTACCTGTGATAGTGGGATGGAATTTATAAGTCACAGGTATAAAAGGATCCCATGTAGAGAAATATGATATAATATGTAGGAGGATATAGATGATTCCTTATCAATAAGATAGTATGTCCCTAGGAGTATAGGATCCCATGATATTTTAGATCATATGATGATAGAGAGGGATAATGTTTTTATTCTTATAGATGTTTCAGGATTTCCACCTCATCAAGATTTTTTTTATTAGGGAATTTTACTATTGAAGAGACACTATTTTCATCATTATATCAAATCACTACATAGTGTTGAGAGAGATGAAGTTGAAGTTGGAGGATCTGTATAGATAGGGCCTTATAAAACACCACCTCTTCTCCTAGAAGCCCAATATTTTATTCCACTGTTGGTGGATGAGATCATGAGGCTAGGTGAGGATAATCACCCTCCTCACCAGGTGAAATTTAGGGATGCGTATCCACCCTATAAAATTTATAAAGTTTATGACCAGTGGTTAGGGCTGAAGCAGTTCTTAGATATTAACCACATGAAGCGTCATCACCAACTCTAGGTTTAAGAGGAATATATTCAGATAAAGGATTTCCTATGATAATATAGTTTCATTTAGTGTTTGTTGATATAAATTTGTGTGTCAAAAAACCCAACATATATCCTGAGACATATGACCTAGATCAATACAGATTCTTGGAATGGTTAATGATTTTATTCTTCTTGATATGCTATTGTGCTCTGTATATATGGAGGGGAACATGAAACACTTTAAGGATGGACACAGTATATCTCACAATGAAGTTTATAATCAGATGTTGTTTATTTAAGTAGAAGATATATTTGAATCATTGGATATGAACCATAAATGTGAGGATGATGTAGTGTACATCCAATCGATTGTTGTTACCTCCCCACTAAACTAGTATGTTAGAGTGGAACAACTTGTTGATACCAACTATGGGATGACATATGAACATATATCAACTAGATATGGTATTGATTGATCATATAATGGTGGATAGAACAGAAACATTTTTCATAGTTGGATGATGAAACCTATCACACAGTGAGAGGATGTTCTGAGTAGGATTACTTCCATTAGTTTTATTTCATTGGGAGTTAAGGATTTACCAAGATCCTTTGGCATTATAGTTAATGACATAGATGTTATATATTTTTATTGATATCAACTCTTTATGTTTTATGTTCCTATAGGTGGAGGATGATGTACCAAGATAGAAGTGGAAAGGGGATTAACTTATCCATTTGAGATTAGATCCTAGTGGTGTGTTTTGGATGTCAATACATGTAGGAGGTATTCTAGTTTTATGGAATTCCCCCAAAAAGGTAATATGATTAAAACATCACATCAAGATTATAGTGAGGAATAATGAAGCCTTTGAGAGTCGATTTTAGTTGGGAATAGTGTGCCTATCCAATAAATATGTCCATGTAATATTGATTATTCAAGGTCTGGGTTGCTTGATTGAGGCTAACAAGTTAGTTTTTGTCCATAGATTAGATTTTCATCATCATTCTATTGAATTTATATATCATAGTTGTTACTATTCCACCATCTGTGTATCACCATTAGAGGTTATGGGTTGATTACCTTGCAAGACATAGCTGCACTGGATAGAGCCAGTGGGAGACAACATATATGTGACTATAGTTAGATCTAGAGAAGGTTATTAAAGGTGAATTACATTTTGTTGTTGAAGATAATTTCATATAGCTCGTAGGATTATTTTTTTAACTGATAAAATAGTGGTATTTGAAATTCGATGAGGAGATGTTGTCTAAGATAACTCCCCTCATCAAGGATCGTATAGATTGGGTCATGATTTTATCCTATCCAAATGGATTTTATGAAATATTAGTTTATTGTGATGCTTTATTGATGTGGAATACCTCTGGAACCTATGATCTTTCATAGATTGGGTGTTGTGTGTTTTCAAAATGGAAAAGATAAGGCGAAATATAATTTAATCATTGCATGATGTCGACCAAGATGATATTGATATTGAATGTGGTGTTTCCTTGTGATGGGATTTCTCGTGTTTGAAAACAATGATGCAAATACTCATTATTAGAATATTTGTCCCATGGGTGAACATTTTATGATGGCATGATAACATTCATGAGATCTTGTGGTTGTGGGAAACCTAATTTCTTTCTTAGTGTCATCACCTGTCTTAGTAGGTTTTTTCTTTTAGTTTGAAAAGACATGAAGGAGGGGATAGTGTAATGTATCTATTTTTTATGTGTAATATATTGTAATTTTATATGAAATAATTCAAGTTCCATGTGATAATATAGTGTGAGATTGCGAGTCCCAAAGAGCACAATGTTGATATAATTAAAATATTAAAAATTTTATATTAACCCCCTACAATATTTTAAGAAAAATAACTAAATAATGACACCTAAAATGTGGTATGATATCATAAATCTGACACCACATATGATTCAAAAATTAGGGGTTTATCTATAAAATGACATAAATATGGTCAATAATAGGTATTCGATTGATGATGATCATTTGAGGGGGCCTTGTTAAATAAATTAAAATTTTAATATAATCACATTATAATTGGAAAACCATGACCATCCAATATAAATATTTTGTTATATAATATATCTAGGGATACCCTCATAATACTTGTAGAATAATGAGGAAGATAGAAATTTTGTCATTGTTTTATTACGTATGAGGATTAATGAAAAATAGTTGATAGATCCATGAGATGAATGAAGAACATAGTAGAGTCTCTTCCTTCATAATAAGATAATGATTTATCCACTAATGAATTTTCCAATCCTTAAAAATGATGATGATTTTTTTATTTTATTCCAATTTATTTCTTTTCATGAATTATCTGATTTTGATTATGATTTGAAAAAAAAATCATGGTTTGATCAAGATGTATAATTTTTTTTGTAATTTATAATTTAATTTATATCATGAATAATAAATTTATTAAGCCCAGAAATTTTATTTTTTTGAATTTATCATCGATTTGATCTCTGATCTTTTTTCACTATTACACTTTCACAGTTACTATCATATATATATATATATATATATATATATATATTGACACCCTTATCATCCAACGGGAAAGAAATCTTTAGTGATGGAATTAATATGACTAGGTTGGGGTGAAAAGACGGTGTTTGTCAGGTGTGGTTTAATGGAATGTGATGGAGGTGATAAAAAAAAGGATGTAAAATAGTGGTAACATTGATGGGGTTGTGAAGTCGAGGTGATTATTTTGATAGGGTAAACCATCCATTATAGGGTTAGGAGGTTGGTGGTGCTAGGTGTGGTGGGGTTGGAATGGGTGAGTGATGAATGTGGACTAGGGTCGACATTGAGGTAGCGAATGGGTTTCACTTGAATGTTATTCTGTGTCAAACATGGGAATAGTTGGGTCATGTGGGTTGTTTTAATTTCACTAGTGGGAAAACCCATTAAGTTTTTAATAATATTATTTAATGAATTTTGGGATGAGACAAAAGGGGGTCGGGTGCATATGAGGCCTTTGAGGCATGATGAACCACTATGCATGATGAACCTCCCCCAAGATTCCTTATTTTATATTAACAATATAATCACAATAAAGGAATCATCATCATCATTATTTTTTTTATCAATCCATGTTTCATTTATACAATAAAATTGAGACTTCGGATGGATGATGCATCTATGGAACCATGACTATGGTACTACTGTGTTTTTTTGAAGACCAATGATTGGTATTTAATTTCAACTCATGTATTTATAATAATAATATTAATAAAAATACAAACAAGTTATTATTATTATTTTTATTAACTAATATAGTTTCTGATGCAGGTTTTTATACAATGTCACAATATGGATTTGTCTATAGCATCATGAACTAAGAATCGGGAAGAATTATTTTAGACCAATGTTTGGTGTTTTATTATGAATTGTATATCTAGGAAATGATATGATGAATGTACATTTTATGATGAAATTTATTTTTATCTCGATGTCCATTATGAGAAAATAGATATCCTATCCTCAGTTTTTTTCCAAAAAGGATCATGACTATTTAGTTCCCTTTTGATTGAAAAAGGAAATTCTTTGCAAGAAATTGATTATTTTTTGTGTTTGTTGAAAATCCTCACATAGAAGATCAGGTATTATTAATGTAAATATAATGTTATATCTTCATAGCAGTGCTATGAGGACCGCGTATCAGGGTATGCAGATTGCATAGGGGAAATAGTTCAAGGGATGAAAATGGTTCGTGGAAAGTTCATAGATAGAGGAAGGAAAATGGTTTCTGGGATGAATATTTATTCAATGAAAGAATGAAGATACTAGTGGATCCAAAAAGAATTAGTTCATAGATGGAATTGGACGATACAATGTAAATACACTATATAGATCGCAGATGAAAAAAGTGTCATAGAATAAGAAGGGTTTGTGGTGGCTATACCACATTAAGGATTTGGGAAATTTGATTTAGTGGGGGTGTTTGATCTATTATATACGGTTAACTATTCCATTTATTTTGAAGAGAGAATTTTATTATAAATATAGGAGGAATTTAGTGAATTCAAGATTGTTTCATAGGAAAATGACCCTACAAAGGGGAAGAGGTTTGAAAGGATGATTCAGTGAAAGTAGAAGTGGGCTAAAAAGATAGTCCGTAGAAGGAGGTTTTTCATGGCATTGTAGCCTGCAAAAGTAAAAAAGTGTGCTAAGAAGGGATGGTTCATGGAAAATGGTTCATGGAAGACTATATGTGGATGAGTGTTCATGGATAAGGAGTTGGTCCACAGAGAAGAAGAAATACATGAGCCATGTTTAAAGAGGCAATAAGTAGAGGTGGTACACTGAGAAGCATAGTTTATAGAGGAAGCATGTCAGTTTGTAGAGGAATAGATCTCAAACTATCAGTTTTTGGAAAATTGGACTAAATATACAGATTGAAATGGTAATTCAACAAATCATCTATCTACAATTGAGGATAAATGCTTTAATGAGGTTAAAGAGACTAACTTGTCCATAAACTATGTTAGGATTCCTCCTAAGGTAGTGAGATAGGGGGAACCGACAACAATTTTCCAAGGGATGTAGTGATCTTTCCCAAAAATAATTTACTAGAAGTGTGTAAAAAATATAGTGAATGTGAATAAAATTTTCTACTCTACAACCAGTAATGCTTTTTGGATTTAGGTATAACTGATACACTACTGGAATATGCCCGTTTTAGTATCCCTTAGTGGTGGACCGTGTAATATTTATGTATTGGATCATTGCATGTGATGGTTTTTTTACTACATATTCTCATCACACAGGTTTAATAGGTTCATACCAATGTATGAGTAAGATCTATCATTTTTGAAGAAAACTTTGACCCCCTATTCACCCCTCCCCTCTCAGGGTGTTCCGGGGTCCTTCAATTTTCTCTACTCATATGTTTTTGGTATCAAATATTGGTGGAATTAAATTTTAACCCGGTGGACTTCAAATTATCCTCATACATTCATTGGAAATTTACCAGATGGGAATTTTAGCCTATGAATAGTCAATCATGAGGGGATTCTCCTTGTAGAACTTGATGGTAGCCTTTGTTGTGTATTGAAAGGTATTATATTAGTATTTCCTAGTGTGATTAATTATTAATAGATTATTTGTTATTTATGTAATTATTGTTGGTCATCTGAGATATTCTAGGGTCAAAACAACCTTGGACACCCGGTAATGGTTCCCCCATATTCTTTATATTGGTAGAGTTGAAACTCCACAAAACATAAAAATATATAGGTCCTCTATCTATAAGAGTGGTACTACCCCGTAATCGTGCTCTAAATAAATGTGGGTCCTCTATAGGAGTTGTGTCACCCTCTACAATGTATAAGAGGTTCGAATTTCATGACCTTCCATATAGATTCTTATGAGGTTACATGAGAAACATGGGTCGGAGATGATTTATCCCTTGATAATGGAGTCATTTGGTATGGTTTATTCCCCTCCACATGGGATCTTGTATGGTTCCACATGATTCTATGCATTATAGATTGACCATTGGAGCATCTGGATGACTCATCATTCTTAGCTGATCAATGGACATAAATATCCACATTGTCTCGTTATTGGGATTCTTGCTGAGAATATATGGGTTGTGATTATGGTTTTTTTCATATTATAATTGAAACTCCATCATAGTGATGAGCTACTACTATCTCCGATGACAAATAACGTTTTTGTATTTCGAGGTATCCTGATTAGTATGTTTGAAATCTCAATAGAATGGGATTTCCCAATATGTTTTGCGAATTATGAATATGGAATAGATATTAACAATGAGTATGATGGGATTTTTATTAGTGGTTCTTAGTAGTTTATGGTGTATGTGACCATGATTAGTTGTTAGAATTTGTGATCTTGGGTTAGGCTCTCTACCAATGTACTCTATATAGTTGATAAAAAAATTGGGATTCCCACTTTCACTTATAGATGATAATATATTTTAACAGTTTATATCATTTCTATTTTATCGATGTCCTCTATTGTATTTTCCAATAGGTTATTTCATTCATGTTTAAACATCATATTTTATTGTTTTTTATTATTGTCTACAATGTTTTATAGATACATATGGTTGTGTGAATACATATATATTAATAAAATGCTACCAATTTCATTTATTTCTTCTCGATGCAATTTGATAAACCATATCTTATTAGAGGAGGGACTGGGGTTATGACCACTCTTACTTCCACTGGACTACAAATACCTGATAGTTAGAGCCATTAAAGATTCTCCCACTATGCTCATACTCTTCTATCATATAGGTCACAACTCATAATAAACATCTATATTCCAATCTCTATCATCACAAGGATACACATCCACCAAAACTCCAAATCTTGGGTTCAAATGTACATATATAAATTATGAATGAATTGAAAAAATATACTACCCACTATAGGGTATAAATTGTCACTTGGAATAAACATATTATATTACTTTCATGGGGATTATTTTCTCACTTATTAGAATATGACCACATAATACCACAAAAATAGGTGGCACGAATACAATAATAAAATGTTTTGGCATTGTATAATCCCAAAATGAAAAAATATGTGAATGAAACAAATAGCATTTTTCAAAAGCGATTTGTTACAATGTCACTGAGTGCCTATACTAGCCCACCATGGGACACTATACATCCCTTATAAGAGTAATTGCATGGTTGTCATAAAAGATAATCCTTATGTTGAATCAACAAAACCAATCATCAGAAATAATAATTTGTCTTAACAAAGTAGAATTCTATAAAATTTATTTTTAAGAAATGATATTGAAGTTATTATTGATACATTAAATATCTAAACTCTTTGTCATCAATGAAATTAATAAAATAGATAATTAAAAAAATGTCAAGTGAGGCCTACATTAATAATATCATGCGTGTAATATTCCCTCTTTCCAACGGTATAGGAGATAAAATTGAAAAAAATATCTAATACATATTACCTTAGTTAATTAATATCTCAACATTCCCATTAGAAACCAAGAACATATATCCCAGATCCATGTTAAACTGGACATCCTATAAATTTTTTTTAACAACACACTAATTTGAGGTCTATTACATTTTCAGAAACATTACTATACCACCTTTCTTACATCTACCCAAATATTATGAAAAAAATGAAATTTTCTATTACCAATTTCAAATATCACTAACCATGTTTATTCAAATTCATTCAGATTAGTTAACTACAATACCTCAGGCAAGCCTCCATATATATAAGAAGATACCAACTTGTTATGAGGGACTAGGGTGTTACAACGAGGATCTTATAACCTCTTATTCAATTGAGAAACTAGAGTATAAATATCCAAAATATTATCAATAATAAATAATTAGTGTATTATTGATGAATAGAAAACATAAATTAATATAAAATTAATTGATGAACATATATTCCTAATTCATAAATCTTCACCCACTAGGCCAACCAGATATATAAAATACTGAAAAAATACATTATAATATCTAAAACCTTCCTCGATCCTTTCTCACCCAATTATTTATCTAATATAACCATCTTAATCATGAAACACTAGACTGATACCCAACATGATCCTATAATAAATAAGCTCTTCTTGGGTACCCAAGTTCAATTGAAACCTGAACAAGTTATTAGTACAAATATCTAGTTTAATATTAATGGTCCCCTAAGATAAAAATAATATATATATATATGCATTATATATTCCCAAGATAAATAAAATAATGTGTATGTGTAAAGAAATAATCACAATCAATCATCAGGTACTCTGGTCCGACCAAGGCATTCCATATAGTTATAATAGTGGAAAATTTTCTAATATATTAGGAATTCCATATAGGCTTGAAAATTAAATAATATGGGGTCTCATAATAATTACATATTTCTGATTCATGGAAAATATGTACCCAATATCATATCATATAATATATTGCTGTTTAACGATCCACCCAACCGATCAAAGATAATTGTTATCAATCTCTCAGGTTCATGAAAAATCCTTATTACTACTAATATAATTGGAAAACTCCATATATAATACTTATAAGGTGACACCCAAAATCATGGACACATATTCTCTTACTATCCCTCTCAGGGTTTAACATAATGCTAGGTCACCAAAATGGGCCCCTAGGTAAAATCATATCAAAGAGTTCATTCATGAGTTCATTTATCTCAATATCATCTAATAATATAAACCTAATTCTTAGAAATTGTTACATACCCCTCATTACACAAATAATATTATAAACTCATTTACCTCCTTGGAAGTATCATACTAGAGCCAAACTAGGTAGACATCACAATTCCCATCTCACCATTCACATCATCATTGGTTTATCCACTCACCCAACATATAAAAATCGACCCGTATTATTCCCACCAAGGTACTCCTGTTCAATTATTGTAGGAATAATAACCCAATTCACTAATACAAAAGGCCATGGTATATAAAGCATCTCATAGTTCTATAATCGTATAGTCGATCTAATTATCTAGGAACCACACTCAATATTATTTGGAGGTGTCTAATGGAAAATATTCCAGGGTCCTCCAAATTTTTCCATTTCATTTGATTTTTACTCACATGAGTCGATATATCTCATAGATTATGTTTATATCTAATCCTTTTCTATTTAATTCCAAGGCATTAAGCTATTTATCTAGGTTTAGTTATAACCGAGGACAATTACATCCATCAAGATTCATTTTCATTTTGTAATGTTTTTTAGAAATAAAATGTTCAATATTACATAGTGGTTAGGCCATATATATAATAATTCATAAAAATATATTTCAAAAAGGTAGATATATAGGGACAACCCTCCATATATAATTTCACCATTTTAATCAATCCACACCACTTGAGCCTGTCCATACCTCACATCACCTCTTGAGCTCCCGACTAAAGCCATAAATCTAATTCTATTTATTACAACCAATTATAATTTATTAATAAATTAAAAATATTAATGTTATTTCTATGAGAAGTATAAAATAAATAAATCCTAAATCCATGGGGTTTAGTCCACTCATGAGACACACCCAAACCTAAGGCATACAAATCCACAACACTTGTCATCAATTATTCCATAATTGTTTTATGATTTATTTAATGATTCTAAAAAAGTATTTTCTAACATAAAATAAATGAAATTGAAATAAATAGTTTTAAAAGATGACCTCTATACATACTTTTGGAATATCAAGAGAAATACCTATCATATTATCATGAATCTACCTTGCTTTGTTAGAACCGTTTTGACTACCCAAGCCAGATGCAACTAAAAAGTATGTCTAAAGAAGAAGAAAAGAACCAAAGAAAAGAGAATAGATAATTCAACTCATGTTACTAATTAAATCCATAAAGCACTCCCCAATCTAAGGGGTTCAATGAGATGGATATGGGAGTACATCCCTTGTCCAATGTTAAAGATGGAAGAAGAAATGTGTGTGTGTGGGGGGGGGGTGGATAGTGTTTATGGTCCATTGTTTAAAAAGGTAAATGATACCCTATTTAATGAAAAAATGGAATACCACTTGGATGAATTAGGGTTAAGAAAATTATATTACTAACCTATGGAAGGAATTATCTCAACATTATATCTCACATGTTACTGAAACATGGATTTAAAAAATTTTAAAATTTATAATCATACAAAATTTCATGTTACAAATATTTTCTTAAAATTGTGTAATATACCCTTAACATAACAACGAAAGATGTAATATAACATAGAAACACTATATGAAAATGAAACTGAAAAATTAAAACTAAATTAAAATATGAAGGGAAGTTATTTATTATTTTATTTAAAATCTTATGTTTAAATTCTATATTATATATTGGATAAAAGAGATTTAATGTCTAGTTCATACATTAAGAAATTACTTTTAGATAAATTATTTATAATTTAATGCAATGATTTTTTTCTAATAGTAAAAAAATATTATTATAGAAAATAAAATAATTTTTTTGAAATAATTACGATTTGTACTGTTATTATTACACTAGAATGGTCTTACACCAAGGGGTGGGGATGGAGGGGGAATCAGTGTGGTGTGACTACTAATCCATCTTCACTTTTATCCCTTAATTACACTCATATTATTCTATGAATGAATCTATATCAACTTCTATCTATATAGATTTTTTTTGATATGTAGATATAGAATATTAAAGGAACAAGATTGGACACTGATATTGTAATTCCCCAATCATAGAAGCCCATAACTGGTGCATTATTGTTTTTAAATTTGTATGATTATAATGAATCATAACCTAATTGAATAATCTTGTTAGAATTTTTGGAAATAAATTTTACATAAAATATACTCTCAATAATTTAGGAAAAGAAAATAAAACATTATAATTTATAAAATGAAATAAAATACAATAAGGGAATCTTATTTAATGCTTTCTTCTTCATAAATTAGGGAAAGGAAACATAATATGGGTGATCTCAAATAGTCAGTATGTGTAAGTAAAGTGGAAGAAATAATGAATAAATTAGAATAAATAATCATGGAAAAGAAAAATCACTAATAACTCATGCCATTCAAATAACTAGGTATGGAATAAATAAAATTTCGTAGTAATAAAATGAAAAGAAATTCTCTTTAATCAGTAAAATTATAATGAAATGAATCCGTATATTTGTCATATGGAAACTTCATAGATAATAATAGTTAAAAATAAAAAATCGATAAATAAAATTCATAATTATTGGATTTCATGTCGGAGGAACATGAAAACCTAAACCATCAAGACCTTTCACATGTCAATTTATGACTATGGATTGAAAACTGTTTAATTTGAACAAATTATTTGTCTCATGAGAACATGTTGATGTATCAAGGTGATATATAATGTTTGGAACCCACCCTTCATTTTTAATGAAAATAATTCATAATATTGAATTATCAAAAATAATATTCCTTATCAAGTATCCATTTTGAATAATTAATACATATTTATCAATAATTCTTTAGTAAATAGAATAATTTTTAAAGTGAAAACCATATGTAAGAATGATGTTCATATTAGGAAATAACAATATCCATGTATGAGAATATGGATATGAAAGGATATTTAATATAATGAATTATTTCTATAAATTGAATGTTTCTTGATAAATTAACAATCACAAAAGGAAGTGATATTTCCAAGATAATCATTGAGAACCTTATTAAGGAAGACAGTCTTTAAACAATCCAAAGTTTCCCATACCACATTGATACATTTGAATAATAATTCCCCATGAATTAAATGAAACTTAAAATATCACTAGAGTAATGAGTTTCATGATATAAAATGTCAAAGGGATGTATATACATAATACAGAAGTGAATTGATGCATAATAATAAATATGTCTCAATGGAATGTAAATTGAGAGGAAATCTCTTACCTTGAGTTTCCTTTTGGGTTATCATACAATAAAATCAAATATAATTATTTTAATAGTGTAAATATATTATTAAATAATCATATTTATTTTTTAAAAAATAATATATTTTCTTCTTAAAATATCTTATATCTTATTTGATAACCATATTCCATCATTTTTACTATTTCGGGTGTTAATTGCCTAGTTTCTTATGTATATTTTGACAGGTTACTTATTATTCATATTATATAGATCATGTATTCATCATCTCTAGAATGAAAAACATGATTTAAATATCCTATATTTTCATTATATATATATATATATATATTTATTAATCCCAAATATTTTGGGATAGTAAATGAAATGAACCTCCCATTGAGACTTAGGCCATGTGTACGCATGAACGCTACTTTCATATCATTGTCGTATTAAAATAATTAAAATTAAATGATATATATGTATATTATATTTAAAAAATATTATTTATTTCACTTATAGTACAATTTTATATTAGAAACATCCAATATATTCTCCGTGTATAGTTTCAATGAATAACATCGCATTGAGGGGGTGATAGTCCATACATAATAAACTGAGGTTTTCGTATTTACAATAAAATAGAAAGCATAAGTGTATGTGTCATATAAATATTATATATGAATAAATAAATAATAAATATCACATATAACATATAAAAATATATTTTCCATCATAATTATCACCATGAGAGTCAATAATGGAAAAAATGAACATCCATTGTTTCATGAGGTAGATGTTTGTCGTACACATAAATTGTAAATTTTTTATCCATTAGATGGATATGTGTTTAGGTTCAGGTTGAAACATTAAAATAAAAACATACAAGTATATATTGGATTCTATTATTGTTATATAATCTTGGAATATGAATATTTTAGTTAATGGAGAACCAAAATAAAACTTTAGAGCTTGAGGAAGGATGTTGCCACTTTATTTGGTAACACTTTTTAGTTTCCACCAAAGGGATTCCTTGGATGGTTTTATTATAATGGTTAGGCATTGATTATTAGGGGAGGTATTCTAAGGAGATATTTAGAATTATATTTGTTGAGACAATATGTCTTGAGTGGGTTGAGGTTGTGTGTGTGTGGGGGGGGGGGGTGAGTTCCTTTTTATAGTGGAGTAGGAGTGCCACTCTTTTAAATTTGGGAAAATGGAATTACCCCAACGTTTTTACCATAGAAGTTGGATACCATAATACAAAAAAGTATATAAAATGGAGTATGCAGTATAAATATGGCCAAAAAATGTAAATTATACATGTATATAGATCATTTTGGGCATTATGTTTAATGTTTAACTCATTATTATGTATAATTTTACCTTAATCATTGTTATAAATTTTAATCACATTCAATAATATTTTTCATAAAAAATTATTTTAACTTTTTATAAATAAAGTGTTCTAATTTTAAATATGGAATCCATTTTTCCAAATTACAATCACATAAGTGGAAGAAATTAATTTAAAATTAATCTTAGATATGCGACAATAATGTTGAATTTTAATTTAAAAATTTTGAGAAGTTTACTATGATTTTATATTAAAATTCATAGTGAAATTAATAAAATTATGTAAATTTTTTTAATTTATATAAAATTTACCTAACTAATCTTTTAAACTACTAGAAAATATAATTTATTCTTATAAAAAAATTATATGAAAAAGTAGTTTTGAAATAAATTTCACTATTTTTCACTATTTATTAAAAAAATAAAAGTCACAAAAAAATACCAAAAACGCAACCTAAGATAATTTTTTTGTCTTTTAAAAAAGCGAGGTTTATTACTGAAATATAAAATTTATAAAATTTTGAAAAAATTGTATTAAAATATGCTCTCAATTAAAAGGCAGTATAACTTCCTTTATAAAAATATAGGTTTTCTTGTATAACATTATGTTTGTCCTTATCTTATGGATATAAAATGTTTGGATGACTATAGAACATATTTTTGAAATATAATATATATATATATTACAATAATATTACTTACTAATTATAATTAATTTAATTTATTAGAATGAAATAACTTTATTAGAATGAAAATAATTTTCTGTAAAAACTTTCCCATTATATTCAATTAGTTCTTATATTCATTTATAATAAATTTTTCACCAATTAATTTCTTTTATGTTCGTGTAAAAAATCTTTTCAAATTTTTTAGACTTATTAATAACTAAAAATTTAACATCAACTTTATATCTTATTATAATAATAAATAATATTTCAATAATACATTGGTTGTTTGTTAAAACTTGATATGGCTTGTAACACAAGCCATTGAAGAAACTTGATGTTGCATATGATGTAGACTAACTCAATATCAAGTGTATTTAATGATATGTCATATAATTAATTTATTTAAAATAGTATATGTATTGTAATTTATTGGGGTATTATATTCTGTTATGTGCTTGGTGATGTGTGTGATATACAATATCAAATAGAATGTTCTTACTTTGGAATTTCTGGGTGTTATATTTCCCGCAACATAATTAACTTTATTTGTTGAAATTCGAACTTATACTTGATACTTGAGGGATTGATATTTGAACATAAAATATTATTGAAAAAACAACATCATAAATAGTGTTAATAATACATATTCATAATAATAGGGTAAGGAAAATGTGAACGTCAAGTATTTCAAATAAGAGAACCTTATAGAAAACATGGATATATATGAAAGTAAATATATCTTTTTCTGATGGATAATGATAAATAATATTTCCTGATGAAAATTTATGAAAACAAATCCCTGAAAAATTGGTTATAAAATAGTTAAATGATATCATAAAATTTTATGATAATAGGACAACATTTTACTCTTAAGACCATTTTCCCAGAGTTAATAAATTATTTCACTATTTATAAATATATGTAAATATTATTTTCTATTTTACAAACATGATCATATAATTTTTTTGCAACATGAACTATTTCTTCATCATTTCATATCACATGATGCATCATATGGTCATGTTATACCTTAATCACTAAAGCATCATCCAAATATCTTATTAAACAATTTCATAAATGGTTGTATTTTCCATGATATTATGATCAAACACATTATAAGGAAGGTTACTGAATTTCAAAAAACAACTTCTCATTAGCCTATAATCAATATAACGTATCTCATTCTATATCATTTGAACATCATAATATTTTATCCTCTTAAAATATGGAAATAACTTTAATTACTATAAAACCTTATGGAAAACATGAATTTTTCTTTATTCCTTAAATTGAACAGAGATTATTGGACATACTCCTCAAATCCAAAAATGGTGTAATCTCCATCAATGATATCATAAACCCATTTAATAAATAATTACTCAATTATGTTATAGTTAGAACTTATAAAACCAATAATTTCATTATAATAAATCATTTTCATAACATTAGGAACATATTAAGTGTTGTATTTCCCTCATCCATGTATTTTCCAAAACTTTTGACATTCTATTGAATTAAATTCCTTGGTACCATTCAACATATTATCCAAAATACATAACAAAAATTACTATGTTATAATCCTTACATATTTAATAAATCATATGACGAAAACATTATACATGAAATACTTTTACAATATATTTCATAGATCCAAATATAAAGTCATATTAATCATTCCACTTCAATTGTGTTAATAACATATTCTTGGCCCTGACCCCTTAATTGTATCGATGGTATATTATCTTGATGCTTGGTGAATTTATTTTAATAGGGCACTATCCAAATTCAATTGTAAAACTAAGTAATATTATTTTACTTATTTCCAATGCATTCTTTTTCCTGGTGACCCTTTTTCCAAACATATAAAAACCCAAAATCTTTTCAATCATTCACCAGAGAGAATATTTTTAGAGTTATCACATGTGGGAAAATCCTTATTTCCATTATTATTATTTGGATCATTCAATTTTTCATGTTGGACAGATAACCCTTTCTTACCAATTTTTCCCTTGAATATATTGAATCTAGAAAATACCTTCTTTATTTTGATGGCACATAGAACTGTATTATTTGATGGAAAAGTTTGGGGGACTATTTCCCTATAGATATTTGTCTAAAGAAATTAAAAGAATTGGTTAATCCGACGCTTAGTATTGCAAATGAAATCTATAGAATACACTGATTACCTAGTAATGTTATCTTTATATGCCCAATACTTTCTTCCTCATTTTTCTTTGTCCTAGGGAACATTCTCTTCATCTCAGTTTTTTAGTCATCAGGGATTTATTTATTGAACAATGTCTTCTTAAAAGCTATCCATTCAATGAGTTTTACATCTTTTCCTCCCTAGTATTCTGAAAAAACGACCACCATTGATCCACATCTCCATTCTGAAAATATACATCAAGTATCCGCTTTTACATTTCATCACTTCCTAATTCCATGAATATATTCCCCAAAGATATAATCCATTTCTTATCTGCCATTGGTCGATTAGCCCCACAAATTTATGGGGGACTCTATAGTATAAATGGATCCATCGTTATTGAATCTCATTGTGAAACTGGTATCTACATAAGTGAATGTTTATGATTAAAAGCATGATTAATATACACTAGTACTTCCATAACATCCTTATATCCACAACAATATGTATTGGTCTCCTTTTTTGAGAAATCTCAAAATTTTCCATTAGTATTGATACTATTATTCCTTCACGATCCCATTTATAAACTCTATTATACACTATAATAGATCATAAAATTAAGTAATATAATGTATACTCCCAAAACTAATGAAACTAAAATCATAATATTAAAATGTTTTTCTTAACTAATATCATAATAAAAAAAATTATTTCTTCATGGAAATATTCACATTAAAATCATTAATAATGGTTTGTATGAAAATTTGAACTATCCTATATGTACCCCATGAGATTGTCAAACCAAGTGTGCAGTAAGGATCTTTATTGTGTACAATGTTTTTTTGAGTTAGGCCTAATATACCTTGTTGTAGTTATTAATTGTACATACATATGACCAAGAATCAGGTCTACTTATAGTATCTAGATAGGGATGTATTTCATTAAATACCCACATAATATCTATCATAAAAAAATTATGGAATATTCTTATATAATTATCCTTAATGTCTATATTAGGTTTTGTCTATTTGATCTATGTTTTCTCAATATAGACTCTATGGTTTCTGGAAAAACATCCATTGATTCCAACGATAATGTCAAAACCCCTGAAGGATAGAGCTAGTGCATTATTTTATTACATTTACATGATTAAAAGGAAACAAATAAAAATGGGGTGATTAACTTTATTGTTTTAGAGTTCCATATTATATAAATTATACCCATAATAAATTGGTAATGGAATATAAAACATGATACATTATAAAATTTAATAAACTACGTCCTAGAATGCTTATTGAAAGGAGTTTTTTTATAACCTATAGAAAGGAAACATAATAACAGTGACCTGAAATTCCTAGTAAGGATAGGTAATGTTGATGTAATAATGAATCAATGAGAGTAAATAAACATGTAATAGAAAATAACTAATTAATAATTCCATTCAAATAACATGATAAAAAATTATCAATATGTCAAGGTAAGACACTGATTCACACATGCCATTTAATCAATAAAATGCGAATGTAATGCATCTATAGATATTATCATTTGAAAAAATCATGGATAATACCAATGGACAAAATATCTATGAGATAAATTCTTCATTATATGATATCGGGTATGAGGAACATGAAAAAATATACTTCCAAGACCATTCACTAGATGGTTTAGAACTACGGATAGAAACCCATTTAATTTAGCCAACATATTTGTCTTATGTGAACATATTGATGAATCATGAGTATTTATAATGTCCATGAGCCAAATTTCATCTCTAGTACTAATTATTCCTCATATATAATAATAATAATAATATTCTTAATCAAATAACCATATTTGATAAATCATATATATTTACCAATAAATCCCTAGTAAATTAAATATCTTTGGCAGTGACCGTTGTATGTAAAAATGATATATGCTTTAGGAAATAATAATATGTATTGTGTTTTATTGTTTATATTCATGTTCATTTAAACTAAATAATTATTAAAATAAATATATTTTCTCAAGATAAATTTAACAATCATAAAAAGAATTGATATTTCAAAGATAATCATTGACAAAATTCTCAAGGATAAAAATCTTTAAAATTTCTGAAGTCTCCCATCCCACTTTCAAAAATTTGAGTCATAATTCCACATGAATTAAATTATACTTAAAAAATCATGATAATAAGTTGGTTCATGATATAACAAATAAAATAATATTATATAAAACATATAAATGTGAATTGGTGCATAACACTAAAAAATTCTCAATGGAATGTAAATTGAGACAAAATTGCTTACCTGGTGTTTAGTTTTTGGTGATCATCCTTTAAAGTAATAAATTATGGTTTCAAGAGTGTAAATAATTTATTAATGAACAATATTCAGGTTTAGGAGGTCATATATTATCTTATTATAATATCTTATTACCTGTTTGGAAACTATCTTTCATCATATTCAGTATTTCAAGTGTTAATTACTTTGTTTCCTGAATAAGTTTGGAAAACTAATTTCTCATTACTATTAATTAGATCCTATTTTCACTATCGCAATAATTTAAACAATTATTTAAAAATCATATATATTCATTGTATATTTATTTACAATAATCCATATTATTGGGAGATAAGAAATGAAATGCACTCTTCATGAAGACGTTAGGTTATACTTACACGTGGTCTCTACTTTCATTTCATTGACATATTAATAAATTAAAAATTAAATGATATATATTTATATTATAATTAAAGTATCATATAAATTTCATATATAATAAATAGGTTTATTAAAACCGTCTTTTATTCATTCCATTTATAGTTTGAATGAATCAAATCACTGGGATGGAGAGGCAGTCCATAGTGCCACAATCGATGTTATCCTATTTACAGAAAAGGGAAATAATAATAGTTTATATTATATAAATATAATATAAGAATAAATAAATTATAGATATAATAAATATCATTAATAAAATGTTCTTCCATTAGAATTCCCATAATTAGATGTGGTAAATGGAAAAAATGAATAATCATCTTTTCGTGATGCAGTAGTTCATTGTACACATAAATAATGTACGTTACCCATTAAATGGATTTATATGTAATTAAAGGTATAAAAATTAACAAAATAAAATACTAGTATATTGAGGAGACTAATTTTATTATATAATCTTGATATAAGAATATTTCTGTGGTGGAAAAAGGAAATAAAACTAAAGGGTTTGAAGAAAGATTCTACCATTTCTTTGGGTAACTCCTTTTGGATTCCACCAATGGTAATCCTTGGATAAATTTCATATCAAGGTGAGTATTATAGGATTAATTTATGGATTTGGAGGAAAATATTTGATAGATATCTGTTTAGAAAAATTTCCTCGATAGGTGTGAGGTTGTGGGAGGGGTGTTTTCCTTTTTACAGAGGCGGAGGAGTGACACAATTGTATATTTTTTTAAAAGGAATTAAACCCACATTTCCCCATTGAAGGTATCACCAATAATTTACCAACGTATATCCAATAGTGTATAGGGTCTATTTACGTCCATATATTGTATTTTGGACATGTTTCTCTGTCATTTGGGCCCTTAAGTTTATGTTTTTATCTTTTTTTAATCATAATTTCACTGTAATCGTTGTTTTTAATTTTAATCATGTTCACTATATTTTTGGTCAAATACAGGGTTGAAATTATTATAAATTATAAATTATTATGAATCAAAATATGGAATCCATTTTGAAAAATTCCAATCATAGAAGTGATATAAATTATTTTAAAATTAATCCCACACACGTGATGACAATTTAGGGTTTTAAATTAAAAACATTGAAAAGTTTATTATTTTTTAAGGTCAATTTAAAAGAGAAATTGATTCAAAAGACATAAATTGGGTTAAATTACATAAAATTGATCTAATTAATATTTTAATACAATAAAATATACAATTTAACCTTATAAATAAATTATTCAAAAAAGGTGTTTCGAATTAAAATTTAGTATTTTTCACTGTTTAATAAAAATGAAATTTCACAAAAAATACCAAAAATTTTACCAAAGGTAAATTTTATCAATTAATTTAAAAAATAAATTATATTTGGATATATTATATTTAAAAAAATTCAACAAAATTTATTTAATATAGGGTCTCTATTAAATGGCGGTAAAACTGCCTTTATAAAATATAGACTTTCTGTGTATAAAATTTTGTTTGTTCTTATCTTTTCCCTATAAAATATATTGGGTGAGTATCCTAAATATTTGTTTTAATATATAATATACATATTAAATTAATATAAATCACTATTTTAATTACATTATTTTATTAGGATAGAACACCTTAATGAGCATAAAAATAGTGTTATATAAAAACATTCTCGTTATATTAAATTTGTTATTATATTTATTTCTAAATAATTTTAACCAATGAATGTGATTTATATTTTTGTAAACCATATATTTTCAAAATATAAAAATCCATTTTCATAACCACTAATTTAATTATTAGGTAATATTATATTATATAAAATAACAACATTTTTTTAATATACTATTGTATGGTAAAACTCGATGTTTTGTGTAATGAAAGACATTTAAGAAAAACGTTGTTGTGTGCAATGCACGTTAACTCCGTGTCAAGTGAATTAAAAGGTATATCATTGATTGGATATTTTTAAAATAGTAAATATATTTTATAGTGTTGTGGTATTATATTTTCTTCTGCTTTTGGTTTTTTGTGTGATAAACACTATTAAATAAAACTCCCTTACATTATATTTTACTGGTGTAACATGTATTTGTTAAAAATGTAAAAAACCATTAAAATGACTATGTTCCTAGTGCATTGTGGTATTTATCCCACATACACATCATCGTTGTAATTATGAAAGGTAGCCTAAAAAAGGGTATGACCTTGAACCCATAATCCTAACATTAACTAGTTACAATATAAGAGAGGAATTATTATCTAATTATACAATATAATGTAATTCTACATACTTTGATTTATTATCACTTGTGGTGGCTTGAGTCCCCTATTATATATGTAATTTTTCCCTCTCTTACTATTAAGAGATTGGATACATTCATGTTTAAAATAATTTTATAGTAAAAGGATATAAGCTTCTTATTTCAGATCAAAAATTTGGAATTTGATTAGTAACCACACATATGAACTCTCTCTTGGTCAGCATTTTGATTCAAATTAATGATAGAGGATAAATCTCTCAATATTATCCTTTTTATTTTTCATCACTATTAATGTAATTTGTATTCATTATAACTCCTTCATCTTTAATTGAATGGGATAATTTATAGTAGGCACAATGTAAGTATTATTCTCTCTCTAATGAATTCAACATTCATTATATTAATTGATATGTTCAATAAAGAACATTACTCTCCCCTTTTCAGGTTGTTTAATATAATTATTGTTCACGTAGTCGAGTGTCTCATAATAGTTTCTTCAATAAAAACATTTATTTATATATTTTGTGAGTATTTAATGTAACATAAGTTTTTTTTCATATAAAAAATACTTCCAATATCATCATTTTGTTCTTTTAGTATTCTTAAAAAAGTGTAAGAATTTTTTTTTTGAAATTTCTAATGAATATTCACCTTGTTTTAATTTTTTTATATTACAATATCATAGGATTCTTCCACTTTTCAAATATGCCACATTTTCAATTTTCATGAAATTAACATTTAATCATGGTGTCATGGATCCTATATCATACAATATATCTCTCTCTTTAGAATGTTCACACATGTTGTGAAGTGACATCTCACACTATGGCACTCATTTCATTAAATTCTATTGAATAAAAAACATAACATTAATTTTTTTTAATATTTACACATATAAAATGATACATGAAATTTCCCCATTCTACATGTACATAATATTTGTGTCCAGAAATAGCCTCGATTGGTCCTATTCAATGATCCTAACAAGAATCTTGATCCATGCATGTTTAAGATGTTTGTTATATAAATAAAATCTCACTAAGAACATCTAATTTTTTTATGAATACAAATTCTTTAAAATTGTATATATTCACCTAGTAGGTATATAAAATTAAAATTTGTGAATTACCATTTTGATACATTATTTAATTCATATATATGTTTCATCCAGATTTGGAATTAGTATAAATACAATTCATTTTAGATTAATAAACATGGGAAACAAGCTATATGACTCTCTAATTAGATATGTAGAGTATGTGGTCATGAGAAATCATTAATAAACAATAAAATTCATGTTATCTTATATAGTATGGTTATATAAAGTTAGACCAAATTATAATTTGCTTTCATATCCTTGGAAAGAAGAAGTATATATATTTTGGAATTCCCATACTTATTTGAAATTAGTTTTTTTCACCATTAATATACATCCAACAATCAGTTACATAGATTATAATATGTTGAGAAAATAATTTCATTATTTTAGAAAATTCCATATTTTCCAAAAATATTGTCAAATTATTTTTAGATACTTTCCTAGACTTCACAAAAGCATTAACACTTCTCCATAACATTTAATAAAATGATCTGTCATCCATAAATAATTTTCGAGGATTATTTTGAATATCATATCATCAAAATTCAAAAATGATGTTTACTTCCTAGAAGGTACCTAGCCATATCCTCAAGGATATCAATATTATTCTCATTATATTTTTTACTTAACGTAAATAGAGATAAAAAACTAAAAACAGAAGCATCATTATTAGTATAATTAATTTTTAATATTGATAATGGTAGCACATCCAATAATGCTTTCATTTTTATATAATCTTGAAAACCAAAAACATCTAAAATTATGAATGCATTCTCTTTATACATACAAAAAATGGACCCAACACTATTAACTCAAATATCAACATTCTTTTGTTAAATAATTTCCAACCTAGGTTTTTTCCTCTATCACATATTGAAATCATGCAAATTTCCTTCTTCATTGATAGATAATAAAATTCAAATAAAGAGTCGGTCCATCACTCCCTCCAATTTGTTTCAATAACAATTCTAGATTTTTTCTTGTCAACAAGTGAACTAATTTCTCTTCTCTGCCTTTTTTATAAGTTCATTCTTTAATTTACCTCTCTCCCCCCTCATTGTCTATAATTATAATGAAAATAAGGGAGATTGGTATCACATACATCCTTATATAATGTTGAATCCACCATTCAACTCCAGGTCTACAAGATACATGCTCAGTGTAGAAAACATGATAGTTTGATTTAGATGTAATAATTGTCCACAATCAATAGGAAGTGATAAAAACAATTACTGATTTCAATTATCTTCTTTAGAGTGTTTTCATATGAATCAATGCTGATACTAGTTAATTTTATTTGTTGTTGTATGTTTTCCATACATTTTCTGACCTGATTTTTTGGAGCCTACATAAAAAATAGATTAAATTATTATTGTGAAACATATATGTTGTGATTTAAATTTTCCCTAATCTACCTCATGTTTAATCATATTTTTCCACTAACTAAAACAATTTACACCCATTAATTTTTTATCTAATTCTATGAGAGTCACGATGAATAGAAACTAAATTCCTACCTTTATAGTGACTATTTATATATAATATATTCCATAAAATTTGGATTTTTATGAATCAGGTGATCTCAGAGGTTTCTGACGAACCAACCCCTTATGGGATGAATTCTATCTTCTAACCATATAGTAAGATTCATTGTTAGAGTTGTTGAGATAATAAAAATATGGAATAATACATAGTTTTTAATTATAGAAGATTTACTTCATCAAATTCCCTTTTGGGTATGATTTACTTCAATATTTCTAAGATGGATACATTTATCATTTGGATGTGTCCAGTTTTGATAGACTACTCACTATAACATTGTTGATACATTCCCCATATGTTCAATAGTATTCAATTTTTTAAATCATAAAATTATTAGGACATTTATTAATATGGAAAATTTAGTATTTCTTAAATTATTTCATTAGTTATCAATTTCTAAACCCTAATTATCTTCAATTTACTATATTTTTATAATTAAATATTATATAAATTTTAATTAATTATGGTGTAATCTCATTTATCATTAATATCATTAGTTGTATTGATAATTTCTTCAAAAACAGTTAGATTTTCAATTTATTAAAAAATTTAATTGAATATATAATATTGGAAAAAAAATTCAACTATGTTTTTTTACACTAGAGGGAGGGTATGGGTAATTTCTCTCTCTGTGTGTATTGGGATTGAACAAATGTCACATAATAATTTTAACTACATCTGCATTATTTATATTCTTCACAAAGATCGCCATAAGATCACATGTTATTCAATTTTTTTATTCTCTCAGGATATTCTTCATGTGGAATAATTTATTCCCATTTTATTTATACATTATCATGGTATTATAATTATAATATATCTACAAATAATCTAGTAATATTTTTAGACATCACATCAGAATATGTAAGAACTTTTTTATTTTCCACATGTATTTTTAGATGTTCTCTTACAAATCATAGTCTTTTAATCTCTCTAATATAATATTATTTTATTCTCCTAATTCTTGTTCCCTTAAAATAAAAAAAATCATTCTTTTATTAGGCATCTACGATTAATAATATTATTTACACAAAATAAAAAACTTATCCTTTTTAGTGTGGACTTATTCAGTGAATTCTTAGGGTTGTATCCAATTGATATATTTCAAGCATTCATAATTAGTTTCATGGGAATTATTTTTAAAACATAATTTTCAATATTATTTTTCAAAGTATTCTTATCTCCATTCTTTAGATTTTTTCCCTCATTTAATTTTTTATTAAATATTTAAAAAAATTGTATTTTCATTCATATTATATTTGATTATATGAACTTAAAAAAAGAAAAAAAATATTTTTATGTATTTCAAATTTGTTTAATCTGTTTCGTTTTTTGTTATTAATCAATCATGGTTTCATCTGATTAGGCATCATACAATTTGAAATGAACTTTTTTTTTCCTTTTTTGTTATACCAATAATCCAATTCACTATGTCCCCTAATGTAACAAAAAAACCAACAAACCATGATTTTTTTCACTGAACATCATGTTGTCAAATTTTTTATGAACTGGTTGGTTTTAGTTTTTGGTAGTTACATTAGATGGTTGGGAATATTTTGGGGAACCATATATTATAGAATATATTTTAATAATACATGAAAAAATAGTAGTCTTCTCATAACTTTCCATCATTTATATGTTTATAGATTTTGGTTTTAAATTTTTTACTTTATTTATGAACTAAAATAACACATTTATTATTTTATGACGAGGATGGATCCATCCCACTATCTCTTGATTAGGCATATCATTAGTTGATATTATAGTATTCCCAAAAATGATAGATTTATTTTATTACAAGAATAATCTATAATGGTATCTATGGAATCAACTCTCCTTTTAATGTTTTGAGGAAATGAACAATATAATTTTTCCATATTAATTTATTGATCTACAAGATCTTAAAATTTATTTTTGATGATTCCATTATCATCCTTCAGTGATTATTAATGTTTTCACTTTTTTCCGTATATTTTCAACATACTCAGTCATCATTATTGATTTCTTTAGTAGATGTTAAAACTCATCATACCAGTTTATTTTATACCATTTTGATAATCATTGATAGTTTTTTCTTTTATGAATGCATGGATACTCTCCTCAAACTCTTTCATATATTTTACAACTCTTTAATTATAGTGATCCAATCATTAAAAAACATGGGATTCATTCCTCAGGACCCATAATAATTTCTCATGTGTCACATATATATTTGGAGAGTATGAAAAGGACTCATAACCTTTCATTTAAATTTTTATATATTACTTCATTATTATCTCCAGGGGGTGATGTTGACCTACAAGAATCAAAACATTCAAAAAAATGAGGTAATTAATTTTTTGGTATTATGGAGGATATCATTTATGAAAAAAATTGATTCATATTTTGAATCATTAGAATTTTGATAATACCTAATGATACATGGTTCCTAAATAGTTACAAGGGAGTTTTGGTACCACTTATTCGTATAGATATAATATAATGAATTATATAAGAGTGTTTTCTATATCATAGTTGTTCATTATACCACTATTTATTGATCTTCTATACATGATCATTCACTGATGGGTTTTCTATAAGAGGAAACTAATATTTCAATCTCCATTGGAAAGGGAGTTTTCTTCTCTTCAAAAATATTTTCAAGTGATAACATATTTGAATATGTAACATTAAACTATCATTTTGATCACCATTTAATAGTATAAATTTATATTTATTTTTTTAGGGTTACATGAATTAGTTTCATCTCTTTTCTTAGTACTTAGTAATATTTTAAAAGACACATATTATATGATTTATTTTATAGAAAAATACTATAATTATTAAAAACATGGATTAAATATAGAATTTGAAATGATAAATGTAATATAAATAAAAAAATAAACATGATAATCCCAAATAATTTGGACCAATGCTCTAATACCAATTGTTCAGATCATTTTGAGATGTCACCAAGCATAGTGGGATGGGTGAATCAGTGTGTTGTGAATTATAATATAATTTAATTTTTATACCTTAATTACCTCATCACTTATTCTGTGAAAACATCTCTCTCTATAAAACTCTATATATTATTTGGTAAAAATGATTATATAAAAAAATCATCAAATGAGGACACTAGGGTTTGTTAATTTGGTTCACCTCCATTTAGATTTTAATTCCTCGGTAGGTAATTGTTGTTATCCAATGTATATAAAATCCATATTATAATCAAAATAAGCCCATGAAAGTGTTTAACCTGGAACACAAAATCCTATCAGTAACCATGGACAATTGAAGCGGTTGATTTCTATACCATTTTAAAAAAGAATATGATTTTAATTAATTTTATTTAAGATTATATATGATGTCTTGAGACCCACCTATAATGTATGATTATTCTACATTATATATTAAAGTAGTAAGATGGGCCTTCTTGATATTCCTTCATATATTAGAGTAAGATTCTTACAGCTAGATTTTTCTAATCATTGGATTTGAAATTGTTTAGTACAAAAACAACATAGAACTCTCTTATTTTTGATTTTATAGAGAATTAGGGTTGTTTTATGGCTCTCTCATTGTTATCATTCATATATTTATAAATCATGATGGAATTATTCTGACACATGAAAAATATCTTGTTTCATCATCTTAGAAAATTTATAGAATGAATAATGTATTTCTTTATCTCTCCATACATATTTTAACATGTAGCATATTCATCTATAAGAATATTCAAGAAACTCATACTCCTTTTTGAATTTTATAATTTCATCAGTGTTTAGTAAATTGAGTGTAATAAAAATTTATTAGACCTTCATATTTATTTGAATATTTCATGAATATTTATATTAAAATAAAATAATTTCCATGTGTGGGATCCCTGAAATATTAACCATTAACTCATATAATCAACTGATTAATACCCCATTGAATTATTCCTAATTATTTACCTTATGTATGTATAATTTTTAATTTTTTTTTTGTTTTTTGAGTATTTTGGGATTATTTCTAATTTTATAATCAACATATTTTTTGAGTTCACCTGATATTTAGATGTATGAATGGTTTCATGTATACTATCGTATGTGACATGTAATTCGCTTTAAATAATGTCTCGTGGTGTGTAAATCATGACATTTAATAATGTTCTACAAAATATACTTATTTTTATTCAATCAATACATTTTGATAATTGCGGATCTATTTATTTCACAAGTGTGGTTAAAATGTAATATAGGTTTATTACAATCCCCTTAAACAGTCTTCTGTATTGATGTAATTATGAATCATCATCCATAAATGGTCTTGATTTTTGATTTATGTACAAAATAACACATTAAATGATTAATTTATTTTTTCCATGTGTATTAAAAATATAAATTCTAGAAACCCATGAAAAATCATGCGTTGTTAATGAAAAATGACCTTACATGTATATTTATTTTCAAAATATACTAAACTCCCACACATGGATCTTCTCATTTTAGAATTATGATATGTGGTTCCATTTTCAAATTTAAAAACCCAGAAAATCAGCTATAACACTCTATATTCACGTACATGTGACATTTATTTTTGTAGCAAAATTTAGATACATAAATCATCAAATTATCTTACTATGTAACATTATATTACATTTACCAATATTAATACATGAAATAAGATCCTCAAGAAAAATGGATTTTATTTCAAAAATTTGCATCCTTAGTAGAAGTAGGTTATTTAGGCCACTTAACAACATCATATATTAATTTTCATATAACATCATACCTAGAGAAGTCACTTCTGGGCTTCTATGAATTTATATTTCTCAATCATAATTACTAAAATAATATTATGATGATTTTCTAGGAATGTTATATTCAATAATGTTTATTAATAATGTTATACATAGTTCTATATCATCCATCAACACTTCCCTTTGATTCTTATGATGACAATCCCATCAATATTAGAAAATAAAAGACACTTTGTAGAAGGTTAACAGTCAAATACTCATAAAGAGAATCGATATTATTATTATAATTTACTTATGAAAAAATATAGATATGAAATACCAAGTAGATAATTTTAAAAATTATTTTCATTCCTTTTCTATATTGTTATTTGAATCACATTAAACACTGATACCACTTAGATATAAACATGACGATAATGAATTGTATAATATATGTTTGAAATACATAATTTTTTTAAGAATTTAAATAAATTATATTTTGAGATATATATAATCCAAGGTTTACCAAGTCTCCATTATTTCCAATTTTTTTGATCTTAACATTGTATGTGGCATGATATTAATATAAAATTATTGATAATTACATAAGTGATACCCCATTATCTTATAAATAGATCCCTTCACCAACCTAGTTATCCATAAAACAAGATCTATTTATCTCAAAAAAAATGTTCTTCAATCATTCTCTAACCATTATTCATATTTTTTTGAGTTTTTGGTATATCCAAAAGATATTTCTCTAATGTTTCATGGTTTTTATATACGTATAAGGTAAAAACCCCTAATCAAGACTTTTTTATTTTTTTATTTTAATTATTATCATTATTCCCCAAAATATATTCTACCTATAATAATATATTGACATCATAATTCTTTTTTCACATAAATTTTATTATATTTATTTAAAATAATTTTCTTCTCTAGCCCCATCCAATTAAAAAATTAAAATGTTTACCATTCATATGTGCAGGAAACCACCTCTGTGGATGATCTGTTTCATTTTTTATCACCAAACAAAAAGTATTGTTATAATATTATATTTAAAGTGTAAATAATTTATTTTTTAAATAATTAATATTTTTAAATGATAAATATTTTCTACCTATGATTTTGTCTTATGATAAATGTAAAAATCACTCTTGTGTACACAAAGACTGCTGTCTTCATGGTCATTTGTTTGGTTTTTTGAAACTAATTAATATGGATGTTTATTAAAATGTATTTTATGAATATATATGTTCTTAACGCATAATATATTTCATAAATAATATTATTAATATATAAAATAATAATTAATGATCACAATAATGTAACCCATTAATATAGATAAATTATCCGTAGAATCTCATCATTGATTCCATTTTGGATAACTATAACAATGAGTTAGATGACATGAAATTTGGTAGACATCAATAAAAAACACAAAGATTTTAACTTCCTTAATAGTATTTTAATGAGGTAAATTATATTAATTAACAATAAATCCCATCAATACTAGGACATATTAATGATAAAAACCCAAATTAAAGTCACTGGATAATGAAAATAAACAATAACTAAATAATTGTTTTGTAGATAATGATTATATATAAATACTTTAAAAGTTAATTGATATTATTACTATTCAGAAATAAGTTATTATTACTATTATGTTTATTATATCAGAGGTTAATGTGAATTAGAACTAGTAGAAACACAAGGAAAGGGTTATTTATCTTAAATATCCATACTTGTTAATTATTTTGTACTATACACAGATTTTAAATTATTTCCTGTATATAATACCAATTTTACATATTTTAAAATGAGTATCTTTATTCATTTTATTCATCATTCTATTTCAATCCGTCTCTTTAATGGTATTTTTACTAAACAAATATGTAACCCATTGGGGTTTATTCAATAATATCACTTCATTATGGTTAGAAATATTTGTCCTCTATTACCATATTCATCTTCCCATTATTAATTCCATTATCTTTTTTGAAATAAAAATATGTATTATGTCTTTAGATCTTTATATTTTTATTTAAATATTTTTAATATCAAACTATATTACTATTTTAGTTATGTGGATTTCAATATATATATTTTTGAATTATTATTCACCTTTGTATCATTTATCATTTAATCTAGATTTTTCGACATAGACGTTATTCTTTCTCAAAATTACACTTTTCAGTATATCTATATTGAAATGATAGTTTAAAAATTATTCTACACATTTATGGAAAAGTTATATTTAAAAGGGGCTTTTGACTTCATTTTTTATTATCTTTGACTTTATTTATAAATTAAGAAAATAATGTTCTATTAAAAAAATTCATAATTCAAAATTTTATTGTGGGATTCATCAGTCACCCATAATGGAAATCCCTACAAAGTAATCATTTTTTTAATTAATTTTCTAATTATTTTCATTAAAATAAGTTCAAATGAGGATAAAAAATTAATGAGATTATAATATTCTATATCATTTTATTTTTTATTCCATTATTATATTTTATTTATTATTTTCAACACTCATTTATGTTATTTTTCAAAATTGGTTATATGAACTAACATAACTATCCATTAAATTTATATATGTAACTTAAGATCATGAAATTATATTTATTAAGAAGAAAACATATTAAAATGATATAAGATCCCTATATTAATATTGATATTTAATGATTACAATGGTAATAATATTATTTATTATAATTATCATTTAAAATATAAGGAATTATTTAGACATGACTGAGTTATGGGTAGGTAATGGAGTTATATATCTTGTTGATGCATCAGTTAGTATCAGGTGAAAAATTTGTTTGGGTATTTGGTGTTTGGCCTGCCATTTATTATTGATTTCATGTATATGGACTTGATGTTATGAATAAATCATTAGTTGTTTCCTATAACATAATTACAATTTACTATATTTTGTCTCGAAAATAATTATAATGGTTTGGATATGGTTTTGATGATATATATGATGTAATAATTGTTGTATTCATGTTTATATTAAGATGTCTTGTATTATTCATTCCATATCTATGAAATTAGTTGCCTTCACACATGTGAATGTCTAAATTTCATGTTTATCTATCAATATATTTTTTGATCTTGTAATTGATCATATGGAATGTATTATAATTATTCACTCTACTATGTTTTTAATTAATTTTGTCTCAGTAATAGATTTCATTTTAAGTATTCCCTCACAGACCATCTGTAATCACCCATTTATTTTCACACATTACCAATGGTACCAATAATGTATAATTAAATGAATTAAAGGATTCAATAAATGTTTTATGATATTTTTCAATAATTTTTTACTTCCATTTTTTAGTGTTTCTATTGTAATAATGTAAACATTCTAAATTCAATCATTATGGACTATTAAATTGTGTGACCATTTATTATGAGATCCCATATATATATATATATATTATTAATTTAAACGAAGGATTTATTTTTTAAATACTAGGGTTATAAAAATTGGTATCAAACAATTTTTAATAGAAACATTAGGAAGTTGTTTTCTGAGAGAAAAAATTAGGGAATATAACACTCAAATTGACAGTTCATAAATGATTTTCTATATGAAAAAATCCTAAAAATTGTAATATATGGAGTGTCATGAATCATTGTAATAAAAACACCATATGGATGAAAAAATAAAGATTTAGGATCTATTTGAGATGCACGTTGGTGTAATAAAAATGAAATTGCTGGTTGGGTATTAATTATGTTTTCACCCGGTGCTTGAAAAGAGGACTAACTATATACCTAGTTTAAAATATTGGTCATATGATAAATTTGATTATAATCACCTTTATAAACAAATTTAATATATTTTAAAATACTAATATGATTTTAATTTACCCCAAATGTCCCAAATATTCTCATTCAGGTACAAGATGTTTCAAATGTTAGTACTTTATTTTATGTGTTATATAACATTTAGAATTATATATTTTGATTTAACTATAATGAACCTGATTTTATAGAATAATAATTTTTCATATTGATTAATATTTATGAATATTAAATTAATTTTATGTTAAATGGGTCACTTTTTTCGACAGTATACTCGACACACAACAACTGGTTTCTCCGAAATCATATGTTACATATAACATTGAGTTATACTCAAAAATAATACAAACTACTATTATTTTAAATTGTAGTTAACGAATAACAGTTGGAGTGGAGGGAATGAATAGTATCAAATTTAAATTAGAATATTGTTTAAACATGTTTAAATAAGGATTCATTGGTCACAACTATTTTTATAAATGGAAATAAAATCCAATTGAATATAAATGATGAGTTTTTATAAAAACCAATTTAAATGGGAATAATTGTGTTTATTAAATAATATCATTCATTATGGATTTTATTTAATAAAAAATATATGTTATTTATTAAATATAATGTTTTAAATTCATTTTATTTGTTTTCTAGATATGATATAAGAACAAATTCAATTTTTCAAATAAAAGAAGTATTTCTCTAAAAATGCAGTTTTATCGCCGTTTAATGAAAAATAATTTTTAAATATGGTTTTTGTCACCTTTATATGTTATATTTGAAAAAATAAAATTCTTTTCTTTATGAGAGTCATCAAAACTTACTTTTGAGAAATTGTTGGTATTTTTCTGATAATGTCCATTATTTAATGAATAGTAAAAAATACTACATTTTAATTCAAAAATACCTTTAATTTAATTTATTTATGTTTTTAGATAACAATTTTATTTGTGTTTAAAATTTTATTAGATTATATTTTTATCATTATATCCCATTATTTTCAATGGAAGTAATTTAAATTTTAAATTGGACATAAACACATGTCAATATTTTGGTAGTTATTACTTCTTAAAAACCTGCTTTTTAGTTTTGACAAAGGGAATTAATTTCAAATTAACTACTTAAAACATTGGTTATTTGAATTTGGAAAAATGGATTCCATATTTGGAATCAGTACGTCCAAATTGTGTAAATATGTAGCTTTTATTTTTGGACATTATGAATAGTAACTTCAGTAATTAATTTTTTTAGAAAGGATTAAGGGTGAATGGTTAAATAAGGCTAAAAAATAATATTCCAATATTATTAAACAAAAATAACACATGTATTAATCCTATTTTATGATATATTTACCCCCATGGGTATCCTTGGGTTGATTTGTGGACCCCATGGAGCCATGTAGGTGTTAGAATGATATTTTATAAGAATTAATTTAAAGTAAAAAAGAAATATGACAGAAACATTTATCTATAAATAAAACACATTTTATATGTAGTTATATAAGTGAAATATTCGACTATAAGTATTAATTAGAAATATAAAACTATTTCTTACATCATGGAATTTGTTTTTAATTTTTAGACATCAAATAAATAAATTTATTAATTTCACAATGATGATGTAGTGATTACATTGTTAATGAATAATTTAAATAAATGTGATTATAAGAATAAAAATATATTTATTTTGATACTTTTAATGACATAAACGAATTTTATGGAGGCTTATGCCTTTTTATATTTGAATTAATGAGGTTTTTTTAGAAAAACACATGTTTTATGGATTTTTAAAAATTCATGATATGGATAGTATAAAAATTAACATAAAAGTGTTTTTAAAATAAATACTTTTTTATTAAATTATATAATAGTCCTAAATAATAATATTCTCTAAAATGACTTATATAATGTTTTTCATGTCATTAATGAACCACATTGGGTTCGATAGGCATTTTAATGTTACTGTAGTAACTATTAATTATGAAAATGCAAGAAGACATGGTTAGTGTTAATGTTTTTCACTAAGTGTTAAAGAAAAAAGATATGGTTATATTTGTTCCCCAGACATGTCTAAAACCTATTGGTTTATTTTTTTACGGCCCAAAAGAATCTTATATTTGATATAAATGACTTTGGGAAAATTTGAAACCGAAAAATCATTTTATAATAAAATTATATTTCACAACTTTCCAAAAGTGCCCCTCATACCCCTTATAACAGGGCATCCCCTATAAACATTTAATCACACCTCTAAATCCCATTGTCTAGTACAAAATATTCCTGAATAATATCCCAACATTACTTTCTTCCTCCAAGAATCCATAAAATTGGATGAATGAAATAAAATAATACATTTTGGCTCAAATCAAAATAAGTTACCCGATTTTGAGGTAACGTCTTCTCTCATGTTATATTCATTAATTTTACTTATACACTCCCTATTATCATATTATTCATTTATTGCAAAAAAATAGTATCCGAAATATACTAGGATATTGTTATGAGATTTATTCAAACTAAACTTACACACACCTTCATCAAATGGATATGAATATACTATTTCTGTGGACGACGAACTACTGCCTCACAAAATGATGATTGTTCTATTTTCCCCTACCATGTATCATGGTGGAAATTATTATGACACTATATTAATATATGATATATATGATATATTTATTTTCTCAATGATTCTGTAATTTTTATTTACAACATACCATTATGCTTTCCATAATGTGTAAATAGGATAATTTCATTTGAGGAAGTGTGGACTACCACCCCCTCAAAGTTATATGACTCATTAATTCCATACATGGAAGATGTAAAATATAGATTTAATTAATATATGTAATTTATAAAAATATTATATTATAATGGAATTATAATATACCTATTTATCATTATGTTTTCATTCAATTAAATATGAAAAGTAAATGAAATTAGCGTTCATGCGTACGTACGACTTACCGTCTCCATGAACGATGAATTTCATTTATTATATCAAAATGTTATGGAATATTATATATAAATATATACATGATAGATATTATATATATGATATATAAATAATTAATAATATTCTGGAGATGATGGAATTTTGACGACATAGAAAATTTACATCAAACAAGTTCATTTTATACTGAAGTACCCAATATCGAAAGAACGACCGATATGAACATAAATAATTATGTAATTTATTTACATGATGAAAAGAAATATAAAATGAATAATAAACCTGAAAAAGGATCTGGGGAAAGTTTTAATTAACATATTTTTATTATTTATAAATATAAAAAACTAACATGAAAAGTCATAATCAAGGTAAAAGAACCTTTCACCCTTCTTTTTTAGTCAAAGTCTTCATTTATGTTATGTCTTTAAATTACCATTTTATTATCTCTTTATATGTTATTATATATAATTATTACATTAAATTTTATTTCAATGTGATTTGAGGGCCTTTTTTACTCATCAACTAATTTTCTAAATTTTTAGCTAATGTTGATAGGCTGATGAATTTTTGTAAGGGAATATTTATACTCAATTTCAACTCTTTTGGTTTTATGCATACTTCATTGATTATATTATTCCAAGATTATGTGTGAAATAACTATCTATTTATTTATATTATATATTATACTTCCAATTTTTTGGATATACTTCTTCTATACATAATCTCCCCATTGATAAATGATTACGTCTTTAATACGAACATTGTAAGGCAACTTCTTGACCCAATTTCCATTATTTGGTTTAATATTGTACTTATTGATCATGTCGTGATATGATTATGTGTGAAATAAATATTGATTTAATGTCTTTTATTTATAAATTACTTATCTGTACTTATAATTAATACATATAATTGATCTATTTTATTTCAAAATGAGCTTTGTAAGGGAACCTTTCAACCTCCTCTTTTAGTCAAATATGATTTTTATGTTATGTCTTTTAATTTCCATTTTCTAATGTTGGGATATTTTTTATACATACTTATTACTGTAAATTTTATTTCCAACTGATTAGATAACCTTTTCTCTCTCATCAAATTATTTTAGGAATTTTTTAGTAACGTCCGTAGGCTACCAAATTTTTGTTTGGGAGCTACTAAACTCAAATTCCACTCTTTGTGTTTTACACATTCTTCGTTGATTATATTATTCCAAGATTATATGTGGAGTCACTATTTATTTATTTGTGACATAATTTCCAATTCCCTTTGTGTGTATATACTTTTGGAATACATAATCACCCCTCTGATAAATTCTTAAGTCATTTATATGAACATTGTATGGAAATTCTTAGCTCAATCTCCATTCATTGAGTTAAATATCCATGTCATTGGTTTTTTTTTCTATTAATATGTGTGAATAAAATATTATTGTTTAACACATAATATCCACTTATATTGGTTGTACTTATATTTTTTACACATAATCATTTCATTGATGTATCATTAATCTAATGATATAATCTTTGTAGGGGATTTCATATCAATTTACATTCCATTATGTCTTATTTTTTTTATGAACCGGTTTACTTTTATATGGTTTATATAATTCCCTTTGACATATGATATCATGAATCTCCTTATTCTCATGATATTATATTTTTTTAATGTTATTCCTTAGTTATTGTTATTCATGTATTTTTACAATTGGTAAGGGACTCTTCAACTAAAATATCATTTTAAATGTATTCAGTATTTCTTCTTCTAAATATTTCTCATAAATTTCCATGTTTTCAAAATCACTTTACGGATTTATTTATATGGAAATTATTGTTTTAAAATTTTAATTCATTTTAATGTTTCATAGTGGCATGAGATACATTGATTGAAAAATATATTTATTAAATATTTTAAATGTTTTAAGAAAATGAAAATGAATTTATATCTTGTTATTGATGAGTGAAACGATGATAATTTAAATATTTTATGTGTTATGATTATGTATTTTTACTTATATATTTGATAGGTGGTTATGTGATAAAAAATATGGGTGGCTCCATGATAATCCTTGGACAGGTGAGCCCGAGATAGCTCTCCAATGCATTGGGTAAGTGGCGGTGGTAAACATTAATGTTTCTCCTTAGAGATTTAGTGAATATACCATAATGGGTATTCCAAAATTAACTTCCTATGTAGTTGTGAATGCTACAATGTAATCATGTTATAGATTCCACAAGTAACCTTTATGATTTATGATTTCTGTGTGTTATTCATAAATCTTATGATTTCATGAGGTATCTTAAAAAAATTATGTTTTATGATTGAAAATTATGGTTTCATTGATTTTTATATATTTATGGACTAATGTTGTAATTCCATATTTTATAACCCTTAATGAGCTTTTTATGACCATCCCATGATTTTAAAATGTTTTTTCATAGGGTATAAGGATGGGAAAGATAAAGGAAGAATTCAAGAATATTTTTATCAAGAAAATAATTTTTTTATAGAAGGAGTATTATTATTCTGAAAAAATTTAGATAGAGTAGACGTGTCTAAGTTGTAATATTTGAGATGCAATGTAACAGTTATGGCCAAATTCTCAAAAAATCTGAACCTAAAAAGATACTCAATTTGAATTATTGACATAACTCATGATTATGTAATGTTTAAGGCCATGTCCTTATAGTTGGTATCAGATGTTAGTTTAGATAACTTTATAGGTTAGGGTATTATAAAAAGTATAATTCATATAACCATAATGGTTATATTATTAGAAATATTCTTAGTTATTTTAGATAAATATAATGATTTTAAGACACCAAGAATAAGTATATCTTAGTGTTTAACCTCCTCAAAAGATTGTATATGATGATTTTACTGATATAGTCACACTAAACTTTTTGATTTTAGTAAATGTATTGATCTAGCATGCACTAAAGTAACAATGGATGTTAAGGAAACTATCATGGTTTTATGAATAAACAACTGAATGAAATAGTAGTTGAAATTTGAACCCTTGTGGTTATTCTTAACCAACTATCTAGAGTCATGATTTACCACTTGAACTTTGGTGTTTTTTCTTAAGGAATCATATGTGTTAGAAATGAATCCATATGGATGTTCTGGTAATACTCAAAAGGTTAGTATTTTTGAAAACCTATGTGTTAATGATTTAGATTAAAACACCTATGAAAATGTTTCAAATGGATGGGAATATGTTTTTAAAGTGTCAATGAATTTCATAAAGAAATAACTTGCTATTGAAAAAAGGAAGCATTCAGTTGACTGCAGGAAAGGGAAATAAGTTCTTTCTGAGGGATCAACTAAATGTTTTAAATGTGGTGTGCAGGGTCATTACACAAATAGAGGACTTAGGAAGAAGGATTGAGAATGGGATTAGAAATACCACACAAATATATGTCTTCCAATTCATAACTCCATTCCAATTGAATATGGGGAAATGGAAAATCACCTCTGAAAGGTATGGATTCTATCTTAGCTCATGTGTTTACATTATTGAATCTTTGGACATTAGGAATGATTTTTATATAGGAAATAAGTATAAAATAATAATATAGAAAACATTAATAAAGTATCATGAATAATTTTCTATGATTAAGATTTCTACATTTTAGGAATTGAAGAGTTATGTTAGATATATGGATGTTGATATTTTTAAATGTAATAATGATGGGATTACTTTGGAAGACTTCTCGTATTTGTAACCTGTAATATTTTTTTATAAAAATATTAATTGAGTAATAATTATATTTTTTATTGATATAGATATAAATAACAACTATGGTTTATATAATCCTATAATATGAGGTAATTAAGGGTTATTACATTTTGGGATGCAAAATGCAAGGTATGATATAACCTTTGAGGTTAGAATATGTTATGGTTATTTTTTTGGAATTTATCACAATTTTGGGATTGTTATAAAATTATATAGATTTTGAAAATGTAAAATGCAAAGATAATTTGATAACTCATCGCATTGGACAAAGTTGAGGGAATCGTACCCACAACTAAAGTGCGACTGGGATTTATCTCCCACCACTATCCTATATAAATTCCCTAGTTACTATGACTTATTATTTTTAGTTAAATGATTTTACGGATCCATAATAAGTTGATTTTGGGGGCTTATGTTTTTTGAAATGGATATATTTATTATATGAAAATTATTTTTGGATTAAGTGATAAATGTAATTTTGGGAAACGTTTTCTCTTTTTAGAAAACTATATGCCTAAGGAAAATAGAATACTATTGGATTCCATTTGAGGAGTAATGGTGGAATTTTATTTTTGATGAAACTATGTTTTTATTTTGGACTTACAAATATTTGGGTTATATATGGAAATGATTAACTTATCTTGGAAAATATTTGATTAAGTTAACTACTTTTCTGTTTGAGTGTTTAAAAGTAGTCATTGTTATTTTGCGATGAATATTATGATTCATTGTAGAAGTCTATGTGATCAAATTATTCTATGTTTTGGGTTTCAATCATAGTTCATATTATATTTATGAATTTTAAGGGAAAGTCTTTATTGAATGGTCTTGTTTGAACTTTTGGTATTGTTTACTGAATTTTGGAGATTAAGAGTAGTATTTCTTTTATAAAGGATTTCCCTTTTTGGGGATTATCTAATATCATACTAACCATTTTGGTTTTGGTTAATATCTAAAGATAGGGAAAATATATAGGTTATCTTTTGTGGATTATATCATTCTCTATAAGTTTATTATAGCAATTCAATTGTGACTTAGTCATCTTGAATACTCATCCATTGGAGAAATGATGAGTTTGTGGTAGAAAATTATTAAAGGAAGAAACTCTACTTGACTGGTAAGTATGGTTACTTTTTTTTATAGTCAAACACATAAATAAATTCATAAAATTTATGAAAATGACCTTAAAGCAAAAAAATTTTCAGTTTACATTTCCTACTTGGGAATCCAAGAGTGTTTAACCCATCATGTGTTTATGGTTTTCATATTGTTAACTTTCTCCTGATCCTGATTTCTATCACTCTCAAAAAGAACATGATAGTTAGTTTCTATTCTATATCCATGATTTCCTACATGTAATCCTATAATTAGTTATAATGGGTGAATATTGTACTAATATTTCTTTAATTTAATGTGATATATTTGTTGACACTTTTTCCGATGATGGATTTTTAATAATGTTACTGAGCCAAATTATAAAATTGTGGGGATGTAATTTCCAAAACGGGGGAAGGATGTAATGACCCATGTATTTATAGAATAATAATTTTTCATATCCATTAATATTTATGAATAAAAAATTAATTTTACATAAAAGGGGACTCTTTTCTGATAGAGTACTCAACATGCAACAATGGGTTTCCCCAAAATCTTAGGTTGCACAAAACATTGAATTATACGAAAAAATAATACAAATTATTATTATTTTAAATGATAGTTAACGCTCAGTTCTTGGAGTGTCAGTAATTAATAGTTTCAAATGAATTTTGAAATATGGTTTACACATGTTTAAATAATGATTCATTGGTTATCAGTTTTTTTAAAAATGGAAATAAAAACCAACAGAATATAGAGGACATGTTTTTATGAAAACCCATTTAAATGGGAATAATTGTTTTTTATAAAATAATATAAATATTTATTGATATTTATTTAATGAAAATATATGTTATATATTCAATTTAATGTTTTAAATTCATCTTATATGTTTTTCTAGATATGATATTAGAACAAATTCAATTTTTTGGATAAAGGAATTATTTTTCAAAAAATTCAATTTTACAACCTTTTGATGAGAATTATTTATAAATATAGTTTGTGTCACGATTATTTGTTATGTTTTACAAAATAAAATTTTTCTTTTAAATAGAGATATAAAAATTTACTTTGGATAAAATGTTGGTATTTTTCTGATAAAGTTCATTTTTTTAATGAATAGTAAAAAATACAACATTTTAATTCAAAACTACCATTTAATATAATTTATTTACATAGATATATTATAAATATAATTGGTTTTATAGTTTAATTGGATTATATTTTTATTATTTCATACAAATATTTTCGTAGGAATTAATTTCACTTTTAAATTGGACTTAAACACATGTCAATAATTTGGTAGTTATTAATTCCTAAAAACCCAATTTTTTTATTTTGATGACAGGAATTAATTTTAAATTAATTACTAAAACTTTGGTGTTTATAATTTGGAAAAATAGATTCCATATTTGGAATAATTAGTTCTAGATTGTGTAAATGGGTACCTTTAATTTTTGAACATTATGAATTATAACTTCAGTAATTATTTTATTTACTATGGTTGAAGGGAAAATCAGGTAAATAAGGGTAGAAAATAATATTATAATAATATTAAACTACCCTATCACATGAATTAATAATATTTGATGATATATGTCTAACAATGGGAATCAATGGGTCAATTTGAGGAACCCATGGAGCCACATGGGCATGAAAATAACATTTTATAAGAATTAATTTAATGTCAGAAGGAATATGCCATAAACATGTATCTTTTAATAATTTGTTATATATGGGGTTATATAAGTGATATATTCTACTATAAATAATAAATTTAAAGAAAAAAAATATTTCCTACATCATTTTATTTTATTTATAATTTTTAGTCATCTAAAAAATTATTTTATTTATGACATAATGATGATGTAGTTATTACCTTATTAATGAATGATTTAAATAAATGAGATTATAAATATTAAAATAATCTTATTTTGAAACTTTTTATTCCATAAACTAGTTTTATGTATTACTATTACTTTTAATATTTGAATTAATTATGTTTTTTTATAGAATCAAGTTTTTATATTTTTTTAAAATGTCATGACATGAATAGTATAAAAATTGACATAAATGAGTTTTTTTTTAAAAAATAACATTTTAAAAAATGATATAGTAGTCCTAAAAATTTTATATTCTGCCAAATTACATAGAATTTTTTTAAAATTTCATTAATTTTGCACTTCAGGTTATCTTGGCGTTTTATAGAAAATATAATAACCATAAAATATGAAAATCCAATAAGACTTGGAAAGAGTTAATGTTCATAACTAATGGTTAAAGAAACAATATATGGTTATATTCATGACCTATACTTGTATAAAACCTATTGTTTGAGAGGTTTTCAACCAAAAAACATCTTATATTTGAAATAAATGACATTGGGAACATTTGATACTGAAAATCATTTTATAATAAAATAATATTTCAAAACATTCCTAAAGTGACCATCCTCCCTTTTATAAAAGGGAATTACCTTTACCCATTTATTCACACCACTCAATCACCTTGGCTCATCCATTTTCATCCCAAATAATCTTCCAACATCCCTACCTTCCTACTAGAATCCTTACATTGGGAATAAGGCAATTATAGAATGCCTTTTTCCTCAAATCAAAAGATGTTACCTGATTTACAGTTAACGTCTTCTCTCATGTTATTTTATTTTATTTTCCTACTCCACTAACTACGCTCTTGTTAATAAGTGATTACATAATAACAACAATATAATCAATGTATGGTGATTTTTTATGAGAATCATTCTAACCACACTTACACACACCACCATCTAATGGATATGAACATACTGTTTTTGTGGACGATGAACTACTACCTCACGAAACGATGATTGTTAATTTTTACCCTACCAAATATCATGGTGGCCATTAAGATTTAACTGTACTTATATATGATATATATTATATTTCTATTTCCTCTATCATTTTTTAGTTTTTATTTACATCATAATTTTATGCTTTCCATAATGTTTAAATACAATAATTTAATTTGAGGAAGTGCGGACTTCCACCCCCTCAATGTGATATGACTCATTCATGCCATACATGGAACGTATAAAGTATGGAGTTAATTAACTTATGTAACATATATAAAATATGATATTATAATTTAATTATAATATACCTATGTATCATTATGTTTTAATTCCATAAAATATGAAAAAGAAACGAATGTAGCGTTCATGCGTACGTACTGCTTAACGTCTCCATGAAAGGTCCATTTCATTTATTATCTCCAAATGTTATAGACAATTATAAATACATATATAATGGATATAATGGATATATATGATATCTAAATCATGACTTATATTTTTTATATGATCCAAATTTGACCACATGGAAAATTTGATTCAAACATGTTTATTTTTGACTCATGTTCCGAATATCGAAAAAACAACTGATTTGAAATTAAATACTTATGTAATTTTTATAAAAATATGATAAGTAATTTAAAATGGATAATAAAATATAAAAAGGTTATTATTAAATTATTAATTATCCTATGTTTATTATTCAGTAATATAAATAACAAATGAGACAGGTCAGACTAAAGGTAAGGGAACCTTTCACCCTACTCTTTTAGTAAAGGAATTATTTTATGTTATGTATATTAATATCCATTTTAATATGTAATAATATGTTCTTATATATACTTATTTCTGGAAATTTTATGTCTATGTGATGAGATACCATTTTCTTTCTCATAAAATCATTTTCTGAATTGTTATTTGATGTCGTTAGGCTGCCAAATTTTCATAAGGGAATTTCTAAACTCAATTTCGACTAATTGGGTTTTATGCATACTTAATTGATTATATAATGCCAAAATTGTTAATGGAATCACTATTTATTTATTTATGTTTTAATTTAACCTTCCCATTTTTTGGATATACTTTTTCTACACATAATCTCCCCATTGATAAATTCTTACATCATATATATAAACATTGTAAGAGAACTTATTGACCCAATTTCAGTTCTTTGGATTAATATTATACCTATTGATTATGTTGTTCTATGAATATGAGAGAAATAAATTTTAATGTCTTATCCTGTATTTATAATTTCATTATGTGAAAATATTTTGAATACACACAATTGATCTATTTTATTACAAAATGATATTTGTAAGGGAATGATTCACCCTCCTCTTTCAGTCAAAGGATTCTTTTATGTTATGTATTTTAATTTAATTTTTATTATATTGGTATATGTTCATCTATATCCTTATTGATTAGCATTTTATGTAATAATTATGAGAGTCCTTTTTATCTCTCATCAAATCATTCTATGAATTTTTATGTGACGTCGTTTGGCTGAAAAATTTTCTTAAGGGAATTTCTAAACTCAACTTCCACTATTTGGGTTTTACACAAACTTTGTTGATTATATAATGATAGGATTATTTGTGGAATAAATAAATATTTATTTATTTGGTAATATCCACTTCCCTTTCTATGTATATTCATTTTCAACAAATAATCATCCCATTGATAAATTCTTATGTCATTTATATGAACTTTGTAAGGGAAATCTTAGCTCAATCTCTATTCATTGAGTTAAATATCCATGTCACTGGTTTCTTCTTTCCAAGATTATGTGAAAATGATATTGTAATGTTTTAAACTTAATATCCACTTATATTGGGTGTATTTTTATTTTTCACACATAATTATGTCATTAATTTATCCTTAATCTACGGATACAATCTATTTAATGGATTTAGTCTCAATTTACATTCCATTGAGACTTATTTGTTGTTATAAACCAATTTACCTTTTTATTGTGTATATACTACCCTTTGAAACATGATATCCTGAATCTCCTTATTCTCATTATATTATATATATATATTTTAATGTTAATATTTAATTATTTTTCTTTAAGTATTTTCACAAGTGGTACGAGACTCCTTTACTAAAATATAGTTTTAAATGTTTCCAATATTTCATCTTTTAAATATTTCTAAAAAATTTCTATACATTCAAAATGGTTTTAAAGATTTATTTATATGTAAATTAATATTTTAAAATTATAATTCCTTTCAATGATTCAATGTGGTATGAGACAATTTTATTCATGAATATCATTATGAAATATTTTAAATGGTTTTATAAATTGATATAGAATTTATTTCTTATGATTGAAGAGTAAAATGTTGATAATTTAAAAATTTTATGTTTTATGATTATGTAATGGTACTTAGAATTTTTATAGGTGGTTACATGATAAAAAAATATTGGGGGTTCCACGATAAACCTTGGGCGGGTGAGACCAAGATAGCTCTCCAATGAATTGGGTAAAGTGACAGAGGTAAAGGTTAATGTTTTTCTTAAGAGATTTAGGGAAAATACCTTGATGAATATTCTCAAACTATCTCCCTATATAGCTGTGAATGATATAATGTAAGTATTTTAGGGATTCAACAATTTAACTTTATGAATTATGATTTCAATGTGTTATTCATAAATCAATTATTTAATGAGAAATGTTAAAATGCATATATTTTATGAGTTAAATTTTGGTTTCATTGATTTTTATATATACATGTACTAATGTTTTCATGCTTTATTTTATAACCCTTATTGAGCTTTTTATGTTTATCCCAAGGTTTTGAAATTTTTTCCACATGGTATAAGGAAGGGTAATAGAAATGAAGAATTCAAGATGATTTATATCAAGTAAGCAATTATTATTTTTATTTAATGAGTTTTATTATTGTGAAAAAATTAGATAGACTAGAAGTGTCTACAATGTAATATTTGAGATGTAGTGTTATAGTTATGGAAAAATTCTCTAAAACTACAAACCTGAAAAGATCCTCAATGTAAATTCTTGACTTAACTCAATATTGGGTATTCATTTAAGGTTGGGACTCTAGGTTCCAAGCACAGCGGAAGCACGTTGGTGGGTGTACCCAAATTTAATTTTAGCGTTAACAATGATCAATCAGAGATCCGTCATGATAATAAAATGCCAGATCTTTAGAATAGAATGAAGAATGAAAAACAAAGAGGGATTCCCCGAACCATAAAGATGGGATCATCATATTTTGTTAATAATTAATTTAATTAATTGAAAATAATTAGCTTTATGGAATTCTTTATTCATTGATGTCTCCGATCACGATCAGATATGATTCATTATTGTGTCGCATATTCCAAGCATAGTCTTCCTCTAGCGGTGATCCACATGTGTACCAAGTATCTCTGGACGTCGCCAAAGGAATCTCCGAGTTCTAGCGTGGACAAGCCTTTGCTTGCATTGTTTTCCTAAGATCACTTTGATCCGATGGAGGAGGATCTCTCTCAATATTGAGATAATTCTTAGAGGAAGGAGTTCTTTCGGCCTTGAGAGAATTCTCTAGAATTGTTGTGCACAATGGTTAGGGAAAAGTGTTGGGGTTGTGAGGATATTTATAATCATGTTTGAGGTTATGGAGTTATGATAATAAATAAACGTGGTACGCATTTTATTTATTTCATTAACTCTTATTGGAAACCCCCATGTTGAATCATTAATTCCTTGAAATGTTCCCACACTGATTATAAAAATATCATTTAATAAAATGATATTATTTCCAAAAAATCCCGACTGGAAATATGACATGGCGTGTAATCATTAATACACAGTGTGTACTTTTTTCATTTCCTTTCAAAAATGAATACTACACGACGTGTACATTCAATGTACACGGTGTGTATCTTTTTATCATTTTATTCTTCCTCCAACATTAAAATGATTTATGCTTCCTTGAATAATTGTTAAACCACATATGAGAATAATATTTATTCTACTTGAGATACTTGGATACACTTAGTGTGTGACCCTCTAGGCCTCTTTCTCGTTGGCATTAGGCGGGCTTTCCTAAAGTCCAATATTATAGTCTAACAACAGGTCAAGTCACCCAAGAGAAAGAAGTTGATACCGCATTGATGTTTCACCACATACGAATGCTTACCGTGTAATATAATCCCTTTGTCACGATATCTCTAATGAAGTGGGTTGCATGCTAGTGCCATCAACCCATGTGCTATATTATTCTTTCTTTGACTTTCCAGAATTGAAAATTTCCATTCCTCAACATGGCCATGGATTTATTTAGGCTATATCAATTCCATCAAAGGGCCTGAGATATCTTATTCCGTTATAGAACAGAAGAGAAAAATACTTATTCGCATTATCTATTAATGCAGTATCACTCGTGACTCACCCAACGTATCCTACCTTGCTGTGAATAGTGTTTCGTCACAGTTTTCGTCAATACATCTAAGTGTAAAAGTTGTAATACACATTAATAATAATCTTAATGCCTAATGACCAATACACACATCCGTAGATTGGAAAATCCAATGACACTATGAAATGTGGATTTTCTACTGGTGGGTCTCATTCTCATAATATCCTCCTAGATTTTACCAAGGGAGAAATCCATGAGAAGGTGCCTCAATGTTTTATGAGTCCTCACCCCTAATGGCCTGCATTATTTTTGTCCCTCAAAGAACATCATCCCCATGTAGAACATATATTCAAGAACAGTGTTATGGAACTTCCGGGTTCTCATAATAGAAGGGATTCGCTACAACCCTTTAATGCAACAGCTATCCTTGAGACATTATCACATGAATTGTTACACAGAAGAACAATCATGATGTGATACAGTTTTTATTTAATAAATAATGTAAAAATTAGTTGGTTCTAGGCCACCAACTCCAACAGGGATCTTATATTAATTTTCAGGGGTTTATGCATAAACTATTAATATTAATTCAAATATATAGACATTTCACCTAGATGAAGGTAGTGATAACATATAATCACATATTATCATTTGAGGGACATTATTTTATTACAAAAAAATATTGATGTTATTGCATATGAGGTTATTATCTATATGGATAAACATATTAGTAAAAAATAAGGTTTGATAATGTTGGAACACTTTATGTGACATCCACTCCAATCATTCAATGGGAATATAGATCCATTGGATTTATGGATTTAGAATAACACACTACTTACTTAGAGAATACATATCATTTTTTAGGAATTAGTGAAATTGATAAAGTTACCAATATTGTTTTTGAAATGTAGATTCCGATTAATGGTTACCATCGATTCCAAATAACAATTATGAGGATGAGATAGAAAGAAGAAAATGGAAGACTGTTAAGGCTACATTATTATAGAAAAAAAATTGTTATCAATTTAAAATAGAAGGAAGTTTAATTTATTACCGAGTGAGAGGTTAATTTTATATGAAAACAAAAAAATACTATAGAATATATATGTAAAATTTAATGTAATGATTGACCAGTTCATTAATGGGTTGTTGTAAGAATATGAAGGGAAAAAATAACTAAATATTTTTAGTCATATGATTATATATTTTCAAGACCCATACAGAAATAAAAAAAATTATATATGTCTTAAATTTTCAATTGAAACAAAGATAATAAGAGAACTATTGAGAAATAAGAAAAAATAAAATCATCAGAAAAAATCAATGTTAGAACCTCCATCATTTCATAATTATTGAAAAAATACTATTTTCTTAATGTGAATGATATTTTCTTACAAGTTTTGATAAAAGAACTATCTAACTAATTAATGGAATGGGAAATAAATAATCAACTAAATTTTGGCAATTTAACTATATTATATAGGTAATTATTCATAAATATTTCATATGAGTCTCAAAAATTAACCTTAGAAGGGGTCAATGGGACATAGATAATCTTATATGGTTATAAAATATAAAGTAAACATTCTTTTTGATGTGATATATGGTACACTAATCATAAATTAAATGTTAAGAATTAATTTAAATTATTTAACATATATATACTATTTTAAATATTTCATGTTTCCTATGATAATTTAATTAGACCCTAAGAAACTTTGAATTGTATTTTACATCAAGACACCAAGTGGGAATAACAATAAAATATAAATATTAAATAAAATAACTTGTTGGTTTCAAAAATAATCCAAATTCCAAAATAACTTGTTCTTTTTTCACCCATGATGCCATTTTATTTATATTTTATTTATTTATTATTTCCTATTTTTTTAATATATTTTGACAAAAAAATTTTCTTCAAAATTTAAATTTCCATGTGGAATAGATATGGATCACTGTTGGGGGTTAGTTAAAGGGAACCATGTGGTACTATTGTGAGTGATAAATAAACTAGTGCATGGGGGTTTTACAATTTCCATACTATTTTTCAAGCCATATTGGACTACCAAAAATCATGCATTCAATGATAGATTCACCCACACGATTGGTGCACTGTTTGGAAAATAGGGCATCCAAACTGTGTGTCCTTCCAAGAACCCAAATATTTGGAAATTCATAAACTAAAATATTTTATATTTAAACCCTCTATCCATTTTCTCCATTCACAATTCTCAAATATCTAATGACTCCAATCATCCTTCTTCCACCACTATTTGCTGCATTTTTATATGGATTTATAAATAATTATTGAAGAATGCCGCACGTAGGTGACTCCTCTCACTAGCATTTGAATTTTTTTCTATTATTTCAAATGTTTCATCCCAATCAATGGTTTTGGAAAACTATGGGTTTTGTAATCCCAACGATTTGATGTGAGGCTTGTAATTTATAGTCTTTAATTACTTTAAAAGGGTCTCATTTCTTCTTGTATTGAGGTTTCCAATATGTTTTTAATGATTTCAAGGGTAATGATATGTAGTTTCATGTTGTAAAATTGTTTGAAAAATATAATTATCTAGATTCTATAATTAATAATTGTGAAAAGTTATTTGGTGTATGTAAAGGGTAACTTCTTAGCTAATTGGTGTGTTTAATGGGTTGGATTTGTTTCCATGTTTTTGAAATGGATAGAAATAAATTTATTTACAATGATTAATGATTAATGAAATGGAAATAGATTTCATTACATAAAAAATGAATTGGAAAGTGGTACTTTGTAACCTAATGTACATTGGTGGGTTATCTAAGATTGGTGCTTTAGGAATCGGAAGAACCTACCTTCAATGGTACTCAATCTAAAAAAAACATAACTTAATTTTTTGCGATATAATGAATTTCTATTGATTATTTGGATTTGACATCCTCAACTAATCATGAAATAGAACATATATTTATTGATCAATGACCATGATTATGAATATTCATGGAAAAAACCCTACCTAATGCACTTAATGCTTCCCCTGGTGAATATGATTATTTTCAAGATTATTTTATTTTCTTACCCTACTCTCAATTATTTATCATAAAATCATAAAATAGTGTTGTAAATTATAATTGAATATTTAACCTACAATGATTAAATTTTTTCACAATTTTTATTCATTAAAAACATGATAGTATCCTATATGGTATGTTGAAATCACACTACACATAAACCAAATGGATGTATGTTGAACTTATTTTTTGTGGAAAAGATTAGATAAATGATTCACACATTGGTTATGGTTAATCATGATAGTGTATTTTGGGTATAGTGATGTGGTGACAAGACTAGTAGTCCACCCACATTTCCCAAGTATATGAGAAGATATTTTTATTAATATCATTTTACTCAATCTATTTTGGTACATAGAAGTGGATGTATCATTTGATACACATGAATGACCCTTATATGAAAGATTTAGTAAGGGATATATATTTGTATTTCTATATGATAACATTAGATAATTAAATGTTTAATTCAGTACAACATAATTACATGATTCCTATGAACTAGTATCCATATTCGGGGAATTTAGAACACCCATAAGGACATTTAATTATATATTCTATCTAACCAATTGAGGGTAAAATGAGTTGGTTGATTAAAAATGGTTTCTATGTAATTCTACCTCAAGTCCATGACTCAATCCATGTATTTATAAATATTCTCCAACTAGTAGAAATATATCTTCGTGATGGACTACGAAAAAAAATTTATACATATTTTAAAGTTTTATTCCAATCCTATCACGAATGACGGGTTAGTGTATTATCATTTTGAAATTGGTTTGAATCCTGATATCTATCCCCATGTCTTCTCTTCTATGTTAGATATATATGTTTATGTCGATGAATAGGATATGACGGTGTATATGGGCATGTTAGGTAATATTTTGGGGGAATTTTCTGACTAGTAACAATGAGATTAGCTCCTCTGTAATGATGATGATGAGGTAAGGGAAAGGAAAAAGGGGTGGTAATAATTATGGGTATCCTTTGAAAATATCTCTATCAATAAATTTATGTGGATGTAATACCGTATTCCCATATATTGGGAATCTTAGAGACATTTGATAAAAATGGTAGGGTCCCATGATGGAATGTCATCAGTGTCTATTCATGGAAAATTTGAAAAAGAACTATCGATTTGTTTCTCACTCTAATAGTGGTGTAGGCTATATCGCTCTATGAGGCACCAAAATACAGTATGATTCTTCTAGGTCTAAGGGTTATCACCCATCTAGGAATAGTGAAAAGAATGATTTCAATTATAGGGAGTGTTTTCTTATATTATATCCATAGGATAATATCTTTCCTCATACTTAGATGGAGAAAAATAACTATTATGCACTAGATCAGGCACTATTAGAATTTACATCTAGCTCTATGAAAGTGAGAGGCAATATTCTCATTGATTTGTCTATGGAAATTTATTTTTTTGTTGTTGGTTATTCTCACTCTATCAAATAATCTCTCTTTTGGACCTACAAAGTCTCTTTAATGTTCAAATTTCATATTCCACCGAGATAGTGTTGATTCATAGAATAAATATGGTGTGAGGGTTCTGAAGACTCTCAAGTGTTTTATCTAGGATAATTGTTTATTTTTAATTTTGAAACACATGTTTTAGAGATTGAATAACTTTATATAATATAATTCATGACATTGATAAAACATTTTTAGTTTTATATTTATTTCTATATATGGTGGGTACCATAAAAAACCTTGATGGGATAACTCATGTTTGATACGGTGAATGGAACCCACAGTCATGAAGAGTGGGAACCCCTCTTCAAGATATGGGAATTATATCCTTTAATGTATCCTATTTCGTATTATAGACTGATGAAGAATTCATGTGAATTGATTTTCCTTTCATGGTTAATGAATTCCGTGAGGTTATTTTTGAAGAATTTATCAATATTTCCTCAGGACTGGGAAGTTGATTGAACAACTGATTTCGTTTTAGGAATATAGACTATAAAAATACCATAATATTAAATCCCCCACCACTGTGGTTTTTTATTTGGATATTCAGGTGGGTGATTTAGATTCTGAAGGATTAATTTATCTGTGCATGTCCCTAGGTTCCACTCCAACAATAATTTCTATGAAGACTATTTGTTAAATTAATTATTTCTTGACAAACAAATTTTTAATAATGCAATTTTTAAGAATAAATACAACTATCTGCCATTAAAAATATATATTACATGTATAAGGGAGTGTAATTTTTTTCAAAGAAATATAGAACACTATTATATGTATGTCAGAGTGAAGGATGTAGATATATGAAATCGATCCTTTTAAAAGAAGGCATGGACACTTTAAATATATAGTAGTGCTATTTATATATTAAAATTCACCTATAATGTCCGTGGAACTCTTTAACCAACTGTTCCATATATATATATATATATCTATTCCTTTATAATAGTGTATTGTTTATAACATCCATGTTTATTCAATATCATAAGAATATATAAATCAATATTTAATGATCATTTGGGGGATTCTATATGATCATTTCAATTCCTGAAAATTGATAAAATAAAATATTTTGATTAAATATTTTTTTCTTGGTCATCTGATATTCAAACAAAGAATCTACATTGATCTAAAGTTTCTTATATTAATGATGTCATATGAGGAACTGATGAATGTTTTCAAAATCATCCAATTCTTGTACTGGGTAGGGTACTACAGGTAGTTTGATAAAGACTTTTGTTTTATGGAATATCCAATTTTAATATTACATGATATTAGGTAATGTTCTCATGAATCCCATAATATGAAGCATATTTTTAAGTGTTAAAGTGGATATAGAAATCAATATTTTTTTGACCATGCCACAACCTGGAATGGGTCATGGTTTCTACTAAGATGCATCATGATTCATAAATGGGGTTTTTTTATTCAAGATAACCATGTGTTTTGGTATGTCACTTTTAAACTCTATGAACACGATAAAAATTACCCAAACCATAACCATTAAGTGGATAATATGATTCATTATATTAAGTGAAAGAACCAATAATTTTTTTGGGAAAGGATTGTAGTTTATTTTTATCATAAGTTGTTGAGATATATCTTTTCAGAAAAGACCTAAATATGAGATACTGATGATTGTTATAGTACTATCATGGGTGTGATTTTGACCTCATCAAAAACCTATTTATCGGAAATTACATTTAAAATTCTCTATGGTTATTATTTGCATCATAGGATTTAAAATAGTCAATTAGAGAGTGTAAACTCATGGGGATTTCCCCCAACACATCTAGAAGAATGAAAATAAAATAAGGTGGGTTTTTTGATATAATGGTGTTGATTCCTTCTTGTAATGATTATATGTATGATGAGATAACAAGATATATAGTATTTAAACCCTCCATTCAGACACAAATTAGTTGGAATATTATTTGTCATTTGTCACTTTTTTCAGAGGTGATCCTTTTCATTGGAGGCCATTTTGTTGAAATTTGTTTCTCTATGGACTGTAGTGATACTGGATTGTCATTAATCAAATTTCATTATCAATAAAGATCCAAAACTGTGTATAAGGAAAAGTGGTTCTAGTTCCATTAACCAGGAAGGAGAAACATTTTTTTCTTGGTGGCTCACATTTCACCATATCTAAGACCAATATTTGAAACCCCCAAGATTTTTTCTGAACTAATTCTAACACCTCTTGTTTCTATGAACAACAATATAAAATAACATATATTTCATTGATGTGTTATGTTGTATATTACACCATGCTACACATTAATTATATTATACGCTAATTTAATCTTTTTTTATTCTATAAAAATTTGAACATACGATACATGCAACACCATTTTAGCTTGTGGTACATATGACACTGATTTTTAACAAATTAATGATATATTGTAAAAATGGTTATTTAAATAATACAGTTATAACCTAGGCCTTAAAAATAGTAATATTATTATTAATAAAAACTTTTTAAATATGGTTTATAATTTTTTATATAAATAAATCATATTGACAATTAAGTATATAATTTTTTTAAAGACAATATGTTTTGAAAATAATATTTTCTCAAATGAACTGAATTTTATATCCTATAATCAGTAATCAAAAAAATATTGACAATTTTAGTAATTAAATATTATAAAATAAACATGTTATTTTTAATTTCTAATATCAAAATTATATTATGGTGAATTTTTTGTATTTTTCCAAAAATTTATTTTTCTCAAATGAGTAGTGAAAATAATAAAGTTCAAATTGAAAAAAAACCATTTCATTTAAATTATTTATGTAGTTAAATTAAATTAAATTTTTATTTTAAGTTATATTTGGTTCGTTTATACATATATCAATCGAATTTAGGTTATTGGACTATTTTCACTGTAAATACTGATATAAAAACTATGTAACCATGTCATCTTCTTCTCCTTAAAAACAAACTCTCTCGAAAAGTCATCAGGCTTAATTTTAGACTACTTTTCCCACTTCTGGGAAGATAATTTGGAGAATTGGATTCCATTTTTGGAATTTGAATAATTAATTTGTTCTAATAAGTATAACATAATTTTTTACCAAATAAATTTGTTAAACAATTATAATTAACTACATTTTTTAATGTAAATGCAAGATTATATAGTAGTTAAAAATAGAATATAAGGTGTAAAAATGAAACAAAACTACCAAAACCCCAATTTATGGCCATATTTCAAGAACATTATTTATAAGGATATGATTTGCATCATTTTTAGAACTTGTTCCATCTAAAAAATGGGTTTCTAATTTTCATTCTAAAAAATTTAAATCATTTCCACTAACCACCATTAAAAAGGCCACCAACTCTCCCCCACACATCATATATGACATCCCGCCTTTTTATTACATAACTTTATATTACAATTTACATACATAGGATTTTTAAAGTCTCGTGTACTTGAAATCTGAAAAAAAAATACATGAAAACATATAAAATTATTCTAAACCACATGTAAGGATTCATAATAAGTTTTTCCTATGTAAAAATTACTGCATCTCAGAACTTGGAGACATACATCAACGTAAAGGGTGAGCATAAGGCTCAGTAAGGAAAACATGTGAAATAGTTGACATGTGATCTTGAGCCATAATAATAAGAACATGATATAAATCATAAAGACATGAGAAATGTAATAATAGGAATATCGTGATAAAAAACCTGAATCATAACATGAATATGTGGCTACAACATTTCATTTAGACATTAATGAACATATCACCAAGGTTCATCCCCAAGGTGTCATAAAAATTACCAAGGTTACTCACCAAGGTATCGTGAAACTTTCCATCTCTAGATATTAATTCTTTACCCAATGCATTGAAGCGCTATCAGGGCACATCCTTAATATGCATTTACTTTCATGTGATCCACATATATCATAATAAAAAATTTCATAAATAACCCATAGAGAACAAAAGAAATGTGTTTCATTTCAAAATTGTGATGTTTTAAAAGTTCTAAAAAATTAAGATCATTATGTCATTTATAAATCATGGAAAGGGAGTAAGGGTTATATGTATGTAAATTCTAGAAAAAAATATATCATTTTTTCTATTTATGGACACCCATAGAAGAGAAATAGGTCTGGGTATTCACATAAATAAAACAAGATGATTCTTTGAGAGAAAGAGAGAGGAATTTTGAAATGAAAATTCTACAGCATAACAGCTACATAGCCTCCATTTAGAAAACATTAAAAAGAGAGGGTAAAAGGGTAACCCACTCGTAAATAACTCATAATATAGTATAAGGGAAAAATAAAATGGAGATAAGAATATGGAATAGATATTTTAATGTCATACCATATGAAATGGAAACATGAAAGGAAAGAGAAGTTGTGATTTCATTTACAAAAAAATCGACAGCCTAACGGTGTCACTTAAAAATTCAGAAAATAAACTAATGGGAGCGGAATGGGAATATCATCATTTGGAAATTTAATGGACAGTAGAAAAGATATAGAATACCAAACCCCCACATAATAAAATGGAACAACAAGACATAACATAAAGGAAGTCATGACTTAAAAGAGGAGGGTGAAAGGTTCCCTTACCCTGAAGAGTAACTTCAAAAGCATGAAGGTCGGGACCTTAGAAGGATTGAGGGCACCTTGTGAGGAATCCTTGGGAGGTATAAATACCAGATATTCATTGAGGAGGACTTCAGAATTAATGCAATGAGGCAATGGATTGGTATTTGTAGGAAAAGTGAGGGAATAAATTATTAATTTCCATAGGAAACCTCAACAGTGATATTGGCAAAACCATGGGCTTTCCCATTGTATTTGCCCATTGTATTGGCCAATTGGGACACCTCATATCATATCTTACTATTAATAAGTATAAAATATTTATTACATAATTATTACATCATTAATGATGTCATTAAACACCCGAAACTTGATATTGTATATTTACTATTCACCGAAAATTCAACAATTTCAGAAAAATACAATAAATTCACACTAACCTAATATTGATCCTCTGAATTCAAAAATTAACTACATTTTATGAAAATAATTTTCTATATATTTATAATTTAATTTTTAAATAAAATCATTATTTTTTACAAAAATACAACTTTAATACTATAACTCATTTTGTAACACCTTAAGAAAGTAATCAAGGTCCCATAAAATTAGCGTATAACCATAAGACAATAAAGTAAAAATTTATAATTAAATTTTATGAAAATAAAAATCCATTTTAAATTATAAAAATAGTTATAAAATTATAAATAAAATATCTATGACATACAAAAATACCAAAACATAAACTATGATCGTTTTTTAACATTTAAGATGTCTAAAACGTATTTATACATTAATGGGTGAAGTTTCTATTTTTTGGTTGATTTACTATTCATTACTATTCATTTCTATTCATACGAGTATGTTACTATTCATACGTTACTATTCAATAAACATTAATTCGATCTTAATAGAATCTAAATTTATTACTAAACACAACTCTAGAAGACCATTTTTTGAAAATCATTTCACATTTTTAATCATTTAAAGAATACACAAATATTTTAAAATACACCTTTTTTCCAAAATTCTTCAATAATTTGGAACTTCTAAAAATTCATCCAATATTTATCCATACATTTGAAAATTCACAAATTTTACCCTAATAAGAAATTAAAATTTTATTTATTCAAAAGGATTATAGAAAGTAACTAAGACTTCATTACATATCCCCTTATAACACCAACAAAGGACTTACGTGTAAGGTGTGTTATCGTGATATACTCTTGGGGTGGCTCAGACAACATTACCGGAGTGGTTATTTCTATCATCTTGAACATCTCCCATAGGTGATTCCATTAAAGCTTCACATGTTGAAGTTTAGCTAGGGCTTGGTCCAGAGAATATCCCAGTTATGCTACCTCCTTCCCAAGCTTCGACAAATGGGCTTCATATGGCCCGCGTCTACTGGATGATGCCATCGACTCTTCTTTCTGTATTAATTAACCAAGATCACTTGTATTTATAAGAATTAATCACAAAATTAAGAGTTTAGTTTACAGTTGTTATATTGAACAATGGTCATAAAATAGTCGAAACCCCAATGGTATCACTTTATTAATTAAAGGATATAGTTTTGGTGAGTATAAAATGAAATAACATCCAAATTTAGGAAAAAAATATTATTCCAAAGTTCAGGTCATTACGTTCTTCCCCCTTAAGAAATTCCAACCCAGAAATTTTAACTCGTACCCTAAGAAGAGAAAAGATGTGGGTACTTCTTCCTCATAGACTCCCCTAGCTCCCACATGGCTTCTTCAAATTTTTGGTTCGTCCACATCACCTTATGAAGGTGAGTAGTATTGTTGCGTAGAACCTTGTCTCTAAGATCCAAGATCTCCACCAACAGCTCCTCATAAGAGAGGTCATGTTCCATTTGTACCACATCTTGTTTTAGTACATGTGAAGGGTCAGGTATGTACTTCCTCAAGAGGGATATGTGGAAGACATCATGTACATGTGCTTGATTTAGAGGAAGTGCAAACTGATAGGCCACTGCTCCTACACGATCAAGTATTTCATAGGGGACAATATACTTAGGCGTGAGCTTCCCTTTCTTCCCAAACCTCATGACTCTCTTCCAAGGTGAAATTAAAATAAAGACATTGTCACCAACATCAAACTCCATGTCCCATCGACAGTTTTCAGCATAGCTCTTTTGCCGACTCTGAGCAGCCTTAATGTGTTGCTAGATGGCGTGGACTTTTTTTGTCATCTCTTGTACAAGATCAGGACCATTAATCTTTCTCTCACAAGCTCCATCCCAACTATTAGGAGTTCTACATCACTTCCCATATAGAGCTTCATAGGGTTCCATTTGAACACTTGAGTAGAAGATGTTGTTGTAAGAGAACTCAAATAAAGGGATATGTTGATCCCATCCACCTTTAAATTCAATTAATCATGTTCTCATCATTTCCTCGAGTGTTTGAAGAGTCCTTTCAGATTGTCCATAAGTTTGGGGGGACAGTCCGTACTAAAATTCAATTCAGTGATCAGAGCACATTGAAGACTTCTTCAGAATTTTGATGTGAACCTTGGATCATGATCAAATACGATCGAAAGTGGAACTCCATGCAGCCTTAACACTTCTTTCACGTAAATCCTAGAAAGTTGATGAAGAGAGAAATGTTCCAGGATAAAGATAAAATGTGCAGTCTTGGTGAGAGGGTCCACAATAACCCATATCACGTTATTTACTTTGCATGTTCTTGGGAGACCAGTGACGAAGTCCATAGTGATATTGTCCCACTTCCAAGCTGGTATGCATAGTGGTTGCAATACCCATTTATGAAGTTGTTTCTCTACCTTCACTTGCTGAAATACCAGGCACCATGATGTGTATTTACCAATCTCCCTTTTTCATATTATCCCACCAATAATGATCATGAAGTTCCCTATATATTTTTGTGCTTCTAGGATGTATAGAGAAAGTAGAGTTATGAGATTCATCCTTAATATCCTTCTTTATTTCCAGAATAGATGGAACACATTGTCTTGTACAAAAATTTCAGTACACCTTCTTGATCAATATTTAACTCGGGAAACTTCCCATCCTTCACAGCCTCAAACTTCTTCTATGAAAAAGGATCTCATATCTGATCATTCTTGATCTTATCTTGTAATGACAGTCTAGAAACCATTTAGGTTAGGGTTGATGATGCCCCTTCACTTATGATTCCCATTTCTAGTTTTACTAGGTCATTGATCAAAGGATCTCTTTGAATATTCATCATGTAAAGAACAACTGGGTCATTCATGCTTAATGCATCAACGACTTTGTTTTCTCTTCTAGGATGATAATTAACTGAATAATCATAGTCTTTGAGAAGTTCCAACCATCTCCTTTGTCTCATTTTCAATTCCTTTTGTGTGAAAATATACTTCGAACATTGATGGTCTCTGTATATATCACATTTCTCCCCATAAAGATAGTGCCTCCATATCTTCATAGCAAAAAAATAGAATTTGACTCCAAATCATTCATAGGATAGTTCTACTCATGAATCTTCAACAGTCGAGATGTATAAGAAATGAATTTTTCATTTTTTATGAGGATGCACCCAATCCCTTTCAGAGATGCATCACTAGAAATAACGAATCCTTCTTCACTTGGGGGCATAGTTAACATGGGTGCAGTAACCAATCTCTTCTTCAGCTCTGGGAAATCTTCCTCACACTCCTTTGTCCATATGAACTTGACCCCTTTTCGAGTTAATTTGGTTAATGGATTAGAATGTCATGACATTTTTTCCACAAACCTCTTATAATATCCCACTAAACCAAGGAAACAATGAATCTCAGTTATTGTTATAGAATGAGGCCACTCCTCTACAACTTCTGTCTTTGTAGGGTCAACTATGATTACTTCATTGGTTAAAATGTTCCCTAATAAAGAAACTTTTGGTAAATAGATTTCACATTTTCGGAACTTCCCAAAAAGCTTCTCCTTCTACAGATTTTGAAAAATAACCCTTAGATGATCCTCATGCTCCTCACGATTTTTGGAATATATCGTAATATCATCAATAAAGACAACCACAAAGTTATCCAGGTAGTCCTTAAAGACTCTATTCATCAAATCCATAAAAATAGCAGGTTCATTAGTCAGTCTAAAAGGCATAAAAACAAACTCATAATGCCCATATCTTGATTGAAAGACAGTTTTGGGAATATCTTCTTTTTTCACCCTCAATTGATGATAACCAGATCGAAGATCAATCTTAGTGAAGAATTGAGACCCACAAAGTAGGTCAAATAAGTCATCAATTCTTGGAAGAGGGTATTTGTTCTTTACTGTGATCCCGTTCAGTTCACTATAATTAATGCATAGCCCTATCGACCTATCCTTCTTCTTCACAAAGAGAACAGGTGCTCCCCATGAAGACACACTAGGACAGATAAACCCCTTCTCTAAAAGATCTTGGAATTGTTTCTTTAATTCGTCTAGATCCACATTTTCTATCTTATACAGGGTCTTTGATATCGGATGAGAGCTAGGTACGATTTCAATGGATACCTCTACCTCTCTTTCTAGGGGAGGTCCTGGAAACTTCCTAGTAAATACATCAATGTATTCATGGAATATGGGGACATTTTCTATCCTTAAACTCTCATCTCCTTCTTCTTGTTCACTGATAAACTCCATAAATAATTATATAGGGGGTTCTTCTAGACAAAGATAAGGTTGAGATATCTCTCTTTGGAAGATAAGTGTAGGTTTTCCATTCAAGACTACTGATATTTCCTTACTTCCACATTTGATCACATCATTATACTTTAAGAGCCAGTCCATCCCTAGTATAATGTCAAATTCCAGCATGGGAATGACTACTAGATTTGGGATAAGATTGTGCTCACCAAAGTAAATACTAGAGTTTCTAAGAATCGGCAATGCTTGGATAATCCCACTAGGAGTGTTGATGGAAACTTTACTTTTAGCAAGTCGGGGGTTGATTTTAAATTCATTGCAAACTTGGGGGAAATAAAGGAATGTGTAGAACTAGAATCAAACAAAGTACATTCTTGAATTGAGAGAACAAAAAGAGTACCTGCTACCACATCATTTTGAGTATCCACTTTAGTTGTCATGATAGAAAAAGCATGACCTTGATCCCTTGGCCTTTACTAAGGCTGATGGTGGTTCCCCTCTACTACCCTCAGATTTGGATTGTAATTGGAAAAGTGCCGATGTTGTCCACACTTAAAGAACTGAACATCTTGTAGGGCCTCCACCATCTTCCCACTGACGTTAGTGTCTGTAAGTTGAGGTTTCACCTCACTACGACAATTCCTCACAATATGGCCTTCTCTTCCACAAATGTATAATTTCCTGCTCTTGAGCATGAAGTTCCCATAATGCTTCTTACCACATTTATTACACGTGGAATATTGCACTTGCTTGCCTCATCTTACCTGATCAAACACTCCTGAAAAAATGACCTATACCAATGGTTTTGGGAACCGTGGGCTGGAATGGCGTCGGTATAGGGGTCTCACCCTATACCCACGGTTTGGAGAACCGTGGGTATAGGGGAGTGCAATTTGGCACACCGCTACTCTAGCGTGGCTTACAACAGACCCCCCGGTTTTAAAACTGTGGGGTATTTAATTTCAAAAAAACTAACCTAGGGAGATTTGAACCCGCATCGCGTGATAACACTCCCAGCCGTGCCTCACCAACAGACTGACCCAAATGTTAATTTTATTTGTATTATATACATATATTTACATATATATATATATTAATATAATGTATTTAAATTCAAAAAACAGCACCCAGTGGGTTTTGAAACTGCACCGCGCGCTGTTCTGTGCAGCAGCGCAACCCAACGGATCAACCCACCTGGTATTTTCATCTGTTATGTATACATATATTTGCGTATATATATTAATATATAGTATTTAAATTAAAAATTATGTGCCTAGTGGGTTTCGTACCTTGCCTGCGCACAGAGACTCGGGACCGCGCCCCACCAACGAACCAACCCTGTTATACAACATTCATTAATTCATATTTATATCTATATAAATATATTAATCTAAACTCTGAAAAAATGTATCCCCCCAAATTTTTCCCATTTCCCGCCTAATTTTATTTGCCCGCCATAATGCGGGAAAGCTATAACCACGGTTCTTGAGAACCGTGGGTATAAGTCCTAAAAAAACCCACAATACCTACGGTTTTCATGAACCATCAGTATACGTCTTCAAAAAATACCCTATACCCACGGTTTTCTCCCAAACCCTGGGTATAAGTCTTAAATGAAAACTATACCCACGGTTTTTGGCACAACCGTGGGTATAGGTTCACATATTATCCCTATACCCACGGTTTTTTGCAAAATCGTGGGTATAGACCTATTTTCCAGTAGTGAAAGGTCCGCCCTAAGCTGGGATCCATCGATCTCTTAATGTCATTTGATTTATGAGACAACTATGTCTCACCAAACTCCAGATCGACTTTCATCACACTCCGAACGATCTCTTCATAGCTATCATAGTCATGGTTGGTTAGATTCTTCCATAGATGAGGTATTAGTCCACCGAATAATCTATCAAACATACAATTTGGATCCATGAAAATGCTAGATGTGTAACGTGGAATCCTTGTGAAGTTCATCTCATAGCTTCCCCCAGATTCATTCTCCTTCTGCTTTAGCTTGAGAAACTCCTTCTCCATTCTAATTCTCATCGATCAAGGGAAATACTTTTTGAAGAATATCCCTCTAAACTCTTCCCACTCCATAGCTTCAACTTCAACTCTTGGACTTGTGTTTTTAATCAGTTACCTCCACTGATAAGCTTCTCCCTCTAAGCGATAGGCAGCCAGGGTAACCTTCTCTTGTTTAGAACATCAAAGCACAAAAAAGATCTTCTCGATAGATATGATCCACTGTTCAACAATCAATGGGTTAGTAGATCCATTGATGGTTGGTGGTCGTTGATGAATAAAGGATTAAACAAAAAGTTGTTCCCTTTGTGGTTAGATCAGTCTCTCATCTTGATTCCAGTTATTTCCCATAACTTGAGTTAGTTGGTTTGTCATTTGCATGAAAGTTTCCATTCCGGATTCCATTAGTGGGCCATTAGTGCATGGTTCATTGTGGTCACCATTTTCACGGTTCCCCTATTTCCTGCCATTTTCTAAAATAATAAAACCGTGGTGAGAGACTTATTTCCTTTATGAATCTTTTAACTATAATGTATTTTATGTCTTAAAACTTTTTTAAACAATTTCATTTCTCTATAAATCCTTCATAATGATTCATAAAATGCTTATGATTAACCAAACATATCCCCCGGGAGTGGTGTAACCAAGAGTGCAGCAAGGCCCATTTTCGTGTACCATGATATCCTAGGTCAAGCCCAAAACTCCTTGTCGGAGTTTTTACTCCTAGGTACCTTTGTGGAAGAGCCGCTTCTACCTACTCGTATCTTGACATATATTTATTTTCTTGATAAAGAACATTCTCAATACACACCAAAATACTAGGAAGTTTTCCTATATTTAAACATTTTTAAAGGATTCTTCCTAAAGTTTTCATATCCTAATTTCCATAAATAACTAATCTATCCTTTGATACCAACTATGACATCCCGCCTTTTCATTACATAACTTGTCATTAAAGTTTACGTACAGAGGATCTTTAATGTCTAGTGTCTTGGAAATCAGGAAAAAAATACATGAAAACAAAAAACATTCTTCTAAACCAATTGTAAGGATACATCATAAGTTTTTCCTAAGTAAACATTCCTGCATCTTATAACCTAGAGACATAAATCAATGGAAAGGGTGAGCAGAAGGCTCAGTAAGGAAAACAAGTGCAATAGTTGACATGTAATCTTGAGCAATATTAATAAGAAGATGATAAAAATCATAAAGACATGAAAAATGAATGAAAAATAATATCATGGTAAAAAAACATAAATAATAACATGAATATGTGGCTAAAACATTTCATTTATACATTCATGAACATATCACCAAGGTTCATCCCCAAGGTGTCATAAAAATTAACAAGGATATTCATCGAGGTATCGTGAAACTTGTCATATCTAGAGATTAATTCTTTACCCAATGCATTGAAGGGATATCAGGGCGCACCCTTAATATTTCTTTACTTTCATGTGAGGCACATATATCATAATAAAATATTTCATAAATAACGCATAGAAAACAAAATAAATGGGTTTCATTTCAAAATTATGGCTTTTTTAAAGTTCTAAAAAAATAAGATCATTATGTCATTTATAACCCATTGAAAGGGAGTGAGGGTTATATGTGTGTCAATTATAGAATAAAATTAATAATTTTTTTATTTATGAAAACCCATTGAAAAGAAATATGTTTGGGTATTCACATAAATAAAACAAGAGAATTTCTTGAGTGAAAGAGAGAGGAATTTTGTGATAAACATTCTGCAGCATAAAAACTACATAACATACTTTTAGAAAACATTAAAAAGAGAGGGTACAAGGGTAAACCACTCATAAATAACTCATAATAAAGTATAATGGTAGAATAAAATATAGATAATAATATGGTATGTATATTTTAATTTCATGCCATATGAAAATTTAACTTGAAAGGAAAGAGAAGATGCGATTTCTTTTACAAAAAATTTAGCAGCCTAACCGCGTTACTTAAAAATTCAGAAAATAAATTGAGGAGAGAGGAAAGGGTCTCTCATTATTTTAAAGTGAAATGGACAGTAGTAAAGATATATAATAACAAACCCCCACATAATAAAATGTTTTTATAAGATATTACATAAATGATTTCATGATTTAAAAGTGGAGGGTGAAAGGTTCCCTTACCTTGAAGAGTAGGTTCAAAAGATTGAAGGTCGGGACCTTGGAAGGCTTTAGGGAACCATGGGAGGAATACTTTTGAGGTATAAAGACCATTACTTCTTTTAAGGAGGATTTTGGAATGAAAAGAATGAGGGAATGGCTTGGTATTTATAGGAAAAGTAGGGGAATAACTTATTAATTTCCAAGGGACACCTCATCGGTGGTATTGGAAAAACCATGGGCTGGAACATGGTATTTACCCATGGTATTAGGCACTTGGGACACCTCATAGAATATATTACTCTTAATAATTCGACAAGAATGATTATATCATTATTACATCATTAGTGATGTCATTAAACACCCGAAACTCAAAACTGTATTTTTACTATTCAATGAAAATTCAACTATTTCTGAAAAATCCCAAAAATTCCCCCTAACCTAATATCGATTCCCTTAATTAAAAAATGAACTCCATTTTATGAAAATAATTTTTTAAATATTTTTAATTTAATTTCTAAATAAAATCATTATTTATTCCAAAAATACAACTTTAAAACTATAACTCATTTTGTAACACCTTAAGAAAGTAATCAAGGTCCCATAAAATTATCATATAACAAAAAGAAAATAAATTAACAATTTATGATTAAATTTTATGAGAATAAATTTCCATTTTAAATTATTACATTAATTATAAAATTTAAAATAAAATATCTATTACATACAAAAATACCAAAAACTTAATCTTTGATCATTTTTCACTTTTATAATGTCTAAAATGTATTTATACATTCATGGGTGAGGGTTCTATTTTTTTGGTCTATTTACATTTTATTACTATTCATTACTATTCATATGGGTATGTTACTATTCATACTTTACTATTCACTAAAAATTAAGTTGTTCTTATTAGACTCTAAATTTCTTACTAAACACAACTATAGAAGACTGTTTTTTGAAAATCAGTTCACATTATTAATTATTTAAAGAATACAAAAATATTTTATAATACCCCTTTTCCCCGAATTAATCAAAAATATGGATCTTCTATAAATTCATCATATATTTATTAGGACATTTGAAAATTCAAATATTATACCATAATAAGAAGTAAAAATTTTATTTATACAAAAGGATTATAGAAAGAAAATAAGGATTCGTTACATATCCCATTATAACACCTGCATAAGATCTAAGTGTAAGGTGTGTTATGATGAAAGAATATTGGGGTGGCTTATACAACATTGCTCGAGTGGTGACTTCTATCAGCTTGAACTTCCCCCTTAGGCAATTCCGTTCAAGATTCACATGTTGAAGTTTGGCTTGGGATGGGTCCAGAGAAAACCCCAGTGACTCTACCTCCTTCCCAAGCTCCAACAGATGGGATTCATATGGACCGAGTCTACCAAATGATGCCATCAACTCTTCTTTATGTATTAGTTAACCAGTAACACTTGTATTTATAAGAAATAATTGCAACATTAAGAGTTTATTTTCCAATGGTCATACTGACCAATGGTTATATATGGGATCACTTCATTAATTAAAGGATATAGTTTTGTAAAGTATAAAATTAAATAACAGAGAAATTTAGGAAACAAATATTATTCAAAAGTTCGGGTCGTTACATTCTTCCCCACTTAAGAAATTTAGTCCCCAAAATATTAACTTGTACCCCAAGAAGAGAAAAGGTGTGGTTACTTCTGACTCATAGACTCCTCTGGTTCCCACGTGGCTTCCTCACATTTGTGGTTCCTCCACAACACCTTAACACGTTGAGTAGTCTTGTTGCGTAGAACATTGTCTCTATGATCAAAGATCTCCACTAGATGCTCCTCATAAGTGATGTCATGTTCTAGTTGTACCACCTCTAAGTTTAGTACATGTGAAGGGTTAGGTATGTACGCCCTCAAGAGGGATATGTGGAAGCCATCATGAACTTGTGCAAGATTTGGAGGAATTTCAAGGTGATATGCCACTACTCCTATGCGATCATGGATTTCATAGGGGCCAATGTACCTAGGTATGAGCTTCCCTTACTTCCCAAACCTCATGAATCTTTTCCTAGGTGAAATTCAAAGAAATATTTTTTTACTAACATCAAAATCCAAGTCCCTTTTTTGGTTGTCGACATAGCTCTTTTGTTGACTTCGAGCATCCTTAATGTGTTCCTGGATGGCATGGACTTTTTCGGTCATCTCTTGTGGAAGATCAGACCCAAGAAGCTTTCTCTGATGATCTTCATCTCAACAAGTAGGATTTCTACAACACTTCTCATATAGAGCTTCATAGGGTTCCATTTGAATGCTCGAGTGGAATCTGTTGTTGTAAGAGAACTCAAATAAATGGAGATGTTGATCCCAACCAACTTTAAATTATATTGAGCATGTTCTTAGCATGTCCTTGAGTGTTTTAAAAGTCCCTTCATATTGGCCATAATTTTGGGGGTGATAGGCCGTACTAAAATTCAATTCAGTGCTCAGAGCATGTTGAAGACTTCTCCAGAATTTTGATGTGAACTTTGGATCATGATTAGATACGACTGAAAGTGGAAATCCATGCAGCCTTACCAATTACTTGATAGAAAACCCGGAAATTTAATCAAGAGATAAATATTCCCAGATAGAGATAAAATGGGCAGTCTTGGTGAGACGGTCCACAATAACCTATATCGCGTTATTTCCTTTGGAAGTTCTTAGGAGACTAGTGACGAAGTCCATAGTGATATTGTCCCACTTCCATGATGGTATGGCTAGTGGTTGCAATACCCCTTTAGGAAGTTTTAACTCTACCATCACTTGCTGAAATACCCGGCACCTTAATGTGTAGTCACCAATCTCCCTTTTTATATTATCCCACCAATAATTATCACGAAATTCCCTATACATTTTTGTAATTCTAGGATGTATAGAGAAAGTAGAGCTATGAGATTCATCCATCAGCTCCTCCTTTATTTATGGAATAGATGGAACAGATTGTCTTGTACGAAATTTCAGTACACCTTCTTGATCAATATTGAACTCTGGAAACTTCCCGTCCTTCACAGCCTCAAACTTCTTCTATAAAAAAGGACCTCCTTTCTGAGCATTATTGATCTCCTCTAGTAATGACAGTTTAGAAACCATTTGGGTTAGGGATGATGATGTCCCTTAATTTATAATTCCCATGTCCAGTTTTACTAGGTTACTGATCAAAGGATCTCATTGAATCTTCATCATGGAAAGAACAACTGGGTCTTCCCTGCTTAATGAATCGACGACTTTGTTTTCTCTTCCAAGATGATAATGAATTGAACAATCATAGTCTTTGAGAAGTTCCAACCTTCTCCTTTGTCTCATGTTCAATACCATTTCTGTGAAAATATACTTTATATTTTGATGGTCTGTGTATATATCACATTTATCCCCATAAAGATAGTGCCTCCATATCTTCAAATAAAAAACAACTACATCCAGCTCCAGATCATGCGTAGGATAGTTCTGCTCATGAGTCTTCAACTGTCGAGATGCATAAGAAATGACCTTTTCATTTTGCAAGACTACACACCCAAGCCCTTTTAGAGATGCATCTCTAAAAATAATGAATCCTTCTCCACTAGAGGGAAGAGTTAACCCAAGTGCAGTAACCAATCACTTCTTCAGCTCTTGGAATGTTCATCATACTCCTTTTTCAAGATGAACTTGACCTTTTTTAAAGTTATCTTTGTTAATGGATTAGAATTTTGTGATTTTTTTTTTCACAAACCTCCTATAATATCCCACTAAACCATGGAAACTACGAATCTAAGTTATTGTTGGAGGCTAAGGCCACTCCTCTATAACTTTTGTATTTGCAGGGTCAAATATGATTCTTTCATTGGTAACAATGTGCTCCACGAAAGCAACTGGTTGTAACCAGAATTAAAATTTGCTCAACATCCCAAAAAGCCTCTCCTTACATAGAGTTTGCAAAAAACCCTTATATGATCCTCATGTTCCTCATGACTTTTGGAATATATTATAATATCATCAATAAAAACTACCACAATGTTATCAAGGTAGTCCTCAAAGAATCTATTTCTCAAAACCATAAAAATAACAGGTGCATTAGTCAGTCCAAAAGGCATAACAAGAAACTCATAATGCCCATATCATGACCGGAAGGCAATTTTTTGGAATATCTTTTTTCTTCACCCTCAATTGATGATAACCAAATTGAAGATCAATCTTAGAGAAGAATTGAGCCCCATGAAGTTGGTCAAATAAGTCATAAATTCTTGGAAGAGGGTATTTGTTCTTTACTGTGATCTCGTTTAGTTATCTATAATAAATGCATTGCTGCATTGATCTATCCTTCTTCTTAACAAAGAGAATAGGTGCTCCCCAAGGAGACACCCATGGTCGGATAAGGCACTTCTCCAAAACATCTTGGAGTGGTTTATTTAATTCCTTAACCTCCACATTTTCCATCCAATACGGGGTCTTTGATATGAAATGATATCCAAGCACGATTTCAATAGATAACTCTACCTCTCTTTCTAGGGGAGGTCCAGGTAACTCCCTAGGAAATACATCAACATATTCCCAGATGATGGGGACATATTATATCTTAAAACTCTCATCTCCTTCTTCTTCTTCACCGATCAAATCCATAAATAAGGATATATAGGGTTCTTCTGGACAAAGATCAGGATTAGATATCTCTCATTGGAAGATAACTGTTGGTTTTCCATTCAAGAATACTGAGATTTCCTTACTTCTTCATTTGATCTTATCATTATACTTTGAGAGCCAGTCCATCCCTAATATAATGTCTAATTTCCACATGGGAATGAATACTAGATTTGTGATAATATTGTGCTCACCAAGGTAAATACTTGATTTTAAAATCACTGATAATGCTTGGATAATCCCACCAGGTGTCTTGACTGATAACTCTACTTTTAGAAAGTTGGGGGTCGATTCTAAATTCTTTACAAACTTGGAGGAAACAAAGGAATGCGTAGAACCATAATTAAACAAAGTACTTTCTAGCTTTGAGAGAACAACAAGAGTGCCTACTAACACATCATTTGGAGCATCCAATTCAGCTATAATGATAGAAAAAGAACGACCTTGCTCCCGTGGCCATTGTTCAGGCTGATGGGGGTTCCCCTCCACGGCCCTCAGATTTGGAAAGTGATTGGAAAAGTGCCCATGTTTTGAACAATTAAAGAACTGGACATTAGGAAGGGATTGCACCATCTTCCCCTTGTCATTAGTGTTTGTAATTGGAGGTTTCACCTCACTATGAAAATTCCTCACAATATGGCCATCTCTTCCACACTTGTATCATTTCCCGCTCCCAAGCAGGCAGTTCCTCGAAAGCTTCTTCCCACATTTATTACATGTGGAATGTTCCCTTGTTTCCTCCTCTTCCCAAATCAAATGTCCTCCCTATGATGGGATCCATCAATCTCTTCTTGTCAATTTATTTATGAGACCACTATGTCTCCCCAAACTTTAGTTTGACTTTCATCGCACTCCGAACAATCTCCTCATAGCTATCATAGTATCGGTTGGCTAGATTCTTTTACAGATGAGGTCTCAGTCCACCAAATAATCTATCTACCTTCTCATTTGAATAATATTTGTTTCCTATTTTTTTTGTTATTTCATTTTATACTCCACAAAAATATATCCTTTAATTAATGAAGTGATACCATTGGGTTTCGACTATTATATGACCATTGGTAAATATGACCATTTGAAACTAAACTCTTAATGTTACAGTTATTGCTTATACATATAACTGATCTTGGTTAATTAATATAGAATGAAGTGTTGATGAATCATCCAGTAGAGTCAGGCCATATGAATCACATCTGTTGGAGCTTGGGAAGGAGGTAACATCACTGGGCTGTTCTCTGGACCAAGCCCAAGCCAAACATTAAGATGTGAAGCTTGAACGGAATCACCTAAGTGAGAAGTTCAAGCAAATAGAAATCACCACTCAGGCATTGTTGTCTGAGCCACCCCAAAATTCTATCACCATAGCTGACCATACACTTAGGTCCTATGCAGGTGTTATAATGGGAAATGTAACAAATCCTTCGTTACATTCCGTAATCCTTTTGTATAAATAAAATTTTTACATCTTATTATGGTAAAATTTTTGAATTTTCAAATGTATGAATAAATATAGGATGAATTTATAGAAGTTCCATATTATTGATGAATTTTGGAAAAAGGGGTATTTCAATATATTTTTGTATTCTTTAAATAATTAATAATGTGAATTTATTTTCAAAAATGGTCTTCTATAGTTGTGTTCAGTAAGAAATTTAGAGTCAAATAAGATCAAAGTAGTTTTTAGCGAATAGTAGAGTATGAATAGTAACATACCCACATAAATAGTAATTAATAGAAACAAAAATTAAATCGACCAAAAAAATTGAAACTTCACCCATGAATGTATAAATACATTCTAGACATCTTAAAAGTGAAAAACCGATCATTGTTTATGTTTTCATATTTTGGTCTATCATAGATATTTTATTTAAAATTCTATAATTAAATTTATAATGGAAACTTATTTTCATAAAATTTAATCATAAATTGTTACTTTGTTGTCTTATTTTTAAACAATAATTATATGGGACCTAGATTACTTTCTTAAGGTGTTACAAAATGAGTTATAGTTTTAAAGATGTATTTTTGGAATAAATAATGATTTTATTTAAAAACTAAATTAAAAATATTTAGAAAATTATTTTCATAAAATAGAGTTCATTTTGGAATTCAGAACATGTATATTAGGTTAGGGTGAATTTTTGGGATTTTTATGAAATAGTTGAATTTTCGGTGAATAGTAAAAATATAGTTTTGAGTTTCAGGTGTTTAATGACATCATTAATGAGGTAAAAATGATGTAATAATTCTGTTCTACTTATGAATAGTAATATATTCTATGAGGTGTCCCAAGTGGCCAATTCCATGGGAAAATACCTTGGGCAAGCCCGTGGTTTTTCCAATTCCACTGATGAGGTGTCCCTTCAAAATTAAAAATTTATTCCCTCACTTTTCCTATAAATACCAAGACATTCCCTCATTATTTTCATTCCCAAATCCTACTCAACTAAGATATGGTCTTTCTACCTCCCAAGGAGTCCTCCCAAGGTGCCCTCAAGCCTTCCAAGATCCCGACCAACAAGCTTTTGAAGTTACACTTCAAGGTAAGGGAACCTTTCACCCTCCTCTTTTAAGTCATGACTTCCTTTATGTTATGCCTTATAGTTCCATTTTATAATGTGGGGGTTTGTTATTATATATCTTTACTAATTTACATTTCATGTCCAAATGATGATATACCCTTTACACTCTCATCAATTTATTTTATTAATTTTTAAGTGACGTCGTTAGGTTGCTGAATTTTTTGTAAAAGAAATCTCATCTTCTCTTTCCTTTCATGTTTCCTTTTCACGTGGTATGGAATTAATATATCCATACCATATTTAAAACTCGTTTTTATTCTCCCATTATACTATATTATAAGTAATTTATGAGTGTTTTACAATTTTACATTCTATTTTTAATGTTTTCTAAAAGGATGTTGTGTAGCCGTTATGCTGCAGCATTTTCATCTCAAAATTCCTCTCTCTTTCTCTCAAGAAATTCTCTTATTTATGTGAATAAACAAACCTATTTATTTTCTATGGGAGTTCATAAATAAAAAAATTATATTTTTTATTCTTTAATTGAAATAACTATAACCCTCACTCCCTTTATATGGGTTATAAATGACATAATGATCTTATTTTTATTTTGAACTTTTAAAACGTCACAATTTTGAAATGAAACCCAGTTATTTTGTTCTCTATGGGTTATTTATGAAATACTTGTTTATGATCTATGTGGGTTACATAAAAGTAAATACATATTAAGGGTTCACCCTGATAGCGTTCGAATGCATTGGGTAAAGAATTAATCTCTAGAGATGACATGTTTCATGATACCTTGGTGAATAACCTTGGTAAATTTTATAACACCTTTGGGATAAAACTTGGAGTTATGTTCATTAATATCTAAATGAAATTTTGTAGCCACATATTAAAGTAATTATTCATGTTTTTTATCATGATATTCCTATTTTTCAATTGCTTATGTATTTATGATTTTTATCTTGTTCTTATTAATTTTTCTCAAGATCACATGTCAACTGTTGCACTTGTTTTCCTTACTGAGCCTTCTGCTCACCCTTTCCATTGATGCATGCTTCAAGTTATGATATGCTGTAATTTTTACTTATAAAGAACTTATGATGAATCCTTACAAGTTGTTTAGAAGAATGTTTTATGTTTTCATGTATTTTTGTTCCTGATTTCCAAGACACTAGACTTTAAATATCCTATGTATGTAAATTGTAATGAAACGTTATGTAATAAAAGGAGGGATTTCCTAGTTGGTATCAAAGGATAGTTTAGTTATTTATGGAAATTAGGCTATGAAAACTTTATGAAGAATAATATAGAAAAGATTAAATATATGAAAACTTCCTGGTATTTTCGTGAGTATTGATTAAGTGGTTTATCAAGAAAATACATCCCTGTCTGGATATGAGCAGGAAGAGGCAGCTCTAGCACAGAGGTACCTAGGACTGAAAACTCCGACAAGGAGTTTCAGGCTTGACCCGGGGTATCCTGGTACACGACAACGAGTCTTGATGCACTATTGGTTATGATACTCTGAGGGGATATGTTTGGTTAATAATAAGATTTTTATGATTCATTATGAAATATTTATAGATAAATGTAATTGTTTAAAGAAGTGTTAAGACATAAAATACTTTATAGTTAAAAGATTTGTAATTGAAATAAGTTTTTCAGTAATGTTAAATTCTTTTAGAAAATGGCCGGAAATAGGAGGAACCGTGTAAATGGTGACCATAACGGACCATGCGCTAACGACCCTCCGATGGAAGCTGGAATGGAAAATTTCATGCGAATGATGAACCAACTAACTCAAGTTATGGGAAATAACTTGAATCAACCTGAGAGACCAATCTCACCACGAAGGGAACAACTTTATGTTGAATCCTTTATGCATCAACGACCACTAACCTTAAGTGGATCTACTGTGTAACACCCGAGACTTTTATGAGAAATATTTTGTTTTATATAAATCATCAAAGGAATCTTTCACTACACACAACACTATCTTGTCTTGCTTTACACGCAACCACAACCTTCCTTGATAGCTTGCGTCGTACACAATACCGAGTTTCACTAAACAATGATATGCTAGTAAAATATTATTAAAACTAGCCGTTATGAATAGTAATAACCACTTTTTGAAATTTTGTAAATTTTATTTTTCAAAATGGACTTCATTTTTGGATTCGGAATATCGAAATTAGCCTAGGGTGAAATTTTGGTATTTTTATGAAAACTTTCAATTTTCGATGAATAGTGAAACCACTAAGTGGTAGTTAAAAAAACTGAATTTTTCATAAAACATAATTTTACCGCTTCTGTGAGTGGAATTTCGAAAATCCGAGAGACACGGTTGATATTAGTAAGTAAAATGTGGTTCAATGAGATGAAAATAATTTTTTGTTGAATAGTAACTTTTTACTTTTTTTTTACCACGGTTAAAAGTAAATAGGGTAATTAAGAGTAAAAATGATATTATTATTACTCTAACACATGTCCTAATTCTATTGTAAAAGTGTAATTCTACCAAAAACAACCTTAGGAATAAAATATGACCATTTAGGCCCACTTGGATAAGATTAGGACATTTATTACTAATTTATATAAAGAAGGGTTAAAATAGTTAAAATCAATGTTTAATAAGAAAATCATTTTTAATATAAGGTTATCAATAAGATAAAATGGACTATAAATATTCAGTAGAAAGAAAAAAAGATTTCATACATAATGGTATTTTATTTATAATTTTTAGACATTAAATAAATTAATTTATTTATGACACAAGGATGATGCAGTAATTATCTTTTTAATGAAATATTGACATAATTGATGTTATAAATACCCAAATAAATGTAATTTGAGAATTTTTATGAATTAAACTAATTTTATAGGTTAATATGACATGTTAGTATTGATTTTAGTAACTTGGTTCGAACTAATCATTCTGTTATGATTTTCACAAAAATCAATTACTAAATAGTGTCAAAATTGACATAAAATAGTTTTTAAAAAAAATATTATATTATTAATAGTTATTTTATTCCTAAAAATATATGGTTCGGCCAAATGACTTAGATAAGGTTATATATATTAATAATAAACAACTTGGGGTTCGTTTGGCTTGATATGGTAGGTTTATTAACCTTATAGTATAAGAACACAAGAAGACACGGTAAAAGTAAAATTATTTAACATAATGTTAAATCTAAATGATAAGGTTAAAATAGGAGGCTAAAATTGTCTAAATTATATTGGATGAGAGGATGTCGAGCCATCCACACCTTATCTTCGAAATAAATAAATTCGGATCTATTTAAAGCCGAAATTGACTTTATAAAAAAATAATATTTTTTGTTTTTTCAAAGGAGCCCCTCTCCTCCCTTATAAAAGGGAACCTCCTCCCCCTCTTCTTCACACCACTTTGAGCCTTCAAGCTCGGTCAAACACTACCAATTTCTTCTCTACGCTTCCCTAGAAACATTCTAGAGGTTCTGGTCTTCTTCAAAGACATATTTTAGTGCCCTAAAAGGAGGTCTCAAAGAAGCACTTCAAAGAAGAGGTAATGTCTGTTACCGATTCTTTCATATTTATTTCTTCTTCCACTTCTTCTTATTTAGTTTTTTAATTATGAAGTAATAACATCAGTATCACTCATATACTGATATGTTATTATAAGTATTAAACAACCCTATTTCACCATCTATCCATCCAACGGAAAAAGAAATCACCGTGCGTGTGTACGTACGGAATACCGTCTCCACGCCGTGGTGTAATCTATTTTCCACCACCACCTTACTTGGATGGATATAATGGTGTAAATAATGACTATATATGACTATTATAAATTGATATTGATTCTGAAATAGTATACATACACTCCAATACAACTCCACGATCATAGGAACGATATCATCACTCGTGTGTACGTACGGAATACCGTCTCCATGATGTGATGCGACTCGTTCTAAATGATCTTAATTTCATAATGATTATATAAATTAATTGAATGAATGAATATGATATATATTACACTAATACCATTCTGGAAATGAGGTATCTATAACCTAAATAGAAAAATAAGAATTTATTCAACAAAAAACGCATAAGAACAAAAAGTAATAAACACCCGAATAACAAGTAGCAATGAAATAATACTAATAATAAGCTAAGAATATGACCATATATGATATCATAACAATAAGTATTATTCTGGAATAAGTCAATAACATTATTTAAATCATTATACAGGAGGTTCGGACACTTACGATGAAAATCGTACCTAAGGTAAGGGAAATATCACAATCTCATTTTTATCCGAGATTTTTTATACTTCATATTTTACTGGGGTATATTTTATCATCCACATCCATGTTTCCTCAATATGTAATATTATTTCCATCCACCTACAATTGTTTAAATCCAATTTTACCCTTCGTTGAGTTTTTAGTAAAGGATATGAAAGGAATCTTTTGTCGTTTTTCGTACGAGGTAATTTTTGACTTTTTCGACAAAAGTACGAGAAGAATGTTTTTTTAACTTATACGGAATGAATGGATTTTTAAAAAATTATTTCCAAGAAGCTTCATTTAGAAGTTTTCAAGTTTATTTTTAACCAACTTATTTTAGATTAAAAATTGTATGACATGTTAAGAAAGGAAAATGTTTTTGAATTTGAAAGGATATTTTCCTCAAGAATGGAGTTCAAGTGTTTTATCAAAATTATTTTCCATCTAAGATAATATAGGGTTCTGTTTATATCCCTATTATTACATTGATCTGATTATGTTGTGATGGAATTATTTTTATGAATTCCTTTATCTTATATTAATTGTTTGATGATGTCACGATGTTTAAGATTCCCATTTTTATTACATGGGTTATGCAATGATGTATGATTTATGATTTTGTGGCACACATAAGAATGGTATCATTATGAGATGGGTGGGACCTATATCTCCCTCCAATGCATTGGGTAAAGATTTTATATCTCATGAGATAGACATGGCTAGAACGGTAGGTTATACCGGTTCAGTGAAAGAGGAATGAAACGAGGAGTGAACTCGGTTCAGAAATGGACTTTGTCCACTAAGATAGTCTTGGAAATGAGTCTTGACTAATAAGAAATGATTATCTATGATTATGTGTGTATGCGACAAAAGTTTCATGTTTTATGTTATGATTATTGGGATTCCATTTCACTACTATTATTTATCCCATGTTATGAAATTATGCTCTCTTTTGCATGTTAAGATTTCCAAAAGTTATATTCTTATGGAATGATGTGATTGATATTTCTTTTGTTTACCCTTACTGAGCATTTGAGCTCACCCTTTTGTATGTTTTCTTTCCCCTGGTCAGGAAGAAGGTTATTAAGTAAGATATGCCAAAAGGGACTATAGATATGATGAAATAAATGGGAGACAGTGTAGACGCTTTATGAACCAGTTGTTTATGTTTCCCAGTTTCTAAAGACACTATACCTATATGGTCCTTTCGTGGTTATGTTAAATGTTGTAATATGTATGCTTCAATTCTGATGGAATAAAAATTTATTTAAAGTATGGGTCGTTATAGTTGGTATCAGGGGAAAGGTATAGTCAACCTTTGGAAACTAGGATGTGAAAGCCTTAGTAAGAACCCTAAGGATAATTCTAAGAATAGAACACAATATTAGTGTTTTAGAAATGTCCATGAATAACCTAGGATAAGACCTTAAGTGTGAAATTTTATTCATGATTATGTGGTTTTCCTATTATAATTATTGTTTCTCACACTATTATTCTTGGTTTTAGTCAATGGCTGGAACCCAAAGGAAACGTTTTAATGTGGAATGCGATGGGAAACACAATTATTTTCCCCCTGAGAAACCGAACGTTATGGTAGCTAGAATGAAAAATCTTGTAGCCATGCTCACACAACTTTCTCAAGCTATGAATCATGCAGGACTTCCAAACGAGCAAAGGAAGGAGCAACATTATGTTGAATCCTTCATGAGACAGCGTCCACCTTCATTCAGTGGGTCTACTGATCCATTAGTTTCTGAACAATGGATTAGTACTACTGAAAAGATATTTTCAGTTCTTCAATGTTCTGAGCATGATAAAGTCATCTTAGCAGTGTATCGTTTGGAAGGTGATGCTGATCAATGGTGGGATATTATTAAGAATATGAGGCAAAGGGATGAAATTGAGTCCATGGAATGGGACGAGTTCAAGAACTTATTTTTCAATAAGTACTTCCCTCGTATTCTCCGAATAAAGATGGAGAAAGAGTTTCTTGAACTGAAGCAAAAGGATGATGAATCTGTTGGTACATATGAAGAAAATTTTACAAGACTTGCAAGGTACGCTTCTGGTATTATTATCCAACCTGAGAGTAAGATCGATCGATTATTTAGTGGCTTAAAATCAAGTCTTGGAAGGGCGTTATCCATAAGGGACTTCAATAGCTACGAGGAAATCGTTTGATGTGCTCTCAAAGTCGAGATGGAGATTGGAGTAACCCATCAGTCATATGGGATTGATAAGAAGATGAAAATGGAATTCAAAGGAAAATATAAAGAGAACACTGAAAAGAAGATGGGCTTTCCCTTGTGCTCAAAGTGTGGAAAGAAACATGGAGGGAGTTGTTTTAAAGTGACAAGTAAATGTTTCAAATGTGGAATGGAAGGTCATCGGGCATTTGAATGCCGCGATGATGGGAAGAAGATATCTAATGATGCAAACAAAGGAAGGGATACACAGAATGAACCTACTACACTTCAATGTTTCAAGTTCAAGGAGATGGGACATTATGCCAATAAATGCCCTAATCCAAGGGTTGATGATGATGGTCGACGTCAACAAACTCTTAAGGCTAAAGACAAAGGAAAGCCACATGCAATTTCTATCAGCGATGTGGAGCACAATAATGATGTGCTGAAAGGTACACTTACCATCCACTCTAAAGTAGCAAATGTTTTATTTGATTCTGGATCCACCCACTCTTTTATTTCTGAAGAATTTTCTAAGGATATCACTATATTACCTCAACAATTAGTTGTTGAGTAAGCTGTGACAACCCCTAATGGCACAACAGTCGCATCAAATGTTTATAATTCTTCCCCGATTGAAGTTTGTGGGAAAGTGATTCCTGGAAATCTTTGTATCCTTCCTATAGTGGAATTTGATGTGATTCTTGGCATGGATTGGCTTTATTTATATGGATCTCATATCAATTTCCAAAGAATGGAAGTCACATTTCATATTCGAGATCAATCTATGATCGTATATCAATGCAAGGATGAACATAACCTTCCCGTGGAAATTTCTTCCATTTTATGGGTATTGATTCCACTAAATGAAGGTTATTTATCTCAAATGGTTGGTGAGAAACTCACGATTAAGAATATTCCTGTTGTATGGGAGTCTTATGATGTCTTTCTGGAGGAATTACCGGGTCTTCCACCAAATCATGAAGTTGAGTTTTCAATAGAACTCATACTGGGTGCTTTGTCTATTTCAAAGACACCTTATAGAATGGTCCCAATTGAGTTGCAGGAATTGAAGAATCAACTCCAAGAGAATCTTGATAAGGGGTTCATACGCCCTAGTGCATCACCTTGGGGAGCACCTGTTCTGTTTGTTAATAAGAAAGATGGAGCAATGAGACTCTACATTGATTATCGAGAACTTAACAAGCTCACTATCAAGAACAAATATCCTCTCCCATGCATTGATGACTTATTTGACTAACTACGCAGAGCTCAATACTTTTCCAAGATTGATCTTCATTCAGGGTATCATCAATTAAGGGTCAAAAGGGAGGATATACCAAAGATGGCTTTCCATACAAGGTATGGACACTATGAATTTATAGTGATGCCATTTGGTCTTACTAATTCCCCTGCTATCTTCATGGATCTGATGAATAGAGTCTTTAGAGACTATCTTGATCAATTTGTGGTAGTCTTTATAGACGATATTCTTGTCTATTCAAAGAGCAAGGAAGAACATGAAGATCATTTGAGAATTATATTGAAGACCCTGAGAAAGGATAAGCTTTATGCCAAATTTACCAAGTGTGAATTTTGGCTTCAAAAAGTTTCATTTTTGAGTCACATAATCTCAAAAGAGGGGATATCTGTGGATCCAGCAAAAACAGAGGTTATCGAAAGATGATCGAGACCAACAACAGTAACTGAGATCCGATGTTTTCTTGGTTTGGCTGGATATTATCGATGTTTTGTGAAATATTTTTCACGATTATCTGATCCACTCACCAAGTTGACTCGGAAAGGAGTTAAGTTTGTCTGGACGGAGGAATGTGAAGAGAATTTCAAGGAGTTGAAAAGAAGGTTATCCAGTGCACCTGTGCTCACACTGCCTTGTAGTGGAGAAAGGTTTTTGATCTACAGTGATGCATCCAAGAAGGGTTTGGGGTGTGTTATTATGCAAAATGATATGGTGATAGATTATACTTCATGACAGTTGAAAATACATGAGCAAAATTACCCAACTCATGATTTGGAGTTAGCTGCGGTAATATTTGCATTAAAGATTTGGAGGCATTATCTTTATGGTGAAAGGTGTGATATTTATACTGATCATAAAATTTTAAAGTGTATTTTCACACAAAAGGAGCTGAATATGTGCCAAAGAAGATGGTTAGAACTGATTAAGGATTACGACTGCTCAATTCATTACCACCCTGGGAAAGCAAACAAGGTGGAAGATGCATTAAGTCGACAAGACCATGCCTGTTTATCCATGATGAGGATAAAAAAAGATCCAATATTTATGGATTCACAAAGGATGGATCTTGGAATTATAATGGAAGGGGAAAAAACTTATCTTTATCAAATGAATGTTCAACCATCTATACATGTGAAGATTAAATAGGCACAGAAAGAAGATTTCGAGTTACAAAAGAAGGTGAAAAATGTTCCTGAATTCAACATTGATTGTGATGGGATAATAAAGTTCAGGAATCGGGTTTGTGTTCCTCCCATCCCGGAATTAAAGAAGGAGCTACTGGATGAGGCCCATAGTTCATCATTCTCTATTCATCCTGGAAGCACGAAGATGTATAGGGAACCGAAAGAGTACTTCTGGTGGGATGACATAAAAAGAGATGTTGCTGAATATGTCTCTCGATGCTTGGTTTGTCAGCAAGTTAAAGCTGAGAGATAGAAGTCTAAGGGGATGTTACAACCATTACCCATACCCGAATGGAAATGGGAAAACATCACTATGGACTTTGTCACAAGACTTCCTAAAACATCCAAAGGCAATAATGCTATCTGGGTCATATTTGGTCATCTTACCAAGTATGCACACTTCATTGCTATTAGAGAGGATTTCTCTCTAGATCAGCTTGCCAGGATATATGTGAAGGAAGTGGTAAAATTTCATGGAGTACCACTTTCTATTATATCTGATCGAGATCCAAGGTTTACCTCAAAGTTTTGGCGAAGTCTTCAGCATACTCTGAATACATAGTTGAGTTTCAGCACTGCTTATCATCCTTAGACAGACGGTCAGTCTGAGAGAACAATTCAAACTCTAGAAGATATGTTGAGAGCTTGCTCTATGGATTTCAAAGGTGGTTGGGATCAACACCTACCTTTGGTGGAATTTTCTTATAATAATAGCTTTCACTACAGTATTCAGATGGCTCCTTATGAATCTCTCTATGGAAAGAAATGCAGGACTCCAACTTGCTGGGATGAAGTTGGGGAAAGAAAGCTATTAAGACCTGATCTCATTGAAGAAATGGCAGAAAAGATCAGATCTATTCAACAACACATAAGAGTAGCTCGGAGTCGACATAAAAGTTATGCTGACAACCAAAGAAAAGACCTAGAGTTTGAAGTGGGTGATAAAGTGTTCTTACGAATATCTCCCTGGAAGAGGGTTATGAGATTTGGAAAGAAGGGGAAGTTGAGCCCTAGATATATCGGTCCTTTCGAAATACTTATCGTGTTGGGAAGGTAGCATACCGATTGGTGCTTCCACCGAATCTCTCTCAAGTTCACAATGTGTTCTATGTATCTCTCCTGAGGAAGTTCATACCTGATCCTTCACATGTACTTATCTCAGAAGTTGTACCACTGGAGCAAGATCTTTCTTATGAAGAACAGCTGATAAAGATTCTGGATCGTAGTGAAAAAGTCCTACGAAGCAAGACCACTCGATTGGTGGAAGTTTTATGGAGGAACCACCAATTAGAAGAAGCTACATGGGAGCCTGAGGATATGATGAGGGGGAGGTATCCTCATCTGTTTGTTACAAAGTGATGAATTTCGAGGGAAAAATTCATTTTAAGGGGGGTAGAATGTAACACCTGAGACTTTTATGAGAAATATTTTGTTTTATATAAATCATCAAAGGAATCTTTAACTACACACAACACTATATTGGCTTGCTTTACACGCAACCGTGGCCTTCCTCGATGGCTTGTGTTGTATACAATACCGAGTTTCACTAAACAATGATATGCTAGTAAAATATTATTAAAACTATCCGTTATGAATAGTAATAACCACTTTTTGAAATTTTGTAAATTTTATTTTTCAAAATGGACTTCATTTTTGGATTCAGAATATCGAAATTAGCCTAGGGTGAAATTTTGGTATTTTTCTGAAATCTTTCAATTTTTGATGAATAGTGAAACCACTAAGTGGTAGTTAAAAAAACAGATTTTTTCATAAAACTTAATTTTACCGCTTCTGTGAGTGGAATTTCGAAAATCCGAGAGACACGGTTGATGTCAGTAAGTAAAATGTGGTTCAATGAGATGAAAATAATTTTTTGGTGAATAGTAACTTTTTACTTTTTTTTACCACAGTTTAAAGTAAATAGGGTAATTAAGGGTAAAAATGATATTATTATTACCCTAACACATGTCCTAATTCTATTGGACAAGTTTAATTCGACCAAAAACAACCTTAGGAATAAAATATGACCATTTAGGCCCACTTGGATTAGATTAGGACATTTATTATTAATTTATTTAAAGAAGGGTTAAAATAGTTAAAATCAATGTTTAATAAGAAAATAATTTTTAATATAGGGTTATACATAAGATAAAATCGACTATAAATATTAATTAGAAATATAAAGAGATTTCATACATAATGGTATTTTATTTATAATTTTTAGACATTATATAAATTAATTTATTTATGACACAACGATGATGCTGTAATTATCGTTTTAATGAAATATTGACATAATTGATGTTATAAATACCCAAATAAATGTAATTTGAGAAATTTTATGAATTAAACTAATTTTTTAGGTTAAAATGTCTTGTTAGTATTGATTTATGTAACTTGGTTCGAACTAATCATTCTGTTATTATTTTCACAAAAATCAATTACTAAATAGTGTCAAAATTGACATAAAATAGTTTTTAAAACAAATATTATATTATTAATTGTTATTTTATTCTTAAAAATCTAAGGTTCGGCCAAATGACTTATATAAGGTTATATATATTAATAATAAACAACTTGGGGTTCTTTTGGCTTGATATGGTATGTTTATTAACCTTATAGTATAAGAACACAAGAAGACACGGTAAAAGTAAAATTATTTAACTTAATGTTAAATATAAATGATAAGGTTAAAATAGGAACCTAAACTTGTCTAAATTCTATTGGATGAGATGATTTCGACCCATCCCCACCTTAGCTTTGAAATAAATCAATTTGTAGCTATTTAGAACCGAACTTGACTTTATAATAAAATAATATTTTTAGTTTTTCCAAAGGAGCCCCTCCCCTCCCTTATAAAAGGGCACCTCCTCCCCCTCTTCCTCACACCACTTTGAGCCTTCAGGCTCGGTCAACCCCTGCACATTTCTTCTCTCCTCTTCCCTAGAAACATCCTAGAGGTTCTGGTCTTCTTCAAAGACCTATTTTAGTGCCCTAAAAGGAGGTCTCAAAGAAGCACTTCAAAGAAGAGGTAATGTCTGTTACCGATTCTTTCATCTTTATTTCTTTTACACTTCTTCTTCTTTAGTTGTTTCATTATGAAGTAATAACATCAGTATCACTCATATACTGATATGTTATTATAAGTATAAAATAACCCTATTTCACCATCTATCCATCCTATGGAAAAAGAAATCACTACGCGTGCGTACGTACGGAATACCGTCTCCACGCCGTGGTGTAATCTATTTTCCACCACCACCTTACTTGGATGGGTATAATGGTGTAAATAATGACTATATAAGACTATTATAAAGTGATATTGATTCTGAAATAGTATACATACACTCCAATACCACTCCACGATCATAGGAATGATATCATCACTCATGCGTACGTACGGAATACCGTCTCCACGATGTGATGCGACTCGTTCTATATGATCTTCATTTCATAATGATTATATAAATGAATTGAATTGAATGAATATGATATATATTACACTAATACCATTAATAAGCTAAGAATATGACCATATATGATATCATAAAAATAAGTATTATTCTGGAATAAGTCAATAACATTATTTAAATCATTATACAGGAGGTTCGGACACTTACGAAGCAAATCAGACCTAAGGTAAGGGAAATATCACAATCTCATTTTTATCCGAGATTTTTTATACTTCGGATTTTACTGGGGTGTATTTTATCATCCACATCCATGTATCCTCAATATGTAATATTATTTCCATCCACCTACAATTTTTTAAATCCAATTTTACCCTTCGGTGAGTTTTTATTAAAGGATATGAAAGGAATCTTTTGTCATTTTTCGTACGAGGTACTTTTTGACTTTTCTGACAAAAGTACGAGAAGAATGTTTTTTTAACTTATACGGCATGAATGGATTTTTAAAACATTATTTCCAAGAAGCTTCCTTTACAAGTTTTCAAGTTTATTTTTAACCAACTTCTTTTAGATTAAAAATTGTATGACATGTTAAGAAAGTAAAATGTTTTTGAATTTGAAAGGATATTTTCCTCAAGAATGGAGTTCTTGTGTTTTATCAAAATTATTTTCCATCTAAGATAATATAAGGTTCTGTTCATATCCCTATTATTACATTGATTTGATTATTTTGTGATGGAATTATTTTTATGAATTCCTTTATCTTATATGAATTGTTTGATGATGTCACGATGTTTAAGATTCCCATTTTCATTACATGGGTTATGAAATGATGTATGATTTATGATATTGTGGCACACATGATAATGGTATCATTATGAGATGGGTGGGACCTATATCTCCCTCCAATGCATTGGGTAAATCTTTTATATCTCATGAGATAGACATGGCTAGAATGGTAGGTTATACTGGTTCAGTGAAACAGGACGGAAATGAGGAGTGAACTCAGTTCAGAAATGGACTTTGTCCACTAAGATAGTCTTGGAAATGAGTCTTGACTAATAAGAAATGATTCTCTATGATTATGTGTGTATGACACAAAAGTTTCATGTTTTATGTTATGATTATTGGGATTCCATTTTACTACTATGATTTATCCCATGTTATGAAATTATGATCTCTTTTGCAAGTTAAGATTTCCAAAAGTTATGTTCTTATGAATATGATGTGATTGATATTTCTTTTGTTTACCCTTACTGAGAATTTGAGCTCACCCTTTTGTATGTTTTCTTTCCCCAGGTCAGGAAGAAGGTTATTAAGTAAGATATTCCAAAAGGGACTATAGATATGATGAAATAAATGGGAGAGAATGTAGATTCTTTATGAACTAGTTGTTTATGTTTCCTAGTTTCTAAAGACACTATACTTATACGGTCCTTTCATGGTTATGTTAAATGTTGTAACAATTATGCTTCAATTCTGATATAATAAAAATTTATGTAAAGTATGGGTCGTTATATACTGACCCATTGATTGTGGAATTGTGAATCACCTCTATCATGAAGATCTTTTCATTGCTCTGATGTTATGAACAAGAGAAGGTTACCCTAGATGTCTATCGCTTAGAGGGAGAAGCCGATCAGTGGTGGTAACTGATTAAAAACACAAGGAAAAAAGTGAAAGTTGAAGCTATAGAGTGGGAAGATATCATAAGGATATTCATCAACGAGTATTTCCCTCGATCGATGAGAATGAGAATAGAGAAGGAGTTTCTCATGCTGAAGAAGAAGGAGAATGAATCTATGGGAAGCTATGAGATGAACTTCACAAGGCTTTCATGTTACACCTCTAGTTTTTTCATGGATCCAAATGGTATGATTGATATATTTTTAGGTGGACTGAGACCACATCTACATAAGAGTCTATCCAACCGAGACTATGATAGCTATGATGAGATCGTTCGGAGTGCGATGAAAGTCAAGCTAGAGTTTGGTGAGACATAGTGGTCTCATAAATCAAACAACAAGAAGTGGTCGATAGAGCACATCTTAGGGAAGACCATTGATCAGGGAATATGAGGAAAGAAAGTGAAACATTACACATGTAATAAATGTGGGAAGAATCATTTGGGGAAATTACTGCTCGGGAGCGGGAAATGTTAATAGTGGGGAAGAGATGGCCTTATTATGAGGAGTTTTCATAGTGAGGTGAAACCTCAAATTAAAAAAACTAATGAAATGAGGAAGATGGTGTATGACCTCCCTGATATCCTGTGATTTAAGTGTGGAAAACTTGGGTACTTTTCCAATCACTGGACAAATCTGAGGGCAGTAGAGGGGAACTACCATCAGCCTCAGCAAAGGCCAATGGAGCATGGTTGTGCTTTTTCTATCACAAAAGATGAATTGGAAGCTCCAAATGATGTGGTAGGAGGTACTCTTGTTGTTCTCTCAATGATAGTGAGTACTTTGTTTGATTTTAGTTCTACACATTTCTTTATTTCCTCCATGTTTTAAAAGAACTTAGAATCAACCCTCGATTTTCTAAAAGTATAGTTATTAGTCAAGACTCATGGTGGGATTATCCATGTATCGTCAGTGCTTATAAACTATAGAATTTACATTGGTGAGAAAAATCTTATCAAATATCTAGTAATCATTCGCATGCTGGAATTCGACATTATACTAGGGGTGGACTGGCTCTCATTGTATAATGCTAAGATAAAATACATAAGTAAGGAAATCTCTGTATTTGTGAATTGATAACCTATAGTTATCTTCCAAGGAGAGATATCTCAACCTGATCATTGTTAATAAGAACCCCCTATATCCTTCATTATGGAGTTTATCGGGGAATATGAATAAAGAGATGAGAGTTTAAGGATAGAAACTGTCCCCACCGTCCAATAATACATTGAAATATTTACTTGGGAGTTACATGGACCACCCCCAGAAAGAGAGGTAGAGTTCTCCATTAAACTCATAGATGGATCTCATCCGATATCAAAGACACCATATAGGATGGAAAATGTGGTGTTGGAGGAATTAAAGAAACAAATCCATGTTATTTTGGAGAATGGGTTTATCTGACTGAGTGTGTCTCCTTTTGGATCACTTGCTCTCTTTGTGAATAAGAATGATGGATCTATTTGGCTATACATTAATTATAGAGAACTTAATGGGATCAAATTAATGAAAAATACCCTCTTCCAGGAATTGATGACTTATTTGACCAACTTCATGGGGATTAATTCTTATCTATGATTGATCTTCGATCTGGTTTTCATCAATTGAGGGTGAAGAAATAAGATATTTTAAAAACTATCTTCTGATCAAGATATGGGCATTATGAGTTTGTTGTTATGCCTTTTGGGCTGACTAATGCACCTGCTATTCGTATGGATTTGATGAATAGAGTCTTTAAGGACTACCTTGATAACTTTGTGGTAGTTTTTATTGATGATATTCTGATATATTCAAAAAGTCTTGAGGAGCATGAGGATCATCTAAGGGTTATTTAGAAAACTCTACAGAAGGAGAGGATTTTTGGGATGTTAAGAAATTGTGAATTCTAGTTACAACAAGTTGATTTCTTGGGGCACATTGTTACCGATGAAGGAATCACAGTTGACCCTACAAAGAAAAAGGTTGTAGAGGAGTGGCCTCAGCCTACAAAAATAACTGATATTCTTAGTTTCCTTAGTTTTGCGGGATATAATAGGAGTTTTCTGAAAAAAAAATTCACAACTTTATAATACATTAACCAAGTTAGCATGAAAAGGGGTCAAGTTCATCTGAAAAAAGGAGTGTGAGGAAATTTTTCGAGAGCTGAAGAAGAGATTGGTAAATGTACTCTTGTGAAATCTGCCCTCAAGTGGAGAAGGATTCGTTATTTTTAGAGATGCATCTCTGAAATGGATTGGGTCTGTCAACATGAAAAATGAAAAAGTATTTGCTTATGCATCTTGATAGTTAAGGATTCCTGAGCAGAACTATCCTACGCATGATCTTGAGCCGACTGTTGTTTTTTTTTCTATGAAGATATCGAGGCACTATCTTTATGGGGAGAAATGTGATATATACACAGACCATCAGTGTTTGAAGTATATTTTCACACAAAAGGAATTTAACATGAGATAAAGTAGATGGTTGGAACTTCTCAAAGACTATGATTTCTTAATTAATGACAATCTCAGAAGAGAAAATGAAGTCTCTAATGCATTAATCAGGAATGACCCAGTTGTTCACTCCATAATAAGGATTCAAAGATATCATTTGATCAATGACCTGGTAAAAATGGACATGGGAATTATAAGGGAAGGGAAATTACCAACCCTAACCCAAATGGTTCCTCAAACATCATTACTAGAGAAGATCAAGAATGATCAGAAAGAAGATCCTTTTTTACAGAAGAAGTTTGAGGCTGTGAAGGATGGGAAGTTTCTTTAGTTAATTATTGATCAAGAAGGTGTACTGAAATTTCATACAAGACTATGTGTTCCATCTATTCAAGAAATAAAGAAGTAGCTGATGGATGGAGCTCATAGCTCTACATTATCTATACATCCCAAAAGCATAAAAATGTATAGGGACCTACGTGATCATTATTGGTGGGATAATATGAAAGGGGAGATTGAAGAATACACTTCAAAGTGCCTCGTATGTCATCAAGTGAAGGCAGAGAGAAAAATTCCTAAATGGTTATTGCAACCACTACCCATACCAGCATGGAAGTGGGACAATATCACTATGGACTTTGTCACTGGTCTCCCAAGAACTTCGAAAAGAAATAATGCAATATGGGTTATTGTGGACCATCTCACCAAGACTGCCCATTTTATCTCTATCTGGGAAGATTTATATCTTGATCAACTTTCCAGTATTTACATGAAGTAAGTGGTAAGGTTGCATCGAGTTCCAATTTCTATTGTATGTGATTGTGATCCAAAGTTCACATTAAAATTTCGGAGAAGTCTTCAACATGCTCTCAGGACTGAATTGAATTTCAATACAACATATCACCACTAAACTGAGGGCCAATCTAAAGGGACTATTCAAACACTCAAGGACATTCTGAGAACATGCTCAATGGAATTTAATGGTGGATTGGATCAACATCTCACTTTAGTTGAGTTATCTTACAACAAAAGCTTTCACTCGTGCATTCAAATGGAACCCTATGAAGCTCTATATGGGAAGCAATATAGAACTCCTATATATTGGGATTAAATTGTTGAGAGAAAGATTATTGGTCCTGATCCTGTGTAAGAGATGACCGAAAAAGTCCACGCCATCCAACAACACAATAAGGCTTATCAGAGTCGACAAAAGAGCAATGCCGACAACCGTCGAAGGGACTTGGAGTTTGATGTTGGTGACATAGTATTTCTTCAAATTTCACCTTTGAAGAGAGTCATGAGGTTTGGGAAGAAAGGGAAGCTCATCCCTTGGTATATTGGCCCCTATTAAATCCTTGATCACGTAGGATCAGTGGCCTATGGGCTTGAACTTTCTCCAAATATAGCACAAGTTCATGATTGCTTCCACGTATCCCTCTTGAAGAAGAATATACATGACCCTTCACATGTACGAAAACCGAAGGTGGTACTACTAGAACATGACCTCTCTTATGAGAAGCAACAGGTGGAGATCTCAGATCATCGAGAAAAGTTTCTACGCAACAAGACTACTCACCTTGGTAAGGTGTTGTGGAGGAACCAGAAATTTGAGGAAGCCATGTGGGAACCAGAGGCGTCTATGAGGAAGAAGTACCCACACCTTTTCCTTTCTTATGGTACAAGTTAATATTTCAGGGACGAAATTTGTTAAGAGGGGAAGAATGTAATGACCTGAACTTTTTAATAATATTTGTTTCCTAAATTTGTGTGTTATTTCATTTTATACCCCAAAAAACTATATCCTTTAATTAATGAAGTGATACCATTTGGTTTCAACTGTTATATAATCATTGGTCAATATTACCATTGGAAACTAAACTCTTAATGTTGCGATTATTTCTTATAAGTACAAGTGATCTTGGTTAATTAATATAGAATGAAGAGTCGATGGCATCATCTAGTAGACTCGGGCCATATGAAGATAATTTTTTGGAGCTTGGGAAGCATGTAGCATCACTGGGCTTTTCTCTGGACCAAACCCAAGCCGAACTTCATCACGTTAATCTTGAACGAAATATCTTAAGGAATAATATCAAGCTGATAGAAATCACCACTCGGGAAATGTTGTTTGATCCACCACAAGATTCTATCACCATAGAACACCTTACACTTAGGTCATATGCAGGTGTTATAAGGGGATATGTAACAAAGCCTTAGTTACTTTTTTTAATCCTTTTGTTTAAATAAAATTTTTACTTCTTATTTTGGTAAAATTTTTGAATTTTCAAATGTCTAGATAAATATTGGATGAATTTATAGAAGTTCTATATTATTGATGAATTTTAGAAAAAGGGGAATTTTAAAATATTTTTGTATTATTTAAATAATTAATAATGTGAATTGATTTTTTAAAAATGGTCTTCTGCAGTTGTGTTCTGTAATAAATTTTGATTCTAATAAGATCAACTTAATTTTTATTGACTAGTAAAGTATGAATAGTAACGTACCCGTATGAATAGAAATGAATAGTAAGTCGACCAAAAAAATAAAAACTTCACCCATGAATGTATAATTACATTTTAGACATCTTAAAAGTGAAAAAACGATCATAGTTTAAGTTTTGGAATTTTTGTATGTCATAGATATTTTATTTAAAATTTTATAATTAATTTAATAGTGGAAATTTATTTTCATAAAATTTAATCATAAATTGTTACTTTATTGACTTATGGTTATATGATAATTTTATGGGACCTCGATTACTTTCTTAAGGTGTTACAAAAATGAGTTATAGTTTTAATTTTTTATTTTTGGAATAAATAATGATTTTATTTAAAAATTAAATTAAAAATATTTTGAAAAATTATTTTCATAAAATGGAGTTCATTTTTGAATTCAGATCCTTGATATTAGGTTTGGGTGATTTTTTTTGGATTTTTCTGAAATAATTGAATTTTTGGTGAATAGTAAAAATATTGTTTTGAGTTTCGGGTGTTTAATGACATCATTAATGATGTAATAATTCTAGTCGACTTATGAATTCTATGATATTCTATGAGGTGTAACAAGTGGCCAATAAAATGAGAAAATACCATGGGAAATCCCATGGTTTTTCCAATACCACTAATAAGGTGTCCCTGGGAAATTAACAATTTATTCCCTCACTTTCCCAATAAATACCAAGACATTCCCTCATTATTTTCATTAAAAAATCCTCCTCAACGAAGATATGGTCTTTTTACCTCTCAAGGATTCCTACCAAGGTTCCCTCAAGCCTTCCAAGGTCCTGACCTTCATGCTTTTAAAGTTACTCTTGAAGGTAAGAGAACCTTTCACCCTTCTCTTTTAAGTCATGACTTCCTTTATGTTATGTCTTATAGTTCCATTTTATTATGAGGGGGTTTGTTATTATATATCTTTAATACAGTCCATTTCATGTACAAATGATGAGATAACATTTCTTCTCTCATCAATTAATTTTTTTAATTTTTAAGTGATGCCGTTATGCTGCCGAATTATTTGTAAAAGAAATCGAATCTTCTGTTTCCTTTCAACTTTCCTTTTTCATGTGGTATGACATTCAAATATCCATAAAATATTCTTATCTCCATGTTATTCTTCCTTTATATTATATTATGAGTTATTTATGAGTGGTTTACCCTTGTAAACTCTCTTTTTAATGTTTTCTAAAAGAATGTTGTGTAGCAGTTATGCTGTAGAATTTCCATCTCAAAATTCTTATCTCTTTCTCCAAAGAAATTCTCTTATTTATGTGAATACCCTGACCTATTTCTTTTCTATGGGTGTTCATAAATAAAACAAATTATATATTTGATTCTTTAATTGACATTCATATAACTCTAACTCCCTTTCCATGGGTTATAAATGACATAATGATCTTATTTGTTTAGAAGTTTTAAGACATCACAATTTTGAAATTAAACCCATTTCTTTTGTCTCTATGGGTTATTTGTGAAATATTGGATTATGATATATGTGGTTCACATGAAAGTAAATACATATTAAGGGTGTGCCCTGATAGTTCTCCAATTCATTGGTTAAAGAATTAATCTCTTGAGATTACAAGTTTCATGAAACCTTGGTGAATAACCTTGGTAATGTTTTTGACACATTGGGGATGAACCATGGTGATATATTCATGAATGTCTAAATGAAATGTTGTAGCCACATATTCAAGTTATGATTCATGTTTATTTTTATCATGATATTCCTATTCTTTTATAGGAGCTCTATCAGGGCTCCCCCTGAATATGTCTTTACTTTCATGTGAGCCACATCGATCATAATCAAATATTTCATAAATAACCCATAGAGAACACAGGAAATGGGTTTCATTTCAAACTTGTAACGTTTTAAAAGTTTTAAAAAAATAATATCATTAGGTCATTTATAACCAAAGGAATGGGAGTGATGGTTATATGAATTTCAATTACCGAATCAAATAGATCATTTTTTTATTTATTAACAGCAATAGAAAAGAAATAGCTTTGGGTATTCACATAAAAAAGAGAATTTCTTGAATGAAAGAGAGAGTAATTTTGAGATGAAAACTCTGCAGCTTAACGGCTACATAACATACTTTTAGGAAACATTTAAAAGAGAGGGTACAAGGGTAACCCACTCATAAATAACTCATAATATAGTATAAAGGAATAATAATATGAAGATAATAATATGTAATGGATATTTTAATGTCATACTAAATGAAAAGGAAACTGGAAAGGAAATAGAGGATGTGATTTCTTTTACAAAAAAATCGGTAGCCTAACGGCGTCACTTAAAAATTCAGAAAATCAATTGATGAGAGCGTAAAGGGTCTCTCATCATTTGGAAATTAAATGTACAATAGTAAAGATATAGAATAACAACCCCCACAAAATAAAATGGAACTATAAGACATAACATAAAGGAAGTCATGACTTAAAATTGGAGGGTGAAAGATTCCGTTACCTTGAAGAGTAACTTCAAAAGCATAATGGTCAGGACCTTGGAAGGATTAAGTGAACCTTGGGAGGACTCTTTGTGAGTTAGAAAGACCAGATCTTCATTGAGAAGGATTTTGGAATGAAAATAAATATGGAATGACTTGGTCTTTATAGGAAAAGTGTGGGAATAAATTCTTAATTTCCAAGGGACACCTCATTAGTGGTATTGGAAAAACCATGGGCTTTCCCATGGTATTTTCCCAGGGTATTGGCCATGTGAGACACCTCATATCATATTTTACTGTTCATAATTCAACGAGAATGGTTACATCAATAATACATCATTAATTATGTCATTAAACACCTGAAACTCCAAACTGTATTTTTACTATTCACTGAAAATTCATCTACTTTAGAAAAATCCCAAATATTCTCTGTAACCTAAAATCAATGCTTTGAATTCAAAAATGAACTCAATTTTATGAAAATAATTTTCTAAAATAATTTTGACTTAATTTTTAAATAAAATCATTATTTATTCCAAATATACAATTTTAAAACTATAACTCCTTTTGTTACACCTTAAGAAAGTAATCAAGGTCCCATAAAATTATCATATAACCAAAATAAAATAAATTAACAATTTATGATTAAATTTTAGGAAAATAAATTTCCATTTTAAATTATTAAATTAATTATAAAATTGTAAATAAATAATCTATGACATATAAAAATACCAAAACTTAAACTATGATCTCTTTTTCACTTTTAGGATTCCTAAAATGTATTTATACATTCATGGGTGAATTTTCTATTTTTTTGGTAGATTCACTATTCATCACAATTCATGACTATTCATTACAACTCATTACTATTCATACGAGTATCTTACTATTCATACTTTATTATTCACTAAAAATTAAGTCGATCTTATTAGACTCTAAATTTGTACTGAACACAACTATAGAAGACCATTTTTTGAAATCAATTCACATTATTAATTATTAAAATAATACAAAAAATAATTTAAAATACCCCCTTTTCCATAATTCATCAATAATATGGAACTTATAAAAATTCATCCTATATTTATCGATACATTTGAAAATTCACAAATTTTACCATAATAAGAAGTAAAAATTTTATTTATACAAAAGGATTACAGAATGTAACTAAAGCTTCGTTACATATCCCCATATAACACCTGCATAAGACCTAAGTGTAATGTGTTCTATAACGACCCATACATTACATACATTGTTAATACTTCAAAATTGAAGCACACTTATTACAACATATGCCAAAACCACAAAGGACCGTATAGGTATAGTGTCTTTAGAAACTCGGAAACATAAACAACTGGTTCATAAATATTCTACAGTGTCTCCCATTTATTTCATCATATCTAGGGTCCCTTTTATCATATTCTAATTAATATCTATCTTCCTGAACTGGGGAAAAGAAAACATACAAAAAAGGGTGAGCTCAAATGCTCAGCAAGGGAAAATAAAGGAAATAAAAATCATATCATATTTTTTTGAAAATCATAACCTGCAAAAGAGATCATAATATCTTAACATGGAATAAATCATAGAAGTGAAAATGAGATCCCCATAAACATAACATAAAACTTGAAACTTTGTGGAATGCACACATAATCATGGAAAATCGTTTCTTGATAGTCATGACTCATTTCCAAGACTATCTTAGCGAACAAAGTCCATTTCTGAACCGAGTTCACTCCTCGTTTCAGTCCTGTATCACTGAACCGAAATAACCTTCCATTCCAGCCATGTCTATCTCATGAGATATAAATATTTACCCAATGCATTAGAGGGAGATATAGGTCCCACCCATCTTATAATGAATCCTTTCTTATGTGTGCCACATAATCATAAATCATACATCATCGCATAACACATGTAACAAAAATGGGATTCTTGAAACATCATGACATCATAAAACAAATCATATAAGGTCAATGACTTCATAAAAATAATTCCCTCACAACATAATCAAATCAATGTAATAATATGGATAAAAACAGAACCCTTTATTTTCTTAGATGGAAAATAATTTTGATAAAACACTTGAACATCATTCTTGAGGAAAATATCATTTCTTCTTCAAAAACAGTTTTCCTTTCTTAACATGTCATAAAATTATAAAATAAAAGAAGTTGATTAAAAATAAACTTGAAATCTTGTAAAGGAAGATTCTTGGAAATAATGTTTTAAAAATCCATTCATACCGTATAAGTTAAAAAAACATTCTTCGTACTTTTGTCAGAAAAGTCAAAAAGTACCTCGTACGAAAAAACGACAAAATATTCCTTTCATATTCTTTAATAAAAATTCACCGAAGGGTAAAATTGGATTTAAAATATTGTAAGTGGATGGAAACAATATTACATATTGAGGGAACATGGATGTGGATGATAAAATACACCCCAGTAAATACCAAAGTATAAAGAATCTCATATAAAAATGAGATTGTGATATTACCCCTTACCATAGGTCCGATTTTCTTTGTATGTGTCCGAAGCTCCTGTATAATGGTTTAAATAATGTTATTGACTTATTAAATAATCATACATATTGATATGATATCATATATGGTCATATTCTTAGCTTCTTATTAGTAATATTTCATTGTTACTTGTTACTCGGGTCTTTATTGCCTTTTGTTCTTATGCATGTTTTGCCAAATAAATTCTTATTCTTCTTTTAAGGTTATAGATACCTTATATCCAGAATGGTATTAGTGTAACATATATCATATTTATTCATTAAATTCATTTATATAATTACTATGTAATGATGATCATGTAGAACGAGTCGCATCACATCGTGGAGACGGTATTCCGTACGTACGCACGAGTGATGATATCGTTCCTATGATCGTGGAATTGTATTGGAGTGTATGTATACTATTTCAGAATCAATATCACTTTTTAATAGTCATATATAGTCATTATTTACACCATTATACCCATCCAAGTATAGTGGTGGTGGAAAATAGATTACACCACGGCGTGGAGACGGTATTCCGTACGTACGCACGCGCGATGATTTCATTTTTCCGTAGGATGGATAGAAGGTGAATTAGGGTTGTTTCATATTTATAATAACATATCAGTATGTAAGTAATACTGATGTTATTAATTTATCATGAAACAACTAAAGAAGAATATGTTCAAGAAGAAGGAAATTGAAAAGATCGGTAATGGATATTACCTCTTCTTTTAAACGCCTCTTTGAATCCTCCACTTAGGGAACTAAGATTGGTCTTTGAAGAAGAGAAGGACCTCTAGGATTATTTTAGGGAAGTGGATAAGGGATTTTGTCAGGGGTTTTCCAAGCTTAGGTGCTCAAATTTGTGTGAGGAGGAGGGGGAGGAGGTGCCTTTTTATAAGGGAGGAGAGGGGCACCTTAGGAATATCTCAAAATATTATTTTATATTAAAGTCAAAATCTGTTTATAATGGTTCCAAAGGGTCTTATTTCGAAGGTAAAGTGGGGATGGGTCGAAATCTTATCAACCAATAGGATTTAGACAATTTTAGGTTATTATTGTAACCTTATCAATTAGATTTAACTCTAAGTTAAATAATTTATCTTTTACCGTGTCTTTTTGTTTTCTTACACTATATGGATAATACACTTACTATAACATGCCAAACGAACCCCAAGTTGTTTATTATTAATATATATATTCTTATCTAAGTCATTTGGCCGAAACATAGATTTTTAGGTATAAAATAACAATTACTAATATAATATTTGATTTAAAAACTATTTTGTGTCAATTTTGACACTATTTGATATATGATTTTTGTGAAAGTCATAACAGAATTATATGTTCAAACAAAGTTTATTAAATCAACAATAATATATCATAGTAACCTAGAAAATTAGTGGAATTCATAAAAAGTCTCAAATTACATTTATTTGGGCATTTATAACGTCAATTATGTTAACATTTCCTTAAAAGGGAAATTACTGCATCATCGTTGTGTCATAAATAAATTAATTTATTTAAAGTATAAAAATTATAAATAAAATATAATTATGTAGGAAATCTTTTTAGATTTCTAATGAATTTTTATAATCGAATTTATCTTATGTATAAACCCATATTAAAAATGTTTTTGTTATTAAACTTTGATTTTAACTATTTTAACTATTCATTAAATAAAATAATATTAAATGTCATAATCTAATCCAAGTGGACCTAAATGGTCATATTATATTCATAAGGATGTTTTTGGTCGAATTACACTTATCCAATAGAATTAGGACATGTGTTAGGGTAATAGTAATATCATATTTACCCTTAGTTACCCTATTTACTATTAACCGCTGTAAAAAAAGTAAAAAGTTACTATTCACCAAAAATTTATTTTTATCTCATTGAACCACATTTTACTTACTGATGTCAACCGTGTCTGTCGGATTTTCGAAATTCCATTCACAGAAGCGGAAAAATTAAGTTTTATGCAAAATTCAGTTTTTAACCGACAACTTAGTGGTTTCAATATTGATCAAAAATTGAAAGTTTTCAGAAAAATACCAAAATTTCACCCTAGGCTAATTTCGGTATTCCAAATCCAAAAATGAAGTCCATTTTGAAAGATAAAATCTCAAAAAGTGGTTATTACTATTCATAACGGCTATTTTAAATAATATTTTAATAGCATATCGTCGTTTAGTGAAACTCGGTATTGCATACAACGCAAGCTATCGAGGAAGGTCGCGATTGCGTGTAAAGTAAGCCAAGCTAGTATGTAGTGAATGATTCCTTTGATGATATATAAAAACAAAATATTACTCATAAAAATTTCAGGTGTTACATTATACCCCCCTTAAAAAGAATTTCGCCCTCGAAATTCGTCACTTTGTAACAAACAGATGAGGATACTTCTCCCTCAACATATCCTCAAGCTCCCATGTAGCTTCTTCAAGTTGGTGGTTCCTCCATAAAACTTTCACCAATCGAGTGGTCTTGTTTCGTAGGAATTTTTCGCTACGATCCATAATCTCTATCGGTTGTTCTTCATAAGAAAGATCCTGCTTCAGCGGTACAACTTCTGAGCTGAGTACATGTGAAGGATCAGGTATGTACTTTCTCAGGAGAGATACATGGAACACATTGTGAACTTGAGAGAGATTTGGTGGAAGCGCCAATCGGTAAGCTACCTTTCCAACACGATCCAGTATTTCGAAAAGACGGATATATCTAGGGCTCAACTTCCCCTTTTTTCCAAATCTCATAACCTTCTTCCAGGGAGATATTCGTAATAACACTTTATCACCCACTTCAAACTCTAGGTCTTTTCTTCGGTTGTCGGCATAACTTTTCTGTCGACTCTGAGCTGGTCTTATGTGTTGTTGAATAGATCCGACCTTTTCTGCCATTTCATCAACGAGATCAGGTCCTAATAGCTTTCTTTCCCCAACTTCATCCCAGCAAGTTGGAGTCCTGCATTTCTTTTCATAGAGAGATTCATAAGGAGCCATCTAAATACTGGAGTGAAAGCTATTATTATAAGAAAATTCCACCAAAGGTAGGTGTTGATCCCAACCTCCTTTGAAATCCATAGAGCAAGCTCTCAACATATCTTCTAGGGTTTGAATTGTTCTCTCAGACTGACCGTCTGTCTGAGGATGATAAGCAGTGCTGAAACTCAACTCTGTATCCAGAGTATGCTGAAGACTTTGCCAGAACTTCGAGGTAAATCTTGGATCCCGATCAGATATAATAGAAAGTGGTACTCCATGCAATCTTACGACTTCCTTTACATATATTCTGGCAAGCTGATCTAGAGAGAAATCCTCTCTAATAGCAATGAAGTGTACAGACTTTGTAAGACGATCAACTATCACCCAGATAGCATTATTGCCTTTGGATGTTTTAGGAATTCCTGTGACAAAGTCCATAGTGATGTTTTCCCATTTCCATTCGGGTATGGGTAATGGTTGTAAAATCCCCTTAGACTTCTGTCTCTCAGCTTTTACTTGTTGACAAACCAAGCATCGAGAGACATATTCATCAACATCTCTTTTCATGCCATCCCACCAGAAGTACTCTTTCAGGTCCCTATACATCTTCGTGCTTCCAGGATGAATAGAGAATGAAGAACTATGAGCCTCATCCAGCAGCTCCTTCTTTAATTTGGGGATGGGAGGAACACAAACCCGATTCCTGAACTTTATTATCCAATCAAAATCAAGGTTGAATTCAGGAACATTTCTCACCTTCTTTTGTAACTCTACATCTTCTTTCTGTGCCTCTTTAATCTTCACATGTATAGATGGTTGAACATTCATTTGAGAAAGATAATATTTTTCCCCTTCCATTATAATTCCAAGATCCATCCTTTGTAAATCCATAAATATTGGATCTTTTGTGATCCTCATCATGGATAAACTAGCATGGTCTTGTCGACTTAATACATCTGCCACCTTGTTTGCTTTCCCAGGGTGGTAATGGATTGAGCAGTCATAATCCTTAATCAGCTCCAACCATCTTCTTTGACGCAAATTCATCTCCTTTTGTGTGAAAATATACTTTAAACTTTTATGATCAGTATAAATATCACACCTTTCACCATAAAGGTAATGCCTCCAAATCTTTAATGCAAAGATTACTGCAGCTAACTCCAAATCACGTGATGGGTAATTTTGCTCATGGACTTTCAACTGTCATGAGGCATAAGCTATCACCATATCATTTTTCATAAGAACACACCCCAATCCCTTCGTGGATGCATCACTGTAGATCAAAAACCTTTCTCCACTACAAGGCAGTGTGAGCACAGGTGCACTGGATGACCTTCTTTTCAACTCCTTGAAATTCTCTTCACATTCCTCTGTCCAAACAAACTTAACTCCTTTCCGAGTCAACTTGGTGAGTGGATTAGATAGTCATGAAAAATCTTTTACAAAACGTCGATAATATCCAGCCAAACCAAGAAAACTTCGGATCTCAGTTACTGTTGTTGGTCTCGACCATCTTTCGATAACCTCTGCTTTTGATGGATCCACAGATATCCCCTCTTTTGAGATTATGTGACCCAAAAATGCAACTTTTTGAAGCCAAAATTCACACTTGGTAAATTTGGCATAAAGCTTCTCCTTTCTCAGGGTCTTCAACATAATTCTCAAGTGATCTTCATGCTCTTCCTCTCTCTTTGAATAGACAAGAATATCATCTATAAAGACTACCACAAATTGATCAAGATAGTCTCTAAAGACTCTATTCATTAGATCCATGAAGATAGCAGGGGCATTAGTAAGACCAAATGGCATCACTATAAATTCATAGTGTCCATACCTTGTACGGAAAGCCGTCTTTGGTATATCCTCCCTTTTGACCCTTAATTGATGATACCCTGAACGAAGATCAATATTGGAAAAGTATTGAGCTCCGCGTAGTTGGTCAAATAAGTCATCAATGGGTGGGAGAGGATATTTGTTCTTGTTAGTGATCTTGTTAAGTTCTCGATAATCAATGCAGAGTATCATTGATACATCTTTCTTCTTAACAAATAGAACAGGTGCTCCCCAAGGTGACGCACTAGGGCATATGAATCCCTTATCAAGATTCTCTTGGAGTTGCTTCTTCAATTCCTGCAACTCAATTGGGACCATTCTATAAGGTGTCTTTGAAATAGGCAAAGCACCTGGTACGATTTCTATTGAAAACTCAACTTCACGATTTGGTGGAAGACCTAGTAATTCATCCAGAAAGACATCATCAAACTCTCGTACGATGGGAATATTCTTAATCGTGAGTTTCTCACCAACCATTTGAGATAAATAACCTTCATTTAGTGGAATCAAGACCCATAAGATGGAAGGAATTTCCACTGGAAGGTTATATTCATCCTTGCATCGATAGACGATCGTAGATTGATCTGGAATATGAAATGTGACTTCCCTTCTTTGGAAATTGATATGAGCTCCATGTAGAGAAAGCCAATCCATGCAAAGAATCACATCAAATTCCACTATATGAAGGATCACAAGATTTGCAGGAAGCACTTTCCCACAAACTTCAATCGGAGAAGAATTATAAACTTTTGATGCGAATGTTGTGCCATTAGGTGTTGTCACAGCTAACTCAACATCTAATTGTTGAGGTAATAAGGTGATATCCTTAGAAAATTTTTCAGAAATAAAAGAGTGGGTGGATCTAGAATCAAATAAAACATTTTCTACTTTAGAGTGTATGGTAAGTGTACCTTTCACCACATAGTTATCTTACTCCACATCGCTAATAGAAATTGAATGTGACTTTACTTTGCCTTTAGCCTTAAGAGTTTGTTGAAGTCGACCATCATCATCAACCCTTGGATTTGGGCATTGATTGGTATAATGCCCCATCTCCTTACACTTGAAACATTGAAGTGTAGTAGGTTCATTCTGTGTATCCCTTCCTTTGTTTTCATCATTAGACATCTTCTTCCCATTATCACGGCATTCAAATGTCCTATGACATTCCTTTCCACATTTGAAACATTTACTTGTCCCTTTAAGACAACTCCCTCCATGTTTCTTTCCACACTTTGAGCATAAGGGAAAGCTCATCTTCTTTTCAGTGTGCTCTTTAGATTTTCCTTTGAATTCCATTTTCCTCTTCTTATCAAACCCATATGATTGATGGGTTACTTCAATCTCCATCTCAACTTTGAGAGCACATCGAACGATTTCCTCGTAGCTATTGAAGTCCCTTATGGCTAAGGCCCTTCAAAGACTTGGTTTTAAGCCACTAAAGAATCGATTGATCTTACTCTAAGGTTGGATTATAATACCAGAAGCGTACCTTGCAAGTCTTGTAAAATTTGCCTCATAGGTACCAACAGATTCATCATCCTTTTGCTTCAGTTTGAGAAACTCTTTCTCCAACTTTGTTCAGAGAATACGAGGGATGTACTTATTGAAAAATAAGTTCTTGAACTCGTCCCATTCCATGGACTCAATTTCATCCCTTTGCCTCGTATTCTTAATAAGATTCCACCATTGATCAGCATCAACTTCCAAACGATACACCGCTAAGATGACATTATCTTGCTCAGAACATTGAAGAACTGAAAATATCTTTTCAGTAGTACTAATCCATTGTTCAGCAACTAATGGATCAGTAGACCTGCTGAATGAAGGTGGACGCTGTCTCATGAAGGATTCAATAGAATGTTTCTCCTTCCTTTGCTCGTTTGGAAATCCTGCATGATTCATAGCTTGAGAAAGTTGTGTGATCATGGCTACAAGATTTTGCATTCCATCTCTCATAACATTTGGTTGCTCAGAGGGACAATCATTGCATTGCCCGTCGCATTTCGTATTAACATGGTTCCTCTGGGTTCCAGCCATTGACTAAAACCAAGAAGAATAGTGTGAGAAACACTAATTATAATAGGAAAACCACATAATCAAGAATCAAATTTCACACTTAAGGTCTTATCCTAGGGTATTCATGGCCATTTCTAAAAAACTAAGATTGTTTTCTATGCTTAGAATTATCCTTACGGTTCTTATGAAGGCTTTCGCATCCTAGTTTCCAAAGGTTGACTATACCTTCTCTCTGATACCAACTATAATGACCCATACTTTACATACATTGTTAATACTTCAAAATTGAAGCACACTTATTACAACATATGCCAAAACCACAAAGGACCGTATAGGTATAGTGTCTTTAGAAACTGGGAAACATAAACAACTGGTTCATAAATCTTCTACAGTGTCTCCCATTTATTTCATCATATCTAGGGTCCCTTTTAGAATATTCTACTTAACATCCATCTTCCTGACCTGGGGAAAATAAAACATACAAAAAAGGGTGAGCTCAAATGCTCAGTAAGGGAAAATAAAGGAAATAAAAATCATATCATATTTTTTTGAAAATCATAACCTGCAAAAGAGATCATAATATCTTAACATGGAATAAATCATAGAAGTGAAAATGAGATCCCCATAAACATAACATAAAACTTGAAACTTTGTGGCATGCACACATAATCATGTAAAATCATTTCTTGTTAGTCATGACTCATTGCCAAGACTATCTTAGCGGACAAAGTCCATTTCTGAACCGAGTTCACTCCTCGTTTCAGTCCTGTATCAATGAACCGATATAACCTTCCGTTCCATCCATGTCTATCTCATGAGATATAAATCTTTACCAAATTCATTGGAGGGAGATATAGGTCCCACCCATCTTATAATGAATCCTTTCTTATGTGTGCCACATAATCATAAATCATACATCATCGCATAACACATGTAACAAAAATGGGATTCTTGAAACATCATGACATCATAAAACAAATCATATAAGGTAAATGACTTCATAAAAATAATTACCTCACAACATAATCAAATAAATGTAATAATAGGGATAAAAACAGAACCCTTTATTATCTTATATGGAAAATAATTTTGATAAAACACTTGAACTTCATTCTTGAGGAAAATATCCTTTCTTCTTCAAAAACAGTTTTCCTTTCTTAACATGTCATACAATTATAAACTAAAAGAAGTTGATTAAAAATAAACTTGAAATCTTTTAAAGGAAGATTATTGGAAATAATGTTTTAAAAATCCAATCATACCGTATAAGTTAAAAAAACATTCTTCGTACTTTTGTCGGAAAAATCAAAAAGTACCTCGTACGAAAAAATGACAAAAGATTCTTTTCATATTCTTTACTAAAAACTCACCGAAGGGTAAAATTGGATTTAAACTATTGTAAGTGGATGGAAACAATATTACATATTTAGGGAACATGGATGTGGATGATAAAATACACGCCAGTAAATACCAAAGTATAAAAAATCTCAGATAAAAATGAGATTGTGATATTTCCCCTTACCTTAGGTCCGATTTGCTTTGTACATGTCCGAAGCTCCTGTATAATGGTTTAAATAAGGTTATTGACTTATTAAAGAATCATACATATTGATATGATATCATATATGGTCATATTCTTAGCTTCTTATTAGTAATATTTCATTGTTACTTGTTACTCGGGTCTTTATTGCCTTTTGTTCTTATGCATGTTTTGCCGAATAAATTATTATTCTTCTTTTAAGGTTATAGATACATTATATCCAGAATGGTATTAGTGTAACATATATCATATTTATTCATTCAATTCATTTATATAATTACTATGTAATGATGATCATGTAGAACGAGTCGCATCACATCGTAGAGACGGTATTCCGTACGTACGCACGAGTGATGATATCGTTCCTATGATCGTGGAATTGTATTGGAGTGTATGTATACTATTTCAGAATCAATATCACTTTTTAATAGTCACATATAGTCATTATTTACACCATTATACCCATCCATGTAAGGTGGTGGTGGAAAATAGATTACACCACGGCGTGGAGACGGTATTCCGTACGTACGCACGCACGGTGATTTCATTTTTCCGTAGGATGGATAGAAGGTGAATTAGGGTTGTTTCATATTTATAATAACATATCAGTATGTAAGTAATACTGATGTTATTACTTTATCATGAAACAACTAAAGAAGAATAAGTTGAAGAAGAAAGAAATTGAAAAGATCGGTAATGGATATTACCTCTTCTTTCAAACGCCTCTTTGAATCCTCCACTTAGGGAACTAAGATTGGTCTTTGAAGAAGACCATGACCTCTTGGATTATTCTAGGGAAGTGTAGAAGGGATTTTGGAAGGGGGTTTCCGAGCTTAGGTGCTCAAATTGGTGTGATGAGGAGGGGGAGGAGGTTCCCTTTTATAAGGGAGGAGAGGGGCACCTTAAGAGTATCTCAAAATATTATTTTATATTAAAGTACAAATCGGTTTATAATGGTTCCAAAGGGTCTTATTTCGAAGGAAAAGTGGGGATGGGTCTAAATACTATCAACCAATAGGATTTAGACAAGTTTAGGTTATTATTTTAACCTTATCAATTAGATTTAACTCTAAGTTAAATAATTTAACTTTTACCGTGTCTTTTTGTTTTCTTACACTATATGGTTAATACACTTACTATAACATGCCAAACGAACCCCAAGTTGTTTATTATTAATATATATATCCTTATCTAAGTCATTTAGCCAAACCGTAGATTTTTAGATATAAAATAACAATTAATAAGATAATATTTGATTTAAAAACTATTTTGTGTCAATTTTGACACTATTTGATATATGATTTTTGTGAAAGTCATAACAAAAATATATGTTAGAACCAAGTTGATTAAATCAACACTAATATATCATAGTAATCTATAAAATTAGTGGAATTCATAAAAAGTCTCAAATTACATTTATTTGGGCATTTATAACGTCAATTATGTTAACATTTCCTTAAAAGGGTAATTACTGCATCATCGTTGTGTCATAAATAAATTAATTTATTTAAAGTTTAAAAATTATAAATAGAATATCATTATGTAGGAAATCTTTTTAGCTTTCTAATGAATATTTATAATCGAATTTATCTTATGTATAAACCCATATTAAAAATGTTTTAGTTACTAAACATTGATTTTAACTATTTTAACTATTCATTAAATAAAATAATATTAAATGTCATAATCTAATTCAAGTGGACCTAAATGGTCATATTATATTCATAAGGTTGTTTTTGGTCTAATTACACTTATCCAATAGAATTAGGACATGTGTTAGGGTAATTGTAATATCATATTTACCCTTAGTTACCCTATTTACTATTAACCGCGGTAAAAAAAAGTAAAAAGTTACTATTCACCAAAAATTTATTTTTATCTCATTGAACCACATTTTACTTACTGATATCAACCGTGTCTGTTGGATTTTCGAAATTCCATTCACAGAAGCGGTAAAATTATGTTTTAAGCAAAATTCAGTTTTTAACCTACCACTTAGTGGTTTCACTATTCATCAAAAATTGAAAGTTTTCAGAAAAATACCAAAATTTCACCCTAGGCTAATTTCGGTATTCCGAATCCAAAAATGAAGTCCATTTTGAAAGATAAAATTTCAAAAAGTGGTTATTACTATTCATAATGGCTATTTTAAATAATATTTTAATAGCATATCGTCGTTTAGTGAAACTCGGTATTGCGTACAACGCAAGCTATCGAGGAAGGTCGCGATTGCGTGTAAAGTAAGCCAAGCTAGTATGTAGTGAAATATTCCTTTGATGATATATAAAAACAAAATATTACTCATAAAAATCTCGGGTGTTACATGTGCTATGGTGATAGAATCTTATGGTGGCTTAGACCACATTGCTTGAGTGGTGATTTATATCAGCTTGAACATCTCCCATAGGCGATTCCGTTCAAGCTTCACATGTTGATGTTCAGCTTGGCCTTGGTCCAGAGCAAAGCCCAGTGATTCTACCTCCTTCCCAAGCTCCGACAGATGGGATTTATTTGGCCCGAGTCTACTGGATTATGCCATCGACTCTTCTTTTTATATTTATTAACAAATACCACTTGTATTTATAAGCAATAATCACTACATTAAGAGTTTTGTTTCCAACGATCATATTGACAAACTGTCAAATAATAGTTGAAACCCAATGGTATCAAATCATTAATTAAATGATATAGTTTTTTGGAGTATAAAATTAAATAACACACAAATTTGGGAAACAAATATTATTCAAAAGTTCGGGTCATTACATTCTTCCACCCTTAATAAATTTCGTCCCCAAAATTTTAAATCGTACCCTAAGATGAGAAAATGTGTGGGTACATTTTCCCCATAGAATTCTTTGGTTACCACATGGATTTATCCCATTTTTGGTTCCTCCAAAACTCCTTTACTAGGTGAGTAGTCTTGTTGGATAGAACCTTGTCTCTATGATCCATGATCTCCACTGGCTACTCCTCATAAGAGAGTTCATGTTCTAGTTATACCACCTCTTGGTTTAGTACATGTGAAGGGTCAGGTATGTACTTCCTCAAGAGGGATACGTGGAAGACATCATGAACTTGTGTTAGATTTGGAGGAAGTGCAAGCTGATAGGCCACTGCTCCTATAAGATCAAGGATTTCATATGGGCCAAAGTACCTAGGGATGAGCTTCCCTTTCATCCCAAACCTCATGACTATCTCCCATGGTGAAATTCAAAGAAAGAAATTTTCACCAACATCAAACTCCAAGTCCCTTAGACAGTTTTCGACATAACTCTTTTACCGGCTCTGAGCACCCTTAATGTGTTGCAGGATGGGATGGACTTTTTTGATCATCTCAGGCACAAGATCAGGACCAAGAAGCATTATCTCACCAACTTCATCCCAAGAAGTATGAGTTATACATCGCTTCCCATATAGAGCTTCATAGGGTGCCATTTGAATGCTCCAGTGGAATTTGTTGTTGTAAGAGAACTCAACTAAAGGGAGATGTTGATCCCATCCACCTTTAAATTCCATTGAGCATGTTCTCAGAATGTCCTCGAGTGTTTGAATAGTGCTTTCAGATTGGACATCTGTTTATGGGTGTTAGGCCTTATGGAAATTCAATTCAGTGCTCAGAGCATGTTGAATACTTCTCCAGAATTTTGATGTGAACCTTAGATCACAATTAGATATTATAGAAAGTGGAACTCCATGCAGCCTTACCACTTCCTTCACGAAAATCCTAGCAAGTTGATCAAGAGAGAAATCATCCCAGATAGAGATAAAATGGGCTGTCTTGGTGAGATGGTCCACAATAACACATATCACATTATTTCTTTTTGAAGTTATCTGGAGACCAATGACGAAGTCCATAGTTATATTATCCCACTTGAATGCTAGTATGGGTAGTGGTTGTAATACCCCTTTAGGAATTTGTTGCTCATTCATCACTTGCTGACATAACAGGAACCTTGAAGTGTAGTCAGCATCCTTCATTTCCATATTATCCCACCAATAATGATCATGAAGGTCCCTATACCTTTTTGTGCTTCTAGGATGAACAGAGAAAGTAGAGAAATGAGCTACATCCATCAGTTCCATCTTTATTTCCCGAATAGGTGGAAGACATAGTCTTGTATGAAATTTCAGTACACCTTCTTGATCAATATTGAACTCAGGAAACTTCCCATCCTTTACATCCTCAAACATCTTCTGTAAAAAAGGATCATCTTTATGATATTTCTTGATCTTATATAGTAATGATGTCTAAGAAACCATTTGGGTTATGGTTGATGATATACCTTCCCCTGTAATTCCCATGTTCAGTTTTACTAGGTCATTGATCAAAGGATCTCTTTGAATCCTCATCATGGAAAGAACAACTGGGTCTTTCCTGCTTAATGCATCAGTGAATTGGTTTTATCTTCCAAGATGATAATGAATTGAGCAATCATAGTCTTTGAGAAGATCCAACCATATCTTTTGTCTCATGTTCAATTCCATTTGTGTGAAAATATACTTAAAACTTTGATAGTTTGTGTATATATCACATTTCTCCCCTTAAAGATAGTGCCTCCATATCTTAAAATCATAAACAACAGCCGCCAGCTCTAGATCATCCGTAGGATAGTTCTTCTCATGAGTCTTCAACTGTTGATATGCATAAGCAATGACTTTGTCATTTGGCATGAGGATGCACCCAATCCCTTTCTGAGATGCATCGCTAAATATAATGAATCCTTCTCCACTTGAAGGCAATGTTAACACAGGTGCAGTAACCAATCTCTTCTTCATCTCTTGCAAACTTTCTCACACTCCTTTTTCCAGATGAACTTGACCCCTTATCGATTTAAGTTGGTTAATGGATTAGAATGTCCTGAAATTTTTTTCACAAACCTCCTATAGTATCCTGATAAACCAAGGAAACTACAAATCTCAGTTATTTTTGTAGGCTGAGGCCACTCAATAACTTTTGTCTTTGCAGGGAAAAATATGATTTCTTCAATGTTAACAATGTTCCCCTAAAGGCAACTTGTTGTAACCATAATTCACATATGGTGAACTTCCCAAAAAACCTCTCCTTCCGTAGATTTTGAAAAATTACCCTTAGATGATCCTTATGCTCCTCACGACTTTTGGAATATATTATAATATCATTTATGAAAACAACCACAATGTTATCAAGGTTGTCCTTAAAGGCTCTATTAATCAAATTGATAAAAATAGCAGGTGCATTAGTTAGTCCAAAAGGCATAACAACAAACTCATAATGCCCATATCTTGACCAGAAGGCAGTTTTTGGAATATATTCTTTTTTCACCCTCAATAGATGATAACCAGATCGAAGATCAATCTTAGGGACGAATTGAGCCCCACAAAGTTGGTAAAATAAGTCATCAATTCTTGGAAGAGGGTATTTTTTCTTTACTGTGATCCCATTAAGTTCTTTATAATCAATGAATTTCTGTATCGATCTATCCTTATTTTTCACATGGAGTACAGGTGCTCCCCAAGGATACACACTCGGTTGGATAAACCCCTTCTCCAAAAGTTCTTCGAGTTATTTCTTTAATTCTTCCAGCTGCACATTTTCCATCCTATATAGGGTCTTTGATATCGGATATGATCCAGGTACGAGTTCAATAGATAAATCTACCTCTCTTTCTAGGGGAGGTCCATGTAACTCCCTAAGAAATACATCAACATATTCTTGGACTATGAGGAAATTTTATATCCTCAAACTCTCATCTCCTACTTCTTCTTCACTGAACAACTCCAAGAAGATTGATATAGTGGGTTCTTATAGACAAATATCAGGTTGAGATATCTCTCTTTAGAAGATAACTATAGATTTTCCATTCAACACTACTGAGATTTCCTTCTTCATTTGATATTAGCATTATACTTTGAGAGCCATTCAATCACTGATATAATGTTGAATGCCAGCATGGGAATGACTACTATATTTGTGATAATATTTTTCTCAACAAAGTAAATACTAGACTTTCTAAACACTGACGATGCTTGGATAATCCCACCAGTAGTCTTGATTGATAACTCCACTTTTAGCAAGTCGGGGGTTGATTCTAAATTATTTGCAAACTTAGAAGAAATAAAGGAATTCGTTGAACTAGAATCAAACAATGTACTTGATAGATTTGAGATAACAACAAGAGTACCTACTACCACATCATCGGTATCTTCCACTTCAGATGTCATGAAAGAAAAATCACGAGATTACTCCCTTGGCCTTTGCTGAGGCTAATAGTGGATCCCCTCCACTACCCCCAGATTTGAACAGTGATTGGAAAGGTTCCCAAGTTTTCCACACTTAAATCACTTGACATCTGGTAGGGCCTACACTATCTTTCTCTTTTCGTTAGTGTTTGTAAGTTGAGGTTTCATCTCACTGCGACAATTCCTCACAATATGGCCATCTCTTCCACACTTCAAGCATTTCCCACTCCCGAGTAGGCAGTTCCCTGAATGCTTCTTCAAACATTTATTAGTCATGGAACGTTGAACTTGATTGCCTCCTCTTCCCTAATCAAAGGTCCTCCCTAAGCTGGGTTCAATAGATATCTTCTTGTAATTTCATTTATGAAACCACTATGTTTCACCAAACTGTAGCTCGACTTTCATCGCACTCTCAACGATCTCCTCATAGCTATCATGGTCTCAGTTGGCCAGATTCTTCCACAAATGAGGTCTCAGTCCACCGAAGAATCTATCAACCATACCATTTGGATCCATGAAAAAGATAGAGGTATAAAATGAAATCCTTGTGAAGTTTATCTAATAGCTTCCCACATATTCATTCTACTTCTACTTCAGCTTGAGAAAATCCTTCTCCATTCTCATTCTCATCAATCGTGGGAAATACTTGTTGAAGAATATCCCTATGAACTCTTCCCACTCCATAGCTTCAACTTCCACTCTTGGGATTTTGTTTTCTATCAGTTCCCACCACTGATCATCTTCTCCCACTAATCGATAGAGAGCCAGGGTAACCGTATATTGTTCAAAACATAGGAGAACAGAAAATATCTTCTCGATAGAGCTGATCCACTGTTCAATAATCAATGGGTCAGTAGATCCACTGATGGTTGGTGGTCAGTGACGCATAAAGTATTCAATAGAATGTTTTTCCCTTTATAGTGAGATCAGTCTCTCAGTTTTACTTAGGCTATATCCCATAACTTGAGTCAGTTGGTTCATCATTCGCATGAAAGTTTCCATTCTAGTTTCCATCAGAGGGCCATCAGTTCATGGTCCATTGCGGTCACCATTTTCACAGTTCCTCCTATTTCCCTCAATTTCCTAAAAGAATAAATCCTTAGTGGGAAACTTATTTCATTTATGAATCTGTTAACTATAAATAATTTTATGCCTTAAAACTTCATTAAACAATTACATTTCTCTATAAATCCTTCATTATGATTCATGAAAATCTTATGATTAACAAAACATATATCCCAAGAGTTTTGTAACCAAGAGTAAAGAAAGTCCCATTGCTGTGTACCAAGATACCATGGGTCAAGCCTGAAACTCTTTGTCAAAGTTTTCAATCCTAATTACCTCTGTGCCAGATCTGTCTCTACCTACTCATATCCAGGCAGTGATGTATTTTCTTGATAAACCACTTACTCAATAATCACCAAAATACCATGACATTTTCCTATATTTAAAATTTTCTATAGGATTCCTCCTAATTTTTTCAAATAATAATTTCCATAAATAACTAAACTATCCTTTGATTCCAACTATGAAATCCCGCATTTTTATTAAATAACTTTTCATTACAATTTACACACATAGGATATTCAAAGTCTAGTGTCTTGGAAATCAAGAAAAAAATACATGAAAACATAAAACATTATTCTAAACCACTTGTAAGGATTTATTAAAAGTTCTTCCTAAGTAAAAATTACTGCATCTCATAACCTGAAGACATACATCGATGGAAAGGGTGAGCAGAATGCTCAGTAAGGAAAACAAGTCCAACAATTGACATGCGATCTTGAGCAATATTAATAAGAACGTGATAAAAATCATACAGATGTGAGCAATGGAAGAATATGAATATCATGATAAAAAAACATGAATATTAACATGAATATGTGGCTAAAACATTTAACTTATACATTCATGAACATATTAGTAGGGGTCATCCCCAAGGTATCATAAACATTACTAAGGTTATTTCCTAAGTTATCGTGAAACATGTCATCTCTAGAGATTAATTATTTACCCAATGCATTGGAGCGCTATCAGGGCGCACCCTTAATTTGTCTTTACTTTCATGTGAGACACATAGATCGTAATCAAATATTTCATAAATAACCCATAGAGAACAAACAAAATGGTTTTCATTTCATAATTGTGACGTTTTAAAAGTTCTAAAAAAATAAGATTATTATGTCATCTATAACCCGTGGAAAGGGAGTGAGGGTTATATGTATGTCAATTCCAGAATCAAATATATCATTTTTTTATTTATGAACAGCCATATAAAATAAATAGGTCCATGTATTCACATAAATAAGAGAATTTATTGAGAGAAAGAGAGAGGAATTTTGAGATGAAAATTCTACAGCATAACGGCTACATAACATCCTTTTATAAAACATTAAAAAGAGAGGTTACAAGGGTAACCCACTAATAAATAACTCATAATACAGTTTAAAGGTAGGATAACATGTAGATAATAATATGGTATGGATATTTGAATTTCATACTGCATGAAAAGGAAACTTGAAAGGAAAGAGAAGATGCGATTTCTTTTATAAATAATTCGGCAACCTGACGAAGTCACGTAGAAATTCAAAAAATCAATTGTTGAGAGTGGAAATGGTCTCTCATAATTTGGACATGAAATGGAAAATAGTAAAGATATAGAATAAAAAACCCCACATAATAAAATGGAACTATAATACATAACATAAATGAAGTCATGACTTAAAAGAGAAGGGTGAAAGATTCCCTTACCTTGAAGAGTAACTTCAAAAGCATGAAGGTTGGAAGCATGGAAGTCTTGAGGAAACCTGGGAGGAATAATTGGTAGGTAAAAAGACCAGAGCCTCCGAGAGGATTATTTTGGAATGAAATGAATGAGGGAATGACATGGTATTTATAGGAAAAGTGAGGGAATAAATTATTAATTTTAGAGGGACACCTCATCGGTGGTATTGGAAAAACCATGGGATTTCCCATGGTATTGGACACATGGGAAACCTCATAGAATATATTACTATTAATTAGTCGACCAGAATTATTACAGCATTATTACATAAGTAATGATGTCATTAAACACCAAAAACTCCAAACTATATTTTTACTATTCACCGAAAATTCAACTATTTCAGAAAAATCCCAAAAATTCACCATAACCTAATATCGAGGCTCTGAATTCAAAAATTAAATACAATTTAGGAAAATAATTTTCTAAATATTTTAAATTTTATTTTTAAATTAAATTAATATTTAATCCAAAAATACAACTTTAAAACTATAACTAATTTTCTAACACCTTAATAAAGTAATCAAGGTCCCATAAAATTAATGTATAACCATAAAACAATAAATTAACAATTTATGATAAAATTTTATCAAAATACATTTCTATTTTAAATAATTAAATTAATTATAAAATTTTAAATAAAAAATCTATGACATAAAAAAATACCAAAACTTAAACTATGATCATTTTTCACTTTTAAGATGTCTAAAATGTATTTAAACATCCATGTTTGAAGCTTCTATTTTTTTGGTTGATTTACTATTCATTAGTATTCTTTACTATTCATACGGGTATATTACTATTCATACATTACTATTCACTAAAAATTAAGTTGATCTTATTAGACTCTAAATTTCTTACTGAACACAACTATAGAAGACCATTTTTTGAAAATCAATTCACATTATTATTTATTTAAATAATAAAAAAATATTTTAAAATACCCCTTTTTTTAAAAATTCATCAATAATATTGAAGTTCTATAAATTAATCCTATATTTATCCGAACATTTGAAAATTCACAAATTTTACCATAAGAAGTAAAAATTTAATTTATACAAAAGGATTACAAAAAGTAAATAAGGATTCATTACATAGCCCCATATAACACCTACATAGGACCTAAGTGTAAGGTGTTCTATGGTGATATAATCTTGGGGTGTCTCATACAACATTGCCCGAGTGGTGATTTATATTAGCTTGAACTTCTCCCTTAGGTGATTCCATTCAAGCTTCACATGTTGAAGTTCAGATTTGTCTTGTTACCTTTAATCATAAGTATGTTCAAAATAAAAATTAGTACATCTCATAACCTGGAGACATATATCAAAGGAGAGGTTGAGAAGAAGGCTTAGTAAGGAAAAAAAGTGACCCAGTTGACATGTGATCTTGAGCAATATTAATAAGAACAAGATAAAAATCATAAAGAAATTTGCAAGGGAAGAATATAAATATCATCATAAGAAAACATGAATCATAAATTCAATATGTGGCTAAAAAATTTCATTTATACATTCATGAACATATCACCATGGTTCATCCCCAAGGTGTCATAAAAATTACCATGGTTATTCACCAAGGTATTATGAAACATGTTATATCTATAGATTAATTATTCACCCAATGCATTGGAGTGATATCAGGGAGAACCCTTAATATGTATTTACTTTCATGTTATCAAAATAGACCATAATAAAACATTTCATAAATAACCCATAGAGAATAAAATAAATGGGGTTCATTTCAATATTGTGATGTTTTAAAAGTTATAAAAAAATAAGATCGTTATGTCTTTTATAAACATCGGAAAGGGAGTGAGGGTTATATGTATGTCAATTATAGAATAAAATAGGTAATTATTTTTATTTATGAACACCAATATAAAAGAAATCGGTCTCGGTATTCACCTAAATAAAATAAGATAATTTCTTTATAGAAAGAGAGGGGAATTTTGATATGAAAATTCGGCCGCATAACGGTTACATAACATCCTTTTAGAAAACATTAAAAAGAGAGGGTACAAGGGTAAAAAACTCATAAATAACTCATAATACTCTATAAAGGAAGACTAAAATGGAGATAAGAATAAGGTATGGATATTTAAATGTCATACCATATGAAAATAAAACTTGAAAGGAAGGACAAGATTCGATTTCTTTTACAAAAAATTCGGCAGCCTAACGACGTCCCTTAAAAATTCAAAAAATCAATTGATGAGAGAGGAAAGGTTCTCTCACCATTTCAAATGAAATTGATAGTGGTAAATCTATGCAATAAAAAACCCTCACATAACAAAATTGAACTATAAGACATAACATAAAGGAATTCATGACTTAAAAGAGGAGGGTGAAAGGTTCCCTTACCTTGAAGAGTCACTTCAAAGGCTTGAAGGTCGGGACCAGGGAAGGCTTGAGAGCACCTTGGGTGGACTCTATGAATGTTTGAAATACCATATATTCGTTGTGGAGGATTTTTAATGAAAATAATGAGGTAATTTCTTGGTATTTTTAAGAAAATTGAGGGAATAAATTATTAATTTACAAGGGACACCTCATACGGGGTATTGGAAAAACCATGGTCTTCCCCATGGTATTTTCCCATGATATTGTCCAATTGGGAAAAATAATAGAATATCTTACTATTAATATGTTGACCCAAATTATTACATCATTAATGATTTCATTAAACACCCAAAACTCAAAACTGTATTTTTACTATTCACCGAAAACACAACTATTTCAGAAAAATCCCAAAAATTCACCCTAACCTAATATCGATGCTCTTAATTCATAAATGAACTCCATTTTATGAAAATAATTTTCTAAATATTTTTAATTTAATTTTTTTTTAAAATCACTATTTATTCAAAAAATACAACTTTAAAAATATAACTCATTTAGTAACACCTTAAGAAAGTAATCAAGGTCCTATAAAATTATCATATAACTATAAGATAATAAAGTAACAATTTATGATTATATTTTATGAAAATAAATTTTCATTTTAAATTATTAAATTAATTATAATATTGTAAATAAAATATCTATGACATACAAAAATACCAAAACTTAAACTATGATCGTTTTTCACTTTTAATATGTATAAAATTTATTCATACATTCATTGGTGATACTTCTATTTTTTTGGTCGATTTACTATTCATTAGTATTAATTACTATTCATACGGGTATGTTACTATTCATACTTCACTATTTACTAATAAAATAAGTTTATCTTATTAGAATCTAAATTTCTTACTGAAAATAACTATAGAAACCATTTTGTGAAAATCAATTCACATTATTAGTTATTTAAAGAATACAATTTTTTTTTAAAATCCATTTTTCCAAAATTCATCAATAATATGGAGCTACTATAAATTCATCCAATATTTATCTAAACATTTGAAAATTCAAAAAATTTACTATAATAATTAGTAAAAATTTTATTTATACAAAAGGATTTCAGAAAGTAACTAAGGATTCATTACATAGCCCCTTATAACACCTACATAGGACCTAAGTGTAAGGTGTGCTATGGTGATAGAATCGTGGGGTGGCTTAGACAACATTGCCCGAGTGGTGACTTATATCAGCTTGAAGTTCACCCTTATGTGATTTCGTTCAAGCTTCACATGCAGAAGTTTAGCTTGGGCTTGGTCCAGAGAAAAGCTCTGTGATGCTACCTCCTTCCCAAGCTCCAACAGATGGACTTTATATGGCCCGAGTCTACTGGATGATGCCATCAACTCTTATTTTTGTTTTAATTAACCAAGATCACTTGTATTTATAAGAAATAATCGCAACATTAAGAGTTTAGTATACAATGTTCATATTGACCAATGTTCATATAATTGTCGATACCCAATGGTATCACTTCATTAATTAAAAGATATAGTTTTGTGAAGTATAAAATGAATTAACACAAAAATTTTCGAAACCAATATTATTCAAAAAACTTGGTCGTTACATCAGACATATCATTCCAATTTTCATGTCCAATCCCCATCCAAGTATCATCTAAAAATTTATCCTTGCATCATGTAATCATTCCTTTTGGATTAAATATAACTGAGTATATCCTTTAGTGAAAACCAAAAGGAGATACTTGAAGAAGTGGTACTATTTATCAATGAACGTTTGTGATTTAATTCATTTTCAACATCATTGAATTATTTCTATATCAGTATTATATAAAATTATATGCATATAAAATATACTGGTATGTTGTTATGTTTATTTTATGACCTACAACATTACACAATTCCCTTAAATGGGATATGTAATAATCATATGTCTGTGCAGGAGACTACCACCTCCTAAACCCATGTCATTCATTATACTATTACAACCTTTCATGGTTGGTAATAATAATGTATTCATAATTTATATATGATATTTATGGTATTATTACAATTATTTAATTTTTATATCACATATACTTTCATGATTTACTTTTTGTGGAAATATGATTACGTCGGTCAGGTGAATGGAGGATTACCACCTCTAGAAGTTAAGTGACTGATTCACACATCACATTAAATATATTAAGGAGGATTATAAAAAACGTATATGATATAGATGAAATAAAAAATATTTTGGAATGATAGTATATCAAATAATATAATATTCTTAATCAAAAAAATGAAAATAGCATTCATGTGTACATATGACCTACCGCCTCCATGAAGTGTGTATTTCATTTCCGTCATCTAAATTTTATAGATTATTATAAATACACACGTACATAACATATATTATAATTATATAATATTTTTCATTATTTAGATAATGAAATCTTGATGTTATTAAGAGAACCAAAATATGAAAGAACAATTTTTTTTTGAAAAAAATGTGGTTATTACACGAAATGTATCATTAACATGGTGTTGTTGATAAGTGGATAATACAACCTCTCAAAAAAATGATATTGGTTGTGATATAAATTTATGTTGTTCTGTAAAAGATATATAATAATTTTATTTTTATTATACTACAGTATTGAATGTGTATGACTAAAATTAGGATTTAGTGTTTGTTATTTTTGTCTCACATTTATTTTCCATGTGATACAAGCCATGTTCACCATCTATTTCATTTATGTGATGTGTATACCTTCCATGGATATTTTTCATGAATCATATGATGAATATTATAGTGATTAAAATATAAAATTTAGGATCTCAATTCCATTGTGTTTATGCTTAAAACATCACAAAATTAGTAATGTAATTTTGTCTCAATTTTCCTTCTTTGAGAACCATGTTATGTTATCCACCAATATTTATTTATGAGGGGTAGATACTGACCCATTGAAATGTTATATAATGATTATACTTATTTAAATGATATTTACTGAATTAAATAATACTATTCTCTTATTAGGATAATGATTCAATGTCACCAATGTGGTAATAGTTTATTTCTACAATCTCAAACTTCATTAGGATTGTTTCTGATTTTTCTTCCACAGACGAAAGATTATGATCTACCTATAAAGAAAACTCTTGAATTTTATTATAATTCGGTTATTAGTTATATCATCATGTAATGGTTCAATTTTTCTATTCTTTGGTACATAATTTAATTAATAAAATGATTTTAGGAAAACCCAACATTATTTATCTCATCGATCAGAAATTATCGTTATTCATAAACAATTTTCTATAAAAATGTTTTGAATTATTTCTTAAATTAAAATTTAAGAACATTTAAAGGAAAATTATTTTAATAATGTTTTCTGTTAAAAAAAATGTTTAAAATGGTATCTAAATAATCATTTAGGATTTATCAAGGATATTTTGAATGAAAAGGGTTTATAAAATGTTTTATGATTTAAAAAAAATCAAGGTGGAGAAGATATTTTCCTCAAGAAATGTTTTTAAGATATACTTTAGAATTATTTTCCATTAAATATGACATTAATTTCTATAATCAATTCCTTATTGGGGATAAAATATAGGAATATGAATCATATTATTTATCTGAATGTTTTTTAGATGGAACGATGATTATGACTACCGTTTCTATTTAACGAGTTATACCATTATATAATGCTTATGAAACCCAATTATTTTCATGAGTAGTTATAAAATGTAATTATTATTAAACATGTGTCTTTTTGATAGGTTATGTTATGATGACATGTTTATGATACCCTTATTATTTCTTGGGTTATGATATGACGAATGTTTTTGATCATGTTCCACACATATGTATGATTTCATTATGTGATAAGTGAGAAATATATCTCCCTCAAATGAATTGGGTAAATATTTAAATCTAATTATATATATTTCAAGAATGGGGAGTGAACCCGATTCAGTTGAAGAATTTATCTTCTATGATGGTCATGGGTGTGAACATTTACTTCTAATTTTTTTTCTGAGTGAATCCATTCCACTAAAATAGCAATGGTTTTGAGCATTCAATACTATTAAATCATTTTATATATTTTTGTTTTTACCAAATATCCATGTATTATACCTATGTTATTCTCACATGGATTATTCTATTTTTTACTATATGATTTAGGTCTTATAAACATCCAATCATTATGTCATGAGTCAAAATTACGATCTATGATATGCAATTTATGATCTTATAATGTTATTATCAAGAACTAATACCCATATGTTTAGGATTATACATATGTATATCCAATATTTACCCTTACTAATCATCTAAGCTCATAATTTATTTTGTTTCAGTTTTTAGGCTCTGATGAAATGTACTTTGTAATATGGGTTTAAGAAGGGTTATAGTCATGGGGAACCAGGTGGATTATATCTATATACACTTATGTACCATAGTTTATGTTTAAGTGATTCCAATGACACTAAACTAATACATTATTTGGGGGTGTGTTTGTGTAATAAAATGAATATTCCAAAAAGACTATCTAATGTCTATGTATGTTAAGAATGTGAAACTGTAGTTTGTGTCAAATAAAATTAGTAGTTAACCTTCATAAACAAGGATGATAAAATCTTAGTTAGATCCTCATGGACATGTATATGGATAACAATAAGGATGATTAAATGTATAAGAAAATGTCTGATAATTGATTAAAATGATATTGTGAGTTGTTTCATATGAATAAATTCGTGTTTGGATAATACATGTTGAAGGGCCTCCAAAATATTTACATAGGGGAAATAGTCTCAGAAATACCATATTGAGCAAGACTCGATCGGGAAATGGTCCACATAATAAGAATTTAATTACGCCATGTTTGAAACACAAGGGTTATATTCTGTGGTAATTCAAAAGAGTTGTAAAAACTATCATGAAGGATTTAAATATATAATGAAAATTAATTTATGAGTATGAAACTAAGGATTCATAAATTTAAAAGGAATAAGGTTCCATGATTTATACATCTTATAAGTTTTTTTCATAACTATGTGGTTCCACACTGTGATATTTTTTAATACTCTATTATTTTTGGTTTGAGTAAATTTCTAGTACCTAAGGGAACCATGTTAATTTTGAATGCTATAAATAGTGAAATGACTACCCTCATGAGAAAAAGAATGACATGGGATATGGAGTGAAAAATATTGTCCTTGTACTCACACAATATTATGAAGCTATAAGTAATTATGGGATCCTGAAGGAGATAACAATGGAACAACATTCAGTTTATTTCATCATAAAGAAACATCCATCTTATTTCATTGGGTCTTCTAATAATCTTCTGGATTAGAAACGGGTTAGTACCACTAAAAAAACATTATATTGATTAAAGGATTGATCATGAGAAAATAATTGTAGTTATTTATCATTTAGAAGGTGAAGAAGATGATTAGTGGAATATAATCTACAATACATATATGATAGAGTAAATTGACTCATGTTATCGGGACATGTTGGAGAACTTATTTTTTATTATTTATTTTCCACTTATTCTTCATACGAAAGAAGATAAGGTCTTTCTAATGTTAAATCGAGAGGAATATTAATATTTTGGTACTTATGAGGACAATTTTAAAAGACTTTTGAGGTAATCTTCATGATTTATGATATAACATGAATATGAGGTTGATATATTCTTCATTAGATTGAGGAAATTCTTCTAATGGGAATTAGTTATAAATGAGTTAATTTTCTATGGATATATCATCAGATGATCCACTAAGGAAGAAATAGGCATTTGAGTTAAACATAAATCTCATGGGTTTGATAAGAAGATAAAGATGGAATTCAAAGGAAAATTTATGAACCATTAAGAAAGTAAGATGATATTTTATTGTTGTTCAATGTGTGGAAGAAATCAATGAAGAATTGTTTTGGGTATAATAAATATTTTAGTGTTGAAATGATTGAAATTATGAATTTTAATACAGAAGTTATTGAAAAAACATAGCTAACTATGAATAAATTCCTTAGAATACACCACATACACATCAACGATTTATGTGTTTTGATAATGAGAATTGTAAAAACTATTTCCCAAATTAATTGGTTAATAATTATGATCAATGTAATCTACCTATTATGTCAAGGGAAATGGGTAATATAATGTGATCACTATTTCTGATGAGGGGTGAAAAAATTAAATGGTGAATGGAACACTGATTATCCATCTTGAGAAGTACTTATTTATTAAATGACTTTGAGTATAACCATTATTTTATATATAAATTATTTTATAAGGGTATCACGATTCCCCCAAAATAATTAGGTCGGGATTTATAAGTAATCCCATATAATGGTACAATGAACACACCACATGTCTATGATTCCTCTTCGGTTTAAGTTTGTGTGAATGTGCTTCCCCAAAATATTTTTATTCTCCCTCTAGTTGAATTTGATCTTATATTTTCCATGTATTTAATATTTTTATATAATGATCACATCAATTTCCAAGGAAGGAATGACAAATGTGACATTCCATTTAAGCCTATGATAATCTATTAGTGAGATGATAAATTTGAAATTCTAATGGAAATCAAATCTATTTTATGGGTCATTATTCATTTATAGAAGGTTAGTTTATCACATATTGTTGGGGAGAAACACAAAATAGAATATATTCTTAGTTTTGGGTGTTTTGCGTGTCTTTTCAAAGTAATTTTATAGTCTTCCACCAAAATGTAATGTTAAGTTCGGAATAGAACTCATTCCTAGATCCACACCAATATCAATGAAACCCTCAAGAATGGCCCTGATTGAGTTGCGTGTTTTTATAGAGAAACTCAAGGAGAATATTGAAAATGGATTTATTTGGTCATGTGTGTCACCTTGGGGTGCATATGTTCTATTTTTTCACAAAGAAATATTGATCAATGTGAATTTTTATTGACTATTTGGAACTAAAATAGAAAAAATTCAATATCAATTAACCTCATCCCTATATTGATGAGTTGTTTGATCAAACACATTGATCTCAATATTTTCCAATATTGGCCTTCATTATATATATCATTAATTGAGGGTTATGATGGTGTATATACAACCTAAAACATTCCGTATAAGGTATGGGAAATATGAATATATAGGGACATCATTGGCCTTTTAAATGGCCCTAATAACTTCATGAATTTAATGAATATATCATTTAGATATTACATCAATTGGTTTGTGTTAGTATTTATAAATGAAGTTATTTTTATTCAATGAGAATAGACAGGCCTGAGTAGTAATTGAAAATTTTACTAAAGACCCTAAAAAGATAAACTCTATGAAAAAATTAAAATATATACATTTTGGATGCAAGATGTCTAATTTTTGTGTTACTTAATATCAATAGAGAGTATATAGTTGGATCAGTTAAAGAAAAAATATGTTAAACATTGGCCTAGACTAACCATGGTGACTGTTATCTATAGTTTTCTTGGATTAGATGGATATTAGTAATTTTTTTAAACAATTTATCATGACTATATCATTCTTCGATCAATTTAACTCAAATGGGAATGATGTTCCACTAGAAAGAAGAATGTGAGGAAAATTTCAAGGAACCAAAGTGGAGGTTAGACAATGCACCTATTCTTATATTACCATATAGTGGAAACAGTATTTTTAACTATAGTGATACATCCAATAATTGATTGAGATGTTTTATAATAAAAAATGTTTATACCTTATTACTCATGACCAATGATAATTAATGAGAAAGTTTACCCAAAACATGATTTAGACATAACTGTGGTAATTTTTAATTAATTTCATAGATGAATTACCTTTATGGATAAACATTTAATATATATAAAAATGACAAAATAAAAATTTATATCTTCAAATTGAAGGAGTTTAACATCAAACATAGAATATAGATAAAGACGATAAAGGATTATGAGATCTAAAACAATTATAACCCATTAAAAATGAACAAGGTGCGCCATTATTTTAGTCGAGTGAATCATTCTATATTATCCAATTTGAGGATAAAAAACCATCCAATATTTCTCGATTTAAAATGATGAATCTATAAACCATGAAGGAAGGGGAAAAATTATCTTTCTCAATTGAATGTTCAATCATATCTCTAAGTGATACTATGAGAATATACAGAGAATCCAAATAAGGTTAGAAATATTATTCAGTTTAACTTTGATCACGAAGGAATGATAATGGTCATGAACTATATATGTGTACCTTACATAAAATATTTTTTAAGGATTTGTTAGAGTAATATATATTTTTTTCTTTTTCTATCAATATCATAAATATATACATATATATATATATATATGAACTAATATTTCAAATGGGGAGGCATGAAGATAGATATTGAAAAAATAATATCTCATTTCATTGTGTTCTTAGAAGTTATGGATGAATAAAAAAAGACAAAGGGGATTTTTCATCCAATACCCATACCAAAATGGAAATGGAAAAAATACCCATGAAATTATGAATAGACTCAAAATATTGCATAATTTTAATAATTATATATTGGTAGTGGTCGATCGAATTAGGAATTCATCACACCTCATCTCTGTTAGAGAGGATTCCTCCCTGGATCATATTTCATTGATTTTGATTACGAAAGTTGTGTGATTTAGAGGACTATAACTATCAATTATATCTGATCAAAACATGAGGCTTACCTAAAATTTATGGTGAAGTATTTTGCAAACCTAGATACAGGGATAATATTCAACACTATTTATCATCCATAAAATGATAGTCATTGTGAGGAAACATTCAAACCCTGGATGATAAGTTGATATTTTGTTCATTGGATTTCAGATGTGTTTTTGATAAACACCTTCCTATATTAGTGATTTCATAAAAAAATATCATTATCTTAAGAATTATTATGGATCCTGATGTATCTCGAAATGAAAATACATTTAGATATCCCACATGATGTAATGATTTTGGTGAAATGAAGCTTTTGGAACCTGAGATGAATGGGGAAATGGAAGAGAAGGTCCGATCCATTTAACAAAAAATAATGATGTGTTAATGTTAGTACAAAAATATGTAGATAATTTTTGGTGTATCTATATATTTATATTGATGAGAATTTGATTTTAAAAATATGTCCCTAGATGAAAACTATGTGACTTAGAGGGAAAGGGTAATTGTGGCCTTGGTCTATTTTCCCTTTCCAGATCCTTGATCAAATTAAGCAATGTTTATTCTCGGTGTGTGATTATAAAACACCTCTCTCAAGAACACTATATGTTCCATCAATATATATTTAAGAAGCACATACAAGAACATTTACATGAACTAAAACCATTGGACTTTAAGTTTGAGTATGAAATTTCTCATAAGGAAAAACTGGGTGAATTTTGGGATCGTCGAACGATGCTTCAATAAATAATTACCACTGAAAAGGTCAATTTTTTTTGAAGAATCCACCAGTTTTAGGAGGCTATTTGGAACATGTCGATATGATGAGGCTGAATTACAAACATTGTTTTATTTCACTGTAATATATATATATATATGGATAAATTCATTTTATGGTTTGTATAATGTGACACCCCGAGATTTTATGATCCTTTTTTTCAAATAAACTAAAATTCATTGATTTCATACATTTCATGTAACAAAAATTTATTATATAATTTGATGATAAAGCCTGTTAATATTTTGTTATATGCTATACCGAGTTACAAATGCGCTATGTGAAACACCGGCTTATCTTGGGTTAAAGGCGACATTGACTTCTAATATGAAAATTATATAGTGTTGGTATAGTTGTTTAAAAATAATATTATATTCTAGTCAGGATGCATAGTAAATTAAACAGTAATAAATAGTTTTAAAATATTATTTATAACGATTTTATATGATGAAAAATATATTGATAATGAAATATATAATTTTAAGCATAGTTAATATTCTATGAAAATTCTATTTTCTCAAAGAATAGATTTTTATTTCATTCTATGTACAATGATAAAATGAATTTAATAAGAAATTTAAAATTTAATTTTATAAAAAAACATCATTTATGAATTAATAATTTTAAAAATATTTAGATTGAATGTTTGGAAGTCTTTTGAAATATTTTTGTTTGGGATGAATAGTGAAAAATATTTAATTTTAATTAAAATTTTCATTTTAATATAATTTATCTATATTGATAAATTATATTTTAAAATGGTTTTAATGTATATTTATATCATTAATATTGTTGAGGTAGTTGGACAAAATTTACAAATGAAATTGGATATAAAAACCATGTAAAATAATTATCTTCTTTAGTTAAAAACCTTCTCTGTTGACAATTCTGCATGATTAATTTTAAATCAATCTCTCTCACTTCACTGATTTAAATTTTAAAAAAATGTTTTCATATATAGAATCATACTATTTTTTTATATTTTAAATATCCAGAATAATTTCTGACCAAAGTGATTAGTGAAAGATGTAAAAATTAATTAAAATGACTACGGTAAAAACTGTATTTTATAGTGGTTAAAAAATATAATTTTTATAAGTGACCCAAAACATGTTAAAAAAATCTATAGCCATATAATTGTTATAATTTTTAATTTTATAAATTTTTTACACTTGTTACCTATGAAAAATGTGGGGTGTAATTCTGTCGTGAACGACGTCGGGATGCCATCTAATGCATCACCTGACCTGGCTCAATACATGGAATAATGATCGTTCCTAATACCCATGGGATGGAAAATAGTTTCATGGAATTTATAGAGTAAACATGGGAACAATTTATCCCTTTATAATAAACAGACCAGTGAAAATAAATATAGCAGTCCAATACAAAAATGATTTCAAACCTGAACTTCATTTACACTTAAAATAAAAATACATAAAACTAGACAAAAAAACTATATAGAAGAACTAAAAACTAAACCGGAAAACCACATAAAATCTTTGTTACCCCAAGGGTCACTCTTCAATACATAACACACCATTTCCCTAGGTGATCGAATAGAAGTTGTAATCTACAATAAAAAATACGAAAAATTACCAACTATAGGTGTGAGTATTAAAAATAAATATGTATACTCGAATAACTCGATTCCCAATTCACTTCCATAAGACAATGATAATTTGATATCAGTTTTGAAATAAATTATATAAATCTAGGGTTTCTACTATTTTTATTTAAATAAAAACAATTCGTAGTACATTTCCCTCACAATTTAAAACAAGCTATTGTTCAAAAAGTAGAATTATGTTCTTAGTGAAAAAGGGAAAGGGAACCTAATAAGAAATTTTCATTATTTATAGAAGGGTAAGAAGGGGGAAAATCCATTATTTGAAAACATATTTTTTGAAAAAATTTTATGAAAAGCACTAACTCAATATTTACCAACAAAAAAGCATATATCATAGACCACGAATATGATCACACAACTAAGGAAATGAGATAAAATTGCTAAAGAAACCATGCCAGGAGAGATAACTAAATCATCCATCAAGGATAATGTAATGGTGGAGGAAACACATAAACACCTAAAAAGAAATAGGAAAATCCAGGAAATACTATTCATCAAATTCATCCGTAAGGAATTCCTTATCGGATGAAATAATAATGCAGAAATGATTGGTCTCGCCCTTCCTAGCCTAACCGAGGGGAAACATTCCATAGAAGATAGTCCATACTAAGGGACACTATCCAGTGCATAATATTATCTATTGTAGTAAGGATACTCAGAATTCCCCATAGCTTTTAATGGTTCCCATTTCATGTTCACAAGGGAGTGTGGAAAACATATCAAAGAAACAACTATACCAAAATCCATCAAAGAATTCATATAATCTAGCCCCACCCCAGCTACCCCAAGGTGTAGTATTATGCCTTAAAACCGTCATTAGTCATGGGAAGTCCCAAATTGATGGAACTCTTATCTTTTTATCAACCAAAAATGCAAGAGACTCTTTATGAGAAGGGTTTTCCAAAAAAACCATTTTAAAAATTCTAAATAGTCATTATATAATTATCACAAATCAAACCTTTTCATAAAGAAATACACACAAGAAAAAATTCAAAGTAGAATCACATTTGGTAACCCATATAATAAATTCAAATCCTCACTTAATATCCAAATAATACTTTCAAGATCCAACCAGGAACTCCATCCAAAATTGGGTGTGGAAAACCCAACACAACGAATTTAAACAAAAAAAATCAAGTGGAAACCTTCTCATAACCAAGAAAAAATTAATTATACTAATAATAAATTATTAATTGATATACATGGAAGGTGTGAAAATCATGAAATCAATGTATTCATATATTTAAATAGGAAATACAAGGGGATCCTACCTCATATCACATACACTCTAATGACTCCCAACCAAAAAGACTTCATAATGATTATGTGATGCAATAACATCTCTAAGGAACACAAATAAAGAAACACACACAATTTAACACAATCCAAGATATGTAAATAGTTCAAACAAAGACACTAGGATTAGAGGAGAAGGGGAAAATTGATTAAAAGAAAAGTAATAGAGAGGGATCCCCAAAATTTAAATCTGGTTGAAGTATCACCAAGAAATACCCTAAATAAGTCCTTGGAGAAGACTGAAAGATCCAAAATGCTCCATGGGGTGGTTCATGTTTGGGTGGAAAATGAATGGGGGTCCAAATAGAGAATCCCCAAATAAATCGAAGGAAAAACCCCAAAATATTGTTTCTTGAGCGTCTTTCATAGTTATCATTCATGTTTTAACAAACCGTGTGCAAAACATACAATACACCATTATCTAATGTTGGACGAGCTATAAACGTAGAAAACACGGTTAAGTAAACTGTTCAATCAAACCAGAAGTCCCCTTGATACATTGGATGCATGGTTAAACAAAAAATACACCGTAATATTGTGACTTGGATAAAACATCCAAAAAACATCCTTTTTACCAGAAAATATTCTAACTCAAGGGGATAAACCATCCAGTAGAAACACCTTATAGGGGAGAGACACCATGGGTTTAGAAAATCTCAAACAATCTATTTTATTCACATAAATTCCCATTAAAAATGGGAAAGTCCAAATACCCCCCAAATATGCCAAGACTATTAATTTAAATCCATAACACCTGAAACATCAAATAAAAATTCGGAACACCTGAAAATAATGAGAAAAACTAAGAACCACTAGATAATTCAGTATAATCGATGGAAATGAAAATTTGTTTGTAATAATTCTCACCACCATTAAGCTTTCATCCCCTATATAGACACAAAATTTAAAGTTGAACGTACAAAAACAGTATTACACACTCACATGATTAAACTCCTCAAATTGAAGAATACCCTAAAAAAACAACGAAAATACATGAACATCAATCTAAAATAAATAAAAAAACCAAAACCACCCTCTCAAAATACAATAGAATGATCTAATTAGGACATCTACAACTAATTTAATACAAAACCATTGGACCTACTCAAAAATTCTAACATTAACATGGAAGGAAATACATGGAACAAACTACCCCAAATGAAAATTCCCATCAAATAGATACACTATAGGTTATGCCAGATTATCAAAATGGGAAGGACTAAATGGAATCCCCATTATTAGAAAACAACCTGTGTTGACATATCATAGGATAAATATCAAGGAGACCTATGGGGGTTCTCCCTGCCATTTATTAACAGAAAAATATGGGAAACCTGAAATGATCCAACTTAGAAACATTCCCCCACATTGATCAAGAAACCCAACCACAAAGAGGGAAAATAAGAGCAGCAACATGGACCCTTAAGCTATATACATTACCACTCTGATGAGAAAATATAGAAAAGGCCCTTCACACCCTTTGTATTCCCAACTACATGGAAGATTAACACCGGGGCCTCTGGATGGAGGTCATATGTTTGAATCATCCAATAACTCGCAGTCAACACATTAAAATCCCTGTTCATAACTTACAATTCAGAATTTCATGATACCTGATTCAATTGCAATAAATGTTTTAAAGGGGTTGACAACATCTATTGTTATAATTCAATGGGAATGAATCGCCAAAAAACACCACAAGATAAATCCATTATAAAAAAGATACATTAAAATGAGAGGGACACTAATCTGAGACCAAATAGTTCCAAACTCCCAAAGATGGACTAGGTTATATTTTAAAGTGATGGATATAGCCCCACAATGCTTCGAAGAAACACACTGATAGAAGCATTTCCAGTTACATGGGAACCCAAAATCATTGCTTTCCATCGATGCATATGGACATGATGTCTTCTTATGACTGTGCTTACAAAACTGATTACACATCATGATATAGCACCAAGTGCCAGTTAATGATAGACTTGAAGGCATCTAAATTCACCAACCAACACCAATAGCTTCAGGAAACATCTCACTCTTCTTATTGGAATTCCTTTCACCACTTCCAAAGACTAGAGAATGGTTTCCCTTCTTAAGAACTCATGCTACCATAGTTCCAACACGAATAGATTGACTCACCACATCAGAAAAATAGGTTAGGTTTAACTCTAACAACTTTAACTATAGATAAAGATTAATTCCATACATGAAATTTCAAGTCATAAAGGGATCATTTTAAATATGCCCTGGATCATATGGAACTTGTTCTATAAATAGATGATATAACCCCAACATTGATCCATCACCTTATTGAAGACAACACATCTCAATCCCCTCCCCTACCTTCATCATCTTAGAAAATTAATATTGAATGAATCAAGAACTGATGAACTCCTAGGAAATATCTTTGTTAGGGCAGTTTTGAGATACAAACAATCACCATTTCTAGGTTAGACCTTTGAGCATATAGGTAGAAAACATTACCTTTAATGAGTCAGGATGCTCAAGGATACATATGTTTCTTTAAAAATCCACATCCACTCTTCCACTTAGAGAGTGTCCTATTGAACATAAATGATATGGGGATTTAAATTATGAAATTCAAGAAGGTATTTTATGGGTTGATCAATTGGATTGTTTGCTGACGATGCACCACCCATAGCTGCACCTTGAGTATCCATCAAAATATTGTGATGGAAAACACTAAGAAAAATGAAAATAAATGACCCAATTAAAAACAATATCTGAACAAGAATTCCCAATCATAATTCACTACATAAGTTAAATCATTACCATAATAGAAGAAATAAAATTACACCACCACTAATTGCTAAAATTTCAAAATTGATTTTTATCTTAAGACCAGTTTTCAAAAAGAGATACAATTTTAAGAAGTTATAGAATCACTAATCATAAACCTTAGATCCTCAGACATACTAATTCTCATGCCAATATAAGCTCCCATCAACTCATGACATCAAATATCCACCCTCTTAAACATATCCTCTCATGTGGGTTTTCACATGAATACCAATGTCCGACCCCAACTTATGTTTCAATTTTAAAATAGAATATTAAACCAATATTTTCACATTTTTAAGTCACCTGGTAACTCTAGTGGTTAGGCTGTATGGTTCGTCACACCATGCACCAACCATTCACCCATGACTGAAAAAACATGACACCGATACAGTTTGGATTCATGTTTTGGGAAAATGTGTCCCAAACATGTTACATTGTTTTATCACAAGACAATGGTTACCCACATTTTTTAAACATGGTTTGAAGAACTGTGTGTGTGTGTTGTGAAAAATCAACCTGAAGCATGCCAAATCTCACATGGTTACCTAGAAAAATACCCACGGTTTTCCTAAACCCTACAATGATTGTGTGCTATGAGAAACTACAAAAAACTGAAAACATAAATCTGAATCACCAAAAACATGAAATCATAACCACAAAAAATAAAAAACAAAATAAAAAAAACACATATAATTGAAAACATTTCCATTAATTATATAAATCTTAGTTCAACATGAATATTTTTATTTAAAACACAGTTCTTCAAAAATAGTTTGATTAAGACTCATTATATGAAAAAAATTCTTCTTAATTAATGTGAATTTCCAAAACCCTTTCTAAAATGAATACAAAAACTAATTTTAAATCTTCCAAAAAAATAAAGACCATGAAAAACAAAACCAAATCACAAGGTGAAACCACTATCGATGCGTGACTTGAAAATATGGATAGTGTCCACCTTCCAATCTAGCCACCACCACGTGGAGTCTATTATGACTATATCTCTGGCTCTATATGTCTTTCAATGATTTACGAGCTAACAAATACCACTTGAAAAACTCCCTTTTCATTTTTTAACACTGAACAGTCCACAAGAACCAAAGGAACATATTGAAACTTGAGTTCTCATGGTGACTCGAGGTTTGTTATAGAAAGTGTTTTATGGAAACTCCCTCATACAAACACCTTGAAGTTCCAAAAATCCTACTATATCTACCATTACATCCCCAAAAAACATAGGGATCTAAAAAATAAATTTCCTCTAAAACTGGCCTACTTTGATACCATTTTTCCATGAACTATGTCGGGATTCCATCAAATGAAACACCTGTCTCATTCAGAGATAAGGCCTGAAGGGAATTCCTGATCATAACGGGTTGGAAACCAATTCTAGGGAATCAATAAAGAAAACAAGGGAATTTTATTACCATTATAATAAACCTAATAGTGAATGTAAATAGAGTAGTCCTATATAAATTTTATTAACAAAATAAACTTCATTTAGACTTAAAAATGAAAATACATCAAACTGGAAATAAAAAATATATATTAACTAAAGACTAACCTAACAACCACAACATTTACATGTGACCTAAATGCTCACTCTCCATTACATATCCAACCATTTCCCTAGGAAATCAAACCTAAAAAATAACCTCAATAGAAAATAAATACAAGAAATAATTATAGGCGAGATTGTTAAAACTCAGTATGTAAGCCAGAATAAATATATTCCTAACACACTTTCTTTAAATAAAGAATAACCGATTTCTTGATTGATATACATTATATAAATCTATGTTTCCCACATTTTTCCTTTTAATTAAATCAAATCACAATCCATTTCCATCAAAATTGAAAATATGATACAATTTAGGAAGGATAATTATGTTATTAGATAAAAAAGGTAAAGGTATCAAAATCAGAAAGGATTATTTTTCATAAAAGGGGAAAAAGGGGCTAACATTCATTCTTTTAAAAAAAATAATTTGAGATGGATTTTTAATAAAAATAAACATTATATATTTACCAAGAAAAAAACATAAAAAATGAAAAAAAATAATATGATCAAACAACGAGTGAGGTGGGATAATAGTAATCAAGTAGCCATACCTGGAGAGACATATTAATCTTGTACTAAAGATAATAAAGTACTTATGGAATGAGAGGGACACATACAAGCTAAAATGAAAATCCAGAACATACTATACATCTAACTCATCCTGAAGTAATTCCTTACTCAATGAAATCTAAATGCAAAAATGATCAATCACACCCTACATATCATGAGAGAGGTTCTTAATCGCAAATCATATAGTCCATACTATGGGCCACAAGAAAATGTTCAATCTAAACTAGTGCTTAAATAATTTTTAGAATTCCTCTTAGATATTCACGGTTCCCATTTCATGGTCATGAGGGGTTTTCAAAAAAAATCCCAACAACAACCATACATAAAATCCATCACATAATTCGCACAAACCAGCACCACATTGGCATGAAAAAGAGTATTACCTTTCCTTTAAATGATCATCAAACAAGTTAAGTCCAAAAAAGGACACTCCCGTCTCTTTTTTTAACCAACAAGACAGAGACTCATTCCAAGAAGGATTTTATAACAAAAAAAATTTCAAAACATCCATTCGGGCCTCATGTAATTTTAACATATCAAATATTTTCCTAAATAAATACATAGAAACTACTATTAAAAAATATAAAATTCTGAGAACCATTTAATAAACCTAAACCATTACATTAAATTCAAAACACATCTACAAGAGCCTACCATGAATGTCTTTAAGGGCTTGGTTTGCAAAACCCAATACAACCATTCCACAAAATTTAAAGCATGAGTAAATCACATCATTTCACATCAAAAATTAATTCTAAATATCATCTGTAACTAATTGATATCCATGAAAGGTGAGAAAATAATGAAATAAATGTATTCAAAAATTCATTGTGTAAATCAAAGGGGATCCTACATCATATTGAATCTTCTTCAATGATGCCCAACCAAAAAGACTCCACGAAGGGTCTAAGAAGCATGGAAATTATTAGGTATCCTTATGAAGGAAAAAATCCCCATTTTGAAACACCCTAGGTATGAAAATCATCTAAGAAAGGACACTCGGGTTAGAGGAGAAGGGTGAAATGAAAAAAAAATAGATAAGGAGAGGGGTTCCCTGACCATTTAATCTGGGTGAAGAATCACCAATAAATTCTATAAAAATAACCATGGAAGAGATTAAGGGAAAAATGATCCATGGGAGGTGTCTAGATTGGAGGAAAATGAATGGGGGTCTAAAGGAAGAAACCCGAATTAAATGGAAAATACCCTAATATACCCCTTTTATTTGGGTTTCACGGTTATCTCAAACGGTTTAACAAACTCTAAAAAAAGTTTGTGATTTCCCAATGTCTATTAATTAATGGGCTGGATAGTTAGGATTTAATTCTAGTTAAGTGGTGTGATAATGTAATGTGACCCATTCACACTTTTGATGCATTGTTAAATTGACCTTGCACCATAATAGTGTGACTTAGAGAAAACAAAAAAAACACCGTTTTCACCCAAAAACTCTTCTAACCCAAAGGTATAAATCAACCATCAAACACACCCCATAGTGAAGAGACACTAGGGATTTCAAAAACACTAAACTAAGCCATTTTCTCCCCATACCTTCCCACTAATAATGGATGAGGGAAAATACCACTCAAATTAAAAAAGTAATAAAATTTAAATCAATAACAACAAAAAACACTATATTTAAATCCAGAACACCTGGAAATCAAGATAAAAACATAGAAAAAAAGAAAATTCAAAAAAAAAGGATGGAAAAGAAAATCCAGGTTTGACAAATTTACTCTTTTAAAAAATTAAATTTTTTCCAAAAACCTCCCTTATAAAAGGCCACCTGTATCCCCATTTATTCATACCTATATAAACCATTGTATCATACAATACTTATCCAAATATCATAATATACTCTCAACCATAATCATAAAATAATTCGTTTGGTCAAAAATTCAACCAAGGATTTCCTTTAGTTCAAACCAAAAGGACATACCTGAAGAAGAGGTAACATTTATCAATGACTGTTTTGTTTTATTTATTAGTAAAACCAATGTTAGAATTTTTATATCAGGATCAAAAAATATCATAAGTATATTCAACATAATAATATATTTTTATGTTATGGGTATGATATATAACACCACACACTTCCATCAAAAGGGACACACAATCATCATTCTTGTGTATTGAATACTACAACCATAAGAACTGATTCCATTTGTTCTTCTATAACCAACATTAAATTTTTTGAAGAATTATGGATTAGTATTTTATATAGGTATTATTATATGTTTATTTTTGGAATATATTCTATTTATTCATAATAAAAAATAAAGCTTAAGCAATTCATTTTATTATTATACATCATCCTTTGATATATTTTTTCTTGTATATTAACTCTTCTAAGATTAGTGTTTTGGTGATACTGAGACCTATAGGACCTGGGGAAATTTTTTTTGAACTTATTTGAGTTGATAATTATCTTTATTGGGTGATCCTAGTTGGTGAATAATTATACAGAGATTCTCTTTTATTCAAATTTTTATGATATTATAATTTATTGATTAAATAAAATCCCAAAATCAAATTTAGATATTTCTTAGAGTTATTATAATCTTCATCTCAATGTATGACACCCTATTAACCCTTTTAAACATTTTTGGGGTAAAAATGTTATTACCATTGTAACTATACACTATAAATTGAAATGAAATTAAAATAATTACTAAATTAAAATTGTTTACCAGAAATGTACAATCCATTTTCTATGAATTAATTTTAATTAGTTGTAAAAATATATTTTTATCATATGATAATAAGTTGGAACAAAAACCCATTATTATAGAAAATGAATAACTACAAATGTTGTTTATTTTAAATAAAAATACAGTAAAATGATAAACTCCATGGAATTAATAAGTATAGATTAATTTAATGGATAAATAATTTTTATTCAAACAAAATAAAATAAATATGTAGCTTTATAAACCATTATTATAAGAGATGAACTAGTTTTCTTATTTTAATAAAAATATATAATTTTTTTATAATATATATCACATATTTCTATATTGGAAATTAAATTTTAAATTCTTTATATTATATCATAAATATATGTTTTGGATAATTAAATTAGTTTTTATACTTTCATGTCAATATTATATCATTATAATGTTGTAAAAATTAATTTATTTGAAAAATCGATAGTTTTTTATTATTCACAAAAAGACTATCAATTTAGAAATATTTCAAACAATCACTATTATATAAAAATAAATTTATGAAATTTAACATTATATTCATTTAATAAATGTTAAATTTAATATTTATTAAATTTTATTTTAAATGAATATATGAAACAAAATGAAAACCCACTCTTATAAGAAAATGATTTTTTTAAACAAAAAGCGTTCTTACAAATTTTTCATTTTATTAATTATTGATTCTTGAATAAATTATTTTCAAAATTTATATTCAAAATATAATGATTTTAATAATACTTTTTAATAAATTATTAATCACTTTAGATTAGTTTTTCAAATATCACACAATATTGAACATGACATTGAAGTAACGTAATCTATAGTGAATTCAAAACAATTTTGTTCAGAGTTTCATATATCATAATTTATTCAATAATATATTTTCATAAATTAATATAAAAAAATTATTTTGGTTTAATATTCCCCCCCTTAAATGAAAATTTCCCCCATAATAAATATATCATTTTTAATGGACGAAGTTTTAAAATATTTCCATATTTAATTGTAACATGACGATGTGGACTACGAAGACAATTAATTATAAATTAAAAAAAAATAAAACTATAAAATATTGGGAAAGATAATAAAATTTTTATTGGAAGATAAACATAAATAATTTTTAAGAAATACCATTATTGATTATATTTTCTATTAAAAATATTTATAATTTCAAAATTACTAATATGAAAGTAATATTTTCTTAAATAATTTCTATATAAGAATAAATGGATTATTATTCCTATTTATTGAGTTTGAGGAATTATTTTTCCATTAATATTGACAATAATAATTCATATACTTTTTTTAATTGAATAATAATAATTCATTTATATTGTTATTATTTGGGAATCATTATAACTTTTATTTATCTCATATTATGAATGATAAATTATTAGGAAGTATTTTACAGGCCTAAGGCACTAAAATTTAACTTTGAAAACCCATAATATCCATGAATGAAATGATAAGTTGTTAATAATACCACAAAAAATTTAATAAATAATAAATTTATTTAATAATTAAATATAAATTAAAATCCTACAAATTAATAAATAATACCAGAATTTTTGAGACCATGATAATTTAAAAAATATTGAAAAGAAATCATAACTCTTTCAAATAGATGTAAAAAAATTTAGGATAAAAAATCAAATATCTTTGATTTAATGTTCTTCCAAAATCAGTATAACAATAATCCCTAATCCTTTTTAATCAATCCTAATTACACATACTAAAAATATATAATAACTAATAATATATTCTATAATATATGAAAATATTTTTCCAATATAAAAATACTTCATATATAATTCAAATATTTCAATTATTATTAACTACTTAAGAAATATCATGTATTTAGGAAAAATAATCCAATCATTTACCAATAAAAGTTATTCCTACAGTGTTCCTAAAAATTTGGTAAAAAGTTTCCAAAAATGATTTTTACCACATAATCACTAAAATATATTTTCAAACCTTTTTTATCTAAAAATAAAACATATTTTCCCGAAAAATATACTCATTCTATTTCAAAATTAAACAAAATTACTCTAATATAAAATAATTTATTAAACCTAAAAGGTTATATATACTCTTTATAATTTGTCTTTATAACAGTATTCTAAAGTAATATTCTCAACAAATCAACTATAAATCTTCTATGTTTCATTTACCTCAATAATCTATTTGAAACAAATAGATTTATATTGATTAATCAAATTAAAATCCCATGACATAAAAACAAAAATGATTATTTATTCCATTAATCAAATGATTAAATTTAGATTTACTGAGCCTTGATGGTATATAAAAATATTAATACATAAACATACATTGACTTCCGAACCACATTATATTTCTTAATGAAACTCCATTACATGAAAAACCCATAAATATGATTGTAATATGGTATATTTGATATAAATAAATTCACAAGACCTTTTCAGGATTAGATTTTTAGATAAATAATAAAAACCATTTACATTACAAAACACAAGACTTTCAAATTAAAGAGTAGTTTTCACTATTATAGTAGAACTTATTAATTATCCATAAATCTTAAAAAACATGAAAAACTTCTCAAAACTTGATATAATACATAGGAATATCATACTTAATACCATCCTTCATAACATACGAGAACGTAAACATAAGGACTGTTGAGATGAGATGCTCAGTACTGGTAAATATGTGATATATCAATCAATGATCATAAGTGAGAATATGAAAATAAAAATGGAATGATATCATGATCATACATTAAAAAAACATACCCAATAAAACATTGTCCATAAATCATTAGTGATGTAACAATGATTTTCTTAAATATAACCTTTAATCATAAGAGTGGGGAATCATCAATAAAAAATAAAAAAACCTAAGAGAGTGTCAAAATAAAAAGATACAAGAATTAAGAATTAATAAAAATATAGAAAATAATGATATTTTAAACATATATAACTAAAAACTGGTCCACCTAAAAATCTGTGAACATAATCTCCCTCTATCATCCCTGGTCACTAACATTGGACATTGTTAATGAAATACTTGTTTATAAATAATCATGTGATCATAGCTACCGAATATCAGGATCACACATACATTTAATTATATAATTATATTTAAAACAAAAACCAATTAATTGGTGTTATATAACAAATCCACATTCTATATATTGATAAACCATAAATATGTAGACTACTAGACAACACCAATTGCCTTTTCTTTAAAATTATATCTACTTGTGGGAACGAAAGGAGTTTATTTAATATATAAAATCCTATGAAATCCATAAAATGGATGTTGATGGAATATTAACATAATAACCCCATTTGATCATAATAATACATAAATTTAATTTTAATATATAAGAAAATATATTATAAAATAACATAAATGATTATTTAAAAATAAGAAGAAATATCGTTTTAATTTTATAACATTAAAAAAATATTTCAATTAAAAATGGAATAAGATTTTCTTTGTAAAACCATAAATTTTATCAAAGTTATATTTATGATAAATAAAGGACATAAAAAAACAAAAATCTATTAATTACGTAATCATTGATAACCTCTTTTGTTCACTCATTAGTAATAGAAGGCAAAAATGTCCTAATTGAAATTGAACGAAAGATTCCATTAAAATAATTCATAAAAAAGTAAAAGGTCGTTGAAAATTCCCTTTAGAAAGTTTCATAAGACAATAATTTCATAAGAAATATAATTTGGAAGAACATTTATATGGAATGGAATCCTTCCAGACAAAAAAAGAGGAATACGATCATATTTTATTAAAATCATTCGTTCTATCCTTATTTTTCTAAAAAATTGAATAATGCATGAATAACTAGAAATAACAGTAATATGAACATGTGGAAAAATATTTTGTTTTTAATAGATAAATAAAAAAATCAATGTAGTGGAAACTCAAACATAAATATGTATAATAAGATGTATATTGAAACATAAACCCATAAAACAATTGAAAATTTTCAATTAAAAAATAATAAATGATTGAAAAAATTATTTATTATTAAATTACCATGATATTTTTGAAAAAAATATTAAATAAATACATATTAGGTATTTATACTACAAAAAATAAATAATGTTGTAAATATAGAACATATCTCCATAAAAGATATTTATATGAGGAAACACTAACCTCAATAACTAATATCCATTATATAGAATATAGAGTCTGTTTTAATAAATTTATAGTTGAGATAAATATATATCATAACTATAATAATTATTATATAAATATATTATACACCATTATAATTTCAAATTCCCATCAATTAATAGTTTCATCATTAAAATCAAAATATGAGTGTGAAGATTTATATTTTCTACTCATGTTTTGGTTCTGGGATTATAACCCTTTACAGGGGGCATGTTATCATCGTATAACTTACATTAATAAAATTATAATTATCATATTTATTCATTTTATAAAAATTTATAACTATCCACATAATGTGGTGATGAAAAATTAATTATATCTCTTTATAAAGGCGGTATTCCAGATGTACACCCAAGCAACATTCTAATTTTTTTCATTGATGGAATGAAATGAAGTAAAATAATTCTTTATCATAAAAAATAATAATTAACTTATTAATATCATATATATATTAATTAAATATTTTTTATAACCAATTCAGGGAGGTGGTGATGGAACACTAAACACATAGCTTTATGGTGTAATATTGCACTGGTGCAGCCAAGCAATGGTTTCATTTCACAAAAAACAAAAAAGTGGAAGAATATTCATAGTATATAAAAAAAATTTATGTATAGTGACTCAATTTCTGAAATTACATTATGATTTATATATTAGATTTAATATTTTTAGTGTAATAAATAAAAAAAAGAAAATCATTTTATTTTGGCTGATACATCACCCTTTGATATCTTATTTTGGAATTATCATTATGCCATCTTGGATAGTCATTTATGAGGAAAAATTACCTCTTGTACATGGGGAGGAATGTTTATAGGTGATTTTTGTATATAATTGTTACGATAGGGGGCTCAAATTGTGTGAAGAAGAGAGGATAAGAGGATCCCATTTATAACTGACATGACTGCAACCCATGAAAATATTAATATCTTTGAAATATATTAAATTTATTTCTCATGTAATATGGATTTATGATTAAAAATTTAGAAAATAGGATTCAGTAATATCTACATAAACTCAAACAATAAATTTTAAACATGTTTTTGAGTTATTTGATGAATTATATCTTTGTTTAACTTCTATTAACCAGTATAACCCTTGGCATGGTATTTTTTTTACAATGTTAACAAAAATTTATAAATAAAAATGAAATTATCCAAATATAGAATTTTTTTTAAAAAAATATGGAATTTATGTTCTATTATTAAATTTCCAAAATATTTATAATTTAATTTAAATTAATATTTTCAAAACATAGTGAAAACCAATTTTTAATAAAAAAGGAAAATTTAAGCGTAAAAATGATTTTACACTGTAATCATGTATTATATATATTACCCTATAAATATATGGATTATTTGAAATAGTAGTAGTGTTTTTTATTTTCAAACAAAATAAAAAATTATATAAATCATATTAATACCTAATTAATATAGAGAAACCAAAATATTTTTTTATCCAAAATAAACCTTTCACGTATTTACGAAACACCAGAAATAGATTAAAACGTTATAAGTTATATTTTTATAAGATTTATTATAAAAATTAAATATGTAATTAGTCTATAAGTTTTCTTTATAATAATTGAATTAATTATTTTTTTACGATAATATCATAAAAGTGACATAATTTTTAGAATAAAGTTTTTTCAAATATCTAAATAAAAAATCATTTAAAAAAATATAACATGTGTCAATATTGAAAATTGTAATTAAAAAATTATATATGTTGATTCATATCCATGTTATAAAATCACTAAAATTATGTTTTAAATAAAAATAAAAGATTTTAGAATAAACTCTTTTATATTAAGAATACCTTATAAACTTAAATTATTCTTAAAATTATCTCATTTAATTTAACAATGATTGTTAATTTATTTACTTTCGTATTTTATATGATTAATGTATTGATTTATACCATCATTTTTATAATATGTTACTATTTTAGATGGATTTTGTGTATATCAGATGATAATAAAAATAAATATTTATTTAATGTAATTTATACTTAAAATAATGACACATTAGTTCATTGTTTCATATAAAACAAACTATTAAAATGAGATAATTAATTAAAGAATTAAATTCTAAAATATTGCGGTTTCAAATAGAGATTGATCAATAGGGTTGGACATTGATTTTACAATGTTTCTTATATTCATGGGACACCTTTTTAGGGGATATATAGGTAATTCTTAGAAGTTTTATTATGTGTATAGTAAGTATTTGTTTAATATTATATTTTTTTACCACTAATATTATTTTGGATTTTATTGGTAGGTAATTTAGTATAAATATAATATCACCCTAAGATTTTGTGAAATATCTTTTTTCAAATTAATTTTATTTGTAGTCAATATTTTTCATTTTACATAACATTGAATATTGATTTTCTTTTCTAAAAGAACTATGTTTTTATTGAGTTATAAGAAACACCATGTTAATATTGTATGGGGCAATGATAGTCGATTATCAATGAAAGGTGAGGAGCTAGGTGATCAATGACGTAGAAGTTGGGGAGGGGCAGTTCAAGTGGACTGGGCCTACGGGTCATGTATTGGGCATGGTATGAGTACAGGCCTTCGGGTCATGTATTTCAGGTTAGTCAGGCCTTATTTCATGGGCCTATGGGTCATGTATGGGTTCCCCTTAAACCCTTAAAATGGGGATTATCCATAATGAAATAAAAAATAAGGCCTCCAGGCCATTCAGTGTGAGAGATGTAAAATGTAAACATATTGAATATAAAAGAAGTATTTTTTTATGCTCACAATGATGTTTTATCATTATAAATTAAATAGTATAAAATTATAGAGTTATAATAATGTAATATATATATATATATATATATATATTATTCAATAAAGTATTTTGCATGTTCAACTAATAGATTTTATAATCATAATATAAGAACAACCCCAATATTTTTCATAAAAATTAATATTTTTATAAAGTAAATTTTACCACATTTTAATGGAGAACCTATTTTAAATATACTTTTTTGGATCTATTATATATTTATTGATAAAAAAATTTTATATTTTAAATCTATAGATAGAAAATATGTTAGGGCGCATATTTGGGGTATTTCTATAATGTTTCATTTTTGGATGACTTGTGAAAATACTAAATATTAATTTAAATATTATTTTTTATCGAAATTTTTATTAAGGATAAATTAAGATTTTAATTGGTTATTAACAATAATTGGATAATTTTATTACCAAATAATCATATTTAGTAAATTTTAATCAATTTCACTCTAAAATTTACTTTTAAAACCCAGCAAACATATGAATGTTTTTACATAAACAATCTGTGTTGTCTTCCCATATACGAGATTAATTTAAATTAGTTTCATCCACATATGTGAATAAAATATAAAAATATATATTCCATATTTGGAATCATAATAATTTATAATGTTTAATAAGTTCAAATTTTTATTATCAAAAAATATATTGAAAGTAATTAAAATTAATTACAATGATTACGGTGAAATTAATCTTAAAAATTGACTAAACAAAAAAATTAATTTAAATATGTCCTATACACTTTTATAGAAAATATTTCTTGTCATATTTTTAACCACTAATTTTTTTCTATTACTGTATCCAATTTTAATTGAAAAAATGTATGTAGAAATCTCCTTTAAAATATTTACAACAGTGCTACTCCTCCTCCACTATAAATAAGCCTCCTCTACTCCCACTTCCTCCCACCTCTAATGCCTATTTTTCATGATCAATATATTCTAAAATAGTTCTTCAAAATACCTATAATAATTATAGAATCCTCACAATGGTAATACATATATACAAGGAATCCATTTGTTGTAAACCAAAAGGAGTTACCCAAAGAAGAGGTAACATCAATCCTCATGATCTTTAGTTGTATTCCAATTATCCACCCCCTAAAATATCCTTATTAAATTATTATATAAGAAAAATTTATCGAAAATATATTGATATGTTTTTATATTAATTTCTTGACCTAATATTACACACAATACCTTCTAAGGGGTAACGAACTTACTGTTCTTCTATACAGAGAACTACCGTCTCACAAAACTAAGTTGTTTATTTTCTCCATTACAAACTTTACTAGAAGGGGATTATATGGACACGCCATTTATATATGATATTTTTTATTTTATTATTATAATATAATTTTTTTATAACACATACCTTTATACTTTCCCTCTTTTGTAAATATGACAACATCGTTTGAGGACCTGCACACTACCATCTCCTCAATGTTATGTGATTTGTTCACACGTAATGGGGAATATATTAAAGATAGTTATAGAAGAAATATTTAATATCTATATATGTATATAATTATTATATGTTAATTTTTTTACTTTCATATATACATATATTTCATTAACATTTTTCTTTCAATAAGACAAGTAAACAAATACAGCGTTCATGCGTAGGTACGATATATCATATCCATGCATGGTGTATTTGATTTAATATTTAAATAATTTGAATATTATTTAATATATATATATAATTAATATATATGAAACATATATCATGTTTTATATTCTTAAAATGTGGAAATTATCATCTAATTAATAATACTAAAACTAATAAGTCAAAACATGTAGTAAAAACAAGGAGATTATCACACGAACCTTTAATTTATCCTGGAGTGAATACTAATTAGGTAACATAATTTCTTAAGTAAATCTTATATTGTATTTTTTAAATGAATATGGTTATTTAATAGATTTATAATGAGAATATACTTATTATATAGTATTATGGGAAGAGTACGATGGGATTCAAGACATAGGGTCAGGGAATTTCATCTCACATATTATTTTCAGGAGATTCATAACACATTCACTACACTCTCTTTTGTGTTTTGTATATACTGACATATTACATGTAAAATATTTAATATAATATATTTAATGATATTAATTATTTTATGATATGGTATTCCTTCATGAGGATCACGATTCAAAAGTTACACATGATGTAAGTGTTTTCTCATCTGACTTTTATTTTCCAAGAGACTCAATCCATGTTCACTACTAAATCTTTTATATGGCGTGTATAATACCAATGGAACTATTTTAATATGATTATAAGTATAATTATTGGAATTTAAATATACATTTTTTATCTATCTCTCATGAGGTTTATGGTTTAATGGTTACTAAATCGAAAATGTAATTTTGTCACAATTTCCCCTTTTGAGACACATTACATTTTATTAACCTATATTATTTAAAGAGGTTTATATAATACAATTTGGAATGTAATATCATTAATATTATTCCTTTAATTATATTTTAATTTTAATTTTAATTCAATTTCTTAAAAGGGTATTTTTATTCAATGTTACAATGTTGTAATAGTTTGTTGAAATAATAACATAGTTTATCAGGACAGTTTATGGTTATGCTTCCATTGATGAAATATTATAATCCATATCTCATGAATAATCATGAATTTTATTCGCATATTTTATTAATGATATATTTATTTCTAAATGAATATTTTTAATTCAATGGTACATAAGATATATAGGAAAATGTTACATTTTTTCTCTCTTTGATTAGAAATTTGTTTTAATTCAAAAACCATGTTTTCCGAAATGATTTCAATAATGTTTTAAAATTAAATTTTATATCATTTGAAATCAAAAATGATATTAATTTTTTATCTTTTTCAAGAATAATTTATATTTTTTCGGATGTATTTTCATGGAAAATGTATTTAAAAATGTTTTGAACGATTCTTTTATATATTTTCAGATATATTTTCCAAGAAATTGTTTTCAAGAATCACTTGTAGGTTATGAAATCTATTTTAATGTAAAAAATTTATGAATATGTATTAAATAATATTTTATAATTTTTCATGGAAATAGGTTTTCATGATGTTTTCAATATTGTTTTAGAAGTTTTAAATGGAAAATTTTTTCAACTAGTTTTCATGATTCTTTTATATATTTTAATGGGAAAGGGTATTCAAATGTTTTCAATATTTAGTTATCATATATTATGTTTATTTTTAAATATTTTTTATTTCAAAAAAAATATATTTTCAAAATAACTATTTCATATAATAATGGGAATTTTCCTCATGAAATGTTTTTAAAAGTTCCTTCAATATTACTAACCATATAATATGAAATATATTGGTGTTATTTATGAATTTCTAGGGAAATAACCCAATAGTTACATTAATATTATTTATCTGAATGGTTTACAATTTTGGGAATTATTTTTATGAATTCCATATCTCATTCACAAGTTATATTCTATTAAAACCCATTTCTTTTCATGAGTTATAATTTTAATGAAATTATTAAAATACCTATGTCATTTTTCCAAATATAATGATATAATTACATGTTTATGATACCAATTAAATTTAATGGGTCATGATATGATTGTTTATGATCATCTACAAACAGTTTATATTATTTCATTACTAGATAGTTTGGACTTAAATCTACATCCAATTAATTTTATAAGGATTTATATCTAATGTTACATATAAAGATGGTCTTGGGAGTGAACCCTGACTACTAAGATGGTCACGAGAGTGAACCATGACATGCATTATGGTATAGGGAGTAAAATCATACATCAAATACGAACATGGGTGTGAACCATGACTTCGATGATGGTATGAGGTGTGAAAAAATACTATTAGGAAGGCCTTGGAAGTGATTCCTTGACTACTGTGGAAAAAATTTTATATACTTATGTGTATACCAAAATTCCATGTCTTATTCTTATGTTATTATTTTATTTCTTTTTATCATTATTCCCTTGCGATTAATGTCTTATGAACTGGCAATATTTATAGAATGATTCAGGTTTAAGATATTTTATATGTTAGGAATAATACTATGTTTCAATGATTATATTATCATACCCTTATTCTTAATATTATTCTTACTTGTCATCCCTTTTCATGTTTACTTTCTTAGGTTATGTAGATGTGATTTAAATATAATGTGTATAAGACAGGTTCTAGTAATGAGGGACCTTGTGTGAGACAATGTAACACAATTATCTACTAGTGTTTATGATGACATGTTTCTGAATGCACTAAACTAAAATGATATTTGGTTGTGTGGTTGTGTAATGTTAAATGTTTTACTAAAAATTTATATAATGTTCATGAATGAAATGTTAGGGTTTATATAGTTGGTTGAATAGAGAATGTTTGGCCAACCTTAAAAATAATTTAGTAGAAAATATTGTTGACATCCCTTTGAATATTTATATGTTTATATCTTGGAATATATAAAAGGATGAGTTTAATGATGAGGAAAATAATTGTAAAATATCAAAAAAAATTATTATGTATAGAGAATTCGGTTTTCTAGAAATAAATCACCTTCTAGATAAAAATAAGTGGGGAAATTCTGGCATATATGTACCTAGGAATGAAACATTGGACAAGGTTTATTAGGCCTAACTCATTTGTAACCTAGTACAAGACAATTTTCCTTATTGGAGACATGGTTTCACACACCCAAGGGAAAATATTTAGGAATTCAAAAACAATTTAGGAACCATCATGAAGGATTTAAACATAAGACGGATATGAATAACTATGTATAATCCTAACTTTCCATATATTAATGAATTTTGTGTAATTATTTACACATAATATAATTGATTTTTTAGGATTTTATAGTTTTCTAATATGATAAGTATTTCCCAGCAAATTATTTCTAGTTTTATCCAATGGCAGGAACTCGAAAAAACTCAGTTATCATTGAATGTTTCATATGTGTATAGTAAAATAAATATAGAAATAAATTTCGTAATTGGAAACATAATGAATAGAATCTAGAAGGTGGTACGTGCATTTCTTATACTTGTGAAAATAAAATGGTTATGAATTACATGTGAAAGGTATGAGATGTTTTTATAGTATTTTTTACATTAAATGTACAAATAATTATTAGATTGAGGTTTAGGAAGATTAACTAATGAAAAATATTTCAAATTATAGAAAATAGGTATTAAATATTATCATTATGAATCACAAGTTATGTATAATGGAAAATGTTAGAAGATTGAAGTGTATATATTTTGGAGTTCAATGAATATTTCATACGAATAATGAAATGTGTAAGTATTTCCATTATATATTTTTCATCAAAGAATCCAAAGGATATGTTAAATGGTCATTATGGAATAGAAAAGTGATATTTTTATTAAGGGTAGGTAACCCTTCATTTGATCAAGATGTTGATAAAATTGTGTTTATGTTGTGTAAAGTTATAGTTGATTTTTATAAAGTAAATTGCATAGAATTGATTACATTGGATCATATTATTGATTTATTGAAAAAGTTTTATATGAAATAATTGATGAAATTTACAACTTATTGTATTTATAGAATATATATCTAGTAAAATTTTAAATAAGGAAGGATGTGGGTCTTATAAAATTATTTATGGTAATTAAGTTTTTTACCATGTTTCAATAGAATTTAGGATGAGGGTATTCACTTGTTTGGAATGTGAAAACCAACAGATACTATATTATATAATGGGGATAAATGTTATTATGATTTCATGACAATATTTTAATTTTCATAAACTTTCAGCTTCGGGAAGAGCTACAAGGTTAGAATTTTATAGAAGATAATAAGATCAACATCATATGATGTTTCTGAGAATAAAGTAATATATAACAGTATAAGGATTTATGAATGTGTAATAAATTGTGCTAACCATTTTGATGTAATGATAAGTAATGAAATAAATAATGAGTAATTATTCTCTTTATGGATCTAATAATCTTTTAGTTATTTATGATTTTTAAATTCATTATCATTCCCTAGAGTAGAATATGAATTTATAATTTATAAAGGAAGACCCAAATGGTATGGTTGTATTTATGAAATGTAATGAAAACGAATAATTATATTTCCATATGCACCTAGATAGTAAAATAATTCCATGAATCTTGGTTATGGATATAGGAAAATATTTTTCCTAGGACCTTTATTTCTGGTGAATTAGATAACCCCTTAGATCATCATAGAGTTTTGATTCTATGATAAACCACTTCATTTGATCAATGTTGTCTATCAAAATCCATCAGAACATAATAATTAGATTTCTCTACTAATTATATATATTCACTTCCCACATATGATATCCTATGTGGAAACATATTTATATGTTACCCTAGGTAACCCTTATTTTTTAAAATTCTCATTTAACAGATTTTTAGTATTTAATTTAATGATGAGGTTTTATATAAAAGAAAATTTCAAGTATTAAACCTTTAATAACCCAGAACAATTTAAAGGGAAATTATTTTTCAGGGGGTAGATTGTAATTCCCTAATATTTTTTGAAATATTTTATACAATTAAATTTATTATTTTTTCGATATTTTTCAATTAATAAACCATGAAATTTGTATTTTTTATATGAAATTTTTATGTTTGGATTTTGATATACACAACACCAAATTAAGCTTGTGGTATATGAAAAATCATGCGTGTAATGGAATATATTATCCTGAGAAATTATAATTTATAAATAAATAAATATATATATATATAGTATTTTAAATAGACTAAAAATATTAGAGATATATTTTAATTCACGTGATACAGTGTTGGAATGTGTCTCATACAACAACGAGTTTCTTCAGTGACTTTTGTTACACACATTACCATGTTTAACCGGACAACAATATATTATTAAAAAATTGTTATTTAATAAAATAATCCATCAACCAATTTTTTATATTAGTGGTTATGAATATTATGAAAACTTATGATTTATTATAATATAATATGAATTAATTGGTTATTTATTAATTAGAAATGAAAATGTCAACCAATTGAATATAAAAGATATAGTTTTATATTTTTGCTCACAAAGATGTTTTACCGAAATACATTAATGTAATTAATATTATTTTGTGATATTAATTCAATATATATATATATATATATATTTCAATAAAATATTTTTATGTTCATCCAATAGATTTTATAAGCATATGATAATAACAAACCCAATATTTCGCATAAAAATAAATTTGAGTATAAAGGTAATTTTACCACATTATATTTGAGAACCTAATTTAAATCCATGATTTTTAACTTTTAGAAATTTAATTTGTTAGAAAAAAATAAATCACTGAAATAGAAATAAAAAAATTATGTTAGGGAGAATTTTAATTATATATTGTATTGTTTCATTTTTTATTAATAATTAAGAAAACTAGTTTCTAATTCAAAACCGATTTTTCTTCAAATTTATTTATTAGGATCAATTAAATTTAAATTATTTTAAAATTATAATTTTTTTTGTTTTTAAAAATTAATCTAATTTATGTCATGGAATAAATTTCACTTTGAAATTTAAAATATTAACATAGAATACTTTTGAATGTTTTTACATTAAAATTCAATATTGGCATCCTGTCTGTGGGGTTAAATTTAAATTAATTTCAACCAATTATTTGATTGAAATTTTAAAAAAATGGATTTCATATTTTAAATAACAATAATTTCTAATTTCAAATATGTTAAAATTATTTTTTTATCTAAACTATTGATGAATATAAATAAAATTAATTACAATAATTATTGTGAAATTAATCATAATAGGGGACTAAACCATAATCTTATAGGTCAAAATGACCAATAAACATATACCGAAAAAATTGAAGGTAAATTATTAGACCCTATACTACCTTTTATATAATTTTTACTATTATTGGATCCATAATGAATGGAAGAAATATGGGTGGAATTCCCTTTACAAAAATTTGTAAGAGTGCCCCTCCTTATCCATTATAAAGGCCTCCCCTCCTCCCACTTCCTCACACCTCTCATGCCTATTTGGATTGAAAAATATATTCCAAAATAGTTCCTAAAAAATTTATTACCTCAACATAAAAGCCTCACCAAGGGTATAATGCTCTCCAATTAACCCGTTTTGTTGATAACAAAAGAAGTTACCAGAATGAGCAGTAACCTCTTTCCTTGAGCTCTTTAGTTTTATTCCCATTCTTGACTCCATAAAATTTCTCAATTCCATGATTATTTAATAAAAAAATTATTATAAATATAATTATTTGTTTTTATGTTAAAAGTTTTATCTACACTTTCAAACACTTCCATCAAATGTGTAACAAACTTGTTGTTTATGTATACAACGAACAACCACTTCATAAAACAATGTTGTTAGTTTTTACATTACTATCATTCATGGATTGAAATTATGATGAAAATACTATTTATATATGATATCTATTATATTGATTATGTATTTATTCTTTTATAATTATTTTTTAATACGTACCTACATACATTCCATTCTGAGTATGTGTGATGACATCGTTTGTGGACGTGTGGACTACTAACTCCTCAAAGCGATGTGATCTATTCACAAATTACATGGATTATATTGATTATGGTTTTGGTGAATGTTTATCATATATATAACATTATAATGATACTTTAATTATATTATAAACATATATTAATATATTTCATTTACATTACATCTTTCAATATGATAATTAAATTTAAACATCACTCATGCATATGTACGACATACCATCTCCATGAACGGTGTATTTCATTTAACATTTATATATTTTTAATATTATTATAAATAAATATATAATGTGTATATAAAATATTTATATCATCTTTTACATTATTATAAAGTGGAAATAATTATCTATTTAAGAAGACTATGAATAATAAGTCAAAACATGTATGAAAAACATGATGATTATAACCCAAAACATAACATTAACATGGAGTTAATAATTAACTGCTAATAAAAGTCTCTTGTAAATCATATATGGGATTATATATATAAATAATTTTATGTTATATATTTTTAATCAACTTATTCATAATATTTTACACGTTTTAATGAGTATGATGAGAGTCAATAAATAAGGTAAGGGAATTTCATCCCAATTTTTTATTTTTGTGAGATTCATGCCATATTCACAACCACCTTCTTCTGTGTGGTTTATATAATTCCCTATGACATCTTAAATAATCAATTTCATAAATTTAAATATATTAATATTTTTAATTGATGTTATTGATTATGGGGATCATGATTCAAAATTTATTAATATAATAAGTGTTTTCTCATCTAACTCTTATTTCCCATGAGACATAAGCCATGTTTAACAAAAATTTCTTATATGAGGTGTGTATACTACCCATGGATGAATTTTATGATTCATATACATATAATTATTATAATTTTAATATCATTTTTAGAATATATCATTCTTAGGGATTTTGGTTTAATGGTTACGAAATCGGCATTGTAATTTTATCTCAATTTCACGACTCTGAGATCATAAAACTTTATTAACCAATATTATTTTAAGAGGTGTATATAAAGAAAATTTAATAGATTTATCATGAAAATAATTATTATAATTATATTTTAAACTTAATTTATTTTCATTTTTTATGATGGGGTGTATTATTCAACGGTACTAAGAGGTAAATTTTTATTAAAATAATCTCATCACTTTTCCGGATTGTATATGGTTATACCTCCATTGTTGAAATATTTTGATTCATATATAAATAAAAATAATGAATTTTTTTATCTTTTAGTTATAAATGATTTTTTCATGGATTATTAAAATTTCTATAGTATTTGATATATAGGATATATAAGAATGTTTTTACGAAAATATGGCCTTATTTCTCTCTTCTATCGAAAATCTGTTTTTTTTAAACCATGATTCAACAATGATTTAAAAATATTAGAATATTATACATTAATAAAATTTTCAATAAATAGGATATTAAATTTTTAATGGTTTTAATGAATACATTACATGTTACGAAATCTATTTTCAAAGAAACATCTTTTCAAAAAAATTTCAAATATTCATTGAAATGCTTTCAAAGATATTTTTAAATAAAAGGTTTTATAGAATCCATTATTTGTTATTAATGATATTTTCAAGTAAAATTGTTTTGATTTTTTTAAAATATTATTTTATATGTTTTAAATAATGTAGGTTTTCAAAAAAATTTCATTATTCTTTTAATTTTATCAAGTAAAAATGTATTCAAAATTTTCTCATGATTTTTATAAATTTTCTTGTAAAAAGGATTTCAAATGTTTTCATGATTCCATTATCAAATTTGGAGGTTATTTTTAAATAAAAAGTGTTTCAAATATTTTTAAATTTTCAAAATAATTATTTTCATAATAAGAAAGTATATTTTCATTATCAAATCTTGTTAAAATATCATTCAGAATAATTTACCATATATAATTTCATATATTGTTTTTTCTCACACCTCTCTGGAAAAATGATCTAAATGTTCCATTCATATTCTTTTCTGAATGGTTTAAAATCTTATGGAACTATTTTCGTGAAACTTGTTTCTCTTTAACATGTTATATGAATTTTAATACCACATATTTTCATAATCTATGATTTTGATGAAATAATTATGAAACATGTATTTCTTCCACATGTAATTATATAGTTAATTTTTTATGATACCATTTTCATTTCATGATTTATTTTATGATTCATTTTTATCTTTTGTAAAATGTATGTTTGATTTAATTATGATATGTTTGGGACATATATCTCCCTCAAATTCATTTTTTTAATATTTTTATCTCATGAGATGGAATAAGATGCTATTGGGAGTGAACCTTGACCACTAAGACAGTCATATGAGTAAACCATAAACACCAAAATAGCGTGGGAAGTGATCTCATACTAATAAGATGGAAATGGTAGAGAACCATGACTACCATGTTAATATGGATAATAAACCCATACTAATAATATGACCATGGAACTTAAGCCTTTACTACTATGGAAATAATTTTATATGCTTATGTTTCTGCAAAAAATTTCATTTCATATTCTACTTTTATAGTTTAACGTAATAATATATTTATTCCTTTATGATTCGTTTATTATTAAATACCAATCATTATGCTATGATTCAGGTTTATGATCTTTGATATTAAAGGTATGATCTTTTATTTTGATGATCTTATTATCGTACCATTATACTCATTATTATTCTTACATATATCCCTTTTTGACCCTTATGTATCATCTATGATCACCTCTTTTTATGGTTACATTCCATGGTTTTAAAGATATGTAGTATATATGATGTTTATAAGAAGGATTCTAGTCATGATGGACCTAGTTGGAAAACATTTAGATCAATTATGTATTAGCGTCAATGGTCCCTTTTTTCCAAAGTCACTAAACCAATACAAACTTTGGGAGTCTATTTGTGTAATATTTTATATATTCCCCAAAAATGATGTAATGTTAATATATGAAAATCGAGGGTCTCTATAAATATTCCAACTATTATTATCTAAACAAAAAGGTGTGTGTGTGTTATAGATTTATGGATCCTATTATCATAGAAAATATAAAATATTAGGTCATTGACGAGGTGTTATGTTTGGTTCATCAAGTGGGTAAACCATATACCACTCTATTTTATTAAACACCCATCATTTTACTCATTTTTTGGTGATCTGGTGGTTGAAATTTGGTGTTATGGTTGGTTGAAAATTTTTTATGGAATCATGATGATTTTGGTACATTAGTACTACTCAGATAATGCAATTAATGACTCTTGAGGTATTGACATGTTATTTATACCTTAAGTTCCCTTATTTATTTAAAAAATCATTTTATACATTCATGACATAAAATTATAACGAACCATGGTTGTAAAAAATCATAATTACATCAAATTTGTATAATAATTAATATATTAAAAAAATAGGTTCCCAAAGACAATATTAGCTTAGTTACACTAGATAAATTAAAAAATAAACACTAGTAAATAAGTGAGATACATTATATCTCCTAGGATTTTCATGTATAGAAGCCATCTTAGATACATCATACTTATTACGTATCTTAATAACCTGGGGAAAATAACAAACAAAATGGGTGACCTCAGATGATCAATAAGGATAAATAAAGGAGGCACGTAGGAATAAACATGAACATAAGGTTATAAGAACATGATCATAAAATTAGAAGATTATACCCATCATATAAAATATCATAAACATAAATCATCGAATAATGATTAGAAGTTCGTATGACATGAATTTTATGGTAATCAAAAGAATGATCCATGAAATCATAACATATGAATAAGACATGGAATTGTTTCATACACATAAATATGTAATATCATTACCTATATGTCTGGACTTATTTATAGAACATATTAAAGAAAATCATGGGGAATATAACTTCTGGGCAGGATAGACTACCATCCCCAGTCGCATTCCATTCCTTGTATTGGATTGGGTTCCCCATCATCCATAGTGGACAGAGTTTCCCCATTGACACAATGTGGATCGAGTATCTCCATCATCCCATAGTGGAACAGGTTTCCCCATCTACCCATAGTGGATCAATATTATCTATCTTCCATGGTGGATCAAGCTCATTAACGTGAATCCCATCATTCTCCCATAAGATATCAATCATAACCGAATTAAATGTTGAGAGATATAGGTTACTCCGATATCATTAGGAAATCACACATACATGTTTTATAAGATCATCAATATAATATCAAGAAACACGATATGAAAATGGTTTCATAAACATGTAATAATGTCATAAACTATAGAAAATGGTATAGGATTCATAATAATGTCATCAAAAAATAACCCTTGAAAAGAAGCTGGTTTCATAGATATATGACCCATAAAAAACTAATGGGTATTATGAACATGTTACCCATGAATGAGAAAAATGTTTTAAAAAATTTGTGCGATAAAAACATTAAACATTCATAGAAATATTATTAATGGAATATTTGGATCATTTCCCCAAAAAGGAATGAGTAACACCAACATATGTCATCTTAGATGAAAAATAATTTTTTAATATATTTTAAAAACATTTCTTGAGGAAATATAAATTCATTGTTGAAAAAAATTTATCAATCACGAACCTTTTAAAAAAAATTTCATTGAAAATAAATTTGAAAAAATATAATGAAATCCGTTAAACATTTGTAAAACCATTTCTTCGAAAACACTTTGAAATCTTTTGAATGAATCATGAAAAAGTTTTATAAACATTTTGTTAAAAAGTGTTCAAAAACTGATTAAGAATTATATGAATAAAATTAAATGTTTTTAAATTCCAATTTTCATGAAAATGATATTAAGATATCATATTTATTTACATTTTTGGGATCAGTTTTGAAAACATGGTTTCTTGAAATTCATGGAATCTGTCTTAATGATGGAAAATTGTGATAAAACCACTTTATATATTGGATAAATTTTGAAACATAAACAATATGAATAAAAAATCATAAAATGGATGGGAAAATACCCATTGATTTAAGTACAATTATTATATAATATATTCATTGACGTATATATATCACAAAAATAAAACAAATGGTGCATATAGCATAAATCACAATGAAATTAAAGTGGGACTAGAAATCCCCATACCATACATATAGACTCTCATCATACTAATTCAAACCACATATATAATAAATATAATTTTGTTATAAAAATTTAAAAGATAAATATTATTTTATCTTATACCATATATTTAATTATATCACCTTCCAAATTACACTACCATGTTAAGGATAAATTTTAGGTAGTATCCCCTTTGTTATACGCATATGTTTTAATTTTTTTTTGTTTTTGTTCTTCATATTTATATAATGATTTCATGAATGGAAAACATGATTCAAATATAATTTTTATTCTGTATATATTTATTTATAATAATATATGATATATATAAATATGAAATGGAATATATCTTTCATGGAGACAGTAGGGCGTACATACTCAGGATCATTGTTTCTATTTAATTATCATGTTGAATGAAAGAAAGTGAAGGACATAAAATATTATATTTATATATAATACTTACAATATAAATATTATTTCATATATATCATATAAATTTACTTAACCCATCCATAATAAAGTCCATTTAGAGTGTGAATGAATCACATTTCATTGAGGATGTGCTAGTCCACACTACCAAAAACAAATAATTTTTTATAGAAAATAGAAAGCATGAATGTATCTATTATATAATTATTCATAATGAATAAGTAAATCCTAAATATATATATATATATATATCTGATGATTTTCCATCGTAATTCATAAATGTGAGAGGTGGAAAATGAAAAACGAACAAAAGAGTTTCATGAGGTAATAGTTTGTTGTACAAAAGAACGATATGTTCATTACCAATTAAACAGAATCGTGTTTATGTATGAGTTAAATGATTAGAATAAAAAATCTAAGATTATATATTTTACTAATGTTATTATATTAGCATAGAATAATAATATTTGATGGGGTGTGTAATGAAAGTAAAACAAAAGAGCTTAAGGAATGATGTTACCTCTTCTGGGGTTATCTCATTTTGGTTTAGACCAAATGGAATCTATGGATAGATAGATTCCACAAAGGAAACATTATTGTATTATTTTATGAACTTTGGGAGGTGATTTAGGGAAAAAAATTAATCCAAAGGTCTTGATATGTGTCAATAAGTGGGAGGAGTGAGTTCCTTTTTATAGTGGGGGAGAAGTGCCAGTCTTATAAATTCATGAAAATGGAATTATATCACATTTATTCTATTAACATTGGCTCTAATAATTGTAAAAATATTATAAATGGTTTTATAGGGATGATATATGGATATAAAATTTATTTTGGATAAGTTTCTGGTTGATTTTTGGCCTTATGTTTGTGGTTTGGCCCAAATATTTTCCCTTAATCACTGCAATTAATGTTATTCACATTCACTATTACTTTTTAGAAAAAACAAATTTTACCACATTATAAATTAAAAATTATTATGATTAAAAATAAGAAATATATTTTTTTCAAATTATAATCACATTAGGGGTAGAAATTCATTTAAAATTAATCCATAAACGTGTCGCAACAATGGGTTTTTAGCAAAAATGTTTAAATGGTTTGAATGTTTTGATAACAAATTTCTATGTGAAATTGCCTATAATGACCTGAATGATAGAAATATATTTAAATTTTATAAAATTAATATTTAAAACCAAATTAATATATAATTTTACTATATTAATAAATTAGATGAAAAGGTAGTTTGCAATTAAAATTCTTTTTTTCACTATTCATCAAAAAATGATTTTTTTTTCAGACAAATATCCAAAATTCACCATAAGATAATACCTAAATTATGAATTCAGGAATGATGTTTACTTTGATAATATTGAAATTATTAATTTTTCTAAAATAAATTTTATTATTTTTCACATACAGACAGGAATAGTAGTTCATTTTAGAAAAGTGTATTTTCAAACGTTCAAAGATTTTAGCAATATGACATGTTTTGTTATCAGTATGTTTTATTTATATAATATAGAAAAATTATTTTTTAAAATTAATTAATAATATTCATATTAATATATTTAAATACTTTGTTATTACACTCTCTTTTAAATAATTATAACAATAAAATGATGTTTCTTAGAAATTCGGTATTATAGTAAAGAAATCTAGGACAATGTTTTTTATAGAATAATATTATCTTTCTATCACATCTAATGAATGTTTAACTTATTGTATCACACAATTCCTAAAGTCAAATGAAATTAATTTAATGGAAAAAGGGGTCACAGAAACATGGGGTGTCACATTCAACCTACATAAAATGATTTCCTTTTCAAAATTCATCATTTTAATTTTAAAAAATTAAGGATATTTGTATCTCATAATATCATAAATTTTTCATGTAGAATACTCTAACTAGTGATTTCACAACAAAAAATTGATCATTTTAGTGGTATTTTTTCATTAAACATTCTTTATATGATTTATAATTTCAACTTGTTGTTCCTCAAAATAAAGGGAGTGCTCCAACGGTACGACCAATAAGTTTAGTACACGCAAAGGGCAAGTAGTGTACTTATTTATGGGAGATACATGGAATACATTGTATACATAATTTAGATATAGAGGAAGTGAAAATCTATAGGCTACCACTATGATATAATTAAGAATCCTTATGGGACCAACATACCTTCGGCTTAGTTTACCTTTATTATGAAACATCATACAATCTTTATAGGAGACATTCATGGAAACAAAATCTCACCAACATAAAATTCAACATGAAACCAATGATATATCCTTAGCTATATAAATTACCAGTATCTTTCTTGATCTAAACTCATACCAACACATTTAAGCACTAAATTTACTACCATATTTATATTTATAAGGATCCATTTGAATTCTCGAGAGGAAGCTATTATTGTATAAAAATGAAATAAAGGAAGGTGTTGATCCCAACCTCATTTTTAATCAAATTAAAAGGATAGAAAAATTTCTTTTAGGATTTTAATTGTTCTTTTAGACTGAACAACCATATGAGGATGATAATAAGTACAGAAATGTATTACATTATCAACTTCTTACAAAATTCATTTCTGGAACACTATGTTACACTTCCAATCCTGATAAGATACAATAGAATGTGGTCCTCTATGCAATCTTACTAATCTCATAATGTATATCCCAAAGAGAGGATCTAGAGATTAGTTTGATATGATAGTTATGTAGTGTTGAAAATTTTAAAGGTGGTAAACTGCCACCCATATAGTTGCAATCCCTTTATAAATTTTGGTGATTCCAATGACAAAATACATAGTGATGTTCTAACACTCCCATTCTTGAATGGGTCACAGATGCAACATCCCATTAAGTTTTTTATTCCTACCTTATCATTTTATAATACTAAGCACCATGATACAAACATAGTGATATCCCTCTCTATGAAATCCCACTCATAGTATTAATTGAATTCTACATAAAATTTCCTACTTCCAAAATGAATAAAGAATTAAGAACTATGATCTTCCTCTAATAGATTATTCTTCATATTTTGTATGTATGGAACACATAAATGGTTCCTAAATTTTATCATTACATCACAATAAAGGTTAAATTATAGAACATCTATAACCATCTTTTTCTTCCCTAAATCATACTTCTCCACCTCATTGATCTTAACATGAACAAAGGGAAGAACATTAAATTGACCGAGGTAAAATTCCCCCCGCCCTTCCTTTATTTTTTCTATTTCCATCCATTTCAAATCCAAAAATACTGGGATTTTTTTTATCATCATCCTAGATATGTTTTCATGATCCATTCAAATCAATACATTAACCACCTAGTTTTTATTCCCTATGCTGAAATTTATTGGGAAATCATAATACATTGTATTCTCAAAGAATCTTCTATGGTTCATGTTTATGTATGCATATGATAATATAAAATTCATATATTTATTATTAGTATATATATCTCACCATTTTATACTATTATAAGATCTCCATATCATTAATGATAAAATTTTTGTATCTAACACCAAATCATGTGTTGGGAATTATTTCTCATGATTCTTTAATATTCATGAAGATTAGGATTTATCCATGTTCTTCTCTATAAAAAACACATCACAATCCCTTTTTGGATACACAAATATGTACTACAAACACTTCTCCAATACATAGTAATATATGTACAAGTATGCTGACTATCCTTCACTTCATATCCATGAATGTTTCCTCACATTCATCTATCTAGAGGATCATAGAACCCTTCTGAGTTTACATGGTCATAGGATTAGATACTCATGTGAAATGTTCTATAAGTCTTAGATAATATCTAGTTAAACCATGAAAAATATAGATCTAAGTCATCATGGTATGTCTAGGACAAACCATACACGGAATGTCAAATTGTGTTCGTCTTTTTTCTTGACCATCAATCAATGTTATATATAACGAAGTAAAATCTTGGAAAAGTATTGAGCTCTCTAGAGTTGATTAAATAAATCATCAATACGAGGAAGATGATACTTTTTATTGACTATAATCTTGTTCGACTCTAGACAATCAATGCATAGTAAAATTGAACCATATGGTGATACACTTGTTCGAATGAATCCAATATCAAGGTTTTATTGTAGTTGCTTCATTATTTCCTTCAATTTAAAAGTGGACCACTCTATAGAGAGTCTCTGAAATTGGTATGGAACCATGTATGAGTTCTATCCAATAACCAACTTCAAATATTTGTGGAAGGCTATGAAAATATTATGAGAAAACTACAACAAAAATCCAAAACAATAAGAATTTAATTGATTTAGAGTTTATCCCCAACAATTATAGAAAACTATGCTTCTAAATCGGAATTATGTCCCAGAACCTTGATGTATTCTCCATAGAAGATCATAAATATCATCACATTGATATAAAATCATATTTTTCAATGAAATATCAAACATGAATTCTTTTCCCCGATAGTTTATGTAGTCATTATGTATAAGAATCCCATCCATTTCTAAGATGACATAAAATTCAACCTAGGGGAGAATAACAAGATTTGTAGGAAGTACATTCCCACAAATGTCAACTGGATTGGAATCATATACTATTGATGAAATCATCATACCATTAGGTGTTTGTACTCCAAATTCCACATTTAATAATTTGGGTGTACTATTAATACCTGTTGAAATTTCATTAGATAATAAAGAGTGGGTATATCCAAAATAAAATAATATATTAGTAGTTCTATAGTAGATTGTATGTCTACTTTTCACTATATCGTTATGGAACCCTTTATCAGAAATAGTCATCACATGATATTTCCCATTTTTCCTCAGTATATGGGGTTTCTTATTCTGATCATAAAAAAACCCCATTATTTTGAGAACAGTTTAATATAATTTCCATTCTTCATACACTCATTTATGTGTGGGATGTTCATTCCCTGTATATTTTCATCTATTTCAATCATTTATCATCTTATTCCCATCAATGAAGAAATAAATTTCCCAATGGCCTTCTATTCCACAGATAAAAAACCTACTAGACCCCATAATATTATTCCTTTAATGATTTATTCCATAATTATAAAATAATGGAAGAATTATCTTCTTCTATACGTGGTTTTTAGATTTTATATTCAAATACATCATCCATTTATTATCAAAACCATGATATTGATACTAGATGGAAACCTTCTATTTCAAAATCAATTTCACAATGATCAATGTCTTTTTATCTTCTAATGTATTTTATGGGAAAGTGTCTAATGAGACTTGGATTTAAACCATTGAAGAACGTAACAACTTTACATTTAGGTTGGATAATTATTCTAGAACCATACCTCACATGTCTTATGAAATTATCCTCATAGGTACCGATAGATTCATCATTTTTTTACTTTGACTAAAGGACCTAATTTTCTATATTCATATGATGAACATGAGGAATTTAGTTAATGAAGACAATGTTTTTGAAATAGTCCCAATATATGGATTCTATTTCATCTTGATTCCTTATTTTATTTATTAAAGTCCACCACTATTTTTTATCACCTTTTAATAGAAAAAAATCTATAATGAGATTCTCATTTCTAAATAATTGATAATAGAGAATATCATTTTAGTGGTAGTGATCAAGTGTTAAGAAACAAGTGGATCAGAACACCTACTTAAGTAAGGTGTACATTTCATTATGAATGACTCAATATAATATTGTTCCCTCATTTTATCATTTTGAATATGAGTATGATTCATATTATGAGTATGTAGGGTGACCATATCAAAGAGACTTTTCAATCCAAATCCCCTTGACTTTGGATTCTCATAGGGAAAATTATTGAATATTCCATTGTGATAAACAATAATTTAGTTCCTTTGGGGGTGAGACATTAACTAAAATAAAACAAATCATAGATTAATAAATAGTTGTCATAGTGAGCAACCAAATAAACATGAAAACCCACTTACATGATGTCTAAATTATTACACATGACTTAATCTATCACAAACATGGATTTACCTTATTTATTCATAGAAAACAAATTTTTATACCCTTCATGATGGTTTGTGAATATTTTATGAATTCCCATTGTATAACCCTTGGGTGTGTCAAACCACATGCACAATAAGTCATTTTATTGTGTACTATATTATGCTTGAGTTGGTCCCAACACATGTTTTCATAGTTATTACCCCTAGGTAATTCTATTAATGAACCACATCCACATGTATAATCCATAAACAGATGCATTACTTGGAAACCAGATACTATATCCTTTAAAAAAATTCAAGGACAATATCATATACTTTTTGTTATCCTTATATTAATCCTTATTCATTTTCTTGGAGTTCTCAATGTGGTTTTATCGTCCTAGTTTCCAATGATTAACTAATATTTTTCTTTAATACCCACTATAGAGACCCTTATTTTTCATAAATTAACATGACATAAATTTTTAAGAATACTTTATACAATATATAAATAGATTCCCAAATAAATTATTAACCTAGTGCCTTGGGAATCATAGAAATATAAATACTAGTTCATAAGTGAGAAACATTTATCCCAAATAGGATCTTAATAAATATAAGCCTTCTTATACTTATCACACATAGATAATATGCCCATAAACTACGGAATTAATCTTAAAAAGGGTGACCCTAGATGCTTATTAATTTTAGAAAAGGGAGATATGTATGCATAAAAACAATCATAAGGGTTTGAGAACAGTTTCATAACCTTATATGGTCATACCATGCATATTAAATAACATAAAAATAAATCATGGAATAAATAATATATGTTTATAATACATGAATAATAATGGAATAAATTGATTGATATAAGAAATAATAACAATGTAATATGACATGGAATTGTGGCATACACATAAACATGTAATATCATTCAAAAAATTTAAAGACATGTTTTTAGAACTTATCATGTAACTTTATGGGGACTACAACTACTAGGATGGACACAAAACCGTCCAAAATAAATTTCCATTCCTTATAAGTGATTGTAATTCCCTGTCCTCCCATAATAGATCAAGATTCTCAATTTTCAATTAGTTTATTAGGTTTCCCAATATTTCTATATATGAACATGTTTCCACATCTTTTCATTTTGGATCGGGTTTCTGCATCTTCTATAGTGGATCTCATCCATTTAATGGTTTCGCATCCTTATCAAATTAGATGTAAATATTTAGCCATTGCATTTTTGGGAGATATTGGTCCCACCCATATCATACTGATATCATACATATGTGTTGTATAAGATCATAGACAATAATTTCATAACCCATGAAATGAAATGAGTTAGTGTTGGTGACCTAGAACCAACATCACTATACTTTTCGATAACTTCAATTAATAGTTTGGAATATTAATATACTTTTTATTAAATTATTATTGTTCTTTGAGATAACATAGTATTTTATAATGTCCTATGTGTAGTTGTCTCAAAAAAAGTAAAAGCAGTTCACTACTTTGATGGGACCCCAAAAGTGCTACGACAGAATTCATAAATTACGTTCTATAGCCAAATTATATCATTTTAGGGACACAAATGAAACATAATATCATGGGTGGTGACTCATAATACTTTGAAGAACCTTCTCATGGTTTACTCCATTGGTAATATCATGTGTATGATATTATGAATACAATACCTACTAGATGGAAATATTCATTAATATATATCATTGTATTTTACTATATATGAACATGTCAACTTATCCATGGCCTTTAATATTACTATTATTGAGTATTATGATTCATTTGCATTGATTTATAATGAACACTGTGATGATAGATTTTTTTCGACATGTTGTGATACATTGGGTGAATTAGTAGTTATATTTAATTAATGAATAATGTGATAAAGGATTTTTCCCTTATGTTCTTTTACATATGTTAATATATCAGGACCATTAATTGAAATGATGTAGCCTAAAAAATCGATGTCCATGGTGTTCAATAGGAATGTTGAATATCTAGAAAGTTAAATAAAGTGACATCAGGCATATACATTTATGGAACCAGCGTGCAACCTACTTAAAAATTAGGCTAATACCCTAATTCCTCTGAGAAAGATAAATATTGGGTCACACACTAAGTGTATCCATAATCTATGTCAAATAAAAATATTTTTATTTAATATATAATAATTTGAATAAATATTATTCACACACATAGTATAATAAAAGTTCTTCAATAATTGATCTCATATATTCCTTCACGAGTTATTTAAGAGATTATAATGTGTGAAAAATATTTAATTAATATTTATCTTCTATTTAGTCAATATAATATTTATTTATTTATTTAAGATAAATGTAGTGATATTTAATTAATAAATATTTAGTTTTATTTCACGTCCTAATAAATACTATAGAGGAATTGTCGACAGAGTAAAATGGTTTAGTGAGAAATAATAAACATTTAATTTCATTAGATCAAACAATATTTAATTTATTTCCCATGTTAGGATCATGTCGAGATATAATAAATTCATTATTATTATTATTTTACAAGGGGTTCAGCAGGGAGTAAGTAAATACTAAATGGAACTAGTGAAATTATTATTTTTAATCCTTAGATGTATATAATCCTTATTTTATTAATGTCTAAGACATCCAATACATTTTTGGGATATGTATGAAGGATTTTGACATTCATCTGAATAGGTAGAAAACTACCTTTTCTAAGAATGAACATATTATTGGAGAGCGATCATCCTCCACCGACCACTCTCTTATCAAGGGAGATCCAGGATAATCCATTAGAAGTGGTCCTTGAGGGGATCAAAGGTGGATGACCCAAGTGATATGATCTTCCATTCTAACCAATGGATATTTGTATAGCGATTATTGGAGATTTTTTGATCACATGTGGATTTATTCTAGAGGGAATCTACTTTTATTCCTACAACACAATGTCCGTACAATGTAGATCTGTAGTCTGATACATCAATGAAGAAATAAGTTCATCCTATTAATTCATTAAATAAAAATATTGTTTTCAAAAAATACGTGATTATCCTCCCTCTGGTTCCAACATTTTATCTTTTTCCTATTTTTTTTATTCATTTCCATATATCTCGATGTTTACCATTGTGTAAATCATAACATGATAGTCAATCATGACAGAAATAGAAGTTAGGCACGACCCACTACACATATTCAGTGTGCCATGAACATAAACGTGTTATTTTAGTAGTCCCATGATTATTTATAATAACTTAATGATCATTTATTTATTTACACATTTTTATAATTTTTAATTCATTTTTATTCATTCTTTTAATGTGATTTGGAAGACCTTTATATTCCTCCTTGGTTTCTCATGGATCTAATAAATATAGTTAATTTTATAAATAAAATTAAATATAAGATCTCATTCATAGGGTCCATAAATTATCACTAGATAACACAAGAGTACATACTGTGTTACCAAAGTTACACACCATGTACTTATGTTCAATGCATTCGGAATTAATTTGAAAATTAATTCATACCAGGTGAATTGATGACACACAATGTATTTATTTCTTAAATTATGTGTTTATTGGGCCTGTGTGGAGCATGGTTAAATTATTTGCACACCGTAAAGGCCACGTACATAGTGTGTAGTCCCATTGAGTCACAGACGGTCCATGTATTACCATACATGGCCTACCAAACTAGTGGAAATGTAACTATGAGACCACATGTTGTGTAGTCAATTATATATGTCAAGTGGTCCAATTTTCCTAGGCACGATTTACATGCTGATTCAGTAGGTGTATGCCTCAAATAAACAGTGAGATATATATATTCCATATATATTTTCTAAACACATCATGTACTTATATCGAATTATAAATTATTAATATTTATTTATTATGATACATAATCCTTATCGACAAGTGCTTGTATGTGGTCATTATGTTGAAATGGAACACGATGTGATAGGTATATATATATATATCTGTGTGTGTGTGTGTGTAGTTGTTTAATTATATATGTGTAATTTGGAAATATACATATCATTTATGAGTTTTATTAACAGTTGTTACACTATGTTCTTTGATTCATAACAAGTGACAAAAAATTAGGCAATTCTCATAATAATTAAGTTTATAGTATATGTTTTTAAAGCACATGATATGTCACAAATGGAATTTGTCACAAGTGTAAATTTTATTTGAGAATAAAAAATGATTTGTATAATCGAATGGGCATTCAATGTGTCACCTCCATGGTACATTTATGTACACAATTAATTATAGATAATTTTATATAATATTCAAAAAATATAATGGATGAGAATATGAGTGAAATTCTAATGAAAATTAAGTTAAAATAATTTATTAATTAAATATAATAATTAATTAATTTGAGTGTGATGTATCTTAAATAAGAAAGATTAAAAATTTAAAGCTATTTTTATTAAATGCGTAATTTTTATCATTCATGTTGATGATCGTTCGTAATCTAGGCGTTTGTATGTGATTGGTTTAATTAAATTTTAATTAAATTAAATTTTTGGCCTACATGGATTCTATTCTCTTATTAGGTAAAGTACGATATTCCCATAGTTTCTTTTATGTAAATCACATTCCCCTCAAATATATGTTAGTAAAAGAATATGTAATTTATGGAGTTTCCAAGATAATGGAGGTGGTTCAAATTTGGATCTGAGGAGAAACCAAACCAATAGATATGCATAGGTGGAGAGGTGTAATGATGTAACACCAACCAAATTGGTTTAAGGTATTTTACCATAGGTCAACGCTTTGTTTATAGACAACCAGAAAAGCTAACATTTAGTAAAATATCATGATCATTCCTCTCTATTATTTTCATTCTATAAATTTTCATGGTTATTTCATTAGGGTTTTTTTCATGATCACATGAATTGATGAAATTAATAAGAATGAAAGACAGATAAAATATGAAATATAAGTATATATTATCTACGAAAATGTTAATCAATTAATTAAATACACTTAATATTAAAATAATGTAATAAATATAACAATTTTAAATTTATTTATAAATGATAAAATCCATAAATTGAATATATTATTTTGGCATAGCCTTGCACTACCCAATTTAAAATCGAACCATAAATAAAAGTTCTTAAGTGACCAAATTTGGGGTCCTTTCAAATATATGGTATTTATAACTGATGTTTTGGGTCATCTTAACATATTTCACATCAACGGTTGACTGCCAAAGTGATAATTGGTGTAACTGAGAGGCAAGGGTTGAGGAAATACAATTTAAGGATTAGGGACTCGAGTCACTAGATATAGTAACTCTTAGATAATGCAGTTGGAATATGGGATTTCTACCTAAATACATTCAAGTTTCGTGGCCAACATAATTTTGGGTAATTATAAGGGGAATATATATCGTTTCCACTAGAATGTCCAAGAAATATGAAATTCTAAAGCCAATGTTGTAAGATATTGGGTGTTGCTAAAATAGTTGTAGACTAATAAATATAAAATATATTTATTTGAATAAATTTTATTTGTTAAAGTAGTAAAAAAATGATATACTAATATGTAGAAAAAATAATAAAAATGAATTCAAACATTTCATTGTGATCTTTACTTGATAAGGATAACCTTCTCATAAGAACATATTTATAAAAATAGAAAAGATCTTACATGTTATCGTTCTACATAAAAGGAAATTTTATGTGTTGGAAGATCATATTCCTAATATTCATTATAATATGAAAGGAGGGGAAGAGTTATAACAATATGGGAAACATTTAAATAATTTTTTTGATATTCAATGTTTCGTGATTTTATACATGTCCAATGAGCTTTTAATGTGACAGAAGGACATGGATATGTATATCATGATGTCTTTCCTACAGTATCTCTATATACATATGGAAATGAAATAAGGGTACAATATATTTAATTATTTTTAATACTATTCATTAAGAGTCTATAATAAATGGGCCCATCATGTAGTTATAATTAATTGAAATATTGATCACAAAGAAAATATAAGGACTAAAATCTTGGATAAGATATTTATAGATCTCATACATTCATTATTTACCAAGAAATTCTCATGTTTTATTATTAATTATTATATGAAAAATAATAATAACATTCATTAGAAATTTATTTATTTTATTTGATAAGTGGATAAGGATATGTGATGTGATAAACCTGCATTCATTATGGTGAGAATGGAAATGAAGAACAAGGAAAAGGTACCCATGACTCGAAACAAATCAAAAGATCATGAGCACTGTCCTCCTATAAAGAGGAAGATCTAACGTCTAAGAAAGGAAAAAGAGGAAGCATGTTTTGCATGTGGTGATTAAGGCCACTGGAAGAGGAAATAAACCCATTAGAAAAGGGAAGATAATGGTGTGTTTGTTATTGATTTTAATATTTCAATATATACACACACATGGTATTAGATACATCTTGGGGTTCTCATATCTGTATCCAAATATAGGAGACAAGAAGATCTCAAATGATTTCAAAAAGGGAGGTGGATCTAAGAGTTGGTAATGGGGTAATGCAAGATTCCTTATCCATTAATGATTACCACCTTTCATTTTCAACAAGATTTGTTTTAGTTTTAAAATATTTTTATTATGTACCTACGGATACCAAGAGGATAATTTCTCTATCATTTCTAGATGCAGATGGGTTTATTTTCATATTTTGGATACAAATTTGTTTCTCTTTAAAATACAATATATGTTATGGTATGAAACATTCATATAATTGTATTTTTGTATTGAATTTTGGAAACGAAGAATTTTAAATTAGTAAAGAATAATCTTCGCAGGACTCATATAACAACCAAGTATGGCATTAACATCAAGTTTATATAACCATGATGTGTTGTAAAAAGTTCTGTCCAGATATTTATTTGGAGTCTTCTGAGATAAAATCACATGAAATATGTCATTATAGTTTACAATGAAATTTTATCAAACCACCATTTGGTGTAATGTTTTATAGGGCCACATAAATTCTAAAATTGGTACATAATGACGTGTATAGACCATTTCATGTAGAAACTAGAGGTGGATATTCTTCATAACTTTTATTGATGACTTGAGTAGACAGGTCAATTTTTACATAATAATGTATATGTCTGAGTGATTTGAGAAAGTTATGGAATTAAAAAATAATTTAGAGATTAAAATTGTTCATATGCTAAAGAATATTCAATTTTATTGAGTTGGGGAACATCATAACAAATAGTTTACTAAATTTTTATGGGATATTGGTTTTCTATATCAACTCACTCCACCTTATACACCACAATGTGATGGTGTTTGTGAAAGGAGAATCCATACCTTGTTAGACATAGTAAGGTTGATAATTATTTATAAAGATCATCTATTATCCTTTTAGGGATATTCATTATAATCTACAACATAAAAATTAAACCCATTAACAAGTGGAAATGGAGTTACCTTCGAGTTATATAATGGATGAAACATGTTTTGGTCGCATACATGTGTATGGGGGTGATAGGAATTTGTTAGGGCCTTCTCAGAAAATAGACTAGAACCCCAAGGAACAATGTGTATCTTTATAGGGTATCCTAGGGATGGAACATATACCACCTATACAACCCTTCTGAAAATAAAGTTCCTATCTCCATAAAAACCATCATCCTTTATAGGGATAAAATCCTCAAAAAAGGATAGTGTGAAAAATATTGACATTGTTGAAGTTGATGATTAAGGTACACAATGTTTGGTACAGGAAAATATTTCACAGTTCCCCATAGAATAAGTAGTTCCTCCAAAAATGTACCACATATGATCAGAAGAGTGGTAAGATAAACACATAGATATGGTTTTCTAGTCATCCAAGGTAGTAACTCATTATGGGTAGACAATGATGAACTTATCTTCTACAAAGAGGTTGTAGAGAGAGTATAATATTCAATATGTCAAGAATCCATGAATTTAGTAATAGATTCCATGTAAGAGAACCATGTTTGGGTTCTAAGAGGTCCAATAGTTGATGCAATGGTCGTTGGGTGAAAATGGGTTTTCAAGAGAAGGATAGAAATTGAATTTAAAGTTAATACCAAAAAAGAATTGATATCGGAAAGATGATTCAAAAAATTTCAAGGAATTTAATATGATATAACATGTTCAACAGTTTCCATGTTAAAATCCATCAGAATTATTATTTATATTGTAGCTTACCAAGAATATGATATTTTGTAAATGGATTTCAAAACTTATTTCTTTAATCGGAACCTTCAAGAAGATGTATATATGAAACAACTAAAAGGTTTTGTGACTCTAGGTGATGGAAAAAAGAATTTTCATGTTATTGAGACCATTTATGGATTGAAGAATGAATCCACATCAGGGATATTCGATTTGATTAATCCATAAAATAATTCCCTATCACTATGAATTAATGTGAACCATGTGTTTACAAGAGGTTTAGTGGGAATTTCGTCAATATCCTTACAGTATCTGTTAATGATATATTACTAATTGTAAATGACATACAAGTCTTAAATTATGTTAAGGACTAGTTAAACAAATGTTTACCCATGATGGAGTTAGGTGAAGCATACCATATTCCTGGGATCAAGATCATTCCAAATAGATCCAATAGGATTCTTTGACTAATTCAACATATATATATATATTAACTAGATAATAATGATATTAATTATGGAAAATCCAATAAGGGATTGATTCCAATGTCGAATCGTTTAAAAATATCTTTGAAAACTTTTCCTTTGACAAAACAGTAGAATGAGAGAATGAGTAAGAGAACACATACTTTTGCGATAAGATCAATCATATATTCCATGTTATTTAAAACACTATTTGTTTCCTATGAATTGATCATGGTAATAAGATATCTCATTTATCCTAGATTTCACAATTGGTATTTAGTTAAGGTTATCATTATTTTTTTGAGAATAAGTAAATATATGTTTCCAGAGTATAGAGGAGATAAGTAGATGGTCATCAGTGATTTATGGATGCTAGTTTCTAGATAGATCAGAATGATATGAAGATGCAGAACAAATATGTTTTCTATCTCCACATGGGAGATGTGAGCTGGAAGAGTTCAAAGAAAAGAGTTATTGTCGATTCTATAGTGGATTCAGAGTATATAGTGTAATCTTCTTTAGCCAAGGTAGCCGTTTGGATAACAAAAAATTTCTAGGTTCTTGAAATTGAACCAGGTAATAAAGACCCTATTTCATTGTTCTGTGAAACTACAACTATAATGGATTTTGAAAAATATCCAAGATCACTCCAATATACAGAGCATATAATTCATAAGTATCACCTATTGATTGATTTTAATCAAATGGGTTATGCTTTATTAATAAGATTAACCATGGAAGAGAACATCACAGACCCCATGACTGAAGGCATATCTCTGCCGAAGCATGAGTATAATGTGAAATCTAGAAGACTATTTTTTTAGTAGTTGGCTCTAGTAAAAGTGGGAGTCTGTTGGTGATGGTTCCCTAGATTCCGCTCCAATGTACAATGTGATAACTTTCGTTCACAAATTTTTATTATTATTAAACACTTTATTAGATCGTGATAATTCTTCCTTATAACATAATATGTGATAATGTCCAATGAGTAGTTATCATACAAAACGGTCATAGAAGTTCCCTAATATGATGAGTTACCAAAAGTACTTCGAGACTATTCTCAAGTAAATTTTCTCAATCTAGATGATATAATTTAAATGAAAAAAGGATATAGAATATCATGGGTGGAGACTCATAGGAATTTGAGGCACCTTCTCATGGTGCACACCCTTATTAATATCCCTAGTAGGATATTATGAGAATGAGACCCACCAGTAATAAATATACATTTATATGTGTCATTGGATGATCATATCTATAGACTAGTGTATTAATCCTTAGAATTTATTTTTTTATTAATGAGTATTATCAGTCACATTCATTGATTTATTAATGTAAACCACGATGAAAGATGTTCATGGTGAGGTAAGACACATTGATAATGTCACATGTAATATTTCATTAACGAATAATGTGAGAAAGGATTTTATCAATATTTTCTATAAAATAAGTTAATATCTCATGCCCTTTTAGAGAAATGATATAGCCTAGATAAATCTATTTCCATGGTTTTCTATAGGTATTTTAAATTTTTGGGATGAAAAATTAAGATACCTCGATCATATAGGTTGATGGAACCAAAATGCAGCCTACAAGATTATATATATCATGATAAAGGGATTATATAACATAGTATGCATCCATATCAGGTAGTATGTCATTGCAACATTAACTTCTTTCTCTATGGGTGACTTGGTATGTTTCTAGATGTCATACTTTGCCTAAGGCCACTTTGAAATAGGCCAAATTGGTCACACAATATGTTTATCTAGAATCTCAGTTACATAATAATAATATTATTTATTATTTATCAAGTTGAGTAAATATTATTCCTGAATGGGTTTTAATATTTTTTATGTGTAATTGATCAGTTATATTCTATCACTTGTTATTTTGGAAAATATATGTGTATAGAATGTGTAATATATATGTATTTTATATTTCATGAATATAATATTTATTTATTTTTTAGAAAATAATTCAGATAAATTTATTTATTAAATAAATATTCATTATTCAAGGAAAAATAAATATTATGGAGGAATGGTCGATCAAGATTAATGTTTCAGTGAGAAATAAGAAACATTGAATTTTATTTTATTAAATAAAATTTATTTAAATTTCCATATTATGATCATGTCATGAAATAATAATAATATTAATATTTTTATCTGGAATATGGTTCTACAAGTATTAATTTAATAATAAATATAACTTTTGAAAATATTTTATCTTATTCCTAGTGGTATATAATCCCAAATATATTATTTTAAAATAGATCTCATTCATAAGTTTGGTTGTTCCCAAAAGATTTGGATAATCCTATCAAGATCTAGATACCTTCCCTTCCCCAAGAACAATCTGAATAATAAATATATATCTTCATCCACCTCCCACAAACATGTCAAAAGTGATATAAGATAATTATTTGGAATTAGTTATCGAGGAGATCAAGGGAAGGTGACACATGTGGTAGGATCAGACACACTAGAACCCATATATTCATATGGAGATGGTTGGAAATTTTTGGATAATGCATAGATCACTGCTAGTGGGAATTTTTTAGATTCCTACAATGAAATAAATTTACAATGAAAATAGGTTTTATGTTCCATTAATGATTAATTAATTCCAAAATGTTAATACTTTAATTAATTAATTAATTGTAAATAATATGTGGGGATCCTATCTTTGGTTTTATAATTCAATCCCTTATCTGTTTTCATGGATTTAGTTTTATAGATCATTATGTTTATCATTGTGTGAATCAGAGATTAATCATCGATCATATTAAAAAAGAAAATATATGCTCAACTAATTATACACTTCCTATATGACCAAAAAATAATAAATAGTTATCATAAACCTATAATCTTACCAAAATCGTTGAAAAAGAGACATGATTCATAATATTTTTGTCAATGTAAAATCCCAAGAAATGAATATGTTTTCATAGAAATATAACCATTGAAGAAGAAATGGGGTTCATAAAAATGTTTCCCATAAAAAAATGACTTAAATAAACACCATTTTATCAAAACCAAAAAAATTCAGATAAAGAATATGAATGGATGATTTGGATCATTTCCCCAAAATGAATGAGAAACATTAATAGTTATCATCATAGATTTAAAATAATTTCAAAATATATTTCAAAAATATATATAATTGAAAATATAATCTCTTCTTTGAAAATTTATGCTTAAAAAATGGAACCATTTAAAAATAATTTATTTGAAAATAAATTTGAAAACATATGATGAAATAAAGAAAATATTTGAAAACCATATCAATAAAACCACTATGAAAATATATAAAGGATTCATTGAAAATTCATATAACATTTTTAAAATAATTTTCCACGAAATGAGCTTAAATTACCATATTTTAATAAATATTGAAAACATTTTTGAAAACATGGTTTTTTGAAATTCATGGCATGTGTCTCAAGGAAAGAAAATTGACAAAAAAGTAAACTATTGATTTGGTATCTTTTGAAACATAAACTCCATGAAATAGATATCATAAAATGGATATATAAATAACCATTTATTAATTCACAATAATTAAATAATAAATTAATCTCTAGTATATACACCACACAAAAGAAAAGAGTAGTGAATAAGTAATAAATCTTATAGAAATTAAATTGAGACTAGAAATACCCTTACCATATATATTGAATCTCATCCAACTCATAAACCCTCTTATATAATAAATATAATTTTATTATAAACATTTTATAGAACAATATTATTTATATCCAATGACATATATGGATTTATATCACCCTCTTATTAACATTTCCATCTTAAGGTTACGTTTTGTGTAATATCTAATGTATTCTTCTCAAGATTCATAATTTGTTATAATTTTCCTCATAATTATATCATGATTTATAGAATGTAACCCTTTATATAAATATCATATATATTCAGTATATATGTATTTATAAAAATCTATGAATGATAGAAATATGAAATGGAATACACATTTCATGGAGATGGCAGGTCATATGTACATTTGAACATTGATTCCATTAAATTATCATACAAAATGAAAGGAAGCAAAAGAAATATATATATATAACTCATATATAATTATTATTTTATATATATCATATACATTTACTAAACTCATCCTTAGTAAATTCCATGTAAATTGTGAACATATCACACTGCTCGGAAGAGGTGGTAGTCCACACATCCCCAAAGAAACATTTAATTTTTACACAAATTGGAAATCATAAAGGAATTTGTAATAAAATTATTAGAGAATAAAAAATACTTCCTAAATATCATATATATATAACATATTTTTCATCATAACTCTCAACCAAGATAAGGTTAAAGGATAAATGAAAACCATTATTTTGCGAGGTGATAGTTTTCTGTACAAATTAATGGTATGTTTGTGACCCATATTATAGCATTATGTCTATGTTCAGGTTGAACACATATAATAAAATAATTATATATTGAAGATACTAATTATATAATATTTTCATGTAATAAGATCATTTGATATGGTGGGGAATTAAAATAAAAAATATATCTTGAGTGATGATGTTATCTATTTTTTAGTAACTCTTTTTGGTTTTCACCACAAATATTCCATTGATATATTTAATGCAAAAGAAATATAACCATGAAGGTTTTTATGCAAATAATTTTATAATATGAATTTTTTTTTGGTAAACAATTTCGATGATTTTTTTCTAATGAAATAAATTTGACTAAATGATAAAAAATTAATCTTATTATAGTTTAAACACATATTAAAATATAATATAACTATAAAAATAAGTTTTACATAAAAGAAATTTTGAATTAAAATAAAATATTTATTTGTATTGATCAAAAAAAGTTATTTTTCATACAAATTTATAAAATTCACCATAAGAAAATTTAAACATTATAAATTAAAAAAATATGTTTATTTTATCAAATTAACAATAAAAAATGTTCTAAAATTCATTTCATTATTTATAACAAACGCATATAAAAAGCAGTTCATTTTGGAAAATTTTATTTTCAAACATATAAAGAGTTTACCAGTTTTACATGATTTATTATAAATATTTTTTATTTATATAATCCATTATAATAAAATTTAAAAATTAGTTTTTACAATTAATATTACATTGTTTAAAGGCTAGGTTATAACAATCTAATTTAAATAATTATATTAATAAAATGATGTTTTGATGAAACTCAGTGTTACATGTAACTCAAACTAAGTTAATGTTTCATGTAGTGAAAAATTATCTTAGTGTAAGATATAATTAATTTTTGAATTACAATAACATGAAACACAAAACAAAAATTAAAAATAATTTATTAAAAAAAATTCACCAATATCTCATATTGTTATATATCTAATATTATAATATTTTTTTTCCTTTCTGGCCATTTTAATGGTACAAAACATATTATTATTTCCATAGTGAATTTTTTAGATGATTTATGCATGATTTAGTTTTTTTCTATGTTCTCATGGATATTTAGTTATAAATTTTCATATTTAAAAAACATAACAATATTATTTTAATGTTGATTATTTATAAAATGGATCTTTTTTAGACATGTAATAAGTCGAGATTTTTTACATTTAGTGTTTCTATAATGAATAATGGTGAAATTTATTTCCAAACTGAATTGTATTTTTCATTAAAAAATTATTATAAGATTTATTAACATTAGAAGTAAAATAATTGTAGAACTATTCATCATATTTTTATTTTCAAGAGAATTGTGTAGGCCAATTATCCATATGGCCATTATTCCACTGAATTACTTTGAGACGTAATGAATCTGGAAACCAATGTCCTTTATAAATGGGATTATAGTCCATAGATTCTCTATTACATGAAGCATTCTTGTCATACCCCATAGGAAATTTTCATAGAATGGGAATCATAACATGTAGCATCCAATATAGAAGAGTTAATTAGATAGGAAAAATATAGTGTATGAAAATCAATATTGGTATTAGGAATCATACAACTATACTAAGAAAAATTATCATCGTGCATCCATCAATGCTGTGGATAAAGGATCCATAAATTATGTAGATGTTGGGTAGGTGTATTTCCATGATAGTCAATTCTATAGGCCTTGAGGAAATGTATCTGGTTCTTGTTCCTATAAGCCTATAGTGAATGTCTAGGTTCCCTAATATCCTAGTTAGAAAGGGGAATTGTCCTAAAAATAAAAGAAACATTATGGCCTCCAAGAAATTTAATTAGATGAAATTTTAAAAGAGAGTTATAAAGAATATTTCATTAGCCAAAAATTTGGATATACTTGATCATATGGTGGATAAATATAAATTTATGGCAATAATTTTTTTGTGGGTAGAATAAAAATGTATTTTATATAATTTTTTTAAAAAATATCTGTTTTAATTTGGGGTGGGATTAGAAATATTAAATAATGGTAATTTTATCCTAATGAGGGGTCATGGAATACTCATCTATGTATTTTCATTTGGTTATTAACATGAATAGTTATTTTTAAGTGGTAATGTTTGGGGTGTGTTATGAGAAGTTATTTTTTTGTAGACAAGGGTAATCCCAATAAATTTCAATGTTAATGACATATGAAATTACTTTTTATTGATGTTTTTTTTTCGAAGGAAAAATTTTTTGTTTGGAAATTTTTAATTACTTTTAACTATATCATTTAAATATTAATAAAATTTAGTTTTTAAATATGTATAACATTTAATATTTTTCATATTACTAATTTTGAATAAAAATTGATTTTTTATGATATTAAGGATATATTTTGGATGTAATTTGGTGTTTGGTAGGAGGATTGTGTGTTTGGGATAGAATAATAGGATTCACCAGTTTATATTCTAAAGGAATACCTCATAGTATGTACCTTAAACAGTAATACTGGGTAACTCGTGATCTTGATAGAGGAATGAAGATTTGGGGGTTCTACTAACATATTTATAGTAAATGGTAGTTTTATTAGTTTTTAATTAATATTTCAAATCAATATTTTTTAACTTTCTGTTATAAACTATTGAACCCACATCCAATATCCAACATTTTCCCTTTATTTTCTACCCAAAATGGGATCTCATCTTTCTACCTTCAATTCCATATCGTACCTCATAAAGGATCAGAATGGATTTGAATGTATTTATTCTAGTCTAATTATGGGTAACCCCGTTATAACACTCACATCTCATAATCCCTTTCCCTAATGTAAAAGTATTCCATTATTTTTCATTTCTTAAAAATCTATGTGAAATCATTGAAAATTAATTTTCTTCTTGTATTTTATTGTTTGGGGTACCCAAATTGAGTAATTTTATCATGGGTTTCACTATTTTTATTTTATTTTATTTAACAACTAATTTACATGGGTTTTATAGACTTGGTGAATTTATTTATATATTTTTGGGATTATTATAGAAATTTTTTAAGATAATATTATATTATTTTCTTTATTTTCAAAGGCATCAACTAAGGTTTGACTAAGCTTTCAATATATTTGTTTCTGTTTCATGTGTGACTGATTTTAAAATCTTATAGAATGTCATTTATTGTTTTATGGACTTTTTTAATTTTTATGGATTGCAATTTAATGATATTTTAGTCTCCATTAATGGTAAGTGGTTACATCCCTTATGGAACTCTTAAGAATCTCATTGAAGAGTCTGCAACTATTTTCCTCATATTAATATTGTTTCATGAAGATTAATCCATAATTTATTGGATTCCAACCTGCCTCAAATAGGGGAGTATTTAATTTTGAAGGATTTTATTTCAATTTTCATATAGCCCAAATTGATATACTGATCAATAGTTATGGATGATCAAACATTAACATCCCAAAAAGAGAGAGTATATGTTATTATAGGAAAAAATATAGATTTTCATGTAAATTTCCAAAAATGAAGACAAATCCTAAAAATTCATGAAACTATGAGTTTCATTATTAAAAAAAACCAATATATATTATCCAAAATGTTCCCATCAAAAATGAAAAAAATAAATTGATGAAAAACTCCAATGTTTCATAACCGAACATTAGATGCATGACATAACAATAATTGCAATCCACAATTCTCATAGATATGGACTCAACCATTGGTCTCATGGGGATGTACCCTTAGGAATCTAGTTTTTGTTCTCTCATGTTATGAAACCTTGTGATTCAAAATTTATTCAACTCAAAAATTCAAATACTAGTGAAAAATATCCTTGCAATTCCTTTAAAAGCATGAAAATATTCCTGATTAGTTTTCTCACAACATTATTGCAGGGGGAAAAAATTAAAGAAAAACTAAAAACATTGAAACCAATTAATTTTCATGAAAATATAGTGTTCCTGATACAATTATTTAAAAATAATGATTTTTTCTATTCATAACTCATACAAAATTTCAAAAAATATCAAATTTCATAGGATATAGAAAAATATTGTGAATCAAAAGGGAATTATTCATAAAAAGTGTCTAGTTTCTCAAAAAATATCACATTTTTTATAACTTTTCCACCATCAGTAACCACCATGAAAAGATGAGAGTCACAAATTGAAATATTTATGCTATGTTCTGGACATTTGGGGCCTCAAAATCAGCAATTGAAACCTCCATCCCAGGTATTACCACAAGTGTGGATAATCCTCTTAGATCCCTAAAAAAATATTGAGATAAGATATTCCCCTTAGTCCCTTTATGATGCCTTGAGTTGAGATATTCCTATTGTTTTCTTAAAATATCATGGTTAAAAATACTCCTCCTGATATTTATTAATTCTATGAACCTAACCATTGTGGTAGGATGAACCATAACTGGCCATTTTAGTTTATGTCCCACACCAGCATTTTATAAAAATATTCCATATATATGTCCTAAAAAATGGAGTTAAATTATAGAATGGTAAATGTGATGATAATATGATTCCTTGAGATAAAATTAGGCAATTCCTTATGTAACGATCATAGGATTCCTCTTGAGTGGGCTTTGAGATTATGCACTTTTTCCCCACTAATCAACTCTAAATTGCATTGTACATATGTCCTTGGAACATAACATAAAAATAAACCTCACTATATCCTTGATTCACATCATTAAATATATAATAATCCAATCATGGATACACATCCTTAATAGGAACCCACTCCATAACCAATTATTTATTAAATTAAATTGGTAGAAACCAGTAGTTTTAAGCATCATAAACTTAAAAAGTGTCTATCTTATAAGATAATATAGTGGCATAGGGCCTCTCAAACCCTATTTTTATGTCAAGATCATGTTATCCATTTATCAACATGATAACCACATTTACATTCTTATTACATTAAAATTTATAAAATATGGTATGATGTGTCCCATTTAATTGAATAAAATATTGTGGGTTATGATTCGTTCCATTAATATATATAGGATGCTCTTTTAGTCAGACTGATCCCAATTAAGCAACAACATTTTCGACTTTATATGCAGATGAACTCCATAGTTCTTCCCTATGGGCTTCCTCCTCAAGTGTAAACCCATATAATATTCCTAGAAACATCAGTGGGAATATATTCCCTCATGATTATATATGAATTCAAAACAACAGGTGAAACTAGCTCATAAGAACACATTTAACACTCCTACTCCATTTCAGGACCTATGGGCCTCAAAATTAATATTAACCCCATTCATATTCATGGACCCATCAATTGGACATGAGGTCCCTATGCTCAAAACTAAGGATAATTTAATTTTTAAATCATTTCATATGTTCCCCCACACACAATATCAATAATTAGTTACATTAAACTATATAGCATAAATCTTATGAAGAATTACATTAAACTAATTCTTACTCAATGTTATAAGAATTGAATTCATTGAAAGAAACTCACATGATGATTATTGAGATGATGAAAATATTACTTAAATATACATGATTTTATGTACAACATGAGATTTCACCCACTATACCAGAAATTACACTTTTTTAATCCCTACACATTACATCATCACTCTATAATAAAACACTAGTAGTGAACATAGATAATCCCAACACATATATTCAAATCGTCATAGTTGGACATTGTATAAACACTCTTATAATATCCATATATACCAATGCTTATGAGAAGTTTCACCTAGGTTACACAATCAAATAATCCTCATCCATTTATTCAGTACTCTTTAGTAGTACTCAGGCTTCAAAACATTCATTTATTCACCATTTATTCACTCAAAACTCTAATGAAACACATGGTTTACCTACTTGGTTTGATAACTGAAAAAATAAATATAAGTTATATTGTTCATGTCACCCATAATTTATAGGATATGGGTTTACTAAAACCTTTAATTGCCACACCCCAACTAGGAGTAGCCATCTGTATGTATAATTCACATCATCATTTAAGATGAACTTATTTAAAAATAATAATTAAATATCCTAGTAAATTTATATTAAACTACATCATAATTTACACATCATATGTTTTCAAATTATACCCTTACCCAAAGTGATGATAATTGGATGCCCAATGTGGCAAGAACATGATTCCTCATTTGAAAATCACAACATGCCTTGTGGAATGAGACTGAGATAATTGTCCCATACCCTAGAAAGACTCTATTTTTAATACACACACCATATGTTATTATCGCTCCATTTATGATGTAATATCCTTTCCCATGTGATGTTAAACTATGAGGTATCATCTCAACACAGGATGAAAATATTTTCAAAAAACAATTTGGGTTTTGATCCCTTTCTCGTTATAGGTTCTGTAGGATTCTTATCCTATGTTAAATAATTATATAATAATATTATTGTGTCGCGTTTAGGAAAGAAGAGTTGGAGGTGATTTTACCCTCTCCAAAATAATAATCACAATTCCATCTAATATCCCCATTGGGAGTTAGTATATTTGAACCCTAATTATCTTTCTAGAGTATACCGAAACACTCATCATAAAACAAAATACACTATATACATTTGTATCACCATGTTATACTGACCAATTTCTAGAATAGTACAAAATTTGTATATATTGGATTATTACCTCCATTATAAGTATATATATTCATGTTTCCACACTAGAAATTAAATTTAGAGCTCCCTCACAATCCTTTTAACTCATGCTTTTCTAAATTTTGGATGAGTGTATTTGGATAATCTCTATACAGTTATTTAAATATATAAGCTCACTAACTCATCTTTAAACCTATGATCACACCAAATAAACACTAAGATAATTATTATGTTATGATATTATTGGACCATATGTGGAGTTACTAATAAGCTTCTATGATGATAATATGTTTTCATCTCCCTTTACACATGTTACGATCCAGAGATACTTTTACATGTGATTAGCATATGATGCTGTGTTTTACGATCATATAAAGTCTATATAATGAGAAGATGGTCTATCAGTCCTTTTCATTTGTGGAGAGCCATAGTTATTACATATTTTGATGATAAAAATATTCCCTTGAGGATGAGCCTGTGATATAATGCCCCCACAATGTTTAATAAATCCTTTTCCTTAATTAAATATCATATGGGTAACTACTCAAGTATGAAATGATGAAATAAAATGTAAAATGTGTTACCATAACATTATTAATGATTATAGATATATTATTACCATTAAATTTTTTTATAAATATATGTAAACTCTTTATAAAAACAATATAAAAATGTACAATAAATAATTATTAATCTTTTCTTAGAAGATTCATGTTTAATAAATTAGTTTTTACGCACGCCTATAATAAAATTTATTTTTAGAAATTTTAGAAATTGAATTACATATATATATATATATATTGATTTTAATATTTTCAATCTTCATTTTTGAAATAATCATGTCATTCAATTTTATTTTCTGGTATGAAATTAATACATGAAGGTAAATATTTATTTTTGCGATAGAATGGTTATTTTTTAAAGAATGATTATTTTCTAAATAAGGGATTTTATATTAAAAGTAACTATTTGATATTAAACCTAATATATAATATTAAATAATATATAAAAATGAGTTTATAATAATTTTATTTTTTTTAATTTTAAAAAATATTAAATATACCAAATTATGAAAATGGTTTTCTAAAATATTATTATTTAACATATTATATGTTTTAATTGAAATGTTTATTTGACCATAAATATAAATTATATAATAGTAAATAGAGTTTATTTTCAAATACATCATTTTAAAAATATTTTCGGAGGGGTTATTTAATTTTTTTATTGTTAAAATAATATCAATAATTAACAATCAATCAGTATTAATATGACTTAAATTGGGTATCCAAGGTTTCAAAAATATCTAAATATAATTTATATTTAAGCCCTATTGGATAACATTGTCTGGTTGGAAGTTCATACCTACATGAATCACCATTATTTTCACACATAACACACCTAACTGTCAATAATGTTCATTCATACGCCTTATATAACAATCTTTTCCAATGTTTTTTCACTGTTTCAGCTAGAAATGGTGCTCACTTAAACCCTTTTCATATGTACACCCTAGTTCAGAATTCTAATGAAAATCCCAATAAAATTTATCTATTATATCGACCCCACATTATTTGAACCCCCTATCCCCAGAAATGTTCCCCATGTTTTTATTTCTAAAGGATAAATCAAGAGAAAATCAAACTCTCTATGTAATTATTACATACCCTTTAACCTCATATATTTACCCTTATCATATACCATACTCCAAAATAATTATTATAACACCACAATAATATACAATATTTTCATTTAACAATAAATGTTATTTTTTTGTTATCATTCCTTATACACAAAGATAATCTTAAGCTACAAACAACACTGAATTCGCTAACATTGCATGTAAGATTGAGTTTTACCACCTTTTAATGGTGCACCTATTTTAGAACTATATTTTTAAACTTTTATAAATTTTAATTTTAAAACTAAAGATCATTTTTGAATTCATGAATTAGAAATTATCTTATGATGAATTTTTGGTAATTTTTTGAGAAGATTCATTTTTTGATGTATAGTAAAAGATACAGAATTTTAGTAAAAAATAGATTTTTACTTTAAATAATTAATATTTTTAAATAACATTTTATTTTATTTATTATAGGTAAAATGGATCAATTGAAAATATATTAATCTAATAGAGGTCATTTGAATCATATTTATATTTAAATTAGATATAAATACTTATTGAACTTTTGAAGGTTTTTTCTTTAAAAACACAATTTCTCACCACGTCTGTGAGATAAAAGTTAAACTTATGTTTACCACATATGTGAATTTAATTTTCAAAAAATGAAATACACATTTGTAATAATTATTATTTTTATATAATAATATCAAATTATTTTTTTACTAAAAATATTTTTGATAGAAATTAAAATAATATTGTGGTTAAAGTAAAATTAAGCTTGACAAGGTATTAAACATTTTTCTTAAGGGGAAAATGACCTAGATCTTTTCCAAAATCCTATATCTAAATATAGTTTGACCATATATCCTCTTGGATATAATTTTATGGTTTATGTTTATAATTTTTAATGATTGTTCTGTATATGATATGTTATATATAGAAAAAAGATGAAAAGAGAACCTTCCTTACCATTAAAAATTATAACACCATGAGACATGTAAAAAACATCATATTTTTAGTTATACATATCTTTTTTAAATAGAAATTGTCACGAACCAACCCAGGTCTACCCTGAACCGGTCACCCAAGCCAGCCCGCAACATGGCCCTAGGGGCATTCCCGATCCCCACAGGTTGGCAACTAGTGTCGGACATCAAAATTAAACAGGTGGGAACGATTTGGCCCAAAAGAAAATAAACTAAGCAGCAGAAAATAAATAGAACAAAAGAGAATAAACAAATAACAACCAACAACGCTACTAACCTGACCACGACCAAAACTCCACATGACCCCGTGGATCACTCTCCAATACCACAACTAACGTCGCTCAAGGCGAACAACTGAAGCTGGAACCTGCAATAGAACTAAAAAAACACTATAGGCATGAGTATTAAAACTCATTAGGCTAGCCCAATATCTATTCCCAATGCACTACCCTTAAAATTAAAGAAACATCATTTCAAGTTTGAACTACAATCTATAAAAGTAAGGTTTCCTACATGTTACTCAAAAACAAATTACAAGTCATTGACCTTATTCATTTCTGAAAAACCCAAGTCATTATTTTAGTGATACATTAGAATTTTTGAAGGGGAAGTGACGTTTACATTTTCAATTTTGCACAAAAAGTATAAAACACCTTTCTTTGAAAACAGTTTTCACAAACCACTTGAAAACCACACATCAATTTATATTAAAAACACTACACATGAAAACGCTAAAGTAGTTACACAGTCAGGGCAATGAAAAGAAAATATATACAAGAACCATATTAATCACAACAATTAATTGAAAGCCAATAGACATGGGTGAACCTAGTAGATCAAGAATAAACTATAAGACACCAATTAATGAGAAATCATCTTTATCGACATGTCACGATGAAATCAAAACGCACAAAACGATCGACCATCCTCTATCAGGAAGGTCGAGGGAAAATCCCATAGTAATAAACCCAATATATCCACCTACTCTGGGACACTGGTCAGTACCATAACCTACCAGTGCAGTAATCATTCTTAGAATATTCTCTCAATATGTCAAATTCTCATGCCTCAAGTTTTTGGAAAGGGGGTGAGCCAACTGATGCCAACCAAGCATCCAATCAGATATATATAAAAATCAGAATAGACATCACCCCGAGTCACTCCATGGGACAGCCTCTTGCCTTTAAACTACTCAGGTACCCGAGAGCCTCTAAGCGCAGCCTCCCAAACAGTCAATTCCAACCAAGACAAAAGAGTTATCCTGTGAGGGTTTTTATCAAAACATTTTAATCATTTTCCAAAAAGTGTCAAACGGGCATTAAATCCATTTCACAATCACCACTTTAAAAAGAACCAAAATGCTTGTTCATTATTGAGATGAAGTCATTTATCATTAAAACCAAAACTACACTTGAAGTTCTGTGAATTATGTTTAAAGGCCAAACATGCATTCTTTCAATACCAGGTGTCCGCTCGTCAAGAAAATGTTTCAAGTGTTGTGTATAAAATAAATGGCTCTTTTTACAACAAATAACCATTTAAAAATTTATTGTCTTATATTAAAAATTAATTATCTTATATTATCTCACATTTATGAAAAATAATAAAATATTTAATTTGAACAACTAGTGTGCACAAACAGCAAGAAATGATGTAACTTAAATTTTTAAAAGCAGTGCAATGGGAACCTACCTCGAGTCGTAGCTCAGACACGAAGACACAATACACCTCGCACAGGTGCACAAGAACGCGCATGCCGATGATCGTGGTGTCACAAGGTTTCTTCTCCAACACTCTGAAACAAACGCACGATAACTAAGAACACATAGCCACTGACATAGAACAAACCAAATGAACAACCAGTGCAAAAGAACCAGCTCGACATAACTTCAAAACACAACTCGCGCCATCAACCTCATTTATTAGACCACTTTAAAATCCACAAAGTGTCTGTAAAAATCACAAAACACCAAAACAACTCACTAATTATTTTAAAGTGCCACCTTGTTATTTCAAGAAAACACCAGAGTACAAAACCAGACAAAAGAACATGACATGATGAAAATAACATTTAAAAACACGTGCGCCTAAACACGTTTTCCAAAACCAAATTCGCAACATGCACTCTACTTAATAAATCATCTCTATTTATTTTAAAAACAATTTTTAGAAACATACCGTGGCTTTAAACACACTAAACCAACTTAAATCACTTAAAAAAACATTCATGATCAAATGCACACAACGCCACATTGACATCACACAAAAACACAACTACAACCCTTGCACATTTTAATAAACCAATAGCATAGTTTATAAAACACTACATATGGCTCAACATGGATTTTTCATAGAAACAAAACACTGGTATCACATAACTACGATGCTAAACACATCAAAAACATATTAACATCATGTAAAACTATATTCACACAAGAAAACCCACCAATGAACATACTAAATTAATTAAACAAGAAAATTAAAGCACCACAAATTGTTTATGCACGAAACTGACTACCTTTGGTGTTGAAATTCCCAAAAATTTGGGCGGAACCTCAATCACCGCACAACCGCACTGTACGGTGATCAAAATAATCCCTAAAATAAAAAAATCAAAACATATACACCGCAAAAGAAAGGGGGGGGGGGTCTGGCCGGTATTTGGGCTAGGTTTGTTTTTTTCCATTCTAATAAAATAACAATTATAAAAATAAAACTAATAATAATAATAATAATAATAATAAAAATAAAAATAATTATAATAATAATACAACTAACAATAAAAAAGATAATGATAATTAAAATTACCTACAATAAAAATAATAATAATTTCAATAATAATAAATTAACAGTGAAAATGAGAAATTAATTATAATAGCTTTAATATAATCGAAATTGTAATGATGATAATTTTTAATTATTAAAAAAAAACAATAACAATAATAGTAATAAAATAAAGAGAAATTTCACGACACTTGGGACAGCTGTGTGGCTACTGCCAACCGTGCAGTGACCGTGCACGGTCCAAACCCCACTACAAACATTAAACACCAACAATTTTGACCTGGGACCCCACTCGGACCTTAGCGAGTGAACTGAAGGCCAAGAATTAAATAAATAAAACTGAATTAAATGTGAGGGTGTGACAATTCTCCCCACCACAGACACTTTGTGCCCCCAGAATGTCACCCAGATGAAAATAGACAAAACAAGAGTTCATGCCCAACCGAGACCAAAAGAAATCACAATATGAGAGAACATGAGAACACGAGAGGGTTCTCCCCACAATAAGATCTCAACTAATGTGCAGATTTTAACACCCAACATACCACCCCGGGAAGGGGGTCGACGCAGGAACTCCCAACTAACCCAAATTATCCTTAATATCACGAGTGAAACCGCACCTCCGCTAAAACTTGGAACTCTCGACATAGACCAAAAACCACGAACACTAGGGAGAAACCTCTGGGAAGAACATAACCCATGAAGTAAACTCGAGCATTACCACAAATGTAAATCCTTTCTTAGGCACTTACATCTCCAAACGAACACGGTCAAACTGAGATTAACCCATACAAGGTTCAAACATACTTTTAAGAAAAACGCACTATCCAGAACACCATAATCCGAAAAACGAGACTGTTTGGATTACAAAAGAACACACTCATTCCAACCTCATGAAGACACAATGAACCTACAACAACGCCAAAATATTAAAAGTGGAAGGATGAGAATGGAAGGACTTTAAATGTTTCGTTTCCAACTGGGAACATGAAACCCGAATTGAGGCATCACACCTTGGCAAATCCTGACAGTGCGCGAGCTTCACCCCAAGACCTGTGGCTGGGGCTCTGATGGATGAAGCATCTCCTGCCTCACAGTCAGACACTAGAATCCTTCGGTCACAATGTCTTCATCAGGTGATTCTTTCTGTAAAACTTCTCTAAATGACCCAGACATATTCAACGATGGCATGCCTTCAGAGGGATGCGACATGAAGGATTCACGTGTTTGAACCGGCCCCACTGGTGGCACACCACTGAATGGTCCAATGAACTAGAAGTTAGAGCCACTACAGAGTACTCTTTAGGAATAGGTCCCTCCGACACACCCTACTCTCCAGATGGGGAACCTTGACGAGCAAATGGATACGCTGGATTGCCAACTGTCTCCACTCTGAAGACCAACTCAGCTAATAAAACATCATCCACCAGCTTTTCAAAGTGATGGTCCTTATAAAGGAGGACCCGCTCCCTGATCTCGGGATGAAGACCCATGATGAAGGGAGAAGTCTTCATCCAGTCCTGCGACACTACCCCTGGAAAAAGAGACACAAGATTCTTGAAATGGTCAACATACACTCTCCCCGTCTGCTGGCCATGTTGAACACACATGATCTCTTACATTTTCTTCATCTTTACCTCCACAAGTATAAACCATCGAATGAAGATGTATTTAAAGACATACCAAATCATCCCAACTTGCAGTAATGGCGGAAAAAACAACACCTACTTGTCCAGAGCTTGACCTTCAAACAGAACGAAAACAACATGTACTCTAATAGCTTTAGGAGTTCCCAATACCCTGAAGATGCGCTCGGCCTCTTTAAGCCACTCCACTGTCTCTAACAGACTCCAATCACCATGAAGGACAGACAACGTTCGAGAAGGACCAATAACTGGGCATGACTCATCAAAAACTCTGGGGACCTTTCTGGGCTGCATTTCTGAACAACATATAAAACACCAATCTGAAACCGATATCATTCGAAGCAACATCAATAAAGCACCCTCATTGAAAAAACTACCAGCTCAAATCCAAACAAAAAAAACACAACCCCAAAACCACTTTTCATTTTATATTTAAAAATCACCTTCTTTCAAGGCTACTTTATAAATACCAAGTCCATTTTTTTCAAACCAAATTCAATTTCCAAAGATCATTTTTTCCTTTTTTTTAAAATAACTTTAAAATAACAAGGTCAAGCCTTTAATTCCAAACACACTCAGGTAATTCCATGAACCGTTGCACATGTCTTCATCCACTTTCATTCATACACACCAACACATACTTCCCACGCATCATCTCACATGTGAAAACGTTCATAAGGAGTACCTAAGGTTTCACCCCAAACCATTCTCGACCAATTTCAAAGTAAACACCATTTTTCCAAACCAAAGGCTTTCAGTTTTGAAACTCGCTTCATAAATTTAAATTCATTTAAAAGAAATTAGCCCCTTTTTCAACAACCCTTTTCATTTACAAAAATGCACTTACACCCACCAGAACAAAAACGACACTCAACTTGCATCAAACAACCAGAGTGTGGGACTAGTGGTCACACTTAACCTGGAGACATGGTAGTGGGTCATTCCCCAAGTAAGCATCGACAACTAGGTGGAATTCAAACCATGTACCCAGACTCCACATGGGTCACTACTCCATGTGTGATCACGATGTATCATCGGTTTACCTCCGTTGTCATCCCACAATCTAGAACAATCCAGAATGAAACAAAGACTCAATTCCCGGACTATCCCTGGAGACTCGAGGTGCAGCATGGGTGAGGGTTCATGACGTCCTTCCCGTACCTACCTCTCGAGTCACGAAAATCTTAATCTCCATCTACCAGACACCCCAAATAACAAGGTGCGCCTCTAATACCATTTTGTCACGAACCAACCAGGGTCGAACCTGAATAGGTCACCCGAGCCGGCCAGCAACATGGCCTGAGGGGCATTCCTAATCCCCATGGGATGGAAACTAGTGCCAAGCATCAAAATTAAACCGATGGGAATGATTTGGCCCAAAAGAAAATAAACTAAGAAGTGGAAAATAAATAGAACAGAAGAAAATAAACAAAGAACAACCAACAACGCTACTAACCTAACCACGACCAAAACTCCACATGACCCCGTAGATCACTCTCCAATACCACAACTAACGTTGCTCAAGGCGAGCAACTAAAGTTGGAACCTACAACAGAACTACAAACAAGAAAACACTATAGGTGTGATAATTAAAACTCAGTAGTCTATCCCGATATCTATTCCCAATGCACTACCCTAAAAAATTAAAGAAACATCATTTCAAGTTTGAACTACAATCTATAAAAGTATGGTTTTCTACATGTTACTCAAAAACAAAGTACAAGTCATTGCCCCTATTCATTTCTCAAAAACCCAATTCATTATTTTTGTGATACAGTAGCCTTTTCAAAGGGGAATTGATGTTTACATTTTGAATTTTACACAAAAACTATAAAACACCTTTCTTTGAAAACAATTTTCACAAACCACTTGAAAACCACACATCACTTTCTATTAAAAAAACTACACATGAAAACGATATAGTAGTTACACAGTCAGGGCAGTGAAAAGAAAATATATACAAGAACCATATTCATCACAACAATTAATTAAAAGCCAACAGACATGGGTGAACCTAGGAGATCAAGAATAAACCAGAAGACACCAATACATGAGAAGTCATCTTTATCGACAAGTCACGATGAAATCAAAACACAAAAAATTCTCGACCATCCTCTCTCAGGCAGGTCAAGGGAAAATCCCATAGTAATAAACCCAATATATCCACCTACTATGGGCCACTGGTCAGTACCATAACCTACCAGTGCAATAATCATTCTTAGAATATTTTCTCAATATGCCAGATTCCCATGTCTGATGTGTTTGGAAAGGGGGTGAGCCAACCGATGCCAACCGAGCATCCAATTAGATATATATATAAATCACAACAAACATCACCCCGAGTCACTCCATGGGACAACCTCTTGCCTTTAAACTACTCAAGTACCCGGGAGCCTCTAAGGGCGGCCTCCCAAACAGTCAATTGAAACCAAGGCGGGAGAGTTGTCCTATGAGGGTTTTTATCAAAACATTTTCATCATTTTCCATAATGTTTCAAACAGGCATTAAATACATTTCACAATCACACCTTTAAAAAGATCCAAAATGCTTATTCATGCATGAGATAAAGTAATTTATCATTAAAACCAAAACTACACTTGATGTTCCATGAATTATGTTTATAATCCAAATGGGCATTCTTTCAATACCAGGTGTCCGCTCATCAAGAAAATGTTTCAAGTGTCGTGTATAAAATAAACAGCTCTTTTTAGACCAAATAACCATTTAAAAATTTATTGTCTTATATTAAAAATTAATTATCTTATATTATCTCACATTTATTAAAACTAATAAAATATTTAATTTGAACAACTTGTGTGCAAAAATAGCAAGAAATGATGTAACTTAAATTTTTTAAAGCCGTGCAATGGGAACCTACCTCGAGTCGCAGCTCAGACACGACGACACAATACACCTCGCACAGGCGCACAAGCACGCGCACACCAATGATCACGGTGTCGAGGGGTTACCTCGGCATCATGCTGAAACAAACGCACGATAACTAAGAACACATATCCACTGATTTAGAACAAACCAAACGAACAACCAGCACAAAAAACCAGCTCTACATAACTTCAAAACACAACTCGCGCCATCAAACTCATTTATTAGACCAATTTAAAATCCACAAAGTGTTTGTAAAAATCACACAACACCAAAAAAACTCACTAATTATTTTAATGTGACACTAGGTTATTTCAAGAAATCACCAGAGTACAAAACTAGACTAAAGCGGACGACATGATGAAATTAACATTTAAAACCACGTGTGCCTAAACACGTTTTCTAAAACCAAATTCAAAACATCCACACTACTTAATAAATCTTCTCAATTTTTTTTATAAAACAATTTTGAAAAACATACATAAGCATTAAACACACGAAACCAACTTAAACCCCTTAAAAAACAATTTCATGATCAAACACACACAACGCCACATTGACATCACACCAAAACACAACCTCAACCCTTGAACATTTTAATAAACCAATAGAACAGTTTATAAAACCCTACATATGGCGCAACATTGATTTTTGAAAGAAACAAAACACTCGTATCACATAACTAAAATGCTAATGACATCAAAAACATATTAACTTCATGTAAAACTATATTCACACAAGAAAACCCACCAATGAACATACTAAATTAATTAAAAAAGTAAATTAAATCACCAAAAAATGTTTATGCACAGATCTGACTACCTTTGGTGTCGAAATTCCCAAAAATTTGTGTGGAACCCCAATCGCCGCAGAACCGCACAGTACAGTGATCCAAATAAACCCTAAAATCAAACAATCCAAACATATACACCATAAACAAACCAAATCAAACCCAAAACCCCAATGAATAAGAATCAAAACTAAAAATTAGAGGATGAGGGTTTACCCGTAGGGAAACTGTGCCGAAGAAGGGAAGAGAGGCACCGGAAAATGCGCTGGCAGGAGGAGGGGATGCTGGAGAGACAGTCTGGCAATCGAAGGGAGGTGTGTGGCGGTTGCAGACCGAAGGGGAGGGTGTGCGTGCAGGCTTTCCTGTGAGGAAGAGGTGGCATAGTGCGGTGCAGCTGTCCAGAAATAGAGGAGGCTGTGTCAGCCGGGAGAGTGGATGGAGGAGGCGAAGGAGGTCACCGGAGGGGCCAGAGGCCGCTGGCCGGCAGTGGGGGCTCGCTGGAGCTTGGCCGCAGGGTCGGGGTCGGCCAGGCTGCTGGCGGTGGAGGAGAGCGGAAGGCGACTAAGCGGCTCGTGGTGGTGGCGGCTAGGCAAGGCGGAGCAGACGAGGTCCGGGGGAGAGGTGCTAGCGGCGAGGCCCTGCGGGGACAGCTGAAGGTGCATGGTGAGGGGTGCAGCGCGCAATAGGAAAAGGAGGGGGCGCTGGCGTAGCCACAAAAGAAAAGGGGGGGGGGGTCTCGCGCAGCCGGAAAAGAAAAGGGGGGGGGGGCTGGCCAGTATTAGGGCTAGGTTTGTTTTTTTGATTTTAATAAAATAACAATTATAAAAATTAAACTAATAATAATAATAATAATAATAATAATAATAATAACAAAAATAACACAAATAATAATGATAATAATAATAAAACTAACAATAACAAAGATAATGATAATTAAAATTACCTACAATAAAAATAATAATTATTTCAATAATAATAAAATAACAATGACAATGAGAAATTAATTATAATAGCTTTAATAAAATAGAAATTTTAATGATAATACATTTTTATTATAAAAAAACAATAACAATAATAGTAATAAAATAATGAGAAATTTCACGACACTTGGGCCAGCTGCGTAGCTACAGCCAACCGTGCGGTGACCGCGCACTGTCCAAACCCCACTGCAAACATTAAACGCCAACAATTTTGACTTGAGACCCCAGTCAGACCTTGGCGAGAGAACTAAAGGCCAAGAATTAAATAAATAAAAAATAATTAAATGTTGGGTTGTGACCGAATTTTTTTATTTTTATCATAATAATTTATCATAATTTTTTAGAATTTAATTAGTTACTAATAATTCTTAAGAAACACCAACATAGTGATTATTCTGTTAATAACCAACTAAAATAAATGATCGTATAAATATTACAAGTTTGGAAAATTCATTGAATTATTGTCTTCAATTATTTTTGGTAGATGTATATATATTTCTAAACATTTTTTAACTTAATATATTTTAATTCCAGTATTTCTCTGAAATTTTCTAAATAAAATTACCTAAATAATTTTATAAATCACATTAATGTTATATTATAACAAATTATATTAGATTAAGTGACTTAAAATTAATTAAAACCCTCTATTATTCGAAGTGATTATTAATTATTAATAAATATTAAATATGAAACATCAATTTACCAATTGATCTTTAATCATTAACCTGTTGACCAATAGTTTGTAAAAAGAATGTTAGGACGGTCTACGTTATAATAGCGTTTCTTCATATTCATGCACTTATATTAAAAATAATATCCAACACAGAATAGTTATTATTTTGAAAATTAGTTAAAATATTTAAAATTATGTGTACAAATTTTTTCTAATAAATTAAAACTAAATTTATGTTTAATGGATAAATTTAAAGGGTTATAAAACTATTTTCTTTAATAGAAACCAAAAAGATAAAATTGGAGAAATTTAGAAGCTCTCCAATTAAATAATAAGAAATAAAATCTTTATTTGGTATAGGATCATATAGAAAATTATTCTCTTTTACAACATTATCATTAAAATTTTGATTCACATTTGTTAAAGGAGGCCACCTACTAATGTATACCATTTGGTAGTGACAACAGTGCCACTCCTCCTCCACTATAAAAGTCCTACTCTACTCCAACTTCCTCATACATCTCAAACCTCCATGTCTCAACAATGATGTATAAATTTATATCCTAATCATACCTCCCATTGTCCTATAAGACTCTCATTTAGATGAAATCCATTCATGTATTCCATTTGGTATAATCCAAAAAGCATTACCAGATTAGGAGGTAACATCTTTCCTTAAAGTCTTTAGTTTTATTTTTATTATCCAACACAAAAAAAAATCATATTATTAACTGATTATATAAAAAAATAAAAAATATAATAATATTTATTTATGATAATGATTTGACCTAAATTAACAAACACTTCTATCTAATGGGAAATGAACAAATTGTTTATGTGTACGATGAACATCCACCTCATGAAATGATGAATGTTCAATTTTCAATTACCACATCTCATGGTGTCCATTATGATAAAAAAAATTTGTATATACTATATATGATATTTATTATTTCTGAATGCTTCTTTATCTGTTTTATAAAACATACCCTTATAATATCTATTTTTTTTAAATACGAATACATAATTTGGGGAAGTGTGGACTACCGCCTCCTCAAAGTGATGTGATCCATTAAATATATACCCAGAATATATTAAGGATGGTCTTTATTAATAATATGTGACATAAAAAACATATATATTATATTTATTATATAATTACCTTTCTGATTATACAATATATATTTTTTAACCTTTCACACAAAAATTGATAATATCGATCATGGGTGTGTCGACTACTACCAACTTGATGTGATTTGATTCCTTTTACATCAAATTATATTATACATAAGTATATATGAATAAATTAAAATGAATTTTTGATGTAATTAAAATTCTGGATTGATATAATATTACATACCTTATTTTTATAACAATAATTAAAAAATGGGAATGTTATTCATGTGTATGTATGACCTACCATCTCTATGACTGTAGTGTTAGTTCATTTTTTAGATTTTGGGCGTAGTGTAAGGGCAGAAGGGATGGTGCCCAACTTTAATTTTTTCTATAATCAATGATCAATCCCGAATCAATTTGACATTACACACCAGTATCCACGAAATTGATTCAAGGATTTATATAAAGATGAAATTCCCAAAAACAAAGTGAGAGGATCAACATATTTTGTTTATAATTAATTTAATTAAATAAGAATTATTCCCATGGTCATTCATTATTTGTTGATACATTCATCTATATATATTTAGGTGTACCTTCATTGAATTTTTTAGATCATGGGTAGATCTCTTCTAGCAGAGATCCACACATGATCCACATATATCTAGACATCACCGAATGAGTATCCATGTATTAGAACAGAAGATCCATGTTCTTTCTATGTCCACCTTTGATCTCTTTGAGAACCACTTCCAAAGCGTTCTATATGATCTAGTGGAGGAGGATCTATCTCATTCTTGTTGTTGTTCTTGGATTGGGAAGAACTCACTAGTAATGAGAGCTTCTCTCCAATTCATTGTGCACAATAATAACATTTGTCGCTGTGAAAATAAAAGAATAATATAAATAGGAATTTAATTCACTAGGGTAATAATAAATAATTTTCTCATGTTCCATAATTATTTTATTAATCCTAGTGAAACCCCTATGTCAAAAAATAATTGTAACATTATTATTATCAAACATGCACTTACTTGCGAGATATAATTAAATATTACTTAATAAACTAATATTAAATATTATTATTTATCATGGGAATCTTAAATTAGTCATCCAATCCAACAATATATTTATTTATCCTTGAATAATGACTATTTATTAATTAAATAAATATACCTTCATTATTCTCCAATTAATATATACTTATTATATTCACAAAATAAAAAATAAAAAATAAAAAATTATTATTCCCAAATTATATTGGATCGAATAATTCATGTCTAAATAAAATGATATCAGGTATCCATAAATAATTATTTATCTAAAACCATTAATAGTATCTATTCATCTTGTTAAATAATAAATAATATATTATTTAATTGAGATATTGAATAAACGTTTTGGGTGACCCTTTAGGCCTATTTCTTAGTAGAATTATCCAGAGGCCCCAAAAGTACAAGGCTTGCATCTAACAAAACACTATGGAATTCCTAGAGCTAGAAGATAATGTTGCAATGACATGTCACCTCATATGAACACTTACTATTTAATACAATCATTTTCCTCGATAACTCCAGTCAAGAGGGTTCCATGGAAGTTCCATCAACCCATCTACTTTATCTTTCATACTTTGAATTCCCAGAAATTGAACTTGCGTACTAAACACCATGACCATGGATTTATTTAGGCTATATCATTTCAATCAAAGGGTTTGAGATATCAACTTATATTATGGAATAAAAGGGAAAAATATTTCGTACATTGTTCATTATTACAGTATTACTCATGACACAATAATCATGTCCTGCCTTACTGCGAACATATGCCATAACAGTTTTCACCAATACATATAAGTGAATGAGTCATAATACCCATTAATAATAATCATAAATACTAAGTACCAGTACACATTTCCACAGATAGGTACATCCAATGACACTTATATGTGTTTATTTCATACAGGCGGATATCATTCTCATAATATCCTCCTTGACAATACCAAGGGTGTACACCATGAGAAAGTTCCTTGAAGTCCATTGAGTCTCCACCCTTGATAGCCTGTATTATTTTTGACCCTAAAATGACATCATCCATCAATAGAATATATATCTAAGAATAGTGTCATAGAACATCCAGGTTCTCATCATAACAGGGTACTACTATGACTTTCTAGTGCAATGACTACTCTTGGGACATTATCACATGAAATGTTACATTGTAGAAAAATCATGACGTGTTAATGATTTTATTGATATCCATCCAATGAATATATGTTTATCATAATGTACTTAGAAGTTTGTTATAAGGAACCATCTCCAAAAGACTCCCACTTTCACTAGAGCCAACTACTCACAATCTTTAGTCCAATAACTCTCACATGATAGTCATGCTTTTGGTGAGATGCGCCTTTATTCAAGGTGTCTTCCATGTTCTCTTCCATGGATACTATTCTCACTACAACATCACCTATTTTAAAAAAATCCCTCAAGAGGTGAAACTTTTGGAGTATGTTCTTTGACTGTTGATGTGACCTTGGATATTTTGCAAGAGATACTGCTACAATTTTATAAAAATACAATGAGTTAGGGTATTTAGTACTTGGTACCACATCAAGCTCTTGGAAAATGTTCTGAATCTTGATGACATCCTTGGATGCATCAGAAGCCTCTATATATCCAGACCCCATTATAGAATCACTAATAACTAGTTTATTTTAACTCTCCTAGTGCAAAAATAATTTATTGAGACAAAAATCATATCTGGATTGTGACTTTAGATTATTTTGATGTATCAGAAATTTAAAATTAGCATACCCCCTGATGAAAAACTCCTCATATCCTCCATACATGAGGAACATATCCTTAGTTCTTCTATGATACTTAAGGATAGTCTTAACAGTAGTCCATTTATGTTCTCTTGGATCTGATTGATATCTTATGACCTTGATTAGTTCATTGGAAACATCAAGTCTAGTATATAACATGGAATACATGATAGATCCTATCACTGAAGAGTAAGGGATCTTAATCATTCTATAAATATCCTATTGTGTATGGGGACCCATTTTCTATGAAATATGTTATCCATGTGATACTAAATCTAATCCACACTTGGATTTTTTCATAGTAAATCTCTTTAGTATATGATCAATATATGTAGTATGAATTAGTCAATACACACCTTTGGATCTATCACGTTTGATCTTGATCCATAGAATGTAGGATTCTTTGCCTAATTCCTTTATGGAGAAGCACTTATTCAACCAGTCCATAATAGATTGTAAGATTTGTATATCATCTCCAATATGTAATATGTTTTAGACATATAATACTTGGATAATGAAAACATTCCCATTATCCCTTTTTTAAACACATAGCTCACATTCATTTCTAATGAAACCAAATTCTTTTACGGATTTATCAAATTGAATGTTCCGTGGCCTAGATTCTAGCTTCAATAAATAAACTGATCTATACAACTTGATAATCCTTTTGGAATCAAGTGGTGTAACAAAACCTTATAGTTGTGTCATATAGAAATCTTCTTGAAGGTTCCCAATATGGAATTTAGTTTTGAAATCCATATACCAAATCTCGTTGTAATGGTTATCTTCTATGGAAAATATGATTTAGATGGATCTAAAATTGGAAACTGTCGAAAGGGTTTCATCATAGTAAATTACTTAATGTTATTTTAGCACCATAAACACTAGACTATCTTTATAGGTACATAAATAACCATCCATGTCTAGTTTCTTCTTGAAGACCCATTTACATCCATTAGGCTTTACATAAAATGGATCTTCGACTAGAACCCGCACATGGTTCTGATACAAGGCATCCATCTCATAATTCATAGCTTCTAGCCATCATTCATTTTCTAAGATTTATACTGCCTCATTATATGATAATGGTTCATCATTATCTAAAAATAATGATTCCCTATCCTTGGTGACAAGAAAACCATATCTCTCTAGTTCCCATACCTCTCATACAATCCTACACAATACTTTTGTTTCAGGAACTACTTATTCCATGGGGACATGTGGAACTTGTTCCTCTACTGACTCCTATTTATCTCCAACATCAAATAATTCTATGTCAATATTTTTCCCAGAATCCTTTTTGAGGATGTTCTCTCTCTTAATAAAGGTGTATTTTCTTTCACTAGTTACTTTCTTGTAAGAGTGGTTGTATAGGTAGAATCAATTTCATTCCTTGGAGTACCAAATATAGATACACCACATTCACAGGGGTTCTAGTTTGTTTCCATAAAAAGTCTTAACAGATTCCACCCAACGACAAACATGCGTATTCAAAAAAGGGTTTTTTTCCACTCCATAACTTGAAGGAAATTTAATTTCCATCCTTAGTTGGTATTCAGTTTAATGACTATGCCACCGTTTGTAATGCATATCCACAAAGGGATAATAGAAGATCTACATGACACATCATCATCCTTATCATGTCCAACAAGATACAGTTCCTCCTTTCACTAACACCATCCCATTATATTGTTTAAGGTGAAGCAAGATGAGGTATAATCCTAGAATCCCACAGAATCTTGATGAACTCTTGGTTAAGATATTCCCCACCTTGATCCGATTGGAGCTTCGTTATCTTTTTACCATGATTAACCTCTACTTCATTTATGAACTTCTCAATTTTTTCAAAGGACTCAAACTTATACTTAATTATGTAAATTTATCCATATCTACTCAATTTATATGTAAAATTTATGATGTAGGAATATCTTCCTCTAACCTCTAGTAGAAATGGTCCGCACACATCAGTGTGTACCAATCATAGAAGCTCTGGGTCCCCTTCACCCTTTCCCCTAAATGGTGGTTCGTTCATTTTAAATAGTAAAAAATGTAACATCTATTATGTGGTTTTAGTTTAAAAGTCTATAAATAAAAATATTGACAGATCTTTTCCAAGTGCTTATCATTTAAATAAATATACAATGATGCCACAACTAGGTGGTATAAGAGTCATGGGAACCAGATTCATTATTGATTTCTGACACTGGGTTTTCAAAATTTAATACATACTTACCATTATTTAAATGTTCCATACCATAAAATCTGTTTTCCTTATAAAAGAAAATAAAACCATCGGTATCCAAACATGACATAGATATTATGATTTTGGTAACACTAGGAACCTAATAAAAACCATGTAAGACCAAGATCATATATGTTGGTAATGTGAGGTGGTAGTAACCATTGGAAAGAGATGCTAGCCCCTTATGATTATTAGCTCACAGATCCACCTCTCATCTGGAAGTTTTCCAGAATCTATGTTATTACTACATTTGAATATAGAAGTGAGAAACACAAGTGGTATCTAATACCAAATGTGTATAAATTGAAAGACTGCATTGGATAACAAACAAACCTTTGGCATCCACATACATCTGGGTGTAGTTCCTCTTCTAGTGGCCTAAATTTCAACATGCCAATAATACAACCTCCTTTTCCTTACCCTGCCTTTAGATCATCTTCTTCTATGTTAGACGGTTCTTAGGGGATTTAGACTATTTATAATTCATTGAACCCTTTTCCTTATCCTCCATATTCCTATTCAGCATAAATATTGTAATATTTTCATGCCCGATAAACTTATTCACCGGGTGAATGAGAGTTAGATGTTCAGATAGACTATTCTCATTATTACTCATATTATAATTCACTATAAAACTAGAGAAGGTCATCGATAGTGATGATAGAATGTGATCAGTACACAAATCATCCTGTAATTAATCCCAAAGATATATATTTTTTTCAACGTACCTATTAATGTTGACTACATGTGGCAAACTGGTGTAGACTCTCCAATATTAGTGGTGATCAAAGCATTGGATATCTCATACCCCTCTTCACTCGTCTTCTCTTGATAGACATCCCAAAGATAAGATATCATTCTATAAGCATCATTTTCCTAATGTTGCTTCCAGATCTCATTGGTCATGGATGATATCATGAGGAACTAAACATCCATAGCATCATTAATATGTTTCTCATATATAGGTATCTTCTCATCACTCTTCTTATTTCCAGGTGTAACTGGTAAAAGTTCTTCTAGCAGATATATTTTGCATTCATTGTGAAGGATGACTGAAAGTCACCTTTTCCACTCCTAGAAATTAGTGATGATGAGAAGGTTTTATTTCTATGATGTGGATAATAACAATATATTCTATTAAATTTTTAATGATGATTATACAAATAAGATGAATAGAGTTTTTAGTACTTAATATGCTATAATTAATCCAAATATATAATAAATATTCATTATTCAACCACTATTTTATCGAAACCTGGTAGACCTCCCCATTGGCTTTAGAATATACTATTTCATTGACATTATACTATCAAAGATCCATTTTAACCTTCACATTACACAAATTTTTTCTATTCTAGTAATTTGTATGGTTTAAGGTTGGAATTCCATGTTCCAACTGCATTAACTAACAGATCCATGACCATGTTGAGTGGACTCCCCAATCCTGAAATTCTAAATTTTGGATTTCTGCATCCTTTTCCTCTTAGTTAGAACAATAAATGATTTGGGAGTCAACCCATGATATAAACAAAGTAATTTCAATTCAAAACCTCACATTATAATTCAATGATAATTGAAATAACCTCATATTTTGTTTGGTCAAGCACTTTGAAAAATGGTTCGGTAGTAACCGATGTAATTGATGGCTATAACGAATATATATTTTTTTGAGGTACTTTTTCCTTGTAAATTTACAATTATTATCATTTCAAATAAGTTTTAATATTAATTGGTATAAGATAAATTGATTTACTATGTATTAGTTAATATTTACACATAATCCATTTTATTTTTGTTCCATGTTGCATGAATGTTTAATTAATTAATTATGTGATAGAAACAATACATCCATAATGAATAAAATATGTAATTGATAGAAGTAAAATAAAGGTTATGACCATGATCTTTCATTAAGGGTTATTTCATCTAGAGGTTGTTATAATATCTGTTGAGCTAGGGTAGAAACACCTTGAACAAATTATGTTAATGTTTACAACATTCCACCTTTCCACCTTTGTGTCTACTTGGATTAGTTTCTCCTAGGCTCATAACATAAATATCCTCCACTAGCTTTGGATCCCCATGAATTACATATGGTTCTAATATCATTAATGTGAGGAGAAAAGGGGGGTTTACATAAAATAAACCAAGGGAATGCTGGCCTTACGTATTAATGAGGAGAGAGTGCATGCATGCGAATAATTTAATTTAATAAATTAAAAGGAATCCAATCACCTAAAAATGGTCTGGTATAGATCATCATTATCTACATGTAGGAAACAAATTTACGAATGTAAAAAAACTAGCATTCAATACATTAATCGTTATTATTTAAGATAAATAATTCTCAAATCGATTAATTATTATATGTAATTAATCAACACTTTTATCTTAAACCTTTTTCTTAATTTTCTTGAGATTCTCACCCATTAGAATTTAAAAAAAATGATAATTCATTTACAATTTACCTTGTAGATAACTTGTACCTTGGTGTGAACCCGATGAATACACATCCCAAACTACCCAAGACGTATTATACTTGTAAACACTTTATTCTTTGAGACGTGTATCTTGCATGTAGAATTATAATTATAATAAAAAACCAACACGATGAGAATGTATTTGAACAATACATAGATGTTAATTAAACAAACAAACACACACAGAGAGAGAGATATATATCAAAAACCATTCACATCATATGTCCCATTTTATTCCCAAAAGTAGGCACATGTCTCAAGTGTTATATAATAGAATAATAAATTTTAAATCTATTTAATCATGAAAAAGTACAATGGATATAGTTATGACTAAACATAATGTACCCTCATCACCATCCATCAAATGTACATTCCTGGGGAAACGACATGTGAGGTGTACTTTGGAAATCATCGGAGTACATGACGTTTCTAGTGGTCCACACTCCATGTAGACTCTGTGATACATGGTCACTAACCAAGAAAGTCATGTATGGTATACATGACTCAACCATGACCAGAAGAGACTACACATCGTGTCTAGTGGGCCACATAGCGTGCAATCGGGTTTCCACCTGCCAGTTAATACAGTTCATCATGGCATGGATTAAATGTAATTAACGGGGTGATTAATTCTTAATTAACACATGATCTCAAATTGATTATCGAACTAAATCTTGATGAGTTGAAAAGTACTACACTATGTGTAATTATGATTACATGGTGTGTATATTGGCGTTGTATTGATAGATTACATGGAACCTTGGAATGAGATCCTTGATTTTATATTATTCATAAAATTCATCCTTTCTATTAGATCTGTGAGAAACGATGAAGGAAGAAATATATATCATAATTAAGATTAGAAAGAATGATTAAAAATGAATTGAAAAAATAATTTATTAAATAGAAAATCAAAAATGAATTATTTAAATAATTATAAATGATAATATGCCCACTCTGATACCACTTTTAGGTTCTAAGCGTAGCAGAATCATCGAAGGTATGGTGGCCAACATTATGTTTTCCATAATCGATGATCAATTCGGTATCAATACGACGATAAAAGTTAGTATCCACTGAATTGAATAAAGGATTTAGATACAAAAAATTTTCCCTGGAACCAGGATAGAGGATCAACCTAATTTTTTTATAATTAATTTAATTATATATGAATTATCACCATGGAGATTCTCATTTCATTGATGTGTTCTTCCATAGATCTTTATGTGTACCATAATTTCATTGTATAGATAATTTGTAGATCTCATCTAGTGGTAATCCACAAGTGTTCCAATTCCCTCCAGATGCCACTGAAGGAGTCATCAGGTGCTAGAATAGAAGATCCTTGTGCTTGTGATTCCTACCTTTAATCACACTGAGAACTTCTTCCAAAGCGTTATTCGTGATCCAGTGGAGTAGGATATCATTAATTATTGTCACCTTTATTGGAGAGGTAAGAACTCTCTTGGCTTGAGCACTTTTCTCTAATTCTTTGTGAACAAAATAACAATCATCTCTTGGTTATCGCATTTCTAATAAGTTAATAATATAACTGGGAATTTATTTCACTTCCATAATAATAAATAATTTTTACAGGTGACTAAATTATTTCATTAATCCTAGTGCAACCACCTTATAAAACAATAACAGTAGTTTTATTATGTCCTAAAATGCTCTTAACATTCATGTTATAATTAAATATCATTTAATCAAATAATATTTAATATTGTTATTTCTCACCAGACTCTTAACTTGTTCCGCTAATCCTTCACCATATTAATTGATTCTTGAATAATTTCTATTTATCTATTACATAAATATTACTAAATTGTTATCCAATAAATATATAAATATTATCTTCACTAAATAGAAAATAAATATTTATTAATTATTCTTTTCACATTATATTCTCTCAAATAAAAAGTGTCAAAATAAAATTGGATTAGACAACCATGAATAATTATTAAACCACAACCTCGAATAATATTAATTAAACTTGTTAAATAATAAATAATATATTATTTAACTGAGATACTGGATACAATTATTTTGTGACCCTCTAGGCCTCTTTCTCAGTGGCATTAGGTGGATCATTCTATTTTCTGAGGTTAGAATCTAACAATACACCATGGCACCCATATAGAAAGAAGTTAATGATGTAATGAAATTTCTCCCTATACGAATGCTTACCATGTAATATTATCCATTTGGCTTGATATATCCAATCATGCTGGTTTCATGCAAGTTCAATCAACCCATGTTCTTGAATTACCATGAATTGACTTCTCAAAATTTTAAATTGACTATAGAAAACCATTGACATGTATTTATTTATTTTATATTATCTCTATCAAAGGGCGTGAGATATCAACTTCCATTATGGAATTGAAGAGACAAATCCTCTTTTTCATTATTAATTAATGTCGTATTACTTGTTACACACACACACACACCATATACTACCTTCTTGCGAACATATGATCGAGAATTTTTCACCAATACATCTAAGTGCATGATTCATAATACCAATTAATAATTATCTTCATGTCTGAGGAAAAATACACACGTCTGTAGATTGGATCCACCAATAACAATTATAAATGTGGATTTCTATTGGAAGTTCAGGTTCTTATAATATCCTCTTGGGAATTATTAAGGGAGTACACCATGAGAAGGTGCCTCAATGTCCTATGAGTCTCCACAACTCATATCTTATAACATTTGTGTCCCTCAGATGATATCATTCGGATATATAACATATATCTAAGAATAGTATCATAACACTTCTGAGTTATCATCATATGATGGAATTTCTATGAAATTTACTCTGAAAAATACTCCTAGGAAATTATCAACATCAATGTTACGCAGAAGAACAATCATGTTGTGAAACGGATTTTATTGATATCAATCCAATGAATATATTTTTATCATAAAGTAAAATAGGAGTTGGTTCTAGGGATCCAAATCCAAAAAAAAATTCATAACCATATTTAACGATAGATTTTAAAAGTATAATTTCTCTATAAATATGATAATTATGACATTATTATTATTCTGGAGATGTTATATTATGACCCTTTTGACCACATTTGACCTGCCAATGTTGTTTTTGATACATAAACCGAATTTTGTCAAATCACCTGACAAAAACATAATTATTAAAGTATTAGTATATAAGATGGTAATAAGTTTAATAAAAAATTATAACTAATTAAATGTTTATAATGAAAGTATATAATTATCATAATATTATTATTCATGAATATAAAAGCTCATGAGACAAATTAGAATCAAGGTAAGAGATTTTTGTCTCAATTTAAAATCCATTGATACTTAATTGTTGTTATACACACAGTCTCTTTTATATGGGGTATATACTACATTTAAAATATTATATAATGAATTTTATTATCATCATGATATCATATGTTTTATTTAATGTTATTCATCTAAAGAAATTATGGTTCTAAATGATTCAATGTGGTATGGATTACCTTAGGATGATTAAATATTAAATTTCATAAGAACTTTTTTATCTTATTTCAATGTTATCTACTATCATTACATATCCACCACTACAGAAATATTTATAACACCCATATATTTTATGAAATATTTTCTCTATATATTTTTAATTCTTAAAAAGATTCCATTGAATAAAATATTGAGTTTAAACAAATCAAGAGATGTCAGTATTGTAAAATAACCATTTTAACCTAGCCTTTAGGTTAGGGGGTGAATATAACTAACTTATGAAAATGTATGATGACATCATTCACTACCAATTATTTATGAAAAATATAAAATAGTTATATATTTATATTTTTGTACTAATAAATTAAGTGATTTACTATTAGAAATGGAAATTTAAGAAATATAAATACTTAATAAAATATTTATGATGATCACCCAATAGATATGTTTGTCATAGGCTATGAATAAACCATATTTGATGTATATAAACCAATATTTCTCAAAAGGGTAATGTTGTTTTTAATGACAAACCCATTTTAAATTAAAATGTTGACACATTAATAATTTTTATGTGACAAAAGAAATGTTTTCATTGCATTCAGGATATGAAAATTTATTTTTGGTTTAAATTTTAATAATTTTATCATAACTTTCAAGCATTGATGAATACAAAAAATAAACTAAATTTTATTTAAAAACAAAATTTTTCATTGAAATAATTTATATGGTAAAATTATAATATTGAATTGTTTTAAAGTATAAATAGAATATATTTTTATAATTCAATATAAATTATGTCATTATCATGAATTTTACATTTAATTTAGATGTAAAAAAATTTCAATCATTTGAATTTTTTTAGCATTTAAAACTCGTTGTCTCATTCTGAAAATGGGATTATTTTTAAACTAATTACCGTAACCTATGTGTTTGGAATTTTGAGAATTGGATTCCATATTAGTAATATGTAGGTCTAAATTATGATAATATATTTATTTTATTTTTTAGCATTATCAATAGAATCTTTAGTAAATTTTTAATAATATGGTAAACATGTAAATCAGGTTGTTAAGGGTAAGAATACTATTATAAAATTACACTAACACTTGTATTAATGTCTTTGTATGATATTGATATACCAATATCATATTTATATCAAAATGGTATCCTTTGAAATCACTTGGATGAGATTATGATATTTAATTAATTTTATTTAAATAAAATTTAAATACGCCTCAGTCAAATTTTAATAACTAAATCATTTTTATATAAGGTTATATAGAATATAAATTCATTTATAAATACGAATTTGAAATATAAAAAGTCTCTATTTCTCAAGATAAATTTATTTTTAATTTTTATGAAATAAATAGTTAACTTAATGAATTATACGTTTATTATGTAAAAATTAATTAATTGATGAGAAATCAATAATTTTTTTTAAAATTATAATAACAATAAAAAGACCAAAAAACAAGACTAAATCTTATTTTTTTTAGTATATCTCTACCATAATCATCCATGGGTAGAGTTAGTGACCATTTATATCCCTATAAGAAGATATTGTGACACTTATATTATTTTATTTAATGTGATGTTAAAGTTTTCACATTCATATTTTAATAAGTATATGATTTTAAATGTTGGATTTTATAGAATATAAATTAGACTAAAAATATTATTATGAAATTTAGTAGATATATCTTCATCATATTATTTTATTTTAATTTTGTATTCAACAAATAAATATATGAAATAATTACACAATATTAATGTAGTAATAATTTTATAAGTAAAGATATAAAATAAATATTATTAGAAAAATAAATATAATTTGGGATGACAAATATGTCCACTGAATTTTATTGATTCCTTTTACCTAATAGGATTATAATAAAATAGATGGTTTCAAGTTAACTTATTATGAAATTTTTTTAAAAAATTAATGAATTTAATTGTGTGCTAATTGAAACTGTTGATTATTTATCAAAATAATGGGTTTCTAAAATATTAGGAAGTAATAAATTTTTTCTAAAAAATATATAATACTTATTATATGGTCAAAAAATTATGAAGTATTTATTTATAGTCTAAATGACATCAAATAAATAAATATTTTCCCCTTTTAATATTCCAATATTTGTTACCCTAGTTAAAAATTAAATAGAATAAATAAGAGTTAATTGAAATGAAAATGTTCAAATTGACCGAATAACGTGTCTAAAATCATTTTTAATGAGATTACAACCATATAAAATATCTTCTTTGAAATTGGGACATTTTTTAGGTCTCTGGATGGGGTTTGATTTTATTATAAGTTAATCTTTTCAAAAATCCAAAAAGTGACCTCACCCCAATTATAAAAGGGCATATCATCCATCAATTCTCCACTTAACTTTTAGCCTTCAGGGTTGCCCATAACCTACCCATTTACCTTTTAATTTCCCCTTGTTACATTCTATATATTTTTCTCTTCTTTATTGGCAAAATCTAGTGATCTAATAGGATATTTCTAGGAAACACATTGAAAAAGAGGTAATCTCCTATACGTATTCTTTCAAAATTCTTTATATTCAAAATTATAATCCTAATTTTAATAATTATAAAGTAATAAATCTATTATAAATTATATAATGAGACCTTTTTATAATTATAGAACAATAATTTTCCACTTTCTATCCATCCTACGAAAAACGAAATCACTAAGCGTAATTTGATGTGTTATATCAAAATTATGTTCTTTATAAGATGAAAATGATTAATATGGTTATGTTTAAAGTACAATTTCCTTATTGTTCTTATGAATTGATTCTATTTTTTTATGGTATGTTATTTATGGAATCCATTTGTTTTACATTTATTATGGTATGAGGGAATGATGTTTTTGAAACCAATTTTATTCCTTGGGTTATGCTATAATGAATGATTTATGTTTTTGTGGAAAATGTAATAATGACTTCATTATGAGATGGGTGGGACATATATATCCCTCTAATACATTGGTTAATTATTTATATCTCATGATATAGACATGGTCAGAACAAGAAATGACCTCAGTTCAGTAATACAGGGCTGGAACGATGAATGAACTGTGTTTAGTAATGGACATTGTCTATAAATATGGTATTGGGAATGATCCATGACTAATATGAAATGATTATCTATTTATATGTGTATGAAAAAAATATTCATCTCTTATGTTATTAATTTTATGATTTCATTCATTTATTTTTATTAAAATTCATTTTTATCCCATGGCATTATATCTCGATATTTCACATGAATGATAATATTTTTAAATTTTATGTTCTCATGTCATATGATTATGATTTTATTGATATATCCATTGTTTACCCTTATCGAGCATCAGATCCCACCCATTCATATGTTTCTTTTCCATAAGTGATGAAGAAGGGTATTAAGTAAGATATGTAAAAAATTCTTCTATTTATAATGAAATAAGTGGGACATAGTGAAGATGTATTATCAACCAGTTGATTATGTTTCCATGTTTCTGAAGAAACTATACCTATATGGTAAAATCATGGATCATTTATATTTGGTAATGAATATTGTTCAACAATGAATTAATGCCAATGTTTTTAAATTATGGGTCTTTATAAATTATATATATATGTATCCTTTATTAAATATTCATATCTGATAAGGAATATTATTTATTCGATATTTGGAAGGATTCAGACATGTAAGACATGTGTTGGGGACCATTTATGTTAATGAAATGGGTTGGGGACCATTTATAGAATTCCCCTCAATGTATAGGTAGTCTCATGGGATAAAATTAGGTTAATAAACTCTTCATAATTGTAACCAATATGTAATAAAATGTCATTTAATTTCTCTTGATAGTTTAGTTATGGTTGGACAAACCAAATTGGATGGTAACTAGTATGTTTTAAACTGTCTTGTGAAAATTCATAACGGTAAGGCTTCTATGTGCCTAGGATTCCTGAAATTCAATAATTTAGAATTTTATTTTATTGGGAACTCAGTAATTATTATTATCCATAATATTTTTCATATACTCATATATGGATTCATTATATTATCAATTTTATTGTTTACGGGGAATGTGTTTAGGGTTAATACTTTTTTATATTGATATTTTAGTTTTAATTTGAATGACACGTATTATCAGTAATTTACATTTATATTTCAATTTATTTCCATTGATTCATTATCACATTGATTTTCTATAACCGTACTAATCTTTGGGGATCACTGTCGTTATGTTTCCATTAACCATGTTATAAAGAGGAACACATTGAATAAGATTTCATGCATGAAGTTTATTTAATTTTTTATGTGTAATAATATATTTCTTGTGAAATTTTAATAACGGTATCATGTATGTAATATAGATTTCCAAGAATGAAAAACTTTTCAGTCCATTAGGATTTGATTCCTTGTAATTGTGATAATGTAATAAAACGGTGCACTAGCTCAAGGTTTATAGGCATTGGGAATTACAGTTGTAATCAAAGGATATTTTCCAGAAAAATTGGAAAACAGATTTAAAAAAAAATATTAGGGAACATAAACTAAAATAATTATTTGTTGATAATTATAGAAACACATATCTAATATTTTTTAAATAATACATTTTTTGGGTATTCATAAATATATATCCCTATCTGGATACTTCATGTGGATGTGGTTATGGAGAATATATACCTATGAGTAAAAACTCTAACAAGTTGTGTCACGCCTGACTCGGCGTGTCCTGGTATAGAACAACTGGATTTACTACGAACCTAGTTTAACAACCCCGAGGAACAATCATAGGATAATTTACATAATATCTACAAACCATTATAAAGGATTTAAAATTAAAAATATCCCAAAAGAAACCATGTTTATGATTACTGTATTATCTATCCATAAAGTTTACAATTTTTGTGAAGTGTTACCTCATATAGAGAGTTATAAAATTTTCATAATTTTATGAACTAATCTAGTATATTCTATTGTTTATAAATGACACATGGAAGGAATATGTTTACCAATACTAATGGAAAATGTAGTGGATTCCATATAGAGACACCTAATATAACTAGTATTATAACTGAGTATGTAATGGATATATTAGGGAATATTAAATAGTTTGTGAAACATAACCTTTCACGGATGGATCAACCTAATCCACAATGATAATCTATGATGTAGGATTAATTTATGTGACAAATCCCCCCATAGTTTAGTGGGAATACTAATCCAATTGTAGTTGAAAATGGATTATATATTTGGAGATGATATTTATGCCTTTGGGATGTGGTGAAAATGAAATGGTTACACATGTAGTGTACTTTCTAAATGGAGATTATGATCAATTTTGTTCTCCGATCTAGAATATTATATAGGACGAAGAATTAGAACTCATAGAATAGTGAACCTTTTAAGATACATTAATTGAAAAATACTTCCCTTGTGATAAAAAATCGATATGAAGTGGAAGTTACAATGTTTAAATAAAAAATAATAAGAGATTGTTCTAGATTATTAAGATACCTTCCTATGGTTATCTATGTGTGTTAATAATTACGTAAACAACATGGAGTTCATGATTGATATTTTTTAAGGGATTAATACAAGTCTCTCAAGGGTGATCGTCTCCCAAGATTTTACATCATATGATGTAAAAGAATTATGTACCATAAAGATAGAGAAATAATTATATATTTTTTTCATTAAAGGGATTCTATATAATAACCGAAGGTAGATTAGAAAATGGACAAGGGAAATAAGTGAATGACAGAGTTTTATATAGGTGATAATTGTCAAAAAACACACCCCGATACTTTTTTGAATGGAATGATAGTTTTTCATAAGTGTGTATAAGTAGGCCATGAAGTTCGTTATTATAACAGAAAAAATGAATATTGAAATATAAAATGATTCCACTATAAGAAGATTAGGATTTATGAAAATGAATGACCTATATGTCAAGGTAATATATGTCAAATGAAGGTGATGGATCAAGATAATGATTATATTATTGATACATCTAATGTATAATGATTAATGTTATTATGTATTTGGATACTTATGTAATGTTGTAAAATTATTTTATCAGTGATGTATTGGTTATAAGAATTATGAAATATGTAAGGATTATATGGCAATACATTTTATTCATGAATTTAAAATCTTATGTTGATTAATACAGGTAACCAAAAAAGTGATTCAATAGAAATATGTAATTTTTGAAAAATTAATTATTGAGGGAAAAATAAGAATTCATTTTTCACTAATGTTTAGTTAATTATTTTTGGACAAAGTGATTGTTTATATTTATATAGTAAACTGGATATTGATATCTACTATAGAAATGATTCTAAATTGTTGGGTCAAAATATTTTGGAATGGTTAATCATTTTTATAATGTTATAAGAATATATTTTCAGGATATTTTAGAGACATATGGGTTACATAACCCATTGATACAACTTTTTCTAAGAAATGAAGTTGAAATAGCTTCGGTAACAACTAAATGACAAGATTGTGTTTATAATATAAAATCATTTATTTATATATATAGAATTAATGAATTTATTAACTATATAGAAAACACTATTGAAAAAACTTATTCCCCTATTATCATAATTTCTAAAGATATCAATGACCTTTATTCACACCATTAGATTATGGTTTTATGGTCTACAAGATTCAGCTGAACATGTTCTCTATCACTCTCCATCAGAACATGATGGTAAGATTTCTCTTCCATGTATAGGTTTTCACTAATTTTATCGTAATCCAAAGCCATGTTTTGTGGTGAACATCAAATTTCATATTCCCTCTTATTAAGAGTATTTGTTTTTTTATCCGATTTACGATGCAAATTTTTCCATAATATAATTTTCAAATATCAACCCCTTGATTTCCACGATCAATTTTAAATTATGAAGATGAAATTTAATTATGGTTGGGAGAATGTAACACAACATGTTGTTACAATAATAAATTTTTAGAATAAATATAATTTTGTTGTTATAATTCCATATACCAAACATTAATCTTATGGTCCACACAACACTAAATTATATTGTGTTACAAGAAACATCAAGTTTGTCCACATTTTAATGGATCTCATATTTTAAAACCCAAAGTTGACACTATTATAAATTTTATTTGTCAAAATAAACATAATTTTTTAGAATAGAATTTCAAAATTACCTTTGAGTTAATTATCTTTGGTTTTTTGAGAGGTTACATTTTTTAATAAATAGCGAACAATACTACATTTTAGTTAAAAGTTTTCTCTTAGTTTAGAAAATTATTAATCTTAAATTATAGTTTATATTGTTTTTTATAAAAACAAATTGATCCACTATATATATATTATTCTAATGGAGGTCTTTGGAATAATATTTATGTTGAAATTTGATTTAAGAACTTATTGAAATTGTGAACATTTTTAGTTTAAAAAAATTCTGAAAAAAACTTTAAAAACATTTTTTATTGCCATTTCCACAGGATTAACATTATACATAATTTACTAAAAACTATGATTTGATTTTTAAAAAAGAAAATTCAGGGTTTCAATCAATTTAATATTTTTTCTAATAAGATAAAATTAATGTTTGACAAATAGATAAGTTAAAGAGATTAAAATTATTTATAGTGATTAAGGATTAATTTACCTTATCAGTAGACTAAACCTTAATCCTAAGGGATAAAAAGACCTATAAACCAATCCAAAATCCATTGGATCCAATAGTTATATCATATCCCCTATTGGTTATTATTTTATGGACTAATGGATTAATATTTAATAAATTTCAATTGTATGATAAGTTATGTAAGGAAAAAAGACAAAAAGGGAATATTCATTTCATTTGACATTTATAACACATTGAGAAATGTAAAAAAAATCATATTGTTGGTTATAAATATCATTTCCAATTATAACTAGGATATTTTTATCATATTATTTTATCATTTATTTTTTAAAATAAATTATTTTTATAAAATTATTATGAAACACTAACAAAGTGATTATTTATTTAAAAATAACTTGAAATGAAAGATACTAAAAATATTAAATGTTGGGAAAATAGATTCAGTTATTGAATTTAATTTTTTTAAAAAATATATAATTTTACAAATCTTTTATAATAATATATTTTAAGTATATTTTTTTATATTTTTATATTTGAATTAAATAAATATTGGAAATAAGGACAAAAATGTTATTTTATAAAAAATTCTATTTTATTGATGATTTATTATTAATAAAGATACTATATTATTCCAAGTGATTAATTGTTAATAAATAATAAATATGGTCTATTAATGGACCAGACGATCTTATTTAATTAACATATTGACTTATTGTTTATAAAAACATTTATAGCAGTGTCTTGGTTAAAGAAGTGTTTTTGCATGTTGTTTTCAATTGCTTTCAATTTAATTTCAATCTCTCATTGACCTTTTATTTTAGAAACTAGTTATAATATTTTAAATTCACTATATCTATTAGATCAAATAAAACTCACCTATATTCATTGTTAATGGTTAAATTACATAGGATAGGAAACTTGTTTCTTTATTAAAAACCAAAATGATAAAATTGGGGAAACATATAATTTATTATACCAAATTTAAAAAATGAACTTATTTTCATTACGGTATAGGTTTTTATCGAAAATTTTACCCTTTAAACCATTATTTGTCAATTTTATGGAGATTTAGGTTTTGGATACCTCCAATTAAGTTATACCATTTCGTATTTACAAGATTGTTACTCCCCCAACTATAAAATGGAATCCACTCCGACCACTTCCTCATACCTTTAAATCCACATTGTCTATATCAATATTAACCAAAATAACTTATAAACATTACTATACTCATCATAAAATCCTCCCATTTTGAATATAATCCATTCCTATGTGAATTGTGGTACAAACCAAAAAAAGTTACCGACTAAGAGGTAACATTTTCATTATGATCTTTCGTTTTATTTCCATTATCCACCACCTAAAACACTTCTTATTACATGATTATATTAAAAAACTATTATCAAAAAAATAATATGATGTCTTTATGATACTTTTTAGAAAGAAACTCACAAACTCTTCCACATAATGTGTAAAAAACATATTGTTTACATGTACGTCAAACTACAACCTCATGAAACGATGATTGTTAATTTTTCTATTACCACCTCTCATTGGGGAAATTAAGATAGAAAAATTGTTTATATATTTTTTATATGTTATTCATTATGATTTAATTATTATATTATTATTTTATAACACATATCTTTATACTTTTATTTTTGGGTAAATATGATACTATTGTTTGTAAAAGTGTGGACTACCACCTCCTAAAATCAAGGTGATTCGTTCATGCTATTAATGGAATATATAATGTATGGTTTTAATTAAAATTATGTGACCTAAAAAATATCTTTATGTTACTATTTAAATAATTTACTTTTTATAGATATATTATATAATTTTATTTATTACCCTTTTCACACACAAAAAGTAATAACATCAATCGTGGACGTGTGGACTACCGCCTCCATGACACAATGTGATTACTTTGATATCACAATAATTATATATATAATGAAATATGATTAAATATTTTTTATTTTATGACATAATTATCATTCTGTAAATATATAATATTAATTTTTTTTCCATAATAATAATTGAAAAAAGGGAACGCTAGTCAAGCATATGTACAACCAATCATCTATATGATAGTATTTTAGGTTAATATTTAATAACCATATATATGGAATGAATTTAAAAGTATAATAGAAGAATAAATAAGATAATTTTGTAATTATTATTATTCTTAGATGTTATATAACGACCCATTTGACTATAGATGACCTACCAATGTTGTTTTTGACACATAAAGTGATTTTTTTAAAAACAATCGATGTGAACTTATGTTTTTAAGTAGTTTTAAACAACATTGCAACCAGTGAAATAAAGGTAATGATAAAAATGGGAAAAATTAATCATGTAATTAATTATCATAAGTTTATTATTCAAGAATATAAAGGCACATGAGACAATTTGGACTCATGGTGGGGCATTTTTATCTAGATATACATTCCATTAAGACATAATTGTCATTGTTAACTTAGATTCTTTAATATGGTGTATATAATACATTTGAAAAGTTATATCACGAATATCCTTAATATAATGATATTTTATCTGTCATTTAATGTTATTCCTCTAATTGGATTATGGTTCTCAATGTTTCAATGTTGTATATGACACTTTGGGATGTTTAATGATCATTTTACTCAAGAATGTGTTAATGGTCTTTTAATGGTATATAAATTAATTACATATCACCCACTTAGTAATTTTTGAATAATATGCATCCTTTAATCAATAAGGATATTTGATAAGGAATATTCTTTTTCGATATGAGGAATTCATTGGACATGTAATTCATGGGTTGGGGAACATTTAAGGTAATCCCTGTGGGTTTGGGACCAGTTAATGAATGTCACTCGATGCATAGGTTGTCTCATGGGATAAAATTATGTTGGAAAAAAACTTATTTTTTGCAACTAGTATTTTATAAAGATCCATGTGAAGGATATTAATAGAATAGTTAAGGTCCAGAAAACCCATATTATTTTGTAACTATTATGTGTTAAAACATCTTGTGAATGGTCTTAACAGTAATGGTTCCATCTATATAGGAAACATGGAACAATATAATTAATAATTTTCAATTTTGAGAACTCAGTTATTATTATTATCCATGATATGTTTTATCGACATATCTATGAATTCATTATATTGTCAATTTTATGGTTTAGGAGTCATGTGTATCAGGTTTTTACCATTATATATTGATATTTTCTTATCTAGTTATTCGAATGGAATGTGTTATCAGTTAATTAGTGTTCCTTGTTGGTTTATTTCCATTGATTTATTGTTTATTCATATTTTCATAACATTACCTATCATTTTAGCATGCCCTTATTATCTTTTCTTTCCCCATGTTATTAAGATGAAAAAAATGAATATGCATTCAGGGATTTTATTTATTTCATTTTATTATGTATCATGTTTCATTTTCTTTTCCCATTTCATTATTAGAATCATATATATAATCTATATTTCCATGATTTCAAAAATTATCAGTGCTTCAGGATTTGATTCCTTTTAATAAGACCAATGTTATCAAATAATGCACCCACTCTGGGGTTTTGGGGTCATGGAATAACCATTATAATAAAATGTATTTAATTAAATAATTACCAATAATATAATTAATTTTTATTATACTTAGGGTATTTCCATTATTTATTTTCAATGCATTCAATTTTGAAAAAATGAAAATATCTTTAATGTGGCTATGTGGACTATTTTATCCATGAATGACATCATTTCTTTATCATCACCCACATTAATGGATGGGTTTTGAAAAAATTTAGTGAATATTTATTTTATTAATTTCATTACTTAAATTATAAAAAAAATAAATTAGACATTATATATATGACGATATCAATAAGTGAACATTAAAAACCTATATCCATAAATGAACATACATGTAGGAGAAGGGGTAAATTTATAGTTGAAAACATTTTTTTTCTTTTAACTTCATATTATAACTCTTAACAATTTTCATTCATCACTTTAATAAAATTTAAATATTTTCATCATACTTTTTAGATAATGACATTATAGACAAAGTATCTCTTCTATATACATACTCACACCTCGATTATATCATACATTTTTTTGGTTGGTAAACCTGCTAACTTGTATAATGATATAAATTATCTTTTACTATGAAATGGAAGTATCATATGTTATATTAATATGTAATAAATTATTATTTTTTCTGTTTTTGTAATATAGATGTGTTTCACAATAAAATAGTTACCACTATTCAATTGTTAAAAATCTCTAAAATATTTTTATCACTAATTTTATCCTAAGGAATAGTTTGAAAAAATGTTATATAATTAAATTATATATTCATAAAATATCCTAAAATGTAAATTAATATATGATAGATGATATTTTTAGTGATTAAAATTGGAATACTAATTAGGAAAAATATAGTGAGTACGAAACATGTTCAAAATAATAATTGATTATCATACACAAAATTGAAAATGGTTATGAAACAACTAATACAAATCTTGAAAAAAATTATAAAATTTTATTCTAAAAGAATGTAGATACGAATAGGGTTGTAAAATATGTGACTTATATTGTTATTTTTTATATAGAATGTTATATCTCTTCTATGGAAATAAGGATTAAATTCTTGTGTCTTTGGTAACTCAAATATCTTTATTTGAGTTATGATGTTTTTTATGAACATTGGAATTCAATTTTTTATATACTCATTTATCACATTTTTATATATGATTTACATTATTTTATATGTGGGGAAAATTATTTTTGAATTTAAATTCCATTATACATATGATTTTATATTATTTAAATTTTTTTATATTCTCTTTTTACGTGACTATATTTCATAAATGGATAATTCTATCTGGTCTAGGGTTTCAAATTTCAATGTTTTCCTTTTTTATTTTGAAAACAAAATATTTTTCAATTCATGTAATTTTTAGCCATTCATTTCTAATGATATTATTTTTTTACTCCCATTAATAAATTGGAATTTATTTTCAACATCATCTCAAAATGTATTTTTTCCATGAATCTAGGATTTATGAACTAGACTCAAATATTTTTTTAAAAATCCACATTTTGGTCTATTGAATTTGGTATAAAATTTTCATGTTTTGTGGCTATTCAAGTGATACATTTTGAAATGTCATGTGCACCCCATTTTTGTTTTTAGGTGCCATTGATTTGATGATTTGTTGATTTCTTAGGTCACTCATGTTTACAGTTAATATTTATATTTTTTGTGGGACATATATATCCCCCCAATGTATTTGGTAAATAATTATATCTAATGAGAAAATGGTGAAATTGGTAGTGATGCACTATCTTGATTGGGAATATACATGTGATTCTAGATCTGCTTTAGGGAACGAGTTGTGATGCATGATCTACATAGTGAAAAATTTTATGGAGACGTGTCATGAGGTGAAATATGTTGTCATTACTCATCCAAAATTACATGTTTCTATAATTATGATGGATATACACTAATTTCATACCTGAAAATTCTATTCTCCCTTATCCATTATTTAATTCTCATGTATTACAAATCATTGTTCTATGTTATGTGTTTGATCAGATGTGATTATTTTTCTCAAATCAGTCTATATGAATTATTTTTAGATTTAATTTTCTTTATATAAGATATTTATCTCCTAATTATTTTTTCAAAAATTTAATTTATCTAATCCATTATAACATTTTGATTATTTTTTATTATTCACTTCCTGGTGTTTAAGCTCACCCCTTTTTTAGGATCCCATTCCTTATGGAATGCGGTTTAGTTTAACATGGGATATGTTTATATGAATACATATAATGGTGATATTATGGGTAAATGATTGAGAAATTATAATTTTTATAATGAATCTAGTCACCAATGATACTATACTCTTTGATTATATGGTTTTTGTCATTATTATATAGATTAATATTGTTGAATATATTAAATAAGGTAGAATAATGTCTTGTTTGGTTTTCTCTACCAACATTTAGAGAACCTTAGTGAAAACCCTAGTGATGAGTATCTATATATGATGATATCTTAAAATACTTAAATATGGATCAGTAGGTGGTTTTATATTTAATGCATCCAAACCTATATACTACTATTAGATTATAGCTCTGGAATAGTTGAACACACGGGATAATTATTGAAATGGGAATATTGTGTAAAAACTAAACCATTTCATAGTGCATGAAAAATAGTTTCAGATTAACACATATTATTACCCTTATGGGGATATTATTTGGTTGATCGTGTTAATTCTATGAATTAATATAAATTGTTTATTTCATAAACAATGTGAGGATTTATGTTGTGTGGAAGAATATAATTTATCAAAAATTGATCTATGATTGATATATGAAGTATATGATAATGTGATGGTGAAAATGGATGGAAGGTTTTAGTGTTGAATCACTTTTATTTTAATAGTTATGATATTCCTCCTATGCTGTTAAATGTTTCTACCTCATGTTATCCCCTTCTAATCTTAGAGATCAATGAATCAAGATTGAACTGAAATGGAATTACTACAAGGGAAATGTGATGAATTCCACTAAAAATAACCTAATGTAATGGAGTATATAGTTAAAAATATTTATAAATACCTACCCAAATATTGATATTTATTAATAAAAAAACGTTTTGATCTTCCAAAAACTCATATTAGTGAGCTAGATACTAGTGATTCATTCATATATTAACTTCCAACCACCATCAGTGGAACATCTAATTCTCTTTGTGTTGATCAATTGATAAATGTGATGTAATGCGGATTTTTCATTCTCTAGTTCTTAAAATATGATATGTTTGTTTTTATATTATATCTATATGAATAAGAATCCAAAAAAATGGTTGAATCTCATAAAGAATTTCACAATTGATGAACATGAGTCTATTATTTGGGAAGATATTAATAATGTGTTTTACCCATGTATTTAGAAAACATCATAAAAACATTGAGAGATAATTAATGGATTTTACACAATGGGATGATGAATCAACCTGAATTTATGAACTAAACATCCCTAGACTAGGGAGTTATGACACTTATTTTTTCATTGATAATGAGCGTAATATTGAATAAATAATTGGTTTTATTGAACCAATTATTTTGTAGTAACATGATATAACATTATTTTTCTAGAGACGAAGATATAAATTGATATTCATAGAATGTGGATAAGGGAGATGGAGGCTCTGATTACTATAGTGGAAATAAATAGCAGATGGAGTTTCTGGGTATCTCCGATAATGATTCATATAAATTAGGGAATATTCATCTCTTTTCATTTAACAAATGTTAATATAAACACATGAAAAAATAACTAGTAAGTCTAAAAAGATTTATTAGATGTTGTAGTGTTGTCCATAATGTTTTCAAATACTGAAATGATAAATATTTTTCAATAAAAGTGAATATAGTTGTTACAAACCAACCTGGGTCAACCATGAACAGGATACCCGAGCCCGCCCCCCAATAAGGCCTAAGAGGCATTCCCAATCCTCTAGGGTTGGAAAAAGCTATTGGGAATCGATAATACTCAATTGTCAATGAATTATACCATAAAAAACGTAAAAAAATTTAAAAAACAATAATAGAAGTGAACACTAGAAACAGAATTCTAATAAAACTACACAGACCTCCATGTGACCCTACAATTCAACAGAAACCACCAAATTAACATCACACCATGCTGACCAAAACCGAATTGGGAGAATCAAACAAACTAAAAATAAAAATAAATGTATATTCCTTAGCATTAAAACTCAGTAGTAATTCTTGAATAAATTGTTAACTATGACTTTCCTATAAAAAGATAACCAAGTCATGCTAGTTTGGGAATATGAACATATAAAATAAGGCATTTCAACTCTTTTAAAAATAAAGTAACAAGCTCCCATTTTTTGGAAAAACCATTTTACTTCCATAAAATTTCCAAATTTGATTCCATGATGGAATAAACATTTATAAATCACCGGAAATCAATTTAGATTGAATCATGGTTTTAAAAAATGGGAAAAAGTAAGCACGGATCCTCTAAAATGGTAATAACCTCACAAGTATGATGTATAAATGGTATACCACATATGTATGGTGAGAACAACATCATAAAGACCCACGTCACAAGAGATACAAAATGGTAAATCCCTATAGGTAACTATAATTAGTGGGACACTATGAACCTCAAACCTCGGTGATCAAAATCCTCTAAATCAACAACCAACAGTGTCCTCCTGCATGATACACTATAGGGGAATGTCTCCAAAAATTGAATTGGTATACAAATTATAAGTCAATAACAACATTGTTCCCATGAACAAGCCATTAGTGGGGATCCGAACCTTGATTTATAGTGGTATCTAATCCAATCACACTATTAGTTAGTGTTGAAATCATACATCATGTTACACGAATCTGAGACATATCCACATCCAAATCATCTAGAAAACTAGTTCTAGTTCACCCACCTATATTTTAGGTTTTCCATTTTCCTATATTTCAATGGTTTTTGTGTTCTTATCAAAAAAAATATGTACAAATCATTTTCATTCCCCATAAACACATCCAACCACTTACCACCAATCTCCCTCCTTGTGTGCATTCCAATTTCAAGACACAGAAAAATTCACAAGCCTCTTCACTAAGAACATATCATAGATCACATGTTTAATGTACACATCATATTTATAAAATAATTGAAAAATCATTGAATAAGTTTTTTCAATTAAAAAATCATTTTCAATGTTCCAAATATGCCACAACACATTATAATGAATAATTTCACATTAAGTAACAAAATCACCAAACACATTAATGATCCAAAATAATTTAAAATCCCCAAAAAAAACAAGGATCCAAATATTTAGAAGCAATATTGAGACCATGAAAAAAAACTATTAAATCCATTCATGAAATGACAATCACACATTAACCCCAAATTCACACCAAAACACAGTCATTGTTTTTTTTCAAATCTACCAAATCATAAAATTAACCATTTTAAAAAAATAATACATGAACCCTATTTAATTTATTTCGGATTTTAAAAAACAAATTAGACAAAAAAACATCTTTGAAAATACGAATTTCACACCAAAAACCGTTTTTATAATCCACCATTAATAATTTAGAATGTAGATAACTCTAAAACAATATTGGAAGCACATTTTAATGAAGACTACATATATTAAACTTGTAGGTGAACCTGAAAAATTATGTTATGTGAAATATCAAACATCTACATAAATTTTCATAGAATATACACACTGTTAATATTTAGAACACAAAAGTAATCATGGAATTCAAATTAAAGGTCCGGATATAGGTAACCAACCTCAAACTCAAGGCATGCTGTTATAGATGATGGAAAATTGTGACTTCCATTTCCCACTTCGATGAATATGAACCTTCTCTTATATTGAAGTATTACTAGCCCCCATGTACTTATTTTAATGGTAATATAAGTACATGTGGATCCTTACACCAATGCTTATAGATATATATACCATTTTTTCTTAGGCACGTTTTCATTTTCATATATATAAAAAAACTTGCATATCCCCATTATATATATTCATCTCTAAATGGATGAATATATATAAAGGGGGAATTATATATATACATTAAAACCTATGAATACACTAATATGTTTCTTTTGATAATGAAAAACAAAAACCACTATAGTGATTTCCAAAACACTAATGAATATTACTTGAAAATAAGAGACTCCAAAATCACCAATCGGAAATTGAGTAAAAGGATAAATATTTGAGGAAAACCTACCTGATATTGATAGATGGAATATAAAAATGGTATGATATGCTTTGTCTTCAGTGGAAGATTCTGAAACATGAATAAAAAAACCCTAGAGGGCCTTCACACAACATATTAAAAAAAGATACAAAAAAACTCACCCTATTCAGAATCCAAGGGTTTGGCTGAACCAAGAAGACTGATGGTGAGAGGGGAAAAACACCTAGAATGGATCAAGGAAGGACGAGTAAGGCTTACATCAGATTTTCAAGCAATAATCCAGAGAAAATATGGTTAAACAGTTAATCTAAGAGGTTGCTGGGAGGGGGGCTCATGTAAACCATGGGAGACGGGAGGGAGGAGCTATGCGATGGATTAGGGAAGAGAAAGAAAGGAAATGTGGAAAGAATAAAAAAGGAACAAAAATTAAAAATATAAGAATTATATTTCAAAAAACATGGCATACTATAGAGTCTAAACACAGTTACCAAACTCTACACTGATCATGGTGTCCTTACTAGAAAAACATGTGGAACCACATAATTACCCCAATGTGAGCTACATGATTGGAAAAATTATTCTTGAACTGTGCCAAATGACATTGTCCCATTGACCGACCCTCATACAATGTTTCCACATCGTTACTCCTAACTACGTGAATGTTGTGAACATGAAAGTATTTCAATTAAAAATTTCATAATTTAAAAATTGAAAAGTATAAACGAAAAATAATGAAAATATATATTAAAATAATGAAAAAAATTATTCTTCCAAGGTATGGTTTTTATAATTGTCTTAATCAAAAAAAATTTATTACCCGAGAAATTCACCCTAATTCATTATGTACCAAAGTCATGCACATTACTAAAAAATGAAAACAAAACCATGAAGTCTATGTTAACTTTTTAACTCGTCAAGTCACACTTGACATGAACTAAAGAGATGTACAATAAGAGGAGACATAGGGGAATGAGGGGGGGGGGGGGGGGTTTCCCCACCCCAATAATCCACAATCAAAACCAACATTGAAACACCCAGCACGTTCCAACTGTAGACCTACCAACATGAACAAAAATTGGAACCCCCAACATGGACCAACCCCAGAACTCCTCTTAATGTCCAAACTGCACCATAAGGGGGGATCATTGAAAAATCCCAAACCAACTATTGCACCAAACCATAATTAATAATTTCTCAAGACTCATTCATCTCTAAACGATCACAATAAAAAATCAAAACCAGTCCATAAAGGATAATTACACAATAAAAATTGATCATAGATTCACATTCTTAAATGATCAACCACTATAATTACTAGAAAAAGATACCACCATGAATTATTACAAGAAAAGGGGAACTCATAATTACTATGGAATCTATAATAGTGAAAGATGAAACATGTACCTAAACTGTCTCCACTCTGATGTATGAGAAACCAACCAAAAAGAAGTTCCCCACACAACTTAGGATTATTGAATAAGCACAAGATTCACCACAAGGCCTATGGATAGATCTCTGATGTCTGAATCATTAACATAATTAGATTTATAAGCTAACATTCTCCATCCAAGACATGCTCTTTTGATAATTTCACATGAATAACCTTTCCAGGAAAACACTATCAACAAGCCTTCAATGGATTATGGCAAGAAAACATAGAGTTACCAAACCTAACACCCATGATGAAAATGATTTATTTATTCAACTGAAAATTGGAAGGAACTAATATAGAGATTATCTATAAAATGGTTCCCTTGGTTTTTACTCCTCAAAGGATGGGGAACCTCCATGAATAACAAAAGGAATTGGTTCTTCAGTCATACCTAAGGCATCTCACACATTCCTAGCATATAAAGTTCCCAAATCGTGAAGACACAAAACATTCCCCAAAATAATCATCTACCTCAAATTGACTTGTATGGCTATAAAAATTGACACTTATTGATAAGGGCTTTGCTCCACCCATCCACTGTGAGTCTAGGTGGGGCCGATGACTTGATGATAATAATAAAAAACCATCTCTGTCTTTTTGGGTGGCATACACTCAAAAACATAAGACAAAAAACTAGATCAACATCAATCCAAAACATAACTGATTAATATTTTTAACCAGATAATAATGTAATGAACCACCACACCAAAAAACCAAATAAAATCCTAATTATATCACAACTCAAACAGAACCAAAAAAAATATCAAAAAAGATATATACCCCCTTTTAGATACCAACACTTCCTAATTCACCCATATTTAAAATTTAATCCCCATATTAAAAAATAAAAATCATTTTCCATTTCCATAATAATATCTTAAAATCTGCACACAAATTTCATACACCGTATCACTTTTCTATTTTAATCCAAAATCTCATTAGAATAAAATCCCATTTTTAATGGAAACCATTTTTCATTACACAAACAACTTTGGAAAACCAATTTAAATCATTGAATTTAAAAACACCATATAGTATCCTATACACTATCAAATATGTGTTCATCCCCACTATTTCTTTTGTACATCCACACATATATACGAAAATGGTATTTCTATACACATGCATACAATAGTGAACATATTTATGGAATACCAAGGGTTATACATATCATTTTATTATCAAAACCATGAATTTACCAAATTCCCAATTCATATTTCTTACACATATGCCCCAAATATTTAAAATTATGAATAAATTTCTATTTTAAAATCCATTTTTGTTACTCTAAAAACCCTTTTCAAAAATCATTTTTATTTAAAAATCAACTCAAACCAACCCAAATCAGACCAAGCCATATCCAATACCAAGTTTCCTAGAATGGAAATGAGTGGAAATTAATAATATTTCCCCATGGCTTAGTAGACCATGAAAGGAGCATGCACCAACCACATGAAGCATATTGAGATCTTAATGGGAGATCTATGTGGTTCAATACACCATGAAAGCCCACCGTATAACACTAGATCGCATCCAATGTCATCCCCTGAGATACCCAAGCTCATAAAAATGAAAAAAAATAATAAAATAACTCAAAAATATAATGATTTGAAACCAAAAGACCCCAAGAATATCAGGTATCTTCATTAGTGGTCGTGATTAGGAACCAAACCATGCCCTACCTCATGTGACCTAGAAATCGTATCTCTGATATACCTGAAAAAAATAACAAGTTCCTACTCAAATAGAATTTTTTCATCTACCAACCTTTGTTAACCTTGAACTGATTACCCGATCCGGCCCATGATAAGGCTCGAGAGGTGTTCTAGATCCACTTGGGCTGAAAACAAGTGCTAAGAATCAAGGATCAACAATTGGGAATGATTTATCCCATGAAAAAAATGATAAATAAAAATATATATACTAAATAATAAAATATAAAACAAGAAGCAGGTAGAAAATAATTCCAAACTTACCTACATGTGACAGACAATTCACCACTGACCACTGAATAAACTTCGTCCCACGAGGAAAAAAATTTAACTTCAAGTATCCACCAAACTAAATATAGAAATAAATCTATTGGAATATGTATTGTGAATTGGAAGGAATTCCCAAATAAATTATTCCCTATGTCATACCATTAAAAATAAAACCACGTTATGCTAGTTTGAAAATAAAAAAATATATAAAAAAAGCATTTTCCATTATGTTCAAAATCACGTAACAATATACCATTAAAAAACATTTACATCCATAAAATTTAAAATTAGTTTCCAAGCACACAAAAACATTTCAAAATGAAAGGATATAAATTTATTATGAATCATTGATTTCACAATGGGGGAAAGAAAGCATGATGAAACTAAAATAGAAATAATATCACAAGTACCATTCACACATGGTGCACCATATACTGGTGGTGATCACCACGTCATATTGAACCATGTCACTAGAGAGTGCCATGGATAATTAAATATAGGTAAATATATCTATTGGGCCTCAATTAACCTCATACCATGGTGATATAAATCCTCCAACTCAAATACCCACTGTGTTCCCATGCATGATCCACTGGAGGGTTACATTGGCCAAAATTATTATGGTCTCCAAATCATAATCTAATACTAACAACATTCCCTTTCACCATCAACTAGAGGTGATCCCATCACAGTGTTGTAGTGTTATATGATCATATCACATGCTTAGCTAGTTTTTAAATAAGAAATATCTCTAGAAAAATCTAGGACTCAGTCTCTTCGGAAACAACTATTGTACTAGTTATAGTTTTTTCACCTTTCAACTCAAGTTTCCAATGTTCTCTATTTCAATTGTGGTCAGTTTTTATCAAGAAAACATATATGTACATTTGAATATCTTTACCCAAAAAATAATCCATCCTCTCATCACCAGTCTCCCAATGTTAATAGAACCCCCTTCTTAAGTAACACAATAATGCACCAACCTGTTCTCTGGGAACATATCATAGATCCCACATTTAACATACACGTCATATTTCCAAAAAAAGGGGGAATGATCAATATGGTTTTTCCACTTCAATTTTTTTCCAATTTCCAATAATTCCATATTACATTAAAATGAAATCTTTAATTTTAGAGAACATGATCACCCTACAATTTTAAGTTCCCAATAATTTCAAAGTCCCAACTAAACAACCAAAGAACTATAAATTTAAAAAATTAATGAAACCATGATTAAAATGAAAAAAATCCATTTAAAAAGTAAAATATCTAACTGCCCTCAAACGCAAACCAAAAACATTGAATTTTTCTAAACATACCAAAACCTAAAATTTCCCCCTTTTAAAAAATCACACATGAACCCAATTTAATTGAAATTCGGCATGAAAAAATATTTTACACACACAAATAATCTATGTAAATACACATTGCACACTGAAACCCCTTTTTTAAATAACCACTATTCATTTAGAATGTAGAACATTATAATGATATTTTGGAATCTTGTTTTAATGAAGTATACAAATAAAAAACTTGAAGGTGATCATGAAAATTAAAGGAATGTACAACATCAAGCATCACATTCACACTGCATATCATATACATACTATTAATATTAAATACCATTTTTAATACATTTATGAAATTAAGTAATTCAAATTAAAGGAATCTTCATAGGGAACCTACATCAAACTCAAGGCATGCTGTTATAGATGACCGCAACTTGAAACTTACATTTAACACTTTCACAAATATGAACCTTTTCTTATATGCAACTAAACCTATCCCCTATTTAAATATTTTCATGGCCAAATATTTATTAGGGGGTCTATATACATAGGCTTATATGTTTATATACCCCATTTCACTTATGTGAATATGTATTTTCAAATATATACATAAGAAAACCTAGCAACATTATATATATTCATCCATATATGTGTTATTATATATAAAGCGGGAACTCATATATATATATATATATATTCAACCCTATGAATACACCCATAGATCACTTTTGACAATGACAAACCAATACCACTACAATAAGGTCCAATGCACTAAATAAAATTACAACAAACTCAAAAACTAAGAGAATCCTCAATTATAAATTGAGAAACAATTATAAAATGAGGAAAACAAACCAGGAAATTATTTTTATTAGAATAAAATGTTCAAGTACACTTCTCCTTTAGTGGATAATACAGAAAAATGAACAATCATGACCCGAGAGATCCTTAACACAACCAAATAAAAATTGAGGCCATAAAAATCATCCCATTCAGAACCCTAGGGTTCTTCTAGACTTGGAGAAGTGATATAGAGAGGATAAATACACAATGAATGGTAGGGGTAATTAGGAAGATAGAATACCTCATATATTTGACTGTGAAACCTTATAATGTCTGGTGATACTATCATTTGAAGAGGGGGCTATGAGGGGGGATCATTCAAATCATAGTAAAAGGGAGGGATGAATTAGGTGGATCCTAGGGTGAAAAGGAATAAAAAATGGAAATTAATAAGAAAAGAAAATAAATGAAAAAATAAATATAAAAAAACAATAAAATTTATAAAAATTGAATGTTCCACATGGTCTCAACACAGTTTACCAAACAGTGCACCCACTGGGCATTCCCTAATATGAAATCATGAGGAATCACATAGTTACATCTAAGAAAGATGCATGGTTGAAAAAAATGATCCAAACATGCCAAATGGAACTATCCTAATGGCAGTACCTCACACACTTTTTCAACAATGTTACTCTTAATCGTGTGCAGACCATGCACATGATCATTCCTTTGTAGAAAATTTCCTAATTTAAACCCAAAATGATCCAAAATAAAAATAAAGTCTATAATTGGAAAAAATAGTTAAAATGTGTTTTTTTCGAGGTCTAAGTGTGAAAAAGGAAACTGCTAATGGTATTTAAAAACATCATTTTTTTTAATTCTTTGTGGGTAGGAATTTAGTGAGAAATTCTAAACACTAGTGTTAATGTTGAAATTAAGGCCTCGATATATCCATATCATAGTGAACTATGACGGAAATACACAATCACTTATATATATGTGGATTAATATAATGAAGTGATGAATGGGAAATATTTTATTTACTAAATACCTAAAAAATTCCTTATATGATTCAATTTATTCACATTAGTCAATATGACACATTTTTTCTATGAATATTGAGCCATCACCTCAAGGATTTGTGGTTAAACTATATATTATCAAATATGAATGAATGAGTATCATGTCTATTATATAAAAATAATCTTAAATCAATATTAAAGAAAAAATAATTTATGAAGATATGATTATTCTGCCCATTAGTTTGATTGGACATGCTACTGGTTATGGATGGTATAACCTTAAATAGAAGACCTATCAATTTATTGAAAAAATTATATCATTTGATATCTAAGATCATTCTATATTTATAAATCAATATAGTAATAATCATGTAGTTTAGTTATAACATAATTTTTTAATCTCTTCCAATACCCATAAATGAGGGATTTCTAACTCAAATGATCCGGGAGAAAGTAAACATTGATGTCATGAATATTTCACTAGAACATATTGATGTATTTTTAGAAGAATTACAGGGTCATCCTCTAGAGAATGATGTTTTCTTTTTCATTGAACTCATTAATTGATCCATGACTCTTTCAAGGATTCCATTTCAAATGGACCCTATGGAAATGGGTAAAAAGTAGTAAAAAAAGAATTTGGACTAGGGAATTTTCTACATAAGTGATTGCACAATAGGAAATCCCATTATCATGGGAAAGAATATGGCCAAACCATTCCATATTTTTATTGAATATAGTTTCTCAACAATATCAAAATTAATCAGAAATATATTTTATCCATTATAGATGACCAGTTCAATCATCTAGATGGAACTCAGTGCTTATCTATGATTGATGTTTTTTCATTACGTAATAAGTTTGTGGACAGAAGGGATGACATTTCTAAAATATAATTCCAATTGATGTATGGTCAAGTTTAATTTATATTGATACAATTTTGAATGATAAATTCTCTTACTACCATAATGGTTCTAATTAATCCCGTTATTTGAAATTTCTTATATCATTTTTTGGTCATCGCTATAGATGATATTATTATATATTCATATAAAAAAGAACTTCATGAAGATCAACAATTGTTTTCTTAAAGAGCTTGAGAAGAGGGATATTTCATTGCAAATTTAGATAATTAAATGTATGGTTTCTAAAAGTTTAATTCATGGGATATGTAAACATTATCATGGGAATGTCAATATATCCATCTATGATGGATGTTTTCATTAAAATCCCTATATCACCCATTAAAACCAATATATGTAGTTTTCTTGGGATAATAGAGTATTATTGAAAATTTGTGGGAAATTTATCATGGATATAAAATCAGCTAACTAGATTAACAGATATGGTTTTAATGTTCTATTGGACAATAGAATTTGATTAATTTTTTAAGATACTAAAAAATCAGTCGATCACCACTAATTTAAATACATTTCCATGTATAGTTTATGGGGGTTTTAGATAAATTGATACTTTAAAAAGGTTTCAGGTTGTATCCCAATGTAAAATAAAAAGGTGATTTCATATATCTCATGAATATAAATGAATCATGAGAAAAATTACCCAATAAATGATTTTTAGCAGGTGATAGTGGTTATATAATTAATGATATGGTTAAATAATCTCTATAATGAAAACTGTGATATATATACTGATCATAGGAGATTGAAATATATTTTTCAGAGTGAATGATTTGAATATATACCAAGCGAGATGGTTGGAATTTATAAATTATTATTAATATTCAATACATTACAACATAGAGAAGAAAAATAATGAGTTTGATTCTATGAGTATAGAAGATCATAAAACACTATCCCTAATGAGGATTTAAGGAGAAGTAGTACTCGTAGATTTCCGATAGATAAATCTTAACATTATAAGGACTAGTGAGTAACCATATCTTTCAAAAACCTAGTCACCACTATCCATTCATATAAATATCAATGAATCCAAAAAGAATATAATTTATTTCTCAAAAAAAATGTATAGAATATTCCAATGGTGAAATTTGATAAACATAAAGATAAATGGTTTGGAACCTATAAATGTGAACCATACAACATAGAATTAATGATGGAAATTTGGATAATGAACATATATCTTCCACTTTTATTCATCCTAGAAGTAAAAAAAGATTTATATATACCTAAAACAAAACTCCCTAATGGATGGGATGAAGTTTAATGTTAAAGAATACATATATCAATAGAAGGATATCTATTATGTTAATGATGAACAAAAATAGATGTAGGGTTTGTTGAAACTATTACCTATTATAGTATTGAAATGGGAAAATGTCACTAAGGATTTTATTGTAGGAATCTATAAACATTCTAAAGTAAATAATGTTATTCTTGGTGTAGTCGATTACATTAAAATGTAAGAAAAATTTCATTCCATAAAAAATGATTTATCTATTGATTAACTCACCAATATATTCATATGTGATCTGGTGAGGCTCTATTGAGTATAAATCACTATTATATCATATTAAGAACATATTACTACCTCAAAATAATATTGATGCCTTGAAAAATCTTTAAATAATGAGATGAGTTTCAGTAATACATATAATCCTTTCATAGATGACCAGCCCAAAAGAACCATTGAATATATAGAGGACATTATGCGGTTCAATTTTAGGGATTTCGATTCTAGTCAAGATCAATGCATCTAGATTGTTCTTAGATGAAATTTTTTAACATTATAGGAACTAGATGGAACCATATAAGGCTCTATATAGAAGTATATATATAAATATATTATAATAGTATGACATTATAATGATGATGATAGTAGGTCCAAGCCGTTTCTATAAAATTATGGAAGATTATAATTCCATTTATCAGCATATGATAGAAGAAAAAAGTAAACAAAACAGTTTTAGTCATTTTCATTGACGATAATATGAATTTTATAGTTGTGATAAGGTGTTTTTATAAACACCTCCATGGATGATGGCTATGAAATTTTGAAAGAATGTGAGGTTAATCCCTAGGTACATTAGTGTATTTTAGATCCTTAATTGTATTGGGGAAATAAGATATTGTTGCAAACTCCCACCAAACCTCTTCCAAGTGCATAATGTGTTCCATTAATCAATACTAAGGAATTATATACTGGAACCATAACAAGTAAAAAACTCTTATTCCATACAATTTTAATGTTATATCTCATATGTGGAATAAGTCGTGTATAATGAAGATCAAAGAGATATGGTGTTGTGGATTGAGGGCACTCCGGTAGTCAAATTTATAAAGCAGAATCAAATTTTATATGATGCTATGTGGGAACCCGAGGATGTAATGATATAAATTTACCCTTACATATTTTTTAATAATAAATAAAAATTTCTTCAATGAAATTAGTTTTAATGGAGGGGTGTATAATGTACCAAGCTATGAATTTTAGTAAATTATATTCCATAATTAAATACCATGGGTGTGACATTTCTTCCATTCAGCACCAAAATAGATTGAAAAATAGTTTACCTTGAGAATATTATTAAAAAAATCATTATATTATACCCATTAAATATGATTGTTTCAATAGAAAAAACCAAATTTAATAATAACTATATAAAAATGTGAAATAAAACCAACAACATTTTCGTATTAGGATATTTTTGATTTGTGAAATTTATTTTATACATGTTTATAGAAAATTTGATATTTATAAATTCTAGAAACTGAATAATATAATTTTTTTAGTATTTTTAATAATAATTTTTTAATTAATTTACATGTTGAATCTCATTTTTAGCTATAAAATTATGTTACCAAGGAAAATTCTATTCATCATGATAAATTTGTTATTAATTATATATTGGTGTTTTTATAAATTTATTATTTTTTAAATTGAATTTATCGATTTTAAATTAATAATTTAATGTGATGTTTGAGATAATATATGAATGAATTAACTATAATTAAATTTTTAATCAATGTTGAATAATATTAAAGACAGATAATGATAAAAATATCATAAAAAACGTTTTTATTCAACGCATTATCTATTATAATTAAAAGGATAATTTTCTCATTCATAATAATTGTATTTTGTTAAATGGAGACCAAATTAAGATTCATTGTTAAGATAATTTTTAGGACAGTTCATAATATATTTTTAGTGATAAGATAATAATAAGGGTAGATATTTAACAATGATTATATAGCGCTAAAAAGGGAAATGTAATGTGACTTGAATTTTACAAAATAAATTAGACCCCTATACCATCCATAATTCCCCTTTTAAGATGAAATTTCATACCTACATGCCTCACCAACATTTCATAAACTTACATACCTATCCCTCAAACAATTCCATTATAATAACATAATTACAAACCCCTTCTAAATAAGTGTCCTTATTTTGTACCTATAAATTTATCTTACTTAATATCTATTTAAATATACTTCCTAGTTATAAATTATCATACAAACCATCCCAATTTTCAGTAGTTTGATCCCCTCTAAAGGCTTGGTAGCCTCTAACCCAAATAATATTCCCCAAGAAAATTAAAATCCAAAGGAATGTTTTGGAGAAGTTCCAAATTATCAACCTATGTATTACATACCCTTTAAATTACCTACTTTAATCTCCTCATCAATCCTCCTCTAAAACCATTATAAAAATAAGTTTATAATTATATCAGTATAAAAAATATATATAAATTTTATTATAATGATGATAAATTTAATGTACCTTCGTAGTCAATACCTAAACTGAACACCCATGTCAGTTAGGGAAAATCTCTAAAGGCAATCTATGATCCCCACAGGATGACATCCAATATATGGGAATCAATAAATAAATCACTCTTGATGATTTTATCACATAATCCCAAACATAAAAGCAAAATAGAGAGAAAAATAATAAAAATACATAAATCTCCAAACATAAATAAAAGAACTAAAGTATACTAGATTAAGATCCAGATACAAGAATAAAAAAAACAAAACCATAAATAGAAAACATATCTATGTAAACTCTTTGTATCCATCTATATTCAGTAACTAACATTCTCCATGAGAAAAATTGAATAAAACATGAACCTACAATACATTATGGGTATATCAACATTTAGTGGAATACGTAGGGTGTGATCATGAAAACAATATAGGTATCCTCTACAGAATCCATAGATTTCCATTCCCAAAATAGTCTATATACACTATATTGGAAATATAGATATAATTTTTGTTTCAATCATTAAAAAAACTCATATATCCATTAAAAACCATTTTCAATGATCGAAAAAAACCATTTTTAATGTTTTACAAATTTTTCTAGTTATAAAATAAATTTTCTTTGAACCAACCCAATGTATAGAAAAAAACCAAAATAAATTGTTAAATAAAATGGGTAAATTCTAGATACTATTAGTAGAGGATAACAAAATAATAAAAACTCAACGATGAAAGGAAAACATGATTAAAAAAACTGAACATAGTAGAAATCCATGTTACATAAACAATAATGAAAATTCATTTCATTTATTCATGGGAATATCATAAAAATATAGAGAGGTGACCATTGATGTACATAAGTTATATCATTCATTAAGAATATTGATACAATCCATAGTCTATATCAAAAATTTATATTTTATAGTAGCCTCACTAGTGGCATATCCCTACTTGGGCCATCTTCAACATAGGGTGAGATAATTTATATCATAAAGACTAAATATTAACTATCCCTCAACACACTAGATGAATCCTAGGATCCCATGATAATATTATATGGTAAAAGTGAGGTGGACAATTATTGTTTATATAAACCATAAAAATTCAGTTGATCGAAAACAATAAAACCACCACTTAATACTGAAACCATCAATCTGGAGACCCTCTAAAAGATGGAGGACTTCATTAGGGATGTTTATTTTTTAGAAAATACAATTAATGAACCATCCAATCCTGAAAATTCTTAGAATTTTGAATCACATTCCAATAAATATTAAATTGTACTTATCATGTACTAATTATTAAAATCCATGAACCATTTTTTAGTAAACATAATTCATTAAAAAAACAACCAAATGGAATTTAAATATATAATTACATGTTTTAGGATTAAAAAAATGCCTTTTATAGAAATAATTAATAAAAAAAATATAAAACCTTATTTGGATGTCATTTGGAATCAAATAAAACATTTTATGAAAAACCATGATTTTAAAATGAGATCATTCTATAGAAGTTACATTTATATGCATGCACACTTCTATATGTGAAATCCATACACATGTGTATACACACATATCATAGTATAATATAGATTGAAAATCATAATAATGGTAATGTTTCAATTAAAGAAACACTAGGAAGTGTCACAAAAGAACTTAATAGTTTCTCACATAAGAACCAAATCCATATAGATGAGAAAAACCCATTCAAAAGTCAATTTTACTTTCCACCCAATCCTACTAAAACCCCAATGAGGATAAAAAAGTAATTCATTATATAATTATTAGAAATTACAATCGTAAATTAATACATTATTTATCAAACATATAGTTTGAATATTTTTTGTCCTAACCATTCAAATCCATTGATAGAGATTTTTTTAATCAGACCAAAAACATGGAATTAAATAAAAAATCATTTCTTGAATGAAAAAGCATGATGAATAAATTAAAAAATTATTTGTAAAATATTAAGCATCATTTATCATTTTTAGGTATGGAAAGATATAGAGAAACAAACTTAAATGGTAGGAAATTATGATTGAACCATTGGAAACAGGAAGGACTATACCCAATTGAAAAAATGCAATCCCAAAAATCAGAATAAATTACTCCAATTAGAAATCCATTATTATGGGGTTTATCCATGAGAGGCCAAATATAGTAATGAACATAAAAACATGATATGAGGAAGTGAATATAATACCATATGGGATAGATCTAGTAAATCATATGAATTATTTAAGGAGTGTTTACCAAATGAGGGTAGGATTGGGGAGAAGTTTTTAGGAGGCCCTTCACTTAGAAAAACTTAATTGGTGATTGAATATGTCAAAATATTTTTTAATATTGGTAGAGTAGAATATGAAATTCAATGTTTTCATATTCTGGGAAATTATCAATGTTATGAATCTTGGTTTACACAGCCATTTTCTAACCATGAACTATCCTCTTATAGGATATTTCGCCCTCACATGGTTCGTATCATGTTTTTGAAACCATATTCTATCCTCAAATATTTTTACTTTAAAAAATATCTAAATACTCACATGTTTTCAAAATATTTGCTTCTAATCATGTGCATGTTGTGAACCATCTCTTGTATAACTCAATAATGATGTCTAGTTCCTCCAAAGCCGTGGATGGTTTGGAGTAAACCATAAGATACCCATGAGTGAAAACCCATTATAGAAGAAAATATATTAATATAAACCTTTTTATTAGGTATTTAAACAATTTACAACAATCCTTGTTCACTAATAATTCACATGGCTATAAACAAACCCAAAATTTCAAAACATAATACTACATAGGGAATCTGATTTGAAAAATAATTAAAAAATTAAACATAATGTAATAGATTAAATAATATGGAAAATAAATTTTTTTATTTCTAAATTATCCCCCCCATGAAAAAATTATACCACTATAAATTCACCATGACCCAGTAAAGAAAAAGAACCAAAACTCTCAAATCGAAAGAAAGAACCTCCAAAACTAACCTCTAACAAAACCCAAACAGAACAATACCTCCAACTCCATTTTGTCCCATTATATCCCAAAAGACACAAATGACTATATTAATAGAGATAATTTTCTATAATTAGTGGTTATAACCACAATTTAGAAACAAGAAATCATGATATTTGAATAGGTACATTCACCCATAAGAGATGACCCCCAACCTGAAATGGGTTTTCAACCACGTAAACTAAAATAAAAAATTAGATAAAAATATATCTCATAATTATGTATTAAAAACGTAAAAAATAATTTGTTTGTAATAATAAATCATCTATAGGAAACCGATGATATAATATAAGATTAAGGGAAATGGGGAATGTAAGAAATAAGGGAGAGGGATGAAAACAAAACAATTATGAACAAAATATTTGAGTGGGTACCTCATAATCAGAGATACGAATGGATGATGAAACCCCATATATTGAATGCAATTATTTTACTTCTATCGATATTCCACCCTATATAATTTATGACTTTTTATCCATGGCCACAGAGAAAAGAAGACTTCGCATAACTAATTCAATATGATGTTGAATTCCAAAATCCACTACACGGATATAACACCTGTGTGGGATCCTTATAATGAAAATATATAAATTATGGACTTGATTCCGTAGTAATGGGTTAAATTTGTTTAAAATACCCACCAGATGAGCTACCATCACTAGAGCCAAGGACTAAAGGACTACCGGCCACAATAGGATACAATTTAGAAACCCACTCTTCTAAAAATGACTTATCCACTAGCTTTGTAAAAATTACTTGTCAAGAAGAAAGAACTAAATAAATAATATATTGTAAGAAACCCTTCATAAAGATATTATTTTTAAAAAAAATCACTATGTCACACTTTTAAAGAAAAATATACCTTCTTAATGAAGTATTCAACTTACAACATTATATTATATTGACCATTCAGAATACCAATAATTCTTCCACTTTATTTACATTCACCTCTTTAGGGATAAACCTGTAGAATAATGTGTTCATGATGTTCTCTCAACTCATCACATATTATATCAATAATTTAATTAATTCCTCTGTCATAACCATAATTGGTCCCTCAAATAGACCAAAAAAATCCTCACCCTCTCAGATATTGTGATTTTATGGATATGAAGATTGTTTCAATTCCTTAAATAAACACCGTATCCTTTTATATATCCTGGAATCCTAAGGTGTTGGGGCACAATATTTAAATGTTTGGATCCCAACACCAACTATGTGTATGGGAATATTCAACCAATAATGGAAAGTCTGAAATGATTCTTGGGATATTTTTGGGACGCACTCTCTAAATAACAAGAAAAATAGAAAACAGAATCAAAATCAAAACAAAGTAAAATATATTTTATAAAAAGAACCAATATATCTAAAAACACCAATATTATGAAGAAAAATTAAAACACAAGACAAAATAAGAGATCCACTTTTTTAAATCCACTAAATATATTTTAGGTGTGAAACCACTTCACTTCAAAACCCACATCAAGTATCAAAACCATTTCAATGAAGTCCCTTCCACCTTATTGATTTTAAATTTTCAAAAAAAAAAATCCACTGCATTAAAAATAACCTAATCCTCATCAGAATTTTTTTCCCATTTCCATCATTTAAAGAATTAGGAAAACATTTTTCTTTTAACAATTTTTAAAATTAAAAACACACATTAAAAATAATAAATAAAAGAATTATCTCATTTGAATGGAATTTGAATTCTATTTATTGAATAATTTATATAATAATATAAATTTAAATCCCATTCATTCCATCAAAAATAATACCAATATAAATTCTCAGATAAATCCTATTAATAAAGTGGAAGATATTTATTTATGACATTACCAAATCATTTAGCATACCCAAAAATAATCAAGAATCCTCCAATGGGAAAATATTAAATTGTTTACATAGGATCCACATTGTTTTCTTGGTCACACAAGCTCACCATATGACGTAGGTTCAATGTGATTTTAATCAAAAATAAACCCCATAAAACCAAAATAGAAAAACATAATATAAAATGAAAAAAATCATAACCACACTATCACTAGTAACTCAATGCTCAGGATGGGTAAGTCTTTATGACCCTCTACATAAACATACCTTTTGAGTCCCAATATTTTATCTCATTTGTATAAATAAATACTCGACTCACATTAAAATCTTATTAATGAAATTAAAAAACTTTTTTGAATGATTCCAAAAATAGTTATTTTTCCAAGATCTATATTTGAATACCAACATTAAGGCAAGAAAAAAACCATTTATTTGTGATAATAAGAGAGGTAAAATTTAAAGACTATAAACATATTATAATATAATATGAAAAAATAAAATTGGAAGGGATAATAAGAATATATAAATAAACTAATTGAGTAAGAATCAATTTCTATAAACTATAATAGATATTGATGTAATAAATTCTTGTACACCTCAAAATTATATTGAGATTTTACCCAAGATTTTTATTATTCAAATCCATGTAATAGATATTCAATTTTTTTCACAGTCTATCACCAATCTGACTACTCTACACTAGTCTCAGTAGTGGCATAACAAACCTAGTCCATTTTTCTAATAGGTCAGATCTTTTCAATCTAATCCGGACTAAATAATAATTGTATGATGAGCCTCAAGATAATTTCCGTGATCCCATGATATTAGATCATGGGAAATATGATTTTAAACATGTATAGTTATCATCAACCATAATAACATAATTCAACCATGAATGTTAATCTCACATATTAATGATGATACTAACCATGTAAATACCATATCTAGGATGGATTATTTCTATTTGGGGGTACAAGTTGTCTAAAACACATTGAATGTAAAAAACAGACCATAACATTCTATTAATTCAGAAACACATTTGATGAATCTCTAAAAGGTACTAATTAGGCCTTAAAAATTAGAAACCAAAATTGATTTTTTTGTAAACCACCTCATTTCAAAACCACATATAATGTCAATGTAATAGTACACATATAGTGTTCAAGGGTCCAAGTAGTCCTTTAAAAAATTCATTATGAAAAAAAATAACTAAAAACTTATTTGGAAGTATTTTCTAGATACAAATAATTTGACAAAAAATAGGATTTCAAAAGGATGAAATAAAATGGATTTTCAATTTATTTGGATGCACACTTTGATTTGTGCACCCCATGCACATGTGGGTAGTTAGATATCACCAGATAATAAAAATGGAAAACAATATTATTATCAATTTATCAACTAATGAAACCCATGAATGAATAATAATATAATAGATGATATTCTCATATAAGTAACACATCCATAAACATGGAAAACCCCATCCAGAACAAAATATCACAATCCCCACAATTTTAAAAAAATCCAAAAAGACCAATAAAACATAAATCACCCAGATCAATTTGAAAGGCCTCTTATAATTGTTTTCAAATATATAGAATCCATATAAATTGATCACATATATGAAGATACATTTAAATGATTTTAAAAACCTAATTTTAATCAAAACAGTAATAGGAAATCTATCAAAATTCAATTCTAGAAATCAAACTAATGTAAAATGTAATTTAATTTAAAAATTCATATGTTACACATAGAATTTATCATAATGGTAATGGTGGTAGAAATTCCACTCAATAGTGATCAAAATTAATAAATCCATCCGAAATATGATGAAATTGTCTAATTAGTTACACAAAACACCCTATTATAAAGAGAAAGAACTCAAATTTTCCAACCCTTCCCCTAGGGTTTAACTTATAGAGACCCAAGCTAGTAAATAATATAAAACATGAGTGGTGGAATAATAGAGAAGAAAAACAGTCCAAGATCCATGATAATATTTCATATATTTATGGAGAAGCATCATACTAATATGGATGAGTAGGCGGGAGGGTTTGGGATCCCCTAATTTTCAAAAATATTGGGGGAATTATTGAATCAGGGAATATTATTATGATAAAAATATAGGAAATTCATCTTTTAGGTAACTAGTAAAGTTTTATGGTGAGGCCGCATAGTTAACCAAACCATGAACAAAATATTTACACTACTCTAGAATTATAGACCAACCTATAATGGGTTGGATATAAATTTTGGAAACCATGTCCACAAAATATATTCGCATCATTTGAAACACGCCACATAGATCCCCAAAACTATGAATATTGTTTGGGATGACTCCCAAGAACCATAATAAGGTCAAATAATTCCTCCTATGACCTTAATGGATTCTTTAAACCATCTGATTAAAATGTGATGAAAACAAGAATGATTATAATAACAAAAAAATCCCCTTCTACAATGTATTTATATAGTTTCCATAAAACCATGTGCACTAAACATGCACATGACTAAAAACTGATGATAAACTCCAAACCCTAACACTTAATTGGTAAATAATCCAATAAAAATTGAGAATATTAATCATAAAAATGATTAAATAATTAATAAAAAAAATTTGGTGTCTGATAGTTTAAAAAATATGGCTCTCTCTCATGTAGTCTCTTTATGATCACAATCACCGTCCAAGTTTTCTAAAAAAATCATTTAAGTGAGTTTTTGTGTTATAATTTAATTCCACATGGTGGAGTTAATGAAATCATGAATATCATTTGATTCCTTATTAGAGATTTGTAGGAATAATTTTTTATGATTCAATTCCTTTTAATAACCAAAAAATGATCAAGAAGGAAGTGGATAATTGTCCACAGGATGGTGGATATATGCAGACCGCACTAGATCACTAGTTTTGGGAACTGTATAGATGGTTCCACTGGTGGGTAACAAATATTATTCATTAGAAACACCATCCAACTAAATATGTCTCGTAAGATGTTTGATGGTGATGGAAGAATAAAGTTCATAAAATATATTCCCATTGGAAAACCAGTGGAGGTTTACCATATAGATCATTAAATAACAAGAACCAATGATACCTCCTAATTTTCCAGTACCTACATAGTGTTGGATAATATGAAATTATGGTTGTTGAATAATCCAATTAAAGAGATGTATTTATTATAATAATAATTCATTGAATCAAGTATTCCATAACATAATTTCCCCTAATGTATTCTCAATGGATCATGCACCTATTGATTCCTATAAATGGACTCCCATAGACCCTTTAATGTCTATATATTATCCAATGATTCTCTAAACTTTAAATATAAAAATAATTTATACATAAATCTAATCCACCAAAATAGCTTTTCTATTTTCTAAGTCCATCTAGGATTTCATCCTTCTTCAAAAATATACCATACCCTGTTATAAAAATCCATCCCGAGGATTTTGAGTGGCTTTTTAATGGGTATTCTAAATGTAAAATAAACCCACTCATTCCTAAACACCATTTTATAATGGTTTATTACTCCAAAAAATTGGTTTATAATATAATTGGATAATATATAATCACATGTTAGTGATCAAAAGGGACAATTTTTATGGATTGGTATCCCAATCAGTGCCATGATAGATGGATTATTAGTAAAATAGACCTTTTAAGTAAAGTGGTTCATATTTAGGGACTAAGATATATATATTTAGAAACATAATTATTAGTTTTCTAAATTATCATTACCCTTTACACATTTAAAATTTTATTTTATATTCACATTCTTAAATAAAATAAAAATCAACCATTTCTACACTTACCTTTGATATTAACCATTTAACACAGATTGAATTTATCAACTATTAATCAGTCAATTTATCTATTTATTTTTTTCATTACATCAGTTTTTTTAATTTGTATATATTATTTCCTTTATGTTTTAATTTTTATGTATATTAAATTCAAACCCATCATTACATATATCAAGGGCCAATAATGGGTATTAATGTAGGGATTTCTATTTTTAGGATAATATTATTCTTCTAAACTTATGGGTATTTTTGTTTTTAAAATATGAAATGATTTTAATGATTGATTTCTTTATGGGATTTAATTCATATTTTAATGTTCCAATTTTTTATGGAATTCACTATGAATATTAGAAAAAATGTATCTATATCTATCATTATATAATATGAAGTCTTGTTTTTAAAATTGAAATTATTGATTATGTTATAGTTAATGTATTATAAAAAATTATATTAGCAATGATATTTAATTTTTTTTATCATAATATAATATTAATGAATTCCATAGAGTAAGGTCATGATAATAAGGATTTTAATAATTTTTTTGTTCGGGAAATTTCCATATGGAATATTAAAATTATTAGAAGTCACATTTGAAGAAAACCATAAATTAATTTGTAGTTGACATGATATGTATAATTCTTATTCTAAATCATTACCTTCGAAAAAATTAATCTATTACATATATGTTTAAATGATTTACTAACATTTTAAATTGTATAATGTCATATAGTGATTAATAATATAATTAATCATTCAAAAATTAATAATAATGGGTTATACATTGACTCTGGGCACCAAATGTCAAAATCATTCAAGAAGCTAAATAATTGTAGATGATGTTTGTCAAGTAACTCATAGGTTCCATAATGAAATATGAAATGATGTTGAAGCGATAAATGGGTAAATAGTAAAACAACATAAAATGTGTAATGAAAACCATAAACTTCCAAGATACTAATGATGAACCATATGGATTTAAGGGTTTTCAGTAGGATCAACCTTCCATGAACAAGGATAATGTTATAAAAATTATGAAAATAAACAAGAATTAATATATAAAGTAGGAACCATAACTCACAAGCTATGAAATTAAAAATTAAAGTACGCATGAAGACATAGTTCTATATTAATATGAGTAAGAATAGTTAAGTGAAATTATTAAAAAAAGATATAAAGACACAATGTGGAGTGCATGTGTTGACTCTATGAATTAAACTTCTACATCCCCATATTATGATTCATTCCCCAAGTTACATACGTTACATGTTAATGAAGATACAAATTAAACAAACCTCTCACATTTTCCACACCATCCTCTTAGCCACATAATATTTTTATTCTCTCTTATTAATTAATCTCATCATGTAACAGAAATTATATAGGCCAAAAATATTCTTGTAATCATATTTAAAATGGTTTTCATCAAATATATTCTCAATAAATATCCCTCAAAAATAAATATAAGGAACTAGTTTAAGAGAGGTAGAATATTTAAAAGTAAAATGATAATTTTTTAATAAAATTTTAGCTCTCACCATGAATATAAATAATCATATAGATGTTAATAAAAATGAAATCATTATTAAGGACCAAAAATGTTATATTTCAAATTTACAGACAGATAATATAATTTTAATAACAATTTGGGATTTAAAGGAAATGAAATGTTTTTGTTTTTTTTGTTTTTATAAAATCCCTCAAAAACATGTAAACTATCTTAAAATATATATATTATTAAATTTTTTCCACATTTTCATTTTTTGAGTTAATAAAATCGAATGGGGGATTTAATCTAAGTTTATGATAATATGAATTCACTATATTGGGGACCCAATTAAATCTACCCTTATTCCAAATATAATAATATGAAACCTCATTCAACACAATCATGTATTCTAAAATATTTAATGGCTAACATATGTGGACCAAATATCATGTGGTCACCAAAACATATAGGCATTTTTTTTAAAAACTTCTTCCATGTAGAAACTTATGACCCATTGTGGTATATAATTTTTTTTTATGAAGACATTTATGTTACATCATTCTATAATTAAATCAGATCTATAATCCAAATAAAGGAAATTTTAAATTTGGAGATGATTATAATTGTAAAACAATTAGTGAACCAAACATTGGATTTTCTAACTAAAGAGTAATTATTTTTTTATAGATAAATGTATTGAAAAATAATTTCTTAATCATATGTAAATTGTGTGATATATGCTTTAATATTTCAGTATAAAATGCTTTTATTAAAATTTATTAACAAAAAATTAAAACTATAATGTACCATTTCTCAATTTAAAAATTTATATATAGTTAATTTAAAATTATTTTCAAAATAGAATAATAAAAATTGTACTTCACAAGTTAGTGAATCATAAATTTCATATGGATGCTTCATTAATTATATCAATCATTCTCTGCTTAATATCAAACACTATCAACTAGTATGAGAAAATCCCAATTTAATTCTAATGATTACCTTGTTTCATGTTATTTCAATTTTGTATATTGCACAAATATTCTATTAAATATTAAAAAAATTACTATTTATATATTTCTGAATTAATCCATATTGTACATTTTTGTCCTTCTCAAAGATAAAATTTATGAGGAAACTCTTAGAAATTTTTAATGATTGAAAACATTACTAAATTAATATGGGAATTCTTCTTATCTCATAAATGTTAATCATTTAATGTATTTATCAATGATTCTAAAAAGGATAAAATGAAAAGGTTTCTACCTATTTTTCAGTTTATATTGATGATGATATAGAATTTGATAACAAGGAAAAAAATTATATGTATTCTTCAAAATGTTGTAATCATTCTTTTTTTACTCGTATAACACCTCAATATATATTTTTTCAGAGTGAAGAAATTGAAAAATTACTAAAATTAATCTAACTACTATAACTTATTTCAGATTAAAAAAAAAAATTGTGATGTGGTAGTATATATTACCTCCTCTATCATTAATTATGTTCCTAAAAGAAATTTTATTCTAAAAAAAATATGGTACTTTAAACTACAAAATAACTCAATGTTATAATTTTTTAATATTAATTTACAAAAATGATTTATTATAAATTCCTATTAAACTTTTTGAATGTTTTTTTATAAATACTATAAGGTAATCATTATTGGGAACACCAACATAATAATGATATGATATGCCTTTAATAGAATGAAAAAAATTGTGGAAACATGAATAAATGTTCTTAAATAAAATATTTCCATTATCTATTTATCAATATGTTTTTAATATAGTATTTCAAATGATCATTTTCAAACTAATGATGCTAAAAAAAATAAAAAGAATAACTTTTAAATTTTTTACCTAATGCTTTAATGAAATAAAAAGATTAACCCCATTAAAAGTTTATCACAAATTTTCATTTGGGAACTCATACTCATATATCAATCTAAAATAAGGGTGAAAACCATAAATGTATTTCCAACCTAGGTCCCCAAAAACATAGTAATTCCATTAATATTGAAAATTGGGTACATTCAATGGAAGTGGAACAAAATAATTTCACTCGAAATGATGTTTGGAGGCTCATGTAAAGACCTATTAATCATTAAATTATATTATCAAAATGGGTTCTTATAAATAAGCCAAATTTTGTTGGAAATACTATTAAAACTGTATATTTTTTAGATTCTATATGTTATAATCATAATATGTAATTGAATATAGTGAATTATTTTAAATTTTTTTGGTTATAATCTATTATAATGTTCTCAAAAATCACTTCCCATATTGATATCAAACTCTATCAAATGGACATAAAATGTTATTTTTAAATGGATTTAATTTTTAATTATTATGTGGAACAACCACCAGAATTTAAAATTCACTTTATCAAAATTACCTTTTCAAATTATCTAATTATTTTTATTGTTTAAAACAAGTCTCTATGGTGTGGTACAGACATTCTTCAATTTATTTTTCTGTAAACAGTTTTAAAATAAGAAAAAATCAACTTTTGTTTCAAAAAAACATCTCCAATGAAATGTTACACAACAAAATTTTTGTTAATGATGTGATTTTTATTTCTAGTATTCAATATATTTATTTTTAATATTATTATTTAATAAATAAATATTTAGAAATGCATTATTTTCTAAAATCAAATTATTTCAAGGATTTTAGTTTTCGTGAAGAAATGATTTCATTGTTATAAAAAATTGAAAATAAAAAAATGACCTCTTAAAATGATTCAGAATTGATCAAACTATAGAAATTAGTATAAGAATTTGTACAACTTATATTGTTTATTTGTATTAATATAATAATACTTTTCACAAAAATCCTTATAGAATAATTGTTTTTAGTATATAATATTTTATTTAGACCTCAATAGTTATCATGTTTAGTGTTTTTCATTGTTATTATATTTTATCAAATCTTACTAATTATCATAAAAATATATTAAAATAGATTTTTTTTATTTGAAGAATATGAAAATATCAATTTGATTTATCTAAAAGGAAGAAATTTTGAATTAACTACTTTTCCATAACCTAATTTTGTAGTATTCAATGTTGATCAGAAAAAACAATTTGGAGATTCTACCTACATAGAAAATCCATTATTTAAGGTACTAGAAGGAAGATGAAATCTATTTATCTTTATTCCCTAATGTGAAATTCATATCCATTGGGAGTTGTTTTACCAAAATATTATGAACGATACAAAACCTCTATGACTCTAGGATAATATTTTACCATATCCCTATCAAGTGAAATAATACCAGTCCCATTAATATCATTAAAATAAAATATATCACTCTCAAAACAAACACATTGACAGTTGAAAAAATTTCATAACAGATCACTTATATAAAGGTGATATATTATAAGAAATTTTCTTTATAGAATATCAATTCGATGATAATTTCAAAAACCTATTTCTCGTGATGTTTTAAAATTTACTAAAGGTTAATTTGGAATTGTTTTCTTGTGATATTAATCTATTAATAAAAAATTAATTATTTTTAAATTAATAAATATGAATCAATTTTTAATTTCTTATTTTAACATTTTTATTTAAATTTTTATATGATCCCTTCTCATCTTCTATAATTTACGGGTGGGGCATATATCATCAATTGAATAGTTTAAAATAGGATATATATTTTTTCATAAAATTTAGATCTTTATGTTTCAAAAAAACTAATTAATTTGTAGTATTCATATCCATTTTATAAAAATAATTCCATTTATTAAATTTGTTTTTAAACTAAATTCAATTAAAAACACATAAAATAATAATGTATATATTTGTTTTTTTAAAGAATATAGGAATATAGTTTTTTTTATATTAATGAAATTTAATAATGAGTCAAATTATTTTTAATACATATCCATCTAACATAAATATAAGCAATTATTGAAAATATAGAAATATAAGAATGATTCAGAAGTTAAGTTTCACTTAAAAGTTATTATTCGTTTTATATTATGGAATATTATATAAAATTGGATGTAAAATAATTTAACTAGAAGATTTGTATATTGGGAAAGGTTTTTATCATTAATATTTTTCACTTTGGATTTTTTATTATTATTTAAAATTCTCTCTCAAAAAGATCCTTTTATTCTCTTCTATCTCTCTCTCTTTACCAATAAAAGGGGGATTTGGATGTAAAAAGGAATGTTTGTCAAAAAAATTATAAAATTTACATTTTCTATATTTAATATTTATTTAAAAATATAATTTTTTTGACTATTATTTTTAACATTTTTTATTTGTATCTATGTTTTTATCGATTAGATAATCCTAAAGTTTGTGAAAATTTTTCAATTTAAAAAGGAGTGAATGATAATTTTAGAGAATTTATGGTTTCATTTTTCTCAAAAAAAGGATAATATTTTTCCTAGTACTGATTGATTTTCAAAGGGGGATTTTCTAGAATTTAATTTCTCCCTGATTATAGTGTTCTTGGTGTTTTATATCCTTAAGCACATTGAAAATCAAATCAATATGTCAAATTTTGTAACAATATCAATTTTTATTGATTTTTACTTAACTTCTATTTTCATATTATGTGTTTTGGGTTATAAAAAAATGGGGGTTATATACCTCTTGATCAAAGACTGATTACTTGATCATAAACATATGATTTTGATGATTTAAATTAAGTGTGTTTTAGGATTTTTGTTACATTCCATGTGATGTATTTCATTATATGTGGATGTTCCATTGAATTGTGATTAGGGTGATGGAAATTTCTCGTAACACGATTCATGTTCATATAATAACCATAAAACAAAATTGAAGTTAGTTATGTATTCTCCAAAAGAAACAAATTATGTGAATATAGGACTATCTTTCTTGTGTAGAGAATAATCCACCTGATCCAATAGTCGTAGAACCAATGAAGCCTATAAAAAAATTGTCTCACTAGTGGAGTCCCACCAAACATCTGGTGGTGATGTTCAATGAACATTTTTCTGTAATAAGCCTATTGTAAATCTAATGGAGGTTCAATGGATGGAAAATAAAATATGTACAATCAAGGATGCCACCATTTTGTAAATCCACAACCCAATACTGGATACAATGCAAATTGATGGCATCAATGTATCCATTCCTCGACTGAATTATATTATAGTTAAAATAAATTCAATCTTGAATATGATGGGTTTATAACCAAAAGGAATTATATAATGTTTTTGATCCTCCATGAGACTATAAAAGTACTCCAAAATCACTTTTTTAATTTATATATTACTATAATGATGCTCCCATGTTTTAATAAAAATTGAAATCTTAAAACTCAAAAATAATCTCCAATAACATTTCTAATTTCCCAGTCACATAAGGAAGTAAAAAATTCTCTCAAAAATATTATCCTCCATTGTATTCCTCTATCAATAAGCTATTTTACATGCTTTATAATCGGTTCCACTAAATTGAACATCAATCTGATATTCTAAAATATTTACAATGGGTAATCACTCTACAAAAATAATGGGACAATTCCCTTGGCTATCTAAATATTTCATGATGGTGTTCACAAGACACAATTATGGGGCTTGAGTTTTATTATGATGACCAATATAAAGGTATTTTTAATAATAAATACATCTCAATTCATGAGTTGGATATGTATGGATTCACTTCGAGCATTAATCAAACACTGTATCAATTTTGATTTTCATATCTTTACTATTTCCACATTGCATCATTTTTTACCAATTCAAATACTTTAAAAAGTTCAATAAATCATTTCCATTATTAAAATTGATATTTAATTATTAACATGGATTTATTTTATCAACTCTCTATGGATCTATTTGTGTATTTATTTATTAAATTGTATCGAAATTGGTATTGTTTTAAGTTTTTCAACTAAATTTGAAATTATTTTCTAAAAAATGGAAGATAAAACATCATCTATAAATTAATATTAATCAAATAACATACATTACTTATCCCCTTCGTATTCAATAAAAAAATGAAAATTCATCGCTAGTCTCTGTGAAAACCACCACCACCATAAATGACAGAATACAATTCCCATCACCATCATTCAATATTGTTTTGAGAAAGGGTTTTATTATATAAGTATGTTATAAATATCATAAATTATATTTTAGAAATATAAATATTGAATTAAATATGATACATTAGAAATGAATGATCATTAAAAAATTAACCACCAAAAAAACATTGCTAGAGGATAATATATTTGTTTATAAGTGAAAACCTGTTTTCAATTTCCCATATTCTTATATATCACCCTAATAAAACAAAGTAAAATCTTTATAATTTAATTTATCTTTTTTAGTGATGATGATATTATAAAATAATTAAATCTTCTTATAACAACAATCACACATAAATCTTATAATACTCCTGTTGGGTTGTTTTAAACACCTATAAGAAAAATAATATAAATTTATATCATGAATGTAATTTAAAACTAAATATATGATATTAATAATTAAATATTTTTTTATAATTTTTATTTTTTAAATTAAAAATGTAAATGATTAAATTATTTACCAGTATACATTTGTTAAAAATCACTAAAACAATATTTTCACAAATTTTATCTACGAGAACTATATATAAAACTGAAATATTAATATATTTTTTGATTATAATATATACAAATCCACAAATTATATAACATTGTATTATATGTCGAGTAATATTTTTGGAATAAGAATTGTGAACGTCCTCCTGATTATGAAATTAATTTAAAATGATCATGATTAGTGACACTAGAAATTGAAAATAAATAAAAAGTAACAATTATAAGAATTGTGAATAATGAAAATATATTTTTATAAAATTGTATAGATATGACTATGGTACATTAATAGAATATTTTGATAGTTATTTTTTATACATGAGGTTAAATACCTAATGTGGAAATCATGAGTAAAGCTAAGAGACATTTGAAACTAACATATCATTAATTTAGTTATCTAACATAATTATAACATATATGTTCAATAATCCCAACACTAAATGAAATCCTTTTTAAATAAAATTTTAAAAAAATATATATCTTTGGCTAAAATTATTTATTAATTACAATTCCCTTAAATAAATAATGTTCATTCCCATAAAATAATAAGATGTTTTAATAATAGTTTTTTATTTCACATAAATGGATCTTTATTTATTTTCAATATATTAAATTATTCTGGTTCTCATTTTTTGGTTGAAAATAAAATTTTTATCTATTCATGTAATTTTGATACTTTATAATTTAAATATAAAATTTATTACTCTCATTTTATGTGATGACATATATTTTCCACCTGATATAAAAAATGTTCTATTTTCCATGATGTGATCCTTTATAAATTAATATAAATTAGATTCTATGAAGATCAACATTTTTTCTGATTTAATATAGTATATACTGATCCAATTTATGTGGTTATTCATGTGTTACCTTTTAACATGTAATGTGAAGTACATTTTTATTTATAGGTTTTTTTGATGTGATGATTATTATTTTTTCTTTGGAAACTAAATGTGTATATTATATCTTTATGTTATGGGTGGAATCTATATAACACCCCCAATAAATTGTTTAATTATTTAAGTATTATTAGACAATTTGGAAATGAATATTGATACTTGATAAAAAATGGGAAATTGGTGGCGATACCTAAAATTCTTTGAGAAGAGGGTTATAAGGATTGATCTTATATGATGTATAGGTTGTATTCATGATCTTCAATGGAAAAGAATTGGGTATTCCCGATCTAAAATAATTTGTTTCTATGATTATATGTTTTCAGAACTCCTATGATATTCCATAATTATATACTCTCTAGATCATGATTTTCCCTCCCATTTTCGAATTCTTCATGTTGTGTTATATGTCGGAACAAATGGTATTATTTTTCTCTTATATATTTGTATGAATCATGTTTGTGATTTTTTGTTCTCCATATATGGGATTTATATGCTGATTTTTTTTTCATAAACTTATTTTCTCATAATGGGTAAGATGTTGAATTTTTTGTACTTCCCTTACTCAGTTTTTATGAAAAACTTTTTCTTCTGTTTCCATTTCTAAAGGAATGGGGGTGGGTTGAACATGGGATATATTCTGAAGAAGATATAGTATAATGAACATATATGGAATTGTTTAAATTAATTATAAAAAAAATTTCTTATATAGGAAGTCATTAATGAAATTAATCCTCTTGATTCTAAAGATATTGACTCTATTAAGTAATTTAATATTTTAAATTGAGAACATATATGGAATAAATCAATGTTTGGAATGGGTCACATAATATGAATCATTAAGCTATAATAATTATTTTCATAGTATGATTAGAATTATATAACTTACATGATGAATGTGTGACAATTTTTGTAATTAAAATTGGATGCCTGATGCAATTAGCCTCATATTCCATAAGAAATAAATATATGTTTGTTCTTGGAGATCACATGATTCCTTGAATCTAAAAACTATGAATCCTTTTTTTTCATGATTAAAATATTCCCACACAACCACATATGGGTAACACTTTTAACAATAACTGACACAACCATTGTTATTATTAGCTCCACCCACAAGTATCTCTGTGTGTCATTGATAAAAAGATGCATATTTAAATCATGTTGACAAGAATATCAAAATATGAATGAGATTCACCAATTTTTCATATATCATTAAGGGTGACCTAGATTATGTGGTAAAATCCAAGATATAATCCTTTAATATAAGATATTACATTTCATCATCCCATTCCAATCGTAGGGTAAAACATCACCGACCATAGTGGTGAAGGCTACCCAGTATTTGAAGTTTGGAATTACATCTAATTATTGTAGTGTCTAGTCCAAACATATACATCACAGGGTTAATGTGTGCCATTATGAAATAATCATTAAATAATAAAAAGGTAAAATCATGTATTTTTTTCAAATTACATATATCAATGTTCTTAATTAAGATTCTTAATTTTTCATTCGAATAAATTTTCAATTAAAATCTCTATTTTATACACTGAAAAAATATCTCATTACATATGTTGGTTTTAATTTAAAATATTTTTCTATTAGGTTTTTTAATTAAGGAAAAATGATAATGTGATAACTTATAATTGATTAGTATTATATGTTGGTAGCATTAAATTTAATATTATTAGTAATGGTATACACGATGAAGGTATAAAATTTATTCTATATTATTCTAGTTATTTAATTAATAAATAATAATATAGATATGTCCTAATAGTTTATTTAGTTATTAATGACATGTAATGATAATAGACATTCATTCATTAAATTAGTAATTAATCCATTCATAATCAAAATATAAAATCGTTCCTAAAGATATTAAAATACTTATAAACACATAATTAGGAATGTAATGTTTAAAATTCATACCATGGAATGTCTATAATTTATTTTCATAATGATTGATATATAGCTTGGGAAAGTCGAATGAATATTTGTTCACAATGTATATGAGTTTCACTTAAAACTGCCTATACTTAAATGGGATATTGTAGTAATTTATGTTGTTTCCAATAACCCAGAAATTGTTTTAGTATACTCTACTATAACTAAAACCATTTATTCAAATTGGATAAACATGTAGCTAACACGATCATTTCAATCAACCATAACAAGAATGTGATACAAGTAAATGGTATACAATTGAATTATGTGAAGAGGGGGAATGATTTTAGAGGATATAGTTGATTTAATTGTTTAGTAATAATAGATGAGATTAATAATATTATTTAGTTTTAATATCACAATTGTAATGACCCGTATCCAGATGCCCAGATTTAGTGCATTATTTTTATACATTGGAATGAATATAAGGAATCAAGTCCCAATGGACTGATCAGTTTAGAAGTCTTGGAACATAGAAAACATACATGAACTTTACATTACAATTTCAAACATAAAACACTGCATAAATTGTTATTTGAGAATGCCATTGTTCCATTTCTCTTAACCAAACATATTAATCATAATACCCTTATTATAATCCTGGGAAAATAAAACATAAGAAAGGGATGAACTTATATGCTCATTAAAGGTAGACAATTTAGCGGAAGATAGCATAAATAATAGGCATGGTGAATAATTGAAAACACATGCCTTTATAAATAATAAACATGAATACTTTATGGAAGAAATATGAGGAGAGTAAATAATTCTATAATAAAACATAGTCATGAGTATTCTACAAGTCTAATAACTACATAAACCATCAATATTATTTTCATAATGAGGGAATGTATAATGCCAGACATTCTGAATCATTTTGTCAAGCCCTCGGCCAAGACGTCTAAAACTGATTAAGGCCATGGCCAAAACCATATATCATCTTGGGAAAAGCCTCAGCTTATTCCATGTCTAATTGTCTCATGAGACATACCGATGCATCGAGGAGCTATAGTGGGCAACACCCATCACTTTATAGGTCCAATACATTCCTCATATGAAAAGGAATAAATATAATATCAACATTTGTATTAAAAATAGCATATGAAATTTCAATACATTATCTATAAAACATGAATTGTATAAAAATAATACATACAGGGTCAAAAATATCACAAAACCTTCAATACAATATGGAAGATTTTTATAATAATAAACAACTTCATAAAAGTTTAAAATCCATTCAATGGATGTTGACATATATGAAAATGATTTGTAAAACTCTTTGAGAGAAATATCTCTTTTTCATGAAGACATTTAAAAGTCACACAATTTAGAAAGGAGGAAATTTAAAGACATTTTTGAATCAAAGTGTCCCATACCACTTTGAAAATTTTTAATGGAATTGAAATTTTAAAAACATTCATGTCCAAATAAATAAATCCTTAAAACCCCATTTTGTAAACATGGACATTAATGAGAATGATTTAGAAGAGTAAATATTTAAAACATTTAAAATTATGTTTTAGTAAAATAGTCCCTTAAATGAATCCTTTTTAAAACTCTTTTATGAAACATGTACGTTGATAATAAATATGTCCCAGTATATACTTACGTAAAAACAACCTTGGATAATAAAGAGATTGTGAAATTAACCTTTACCATGTACTTTCCTTTGGTCAAGGGTACGTTTAATCTCCTGTATAATAAACATAATATGTTATTAAATTATACCATAACAATATTCATATTTATTATATCATTCATCATTCATTTAGTACTTTATACTACACATTTAATAATGATTTCCATGTTAAATTAACATTTTGGGTAATAATCACTTTCTTAATCTTACATGTTTTAAATTGTTATTCTTGATTGTATCATTTAGATAATTATTTAAATAATTCCACAATATAATCAATGATTTATATATCATATATATTTTGAATATAAGTGTTTATAATATATAGATATACGAAATGGAAGGCACCGTTTATGGAGACGGTAGGTCGTACGTACGCATAAATGCTGTTTCCGTTTTCATATCGTATTGAGTAGAAGTAAGTGAATAAGATATATGAAAGTAAATAAATACGTACATATATATATCCTGTAGAATTATTATTTCATATATTACATAATTATTAATAATATATATTTTTATAATCATCGTTGAATGGTGAACGTGGGAGTGAATCTCATAGCATCGTGGAGACGGTAATCTGTACGTACGTACGAGCGGCAATATCATTACACTGATGGTGAAATCGTATGTAATTGGATGTTATATCATATATAAAGAATAATTAACGTGTTATAATTATTATTTACATCAGTTATCCTCATTATTATACCCATCCAAAAAATGAAGTGTTTGAATAACAAACTACACCACGGCGTGGAGAGGGTAATCCGTACGTACGCACGTATGGTGACCATGTCATTCATACGATGGATAGATTAATGAAAATGGTTGTAAAATTTTTATAATAACATCATAGTATATAGAAGATACTGGATTTATTATCTTATATTGTAAACAACAACTAAAGAAGAAGGGGAAGAAGAAAAGAACATGAAAGAGGTGATGAAATATTTACCTCTTCTTCAGGTTCTTCCTTTCAATTTGATCAAAGGGATACATAGGATGGCTTTATGACCAATTTAATGACTCTAGTATGAGGGTAGTAATTATAGTAGGATATGTGGGTAGGTTTTGGTCGAGCCAAAAGTCTTTGGTGGTGTGAAATTAAGATAAGGGGAAGTTCCCTTTTATAACAGAGGTGAGGGTCACTTTAGGAAAAACATGAAATATTATTTTATAATAAAATAAAAATCGGTTTATAATGGATCAAAAATGAAATATTTAGAGTCTAAGGTAGGTATGGGTAGAAAAAATTTCAACAAATTTTTTTTAGACTGGTTTAGGTCATCATATTAACATTATCTTTTAGATTTAACTCTTAGTTAAATAGTTTGACATTTACTATGTTTCTTTGTATTTTTATATTATATGGTTAATAAACATTCTATAAATTGCTCATAGAACCCCAAGTGGTTCATTAATTTCATATATTTTACTATATAAGTCTTTATTCTGAACCATAGATTTTTAGGACTATTATATCATTTAATAATATAGTATTTTGTTTAAAAACTCATTTTTGTCAATTTTAACATTATTTAGTTTTTGGTTTTTGTGAAAGTCATAACAACTTTATTACTTAGAAAAAATACATTTAATTACTAATAACATGTCATAGTAACATATAACATTCTTTTATGGCACAAAAATTTCATATTATATTTATTTTAATGTTTATAATATCATTTATTTTAATCTTTTATTAATAAGGTAATTACTACATCATCATTGTGTCATAAATAAATTAAATTATTTAATTTCTAAAAATTATAAATAAAATACCTTTATGTAAGATATATTTTAATATTTATAATGAATATTTATAGTCTAAGATATCAATTATATATCCTCTTATAAAAATTCTTTACTAAAAGATACATGCTTTGGTTATTTTTGTCATTACTTTAGATTAATTAATAAAAAATGTCATTATCACTCCCATGTGGCTCCATGGGGTCCTAAAATCGCCCCAGGGATTTATATGGTCTAATATTTATCATCCAATAGGGTTATGATACGTGTTATGGTAATTTGATATTTTTTAATATTATTTTCTTACCCATATTTACCGGATTTACCTTTAACCTTGGTAAATAATGTATTTACCGAAGTAATTATTCATAATGTCTAAAAATAAAAGTTACCAATTTACACAATTTGGACCTCTTGAATTCAAAAATGGAATCCATTTTTCCAAATTCAGAAAATATAAGTGGCAGAAAATAATTTAAAATTTATTCCCGTTGTCAAAACAAAAAAGCGTGTTTTTAAGAAATAATGACTATCAAAATATTGACACTTGTTTATGTCTGATTTAATTGTGAAATTACATCCAATGACCTAAATTATATTAAATGATAAAAATATTATCTAATTATACTTAAAAACCATTAAAATGTATAATTTAACACTATAAATTATTTTGATTAAAAAGTTGATTTTAATTAAAATTTAGTATTTTTTCACTATTCATCAAAATATGAAAGTTATTAGAAAAGTACCAAAAATTTATCCAAACTAAATTTTTATGTCCTTATTCTGAATATTAATTGAATTTCACTAAATTTAATATATAAAATTGTCAAATATTGGATTTAAAATGTGTTCTCCATTAAAAGGCATAAAACTTCATTTTTTGAAAAATACCTCTTTTATCTTAAAATTTGAATTTTTCTATTATTATATATAAGAAACAAAAAATATGAATGTTAAAATTATATAGGATATATAAAATTTAAAATGTGGTTAATATATTCATAACCACTTTTTTGTAATTGTTAGTTTGTTAAGTCGTGGAGGGCGCAAACTCGCTATTGCGTGTAGCGCAAGATATTGAAATACTTTGAAGAGATAAAATACTATGAAATATTTGGGGTTTACATTCTCCCCTACATCAATAAATTGAATCCTCGCAATTTGAAATTGTTTTTTTAAAATTAAAGGTCAAAATAGTAAAATATATTTGTGGGAAACCTAAATCAAAAATTGGGTTAATAAAATTTAGTCTTAATAAGAGGGAAAAGGAAATGAAAGAGTCACCACAAAATTATGATATTGATTAGGTGAACATTGGTGGAAATTAAAGACACATAATTGGAGGGAAAACATAAATATCAATATGGAGTGATTGAGGTCATCAGTCACAAACATATGTAAAATTGAGGGCCTCAAATCAATCAATCTATGATGATTTAAAATATCATCGGTTCAACAAAACATAAGGTATTAGGATAAATCATTTTTGGTTTTAAAATAACTTCCCTAAAGGTTAGGAATTAATTTCTTCAAAGGATAAGTAGAAAAAAAATAATATTAGACAAGTATAGTTCCATCCGTTAACTAATTTCTACCATAAACTCATCTTTCACTCCAAAAGGATAATATAACTCAAAAATATTCTATTTATCCTAATCATATAGGGTTCCAAAAAAATGAATTTATAATTCATCTGTCAGATCATTTTAAAAAACTACATTATACAAACCAGTACATCACTTGGGCTAGTGGTAGGTGATGCACCCTTATCACCCTTCTGTTGCAGGTTCATGTCTCGCGGCCTTGCTGGACGTGACAGGTTGTTGCTCGACCTATGGGTTGTCCTTTTTATGACAATCCAAAAATAATCTCAAGAAATGATTAACCCTTAACAATAGTATTCAATGTCAAACTTAATTGACTACAACCTTTAGAGTTATCAAAAATACTTCTGTCGAAAGTCATAGTCCAAAATTTATAAGGAAGGTAAACACAATGATGATCCATTTTTTCATGTGACAACATTTGAATACCTTCATCATGTATTCTTTTAAAACATGGTAACACCCTGAATTACCATAAATCATTATTGATTACATTCATGCTCAATTATTCCTTGTAGAATACTGGATATAATCCTTATATCCAAAAATGATTAAACTCCAACAATGATGGAATATACAAACCATTTATCAGTTCCAAGGTAGTCAAGAATATCCAATATAATTTATCCAAATCAACCATCTCTTATTAAAAAATCACTACCTCGTTATTAGGACCATATTATGGTTTATCTTTCCTTAAACCATTTATTTTCCAAAAAGCTTAACTTGTTGTGGAGTCACTTTTCTTAGTACCATATAATCTCAAATCCCAAATCTAATAGTACTTTAGTACAATCGTTATTTATTTCCATAATTAATGTAACCAGTACATCATTGATGCAACACTCAAATGAAATAATTCTTAATAACAATTCAATTACACTAGTCATTTTTCTTCATATGTGGTAGTATCATAACTTGATTATTATCCAGTAGAAATAATTTGGGGCATACTCTGATAATTTGGACATAGATTCGTTTAGTGTCCCAACTCCTTATAGATGAAGCATTGTACTTTTGAAACCTTTTTCTTACCCTTGCAATCACATAATTGGGGTCCTTTTTCTCCACACTTATAACAAACACTTATTCCCTTCATGCATTTACCAAGGGGATTATTTTCCACAATTATCACATATGGTAAAATCCTTCTTTCCCCTCTCCCATTTATCCATCTTTCTCTCTATCTTCCTTTTCTTCTCTATCATCCCTTAAAATCCATTTGACTCAGATAATTCTTTACATATCTAATTAACACATGATACTATTTCTTCATAGGATGATATTACATGGGAGACTATTTCCTTTCTAAATTTTGCCTTAATACCATGAATTATATGATCATTCTTACTCTTTAGATGATGTGTATTACTGGAGTTCTCATTTCATCTACTGGGTGCCATTTCTAAACAATGGAACATAGTCGGTTAGTTTTATGAATCACAATACATAATTCCAAACTTTTAAAATACCCAACATAAATTTAAAAGCTTATGCATATAATATATAATCATAAAAAATGTTTTCTTTGAGGAAGTAATTACTCCTAAATCTTTCATAATTGCTTATAAAGAAAATGTTAATTATCCTAAGAATATCCCCCTTGAGTGTCATAAACAAGAGTTCCACAAGGCCCATTGTCATGTACCAGGATACCCAGAGTCAAGCCCGAAACTCCTTGTCAGAGTTTTCACTCTTAGGTACATCTGTGACAGAGCTGCCTCTACCTGCTTGTATACAGACAGGGATGTACTGCTTGGAAAATACACAAAATCTATACATTAACAAAATTTTAGGATTTTCTTATATATTAATCCTCAAAGTTTATCATATTTTAATGTTCTTTAATCATAGTTTATCTAAATCTATTTCCAGGGTTGTTTTTAAACTTCTTGTGATACCAACTGTAATGTCGTGCCCCCAGAAGCCCAAAGTCCGTGAATTATTTTAATACATTGGCATGATTACAAATAATCATGTCCCAAAAGACCAATCATTTTAGCAGTCTTGGAAAATATATTACATACATTAACTGTACATTACAATTTCAAACATAAAACACAACATAGATAGTTCTCTTAGATCACCATTATTCCATTTCTCTTAACCCTGTATATCAATCGTAATACACTTTTTGGAATCCTGGGAAAATAAAACATAAGAATGGGGTGAGCACAGATGCTCAGTAAGGGTAAACAATTTAATAGAAGATATCATAAATAATAGGCTTAGCGAATAATTGAAAACACATGCCTTTACAAATAATTAAAATGAATAATTTATGGAAGAAATATGAGCAGATTAAATAATACCATAATAAAAAATAGTCATGGGTATTCTACTAGTCGAATAACCACATAAACTATTAATATTATTTTTATAATGAGGGGATGTATAATTCTATCCATTCTAAAGCATTTTATCAAGGCCTCGACCAAGACATCTAAAAATGATTAAGGCCTCGGCCAAAACCATATATCAAATTGGGAACGACCTCAACCAATTCCATGTCTAATTGTCCCATGAGACCTACCAATGCATTGAGGAGCTATAGCAGGCTCCACCCATCACTTACTATGTCCAATACATTTTTCATATTAAAAGGTTGAAATATAACATTAACATTAATATTAAAACTAGCATATGAAAAGTCAATACCTTATCCATAAACCATGAATGGTATAAAAATAAAACATCCAAAATCAAACATATCAAAAAACCTCTATACAATATGGAATATTTTTATAATAATAAATCAACTTCAAACAAGTTTAAAATCCATCAAAGTATGTTGACATAGATGAAAATGATTTGTAAAACTCTTTGAGATAAATATCCCTTATTCATGAAAACAATTAAATGTCACAAAATTTATAAAGGAACACATTTAAAGAAATTTTTGAATCAAAGTGTCCCATACTAATTTGAAACTTTTGAAAGGAATTATCATTTTAAAAACATTAATGTCCATATAAATAAATCCTTAAAAACCCATTTTGAAAACATGGACATTAAATAGAATGATTTAGAAGAGTAAATATTTAAAATATTTAAAATGATGTTCTAGTGAAAGAGTCCCTTAAAAAATCCCTTTGAAAACACTTTTATGAAACATGGATATGGATAATAAATATTTCCTAGTATATACTTACGTAAAAACAACCTCGGATAATTAAGAGATTGCGAAATTAACCCTTACCTTGCACATTCCATAGGTCGAGGGTACGTTTATCCTCCTGTATAATAACCATAGTATGTTATTAAATTATACCACAACCATATTAATATTTATTATATCATACAAGATTCATTTATGACTTTATACTACCCATTTAATAATGATTTCCATGTTATATTAAACTTTTGGGTAATAATCACTTTCATTATCGTACATGTTTTGACTTGTTATTCTTGATTGTATTATTTAGATCTTGATATAAATACTTCAAGAATATGAACCTTGATTTATATATCATATATATTTAGAATATAAATATTCATAATAGATAAATATATGAAATGGAAGGCACCATTTAAGGAGATGATAGGTTGTACGTACACATAAACGTTGTTTCCGTTTTCATATCGTATAGAACTGAAGTAAGTGAATAGGATATATTAAAGTACATACATATATAAATATATATCTCCAGTAGAGTTATTATGTCATATATTACATAATTATTAATTAATATTTTGAATAACAAACTACACCACGACGTGGAGACTGTAATTTGTACGTACGCACGTATGGTGACTTTGTCATTTTTAGGATGGATAGAGTAATGAAAATGGTATTAAAATTTATATAATAACAACATAGTATATATACGATATTGGAGTTTTTATCTTAGAATAGAAACAACAAATAAAGAGGAAGTTGAAGAAGAAAAGAACTTGAAAGAGGTGATGAAATATTTTCCTCCTCTTCGGGTTCTTCATTTTCATTTGATCGAAAGGGATCTTTAGTTTGGCTTTATGACCAAAGGAATGCCTTTAATATTAAGGTAGTAAATTTGGGAGGATATTTGGGAAGGGTTTGGCCATGGAAAATGTCTTTGGAGGTGTGAAATTAAGGGAAGGGTAAGTGCCCTTTTATAAGACAGGCGAGGGTCACTTTAGGAAAGGTTTGAAATATTATTATATAATAAAATAATTTTTGTTTTATAATTGATAAAAAATGAATTATTTAAGGGATATGGTGGGTATTGGTCTAAAAAATTCAACCAATAGGTTTTATAAAGGTTTAGGTCATCCTATTCACCTTGTCTTTTAGATTTATCTCTTAGTTAAATAGTGTGACAGTTACTTTGTCTCTTTTTATTTTTATATTATATGGTTCATAAACATACAATAAAATTCCAACATAACCCCAAGTGGTTAATTAATGTCATATATATTATTATATAAGTGTTCTGTCTGGACTATTTATTTTTAGGAAAATTATATCATTTAATAATATAGTAATGGTTTTAAAAACTCATTTATGTCAATTTTGACATTATTTAGTTTTTGGTTTTTGTGAAAGTCAAATACACTTGATTAATTATAAAACAATACATTAAATCAATCATAATATTTAATATTCAAATATATATGTATTTTATGGCATCAAAACCTTCAAATTATATTTATTTTAATATTTATAATATCATTTATTTTAATCTTTCTTTTACAAGGTAATTACTATATCATCATTGTGTCATAAATAACTTAAATTATTTCATGTCTAAAACTTATAAATAAAATACCATTATGTAGGAAATCTTTTTATATTTCTAATTATTATTTATAGTATAATAGATCAATTATATAACCCCATGTAAATTTTTTTTACCAAAAGATACATGCTTTTATTAATTTTGTCTTTACATTAGATTAATTAATATAAAATGTCATTATCACTTCCAAGTGGCTCAATGGGGTCCTAAAATAGACCCAAGGATTACCATGGTCGGAAATGTGTCATAAAATAAGGTTAGGACATGTGTTAGGGTAATGTAATATTATTTTAATATTATTTCTTTACCCATATTTACCAGATTTACCCTTTAACCATGGTAAATAAAGTATTTACCGAAGTAATTATTCATAATTTCTAAAAAAAAATTTAAATATTTACACAATTTGGACCTCCTGATTCCAAATATGTAATCCATTTTTTCCAATTAGAAACACATAAGTGGCAGAAATTAATTTAAAATTAATTCCCATTGTCAAAACAAAAAGTGTGTTTTTAAGAAATAATAACTATCAAAATATTGACACTTGTTTATGTCAAATTTAAATGTGAAATCACATCCAATGACCTAAATTATATTAAATGATAAAAATATAATCTAATGATACTTAAATACTATTCAGATGTATAATTTAACACTATAAATTATTTCAACTAAAAAATTTGTTTTTAATTAACATTTAGTATTTTTCCACTATTTATCAAAATATGAATGTTATCAAAAAAGAACCAAAAAATTATCCAAAATAAATTTTTATGTCCCTATTATAAAGATGAATTTAATTTTCCTAAATTGAATATATAAAAATATCAAATATTATATTTAAAAAGGGTTTTCCATTAAAAGGTATAAAACTACATTTTTTGAAAAATACATCTTTTATCTTAAAAATTGAGTTTTACTTATATTATGTCTATGAAACAAGAAATATTAAGGTTAATATTATATAGGATATATAAAATTTAAAATGTGGTTAATAATATTCATAAACACTTTTTTTGAATGGTTAGTTTGGTAAGTCAAGGTGCGCTTGAACTCGGTGTTGCGTGTAGCGCATGTTATTGGAATACTTTGAAGAGATAACATACAATGAAATCTTGGGGTGTTATAAGGATTTTATTAGATTGGAATGTATTTTCAAAAAAAACCCACATCTGGTTCCTTTTCATAATATCAAGACAGATGGTTGGTTAATAAAATAAAAACATTAAATTTGATTGTGATTTTCTAAAACATTAAAATTTTGAAAACATTGCAAACACTATATTCTTACAAGGAATATGTTTATACATAAAACAATATAGATTTTCAAATTAATTTTTCATGTGTCCACATTTGAATATGTTTTTTGTTCAGAACTTATTTATATATCATTTTTACATTAATTTTATATTTGTATTTAAAAAATATTCCTTGTTTGAAAATTTTCATAGATTAATATTTTTAGGTTTTATTTAGGATCAATAAAAACACTGTAATTATAGATCGTATTTAAAATTTTACACTAGTTACTAATAATTCATGAATTAAATCCTCATTTGGAAAGATTTTTAAGAGACCATGAACAAATACTTCCTCGATAGTTTCAATTATGTATTAATTTCAATTAGAGTAAAATAATGAAAAATTTCATATATTATTTTCTTTTACCTCATTTCTATATAGTTTATTGTTCCTTAGGATATAATTCTATTGGAATTACCTGCACTTTTAACTATGCTTTTATGAACTAATCATGATACGAATTTTTTATGTATTAAAATAATACGTTTAATGATAAAATGTATTGATTATATATATTATTTATTTTAATTCCCATTATAATGGATTTTTTATTTGAGAATTATTTTTAAATTTTATGTTCAACATACTATGTACTACATTATTTGACGTGAAAAATGGGTCATGTTATTGGGGCTTAATAAATGTATAATATTTGATATGGGTATCATTAGATAATGTTGTATAAATGGTTCCCATGAATACCAACTTTTTATTAAGGATTTGATAGAATCATGTGGGATTAAAGAGATATGGATCCACTGTAATATTGACCCTAACCTAGAGTGGTATAGTTAGATTAGTTTTCCATCATCTATCATACAAAATATTTTTTGTCACAAATATGATATCCGAAGAAAAATTATTTTAGAAAAAAGTGATATGTATAGAATCATTAATTCAATTTATTATTCATCTCTGATAATGAGTGGTAGGATTGAAGTAGGTTTATCATATATAAAACCTCATCATATAAGGGGTTTTTTATGTAGCTATATTTTGATATATGTTTGCCAAATATATTGTATAAAATTATAATATTTTTATTGTGAAAATGTGATTTTGTTTTGTAAAATAAGATATGTTTTATCACTTTACATTGGAAATTATAAATGTTGAATGTTTTTTTGAAAATGTGTTGTTTTGGTTCCTATTTATTCAATTTTAAATTGATTTAATTTTTATATTTTCATTGAAAAATTAATTTTGAAATTTTTAGTGCAATATTTATATATATATATATATATATTATTTTATGAATTTTTATTATTTTTCTTTATGGAATTAATATTTTAAAAAATATTTGTTTTTATTATTTATGGCCTTTATGTAATTATTTCAAATTCGTTTTGTTGATCTATGTTTATTTTTCATTTATTCTGTTTTTAAATTACTTATTATTTATAGAATCCATTATATTAAATTTGAAGAAAAATTTAAAGTCATTTAATTTTATTTTTAGTTCTAGAAATGTAATATTTTAAAACTAAAAGGGGTGTGTAATAATTTATACATTATACAATTTTAGAAGATCTACAGGTTGTATTATATATTATTTTCTACAGACATGCAAATATTATTTTCTCACCTGATGAAGGATATATGTAAAATTTATTACATTGAAAATTTATTAAACATCACACTATATAAATTGAATAATGTAAATGATATAAAATAAAATATATTTTGTAATATTTTATAAATTCACCACTTATTAAATAATATTGTAAAGATATATAATATTCAATAAATGAGTATATTCATATATAAATTTTTATCCTTTTATTTATATTTCAAGAAACTATATGTGTAATTTAAATTTCACACTATTGGTTATTCATAATAAAATATTGGATGAAAATAAAATATTTATGGTTTTTTGTGGTACCTTATAACAGTTTTTAGACATAAAAATATAGGGAATCTACTAGAGTATATGATATGTCAGAATTTTGTTGTATATTTAGTATCCAAAAATATTTATATTCATATTTTTATATAGAATCCACAATATTTAAAACTTGTAACATCATAGAATTTCCAGGTATTTTTTTAATTATATGGAATTATTTAAAGACCGATGAATTCGATGACATGTAATTCCGAGGCCTGGCGTGATCAGAATGATCTATCAAAAAATCTTAAGCATTAAATAGGATACATTAGCAGTTTTCCTAAAAATGTAGAATTAGTCTTAAATAGGTTCCCAGATCACAAATCCAAGGGCACCGTTGCATTCCAGATGGCAGGTTTACCCATAATGCAATTTATGTTTAGTCGGCGCATGACTTTAGTGTGAAAACGAGAATATGGCCTAACCATGACTAAAATAATTTAATAAGATTATTTATTTTTTAAATTATTATAAATCATGAAAAATGACTCAAAATAAAAATATGAGGCTTTCACTGAGCTTGTGGGGTTCTTCTTTGCATAAGAAGATCCTATGATTGGCCGGTGTGGGCCAACATTATAAGTTAGTTTTTTCCTTTAAAAAAATAATTTAGTAACAATTATTTAATCATCAAATATTTATAACTCTAAAATGGTAAATCAAACTAAAAAATTCAAGAGTACCGTTGAGATCATAAGGGTTGGTCCCAATAGGTGGAGCCTATCCTTGACCGATGCAGATCGATGGTAACTGATAAATTTTTACGAACCTTTTTTTAAGGTTTGTTCAGTAAACGTGCAAGAGGGATTTTATATCGTTTGAACTAGTGCTCGGATCAAAAATTTGAAGGCACCATTTAATTCATTATTCCAGGTTTCACCAAGAAATGACTTAACTTCAGCCAGGAAAGGCTGAGCAGAAATGTTATTTTTCAAACATTTTCATAAAAATAATAAAATTATTTAAATTAAATAGTTTATTTCATTCTCTCTGTTGGGTTGAATATGGTGACGATGTGGTGCTGTGATGAGGTAGTGATGAGGTGCATTAATGGAGGGTCAATAATAGATCAGTGGAAACTGCAATGTTATTACCTTAATGGTTCATTAAATGTGTCTCATTAAATGAGGCTAATTTAATGAGCATTAGTGATGGGCGCAACATCGTTGTGCTTCTTGTTTTCTTTAAATAATCCAAAGTGTGGGTTTTGGGAATAAAAAATAGAGGATTCTCAAATGAAACAATGGTAAATTATTATCTCTAATGAATAGAAATGATGAACACCAGCGATACTCCACCATCATCGATGAAACTTGATGAACAGAGCCAGAAGCGATGCCAACCTCTTGAAATCTCAAGGAAAAACGCTTCGACACTGAACATCAATAAGGTAGGGGTTTATGTTATTTAATTTTTTTCCTCATTCATGAAAATTAAGGATGACCAAGGCACATACCCTCTACCATGGTTGATTATTGTGTGTTATTCATGGAGGATTTCTAAAAACGTCTACGAATAGAGTTTGAGGTCGTCGCAAAAAAGGTAACGTCCTAGTATTTCCATAGACGTAGGTGACGCGAAGAACAGACCACCAGAGCACATCTGGTGGTCCCATGAAGGTTCTTCCACCATGATGGGGGCAGCACATGGTGAAACCATCTGTGTGCTGGATACAGAAAGAGGGTTGCATGCTGGCCGGTGAATAGGTGGAGTGGTGTGCCAGTCGGCGCACAGAGGCTGCAGGATGTGCCATGGCCGACTGGCCACGACAATGAGGTGGCATTGTACCCATCGATGACACGTGATGGAGCGACACACTTGGTTGTGCACGAAATGGCAGACTAGCCTGGCCAACCACATGGAGTTGTCACAGTCACATGATCGCAGTGAGGAGGTCACCCCGCATCAACCACGAGGCGGGACGAAGGCCGAAGATGCTGCTCATAGGGTCATACCATCCACCCGGTCAGACCTATCCTATCTGTCCAGACCCATGTGCCCAATAGTCCAGATGGTTCGGAGCCATACCAGACCCACACCGGACCACCGAATTGGGTCGGGTTGGGTTAGTCGGAGCAGGGCGGACCAGACCCAGACCCAGCATTACCCTTTGTACTAAAACACCCATACCTATCAAACTGTGCATCTAATTGAAACACTATTAGTGGCATTGGGTTCCTCATGACGGGTCAGTCATTTTATGATACTCAACATTTTCTTGGAAGATTTTAGAGTACGGTCGGGTTGGATCGCACTCGAATCCCACATATCCATTTTTACAAAAAAGCCAATAATTATAGACCGTACGTCTGATCGATGCGTCGTCTATTGTGTTGGGACCCTTACGACAAGACAGGTTTTTGGGTTACCTCTATGTGGGACCTTTTGGAGGTTTAGATATGACCGATGGCATGAATATTGGATCCTCCAAAAATCAGGTGTCCTAAGTGCGGGAATCTTGTGGATGGCTTAGATGTGAAAAATGAAGAGCGACCCTTTTTGGATTGGCATAAAAGAAACCCGTCATGGATTGGAATAAAATAAATCCTTCATTGATCAGCATAAAAGTGATCGTTTTTGGATCATCATAATAGAGACCCTTCATCGGACATCATAAAAGATACCCTTCATGGATCCGCATGAGTTAAACCCTTCATGGATTAGCTGTAGCATGACCCAATGTCGATCTTCTGTAGAGAAAACTTCCATGGATCAACAGCTGAGTGACCCTTCGTGAATCAGTACCAGAGTGTCCCTTTGTGGATCAGTAGTAAAAAGATTTTTCATGGATCTAAAGCAGAACATATCTATATAATAAGATGATCTAGATTTAAAACTAATCATCCTTACATATGAACATTAAATTAAACCTGGTTTTTGTTGCGTCTTTTATTTGTGGCCTATGATTGATGTTGTTCTTTGCGGTTTTTCCTTTTTGAAATTTGAGATAACTTTGGGGGTCTCTGGGTCCCTATTCTTTATTGTAATAATATCCCCTGCCCAGGATTTTCCTGCACCTTGTTGTGTCTTGTTCAGAAAACAAAATGCTTGACTGAGACTTTGGAGAGCCATGACTTTGTGGTACCCTGAGGTGACTGATTGACATATTGAGCTGCAGTGCTGAGTTGTACCTACTCATCATATAGGATCCTTGTTGGATGATCTCTACAATTTTTTTACCTTTTTCTATACTACTCTTTCAGTGGGGCTAGTATACTGGCCCATTTTCAACCAGTGGATACTTTTACTATCATTGGTTGTTTTTAGTGGTGTTCATACTACTCCTTTTCTGTTGTGTTTTTCTTGTGTGCAGTGTGCTCTGTCTATGAGTGTACTGCTTTAAATAAAATGAATTCACTTTTCTGAATTTGCCTTTCCGGTGCTAGTCACCAATCCCTAGCTTATGGAACTTGGTCTTGTGGTAGTCACAACATTGGCCTGGGGTAATGGGTCATGACAATGTGGTATCAGAGGGCGTTTAGTTCTTCTATAAGAACCAAAAGTTAGTGTTTTCAATGGGAGCAATGGTTTTAAGTATCATGAGTTTGGATTTCAGTCTATGGAGTTCAGTGTTGGTGCAGTAACCAACGTATCCATACCCTAGGAACCTTAATTTTGTTTTCCATCTTGGTACACAAAAACACTAGTTGCATGTGTTTTGAATTTTTTCTCTCTTGATATCTTTTCAGTCAGCTCACCATGAATGACCTTTTTACCGTTATTCATCTTTATTATCTCTCAAGATGCCTCCACATAGATATCTAGTAAGGATTCCATGGCATGACCATGAGGATCGTCCATAGAGTTATGGGGCTTGGGTACAGGGAAAGTTGCATCAGATGGTACCTTCCGGAGGAGTCCCAGTGATAACACTGCCTGTTGGTCAGTAGTTACTACTGGAGCTCCTAATAAAGGACACATGTAGGGTCGGTTCCTTACATGTGTTTTCGTGAGAGATACCCCTCCTGATCCAAGGTGATCCAGACTCATAGGTAGCTAAGGACTTGTTAGAGGTGGCCACTGAGTTTTCATTTAGACATGGAACTATTAGATAAGATGTCATTCATGGAAGTGAGTCTTCTATGTGGCTCAGTAGGGGGTTGACATGATTTAGATTACCCTGATCTTATGATGACGTGACTCTTCTCGGGATAGATCTTGAGAACCTTCCAGAGAGTAGGGGTGAATTTCCATAAAAAGGAAATGGAATGTCTTCCAAATAGATTCTATAGCTTCGGTAGGACAACAAGTCGGTAGCTGAGGATTGTTTGAGGTGTACTGACTGTTCCAGGATATCGATAAATACGATACGACTAGTGCTCCAGGGCTCCAACCTCAAGTTTTTATTTTTTTTAGGGACATACAAGCCAACACTATTACTATGTTCATTCCTACATATGTTAGGGTTCATTATAGAACCCTTTTGGTTTAAAATTCATTGGCTGAGTAGAAACAACATGTGAAAGTCAGTATTGGGAAAGTAGGGAATCAGCATCAGTCTCAGAGACATGGATGTGTAAAATGTTTTGGGAAGATGAAGTACAATGAAGATACCTTTTTTCCATGTGATAACATTTTAATACCTTCATCATGTATTCTTTTAAAGCGTGGTGACACCCTAAATTTCCATAAATCCTTATTGATTACATTCATGCTCCATTATTCCTTGTAGAATACTGGATATAATCATTTTATCCAAAAATGATTAAACTCAAACAATGATGGAATATACAAACCATTTATCAGTTCCAAGGTAGTCAAGAATATCCAATATAATTTATCCAAATCAACCATCTCTTATTATAACTCACTACCTCAATATTAGGACCATATTATGGTTTAACTTTCCTTCAACCATTTATTTTCCAAAATGTTTAACTTTTTGTGGAGTCACTTTTCATAGTACCATATAATCTCAAATCCCAAATCAAACAGTACATTAGTACAATCCTTATTTATTTCCATAATTAATGTAACCAGTACATCGTTGATACAAAAATCAAATGAAATAATTCTTAATAAAAATGAAATAACACTAGTCATTTTTTTATATGTGGTAGTATCATAACTTGATTATTATCCAATAGCAATCATTTGGGGAATACTCTCATGATTTGGACATTGATTCATGTAGTGTCCCAACTCCTTGCAGATGAAGCATTGTACATTTGAATCCTTTTTCATACCCTTGAAATCACGTACTTGGGGTCCTTTTTCTCCACAATTATAACAAACACTCATTCCCTTCATGCATTTACCAAGGTGATTGTTTTCCACAATTATCACATATGAGAAAATCCTTCTTTCCCCTATTCCCTCTATCCATCTTTCTCTCAATCTTCATTTTCTTCTCTGCATTCCCTTCAAAGCCATTTGACTAAGAGAATTCTTTATATATCTTATTAACATGTGATACTATTTCTCTATAGGATGATAATACATGGGAGACTATTTCCTTTCTAAATTTTAGCTTAATACCATGAAATATATGATCATTCTTACTCTTTGGATGATGTGTATTTCTGGAGTTATCATTTTATCTACCGGGTGCCATTTCTAAACAATGAAATACACAAGGTTAGTTTTATGAATCACAATACATAATTCCAAACTTTTAAAATACCCAACGTAAATTGAAAAGCTTATGCATATAATATATAATCATAAAAAAATGTTTTCTTTGAGGAAGTAATTACTCCTAAATCCTTCATAATGGCTTTTAAAGAAAATGTGAATTATCCTAAGAATATCCCCCTTGAGTGTTGTAAATAGGAGTGCCAAAAGTCCCATTATCATGTACTAGGATACCCTGATTCAAGCCCGAAACTCCTTGTCGGAGTTTTCACTCCTAGGTACATCTGTGCCAGAGCTGCCTCTACCTGCTTGTATACAGACAGGGATGTACTGCTTGGAAAATACACAAAATATCTACATCACCAAAATTCTAGGAAGTTCTTATATATTAATCCTCAAAGTCTCTCATAGGTTAATGTTCTTTAATCATGGTTTATCTAAATCTATTTCCAAGGATGTTGTTAAACTTCCTCTGATTCCAACTATAATGTCGCAAGCCCAGAAGCCCATAGTCCATGCAATATTTTAATACATTAGCATGATTAAAAAGAATCAAGTCCCAATGGACTGATCAGTTTAGTATTATTGGAAAATATATTACATACATTAACATTACATTATAATTTAAAACATAAAACACATCATAGATAGTTCTTTTAGAGCACCATCATTAAATTTCTCTTAACCCTACATGTCAATCATAATACACTTTTTGGAATCCTGGGAAAATAAAACATAAGAAAGGGGTTATTAGAGATGCTCCATAATGGTAAAGAATTTAAGAGAAGATAAAATAAATAATAGGCCTAGTGAATAATTGAAAACACATTCCTTTACAAATAATACACATGAACAATTTATGGAATAAATATAAGGAGAGTAAATAATTCCATAATAAAAAATAGTCATGGGTATTCTACTAGTCGAATAACCACATAAACTATTGATATTATTTTTATAATGAGGGGATGTATAATGCCAGACATTCTAAATCATTTTGTCAAGGCCTCATCCAAGACCTCTAAAAATGATTAAGGCCTCGACCAAAACCATATATCAAATTGGGAATGGCCTCAACCAATTCCATGTCAAATTTTCTCATGATACCTACCGATGCATCGAGGAGATATAGCGGGCTCCACCCGTCACTTACTATGTCCAATACATTCTTCATATGAAAAGGTTTAAATATAACATAAACATTCGTATTAAAACTAGCATATGAAATTTCAATACCTTATCCATAAATCATGAATGGTATAAAAATAACACATCCAAAATCAAACATATCACAAAAACTTCAATGCAATATGGAATATTTGTTCATAATAAATCAAATTCAAACAATTTTAAAATCCATCAAAGGATGTTGACATAGATGAAAATGATTTGTAAAACTCTTTGAGAGAAATATCTATTTTTCATGAAAATAAATAAATGTCACAAAATTTAGAATGGAATACATTTAAAGACATTTTTGAATGAAATTTTCCCATACAACTTTGAAACTTTTGAATGGAATTAAAATTTTAAAAACATTCATGTCCATATAAATAAATCCTTAAAACCCCATTTTGAAAACATGGACACTAAAGAGAATGATTTAGAAGAGTAAATATTTAAAATATATTAAATGATGTTATAGTGAAAGAGTCCCTTAAAAAATCACTTTGAAAACACTTTTATGAAATAAGGACATGGATAATAAATATGTCCTAGTAGACACTTATGTAAAAACAACCTCAGATAATAAATAGATTGTGAAATTAACCCTTACCTTGAACTTTACATAGGTCAAGGGTACATTTATCCTCTTTTATAATAAACATAGTATGTTATTAAATTATAACACAACCATATTAATATTTATTATATCCAAAATGATTAATTTATTACTTTATTCTACCCATTTAATAATGATTTCCATGTAATATTAAAATTTTGGGTCATAATCACTTTCTTTATCGTACATTTTTTAACTTGTTATTCTTGATTGTATCATTTAGATCAGGATATAAATAATTCAAGAATATTAACCTTTATTTATATATCATATATATTTATAATATAAATATTTATAATAGATAGATATATGAAATAGAAGGAACCATTTAAGGAGACGGTAGGCTGTATGTACGCATAATCATTGTTTCCGTTTTCATATCGTATAGAATGGAAGTAAGTGAATATGGTATATGAAAGTACATACATATATAAATATATATCTCTAGTAGTATTATTATTTCATATATTACATACTTATTAATGAATATTTTGAATAAAAAACTACACTACGATGTGGAGACGGTAATCTGTACGTACACACGTATGGTGACTTTGTCATTTTTAGGATGGATAGAGTAATGAAAATGGTATTAGAATTTATATAATAACATCACAATATATAGACGTTACTGGATTTGTTATCTTATAATGTAAACAACAAATAAAGAGGAAGTGGAAGAAGAAAACAACTTGAAAGAGGTGATGAAATATTTTCCTTCTCTTTGGGTTCTTCCTTTTGATTTGATCGAAAGGGATCCTTAGGTTGGCTTTCTGGACAATGGAATCACTATAGGATTAAAATATTTTAGTTGGGGGGATATTTGGGAAGGGTTTGGCCGAGGAAAAAGGCTTTGGAGGTGTGAAATTAAGAGAAGGGGAAGTGCCCTTTTATAAGAGAGGTGAGGGTCACGTTAGGAAAAGTTTGAAATATTATTATATAATAAAATCATTTTAGATTTATAATTTCTAAAAAATGAATTATTTAGAGGATAAGGTGGGTATGGGTCTAAAAAAATTCAACCAATAGGTTTTATAAAGGTTTAGGTCATCATATTGACCTTATCTTTTAGATTTAACTATTAGTTAAATAGTTTGACATTTACTTTGTCTCTTTTTATTTTTATATTATATGGTTCATAAACATGCTATAAAATTCCAATAGAACACCAAGTGGTTCATTAATGTCATATATATTGTTATATAATTCTTTTGTCTAGACCTTATATTTTTAGGACAATTATATCATTAAATAATATAGTAATTTTTTTAAAAACTCATTTATGTCAATTTTGACATTTTTTAGTTTTCGGTTTTTTTGAAAGTCATAACAACTTGATTAATTACAAAAAAATACATTACATCAATCATAAAATGTCATATTCACATATAAAAGTATTTTATGGAATCAAAACCTTAAAATTATATTTATTTTAATATTAATAATATCATTTATTTTAATCCTTCTTTAACAAGGAAATTACTGCATCATCATTGTGTAATAAATAACATTAATTATTTAATGTCTAAAAATTATAAATAAAATAAAATTATGTAAGAATTCTTTTTATATTTCTAATGAATATTTATAGTCAAAGAGATCAATTATATTACCCCATATAAAAATGTTTTACCAAAAGATACATGTTTTTTTTATTTTTGTCCTTACATTAGATAAAATAATAAAAAATGTCATTATCTCTTCCAAGTGGCTCAATGGGGTCCTAAAATCGACCGAAGGATTCCCATGGTCGGAAATTTATCAAAAAATACGGCTATTACATGTGCTAGGGTAATTTAATATTATTTTAATATTATTTCTTTACCCATATTTACCGGATTTACCCTTTAACCATGGTAAATAAAGTATTTACCGATGTAATTATTCATAATGTCTAAAAATAAAAGTTAACCATTTAAACAATTTGAACCTCCTGATTACAAATATTTAATCCATTTTTCCCAATTAAAAACCCATAAGTGGCAGAAATTATTTGAAAATAAATTCACGTTGTCAAAACAACAAGCGTGTTTTAAGAAATAATAACTATCAAAAGATTGACAATTGTTTATATCAAATTTAAATGTGAAATCACATCCAATGACCTAAATTATATTAAATGATAAAAATATAATCTGATGATACTTAAAAATCATTCAAATGTATAATTTAACACTAGAAATTATTTCGACAAAGAAGCTGTTTTTAATTAACATTTAGTGTTTTTTTTCCACTATTCATCAAAATATCAAAGTTATCAGAAAAGTACCAAAAATGTATCCAAACTAAATTTTTTTGTCCCTATTATAAAGATGAATTTAATTTCACTAAATTGAATATATAAAAGTATCAAATATTGGATTTAAAAAGGGTTCACCATTAAAAGGTATAAAACTGCATTTTTTGAAAAATACCTCTTTTATCTTAAAATTTGAATTTTACTTATATTATGTCCATGAAACAAAAAATTGTAATGTTAAAATTATATAGGATATATAAAATTTAAAATGTGGTTAATACTATTCATAAACAGTTTTTTTGAATGGTTAGTTTGGTAAGTCGTGGTGCGCTCGAACTCGGTGTTGCATGTAGCGCATGTTATTGGAATACTTTGAAGAGATAACATACTATGAAATCTTGGGGTGTTACAAGGATTTTATTAGATTGGAATGTATTTTCAAAAAAACCCACATCTAGTTCCTTTTAATAATATCGAGACATATGGTTGGTTATTAAAATAAAAACATTGAATTTGATTGTGATTTTCTAAAACATTCAAATTTTGAAAACCTTACAAACACTATATTCTTACAAAGAATATCTTTATACACAAAACAATATAGATTTTTAAATTAATTTTTCATGTGTTCTCATTTAAATTTGTTTTTTGTTCAGAACTTATTTATATATCATTTGAACATTAATTTGATAATTGGATTTAAAAAATATTCCATGTTTGAAAATTTTCAAAGATTAATATTTTTCGGTTTTATTTAGGATCAATAAAAACATTTTAATTATAGATCGTATTTAAAATTTTACACTAGTTACTAATAATTCAAGAATTAAATCCTCATTTGGATAGATTTTTAATAAACCATGAACAAATAATTCCTCGATAGTTTGAATTATATATTAATTTCTATTAGAGTAAAATAATGAAAAATTTCATATATTATTTTCTTTTACTTCATTTCTATATAGTTTATTGTTCCTTAAGATATAGTTTAATTGGAATTACCTTCACTTTTTACCAGGTTTATATGAACTAATCATGATATGAATTTTTTTCTGTATTAAAATAATATGTTTAATGATAAAATGTACTGATTATATATATTATTTATTTTAATTCCCATTTTTAATGGAATTTTTGTTTGAGAATTAATTATAAATTTTATGTTGTACATACAATGTAGTACATTATGCGACTTGAAAAATGGGTAATGTTATTAGCATTTGATAAATGTATAATATTTGATATGGGTATCATTATATCACGTTGTATAAATGGTTCCCATGTATGCCGACTTTTTATTGAGGCTTTGATAGAATCATGTGGGATAAAAGAGATATGGATCCAAGATATTATTGACCCTAACCTAGAGTGGTATAGTTAGATTAGTTTTCCTTCATCAATTATAAAAATATTTTTTTTTTCACAAATAGGATATCTGGAGAAACATTATTTTAGATAAAGTGATTTGTATAGAATCAATAATTCAATTTATTATTCCTATCTGATAATGAGTGATAAGATTGAAGTACATTTATCATCTATAAACCCACATGATATAAGGGGTTTTTATGTAGCTATATTTTGATATATGTTTTCCAAATATATTGCATAAAATTACAATATTTTTATTGTTAAAATATGATTTTTTTGTAAATTAAGATATGTTTGATCACATTACATTGGAAATTATATATATTGAATGTTTTGTGAAAATGTGCAGTTTTGGTTCCTATTTATTCAATTTTAAATTGATTTATTTTTAATATTTTCTATGAAAAATTAATTTCGATATTTTTAGTGGAATATTTATATATATATGTATATTATTTGATTAATTTTTTTATTTGTGATTATGGAATCAATATTTTAATAAATATTTGTTTTTATAATTTATGGACTTTATTTAATTATTTCAAATTCATTTTGTTGATCTATGTTTATTTTTCATTTTTTCAGTTTTTAAATTACTTATTATTTATAGAATACTTTATATTAAATTCGAAGAAAATTTGAAAGTATTTTAATTTTCCTTTTAGTTATAGAAATGTAATATTTTCAAACTAAAAGGGGTGTGTAATAATTTATACATTATACAATTTTAGAAGATCTACAGGTTGTATTATATATTATTTTCTATATAGAGGAAAATATTATTTTCTCACCTGATGAAGGATATAGGTAAAATTTATTACATTGAAAATTTATTAAACATCACGCATAATTTGATTAATTATATAAATTGAATAATGTAAACAATATAAAATACAATATATTTTGTAATATTTTATAAATTCACCACCTATTAAATAATTTTGTAACGTTATATAATATTCAATTAATGAGTATATTCATATATAAATTTATACCCTTTTATTTATATTTCAACAAGCTATATGTGTACTTTAAATTTCACACTATTGGTGATTCATAATATAATATTGGATAAAAATAAAATATTTAAGGTTTTTTGTGGTACTTTGTTACAGTTTTTAGACCTGTAAATATGGAGAATCTACTAGAGTATATGATATTTCACCATTTTTTAGTATATATACTATCCCAACATATTTATATTCATATTTTTATATAGAATCCACAATATTTAAAACATGTAACATCATAGAATTTCTAGGTATTTTTTTAATTATATGGAATTATTTAAAGACCGTGGAATTCGATGACTTGTGATTTCCAGGCCTGGAGTGACCAGAATGATCTATTGAAAAATCTTAATAATTAAATAGCATATATTAGCGGTTTTCTTAAAAATGTTGAATTAGTCTTAAATAGGTTACCTGATCACAAATCCAAGGGCACTATTGCATTCAGGATGGCAGGTTTACCCTTGTTACAATTTATGTTTAGTCGGCGCTGTAATTTAGTGTGAAAATGAGAATACGGGATAACCATGACTAAAATAATTAAATATAATTATTTATTTTTAAAATTATTATAAATCATGAACAGTGACTCAAATTAAAAATATGAGGCTTTCGCTGAGCTTGTGAGGTTCTTCTTGGCTGAGGAAGATCCAAAGATTGGCCGATGTGGGCCAACGATGGAAGTTAGTTTTTGGCTGTAAAAAAATAATTTAGTAACAAATATTAAATCATCAAATATTTATAACTCTGAAAGGGTAAATCAAACTGAAAATTCAAGAGTACCGTTGAGATCATGAGGGTAGGTCCCGTTAGGTGGAGCCTAACCTCGACCGATACGGGTCGAGGGTAACTGATAAATTTTTACGAAATTTTTTTAAGGTTTCTTTACTAAATGCGCAAGAGGGATTTTAAATCATTTGAACTAGTGCTCGGATCAAAAATTTGAAGGCACTATTTAATTCATAATCCCAGGATTCACTTAGAAATGACTTAACTTCAGCTGGGAAAGGATGAGCAGAAATGTTATTTTTCAAAAATATTCATAAAAATAATTAAATTATTTAAAATAAATAGTTTATTTAATTCTCTCTATTGGGTTGAATACGGTGACGTTGTGGTGTTGTGATGAGGTAGTGATGAGGTGCATTAATGGAGGTTCAATAATAGATCGGTTGACACTACGATGCTATTACCTTAATGGTTCATTAAATGTGTCTCATTAAATGAGGCTAATTTAATGAGCATTAGTGATGGGCGCAACATCGCTGTGCTTTTTTTTCTTTAAATAATCCAATGTGTGGGGTTTCGGAATAAAAACATAAATGATTATCTAATGAAACAATAGTAAATTATTATCTCCAATGAATAGCAATGATGAACACCAGAGATACTCCACCATCATTGACGAAACTTGATGATTGGAGCTAGAAGTGATGCCAACCTCTTGAAACCTCAAGGACAAACGCTTAGACATCGAACATCAATGAGGTAGGGGTTTGTGTTATTTAATGTTTTTCCTCATTCATGAAAATTATGGATGACCAAGGCACATACCCTCTTCCATGGTTGTTTGTTGCGTGTTCTTCATGGAGGATTTATAAAAACGTATACGAATAGAGTTTGAGGTCGTCGGAAAAAAGGTGAAGTCCTAGTAATTCCATAGATGTAGGTGATACGAAGAACATACCACCATAGCACATCCTGTGGTCCCATGAAGGTTCTTCCGCCATGATGGCGGTAGCACATGGTGAAATTGTCTTTGTGCTGGATACAGAAAGAGGTCCGGATGCTAGCCAGTGACTAGGTGTAGTGGTGTACCAATTGGCATGCAGAGGCTGCAGGATGGGCCATTGCCGACTGGCCACAACAATGAGGTGGTGTTGTGCCCATAGATGACATGTGAAGGAGAGAACCACTTTGTTGTGCATGAAATGGAAGACCAGCCTGGCCGACCACATGGAGTTGCCACAGTCACATGATTGCAGTGAGGAGGTCACCCCGTGTCAACCACGTGGCGGGACGAAGGCCGAACATGCTGCTCATCGGGTCAGACCATCCACACGGTCAAACATATCATGTCATTCCAAACACATGTGACCAATGGTCCAGATGGTTTGGAGCCATACCAGACCCACACCGGACCACCGAACTAGGTTGGGTCGGGTCAGTCGGACTAGGGTGGACCAGACCCAGACCCAACAGTCCCCTTTGTATTGAAACACCTATACCTCTCAAACTGTGCATCTGATTGAAATGTTGTTAGTGGCATTGGGATCCTCGTGACAATTCAGTCCATTTAAGACACTCAACAGGTTTTTGGAAGATTTTAGAGTACGGTCAGGTGCGATCGCACTCGAATCCAACATATCCATTTTTACAAAAAACCCAATAATTACAGACCGGACGTCTGATCGATGCATCGTCTATTGTGTTGGGACCCTTACGACAAAATAGTTTTTTGGGTTACCTTTATGTGGGAATTTTTTGAGGTTTAGATACAACTGATGGGTTGAATATTGGATCCTCCAAAAATCATGTGTTCTAACTGATGGAATCTTGTGGATGGCTTATATGTGAAAAATGAAGAGCGACCCTCTTTGGATTGGCATAAAAGAAACCCTTCATGGATTGGAAAAAAAGAAAGCCTTCATGGATCAGCATAAAAGTGATCCTTTTTGGATCACCATAATAGAGACCCTTCATGGAACATCATAAAATATACCCTTCATAGATCTGCATGAGTTAAACCCTTCGTGGAATAGTTGTAGCATGACCTAATGTTGATCTACTGTAGGGCGACCTGCCATGGATCAATAGTTGAGTGACCCTTCGTGAATCAGTACCAGTGTGACCCTTTGTGGATCAGTAGTAATAAGATATTTAATGGATCTGAAGTAGAACATATCAGTATAATAAGATGATCTAGATTTACAACTAATCATCCTTACATATTTACTTTAAGTTAAACCTGGTGTGTGTTGCGTCTTTTACATTGTGTCCTATGATTGAGGTTGTGCTTTTTGATTTTTCCTTTTTGAATTTTGAGATACCTTCGGGGGTCTCCAGGTCCCTATATTTTATTTTTATACTCTCCCTTTCCCAGGAATTACCCACACCTTGTTGTGTCTTGTTCATACAACACAATTCCTGACTGAGACTTTGAGATCCAAGAATTTATGGTACACTGAGGTGATTGATTGACGTGTTGAGCTTCAATGATAAGTTGTACCTACACTTTATATAGGATCCTTGGTGGATGATCTCTAGAGTTTTTTTACCTTTTTCTATACTACTCTTTTAGTGGGGCTTGTATACTGGCCCATTTTCAACCAGTGCATACTTTTACTCTCATTGGTTGTTTTTAGTGGTGTTCATACTACTCCTTTTCCATTGTGTTTTTCTTGTGTGCAGTGTGCTCTCTCTATGTATGTGCTGCTTTAAATAAAATGACTTCACTGTTCTGAATTTTCCTTTCTGGTGGTAGTCACCAATCCCTAGCCTATGGAAGGTGGTCTTGTGGTAGTCACGAAACAGGCCTGGGGTAATGGGTCCTGAGATAGTGGTATCAGATGGCGTTCAGTTCTTCCAGAAGAACCAAGAGTTAGTGTTTTAAATGGGAGAAATGGTTTTAGGTATCATGAGTTTGGATTTAAGTCTATGGAGTTCAGTGTTGGTGCAACAACCAACGTATCCATACACTAGGACCCTTAATGTTTTTTCCCGTCTCGGTACACTAAAACACTAGTTGCATGTGTTTTGAAAATATTTTTATCTTGATATCTTTTCAGTCATCTCACCATGAATGACCTTGTTAACGTTATTCATCTTTATTATCTCTCAACATTCCTCCACATAGATATCTAGTTAGGATTCAATGTCATGATCCTGAGGATGGTCCATAGAGTTATGGGGCTTGAGTATAGGGAAAATTGCATAAGATGGTACCTTCAGGAGGAGTCCCAGCGATACCACTACCTGGTGGTCAGTAGTTACTACTGGAGCTCCTAGTAAAGGACACATGTAGGCTCAGTTCCTTACACTATTTATCATTATAGATACCCCTCCTGATCCACGGTGAGCCGGACTCATAGGTAGCTAAGCACTAGCTAGAGGTGGCCACTAAGTTTCCATTTAGATATGGCACTATTAGATAAGATGGAATTCTTGGAAGTGATCCTTCTATGTGGCTCAGTAGTGGGATGAATTGATTTAGATTACCTTGATCTTATGATGAGGTGACTCTTCTCAAGATAGAACTTTAGAACCATCCTTAGAGTAGGGGTCAATTTACATAAAAAGAAAATGGTATGTGTTCCAAAGAGCTTCTATAGCTTTGGTAGGACAACAAGTCGGTAGCTGAGCATTGTTCGAGGTGTGCTGACCATTCCAATAAATCTATAGATACAATACGACTAGTGCTTCAGGGATCCAACCTCCATTTTTGATTTTTTTAGGGACTTACAAGCTAAAACTATTACTATGTGCATTCCTACATATGTTAGGGTTCTTGATATAACCCTTGTGGTTAAAAATTATTTGGCTGAGTAGAAACAACATGAGAAAGTCAGTAGTGGGAATGTAGGGAATCAACATCAGTCTTAGAGACATGGATGTGTAAAATTCTTTGGGAAGAGGAAGTGATAAGGACTGATGAATCTACAAGGTAGAAGACGTAGATGATGTGCAAGGGGAGTAGCAGGAGGTGGTATATATTTCAACATGTTACAACCAGCACCCCAATGTTGTCCCCACCTAACATAGGTAGCTGGAGGAAAGGGGGGGGGGAGAGTAGGTACATGTGGTCATGGAGTATGACGCAAGGGCTCAATGAATTATTCATTGTACATTCTATGTCTTCTACTAGATGTTGTATTAATATACATGGGTACTAATCATTCCTTCTTTTCACGATTCTTATTCAAGAACTAGATTTTATGGTTAAAATATAGAATTAATCCTTACATCTGGAGATATCTATGGGAAAAGACACTATAATCACACATACACCGAAAGTGTGATCTGACCCTTGAGGCAAGAGTTTCAGTTTGAAACTCCTGGTGGCAGCGTTGAGGCCTTACAATGTTAGTATGGGTATGGACTGGTCATCCACTTTTAATGCTCAGATTGACTGTTTTAGGAAAAAAGGATACAGTATATCTGCAGTGTTGGAATGGGGTTTTCCTTAAATGGAAAAAATGAAAACCCATGCAACATGGGAAAAACTCATTTATAGGAGGGTGCAACCAATCACTCTTGATTCGGCAAGCCTTACCCTCATGTTAGCGAATGTTTTGTGTTTTCAGTTCCAAATAGTAGTGGTAGAGTGAGGGAACATCCTTTCAAAATATGATTCTTGGATTTCTTCCATATAGCGGGAGGGACTTCCGTATCATTCTACACCCCGAGATGGAACCAATATCAGCATCAGTATATCGGAGGTCTTTCTTAGAGTTTTTCAAGTAAGTGGAATAGGTGGGGGACTTGAAGAGGAAATGATAAGTAATAAACAGTATTCAAGGTTATTTTTGTATTACCGGCACCTTATCCAAGTGGTTTTGGTGAGAGAGTACCCACTACCAAAAGGGTCGATGGGCACATCAATCAGTAAATGCGGGTAGCCTTTCGTGTGGATGGAAAGGTTCCTGTAGTATTTTCAATAGTTGAGACATCATTGGTGGTTGGAGTTCCTCCAGTACTATGACTGTGAGGTAATATATACTCCTGGGAAGGGGGAAATAGTGGAAGACACTCTTAGTAGGAGGTTTTGTTTATAGATGATGTGTCAAGCGATAAAGAAGCTAGTTGTGATGCCGATATCCTTCATGGATGATGATGGAGAACCATTCCTCTAGTATATGACTGTCACTCCACCACTCATTCAGCGAGTTATGGAGACACAACTTCTACATGTTGACTACGAGGCCCGACATGCTGAGATATCCTCTAGATGGGATCCTGATGGATTTTTGATAGGTTGGGATCATGTCATCATTCTTCGAGGACACACCATGGAACCAGTGATGTTAGGTGTGGAGGTGTTAAAGGAGTACCGTAAAACTCATTTGGTGGTACATCCTGGTGTGGGGAAGATGTATCAGGACCTCTGACATCAGTACTAGTCATTAGGGATAAAGGAAATAGTGGAAGAGTTAATATCATGATGCATCACTTGTAAGCAAGTGAATGCTGAGAATCATGTTCATGTACACTTGAGCACAGATTTTCACCCCTAGGAAGATGGTCAGATGGAGCGGACCATACAAACCTTGGAGGACATGATTTATGCTTGTGTCCTGGATTTTGGTCACAGTTGGGAGGACCACCCACCACTGGTGGAGTTTGCATATAGCAATAACTATCACTCATCCATTGTCGTGGTACCATTTGAAGCCTTGTAAGGGAGTCCATGAAGATCACCTCAATGTTGGACAGACCCATGACTCGCACGTAGGGTCCCCCCGGCTCGGACATTCTTTACACCGCTCATCTCCATGAGAATGGAATCATCCTCACATGGAATGATATCCTTCTTTTCAGAGTGGCATTTTTCCACGGGGGAAGGGCTGCCTCAGAGCGTAAGCCCCTAGCCTCTCTTGCGGAAGGTAGCACCCATGCACCTCCGTACTTCCCCACTGCCAAGGCCAGGGGAGGGTGTGATAGGGAACGAGGCATATCCTTTGTTCGGTCCCCAAATCCCTCTCCCTATGCGATTTGTTGCACCACGGGCATCCATCCAGGATTAAGCCCTAACACCAAGGGCCGCTCAATGCGTAAGCCCCTTTTCGCTTCTCACAGATGCACCCTCCGTGGCGTGATCATCTGGTCCCTACTGCCTTTTGTTTCTCACACCGAGCATGACTCACGTGGGCTTAGAGTGAGAATCGACCATGACATCCTCTCATGGGCCGCCTTAGAGTGTAAGAACCATCTCGGTGAACTACGTGGACTTTGATCCGTGTTAATTCATGGTACGTAGGCAGCCTCCACGAGGTTCAAGCCCCCCACCTGGTCGTTCTGACCTCTTCACGTCGGTCCGCCAACACTTTGTGCCGCCTCATAGCATAAGCCCCAAATTGCTCATCCCGTATGACGTTAAACTACATGCCCTCTTCCTACATGACGTTAAACTGTATGCCCTCATCCAGCATGACATTAAACTGTATACCATCCAGCATGACATTAAACTGGCTGCCCCATCCCGCATGACATTAAACTGCACCACCTGAACTACGTGGACTTTGATCCATGCTAAATCATGATACGTAGGAAGCCTCCACGAGGTTCAAGCCCACCACTCAGTCATTCCGACCCCTTCGCATCGGTTCGCCAACTATTTGGGCCGCCTCAGAGCATAAGCCCCATGTCCACCTTTTTGGGCTACCCTAGAGCGTAAGCCCCATACCCGTCGTTTCATGCCACCTCAGAGCGTAAGCCCCATATCCACCATTATGGGTCGCCACAGAGCATAAGCTCCATATCCCCCATCCCGCATGATGTTAAACTGTATGCCCAAACTACGTGGACATTGATCCATGTAAAGGCATGGTATGTAGGAAGCTTCCACAAGGTTCAAGCCCCCTTCACTCCATCACCCATCATGATTCCTACCCGGGCCGCCACATCCCGGTGGGATCATGCCACCTCATTCCACTCCAAAATATCCGAGAAGCTGCCCACGTGCTAGCCCCGACATTGGTGTTCCCCCCAGGGAGTTCTTTAATCGGATCCACTATCAGTGTTCTGATCAGTCCGATCCAACTCCACAAGACGTTAACCTCACGGCATACCCCGTATTAAGCATGGGAAGCTGAGGAAAACCACAGATACATGCTTATGGCATGCTGGTTCTTGGCATTCGATGTGGGATGCCTCGGGCTTTCGTGCCCTCAAGAAGCCCTGTAATAAGGGATAGAAGACAGACATTCCAATCCCCTTACGTCAAGACATGCCAATGACTCCCCAGCGTGACCATTCTCCTTACCGAAGGTTGATGCCCCGACAAGACCCCTTGGAGCGTCTCGATGGAAGCAGCGTAATTAACTGGCATCCATGAAGATATGGCGCCGGGAACGAGGTTCGCGAATCCATCTTAAATCGATGAGGGAGACCCGGACTAGGTGACGAGCTCTGAAGAGGAATCCATGGAAGGAAGAATCGACATCCCATCATCCTGGTTTAGATCAAGGAGAAAACGTCCCTAAATAAGGAATAGATGCCGCTCGCCTTTGGAAAGCGGGAATGAGGGGCCCCGAGCCGCGCTTCCTCCCCTGCGTGATGGATGCGCGCGAGCACCCCGACGGAAAGTGTCGGAAACATTCACAAAATGCTCCAGTAATCACCAAATTAATTGGGAACAAAACTATATTTCATGATTAGAAATGATTTCTAAATTTATACGATGAAATGAAATGATATTATCTCTATAAATACATCAGATTACATCCAAAAAACATTTTTCCTTAATAGCTTAGATGTGGAAGGGATTTGTAAGTTGATTGAAAGTGAAATAGAGTGTAGTGGAATTATTATAATCATGGAATCCCAATAATAAAATCAATTTATATGTTATCCCACATCCACTGTAGAACATATAAGGTATTAAATAAATCACTTAGAATCAAATTCTCTTCTATCCCCTAATGATATTTGGGTTGTAATTAATTAAATTTGAAAACAATTCACATCATTCCTACATAATTAAAGTAACACTAAATGACATGTTACATCATCGTTGTAATAGAATGCTCCCACAATGTTGATGTATGGAACTCCATAAGAACCTCATTATTAAAAGTGTTGAGTACTACATCTATCCATAAAAGTGTATAAGTTTATACTCCCATTGGTATATAAATTTGGTTCATTCTGCTACAATATTTGATCATATATAATATTGTTGTTGATATCCTAAATCCTAGACTCCATTATGTGCTCAATATTAATTATGTACTAAAATATCAACTTTATAAGGTTCACTCATTCATCATACACTAAAATAAACATCAATTAATGAAAAATATTCCATACCTCATCCAATAACAGACATTGTGGCTTACTACTATGGGTGTCAACCACAACATTTCCCTTTATAGGGGTGTATTCTATCTCAAGTAATAATCCTTTTGGAATTACCACCAATTAATCTATCTCTAAATATCATATATCAAAATGATGATATATCTATGAAGCTATAAATATATATGACATTTTTAATTCTCTAAAATCATTTCACCTCCAACTAATCGGTTGAATATTTCCTATTCTAACTACAAATTGTGGGTTACCTAATTCTAAATATGGGGTATAAAATGCATATACCCATTACATATCAATTCATTCCTATACATTATAATACAAACATGAGAAACTCCAAATACCTAACAAAATAGACCATACATGACCAACCGTTTTGGAAACACATGATATGATAACTTCTCATCCTCTGGTTAATAATCTTGATATAACTTAATCATCCCACAAAAAAATGAATTGTAACCACTTTTTTTTATGGACTCACTGGGGGATATAATATAATATAATTCTAACAAAAATCATAGATATACACAAAAAATCCAATAAAACTAAATTACCCAAACACTCTTATTATTAAGTCAAAATTTAACATCGTGTTGATCATTACCATATCCGTAAAAACAAATCCATTCAAGATACCATTCAAAAATAAGTCAATCTATTTAATATATTACTGACAATTTTAGAACATTTTATAGTGATGGTTCTCCCATTGTATTTCTATGAAAATAATTTCGCAGACTACATGATATCCCTTTAATTTAGTGTAAATGAGAATTCCATTAATGAACAACACAAAAAAAAATCCTATAAAAGGGTAAATGATATACTTCATGAGGCCCATGAGCGTAGATTGGTTATTTCATTTTTATTGGAATCACCAAGAAGACATTTTGGATGAAGTGATATCAAAATTCTATATTCATGAAATCATAACCACAAAACCAGTGATGTGGTTAGCCAAATTTGAGATCATTATTTGTAACGAAACATTACTATATTCAATTTTTATGTGTAACTGATAAACGATTGTTGGTAATTTTTATTTAATAACATATATGTTAGGTTATGATAGTGAAATAAAATCCTCAAGATACTATATAACTTCTCATAGAATGGTTGTAGTGAATTCAAGGGGGACACAATGGGTCTGATGATATTAATCATTATAATGATTTTATAATATAAATTTAGATTCATGGTCTTAGATGATGCAATAAAATATATTGGGAATGTTATCAGATTAGACCCTAAGTGGAGATTGATATAGAATTTGACCTCTCAATGATTGGATAATCATAATAAATACTCTACATATACATCTATGCACTTCATTGAAATAATCATATGTTGATCTACAATTGTATCAACCAAACACAACGAAATACTCTCCAAGTAGTATGCGATATATTGTCATTTTCCATTAAAAGCCTCCAATCGTATCAACTAGAAGGTCCTACTCACTCATAATGTAGAATCATGATCAATAATATTGGTATTATTATAATCTAAAATTAATGAAACCTATATGGGAATGCACTATAGATAATTATTCCATACTAAGGATGATGAAATTCAAAATTATCATATTTATGTAGAGATCCAATATTGACATAAATTTACTAGCTATTAAATCATAATATTAGTATAAGTATGTGATTATAGGATTACTCCAAATATATTTCTTTAGATGAATTTTTTTTGATTAGTGATCCACCCAAATATATTATATACAAAATATTGGTATAATAAATAATGAATGTCTTTATTTGGTGTCCATTAGGTTGGGTTCCAGAGTAGAGGCCTCCCATATCAAATCTAAGATAATTTTAGCTACTTAATGGTTGAACCACTCTAAAGATTTAGAATTTTAATATAAATTGACACTAACCCACTAAAACATGAAAGGATTTCTAGGGGTGGTTGTGGGGGAATTATTTAATAGATTTTTTACCCTAAAACTTATCTTCCAAGTGAAACACCATATACTCATAAAAAATCACCATTATGAGGTCCCCCATAAAACATTTTAGAGGTCACTTGTCAAATAAATTCCTCAAAAATGGGGTCATATTCACTACCTCTCTAACTCTTACAAGAATTTAGCCCAGAATGTTATATACATAGTGACATTTATAATAAAAGGCATAAAAATATCAACATCGTGACAAATTGGATCCCCAATGTAAACATTGAGATATTAATCCTTCGCTATAAAATAGTGAATTGTGATTCACCAAGTTCTATGACCATGAATCCATATATCATCCACCTATAGTAGGAGAATATTCTTTTAGGTGACTAATTCCTACACCAATCAAAAACTACCCACTTCAAAGAATCAATCTATCAATGTGGATCGATAAATATTCTAGACATTTTTGGGGATACATAGTGGAAGAATGTTTTCTCAAATATATCATAATTTTCCATTCTGAAAATACCATTCCTTGAAGAATCCATAATGTACCATGTCAAGTGTGTATCTTATGAGACCAGTGAATATATATATATATATATGAATACATAGAAAAAATCATACCACCCCACTACAACAATAGTTCTACAGAATTTTCATATACATGGGTACTTATAGAAATTAATCCACATAAAATACATACTCAGTATCCAAAAATGGTTTAGTAATAATTTAATTAGAATTACTGATTATGGTCCCTCAATGAACAGCATTCTTATAAATAAAATTAGCTCTAAACAATAACTGTGTCCATCAATAATATGAACATAAAATAAAACTCATATAAGATATAAAATCTAGTCCTATTTCACCTTAGTGTTAAACTATCCTTCAATACTATGTTGTATCTATTGAAGAATGTAATTCAACCCATTAAATCAATTCACATCCTTATTTTTGATCTTGAGAATAGTTGTCTGAACAATATGGATAAAAATATTCTCTTATTGATGGAATGGGTTTTTTCACAAACAAAACAACATTAGGAAAATTTATCCCTTAGTGAAATACAAAATAGTGTAACCTAGATTGTCTCTCTTGAAGGATTCATTTTATTTATGTAAATTTCACTTTTCCTTTTTTTGGCAATAATTAATGTTTTCATATTTAATTTACTGTTAAAAGGAAAAAAATAAGAAAAAAATAACATGAAATAAATTTCAATAAAAAAGTATAATATTTTAAAAATATTAAAATGAACTGAAAAAAATTGAAATAGTAGTTGTGGCCAATAATTGATCTCATATACACTCACTACATATTTTTATAAAATTTTGTGAAAAATGAATTATTAAATTCAAATCCAAAATCCTTCAGATATACACATTTTTATATGGAAATCGTATAAATAATTCAATATTAATTTTTTTACAATATATGTGATTTAATTACTGGAATACCTTTAAGGAAGCGTAACTGAAATCATAATGGTAGATAACATGACATATCTATTGAAATATAAATATTTAATTCAATTATTTTACACAAGATATTAGATAGCCATCCAAAAAAAATTATTTGAAAATATGTTCAAGAATGAAAATTTCCGCTTCCATTAAATAATATATGTTCAAGATAAATTTAAATGATATTACTAATTGTGAATTAAACTTAATATAGTGTGTACTCTAGTTTCCTATATCCTCAAAAAATTGGTTATTATCTCAACATCACAAGAGAATATAATTTATTCTCTATTTAATAATATAAAATATTAATTAATAAAAAATTATCAACCTCTCAAAAACATACCACGCCATTATTTCTACAAAAATACCATATAAATAATTGGAGTTAATAAAATATAAGGAAGTGGTTTTTATAATATATTTTCATGTTTTTAACCATTTAAATATTTCTCTGTATGTCTTAGTTTTCTGCCTAATAATGACTAGTGGTACTCTTAAGAGTAGATTGTAATTTTTCTACTAATAGAAAATAAAAATTTCAAATCATTTGAATTTTTTTTTAAAAATATATCCTAATTAAAAATGAACTCATTCTATATCTTCATATACTCTTTATATTCTTCCACATTAGTGCATGTAATTATTCCACAATGAGGGAGTTTTCCATGATATTTTTTTTAAAAAAAAGGGAATTCATTTCTTATTTCGTAAAGAGTTAGAATGGCCATTTATTATTTTATACTGATATATTCCTTATTTAATGAGGATTGGTAAATTATATCCACCAAAGTAATTTTCTAGGTTGACCGATTTTTTTGGGAACATAGATGATAATATTAGAATTGGGTCTATTTTATGAAGTACAAGACCATGAAAAAAGGAGGTCTAAAAAATTACTCAATTTAGATAAAAATTATAAAATTTGTTGTTGAAATATAGAAGTGATAAAAAATATTAAAATTATATATTGAATAATTTTCACTTTTAAAATTAATATCCCGAAAAAAAATTAAACTAATATCAAATTGATAAATTCGAATAAATTATCTCACACATAGAACATAGACTACAAGATAAGTAATCATCTAGATTAAATAAATGAAAAATAAAATAACATAATGATGGGATCAAACAATTAAACACTAAAAAATATTACATATAATTCCTCCAAAAAACATTACTTCATGTTCACATTTTCACACATTAAATCAATTTCAAATTTATTTCTCCCCCATTGCACAAAAAATACACACATAGAATTAATTTTTTCTCATCACAAAAATATATATTATTAATATGGATTATCTAATCTATTTCCATGTATGAATAACCATATCAATGATAAATTTCTATATCTACACCCAATTACAGTTACGAATATATATTTACAAGAAGTCATTTAAGGGGTTTTAACTATATTTTTTTATGTAGGTTTTAGATGTAAATAATAAATAGGTAGAATAAGGAGGGATTAAATCGTTTTTAAGAAAAAATTTAAAAATCTAATTTTCACTAATGTATAGTCTTCTCTTATATCCAATTGATATTTTTTTAAACTAACCTAAAAATAAAAAATATCTTTCCATTGAAATATCCTGAATGGAAAAAAATTATTTATCATTGATACCTCCATAAATCCATATAATTGGGTATAAAAACCATTCCATCAGAAAACACATCATTTTAGAATTATATTTTCATAAAAATAAATAAAAATGATATAGAAAACAACAATTCTGGTTCTCTCTAAAAATAATTCCAACTGGATCATGAATTTTCTCTTATAGTGTAGGATGAATAGAGAATATTTTTTTGTAGTGTGGTTGTCCTAATAGGATATTAATATATAAATAAGAATGTAAGGATTAAATTTATTGTGTATTCCAAAATTGAAAGGATTGTATTTATAAAAGGTATTTTAAATGAAACTAAATGCCACAATCATTTGAAACAAAAGTACCACAATCCTCCAATTTTGATATAAATATATCAAATTCAACTTAATAAAATCATGGATGTGTTCTCTAATATAATTAAATGAATTTGAATAATATATACAAAGTTATAATAAGTCTCATGGTATGTCTATTATGAAAATTATAACACTGAGATGTGTCTAATGATTGCAAAAGTAGAGGTCATGTCATGATATCTTTACATTATTATACTTGAAAATATTTTATTTTTAACCTTAATTTATGTTTTGTTTCATGGAATAAATTTGATCACTCATTAAAATGGGTTTTTACAAATGAAAAATATAATCATTTGAAATTAAAATATTCAAAATACAAACAAATATTAAGAAAAAGACACAAAAATTTAAGTTAAACAAAACAAATTGACCTAAAACATAGGAAATACATTTCAACCAATGAAGTTCCTCCCAAAAATTTTATTTTTGAAACTCCTTTCGTTGTTAATAATTTTTATATGATAAAATATAATTCAAAAAAAGAAATTACATTACAAAAAAGACAGATGGAAATAAAAAGACTAGGTTTAAATCTGTTTATCTTTTTGAAATTGGGTTTCTTAACCAGATGGTTCTTGAATATAATAACTAAATGGCTTCTTCTTATTCCCATTAACTCTAAATAGTTTCCACATATATTTTTCAATTATCATGGTAGAAACAATTTGAAAAAATGAGTAAAAATTGAGGGTACAGACCATTTAGAATAACTTTTTCATCTAAACATCTTCAATATGGATTCAAGCACAATCACTTTGTCTCCATTATTTATGTTTTGGTTTTGAATCATTAAATCATGATAGTATTTGGGTATTTAATTTTACAACCAATGGAATTTATTTGAATTATTTATAATTTCTTCCTACTATTAAAAACAAAATTTTCATTCTCTTCTAGTAGATAATAGATTCATATCACATCTTTTTTCAAAAATCCCTTCTCAATTTATCTCAACCATAATGTGGAACACTTTTACATAAACTAATAGAAAGGGTGAAATTATAATATGGATTTTAAATTTAGTCGTAGATACCTTGAGTACATTATCTAGTCTCAAACTCTAATATATTCTATTTGTGTTCATAGTTTTTTCTAGAAATATTTTAATATCTCTCTCTACAACATATCCATTCAATTTTTTTGAGGCTGATTGGGTGTAGAGGAAATAGAGTTAATTCCATATTTCATGAAACAATATTACATTATCCCTTATAAAAACTTGGGTTCCTTGATCAATGAATATACATTTTGAAAATCAAAATCCAGGAAATATATTTTCTTCATAAAATTTAAATATAGTTTATGGCATCTTCAACTCTAGTGGGAATAGACTCTATTCACATAGAAACATAATCAATAATAATAATGGAATAATTTCTTTGAAAATAATTAGTTAATGTTCCCCTTAAATTCATAGACCATAAAACAATGAAAAAAAAGACTATGCTAAGAAATATCAAACCTTTTCAAAATGTTACCTTTAATTTGGTAATTTTTAAATGTTATATAAAATAAAAATAATATCTAAAGGGTTTTATCAAATATAAAATATAATAAATAACTTTTTGATATATGTTTTTTGGGTCATATGTGCCATCCTCATCTCAATGTGTGAGAAAATGTTTTTGAGTTATTGAAATGATTAATTTTTAATTCATCTCCTAATCATCAGTTCAAAAATAATTTTCCATAGTTAAGGATTATCCAAAATGAAATTATGTAAAAAAAATATATAAATATACTGTAATAAAACTATTGAGTTACTTCTTTAGTATATCTATAATATACCATTTAATAATTACATGCTCTTTCATTCTTAAAAGCAGAAAAATCCACATCTAGCAAGGTCTATCTATTATTATGTAGTTTCACTGGGTATTAAAAAATTTTATAAAAGATTAATAAATCACATTAGATTTATTATCATTGATTTAACATAATAATTCCCCTAGGGAGTATTCAGATGCATGAGTCTTGATTTCAAAATGAAAATACTTTTTGGGTGGTTGATATAGTGACCTGAATCATTTACCAAAACAATAACATGATTTTAAGTATAATTATCCATAAAATATAAAAAAATTATCAATAACTATAATTTCTTAGGAATAATTAGATAATTATTGGAAAAAATGAAAATAAAAAACACATTTTTATAAATCATTATAATGGGAACAAAACTCCCATTGAGAACATAAAACCTCATAGGATAGCCTTGGGAAATATATAGGAAAATGGGATGAGCCATAATGACTAGTATTGAAATAAACATGGGAATGAAGTGTATCACATGAGTTTAAAGTAATTACATGATAACATAAATGGAATTGATCATGAATCAAAATATGGAAGAATAACGTATTTAAATGGAATAATTTGACTATGAAAATATAGTAATGTTGCAGGAACACATATCATAACATAAATATGATTGAAGGCTAGCAGACAAGATGATATCACATAGTGGAAAGAGTATCATAATGGTGTTAGTATACTTTGTAATCCCATTCATATTATTCCATGAGACTAAAAATTTATCTGATTCATTGGAACACTGTTTGGATTCACCCATAAAAATACATTAATAAAAATTTATTCCAAAAAAATTTATCAATAATAAGGATTAAATAGAACTGTTACCCATGTAATCAAATGGTTTTTGAAATTATATCATAAGGTATAAAAAAGGCTATATCATAATGGTAACCATTAAATAGGGGATTTAAATCAATCATGGAAATTAATGAAGGAAATATAATATTTTATCATGAATATTGAATTTAAACCGAATTGAAAAAATTAAAATGAGTTGTTAGGTAACCATAGAAATGTTCCACATAAGCGTGGTTTTGAGGAAGACAATAATGATTATTTAAAGAAAATAAAAACAAAAAAAATTTCATAAATCAAAAAATTAACTAAAATAGTTTTTCAAGATAAATATTTTTATTTTAGAAAATACTAGACATTTAAAATAGTATTTTTACTATACATGAAAACAGGTAAGAAATAGAGAAGTTCACATTAACTGAGTTTCCATATCGAGAGGAATTCAGAATGGAACAATATAAAACATATAAATTCCCAAAAAAAATAATTGAGATAAATAAATATTTTTAGAACATATAAACTATTAAAATGAAAATTATATAAGAATAATTGATTGAAAATACAGGCCACGAGAGAGAAATCATATCACAAAGTAAATATGGAGGTTCGAAGAAATTAATTACCTTATGTCTGAATGCATTATGCACATATACTTAATGAAATTGATAATCAAATTTGATTCATTATTTTCTCAATTAAAAGACTATTAGACATGTATTTTATAATTTTAAAATTTTCTATGATTATTATGTACATTTCAATAAGTTATAATATGAAATTTCATTGTTCCCAGAGTGTTTTTTTCATTGATTCATGGTTGTTTCACTTTTGTAAAACTATAAAAGTTATTGTTGAGTGGGAATATTATTCTAGAACAAAAATGAAATGTTATTAATAAAATTTTGATTTATAAATATACCCATATATAATTTTACTTTATTATTGGATGATTATTAATTTGAAAAAAAATAATGATAAATGTTTAGTTTATTTTGGCGGTTTTTCCAACAATCAAAAAATGTTTCATTTTATTTAATATTTTGATTATATGTTAGTTTTATAACATGAATTAAGTTATAATATATACATTAAAATCTAATTTAACAATATTATTTTTCTGGAAAATGATTTATGGAATGGTAGTAATTAAATTTATATTATATATATATATATAGATTTAATTTTTACAACATCACTTTTGACATTATGGATTCAATTATCAACCATAGGTTGCATTTTATTTACTATTATGTCTATATATTAGTTTTATAATGTGATAAAAATGATAATATACTTATTAATATATTATTTATCAATAATAATAGTATTATAACCATCGTTGGAAGTGGTAATTAAAAACAAAAACTCAATATCCATACAGATGGTTTATAACCAAAATTTGTATAAGGGATTAAATTATTTAAAGGTTGCATGAGAATAAAATTCCAAGATATGATATAATCCAATATAAATAAAAAATTATAATATATAATTTATTAAAAAGATATTTTTCTTTTATGGATAATTGAGTTTGTGAGAATGTAGAAGAAAACAAAAGAAAATCAATGATTTAGTTTGTAGAATGTTACCTCTTGAATATCCCATTCTTGAAGGACAAATTGAGGATGTGGAGTTGGAATTTTGGTTAGACAAGAATAAAATGTTAGTAGGGAGTGCATGTAGGTGACTTCTTGTTAGATATTTAAAAATAATTGGGTCTGGTAAGGTGTGAGTAGAGTGGGTTGTGAGAGTGTGTATTTTTAAAGGATTATATTAGTGTTTTTTAAATTTCTCAAAAGATAATTATTATAAATATATTTTATTTTCAAATATCAAAATAATTGAAATTTATATAACGGTAATGTAAATTAATTGTTTAAAACCATCAATAAATAAAATTTATATATTTTTTGGTTTTATTTTAAACATCATTATTCAGAATAACTAATAGTTCAACTATATGACTTTTAACGATGGTAAAAACTATTTCATCATTAAAAGAATGTAATTATTACATATATGGTGGAAATTAGACCATAAAGGGACACAAAATAATATTTAAGGTCATATCATAATCAGTAGGTAGTTTTTAAATAATATTTTTTTACATAAATTAATATTTTATTATTCGAATAAAGCATCATTATTGTCAATTTTGATACTATTCACTACATTGAAAATAAAAAAATCCTGATAAGATTTAAAATTAGAGATTTTTTTTATTATATACTCGAAATTTCATGGGAATCAATTAAATACGAGTATGACCTTAAATATATCAAATTATATTACTTTTAATAGTTTTTATCTTTTATTTTATTTTTCGGTAAATTAAATGATTACTACATCATCATTTTCTAAGAATTTAGGATAATAATTAAATAACTAAAATTTTCCTATAAATTACATTAATAAATATGAATATTTGGTATGAAAAAAATTATAATCAATTATTTTTTGTTTTTAACACCATATCAAAATATTGTACTTATTAAAAATAAGAGTGTTACATTTTTTCAGTTTCCTTGATTTTTACCATTCATAACTAATTTTAATTGAAAATTTTCTATTAAATAACAAAATATAGAGCCTTATCTCTTGAGGGTATAATTTAATTATTCCAATAATTTTTTATAAGAATAATAATGACCATATAACATATTTTTAATAAATATTAACATGGTTTTCCTTTTACTTAGTTAATAAATTTTATCACAGATATGATTCATATTGAAAAACAAAATGGGTCTATTTACTAATTCTGGATCACCTGATTAAAAATTTGTAATCCATTTTTAAAATTCAACACATTAATGTGAAGTAGTAATATTTAAAATTAAAATTAAAAAATTCAATTAAAAACAATGTTTATTAAAAAATTCACTTTTATGTATAAAATGTATTTATACAAAATTCAAGTTACAAATATAATTTAGAAGAAAAAATTAAATTATATATAATATAAATTAAAAAATTAAATTTTAAAAAAAGAAAAAATATTATTTTACTTAGTAATTTTTTAAAATGATACACAGTTTTCAATGTAAATCAAAAAATTTCACTTTTCATTAAAATTTTAATCACATTATTAAATTAAATAAACTCATAATATGATAAATTTTATTTTATGAATTAATAAATGAAGTTTATTCTGTAAAATAATTTTTCAAAAAGTATCAAAATTAGATATATTTATTTTCTCATAGAATAAATAAAAGAATTTTTAGAAAAAATATTTCTTAATAATAAAATTAATTTACTCAAAAAATTAATTTTTTATTTAATATTAATTAATATACCTCATAATATTGTTATTAATATTCATACCCTCTAATTAAATGGATCGTAAATAATAATCACGTTAAAATAATAATAATTTAATAGTGTATAGTGGTTCATTTGAACTCAGTGTTGCGTGGAACACTAGATTCTGAAAAAATAAATTTATTTAAAAGGAAATATATTATAAAAATCTCAAGGTGTCACATTCTTCCACCCAAATGATATTTCAACAAAAAATTTCATTTTAAATTATGATGTTAAAATTAGTGAGGTAACTTGTGCTTCACCTCTTCCTCTGGTTCCTGTGTAATAGCTTCATATCTGGGGTTCTTGTATAGTACTTTCACTAGGTGAGTGGTCTTATTCTATACAATATTATCTCTATTGATCAATATATTCAATGACTTCACCTCATAAGATAGATCATTATCTAATATTACTAACCTTGGATTTAGTACATGTGAGGGATCTGGTTTGGTCTTCTTTAGGAGGGATAAGTAGAATACATCATTTATTTGACACATGGTTGGTAGAAGTGCTAGTCAATATGAAATTGGTATAATGGGATCTAGAAATTCATAGGGGGAATCATTCTTGTAACTTATCTTTCCCTTCATCCCATAAAATATCAATATATTCCATGGAGATATACAGAGGACTAACTTATCTCTTATATAATGTTATTTGCATCACTGATGATTTTTTTCATTGTTCTTCTGTTAAAATTAGGCTGCCCTGATGTGTTGCTGAATGGTCTTTACCATTTCAATGGTTTCCTCATTCATTTCAGGTCCCATATGATTACGTTCACTATCTTCATCCCACAATTTAGGTGTTTTATATCTTTTTCCATAAATTGATTCACAAGAAGTCAATTGGTTGCTTGAGTTTAATCTATGGGTTTAATATAATTTTACTATAGGAATATGATAACCCCACCCTACATTGAATTCCATTGAAAATTCCATCAACATGTCTTTTAGTGCCTGTATGGTTAACTCATACTTCCCTCCAATATTAGGTGATACGGAATAATGAAGTTCATTTTTGTTTATAGAGTATGTTGTAGTCTTTTACAAAACAAGGTAGTAAATATCATATTACAATCAGATAAAATTGATAATCATACTCCATGTAGTTCCACCACTTATCCAATTTATATTCAATCATTGTTGATCAAGTGATAAGTCCTCTCCATTTATAAAAAATTTATCTTTATTTGTATGATGATCCACAAAAACCTATACAATATTATATCTTGTTGATTTCTTTAGAAGTATAGTGGCAATGACTATTTTGATTCTTCCCGTATTCATGATGGTATTGGTAATGGTTGTACCATACACATAAAATATTTCTTTTCTATCATCATATACTGACATACTAGGCACATTGATGAATATTCATCAATCTCATTTTTCATATTTCTCCACCAATAGTGCTATCGAATATCTTGATAAAATGTTGTGCTCCCTGTTTTTATGGAGAAGGTCAATCTATGTGAATAATTAAAAATCTCCCAATTTGTCTCATGATTTGATGGTACATATAGTATTAAACCAAATATTTCAAGTCCTTATTCATCTAATTTGACATCTGAGCATTTCCCATTTAAAATATATTCATCCTTCTTCAAGACATCCATATAATTTCTTTATGAATATGTTAGATTCACCATAAGGGATGGATGAGAAATAATTTGAGAAAGAAATGATGATGTGTCTTAAATTATGATTCCTATGTCTATATTTGTATGTCTATGAATGTTATATCCTTCTCAATACCCATCATATATAAGGTTCCATGATCCTTTTGTCATAGAACATATGCTTATTTATTTTCTTTACCAAGATGGTAGTTTTTTGAGAATTCATAATCATTAATGATAGATAACCATATTCATTGGTGAAAATTAACCTCCATCCATGTGAATATATACTTGAGTGTCATATGATTAGAATATGTCACACACTTCCCACCATAGAGTTAATTCTTCTATATTTTCGATTTAAAGATCAGTGATTCCATATTCATATCATGTGTGGGATATTGTTTCCCATTAAATTTCAACTATCTTGATGTGTAGGCTATCACATTATCATCTATTATCAGTTTATATCCTAATTTAATCTTTTATTTATCATTTTATACAAAAGAAAAGTACAACACTAGTGGGTAGGGGCAGTATTGGTGTAGTGAATAACCACTTTGTCAACTCTTTTTTGTATTAATAACATTCAATTGTCTAGAAAAACATTATTACTTTATGATTCCTCTTGGTTTTTGTGTTTGAAAATAATTTTTATTAATTCACAAATCATCGTTAATACCTAGATTTTTCCTAGATACTATGGATCTAAATTATAGATGATGATATGGTCCACTACAAAATTTCTATTGTCATGTAAGGGTCTAATAATTTCACTTTTTTGGAGATAAAATTTCAAAATATTGATAAATTATCTAAAGAGAACACAAATTTAGTTTACATTAAATATAGTTTATCCCTTCACATATTATTTATAACAGAATTCAAATGCTACACATGAACATCCTTTATTATGGAGTATATCATAACGTCATTAATAAAGGAAAATAAAAACATTTCTAGAAGTCTCTAAATGCACTATTCATTATGTCCATGAATATTATTGGATCATTATTCTATCTGAAGGGAATCAATATGAATTCATGGTGTGTATACCTATTTTGAAAGGAATTAATTTGAATTCCTTCCTTCTTCACCTTTAATTAGTGATTCCCAGACTGATGGAACACCTTGGATAACCACATAAACCCAAATATTTGATTTGGAATGTCATATATTTATTAAAGAGGATAATTTTTCAATATTTTTATTTTTTGGAGCTCATGATTATCAATATAAAGGACCTTTGATCGATTCTGTATTTGGAAAAAGTAGACTGACACAACCCACAATAAATAACTAATGTATATGAAACCCTTTTACAAATTATAGAGAACTTATTCTTCTATTGTTCCAAAATAATGGTGACCTTTTTAAATGGTTTGGTTTGTATGGGAAAATATCTAGATATAATTTCAATTGATTACTCAACCTCTTAGGCAGGAGGAGGACATAGAAATTCCATAAGTAACCCATTAATGCAGTCCCCCATAATGGGAATTCCGTTAAGCATGATCCTCTCTATTGTCTAAAAAATTTTGGATAGATAATCCAAAATAAAAACAGATAATATGAACAAAAAATTTTATGATTCTGATGTTTATTCCTTGGCCTCCATACACTTGTATAGAATTTGAGGATGCCTCTAAATGTTAAGGGATACCTCCCTCTCCCTACAGTTGATATTGTCTATAAATAAATATAGTCAATCCATGCGCAATATTTTTTCAATCTCCATGAATGTGAGTAAGTTGATATTTAATGGGAATTTTGTCCAAAACAATTGACTATAGGGGAATAATAAACATTATATTCCATATATTTCCCTTTTACTAATCTCAAAAATAACACAACCTTCATATTTTGAGGTGGTGTTAGAATTTGTTTACTAAAATTGAAGGATATAAATGAATTTATAAAATAATTATAAAAAAGTAAATTATCTATTATGGAATGAATAATAAGAATACATATCACCACATAATATTCCAGTTTCACCTCTATAGTAGTGATATCATATACCGTTCCATTATTCGTTATAGGAGGGTAGCACAAATTATCCCCAACAACCCATGTCTTAGGCAATTTGATCCAATAGGGCATATATTACTTGTAGTTAAATCACTAAATAACATTCATAGTGTTCATATAAACAATAATTTAGATGACCTGATTTATGGGGTTATTCATTTCGCTTTATCATTTACTATCATGGTTCCCCTTTTATCCACACACTATTCACCTTCTGCTTCCCCTTTAGATGATTCTATGATTATTCTTTAAACACTTTTGAAAAATGAGATGCCTGGATTTTTTTTCAAACATAATATTTTTCTATTGCCCCAAAATAAGGAAATAACATCTTGAATTTCCTATATATTATCCAATGAGACAACTGATAATCACTGATCTCCATCTTGATATTAAAGGAACAAGTAAAAATATCTTGATAATTATCATAGTCCCAAATTTCTAATGATTTTTTAGACTAAGTTTCAACCCACTATATAATCATTCTAACTTAAATTTAGAATGAATGATATATCTAGAAGCATAAATTGAAATATTTTTTATTCCCCCCCCCAAATAGTAAGATAGTCTCATATTCATTTTTTTAGACTGAGGAAATCCCACTCCCAATTAACTTGGATAGTTTGGGTAAAATATTTATTGAAAAATATCTTCTATAATTTATCTCATTAATTGGAATAAATTTCATCCTTATACATCATGTTTTTATCAGTACCCAACACTAATCAGGTTCCACATCAAAATGATAATATGTCAGCATGATGTTTTTGTCCCATGAACATTAGAGGACAAAGAATATATTCTCAATTGAGTTAATCAATTGTTCTTAAATGGGGGAATTAGATGATCGACTAAATAGAGAGGGAATTTTTCTCATTCATTATTTTATGTCAACTTTATATACCTTGGGATAAGTAGGGAGTTCCAATGATTCATGTTATTATTCATTATATGATCCAATTGATCTATGATGCTCTGATCTCCCATTTCCATCAGGTTTGGAAACAAATTTAAGAAATCATCACATTCTCTGTCACATTCCTAGTGGTAATTAGTTCTCCTATTTCAAGGAATTATTTGAATAGGAAAAATATAATTATGGTGGATTGAATACATATATAATTATGATATAAAATTAAATTTTGAACATATAAATATAATCATATAAATGAAACATATATCATATCTTCTGATTTCCTATACTTTAATCTTGGTTGTATATGGTGAAAAATTATCACACAAGTGTTCTAAAAATAATTTTCTTATACTAATAGCCGAAAATAACTATAATATTATCTTATAAAAACTATTATTCACCAAATCTTTTTACTCGTAAAATTATACAACTTTAAGAATATTTAAACATGAAACAAAAACCATGGATAAAAAAATATATTGTTCTTGGAAGATGAGGTACATAATTAGGAAACATTATACTAAGAAATCATATTTTAATTAATATTTATAATGATATCCTTACTACATAAGAGATCGTACAATGGATTTGGATAAAATATAGAAATATATAGGAAAAATAGGTTAGAAAAAACATGATGTAATGGATTAAATGTATTAATTAAGTAGAGAAATGAGTTAGAAGATATAATAAGATAACCTAAAATGCATGAATCATGAATAAACCAATTGAATATTAACATATAGATCAACGAATATTATAATCATGAAAAAATTGGAATGTGATAGAAACAAATAACATGAAATAATCATGAGTAAATGATAACTACCGAAACTATATAACATAGTGGATAGATTCCTATATTAAATTAGCTTTATTCACTACATCCATAAATGATGTCTCACGAGACAAAAAATCCACTAATTTATTATAGTGATATCTGGGTGCTCCCATCATAACATGATAATTCAAATTTTTCTACATAACTAATCTAAAAAATGAATAAACATAATGGTTTACGAAAGAAATAAATGGGGTTTGTAATCAATTCTAAAGGCATAACTGAAGGATGTATCATAATTGTATCCCTGAAAGAAGGAATTTAAATCATTATTAAAAATGATAAAGGGAATAGAGTAATATATGAATCATAATGACGTCCAACTAACCTGAAAAAATTAAAATTAGTGGTTATGAATCTTTAGAAATGTTCCAATAATGATCAATTTTAAGTAAAGGAATAAATTTAATTTAATGAGGGTAAATGAATAATTTCTTTCATATACTAGAAACGATCAAAAAATGGATTTCTTAATAAATAGAGTTATTTTAAAAAAATTGTGGGTTTAAAATATTTAATGGAGTGTACTTTAATATTGTGATAAAAAAGTGCAGTTCAACATAATTATATTTTCTTATCAAGATGAATAGAAAAAATAATCTTATAAAATTTGTAAAACCTCCTCTAATAATGATGAATAGGGATACATTGATATTTTTATAATATATAGATAGAATATTGTAGAATTATTTTATAATAAATTATTGATAAACTCAGAAAATGATATATAATGTGTAACCCAAATAATATATGGAGATTTAGAGAGTTCTGTAAGCTTATGTTTGTATTTGTACTAAAAATGACCTCAATTTCCTAGGTAATAAAATAAAATTAATTTATTTATTAATTCATAACCTATTAAAAATTTATTTGATTTAAAATAATTTTATTTCATTAATTCATTTCCATATTTATGAGTTATAAAATTCCATTTGATCGTTCTGGGAGTGTCCATTTCATGGAATCAACGTCACTTCACTTGTATATAATTATTTTACTTCTTATCGACTGGGAATACTATTCTATAATTGAAAAGATATTATATTAGAAACCATAATAATTTTCAAATGGTCTCATATATCATTTTTTTCTTATATGAGAATAATTCATCTTATTAAAGAGTAATGATAAATATTTAGTTTATTATGGTAGGTTTTCCGACTATCAGAGAGTAGTTTGGTTTTATTGAATATTATGATTATATATTAGTTTAAGAATATAAAATAGGATATAATATATTTATTAAAATATTATTTAATAATATAAATTGCTTTATATACATGCATGAGGCAATGGTAGTAATTATAAATTTATTTTATTTATATTTAAATGTTATATATTAGGACTCCACTTATGACTTTTTGTTTCCAACCATCACAAATTGGTTTCGATTTATTTTATATAATATCTATATATCAGTTTCAGAAATAAAATAACTTATATTATAATAATTAAAATCATATTTAAGTATAAAAATTATATTATTACCATCTGTAAGTCAGTAATGAAAAAACACATTTTCCATAGACATGGTTAATCTATATTAATTTAGATAATTATTTCTTTTATTTGAATAAGGAGGAATGACAAAAATGGCTTCATAGAAATTATTCCATTAAAAATATATCAAAAATGTATTTAAATAATGTTGGAGTTTTTATGAATTCATTTATGAACAAGGTGAAGTTATGGTGGATGAATAAATGAAATTAAAAGAGGTGGTTTGAGAATGTTACCTCTTGAATACCCTTTCCATGAAGGCATTATTGAGGAACATGAAATTAGTCTTTCAGTGATACCAATAGCACATAGACATGTGTAGAGTGGGGAAGAGAATTTTTTGAAACTATTTTGTCATCATCAGGGATTTTTAGGTGTGAGGATAAAGGCTTTTGAGGGTTGATATTTATATAGAGGAGAGGGGTCTTCTTAAAATTTCCCAAATGAATAAATTATAATAAATTCATTTTTAAAAAAGTAACACCAAATTAAAAAGTAATAAAATCTATAAAATTATATGTTTTTAATATAATCAACTAATAAATTTTTGAAATTTTATGGTTTTATTTTAAACCTTTTCTTTGTGATTAACCCTTTGTTGGCATATATGAGATTTAACTATGATAATTTGTTCTCAAAATTAAATGTTTGAAATTTTTACTTATATGTTTTCAATTGGGCCATAAATGTAAAATATATTCCAATTTATATCATATGATATAAAAAATTTTTAATTATTTTTATGTTTTGTAAATAATTCAATACAATATTATTCCCATAAAATATCATTATTGTCAATTTTTATATTTTTCAGCAATTTAACATCTCAAAACATCAATAAATCATGTAAAATTTGAAAACATTATTTTATAATATCAAAAACATGTTATGGTCATCTATATAATTCGTTGATCACCATAAATATTTTAAATTATTTTACACTAAATATTTTTATTATCCTTTATTTTATTTTATTTGTTAATTGAATAATTACTACATCACCATTGTGTAAAATGTTTTGGATATTATTTAATTCAACTTTTTGGAATAAATTACCATGACGAAGATACACATTTTAGCATTCAAAATAATAAATCTATTCATTTATATCTTTTATCTTTTTTAAAATTCCTTTTTTATGTATAAAATATTTTTATAAAAAAATAATGAATTAAATTTGATTAAAATACCATAAATACATTATTGATAATATAAATGAAATTAATGGAAATCTAAAAGTAATTAATAATATAATTTTATATTGTGCATGTCTTAAAATAATAAATTTTTTTGAATGTATATCTATATTTTTCACTATTAAATAAAATTTAATATATTTTATGAAATTACCAATAATACATCAATATAATAATTTTGACATGATGAATTCAATTTTTTTAAATACTTATTTATAATTATCAACATTAATTATATTTAATTTATCACTGAAAAAGAATATCATTTTTGAAAAAAATTGTTTGAAGAATAAAATCACTTCACTAAAAAAATAATTTTTTTATTTATTAGGAATTAGTATATTTTATTTTATGGTTATTTTAATTAATAAATTCATTCTAAATAGAGAGGATTCAATGGATATATTGATATAATAATATATTATAGTCTATATTTGTTCATTGCAACTCATTTTTGGGTGAAACACAAGATAACAAAGAAATCAAATTATCTAAAGAGAAATATATCATAAAAATATCATAGTGTTATAGTATAATAGTGTGAGGGGTCATTTTTTTATGTTTCATATCCCTGAAATACATTTTTCAAGGTTTATCAAGGAAACGTTTTGATTCTTTTTAATGAAATTTCTATTAAGATGTGAAACCTTACTAAAATAATCTATAAATCTCCTATAAAAAACTACATGACCATGGAACGAGGTCCCATATCTAACTATTTTGTTGTATATATGTAATGAAATGACGCCATATTTGGATTGATCTTTTGAATTCTATCTAGACACACAACATTCCCTAACAAAATCCACAAATATGCCATGAAATATACTTTTCATAAATGGGGACAATATTATAATAAAACAACATTCAATAAAATAAATCCTTGTTAAAAAAATATTTTTAGGACCCATCAATAATTTAGTCATCCAAATAAACATGCATTCAACGTTATAAAAATTATAGGAAAATTCTCATCATACACATTTCAAAATTTTCAAGATCATTACATAACTTAAGGGGCATTCAACTATAAGTAATGTTTTAAAAGTCTCATGTGAAAATGGTTTCCACATGATCCATAAATATAATATAAATTAGTAGATAACTAGAGAATCCATCATGAAATAAATAGTTGGTTTTTCTAGGTATTTCTTAATGGTCTAGATCTAGAAATGGAAATTAGAAGTGGTAATTCCTAATCTTTAAATTTGGTATGGAAAAATCAATGAACTTTATTAATTTATGTGGAATCCTATTAGGGAAAAATAACCTAATTCATTCATATAGATTGAAAATCCACATTATTAGCGAAAAATAGTATATGGATCACCCATTTACTATTACATATGGGAACACTACCTCTAGTATAAATAACATGGTTATTTCATTCATAAAACATATAAAATTGTTGGTTTGGATATTCTTTGAAATTTTCTCACCAGCTTATAATTTTCCTACAAACAAATTATATTATTGCATATTGATGGTCTGATTCTTGTTAAATTTGATAGTTTACATCATATTGTCTTCATGTTGTTTCTATAGACTCCTAATAATTGGTTATATTTCAATTTTTATATTTCATTTGAAATGATTATAAAGAATAGTTCATTCTAACCTATTATTGAATATTAGTTTTTCATAGATAGTGGTCTGAAGTCTATATATACTGCTTTATTTTCATTGGAAAAAGAAGGGGCTTAAGATTCAAGGACAATAATTTCATCTTTTAATTTACTCTCAAAATATTTAGATTTTAGATCAATTATGAGAAATATATATTGTTTAACACACTTCTCGGATGTGTGGTTGTTTAGTGAAATTATATATTTTAAAGGATATTCATGTTTTAAATTAAGCTGATCATAATAAATACAATCTTCAAAATGAATTTATTTATATTATATATTAGAAATTTATTTTTGGAGACCATATTCTAGGTTAACTATAATTTTTTTGAAATTAGTTTCAACATTTTCAAAATTATATGCCTCACAATTGTCATTTTCAGAAGAATATGAATCGGTGTTGTTCACCTAAGTGGATGAATGATCCATATTTTGGTATTTACTTTAAAGAAAACGTTTAGGTGAAAAAAAGTTATAAAATATTATTGTCAAATGCTTCTTTTTATGAAATTAATGATTTATTTAGCTGTTTTTAAAAAGCCCCCCCCCCAGAAGAAGAGGTGGATGAGTACTAAACCAATCATATTCAATATCTAAGATATAAAAATTCATAGGAAAAAGAATTTATCTATGATAACCTAGGACATAATATAAAATATTTCATTCTTAGTGGTACATCATTTGGAATGTTGAATGGTAATTCCACACGTTTTAATCTATCTAAACAATATAGAAGAGAAAACACTCTGTAAAATACCAACAAGATCTAGTGTCCGAAGAAGCCAACCCTAATATTATTAAATAAAATGTAAAATTAAAAAGTGAGGAAGTACAAGGGGTTTAACAAATGTGGGAGTGTATCACACCCCTCATATCATCATCCACCATCCTAGAATAATAATCACATATTTTTAATGACCTCATGGTACTTAGTTCCACAACCCCCTTCTTCAAAACAACATCATCCACTTGATTATCTTCCTTGTAGACATGTGATACAAATAGTTAAAGTTATCTGGGATGAATGAGACATGAAATACAGTGAGGAAGGATTCTCCATGAAATGTCTCTTATTCATTCTCTAAGTGTATGAGTTTAATGTCATATGTGTGATTAAATCTATATTGGTTTCCAATTGTGGTATAAATCTTGGTTAATTTCATAAATAACTACCCAATGATCTGCTTGAAAAGAATTATCATTCCTAATAAAGATGTGGTATCAAACTTTAATAAATCTAACATAGGTGTGGAACACACCCCAATAGCCTGAATTTCCTCTAGAACCAACATATACACCATTAAATTTAACATTAATATAGGAGGAGATTAGGGGGCCCATCTAATAAACATATAATTAGGAAGATTACTCGGTTTCCCTGAAACTTCAAGCATCCAATATGTTTGTAGGTTAGTAAAATAGTTTCTCATTGATATTAGTTTAACAAATAATATAGTGTGGATATACATTTGAACACCAATGGAACCTACATGAATATAAGTAGGTTGATTTCTAGAAAGCAATTGGTTTCTAGAAGAACATATTATATGGATGACTGAGGTAGTTTCCATAAGTAATATTTTATGAATTTTTTCACTCCCCCACACAGGAAGATGTATAATAGAATCTCATATAGGTTCTTGAAAAATTGATGGTCAATACAAAAGAATGTGCTATTATAATTCCACAAATACCTAGAATATGTACTACCCTAAATGATTTCATGCACAGTTTCCCCAGCTCACTTAAAAAGGTGACATGATGATACAATTTGTTTCCCTTTCTTCATCAGTTCATCATGTGTAGGGAGATGATCCTTCCATTACCACAAAAGGAGTTTAATCCTAGATGGTTAAAAACTGATTCCTTTTATAAATTCGTCATTTTTTTGGTTTATTGGGTCCATCACATTGTAATATTTATTATTATTTGGAATTAATGAGTCCATTTGGGTGGGGTTTTCCAAATTAAGGAATCATCATCCATAAAAGCATAAAATTTTATTTTCATAATATCATGATCATAGATGATGTTGAAAATGAATTATGTTGATCCATGAGATCAGCTATAGTTATAGAAAATATGGTGTAGGCATAATGGTGATTTCAATGGTACTTTCCAGCCATGGGGTATGCCAATAATTGTGATTTGAATCCTTACTAACCAACCATTTTATTATTGCCTAATATTGTTGACAGAGTGCTTGAGGTAGGTCCAGAATGATGAGGTATGTTAATGTGGTAACTATTGATGAGTTTTTTTTGAACTTGAAAGGGAAAAAATTAGTTGAGGGATGATTTGAATATATATGGTAACATTGGAATATGTTTATGAAGACATTATTAATGCTTTTGAGATCCATGGCCCTAAGACCGGCCATGTAAAAAGGAATAATAAAACCCCTCTATGAAATGGTTTTATTCATCCTTTCCTACACTGAACCTATCCACAAGATTTTTCTTATCATGCATTATTGGATATTAATGGATTTTTTATCCTGATATAGAGGGAAATCGAATAAAGAAATTTTGAAGTGATGACCAAGATAATGAGGTACACTCTACCGTACTATGACATGGTCTTTCCCCTATATATATAAAGATAATTACTAATTCAAGAATATTTTTTCTAATATGATGGAATCCAGCCATTCCTCCAAACAAGTAAACTCCATTGTATTTGAAAGGGAGTGAAATCTTTCTCAATCCAAATGTTTTAATACATCTATTTGTTCCCCAATATGGATTCCATTTCATAATATTATAAAAGATTTGTTCTATCATATGTGATAACCAGCCACCAATTAAAAGTTATTACATTAGGATTTTATAGAAAAAATATTCTTTCATGATGGCTTCTAGAAAAAGAGGATAAAAATATCATAACGAAAGTGATATGGTATGAGGGTGTCTTTACATTCATTAATTTTTATATAGATCCATAGTGGGGGAGTTCATTTAATAATATACTCATATAGTATTAAAAAATAGAAAATAAGATCCCTGAAAGTGTATCCCTTGGATGAACACCCCTAGTGGATTGGAAGTATCCCCTTGGAAATCCATTAACCAAAATGGGAAACTGTGTAGAGCTGATAATGATGAAGATCAATCTGATAATGTAATTAGAGAATTCATACCTTATGAGTACCCCCAAAAAATAAATCTCTATATCATTGTATCAAAGGCCTTGGAGATGTCAATATTGATGGAAGTTCTCTGTTTCTTTGAGGTAAATTTCATTATGTTGATTCATTAAGAAGTATTAAATAAGATATTTTGTATGATTTTTGTAGGAAAAAACAAAACTAATGAAGGGTGAAGAGATCATTAATGACCTCTACCAATCTATTCATTAATATCTATCTAATTCCTTTATGGATGGTGTTCCCCCAGGAAATGATTCTAAAATTTCTAATATAGATTAAATTTTTCCTCTTATGTATAAGGGAAATGATTTTTGAGGTACTTAATAATTGAATAGAAGCATTATTAAAGTATTCCATTATTCCAGTATTCATCAGACCATAATGGAGGTCCTAACAGAACATAAAAAATATATTGGTGTTCCCATCAAGGATAGAATCACTCTATATGTAAATAAGTAATAGGTATTCCTTAATCTCCTCATTTGAAGGTTACATAGTGGTAAAATTATTTTTATGCTCCTCCATGCAAGGGGAAATACTATCAACTATCTTATGAGTGTTATCAATCCCATCATTAGATTAAAGTTATTTCAAATAATCCACCACTAAAAATGAGATTTCACTTTCAGATATGGGAATGCACCCATGGATATTTATTTCTTTAATCCTTCCCTTACCATATTTTTTTGTGAAATATCTGAAAGTATTTTGAGTTTATATCACCCACTTTCATCCATATAATAGTTGATTATAAAATCATATTGAACATTGAATACCAAAATCCTTCCAAAATATGACATTCTACCTCATTTAAATTTCCTCTCATGGGTACATATCCCATCAAAATAAATATAATATCTTGGAATATTTTTCAATGAATATGTAAATATTATGTTGACATGAAATTTTTAATGAAATATTTTTTTGAATAAAATAAAATTTTTAATGTAACAAAATTTCCTATTATTTTTATAGAAAATACATTCAATTCATTGTTATTATTTTTTATATAATATTTAAATGAGATTTATGTATCATAACCTATTATAATATATCAATTGATAATTTACTACATGATTGGAGTAAATATATTATTTTGATAAATTCAATTGACAATGAAATAAGGGTGTGATAGTCGTGACCATTACGGTTCTACCTTATGAAGAATATTTATCATAGCTTCCAAGGGAGATATCATTCATGGAATTTTACCTCAATCAATCCCAAGATGAAAAAAAACTAAATCTTGTTAGAAACTATTTATGGAATATGTTCAAGAAAATGGAGATCATAACCCACACCATGTATTCCAGACCACCACATGAAAAGTTCACTATCATTATCCATACCCATAAATAATATTCTTCTGAAAAATATAGTTTTTATATAGACCGTAAAAATATGAATGTATATTTTTATAGAATAAATATAATATTAACTTCTTAGTGTTATAACATTATAAATGATTTTTATTTTGACATGATATAACAGAAATTGTATTTATGGGAAATTTGGAATTTCAAATAGTACATTTTTATTCATGAAATATTGTACTATTGATATAAATTATATTTTAATATTATAATTATTAATTTTTATTAAAAAAAATTGATAATATAATTTTTATGATGAAGAATTTAATTTTCATAAGGTTTTGAAAACTAATAATGTTTAATACCCATCATTTAACAAAAAATGTTAATATTTTTTTAAAGGTGAATATTCACATTTTTAGTAAATTATTCACATAGAATAAATAATATATTTGGAATTAAAATTTCAAAATTATTATATGGTTAATTTCTTATAATTTTATTATATAGTCTAATTATGATGTAAAACATAAATAAGGTATAAAATTATTATGTGTGTTATGAAATCATAGTAACCAAAAAGTGATTTCATAAATGATATTAATGGTATCCACTACCAAATTTATTATTATAATAAAAAATAATTTTATTTTGAGGATATTTGGTTAATTTTATATAGCTATTATTAATCCTACAAAACCTATATCATATTTTATGTTTTTTTAAATAATTTTTTTACAAACATGAGTCACTTATGCATAACCAATGTTAATATATTAATTATTTATTTACTTTTCCATATAAAATAATGAAATCCTATAATCATTAGATGAATCCTAGAGGTATTACCATGAGAAGATCTATTGTTTTTATTGACTTATTATACAATTTCCCAATCCTATGTTTTGGAAATAGTAAAGGACTCCCCACTAATTCCATATATAACCCCACCCATGACCCACTTTGTAATGCCCTAACACTAGTTAAGTAGATTCGGTGCATTATTACATAATATTGGCATGATACAAGGAATTAAGTCCCAACAGACTGATCCGTTTAGTAGTCTTGGAAAATAGATTATACACATTAAGTTCAACATTTCAATAGGACAATATAAAAAAACTAATTTATTCCATTAGAAACATCCAATCCTCGTAGATTATTCTCGAAAGGAACTCATAACTAACTTATTCATATCCTGGGAAAATAAAACATAAGAAAGCGGTGAGCTCAGATGCTCAGTAAGGGTAAATAATTTAGTAGAAGCTATAATCTTTTTAAGGCAAGATGTGTAATAAAAACAACAGCCTTTCAAACATTAACTATAACATAATATGGCAAAAATAAATATAACATTACCATATAAACTAGCACATGGATATTCTACGAGTAGAATAATCACAAGTAATAAGTAATTTCATAATGAGGGAATATATAATACAGAACATTAATTTCAGTGTCAAGGCCTCCTGCCAGGACCTAGGGGATAACTGTAACCAGACCCCAACCTGTAGGGCCTCTGTAACTGAACTCCATCCCAAAGAGCCTCTGTAACCAGGCTCCATCTCAGAGAGCCTCTTTAACCGAACTCCAACCCTGAGAGCCTTTGTAACCGGACCCCAACCCAGAGGCCCTACTTTTACCAGTCCCCAACACGGAACAGACTAGTCCAACACATTCATCATAAGAAAAGTTTGAAATATAACATAAACATTCGTATTAAAACTACAATACGAAATGTTAATACTTTAACCATAAACCATGAATGGAATAAAAAAACTCATCCATAGAAAAGCATATAAAAAAACCTTAAATACAATATGGAATATTTTTATCATATTAAATCAACATCAAACAAGTGTAAAATTTATCAAAGGATGTTGACATTGATGAAATCAAAACCTTTTTAGAGAAATATCTCTTTCTATTTTGAAATCATTAAAGAGTCATGTAATTATAAAATAAAACATTTAATTTTGAAAATATTATTATAATATTGTAAGGTAAGCTTCAATGATGTTATAACGGCGGATAATAACCGCACCCATTGTATAAGTTAAAAAAAGACATTCTTACCTTAATTTTGTCGAAAAGGTCGTAAAGTACCTTGTTTGGAAAACAACAGAATGATTCCGTTAAAAACATATAATGTTAAATAAGAGTATAAATGACTTTAACCTATAGTTTTGTATATAGTAAAAAATGTTTTGAAAATACATTTTTAATAAAACAAATATTTGGATGATAAGGAGGTCACAGTAGATACTCACGTAAAAACAACCTCAGATAATAAAGAGATTTTGAAATTAACCCTTACCTTTCACTTTCCTTGGGTCAATGGTATGTATAACCTCTTTTATAATGAACATAATATGTTATTAAATTATAAAAAAAACCATATTCACATTTATTATATCATAAGTGATTCATTTATGACTTTATACTACCCATTTAATAATTATTTCCATGTTAACTTAACATTTCGGGTAATAATAACTTTCTTTATCGTACATGTTTTAACTTGTTATTATTGATCATATTATTTGGATCATGATTCAAATAATTAAAAAATAAAAAGATTTATTTATATATCATATATATTTAGAATATAAATATTTATAATATATAGATTTATTAAATGGAAAACACCGTTTATGGAGACGGTAGGTCGCACATATGCATTAACGCAGTTTCTATTTTCATATTGTATTAAACAGAAGTCAGTGAATTATATATATGTAAGTAAATAAATATATATATATAAACATATATATCTTCAGTAGCATTATTATTTCATATATTACATACTTATTAAATATATATATATATTTATAATCATTGATGAATGGTGAACGTGGAAATGAATCTCATCACGTCGTGGAGATGGTAATCCGTACGTACCCACGAGCGACAATATCATTTCCTTAAAGGTGTATAATTGGAGGGTATATTAATTTTATAGATACATTAGCATGTTATTTTCATTATTTATATACATATTACTCATCATTATATCCATCCAATAACATAGTGTTGAATAACAAATTACACCATGGCATGGAGATGGTAAGCCGTACGTACGCACGCATGGTGACATTATCATTCATAGGATGGATAGAATAATGAATATGACTGTTACATATTTATAATAACATCACATTATATATTTAAGGTACTGGATTTATTATTTTTTTATGGTAATAACAAATAAAGAGTAAGAGGGAGAAGAAAAGAACATGAAAGAGGGTGGTTAAATTATTACCTCTTCTTCGGGTTCTTCCCCTTGATTTGATAAAAAGGGCTCCTTATGATGGCTTTTCGAACAAAGTAATTCCTGTAGGATGAATGAAAGATAGTTCAGAGGATATTTGGGTAGGGTTTGGACGAACTAAAAGGCTTTGGAGGTGTGAAATTAAGAGAAGAGGAAGTGCCCTTTTATAAGAGAGGTGAAGGTCACTTTAGGAAAAGCTTGAAATATTATTTTATAATAAAATAATATTCGGTTTCTAATGGATAAAAATGATTTATGTCGAGGATAAGGTGGGTATGGGTCGCAAAACACTCATCCAATAGGTTTTAGACATGTTTGGGTCACTATATCAACCTTATCTTTTAGATTTAACTCTTAGTTAAATAGTTTGACCTTTCCCATGTCTCTTTGTATTTTTATATTATATGGTTAATAAAGATACCATAAACATCCAAGATAACACCCAATAGGTTCATTAATAAAATATATTATATTATTTAGGCAATTTTTCCAAACCATATTTTTTTAGGAATATTATATCAACAAATAATAGAGTATTTGTGTTAAGAACTCAATTATGTCTTTTTTGACATTATTTAATTATTGTTTTTGTTAATGTCATAAAAGAATTATTACTTCGAAAAAAATTCATTAAATAAACCATAATATGTCATATTAATATATTAAATTCGTGGATGTCATAAAAACTTTGAAATTATATTTATTTGAATATTTATAATACAATTTATTTGATTCTTTCATTTATAAGTTAATTACTGCATCATCATTGTGTCATAATTAATGTCTAAAAATTATAAATAACATTCCATTATGTTTGAAATATTTTTAGATTTCTAATTAATATTTATAGTTTAATATATCAATTATATATACTAATATAAAGATTAACTCTCTAAAATATATTTGGTTATGTCATTTTTGTCTTTACTTTAAATTAATTGATATAAAGTGTCATTATTACTCCCATGTGGCTCTGTGGGGTCCCAAATTCCACACAAGGATGCCCATGGTCAGATATGTGTAAGATAATAGGATTATGAAACATTTTAGGGTAATTTAATATTATTTTAATATTATTTTTTACCCTTATTTACTATATTTACCTTTTAATCATGGTAAATAAAATATTTATTAGTAAATATTTAAAATGTCTAAAAATAAAAGTTACCTATTTACAGAATTTGGAATTACTAATTCCAAAAATGGAATCCATTTTTCCAAATTAAAATCACATAAGTGGTAGAAATTAATTTAAAATTAATTTCCATTGTCAAAACAAAATGTGTGTTTTTACAAAATAATAGCTATCATAAGATTGATACTTGTTTATGTCCAGTTTCAATGTGAAATTACATTCAATGACCAAAATTGGATTAAATGGTAAAAATATAATCTAATTATACATTGTAAACACTCAAAATTATTATTTAACACTATATATTATTTCGATTAAAAAAGTTTTTTTAATTAAAATTTAGTATTTTTTACTATTCATAAAAATATGAAAGTTATCAGAAAATTTTCAAAAAACTTTCCAAAATAATTTTTTATGTCCCAATTATAAAGAAGAATTTATTCTCATTAAATTTAATATATAAAATTGTAAAATATAGGTTTAAAAAAAAGGGTTTTCCATTAAAAGGTGGTAAAATTGCATTTTTTGAAAAATACTTCTTTTATCTAGAAAAAGGAAATTGTTCTTATATTACTTCTAAGAAAAACATAATATGGATTCTAAAATTTTATAGCTTATATAAAATTAAAAATATAGTTAATAATATTCAAAACCACTTTTTGAACAGCTAGTTTAGTAAGTCGTGTTACGCTCGAACTCGGTGTTACGTGTAGCACAAGTTATTGAATTACTTTGAAAAAATAATGTACTATGAAATCATGGGGTCTTAAATTCTACCCTCCTCAAATAAATTGTTTCCTCGCAATTTGAAATTTTTTTGAAAATAAAATGTTGAAAATAGAAAATACCTTTGTGGAAAACCCACATTGGAAATATGGTTAATAAAATTTGGACTTAATAGGACGATATAGAAATGAAAAGGTCACCCTCAAATTATGATCTTGAATAGGAGAACATTATTGGAATTTACAAAAATATAATTTAAGTAAAAACATAAATATTTATAGGGGTGATTGGGGTCATCAATCACAAACAAGTGTACACTTGGGGGCCTCAAAGCCATCGATCCATGATGATTTAAAATATCATCAACTCAATAAAACATTCGGTATTAGGATAAAACAATTTGGTTTTAAAATCCATTCCTTAAAGTTTAAGAATTAATTTATTCATAGAATAAGAGAAATGTATATATATATATATATACCTGACAAGTAGAGTTTCATCCTTCAACTAATTTCTACCACCAAGTCATCTTTAACTCCAAAAGATAATAGAACTCAAAAATATTACATTTATCCTAATCGTATAAGGTTGTAAATATTAACACATACCATTTAAATGAAGAAAAATATTTGGTAATAACCAAGGAATTTTTATAGGATAGTGGTAGGTAATAATGGAATGATTCACTATGGTTGTGGGTTCAATTCCTGCAGCTTTGTCCGACGCGACATGTTATTTCCCGACCTGTAGGTTTCCCTTTTCCTAAAACTATAGTATTGTAATATATTCCAAAAATAATCATAATAAATGTTTTAACCTTATTAAATACTATCCAAAGTTCAACTTAATCCATTACAACCTTTATAGTTATCCAAAATACCTCTGTCCAGACTCTCTCTAATAGGTCTTTAAATTCCAAAATCAACTGTAACATCAGATTCCTCAAAAAAAGTAAAGTTTCTCTTATTGTCACATACTGAAATTAAGTTTACCTCCATCACATTAAAACCTTAATTAAAACAAAATGTAAAACAATACAATCCTTATATATATCACATTATTCTTATAACCATGATATAATTTTTGAGTCCAAAAACACAAATACATTAATTATTCCACTTCAACTGTTGTAACAACATATGCTTGGCCTTGCTTCCTTGTACTTTTATGCGGTATGTTTCCTTGGAGATTAGGAAATTAATTTTCATAATTCCCCATTTCTCTAAAATTATAGCATTCAACATTGACAGCAACATTCTTTCCCTTATAATCATGAGATTGGTGCATTTTTCACCACATATATAACAGACTCCAATTCATTTTAGGAATGTACTGGGGTGTTTCTTCCCACAATTATCACATAATGGAAAATCCTTATTTTTTTACATTTATCTTTCTCTTGCTCCACCGTTCTCTTCTTCTCTTTATTTACATTATTGTCGTAAGACATAGATAATTCCTTTTCTGTCTTGATAGCACTTGAGACAATATCTTCGTATGAAAAGAAGGATTGTGAGACTAATGCTTGACAGAGAAATTGTATTAACCCATAAATGAAATGATCTGTCTTACTTATTGGGTTGCGTATATAATATGCAACATTCCATTCCACCCCTGTAATGTTGGCCTCATACTTTGTGACATTCTCATCCAACTTTTTCCTTAGACTCAATAATTTTCTTTCCATATCCGCTCTATGGTCACGAAGAGAGTATTTTTATAAGAAAATATCTTTAAACTCTCTACATTACATATTTGATACTTCTTCATCCTCCTTTTTGTTTTAAATCAATAACCACCATTGATCTGAATCTCTTGTGAGGCGATAAACTATCATGACAACTTTTTCCCATTTGCAACTCCACAAAGCCTGATATATTTTCTCTATGTAACTTATCCACTACTCAGCTACAAATGGATTCGTAGTACCATTTAACTTTGGTGGTTGTTTCCTCATGAAGTGGTCTAACATTAAACCTCTGCATTGTGGATCAGACTGCTCCATACGGGTAAGGTTATTATTCATAACCTGAGTGAGTTTTCCCAGTATAGTGATAAACTAATCAACACCAGTTGCATTACCATCTCCACTATAATTATCCTGAGTAGGAGGGTAATCCCTACATGGATTACGTGCATTGATATAGTTTCCATTCCTTACACAAGGCTCCATTTCTAAAAAATGGAATAAACTAGATTAGTTTATGAATCGAAATACATAATTCCATACTTGTAAAACAATTAACATAAATTGAACAGTTTATGGATATAATCCATAATAAAAAAAATATTTTCTTTGAGGAGGTATATACTTATAAATCCTTCATAATGGTTTATAATGTAAATGAAATTATCCTAAGCATATCCCCCGGGAGTGTCATAACCAAGAGTGTAGCAAGGCCCATTGTTGTGCACCAGTTCCTTTTCGAGTCTACCTCAAAGCGGTGTTTTCGGGTTTTACCCCTAGGTATATATTGGCCATAGCCACCCCTACCTGCTCGTATCCAGACATGGATGCATTTCTTAGAAACTCACAAAATCTCTACATTACCAAAATTTCTAAGAATCTCTCCTATACTAATCCTCAAATTCTATCTAAGGGTAATGCGCTCTAATCAATGTTTATCTGAATCTAGTTTCTAAGGTTTGTACTAAACATCCTCTGATACCAACTATAATGCCCCGACCCTTGTTACCCAGAGTCGATGCATTATTACATAATATTTTCATGATACAAGGACTCATGTCCCAAAGGACCGATCTGTTTAGTAGTCTTGGAAAATAGATTACATACATTAAGTTCAACATTATAACTTGAAAAGAAAAACAACACTAATTTATTCTATTAGAAGAATCCAAGCCTCATAGATTATGATTTCAAGTCACTGATAACTAACTTCTTCATATCCTGGGAAAATAAAACATAAGAAAGGGGTGAGCTCAGATGCTCAGTAAGGGTAAATAATTTAGCAGAAGCTAAAAAATTTTAAGGTAAGATGTGTAAAAAACAACTGCCTTTCAAACATAAACTGGAACATAATATGGAAAAAATAAATCAAACATTACCATATAACCATGCACATGGATATTCTACTAGTCTAATAATCACATTTAATAACTAATTTCATAATGAAGGAATGTATAGTACCGAACATTAATTTCTATGTCAAGGCCTCGTGTCAGGACCTAGGGGATAACTGTAACTAGACCCCAACATGGAGAGCCTGTATAACCGGACTCCATCCTGGAGAGCCTCTGTAACCGAACTCCAACCCGAAGAGCCTCTGTAACAAGACTCCAACCCGGAGAGCCTCTATAACCAGACTCCAACCCGGAGGGTCTACTTTAACTAGACCCCAACCCTAAGGGATTACTTTTACCAGTCCCCAACCCAGAACATACTAGTCCAATGCATTCATCATAAGAAAAGGTTGAAATATAACATAAACATTCGTATTAAAACTAGCATACGAAATGTCAATACATTAACCATAAACCATGAATGGCCTAAAAATAACTCATCCACAGTCAAACATAACACAAAACCATAAATACAATATTGATGATTTGTATCATAATAAATCAACTTCAAATAAGTGTAAAATTTATCAAAGGATGTTGACATAGATGAAATCAAAACCTTTTTAGAGAAATATCCCATTCTATTTTGAAATCATTTAAAAGTCTTGTAATTATAAAAGAAAAAATTTATTTTTGAAAATATTATTATAAGCTTGTAAGGGAAGCTTTGTTGATGTTATAATGGTGGATAATAACCGTACCTTCCGTATAAGTTAAAAAAAGACATTCTTACCTTAATTTTGTCGAAATGGTCATAAAGCACCTTGTTTGGAAAACGACAGAAGGATTCCTTTCAAAACAAATATAGTTAAATAAGGGTATAAATGAATTTAACCGATAGTTCATTATATAGTAATTTTTTTCTGAAAATAAATTTGTATAAAAACATGGATGTGGATGATAAAGAGGTCGCATCAGATACTCATGTAAAAACAACCTCGGTTAATAAAGTGATTGTGAAATTAACCCTTACCTTGCACTTTTCTTTGGTCGAGGGTACGTCTAAGCTCTTTTATAATGACTATAGTATTTTATTAAATTATACCAGAACCATATTCATATTTATTATATCATACGTGATTCATTTATGAATTTATACTACCCATTTAATAATGATTTCCATGTTAACTTAACATTTTGGGTAATAATCGCTTTCTTTATCGTACATGTTTTAACTTGTTATTGTTGATCGTCTGATTTATATAATTATTTAAATACATCCAGAATATAAAATATGATTTATATATCATATATATTTATAATAAAAATATTTATAATAGATAGATATATGAAATGTAAAATACCGTTTTTGGAGACGGTAGGCCACACGTACGCATAAATGATGTTTCTATTTTCATATTGTATTGAACATATGTAAGTGAATAAGATATATGTAAGTAAATAAATAAATATATATATAAATTTATATATCTCCAGTAGCATTATTATGTGATATATTACATAATTATTAAATATATATATTTTTATATTCATCGATGAATGGTGAATGTGGAAATGAATCTCATCGCATCGTGGAGACGGTAATCCGTACATACGCACGAGCGACAATATCATTTCCATAAAGGTGTAGAATTGGATGGTATATTAATTTTATAAATACATTATCATGTTATTTTCATTATTTTATACATATTACTCATCATTATATCCATCCAATAACATAGTGTTGAATAACAAATTACACCACGTCGTGGAGACGGTAAGTCATAAGTACGCACACATGGAGATATTATCATTCATAGGATGGATAGAATAATTAATATGGTTGTGACATATTTATAATAACATAACAGTATATATATAAGGTACTAGAGTTATTATTTTGGTATGGTAGTAATAAATAAAGAGTAAGTGGAAAAAGAAAAGAACTTGAAAGAGGGTGGTGAAATTATTACCTCTTCTTCGGGTTCTTTCTCTTGATTTGATCAAAAGGGATCCTTAGGATTGATTTTTGACCAATGGAAGGCCTCTAGGAAGGAGGGATGATTGTTTAGAGGATATTTGGAGAGGTTGTTTCTGATCCAAAAGGCTCTGGGGGTGTGAAATTAAGAGAAGCGGAAGTGCCCTTTTATAAGAGAGGTGAAGGTCACTTTAGGAAAATCTTGAAGTATTATTTTATAATAAAATAATTTTCTTTTTTTAATGGATAAAAAATGACTTATGTCGAGGATAAGGTGTCTATGGGTCGAAAACCACTCAACCAATAGGTTTTTGATAGGTTTGGGTTACTATATTTTCCTAATCTTTTAGATTTAACTCTGAGTTAAATAGTTTGACTTTTACCATGTCTCTTTGTATTTTTATATTATATGGATAATAAACATACCATAAACATCCAAGAGAACCCCCAAAAGGTTCATTAATGACACATATTATATTATTTAGGCCTTTTTCCTGAAACTTATATTTTTTGGAATATTATATCAACCAATAATATAGTATTTTTTAAGATCTAAATTTTGTCCATTTTCACATTATTTAATAATTGTTTTTTTGTTAAGGTCATAACAGAATTATTACGCCAAAAAAAATCATTAAATTTAATTTAAAATTTCATATCCACCTATAAAATTATTGGATTTCATAAAAACATTGAAATTAAATTTATTTTAATATTTATAATATAATTTATTTGAATCTTTCATTTATAAGGTAATTATTGAATCATCATTGTGTCATAAATAAATTTAATTATTTATTTTGTAAAAATTATAAATAAAATACAATTATGTAGGAGATATTTTTATATTTTTAATTAATATTTATATTTGAATAGATAAATTATATAACCTCATATAAAAATTGATTCACTAAAAGATATTTGTTTATGTCATTTTTGTATTTACTTTAAATTAATTAATATAAAGTGTAATTATTACTCCCATGTGGCTCCATGGAGTCCCAATTTGACCCAAGTATGCACATTGTCAGATATGTATCATCCAATTGGATTATGACACATGTTAGGATAATTTATGATTATTATAATATTGTATTTTACCCTTATTTACTATATTTACCTTCTAATCATGGTAATTACAATATTTACTGAAGTAAAATTATAAAATGCCTAAAAATAAGAATTTCCTATTTACACAATTTGGAATTTATTATTTTAAATATTGAATCCAGTTTTCCAAATTCAAAACACAAAAGTGGTAGAAATTAATTTAATATTAATTCCCGCTGTTAAAACAAAAAGCGTGTTTTTACGAAATAATAACTATCAAAAGACTGACACATGTTTGTTTCCAGTTTAAATATTAAATTACATCAAATAACCAACATTTTATTAAATGGTAAAAATATAATCTAATTACACTTCAAAACCACTCAAAATTATAATTTAACACAATAAATTATTTCGATTAAAAATTTTGTTTTTAATTAAAATTTATTATTTTTCACTATTCCTCAAAATATGAATGTTATGAGAAAATTTACAAAAATTTATCCTAACTAAAATTTTATGTCCTAATTATAAAGAAGAATTTAATTTCATTAAATTTAATATGTAAAAGTGTCTAATAATTGATTTAAAAAATGGTTCACCATTAAATTGCTGTAAAATGCATTTTTTGACAAAAATTTCTTTTATCTAAAAAAATTAATTTGTTCTTATATTTTTTCTAAGAATCACATAATATGGATTCTAAAATTTTATATATTATATAAAATTCAAAATTCAGTCAATACTATTCATAACCACTTTTTGAACTTCTATTTTAGTAAGTCGTGTTAGGCTCGAACTCGGTGTTGCGTGTAGCGCAAGTTATTGAATTACATTGAAGAAATAACATAGTATGAAATATGGGGGTGTTACACCCTTTATTTTCACTCAATAACCTTGGATATTGTCCTTAATATTCCCTTACATCTATATATTTTTCCCATGTAACCCTCATGATCTCATGAATCCCCTCCAAATCATTTGGAATCAACCTCTCAAGGAAGTGGACCTCCCACTAATCTTTTTATTCAAGAAAAATATATTATGTTGCACCCCTTAATTTACATTTTTTTCTTGATTGGGTTTGTTCTATACATTCCAATAACATAAATTTTTATATCCATTTCATTATATTCCTTTTTCTTTATCATTAAATCCCCCATGAACCTCTATGTACCTTGATATGCTTCTGAAATTGTCTAGGCATTTTTTGTACAAAAAGAAAGTGATCTCCCTATATTCATTTCAAATAAAGAACCCTATTTTTAGATAACATTTTTAATATAAATAGATTATATATTAACTCCCTATTAAATTACCCCTACATTAATATTTATTAAAAAATAATTATATATCTGTTTCCCCTATCATTATATAATTTACACTAGATGTTACTATGTTGAAATTTAGTAATAGACCTCTCTCTCTTATTTTCAGTTCATGCTCCTTATTTTTATATAGAATTAATAAACATAATTGGTTATGTATATATGAATTTAAAAATAATAATATAATATACTTTTTATTTCCTAGTAATAAATTATCATTTGTCTCTTCTCATTATAGAATTTACCTATTTTGTTACTATTCAAAAATTTTGTTATGGATCCTCTCATTTTCAAATTTATTCTAGAATCTTCACTGCCCTAGGAATTGTATCTCCAATTCCTGTTGTGGTTATATGTTATTTTATATCCAACTTATTGTCCTTATCTTTAATAAACTATGATGGATCCATTTCAATTTCATTAAGCCCTCCAATGAATATTTTTGTTCCCCCGTTATGCTGCTGAAATTTCACTTTGTGGGCCTATGCCAAAAAACTGTGTAGTGAATACCCATGCCAAATTACTATCCCTGTTATCCAAATTGATTAATATATATATCATATATATTATAAAAACATGTATCTAACCAATGATCTATTATCATGTGATTAAATTTCATGAAGTATTTATTTATGAATATGATATATGTAGACACATATGCATGAACATGATATGATTATGATGGGTACGACTAGAGAGTGATCCAATGAATTTGATAATTATTTAGACTCATGAGATGTCATGATTGGTGAAAATGTTTTTATACTAATCGAATTATGTTACTAAGTATTGTGTTTAAGAGTTGAACTGTGATTATTATTTCATGCTTATTGATATTCCCACATTTCTTTTGTTACCTTTATGTTATCAAGTTATATCGTTCAACTTTTTTCAGGTTTATGATTATAACCCATTTTATATCCCATTTATATTTTTATTTACTATCATGTAAAACATTAATCATTTTATGCCATGTTTATTCCCTTACTGATCTTTATTGGCCACCCCATTTTTATAATTGCCCCTAGGATATCCCATGCACTTTCAGAGGACTAATGATTTCTTATGGGATGTTAAGGATGTTTTAAAAAAATTTGTTCTATCACATGTTCAAGATGTTATATTGTATACCTACTTCCCAATGTCCATATATTTTGGAGTATTCTATAATATATTATATTTAATAATATTTAACAGATAATGAATTAATGTATAATAACTACAAGGGTAGTCATAGTTTGTATTAGAAGAATGTTTAGTTTTTTAGGGAATAGATTAGAATACACTACCAAAAGGTTTTAGGATATGAATAACCATAGGAAAACATCCCTAAATTTTAGTAAAATATTGAGTAATTTAGTTTTATTGAAATAAATATATGTATCGATACTAAAAGCTTATGGGGCTCTATCCTAGATGAACTTAGTAGTAATAATCAAAAAAAGGGCAATTGACCTGGACTCAATTGTCACATAGTGCATTAAAATGGACCATTATTCACACTTGTTTTGACACACCATAGTGATATGACATGGAATATTCATAATACCAATATGAAACATTATTGAGGTGAAAAATATCCATAAGAGTATATGATTGAAAACTGATCATGCCTAACATGGATTGAATCCTAGAAATTCATATATTGAGGAAATAATTGTGAATAATTAATTAAACATTTAATGTTATTGGATTCCAATTTATGTGTTTCATAGGTTGTAAATTATCAACACTAATTCTATATTGGATGTTATAAATGGATCAAACCAGTATAAAAAGTTTGTGGTAGTGTTATCATACATGGTTCTACAAATTCCTTCATATCTCACATGTTTAGTAGAACTATTTAAAAAACACTACAATGCATGAATGTGGATTTGTTGGTGAAAAAATAATGCTGATAAATTAATGAATCTAATGTATATAACTCCTCTATTGTCAATATTTTTGGTATGAAAATCCAAGTGAAGATTTTGATACTCCCATTATTTTAATTTGACACAATTCTAGAAAAGAATTTGATATTGATTCCTAGATCCAACATAAATTTCCATGAAACGGAAACCACTCTCTATATCATGATTCTTCCTCCAATTAATTAAATTTTTAATGATAAGGATATATATTATTTAGGTCCACCATCTGAATCATTCATATTATTTAAAATTGAATGAATACACAGCTCAGATGATTTATTCTATGGAAATGACAATTTTTTCTGACATAATAATTGTGGGGGTATACACTAAGTTTTATACTAATTAATTTTATTGTATTAATAATTTCCTAGATGTTAAATTTCATATAAAACATATAATAGAGGTGTTTTTATTACCCATGAATCCATATAGAATGTTTGTTTTAGAAAATGAGGATTTACACAAAAACTATATGAGAATATAGATGAAGGGTTCATACTCCCAGGTTCTTCACCATGGGATGAACCAGTCCACGTTATCAAGAATAAATATGGGATAATGAACATTTTCATTGATTATAGTTAACTAAAAAATATCATGTTAAATATAAAGTGTTATCATCCATGGATTTATTATTTTTTCAACTAGATATGTAGAGCCCAATACATCTCCATTTTGGATCTTCAGTTAGGGTAGTTTCATGTATGGGTGAAGAATGCAGATATCCCAATGTTTTATTTTTTTATATTTTATAGTTATAATAAATCCATATTTTTTCCATTGAGGTACACTAATGATCCCAACAGTCTATATGAACATGATTAATAGAGTCTTTAGATATTACCACAACAAATTCATGGTAGATTTTATAGACTATATTAAATAATACTACCAAACTAATAAGGACCATGTGGAGAATCATAGAAGTGTGTTAAAGACTATACAAAATGATAATTTTTATGCAATTTAAAAAAAATTGGTTCAAGTTGTTGGATGTCTCATTCTGGGGGGAAATTATCACACTAAATGGGATATTGATGGACCCTTGAAGGGAATATACAATTGATGATGGTTTAGACAAATAACTATGATATAATTATGTAGTTTTCAGGGGTTAGAAAGGTATTATCATCGATATATGGGAAATTGTTCATTATTTTAAAACCCTATAACCAACATTACTCATAAGGGAGTTACGTTTTTTAGAGTAATTAATGTAATGATATCTTCAAATAGTTTAAAAATTATCTTATTATTACCCCTGTACTTTTTCTACACACAAGAGGGGAACTTTTCATGGTATATAGAAATACATCAATGAATGGTTTAGGTTATGTAATATTGTAGAACGGGAATTTGATAGCCTAATCCATACGAAAATTGAATGTTCATGAATAGATCTACCCATTAATGATTTATAGTTTTATACAATGATATTCACATTGAAAATCATGAGAAATAATCTAATTGGGAACAATTGTGAAACATATTTGTATCATAAGACCCTCATCAATATATTTACATATAAATGGATGAATAGTTTCCATCAATTATGGTTAGAGATGATTATGAACAATGATTTATCAATTCACTACACTCATGGGGGTAATGATTAGATGGTAGATGATCTATGTACAAAGAATATAGTAATATTAAAATTTTTGAGGATTAAGAAGGTTATGAACATCATAGCATTGAAAAGGATAGACATTGGAATCATATAGTAAGGAACATTTTAAATCCTTTCAAAAAATTATTTCTTCGACATCAATTATGGAGAAGCTAAATTATTCTAAATGAGATGATATAAAAATTTTGTGGAAGGTGGAATCTATAGGAAAATTAAAATCCTAGAAATTCAAGATTAATGATGGAGCTTAAAATTAGTTTCATGACTATGTGATCTACAAAATATGGAGTTAAATATTGACATTTTGGAATATGAAAATAGTGCAACCTTATCCATCCATCTTGGGTCCGTTAATATGTATCGAGTTCCCTTAGTTCACTAATGGTGGGACAATTTGAAGAAGGGGATCAAAGAATATACATGAAGGTGCATTTTATATCACCATTTGAATGATAAAATTAATCATCCAACAAGATTATGGAACTATTACCCATACCTATAGGGAAATGGGAAAAATATAAAAATGGACATTATCCCCAGACATTTGAAGCCATCAGGAGGAAGTAATTCTATATGGGTTGTGGTGGATCATCTTAAAAGATATGTTAAAATAATTTCAATTCAAGTAGGATTCTCACTTGATTTTATTTGGAGGATATAATTTATAGATGTTGTGATGTTTCATTGGAAACCTATGGTCCTATTCTTATACAATAATAAATTCCACTCACAAATCCATATGGTTCTCTATGAATCCATTTAGGTGTATAGAGTACCTTAAATATGGGTTGATGTTGTTGAAGAAAAATTCTATGTCCTAAAATAGTGGACAAAATGGTGTAAAAGATTATGACCATTCAGAGTCACATTGGGGATTCTTATAATCAAAACAGTGTTATGATTACTACTATCAAAGAGACATATATTTTGAAGTTTAAGATTAGAATTACTCCATATATCTCCATGGAAAAAAGTAATTTTATTTGTAATTAATGGAAATATTAGTCCACAATACTTTAGTCCATTTTTTATAATTTATTGTATAATAGTGGTGGCATATCGACTAGAACTCCCACATAACCTATGTCAAGTACTTGATGTGTTCTATTTTTCCCTCATTTGAATGTACATACCATACCCCTTGCTTGTATGGAATCCATAGTTGGTGGCAGTTGAGACTAATCTTTTATATGGGGAGAATCCAGTGAAGATCTTGGATATATAGAAATTATTATACGAAAGAAGAAAAATATCCTAGTCAATGTTGTAACACCCCAAAATTAAAAAAACCGGGACATTGTATTTGATAACATGAGACACACACATCAACAAGTGCGTAAGGGAATATAATACCATGATAATTTAAAATTTATATAATATTTAAAATAATAATAATTCAATGATATATCATGAAATTCATATAATAATGATTTAGTGTGTGCCACATGAAACAATGAGTTTCGTCAATGGTCTATGTTACCTGCTGGACCAAGTTCTATTAAACCAAACATAATATTAAAATATTATTACGTAATATAATTAGAAATAACATTTTAGTAAACTTAGTATTAATGAAATGGTTTATCTAACCAAAGAAAATATATTGTTTACAAAAATATTAAATGAATTCATTCCGTACAAATTGATTAGACATTAATATGAAAACGATATAATATAAAGAAATATATTATTGTTTTTATAAGGAGAAAGCTATTTTTACTAAGAATCTAAATTAATTACATCTAGTGAATGATTTAAATGATATATATATTATATATTTAATAAAATAGTTTCTATATTCATCCTGTTGATTTTATAGTCATAATATAAGAACTAACCCAATATTACACATAAAAACCTATATTTCTATAATGGCATTTTTACATCCTTTTAATCAAGAAAAAATTTTAAATATAAATTTTTACACTTTATTAAATTTAATATTTAAAAATAAAATTCAACTTATAAATTTTAAAATGAATTTATTTTAGAGTGTTTTTTTGGTATTTTCAATAAAGTTTAATTTTTTCATGGATTGCGAAAAATGTTGATTTTTATTTCAAAAAATATTTTTGGTCTAATTTATTTAATGGGATAAATATTATTTATAAATGGATTCATATTTTAATTGGATTAATTTTTCTCAATTAATAAAATTTATGTCAGTGTTATCAATTTCACATTTAAATTCGTAATAAAAACACAAAAAACATTTGAATATTTTTACATTAAAAACTCACACTATCATCCCATTTGCAGGAATAAATTTAAATTAATTTCATGAAAATAAATTATTTTAGTTTTGAAAAATGGATTCCATATTATTAATAATCATAATTTATAATTTTATATCATTTCATGTTAGTTTTTGACCTAAAAACTAGTGAATGTATTTTAAATTAATTACAACTATTAAGGTGAAATTAAGCTTCACAGGGGACATAACCTTAAACATAAAGGCCCAAATGAAATAAAAATTAGTCCAAAATATATTGGTCTGACATATATATACCATAAAATATCAAATATCATCCTTTTCAACCATTTTATTCACTTTTAATGGAAAACAAGGTTGTAATTAATTTTTCCAAAATTTATAAGAGTAATACTCCTCCACTATAAAGATGCACTCACACCTCCCACATCCACACACCTATAAAGTCACTTTTTGTTGGCCAATATCTTACCAAATAGGTCTAATGTAACCCTTTTATCTACCTAGAATACTGAATTTGGGATGAAAGACACCCAATGAATCCTTATGGTGGATACAAAAAATAGTTACCCAAAAAAGAGGTAACATCCTTCCTCAAGCTATTTAGTTTTTTTCATTATCCACCCCTAGAATATTATTAGTACAAGATTATATAATATAATTAGAATCATAAATATAGTGTTAATTTTTTATTTTAATGTTTCTATAATACATTACGCACACATCCATCTAATGGGTAACGAACTGGCCATTTCAATGTACAGAGAACTGCTGCCTCTAAAATAATGACAGTTTGTTTTTTTACTTTACCACCACTCGTGTTGGGAATTATGATTTCAATATTTTTTATAAAGGATATATAGTATATTTTTAATTTAATTATGGTTCAATAATATTTATATTTCACATGCCCTTATGCATTAATTTTTGGTATATATGATATCTTTTTTTTGTGGAAGAGTGGACTACATCCCCCTCATAGTGATGTGATTCATTAAAACAACTCATGGAATGTATGATGGATGGTTTCAAAAAACCAATCTATTACATTTGACATATATATGATAATATCCTTATAATAAACATATATATCTTTTAATTTTCATTATTTTAATAAAAAAATGAAATTAAAGTATTGTTCATGGATATGTATGTCATGTCGTCTCTATGAACGTCATATTTCATTTATTATCTCAAAATTTTATGGATTATTATAAATATAAATATATATATATATATTATATGCTATTTAAATCATGGTTTAAAATCTAGAGATGACGTAACCATGATCTAATTAATAGTTATAACATGTAACATGCCCATAAAAAACTTGAGAAACAATTAATTTAATAACATATATATTTAAATTGAGGAAATATTGGTTTAAAATGAATAATAAGATATTATGTGAAGATAAAATATTATAACGTAAACATGAAAATTGTTATATAATAACTTATTGACACTATTAAAACCATTTTATAGGAGGTTAAAGTACAATAAGCTTAATGGAAATGCAAGGTAAGTGAATTTCTCTCAATTTTCATTCCACAGATACTTATTTGTTGTTATGTTCCAATTAACTTTTATAAGATTTATATACTTCCCTTTGAAATGTAATATAATGAACCTCTTTATTTTCAGGATATTATATGTTTCATTGAATTCATGGGGAATTATGATTCAATTGTTTTATAGTGGTATGTGAGACTCTGTTATGTTTAACGAATATCTTCATTAAGAATGTTCTCAATGATTATCTTTGAAATCTCATATCATTTCGTGATTGATAAATTTTAAAAGAAAGAATCACATTATTGTAACAACTATTCATTATAAATTTCCATGAACATCCAAATTCCCATATAATAAATTTTACTATTTCCTAAGATGTATATAATTTCTACGTTTTGTATTAACATTGACAACCATTTAATTAATTGAGGAATTATTGAGAAATACTTATTATTTATTAAAAAATACATATTAGATAATTAATATTATTTAGTTTGGTTAATAGATATGAGTAATTCTATATACTTAAATTAAGGGTTGGGGCCGAACATTATGTATCCCCTGATTCATCGTCAGGTTTTCATAAGATGAATATATAAGCCAAATATGATAGGTTTCTGTATGTAGTTTTAAACCTCCATATTAATGGTCTTGATGGTATAGGTTTTCATATTCCCCAGAAATGACATCAATTAATTAAGAATTTCGTTCATAGATATTTCTGTTTTCATTGTAATTATCCATGGGGTTTTCATATGATAAAATCTAGGGATGCATTTAATTCTCAGTTTATTGATTTAATAGAATGAGTTTTTAGTTTTATAACCTTCCATATTGATTATTCATTATAACTTTTTTGAATGGAATGAGTTATTAGATAATTAAGTTTATATGTTGATTTATTTTCATTGATTAATTATTTCTTCCTCTTTACATAGCCACTCTAAGAATTTGATGTCACACTTATTTTTTCAATTTACCCACATTATGAATAAAAAAGAACTGAATTAGAATTCTTAGATTTATATTATTTTATTTTATTATGTATCATGTTTTATATTTTTTCCAAATATATTATGGTCATAAAAACATAATCTGGATTTCCAAAAAATATAAATAGATCAGTCAATCAGCATTTGATTCCTTTTAAAATTTAATAAAACAATTCGTTGGATTAGGGAATCTAGGGTTTTGGAATTAGAGTTATTATCAATGTGTGGTTACCAAAAACATTGAACTTAGATTTAGAAAACATAGTTTATGAAATGAAACTCTAATATAGAATTTTAGAATAAGTAAAGAAGAACATCCTATAATTTTTTATGGTATAGATTGTGTGGGTATTCCTAGAAATACACCATTGTATGGATACTAGAACTAGATTCGGTTCTATAAAAGATGTACATATGAGTAAAAACTATGACAGGGTGTGTTCGGCCTGACTCGGTGTAACCTGGTACATGAAAGTAGTCCTTACTATGCTCCTGGTTTAACACTCTCGGGGGATATGATTAGAATAATTCACATTTTTCATTACGAACCATCATGAAGGACTTAAGTAGAATATGAATATGAATAATATAGGATAGAATTTAGGTTTCATATATTATATAATTAGGATACCCAATTTTGAAATCCTAAAAGTAATTTTTCATGATTATGTGGTTTTTTATATTGATATTTGTTTCTCACGATATTCATTCACATTTTAGTCAATGGTGAGAACTAGAAGGAACATGGATAATTTTTAGTGTAATTTCAAAACAAATTATGAGTAGTTAAATTGAGTGATCATTAGAGTGAAGGTTATGATGATCATACATAATTGAACTTTATGGAACATGATTAATAATGTGTACCTCAACCCACACTTAGACTCACCAATGAAGATACGTAAGGAGTTAAATAAGATTTTGTGTAATATAGACCACGAAGAAATGAATATTATGATCATTAGCTATCAAGATTGGGGAATTAATTGCCCTGGTTAATGTGTTAGAGGAACAGAAAGATGTTTTGACAACAAAATAAAATTAAAAAAATAGGTAACTAGAAAAGAAAATAAGATGAGTTTGGTTAATGAAATAGATGGGAATATTGTACTCCCTAAATCATCATCGACAGTTAAATGCTTTATTTTTTGAATGGATCACTATTATAAAAATAGATGCCCCAATTGGAAAGATCAGGAAGAGAATCAGTCAGGTGGTATGAGTAATTGATATATTTCTGATGATGATGAGATTACTGGTTAATTGGGAAAGGAATGATTTATTAAGTATTAAGATGAGGTTTTATTGTTAACTGAATAAGGATTAAGTGGAATAATTAATGTATTTATTTATTTGGATTAATGAATTAATAATTATAAAATATACAAGGATTGAAATATAGTATGTTTTCATTAAGTATTAGTGATAATATGTAGAATGGTACCAAGAAAAGTGAATCCGTTGTAAGATAAACATTTTTTTAAAACACATGGTTGAGGGAAAGAGAAGCCATAATATATTCTCAATGATGAAAAAATTATATTTGGTTAAAAATGATTTATTTGGATATATGGTTATGGCCTAGGAACTAATTACTACTTAGTTGAAAACATGGATTATTCTCTAATTGATTGGGTTTACAACACTTTGGGATCTAAGTATATGTCCACAAAAAAAATTCTTAATTAATGAATAAGTAGGAATTCATGTTTTAAATATGGTTTTATGGTAATTAATTTTATTACCAGGTTTGAATAAAACACCATATGAGTATGTTAACATGTTTAGAATGTGATGATCAAAGTGATACTTCATGTTATTTTTAATAATAATAAGTTAATTTTTGGAAATTCAACATCCTTATTTTTAAAATTATTGGATCCTAATCATTTCTAAAAGTTTACCATTAAATGAATGCTTTATGTTTAATGTTGGATGTGGTTTTTTATATTGATTTGTTAATTCACTATATAAAGAATATTTTTTTAAAGATATGCAGTTGATATAGGTCAATGTGTAATCAAGGATAAATATTATGTCTGTATAATTTTATATTAACCAATATTCTAAGAGGGAGAAATAATTATGCATCTCTAGAAAAGGGTTCCTGAAATAAAAATGTTTTCCAATTACCTTCAAATCAGATAAATCAAATTGTCATTTAGATAATCACATATTTATAGTTTGGAGGTCGTTAGATTCTTATTGATGACTTAATTTCTCTGTACCAATGAATATAGTTATTAATTCTTTTCTTCCATGTACATATTTTTAATTCAGACCAATTTTCTCATACTTGGAATACTGGTTATGAGACCATAATATTTATATATCTTTCATATAAATAATATATTTTATTGAACCTATATATGATTTGGGATTTTCTAAAATAGTATTTTGAAATATAAAACCCTCAATATACAATATTAAATTTAAATTGAGAGGAAATAATTTATTTAATGTGAGGAGAAAGAAACACCCCAAAATTTGACAATAGGGACATTGTATTTGATAGTGTGTATCAAACGCATACCATAGAATGTAAGGGACAATAATCCTATTGTACGTTACAATATATTTACCATATCAAATACAATTAAATGTTTTATATATCATGAAACACATGTAGTATTGAGTTCGCATTGATCGCACACAAAAACGAGTTTATTTAATGGTTTGTATCACACGGAAGATCAAGTTCTACCAAAAAATAATATATTTATAAAATAATATTATTTAATAAAAAAATATATAACATATACATTAATTTACTGGTAATGAAAAGGTTCAACTGTCATATGGAAATTTATGTTCTACTTAAATATAAAACAAATTCATTGGTTAAAAATTAATTAGAAATTTGTATGAAAACTAATTGAATATAAAGGTAAATATTATGACTTTTATCCCCACAAATATTGTTTATAATAATATTTTATTTTAATTAAAATTAGTGAATGATATCAATGACATATATATATATATATATTATATTATATTTAATCAATTTTTTTGATATTAACCCAATATATTTTATAGGAATAATATGTTGAGAAACCCAATATTACACATAAAAACCTAAATATTAATAATGGTGCTTTCCACTTTTTAAAAAAGCCCTATTTAAAAAAAAAAGTGACGCTATTATAAATTTAATATAATAAAATAGACTTCATAATTGAAAGAGGAATAAAAGAATTATCTTAGGCTGAGTTTTTGGTATTTCACTCTGATGATTCATTTTTTATAAATATTGAAAAATATTAATTTTAAATTCAAAACTTCATTTTTTTTAAAATATTTTTATACTATTAAATTATAATTTTAAATGGTTTTAATGATTAATTATAATATATTTTTTAAAATTAATATAATTTTTTTCATTGAAATCAATTTTACATTGAATGTGGATATAGAAACAAAGAAAACTTTTAAATTTTTTTACATTAAAAATAAGCATTATCATGTCATCTCCAGGATTAGATTCAAATTAATTTATTACAAATCTGTGATTGGAATTTAAAAAAATGGATTTTATATTTGGAATCAATATAACTAATTAATTCTAATAATTTATACCTATAGGATAGAAATGTAGATGTATATTGTCAATTAAAAGAGGGGGGTTAATTGCAGGTTTAATTTTTTATCTCCTAAAAGAAATTAATTTAGAAGTATTTAATCTCATTGAATTACACAATAACTATTTTATTAAAACAATTAATTTAGACAGGGTTGTGGTTCCAATAATTATCATAGTCACAGTTACTATGATTATATTCCATAAGTCTCTATTTATTGTAGTTAAAAAGTGTGGTAATGAATAATATTCACAATGGAAATGATTGTAAGATTAATGTAGATAAATTGATTCTACTGTTTAGAGTACACAATTGTATTGTACATAGTTTAAAAGTTTTTAATCACAAAATTATTACAATTAATATTTATCATAATATGAGTAATTATAATTGAAAGGGTATACAATATAAAATAAGAAAGAAAATATTTAAATATCTATTACAAACATCAGAATCTAAAAATTCATTTAAAGAAATTTAAATATTCTATCCCAAAGAAAAGGGTTTCCAATAGCCTTGGATAAGGGTCCCATGATTTATACATTCAAAAATGTCTGTCTTACCCACTCGAGATTAAAACCTCAGTACAATGATTGAATTCTGTCCTACTATCCACAAAATCCCTCAATCAATATGATGGTCAGAATATTCAATCATCATATCCTTAGAAGCCCTTGATTGTATTTAGAAACAATCAGAGTCGCATGAATAAAAAAAGAAGTTGAATATTTGAAGTGTGTCAAAAAAGATGTTGATAACTATATCACGTAAAATATGTTCACACAATGAAAATTTGGAAGAGTTTCAGTATATTCAAATATAGAAACACTAAGATCATAAAAATGACCTGGTATTTATAGCCTGTATCCCAACGATCATATTTTCCTTCAATGGTTGGATTTATTCCTAAATTATCAGAGGGACATGGATATGTGGCACTCTAACAGTCATATTTTAATTGAGCATGTAACATCATTTTAAAACTTATAAAAAAATAAACCATTATATAACATGGACTGAAGGTTGTTCTTTTCGATTCAAGATTATTTTTGGGAAGTGATAATATGATTACGAATAAAATATTTCATATTTGATATAATAATAGAGTGAAAATTAAATTATTATGACCATTCTAATTTTAAAAATTGATTATGAAAAGAATATAGCCTATCAGATAAAACAAAAGATTGAACAACAAATCAGTATGACTATATTCATTTGAAATAGTGAGTACAAAAATCCAGGCAATATGGTTTTATCATTAAGTAGGATATAATTCATTATAGTGAGATTAATAAAAATCATTTTCAAATTTTATCTAATGAGTATGATGATAAATGTATCTAAGATCATATTTTATAGTCATATGAATGGATTATTTCTGTGAAACAAGAGAGTATTATTACTATCGTATCTACTCATAAAAAAGTCATAGTTTAGAATTTAAGTAATATAAATTTTCATAAATACAATATATATATATTGTTTAATGTGTTTTTGATTTCCAAAACAAAAAATAATTAATGATTAAAAAAGAGAACTTTTGACTTAATAATATCCCACTTTTTGGAAATAAAAGAACAACAAGTTAAAAATATTAGGTAAAAGAACATGTAAATAAATTCCCTATTCAGAAGACTTATACTTATCTCCCTTTGAGTTTTAAAAACTCTTATGAATGTGATTTGAAAAAAATTAACAACCACCTTTGGATGATAAAATCACTATGGATTTTATTTTATATGAATAAAGTCCCCCATACTAAGAGTATTATATTTTTGTGAAATTATACCACAATATCTCATCTTTCATTATCCACCATTATATATTCACCCCTAAATAAAACATTCTCCCCCATTTTGATTTACAAAGAAGGAATGGGGAAAATCATCTAATATACGATAAGGGTTATAGAAAGAAAAATATGAAATGAAATAATCTAATTGATCATATAAAAATATGTAGCTAACATTAATCCATAGAAGGAAAAAATTTAAATAGAAATATAGATATCAAAAGAATGCATCGATTTTTTAAAATAAGAAGACAAGAGTTAAAAAGTTATTTGGTGTCCTTGTGTGTCTCCTTCTATTTCTAATTTTCTTTATTTATCAATTGTAAAATTATTTTCTTTAACTTCATATATTCTTTCTTATATTCCAACATAAGTTTGAGAGATTTGTTTAGAGAGTGAACTATTTACTTTTGGATGGTAAATAACTGATCCTGATTCCAAATCGATTCTTCTTGATAATGCATTTATTCATCTAGGGACTGAATTTGAACTTCCTAAATGTTAACCTTTTCCTCATGGGTGTTATGGATTTATTCATGAGATTTATTCTTATCTTCAAGAACCTGATATTTCTCTCTTTTATCTTTGGTTACCTTTTAATGGATATTAACACTTATTGTGATAAATAAAAAAATCATCAATTTATTAAAGTACATTATCTTTAAGGAGAATTAATCTCTCTATAGGGTGTAGATTTGGAAGAATAATGATTTTTCAAATCTTTCAATTTATAATTTTTTAAATGAATAACATTTTGAAAGTGGATGTGAGATCCTTTATCAGTGTCATTATTACTTCAACCATAACCTCATGATGCTTGAAACTTCTATCAATGGAATGAGACCATTTGAAATATTTATTACATGATTTATTGGGTTCTATTGAATACTTTTCAAAAACTTTGAATTGGGAGGTGATATTTACAAACATATCTAACAAAACTTTTATTGTATATTCACTTTCATTTTAGATATACGAAAGAATATCAATATTTTAATATAGCTCTGTAAAATAGAGAATTATCTTTTACAGCTTATTTAAAGCATGTTCAATGTATTGATCCCCTTTTATTCCAACTATTCTATTACAAATAGTGTCTTATTTTATTTCCGGAGGATCACCATAGTTATTTTTTATTTACACATCATCAAAATTTTGATTCCCATTCTCATTAGGCTATTCTTTATCTTTTTCATCTAACACTTGAATCACTCTCTTTGATTCTGTTTTCTGACCATCAATTAATGTAGATTGAATTCCTAGGGATTGAAATTTACTTGATGTTTCTTCTGAGTATTGGACTATAAATGTATCATCATTATATTTTTTTTATTTAATGTTATCCTTTTACTTTTTTATCCCTTTTCCCTTCCACATTACTTTTCTCTTCATTATCCTTTTCTTTATCAACGTATTCACTTATGAGCCACATTTGAGAATTATTTTCTTTTATGGTGATGATTCAACTTCATGTTTCTATTAATTATTCTCTTTATAATGAACATAGGTTATTACTAACTTATCAGGGACTAAATACCTAATTATTACAGTAGTACTAGCTTTATCTATGGACTTCAATAGACTTCCAATATCAAAACTTGTTACTTTTATCTTTTTCATATTATTTCATTTTTATTAAGGTTTAATTGTATCTTTATTATCATTATTTTTATAAATTGCCTCAGTTGGATTGATATAGAAACTTGGTTCTCCTTCTATTTTTTTATCATCTAATTTCCTCCATTAATCACCAATACATTCAACAAAAAAACTTTTCTTCTTTTCTTTTGGAATGATATCAGATATTTATTTCTTTTGTTTTTCTGAGGCAACCACAACTTTTGTTTCTCCAATTATTTCTTATAGTGTTTCTACTACATCAAATATAAAATACTTTTTAGAATCTGTGTCAAAACTTATAATCATCTTTCTCACTATGTCTTCAATAATCCAAAAAATTAAAATATTTCTTGGAACTGATATAAGATAAATGACACAAAAAATTTGAATTTCTGAAATATGTTGTTTTAGTATAGATGGAATCATTTTCAACTAAGACATAATAGCTCCAGACTTGATATTTTTTATAATTATGAAGTTGTAACCGATAAGTTTGATATTCCTCATATTCACATGGTAACTACGAGTAATTACATATGAAACTATTAGGGTTTCTCTATAACTGATCTGGGTATTTGTAACACTTTAATCGAGAGTTTAATTAGTCTATTATGTTCTGATAAATGATTTACCTCTCTTTTTTCATGAATCTCAATCATCGATTACTTGGAATGTACAATTTTAATTGATGCCAACATATATGGATGTTTGTGAGATAGATAAAAGGAATCACCCTTATATGGAATATTTATTTAAATTATGTCCTCACTCACTGATAGACTAAATTTAATTTCAAATATTTGAAATGAAACATTCAATTCATCTTCATCAACATCATTAGTTTTATAGAAATTAATTACCTCATCTTACAGATTGAGAATTTGAGTTTTTGGTGTATCGACAAATACTTATTACCATCCATGTAATCTAATAATTTTTTTTTCATAGAAGAAGAATAATAATCCGAGAAATCCATCATAAGAATCATTTCTCAAATGAACATCATCTTAAAAAAATTATTCATTTACATCTGTTTTGGAGAATTTTATAAGGACTGAGACATGAATACATAGGATAAACTATGATTATTGAAAAGGTTAAACTCAACTAATTGAAAAATGTCTAAGCTTTACTACAATTGCAGGATTTTTTTTTTGATATGGGACATAGAGGTCCCTATTTGTAGGCATTGATATGTAAAAATTTTAATTCTACATTCTATATTAGTTAAAGGAGATATAACAGTTAATATTTTTTGAACTTTTGAGGGTTTTTTAGAAAAATAATCAGAAATAATTCTCTAGGGATTTTAAAAAAACTATAGTGATGAATGGAATGAAAATAAAGTGAAAAGTATTAGGAAATAAACCATTTAGGATTTTAGGAAAGATTTTTAGTTTTATTATATGGTTATTTAAATGATATTGATGAAAACATGATATTTAAAGAAGAAAGTGTGAGATTGAAAAATATATGAGATCAATAAAAAATGTGAGATCTATGAAAAATGTGAGATTGGTAAAAATTTTGGTATCAATACAAAATTTGAGATCGAAAAAAATCATAAATTGAAAAAATGTATGAGATAGATAAAAATTGTCAAATCGATAAAAATGAGAGATCAATAAAAAATGCGAGATCAATAAAAATTGTGATATTGAAAAAAAACTTGACATCGATTAATAATGTGCAATTGATAAAAAAAATGGGAGATTGGTAAAAATTGTAGGATTGATAAAATATGTGAGACCAATACAAAATGTGAGATTGATAAAAAATGTGAGATCGATGAAAAATGGGAGATCAATAAAAAATATGAGATCTATAAAAAATGTGACATCATTAAAAAAAATTACATCGATTAAAAATGTGTGATCAATAAAATAATCTAAGATCCATAAAAAAAATTAACATTGATAAAAAATGTGGAATCAATAATGAAAGTTAGATTGATCGAAAATGTTAGATCAATGAAACCAATAAAATAGAAAAATATAAAACAATAAACATATATACTCCCCCTTTGAAATGGGGTCACATAATGTTTTGAGATGAATAAAACAAGATGTAGATATGAATGACTACGTTATAGTGATCATTCCTTTATTTTTTAATGTATTCAAATCTATTGGTAGGTAATTTTTTGGTAAATATATCTATATCTTGTTCTCTTGTTCTGATAAATTGTAAAATGTTATAGGATTTTGGTGTCTGATCCCTAATAATGTGATGCCTAATATCTATGTTTTTTCATGAGACTAATGTGCTGGGTTTTTGAAAATGGAAATAGAACAAGTTTTATAACATAGTATCTTATTTTTAGTAAAATACATGCCATAATCAGTGTGTAGGAGTTTCATCAATAACACATGATAAAAAAAACTTCCATCTTCCACATATATAGATTGAGAAATGAAAAGTGATACAGATAGTTTTTTCATACATAACCGACAATCCAATGAATCTATAAAGAAATTAAAGGTTACAGATGTACTTGTCCAATCCATTATACAACCACGACAGTCAAAATCATATTTTTTTAATAAAAAATAATTTCCAGAGGAAGAGAAAAGTCTTATATCCATAGTTACATTTAAATAGTGAAAATTTAATTTCAGTACTTCTAAATGAGATTCTTTTTTATTAGATTGATATCTTTCACATAAGAATACTGAAAACATTATGTTTGGACAACTCTATATTAAGTATAGTAAAAATTCTATCATACAAATATATTTTTTGATCCACTGGTTTTCCTGTTTCACAGAGATCAAGAGTATTCAATGTACGAAATGTAGTACTAATACTAATAGTGTTTTGATATCCATAATTTTTGAGTAAATATTTTATATTCATATGTTGAGATATATAGGTCCGTCATTATTTTTTAAAAATATGAAAACCAAGAAAAAATGTTTACTCACCCATCATACTCATTTAAAATTCATATTTCATAATATTCATTAAGGAATCAGTTAAGGATTGTTGAGTTGATCTAAATATAATTTCTTCAACATAAATTTGAATAAGTAAAATATATTTTTCTATCATTATAATATTTTTTGAAATATTTTTTCCCTTAACATAATTGTTTTGTAACAAAAATTCTGCAATTCTATTAGACCCAGCTCTAGTGGATTGTATCAAACCATATAAAGCTTGGTATGTTAAAAAACATGTTCTGTATGTGTTATGTCTTCAATACTGAGATATTATTCAACATAAGCTTCCCATAGAACATATACACTAAGGAAATCACAATTTACATCCATTTGTACAATATTTGAGATAAAAAATGATGGAAAGGCTAAGAGAATTCGAATAGATTAGATTATAGATACAAGAGATTAGGGTTCACGATAGTCTATTAATTATTGTTAATTATAGCTTTAAACAACTAATCTTTCTATATTTCATACAGTGATTCCATTTTCACCACATTTTCTTATAAATACCCACTTAAATCCAATTACAGAGGTTTCTTTCGGTCTTGGAACCAAGTTCTAGACCTTGTCCCATTCAAATTCATTTAGATCATCATTCATGACGTTATTCCAATATTTATCGAATAAGGCCTCATTAGTATATTTAGTTTCTAATTTGTAAGGAAATTATAGATTCTTTACTTAATTTCATAATAAATTATAGTCCTTGTATTTTTATTTACACCATCAATGATACTATCACTGGGATGATTCTATAGAAAAAACTAATAATGGTTTTCTAAAACATGTTCATCAACATAAGGTAGAAAACATTCTTGAGTGAATTATTCAGACACATTTTCTTGGGTATTTTCCAGATTAGTAGATTCTTCCATCAAAGGATGATAATCAGTATTGGAAAAAATATCTAAAGAAGTAGGTTTATTAGGTTTGAAGAAAACAGGATCGATTTCATCAAATTTAATATGTACAATTTCTCCAATAGTACAAGAATTTTTGTTGAAAAATTTATTGTCCTTAGATTAGTGGAATATCCTAAGAAAATACCTTCATAGGACTTGAGTGATAATTTATATAAATTATCTTTTTTATTCAAAATGAATATATTTCATTCAAACACACTAATATAAGAAAATTTTCGTTTTTGACCTGTCCATAACTCATAAGGTGTTTTGTTAGAATTTTCCTAATGAAAAATAGATTTATAATATTACAACTAGTACTTACATATTCATCCCATAAATTTTTAGTAATTGAGTAATCACTCAACATTTTTATTGTTATCTCTTGAAGAATTCAATTTATTCATTCAGAAACACCATTTTTCTAAAGAGTTCTCAGAGTTGAGAAGTTATGAGTAATTCATTTATTGATTCAAAAAATTAAAAATATCAAATTTCAAATTATCCCCCATGGTCACCATGAAGAATTATTAGTGGAAGGGTTTTATAATTTTTAAAATTGGATAAAAAAATATTTAAAATTAGAAAATGCTTAAAATCAATTTCCTAGAAATTGACCCATGTAAATCTTGAGTAATATTTATCTGGAAAAAAAATACATAGCATTTTCATCTAATGCATCAAGTTTATGTGGGAAAAAATATGTCCATACGCACTCTCTATAATTCATTAGATGTTTTGACTTCAAAAATAGATTTAATGACTGACTTATGATTCTTTTCATATTGAAAAGAGTTATAGACTTTTAAAGAATCAAATCTATGATTCGGGAGATCCTTAACAAGTCATTTATTATATTATTTAAATAAGTTCCTCATGTTACAATGTCATATTCTTCAATACCATAACCAATAATCATATTCCATTGCACTAAGGTAAGTTATCTCTTGGCTTCTAAGGTCTTCTAAGTTAACTATATAAAAATTATCATACCGATGGGCAGAAATAATTAAATCATCCTTATAATTTTGAACAAAACTTTTATCATTTCTAAAAGTATCTTCATCATATAATTTTTTTATGGTTATAATATTGTGCTTAAGACCATTAAGAAACAAATAAATTCAAATCAAATCTTTTCAAAGAATAATGATGTTACCACTAACAAGAATCTATCCTTGATCATTATCTATGAAAGGGAATACTCCACCTTTCATCTTAATAATACTTTAAAATAATTTTTTGTAACTAGTCATGTGATGAGAACATCGACAATCCATGTAAACTATATATTTTTGGTACTTCCTTTATTTTCATAAATATAAAACAATTAGGTTTTAAGAATCCAAAAATTCTAGGATATGTAAGTGTTAGAAAGAAAAATCATTGGTATCTAAATTTACATAGAAAAGTGAGCATTAAGAAATCCCAAGGATTCGATTTTATTTAAAGAACCTTTTTTCTCCCAATGTCCACCACATTGACTATTAGTAGAAAATGGGGCACTCTGAGGCACAAAATATATGTGACTAAACATGGGTTTTCAGTGAGTATAACCCACATAGAAATTATTCATGGGATGATGATGATGTGAATATATTTTATCAAAACCTTCCTTACAAGAAGTAAAGTTATAAAAAACTTTTCATTAAGCCTAAAATTTTAGACAGTTGTCTAATGACTAAATTCTTATCCTCGTATTCATTTTCCATAGAAATAGAGTCTATCTCTAAATTTTATTTCTTAGAAATAATATTTTCCAAAATCCTTTGAATTTTTATCCTTTATCGAATTAACATCCTCAAAATTTTGTGAAATATAATAAATTTTAAATGATTTTTTATCAAGATCTTTAGAAATATATGACACTTTTTTGTTAGAATACTAATTCTAGAATTTTAATTATCAAATTTCTATTTGATCTTACTATTTTCATACTCATGTAACATGGAAAAAATAGATATATATTTAAAAGTATGTAATGAATTATCTTCTGCTAAGGAAGATTATTCGTCCAAAGATAAAGAATTTTCTACATCATGATCATTTTAACATAATGATATGTTAGTTAAAGATTAAATATTGTGTAGCATATCTATAAAACAAATTTGAGTTAAATATGTATTATGAAAAAAATACAAATATTCCTTTGTCCATAAGATTGATGATCATAAAATTCATCAAATGTGCCTCTAATAATTTCAATCCTTGAATAATTTTCCTTCATATTTTTATTTCAATGGATATTGTAATATATTTTATGTTTCCTTTCAGACTGTTTATCTTTCTTGTCCATTCATTTATTTTGTGGCCAGTCAGGTTTGATAAGTCCGGGTTTCCTACACTCATAGAATGTGACTTCAGATAAATTATTTTCTTTACTATCCTTTTTATTATACCTATTTTGGAAATACTTCTTCAAAAAAATTTAGTTCATTCTTCAAGCAAGATTGGTTAACTCATTCTCTAACTATTTAGATTCACATGAGTCTCAATAAATAAAAAAATTACATAGAGTTGTTTATCTTATAAACTATCTCTAGAGTTTTGGATTTGGTCTCAATTGAATTAGTTGTAAAATCAACACATCCATTATCATTCTTTATATTATCTGCCTATTTCATTAATCTATTCTCATGTTGCAAGAGAGTCCCATATAACTCATCATGGGTAAAAGTTATAACATTCCCTGACTCATCAATATCATATCTCATTGATTCTCTTTTATTAGTTATGTTTTCTATAATCTTATCTACATGAATATCATCATATAACACTTTTTATCCCATTTGTTGTAGACTATTTACAACAATCATGAATCTCTCTTGAGCATTAACTATTGTTCACTATAGGGAAAATCAAAACCATGATAATCTTCTCTAAGAATGGCTCTTCTAGTTTATATAACATTAGATGTTCCAAAATGTGTAACTCTATGTTTCTTCTATATGTTTTTATCTAGTTCACAAGATGATATCTATATATATATATTCCTAGTAATATAACAATGTAATGTATTGTGTACCCTATAATTCATCTAGTATTACTTCTTTTCATGATTAGTGAATTTTATCACTTCCTTGTCTGGAATTTTATAATCCCAAAAATGAATGACATTGTTTTCCATACCAATATTAATGAAAAAGCTGTTCATTATGTCCCTATAGTATTCATAATAATTCCCTTAAAATATAGGTGGCCTTTTAGGATTCATATTTTCATTGGATCCAATATGCATTCCTTCCATCATTCAAAACAAAACATTTCCAATCCACACGTTAGTGTATTATGTTTTTAAAAACGAAAAGATTATCGAAAAATAAATCTATCTTGTATGATTAAACAAGTAAGAAAATAATATTGGAATTAATTATTAATATAAATGTGTATATTTTTTATTTTAGAAACCTGGAATTGATACCAATTGTTGTATTTATATTTAGATATAGATGCTCAATTACAAGATGGAGGGTTAATTGTAGATTTAAAAACATTCATTTTTATCCCATAAAAGGAATTGGTATAAAATTATATAAACTAATTGTTTTCACAAACACTATTATGTTAAAAAAATAAATTAGAATAGGGTCTTGGGTCTAATAATTATCATAGTCAGTGTGACTATGATTATATTCCATAGGTATCTATTTAACATTGTTACAAAAGTGTAGAAATGAAAATTTTTCACAATAGATATGATTTTCAGAGTAAAGAAAGTAATGTTATTATACAATATAGCATATAGAATTGTATTTTATAGATTTCCAATTATTATAATCACAAATTGATCATAATAAAAATTTATTATAATCAGAGTTATTACAATAGAAACAGTAAACAATAGAAAATGAAAAAGGGAATATTTCATATTCTATTACAAACAATATAATGTAAAAATACATTTAAAGAAATACAAATATTTTTACCCAAAGAGAAGGGTATCAAAAAATAGTGTATAAGGGTCCATTAATTTATACTTTCAAGATCATATTTATTAACCACAATAGGGAAATCCCTCAATAAGATGATCAGTGTTTGTCTTTCTATCCCCTCAATCCCTTGATCATTATGGTGATCAGCACCTTCTATCTTCCTACCCTCGGAATCACTCGACTGTATTCAACAATAATCAGGGTCACAAAAGAAAAAAATAAATTAAAGCGGTCAAGGGTGTCAAAAAAAATTCACAACTATATCACCTCAAATATTTTCTCACAATAAAAAATTTGGCGTAGTTTTTTTATATTCAAAAACAGAAACATAGATCTCATACAAATGAAAATGTATTTTTAGCCTTCATCCCTATTATCAAATTTTCATTCAAGGTCTGATTTCTTCTAATATTATCATAGGGACTTTAATTGGTGGAACTCCAATGGACATATTATAAATGAAACAACAAAAAACTGTTAATACTTATCAAATCATAATACATGACATCGTTTTGATTTCAGGTAGTTCTTTTAAAAACATGACTTTTTTGCTGGATGTGATAATGTGAGTATGAATAGAATGTGGAATATTTGATAAATTAAATTAGTGAACATTTAATAGGTATGACTATATTCATTTCAAACAGTTTTTAGGAAATAAATATGGAATATCTGATAAAATACAATAGTGAATAGTAAATCGGTATGATGGTATCATTTGAAACAGTGAATACGAATATCCAGGTAATATGGTTTTTTTGGTGAGTATGATAAAATGAATTACATTGTGATAGATAAAAATCATATTCAGATTTTATCTAATGAGTTTGATGATAAATGTATCTAGGATCATTTTTTATATTCATATGAATGGATTATTTTTATGAAACATGTGATTATGATTATAATCTTATCAACACATAAAAAGTCATAGTTTCGAAAACGAAAAAAAAATTAAATATAATATATGTATTTATTTAAAAAATAGTTTTTGATTTATAAAACAAAAAGGAATAGAATATTCAAAATACGAATTTTGACGTAACATAACATAGTTTTAACAAAAATATTATTGAATGTATTTAAAATTTATTACAATGATTAATGTGAAATTAAAAATATCATTGGAATAAAACGTAATATTAAGAGCCCAAATGACCACAAAATATATCCAAAATAGGTTGGATGGACATATATATACCCTATCCATCTCTATATAATAGGGTCCATTTTTTTCCACTTTCAATGAAAAAAACGTGGGTGGAATAACCTTTTCAAAAAAAATCATGAGTTACACACCTCACCCAATATAAAAAAGGAACTCACCCCTCCCACATCCTCACACCTATCAAGCCACTATGGATCAAAAAATAAATTTCCAAATTTCTCCTCAACATCCCTAACCTAATACCTGAAGACCTACATTGAGAATAAATCCAAGCAATGATGCCCTTTGTTGGAAACTAATATGAGGTACCCAAGGAATATGTCACATCCTTCCTCAAGATCATTAGTTTTATTATCTATTATTCACCCCCTAAAATCTTCTTATTCCATGATTATATAATTACCTAACTATTATAATTAAATTAGTATGTTTTTTAATTAAATTTTTATCCTTCACTTACACAAACATTCATCTGATAGGTAAAGAAACATCTATTTATGTGTACGGCGAACTACCGCCTCATGAAATGACGATTGTTCATATTTATTTTATTGCCTCTCATTGTGGGAATTATGATTAAAAAACTAATTATATTTGATATATATGATACATAATTTATTTATTTTTAATTAATATCTATATAATACATTCCCTTAGTCTTTCCATTTTGAGAAAACATAATAACAACGTTTGTGGAATCGTGGACTACACCCCCTCAAAGCCACGTGATTTATTCACACTATACATGGAATGCATAGAGGATGGTTTTAATAAAACAATGTAATATATATGACATATATTTGGTACTAGAATTATTATATACATATATATAATTTAATTATCATTCTTTTAACACAACAATGAAATGAATGTAGCGTTAATGCATATATATGACTTACCATCACTAGGAACATTGCATTACATTTTTATCTGAAAATATTATGCATTATTATAAATAAATATATGCCGAATATATAACATATTTAAATCGTTTTTTTTTCATTTTTTAGATGATTAAACTATTTTATAAAAAATATTAATAAAATGTTACATGTCAAAACCCACATGATAAACAAGGAAATTAACACCAAAAATAGGGTAAATGGTAATTGATTGTTATCAAATGGTTAATAAGATAATATAATAAGATAATATATGATGCCATAAAAATGAAATGGTTATTTAAGAAGTTACTAAAACTTTTAAAACCATTATACATGAAGTTGAAGGATGATCACAAAAAAGGAAACACAATGTAAGGAATTTCATCACATTATACATTCCATTGATAATTATTTGTAGTTATGCACTGAAAATATTTTATATGGTGTATATACTACCAACAGTCATTTTATATTACGAACCAAATTATATTAATGATATTATATGTTTCATTTAATTCTTGGGGAATTGTGATTCATTTGTTTCAAAGTGGTATGGTACACTTTGGAATGTTAAAATATTATCTTCCTCAATAATGTTTTAAATTATTACGTTTTCAATACCACTTTATTTTGTGATTATTAACATTATAATGAATAAATAACAATTTTTTAATCATTATTAATTGGAAATATTCATGAATATAAATATTCTCACACAATTTATATTATTATTTCTTAAAAAATATCATTTTAAAATAAAGTTTTAGCATTGAAAGTTATTTAATTGTCTCTAGAATTATTGATAAATCCATATTATTAATTAAATATGGATATTTTATAAGGATTGTTTATTATTTAGATTATTAAATTTGAGGAGTTATTTAGAATGGAAGTGATGGGGTGGACCTGTGAATTATATACCCCCTTGATGCGTCAACAGTTTCTAATGAGACGAATAAGTTGACAAAATTAAATGGGTTTAATTCAGTACTTTTAAACCATCTTATGAAAGGTATTGATGGTATACATTTTCATTTTCATTAGACACGATTTCCCATAAATAATCATTTCTTTTATAGATTTTTTAGTTTTAACAATTATTATCCATGAGGTTTTAATATGATAAAATCTATAGATGAATTTAATTGTAAATTTACTGGATAAATAGAATGTGTGTATAGTTTCTTAACTTACCGAATTGATTATTCCTAATCTAATTATTTGAATGGCATGATTTATCAATTATTTACCTTTCCATGGTGATTTATTCTCATTTAATAATTACTTCATCCTCATTACTTACAGATACTGTGCATTTTATCTCACAATTGTTATGATATCATTCTCCATGTTATGAAGAAGAAAACATTGACTATTCATTCAAGGATAATTTTTATTTAATATTATTATGTATGATGTTTTATTTTATATTCCTAATGTATTATTGGTATCATGTATGTAAACAGACCTTCCAAAACTGCTAAATTGAGCTATCCTTCTGGATTTTATTCCTTGTAATCTTGAAAATCTAATATAATAATGCTATAGATCCAAAATTTTGGGGTTTATGAATTTCAAAGGAACTATAGGGAAACTGAATGTTTTGTGAAGTAATTTCGGAACAAGAGGAGGATATGAAAAAAATTATCCTAATCTAATTTAGTAAGTGATATGAATATTTTGGGCGTAAAATATATGAATGGAGAAATATTGTAATGGCCCAAACTATTATAATTAAAATTTCATTATTGATGGAATTAAATGAACTATTATAGTTATAGAAATAACATGAACTTATTTTGATTTATTATATATGATCATACTGTCAATAAAATTATGAATCATAACTAATGATAACATTGACATTTAACAATGAACTTATGATTATTATAAATATAATATTTTGATAAATCCCATTGACACGGTCAGTAGTAAGTGATAGACTTGACCCGAAGGATCATAGACTAATAATCCCAATTATTGGATCTTCATAGGTATATGTCATCATTGGGTTTATCCCCTGACCAATACAAATATAGGATCTATCAATTAAATAACACGAGAAACTGTTTATGGGTGATGTTCATGCTCATTTGGATCCTAGGCCAAACCATGTATATTGAATAACACCAAGAAAATCTCACCTTTGTGCAACATACACTTTTGGAATTTTCTAGTAAAATAAAGTTCTATATATCAAGTCCCTAATAATGTGAATACATATGTTGTATATAATTATAAATATATTTAATCCATATTATTTTCACTTTATATATTATTTTTATTTTGATTTTATATAACACTAATAATTTTTTTGGGTAATATGAAATTACAAAAAAGATATTACTTTAGTTTAATTAAAAGACTACTAAAATAAATTACATTTTAATGTCTTGATTTTTTATTTTATATACAGGAAAATATAATTCTTACAAATTCAAATGTAATTTTTATATGTGTTTGAAATTTGATATTATCAAAAACTGAACATTCCAAAATAAATGAAATTCATCTTTTAAAAAAGAAAATTCACTTATTTATACAATTTTTTCGATAAAATAAATATTTTTTTTGGAATTAGGAATTAAAAATAATCCAACTGTGTATTTTCCATATATTTCAAAGGTAGTCTAATTTTTGGGTAAAAATTAAAAATGATATTATTTTACAATGTGTATTATGAGATAATAATGTCTGAAAATTTATGTACTAAATTATAATATGGGAATCCATGTCCAAATAAATATTTCCATATCAAAATAATTTGATTTTGTGAATATTTGATTAGTTTTATAAATCCTTTTAGATTCCTCCAAAAACTACATGTGTGTTCTAAGGGTGAAAAAACTTATTTTTAGAGAATATACATTTATTATAAAATTTGATTTATCCTTATATATTGAATATAAACCAAATTAATGAAATGTGAAACATTTTATTTAAGTTATAATATATAAATTTAATTAATATATATCAAAAAAAATTATTCATTTTATACATTAAGGAATAATACATTTATGTACATAAAAATACTTTTTTAGAAAATAATTTTCCTTATTTTCAAAAGGTTTCAATCATATTTTTTTATTAATTGGTTGCAAAAGAATAAATTAGATATAAATGTTTCAACCATAAATTTTCATAATAACATAATCCAATTCGTACAATCCAATCAAATGACAGAGTCACAACTATGTTATTGAATAATAATGATTTAATAGTGTATTATATTTTGTTAAAAAACATTTATTATAGTAAAAACTGATAGAATGGATATTTTTTATAAAATAATAATAAAATATTCTGTTCAATTATGAACAAACTCATGGTTACATTTAATCCATTAAAAACTATATTTTTTTTATAATTAAATATAAACTTAGTGTTGTTTAGAATAAAAAAAATATTAAATACACATGAAAAAAAAATATTTCAAAAAAACATAGGGCATTCTATTCAGACCCCTTAAAAAGAATTTGGCCCAATAAATTCATATCATTCATCAATAGTTTAAAATTTTCAAATTCCACCATTAAATCCAACATAATTAAAAAAGTTAATAAAAAATCTTATTGAAAGTGTGAAAGGGATGTGAAAAAGTTATCTAGAATAACAAAAACTATATTTCAAAATAAAATAACATATCTGGTAATTGAAAACAATGACATTGATGAGTAAACATAAATGAAAAATACTGATTGAGATTAATAAATAACATGGTTAGGAGAAAGTTCATAACCATAAATTATATTGATCCAACTATAAAAAATACACGATCTTTTGTTTTTTAAATAAATTGCATCTATTCACATTGACTATATATTTAGGTTTATAGTTAAAGAAAATTAGGACATAAATCATACTTGGTAAAACAAAAAAAATTGATACTTTCAATTAATATCGGTTTTTCCGTAATATAAAAATCATAAACTAAAGCATGAATTATTTTTATGGAAAATCTCTATGACATTCAACGTGACTTCTTCTATTCCTTTAACCATCCTTAAACACATTTACATTTTAAAAAAATGTGATGAGAATAAAATCTTAGTAAGGAATATAAAAATAAAGGAATAGATTATTTCAAAAAAAGAAAACTCAAATAAAGATTACATTTATCATCATGGTTTTTTGAGAATATTAAATAATATATTTTTATATTAAAAAAGACACACATTTCACTAAAATATAATCATAAAAACTTATATATATCAATAAAAAATCTTTTAAATTACATAGATAATCATATAAAACTTATTTAATTGGAATAACCATATAGTCATCGTCCAAAATTATTAATACTAATTCATTGTAGAGTTATAACGGGATATCTCTGATCAATCTAGGCCACCCCATTGTGTAAGATGTATTGAGCTCAACATGATCTTTTTGAGATGACCCATCATGTATGATATAACTGAATCACAAGATTCTATCTGGTCCACCCCTGTCTATATGTTGTAATAGGCTTACCCAATACAATCAGGGTCATCCCATCATGTAATATGTAAGGGGTTCACGAGGTGCTATCTACTGCACCCCATTGTTAAAGGTATAAAGGCTCACCTGACACTATGTGGGACAAACGATCATGTAATTATCAAGTAACACTTCATTAATAAAGAATTATCATTATAAAACCCTTTTAGAAACACTATTAAACTCATAAAAAAGGAGTTTTGGATAAAAATACAATTTTTTTTAAAGCCCCATTATCAAAAATAATCCCACATAATTGAAATGACGTTTTTCAATTAATATAACATGTAAAATTCAATGGAAACTTAATATAAAATAATACTCATCAAGGGAAAAAGTTATGACTTCTTACATGTAATGAATAGAACATTCATGTTTTCATTTGTCAAGATAGTCCATATAAATCGCGTAGAAAGATTTTTTTGTAAAATAATTAAATGATATTAAAATTAAGGATAAAATATAATTTAAAGTTATTTTATATCTATATAAATAAACATATAAAATAATATTAATAATTTTAACCTGGATAAAAAAAATGGAATTAAATCTTGAATCATTGAAAATTTTTCTTTTAAATAAAATTATCCCATACCTATTTTAATAATTTAACATAAAAAAATAAATATATAATAACATAAAAAATATTTAAATATCAATAGAATAGATAAAATTCAGGGTATAGAATTTCAAAACTATTTAATATTCACCTTATACGTTAATAATGGTGCATAACATCAAGAAATGTCTCTATTAAAGGAGATTAAGACGAAGTTCCATACCTTGAATATGACATGTCATGTGTGTCTTTATATTCATGATTAATAAACATTGTTAATTATATACATTCATAATAACCTTTTTCTTGTTTATAATGACTTTTATTTCACTTATTAAAATATTTTATATGTCTACATAAACTATGTAGTTCATGTTCGGTGTTTTAACCATATTCGTTTTATAGGTCAAAAATAATGTTGGTTGGTAGACTAAGGTAAATGTAGTAATTTGTAAAACATAGCTATCATAATAATCATGAAAAAATTATCATTTTAATTCATTAATTAATCTTTCGTGGAATATAATAATTTATGGTTATGAAAAATGAACCAACATTATATTCATGGAGACGGTAGGCCATACGTACGTTTGAGTGAGATTCCCATTTTTTTAATGATGATTATAGAACAAAGGTAGATAACATATATATTTTTGTAATTATAATTATTTCTTAAATAATATATTATTTATTCATATATATATATATATAATTTCTATGATGTAAATGGAATCGCATCACTTCAAGGAGGTGGTAGTTCACACGTCCATGAAAGACATCATCACTTTTTCTGTGTCTGAAAAGATAATAAAAAAATGATATATTATATTTTATAAAAGGTAATAATGTCATTAATATCCTATATAATTTATTTATATCAAATATTTTTGTAAAAACATTATTAATGAATTCCATTTAATGTGTGAACACGTCACAATCCTTTGAGGAGGCAGTAGTCCACACGTCCTCAAATGATGATATTGTATTCCTACAAAATGGAAAGCATAAAGTAATATGTAAATATCAAAAATAAATAAGTATGAAGACATTATAAATATCATATATATCATATAATAATAGTATTTCCATCAAAATTCATGAAAATGAGAGGATGTAATGTAAAAAAAACAACAACATCATTTTGTGAGGTGGTCGTCCACTCTACCCAGGAAAGGTGACTTCATTAACCATTTTGAGGATGTGTGTGTCAGTGTATATATAATCCTTAACATATATATATATATATATTATACAATGGTTATTATAAGAAATTTTAATTAGATGAATTGAAATGTTTGGGAAAGAAATAAAACAAAAGTTCTCATTGAAATGTTTTACTTCTTCTTCAGAAAACTCCTTATGGTTTGATCCAATGGAATTCCTTGGAATTATTTATCCCCAATATTGTAAAGACCCGGAAATGCTGTGGAATTTTTTTAATACATGGGAATTTTACGAGTCTGTGAAAATTTGCGGTGCTTGATTCTGAGGCCCGATGTGCCCGGAATCAATTTCTAATGTTTTGTTCGGGTACGTTCAGTAAACGTACGAGCGGGTTTTTATAAATTTTGAACTGGTGTTCGGAACTGAAATCTGAGGGAACTGTTAAACACACAGTCCCGATATTCTCTTAAGGAGACTTTCATCTCAATGAAAGTTGTTTGAGAATAAAATTTAGTTTTTGGGTTTTCATAAACAAAGAAAAAAGTGATCTACACTTTATTTTATTTGAGCCGCCATGTGGGTGACTGGTAGTTGAAACCTCCTCTTGGAATTTGTAGGTGGGACCTCCACACCTTAACCTCCCATGAGAAGTTATGGTGCTAGGTCCCACCCGAACATAACCTCCCGTGAGAAGTTACAACGTGGGGACCACCCGAACATAACCTCCCATGAGAGGATGCGTCATGGGGACCACACGGGGTTAAACCCCCGTATTTATAGAGGAGAGTAAAAACTATAAAATCTCCCTCATTAATTAAGGAGAGCCTCTCCACCTTTCCTTTAATTAAATAGAGCCAACTCCCTTTTTATTAATTTGTGCCAACGAACATGAATTAATTAGGTGGGACATTTCATTTATTTCTTCTTTTTGAATTTCTGTTGTGCCAACAAAATAATATACTCTTCCTTATATTATTTTCATTTGGAAAATGTGTGGAAGTTGGGAAGGAGTATTATTGGGAGAAGAGGAAATTCTCCCAATGAAGAACGATGATTGAAGAACACGTTCTTCCAATGAAGAACGCCGGTGACGGTTCTTCTTCGACTTCCTTCCTCAGATCCTATAGACATGTAGTGTCTTCCAGAGCCGACGTAGCCCAGAATTGGGAGTTCATAGCAGACGCGGCGAACGACGGGAGACTATGTCTTCTTCCCACAACTTCACCATTAATGACTGATAATAAAAAGGTAGGGGGTTTACATTGAGTAATATAACTTTATTTTCCTCGTCTTTGTATGAAAGGAATCGATGCGAAGGTTTGTAAGAAATTATTGTTCATCGTTCTCCTTTGACGAACCAATTGCTATCACCTCTAAACGCGGAGGGTGTCGGCCAAACTAACATGGATCGACTCCCTCCGCCGATCTTTTGTGATGATTCTTCGGCATGGTGATGAGGTGACGACGACAAAGGTTGCGCTACTCACGGCCTCAGTGAATCACACCACCCCTACGGCACTCCGATGCTTCCGACCGAACACCGCCGGCCTGAACCAGCCCGAGTCGTGGCGAACCGGCCTGCCCGCCGCTTCCCCGTGCCCCGCGCGGCCTTCTTGCGCCCTTCTCGGCAGTCCTCGCCGCCTTACCACGCCCTGCACGGTGCCCCGCACGCCCTACCTACCCCCACCAGCCTACCCACGCAATTCTCGCGCACCCTTCCCGCCTACCCGCGCGCTGGCCGCACCCCGACAGCCTACCCGCGTGCTGCCTGTGTGCCCCGTCGGCCTGCCTGGTGCCTAACCAGCCTGCCCGATGGCCTGACGGCCTGCCTGCGCCCTACGCGGCCTCTTGGCGCCTCGCCGGCCAGCCCACGCCCCGCACCGCCTCTCGGTGCCCTTCCGACCTCCAGGGTCGACCCGCCGAGCCGCGCCCCTCGCGGCGCTGGCCAAATTGGCCCCAGTCGTTGGGTCGAATCACCCCCGCAGTCCGATGGGCCGTGCCGAGCGAACCGGGCCGTGCCCAGCGGACCGGGCCGAACCTACCAGGCTGACCTTCCCAACAGGCTGGGTCAAGCCCAGTTGGTCTGACTGGTTCAACCCAGACCTGGTCGGCCAGGACTGGTTTGGGCCGAGATGGTCCGAGCGGGTTGGACCGGGCCCAGGCCCAATACCGACCCTTTACTTACTTTGGCCATATCTTTGGCACCAGACGAACATTTGAAGAACCGTCAGCGGCACTAGTTCTCTTGGAGCATGAAGATCCCTTTGAGTTTACCCCATTGGAGTTTAGTTTAATGTTGAGATACAGGCAGGTTGGATCATACATGAATCCAACCGAGCCCCTGGGACTAAAAAGCTTATAACTCACAGACCAAGAATCTGATTGACGCACCGTCTTTTGCGTTGAGACACCTATGATGAGGTGGGACTTTGACATACTTCTATGTGGGACTTAGTGATAGTTGGAGTATTGACCTATAGCTCATGGAGTGGACCCTCCAGGAGACGAGTGAGTGGAGTATAGATACCTAGTAGCTGAATGAGACCTGGAGACTACTTGACTGATTCGACTCAGAGTGATTCAACTAGACTAGTGGGGAGCGCCTGGTAGTTGGTGACAGACCAGTAACTGCTTCAATTTTTCTTCAGATAGATCGCCAGACTGAGAGGACCATTCAGACTCTCGAGGACATTCTCTGTGCTTGAGTCCTCGACTTTGGTCACTGCTGGGAGGATCACTAACATATGGTGGAGTTTTCATAAAACAACAACTATCATTCTACCATAGGGATTACCCCTTTTGAGGTGTTGTATAGGCGACCTTGCAGATCACCCTTGTGCTAGAAAAACCCCAGGGAGTCAACACTGGTGGGACTAGAGATGGTACGGGCTTCCACGGAGAAGAGGCAGATCATCCATGGGTGGATGAAGACTGCACAGAGCAGACAGAAGTCATATGATGATAGGAAGTGAAGACCTCTGGAGTTTGAGGATGGAAACCATGTATTTCTATGGGTCTCACCATAATGTGGTCTATAGAGATTTTTCTGCGGCGGAAAGTTATCTCCGAGGTTTATTAGACCTTTCTAGGTCCTCAGCAGAGTAGGCGCGGTGTCTTACCACCTGGCTCTACCACCTCAGTTGCACCCGGTGCACGACGTCTTCCACATATCTCAACTGAGGGGATATTTGCATGACCCTTCCCACTTCATCGACCATGGAGAGATGGACGTAAATGATGGGTGACTTTCATGGAGGTTCCAATGGAGATTTAGAATCAATATGAGTGGGTCCTATGTGGACGGTCGATACCTCTGGTGTGCGTTCGCTGGTTGCACGAGAACCTCCATGAGAGCACATGGGAGTATGAGGCTTAGATGCATGCTCTGTACCCCCATTTGTTCCCTTAGTTCGAGTTGTAGCTTATGGGTACATAAGGCCCTGAGTTGGGGAGAATGTAAAGACCCATAAATCCCATGGAATTTTTTTTCTAATACATGAGAATTTTACGAGTCCGTGAAAATTTACGGCGCTTGATTCCGAGGCCCGGTGTGCCCAGAATCAATTTCTGAAGTTTTGTTCAGGTACGTTCCGTAAATGTATGAGCAGGTTATCATAACTTTTGAACCCGTGCTCAGAACTAAAATATGAGTGCACCGTTGAACTCACAGCACTGGTATTCGATTAAGGAGACTTTCACCTCAACGACTTCTCATCATGAATAAAATTATGTTTTTGGGTTTTCATAAAAAAAATAACAAAATAAAATGAGTTATACTTTATTTTATTTGAGCCGCCATGTGGGTGACTGGTATTTAAAACCTCCTATTGGGAGTTGGAGGTGGGACCGCCACACCTTAACCTCCCCTGAAAGGATATAGTGATGGGTCACACCCGGACATAACCTCCCTCGAAAGGTTACGACCTAGGGACCACCCGAACATAACCTTCCATGAGAGGTTACGTCATCAGGACCACACGGGGCTAAACCCCTATTGATGGAGGAGAGTAAAACCTCTCAACTCTCCCTCATTAATGAGGGAGAACCTCTCCGCCTTTCCTTTAATTAAATTGATCCAACTCCCTTTTTATTAATTCATTCCAACGCACATGAATTAATTAGGTGGGGCTATTTAATTTATTTCTTCTTTTGGAATTTCTGTTATGCCAAAAAAATAATAGACTCTTCCTTATATTATTTTCATTTGGAATCTGGGTGGAATTTGGGAAAGAGGATTATTGGGAGAAGAGAAAATTCTCCCAACGAATAATGAAGAAAAAGAACGCATTATTCCAATGAAGAATGTCATCGACGGTTCTTCTTCGACTTCCTTCCTCAGATCCTACTGACTTGGAGCATCTTCCAAAGCCGACGCAGCACGAAATTGGGAGTGTGTAGCGGACACGACGAATAATGGGTGACTAAGTCTTATATCTATGACTTCACCATCGAAGACCAATAATCAAAAGGTAGGGGGTTTACTTTGAGTAATATACCTTTCTTTTCCTCATCTTCGTTTGAAAGGAATCGATGCGTTCGTTTGTAAGAAATTGTTGTTCATCGTTCTCCTTTGATTTACCGATTGCTATCACCTCTAAACACAGAGGGTGAGGGCCAAACTAAATTGGCCCTACTTCATCCATTGATCTTTTGGGATGATTCTTCGGCATGGCGATGAGCCGACGTTGACAAAGGTTGCACTACCTGCGGCCTCCGTGAATCGCACCGCCCACGTGGCGCTCCGATGCTGCCGGCCAAACACCGCCGCCCACGCCGGCCCGAGCCGCGCCAAACCGGCCACCTTGGCCAACTTGCGATATCCCACATGTTCCGCGTGGCCTACATGCCCCCTGCCCGGCACCCCATGCGGACATCCCGCACCCCACCGGCCTACCCGCACACTGCCTGCACGCCCCACTGGCCTGGCCGTGTGCTGCCTGGGCCCCACCGACCTCCCCGAACGCTACCAGCACACCCCTCCAACCTTCCCAGTGCCCAGCCGTCCAAACCGGCGCCCTTCCGGCCTACCCCGCACCCCATGCGGCCTGCCCACGCCCTGCCCGGTGCCCTTCCAGCATGCCTGCACCCCGTGTGGCCTCCGGGCGCCCTGCCCGACGCCCCGCCAGCCTTCCCATGCACCATGCGGCCTCCCAGCACCCTGCTGACCTCCCAGGTCGAGCCGCCGAGTCGCGAACCTTGTAGAACTTTCCGAACAGGCCCCACCTCCGGGCCGAGTAGTCTACGCGGAGACCTTTGGGCCGAATCGCCCCCGCAGCCCACTGAGTCGGGCCCAGTGGACTGGGCCGATCCTAGAGGGTTGACCCGCCCAACGGGCCAGGTCAGACCCAGCGGGTCTAACCGCGTCAACCCAGACTAGGTCGGCCTAGTCTGGGTTGGGCCAAGTCAGTCCGACTGGGACAGACCATTCCCAGGCCCACTACCAACCATTTAGTTCTTTTGGCCATATCAATGGTTCCATAGGACCATTTGATGAACAGTTAGCGGCACTGGTTCTCTTGGAGCGCGACCGTCTCTTTGAGTTTACCCCATTGGAGTTTGAGGTAATGTTGAGATACGGTCAGGTTGGATCATACAAGAATCCAACCAGACCCCTGGGACTAAAAAGCTTATAACTCATAGACTGGGCATCTGATTGACGCATCATCTATTGTGTTGAGGCCTCTATGACGAGCCATAACTTTGAGATACTTCTATGTGGGACATCGTGACAGTTGGAGTATCGACCTATAGCTCTTGGAGCAGACCCTCATGGAGATGAGCGAGTGAAGTACAGAGACCTAATAGCTGGATGAGACCTGACGACTGCTTGACCGATTCAACTCGGAGTGATTCGACTAGCCGAGTGGGGAGCGCCTTGTAGTTGGCAGCAGACCCATGGCATAGGAGAGCCTGGTAGTTGGCGAAAAACCCTCAGTACTCGATAGGAGGAGTACCTCTACAGGCTATTAGGGGGAGCGCCTGGTAGTTGGTGGCAGACCCACAATGAGGAGCACCTCTGTATGAGCATGGCAGGCCCACGGTACTCTAGAGGAAGAGTACCTCAGCTGTCTAAGGTTAGTGGGAAGCACCTAGTAATCGGTGGCTGGCCCATTGTACTCGACAGAGGAGGATTTCTCCGGCAGTAGTGGTTTTGACAATATGAATAAAAATCCTGGTTGAGCTGAGTTATAACATTAGTGTTCACCTCATGATTTAGATGGATTACTTGGTAACATAGGAATATGTATAGGAATATACCTAAGTGAGGTTATCTGTTGATTTCATACTTTGTGGTTTATCCTTGTTGGATTTTGTGAGACATTGAGGGTCTCGGGGTCCCCACTGAGTATCGTTATACTCACCCCTGCACGGGCTATGCCCACACCTCGTTGTATTGGTTATAGATGATAGAAAACGCTGACGGAGGATCAGAGTAAGAGGACTGGACGGTACCAGGAGGTGGGCCTTATGACGAGTCGGTACACGGAGGATACTGACGGATGTGGAGTGCTAAGGATGCTATTTGTACCTACCCTTTCAATAGGAATCCCTAGATTATGACCTAGTAGCTACTTTACCTTTTCTTCAGTTTTACTTGTTCTTCAGTTTTAATTATTCTTCATTTGTACTTGTACATTCCTGTTGGGATTGTATTTCCGGCCCCTTTTACATTTCATCACTTCTTTGTATACAGTTTTTCTTACTGTTTTACTTCCAGATCGTACTCTATTGTGTGTGTTTACACTTTATAAAGGCAATTCCTTCCTAGTTGTAGGGATTTACGCCTTTGGTGCTAGTCGCCAGCCCCTGGCCTATGGAAGGAAGGCTTGGGGTAGTCACAGCATGGGCCCTGGGGGACGGTTCGTGACAACTATGAGGGTTTTATGAAGGTAATATGTTTATTTGTAACATATTTATGTTTGTTTTTATGATAAAATAGGATAAAGAGGTGTGAACAGGTCTATAGTGTGAGTTTATTTTTTATAGTGGATTGAGAGTTTCATTTTTTAAATATAAAAATAATGACAATATTTAGAGGTCTCAATTACATCATGTTCCACCAGTAATGGTAAGCATTGAATAAAATTGGGGATATGGTTGAATTATTTCCATAAAATGTGTTTTATTTATATGTTTCTATAATATTTTTCAATTTATGATTAATCTTTCTCTCGTAATTAAAAACATTTTTACCTTATTCACTATAATAAACTTTAATTACATTCACGATTTTTTTTAAAATCTATCATGATATTAATATAATTTATAAATTTTTATGGTTCAAAATATTTAATAAAATTTTCTGTAATCCAATCACAATATTTCTCAAATTTAATTTTAAATTAACACTACTGGCGAAATGGTAAGATAGGTTTTTAAAGAAAAATTATCAAAATATTGATTTGTTTTTATATAGAATTTAAAAGAGAAATTGATTCAAATAACCATAACTTTATTAAATGATTTAATATTTATATAATTATACCTTAAAATCAATGGAATATATAACATATAACTATAAAATATTAATACGTAAAAGAAATTTTCAATGAAAATCATGTATTTTTCACCATTAATCTAAAGATGGAGCTTTCCCTAAAAAATTATCTTCCAAAGTGATAATTAATATTGGGATTTAAAAATTATGATTATTTTTTAAAATATAATTTATAATACTGTAAAATATTTATTTTAATGAATGATCTCCATTAATGTTTTAAAATTTATTTTTAAAAATATACACCAATCTATGCTTAAAATTTGATTTATTCTTATCTTAATATTATAAAACATTTTTGATAAATTTAAGAACATAAAAATAAATATATAACATTTAATTTTTTTTAATATATTTCACTAATACAGATTAACATATTTTATTATAATTAAATTCCATTATAGTCATAAAAACAGTTTTTTCGTAAAAATAAATATTTTTTATTTAATTGTTCATTAGTTTCGTTTATAATTAACTAGTGAACAATGATTTAATTTTTATAAACATGTGTAAAATATAATTTCATAATTTTATTAATCTCATTCATTCCCTATATTTTAACATCTTGTTCATACAGTCATAATCATAATAATATTATATTATCTTCCTGTCAAACTCAGGCTTGTGTGTAACAAATGTCATCAAAGAATCTCATTCTTGTTTGCAACAAATGATAAACATGGTATTTATTATAATTTAATCTAAAATATATATTTCATGTAATCTAATATATTAAAAAATTTAAATTAATTTTAATGAAAATATTTTACAGAATCTATGGATGTTACATCCTAGACCACAAAAAAATTTCTCTAATGAAATTCATCTTGGTTACCAAAGGATAAACTTATCTATAATTAATTAATTGAAAAAAAAACATTGTTAAAAATGGTTAATAAACCATGATCTTAAAAATGAAATCTGGGAAACATAATAGTTATTGGATTTTACACATAACTAGGATTCTACATTTGTACACAACTGGTTTGAAATTAAATGTTGGATTTGGAATGGAAAACTAATTCTCATGGTCTAATAGAGTGTTATGGAGAACAGGGTTCATAGGATGGCATTAATGAAGAATCCACAATCCAAATAGGTGTGAAAAAAGTACATTGATATTATTAAAAAAATATTATGATAGTATAACTTGTTATTTTATGGTCCATTTATTTGAGTTGAAGGATTCCTTCACCAACTCTTTTAATAGCATAAGGAAATAAACATACATGGTGGGTAGAGTTTCATCATTTAATCAGCTTCCACTAGTGACTCATATCTTTCTCTAATAATTGAGTACCCCTGATGATATTTCATGCATTATGCACTAGAATCAACTTTTAACATATCACATAATCCTTATAAGGATTACATGATATTTTTACTTTATGTAGATATTTTCCAATACCACAATGAATAGCACATAGTAATATAATCAAAACATTAATATGATGAAATAATGAAATAATATATAATGTTAAAATGTGAAGGCATAGTTTTTATTAATCTAAATCCTTAAATAATCATAAACCCAACTAAAAATCTCCTAAAAATTCCTCAATAACTTTATGGTCTCATCACTTAAAACCTCAAAAGTGGTTTTTAAAATATTGAACATCGGTTTAACTGTAGAAAAATACTAAGTTCGCTGTATTTTTATTCACATCACTTGGACTCCCAATATCAACGATAGTAGTGTAAAATGAAATTACTACACCTTCATGAATCTAATGATGATGATTTTTATATCATGTATGAAACATCATGCGCACCTTAAAATGGTTACCCAACTCCTTGAAACTATAACACCCCACCATTGACTAGAAATATTTTATTTAATTTTTTAACAGTTTTTTTATTTTAATCATGAAACTTATATCCCAACTTATCGCATAATAAACACATTCCATATCCTATCAATCATATAATGAAATGTTATTTTCCACACATGAAATATTTTGGGTCTTACCTCGGGACGTATTAGAATGTTTTTTCTCTATTTCCTACCACATTGACTGTTTCTTACAATTTTCATCTCATAGAACATAAGGGTCGGTAAACAATATCTAAATATTCTCAACCAAATGAATCAATTTTTCATAAGTTTTAAATTATTGAGAGGCCATATCTGTTCACTGAATTGGTTTCAATCCAGAGTATAATGTATTAATTTTACTCTCACTGTCTCAGATGAAATTGAGATCATACTTGGAAAATATTTTGATGTTTTCTTTATACAAGGAAATAGGTTCATCATAGTATTCATTTATTTACTAGAAATTTTTCTAAATCTTAATATGAAAAAACATTGGGAAATATTTCCCATGGGAAATGTCCTTAAATGTTTCTCTTTCCAAGGAATCAACATCCCTTTTATCTCTATTATTATTAATCAAAGACCCCCAATGATAAGAATATCCTTATAAATTATATATGTAATGTGTTACCCATTTATGTTCCAAACATCCCATGGTGTCAAATATCTTCTCTACGGTATTGATCCACTCTTCTTCTACCACTCTTATATATGATCATTTAAAAGATAGGGGTTGTTGCCTCACAGATCCTATATAGTAAAACATTATATAAAAAAGAATTCTTTAGATGAGGAAACATGGAAATCATACAATTCTACATCATATAACCATAACCATGAAGTTAAATTTTCTAACAATATAATATTATCACCATACTACCTTCTATTTTTGTCTAAACCATCCTCTCATACTAACTTTAATGTCACACCCTTAAATATTACATAAACATTATTTTTAATCAATAAATTACATTCTTTCTCATTGATGGTCTTTAGGTGTAGTGTTATATGTAATTTGGCCCTAAATCATATTTAAATAATCATAAAATAAAAAATCTATAATTATGATATATAACCATTTTTTATAATATGTATATGTAAAAATAAATATTTAATTTTTTATGGAAAACTAACAGGACTTCCAACATGACTTTTTAATATCCCTTACCCATACATATACCCTATTAAAGTATTTTGAAAATAGGTGATGTGTACAAAATCTTAGTAATAAATATAATATGAAAGGAAGTCATTAGCTAAGTAAAAACATTAAAACACATATATAATTTATTTTTCTCATCATGTATAATTAAGAATATGAAATAAAGCACAATAAATTTAATGAAACACACATTTTTATAAATGAAAATCATTAATCCCCATAGTAATAAATTCAAACTAATTTAGGTGGCATAGGTCATCATATAGATTAAACCATTTCAAGAACATTTTATTTGGAATATATTTAAAGATTAAATCTAATATATTCATTACCCAATGTAGTTGTGATCTATAATGGGATCACATGTTTCTATCTCATCTTCCTCATCATGTAAGATATAACAGGGTCACCTAATTCTATATGGGTCTCCCCATAATATAATCTCTAATAGGATCCCCCAACATTATTTCTGATGAACTATCATTTAAGATGAAACAAGATCAAATGCTAATATATGGTTTCCACCATCATGTAATTCATAGGTATAAATAATGAAGAAAACACTTTAATCATGATTCCCTTTGAAAATCACCTGTAAACTCATATGAAACCACATTCAGAGAAAATTGAAATTTCCTTTTAAAACAATATTTTTAAATAAAAATACCAAAAAATGGAAGGTTGTTTTTTCATTTAAGGAAACATCTAAGATATAAATTTAATATAAAAATAAAATAATAGCCATGGTGGTGGGAAATTCATTTCTTCCATGTACGTTAAGAATATAGCATTCCTTTTTTTCAAAACATTCTATATACAAAATATAAAAAAGGTCCCTTTTTAAAACCATTGAATTAAATTAATAATAATCCAACAATTTCCTTTATAATTATATTATATAAATATAAATATAAATAGAAAATATAATCAAGGATATTGACAAGTAGGAAAATATTTTTTAATTATGTCTTTAAACGTTTAAAAAGTCTTTTTTTATCAAAGTTTCTCATACCACAATGAAATGGTTGAATAATAAAAATAATATAGTGGTAAAATTTTAAAAACATTAAATATAATTATTATAGATAATATTAATGATATATTATTTCAAAAGTGTTTTATATACACCTTATAAAGTAATAATGGTGCATAACATCAAGTTAAACCTCAGTGAAAGGAGATCGGCATGAATTCTCTTACCTTGAGATCGACTTGCCACATGTATCTTTGTGTTCCTAAATAATTAACATATATTAATTATTAATTTTTTCTAAAATTTTTTAGTTTTATCATTACATTAATTTATGTTATTATAATATTTTATAAGGATACTTAAAAAATTGAGTTTACGTCAGGTGTTTTGACCATTTTCAGTTTATGTGTATGAGACGAATTTGGTAGGTCGACTTAGGTATAAGGTGAAATTATTAAAACCACTATAGGATAATAATAAAAAGATTATCATATTTAATATCCATTATAAATTAAAAAATAATCATATAATATGTTTAGGAAAAATTATCCAACATTACCATCATGGAGATGGTATGTCGTACGTATGAATGAGTAAGGTTCCAATTATTCAATGATCATTATGGAAAAAATGTATGTAACCAATATCATTCAAAAAAATTCATTATATCTTTTATGTAATATTATTTAATCATATAAACCTGTATCTAAATATTTTTTAAAATGGCATCACATCGCTTTAAGGAGGAAATGTTCCATTTGTCAACAAATGACGTTATCATTTTCCCACTATGATAAAATCCAATAATTAAAATGATATAATATATATATATAATTAATTATTTCTAAAATAAAAAATATTTGTCTATAATATCTCAAATGTTTTTCAAAATTATAAATAATATATTAGATGTTGTGTGTGGGCGTCTCTCATCGCTTTGAGTAGGCGGTAACCAACACATCCAGAAACGATGTTATCATATTCTCACAAATATAAAGCAGGAATTTATGTGTTATAAAAAAACTAAAAATATTAATAAATCATATGTATCATATATATATATGTTATTATAATAATAATTCCCTACCATGATAGGTGGAAAATAAAAAACAAAGTACATCGTTTCACAGGGCGGGATCCCACCATACACATGTACTATGATTTTGTTACCCATTTCATGGAGATTTTTTCAGCCTTAGGTCTAAACATTAAATAAAATATCTCAGTATATTTACCATACTATTATAATTAAATTATCAAGGAATAATATTAACTTTAGTGGTGTGGAATAAAATAAATTAGAAGTGCTCATTGAAGACTGTTACATATACATCAGGTTATTCTTTTGGGATTGCACTATAGGACATCCAGGGATTTATTATTAAAATAATTGAGGATAACAGGATCGTAATATGGATTTTAGTATATAATTTTCACAGTTTTCAGATGATCCAATGGTGTTTTAGGTGTGACCAATAGGGGAGAGTGTGTAAAGTTTTACAGTGAATTAGAATCGAATTCTTTTAAATATAAACAGGTTAACACTATTAGGAGGTACACCTTACATATTTTCAGAAACTAATGATAGAAATTATATGAAATATTTTATATGATAGTATTATTACCAGAAACTTCATTTTGGACAAATTTTTATGTAATTTGTCCCTTTAGGAATAAATTTTAACCACTAAATAAACACATTTTTTATTAATCAATGTCATTAATTTTAATTAATTTCAATAATAATTTTGGAAGAAAACCCACATTAAATTAATATAAATTATAAATTATTATTACCCCAGATATGGAATATATTTTTAAAAATTCCAATAATATAATTGCATAATTTAATGTAAAAGTAATCACACTGACAGAATGATAAAGTTGAATTTTAAATTGAAAATTTCAAAATATTGAAATATTTTTATATTGAATTTCAATTTTATATTCATTTAAATTACCTAAATTGTAATTATTTATCTATAATTAAAAAAAATTCTTTAAATCCATATAAAAATATAATTTAATACCATAAATTATTTAGATGAAAAAACATTTTTCAATTAAAATCCATTATTTTTCACTATTCATCAAAACTTGAAACTTCTCATAACATAAAAAAACTCACCCCATGTAATTTTTTATATTAATAACAAAAAAATGGATTTTATTTTGAAAAATATAATTTATAAAAATATTAATATTTAGTTTTAAAATATGGGTTCCGTGAAATGGTTGCATAATTGCCTTTTAATGTTTTAAATACTTTTATGCATGATATTTGTTTTATTCTTTTATTCATCGTATAAAATTTATTGCATGAATTTAAAAATATTTTATTAAATGTTTCTAATACTTATTTTATTAATAGAGTTTAATAATAGTGATTAATTTAATTTATTATTATAAAACTCTTTTCTGGTCATAAAATAGATTTGCATAAAACACCTCCTTTATATTCAATTGTTCTTTATTTTCATTTCTAATTAATTGGTAACATATGAAATCATTTTAAAAACATCTGTAAACTATAATATAAAATTTTATTTTATCTCATTCATTCCAAAAATTCAATCATCTTAGTGATAACTATCCTAATAATATTAGTATTATGTTGTTTTTTTTATAATACTCGTGCATCAGTGTAACATATGTCATCAAAGGAACTCAATGTTGCATGAAACAAATGATTAACATGGTGTTCAGTTAATATCACACTCTAATATATATTTATCATTGCATAATTTATTAATGATTTTAAATTAGTTTTACAAAATTTATTTCCTACAATCTAAGGATGTTAAAAACATCCATAAACAAATTATGTGTGAAAAAGTTCATTGACATAATAAAAAATGATGAATAGATTACATAATTTTATTTTATGTTCTTTTTCCTAATATTGGGGAATTTATTTTCAATATGTAATGAGAAAATATGAGAATTTTCTCTATATTTTTTTATTTCATAGGAACTTTTTCATCCTTTGGTTATTCCTTGATCATTTTCTACATGATATTATACATTTTGATTTAAATAATGTTTTCACCCCTAAAGAACTAAATAAGATCCATAACCAAATGAGAACTCATTACAAATTATTCTAGATAAAAAATATTTTCACTAGCTTTCATATTTGATTAAATTTTCATATGGTGAAATAATACCTTAATATCTATGACTTCATGCGATGTTGAGATCAATTGTAAAGACCTGGAATTTCCATGGAAATTTTTTTTCTTATATGCATGGAAATTTTACGAGACTGCGAAAACTGACGGCGCGTGATTCCGAGGCCCGGTGTGCCTATAACCAATTTCTGAGGTTTTATTTGGGTACGTTCAGTAAACTTACAAGTGAGTTTTTATAACTTTTGAACCAGTGCTCAGAATTGAAATCTGAGGGCACCATTGAACTCACTGCGCCAATATTCACTTAAGAAGGCTTTCACCTCGATGGTAGATGGTCAGGAATGAATGTTAGTTTTTGGGGTTTACGTGGGAATAATAAAATAAATTATGTTCTTATCTTAATTTATTTTTAGTAGGTTAAAACCTCCAAGAGGAGGTTGGAGGTGGGGGCCACCACACCTTAACCTCCCATGAGAGGTTATGGTGGTGGGGCCCACCCGAGGTCTATACACATCTTCTTAATTAATTTGGTGGGGACCACTCGCGGTATAACCTCCTAGGCCCCCCATTAAGTGGGGAGAAACCCCCTTAAACTCCCCACTTGAGGTGCCAACCATATCAATTAATTAATTGAACACATTGAATTAATTAATTTAAACCTTTTGAATTGTATGACAACAATTTAATAAGATGTCATAATCTATTGTTTTGTTGGAATTTGTCTTTTTAGTGGAGCTTGGAAGGAAAAAAACTTTCCAACGAAGAACACTTCTTCAGCCAATGAAGAAGGATCTTCAACAGGGGCAAGGGGGAGAGCGCCATCCTTGAAGAACACCGATGACGTCGACCTCGACTTCTTCATCTTCTTTCCTGATGTCAACGAATCGACGTCCGCCTTTCCGCGACATCATCAATGAACAACGAACCTGAGGTAGGGGTTCAAGATTGCTAATTGTTTCGTGTTCTTCGTCTTCCATCATGGTTTAGAATTAGAAGTCTCTTGATATCACCCTAACACATAGGGAACATGCTGAACAAACACAGCCTGACCCCTCTGCATTCTTTGTGGATTTTGACGCTCAACGCGGCATGAGTCCGGGTTGAGCGTTACCCATCGACAATGGTTTTGGATCGAAGGAGACGACCCGAGAAACGTGCGACTTCTTCTAGAGCGAGAATAGGGACACCCGAACTCATCTAGTGACCTGCAGAATGTTCGTCGACGGTTGGTGCGATGATCTTCACCACATGGACGGCAGCGGCACAACCGTGCCATCGGAGGAGAGGCTCGTGGCCCGAGCCGATGGGACGTTGGAGAAGGTGCAGCGCAACCCAATGCCATGCAGTGGACCAAAGGAGGGCCGCAGCGGTCCATCAGTGGCTGGTACGAGCCCGGCCACCAAGAGGTCCAACGGCCTGAGCTTTCGGTTTTCCAGAAGATGCGGGGCGCAACCGGCGCCACACAAGGAGTCGGTTGGCCGCTTGACCAGCATGAAACAGCGGGACCCCACAGGGTCCCGCGTGACACACCAGCGCCAGCCTGGCTCCTGTTCCCCCCTGCCTGGATGGATATTCCATTCTAGAACCAGGGGGTGTGGCCTTCCCCCTGGAAGCAGCTAGGGTGGACCCATGCGGGCCGCCGGGCCAGACCCAGCTCGGGCTGGACCCAGCGCGGGTCGGGCCGCCAGTGTGGGTCAGGCCACCTTCGCGGGTCGGGCCGCCCCTCGGGCCAGGTCAGACCCACGGGCTGGGTCAGACCCATGGACTCGGTCAGACCCACAGACCGGGTCGGACCCCAGGCCAGACCCGGGTCGGTCTGACGGGGCCGGACCAGACCCAGACCCGTTTGACCCGATTTCTGCTTTTCGCCCATAACATTGGCTATGGTTGTCCGACTGATGAACCGTCTATGGTGACAGAAAACTTGGAGTGAGACGGTTTTTTTGGCATACCCTACTTGAGGTTTGGACGTAGTTGGGGTATGGTCGGGTTGGATTGAACCTAAATCCAACCGGGGCCTCAGAACGGAAACACCAATAACTCTCAGACCGGGCGTCTGATTGACACACCCTCTGTTGCGTTGTGTTCCTTTTGACAAGATGGAAATTCAGGATACATCAACTTGGGACGATTTGGCAGTTGATGTAACAAATCTGGTCTTGAGGAGGAGACCCTCCCAGAAACAAGAATGCTAGTGGAAACTCTGAGGTTGGCTGTGCACTGACGACTGTTCTTGGATCATATGTTGGTCCGATATTTCTAACTTCTATTCCTGGATCATGTGTTGGTCTGAAAGAATAGTTGTTCCTAGATCAAGTGTTGGTCTGAATGCTCTGACGACTGTTCTTGGATCGTGTGTTGGTCCGACAGTTTTGACTTCTGTTCCTGGATCATGTGTTGGTCCGACAGAATAGTTTCTCCTAGATCATGTGTTAGTCCGACAACTTTGATGATTCAGTGGCTATATATGATCATCTCTTTCTCTCTACAAAAGTTTTATACCTTTGTGAGATAAGTCAATAACTTGTGTTTTCCTCATGATTGAGATGAATTACGAGATAACTTAGGTATATGTATGGGTATATACCTAAGTGGGGTTATCTGTTGATTTCATACATTGTGGTATATCCTTGTTAGATTTTGTGATACATTAAGGGTCTCAGGGTACCTACTGAGTATCATTATACTCACCCCTACATGGGCTATGCCCACACCTCGTTATGTTGGATGCAGACGACGGACAGCACTGACTGAGGCTGAGTAGCAGGACTGGACGGTACTTGGAGGTGGACCATACGATGAGTCATTACACAGAGGAGACTGATGGACGTGGAGTGCTGAGAAGGCCATCTGTACCTTCCCTTAGGTAGGAACGCCAGAGGATGACCCAGTAGCTACTTTTTTTTCAGTTGTACTTGTTTTCAGTTGTACTTACACTTTCTAGTTGGGCTTGTATTTCCGACCCCTTTACTTTTCAGCACTCTTTTGTATTTAGCTTTACTTAGCATTTACTTTCAACTCTTACTCAATTGTTTGTGTGTTTTTATTTTATAATGAAAATTCCTTCCCTGTTTTATGGATATACACCTTCGGTGCTAGTCGCCAGCCCCTAGCCTGTGGAAGGCAGGCTTGGGGTAGTCATGGCACGAGCCCCGGGGGATGGGTTGTAAAAAATTGGTATTAGAGGAGTCAGTTCTACTGTAGAACTCAGGACTCTGATTTTTCATTTCTGTGATACAATAGTGTTAAGAGTACTGAGTGTGGTTTTCAGTCCAGGGAGTCTAGTGTTGGTGCAGAAGCCGACGTATCCATACACCAGGACCCTGACTTTTGATTTCTGACTTAGTGCACGAAAATACTGATTTCATGTGTGTTTCAGGAGTTTTATTTGGGATCTATTTTGAGTCAGCTCACTAGGTATAACTTATTAACCATGGAGCACCTTTTCATTTCAGGATGCCTCCATGCAGACAACCAGCCAGGGTTCCAAGATTTGTACGAGATGATAGCCCACTGAGGGATGAGGCCTCGGTGTAGGGCCCTATTACATTGGAGGAACCAGCTATACCATAAACTGTTGGGCCACAAATACCACCCACCCTAGCAGCAGAGAGTGCACACTGCTTGAGAACATTGCATGAGTTCCAGCGCAAGAGGCTGCCCAGGTTCAGGGGTGAGACAGACCCGCAGGCAGCTAAGGATTTGCAGGAGGCTGTGGTGAGAGTCTTCAGACTGGTAGGGACACCAGCCGACCATATGGTGATCCTTTCTGCGAGTCTCCTTCAGGAAGTAGCAGGAAAATGGTGGAGCCTGGTGCTCCATGTGCATGACAAGGTGAAACTTCTCTCGGCAGACTTCGAGAGCCTGTTTCAGGCAGAGTTTGTCCTAGCCACCCTATGTGTGGTGCGAATAAAGGAGGTACTACATCTTCAATATGTTGGCATGACAGTGGAACAATACTCATTGAGGTTCACTGATATCTTGTGTTAATCCAAAAATATGGTGTGGGACCCATTCGCAAGGGTTCAGACCTTTTAGCAGGGGCTCATGTGAGAAATCAGAGCTTCGATGATCTCCCTTAGCATCCCGATGCAGGAAGGGGTGTTAGTGAGGGCCCTCCAAGTGGAGAGTTTTATTGCTGCACAGTCACCACCAGCGACACCCATAACTAGTAGACATGCATTAGAGTCTTTTGCCGCTAGAAGTAGACATATTTAGCAAAGGTTCAAGTGGACCAGGCCATCCGTTGGACGACCTTAGGATATGTGATCAGTTGTGCGGGGCACACGAGACTGAGCCAGTCGTGCCATGAGTGGGAAATTTTTCTCTTACGGCAGGTAGGGTCACATGGCTCGTGACTGCCCGACCTGCCATACTGATGATTATAAGACAGTTGAGGGACCTCCCAGGCAGAGGTAGAGGTTTGATCAAGGTGGACCGTAGGGAGAAAGGGGATGTGGCAGAGGAGCTGGCCGTGTAGCTGGTGGTGGATGAAAATTCAAGGTGTTACCGCCACTACCACCAGGAGTTCCACCGCGACCGTAGGGAGAAGGTGGACAGGGGAGAGCTCATCATCAGGTAGTTGAGGCATACAACCATGGTGCTCTGGATATGATTCAATGTACGATCTGTGTCAACTCCACCATATCTGCAGTTCTTATAGACACAGGTGCTAGTCACTCTTTCATTTCCACTGCTCTCGTTCGGAGCTCGGAGATTCCGATGGAGTCGTTGGATCTATCCTTATGGCTAGAGTGTCACGAACCAACCCGGGTCGACCCTGAACCGGTCACCCGAGCCAGTCCGCGACATGGCCCGAGAGGCGTTCCCGATCCTCCCGGGCTGGCGACAAGCGCCAGGGCATCAACAGAGGCTAGGGGAACGATTTCTCCCAATATAAATAAATAAGACAATGAAAATAATACAGAGCAGCACAGAAAAGATAAACCAAAAAAAGTGACTAAACAGGAACAAACAGGAATCAAACTAACCAAACACGACGCCCGAACAAACTCCGTGAGACCTCGCGGGTCGCTCTCCGACTCAAAGATCAAGTGTCTCCCTAGGCGAGCGCACTCAAGCTATAGCCTGCACAAACACTAAAAACAGAAAAGAACTATAGGCGTGAGTATTAAAACTCAGTAGGCTAGCCCGACATCTATTCTCAATGCACTACCTTTAAAATAAAAGAAACATCATTTCATGTTTGAACTACAATTTATAAAAGTATGTTTTTCTAAGAATTTTACTTAAAAACAAAGTACGTACCATTTCCCTTAGCCATTTCAAAATTCAGGTTCATTTCATTAGTGTCAATGACATTTCAGGAAATGGGGAAAGTGATGTTTAAATTTTCAAATTTGTACAAAAGGGATTAAACACTTCCATTTGAAAACAATTTTTAGAAACCTATTAAAAAGAAATTTATCAGTTTCTAAGGAAAACATTATGCCAGAATGCACAAAGAAAAACATACAGCAAGGGCAATGTGGGTATACATGTGAGCATCATAATCATTACTGCAAGCTACAAAAGCTGAATAGACATGGGTGAACCTAGGAGATCGAGAATAAACCAGAAGACACCAATACATGAGAAATCATCCTTATGGACATGTCACGATGAAATAAAAACGCACAATACGCTCGACCATCCACTCACGGGCAGGTCGAGGGCAAACCCCATAGTAATAAACCCAATATATCCACCTACTATGGGCCACTGGTCAGTACCATAACCTACCAGTGCAGAAATAATTCTTAGAATATTCTCTCAATATGCCAGATTCCCATGTCTCAAGTGTTTGAAAAAAAAGGGGTCAGAAAACTGATGCAAACTGAGCATCCAATCATACACACATATATATACAAAGCACAACAAGCATCACCCCGAGCCACTCCATGGAACAACCTCATGCCTTTAAACTACTCACGTACCTGGGAGCTACTAAGCGCGGCCTCCCAAACAATCAATTGGAACCAAGGCATTAGAGTTGTCCTAAGAGGGTTTTATCAAAACATTTTCATCTCTTTCCATAAAGTGCCAAACAGGCATTTAATACATTTCACAAACACCACTCAATGAAAGGTATAACTTCTTTATGGGACAAAACCCAGTTTAAAACAATTCAAAGAACCACAAAACACTACTTCACAGGTTGCCAATATTTTTACAAACCAAAACAAACCATTTTCTTTTTCCAAATAATCTTTAAGATCCAACCGGGCAATTTCTCAAATGAACCAAAGTATTTGTTCACGCTTCAAAAGAAATCATTTCTCATTAAACCAAAACTCCATTTTATATTCCGTGAATTATGTTTAAACGCCAAACGGGCATTCTTTCATTATTGGGTGTCCGCTCGTCAAAAGGATGTTTCATGTGTCCTGTATAAAATAAACGGCTCCTTTTTACACTAAACAACCATTTAAAAATTAATTAAATTATATTAAAAATTAATTATCGTATATTATCACTTATTTATTAAAATTAATAAAATATTTATTTTTAACAATTAGGGTGCACAAACAGCATGAAATAATATAACTTAAATTTTAAAAGCAGTGCAAAGCGAACCTACCTCAAGATCAAAGAGCGACGACAAAACAACTTTGGAACCAAGGCGTGATGACACAACGCGTGTCCGAAGCCCCGTGATAAAGTCCGACACTCTGCATAATCAAAACCAAGGACTCAGACACATACAAAAACTCACTAGAGCACGCGAAACCAAGCGGCGGGAAGAAACACTCACCTCGGAACGGAAGCACGACAACAACAGAACCTCGGAGACAAGGCGCGGCGATGACCCTCACTCGGAAATGCCCTTCACGGGTCCTAAAAATCCTAAACCAATAAATAAAAACCCACCATCAATTAAAACCCATGATCCAACAAGAGTACGGTGATGAAGATAATAATAATAATATTAATAATAATAACAACAATGATAATATGAATAAAAATAATAATAATAACAATGATAATATGAATAATAATAGTTATAATAACAATAATAAAATCAATAATAACAACATTAATAATAATAATAATAATAATAATAACAATAATAATATGAATAATATTAGTAATAATAATAATATTAATATTAATAAAAATAACAACAAGAATAATAATAATAGTAATAATAATAAGAATAATAATAATAATAATAATAATAATAATAATAGCAACAATAATAATAATCAATAGTGATAAAAATAATCATAATAATAATAGTAATAATAATAATAATAATAACAACAAAATAATAATAATAATAATAATAATAATATCAAAAATAATAAAAATAATGTTAATAATAGTAACAATAATAATAATAATAATAATAATAATAATAATAATAACTAATAATAATAATAATAGTAATAGTAATATAATTAATAATAATAATAATAATAATAAAAATAAAATTAATAATAATAATAATAATAATAATATTAGTAATACTAAAATTAATAATAATAATAATGATCACATAAATCATAATTTTATAATAAAAAAGTTAATAACATTAAATAAAATGAAATAGCAGAATAAATTAAAATAAATAAATAAAAAAAAACGGACCTGCGCGGCGAAGCGGAGGAAGGAGAAAGAAAAAGAAGAAGAAGAAGAGAAGAAGAAGAGAAGAAGAAGAGGAAGAAGAAGAAGAGAAGAAGAAGAGGAAGAAGAAGAAGAGAAGAAGAGAAAGGAGAAGAAGAGAAGAAGAAGAGGGAGAAGAAGAAGAGAATAAGAGAAAGTAGAAGAAGAGAAGAAGAAGAGGGGGCACGAGCCTGGCGTGGGTGCAACAGGGGAGCAAAGGAGGGCAGGCGGTGGTGCTGTTGTTGTGTTGCAGGTCCGGAGGAGTGAACAGGGGGGAGCTGTGTAGGGGGGGTCGCAAGGAGGGAGGAAGGGTCGTCGCGGCCAGCAGGGAGGAGCCAGGCAGGAGACCTGTGGGTGGCGCGCTGGGCAGAGGAAGGAGAGGGAGGTCGGGCGCCGGGATGGGCGCGCTGCAGGTAAGAGGTGCGGCGAGGGAGTTGCGGCAGGGGAGAAGCCGGACAGGGGAGTCGGGCGTCGTGCTGAGGCAGAGGGAGGCTAAGTGCGCCAGCTGCGCACTGAACAGAGGAGATGGCAGACAGAGGGAGGTGGCTAGGTGCGCTGCGGACAGAGGGAGGCGGCTGGGTGCACTGCGGGAAGAAGGGAAGAAGAAAAAGAAAATAAAAATAAAAAAAGAGGATTTGTTGGAGGTGAGTAGCAGCGACAAATCGGAGGGCACGGCGCCGGGCTGTGCGCGCTGGACAGGGGGTGCGGGCTGGCTGTTGAGGAGGTAGAGCGGGGCTGCCGTCGCTGCCGAGGGGAAGGAGAAACGTGAGGGCCTACTGCTCGGCTGTTGTGCGGAAAGGATGAGAGGAGGGTTCGGAGAGTCCGGCGGAGTCCAGTGGAGAGGAGATGCAGCTGGCTGATGTTGGAAGGAGGAGCGGAGGGCCAAGAGGGGGCGGCGGCTGCAGCATGAGAGGAGGGGAAGGAAAATAAAAGGATCCACGCTAGGGTTACGGGAAAAAAACAAATCAATAAAAATAATAATATCAATAAAATAAATAAAATAAATAAATAGAAACAACTAAAATATTATATATCTATATATAGGTGTATTTAGATACATAAACTCCTATTAAATAAATAATAATGAATCAACTAGTAATCTTTATAATTCAACAACAAAATAGTTTCTAGCAATTGCATTAATTAACATCAATTTAATTATAATAATTAGAATAACAATTAGAATGATAATAATGACAACACGAAGATAAAATTTCAAGATAATAAAAGTAGTCATAATATAGGAATAAAATTCTTAACATAATAAAAATTTAAACGAAACTCTAATAAATGCACATTTTAAATACAAAATATTTTATATCAATTTTTCCAAAAACAACGGAATGTGCAAAGGGGTGCGCAGTTACCCGAGTAGAGCCATGCAGAGTTTCCAAAACGTGTTCCGCTCGCGCGCCCAACGACGTCGCCTCTAAACGTACACTTTTTAACAAAACTCAAGAACCTAGTCCAATACTGAACACGAACCACATCAAAATAATTTAAACCCAAATAAATCATAAAATAAAATAAACGCACGTGTCGGGGTGTGACAATTCTCCCCACCATAAAGCTTTCCGCCCCCGGAAATCCACCACACTATCCAGCTGATCGATCAACGCCTAAGGATTCTACATTAACAATATCCAACCTCTTACGAAAGGACATTTCGTCTACCAACTACGGGACTCCACCTCATTTCCCAAAACAGACCAACAGCAGAGGGGAGGCCTGAATGGCCTCCCCACCATAAGAACTCCACTAGCCCCCGATAACGACTTAAGAGAAAACCCAAAGAGAATCACGGTGGGTCTCCCCACCATAAAGAACTAACCTACTAGCGACCAAACGGGATACCAGCTTAGACATGCACGAGACCTTACTCCAGCTAGAAAGAGCACAACAAGGACCTTTAAACCACTTACTCACGTCCAAAATTAATAGGAGTTGATCTGAAAAGTTTACGTAAACCAAAACCCTCACCCCATGGGCGGGGAGGGTGGGCCCAAGGATTGGATCATTGAAACTTGGACGGAAAACTACTCACGTACTACTACTTAGGGATGGACACATACCAAATCCATAACCGATTCACATCGGTGGTCCACACGAGGTCACTAATCAGCAACATACATCCAAAAGGCACAATTACTGATATTGCGCGATGGATAAATCCATCATGATCTTTGCGACAAGAGGAAATTTATATCGACATAAAAACCACAACAGATATGCTAAAACTGCCTCACCACGACGATAGAGGCGCAACCTCAACCAGACTCCTTAAAAAAATTCCCCGGGTGTTCCTGACTACGCGTCGGCTTCACTCCGAGGCCTTTTGGCTGGAGCTCTGATGGATGAAGCATCTTCTGCCTCGTAGTCAGGTTCTTGTAATCCCAATGAGAAACATACATCTTTTGATCTGACAGATTGAAGGACAAGATTTTAAAATTTAAAAACATACCAGCATTGAAAGGCGAAGTTCATCAAAAGGCCCACGACATTCCCATACATTTCAAACCCAAATCACCACCAGTACAACTACAACGATAAAAGATCCCTTAAACTGAAAAGAGACTTACACCAGAAACTCTGAACAAAGACCCAACAGCACATTACTTCTGAGAACTTCCTCTGCGACGCTTCCTTGCAACGCCCCGACAAAATCGTTGCAAGTGACCCAGATGTCCACACACCTGGCAGGGCTTCGGAGCGCTTGGGCACGACGACTTTTTATGACCCCTCTTGCCACACTGATAACACACAATAATATCTCGTTCCGAAGAGGTTGATGAAAGATCCCTAGGCCTCTTGATTCCACGACATGCTCCATTCACATTCATTTTCTTACTCATCTCCTTTCCAGAATCTTCACCACTGTTCTTAGGGATCGAAGGAGGGAGGACTACTTCGAGCACTCCTGCCATCGCGACTTCGACATGAAAAGCTTGTCTCGCAACGTCAACAAAATAAGTCAGGTTGGACTCTGAAACCTTCGACTGTAGGTCAGGGCGGAGACCCGCCTCGAAGCGTCGAGCCTTCACGGGTTCATTTGTGGCATACTCTGAATCATAAGGTACTAGATCCACAAAGCACTGGAAATATTCTAACACGGATCTGTCGCCCTGCTGCAGACAACACATTTCCATCCCCTTTCTCACCCTTTCTTCCTCAGAGAGATACCGACGAATGAAAAAAGACTTGAAGAACTCCCAAGTAATCTCTTGACGAGGCTTGTTATGAGACACTGACTTCCACCACATCCACGGTGAACCTTCAAGCATGAAGGTCGCAAACTTGACCTTCAACGAATCGGGCAACTCAATGAGGCTAAAGTCCCTTTCAATCTTCTGCATCCACTCCTCTGCCACAGAAGTTTCTGCTTGACCATAAAAGAGACGTGGATCCAACTTCCGAAACCCAAGCATAAAATCCTTAGGTTGATCAACCGCACTACGATCACCCATCGAAACTTCAAAGGGATAACCGCTGGACAAGGAAAGGTCAAAACCCCAATCAACTCCAACTCAACGAATGAATAACAACCTCAAAATCAAACACTGCATAGGTGACAAGCTCAAAATCCGAGAAAACATGTTATCATAACATCAAAAAATTTCTCTTTGAAAACATCTTTAATTTAGAACAAGCTTAGTGGGTTAAACATTCGCCATTGGTATTCTTTAGAGCCTCACTCACATGCATGTATCTGTGCCACCAAGGGCATCCATCCACCATACCAGAGACCCATCCACATTTCCAACATACCAAAATTCATGTGAGTACTCATCGGAACACCAAGGCCAAAACAAAGCAACTTCATTTTCCAAAAATAATTTATTCGTACCACTTCTTTTAAAACAATCTTCAAGTCAATCATGTTATTTCAAACAACCATTTTTTTTTCAAAACCAACTTTTCTGATTCAAACCACTTTCAAAAATCTAGGGAAACACAAAACAACTCAAACAGGGGACTAGTGTCAGTGGGTGACTTGACCATATGGTTGGCGGCCACATGCCAAACACGTCACTGACACAGAGAGCCTCTTGGACCATACCCCCAGCTCCACATGGCTTGCCAGGCCATGCGGCTTAGGACTATTAGCCCAACTCCATTTTTCGTACCCCAATCGTAAAACATTTTTTTTCCATAAAAAACCCAAACAAACCAATTAAACCGGACTTCCCATGGAAACCTGAGGATCGGTACGGGCAAGAGTTCGCGACGCTCTTCTCGCACCTACCCCTCAAGTCCCGACAATCCTACTCCATCTACCTTGACATCCCAAATAACAAAGGGAGCTCTGAAAGTGAGGCCGCTAAAAGCTTACCTCCTCTGATACCATTTTGTCACGAACCAACCCAGGTCGACCCTGAACCGATCACCCGAGCCAGTCCGCGACATGGCCCGAGAGGCGTTCCCGATCCTCCCGGGCTGGCGACAAGCGCCAGGGCATCAACAGAGGCTAGGGGAACGATTTCGCCCAATATAAATAAATAAGACAACGAAAATAATACAGAGAAGCGCAGAAAAGATAAACCAAAAAAGTGACTAAACAGGAACAAACAGGAATCAATCTAACCAAACACGACGCCCAAACAAACTCCGTGCGACCTCGCGGGTCGCTCTCCTACTCAACGATCAAGCGTCGCCCTTGGAGAGTGCACTCAAGCTATAGCCTGCACAAACACTAAAAATAGAAAAGAACTATAGGCGTGAGTATTAAAACTCAGTAGGCTAGCCCGACATCTATTCCCAATGGACTACCTTTAAAATAAAAGAAACTTCATTTCAAGTTTGAACTACAATTTATAAAAGTATGTTTTTCTAAGAATTTTACTTAAAAACAAAGTACGTACCATTGCCCTTAGCCATTTCAAAATTCGGGTTCATTTCATTAGTGTCAATGACATTTCAGGAAAGGGGGAAAGTGATGTTTAAATTTTCAAATTTGTACAAAAGGGATTAAACACTTCCATTTGAAAACAATTTTTAGAAACCTATTAAAAAGCAATTTATCAGTTTCTAAGGAAAACATTATGCCAGAATGCACAAAGTAAAACATACAGCAAGGGAAATGTGGGTATACATGTGAGCATCATAATCATTACTGCAAGCTACAAAAGCTGAATAAACATGGGTGAACCTAGGAGATCGAGAATAAACCAGAAGACACCAATACATGAGAAATCATCCTTATCGACATGTCACGATTAAATCAAAACGCACAATACGCTTGACCATCCACTCATGGGCAGGTCGAGGGCAAACCCCATAGTAATAAACCCAATATATCCACCTACTATGGGCCACTGGTCAGTACCATAACCTACCAGTGCAGCAATCATTCTTAGAATATTCTCTCAATATTCCAGATTCTCATGTCTCAAGTGTTTGAAAAAAAGGGGTGAGCCAACTGATGCAAACCGAGCATCCAATCATACACATATATATATACAAAGCACAACAAGCATCACCCCGAGCCACTCCGTGGAACAACCTCATGCCTTTAAACTACTCACGTACCTGGGAGCTACTAAGTGCGGCCTCCCAAACAATCAATTGGAACCAAGGCATGAGAGTTGTCCTAAGAGGGTTTTATCAAAACATTTTCATCTCTTTCCATAAAGTGCCAAACGGGAATTTAATACATTTCACAAACACCACTCAACGAAAGGTACAACTTCTTTATGGGACAAAACCCAGTTAAAACAATTTAAAGAACCACAAAACACTACTTCACAGGTTGCCAATATTTTTACAAACCAAAACAAACCATTTTCTTTTTCCAAATAATCTTTAAGAGCCAACCGGGCAATTTCTCAAACGAACCAAAGTATTTATTCACGCTTCAAAAGAAATCATTTCTCATTAAACCAAAACTCCATTTTATATTCCGTGAATTATGATTAAACGCCAAATGGTAATTCTTTCATTATTGGGTGTCCGCTCGTCAAAAGGAAGTTTCATGTGTCATGTATAAAATAAACGGCTCCTTTTTACACTAAATAACCATTTAAAAATTAATTATCTTATATTAAAAATTAATTATCGTATATTATCACTTATTTATTAAAATTAATAAAATATTTATTTTGAACAATTAGGGTGCACAAACAGCATGAAATAATATAACTTAAATTTTAAAAGCAGTGCAAAGAGAACCTACCTCAATATCAAAGCGTGACGACAAAACAACTTTGGAACCAAGGCGCGATGACACAACGCGTGTCCGAAGCCACGTGATAAAGTCCGAAACTCTGCATAATCAAAACCAAGGACTCAGACACATACAAAAACTCACTAGAGCACGCGAAACCAAGCGGCGGGAAGAAACACTCACCTCGAAACTGAAGCGCGACAACAACAGAACCTCGGAGACAAGGCGCGGCGATGGCCCTCACTCGGAAACGCCCTGCACGGGTCCTAAAAATCCTAAACCAATAAATAAAACCCCACCATCAATTAAAACCCATGATCCAACAAGAGTACGGTGATGAAGATAATAATAATAATGATAATAATAATAATAATAATAATAAAAACAATGATAATATGAATAATAATAATAATAATAACAATGATAGTATGAATAATAATAGTTATAATAACAATAATAAAATCAATAATAACAACATTAATAATAATAATAATAATAATAACAATAATAATATGAATAATATTAATAATAATATTATTATTAATATTAATAAAAATAACAACAAGAATAATAATAATAGTAATAATAATAAGAATAATAAGAATAATAATAATAATAATAGCAACAATAATAATAATCAATAGTGATAAAAATAATCATAATAATAATAGTAATAATAATAATAATAATAACAACAAAATAATAATAATAATAATAACAAAAATAATATTAATAATATTAATAATAGTAACAATAATAATAATAATAATAATAAAACTAATAATAATAATAATAAAAATAATAAAAATAATAATAGTAATAGTAATAGAATTAATAATAATAATAATAATAAAAAAATTAATAATAATAATAATAATAATAATAATAATAGTAATACTAACATTAATAATAATAATGATCACATAAATCATAATTTTATAATAAAAATGTTAATAACATTAAAAAAATGAAATAGAAGAATAAATTAAAATAAATAAATAAATAAATAAAAAACTGACCTGCGCGGCGGAGCGGAGGAAGGAGAAAGAAAAAGAAGAAGAAGAAGAGAAGAAGAAGAGGAAGAAGAAGAAGAGAAGAAGAAGAGGAAGAAGAATAAGAGAAGAAGAGAAAGGAGAAGAAGAGAAGAAGAAGAGGGAGAAGAAGATGATAAGAAGAGAAAGGAGAAGAAGAGAAGAAGAAGAGGGGGCACGAGCCTGGCGTGGGTGCAGCAGGGGAGCAAAGGAGGGCGGGCGGTGGTGCTGCTGTTGTGTTGCGCGTCCGGAGGAGTGAACAGGGGGGAGCCGTGTAGGGGGGGTCGCAAGGAGGGAGGAAGGGTCGTCGCGGCCAGTAGGGAGGAGCCAGGCAGGAGACCTATGGGTGGCGTGCTGGGCAGAGGTAGGAGAGGAAGGTCGGGCGCCAAGCTAGGCGCGCTGCAGGCAGGAGGTGCGGCGAGGGCGTTGCGGCAGGGGAGAAGCCGGACAGGGGAGCCGGGCGCCGTGTTGAGGCAGAGGGAGGCTAAGTGCGCCAGCTGCGCACTGAACAGGGGAGATGGCGGACAGAGGGAGGTGGCTGGGTGCGCTGCGGACAAAGGGAGGCGGCTGGGTGCACTGCGGGAAGAAGGGAAGAAGAAAAAGAAAATAAAAATAAAAAAAAGAGGATCCGCTGGAGGCGAGCAGCGGCGACAAATCGGAGGGCGCAGCGCCGGGCTGTGCGCGCTGGACAGGGGGTGCGGGCTGGCTGTTGAGGAGGTCGAGCGGGGCTGCCGTCGCTGCTGAGGGGAAGGAGAAACGTGAGGGCCTGCTGCTCGGCTGTTGTGCGGCAAGGATGACAGGAGGGTGCGGAGAGTCCGGCGGAGTCCGGTGGAGAGGAGATGCGGCTAGCTGATGTTGGAAGGAGGAGCGGAGGGCCAAGCGGGGGCGGCGGCTGCAGCATGAGAGGAGGGGAAGGAAAATAAAAGGATCCACGCTAGGGTTACGGGAAAAAAACAAATCAATAAAAATAATAATATCAATAAAATAAATAAAATAAATAAATAGAAACAACTAAAATATTATATATCTATATATAGGTGTATTTATATACTTAAACTCTTATTAAATAAATAATAATGAATCAACTAGTAATCTTTATAATTCAACAACAAAATAGTTTTTAGCAATTTCATTAATTAACATCAATTTAATTATAATAATTAGAATAAAAATTAGAATGATAATAATGACAACACGAAGATAAAATTTCAAGATAATAAAAGTAGTCATAATATAGGAATAAAATTCTTAACATAATAAAAATTTAAACGAAACTCTAATAAATGCACATTTTAAATACAAAATATTTTATATCAATTTTTCCAAAAACAACGGAATGTGCAAAGGGGTGCGCAGTTACCCGAGTAGAGCCATTCAGAGTTTCCAAAACGTGTTCCTCTCGTGCGCCCAACGACGTCGCCTCAAAACGTACACTTTTTAACAAAACTCGAGAACCTAGTCCGATACTGAACACGAACCACAGCAAAATAATTTAAAGCCAAATAAATCATAAAATAAAATAAACGCACGTGTCGGGGTGTGACATAGAGACTCCTACGAGTGTAGACTTGATGATTACACACTAGTGCTGGTAGTGTGAGCATACTATAGGAGGCAAGAGCTTTGATTGGGATCTCCTTGTAGCGGCGTCGAGGCCTTACGACGTCATCTTGGTTATGGACTGGTTATCTATAGTCCATGATCATATTGACTGTATTAGGAAAAAGTGTTGTGTTTACGTACAGATGAGACCAATTTCACCTTCACCAGTGGGAAGGGAGCCTTTGCAGCACATGACAGACTTACTCGGAGGAGGGTGTAGCCAATCACTCGTCAGTTGGCCTGCCTTACCCTCGAAGCAGTTGATGTGGAGAGTCCAACCTATCCTGTAGTGGTGGACCAATATGCATATGTTTTCCCTAACAATGTTCCAGGACTACCTCCTCACAGAGAGGTGGACTGCTACATTGACATGTACCCCCAGTATGACACTGATATCTACAACAGCATATTGGATGGCTTTCATTGAGCTTCGCGAGATGTGGGTATAGCTAGAGGACATGTAGGGGAAGGGATTCATCCAGACCAGTGTTTCTCCCTGGGCAGCCCCAATTCTATTCTCCCAGAAGGCGGATAGGAGCTTGAGGCTCTTTGTTGACTACCATTGCCTGAATCAAAAGATCGTGATGAACAAGTACCCACTCCTGAGGATCGACGACCTCTTTGATCAGCTGAAGGGAGCATGATGGTTCTCGAAGATAGACCTAAAATCAGGATATCACCAGATCATAGTTCGAGAAGAGGAGTTGCAGAAGACGTCCATCAGGTGTCGGTACATCCACTACGAGTTCTTGGTTATGACCTTCGGTGTAACCAACGCTCTAGCAGTGTTCATGGGACTCATGAACAAGATCTTTCAGTCGTACCTTGATCGCTTTATCGAAGTCTTCATCGATGAAATTCTGATCTACTCGACTACAAAGGAGGAGCATGCCTACCATTTTCGGGTAGTATTGAACACAATCCGAGAGCACCAGCTTTATAGAAATCTCTAGAAGTTCCTATTTTGGATCCGAGAGGTTCTCTTTTTGGGACATGTCATCTCGGAGGCTGGTTTTGCAGAGGATCTACTGTTGGTCGAGCCAGTACTTGCTTGGGAGCCACCCAGGAGTGTGACGGAGTTACGGAGTTTCCTAGGTGTGGCTGGTTACTACCGGAGATTCGTTCCAGACTTCTACATAGTTGCAACACCACTATCATCCTTAAAGAAGAAGGGTAAACCCTCTGTGTGGTCGTAGAGATGCCAACAGAGCTTTCAGGAGCTGAGGCAGAGGCTGACTAGTGCCCCCATCTTGAAACTTCTAGAGGAAGGCGTAGGGTACGTAGTCTACTACGACGCATCAGGGACCAGACTCGGGTGTGTCCTGATGCAGGAGTGAGTAGTGATCACTTATGGTTCTCATCAACTGAGACAAGATGAGCAGAAATATGCTACCCATGACCTGGAGTTAGCAGCAGTGGTCTTCTCCTTGAAGATGTGGTGACACTATCTTATGGGTGAATGTTTTACCGTGTACTCTGATCATAAGAGTCTCATATATATCTTCTCTCAGAAGGACCTGAACAAGAGGTAGTGACGTTGGCTTGAGTTCCTCCAAGACTATGACATTGAGATAGTCTATTCTATTGTGAAGGGGAACGTTGTTGCGGATGCTCTCAGCAGGAGATCTCATATACAGCTTCAGGGCGAGGTGACAGATCAGCTGGCTGCCTTACAAATATCCTTTATGGATAGAGATAGAGCATCCTTCCTTTAGTCTCTAACAGTCACTCTCCCATTCCTACATCGAGTTAGAGAGGCACAACATGGGGATACTGACAGTGACACACGACGTGCTCAGATATCCATAGGGCGTGCACCTGATGGATTATTAGAAAGTGGGGAGGACATCATCCTCTTCCAAGGACGTATCATGGTACCAGTGGCACTTTGGGAGGAAGTGTTGATGAAGTTCCATATTTCCCCTCTAGTGGTACATCCAGGAGTGGCAAACATGTACCAGGACATTCAGCGATAACACTGGTGGCCAGGTATGAAGAAGGTGATAGCAGAGTTTGTCGCTCGATGCCTCACTTGTCAGTAAGTGAAGGCGGAGAACCAGGTACCAGCAGGCATGGTACAACATTTAGAGGTCCCGGAGTGGAAGTGGGATGGGATATCCATGGACTTTGTGACGGGTCTTCCAAAAACATCCAGGGGTCACAACATGATTTGGGTGATCTTCGATCGACTCACCAAGTCGGCCCACTTCCTACCGATCAGAGAGAAAGGGTTCAGTAGAGAGCTTGGGACGCCTCTATGTGAAGGATATTATGCAGCTACATGGAGTACCTTCTTCTATTGTCTCTAATCGTGAAGCACAGTTTTCTTCCCATCTATGGAAGGGGTTGCAGGTGGCTTTCGGGATGAAGCTACGTCTGAGAACCACCTTCCATCCTTAGACGGATGGCCAGATTGAGAGGACCATTTAGACCCTCAAGGACATGCTACGTGCTTTTTTCCTCGACTTCGGACACAGCTGGGAGGATCACTTGCCTTTAGTGTAGTTTTCATACAACAACAACTATCAATCCACCATAGGGATGGAACCCTTTGAGGTGTTGTATGGGAGACCTTGAAAATCACCCTTGTGCAAGACAGACCCTGGGGTGTCAGCACTGGTGGGACCAGAGATGGTTCGAGCTCCCACGGAGAAGGTGTAGATCATCCATGAGTGGATGAAGACTGCACAGAGCAGGATGAAGTCATATGCTGACATGAGACGGAGACCTATGGAGTTCGATGTTGGAAACCACGTCTTTTTACAGGTCTCACCCCAATGAGGTCTACGGAGATTTGGTTGTGGAGGCATGTTATATATGAGATTCATCGGACCTTTCCAGGTACTCAGTAGAGTTGGCGAGGTGGCTTACCGCTTAGTTCTTCCACCTCAGTTGCACCGGGTGCACAACGTCTCCCACATATCTCAGCTGAGGAGATACGTGCACGACCCTACTCACATCATCGACCATGAGGAGCTAGACATCGATGATGGGGTGACTTTCACAGAGGTTCCAGTGGGGAATGATGATCCACAGGAGCAGGTCCTATGTGGATTGTCGATACCTCTAGTGTGTGTTTGTTGTCAGCACGGGAACCTCCAAGAGAGAACATGGGAGTGGGAGGCTCAGATGCATGATCAGTACCCCCATTTGTTCCCTTAGTTCGAGTTGTAGCTTAGAGGGACGCAAGGCCCTAAGGTGGGGAGAATGTAAAGACTCAGAATTTCCATGGAATTTTTTTTCTAAAATGAATGGAAATTTTACGAGACTGCAAAAACCAATGGCGTGTGATTTTGAGGCCCGGTGTTCCCAGAATCAATTTAGGAAGTTTTGTTCGGGTACGTTCAGTAAACGTAGGAGCATGATTTTATAACTTTTGAACTGGTCCTCGGAATTGAAATCTGAGGGCACCGTTGAACTCGCAGCACCAGAATTTGATTAAGAAGGCTTTCACCTTGACAGCAGATGGTCGGGAATGAAAGTCAGTTTTTGGGTTTTACGTTGGAATAAAAAAATAAATTAAGTGATTGTCTTATTTTATTTTTAGTTGGTTAAAACCTCCAAGAGGAGGTTGGAGTTGGGGGTCACCAAACCTAAACCTCCCATGAGAGGTTATGGTGGTGGGGCCCACCCGAGGTCGAAACACCTCTTCTTAATTAATTTGGTGGGGACCACTAGAGGTATAATCTCTTGGACCCCACATTAAGTTGGGAGAAACCCCCTTGAACTCCCCACTTATGATTCCAACCCTCTAAATTAATTTATTGAACACATTCAATTAATTAATTTAAACCTTTTGAATTCTATTCCAACAATTTAATAAGATGTCATAATCTATTGTTTTGTTGGAACTTGTCTTTTTGGTGGAGCTTGGAAGGAAAATAACTCTCCAATGAAGAACACTTCTTCCACCAATGGAGAATGATCTTCAACTGGGTCAAGGGGGGAGCGTCGTCCTTGAAAAACGCCGACGACCTCATCCTCGACTTCTTCATCTTATTTACCGATGTCAAAGAATCGATGTATGCCTTTTCGCGACATCTTCAACAAACAATGAACCCGAGGTAGGGGTTCAACCTTGCTAATTTTTCTATGTTCTTCATCTTCCATCGTGGTTTAGAATTCGAAGCCGCTTGATATCACCCTAACGTAGAGGGCACGGGCCAAACAATCATGGCCCGACCCCTCTGCATTCACTGTGGATTTTAATGATCAATGCGGAATGAGTCTGGGATGAATTTTACCCATCGAAAATGGTTGTGGATCGAAGGACATGACTTCAGGAATTCATGACTTCTTCTGGGGTGAGAATCGGGCCACGGGAACTCGTCCGGTGACCCGCGGAAAGATCGCTGATAGTTGGTGTGACGATCATCACCGCATGGATGGTGGCGGTAAAATTGCGCCGCTAGAGGAGAATGTTGCAGCCGATGGACCACGGAGGTGCATCGGCTGTCGGCGCAAGGCAGGCTGTGATGGAAGCCGGCTTCCTGAGTTGTCAGGACGCTGGAGAAGGCAGGACACAACCGGCGAGATGTAGTGGGCCGAATGAGGGTCGTGGCCTCTCGCCGCGGCAGTGCAGCAGTGGCCGGCTCAAGCCCGACCACGAATAGGTCCACTGGCCCGAGTCGCCGGGTCTCCGGAAGAGGCGTGACACAACTGGAACCGTGTGAGGAGCTGGCTGGCCACTCGGCCAGCCGGAAACAGCGGGAGCATACTGGGTCCCACGTGACACACCTCCGCCAGCATGGCGCCTGTTCTACCTGCCCAAATGAGTAAGTCATTCGGGAACCAGGGGGAGTGGCCTTACCCCATGATGAGGCTAGGGCAGAGCCTCGTGGGCCACCGGGCTGGACCTAGCGTGGGCCGAACCCAGTGCGGGCTGGGCCGCCAGCGGGGGTCCGCCCGCCTTCGTGGGCAGGGCCGCCCCCGCAGGGCGGGCCGCCCCCTCGGGCCAGGGTGGACCGCCAGGCCAGGTCGGACTCATGGACTGGGCAGACTCGCAGACCGGGTTGAACCCCAGGCCGGACCCGGGCCGAGCCAGGTCGATCCGACAAGGCCGGACCGGACGCGGACCCGTTTGACCCGATTTCACTATTTCTACCATAACTTAGGCAACGGGTGTCCGATTGATGAACCGTCTGTGGCGACAGAAAGCTTGGAGTGAGAAGATTCTTTTGAAATAACCCATTTGAGGTTTTGACGCAGTTGGGGTACAGTCGGGTTGGATTGAACCTAAATCCAACAGGGCCCTCGGAACAGAAACACCAATAACTCTCAAACTGGGCATTCGATTGACGCACCGTCTGTCGCGTTGTCTTCCTTTTGATGAGACGGAATATTGGAATACATAAACTTGGGACGAAGTGGTAGTTTATGTATTGACTCTTTGCTTGAGGAGAATACCCACCCCCCCCCCCCCCCCCCGAGATTCAAGCGTGCTAGTGGAAACTCTAAGGCTGGTTGTGCACTGACGACTATTCCTGGATCATGTGTTGGTCCGACAGTTCTAACTTCTGTTCCTAGATCATGTGTTGGTCTGACAGAATAGCTGGTCCTGGATCATGTGTTTGTCAGACAACTTTGACGACTGTTCCTAGATCATGTGTTGGTCCGACAGTTCTGACATCTATTCCTGGATCAAGTGTTGGTCCGACAGAATAGTTGGTCCTGGATTATGTGTTGGTCCGACACCTCTGATGATTCAGTGGTTATATCTAATCATCTATATATCTCTAAAAAATTTGTATACATGTGTGAGATGAGTCAGTAACTTGTTTTTTCTTCATGGTTGAGATGGATTACTAGATAACTTAGGTATATGTATGGTCATATACCTGTGTGGGGTTATCTGTTGATTTCATACTTTTTGGTTTATCCTTGTTGGATTTTTGAGACTTTGAGTGAATTGAGGTCCCTACTATGTATCGTTATACTCACCCCTGCACGAGCTAGGACCACACCTCATTTTGATGGATACAGACAACAGAAATCGCTGACTGAGGCTGGGTAGCAGGACTGGATGGTACCTGGAGGTGGACCTTACGACGAGTTGGTACAAAGAGAAGACAGGAAGATGTGGAGTGCTGAGGAGGCCATCTGTACCTACCCTTCAGGTAGGAACCCCAGAGGATAACCCAGTAGCTGCTTTTCTTTTTTAGTTGTACTTGTTTTTCAGTTGTACATGCACTTTCAAGTTTTTCTTGTATTTCTATCCCCTTTACTTTTCAGGACTCTTTTGTATTTAGCATTACTTAGCGTTTACTTTCAACTCGTACTCTATTGTGTGTGTGTTTTCAGTTTATAAAGGAAATTCTTTCCCAATTTTAGGGACTTATGTCTTTGGTACTAGTCTCCAGCCCCTGGCCTATGGAAGGTGGGTTTGGGGTTGTCATGGCATGGGCCCCGGGGGACAGGTTGTGACATTAATCCATTCCATAAATGGATAACCATATTTCCCTTCAAAAATACAAGTATTTTCCAAGAGGGCTACTAGGATAATTGAATATTGAAATGTTTCAAATAATAACGGGGGATATTATTGGAGATAACTTGAGAAATCATAATTCTTACATTTAATCATTTTTATAAGTGGGTTTCAGTGATGTAGTTGAGCAGAAGGAACCTCCCGACATTTGGAATGATGAACTTTACATTGAACCAAAAATATTTCGACATAGAGGTTATTCAGAAATATCATTTTCATTGAATGAGCTAAACCTTATATCCCCTAATACATAATTCATGATTATTTGGATATTTTTAAAGCATACGACCTCTTTAAAATGAATAAAAAATACCTCAATGCAATTGGGTTCTTTGGTGTTCCCATTTTCATACTGAACTCCTACAAGTTTTTTATAGATCATAATATCAAAATGATTATTATTTTTTGGTTAAAGAGTTCATGGGGTTTTTGGGCCTGCTTCATTAAAGTGATAAAATTGACCATGTATTTAGATAATAATATTTAACATCTCATTACTCCAATCTAGTTAAGATTCGTTGGACTTCTTCTGAACATATTCAAAGAAGATTTCATGTTTCTAGTTTTCATCGTAATTGGAAGACCCCATAAACAATAATATAATACAAAATATCATTCAATACCATCATTTTGAAGGATTTCACTAAAATTTACATCTCTCAGCCTATTATGTAATATATATGTATTCAAAATGTAGAATCAGGATTTTACTAAGAGGTTTCTTGTGATAATCCACCAGCCTAATGAACCAATTGTCACAAAATTATCTATTCCAGAAAATTTTGTGGTCATGAACAATCTTCTTGATGCCCTCTTACCCATAAAAAGTCATTATGGGTGAAATAGGGTAAGTATAATTTATTTACTGAATAAATAATAAATCATGATGATAGAAACATAAGTAATCTTGTGGCTCCAACTGGACCTATTCATACACAAACATCTCAAGAGACTCTGTTGAAGGATAATACTCAACCAGCCCTTAGGGATATAACTAATGGGACACCAATGAGGCTCCCACACAATAGTTATTTGAATAATCATTGTATAAATCCAGCACCTATGATCCCTAATAGTGATTACATAAACGTCTTTATGTATGCTATTAATAATGATAAACCCATTTCTATTACCTCGAAAACAAGCACATTCTATTAAAATGGAAAAAAGAGAGAATGAATATGATTCTTGATAATCCGTAAAAGATGAACTTGATCAAAAATAAAGAAATTATTATGGATAACTACAATCATGATCTAAAAATGAAATAAGAAAATAGTAGACACAAATGGAACTTTTATTCAACACACTAAGAATACAAGGGAATGTACAAATTAATCTATGTTAGAGAGAACTATTTTCACTAGATCCTTGGGGGTTCAAATGTAGAAACCTTCCATATCAACTCAACCAGATGTTGGTAAAAACCCTCATAATCATTTGATGATGTGGATTCATCCTCATGTTCAGTTGAAATAGATTCTGAGGATTCTATTACGATTAATAACTAAACATTTCTTACTAAGGAGGTCTCTATGGAGGGATAATACCCCTTGATTTTTGGATTAAGAGAGGTGGAATTTTGGATGGTATCATATAATGGAGATAAATCAGGATGATTAGCTATGTATGAGAGAGAGGATAATTGATTCAGTAGAATTTTAAAATTATAGAAAACATGATTCGATTTTTTATATCTTCTTTGGGAATATCTATAATTTAAGAGAATAACATGGTTTCTTCCTTGATGAACTCTTATCCTTATATACCATCTTGGATCATTCTATGTAGGTGGATCATGGAGGTGGTTCTAAATTTCATCCAGAGGTATTTAATTTTTTGATAGAACCGCATAATGGAACATTGGGAGCCAATATTTTTCACATCACACATCATCGTTATATGACCACAACTATTTGAGATGTTTCGGTCTTGCTAATTCTATTTCTATTTTAGCATGATGATTTAATTTTTCATTGATAATAATTTTTAACCTTCATGAATGTTTAATTTTTATTGGGAATATCTTATGGGTCATTGATTATATTGTAGTTTTTTATCTATGTATATAATATTTCAATGTTCTAGGTTATTTATGTACAACTCATCCTATCACCCATGTGATTATTAAAGGATGTTTACTACTGTGGAAAGAGTATCTAAAATAATTTTGGGATGATCACAATGGCCCCTTTGAATAATATTATTATATGGTGCCCATTTATGTTTATGAACGTTTTCTAATTCTATTGAATGGGGTTATTAGTTGATAAGGCTGGGATAGAAATGAACATTGATCAAATGGATTTATGGATCTAAAAGATGAAAAAGTGATAGTTTACTACGGATATTAAGATTGGTCGATGAATCACTTGATGAAAGGATTTTTCCCTTCATCCATGATGAAGGTGACCTTTGATGTATTTGAAGTGTTTTTTTTGGAATATGATGTTATGGGAACAATTTTTATATATTTTAACAGTTTCTATGTCTTAAATCAATGTAATTTTTTCATTCGGATTGATCTATGGTTGGAGTTAGGATTCATAGAATATTATTTTCCATGATTTTACACTGAATTGTTTGACTATACCATAATTAATTTCTTCTATAATTATTTTTAGTTCTATAGAGGTTGGGATTCATAGGTTTTTTCATTGTTTGATAGAAATTTTTAATGATAGTTTATGTAAGTGATGTTGATATAGTATTTTTATCAAGATTAATTGGATGTTATACTATTCACAGAGGTGTGTTTGATGGAATGTATGTTTTTCTTTACATTAAATTTTTATATTGTGTAAAATAATTACATCTCATTTATACACTAATATTTAATTTTAATTTTATATTTTTTTTAGGATATTGGTTTGTCCAACAACTCATATCTCGTATTGTTTTTCAATAAATATGGTAACTATATTTCTCAAAATCCACATCACATTAATCCACTAAATGTCATATAGATCCAATTGATTTTTATATACCGAACATCTGAATGGATTTATCATTTGTTCTATTGAAACATGGTATTATCATTAATTACCATAAAAAAATTGAGAACACACATGCCTCATCATTCCAAACAAAAAACATATATTATTGGAGATAATATTTTAATTTAAAATATGTTGTAAACTCCATCTATGTTAACGTAAACCACTTTTTTAAAAACACAATTATCAGCCTAGAGGTGATAAATATTGTCCAATTTTTTTATCTATATCAATAATATATTATGAAAAATAAAATCAATTTAATCCACCTTAGGAACATTTTATTTGTTATCCTCCAACAAACAAGTGTTTTCAATAAAATAGTTCATTTCCATTAAATCAAATTTATATTTAATTAGTAATATTTAATGTATTGTAACATATCATTACCAAAAAACATATAATGAATTGTCATTATATGTTTCATTATTCATATAATATAATCCTTGAATTCCAAAAATATTAATAATTCAATCACTGCTCCAACTACATATGGAATTAACAAGTATTCTTCATTATATTACTTAATTTATCTTTCATTTAATTTGTCATTCGTAGCCTCTTCATCATCAATAGATAAATATATAAACAAAAAACCATTCTAATAAACTTAATGATCCTTTATATTAGGTAATCGATATTCATAATTACCATACTCTCCATATTTAAATAATTCAACAGTTGATGACAATTTAGGGAGGCAATTATAAATATCGATTATATTAACTGAACATTTAATTTTTCACCTAAAATTACTGTATTTTTATCATTCCTTTCACCATAAAAACCATAATATTGTCCCTATAAGACATTTATTTGAGTGATTCTTGTAACTCCCCGACCCTAGTTAACCAGAGTTGGTGCATTATTACATAACATTGGTATGATCACAAGGGATCAAATCCCAAAATACCGATCCATTTAGTAGAATTGGAAGTACTAGAAACCGACATAAGTTTTACATTACATTATGAAATGAAAAAAAACATTGTGTATACTTTTTACACATTCATATCTCTTAGAATATCCCTATAGGCCGGTCATAATATACTTTTTTTCATATAGGGAAAAATAAAACATAGAAAGGGTTGAGCTCAGGTGCTCAGTAAGGATGACAATATAGCGGAAACATTCATAAATAAGAATAAACATTTATAGAAATGTATGTGAATAAAACTCAAGCAATTTAAACATAAAATTAATAACAATAGGAAAAAGATAAATCAAATAATTCCATTTACTTATTCACATTGATATTCTACTGGTCGAATAACCACATGTAATATCAATAGCCAATTTCAAAATGATGGAATGCATAATGCCGGACACCATAACCACTTAGTTAAGGCATCGTTCTAAGACTAAAAATAAGATTTTTCCAAGGCCTTATGCAAAGAAAATAGTTTTTTATTGAGACCATCTGATGTGTCGAGGAGCTATAGTAGGCTCCATCCGTCATTTACTACGTACAATGCATTCCTCATATGAAAAGGATGAAACATAACATAAACATTCGTATTAAAACTACCATACTAAATGTTGATGCTTTAATAATAAACCATGAATGGTATAAAAATATAACATACATAGTCAAACATATAACAAAACCTTCAATACAATATGGAAGATTTTATCATAATAAATCAACTTCAAACAAGCAAAAAATCCAACCAATGATGTTGACATAGATCAAATAAAAACTATTTTAGGGAAATATCTCTTTCTATTTTAAACTCATTTAAAAGACCATTAATTTTAAAAGAAACATTTATTTTGAAAATATTCTTATAATCTTGTAAGGTATGCTTATAAGATTTTACAACAGCGTAAAATAGCCGCACCGCTGTATAAGTTAAAAAAACATTTTTTCCTTAATTTTTTCGAAAAGGTCATAAACCACCTTGTTTGGAAAACGACAAAATATTCCTTTATAAACACCTCAAAAATTGCCATACTATGGTATAAATGACTTTAAACCCTAGTATAGGAAATATTAAAAGTATTTTGAAATATATTGTTTAAGAAACACATATGTGGATGATAAATAGGTCCTAGTATATACTCACGTATAAACAACCTCGGATAAGGAAGAGATTGTAAAATTAACCATTACCTAGTAATTTTACTTGATAAAGGGTATGTTAACCACATATATAATAGTTAAATCATTGTTATTAAATTATTAAATAACTGCATATATAAATATGATATCATATATGATCCTCTAATATTTCTTTGTTATTAATATTTCAGTTGTATAATTGTTTCGGGTGTTAACTGATTTATTTTCCTTTATATGTTTTGTTATGTAAGTAATGTTTGATATGGATATTATGTAAAATTTTCATATACAGAATTATATAAAGTTCTTAAACATTATATTTAATCATGGAATGCTAATTATTCTTGAATGGTTATGATGAGGAATGAATCTCATCTTGTTCATGGAGACAGTAATCTATACGTACGTACGAGCAAAAATATCATTCTATTGATGGTGAAATAATATGTAATTGGATAGTATATAATATATTCAGAATCAATTAAAATTTATATTTATTATTTAAATCAATTATACTCATTATTATACCCATCCCAATAACGAAGTGTTGAATAACAAACTACACCATGACGTGGAGATGGTAAGCCGTAAGTACGCATGTATGGTGACATTCCTATTCATAGGATGGAAAGAATAATGAATATGGTTATAATATATTTATAATAACATCAAATTATTTATAAGGTACTAGATTTATTATTTTGGTATTGAAACAAGATAGAAAGAGGAAGTGGAAAATGAAAATAATTTTGAAAGAGGTGGTAAAATTATTACCTCTTCTTCAGGTGTTTCCTTTTGAGTTGATCAAAAGGGCTAATTAGGATGGATTTATGATAAATGTAAGGCCTATAGGTATAATTTAGGGTATTTTGGGGGATATTTTATATGGGTTTTGCAAAGAAAAATGGTTTTTGTGGTGTGAATTTAAAAGAAGGGGAACTAACCTTTTATAAGAGAGGTGAGGGTCACATTAGAAAAAGCTTAAAATGTTATTTTATTATACAATTATATTCGGTTTATAATGGATCAAAAATGATTTATTTCAATTATATGGTGGGTATGGGTATAAAACCTCTCAACCAATTGGTTTTATATAGGTTTATGTCACCATATTAACCTTATCATTAAGATTTAACTCTTATTTAAATAGGCTAACTTTAACCATGTATTCTTGTATTATTATAATAAATGGTTAATAAACATACTATAAAAATCCAATAAAATCCCAAGTGGTTAATTATTAATATATATACCCTTATCGCAGACATTTTTCAAGAAATTAGAGTTTTAGGGATATTATATTAATTAATAATATTGTATTTGTTTTAAAAACTCATTTTTGTCAATTTTGACACTATTCGGTATTTTTGTTTTTGTGAAAGTCATAAAAACATTATCACTTAGTAAAAATTAATCAACCCTAACATGTCATATTAATCTATAAAATTAGTGGAATTCATTAGAAGTCTCAATTTACATTTATTTTGATATTTATAATATCAATTATTTTAATCATTCATTAATAAGGGAATTTCTCCATCATCATTGTATCATAGATAAATATAATTATTTAATGTCTAAAAATTATAAATAAAATACCATTATGTAGGAAATATTTTTATCTTTCTAATGAATATTTATAGTAGAATTTATATTTTTTATTAACCTATATTAAAAATGGTTTAGTTATTAAAATTTGAATTTAACACTTTTAAATATTCTTTAAATAAAAAAATAATAAATGTCCAAATCTAATCCAAGTGGAAAAAAGGATCATATTTTATTCCTAAGGTTGATTTTATTCCATAAAAACTTATCCAATAGAATTAGTACATGTGTTAGTGTAATATAATATCATATGTTACCTTTAATTACCCTATTTACTTTTAACTGTGGTAAACAAAAGTCAGAAGTTACTTTTCACCAGAAATTATTTACATCTTATTGAACCACATTTTACTTACTGATATCAACCGTGTCTCTATGATTTTTGAAATTAAATTCACCAAAGCAGTAAAATTACATTTTATGCAAATTTTCAAATGCACCTAGAAGGTGGGTAAAAGATGGTACAAAGTTCAATAAAATTTTATATATCTAATATTATTATAAAATGACTCCAATGAATTAAATTGAACATATATCGGTATTATGAATCTATTTTTACATAATATATATTTAAATAAAATAACTAATAATTTAAATAAAAAGTTGATTTTAAACATTATCGTAGTTTTTTCACTTTTCATCAAAAATTGAATGTTTTCATAAAAATACCAAAAATTCACTCTATGCTAATATTGATATTCCAAATCCAAAAATGAAGTCCATTTAAAAAATTAAATTTATAAAATTTCAAAAAGTGTATATTACAATTTATAACGGCTAGTTTGATTAGTCGTAGTGTGTTAGAACTCGAAGTTGCTTACAATGCATGCTATTGTATTATTCAAAGAGAAGCGTATCGTGGATGATTAGAGTGTTACATTCTTCCCTCCAAATAATTTCATCCTCCAAATTTCTAGAATATTACATCATAAAAAGATTTGGGTGGTTCTTAATCATATGTTCCCCGAGTTCCCACGTTGCCTATTCCATCTTCTGGTTTCTCCGTAGAAATTTTACCAGACGAGTCGTCCGGTTTCTCAGCACTTATTCTCTGGTATCATGAAACTTGACAGGCTCTTCACAGTAAGACAAATCGGGTTCTAGTTATATTTCTTTATAGGAGAGTACATCCGTTTGGTCGGGCATGTATTTTCTCAACAATGATAGGTGGAACACATCGTGAACTTTGGAGAGACTTGGCGGCATTGTCAAACAATAAGATACAAGTCCAATTCGTTCAATAATTTCAAAAGGTTTTATAGACAAGGGACTTAATTTTCCCTTCTTAATGAAACATATAACACCCTTCCATGGAGATACAATCAAGAAAACATGATCCCATACTTGAAATTCCAAATCTGTCCTTTTGTTATCGGCATAGCTCTTTTTCCTACATTGAGCTACTTTGATGTGGGTTTAGATAACCTTCAACTTTTCCATTTTTTCCTCAACATGTTCTTGTCCTATGAGTATTATTTCACCAACATCATCCCAACATGTTGGTTTACAACATCTCTTTCCATATAATGCTTCATATATTTCCATCTGAATACTTGAACAGACGCTATTGTTATAGGAAAATTCTACCAGAGGTAAATATTTTTTAGACATACCTTGATAATCAATTGAGAAATATCTAGACATGTCTTCTAATGTTTGAATAGTCCTTTCTGATTGTCCATCAGTCTGAGGGTGGTAGGCAGTGCTCAAATGAAATTCAGTATCTAGGGCCTTCTGAATACATTTCCAGAATCGTGATGTAAAATCAGGATCACGATTAGAAACAATCGATAAGGGTACTCCATAAAGTCTTACAACTTCATTAATATATAATATTTATGAATGTTCAAGTGTTAAATCTTCTATTACAGAAAAAAAAAATATAGACTTGGTAAAATAATCAACAATGACCCATATTTCATCATTCCTTATAAGGTTCTTTGGTAGCCCCATGAAAATGTCCATCGAAATTTATTTCCTTTTCCACTCAGTTATGTGAAGATGTTGCATGACTCCTCTAGGTTATTGTCTTCCATCCTTCACCTAATGTAAAACCATACATCTTGAAACATAATCATCTATCTCCCTCTTCATGTTGTCCCACAAAAATTGTTCCTTCAAATATATATACATATTATTTCTACCTGGGTGTATAGAGAAATTGAAGCTATGAGCATAATACAACAATTCCCTTTTTAGATCAGGTATATCATGAACAAGAAGACTCTTTCCAAATTTTAAAATTCCATCTTCATATACGAATTCAATCAATCTCCAATCATTCGCAGCTTTATTATTCTTTTGAAACTCCTCATCATCAGTTGGATAACTTTGTATCCTTTCTATTAATGTTGTTTTAGAAACCATTTGAAAAAGTGTTGATGTTTCAACTTCCAGGATTATTCCCATATCCATATTTACTAGATTCATGAAAAGAGGATACTTTTCAACTATCATCTTTTTAAAAAATCCATGATCCTTTCTTCTCAAAGCATCTTCCACCTTATTTTTCCTTCCCCTGGTGATTGTGTATAGTGAAATCATAATCCTTGAATAGTTCAAGCCATCATCTTTGCCTCATGTTGAGTTTTTTCTATGAGAAAATATACTTCAAAATCTTGAGATCAGTATATATCTCACATTTTTCACCATAGAGATAGTGTATCCATATAATCAATGAAAATAATACATCTTCTAACTCAAGATCGTGAGTGGGAGAGTTTTGTTCATGAATTTTTAGCTGTTGTGATGCATAGGCAATAACTCTATCATTCTACATAAGGACACAACCAAGTCCATTCATTAAAGAATCACTATAAATAACAAACCCATCATTCATCGATGGTAGAGTTAATATAGGAGCATTGACTAATATTCTCATCCGTTCTTTAAAACATTCTTATTTCTTTTTTGTCTAAATAAATTTAACCCCTTTATGTGTGATCTTGGTTAATGGGTTAGCCAATCAGTAAATATTCTAGATGAAATGCCAATAATAACAAGTTAAACCAATAAAACTGCATACCTCAGTTGTACTCTTTGGTGATGGAAATTATTGTATTGATCTTATCTTAGAAAGATCAAAAGAGATTCCATCCTTAGAGACAATATGGCCATGAAAATAAATTTCTTTAATCCAAAATTCACACTTGATTAACTTCCCATATAATTCATTTATTCTAAGGGTTTTCAGAATAGTGCACAAGTGATCTTCAGGATCATAATTGGTTTTCGGGTAAACCAACATATCATTAATAAATACCACTAAAATGTCATCATGATATTTCTGGAAAAAATTATTCATTAGATCCATGAAAATAGACGGTTCATTAGTCAGTCCAAAAGGCATTACTATGAAATTATAATTCTCGTACCTTGTTTGAAATTCATTTTTCAGAATGTCTTCCTTTTTCGCACACAACTGATGATATCCAGATCAAAGGTCAATCTTTGAATAATGTTGAGCTCCCTGAAGATGATCAAATAAATCATCAATGTGAGGTAGGGGATACTTGTTCATTATTGTTATAGCATTTATCTCCTTGTAGTCAATGTACAACCTCATAGATTCATCTTTCTTCTTAACAAAAATAAAAGGGTCTCCCCATAGAGAAACACTAAGGTGAATAAATCCTTTATTACTCCATTTCTCTAGTTTTTTATTTAGTTCCACTAATTTTACAGTGGCCATTCTATAAGGGGTCTTCAACATGGGCCTTGATCTAGGAATTAAATTAATGAAAAAATCAATTTCTCATTCAAGAGGATGTCTAGGTAAATCCTATGGAAACACACCATATTCTTACACAATAGGAACATCCTTTGTTTGAACATTCCTTTACTCATCCATAGTTATTTAATTCTATTCCTCCCTAATAATTGAATTTAATTGAGCTACCGGGGCTGGAACTAGATAAGAATCAGGTGGTGACATTTTTTCTCTAAAGATAAGGTACTCTTTATCATCATCAAAAAATTTATCCTCCTTCTTATTACAGTAAATTTTCGCATCATTGTCTGAAAGCCAATCCAAACAGTGGATTCTATCAAATTAAATCAAGGGTATGATGATGAGATCATCAGATAATGAAAATTTATATGCGCTAATGGGAAATGATTCCCATGGCCTTATTGCAATGATACTTACCTTATGAGTTTTGACTGATAGCTCCCTTGTTAAATTAAATTGGAAATATCTAATTTTCATAGAAAACTGGGAAGATATGAAACAGTGCAATGATGCAGAATCAAATAAAGAATTGGATAAACATTAGGAAACCATTAAATTACCTACCACCACGTCTTTCTGAGCATCAACCTCTGCAGTAGTGATCACATTAGCTTGGCCTTGCTCCTATTTCCTTTTTTAGGTATGTTTCTATGGCTCTTAGGAAATTAATTTTCATAATGCATCATTTGTCTACAATTGTAGCATTCAATATTTCCAGCCTATTTATTTCCCTTATAATCACATTCTTGGTGGACTTTTTCACCACACTTGTAACAAATTCCCATTCTCATCAGGCATGTACTGGGGTGCTTCTTCCCAAATTTACTATTGGATGGAAATTCAACATATCCCTTATACCCCTTATTTACATTTCCAAAGTGTTTAGCAAATCTCTTCTTCTCTTGCTTTTCTTTAAAGTCATAAGATGTGTAGAATTCCTTTTCTATCTTGATAGCACATGAGAAAATATCTCTATAAGATGAGAAGGATTTTCAGACTAATGCTTAACGGATATAGGGTTTTAACGCCTTGAATAATGGATCAATCTTACTCCATGAGTTCTGTATATAATCTGCAGCATGCCTTTCTATCCCTGTAAAGTTAGCCTCATACTTTGTGACATTCTCATCCTCCTTTTTCCCCATACACAGAAATGGTCTTTCCATAACCAGTCGATGGTCACGAGGAAATTATTTTTCTAAGAAAATATCACTAAACTCCCTCTTTTCCTTACATAATACTTTTTCATATTCATTTGTCTTTTTAGTTAATTACCACCATTTTTCTACATCTTTCGTGAGGTGATAAACAGCCATGACAACCTTTTCCCTTTCATTACTCCATAAAGCCTGAAATATTTTCTCGAAGTAACTTATACATTTCTCATCTACAAATGGATTTTTAGTCCAATTGAATGTTTGTGATTTTTTCCTTAGGAATCTATCTAACATTGATCCTCCATGTTCTGGATCAGGGTGCTCCATACGGGTAAGGTTATTATTTATAACATGCGTGATTTATCCCAGTACGGTGATAAGCTGATCAGCACCAGTTGCATCACCAGCTCCACTATAATTATATTGAGTATGAGTGAAATCCCTACCTTGATTACGTGTGTTGATAAAGTTTCCATTTCTTCTACTATGTTCCATTTCTAAACAATGGAATACACTAGATTAGTTTATGAATCACAATATATAATCCCAACCCTGTAAAACACTTTGCATAAATTGAACAATTTAGGGATATAATTCATAATCATAAAAAAGTTTCCTTTGAGGAGGTATATAATCATATATCCATCATAATGGTTTGTAAATAAAATGAGAATTATCGAAAGAATATCCCTTGGGAGTGTCATAACCAAGAGTGCAGCAAGGCTCGTTGTAGTGTACCAAGATACCCGAGGTCAAGCCTGAAACTTATTGTCGGATTTTTCACTCCTATGTACATCTGTGTTAGAACCACATCTATATGATCATATCCAAATGGTGATGTATTTATTGGAATACTCTCAAAAACTATACATTACCAAAATTCTCGGAAGTTCATCTATACTAATCTTCAATGTCTATCTTCGGGTGATGTTATCTAATCAGAGTTTTTCTAAATCTAGCTTCCAAGGTTTGTACTAGAATTTATCTGATACCAACTGTAATTTTCCAAACCTAGTTAGCCAGAGTTGGTTCATTATTACATAACATTGGCATGATCAAAAGGGATCAAATCCCGAAACATAAGTTTAGTAACTTTAGAAGTACTAGATACAAACATAAGTTTTAAATTACATTATGAAATGAAAAACAAAAACATTATGTCACTTTTTAACACGTTCATCTCTCTCAGACTATACCTACTAGTCAGTCATAATATACTTCTTCACATTCTAGAAAAATTAAAACATTGAAAGGGGTGAGCTCATGTGCTCAGTAAGGATAACAAAATAGCGAAAACATTCATAAATAAGCATAAACATTTATGGAAATTTATAAGAATAAAACAAAAGCCTTTTAAACATAAACATCAGTATAATATGGAAATGATAAATCAAATAATTCAATTTACTTATTCACATGGATATTCTACTTTTCGAATAATCACATGTATTATAAATAGACAATTACATAATTATGGAAGGCATATTGTCGGACATCATAACCACTTAGTTTAGGTCTCGTGCCAAGTCTAAAAAACGATTTTGTCAAGGAATTGTGCCAATACACATTTTTGTCTCATTAGACCTACCGATACATCAAGGAGCTATAGCGGGCTCCACCTGTCACTTACTATGTCAAATGCATTCCTCATATAAAAACATTGAAACATAACATAAATATTCGCATTAAATCTAGCACACAAAATGAAAATACATTAACCATAAACAATTAATGGTATAAAAATTTCACATCCACAGTAAAAAATGTCACAAATCCTTCAAAAAAATATGGAAGATTGTATCATAATAAATCAACTTCAAACAAGCGTAATATCCAACAAAGTAAGCTTACATAGATGAAATCAATACTATTTCAGAAAAATATGTCTTTCTATTTTTAAATCATTTAAAAGTCCTGTATTTTTAATAGAAAACATTTATTTTGAAAATTTTCTTATATTTTTGTAAGGTTAGTTTCAAGGGTGTTATAATGGCGGAAAATAGCCACACCCACCGTATAAGTTAAAAAGCATTCTTTCCTTAATTTTGTCGAAAAGGTCATAAAGGACCCTGTTTGAAAAACAACAAAAAGAATCCTTTATAGACATCTCATAAAAAGTAAAAAAATGTTATAAATGACATTAACCCATAATATAGGAAATAGTAATTTTTTTGAAATACATTTTTTAAGAAACACGGATGTGGATGATAAAGAGGTCCCAGTAGATACTCTCATATAAACAACCTTGGATAATGAATAGAATATAGAATTAACCCTTACCTTGTACATTTCATTGATTGAGGGTATGTTAACCTCCTTTATAATACTTAAATAATTTTTATTAAATTATACAAGAACTGCATACATAAATATGATATCATATATGATCCTATAATATTGCTTTGTTAATAATATTTTAGTAGTATCATTGTTCCAGGTGTTAATTGATTCATTTTCCTTTATATGTTTTGTTATGTAAGTAATGTTTTTTATGTATAGGATGTACATTATTCATATCAATAATGATATTATGTTCTTAAAAGTTATTTTTAATAATCAAATTAAAATTATTCTTGAATCGTTACAATGGGGAATTAATTTCATCGCGTTCGTGGAGACGGTAATCCGTACTTACGCACGAGCAACAATATCATTATATTGATGGTGAAATCATATTGAATTGAATGGTATATAATATATACAGAATCATTGAGATGTTATATTTATTATTCAAATAAATTATACTCCTTATTATACCGATCCAAATAATTATGTTTTGAATAGAAAACTACACCACGACGTGGAGACGGTAAACAGTACGTACGCATGTTTGGTGACTTTTTTATTCATAGGATGGATAGAATAATGAATATGGTTGTACCATATTTATAATAACATCAATGTATATAGAAGTTATTGAAGATAGTATTTTGGTATGGAAACAACCAAGAAAGCGGAACAGGAAGAAGAAAATAATTTTGAAATAGGGGCTGAAATAATTACCTCTTCTTCAGGTGTTTCCTATTGAGTTGATCGTAAGGGATAATTAGGATAGCTTTCTGATCAAAGTAATGCATCTAGGTAGAATTTAGGGTATTTGGAGTAGGTTTTGGCTGACCCAAATATCATTGGAGGTGTGATTTTGAGAGAAGGGCAAGTACCCTTTTATAAGAGAGGCGAGGGTCACTTTAAGAAAAGCTTAAAATATTATTTTATTATACAATCATATTCGGTCAATAATGGCTCAAAAATGATTTATTTAGAGTATAAGGTTGGTATGATTCAAAAAACTCTCAACCAATAGGTTTCAGACAGGTTTAGGTCACCATAGTAACCTTATCTTTTAGATTTAACTCTTAGTTGAATAGTTTTACTTTTACCATGTATTCCTGTATTATTATAATAAATGGTTAATAAACTTACTATAAAAATCCCAAATAACCCCAAGTGGTTAATATTTAATATATCTAAACTTATCTTAGTCCTTTGGAAGATCCTAATATTTTTAGGGAAAATATATCAATTAATAATATAGTATTTGTTTTAAAAACTCATTTATGTCAATTTTCACATTATTTGGTATTTTGTTTTTGGTAAAGTCATAAAAACATTGTAACTTAGAAAAAAATATATTTCATCATCTCTAATATGTCATATTAACATTTAAAATTAGTGGAATTCATCAGAAGTCTCAATTTACATTGATTTGGATATTTATAATATCAATTATTTTAATCATTCATTAATAAGGTAATTATTGTATCATCATTGTATCAAAAATAAATTTAATTATTTAATGTCTAAAAATTATAAATAAAATACCATTATGTAGGAAATATTTTTATCTTTCAAATTAATATTTATTTTCAATTTTACCTTCTATATTACCCTATATAGAAAATGTTTTAGTTATTAAACTACGAATTTTACACTTTTAACTATTCTTTAAATAAAATAATAATAAATGTCCTAATCTAATCCAAGTGGACAAAAATGATCATATTTTATTCCTGAGGTTTTTTGGTCGAAATACACTTATCCTATAGAATTAGGACATATGTTAAAATAATTATAAAATCATTCATTGCCTTTAATTACCCTATTTACTTTTTACGGTGGTAAATAAAAGTCAAAAGTTACTATTCACCAAAATTTATTTTCATCTTATTGAACCATATTTTACATACCAATGTCAACCGTGTCTCTCAGAATATTAAAATTCAATTCACATAATCGGTAAAATTACGTTTTATGAAAATTTGCAAATGCGCTTAGAATGTGGGAAAAAGCCGGTAAAAAGTTCAATAAAATTTTATATATCTAATATTATTATAAAATGACTCCAAGTAATTACATTGAACATATATAGGTATTATGTATCAATTTTTTACTAAAATAAAATAAATAAAATAACTAATTATTTAAATAATAAGTCGGTTTTAAATAATAACGCAGTGTTTTTACTATTCATCAAAAATTGAATGTTTTCAGAAAAATACCAAAAATTCACCCTAAGATAATTTTGATATTCTAAATTCAAAAATGATATCAATTTTTAAAAATAAAATTTATAAAATTTCAAAAAGACGGTATTAGTATTCATAACGTCTAATTTGATTGGTCGTGGTGTGTTAGAACTCGATGTTGCATACAATGCAAGCTATTATATTATTCAAAGACAAACGTACTATTGATTCTTGGGGTGTTACAATTTATTCCACATTCATGACATATAGAAACTGAAACATTATTCACATATGGTTTCCATTACATGAACTCTCCACAAACACTATCCTTTTATACTTTGATGAGTCCTATAGTTGGTTAAGATTCACATTACCAACAATTTTTCATGATATATGGTTTTGCATAATCACACACTCCATAAATAAATTCATCATTTTGTATGGATGATCATCATTGAATTATTTTTCACATTCAATATTGATTCATTTCCTTATGGTTCCCTCTATGTAATAAAACCAAAAACTAATAGTTTGATCAATTTTAATCATATTGATGAATCAAATAATCCAAAAAAATATGTTATTGGATGTCTAAATAATGACACAATATTCTAAATATATAACACCTAAGGCTTAACCGAGGCTATCCATGGACATATTCTATTTAAATCCATAATTATGGTTCATAAGGATTTTGTGAATGTCTAAAGTGTATCCATTGGGAGTTTCAAAACATGTATTGAGAATGTCCCATTGTCAAGAAATATGAGATGAAAAAGTATATATCAATGTTCTATTTTTAGATATATTCACACTAGGTACCTCTCTCCAAAATCCACATGAACTTGATCCATCTAAACATGGATTTTATTTAATGGAAACCACATGCTATATCCTTTAACAAAATTTCTATAAATTTTCCTGTTCTTTAAGACATCGTTATACTTATCCTTAGATATGTCCCTAGTCTTATACTTATAAATATACATAGGTAAGTCACTAAATATTTCTATCCTTATTTTACAATGTTTATCTAATCCTTTCCTCTACTTTCAATTATAGTAAACCAGGATTTTTATACATGGATATTAAGTATTTTTAGAATAAAAATAATTACATTACATAAACATAGTCATGAGGACAATGGTAGATTACTACAATTAGAAACTCAAAATATATATATTAATTCATGAATGATCTTCAATGTCTCCCATTGATATCTTCCCACTAATTACTCTTCATATACATACCCTACATAAAACCAATCATCATGGCTTGGGAATGAAAAATAAGAAAGTGTGAGACAAGATACTCATTGTTGATAAAAAGTGGATATCTAATAATGATATGAACATAATGACGTTATAACATGAGTCTATCATTGGAAAACCATTCATACCATATCAAATATCATAATATTGAGCCATGGAATAATGATTTTATGTTCATAAGAAAAGTTTCATAATATAATCAATGAAAATTATCCATGAGGGAATAAAAAAGGAATAATACATAGAATTGCGACACATAGATAAGAATATAATATCATTTCATTAGTTTAAAAGGTGAATTAATAAGAAGTGTCATGGGATTTCATGGGAGGATACTCCTCCTGGGTGAACCACACCATAATCCCCAATAGAATGCCTTTCATATTAGTGGAATTATTTTACTCCTCAAACCATCATAGTAGTCAACTTTCACTCCCAAGACCATCATAATGGAAAAACTCAATAAATGAACTTGGATCACACCCAATTATTTTCATGTTTATCTCCTGAGATATAAATCATTTTCCATTACAGTATTGAGAGATATATATCCGGTCTATATTTTTTTTTAATATATGAACAATCCTTTTATATATCATATGAAATTTCCAATGTTATAACATCCCCACTATCACACAATACAAACATTAAAAATTGTTCCATGAGATCATAAAATATTCCACATTTCATATATAATGTAATTAAATTTGATTCATAAACATTTAATCATAACAATACCTATGGAAAAGAAAAAAAGTTACATAATAAATTCATCATTTCACCAAATCATAACCTATGGAAAAATAAGAGGGTTTGATGTGAATTTTATTATCGCATAAACCATGGATGAGAAACTGGTTTTATAGACATCTTATCCTAAAAAATATAGACCATTAAAATAATGAATAAAATTGGCTTACTTGCTTTATATCCCCATAAAAAATATATTTCATCAAATAATGTCATCTAAGTTGGAAAATTAAATTGAATGACAACTTTGTCCATTACATAATAAAAATAAAATTTCTTTAAAAATGAATTTATAAAAAGGGAAATTATTACAAATGATTAAAAATCATTTTCATTGAAAAGAACCTTAAAAACTTACAAAATAACCTTAAATATCATTTTAATCATTTATATAGTAAAATATATTGTCTTCATATTAAATATCTTTAAAAAAAATTCAAAATACTTTCTTACATTGGTAATATTTATTTAATGTCCTAAATTTTCAAAAATAATAACGAAAAAATATCTCTACAAATGAATTTTTAAACATTTATTGTTATTATTGATATAATTTAGAGGACATGACTGTTATAAATATTTTTCATTCCAAGCATTTTTCAACAACAAATATCCTTTTTAAATTATTAATAAATAAAAAATTTAATTTTTTGGAAAATAACATGAATATTAAATTCAATGAAATTTTAAAAATATAAAACATGGTTAAGTATTTATTTAATATATCATTTTATTATTTTTAAACATATTTTTAAAATCATTTGTAGAAAACATGGTTTTAGAAGAAAAACATTGTTCATCCAAATATGATTTTTTTCTTAAAAATGGTGTTTTAAACAATACAGTATAGAGATAGAGAAAATGAAGGGAACCCTTCAATTTTCATGAAATTGCTATATTATAAGAAAATTTATGAGTTTCTTGAGAGATGGATCATAATATTTTATCATTAGAAAGAAAATAGAAACTAATCCTGGTAAACGATGATATTGTAACATAAAATCATTACCATTTTGGTAACCTTGGATTGTTTTCCCTACTGATAGAATAACATAATATGGAACATTAAATTTTATGTGGATAAATAAATTCACTATTTTAAATGTTATAGTGGTCTTATATACACCTTCTGAATTAATATATGTTCATAAAATAACAGAACAATCAGACAAGGATAATTACAAAAAAATCCTTTACTACTTTAGTAATAATTTGAATCAAAATTCATGATAATGAATAACATAAAATGAAATAATAAATGAAATTTACTATAATTATGTTCTTGTTAGAACAATTTAATGGGTAATTATATACACCCTATATAATAAACAATTGGAGGTTTGGCATATGTCTCCCCAAAATAAAAGAGAGTCTAAAGAATCCTAACTGTAAGTCTTGAAATCCTTCATACACATTCAATACTCTTACATAATAAATATATGATTATTGTAAATTTATTATAAAAAAAATATTTATTTATATAAATTTCCATATATGGGTGATTATGACCTTTTATTACAAGTATATTATTAATTCTATTTTAATGTTATGTTTCGGGTAATAACTTTTTTGTTTTCCTTATATGTTTTGATTCGTTATTTTTTGTCATCTAACCATGATCATGATATAATCTGGTTAGAAATTTTAACAAGATATAAATATCGGTTTTAATATATATATATATATATTAATTCATAAAATTTTGAAATCCATAATTAAATCTCCCATTCATGAGGATGGTGGGCTATACATATCAAAGAAGGTTGTTTCCAATTTATTATTGGATGGAAAGATTAAAAGGTAAATGATATTTTATAATATCATAAGACGTTTTTTTAATATATTTCTTATATTTTCCATAAACTCATACTAATTACCTTTTATCTTAATCATGAATGAATCACATTGCTTTGTGAGGCAGTAGGGCATCATGAACACGAGCGACGTTACCATATTCCCAAAAAATGGTTAGTATGAAGGTATGTGTGTAATAATTACTCCATAACAATATTAATATAATAATTATAATATATAAATAATAATTAAATTATTATTTTTTGTCTTTAGTTCATGTATTGGAAAATTGAAAAATATCAGTTTTCATAGTAGTAGTCCACAGTACACAATAATGATGATTTCATAACACATTTTATGGATGTAGAGATGGTTGTAGATCCATAATTTGATATAAAAAAACTCATTACATGATATATACTATTTATTTTATATCATCATAGTATAATTTCAATTTAATGATGTGGAGGAATAAATAAAACAAAAACAATCGTTGATTCACATTACCACTTCTTTATGTATCATCATTTTGTTCTCACAAAAACACTGTTTAGGGTGACTTTTTTTAGAATAATACTTATCTTATGAGAGGAATAAATATTTTATTTTTATTGGGAAGTTATTGGAGGAATAAATATTGTTTGAAGATGTTAGTACATGTGTAGAGGTGGTGGTTATTTTTAAGTGAGGTTTGTGGAAAACTAGTAATTTTTTTATATTTTTTGGTGTACCCATATAATCACAAACCAAAAGAACAAATAAAGTTCCATTGTATATAATATAAGGTATATGGGTGAAATATTTCTATATAATTTTTGTTGGAAATTTTTGGGGTCATTTTTTACCCTTATATTTTTAGTTGAACCCCTGGTAAACCAATTTTTACCTTATCCACGTTAAATGATTTTTACCATATTTTCTATTCATTTTGTGAAAAATTAATATGACCATATTAGATAATATAAATTATTCATATTCAAAATATGGAATATAATTATAAATATTCAACTCATAAAATCGAAAAAGTTTAATTTAACTTCAACCCTACAAATGTGAAGAGAAACCATGTTTCTATGGAGAAAAGAATTCATATATTTTAAAAAGGTAATTCCAAAATAAATATGGATTTTATTTAAATGAACTAAATTTTATTAATTTATATATAATTTATATATAATTTATATAATTTTAAATTTTTGAAAAAACGAAATATTTTTAATGTTAAGAACGATTTAATCCACAATGCAGTTTATAATTAGAATTCAGAATTTTCACAATTAATCAAAAAAATAAATCTATCCACAAAAATACATAAAATATACCCATAGATAATTTTTATATTTCCATATATAAAAAGAATGTTTTTTTCAATAAAATCTTATATAATTGGTAAAAACTATTTTTAAAATTATTATGCCAATGGTGACAAATCTGCATTTATGAAAATATAGTATTAAGAGTAAAATTTGATTTATTCTTTTAACTTTTTTAGAAAACACAAAAAATGAACTGTAAACATTTGATGGGATATATAACATATAAATTTAATTAAAATACATCACCAAAATTGATCAATTCTTTTTATTGAGGAAAAATGATGTTATGATCCAGTAATTTTATTTGTAAAATTGTTTTCTTTATTTTCAAAATGTTTTTATATAAAATTATTTGTAGTTGCTAAATATTGAATTTATTATATATTCATGTTTAATCCATATATTTTTTAGAAACGGTTAATCCTATAAATACCCATAATTCTTATGGAAAGGTGATTATGGTAATATTGATTTACAATAATTTAATGGCATGTCATGTTTCATTTAAAATATGTCTCATGTCTAACAAAAGACAAACCTGGTATTATGTATAACACAATAACAAAAATAGTTTCATGTGTAACATCAGATAATCATAGTGTTACATGAAATTTAATCCTATCACAATGTTTCTTATAATGTTGGAAAAAATTATTGTTTCATGTAATGATAAAATTTCAAAAAGATTGAACTCACAAAAAACAATATTCGAAAAATCTAAATGTGTTACCTGTGAAATGTATGGAAATGTTAAAACCATGGAATTTATCAGTATTTTAACAGTCAATTCATAATATATGTGTAACCTTTTGTAGATTAAGTTCATTTGTCTTTACATTTCCTTCATTTTAATGCCTATCCACAGTGGTGGTCACTGATTTTTCTAGACTCATGCCAATGTAATTTGTCACCATCAGGATGTAATTTTATTGATAAATGTGAAAATTACTATAAAATTGATACCAAATAATTTCTATCCCTTATATACATTTTATATGAAAAATATTCATCATTATGATATGTAAAGACCTGGGAATTCCATATATATATTTTTAATTATTTGGGATTATATGAGTCTACAAAAAATGACGGACCGTGATTTTGAGGCCCGGTGTGCCCGGAAGAGATTTTTTGAACTTCGTTTAAGGTACATTTAGTAAATTTGTGGTCAATAATTTCTATGTTTTGAACCGGTGTTCTTAATTGTAATATGATGGAATTGTTGAATTCTTGGCCACATGATTCTCTTAATGGAGGCTTAACTTCGATTGTAGTTGGTTGAGAAAAAAAGTTGGTTTCACAAAATTTTTGAAAGAATAATAAAATAAAATAAAATGTTATTTTATTTTTCTCCCACCTCTTGAGTGAAAGTGGCGGTGACCACGTAGGTGGTCAGAATTTTAATGAGTGACATTAAATGTCCAGTTACACATTGATTGTGTAACCACACCTCATTAAATTAATGTGGTTCATTAATTAAACCTATTAATGAGAAATTAATTGAAAAGATTATTAATCTCTTAACTCTTCCTTGGGATTTTTAAAGACGTTGGAGAAGGGATGGGGTGGTGTGATATTGTGGGAGAACTATGATGAAGTGCCAATGATCAACCCTTCCAATGAAGAATTGAGGCTTGGATGACATCGTTGGGGAAAACAATCCTGGATCGATGAACATTGGTGGCTTCAATGAATGTGGATTCTTCTCCCACAATCATGACACCACCAAAAATTTTTTGGTATAGGTTTTTGATTAAATAAATGTTATTTTGTTTCAATCTATCGCCCTTGAAAAATGTAACGAATGTGGTATAACCCAAATAAGATAATCCACAATTCGTATGAAATTGTGTGTGGTTGTTGTAGGAGTTTTGAACTGGGTTTAGTATTCTATCGATGATATTTGAACGCTCACCCTTATTATTTTTCTAACTCTAAGGGCGCAGGAAAACTGAACAAATTATGAACCCTACGCCTTTGTTGATTTGATTTCATTCTTCTTGGGAAAATGGGAAATATGGTGGAAAGATGAATTCAGGATCCACGCAGTGTTGGAAGCATCCCGAGACGCCCGTAAGCGCAATCAAATGGGAAAACAGACCACTAGAGCTCACATGGTGGCCCGTGGAAGCCCTGTCGGCACGGTACCGGTGGTTGCGGGTGACAGCGGCAGCTAGCTCTCACCGGCGATGGAGGAAGGAAGAGCCCAAAGGCACCACAGTAGACAGTAGGGGAATCTGGCCCTTGGCCGGCCATGTTGGCAGTATGCAGCAAGTCGTCGCGTGCCACAGAGGGAGGTTGTGGCTTTAAGCCTTGGCAGGGGAGGACCTGCACCACACAGGTCCTGCTAACAGAGGGGGCGGCGCCAAGTGGAGTAGTCGTTGCACACCAAATAGATTAATGACTGTTGGGAGGGTAGTTGACCCCCACATGGCCCAGCATGTAGCGCCCATCCAAGTTGGACAAGGCCAGTCCGCGGCCCAGCTTGCCGAGCCTGTGGCCTAGTGGGCCGAGCTCGCAACAACCGAGCTCACTCGGGATGGCCCAGCCAGTTCGATCCTTGCTGGATCAGACCTGGGTATGACCCAGACTAGGTTGGGTTGACTCGAACCAGTTTGGGTTGACCAGAACCTCATTCGGTCGACCCAAACTAGGTCTGGCCGACCAGAACCAGGTCGGGTCGCTCTGAACCCGGTTTGGTCGGGTCGGCCCGACTGAGTCCGACTAGACCCGAACCCTTTTCGACCAAGTTTATCTTAAAAGGTTGTAACTCAAAAACCAGACGTTCTTTTGAAGAACAATATGTGGTGCTAGAATCCTTCAAACATGAAGTTCCTTTTGAGACACTCCACCTATGTTTTGGAGAAAGATGGAATATGGCTGGGTTGGATCAAACCTGAATCCAACTGGGCCATCAATATTAAAATTATTATAGCTCACAGACCAGGCACCCGATTAATGCACTGTCTCTCGCATTAGGACCCTTACGACCTGAAAGTCCATTGGGTTACTCTTTTCAGGATCTTTTTTGAAATTGAGGCATGAATGATAACTTGAGGTGAAGATTCTACGCAACTCAAGTACACCGAGTGCGGGAAATCTTGTGACTAGCTATCAATTAAAGAGTGACTGAGTATGGATCAGCATCATAGAGACCCTGTGTGTGTCAGTATCATAGAAAATCTGTGTGGATCATAATCCTAGAGACCTTGTGTGGATCAGCATCATAGCAACCCTAGTTAGATTAGCATCCTAGAGACCCTATGTAGATCAGAAGTGCGTGACCCGACGAGGATGATACTTAGAGTGGCCCGTCGTGGATCAGCGACATACGACCTGGTGTGGATCGACAATGGACACACCTATTCATGGTTCATTTGTTGAACCTCATAATGGAATAAAATTATAAATCTTATGACAAATGATTTTTACTTATGATCTCTGAGTTTTATACCAGGTGTAAGATGACTTTATTTCATTCTTTGTGTTTGAAGACATGCTTTGTGTTTTTTCATTTGTGAAATTCTGGGATACCTTCATGGTTCCCAGGGACCCTACTAGTTATTATTATACTCACCCTTGAATGGGCTTCACCTGCACCTCATCATGTCTTGTGCGGATGATGAGCAGTTTGGCTGAGACTTCAGGGAGCTAGGACCAGGCAGTATACAATGGTGTTTTGTTGACGTGGAGACCTGCATAGATGAGCTCTACCTACCCTTCAGGTAGGATCCTTAGTGTATGATTTCAGGAGATATTTTTAGTTGTATTGGTACCATTCAGTTGGGCTTGTATCTGGACCCTTTACTTCAGTACATACTTTTACACTCTATGGTGGTTTTTAGTTGTGGTTTCACCTTTGTTCTTCCGTTATGTTTTACTTGTGTGTAGTGTACCATGTCTATGTGTACATGTTTTGAGGAAATTCCTTCCCATTTTAGGGAATTTTTTTTTCTGATTCTAGTCTCCATTCCTTGACCTATGGAAGGCGGGCTTGGGGTAGTCAAGGCATAGGCCAGAGGCGACGGGTCATGACCATCTGGTATCAGAGGATTAGGTTCTACCGAAGAACAATGACTCTGATATTTCTAATGGAGCATTAGTGTTAAGTGTTTTTAGTGTGGTTTTTAGTTCGGCATGTCCAGTATTGGTGCGTAATCCAATGTATCCATACACCATGACCCGGAATTCTGATTTCCGACTCGGTGCATGAAAAACATGATTTCATGTGTTTTTAAAAATGTTTACTTTTGATCTATTTTGAGTCCGCTAATCAGATATAACTTATTGACCATGGCATGACTATTTATTTCAAAGAGGCCTCAACATAGTCACCTAGCCATGATTCCAAATATAGTTCATGATGACGGCCCACTGAGTGATGAGGATTTGGTGGATGGCCCTCTTACAGCGATATCACCTTTGGGTGATGTACTAGAAGCACCAATACCCATTGGTAAATAGTTTACACTAGACCCACTAGTGGATGGTGCATACTGACTGAGGAAATTTAACGAGTTCCAGTGGCAGAGGAATCTATGATTTTGTGGTGAGATGGATCCACAGGTAGATAAGGACTGGATGGAGGTTGTGGCTAGAGTTCTCATCCTAGATGGGAGACCAACATAGCAGATGGTGATTGTAGATGCTAGTATTTTATAGGGTATGACATGGTGATAGTGGATCCTGACGCTTGAATTACATGATGATTATACCCTCACTGGGATGAAATTCGAGAGCCTCTTCAGGGGAGAGTTTTTTCCAGTGACACTATGCTCTATGCGTGTTTAAGAACTCCTACACTTACAGCAGGGCAGCCTGACAGTGGCCCATTATTCAGTGAGATTCATTGACCTCCCTCGCTACTCCACAGACAAGGTATGATACCCTTTCTTCAAGGAACAGACCTTTGAGCAGGGTCTCTAGTGCTAGATGAGAGATTCGATGATATTTCTCAATATCCCGATGTATGGTGTAAGATTTGAGTGAGAATTATTGGTGGATAGATTCCTAGCTGAGCATTCACTGATATTGAGATCCACCACCTAACGACAGTTATCCAATTCATCTGCAGAAGGTAGTAGGTAGATGACACATATGTACAAGCAGGCCACACCATCCAGAGAATGACCCCAGGATGCAGGGACGGAGGTGCGGAGTTAATGAGGTAGAGCAGGCCAGCATATGATAAGATTGTGGTTCATGTGTGGTGGGATTGGCCACATGGATCATGACTACCCTACCCACCATACCAATGATCAAAAAATGGTCAAAAGACAACCGAGGTAAAGGGGGAGATTTTCGAAAGGAGTTCCCTATGTTGGTAGACATGGCATAGGAGCAGGTCGTGTAGTAGGGGGTGGGCGGTGATTTGAGGTTCAACCGCCACCACCTCTAAGTGGTCAACACCAAACTCTGGGAGCAGTCATATAGGGATTAACTCAACTTCAAGAATATGAGGCCTATGGGAATGGTGCTCCAGATATGATTCTAGGTACTATCTGTGTCTACTCCACCCTAGCATTAGTACTTATAGAGACAGTTTTTAGTCACTCTTTCATTGTAACAACTCTCGTTCGGTGCTCAGAGATTCCGGTAGAGCTATTGGCTCTATCCTTACTATAGGAGACTCCTACCGGAGAAGATTTGATGATTACACACTGGTACCAACAGTGTAATATTAGTCTAGGAGGCGAAAGATTTACCTGGAATCTCCTAGTAGTAGCGTCATGGCCTTACGATGTCATCTTGGGTATGGACTATTTATCCATAGTCCATGCTCAGATTGAATGTTTTAGGTTCAAATTACGGTGTCTCTGTGAGGATGAGATTAGGTTTTCCGTCACCGATGATAAGGGAACCTTTGATGCTCATGATGGACATTCCTGGAGTAGGGTGATGCCAATCACACATCAGTTGGAAAGCCTTACCCTCAAAGATGTTGAATATAAGAGTCCAAGCTATCGTATAGTGGTGGACCAGTATGCTGATTTCTTTCTTGAAAATATTCTGGAACTACCACTTGATAGACCAGTATAATTCTATATCAACCTATACCCCAGGATGGCACTGATATCTACTCTAGCATATTAGATGGCTCCCACAGAGCTTCAAGAGTTGGGGGTACAACTGGGGGATATTCATAGGAAGGGGTTCATGAGGCCCAGTGTTTCTCCATGGGAATACCCAATTTTGTTCGCCAAAAAGTCATATGGGTGTCTAAGTCTTTTTGTGGACTATCGGCGCCTGAACCAAGTGATTGTGAAAAAAAAAGTATCCACTCTTGAGGATTGATTATCTCTTCAACCAACTGAAGGGAGATTGATGGCTTTCGAAGATAGTTATCAGATATGGCTATCATCAGCTGAGGGTATGAGATAAGAATGTACTGAAGAAGGCCTTCAGATGCCGTTATGGCCACAATGAATTCCTGGAAATTCCGTTCATCTTGACCAACACCCCAACAGTGTTCATGGTACTCAGGAACAGGATCTCCATCCTTACCTCAATCGCTTCGTGGTGGTCTTCACTGATGACATCTTGGTTTACTCAGCGATGGAGAACGAGCATGCCACTCACCTGTAGATAGTTTTGGATAGACTTCAAGAGAACATTATTTATGTTAAGATCATGATGTTACAGTACTGGATACGAGAGGTCCACTTTTGTGGACATGTTATCTCAGAGGCTGGAGTTGCAGTTGATTTGTTGATGATAGAAGAAGTACTTTCTTGGGAGCCACCCATGAGTGTGGCTGAGGTGCGAGTTTTGTGTGGTTGGAAGGATACTACTAGAGGTTCGTTCATGTCTTTTATATAGTTGTGAAACCCTTTTCAGCATTGAATAGGAAGGGGAAACCCTTCGTGTGGATGGAGAGATGCCATCAGAGATTTCAGAAGCTGAGGTAGAGACTGATGAGTGCCCCCATCTTGAGGTTTCTAGAAGAGCGTGTTGGGTATGTAGTATAATGCGACACATCGGGGACTAGACAAGTATGTTAGGATGTATCCTAATGTGGGAGAAAGGTGTGATCTCTTACAGCTCACGTCAGCTGAGACAAAATGAGAGGAACTACTCTACCCATGACATGGAGTTAGTAGTAGTGGTCTTCCCCTTAAAGATGTGGTGACACTCTTTGATGGGAGAACGGTTTACTGTATACAATGATCATAAGATTCTCATGTATATCTTCTCACAGAAGGACATGAACCTGAGAAAAATATGATGGCTAGAGTTCCTCCAATACTATGACTTTGAGATGGTCTACACTCATGGTAAGAGGAACATGGTGGAAGATGAACACAGCAGGGGGTCTAGTCTTTAGATTCTGAGTGAGGTGACAGAGTAGCTAGCCACATTGTAGTTATCTTTCATGGTTAGTGATGGATAATCTTACCTCTAGTCTATGACAGATACTCCCCCACTCCTATGAGTCAGTGAGGCACAACTTGGGGAAGTAAACAGTGAGGCCCAACATGCTCAAATATCCTCAGGACAAGCTCCTAATGTATGTTCTTATAGCGGGGAGCAAATAATTCTCTTCATAGGAGCCACCATGGTACCAGTGACGCAATAGGAATATGTGTCGCGAGAGATTCATACCTCTACTTTAGCGGTACATCCTATAGAGGAAAGTATTTACCAGGACCTACAACATCAGTAATGGTGGCCAGGGATGGAGAAAGAAGTGGCAGAGTACATATAACGATGCCTCACTTGTCATCATGTGAAGGTCGAGTATCAGGTTACAGCAGGATTTGCACAACCACTTGAGGTACAAGAGTTGAAGCAGGATTGTATCTCCATGGGATTCGTGACAGGGATACCACGTATGTCTAGGGGCCATGATTTTATCTGGGTGATTGTTGACCGACTCAACATGTTAGCCCATATCCTACCATCTGAGGGCGGGGATCAGTAGACGGGCGTGGGGCGTATCTACATACATGAGATAGTATGGCCTCACTAGGTGCCATCGAAGATTATATTAGATCACAACTTTCATTTTATATTAATATTTTGGAAGGGATTATATGAGGAATTCTGGAATAAGCTATGTTTGAGCACCACCTTTCATCCTCAGACAGATTGTCAGACATAGCATACCATACAGACACTCGTTGACATGCACTGTTCTTGTGTCCATAATTTTGACCACAATTGGGAGGACCACCTTATAATTGTGGAGATATCATATAATATAAGTTATAACTCCACCATCATAATGACACCATTTGTGGCCCTGTACGGCCGACCATTCAGATCACCTCTATGCTGGACAGGCCCCGGTGAATCAACACTTATGGGTCCAGAGTTGGTATGGGCAACCACTGAGAAGGTGCATCTCATCCAGGGGAGGATGAAGACTGCACGAATCCAACTGAATTCTTATACTGAAAAGATATAGAGAACCTTGGTGTTCATGGAGGGGGATCATGTCTTCCTACGGTTCTCACCCCAATGAGGATTGCAGATATTTGGTCGGGGCAACAAGCTATCCATAAGGTTCGTCGGACCATTCCAGATCCCCAGTAGAGTATGAGTGGTGGTGTGCCATCTAGTTCTTCCCCCACAGATGCACCAGGTGCATAATTTTATCCTTTTGTCATACCTGAAGAGGTTTATACATGATCCATCACATGTTATCAACTAGGACGAGCTGGACATTGATGATGGGGTGATGATTGTATATTTCCTAGTGAATATAGAGGAATGAAAAAAGTGGGTCTTTAATGGGAAGTCGATTCCTCTGGTGCAAGTTTAGTGGCAGCATGGGAACCCCTAGAACAACATAAGTGAGTGGGAGGTTCAGATGATTTCTCAGTACCCATATTTTTTCCCCTAGTTTTGTTGAAGATTTTGGGGATGAAAATCCCTAAAGTGGGGAGAATGTAAAGACTCAAGAATTAAATATAATTTTTTTAAATTATTTGGGATTGTTATGAGTCTGTGAAAATTGACGGCATGTGATTCCGAGGCTCGGTGTGCCAGAAACAGATTTTATAGACTTTTTATGGTAAGTTAAGTAAACTTGCGAGTGGGAATTTCTAAATTTAGAACCGATGCTCAGAAATAAAATCTGAGGGCACCGTGGAATTCACACCACCGAGATTCACTTAAGTGAGGCTTAAATTTGTCTATATTAGGTCGAGAGAAAAATTCAGTTATGAACTTTTTGAAAGAATAAAAAATTAAAATAATACGTTATTTTATTTTTCTACCACTTCTTGAGTGAAAGTGGCAGGGACCATAGAGGTGGTCGGAATTTTAATGAGGGACATGAAATTCATGGTTACAAATTGATTATGTAACCATACCTTGTTAAATTAATGTTGTTCGTTAATTACACCAATTAATGAACCGTTAATTGAAAAGATGATTAATTTATTAACTCATCCTTGGGATTTTTTAAAACGCTGGATAAGGGAGAGGGTTGTGTGATATTGTGGGAGAAATCCAACGAAGCGCTAATGATCAACCATTCCAAAGAAGAACGGTTTCTTAGATGACATCATTGGGGAAAAATATTTGGGTTAGATGAATGCAGGCGTCTTCAACGAATTTGGATTATTCTCCCACAACCACGTCATCTCCTACGATTCTGAGGTATGAGTTTTTGTTTAAATACAAGTGATTTTTTTCAATATACCGTCTTTGAAAAAATTGAAGAATACAGATTAACCAAAATAAGTTAATCAATGATTCTTACAAAATTGTGGGTCATTGTTGTAGGATTATTGAATGGGTTTTTGTCTTCTCTCAATGATTTTTTGATCTCTCTACCAGTTTGTTTTGATAACATGGAGGGCGCGGGCCAGCCGAACATGGACCGAACCCTACTCCTTTGTTTCATTAATTGCTTTCTTCATGGGCAACAGGAAAATATGGCGGTGAGATGAATCTGGGATCCACGTAGTGTTGGAAGCATCTCAAGATGCCCATAGGTGCAATATGACTGGAATAAAGACATCCAGAGCTCACCCCGGGGTTGTGGAAGCCCCGTTGGCATGGCACCAGTGCCAGCAGGCGACAGTGGTAGTTGGCTCTGGGTGGACGTGGCAGAAAGCAGGGGCAGCCGGCCCTGGGTCGGTGGCATTTTCCGCAGGCAGTGCACCGTCGCTCACTATGGAGGGAGGTCAAAGCTTCAAGAAGTGGTGGAGGGGGACCCGCACCTCGTGGGCCCTGCTGATAGAGGGGGCGGAACCACTTGGCACTGCCATTGAAAAAAGAAAGGATGAATGTCCGTTCGAGAGGGAAGCCAACCCCTACGTGGCCCAGCGGGTCGTGCCCAGCCAAGGCGAGTTGGGCCCAGCTGGTTCGCTGCCTAGATGGACGAGCCCACTGTAGCCCCTCTTGCTCAGGAAACACTAGGATGGGTCTTCACAAAAATGGTGAGGTCAGCCTAGGTCGGGTTGGTCGGGTCGGTCCTACGGGGTCAGACCAGACCTAGACCCTTTTCGACCGAGTTTCTCTTAGAATTCCATAACTCACAAATGAGATGTTCGTTTGATGAACCGTCTATAGAGTTAGAATACATGGAACAAGATGGTACTTTTGAGATACTCCACTAGAGTTTTGGAGAATTTTGGATTATATCCAGGTTGGATTGAACCCGAATATAATTGGGCCCTTGATACTAAAATGATTATAACTCACTGATCGAGCATATGATTGATGTTTCATCTGTCGTGTTGGGACCCTTACGACATGGTCGTACTTTGGGTTACTCCTTTGTGTAAAATTATGGTATTTTAGGCATGAACTATAACTTACACAACAGATTCTATAGAACTCAAGCGCACCAAGATCGGGAAATCTTGTGCCTCGGTATCTATTGATGAGCGACTCTGTGTGGATCAACATCATAGAGACCATGTGTGGATCAATATAATAGATAACATGTATGGATAGAAAGTTGAAAAACATATTTGTGGTTATGTTGTGGAACTTCTTAAAAAAATAAAATGATATAGATTCAGACTAATCATCGGTATTCCTGATCTCTGAGTTTTATACGAGGTGTAAGATGACATTATTTCATGCTTTGTGTTTGAGGTCATTCTTCGTGGTTTTTACTTTGTGGAATTCTAGGGGAACATCAGGGGTATTGGGTCCCTACTGGATACTATTATAATCACCCCTTCATGAGCTTCTCCCGCACCTTGTCATGTCTTGTGTAGATGATGGGCAGCGTGGATGAGACTTTATGGAGCCAGGACTAGGCGGGACATGGAGGTGACTGGTTGATGTGGAGAGTTGTGGAGATAAGATGTACCTACCCTTCAGGTTGGATCCTTGGTGGAAGAACTCATTAACTATTTTCTGTTATAGTGGTACCTTTTATTTGGGCTTGTATTCTGGACCCTTTACATTTGCACTTAATTTTACACACTATTGTAGGTTTTAGTTGAGGTTACACCATTCTAATTCTATTATGTTTTACTTGTGCGCAGTGTACGATGTCTCTGTGTGTACAAGTTTTGAGGCAATGCCTTCCCATTTTAGGAAAATTTCTTTTTCGGTGCAAGTCACCATCCCCTGGACAATGGAAGGCGGGCTTGGGGTTGTCACAGCACGGGCCCCAGTGTACTGTTCATTACATGATATATATAAATACTTCAATATTTATACCAACAATAAATTACCTTACAAATAATACAATAGTCAAGTCATTAATATATAAAATTGCAATATTGAATATATCATCATTGAATTCCTTCCAAAAATAGAATTGGTCAAAATTTATCTAAAATTCATTTCACGTTAAATTTATGAAGTTAAACATATGATTCCACTAAATTGCATCATTCTTTAAACCCTTAAAATCACTTCCCTAGATTTCACATGAGTTCCTAGTTTTGATTCTTCTAATAACTAACTAGTTTCTCCATATATATCTTCTCATATAAATTATTTCAAAACGGAATATTATTTGTATCTTCAAAAATCCCTACTGAAGTACACCAATGGAAACAAATAATAGAAATATCCAGATAATAATATATTAAACTTTCAGTGAAAATATCACAGCCAAATTCATATATTACATATATTAAAACACCATTATGACTAGTCATTCCTTGTACCTATAAAGACCTGGAAATTTCAAGGAAAAGTTTTACTTAAATACTTTGGAATTTTACTAGTCCCTGGTTTCTGACGGCACTTGATTTTGTGGCCCAGTGTGTCCGGAATCAATTTTTGATGTTTTGTTCAGGTACGTTCAGTAAACGTACGTGCGGGTTTTTCTATCTTTTGAACCGGAGCGTGGAATTGAAATCTGAGGACACCAATGAACACGCAACGCTGATATTCTCTTAAGAGGACCATTACCACAGTTGCGTTTGATCGGGAGGAGAAGTTAATTTTTTTGGATATTCATTAAAAAATAATAAAAATTATGTGTACATAATTTTTATTTGATGGTGGTTATTTCCTCCAAAGAGGAGTTGGATGTGGGGCCCACACCCCACATAACCTCCCATGTGAGGATAATGGTGGTGGGGCACACAAATTCCCTAACCCCCTCAACTCCCCTCTTTAACTCCCTTTAATCCCTTCTCTTAACTCTCCACCTCCTTCCATTATGTGTGCCACCTTCATCTTTTTAATTAATTGAGCACCATTAATTAATTGGTTCATTTAGAATTAATTTTAAGTGCTTAGAATTATTTAGTTGGGTGGCTTTTATTATATTTTCATTGGAAAATATGCGATGGAGGAGGCTTTGGAGAGTGGAGGAATAGTGTTTCTCTCTCGACGAAGAACGATGACGACCACAAAGAACGACATCCACTTCGACGAAGAACATCAATTCCACTGTGGAACGACGGCGTGTCTTCCTTACTCTTACTCCACGTCAAGGGAGAAGACACTGCTCATGAGGAACGCCATCTATGACAAAAACTCTTCCTCCAACATTGAAGGGATGGCACCGTTCTCCGCGACACCGTCATCCACGACGCCCGACTACCACGACGCTCATCTTCCACAGCTCATCGACGAATGAACCTCAATTACGAGGTAGGGGATATTGTATAATTTTATATATGTAATTTATACCTTCGGAGATTAATTTTGGGTGATTGTTTGAACCACTAACGTGGTGGGTACGGGCTAACGAACAAGTCCGGACCCACCACCAACTGGTTTGTGATGCGCGTTTTGTTGGGCGATGGGTGAATGGAAGGGAAACAACATGTTGAGGCTGTCGCAGTGTAGAGAAAAACCCGAGAGGTCCACAGGCACAGAAGGGAGGAAAAATGGACAACCGTAATGATTCCGGTGGCCCGCGGAAGATCGCGGCAGCGCCGACGACTGGCACCAGCCGGCCTTAGGTGGAAGACCTTCGCGGCGGCGGTGGCGCGGAAACCACACCACGCGGGTTCTGGTGAGGCTAGGTGGTGCCAGCCTGGTGTTTCCATTATGAAGAACCGGGGGAGGCCACCCCCCTCTCGGATAGCCTGGCCGAGCCACGGCCGGCCACCAGGCTGGACCGCTTGCATTCGGGCCAGGCCGCTTGTGCACGGGCCAGGCCGCCTGCCGCACGGGGTGGGCCGCCCTCATGCGGGATGGGCTGCAATCATCGGGTCGGGCTTTGCCGCTGGGTCGGGTCATGCCCTACCAGATCATACCCTGATCCGAGTTGGGTCGACCCGGTTCGGGCTGACCCAGGGTGGGTTGGGCCGGGTCGGACCGGGCCCAGACCCCCCCTCTTCGGACCATTTTCAGTTTTTCGCCCATAACATGAGCTACAGACCTCTGATCGACGCACTGTCTGTCACATTGGATTATTTGGATCAAGATGGTCATTTTAGTATATCATACTCAAGGTTTTGGAAAAGTTTGTGTATTGCAAGGTTGGTTCGATCCCGTAACCAACCGGGCCCTCGGAGCAGAAACACATATAACTTAAGGACCGGATGTCCGATTGACGTGTCGTTAACTACGTTGGATATCTTTTGATGAGACTTTCCTTTTGACATACTCCACATAATATTTGGATGATATTGGAGTATGGTCGGGTTGGTTTTATCTTAAAAACCAACCGGGCCCCTAGAACGGAAAAACCAATAACTCACAGAACGAGATTCCGATTTACGCGCCGTCCGTTGCGTTGAGACCCCTATGATGAGGCGGTCCTTTATGATACTTCTACGTGAGACTTCATGACACATGGAGTATCGGCTTGATGCTCTTAGAGAGGTCCCTCCTGATGACGAGTGAGCAGATTGCAGAGACCTAGTAGCTGGCTGAGACTTGACGACTACTGATCGATTGACTCAGTGTGATTCAAATGGCCCAGTGGGGAGTGCTTGGATGTAGCAGTATACCCATGGTGGAGGAGCACTTGGTTGTAGCGGCAGACCTGCGGTACTCGAAATAAGGAGTACCTCTGGAAGATATGAGGAGGAGGTCCTGGTTGTAGCGGCAGACCGATGGTGGGAAGCGCTTGGTTGTAGTAGCAGGCCCACAGTACTCGACAAGTGGAGTACTTCAGCAGTCCAAAGTTATTGGGAAGCGCTGGATTGTAGCAGCAGGCCCACTGTACTCGACAGAGGTAGTGTTCTCTAGCAGTCGTGGTTTCGACATCGTGAATAAAAATCCTGGTTTGAGGTGAGTCAATGACCTTTGTGTTTTTCCTCATGAATGAGATGGGTTACTTGATAACTTAGGTATATGTATAGGCATATACCTAAGTAGGGTTGGTTGATACTTCGTGGTTGTATCTCTCTTTGTGGTTTATCCTGGATAGATTTTGTGAGACCTTGAGGGTCTCTGGGTCCCTTATGAGTATCGTTATAGTCACCCCTGTATGGGCAATGCCCCCACATCGTTGTGTTGGATGCAGAAGATGGACAGCACTAACCGAGGTTGAGTGTATGAGGACTGGACGGTACCCAAAGGTGGACCTCACAATGAGACGGTACCCGGAGGAGAAGGACAGGTGTGGAGCACTGAAGAGGCTTCATGTACCTACCCTTCGGGTAGGATCTGTGGTGGATGATCTAAGTGCTGCTAGACACCTTCCAGCTGTTTGTCTTTTAGTTGTATCTATTTTTGATTTCCTTGTACTTTACTGTTGGGATTTTATTTCCGACCCCCTTTACTTTCAGAAAAATTGTTACACAGTTTTTACTTCGTGTTTTCTTCTGCTTGTACTCTGGTTTTGTGTGTTTACGATTTATAAAGGCAATGCCTTCCCAATTATAGGGAATTACGCCATTGGTGCTAGTCGCCAGCCCCTGGTCTACAGAAGGCTGGCTTAAGGTAGTCATGATGCGGGTCCTGGGACAGGTTGTGACAAATTGGTATCAAAAGAGTCGGTTCTACTGCAGAACTTAGGACTCTGATATTTATTTTCTGTGAAGCTGTGGTGTTAAGGGAACTAAGTGTGGTTTTTAGTTCAGGGAGTCCAGTGTTGGTGCGGGGGGGCTAACATATCCATACAATAGGACCCTGACTTCTGACTTCCGACTCAGTACACAAAAACACTGATTGCATGTGTGTTTTCAAAAAAAAAATTCTTTAAGTTAGCTCAAACCAAGTCAACTCATTAGGTATCATCTTTTAACCGGGTCGCATATATTATTTCAAGATGCCTCCCCACGGATGACCAGTTCGATCCCCGAGAGTTGTACGTACTGACAGCCCGCTAAGCGACGAGGCCTCAGTACATGGCCCTCTACTAGTGGAGGCACCAATGGTACTACCACCCTTTGGTCCACCAATTACACTAGCCCCAGTAGTAGAGAGTGCACACCACTTGAGCGCACTGCACGAGTTCCAGTGCTAGAGGCCACCCAGGTTCAGGGGAGAGACGGACCCGCAAGTGGCTGGGGATTGGCTGGAGGTTGTGGTGAGAGTCTTCAGACTGGTAGGGACACCAGCAGACATCATGGTGATCCTTGCTGCCAGCCTCTTTCAGGCAACAACATACAGATGGTGGAGCCTTATGCTCCAGATGCATGATGAGGTGACACTTCTATGGATAGATTTCAAGAGTCTCTTCCGGGCAGAGTTTGTACCAGCCACCCTTCGAGCAGTGTGGATACAGGAGCTACGGCATCTTCGGTAGGGTAGCATGATAGTGGCGCAGTACTCAGTGAGGTTCACCGACCTCTCGTGTTACTCCACTGATATGGTAAAAGACCCATTCATTAGGGCCCTAACCTTTGAGTAGGGACTCAGGTGAGAGATAATAGCTTCAGTTATCTCCCACAGCATCCCGACGCAGACGAGGGTGTTGGAGTGAGCCCTCCTAGTGGAGAGTTTCCTTGATGAGCAGTCTCCAGCAGCGGGACCCACCACTAGTTGACATGCAGTGGAGTATTATATAGCTGGCAGTAGACAGATGAAATAGAGGTCCAAGAGGACTAGACCCACAGGTAGTCGACTACATGACTCAAGATCATGTGTGCGAGGCACCCGGGGTAGAGAATGACTTACCAGGAGAGGAAAGTGTTACTCCTATGGCGGGCTTGGTCACATGGCACGTGACTGTCCGACCCACTGTACAGACGATCAGCAGATAGATGAGGGTCCTCCCAGGTAGAGGCATATGTTCAATCGAGGTGGACCGTAAGGAGCAGGAGACCTAGGTAGAGGAGCTGGTCATGCAACTGGTGGTGGACGACGCTTCGAGGTGTTGCCACCACCACCACCAGGAGGACCACCCTGACCACAAGGAATGGGTAGACAGGGGAGATCACAACTTCAGGAAGGTGAAGCATACAACCATGGAGCTCTGGAAGCAAGTGGATAGGAGCAGGACTAGTTCCAGGCATAGAGGCCTCTGTTCATGATGCTTATATCTTCGTTAATGTCATTTTTGTGGTTTCTTTGTGCCTTTGTACTTCGAGTTGTAGTAATAAAAGACACTTTTCCTTGTGACATTTGCTTTCCTTCCATTTTGTGTAGTTAATACAAAGAGGTTCCAGTTAAAACTATTGACTTGAACCTCACATTCGAGATTCCTACTGGAGAAGACCCAGTGACCACACACTGTTGCCGACAGTGTGACTCAACCCTTAGAGGCAAGAGTAATGTTTGGATCTCTTGGTAGTAGCGTCGAGGCCTTACTATGTCGTCCATGACATGAATTTATACCATTCATGTTAGGATTGACTGCATTAGGGGAAGGACGTGGTTTATCCAGGGGATGACACCAGATTTCTCTTTTCGAAAGAGGAGAAATCATAACAGCTCTTGTAAATCATAGGTAAATTAGGGTGTAGATGAGATATTTTAAATTGGCTAGTCTCACACATAGTTCGTTGGGAGAACGCTTTACAGTCACTTCCCCACTTCTTCAGCGAGTCAAGGAGGCACAGCGTGGAGACATTGACTATGAGATGATACGTGTTCGGATATCCTCAGGGAAGACACTTGATGGGTTTTATGAAGGTAGGGAGTCAACACTTGTATGACTAGAGATGGTTCAGGCTACGACAGAGAAGGTGCAGATCATCCAGGAATGGATAAAGACTGCATAGAGCAGATAGAAGTCTTATGACGATCGGAGACTGACACCACTGGAATTCGATGATGGTGGCCATGTTTTCTTACGGGTCTCACCTCGATGGGCTCTACGGAGATTTGGCCGGGGTGGAAAGTTATCTCCACGATTCATCGGACCTTTCCAGGTCCTCAGATAAGTAGGTGAGGTGGCATACCTACTTTACCTTCCACCTCAATGGCACCAGGTGCATAACGTCTTCCACATATCTCAGCTGAGGAGATACGTGCACGACCCATCCCACATCATCGACCATGGGGAGCTGGACATCGATGACGGGGCAACATTCACAGAGGTTCCAGTAGAGATCGAGGATCGACAGGACTGGGTCCTGTGTGGATGGTCGATTCCACTGGTGCACATTCGCTGGTAGCACGGTAACCTCCAGGAGAGCACATGGGAGGAGGAGGCTCAGATGCATGCTCAGTACCCTATTTTGTTTCCTTAGAGTGTTTTGTAGCTTTACGGGGACATAAAGACCTGAGGTGGGGGTAATGTAAAGACCTGGAAATTTCAAGGAAATTTTTTTCTTAAATAATTTGGAATTTTACGAGCCTACGATTTCTGACGACACATGATTATGAGGCCCGGTGTTCCCGGAATCAATTTCTGAAGTTTTGTTCGGGTACGTTTAGTAAACGTATGTGTGGGATTTTCTATCTTTTGAACTGGTGCTCAGATTTGAAATCTGAGGACACTGATGAACTCGCAGTGCCGGTATTCGCATAAGGGGACCTTTACCGTAGTTGCGTTTGATCGGGAGGAGAAGTTAATTTTTTTTTGAGATTCATTAAAAATAATAATAATAATTTGTACATAATTTTTATTTGATGGTGGTTATTTCCTCTAAAGAGGAGTTGTATGTGGGGCCCACACCCAACATAACCTGTCATGGGAGGATAATTTTGGTGGGGCCCACACGAGCCCTAACCCCTTCAATTCCCCAATTTAACTCCCTTTAACCCCCTCTCTTAACTCTCCACCTCCCTCCATTAAGTGTGCCAACTTCATCTTTTTAATTAATTGAGCACCCTTAATTAATTGGTTTATTTCGAATTAATTTGAAATGCTTGGCATTATTTAGTTGGGTGGATTTTATTATATTTTCTTTGGAAAATATTCGATGGAGGAGGCTCTGCAGAGTTAGAGGAATAGTGTTTCTCTGTCGACGAAGAACGGTGACGACCGCGAAGAACGACGTCCACTTCGACGAAGAACGTCGATTCAACCAAGGAACGAAGACGTGTCTTCCTTCCTCTTCCTCCATGTCAAGGGAGAAGACACCGCTCGTGAGGAATACCGTCTATGACAACGAGTATTCCTCCAACATTGACGGGATGACACCATTCGCCACAACACCGTCTTCCACAACGCCTGACTACCGCGACGCTCATCTTCTGTGGCTCATCGATGAACGAACCTCAAATACGAGGTAGGGTGATATTGAATAATTTTATATATGTGAATTATACCCTCGAACATGGGCGATTATTTGTTGTGTGATTGTATGAACCACTAACATGGTGGGTACGTACTAACGAACAAGTCTGAACCCACCACCAACTTGTTCGTGATGCGCGATTTGTTGGGCAATGAGTGAACAGAAGGGAAACGACGTTTTGAGGCTGTCGTAGTGTAGAGGAAAACCCGGAGGGCCGGAGGTGAAGATGGGAGGAAAAATGGAGAATTGGAATGACTCTGGTGACCCACGGAATATTGCGGTGGCACAGGTCACCGGCACGGCAGTACCGGCGGCCAGAGGTGGCGGCCGGCACCGGCCGGCCGCCTGGAGGCAGCGGCGCCCTAGCGCGCAGCCGGCAAAAGACCGCCGCGACATTGGTCGCGGTGGCGATTGAGCGGAACCCGCGCTGCATGGTTTCTGGGGAGGCTGGATAGTTCCATCTTGGCGCCGCTGTTACGAAGAACTAGGGCAGCCCCCCCCCCCCCCCACCCACTCGGCCAGCCTGGCCATGCCGCGGCCAGCGACCGGGCCGGAGTGCTTGCGCGTGGGCTGGGCCACCTGTGCGGGGGCCAGGCCACCTACCGCGGGCCGGTCTGCCCTCACGCAGACCGGGCCAGGATCCTCCGCCGGGCCGGGACGTGCCCTACGGACCAGACCCGGATCTGGGTTGGGCCGTCCCAGGGCGGGTTGGGCCGGGTCGGACCGGGCCCAGACCCCCCCTCTTCGGACCGTTTTTGGTTTGTTGCCAATAACATGATCTACGGACCTCCGATAGATGCAACGCCAGTTGAGTTGGATTCCTTGGATCAAGAAATTCATTTTGGTATATTACACTCAATGTTTTGGAAAATTTTGTGTATGGACAGGTATGTTCGATCTCGTAACCAACCGGGCCCTCGGAGCGGAAACGCTTATAACCTAAGGACCAGAAGTATGATTGACGTGCTGTCAACTATGTTGGATTAATTTTGATGAGACGATACTTTTGATATACTCCACGTGGGATTCGGATGAGATTTGAGTATGTTCGGGTTGGTTTTAGCTTAAAAACCAACCGGGCCCGAGGAACGGAAAACCCAATAACTCACAGACCGGGCGTCCGATTGATGCAACGTCTGTTGCGTTGAGACCCCTATGATGAGGCGGCCCTTTTTTATTCTTCTATGTGAGAGTTAGTGACAATGGGAGTATTGGATTGAGGCTCTTGGAGCGGACCCTCCTGGTGACGAGCGAGCAGATTGCAGAGACCTAGTAGCTGGCTGAGACTTGACGACTGCTGATTGATCAACTCGGAGTGATTCAGATGGCCCAGTGGAGAGCGTTTTGTTATAGCAGCAGACCCATGGCGGAGAAGCACTTGGTTGTAGAGGTAGACCCGCGGTACTCAACAGAATGAGTACCTCTGTTGGCTATGAGGGGGAGCGCTTGGTTGTAGCCACAGACCCATGGTGGGAAGTGCTTGGTTGTAGCAGCTGGCCCACAGTACTCAAAAGGTGGAGTACTTCAGTAGTCCAAGGTTAGTGGGAATCACTTAGTTGTAGTGGCAGGACCCTTGTACGCGATAGAGGAGGATTTTTCCAGCAGCCGTGGTTTCGAAATCTTGAATAAAAATCATGGTTTGAGCTGGTTCAATGACCTCTGTGTTTTCCCCATGATTGAGATGGGTTACTTGATAACTTAGGTATATGTATGGGCATATACCTAAGTATGGTTTGTTGATACTTAGTGATTGTATCTCTCTTTTTGGTTTATCCTGGATAGATTTTGTGAGACCTTGAGGGTCTCGGGGTCCCTACTGAGTATCGTTATACTCACCCCTGCACGGGCTATGCCCGCACCTCGTTGTGTTGGACGCAGATGACGGACAGAACTGACCGAGGTTTATGTACGAGGACTAGATGGTACCCGGAGGTGGACCTCATGATGAGACGGTACCCAAAGGATACGGACGAGCAAGGAGCACTAAGGAGGATTTCTGCACCTATCCTTCAGGTAGGATCTATGGTGGATGATCCAGAAGATGCTAGACACCTTCCAGCTATTTGTCTTTAAGTTGTATCGATTTTTTCATTCCTTTTACTTTACTGTTGGGCATGTATTTCTGGCCCCCTTAAATTTCAACATACCTGTTACACAGTTTTTACTTAGTGTTTGATTCTTCTTGTACTCTGGTTTTGTGTGTTTATGATTTATAAAGGCAACGCCTTCCCAGTTGTAGGGAATTACACCTTTGGTGCTAGTCGCCAGCCCCTGGCCTATGGAAGGTGGGCTTGGGGTAGTCATGATGTGGGCCCGAGGGATGGGTCATGACAGTACCTGTATCCACCATCCACATCAAATTTTAATTAATACACAAATATTTTCAAAGGGACGTTCATCCAAGTATGCCTCTCAATTAGATCTCATGTTCTAGAATCATTGATCGAATTGAAATAATCCCTCATGGATAAATCCAACCGATCATCTGTAAAGAAAAAAATTTCGTACATTATATATGTATATTTATTCATATTTTTCCTCTGGAATTATTTGTAAAATGAAACACCATAGCCTATAATCCATGACTCAATCGAGTGGGAGACAGTTAAAATTAAACCACTCTTATATAATTTAATTGTTTTTCCTATGTATCTTCTAGAATTCACATTCTGATAATTACAGTATTTATTCGGGTTACCATTATCACTATACTTGTAATAATTTGTATTACCCATCATTAAGCTACTTCTATTGTTACTTATTCTCCAATTCCCATTTCACTGATATTTCTTTGATGTAGAATACAACTTACCACCACATGATAAGAATTTCTCAAATCTCCTTGATCTCTTAAAAAATTAATTCTTTATTTAATACTACATATCCAATATCCAAAAACACAACATCATATTTTTTAGGTTATATTTTTTAATGTGATTATCATATTACCATATTTCTATAGGGATGAGAGAAAAAATAATTCTCACTCAAAATCTATAAAGTTAACCATCAGTGAGTCAAAAAAAATTAATCATTTTGATGTCATTAATGGGATATTCCACTTGTTTACCTTCTCACATCATCATTTAGAAGAACTTTTGTTAAACGGAAACTATATTCATTTCCATCAGCATTTAACACAAGTTAGTTAGAGGCTTCATATATTCCAAATCTATTTGTACTCCATAAAAGTTATGATCCAATCTCTATGCATGGGAATTATGAAATTACCATGATGATTTATTATATAACTACTTGTACTTTTCCTTATTTTTCAATTGAATCTTAGTACTCATCAATGATTGATCAATGTTCTTGTATAAGAGAAAATTCCCAATAAAAAAATTTTAGAACCAAAATCAATTCAATAAAACCTCCTCAGCAATAAATTATCCTTCTCCAACACCATTTCTGAATATTTATAAACAAAAATTTAATTTATAAACATGTAACAGGTACCGGGATAATCGTTATTAAAACTATTCTATAAAGAAAAGAGATTAATAATGATGATAATATGATATCTAAGTCACATTTATCTAGATCTAACCATATGAATATCCTCCAACTAAAATGTTGGTAGTAATTATATCCAATAAAGATATGAAATGGTTTACAAAAAATCATTCATTTGATGAAATGATGAAACAATTGTTCATATCGAACTATGTTGTCTAGAATAAAGAATAATCTATTCATAACTCAACAAACTACAATGTAAAAAAATATTCAAACATGAAAATAAAAAAAATATAAGAACAAAACTGAATGGAAATAAACTATAAGGAAATTAAAATTTTCATAGTTTATATGTGATTCATAATTAATGGGGGAATACTACATCATTTTCAGTAAAGAATCAAATGATGTTTATAGTTTAATTATATTGATTTGATGATCTATCTCATCAATGAAAAAGAAGAATAATTAGGTTTATCCTATCTAAATATTATATGATCTCCATTATGAGTTCTTATATACATCACTTATCTTTTAGGATATAACTCCCTTCAGACAATGAATTACAACACTTTCATGTGGTATACTAAGTCTATCCTAAAATAGTAATGTGTAAAATCTTATATTATCTACTAGAATACATATATTTAATTCCATTAACAAAATACTCAATGATTAAAAATATCTCAAACCAACATGGGTAAATGCAAAATCGGTCACTAGATCTGATCTGAGACACGATTAGAAGGGTGTTATCGATCCCCACATGCATGAAATTAGTTCCAGGAATCATTAGAGTAACCAAGGGAACAATTTACACCATTATAAAAATAAAAAAACTAATAAAATAAAAAAAAAATTTATCCTATATATACAAATCAATACTGATAATATCTTATACATTTGATGAAAATACAACTAATTGAACAATAAATCTCAAATGAACAAGATGACCACATCGACTTCATGTGACCAGGAAGGTCACTGTATAACACTAAAACCAACCATCACCCATAGTGATTAAACTATAGATTATTCTTATACCAAAGGATGAATATAATAACGAACTATATATAGGAGTATTAAAACTCAATATGAATATCGAAAAAAATCTATTTCAAAATAAATTACTTTAAAATTAAGAAAAACATCAACATGAAGTTTTAAATACAATATATAAACATAAAATTTCCCACACATTTTCCAATTTAAAACCAATAATGGTCAATTTATTTTTATACCATTTAAAACTAGACTCTTTTCCACGAAGGGACCATATGAATTTTAAAAAGGGAATGGTAACATTCCATTTATTAGAGATAAGGAGTGTAAAAGATTTTCATAACCTTTTTCCATAACCCTTGAAAACATTTTAATATTCTTGGAATAATAACAAAATACTGAAGAATATATCACAATAATCATTAATCCTTGGAAATTGGAAAATATCAGTTAATAGTTTTTAACCAAAAATGAATCACCATCATTTACTATAGAAATATAAGTTACAATAGACATGGGTTAAACTAGGAGATTGTAAATAAACCAGAACACACTAATACATGATGAATCATACCCGAAAGAATGAATAAATCAATGAAATAATAAACACCCTCATATATGGACTATCCCATGCATGGTTCGGACTTAGGGGAACTATCCATATAAACAATAAAAGTATATATCCATGGTTATGGGCCACTAGTTGGAGCATAATTCTAACTAGTGTATTATCGTTAAACAAAAATTAGATCATTATGGTAGGTTCCCATGTCTATATGAATATAGATGGGGAGAAAACTGATTCCAACTTATCATAAAATCATATGTGTACATATATAATAATAATCACACAATAGACATCACCTAGTCACTACAATGACTAATATATTATCTTAATGCTCATAAATCTCAATGGATTCCACAACGTGGATGTCTCATTCCACATAATGTAAATTCTTGAAGAGGACTCCAAAATGATTACATCCCACTAATTCAACATAAACATAGAAAGATAATTATTCAAGGAGAGTTTTCTCAATCACAATTTTCACCATATTGCACAAAAGATCCAAACTGGCCATCAAGAATCTTTTATGTAACCACCATTTTTAAAGAACCAAGACCACCAATACAAAAATGTATATAAAAACTATTTTATAGTTAAACACATTCATAATAAATTTCATTTAAACAATCTTATCACATTTTCATGCTGATGCCGCTTTCAAAAAAAATCAAAATGGGCCACACATTACAAACACATACCAATCCACTTTTAATAGACAAATACACAATTCATTTAAATCCAAAAAATCTTTAAAACTATTCTATGAAACCCAAACCATCATTTAATATTCCAACACATAATAAAAAATACTCACAAAATCCAAAGAGTCATTTAATCGAACACTTAGAGTGAAAAATTTAACAAAACAAATCCATTTATCACCAAACAAGGATGAATACATAACTTTCCACACAAAATAATTATTCCACACATCACAAAATACTCTTTAATATTCATGGAAGGTGAAAATTTTAGAAAATAAATGATTCTTAAATTTAAAAGTCACGTTCAATGGGAAAACTACCTCAATCTCACGGTTCTTCCACAACAAACACTCGAAACCAGGTCGTGAAGGTACAAAGTAGAGAGAATAACCTAGAAGAACCTAAAAACACAAAAAACCCCAACATAAATAAATTAAAACATAATCCCTAGATCTCTAGGACAATGGAAAAAGAAGATCTCTTGAGAAAATGAATTAAGTGTGATAGGGGGGGTTATAGGTGATTACATTGATAAATTACCCTTTAAATGTGAATAAATGAATAGATCAAAAGAAAGGGGGAATAATGAATATCTTAATTAAAAAAGGAGTTCCTCACAAAGGGATGTATGAACCAGGCAGGTGAAGAAATTAGCAGATTGGGGGTAGAAATCTTAACAGTGAAAAACATTTATTTAACCTTTCTAATGACTAGGGTAGCTCACATGATTTGTCCGAATTGTTTTGTAAATTGTGTTCCAAAAGTGAGGACTGGGTCTACCATGAGAGAGTGATTTCAAAAATACAATAATCATGGGTTAACCAACCATGTGTCAGTTCTAAACCCTCAACTAGTAGCACACCAATGCTCATACGACTTCCTGTTCTAGGTCCCACAGTTTCCTATAACCATGATCCAACTATGCAGCTTGAGAAAAAAAAACCCAAAATATGGTGATCCAACCAATTCCAACCATGTGCCAAATCATATGCACACATATATAATAAAAAATCATCAAACAACCATCACCCAAGTCACTATAATGACAAATATCCTTACTTATAGTTCATAGATCTCAAAAGATTCCACATGGAGGATCTCCCATTCCCTAAAAATTAAATGAGCCCAAAGGACTCCAAATTGAGTACATCCCACCCCTTCAACATAAACTGATCAAGAGAAGTATACAAGGAACTTTTTATCAATCACCATTTTTACAAAATTTACAAATGACAAATCATGAATATTTTAAGAAACCCCCTTTCAATAAAGAAAAATCCACCTTTCAAAAAAGGTATATAAACGCCATTTTCTATTTAAAACCTTTTAGAAAAAAATTTATTTAATTATCACATCATATCTTCAATCTAAATCCACATTTACAAAAATTTATAAATGGGCCATTCATTACTAACACATATTAATCAACATTCAAAATAAAAATAAACACTACATTAAATCCAAAATGAGTTGTTAAATCGTTCAAGAATCCAAAACCATCATTTCCTATTCCAATAATAAATTATAAATACATACCATGTTTTTACATACCAAAAATTACTCAAAAAATCCAACCGGTCATTTTATCAGTCATATGGAGTCCAACATTTAACAAAACAAAGCCATTTATAAAAAACAATGATGAATTAACCACCTTACGCACAAAACAATTATTCCATACACACATATCACTATTTAATATTCATATTTTTTTGAAAAGAATGAAAAAAAATGATTCATAAATTTAAAAGGATATTTTAAAGGGAAACATACCACAATCCAACATTTCTTCAAAAACACATTCATGATACCAGCTTGCAAATGTCCAACTAAGTAAGAACAACCAAAATAAATCTTAAACACACACAAAAGCCCACATTAATAATTTTTAACATTAATCATATATTCCCTTGAATATGGAATAAAGATATATCTAGTGAAAATGGAAGAATAATGAAGAGGGAGGAGAAGAGTGTATATTACCTTGAGGAATCACCCTTAATACTTGGAAAACCCATAGATGTACACCATGGGATGAAGGAGGATGATAGGATAATAATGTTGAGAAATCCCTTGGTCATTAAAAACCTTTTGGGGGATGAAATGGACTGATTGGGGATAAATACCTAAGAGCTAAAAGGAGTCATTTAACCTTTTTATTGACATAATTATCTCACAATGTTTAGCCGCACTATTTAGTAAAACAGGATCTAACTATGTGAAATGGTTCTCCCCAAAAACAATTTCATCTAAAAATATTTAAGAATGGTTTAAAAAACCATGCATGATCCATTCACCTTCAAACAGAAATGCACCAAATATCACACTTTTTCCTAAGATAATTTTCATGGTTTCCTATAATCATGTGCCGACTGTGCAGTAAGAGAAACAAAACCCTAAGACTAAAAATTGAAAAATGTCACAACCAAAAAATGAGCCAAAAAACCAAGGAAAAAAATAAACTATATGATAGTATTAATATAAAATAAAATATATAATCTCCGATGAAAAAAAACATAAGCACGTTATTGTATTTTCCCACACCACATCCACTTGAATTAGTTATGTGGTAATATCTTTTTATAATATTCTAATTTAGGATTTATTTTTTTTATAAAATTTGATCTTATATTCATCATAGCCACCCCATAACCATTTCCTTATTAAATAATAGAATTTATTCATACAATCTTCCCAATTCCATTTCATTAAACCCTTTTCTTTAAATTTATTTTTCATTTACAAAGTCGAAATCAAAAACATTCATTCAAAAGAGGTAGTTATCTTTACTCACCTCCTAAAAAAGATATAATGGAAAATTTTCAATACAATAAATAACCAAAATTCTACCTTTTTATTTAGTAGTGAAATCACTCAATCCTATATTCCATAAAATTTTACATGGTTTCATTTTAGTAATTTGGAATAAAGGGATTTAATTAATGATGCATTAAATACTTTTTAATTAGTTAATAGGGAAACCATGTGGATATTTATCTTTTTTAATTGAGTGTGGTTAATGATATGGCCAACATATATAATCCAACTATAAAAGGAGAATTTTATTAGAATATATTTTGAAATTTCAATTGTATAATTTTTTACATGATACAATTTTATGGAATTTTTCATATTATTGGATAAAAAATATTTAATTATAAAAGATAATTCTTTTAGTGGGAGGATTATTTCCAAAATTGTTAGTTAATATCCAAATGAATATTATTTCTAATATAATTAGTGTATAACTATAGGTTTAAACTAATTTTTGATAAATATTTGTTATGTTTTATTTTATACATGTTATTTAAAATCATTGGGAATCTACTTTGAATGATTTTTTTATAACCATAATAAAATACATTAAATTATATGATAATGATGAATTATTCATAAAAGTATGTATTTATATGTTTCTTATTGAAAATATTCTATCTTTTATGAATTATATTTTAATTAATTGTGTTCTAAAATATTTTTAGTGAATGAATTATTTTATTTGTTAGAATATTTCTGTTGAAATTAAATTCATATAATTCACTTTAACGTGAAATTTATGCGTATGTTCTAATTTTTTAGTAGTTTAAAGATAGAAACATTTTAGAATGTTTTTAGTTATATGTCTTATATTTTGTATTGAAACCCTTATATTCCATATTTATGATGATGTTTTTACTTGATTTGGATCAATAATAACCTTTTTTCATTTTAAATATAAAATGATTTTATTCGTTATTCCACCTTGATATATACAATTTTGAAACAAATGGAGTCTTATGTTTTTTTATCGATATTTACCTATAAAAAACTATATTACATTTTCTGGACCTAATCATTTTCGAAAATGATTTTAAAATTTATCATTTTAAATCATGATTTATATGTCAGTAGATTGATTTGTCTATTGAAATTTAGAGGTGATTTTCAAAATTCGAATGATTAATCAATTTTATTTCCCAATGGATTCAATGTGTTGAACTTTTTCAATTCCTCAATAGAGAAAAAACTTTGGGGGTACGTTTTTTAATTTAAATTTATTTTATATTTTATATTTTATTTAATAGATATATTTTATATTCAGAATGAGTTTGAAATGAACTACAAATCTATGTTGATCCTTTTCTATTGAAATGGTTTTATGAATCTAATAATATTAAGATATTAATTGTAATTTTTTTCTCATTCACTGTTAATTTTTTTTCTAATTTTTCTAAATACCATTTTATTGGTTATATATATTTTTGGTATGTTATCACCATTTAGAAAAAGATATGTTTAGAATAGTACATGGAAAAAATCTCATTGATTAAATTTCATTCTAAATTTTGAATTTTTCAATCCTTTAATAAACTGAAACTATGTTGTTGAATACTGATTTATTTTATTAAGAGTATTCAATAACATATGAAATGAAATCCCCAATGGGGGAATATTCAATGAAAATTACATCATTTCATGGGTTTAAATATTTTCATTTTTGAGATTAATTAGCACTTAATTAGTGTGTTGAATAAATTTGTTGAGAAAAAGAAAGGAAAAATATGTGTGGAAATTCTATGTGGATATATTGTGATACTTTTTTGAGACATATATTTTATAAAAATTAAGTTATCTAGTGTCTAGTTGTATTTTAATAAAAAATATTTAATTAGTGAACTCATTATTTTGAAAATTTTATTCTTTTTATATTTATGAGTATATGATATTTTTTGGAGAAACATTGGTCAATTTTTCATTGTATAAATTTTCATAAGTGTTATGAATTTTTTTTACCTTTAAAAAATAGAATTATAAGTTATATATTAAATTGACATGTTTTAATGGTTGCAAATATTGGAATTCAAAATATCAATGTTCGATGTTTTTATTATTTTTATGATTTAAGGAAAGATTTATTACCTTATATTCATAAGTATGATCATTTTGGGTTTATTATATTTTCATATAATTTATTATGTTTTAAATTCATGATATTATATTTTTAATTTTTTCTAACTATTTCACTTTTCCTTTTCGATTTTTATAAATATTATTTTTTAAAATATGAAGAGGATACATAATTTTCTATAAGTTATATATTTTTTTGATTTTTTGTGGTTAACACTATTTTTACTTCATGATGAATACCTAAACTAAATTAGGTCTAAAATATGGAGATACATGATGTTTTCTATTGAGGAAATTGAAAAATTTACCATCAAGGCCTTATCTAAGACATCATAAAATATTATAGTCTATTCCACGGATATGAGACATCCATGTTTTTGTAGGTATACACTAGTTTCCAAATTAATTCTCCTGATACCTATTGATGGAACAATGTGCTATATAAAACTGGTATCACTCACCACATATATAGGTCCAATTCATTACTCATATATTTAATATAAAATAAAAGATATATTCAATATTCCATATAAGTTAATATATATCAATATTAAATATAGTATACAAAAAATAAATATATCCATATTAAATGAATGAACTTTAATAATAATAATCCTTCAACTGATACTTTACATAGAAATGGTAAGAGAATATAAAAATATAAAAGTTTAGAAATGATACATTATGAATCCTTGATGCGAAAAAATGGATATGTAGGATAAAATATTTTCTAATAATATGGAATGTTATGGGGAATATAATCATGAATCATTTTATGACTACAAAACAATGAATTAGTAATGAATAAAATAATAACATAAATTCATTATAGTAAAACCTATGAAAATGAAATGGATATCAAAAATATTTCAAAATAACATAATAATAATCCATCCATAGAATTAAAAATTATGTTATAAATATATATTCTCACCAACAAAAAATAATAAACATTTAAGGATGTTAAAATAGAAGACAAATTACATTAAAAGGTCATTAAACATTTCTTTGAAAATAGGGAAATATCATATTCTTATAGTATATAAAAATATTCAAAATATTAAATATATTGAGAAGTGTTATTTTTTATTAACATTAAAATGTAACAATATAATCGAACATTCAATTAAAATAATGGTCTTTATGTTCTAATTAAATATTAAATCATAAATCATAAAACACATATTCCTTTTTTACTTTTGATAAAACTTTTATAAGTACCTCATTCAGATAATAATAAGATATTTCCAATTTATATTTGATTTCATAGTAAAATATGTCGTAAAATGATTTTTTATAACTATTTTATCATTGAAAATGAAATTAGGGACACGGATTTCTTGTATATAGAAATGGGAGAAATTGTTTTGTTGATGAGAGGAAAAAAATTGACTTTTTATAAAAATAGTTTCTCAATTGTTTTATATACCAATGAAAGGAATTTTTTTATTTAAACATGGATACCCAATAAATATACAAAATATATTAAAATTTAATATTTTTTTTTGAATTTGGACAAAATTTTCATTCAAAAAAATTAAAAAAAACAATCTCTTTGAAAAATGATATTGTAAAATAAACGATTTCAACATTAAAAAAGTTTAAATAAAAAAACATTAATAGATTAATAAAAAATTTGAAACAGATAATTTTTTATTAATTATTTTTATTTTATGTAAAATTGGTAGTATATAAATAACAAAAAATAAATTACATTTCATACTATAAAACATGTCTCTTTGAAATGGAAATTAGCTGAAATAAATCTTACCTCAAGTCCAACAAGTTTCATAAAAAATCAAATCCTTATGGTTAAAAATTGTATATTAATTTATGTTATATAATATAATAATATTTATATTTAACATAAAACATATAATTAAATTGTAATATTAAATTACCCATTTATTAACTATTCATTATTAACATCAACATCTTAGGTGTCAACTGTATTGTTTCTCATGTTGGTTTTAATAGTTTCATTCATCAAAATTGGTCATATTTTAAACATATAAAAAATAATAATATTTCATAAATATAATAATTATTCATTATATATTTGTTTATAAATTTCCATATATGAGGGTAAAAAAATTAAATTCATTATTCACGGAGATTTTAATTCGTATGTACACATGAGTGATATTTTCATTTTATAATGAAAATGATAAATGAGATTAAAATAAAATTTTATCATACCATAATTTTATATTTATATATATATATATATATAATAAATAACATATATATTTATCACTATATTTATCCTTGATATGATGTGATGAAAACTGTAACAGATCATTTCATGGAGTTGGTTTTCCATACATACACACAATCAACCATTTCATTAGTCATTAAATGGATGAGAAAAAAGGTAGATATATATATAATTAAAAATTAAGGAAAAATAATAAAAATATTACATATTAAATATATCTATCACAATAACCAACAAGTAAGGCTGGTGATGATAAAAAATATAGTGCTTTATGGAGGCAGTAGTATACATATACACATAAGAAATTATTTCATTTTCCATTAGATAGAAACGACTAGGGAAATAATAACTACATAATAATAATAACTAATAATTATTATTATTAAAAAAAATTATTTTAGTTTTGATATGATAAATTATATTTACGTGTATGAATAAATAATTTTTAAATGATTTGGGTAAGGCGATTACCTCATCATTGAGAGACCTCCTATAGAATACATTATAAGCCGTTGTTGTATGGTTTTAAGGGACGCGAAGAAGCTAAAAGACATCAGTATGGAGGAAAATTAATTATTTTATATAGGTATATTCTATGTTTTCCTTCACAGTGGTTGTGAATATTAGTGGAGAGTGGGACATCTTTTTGGTGGGTGACCATCTTTTAAATACTTGAATTTTTTTTACATATTATATGTCTTACCCAAGTCAATTGGCTTAAAATTACCAAATTTCAGAATATTAATGATGTAATGTCTAATTATGATTACACATTTGAATTTATAAATGTTTTATTTCTTATAAACCCTTATCATTTTATTTTACCACTCTTTTAGCATATTTCACCGATTTGTGTAGTAAATAAATTTCACCATTGTTACTATTTATTATGACCTAAAATTCAATAGAAAATTTTTAAAAAAAAAAATTAAACTCATGATTATAAATATGCAATACATTTATTGAAATTCATTTCCTATATTTGGATAAAATTAATATTTATATAAGATTTCAAAAACTAATAAAAACTATTTTATGAGAAATACCAATTTTTAAATTTGAAAATGATATAAGTCCAAAATATACTTTAATTTTGATACCAATTTACAAAATTCGATTAGTTTTAATTGATGGAGACTTTAATTGAAGGTCAATCTAATCAAAATTTTAATATAATTTTTAATTCGAATTTAATTAATTGATACTTTTCTCAAAAATTGATATTTTTTCTCTATTCACCTAAAAATATTTTCTCAGAAATCATTCAAAAAATAATAATAAAATAATGTTTTCAGGTAGATTTTAAAATTATAGTTATTTTTAATAATGATATATCTATATCTAGAATATATAAATTATATTTTCTAGAAGAAAACCCCAAAAAAATCATATTTAGAATGAAATTACTTTTAAATTATAAAATAAATAGTCTAATTCATTTACAAACAATAATAATTATATTAATATTAAAAATATAGTAATATTTCATTATAATCAACAATTAATATTTATTAATTTAATCCATTAAGATAAAAATTATATTCAACATTGAAAATTTGTTTTTTATACCATATCATTTAACATCATATGATTTTATTCTTATCATTATAATTGAGTGTGTATTTTTTTATCATTAATAAATTTTTAGGTACAAAGAAATATATATACTATATTAAAATATGCTGGCCTATATTCATACATTTTTATATAATGGACATTTTATAATGATCAAATTTTAATAATATTATTTTATTATTTGTTTATGATCATTATTTCATGCGGATTATGCAATTGAACATGTTGTTTTGTCAAAATAAAAAATAACATTAAACATATAGGTATTACATTCACCCCACCATATAGATATTTTTTCCTTGAAATTTTAATTCATATATTCTAAAGGAATTATACCATTACATAATAATAAAATCAGTTATACATTTTTTAAGGAACATAAATTTCTAGGTTTTGAACAAGAAACAATTTTCTCATTTCAGTTTGTAATAATTATATATTAAAAGTAGAATATATTAATATACCTTTCTAGATTAGTTTTACATTCACACATTAGACTCCATATATTCAACATGAATTTTCTTTAGTTTGAGGAATTCTTTATCAATAGGACTGGAAATAAGTAAAAAATTTACATAATTGATTTATTCCAATTAAATAAGAATAATATCATTCATTTTTTGAAAAAATATTGTTGATTTTTTCCATAAGAAGTCACAAAATTAGCTTTGAATCTATAAAAATTTTGAAATTTTTTCGAAAATCTAATAATCATGGATACAACTAAAATAATCTAAAATAATAACCATTGATCAACATAAATCACCTCAAATGTGTTTTATTAAATTTAAACCCCTAATTAATAGATTATTAACCACGTTTTTGTCATTTTCCCCCAAAATACCATTTTTAATAATACATCCAAATAATCATATATATATATATATATATTCCCTAAACACAGATTCAAAAATATAACTTTTCGAAAAATAATCTGTATTACAATCATATAAAATATAACCAAATTCCATTAGCTTTAGTATGGAAAATATATTAATATCACATATTAACATTAACCGAAATCAATATATATGTTCTAAATATTTTATGAATTCATAACAATAATTTTAAAAGTTTATTTATATTGTCCATTATATGACTCCAATGTTCCCATTTTCCAAATTTTTCCTAAAAAATGTATTATTAGAACATTACTTGGATGTTTTATCCTAATAATCCTTAAAATATACTCTTAATTAATTATAAAACATAAAAATTATTAATTCTTAAAATTAATTGTAATTACTGTAATTTCAAATCCATAATGGTCACATTCATCCACATAGAATATTATTTGATTACCCTTTTTATATAATAATTATCAAATATTCCATCCCAGGTTAAATTAATTTATAGAAAATAAACTTGATGAAATCATATTTCAAATTAAAAAAGATTATATTCTATAAACATTTCCTCTAAAATATTAGAGAACAATTTCTAGGTTGTTCTCATACTCTTCATACGCTTTAGATTATCCCATTATATCACCATTAATTAAAATTATCATGGTTTTTCTCATTTCATGGGTAACTGTTTTTCATATTTACCAATATTATTAAATATTCTTTTATAATAGTATATTATTAAAAAAAAATTCAATTATGATCCAGATTTACATTTTTATCCATTCATGTAAAAAACTAAAAACACATTTAAGAATTTACCCATTAGAATTTTCAAAAAATATTGTCATATATGATGATGAATCATTTTTACTTCCATGACAATTATCACCCAAAATTCCATGAAACATAATTTTTCTTTAGAAAAAAGTCTTGGAACTGGTGGAAGATTACCATAAGAAAATTAAATAAAAAGATTTATATAGAAAATCATACAAGGGGTTATTACATAAACGAGTGTGAATCACACCACAACTATCAACCTCCACCAGTGGAACGCTGTAATTAGGAGTTGTGAAAGACCACATCTCACTAATATCAATGATTACCCATTTTTCCAATGCATTCGCCACCTAATAGGCCTCCCGATAGACAGGTGAAAAACTATATTCATTTGAGTGAGCTTACTGAGACATTAAACCCACTTAGGTAGCATACACCAAAGTACATGATGTGTCTTGGTTCTCAAGGCATGCAACTCACTCTAAGAATCAGATTCAATCCATATACATTTCCAATTAAACAAGACAGCGTACCTGATAACATAGATCATTGCGCATATTTTAGCTTCATAGGCATTTCCAACTCAAATGAATTGATTGAAACATCCCTTTCCAAAACCACGGAAGGTGTGGAACAATCTACTAGAGCCCGACGTAGCTCCATCAACATTTACCTTGAGACAAGGCACAATGGGTGGTATCAATCGTATATGCGTCAGAATCCGAGGCTTTCTTGTCCGACCCAAAACACCAATCATTCTCATAGATTTTAAATCATAAAAATTGTTAAACATAACACCATCTTGGACAAGTGAAACATCATACACATCTCTATGAATAACCACCACACCTTACTACACAGTGGTGTGAAATCCATTGAAAAGTTCTTCATTTCAGGCCTCCCAAATGAATGAAGTAACTACTGTAGAAAAAAACAATAAGAACTTATAAATTTGATCACTGCATTGAGCATGGGATAGGTCAGACAGTAGGCCTAGAAGCGGTCTGCTGGTATCAAAGACCAACCCAAATAGAGAGCCTGTGTAGGCCCAAAGCTGCTTGGCCTAGATACAATCCACAAAAATATGTTGAATATAATCCCCAACAGTCTTGTAAAGAGAACACATAGATGCCATATGTATTCCTTCCCATTTGAGATGATCAGATGTGGGGATCCCATTTTTTCATATTCTCCATATTAGAAAGAATCTGGAAGGCCGAATAAATATTGCTCTAAAAGTCATGAGTCAAGAATGTTGAAGAACAAGGCCCCCACATAGAGGCCTATAGAAATCCATACAGTTAAGTTTCCCAGCTCGTCAATGGGTCCCAATCAAAGTGTCATAATGCATAAAAAATGGATATTGATTTCAGTCACTATATGAGAAGGAATGCAAGAGAAAGGTTAGTGCATCTGTGAAATAAAACTCGAAATAGACAAAGGGGAAACATCAATTATAACATTCATCTAACAAAGGGGTTGTCGGAACCAATTTGAGTTCCAACAATTTAGAATAGAGTCCCTACATACCATCTATTTTGTATCCTACATGATCCTCACATAGGCATGTTTCAGAGATGCCCAAACCGATGAGGCAAGATAATATTTGTATCCATTGAGAAGCTTTTTTTTGAATCTGTTTGAAAGGAAGTCATCATCATCTTAATGTGAAATCAGATTCCATGTGAATTTCCCAATCTGTCCATTGTGGTTGATTCCCTACAATATTCACATAACTATCACAAAACAATGGATAACACTTAGTTATCCAAAAAATAATAATGTATATTGATCAATGGAATATTACTTAAAAAGAATCTCAAATACTCTAAGGGATTCCCACATTTATCATGATTGCCTTTTAATTCTAAAATCATGATCCCATGGTCATTAAAAAATTTTCAATTACAAAATGATTATTCTAAGAATCTAGTACCATATAGATGGTGTTTAATTATTCCCTTTTAATTTGGGTTAGACATCCCCGACCCATTAATCATTCAGAATATAGTGTTTGGGATGTTCTGGGAGGCAATGGTAGCTCATTATAAGAGTTTTCCATAATTCTAGTTTTCCATTGATGAGTCCGGTGTCGGTGAGACGTGTTGGTATCTCAGCATCAGTAGGATGGAATTAGAAACTCATCATTGGTGACTCAGGGGGTCAATAGGTCAAGTTGTTGGTAGGTCGAGGTGTCTGTAGGTCGAGTGTCAGATGGTCGGGCATCGGTGAATTCGTTCAGTGGGTGGTATTGATGGGTGGGATCAGTGAGTGGCATTAGTGGGTGGCATTGGTGAGTGGTGTCAGTGAATGGGATCGGAGAGTGGCATCAGTGAATAATGTCAGTGAGTCTTGTCATTGAATCACATTGGTGAGTCTGGAATATATGAGTCAATGTCAGTGACTCATATTCCTGACTCACCCATTCGTGATCCATTTACAGTTTTTCCTATTTTTTCCAGTTCCACCCCTCCTATGTTTTAAATTTAGTTTATATCCTTTTTTATGAATTTATAAAGTCATTTCAAAGAATATTAATTATATATTTAATATTCTATCACTCTCGGGTCATTTAAATAATCAAACTGTGTGGTCTTGACCATGATCTGACTCTAATGGACTTTTAAACTGTCTATCTTCTATTAATATAGAATCAGTCTCTTCTAAGACAATGACTTCTTCCCCCTATGTGCTTCCATTTTCACTTGGTTCCCATGGAGCCTATCCTCTTTTGGAGTTACATGTTGTTTCATATCCATCGATCCAGTTTTCTTTGGAATTTTCATCATGCTCACCCACCCCGTGTTTTGGTGAAAGAAATAATTATTCGCCCCTATTGTTCCAAGTATTTATTTCCTTCATCTCTCTTTTAATTGTGCACCATGCGGGGTGGGTGTACTCTTGTCTCCTAGTGAAAATATAAGGACCAAAATTTTGGAGATATAGTAAGAAATAATAAATAAGGGGTTGGGATAAAAATGATGATTTCTTTGTTTTATATATTATCCATGGTCCGTGTCATGTTTTTAAGGGTTGTATGCCTTCTGAAAATCATGGTCATTGGTGGTCTCTATTTAAAAACTTGTATGTCTTGTGAATACTTGTTGTTGATACTACATGAATGACCGTATGATTATCAAATTGGTTAACCACATATATTCAATTAAATAAATGGATTCCCCAGGATTAGACTTGTTCTATGATAACCCCTTTTTTATCATGTCAAATTAAAGCCGGAGTGTTTACTAAATTTGAATAATCCTTTCCTTGTTGGTATGGTTGTGTGCTATGCGTGGTTTTGTTCTGCCTTATGCCTGTGTTGGTTGTGTGGTGATGTCGGGGGTAGTATGGTTGTGTGTATAGAGTGGTACAGGTGTTGTGATGGTATCTCCGGATGAGATATTTATAGAATTGTGGAATGGATGAACTTGTTATGCAGTGGGGCTACATCTAGGTCATGGTTGGGTAATGGGACTACATGGCCGGTGGTGACATGTTCATGTTTGTGGGTGTGCTGTACATATTCTTTTGGTGGAGAGGGGGCTACTGAGGATAGTTTAGGAGGGATGATTTTAGAGAAGGATGGTGTCACCTTGTGTGGTCCTTTCTCCCGGAGTTTTCAGAGAAAATTATTTTACGAATGTGTGTTAGAATGGATTATTTTACCTTGGACCTCCTTTCCTTGTTTTTAAATGGAAGTGGTTGGTATTATTGTTTCACCATATAATTTGTGCAGTGTTTGGTAGTTTCCTTTGTAGAGACAGAATAAATAAATGAAGGAATTGATAATGCAGAATGACATATGGTTAAATGAATTGGATGGGGGTGTGTTTAGAGTTTTTTAATGTAGTGAAGCGATATTCTTTTATATAATTCTGAAGTGATCATCTTTCATTTTCTTAGGTTCATTTAGAGGTTGGATCAAGGGTTGTTTTATATGGGATAGTGGTTTGTTTTGAAAACCCATAGGTTTGGTTGAGTGTTTGGTATATATATATATATATACAAGTAGTTCCATGAGATTTTTATCCACAGCCCACCCATGTTGGGAACTATGTTCTGACCCCCCCCCCCCCCACACACACACACACATTGTTATGTGGGATGGATTCCTTTCCCAAATACCTAGTCAGAGGATGGATGGATGATTATTGGATCATATCTGTTGGATTTGGTGGTCTAGAACCAAATACTTTTTACTTTATTCATTAAATAAAAGCCTTATCACATCTTGATTGTTCTTCTGCGTGACATGTCATGTGATAATGTCATAAGGACAGCTGTTGCATTAAAGGGTCATAGCGGATCCCTGCTATGATGAGAACCCGGAAGTGCCACAACACTGTTCTTGAATGTATGTTCTATGACCGGATGATATTATTTGAGGTACACAAATAATACAGGTCATTAGGGGTGAGGACTCATAAAACTTTGAGGCACCTTCTCATGGTGTGCGCCCCTGGTAATATCCAGGAGGATATTATGAGAACGTGACCCGCCAGTAGGAAATCCACATTTCATAGTGTCATTGGATGTTCCTATCTACGGGTGTGTTTATTGATCCTTAGACTTTAAGATTATTATTACTGGGTATTACAACTCACGCACATAGATGTATTGACGAAAACTATGATGACACACTGTTCGCAGCGAGGTAGGATACGTTGGGTGCGTCACGAGTAATACCGCATTAATAGATTATGCGAGAAAGGATTTGTCCCTTCCGTTCCATAAAGGAAGTAGATATCTCAGGCCCTTTGATGGAATTGATATAGCCTAAATAAATCCATGGCCATGGTATGGTATGGGAAAGTTCAATTTCGGGAAGTCAAAGAAAGAATAATCAAGCACATGGGTTGATGGCACCAGCATGCAACCCGCTTGATATGAGATATCAAGACAAAGGGATTATATTACACGGTAAGCGTTCATAGGAGGTAACACGTCATTGCGGCGTTAACTTCTTTCTCTATGGGTGCCTTGGCATGTTGCTAGATGCTAACCTTGGACTTTAGGCAGGCTCAGCCTAATGCCACTGAGAAAGAGTCCTAGAGGGTCACACACTAAGTGTGTCCATGTATCTCAGTTAAATATTAATTTAACAAGTTAAATAAATATTATTCCCGACTGTGGTTTAATAATTATTTAAAGATGTCTGATCGCATTTATTTTGACACTAGTTATTTGAGAGAATATATTGTGGAGGAAATAATATATTTATTAGCGAGTAATGCAGTTAAATTTATTTAAGAAATAAATAGTCATTACTCACGGACTAATAAATGTGGTGGAAAAAAATGGAAAATAAAAGTACACGTCGTGTAGTTTAATGGAAAACAAGTACACGCCGTTTATTAACTATTACATGCCGTGTAGTTTTTCCAGTTGGTATTTTGAGGATTTAATATTTTTTTTATTAAATGATATTTATTTTGGGTGCATGTCAAGGAATTAATAATTCGACATGGGGGTTTTCAATAAGAGTTAATGAAATAAATAAATTGTGTAACGCGTTTATTTATTGTCATAACTCTATTAACCTCAAACCTGATTATATATATCCTCACAACCCCAACATATCTGTGATCCATTGGTTGTGCACAACGGATTTGGAAATACTCTCAAGCCAAGAGAGAATTCCCTTTCCACCAAGAATGCCCTCAAGTTATGAGAGCAAGATCCTCCACCGGATCAAGGCGGTCAAAGGCGGATATCGCAAGCGAAGGTTCTTCCACGCTAGCACTCAGAGATCCCTTCGGCGACGTCCGGAGATACGTGACACACATGTGGATTACCGCTATAGAAATCCTACACTTGGATTCTACGACACAACGACGGATCACCGAATCGTGAACGAACACATCAACGAAGAAAGAATTCCAACGAGGTAATTCTTATGCATTAATTAAATTAATTATAATCAACATATGATGATCCTCCTCAAGGGTTCTGGGACTCTTCTTTTCTTTTTGTTCTTCATTATATTCTGAAGATTCGGCGTTTTATATCGTGACGAATCTCGGATTGAACGTTGTTTAACGTAAAATTAAAGTTGGGAAAACCCACCAACGCGCTTCCGCTGCGCCCGGAACCTTCAAGTGTTATCAGAGCGAGGTTATATCGTTGGTTATAATTATTTAGTTTTTCATTGGTGATTTACGCATTTAATAATTTAGTTATTTCAATTCATGTTTAATCGTTCTGGAAATCTGAATCTCGAGATCTGTTCCTCCTCCCTCGTTTCTCATTAACCTCACAGAAACGGATTTTTTCTTTTAATTTTTATTAAAATAAAATATAGGAACTCATCCGGAGGAGCCAAACATTTCTGGCCGTATAACACCAGAATACACTGCGTGTATTCGGAAGTACACGCCATGTAGTCTAGGTTCAATGCATTGACTGATCCGCCAAATCAGTTTGTGTATTGGATTCTTTCTAAGAATTTAAGACACCGTGTGTTGACCAGAAACAGGTGGCACACGGTTTCCGGAATACACGCCATGTGGTCCAATGAACACGGTGTGTAGTCCCTTCAGGTTAGGGTTGGGTCGTGTACTCCGTACACGGCCTTCCCGGCAGAAAACCGTGTAACGCGGAAACTACATGGCATGTGTCCCACTGTACACGCCGTGTACTCCGAAAAAATCCGAAGTACATTAACACGCCTTATCCCCAAGCATGTACTTCGGATGGACGGTGAAGAAAAGTACACACCATGTAGTAGGAACTACACGCCGTGTACTCACCCAAATTACGCAGGTTTATTAAAATTTATTATTATATTATATAAACCCTTGAGACTGTACCATGGTGCAGGCGTAAAGCAGGGGCACAACACATGATATGTTTTTTATATATGTGTGTTTAATTTAACATCTGTGTAATAAATGGGAATTCACCGGGTTGCCTCCAAGGTACAAGTTACGTACAAGGATAATTTTAAATGAATTTATTTGTTTAAAATTATGATGGATGAGAATATCAAGGAAATTCAAAAAATTGATTTCAGATAAAAGGATTGATTAATTAAAGATAATTAATTGATTCGAGCGTGATTTATCTTAAATAAGAACGATTAAAGAATTGAATTCTAGTTTAATTTATGCATAAATATCGTTGCATGTATGGATGATCATGAGCTAGACCGAGACCTTTGTATGTGAATGGTTTCTTTTAATTTATTTATTTAAATTAAATTTGTTGACCTGCGAGCCATCTCCTCATTAATATGTAGGGCTTGCGCGCCCAAGGATTCTTTTATGTAAAAACCCCTTTTACCCCTCACCTGCGTGTGAGATAAATGCATATGTAAGGGATGGAGCTCCCAAGCTAGTGGAGGCGGCTCAAGTCAGGAGCCAAGGTGAAACCAATCCAAGGAGATACAAAGGTGGACATGTGGAAAGATGTAAACACGAACCCAAAAGGTTCAAGGTGTTTCTCCCCTAGGTCTTGGGTTAGTTTATCAACCGCTAGATAAACTAACCAATAGAAAATCTCATGATCATACCATTTATTTTATTTCTGTCAGTTGCATGGTTTATTTATTGTGGGTGTGTTGTCACGATCACACAATTAATAAATTAAACGAGCATTCAAGATGGAACTAAAATAAAATTGGCTTATACGTAAATATTATCTTAGACATGGTTAATCACTTAAGTATATCCCACTTAATATTAACAAGCATGTAATCAAAGATAATAAAATGGAAATTTACATATAAGGATAAAATCCCTCAAAATAAATATTAAGTCGGCATAGCCTTCCATAATCTTGGTTAGAATCGAACCATAGTTCAAGGTGCTTGACCAACCCTAGTTGGGGTGCTTTCAATTATCGTGGAATTCTAATTCAAGGTTTTGGGTTGACTTGACGTGGTTTGCATCAAGGGTTGACCACCATAGCAGGACATGGTGTGACTAAGGGGTAAACGTTGAGGAAATCCAAAAAGGATTTCAGGATTGGGGAGTCCACTCAGCAGATCAAGGAGCTGTGAGTTAATGCAGTTGGAATTCAGAGTGCCTACCTAAAACCCTTCAAGTTGCTTGACCAACCCTAGTTGGGGTAATGCGAAGGGCAATATGGATCCTTTCCACTAGAATATTCACGCAACAGAATATTCTGAAGTCAATGGTGAGGGCTATTGGATTTTGATAAAATAGTGGGAGACTAATAAGTATTAATTTATTTGTCTCAATTTTTGTAATAAAGTACTAAACCTTTGCTCATTATAATTTGTAGAAATGGCAAGAAAATGACTTCAAACATATCATTGCGCACCATACATGAGAAAGAAAACCTTCTCACCGGCACCAATTTCCAAGAGTGGCAGAGGCGTTTACGCGTCGTCCTTCGCCACGAAAGGAAATTATATGTGCTGGAAGAGCCTATTCCAGTTGCGCCTGGGAAAGAGGATAGTGATGAGTAATTATCTCTCTACATGAAACACATGGATGATGCCACAGATGTCCAGTGTTTCATGCTATTGTCCATGTCTAATGAGCTCTTGAAGCAACATGAAAACATGGATGCGTATATCATGATGTCTCACCTTAAATATCTCTACCAAGAGAAGGTGAGACAAGAGAGGTATGAGATCTCCAATTATTTGTTTACCAAGAAGCTTGGAGAGTCTACGCTAGCTGGGCCTCATGTAGTCAAGCTTATTGGCTACATTGAACGCTTGGACATCTTAGGGATTAAATTCCCGGATGAGTTGCGTATAGATCTCATCCTATCATCACTGCCCAAGACCTTCTCTAGCTTCATTGTCAACTATAACATGAGCAGAAATCAGAAGAGTCTATCGGAGCTTCTGACCTTGATTCTCCAGGTAGATAAGGACATGGGGCGTGATAAACCCGTGGTCCTTATGGTGAACAAGAAAAGGAAGGAAAAGGAAAAGGGGCCAAAGACTTATAAACGGTCTGAAGCCCCCGAGCACCGTCCCTCCAAGAAGGGGAAGATCCAGAGGCAGGGCAAAGAACGGGAGGCAGTGCATTTTTCATGTGGCAAGTAGGGCCATTGGAAGAGGAACTTCACCCAGAAGCATGGGGACTCTAAAGGTGTGTTCGTTATCGAGTTCAATCTATCTATTTCTACACATTGGGTATTAGATACAGCTTGTGGGGCTCACATCTGTATTCAAATGCAGGAACCAAGTAGATTTAGAAAGATCGCCAGAGGAGAGGTGGATCTTCGAGCTGCCAATGGCGCAAGGTTGGCTGCGTTGGCTATTGGCGACTATCACCTCTCATTGCCAACTGGCATGATTTTGGTTTTACAAAACTATTATTTTGTGCCTAGTGTTACCAAGAACATAATTTATGTATCTTGTTTACATATGTATGGATTTATTTTCATGTTTGGAAATAAGGGTTGTCTCTTTTATAAGAACAATTTATGTTATGGTATGGCACATTTGAATAATGGTTTGTATATATTAAATTACAAAAACCAAGTGTTGGCAATCGATAATGAAAAAAACTCACATGACTCATACATCACCCAGTTATGGAATCACCGCCTTGGTCAGGTGAACGAGAAGCGCTTGACAAAGCTCTACCAAGATAGCTATTTAGACTCTACTGAGCTAAAACCACTTTATAGATGTCACGCTTGTTTACAAGGAAAAATGACCAAGTCTCCTTATGGTGGACAAGGTGAAAGGGCCACAGAGCTTCTAGGATTGGTACACACAGATGTGTGTGGACCATTTCTAGTAGAAGCTGGAGGTGGATATTCTTACTTTATTACTTTTACTGATGATTTGAGTAGATATGGCTATGTCTACTTAATGAGGTATAAGTCAGAGTCCTTAGAGAAATTTAAGGAATTAAAGAATGAAGTAGAGAATCATCTTGGTAAGTAAATAAAGAAGCTTCGACCGGATCGAGATGGAGAATATCTGAACCAAGAGTTCATCGATCTTCTACGGGAGTCTGGGATTCTATCTCAGCTCACTCCTCCTTATACACCACAGTGGAATGGTGTTAATGAAAGGAGGAACCGCACCTTGTTAGACATGGTGAGGTCAATGATGAGTCATGCGGATCTTCCATTATCCTTTTGGGGATATGCATTACAAACTGCAGCATTCACATTAAACCGAGTACCAACTAAGGTGGAAAATGGAATTCCATCAGAGTTATGGAATGGAAGGAAACCCACTTTGTCTCACACACGTGTATGGGGATGCGAGGCTTTTTGTTAAGGCCTTCTCAGGAAAAAAACTAGCACCCCAAGGAACGAAGTGTATCTTTATAGGATATCCCAGGGAAACTAAAGGACATTACCTATATAACCCCCAAGACAAAAAAGTGATTGTCGCCAGACAAGCCGTCTTTCTTGAGAGGGAGCACATCCTCAAGACGGATAGTGGGAGCAAGATTGACTTAGATGAAGTTGATGCTCAAGATACACAGGAGTTGGTACAGGAACATGTTCCACAGGTCCCCGTGGAAGAGGTTCCAGAAACACGAGTACTGCGTAGGAGCTCAAGAGAGGTAAGGGAATCAGAGAGATTTGGTTTCCTATTCACCGAGGATGGTGAATCATTATTGTTGGACAATGATGAACCTCTCTCCTACAAGGAAGTAGTAGAAATCTCAGAAGCTTCAAGATGGCTAGAAGCTATGAATTCTGAGATGGATTCCATGTATCAGAACCAAGTTTGGGTTCTGGTCGATGAGCCAGTTGATGTAAAGCCTTTTGGATGCAAATGGGTATTCAAAAGAAAGCTGGACATGGATGGTCAAGTTAACACCTATAAAGCAAGGCTAGTGGCTAAAGGATTCAGAAAGCGTCAAGGAATTGACTATGATGAAACCTTCTCGCCAGTTGCCATGTTTAAATCCATAAGAATCATACTTGCCATAACAGCTTACCATGACTACGACATTTGGCAGATGGATGTCAAAACAGCATTCCTTAACGGGAACCTTCAGAAAGATGTCTATATGACACAACTAGAAGGGTTTGTGACACCAGGTGAAGCCAAACCGGTTTGCAAGTTGTAGAAATCCATTTATGGATTGAAGCAAGCATCCAGGTCATGGAACATTCGATTTGATGAAGCCATAAAGGAATTTGGTTTCATTAAGAACGAATGTGAGCCATGTGTTTATAAGAGGTTTAATGGGAATGCGGTCGTCATCCTAGTGGTATATGTGATGAAATATTGCTTATTGGAAATGACATACCAGCCTTACAGTCAGTTAAGGACTGGTTGAACAAGTGTTTCTCCATGAAGGACTTAGGAGAAGCAGCCTACATTCTAGGGATCAAGATCATTCGTGACAGATCCAAGAGGCTTCTTGGACTAAGTCAGGGTACATACATTGACCAGATACTAAAGATATTTAGTATGGAAAATCCAAGAGGGGATTGGTTCCAGTGTCACATGGCTTAGATCTTTCTAAGAAAATGTGTCCCCAGACACAACAGGAGAAAGATAGGATGAGTAAGATCCCATAAGCTTCGGCTATAGGATCTGTCATGTATGCCATGTTATGTACCAGGCTTGATGTTGCCTATGCACTGAGCATGGTAGGCAGATATCAAGCAGATCCAGGAGAACATCATTGGACTGCTGTTAAGACTATCCTTATGTATCTGAGAAGAACTAAGGATATGTTCCTGGTGTATGGAGGAGATGAGTAGCTTGTCATCATAGGGTATGCTGATGCTGGTTTTCAAACAGATCAGAATGATCTGAAGTTGCAATCTGGATATGTTTTCTGTCTCAATGGAGGAGCTGTGAGCTGGAAGAGTTCAAAGCAGCCAGTTGTCGCCGATTCTACAGCGGAGTCCGAGTATATAGCGGCTTTTAATGCAGCCAAAGAAGACGTTTGGATTCAGAACATTGTCCAGGAGCTTGATGTGTTGCCTAGCAGTAAAGATCCCATTACATTGTATTGTGATAATACTACAGCGGTGGATCTTGCAAAAGAACCAAGGTCACATAAACGGACAAAGCACATACTCCGGAAGTATCACCTCTTGAGGGATTTCTATCAAAGGGGTGAAGTTGCAATGAGCAGAGTGTCCACGAAAGAGAATGTGGTGGACCCCATGACTAAAGGCCTATCTCAGCAGAATCATGAATATCATGTGAGAGCTAGCGGGTTAAAGGTTGTTAGCAGTTGGCTCTAGTCCAAGTGGGAGTCTGTTGGAGTTGGTGGTCTAGAACCAACTACTCTGTAATTTATTCATTAAATAAAAGCCTTATCACATCTTGATTGTTCTTCTGCGTGACATGTCATGTGATAATGTCCTAAGGACAGCTGTTGCATTAAAGGGTCATAGCGGATCCCTACTATGATGAGAACCCGAAAGTGCCATAACACTGTTCTTGAATGTATGTTCTATGGCCGGATGATATTATTTGAGGGACACAAATAATACAGGTCATTAGGGGTGAGGACTCATAAAACTTTGAGGCACCTTCTCATGGTGTGCGCCCTTGGTAATATCCAGGAAGATATTATGAGAACGAGGCTCGCCAGTAGGAAATCCACATTTCATAGTGTCATTGGATGTTCCTATCTACGGATGTGTGTATTGATCCTTAGACTTTAAGATTACTATTAATGGGTATTACAACTCTCACACTTAGATGTATTGACGAAAACTGTGATGACACACTGTTCGCAGCGAGGTAGGATACGTTGGGTGCGTCACGAGTAATACCGCATTAATAGATAACGCGAGAAAGGATTTGTCCCTTCCGTTCCATAACGGAAGTAGATATCTGAGGCCCTTTGATGGAATTGATATAGCCTAAATAAATCCATGGCCATGGTAAGGTATGGGCAAGTTCAATTCCGGGAAGTCAAAGAAAGAATAATCAAGCACATGGGTTGATGGCACTAGCATGCAACCCGCTTGATTGGAGATATCGAGACAAAGGGATTATATTACACGGTAAGCATTCGTAGGAGGTAACACGTCATTGCGGCGTTAACTTCTTTCTCTATGGGTGCATTGGCGTGTTGCTAGACGCTAACCTTGGACTTTAGGTAGGCTCAGCCTAATGCCACTGAGAAAGAGGCCTAGAGGGTCACACACTAAGTGTGTCCATGTATCTCAGTTAAATATTAATTTAACAAGTTAAATAAATATTATTCCCGACTGTGTTTTAATAATTATTTAAGGATGTCTGGTCGCATTTATTTTGATACTAGTTATTCGAGAGAATATATTGTGGAGGAAATAATATATTTATTAGCGAGTAATGCAGTTAAATTTATTTAAGAAATAAATAGTCATTACTCAAGGTCTAATAAATGTGGTGGAGAAAAATGGAAAATAAAAGTACACGCCGTGTATATTAAATATACACGCCGTGTAGTTTTATGGAAAACAAGTACACGCCGTGTATTAATTATTACACGCCGTGTAGTTTTTCCAGTTGGGATTTTGAGGATTTAATATTGTTTTATTAAATGATATTTATTGTGGGCGCATGTCAAGGAATTAATAATTCGATATGGGGGTTTTCAATAAGAGTTAATGAAATAAATAAAACGCGTAACGCGTTTATTTATTGTCATAACTCTATTAACCTCAAACCTGATTATAATTATCTTCACAACCCCAACATATCTGTGAGCCATTGGTTGTGCACAACGGATTTGGAAATACTCTCAAGCCAAGAGAGAATTCCCTTTCCACCAAGAACGCCCTCAAGTTACGAGACCAAGATCCTCCACCGGATCAAGGCGGTCAAAGGCGGATATCGCAAGCGAAGGTTCTTCCGCGCTAGCACTCAGAGATCCCTTCGGCGACGTCTGGAGATACGTGACACACGTGTGGATTACCTCTAGAGGAATCCTATACTTGGATTCTACGACGCAACGACAGATCACCGAATCGTGACCGAACACATCAACGAAGAAAGAATTCCAACGAGGTAATTCTTATGCATTAATTAAATTAATTATAATCAACATATGATGATCCTCCTCAAGGGTTCCAGGACTCTTCTTTTCTTTTCATTCTTCATTCTATTCCGAAGATTCGGCGTTTTATATCGTGATGGATCTCGGATTGAACGTTGTTTAACGTAAAATTAAATTTGGGCAAACCCACCAACGCGCTTCCGCTGCGCCTGGAACCTTTAATATCCTCTCCCAAATTAGGCATTGGTTGCCCAAGACTCTTAGAGTCAGTTGTGGTGTTTTTGTGAGTCCATAGTTTTTGAGGGCGAGTTGTGCTTCCTAGGTGTCTTCAGGATGGGATAAGTTGTAATTTACAAGGTTCTTTCGGGATGTGATGTGGTTGTGGCCCAGGTGTTTGTGGGGGGGGGGGATGTGGTCTGTGGACTATGTGTGTGTGGGAAGGTTGTGACATTGGGGAATGTGGAGGGGCATGGTAGGGATGGGATGTTCTCCATTAGGGATGAGTAGTTAACCAGGGGGAAGCGGTGCGGGGTAACAAAATATAGATGTGTTTAATATATTACTTTACATGACATGAATTATTTTTTGTGCATGCCTTGTTGTGTTCGGGGTGGATAACATACCTTTTTAGGTGATTTTGAGTATATATTGTTTTCTCACATGGGCCTTTGTATACTTCCTCCACTTGGAAACATATGACTATTGATTTTCCTGCTAAGTATACTTGTATTCTCACCCTATGTATATAAAAATATTTTCAGGTTTCTAAGAAGATTATGTAGACCGTGCTTTACACTACAAGATCAATTGTTGGGTATAATTGATGTGTTGTTGGTTATTTCTATTTTGGTTCTTGTTTTAGAGTAATCATTGAATTTCTAGCAGTTTTACATTGAAAATGCATGTGGGATGGATTTTGGTTTCCATATATATGTGCGTGTCTTGATGTTTTTTAGGTTGATATATCTTATCTCCCATTATTGGTTACTATAAAAAACCTAATATCACTCATTTTTATGTGATTTCTATACCCTTTGTGCTTGTCACCACTGCAGGGCCTATTAGAGGTGGGACTCAGGGGGCATTATCTATCCTCTATCTTGAGGAAGGATGGTCTCAGAGTCTTTTGATCATTCCATCATTTTGAATAAGGTGGGGTTTGACACCTTCTTATATGATTATTTAGCTAAAATATCCAAGGACCAATTAGTTTATCATTATTGGAAACTAAATACATAACTAATGACCTTATTACAAAGGAAATACAAAATCATAGAATTTAAAATTTTTTGGTGTCCATCAATTTAATTCAACCATCCCCTCTTAATTTCATGAGGAATGAGAAAAAATAATGTATGAGCTAAAATCCCCATTGACTGTTTTTTGCAATCGAAGGTATCATGAGTAAATAAGTCATAAAAAACATGGTTGGGTGTATAAATAAAACACATGACTTAAAATCAATAGCTTGAGAAGGAAATAAATTCATTCATATTATCAACTAAATAATTGTATACCAGTGTAGGCACTCTCGGCCATTATGTCCCAAAACGAATCATAAAAAACCTTGATAGGATCTTGGATAATTATATATGGGATCTGTTATATGAAGGGAAGAGGCACTTGGTATACTGGAACAACATGGAGAGGCTGGTTAATGAAGGAGGAATTAATATTTTTAATTTGGAGGATACCCTTTACAGCATGCATGAAATACTAGCTTGGTGTATTCTGTAGAAATCTGGTCTTTGGTGCATTACTATGAACAACCACATATTGGGGGACTAGGCACCTGTGGAGTGCTGTAACTCACCTCTTTGGTCAGTGGTTGGTCCTATGGTCACAGCCCTTTGCCCGGAATCCTGCGGGATTGTTGGGATATGAGTCCTTCTGAAAAAAGAACTAGTGCAGGTATATTATTGGATTTTCTAGGTGCCCTGATACAAACATATTATTTAGGGAAGCCACCAATTTCACTTTCTTCATCAATGCGGTTTTGGAAAAGGATCAATATAACCAGTTCAATCTCATTGAGCTGAGCCTAGAGCCTTACCATTCTGTGTTCACTCCGCCCCCTTTGGGGTTCTTTATGTCAAAATATTTTCATCATATTTCTATTGTGCAGGTTCTGAAGGATACATGGGATGAGGTTATTTGGGTTAAGAGTTCCCCCACCAAATTAAACTTCCTCACCTGGAGTATCGGGAATGGAGCAGTACCGACAGATGAAATTATCCAGCGTTGTGGTATTAATATGGTTTCCAGGTGTGCGCAAGGTAAGACCCATAATGTTGCAAGCACAAACCATTTTTTCATTTAGAGTAAGTGGGTGTGAGAGGTGTGAAAAAATTTATCTTATTTCACTACATTCTCCACCTCAGTAATGGCTGGTAACACTTTTCTAGATAGATGGTACCGTTTCTCGGTAGGTGTTGGTCTGGAAGGGCTGGCTCCCAAAATGGTGTCGCACGCAGGTTTCTAGTGACTCTGGAAGGCGCGTAATAAGGTGAGACATGGAGAGGCATCTACGTGAGCCAAAACTATGATTTTGTAGATGAAAAATATATCAATCGACCTGGCTGGGGTAGTGAACAACTAGAGGGAATTTCCTTCTACTTTTCTGTTTAAAGCTTGACCCTGTGATGATCTCCCTGCCAGTGCCAGTAATGGGGGAATTTCCTTCTATTTTTCTCGGCTTGTCTTTCATGGTCAGGGGTGGTGAGAGACGCAAGCAGTTCGGTCTACATGGAATTCACTGTTAGGTTGCGATATTGTTCTTCAGTACAGGCGGAGGCCATGGAGATGCACATGGGGCGCAGGTTATGCAGACATCAGGACATGGATATTATGAAAGATTAAATTGATTCTTTGGTGGTTCACAACTTCCTAGATGGAAACGGTGATCCTCAGTCGATAAGCCATGTTATCACAATGTGTTTTCGAATTCTCCGAAAGAAAACCGAAGTGTCACAAAGATAGCAGGAGGGGAACAAGGTTAGAGAACACCTAGCCACGTAGTATTTTTCTGGTCTAGAGGAGGTATTTTTTCATACTATGGTAACCATTAATCCAGAGGGGGTTAACATGATTAGAGTGGATTCCCTCGATTTTCATTATTTCAGGGCACACTAGCTGCTTGTGGCGGAGGTGGGGGTGGCCTGTTTGTTTTTATTCTTTCCCATTCTTTTTCATTGAATAAAAATTATATATGATGATGATTTTGAAATAGATGAAAATATTATTTAAAATTAAATTTGGAAATTTCCATAAATATGTATATTCTCCTTTTCATTTTATATGTTTGAAAAATAATGAATCAATGAATAAGGAGAAAAATACATTCTTTAAAAATAAAAAATTTATATTATATATTATGATTCAACATAAATAATTATCATGATGGTGCCTATAATTTTTTATTTGATAATATTAAAAGGAAATGAATCCTTTAAAACATTTTTGTAAAAATTAAAGAGGTACCAATCAATAAAATGAAAATAATATTCCATTTAATAAATTGATAATAAATTAAAATTTGTTAAAAAAATTAAATTAAATAATAATTTATTCCCATAATAGAACATAGTTGAAAACCTATTGAGGTATATTTACAAGGAATAAAAATTTTATGAACTTTAGAGGAAATACGTTCAACATTTTTAAAAAACATATTCATGTTAATTTTAACTACCATAATATGGTAAATAGGATGAAAATTCAAATCCCCATAAATATCATGGATAGATGAAATACACAATTTTTTAGGAGAATAGCGCACAATATTCTTTTAATAAAAATTAAAAAAATAAATAATCTATATAAAAATTGGATTTTGAAAAAAAATACAAACTACTTTGGTATCATTTGAATGAAAAAAATACTGTAAGGGATTTTTTTTGAATAATACTATGAATGTTGAGAAATTAATGACATAGCATGTAAATGGGGAACTATATAAACTATGTAAAAGTACTAGGATGCATAATATAAGTCATGTATTATTAATGTGGAAATGTGACAAAATTATTATTACCTAAAGTAAGATGTGCCTTATATGTGATCATAATCTCTTGCTTGTCAAATAAATATTTTTTAAACTTCAATAATTGAACCATATTTTAATTTATCATATCACATATTATAAACATATTAGTTTTCAATATTTTTTTATTGATTATCCATTACTAATATCATTATCCCATATGTAAACTTATCCATTTTTACAAATATATTTTTGTTCAGTAGATTTAGTTCTTACATTATAGTACATGTTTGGAAAATTATTCATTGTATATTAAGCATATTTTTTCATGAAATGTTTTTTAGCCATCTAAAATATGATATTATTGTGAAATGAAATACACTATTCCTAGATATGGTAGTTTGTACGTATACAAAAACAATCCTTTTGTATTCTAATAATGTTTAGAATATGAGGAGAATAATATTTTATCAATCTAGAGTTATATTAATATTATAAATATCATATATTTTCATCATTATATCTACCCATAAGAATCATCAAAGAATAATGAAACACCTCGCTTCGTGGAGATGGTAGTCCATACGTATCCATAAGTGAAACATTTATTTTTAGTTTCATAGAAGGGAAAGAATATTTTTCTTATGTTATCATTAAATAAAAAACATATATCATAAATAACATGAATAAAATTTATAATCATTATTATAAGTCAACATGAATTATGGTGATGAAAAATTAAAAAACATCACTTCATGGAGACGATAGTCTGCACGTATGAATAAGTGATTATTTCATTTTTCATTTGATAGAAATGAGGTTTATAATTTTTTTCCACAACAATTGTATAAATTTATTATAATTATGATTTTTAATTAATTATTTTTGGACGAATAAAATATATTTTATGGAGGTATAAAAGGAAATAAATTTTAAATGTTTTAGTTAATATGATTACCTCTTATTTGAGGGACATTTTTTTACATACACCATAGTAGTTCTTTGGCTTCACATTGGGGAAAAATCAATTTTATTTTATCAATGAATATATGGAGGTATTTTTTAAGGAATTTACTGATCCATGTGGCTTAATTCTGTGGAATAACTGTGTAGATGGGGATCCATCTTATTACTCAGATGGGTGGGAATCCCCAATATACATGAAATATAAATAAATAATGTATGTATTACTCAGGTCATCTAGCTTGAAATTGTAATAAATTCCAATACTATAGGTATAAGTTCATAATAAATTTAAAAAACAGGTTTAATACATGTTTTGGGTCATTTTAACCCATATCTTTTTAGCTTAAGTCACTTTTCAACCCATTTAAATCATTTCCATAGTAACAAATTTTTACCTTCACTATTATTCATTATGAACAAAATTTAGATTGAACTCTGTCAAAAAAATTCTAAAAAAAATTCTAAAAAATATTTTTTATTATGGAATTTCTATATTTGTTTGAAATTAAGTTTAATATATGTATGTAAAATACATCCAAAAAACGTTTTTATGAAATTACATTTTTAACATAAAAATTATTCTACACAAATAATATATTTTTAATTCCCATGGAATTAATTCCATTATGATTAATCAATGTAGGATTTTTTTACTTCAAACAAAATCTAAAATATATTTTGTTTTGGTAATTGAATGAAAATTATGGACATTTTTTTTTCCAAAGTTGATATTATTCACAATTCACTTTAAAATATCGTGTTACAAAAAAAAATCACCATATGAAAATTTGGATTGGATGATAAAAATTATCTATATTCAATTTATAAAATAGTCAATAATAAATATTATATATCTTTGTATAAAATTAAAAAAACTAATTTTAACAAAACAATATTTTTACAACATAAAACAATCTTATTATTAATAATTGACTAATAACCACGATTTCAAGAATGGTAAATATATCAATAAAATTCATTTTGATTTATCTTTAATATTTGTTAATTTAATTAAATATGTTTACAATTATTTTTTAATATGATATATGTTTTTTAATGTATCTATTAAAAAAATATAATTTTATTATTATCAATACAAATAAGTATATCTAATTTAAAAATATTAAATATTGTATTTGTGTTAATAAAATCCTATATATATATATATATTTGAAAATGTAGTTTCTTATACTTATAGTATTAAATCTAATGGGTAGGACATAATGATTATATTTAAATAATATTATTTTGTGGTTAATTTATTATCTGTTTTTCATGTAGTGTATTCTCTCGAAAATAGTGTTCATTGAAAATAAAATATAAAATATTTTTTTGGGGGTATTGATAACAATGTCCTACACTTTAGGTTCAATAAATGAAAATATAAATTTATACTATACCATTGGATAATAAAGATGGTATCCTTAATAGGATCAATTGATTGATTTTCTATAACAATAAAATGTATTCCCAAAATCAATAAACAAAATATTAACAATTTAGGTGGATGTTAAATTTCACAATGAATAGAAGAGTAAATTAAAAAACACCCCTGATTTTGTGGCTAATAGTTTTCTATTAAAACATACTAATAATTTAGTTCTATATGAATGTGTTTAAAATAAAATGATTATGAAAAATATACTTTATTAAATTCAATAAAATTATAAACTAGGATTATTTTAAAAATGGGAAATATTTAATTTTAAATTTAGTTTCCAATATATTATTGAAATCCTTAAAAACCTATATTTTTCAACATTTACATATAATTCTAAAGAGTTGAGGTAGGAGTTATTATGTCACATTAATATGAAATTATTATGGAATATACTTAATAGAAAAATAATTCAATAATAATTGAAAATTTAGGAAAGATAATGATAAGGGAGGTGTCTTAACATGACTATTTAAAGGATATAATGTTAAGTAAATTCATAAAAAATCATTTAATTTTTAGTTAATCTCAATTATTTTTTAAATTAAACATTAATAGAATTTGTATCAGACTATTTGTTCTCATCGTATAAATATGATGATAGAATGTAATTAGTTGGAATATTTTTTATTCATTCATAATCCCTACTATTATTATTCCTATGTTGACATAGATTATTTTATTAATTCTCAAATTTCACATAATTAATAAAATATTCAATAGTAGTCTTTGAGATGTTTTAAAATTTATTCATATTGGAAGAAAATAGTTAATTCGTGTTTTTTGAGAAATAAAACATTTATTTCACTAATATAATCTGATGTGAAAACATTTTATTTGAGATTTTTTATGTTATGATTTTAGAGGGATAAAATGACAAAAAAACTACGAGGGAGATAGAAGTTCAGTGTAGAAAATATATAAAAAATGATATTATCTGGTGAAGAGGTGGAATAAAGGACCATGATTGGAATAAATAATAATAAGGGGATCTTATCCATTTTTATATATTAATTTATCATGTATGGTTTCATATTGTTTCCCTATAGATATACAAGTGATGTGGATTTATCATGCATGTATTAATAAAATAATACAAAGGGTATGATTGAAATGAACCAACCATTATGAAATTTAGGACACGGTAATGTAATGATATTGATTGAAGAATATATATATATATATATATTGATTAATGGTTTTATTTTTCTTCAAAACATTGTAAAAAAGAAATAATGAATTGAAAAAAACAATAAATTTGTAGCAGAACACATTTCTTTCATATATATGAGTGGGAAAATGAAAAAAAATCCTAGGTCAATATTTATAAATAAACTATAAAAAAAATATGATTAAATAAAAGTAGAATCATTAAGTTTAAATTTAGGTATGGATACCGATTGAAAGTCATTGAGTTATACTTCTAAGTAATTAAATAAGAATAAAATTATTAAACATGTCACACTATTAAAAGATAAAAAAATGAATAAATTAGTAATGATTGGAATTCATTAAATGAATTATATTAACATTAATTATTAAGTGTACGATATCCACTATTTTTTTGATGTTATAATTAGTGAAATTTTAAAATAACCCAAAAAAATTTGTGTTCTAGTTTATTTTTAAAAATAATAATTTGAATGATCATTATTTATATTTTATTTGCATAATGATGATTATGATTTATTTTTTAGTAGTTAAATGAGTTCTAAAATAAATTAACAATACCATATAAAATAACAATGAAGTAATTTAGAACTGGAAATATACTGATCTATATGACTAAAATGGTAAATCTACACAACCTATATCAAAAAATGAATCTAACATGAAGCTGTTTTTATTTCTTATAAAATATAATAAATTATTATTGTTGAAGTAGATTTATAAAAAATATAATCTCAAACAGTGTGTCTGGATGTTTTTATATATATTACATTTTTATAAGGTAAATCATATAGGGTTGTTGAATGTAATTCGATAAAACAAAATCATTATAAGATACTATCATGAAACACACATAAGTATTTAATCATTTTGTATGAGGTGTGTGGGATTTTACATGTGGAGTTACTCAATGTAGTTTCCCATATCTAAATAATAAACAATATAATGATTAATTTAGAAGAATAAATGATTTATATTCTACTCAATGATAAAATTATTTCATTGTAAACAAATTATAATTTATATATTAAATTTTACTAAACAATAAATGTATATATTAAATGAATTCCAAAAGTATACATCATATCATTTAATTTTTATAAGTAACTGAGATTTACAAGAGTCTTCCAATTTGATAATTATTTTCAATAACATATTGAAGGAGATTAATTAGAGATATTGATATATGATTCTTGAGAATTCATGGAATATTTAAGTGGCATGTATCAATGATAAAATGGAATAAACTTAACAGTTATAATTTAATGATGAAAAATATATAATCTCATTTATAATATAGAGAGGTGATATATTTTAGGTAATGGCACGGACCTCTCGGGTCCATTCCTTTGCAAAAATCTGGTGTCTGAGGTGTTTCGGGAGGTCAAGGTGACTTATCCCTAACAGTTTTCCAAATTTCCAGTCATGTGAACAGTGCATCGGTACTCTTAGGTGAATACTGCCATCAGTGGCATTATGTGAACAGTGCAATGGTAACCCTATGTGAACAGTGCATCGGTAGCCTTAGGTGAATAGTGCCATTGGTAACCTATATTTCCTTTTCCAAATTTTGTGTTCATGAACAGTGTTTCCAGAATGATGAGGTTCTAACGGTGACCTCATTCCTTTTCCAAATTTTGAGTTCATGAACAGTGTTTCCCGAACAGTGAGGTTCCAACAGTGACTTCAATCCTTTGCCAATTTTTTTTTTCATGAACAGTGTTTCTAGAACGGTGAGGTTCCAACGGTGACCTCATTCCTTTGCCAAATTTTGAGTTCATGAACAATGTATCCAGAATGGTGAGGTTCCAAAGGCGACCTCTTTCCGTTTCCAAATTTTGAGTTAATGAACAATTTTTCAAGAATGGCGAGGTTCCAAAGGTGACCTCTTTTCTTTTACAATTTTTGAGTTAATCAATAGTGTTTCTAGAATGGTGAGGATCCAATGGTGACCTCTTTCCCTTTCCAATTTTGAGTTCATGAGCAGTGCTTCCAGAATGGCGAGGTTCCAACAGTGACCTCTTTCCTTTTCCAAATTTAGAGTTCATGAACAGTGTTTCTAGAACGGTGACGTTCCGACAGTGATCTCATTCCGTTGCCAAATTTTGTGTTCGTGAATAGTGTTTACAGAATAGTGAGGTTCCAACTGTGACCTCTTTCCTTTGCCAAATTTTGTGTTAATGAACATTGTTTCCATATTCCTGCAGTTTCACACCTTTGATGTGTCCTTTTACGTAAAATGCATTTAATGCCTTGTTTTAAGGACACTAAGGCCGATTCAAAGGCTTTAACTCCTACATTAATTTTTCCTAAGGATCAGGATGCTTTTACTATGTCAAACCACATGGTTTTAATCAATGTTCTTTTAAGGTAAAATCAAGCGTATCTTAAACTAGTTCCCCATTAAATATTCTAAAAGGGAGAGATATCTTCCTCCCCAGTTCTTCCAGTTTTTTCTTGGGTGTGAGATTCTTGAACAATCTATTCCTTCCCATATGAGTTGTGGTTCAAACTTTTCTCTTTGGATTGGTTCCCATCTGTTTTGATGCAAACAAGAAGTATTGATCAATCTTTGATATAAGGTATGATCTATCATCATTATTTTTGGGTTTTTGTCCTTCTGTTTCTCCTTGAAATTTTATGGAATGGTATCTCCATGTTCCTAATGGGTTTTTTTGGTTTTGACCACTATGGTGGTGTCCCCACATCCTCATGTGGATACAGTTGTCACAGGAGGAGGAGATCGTAACTTGTTGTATGGATCATTCTCATATAAAGAATGTCATAAACCATTTGTGGTTGGTTATTCGCTGCTTCTCTTTTCTTTTACATGTAACTATAGAGTTAGAATGTTCTATCCCACTATATCACAATGGAATTGACATAATAAATATTTAAACCGGATAAATAAATAAATATCGATCATTTGTTATTGCATCTTGATTTTCTAGATACTGTGATATCTATGCTTTATTTTTTTAGCTTTTTGTTCTTGATGGAAATTGGTAAATAGCGTAAATACAGAGTTAATTGATAATTTTTTGGCTAAAGATAATGAGGAATGTGAATGAATTCAATGGTTGTTTTTGAAATTTTATGTTAATTAAATTGATGCAGTAAGCATGTTTGATCAATCTGTGATAGCTTACTATTTAGGTTTCCTGATGTTGGAAAGTATGAATAATAAATTGTTTAATTCAAGATGGATTAAATTACTGGTTGTTTGATAAAAGATAATTCCTTATAGGGTTCTGAGTTACCATCTTGCTTGTTTAGGGGCCAATAGCCAAATTAATATGATGATTGTTTTAATGCTTCTTGTGTTGTGATGGGAGTCGGGATGGTTGTTGTGATATGTGGGGGTATAAAGGCCTATTTGTTGTGGTAGTAGTTGATGCCTAGAGTGCTGAGATGCATCTGTTTATGCGTGTGGGTGTCATGGAGGACACCCAGGATGATGAAACTGGTTGGATGTGAATGTTTGGATGCTTACTTATTCTTGTTGGTTTTTTATCCTCTTTACTTTCCCACTTCTCAAGGAATATGGTTTTCTTACCCTCCTTCAAAAAAGGGGTGAATACGCGCGGGGTATGCCACATGCTTTCCAGGATTAGCTTCTCGAGGGAGGATGGGTCTATGCTCTTTCTATTGCTGGAAAAATTTGACGGGTAGTTCATCCACTCACCAATTTGGGCCCCCATGTGTTTAGTAGCTTAGAATGTTTATCTAGAATTCATGGGAATATGGGAAAGTAATAATGTTGTTAATAAATGATTGAATTAATGATGTTAACCCATGGGGTTAGAGATTTTGGGCTGAAATGCTGATGTTTCAATTTAATGGAACTGTGTACATTGGGTGTGATTCTAATGAAATATAATGTGGAATTGATAATGGTTAATTAATGTTTAAATAATTAATTAACGTAAAGTGAAAATTATAAAAAGGGAATGACGTAATATGATAAAAAAATTTAAATGATCGTGGGCTTATTAGATACCTAGTCATAGAAGTGGTAGTCTAGAGTCCGAGAGATGTTAGCTGTAGTTGAGTCTAAGACTAGGTTATGCCCATAGTGTGGTTTTAAGCTATAGTATATTCTATACATTTTGTGTTTCTATAAGATAATCCACCATGTTACTTAGGGAAACTGACTCCCCGGGGATTCTGAGCCATGGGGGGTGTTTTCCCCAACATTCTGGTCAGAGGATGGATCACTGATTACCCCCTATGGCCCCGCTCTCCTCTCTTGGTATTTACTTGTGCTGGTAGGAACAATGGTTAGTTCTCCCCATATATGTGTGTATAGGTCTGTAATGGATTATGGTTATTCACACACATATATTCTGGACATAGTTTCCTATGGTTTACTATAGGTGTAACATGTATAGGATGTGACGACTTGAGGATTCTTACACGGTGTGTGGGCTGTAATTGCTTGAGTTATAATTCCTGACATATGATACACATTATGAGAAATGTGGTGCTCCTAGAAACAACCAGGTTACTTTTATTGCATAGATGTGGTGGTTTTGTTACATGAGGTGCATGTTTTGGTGCTTCTCCCAAGTGTCTGTGGGAAAGACTTATTGGAGATAGATGCTTAGGACGTGCGACGTTGGGAAAAAAAGAAGAACAAGTGGGGATGTAGTAGCGGGGTACCCTTTATATTATTTATTATATTATATACACCTGTTTGTGTTACTTGGTGAGAGTATCCATGGTGATACTGGGAACTTAGTATTCCTATTTAGGTGATGAGTTAGTTTCATTTGTTGTTCACTGTGCTTTATCATACTTTCATTACCTTTGTACTAGAGGCTTTAGGGAGGATCCTATAGACTACTGTTATACTAACCTTAGGTATATATAAGCTATTTTTTAGGTCATATGGAGCAGGTTGGAGATCAGGATGGTTTCTACTAGCTTGGGATTGTAGGAGTTGTTTGGGCTTCATGGTCACTTCTGTTTTCAATTTCTTTTGGGTACATGTAGTTTCTCATTTCAGTTTTAGTAGTTTTTCATGACATTACATATGTGTACATGGGATTTCATTTTTATTGTTTCCTGAGTTTTAGTTGGTTGGTTTATATCTTTTGTCTCTCTTCCTTATGTGTTCTCTTAGAGGGTAATGCCTTCAAAATGTGTGTTTGCTATACCCTCGATGCTAATCACTATCCAGAGGCCTACTGGTGGTTGGACTCGGGGGTTATTATCTCCCTTATCACATTGATAGCCCAGGAGGGGTACACATTGTGGGGAGGAGGTTGTGACATAGTGGTATTAGAGGTCTAGTAGAGGGATATGATGTAGTTTAGAGGTAGGCATAGGTAAGGTTTCATGGGTTGGTAGGAAAACAATGTCAGTCATGTATAGAAAGTGATGTAAACACTAGAGACCAGATGAGACAAAGGAATTTAGGGACCAATATGATTTGATATGCAGACCTTTTAAGTTTATAATGGCTACTAAAAAAGTTGATACTAGTTGTAGGGTAGAGACCAAGGAAAGGATCATTAATCATTCTTCCTTGTGACTGTGTTTTAATGGGTTGACCTTAGGATAAGGTAACCTAAAATTAATAAAAGAAAACAATTACTTAATTAAAATCGAGTCTTCCATATTCCAGGTTTAGAGCTCTAACTTTTGGTTATTTTATAGGAATGGATCCAGGTCGACGTCCTAGTCATGATGACGTAGAATATTTCCAACAGGATGTTCCAGAAGATCGTCGTAGGGTAGAGGTTGATGATGAAGACACAAGGAGGAGGTCACTCTGAGAGTTTCGGTTCCAGAGTCTACATATGTACAAGGGCTCTATTTCAGATTAAGTCATGTAAGAATGGTTGGGGTAGGTCAAGATCGGCTTCAGTTTGATATGTTCTCGGAAGGAGCACTAGGTGTCCTTGTTTGTGACAATGCTATGTGGAGCAACAAGGTAGTGGTGGTAATTTTTCTTTAGGGATCACGAGGAGTCAAATATCTCATGGGAGGAGTTCCGAGACATGTCTTGAGTTGAGTTTCTTTCCTCGACCGCTAAGGCGTCAAGTCGCGAGGAGCTTCTAACCCTTCGATAGGGGATCTCCAATGTGCGAGAGTTTGGAATCTGTTTTAGGAACATTTTTCGATATTCTTTGGAACTATTGCCAGATAAGGAGGCCAGGGCGAGGCATATCGAGGAGGCTTTGCATCCAAAGATCCAGCCCCAGGTCACCCAATTTATGCTGAAGACATATCTTGAGGTGATAGAAAGGGAAGAGGTTTTCGAGAGTAATTTGGCCTGAATCGGTTCATAATGAGAGGGGATATGTCATGATTACTCATGAAGAAAATCTGTGGTCCAAGGTTCTCAGTTCTCATGGAAGAAGAGTTTCTGTTCAGCAGGGGTTCGGTCCCAGCCCTCCACCTCTCGTTTCTCAGGAGGCAGAAGCTCTCATGCCTATGCCAAGGGATCATAAGCTTGTTTTTCTTGTTGTGTTTGAGTTCATCCGCATCAATAGTGCCCGACCATTTTTAGCAGTCATCGTGCACTAGGTGCTCTGCTCTAGGTTCCTTTGTTGAGGCAATTCCAGCCGAGGTAGTAGCAGCATGTTTCACCTGCTCTAGATCAACAGAGGGTAGATGGGAAAAGCAGAGGATTGCCCCGTGACACTCCCTGTCCTCAGAGAGTAGAGCATGACTATGATGGAGGTATTCATTAGTGTCAGAGAGGTCATGAAGGAGGTCATGGTTAGCTTCATGCTTTAGCTTTGCCATCGTCAGGAGATCCATACATCGTTCGAGGTACCCTTTGCTTGTTTTCTACCTTGGTGTATGACTTATTTGTTTCAGGAGTGACACACTCCTTCATATCACCTACCATTATCCAGGCTTTGGGACTTGAGTTAGAGAGGTTTACAGTGCCCTTGTTGTTGACTACAGTAGTGGGAGGTCGACCAGACTTATTTGAAGTATGTAGAGACTTTGAGCTAGTGTTGGGGTAGCACTGCTCTTGGGGATATTTCCTATGTTTATGAATACAACCATATGATGTCATCCTCGGCATGGATTGACTATATTTGGTGCAGGCTATCATGGATTTATTCAGGAGGCAGGTTGTGTTTTTCAATGGGTATGGAGAGCCAATGGTATTCGTTGGAGAGCGAGACCCTCAGATGGGTAAGAGGTGTGTTTTTCCCTTGTCATACCTGATGGATTAGCTGATGTTGAATTCATCAGAGGTTCAGAAGTTGGTGGTTCCTAGGGTCATAGAAGAGTACCTTGATGTCTCTCCAGGAGAGGTTTGTTGCATTACCCCCTCGACAATAGATCGATTTTGGGATCAAGTAACAACCAAGAGTATCTCCTATCTCTATGTCTCCATATATGATGTCCCCTTCTAAGTTACGAGAGCTACGTATATGGATTGATGGTCTGTTATAGTGCGGTTTTGATCGGACACGTCAGTCATCCTGGGGTGCACAAATTTTGTTCGTGAAGAAGGATGACAATAGTTTGCAGTTGTGTGTCGATTATCATTGCACAAACAAAGTGACATAGAAGAATCACAATAATCTTCTTCAGATTGATGATTTATTAGATCAACTGAATGGTGAAAGTTTGTTATCAAAGATAGAAATGCGGTTAGGATATCATCATATGCGTGTGAAGGATGAGTATATATCGAAGAATGGTTTCTGTTGTCATAATCGGCATTATGAGTTCGTATTAATGTCATTCGGTGTGACAAATTCTCCAGTTGTGTTCATGGGATTGATGAATGATGTGTTCCGTGAGTTCCTAGACAAGTTCGTGGTGGTTTTCATTGATGAAATCCTTGTGTACTCCATGTCTGCGGAGGAGCATGTAGATAATATACACGCTGTTTTGGGAGTTATTCGTTATCATAAGCTATTTGGGATTTTTTCGAAGTGTGAGTTTTGGGTTCGAGAAGTCCATTTTGTGGGGCATGTTATGTTCCATCAGGGAGTGGTTGTGGATCAATTGATGATAGAAGTATTTGTGTCTTTAGAATCTCCCAAGACAGTGTCAGAGGTGAGAAGATTCCTTAGTCTCACATGCTAATACAAGAGGTTCGCAGTCGATTTCTCTCAAGATATGACTCCTTTGACAACTTTGAACAGGAATGATCAAGAATTGATATGGACTAATCTGTGTTAGGAAGCTTTCAAGTATCAAAAGGAGAAGTTAGTAAGTGCTCTATTTCATTGTATTCCAGTTGAGGGAGTTCATTTTGATGTTTTCTATCATTCTTCGCATCTGGGGTAAGGTTTTTTTCTGATGCAGGAAATATGAGATGTTTCTTATGGGTCATAGTGGTTGGTTCCCCATAAATGTAAATATTCCACCCATGATCTTGAGTTGGGAGCCGTGGATTTTTCTTTGATGTTTTAGATACACTACCTAATTAGCAATCAATTTCTGGATTTCACTAATAATAATATTTTGAGATATGTATTCTCCTGGTGTGACTTCAAATTACGACAACGTCGATTGACAGAGTTCTTACAGTAATACGACATCAAAATATCTTATACACATGGAAAGGGGAATGTTGAAGATGATGCACTGAGTTGGAACTCACGTAGTGATGTAGTGCATGAATCTGGTGACTCCTGGAGAGTAATGGAAGAACTGTCCGCATTACATCTCCATATGAGAGAAATTGGGGGAATAAGTTGTCTTTTTCAAGAGATGGTGTAGTTATCTCTGGTGTAGCTGGTGGAAGAGTTCTTATTGGGGGTTCTATAGGTGGAGTTCTGGAGAGACGTAGTTGTTTGTTGTGAAGCCACTGATGGTTGGTCTGTGGATGAAGAACACTGAGTATAATATCACATAAGGCTTTTTGTTCCTTTGGCCTTGCATGAGACGGTTCTTAGAGAGTTCCATTGTTCTCTTTTATCGATGCACTCTGGAGTGAAAAATATGCACTGATCCTTAAGGAGCCAATTTTGGTGGCCCGGGCAAAAGCATGCAGTTTCGGAGGTTGAGTCTAGATTTTTGGTCTTCTAGAAAGTGAAGGATGGACACTGTGTTCCAGGTGGTCTGCTCTAGCCGTTATATGTTCCTCAGTTGAAATGTGAGGATATCTCAATGGACTTTGTTACTAGTTTACCTCGAGCTCTGGGAGGAGATGACACTATTTGGGTGGTAGTGGATCATTTAACAAAATCATCCCACTTCATAGCAATCAAGAAGTTAAGCTCAGTGAAATTTTTGTTGAGGTAGTATCTGGAACAGGTGGTGAGACCTCTTGGAGTCCCAAGGATGATCATTTCCGATCGTGATCCACATTTTACCTCTAGGGTGTGGGGAGGTCTCCCGAATTCTTTTGGTTCCCAACTAAGCCTTAACACTACTTTTCATCCTCAGACGGAAGGTCATATAGAGTGAACCATCCAGACTCTTGAAGACATGTTACGCTCTTATGTCCTAGATTTTGGAGGTTCATGGATGAGTCACTTACCCTTGGTGGAGTTCGATTATAAAAACGTTTTCACTCCACCATTAGTATGGTACTGTTTGAAGCCTTGTACGACTAGCCATGCTGTTCTCCATTATGCTGGACTGGGGTTAGAGAGTCATAAATTCTCAGACCAAAACTATTGTATAATACAACATATATGGTTTAGATGATTTGTGAGAAGATTAAGAAAGAGAAGGATAGTCAGAAATCATATGTTGATCAATAGAGGAAACCCTTATAGTTTTATGTTGGGGATCACATGTTTCAAAAGGTGACTCCTCATCATGGGGATCGAAGTTTCTCTTGTGGGAGTAAGCTTTATCCCTAGTTTTTTGGACCTTTTGAGGTGTTAGGACGTGTTGGAGCAGTGGCGTACTGAGTAGCCCTACCCCTCAGATGAGCCAAATACATGATTTTTTCCATGTATCGTAGCTCCGTCGTTATCTTCATGATAAATATCACATCATCAATTGGGGACAGATCGATGAGGATGATTATGAGACCTTTGAGGAGCGACCTATGGAGATCCAAGACCGCAACGAGAAAGAGATGTGCAGGCATTATATCCCCTTGGCTTGTGTCTTGTAGTGACACGATGGCATGTATGAGAGTACATGGGAACGTCAGTCAAAGATATATGCTATGTACCCAGAATTATTTTATGTTTATCTCTTTTTAGGTAATGATGTCCCCTTTGTTGTTATAGACCTTTCGTGTTAATGAGTTGGATTTAAATGGTTTGTTCTTGTGGGTTTCCACCTTCTGAAATGTATCTCAATGGGTGGTTGTTCATACTTATTTTTTGTTCCCTTTTAGGTTTGTTTTGAATTCTCGGGGATGAGAATGTTTTGATAGGTATCTTATGTAATGGTCCAGACATCTCTGGTCTATTCCATTGTGAAAATATGGTGTTTGAGGTGTTTTGAGAGGTCAAGGTGACATATCCCCAACACTTTTCCATATTTCTAGTGATGTGAATATTGCATCGGTATCCTTAGGTGAACAGTGTCCTCGGTAGCCTTATGTGAATAGTGGAATGGTAACCCTATGTGAACAGTGCATCTGTTGCTTTAGGTTAATAGTGTCATTGGTAAAATATATTTCCTTTTCCAAATTTTGAGTTCAGGAACATTTTTTCCAGAATGATGAGGTTTTAATAGGGACCTATTTCCTTTTCCAATTTTTGTGTTCATGAAATTTGTTTCTAGAACGGTGAGGAACCAACGGTGACCTCTTTCCTTTTCCAAATTTTGAATTCATGAACAGTGTTTCCAGATTCGTGAGGTTCCAATGGTGAACTCTTTGCTTTTCCAAATTTTGAGTTCATAAATAGTGTTTCCAGAGTGGTGAGGTTCCAATGGAGACCTCTTTTATTTGCTAAATTTTGAGTTCATGAACAGTGTTTCCAGAATGGTGAGGTTCCAATGGTTACCTCTTTCCTTTGACAAATTTTGAGTTCATGAACAGTGTTTCCATAATGGTGAGGTTCTAATGAAAATCCCATTCTTTTTCTATATTTTGAGTTCATGAACAGTGTTTCCAGAATGGTGTCTGTCACACCCGTTTTTTTTAATCATTTTATTTATTTTATTTCTCTTGGCATCAGGTGATTTTGCGTAAGTTTGGGTGAGTCCCGGTTTAAAATTTTAATGTTGGGATGAGTTTATGGTTTGAGATAGTGCACTAAAACCGTACGTTTAAGACGTTCAGTCCTCTTGGGCATGTGGTTTCCGCTTGGGTACGTGCAGCCCGCTTGCAGTCCGCTCACCCCTCTCCTGCGCCGCCCTCCCACAGCCTCGCTCACCCCTATCTTGCACCTATGCTAGGCTTCCCGCTACCCCCCTTTTTCTGTCCAGCCAGCGCAGGGCCACCCCACCTTCCCGGTGCGATTCTGGTGAACCCGGACCCCTTCTCGACACGTTTCTGGAGAACCCGACCTTGCATGTCCGATGGCCAGCAGCGACGAACTCGATCCCTTTTTCACAGCGCCTCCAAGTTGATCCGGCATGGCTGAAAATCCTCTTTCCGGGTTCAGTAAGGGTGTTTCAGGTCATTTCGTATTGTGTCCCATCCACTGCTGCTGAAGGTGAAGTGATTCAAGTTTTTTCAGACTGCTCGCCTTTATTAGCGGGGTGCGTTTGGCCTCGCCGCACGTTTTGGTTCACCGCCACCATCCTAGGTAAGAGTTTTGTTATCATGCGGCTGTTTATTTTATTATCGTTATTGTGTTTTGAATTTCCTTCTATTTTATTAGTAGTGCAGATAATGATTTTTAGTGTGCAATATTGCCTTGCATGTTCTCATGATCACTGCTGCTGTCCGAGGTGATGTTTTTAATCCCTTTGTGGCACACTTTATTTTTTTAGGGTCTTATGATTTAATTGAGTCCCTGGTATTTAATTGTTTGTGTGTTGGTCTTCGCCGCACTGTCTTTGGGTGTCTAATGTTTTATTAAGGTGTGACGATGTGATTTTTCTAGTGTGTGCGCTTTTGTGGGAGTGCGTGTATGTGAATAGGTGTCTGTGTGAGTTTGAAAGCATTGGCTCGACCTATTCTTTGAGGTAGGCGCTTCCATGCCATTTATTCCAATTTCATTCCATGTGATGATTGTGTTTTAGTATTTAATTGTTAAACCTTGATTTTTACTTTATTACAGTTGTAGTTAGCTTATGGTAATGATTTATTATTAGTCTAACTTGCTAAAAATAGGTTTTGACATGTTCTTCCATTAATGCACATGCTTTTGCCTTTACAATTGAATGTGGATAATCTGTATTTTTTTTGGAAATGATTTTTTAAATGTTTTGGGTGTGTTCCTGATATAAAATCCTTGGAGAGTTATTTAAAATTGTTTTATAAGGCGTTTCAATGGTTTATTAAATTATGGAAGAAGTGCGAAATTGGTTTCGGGAAATGTTCTATGGTACGCAAGACTTTAAGAGTGGATTTTAATGTGTGGTTCATTTTGTTAGGTTGTGCATACTATGTTTTAGTCAAATTGTCCAGTTGACACTTTTAAGGGATTAAAGGTTTTAAAGACATGGTTTGTTTTTTTATAAATGTATTGGTGATGTTCAAATTGGTGACCTATGTCTTTAAATTGGTTTTTCAAATTACTTTCTTAATGGTATATGCCCCTTTGGCCCTTGAAAGTGTGTGTTGTTTTGAAATGGTGGGTTGGATTGTTGAAATGTGTTTCTAAGGGTTTATTTGGTTACAAAAGTGGTTAATGTATGTTATTTTGTGAAATTAATTTTATTTGTTGTTTTAGAAATGGTTTTGAAAGTGTTATTGGTAAATACGTAAATGTTGTAAAGTTAAAGGCCTTGTTGGAATCATCGAAAGGGTTGTTTGGAAAACCCCTCTTGGGTTAGGCCTCTTGCCTCGTGGATTGATCATGAGATGGGATGGTCCCCGGTATGGGACCTCCTTTGGATAATTATTTTGAGGCAAGGGACAAACCCTTGAGGTGGTCGGGGCGGTGCCAGTTTGTGTGGTGTGTTGATTATATGTATGTGAATTGTTGTTTGAATGATATGGAACACCCCCTTGAGAACTTTTCATGGGAACCTAGCATAGTAAAGAGGTTTACTGAGAATGATTGTTGTACTAGTTTAGACTACGCACTGTCTACTGGCCCCATAGCAGGGGAATACTGAGTTATTGCTGCTATGGGGATTAGGCCCCTTAGTTAGGCCATGTAGGGATATGTCGAGTGTTAGGGAGTTATGACATCATCGAGTTATGGAATGCCTTCAGGATGAGTCACATGTATAGTAGGTTCTGGTCTTCCTCTGCGTTCCTAGGATTTCCCTTGTTTCCCCGTTATGAGTACTATTAGAGCCATTTCCCTCTTTGTGTGGACATATTTTTTCTCTGCACCTAGTTTTGGTATTTATTTAGAAAACTGTTAATTTGTGATTACATTAAAAAGGATTTCAATTAGATGTTTTGAAATAGAAAGCACAACTCCCCTTTCTTTCCCCTTGTATTTGGTTTTAAACTTGAAGGGCAGTGGATCATGTTTGATTGTTTTTGAAAAGAAAAGTGTGTATGAAAACCTAATTTTATAATGTAGTTAAGAATAGTATTAATGGAATGTCTTGTGGAAGAAATGACATGGAATCTGTGGTGGTTTCCTACCGAGCGATTAGCTCACACCCTACCTATACCACTTGGTGTCGGTAGACTCAAGCTATTTTGCAGGTTCATTCTTTGTTCAGTTTTCCCTAGCAGGTGCTTGATGTTGGAGCATAGCTGGTCTTATGGTTGGTGGTGACCAAGAGGTCACATGGAGATCGAGTTGTGGTAGATTGGTTTGTTCTTTTGGTTTTTTTAGTTTTTTATTTTAGTTTTCTGTCTGTTGTGTTGCACCTTGTTTCTAGATTAGTTAATTTTATTTATTTTCAGTTGTTCATGCCGCTGCGTCCATATTTTATTTCATTTATTTATCTGGTCCTGGTTGTTTATTTGTTTTGGGATCAAATCATTCACACGTGTATGTTTTTATGTCCGTCACTAGTTTCCAGCCCGTGGGGATAGGGAACGCACTTCGGGTCATGTCGCGGAATGAATCGAGTGACCGGTTCAGGGTTGACCCCGGGCTGGTTCGTGACAGTGAGGTTCCAATGGTGACCTCTTTCCTTTTCCAAATTTTGAGTTCATGAACATTGTTTCTAGAATGGTGAGGTTCCAATGGTGACCTCTATCCATTTCCGAATTTTGAGTACATGAACAATGTTTCTAGAATAGTGAGGTTCCAAAGGTGACCTCTTTCCTTTTCCAGATTTAGACTTCATCAACAGTGTTTCCAGAATGGTGAGGTTCTAATGGTGACCTCTTCCTTTTCCAAATTTAGAGTTCATAAACATTGTTTTCATAATGGTGATGTTCCAACTATGACCCCTTTCCTTTTCTAAATATTGAGTTCACGAACAGTGTTTCTGGAATGGTGATGTTCCAACAGTGACCTCTTTCCTTTTCCAAATTGTGTGTTAATGAACAATGTTTCCAGCTTCCTACAATTACATACCTTTGACATTTACTTTGATGTAAAAATCATTTAAATCCTTGTTTTAAGGACTCTAATGCTGATTCAATGGCCACTACTCCTATATTAATTTTTCCAAAGGATCAGGATGCTTTTACTTGGTCAAACCATGTGGTTTAATGTGATCTTCTTTTAATGGAAAATCTAGTGTATCTTAAACCGGTGTTTCATTAAATCTTCTAAAAGGGTGAGATATATTCCTCCCTATTTCTTCCTCCTTGTTCTTGAGTGTGAGATTCTCAAAAATTCCATTCCTTCTTGTAGGTGTTGGGAGATTTAAATTTCTTCCTTGGATTGGTTCCCTTCTATTTTGATGCAACCAAGAAGTATCGATTAATCTTCGATATAAGGTAAGATCTATCACCATTCTTTTTGGGTTCAACTCCTTCTACTTCTCCTTGCCCATTATGGAAGGGTATCTCTATGTTCCTAATGGGCTTTTCATGGATATTGACTAGTGTGGTGGTGTCTCTAGATCCTTGGGTGCATACAGTTGTCACGGGGGGGGGGGGGGGGGGGGAGATCGTAACCTATTGGGTGGTTTTTTCTCGTATAAAGAACGTCCTGAACTGTTTGAGGTAGGGGATTCATTGCTTCTCTTTTCTTTTACGTGCAACTATAGAGTTATAATTTTTTATCCCACAAGATCATAATGGAATTGACATAATAAATATTTTAACAAGATGAATAAATTGATATCGATCGAATGTTATTGCCTCTTGATTTGCTAAATTGTGTAATATCTATGATTTCATTGTTTAGATTTTTTTTCTTGATTGAAATTTGTAAAGAACGTAAAGATGGAATTAATTGATAATTTTTGGATAAAGATAAAGAGGTATGTGAATTAATTAGATGGTTGTTGTTGTAATTTTATGTTAATCAAATTGATGTAGTAGGCATGTTTAATCAATTTTTGATAGCTTACTGTTTAGTCTTCCTCATGTTGGAACCAAATAATAATAAATATGTTAATTCAAGATGGATTAATGAAATGGTTATTTGATAAAAGATAATTCCTTGTAGGGTTATGAGTTACCATCTTACTTGTTTAAGGGCCAAGAGCCCAATTGATATGATGGTTGTTTTCCTGCTCCATGTGTTGTGATATGAGCCTGGATGACAGTTGAGATATGTGGGGGCATGGAGGCCTATTGGTTGTGGTAGTATTAGATGCCTCGAGTGGTGAGATGCATCAGTTTATGCATGTGGGTGTTGGGGAGGACACTAGGGATGATGAAATGGGATGGTTGTGAATGTTTGGGTGTTTGATGATTCTTGTTGGTGGATTGACCTCTTTAATTTCCCCATAGCTCAAGGAGGATGGTTTTCTTACCCTCCTTCTAAAAAATGGATGAAGACATGTGGGGTATGCCACTTACATTCCGTTTTTAGATTCTCGAGGTTGGATGGGTATATTCTCTTTCTATAGTTTGAACAGATATGAATGGTAGTTCATCTACTCACCAAGTTGAGCCCCCTTATGTTTTGTAGCTTAGAATGTTTTTCTAGAATTCTTGGGATTATGGGAAAGTAATAATGTTGTTAATAAATGATTGAATAAATGATGTTATCCCATGGGGACAGAGCTTGTTAGGATGCAATGTGGATGTTTAAATTTAAAGGAACATTTATCTTTGGGTGTGATGCTAATGAAATATAATGTGGAATTATTAATGGTAAATTATGGTTTAAAGAATTAATTAACATAATGTTCAACTAATAAAAAGGGAATGAAGAAATGTAATAATGTTGTTTAAATGGTTTTTTGGTTATGGGATACATATTTTTAAAAGTGGTTGTCACACCCAGACCCGTGCGTTTATTTTATTCTATGTTTTCTTTGGCTTTAAATTAATTTTATGGGGTTTGTGTTCAATCTCGGATCATATTTTTGTGTTTATGTTAGAAAGTGTGTGTTTCAGGTTGACGTGGTCGGTTCTTGGGCGCAGCGCATTTTGAAAAACCCCACGCGGCTCTGCCCGAACTTTGCACGACCTCCCATCTTCAAAAAATAAAAATAAAAAAAATAAATGGATTTTGTAATTAGAGTGTGCATTAATTATCATGTCTTTTAAATTTTTTATTTTCTTAATTATTTTATTAATATTGAGATAATATGAAAAGATTTTTTTTATTTTTTATCATTATGTTATTATTGTTATTCTAAACATTACAATTAAATTAATGTTAATCGAAACAATTGTTCGGAATTATTTTATTGTTGTAATAATATTATTGTTGTTTTGAATATTATTATTATGGTTATTATTATGATTATTATTCTAATTATTATTATCATTAAGGTATTACTACAATTATTATTTTTATTAATATTATTATTGTATTTATATTAATTATCATTATTCCTTTTCTTATCATCATTACTCTTATTATTATTATTACTATTACTATTATTGTTTTTGTTTATATTTTAATTATCTTTTTTATTGTGTTTTTTTGTAAACCCTAGAGCACTACCACTTACCCACTTTCCCCCTGGTGGCACACCCCTTCCATGTGCATTGTGCACACAATCCCCCAGCAACTCTCCTCGTAACGTCGCTCTCGGACCCATCCTTTGCAACCGCCCCATCCCGCTGCTGATCCCCTCCCTCACTGTTGGTCCCGCTGTCATGCACCCTCACGCCCTCCCTGCTGGCCGCATCCCAGTGCCTCTTCCCTCCCCTCACATCAGCTTCGTCCTTCTCCCCGGCCACCCAGGAGCCACCTCGGCCTCCTTCCCGACCTCCCCAGCGAGACCACCACATCTTGCTCCCCCTCTTCCTCCGGCTGGATCTCCACTGGATTTCGTCGGCCTCCCCATCTCCCTCCTATCATAGAAACCCAATACCGACCCTCGACCTCTTTACATCACTCCCAGAACCCTGACCCAGAGCCTTCTCTCTACCACCACATCTTCAGCCTAATCGCCTCACTGCTGCCATCCAACCACCCTCCTCTATCTCCCGACCAGCCACCACCTCCAGCAGCACACCTTTCTGGTGCAGTTCCCCTTCATCCACTAGCCTCACGCAGCCAGTTCCGAACGTCGGCTTCTGTCTGGCTCACCTGCGCCCTTCCGGCCACTTTTCCAGCTCCCCTGAGCCCTGCCCGCCTCCACTTAGGCCGACCCGCACCCCTTTCCGGCACATTTTTTCTTTCCTTCAGTATACCCTGTATCCATTTTTATTATTAATCTTGATTTGTCTACTTTATTGTCATGGGGTTTGATTAATAAGTCTTATTTTTTGTTGGGTTGGGTTGGTTTTAGCTTCTATAGCAGATGGTTGAGGTGTGAATGAGATCTTGCACCAGTTCCAAGTTTGGGTCGTCGTCGCACTTCGACTTCGAAGTAGGAATCCCATTGCACTTCCCGATCAAGAACGCCTCTCGGACCATGTCACTGACTGGATCGGGTGACCAGTTCAAGGTCGACCCGGGTTGGTTCGTGATAAAATGGTATCAAAGGGAGGTTAGCTCTTAGTGGTCCTCACTATTCAGAGAGATCTTTGTTATTTGGGATGTTAAGGTAGATGAAGTAGGATTGTCAAGACTCGTGGGGTAGGTGCGGGATGTGCGTCGTGAACTCTTGCTCGTTCTGACCCTCAGGATTGAATGCGAATTTCGGTTTAATTTGTTTATTTGTATTTTTATGGAAATGTTTTTGTGATTGGGATACGACAAAGGGAGTTGGGCTAATAGTCCTCATAATCCACACGGTCTGGAAAGCCATGTGAAGCTAGGAACATGGTACAAAAAGGCTCTCTGTGTCGGTGACGTGTTTGGAATATGGCTGCCAACCATATGGTCAAGTCACCCACTGATACTAGTTCTCCATTTGAGTTGTTTTCAGTTTCCTTTGATTTTTGAAAGTGGTTTTAATCAGGAAAGTTGGTTTTGAAAATTGGTTGTTTGAAATGACTTTTTTAATTTGTTGATTGTTTTAAAATAAGTGGTATGAATGATTCTTTTTTGGAAAATAAAGTTTCATTGTTTTGGCCTTTGTGTTCCTTGGGGTTCTCACATGCATAGTAGTATGTTGGATTATGAGTGGATGTCTGGTATGACTGATGGATGCCCGTGGTGGCACAGATACATGCATGTGAGTGAGACTCTAAGGGATTCCAATGGCGAGGGTTTAACTCACTAAGAATGTCTTAAATTAAAGATGTTTTCAAAGAGAAAAGTTTTTATGTGATGATAACTTTCTTTCTTGTCTTTTGAATTTGTCATCTATGCAATGTATGTTTTTGAGGATTTTATTTATTGAGTTTTCCTGGATTGGGTTATTAACTTTTATTGCCCAACGGTTATCCCCTTGAAGCTTTGATTGATGATCGCAGTACAGTTGATCAACCTGAGGATTTTATTCTTGAGTTTCGAAAGCTAGATCCACCTCTATTTTATGGTCAAGCAGAAACATCCGTAGTAGAGTAGTGGATGTGGAATATTGAAATGCAATTTACCCTTGTTGATTTACCCAAGTCATTTAAGGTCAGATATGCAACCTTCATGCTTGAAGGTTCACCGTGGACGTGGTGGAAGTCTGTGTCTCGAAACAAGACCCATCAATAGCTTACTTTGGAGTTTTTCAAGGCCTTGTTCATTCGTCAATATTTATATGTGGAAGAATGGGTGAGATAGGGGATGGAGATATGTTGTCTGAAGCAGGGTGACATATCCGTGTTGGAATATTTATAGCGCTTTGTGGAGCTTGACCCTTATGATTTACGGTATTCCACAGATGACCTCATGAAGGCTCGATGTTTCGAGGCGGGTCTCTGCCCTTATCTACAGTCGAAGGTGTCAGATTCCAACCTAACTTCTTTTTTCGATGTGGCGAGACAAGATTTTCTTTTCGAATCCGCGATGGCAAGAGTGGTCGAAGTAGTTCTCCCTCCTTCGATCCCTATGAGAAATGGTGATGATTCTAGAAAAAAGATGAGTAAGAAAATGAAAGTGGATGAAGTAGGTCGTGGAATCAAGAGGCCTCAAGATCTATCATCAACCTCTTAGGAGGGAGAGATCCTCGTGTGTTATCTATGTGGAAAGCTGGGTCACAAGAAGCAGTCGTGACCAAGTTCTCTGAAGCCCTGCAAGGCATGTGAACACCTGGGTCACTTGCGACGATTCTGTCGGGGCGTTGCTAGAAAGCGTTACAGAGGAAGTTCTCAGAAGTGATGTGTTGTTGGGTTTTTGTTCAAAGTTTATCATGAATGTTTCCTTTCTATGTAAGGGATCTTTTATCATTGCAATTTTACTAATGGTGTTTTGGTTCATGTCATGTATTGGATTTCTTGGTTCTTTTGATGAACTCTGGACTTCAATGCCAGTATGTTTTTCATTTTATAATTTTTTCCATTCTTTGTTAAATAAATCGATGTATGTTTCTTATTGGGATTATTAGAACCTGATTCCAAGGAAGGATAAGCTTCAACCATCAGATCTCCAGCCAAAATGCCTCGGAGTGAAGCCAACGCGTAGTCAAGAACCCTGAGGAATTTTATGGAGTCTAGTTAAGGTTGTGCCTCTATCGTGTGGTGAGATAGTTTTGGTGTTGCTTCTTTGGTTTCTCTGTCGTTGTAATTTTCCACTTGTTAAAAAAAAAGAGATTGACTTATCCCTCATGAAACATCAGTGATTGTGTCTTTTTGGAGGTCAGTCGTAGATTAGTGGCCTTTCATGGACCACCAAGGTGAATCAGTTTCGAATTGGGGTTGTGTCCTTCCCGAAGTGATGGGTCGTGAGTAGTTGTACGTAATAGATTCATTGTTACAGTCCTTGGGCCCTCCCTCCCCACCCGTGGGGTTAGGGTTTTTAGTTCGTGAAAAGCTTTCATTTAAGTTCCTATCCCTTTCAGACATGAGTGAGTGGTTTACACTGTAACACCTCGAGCTTCCACGATACGCTTCTCTTTCAATAATGCAATAGCTTGCATTGTACGCAAGTTCGACATTCTAACACACCACGACCAATAAAAATTGCCATTATGAATAGTAATACCCACATTTTGAAATTATATATATTTTATATTTCAAAAAGGACTTCATTTTTGGATTCAGAATATCGAAATTATCCTATGTTGAATTTTGGGTATTTTTCTTAGAACTTCCAATTTTTTATGAATAGTGAAAAATACTTAAAAACAACTTTTTTAATCAAAATAATTTATAGTGATAAATTATACTATTGAGTGGTTTTAAAGTATAATTAGAATATATTTTTACCATTTTATCCAATGGTGGTCATTAGAATTAATTTCACATTGAAATTTGACATAAACAATTGTCAATATTTTGATATATATTGTTTCTTAAAAACACGCTATTTGTTGTGATAGCGGGAATTAATTATAAAATTAATTAATGAAACTTATATGTTTGGAATTTTGTAAAATAGAAATCATTTTTGAATTCGGAATATAAATTATCGCTTAGGGTGAAATTTTGGCATTGTTCTGAAAAACTTCAATTTTTGACGAATAGTGAAACCACTAAGTGATAGTTAAAAAACTGAATTTTCGTTTAAATGAAACATTAAAACTTATGTGATTTTATTTTCAAAAATCCGACATACATGGTTTTCATTAGGAAGTAAAATGTGGTTCAATTGGATTAAAATAATTTTTTGGTGAATAGTAACTTTTATGTTTAATTAATCACGATTAAAGGTAATTAGTGAAATTTAAGGTGCAAATGATATTAAAAAAATATGATAATACCCTTACACTTGTTCTACCCTTATTTTATGAGTCATGGCCGACCAAGAAAATCCATAGGTCAACTTGGGGACCCCATGGAGCCACTTGGGTAAGAAAATGACATTAATAACATTTTATTTAAAGTAAAAAAAATTGTCACAAACATGTGTTGTTTTACTAAAACAATTATTACATGGGGTTATATAAGTTAACTTTTCGACTATAAGTATTCATTGGAAAGATAAAAAGATTTCATACATCTTGGTAATTTTTGTATAATTTTTAGATATTAAATAGTTTACATTTTTTATGACACCATGATGATGCAGCGATTACCTCATTAATTAACGATTTAAATAAAATGAAAAGATAATGAAAAATCTAATACATACACTTGTCAAAAACATATTGGATGGGAATATTGTGATCTCTTATCGCCTTATCCTAGAAATATATAATTTTGGGACCTTTAAAATTCGAAACTCATTATATAATAAAGTAACATTTCATGACTTTCCAAGAGTGCCCCTCCTCTTCTCTTATAAAAGGCCCCCAACACTACCACGTTATTCACACCATCCAAGCCATTTGGCTCGGCCAAACTCTACCCAAATACTCTCTAAACATCCCTCTATTACTCATAGAAGCCTCACTTTGGGCAGAATTCTTCCCAAGGAAGCCTTTGTCTCAAATCAAAAAGAGTTACCCGATTTTATCGTAATGTCTTCTCTTATGTTATTTTGTTTTATTTTGCTTCTCCAACCCCTTAAACTCATTTTATTCCTTTATTTTGTAACCAAAACAGTATCATAAACATACTAGGATGTTTTTATGAGAATTATTTGATTTAAACTTACACACGACTTCGTCTAATGGTTAAAGAACATACAGTTTCTGTGGTTGGCGAATTTCGGCCTCACGAAACGATGATTGTTCAATCTTCTTTTAACACCTCTCATGGTGGCCATTATGATGAAACTATTTTTATATATGATATATATTATGTTTTTGTTTTACTTATGATTCTTTATTTTTCATTTATGTCATACCTTTATGATTTCCATTATGGGTAAACGCGATAATTTCATTTTAGGAAGTGCGGACTACCGCCCCCTCAAAGTGATTTGAATCGTTAATGCCATATGTGGGATGTATAAAGGTTGGAGTAAATGATATTATATATGATATTATACTGTAATTATAATATACCTTTATATCATTATGATTTCATTCCATTAAATATGAAATAGAAATGAAAGTAGCGGTCATGCGAACGTACAACTTACCGTCTCCATAAACGGTGCATTTCATTTCTTACCTCTAAATGTTACGTAATATTATGAATGAATGTATATACTGGATATATATATATGATATATATGATATCTACATCATGAATAAAATTCTGGAGATAATGGATATTCTACCACATAAACAACTTGTAATTATAAGAAGTTTATTTTTGACTCAAGTACCAAAGATCGACAAAACGACTGTTATTAACATAAATGACTACATAATTTTCGTAACATTGTAATAAGTGATATAAAAGGGATAATAAACTTGAAAAAGGTTCTTAAGAAAGTAGAGATTAACTCTATTTTATTATTCAGGAGATTAAAGAATGGTCGAGTGAAGTCGGACACCAGGTAAGGGAACTTCTTAACCCAATTTCCATTCTTTGGGTTAATCTCCTACTTTCAAATTATGTCAAGATATTATTATGTACCATCTTGTATTTGTACTTTCTTTATGTGTAATTATAGTGAATACACATAATAGATCTATTTTATTAAAAAAATGTTCTTTGTAAGGAACTTCGTCTCAATCTCCTCTCATTGGGGCATATTTTATTTTATACACAACTTTCTTTTATATGGTGTATAAACACCTTTGACTTTTAATTTTATTCAAAAGGAATCTTTTTATAATATGAGTTTTACTAAACGAAAAAAGGAATGTTTTTCTTGTCATACGTATGCGGCGACAATGACTTCTCCACCGCTGTGACCATTATTTGAGTTTCGGCTTCCTCTCCAAGCCATAAATTTTTTTAAAATAAAAATAAATACCATGTTTTTCTTTTCTTTTCTTTTGGTATTGAAAATGGTTTTGATAATGTTTTTATTATATCAATGTATTGTATTGATATCTTGTGATTGAAATGTGGAAATGTTATGTTTCCTTTATGCATGTTTTATGTTATACAATTATGTTATTTTTTATGATATTTTTAAACCTTTTCATATAAGGAATGCATTGGACTTAATAAGTGACGGGTGGAGCCCGCTATAGCTCCTCGATGCATCGGCAGGTCTCATGAGACAAACTAGTGTCTTGGCACGAGGCCTTGACAAAATCTTATTTTTATTCTTAGAATGAGGCCTTGGCTACGTGGTTATGATAATCTGACATTATGAATTCCATCATTATGAAAGTGGTTATTGATATTGCATGTGATTATTCAATTAGTAGAATATCCATGTGAACAAGTAAATGACATTATTTCATTTTACTTTTTCCATATTATGCTGAAGTTCAAGTTTAAAAGGTTTTTGTTTTAGTTATAAATTGCCTTAAATTTTTATGTTTATTTATGAAAGCGTCCGCTATATTGTTATCCTTACTGAGCATCTGAGATCACCCCTTTTAATGTTTTAATATTTTCCAGGATGTGAAAATGTATTTTATGAATGACTCACAGGGATAGTCAGAAGGGGATATGAGTGTGGACTATGGAGACCATGTTATTGTAGTTTTTCACTTTATGATGTACTGTAACTTTTATGAATGTATCTAGTGTTTCCAAGGATACTAAACTAATCGGTCTTTCGAGACTTGATCTTTTGTGATCATGCCAATGTTACGCAATAACGCACCGACTCTGGGTAACTAGGGTCGGAGCGTTACATAAACATTATTATTGTTCTCCTTTTAGCTTGAGTAAGGCCTGGTTTCGGATTAAGTCGTTTTCCGCTGGGCCGTGTAATAGTTAGTCCTTTATGGTGGGGAGACCCACCTTCTCTTTGGGTATTCTCTTAAGTCGTTACTGGGTACCAGTTGAGCCCTTATGGTCGGGAGTCCATTCAGGCCACCCATCTACTGGGGATCTATTTCGGGAAATGATGTTGAGTCCAGTAGATGGTCAGTAAAATTTCCTTGGGTTAAGAGGTTGGATCATGTTTATGTGGAATTATTAGGTGTTAATCAATTGACTGGATAGTGTGATGGATTTTCGGGGGCGGAAAGCGTTATGGTGGAGAGAATTGTCACTCCCTAACCTGTGCATTTATTTAATTTTATGTTTTCTCTGGATTTAAATTATTTTGATGGGGTTTGTGTTCAGCCTCGGATTAGATTTTTGAGTTTATGTTAAAAAGTGTGTGTTTCTGGTTGATGTCGTGGGCGCTTGGGCACAACGCGTTTTGAAAAAACCCATGCGGCTCTGCCCGAACATTGCGTGACCTTCCATATTAGAAAAATAAATAAATAAAATAAATGAATTTTTTAATTAGAGTGTACATTAGTTGCCGTGTCATTTAAAATATTTATTGTCTTAATGATTTTATTGATATTAAGATAATATGAAAACATTTATTATTAATTTTTTTAGCATCATGTTATTATTTTTATTCTAAAAATTAAAATTAAATAAATTTTAATAGAAAAAATTGTTCGGAATTATTTTATTGTTGTAATAATATTATTGTTGTTTTGAATATTATTATTATAATTATTATTATGATTATTATTCAAATTATTATAATCATTAAGGTATTACTACTACTATTATTTTTGTTAATATTATTACTTTATTATAATAATAATTATTATTCCTTTTATTATTATTGTTACTCTTATTATTATTATTATTATTTTTGTTTTTATTTTTGTTTATATTTTAATTATCTTTTTATGGTGTTTTTTATTGTAAACCCTAGCGCGCAACCACTTACCCACTTTTCCCTTGGCGGCGCGCCCCATCCCTATGCATTGTTCACACCAGCCCCCAGCTGCTCTCCCCGTAGTGCCGCTCTCGGCACCCTCCTTTGCAGAAACCCAAACCCGCTGCCGAGCCCCTCCCTCCATACTGGTCCTGCTGTCACGCACCCTTGCGCCCTCCATGCTGGCTACGTCCTAGTGCCTCTTACCTCCCCTCAACTCGACTTCGGCCTTCTCCCCGGCCACCCAGGTGCCGCCTTGACCTCCTTCCCGACCTCCCCAGCGAGACACCCACTTCCTGCTCCCCCTATTCCTTCGGCTGAATCTCCAATGGATGCCATCAGCCTCCCCACCGCCCTCCTATCACAACAACCCAACACTGGCCCTCAACCTCCTTACAGCGCGCCCCAACACCCCGACCCGGTGCCTTCTTCCTGTCACCGCATCTTCAGCCTGCCCATCTCACAGCTACCGTCCGACCACCATCCTCCCACTCTTGACCAGCCACCACCTCCAGCGGAACACCTTTCCGGCATGGTTCCCCTTCATCCGCCAGCCTCGGGCAGCCAACGCCGACCCTCGACTCCTGTCCACCTCACCCCTGCCCTTCCGGCCACTTGTTCAGCTCCCCCACGCCCTGCCCGCCTCCTCTCAGGGCGACCCACACCCCTTTCCGACGCATTTTCCCCTTCCTTTGGTATACCTTGTACCCTTTTTTATTATTACTCTTTATTTTTCTCCTTTATTTTTAGGGGATTTGATTAATAAGTCTTAATTTTTGTCGTGTTGGGTTGGTTTTAGCTTCTATAGAACGCAGTTGAGGTGTGAACGAGATCTCGTTCCAGTTCCGAGTTTGCATCATTGTCGCGCTTCAGCATCGAGGTAGGAATCCCATTGCACTAGCCATTTTAAATTTAATGAACATTAATTCTATGTTTTTCTCACTTAGTATACATGTTAAATAATGTTTGTGCAACTTGCTGGTTAGTCACTTGTTATGTGGTCTACGTTTGGAGTTTTTTCTGTACTGAATTTATTGTACAATTAATTTTAAAGTAGTATTTTGTGAAAAATTGGGTGTGTTTATGTGGAACTTTATTGTGCCTCTGGATTTATGTTTTATAATTTTCTCATCATTATTAAATTTTTCTGGTAGTGCAAATTTTAAAAGAGGGTATTTCTGGGGTGCGTTCTATTTTAAAAATAGTTTTCTTTTGATGAATGAGTTGTGCAGTGTGTCGAGTTGTGAATACCGGATGATTACACACATGGTTTTTAAATATTAAAACACGGTTCAAAAAATTAAATAAATGTATGGCATGCAGATTGGGGTTCATAATTCGTTGGGTGTTAAAATGAAATTGTCTTATTCAACAATGCATGCCCTGTTTCCTTTATAAAATGCCTATTTGGCCTTTCGGAGTAAAGTGTGATGTAAAATGAATTGTTGGTGTTTATAAATGTATCAGAAGCGTGTCAATGTTTTAGGTTCATTTAGTGGGTTTTCAAGTGGTTTGGATTTTACAAAAGTTTGTATTGTGTTTTAGAATGTTTTGGAATTTTATTAAAAATGGTCGGGTCTTGAGTGTGTAGCCTAAATATATTAAAAAGAGTTTCATCAATTTTTGGGGGTGATAAATGATGTGTTTACACATCCATTGGAAATGTGATTTTTTTTATAAATATAGATTGTGATTTGATGCTCGACAAAATCTGTTGACTCAACTTTTTTTATATACTTACGACATATGAGCCTGACAAATTGAGAGAAATGTATGAGACGAGTACTGCACTGGTAGGTTACGGTACTGAGTAGTGGCCCATAGTAGGCGGATATTTTTGGGTTTATTGCTATGGTATTTTCCCTCAGCCTACCTAAGAAAGGTTGGATGTGTGTTTTGGAGCGTTATGTTTCATCGTATGTGGCATTCTCCTGTTGATGGGGTAGCCGGAATTAGTATCATCTGAATTATTATCGATCTCTCATGTTCGTCTATGTCTAGTGGCATTTTTCTATTTGAACTGTTGTTGAGATACATTCTTACCTATTTACATTTCCCTTTCTATACGATTTCTTTGGTGATCTTGAGTGGTGTTTTTCGTGGAAAGTGATGTTTCACTTTCCTAACTCCTATGAAAAATGTTTTCCTTTTTAAAGTATATGTGCTTCGAACTTCTTACTGTGAGTTTCAAATTAAATCATCTCTTTCCCCATAATGTAGCATGGTAACACCTAAAGTCAGAGTGTAGTTTTTCAAATGATTAAGGGAAATGGATTGTACTTTTTATTAAGTAAAATTATAGAAATGCATATTTTAATATATTGTAGTTCAATCATAGAATTGATTCATCTTAATTTAAAAGTTACTGTATTGGGAATAGATATCGGGCTAGACTATTGTGTTTTAATACTCACACATATAGTTCTTTCTGTCTTCAGTGTTTTTGTAGGCTACATATTGAGTGCTCTCTCCTTGGGAAACGCCTGATCGTTGAGTTGGAGAGTGACCCGTGGGGTCACATAGAGTTAGTTCGTTCATCGAGTTTGGTTAGTTTTATTTTCTTTCGTTCTTGTTTAGTCACTTTACCTGGTTTATTTATTCTGTGCTGATTTGTATTATTTTGGCTTATTTATTTATTGTTATTGGGTGAAATCATTCACACAACCTCTGTTGATGCCCTGGCACCTGTCGCTAGCCCAGGAGGATCAAGAACACCTCTCGGGCCATGTCGCGGACCAGCTCGGGTGACCGGTTCAGGGTCGACCCAGGTTGGTTCGTGACAATGGAAGCCGAGATCCCGAGAGATGTTAGCTACAGTTGAGTCTAAGAATAGGTTATTCCCATTGTGTGGTTGTGAGATATTGTATATTTTTTACTTTTTCTGTTTTCATACGCTACTCCACCCCGTCAGTTAGAGCAACATACACCTCAGGGATACTCAGCCCTGGGGGGGGGGTGGGATGTTTTCCCCAACATTCCTGTGGGAGGATGGATGGATGACTACCCCCTTGGGCCCCGCTCTCTTCTCTTGGTAGTTAATTATGCTGGTAGGCACATTGGTTAGTTTTCCCCATATATGTGTGTAGAGGGATGTAATGGCTTCTGGTTATTCACAGACATAAATTCTAGATATAGTTTTTTATGGACTACTATTGGTATAATGGGTATATGCTCTGATGGAGAGATGATTCTTACACAGTATGTGAGATATAATGGCTTGAGGTATAATGACCAACGTATGATACAAATTATGCGAGTTGTGGTGGCTCCTAGAAAGTACCTGGTTACATTTCTTGCATGGACGCGGTCGTTTTTTTATACGAGGTTCATGTTATTGTGCTTCACCCAGGTGTCTGTGGGAAATCCTTATTGGAGAGAGATTCTTAGGACATGGGACGTTGGGGAAAAGCATAAAACCGATGGGGATGTAGTAGCGAGGTACCCATGATATTCTTTGTTATATTTTATAATTTTGTATGCGTTACATGGTGAGAGTTTCCATGGTGAGGTTGAGAACATAGTATACCTGTTTAGGTGATGACTTAGTTTCATTTGTTGTTCACTATGATTTAGCATACATTCTTTACATTTTCATGAGAGGTTTTGGGGAGGCTCCTACTGAGTAAACTATTATAATCACCCTATTTATATATAAACTATTTTCAAGACCCTTGGAGTAGGTCATAGATCTGGCTGGTTTCTACTAGTTTGGGGTTTTAGGAGCTGTTTGGGCTTCGTGGTCACTACTGTTTTCAGATTCTTTTGTGTAAATGCAGTTTTCTCCTTTCCGTTGTAGTAGTTTTGCATGAAATTACATATGTTTACGTGGGATTTCATTTATATTTTCTTCTGAGTTGGAGTTGGTTGGTGTCAATCCTATCTCTCTCTTTTGTATATGTTCACTTAAAGGGTAATTCCTCCCACCTGGGTTTTTACTATACCCTCGGTGCTAGTCACCATCTCGAGGCCTACTGGAGGCGGGACTCGGGGTTCATTATCTCCCTTCTCAAATTTCCAACTGAGGTGGGGTACACTTTTTGGGGACGAGATCGTGACATTTTACAATTAATTATAATGCCGACATTTAAAATTTGAATGTGATATGTCATGAAATTGTTTTGGGATGAATTTATAGGAAATTTTGAACAGCTTGAAATTCATTGTTAATGTGTATTTTGTGATCTGTTTGACAAACCATATAGAGTAATATTTTATTATAAAATACTCAATATAGTTTAGACCAATAGTTAGTTCCCATTTTCAAAACTATGCATGGTAACCGTGAACTCATATATAATAACAAAAAAAAAGGTTTTTAATTTAATGAATTCCTTAGATCCTTGATACTTAATTTTTAAAAGTTTATAATGGATTTTGTGATTAATTTTTATGAACTTGTCATATATATTGTTTTTTTAAATCATTATATTTTTATAAAATATATATATAAATGTTATCTTTTGTATTATATTTGAAATAATTTTTTTAAAAATATACAAGAAATTATATGATGGCATGGATTTTTGTGGTGTCAGAAAAACATTTGGTGAAAAGATATATTTTTTTATGTTTAAATATTATTTAAAATATTTTTCAATAAAAATTAGGTAAATAATAAATATTATTATCAATATTTTTTTAATTAAAATGATATTTATCCGAAAATATATATTTTTTTTTCCAAAAAGGACTTCGTATTATACCTCTCATATTATCCACACTATTGTTTCATCCTTCAATAAAAAATATCTAATTGATTTGATGTATGATAGAGTTTTTATATATTTTTATCCATTCATATCTTCTTATCTTCATCCACTATTATTTTTTTTTGGAAATTATGGTATACAATAGATTATAGTAATGATCTAGTGGAAAAGAATAGTGTGATTAATGACAAGTTAGTGTGTATACTATCTAGGGACAATATATAATTGTGAACCATGGTGTATGTTGTGTTAAGATCTAATATTCTACAAATTAAATTGATTTCACCTTAGTTATTTCCTTGTTTGACTATGTAGTTCAATTATATTCATACCATGAATCCTATAATTTGATTGATATTTTTTATATGAGTGTTTTAATTTCTTCTTATGTTGTTTTAATGTTAGTTTATTAATTATTTGTAAATAAATTACTTTTTTTAAATTGTTCTAATATTTTCAGTGTGTTTGGAAAAATAATATTCTAAATTATCAAAGTCAAAATACCAGATTAAATGTAATATTATGATAGTTATAAGGGTATATTTCATATTCAATATTTAAGGACATTTTTCAAATAAAATAATTACTACTTCTAATTTATAAAGATGTTAATGTACAAAAATCACGGTAGATTATGTTGATTTAAGTGTCTTGTTTTTTGTTCTATTATAGGTATCTAACCATTCCATGATATTTGATTTAGAAAAAATATATGCTTATTTATTTTGATTTTTTTTTAAAAGAATGAATTTTAGATTTTCCTATATTAAGATATAGAATGATTCATTATTTGATCAAACTGGAATTTTAACCAATTATATATATGTGCCCCATATGGGGTGCATGTACATTTTTTCCCACATGTTATCATACAAGTATGAATAATGTATTATTTATTATTGTTGGACCATTATATTTTTTTTGTAGTAATGGATATGACGATATTGGGAACTATTTGAGTTATATATATATATATTTATCATATAAATTAATTTTTTATATATGTATTCATCATAATTTTCCTTATGAACCTTAACTTAATAATTTCATAAAAATGTGTTTTTATATGATTACATGTCGATTGGTTTAGACAATTTGTTTGTTTTTATTCATATCTATTCATTATATTTTAGATTCCATAACCTATTTAAATTGTTTGTGTGTGATACCCATGTAACTTTTTCTAGTGTATAATGATCAAGAACCCAAAATAAGATTACCACATTCCATTTTGGGCATGATGTCCACAAATTCAGATTGACATACCACTATCAGGAATTTAATTGATATTATTATTTTATTCAAAATCTAAAAAAATATGTATATGAGTAAATTTAGTAAAATAGTGTTGATGTTGTGGAAAATATATGAATAATTAATGAAATATAAAAATGGATAATATGAATCATGGGGAGATTTAGTGAATAAAAATTACATCTAATTTTTTTATCATAAGATCATTCATAATTAATGATTTTGAAAATCGTTAGGAAATGTTTCCCAAAAGAGTCTGAAGAGGAAACACGGGGCTAATAAAGATTAATTTATTCTCGAAAACATTTAATGTATAATTTTATAAATGGATTGGTGTATTTTATGGTGACATATATTGTGATGGAGTTTAATTAAATTGAATATTTTTATAAGATAAAGTCCATCATCAAAATATATAATGAAAAGTACAAAATTAAATGAGTATTTATTCAACAAAAGAAATCCACTTCAAAATGAAATGATAATGGTAATTTTTTTTCATTAATTAACAAGAATGAAGTCTTTTATGGGGATATTTAAACCATTAATATAGGATATACTCCAAATTTTAAAGATCAAAACGTTTTCAAATTATATTTTAATAGTACAATTATATTTTAAAATTGATGACTTACTTGATATAGATTTTATTATTCACTTAATCACCCAAATTAATTGAAAACAATATTAAAATACATTTACATTATGTTTGTATATTATTTAATATTTGTATCTGATATTGGGGGAACATTATAAATAGATAAATCAATAATCCAAAATTTATTAGATTTTTCGATTCATATTAGATATTATGAATTTTCCAAAAATGAAAATTATTATACAACATTTATTTCCCCAATCCAACCAATATCATTATTCATCACTTATAATTTTGAAACTAATTTATTCACCACTTAATTATGTTATCATAACACAATTATTATGATAATAAATATTTATATTTATATAAATATGTTTGTTATCTTTTTTCATTACATATTATGCATGTTCTGATTATGCCATGGGTTTCACATAAAATTTTGTTTGGTTAATTTTTTTTAAACATTTGGGTTGGTAATTTCTTTATGATCCCCCCTTAACAATGAGAAAAAAAGAAAATTGTTTATATTAATGAATAATATGATGTTAGATAACAACAATGTATAATATTTTGGAACTTAATAATTACATAATGAATATTTTTCGGAGTATTTAATACTGTATCATACCTCTAAAAGAAAATAACATTACATAAAAATATATATGTTTATTTACCATATAATAATGGATCAAAAAATTTGGGTAACTTCAGTCTATATCATGAATGTTTCTATAAATCAAATGTTAGTAAAAACGTTAGTAACTATATTTAAGTGAACAATATTTGTGGACAAATAATTTATAATTAAACTTGGTGAAATTATATCTAATTTACAAGAATGATTTGAAATTATTATTAACACATTTTTTAATTGAATAATTTTCTACTAGAAGACTTGAGGTATATACTCGTAGTTGTAGTTTATAATGTTAATCAAGAAAAGATAAAATATATATCATGTTCTATAAGATGGTATTAGTTGAAAAAATGATCATCATAACAAAACCAGGGGAAAATATATGGATTGATTAGATGTTTAACATAATAATAATGTATATTATAATAAATATCATTAAAAATTTAGTTTATTTTAACAACGTTATAAAATTAATTATTCTATATAATTAAACTTGTTTACACTCAAAAAAATATAATAATTTGGATAACATCCCATGTTATCATCTAAAATATTCTAGTTGAGTAACTATATTTTATGTATAGAAATATAATCTAATTCTATTGTAAATATTATCATTATGTTATAATACTATATAAAAGAGTTATTCTCTTACCTATCATAATATTATCTTGGATTTACCTTTATATAATTCATTACTGTTTATTACAATATATTTAAGGAAATTTTTTACAAAAAAATAACAATGATTTGTTTTTTTATATTATAATATTATGATAAAAAATGAAATACATTTTAATTTATAAAAATTAATCAAAATTAGTAAAATTCCTAAAAAAACACAACGAAGAAAAATACATGGATATTGAAATTCTTGTCCCCATGATCTATCATGCAGATTAAATAGCAAAGTGTTATTAAGAAAATAATACCATATGTTATAATTATTATAAACAAATCATAAAATGAAATTGTAAATAATATGAATGATTTTAGAGATGTTTATAAGTATATATAATAGAATGCAACCTAAAATCTATGTATAAATACATAATATTTAGTTAAATATTAATTAGTTGTTTGGTCATTGGTTATATGGCTACATGGTATATGGTATTTGGATATACTTATAAAAAATATATTGATTTTATTACTTATTAGAAACAAATTAAACATAATATAATAATTATATTTTTCATAAATTTTTAATGATATAAGATAAAGACAATTTAATTAAAATATTTATTACAAAAAATATGAAATTTAAGTAGTTGAAAAATTTAATTTATATAAATTTCCATCCAAATAGTTATTGTTTTCATTTATAAAATTGAATGGAAAATTCTAAATTTGATATCATCATTTATACAATAAATCTTTTATATTTGATAATTGAATTAGAGTAAATGGATTCCAAACTATCAACCAAAATTTCTATAATTTGGATGAGGATAAATTTTTCAATTTTGGAAAAAATTATTTTTGGATGTAAAAATTGAATTACCATAGAAATTTGTAAATTGAAGTAAAAGGGTAAAATTAAGGGATAAAGGCATAAAATATCATTATCAATATATATAATTTTTGAACATAATAGGATTAATATCCCTTCATTATTAATTTTCAACATTTTATATACTTTTTAGGAAAAAGTACAACCTTATATCCTAGGGAATTATTATTTGTTGAAAAACAAATTAAAACTTGTATATAATATATCCCTTTCATACCTCTCAAAACCCAATACTGAAATTAGGTTTTCTCAAAAATTTCTTCCCAATCAACAAATCCTACTAAATTTAAAAATATTCTATTGATTTTGGACTCGTGAGGAGGCATAAATTCATCATTCAAAGGTAACCCATTTGTTAGAGAGAATTCACCAATGTAATTATTTAGTATGTCTATTTATTTTTAAATATTCTAATTGTATCAAGTATGTATAAGATTAATTATTATCTAATTTATTTTCTTAACATCATTATGATTCAGTTAAATTGATATTATCATTATATTACTCTATACTCTTACTTATTCATTTTATAACATGTTTTTATGTGGAACCATTTTTCTAGAAACATAAACGAGGTTATAAGGACATCATAATTTTCATCACGTATGAGTATAAGGAAATTAGTAATAATAATATATTATATTAAATAGTAATTTATGTTCTTAATGTGGTCTTTGTAATGTGATGAAAAATTTAATGGAAATTACATTGTAACTCATTATTATTTGTAAATTACCAAATTCATGTACATAATAAATTAAATTATCCAAACCCATTTAGAAAAAATACACCAAATGAACCTGGGATAGATTATATAATATAGATTAAATTATTAAATTTTATTGAAGAAATATGGAATTGTGAAAATGTTATCAATTAATAATGATCAACATCATCATTATTTAATAAGGAGAGAAGAGTAAAAATTACTAATATTCACTAATAAAAATAATCAAAACATAACAAAATAATGTGCAATGAATTATTATAAATTATGAGTATAAATTAAATAGATAAAAATATGGTATTTATGTATTTAATTAAGATGGTTTCCATCATTATATAATATTTAAATTAAACTTGATAGAAATTATAATTAATGGTTAGGGTTTTCATTGTTATCATAAATTTAGATCAAGATAGTTTATGAATAACAGTCTAGAATTAGAAATTTTATGATTCTTATATATTAAATACTACATATTTTATTATACACTAGATATTTATAGTTAATACAAGATTCCTTACAATTTCTCCTCCCCTTTGATCACAATAAGACTGAAATGATTCTTATAAGATGAAATAACCATATATATTCTACTAATTTTGAATATTTCTCATCTATGTCCATGTTTTTCATATGATTTTATATATTTCATTATCATTACGTCTATTACTTTTCAATTTAATATTCAATTTACTATCACTCTCTTTATTAATGTATCAATGTAATTTTTTTCTAAATAATTTTCTTTTTTTCTCTTTTTCTTGAAATTTTCATATATATTCATTATAAAGAACACTTTTCATTTTTACCTAATTCATAAATAATATAATAATTTTCTTCCCAAATAATTTTAAAAAACTAATTTTATATACATTTTTTCCATTTAAAATATATGTAACAAAAAATTCAAGGATATTTATACTTCTTTAATGATATATTCTCTATTTTATATAATATTTTTTCATCAATATAAAATTATATTAATTTTTATTTTTAATTTCATTGAAAAATTATATGATAATGTAATCTAAATTCATTATTATTTTATTATGACAATTTCTTATTAAAATCGTCATGAAATGTTTTTATATGTTATAATTTAATTTCAGTATAATGGAATTATAACCATTTTTCTTGTGGCACACATATATATTGATTTTATTTTATTATGTATTAAACCTAAACAATATAAATTAAAATATATATTTAATGAATTATATCTCAAATGATTTCATATATGGAATTAAAGTGAAAATATGGTCCACTATAGTTATGGGAATGGGTAATGAACCCATTCCAAAATAGGACTCTTTATACCATTTATTGATTAAATTGGTAGTGATCCTTGAGGTATGAAATTAATTTCTATTCATATATATATGAGAAATTCCTATTCAAAACATATATATTCTTCCACAATCTAATGATATGAATCTTATGAATATTGATAACATTATCATGATCCCACAATCCAAAATCTCATTTCACGTTATATGTCAAAATACATCTATTATGATTCTTTATTTGTGATCCATGTTTTATTTTCATGTATTTTCATATGTTATGTACATGTAAATTGATTATGTTCTAATACCCACATCTCCATCTTTTGAAAACTTGTGATATTTTATTTATAACACTTTTATTTATCCCTTTTAGTGTATTGGGATTCACACTTTCATTTGATTCTATTACCATGGTAATAAATAAGAATATCATGTATGATATATCTAGAAGAGAATTATTTGTGAGATTATTTTTGAAATATTCTAAATATTCATTTTAAACTAGGTCTATTATATATCTATAATATAATAAAAATGAAAATGGTTTTATTCAGTTATTGTGATATATAATTAATATATATATATATATAATGTTGGAGTATATATGTATTTAATGTTATGTGTTATTATATAATATCAGTGTAGGTTGTAGATAGTATTTTCCAATATGTTAAAGAGAATAAGGGGGAAAATCTTAAATAAATCAACGATGAATGAAATGTATTATTAGATTAACAACTATTGTCATAAGTTGAACATTAATATGATTTAGTTTAATATGATGGTATCATAATTATAAAAATATTATTGTTTTTTTTGATTTTTTGAATTTTTTAATGTAGATTTAATTATTTAACATTTACACTTACATTTTTAATTATTGTAAATGGCTAGAATTGGGAGAAATTGTGTTTAAAATGACTACGGTGGAATAATCATTGATTGTCTAGTTGATAAAAAAATTGGATAAGCGTTCATGTGAAAATTATTCAGGATATTCTAACCTATATTCATCAATAATCAAACTAAAAAATTATCCTTATCAAATTGAAAAATACCCCAGTGAATGAATAACTCTCTAATGACTAGTTCATGTTTTAACAAGCACCCTCATTTACATTGTCTTTTGATAAACTAATAACACAGAAATGGACCAAAATAATTTAAAATATATTTATCATTATCTAATATTAAAATTTGTTAAAATTCTATTTTAGCTATTTATCATTTAAGTGGTGAATTAGATTAATATTTTACACTCAATACGAATACACCACAAAAGGATGAAATTGACTCCATGGAATAAGAGGTGTGTACTAAGATGATTTTGGAAAACTATTTCCCAAACACATATCACTAAATTATATAGATAATTACATAATAATATCAAAATGGTTGATGAATACATTGATATAAGTGAAGAAAATAAAATGGTAATAACTTGGTATGGTACTAGTTTTATCATTGAACCCTAAAATAAAATTTATAATTAATTGATTGAAACCAATTATTCAAAATCACTGGTAAAAAGATAATTTTTGTAGCTATTAGGAATTTTTTATGTACTCTAAAGGTGTAAATGTAGATTTAAGACTCCCAATATTCCAATGGTCTTAGTTACTATAAAATGAAAATAATTTTCTTGATAAAATATTATGATAAAATCTATGGTGGAATGCAATTTAATTTTCATAAGTGATTAAAATATTGAAGGAATCATGGATGTATTTTTCATAAATGAGCGAGGAAATTATTCAATTATTAATGATAATTCCACTAATAATAGAAATTAGAAAAATATATAATGATTTCAACCAATAAAATTAATAAAAAGAATGATAAACCAAATAGATGACCCAAAAATAAATTATTCAATTTTATAAAGTATGGACATTACACAAACCAAATAACTATTTCAAGTGTAAAGGATGAAAATCAAAGTTTTTATCATATAAATACAATGTTAAAGGTAAAATACTCTTAAATGAAAACTACTAAAGTATGTTCCATAAATGAAGGGTTGAGAGGTACCTTCATAATCATATTTAGAAACACTAATTTCCCTTCTGATTCTAGTTATATGAAAAATTTTATGTCTAGAATGATTTATTATGGAATAATATAACCACTATCGCTATTATATATTAAATTATAATAGACAAGTACCAATGCAAATATTATTGGAACACATGTATATAATTCCTCATCGATAGAAGTATTTGAAAAATATACTTCATAAAAATAATATTACCCCTTATGTAAAATTGAATTATAACTTTTTCATTGATCATGTCTCTCTTTATAGAGATCATATTAATTTTAATAATAAAAAAATCGTATTTCATATCCCAAATCATTCCATGATCATATATCAATTCATGTTGACCTATGAAATCCATACGAATTTTTGTTACCCTATTTGGGAAATATTACTAAATAATGATCTTTTTTAATCTAAAATGGTTAGGAAAAGATGTAATATTGAAGATATGTGTATTTTTTATAATATGTAAATCTAGTTATAGAATATACAATTTTTATTCTTAATGGAAGTGAGGTTGAATTATCAATTGAATTCGTTCCTAGTGTTATGACTATATCAATAAATACTTATGGAACGTAAATGATGTAATTAGAGAAATTAATGAAGAAACTATAGGACAAGTTGGGTAGGATTTATATGATCATTAAATACACCAATTGATTAACTTTTCCTCATTATTAATAATAAAAATGCATTAATGAGGCTAAAAAATGAATATCAATAATATTATGAGATAGTGATCAAGAACTAAATATTTCTGGTTGTATTGATGTCTTATTTGATAAAATATGAGTGTTTTAGTACCTCAACAAGAATTAATATTATTAATTATATCATTAATAATTTATGGGGAGTATATACCCAAGGTATACTTAGATAAATTATATAAACGCAATGAATTAATATTAATTACATTATGACTTATAGATGACCCCACTATGTTGTAGGATTTATGAATTATGTCATTACTAATTACATTAATAATATTTATAAGTACTTTTCATGAAATTTTCATGTATAAAATGATCATGGAAATTATTTAAAATCATTTTACGATTATTTTGTTGACACTATGAGAGGAAGAGTCATATAATTAATTTATCAACCGTGAATTTCTTTTATTAAATGTATCATTCTTCCATCATCTAAATGAAAGTATTGGTGTAAATGTGGACCTTCTATGATAAATGTGAATGATGATTTAAACATATATAATACTATAAAATACATCAATATTTTTAATTGATCAGATATTAGATGTTCAGTTTTCGAACATTCTCAAAATAATCAACTACACACTTGATATTAACATGGAAGGGATTAATATTACTATAGATAGATAAATTTGTTGTTAATTTCAAGGAACAAAAGATATGGTGGGCCACTACACATATATCCACACTATCATCCTTTGTAGATGTGGTTTTCAAAAATATCAATGAAATAAATAACTAATTAGTTTGTGAACTAACAAAAAGAGACATGTTTATAGATTATGGATAATGCCAATAAATGGTCCCCCTAAAAAATTAACCAATGAATGATTTGGAGATAGAAATTGAAATATTTGAAATAAAATTATAGATACATTATCTCTATGGTTTATAGTGTGATATATTTAGTATTTAAAATATCTTAAATTATATATGTTCTAGATTAGTTTCTTTGAGATGATTATGTACATTGACTGTTCAATACATTACCACCATTAGAAGGAGAAAATCATTGTCGATTCTTTGAGTAAGAATGATCATAATACCTCATAAATGATGATGGATAAAATTTATTCAATACTCATGTATTTTTAACGTAAGGACATAGACATCGAAATGAGGTGGAATAAATTTTGTATTTACCAAATAAATTCTCATCCATCATTATATATGAATGTCATGGGGGTAAATAATGTAGATATAAATCTATAAAAGTGGGTAAAGAATATTAAAAATATAAAACATAACTGTAATGTATGTTTTTTATTTTTAAAAAAATGTGTTTCCTTTAAAACCAATAAATACAAAGGTGTTGTTTAATTATTCAAATCCCTCCTAATTCTCAATACACTTTTGATGAAAAATTATGTGTTGAGATTTTAATGAAAATTTCTAGTTTTTCTACATGAATAAGGAGACTTGAATTAAAATATATCGATTTGGGGTTTCATAAAATTTTAAGTGAGAGTGAAATAAGTCTAATGGTTTGGTATGACCATTACATATAACTGTATGAAAATAAAAAAACACTATTATATATTTCATTACAGCTTTTACTAATAACTCTAATGACCATTCATCTATTTTGGTTATTATTGATAACATTATGATGTCATAAAATTTAATTTCAATTCATGAAGACTTAGAACTCAATAAATTTATAATGATATACTAATGTATGTGGCATGGATCTATAAAGTACCACACTCAATCATATTGTTCTATGCTCTAAAATTCTCTATGGTGTTCTGAAAATGATTTTAATATGCAGTGGATATAGTTATATTATTTAGAACAAATTATCATCCTAAAACATATTATTTATCATAAAGTATCATAAATATCATAAAATATATGTTATAATCCTAATTGATGTATTAAATATGAGGCTTGGATAACACCATCCCCTATTATAGTTCTTATGTAACAATATATTATATTCTAACAACAAAAGTTATCCATTTGTAGAAATATATAGGAATATGTGTATAACACAATCATGGAGGGACTAAATAGAGTGAGAAATATTAATTTATCAGAAATAATTGAACCTTTTTAAATAATTTATTGACATATTAAAACTTAAACAAGCAAATAGAAGCTATACAATAGTAATCATTAGTGATATTTAGAGATTGAGGTTGGAGACAAGTAATTACTTTGAAAATCACTATGGAAGAGTATTATGAGATTCAGGATCATGGTGTATTTGATATTTATATACATTTGTTATTTCTAAATAATATATCTTGTATCTATAATTTCTCATCACCTTTACCATCCATAAAACATCTCCTAAGTGCATGACATGTTCTATATAACACAACTTAGGAAGTACACACATAACCCTTCACATGTACAAAAAAGTAGTTTAATTGGTTGAAATAAATTATTCATGGAAATAATGTAATATATCCTAGACCTTAGAGTGACGTAAATAATAAATAAGAGCAGTCACCTAGACAAATTTCTATAGTGGGACCTTATGATTGAGTATTAAAGGTGGGAACTAGAATTTATAATGATAAACAATTATCGTTATTATTTCACTAGAGTAATGAAATATGGATGGTGACAATATCTTATAGGATATAATATGTAATACCACATTATTTTAGTATCATTTACTTGGAATAGCCATTTGTGTTCAACATCAAGTGTTCAACAAAACATAAAATTAAAATAAACAATCTATAATTTTATTATTTTAGAAAATTAAAGTAAACTAAATACATCACAAAAATACTAAATTAATAATAAGAATTAAAATATATAATTGAAAGTTTCCACATATAAATAAAAATAGTTTTTGGATGTAATTATCATCATCATGATACACAACGAAGATCATATATCCAATTGTAACTATATAAGGAATAATATTTTTAATATAAATGAAAAAATGAATATAACAACTAAAATTTAAACACTTTTGAAATTTCTAGAATATTTTCCCTTTTAGTATCAGAGCGGGATATTTTTTGATAATTACTAATCATATTGAAACATTGAGTGTTGGAATGTCCCAAAAAGATAATTATTGATGTTATAATATTCTTGATGGATTTTGGGATACTTGTGTGAGTGTTTTAATGTTGTTATGGGGGCCATATTTCTATTTTTCATCTTCAAACATGCCGTCATTCCATAAACTATGATCACTTTATTGGGATGATGGATAGGTATGGAACAACATGTCGTGACATTGTGTATCACTCATTGATGGGTTCGAATATATGTTTAAAAATAGGGGATTGTTATAAATTTGGCTTGGGGACAGTTATATGACTCAATTTATTTATAGAATAATAAGGTCACAATTTGACTAGTGGGTGTGATAACATGAAGAGTGACAATGGGTACTTAGCACTAAGGAAATAATTTAGACCATTGGTTTACTATATGGTAGTAATTTTCATATTGTGACCTAGCATTTTTTATATGGTCTCAAGGAATCATAAAATATTCCTTTTGTTTTCTCATAGAGATGGTTCAATCACACAATACCCCTTTGGACAAGCAATAGTGGGCTATTATAAGGTTTATCATGCTAAGATCATAGAGAATCTTGTCATAGAGATGTGGTTGGATACACAAAGTTTATTGGAGTCTCAAATGGTAGTGGTTTTTTTCTATATGACTATAATAGACCTAAAACCCACATTCCATATTTGATTATAAGATCATAAACATTACATTTTTATATTTGATACCAATAAATGTGACCCCATTATTCTATTCAAAACATTCAACCTAATAAAAAATATCAGATCACATATATACCTAAGGAAATTTTATTTTTATAGTATTAGATAATTAATACAATTCACTTAAAAGTATAAATTTAGAGAGTATCCATTTTTTCACATAAAATCGTTTTTTAAAAAAGACATCAATTATGTTTTTAATATATCTTCTATACATATAATGAATGATTTATTAATTTTTCTATTTATTCATTCCAATTTTCAAATATATTTTAAAAATATTTATTTCAATAAATCTCAATAGGGGACAAGAAAAGAAGAAATACCTTAGTCCTTCTAAAAACATGAAAATTTATAAAATTATTATATTTGTCTCCATATTCTTTTTTTGTATAAAAATAATCATTTTGAAATGAGAAAAAAATCATTTTCTCAATGTGATACTTTTAAACCCATTAAAAAAATTAAAAACTATTTTCGGAAACATTGCAGATTGTATTCATAAATTATGTCAAAAATAATGGGTTCTCGTTTAAATCAGTAGGATAAAATCCATCAATTACCTCACTCATTACTTCTTATATACATACCCATCAATTATGATATACCTATATCACAATTTTTATAAGGTATATTACGTTCACCCATTATATATGTTCTACCAGAATCACCCATCATAATCTATAATGATCATGTACCTTATCATGATTTTTTTTATCCTAGCATATTTTATCATCAAACCAATTAAAAAATATTTTAAACTCTAATGAAAAATCAGTTTTTTGATATCAAAATACCATTTCCTTTATTATTATATTTTAAAACTAGAACACACATAAAGATGGAAAAATGGGGTTTCCGTGTAATGAAAATGAATTCTTGTCATGGAATAAAAACATAAAATGATGGTTTGGGTGGTGGTAAATACTACTAAGACAAATTCGTTAAAATAATACATACCTTTTGTCTTTTTTCAAAAAATTACGTAAAATGATTCCCTTTTTCATAAACATTAATAAAAAGTAGAAATCATCAAAAAAATCTCTATAAATCATTTATACCATTTTAAAACATATGTAAATTATTTTTATAAATAAATTCATCGAAGAAAATGATTTATCTAATAAATTAGGAAATCATTTCAAAGGACGTTATTAATGTAATGTGTCAATTTCTTCGAGTCTAAATAATTACTTTTGTTTATTGTAATCATAAATAAAAAATTATAATACTTATTTACGTGACTAAATTTTTTTTATGTTTATTATTAAATTTAATATATTTACTAATATGTTACATAAAATTACATAATTAATTACATTTCTGTGAGAGGTTTTGAATATTTTCAGCTCATATGACCCAAAAGATATCGATTGGTTAAATATTGACAAAGGGGTCATTATTGAATCATATATATAATATTAGTATTGAATTAATTTTAATATTAAAAGATCAATTATATTTATAAAATCAATACTTATATATGAGTATAAGAAATTATCTATGTCACAATCATAGAGATGAGGTGTCATACATATTCATGATTATCATTTCCATTTTCTGATGATAATAATTGTTAAAAGATAATTATTATTTTATATCTAACTAATTATCATTATATAATAAATAATATAATTTTCAATTAAATATAATTATATATATATCGTCCTTGTGATGTGGTGAAAAAAAATGGAATATCTTCATGGAGGTTGAAGTCCACATGTACACACGGATAATGTCTTAATTTTCAATGAATGTAATTTTAAGAAAATGAAAAAATATATTAAATTTTAATAATGTGATTATTTAATCAATACAATATATAAAAATAAACAAATATTTATAACTAGAAATTTGAGGAAGTTATTTGAAACGAAATACATCAGTTGGTTAGGAGGTTTTACTCTATACACATGAATGCTGGTTTCATTCCCATTTTATGGAAGTGGAGATGAATGTTGGTTATAGAATTAAAATAATAAAATAAGAGTATATTTTAGATATAGGTGATTTTATATCATCATGGATGAACAATATTTGAAGAATGTGGATGAATAAATAAAATAAAATTGTTTTTTTAAACCATACCAATTATTTAGAGAACCTATTTAGGTTTTTAACTAATAAATTCATAGGCTATGTTAATGATCGAACCATGGAATATAGGATGTGTTGAAATATTTTATTAATTTATTTGGAAATGTAATAGATGAAAAATGGGTTTTCATTTTTTAATAAAAGAGGGGATTATGTTTATTTTTATATAATAGGGGAGGGGAGCTCTTGGATATTCTTAAATGATTAAATTAATAAAAAATAATTTAAATTTTATAAAGGTGAAAACTTATTTGAATTAGGGGATAAAATGAGTGTGTTCTAAATCCTCTAGTATAATAAAATTAAGATAATTTTTTAAATTTTTTACCCATATCATTTTAGAACCCTGTTAACCCTTTTAACATATACGTTGATATCAATGCTTTTTCATTTAATCGGTTGAATTAGTTATTATAAAAGTAAGATTATCCAATAAATATTCCATAGTTTATATTTTGAATATAATAATAATCACATTGAAAATATAATATTTATTAATAATCGTTAATAAATTAATAAAATACCTTATATGATAAAAAAATACATTTCATTTTTGAATAATTTAATTAATTGGAGATTTAAAATAACATTAAAAAAAGGAATTAAAATTTATTATTTCTTCACATAATTAACTTATTATAGTTGTCTATAAAATCATAAAACACAATAATTTTTTTTAATTTTTTTTATTTTAAAATTTTAAAACTAGTTTATTTCATTATAAATTTATTTAAATAAATATTTTTTCAGTGTTGCGAATGAATTTAAGGTAATTATGCAAACACTAAAAATTACACATAAATTCCATGTTTTAAAAATATATATTTAAAATTATTATGTACAATTGAATATGAAATCATTTTTTCCCTTTCTCAAAATAAATTATTATAATAAAAAAAGAATATCAATTTTTTTTAATTTTCATTATAAAAACATTAATGTTCAAAATCATTTCCTAATGGGAAAAGGGTAACATAGTGTAAAGTTGGATGACTATGGATGAAATATACTTGTATATTAAAATTATATCACGATTTGAGTTTTTTTCAGTCTTTATCAAATTGTTATTACCTTCATTAAAATATGTTACGGTTACTACAAAAACAATGTTTACTATGATTATAATTCATAATGACTAAAAAAGGGAAATATTTTAAAAAATTGTACCTATACATGTATTCATATTGAATCCATTATTCATTATTAAATTTATATATGTCGAAAAAATTTATATTATATTAAATACGAAATGTGACAAAGTTATGTTTTTTAGAAAAATGCCTTTTAATTATAAAAATAATTTTATAGCCAAATAATAATAAAATTAATTCAAAATAAAATAAATGAATTTATTATTATTTAAAATAAGGTATTAAAATTTTAAAAAATATATAAAAAATAATTTGACATTGTAAATAGTTGAAAATAAAAGATATTCTTCCTTAATAATCTATAACTTTCACTAGGAAATAAAATATCATGCTTTTCAAAATGAATGAATATAAATAACTAAATATTTTTGGCTGGTTGAACTAAAAAATTATACACTTTTTAAAAAATAAAATACTAATGGATTCAGAAAATAATTATAATTTTCATTAACAAAAAGTACCAAATAAATTTTTTAATGAAAACATGTTTTTATGAAGAAAATAACATTACAAAAAATTGGGTCCATATTTGAAAATTTTAGTCCAATAAATTGATATTAATTATTTCATTTAGATAAATATTTTATAAGTTTTTTAATATTATAAAATATTGCAGATTATATATATTGTTTATAATGGTTATAAATTTTTATAATAATTTTTGATGAATTTGAGATTAGTGTTTCATATATTGTATGTTATCAAAAATCATATATTATTCACAATCATCAGATATCACATCCCAATTTAATAAATTTCACTCTTAAAATTTTTATTTGAGATTTGTAATAATTGGTTTTTAATTTTAAAATACATGTAATGAAACTAAAAATCACAAAAAGGTTAATAATACATCCTCTTGATAGGAGTGAAATAGAATATTGAAGGTTATTTGGAATAAAAAATAACTAGTTTTATAAATAGGAAACATTTAGGAGAACTAATAATATAAAAAACGAATAAAAAATAATTGTAAAAATAATTAAAGAGTTTGATAGAGGAAATTTATCCCATTAATTTGATTTCTCATGAGAAATTTATTTAACAAGACACTATAATCTTATGAGGAGGGAAAATGACAATTGATTCACTGGAAATAAATGTAATCGGAAAATATTTTTTCAATATCATTAACATGAGTTTTGGAATTTCATTATTATTATGACTATGTAAATATTTAAATATACATACATGTTAAATATAATTTCATCCATTAATCTATTTCCATTATAATATCATCTTTTCCTCCAGACTATGAGTAATTAAGATGAATCTTTTATGTCTAAATCACTAAAATAAACTCCTAACATATCTCAAAATCCTCAAAATGAAAATAAGGAATTACAATTTTTTTTATATTAACAAAAACCGAAATGGAAAGAATAACGTAAGATAATTAAAAAAAATGAATGAACTATCATTTGATGAAATAAAATATTAATATGTAATTCATCAAAAATAAAACCTAAAGTTCAACATAGATCATTTAACAAATAAATAATCATATAAATGTTTTTAAATATTCCCAAAAAAAATTTCGACCCATATTTGAGAAGGATTTCATCAATTATTCTTCTAATATTAAATTATTATTTATCACCAAAAAACGATTGTTACTCATAATGTCAGATACCCAAAAATTTATAATTCCTAATCATATAATCCATAACTCATGCATATCATATCTATAAATAAATTGAATCAAAATAAATCCTTATTAAATTGAAATTTGTTGTAAAATATATTTCAAAATTTAATCATGAAATAAAATAAAATAATATCATATAATTTTTAAAGAAAATTAATTTGATAATATTAATCAATTAATACCCAATTCACATTTTCAATTTTATAGTTATCAATATAATAAAAAATATCTTTACAAATTTTATTAACCCATATTTACATCAATATCAAGGATTATATAAACCCTATATGTAATAAATAAATTTAAACATATGTATACATAATTTAAATGAATTTATCATTAAATTATATTAAAAGTTAATGTTAAGGGTTACATATATATCAACCCAATAAAATCCCAAAAAAATCAACAATGACACTAAAATACCATCAATACAATATTCATAAGGGATGACCAAGACATTGAAAAATGATTATAATTAAAATAATAAACTCATAATGGTAAACAATACTAATAAAATAGCATTTAATGAATACTTCATAATCCATAAAATTATCAAAAACTGAATTCTGATATAATAAATAGTATTCCTATAACATGCACTCTCAGATCTGTGCTAAAATCATCAACATTAAATTTATGGATTTGAAACCAATAAATGTGACATCATTTTTTCCATCCAAAATGTACCACATAAAAAAATATTTCATCACTTATATGCATGAGGGACTTTTAGGTTTAGAGTTTAAATGAATTGGGAGAAACTATTTGATTGTATACATTTCCATGGAGAATACATTTTTACCTCAAAATTAATTATTTATAAATATATACTTTCATCATTCAGTGTAACTTCAATATCTCAAAAATATAATTTATTAACATTTCTACTCATCCTTAAGAGACGTGGAAAGAAGTCGAAAACATTTTAAGAGAACAAAATATTTAGTAAGGGGAATGAAAAGAAAAAAATATTACCCAACGATAATATTTAAAACCCATAAAATTCATACATTTATTAAAAAATTGATTTGTCATATGAAATTAATCATTTAATGACAAAAAACACATCCTTTTCTCAAGGATAAACATGAAAACTCATATGATGAAAAAACCCATTTTTTATAATTTTAGTGAATTTTATATATAACAAGAATAAAAAATAATCACAGTATAGTTAAATACATATGATAAAGCCCACCAATTGACTCCCAATTTATTTCCTATATGAACATGGTATAATACCCAATACATTGAAGCTCAATTAGGGTGCACATATCATATAACCTATATTATGCTCACCATTCTTATATATGATATTAGAGTTAACCATCATTTAATATGTACCAAGAACACATGTCATCATATATAATTATCATATACCATATCATGAATAAAAAAATTTTGATTGAATAATATTTCATAAAACACATTCAAACAACTTTTAAATCCATAAGAAAATCACATTCAGATATTGAAATACCATTTTCGTTTAAAAAAAATAAAAACATACAATAATCAGAATAAAATTGAAAATTAATTTTCTTTCAAAAGAAAATGAAATATTCTAATGGAATAAAAACATCAAATAGTGGTTACATTATTGGGAAAAACATTGATGCCGTATATGTTAAAATAAAACACTCATTTTTTAATTTTGGTCAATACATTCAGAAATAAGATTGAATATTATTAATCCACTAAAATAAATTTAAATGTGATATAAAAATTCCTTTATAATTAATTTATGCACATATATAAACCAAAGTAAACTAATTTATGAATATGTTATTGAAAGGGAATTATTTATAAAATAAATCATTAATTTTTTTTGAAAATAGTTGTTTTTGTAAAGTGTATGTTACCTAAAGAATAAATCATTTCTTTTGTCCAATATATTCATAAATAACAAATTTATTTTAATTATAAACTCTATTAAGAAATTTTTTCATTTACATTAATCATTTTAATTTGATGAATACATTTTATATACAATTACAATGTCAATTATGTTTTTTTCAAGTGTTTTGGAAATATTCATCTCATTTATAAAAAATGACATCATTTGGTTGAATAAAAAATATGAGGTCCTTATTTAATCATATGAATAATATTTTCATTCAATTATTTTAATTTTTATAAATCAAGTATACTTTTATAAATATTAATGAAGTAGTTTTTTGAAAAATTAACATTATTTCAATCAAGGAGATGGTCTGTCCTACATACTTATTTGTAACATTTTTATTTTTCAATGAAAATAATTGAAATAAGTTAAATAATCTATCATTTTTCAATATTTATAATTATATAATAAATAACAATTAATTTTATTCATTACACATTTATTTCATCTTTGTGACGTGGTGAAAAAAAAATTAATATCTTCTTTTCGTGGAGGTGGTAGTCAACGAGTATGCATGAACGTTATCTCCATTTTTAAATTATTTTAATGAAAGAAAAGTTTTTACATATCAATTTTATATAATGATAATTATTTATTTCATATTATATATATAAATTAATTTCATCATTCCAACCATCCATGAGAGGCAGTGATGGAAATTGAATTATGTGTTTTCATGATGAAGTAGTCCACCGTACACCGAAATGAAAGTTTTAGTTATCAATTCAAGGATGAGGGAATGGATATATGATATTCCATTGACATAAAAATTTATATTTTAGATACTTATTATTTTATATCAACAATGATGAATAATATATCTTGGATGTTGAAGAATAAGAAAAATGAAAATGGTTCTTCGAAAACCATACATATTCTTTAGACAACATCAATTGGTTTATTAATAAAGCCTATATCATATTATATTTTGATCAATACAAGGCCTCGTGAATGTGATAATTTATTTTATGTACTTATTTAAGTATTAAAATTCTGAAAAACAGTTTTTTATATGTATGTAAAAGAGGATAGGAGATTCCCATTTATAAGAGAGTATAGAGGAACTCCTGGATTTTCTTAATGTTTTAAAATAATATAAATTAATTTTCAAACACAAATGGATGAAAATATTATGTTTAAAATATAATTAAATAATGAGTCTAAAAAATATCAAATAATAAATTTTTTATTTGTTTAGATTATTTTTAGCCATATATTTTTTAACCCTCGTTACCCATGTTGATAATTATAGTGATATTAATATTGATTTTGATTTATGTGTAAAAATATAAACTATTAAAGAAATATTTGACCCTAAATGTTTCATTATATATTACAATAAAAATATATATCACATCGATAATTATATTTTTTGTAGTCATTTTTTAATATTTAATAAAATATAATTTCTTATGAAATATAATTAATTTATTTCATATTAATTTAAGGTAATTTATCTTTACTAAAATTGATAATAAATTATCAAGATTAAACAATAATTATTCATTTAAAAGAATATTTACAACATATAATTCCATTTGTATCCCTATGTAAAAAATTAAATGATAAAAAATCCAAGAGAATGACATTTTTTAATTTTTATTACAAAAATATTATTAAGATCAAATTCATGGAAAAATGGAAAAAGGTCATATTTTAAAATTTTGAATGAATATTTAAAAAATATAATCATTCAATTAATTTATGTAATTTTTTATGCTTATGTTTTATTCATTATCAATTTTTTACACTTAAGTATCCAAAATTACATTTTTCCTAGTAACAAAATTTACAAGGATTAATATAAATAATGGATAAAAATAAATTGGTAATATTTAAAAATTCTGAACCTCCTGATACCCAATAAGGAATAAATATTTCATGATTCAATTAAAAAAAATTCAATTAGACTAAAATTTATACCCACAAATAGAGACAAAATGTAGTCTTCGGAAAATTTCTCTTAAATATTGAATTTTTTATACAAAATATAATAGATAAATTAATTATATAGAACATATTTGAATTATTTTTAAGAATAATATTCTATTGAAAATTTATATTTAATATAAAATAAAAACTAACACTGCAAATATCTGAAAAATTACACTTTTTTAAAAAAAATTAGATTTTTCACAATTCATCAAAAAAATTATTTTTTAGAAAATTTTCAAAAAATCATATTATGATATTTTTTATATGATCATTCCAAAATTATATAATATTTAACTAATATAATTCATATATTAACTAGAAGAAATATAAAATACTTTTTCATATAGAAAAAATAATTTTTTTTTCGAAGAAAACATCCATTTTAAGAATCAAATTAATTTAATAAAAACTAAAATATTATTTACTAATAATTAATCAATAAATTTCCATTTATGAATATACATATAATTTTTTGTTTTTTATAATTCATACCACAATTCGTTCAATTTTTCATAATGGTCATATTTTAAAAATAATATTTCATGGTTTTTTACCTTGATGTTATGTAACATCAATAGTATAAAATATTGTATTTCATTTATAATATAAAAATATTACAATTACCAAGAGGATTAATTTCATGATTGTGGTAAAACGGGTGTCAGGTCCTCTTTATGGTGTCGTTTATGACATGTCAAAGAGAAATCGTGTTTGGAAAGTTCATCATCTGTAATTTTTTTAACATGAAAAACCTCACCATTTTATGGTTGTCCCCTTCATGTTTTATAAGAATATAATAATCATGTGGGTTGGTGTTATTTTAAAAATATTTTACATATACCCTTATAATGATTTATTTCTATTGGTGAGTAGATATTTTTTATAATTTATAAAACTTTTATACGTTAATTTCTTCCCATGCTTTCAATAATTTTAGATTCCATTCATTACTAATAATTTGGGATATTGTTTCTATAGGGTTTCACTACATCCATTAGATCATGGATGAATCTCTAAAATATGATGTTTATTTTTCGGATCATGGCTAGAGGGAGTCCTAAGATAATGATTTTACGTCATTTCTCACCATTCCCCTATAGGGTTTTCACCCTATAATGTTTTATATGTCATGTTATAAAAATATAAAAATTATTGAGTAATGAGTGTCATAGGTTTGGGATTTTGCACAAATGTATAAGAAGAATTCCATAGGTATGTGACATTCTACACTTTATGGATTGGACAATGTTATTCCACCTAATGATTCTTCCCATTATGACTATTAGATTAAATTAATTTATTAATAATAAATTTATTATAGAAAATTATATAGATGTTACACCATAAGACAAGAGATCAGGAGTTCATAAATTCTAGGAAGAGATTTGGTATTGGTAACTGTGTATTCTTATAGTTAATTACTCTAAAAAATGTTGTTGGTCCTTGAAAATCTCCCATTTATTATGATTTTTTATATGATTCTAATATGTGGTCTATCTATGTGTGTGAGATCAATGTCAAATTATTACTAAATTGTCTCTTTGAAAATCCTTGAGTATATACAACGAGTATTAGTCCTCGATTTCCCTTGAAAAATTCAATATTTCCAATATTACTGATGGCAGATGGCATGGATATAGATGTGTTTTTTATCACATGGACCAATAGGGGAACCATGTTAATAGTTTTAATTTTTGATAGAGAATATAGATATATTGGTATTTCAACTCTTTTTTAGAGAGTGTGCACCAATAGTAGTTTTTGGAAATATAGTTTATTGACTACTAGATCACTATGTGGTATTCGATGTTATATGACATAAAAATATACTTTGGAATAATTATTGGTTTAGATATGAGATGTTAATACCTATGGTTATTCTATATTTATCAAAGGTAACATGTATAAGGCATTTTCCTAGAGAAGAGTTGGGAAAAAAATTGGTCTAATGTATTGTAGTATTCACCATCTTGGGGGTGGATTGTAGACTTTAGGGGTTCCATATAATATGTTTTCCTTCCGTTAATTGAAGAGGAATATCATGAAAACCATATAATTAATCTATTTTCCTTTAAAATGAATATTATAGTCAATATCATGATCCAAATGTAATACCAAATTTATGAAGACCTAGATATACTATAGGAATACTATTATATAACTTTACCATTATTACTAAGATGTCTGTTTTGTTGGTATGAATAAGTATTTTGAAAATATGAAGCTTAAGATGAAATATTTTACTTATTATGTCATATTTGTTAGTACCTGGGATGTAATTTAACAATTTTTAATAATATTAATATAATAATTTAAGGATTAAAATCCTAAAATGATTTAGGGAAAATTATATTTAAAATATAAAATTTTCCTTATTTTATATATTTGTAATTGAAAGATAAATTATTACATTTTTAGAATTTAATTATATAAAATTAGATTAATTTTTAATATTATCATATAAGGTATATTATGTAGAAATTTTTAGATTTTTCTTTGAAAAATGATTTTTTGTAAGAATTATAGACTGTAATGTTTCTATAATTTATATAATTCACATTATTGTGTTTACAAAGTCTGATTCTATTTTTGATTTGTTTTGAAACAAAATCTTCATATTTTTTTTAAATATTATCATATAAATTTCATTTTATTCTAAAATATAAATTATTTTTGTATAAAATTATTGTTTTACTCAAAACATTTAGTTTATAAAAACAATATTGTATATAGTGTACAAATATTAAAGATCATTTTTATCACATAAATTATTTTAAAATTAGAAAATTGTTTCTTTATTTTGAATAATATTTTTAGAATTATTTATGAAGATAAAGTACCTTTTTAGTAAAAATGATTAGTGGCCATTGTAGAATCTTATCATCATAGAAAAGGGTTAAATGGGTTAAACAAATTTAAAATTATGGAAAATATCTAAAAAATCTACCACATTACATTATTTCATATGAGGAGTTTATTTTTTTTAGTATTTATGAATTCTATAAAAATATATCATTTTGAAGTCACATTACTTTAATTGTACCCATTATAATATTGAATGTAAAGGATAATTAAAAAATGTCATTCTATTTCACTTATTATACAATCATGACACATAAATGGATAAAATAACATATTAATGAATAGAGATAGTAATTTTATAAAGAATAAATTTTTATGATTGTGTTATTAAATAGAATGTTTACAGAACGCCGATGAATAGCTTGTCCATGTATTAAAAAAATTAATAATTTTTTTAAAAACATTAGCAATAATACTATTTTTAATAAAAATAGTGTTACACGAATTTAATGGAATGTTATCACAGATTAGTGCAGGTTTAAGTGTTTATATGCTAATTCTAAAACATTCATAATTCCATTAAAGTCAAATTTTTTAAGTAGTATAAAAATGACATTAAATAGTGTCTAATGTTTGAATGATTTCTTTAAAATCATTATAATATCATTTACATAATATAATAGCTAATATTTGTTTAAAGTTATATAGTATATGATTAATGGTATATGTATGTGTTGGATGTAGTTTTTTAAATTACATTCATAATAGTTATAGATTTAAAATATAGATACCAATGTTAATGTAATTGTTGTTAATAAGGGTGTTAAACTAAGACATAATGTTCAAAATTACAAATAAATAGTATAAATAATATTTTTTTAATTCATATAGATGTTATAATTCTTAAATTAGACTACATTGTATTTTTAAATAATTTTAAATTATTTGTATACCAAATAAATATACATTTTTTATGTATTTTGATAATTCCCACCCTCCTCACTTATAAAAAGGAACATCCCCTTATATTGTATACACACATTATTGGGTAACATATCTTGATCAAATAGTTCACAAACTATTTCTAAAAATCCATTTTTTTGTTTAATGTTTTTTTTAATTTAAAAATAGAAACTGACGAGTCCTTAATAATAGATCCAAAGGTGGTTCCTCAATGAATAGGTAATCCTCTCCCCCAAAAAATTTTAATTTTTATTTCTTCTACCTCATAAAATTCATCATTACCCCTAAAATCGGGATAATATTAGTAAAATTATATTAATGAAAATTTATAATGTAAATATAGTAACCATTTTCTATATATCATTCACTCAAAATGAAATCGAAAACATCATTTTGCATACATAAAAAATACCATCTACACATCTGATGTATTTTATTTTTAATCATTTTATCTCATTATTGTTTTTAAGAATTTATTTAATATTTTTTATGTGGTTATTATAAACTTATTATTATTTTATAATGATGAAATATTATGAAACCTTTAACCCATCCATATGTTTTTGAAGAAAACTCTTTCTTTCAATCATTCAAACGTCCACCTCCATGAAGAGATGTGTATTGTTTTACATTCCATCATAATATTTATTTAAATATTGATAAATGAAATGAATATAAATTTTATATTTGATATAATTATCATTCTTCAGATGTGAATAACAATTTGACTCAATTTTTTACATTAATTAAAAATTGAAAGCCTCACATAGGCATATGTTTAGACTACAATCCTCACAGACTAATGAAATTATTTTCTCGTCACTGTCCTATGTGAATGGATATTATGGTTCCTAAAAATAAAAAATATGATTCTTATAGAATGATAAATTTTTTTATTGATTATGTATCCATATAAAAGGTTAAATAAAAAACATCCAATCGAAAACATATATGAATAAAAGGGAATCGAGCACAAAGAATAATGATTTTTATAGAGTAATTATCAAAAAAGTTGAAATTATATTTTAGTAGAGAATCATGTTTTTGATGAAATGTATGAATATGTATCTAAAATATTATAATAATTATTATATATGTATTACATTGTATTTTTGATTTCATATGATTTTTAATTATACATTTGGAAAATGGTTTCTTATATGACATTTATTTTATTGATGCATATTCTATATTTACAAAACATTTATTTTGTGTGATGTAAATACTATACATGAATTAATTTTATGTAAATTATAATTATGATTATATGGATTTAAAAATTTGTTTGTGGTTTTCTATTTCATTATGTTTTTATTTAGTGATTACTAATGTTGTAAGGGTTCTTCATCTCAATATTTTTTTGTTCAGACACAATTCATGATATAAAACTATTTCTGTGTATATATTTTATATAATATATTTTTATACATTATTTCATGAATATATTTAAATTTATTATAATATGAAATTATTTTTAAGTTACTTTATTGATGGGGTTATGATTAAAATATAAAAAATGTTGAATATTTTCATGATATAAACTCATTTATTTTCAGCAATGTCTCTATAAAATTTTAATATAGTTTAATTATAAGATAAATATAAATTATACACCATATATATTCATCTCATATAGTTATTTTTAAAATATAAATCTATTAGTATCTTTTCACTCACTTTTTTTTTCTAAAAGTGAATAAGGATTTTTTTATATAAGATGAACTTATTTCATCACTTCAAGTATGGAATTTTTATCCTTTATGCCCATTTTCTTTAAAGTGTTTAATATGAGTTTTATTCTATAAATAAATGTTTGATATTTTTATTTTTACTAACTTTTACAATATTTAATAATTGTTAAATTGAATATTATCATTTCTAATTTTACAGGACACTTTTAAATTTATTAAATAGTATAAAAATATTGATTTCCATTAACAAATATGAAATAAATGGCACTTCCCTTTATTATATCCATTATTGTATTATAATTATCATTATTTTGTTTTGATGGTTATTTTTTAGGAAAATAAGTCACTTAATATTTTTTAGTTTTTATATATAATTTCACTAAAATAAATTTATATTTTGATCATGTTCTCAATGAATGGTTAAATTATTCTATAAAAGGTTTATATTATCTATGTCAACATTGTTTATCTTTTTTTAAAAATGTTCCACCCAAGTATAACTGGATATGTTTCAAAATAGGTTCCTCCACATGATTATTATATGAAAATATATAAAATGATACAACATAACATAAACAAGTGAGTAACCAATGATGAAATAAACCATCATTTTTATGACCAAGAATAAATAAAAAAGAACACCATTTGGTATCTAACCTATAGTAATTAATATCACACAAAATATAATTCTATAATTGGAATAATATGTATCCAACATTTGTTGAGTCCCATAACAGTAATCTAGTATCACTAAATCTATAATGGAATTACCCAGACTAAATTAACATGGCCATTTCTGAATCCATAGAAGGTTCTGAATGTGATAAGACTTAAAAAACCCTTATGAATCCCTGATAATCTTTTATAATTAATTTTTATAATGTGTATTGTAAAATTACATTCTTGAGACACGTTTTATAACCAAAACCACCATAATGACATTTCAATAACAAATCATGGGACAAAACCTTCATGAATTAAAATTCCTATAGAAATACTAATTTCCCAATGATAATCCACATTAATAATAGACCCATACAATTAATTAGAAAAACTAGTGGGATTTATAGGAGAACACCTTGTTAATCAGGAATTATAACCTTTATATTAATACACCTACCTAAAAAATTCATTGAAATAACCATTGATTTCACTTCTGAAACCTAGGGATGATCCTTATCATAGAGGGACTTCATGTAATTCAAAATTATCTATTGGGATCCCATTGTTCATCAGAGATGATTTGATTAACTGATGATTGAGAAGGGTTTCGAGGTATTTATAACAATACTATAAAAGAAAAATTCTTGTATTATCGTTATGGAAGACATTGTAGATCATCCATACCATGTCCTAGATCCACCTATCTATGTTAGAGTTTCACCAGAACGAATAACCTCTAGAAAAAAACAAATATTTTTTTAAATAATATTCTCCTAGGAAAATACTATGACATAGTCAAGGCCACTATGCATCATCAACACATAATCATGTAGAGGCAACCATACAACCATATTTCCAATTCTATACTCCAAAGAGAAACCATGTCCATAAAGGATATGTCTCTAAAATTCCTTATTATGCAACCTTCCCTACCTATCCCATAATTTAAAAACATAGATGACATATTATATATATGTGAGCCAACATGATACCTATAATATCTATAGAAATCTACACTATGTAACCTACACCACATCATGCTATTCCAGATAAGAGAAAGCCCACCCCAAGATGAAGATGATTTCACTACACTATAGTGTATTTTAGAATTATATAAAACTAAATATTTCATAAAAAGATTCCATAATAGGATGTAATGAGTAAAAAAAATGAATACTAGAAAAGAAAAACCTAGAGTTTCAAAAAAAATTCAACACCCCAAAATAATTTTATACCCACAATGTGATAATGCTCCAAGACTATCAATAATTGAAGGACACTACTACCACATCCTCTACTCTCACGTCTCATGGAATTTATGCTTTTGTTAATAGAGTACATATACATGGTGTATTTCTTTGCCAAAAACTTCCTTATATTTGTGACACAAATCCAAAAAGGCTTCTCTATAAAAGAGTTGTCTTGTTAAAGATCAACATTCACCCACTAAATCACATGTTAATGGTTTATTAGATACATCATAAGGAAGGAATACTAAATTAGGTTGTGAATCCATGTAAATGGACATGGAATGTGTCACCAAAATTACACCTTTTCAATTAATTCTGTAATCTTAATAGGTAATATACACATATGTGCCAACTTACACTGCTTACAAACTTGGTGGTGTTCTAAGAGAGGTGAAAGATGAAGAAATTAATGATTCCCAACCACATCCCATAGTGAAAATCACTAAAAATATACACAGGATTTTAGAAAACTATTTTCCATGACAAACCTATTTTAAATCAACAACATGTTTTCTATAATATTTTAAACAATTCATGTTCATATAAAGGAACACTCTCTCAAATCTATCCAACACAAGGGATACCTAATGGACACCTATAAAACACATCAAAGGGTATCCTCATAATAGATAATTGAAAATTGTTGTTGTATGAAAATTGGACCAGAGGAGAATCATATAACAAGAACCAAAAAAATAAGTAATGCATACCCAAAGCATATGCATATTATTTGAATTACTCTATCCATATTACTATTATTATAGGGATGATAGTTCATTCTTATATTAAAATGAGAACACCTAAAAATTGTAAAAATATCAAAAATAGGGATGTATATAACGACTGAAATGGTCATGAATAAAATTCACATTTTAGATTTAATTAAATGTTTTTAGTTAATAGAAATCACATTACCTTATTCTTTATTTATTATATCAAATTGATTTAAAAGGAGATTATGTATCATTATAATTGATCATATATATTTTTAACAGTGATCACTTGACTATTATAAATGTAGGGTTTTAAGAAATCAATTTGACATGTAAAGTGGATGCGATGGCCTCAACCAGAAGGATCTTATCCTAGGAATCGAATTTATATATGATTATAAGAGATATAACAATTTTCAGATTTTTCCTCGACCAATCCCAAGACCAGATCCAACAAAATAAGCATGAGGGAAAATGTTTACTTGATAAGTTTAAGCTCATTTAGATCACGACCCAAACCATGCTCACCGAATGAACCCATGTAATCCCCACAATCACACACCATACTCTTAGGGTATGTGCTGGTTATCAAAGGTATATTTATAAACACCCTAGAAATATGTGTATGTACATTATTTTTTATAGATTAATTAATATATTTTCTTCCTAAAATGTTACATTGTAAATGATTTATTATATTGATAAAATAAAGTATAAATGGTATTTTTGGTTAATATTAAAATTAAATTAGGTAATTTGTGAATTAAATATTTCTGAAATAAATAAAATTATAATGTATTAAAATAATATATTTATATTTCTTAGATATAAATTATCATATAATTTTTATGATGTAAAATGTAAGTTTTATTAGGGTTTGGAAGCTGTTATTATCAAAAACCCATCATTTTCAATAAATGTTGTTTTTTATATTAACATTAAATATTCAAATATTTAATAAAATTTATATAATGATAACATTAATTTATTAATATAGACATTGAGGTTATCTAATGGTAAATTTTTAGTTATTTTCTGATTCTGTCCAATTTTTGGGTAAAAATTAAATTCTGTATAAATATACATTGTGTTTTATGACATCACAATGAACAAAAAATGATTAAATAAGTAATTTAATTTGGATCCGAAATCAAATATTTGTTTTATCTTTAAAATAATGTGATTTTTTGTTTATTCTATTTATTTTTAAAATCCATTTTAAATCCTCTAAGACGTAAAGTATGTTTTATTAATTTAAACTCATTTTATAATGGTTGTGACCCACTTACACATCACCAATAGTAATATTTTTATATTATCAAATTTTCTCCATTTAAATTAATTTAAACCAATACATTTTTTTAGAAAACATGGGAAAAACATGTGATGGTTTTTCATTTTGGAAATTTATTTTTGTAGAGTTCAAAACCTATATAATAAAGAAATCCCCTCACATACTATATAAACCCACCCAATATCCCAATTATCATCACTAAAACTCATTTTAAAATTTTTATTTTCTATACTCCACACTCTAGTGTTCTGTAATGGTTCCTCATATCACTTAATATACCTCTCCCATTTATATAGATACAGACATCCAAGTAAGGGTTCTTTCCTTTCTCCACTTTCTTCATGTTTATTTATTATCTTACACATTCTATTTCAAATTCCTTTTGTTGGTACATATCATTACATTACCATATTTATTTACATTTCATTTATAAATTATTTGATACCATATTTATCTCATAAACCAATATAATGAATTTTTATGTGACGTTGTTTTGCTTATGAAATCGCCCCGTGATTTTAAATTCCAAAACAATTTTGTAGTGTATACCATTCCCATTTTATATCAATGGTATTTTCCTTTATCTCAATATTCTTCTTGGATTTGGGAATTACATTTATTAATTCCACACTCCATTATCATGGTATAAATTATTATGATGAATGAATCCATATTGATTGATCTATGTTGCACATGTAAGCATGAGAATGAAATTAATTTTGGTCGGTGCACCCAGATAGAGCTCCAATGCATTGGGTAATGTTTTGTATAGTTATACTTTATGTTAGAATTGAGGTGTACCTAATTCCATTATGGTAATATGTACACAAAGAATTCATGGAATATTTTTATGTGAATTTTTTTTATGATGATGTGTTTTCAATTGTTTCATCATTTCCTATGTTATAGTTATCATGATATATATTTCCTCTTGATTACAGTTCTATTTATTCTGCACTAATATGCATACTGTCTAACATGTGTTATCTTCTTCATGTTATACCTTGTTTATTACCTTACTCTGATATATATCACACCCAATTATTATGATTTCCCCATGATATCATATGAAATTCTATGCAAGAAGAAACGTTTTGGTCATGTTAATGAAGTTCTCAATGTAGAAGATGTTTGTAACGTTTTCTGTTATTATGTAATGTTCCTAATTTCACAAATATAGTATACATATCAATCATATGGATTTTATTAAATTCAAATCAATGTAAAAAATACATATTAATGTGAAACGAAGAAGGAGGTCGTTATTGTTTTATTAGGGGATATGTTTAGTTATTTATGGGATGAGTATAACAGAAAATTTGCGAAATACACAGGGAAATGACTATGTATATGAAAAATACCTAAATATTTCATAATATAGAGTAAGGTATTAATAAAAAAATAAATTCATATATGTATACTAAAATTCAATGTGTTTCTAGAAAATATATACCTTGGGGTAACAACTCTGAAAAGATGTTATGGGGCTGAATTGGTGTAATATGGTACACGACAATGATCCTTACTGTGCAACATGTTTGACACTACTGGGGGATATGATATGATAAATTCATAACCTAATTTTGATCCATTATTAATGAGAAAAAATATATTCCCACTGTAATATATGGTAGGAAAAATATTATGGATATCATAGATTGAATCCTAGAAATTCATATTTTATGGAAATTAATGAAATTTATAAGTTGTTCCATTATTTTTATTGGATTCCCTTTTATGAGATTAATATTTTAAAGATACTCACCCCTAAGTCTATATTGGATAATGTTAAACCAGAATCAAATTGTGAATGGTAGGCTCATCATCCATTGTTCTACACAATCCTTCATATCACTAATGCTTAGTAGAACTATCCAAACACCACCACAAATCATGGAATTTTTGATGTTGTTGAAAATGGAAAATGGGGATATTATTTCTTCCCATGTTTATAGCTCCTCCATCTTCAAAATGTTTGTACTGAACTTCATGTTGAACATTTTTATACATCCCTTGGTGGAATATGATGTAGTTATAGTCATAGAATCACTTTCCTTATGGGGAGCCAGCGCAAGTTCCTTCAATAAAGAAATCAACCTCTGTATCTAGAATCTACCCCTGATTCTATACATGTTCCAGGAGGAGGATGAATCTTATTTAAGACCATCATATCATGAATGGATATTATTTCCCTATTGGAATGAATATCTAGATCAAATGATTTATTCTAAGGAATGGATCCTCCATGATGACACACCTATTAAGATATAATATTCTGATGTGTTTCTTGAAGAATTTCCTAGCCTTCATATAAGATGAGAGGACAAATTTTCAATCGAGCTTCTACCTGGTTGCATTCCAATATCCAAGACTCTGTATATGATTGCTGTTGTGGAACATGAGGAATAGATGAGAAACCTACTAGAGAATCTAGATAAGGGATTCATACTCCCAAGTGCTTCCCCATTGGGTGCACTAGCCATCATTGTGATAAAGAATGTTGGTTCAATGTGCCTTTTCATTTATTATCGTGAAAACAACAAGATAACACTAAATTGGAAATATTATATTCCAGGGATTGATGAATTGTTTGACAAGTTATGGGGAGAAAAATACTTCCCCAAGGTGGATCTTCACGTGGGATATTATCAAAAAATGGCGAAGAAGGAATATATTTCAAAGATCTCATTTCATACAAGTTATGGTGTCTATTAGTTCATAGTGATTGAATTCAAACTAACTAATCTTCCGAAAATATTAATTGATTTTATGAATTTATTATTTATTTATTACCAGGATAAATTTTTCATTGTATTTATATATGATATAATAATATACTCCAAAACCAAGGAGGATAATGGGGAGCATCCGAGCACTACGCTAATGACCTTAAGATAATAAAATTTTTATATAAAGTATGAAAAGTGTGAGTTTTGGTTGAATGAATTCTCATTCAGGGGGAATATAATCAAAATAAAGGGTATATATATAGATCCAGAAATGAAAAAAATCAATTGAAGGATGGTCGGGGAAATTATCTGTGTTAGATATCCATAGTTTTCTTGGATTATGATGGTATTATTGATGATTTTTTAAACATTTGTCCTGATTTTACAACTCTTGTATCTAGTAAACATATATATGAATCATGGTTTCATGGAATAGTGAATGTGAATAATGATTCATGGAGTTGAAATGGCGTATTATCACTTCCCATGTTCTCACACTACCCACAATTAGGGAACTTTTTGTAAATTTTTGTGATGTTTCGAATAAGGGATTGGGCTCTATGTAGATGTAAAATGAAAAATTCGTATCCAATGCTTCACAATAGGCAGAAATTCATGGGAAAAAATCCCATGAATGATCTGGAGTTGGTAGCTATGATCATTTCATTAAAAACATTGAATAATTATCTCTTTGTGGAGAAGTGTGGGACATATACTAATCACAAGAACATCAAATATATATTCACAATAAAAGATCTTAATTTGAACCAGAAAAGTTGGTTTGATCTCATCAAGGATTTTGATTTATAATTCCACTAAAATCCCAGGAAAGAGAAAAAAGTGGATGTTGCTCTACGTTGAAATGATCAAGTAACTATATCATCGATGAGAACTTAGAAGGATATGATCTTCTTAGAATTGAAGATAATATACATGGAGATTCTAATGAATGGATAATCATAAATCCATTCACAAATGATTTTTCAACTATATCATTTTGAAATGATAAAGAAAGCTAAAATATATTATGCGAGAATTCAAAAGAATGTGAAAACTATAAGAACATTTTTTACTCAGAGTTCAATGATAATGATGAAGGAATTGTGAGATTTTTCTGAAGAATATTTGTTCCATAAAACACCAAACTAAAGAAGGAAATAATGGATCATGCATGTAGTTTGAAATTATCTATTCACTCAAGAAGAAAAAATTTGTTTCATGATATTTTTTAGAACTATTGGTGGGACAACATGAATAAGGACATCACTGAATATAAATAAAAGTGCCCAGTATGTCAGTATTTGAAGGAAGAATTAATTAAATCTAAGGGGATGATGTATCCATAACCCATACCAGCATGGAAGTTTAAAAACATCACCAAGGAATTTCTTATCGACCATCCTAAGACATCCAATGTAAACTATATTAAAATAAAAAATAAGTTGGATCGACAGATCTCGTCAAAGACACCCTTGAGAGTCCTAGGGTTTTCTCGTAATACCTGCAATAGTCTCTTCGATCTGCTATAGATCTACCACAACATGGTGGCCTTTGAACCTGAATGGGAAAGATCCTTCCTGGATCGTGAAGCTAAAGCGTGAAACAAATCATCCCGTCGTCTCTCAAACCTAAAGGGATCTTCTTACTAGAAGCTATAAACGGTACAGATCTTCCTAAAACTACCTCGTTGAAGCCTTCCCTTTGCAGGAAACTGGATGATTTGTAGTTGAGGATGAACCTGAGGCCCTTCAACACCATTCTCAGCTCTGTATGTTCTCGGTTATGGGTCACGTTTTTTATCATAAAGGTGATAAGCCTTGGTCTCATGTAGAGCTTAAACCTAGTATTGCACATGTGTGGGGATTTACTGATTGGAAAATTGTTCCATTATGACAGGGTTACATTCACATATTACTATGCTCGCAAGATGATCTTGATCGGGTATGGAATTTAGGAAACATTCATCCTAATCCTGGTGTTCTTAGGATCTCCGAATGGGATTATACCTTCCACCCAAAAATGAAGCGGAATTCAATGGCCCAATTTTGGGTTAGATTCCACTATCTTAGTTGGTATTTTTGGAACCCAATGATTTTTAACAACATAGACTTCTGTATAGGTACTCCCCTAAAAATTGATCAACGCACCTTGAATGCAGAGATAAGACTATATGATCGATTAATTTTCGAGGTCAATATAGATTCCAAACTACCAGATGTTATTAATTTTAATGAAAATAACTATAATTTAGAGGTCCGAATTGAGTTTGAGCGCAAACCCCCTTCCATGAACTATGTAAGATTGTAGGGTATTCCTTGATGAACTATAGAGTGATGAAAAATAAAGCTGTATAGAACAAGGAATAATGATTGGACTGAGGATAGAAGGAATAAGAAAGATAAAAACACTTCTTCGGAGAAGCCTGAACCTGCAAAGAATAAAACTGAAATCAGGGTAAAAAACAACTCTTTTGGGAGAAGGCTCGGGCACTAGCTGGGATGAGCTTGTGGATGAAGAAGAGGAGGCCTCCCATGATCAAGAAATTTCAGAAGAAAAAGAAATTCTGGTAATGGATTCCTTTAAGAAGTCAAAAACTAAATCATTCTTAGAGGTTTCTAATTATGGCCACACCACTGTCATTGGACAACATGCTTTAGTGCTTGTGATTACTTCTAGAGGAATTGATAACAATGGAGCCTTGGAGACTTTTGGTAATATGATTGATCTGAAGCAGGAAGAGATATCCACTACCCCAAGGTCCCCAATCTTCACTCTAATTCATTTGAGGGATATGTGGCTACTGTATCATTACTACACCAAGGGGAGGGTAGTCTGGCAGCTTTGATTATCCCTGAAGCTTCCCAGAACACTGAGGAATATGTACCTTTGACCGCTGCTTCTGGTGATGACCATTTCTCTAGTAATGTCACCTCTAAGGATATCTAAGCAGAAGTGGGATCACACTGCACTTCTACAGGCATGGAGTCCACCTGTTTGACAATTTTTTCCACCTGAAAAATTTATTAATCCTAAATTTGATCAGCACCCCACATATCCTTCTCTCTTGGATGCTGTCGCTGGTGGTGATTCTATCTCCAATATTGTTTCTTCTAATCATATTCCGGCAGTAGTGAGCAGATGCCACACAGTCCCAGACTCAAAGGATAGTCTAAGGGACACCCTTTTGATCACCAAAACACCTGAAACAAATTATAATATTATTAATACTCATACTTCGAAACCTCTGTATTCCACTACGGATAAATAGGGAAATAATCCTAAACTGACCTCTACTCAAAACGTCAGAAGTTCACATTGGAATAAGGGCTCGGGTAGTTCAAAAAAGGGGGTTCTAACCCCAAGCATAGGTTTTAATGAATTAATTTTTCTGGAATTTCCAGGTTATTTCTAGCTCTGACACTTTTATAGTTATTAAAAAATTTCTTAACACTCACAAGCCTAAAATATTTTATATTGGTGAACCTAAAGTCAATTATTCGTCGAAAATCATGCATCTCTATTCTAATGGTTATAAATTTGTAGGTGCTTTAAAAGATGGGATAGTAGTAGAATCTCTATGGTTTTTTATCATTCCATTTTCTAGAATGTAAATGCTTTCAATGTTTTTGAACAGATCTTTACTTGCGACTTTTCTTTTGATTGCCTTCACATTTATTTTATAGTGATTTATGCTAAGAATAGAGAAAAAGATCAATGAACTCTCTATCTAGACTTTTATTACTTAGCTAACAATATACATGATCCCTCATTTGTGATTGGATACTTTAATGAAATTCTTACCTCCCTGGAGAAGATGGGCATGTCCCACTCTTCTATCTCCTCAAGAGAATTTCAAGATGCTGTTGAAGATAGTAATCTAGTTGAAATTAACCTCACTAGTGCCAAGTTCACTTGGTATAGAAGACATCATAATATAGTGGTGGCTAGTAAACTGGATAGGGCATTCACGAATATCCCTACTATGAAAAAATGGGACACCATCTCTAGTATCACTCTGATTAAGCTCAACTTGGATCATCACCCAATTCTTGTAAGTCTTTTTTCTAAAAATATCAGACCCATCTTTCCATTCAGATTTAACAACTCTTAGTATGCTAAACCCGAATGCTCCAACAACAGAAAAAACATTTTGAAGTCCATGAATCATCACAATGATGTGTTTTCTTGTGTCACCAAATAAAAACACCTTAAGGAGTGTCTCAAGGGCTAGTGTAGCACCAGATATAATCAAATCGACAAGGACATATCTACTCTTGAGGATGAACTTATTCAAATTCAAAATACCAACACTAGATCTAGCGTTTCATAGGATTATCAACTTGAAATTGACACTTCTATGAAACTCAATACTCTTCTTGTTCTTAATGATAATATGCATAAGCAGATATTTAAAACTAAATAGATTTTGTATGGTGATAGAAACACTAAGTTTTACAACACCCTTCAAAGAATCATAAAAATTGCAGACCTCTTACCTTTCTTAGAGATGAAGAATACCTCATTGACACTAAGTCATACCTTACAAATCATGTTGTCTCTTAAATTGATAATATTTTCAATGGACCTGATGTTAATAAATACCTCCTTTCTGATGATATTCCGGATCTGGTGAGTGTGGAGGATAGTGATTATCTTTTAAGACCCCATCTTGATCATGAAATCAAAGACACTGTTTTCAGTCTTAATACTGATAGCTCCCCTAGACCTGATGATTTTAATAATGGTTTCTTTTAACACTACATGGATGTTATTCATTTGGAAGTTTTCAAACATGAAAAATCCTTTTTTTTCCAGTGGTGTTCTTCCCCATGGAATAAATTCTAAATTTATTACTTTAATTCCTAAAGTGGACAATACCTCTGAGATTCATCTCTTCATACCTATTACTCTTATTGACACTCTCTTAAAAATAATTACGAAGCTTATTGTTAATAAACATAAAACTATATGCAATAAAATTTCCTCCAGGAACCAATTTGGTTTTATCAAGGGTAGATCTATACAGGATTGTGTCTGCCTTCCCTCAGAATGCACCAAAACTCTTAATCATAATAACAGAGGAGGAAATATTTCCATCAAACTTGATATAAAGAAAGACTTCGATAGCATTGATTGGAGTTTTATCTTCTATGTACTTCGAGACTTTGTTTTTAATGATAACTTCATCAGTAGGATAAAATCCTTGTTCAAATCAGCTTCCATCTCCATTATTATCAATGGTTCACCTAAAGGTTTCTTTAAATTCCACAAGGTATTTAGAAAAGGATACCCTCCATCTACCATCCTTTTTGAAATTATAGATGATTACCTTAGTAGACTGCTCACCAGCCTTGTTGATCAAAACAATATTAAACTGATTTAAACCTCATGGAACCTAACTATGCCCACTCATCTCTTATATGATGATGAAATCTTCTTGTTCGTGCAAGGTGATAAGAGGACTATTCAAACTCTCAAAAATTCCATGTCCCATTATGAAGAAACCCCTCGTCATATTATCAGTTGGATCAAATCCTTTGTGTTTTTTTGGAAAAAACATTTTTTATATTAGGAAAAATAATATCATCAACAATTTAGGCAGCAAGGAGGGGTCATTCCATTTCACTTATCTTGGTGTTCCGATATTTTATGGAAGGCCTATTTCTAGTTACTTTTCTACCATTGTTGATCAAGTCATCGGTCATATTTCCACTTGGAATGGTAAATCTTTCTCCATGGCAGGAAAAATCTGTCTGCTGAAATATTCTATTGTCTCCAAAATGGTTTAATCGATGATGGTCTAAAAATGGATTGATGGGATTCTTAATAAAATTAATAAGCGAATGAAAAAAACTTTTTGGACTGGAAGAACCGTTGAATGGAATATTGTGACCATTCCCAGGGATACCTGTAGTAATCCCTTAGAAAATAGAGGACTGGACATCAGAAATATTATGCTCTTTAATGATGCTCTTCAAGCTAGACTCACTTGGAGGATAATTCACAACAATTCTAATTTCATTGCATTTCTAAAAGAAAGATTCCATGTGATGTTAAATAGAGGAAATTTGAATTATATTTCATCTTCCATCTGGCCATCAATTAGGAAATATTTCATTAATATTATGAATAATTCTAGATGAATGGATAGTTTTGACTCCTCCATGAAATTTTGGCTGGAAAACTTTACTGGTTATCCTCTAATCTCCATGATGACACCGAATTCTCTCCCAGAGAACACAAAATGCACTAATAGGGACATTTTACATTCTAATAACAATAATCACCATGAAAAAATCATTTAGGTGATTGAAAATTATCCCTTCTCTAATTTGAATGACTTCCTGATCTAGGAACCTTCTAATAATGGCATCCTTGATTCCCAAATTATTTAAAATCACAACTTTTTGAACTCTTATTCTATCTTTTGTTGGCTAAATACTTTGACAATCCATTGATCAATCCATCAAGACTTACTCTTTTGTGGCATATCTCTCTCAATAGTGTACCTACTAAGGTATGTCTTCAATCTTTTGGGATCCAACTTTTTCCCAAGTGTCATCCTTGCATCCAATATAGAGAAGACACAAATCAAAACTTTCTGTGTTGTGCTATTGATGTAGCTCTTTGGAACTATATTTTTGACATTTTTTCTTGAAGATGCTTACACTTTGACTCAATCAGTTCCCAACTTAATCATTGTGTGGATTTTTATTCCTCTCATAAAATTAAGAATATTTTATTAACTGCGGTTGTTGAGCTACTACACATGATTTTGTATGATATGAATGCTCTTCTTCATAGTAATTGCTCAATTAGACTTAACGATTGTTAGATGCAGATTCTTATTGTCATTTGAGATGCTTCTTTGATTAAAAAGGCTTATTGTGACAACTCTGTCGGAGAAATTGAGATCCTCCATCGTATCCAAATTGATGGTATCTGCCTACAACCTAGACACACTATTGAGGTGTTCTGGCATGACACTCTTAAAGGATGGATCAAAGTGAATGTTGATAGCCCCTATAAAGGAAACTAGGGACCTACAGGTTGTGGTTTTATTTACAGAGACTATCTTGGTCAGTTCCTTGGATGATTCTTTGGCAGTTGTGGTGTTGCCTCATCTCTGGAAGCGTAAATAATGGGTGTTATCCAAGCCTTTGACATTGCGAAGCAAAAGGGTTGTAGAAACGTTTGGATTGAAAGTGATTCAACTACTATTTCTTAGGACATTTGGAATTGTGCGGTTTACCAAGCCTGGCCTCTTACAATACATTGGGTGAACTTTCTTTCTTTTCTTTAGGAGACTAACTTCACTGTCACTCATGAATTTTGTGAATCGAATATGGTGGCTGATGGCCTTGAGAATAAAGGATTCAACCACGACACAACGTGGCAGGATGACCTTCCTGATGATTTACACCCTCTTTATTATAAAGATTGTAATAAGATTCTATCCTTCAGAATCAGATTACATTTTTTTCCTTTTGAACAAATTGTGCCTTGGTCTTAGACTAAGGCACCACCTTCCAATGAAAAAAATCCAATGTAAATGATGATATGTAGGTTGTTATGGATCATCCAACAACGAAATCACAATTAATTATGATTTGAGAGGATTTCTCACTCTACAAAATTTCACGTATATACATTAGGGATGTTTTAAGGATACATGTATTACAAATATCAATTATGTCTAATCGAGATCCAAGATTCACCTCTATGTTTTGTAAATGTTTTTAGTATGCTCTAAACACTGAGCTAAACATCAGTATGAATTATCACACACAAACTAATTGCCAATTTGATTAGACTATCCAAACACATCAGGACATATTGAGATAATTATAAATTGAATTTAATGGAAAATGGGACTAACATCTTCATCTGGTGGAGTTCTCTTATAGCAATAGTTTCTACTAAAGCATCCAGATAGCTCTCTATGAATACCTTTGTAGGAAGAGATTCAAAATAGTTTCATTTGATATGAAATTTGGGATTAAAGTATTCTTTGTCTTGAAATGGTTATGTAAATGGTGATGATGTTTAAGACCATTTATCATCACATCAATAGTGCCCAGAGTCGACATCAGAACTATGGTAACAATCCTCTATAAGACATAGAGTATGGTTATGGATACATGATGTTCCTCATCATATCTCTATTGATTAAATTTATGAGATTTTTGAAGAAGGGAAATCTTAGTCCAAGTAACATTGGATTTTTTGAGATCATTGATAGCATTGGAGTGGTGGAATATCCACTAGAACTCCCACCAATTTTGTCATAAGTACATGACATATTCCATGTATCCCTCTTGAGAAAGTTCATACTATTCCCGTCATATGTACTCAGTCTAGAGGTGGTACAACTATAGAAAGAAGTTTCTTATGTTGAGAAAATTTTGAAGTTATAAGACTATAGAGAAAAGGTCCTATGAAATAAGACAAATCCCCCAGTAAAAGTGTTATGGAGAAACCACAAGTTTGAAGACAAAATTTGGGAACCAGAGAAACTGATGAAGTATACGGGTTCTCATCTGTTTTATTTTAGGAAATGAAAATATTAATGGTTAAATTTATGAATTGGGAAAGATTGTAATGATGTAAACTATTTTGAAAAAAATTCATGTTTTTGATTCAAAAAATATATTATACACATATTAAATACTTGCAATATTTTTTATTATATCCAATAGGATTAAAATTACTATTGAGTATCCTTACTATAAATAATATAGTCGTCGAATAGTGATCACATGACATGTATAAATATAGGGGTTTTAAAAATCTATTTGACCAAAAAAAAGATGTGATGGCCTCAAAAAGTAGGATCTTACTCTATGAATCACATTTATCGGAGCATCATAGGGAGATATAATTTCAATTATTTTCTTACGACCAATCCCAAGATGAGATCCAACATCATAAGTATGAGTGAAACCAATTATGAGAGAATTTATCTCATCGTGATCATGACACAAACAATGTTCCTTGAACAACCCCATAAAGCCCCACCATTGCACACCTTACTCTTAAGTCTTATGCTGGTGTATTTGATGGTTATGAATTAAGAACCGTGAAATATTAGTATGTGTATTATTTTTAATAGAGTAATGAATATATTTTATTCCTATTATTGTTATAGTGTAAATGGTATTTTATTTAGATAAAATAAACCATAAATCATATTTTTGGTTTATATTCAAATACAATTAATGAATTTCTGAATAAATAGATTGTTGAAATAAATAATAATTTAATATTATATTATTATTAAATGATATTTATCAAATATAAATGATCATATAAATTTTAGGATGCCACACATAATTTTTATTAGGGTTCTAACATAGTTATTCGAAAAAATCATTCATTTTCAATAAATGTTGTTTTTTTATATTAAAAGTGAAAATTCACAAATAATGAAATATAATATTAAAAATATAATATTACTTTTGGAATTAGTATTTGAAAATTATCCAATTGTGAATTATATATAATTTTTTGAGTTTGTCAAATATTTTGGTTAAAATTAAATAACGCATAAATATACATTCTATTTTATGAAATCACAGACACAAAAGTTATATAATAAGTAATATGAATGGGATATAAAACAAAATATATGTTTTTAATTTAAAAATAATATGATTATAGTTTTATTTTGTTTATTTTTAAATCCATTATGAATCCTCAAAGACCTATAATATATTTTTAGATTTCAAAATCATTTCATTAAAGGTATGACTCTCCTCCACATAATCGATGGTAAAATTTTAATATGTTCAGCTCTTGGAGTTATGAAATAATATAAAACAGTCCCATTTTGTATAAACTAAGGTCAAAAACCATGATATGGCTTGTAGTTTTGGATATTTTATTATATAGAGTCTAAAACCTAAATAATAATGAAATCCATGTATCTTCTAATATAAACCAACCTATGATCCAATTTCAGTTCAATGAAAGTACTATGAGGAAATTCATTTTATTCCCTCCACACTATATAGTTCTCCCATGGGGTACTAAAGATCTCCGTATGACTGTCCCAAGCCATTGGGGTCACACATTCTATTAAGGGTTCTTTCCTTCCACCTTTTTCATTAAGATTCATTATTATGTGACACCTTCCATTTCAACTTCCTTATGTTGGTAAATTTTTTACATGTCCCTCTTATTGTATATTTCATGTCAAAATTATTGGAGACCCATTTCACACTCATCAACCCCTTTTATGTATTTTTATGTCACGTTGTTATGCTGTCAAAACTGCCACATTATTTTCCATTCCAAAACAATTGTCTAGTAAATACAATTCCCATTTTTCATCATTAGTATAAAATTTTATACACATATAAATATTTTATTGGGTTCATATATATATTTATTACAAAATACATGATCATACAATAAATTATGATGATTAATGAATCAATATTGATTGATCCATGTGGCACAATTATGCATGAGAATGAAATGATTATGATGGGTGAGAAAACATATTACTTTAATGAATTGGGTAGTATTTTGTATCAATATACGTCATGTTGTGGTATTGGTGCACCTGATTCCTCTATAAGAATTTTTCCCCCATGAAGCCTTTGTGGATTTAACCTTGACTTTTATTGTTTGTTTTGCTGTGTTTTATGTTTTTCATACATTTCCCATGTTATGATTATCATGTTATTTATTGCCTTATTTTTCATGTTCCTTTCATTACACTTTGATCTTCCAATTATCTAACATGTGTTATCTTCCTCATGATATGAATTTTTAATTCCCTTATTGGGATTTATAACTTACCCCTTTTATATGATTTTACCTTTGATATCCCTAGTAGTGTTATGTACTAAGGTATATTTTGTCATGTTAAAGGAGTTTTCAATTATGTTTTTGTTTTCCATGTTTGAAGTTGTTATGTAATATACCTAATGTATGAAAGTAACTAGAACTATCAATATTCGGCAATGTATTAAGTGAATTATTATGTGTTAAAACATCTATTAATGGTAAATTTATAGTAGGATTGTTATAATGTAAACCATGTGACCCTATAAGAAATAATAATATATTTAACCCCATGAGTCCTCATAACCACTAGTACATAAATGTCTATGAGATACCGTGCCTTCAATTTTTATAATATATATAATAAGATAGAATATTTCTTAATCCAATCAAGGAATAGAGTGAGTTTTTCCATACCATTAGGATTCTGTGGAAACTAACGCCAATTTTTTTGAAATATATCCCAACTCCCATACTTGAATGTTTTATGGATTATACTTAAAAGAAGTTCTCTAGTGTTCCAAATTAATCATATATCATATTAGTCCCCATGAAATGAAATCTACTATCAACCTCCTCATCCTAGACCACCAAAAATATGTTTCAAATCATTATAAATATTGGAACTCCCATGTTTTATAGAATATGAGGGCATGCATCCATTATCCATTAATTATTATCATAAAGTTATCAAAATGACCATCCTATATCAAAGATAGAAATCATAAACATGATATGTAAATCACTCATCCATTGTCACCCCACTATTTTGGTTTTTACTCATGTCATTTTATTCAGTTTCTATAACATGATTAATAATAATTATATCATAAAATAATCATTTATCTTTAACTAAATCTACGAACACCTACTCATCATCCCAATCCAACCCCATTCTCATATTACTGAGAAAAAGAAATAGAGAAAACTCATATATTGATTCCTTTAGGGAATGTTTGGGAAATTTCATACTCAATTAATTAGAAAAAAATTCAATTTATAAATAGTATATAAAATTATAAATTCAAAACTCTTGAGATATAGAATATGAAATATCTTTCACAGGTTTAGATCTACTGTAATGACCCAAAAATTCTCATTGGCCTGAGAGTACAACGAGTCATTACATGTCCTTAAGAGACACCCCCAAGATGTAAAAGGCTGTAAAATATTATCAAATGTTTTCAAATAAAAGTGGAGAATGATTTATCAATTAAGAAATAAACCATTAAACCAAGAGGCCATAACCCGACCCTTCACTAAACGATTTATAAACAGAAGGAAGTCAACTAAAAAATCTTCATGTATCTCAAAATGACATCTAGGTGTGTAATAGTTTTAGAAAAAACAAGTATCAAAGTACACTATGGATAAACAAACATAGACTCTAAAGAGACCACAAGACTCTGTGATCCACATGCTCAAAGCTCCACCGTCACCGAATAACCCAACTATCATTAAGTAGTGCTAAAAACCTAAGAAACATTACCTTTTAAACTATCCTAGATGATATCATCTGCAAAAGCACCAAAGTGCCAATGTTGGGGTGAGTATAAAACATAGTAGGTTTTCCACAATGCCTTCCCTAATCTCACCAGAAGGATTGAAAACTTAGCAACATTTATAAAAAATGGTTTATATAATTTTTTTTACTGAATTAGCATATAAAAAAATACAAAACAGTTACAAAAACTATTTGAAATGATGTCAAAACCAAGCTAAATGAAACCAATTTCTAGTAAGTAATTCCTCCAAAAAATAACTACTCAAATATTAAAACCCATTTCTTATTTTCATTTGGCATACCCATTCTATAGTTCACAACACACCCACAGATGCGTGCTTCATTTGACAGTTCCATACTCATGAGTGGTCTATCGTTTAATTAAATTATATATCAATGACACAATCCCCCGATCCTAGGTCAGTTTCCTTTTACCAAAATGGTTCACATCCTTTATTAAGGTCCTGTTAATCCTAAACTCACACCAACACCATTCATGCAAATATTTCCATTACCAAAATAAACAACTCCAATAAAACTAAACATTTATTGAAAAATAAAGAACAAACAATTTCAAAGAAACATTTCATTTCAATAAAACCATCCCTTTTATTGAGAACATCCAATCGAATTAATTTTTCAAAAATCCTGAAAAATACCATTTTTAAAATCCTTATTCGAAAACCAATGCACTTTACTCAAACACCCAATATTCAAGATTTCACAACCATCACTCAAAAAGGATTCCAACAACAGTTAAATAACTAAATATAAATCAATTCAATAATAAACATTAAATATGAAATCATTCCAATAATTTATACTATGTGGATTCGATAAAGAAACATCCTACCTAGAAGGTTTTGATAAAAACTCCAACGAATGAAGAACACACAAGACAACCAGGTTGATTCTCATGAATCTGCCTTAGATCTCTTCTCCTATAATGATCAAGACCAAATATAATTATATTTGGAATCCACCAAAATAGATCTACAAATGAATGGTTTAGATCTGTTAAAAAAAGAGATGAGGAGACCTATATCTAGGTTTATCTAAAAACCCGATAAATAACGAATAATAGTGATCACATACCTCAAGAATCAAGATTTTATTCACTAAGGGAAGCCTTCAGATCACCTAAAAACTAATGGCAGAACCTTATTTGGCCTTAGGAGAAGAAAAATCTCAAGTTTGGGACAATTTGGATAAAAAAATTAAGGAGTTATTGAAAATAAGAGTGAGATTCAATTTTTAAGGATCACATTTAGACTCTGTGAATAGTTTAACCACACGGTTAGGCCAACCCGGTGCAAACCGTGTGGTAGAAACTTCCCAAATGCCTTCCCCGTGCAGGGTCTCCCAAAACATGCTCCAACATTGCTAGATCAACTGACTCAAAAGGACCTCTACACAGGGTTTGTCCACATGGTTAGGAAAACTATATGTCTCCCGTGCGACTTCCCTTTTTGTCCCAAAAACATTTCAAAATTTCCCCAATGTCTCCCAACTATCACCCTTACACTCTATAAACATAAAAATATAAAATTAAGGGTTAAATACCCTAAACTGGGGGTACTAAATTCTCCCAACAATTTGTTATTCTGTTATTGGAGTGGATAAAACCCTCACTGATCTGGAAGAGTTTGGACTATTGCTCTTTCTTCTCATTCTAATGTTCAAATGTATCTTCTTGAATCTAATCTTGCCTCAATAAAACCCGCACTAGACCGATTCTTTTTACATGCTAGAATTTCTATTGCTTATCCACAATCATTACCAGAATATGTATCAATGAAGAATCTGGCTCTAGGTTGACATGATCCCATCTGATCACATGGTTAGGATCAGGATGATACTTTTTCAACTGAGATACATGGAATAGATCATGTACTTAACTGAACAGTGGTGGTAATGAAAACTGATATTCCACCACTCCAATACGTTCTTTTATCTCGAAAGGTATAACTTTTCTAGGAGATATATTTCCCTGCTTTCTGAAATGACGATGTCCAATTCTTTGATAGATCCTCAAGAACACATGATCACCCACAACAATCTAAAATGGTCTTTGATGGTGATCTGCCTATGATTAATAATGAATATGAGAAGTCTCCATCCAAATTGTAATCAACTGGATCTTCTCTGTTGTTTCCGGGACAAGGTTCGGCCCAACTAGGGATGTCTCACCCATTTCCACCCAACATAGTGGATAACGACACAAACGTCCATACAATGCATGAAATAGATCCATATGTATCGAGGCCGAATATATTTCATTGTTTGAGAACTCCTCCAAGGGTATATGATCTTACAAAGAACCTCAAAGATAATTTTCACAAGCCACAACATGTCTTCCAATGTTTGTATCATCTACTAAGACTACCCATCTGTGTGAGGATGATATGTTATGATCATATACAATTGATTCCCAAGGGATTTCTATAAGGATTTCGGGAAACAATATAAGATCCTTGAATCTCTGTTGGAGATGATTGAATATAGTATTCCATGTATCTTCATCACTTCCTAGATATAGATTTTGGAAAAATTATACACTTTATGAGTTTCACGAATATGGATGAAATGGGATGACTAGGTAAGATGATCCATTATTACCCATATGGAATCGTGTTTCTGAACCATTCTTGGAAGACCTATAAAAAAATCCACTACTATCTACTCCCATTTCTACTCTGGGATATGTAAAGACTGCAATATATATATGTTATTCTGATACTCTTCCTCCACTTGATGACAAGACAATAACCTCGAGACGAACTCGTCCACCTTTCTTTTCATGCCTCTCCACCAAAACTACATCATTAACACCTTATACATATTCTATGTAGACGGATGTACAACCCAACACAAACGGTGGAAATCATGAAGTAGTTGGTCCTAAAAATCCATATATACATCCATCCAATATATAAATAACAAAACTAAACTTCCATCAATTTTCCTGACCTCAACGGTCTCCCCACCACTATGTTTCAAACACATATCCATACATTCTGGATCGGATGTTTGTGCCTCTTTGACCAAATTTACCAAATTAGGAAAAAGTGTAGGTGAAAAGAAAACCACAACATAACCCCAGTTTTCACATTCCATATGCGTTTCGTCTAGGACTGTAATCAACTTCTAGTCCTCTGATGCCCCTTTCTCCAATTGAGCATATGACTTTTGACTCAATGCAACAACCAGATAATTTCCTTTCCTAGTTGTGTACCTCAAGTCAAATCCAAAAATTTAGAGGTATTACATCCATATGCTTTGCCTAATATTCAAATCATGGTGTGAGATAATGTGTGCCACACTTTTTTGGTCAGTGAACATAGTAAATTTCTTGTCAAATAGATAATGTTCTCGTGACTTCAAATCATGGATGACTGTTGCTAACTCAAAATCATGTGTTGGGTAATTCTTCTCATGGACCATCAACTTCCATGAACCATAATTAACCACATGGTCTCCTTGCATGAGAACATATCCCATCCCTGATCCTGAAGCTTCACAGTACACCATATACCCTTATCCTGATTCAAGAAAGATCAAGATAGGTGCCGATGTAAGATGAAATTTTAGTTCCTGGAATTATTTCTGGAATTCCTCTATCCATTGGAATGAATTATTCTTCATTGTTAGAGCTGTCATTGTCAAATATAGTCATGATAAATTCCTTAAAGAGCACTTGTAGTTACCATCTTGACAAATAAAACATCATATCTCTAAGTCATTCTTCAGTGTTTTCCATGAGAAATCAAATTATATATTTTCAAGATCAACAAAAATTCTTTTTTCAGAAATGGAATATAAATGAATATGTACTTAATGTATCCAAAAATAACAATTTTATTATTTGGAATACAAACGGTGATCTCTAAAGGATTGTAACACTATTTCCAGATGATCCTCATGGTTTTCCCTCAACATTACATACACCAATGTCATCCACAAACACCATTACAAAAGAATCCAAATATTACTAAAATACCCAATTCATCCAATCCAGGAAGACTATGGGTGAATTAGTTTGACTGAAAGGCATGAATACATATTCCTAGTGGCCATATCTTCTTCTGAAATCTTTTTCGGAATATCTTCCTTCCAAACTCACAATTGGTTATATCCTGATCACAATTCAATCTTAGAGAACCACTAAGCTCGCCATAATTGATCAAAGAGATCATAAATGAATGATTGTTCATATCCGTTCATTATCATAAATTGGTCAAGCTTATGATAATAAATTCATAGATGAAGAATTTCATCTGCCTTCTTCATGAACAAAACTGGTGTTGCCCACAGATACATACATGGTTGAAAGATACCCCTGCTTTCCAGCTCCTCTAATATAACATTCAATTCTCATAACTCTACTGGTGCAATCCAATAAGACAGAATGGAAATAGGTTTGGTCCCTAGAAGAAGATATATCATAAATTCCAGGTCCCTTATAGGTGGTAACCCTAAGAATTTTTCAGGAAATACATCTAGAAAGTGATCCAAAACTATTAGAAAAATATTTTTGTCGATTTCCTCCAATGATTCCAAAGTCAACCATGCTAAATGGTAAGATATATTTCCTCCAATTATTGCGAACAATATCTTTTCAACTTTCATTACAGTCCTCAATCCTCTGAAGAGATTCTCAATGACATCCTCAGTCATGAATCCAACAGTTCTCCTATAACAGTCAATGTGATCCTTAAACATTTACAACCAATCCATACCCAGGATAACATAATATACATCCATGTCCAACATTGAGAAGTTCAATTTTAGCTCAGTTCAATCAAAATTTATAGCACATGGTCAACACTCAGAGGATTGACATTCTCTTTCACCAAGAGGGGTTTTCAGTTTTGAAACAGAAGGCATCATTTAGATCATGAAACATAGAAAATCAACAGCATGAGAGGCAATGAAATAATAAGATGCACCAGCATCGAAGAGAACATGCACAAGGGTATAATTCAAAATAATCATACCTCACACCATAGACGGCACAACCTAATCATTGACAATCATCTACTCATCACCATAAAATTAATTCATTGTTTAACGTTTTTCTTGGTTTCCTTGATGAGATATCCCTGGTTGAGGATTCCTTTTATTTCTAGAATCACCAAAGATATCTCTTCTTTTCTAATGATATTGGTTCTACTATCCTCTCCCTGTAGAATCAAATGATGCTTGTGATGCCTGAGAATTGTATTGTGCACCTGATCTTGGAGAATTTCTAGAATAGAATTGAAGATACCACATCTTCTTGAAGTTATCACATTCTCTAGGTTACTCCATACACACTCACTCTACGTGGTTAAGAAAACCATGTTGAAATAAAACTAATTTTATATTGGGTTGTGTAGGTAGGTTCACTGATCCAACCATCTAGTTCTGATTTCCACTTCCACCTTGGAAATAAGTGTCCCTTTTCTTCATTTTCCAAGCGGTTGAGTTCCTACAATTTCCTGTAGGTATCACCAAACATCATACCATAGATCCCAATATATGATTTTTATCCATAGCCTCTCAATTCACCATCTTTTTATAATCCGTAATAAATAGCACTGCACTATTCAATCGAATCTCCTATTAGAGTCCCGATTCGAAGATGTGTGCCTTCAATGATGCACATGTCGGAACCTCTAGTTAAAAACACACTAAATTCAACAATTTAGATGCATACTCTATGATAGAGAGACTCTCTTGTTTCGGGTTGATGATGCCCTTCATTTTATGGAACTTGAGAATGTGATGATAGAATAGTTTGTTTAACAATTCCTCAACATCATCCCAAGTAAGGCCATCATCCAATTTATCCTGCACTGCAAAATCCCACAACTGGTGTGTAATATCATCGAGAATATACGTCTCTATCTTGAAATTTAGTACTATTGTTGTGAAAATGATGTAAAAGATTTTATTCATCCAACTTAGCCAAACCTCCATTTTCTCTTGTCTAGCAACACCCCAGACGTTAGGTGGATTCTACTTCATGAACTGGATTTCATGATCCACATTTTAGGGCCCATTCCTTCGGTTCCCTTTATACACAACTTGAAAATCATAGAAAATACTCTGAACTAGATCATGGCTCACCCAGGGTTTTAGTGAAACCACATTCTCTGCAGCTTCTTCGAGTTGGTTTCGATGATACCTATAGAGTTCCCTTTTCTAAACCAACAACAAACTCTATAAATATCTCTCTCTAGCAACTAATGGATTAATATTTCAAATTCTATCACATCAACTATCACAACATTGTTTTCCAAAATAACCATTTTCTATTTCTACCATTTTTGAAACATTCATTCATTCATTTTAAAATCAAACCATTTTAAAATACACCAAATATCCTCTTTTCAAAATCATTCATTTGAAAACAAAATATGAAATTTTCAATAATTTAAACCTTGTAAAAAATCATAAATCAATACCCCAAATGAAATATGAAATCCTAGTGGGATGTCATTCCTCTAAATTTCATTTTATGCTCGTCTCATTGGCTAAACCCATGACATTGAGATTTCAAGATCTAAGAAGTGTCTCCAAGCACTTGTGTACCCAACTCCTTGGTAACTTGAAGTTTATCATGAAAGGGTTAGCTATATCCTTTTATACTATACATTTCATGTTCTGACAATCCTACACCTATCTATGATTTCAGCCCAATGGATAGACAAGAAGTAATTTCATCTCCATGTCTAGGAACACTATTGACCACTTGTTAATCAAGGACCGAGCAAGATAATTACATGTGTACCACAAAAAAGGACCCGAATAATACCATTTGTAATGCCCGGCAAATTAACATTGGCTTGAGAGTACAATGAGTCATGACATGGTCTTAAGTTACATCACCAAGATGACCAAGGCAGGAAATAAATTCCAAAGTGTTTCCAATACATGTGGTAGATGATTTACCTTTTAATAAATATACCAATAAACCAAGAGACCATATCCCAACCATTCACTAAAGGATTCATGAACAAAAGGATGAAAGCTATAAAATCATCATGTATCTCAAAACCACATCTAGGTGTCCAATAGCGGAAGACCAACCGTGTATCAATGTACACAGTGGATAAACAACCAAGACTCTCATGTTTCCACAGGACTCTATGATCTACAATCTCCAAGCTCCATAATCACTGAATAGCCTAAGTATGACTAGGTAGTGCTAAAAATGTGGGAAATGTTTCCTTTTCCCCTATCCCAGAAGATCGCATTTTCAAAAACACCAATGTGAAAATGTAGGGGTGAGTATAAAACTCAGTATGTTTTTCCCAATGACTTCCCTACTTTCACCACTAGGATAGAAATGATAGCAACATTTATATAAAATAGTTAATATAAAGCATTTTACCAAAACTATTTATAACCAAATTCAAATAAGTTCAAAAAACCATTTGCAACCAATTGAAAAAAAACTAAATGAAACCAATTTCCTGTAATTTATTTTTCTAGAAAATAACAAATCATAGCTTAAAACCCATTTCTTCTATTCATTTGGTAGACACAATCTATAGTTCACAACACACACACATGCATGCTTCGTTAGACAATTCCATACTCATGTGAAACCTCCCGTCAAATTACCATGTGTCCAATTGACACACACCCCCGATCCAGGGTCACATCTCTTGTACCCCAATGCCACTTGTCCCATAGTAATGTCCCATTAAGTATGAACTCACACTAAAACTATTTCTGTCAAATATTTTCATTACAAAAAAACAACTCCAATAAAACTGAATGTTTATTGAAATCCTAAGATCAACCAATTTCAAAGAAAAATTTTAATTTAATAAAACATTTCCTTTTATTTAAATTATAAAATCCAATTCATTTTCCAACAATCAAGAAAAATACCCTTTTTAAAATATATATTTTTAAATCAAGAAAAAAATAACTTTACTCAAACACCAAATTTTCCAAATTCCACAACCATCACTGAAAAAGGATTCCAACAAGTGTTAAATAACAAAATAACTATCAATTCAACAAAAAAAATTATAATTTAAATCATTCCAATCAGTTAAGATAAGTGGAGTCAAGAAAAAAGTTTCTTACCACAATGGTTTTGACAAAATACCCAACGAACGGAGAACACACAAGACAAGTGGGCAGATTCTCCTAGAATCTTCCTTTGATATCTTCTCCTAGAAACATCCAGACCAAATGTAATATTATTAGGCATCCACCAACGTATATCAATCCATGACAGGTGTAGATATGAGAAACCAAGAGAGGGTGAGAATTAGATCTATATAGATCTACGAAATTGATCAAGAATGAAGAAGAAGGATCACATGCCTCCAGAATACGACTTCGATTCACAACAGGAAGCCTTCAGATCGCCTTCAGACTGATTGGAGGGCCTTATTTGGATAAGGAGAAGAATGATACTGAGTTAGGACCTGTTTCGGTAAAAAAATGTGGAGTTATGAATCAAAAAAGTGATATCCTATTTTTAAGGATTTCATTCGGACTCCGCGCATGGTTTAACCACACTGTTAGGTGAAAAGTGCGCTATCTATGCTATATACCTTTCCCACAAAACTTCCCCTTACATAGTCTTCCAAACCTTGTTCTAGCCATGCTGGATCGACTGCCTCAAAAAGTCCCATGCACCTGGTTTGGCCTCACAGTTAGGCAAACTGTGCGACACCCGTGTGACTTCCCTTTTTGTCCAAAAAAAATTTCCAATGTTCCCCCGACTCTCCCAAATATCACCCTTACTCTTTATAACCATTAAAATAATCAAGTAAGGATTACATACCAAAAACTATGCGTACTACGTCTACCTATTTAAAAATATACATCATACTCTTATAATATCAATATACCTTAAACTACTATACAAAGAGAAATTAACATCTTGTTTGGAATGAATGCATAATTATTCACTATTAAAGAACGTGTGTAGGGTATTTCTTCTCACTACGGTGGAACAGAGGGGAATCATTGTCCACCAATGTATCAAAAAAACCCCAAACCATACCCAGAGAATAATTGAAAAAATCATAACCAGAACGTGGTTCTAGAATAATAGTAACTCAATCAATAGTAATATTTACCTTTAGTACTACAGTATATCTCAAAATTCGTGCTCGGTAAAATATAGTATCCCTATGGGTTATTAAAATCATCATTGATGTGATCTTTTAAAAGTTACAAGAAATCCAACTATAATAATACTAAAATCCTATGTTGTCATTCCCAAACACAATTCTAGGACGTTCCTAAGAAATTAAAATAGAAATATTGTTAAGGAATAACTTATATGTACCTCTATGATATGAAATTCCCTATAAATTTAAATTCATGGATCCAAATCTCACACATAAAGATATTTAAATATAGATGATGTTCTCTCATGGTTATAAGGATCCAAATGATCCCAATGTACATCCTCTAACTTGAAGTACACTAAAATATCATCCAAGAAAGACCATATAATACTATATGAATGGATAAATATTATGATTAATCAATACCATAAATATATCATGATTATTAGTGAGAGATAATGGAATAACCCAAATCTCAATATGTCCATATCGAATTCTAAAAGTTTTCTTAGGTATATCCTCTTCTCGGACTCTCATATTGTGGCACCCTTGAAAGATGAATATCATTCAAACCCAAAAAGACAATCTGAGATGATTATATATATCATCAATCCATGGAAATGGAAAAATATTGTCAATGGTTAGCTATTTTTACTTTTGATAATCCACAAAATGTTAGAGTCTCTGAAATTCCTTATTAGAAATGAGGATAGATAAATCCTATAGTTGGAACCTCCTTGGGGGAAGATCTATTCTAAAAAAGTCAATCTTTATGTTAGGAGGGAACTAGATTCTAGGTACTATCAGTGGATCATGTTACAAAATTTACTATTTAAAATCCACTATGATTTTCTGGTAATTAGAGTCACCAAGGCTATGAGGGGTGGCTTTAGTGGATTGAAAAATTCTATAATTTTCTAAAAACACCAGATGAAACTAATGTGGGTTTTACTTGAATCAAACTTAATGAATCAAAAATTATATGGTGGAAATATATTATACTATCTAGGATTCATGGGGATCTTTCCAGGGTTTCATTCATGAAAATATCTAGTGAATACATTATTCCTAAAACATTGTGTGTAGTAAAGACCAATAAATTTCAAACCATATATAAAGGGGAGTGTACTATTGTGTAATATACAAATAAGAAATAAAAATTCACCAAATTTGAGATCTAATATTTGGGAATAAATTTGAGACATAAAATTGGTGAATAAACTATCTATAACAAGGATCTAATCATTATTGAATCTAATTACTATATGTAAATGTCACAAAACCTCTATTGTAATTACACGCACTAAAGTGATATTTCCTTTTCCTGATGAATCAAAGGATCCCAATGTGTAATTATTTTGAAATCTATTAAAAAAACTATCTCATGTTTTATAAATAATTTTCAGAGTGAGGATTTTCCACATCCATACTTGAAAAACCACAATAGAATTAAAACTAATTTAATTAAATTTAATAACACATAACATGATCCAACTAGTTTATAATGAATATAATCCTTAAAACATATATTTCAAAAATATAAATCTAATTAATATTATATCCATCAAATTTATAAGACAATGAATAAGAATTTATATTTGAACAAAAAGTTATTTTCAAATTAAAGATTTATATATAGACACCAACCTCATTAGTGGAGAGAAAGAACCAATGAATGATCCTCCAATTCCCAAGGATGATACAAATCAAATAGGGACATTAAGTATTGTGAAATTAACTATTACAATATTATGGTATGGGATATAAAATCAGATGAAATAATGGTTTAGAGGGGTGTTTGGGTATTCATATGAAAATTTTAATATATAACACCACAACGCATCCCCAAGGACAATGCCATTGATCACTAGTACCAAACTAAAGATCCTTTATCCACGCCATATTCACCCTAATAAAACTAGGAAAAACTCAATAGACCTTAAAAAGATTATATTCCCACTTTCAATGTCTATGGTACATCTGATAACAACATGTCACAAACACCATAAACCTAGAATTGGCATGTGATCACCTATTAAGCCACAAACACAATTAATGGTGAATCAATGATCATAATTTCAGTTTATTTATAAATACCCACAATAATACCTATCATCGATGTCATATATCTCAACTGTACAGATGGCCTACACCACAACCACTTGACCAAGGTGAAATAATAGAAAATATGGATGTATATTTGAAAATCGCATCCCAATCCCTTAATCCATAGCCTACTAGTATAGGATAAAGAAATCTTACTCCCTTAAAAAACAAACCCATTAATAGAGTAGTCTAATTTTTTTTTTCTAAAAACACAATCTGACCTCAACAATGACAAGAACTCAATTTAATAACTCTTAAAAAAATTAGTGTTCCCATACATGGATATTGTCACACTTATGACTAATGGGGGTATGATAATTCGATACCATATGCATTCCTTCTCGGTATGGGTTGCGAAAATATTGTTAAGTATATGTTAAATAATTTTCATATGTTAATGTAATTATAAATGGAATAATATTATTTATAACATTTTTATTATGAAATTCACTGTCTATGAACATTACTTGTTTTTTATTCATAGATTTTGTAGATAATGGTGGGTGAGATAGACATATATCCTAATGATGGGGAACCAAATATATCATCTAATTAATGTTTATCATTATATAACTTTTGATGGTGGTTAATCCTGATATAGAAATAAAATTTATTGGGCTATATGAAAAATATTATATGATGATAGTTATTATTAAGAGAATATAGAGTTTATAGAATATAATTAACTGAAAATGGATAACTAATTTGACTAAATGGAACATAATATGAAGTAAATGATGGAATTATCATCTTTTGTGGTTCCTAGAATAATATATGATATCCTATAATAGAAACACAATTACAACGTGCTTGATAATATTTTTATGGGTTACACTGAACAAGATTGTTATTACAAGGTTCATTATTATGCAATCATATTACTCATATCTTATAGAAAATATATATGAAATTACACCAATTTAAATATCTACGATTTTGTGTATTAATTATTTAATATTTTTCTCATTATAATTTCTTCTTCTCTCATTACCATATTATTATCATATTCTTATATTTGATCTTTTAGTGATATCTACTATATTTACCATATCGGAGTGGCAATGCTCACTCTTAATTATTTTTCAATTTTTCATAGTCGCGAAGAGTAATATTATACAACATATTTCTATCTGGGTTTCATTTATGGAAAATTTAGTGGGATATGTTAATGTCATCCAATTGAATATGATGATCTAGTTATAGTCGAAAAATTCCCATTTGAGAATAAATACATGGGTTTTATTACATAAATGGTTTTCTATTAAATATTTGATATTATAAACCTAAATTTTTATTCATATGACATTGATTAAATATTTTATATTGATATTTTATTTATGGATAGTTAAATGGGGTTTTAGTAATTGGTATCATTACAAGGTTTATAGATACTTTGGGTCTTGTTTATTATCATATGTGGATGATTTAATAGTTACGGATCCCACTATGGGTTCATAATTTTTAATGTAATAATATGTTTAATGTTATATATTCCATTTTTAGGTTTTTATGGGATTTTTATCTGATTGAATACATTTTGGTATTTTTTTATTTTAATTAATTGATGAGGTATATGTAATCATTAGGTTTTACATGTGACATAGTGTGACCTTATTTGGGATGATTTTTATTATGTAAAATATTTATAGAACCCCCAAAACATTAAGAATAATAAGTTTTTTTTGATGGAAAAGGGAATAGTGGTTTACGAGAATAAAGGGGTTATAATTTTTCTAATATTTTATTTTGAAATGTGATTTAGTGACTATGTGATTAAAGTTATTATGTGGATGTTTGGAATTTTTTGAACATTATAATATTAAGGAAAACTAATATGATTTTCCATGATGATATTTTTTGAGGTATAAATTTTGATATATCTTTTTGTTGAAAATATGATTCAACTGTGGATTTATGGGGATTTATGTTATCTATTGAAAATATTTGCAAATTTAAAATATTATATGAATAGGTAATTTACATTTTGTTATGTGATTATTTGGATGATTAATTTTTTTAGAAATACATTTAATATTATTCTCATAAGAAAATGCTGTACAATATTTATGATAATTTTGTTTTTGAATTATGTCAATCATATTAATTTATTTGATGTTAGTTATATATGGAATATTAACTATTTTACATTAGTTTTCATTTTTTATAAATTTTATATTAATGTTTTATTTCATCATATGAAGGTTAATTCTTAATCGATATTATCTTATCATGTGAATTTTTTTATTTTCATCTAAGGAAATAGTAGGATAAATAAATATTCATAGTATTTTGATCTTGTGATATATTAAATATTAATTTTATCTCACCTTATATAAATACTAATATTTTAAAATTTTAGATGATGTAGAGGAGGAAAACTACATGTAACGCAATTAAAGAATTAAATTACCCTTATGTTATGAAATGATTCCATGAAATCATACCTTATCATATTATATATATTGATCATAAAAGAATTACCCAAAAAAATATGAAGATAAATCTATCTAATCATATATGGAAATAACTACATAGTTATAAAGTTATATATTATGAAACTAATTCACTAGAGATTTCCAATTTATTAAAAATTCATAATTTATGAAATAAATAGGAAATGATAAGTTTCTGAGTATAAAATGAGGCATTATATTAATTTCTCTAAGAAAAATTTATCAATTAGAATTTAATGTTATTTATTTACATTTATGTATGATTATTTTCAAAAACTCAAAAATGAATTTGAAAATATTAGAAGTTGATTTGATCTAATATGAGAAAAAACCAAAATGACATAGTTTCACTGAGGATGTAGAATAAAATAACCTATGATTTTAATTTATTTACCTTAATAATGAATACAATCCTTAAATGTGTTTCCCAAAATGTGCACAAAAAATATTGAATTGTGATTGACTATTGAAATATTATTATGTTAATATTTCCATCATAATGAATATAATGGTTTTGTTGGAAGCATTATGTGAAACTGTATTATGAAATATATATTGAAATGTTTTCTTTATTCAAATTTATTTATTACATACTAGGAAATAATTACCTGATTTTTATTAATAACAATTAAATCAAATACAGAATAAAACCCCTAGAAGTATATAAGTCTCATTTTAATTTAAAATAAATTTTCCTCTATATTTTATATTTACTCTCAAAAGAAAAATTAATTTAGATTTTAAATGTAATTTTATTAAATTTATTTCTTTTCTAATATCAGGATATCAGATATATCCAATATTTATTATTAGGGTTTTTCAAAAATAGATTTAATTTTGACAGAATAGTAAAATATACCGATATTTATAAATAATTTAATTTATTTTAAGTAAATTAAAAAGTATAATTATATATAAGACTATTTTTAATGTAATAAAAATCCCATTTTTTATCAGAATCAAATTAATATCATGGTAATCAATACTATACAAGGTGTTTTTATAAATTCATTTTTATAATTAAAATATGTATTTTGTTAAAAACAATTAGTATTTATTATGTTTCATGCACATCAATTAAAATTTATTTTTTCCTATTTTTAAACATAATTCACATATAATAGATTCCATATATTGAATCTCAAAATTACATTTTTTGAGAATGGTCTATTACATTACTAATTATAATGATTTGTTAATAATGTAAAAGTTTATCCCCACAATAATGTTTAAAATTGGTTAAAGGAGGTTATAAATAATTAATAACGTCTTAAAACCAATCTAACACATTCATTTGTTTAGTTGGAATAATATATATTTTGTAGATGCATATTATCATCTAAACTATGGTGTTTTTTCAAATATTCATTGATTATAAATATAACACTATTTAATGTAAAGGATAATTACAAAATGTCAATGTGTCTAACTTTATATGTTTTCATCATATGGATATTGAAAAATGATATATGAATGAATATATGTCATAGATTATATTAAAATTACACCATAATAATGATGGTAATTTATATATTGTTTTTAGTGGATGTACAATTACCCTGAACATTTATACAAATCCGACACAATTCTTGTGCACGTAGTAGGAAAATTAGGTTAATGATATTGAAAACTTGACATGTGATGTGATATGGATTAGTTATGGAGTTATATGAATTAAATTGATAATTATATAGTATTAGTGATGCGGTGAATTAATTTTATTATAATTTCAATATTTTCTTGAAGAATTTAATGTCATATTGTTTTCATAATAGTTAAAATTACATTAAATGGAATTTAATTTTAAAAAATTAATTTTCAATTGTTATAAAATAAAAAAATATATTATAATAAATAAAACAGATGGAATTATTTCAATGTTATATTTAATGGTCAATGTTTTATCCACATGAAATTCGGTAAAAATAATTTCCTATCCCATACAAACAAACAAAAACAGTTGACATGGTTAATGTGAAAAGGTTTAATAGGGTTATTAAACAAAGAGGTAATGTTCAAAAATGAATTTTTAAAAATGTATAATTTATTACGATGATATTTTTTTGACCATATAATTGTTATCATATATGATAATAAACTTTTATGTCATTTTTCATGAGATAGATACATATTATGTAATAATATTTCATGTACTTTTTAGATTTCCTCATAGCTAACATAAAAAAACCACCCCACAATCCCACATAACATCATAAGAATATTATATTCACTAAATCCTACTAAAATAATTTATCAATATTCTTAGTCACGTATTAGAGGTCCTGGTCTTGTTAAAAGACCAATTAATGTGTCATTGAGAGGTTATCCAATGGATTTTTCTCAAAGAAGAAGTAATAACCTTCACCAAATACTTTTAGGTTTATATCATATTCTAACTCAAAAAAATATTACATAACCATAGGAAAATAGACACATTAATTATATAATGTTTCTATTTTTCATTATTTTAATAGAAAAACTATTATCTATATGTCATCAATCCAAATGTAAAGTAAAAATGTTATTAGGTGATGTATGGACTACCGTTTTATTGTCTTACTTATTTTACTTGTCTTTACTATGTCAGATGGTTAGTTATATAGATAGATTTAATTTTTATATATAATTTTTTAATATTATTATAATTCAACAAATATAAAATATCAACTAACTTTCGACCCCGTCATTCATTGTATGAGGATAAAATCTCTGTTGAACTCTCTGTGCAATGGTTATTTTAATAATCACAAAACATTGTTTTATATTTGTTAATTTAGTCATTTATTCAATTTGTTCAAAATGTGTTTATATATGTCTAATCATGTCTACATATGATTATCTACAATTATTTATGGTCTACTATTGACCTGAATGTGTTCTGTTTTAAACAGAAACTTTGTGAGAATTTCTTTCATTTTTGACTCACCGTTAGTTATATTTCTGACTCACTATTAGTTATATTTTTCACTCACTGTTAGTTAGATTCCTTGAGTCACCGATGACAACAATATCACCAATGACAACAGTCGCATCGATGACAACGATCTCACCGATGAGAACAGTCCCACCGATGACAACAGTCTCACCGATGAGAACAGTCACACCGATGATAATGGTCTCACTGATGACAACAGTCGCACTGATGACAACGGTAGCACCGATGAGAATGGCCACACTAATGCTGATCAAATGACCTACCGATACCGATGCTGATAAAATGACCTATCGATACTGATGCTGATAAAATGACCTAACAATACCAATGCTGATCAAATGACCGACCGAAGCCGATGCTGATCAAATGACCGACCAAATACAATGTAGATCAAATGATCTACCGAAGATGATGCTGATCAAATGACCTACTGATAACGATGCTGATCAAATGACCTACTGAAGCCAACACTGATCAAATGACCTACCAATCTCATGACTCACTGGTATTCATGAAAACTATTTGAATTTCTATTAACTCTTATATATTTCCAATGGTCATATTTGATAAATTTAATTCACGTGCTATTAATTAATGTTGGTTGTCGGACGTCAGGGAACCGTACCTCGTACAAGTCAAAAAGTAATCATTCCATTTTCCAGATATCTAGGAATAAAAAGGAAGATCTATCTATAGTGACAATAAAAAGGGAGGCTGACACAAAATACACAGATAGAAAACATATAAGAAGACGAAGGCACACATGTGTATGAATAACTACGAAACAAAAGAATGAACTCAAAGAACACCTGTGAAAACTAGAGAGCTTCCAGAAGACCATTCACCTAGAAGTAACACTGAAGCCAAGTTGTTGTGCCTACTGAACATCATATGCACAAGGCTGAATAACTGTAGCTGAGAAGAACAAAGACACTTTGTTTTGTTTCATCATCACCATAAAGGACTCAAATACCATCTGCAACATCCAAACGAGTCCATAGCACATCTGCAATCACTCAGAGCATTCTAAACTCATTATCCATTTATTTTCTATGTAGTGAAATTTTGATTAACTTTTTGAGTAGTGTGTGTTTGTCTGTCTATTTAGATACACACTGACTCCTGGGATGAACTGGAGGATACTAAAACCTCACAAAAAAATCTTTACACCTTATTGTATTCCACTGTGAATTGTGGAAGAGGTCAAGTGTGATCTGGACAGCCTGTGTGCTGTTGTTTTGTTTTCCCACGAAGAACTGTGGAAGAGGTCTGAGTACCTGAACAGTCTGAGTACTATTGTAAAACCCTCAATCCAGGGTGTGGATCATAGTTTATACAAACTATTTGAGTGGACTAAGTCTCACCTTGAGACTGAACCTCTTGTTTTAAACTGCTGTGCTTTTTACATTTGTTAAAACTATTTTGAATATTCCGCTGCTGTTTAGTTTAAATATAAATTGGTTTTAAAGTTACTCTGATAGTTAAATTAGCATGTGCTAGTATTTATTTTAAACCATTAGGTTAGCTTCGAAAGCTAATATAATCCATAGATTATATTAACTGAGAACTAATTAATCTTTTGAGAACCTAACTAAACCTTCACTGTGTTAGAAATTTACTACTGTTTAACTTGTTATTTAAATTGGGGTTTTTTAATATAAATATTTTATACATAAATTTTTAATTGGAACTCAATTCACCCCCCTCTTGAGTATGCACTCCGACCAAAATTTTGTATCATAGGTTGTTGTTTATAAAGGATTTCAAAACACTATATTATTCAAGTGTGATTTTAGTTGTATATTAATGATATTAAATTTATTTTAGTTCTAAATTTTATCTCGTTAAATATATTTTTTAAAATATAATTATCGACAATATATTAGAAGGTGCTGCTACCAATAGGAAACCATTCTTTAATGGTGTTAATTATTCCCAATGGAAACTGAAAATGAAAATTCATTTAGAATGTATGGGTTTTGACATCTAGACTGCTAGCGAGACTCAGTATAAGATCCTAGAAACTGAAAGAACTACTTGGGATGAACCTAATAAAACAACTTAGAATAATAATTGTAAAGCAATGAATTCCTTATATTGTGATTTAGGTGATGAGGAATTTAATCAAATATCTGCTTGTAAAACTGCTTATGAAATTTGGGAGACTTTGAGTGTTTCTCATGAGGGAACAACCAATGTTTAAGAAATGAGATTTAATACGTACACTATTAAATATGAAAATTTTAAAATCAAGACTGATGAACCTATTTCTAACATGTATCTCAGGTTCAACGAAATTGTAAATACAATGATCTCACTTGGAAAAGTTGTTCGTGCAAAAGAGAAAATCATGAGGATACTAAGATGTCTGCCTGAAATATAGAGACGAAGATCAATTTCAATTAAAGAATCTTGTGACAATGGTTCTATTCCTTTCAAGGAACTTATTGGTAAGATAATGATTTATTAATAATTACAGAAGTTAAACAAGGAAGAATATGATGAGCCAAGAAAACAATTAGTAGCCTTCAAGACCTCTGCTTCAAAAAAAGGACAAAGGAAACAAATCAAAGTGAAAGTGATAGCTCATGCTGTGATGAAAGTGAATCAGACATCGACGCTGAAATGGCTCAAATAGCCAAGAGATTCATGAAATTCTATAGGAAGAAGATGTTTTTCAGAAAATCCAATTACAAGGGAAAGTATTACAACAATGGTCATTAGAAGAAATATTGGAAAAGGACTGACAAGGGTGATGATATAATCTAATACGAATGCAAGAGGAAAGGACATGTGAAAGATGATTGTCCTAAATTAAAGTTCAAGAGGAAATATGATTATAAGGAAAAGAATTATAAGAATGAAATGAAAGAAACCTAGAGTTCATCAGAAGACAGTTCAAGTGATTCTGATTCCACTCAGGATGAAAAATCTCAAAAAGCTTATATGTGTTTCATTAGAAACACATCTAAGGTAACATGGGATACTCCTTCTTTAAATACTTATTATTATAGAGATGATTCTGATTCTGAAAACATGTTTAGTGAAGAATTATATGAATACTATAAAATACTAGAGGATACTTGCAATGAGCTGAAAGATAAGTACAATTCATTAAAGAAGCAGTATGCATTGACTAGCACTATCAAATCCACAATAGAAGTAGAAAAGGAAAAGAACCCTCAACTGTTAAAGGAGAATACTCAACATAAATTTTCCATTGAGAAACTTAGAATAGATTTTGAAATGTTCACAAATGGAAAGAATACTCTAACTCAAATTCTTGGAAAACCAGTTACACCAATGTATACTACTGGTTTAGGTTATCACCATGGATAGAGACATCTTGTTAAGAATAAATTTATTCCTAAATCTGGACAGCATGCTGCTAGCTCTAGTTTTGGAAACTATTATACCTCAAATAGCTATTCACATAGTTATAGATCAAGCAAAGTATATACTTCAAAATCTTTTGAATCTATTGAATGTATGAGACCCATTAGACCAATCTGGGTACCAAACGTTTTTCTTGCTAACCTATCTAGACCCATGAAAATCTAGGTACCGAAATAATTTTCTGTGTAAACATATTTTATAAGAGACTTTGTTGAAGATTTACTATAAGATGACATGGTACTTGGACAATGGATGTTCAAGACATACAACAAGGTACTTTTTAGGTTTTAAAAGCTTAGTGAAGGTTGATGGAGGACATGTCTCCTTTGGTGATAATTCAAAAGGAAAAATCATCGGCTTAGGCCAGATTGGTAACACAGATTCAATATTAATTTCTAAAGTTTTACTTGTTTATGGATTAAAATACAACCTGTTAAGTATTTCTCAGTTCTGTAATGATGGTTTCAATGATTAATTTGAAAATGTTTCTTGAATTGTTTTTTATTCTAAAAAATCATTGGTATTAAATGCCTTGAGAAATGAAAATGTATATGCTGTAGATTTTAATTCTTTAGCTATATAGAATATTACATATTTAAATGATTTTTATAAAGTGTCTTTGCGTTGGAATATAATACTAGGAAACTGTAATATACATTTGATTAGAAAACTAACTAGGAATAACTTAGTTAGAGACCTATCTAAACTTGAATTCCCAGCTGATAAAGTTTGTAATCCCTGTCAAAATGGAAAGCAACATAAAGTTTTATTCAAATTAAAGAAATAAGTTTCAACTTCTCAACCTCTCAAGTTGGTTCACATGGACTTGTTTGGACCTTCTACAGTTTCTAGTTTAAATGGGAAGCACTATGTCTATGTCATAGTAGATGACTTTTCTAGATACACTTGGGTATAATTTCTTGCTCAAAAAAGTGAAGGTTGTTCTTATTTTATGAAATATTACATGTTTGTAGAAAACCTATGTGGACTTAAGATTAAGACCTTGAGAAGTGATCATGGTCGTGAGTTTAAAAATCATGAATTTGAATCTTACTTCCCACACAATGGCTATAATCATAAATTTTCATCCCCTAGGGAACCTCAAAAGAATAGTGTAGTTGAAAGAAGGAATAGAACCCTTCACGAAATTGCAAGAACTATGCTCAATGAATATGATTTACCTATTTATTTTTGGGCTGAAGCTGTCAATATATCTTGTTATACTATAAATAGAGTCTTGATTATACCTATTCTTTTGAAGACCCCTTATGAACCATGGAATAATAGGAATCCTAAAGTGAGTTACTTCAGAGTTTTTGGTAGAAAAATATGTATTCTCAATACTATGGATAATATTGAAAAGTTTGCTTCTAAAAGTGATGAGGGAATCTTTCTAGGTTAATCTATAACCAGTAAATCTTATAGAGTATTTAACAAAAGAACCAAATGTGTGGAAGAAGCTGTTCACATCAAATTTTATGAGACTGATCTGCATGAACCTAAGTCTTTTATTGAAAATCATGAAGAAGATCTGTCTATTCTGGACCATAATGATAAAATCCGTGAACTTGTTTTAATGACAACCAGTTCTAGAAATATTCCAGAATTTTCTTCTGGGGAACCTGAGCATAGAGAGGAACCTGAAATTTCTAGTCCTACCTTTACTAGATCTACTAGTATTCTTAAGAATCATCCCTTATATGATGTTGTCAGCAACCTTCATAGAGGAACACAAACTAGAGCTTATTTGAGAAATTATGTTGAACATCAAGCCTTTCTTTCACAGCGAGAACCTAAAAATATCAATGATGTAATCAATGATGAATTTTGGGTAATGGCTATGCAAGAGGAGTTAAATAAATTTGAAATAAAAAATGTTTGGGAATTGGTAGAAATAAATAAGGACACCTTGACCATAGGTACTAAATGGGTATTTAGAAATAAATTTGATGAATATGAAAACATCATTAGAAACAAAGATAGACTAGTTGCACAAGGTTACAATCAAGAATAAGGAATAGACTATGAAGAATCCTTTGCACCTGTGCTTGATTAGAATCTATTAGGGTCTTACTTGCTTATGCATCTCATCTGAATTTCAAGTTATATCAAATGGATTTCAAACATGCATTTCTAAATGGTTTCATAATTGAAGATGTTTTTGGGGAACAACCACCTGGATTTATAAACCCCCATTTTCAAAATCATTTTTTTAAACTTTCTAAAGCTTTGTATGGTTTAAAACAGGCTCCAAGAGCTTGGTATAATAGACTAAAAAATTTTGTTATCTCAAAAGGTTTTACTAAAGGAATCGCAGATCCCACTCTTTTCATTAAAAGAATTTCTAAAGATATTTTTATTGTCCAAATATATATTGATGATATTATCTTTGGATCTTCTAAAAATTCTTTATGTACAGATTTTTTCAAAGATTATTCAAAATTAATTTGAAATGAGTTTAATGGGAGAACTCAAGTATTTTATTGGTTTTCAAATTTTTCAAAATAAATATGGTATTATTCTAAATCAATGTAAATATACGAAAGATCTTTTAAGATGTTTTGGTTTGGATAATAATAAGGGAAGTGATACACCTATGAGTACCACTTGTAACTCTGAGGATGATAAAACTGGAAAACTGGTTGATCAAACCAATTATAGAGATATGATTGGAAGCCTACTTTACCTTACTGCTATTCGACCAGATATCATGTTTAGTGTATGCATGTCTGTAATATTTAAAGCTAATCCTTAAGAATCTCATTTACTTGCTGTTAAAAGGATTTTCAAATATCTTAAACATACTACCAATTTGGGTTTGTTTTATTCAAAAGGACAATCCTTTGACTTAATGAGTTATTCTGATGCTGACATTGCTGGTTGAAATTTAGATAGGAAGAGCACATCTGGAACATGTCATCTTTTGGGAAGGTCCCTTGTATCTTGGTGTAGTAGGAAACAGAACTCTGTTGCATTGTCTACTATTGAAGCAGAATACATTACTGCTAGTAGTTATTGGGAAAACATTCTGTGGATGAAACACACTTTATTGAACTATGGGTAACAATTTAGACATGTGTCTATAAATTGTGATGACACTACTGCAATTAAAATCTCCAATAATCTTGTGTCTCACTCTAGGACCAATCACATTGATGTCAGACATCACTTTTTGAGAGATCATTATCAAAAGGGTGATATTTCTATGGAATTTATTGACTTTGAACATAAAATAGCTAATATTTTCACCAAACCCTTAAGCTCAAAAAGGATATATTTTATTAAACAAGGGTTAGGTATGATCGATCTATGAAACCGATTAGTGAAACTGATCAGTGAAACCGATCAGTGAAACCGATCTGTGAAACTGATCTGTGAAACCGATTAGTGAAACCGACCAGTGAAACCATTCTCTGAAACCAAATAGTGAAATGGATCAGTGAAACCGATTAGTGAAACGGATCAGTGACTGATCTGTGAAACCGATCAGTGAAACCGATCAGTGAAACTGAACTGTGAAACCGATTAGTGAAACTGAACAGTGAAACCGATCAGTGAAACCGATATGTGAAACTGATCTGTGAAACTGATCAGTGAGACAGATATGTGAAACCGATCTTTGAAACCAATTTGTGAAACCGATGTGTGAAACTGATCTATGAAACTGATCAAGGAAACTGATATGTGAAACCTATCTATGAAACTGATCCTGGATACCATTTGAGTTATACAATATATGAAACCGTTAGTGTTTATAAAAATGACCTTGTTTTACTTAATCATTATTATTGTTTATTATTGTAACCCTAAATGGTAAAATTTATGATGCACGAATTTTTCTTTATCTAAAAACTGTTGACATTCCATCTCCCACCAAACTCTACTTTTTCTAAATCCCGATCCTTGTTAACCCTTCCAACCTCTCAAAACACTCGAATATCTAAATGGCAAAGAAAAAGCGACAAAGCATGGAATTTGAAGGTTCCTCTCCTGTGAAATGTGCTCGAGAAGAATCAAGCAGCATGACTCAATGGTCAGTGAACCTTGAGTTGGAAACTCGGGTGGTCACCACAGAAAAGGATGTGAGTTCTGAATGGGTGTTATCCAGTAAGTCTACACTTTTAAAAGTATTGGAGATGCAAGGATGGAAAGACTAGTTCTGTGATGTTAACCGAGTCAACTACCAAAATATTGTTCATGAGTTTTATCTGAACATAAATATTATATTGGATGAATCAGAAGATGCGATATTATCACCAATAATAAAATGGAAGAGGATAAATTTTTCATCGAAGCAATGGGCCGATTGTTTGGGGGTACTGCATAATGGTAGATATGAGGATTACACTAGTAACATTCCTCCAACCACTGAATATTTTTCTTATGAGCTTGATCTGGAGATGTTGGCAGGAAAGTCTGAATCCAGAAGAATAATAGCTGCTGAGTTAGATGGAGAAAGTAGAATCTTATTTAAGTTTTTTCCGCACCAAATCTGTCCCAAAAAAGGTGATTTTGCTGCTGTAAAGTATCAAGTTATTTTCTTGTTATTTTTATTGTTGAATGGTGAGAAGATCAAATAGTGTAGATATATTAATGTTCGTATTGCTGAGATGGTAAATCCATCGCAGAAGGATAAAACCTTGTTCTATTCTAAGAAAATCTCTGTCGTACTAATGTTTTGGGGCAGCATTGAAAAAGGAGATGAGTGTATCTCATCCAGTAGTATCTTTTGTATTAACAAGGATGTCTTCAAATGAATGAAAATCAATTGGAATCAATGGAAGAAGGTATGGGTTGCTGATGGCGATAAGTTGTATGACTCCTTTAATCCTTCTAACCATTCTAAGAGACCAACAGGTATGAGAGATCCCGGTATAAAACCTGATGAGGAAGTTGTTTATTCAGATGAGGAAGAAGAGAAAGAAGCTCATAAGGACACTGAAGAGTCCAGAAATAAGGAAACAGGGGAAGCAGAAGCTGATGATGATGTGGATACTAAAAAGGAACCTGAGTCACCTCATGATGATAGGAGTGATCCTAATACAGTAAGTCTTAATAAAAGAAGAATGGAATTTGGACAAGCTTGTCCACATCTTAAGTTACCAGAGTCAGAACCCCTTCTAGGTGATGAAGACGAAGCTGATACTGAAGTATAAAATTCTGAGTAGTATGAATCCAGTATCAAAGATGGTACCTATGAAACTTAGGTAAACAATAATGGACATGGAAATAGTGATGATGGGGATGATGGTGACGATGGTGATGATAATGGTGATGATGATGAAGCAAGTTCTTGACCAGTGGATGGTCACAATGTAATCCAAGCTGATCTAAAACCTTATTTAGATAAGAAAGAAACCGTTCCTATGACTGAAAGGACAATACAGATAGTGATTGATGTAGATGGGGAAGACTCACATGAAAATTTTGGAAAATATGATTTTGTAAAGCCTAAGTATACCTCCTATAAATCTGCATGGGAAGAAAATCTAGGTTTTTTAATTCTAGGTTTGGATTATTCGTAGGAAGAAGAAGAAGAAGTCGATATAGCAAGAACAAGCCATCCAGTTGAGGCTGAACCAGTTGCTGAGGAAGTGTCATTGACTATAGAAAGCCCTTGTTCTTCTATTTCTTGATCTGATTTTGACCATTTTAAAGATGAGTTTCTCCACGCAGTTAGAGATACAATGAAAGAGGAATTATCTAATGCACCTACTCCTGGTCCTGTGAATTTATCTGAGGCTGCTATGAATGCTTTAACACAATGAGTGATAAGTATTATTAAGATGGATGTATGCAATACAAGTGAGTTGATTTCCAGGAATATTACCTCTTTCAATCATGCGCTCAAGGATTTGAGCAGTGGATTACTATCTATGTCAGGTGAATTTAGATCAGCCATCACTTTTATGATGGATGTTTTGAAAATTTTTATAGAACACCTTATGAAATCTGATTTGAGAAAGTTTAAAGATGGGATAACTCAGATTGTTTCTCCTACTAGCTCCTCCAAAGTGACCAAGATCACTGGTCATGAGATTAATGCCTTAAAAGTAGTTATAAAAGAAGAGTTGGCAGCTTTTGGACATATTCTGGACTTGGACTCTTTGAAAAGGATAAAAGGAAATAGTGATCTTAATCACAAGATGGTGAAGCTGTGTTCGGCTGATGCTACTAAGGCTGAGAAAGAGATAAAAGAAGAAGTGGATCAATATTTTTCTAAAATTTAAACCAACTATGAGTTTAACCATCAGTTTAAAATCTTGGTTGAAAATTTAAGGCTTCCTCCAGTCACACAAGACTTTAAGGCTCAAGTCCAACAGTTGAAAGATTTTACTCCCACTCTAGAGAGTTTCATGAAAAACAAGGATGACTTTGAGAAGGACATGAAATATAGTGGTAAAGTAATTCAGGATTTTATCAATCTTCTCAAACCATATCATCATGTGCAAGAAAAGGCAATTGTTCTTCCTACTTCTGAGCCTCTCAGTCCATCCTGTGTTGCTCCTGGTCAGATATCAGTCTCTCAAGCTCTATCCAATATTCGGCCAGTCTTTCAGTAGCTTCCTTCTGGAAGAACTTCTACTCAACTGCAAGTCACCTTAGCACCCGCTATGCTACCAGCCCGAGTTGTGATACCTCCTCTCTCCATCCGGCCAGATCCACCTTCTGGAACATCCATTCCTCCCTCTACCAAAGGGAAAGCTCCTCTAAACCCCATGAAATAGTCATGTCTTTTGTTTTTTATATGGTGTATTATCTATGTACCATTTTTTTTATCTGTTTCATGTAACTTTTTCATATGTTATTTTAATGGACCCTTCTTCTATTTGATCTCTATGTATTTTTTTTGATAATCCCAAAGGGGGAGAAAACTTGTATGCTTATAACCCAAAGGGGGAGACTAGTATCACTTCATATCAAAGGGAGAGATCAGTCTAAAGGGGAGACCAGTATATAAGCTCTAAATAATCTTTAAGCTCTAATATCATGATATCGTTTATATATAATTTTTACATAGGGGGATCATACTGAATGTTATATCATCTTTTCTCTTATTTTATTCCATAGATTTGTGATTATCAAAAAGGGGGAGATTGGTGAACTCTCTGTGCAATAGTTATTTTAATAATCACAAATCGTTGTTTTATATTTTCCAATTTAGTCATTTATTCAATTTGTTCTAAATGTGTTTATATATGTCCAATCATGTCTACATATGATTATCTATGATTATTTAAGGTCTACTATTGGATTAAAAGTGTTTTGGTTTAAACAAACACTGTGAGAATTTCTTATATTTTCGACCCACCGTTAGTTATATTTTTGACTAACCGTTATATTTTTGACTCACTATTAGTTATATTTCTTGAGTCACCGATGACAACAATTTCACTAATGAAAACAGCCACACTGATGACAGTGGTCTCACCAATGACAACAGTTGCACCGATGGCAACAGTCTCACTGATGACAACAGTCACACTGATGACAATGGTCGCACTGATGAGAACGGTCGCACTAATGCTGATAAAATGACCTACGGATACCGATGCTGATCAAATGACCTACCGATACCGATGCTGATCAAATGAGCATCCGATGCCAAAGCTAATCAAATGACCGACCGAAGCTGATGCTGATCAAATGACCTGCCGAAGCTGATGATGATCAAATGACCTACTGATACCGAAGTTGATGAAATGACCTATGGAAGCCGACGCTGATCAAATGACCTACCGATCTCATGACTCACCGACAGTCATGAAAATTGTTTGAAATTCTATTAACTCTTATTTAATTCCAATGGTCATATTTTCTAAATTTAATGCTCCTGTTATTAATTAATGTTGGTTGTTGGACGTCAGGGAACCATACCATGTACCAGTCAATAATTAATCATTCCCTTTTCCAGATCTCAAGTAATAAAAAAGAATATATATCTACAGTGACAAAAAATGGGAGGCAGACAAAAAATACACAGACAGAAAACACATAAGAAGACGAAGGTGCACGTGTGTATGAAAAACCACAAAACAAAAGAAGAACTCAAAGAACACCTATGAAAACTAGAGAGCATCAAGAAGATCATTCAACTGGAACTAACACTAAATCCAAGTTGTTGTGCCTACTGAACATTATACGCACAAGGCTGAATAACTGTAGCTGACAAGAACAACGACACTCTGTTTTGTGTCATCCTCACCAGAAAGGACACAAATACCATCTGCAACAACCAAACGATTCCATAGCACATATGTAATCACTCAGAGCATTCTAAAATCATTATCCATTTATTTTCTCTGTAGTGAACTTTTCATTAAATTTTTGAGAAGTGTGTTTTCATAATTCTATTTAGACACACACTGACTCTTGGCATGAACTAGAGGATACTAAATCCTCACACCAAACTCTTTACACATTATTGTATCCCACTGTGAATTGTGGAAGAGGTAAAGTGTGTCCTGGATGGCATGTGTGTTGTTGTTTTTTTCCACGAAGAACTATGGAAGAGGTCTGAGTACCTAAACAGTCTGAGTTCTGTTGTAAAATCCTCGATCTAGGGTGTGGATCATATTTTATACAAACTGTTTGAGAGGACTAAGTCTTTTCTTGAGATTGAACCTCTTGTTTTAAACAACCTTGATTTTTACCTTTGTTAAAAATATTTTGAATATTCCACTGCAAAGTAATTTAAATATAAATTGGTTTTAAAGTTACTCTTATAGTTAAATTATCAAGTGTTTGTATGTATTGTAAACTAGTAGGTTAGCTTGAAAAGATAATCTAATCCTCAGGTTAGATTAACTGACATCTAATTAATCTTTTGAGAACCTAACTGAACCTTTGATGTTTTACAAATTCAAAATAGTTTAACTTGTTATATAAATTTCCAGATTATAATATAAATATTTTATTTAGAAATTTTTAATTGGAACTCAATTCACGCCCCTCTTGAGTATCCAGTCCGACCAAAAATCTCTTTTTGGTATATTTGGACTACAAAATACATGAAGAGATGTGATTAAAATTATATATATTAGTTATATAGATGGAAATAATATTAGTTATATTGAAAATATATGATTGATAATATATAATTAGGTTTTAAATGGTTAATTACAAGTTACCTTTTATTCATTCCAACTATCAAAATGTGAAAACATTGCTATTGTATACTATAGACTATCATCTCCAATAAGCGATTCAATTAATTTATCACCATGAAAATATATTAAGGATTATAAAATGAATAAATATTATACATATAAAATAATAAATATCTTGGAGATAGAAAAATGATGAAAATGGGGCATGGAATAGAACATCTAAACTGGAAAAATTAGAAAAACAGAATAGAGAGAAACAATAATGATTAATTTATATTGGTATTATAAACAATTTAGTATTTAGAAGATATATGTGATTCATATAAGGTAAGATATGAATTAATATTCTTCACTAATATATTTATAATAAAACTGAATTAATTATATGTGTGATATTGACACATATGAAGTAATAGAAGACATGGGGTTAGGTTTTATCTTCTCACATTTATTTTTGGGAGAAAAATTCTATATTGATGACGTTTTAATATTTTATGGGAGAGAAAGAATATGACCTTGAGTTCTTGGTCCCCCAATTACTTTTTTTAAAGAAAAGTGAAGAGAAAAAAAAGGCAGCCGTACCACTTTAATAAATGTAGCTATATATCAAAAGGATAAAACCCATATCCATAAGATAAATCATATGTTATACCCACATCATATAATTCCCATTCAGATTATGAGTTTTATATATTGAAAAGTGCGATGTATCTATCCTAGAAAATTAGCTACATTGATATTTGTTACTCCCTGGAAGAGTACTTGGTAACCCATCCTCATTTGGGATCAACATTGATCCTCATTGAGACAATAGAAGATGAATTGGTAGACATAGTCTTTGGAATGTTGGAATAATACTTCCTTGACCTTCACTTTGAGGTAGCAGAGATGACTCCCTTATTGTCATTCACATTTCCCCCTCTTTTCTGAAGGTGTGACTATATGTTACATTTTTATAGCTCAAGGATTTAGGATTGCTATTATAATTCTTTTTATCATCGTTAGAGATATTCCCCCACATAACTAAAATGTTTGAGGAAACATAAATTTTCTTAAAGCCATCCTAAAGATCAATTTTTTCATATTAGTGACATGGTCTCCATTACATGATTTCATCACAGGCATTTCTATTCCATTTGACAACATGAAACCACATCCCAAAAACTGGGGATTGCTATTAGTGTCCATCAAGTACAAAGACTAAGGATGCTCCCCAGTGACATGGTCATAAAATAATTCTTCATTAAAAACAATTATATGAGTTTGGTTTCGAAAGTCCAACTACATAACAATATCAGCATCTAGTTTAAAAACTACTTCAGGGGAAATATTGTAGGGAATGATCCCCTCTAATATGGAAAACTACATTTGCCTATCTTAAATCTCATGACTCATCTCCTCAAACTCCGAACCTTCAAACCGGTTGCATAATGAGATGTTGATTTGTGTATGCAAATCAATTCCATTATTCACATGTCCCCACCCTTCTATGATGTTTCTGCTCTCCCAGAAATCCCCCATGGTAACCTCCATAATGGGAGGACTCAACACAGATGGTGGTGGGTGATCCTCATCTTTGGGATTCTACAAAATTTGAAAAGAAAATTTTGGGACACCTGCACTAGCTTGGCCATCCACTAAATCGACCACAACCTCATCACCATAGATCAAATCATCCCACATGCCCTTTTTTCCTTCTTCTATTTCCACCACCCACTTATCACACCAAATCCCCAGGTCACATTTTAAATTTTCAATTATTTAAATAACATTTGGTTTAGGGGGAAATCATTGGGTGTTATATGTAGGGATTCAATCCCATGCCGCATCTATAACCCGTTCTTCAACTCCAATCTTTTCAACGGGATTGGATCCTGCACCAAACACCTCTAGAGTTAGCTCCACACCCCATTTTTTCCTTCTCCCACACCTAAAATCCCTACTATAGTGACCCAATTTATTTTAAAAATAACAAAATTCATCACATGATTCAAATACAACATTTTTATTTGTAACGAAACACCTCACCAAAAATAATCCACACAAAATAGATTGGTGCTGTAGATACATCCACATCAACACAAACTCTAGGGCCAATGGAATGACAAACCACCCAAGTACATATATCCAAACATAGATAGAGTCGCATGATATTCCTGAGAATAATAATGATAGACATATTTTGGAATGAAAGAGGATATTCAAGAAAATTAACCCATGTAGAAGTCATTGGTGTGTTAGGGTTCATATGAAATTCACAACTACACCTAAAGATAAAGAATATGACACTGTTGAAGAGTCAAGGGGATTAGGACCATGTTTGGACCATTCCCTCCTCCATCACAAAACATATCATGATATGATAGTCGTCGAGTATCCCCACCATAGCTCAGAAATGAAGACCACAAGATCCAAATATAAACCTTTAAAATTAGTCGAATAAATTCTGTCGATTAATAAATCAAGATAGCAATGTCAATATATGAAGGTAAGAGGCCCCGTTGAACGATAAAATAAATATGGGGAGTTTTAAATAAACCTCATACAAATCAGGCACCTTAGGGAAAATCTCAATCCAATGAAATGGAGGTAGAAAATAAGGGACATAGAATGAAGTGATGGAATGTTGTCAAGCTCAATCAAAATTCTGTAAAGATCCCTCCCCCACAAATGGGGGAGGGAGTGGCACACCAACCATCGCCATCAAGGGTTTCAAAATAGATATCCCATAGAGAGATGACTCATTTCCCCCATTAATACTGTATGATTTATATAATAATGATGAATTTATTTTAATATTATTTAAACAATTATTAGGTGGTACTAAAAAGGCATCAAAAGTTATCTCTTTCACGAGGATTTGTTTTAGAGTGACAACAACTATAAGGATTCTTCATCTCAATATTTTTTCACTGAGATATGTTTCTTTTTATGAAACAATTTGTGTTTATATGTTTTATATACTAACCATTGAATTTTTTTCATTAATATATATATATCTAGTTATATTTAATGTTTTTTCACTCAGGGGAGTTATAACTCAAGTACTACCATTGAAATGGGATTGATTTTATAATTTTATTATTTTGTGTTCTGTTTATATTAAATTTATATAGAGGAAAATTATTTGATACATACCAAATAAGTCAATTAATTTTTTTTTTCTATTCTAGTTATTTTTATAAATTTCAATTATTAATATAATTTTACACCCATTGGTATATAAAATTGTTTAGAAATGTTTTTAATAAAAGAATTGTTTTTCCGTATTATCACTACATGAATCATTCTATTGAATTTCATTGTTATTTGAAATGTTTTATTGTTTTTTATGAAAACTTTAATGTTCATAGAATATTAATGTTACGAAATTTAAATTTCATTAAAAAAATTCATAGTTATATTTTTAATTTATTTCCCTATGTCATATTTTTCTAATTTTCACAATTCTTTGCCAGTAATTTTTTGTTTAAATTATATGAAATGAATACCTCTTCCAATGATTTTGAATATTAATTTAAATAACTAATTCATCATAAGATTATGTTGTTATTTTCAAAAAACATAATATTCACAATATTTTATTAAATTACATTTTGAATGATATCAAAAAATAATATATTATTCATGTTTTAATGAAGGATTTTAATGATATTTTGAGCTATTTTTCAACTATATCAATGTACATTCATATTATTTATCATTTACTAGGGATATTATCTTATGATATAATCCAGATTCATTATCTTGATGTATTATGATAATTTTTTAATCAGAATATTCCGGACACAATTTCAAGGGTTTAATAATTCTATGAAGGGGAATTTGGCTCTTTCTATGTGTTTAATGTTGAAATTCAAGATCTATTCACTTTCTTTATCTTATGTGTATTGGAAATTATTGAATTTTTTTGGGGAACCAATATATAACATTAAGACCAGTGATCACAATATAGTTCATGAATATTGCTGAGCCCAATATAACTCCCTATTAATGGGGATAATGAAATAGATCCCTCGTGAATTGGCTAGGGTGATGAAGTTAATTGGATAAATGTTACTCTAAATAGATTATTAAGATGATTGGATATAACTAATAATAAAAAAGTGACATAGCAAACTATATAGAAGTTACTTATTGTATAATTTTGTAATTATCCTATTATGATTATATCATGATGAATGTATGGTGTCCCAATATACCATCATTGTTTATATAATATTTCTTTTATTTTTAACGGTTCCTTTGATCAATATTAATATCACATGGTTCCTAATTATTAAAACAGTTTACTCCTCGCTTATGTTAAGCAATTATTTCATGACTGTTTTTATGATAGGTGTTTTTATTATAAAAAATTAACATATTTTTACCAAACATAGATAGAATATTCTCTCATACCATTATACAATTCTTATGATTACATATAAGAATCAAATAATATTTTCTATATTTACCCTTACCGGGAATTTGGACTCACTCTCTATTTTGTTTCCATTTTAATAAGATATGAAGAATGACATTACCTAAGTTATGAAAAAATGTATAAAATTTGTTGATACTGTTTTCAGGATATTTTTAGGATATCATATAGAACAATGAAATCATGGTATAATTGGAATACTAGAAATTTAATGTGAAAGAAATAGATTTTATTAAATACTGGTCATTTTACTTTTTATTGAAAACTCTAAACCCAAAAGGTAATGAATTTGTAAGAGTGTAAATGTTATCTATTAATGTTGTATCTATGGTTTGAAGAATTGGACCATCTCATTACAATAATTCTTCCAATACATTATGTGATTGAGTAATCTCTTGTGGGAAATTTGATATTGAGCCATGTGTGGGATATGAGAAATTTTTAGTAGTGTTTTCATTAATATGCCAAGGTATTTGGCATTGGATATATAACGATGGTATCTATGTTATATTTTTTGTATGTGATATAGTTTTATGATGATTGTTAAATAGATATTTTCAGGGATGTGTTAGACAATGCGTATGATCCTAAAGAAAAAAAGATGATGTATGCCACAATATTATCAATATGGGTGATGATAAGAATGGTTTGGAGGACTCTAGTGGATTACTACATGTTCCTGTTTGATATTTCTAATGGGTTGGAAAAATTATATTTTGTGATCATGAAAACATTGTGGGTATTATCCTGAGGTGTTAGAATAACATAGAGGCATGAATTGGGATATAGTTGTATGTCTGAGTGACTAACACCCTGGTGGTGATATGTTCCACTTTTACATGGGAAATGATGCCTATTTTTATATATGTTAAGTTATATTATCTGAGAGGGTGTTCTCCCCCCATATATGTGATATGAAATTTATGATTTCATGGTGGGTGACTATTCCTCATATTGTATTATATCATTGAATTGTGGTTCTATATTCCCCCTAATATTCAATAGAATTGATGGTTGGTTCTATATTCTAATTACTATGGTATATGCTTCAAATATGGGGCCGCATATGTCTAGATAATACATTAAAAAATGATTCCTTTGGGGGTTTACACCCCAAAAAAATTTAATTAGGCACAAATACATTCATAAATTATTGAAGAATGTACGATCAATCTTTGTTGTCAACATAGAACATGATGATCATCTTTTATTTATATATCAAATTTTTGGTCATTTATTTGATAGTGATGAGAATAAATAATCTTACATATGTTGTATTTAATTTTTATTTTTGGTGAATCATTGGTGCTATATTGACGAGTTTTCATCACAATTATTTTGGGAAACCTATGCACACTGGAACATGAGTAGAGAACATGATCATTTGTACAACTAGGGAAGTGTCCTAGTGTTTCATAATTAATATGTATAGCCTAGAAAGAGATAGTATATAACACTGAAGGACTATAATAGGGGCTCCATGTATTTTTTATATGTAATTTTTTATTGGACTAATGGGTGATCCATTAATGTATGACTACTCGAATTCACATTAGATTTTTATATCGTGGAAGATTTTATTTTCTTATGTGTATTGTAATTATTCATTTAGATGTTCTTTTCATATTTTTAATATTTGTTTACTATTATTTGATGGTAAAATATATCCAAAACAACACCTTATATCGTCATTACTATTCAGTAGACTCCTTAAAATGAGGAGGTATTCCAATGGTTATGTGGAAAACCAACCTAGATGTTAATGTTTGGTTTCTGAATGGGGAATAAAAATGTGAAATCAAAGAATCGTTTCTTCTAAAATACTTTTTGGGATACAGTATATAGAGAATATTAATGATTCAAGTATTGTAATAGACTTATTTTTTGTCATTCATGAACACATTTATGTTGGAATTATAGTTTAACAAAGATATAGGATTTATATATAGATATTCATTAGTAGGGATGATATATTTTTTCATGTGAGATGGGTATATTTTACATTATTATTATCATCTAGGACTTTATTTATAGTAAAAATATTCATCTAATCATTATTCGTTCATAAAAAATGGTTAAAATGAAATTCAATTGATTTTATGTGGGTGATTTCCCTAATTATTTTGGTTCTATATATTATTGATTCAAAAAAATGAATATGTTATTTTAACCACATAAGTTTTTAGGAAGAATTTTAATTCGTTAAAACATGTTATTTTACATTATGACTGGTCATTTAAATCCTATTTTGGATTTTTTACAATGATTGTATAGACTCTCTATGAATGGGTAATATATTGAACTATGGTGGATTGTTTTAGGAATTGGATTTCCAAAAAATATTTCCCAATGAGTAAAAAGGTTCATATTCATGGTGTGTAAGGACTTGAACTGTTATAAATAAAAATCCCCATTTTATTTATTTAAATGTCTCACCAAGAAATACGGTTATAGAAAAGAGATTAACTATTGTTTTATGTGTACTATTCAAATTAAAATACTATTATGAATCATTATCTTGATAATATAGTCATTAAATAGTGGTTAATAGATTACAATAAATATATGGTATTATCAAATCCAATTGACATAGAAAAAGGATGTGATCGACTAATCTAGTAGTATCATACCCTATTGAAGCCCATTTATCGATGAATATAAAAAATATATAATTTATGGGATTTTCCCATGACCAAGCCTAAGCTGGTATCCAAAAAAATTAGTATAATATAAACAGTTTATAGGATAAGTTCAGGCTCATCAAAATCATAGCTCAAACCATGATCTCCAAACCACCCCAAGAATGTCCCACCATCTTTCAGCTTACTCTTAGGGTATTTACTAGTGTTATAAAAGGATAAATATCAAGACCCTAGACACATGAATAATTAAATTTCTTATAGAATAATAAACATATTTTCATCCTATTATAATTACTTTCAAAGTGATGTTAATTCTGGTTCAAAAAACACAAATATAGTTGATAGTAAATATTCATATTCAATTAAATTATTTATTTTGATTAATATATTTTTTATAAATAATTAATACGTTAATAAAATATTTTTATTAGATAATTCTTATTAAATATAAATGATTATATAATTTTTTATGAAGTCAAATCTAATTTTAATAACAATTTGGAAAATATTATTTTCCAAAAACCCTCTATTTCATATTAAACGTAGATTTTATTTTAAAAGTGAAAATTCAAATTTTTGGAAAATCATTTAGATTGAATTAATATTATTTTTTAATTTATAATTTAAAAATTATACAATGGTTCTTTTTTCATAAATTTATGCGACATTAAAATTTACGGGAAAAAACTAAATATCGTATAAATATAATTTTTATTTTATAGCATCATAATGACCCAAAAGTGATTTAACAATAATAAAATAAATTTTAAAATGGAAAAATATATGTATTCAAATTAAAATAATGTGATTATATTTTTTTGAATAATTTTTTAAGGCCCTTATGAATTCTCCAGAACCATTAATATATTTTAGAGTTATTAATTCTATTTTTTAAGAGTGTGAATCACCTACAATTAAAGAAGGGAATTATTTAAATCATTTCAAACATTGAAAATATAACATATAAAAACCAATCCCATTTCTTAGAAACCATCAAAAAACATGGGATTGTTTGTGGTTTGGTATATTTTATTATGTATAGTCTAACACCAAAATAACAATGATATACCCATATTTTCTATATAAGACCACATAGTACCTCATTTCTATTATATCAACTTCCAAAAAGAATTACAATAATTTGACCTCCAATCTTTAGTGTCCTTCCAAGGTGCCCCAAGCTCTTTAGAATCCCCTCCCCTGCTTTTAAAGTCACAAACTCAATTAAGGATCCTTATTCTCCTTATTTCAAATGATGCACATTATTTGGAATATTTATTATTAAATACAATTTTTTATGATTTAGTTTATTTATAAACATATACTACAGTCCAATGGATTTTATTTTAATTAGGAATAATTTATTCTCTATCATTTTTCGTTCTCCTAATCTGATACTATGCCGAAATTTCGTAAGTGATTTATCTCTTCTCATTTCCATCAAAGAAATAATTTTATGTAATTTCAATTAAATTACATCTTCTTTTTCTAGTATGTGTTATTAAATATCACCCCTATTTTTAAAAAAATATATAAATTATGAGATCCCCCTTTTCCCTCTTATTATGCCTCCCATGATACATTGTGTAAAAGGTTACCAAGCCGAAATTTCATAAAGGATATTTTTCAATAATCTTTTTATTCATGTATCTTCATTATCTTATGCATTTTATCATTATTTAATTATAATTTTATATGTTATTATATCTCCACTTTACTGAATAAATTATATAAAAATAATAATATACCTATTCATTTTTAGGAAACCCTTTTATTAATTTTTATGTAACGTTGTTTTGAAGATTATATTTCATAGTGACTATTCATGACAAAAAATTGTGGTTAATACAATACCTTTTTTAAATTATATGGTATTCACCTTTAGGAACGTACAAATATTTATTAGGGACTTAAGTAAATGTTTTCTAAATTTCTTAATAATTGAATAAATTAATATGCTGAATAAATCCAAAATTTATGATCTATATGGAACACCTAATCATGACAAGGAAAGGAATATGATGGGTTCACTTAGATAGTTCTCAAATGAATTGGGTAATGTTTAGTATCATGATAATTCCAAAAGGGTTTGGGAGTGAACCTGATTTCGTTATATTACTTTGTCAACCATGATGTCCTGGTGGGTTTATCCTTGACTTGTGTTTATGGTTTAATGTTATATGTTATTTCCATGTTTCCCATGTTATGATTTTCATTCTATATCATTCCTTATTAACCATGTTCCTTTTATTCATCATTGATAAAAATATTTTCTAACATGTTTAAATTATTCCATTTTCATTCCCTTTATTAGATTTATATCTCACCCCTTTATTATGTATTTCACCAGGTTATCCCCTGAAATTTTCAGTTCGAAGGAGTATTTTAATAATGATAATTAAGTTTTCAATAAAGATGTTGTACTCCATATTTTATGTTGTTATGTAATGTACCTAATATCCATTGATAATAGAATTATTGATCATCCGTGTTGTATGATATACAGTCATATGTGTTATATCTAGTAATAATGTTAAATAAGGATAAGGTTAGTTATAGTTGATATTAGAAGAAATGTTTAGTTATTTTTAGGATTAGTATTTGAAAATTATAGTTAAAACCATATTTATAAGACTATGTATAAGAAAACATCCCTAAATTTTGGTTAATATAGATTATATTGTCAATAAAAAATACCTCCTTGTCTAAATACTATAGGTGGATGTTGTTCTGAAACAGATGTATCTAGGAGTAGAAACTCCAACTAGGTGTTCCAGACCTAACACGAGGTTACTTGGTATACCAAAATAGGCTATAAAACGGACCTTGTATCACACACATGGTCATTGTTCTTTGGTAAATTTAAAATTTCACTTTAAACCATTATTAAAGAAATATAAAATTTCACATTATAATATATTTAATGAAATATACCATAGATAGCATATGTTGAAACCTATAAATTCAAAAGTTATGAAAATAAATTTAATTTAAAAATTTGTGAGTTTAATTTAATTGGATTCCACTTTATGTGTTTAATAGTATAAAAATACTCATCCCTAATTTTTCTTTTATTCAATGAAATTGTATGAAATAAGAGGAATTAGTTAAAAAATACATACAAAAAGAAATGTGATTACAAACCCAATGATATTCACATCTTGATGGGAGAATGAATCATGAGGTTTATGATGATACTCTCTCAGATAACTCACATTATGAATAATAAAATGGATCAGGAGGATTTCCCAAAACCCCTAAAGAGAGAACAAGTATAAATTAAAAGGATCATGATATAATGGTTTCTTACTTTTAGTGGATCAAATGATCCCATTTTTATGGAATAATCTATCTATTATATTGATCATATCTTCTTCATCCTTTAATTTTATAAGCATGATAAGGTTATGTTGGAAGCTAACCATATTTAGGTAAAAATTGATATGTGGAGGTCCTTGATCAAGAATATGAATCCCGAGGAATATATTTAAGCGATGTAGTGGATGTAATTTTATAAAATATTTTTTGATAAATATTTTCCTTAAACTCTCCGAATTAAAATGGAAATAGATTAACTTTTACTCAATAAAAAATGATGAATCAATGAGGATGTATGTGGAAAACATCACAAGAATTTCATGATATGCCTCTGGATTTGTTGTTACCGCTGAATTCATGGTAGAATGCTTATTATGATGGATAAAACATAGCCTAAAAATACATGGAAGGCCTTGACATTGATAGCTATGAGGAAATTACCTGATGTTACTATAAAAGTCTAAATGGATATCAGAGAAACTCAATGGTATAACAGGGATAAGAAGCATCAAGTAGAGTTTAATTTTTCTGGTCTAATGGATAAATTTAATGGTTCTAAGAAATTTAAACATCCCACATGTCAAAGTTACTGGAAGAAGCATGCCAAAAATTTCATAACGGGAATGAAGAAATGATTTAGGTGCTAGAAGGAAGGACACCTAGCAAGAAATTGTCGACAGGAGAAACACACTAATGTGATAGAGGAATGGTATGCTCCAGTCAACTTTCACCACATTTTTTATTGATTAAACTATTATGAACCAAGGAACATTAAAAACCAATGCGTTAATATAAGTTTTTTTTGTAATGACCCATGTTTTAAAAAGGATGAAAAAAATAAATTTGAATTTATATTTTATTGGACATTTCTTTTTATAGTAAATGCTTCATTTTGGGAATATGAGTGTTTTAGATCGTCGATTTGTTTCATTTGACGTGTTTCAATGGATGATTTTTTCCTCAAGTCTTCCATCAACTTTTGGGAGCATCGGGCTCATAAACCTCTAGTTATGATGACATGGATAGGGAACACAGTTAGTTTGGTACCATACCATCCTCAACAGCAAACTGATATGTTTTTTTATAGAAATTAAGTTAATTAAAATTAAATTAATTGAAAATGTTAAATGGGTGTAAAAAAGTAATTTTTTTAAATAATAATAAAATTGTTATTATTATTATTTTATGTGATGTTTGAAGAGACCCCGTAGGGGGCGTCTCTTTTCAAACATCATGAACCCCACCCCCCTTAGATACCTCTATAGCAAGTGACCCCCATATCTACACTCCCATTTCCCACACTATTTTATTTTAGATCCTTCACTATTTCCCTTTTAATCCTTATAATATGGTCTTTCTCCGGCATTTCCTATATCTCTTGGGCAGTTTTTCTCTCTGGGATGGATTTTCTCTATTTCAATGCTTCGTGAGGTGCTGTTGAAACAATATGGTTTGGGGTTGAATGATTTCATATCTTCTTCCATTGATAGGTTGTGTGAAATTATTATCAAGACTTCATCGTTCATATTACATCAATAGCCACCGAAGGCGAAGCAGTTCATACCATCTCAGTCTACCATCATTGATTTTAGGGTATGTTTTTCCTTCTTTCTTATTGGTCAAATAAATTATTTTTAGGTATTTCTTAATTATTATGGTTTTGTTAATTTTCAACATGTGGGTTGGTCTTTTCTGTGGCGTTTTGGAGATTCGTTTATTATTTAAAAGGAATTTGATGAAATTAGGGGGGCTTACACTCACATTCATAGGTATATATATATATATATATATATATTACCTATATATATTCCCTCATATATATTGGAATATGTACATTATATTATGGGATAAATATATATTTTGGAATTTATGTATATGCTTGTGTGGAACCATCATTGCAATCATCATTGTATTCAAGTGCCGAGTTTTCGACTTGGACTAATTGTTGATGTAGTTTCCCATTCATTTTCCTTAAAATTTTATTATGAATTAATTAATTTCTTTCAAACCGGTAATTAATTATTTTTCAGGTATTTTAGTTTTATTCTAAAATTATTTCCTTTTAAAAATTGTATATGACTATTATATAAATAATTCAATTGTTTTATAAACAATGTCTTTATATAAAAATAAAACCCATCCAGTAGAGATAGGCTATCTTCAAGATAAAAGTTATTTTTTTAGAAATCCTTTCCTTCTTGTCCTTTGAATTTTTTTTTACTTTATACTTGATGTTTCATATAGAATATGGAATGTTTTGTGTAAGCCCATAATTGATATTCATAATTTGAGTTTCCGGCACATTAGAAGATGTTTGGTAAACCAAATCATATAAATTTCTTTTGGATTGTCTTATAAACTAATTTCTTCATTTATTAATGGTAATTTCTAGTGGAGTTAATTTCCATTTTTCTAAAGACCCTTACCATTTGACTTGTTAAGTCATTAAAGTGAATTATCTACGATTTGGAAAATTGAATGAGTTTTTATAAAAGAAATTGATAATTCATAATAGGGATTCCTCAATTAAAATGAATGAAATTGAAATAAATTGATTTTCCCCAAGGGATGGTGACTCTATGCCCTTTTTCTTTATGCATAAGTAAATTCATATAATGAAATGTAACGCCTTACTGGATTTTCCAATAGATAATGACATTAATGAGATTACTTTGCCTCATGTATAAAATTATGCATATGAAAATGTGTCGTATACCTTCTATCACACTTTATTATTACTACATAGTGCCACTTGTGGGTCATGTAAACTAAATCCTCTCTTATCTAATTCAATTATTCATACTAATTGTGATATTTGTGATCACCCAGGCACATCACGTGATCATCCTAATAAACTGGATAATCCCTATTAAACAATAACTAGTTATTTTTAAACTTACATTGAATACATTGGGTGAATAGTAATAGATAGTAAGACCTACACCCACTAGATAGGTGTTCATGAAATTGATATATTTTTAAATTAGTCTGTTTGAATTTTGATCCATATAATAAGTCAAATAATTTGATCAATTGCCGGATTAGACTTTTGAATTTTAATAACAATACATTTCTATGACTTCTTATGTAAGATTCAAATTTTTTAATTTTTTAACTGATATATGAATGACCATAGGGTTGAATGATTATGTAGACAATTTTGATATAAATTTGAGGATAATTAGGAACCTCGATTAAAGAAATTTTTCTGTTTGATATATGGTAATTCTTATTAATGGATCATTATGTCTTATGATGATAAATTTAGTATGTCTAATATTTGACATGTGAATTTTCATTCATATAATTTGATCTTTTGTGATATCTATTTGACTGACACATAAGGGTTTGATGTTGATCAAATGTAGAATTTTTATCGATATAACTAATGATTGGTGTTGAATCCTAAGGGTTGGGTTGAATTTTTCAAACTGCTTGAGGGCGAAGTGAACTTGTACTAAATGTCACAGTGTATATTATAAGATTATGTTGGATTCTTGAGGGAAAGATGCACAGTCACACGACGTCGTAGGGTTATATTCTAGTTATGTGTGAGGGTGACATTTTATTAATTATGATGGAAGAGGACGTATATGAATTGTAAATTTTGTGTGACTCATTTTCGTAAGGAGAATCATCTAATGATTTCGGTGATCCATCCTGATGCAGAACGATCTACCCATATACATAGATACCTGGAATGGTACCGAAGAAGGTATAGCCACTAAGTGTCCCTTAATAACTAGGGTATGATGCTTCATTATTCAGTATTTCTTATTTATTTATCTGCATATATCTACTCACGGCTTTATGTTACATAAAAATAATGGACATGGGGTAGAAATTGTGTGTTCCAATTAGGTGAGATTATTATATCACAGCATTCTCAGACCTCCATTGCACTAGGGTACCAGAGTAGACCTTAAATTTATAAGATCGTGGTTGAAATTTTTTATTCAGCTTATCCCTGTGTGTTAGAATCACAAGACCAAGATGCAGCTAAGGATGCTTATGGAGCGAGTGATTTGGAAGTTTTCTTTTATTACAATTAATTTAGTTTTTAATTCATACCGGTATCAATTGTATCATCATTAATAAGATATTCATTCTTGTAAATTGGTGTTTCTTATTTGTATTAAGATATTATATTATCTATCCACTTCTTGTATTTCCATAATTTCCTTCTTCCACTTTCATATTTTGTTTATATACTGATATAATTCTGCGAAACATTAATCATTAGTGAATAGTCTACCAAACATACCATAAATAGACCCTCATAGCTAGTAAGAAACATTTGGCTTATGGAGAGGTGCAATTGAGGCTATGTGACCCCCTAGTATAGCCATTATCTCAGTGGTGAGTTTTGAAGAGATGTTAAAATGTTGTATCATTTCATTATTTTCCGTAATTCATTCTGTTTTGGGATGATGGATATGTGACTAGAAATGTTTCGGAATATGGTAAATAGTTGTTCGTAGGACTGATCACCCTGCATACAGTGAAGTGACCGCTTCTCTAGGGTGGGGATTTTCTTTTATAATGTTTGATGTTATAGTTGAAATTATTTTACCATGAGTGAATGGTGTACTTTTGACTACGTACTGATTTATGAATTTATAGAATTTTACCATTTTCTAGGCATGGAATGGATTAATCATTACACACACAATATTAGGCACATAACCAATTCACATTCCGTGCATACGACAAGACATATAGTTTCATATATAGTTTGATTTCTAATTTTATTATGTTCCTTGAGTGTCATTCCAATCTTGATTATATAAAATGCTTAACTATTTATATGTCAAGTTTCATGTATAGATACCATTCCATTACTATTTAGTATTCAATTATTCTATGATTTCATCATGTAGATCTATGTTACATTCTTGTAGAAACCTACTTCTCTTTGGTTTAAATATTAAATTGGTTTCTTGATATAAATTTAAATGGTTGAGAATATAATGGGAGACAGTTTTTTATTTTAAGGAGTATGGGAATATTAAAAATGGGAAAAGGTAACCTTTATAATCAAGACACCTTATAATTTTTAACATATAAATCCTACCAACCGGAAGCCATAGAAAACCCTGAAAGGTACTCATTATAAACACATGTACTTGACTCACATCGGGTGGATAAGTAGTAAAATATCAAGCCTACGGTTACTCTTGTGTGAGTTTGGATGAGAAAACCCTTGTTGAATATTTATAATTATGAGATAATGGAAAATTCCTGTGTTGTAGGTGTTTTATGTGCATGGGATAAGAAATGAAGTTGAAATATATAAATTAATCTAAAATGGAGATATTGAAACAATTTTTTTGATGAGGCATTATATCTTTTTGTTTCTTGTTATAGAATTGGTAGATCTCATGATTATGTGTTTTGGATTTGATTTGATTTGATTTTGATGTTTACTTGTCCTGGAGTCCATGTGCTATGTGTGTGGGAATTGATAGAAAAATATTTTCAATTAATTTAAATTGGATATCATTGTTTTAAATCTCACCAAAGTGTTAATTTATGATAAGTGTCTTCAATTTATGATATTGGTGATATTTTAAGCTAAATAGTTAAAATGGACCATTTCATATTTTTAACTGTTCTAAATTATTTCTGTATTTTTTCCATAACATTTTCTACACTAATTAAAATTGAAAAATTGTTACTTTTCCAGATTCAGAACATCCACGTTTTTATTCCGTCCTTCTTGATGAAATGATGAATCGACCATATAAAAGCTCAATAGAAGCGCACAATTTGGACATTGAAAACTGCTTACAGATCTGCTGATTTTTGGTTTGGGGTACTTAACACGTTCATGGTGGGCCCATCTTCTATGAAATTTGTTGTATAGATGCCCATGATATTTTAGAAAATCATCCATGAAGGTGAGGCCACATGAATTGACCATTGTAATGGTGATTAAGGCATTATAATCAGGAGTTATTGATTCGGAGGGTCTGACTAGAAAGAATAAACTGTGAGAGTAAAATGGTCATAACTCTCAGAATACTAGTCCAAATATGCTGAGAGTTTGAGGGAAAATGGAAAATATAATTATTAACTACATTAAAGAATGTTAAAATTCATGAAGCTGTAATTATTTAGGGCTAAAATGAGTCAAATCTTAGGGGAGAGATTCTGGCTATAAAAGGAGTGGAGACCCTCCCTCTCAACACATCCCATTCTCATTCCCATTATTTCAAGGTACCAAGAGGAGATCTCCACCGAGGGAGGCCGGCCAAAACTCTTCCACCATTATTTTTTAATTTTTTAATTTTCATTATTTTTTGTTTTAGTTTTCAATTGAAATTTTTATTTAAAATAAATCATTCATTGTTTTTATTATTATGTCCACCTATCCACCATCTTTTATTCTTCTCATCTTACCATCATAAACTATAATACTCATGATCATGAGTAACTAATATGAGAAATATCCCGGGGAATTAATCAGGTTATTTAACCGAACAACATGTTTTTAATATTCTTTGAGTTAATTATAAGGATAATTAATAGTGGGTTTAATCCTCACTGTGGTTTTCTAACGTTTAACTTCGTAATCTACAACCATTTTCCCTAGATATAGGAGGAGGATCAAGGGTGTTTTTGGAAATATCTAAGTAGACTTTTCATTCATAACTAGGGTAGAATAAGGTGTGAACACATACGATGGAGTGTTTTCACTAAGAATATTTGAAACTGGTCAACGAAGGTGCTCCCAGAAAGTGATCTCGAGATAACGTTCTTTCATCCCTAAATCCATTCTGTTTAGCATTTCGTGGTAATTTATAATTTAATGTTAGTTTCCTATTATTTTTTTTCAATTATATTATGAAATTAATTTAATTTGATAAAAAATAAAACAAAAAATAATAATTACTTCTTAGGTGAATTAGATTATGTAGGTGAACGAACTGAGAAAGCTTCTCAAGTGAGATGACCAAGGTCAGCCTCTATGCTGCACTACAAAAACATAAAAATACGTATTTTCCATGCCCTACAACATTCATGCATTAGAGGAATAGAAAAATATAATCCATATCGACATCAGATAGAGAGAAGACACAATCCTGACTGTAGAGACCATGTTGTCTCTTCAAACCATGGGAGTATTAATATCCATTGCACAAGATAAAATCTCTATAGTAAGATTAAGAATATTAACGATATGGGTTGAAATAAATGATGTATATGTACCATATCAAATAGAGAAATCACTAAAGCAGAATATATGATAATGGCACATGCCACAGTTTCTAGTCCTATGTCTACTTCATATGGCGACTCTTACATAACAAGATACAGCTTTGTTCTAGATACATGTGGCTGGAACCATTTTATAAGTGAGTAATCTAATTTCCCAATAGTTTTAGGAGGATATGATGATCCTGGTCCACTACACAACATATAAAAGTATTGGAAGATTCTCTAGATGTTCTAAGAAGGTCCATAGGAGCCACAGTTTTTGGATGTGTCAGTGAAAACCCACATAGAAGGTCCTTCTATACCATACTGAGAGAAACTCAAAGGAATTACTCATGGAATTGTAGGAGTTATGGAATGAGTGTGTAATATAGAACTTCCTCATGGATTTTGACAAATTTGTTTTACCTTTATGTAAACATTATCCCACTAGGTTAATAAAGAACTCCTGGAAACAATGACTTAACATCCAGTTCCATATCGACCATCACCAACCAATCATGTACATCATCACAAATGGGAACCATTAGGAGGAAAACCTGAGAATGAATATCTGATTAAAGTCCCAAATAAAACCTTATATCCTTAATCCTCTCATTAGCTATAATCTCAGGTGAAAACTCATCAAATCAACAATGATATTTGAATAATTATTCATAGTTTTTTCATCCTGGAAAAGCTTTAAAGACACTACATCCTTGGCCAACACAATTGACACTAGATAGAACTGTTTTGTGAAAAGAACCTCCAATTAATTACACTATAATGCATAAATATTATTCAATGTCACCATAATGTCCCAAAATCTTCTACTCAGGTCCTCCTTCCTGATGGAGGCACAATTCACCTTGATCTCTTCTGGTGTCTCCAAGATCTCAAATAGATGTTCTTTCAATCCCATCCATGCTCATCATGTTCAGGATCAATGGAGACATTAACATCTGGTTCCCATTGGTGAATATAATATTTAGAATTATTTTAATGAAAATCCTATATAGGATCCCCAATTTGATCATGTATGGGAACTGGAGGCAATGCATTTCCTAGAGCTTGGACAGTGCACAAAATCATCTCAACTAGATTATGGTCCACTAAAAGATTCACATGATGTGGTTCAGCATAGGATTCCTCCTAGATCATATTTGTGTGTCTTATTAGTGTCATGACCTAGAAAACATCATTAGATAATAATGGATACATCATAATAACACTCAAAATAAGAAATAATGGATATTATTTCCAACAGATGGACCAATGAGAATTAGACTTCACTGCATCCAAATAAAAAATATAGAAAATACTAGAACTGATCCATAAAGTGTATTTCCTAACAACACCTCACAACATAAGTTTCATTATGGTGATATATGTATAAGAACTCAATAGTAACTACCCCTTATGTCCTGACAATATTTCAACTGCATAGTGAATTTTAAGTCAAATTATCAACAGCCCCCCCCCCCCTCACACAATTTAGTGATGAACGCACTTGGGTGCCCTGGTAACCCAGTAACCGAGATAGCCCCGACATAGTCCAAAGGGTGTTCTTGATCCCCATGGGTTGGTGACTAGCACATTTCATCATACTAAATGCATGCGGGGATGAATTATTTAAAAAAACATACTCAAAGAAAAAGAAACAACTTAATATGAATAAACAAATGTTCTACTTGATGTAATGTAACAGAATAAAACAAGTCCTAAAATCCCAATGTACTACAACTGAACAACCCAAATAACATAATAGAAAAAGTCCCTAAGGACATAACTCACCATGAACAAATATCAACAACTAGATCCACCTCCAAGAGATCATTTTCCCTTGCTTGATCTTGGTAGGAAAAAGTCTACAAAAAACTGAAGGGAAAAGTAAGGTGTCATAAAAAAATCCCATTAGGGAGTCACCAAGGATTCCATTAATGTTTCCAAAAAATTATTAACCAAATTAATGATTTAAATTTTAAAATTAATAGGTTTTTTATTTCTAGGAATATTTAATCAAATCATGATATTAGAATAAAATGATGGAAAAATAATTTAAGCAGGGGAATTACAAGTGCTGGAATTTTTGTAAAATAATTTCATAAATAAATTTTTAAAAAAACAATTCATATAAATTAATATGGAATGTATAATAGTTCAATCAACATTGGTATACATTTAAATCTCAAATATAAAACATGAATTTATCATTTAAATCTTCTTATTATGTGTGATAGTATTTCTTGCTATTGAAATCCACACACTCTAAGTGATCTCAGAAATATTTTTATACAAAATGACCCTTGAAAATGGCCAAATACAACTTATCAATATCCCATCATGGATTTAGTCCTTTGTATGTTTGTTCTAGAATGTTTTAGCAGTGTATAGTGTTTTCAAATAACCCACCAACACTCAAATTATTTCAAGCGTTCTTATACAATCAATGGTTGGAAATTTATTTTAAGACTGCTTAAAAACTAAATTAAATACCATCATTCTATTTCAATGAAAATATCTCATTTAAAGAAAAAATAGGTTTTAACCAAAAACATTCATCTTTGAAAAGATAAAACAATTGGGTTTATATCAAAACATTTTAAATCCATTTTCACATGATTGGAATCCATTGAAAAACAATTTCATCATTTTTTACAGTTCAAATCAGAATTTATTTTGAGAAAAGATAAGATATATTACTGATTAAGCAAACCAAGCCTACAATGCCAATCAGAAAACGAGTCAACCCAAAAATGATCACCCCAAGATATCCCAAAACGAGCCAAACAATGGGCTTCAATATTCCATCATCGCTTGATAAATGAAAATTTGCTTGCAGAAAAGCCTTCAGTTAATGACCAGATATTCCATAGGTTAAGTCCATACTATTGAGATGCATCATCCTTCAAATCTACAGTGTTCACCACTTTGAGGTAGTCAGGTTCCACCAAAACCTTGGGCCAATTTTTTGAACGGGAAAAAATGATCCCATGGAGGATGGCAGAGGCCGCCACCACCACAGGGTTCCATGAGAAAGGCACAACTCGACAGAGAGATTCCACAATCTGGCCAAAACTATTATGAGAAATGAGTCCAATACAGACCCTAGAATTTGCAGAGACAACATCATCTTTATTGATCTTGAGGAAACCCACATGGGGGGAGACCAATAAGGATCCGGCTGCCGAGTGTTGCTGAAAAGAAGCATTGAATCATTATTCTTCCAACCATTCATCAATTCCCAAGCCCTATCCACCCAAATACAATCACGGGTCACCTTCATTTGGAAAATGCGATCATTTCGTCTAGTCCACACTAACCAAGAAATTGTGCAGATCAACCCCACCACTCTCGGTTCAAAAGAAGCCACCAATTTAACCAGATTTGGACCAGACCAATTTAAAGATCAATGAAAAAAACAAAAATCCGGTTTCCATGCCTTCCACACCTCTTCTACCCCACAACAAGAAAGAATTGCATACAAAGGAGATTCCACCTCCTGGAGGCGCAACGGACAGGTGTCATCCTCTGCCAAATGTCACCGCACCAAAAAGTCACGAGTTGGGAGAACCCTATAGTAGACCTTCCACCAAAAACATTTCACCTTAGGAGGGGCAGTGAGCGCCCAGATAATCTTTCATCGATAATCAAGAAAGGCCCGGGCCACTCCATGGACCCGCATTTTGTAACCCGAGTGGACAGAATATCTACCATGAGACTCCCCAGTCCCGCAAAGCTGGTCACTACCCAACCCAGGTGTGAGAGGAATACTTTGGATGAGATGATGGTCAACCTAATTAAACCAGCTGTAAAGCATCCCACAATCCCAGTTCTCAAGAGAGTCATTGATCAGATCTCGTACCCTTGCATCTTGGAAACTAGGAACAATAGTCGAATTAGGTTTTTATCAAATCAACTAAACTAAAGATTGAGAAATTGAATTTAAATAAAAAATTAAAATTAGTAGAGCTGTTAAAGGTCAATCATGCTTGCTAATAATAATGGAAGAACCTATATTTTATTGATACACAACCCTAACAATGGCACCCATCAACAAGAAACATGACACAGAAGTTCTCAAAACTGAACTGAGAAATGAGATCCAACATCACATAGAATTGATCCATCACTTTTTGGATTATCTATTGAAATCACAAAGGAGGATAAAAAGAGAAAGGTGCATAATGTATGAGATATATTACCTTGGAATAAAACACCAAAAACAATGTTGATCAAACACATAATTAATGAATCAGAAAGTGTTAGAGACCTAAAATATCACCTGGGGAAGGATCTAGGTCGAGAGAGTCAAAATTGGAGTGTGGGAGAAAATAATTTCATCCATTATCCCCATTTAATGAAACATATTAAGGATATTTCACAATCTGTAATTGAATTTCACATCATGAAATTGTTAATATTCAAATCATCTGAAAATCCAGTCTCATAGAATTAAGATATTACCATAAAATAACACATGATTTGTAATGTTAGGTCATGACATGTAACCTTCACAGTGTAAAACCCTTCACCACTTGCCTCTATAAATCATTACATGTCGTGTAACCTAGTTTTATGATGTGTAACCCTCCTACAGCTTTCAACAAAAGCTATATAAATCTTAGAAACCATCAAATCACTGAATTCTTCATTATAGGTATCCTCCCCTTTAATTCTTAACCCTACCTAGTCAAAAAAAGTAAAAACCATGAAAATTTAAATATATACTTGTCATATCATTATTAAGATGTTACATTAGTATCATATTTTTGTTTATTTTTGTGTATTTCATGTTTTCCTTTCATGTATAAATTTTTTATTATGTGAAAACATGAATGTTTTTCCTCTATAATTATAATTTAATTCCTCATTTATCAAGTGGTTAATTATTATAATTGGTTCCCATTTTATGTTTTTTACTTGAACGAATCTGAAATATTAGGTATGAGAATGAATGTTCTCATTCTTTAAAATAAAATAGTGCATCTTCATAAAAACAAGTTTGGAATGTTTTGTTAAGTAAAAATAAAAAAATATTATTTTTATTGAATCATCAATGTTTGGATGCAAAATCATAGTTTTTCTTATTCTCGAATGATCTTAATTTTAAATTAGCAAACTTTTATTTTAAAAAACAAGGTGAAATTTGATATATATTATTAGTGTTTGAAGGTAAAATTTTTAATATGATGTTTTGACTATGTTATTAAATTGTAATTGTAATGGTTTTTTAGTGAAGGATTCTATAACAATGTATATTTTTTCTCTAAGGGAAGGTTCATTTAATAAAAATAAATAATAATTTTTATAAAAACATTTATGATGTTTTTCATTAAAATACAATTAAGAATTAAATACTTATTTTATAATTGTATTTCATAGTAACATTTATGGATTTTAATATGAAATAGATTCCATATATTTTATTTGTAGTGACCTATTTGGATTTTTTCTCACATATATTCATTTTTTGTTCTATATTATTATATTTTTAAATTTTCTATTTTAGGATAGTGATATTGATTTTGGATTGGAATTGAATTTGGGGGCTACATGGTGGTAATGAAGAAACATTGGTCATATTTTTTTCATTTTCTAAAAGTTTATATAATGGAAATGATGAAAATTCATTTTCCATGTTGTATTTTTTTACGTAATTGGCAATATATCTACAAAATATGATATTATATGTCTAAGTAAACACGTGAGTTTGAATAATTTATTATAACTTGTTTTTCATGTTTTTTATTTAACAGTAGTTTACATGTTACAGCATGGTTCTACAGAGAATATAAAATAAATTAAAATTTTATGGAAGTGATACAATTTATTTTATCTCTGGAATTTATGTTATAACATTCCTATGGTGTGTCCATTGATACTCCTGAACTAGTTGATAGCCCATAGGGATTAAAAATGACTTTTATGGTGGTAATAGATTTTGTTAGTTTCCGGTTCTTCTGTTAGTCCAAGGAAAGTTTTTTATGTATGGTATTACAGACATGGTTTATCTTGACAAATAGGTTCTAGAAATTATATATTTTTATTTTTGGAATTGGCAGTTTGAACATAAGGATATTGGGATAAAGGTAGTATGTGTAGAAAGAGTTTCTATATGCCTTCATTTTCCATAGGTTTTTGGTGTTTTTGTAATGATTTTTTTCACTAAATGATTCCTTTTCTGCAATGTTATTTGTTGCTTTTGTTGGCCGTGCTTTGATCCTCATTAGAATAGATCCATTTTAAGTTGGGTTTATATATGGAATTTAGTATGGGTGATGAACTAGGTAATCAATGCATGTCGTTGGTTTGTTGGGACTCACTATCATTGTGGAATTCAAGTTCATTTTACTAATGAAATTATTGTTACCATTAAATGTTGGGAATCTATCCATCAACCATGTGGCCACGACCCACATAGTCACACATCTTTTCTTGGTTTTCTTTTTCACAATACTCTTGGTTATTTGGATTTATTTTTCAGTTTTATAAATGATAATGGAATCCAGATCTATCCAATAAAATGTTTATGTGGTGGAATTGGGTTGTAATTGATCATTGTGGAATTTTGTGGTTGTTATACATTATGAAATCCTGAATATATTAATATAAAAAATAGATTTTAATATAATGGTACATTTAATTTGAAAATATGGGTAAGGACACATTTTTAAAATTACATTATGTTTTATGATTTTTTTATTTTTGTTTAATTATATTGTTGAATTATTCAAGGGTTTAGTTTTGAATGAGTTATGGTTCACATAAAAAACCATATTTGATATTCTATTTGTAAATAATTTTTATAAAATTGTTCACATGGTGTATTGAAAGGATTAAATCAGTGTGATTACTTTTAGAACTAGTCTTTAGGGTTTGTTTTTTCCCTTGTTACATTCAAAAAATGTGAAGGATTTGAAATTGTGTTGAATTATATGTGGTTGTTTTTATCATGAAATCCAAGAAGTCTTATGTTTTGGGAACTGATTCATTTTTGTATAAAAGTGTTTTAAACTAACGTGGGTTGTATTTAAAAAGTATGTGGTTTTAAAATTAATTAGTTTCTTGTCTTTTGAAATTGTATTTTATATCCCATCGCTAAGAATTTTTGGTTTTTAAAGTGGTGTGTTTTTTAAGATGAGTTCTAGTTTTAAACAACCTATGTGACTATTGTTTTCCTTCAATAACATTGGGACTGCATTAAATGATTTTTGGTATTTAAAAATGTAATGATTAAAGTCTCATATTATCTAAATTAATCCTCAAAAAATGATCCTGACTGATGTAAGGGTCTCTTCATCTTGGGATTACCCTCACTTTGGATTTTGATGCTTCCATGAATCTAGGTGAGGTTCTTGGTGTTGTGTTAAACTTGTGATGAAAATTTTTTAAATTATAAAATTAAATTATAACTATAGGTTAAACCCTTAAATAAAATTGTTTTGGTGATTTACAGTTGTTGGCCTTTATTGGATAATTTTATCAGTGGGGATATGCTTTCCTAGAGATTATGATATGAACACTATTTTAGGGTAATTTTATTTTTGGGAAGACTATTCAAATATTCTTGGATTAATTTGGATATTTTAAATTTTGATCTATTTTTGGGAATCTTTGGGTTCTTTTTCTCTCCCCCAATTTTATCGTAGGTCTATGGAGATGATGACCTATTTTGGGTATTTTCATGTTGGTTTTAGAGAATTTTTGGGTTGAGAATTTTTTTCTCTATGTTTTCAATTGAAGTCTTATGATTTCTCAATATGATAATTGGAAAATTTTGGATGTTCAGGCATGATATCGTTATGTTATCTAACTATATAGCCATGGCGTATGCTATTTTTTAGGTTTTTGTAAGTTGGGTTTCTAGTACCATATTTTCTAGTGTATCTTATAAAGACTACATCCTAAACAACCATGAAATGAATAATCAATATATACATTATTAATAAGTATATTTAAATGTTTAATTTAATATATTATAATTTTATCTTTAAAAAAGAAACATCATTTTCTAATTCTTCATAATGAAATTAAGATAATGAAAATATTTTGAAATTTTCATAAAAAAAATTAGTTTTTATGAATAATATAATATATTAATTTTACTAATATGTCATCATTTATGACATAATTATAATATAATAAATTTATTAATGAAATTTATTAACAATATATCTATTTTAAAATTTATATTATAAATTATAAAAAATTTAATTTTAGTTTATAAATAATGATTTGTATTTTGAAACTCAAATTTTATTTTATCAAAAATTGGTTAATATATTATAAACATTTCATATCTAAATTAACATTTTAGACCGATTGAAATTAAATATAAAAAAATTTATTTCAAAATTACAATTAGTTTGAAAAAATTATATATAATAAGGATCACACTTTTTGGCATATAAACTATGTTACCCTGGGTAAAAAAATGTTACCATAGAAAAAGATAAAATGGCATGTTTAATAATTCGAGTGGTAACTGGTTTGAGATGTGTTATTTTTTTGGGGAGACTATTAATAAAATAAAATATTGCATTCATTATTTTGAAGATCAAAATACACAATATAAGAAAATAATATATCTATGTTTCTATATTTGTTGTTATATTTTTGTGGAATGATCTTATTGAAATGAATTTAAAAACTACCAAAACACTAAATAATTTATAAAAATATATTGATTAAATGATTCATATATAAATCTATATGATAATATTTATAATCAATATATTGGTGATTAACCACGATATTGGTCGATGTAGAAACAATAATATTTTCTTTGATGACATTTCTACAAATGTAGTTATAAATGATCCCAATATTTATTGGTATTAGACCATTTGACATTGTAAAACTATTTCATATAAATAATTAACCCCATGAGAATTACACGTAATAATATAAAATAATCTATATAAATTGAGACTTTTCAAATTTTGTTTTCTTCTAAGTGTTGTGAAGTTTATTTTTTCCAATTTATCTTCTAATATGAGTAATTTTGTCATTCAAAAGATTTCCTCAAGGAGTTACTATTTTGAGAGTCCATCTTTGTAATGATCTTAGTATATACATTATAATTGTTTATATTATCATCCTATGTGATTAAGGGATTCCATGTATATGAAAAAAATTATGATATGATTGAGGGACTCTATACGTAGAAAGAAATATCATATGGACTTCTGGGGTTTGGATGTCCAACTATGAGCAGCTATAGACAATTATATTCAAGGGATTCCACGAATAAAAATATGATACATCTAATAGGTATAAAATATAAGATACACTTATAGTGGTTTTTTTTATGTATTCCTCCAATAAAATCTACATTTGTACCATTAGATTTGGTTTTAAAATTGAGGGTTTGTTAAATATTCGTCAAAGAAGCATATGGTTTTATAATTAATACTCCATGTTTTTTCATTAAAAAAAATTTCATCTGATATTTAGTTCTTTTAATTCTTATATCAATTAAATATATTTATTAATTATAATATCTTTATTTTAATGATTTAATATAGCTAGATTAATGTTCTGTTTCATTTTCTCTTCTGCCTATTTCATAAAATACATATCATTTTATTTCCACTATGAAATCTACAATTTAATTTAATACTTTTTTATAATATTAATCATTTATTTCATTGTTAATTTGAAAATAAAATCAACAAATTATTTAATAATAATATGATAATGTTATTAATCATAACAATTGAGGATGATAAATTTTTAGTGTTTGTTTTTTTAAAGAACTTTAAACCCAACTTGTTGTTTAGTTCACTATAACACATCAACACTATTGATATAATTGGAGACTTCATCATATTTAGGTAATTTTTTATATGAAAATATTATCTTCTTTATAATTTATTGAAATTTCATAATATATTTATTACTATAGTAGTGTTGGTATAAAAATACCATTAAATATGGTAGGAGTACTAAATGGAACACACTAATATTTAAATCCAACCATATAACCTCTATTCGATCGAGATGATTATGAATAGAATAATGATCAATTGAAATACATTATTTTAAATATTTGGGTTAGCAACTCTAACATGTTGGTAGGAAATTAAAATATTATATAGAAGGATGTAGTTTTATATTCTCATGATGAAAAATTGTAAAAATATGTAAATGTTAACGATAATAATAATTTATTATGTTCTATGTACAAGACCATAGATATACAGATATCATCATCTGAAAATTAAAAGAAAAATTGGATGATTATATAGTTAATACAACATTGATATAGCAGTTTATTTTCTATTCAATGAGCTAATATAATAGTATATTATCCTGATTTTTATTTTATTCATGGATAAAAAATAACACAAATTCTTCAATGCTTTATGAAAATAGAAAATTGTTTAAAATACATTGGAGAAATTTTGTGTCAAATGATAAACTCATACAGAAGACTATAGATGTTGTTCCCCCTTTATGGGAGTAAAAAATCAGTCTAAATGATGATTTTATGAATATGATAATGTTATGTCATGATGACATATTCAAAACACTAATTCTATATGAAGAAAGACTGATAAGAGATGAAAAATTTATTAAAGGAAGAACACAGTACCCTTAAATTTAATATTCGGCAATCCGAATACATGTATATATAATTTTATTTAATAATAATTTAAAATAAAATTTTTAATAGGTAACATTTATGCATTTATATTGAAATTATTCCAAATATAGATACATTTAACACAACCAAATATCAAGAATAATGAACAAGATTATCAGAAATTCAGGCATCCAAAATTAACATAAGAATGACTAGAAAGGATATAAATATAAGAACTATATTTTGAATTTATATTCTACGAATGAAAAAATAAGGGGTATATTTTATCAAACTATCCTATAATTAATAATATATTTAGAAATATGATAACATGATATAAAAATGAAAGAATATCACGAACTCCATAGACACCTAAAGTACTAGTGAAAGTGATAATGATTTATAATGTTATTCCCAATATAGATGATCACAGTGTTTGAAATATGTTCGATTATTTTAAAATATTCCACATTGGGAAAAATGATATTGGGAAAATTTAAAAAGATAATATCCTATAACTTTATGCATTGATTCATCGATTATTTATAAAACTAAATATGACTATTAAACATCATTAACAATGAGAAATTTGATAAATATGATGTTAAAATAGCAAATTAATTAAAATATAATGAAACATTACCTTATATAGTTGAAATTGAATGAATTTTTACTATTATGATTAATGAGAATAATTCTCTGAATAATACTAGTGATTTTACTCAAGTTAATCTAATCAAAGGAAATAAAATATTTTTTAATTAATTTTATAAAGTTAAAAAAATTCAAATGAATCGGATAAAAATGATATCGATCTCAGGAAAAGTCAATTGATCAAAATAATGAAGTTAAAAATTTATTTTATTATAATTTTTTTATTCAAGATTAAAATGGAGATAATCAGAATTGGTTTGATGAACAAAAATTTATTTTTGTATTTTAAATAGAATTTTATTTAATAATAATTTTATAAAAAAATATTTTGATTAAATTAATAAACAAATAGGACCCTCTAGATCATAAAAAAGAATATTTTTACTTGAAATAAAATCTTTTTTAGTCAAAATTATTATGTACCAAAATGGAAATTTTTTAATATATAAGTGTAGTTAACCTATGTAAATATTGTTTTATAAATAAATCTCAATATTTTTCTTATTTTAAATAATTTATGTCATAATAACAAGTGGTAATTCCTAATTAATGGTTGTGTAAAAAGTTAGTCAACAAAGCTTCATTTTCTATCATAACCAGGAACAAAAATGTTTGAGTACCTAGAAATATATTTTTTCATTTTGAAGATAAGTTACTAAGTAACTATTATAATAATAAAATGTATATGTAATGTGGTTGTAATAAAAATATAATTAGATAATAGTTGTTTATAAAAAACTATAATATTATAGGAGGAATAATTACTTATGAATATAATTTAAAGAAAGAAATCATTAGAATTGGTGATATTTCATTTAATGAGAAATATATAATTTCCAATGTTTTATATTTTATAGGTCCTAAGAATAACCTTATCGGAATAAGTATTGTTTGTGATTTGGGATATCTTGTGATCTTTAGGAATGAAAATTATATTGTTCTAAGATCAAATGAAAATTTTATTTTATCTTCTAATAGGTATGAAAATGTTTACAAAGATGACATAAAAAATTATGTAATCATTATTTTTATTGTATATATGAAAAATAAGGTTTATCATTGATATATAATTGGAGGATAGTAAACTATGTCTCCCAAATTTAATGTAAACTTATTGTAAATGGTATTTCAATGATATTCGAAAACATATGTTTATTTCAATGTATCATTTTGATCCTCCACAACATCGAATGGGACATAAGTTGTCTTTTAAATATAACATTGATGTCTATGCTACTAAATAATGATAATTAGTAATCATTGATATTTTTTCTACAAAAATTAGATTTATTGGTGAAAAATTCTATTTATATGTATTTGATAGTGATGAAATATTGTTTAATTTGGTTAATGTTTTTCACTAAAAAATATAATGATGTTAATAATTTTATGGTTTAGGGGGAGTTATTTAAGACACCATCCCATGAAATTTTACTTTTAATATTAAAAATGATTTATTTTTATTTTCTATTAACATATTTTTTTATTTAATTCACAAAAGAATATATTCAATATATTATTCAAGGTTTGATAATCTAAATGATACTTTTGAACTACTAAAATATTTTGGAATTTAATTTGGATGATTTAAATATCAAATACCTTTAACAAAATATTATCACAACTATTTTTTAGAAATATATTTCTAAATTAAAATTCCATCAAAAATATTTATAATCAAAAATATATTTTAAATGAATATATTTTAAATAAAATTGGTTCATTTAATAAAATTGTCTGACTTTGTTGAATCTCTTTCACATCTTATTTGAAAAGAAAGTATAATTAAATTTATGATAACACATATTCATATCTTTTATTATGTAGATATTTATAATAAGTTCAATAATTCTATTGGAGAATTTTTTTTACAAAATGAAATGATTTTATAAAAAAAATGGCATACATGAAGGACTGGTTGAAAAAACACGTGGGTAATTTTTTTTTGATTAAATCAACCATGATAAGTTTAATTTTATTGGTGATATGAAGAGATGTAAAACTCACAATTAAATTCAAAAAATATGATATAAAATAATCTTAGATAGAATTAAATTTCCAATTTTATATTGTTTATTTTTCACTTAATTTTTATTAATTTAATTATAAAATTTATAAATTTGGGGAAATTTATTAAAATATTTTGTTACTATGTTATTTTATACACTCAGATTAATTTAATTCGATGTAGGTGAATGCAAATTTTCTTATATTCATCTTATAATTATTTTAATTATTCTTAAAAGGAAGTGATTATTTGAAAGTGATATTTTTATGAAGTATTATATGTTTATAATAATGTTTTATTATTTCATGTTCGAAAATAGATGATAAATAATGGATTAGAAATTCTATATCATAAAAACCACAATATGTTTTAATTGATTTTGTTAATTTCGGTTTTTAGGAATATTTAGTTACTAAAAATTCGTGGAGAATATTGGGGTGATGATAATTTCAATATATTAGTTTTTTATTTTATTTAACAATTACAGTACAGATCATACTAAAATGATATATCTATGTTTCAATTTATTAATTTATAATTTTTTATAATAAACATACAATAACTGATTTATGTAATTCAATATCAATGAAAGATATTTGAAAAATCATTGATAATATGTTGCAATAATATACTAATTACATTAGATTTATAATAACTACATTGGTAAAGTAACAAACCATTAGTAAGAGATATAAGATGACAAGTTAATCATACGATGTTAAACATGATTCTATTACAACTGGTCCATTTTCTTATAGAATTGTACAATTTCATTTTGAGAAAAAATTTCCTATAAATAAATATGAAACCTATGAATCAGAAGTAATGTTTTATTAGAATTCATACATTTTAATGTTTATGTTCATCACGGATCATTCCAATTTCATTTTGATGAGTATTCTCCTAATTGGTGTAATTTTTTATTTTTTCGTTTTTCAAATAAGAGATTCCCTTATTAGAGATTATATATGTAAGAATATTTTTATTTCAAATAAAATTATTTCCATTCACATATTACATTATTGAGGGATTTTGGGGATAGTGTTACATAAAATACATTAGTTTTATAAATTTATTCTGAAGTTGGGATGATATATATCGAGAAATTATGGTGCATGGATGTTCATCATTGCATTTCAAAAAATAGGTATAGTGGTCATATAATAGTTATATGATGGTACTCCTTTTCAAAGGAATAAAATCATGGATGTCTTATGAATTTTTTTTGTTCCTGGATACCATTAATCAATACAACACAACTACCTTCCACTATTATTTCAAAAGTGTTGCATAATTAAATGTCACAAAATTGAGTATTTTATTTTCAATACAATACACAATCTATTTTGAATACATGAATTCGGTTTTTATTTGAATATAAATTTCATTAATTCATTATTTAGTTAAATTTTTCATAAATAATATTTTCCTTTTATATTTTTTATAATTCATCTCATCTAATGTTAAGATTCTTTAACTCATTATTTGGTAGATTAATGTACATATAATTGAATTTAATCTATAAAAAAAATATTTGTATACAATAATTACTTTGGTTAATATGTTCATTGATCTCATTGATAACTTAAAAATATAATTAATATCTAATTCTATAGGTAATATTAATGTTTGAATATTTTTAATAATTTAAGTGTATAAAAAGTGTTTGTTTGCCATAAAACTACAATTCACCCCTCTTGTATTTTAGTTCACCATACAATATAAAAAATCATGTATATAATTTATTGAATGAGATTTTTAATTGACTATTATCATCTCCAATATAGTTTTTCCTATTTTTATACCCATAATAGAGGTTTAACAAGTTCCCCTTTTATCTTTTAAATATTTACAAAAATTTCATTCTGACCAAATTTAAAAGGTCTTTTTTCACCACAAAATCATGGAAATACTATAAAAAGAGTTTCTATATAAATCCATACCATTTATATTCCCATATAATACTCTTACACTCTAATTATTATGTGTTAATAATTAGTTTGTAAAAGGCACACATTTCCATGGAAAATTCATCTCCCAAACATGAGTATTGTCAAATACTAATATTTTCCTCTTAATAATATATATTAAAATTTATTATATCCACACTAATATAATGATATTAGTATTATTTATTTCATAAATTATAAAATATTGATTTTATTAATATTTTTTATTGATAGACCCAATCCAATATTAAAAACATTATTGTTCGTGCATTTCGCGAACTACAACCTCTTCGACATAAATTATTTCAATTTCCTTCACCGCCACATAATGACTTTTAATCATATGATATTATAAATTATATATAACTTTTAAAACAAAAATATTGTTATTATTTGGCTAATTAGTTATCATTTTAATTATACGATCTGTAAATGGTCGTCGATAATTTTTTCATTTTAATTTTTTTGTACAAATAGGATAATCATCTATGAAAAATCGTGTATTTTTTCATGTCCTTTTTTATTCTTATAAATGATTAAAATCATAATATAGAAAAAAAATATACAAAAAAATATTATCATTATTCTTCTATTATATTGAAATGATAATAAAATAACCTCAAATCAGTCATTAAATCTAGGCATGATCTTTTTTGGGTCCAATTAACCATTTACTAGGAGAATAAAATGAATTTATAACTTGGAAGAATATGTGAAGATAAATAAAAGTATAATATTATTTAAATGTGTAGAAATATACATATTTATTGTGATGGATATATTATATCAATATCTGGTTCATCAATTGAGTAATCACCCACAATTCATAAAAAACAACAAAAAACATATTATCAACTTCATCATCATGGGTATTGTATAAAAAAATCAATAATGGAATTTGAAAAAGTATATATTATTATAAAGAATACCTAAATGTAACAATATTGACCTAGTAAAAATGGATTTTCCAATAATAATGAATATAAACTCCTCTATAATTTAACTATTATAATTGATCAAAACTATAAATATTAATTGGGAAATCATATGAATTATATTAGAATCTATCTATTTTTGAAGAGTGTTAATGATAATTTTTATGATTAAGGTTTTAAAACAAGTTATATGGATTGATATATCTATAATATATGATTTTAATGTATTTTCATTAGTTTTAGGACAACCACTATGTGTTTTCTTTCTCACATTCCACTATTTGAGGTATATTTCCTATTATACACCGAAAATAATTTATTTGATGTATATAATAAAAATTTATGATTTAATGTCCTATAATTTTTAATTCAATTAATAAAAATATAATTCATTATCCATTATTTCATTTGTTTATGATATTTTTTTTAAATCACAATTCGGGTTTTCCATCATAATCTTCTTTATCTGGGAATCATGTTGTAATAACAAAAATATTTCTTATGGTGAATCAATTTACATTGAAGAATTTATTTACATATTACTTGTGAAATTTATATGATTTATATTGTATACTTTTATCCATCACTCATATTTTGTTGATAAATATTTACCAATAAATATTAAATCTCAATATTCTACCTAGTGTAAAACCATCCAATGATTTGGCAAATGAAAAGTGTGTTTAATTTTTCCAAAAATAAATCCCTATATGCATACGATAATGTTGATGTTTTATGGCTCATAATAACCCTAGAGTGTTCATATAAAAAAGGGTCGGTTTAATATTGACAAAAATCATCACCATAATACATATTGAGTGGGCCTAATACTAAATATTGATTGAACCAATCATGGAGGATATTCGATGGAATATTCAGAGTCTCTTAATAAAATATGATGACTAATTTTTATTACAATTTACTTTGTTTCATATTATTACAAACTATTGAACACAAAATCTATCTTCCATGGACAACCTGTCAAAGTAATGGTATCCTCACCACTATATTTCTTATATTAGGGTACCACCTATTAAATTGATGATACCCCACGACATATAAGATTATTATGGTGTGTTATCCTAGACTTCCAAAATATTCTATTTAATGTGGAATTATTTGATGTATATATTTAGCAATATATTGAAATAAAAGTTTAATTTAGTTTTTTTCCTTAGGGAAAGAAATTTAATATCTTGAGGATTGTTATGGGTAATTATTTAGACATAACATTTTGATTCATTGGTACTAAAATTATATATCTCCTTGATTCATTTACAGATCTCATTTGATAAAATAGGGTTGTGTTTGTTTATACATATTCCAATAAGAAAATATAATTATTTTTAGATGTTGTCAATAATATTTTTTTGATGTATGATATGTTGATTTTCAACATTATGAGATCAATAATTATTGTTAGAAATATTTACGTTTATTGTCCTAGATATTGTAAACATGTAGTTATAGTTTATCATGGATTTATATGATAAATTTATTTATTCCATAAAAAATATTTCTTGATTATTTTATGTATGCCTACATAGTATTCTAGCCCTTATATATCATATACGCTAAACCATATATTTTATCCTATCTGCATTAATTCTTGACGAGGACTACAGGTAGTTTTCAAGGATATTATTTAAAGGATAATAATTTTAATGAAAATTTTTATATTTTGTATCTTATGTTTCTAAGTGTAATATATGTACGTATATAGAATTAGAGGAATACTATGTTGTCCAATCCTATAGTAACTCTTTTATTCTATGCCAATAACTTAACACAACTACCATCCTTGGGTTTTTGGTGTCCGAAATGGTATAGATTGTAACAGTGGATGTTATGTAAGATATTTGCTAACTAGATTTATAGGAAAAATGTTAAACAGAACATGTTATAAGTAAAACACGTGAGATTTAAAGGAAACAATTTAGAAATCATAACAGTAATTTTATTTCATAATTATTTGTTATGAAATAATTTTGTATAATTCATTAGAATAACATAAGGAATGAAAACTATAACAACAACAACAATAGTTAATGTATTGATTTTCCCAATGAAAAAGTAAATTACACAATATATGAAGATATTTATTTCATAAACATAATAGGGATGTTGAACTAGCATAGGATGAATAATATCTCTCACAAAGAGTCAATAATTTATACACAACATGGTTTACCCAATTCAGACTACTTATTAAGACCAAAATATCTACTATTCAGTGGAACCACGAATCTATTTTAACTTCAATAGTTTCCCAATTATCTAGAGAATATCATTGAGGATTTAGGAACCTGTGAAATGGGAAAACATAATTTGGGTGGTCTATCATCAGAAGGTATATGCAATCCAATAGTGGTTAAAAATTCCAAACACAAAAGAAGAATATGTAATTACATGAATGTAATGGGTAATATTTATATAGATATTCTATAAATAAATAATTCACATGATAGTAATGAGTGGAAATGGGTTGTAAATTCCTCATGTTTAGAAAGAAGTAGTAGGAAAATTATATTGAATTTTAAACTAGCATTACAAGGTTTTTGAGGCTCGTTGTATAATATTTACATAGACTGTACATAAAAATTGATTTTACCACGATTGGTTGATTTTTATCCTTGAAATGGTTTATTTATCTTATAACGATTAATAATATGATGATATTGGATCAAGTACAATTTATATTTTTTTAACTTCTATGATATTTTTATTTGAATGAAATTAAGAGAAGGAGATGTCAAATTTTCTTAACAGGAAGAACAATGCGGCTGAGGGGAAAAAGGGAAGGATATAATTTCTTATATGTAAGGATTTAGTGATGAATCACACTACGATTTGTATAAAGGGAACATCAATTTGTTACATGTATAATGAAAAATGGAATCCATCTCACTAATGAAGGGGAACATTTTATGTTATTAACATGCAATTCATTAACTATAGTAATAGTGGACAATACAAAAACAATTTACTAATTATCATTGAAATTTTCCTATAATATTACATGGGAGAAATGAAAATATTATATTAGTACAAAATCCAAAATTAATGTTCCTAATTAAATATTAGAAGGAAATTTGATATTTTGTTGAATAAAATATAATTATAAATTTAATTCGTATTAGATGAATTGCCTCATCATCCTCCAAGGGATGAATAATATTTCTTTATTGGAATCATTCAAGATTCAATGGTAACATATAAAACATCTCACAATATGGCACTACTGGAGTAGGCAGATTTGAAGAATCACTTTTTGGATTATAGTGACATGATATTTATATTACCAAGTGTTTCACTATTGGGATACCCTTCTGTGAAAAAGAAGGATGGGTACATGAGATTTTGTGTTTATTTAAATTGGATCAACTCCATCACTATGTAGAATAAATTAAATTAAGACACATAAATTACATATTTGATCATCTCCATAGAGAAAATAGTTTTCAAATATCGATCATCACTCAAGTATCAAACAACTATGATTAAAAAATGATGATATATCATGTTAAACATTTCAAAAACGTTTTGGAAATTATGAGTTTAGGGTAATTTCATTTTTACTGAATGAAAAAAGGTCTATAATTTGTTATATAGGGAATAAAGTATTTGAGAAATATCATGATAACTCTATCATATAATTCAATAATGATATTTTGATATATACTACGGTCTATGTAGATAATGGAGGCCATCTGAAAATTATTATGGAGAGACTTACAAATATTAATTACATCATATGTTTAGTAAATGTGGATTTTAGTACAATGGAGTCTATTTTCAAGGAAATATTCTCTCCAATGAAGGGATATCAGTTGTCCCTTCTATGTCATTTATATTTATAAAATGGATAACACTGATGAATTAATGAAAACTGATTTTTTCAAGTATTTCCATGATACTATCAGTAGCTTGTTAATGATTCTACCAGGTTGGTCAAAACATTAACCATGTTAATATTCAAAGGTGTTAAATTCACAGTGTCAATGGAATGTGAGAATTTTTTTTGACTATCATAAGAGTATACTAATTAATGCATAGTTATTAAATCTACCATCATGTAAGGAAGGATTTGTAATATTCCATGATTTATCAAAGAAAGGACATAGTTGTGTCCTTAAATGGAATTATATAGTGATTTCCTTTTCATGAAGTAAACAACTAATCCATGAATTGAGCTATCCAACTAATGACCTGGAGAGATAATCCATAATATTTTTTTTAAAAATATAGATAAACTACTTATATGGTAAATGATGTGACATTTAAACCGACCAAAATATTTTTAAGTATATCTATCCATAGAAGTATCTCAATATGAGTCAATAGAGACGGTTGAAACTAGTCACTGAATATGATATCTCAAGATACTACAATGATAGGAAGTAAATAAAGGATTTTGATGTGCTGATTAAGTGGAATAATGAAATTATTATCCTGATGAGTATTAAAAATTATCTACTACTCATAGTTAATGTAATGATTCATATAGTTATTTTCCAATCAAAGAGATACGTATTTAAATTTTTAATAATAATCTAATAAAACCTCATTAGAAAATATAGGAAATCATAGGATAATGAATATAACATAAAAAAATATTAAAATACTTGGATATGGGAAATTGATATAAATACACAATAGAGATGGTTTGTTGATGTTTGGGAAGTGGTTATATATTGCATAAAAAAATAAATTCTATAGTTAACTGAATGATAAAGTATATGAAAAAATCTTATTTGTAAGATCTAGTAGAATAATGAAGTATTGTTATTAAAAAAACAATTTTATTTGTATAGTATGATGCATGAAACTGCAGACTATGTTTCATTTGTTAATTATTCTAATAGATGAAGGATGAATAACAACATATAAAGGGAATTATGTAGCTTCTTTATATACCTATATAGAATTTGTAAAATAAATTAATGGAATTATTCAATAGAATATAAAATACTCCCAGGAAGAATGATTCTATACGGTTGATTAGATAACATTTACCAATAAATGATCATTTTTATTGATAATTAAGGATACAACCCTTCAGTTTTCTACCTTATACTATATGAATGAATTTATAAATCTTTTGGGGGACCTCTATTAAAATTTATGTTAACGAATAATCAACTAGGGGTTCTCAACATTGATATACATTAAGGAAAATCTTATCATACCAATACTGATTGGCAGTCTAAATGGCCTATCCATAATTACGAAGACATGTATAAAGCATGTTCGATTGAATTCTTTGGTATATGGGATTAATATAAGTCATAGGTGAAATTTATATACTTTAATATTTTCCATTACTGTATCATATTAGAACAATATGGAGGCTTTTATATGATTATCTGTTATAAACCATCCAAATGATAATATGTTTGTGAGTGGATGTTATTGGGAGATGGCGCCTCACTCACTCAGAACCCATCCTCTGCTTTCAGCCTCTCCCTCTTCCTTCTCGGATCCTGCTCTACTACATCGAGATTTCTTCTTGGGTTTGGAGTTCTCCCCAGCATCGACGGGCCTTGCTATAGGTTTTCTTCCATTCGAAGGCTTCTTCCCTTGGATTATCTCACCCCTATTAATCACTTCTCCCTAATCGGTGTTACTTATTTGGGTTTCAATCCAGGATTTACCTTTCATCCTGTATCTATTAGGGTTTTATCCCCACTTTCCCTATTTTTTCAAGGATGCGATTCATTTTCATAGGGTTTTATCCCTGGTTATCCCTTTCAAACAGTGCTTCTCTTAGGGTTTCATCCTTATGTCCCCCTCTCTCACTCCATGGTGGTTCATGCTTCATGGATTTGTTCTGGGTTTCTCTTTCAATGGATTGTTCTGTCCCCACTCTTTGTCATTCCTTTCTACATTGACTTCTTTTTTCTTTTCTCCCTCCCAGATCGGTTGGGTGTGAAGATTACTAATGGAAGTTTTGGGATGTGTATGGGGAGTGGTATGAGGTTCTGAGTGGTGCAACCTGCGGCAGATCTTTCCATTTCTATTGTCTCTTATGGTTATGGTGCATGTGGTGCTGGTTGGAGTCATCTCAGCAGAAGACTACATATTTTGGTTCTGATGGTTCGTGTTGATGTTGTTTCACGACGCTGATGATGGCCTATTTGTTTTTTTTCATTTTATTGGTTTTCTTCGGATGGATTTGTTGCAGACTGTTTCTAGAATGGTTTTTCTGGGCTCGTTCCTAGTTGTTCCAATGAAGACTCTCTGGATTGTGGTTCCGATGATGATGACATTGTAGATTTTCATGTTGGTTAATGGTGTTGACTTATGAATACTATGATGGTGCATTCCAGCGATGGGGATTACGGTGGGCCTCGCCGGCATAGTGATGATGGGGATGCGAAAGGAGATGTTTGACTGAATATGTGTGCAACTTGAGGTAGGCATGGGGACTCAATGTAACACCCCAAGCATCCACGGTATGCTTCTCTTTGAATAATACAGTATTGTGTGTTGTACACAACTTCGAGTTCTAACACACCAAAACCAATCAAACTAGTTGTAATAAATAGTAATACCCACTTATTGAAATTTTATAAATTTTATCTTTCAAAATGGACTTCATTTTTGGATTTGGAATATCAAAATTATCTTAAGGTGAGTTAGTGGTATTTTTCTGAGAACTTCCAATTTTTGATGAGTAGTGAATGATACTAAACTTTAATTAAAAACAATTTTTTTAATCAAAATAATTTATAGTGATAAATTATAATATAGAGTGGTTTTAAAGTATATTTTGAATAAAATTTTACCATTTAATCCAATTTTTGTCGTTGGACGTAATTTCTCATTTAAAATAGACATAAACAAGTGTCAATCTTTTGAGAGTTATTATTTCTTAAAAAACACGCGTTTTGTTTTGACAAGGGGAATTAATTTTAAATTAATTTCTGCCACTTCAGTGATTTGAATTTAAAAAAATTGATTCCATATTTATAATCAGGATGTCCAAATTTTGTAAATAGGTAACTTTTATTTTTAGACATTTTGAATAATTATTTCGGTAAATATTTTATTTACCATGGTTAAAGGATAAATCTGGTAAATAATGGTAAAAAAATAATATTATAATAATATTAAGTTCCCCTAAAACGTGTCCTAACACTATTTTAGGATACATGTCCAACCATGGGCATCTTTGGGTCGATTTTGGGACCCCATAGAGCCACTTGTTAGTGATAATGACACTTTATATTAATTAAGTTAAAGTAAATACAAAAATGAAATAAGCATATATTTTAGAAAATAAATTTTTACATAGGGTTATATATGTTATCATTTAGACTATAAATATTAATTATAAAGCTATAACTATTTACTACATAATGGTATTTTATTTATAATTTTTAGACATTTAATAAATAAATTTATTTATGACACAATAATGATGTAGTATTTTCCTTATTAATGAAAGAATCAAATAAATGGCCTTATAAATGTTACAATAAATACAATTTTAAATTTTTGATGTCATGCACGAATTTTATAGGTTAATATGACTTTATAGGACTGTTTAAATGAATTTAGTTCAATTTTATAAAGTTTTTAGGACTTTAACAAAAATCAATTATTAAATAGTGTCAAAATTTCCATAAAGGAGTTTTTAAAATAAATATTATATTATTAATTGATATTCTATTCCAAAAAATATAAGGTTGGGCCAAAAGACTTATATAATGATATGTGTATCATTAATGAACCACATGGGGTTCTATTGAAAGTATATAGTATGTTTATTAACCATATAATATAAAAATACAAAGAGACATGGTAAATGTCAAACTATTTAACTAAGCATTAAATCTAAATGATAAAGTTTATATAGGGACACAAAACTATCTAAAACCTATCAGTTGAGGGGTGTTCGACCTATCCCCACCTTAGACTATAAATAATCCCATTTTGATCCATTATAAACCGAAAATGATTTTATAATAAAATAATATTTCTAGCATTTTCTAAGGTTCCCCTCACCCTTCTTATAAAAGGGCACTCCCCATTCTCTCTAATTCACACCATCAAAGCCATTTTTCTCGGCCAACCCCTGCCAAAAAACACTCTAAAATTTCCTCCCTTCATTCTAGAGTCCTTTCATTAGTCATAAAGACAACTTAAGGATCTCTTTTGATCAAATCAAAAGGAATAACCTGAAGAAGAGTTAATAATTTCACCACCCTCTTTCAAGTTCTTTTCTTCTTACACTTCTTCTTTCTTTGTTATTTACATTATAGAATAAAAACTATAGTATCTTTTATATAATGTGATTTTATTATATGTATGGTACAACCAAATTCATTATTCTATCCATCATTTGAATGACATGTCACCATACGTGCATACGTACAGATTACAGTCTCCACGTCATGGTGTAAATGTTATTAAATACATTATTATTTGGATGGGAATAATAATGATGTTTAATTTGTGAAAATAATAAATATAACATGATAATTATTTTTTATATATGATATAACATACAATTATACATTATTTTAATATCATAAGAATGATATTGTCCCTCGTGCGTACGTACGAATTACCGTCTCCACGAACGTGATGAGATTCATTCCCCATCATATCCATTCAAGAATAATTTTCATTATATGATTAAAATAAATGTTTAAAAAATTAATATAATTTCAGATATGAATAATATAAATCCCATCCACAAAACATATGACTCACAAAACAAAGAACATAAAGGAAAATGAATCTGTTAACACCCAAAACGACAATAATACTAAGATATTATTAAAAAAGCAATTTTAAAAGGTCATATATGATATAATATTAATGTATATGATTCTTTTATAATTTAATAACAATTATTTAACCATTATACATGAGTTTTACCTACCATAAACCAAGAAAAAGTAAATGGTAAGGGTTTATTTCACAATCTCTACATTATCTGAGGTTTTTTACATGTAATTATCTACTAGGACCTCTTTATCATCCACATAGATGTTTCTTAAAAATGTATTTCAAGACATTATTAATATTTTATAGACAATGAGTTAAATTCATTTATACCCTTGTTTAACTTTTTAGAAGATATTTATAATGGAATATTTCTGTCGTTTTCCAAACATGGTCCTTTTTAACCTTTTCGACCAACATTAATGTAAGAATGTATTTTTTAACTTATACGGTGGGTGCGGATTTTTTCCGCCATTATAAAATCATTGAAGCTTACCTTACAAGATTATATGAATATTTTCAAAGTAAATGTTATATTTTATAATTATGTGACTTTTAAATGATTTCAAAAAAAGAGATATTTCTCTCAAATAGTTTTGGTTTCATCTATGTCAACATCCTTTGATGAATTTTAAGCTTATTTGAAGTTGATTTATTATAATAAAAAACTTCCCTATTGTATTGAATTTCTTGTGATATGTTTGACTGTGGATGTTTTATTTTTATAACATTCATGGTTTATGGAGAAGTTATTGACATTTCGTATGCTAGTTTTACTACGAATGTTTATGTTATGTTTAAACTTGTTCATATGAGGAATGAATTGGATTTAGTATGTCACTGTTGGATCTCTCTATAGCTCCTCAATTCATCAGTAGGTCTCATGAGACAAACTAGTGTCTTGGCACAAGGCCATGACAAAATCTTATTCACAGTCTTGGCACAAGGCCTTGACTATGTGGTTATGATAGTCTGGAATTATGCATTCCTTCATTATGAAAGTGGTTATTGATATTGCATGTGATTATTCAACTAGTAGAATATACATGTGAATAAGTAAATGGAATTATTTCATTTTATTGTTTCCACATTATGTTGATGTTCATGTTTAAAAGGATTTTGTTTTAGTTATACACTGCCTTAAATGTTTATGCTTATTTATGAAAGTTTCCGCTATATTGTTATCCGTACTGAGCATCTCAGATCACCCCTTTCTATGTTTTAATTTTCCCAGGATTTGGAGAAATATTTTATGACTAACCTGTAGGGATAGTCTGAGGGGATATGAGTGTGGACTATGGAGACTATGTTGTTTTAGTTTTTCACTTTATAATGTAATGTAAGACTTATGAATGTATCTAGTGTTTCCAAGGCTACTAAACTAATCGGGCTTTAGATACATGATCATTTGTGATCATGAAAATGATATGTAATAATGCACCGACTCTGTATAATTGGGGTCAGGGCATTATAGTTGTTATTAGAGGAAGTTTTGTACAATCCTTGGAAACTAGATTTAGATAAACTCTATTTAGAGCACATAACCCTAAGATAGACTTTGAGGATTAGAATAGAAGAACATCCTAGAATTTTGGTATTGTAAAGATTTTATGATTTTTCCAAGAAATACATCATTTTATAGATACTAGTAGGTAGAGGCGGCTCAGGAATAGATGTACTTACCAGTAAAACCCGAAAAAACCACTTTATGCTAAACTCGAATGGGAACTGGTGCATGACAACGGACCTTGCCGCACTCTTGGTTACGACACTCCCAGGGGATATGCTTAGGATAATTATAATTTTCTTCACAAACCATTATGAAGGGTTTATGAGTACATACATCCTCAAAGATAACATTTTAAGGATTATGTATTATATCCATAAACTATTAATTTTATGTTAAGTGTTTTAGAAGTTTGGATTTATGTATTGCGATTCATAAAATAATCTAGTGTATGCCATTGTTCAGAAATGGCGCCTAGTAGAAGGAATGGAAACCATATCAATACACGCACTCCATGTATGGATTTCACTTCTTCTAAAGTTAATTATAGTGGAGCTGGTGACACAACTGGGGATGATCAGCTTATCACCATACTGGTAAAACTCACTCAGGTTATGAATAATTACCTTACCCGTATGGAGCACCCTGATCCACAATATGGAGGATCTATGTTAGATCACTTCATGAGGCAATAAACACCAAAATTAAATGGGAGTACAAATCCATTATTTTTTGAGAAATTGATAAATTCCTTAGAGAAAATATTCCACACCTTGAGGAGTAACAAAGGGGAAAAATTTGTCATGATAGTTTACCGCCTCACTGGAGATGCCGATCAATGGTGGTCATTGATTCAAAACACAAAGGAAGATAATGAAGTATAAAATATTGAATGGAGGGAGTATAAAGAGATTTTCTTATAAAAATACTTTCCTTGTAACCATCGAGCAGATATAAAAATGCAATTTCTGAGTCTGAGGAAAAAGGAGGAAGAGAATGTTGAAATGTATGAGTCTAACTTTATAAGGTTAGCAAGGCATGCTGCAGATTATATATGTAACCCAAGAAGTAAGATTGATCATTTCTTTAATGGTTTAAAACCGTTTCTCTGTTGAGCATTAGTCTCACAATCCTTCTCATCGTACGAAGATATTGTCTCATGTGATATTAAGACAGCAAAATAATTCTCTAAGTCATACAACTTTAAAGAGAAGAAAGAGAAGAAGAGATCTAATGATCACTCTGGAAATGGAAATATGGGGAAGAAGGGAAAAGTTGAATATCCATCCTGCAGTAAATGTGGGATGAAACACCCTGGTACTTTCTTGAAGGGAATGTGAGTCTGTTACAAGTGTGGTGAAAAAGGCCACCAAGCTCATGATTGGAAGGGGAAGAAATAAGCTACCGATGCTCAATGCTATAATTATTGGGAGATGGAAAATTAAGAAAATGGATTTCTTAAGTGTTAGGGAATCTTACTCCAGAAAAGGCCAAGAGATAAAGTCCAAGCTTATGCGATCACTACTGCTGAGGTTGAAGCTCCAAAAGATGTGGTGGCGGGTAATTTAATGGTTTCCTCAAGTTTAACCAATGACTTATTTGATTCTGGATCATCGCATTGTTTCAAATCTTCCCAGTTTTCTATGAAAATTAGATATTTCCAATTTGATTTAACAAGGGAGTTTTCAGTCAAAAGTCCAAATGGAAGTATCATCGCAAAAAAGTTCTATGAATCCATTCCCATTAGAGCATATAAATGTTTTTTATCTGTTGATCTCATCATCATACCCATTATTGAATTTGATATAATCCTTGGTATAGATTGGATTTCAGACCGTGATGCAAAAATTTATTGTAAGAAGAAGGAGGTTACTATTTTTTATGGTGATGATAAAGAACACCTTATATTTAGAGCATAATCAACACCACCTAATTCTTATCTAGATCCACCCCCAGTAGATCAACTAAATACAATTATTTGGGAGGAAGAGAGTGAAATAACTGTGGGTGAGGAAAGGACTTTTAAAATATAGTATGTCCCTATTGTGAAATAATATCTTGATGTATTTCCAGAAGATTTACCTAGACATCCTCCAGAACGAGAAATTGAGTTTTCTATTGATTTAATTCCTGGATCAAGGCCCATATCGAAGACCCCTTATAGAATGGAAACTGTGGAATTATTGTAACTAAAGAAACAACTAGATGAATTGAGAAATAATGGATTTATTCTCCCTAGTGTTTCTCTATGGGGATCCCCTATCCTTTTTGTTAATAAGAAAGATGGATCTATGAGGTTGTGCATCGACTAAAGGGAGATCAATGTTATAACAATGAAGAACATGTATCCCCTACCTCGCATTGATGATTTAATTGACCAAATTTATTGAGCATAATACTTCTCAAAGATTGATCTTAGATCTAGATACCATAAGTTGTGTGTGTATAAGGAAAACATTCCAAAGACAGCATTTCGAACCAGGTACGGGCATTACGAGTTTACAGTAATTCCTTTTGAAATGACTAATGAACCCTCTGTATTTATGGATCTAATGAATAGAGTTGTTAAGGAATATCTTGATGACTTTGTAGTGGTATTTATTGATGATATCTTGGTATAATCCAAAATCTATCAAGATCATGAAAATCACATGTCCATTATCTTGAAGACTCTGAATAGACAATAATTATATTGGAAGTTTAGAAAGTGTGATTTTTGGCTTCAAGAGATTTTCTTTCATGGCCATATTGTCTCTAAGGATGGAATCTTTGGTGATCCTTATAATAAAAGATAAATCCATGAATGGCCAGCTCCAATGAATATAACCGGGGTATGCTGTTTTGTTGGTTTAGAAAATTATTATCGATTTAACGTCCATATTTTTACCTGATTGGCTAACCAATTAATGAAGATAAATTGTAAATGGGATAAATTTTTTTGGACAAAATAGTGTGAAGAATGTTTTGAAGAACTGAAGATAATATTACTCAGTGATCCTATCTTGACTCTCCCATCAGGGAATGATGGGTTTGTTATTTATAGTGATGCTTCAATGAAAGGAATTGGTTGTGTCTTTATGCAGAATGATAGTGTTATTGTCTATGCATCATGACATCTGAAAATTAATGAGAAAAACTATTATACTCATGATCTTGATTTATCTGCTATAATCATTGCTTTGAAGATATGGAGTCATTATCTCTATGGTGAAAAATGTGAGATATATACTGAACAAAAGAGTTTGAATTATATTTTATCACCGAAAGAACTCAACATGAGGCAAAGGCGATGGCTTGAACTACTCAAGGATTATGATTCCACTATACCCTACAACCCGGGGAAGGAAAATAAGGTGGAATATTCTTTGACCAGAAAGGATCATGGACTTTTGAACAAAATGAGAGTTGAAAGGGATGCAATTTTCGTGGATCTAGTAAAGTTGGATATGGGAATAACCATGGAAGGTGAAACATCAAAAGTTTTTCAAATGGTTTCCAAACCATCTTTACTAGAAAGGATAAAGTGTTCTCAGACCGATGATGCAGAATTTCAAAAGAAGATTAATGCAGTTAACGATGGGAGATTGAGTGACCTTGTGTATGAAGATGGAATTTTGAAATTTGGGAAGAGACTTTGTTTTCCAGATATACCTGATCTAAAAAGGGAATTATTTGACGCTTTTCATTGTTCAAATTTCTCTATACACCATGGGAGCACCAGAATATATAGATATTTGAAGGAACAATTTTTTTGGGACAACATGGAGATAGATATTGGTGATTTTGGGTCAAGATGTATGGTTTTTCAACAAGTGAAAGATGGAAGGCAACATCCTAGAGGAGCCATGAAACCTCTTCCCATACCTGAGTGGAAATGGGATAATATCATGATAGACTTTTTCAGGGGACTACCAAAGACTCCTAGAAGGAACGATGCAATATGGGTCATTATTGATCATCTTACCCAGTCATCACATTTTCATGCTATAAGGGAAGATTTAATGCTTTAACGTCTAGAATGACTATATATTAATGAATTTTTGAGGATTCATGGAGTACCACTATCAATTGTTTCTAATCATGATCCCTATTTTACTTCAAGATTTTGGAAAAGTCTTCAGAAAGACCTAGATACTGAACTTCGTTTGAGCACTGCCTACCACCCCCAAACTGGTGGACAATCAGAACGGACTATTAAAACCATAGGAGGCATGTTGGGATCTTGCTCACATGACTTTCGAGTTATGTGGGATCAATATTTACCTCTCATGGAACTTTCTTATAAAAATAGCTTCCATTCAAGTATTAATATGGCACCATAAGAAGCGTTATACAGAAAGAGATGTCGCACACCAACCTGTTGGGATGATGTTGGTGAAAGAAAACTTGTAGCCCCAGAACTTGTTGAGGAAACGACAGAAAAGGTGAAGGTAATCCAAACTCACATCAAAGCAGCTAAATGTTGGCAGAAGAGCTATACCAATAACCAATGGAAGGATTTGGAATTTCAGGTAGGAGATCATGCCTTCTTGAAGGTATTTCCATGGAAGAGTGTTATATGTTTTAGAAAGAAGGGTAAATGGTGTCCCAGGTACATCAGACCGTTAGAAATTCAAGAACGAATTGGGGCTGTAGCTTAACATTTGGAAATGCCGCCAAGTCTCTCCAATGTTCACGATGTGTTCCACGTATCACTGTTGAGAAAATACATCCTTGACCCAACGAAAGTACTCACCTATGAGGAAGTAAAAAGGGAACCTGATCGGTCTTATTGTGAAGAGCCTGCCAAGATTCATGATACCAGAGAACAAGTGTTGAGAAACCGGATGACTCGCCTGGTAAATTTTTATGGAGAAACCATAAGATGGGAGAGGCAGTGTGGGAACCTGAGGAATTTATGACGAAGAACCACCCAAGTCTTTTTATGCTATAATATTCTAGAAATATCGAGGAGAAAATTATTTGAAGGAGTGGATAATGTAACACCCCCAAGCTTCCATGGTACGCTTCTCTTTAAATAATATAGTAGCGTGTGTTGTACGCAACTTTATGTTCTAACACACCAAAACCAATCAAACTAACTGTTATGAATAGTAATACCAATTTTTTTGAAATTTTATAAATTTTATCTTTCAAAATGGACTTCATTTTTGGATTCATAATATCAAAATTAACTTAGGGTGGGTTTTTGGTATTTTTCTCAGAACTTCCAATTTTTGATGAATAGTGAAAAATACTAAACTTTAATTAAAAACAAATTTTTTAATCCAAATAATTTATAGTGATAAATTATACAATTGAGTGGTTTTAAAGTATAGTTATAATATATTTTTACCATTCAATCCAATGGTGGTCATTGGACGTAATTTCACATTTAAACTAGAAATAGACAAGTGTCAATCTTTTGATAGTTATTATTTCTTAAAAAATATGCTTTTTGTTTTGAAAACGAGAATAAATATTTAATTAATTTCTGCCACTTATGTGGTTTGAATTTAGAAAAATTGATTCCATATTTAGAATCAGGAGGTCCAAATTGTGTAAATAGGTAACTTTTAATTTTATACATTTTGAATAATTACTTCGGTAAATATTTTATTTACCATGGTTAAAGGGTAAATCTAGTAAATAAGGGTAAAAAAATAATATTATAATAATATTAAATTACCCTAACACGTGCCCTAACCCTATTGGATGATACATGTTCGACCATGGTCATCTTTGGGTCGATTTTGGGTCCCCATGGAGCCACTTGTTAGTGTTAATGACACGTTATATTAATTAAGTTAAAGTAGATACACAAATGACATAAGCATATATCTTTTAGAAAAACAATTTTTACACAGGGTTATATATGATATAGTTTAGAGTATAAATATTCATTAGAAATATAAAACTATTTCCTACATAATGGTATTTTATTTATAATTTTTAGACATTGAATAATTAAATTCATTTATGACATAATAATGATTCAATATTTTCCTTATTAATGAAAGAATCAAATAAATGGTATTATAAATGTTACCATAAATTCAATTTGAATGTTTGGATTCCATTAATGAATTTTCCAGGTTAATATGACATTTTAGGATTGATTAATGGAATTTATTTTTATTTAATAAAGTTTTTAGGATATTTAAAAAATCAATTTTTAAATAGTGTCAAAATTGACATAAAGAGTTTTTAAAACAAATATTATATTATTAATTTGTATTCTATTATTAAAAATATAATGTTCAGAAAAAAGACTTATATAATGATAGGTGTATAATTAATGAATCAATTGGTGTTATCTTGGAAGTATATAGTATGTTTATTAACCATATAATATAAAAATACAAAAGAGACATGGTAAATGTCAAACTATTTAACTAAGAGTTAAATATAAAAGATAAAATTAATATAGTGACCCAAACCTGTCTAAAACCTATTGGTTGAGTGGTTTTAGACCTATCCCCACCTTATACTTTAAATAATCTACTTTGGAGACATTAGAAACTGAAAATTATTTTATTATAAAATAATATTTCTAGTTTTTTCTAAGGTGCCCCTCACCCCTCTTATAAAAGGGCACTCCCTATTCTCACTAATTCACACCATCAAAGCAATGTAGATCCGCCAAAACCTTCCCAAATACCCTTTAAACTATCCTCCCTTCATCCAAGAGGCATTTCTTTAGTCATAAAAAAACTTATGGACCCCTTTTGATCAAATCAATAGGAAGAACCCGAAGAAGAGGTAATAATTTTACCACCCTCTTTCAAGTTCTTTTCTTCTTCCACTTCTTCTTTCTTTGTTATTTCCCTTATAAAATTAAAACTCCAGTATATTATATATACGGTGATGTTATTATAAATATGGTACATCCATATTCATTATTCTATCCATCCTTTGAATGACATATCACCATACGTGTGTACGTACAGATTACCGTCTCCACGTCGTGGTGTAATTGTTATTCAATACATTATTATTAGAATGAGTATAATAATGATGTGTAATTCATGAAAATAATAACTATAACATGATAATAATTCTGTATATATAATATAAAATCCAATTATATTTTATTTTAATATCAAAATAATTATATTGTCTCTCGTGCGTACGTACGGATTACCGGCTCCACGAATGCGATGAGATTCAATCCCCATCCTATCCATTCAAGAATAATTTTCATTATATGATTAAAAATAATGTTTAAAGACTTGATATAATTCCGGATAATAATAAGAAACATCCCATACATAATAAATAAGACTCACATAACAATGAACATAAAGGAAAACGAATCTGTTAACACCTGAAACGACGATAATACAAAGATATTATTAACATAGAAATGTTAAAAGGTCATATATGATATCATATTAATAAATATGATTCTTGTATAATTTAATAACAATTATTTAACCATTATAGAGGAGGTTAACCTACCATATACCATGGAAAATTACATGGTAAGGGTTTATTTTTCAATCTCTACATTATCAGAGGTTGTTTATATGTAATTATCTACTGGGACCTCTTTATCATCCACATCCATGATTCTTAAAAATGTTTTTCAAAACATTATTAATATTTTATAGACTATGGGTGAAAGTAATTTATACCCTTTTATGACTTTTTATAATATTTTATAAAGGAATCTTTCTGTCATTTTCCAAACAAGGTCCTTTTTAACCATTTCGACCAAAATAAGGATAGAATGTCTTTTTTAACTTATACGGTGGGTGCTGTTTTTTTCCGCCATTATATAATCTTTGATGCCTCCCTTACAAGATTATAAGAATATTTTAAAAGTAAATGTTTTATTTTATAATTATGTGACTTTTAAATGATTTCAAAAAAAGAGACATTTCTCTCAAATAGTTTTGATTTCATCTATGTCGATATCCTTTGATGGATTTCAATATTATTTGAAGTTGATTTATTAAGATACAAATCTTACATTTTTTATTTAAGGTTTTGTGATATGTTTGACTATGGATGTGTTATTTTTATAACATTCATTATTTATAAAGAAAGTATTCACATTTCATATGCTAGTTTTACTATGAATGTTTTTGTTATGTTTAAACCTATTCATACGAGGAATGCATTGGACATAGTAAGTGACGAGTGGAGCCCGCTATAGCTCCTCGATACATCAGTATGACACATGAGAAAAACTAGTGTCTTGGCACAAGGTCTTGTACAAATCTTATTTGTAGTCTTAGAACAAGGCCTTGACTCTGTGGTTATGATAGTATGGTATTATGCATACTTTCATTATGAAAGTGGTTATTGATATTTCATGGGATTATTAGGCTAATAGAATATCAATTTGAATAAGTAAATGGAATTTTTTCATTTTATTGTTTCCATATTATGCTGATATTAATGTTTAAAAGTATTTGTTTTAGTTATACATTGCCTTCAATGTTTATGCTTTTTTATGAATGTTTCTGCTATATTGTTATCCATACTGATCATCTGAGCTCACCCATTTCAATGTTTCATTTTTCCTAGGATGTGACAAAGTATTTTATGACAGAACTATAGGGATATTCTGAGGAGATATGAGTGTGGAATATGGAGACTATGTTGTTGTAGTTTTTCACTTTATGATGTAATGTCAGACTTATGAATGTATCTAGTGTTTCCAAAGCTACTAAACTAATCAGTCTTTCGAGACATGATCATTTGTGATCATGATAATGTTATGTAATAATGCACTGACTCTGGGTAACTGGGGTCAGGGTGTTACCCTCGAGATTCACAGGAACCGAGATGGTTGATGATGTTATTTGAATATTGTAATTGGAAAGTGAATTTATTAGAATCTGGAACTGCTTTTGTTTGAAATGTATGGTTTTTCGCTAATCCTAAAGTGGATTTTTGAAAATGAAAAAAATAGATTTGGATCGAAGAGAATGTTATTAGTCCATGAATATATAGAGGACAAAACCTTTAATGTGTGAAATATTCTAAATCATATAAGATAATATCAATGACGGAAAAATAGCTACCCTAACTTAAAATATTAAGACATTGAATTTTATTTTCTAAATCATGTATTTTTAAAGGATCCAACATGGTTGAGAGTCATAATATTTAGAGAAATTGGGATGTAATCCCTAGTTACATTAAGAATTTTTGAATGAATAATATAATTAGGGTTGTTTCTTAATGATTGGATATTACTCCATCATTTAAAAAGTATATGATTTCTACTATGTCTTATTATAGAGGAAATATATACCAAATACAATATATTCAATCACATATGAGGGAAGTTAATAATTGTCATACATTTCTAGTAATTAAAAACATGTTTATGTTATTGAAACTAGAGAGCTTGTTTTGTGAAATCAGAAAACTCGATTGCTGATATCCCATTAGATAAATCAAAAACTAGAATAGGAACCCTGGGAGACATAATAGTCTATCAAAAATGGATATTCACACTTGATTAATAGATTATATATACCCCATTTTCAGAGGTGATATATTTTTTCGGTGGGGAATATAATACGAGAGGCCATATATTAAAACGTAAATATTTGATCTTTAACAATCTCATATCGCATAATCTATGGATAAATTATTCATATGTAAAATAAAGATAATATTTTTTAATATTAGTTTTTTTTATGAAAATAAAATTATTATTGGTATTATTCATTATGATAATTTCATATTAAATTTTTTTAGGAATATTCTAAAAAATTTATTTTTATGTGGATTGTGCAATATATCGAGTTTAAAAATATTGTTACATTGATTAAAATGAAATTATATAATAAAATTTTAAATTATTTAATTAAAAAAAGAAAATTTATTATTTATTTTTAATGAAATAAATATAGTTTATAAAAATCATATTTGAATTTTTTAATAGAAGCAATATGTTCCTTAAATATTGTTTTACATTTATCAATTTTTTCATAATAAAGTTAATATTAGAAACTTATTTGAAATTGATGATATTTTTTTTCTTATTTATAATAATAATTTCCTATATTAGCTAATTACGATCATAATATTCCATGTTATAAATATTATGTTACCTTAAGTAAAAACTAGTTAAATTATTAAAAGAAAAAATGGTATAAAAATTAATTACAATTATAAGGATTTGTAAAAATAATAAAAATATTTATATAATTGATTAAAAGAGGGGTTTCTTGGAATTTTATATTTCTCATTCCATTATTTCATATTTATGGATGAATTTTGACATGTGTAAAATTTGATCCCTTTATATTATCTTGTGATATTTACAATTCATTATCACCACTTATAAAAGGGGAATATGAACACCCCTCATGAAACTTAATAAAATTAGGTTTATTTCCAAATAAATAGTATATTATATTCAAATATAATAGCATTTGACACTTGGAAAACTTTATCACCAATGTAAGCATATGGACTTCATTTTTATTGATACTTTGGAGGAGAATTCAAGTCCCCAATGATAGTATTATAAACCACATAGATTTTCCTATTGAGTTACATCCGTAATATTACTTTTATAGACATTAATATAATGATATTAAAAATATTTATACACTGTTATGTTGCTAAATTAATTATATTATCATTTCCAATTCATATATTTCATCCATAAAAAAAACAGAACCACTACTGCTTCATTAAGTCGAGTTCCTCATCCACAACGTAACATGTTTAATTTTCATTATACATCTTTCAACGATTGATCAATGTAGGTTATTAAAGGATAATTGTTTTTGAATATATTATAATTTTTTTTATAAAAATGTATACAAAATATAAATTATTTTTTCAATACAAATAATAGTAAATTTAAATATTTAAAATAAGCTTACTAAGAGAACAATATATTATTCAAATTGTGTAACATTTTTAAATCAATATTTTCGTATTCTACTTCATTCCAATTATGATATATGTCACTAATAAACATTAACTATTATCATTATGGTTATGGTTTAATAATGTTACAAAAATACCTAATAATTATTCATTAAATGAGGGTATGCCCATGTTTTGGTTAGTTTAACCACATACATGGACAATACATTAAATTTATACAACTAAAAACTATGGGAACATAATTTCTGTTATAGTATTATAGAAATTGGTGACTAACGATTTTGTTTATATACATATATATTATATTAATATCTAATTCAATAATTAAGGAAACTCCTTTAATTTTTCATAAATCACCAAAACATTCCTATTTTAAACTTCATCTTCATGTATGAGGTTTAAAACACATAAGAATTGAATTTGATAATTATTAAATTATTATAAATAAAACCTAAAAATAACATAAATGGTATTTTATAAATTTAATTTTGAGGAAATATGAATATGAAAACTATTATTTTAAAATTAGTACAAATCCTCAATAATATAGACATAAATGTGGAAAATCATACTATTTCATATACAAGATGACTATTTTCAAAAAACATTATATCAAATGAATACCATTAATGTTTTTAATAAAGTGATTAAGAAATCTATTATTATTAAACCTAAGATGAGATTAAATTTATGGAATTAATTATTAGATGTTAGGGTTTATCATCTCAAACATCCCACATTGTGACATGATTTATATTATTCCCCTAATTTTTTTATGCTGTTTATATACTAAATATTAGAGATGTTTTATTTTGAAATTACATTTTAAATTTTATTTTATGATAATATATATCACATATAATTCTATAATATTTGATTTCATTTATATTCAATCCACAAGTAGGGTATTTCCATAACAATATTTATTCATTTGGACTCACTTTAATGGATGACTATTTTCATTTTTTAAATAAACATAGATGGAAAATTTTTTTCATGTTACACCTATTATTATATTAATTTCAATGTGTATATTCTTATCCCTCCCTCATTATCTATTGATCAAAGTGTTACCATAGCTTTTATAATACTCAATCTTTTCGATTGTTTAATATCCATCTTATGTCATGTTAATGTAAATTTTAATTTAGATTTATAGAAAACAAATCCATTACTACTTAACGGATTTTGGATATGGAGATCGATAATGTGAACACAATAGTAATAACCTGTACACTATTTGGATGACCATTGACTTATTCATGACCTAGATGCACAATTAGTGGGCCTAGGAATGAGTAAAATGTGAGAAATATTTAAGGGTTATGGTGTAGAATTTTCCAAATATAATAATGAACCAACTAGAATTTTTTAATAGAATTTCCCTTTTCCCTGTGTATAGAAAACAATTTAATTAAAATAGTATAATCCATGGATATATGAACACACTGAAGGTACCCTCACACATATATTTATTTGAAAAGTTCATTACTTATTGAATTGATGATAAAACATGACATTGGACAAGATTATGGGATGTTATTCTAGGAATCAATATTTTCCTTTTCAATTATGATATTTTTTAGGAATGTATTTATCAATATATAGATAACCATGTTTTATTCAAAAATATGTTCCTAAGGGAATTCTATTAGTGGTATTTGTGACTCTTATATTTATATAAATGGGAATAATTTTTTGATGGTGATGACCAGAAATATTTATCCCCCAGATTTTTTAATAGATATTAGGAGACCAAACTTGTGGTTTTTGGTGTATACCACTTCCCATAAGAGAATATGTTTATTTTCTCAATTAATTGTCAAGAATTATTTATGTTAATCATTCTGAAATCCATAATTTTTAGATAACATATGAATTTTAGATATATATATATATATATATATTAATAGATATAGACTTTACATAGTTTCAGTTGATTATATATTTAGGTTGTTTATCCTTCCATCAATTTCAATTATTCCATATTTATTTTTTGATAGTTTCTACTATATGTTAACCCATAATAATCATATGAGTTCACCATTATTTTTCTTCATTTCCATTGGATGTCTAGAAGTGGTCTATGTATAATTTTCATGTATATGATTAAAGGGATAATAATTTTCTCAAATTTCATTATGTTGTATCTTATCTCTTCATGTGTAATTTATGTAATATCTATGCAGAAAATAGTACTAAGTTGTCAAATCCTGTAGTAAATTCGTTAATCATCACCACAACTATAATATAACTATTTTCTTTTGGTTTCTGGAGTCCCATATTTTAATGGTTTATACATGGGAATATTGATGATTTATACTGGGCTAGAAGGGGATATGTCTTATGTCAAGTTGGATCATGTGTGAAGCCATGTTTATTTTTTAATTTGAATCAATTTTGGATCTTATTTCATGGTTTTGGACCAACATTTATATTATATAATTAAATTGGACCTAGGGTTTGAACCATGATTTTTTATTGATGATTCATGTATTCAATTATTTTCCCCCTCTGGTTGTTACTTAGTTTTTTTCCATAAGTATAGTTTTACTCAGTTTATCTTTGGTTAGTTATTGATGTAGGTTCCATTATGAATCATATTAAGACATATAGGATATTTTTTTTATTGGTTATGAAAATTATTTATAGATAATATTTATTTCCATGTTCTACCATTTTATATCAATTCTAAATAGTTTAAAGATGTATGCTAGGTCTATGTTTTTTAAAATATACTATTGTATTAGTGATAGATATTTTCATCTTGTGATTTCCTGATGCTTTTGAGGATTTGACAAATATTTTAGATTTTTTTTAATTTGAAGTCATTTCACCCCTCTAGTCCATCATATGGAATTCATTCTAAATGTCAATTGAACATGTTTTTAGTTTTCAAATACTACATGATGAAAACTTGTTTGGTTTCCAACAGTGGAATTGAGCAGAGAATTATTAAATCCATAAATCATAATTTCATGTTAGCTATTGTTATTTTATTTTTTCATTGGGATGTTTGAGATTATATGATGTTTTAGTTCAAAACATGGTAGAATCATGAAATTTTCCTCTTATGATTTATTTTCATCCTTGTTTTATGGTAAACCATATAGTTACCTTTATATATGGATTTCTGTAATTCATTTTTTTATATTAATAGTTGTATATAGGGGTAGAACATTTTTTAAGAACCATATGAATCCTATTAGAAACCATTCTTGATCTTTAGTGTGTATGGGTAATACTTATGACTTATCAATGATTTAATAAAATTATGCATAAAGATTATTTATTGGCCTTATAAGTTTACATTTAAATTTGGAAATCTATGTGTATATGTATTCTGTCCATATAGATTATCAATGAATAATTATGCATGGTGGGTTGGCCATGGGAGTGGAACCCACATAGTTTCTTCATTGTTTGTAAAATCTCAAGGGATAAATATGTAGCCTTCCCATATTTTATAAAATTGTAAATTAGTTATTTTTCCCCAAAAAATATTAACCCATCCCCACTATTCCTTATTCCTCTTTATTCAATTGTGTTTAAGGAAAATTAAATGAATATTTATACCTCTCCAACTCATTATAATGGCCATGAACCATGGTTCCTTGTGGATTTTATCTTGTTACGATCCTCTAAACTAATTACACTCTAAAAATACATCATTATATTTATTTTAATTTATCCCAAGAATAAAATAATCCATGGAGCTCTAAATTAGGGTTTGGATTGTAATACTTATATGGGAGATTATATATGGGATAGATAGGATGTTTAATTTCTCTATTTTTTCATCCTCTATAAAAGGTGATCAATTTTAATTTTTTTATTTTGGATGATAATGTTGTTTCTATTCTATACCAATTTATTTATTTATTTTATAATATTGGTTTTCCTAAATATGATTAATAATTACAATTGTTTGTAAATTTTTTTCTCATAAGTGATGGAATGGTATTTTTAAATGGTTTTAACCCTTTTCATGGAATGAGCTCCATTTCATGTATCTCTATAAAAAAATATATTTTTTAAAAGGATATAATTGTTTTTAATGTTTTGTGGTGAGAACCAATTTTTATTTTTAAAACTGGTTCCTACGATTAATTGATTCTCAAACATGGTGTTTGAGATGTTTAAAAAGGGTTTTTTACTTGGATTTTTTTTATTTTAGTTTTTTGATAACCCCATTATGTTATATTTGTAATATTTTTATAGAATTTAATATATCAATGGTGTTATTAGGAAACCTATATGTTCTGAAATGGTTTTAATTAATTTAATTAATGAAATTGGACACATTATTATATTGATATTTTAATATAAATAGTGCAATTTGGAACTATATTCTAATAATATTTCGAATAATGAATATTTCATATCATTTTAAAATTCAATGTAATAAAATTCTTATAAACCTATTACTCCCATTATATATATTCATCCCATTAATTTGTGGTTATTGATGCATGTGGTATTTTAATGACATAATAAGTGATTATTTATTGTGAGGGTATTGGAGGTGAGTTTAGTATTTGTGTATAAATGTATAAAATTTTCTCTCTTCATGATTTATATATAGGATTTGGTTTTACAACTCATAATTTGATTTGATGGTATTCTGAGGAGACTAGGAAGAGATTATTATAATTATATATAACATTGTAGATAAGTAATCATATAGGGAGGGGGTCGTACTATCCTAAGGTATTTAAAGGAATTCAATTTGTCCCACTATCATGAGTGGGCTAGTAAAACTCATTTTTCCATCTGCAAGATATCTAATATTGGATGTTTTATCTCTTAATTTTTTGATGAGATTACTAGGGACATGATATGTATTATGTTGTTGAACTAATATACATATCATCAGCAATTGTTTTACCTAAATATGTCGAATGTTTCAATTATTCTAGTGTAAAATTTTGGATTACTTAGAATATTTTTTCTTATCATTTATTTTATCGCCTTTTTAAAGTGTGATTTCATGAATTAATTCTCATTGTTGTATTGTATCACTTATGCATTGATCACATAGTGCTATCTTTTTATTACTTCTGATTTTATGTGTTTTTGGGTACATTTCAAATTTTTCTATTAATTGGTTTGAAAAATTGAATTAAATAAGATTGAAATGGTGTTTTATTTTCAAATGGTAATTGGAAATATTTGGTAAAAAATTGAAAGTGAAATTATTTTTAACTAAAATTTGTGAGTTATAAACCAAATATTCCTTTCATCGTGAATTTTAAAACTACTAAATTGTTTTAAATTGTTGTTTTGGAAAAAAAATATAAAATTTAAGACAAAAATCATGCGATTTAAATTCAAATTTTAAAGGGGTGTTTTTTATTTTATTTTGAATTTATATTTATAGGGGTGGATTGGTACAATATTATTCAACTGAGATAAATTGTTTCCCTAATAATTTTTTACAGTTAATAAAATATTAAGAGGAATGTTAACCATTATATTTTGAGATTTTTTGGGTTTATAATGTAATTAATATTGACGATCCTATTTTTTATGACATTAAAAATAACCACTAATGGAATTTAGTATGATAGTGATTTCACTGATTTAGAGGGAGGAACAAAATTGGGATATATAGCTAACACCTATTTAATTAAGGTCCCAATTTCGGTTATAGTTATATTATCTATTTTTATCCATAGATGGTGAGTTTTTATGTGGAGTGAATATGAGGGATGGATATAAGTTATTGAGATATTTGGTTTGGGTTTTTATTTTTGGAATTTTGATGTACATTCCTACTGAATGAATTTATTTTCAATATTTTTTTCCTTTTCAATCTAAAATTTTATATATCATCCTATATTAAATTTAATGTATATTTATACAGGTTTAGTTATAATAATTGATAAATACTCTATTAACTTGTTGGTTTATTACTATGTTTTTATAAGATATTTATTGGAAATATAAATTATGGATGGTATTTTTAATGTTACTGGTAATGATCAATGGAATTTCAACACTTACTTGATATATAAATTGTTCCTATGGAATTTCATTTGATGCTCCTATGATAATTTCTACCCTATATGGATTGGGACATCCCATCAGGACATTAAATGATTGGCTTAATTATAAGTTGTTATTTTTTCCTAAGATAGTTCATTATGAGTGACATCTATTAAACAAGGAAATGGTGTTTCCTTCTATGATGGGTTCCAATGTGTTATTATTAAAAGTGGAGACCCATATGTATGGGGTTATTAATTCTTACATTTTATCCATTTAATTTATCACGGATGAAATATGTGACACATCAACCAATGTGTTACATAGTGTGGCAAGTGTTTTTTGAGATTTTTCTAATTAAAATAATGCTTATATTTTTTACATTCCATTGGAATGGATGATCTTTACTCCTAATTATAGGATTAAAGAATCATAAAAACTGGATTTTTTATTTTTTAGGGAGAGTTTTATGCCATGTTATTAATTTCATGTCACATTGTAACATCATGAAATTAGCGGTGTCTCCACATTGATTTTATAGAACTACACCATAGAATTAATAGGTCTATAACATGTTGTATTTTTCTCATTGAGGATAGTTCCAATGGATTTAAAACTAGATGTAACATGACTTGATTGGGGGGATGACAAGAGTGTCACACTCTCTATAGGGATATTCACTTGATACTTGCATATCACAGGGCATGAAAAAATAAATTTTTTGTGTTTTTCTAGTGCAGCACAGAGGCTGACCAGGGTCGTCTTAGTTGAAGAGCGTCATAGTTGGTTTAATAATTCATTATAATTCACATATTCTAGTTCTTTTTGGGGTTTTATAATATTTATGAAGATGATGTTTTAAAGGGTTTTATATGACAAGATATTAAAATAATGAAATGAAAACAATAAATCTAAATGAAGTGGCATATGCAGAGAGAATAAAATTAAGGAAGAAATGTCTTGGTCCTAGGGTCAGATAACACAGGTTCGTTAAATATTTATTTCTTATTTTAATTTAATTTTTTAATTAATTTAGTGAAAACTCTTTAATTAACTTCTCTCCATTGATTTATTTATTGTGGGATTTTAGCATGCGTTTGGCACACCAGACAACACCTTCTCCAGTAGTCAAGTATGGTAACACCTCAACTAAGAATGTTATTCCTAAAATACCCAGCTATTCGGTATGTCATTTCATCACTTAGGGAAACCCCAACACCGCTGTATGAATGGTTTTACTAATATATGGGATTGAAAATGATTAATCCATGAAAAGGAATGTATTTGGAAATAGGGTCATGGTGGATGGCCGCCATACCCATGCAATATTTTCGTCTCCACCACAAATATAATAAAAACATTGTGAATCCTAACCTAGGTACATGTCTCAATTTATTCACTTTCCATGGAGAAGTACATATATATCATGATGGAAACATGAAAGAGAGAGAATGAGAATGAGTTTGGAAGAGAAAACTGGTGGAAGGAGAACGTGGAATACATTAATATAAAAAGGATTAATGGATTACAGTTGAAATTAAAACTAAAATTAAATATAAATAAAATAAATAAAAATCCTAAATGTCTCTAGGAATCCTCCCCTTGGTACCATGGATGGTGTTGGGATTGAATGGAATGATATGAGAGGTAGGAGCTCCTCTCCTTTTATAGGAATATTTCTGTCCTCCAAATGTTGACATGTTGTTGGCACATTAATTTTCTGGTTGTCCCTGGGACCCCATCATGAAATTTCTTCAAAAATGAGTTGCCCAATAACCCTCCAAATTTCAACTTAGTTGGCCTTCGACTGTATGAGTTATGCTTTTTGTATTGTTGGTTTCTTTTTTAAGACGCATGTTCTAGGAAGCTTCCTCTAATATAATAACATCAAATTGAAACATTAAGGACTTAAAACCTCTATAAAATTAATTTTAGATACATATATATGTGTCCTCGTTCTATCCCAGGTAGAATGAAATAAATTGGAGTCGATTAGGAATTGATGGACGTCCAATACGGTTGTGGCATCCACACTACCAGCCTGGAAAAATCTTCAACTTCATTTATTTGTTTAGGCCTTTAGATTATTAAATCTGCCAATGGTCCATAAGAAAAAGTTGAAGAAAATAAAATAGGGATTCAAAAACAATTGTAATCACAATATTTGGAAATATTTTTTTTGAGAAATGAACAAAATACCCATGTGACAACAATCTGTTAAAATTTCAGAATAATGCCATTTTTTCATTTTGGCTCAAAATAACACAAAAAATATAAATATGTAACAATTTCCCATTAAATAACAATATTGAGGGTTTATAAACATTTAATTACAGTATAAAATAAGTGAAAATATGAGATTACTCAATTCCCCCAAATTTAAATCGTTCTTCTCCTAAAGCATAATATCTCAACAAGGAATTCAGAGGACAATATTGTTACCAAAATTAAAATTTCAATGTAATAAAATTTAAAAAATTTCAATGTCGAATCAATCATTCATAAATACACATAAAATATAAATTTGATTTCCAATTTTTCAATGAAATAATAAAATCATTCATTTTAATTTTCCCTTTTGATGAATGTTGACACTTCTCCTTTCATTCATTCAATATCCTTAATTCATTATTGTTAAATATGCCATGACATAATTTACCTCACCTTTAAATTTTGACTCTCATATCTCAGGATAAAATTCAAGTATAGTTATGCTCATGTCATGAGAACATTCACCTTATCTATAAGCTTATAAAAAAACTATTTTCTCTACTTTATAATGAAAAAAGGCACAAAAAATCATGAGGTCTTTTCAATAATGGATAAAACAACTCTGAGGTTTAAGGTTGGTAGGATTTGAGGTTATAAAAATTAAGCCTCCAAGAGGAGGTTATCACATAGGTACAATTCATGATATCCAAAAGTGTAATGAAATTCTACCCTTCAATGTAGAAACACCCACTTCCCCCAAAACTCAAATTAAGGTCAAGATCAAAGTTATTCATAATGAATGATTAATGCACCATCTTTTTTTTTAATTTGGTATATTTTTAGAAATTTATCAACAGATCAAACCTCAAATCCATCACCTAACCACATATGATTAAAAGATCTTCGGTCTCAAAAATGGTGATATTTGGTTCCCGAAAATCACAACCCATATTTCTCAATTTTTGGTTCTTTTTTTTTTTAAATTCAAAAGGGTAAAACAATGAAGAACATTTTATGATTCCAAAACCATTTACAATTCCTACAATAAAACCCACACACTTTTTTCTTACAACATATATCATCCCTTCAACCATCATTCCCTTCACCCCCACACATCATTTTTAGAATATCATGCAAATACAAAGAGTAGTGATGGAATGGAAAAAAATTGATTGAAAAATGGTTCATCCATATAAATGTAATTCATGGTCTCTATGGGCTAAAATATGAATTGATGTAAAGCTGGTCTTTCTGGATAAGGGATTTTCAAAATATGCCTTAATCATTTTAAATGTATTTTTGTACAGTAATAGCTTTGACAAGTTCAAATTCAAGTTCAAGTATGTGACATGTCCCATGATCTCTCATCAAATATGCTCAATAATAAGTAAGCAGTACATGGTTTAGAAATCCTCTTAAAAATGAGACATATGATATTGGAAAATCCATAATGGCATGATTTATCACAACAAATCAATTCACATGAATTTCAGAATTTCAAATATTGAATAATGGTGGAGGAAATTTCATTTACATAAATCCACTAATTACCTTAAATCACGAGTCATTATGTCAATATCCATGCTTCACATTTTATATTCAATTTCCCATTTTACTCATTCAAACTCCTTAATATTGAAATATAAAACATGGAATTACAGGATTCCAAAGAAACTCATGACTCTTAGAAAATTCAAGTAAAGAAATAATTCAAGTGTGCGCATGAAATTTTATCTGAATAGCTCAAAACATATTTTTTACCAAGAAATGTAAGGAGTTTAAATGTTTAAACATTAAAATTAAACTCCCTTTTGAAATAAATATTCAGTCCTGTTCCTATATTTAAGGATTCCTTTTCCCATATATAAACCTAAAAAAGATAATTACTCACTTAAGAACAAGGATGTTGTCATTAATGTTCAAAAAGATAAAGAGGATTAGGTTACATGGTCGACTAATATTAAAAATAAATTTTAAATATAAAACTAATTTAAATATAAATAATGGTATGTTCCCCCATGTGGGCCATGAATTTTTACTCCCTCTATAGGAAAGTAATAGTTTTTATCCAAAATTATTGGGAGGATGATGCTTCTATTATTTGATCCACCACAAGTGGATTTTACCAACATCCACATATTTGTTCTTGTTGAGGAGGACTCAATGGATAGAGTAAAAAAATCGCCCCTTCTCAATGTGGAATAGCTCGAATGACAGGGGAAATAAGTAGTATGAAGAATCCTCCTTAGTTTCTACTTGTGAAACATCACCCTCTCCTTCAAGTGGTTGCCTCAGATGTGATGTAGTATATGTCTCCAGTTTTTCAGGAATATCCACTAGTATAACTTCATGGTATTCCTACAGTATATATTCAATATCTTCATAGAGATCTTGGTGTGCCTTAATAGGTGCATCTTATTTTTCATCTTCATCCTCTAAGTCATACTAAGATTAATTTTATTCTGAAAATTCAATATAGTTGGGAGATATTCTCAAATTAGATTCAATAAAATTAAAAGAGTGAGAGTTTGAGACTGTATCATCTCCCTGATTTGGTTCAGCGTGAATCTTTTCTTTGGTGGAGAGTGCCTCTTGGAGTTTATATTCACTGGATATATGTAGGTAGTTATGCCCATCCATCTTGACCTCTAATTCCACCACTTGGGTGGTGTCTTCATTTAGTGGTGATGTCTCTTCTTCTTTGCAAGGATTGGGGAGATCAAGTAGTCCCTCACATTCATTCCAAAATTCATCCTACTTCAATTGATCTCCCATATGTGTTTTATTAGTCAATTCATCCTGTTTTTTATCTATCTTGGGTAGAATTGGTTGAATGAGGATGAATGAGCCTTTAGGTTACTTGACATTTACCTCCTCGGGTTCTTGAATGATAAGTGGTGAAATTTCTTCAACCACTACCTCATCTTCTTTTTCTAGTTCAGGGTCAGGTTTCTCCATCATATAATGAACATAGTCAAATGCCCATTCCATTTTCCTCCCCAAATCATCCAGAGTATTACTCATCCTTTCAACCTGGTCATTTAGATCACGATAATCAACTTATGGTTCTTCATATTACACCTGTGAGTAATCTTCCCATAAAAAACATTTAAATTTGAATATATCATGGAAAAAGGTTTATTTAGATTTTTTAATAAAGAAAACAACGAAATATTTTTTTAAAAAAATGTGAATTTATAATATGTGATCAGATTATCTACTTATCTCCCCGGGAAAGATGACAGTTTTGAAGCACGCCTGTCGCAGTGCATGAAAAAAAAACCAATTTCGACGTTTCCTTGTTCAACATAGAGGGTGAATAGGGTCGTCTCACTTAAGGAGCATTGCAGATGGTTTAATCATTAATTATAATTCACCCATTCTAATTTTTTAGGGTTTTTATATTATTTATTAAAATGATGTTTTATAGGTTTTAGAAAACACGAAAATAAAAATAAATAAATAAAAACTTTAAATCTAAATGAAGATTCATTTGCAGATAGAATGAAATTAAGGAAGAATGGTATTTTTCCTAGGATTGGATAACTCGGGTTCATTTATTATTTTATTTTTATTTAAATTCAATATGATAATTCCATTAGTGAAACCTAATTAATGAATATTTTTCCATTGTTTTGTTGAGGGTGTGATTTTATCATGCGTCTGACACACCAAACCGCACCTCCTCCAATAGACATGTAGGGTAACTTCTCAACTGATAATGTTATTCCTCAAAGACCTGGCTCTACCTTTTTCCATTCCATACCTTATGTCAAACCCAACTCTACTATATGAAGGGTTTTCCTAAGATAAATGAGGGAAAATGATTAATCTATGAAAAGAAATGTATTTGGAAATAGTGTCATGGTAGATGACCACCACACCAATTCCATATTTCCATCTCCAACAATAATATAAAAAAAACATTTCCAATTGAAGAAAAATAATAAATAAAAACGTGAAACTTCCCCTGGGTCCAAATATCATGTTAATCGTTTTCCATGGAGATGTTAATAGGGATCACGATGGAAATATGGAAGAGAGATAATGAGATTGATATTGGTAGAGAAAATGGGTGGAAGAAGAAAGGGGAACACATTAATATAAAAAATATTAATGCATTACAATGGAAATGAAAACAAAAATTAAAAAGAAAATAAATATAAAAAAATCCAAAATGGATCTTGGGCTCCTCCCCTTGGTTCCCCAGATGGAGTTTGGATGGGGATGGATGATTTGAGAGGTATGAGATCCTATCCTTTTATAAGATGATTTATGTCCTCCGAATGTTGACACGTTGTTGGCAAAATAATTGGCTGATTCATGTGTGGACCCCTTCATGAAATTTCTTCATAAATGTTTTGGTTGTTTTCCCTTCATAGTCTAACTTAATAGGACATCAGAATTATGGGTTATGATTTTTTTTATTGTTAGTTCCATTTTCTATATGCAGGTTCTAGGAAGCTTCCTCAAAAATAATAACATCCAACGACCACCTTAATGACTCCAAAACTCCCGTAAATTAATTTTTGAGGTGTTATGATGTGTATTTGTTCTATCCCAGGTGTAATTATTTCAATAGGAGGCATGTCGGCCAAAGTGGATGTCCGTTACGGGGGTGGGGTCCATGTTCTCTGCCATGAAAGATCATAAACTTCATTTATTTTTTAGACCTTTAGATGCCTGAATCATCCCCTGGTCTAATGTTGAATTAAATACAATAGGGATTAAAAAAATATATAATCCCAAAATTTGGCTCAAAATAGGACAAAAACCTAAATACGTAACAATTTCCCATTAAATAACACTATGGTGGGTTCATAAACATTTAATTACAGTATAAAATATATGAATATCTGATCTTCATCATAACTCTAAGACCCATAGGTTCATTCCATATCCTCCCTCATTTCCCATAACATGGGAATTATAATAATTGCAGGTTCACCCCACTTCATATATTTAAGGGAATGGGTTCTTATGTTAGGGATTTTAAACCAGAACCACCAATAGTCACCACTTTTTTTTGATTCCCCATTATTAGGATAGTTTTATTTGATTTTAATGTATAAATTATAGAGGAGTCTTTCAAACATATTATCTTTAAATTACCATTCATTTTATTTTATCTAACTATGTATGATTTTTTGATATGAACATCATTTAATTAAAGTATTGTATGATATAATGTGTATGGCATTAAGATCAATGTTTTCTACCGATATAGAGGAAATCAGAATATAATTTTCCCTTAGCATGTATCATCAATTCAGTAATGGTCTTTCACCCTATAAATATATCCAGGGGTTTTACTAAATTAGAAAAATAATTATTGATTGATTAGGTTATTTATGAAGTAAATTTTGTTTATATATTTTATGGTAGAATTGAAAAGAAAATCTATTTCTCATGGATTTGTGTTCTCATACAGCTCTGTGAGTTCTTTCAATGATTCATATTTGATAAAATTAAATAATTTTTTATAAAATTTTCATAATTAATTTCAATGATGGATCACCACACGATAGAATATCATGTGTTGGTATGATCATGGATATTTTTTGGACACGGTGATTGGTAATAATTAAAGGGTATGAATATAAATGATGTATCTAGTCCTTTAACATCTCCCAATGTATGATTTGTTTTATGTTCATGTGATACATAGTCTCACTAGTTGTGTTATATTGACATTAAATAAAATATTATGTGTCTCTCTAATAAATATTTTTTAGATAAAATTTTTCTATAGTTATAATTGTAAAATCACAAGATTTTATTGATTAATGTTTATTAAATAAACAATACTCTAAATTTCTTATATCACACAATTCATAAAAATACTGCATAACATTTCATAATATAAAATAAACATCAATACATCAGGGGAATAATATGTGATGTTTCTTTTAAAAATTATAGATAGAGAGAATATCACAAAATAAAAAAAAGTTATTTACAATTAATTATTTTAATTCCTTACATATTATTTATTATATATCAGTATGTTCCAACTACAGAAGTCACTAATATAGGTCCTCCATTAGGTTAATGTCATAAAAAAATCCAAACATGTCTCATGTATAACAAAAAGAGAATAAATATTCAAAGTGGAAGAAATAACACATATCAAAGAGACATAAAACATTATGAAAAACTGGATAAAAATGGTGATAAAACTAGTTGAGTCTTGAAAAGATTCCATGTGAACAACTATCACCACCAAACCATATTTCTACAAAGGCGATGACAACAATATAATCTAATATGCTACAAAATCCCCTTACCTAATCCTGAGTCCAATAAAAAACATCTACAACTAGAAAACATCAATATGAGGTATGAGAACATGTCTTAAAAGGATTCAAATAGATAATATATACAACTACTAATATTCAATATTTATTAACTCTAGATTTAATAAAACCCCAATTTAAATTTATTATTCATAAAATAAAACCATTTTTTAAATCAGAATTTTTTATTTAATGTATACCATATCCAAAAAATATATTAATATTCAATGTACATATGATAATGCATCTAATAAAAATAAAAAAACTAGGATACATAATAAGATAATCATATTTGGAAGTAACCATTCCATAAACCATCTTGTGATAAAATTATATTAAATAAAAGAGTATAGAATTTGTTCTTTATCATATTTTAAAACAAAATATAAAATAAAATAAATAATAAGTATAGCATTAAGTTCCATCTGACCAATATAACCAACAACAACATTACACAAACTAATGTGACTGTTTCCTCTAGAATTGGGGATGATCTCATTGATTTAAGATTCAAACATTCCAAGCGGTTTCTAACGGGTTTGTTCGTAGAACTGGAAACATCCAATAATTCTAGAGGAAACAAAAAATGGTGAACCCGACGTGAAGAGATTGGTTTTGGTCTTGAACCCTGAAAGGATGCCAACGTACCCAGCCTAGAAGGCAAGGATCAAAGTCCACATAGTTCAATTAATAAAAATGAATTATTAATCAAGTTTTTCTTGGGGGCGACGACCTAAAAAATAGTGTTGGGACTTACACATGGTTAGTATCCCAGAGAGATTGTCATGGTTGAAGTTTTCCTTAAGCTCACGTGAGCCATACTCTGTGTGAGAAACAAGAGGTAAAAACAACCTTAACGATGCACTATTTAATGTCATGTTGGACATATGAAGGGACTATGCAGTTTAATTTCTTGCAGTTAGGACTATTGGTGCTGCCCAGTTTAATTTCATGCAGTAGGGAAAAAGTACAGTTTAATGCAATGTAGGACATATTAAAGTACTTTCGTACAATTTATCATCATGTATCTAGGACGATGTGGACAATATAGTTTAAAGTCTTGTTGGAAGAAAGGGGGACTGTACAGTTTAATGTCATACTATATGGACAAAATAGAATATATTTTAACGTTATGTTGGACGTATTAGTGACTTTTTCACAGTTTAACGTCATGTTGGACGAAAAAGGGATGATACAGTTTAGCATCATGTTGGAAAAAAGTGCGAATAGTTTAATTTCATATGCATGGACCGTTGGTTATGCAGTTTAACATCTTGCAGGACATAAGGGACTTCTATATAGTTTAGCGTCATGTAGCTAGGATGTCATAGTTTAACGTCATGTTGGACGAAAGTAATAAAAATAGTTTAAGGTTATGTGTATGGACTGTGGATGGTGTAGTTTAACATCATGATGGACAATATGACATTCCAATAGTTTAAGGTCGTATGCATGGACCGTAGATGATGTATTTTATGTTTATACAAAATAATTCTTCAGAAATCTGGCATTGGTTGGAGTAGTGATGAGTTCTCCATCCATTGAGATTAAAGAATAAGCTCCATTGGAATAGACCTTATGTATTGAATAAGGTCCTTCCCACTTTGGTTCAAGCTTCGGAGGATTCCTTCCTGGTATCATTGGAGTTATGATAACTAATACCAATTCTCCCTGAACGAATGAATGATGACAAACTTTTTTTTGAATGCTCGTGCTATTCGATTCTGATAGACTTCCAAGTGGTGCAGTGTGCACAATAATTTCTCATCTAACCATTCAAATTCATCCAAACACTTTTGAGATTGTTCATCTGTAGATGAAAGATCACAAATAGCTACTCTGAGTGAGGGTAATTGAATCTTATTTGGAAAGACTTCTTCCATTCCATATACCAATGAGTATGGAGTTGACCGCGTTTCAGTGCGGGTGGTGGTCCGATAAGCCCAAAAAGCATGAAAGAGTTTATCAGGCCATTAATTCTTATCATTATCCACCATCTTTTGCAGCATATTTGAAGGAGTCTTGTTGAAGGCTTCTATCTTTCCATTGGTCGCTGCATGATACCAAGATGAATGGTTGGATTTGATGTTGTATTCATGATACAACTTTTTCACCTCAGATGAATAGAAGTTGGTGCCATTGTCCGTAAATATGGTATGAGGGACACCAAATCTAGTAATGATGTTAGACTTGATGAAGATAACAATTCATTTAGAACTAACTTATTTGAGAGGTATTTCCTCTGCCCATTTAGAAAAGAAGTCAGTAGCAGTAAGAATATACTTAAACTGGTTAGCCGTAGCTGGAGGGTAAGGTCCCACCACATCCATTCCCCATGTGGAAAATGGCCACAAGTATTTTTCTATATGAAGCAACTCTGGAGGTTGATGAATTAAGTTGGCATGTACTTGGCATGAATGACACTTCATTGTGAAATCAACACAATATTGTATAATTGAAGGACAAAAGTATCCATGCCTTCGAATCTGATCAGATAGTCTATGTCCAGACTGGTGGGCACCACACACTCCTGCATGCCCTTCTTTTATAACAACCATTGCCTCTTCACCATCAATGCATCTAAAGAGAACTCCATCAAAACCCATTTTTTATAGAACTTTCTCTAAGTGATATGGGCTATCATAAAGAGTGAAATTGACAACACGTCTCCGGACTTGTTCTTTCCCAACTCTATCAGGTGGAAGTGTTCCGTTTTGAAGGTATTCCTTGATAGGTGTCAGCCATCCTATAGTATGACTATATGGTTCAGGAATAGGATAGTTTCATTGATCTCATCTGTTCTGGTTTGAACATAAGGTGAAATTGTACGATGGTGGGAAATACTGATGGTTGTCTTGTCCCAATTTGGATCTGCCAGAGTTGTGGCTATATTAGCCAATGAATCAGCTTGGGAATTTTTTTGATCTCGTGATATAAGAAAATGTCGGTTCCGTAGAAAATTATGCCATTAACTCAATGACGAAATCATACAAAGGGTTCAATTCTTCTTTTCTGATTATATAATCCCTATTGACTTCTTTGATTACTAGGTCTGAATCACATTTCACCTTTAAGTTACTCACTTGTGCTTGAAGCACCAACTCATATCCTGCGATGAGAGCTTGGTATTCTGCTTCATTATTGGTACCACCTTCCCATAATAAGAAAGAATAAGGTAACACTACCTTTTCCAGGGAAATAAGAATAACTCATAATCCAACATTGTTGAATTTAGGATCTTCCATTTTCTTCCCTGTTGGACTTCTGGAAGCACCATCAAAATACATTTCCCATACTTGAAAACTATCCTAAATAGAGAATACTTCCTCATCAGGGAGTTCAATATCTGAAAATGTATCTTCTACTGAAGGATGTTCAGTAAGGAAATAAGCTAGATCTTGGCCCTTTATTTCCTTTTGAGACACATACTGAATGTCGAACTGGTGGAAAATAACTTCCCACCTTTCCAGACGTCCTGTAAGCATTGGACAACTAAGGATGAATTTGAGTGGGTTATTGCGAGATACCAATTGGACATCATGATGTTGCACGTAGTGTATCAAATTCTGAACTGCAAAGATTAATTCCAGGCAGCACTTCTCAGTATTTGAATACCGGGTTTCTGGTTCGTGCATAGTTCGACTAAGATAGTATAGGTTGTTCTCATTCCCAACATCATTCTTCTGAGCAAGAAAGACACCCAATGATCTCTCTAAAGCTATCACGTAGAGGATAAGTGGTCTTCCTTCAACAGGTGGCATGAGTACCGGTGGACTCAAGAGGTATTTCTTGAGAATATCAAATGCTTCTTGACATTCTTCATTCCACTGGTAAGTGACTCCCTTCTTCATCAATTTGGTGAAGGGTAAAATTTTTCCGGCCAAATTGGAGATGAAATACCGAATATAGGCTATGTTTCCTTGAATTCCTCTTAATTGTTTCAAATTTCGAGGAGGTGACATACCTATTATTGACTTTTTATTCTTGTGATCGACTTCAATACCACGATGGCATACAACAAAGCCGAGAAATTTTCCTATGGTTACCCCAAAAGCACATTTTAAGTTGTACATCTTCAAATTATGTTGTCGAAGCCTGCGGAATATGACTTCCAAATCAGCCAAGTGATTAGAACATTGTTTGGATTTGACCACCAAGTCATCCACATAGCATTCAACAATCTTCTCTAAAAAGGGTTTGAAGATACAATGCATGGCACACTGATATGTTGTGCCTGCATTCTTTAAGCCAAAGGGCATTACCTGGTAGAAAAACAAACCCTGAGGGGCTCTGAAGGCTGTGGATTCCTCATCTTCTCGGGACATTTGGATTTTATTATATCTAGAATATCCATCCATGAAGGAAAGTGCTTCATAGCCAGCTGTTGCATCAACTAAAAGTTCTGTAATTGGAACTGGGAAATCATCCTTAAAAAAATGCCGATTAAGATATTTTAAATCGATGCAAACTCCAATTTGTACATTCTTCATCTTCACAGGGAAAATATTATCCAACCACTTGGGATATTGAACTTCTCTGACGAAGTTATCTTTGATAAGATTATCCACTCCAGCTTCAATTTTGGAAGCATAAGTTGGGTGTGTTCTTCTCGCGGCTTTCTTAAATCCCCGATGTTCTTCTAGTAAACCCAAATTATGAGTAGCAACATCAGGATCAAGCTTGGGCATCTCTGTATAATTCCATGAAAATATGTCTCGATTTTGCTTCAAAAAGTAAATATACATCTCTTGTTCTTCAAAAGTCATGGCCGCACTGATTAAAATGGGGTGTGGATATTCTTTTGTACCCAAATTTATTTCTTTGAGTTCATCCACAGTGGTAGAGATACCTTCTTCAAATGCTGGAGGAGCATCTCTGAGATCTTCCTCTTCTTCTTCAACATGTGTTATTTCCTCCGTTTCTACTTACATAATAGATGATAAAGCAGAATTTCCATGATCAGAAGAGATGTTAAAATTTGAACATCTTGAAGAAGAAGCTTCCATTTCTGACCCGATTGATGATGAAGGGACTTCCATGGGTAATAAAGAGGAGATGATGGATTGAGAATCGACATCTTGATTCACCTATGTAATTTCTATAACTTCTCCTAGCCTGATTGATGAAGTATAGACTAATTGGATTTCAGCGGATGAAATGAAGACATCTCCATTTGGGAATTGATCACTGCTTGGTGGCTCACCAATTTCTCCCTTGTTGTCTGGATCGATTGTCGTAATTGACATTATGGATCTTTCCATAAGAGTATTTTGATTTGGGTATAACTTTTCAATTTGAATGATATGCAACACATAATCCGTACTCACATGTGAAAATGGATTTACTGGAATCTTCTCCAAACCACATAGAGCATTAACTTTGGTAAGCTCCCATGTTGTGGATTTCTCCTTTCCTTTCATGTGATAGAATTCTGCCTCAATGTATTGAGATTAACATGTCTTGAATGGGGCCTTATCACCATACAATGTCCCAACTTGACCATCGAAACAATATTTGAGACATTGATGGTATGATGAAGGGATAACCGCATGTTGATGTAGCCAGGGTCTTCCAAGAAAGATGTTGAAGGCTGAATCTTGATCAACAACCATGAAATCTGAATTAGATACAAGATCTCCAAACTGAGTTTTGAGTGTATTCTCACCCAGTGGTTCTTGTTCATTTTTATCATATACTTGTTACATCATAGTAGAAGAAGATAAATTATATTCCTTGAGGCCCAATCGATGAAGTGTATGAATGGGGATGAAGTTGACTCCAGAACCATTATCAATGAAAGCCCTTTGGATGTCTACACCATTGAACTCGACAAATAAATACAAAGGTCTAATGTGTCCATGTACGACATCATCTTCATCTTCATCTATGAATGACATCACTACATGGCATTCTGTAGGATTATTCTCTACATGGTAGACATCACCTGTAGCAATTTCAGTTTAAAACTCTTGGGGACTAGAAAAAGCCTCAATGAGTGCCTCCCGAAGATCCTTTGATAAATTCAAGGAATCCAAAATTGATAACATGTCCGGTACTTGGGCCAGGTGTTTCAATATATCATACTTTTTATCCAAAGGTCTGCGCTTCCCAAGAGGAACATTTTGTTTAGTAGGTGCCTTGGAAGTTGATGTTTTGGAAGTTGATGCATCTTGTATCGGGGTAGGAGTTGGTAGTACTCCTGGCATTGGAAGATTAGACCAATTAGGTCTATTTATTGCTGAGAAGAAGAAAGTGGAACCTTCAACCGATCTTCCAGTATAATTGTGTCCAGACTGAGTTTTTTATTGATTGAAGAACTTGCTTGTTCTTATTGAGCTCGCTGAAGGACTCTACCACGAGTTTCTTCCGCATACACAGTTCTAGCAGGAGTAGAATTGGAATAGTGGCCTCTGAAAGATCTATGTCTTCCCTTGTATCCTGAGCCTTTGGAACTTCCTCTTATTCCTCCGTTTGATATAGGGAATTCAGGCTCATCAAAATCGAAATTGTGACTAGAATATGGATCTGTTAATTGAATCATATTAACAGAACCTAAGATAAACTCTTCATCTGATGAAGACTCTACCATATTAACCTGTTTAGGCTGTGTCGTTTGGTGGGACGGTGCATGTGGCTTTGAAGTAGATGCCATTAAATCTTCCAGGGTCGAAGATAGCTTAGGCTTTGACACAAACTCATATTCTTCCGATTGTTCCTCCTTCGTGGAATTGTGTCGTTTCATTGAGGATTTTCCCTCTGATGAATAGGTTTTTACTGCGTCATTTATGGCAGAAGGAACAATTGGTTTCTTCAATTGTGTTCAAAAAATAGCATGTGTTCGGTTGATCATCTTTCTGACCATCCAATCATCATATTTCGGTGGATTTTTTCTTTTGACTTCTTGACATTCACCTTCTTCCTATAGAACTTTAGCAGTAACACATGCTACCTGGGTTGAAGAACCTTTTAGTTTGACTTATCCCGAGTTGACCATCTTTTTAAGGAGGTCTTTGTAGACAAAGAACTCCTGAATGGGATGCCCAAACATTTGATTAAAGGAGAAATAATTGGGACGGTCTTCATATCCTTTCTTGTTTGGCCTCTTGGGCCTTGGAAATTGAAGCAGATTATTTTCCAGAGCCGAAATGAAGTAGCCATGAACCTGTTCATTTCGGAAAGAGTAAACTTTTATCTTCAGATCCTCAAAATATTTTCGTCCTTTATATATTTTATCATCTTGACGAAACGGTCTCTGTTTTTGGCACTCAGGAGGTGGATCCCTTCGAGAAGATGAAGGTTTTGAAGTAGAAGTAGGTACAGGTGCTTGTTTAAGCATAACTGTAGCAGTTTCATCTTTACCCATTCTTATTCCTGGAACTGATGGAATTACATGAGCTTCAGCCTTAGACTGTATAAGGTAATCTTCAATATTCTGAGTGATTTATGTAATGTCTCGAAACCCTCCTGTGTATTTCACAGGGATCAACGGTGTGTGTAATTCGTCACGCAGATTTTCTACACAGATTGTCAACAGTTCCTGCGCGCCCATGGACTTGCGCGCCTACGCAGTACCTGCCCGACTCCCTAGGACATGTGTGCCCTTATATTTTTGGGTGCCCTTACTTCCTATTTAACCCCTCTTATGCAATTATACCTCTCCTATTCAAAATTCAGTCTTCAAGACACTCTTCAAAGACATTTTTGGCATGTTTTCTTGATTGAATTCCTTATGTGGAAGGAATTCTTTGGAAAATCTCTTAACAACTTAGTGATTCACATATATTTATGTCACTAAAGTTAGAGAGTTCATTCATTCATCCTCATCCTTTAAGATGAGAGAATTTTTTTAACATGGGCCTCCTTTTCAAGAGTGACCCCAGTCATAATTCCCCTTAACCTGGGCCTCCTTTTTAGGAGTATGCCCCAGTTCAAGTTCTCTTAACTGGGCCTCCTTTTCAGGAGTAAGATCCAAGTCCCCTAATTTGGGAATCCTCCTCAAAAGTAAGCCCCAACCATAATTCCTTTAACCTGGGATTCCTTTTCAGGAATAAACCCCAGTTTCAAATCTACAAATGTGGGCATCCTCTTTAAAAATAATCCCCAAGTCCTCATTAAAATGGTAATCCACCTCAAGAGTAAGCCCCAAATCCCCTAATATGGGCATCCTCCTTAGGATTAAGCCCCAACCATAATTTTCTTAACCTGGGATTCCTTTTTAGGAGTAATCCCTGGTCTGAAATATGGGCATCCTCCTTAGGAATAAGCCCCATGTCCCTTAATTTCACAAAGTCCTTTAACCTGGGCCTCCTTCTCAGGAATAAGCCTCAGTCTTAAATTATCTTAACCAGTCCTAATTTACTTTTGATTTGGGATTCCTTTTCAGGAGTAAAACCCAATCATAAGTCCCCTCCTAACTTGGGAATCTTCCTTAGGAATAACCCCAAGTTAGAGTATCCAAATCTCTATAAAGCACATATACCTTTATGGACCCTGTTCCTGGATTTCTTTTCTGAAATAAATATTAATCTTCATCTCTTTAGGTAGTAAAACATAATCCCCAAAATATTTCTTATGATTGCATCTTTCATGGCACAATTTTCTGGTTTTACCAATACCTCTTGTTTCTCACACCGAGCAAGACTCACATGAGTTTAGAGTGTAAAAGTAATTATGCCATCTCTCTTTGATCCATTACTCATAAACATCATATTCCCTTACTCGAACTACGTGGGTTCTGAATCCTTTTCCTAAACAAAGGATACGTAGGTAGCCCATCTGCGGGTATGGTCCCAACTCTGAAATAATCCATGTCCTTCTGAATGACAATAAACATAAAGTTCCCCCACTGAGTGGCTTTAAAACCAGTATGGTCATCATAATGACCAAGAGACTTTTATGTATTAAACGATACCATTGACTAAGAATCTCTAAACAAATACAAATGATTCTATATCGATGAAGAACCTCGAATACATATAAAAGATTCTCTAAATTTCCTACATATCAATCATTGATTGTCAGATCTATAGGAAATCTCATCTTATACTGGGTAATGTAGTAAGGATTCACGAACATAACTTAAATCAATAAAGAGAGTCCTGAAGTAGAAAATAATTCCCCTAAAAAAGGTATAATGAGTTTGACCTCCCATCCTCTCGACCAATGCAAATTCCTATGCCTCATCAGTCCACACCTAATGAGCGCCTACCTTTGGAATGTAGGTTCAAATGGATATGGAATCATTGCATGTTTCCGGTTCTACAAACAAACCTGTTAGAAACCACCTGGAATGTTTGAATCTTAAATCCAAGATATCATCCCCAATTCCAGAGGAAATAGTGACATAAATCCCCTTGCAGCAATATATACACAATAAGTGAAATGTCCATTTCATAAATCATGGAAGGTCCCCAATGTGATAATATTGTCAAAATCCATTTAAAAACAATTCTCATACTTGATAAAATATTTTTCATATCAATTCCATTTTGATTCTCATCATGTAGAGTGAATTTAAAACCAAAACAATATATACTGAATATCAGTGAACACATGGTCTACAAAAATCTTTTTTATATAAATCCCATTTAGAAACATGTTTTTCCTATAATAAATCTATTCTAATATCAAATCTTTAAATTTAATTATGTAACCTATTGGAAATTATAATAACATATTTTAGATCATGACATAGAAAAAATGTACAGAATTTCCTAAATAAATAATGGAGGAAACCTATTTATCATAAAAAAATAGAGATTAGAAATGACTATATCAACATATGAAATAGATGATGTGAAGGAAAATTGCAATGGATAGATGAAGATCCCATCTGGGTTAGTAGAATTATAAGGCATAGAACTTTCTACCACTAAACGAATATAAAAATCATAAATAGGGATTTGATGAAATCATATAAGAAAAAGAAGACATCTTAGGTTAATATAAATCAAGAACACCATGTGAAATATATAAGGGAAGAATAATCACCCAAAACCTAATCGATTAGTGATAATGTTCGGTTGTGGAAGAATTCATATGGAATATGAGAAACAACCTAATAAAAATATCATTTTAACCCTCTAGTATGAAGAATTTACGATGTAAACACCTCATTTATGATGTAAAATCTCCAAAACACATATATAATAAAAAACCCATCACCTCAAGTGAAGTTTACCATGTTCGATTAGTTTATGGAATAAAATAATATATATTTTTTAAAAAGTGATATAAATCATAAAAAAATAGATTTTACATATTTAAAATTTATTATCTTGTATGCCTTATAATTACTTGTGATCAACACCATATTTATGACATAAAAATGAGAATGATGATTTAAAATGGTTAGGTAGGAAGTACATGACCTAGGATTTCTAAAAACACCCAAAAACAACTCGAAAAAAGCTAGACCCAAATGAAATAAATTAGACCTAAAAATTATCAGACCTCTTTTACCATTGAATTACAACTCTCCAAACCATAAAATATTTATTTCACCATAAATTTATCAAAATCATGGAATCCCAAGATATATATGTCCATAGATTTCCCATTATCAATTCTTACTTCCACATCTCATTGAAATATCATTTTTACTTCAATAGTACATAAGACACGATAATTATTAATCCACGCATTACCTTTTCCTTTAAATCCATAACATATACTTTTTGATAATCTAATTAGATACAGGATCTAGAGGAACATCATAAATTTCAATCATCTGGGGATGATCTGGTTGATACCTCATTATATGGGAGAGATGAAATTCATAATGAATCAATGACAAGAGATATGTTATGTCCAATAAATATTCCACCTTTAAAACTTATCCAAATTGAAGAACAATACCAAAGGTTTCTAGAAACCATAGTGAAAAAATACTATATAAACCCAATTGATGATGTCCCATTTGAGGTGAGAGTCATAGAAATATTGTATCACAAACCCTAAGATCTATAAGTTGATGATGATAGATTTTTATGATTTTTCTGAATCTTTTCCATGAACTACCGTATATTGATCAACTACACATTTTCGATTGTTTACATAAAATGGATCGTTCCCCCGACAGACGACTCCACAAAATCATACATCCATTAGTTAGATCTACATGTCCTCTCATACACTACTTCAAAGGGATCCATAATAATCAAATAATAATATGTATTGTTATAATCAAATTCATCCACAAGAATATTCTTATCCCATGACCCACTAAAATCAAGAATGCATGCCCAAATAATATCCCCAATAACGTAGAATTCTCTCTCCATCCATCTATCTTTTTGTGAATGATATGTCATGATTAATTTTAACTAGTAATCTAATGTGGCATGAATTATTTTCCAAAACATATATGTGAATCTTGAGTCCTAGATATATAAAAGCATAGATAAAACCCAATGATGCATAATAATCTCTCAATCATACATTTACCTCATCTTCTACACCTTCGTCATCCCATTGATATGTAGGTAATGAGCCAAATTTGAATGTTGATCGAGGATCAAACATACCATATCCTTCAAATTGGGTGTCTAAATAAAATAAATGATGATGTCCATAGAAATTTCATACCATGTTTACACTGGAATGGTAAAATGTGGTAATTAACCTACAATCCTATTATGATCCTCCATTACATTATGACACATAATATCCTATAACATGACTCTAATATTTTATGTCTCATCCTCTCTCACCAATACTAAAATCATTATTCAATTAATATCATTATTTTCTTAGGATTTATAAACCTACATGAATGGTGTACACTTTAGCTAATGTCCCACATTGTAGAAATTAGTACATGTATCATTCATCTATAATAAAAAGCCTCATTGGAAGACTGATTCCAAAAACATTAAGTCTCCCCTCAATTTAAGATTTTAAATATTCTAAAACATTTTTATACCAAATAGAGAATAATGTTATCATTAATAGAATAGTTATCCACCACTAAATTAGGAAACCCCAACCCTCCCAGCCTCTTCAACCCCCATCATTAGCTCAATAGAAATTATAATAGAATACTACTTTAACATTTACTACTTTACATATTGAGTTCATAGATTCCTACTTTGTGTATTGGTAAACAAATCCCCTTATGAGTAGTATATGAAAAAACAAAATAACTTTTTTGGAGATACTCAACCCAACATATTTGTTGTGTGTTTAGATCTATCATAGTATAATTATAAATCTGGTTTTGGGATCATAATATACCATAGTCCTATACCCAATGATATAGTGACACCATTTGTTGAGTGAATTCAAAACTACTGGAAAATCATGACAATTAGAAGGGTAGTAAATTTCATGAGGATATAACTAGAGAGATTAATAAGACCACACAAACTTACCTTGCATCAAGACACACCCCAATCCCATACTAGAATCATCACAGAAAACATAAATCTTGAACCTAGTTATAAAACTAAAAAAAAAATTAGGATGTAAACCTATACATTTGTTCCTGAAAATATATATGAAATTTCTCATTACACACAAAATTTTCTCCCATAACATTTATACATACCATTTTAGATAAAATCATAGATATGTCCTAAAATAACAACATATAATTAATTGATATACCAAATAAACTGTGGATATCATATAGTTTTTAGAATACACCCAGAATATAACTAGTTGTTAAATTTAAGGATCCACTTAATATTCCTTCTCAAATATAACATGCACTATCAAATTTACATCATTTTTCTAAAAATAAAATTTAAAAATCTTATAATGTTGATGATGTTACTTCAATGTTATATGGATGAAATAATGATTATTAATACTCTCCTACTCTATATTGGAGAACCAAAAACAATAATTCTTGAACATGACCAAAATAGATTCAAAGAACATAATTATGATTTTGTTCATCAATGACATAAATACCATGGGATAATTAGTTAGACCTAAAGGAATAAATAAAAACAAAAAATGCCCATACCCGCTAAAAAATAATTTATTAGGTATATCCTCTTCATGGACCCTAAACCTTTGGTAACATGATTGATGGAAAATCTTCGAAAACCAACAATCCCCTATGAACTGAAGAAAGAGATCATAAATTATAGGGGAGTGATACTTGTACCTAATGGCCACCAAAATTTTTAAATTCTTTAATCCATATAGATTATGAGGCTATCGTTTGAATTCAAAGAAAATAATAAAGGTGAATCCCATGGTGACTATTTCTGACACTTTCAATGGGGAACGCACATCCTTGTGTTTCAGAGGATGCGCTGACTGTTTCCCAAAATTCACACTTTCCAATGGCGGGAGGCATCCATCACCTGTTCAGGGACATTTTCTTCTTAATCAAAATGGGATGTTGGGATGTCGGTTCTTCTTTCCGTGGATTCCCCCTCGAAACTTGTTACCTAGTCCAGGTCTCCCTCATAGATTAAGATGTTTTTCTCGAAACTCTTCCCATGACCTTTTCTTCATGGATGCTAGTTAATTACACTACTTATATCAAGACATTCCAAGGGGACCTGTTAGGGAAGTAACCTTTGGTCGGGGGAGTAGCCACGTTGGACATCACTGGCATGTCTGGACACTAGAAAACTGGGACCTCTGGGTTTCTTCCACTTGTGTTAGGTCTTCATGAGGGTGCAGAATCTCGAGGAATCCCACGCCATGTGAGGGGAATTATATTCCATACACTTTTCTCTAAGGATTTCATCAACTTCCCATGTTTAACAAAGCTAATGTCGCACATTTAACATCTTTCAAAGATGGATCAGGATGATTAGAACACTGACTGGAGTGGATCCGCTGGGTTTAACCCATGGAGGGAGAACTAATGAGGGGGCTAATGTGCGGTTTGGTACCTGATTACTGCTAGGGGATGTTAAGAGGGTAATGTTATGATCTCACTAGGATGGGGCATCCTGGGTAAGAATCAGGATGGATGTTGATTGTTGAGAGTGGATATTGAGTGGGATAGAGAGGACACGAGGGAGACAGTGAAGTTGGGATTGAGCCTAAAAGAGACTTCCTACGTATCCTTGTGGCAAGGAATCAAAGTTTACATAGTTTAATGAGGTGATGGGAAACCTATGGAGGCGACCTATATGGATGGGACCCAAAGGAAGTGGAACCTCCAGATTGTGGAAAGTCCATCCCGAAACACATTACCTCAAAGGAGAGTCCAGGATGTGAAATGGGTGATGGGATTGAACCATAGGGTGGCTACCTATGTACCTTTCCTTCGCAAGGGTCAAAGTCCACATAGTTTAGGATGGGGAATTGAATCGGGGGGTGTGTGTAGAAGGAAACTACCTGAAGATATACTGGGTATTATGTGTGGTTAGTAGCCCGAGGTTGGTCTAATACCCGAGGTCTGACCCGAGAGGTGGGTCCCAACAAAGGGGACTACAAAAACTTACTGTCGATTGGGGACTACAATGACTTACCGCTGTTTGGGGGTCATAATAGCTAACCAATTGTAGGGGATGACAATGTCTTACCACTAATTGTGGAACACAATGTCTTACCATCGATTGAGATTGACAATGACTTACCACTGAATGGGGATGAACCTCTGGAAGGATTCTTACATACCCTTCTTAGGAGACAAGGATCAAGGACCATGTAGTTCTCCTGGGTACAATATAGCGTCTTGTGGCCCGAAAGGGGTGTACATTTTTATCATCATACTGGATGAGGGTGGACCGATGTGAAGTTGTCGGGACCAATGGGTGTGTTGGGCTTGAACATCAGGGAGGCTTCCTATATACCTTTTCATGGCAAGGATCAATGTCCACATTGTAGAGGATGGTTTGGTGAACCGACATGAGGAAGAAAGTACCAATGGAGGTGTCAGTCTTGAACCTCATGGAGCCTTCCTATGAACCTCTCCATTGAAAAGATCAAAGTCCATATAGTTTTCATGGTGTTTGGTGAACTGACATGAAGTGGTCGGGACCAATAGGTGTTGGAATTGAACCTTTAGGAGGATTCCTTTGCACCTTTCCATGGAAAGGGTCAAAGTAAACAAAGTTTAGGATGGTGTTTGGTGAGCCGATGTGAAGTGGTCGGGACCAATAAGTGTTAGGATTGATCCTCAGGGAGGATTCCTACATACCATGACTTGGAAAGGATCAAATACCCAGTAGTAAAAGAGAATGGGTGTTTGGGTTTACGTATTAGGGTGGCCCGAAAAGGATGACATTGCCAATGCTTACTCTAATCCCATGTGAGTCATTCTCAGTGTGAGAAGAAAGAGCCAACAAAGACTTGAAGATCATGTTGTGAAAGGTGAGTCTGTGAGAAGTGGAGGGGGGATTACAAGTGGTTATCATCCCAAAGAGGAAATAGGGGCTTACACGTGGTTAGCGGCCCAAAGAGGAAACATGGGCTCACAATTGGTTACCAGCCCATGGAGATGGAGATTGAGACTTACTCTAGGATGGAGGCTCAGGTGGCGACAAATCCCAATGAGAGAATGGTTTGGCATGGAAGAAAAGAGGGTGCCGGTGCCCATCCCCCTCTGGCTGTTGGCACTGAAGAAGAGAGGAGGGGAATAAGTGACATTGCCCCCCACAAGAAAGGATTGGGGATTACACCATGGCGGTTTCCCTTCCCCGTGGACAGGTGTCGCTCTGGTATAGAGGATATTATTCCATGTGAGTAAGTGTTCACTCTTGTGGAGACGATAAGGAAAAGAGATTGTCTGGGATGGGGTTCTCGACATAGAGTGCATGGGGTGAGGTCACAGTTTAATGTCATGTGCTGAGGACGAAAGTGCTTGGTAGTTTATCATCCACCAGCTCGGACGAGGCATGTTCACTCTGTACCCCTATGACCTACATAACTAATACCCTCCATCCTTGTGGAAGGGAAGGCATAAGAAATGTTGTGGTGAGGGGGTGTCGTGGAGGGATCCACTGAGGGGACTACCTTAGTGTGGTTATGCGAAAAATCAATAGCCATTACTATGCATATGCGAAGAAGCATTAGGTGATGCAATGCAACATGAAGCAATGCCCAAGGGACTTTGAAATCAATTCGTGTGAACACAAGGGGTCACACGAGAAAAGGGTTTGTGGAGAAAAGGGGTTCACATGATGAGGTCTCATGAAGCTCTGGTGCTCCATGTAGTGCAGGGTCATCATGAAGGGGTATGCCTCGCGAAGTGAAGTGGCCTAGCGTAGGCATAGGTAATTGGTGAATATGTAAGGTTCTTCGCGAAGTGGAAAGGCTTGCGTGGAGCAGTGCTTCATGAAGTAAGGGTGCCCTGTAACACCCCAAGCTTCTACGGTACGCTTCTCTTTGAATAATGTGATAGCGTGTGTTGTACGCAACACCGAGTTCTAACACACCATAACCAATCAAACTAGCCGTTATGAATAGTAATACCTACTTTTCGAAATTATATATATTTTATATTTTAAAATGGACTTCACTTCTCGATTCAGAATATCGAATTCAGCCTAAGGTGAAATTTGGGTACCTTTCGGATAACTTTCATATTTTGATGAATAGTGAAAATTACTAAATTTTAATTAAAAACAACTTTTTTAATCAAAATAATTAATATTGATAAATTATGAATTTGAGTGGTTTTAAAGTATATTTAGAATATATTTTTACCATTTAATATAATGTTGGTCATTGGACATAATTTTACAATTAAACCGAACATAAACAAGTGTCAATATTTTGATAGTTATTATCTCTTAAAAACACGCTTTTTGTTTTGACAGTGGGAATTAATTTTAAATTAATTTCTGCCACTTCTATGTTTTGAATTTAGAAAAATTTATTCCATATTTGGAATCAGTATTTCCAAATTGTGTAAATAGGTAACTTTTATTTTTAGACATTTTGAATAATTACTGTGGTAAATATTTTATTTACCATGGTTAAGGGTAAATCTGATAAATAAGGGTTAAAAAATAATATTATAATAATAATAAATTACCCTAAAACGTGTCCTAACCTTATTGGTTGATACATGTTCGACCATAGGCATCTTTGGGTCGATTTGGGGACCCCATGGTGCCACTTGTAGGTGATAGGGACACTTTATTTTAATTAAGTTAAAATGAATACAAAAATGATACAAGCATATATCTTTTAGAAAAACAATTTTTACATAGGGTTATATATGTTGGATTTTAGATTATAAATATTAATTATAAATATAAAAAGACTTAATACATAATGATATTTTATTTATAATTTTTTGAAATTATATAATTTAATTTATTTATGACACAATGATGATGTAGTAATTACTATAATAGTAAAAAATTATAATAATTGATATTATAAATACCCAAATAAATATAATATGAAACTTTTAATGAATTAAACTAATTTTATAGGATAATATGATATATTAGGATTTATTTAATTGACTTTGTTCGAAGTAATCAATCTGTTATGAGTTTCAAAAAAATAAACTATTGAATAGTGTCAAAATTGACATAAAAGAGTTCTTAAAACAAATATTATATTATTAATTGATATTAAATTCCTAAAAATCTAATGTTCGGCCAAGAGACTTATATCATGATAGTTTCATCATTAATGGACCACTTGGGGGTCTCTTGGATGTATATAGTAAGTTTATTAACCATATTATATAAAAATACAAAGAGACATTGTAAAAGTGAAACTAATTAACTTAGAGTTAATACTTAAAGATAAGGTTAATATAAGTACCCAACCTGTCTAAATTCTATTTGTTGAGTTGTTTTCGACCCATCCCCACCTTAACCTTTGAATAGTCAACTTTGGGTCCATTGGAAACCGAATATGAATTTATTATAAACTAATATCTCTAGCCTTTCCAAAGGTGCCCCTCACCCCTCTTATAAAAGGGCACTCCTCCTTCTCATTTCTTCACACCTTCAAAGCCTTTTGGTTCGTCCAAACTCTGCCCAAATACTCTTGAAACTTCCCTCAATACAACCTAGAGGCCTTAGTTTGATCAGAAAGCCAACCTAAGCATCCCTTTTGATCAAATCAAAAGGAAGAACCCGAAGAAGAGGTAATGATTTCACCACCCTTTTTCCAAGTTCATTACTTCTTCCACTTATACTTCCTTTGTTGTTACCATTCTAAAATAATAACTCCAGTATAATATATATACTGTAATGTTATTATAAATATGGTACAAACATATTCAGTATTCTATCCACCCTTTGAATAACATGTCACCATACGTGCGTACGTACGGCTTACCGTCTCCACGTCATGGTGTAATTGTTATTCAATATAATATTATTTGGATGGGTATAATAATGATGCGTAACTCATGTAAATAATAAATATAACATGTTAATGATTCAGTATATATGATATACCATCCATTTATATATTATTTTAATATCAAAAGAATGATATTGTCGCTCGTGCGTACGTACGGAATACCGTCTCCACGAACGCAATGAGATTCATTCTCCATCGTATCCATTCAAGTATAATTATCATTTGATGATTTAAAAAATGATGTTTAAGGACTTGATATCATTCTGGATATGAATAATATACAACCTATCCTTTACAAACATGTCTTACGTAACAAAACATATAAAAGAAAACAAGGAAGTTAACACCCGAAACAATGATAATACTGAGATATTATTATCAAATCAATGTTAAAAGATCATATATGATATCATATTAATGTATATGATTCTTGTATAATTTAATAACAATTATTTAACCATTATACAAGAGGTTAACCTACCCCAACCAAGGAAAAGTACAAGGTAAGGGTTATTTCACAATCTCTTCATTATCTGAGGTTGTTTATATATAATAATCTATTGGGATCTCTTTATCATCCACATCCATGTTTTCTTAAAAATGTATTTCAAATTTTTTTTATTATTTACAAGAATATGGGTTAAAGTCATTTATACCCTTGTTTGACTTTTTATAAGAGGAATCTTTCCGTCGTTTTCAAAACAAGGTCCTTTTTAACCTTTTCGACAGAATTAAGGTAAGAATGTTTTTTTAACTTATACGGCGGGTGCGGTTATTTTCCGCCGTTATAAAATTTTCAAAGTTTTCCTTACAAGATTATAAGAATATTTCTAAAGAAAATGTTTTATTTTATATGGCTCTTAAATGATTTCAAAAATAGAAAGATATATTTCTCTAAAAAGAGTTTTGATTTCATCTATGTCAACATCCTTTGATGGATTTTACGCTTATTTGAAGTTGATTTATTATGATAAAAAACTTCTATATTGTATTGAAGGTTTTGTGATTTGTTTGACTGTGGATGTGCTATTTTTATACCATTCATTGTTTATGGTGAAATTATTGACATTTCATATGCTAGTTATGATACGAATGTTTATGTTATGTTTAAACCTTTTCATATGGGAATGCATTGGACTTAATATGTGACGGGTGGAGCCCACTATAGCTCATCGATGCATCAGTAGGTCTCATGAGACAAACTAATGTCTTGGCACAAGGCCTTGGCAAAATCTTATTTGTAGTCTAGGCACGAGGCCTTGGCTATGTGGTTATGATAGTCTGGAATTATGCATTCCAACATTATGAAAGTGGTTATTGATATTGCATGTGATTATTCGATTAGTAGAATATCCATGTGAACAAGTAAATGGCATTATTTCATTTTACTTTTTCCATACTATGTTGAAGTTCAAGTTTAAAAGGCTTTTGTTTTAGTTATACATAGCCTTAAATTTTTATTCTTATTTATGAAAGTTTCTGGTATATTGTTATCCTTACTGGGCATTTGAGCTCACCCCTTTTCTATGTTTTATTTTTCCCAGGAAGTGAAGAAGTAAATTATGAATGATCTGTAGGGATATTTTGTGGGGATATGTGTGTGGTTTATGGAGACAATATGTTGTTGTAGTAGTTTTTCATTTTATGATGTAATGTAAGACTTATGAATATATCTAGTGTTTCCAAGGCTACTAAACCAATCGGTCTTTCGAGATTTGATCTTTCTTGTGATCATGCCAATGCTATGTAATAATGCACCGACTCTGGGTAACTAGGTTCGGGGCGTTACAGTTGGTATCAGAGGAAGTTTAGTACAAACCTTGGAAGCTAGATTTAGACAAACTCTGATTAGAGCACGTAGACCTAAGATGAACTTTGAGGATTTTTATAGAAGAACTTCCTAGAATTTTGGTATTGTAGAGATTTTTTGAGTTTTCCGAGCAATACATCCCTGTATGGATACGAGCAGGTAGAGGCGGCTCTGGCACAGATGTACCTAGGGGTAAAACCCGAAAACACCGCTTTGAGCTAGACTCGAATGGGAACTGGTGCACGACAACGGGCCTTGCTGCACTCTTGGTTACGACACTCCCGGGGGATATGCTTAGGATAACTCTCATTTTCTTTACAAATCATTATGAAGGGTTTATGAGTATATAATTCCTCAAAGAAAATATTTTTATGATTATGGATTATATCCATAAATAGTTCAATTTATGTTAAGTGTTTTATAAGTATGGGATTATGTATTTTGATTCATAAACTGATCTAGTTTATGCCATTGTTTAGAAATGGCTCCTAGTGGAAGAAATGGAAACCATATCAATGCACGCACTCCATGTAGGGATTTCCCTCCTGCTCAAGATAATTATAGTGGAGCTGGTGATGCAACTGGTGCCGATCAGCTAATCACCATACTGGGACAACTTACTTAGGTTATGAATAATAACCTTACCCGTATGGAGCACCCTGATCCACAGCGTGGAGGATCAATGTTAGATCGATTCATAAGGCAACAACCACCAACGTTCAATGGGAGTACAAATCCCTTAGTAGCTGAGCAATGGATAAATTCCCTAGAGAAAATATTTCTGGCTTTGGGGAGCAGTGAAACGGAAAAAGTTATCATGGCAGTTTACCGCCTCACTGGAGATGCTGATCAATGGTGGTCATTAATTCAAAATATGAAAGAAGATGATGAAGTATCAAATATGGAATGGAGGGAGTTCAAAGATCTGTTTTTAGAAAAATACTTTCCTCGCGACCATCAAGCAGATATGGAAAGACAATTTCTAAGTCTGAGACAGAAGGAGGATGAGAATGTCACAAAGTATGAGGCTAACTTTACAAGGTTAGCAAGGTATGCTGGTGATTATATACGTAACACAAGAAGTAAGAATGATCATTTCTTTGATGGGTTAAAACCATTTCTCTGTCGAGCATTAGTCTCACAATCCTTTTCGTCGTACAAAGACATTGTCTCATTTGCTATCAAGACCGAAAAGGAATTCTCTAAGTCTTATGACTTTAAAGAAAAGCAAGAGAAGAAGAGACCTGTTGATCAATCTGGGAATGGAAATAAGGGGAAGAAGGGAAAGGTTGAATATCCATATTGTGGTAAATGCAGGAAGAAACATCCTGGTACTTGCTTGAAGGGAATGGGAGTCTGTTACAAGTGTGGTGAAAAAGGCCACCAAACTCGTGATTTCAAGGGGAAGAAGGAAGCTACCAACGTTCAGTGCTACAATTGCAGGGAGATGGGGCATTATGCAAATGCATGTCCTAAGCGTCAGGAGAACTTACCTCAGAAAAGGCCAAGGGATCAAGGCCAGGCTTATGCTATCACTACTGCTGAGTTAGAAGCTCCGAAAGACGTGATGTCAGGTAATTTAATGGTTTACTCAAGTTTAGAAAATACATTATTTGACTCTGGATCATCGCATTGTTTCATATCTTCCCATTTTTCTAAGAAAATTAGATATTTCCAATTTGATTTAATAAGGGAATTGTCAGCTAAAACTCCTAAGGGAAGTATCATCGCAATAAAGTTTTGTGAATCAGTCCCCATTAGAGTACATAAATGTTCTTTATCTGCTGATCTCGTCGTCATACCTATGATTGAGTTTGATATAATCCTCGGTATGGACTGGCTTTCAGACTATGATGCGAAGATTTATTGTAAGAAGAAAGAGGATACGATTCTTGATGATAATGATAAGGAACACCTTATCACTACTAGAAAAACAGGTATTTGTGACGGGGCATTTGCGACGGGATCCCGTCGCAAATGGCCTTTTGCGACGGGGGCCCGTCACAAATAGCCCGTTGCTGAAAACGCCGTCGCAACAACACTTATTTGCGACGGGCCCGTCGCTAAAGCCTTTTTTTGCGACGGTCATTCTCCCCGTCGCAAATAATATTCCATTTTTTTGTAAAAAACTTTTAAAATGGCTTTTGCGATGACACCGTCGCAAAAACCATTTTTTTTAAAAAAAAACTACTAATAATACTAGTATTTGCGACGGGCATAGTATCCCGTTGCAAATACTATAAAAAAAATAATAAAAATAAATTATTAATAAATTATTTTAATTAATATAATAATATAATTATAATTCACAAATAAATATAATTAATTATTTTAATTAATATAATAATAATAGAATTATAATTCAAAAATAAAAAATAATAGAATATTAATAAATGATTTAATTAATATAAATATATTAGAATTATAATTCATAAATAAAAAAAATATTAATAAGTTATTTTAATTAATATAAAAATAATAAATTATTTTACATTCAAATATTAAAATAATTCAAGTATTACAAAAAATATAATTAAATTATAATATTATAAAATTTTAATATATATATATATTTTAATATTATAAAATATAAATAATATTATTATTCATATTAATATTGTTATTTAAAAATATAATATTATTAATATTTTATAATGCGACAAAAACAAAGAATAGAAAAAAAAAATATTTTGATTTCCCAAATTTTATAACATAAATACAAACTCTAATCTGAAGGAGGGGGAGGGGGGGAGGTGGGGGATCTGCAGATGGTGGTGGAGGAAACTCCATCCCTAAACCATGAGTGAGTCGGCGCATGTACTCCATCTGCTCCTGATGCTGCTGCTGCCACCGACTCGTCTGCTCCTTGTACAACTGCTGCTGGCATCGATGCTCCTCCTCATGCTGCTGACGCATCTGCTCCGGCTCCTGTCGGAGACTCTCTATCTGTGCAGTCTGAGATTGCAACTGATCCTCATACTGTGCAGTAGAAGAAGAAGCACGAGCTCCTCTCGAGCTGGACGCCGACATCGCAGCACTGCCATAATAATCTTCGGGAGTCAGTCAAGAGCCGATACCAACTACCCGGCCCTTCTCGAAGGAATACTGGGTGGCCTGCATCCATTCCGCCTCATCAAAATGACGGGCAGTGGTCTGATCTGATGACTCGGCCTGACTCTCAGGCCGGGCCTGTGACGCTGCAGCCTCATATGACTCCTATAGTTGCAATTTAAAATTAAAATTGTGAATATATTATATGCAGTTAATTTTTAAACTTGAAAAAAAATAATACTGACCACGATGTGATGCTGACGATCACCTCTGAGCTCCCCAGTAGCAGTATCACTATACATCCTCCGATATACGTCGTACTCTGTAATATCGGGGTGCTCGACAGCCTATAAGAATAAAAAATAAACTGTTAATATTTATAGTTATATAAAATATTTATAAATAATGTACGTACCAGATGCTGTCTATGAGTACTGGAAGAACGACTCCCAGCTCGATGAGTCACCTCCTGTCTCCCCCGATTCTGCCTCCCCACCGATGATCTCCTCTGAAAGGCACCACTCAACCAGTGCGCACATAATCTATCCCATACATGGGATGAAATATACTCTGGTCGGTGTGCTCTACATGACTCCTCAAAATCTGACACTCCTACTTTCTTCATCGTAGCTTTTCTTAAATTGTGAAAAAACTGACGAAGGCGATCACGCATGGCCACCTCCCATGCCTCGTGGATGGCGTCACGCATGGTATCCTCGATCGGATACCATAAACCCTACAAATAAATCAAAATATCAAGTTAGAAATGAAATAATTTTCAAAATAAAAATTATTTATTTATGTACGTACCAACCAATGGCCGAACATGGCCTGCTGCACATCAATGGGAATCTGCTCCCATGTGGTCCACAGCTGAGAGAAATAGTTGCGCAAAATAGCGCTGCCCTGTCCGACTGCTATATACGGAAAACTGAAAAAATAATAAACATTTATTATGTGAATAGATTAATGAAATCTTAGTCAAATCCAAAGGTTATCACACAGGTTATCACACCTCCGTGTGCGTGGATCAAACCCAAGACGTGGACGTCGCTCGGGGACGGGGTCAGGAATCATCAATCGTGCAAGACCGCGCCCCCTCCGCGTACTCCCTGGAGCGCCTGCAGGCTGAGGGTCATCTGTCAGCAACGCATCCGCATCGAAAGTCAGGTCAGCATCCGCCAACTCACGAAATGTGGCCTCATCCATCTGAAACAGAAAATGTTAATGTTAGAAAATAATTGATAATTTCTATTATATATACATATATACATATTATGATTGTATATAAATACCATGAAATGCTATCAGTGTTCATATTCATCATCATCTTCATATATGTCAATGTCATATTCATATTCCTCCTCAACATCATCGATATCCATTCGAGTTACAGTTGCTTCATCTCTTACCATTTCAAATTCATATGTGACGTCATTAACATCATCGTCATCACCGACTCTTAAATGTGGGGTGTCGTCATCGATAGTCATGTCTCTTTGTAAAAAAGATTGATTTTGAGTACTCTCTTGAAAAACTTTAATTCTTTGCACATCATTGAAAGCACATTCACTTTGACTAAACTGATTGTCTCGAATTTTGATATTTATTATACTCCACCAATCAGTCAAGTCTCTTGATGTTGCACAATACTTTGCATAATAAACTTGATATGCCTGTTGAGCCAATAAGAATGGTTCATTTACTGCGAGAACACTTTTACATTTAATATCGATGATTCCATGAGTCGATGAACACGCACGCCTCTCTCTGTATCCAACCACCGACATTTGAACATGGTTATGTAATGTTGTCCAAGATAACAGAGTTCAATGATTTCATCAAGTATGCCATAAAAGTCAACTTCATTTTATCGATGATGAGATCCTCTCAAGCTAACTCCACTGTTCATTGTTTTTTTCGATTCCCCATATGCATTTGTGTGGAATCGAAATCCATTCACCACATATGCATTATAAGTTTTAACAAGTTTGGAAGGTGAGTTACAAAATACACACAACCGTTTGTCAATTTTATCAGCATGTCGAGACACCTGAAAATTTGTGAAATAATTATCAATATAGTAAACTATACATTGAATGAGTTGCTAAAAGATAAAGAATTTATGTTACCAGTTTTTGAAACCACTGAGAGAAATTTTTCAGTCGACGATCTTCGAGAGCAGCTGCTGTAATTTGTGGAATTTGTTTCTTGATATGATTATCATACAACCTATAAAAACCAATGTTATTTACTGTAACATAAATGATAGAATAAGTGATATAAACACTTATAGTACAACTGATGTCATCTCTTCACATTTGAGCAGAACATACGTATGATCTCTCTGATGTTCATCATCTGAAAGCCAGCGTTCATAAACTCCACCAAAACCAAGCTCTGACTGGTTGAAAATAGATAATTGATTGTCGATTTCATCAATATTCCTCTCGTTCCGTCCCATTCGGTTGTGTTTTGAAGGATACTCAGATTCAAAATAATGGGAGCAGAAAAAAGATATTTCCTCTTGCAAATAAGCTTCTACAATAGATCCTTCAACAGATGCTTTGTTACGTACTTTTCTTTTCAATTTCTGCATGCATCTTTCAAATGGGTACATCCATCGAAACTGTACCGGACCTCCACATTTGGCTTCATATGGCAAATGTAACATCAAATGTTCCATTGAGTCGAAGAAAGACAGTGGAAATATTTTTTCCAGTTTACATATAATTACAACAACATCTTTTTCATGTTTGCCTAGAGCATCATAATCTGCCGTAGCCGCACAAATTTCCCGAAAAAAATGAGAAATTTCTATTATGGAATCCCAAATCACAGAATTCAATAGACCTCTTAATCCAATCGGTAGAAGTCTCTCCATTATAACATGACAATAATGGCTTTTTAATCTAGTAATATGACCATTCTTTACACATCTACCCAAATTAGAAGCACAGCCATCTGGAAGTCTCAAATCTGCAATCCACTGACAAAATAATAAATGGTTTTCTTTAGAGAGTGTATAAGCTGCTTTTGGTTTCAGTAACCTTTCTGTTCTGACATTCTCAAATAGTTCCAATTCTGGACGCCTGCAAATTTGGGCAAGATCTAAACGTGCATTTACATTGTCTTTGCTCTTTCCTGGAGTATCCAAAATTGTATGAAACAAATTATCAAAACAGTTCTTCTCAATATGCATGACATCTAACATGTGTCGGACCAACAGATCATACCAATATGGAAAATCCCAAGATATGCTACGTTTAATCCAATTGTGTTCTTTCCCAAATCCAGAAATTTTCTGTTGATTTATTGTGGGACCAAAAGTGATGGGAGGTAATGAAAATACAACTAATTTTAACTCCGAACCTGATAGCATTTTTGGAGGTCCATCCCTTTCAACTGTTCCTTTTCTGAAATGAGATCTGTTTCTGCGAAAAGGATGATCAGCTGGAAGAAATCTGTGATGACAATCAAAATAACAAGGTTTCTTTCCATGAATGATCATAAATGCTTTGTTCTCTCCCATACAGTAAGGACATGATTTCTGACCATGTGTACTCCAGCCAGATAACATCCCATAAGACGGGAAGTCACTTATTGTCCACATCAATGCTTCTCTCAGTATGAAATTCTGTTTCGTTGCAACATCATATGTACTGACACCAGTACTCCACAATAAATTTAATTCATCAATCAATGGCTTCAAATAAACATCAATATTTTTCTTCAGATGTCCTGGAATTAGTAATGTCAAAAAGATATATGGCTCCTTCATCAACATCCATGGAGGTAAATTGTACGGAGTTAAAAAAATAGGCCAACATGAATATTGACTACCATAAGATCCAAACGGACAGAAACCATCAGTGGAAATGCCCAGTCGAACATTTCAAGCTTCTAAAGCAAAGGATGAATGCACTCTATCAAAATGTTTCCATGAATCACCATCGGCTGGATGATTCAAGCTTTTATCGGTTGAAATATTCTCTTTATGCCATGACATCATTGTCGCTATATTCTTAGACATGAATAAACGCTGAAGTCTGGATGTAAGCGGAAAATATCTCAACTGTTTTAAAGGAATCAAACCAGACTTCCCGTGTTGTCCTTCTTTATATCTCAGTTGCCCACATGTAGGACAACTATCCAACGACTCATTTTCCCCAGAATATAAAATGCAGTCATTTGAACATGCATGAATCTTCTGACAAGTAAGTCCCAAATTTCGAACCAGCCTCTTACTCTCATAGTAATTTGCAGGTAAAACATTTCCTTCGGGTAACATTGTTTTCAGCAAAGAAAATATCTGGTCAAAACAGGTGTTTGACATTCCGTTATCTGATCTGATAGCCATAAATTTTGCAACTGCTTAAAATTTTCTCATCTTGCAGCCAGGATATAATGCATCCTCAGCAGATTTCAACAACTCATAAAATTTAGACGGTGCCAACTCAGGATTTGAAGCTATATCAGCCAGAGTTTCTGTATGTTGAACAGATGAACCTGCAACATCATGTACTAAATCTTGAAACCGGGATGGATCCGGAATCAAGTTGGTATCACCTGCTCTGGAACTGCATTCACCGTGTTGATACCAAAAAACATAATCTGGTTGAAAACCAAAACGCAAGAGATGTTCTCCCACTTTGTCAAACGTGTCAAACGTTCTCAATGCACATTTTCTGCAAGGGCATTTTATTTTGCCTTCTGAAACAAATTCTGAATTTGATGCCGCAAATGATAAAAAAATCTCCACACCCTCAACATATACTGTATTTAAACCAGAACCGTTTGGATTTCTACGTTGATTTATCCATATGCGGTCACCTAATAATGATTGTTGACGACCTCGTTGTTCCATATTTCTCTATAAAATATAAAAGCATTACTGGTTTTGAATAATTTGTTAGAAAAAACACTCAAGTAAAGATTGAATATATTGAGAATAAAGAAAAACATGTTACAAATATTGATAATTTTAATATAATATTGATTTTTTATTATTTTAATAATACTAATATAATTTTTTCATAAACATTAATTATATAATAATAACATTATTAAATTATTAGTATATTTTATTATTAATATTAAAATAACATAATTTTTTATATTATATACAATTCTCCTTTCATCTATGTGTTTAACATTCTGTCTCAACATGTAATATTTTCATTCACTTTCACCTCTCCATTGGCGAGTAGGTTGATAATTTTGAAAAAGAATGCGAATATTACATGTGGAGACAGAAAAAACACAGATGAAAAGAGAATTGTATATAATATAGAAAATTATATTATTTTAATATTAATAATAAAATATACAAATAATGTACTAATGTTATTATTCGTAAATATTGGTAATTATTCCAAATTATTGGTAATTATTTCTAATTATTGGTAATTATTTCTAACTATTGATAATTATTGGTAACTATTGATAATTATTGGTAACTATTGGTAATTATTGGTAATTATTACTAATTATTGGTAATTATTACTAATTATTGGTAATTATTACTAATTATTGGTAATTATTACTAATTATTGGTAATTATTACTAATTATTGTTAATTATTACTAATTATTGGTAATTATTACTAATTATTGGTAATTATTACTATTTATTGGTAATTATTACTAATTATTGGTAATTATTACTAATTATTGGTAATTATTACTAATTGTTGGTAATTATTACTAATTATTGGTAATTATTGGTAATTATTGGTAAGTATTGTTAATTATTGGTAATTATTGGTAATTATTACTAATTATTACTAATTATTGGTAATTATTGGTAATTATTACTAATTATTTGTAATTATTACAAATTATTGGTAATTAATACTAATTATTGGTAATTAATACTAATTATTGGTAATTCATACTAATTATTGGTAATTAACACTAATTATTGGTAATTAATACTAATTATTGGTAATTATTACTAATTATTGTTAATTAATACTAATTATTGGTAATTATTACTAATTATTGGTAATTATTACTAATTATTGGTAATTATTACTAATTATTTGTAATTATTACTAATTATTGGTAATTATTACTAATTATTGGTAATTATTACTAATTATTACTAATTATTACTAATTATTGGTAATTATTACTAATTATTACGAATTATGGGTAATTATTACCAATTATTGGTAATTATTACCAATTATTGGTAATTAATACCAATTATTGGTAATTAATACCAATTATTGGTAATTAATACCAATTATTGTTAATTATTGGTAATTATTACTAATTATTGGTAATTATTGGTAATTATTGGTAATTATTGGTAAATATTGTTAATTATTACTAATTATTGATAATTATTACTAATTATTGGTAATTAATACTAATTATTGGTAATTAATAATAATTATTACTAATTATTGGTAATTATTACTAATTATTGGTAATTATTACTAATTATTGTTAATTAATACTAATTATTGGTAATTAATACTAATTATTCCTAATTATTACTAATTATTACTAATTATTAGTAATTATTACTAATTATTACTAATTATTACTAATTATTAGTAATTATTACTAATTATTAATAATTATTACTAATTATTAGTAATTATTACTAATTATTAGTAATTATTACTAATTATTCGTAATTATTACTAATTATTAGTAATTATTAATAATTATTCGTAATTATTACTAATTATTAGAAAATATTACTAATTATTCGTAATTATTACTAATTATTAGTAATTATTTCTAATTATGAGTAATTATTACTAATTATTAATAATTATTACTAATTATTGGTAATTATTAATATTTATTATTAATTATTACTAATTATAGGGAATTATTAGTAATTATTACCAATTATTGGTAATTATTGGCAATTATTACTAATTATTAGCAATTATTACTAATTATTGGCAATTATTGGTAATTATTGGCAATTATTGTTAATTATTACGAATTATTGGTAATTATTAGCAATTATTGGTAATTATTGGCAATTATTGTTAATTATTGGTAAGTATTGTTAATTATTAATAATTATTGGTAATTATTGGTAATTATTACTAATTATTGGTAATTATTATTAATTATTACTAATTATTGGTAATTATTACTAATTATTACTAATTATTGGTAATTATTACTAATTTTTGGTAATTATTACTAATTATTACTAATTATTCTTAATTATAGATAATTATTGATAATTGTTCCTAATTATTAGTAATTAAATGAATAATTATCAACAATTAGGAATAATTACCAATAATTACAAATAATACCATTATTAATATATTTTATTATTAATATTAAAATAATATAATTTTCTAATTTATATACAATTCTCCTTTCATCTGTGCGTTTTCTATCTCCACATACAAATAATACATGTGATGACAGCAAACACACAGATGAAAAGAGAATTGTATATATATAAAAAATTATATTATTTTAATATTAATAATAAAATAGACTAAAAATATAATAATCTTATTATTCCTAATTATTGGTATTTATTACTAATTATTAATATTTATTCTTAATTATTAAAAATTATTACTAATTATTCCTAATTACCATTAACTATGAACAATACTAATAATTTAAATTTATTAAGTAATAAAACAATGTAAACATAATTAAATTACAACTAATTAAGAATAATTGAAACTAATAAAAAATTAAAAATAAATATTAAATTAAAATGAACATAAATACCTTGAAAATTGATCTGCTCTGATCGTTCTTCAAAACGTTAATATCAGCTCCGGAGAAAAAAATTAAACTGGAAAAAAACTGAACTCTAGAAATATAATTTTGAGAGAAGGAGAAGATAGAGAATGAGAATGAAATGAAAAAAACGGATGGGGGTATTTATAGGTTAGATTATTTGCGACGGGCGCATTTGCGAAGGGATACCCGTCGCAAATAGTATTATTTGCGACGGTACCCGTTGCAAATACCTTAGCCAACATTTATTATGGTCAACGGGTAAATAGTTATTTGCGACGGGACCCGTCGCAAATAACCACCTGCCGACATACCATTTGCGACGGGGGAATATTCCCGTCGAAAATACCTTTTACCGCCACCGGTTATTTGCGACGGGAATATTCCCCCGTCGCAAATAAGTTTCCCACGATTTGGCGCGCAAACCGCGCCAGTCCTTTTGCGACGGGGAAAGCTGTCCCGTCGCAAAAGGCTACTTATTTGCGACGGGCAAATAACCCCGTCGCAAATAAGTTTTTAACATGACTATTTGCGACGGGATTTATTCCCGTCACAAATAACCCGTCGCAAATGCCATTTTTCCCGTAGTGTATCTTTAGAGCAGAATCGTCACAACTTAATTCTTATTTAGATCCACCCCAGTAGCTCAACTTAATTCAATTATCGGGGAGGAAGATAATGAAATAACTGTCGGTGAGGAAAGGAATGTTCAAATAGAGGATGTACCTGTTGTGAAAGAATTTGTAGATGTATTTCCGGAAGATTTACCTGGACATCCTCCAGAACGAGAAGTTGAGTTTTTCATTGATTTAATTCCTGGATCAAGGCTTATATCGAGGACCCCTTATAGAATGGCCACTGTAGAATTAGTTGAACTAAAGAAACAACTAGAGGAATTGAGTAATAAGGGATTTATTCGCCCTAGTGTTTCTCCATGGGGAGCCCCTGTTCTTTTTGTTAAAAAGAAAGATGGATCTATGAGGTTATGTATCGACTACAGGGAGATCAATGCTATAACGATAAAGAACAAGTATCCCCTACCTCGTATTGATGATTTATTTGACCAACTACATGGAGCTCAATACTTTTCAAAGATTGACCTTCGATCTGGATACCATCAGTTGTGTGTGAAGAAGGAAGACATTCCGAAGACAGTATTTCGAACCAGGTACGGGCATTACGAGTTTACCTTAATGCCGTTTGGATTGACTAATGCACCCTCTGTATTCATGGATCTGATGAATAGAGTTTTCAAGGAGTATCTCGATGAATTTGTGGTGGTATTTATTGATGATATCTTGGTATACTCCAAAACAAGATCATAAAAATCACCTGCGCATTATCTTGAAGACTCTGAGGAGGCATGAATTATATGGGAAGTTTAACAAGTGTGAATTCTGGCTTCAGGAGATTTCTTTTCTTGGCCATATTGTCTCTAAATATGGAATCTCTGTTGATCCTTCTAAGACCAAGGCAATCCAAGAATGGCCAGCACCTACGAGTATAACTGAGGTACGTAGTTTTATTGGTTTGGCAGGTTATTATCGACGTTTCGTCCAGAATTTTGCCCGATTGGCTAACCCATTAACGAAGCTCACACGTAAAGGGGTTAAATTTTTTTGGAAAAAAGAGTGTGAAGAATGTTTTGAAGAACTGAAGAGAAGATTAGTCAATGCTCCTATATTGACTCTACCATCTGGGAATGATGGGTTCGTTATTTATAGTGATGCATCAAAGAAAGGACTTGGTTGTGTCCTTATGCAGAATGATAGAGTTATTGCCTATGCATCACGATAGTTGAAAATTCATGAACAAAAATATCATACTCATGATCTCGAGTTAGCAGCTGTGATCTTTGCTTTGAAGATATGGAGGCACTACCTCTATGGTGAAAAATGTGAGATTTATACTGATCACAAGAGTTTGAAGTATATTTTCTCACAAAAAGAACTCAACATGAGGCAAAGGAGATGGCTTGAATTACTCAAGGATTATGATTGCACGATACACTACCACCCGGGGAAAGCAAACAAGGTGGCAGATGCTTTGAGTAGAAAAGACCATGGAGTTTTGAACAATATGAGAATTGAAAGGGATCAAATTTTCATGGATCTAGTGAAGATGGACATGGGAATAACCAGGGAAGGTGAAACATCAATACTTTTTCAAATGGTTGCCAAACCATCTTTACTAGAAAGGATTAAGAGTTCTCAGACCGATGATGAAGAATTTTAAAAGAAGATTAAATCTGTGAATGATGGGAGATTGAGAGACTTTGTGTATGAAGATGGAATTTTGAAATTCGAGAAGAGACTTTGTGTTCCCGATTTACCTGATCTAAAAAGGGAATTGTTGGATGATGCTCATAGTTCAAATTTCTCTATACACACTGGGAGCACGAAAATGTATAGAGATTTGAAGGAACATTTTTGGTGGAACAACATAAAGAGGGAGATTGCTGATTTTGAGTCAAGATGTATGGTTTGTCAACAAGTGAAAGCTGGAAGGCAACAGCCTGGAGGGGTCATGGAACCTCTTCCCATACCGGAGTGGAAATGGGAAAATATTACGATGGACTTTGTCATGGGGCTACCAAAGACTCCTAGAAGGAATGATGCAATATGGGTTATTGTTGATCGTCTTACCAAGTCAGCACATTTTCTTGCTATAAGAGAAGATCTACCCCTGGAACGTCTAGAAAGACTATATATTAATGAAGTTGTGAGACTTCATGGAGTACCCCTATCGATTGTTTCTGATCATGATCCCCATTTTACTTCAAGATTTTGGAAAAGTATTCAGAAATCCCTGGATACTGAACTTCATTTGAGCACTGCTTACCACCCTCAGACAGATGGACAATCAGAACGGACTATTCAGACCTTAGAAGACATGTTGAGATCTTGCTCACTTGACTTTCAGGGTATGTGGGATCAATATTTACCACTGGTAGAATTTTCCTATAACAATAGCTTCCATTCGAGTATTCAGATGGCACCATATGAAGCGTTATACGGAAAGCGATGACGTACACCAACCTGTTGGGATGACGTCGGTGAAAGAAAACTTGTAGGCCCAGAACTGGTGGAGGAAACAGTGGAAAAGGTGAAGGTAATCCAAAATCACATCAAAGCAGCTCAAAGTAGGCAGAAGAGCTATGCCGATAATCGAAGGAAGGATTTGGAATTTCAAGTCGGTGATCATGTTTTCCTGAAGGTATCTCCATGGAAGGGAGTCATACGTTTTGGTAAGAAAGGTAAATTGAGTCCCAGGTACATCGGACCCTTCGAAGTTCTAGAACGAATTGGGGTTGTAGCTTACTGATTGGCAATGCCGCCAAGTCTTTCCAAAGTTCACGATGTGTTCCACGTATCTCTGTTGAGGAAATACATGCCTGACCCAACGCATGTACTCACCTATGAGGAATTAGAACTGGAACCCGATCTGTCTTATTGTGAAGAGCCTGTCAGGATTCTTGATAAAAGAGAACAAGTACTGAGAAACCGGACGACGCGTCTGGTAAATGTTTTGTGGAGAAACCATAAGATGGAAGAGGCAACGTGGGAACCCGAGGAACTTATGATGAAGAACCACCCGAGTCTTTTCATGCGGTAGTATTCTAGAAATTTCGAGGACGAAATTATTTGAAGGAGGGGAGAATGTAACACCCCAAGATTCTACGGTACGCTTCTCTTTGAATAATGTGATAGCGTGTGTTGTACGCAACACCGAGTTCTAACACACCATAACCAATCAAACTAGCCGTTATGAATAGTAATACCTACTTTTCGAAATTATATATATTTTATATTTTAAAATGGACTTCATTTCTGGATTCGGAATATCGAATTTAGCCTAAGGTGAAATTTTGGTACCTTTGGAATAACTTTCATATTTTGATGAATAGTGAAAATTACTAAATTTTAATTAAAAACAACTTTTTTAATCAAAATAATTAATAGTGATAAATTATGAATTTGAGTGGTTTTAAAGTATATTTAGAATATATTTTCACCATTTAATATAATTTTTGTCATTGGACATAATTTTACAATTAAACCGAACATAAACAAGTGTCAATCTTTTGATAGTTATTATCTCTTAAAAACACGCTTTTTGTTTTGACAGCGGGAATTAATTTTAAATTAATTTCTACCACTTCTGTGTTTTGAATATAGAAAAATGGATTCCATATTTGTAATCAGGATGTCCAAATTGTGTAAATAGGTAACTTTTATTTTTAGACATTTTGAATAATTACTGTGGTAAATATTTTATTTACCATGGTTAAGGGTAAATTTGGTAAATAAGGGTTAAAAATAATATTATAATAATACTAAATTACCCTAAAACGTGTCCTAGCCTTATTGGTTGATACATGTTCGACCATATTCATCTTTGGGTCGATTTGGGGACCCCATGGTGCCACTTGTAGGTGATAGGGAAACATTATTTTAATTAAGTTAAAATGAATACAAAAATGACACAAGCATATATCTTTTAGAAAAACAATTTTTACATAGGGTTATTTATGTTGGCTTTTAGATTATAAATATTAATTATAAAGATAAAAAATTTCCTACATAATTATATTTTATTTATAATTTTTAGACATTAAATAATTTAATTTATTTATGACACAATGATGATGTAGTAATTACTATAATAGTGAAAAATTAAAATAATTGATATTATAAATACCCAAATAAATATAATATGAAACTTTTAATGAATTAAACTAATTTTCTAGGATAATATGATATATTAGGATTGATTTAATTGACTTTGTTCGAAGTAATCAATCTGTTATGAGTTTCAAAAAAATCAACTATTGAATAGTGTCAAAATTGACATAAAAGAGTTCTTAAAACAAATATTATATTATTAATTGATATTAAATTCCTAAAAATCTAATGTTCGGCCATGATACTTATATCATGATATTTTCATCATTAATGGACCACTTGGGGGTCGCTTTGATGTATATAATAAGTTTATTAACCATATTATATAAAAATACAAAGAGACATTGTAAAAGTGAAACTAATTAACTTAGAGTTAATACTTAAAGATAAGGTTAATATAAGTACCCAACCTGTCTAAATTATATTGGTTGAGTTGTTTTCGACCCATACCCACCTTATCCTTTGAATAGTCAACTTTGGAGCCATTGGAAACTGAATATACATTTATTATAAACTAATATCTCTAGCTTTTCCAAAGGTGCCCCTCACCCCTCTTATAAAAGGGAACTCCTCCTTCTCATTTCTTCACACCTTCAAAGCCTTTTGGTTCGGCCAACATCTTCCCAAATACTCTACCAACTTCCCTAACTACAACCTAGAGGCCTTAGTTTGATCAGAAAGCCAACCTATGCAGCTCTTTTGATCAAATCAAAAGGAAGAACCCGAAGAAGAGGTAATGATTTCACCACCCTTTTTCCAAGTTCATTACTTCTTCCACTTCTTCTTCCTTTGTTGTTACCATTATAAAATAATAACTAAAGTATCATATATATACTGTGATGTTATTATAAATATGGTACAACCATATTCAGTATTCTATCCACCCTTTGAATAACATGTCACCATACGTGCGTACGTACGGCTTACCGTCTCCACGTCATGGTGTAATTGTTATTCAATATAATATTATTAGGATGGGTATAATAATGATGTGTAACTCATGTAAATAATAAATATAACATGTTAATGATTCAGTATATATGATATACCATCCATTTATATATTATTTTAATATCAAAAGAATGATATTGTCGCTCGTGCGTACGTACGGACTACCGTCTCCACGAAAGCGATGAGATTCATTCTCCATCGTATCCATTCAAGTATAATTATCATTTGATGATTTAAAAAATGATGTTTAAGGACTTGATATAATTCTGGATATGAATAATATACAACCTATCCTTTACAAACATGTCTTACGTAACAAAACATATAAAATAAAACAAGTTAGTTAACACCCGAAACAATGATAATACTAAGATATTATTATCAAATCAATATTAAAAGATCATATATGATATCATATTAATGTATATTATTCTTGTATAATTTAATAACAATTATTTCACCATTATACAGGAGGTTAAACTACCCCAACCAAGGAAAAGTACAAGGTAAGGGATATTTCACAATCTCTTCATTATCCGAGGTTGTTTATATGTAATAATCTACTGGGATCTCTTTATCATCCACATCCATGTTTTCTTAAAAATTTATTTCAAAACATTTTTATTATTTACAAGAATATGGGTTAAAGTCATTTATACCCTTGTTTGACTTTTTATAAGAGGAATCTTTCCGTCATTTTCAAAACAAGGTCCTTTTTAACCTTTTCGACAGAATTAAGGTAAGAATGTTTTTTTAACTTATACGGCGGATGTGGTTATTTTACGCCGTTATAAAATTTTCAAAGTTTTCCTTACAAGATTATAATAATATTTTTAAAGAAAATGATTTATTTTATATGGCTCTTAAATGATTTCAAAAATAGAAAGAGATAATTCTCTAAAAAGAGTTTTGATTTCATCTATGTCAGCATCCTTTGATGGATTTTGCGCTTATTTGAAGTTGATTTATTATGATACAAAACTTCTATATTGTATTGAAGGTTTTGTGATATGTTTGACTGTGGATGTGCTATTTTTATACCATTCATTGTTTATGGTGAAATTATTGACATTTCGTATGCTAGTTATGATACGAATGCTTATGTTATGTTTACACCTTTTCATATGGGAATGCATTGGACTTAATATGTGACGGGTGGAGCCCTCTATAGCTCCTCGATGCATCGGTAGGTCTCATGAGACAAACTAGTGTCTTGGAACAAGGCCTTGGCAAAATCTTATTTGTAGTCTTGGCACGAGCCCTTGGCTATGTGGTTATGATAGTCTGGCATTATGCATTCCAACATTATGAAAGTGGTTATTGATATTTCATGTGATTATTCGATTAGTAGAATATCCATGTGAATAAGTAAATGGCATTATTTGATGGAATGGCTCGCGAAGCGCTCAACGGGCGACTCATCGGGCGACTCAAAACCCTAGCATCTGGCCTGTTCTTCGCTGATTCCTGATGATGGCTAGTTTTGATCCGACATGGGAACTCCCTCCTCCTGCTCCGGTTTCTACCGAAGCAGACTCTTCGAAAATTGAAGTGGGAAAAATAGAAATCCCTCTTCGCTCTGCACCCATCTCCTTTCGCGATGCCCTTCGAGGGGCCGATCCTCGCGATGTGACGGTATGTAAACAACCTCTCTTTAAGAAGCTTGAAGATGGTTGTTTTATGGTTGATGCAGATCCGGAAGCTCTGAAGCAAAGGATACAGCTCTGTAAGTACTCGATTTTGGGTCGGGTGACATATTCCACAGGTGATCGACCCTGGTCTCTCCTGGAGCTCAAGAATAGAATAGCCCACTGCTGGGGCTCTTCGAAATGGAGGATGATCCCCATCGGAAAGGGGTACTACCATTTCCTCTTCGGCACACAGGATGAACTGGACCAGGTAAGGAAATTCGGTAATTTACAACTCAAACCAGGTTATCTTAGAACACTGGATTGGGATCCTAACTTTAATCCATCCACACACAAAAATCACTTAGCTCAAATCTGGGTTAGAGTTCATGGACTTAATTGGTTCTATTGGCATCCGAAAATCCTAAATGATATTGCTTCCTGCATAGGGACTCCCATAAAAATTGATCATAGAACATTGAATGGGGAATTAGGGCTCTATGCTAGAATAATGGTTGAGGTCAATCTAGCTATTGAACTGCCTTCCAGCATTATTTTCAATGCCCCAGACTATAAATTTGAACTCAGAATTGAGTATGAAAAGATGCCACCCTATTGTGAAGTATGCAAATTGATAGGTCACAATCTTTCAAACTGTAGGGTGGTTAGAAAACAAATGGACCCTCCAAACACTAAGGATTGGCAAGAAATAAAACATGCCAAAAAGGGGCCTACTACCTCTGCCAAACAGCAGCCCCCCAATAGAGAAAAGCAGGACACTTGGGTTAAGAAATCCAATGTACTGTCAGCTCTGCAAGGAAAATCCTGGGGGGAGTTAGTTGAGGAAGAGGAGACCCTCCAAAAAAATGATAATCCTGTTATAGTTTTGCATGATTCAGTGGCTGTAAGTGGTGGAATTAAACACACTTCGGCCACTGATGCTTTCCCCTCACACTCTCTTGCTTTGGTTGAACATGCAAGTAGGGACTTGGGGCCGGATGCTCTTACCCCTGCGGATCTCATTGCCAGCCCAGAGGTCTCCAATGCAACAGCAAGTGATTTGCAAAAATCTGCACACCCAGGTTCTTCGAATCCCTTTACTGCCCCGGTAGTGAATAATATGATGATGGATACCGTTAACACTGAAAATGATGCAGCTTACTCTTCTTATATTCCCACTATCACTGCACATAGCACCTCCTCTGTTGATGATTCTATACAACCTGTTACTACTGCCCAAACTGCTAGTAATTTTCCAGTAACAGGGGTTCTGGCTCCCCATCTTACCAATTCTGCTACCTTAGTGGCCAGCACTTTATCTAACACAACACACACTTCTGATTCTGCTCCTGCAGCATCTGTTTTTAAAATTACCCTTCCAGCATCTGCTTTGGATTCCGAAAACCTGACACCTAATGCTGTCAACTCTGGCACTGTTATGGCCGGATCTTCCTTCAGCGTTACTCCCGATCCTATTTCCCCCCTTGAACCAACTCCTACTGAAAATTATAGTGCCGAATTGCAGACTCCCAATGTTGAAAAACCTGCATCTGCAACTGCACATTTTATAACAGATCACTCTGTTGTCCAAGCTGTTGGTCCTAGCACCACAGTTTCTGAGCATAAACCTGTCACTGATTCTAGCAACGACTCACCTTCTAATGCCGATACCCTGACAGATAACTTAAAATCTTCTTCCTCTTCTATGGCCACTAGATCCCAAAGAAAGAATGACTCTGAAAAATCCCAAAAAAAGAAGGGTACCAACCCTAAACGCAAGTAGAAATGAATTTTCTATATTGGAATTGCCAAGGTCTAGCTAACAATGACACCTCCACTACAATTAGGAGGCTTATATATTCTCACAAACCTCAACTCTTTGCCATCTCTGAACCCAAGGTTAACTTCAAAACCAACTACATGAGACTTGGTGCTCCTATGTATAACTTTCTTGGCTCGTGTAAACATGGAACTCAAACTGACTCCATGTGGATTTTTTATCATAACTCCCTTCAAAATGTGCACATCAGTAAAAGCACAGATCAACAGATTACATGTGACTTCTCATTGAACGGTCGTCTCTTTTTCTGTACTATGATTTATGCTAATAATAGATACCAGGATAGAAGGTCTCTATGGCTTGACCTTTCCGACATGGCCTGCTCTATTAAGGAACCTTGGGTCGTAATGGGGGATTTCAATGCCATTCTTAGCCCTTGTGAAAAAATTGGCCCCTCACATCTTACAATCTCCTCAAATGAGTTCAGGTCAGCTATTGATGATTGTAGCCTATTTGAAGTTATGCTTACTGGTGCCAAATATACTTGGTACAGGAAGCACCACAATAAAATGGTCGCCAGTAAGCTTGACAGAGCTTTTGTCAACATGAAGGCCCTTGATACTTGGGATAATCTTTCTAGTATAACCCTGCCTAGAATCAACTCTGATCACCATCCTATCTTAGTGAGCTTTTGTATGACCGCCCATAAGAATCTTCTCCCCTTTAAATTTAATAATGTGTGGTCCTCGAACCCGGATTGTGTAGATCTTATTCACCGCACCTGGAACTCTATGAATCACCTTAAAGATTCATTTGCCTGTATTTTTAAGTTGAAAATCCTAAAACAGGCCCTTAAAGGTTGGTGCAAAGCTACTAGCTCTCAAATTGATCTTGAAATTTCCTCTCTCGAAAATGATCTTAGTCGTGCTCAAACGCAAAACACTATATCTGATTTCTGCTTGGATCCTCAACTGGAAGCCAACCTTGCCCTTAAACTTAATTCTCTCCTTACCTTCAAGGATAACCTCCGTAAACAAATGTTTAGGATTAAATGGCTTGTTGATGGAGATCGTAACACTAAATTTTATAATACTCTTCAAAGAATAAGAAAAGCAAATCGTCCTCTTACCAAGCTTATTCATGAAGATTTGCTCATTGATACTGAAGAAGCCATATCAGATCATGTCACCTCATACTTTTACAACACTTTTAATGGTCCGGATATAAATATTGACATCAGGGATAACATTATTCCCTTACTTGTTGATGATAGAGACAATGAAACTCTATTAAGCACACCGCTTTACCAGGAAATCAAAGATGCTGTCTTTGGTCTCAATCCAGACAGTTCACCTGGTCCAGATGGGTTCAACAATGGATTCTATCAAAAGCATTGGGACATTATCCAAAAGGATGTTTGTAACCTTGTTAAAACCTTTTTTTCCCATGGTTCTCTGCCTCATGGTATTAATTCTCAATTTTTAGTTTTAATACCTAAGGTTGAAAATGCTTCGGAGATTCATCAATTTCGACCCATTGCCCTCATTAATACTCTTTATAAGATCATTACTAAAATAATTGCGAATAGTATGGCGCCCATTTGTGATAAAATAGTCTCATGGAATCAATTTGGTTTCATTAAAGGCAGGGCCATTCAGGAATGCATCTGTCTGGCCTCCGAAGGTACTAATAGTCTTAATAGGAACACCAGAGGGGGGTGTGTGGCCATTAAACTTGATATTAGAAAGGCCTTTGATACTATTGACTGGAATTTCATCTTCAGGGTTTTAAAAAACTTTGGATTTCAGGATCCCTTCATTGGAAGACTGAAAACCCTATTCAGATCTACCTATATTTCTATTCTAATCAATGGCTCTCCTAGGGGCTTCTTCAATTGTTCTAAAGGTGTCAGGCAAGGTGATCCCCTATCGGCCATCCTCTTTGTCATTGCTGAGGACTACCTAAGCAGACTCCTAAGTAGCCTGGTAGCTCAAGGATCTTTGAAGCCCATTCAAGCTTCCAGGAACTTAAATATCCCTACCCACCTCCTATATGCTGATGACATCATTCTTTTTCTTAAGGGGGATCAAAGGAATATTCATGTCCTAAAACATGCTCTTAATCATTATGAGGAAGTCTCTGGTCAATCGATATCTTGGAATAAATCACATATCTATTTTGGAAAGAATTTTCCCGTCCGAAGGAAAAATGCCACTACTTCCTACCTTGGTATTAAAGAGGGTCTCCTTCCTTTCGTTTATTTAGGTGTCCCAATTTTTTGGGGTCGACCTAAGGCAAGCTATTTCACTAATATTACTGAACAAATTGTAAACCAACTCTCTACCTGGAAAGGAAGATCCCTCTCTATGGCTGGCAGGATCTGCCTGGTCAAATCGACCATTGTTTCCAAGATGGTTTACACTATGATGATTTACAAATGGCCCGCCAGTACCATCAAAAGGATCAATACCTACATCAAAAACTTCATATGGACAGGTAGTATTCTTGACAGAAAACTTGTCACTATTCCCTGGAAAACCTGTTGCAAACCCCTAGACAAAGGTGGCATTGGTATAAAAAATTTAAGGATGTTCAATAATGCTCTCCAAGCCCGTCTCACTTGGCGCATTATCAATGGTAATTCCAAAGCTTCTGATTTCTTGAACCATAGATTCCGCACCAAGCTCTTAAGTGGGAAGCTCAAATATGTTAATTCTTCAATCTGGCCCTCGATTAGAGACTCGTTTCAGAAGATCATGGAGAATTCTAGATGGATGGTTAGTGCTGATTCATCCATTAATTTTTGGTGTGATAAATGGTGTGGTAACCCTCTGATATCACTGCTACCACCTAATATCACCCCCAATGACTATAACCTTTCCATAAGGGATGTCTTACAATATCACAGACATGCTCTCCCTGAAAATATTGCGCAGATCATTGATGAGCATCACTTTTCTCCTATTGGTGATTTCCTTGTTTGGGAACCTGCCCCGAATGGCATTCTTGACTCCAAAAACTTCTATCAAAATTACTTTTCTGAAAGTGATTCTATTCTACACTGGGTGAGCCATTTTGATAAGCCGTGGATCAAACCCTCTAGACTTAATCTCATTTGGCGAATTGCCCATAATAGATTACCCACTGAAGCTTGTCTACAATCCTTTAGCATTCAACTTTGCTCCATTTGTCGCTTGTGTAATCAACACAGGGAAGATGCGAATCACCTTTTTTTGTCGTGTGCGACGGCTTCTGCTTTATGGAATTATGTTTTTGACCTTTTTAATTGCAGATGGTCCTTTTCTGATACTATTTCTTTATTCCTTAACAAGTGCACTAGTTATGTTTTCTCTCCTCAGGTTAAAAATCTGCTGCTTACGGCGGTGGCAGAACTGCTTCATGTGATCTGGTATGCTAGAAATGACATTATGCATAATAAGCGCTCATTTAGTTTAATTGCAGGTAAATCTCGAATTCTTATTGCGATACATGAAGCGGCGTCAATTCAAAAAGAATGTTGCACCAATTCAGTGGGCGATTTTGAGATCCTTCGTCACCTTCGTGTGCCCGGCGTCTATCCTCGAACCAAACGATCTTTCGAAGTTTTCTGGCAATCACCGATGTCAGGTTGGATCAAAGTGAATGTTGACGGTGCCTCCAAGGGTAATCCAGGCCCGGCTGGTTGTGGTGCTATATTTCGCGACTCGGCTGGTCTTTGTCAGGGATGCTTCTACGCTGGCTGTGCCCATTCCTCTTCCCTGGAAGCTGAAATGCTGGGTGTCATTCACGCCGTTGATTTTGCCCTTCAAAGAGGCTGGAAAAAACTCTGGATTGAAAGTGACTCTACTACTATCATTCGGGCCATCTGGAACGGTACCCTTCATCTGGCTTGGTCTCTCACCTCTCTTTGGACGAATTGTCTCAACGCTCTCCAAGGGATAGACTACATAGCCACTCACACCTATCGGGAAGCAAACTATGTTGCAGATGCTCTTGCCAACAAAGGCATTCATCAGTCCTTGACTTGGCTGACCTCTTTACCTGCGGAGTTCTCATCTTTGCTTGATAGAGATTGTAAAAGAATTCCATCCTTCCGCCTCTTGTAACTTTTTTTCTTATCAATAAAATGCCTTTTACCCTTAAAAAAAAAAGTAAATGGCATTATTTCATTTTACTTTTGCCATACTATGTTGAAGTTCAAGTTTAAAAGGATTTTGTTTTAGTTATACATAGCCTTAAATGTTTATTCTTATTTATGAAAGTTTCCGGTATATTGTTATCCTTAATGGGCATTTGAGCTCACCCCTTTTCTATGTTTTATTTTTCCCAGGAAGTGAAGAAGTAAATTATGAATGACCTGCAGGGATATTATGTGGGGATATGAGTGTGGTTTATGGAGACAATATGTTGTTGTAGTAGTTTTTCATTTTATGATGTAATGTAAGACTTATGAATATATCTAGTGTTTCCAAGGCTACTAAACCAATCGGTCTTTCGAGATTTGATCTTTCTTGTGATCATGCCAATGTTATTTAATAATGCACCGACTCTGGGTAACTAGGGTCGGGGAGTTACATGCCCTATGAAGTGTAGCATTGAAAATCAAAGTGCTTCATGAATAATATTAACCTAGACTTAGCATGTTAGTTACATGTGCATGGAGGGTAATTCACGAAGCATAAGTGTGCCGCGAAAACCCGAGTCCCCTTGGGGATCCCCTTCATTCACGGAGACCCATGGGCTCCATGAAGGGAATCCATCATTGAAGAGGGGAAGTGTTTAAGAAAATGAAGAGGCACTTCGTGACACTAAAGTACCAATAATAGCTAATTTTTCTCAGAGCATAATGTGCTTCGCGATTTGATAGATAAGAATGAAAAAGATCAGAGAATCCTTAATTTGGGCTCTAGGAGAGCCCAATATTTATAGGCATGAGGTGCCTCGAAGTAGGGATTGCTCAACGCAGAGGTACAAGGAAATTTTTTGTAACCACAGAACCCCCCCCTCCTTGCTCCGCAGCAGCTTCGAAAAAGTCAATCCGAATCGTGGAGCCTCCCGAATCTTTGCTCTGTAGTGGCTTTGAAAACATAAATCTGTTCACGGAGCCTCCCGCGTCCTTGCTCTATGGTACCTTCATAAATTCCAATCAGTTCATAGATCCTCCCAATACGTTGATCCACAGTGGATTCACAAATTTAAATTCGGATCATAGATCCTCCTGCCTCCTTGCTCCGCAGTGGCTTCACCAAAGAGGTAGCCTCGAGTTGTCCGCGGTGCCGCGAGGCACCGATAACAAGCTTCATGAGGTATCCCCAAAGACTGTTCGTTTTATCTTCCTATTCCCAAATTTTGGTGCGAAAAAATGACCCCCCTCAGAAATGGATCTGAGAAGAAAACAAGGGACAATATATGCGGGTCAATCAGAAAAACTCTATAGGCCATTTTAAAAGAAGGCTCATGAAGAAAGATCGTGAAGGAGGCCCTCAAGGCGGAGACGTGACACACGTGATGAGAGCGCTACAAATCTCTCTACGGTTAAATGAGCCATTAAGAACCGGTGGTTATATCCTATAAATAGGTGAGGCTTACCTCTGTTGTTTCAATTCATACCTCTACATTTTTGGCATTAGAACTCTTGATTCGTGAAGCTCTGAGTACTCTGTGATTTGTCTCTGCGAACCGGGCTTTCTGCTTTGTGGCGCCTAGCGATTCTTCGACATTCTAGAGGTGTGCTCTACATCTTGCGCCTAAACGTTAGGGTAGGACACCACAATTCCTTTGTAGGGACCAATCTCCGCCAACGGGCTTCGCCAAAGATCTTCGTGAAACAGAACCAAAAATGGTCAGAATTTCAAAAAACTGAATGGATCCTTAGGAGGATGCCATGGGGTCCTTACAGATGCATTCCGGAGGGAGGAAAAGGAAGATAGCTTGGGTATATTGGAGTTCTTACAAAGCCATTTTGACCATAATTTACTGGTAGAGCTGCTGTCAGAGAGCCAGAAGGACTATCCATAGTGCAAAAGGTTTCCTCTGTATGGTTTTGGCATGAAGGATGACGTCATCATCCCTAAAGAAAGAAGGGACGAGCCGACTTACTTGTTCAGGTGAACATTGTGCCAACGATAATGGTTCAGGCCAGCTAATGGCCATACCTTGGAGGACTTCACACCTATCAAAACTGATTGAATGTACATTCATGTGAATAACATCGATTTGAAAGAACTAGAGCCCGAGAAACCTCCCCTGTTGTACCATACTATTCTGAAGGCAGCTCTAGGGAACCCATAGAAGGGGTGTTCTGATGAGTGGGATCAACACTAGGGGAGAAACATCATAGATGACTCGTCCTGGGCCTTCTAGGTCGGTGCCCTGTGGGAAGAATTTAGGGTAGAGCTGAGGCGAGTGGGCCTTTATGAGGCGGATTGGGCATCCTAATCACATATCTATCAGCCGAAGCCGCTAATGTCAAATTTCCTGAGAAGACAGTCACCGAAGACCAATACCTTATATTTTAACAATGGAGAGGTCGACATCAGTCTATGGGACCTATATCAGATATCAGTGGTCCCAATACTGGAGGAGATGTATGATGAGTTCCTCCCTCTTATGGGAGCATGGGAGGTTCTGGAGCAGAAGCCACCACTGGAGATGGCATTGATGGGCCTAGTTCCAGGAGAGGACAAGCAGTTGGTGAGAGACATCCATTTCAAATGGTGGTTCACGCAATCATGGAACATCCCAAAAAATAGGCAGTTTCTTATGAGGCCTCAGACTTGTTCAAAGGGGGATCAATGAGGCAAGGAGTACTTGTACTGCCAGCTCTTGGAGGATAGCCAATCAAAGATGTGGAGATTCAATTCCAGTACCGAGAAACAACTGGTAGTCCGGTTGGATGTATTAATTGTACCGCTCATCTACGGTTGGATCCTTCCGGTGAGAGACACGATCAAATGCGTGCGACCGAGCACATTTATCATGGAGTCCATGTTGGCGATAGGGGGATGGGTCAACATCAAAGTCCTGATGGTTACCATGTTTTATAAGATGTTGTGGCATATCAGCGAGGGGAAGAAGCCACAGAGGATATGCGAGCCATTCCCCCTTCTTTTTGGGTGGATAGAGTCACATATTTGAGTTATCTATGAATATCTGAACCCCGTCTGACCTCCAAGATCGAATTTTCTCCTATCAATTTTGAATGTGATGGAGAGATGTCTGACTTAGCTGACCGTGGAGGTAGTACTAAATCGATTCTGGAAGGAAGACAAGTTCAATTTCCACCTATTCTCGTTGCCAAGAGGTCTGTTCACTGATGATGTCCAGGAAACGAAAGAGCATTGGTCCTACCTTCTGGCCATTTGGGGTGGAGTCCTGGTGGTGTAGGTGGACCGCGAGACCCTCTGTGAGCCGTACACCATCCAAAAATTGCCAATGCTATTTTTTTATATGCAGTGGTTGACTACAAGAGTCTATTTGGAGCTTCCCCATGAGGATCACCCAGGTGTGATGAGGCAGTTGTGGCTCATGTTCACACGGGAGCATGGGATGATGCGGAATGAGATTAACCCTCCCATAGTCGTCTCAAGGCTATTGAAGGGCTATGCCAAGAGCTGGGTGGTATCCTACCATGGGGAGATGACGAAGTCGCCAACTATTCGGGCCAGCGATGGGGTGCCTCCCCAACATTGAGGTTGGGGATGGAAGGCGGTGAGGACATCTTGTGGTGGCAGAGATGAATTGGCGGCGTGGCCTACACTGGTCTAAAGTGATGCAATAGAGGATCCAGCGGTGGCAGCAGAACCAGTGGTTCTAGAGGAGCAGAGTTATCTAGAGGGGAGGCCACTAAGGGGATTCCATAGTATATCCACCCCAGATCTGGGGAAGCGGCTACGCCACATAGACATGTCGGAGAATGCTATCTTCTCAGAATCTTGGATCATTTGGGATGTAAACTAGAAATTCCACAACTCATTTGATATGTGGAAACACCTGAACCATCTCAGGATGGATTTTTTAGGGATCAATCCTGTCATGGCCAGCTTTGTAGTATCCCAGGCGGAGGCGGAGCAATACCTCGCAGAGTTGGAAGACATTATATACTCCCATGGTGCCCCAAATCCAATAACGGATCGGGTAAAGGTGTTTTTGGATCGAATGGTCCCTCCATAGTTGTCGTTTGTGTAATTGAGGGAGTTCCTACCTCTACCGAAATAATCAGATGAGTCCTCCTAAGGGGAGGAGGCTGGTAGAGGGAGCCTTTTGAAGGTGGGTGAGGTTGGTGATTCAGACCCAGAGTTGGACGAATTTGCAGAGGCCCCTGTGGTAAAATCCTAAATGACATACCAGGAGTCTTCATCTAGGACATATAGGACTTATCAACTGATATTTGAACTGTGTTGGAGGGCCTTATATGTAGAACCCATTCCCTCCAATCAACAGATGCAGCTGCGGGGCCTTCGGGATTTGCATCTGCAGCTATGGAAGTTACCACACCTTGCGGGGATAGGACACCCGAGCTGTTCCTTCAGGAGTTTTTATACTTCCAAACAATATATGGAGGGCCAATCCTTGAGGTCCCAATGACAACAACCCAGAAGCGAGACTGACTATTAGATCTTTATATGTATCCTTTATGGTATTCATGACTGTCACCCATTGATCATGTTAACTGACATCTATGAACTTTATTTAATCCATTTTTCTTCATATGGGGTGGGCTGGATTGGCATGGTTGGTTGGTACTCCTGGAAGCACCTTTCCCAGGGGAACACCGGTGGTCATGGAGGTGGATATCCAAACTGACCATGTTGCAGCACTCCTGATAACTAGTGAGACCATTTGCAGGACAGAGCCAGAGATCATTATGGTTAGATCCGACGATGATGATCGACCATACAAATGGGTCCGGCCATAACTGATTAGACACCAGATGCATACCCTACAGACGAGTTCATGGGCGTGTTTCCCACATATGAACCTGTTGACCCCATGGAATAAGAAAAAACTACCTCCGATGGGGAGGTTAGAAAAATATCCTATCACTGGTCATGGAATCTAATTAAGAGATTTGTTGATGGAACCCCTCAAGAACAATGGATAGAATAATTGGGGATGTTTCGGTCTCGGCTGCGTGAACTGTGCGCTGGGGGACTGGATGCCCAACATCCTCACATGATCTTCCAAGATCTCATGGAGGAGATGATCCGGGAATATAATTGTGGCCATGGTGTGGGTTGGAAGTGAAGAAAAGAAGTAAACATCAAGAGTCTCCAAGAGGCTGAAAATGAGATTCAATGGCTGCAGGAAAAAGAAGATGAGCATTCCACTTTTCTTATCGTGCAATTAGAGATATTATCACATCTGAAGACCTAGTTGGAAGAGGCTTTAGAGCACATGAATTAATACTCCAAAAAGATGACAGTCATCCGAACCAATGAGGAGTGACCCCGGATCATGGCTGACGAACAATATCTTGTTGCTATAGAGGAGGAGCAGGAACTGAATAAGCGATATAATATCATATACATCACAAGACAGAGGGTTTCAGATCTACAATTCTCTTTTAAAAGGTTCAACCCATCCATGGGGCGGGGGTCAATCATTGGGTGTTGTGATGCATTTAACATTTGAATGTAATTTCATGAATTTATTATTTATGCTAGATTCATGAATGAGTTATGTTATTTGCATCATCCTAAAACTTGTCTTTCACATTCGTGAAACATCCAGTGATAAATCCATAAGCTCACGTGGGTCAAGCCTGATGTGAAAAAAGGGGATTTCCACCTTGTTATTCCACTCGAATATGAGAGTCCCGACCATGCTTTGGGTATAGAGGGTTTTAACAACCATTATAGATTTCTGAGAAGAATGGGGGAGGCCAAACTAGATAACAATGGTCTCAAGTCAGTCGAATTTCCATTTTCCCAATGTTCTCTAGTGTACGAGCAGTGGTAATTCCAGGGGCGTTGGAATTCATCCGAATATAGGGGAGTGGAATGTGTGAATCCCAATACACAAAATTTGGGACAATATATGTATGGAATGACAGTGGAGGATACTTTTTTAACATGTTCTAAACACAATATCCTTATTGAATTATCATGAAATGGGGATAATAAATGATGGCCAACCGCTTACAACGTTTGAAACATGGGGACTGACACATTATGTTATCCATGGGTCCTTCATAACGTTAGCCCAGGATAGTAGGCGAGCCATATTCTGAGCGCCCATACTGTTAGGGTGTTCCTTTAGACATGAAATAGGATGAGGGTCCATATAAAGGGCACATAAAGCATGGAGTGTGGAGTAATGGGTTGTTCGAATGGATTCCAACACTCTTGAAATTACACCACCATGGTGGAAACACATTAGGTGCGCGCATCGGTTTGATTAGGGATCAAACTTACTTCCAAGAAGGACCTCTCTATTATGGACCTAGAATTCCATGTAGTTTTATGTCATGCCAAGGAGAATGTTAGAAATGTAGTTTAAAATGTCATACGGTGAGGACGGTTCCCATAGTTTTAAAGGTCATACTACCTAGACCGTGATCTGGGATGAGGGGCCAGAAGGGTTAAAGATCCTAATGCTGGGCCCAAGGCCAATTTATAGGCATCACTATATATACCATGAAGATGGGAATCATGCCAAAAGTATTTTTGGGCACATCGTGTTTATAGACCGATTATCATTGGGAGAATCCTCTCTAGCGAGAAAACTGACATATCCCATGATTAACATGGGGCATACTCAATTTGTTTAGGGTAGAACTGCAGTTTAGTATCATGTGTTTAGGACATATGGACTCATGCAATTTAATATCATATGATAGGATGAGTAGTGAAAAGGGGAGATCCCAAGAAGGTAGAATGTGATTTGGTAGCTGTAAACCTGACACGAATAAGGACATAAGGAGCTTGCACCAAACCACGTATCCCTAGAGGTAGATTTTTTAGGTCAAGGGACTGAAGGTAAAAACCAGGATGGACTTGAGTAAGGTTTTTTGAACATTCCTGTGTATCCCATGCATATGGGAATCAACCAAAAGTAGTTCCAATAATGAAATTTAATGTCATGTGGTAAGTAAGCTACGTGTGGCATGGTTGCGTCAGTACATGTGCTACCAGAACTACTAAGACCACGTGATTCTTGCTCGATGTGGGAAACAAGGAGTAGTGGTGGGAGTTTCTTGGTATATGGAGGAACATATTAGGGGAAGTGGGACATTATGTGAATGAAGTCCCAATAATATTGACCTATCTTCTTAATGTACATAGATGCTCTGATGTGTGAAATATATTGTGTTGTAATTCCACTTGAACATAAGGGAGTGGAATGATTCGAATCATGATACTCGAGATCTGGAACACAATGATAGTTACCTAGAGACATAGAATTACTTCTGACCATGTTGAAAGCACTGTATCATTTTTTTATTATCTTGGAATGGGGAAAATGAATGAGGGTCGACCGGTTACCATGTTTGAAACATGAGAAACGTCTCAAATGTAGTCCGAGGTCTTCATAGGAATTGGCCCAAGACGTTAGGTGAGCCAATGTGGCATGGGTCTGCGATATAAAGGGGGTCCCTTAAAACATGGAATAATATGAGGATCCAAATAACGGTATCAAAAATCTTGGACATGGAAAGAGAGAGTGTCCCTGTGAAAATTCAACTCTTTTGGATTTTCATCACAATGGATCTGAGTACGAAAATAAGATGTGTTAGATAGAGGATGTCAAGTCCCTTTCTAAGGAAATGGCTCCATGGGTCGCATGCTTCCACCTTAAGTACGTAGGGTGGACCATTAAATACGGTACTTGATTTAATGGACTGTGCACAGGGTGATGATGTATCCAAAACTGAAATGTTGTTCCAATAGAGATATCACAGTTTAGGGTCATAGAAATGGGGCTAGATTGGGAAAAGAATATGGATGCTGATGGTGTGGCTGTTTCAACACCTTATGTGAATGAGAACCCAAGAGGTACTCGCCACACCACATGTTCCCAAAAATGTTTGGGCCAAGTGGAAAAAATGGGGGGTAAGATTTAAGATTCCTGGGGCTGGACCAGAAGACGGAATGTGCGTACGTTCCTACATATCCTATAAGGAAGGGAATCAATCCATATGTAGTTCTAAAATGATTTCCATATGCCTTGTAGATAAGATGTGGATAAATCATAGTTTGTGGTCTTAGATCTCGGACAAGTTTTTGTAATTAAAGAGGGAGATGAATGGTGAGGTAATTATAAAACCTGATGTGAATGAGGACCTGAAGTCCATATCACCATGTGCTCCATTAGGTGGTCTTAGGTCGAGGGACCAAAAATTATAGTTTGGTTGGGCCCAAGGCAGTGTGCGGGGACAATCCTACGTACCCCATGAGAATGGGAATCATGCCATATATAGTTCTGGATGTAGCATGGTAGGGTACCCGTGCAAAGGATGATAAGGCCATGCGGGTTTGACCCTCGCCCAAAAAAGTGTCATTTGACAGATTTTGTTTGTCCTTTATGGTAGATGTGTGTTTTTTTGTGAAGTGAAAAACCTAGGACATAGAATCCTGGTATTTCTATAAGAATCAAGACAGATGTAGGCATTGAAAAATGGTATGGTGGATGACCAATACCCAACATGATGTCCCCTTGAGTGAGCACCTCATGATGCATCACCGTTTTTTGTCTTGCAGCTGGGACGATAATGTCACAGTTTACGGCCAATTGATACGACCAACCCTTGAATATTAACAGGTCACAGTAAATACACAACTGTTTAATGTATTATGGGACTAGGAAATGTAGTTTAAATTCATTTGGCTCAGACATGTATAGAAGAAATGAGGCTTTAGGGGGGATGTGCATGACGTGATAATGCATACCCGATGTGAATGAGGACGAGGTCCACACTACATCATGCACAATTACGGGGAAGACCCCTCAGACCAAGGGGCTATAAAGTCCAAAAAATATGTTTCTAGGCCTTGGATGAAACGTCTAGGTGTTCCTACGTATCCCATGAGGATGGGAATCAAGCCATACATAGTTTTGAGAGTGCAGTTTAATGTCGTGTGGGACAAGAGGTAGGAGAGACTAGATCCTAGAGGGGAGTACGTGGTGATGCTATTGAAAACCCAACATGAATGAGGGAATAATCCCAAAAATTCCACACCACACAATCCTATAAGATTCGGGGCATAAAAGGATAAAAAATAGATAATTTCAGTAACCTGAGCTGGACCCGAAGACAAGGTGTCTAGGTGTTCCTATGTATCCCACGAGCATGGGAATCAAGCTAGACATAGTTCCAAGTAGAGGACATATAAGAAGATCATAGTTTAAGGCCATAGAGCTCAGTCCATGGAGAAGGGAAACTCTTCTAAGTGAGCATATTCCTCCATCCGATCCCTAAGCCCACGTGAGTCAAACTCTGTGTGGGAAAAAAGGGCGGAAGAGGTCTTTGCAACACATGGGATACATGTAAAGGGGAAATCGGTGTGGAGACGTGAATGAAACCTTACACCAAAATTGTCCCTCTAACAGGAAAATTCGCAGTGAGGGATAATACCATGAGTGTCAAAATTCCACTTGAACGTGATAGGGTGGAAAGAGGTGTGAATTATGAAACTGACATTTAAGTATTGATGGGGATGGCATGACGAGGGAGGATAACTATTGATTGTGTTTGAAACACAATATTCAAATCATGTAACCTGAAATGGGAAAAGAAAATAAGTGACAACCACTGGCCATATTCGCTAATCGGGACTTACTTAAATTTGTTTTTTGATAACCTTGAGGATGATGTGCCATAATCGTAGGTGAGCCCTTGGGCCGAGCATTCATGCCATTTGGGGATCCCTTTTGATGTGAAAGATAATGAATGTCCAACTGAAGGGGGACACGAATCCAGAAAAATGGGTGAATGCATGCCCAGATCGAATATGAAACTCTAGGTTCTGAACTAGAGTACTCCTGTGCACATTGGTGAATCACCAAACAGGGTCGAGGGGCCCATCTTAAGAGCAACCAACTTGAAAAGATGATTGTTGGGAAAGGGAGAGAAGGCCACGCAGGAGATAGAGGTATGTGTCGAGGTTGTTACAAACCTGACATGAATGGGGACATAAGCCCATACCACACCGTGTACCCCTCCCTTAGAAGGACTCCGGCCAATAGGATAGAATAATAAGAAGGTTCCAAAGAGTTGGGGCTAGACACAAAGACTAGATGTTCGAGTGGTCCTACGTATTTGATAAGGATGGGAATCAAGCCACACATAGTTGTGAGGAAGGATGATTTCCATTCTAATGTCATGTAGCAAGGATGCAAATAGCGGAAAGGTACACCAATGAGGGATGTTTTTGGCATGACAAGTAGCCTGAGGTGAATGTGGGCATAAGCTCATACCACATCATAAAATCCCAAATGAAATCATGGGCCATGGGGCAGAAACGTTTGAGGGACCTGAAATGGTAAGTTCCAACCAATATGTATTTTAACATCTTATAGTGAGGACGATGGTTCTCTTAGTTTAAGTTCGGAGGACTCGGACCATAGATGCCTTGTTTAATATCATATGCAAGGGGCATATGAGTGGAGGGGGAGAATCCCTGAGCCTATGGAAACTATGAAACGACCACAAAAATAGAGGATAATTGTTGACAATATTAGCAACACAGTATCCGTATTTATGTGACCAGAGTTTGGGGGAAAAAAATTGAGCATTGAGCATTGAACACACTCACAACATGGGACTTGTATCAATTTTTAACTTAAAATCCTCGAGGTCGTTGACCTGAAATGGTAAGAGATCCCTTTGTCCAAGCATATATGCTTTTCAGGTGTCATTTTGGATATAAAAGATGATGGAAACCGAAATGATGGGGAACGCGAAGCATGGAAGTGACTATGAATGTGGAAAGGACGATATATGGACGATATGTGTGGTGTGAAAAAATAGTCGGATGTGAATGAGGATGTGAGTCCATACAACACCACATAATCCTAGATGAGAACTTGGGATAGGGGACTGAATGGGTCGAGGGACCTAAGGTTTGGAGTCTCAGTAAACTGTATCCATTTGACCCCTCATGCAGGAATTTTCTTGTCACAACTCCTATGCCGATGTGAGAAATGCTCGGTGTGGGAAACGAAGAGTAGGACTAGGATCTCCCAATCATATAAGGGTACGACAACTGGACTCACACTCATACCCAAGGAAGACTGGCATATGAAGAGATAGAGGGACAAAATGAACCACTACACCCAATATTTGGGACATATGGAGGTGGTGACAATGACAAAGGATTGTTATTTACTGGGTTTGGAACACAACATCAATATCGTGTGACCTGAAATGGGAACAACAAATCAGCATCAACTGCTGACCATATTCGCAATGCGGGAATTATATCAACTTTTCATTCGAGGTCCTCGAGGGCATTGTCACAAAATGATAGGAGATCCCTTAGGCTATGTATCCATTGTGTTAAGAGGCCCTTTTATGTGAAATATGACAGAGTCCCAAGTACAGGGAGTGTGTGAATCATAAATGTGCATGTGCAATTTAACGTCAAGAAGGATGGTGAAAGAGGTTGAGATATCCAGGGAATGGGACATATGATGCGGTCATGATGAACTCTACATAAATAAGTGAAAAATCCAGCACCACACCATATTTTCCCACCCGAGGGTAGATTTTGAAGTTGGGGTGTGGCCAACAGACAAAATGTCTAGGTGTTCCTACATATCCACTAAGGAAAGGAAAAAAGCCATATGATGTTCTTGAAAATCGTGCAGTTTATCATCATACGGTGAGGACATGGGAGAATATAAGAATGAGTAGGGGAGAAAGTGGTGAGATCATCGTAATCCTGAAATGAGTGGGGCCAAAGAATCCTACACGTCACTATGCTGGATTTTCCAACAGAACAGTACCTAGGGGGACAACAAAAAAGGAAACTGGGGGCTGGACTCAAGACAAAGCGGCCGAGCGTTGCTACAAATCCGATGAGTATTGTATTCAATCCATACATAGATCTTGAATCTTAACGTCTTGGAGGATGACATAATGCTTAATTTCAAATGGGACATAATAGATTAAGGATGTGCGGGGCCAGATAAATTTTATAGTCCTACAAGATGACATACAGTTTAATGTCATGCGTGACAGTATACAGTTTAACATCATGCGGGATGACATTCATTTTAATGTGGTGCGAGACATAACAATTTAAGTTCATTTAGTACCTAAAAGTTTAAGGTCAAGTAAGACCTGCTAGTTTAAGGTCACGCAAGACCGGTTGTTTAGGAAAGTTATTGCTTGAAGAACATGTAATTGATGGGAGGAGTTATACGCACACCATCCATGGTAACCATGGATTATGCGCCATAGTGATAAACCTTGTGAATTATGTAAGGTCCTTACCATTTTGGCTCCCATTTGTGTGGTTTTCATCCAGGTATCGTTGTTGTTCTCAAGGAAAATATGAAGTCACCTTGAAAGAAAGAGAGAAGGAGAACATACATATTGAATTCTATATCAATCTTGTTCTGATGCCTCTTTATATTGTGCACTACATGAAGCCTATTCTCATCGAGGGATTCCTATTCAGCCAGATTGACATAAACAAATTTATCTAGTGCACTGTAATCATAGACAGCTGTGCATAATGACGGAAAATAATTCTAAATGGGAAGGACAATCTCTGTTCCATACACCAGGGAGTATGGGGTCTCTTGGGTGGAATTACATTTCGTCGTCAGATAAGCGTATAGGGTGTTATGGAGCTTGTCCGACCAAATATTTTTGTTCTAAGCACCAATTTTCTGGAAAATGTTATAGTGGGTTTTATTGAACACCATGATGTTAACGTTTTCTTGCACGTGTTAGTGGGAGGTATGGTTATAAGGAATATTGTACATGGCGTAAAATTTCTTCAACTCGGCCGCCAGGAAGTTGGTGTCGTTATCAATGAGGACGATGTGAGGGACTTCGAACTGGTAGATGATATTTGATCTCACAAAGTCTACGATAGAGTAGGCCTTGACCTCTTTGAGAGGAACAACTTCTACCCATATGTAGAAGAAACCAATGGTGGTTAGGATGAACCAGAATTGGCAAGCTATCACCGTTGGATATGTTCCCAAGACATCGAGTCCTCAAACCGCAAAGGTATAAGAGTTCTTGGTAGTGTGGAGAGGCTATTTCAGATGATGTTAAATGTTGACATGAATTTGGCATGCATGGAACATCTTATAAAATCGATGCAGTCATGGATCATTGATGGATAAAAATACCCCAGTCTCCAGATTTGGTGAGATAGTTTGGGCCTAGTCTGATGAGCCCTGTAGGAACCGACATGAACCTCTTGCATGACATGAGAAATTTCATCTCATTTGAAGGAGAACTCCATCAAACCCACTCATGTAGAGGATCTTATCAAGACCAGGACCACCCTGAAGGGTAAACATTAATACGCAGCATCAGATTCGCTCACACTTAGCCTGATCCGCCAGGAGATAAACTATTTTGTAGTTACTTGAAAAAGGGGGTTCTCTAGTCATAATTCACCTCAATCACTACATCCGAGGGGCCTGGAGGTCCTAACGTGGGGGAACCATTGGTATGGTGGCTTAACTGCGGGCTGTCATTGTCATCTGTGGTGACGGGAGTGATGATTCTCTGGCATGCAACATGGACAATCAAATCATTCTACTCAGGCTCTGCAAGTGATGCATCTAGGGTGGCCAAGGTGTCATCTTGACTGTTCTGGGATCAAGGGACATGAGTAAATTCTGTCTTAGATGGGAACTGGGCCATCACCTGAAGGGTGAATTAAAATAGTGGTACGAGCTCCGACATTCTAATGAAATAATCACCATTGATATTATTGATGACTATTTTAGATCCCCCTTTAACATGAAAGTGGGTAATGTCAATCTCAAGGGCCAGGTCGAGGCCAATAATAAGAGCATGGTATTCCACCTCATTGTTGGGGTAGCCTTCTGACAGCAAGTATGAATACAGTAGGATGACTTGTGCTGGAGTGATGAAGAAGACACCCAAACCTACTCTATTGAGCCTGAGGTCATTGAGCATTCAACTAGTAGGGATCTAGGAAGCACCATCCAAGTGAATTGTCCAACACGGGATGTCTTGGTCTACTGAGAGGATGGGCTCCTCAGGAAAATCATGGTCTATAGACTAGTATGCGGGGGTTGGGTGGGCGACATGGAAATCTTCCACTGATTACCCCTTAATATCCTTCAGAGGGATAAACCTGATGTCTAACTACTGAAGGATTACTACCCACCGAGTTAGACAACATGTCAGCATGCGGTGGTTTAGGATGTACTTCATTAGATCCACTAGGTACACCAGCTTTACCTAATGGTGCTAAAAGTAATATAACAATTTATTTACTGTGAATACCATCACGAGGCATCTATTCTCGATATGGTAGTATATGGTATCTGTATCGATGAGCATGAGTATGAGATAGTAGAGACTATTTTATGTTCCCACATTATTCTTATGAGCGAGAAGGGAACCGATAGATCATGCCAGGGCGGTCATATAATGGACCGGAAGTTTTCTAGAGATAGGTGGCATTAGGGCAAGAGGATGGAGTCAATACTTCTTGATTTCCTAGAAATAAGTCTGAGATTCTTCATTCCACTCATAAAAAGTTCCTTTATTCATGAGTTGAGAAAAGGGATTACACTTGCTAGCTAGATTCACGATGAATCAACATATATTGGCTACGTTTCCTTTGAAACCATGACGATCCAAAAAGATTCTTGGGGGAGACATCTGGTTGATGTCCTTGATCTCCCGTGGGGCAATCTCGATGCCCCTATATCTAGAAACGAAGACATGAAACTTCCCATTGGATACCCCTAAGGCACACTTGAATGGGTTCATCTTCAGGTGGTGAGAACGGAGGAAACTAACCACATTCACAAGTTCATTGTGATGGTTCTCAAGTTAGCGATATTTGACCACTAGATCGTCCAAATAACATTCCACCAGTGTCCCTAGGATCGGCTTAAATATTCAATGCATATCCCGCTGATAGGTGGAACCTACATTCTTTAGACATAAGGGCATGGATATGTAACATAATGTACCTTGTGGTTCCCTAAAGGCCATAGACTCCTCATCCTCGGGGGCCATTTGGATCTGATTATACCCATATAATCCATCCCTGAAATAGAGGGAATGGAACCCAGTTTGAGAATCTATCAACAATTTCATCATAGAGAGGGGAAAATCATCCTTCGGGAAATGGCAATTGAGATCACTAAAGTCAATGCAGACTCAGATCTGTCTATTCTTCTTCCTGACTGGCATAATGATCAATAGCCATCGGGGGTACCATAACTCCTTAAAAAAATTGGATTTCAAGAGCTTATAAACTTTGGCCTCGACCACGGTACCATGGGAAGGAAGCATCTTTCTGGGAAGCTTCTTAAAACTATGGTTATTTTCTAGGAGGTCGAGGCAATGGATAGCTACCTGAGGATATAGTCCTAGGATCTTGTTGTAACTCTAGGAAAATGCATCACATTTCCATTTTACTATGTCCACAAACCATTGTTTCTACCTGAGAGGCATAACATCACTGATCAATGTGGGTTTCAGATCTTCCATGCTACTGAGGCTCACCTGTACCAATTCATCTACCGTGGTGGAGACACCCTCTTCATAGGTATGAGGAGAATCCCTTAAATAATCTTATTAACTTATATAGGAGGGATCCATGAATGGTGGAGATTCATATGAGTCAAAAGATCTTGATTGGAGGCTTGTACCAGCCGGAGCAGCAGTGGACACTACATCTGGGGACTCATGTGCTGTCGACACCATAAAGATGATAAATATTGATCCGATATCATTTGGTATTCATCACAAAGGGCCACGGTTGATGATATAAACGAAATAGTGAATTTTTGGATTGAGATGGCATATCCCAGCCCAGAGAAACAATCATGTATGCCTTATTTCCATTACATGGGGCAGACATCCTGATTCCTTATGGGTGTAGGGGGATCTTGGTTCAGCCGAGCCTGATTCGTGTTGGAGTATGAGGTGATCTTCCTATGTCACTTAGACTTGAGAATTCACTCCCCCTCATTCCAGAAACAACGAAGAATTGTCCAATTTCCAGGGTTTTTCTCTCCAATTGGTGGATTGGAATGATATATGCATTATCCAGATCTGTCCATGGGTCGGTCACAGCTATTGCATGCTCATCCTCATTTGCCAGAATCATCTTTTCCTTACTCTTATAATTTTTAGAATATGGATAACAGGTTTCAAAAGAGGAAAAGGGAGACGCGTCACCTGGATGTGCACCCACTTGACCATATAGGGATTACTTGAGGCACTGTTGATACAATGAATGATCCGCCACAAGTAGGTGGAGCCATGGCCTTCCCATCAACGCATTGAGGGCAGTGTCCTGGGAGAAAACCATTAACTCAGTGCTGGCTACCAGACAACCATACTGGGTCTTCAGGATGTTCTTTACAACTTTTTTCTGTTTTGTCCTATCAGTACCATTAACATTCAGGTCATAGGGACTCAGATCATCCTCGAACAACCCCATTTTTCGCAGTGTCCGAGTCAGGATTAGGTGGATCCTATAGCCTGTGTCGACAAGACAGTGAAAAACCTCCAAAATATTTAAACTGACCAGTGATGTAGAGTTAGAAAATGTTCCCATCTATGGGAGAGCTTTCATCTTCTCCAGATAATGATATGATGTCCTGGCATTTAGCATGCCCGACTACCTCATAATGGAAGGCTTCTGCAGATGCTACCTCTTTCGTAAACTGGAGGGGCATTCTTAAATCCTCAGGGAGGGATTCATTGATATCTATTTATAGGATACGGGCCTCAAGGATGGAGAGCCTTATTGGAATGCTGGGAAGATGTTTTAGGACATCATAATTTAATGACTGGCCTGAACTTCTTCTTACATGAGGTCTCTCTCTAACATGAGGTATAGGAGGCCCAACCGGTTCGACCAGCAGATGACTAGTGCTTGGAATATCCCACTTCTCACTAGTCGAATCATGTGGCATGACCACTAGATGAGGGCCAGAGGACTGAGACCATTCCACTGTAGAGCATGGCTAAGCATGATGCGGTCAAGGTGGCTCTGCCTGATCAAGAATCACAAACGGGGGCAGAGGTGAATATGATGACACCAGATGAGAATGTAGTGTGTGCTGAGCTCTAGGATGGGCATGCTATATGGTTTTGGTAGAATTCACATCCTGGTAGGAAATATTGACCTAGGAACTCCGATGACCCATATTATTGCGGCTCCGTTGAAGCAGATAGCAGCTGGGAACATTGGGAGAATCTTCTTGGTGCTTCGCACCGTCAGAAATCACGTAGGGGTTTACCAACTCTATGGGGTTATCCTAGGAGAACCCTTTACTATCACTTGAGGAATCATCAACTGCTGGATGGATTATAGGGGGAATCACCAACTCTGGGAGCATGAAGTTGCGGAAAGTACCAGATGACAATGGAATTGGTGGGGGACATTGTTTTCCCTTACACCAATGATAGTTGATATTCTGATAAGGGGACGACTGAGACGTTGACACAGAGTTATTGGGTGTGGGTTATGAAGGATCTGGTCAATTCAGGCATGCCCAGATAATACCATGGGAATGGGAGACAATTTTATGAGCCATCCAGACATTGTACATCTTGGATTTGTAGTTAGAAACCCGATGCCACTTTCCTTCGTTGTCCATGCTGCTATCAGGCTTCACAATACACATTCCACATGTATCACCACTAGGCCTAACCTATTAACACTGTTATCAACATGGTATTGAAGCCAGTCATTGTACACATAGTACTCATTGAGGTTGTTCCCCATGATCTGGTGATAGGGACAATAGTTGGGGAGATCAACAAGGCCCTACTCTTCTGGCCACCTGCATTTCAGAAAATGTTAAATCGTTTATTCTAAAGCACTTTGGAAATAGTCGGGGACATGAGACTCATTTAATGAGTAGGTCCAGTTTCTCCAGTCTGGGGAGAGGGATCTGGGAGCCAGACCCTAATGAGGGGATGGAACATCCTGTTAAGAAGGTGGATCCTGATTATCCCGACTGGGTGGAGGTGGCGCATTACGCGGGGGTGCCTGACGATTTTGATGTGGGAATTTCTGGGACAAATGCTATACCTAAGGTGTAGGGCCTCTGTGAGGCTATATATTTGGCTCCACTATTAACAACTCTAGTTGTCTAGGGGCCTTAATCATTTCCACCATGATAGGATCATCCATAGCGGGCCTTCATGCAGAAATCGTAAGAGGCAACGACCATTCCTACTTGGCCTGCTGTAAGTCTTCCTCTAGGCATTTGGCCTTATCCGAGAAGTCTTGATATCCACCCGGATAGTTCTTGGTGATTAGAGAGGGGACCAATTCATTTTTTACATCCCCTACACACATCATCAGCAGTTTCTCTTGAGTTAGTGGCATATCAATAGAATATGTGAGTCCTTTCCAACATGAAACAAAGTCCGCGACAATCTCATCTGGCCTCTTCTTGCACATAAAGAGGTCTGAAATACTCGTTTTCGGAGTAGTGGAACTGAACTGGTAAAGAAATTTCCTATGAAAACCTTCCTAGTTGGATACTGATTTGATGGGTAGCTGGTTGTACCAGACAAATGCTCTTCCATCAAATGTCAGTATGAAGGATCCGAGTTTGGCGGCCTCTTGCTACGCCGGAGTACCAAGCATGGGTCCACACCTTGAAATGAAATGGGCTAGAAGCTGTAGTGGGTCACCTATCCCATTAAAGGGAGAGATGTTGGGTTTTTTGAAACTCAAGGGAGTAGGCATATTATCTACCCATACTAGATATAGATTTCCATTAGGCATGATTTCTACTAGTCACGTTTCCAATGCATCGAGGTGACCAATGAGTGCCGCCAAGGGATCATCTGGGTGGGGGATCTTGTCATGATGGGGATCCCTAACCAACAGGGTGTTGGAGGGTTCTTCAATGTGATAGGTAGGCTTATCGACTCGTGGAGCAGCTGGGGGAACCTGATTTGGATCCTGGGAATTGTCTCGCCGCTCCGGTGGATTTGGAAACACATATTGTTCCCTATTTCTGTATGTTCAAGAATCAACACTGTCTTCATGTGAATGATGGTCAGGGCCACCTAGAGGAAATTTTCAGGGGGGATGTAGTGTTTTCCCCTGCTTCCCCGATCAAGGTTCATCGTAGTCTACCCGTTGCTCCATAACACACTCAGTAAGGAGGTCATCGACCATAATCTTATGCTCCCCGAGCTATTAACGCAACAAGGCTTTCTCAAGATCATCCTCCATCTTTTATACAGAACAAGTTGGGTTAGAGGGTTTGGCATCTCCGAGGTGCTCCTATCCATTGTTGATTTTTTGGCTGAGGATGAATGCCTATGTGGGTACGGGAAGACCCAATAGATTTCTCTGTTGGCAAGTAACCGTTCCTGATGGGTCCAAAATTTGTGGCCCTCCCACAGGGGGTATGTTTTCCTAAAGAATTTTTTTCTCTATCTCTACCTCTAATTGATCATCCATGTTAACTATGACTCCACCTGGAGGCATATCCTCAATATTTCCAAGAATTTCTGGGTGACGATGGATAGAACTGAAATGGGGGGTCAGGTTTTACCCACAACCATAGATATGCATGTGGGGGTGGATCCTCCTTGAAATTTTTTGTGAAGCACTTTAATGCTCTGTACGCATCATTGCTGGAGGGTCCTATAGAGGCTTGGGGAATCAGGGCGCTGGGCCACGGGGAGTGTAGCCAAAATCAACCGTACATAATTGTTGGATGATATCTTCAAAATGTTCCTGACTCATCAGGTAGGCCACTCATCGAAGAAAAAGATTGAAATGAATCTCCCAAAGGGTCTGAAGAAACATCCAAATTCCTCCTTGGGTGAGCGATTCCGATGCACTAAAATTTGGTGTTGCGACTAGCCAAAACATCTTTGGGAAATGGTTTGCTGCACGAATTTCCCACAAGCTCCTTGGCCTGGATTCATAGTCTATCTCTTCTTTGCCCTACTCATCAACTGGAGGCGGCTGAGGAACTGGTAGTAGTACTGTATCTTACTATTAAGATGGTAGGTTGGTTGGGGATGAATAAGGTGATCGAGCTAACAAACAGCCGCATCTCGTCCTATCCTCCAAAAAGTGCAGTGATAAGGCCACCACATCGGGATAAGACGGGATGGTAATCTCTGTTTCTGGCACATGGACTACGGCCGGTGGTGGAGGACCATGTAGTTACTCATTCTTCATCATTCCCCAGAATAATTCATCATGATCTCTGATTGAGGTAGAGAGTGCACCTAGTGATGATTGTAGAAATTTCATGGCCGGGCCCTGGGGAGACGACAAAACTCCATCTTCCTAGATGTATCTATGGAGGGAGGTAGTGATCTGGTGGACCTATCATTACAGATCTATAAGGAAGATGTTCCTTGTTCCAACCTCATCCCTTGACATGAAGGATCTAGGCGAGGGTTCCATTTCCCAATGAAATTATTCCTTAGAATCTGAGAAGCACACAAGATTAATATCTATCTGAATCTTCCCAGAATTATTTTTATGGTGGCGACGACAATCCTTCCTACACCGAGATGGCTCTTAGGGGTAGGGTAGATTTCTTTCTCAGGGAGGCCCTTCGGCCGAACTGGTGCAGGGGCGGAGAGGACTTCCGCCTTAGTGATATGGGGTGTGAGGAGCACGTGGGACGATGCCAATGGGAACATGGGGAGAACCTCCATTTCCACTGGCTGATGGGTGGATGTATTCTCTGCGGAAAGTGCTGGAGGTGGTTGGAACTCCGATAGAGCAGGTAGGTGCATGGTTAGGACATCCAGGCTTATTTACCCTAGCAGTTTCTGCATGAGGAGGTTCCTCATACTGGTCAAGCCGAACATGGTTAGGACCTCCATGCTGGGTGCTGATGAAGTGAGGCTGACCTCCACTCGTCTGATTGCTGGGGTGAGGAGGACCTTCATTGGCTACTGTAAGGATACGAGGGGGGCCCCCATGGTGAATATTGATCAGAAGAGAAACATCTCCATGTCGGCGGCCTGTGGAAGGAGGAACGACTCCATACCCTATGTTAAGAGTGTGGAAGAGGCTTCCATAGTGAGTGTCACTACCATGGGAAGAACCCTGATTCAGATTAAAGGTTTCTTGGGGAGGACCTCCATGCTGAGCATGGAAGTGGGGAGGACCTGTGTTCCCAATAGTGGTTGTACGGGGAGGACCTTCGTACTGGGTATCGTTACTGCAAGTCGGCATGAGATAGGTGTTAATTGTGTCGGCCACCAAGAGAGTGGACCCAAGCTATCTTTAGGGCAGTTGGGGCCTTGATCCGGGTTGGGAATACACGTTCCCCTGCTCAACATAGACTGGGGACTGATGGTATACGTCTGCGGTGGCACGATCAACAGTAGTTGCTAATGTTGACGCCCCTTGGTGGGCATCCACCTCAGCCTGCGCCCGATGCTAGCTTCGGGTCAACCGGACTGGGGATGGGAGTGTAGGCGCATATCATACCTATTCATCAGTTCATGGGGCTAAGTGGTGGCTCTTGCACGACCTATTTGGGACCCTCCTTGGGATCCCATGGTACGAGATCTCAGCCTGGATGTCCCGGAAATCCCCCACCACATTAGTATAGGGGAGGGAGTGATCGAAGCGTCCGGGGAGAGGTTCCTGAAATGGTTGAGTGTCAGAGTGGGGAGCAATATAACCCTACGGGGGCCTTGCAGGTGATGGTGGTGACAAGGATCAAATTCCTCTAAATCCTGGAGGACTATATTCCGAGTTGGGATAATCCCCTCCTCCTCATATTGGTGGACATGGTTGTTTATCTCCCTTCACTAAACGAACTTAGATGGGAAGATGGGGAGTGGGTGACCAGTAGTTTTGGGCATGGAGAATATCGCAGAAGTAGTGGAGCCATGTGATATTGTGGCATTGACATTTCTACTACCCCTGCAACGGTGGATGGGCATTGATTTGTTTCTTGATATGGTAGAATGGGTCTGGGAATGTTGGGAGATTAAACCATTGTTGATGGAAAAAGGAAATCGACTTCCAGTGCCACAGTTCCTTCCTATCTTCCATGGATAGTAAGAAATATCCACCCTAATATTGTCCAAGACTCGGATGTCCAACATTCATTTACCCCCACTTCTGGTGTGTTTCACGCCAGGCCCACTATTTTCTTTGCGAGACCTGGCGCTGGATACGTGGATACAATGACATGATATTAAACTGAAGACTCGAACTCTACTAATATCTACATTGAGGATAATAAATTCGTGTCGGGTTCACAAGTTATATTTCTAATGCATTCGTTGGGGCACACACATCTGTCTGTTTCGGCGTACATGATTATTGTTGCCTCGCACTCCCACTTTCCAAAGGCGGGAAACATCCATCACCTGTTCAGGGACATTTTCTCCTTGATTTAAATGGTATGATGGGATGTTGGTTCTTTCTTTCATGGATTCCTCCTCGGAACTCGTTACCTGGTCTGGGTCTCCCGCAAAGATTAAGACATAGTTCATGAAACTCTTCCCATTTCCATATCTTCATGGATGTTAGTTAATTACACTACTTCAGTCCGGACATTCCAAGGGGTCCATCCCGAGCAGCAACCTTCGGTCAGGGGAGTAGTCATGTCGGACATCAATAGCATGTCTGGATGCTAGAAAACTGGAGCATCTGTTTTTCTTTCCCTTATGATAGGGATTCTCGAAGTAATGGAAGCCAGAGGACGCCCACATCAAAATAGTGGAATTATATGCTAGAGGCAAGTCTCTGAGTTTTTCCTCAGCTTCCCATGTTTAACACAGGGTATTCCACAAGTTTAACGTGTAGCAGAGATGGATCAAGCTGATGGGAACACTGACTGTAGTGGATCAAAATGGGTGAAACCCCTAGAGGGATCACTTATGCTAGGGATAATGTGCAATTAGGGAACCAATTACTTCTAGGGGTAGTGAAGAGGTTAATGGAACGATGTCACTGGGATGTGGCAGCCCAGGTAAGAATCAGGATGGACGTAGATTGTTGAGAGTGGATTTAGAGCAAGATGTAGCCGACACAAGAGTTACAATGAAGTTGGGTTTGAGCCTCGATGAGACTTCCTACGTATCCCCATGGAAGGGAATGACGTTCGCGTTGTTCGATGAGGTGATGGGGAAACTAAGGAGGTGACCCGTATGGACGAGACCCGGAGGAAGTGGAGCCTCCGAGATGGGGCATGACCTTCCCAAAACACATAGGCTCAAGGGAGAGACCAGTATGAGAAATGGGTGATGGGAATTAACCTCAGGGAGGATTCCTATGTAGCATGCCTTGGCAAGGATTACAGTCCTTGTAAATCATGATGAGGGAATAGATTTAGGGTGTGTGCAGAGGACAATGACCTGATGATAAACTGGGGCTTACACTTGTTTAGTGGCCCGAGGTTGGTCTGATTCTTGAGGGATAACCAGAGATGTGGGTCCTAACAAAGGGGACTACAATGACTTATAGTATATTGAGTACTACAAAGGCTTACCACAGGCTGGGGTTCATAATGGCTAACTGTCTATTGTGGATGGCAATGATTTACCGCTAATTGGGTTTGACAATAGATTACTGCTTATTGGAGAATACAATGGCTTACCATCAATTGGTATTGACAACTAATTACCACTGAATGGGGATGAACCTCAAGAAGGATTCTTACAAACTCTGCCTAGGAGACGGGGATCAATATCCCTGTAGTTCGAATGGGTACATTTTAGATTAATGGAGAACGAAAAGGGGTGTACAGTTTAATGCCATGTGGGATGAGGGTGGACCAATGTGAAGTGATTGGGATTGATGGGTGTGTTAGGCTTGAACCCCAGAGAGTCTTCATATGTACCTTTCCTTGGAAAGGATCAAAGTACATGTAGTTTAGGTTGGTTTGGTGAACCGAGGTGAGGATAACGGTACCAATGGAGGTTTTGGACTTAAACCTTAGGGAGGCTTCCTACGTACCTTTCCTTGGCAAGGATAAATGTCCTCATTGTTCGGATGGTGATTGGTGAACCCATGTGAAGTGGTCGGGACAAATAGGTGTTGGGATTGAACCTCTAGGAGGCTTCTTACGTACCTTTCCATGGAAAGGGCCACAATCCACATAGATCATGATGGTGTTTGGTGAACCGACAGGAAGTGGTTAGTATCAATAGGTGTTGGGATTGAACCTCTGGGTGGATTCCTACATACCTAGGCTTGGAAAGTATCAAAGTCCATATAGTTCAGGAGAATTGGTGTTTGGGATTAAACACTTGGGTGGCCTAAAATTTTTTTTATAGTCAATTCTTACGCTACACCCACCTGAGTCATGCTCGGTGTGAGAAATAAGAGGCAACAAGGACTTGATGATCATGTCGCGAAATGTGAGTCCGTAGGAATGGGAGTTTGGCTTACACGTGGTTAGTGTCCCAAAAAGGAAACATGTGACTATTCATGGTTAGAAGCCCAAAGAAGAAACAAGGGCTTACACATGGTTAACAACCTAGGGAGATGGAGATTGGTACTTACTACATGATGGAGGCCAAGGTAGCGACCAAGACCGATGTGAGAGGTATTTGGCACAGAAGAGAGGAGGGTTCCAGTGCACATCCCCCACTGGTCCTTGACACCAAATAAGAGAGGAGGGGAAGCAAGGAAACTGCATCCCTCAAGAATGTATAAGGGCTCACACCAAGGTGGTTGACCATCCACATGGACATGCGCCACTCCGGTAGAGATGATCTCATTTCATGTGAGGAAGAGCTCACTCTAGTGGAGACGAGCGGGTGTAGAGAATGTTGGAGATGGGATGCCCCACATATAGTCCGAAGGGTGAGGTCACAGTTTAACATCATGTGATGCAGATGACGACACTTGGCTATTTAACTCCCTAATGTCTGACAAGACAGGTTCACTCTATACCCCTATGACATACATAACTGATACCCGCCTTCCCTTGTGGAAGGTAAGGAATCAGTAATGCCATGGCGAGGGGTGTCATAGATTGATCCACAGAGGGGTCCACGTTATCATGGATATGAGAAGAAGCAATATCCATTGTCATTCCTATGTAATGAATAATGAGGAAAAGCCACGCAACAGGAATCATTAATCAAGGGAATTTGAAATCACTTCATGCAAACCTGGAGGGTTTCACGGGAAAAGGGGTTGCTGTGAAAAGGGGTTCAGAGGAAGAGGTCTTGTGAAGCACTAGTGATCCATGTAGTGGAGGGGCTTCACAAAGGGGTATGCATCACGATGTGAAGTGGCCATGTTTAGGCATATGTAATATTTTTATATGAAAGGTTCTTCGTGAAGTGTAGAGAGTTTCCTAGTGTTGTTCTTCGAATATCAAGGGTTCCCTGTGATGTTTAGCATTGCGAAGCAATTTGCTTCACGAAGCACAGTGACCCTACATTAGCATGTGGGTTACATGTGCATGGAGGGTACTTTGGGAAGAATAAATGATCTGCGAAGTCTTGAGTCACCTTGGGTATCCCATTTCTTCACAGTGGTCTGTGGGCTTTGTGAAGGTCATGCCTCTTTGAAGAGGGGTTGTCTTTATGCAACTGAAAAGGCATTTTGAGTTGCTAAAGTACCTTGAAGAGCTCATTTTTTGCAGAGCAGAAAGCGTATCTCTATTTGAGAATTAAGAAGGTGAATGTTCAGAGGATCCATCCTTTGAGATCTAGGGGAGGTCAATATTTATAGGAAAGAAGCACCATGATGAAGAGCTCGCTCGGTGCGGAGCCACGTGGCACATTTTCATAATTTTGGAGCCTCCCACCTCCTTGCTTCGTGGTTACTTCGTAAACGTCAATCTGGATCAGGAATCCTCTAACCTATTTTCTCCATGGTGGCTTTGCAAATGACAATCCGGATCATGAATCCTCCCACCACCTTGCTATGTAGTGGCTTCTCAAACATTAATTTTTTCGATGAGCCTCTGGCCTCATTGCTCTACTGCAGCTTCGCAAATGTCAATCGGTTCGCAGAGCCTCCCAACTCCTTGCCCCATGGCGGCTTTGCAAATGTGAATCCAGATCGTAGATCCACCTGCCTCCTTGCTCCGTGGCGGCTTCGACAAGGTGGTAGCTACATGCCGGCCGCGGTGCTACGGATCTTCATGAACATGCTTCGCAAGGGAGCCCCAAAGGCTTTGAATTTTCTCATCCTCTTCCCACATTTTTGCGCCTATAGTGACACTCTATGAAAAATAAAAATTGGACCCTTATGGTCCAGAATATGGTCGTTATATTCCATAATCCCTGAAGTTAATATGTGATTACATGGCATAGAAATTTTCATTATACCAAGAATTAGGTAAATGGTAAACATGACCTCTCTCTATGGTGTTAAATGATAAAAAACATATGGAAAGTCACAATGTTAGACAATCTCCACTTCTAGATGTGTTCCTATCAAATAATAATCTATAAAATCATGGAACATGTCTAATAACCTACACATGATGACTATAACATATATGAAAACCATGATCTCCATGACCCAAAATTAAACTCAACAAAAAATACACAAGTGTATCAATCAAGAGATAAACACAGAAATTGATTAAAAGAATAGTTTATATGGACCATATCTCAGAAAATAGAATAAATTCCATTATTTTTATCAATGATATCATGATCATGGACTAATAAGTCCCACTCCAGCTCTTTCTTAGTTAACATCACCCGAATAGTGGGACTCTTAAAACATTTTTTGGTACTTTTTCCCAAAGTCATTGAATGATACAAAAGGAAAACATAACTCTTAATATGTTCACAACACGAAAACTAACACTGATGATAAAATTTAATGAGAAATTTTTTATCGAATAATTGCATCCCCATATAGGAGGACATAATAATTGTACCTATAATAGTAGCCTAATCTATATTATATTCCCTAGATATATAATCCAAATAAAAAATTAATTGAATATAATAACCTTCATGTTATTATATATCCATATGAACTTACCCCTTCACATAAGGATATGACCCACCACTCTTGGAATCATTTGAAAAAACCTATGAAATCGTGATGAGAGTGGATCAAACCATACATCCCAGGGAAATACTACCACAAAATAATCCATATCGATATATTTTTCATAATAATGAGAATATTATGTTCCAATGAATAATTATGATTTCCAAGGTGGGGCCTTCCACAATTGTTGAATAAAACATGAAGATATTGTTAAGAAGTCAACGAAAATTATCCAGAAGAAAACTAGATACTGTTGATCATCATTTTATGGATATATGACCCAACATGTATAACAAACACACCAACTAAATATCCCACCAAACCTTTTTTTTTTAAAAAAAATCACCCTTTTAAATTGTATGTTTATCATCTAACAAGAAATATTTTGAAAGGAACATGGGAATCATCATCAACCAAAGATCATCCCTCATTCCCATCTCAAACCACTGATCTTTTGGGTAATAATTCGTAATAATATCGGGTTCCATGTACAAAAACATAGTAAATGTAGTGTAGTACTCTAGAATGGTATTATCCCTATGATCAATGGTACAATACACCTAGGTCTTAGTAACTCAGAATGTCTTCGAATAAAACTCTTGATTGATTTTTTGATGGAATAACAAATATAATCCCGATGCATCATAATTCACAATAGAGTCCATAATCTAATTCATAGTTATTCTAGCATGTATGTTGAGAATCCAACCATAGATACATCAATATTCATCTGAATTTTAATGATCCTATCAATCCAGTAAAGCAATTAATCTAATCCCTAGTGTTATTTTTAACCACTTATAAAGTGTAGTTTCTTCCTATAACATTTTGATCCATGGTTAAATACTCTTCATGGATCATAGACAACCATTTTAAATGTAGTATTATTATTTTTAGATTATATAATAATCCCGGGATTGAAATACTAGAGTATTTACCTGTGGAACCTATCTCATAAAATCTTCTCTTTAATATAGATGATATATTCTCATTATTATTTCCTATTAAAAATATGAAAATTACCCATCTATATAATAAAAAATTCAAAAATGATGAGGATAACATCAAAAATTACATAATAATTATCTAAAAAATTGAATTTAAACATATTATAAATTAAAAATACGAGTCAATTAATCTATAATAAATTTTCAGTTAAATAAAACCCATGAATAGTTTATTAAAATAACCTCAATCTCAATGTTTCAATAATGTATTAAAAAACCATGGTAACACTTTTTCAAACATAATAGTGAAATGGATATGTACCATCTTTCACATTTATACATGAAATTAAAAAATATAACCTTTTATCTACTAAAAAATATAAACTAAACCTAGGTAGTGTCATAAAAAATAAGCTGGATTCTTCCCTTTGATACCAATATGAAAAAACTATCCCATGTATACTATAAAAGTCACCCATGTAGGACTTCCAAAAGTTTATCAACATCAAAACAATGAAAACAAGTCTCATTTATAAAATAAGAACTATCTAATTAAAAACATGTAGAAATAATACATAACCATGGGACATACTATTCCAAGATAATTGTGATCAATGCAAAGGATAAACTTGAAATATATAGAAATGTATCCATGGGAACAACATTAGCCACTAAACCATCCCTATATGACAATGAATAAAATAAGGGAAACCAACATGATTAAGAATTATCTTACTTTTAACCATGTCTCTTAGAATAGTATCTAAAACTACAAAATGAAAGAATAGATTATTAACAAAAAAATACTTAAAGGATTCCAATAATAATTCTACACATGTTCTAATATCATGAATGTATTTTCTATATCTCAAAAAATTACAATTTAAAATGGGTTTTTAAAAAAATAAAACAAAATTTTAAAATCATTATTTTTCCATAATGTCATATGGTATTAACCAAATCCTAGAACATGTCCAGTATATTTGATAATTAATTTAATAATAGTAAAATAAAATAATGGATTCATTATATGATAAGAATGTGAGAATATAAAAATGAAATAAGCCATAAAATAGTAAACCATTTATAAATGAAAAATCATATAATTTCGGCTCTAATTTATGGGTATATAAACTGGAAAAGATAATAAAGAAAAAATATAGGCTTCATTTAGATAGAAACAACATATACTTAAGAGGTATTATGAATATTAATGTGACATTAATCCTCTTGAGATATTTTACACATTAATAGAGAAAAAAGTATATTTCCCAATGCAACCAAGGATACCCAATGTTCAATGTTGACCAAAATCCTTTTAAAAATGGTCATAATTTTAAAAAGTAATACCACTGTATTTTTACATCTGAGCTTGAATATATGTTCCTAAAAACACCTTTAATGAAATTCATCTAACAAATAATGTCCACAGATCCATTTTTTACGTGAATACCATTAAAAACATCAATCTCCTACAAAAATTCTATTCCATTATAAATAATAATTTTAAAATTAATAACTAAAAGGAATTCACAAAAATATAATATAATTGATTAATTATAACCATTCTAGTGATACATTTACCAATGGAATAGAGGAAACCATGTCATTATTGATTTTTTTAAATGACCAGATGGGACTCCAATAGACAAGGAATGAAGGAAAACATCAAAATATTGATAAATATACCTTGGAATTTTGTAGACTTTAATGGAATAAAAAATCCACCACGAAACCACGATCAATAAATATTAATAGAGAGTATAAGATCATGGGTAATATAAAGTAGACAACAAAAAATAGTGGAAATAAAATAAAAATAGAATATTGATACGGGTGAAGAGGAATCACCCAAAATTGAAACATTGAGAGATATATTTCATGGGAAGAAGAGTTCCAACTAAATATGATAAATAAAAGATGTCTATTGAAATAAAAACCTACTTAGAAGAAGGATTTGTCATATAAATACATTTTAATATCATTAATACCGAATAACTCATATATGCCAAAAAAGAATCACCTCGTGTTAAATTTACCCTGGATAATTATTTTACAGCATAAAATTATATCTTATGGTAGAAATGGAATTGACAGTGTAAAAAAGGATTTCTGGATACATGATTTTGGTTCAGAAAATAATTTTATAAATTTTTTAAGAGATATATTTGTAATGTTAACACAGAATTTATAACTATAAATGGATATACATGATGTACCCAGCCTATGATCTACAAAAACGTCAAAAGAACACTATATTCCCTGAACTCGAAAATTAAATATTTATCATGAAAATTAACTTACATATTTAGTGGGTAATTTTTTTATTATTTTCATAATATTAGTTTGATATTTTCTAATCCTAATTTCATTAATATATTTAATGTCTATATTATAAATAATTGTTTATAATGTGATTTTATTTTAATCATTTACAGCTAAAAACCTATTTTTTAAATAATTTAAATTTTAAAATGTTATTTATATCTACCATAAAAAATAATTTCTATTGAGGGGTTATGTTAATAAAATAAATCAATAAAATATATAAGTATATGAACTAACAATAACAAAAAATTTCTTACATAGCATTTGAAAAATGAATAAATTGATTTTTGGCCAAAAAATACACTTTCTTAAAAAATTATTCATATTATTTATGCATGCAATTTTTAATAATAATTTTCATCACCTTCTGAAATATAATAAAATAAAATGGCTTCAATATTTAGAACCAAAGTATTAAAATTATTTAATAATGGAAATTTTAAATTCTTGCACAAAAATTGTTACATATTAAAATGTTAATAACCATGGAAATGAAAAAGTGCTATTTAGAAAAACATTAAAAAATTATATAACTTTTATGAAAATAATTATCATGTAATACTTCAACAAAACAATATTTTTATGATAAAAAAATTTAATACTCATTTGTTTATAAATTATAATGAAATTTGTATAAAAACTATTAATGCATAATAAGTTATTTTTCAACCAATTTCTTTTACATATATCATACGATTTATTTTAATGTTACATTTTCTAATATTTAGAATTAGAAATATATTAAAATGAGTCCAAATTAGGATTCATCAAATTTAAATACATTAAGTGGGTTCTATGTATATTTTATGAAAAAAATATTTGTCGTGGTTAAGTTTTATTTAATGTACATGAGTATAGAAATTTGTATCATAACGTGGATCAAATTATAATTAATTAACTAAAAAAATTCATTCATTTAATAAAATAAAAGATTATAAATTCATATATATATATATTTCTCTTAAACATTACCTTTACTACCTCTCTTAACTATAAATATATTCCATCAATAAGCCAGAACTAATTTACAATTCCACTGAATGGTAACTAATTTTTACATTAAAAATGATATGACATCCGTACACATTAATAAAGTCATATAAATTTAAATTAACAATATCCCTATGTATTTTAAAATCATTTAAAATCCCATTACATGTTTGGAACCCCATAGTGAAAACTAATGTGTACCATGTCATCGATGATTGAGTTTCTATTTTTGAGGACACTCAAATCATCAAAGTCATTAATATCCACCCCTTGTAAAATCATTATTATCATTATCATACATTATAATAAAAAAATATTATAAAAATTTAATTTAATTATATTTGAATCATTTTTTAACATAGATTTCATTTTTTCATGAAATCATTATCTATTCTTATCTATGTCATTCAATAAATGAAAACATATCCATTGTGTGATGGAGGAATACCTCATATATCATTGACACATATTTTTTTCATCACTATATTAAATGGAATTTTGTATGATTTTTTAATGAATAAAAATTATGTATATTATTTATTTATTATTATGAAATGAAAAATAATTTTTTTTATTTTTTAATTCTATCTGTTGAAAAATGAAAACATCTATCTTGCATACATGTAGACTACCACCTCAATGGATGACATATTGTTTTCATCAGAATCATTCATGGATGGTTATAGAGTAATATTTTATTAACATATATTTTGTAGTATTAATTTATATCATGAACATTTTACTATGAAGACGACAGAAAAAATAGTGAGTGTTATAAAATAATTCATTGATGTCATTAAATTAACGGAAACATGATCATCGTAGATTTCATCTTAAAATACAATATATAATTAAATAATAGAATGAAATAAGTACATCATAATTAATTATGTATTATTTATTAAATTAATATATATAATATTGGAATTCTTAAATTTGTATCATATAAGGAGGATCATCACTAAAATTAAAAATCATGGGTGAAATAATCCAAATAGCTAACACCCAATGATTAAAATAAACTAAAACTACCTAATAAAAGTATATTAAGTTACTAAAATTTATTTTTATATTAAATAATATATGTGAAATAAGTTTCAAAAAATGTTTTATATTTTTTAAACTATTATAATGTTGGTAAAATAAATTTCATGTATGTGTATTGTTAAGGTAACAGTTTCATCTCAATTTTGCTTCATTATGGAATGTTTTATTATTATAAACATATTATTTTTTTTATATTGTGTGCATACTGATAAATTTGATTATGATAGTATTATTATTGTTTTATTCATGATATTTACATGTATAACAATTACAAAAACATTCATATTCAATTGAATCATTTAATATCATGTTTGTAAGGGTTTGTAATCTAAATATCTCATTCTTTGAGTTATTTTTGTATTATAAACATGATTTTTCTGTTGTGTATGATTTTTACCAAGAAATATTGTTGCATTACTCTATAATAACACATTTCTATTAATTATTTATTTCAATTTATCTCATAGGATATAATTCTATTAAATAGTTGTTATATGCCTTAGGTTTTTTCTTAATTCGAAATCTAATATTAAGTCATAATTATTCCTCTTGGACTAGGGTATCAAATGATTGTTTTCATTTTCTTGATGATGATATTATGTTTTCTTTACTTCTTCCATTATATGGTTTCCATTTTAATAGAAAAATCTTTTCTTTTACAGGTTTTATTATTCGTATAATATAATTTTGTTCTGAAAAATTCCCATATTTAATCTCTAATAAAATTAACATAATTGTAAATAATAAATATTTTAACCAATGTCCTCCATTATTAATTTTAATTCTATATTTTTATAATTTCTTAAGATCATTAATTTTATCATTACCTTATTTTATGTTGAGGATTTATCACTATTTAATTTGTGTGGGTTTTAATAAGTGTATTTTAAAATATAACTAACATTTTTTCTTTAATGATCATAAGATTTTACTTCCACTACATATATCATTAGGATAACCATGAATTATATTTCACAGATCCTTTATTATATTTTTACTTAAATTTTAAAAAAGGAAAAATTATTTCAGTTTAAATTTTCAAAAATATATTTGAAAAGTGAAAAGAATTTTTAACTTTTTATGATCATGTAATCCGTGATATATAAGAATTTTTTAGGGTTTCTCTTCTGTATTCATAATAATATAAAAATGATTTAAATACATGGTAATTATTTTAACCATTTAATTTATATATTCTCTTATAAGATTTCTATATTGGGTGATTAAACTCTTGGAATAAAATTATTCTTTTCTTAATCCCCTATTAAATTATACTATTCAATGTGTTCGTATTATAAAGGAGAAATTTAAAATTGTCATCATCCTTCAATCGTTTGCAGCTATATTGTGGATACATTCATATAAAACCATACACCTTATTTAATGGGACTTGTTTTGAATTGTTTTATGGTGGATTTAATGAAATCGACCTATTTTATCCAGATCATTAAATTGAGTTGGAAATATGTATATTTTTATGATATCTTAGTTATCAAATATATGGTTTTCATTATTTGGTATGTAGTGTAGGAATTATATATCCTTCCAATGCAGTAGGAAATTTTATTAACATGGATTGAACGGTAAATGGAGGTGAACCCAAAACCCTAATAAAAACAGTTCATTATATATCCCTCTAATACATAGGGTAAATGTTTTCATACCAGGAATATCATATAACCGCTTATTTCTCATCTAGATTCCCCCCTGAAATTATATACTGGACTATATTTTGAAGTAAGTATTATATTTATATTCATTAATTTAGATTTTGAGGAAATTATGTGAAATAATATTTTTTATATATCAAAGCTTTTATGATAATAATATTTTCAGTTATGGGGTTGTGAGATTATTTGTGACATGAAAAATTTAAATTCTAAAAATATATCGTAATATATATATTTATCATGATTCATATAAATTTCTATCAAATATATTTTTAAAAGTGTGTGTTTCCTTTATTTGTCCTGGGAGTGCACTTCTATTGTTGAAAATCTAGTATAATAGAAGAACATAATTAATTTTAGGGATTATTTTATCGATTTTTTGTTATTATGGTTATAGAATAAAAGTTAAAATCAAATAAAATTGTAAATATTGGATAGTATACTAAAACAATTCTAATAAATATTGTTTCATTTCAATGAAATCATATCTTAACTTGGATTCAAGAATGATAATGTAGAATTTTAGACAAATTCACATTGTGATTATAAAACTAAAAACAGTTCATTGAATGTTAACTAAATTTCTACTCGGTGCATAATAAGAGGGCCTAAAGGTACACCTGTATTGATACTCTTAAGGTATATGATTTTTTGGATTCACATTATCATTTGAAACCATTATGATGTCTTTAAATGTAATTTATTGAATTAATATTTATCTATTAAGTATAGAGACCATAAAATGAAATTAAAATATGGAAATCATTTTTAATGTATAGAGAAATATTTATATCTAACAACATCATATTTTAAATTAAATTATCATCGGTTTTAATAAAGGTGTCATAATATAACACAACTAATATTTTTTCATTCATATTTCAATGATAATATACACTGATTTTGTTGTAAATTATTAAATAAATTTGTATATGTTTGGGAAAAGAATTAGTAAACTAATGTTATGAATGGCGTGCCTCTAGAAATTCAAAAACCTTATAGATACATATAGAGGAATATCTGGATCAATCCATTTATATTCCAAATATTTTAAAATTAAAATTAAAATATGTTACCAATATTATTTCCAATAAGAATAACATTGAAATTATATCTTGAGTATTCTGTAACATAAAAATTCACTTATTTTTTTATTTGTTAACATTAAAAAAATTGGAAGGAAATAATTTTTTTACTTTTTGTAGAATTTATAACAATAATATATTATTATAATTTGTTCAATAATTAAATAATATATTTAATAGATTATATCACCTAGAAAAAATAAAAATAAATCGTATTATATATAAGAGTATATGATAAACATTTATATATAATGGAGAAATGAGGTATAAAATTATTACTTTACATATATTTACAATTTTCTATGAATAGTTTGATGTGTTGTTATTCCAATGAATTGAAAAAAATTATTATATGATAAATAAATAATTTCAATGAGATATAATGAAAAAAATTTAGAGTATAAAGCACTATTTCCTAATGAACTGTAATTTATTTATATTGTGTAAAAATATTATAAAATTTTATAATATAGGAAATAAAAATATCAATTAATGTTTTTATAGAATATATAGGTAAATAAATAAACAAATCTCATTTATTTATTACTTCTCAGCTAATAAAAATCAATTAATTGATAGAATAAGAAAATTCTACAGAATTTGTTTAAGTATTAATATATTTTAGTTATTTTATGTCACATATTGGACATGAATATGATAAAATTTTATATAATTCATTGGATTAAAATATTATATTAAATTAATATTGAATATTTAATTCTTATTCATAAAAACTACATACCATTTCATTTATTTCTGTGGTAATAATATACGTGTTATTTCAAGAGAAATTTTATTCCAAACATTGTTAAAGGAATATCAATATAACTAAAATTTATAAGTATATACAAATTACTCTAGTAAGATAAAGAAAATATTAAGACCCATTTAGTTAGTAAATTATATGGAAAAATACATAATGTTTTAAAGATGTTATTTAAAAAAATATTTTTATATATCTTATGTTTTAGTTTATAAGATAATTTTATAAAATTTATAAAATTAATTATTTTTAAAGGATTAAAATTTATTATTATTCACATATAATTTATTTTGTTGGGTTATATTACTTTTTTAGTAAAAAATAAATACAATGATTAATTTTTACCCAAGGTTAATAAGGGTACAAATGAATACCATAAATATTCCAAAATTTTACTAAATTAAAATTAAACTAAAAATTTATAAACGATATTTTTAAGTTTTAAATTTAAAAAATACAAGAATAATAAAAAAATTGTTAAATAACTCCATTCACTACCATTTTTTCATATTTACCCCTCACGTATCATTTTATTCCATGTAAAAGTCTCATTTTTTCACCTATAAAGGGATTTCCCAAGCTCAGTTTTCAATAAAACCATATACATTGAAATATAATTTAAACCCTAAATTTTTTTTAACTCTTACATTCCCATTATGGATTATTAGGTCCATGGATAAAATAAAATGGTAGAACTCCTCTAGTTCCATAATGAGATCCTCAACATGAGTAATACCAACCCCTAGTATAGTTTTAATTATAACATTGATCCATCCTCCTCCTGAACTTTTATAAACATATTAATAATTTTAGTTGTATTGTTCGTATAATTATATATTTTTATATTAATTATAGAACAATTATCAGTTTATCTTTCATTGATTCTAGAAATGAAAACATCGCTCGTTTTTGTGTGTGGGCTATCACTTCTTTAGAAAATGTGTTTCATTTCCATTACCATCACAGATGGATGTATCTAAGAATTTATTGAATTTAAAAATTATTATCATTGATATAATAATTATTATATAACATATTTTCATTATTTTCATTCTGACATATTTTTTAATTAAAAATGAAATTTCACTCATGTATACAGGTTAACAGCTACCTCTATGGAAGACGTGTTTCTTTATTCCAAACAATTATAATTGGATTTTAAAATAATTTTTTGGATGAATAAATATTATATTAGGGATATATATTTCATAAATATTAATAATATAGTATGAAATAAAATTTAATGATCATTATTAAATAATTTGTTATTATAGGTAAATTACCCGAAACATGATAGTCAATGATTTCAATTTCATGAATCACAATTAAAATTCTGTGGGATGAAATTAAGAAATTCTAAATAATTATGAAAATATATGAAAATAAAAAATATAATATTGGAAATATGAATATCGAATCAATGAATTCATACCACTATCGATATTTCAATGAATATCCAAAAATATCAATTCACTAACATCTGATGTATAAAATACACAATAAATATCAAAAAAAATATAAAAAATGAATATAATTTAATATTATATAGGAAAATTGATATGAATTTTGTTCAGGAATAATTTATTAATAAATTTAATTCTATTACTGTTGGAAGATAAAATACTGTAGAAGAAGGTGAGAATTATCGAATGGGTTTTATCTTAATTACTCTTCTATTATGAATTTGTTTTAATTATTCATATATTATTATTTTTTATAGCTCAATTACCACCACATACGATTATATTCTTGTTATTGTTTTTTGAATTAAGTGATTATATATTTCATAGTATTTTGATTCAATTGTCACCATGTCAATAAGGGTTTATCATCTCTGATTTATATCATTAAGACTTGTTTTTTATTTTACACTCATTTTATTTTTATATAGTTAATAAAATTAAGCCGTGACTTATTGTATAATTATTTTATTAATATTATAAATTATTTTATTATCTATTTATTGTTCCCACTTTCTATGTCAGTATACTAATATGTTACTAATGTAATAATGGGGTTTTTACTCAACATATTTTTTGATTCAAAATTATTCATCATTGACTATGATTTAAAAATAAGTTTCTTCTATATAGTGATGATATTAAAATAAATATAATCAATTAATGAGGATTTAAATTTTCACATAAAATGTTTTTTCTTTGGTGGAATTGTTTCTTCATAATAATTATGATCTTATGAATAATTCACATCCTCTCCAAATGATCTATTTATATTCAATTTTATTATTCATTATTCCATCCAATGTTCCACTTTATAATTTGGAAGTATAAAATATTTCATATTTATGGTGATATTAAAATTTCAATTTTATCATTTCCAAATAATATATTTATCTCTCCTTTTTATGTATATTTATAATGATTTATTTTAAAATATCATACTAGGTTTTCCTTTTTTGATCGTATTTTATATATTCAACTCCACATTTCATTATGCTAAACATTTGTCTCTTTCAATGATTATTTATTGAAGATAATTTCCAAAAATAATGCTTTTAAAAAAACTCACTACACTATTTGGAAAATGTATATTGAATGTTACTTTTTACTTCACATTTTATGAAAATGATTAAAATATATTAAAAAAACATCTTTTATTTATTTTCATTAATTTTAGTGTTTATATAAAAAGGATTTATTTCCATTTATATTAATTATCATAAATTCACATCTAAATTATAGTATTCTATATTCTTATTATGGGATGAAACTCTTAGTAACAAAGGATCCAATTATTGATCACTTATTTTTTGATACCTTTATAAATTTTCTTCTTATAATGGTGGTTTTCATATATTTTAACATTTAACATTTTTATGATACTTCAGTAGTGATATTTTCTTATTCTCCCATGCAAATTCATTCTCTTGAGGCATTATGAAAATTTCAACATAGGTTTTCATGAAACACATTACATTTAATATTTTAATTAAATGATGTTTGAAATATATATATTTTCATTTTCACATTCAAATCATATATATGATTTTAATTTTATAATGGTTGGTCTTAAAAATAAATATACCTCCACTATGTTGGTTAAGTTATATCTCTTGAAATTAACGGTAATTGGGAGTAAACCCATAACCCTTTGGGATTATGATCATTATTGTATAGGTGAGCATGAAATTATACAATAAATTTTCTTGTTAGCTAATAATTCAAATCCCATTGTATAACAATATAGGTAATAGGGAGTGATACCATCCCATTAATGGACTCCATGAACAATTTAATGGGGGTACTAATTGTGTTAAATGATTAAAGAAAGGATGTTCTGTGTAAATTTCTATTCCACACCCCATTTATATATTATATTTCTATGATATAACATATATCCATGATATTTAAACTTTATATGTTATTCTAATAGCTTATTTTATTCCCCATGTATTAATATTTTTTCTTGTTTTTCTACAATCATATATCATGTTATATGTTTGGTTATTTAAAATTATAGGTTTTATTTTTAAATATTATGACAAAAATTATTCTTTTATGTTATTTTTAATAATTTACCATTTCTAATACATTCTCACATCCAAATAATTTAATAATGGATAAACATTTGATATTTATTATCCATACTTTTGATTTTATCCCACCCCTTATTTTTTTAACTTTTTAATTGGAATTATATGTAGTAATATATTTTTAAAATTATTTCATATTTATAGATGATTCATGTGATATATTGGACCAATTATTTGAAATAATATTTTTCCGTATCTAATCAACAAAGTCACTAATTGTTTTTGTTTTTTGCTTGTGATATTATTCTTGAGATTTAGAATCAAAATTATGAATTAATATTAAATAATTATCATGTTTTTCTCGATTCATATGCCTTATTTTTTATGAGTTCTTTTAATGTATGTTTTTCATCACTAATCTAGGAAGAACATGTATAAGGCGCCTCTATAATAGACCCTTTAGCATTATAATGATTCTGTTATTGCCTATAGTTAATGAATTGTGTTTGAATTTTTATCAAGTAAAATTTGGAATAAGAGTTCTACAAATTTAATGAGTCAAATGGGTCATAGATATCAAAAATATATGGTGGATCTAAAACCTCTTAGTTTTTGGCATGTTCTTAATTGAAATTTTTAGGAAACATATTCACCTAATGAATTAATCAATAAGGAATAACAAAATCCAACTAAATTCATAGGAGACCAGGGATATATTCTTAGGATTTATATGAGATTCAAACATAAATGGATAGTCATAAGTCACGAATAGAAATAATTGTTTTATAAAAACTTATGGAGATGAGCTTAAAATTTCTAGGTCTCATATATGGTGAGAATAACCCTCTTGAGATTTTTTTGGTGTTTTATAATGTTAAATGTGACTGATTGGTTTTCCTATTCTTGAACATGTTTGAAATGAGTGTTCCCCTATTAAATGGGGTTAATAAACCTCATATGGGATATTCAATATATACCCATGGATGGTCATGAGAAATATTTGGAGTGTTTTTTCCTTCGAATTATAAAGTTCACAATGTAAGAGTGATTGAGAGGTTTTTGGATACTATATTTGGTTATGATATGGGATTATGATGAGGTTTTAAAAAATCTATTTTTAGTCTAGGTTCAAATAGGTAATGTGTTATATGATGATGCTCTATGAATTTGATAGTTTGTGGTTCTAGATTGTGGGGATTAGAATGGGAGTTATATATACTATTGTATACCTATACGAGCATTATGAGGATGTATAAATACTATTCATGTTATTTTACATGGATAATATTTAAATATAGTAATTAAAATGAGATGATATATGGCATCTATGGAATTATTTGAGATTTGGCTATATGATTTAGAGATTATTTCACAGGTTGAAGGCCGAAGACTTTATGGGGTAGTTTATGTCATCGATTATTGATTATATTATTTTAATTTTCTAGATAGATAAATATAATATATATGATTCCATAATAGTATTCTAATTTCTATAATAATGGTATGATTTCATTGTAGGGATCCATTCTACCTGGAATGTAATATGGGTATTCAACCATTCTACTCTATATAATCATGAAATCTCATATTCTAAACAAATTTTCGATTGTGATATGTGATTATATCACGGGGAAAAATTCTATGATGTGATGGGTGATTCTAGTGTGTTGTTATCTAATTCCTAAAATAACATCCCATTACCTTCAACAATGTACTTCATGAGTCTTATCTTAACTCCATTTTTTTGTGTATTTCGAGCACTATGGGGATAGAGAGTTTTTTTGGGAAAAGAAAATAATTTTCAAAGATGTATTTTTTAAAATAATGTAGTCCATGTGTAAATGTATTAATGTATATGTAGGGAAATGAGATATTTTTAGGAGTTTCCTAAAATGGTATATATTTTTAATACCGTCAGGATTTTTTTACACATTAAATGTCTAGATTACATTGATTGTTCAGAGATGGGAGAATACAATGAACACTATTCAGTATGTAGGTCCTTTTTTTGATGATAAATGGTTTTATACAGTAAAACCCTTTCTTATTATGGAATATTATTTATTTAGATAATTTATTCCTAAGGATATGTTTTCTCATAAAAACAACTTTCTAAAAATTTATAGATTAAGAAAGATATATACTAGGTAAAACCCTTTCTTCCTAGGGGGTTTTATTCATTACTCAAGAAAATCCTTTCTATTTACACGGTTATACCCTATTGATCATGAGGTAGATTTCCCATTAAAATTTGTATTTTCTCCCACCTCCAGATCACTTTTAATATATTATTTTTTTTTCAATTGTGATGGACTTTAATTATTCAAGTATGTGCAATATCATTTCCACTTTTTTCATTCTTATTTAAGCTTGGTAGTGGTGTATGTTCTATTTTTTCTGCATGTTCTAAATAGGAGGACACGATATCAATCATACCATTGAATCATTCCCTCATTCCTTGAATTTTGGATTCTGTTCTTATAATTTCCTATTTCCACTGTTAATGGTGTTATGTTTACTAAATTCATGAGGAATTTGACTCTGTATAAAATTTTCTAATTCATGATTGTTGTAATGAATTTTCAATAGATTTGGGTTATTGATTACTTTTTTTTATTTCCTATTATAATTTAATTGATGTTAAATATAAATTATTTTATATAATTTTCCAATAAAAGTAACTTTCTCACTCTAATTATTTTATTAATTGTTTTAATATGTGGTTCTTGTTTTTAAATGTCGTTAAAAATGCATAACATATTATGTAATATTGGAAATTTTGGGAAAGTCCCTTTCATGATAGGTGTGTGAAATTCCAAAATAAGTATTATGTAATTAGAGAGTGTTTAATTCCACTAGAGGTTATACATGTTAAATCCATCATTGCTATGGATTATGTATTCTTTTCTATCATGTATACCCATCGGTTAGATCCCAAAATGGACTTCCTTTTCATTTTTGATTGGATTATCACATAATGATTTATTTCATTTCTATTTTTTCATATTGTTATTTTAGGGTGTATCCATGGGGTTTTACATATTTTATTTTATATTAGTAGATGTGGTGAATATGGTATGATTTATGAGCACCAATGGAATGACTCATAAAAAAATGTTTTGCATTATGTAAAATAATTTTAAATTTGATTTATTTTAAATAAAGATGTGATGAACTATTTTTATTCAATAGTTTATATATTATTTTTATGTATCCTTCATGCATTTATTCTCACATCCAACATTTTCATTTTGCAGGTTTATGATGTTTTTTGTAGGAAATAGTTCAAGGGAAAGGAATTATGTTGAATTTAATTTCTCTAATTATCATTAGTTTCAAATAAGGATAGTTTAGTAGTGGACGATGGTAACATAGACACTGTTTTAAAGTCTTCATGTTTAATCATTACAGTTTCACTTGTTTGGATTGACTTTTTATTTTCTATGGATATTTTCTCATGATTTTTCATTGTACACTAGTGGTTTTCTTTATTTAGGTTATTATGATTTATGTTACTTCATCTTTGTTATTTATTTAACTTATAAAATACCCTATTAAATGTCATTTATATATTCTCCATATTGATTTTTTACGAATTCGTCTGAGGTATTTTACCCCAATAGATTTTTTGTTACAATAAATGTTTTTCGTTTGATGTCTTCATAGACTAGATATACGAACAACAGAATTTATGTAATGTCCCAGACTCGGGTTCCACGCAACGGGTGCCTCGAAACGGGTTTGCCACGTGACCTCAAGCGCATTTCCCCAAACGCCAGAGGCTGTCGACTAGCAGCGAGGGCCCAGGTCTGATAGTGGGGAAACTATGCCCTCATTTGTCAAAGTGTAGTGCAGTAGAAATACGAAATAATATATACAATGATAGCGAAAGAAATAACCCATGCACATTTACAGTAAACAAGTGCAGTAAAAAGTAACCAACCAGATATACAGATATGATGAAACATGTTTCAATTCTATGAAAACAGCCAGAACATGTTATACATCAATTTAGTACAACAAAATACAAAGTACCACAAAATAATGAAAAACAGCTGGCAGCGGCATTGCGAGCCTAGGATCGGTCCCATGCCCTCCTACTCCTCAGCAACAGTCAAGTACATGTATAGGGACTCTTTCCCCTATCCACTCCTATATAAATGTAATCTGTTTGGGCTGAAAATCATCACCCAAACAGGGTGTGAGAAATATAACTTAGTTAGCACCCACCAAAGGCCTGTGCCCAACTATGTGCAAACATTCAACAATAGTGTGCAGTAGTAAAATGAAATAATGTAAGCAGTACTGAGAAGCAACTAACTTAACAAGTTATATTTCCATTTTAATATTATTTTTAATCATTTAAATTAAAATATCACCACATTGAATTTTCTAAATAACCAACTAATTTCCTCAAACAGGTAATCCCCTACCCTTAGGTAAAGAGTATCCAACACAAGAATCTGCCCTCTGACATAATAGATTTTTCCCTCATGCGTAGGTAATGTCGCCTACAAGCATAGAATCAGCTGCCAACAGGCATTGAAGAAGTAGCCCACATGCCGAAATAACTACTGCCCTCAGGCTAAATAGTGCAGTTCTCACAAGCTAATCACAACAATGCCCTCAGGCTAGACAGGAAACCGGGCGATGCCCAACATGTAAACAAGCATTAAACAAGCAATTCCACTCGAGGAAATTCTACAATTACTACTTTAACCAAATACCCTCAGGTGTCCTGGCCAAACGGCTAAACAGTGGAACACACCCCCGAGGTGGTTTTGGATCCAAGAAACGATCCAAACCAGCATTTTAATATCAAATTTAAATCACCTATTAAAATCTAGGTATTTAAAATAGCTATCGCCTAAGCCTCACGACACCCCCAACATGGTTTCGTGGAACGAAAATGCACAAAACATACGGCAGTTGGAAAAAAACACCAAGCCACCTACCTTATACGCCAAAGAGCGCTATACACGATTGTCGCTTCCAGAAACGCCCAATTACGACATAGATTAGATGAAGAATAAAATCTGCTTATCCTCGAATAACTCCCATTATGAGAAGAATTGGTAAGCAACGCGCATGGAGAAGAGAGGGTTTACCCGCACTGTTCCAATGAGATTGTCCGAGGTGGAATCGGATTCTAGATGCTTGTTCAGTGGATCTCCCAAGCTTCGGCCTCCCTCTTTCGCTCCTCCCATCAGATTCTAAGCCTTCCCTGTGATCAGGGGAGGCTACTGCCCATTTAAGCGAAACAAACAAAGTACACAGCGTATAATTCCTAGTACACGGCGTGTAGTTTCATCATTTAACTGTTCCTTTGGTGGCACCGCCAAACTGTTCATCTGTCGACATGAGTACACGACATGTACTCATGAGTACATGGAGTATACCATTGCCCAGCTGGCGGCTGCTCCAATGCCTTACTATTTTGGCCTGCCGACGACTACACGGCGTGTAAAGGACAACTACATAGAGTGTAGTCGGTTTCTACACCCTTCAACGCCGACATGGCAACACGCCCCGTGTACCCATTCCACACGGCCAAAAGTAAACGGCCTGTGGAAAAGTACACAGTGTGTAGTTCCAAAATTTTGGATTTTTTCCCATTTTCCTTATTTTCTTTAAAAAACACTTATGGAAGGGAGAAAAGAAGAAACCTCTACCTCAATGATAAGAACCGAGTTCTTACAAACTTCCCCACTTATAGGAATTCGTCCTCGAATTTCCCTTTCAAGGGTGGAGAAGATATAGCCATGAACAACTCCGGCCACTGAGCACGTACGTCGGTCTCCCGCTCCCAGGTCTCGTCCTGCACTTAGACATGCTGCCATAACACCTGTACGAGAGGAACTGACCGGCCTTAGAGAACCTTCGTGCTCCTATCAATGATACAAATTGGATGCTCCTCAAAGGATACATCCATCTGAAGCTCAACCTCCTCGGGCTAAAAAGTGTGAGACATGTTTAAATGATAGCGGCGTACCTGAGATATGTGGAAGGTGTCGTGCATGGCTCGGTACCGCTGTGGTAACTGCAACCGATAGGCAACCAGCCTGACTTTCTCCAGAATCTCAAATGGCCCCACATACCTTGGTGAAAGGTTACCCTGTCTCCGGGTTCATCTGTGTTCCAGCCTTGGCGAAGCACGCAAGAAAACTTGATCCCCGACCACGAACTCTAAATGTCTTCTGCGACGATCAGCCTAAGACTTTTGACGAGACTACGTGGTAGCCATCTGCTTCTGAATAATCTAGACCTGCTCAGATGTCTCCTGCATGAGCTATAGTCCCAGTAAAGCTTCCTCACCTACCTCTAACTAGAACAAAGGTTAACGGCAATGCCTACCATATAAAGCCTCGTATGGTGTCATATCAATAGTCTCCTAGAAGCTATTGTTATAGGCAGACTTGAATATGGGTATATGATTCTACCAAGATCCCCCAAAGTATTGGACGCATGCACATAACATGTCCTCTAGCACCTGTATCGTACGCTCTGACTGGCCATCAGTATGAGGGTGGTAGGGTGTGCTCAGAAGCACCTGTGTACCCAGTGCCCCCTGAAAACTCTGCCAGAAACGAGATGTAAAGTGGGCATCCCTATCATAAATGATAGAACGAGGGACCCCATGAAGACGTACGATCTCTCCGATATACAGTCGTCTGAGCTCGTCAAAACCGAAGGTCTCCTTGATCGGAAAAAAGTGAGATACCTTTGTGAGTCTGTCCACAACAACCCACATGACGTCATTGCATCGAGGTGACCTCGGAAATCCCATCACGAAATCAATCGTGACATCATCCCATTTCCATTATGGGATGGGTAACTCCTGTAACAGTCCAGATGGTCTCTGATGCTTCACCTTCACCTGCTGACAGGTGGAACACCTCGTAGCAAAATGTGCTATATCTCTCTTCATACCCGGCCACTAGTACTGACGTCTCAAGTCTCGGTACATCTTGGTAACCCTGGGATGAACTGCCCGAGCTGAAGCATGAATCTCCCGCATCATATCCTCGAGTATATCCCCTAGAACCCATACTTTTCCATGGAAACTCTGAACCTCATCATCGCCTATTTCCCAACTGGGAGGAGGGTCCTCACTTGCCACAGACTCACGAAGAACTAGGCCTTCCGAATCAGATAGTTGTCTCATCCCCACTTTGTCCAGGTGAGTAGAAGTCACTGCTAATGAGGAAAGATAAGTCTGCCCCTGACTGTCGTGCACCTCTAAAGGCATCTCAGAGAACAATGCCATAAGTTTCCACTCACCACTGGCCTCCTACACTGTCTATATCTGAGTCTTCCTGCTCAGTGCATCAGCTACTGCATTAGCTTTACCAGGTGTATAGGCAAGCTCAAAATCTAAGGGCTGTAGGTATTCGACCCAACTTCGCTGCCTCAGATTCAAGTCACACTGAGTAAAGATATTATTGAGGCTTTTGTGGTTGGTGAAAACAAAAAAATTCTCTCCAAAAAGATAATGTCTCCAACAGCACAACGCATGCACAACTGCAGAAAACTTGAGATCATGCGTCGGGTAATTCCTCCCATGTGGCCTCAACTACCGAGACCCGTACGCAACAACTGGATCGCCCTGCATCAACAAATCTCCCAGCCCAATACCTGATGCATCATAGTAAACTTTATAGCTCTTCCCCTACTCTGGGAGTATCAGGATTGGTGCTAATGTCAACCTTCCTTTCAGGTCCTGAAAGGTTGTCTCACAAGCCACTGAGCAAACAATATTCGCACCCTTCTTAGTCAAACCTGTCAACGGTGCTTCTAAGAGGGAGAAGTCTGGTATGAAGCATCTGTAGTAACCATCCAGCCCTAAGAAACTCTGTATCTCAAACATGTTCTTAGGATGCTCCCATGAAACTACTGCTCTCACCTTCTCTTGGTCCACTGCAACTCCTGCCTCTGAGATGATATGACCTAGGAATTGAATCTGGTCCATACAAAAGTGGCACTTTGAAATATTAGCATATAGCTGATGCTCTCTCAGTGTACTCAATACGATCTCAAGATGGGTGGCATGGTCATGTCGAGTGTGAGAGTACACCATGATGTCGTACAGGAATACTACCACAAATGAATCATGATACAGATGGATCACACGATTCATTCGAGCCATGAAAACTGCTGGCGTGTTCGTGAGTCCGAACAAAATAACCAAGTAATCATACATACCATATCTCCTCTGAAAATCCATAAGCGGTATATCAGATGGTCTCACATGCAACTGATGACATCCAGATTTCAAGTCAATCTTCGAGAAAACTCGTGCTCCTCGAAGTTGATCAAACAGATCATCAATCCTCGGCAAGGGATATCGGTTCTTGACCGTCAAATGGTTCAGTTTCTGATAATCCACACAAAATTTGAGGGTACTGTCCACCTTCTTCGCAAAAAGGATCGGAGAACCCCACAGAGAAGTACTAGGTTGGATGAAACCCTTTGACTGTAGCTCCTCTAACTACCTATCGAGCTCCTGAAACTTAGGCGTGGCCATCCTATAAGGAGGAATGGACACTGGTGCTACTCCTGACACTAGCTCAATAGAGAAATACACCTCTCGCCCTGGAGGATGACCTGAAAATTCATCCGAGAAGACATCCCTGAAATGATCAACAACTGGAGGGAAATACATATATAAGTCCCCTGATCATCCATATACCAAATCACAATCTAGGAAGTGACTCCACCCCGCCCATGATGCTCTGGTATAGCTTGAATCGCCTGAACATTTGATTCGACTTTGTATAGAAACTATCTTCCCTCTGGTGACGTGAAACTCACCCTGTGACGATAGCAGTTCACAAAGGCTTGAAAGGGAACCAACCAGTCCATCCCAAGAATGACGTCATAAGATGCCGTCTCTAAGATATAGAGGTCCCATAGAATGTGACACCTGGAAACCTCAAGGGGACACTCCTTGCACTGACGCACACTAGCCGTTCTAGTCCCCAACGTAGTGTCTAGCATCATGATATCGGACGAAGTAAAAACACAGAGCCCAAGGCTCTCCACAATGAGTACATATATGAAACTATATGTAGCACCAATATCGAAAAGAACTGAAGATAAAACAGATGCTACTAGAATAGTACCTATGACTATAGAAGGTCTGGGATCCTGCTCCTGCTGGGTCTGTTGCACTGCATATGCCTATCTAGTGCCGCAGCCCTGCGACATAGCCTGGCTACCCTGAGCTGTCCCGCCCTGCTGCCTCTGAGATCCTCATGTCTGGCTACCACAACCACAACCAACATCTCCGCTTGCATGCCTTGACGTATTGTAGTTCCATGACTGGTAAGAAGCCACTGGTCCTGCTCCCGCATGCGGAGTCTGCACAGAACCCCTCTCACTAGACACTGGTGGAAACGCCCTGCAAAAGCGCTGAAGATGACCCATCATGCTGCAAACTCGACACTCCACTAGATCACATGGAGACTTTGGCCTCTTGTGCCTCTGGCTACCGCACTGGTAGCACAAGACCTGGCCACCTGAAGCATTCTTCTGACTGGTACTTCCACCCTGATAGAAGTCCATATGTCTCTTCCTCTTGCCATCAGAAATAGTACCGGTAACTGGTGCTGAACCACCCTGGCCCACACCACTAGATTCCCGCAGGTTCCTCTCTATAATTAGAACCTGGTTCACAATAGCATGTAAAATAGACAACCTGAAAACATTCACCAGTTCTTGGATGTCATTATGTCGACCATCCTAAAAATTTCTGGCTCTCAATGCCTCATCACCCACCAGTACGGGTGAAAAACATTTAAGCTTGGTGAAACGAGAAGAATAGTCCATCACCGTCATAGCACCCTGCTATAGATTCATGAAATCGCGAGCTCTATCTGCCCTCAGCGTGTCTGGAAAGAAGATGTCATAGAAGGCCGCCTGAAAATCTTCCCATGGCATGTCCATGTGATGCTCCGACTGGGTGGTAACATCCCACCACCACTTGGAGGAATCCCACAACATATATGTTGAGAGCTTGACCCTCCACCCTGAAGGCATCTCCAGATGCTCAAAAATAGACTGCATCCACCCCATCCAAGACTCTGCAGCCTGTGGTCCACCATACCCTGACAACGTAGGCGGATGCTGCTGCTGGAAGATACGAGTCAGCTCGGCCATAGATGTGGAAGCCTGCGGTGCTCCCTGAAAGGTCTGCATGAACCGCATAAATCCTTCACGGAACTACGTCTCCGCTCCTATGTCTAGTATAAAAGACAGTGATGCATCTGGCTCTACTGGAGGATCCACTGGTATCCTATGTCCCACCATCTATGGAGTGTACTAGTTGCCGCTCTCTTGGAGAACAACGCACAGTCTTCTAGGCGGCATTACACCACAAGGTCAAAACACCCCTTAGATCAAGATTCGTCAAAGATTGAAAGCGAAGGAACCACAAAGGGAACAAGAGGAAGAATGCATTTCTAGATTTTCAAAACAAGACTACATGGCGTGTACAGTGACTACACGACATGTACATGACTCCACTTTCCCCTACCCGGGTCCTTCTACACAGCTAAGCCACACAGCTCCCGTTGAACAGAACTACACGACGTGTATATAATCTACACGGCGTGTATGGTGTTATTTTCCAACTGCCCGTGTCATTTGTGACATGACCGACTACTCGGCTTGGAACTACACGACGTGTTACACCCACACACGGTGTGTACACTACCCCATTTCCCAGCCATATAGTTAAGTCCACACAGTCTGTCCTTAGACAAGACTACACGGCGTGTCCCACATGTACATGACATGTTCAAGGAGAGGTGAAACTAACCTGTGTTGTTAGTTACATGGCCGAGTCCCCATGAAACACTACATGGCATGTACATAATTGACACGGTGTGTATGTATTATGGTCTACTCTGTCCGTGTTGTTAGTTACACGGGCAGACTCCAGGTCAACACTACACGGCGTGTACATTAAGTACACTACGTGTTTTACCCAAACTCTTCCCTTCCCCATGTCACCGCCTACACGGTTTGTGACACGGGATGAGACTACACGACATTTACTCTGAGTACACAGCATGTACCGAAAAAGTTTATTTTTCTTCCTTATCAGAAGGCCATACACAGCGTGTTCAAAGTACTACACGGAGTGTATACTGGGTTTCCGGATAGTATGTCTCAGAAACTTCTCTGGAACCCAGAAAATAATGAAACCAACACCTAAGTGTCAAATTTCAACCCGTGGGGGCCCATACTCCCCACAAATCAAAGGTTGACATATTATCTGTGTTATAACTAATAAACACCTAATGATCCACCAAATTCCGGTCAATGGGGGCCCATACTCTTGAAAAACAAAAGTTTGGCATCCATTCTATAAAAAGGCTCACAGAAGAAAATACCTTATCACAAAGCAGGTATTTATCAACCAGCTATCACAACATCATGATTTTCTAGCACAACAACTATCACAACAACATGAAATTTCTAATGCACCTACATGGCATGGAAACTATGCATGGAATGTGATATCTAGAATGTGCCTATATGATGCATGAGATGGAATACCTTCATCTCATCGAGTTGCAACTAAATAGAACCCACAGATAAATTATAAGCAGCAACATCTCAAGTGCGTCACCCAACGGTGAAAATTACATCAATTGTAAATTACAAAATCAGAAGAATTGCAAAAATACAAGGTAGACTAGATTTTCCCTTTACACGGGTTAGCTACTCCCGGGCCCAGTTTATTACCAACAACTGTTCATCCTATCCATAACTACGGCTCCAAATAGTAAGTTAAACAAAAGAACCGCCCTCGGATAGCACTTCGTAACGTCCCGGACCCAGGTTCCATGTAACGGGTGCCTCAAACCCGATTCACCACATGACCTCAAGCGCATTTCCACAAATGCCAGAGGCTGCCGACTAGCAGCGAGGGCCTAGGTCTGATTGTGGGGAAACTATGCCCTCATTTTTCAATGTGTAGCGCAGTGGAAATATGAAATAAAACATACAAAAACAGTGGAAGCAATAACCCATTCACATTTACAGTAAACTAGTGCAGTAAAATGTAACCAACTAGATATAAATATATGATGCAACATCTATAAATTCTATGAAAATAGTCAGAACATGTTATACAACAATGCAGTACAAAAAAATACAAAGTACAACAAAACCATGAAAAACAGTTGGCAGCGGCATCGCGAGCCTAGGCTTGGTCCCATGCCCTCCTACTCCTCAGGAATGGTCAAGTACCCATATAGGAAATCTTGCCCCTATCTACTCTGGCAGAAACATAATCTGTTTGGGCCAAAAAGCCTGACCGAAATAGGTTGTGAGAAATATAGCTCAGTAGGCACCCACCAAAGGCTCGTGCCCAACTACGAGCAAACATGCTACAATAGTGTGCAGTAGTAAAATGACATAAAGTAAGCAGTACTGAAAAGTAACTAAAAAACCATTTATATTGCCATTTTAATATTCTTTTTAATAATTTAACTTAAAATATCACCACAACGAATATTCTAAATAACCAACTTATGTCCTCAGACACATAAGACCCTACCCTCAGGTAAAGAGTTTCAAACACAAGAATTTTCCCTCAGGCATAACATATTTTCCCCTCAAGCATAGGTAATGTCGCCCATAGGCACAGAACCAGCTGCCCACAGGCACATAAGAAGTTTCTCATAGGCCGAAATAACTACTGCCCTCAAGCTAAATAGTGCAGTGCCCACAGGCTAATCACAACAATTCCCTCAGGCTAGACAGGTAACTGTGACATGCCCAACATGTAAGAAAGCAGTAAACAAGCAATTCCTCTCGAGGAAATTCTACAATTACTACTTTAAAAGGCATACCCTCGCGTGTCCTGGACAAACGGCTAACTAGTGGTACACACCCCCGAGGTGGTTCTGGATCCAAGAAACGATCCGAAACATCACTTTAATTTCACATTTAAATCACCTATTCAAATCTAGGTATTTAAAATAGCAATGGCCTCTGCCACATGACACCCCCATCCTGGGTTCGTGGCACAAAAATGCACAAAATACACGACAGTTGGAAAAAAACACCAAGCCACCTACCTTATACGCCAACGAGCACTATACACGAACGTCGCTTCCAGAAACGCCCAATTACGACGTAGATCTGGCGAATAAAAAAAGTCTCTTATCCTCAAATAACTCCTGTTAGGAGATTAATTTTTAAGCAACACGCAAGGAGGAGAGAGGGTTTACCCGCACGGTTCCAATGAGATCGTCCAAGGTGGAATCGGATTCCAGACGCTTGATCGGTGGGTCACCCAAGGTTCAACCTCCCTCTTCCACTCCGCCCGCCCGGTACTAAGCCTTCCCTATGAATAGGGGAGGCTACTTCCCATTTAAGTAAAAAAAAACAAAGTACACGACGTGTACTTCCAAGTACACATCATGTACTTTCATCATTTAACTGTTCCTATGGCAGCACCACCAAAATTTTCATCCATTGACATGAGTACACGGCATGTACTCACGAGTACACGGCATTTACCATCGCCCAGCTGGCAGCTGCTCCACTGCCTTTCTGTTTTGGCCTGCCGACTGACTACACGACGTGTAAAGGACCACTACACGGTGTGTAGTCGGTTCCTACACCCTTCGTCACCGACATGGCTACACGCCCCATGTACCCATTCCACATGACCAAAAGTACACGACGTGTGGAAAAGTACCCTGTGTATAGTTCCAAAATTTGGGATTTTCCCACATTTTCCTTATTTTCTTAAAAAAACACTTAAGGAAGGGAGAAAAGAAGAAACTCGTACCTCAAAGATAAGAACCGGGTTCTTACAATTTAGGTACTAGGGGTGTAAGAGGGACCTATCTTGCTATCTTCCATGATTGAATCTAGGTTACTAGGGATGGTTAGGGTTTTCATCCATGATTGATTCCTAGGGGTTGTGGGTTAAATGAATTAACAAGATATAGTGTTTATTTAAATTTTTTTCTATTAATTTTTTCATAAAATATATTTCTTATAAAAATTAATGTTTCATTTTTTAGAACATATATATACACTGAAACAAAGGTCTATGGAATTCTAATATTGTAATGAACGATTGGTTTTTTGTTGTGTTTTATATAAAATTAATCCTAGAAGAGGCCATCCTTATCTTACTATGGATTTTGTGAGATATTTTCCAATGATAGATCCTTAGATGGATACTTAAATTGTAGAATATATAATCTACAAAATTCAAAGTATATTGTAATCATGTGTCTAAATCCTAGGTGGTAATTTGTATCCTTACTCATTATTCACTTTGATACATGAAATGAAATTCCATGGTGATAAAGAACATTGTTAATATAATGAGTGGATTGAGCAGATTGAGAGTATCATCAATACAGTAATGAAATTTGAGTAATCTATTGTTGGGTATTCCATGTTTCTTCTTGTAGGATTAGGAAGGATATGGTGGGACCATATTTTGAACATTTTGTTTCATGAGGATCTCACATGGATATATTAGAGGAATTTTTTTCAAATAAATGATTTTTCCAAATACATTAGTAGGGGAAAATAACAAAGATTTTCTAACATCCAAGAATGGAGAGAATACCATTCTGGATTTTTCCACCAATTTCAATGTGTTGGTTAATTTGGAATTGGATCTAGTCCCCAATGATTACATAATGTCTTGGAAGATTGAGTTATATTTTGGGTATGATATTATATTGATGATGATTCAATTGGTTCTTTTTATCTCAATAGAGGTAGTCAATAATGATTCATTAGGAGAGGTTGGATTTTCTAGAAAAATATTTTTTGGCGAAGCATCAGTTCATATTGTCCTTAGTCATGGTGTATCATCTAGAAAAAAAGATTCATAAAGGTATACATTTTAATTTGGTATTAGTTTTGGGGGATTCATCTATACATCAACATTTGTTTCTCTATTCATGTGGATTTCCTTCTTAATTGATGAATAATTGTGTTGCGGCTCCAAACAATGTTTAATGTTGTGGAAAATATCTCTATTTAATGTGTTTTTTAAATGATATCTAATGGTGGAAAGTAATATTCCACTCCCACCAAGGATTCAATAGTTCATACAGATTCATACATTGGTGGTGTGTATTATCCTAAGGCAAAGAGGGATGTTATTGTATCTAGGAATTCTCAGGGAAGTGTGGGGACTAGACATCTCTATGAAGTGGATTATGTACCAGTGGAATATGAATCAGGTTCATCTTCTATTAGAGGTATTGAGTTTATTATTTCCTATATGGTCTTAGATTTATTTTAAATGGGTTCTCCTCATTATTTTATATCATCAATTTTACTTTATGTTTTTCTATTGCATTCATATATAATGATATTCTAGTTGATTTATTAAGAGAATCTTGTAAATTTTTCTAAACTTGGTTTCAAATGTTTCACATGTCGAGTGATGGAACCTAACCTTGAGGTGGAGTGTTAGTTCATTATATTCTATCTTTTTTTCTTGGAAATTATTATTGATATGTATTGAATGATAGTCATTATGTCTTATTCTGATTATTATATCCATTATTTTTTTTTTTCTCAGGATGGAATCACTCATTTCATTCAGGGAGAGTGGGATTCATGTTTTGGTGGATTAGGGAATATTTTTCCTTATGATAGGGTGATATTAAGTTAGTTTCAAGATAGGTTTCTTGATTCCATTGATAATTTTTAAGAATTAAATATCTTTTGGTGGTGTGTGTATACCCTGAGTAAATTCAATAATATATTTATTTTCTATATCCACAAAAAGTGGCCAAGATGACTATTGAACAACTACATGGTTTGTACTACATTTATATTCCATCCTATCATTTGGTTCCATCTCATTTGGTAAAAAAACATGTCCTTGATTGCAGACCTCAAGGATAAGGGATTTTTTTATCCAAGTGTGTCACCATTCAATTTGAATGTCTTCCTTATTAAGATAGTAAATGTGCATTGCTACATATTTATTCCTTATCTAAAAATAGAACATGTGAAAATTAGTAAAAACTATATATTTCCTGATATTGATGATCGATTTTTCTAACTTGTAGGGCCTTTTTTATTTTCATATAATGGACATGTGTCATGTTACCACCAGTTGAGAGTATAAAAAAAGGATGTACCTAAGATAGATTTTTTTGTGTTAGTATGGGAAATTTTATTTTCTTATTATTCTATTATGTCATAATAATTATCCTATGGTATTTATGGAATTGATGAACAATATCATTCATTTGTAAATGTACTCTTTTGTTTTTGTCTTCAAGGATGTTATTTAAGTTTAATCCGTGTTATTGGAGGATAACATAAACTATTTTGATTTCCATCTCAAATCATTGAGGGAAAATATCTTATGTATTGCGATTTAAAAATGTGATAAATTGATTTAGGAAGAAACTTTTATATGGAATTTTATATCATAGAGGGGAGCATCAATGGATCCATAAATGATATAAGAATTTATGCCCTCGAAGTGTCCAAATAAGGTTTTCGAAATATGAAGAATCATGGGGTTGCCTCGTTTTTAGAGTTGGTTAAATAAAAATTATTCATAATTTCACCTATGATGATTGCATTAAACCATATGGGATTAATATTTTAATGGAATGAAAATTTACAGATATATTATGAGGAACCGAAGGTGATCCTAACTTTGGATCATTTTTTTAATCATCGAAACAATGTTCTAATTATGATATTTGTTCTAGGATATTTTAATAGGAATTGTTTTTTATGATGTATGGGAAATATGTGGTCGAGAATGGATTTCCAAATTTATAACCAAATGAGAGTAAATTCCCTAACCATGATCTTGAGTTGGAGATGATCAAGAATTCCCTAAAAATTTGGTATGACTACCTCTTTGGGGAGAGGTCAGAAATATATTAGTATAATAAAATATTGAAGTATATTTCCACTTAGAGGGGTATGAACATGTGAAAATTTTAATTGGTTATATTTCTTACGAAAATTAATTGGGATATTTCTAATACTCTTGGAAAAGGGAATATAATTCTCAATGTGATGAGTATAAAATTAATAATACAACCCATGAAGGAATATATAAAAGAGAAGTATATAATGAGTTTTTTATTAGATGATCCTAAGAGTTAAAATATCCATTGGCAATTATTTCATAGATTTTAGAAAGCATAAAATCATCATTTTATGACTGGGTTTGGGTCGATAAAGAACCTGAAAATGAGTTCATGACCATTATTGAAATCCTAAATGGTGGTGTGACCTATGGTGAGTGGTCCTGGTCTCCTAGAAAACATTAGGATTTCTATGAAGTTTGGTTGATCCATTTTCACTGAGGTAGGATATGATGAAAATCAAACACCATTCTTGATGGTCTGTATATGATTGTACTACCATGATATATAACAACATATGATTTCAATATTGGGGGTCAGGGATGAGGCAGTTTATGGAAAATTTGGTATCACGATTTAAATGGTATTATAGAGTTACAGTGGATCACCAAATACCTACTACTTTATCAAATTCATACACCATTATAAAAATTATATGGGAAGATATTTTCATTAAATTATTCATTGGATTTCTATATACTCTTAGATAGAAGGATTTAAATTTGGTTAACATTGAACAAATCGTTAAAATAGTTATTCTATTCCCCATTAAGGAGATGATACTTGTGAAACATGTCAGGGAAATATATGTTTGATAGGTTGTGAGGATTAATGGGGTTCCCTAAATGATCATTTGAGATAGGGAATCTATGTTCACATATTGGTGTTGGGATTCATTTAAAGAGTTGATGGGTCTACAATTGAAATTTTCCATTTATTTTCATCGAAAAATGGATTGAAAAATGTTGATCGATATCTGTGTTCTTGAAGATAGTATTTTGGAATGATTGATTGATCTCATTAATTATTGTGAATAAAACTTTCCTCTAGAATATTGTTCCTAAAACAATATTTATCATTCCTTGATTAGTATGGAACCATTTGTGAATTTTTATAGGTTTCAATGAAGATATACCCTTTTCTAGGAAGTGCTAATAAAGAGGTCTTTTCTTTTGAATACTCATTTTTGTGAAATGGTGGAAAATGGCCAGTGGATCATGTGATAATCAGAATGTAACAAATTAATCATAAATCCTATGATGTATATATTATATGGACTTTACATTTTGATGATGGGGATCAGGATTTTCCCAATGTTCCACTATGATTTAGACATAGTCAGTTGGGTATACTGAGTAAGATGGAACAAAATATTGATGTCCACTTTTGGATTATGGATCATCTTAGAATGTTGGTGTATCTTTGGGAATTACATTAATGATTAAATTTATTCTATGAAATTTTTTTATGATTCCCAAATATGGAGATATCAACTATATTCGTCAAACATGATTATGTCGGAGGATAATAATATTTATACCCATGCCACTATTTTTGACAAACTAGTTCAGATTTTAGATCATTGAGAGATGTTATTTAAGGGTCAAAATTCTCATATGTCTATGAACATTGGTGGTGAGGATATGATAACCTAGTGAAATGGTAGTAGAAATTATTTATGTGTTGGGATTAGACATAATTTTTAGCGAATGTATGAATGTTTTCACACTATAAGGAATTAAATTATTTTTGGCGGGGCGATTAAAATAATCAATTTCCATCCATCAGTTAGTTCATAACTTTAGATGTTACTAATTTTTATATTTTGGTTCATTTTTGGACCTACGAGGATGGAGATATATAGTTTTAATAAATGATTTAATGATCTGGGATTTACTTTTCTTTTAATAAATGTAGACATGTAATAAATGTGTTAAAGGATTCAGTGGGTATCCTGATTTCTATTAGGTATTTTCTAAAGGGTAATGTATTATTTAATAATTGAAGGTGATATATATCCCATAATATTTAGCATTACCACATAAGATCTACATTGCGAACAATATGTGGAAATTATTTGGGCCATCAAATTATTTTTGTCATCCAAACAATATTACACCTCCAAACTGATTCCTATGAAGTAAAATCATTGCACAGAATAGTTTAATATAGAGTGATGTTTTTTTGTAAATGAGTTATGGGGAATTTACGGTGTAAGACTGATATTTATACTATAAATCCCACATTCCCATTGGGTTTTATTGCCTGCATTCCCAAGTCCTTTTTAATTTCATATTATATCCATCTCCCTGAATCATATGATTCTCTTTGTTAACTTTGGGACTTTCTCTATCATCTATAATTCTTGTCACCAAGTGTATGGTCACTATTGTGGTACGATGTCTTACTTTAGGTTTGTGTCATATCCATTAACCTTTTTTTCCTCCTGGTTATAGTTTGGTTGTATTCTGGGTGTTTTTTTCTAAGGTCCCATAACAGGGATGTGATTTTGATCGATACATTATATTATTAAATCATGAATTGTCTTTTAGAGTTTTATATTATTATTTCTAAACACTTTTTTCAAAGTTACATTGGTTTATATTTTTCCTAAGGTTGATGTTTTTGTATAAGTGGTGGTAATTCATGAATTTTTATATGTTGTTTTCAGTTCCTATGGAATTTTCTATATAATTGGATTGTATGACGAATGAAAGGATTTAAGGGAAAAGATACATTTTAATGGGATTTTCATTAAAAAATTTATACAATAATAATTTGATTAGTTGATTTATTTAGTGGCTTTTATTTTGAAATTACTTTTGACTAACTTCTCACATTGGATAACCTTGGGAGCATCAAGAATATTCATTTCCCTCTTCATGTAAGCAATGCCTAAAGAAGTTTATTATCAATTTATTATGTGTAATTCCATTAGTGTTTTTATTTGATGGATCCACCTTAGTCCAAGATTTTCTATTTTAATTTTTTTCTAGCCTGAATAGCCGTAATTCAGAACCCAAATGTTGTTATTTGTCATTTATCAAAAAATTATCATTAGATATTTTTTATGGGTATTTTATCCTAAAATATTTTTATGTATCCATGGTTTTTTACCAACATAATTTTGATATTCTTAGATTTAGGTAATGTGGAGTGTTTTATGAAAACCAAATGACAGTTTTATTAAAAAAATTGATGTCATTTTGTAAATGGTTTATAAATAGTATTTTTATTAAATCATTAAATGATGATTTCTTGGTATTATAACTTCTGTAAATTCATCACTGCTACCCTACTGAGTTTGGATATCTCATTATAATTTTTACATTGGGTGGTTAAAAATTTACTTTTTCAGTTCTCATGTCAAGATAAAGGAATTATAGAGCATTCTGATTTCACCTATTATAATCATCTTATTAATGGGATTATTTTGAGGTGCTGGATGGACAAATTGGTACTTGTTTTGATTCATCATTTATTATATTTATGTATTCTTTTATTTGGAATGATTTTATATGTCTCGTGGTTATGTTATCATGCTTATTCAATTTACGTAGGGTTTTTTCCTAATTTTTTAAATTAGGAGCCATGTTTCTCCAATATTTTTTATTCTTTACCATATGTCAAACCATCATTGATGAATTGTATTGCTACCTGAGGTTGGTTCATTACCACTGATATAATATGTTATTCTAGGGTTGGTCATTATACAACCCAATGTGATATATTATTTTATGGTTGGGAAATGTTATCCATTAAGGACATAGTTTATGGTAGGTGATGTGACCCCTCATCATAATAGTATATGAAAATTCTAAATTTGTGATTCGATACCCTAGGTGGATTACATATGTACTAATTATAATGTGGGAATCCATTCAACCTGATGTTCTATATGAATCATGTGTGGGGAGTTATTGCCTCATGATGTACTATATGATTCAAAGATTCAACAACATTATCTATGATGAATTGTATGATTCATCTGTTGGATCCGTTCCCCCTATGATATAAAATATCAAATCAGGTTGTGGATATATCCCCCCAAAATGTATAATATTTTTTAATAGTCGATAACTATACCCCTGATGTACTATATGAATCAAAGTTATTATTTGGTCCCCACTTGATGGGTATGTATTATAGAAAGAGACATCTGACATAGGCCAATGCAGATATGGTTTACCACTAATTTCACCCTAGTACCTGATGTTCAATTAAGAGTATTGTTTCAAATTTTAGTATTCTATTTGATTATTTTTTATTATATCACATATTACATATTTTATATTTATTGGACTTGTTAGAGAAAAAAATATTAGTGTTTTATTGTGGTTTTTTGATGCCCTTCACGAGAAACCATGAGGATTTATACCCCTGAAGACTATATAATTACATGTAAAATTATGATGGGGGACCATAATTTAATGGTCAAGCTGGATATCATGAATGGCATTATGAGATAACGCTCTAAAACGGTAACGGTGCCTCAACGCATTTACATATAACATTTAAACATTATATATCATCATACTTATTGGGGATTCTATGATATATTTCTATATTATTGTGTATTTATTTATTATATCTTGTTTGTGTTTATGTGATTTTTAATATTCGAATTAATTTTAAGGATTTTTTATATATTTATAATTTTTCACTCAAATATGTGGATATAGTCACCCCATAAAATCATCATAGACCATTAGTTTATTCCGTAGCCTCTGGTATATAGGGAGGAACACATCAGGTCATGCAACACACTAGTAAATGCAGTATTATTGGGTCTCAAAATGTGGGGTCACATTGATAAGGAAATTATAGATTATGATGATTGATTTTGTAGATTTATGTAATTATATGTATAAGAATATGATGTGATCATTATATATTTGGTTGTCTGATATAAGGTTATTGGACATACAATCATTGGATGTATTGTCAAGGAATATTTGGCATTTAAATATAATTTTATTGAATAGGAAGATATGTTTTTATTAATTATGGGAATAAATTAAAAAATACAATTGAAATATACTAAATAATATAAGAATTATATAAAAATTTATAAAATATTTGAAATAATTTATTATAATAATATGTATTTTTTCAAATATATTAATAATATTATAAAAATGATTTGATAAATTTATGATATTCCAATAAAAATTAAATTCCCAATGTATTGATAAAATGTAATTGTTATATGGTAAATAATATTTTATAATGGGATGTGATAAAAATCATATAATGGTAAAAATATAAACATTTCAAAAAAATTCTTAAATTGATGAGTATTTGTCTCTTAATACATTAAATTTATAAATTTGATGAGAATATTCTAATATAATTATTTATTTAAATATATAAATAAAAATATTACTTCTCATTTAAATAGTAATTTATATAAAATATCAATAAGAAAAATTAATTGTTAAAAAAGTAGTTCATCTACAAAAATAATTTTTATATATTTATTGTTTTCATTTAAATACTATCATTATCATATTTTTAAATTGAATTATATTAAATGGAATTTAAATATAGAATAATAACATTAAAATTATTAATGAGGGTTTGTTTTTTTCGTTTGTAAAAATAACTTATTTAGGTAAAAATTTATTTAAACAATAAATTTACAATTATATTGGATTGTAAAATCATTGCCTAAAGATATAAAATATCTATATATATATATATCAATTATTTTATATATGAGTTAATTCATGACACATATCTATTTTTATTCCACTATAGATCGAATTTGAATGTAAAATGACAATCTCAAAACTTATGTAATTAGTAATTGTGTAAATTCTACATAAAAACCATTTATAAAAGAATCCTCACTACACCCTCCATAATTATTATTTTCCATTAGATTATAATTTTGAATCTAACCAAAATCACACTCCTATCCAATTATAAGTCATCGGGTATATTTTGGTACTATGAAAGAGGAATAAATGTTGTATATTGAATCCACCCAGTTTGAGAAGGGTTCAATTCGTCATTGTATTTAGTTCTTCATCAAATTTTACAATTATATTCTCAAATTTTCACTTAATTAATATCATTATACCATATAATAATGTTATATTAACATCATTTATATTAAATTAAAAATTATATTATCATTATATGAATTTATAATGACACTAATTCATTAGTATATCATGGTCTTCTTTAGGTAGGCTCAACCACCTATATGAATGATGAAATAAAAACAAAATCATTTTCATTAGGGAATATTACAATGAATTTAATTTTAGTAATATATGATATTAAATATTTTTTTAATTTAGTCCAAGAATGGGGAAAAGGATGAATGGTCATTAATATTTAACTAATACAAAATGGTTAATTACCCAAAGCTTCTTCATCAATAATTCTATTCTCATGAAACATACCCATACCATCTTTCATAAGAACATTAAAATAAGAAAATCATTGAACAAAAATTTTTCTTCTTCCTTAAAAAATATAGTAATTTTTACCATATAATTAAAGAACATGGAATGATATCTCCATTATGAAACTTGTGTTAAAAAATAAAAATAACTATCCTATGATGATAGAAATTATCAATAAAATACTAATATATATATATATATACACATTTAATGGTGATAATTGAAGATTAAAAAAGAAAATAAAAATTGATATTTTTTTATAAAATTCATTATGATGGTTTTAATTATTATACATGAAATTAAAACTCTATTATGGATTTCAGAAATAATAGTAATATATTACATCCAAATCGTACAATTAAATAAAGAATTTTGGTGTCTTATTGGAACCAAAAATATTTTTTTTATTTCATCCCATTAAAAGGACACATTTTCTTCCCTTTTTTTATTTTTGTTTCTTATATTTATCCCTAAATTGATACCACACTTTCATTTATGGGTAAATGAAAAAACATTTCTAAGTGGATCAGACCGTATCACATATTTTGGTCCTGAATCTATCCCTATTATTCCTATTTTATCATGTGTTTTTGAGTATTTACATATATATATAATAATTATTTTTTATTAATTTTTTAGTTATATACAACTTTCAAAAGTATGAGATTTAAATTTTTTCAATCTTTTCACATGGATACTTTCCTGACATATTTATTTGGTAATCCTTATCAAGCATTATTTTTATGTTTCCAAAAGTATTCAATGTAACTTTTAATTATTTTGACATAATTATTAGAAAACTATTATTTCATAGATTTATTCCATTTAAGAAAAATTAATTCAGAAAATTAATAATAAATAAATATTCTCACTGAAATTTTCAATTTATCCTATAAAATATTTTTCTTATTAAAAAAAATAAATCAATATTTTTATACCTCACTGGAAATGTGATCTAAGGATACCATCCACCTTATTTATATAGAGGTATTATGTTCTCATGATCATATGTAAACTATATTTATCTTTTTATATATGATTTGTGGGAATGGAATTATATTTCCCTCTAATTCACTTGGTATTGCCTTATATTTTAGTAGAAAATATGTTAGCGATTAGGGAGTTACATGAATCAAATTTGTTTATTGAATTTTGGAGTAAAAATTATAAACTAGGGGACCCTATAAAAATGAGATGATTGTATTTATAGTCACCCTAGACTAAAGAAATTATTTTATATAAACAAGTGTATTCCCCAATCCTATACCGCATTTCGATGTTTTCCAATAGTCATATGTTTTTTCCATGGATTATTATTCTTGTCTTAGGATCCACCATTTGTATTCCTCAATTATCAGGATATGCAAAAAAGTATTGATTTCATGATTCTAAGATGATGATCTAGTATTTATGGGGTATGATTTCCTAATTTTATGTTCATGTACCATCATTATGTTTTCACACCCACAAGGTCATCTTATGTACAATTATGAAATTCAATTAATATATCTTTTAATCAACCATTACTAAGTGTTTTAACTCACCTTTTCATATCCGTAGATTCGTTGACTATTAAAGAGAATTATTATATATTATATATCTATGAGGGTATCATATGTGACGTTGGGGGGGGGGGGGGGTGGAGTTGTAGAAACATGTTTTTAAAATATATTCGTAATGTATTGAATTTAAAAAAGACACTAAACCTATATGGTCTTTATTTTGATTTTTTGGATGTGATGTACATCCCTAAATATTAATATAATATTAATGTAGGTTATTTCTTCATCATTTTAGTTATGATAGGAGAGTATTATTTGAGAGATAAATTTGATCAATGGTGGTATTTTAATTATAATACTAAGGGAGTAAAATACTTAGTTATGATAAAATGGTCTAAATTATACAGAGTTTTTAAAAAATTATTTACCTCATATGAATCAACACGAGATAGTATAATGGATTGGAAATCTAAAGAAAAATTATTACCAAATACTATCAAAAAAATAATCTATCGTCATCTAGTTATTGGGAAATATTTTATAAATAATTTATATGAAGAAAATAAGAATTATTAAAATTGTATATTTTATAATCCACATATAGAAAAATAAAAGGATTATTGATAAATAATTTAAGATACTGGTATAGAGAGATAAAATGTGGTGGGAAATATTCAAAATATGTCAAAAATTCAGGAAGAGTTACTTCGGTACATGTCTTAATATATTTCCTATGTGGAATAATTTATGTGAAATCATATGAACAGTACTATAATCAAAGGGTCTGAGATTATATGAAAAAACTAAAAGTTTTCAATTTCATATAAATGGTTATTATTAATATCTAAAAATAATAATTAATAAAATATTTCAATGGAGGTATGACGGAATAATAGTAATTTATTAATTATCATAAGTGTGGATTTTGAGTCTAAAAATGATGTTATTACAAAAACAATCATCATACATTCAATATATAACCACGGTTTTTTATTTATGTTTTAAATATTCATTTCTATCTTTTAATTTAGAGTAATGTGGTGATTCAAATATAATAATTTAAGTACTATACTATATAAATACCAATATTTTGTACATTAATTTTAGAAAAAACATAGTAGTCTCTAACCATAATAATAGTTCAATAGTCTTTACTCAAACTCATATTAATCATTATAATTATCCAATTAGATATTTTTTTAGAAGAATGGAATATTAAATTATTATGTTAATCATCAATTTATTTAAGAAATCATTATTTATTAGGGGTTATAAAATTATATATTTTATGGGACATATTTATATACCTAATTCATGTTATGGTCAATATTTTATTGGAATTCATGGTGATATTCATGTGATGGTATTCGATGAATTATTATATTTTATGGAGAATTAAGTAGTACTAATTTCAAAGGAAGTCATTATATAAGGAAAAATTAATTTTCTTTATAATGAATTAATTTGATATCCTTCTAATAGAGTACTAAAAACATCTATCAACATAAACTATATAAACAATCAGTATGATCCCAACCATTCCTAGAAATTTCTCAAGATTTTTTATAGTTACTCTTTTATTGTTTTCTTTTATGAATTGGGTGTGTTTTTGTTTCAGGGTGTTTCATGAGAAAAATGATAATTTTATAGGAGGAAGGGGTAGTGCATGGTTAGCTCATGGTTTTCCTAAACTAAGAACTTACCCCTAGGAAATCATGAAAACCCAAGCATTGGGGGAATTAAAGGTTATCACATGGTTTGGAAGACTGTGCACCATGTTTGTTTTAGCTGTTCAACCCCTAAGAGATGTTCATGGATAGGTTAAATGGTCTAAAAACCCTTGATCCTCATCCATGTAAATCATGTTCATAGGTGTTAACCCCCCCAAAAAAATTTTAATATTCCAAAACACCAGAATTTCAACCTTATTTGACCCATCATACCATAACTGTTTTCCATTGATTTTAGAGTCTCCCCTACAGATTCCTATCATTTTTGTAAAATATTATTGATGAATCGATGATTAGTTTGAAGGATATTCACCTATCATATTATGTGATATATTTTTGATTGGATTCCCCCCTCTCTCTCAATCTCTCTCTTGTATCTCTTTTTGGATGAAGAAGAATGTTTTAGTCCTCATATTCAATTGTATAAATTTATTTTTTGATAGTTTTTCTAATTTCATCATATATCTTGGGTTTGGATATAGATATTGTTCTTTAATGTTCAATTTAATTTTCTTCTTCAACATGGGGATTTTGATTGGGAGAATTCTCATCAACATCCTTATGGTTGGAATTCTATATTGAAAATCATATTGTCCTAGTTATATTGTGTGTATAGAATTGTTAAATATCCATTTTCATGTTTGGAATTATCATCTTTAATTGGATTAATTAATTTCTTAATTAATTAATGGGTTGACATGTTTATGAAATAGACGGGATATTAGGATTTTGGAAATGGTCAATAAAATGGTATTGTGTAATTGGTTGATTGTTGAGATATATAATAGATAAAAATTGTCATAATGTGATTTTGTCTTAACATTGAAGGGTTAATGGGTTATGTGAATAAATAATGATATTTGGTTTAATGGTGAATTATTCATATTATTACATGTGAGTAAATTAGATTATTATGATTTAATTGATAATTTATGTTGTTTATCATGATATGAATTACTGATTATAGGGTTAATATTGATTAACCTTGTTACTTTTGATATGTGTAATATATGTTATTTATTTAGAAATTTGGTGTGGGATAGGGATTGATGCATTAGATATTTATGGGGTGATTGGCATAGTGTTCTAGGCACAAATAAATGAATGTGAAAATTATTGTATGGTACAATGACTGATGCTCAAAATACACATGAATTTTTGGATTGGTACTGACAACCTAAATGCCCATGAGGTGTTACACATGCTGCTCTACTACTGTGAGACTAGAGTTGGCCTATGGTTTCAAATGTCCAAGATATGAAATGGATATGAAATGGATAATAAATACCCACGTTTTAATATATTTGGTTTTCATATGTGATATAGTTCTGACTAGGGAAAGGGTCGAAGCTGGTATTGATGGTATAAGTGACATCATGAACCAGTTTAAAAGAAGGTGTTTAAATAAAGAAATATTCAATTTGTAAATTATATACTTGTTATTATACTTTTTTTTCTATAAAATTCATACCCTATTAGTGACTGGATATTGTTTTTATATGTCTTTAGTGGTTTCCTATTGTGTTGAACTCACACCCTACTTGGGATATCTTATCGGAATTCAAATAGACATCATGTTTGTAGGATATGATAAGGGAATGAGACCAATTTTATATTTCTGAGTTGTGATGGAGCATGAATAGGGTCATTGAACATGGTGTTAGGACCTATTGGGGGAATTTTTTGTGTGTCTTTATTTTTTGTGTTTATTTTGACACATGACACATATATGGCATTACATATCTATTATTTTGGAATCTAAATTGCATTAAATTATTTTTCATCATGTGATACTAGTACTATTATTGTTATGGTCATTGACTTTTTCAAATTTATTATTTATTTCAACCATTTTGATACTTTGATAAATAGTTTATAGTCTCCCCATGTCATATATTTGTCCCTTCATTATAGTTGGAATCCTCTAGCGTATGGGGAGGTGTGTAACGCCCCGACCCTAGTTATCCAGAGTCGGTACATTATTACATAACATTGGCATGATAACAGGAAAGATCATGTCTCGAAAGACTGATTAGTTTAGTAGCCTTGGAAACACTAGATACATTTATAAGTCTTACATTACATCGTAAAGTAAAAAAAATTAAAACAAAATCTTGTCTTCATATGCCCTCATACTATCCCTGCAGGTCATTCATAAATTACTTCTTCCCATCCTAGGAAAAATAAAACATTGAATGGGGTGAGATCAGCTGATCAATAAGGATAACAATATATCGGAATCTTTTATAGATAATCATAAACATTTAAGGCAATGTATAACTAAAACAAAAGCCTTTTAAACTCTAACTTCATAATAATATGGAAAATATAAAATGAAATAATTGCATTTACTTATTCACATGGATATTCTACTATTCGAATAATCACATGCAATATCAATAACCACTTTAATAATGAAGGAATGCATAATTCCAAACATTATTTTCGGTGTCAAGGCCTTGTGCCAAGATCTAAGGGAGAACTGTAACCGAAACCCAACCTGGAGAGCCTCTGTAACCGGACTCCATACCGGAGAGCCTCTGTAACCGGACTCCAACCCGGAGTGCCTCTAATAACTGGACACCAACCTGGAGGGTCTTCTGTAATCGTACCCCAACCCGGAGGGCTTTCTTTTACCGGTCCCCAACTCAGAACATACTAGTCTAACACATTCATCTTAATAAGAGGATGAAATATAACATAAATATTCATATTACAACTAGCATACGAAATGCCAAAAAATTAATCATAAACCATTACTGGCATAAAAATAACTCATCCATAGTCAAACATACCACAAACCCTTAAATACAATATGGAAAATTTCTATCATAATAAATCAACTTCAAACAAGTGTAAAATTTATCAATGGATGTTGACAAAGATGAAATCAAAACTATTTGAGACAAACATCTCTTTTTTTGAAATCATTTAAATGTCACATAATTATAAAAGAAAAAATTTACTTTAAAAATATTCTTATATTCTTGTATGGGATGCTTTGAAGATTTTATAATAGAGGAAAATAGTCGCACCCACCGTATAAGTTAAAAAAAGACATTCTTACTTTAATTATTTCGAAAAGGTTAAAAAGGACCTTGTTTGGAAAACAACAGAAATATTCCTTTATAAACTTCTTTAAAAAGTCAAAAAGGGTAAAAATGACTTTAACCCATATTCTGTAAAATAGAAATAATGTTTTGAAACACATTCTTAAGAAACATGTAGGTGGATGATAAAGAGGTCCCAGTAGATAATTACGTATATACAACCTCGGATAATGAAGAGATCGTGAAATAAACCCTTACTAAATTGGTAACATACGAAACATAAACCCCATGAAATAGGTATCATAAAATGAATTTTTAAATACACATAAATTAAAGTGTATTACACAAAGAATACAATTATGGGTAGTACATACACCACACAAAAGGTAATAGTGGAAATATGGTATGAATCTCACGGGAATAAGGAGTGTGATGAAAAACCCTTACATTGTAATTTTCCTTGGTTGAGGGTAGTTTAACCTACCTTATAATGGTGAAGTAATTGTTATTAAATTATACAAGAATCATATACATTAATATGATATCATATATGATCTTTTAACATTGATTTGTTAATAATTTCTTATTATTATCATCGTTTCAGGTGTTAAGGAATTCGTTTTCAATTATATATTTTGTCACATAAGACATGTTTGTCATGGATAGGTTGTATCTTATTCATATCCAGAATGATATCAATTCCTTTAACATTATTTTTAATCATAAAATGATCATTACAATTGCATGGATACGATGGGGAATGAATCTTATCGCGTTCGTGGAGACGGTAGTCCGTACGTACGCACGAGTGACAATATCACTCTTTTGATATTAAAATAATCTATAATTGGAATGTATATCATATATACAGAATCATTATCATGTTAAATTTATTATTTATATTAATTACACATCATTTGTATACCCATCCAAATAAGAATGTTTTGAATAACAATTACACCACAACGTGGAGATGGTAAGCCGTACGTACGCACATATGGTGACATGTCATTAAAAGGATGGATAAAATACTGAATATTGTTGTACCATATTTATAATAACATCATAGTATATAAAATATAGTATAGTAATTATTTTAGAAAGGAAATAACAAAGAAAGAAGAAGCTGAAGAAGAAAGGAACTTGAAAAAGGAGGGTGAAAACATTACCTCTTCTTCGGGTTCTTCCTTTTGATTTGATCAAAAGGGCTCCTTAGGTTGGATTTATGATCAAACTAATGCCTCTAGGTAGAAGGGAGGGAAGTTGAGAGAATATTTGGGTAGAGGTTGGCCTAGCCAAATGCCTTTGAAGGTGTGAAATAATGATAAGGGTGAGTTCCCTTTTATAAGAGGGGTGAGTGGCTCTTTAGGAATAACTGAAAGTATTATTTTATAATAAAATAATATTCGGTTTCTAAAGGATCCAAAGTGGATTATTGAAAGTAAAAGGTGGGTATGGGTCCAAATCAGTTCAACCAATAGATTTTAGGCAGGTTTGGGTCATTATATTAACCTTATCTTTTAGTTTTAACTCTTAGTTAATTAGTTTGATACTTACTATGTCACTTTGTATTTTTATAATATATAGTTAATAAACATAATATATATATCCAAGAGAACCCAAAGTGGTCCATTAATGATATACCAATAATTATATGAGTCATTTGGCCCATCCTTATATTTTTAGGAATAGAATATAAATTAATAATATAATATGTTTTTTTAAAAACTCATTTATGTCAATTTTAACAATACCCAATAATTGATTTTTTTTAAAGTCTTAACAACTTTATTAATTCGAACCAAATTAATTTGAGCAATCCTAAAATGTCATATTAACCAATAATATTCGTTTATGTCATCAAAACTTTACAATTATATTTATTTTAACATTTATAATTCTAATTATTTGATTCTTTCGTTAATAAGGAAAATACTGCATCATTATTGTGTCATATATATTTTTACTTTTTAAATATCTAAAAATTATAAATAAAATACCATTATGTAGGAAATATTTTTATATTTCTAATTAATATTTTTAATCTAAAATATAACATATATAAACGTATGTAATATTTTTTTTAAAAGATATAAGCTTATGAAATTTTTGTTTTTTACTTTAACTTAATTAATATAAAATGTCCCTATCACCTACAAGTGGCTCCATGAGGTTCCAAAATCGACCTAATGATGCCCATGGTCGGAAATTTATCCACCAATAAGGTTAGGACATGTTTTAGGGTAATTTATTATTATGATAATATTATTTTTTTACCCTTATTTACCGGATTTACCCTTTAACCATGGTAAATAAAATATTTACCGAAGTAATTATTCAAAAATGTCTAAAAATAAAAGTTAAATATTTACACAATTTGGAAATCCTGATTCCAAATATGGAATCTATTTTTCCAAATTCAAAACACATAAGTGGCAGAAATTAATTTAAAATTAATTCCCGCTGTCAAAACAAAAAGCGTGTTTTTAAGATATAATAACTATCAAAAGATTGACACTTGTTTATGTCCAATTTAATTGTGATTTTATGTCCAATGAACAAGATTGTATTAAATGGTAAAAATATATTCTAGATATAATTTAAAACCCCTCAAATTCATAATTTATCACTAATAATTATTTGGATTAAAAAAGTTGTTTTTAATTAAAATTTAGTAATTTTCACTATTCATCAAAATATAAAAGTTATCCAAAAAGTACCAAAATTTCACCCTAGGCTAAATTCGATATTAAGAATCCAAAAATGAAGTCTATTTTAAAATATAAAATGTATAAAATTTCAAAAGGTAGGTATTACTATTCATAGCGGCTATTTTGATTGGTCGCGGCATGTTAGAATCTCGAAGTTGCATACAACAAACACTGCTGTATTATTCAAAGAGAAGCGTACCGTGGAAGATTTGGGTGTTACATTAAACCCTCCTTTAAATAATTTCATCCTCACAATTGGAAATTGTTCTTTGAAAATAAAAGGTTGAAAATAGAGAATACCTTTGTGGAAAACCCATATCGGAAATAGGGTCAATAAAATTTAGTTTTAATAAGGGGGAAAGGGAAATGATAATCTCACCACCAAATTAGGGTTTCAAATAGGAGAAAATTGGTGGAAATTATAGACACGTAATTAGAGGAAAAACGTAAATATTTATAGGGAGTGATTGAGGTCATCAATCACAAACATGTGTAGAATTGAGGGCCTCAAAGCCATCAATCTATGATGATTTAAAATATCATCAGTTCAAAAAAACATAAGGTCTTGGGATAACACATTTTTGGGCTTAATATCCCTTCCCTAATGTTCAAGAATTAATTTATTCATAGAATAAGATTAATATATTTATACATCTTGACAAATAGAGATTTCATCCTTCAACTAATTTATACCACAAACTCATATTTCACTCAAAAAGATAATATAACTCAAAAATATTATATTTATCCTAATAGTATAAGGTTAAAATCATTAACACATACCATTATAATGAAAAAAATATTTTGTAATAACCAGGGACTCCCTGTAGGCTAGTGGTAGGTAATAAAGGCCTGCCGCACTATGGTTGTCAGTTTGATTCCTGCAGCTTTGTCCGACATGACAGGTTATCGCCTGACCTACAGGTTATCCATTTCAAAAAACTATAGTATCATAATATTCCAAAAATAATCATAAGAAATGTTTTAACCTTGAATAATACTATCCAAAGTTCAACTTAATCCATTCCAAAACATTATAGTTATCCAAAGTAGCTCTGTCCAGACTCTCTATAAAATTTATCTAAATTCTAAAATCAATTGCAACGTCAGATTCTCCAAACAGAGTAAAATTTCTCTTATTGTCAAATACAAAAAATATTATTACCTTAGTCATATTAAACCCTTAATGAAAACAACATGTACTATAGTAAAATAAATATATATATCATGTTATTCTCATAACTAGAATATAATCCTCGAGTCCAAAAACACAAATACATTAATTATTCCTCTTCAACTGTAGTAAAAGCATAAGCTTGGCCTTGATCCCTTTTCCTTTTCTGAGGTAAGTTTACCTGACTCTTCAGAAATTCATTCACATAATTCCCCTTTTCTCTATAATTGTAGCATTCAATATTAACAGCCTCCTTCTTTCCCTTACAATCACGAGTCTGGTGACCTTTTTCTCCACATTTCTAACAAACTCCCATTCCTTTTTGGCAAGTACCGAGGTGTTTCTTCCCACTATTTTCACATAATGGAAAATAATTCTTTCCCTTTTTCCATTTATCTATCTATTGCTCCATCATTCCTTTCTACTCTTTCTTTACTTTATTGTCATAATATTTAGATAATTGCTTTTATGTATTGATAGCACATGAGACTATATCTTCGTATGTTTAGAAATATTTTTTGACTAATGCTCAATGAAGAAATGATTTTAACCCATCAAAGAAATGATCAACCTTACTTCTTGGGTTACGTATATAATCTTTAACATACCTTTTTAACCTTGTAAATTTGTCCTCATACTTTGTGACATTCTCATCCTCCTTTTGTCTCATCCTTAGAAATTTCCTTTCCATATCTGCTCGATGTTCAGGAGGAAAGTATTTTTCTAAAAACAGATCTTTGAACTCCCTCCATTCCATATTTGATACTTTATCAACTTCCTTCGTGTTTTGAATCAATAACCACCATTGATCAGAATCTCCAGTGAGGCGGTAAACTTCCATGATAACGTTTTCCGTTTTACTACTCCCCAAATCCTGAAATATTTTCTCTAGGGAACTGATCCATTGCTTAGCTACCAATGGATTTGTACTCCCATTGAATGTTGGGGGTTGTTTCCACATGAAGTGATCTAACATTGATCCTCCACGCTGTGGATCAGGGTGCTGCATATGGGTAATGTTATTATTCAAAACCTGAGTGAGTTGTCCCAGTATGGTGATAAGCTAATCAACATCTGTTGCATCACCATATCCACTATAATTATCTTGACTAGGAATGCAATTCCTACATGGGGTGCATGCATTGATATGGTTTCCATTTCATCCACTAGGTTCCATTTCTAAACAGTGGCATAAACTAGATCAGTTTATGAATCAAAATACCTAATTCCATACTTTTAAAACACTTAACATAAATTGAACTATTTATGGATATAATCCATAATCATAAAAATGATTTCTTTTAGGAAATATATACTCATAAACCCTTCATAATTATTTGTAAAGAAAATTAGAATTATCCTAAGCATATCCCCCAGGAGTGTCGTAACCAAGAGTGCAACAAGGCCCGTTGTCATGCACCAGTTCCTGTTCAAGTCTAGCTCAAAACGGTATTTTCGGGTTTTACCCCTAGGTACATCTGTGCCAGAGCCGCCTCTACCTTCTCGTATCCAGACTGGGATGTATTTCTCAGAAAACTCACAAAATCTCTACAACACAAAAATTCTAGGAAGTTCTTCTATAATAATCCTCAAAGTCTATCTTAGGGCTATGTTCTCTAATCAGAGTTTATCTAAATCTTGCTTCCAAGGTTTGTACTAAACATCCTCTGATACCAACTGTAACGCCCCGACCCCAGTAATCTAGAGTCGGTGCATTATTACATAAAATTTGAATGATCACAAGAAAGATCAAGTCTCAAAATACAGATTAGTTTAGTAGCCTTGGAAAGACTAGATACATTCATAAGTCTTACATTACATCATAAAGTAAAAAAACTACAACAAAATATTGTCTTCATATCCCCTCATACTATTCATACAGTTCATTCATAAATTACATCTTTACATCCTAGAAAAAATAAAACATTGAAAGGGGTGAGATCAGATGCTCAGTAAGGATAACAATATAGAGGAAGCTTTCAGAGATAATCATAAACATTTAAGGCAATTTATAACCAAAACAAAACCCTTATAAACTTGAACTTCATCATAATATGGAAAAGATAAAATTAAATAATGCCATTTACTTATTCACAGGGATATTATACTATTCGAATAATCACATGCAATATCAATAACCACTTTCATAATGAAGGAATTCATAATGCCAAACATTAATTTCTGTGTCAAGGCCTCGTGCTAATACCTAAGGGATAACTGTAATCGGAACCCAACCCGGAGAGCCTCTGTAACCGGACTCCATCCCGAAGAGCCTCTATAACAGGACTGCAACCCGGAGTGCCTCTAATAACCGGACACCAACGCGGAGGGTCTGCTATAACCGGACCCCAACCCGGAGGGCTTACTCTTACCGGTCCCCAACCAGGAACATACTAGTCCAACACATTCATCTTAAGAAGAGGATGAAATATAACATAAACATTTGTATTAAAACTAGCATACGAAATTCCAAAACATTAATCATAAACCATTAATTTCATGAAAATAACTCATCCATAGTAATAAATAAAAAAAACATAAATAAAATATGAAAAATTTGTATCATAATAAATCAACTTCAAACAACTGTAAAATTTATCAAAGGATGCTGACATAGATGAAATAAAAACTATTTGAGAGAAATATCTCTTTTTTTGAAATCATTTAAATGTCAAATAATTATAAAAGAAAACATTTACTTTAAAAATATTCTTATAAGCTTTTAAAGGATGCTTTGAAGATTTTATAACGGCAAAAAATAACCCCACTTGCCGTATAAGTTAGAAAAAGACATTCTTACCTTAATTCTTTCGAAAAGGTGAAAAATGACCTTGTTTGGAAAACGAAGGAAGGATTCCTTTATAAACTTCTTATAAAAAGTCAAAAAAGGAAAAAATGACTTTAACCCATATTCTGTAAAATAGAAAGAATGTTTCGAAATACATTTTTAAGATACATGGATGTGGATGATAAAGAGGTCCCAGTAGATAATTACATATAAACAACCTCGGATAGTGAAGAGATTGTGAAATAAACCCTTACTAATTTGGTAACTTATGAAACATACATCCCATAAAATAGGTATCATACAATGAATTTGTAAATGCACATAAATTAATGTGTATTACACATAGAATACAGTTATAGAAGTACATACACCACACAAGAGGTTATAGTGGAAATATGGCATGAATCTCACGGGAATAAGGAGTGAGATGAAAACCCCTTACCTTGCAATTTTCCTTGGTTGAGGGTAGGTTAACCTCTTTTATAATGGTATAATAATTGTTATTAAATTATACAAGAATTATATACCTTAATATGATATCATATATGATCTTTTAACATTGATTTGTTAATAATATCTTAGTATTATCATCGTTTCAGGTGTTAACGAATTCATTTTCATTTATATATTTGGTTACATAAGATGTGTTTGTTATGGATAGGTTGTATGTTATTCATATCCAGAATGATATCAAGTCCTTAAAAATTATTTTTAATCATCAAATTAAAATTACAATTGCATGGATACGATGGGGAATGAATATCATCGCGTTCGTGGAGACAGTAGTCCGTACGTACGCATGAGCAAAAATATCACTATTTTAATATTAAAATAATCTATAATTCGAAATTATATCATATATACAGAATACTTATATTGTTATATTTATTATTTACCTAAATTACACATCATTATTATACCCATCCAAATAATAATGTTTGGAATAACAATTACACCACGACGTGGAGACGGTAAGCCGTACGTACGCACGTATGGTGACATGTCATTCAATGGGTGGATAAAATACTGAATACGGTTGTACCATATTTATAATAACATTACAGTATATAGAAGATACTGGGGTTATTATTTTATAAAGGAAATAACAAAGAAAGAATAAGTTTAAAAAGAAAGGAACTTGAAAAAGGGTGGTGAAAACATTACCTCTTCTTCGGGTTCTTCCTTTTGATTTGATAAAAAGGGATTCTTAGGTTGGATTTCGGATCAAACTAAGGCCTCTAGGTTGAAGGGAGGGAAGTGGTGAGAATATTTGGGAAGAGTTTGGATGAGCCAAATGGCTTTTAAGGTGTGAAATAATGATAAGGGTGAGTTCCCTTTTATAAGAGGGGTGAGGGGCTCATTAGAACAAAATTAAAGTATTATTATTTAATAAAATAATATTCAGTTTCTAAAGGATCCAAAGTGGATTATTCAAAGTCAAACGTGGGGATGGGTCGAAATTTTTTCAACCAATAGATTTTAGACAGGTTTGTGACAATATATTAACCTTATCTTTTAGTTTTTACTCATAGTTAATTAGTTTGGCACTTAATATGTCACTTTGTATTTTTATAATATATAGTTAATAAACTTACTATATACATCCAACCAACCCCAAAGTGGTCCATTAATGATATAAAAATAATTATATGAGTCATTTAGAAGAACCTTAGATTTTTAGGAATAGAATATAAATTAATAATATAATATTTGTTTTTAAAAACTCATTTATGTCAATTTTGACACTACTCAATTATTGTTTTTTGTTAAAGTCATAACAACTTTATTAATTAGAAACAAATTTATTTAAGCAATACTAACATGTACTATTAACCAATAAAATTCTTTTATGTCATCAAAACTTTCAAATTATATTTATTTTAACATTTATAATTTCAATTATTTGATTCTTTCATTAACAAGGAAAATACTGCATCATTATTGTGTCATATATATTATTATTTTTAAATGTCTAAAATTATAAATAAAATACCATTATGTAGGAAATATTTTTATCTTTCTAATGATTATTTATAATCTAAAATATAACATATATAACCCTATGTAAAAATTGTTTTTTTAAAAGATATAAGCTTATAGAATTTTTGTATTTACTTTAACTTAATTAATATAAAGTGTCCCTATCACCTACAAGTGGCTCCATGGTGTCCCAAAATCGACCGAAAGATGCCCATGGTCGGAAAAGTATCCACTAATAAGGTTAGGACACATTTTAGGGTAATTTATTATTATTCCAATATTATTTTTTACCCTTATTTACCAGATTTACCCTTTAACCATGGTAAATAAAATATTTACCGAAGTAATTATTCAAAAATGTCTAAAATACAAAATTTGGACATCCTGATTCCAAATATGGAATCCATTTCTACAAATTCAAAATACAGAAGTGGTATAAATTAATTTAAAATTAATTCCCGCTGTCAAAACAAAAAAGCGTGCTTTTAAGATATAATAACTATCAAAAGACTAACACTTGTTTATGTCCGGTTTAATTGTGATTTTATGTCCAATGACCAACATTATATTAAATGGTAAAAATATATTCTAAATATAATTTAAAACCACTAAAATTCATAATTTATAACTATTAATTATTTTTATTAAAAAATTTGTTTTTAATTAAAATTTATAAATTTTCACTATTCATCAAAACATAAAAGTTATCCGAAAAGTACAAAAATTTCACCCTAGGCCAAATTCGATATTCTGAATCCAAAATTGAAGTCAATTTTAAAAGTTAAAAGGTATAAAATTTCAAAAGGTGGGTATTAATATTCATAGTGGCTACTTTTATTGGTCGCGGCGTGTTAGAATCTTGAAGTTGCGTACAACACACACTAATGTATTATTCAAAGAGAAGCGTACCGTGGAAGCTTGGGGTGTTACAAGGTGTGCTTGAGTTCACATAACTAACTAGCTTGGGTAATCAACATGAGGAACCTGGTTAAAGAAATTACAATGTGGTTTTAGGGAAGTAATATTTTACTCATAGTATTTGGGAAATGTATATTGCATATTAGGATGATTCAGGCCATGGAGTTGAGATTAGGAAGAGGATTAGCTAACCCTTGTACAGGGGGGACAACCAACTGCCCAGGGATGGACTCTTTCTTTTGACGTGTGTTCTATAGTTGGAAGTTATTTCACCTCAACTGATTCACTTGTTCTATGATCTAATTATTGTTTCCTATAATTTCTATGATTTGAAACAAGTCTTGATCTTAAATGAAATTTTAGTGTACATGTATCATTAAAGGAAGTCATGTTGTGTTAAAACATGATTCATTTTTGGAATGCATGGTTAAAGAATTATTTGGGACATGTTGTTTATATGAATGTGCTTTTCTTTATAGGGAAACCTTTATGGAAAATTATTCCTACTATCTATTGAAAATTTTAAAATGATGAAAAATGGGGAAAATTTGTGTCTAATGAGACAACTAAATATGAGAATGTGTTTACGCTTTATTAATCATGTCTTGGATAAATCATTATAAATGGTATTTATAGTGCATTGGTTTTAACAATGTTGTGATTTATGGGGAATTATTGTTAGGTCTGTATGTGAATAGATATTATGAAAACATTAATATTGTTTGTTAGTTTCTTGGATATATGTTTGGAATTTTAGAGATATTCCTCAAAAACATTATTTCTTGAGTGGAGTAAAATTGTATATGGTTGGAAATTACCCACAAGTACTATAAGATGAGGCTCTGAAAGTAACATGAAATTTTTAAGGAGATATATTCTAAGAGAAAATTGATCGCTTTATGTAGTGTATGGAAAATGACCAAGGACAGGCTTTGAAGATATTGTCTACCATGGAATGGGAGATTCAGTTGTAGAACCCAATGAATATCACTAAAGTGGGTGGAACTAAGGTAGCTGAGTCTTGGATTCTATCTATCTTGGTGATCCTTAAAAACATAGAAAATTCACCTAAGAAAATAGTTAAACTGGATGCATACATGTTGCGAGGATCAACGAAGAAACAGAGGGATGTTTAAGTTTATAATTAATATATGGAAAACATAGTATAAGAGGACATCCAAGAAAATTTCATAGAGTATTTTTATCCCAATTCATTGTGAAATTAGAATGTAGAAAATATTATAAGGCTTAATAAGGGTTGTATTTTAGTTATTAACAATACTGGTCACATTACTGACATATAGAAATGTTTTTCAACATTAGAGAGAGATGATACAACCACAATAATAAATTCTTATGATGGGGTCAAATATTAGATTAACATCCGGGTTAAAATTATTTAGTTAAATAAGTTTTCTAAGATAGTGGATCATGATCTCATATCTAACGAGAACATAAATGAGGCTTCCATTAGGGGACTGGTGGGTTGTAACAGATGATTAGGTTGTAAGAAATCAAAGAGTATGACGTATATTTATGAGAATTTCAACCAGAGTGTTGTGAAAAAAATTGGTTAGGGGGTTGGATTAGTTACTCATGATCATAACTAAGTGATATTCCACTAGTATGGTTGGTCAGTTTAGATTCTTATGAACTTTCCCAAACTACCAATAGTGTCACAACCCAACCTGCTGAAGTCTGACTCGTAACTAACCCAAGACCACTGAAAATTAGACAAAGGATATCGACGAAGGATGAGTAGGCATATCCCAAAGATTGGAGGCATTATCCCAAATTACTTTTACTCATGAACACATATCCATGACGAGACAATGATGAAATTTTATAAAATTGAAACAATATATGAATACCTATAAGATCCCAGAACGGAGTATGATTGAAATCTTCAGAATGATGAAAAAGGGGTCAAATACAAGAACATAAAAAACGTTAATGATTCCAACTGTTCCAAGGGTGATGACTATGTCAAAAAAAATCTCCATGTAACCAATTCATTATATCATGTTATATATATGATTAACCAACTCCAAGTCATCCCAGGACACTGTCAAAAGGGATACGATATTAACAATACATGACACATGTTAAAAAATTATTCAAGGGGTGAGTATAAAAATATTTAGTATGAATCCTAGAAATCAATAAAAATTAATGAAAAATTATAGTTAGATTAATACAATAAAAAAATAAGGTATAATATAAACATCTATATATACATTGGAACTGCACCACAGCACCAGTCGATCATAACCAATAGCCAGACACATTATTTATCTCAAACCAACACTCATTCTAGGAGAACTCCCACATGGATCCATGTTATCATCAAAGACACTCTACGAAGAGGCCTAGTTAACTGGTCCATGCCCAATGAAATATGATCCGTAAAAGATGACTCTGATATAGAGATAGGGGTTCATTCTTAAAACTTTTATGGGACACCATGAACTCATTTTGGATCAACCCACAATTCAAGGGATCATATTATAATGATTCCACAAAACCTACCAATATCAAAATGCAAGATGGATGATTAACACCCATTACAGGGCGGTCACATTGATTCAACTATCCTGACATAAGTAACAATAATGATATTGGTTCTCACTCTAGTCTCACGGAGGGACACCACAACTCTATCTTAGACTCGACCTCTAGTGGGGACCATGATCTTGTGATATTGATGTTATTATTCACTGCATCAACATGGAAAAGGAATAAGGGAATAAATGTAACCTATACTATTACATACTAGGAAACAATTGCCAAAAGAACTCTTTATGTGAGTACACATTGTGTACCAGGCTGTACATGGTCTGTCTAGTTATCCATATGCATGCCCAAGTAGAAAATATGACCCGATATGTAGTTGTAACGCCTCGACCCTAGTTACCCAGAGTCGAAGCATTATTACATAACATTTTAATGATCACAAGGGATCAAATTCCGAAAGACCAATCTGTTTAGTAGCCTTGGATGTATTAGATAAAAACATAAGTTTTATATTACATTATGAAATGAAAAACATCAACATTCTGTCTTCTTTTAACACATTCATCTCCCTTTTACAATCCCTTCAGGTAAGTCAAAATATAATTCTTCACATCTTGGTAAAAATAAAACATAGAAAGGGTGAGCTAAATTGCTCAGTAAGGACAACAATATAGTGGAAACATTCATAAATTAGCGTAAACATTTAAGAAAATGTATTAGACTAAAACACAGTCCTTTTAAACATAAAATTCAGCATAATATGGAAATGATAAATCAAATATATATATATATGTATTCACATGGATATTCTACTAGTCAAATAATACCATGTAATATCAATAGATAATTTCATAATGAGGGAATGAAAAATGCCATACATCATAACAACATAGTCAAGGCATCATGCCAAGACTTAAAATAAGAATTTGTCAAAACGTTTCCCCAAGACACTCGTTTGTCACATGAGACCTACCGATGCATCAAGGATCTATAGCAGGCTCCACACATCACTTACTATGTCCAATGCATTCCTCATATGAAAAGGATGAAACATAACACAATCATTAACAATAAAACCTGAATTCAAAATGTTAATACATTAACCATAAACCATAAATGGTATAAAAAGAAAACATCCACAGTCAAAACATCAAAAAAAAACCTTAAATACAATATATAAGATTTTATAATAATAAATCAACTCAAACAAGTGTTAAATCCATTAATGGATGTTGACATTGATGAAATCAAAACCATTTGAGAGAAATATCTATTTCTATTATTAAATCATTTAAAATTAATATAATTATAAAATAAAACATTTATTTTGAAATATTATTATAATAATATAAGGGACTCTTTGAAGGTGTTATTATAGTGGAAAATAGATGCACTCACCATATAAGTTAAAAAATCATTGTTTCCTTAATTTTTTCAAAATGACGTAAAGGACCTTGTTTGGAAAACAAGAGAAATATTCCTTTATAAAAATCTTATAAAAATTAATAAAAGGTTATAAATGACTTTAACCCATAGTCTTAGAAATATTAATGTTTTTAAATTCATTTTTAGGAAACACAGATGTGGATGATAAAGAGGTCCCAATAGATACTCAATTATAAACAACCACAAATAATAATGAGATTGTAGAATTAAACCTACTTGTACTTATCCTTGGACAAGGGTACATTAAACTCATTTATAATAGTTAAATAATTGTTATTAAATTATACAAGATCTGCATACATAAATATGACATCATTTATGAACCTCTAATATTTCTTTGTTAATAATATTTCAGTAGTATCATCATTTTGTGTGTTAACTGATTAATTTTCCTTTATGTTATTGGTTACGTAAGCCATGTTTTTTATGGATAGGATATATTTGATTCAAATACATAATTATTTTATTTTTTTAAACATATTTTTAGTCATAAAATGAAAATTAATCTTGAATGGTTATGTTAGGGAATGAATTTCATCGCGTTCGTTGAGACAATAATCTGTACAAATGCACGAGCGACAATATCATTCAATTGATGGTGAAATAGTATGTAATTGGATGTTATATCATATATATATAATCCTTAAAAATTTATATTTATTATTTAAATCTTTTATACTCATTATTATATGCATCCAAATAATGATGTTTTTGAATAACAAACTACACCACGATGTGGAGACGGTAAGTCATACGTACACACTTATGGTTACATGTCCTACATAGAATAGATTTAATAATGAACATGGTTTTTATATATTTATAATAACATAAAAGTATGTATAAGGTACTAGATTAATTAATTTTTTATGGAAACAACAAAGAAAGAGAATGTGGAAGAAGCAAAGAGATTTCAAAGAGGTGGTGAAATAATTATATCTTCTTTTGGTGTTTCCTTTTGAGTTGATAAAAAGGGATCCTTAGGTATTCTTTATTATCAATGTAAGGCCTATAAGTAGAATTGAGGGTATTTGGGTGGATATTTTATCAGGTATTGTTAGAGCCAAATGGCTTTGGTGCTGTGATTTTGAGTGAAGGGGAAGTACCCTTTTATAAGAGAGGTGAGGGTCACTTTAGGAAAAGCTTGAAATATTATATTATTATACAACAATATTCAGTATATAATGGCTCCAAAATAATATTTTTCGAGGATAAGGTGGGTATGGGTCAAAAACCTCTCAACAAAAAGGTTTTAGATAGGTTTAGGTCACCTTATTAACATTATATTTTATATTTAACTCTTAGTTAACTAATGTAACTTTTACTATGTATTCTTGTATTATTATAATAAATGGTTAATAAACTTACTATAAATATCCAAGTGAACACCAAGTGGTTTATTATTGATATATATAACCTTATCTAAGTCCATTGGGTGATAATATTATTTTTAGGAATATTATATCAATTAATAATATTGTATTTGTTTTAAAAACTCATTTATGTCAATTTTGAAACTATTTAGTATTTTGTTTTTATGAAAGTCATAAAACCATTATCAGTTAGAAAGAAACTTATATAATAAACCCAAACTTGGAATATTAATCGAGAAAATTAGTGTAATTTATCATAAGTATCATGTTACATTTATTTTGATATTTATAATGTCAATTATTTTAATCATTCATTAGGAAGGTAATTACTGCATCATCATTGTGTCATAAATAAATTTAATTATTTAATGTATAAATATTACAAATAAAATACCATTCCCTGGGAAATTTTTGTAGAATTATAATAAATATTTATATTTGAATGTATCTTTTGTATAACTCTATATTAATAATGGTTTAGTTATTAAACATAGAATTTAACACTTTTAACTCTTCTTTAAATAAAATAAAAATAAATATCAAAATCTGATCCAACTGAACCAAAATGATCATATTTTATTCATAAGGTTTATTTTGGTGAAAATAAACTTATCCAATAAAATTAGTACATGTGTTAGAGGTATTATAATATCATTTTCTTCCTTTAATTACCATATTTAATTTTAACCATGGTAAGTAAAAGTCAAAAGTTACTATTAACCAAAAAAATTTGATTTTATTGAACCACATTTTACTTACTGATGTCAACTGTATCTCATAGATTTTTGAAATTAAAATCACATAAGCTATAAAATTTAGTTTTATACAAATTTGCAAATGCGCCTAGAAGGTTTATAAAAGATGTTAAAAAATTCAATAAAATTATATACATCTATTATTATTATAAAATGACACCAATTATTTAAATTGAACTTATATAGGTATTATGTATCTATTTTTATACAATATAAATTTATATAAAATAACTAATTATTTAAATAAAATTTTGTTTTAAATAATAATGAAATGGTTTTCACTATACGTAAAAAACCAGAAAGTTTTCAAAAAAAACTCTAAATAGCCACCATAAACTAATTTTGATTTTACGAATCAAAAAATGAAGTCAATTTTGAAAAATAAAATTAATAAAATTTCAAAAAGTTGCTATTACTATTCATAACAGCTAGTCTGATTGGTCGTGGTGTGTTAGAACTCGAAGATGCTTACAACGCAAGCTATTGTATTATTCAAAGAGAAGTGTACCATGGAAGCTTGTGGTGTTAAATTCATTCTTCCTTCAAGTAATTTTTTCCTTGAAATATCAAGAATATTACTTCATAAAATGATTCGGGTGGGTTTTTGTCATATGTTCACCAGGTTCCCACATTGTCTCTTCTATCTTATGGTTTCTCTATAGAACTTTAACTAGACGAGCCATCCGGTTTTTCTGCACTTGTTCTCTGGTATCAAAGATCATGACATGGTCTTCATAATAAGACCGATCTGGTTCCAGTTATATTTCATAATAGGAGAGTAAATGTGTTGGGTCAGGCATGTATTTTTTTAATAGTGATACATGGAAAACATCATGATCTTTGAATAGACTTGGCGGCATTGCCAAACGAACATCAACAAGTCCAATTTGTTTTAGCAATTGGAAATTTCTGATGTACCTGGGACATAATTTTCCCTTCTTACAAAATTTTATAACTCCATACCATGGGGATACATTCAAGAAAACATGATCTTCTACTTGAAATTGCATATCTTTCCTTCGGTTATCATCATATCTCTTTTACCTATTTCGAGCTGCTTGGATGTGGGTTTGGATAACCTCACCTTTTCCATTATTTCCTGAACTAGATCTGTGCCTACGAGTTTTCTTTCATCGACATCATGCCAACAAGTTGGTGTGTGACATCTCTTTCCTTATAATTCTTAGTATGGTGCCATATGAATACTAAAATGATAGCTATTGTTATAGGAAAATTCTACTAGAGGTAAATATTGAGCCCACATACCATGAAAGTCATGTCAGAAAGATCTCAAAATATCTTCTAAGGTTTTAATAGTCTGTTCTGATTGTTCTTCAGTTTGAGGGTGGTAGGCAGTGCTCAAACGAAGTTCCTTATCCAAGGCATTCTAAATAATTTTCCAGAATCATGATGTAAAACGGGGATCCCGATCAGGATACATCGATAGCGGTACTCCATGACGTCTTAAAACGTCATTAATATATATTATTTCTAAACGTTCAAGTGGTAAATATTCTCTTATGGAATGAAAATGTGTTGAATTGGTAAGACAATCAACAATGACCCATATTGCATCATTCCATCTAGAAGTCATTGGTAGCCCCATGATAAAGTCCATCGTAATATTTTCCCATTACTACATAGGTAAGGGAAGATGTTTCATGACTCAATTAGGATGTTGTATTCCTACATTAATCTATTGAAAAACCATACACATTTACACATAATCAGAAATATCCCTCTTCATGTTGTCCCACAAAAAATGTTCCTTCAAATATCTATACATCTTAGTTCTACTGGGGTGTATAGAGAAATTGGAGCTATGATCATCAACCATCAATTCCCTTATGAGATAAGTTATATCAGAAACCAAATGTCTCTTCCCAAATTTCAAAATTCCATCTTTCTATATGAAGTCAACCTATCTCCCATCATTCACAACATTACTTTTCTTTTGAAACTCCTCTTCATTAGTATGAGTACATTTTAACCATTCTAGTAAATTTGTATTGGAAACCATTTGAAAAATTATTGATGTTTCCCCTTTCATGATTATTTCAATATCCATCTTTACTAGATCTATGAAAATAGGATCCCTTTCAACTCACATATTATTCAAAACTCCATGATCTTTTCTACTCAAAGCATCTGCCACATTATTTTCCTTCCCTGGGTAGTAGTGTACAGTGTAATCATAATATTTGAGTAGTTCAAGCCATCGTCTTTGCCTCATGTTGAGTTCTATTTTGTGAGAATATATACTTCAAACTCTTGTGATCGGTATATATCTAACAATTTTCACCATAGAGATAGTGTCTCCATATCGTCAAAGAAATGATTACATATTCTAACTCAATATTAGGAGAATAATTGTTTTTTTCATGAATTGTCAGCTGTCGTGATGCATATTAAATAAATGTATCATTCTGTATAAGGAACCAACTGAGTCCTTTAATTGAAAAATCACTATAAATAACAAACCCTTCATTCCCCGATGGTAGAGTCATGATATGAGAATTTACTAATATTCTCTTCATTTCTTCAAAACATTCCTCACACTCTTTTTTCCAAAAAAATTTAATCCTATTATGTGTGAGATTGGTTAATGGGTTTGCCAATCAAGAAAAATTCAAGACTAAACGCCAATAATAACCAGCTAAACCAAAACAACTACATGCCTCAGGTATACTCATCGGTGATGGCCATTCTTGTATTACTCTTGTCTTAGAAGGATAATAGATATTCCATCCATAGATACAATATGGCCAAGAAAATAAATTTTCTAAAGCCAGAATTCACACATTGTAAACATCCCATATAATTCATTTCTTATGAGGGTTTTCAGAATAGTGCACAAGTGATTTTATTAAATATCGTAGATTTTTTATTAATCCAAGATATCATCAATAAATAATACTAAAATGTAATCAAGATATTATTTGAAAACTCTATTCATTATATCATTCAAAACAGAGGGTGCATTCGTTAGTCCAAAATGTATTACGGTAAACATGTAATGGCCATTCCTGGTACGAAAAGCAGTCCTCAGAATGTCTTCCTTCTTGATACCGAACTGAAGATATCTAGATCGAAGGTCAATCATTGAAAAATATTTAGCTCCATTAAGTTAATCAAAATAAACATCAATGAGATGTAGGGGATACTTTTTCTTTATTTTTATAGCATTGATCTCCCTGTAGTTAATGCACAACCTCAAAGATCCATTTTTCTTCTTAACAAAAACAATATGGGCTCCCTATGGAGAAGCACTAGGGAGAATGAATCCTTTATTACTCAATTCCTCTTGTTTTTTCTTTAGATCTACTAATTCCATAGTGGTTATACTATAAGGGGTCTTCGATATGGGCCTTGAACCAATAATTAAATCAATGGAAAATAAAATTTCTTGTTCTAGAGGATGTCTAGGTAAATACTCTCTAAACACATCAACATATTCTTGTACAATAGGTACATCCTCTATTAGAACATTATTTTCCACACCCAATGTTTTTTCATTCTCTTCATCCCCTATAATTGAACTTCGTAGAGCTATAGGGGTGGATCTAGATATGTATCAGATGGTGATATTTCTTCTCTAATGATAAGTTACTCATTTTCATCATCGAAAATTGTAATCTCCTTCTTCTTAAAATAAATATTCGCATTATGGTCTGAAATCCATTCCATACCAAGGATTATATCTAATTAAATCATGGGTATGACGATGAGATCAACAGATAAGGAACATTTATATGCCCTAATTAGAACTGATTCACAAAACATTGTTACAATGATACTTCCATTAGGAGTTTTAACTGATAACTCCCTTGTAAAATCAAATTTGAAATATCTAAATTTCTTAGCAAAATCTGAAGATATGAATATATGTGATGATCCAAAATCAAATAAAGCATTGGATAAATGTGAGGAAAACATAAAATTACCCACCACCAAGTCTTTCGAAGCTTCAACAACAACAGTGATCGCATAAGTTTTCCCATTCTCCCATGGACTTTTTTGAGATAAGTTTCCTTGGCACCTAGGAAATTCATTGGAAAAATGCCCCATTTCTCTATGATTGTAGCATTCAACTTTAAAAACCTCTTTCTTTCCATTGTAATCACGCTCTTGGTGGCCATTTTCACCAAACCTGTAATAGACTCCAATTCCCATCATGCATGTACTGAGGTGTTTCATCCCATATTTACTGCAGGATAGAAATTCAACTTCTCCCTTCTTCACCTTATTTCCATTTACAGAGTGTTCATCGGATCTCTTCTTATCTTCTATTACATTAAAGTCATAAGATGTAGAGAGTATATTTTCTTTCTTGATAGCACATGAGACAATATATTCTTACGATGATGAGGATTGTGAGAATAATGCTCGACAGAGAAATGAGGTTTAAACCATCAATGAATTGATCAATATTACTCCATCGGTTACATATATAATCTTCTGCATGCCTTTCTAACATTGTAATGTTAGCCTCATACATTGTGACATTCTCATCCTCCTTTTTCCTCAAACTCAGAATTTTCATTCCATATCCGCTTGATGGTCACGAGGATTTTATTTTTCATGAAAATATATTTAAACTACCTCCATTACCTATTTGATACTTCTCTAGCTTCTTTTGTGTTTTGAATTAATTTCCACCATTTTTCTGCATCTCTCGTGAGGTGATGAACTGCATGACAAATTTTTCACATTCGTTACTCCCCAAAGAATTAATTTTTTTTTCTCTAAGGAACTTATCCATTGCTCAGATACAAATGGATTTTTAGTTTCATTTAATGTTTGTTGTTTTTTCTTCATGAAGCGGTCTAACATTGATCCCCCATGTTTTGGATCATGGTGCTTCATACGGGTAAGGTAATTATTTATAACCTCAGTGAGTTTTCCCAGTATGATGATAAGATGATCAGCACCAGCTGCATCACCATCACCACTATAATTATATTGAGTAGGAGGGAAGTCCCTACATGGATTACATGTGTTAATACAGTTTCCATTCTTTCAATGAGCTGCCATTTCTAAATGATAGAATACACTAGATTTTTTTATGAATCGAAATAAATAATTACAAACTTTTAAAACACATAACATAAATTGAATATTTTATGGATATAATCCATAAGAATAAAAATAATTTCTTTAAGGAGGTATATACTCATAAATCTTTCATAATGGTTTTTTAAGATTTTTTGAATTATCCTAATCATATCCCCCATGAGTGTCATAACCAAGAGTGCAGTAAGTCCCATTTTTGTGTACCAGGATACCTCGAGTCAAGCCCGGAACTCTTTGTTCAAGTTTTCACTCCTAGTTACATTTATTCCAGAGCTGCCTCTACATGCTCATATCCAGACAGGGTTTTATTTCTTGGAAAACTCAAAATATCTCTACATTACCAAAATTATAGTATGTTGTTCTATACTAATCCTCAACGTCTATCTTAGGGTAATGTTCTATAATCAATGTTTTTATATATATAGTTTCCAACGATTGTACTAAACTTTCTCTGATACAAATTGTAATACCCCGACCCGTGTTACCCAGATTTGGTTCATTATTACATAAAATTAGTGTGATCACAAGGGATCAAATCCCGAAATACCGACCAGTTTAGTATCCTAGGAAGTAGTAGATACAAACATAAGTTTTACATTACATTATGAAATGAAAAAACAACAACATTGGGACTACTTTTAACACATTAATCTCCCTTAGAATATCCCTGTTGGTCAGTAATAATATACTTCTTCACATCCAAGGAAGAATAAAACATTGAAAGGGGTGAGCTCAGGTGCTCAAAAAGGATTACAATATAGTAGAAAGTATCATAAATAAGCATAAACATTTAAGAAAATGTATAAGATTAAAACACAAGACATTTAAAATTAAACTTAAGCATAATATGTCAAGGATAAATCAAATACATCCATTTATGTATTCACATGGATGTTCTACTAGATGAATAATCACATGTAATATCAAAAGCCAATTTCATAATGATGGAATTCATAATGCTGAACATCATAACAACATAGTAAAGGCCTCATTCCAAGACTGAAAATAAGACATTGTAAAGGAATTTTTCCAAGACAGTAGTTTGACTCATGAGACCTACCAATGCATCGAAGAGCTATGGTGGGCTCCACCCGTCACATACTATGTCCAATGCATTCCTCCTATAAAAAGTTTGAAACATAACATAATCATTCGTATTAAAACTAGAATAGAAAATGTTAATTTTTTTACCATAAACCATGAATGGTATAAAAATAACACATCCACAGTCAAACATATCAAAAAAACCTTCAATACAATATGGATGATTGTATAATAATGAATCAACTTAAAAAAAGTGTTAAATCACTCAAAGGATGTTGACATAGAGGAAATCAAAACCATTTGAGAAAAACATCCCTTTCTATTTTGAAATCATTTATTATTAACATAATTTTAAAATAAAACTTTTATTTTGAAAATATTATTATAATCTTGTAAGGGAATCATAAAAGGTGTTATAACTGTAGAAAATAGTCGCCCCCTCCGTATAAGTTAAAAAAAATTCTTTCCATAATTTGGTCGAAAAGGTCATAAAGGACCTTATGTGGAAAACGATGGAAAGATTACTTTATAAACATCTTATAAAAATTCAAACAAGGGTATAAATAACTATAACCCATAGTCTAGGAAATAGTAAAAATGTTTTGAAATACATTTTTATGAAACACATATGGGGATGATAAAGAGGTCCTTGTAGATACCCACGTATAAACAACCTCGCATAATAAAGACATTGTAGAATTAACCATTTCCTTATACTTTTCCTTGATAGAGGGTATGTTAACCTAATGTATAATAGTTAAATAATTTTTACTAAATTATACAAGAACCGTATACATAAATATGATATCATATACGATCCACTAATATTTCATTGTTAATAGTATTTCAGTAGTATCATTGTTTCGGGTGTTAACTGATTCATTTTCCTTTTTATGATTGGTTAAGTAATACAGGTTTGTTATGGATTGGATGTATTTGATTCATATATACAATTATATTAAGTTTTTAAAAATTATTTTAAATCATAAAATGAAATAATTCTTGAATGGTTATGATGTGGAATGAATTTCATCGCGTTCGTGGAGACGATAATCCGTATGTACGTAGGAGCGACAATATCGTTCTATTGATGGTGAAATCATATGTAATTAGATAGTATATCATATATAATGAATAAATAACATGTTATATTTATTTTTTACATAATTTATACTCATTATTATACCCATCTAAATAATAAATGTTTGAATAACATACTACACTATGATGTGGAGACAGTAACCCATACGTACACACGTAGGGTGACATGCCATTCAAAGGATGTATATAAGAATGAATATGGTTACACTATATTTATAACAAAATCACATTATTTATACGGTGGTATATTTATTTTTTTGTATGGAAAAAACGAATAAAGGGGAAGTGGAAGAAATAAACATTGAAAGAGGTGGTGAAATAATTATATCTTCTTCGGGTGTTTCCTTTTGATTTGTTAAAAATTGCTCCTCAGGTTGGATTTATGATCAAATAAAGGCCTCTAGGAAAATTTGGGGGTAGTTGGGAGGATATTTGAGTAGGTATTATGTGATTCAAATGGCTTTGGTGGTGTGATTTTGTGTGAAGGGGAAGTACCCTTTTATAAGAGAGGTGAGGGTCACTTTAGGAAAAGCTTGAAATATTATTTAATTATACAATCATATTCGGTTTATAATGGATCCAAAATTATTTATTTCAAGTATAAGGAGGGTATGGGTCAAACAAATCTCAACCAATAGGTTTTAGATAGGCTACATCACCTTATTAACCTTATATTTCATATTTAACTATTAGTTAAACTGTTTAACTTTTACCTTGTATTCTTGTATTATTATATAAATGGTTAATAAATGTACTATAAAAAGCCAAGAGAAAACAAAGAGGTTAATTATTGATATATCTAACCTTATCTAAGTCCTTTGGGCAAGCCATATATTTTTAGTAATATTATATCAATTAATAATATAGTATTTATTTTAAAAAATGATTTACGTGAATTTTAACACTATTTGGTATTTTGTTTTTGTGAAACTAATAATAATTATATGACATAAAAAAATTAATTTAATAAACCCTAAAATTTCATATTAACCTATAAAATTATTTTAATTCTTCATAAGTATCAATTTATGTTTATTTGTACATTTATAATATCAATTATTTTAACCATTCATTAATAAGGTAATTACTGCATCATTATTATATCATAAATAAAATTAGTTATTTTAGGTCTAAAATTTTCAAATAAAATACCATTATGTAGGAAATATTTTTTTTACTTATAATGAATATTTATATTGGAATTTATCTTATGTATAAACCTTTATTAAAAATGGGTTTGTTAATTCACTTTGAATTTAAAACTTTTAACTCTTCTTTAAATTAAAAAATAATAAATTTACTAATATTATCCAAATGGACCAAAAGGATCATATTGTTTTCCTAAGGTGTATTTTGGTTTACATACCCTCATCCAATAGAATTAGGACATGTGTTAGTGTAATTATGATATCATTTTTAATTATAATTACCCAATTCACTTATAAAAGTGGTAAATAAAATTCAAAAGTTACTATTCACCAAAAAGGATTTTCATCTTATTTAACAACATTTTACTTACTAATTTCAACCGTCTCACTCGGATTTTTGAAATTAAATTCAAAAAATTTGTAAAATTACGTTTTATTCAAATTTTCAAATGTGCCTATAAGGTGGGTAAAATATGTTAAAAAATTCAATAAATTTTTATACATAAAATTTTATTATAAAATGACTTCAATGAATTAGATTGAACATATATATGTATTATGTATCTATTTTTACCAAATATAAATTTAAATAAAATAACTATTTATTAAAATAAAATGTCAATTTTAAACAATAACATAGTGTTTTTCACTATTCATCAACAATTGAATGTTTTCAAAAAAATACCAATAATTCATCCTAAGATAAATTTGATATTCCGAATCCAAAAATGTTATCCATTTTGAAAAAAAAAATTATTAAATTTTAAAAAGTGGGTATTAATATTCATAATGGCTATTTTTATTGGTTGTGGTGTGTTAGAACTCAAAGTTACGTACAACACAAGATATTGTATTATTCAAAGTGAAGCGTACCATAGAAGCTTGGGGTATTATAGTAGTCACCATAAACACAGTGTATAGAAGGATTAAATGTCATGTAGAGAAATATGAATTAATATCTATATCGTATGGCCATGTCCATTTACAGGGGTCATGTCCATGTACTGGCCAATTCCACCATGCCGTGTCCATATACCTGTACATGATGTCTCATATGTCCATGTACATTTACACATGCTCATGTATATCCCAAGGTACACTCCATATCACATGGAAGGGGTCTAATGCCAGGTTATGGAGGTCACATTCCTTATGATCCAAAACTATGTCCAAATCCCTAGCACCGTACCCAAGGGAAAATATAGAATGTAACTCTCAAATAAAAATTATGTTTCTCATGATTTTCCAGATCCATTTTTTATCATCTTGTGCTTCACTGATGTCATGACCCTTTCAAAAACATGTATATTGGGGTTATTTTAGGCCTCCACCCTCCATATACCTAGATTTCATTGTTCCAATCCACATAGAAAATGGTTCAATTAGAAAACCATATTTGATCACCAAAACAAGGAATAAGTGGTACTCCCAATCCATCTTATAAAATTTTCATCATACATTCCCATTATCACACCATAGCCACACCATCTATCACAAACTACAACAGTTATATCGATTCGTTGTGTTAAAGAACAATCACTCAATGATCAAGTATTCATCCAACTGTGGGAAAAAAGAAAATTCACATGATTAATATCAAAATAACAAATATAGAAATACACAATCCATGATAGTGAGAACAAATCTCAGTCGTTGATCATTTTTATGTTACAATTTATCATATGAAATTGAATAATTAATATTTTTAAGTAATGTAAAAAATCATATATCCCTTAAAATTATCCTACAAATGATGTACATATCAATTCTATCTGTGGAATAGATTTCATTCATCAAGAATTAAGAAAAGTGATAGAAATTACAATGTAAAATATCTAACCATGGTTTTGGTTCAATCATTGATGAATATCAGTTTCATTTTCATTTTTTATCTTATCCTCCAAATTCATTGTTGTAATGATCAATTACCCAATCTTGATCCATTGTCATCCACCAAGAATGATCTATTCCAATAACTCCTAGTTCATCAGTGTTTAGCGGCCACCCTTGAGACAATTTATATAGCCATAATATTTAAGATATTGTTGGTCAATGTGTTGGATAAAATAAAATAAATTCATAGGTTAATTTTAAATTATTTAGTTAATGTGAAAACATTAAAAAATAGGCACATGAAAAAAAGGTTATGTTACTTCTAGGGTAAAACACACATTTTGATATCAACAATGATTTTGTATATATGATTTGGGACCACGTTATGTGTTATTCAACCCTTTTAAAAAAATTATCTCATGTGTTATTTAATATAATTAATATATTTCAAACATTTATTTCAAGAACACCGGGTCTCTAAATTGAACAATGTCTCAGTGGATCATCTAGAAAAGAATCTATAATTATCGAAAAATAATGTACAGTAAATTCGAGACATTACATTCTACCCATGAGAGGGATTTTTTTCCTAAAAAGAGAAAGCAAAAATATAATATATGATGATACTAGGCTCAAATATGGGTCTCCCCCTCTTACTGGTTCTACTAAATAATCATTTTCTGTCACCATACATGCACAAGGGGAATTGATTTCCCATGATGGATCATCTCCTTCTGATCATATATCTCCACTGAGTACACAGTATGGGTAGCTACATCCTCAATGTCTATATCACCCTAATCGAAGATGTTTGTTAGGGAATTCATGTACCTCTTCATCTACCACATGAGGAAGACATATTGTTCCTATCCCAAATGTGATTGTATAGCTATGTGGTATGCCACCTTGTTAACTCTATGTAGTATCTGTAAGGGGCCAATGATTCTCGTAGATAATGTGCCACTACAACCAAATATCTGTAATATATGCTGATGTAATACCATTAGATAAACATTTTATAATTCTTAGAACTATAGTGGTCTTCATTTCCAGTTCACAAAATACTTATGATGGCTCTTTGTAGTTTTTATCTACTCCTATTTGTTCTGCACCTTCAGTATAGTAGCTTGCACCAACTCCAAGCGCATGAGTGGGGAATCACCTAGATCTATACCTCAAAGTGGTGACTAATAGGATCTCCTGTACATATTCTCATATAAATTCATTACAATAGTGTAATAGTTTCTATGGTTGTATGAAAACACAACCATGCGTTGTCAATCCTCCCAACTATATCCAAAGTCCAACATGATTCCTTTAGAAGGTCCTCCAAGACCAAGATAGCACACTCTGTCTGGGTGTTAGTCGTTGGATGAATCACCATACTCATGCATAACTATGTCCATATATCTTCATGTAATTCTATTCACAATCAATATTTTATGTGAGAAACATTTTCATAGATGATCGCCAAGGGAAATCCATGGAGTCTTAATATATCCTTCATGTAGAGGAATCACAATCTATCTATAATCCCATTCTTTGAAATAGCTAAGTAGTGGGCCAATTTGGTTAGTCGGCCAACGATTTCCCATATAGAATCAACTCCCATGGAATTAAATGGTAATACTATCAAGAAATCCATGGATATCCCATCCCAAATCCCCTATGGAACCTCAAGGGGTTGATCTAAACTCACTAAAACTTGGTGTTCAGCCTTTACTTGCTGAAAAGTAAGACATTGAGAGAGGAACTCTGAAACTACCTTCTCCATACATCGCCACCAAAACTAATTTCATAGGTCCTAATATATTTTTTCTAACCTTGTATTTACCAAAAAATTATATGTATGAAACTCATACAAGACCTAATCCTATAACATCAAAGGTAAAATCGTCCAAACTATGAAAGGGATAACATGAACCCAACAGTATGAAAAGCCTTCATGAGGATATCAAGTGGATATTTTAGTAACTATGTTATCATAGTAAATATCACCTCAGAGAGTATCCATGATTCATACTAAAATTATTGGGTTAAAAACCATTGATCGAATATATAAACCAACATCTATATACCCAAATGATAAATGTTATTAAGATAACTTCTCAGAAACATCGGCTAACAGCTGAGAATAATTTCCCCTGGTAAGAGCATCTTCCACCCCATTCCACATCCCATTAGTATAGAAAATATCAATGTAATAGAGTTAGAGAAACTATATACATTTCCAATATATAAATATAATATACTTCTATGATAATATGTACATGAGACTCTTGAGGGCTAGGTAAATAATAAATCTCTCTCCCAATAGGTATTTTCACTCCATCTTCAAAGAGATTATCACTACTGTTAAATCATTATCATTGGGCTCATAGTTCTATTCAAGTGGTCCCACATATCAAGAATTGTATCAATTAAATTTATTCCACTATGTCAGAATTAATCCATGTTCGGTCCCTAATGCATCGCAGAACACTATGTACTCAAAACCCTCCTCAATAAATCTAATCATGGGAGCTCTCTTCAACCTCCATCTCAACTCCTAAAAGAACTACATTAAACATTATACCAATATGATTAGAATCCCATTTTATGTGAAATCCATCATGGGTTGTGTGACTATAGAGATATAATGTAAAAACCTTAGATAATACCCTAATAACAAAAATAAAATACACACAACTATCAACATAATTGGGTGATTCCAAATCAAGCAATGAATAAAAAATTATTATTCCACTACTACTTCTGCATCTCAGATAACATATCGCATAATGTGGAACTCTCGAATCCAAAACTGACACATCTAGCGAATCATGTAAAGATGGTTCTATCATAGGGTGTATAGTACCATCTTCAAGTTTCTTTCATGGTCCTTCTAGGAAACCAAATAAAATTGGATGTCATCAATGAAGACTTCCATGAACTTGTTTAAGAAAGGATTAATGATCAGTTTATGAGTCCCATGAACACTGATAGAGCTTTAATCCTACCAAATGACATCACCATGTTATCTCAATGCATATAGTGACATATTAATTCTTTCTCCAGTATATCCTCAACCAGTACTCAAAGTTAGAGATAGAATGAACTGATATAAATCACCATGAACTATCTCCCCCATGCAACTGAAAAAAGTGATCATTCATCCTCGGGAGTGGATACTTATTCTAAATGTTCACCAAATTCAAGCACAAATAATCCCAAAATAACTTCAATATACCATTTTCATTATCTTCAAAGAACACTGGGGTTGTCCAGGGGAAACACTAGGTCTCACAACGCCCTTCATGTGCATGTCCTCCAACTGCATCCACGGATTATGACCCTCTACATGATCCATCCAATATACTGGTGTAGATATAAGTTCCTTCTCGGGATGCAATTCGATGCATAAATCTATATCTTAGTAGGGAGGTAAACCTTTTATTTCCTTATTAATGAATCCCTCATACTCCACCACTACAGAAATAAAATGATATCCCAAAACATCAACTACTATATGATTCATTCTCGACAATTAGTGAGAAATCAGTTTCACTTTCTTATGCCTGAGCTCATCCTTATCTTTAGTGGTCTAATTTTCACCCACCAAAGGAGACCTCATTTCATCAATATAGGCACAACACATCCTACTCCTAAAGATATCAATCTAGGAATGATTTATGGATAGCCATCCTATACCTAAGATATCATTATAAGTCCTCATTGATGCAAAAAAGATATCCTATACAAACCTTTTTCCTTCAAGAGTTGGATTACAATGTCGACACAAGTGTGAATTTTATTAGTCACTACATCTCAGAGTAACAAAACTTAATGGTAAATATAATGGTTTAATAGTAATATCAATTTCATGAACCACTAAAGAGGAATTGAAGGAATGAATAACACTCATGTCTATTATCACTACAAGTAAAGTATAAAATGAAGACCGTACCATGTACCATCTCTACAGACATAGGGTCATATGCCTATGTAGCCTATAGCTGGACTCATCTCCATCCACTAGCTCCCTAACCCTGGTGCGAACCACTTGGGGGTGGTGGTTGTAATTGATCAAACTTTTGACTACGTACTTCTACACTTCAATCTCCTCTACCTCAGCCCCTGCTCTACGAAACACTCTACTCCTACCTTAACCTCTATCTCGGTGGTCCCTCGAGCATGACATGATCACCTATACGACACGTTAGAAAATCCAAATCCATATGTCCTTAACTATCACTGAAAATACATATTTTGTTACTCATCTGATTTTACCAACCTTTGGTACCCTGCACTGATATCCCTTAGTCATGGGATTGCCTCATAATGTGTCTGACATGATTGGATTTCTATGAAAATTGTAGGATTCCCTCTTCTGAGGTACCATATACTTGGTGCCCACTGCTAGCCTGTACTACATGTTCTTGATCTTCCAAATATCTCACCTCCATCAAATATCACTTATGTACTCCAATATAGCATGAAAGGAAAAGAGATACCAATGCTTCCATAATGTGATATCATAAGACCTTCTCAACGGTTTGGGATTTGAAGGACTGGCCCCGCACCATATGCGTGGTGTAACGTGAGGGATCATTAAACCTCACTTAATACTCTACCATGTTCATTTTTCCTTGATATGGATATAGAAGTTTCCATACACATACCGATCAAAACATGTATGAATAGAACACCTCTCTAAAGAAACATTCAAAATCGGTCTAGAAGAGAGTTGTGTCATCATGTGATTTAGTCTGTGGGATCCACCGTCTCCCAATAGATCCATAAAAAATAATCTCTTTGAGATATTCCATATGATATGCCGACATCCTAAAAATGTACCAAATTGGAGTGACTCACTCTATCCAGTCCTCACCCAAATATGGGCCCTGCTCCCTCTGAATGTTGTCTGGTCGCTACCTCTAAGACTCATGTGATGCACTCAAACTTCATGAATCATTAGTTAGTACTTTTAGATCTATAATGTACTTAATGGTTTTTGGTATATATGGTAGACCAATCAGTAATTATATCTCTAATACATTCCCCTAAACTGATTCCTCATCACTTGGAGGATCATCTCCGTGATCATATAGTGGTATCTTGGATGGTTGTCGCATGGAGAAATCCCTAAATTAAAAAAAGCTATACCATAGTCAATAGAGTATACCTAGGGATATGAATCAATAAGGACATAAATAAATTCATGTATTATGAAATTACCAATGAATATTTTTCAAAAAACTCAATATTTATATCTACCGTGTCTAAGCACTGGTGATCAGAGTGCTGGTGTATATATACATCATCTACCACACAAACACCAGAGTCTCTAACATGAAATCCATTCTCCAAAAACTGACCACTTTTTCACCAATACAAACTCACTGACTATAGTCGTAAATTAGAACCTCCCTTTTATACCACTATGTCATGGCCCTACCTTCCGAGGACTAGTCCATACATACATCAATGGTGCCTCCAAATCGGCCAGGGCTGGTGACCAACATTGAGTAGTCATATCCCCTAGAATATAGGAATTATCCTAATGTACATCTATACTTGCAAACATCTCCAAGCCCAGACAGTACCGAAATGTAAAACAACTAATATAATGATTGTATTCATCTAAGATCTAATAATAGAGTTTGATTGTAATGTATATAGTGTAGAAAAACATGGAAAAATATAACCCCACATAAAAATTATAATTATTCCAACCGACTTTGAGGGTGAAGGTGGTGTCTTATGTCATCTCCTAGTAGCCACCTTGTTCAAACAAGCTCCAACTATGCTCATCCCAATTCATACCCTCCGAGTACAGTGTTAAATAGGTCTTCATCAGTTTAATACCTGACCCATGTTGGGAAATTACATTGACTGGTGAGTATAGTAATATTCATTTGGACACCCCAAAACAGTAATCCCCAATAACCATGAATATTTAGATCAATACAAGTTATAAAAATCAATTTCTAATAGAAAACCCAAGATTTTTTAAAGAATGATACTACACCACTAGGTGGTCATTAGAAATTTCCAGCCATGGGATTCTTCTTGAAGCAATGATCAATTTGGGAGAACTTTGTCGTGATATAATTGGATACACTCAATAAAGAGGTCTAGCTCAATAGGCACTACATTATAAAATATAACTAGTCTATGAAGGATCTAATAAACAAAAAGGGGTCGAACCTGCAACTACTATGGTACACCATGAACACAGTATGGATCATCCCGCAACAAAGGGGATCATATGATAATTATTCTAGAAACCCTATAGATAATTCCTTCAAAATGGAGGATCAACACCCTTCTCTGGGAGGCCACACTAATTCAATAAACACAACCTATGTTACAAACGTGATAGAGCATCACACTCTAGTATCATGGAGGGATTCCACAAATCTATCAGAGACTCAAACTCTATAGGGGATTATGATGGTATGATATGGATGTAATGTCACACTGTACCCTCATGGGAAAGGACATAGGGAACCGACTCAACCTAAATGATATAAACTAATAAACTCAAGAGCCACAAGGAATCTTTAAGTGAATAATACCCGTAGTGTACCAGGGGGTACATGGCGTATCCGGTTATCCATGTGACATATCTTGATTAAAATCCACACAATTTATTTAGTAAACATATACATTTCAAGTAGGATTATGATGTGTGAAGATACAGATGGATTTCTTCCCATGCCTCATGGCCATGTCTGTATAATGAGGTTGTGTTCATGTACTGGGTCGTGCATGTGAATACATGTCAGTTTAAATGTACACGATGTTCCATATGGCCGTGTACATATCCCTATTTTTTGTACATCATTAAGTATATTATGATTCACATGGATGTGGTCAAACACTATGTGATCCTTAACACTATCTAATACCTAGGGCCACATCCATGGTATCCCACACTATGTGTAATTCCAGATTATAAGATGTGTTTCTCGAGATTTCCAAGATTTGGTCAACATATTTATATGCTTCTTCGGTGCCACTATACATGAAAAACCTATAGATTAGTGTTCAAATTGTCCTATACTCATAATATCTAGGGATTCTAGTGTTCAAAACCCTATCATAAAATTATTTATCAAGAAAAAATATCATTGTTAATCAAAACCTGGAAGAATAGGAACCCAAAATTCATCCATTCAGATTATCATCATATACCAACATCATCGTACCCTGATCGCACCATAAATAATGAACCAGACCCTTGATATAGATCAATTTTGATGAATAATGGTAATTAGAGTATTGAATACTTGGTAATCGTCGTGTATAGGGCTAGAAAAAATGCCGATGTTGAACATACAATGAAGAAATGAGGAAATCCATATGAAATAAATACGAGGAATGAAACTCATCCATTGTTCATTTGGAATCAATTTTTATCGTAGTAAAAGTTTGAAATAAGATGGATAAATCTATGATCATATCACAAATCTACCAAATTATGTCTATTGATAATGAGAGTATTAATTCTGTTCATGGATTTAAACTGGGTTCATCCTCGATTCAGAAACGGGATAGAAACAACATTAAAAAGCATCCAACCATGATTTTGGATTGATCAATGACAAAAAAAGTTTTTTCCATTGTTTAAGTGATCCACAAACTCCATTGGCACAATGATCCATGATTGAATCTTGATCCATCGTCATTCTCCCAAACATCTCTCCTCCAATAGCTCTTAAGTCTACTATTTTATGTGGATCCCTAAGTATAGTTTTCATATCAATATATTTATAGAATAGGTATTTCTCTATTTTGAAAAAATAATATAAATTCTAAAGTTAATTATTTTTTGTTTTGCAATGATAGTTATTTTCTCAAATAGATCGTATCGAAAATGTTTATGTCATGCCTAGGATAAATACCAAATTCTAAACTCAACAGGGCCCTTAGATTTTTGATCAGGACCATTGTTTATATGTTATTAAGAAATTTCATGGGAACTATGTGAAAATAAAATTTAATATAAATAATATATATGACTCAATTATTCTAGACACACTGGGCATTAGAATCACATTTCATCTCACTGCCTAGTCTTGAAAATGATCCATATAATATCCCAAAAAAATATATTGAAAATCTAAGACATTAAAGTTAGAGTGATGATCTTGTAGAAGGATAATAAATCTAACATGGCTTTACATGAAATAACTATATATGGGCAATGATAGAGGAGGTATGAAGAATTAGAGTTCAAGAAGGGGGTATTGAAACCTATCTCAGTCTATTAGTTGGTGCTCAATAGGTAGCGGTGGTCGAGGAAATGGATTTGGTGCTTTTAGAAATTCCACCTATATAAGAATTGTGGTACATATTAGGGTACTTAGTCTATGGAATTTATAAGTGGAGAATAAAAATACCATATATCTCAGCCTACACTTGTAGACAATGAGGATGGACCATCGTGGGTTAGAGGTACTATTTGTGTATCTTCTACACATTTTGGTGCCTAATTTGGTATGAGTTCTTATCAATCCTTTATATCTACAAAAATTATGAGTTTTTTTGTGTATGGAAGTGGTGTTTTTGAGTAGGGTTATAAAAATTGATACAACTTTTGGGTGTATGGTACAAATAGATCTATTTTTGCAGGGTGTGTTCTTTCAATAATAGGGAGTAATGATTTATATGGGATCACAATATTCTAGATATTTTTGGCTATAAAATAAATTTTGGAATGTATTTATTTTTATCATACCAAGACCACATATATTGTTACCATATGAATGTGACTTTTACATCTCTAGAGGGTGGATGTTATGTTCAACGATTACAATGGGATATTCAGGAAGGTTGTGTTGTTTCAATTAATCAGACACGAGATGATAAACTTCAAAATATAAATGTCTATTTATTCAATGATATGATATTAATGAATGAATTATTCCAACCTGTGGTTGACAGGTTCCAGGATGTGTTTCTTGGGGACTTCGTAGGGATGGAACCTAAGAATAATGTGTAATTTTTTATTGAGATCACACTAATAGTTGAGATAGTTTCTATTCCTCCATATAGAATGAAAAAATAGAGCATCATGAGCTAAAGACTTAGCTGGATGAGTTTTTGGATAAGGGTTTTATATTTCTGAGTATATCACCTTTTGGTTATATATTTTTGTTTACAAATATGAATGAGGGGACTTTGCGCTTATGTGTTCACTACTAAATGATAAATTGTATGAAGTTGTATAATAGATATCCGATTTTTTTTATCAATTATCTCTTTTACAAGTTGAGGGATGCTTTTCAATTTTTGGAGATTGGATTGTGATCAGGGTATCATTATTTGTGATTTTGACGTTTAGAGATAACTCAAACTTCTATCAGAAGCAGGTACGACCTCATGGAGTTCATCATGATGACATTTGGGTTGACAAACACAATTTGTTTACTTATTTCCTTGATGAAATAAATCATCCACCTCTACCTAGATCAGTTTTTTGTTGTGTTTTTGACTGATATCATGGTGACTCCAAGACTCATGATTACTTTTCCCAATATCTTCACATATTCGTGAGTATACAGGGAGATAATCAACTATATACCCATATATCTATGTGTTATTCTAGATTTATCATGTATATATCATGGGTCACATCATATCATAAATATCGTTTAGGAGTCCAAGAGAATGTTCATGCAGTTGTTTCTTGGGGGATGACCTAAAATTGTGTTGATATCCTTACTTCAGGGGTTATCAGTCTATTATAATAGGTTCATCAAGGATTGTTCCCACAGGGAAGCATACTTTAAGGCTTTAAAAAAATAGGAGTAAGGTTTTAGTGGTATTGATATTGTGATAATTCCCTCCATGAGTTTAATAATAAGATTAAAATAGCACAACGTATAATCCCTCCTGATCCAAGTGAGGAATATGTGATGCTTTGTGATTATATCAGGATCATACATGAAGAATTATTGATTGAATTGAATCGAGTTATGGTGTATGGGTAATGGAAGATTATTCCACTCTAGAAGAATTACCCTAATACTGAACACTATCTATCGTTAGTGGTTTATGTTCTGATGTGTTGGTGTCAATATTTATTAGTAGAAAATATTAATGTGTATACTAATAACATAATATTAAAGTATATCAATTTGATATTATATTTAAATCTATGGGAGTAGAGATTGGCTGTTTATATGAATTCATTTTATTTTGATCTAAATCATATTCAAATGAAGGGAAACTTTCTTAATAGAGTATTTAGTTGAAGGAAACGCATTTCAGAAGCCTAGTTATCAGTGGAATATGATTCCTTTGTGGGTTCAGATCCTTTCCCCTAAACATGTGGGTCCGAATGTGACATAACTCATATCATTTTTAGTAGAGTAAACTCTATGGACGAAGATCATGAGAGGAATTATGAGGATATGGAGTGTCTAGAATTTTGGGAAAATATTGAAGGTGTGGAGTCACCTTCAAATTGGACTGTATATGAGGTTGAGACAATCTATTTCTGAGGGTGTTTTTTTGAGCCTACATATATTTCAGAGGATTTGATTTTCGAATTTTATTTCTTGAGGTGGTTGCTAGTACTGGGTATGATAGAATAGTATTGTAACCCACATCAGAAATATTGGTGGTAGGGAATGAAAAATGAGATTATAGGGTTATATGATATGATGTTACACCTTTATATAGGTGATGTTCGAGTATTAATGGCCTAGTGGGATACAAAAACAATTAACAACTATAGAATCAAAGATGGATGACATTTACATGGACATTATGGTGGGTCTCCAAATAATGCCTTGGAAGAATGACATTATTTGATTGATTAGGGATAGAGAAAAAAATCAAGCACATTCATTTCCTTATTGGAGTGATTTTTAGCAGATCAGTTAGGGGACTAATACATTAGATAGATATTCTATCTTCATGGGGTGCCACATAGTGTAGGTTTAGACTATGACTCACATTTCACTTTTTTCTTTTCTCAGGTTTTGTATAAGGGAAATGGTGCATATGTATTATAGGGTACATATGTCCACCCATAGACAGATGAACAGTCAAATAATACTATTTATGTTTTGTTGGATATGCAATGAGCATGCGTTCATGACTTTTTTGGGTCTTGGGAGAAGCACATATCAATTTTGCAGATTTCGAATAATAATAGTTGTTAGGATACTATTAAGATGCAACCATATAAGGCTCTTTACAGTAGGACATGCAGATCACCTCTATGATGGATCGTGATAAGTGAGTCAGAGTTATTGGGACTATGTATCGTGTAGTATGCACCAAAAATGGATTATCAGATTAAGGAATTGTTGACTATGTCTTAGAGTATGAATAATTTTTCATCTAATAGAGGTCGATGGTCCATAGAGTTTATAGAGGTTGATCATGTATTTATTTGGGTGTATCCAATATTGGGACACCGTTGGATTCAAATATAGGGAATGTTGGTACAATGGTTTGATGGTCCGTTTGAGGATGCAGATACAATTTGGTAGTTGGGGTACTGATTAAAACATCTATAGAGGTAAAATTCTATTCATGATATTTTACATGTAGCAAATCTTCGACGGTATCACCCCTACCTTCTCATGTGATTGATTTGGATGATATTAAGCATGAGATCGATGAGTCCTTTGAGGATCATCTGATTTTGTGTTGGATAGTATTGAGAAACATTTTCATGGAAATACAATGCTAATAGTTTTAATATTTTTGGAATCATAGGTATGTTCAGGATGAATGATTGGAGGTAGATACAGATATGATGGATCACTCGCCCAATATATTTTTCTAGGAGTCTTATAGAAGTTTAAGAGTACATCTTAATGAGGATATGTTGTATTCTAGGGATATTGTAACATGTTGAACTTTGAGTGAGATGTCTTGATCTATATTTACAAGTACTTATTTATAGATATTTTTGTATTTCTTGTATGGATTTTTGTTTTAGCATTCATCGGTGAAAATACAAAATTTTTAAGGAAGAATGGGTAGTGAACAGTTGGAATATAGTTTCTCAAAACCATGTACCTACCACTAAAAAACCCTGAAACCCCACAAGTATGTGGATTTAATTTTTGGGGAATTATTTGGAATAATTTTTTCCTACTTATTAGTAACCATCTGACCCCTAATAGAGGTGCATTGTTAGGGTGCATAGTTGGGAAAACATGCGTATCATCACAGGAAACTGTGATCGTGGGTTTTATCCCCCTAAAATATTATCATATAATTAGAAAAGCATTTTATTTCGTGATTTTTCAAACCAACTCTATCCTAATGGGTTTCCATTGATAATAAAGGCTCTCGAACTGATTCTTTGTCTTCCCAAACACCGTTCATGACAAATAAGAGATCTGTTTGATGGATCTACACCTCTTCCAGGATGTGATATCATCCTAATTAGATTCCCCTCCCCCTATAGACTCTCTTTCTAGACAAGGTGGAATTAAATATTCCTTATTGATGTTATTTAGATATAATTTTTATGGGTTTTGTTTCATTTAATTTTAGATTTAGTTTTGGATCTATATCTCATTCTCCATTGATTAAATGAACTTTCCAAATCAAATTTGGATCTCTGGTTTAGAGAATGTTCAACATCCTCCTTACAATAGGTGGTAAAAACTAGAAAACCTATAATCCTGATTAAATTTTCTATATGGTATTGTGAAATATAAATTTCTATGTTTATAAATCAAATATAGAATTTGATTAATTAATTGGTTAATTAACAAATGGAATGCGGTAATTACGAAATTTATTGGATTTTGGGATGATGAAATTAGTTAATTAAATGGGATTACGTAATTGGTCAATTATTCATATTTGAAATATATTGATATTGGGAATAAAGAGATATTTTGTTAACCATTAAGGCTTAGTGGGTTATTTGAATAAATGTTGACATATGGTTTTATAATGATGTGTAAATATTATTCCTTGTGAATAAAGTAAAGGATTATGTTTTTAATTATAATCAATGTTTTATATCATGGAGTGAATTTATGATAAGAGGGTTCATGTTTATTAACCATATTAAATTTTTTTTTGTGTGATATATGTGATTGATTGAGAAATGTGGAGTGAGACACTAACTAATGCTCCAAATATGCACAAGGTTATTTCCATTACTTTCTAGGCCCAAATGAATCCAATAAGGTATTATTATATGGTATAGTAACTTATTATTTAAATAAAAATGAGGAGTGGGACAAGGATTGATTCCCCAAATACCCATGAGGTTCTATACATGACATTATATTCTCATAATATTAGAATTGTACTACAGTTTCAAATAGCTATGATAAGAGATGAATTTAAATGGATAATTTAATACCATGTTTTAATGAATATATATACCTATGTGATATGGTTCTTTCTCAAACATAAGAAAAATCATGTATTAATGGTATAGGTGTCATCATGAACATGGGGAAATGAATGTGGTGTAAGAAAGAATAAATGATTTTGTAATTTGTGAAATTTTGATAGTACTTAATTCTTTATACACCAGTATTCACTAATATTGAATTGTTACTATTTTTAAAAATATGTATTGGTGTCATACTATGTTCTATACTCACCCTAATTGGGATTCCTGATCAGTACATGAATAAGCTTCATTTTTACTGGACATGATAAGGGTAATATCCCTACGAAAAATAGTTGAGTTGGGATGGAGCATGGGTGGCGAAACCAAACCTTATGTCCTGACCCACTATGGGAGTTGCTAGTTTTCCATTATTTTTGGGTTTATTTAGACACTAGGAACTTATATGTAATGACATAACTACTGTTTGGGTTTGGATATTTTATTCTTATTTTTCTTATCATGTGATAATGGCACTCTTCAGGTGATGCTTATTTTCTATTGGATATTATTTTTTTATTTAGATTTTTGATTCTTTGATCTAGATTTTGTGGTCTCGCCATGTTATATATTTGGTCATCACTTCTAGTGAAAATCACATAATGAATGGGGAGACATTTTGGAGGTCTCATAACCAACATGATCGGGGCATTGGAATGGGGAAACTAGGTCCTGTGATTAGAAAAACATACCAATAACTTGTTATAAAATCTAATAATTTTAATATATATAGATATCATTGAAAAAAAAATATACTGTTGTGATGGATTTATTTTTTTTAGTTTCAATATCGAGTATATATAAGTTTTATTTATTTTAAAAATAATAGTGGTTGAATTATTCATTGCATTTACAATAAATGTTTTCCTCTAATTGATGTATTATTTCATAAAAAACAATGTTATTAAAATTTTTCTAATACATTTCTACATTTATGGAAAATTAAACAGATGTGATGAAGGAATTTTTACCAATTATATATGATTACATATTTAATGATTTTCATTTATTTGATTTATATTCGCTAAAGTCAAAAAATATGCTAGTAATATATATATATATATATGAATTTCTTTATAGTGTTATTTAGGAATATAATATAAAACTTATAATGGTATTTATTGATTATATATTGATATAATATAAGAGTTACAGGGAGTATGATTTTTTTTTTGGAATTTACATGAATCCTTCTGATAAAATGATATATATGGGGAATTCTCAAAATATTTTCTATAAATTATTTTAGTTCCTTCCATATTCAAAATATTCAAAAAGGATGTTAAATATAAGAACAATTTACCAACAATGGTGTTTATGGAATATAAAATATTGTCAAATAAAACATAAATATTTACATTAATTGGACTAGTTATTTATTAGAAATTTTTATTCAGATAACTTTTCAATTATAAAATCTACTAAGAAGAATAACATATAATAATGTATTATTCTCATATTAGAAAAAATTATTGAATATTTTGTTTATCTGAATTGAAAATTTAATAATGTAACAGTAATATATTATTACTAATCAATTGATATTAATTTCATATATTTTGATGTGTCAATTCATTTTATTTGATATGTTCAAGTGAATAACGAAGGACTAGTGTGCAATTTTTCAATGTTAGTAAATACCCATTAAAAAAATTATATATCAGAGGATATATTATCTGTAGAGGTATTCATTTAACTAAATGTATAATGTATTTTCCAACATAAAGTGAATTATAAAATAATTTTCATGATAAAAAATATTTATAAAAAGAGTTGAACCCAAGACAATGAAGATAGTTTGAGTTCGTATGACATTAATTTTGAGCGATGTATGAAAAACAAAAAAATGAAAGTAAGATGGTTACTAAATCATATTTTTATAAAGAATATTATCAAAATATAATGAGGAATGATGATAATACAATTCCCAAAAACATAATGAGTATATAATGTTGAAATATAATGGATAGAGAAACCATAAAAAATTCCAATCTAAATTCCAGGATTTCATCATATCATAATAATAATTTGGAAGAATAAGTCATTAAAAGCCTTTTAAGGAAGTAAAAATTTATATAATGTGGGATTTTATAAGTGATAATAATTATTGAATAGTATTTTACATTAAACAATATGAAATGTTATATTTTCTAATTATTTTGGAATTGAAGAAAAGGTCAGTTGAAAAATGAAATATCAAAAATATAAACAGACTTCCATATAACATGCATGTTTATATGTATCCTCTAAATAATTTCATGTTAATGTGCATGATGGAAATTAATTTTTGAAAGATAATTTAAAATTTTATTTTTCATTATAATACCTATGTCAGTGTGGATGCCAGATTATATAATATGTTAAATTATCAAAAATATTTGTAAGAATTAATCCTATAGAATTATTATATATGTTTTATGTTTTATTCATAAGAAATTATTCAATTTAATTTTTATATGAGTTGAAATATAACTCAGTAATCATTCTAGTTTTTATTAATATGTCATGTTATGGATTGGTAGTTCACCACTATAAACCATATTTGAACCTTATTACAAATTTGGTAAAAAAATGTTATGTAATTAGAAGGATTTAAACAAAATGTTAAACAACTGAACCATTAATCATTATTTATATTATAAGAAATTTGAAAAAAGTATTTAAATATTTGGAGATTTTTTGAGGCCACAGTCACATACCTTATCAAGATATTAGGATGAACATGACTCATTATTAGTGTTTGACAACACTAAAAATCATTATTTATGTTTTAATAATTCACTATAAATGGATAAATAATGAATGAATTGATAGAATATTATATCAAAGGTTAATTTGGGTGAGTGGAACCAATAATATGTAGAATTAGAGAATGAAAAAATGGATATTGTATGGGTCATCAAAAAGAATATCAATACACAAGAAACAAATGATATTACCCTTGACGGTACTAATGAGGTAATAATGAAGTTCCTATTTAATATATTACCATTGATGGTATTAACGAGGTTCAATAATAAAGGGAACATAATTCAAATATTAATTTATCGTTTTGAGATATTATTTTAGAGAAGAGTTATGTAATATAGTTCATCCATCCTAATAATACATGATATTAATGGGTTTTTATATTTTTAACATTATTATTAATTTAAATTTCGTAAAAAACAAATACATAGTAATAATAAAGTATATATTGATTTTAACATCTCATATTATTGAGACTTTGTACATGTCTGAAACTAAATAGAGGATGGTTTATGAAAAAAACGGCAGAATATGTTTATTTTTTTAGAGAAATTACACATAATAGGATGTTCCATGGTATCCATAAGATATTATTATGAAGATTTATACATAAATATTTTATATTCTGATATATTTTAATTTCATGGGTGAAAATTTATTAATGGGGGATAATGAATGAAATAATATATTATTTTTGAATACAGATTATTAAATTAATATCTGAAGATAAAATAATTATCAAAATATTTTATTCTTAAAATTTAATTCAATAAGAATAAAATATAGACATTTATAACAATTGATTTTTTTCTTCGAAAATAAAAAATTATATGACTACTAGAGGATTCAATTAATTGTATAGTAGTAACTACAAAATATAAAAGTGTAATTGTGTTATTTAATTAGGGAAAATAGAATAAGAAAAAGAAAATAAATATTTTATATAGATCCTGATATAAGGAGAATCTAAATTTTCTTATATTAATATATTGAACTAATAGTAAGGTAATGAATAATTATATTCATCACTTATCCATTAGTGTATCATGAATGACTTATAGTAATCTATATTTTTAACCGTTAATTGATCACTATAAATAATCATCAAAGTGTAATTTTAAATAATATTTTAAAATGTGAGTATTGATTTTTTTGTAAATTTGAATTATTAATCAATATATTGTAATACAATATAGTTTTTAATAACTATAAAATCACACTCCATTATCTTGAAAGAGGAAATTTTATTACATTGATTTTTTTATTACAATTCAATTTTGAAATCCAAATTTTCTAGTTATTGGGAATTGACTTCTTATTTGTATGAAGAACATAAAAACTAACAATTGACGTATGATTTAAAAATTTGTAGGAGAGTTGGATTTTTTTGTTATGAATATATTTAATGTAAGTATTTAACATGATTTTAAATATCATTTCAATGTAAAAATTGTTTCATTACATAAATAATTTTTTTTGAATATATAATAATTTTTAATTCAAAAAATAATTTTTAAAAATATTAAACTGAATTTATAATTATATAAATAAACATCCATTGTTTTGTACCCATTTTCCAATTTTTACCAACAATATCGATAAAAATTGATTTTTTCAATTTATATAATTATATAAAATATTTTATTTTAAGGTTGTAGGGTTTGAAATTCAGAAACTATAGTTTTAATATGTAGTACTATAATATAAAACATTATTTGAATTAATTTTATTGAATTCCCAACAATAATATTTTTCATGAATTTTCCTCTAAAACTATTTATCAATATCATTTGTAATTAAATAAATACCCATCTTTCTACCCCCATTTAGACTCATTCTAATACACATTATAACTTCATTACTCTTAAAATATCTCAATTATCACATTATAATATCATAATAATATTTATGGTTCACTATCTAAAGATAAAAATTAATAATTAAGATATGTATTTTATTATCCTCTTTAATATGTTTCCCTATTAATTTTTTGTAAATTATCTAATTATTTTTTTATCATATTATGAATTATTTATTTACTGTAATAATCAATAATTTTTAATTCCCCCTCAACAATTATTTTTCATGAGTTACTAAAAATAATATAATCGTAAACATTGTTTCTAGAGGAAACTGTCCATATTATTATTCTCAAAATTCCAATTGATTTCAAGTGAAAAAGGGTATTTTTTATATTTGATAAAGCATCTTTTTTAATTTATTTTTAATATATATATCTTTTTTAACAATAAAATCGATCATCCTGACAACACATCTTAATGAAACTAGTAATAATTCACTATTGACGTTGATCAACCATATAGTTCTTTCCTGATTTTTTGCATCACTGGGGAGTAAAACATATATAATTCATACAATTTTCACTCATTGAGAATATATACATCACCAATATGGATTCTAACCATTTAAAATAATATAAAACAATAACCCAATATTAGTATCATTTATGATTACAAATTTAAAAAAAAATTACATGATCCTTTAGAAATATATATATACATATATATAGTTTTATTACTTTTATATTTCATTCTATACTATATATAATAAACCTTCCATTATTTATATATTTTTTTTTTCATTTTTATATACATATCATTCAATTTATTTTGAAAAAATAAATACACTCTCTTATATTCCTTTTCTATAAATAATTTAGGCATTTATATAAACATATTTTGAATATCGTGACATTTCTCTATTTGTTCTTCACTATTGAAAATTACAAGATTTATTATAAAAAATATATATTAAAATTTATTGAATTATGTGTAATTGTTTATTTAGTTTCCATGAAATTTATTTCTCACAAATTATTGAATTATGTGTAATTGTCGGTGACGGTTTCGTTGCTTCCGGGCCCAGGTCCTCTTTGCGGATCCAGGTGCGTGGTGCTAGATCTGGTGTGCCAGTGTTGGCTTTGGCTTGTCCCTAGTTTCAGAATCTCGTCGCGGATTCGGATCGTCGTCGGCTTGGTGGGCTTGTCATCGGCTTCGTGGGACCTGCTGTTCGGTTCAGTCACGGCGACGGTGTGCTCGGCGTTGATGTGCTCAGCTCCGGCGGATCTTGTTCCTTGCTCGGCTTCATCCTGGATCGACATCGGCCATGGCGTGCTACGGTTTTCTCAGGGTTGGCTCCAATGGCTTGGAGGGGGGAGGAGTTTTGATTTGGTGGTTTTTGGTGCGGATGGAAGCTGTTTTGAGGTTCTGATTTGGTGAAGATGGGTTTTGTGTTTGATCGATGGCCGTTCATTCTGGATTTCTGATTTTGTGATTGATCTGTTTTCGGGAAGATCTCTGGAATGAAGTCGCGGTTGCAGTAATTGCAGTGAAGATATTCTGTTGAAATCTGGAAGTTTTGATGTTTTTGAAGATGATGAACGGTTGAAGTGTTGAATCAGCAGTATGGGTCTTTGGTTTTGGGTGTAATGGTTTGGTTTGTAATTGGCTATGTTTGGTGGGGTCTTCTCATTGGGTTTGGGCAAGATGTTTGCCCTCATCCATCTCCTACTTTACTGCACTTTTATTTCTTTTAATAAATGGTCAGAGGTTATTCCTCTGACTGAACTTTCCTGGTAAATTATTATTTTTGATCTAGGCCATGGATATATGTTGATGGTGTATAATAGTTTTCAATATATTAAAATTTTCTCCGCATAATACATAAAATGCTTCTTTAATATAGATCTATATTGAGTAATTATTCATGATATATTATTTATTTCATAATCATGACTTGATGTATGAATTCCATGATGATAAATTAATCCTTAATACATATCAGAGCTCTCCTATATCATTAAAATTTACCATTATCCATGGATACCAATGTGAATTGATATATGAGATTTTTATATGGATATATCATCTTGAAAAAAATAATATTTACACTTTTATGAATTATATTATTCATGTTTAAACAATAATATTATATTGTATATACCATTTTCTGGCCCCTAAATGTTTGATAATAATTACGATATTATATAAAAATATATCATGTCAAAAATAAACAATAACTCTGGGTAACCACATATGGGGTTTCTACAAAAAATTAATTATTAATCTTTATTTAAATATGAGTTTTGAAATATTAGATTGACCTTGATTGACAAGGGACTAAGAGACGATGAAAATAAGAATATTAACTTATATATATGATGAATTAAGTATAATTCACAATATGATATAGAATAATTTATTCATACCGATGAAAAAAAAACTAAGAGACCCTCATGTCTATGTTATACCTTTGGACATTGATAACACATATAATATAATTTATTTTATAGTCAAATATTGATCTGATAAAGTAAAGTACATATGCTATGTAACATATTGAACCTTTTTGGACTATTATAGAATGTATTATGGGGGTAGAATGTGTTGAGATATGTCTTAATGATGTGAGATGATTATAGAGATGATACTGTGAAGGGATCAAAATCATTGAATCCTAACTATAGTTGTTGCATCATGATGAGTTAAATAGAAGAGAATGTTGTTTTTCATTCCAATGTGACAGTCAATAAAACTATTTTTTTTAAAGTCTAGATTTACCATTACTTATTATGTTACCCTTACATATCTCAGTATGTGGATTATTTAGTCTTATGTAATAGAGTATACTGAAGCTATCACAGTTTAAAAAGGCATAAATTAATGATATTGGGTCATGTAACATAATCTGTAAGTGTTAGACTCTCGGGACCCTTGATACATTAGAGAAATTATTTTACTAATAAGTATAACAATTAAATATATATAATAATTATTACAAGGTAAAATCAAATATAAAATGGTAAGGTGACTAAAATTATGTGATTTGTTAGGTGAAGTGTAATATAATTTTTGAAAGTGACATTAACTTATACCAACTATGGGTCAAATTGACCCTATCATGTATATACCCTATTTATTCTTTCTTAGACATTAAAATAAATCTAGAAATATTTTTATAGTTAGGTGGTAATACGACAGGTGCTTTAGAGGCTCAGTGTGCCTGATATGAACATTATATAAATATTAAATTTACTTTATATTATTCCTATATAGTTTTTCCGAAATAATTAGGAAAATATTATATATAATCATGAATAAAAAATATAATCCCATGATTGAATCCAAAATGGTATTCTTACCTTAGGTGTGACCTGATGTTGGTTAATAGGGGGTAAATACAGATAAAATGGTCGTTGGTTGGTACAATTAATTAGAATAAATAAATAAATTTATTTATTTTATATTAAATGACCTAATTCAACATCCCCTATATGTATATAGTTATGAAGGATCAAAAACGTTATACACATACTGTTAGGATTTTGAGAGAATATTTCATCGACTCACCATTGGTGAATTTATATCAAATGACAATGAGATTCTAGATCACGGAGAATGAAGTTCTAGTGAACTCAAGATACCTTCCATCATCGTTGAAATGTATGTTCTTTCACAAAAAATTGTTCCAAATTGATCTTGTAATCTTCATTTTTGGATTCCAACACATATTACTAAATTTTTAAGAATGATAATATAATTATCTTTGATATTCATTTTTATGAACCAATATATTCCCCAACATACAGATTTTAAATTGTTTATTAAATGTCTTACTGTTTTACCATGTTTCTCAATCAATCATCCCAAATTAATATTTTTTAGACAATAAATGTTTTTGAATTATTTTTTTAGAATTTTTATATTATGATTCAATCAATTTTTTTGTGTTCTTCAACAATGGCCTAGTCGACCTCAATTTGACATTATAGTGAGGTATCGAGACCGATTAGACACTCGAATCCATTGAAGATTCAGATGAGAATAATATATTGATGAATTATGGATGTTTTAAGATATATTGTCGGATTTATGTGATTATAACATGGATTCGGAGATCTAATATTCAAGTGGATGGTTTTGTGAGTGGATGTTGTGTGTGGGGTTTTTTTGACATACCAAATATTTTATTTACAATAATCAAACAGATAAAAATGATGAATAGTGTTAATATAGAACAATTTTAGGTGGACATATAGATGGATTTTTAATGTTGGGAATGGATATGGATAGTTTGATGATGATCTCATATTCTGTTAATGTATCGACTAGTCATCATGTATTAAGTTGAACACATGTCATGTGGTACCCCTATAGATGTGGACCTAGGTTATTGAAAATTTTAAGGGAAACAAACCATGTGGTTGGGCCACATGTTCTGTGATCCTCCCCAAGTAGACATTCTCTTTCATAGATTCACACGAGTAGGACCTCATGTGAGATGACAAGGTATGTATCAGATTAAACGGGAACAGGTAAGATTACATGGACATGACTGGTAGCACATGTAGGACGCCATGTTGCCTAGGCACGTTGTGTAATCCCTTTACACACTATATATGGATACCTGGGTAGTGATATGTGTACTAGAGGGGGAAAAATTCATGCATCAGCATGAGGATGTGCACCATGTGGGTCCCCTTATATGTCATGTACATTCATTTTAAAATAAAAATTCTATGCCTCATTTCTTCTTCACCTAGAATCATATTATGGAACAACAATATCCTATAGTGAGTATTTTTCTATGTAGACCATGATTTTTTCCATTATGGAGTATTTGGAGATATTATGTGAGATGTACAGATTATGACACTTCTTTTGGAGGCAGTCGATGACAATGGTGACTAGGAATGATATTTTAGTGTGGAACACTTCTTTTGGAGGCAGTTGATGACAATGGTGACTAGGAATGATATTTTAGTGTGGAACACTTCTACATAGATAGGGCATGGGTCTTCTATCTATCTACCCATAGAGTGGAACCATCATAATGAACTATGTTATAACTCCTCTATTTATTCATTAGATTGAAACCATCCAACCATGTCCGGACATGGGTCCTTTGTCAATAGAGTGTATCTCTCCCATAGAGTTAGGGAATGGGTCCACCTCCACTATACTAGAAACCTTTTGTAGGTTTGGACATGGGTCATCAAGGTAATAATATAGTGGAACCCTCATGCTGGCCGAATCATGGGTCCTTTATGTACTCTTAGAGTGTAACACCCCAGCTAGTTCTTGTAATTGGTCCTATGTTGTTCCACTAGAGTGTAACCTGCCTGTGGAGTCAGGTAATGGTTCTTGTAACCCAAGAGTGGAACCCTATAGTCAGGTCATGTCATGGGTCCCCTAATTTCCAAAGGTGTAGAACCCTCCAGTAGGGTAAAACATGGGTCCTATATCTATCAATTAAGTGAAACAAAATTAATTTAATAAGGATGGGTCAATGATATATATAGTACAACCCTCCAATTGTACCAGGGCTTGATACCTCTACCTAGAGTTTGTGCCTCTCGACATTCAGGCACATTGGAGAGGCGTGACATGAAATGGATGTTTCTTCAAGAATATGTGTGAGATAATGGTAATTATTCGTGGACCATTGTAACTATTGGCACTCTATTCCAGGGCATGATTATGAGATTGACTTCCCGTTTTCTCTCTCAGTTGTAATTATTTAGATAAATATATATATATATACATGTATCCATATTATATGACTTTTTAAATGTAAGTCCATGCATTGAACTATCTATTACTATCATGCCTCTTACTACACCCCTTCTGAATTTATCGAAACCTTCTAGTTATGTATATACTCTCCCATAAATGTGATTTTCTATCCCATGTCTTGTCCTATGATGTCGATAGATTGGTCTACAGTGATTACAGAGGATATTGGGGATACCATGGTGAATTTGACCATATATATTGGTCAGTTCATCAAGATTTGAAGGTGGGAAATTTTATAATTTAAATTTCAAATTCATTTAGGTTAAGTAATTTTTCTTATGGGGTTTTTAATTTTTTTTTTCCATTTCACCATATGTGGTCATACTCTTGTACTTTTTCTACATTGTACATGTGGGGATTATTCTCAATATATTGAATTATTATTATTATTATATTTTATATCTATATTAATATTATTTGGTTCATAAAAAATGATACATTTGTAAATTTCATCCCATATTAGTTTTGAATTTCGGTTCTTTTTAGCAGCCACTGGCCTTTGGAGTCGAGTTTGGGGTAGTTACGGCTCCATCCCTATAATACACCAATATTTTGGGAAATATTTTTTTACAAATCAATTAATTTTCTTTAATATCATTTATTACTCTACAACAAAAATTCCTTTCACATGACACTAATGTGGCTTGCACTACACATAACACCATGATTTTATGAAACATCATATTATTATTATTGTAATTATATAAATGAGATAGTTATATCCTATCAAATGAAAATTATCATATTAACAGTAATAACTACTATTAAAATATTTTTTATAATGGTTTTATATAAATAAAATATTTTTATTATGAAAAATATAATTTTTGGCAATGTCTATATGTGTTTTAAAATAATATTATCTCAAATGAACTACATTTAATTTCCTTCTAGGAAATTAATTAAAATTAATATTTACTATGTTTAGAAATACAATTTGATAAATTAAACTTTATTTTTGTCTTCATAATTTAAAAATTACTGTCAGGTAAATTATTGAGTTTATTTATAAAATTCATTTTATAAGAATAGTGAAAAGTACTATATTTTAGTTAAAAACTACCTTTTTGTTTAAATAATTATTCATTATAATTTATATTTTAATTTGCTTTTTAATGCCACAATATATAAATTATACATATATTAATAAATATTATGTAATTTAAATATTTTTATGGGGAAATTGGTTATAAAAAATTAATTATCTTTTAGGTGATTTTACATTAAAACCCCACTTTATTTCCATGACTACTGGATTGGCGTTAAACTTAATTTTCTAAATTTGGTGAATTGAATTTTGAAAAATAGACATGAATGATAGTAAAATGTATAAATATTTTATTGTTATTGGATAAACATAATTTTTTACTAAAATAAATAGAGAAAGTGATTAAAATTAATCACAATGATTAAGGTAAGATTAACCTTAATTAGAAACTAATCCTTAATCAAAAGGAAAAAATGACTAGGAAATTTTTACAGAACCCATTGGATGAAAAAAATTAGACTAGTTCCCATATTGGTAATAATTATATGGGTTATTTGGATATTATTAAATGGATTTTCCTTATATAAATGGTTATATAAAGAAAAAGACAAAAAGGGGATGTTCCCTAACTTTATCATTTATAAAACATTGAGATATGTAAAAACACATCATATTTTATATTATATATGTTATTTTGAAATTTTAATGCCTTATTTTTATAATAATAATTTATCAATAATTTTTAGATATGATATAGTTACTTATAATTCATTTTAAAATCCAATGTAGTTATAATTACATAATAATTATCCTAAAAAATGATACAATAAATTTTTAAACTTATGCGAAGTATTTTAATTAATGTCTGTAATTTTTTTAATATTATTTTTATTTGTAATAAATATTTTATATTAATATATATATTAATTATTATATTTTATTTATATTTTAAAATTGCAATTAAATAAATAATTTCAAAATTAACATTGTTGTTATTTTACAACAAATGATATTTTATTAAATGATATAAAATTTAAAAAATACTATATTATTGAAATTTATTTTGACGTTTTAAAAAATATTTAATTTGGTTTACTAATGGATTAATTTATCATTCATAATTAACATATTGTTTCATTTATTGTATTTTTTTTATCACGGTCTGGTTTTAAGAAGTGTTTTGTGTGTGACCCATGCGTGTCTTAAATATTAATTTACAACACACTAGAGAATTTTATTTTTTAAATTATTTATAATATTTATAATTAAATATATATATATTATATAAAAAATAACACTTTACTTTATTCTTTATGGTTTAATTACATAGGTTAGAATACGATATACTTTCATAAAAAAAGAACAATAATGTGCGGGAATCATAGAAGTTATAGAACCAAATTATTAAAATGAACTTATTTTTCATTTATATAGATTTGATTGAATAATAAATTCACAGTAATACATTTTTTTATATTTTAGAGGCACATTATGTAATCAAGACCTCACATTATTGATAACCTTTTTGTATTTACAAAATTGACACTCCCCGTCCACTATAAAAAGGAAAGAACTCTACCCCTTCTTCACACCTCTAAAGCCTCATTGGATCATCTAACCTATTCTAAAATAGTCTAACAAAATCCAAAAATTCATCATTGAATCCTAATGTTATGAATAAATCTTTAAAAATAAGTCCATTTGAGAAAACCAAAAAGATTTACCTAATTAATAAATAAATCCCTCCCTCATGCCCCATTCTTTTATTTTCTTTATCTCTACCCTCCACTCTCCTTAATCCATGATTGTATAAAAATACCATATCCTAAATATTCTAGGTTGTTTTTACTATAGGTATTATACCGAAAATTACACAAAATTCCATCTAATGGGTGATGAACATATTATTTATCTGTACGAAGAACTATCACCTCACGAAATGATGATTGTTTGTGTTTTCCTTTAGCACCTATCTTGGTGCACATTATGATGGAATATATATATATATATATATATATATATATTATTTATTATAAATGTTTTAATTTGTAATCTTTATTTAGATCAAACCTTTATGCTTTCAATCTTTTGTTATTACGATAATTGTTTTTGACAATGTGTGGACTACCAGCCCCTCAAAGCGATATGATTCAATCACACACTACATGGAATGAGTTATGGATGTATTTTTGGATATTATATGAATCATATTATATAATAACAATACTTTAATAATTATATATATAAATATATTTCTTTTATTTAATTTGTTTCAACATTATTGTTAAATCGAAATAACATTCATGTCTACGTACGACATATATTCTCCAAGAATGGTGTATTCCATTTCAAAAATCAATACTATATATATTATTAAAAATAGAATATTATGAATATAAATGATATTTATATAATTATTTAAATTCAAGAAATCATGAAATATGTATAAGGACAAAAGATATAAAAAATTATGACACGTGAAAAAACAAAGAAAATAATACCCAAAGATTAACTTAACATGAATGTGTTAAGAAATGGGTAATATAAATACATAATAAAATAATAAATGAAATTAGATATATTAATATGATTATGAAATAAATTTATAAGAAAATTATATATATTATGAATGAGGTTTGAATGTGTACGATGAGAATTAAGACACAAGGTAATGTAATTTTATCTTACATTTTATTTATGTGAGATACATTCTTTATTCACCACCCATTCATTTTGTGTGGTGTTTATAATTACCATGGATGTATTCTATTATTATTATCATTAATATTATGTGTATATATATATTCATTTTATGATATTTCTTTCATTGAATTTATGCTTCTGAAGTTACCAAATTGGTATTATAATTTTGTCTCATTTTTTATTATAGGAGACACATGCCATGTTTTGCACAAATATTTTATCTTGAGGTGTATATAATACCTAGGAAATGTTTTATAATGATATATTAATATTTTTTATGAAATGTTAAGAATTATTTATGTTCATTTTCTTGAATGTGGAATATGTTTCAATGTTACCATTGGTATGAGTTTAATGAAATAATCTCATTACTTTTTGAGATTATTTATGATTATGATTCTTTAAAAAAAATATTATGATATATATCTCAATTACACTTATAAATTTTATTATCCTATATTAAATCAAGAATTCATCATATATTGGTTCCATCTTTTCACTCATGGGTACATAATATAGTTAATAAAGTGTTTTGTAGAAAGTATTTATTTACCTCTCTCTTCACCCAGAAATATTTTTTCATTAAAAAAATGTTTTAAAGAAAGGGTTTCCAAGAGTATTATACTAATATACTATGATAATTAAAACTAATATTTAGCCATTTTTATTTAACATATTTTTTAAATTTAATACTCTTTTATATTCATGAACACGTATTTTTTCTAATCTATTTACTGTGAAAAAATGATTGTTCTTTTTACCTCACATGACATATACGGATTTAGATATCATAAATTAATTGAAGATTCCTTTTTATGATTAAAGGTTATTTTTTTAGAAAATATTTTTAAAATAGATCTTCAACGAAAGGGCTCAGAAAATTTTTTCAAGGTTCTTTTATATGTTTTCAAGGAAAATGGGGTTTAAATGGATTTGGAGCTCCTCTAATGGTATTCTAAGTGAAAAATGAATTACAACTACTTTAAATTCCGGATTTTGTTTTGTTTTCAAGTTTATATTTGTGAAAATGGGTTTAAAAAGGTATTAAGTTTTAAAAAATATTCTTCAAATGTAGAATGTATGAAATCCCGACATGGTGTTTTAAAAATACATTTCAAATTTATTTTCCATCTAAGATGAAATCCATTGCTGTTACACATTCATTTCAGTGAAAATGATTTATCGTTTCAATTAATATTCCTTCGTGGAATGATTTATATTTTTTTCTTAATTTTTTAAGAAATATTTTTCTCTTCCATGGGTTATATTATTATGAAACCCACTTATTTTCAAAGGATATGCTTTGATTAACTGATTATGAAACATGTTTCTTTTTTTAATGTTTAAGGAATTATTTCATTATCATGACACCCATTTTAAATCATGGTTTACGATATGATTGATTATCATTTTGTGGTAAATTTATATATAATTTCTCTATTAGGTAGGTTGGACCTATATCTCCCCCAATTCATTTGGAAATGATTTATTTCCCTTAAGATAGACATGTATGGAATGAAAAATGATATAGGTTCTATATTATAGAGCTAGAATGAAAATTCAAATCAGTTCAGAAAAACAGGGATATAACAAGGAGTCAACAATGTTTAGTAATATTGGGATGGAACAAGGATGAACTCTATTTTGTAATACATGGTCTGAATGATGAGTGAACTCAGTTATGTAATAATGGGCTAGAATGAGGTGTGATCCCAGTTTAGTAAATGAGTTTTTCCACTTATATATACATGGTAGTGATTCCTTGACTATTATAAAAATAATATTATAGGCTCATTTGTTTTCCAAAATTCCATGTTTTATTCTTATGTTGTGATTTTATGGAGTGTGTTATTTATTTTATTTTGATTCATGTATTATAAACTCTGAAGCATTAGGCCATGAATTATTTTTATGATCTTCCATAAACATGGAATGATCTTATAAATTCTTCATCATGTTCTCATACCCTTATGATCATGATTATGCCAACATTTCTCCATTGTTTACCCATACTGAGTTTTTTAACTCACCCATTTTTATGTTATCTCCCCCATATTATAATGATATGAATTAAATTGGAGTGTCTAAGAACGATAAAGGTAAAGAAGAAAGTATTGAGAGAAAATGTCTCCCTTTTATGTACTATTGAATAGGTTTTAATTTTTCCAAAGTAACTATACTAACATGATCATTGGTTGTTTTTGTGTATAATGTTATTATTATTCCTCAAAAGAAATTTAATTTCATTGTATTTGAATAGAGGATAACTATATTTGTTATCAAAGTAAGGGTTTAGTTATCTTTAGAAACTTGGTAGAGAAATCATTAGATAGATAACTAGGTATATTTCTAAGGATATGTATAGGGATGTTACTAAGCATAAGTATAAGGATGATTTAATGTTTAGGAAAATGTCCTAGAATTTTCGTAAATGATAATGTGAGTGGATTCATAAAAATACATTCATATCTGGATATATAAATTGAATGTGGATCTAGTACAGATATACAGAGGAGTAAAAACCCTTACAACATGTTCTTGGACCGACTCATGGTAATTTGTTTGACGACAACGAGACAAATTTCACACATTCTTTAACACTCCTAGGGGATATGCTTTTGGAATTCAAAAACTCTTTAAAAACCATGATGAAGGATTTTAATAGATTATTAATATGAATAAACAAGTATAAACCAATGGTTTCTTATATTAAATGATTATGTTCCATTACTTAAGAACCCTATATATTATTTTTCTTGATTATATGGTATCACAATATGATAATATTTTCTCACAATGTGTGTTACAGTTTTTGTCAATGGAGAGAACTATAATGATCATGTTTAGAATTTAATGTTTTATATGTATAATGTATGGGAATTATGATAATTGACTTCCTAAGTAGAAATTTAATAATGATAATCATGAAGGTGGTATGATTATTGTTTATAATTTTGATGATTAAAAGACTGCCAATTATACATGAAAGGTATGTGATTTTCTGCTAGTATTGTAATATTAAACATAAGATGAAGTATTAGATTGAGTTTGAGGAATCTTAATACATGATTCATCATTCTTATTCTATGTAAGTGTTCCTAAGGATTATGTTGATGAATTCTGAGTGATGGTATAAGAATAATTTTGGTTGAATTATGTATTTATGTTTTATAATTCATTGATTATGTTATATAAATCATGAAATATATATGTATTTTCAAAATAAGTTCTCATTACTGTTTGAAAAGGATATTTTGAATAATGAGGAAGTCCTATGAAAATGATTTCAGGGATGTTTGATATTTTAAAAAATGGAAGGTAACCCCTAAGTACTGCCTGATGCTGAGAAAGTGATGTTTGGATAGAGATATACTGGATATGAATATGTAAATTAGATGATACAGATTTACCTAGAACTAATTATTAAAAAGTTTTATATGTAATCAGAGATGATGTTTACATCTTCAGGGATTTATATAATATATCTAGTAATCATTTTTAAAAGGAAGCATATATGTTTTCAAAAAGGATTTATGGTAATTAGGGTTCTTACCATGTTTCAAGGGAGTATATGATTAGTGTATTCAAATTGTTGGAATATCAAATCCTAGGGATGGATTTTTATATATACTAGATAAATGTTAATATAATTTCATGAATTTACTTATAGGGTATATAATTTTCATTTTTATAAAATGTAATAATGTTAACCTTTTTTGGAATGTATATGTTAAAATTCTGATGAAGTTAGTAGGATTAAAGATTTATATCTCTATATGAGGATTTATACATATTGGATTACATATTCAAAATACATTATGTTGATGATAACTGATGTGGTGGAATATAATGGGTCTTCTGATATTTTAGTAATTATTAAAAAAATTACATTTCTTTTATAGAAATAGGATAAGTTGATCAACGAACAACAAATGGTGATGTTGTTTGGAAATCATGGATGAATATCTTTTCATGAATACTCATAAACAATAAGAAAAAAAGATATTCAATCCAAAAATGTATTCCCAGTACCTTAATTTCTCATGAACTAGAAGGTCCCATAGTTCATCTACGATTAATGGATTTTTGATTGTTAACTTTTTTCTGACCTTGGTCTTTATAACTGTCCATCGAAACTTGATGGTATGATTTCTCTTCCATTTCCATTTTTTCACATCCCAACATTTTTCACTTATAGGGGAATCTCATTATTAGTTACATTGGGTGACCATTATGGTTCCAAAATTGCATTTTAATTGAAGTTTTAGTATTCATTTTCATGATGTTGAATTTTATCAATGGAACATTCAAGTATTAAAACATTGATAACATAGATATATTATGAGGGTGAAATTAATTTTTATCGAGGGGTAGAATGTAATACCTAAGGATTTTGGGAAAATATATTTTTTGAAATGAATTATTTCTCATCGATTCCATACATTATAATAAGTAAACCTTTCTATTCACGTGACACTGATTAGTCTTGCGCTATATGTAACACCATGTAGGTATGAAATATCATTTTTTTATTATAAATGTTTAAATGAGATAGTTTTAAACTAGCTTATATAATTTTAAATATGAATATAAATATCTAATTTTAAAATATTTTTTATAATGGTTTTATATAAATAAAAGATATTTATTACAAAAAATATTTTTTTTGTAATTTCATTCAATGTTTAAAAATACTATTTTATCAAATGAACTTCTGTTCATGCCCATTTTTGAAAACAATAAAATTGATTTTTTTTGAAAATTTTCAGATATTTAAATTGAAAAATTAAACTTTAATTTTTAATTGATAATGAAAAACATAGCTCAGGGTGAATTGTTTAAATTTTTATGAGAAAAATCATATTTTGATGAATATTGAAAAATATTGTAATTTAGTAAAAAAAATCATTCTCGGGTAAATAGTTATTAATATTAATTCATATTTTAAATAGGTTTTTAATGTGAAAATAGATAAATTATAAATATATTAAACCAATACAGGTCATTAGAATCATTTTTAGGGAAATTGATTATCAAAACATATTGGCCTTTGGAACATTTAATCATTAAAGATCAATCCTTTCACCATGTCTGAGGGATTAGAGTTAAACTCAATTTTCCCACATATGTGATTTGAATTTTGAAAAAATTAAATTCATGGATTTAATCGGTATTATATTTTTTATTCTAATTAGAAAAACATATTTTTTTTACCAAAATTATTAGTGAATGTGAATATTTTTAATTATATTGATTAAAGTAATATTAATGTTAATTAAGACTAAACATTATTATTAAGGACCAAAATGACCAATACATAAGTAAAAAAGACATTATCATACCATAAATCAACCATAATTTCTCTTAGTTATAATTTTTTAGTTTATTGAGATATTAATAAATGGTAGTTCTATATTTCAATGGTTATGTAAGTAATACGACAAAAAGAGAACTTTCGTTACCATCAATATTTATAAAACATTAAAATATTTTAAAAAACATCACATATTAGGTTATAAATATCCTTTTGAAATATAAATGTGGTTTTTATCATAATAATTTATCCTTATTTTTTAGAGATGATTTAGTTACTTAAAATGAATATTGAACAACAGCTTAGTGATTATTTAGTTAACAATTTACTAAAATAAATGATACTACAAATATAAAAAGTTAATTGAATTCGTTTAGTTATTATCATAAGTTAATTTTTAAGAATAATATATCATGTTAAAAATATTTTAACAAAATAACTTCCAATTGGAAATTATTTTCATATTTAAAAATAAAAATTAAATTAAAATGATCAAAATTAATGTTATTGTAATTTTACAATAAATGATATTTTATTATATGATATAAAATCCATGAAAATAATATAGTATTCCAAGTAATTTATATAAGTTAAAAATTATTGAATATGGTATAATAATGGTCCAATGTATCATATATAAATAATATATTGATACATATATTGTAAAAACGTTGTTAGCATGGTCTGGGTTGAAGTAGTGTTTTCCGTATCACATGCGATTGCTTAAATTATTATTTTACAAAACTCATAATATTATTATTTTATATGTTTGGTATCATAATTATAATTCAATTTATTTTTATAATATAAAAAATATAACTTTATTTTAGTCTTAGTGGTTAAATTTCCTAGTTTATAAAACATTGTACTTTAATAAAAACCAACAAAACTAAATTGGGGAATCATAGAGGTTACAGAACAAAATTATTAAAATGAATATTTTTTTGTGTCATGCAGATTTGGTTAGACCATAATATCACATTACTCAATTAGTTTTTTAGGAATATTAGGTAAATGAGATCACCCATTATTGACTACATTATGGTATTTACAAGAGTTCCACTCCCCTTCAATAATAAAAAGCCAAGCACACTACCACTTCCTCTCACCTCTCAAGCCTCATTGGCTCATAAAAAAATCAGCCCAAATAGTATCCCAAAATCCATCCCTTCCTATATGAATACAAAATTTCGGAATAAATCCATCAAATGAAGCCCTTTGGTTCATTACAATAGGAGTTACTCGATTAAGAGGTAACACCCACCCTCTAGCTTCTTTCTTTAATTTTCTTTCTAGAATACCTTAACTCTCCTTTTGACCATATTTTATAACAAAAAAATTATCCACAATATATATTATTTTTTATGACAACGGATATAACTAATCTTAAAAAGAATTCCATTTAATGGGTAATGAAGATAATATGTACAAGTACAATGAACTACTGCCTCACGAAACGATTATTGTTAATTTTTCCATTATTGCCTATAATGGTGAACATCAGCTTTGAATATATATATATATATATATATATATTATTTCTAAAAATTTATTTATTTTTATTTATTTTTTATTTTTAACATACCATTATGATTTCAATATTGTGAAAATATGTTATTTTTTTTGAGGATATGTGGTTTACCACCCCTAAATGAGATTTGATTCGTTCACACACTACAAGAAAAGTATTAAGAATAGGTTTACAGAAAATATATGACATATATGATATAAAAAATATATACCTTAATAATGATATATATACATATATATATATATACATATATACAAATATTACATTTACTTTCATTCGTTCAACATGACAATGAAACGGAAATAGTGTTCATGCGTATGTACAACCAACCATCTCTATGAACATTGTACTTCATTTAAAACATCTATATTCATTTGATTAATTAAATAAAAATATAATAAATATAAAATATATTTATATCATGTTTTAAATTCTCTAAATCATGATATAAGTTTAAGTAATAATGATATAACAAATTAAGACACATGCAAAAAAAACAATGAAAATATTACCCAATGCGTAACCATAAAAAACGAATTATCAAAATTGTACAACAAAGCCATAATAAAACCGTATAAGTTAATATATATAATAATATGGTTCATTTAATTATTTATAATAGAATTATATTTATTACACATGAGTTTTTAAGTGGTATGATAGGAGACATAACACTATATAAGGGAATTTCATCTCACTTTTTATTTTCATGAGATGCACGATTTATTCAATAAGAATTAATTTTTTTTGGAGTTTATACTAAACATTTATGTATTATATTATTATTATAATTATAATTATGGTTATTTACATATCCATTTAATGATCTCTCTATCATAGAATTTATGATTCAAACGTTACCAAATCCGTAATGTAATATTGTCTCATTTTTCATACTTTGAGAGACATGAAATGTTATGAAACGATATATTTCTATGTGGTTTATATAATGACTTTGAAATATTATATCATGAATCTATTTTTTCATTTTATTTTATGCATCATTTAATTTAATTTTACTAAACAAGGAATATTTTTCAATGTTACAGTGTGTTAAAATTTTATTGAAACAGTCTCGTCACATTTTCTGATTGTTTTTGAGTATGATTCGATTGATTAAAATATTATAATTAATATCTCCATAACACTCATGAATATAATTATCCTATAGTTATTCATGATATATTCAAATTTAGGTACCATTTTTTCACTGTTTGGTTAATTAGATAGTTCAGAAACAATTTTTGGGAATCTTCGGATTTACCTCTCTCTATTGTCAAAAATATGTGTTCTTTCAAAACCAGGTATTCTAAAAAGTGGTTTCTAGAATATTATATTAATATCATATGATCAATAAAATATATTATTTATCTTTTTTTCTTTTACCAATGTTTTTAATTTTATCTTCTTAATACCTTCCGAATGAGGCATTTTTTCCATCGAAGATGACATCTCATGGAGTTACTCATTAATTTCTGGAGAAATGATTAAATGTTTCCATTCATTTTATTTCAGTGAATGTTTTATATTTTATGTTATCATTTATTTAAATATTTATATAATTCACAAGTTATATTCATATGAATACATCTTCTTTTCAAGGGTAATGAATTGATGAATTCATTGTGGAACCTGTTTTTTTATAGGTTAAGGTATGATATCATTTTTATGAAACCAATTTCACATCATGGATTATGATATGATTGTTTATGATTGTAGGGAACATGTATGTATGATTTCATTATGATATTATGGGGACTATATCTCCAAAAAATTAATGGTTTAAATATTTATATCTCATGAGATTAACATGGATTGAATGAGAAATGAACATAGATCAGTATTATACGGATGGAATGAGGAGTGAACTCAATTTAGTATTATAGGGCTCGAACAAGGAGTGAACTCAATTCAGTAAAATAGTGTTTGAAAAAGGTGTGAAGTATGTTTAGTAATACATGATTCGAATGAGGAGTGATCTTGGTATAGTAATAGAGGGTTTGAACGGGTTGTGAACCAAGTTCAGTAAAGGAATATTTCTACTATGATGGACTTGGATGTGATGCCTTGACTACTATAGATAAATTATCATATAATTTTTTGTTTACAACAATTGCATCTATTATTCTTATATTATTCTCATTTCTTATGTTCTTTATTTATTAATTATTTGGGTCTTATGAACTACCATGATATATTCCATGATTCATGTTTATGATATTTGATACACAGAGTATGTTATTCTATTTTCATGATCATGTTCTCACACACTTATACACATGATTATGCTTAACTGTGTCCCTTGTTAACCCTTACTGAAAATTTGATTTTACAACTTCTTATGTGATCTTTCCCATGTTATGAATATTTTAATTATATTTTATTTGTCAAAGAAGGGTTTTAGTAATGAAGAACCTGGTGGGTGGTAATGTGGCTCATTTATGTAGGAGTTTTGATGTTTCCATGTTTCCAAAAGAAAGAGAATAATATGCTCATAGGATGCATATTTTTATAATGTTTTAGGAATTATTTAAAAGTGATGTTATGTCTATATATGTCGAGTGATGGTTTCTATAATCCGTAATGGGTCAGTTCATTATTGATCAGTATAATAGATTTCCATTTTTCATGATGGATTTGAGATTTATCCCCTAAGGAGGAAATTATTGGTATTTAGGTAAATAGTTTCAATTTGTTTTTGAGTGAGGTATTTAGGATATTTATCCTAGTGCATGTGTGGAAACTGATGAATCCATTCAAAGGAGCTTTATCTAAATTCTTGTTGACTCGATACACTGAAAAATTGGTTTTAGGGGTCAATTATACCTGAATAATATATGTTTAAGTCTTTTGAGTAACCTTCTTGAGTCCACTCCACCCACAAAAACATATAGAAATATATATATATATACATATGATCATAATAAATTGGTACATATTAGAAAAAATAGGATTCCTCCCTGTAGACATCAATCCATGTTCCCAATTTCAAGTCATTAATTCCATACATTGAATGATGAGGCATCAGTTAATTGTATACACATGAGATGTTTAGTCTAGGTTGATAAGTATATATACCCCCACATTTAAAGTATAATATTATACCTCTATAATACGTTCAGGATGCACCTAAGCTTAGAAAACTCAGTGAATTCCAATGGTGGAGGCCGTTGAAGTTTTATTGTGAGAATTATCCCTACGAGGATGAGGATTTCCATGAAATATGGGGAATATTGAGTTTTCAGGATTATCCAGACACTGACTGATCTAGTTGTCATGTTGGAAGCCATCCATTTCCCATTGTGTAGCTGGGAGCAACTAGAGTCTACTTAAGCGTATACATGATGATTCAACAATCTCATCTACAAACATATGTCTATTTTTTTGATATGTAATACCCTTCCTTCATACACACAATTTGTATTCAAAAGCTCCAAGATATGTTTAAAGTATATATTATAGTTTCAGAATATGTTGTGGGTCCATAGAACTTATGTAGTACTACCCCTACAAGATTACAGATGGATGCTTCCTGACACAGATGTTTGGTCATTGAATCTAGATATAAAAATGCATCGTTGTGGTACCCATATACATTCCCACATATTTTAGAGTGATAGAGTATGCATTGGTTATAGAGATATTACTTTTAGATTGATTCCATGTAACTAGAGATGGATGTGAGATTCATAGGGATGGGTGATCTATAGTTTCTAACTGGTGCGTGTCTACAGAATCTCAGTATATGAGACCTCCAAATTACCACACTCAGAAACATGGACATGTTGTGTGGCAACCACTCTGGTGATTGTGCTAGCCATATATGGGTGGTTTTATCAATGTGAAGGTCCGGGAAAAACCTGTGTGATTTATCGACTAGACATGATATGGGGTAAAGGCTTATAGTTGATGGATTTCAACGACATTTCCAGTGCCAGGATGATGGATCTCATGTAAAATGGTAGGTTTACCCCTATGGAGGTTGAGTAGTTAGATGAGTAGGTGTGGATTCTAGTGGAGGAGTTATGGGAAGTGTATGACAGTATGAGATCCTTCAACCTTCAGCATTAGGAATCCCAAATATGGATCTAGGAGCTATTGGTCATGGATATGGGGATCCACAATGTATGGAGGCATATGACAGAGTGACCCATGATATAATTAGAGATATCACCTGTTTTTATTCAACTCCTATTTATTAATATTATAAATATTTATGAGTCATTCTCTTATCTATTTACACTTCATACAATAATTAGATCACCCATTTGATTCGTTATCCCAAAAAAAAATTCTGGAGGTTCCATTGGGGAACACATTTCTATATCTTCTATCTACTAGAAATTAGATCTATCTCTTGATATAAATATGTTTCTGTGGAACCTTTTAGTTGTATTTAGTGGACCATATAATATCATATTTGTTATGTATTGCATCTCCATAGTTTGACTCTTGGTCGAATCTCACCACAAATGTGTCAAATGCCTTCACACTAGTTGGAAGTTATTTTATATTGTGGGTGAGAGATATTTAATAGTGAGATGTGTTGTATTTTTCAATATGGATATTTCATCCAATTACCCATCTGTTTTAGAGTGTAACCCTTGGAATAGTAGGATGTTAAGGAATATGGTATTGTTCAGTAATGGAGGATTTTATGTGTGTATTCCCTAGGATGTTCGTAGATTACCTATAAAGCATTATATTGTGTTTTTCATTGAATTAAACACCATAGAATCTACAATTTCTTATGTAGTAAATCATATGGAACTTAATAAGATCTATGATGTGAGGGTTAAATTGGAGGACCATTGAGAGAATTTCATTATTTGTCCCACTATGTCCCCTGGGTAGCTTCAAGGTTGATCAAGGAAATTATAGAAGGGATCTTGCGGCATTTTTGGATAATCATTCCTTGAAATTGGACACTATAAATAACAAGTAAACATTTATATGGATTGATAAACTTTTCGACTAGTTGGGTGTTGTGAGATGGTTCTCGAAGATCAATATCAGGTCTGACTACCACCAGTTGAGAGTTCCCAAGGCTGATACTCCTAAGATGGAATTGCAGTGTGTTTATGACCACTATGATTTCCGATTTATTTCTATTGGTATAAAAAATTACCCCACATTGTTTATAGATTGGATGAGCTGAATCTTCCGTCTGTAGTTGGAATTTATTTTGTTTTCATTATTGAATTCTTATTCATATTATCTAAATCTAAGGATGTACATGAATTGAACCCGAGAATGATCCATGACGCTATTCAAATTCATTAGATTTTGGTATGCTCTCTAAGTGATAGTTTGGAATGGATGAGGATAACATTCTAGAGAATGTTAATTTTAATCATATATTAATCACATACCTACAAAATACTAAACCATTTTTTGCTGGGAGCTACGCAATCGTATTTTCGAGGTGTAAGTTTTTCCTAGCTTAGAGGGGTAATAAATGAGGTTTTGGGAAGAAAAATATTGGATTTCAGACAATTTTACCACCCTTAAGAATAATGGGAATCCATTTACCTACAATTTTTAGTCCAAGAGATCCTTAGTTGAGTTGAGTATGATGATAGTGAGTGATTCTTTTTTGGTACTACCACAAGAGGTTGTGGAGTACTTAGTATATTGAGATGCCTCAGGAGCTGGGAATGGTTATATGCTGATATAGAGACTGAATGTTATCAAATAATGGTCAATTAAGTTGATACCCCATGAGTCGAACTACGTGACATAAGACATTGAATTGGATGAAATTTTATTTTCTCATAGGATGTGAATGATAAATATTCTTAGAGAGAACATTTATGTTTAATAAACCCTTTCTACGCCTAGGGTATTTATTCAAACAGAGTGACTTTAACCTGAGTTAGAGTCAGAGGGTGGAGTTATTGTATTAATATGACTTTGAGATAGTCTATTCTCTGGTGAATGGAATCAAAGTGGAAGATTCCTTTAGAAGGATATCCCGTGGTTGTTTTTTTAGGAGGGTCATAGTAGATATCTTACTTGTAGTTAACATCGGTTGAGCCAAAAGGTGAAGTGTTTCTTTAGTCGATGTTATTGAATCCTCCATTCCTCTGGAGTGTGATAGTTTCCATGTTGGGATACCTAGATTGTGAGGTCTTACATGACCATATATCCTATGGATATTTACCAGATAGACTTTTTTAAGGATGTAGTCATGTTATAATTCTCTAGATATGGACATTGGCCAATGTAATGATGTTGTATGAGGTGATGGGAGAGTTTTAAACATCTCATATTATTGTATATCCTAGTGTGGGAAATGGATAAATGGTCCTTAATAAATATTTTCTATTGGTATACATGAGATGTAATGTGGATGAGTTCATATCAATGTGCCTCAGATGTCAGTAAGTGAAGGATGAGATCCATGATTGGGTAGCTTCATTGGAATGTCTTAAGATTCCAAAGTGGAAATGGGATTTAATATCCCTACTGATTTCAATAGGGAAACCCTGGATAAAGAGACTCAATGATACCATCTAGGTGATATTTGACTAACTTAAAAAGTTGTCACATTTCCTTTCAATCCGGGAGAAGTGTTTGGTGGAGTGTTTGGGGAAATTATATGTATGGGAGATCATCCTCTTGATCGGGTTCCTTCTACTATTCCCTATGACCATGATGTCACATTCAAATCAAGATTGTGGGAAGGACTTCAAGAGACATTTGAGACCCAGATGATGATGAGTACAATGTTTCACCCCTAAATTGATGGGATGACATAGTAAACTCTCTATGTTCTGGAGGATATGTGGAGGTATTTCATATTAAACCTAGTCTGGATTTGGGAGGATCAAATTAATTTGATAGAGTTTTCCTCAAATAATATCTATCACTGTATTATCATCCAGACACCATTCAATTCCATGTATTCGATATCTTGTAGGTCAACCATATATTTGAATGTGATTTCTGAGGGATCAATTTTTTGGAAAAATATTGTGCATGTGAAAATGGATAATGTATTGTTCATTTGAAAATGGATGAGGATATCTGAGGGTAGGTATAAATTATTATCAGATCAATTTTATGGGGTCATGGAGTTCATGAATATAGGCTAACATTTCCTAGGACACTTTCCATGATAATGATTGTAATGTTTTGTTTGGGGTGGTATGTTATCCCTAAGGTTTATCTGGTAATTTGAGATATTTTAGATGGTTTTTGATGTCCCATACCACCATTACCAGCCACCATAGATTTATCGGTTGAAAAAAATCATCCCCATGTCACTGTTGGGGAGATACATTCATAAACCCACACACATTATTGACTATGGTGATATAGACCATGGGGATAGATCCTCCTCCATAGAGAGCCTAGTAGAAATTGAGAATCATCTATAGAGTACTATATGTTGTTAGAACAGACCCATGGATTGTGTGTTTCTATAGAAAAGGGCATACATAAGAGAACAAGTTAGTGGGAGATCAATATATGGTATCAGTGTCCTGACTTTTTTTTTGGTTTTTCATTTCAAGGGGAAAAATTTTGAAATAGAAATTAATGTAGATACCCTAGTTTTTAATTAAAATAACATTAAATATATCTTGAAATACATTCAAAGGTTTTAACTGAGACGATGCATGATTCTTATGTGATGTGTGACCAAAATTAATTTTATAAAAAATTTAAATACATTTTATAGCACCTGTGTACATTTTTAAAAAGATAATGGGATAACTCTGTAGAAAAATATTAGATCTAAAAAATTAGACCCATATTGAATCCAAAAGCTGTTTTTACCCTAAGTGAATCCTAATGTTTGTTGTTGCGGTTACTTTGGATAAAACTTACGTGATTCCCCAAACATGCACTTTCAGATTTAGGACTAAGAAATATGAGTTATTTTTTTAAAGGTAACAGAAAATTTTATAGTACACTATAAATTCAAGGACCATTTCTATTATAGTTTTCATAAAATTAGACAAAATCATACATATTTTTAGATATTCGCAAAATATATTCAATTTAATAAATATCTTTGTGTGAAAAACCTCTAGAAATGAAACAAAAAACTTCAGATATTCTACTAACATAATTAAATATTTTTAAAACATGGGTTGAGAACAAAATTTTCCAAGTGTAGGATTTCAATAAACTACTGATAAACTAATTAAAAAAACACATATAAATTTCATGGAAATGTTTTATAAAAAAATGTTACATATTATATATTGTTAAAATTTGAATTTCAAATTTCCTTTTGAAAAGTTCATTTTATTTATCCTTTAAAAATATTAGAAGATAATAAAATTTCAGGTGTAAATTATGATACATAATAGTCCCTTGGAAAAACATGTGACCACTAGTAGCATCACATGTAAGGAATTTTTATCAGGAGGTCCTGGTTTTATCCCACATTCATTATCAAATCATTTGATACTCATGTATGAAATTTCATAAAACATTTTTATCAGTTTCATCTTTCTCATTTCATTACCCAAAAACCATTCTACATCATACATAAATTATGTTTAGAGGAGAAAATAATATTACATCTTCATTACATTCTAGTATATTATTTTTAATAAAATGTAATAGAACATGGGGAAATCTACTATTTCAATGAATTTATTTTATTTCAAATTCATGAACAAAATCTCTTATAAATTAAAATGAAATCTTGTGATAAAATACATAAAATAAAAACCACATTTATAGATGATGATAATATCGAATATTATTAATTAACATCATGATAACTTTTATAATTAAATATGTATTGTAAATGTAAAGCACAAAAGGTAATATCCTATATTGAATTAAAGATCAAACAAAACTAAATATATTTTCTCAGTAAAAATAATTACATTGAAAATTTAATACAATGAAACATCCATTAAAATTATAAAAGAATTTTTGTGGTGGCTAATATCATATATTAAAAGATAGGATTTTGAGAAAATCGTTGATTGTATTATTTCATATATAAAATAATAGAATAATTATTTTTATAAAATAAATTCCATTACTATGGGGTTTCTAATGGAAGAGTAAATATTTAATCCTTACACAATTGTGATTTTAAATAAAATAATAATTTTTTTGACTTAAAACATCTTATTAAATTCATAATTTATTTAAAAAACATAACAGCTTACTAGGTAATTCATATAATTTACATATTGAAACATAATTTTGGTAGATTTAACCAATTTAAAAAATTCCCTTATAAAACTGAATTCATCTAATCTAAATATAATAAAAAAACTCATCTTAGAAAAAAATATAACACTATAAAAGCAATGAATTATATAAATTAAATTAAAAATAAATGTGATTTAAGAAACCCTATTGTTGGTGCTTGAAAAAAATAGTTTCCCACCATGTTTGTGGGATAAGCGTTAAACATAATTTTCCGACATCTATGATTTAAATTCTGAAAAAAGAAATAAAAATTTCTAATCATTATAATATTATTTATTCTAATAATATCAACTTAATTTTTTACCAAAATGATTTCTTTGAATGTGATTAAAATTAATCCTAGTGATTAAGTTAGGATTAGGCATAATTGAGGACAAAACCTTATTCTTAAGGACCAAAATAACCTAAACACAAGTAAAAAATAAATTATTTTACAAAGAATCAACCATAACATCTAGTAGTTGGAATTTTATGTTTTATTTGGATATTATTAAATTGAAGGGCCATATATCAATGGTTACGTAAAGAAAAATAAAAAATGATTACTTTCATTACATTTAATATTTTTAAGTCATTAGGTTATGTAATAAACATCATATATTAGGTAATACATATTATTTTGAAATAAAAATGGGGTTTTTATCATAATAATTTATCATTAATTTTTAGATATGATTTAATTAGTTAAAATGTTTATGAAACACCAATATAATGATTATTTAGTTAATAATAAACTACAATAAATGATAAGATAAATATTAAAAGTGAATTAAATTGGTTGACATATTATAAATAATTATTTTTTAAGATTTTAATATCACATTAAAAAATTTTAACATAATAAATTTTTATTTTAAATTATTTTCATATTTTAAAATAAATATTAAATAAATAATGTAAAAATTATCATTATTGTATTTTTATAACAAATTATATTTTATTAAATGATTTAAATTCATTGAAAGAACTATATAATTACAATTGATTTATTAGAGAAAAAATATATATAATATTGTATATTAATGGATTATTTGATTATTTATAATTAATATATTTACCCTAATATTGTGAAAACATTGTTAGCATGGTCTCAGTTTAAGTAGTATTTTCGGTGTCACATGCAGTTGTTTAAAATATTAATTTCCAAAAGTCAGGATATTTTTATATTATAAATTATGTATCATATTTATAATTCATTGTCTCTCTATTATATAAAAAATATCCATTTATTTTTGTCTTAATGGTTAACTATCCTAGTTTAGAAAACCTGATAATTTAATAAAAAACCAAAAAAAAAATTGGGGAATCATAGAAGTTATGATACCAAATTATTATAATAAATATTTTATTATCTGGTGTAGATTTCGGTAGACCATAATTTCACATTACACTATTAGTTTTTCATTTTTTAGGAATATTAGGTAAATATTACCTCCCATTATTGAATACATTTTTGTTTTTACAAGAGTTCCACTCCCCATCCACCATGATTCCTAAATTTTGGAATACATCCTTCATTATAATAACTTACTCCATGATTTATAAATTTGGGAATACATCCATAAATGGATGCCCATGGATTCAGACCAAGAAGAGTTACCCGATTTAGAGATAATACCCTCCCTCAAGATCATTTCCTTAATATTCTTTCTACACCACCTCCAATATGTTTATGAAAAACTAGTATAAAAAACCATTATCCACAATATAATAGTATGTTTTATGATAATGGATAGACCTACACTTAATCACACTTCCATATAATGGGTAATGAACATACATTTTACGTGTACAATGAACTACAGCCTAATGAAATGATGATTGTTCATTGTTCCTTTGCTGCCTCTAATAGTGGGAATTGTTGTCAAAATTATAATATATATATATATATCTATATATTATTTTTATAATGTCATTATATTTTGGTAATTTTAATTTATAACTTACTATTATGATTTCCATCTTCTAAAAGTATGATAATTTCTTTTGAGGAACTGTAGTCTACCGTCCCCTCAATGCGATATGATTCATTCACACACTACATGAAATGTTTAAATGATAGGTTTAGTTAATATATATGATATAAAAATTATACTACTTAATTATATATATATATATATATATATATATATTTGTTTTACATTATTTCTTTCAACATAACAATTAAACAGAAATAGTTTTCACAAGTATGTACGACATACCGTCTCTAGGAACATTGTATTCCATTTCAAACATTTATATTCAGTTGATTAATTAAATATATATATATAGGGTATTAAAAAATATATGTCATGTTTTAAATTATTTAAATCATTATACTTGTATAAGGAACAAATATATAAAAAATTGGGAAACATGTAAAAAACAAATAAAATATACCAAAAGTGTAACCATAATAAGGACACATTATCAAACAAGTACAACAAAGCCATAATCAAACCATATATGTTATTATATATTACAATATTGTTCAATGACAGATTTATAATAGACTTAAATTTATTATACTGATGTTTTGAAAGGGTACTATAAGATACAAGACACTAGGTAAGGGAATTTCATCTCAATTTTTATTTTTGTGAGATGCATGATTATTTACCAACCAATACATTTGTTTGGTATTAATACTACCCCGGAATGTATTATATTATAATTATAATTAAAATTATTCCTATATTAACATCCATTTTATGATCTATCTATAATATAATTTATGTTTCAAAAGTTACCAAATCTTTGATGTAATTTTGTCTCATTTTTCCTACTTTAAGACACATGAAATGTTATGAAAATTTATTTTTACATGTGGATTATATAATGTTTTTGATATTTTTATGCTGAATATATTTTTTATAATGAAATTTTAAGATTTATTTAATTTCATATTATTAAAAAATTTATATGGTTCAATGTTACAATGTGGTAAGAGTTTATTGAAACAATATCATCCCTTTTCGAGATTGTTTATGATTATGATTACTTTGATTAAAAAATTATGATCCACATCTCAAGAACACTCATGAATTTTATTCTCCTCTATTAATTCATGATATATTCATAAAATGTTATTATTATTTCACTCTTTGGTAAATTACATATTTCAGAAACTGTATTAAGAACCTTCAAATTCACCCCTCTATAAAATAGAAAATATGTGTATCTTCAAACCCATGTTTTCTAAAAAGGGGTTTTAGGAATATTGTATTAATATCATATTATCATTAAAATATATTATTTTCATTTTTTCATTGACCTATTTGTTGAATGGAATATTCTTAATGCCTTCTGAATGATGCATTTTTTCCATCAAAGATAACATCTGTTGGAGTTACTCATGCATTTCTCGGGAAATGATTCATTTATTACTTTCATATTATTTATCTAAATATAATATTTATTCTATTAATTTTTATATAAAATATTTTTCACTTTCATGATTTATATTAATACGAATTAGACTTAATTTCAAGGGAAATACATTGAATAAATTATTGGGGAACATATTTTTCAAATGTTAAATTATGATTTCATTTTTATGACACAAATTCCACTTCTTGGATTATGATATGATTTTTTTATGAATGAATCTAACATGTATGTATGATTTCATTATGAGATAGGCGGCCTATATCTGTAGAATATTCCTTGGGTAAATATTTACATCTCATGAGATAAGAGTTGATGGAATGTGAAATGAACTAATTTCAGTGTTATAGGGAAAGAAGGAGGAGTGAACTAGGTTCCCTAATATGGGGAAAAACGAGGAGTGAACCCGGTTCAGTAATATAGTTTTGGAACATTGAGTGAACAAGGTTTAGTAATACATGTTTGGAATAAGGACTGATCTTGGTTCAGTAATACAGGGTCAGAATGGGGCGTGAACCCGATTCAGCAAAGGATGTTCCCACTAAGATGGCATTGGAAGTGATGCCTTGAATATTACTAAAATCATATCATATAATTATTTGTTCTCCAAATTTTTATGTTTTATTACTATGTTATATGTTCATGTCTTGTGTTATTCATTTATTTACGATTCTTATCTTATGAACATCGATGAATTATTCCTTGATTCAAGTTTATAGTCTTTTATATACAGAGTATGACATTATATTTTCATGATCATGTTATCATACACTTATACTCATTATTATAAATACATATATTCCATGTTTACCCATACATATAATTCAAGGTTTCCCAATTTAATGGTACGTTCCCCATGTTATGAATATTTATATTACTTTTGATTTGATTAAGAAGGGTGCTAGCCCTGAAGAACCAAGTAGGACATAATGTGACCTATTGATGTAGCAGTTTTGATGTTTCCATGTTTCCCAAGGCACTAGACAGATATGTTTATTGGATGTATATCTGTATAATGTCTAAATTATTCATAAAAATTTATTTAATGTCTATATATTCGAAGTGTTGTTTTTCTAGTCCTAGATGGGTTGGTTGATTATTTATTGGTATAATAGATTTCTCATTTTCAGGATGGATTTGGGATTTATCCCATTTGGAGGAATTTATTGGTAATTAATGAAATAGTTTCGCATTATTTTGATTGAGGAATTTAGGAAATGTAGCCATGTGTTTGAGTGTAAATTCATGATTCCATTCAATGGGATTCTAACTATCTTCATGCGATTTGGTACACTAATACAATGGGTTTAGGGGTAAATTTTACGTACATCATATATGCATAAGACTTTTGAGTATCCTTATTGAGTAAACTACATATATATATATATATATATGATCATATTAAATTTGTAAATATTAACAAAATTGATGCCTCCGTGTAGAATCCATCCAGGATACCTATTTCAGATAACTATGACCATACATTGAGTTATGAGGACTTACTTCATGGTATACACTTGAGATGATTATTATAGGTTGATAGATAGAAAAACCCCCCAAATGTAGATTAGAATATTATACCCCTATAGTATGTTGAGGATGAAACAAGGCTTAAATAACTCTAAAAATTCCATCACTGGAGGCTTTTTATGTTTTGTTGTGATAATGATGACTAAGAGGAGGTGGATTTCCGAGAAATGGGAGGAGGGTTGACTTTTCCAGATAATCTAGAAATAGAATGATATAGTGTTCATGAAGGAAGCCATCAATTTCCCACTGAGTAGCTGGGAGCTGGTATATTCCACTTTGGAATATACCTGATGAGTCCATAATCTGATCTACCAACTTAAGTTAGTTTTTTTGAGAGAATTAATACCACTCATTCATACACACAATTATGATTCAAGAGCATCTAGAGTTTTATAAATGAAGGATTATAGTTTCATAGTATGTTGTGTTGTCCAAAAAACTTACGCTGTACTCCCCTTACATGATTCATGATGGATGCTTCTAGACAAAAAATTATGGTCATGGATTCGGGATATACAAATGTGTTTTCATGAAACCCATATACATTCCCACTTATTTTGGAGTGATGGAGTATGTTTTGGTTATATATATAATCATTTTAGATTGATTCCATATAACTGGAGATGGAAGAGCGATTCTTAGTGCTGAGCCATCAGTAGTTTCTAACATGTCTGTGTCCATAGGATCTCAGCTCAAGAGACCTCCCAATTACCACAGTCAGAAACAAGTTCATGTGGCATAGGAAAAAATTTCGAGACTTGGTAGCCATTGATTGGTCGTGTTATCAATGTGACAATAAAGAAAAAATTTTGTGTGATTTACCTACTAGACATATTGATGAGGGACGACTTATAGTTGATGGATTTTGACAACATTGTCAGTGTCATGATGATGGATCTACCCATACAATGGTATGGTTATCCATATGGAGGTGTATTATGTAGATGAGTAGGATTGGATCCTAGAGGAGGAGTTGTGGTAAGTGTATAATGGTATGAGATCCTTCAACCTTCAGCATTTGACATCCCAAATCTGGATCAAGGTGCTCTTGGTCATAGATTTGGACATCCACAAGCCATGGAGGCATATGAAACTGTGACACATGAAATGATTGAGGATATGATATATTTTTATTCAAATTTTTATTTAGTAATAGTAGAAATATGTGTGAGTCATTCCCTTATATATTTTTTATTCATGTAATAATTGGAGCTCCCAGTTTTTTCTTTATACCAATAGAGTTTCACGAGGTTCTAATGAGGAACACCATTTCTATATCTTCTATCTACTAGAAATGTGAGCTATCTCTTGGTGTAAATAGGTTTTTTTGAACCTTTTGGTCATATTTATTGGACTATATTATCTCATAGTAGTTATGGATTTGATTTACATAGTTTGAATCTATGTTGATTGTCTCCACAGATGGGTTAAATGCGTTCACACTAGTAGGAAGTGAATACCTATTATGGGTTAGAGAGATTTCATAGAGGGATGTGTGGGATTTTTGAAGAAGGATATTGCATCGTATTACACATAAGTTTTTTATTTTAACCCTTGGAATAATATAATGTTGAGTAATATGGATTCTTTTAGTTATGGAGGATTTTATTGGAATCTTCACTAGGATTTTCCTATACTCCCTCTGAGGCAGTCGATTGAGTTTTACATTGAATTACACCCCAATGATTCTCCAATTTCTAAATTAAAGTATCATATAGAACCTAATAAGATCTACGATATGGGGATTCAATTGGTGTACCTTTGAGAGAATTTTATTATTAGTCCCACTATGTCCCCAAGAGTATCTCCTTGGATGATGATGGATGTTCTAGAAGGGATCTTAGGGCCATTAAGGATTGTCATTCCTTGAAATACGACACCATAAATAAAAATTACACCTTTCTATGGATTGATAACCAATTTGATCAGTGGTGAGTTGTGATATAGTTCTCAAACATCAATATTAGGACCGACTACTAGAAGTTGAGAGTTCTTGAGGATGATACTCCTAAGATGGAATTACAGTGTTATTATGGGCACTATGATTTCTTTGTTTTTTCTATTTTTATGGAAAATTCCCCCACTGTGAATATAGATTTGATGAGTTGGATATTTCCCTATAGATAGAACATTATGTTGTTTTATTTATTGAAGAAATATTCATATTATCTACATCTAAGTAGGCACATAAATTGAACTAGACTATGATCCAAGATCTGATTCAATAACATTAGATTTATGGAATTATATCTAAGTGATAGTTTTGAATGCATGATTACAAATTTCTTGAGAATATTATTTCATTTCATAGATTATCCATAGAACTAGAAAATAATGAAGCATTTTTTTCTTGGGAGGCACCCAAGATAATTTTTGAGGTGAGAAGTTTTCCAATATTAGAGAGGTAATACACATGGTTTATGGAAAACATATATAGGATATTCAACCATTTAACCACCTTGATGAGGATAAGGAATCCATTCACCTATAATGTTCAATTATAGAGAGTTGTAGAAGAGTTAGAGATGAGGCTATTGAGTGATACTTAGTTAGACTAACATAGAAGGGTGTACAGAACAAAGTGTATTGAGATTCCTCAAGAGTTTGGATTGGGGGTATGCTAATATAGAGACTAGAAGTTATCAAATATGGGTCAAAGTATTTAATACCCCATGAGTAGAACTATGTTACTCAATACATTGAATTGGAATAAATTTTTTTTAGACGTTGTGAATGAACAATATTCCTGGAGAGAACTTTTTTTGTTTAATAAACACATCTCAGCATCTAGTATTTATTCAAACTGAGTGACAAGAGCATGGGGAAGAGTCACTAGAGGGAGTTATCTAATTACTATGACATTTAGATGGTCTATTCTCTAGTAAAGGGAATCATAGTAGAATATTCATGTTGCAAGATGTCCCATGTTTGTTTGGTGTAGGAGGGTCATAGAGGCTCTCTTCTTTTTCGGTGACCATGGCTGATCCATAAGGTGAAGTGTTTCTTTAGTCAATGTTATTGACTCTTCTATACCTCTAGATTATAAGAGTATCCATATTGGGAGACATCGATTTTGGGGGATTACATGACCATATATCCAATGGTTATTTAAAAGGTATACTTTTTAATGGATTTAATCATGTTTTCCTTTCCTTGAGATGGTCATTCATCCATGTAATTATATGGTATAATGTGATGAGAGAGTCTTAGAAAACTGATTCGTTTTTAAATTCTAGTTTTGGGAAGGTGTAAAAAGACCTTCATCAATATTTGTGGTAGTTATACATAGGACATAGTGTGGATGATTTCATATCATTGTGCCTTTCATGTGAGCAAGTGAAGGATGAGCTCCATGATCCGGTAGCTTCATTGGAATGTCAGAAGCAGATGAAGTGGAAATGGCATTGAATAAACCTAGAAATTGAAATTGGGATTCCACAGATAGAGAGACTCAATGATACCATCTTGGTGATAGTTGAATGACTTACTAAGTTTTCACATTTCCTTTCAATCTAATAGAATAGTTTGGTGGAGTGTTTGGGGACATTTTTTGTATGGGATATCATTCTCCTTGATAATTTTCCTTCTACTATTCCCTCTGACCATGATGTCACATTGACAACATGCATTTGGGGAGGCCTCTATGAGGCATTCGAGACCTAGATGATGATGATTACAACCTTTACTCCCATAATATATGGGAGGAATTAGTAAACAATCTTTGCTATAGCAGATATGTGGTGGTCCTTAATGTGAAACAGTGGTTGGAGTTGGGCATTTGATATAGTTTTAATACAATAATATCTACCATTTTATTATCAACAAGGCATCATTTGATTCCCTATATGGGATAACTTGTAGGTCAAGTTAATATTGGAATGATATTAGTGAGGGGTCACTTTTTGGAAAAAAATATAGTGCATGTGAAAATGGATAATATCTTGGTCATACAAAAATGGATGTGGAAATCTCAGAGTAGGTATAAATATTTCTAGATCGATTCCATTAGACCATGATGTTCAGGAATAGAGTTCAACATTTCCTGAGAGTTTTTCCATGATGAGGATTGCAATGATTTGTTTGGGGATGTATCTATCCCCAAGGATCATCTAGTCATTTGATATATTTTAGTGGTTTTTTTATATTCCTTTCCACCTTGACATAAAACCACATATGGAGTGGGGGAACAACGTCTTCCCTATGATAAAGATGAGTGGATACATGTATAAATCCACACCCATTATTGACTATGGTGATAGGGACATTGATGATAGATCAACTATCATATAGAACCTAGTAGAAATTGAGTACCTTCTATAGAGGACCATATTTAGGTGGACTGTGACAACCGGGCCCCGGTGACAGCACAACCACCCCACCTTAACATGGCCATCGGGTCCTGGCCCACCAGGTACCACTAGTTGCCCCGCAGGCACGTGGGGCCCACCCTAGGGTCCACCCACGTGCCCGAACGGGATATCTGACTAATGATAGTCCCCACAGGCCAACACATGTCCTTTCCAGTGGGCTTTGTCCTCACTCACACACACCTTGAGAAACTTCCCAAGAGGTCACCCATCCTGATCACTACTCCAGACCAAGCACGCTTAACTGTGGAGTTCTAATCAGGTAGGCTCCTGAAAAGGAAGGTGCACTTTGTTGACATGAGTCATATCATTTAGTCATTTAACCCTTTATCATTTTGGGGATGTTACAATCACCACCCCTTTAGGGCACAATGCCCTCGTTGTGGGCCCTACATATCAACCCAGGCAGTGCACCGCGCACTTAAGGCCGGGTTCCTCCTCTGATACCAAATGTGACAACCGGGCCCCGGTGACAGCACAACCACCCCGCCTTAACATGGTCGTCGGGTCCTGGCCCACCAGGTACCACCAGTTACCCCGCAGACACGTAGGGCCCACCCTAGGGTCCTCCCACATGCCCGAACGGGTTATCTGACTAATGACAGTCCCTACAGGACAACACATGTCCTTTCTAGTGTGTTTTGTCCTCACTCACACACAGCTTGGGAAATTTCCCAGGAGGTCACCCATCCTGATCACTACTCCAGTCCAAGCACGCTTAACTGTGAAGTTCTAATCAGGTAGGCTCCTGAAAAGGATGGTGCACCTTGTTGACATGAGTCATATCATTTAGTCATTTAACCCTTTATCATTTTGGGGATGTTACATTAACCGGCCCCATGGGTTGTGTGTTTCTATAGCATAGGGTCATACATGAGAGCCCATGTTAGTGGGAGATCATGATGTGGAATCAGTATCCCAACTATTTTTTCATTTCATGGGGAAAAATTATGAATTAGCGATTAATTTAAGGACCCTATTTTTTCATTAAAATAACTTTTAATATATGTGGAAATAAAATAAATGGTAGGAACTAAGACTTTGCACCCTTCTGATGCATTTGTGTTTGAAATTAATTTTATAAAAATTTTAAATATATTTTATAACACATGTGTAGGGGTTTTATCAAATAATGGGAAAAGTCTCATGAACAATATTAGATCAAAAAATCAGTCCAAGGTTGAATCTATAAGGCAATTTTTACCATAGGCACAAAATAGTGTTAGTTTTTGTGGTTCATTTTTATAAAATAGATGTGATACCCCAAACATGCACATTCAGATTCAGTACGAAGACATACATGATATTTTTTTAATGGTAATTGAAAAATGTATAGTACAACATAAATTCTAGGACCATTTCTATCCTAGTTTTCATAAAATTAGATAAAATTAGACATATTATCATAGTTTCACAAAATATATTCAATTAACTAAATATCATTTAGTGAATTACCTATTGAAATGAAACATGGACAGTAGAAAATTCTACTTAACTAGTTCAATATTTTTAAATCCTGGCATGAGAATAAAATAATCCCTATATTGGATTTCAAATAACTGGTTATAAAATAATTTAACAAAAAACTCATAAACTTTTCATGGAAATATTTTATAAAAATAAAAATACATATTATATTGAAATAATTTTAATTCTAAAATTCATTTTGAAAGGATCATTTTATTTATCCTACCAAAAAATTTGAAGGTAATCAAATTTCGTTGATAAATAATGATACTCAGTAGTGTTGAGTCAATAAGGTTTTCCTTATGACTTTTCCATTCCTTCATGTTTTGGGGAGATTGTTAGTCACTAAGGTTTCCTTATGAATTCACCATCCATTCTTGTTTTGAAAATCCAAAACACCTTATCTCAAGGCAAAAATAATTTTATCCTGTGTTTTACTTCTATAAGGAAAAATTTTCTATCCCAAGGAAATTTATCCTTACCATTTTTTTATTGTTGTTCATTATTTTAACTAAGTATAAAATTTAGTTTCATATATAAATTATCGGAATCCTATAATACTTAGATATGAAGTATTCTGTTTTAGGATCTGAATTCCCACTACAAATTCTAGTGCCGATTCTCATTATGAATTCTGATGATGAATTCTCATTACGAATTGTAATGATGAATTCTCATTGTGAATTCCGATGACGAATTATCATTACGAATTCTAATGAATAATTATCATTATGAATTCTGATGAAGAATTCTCATTACGAATTCTGATGATGAATTCTCATTATGAATTCTGATGATGAATTATCATTATGAATTCAGATGATGAATTCACATTACGAATTCTGATGACGAATTCTCATTATGAATTCTGATGACGAATTATCATTATGAATTCTGATTTTGAATTCTGGATACAAATTATGGATACGAACTTTTATTATGTTCGACTCTGAATTCTTCTGATAAACAGAATCCTAATATTCTTGCATTATAGACTCCTAATATATTTTCATTAGACTTCGAACTTTTTTCTTAAACTCCGAATATTTGATTTTTCTTATATAACTATATTTTTTCTTATACTTGTTTTGTTATAAAATGATGTCATCTATTCTGTTTCTAACTAACTATTGGTTGAGTGAAATGTGTGTAGGTCCCATTGAAATTTAAGGATGACTATGTCCATTAGAGGAGGGATCTGACCATTGAAGTAGTGCCTATAAACAGGAGTTCATTTGAAAGTTCCCACAAATGTTTTGTGACTCTAGAGACCATATGCTGTTGAAGTTCTTTCTAGAGAGAGACTTTCATTACTTTGTGTGTACTAAACTTCTCATTCAGATTTGCTTTGTGTGATTCCGAATGTTGGTGATGACATTCGTGGGCTTCCGGGGATAGGAAGATAGAGGATCCGACTACCTTGAAGTTTGAGAGCTTTCATGCTGAGGAAGACAGAGGTTCCAACTACCTTGAAGTTGAGGGCTTGCAGGGACAACAAGATTCTATACACTTTATGGTAGAATGTTTTACTTATAAACTTTTGTTAAGTTTGATTTTCAGATCCATATTTCTGGAACCTATCAATGTTTTAGAACATATAGGTGTTGTGAATCTACTTAGTTTATCATTGATAAAAATAGTTTTCTGTAACCAACATTAAAGGTTCAAAAGAATTTTTTAAAGTGTACAATTCACCCCCCTCTTGTATTTGAGTATCTTATCGATCCTACATTTGGTATTATAGATTATATCATTATCACATACCATCTCACAATTGGTATCAGAGGATTCAGTTCAATATGAATTAATCTCACGATTATATTCAGAAGGAAATTCTCGGAGTTAGATTTTCCGGATTCATATTTTTCAGAATCTATTTTTCGGATTCATATTTTTTTTCCAGATTCATATTTTTTGGAATCTATTGTTCAAACTCATAGTTCAGATTCCCTTTTTCTTAGAGATACTTATGCTCTATATTTTCTTGCGTAGAATATTATCCTTGTTTACAAACTTTTCATACTAACATGTTTTTGTGGAAAGACTTTTCTTATAGATGATAGGAATTAATGTTATTTCCATAGAAAATCTTCATCCAACCAGACCACCAATATTTGATGGTAGTGATTACGAATATTGGAGAGATCATATGAATACTTTCATTATCAAAACCGGGGTTGAAAATTTTGTTATGCTTACCATTGGATATACAATTCCTGATAAAGAAGTAAGTGCCTTTACAAATGAAGAAAAGCATGAATATCAATTGAATTACACAGTACGCAACACTTTACATTGTTCAATGACTAGAAATATATATATCCAAATTTAATCTTGTGAAGCAGCAAATTCTATATGGAAGAAACTTTAAGTTACTCACATTGGAACTTCCAAAGTAATTGAGACGAGAAGAGCCATGCTTAGAGATGAATATCATGGTTTTAGTTTTCCTTATGGTGAACCCATATGCAAGGTGAAACAGAGATTCATGACTATTGTGAATAGTTTACAATCAATGGGTGAAAAAGGATTAGATGATGAATCTCTTGTTGACAAGATTATCGACATCATGCCGAATGAGTGGGAATCTAAAAGGACTTTAATTGATGAGAATAGAAAGGTTACTCAGATTAACCTTGACGAGATGTTTGGAACTCTTCTTCAGAATGAGACTAGAATGAAGAGAGATGATGATATTGTGAAGAAGAAGAATGGAAATGGCAGTGTTTCTTTTACTACTACTTCAAATTATATGAATGAAAAGACTCCTGTTAGAGTTACTATATCCGTATCTAAGAAAGTTTTTATCCATTCCGAATCTAGTGGATGTGAATCCTCTGAAAATGAATTAAAAAATCTTTCTCGAAGGATGAACAAGATAGCTAGACAGAGGAACTTTCAATAAAAATATAAGAAGAAGGAAAGGAAAGACAAGAATGATTCAGAAGTTACATGCTATGAATGTAAGAGAGCTGGACACATAAGACCTGATTTTCCCTATGCACAAGACAAAAGAATGGAATGACATTCTAAGAAAAACAGAAAGAACTATTACCAGTCCAAATCCAAGAAAGTGTTGAAAGCTAATGACACATGGAGTGCTAGTGGTGGAGACTCTTCAAATGAAACTTCGAATTTTGAATCTTCTGAACAGAAGAATCTTGGTCTTTTATCCAGGATACCTATTGATAATTATAGCTTGATGGCTATGGTATACAATTCTGAATCAATGAACAATGTTTATTTTAATTCTAATGATAGTAAATATTATAAATCTTCAGATGAAGAATCCTATTCTGATGAAGATAATACTTTACAAACCTATGAAAATGTTTCAAGGTTTTCCAAACTCCTAAAGAATGAGAATTCAAAACTCATGACAAAACATGATAAGGAAAAATCTAGGAATACTATTCTTACTAGGGAAATATTAGATCTTTCTAAAGATATTGATAAGAAAAATTCGTATTTTGAAAGTATTTAAAAAATTCTTGATGAAGTATGTTCTGAGAAGAATAAACTTTCTAAAGATCTAGAAAAATGTATTTTCTAAGAAAAATATTTTCAAGCCTAATTCTAGCTCAAAATCAGAAGTTTTTGAAGACAAGAACATAGTTATTAAACTCAAATCCAAAATATTTTCCTTGAGGAATTGTTTGTCAATATTTACCCTAGGTATGGAAAATTTTGATAAAATGTATTCACAAATCTGACCTCGAAGGAATAATTATGGTTTTGATTACACTAGTTCTAAACCGATTTTTAGTGAAAACTACTTTGTTCCTCACAGTGCCCCATTCTTTACTAAATGTCAGTGTGGTGGTCACAGGGAAAAGTATTATTCCTTAAAAAAAACCCAGTCATTAGGATTTCATAAGGCTTATTTTTCAAAGAAGATATGGGCACCCAAACTTTTTCTTTCTGATACATCTGGATCCAAACAAGTCTGGATTCCGAAAATCTAACTTTTTCTTATTTTCAGGAAAATAGAGAATGTATCAACAAAAATACTTGGTACATGGATAGTGGATGTTCCCGGCATATGACCGGTAACAAAAACTATTTTGAAAAGATTATCAAGACGAATGGAGGAAAAGTAACTTTTGGAGATAATGCTCAGGGAGAAATTATTGGTATAGGTAACATCGTTCTTCTTGGAAAATCATTGATTTCAAATGTTTTATTTGTTAAAGGTATTAAGAACAACCTCATTTGAATATGTCAGTTATGTGATAAAGTTTACCTTGTGAATTTTAGGAATGATAAGTTCTTAGTACACAATTCCAAGGAAGAATTTATTCTTTCTTCCAATAGGTAAGAGAATGTTTACACACTAAACATAGAAGACCTTAAGAGCCAAGACTTACCTTGACTTAGTGTAATGGAAGATAATTCATGTTTATAGAATAGAAGTTTAGGACCCTATAAGCATAGAAACTTATGGAAACATTCTAAGAAAGATTTAGTTAAGTATCTAACTGAGCTTAGATTTGATTCTTCAAAACTATGTTTACCTTGTTAATACGGAAAGAATCATAAATAAAGTATTAAACCCATTGGGTAAGTCTCAACCACTGATGCATTACAGCTAGTGCATATGGATATTTTTGGTCCTACACAATCTAGAAGCATGGGGGGAAGATATTATGTATTTGTTTTGGATGATGATTACACTAGATTTACATGGGTCAATTTTCTAGCAATGAATTCTGAAGATTTTTCTTATTTCAAAATTTTTAGAGCCCAAGCCAAAAATGAGAAAAACCTTCCATTGAAAACTATTCATAGTGACCATGGAGGAGAATTTAAAAATTCTGATTTTGAATCTTTTTGTAGTACAAAAGGTATTACTCACAACTTCTCAGCACCAGGAAAACTTCAACAGAATGGTGTTGTCGAAAGAAGAAATAGAATTCATCAAGAGATAACTAGAACCATGTTCAGTGTGTATTCAGTAGCCAAATATTTTTGGGCTGAATCTGTAAGTACTGCTTATTATACTATAAATCGAGTTTTGATTAGACCTTTTCTTAATAAAACTCCTTATGAGTTATGGAATGGTAGAAAACCTAGATGTTCCTTCTTTAGGGTTTTTGACTTCTAGGTATTCATTTTGAATACTAAAGATAATGTACACAAATTTGAAACCAAAATTTGATGAAGGAATTTTCATAGGCTACTCCACAACTTCTAAGTCTTATAGAGTTTTCAACAAAAACACATATACTTTAGAGACCCGTAAATTTCAAGGAAATTTTTTCTTAATATCTTTGGGATTTTATGAGTACGTTGTTTCCGAAGGCACCTGATTCTGAGGCCCGGTGTGCCCGGAATCAATTTATGATGTTTAGATCGGGTACGTTTAGTTAACGAATGGGCAGGTTTTCCTAACTTTTGAACCGGTGCTCGGAATCGAAATCCGAGGAAACCGATGAAACCGAAGAGCCGGTATTTGCATAGTAACACCTTTTCTGAAGGTGTGTTTTCTCGGAAGGAGTTGTTAAAAATGTGAAGTATTAAAATATAGTTGTTAAACAATTATATTTTTACTACACTACGGATGGTTAAGTGTTGTGGAAAAGGATGATGTGAGGATGTTGGGGTGGGGCCCACATGATCCCCCCCACCTTCAATTTCCCCAACACCCCTTTGAACCCCCTCTTTAGCAATTAATTTGTAACTACTCCACATTAAAATACATGCCAATAAAGTGCCTCATTAATTTGGCAACGCATGTTAATTAATTCGGTGAATTCAATTTGAATTTTGAAAAAGGATGGCATGAGTAATAAAATAATGAAAGATTTATTTTATTGTTTTTGAATCGATGTGTGGAAATTTTTGGAGAGGAGGGGTCTAGCCTTGAAGAATGTCTTCTTCCTCGTTGAAGAACGCGAAGAACGCCGGACCACCAAGGAGAGATGATGTTCTGATATCTCCCTTCTCTGCAACCGGTGTGGGACGACATCCTCTTCTTTGATGCTCGCCAACGCCGTCTTTGAACCAACCTCACGACGCCGTTTTTCTGTGATGATCCTTTTACAACAACTTCATGAGGTAGGGTTTTAAGTTCAAATTTAATGGATTAATTTTGTGCTTTCTTGTCGAAGTTGTTTTACATTGGGCCTCCTGTTATAATTTTAACGAGAGAAGGTCAGACCGCACGAACACGACAGATCCTCCTCCCGCTTTGTTGATGTTCACCGTTGCGGTTTGGGATGGAGGCGGCGCGGTGCAACGACACCGCACAAAAACGAATAATATTGTCGTGTCGTTGAGGCCGAATGAAGTCATGGCTAGAGCAGGGTCGCGGCGGATGAGTGCGGCGCCATCACGCCGCACCGGAGAACCATGGAGGGCTGTGGTCGGGGCGGGCCGCGACAGTGCAGAGAGAGGCGGCCGGAATCACCAGCCGCCGGTCCTTCGGAGGGGCGGGACCGCGGGGTTCCACGGCGGTGGAACTGTCCGGCCAATCGGGCCGGCCGTTCGGAGGAGGCTGGGGGTTGTAACCCCGGCGGCAAGCAGGCGGGCCCCCCATGCGGGGGGGGGGGGGGGGGGTGGGTTTCTTCAATCAAGGGGGGCAGCGCACCCCCCCTTTCCGCGTCCGCTCGGCCAGCGCCGAGCCGCCCAGGCCGAACCAGCCGCACCAGGCTGGGCCGCCAGCGCCGGGCCGGGCTGCGCCCCAATGGGCGGACCCGAGTCGGGTCGACCCGGTTTTGGCTGACCTAGGGGATTCTGGGCCGGGTCGGTCCGGGCCCAAACCGCCCTAAAATCGGATGGATTCGTTCAAATACCCATAACATGGTCTACAGACCTCCGATTGATGCACCGTCAGTTGCGATGCGATCCTTGGATCGAGAAGGTCGTTTCGTTATATTACACTCAAGGTTTCGGAGAAATTTTGGTATGGCCGGGTTGGTTTGAACACGAAACCAACCGGGCCCCTGGAGCGGAAACACTTATAACATGAGCTCCGGACGTCCGATTGATGTGTCGTTGACATTGTTGGTTTCCTCTTAGTGAGAAGGACCTTTTGGATTACTCCAATCGAGGTTTGGATGCAGTTTGAGTATGGTCAGGCAGGTTTTGACTTAAAATCCAACCGGACCCCTGGGACAGAAAAGCCAATAACTCTCAGACCGGGAGTCTGATTGACGCGCCGTCTTTCACGTTGAGTTCCTTTTTTCGAGAAAAAACATTGGGGGTAAATCAACTTGGGACTATTTTTCAGTTGATGTATCGACCCCCCTTGTCTCGTGGAGTGGACACTCCTGGAATCGGGCATGCTGTCTGCATGAACCCTAGAGCTGGCTGCGACTGCGACAACAATGACGACTGTACTGAAATACTCCGTGGGTTCGACAACGACGACGACTGTACTGAAATCCTCCTCGGGATCGGCATCGATGATGGGTTCGACAACGACGACGACTGTACTGAAATCCTCCGTGGGTTAGATGACGATGACTACTGTTCTTGTATCCTTTGTGGGTCCGACAGTACGTGATTACTATTCTTGTATCCTACGTGGGTCCGGCAGTATTTGACTATGTACTTGTATCCTACGTGGGTCCGGCAGAGTAGCTAGTATTGTATCCTTTGTGGGTCTGACAGCTTAGCTGGTCTTGTATCCTACGTGGGTCCGACAGCTTAGATGAATCAGTGGCCACATCTGATCTTCTCTATCGTCTTACGAAAAATTATACCTATCTGAGCTGAGTCTTGACTTTAAATCATTACCTTCGATATGATTGAAATTCTCTCCTAAGTGGATTGAGCTATGTCATCTTGTGTGGATTGGATTGTGTTATCCTGTGTGGACTAGATCGAACTTGGGCTAGGATGGTGGAGCCGAGCTGGAATTGATGACTTAGGTATATGTATGGGAATATACCTAAGTAGAGTTGGTTGTTACTTCGTGATTGTATCTTTCCTTTATGGATTATCCTTTGTGGATTCGGGGAGACCTTCGGGGGTCTCGAGATCCCTACTGAGTAGCGTATAGTCACCCCTGCATGGGAAATTCCCGCACTACGTTGTGTTGCATGTAGACGAGGGACAGTACTGATCGTGGTTGAGGCTTTTGGAGCAAGTCGGTACCTGCAAGTGGACCACTGGGCCGGACGTATACGGAGCAGACGGCTGGACCTGAGGGGCTGTGGATGCTATCTGTACCCACCCTTCAGGTGGGATTTCTAGCGGATGGCTCAGCGTTGCTTCTTTACTTTTCAGTTGTTGTACTTTCTTTTCAGTTGTACTTTACATCAGTTGGGTTTGTATTCTGGCCCATTTACTTTTCAGCACTTACATTTGTACCCAGTTTACTTAGTGTATACTTCAACTTTCTTACACTGTGGTGTTTGTTTACTTTAAAAATGCAATGCCTTACCTTTTTATCGATATTTACGCCTTTGGTGCTAGTCTCCAGCCCCTGGCCTATGGATGGCGGGCTTGGGGTAGTCACGACATGGGTCATGAGGATGGGTCGTGACGAATTGGTATCAAAGGAGTTCAGTTATACTACAGAACGTAGGACTCTGATCTTTCTTCTATGTGAAGCAATTGTGTTAAGGGATTGAGAGTGTTTATCAATCCAGGGAGTCCAGTGTTGGTGCATCGGCCGACGTATCCGTACACCAGGACCCTGACTTCTGATTTCTGACTAAGTGCATGAAAACACTGATTGCATGTGTGTTTCAAAATTTTTCTTTATAATTACTATGTGTCAGCTCACCAAGTATACTGTATTGACCGTGGAACACCTGTCTCTTTTCAGGATAGCCCCACGATGGAAGCCAGCTTGGGTTCAGAGCTTTGTGTGAGACGACAGCCCACTGAGCGACGAAGCCTCGGTGCAGGGTCCTTTTTCAGCAGAGGCACCAGCGGTACCTCTACCCGCCGAGCCACCGATTCAACCATCCCTAGCCGTTGAGAGTGCACGTCGCCGTAGTACACTGCACGAGTTTCAGCGTCAGAGACCACCTAGGTTTTGTGGGGAGACGGACCCTCAAGCATCCAAGGATTGGTTGGAGGCTGTTGTACGAGTTTTAAGGTTGGTAGGGACACCAGCTGACCTCATGGTGATCCTTGCAGCGAGTCTCCTGCACGCGATAGCGGGCAGATGGTGGATCCTGATGCTCCAGTTGCACAAAGAGGTATCTCTCCACTGGACAGACTTTGAGAGCCTCTTCCACTCAGAGTTCTTCCCATCCACCCTACGTGTAGTGCGCATTCAAGAGCTACTACAACTGCGGCAGGGAAGCATGACGGTAGCCCAGTACTCGGCGAGATTTACCGATCTCTCGTTCTATTCCACGGACATGGTACGAGACTCATTCTTCCGGGCCCAGACCTTCGAGTAGAGATTGAGGCATGAGATCAGAGCATCGATAATCTCCCTCAGCATTCCGACGCAGGAAGGAGTACTGGAGCGATCCCTTCTCATAGAGAGCTTTCTTGCTGAGCCTACACCAGTAGCGAGACCTACCATAGGGCGGCACGTAGTAGAGTCTTATACAGCTGGTAGTCGACGGATGTCAAAGGGGTCCAGGAAGACCAGACCATTAGGCGGACAACCTCATGACAGTGGCTCAGAGGTGTGGGGTACATGGCGCAGAGCCTGCCTTCCGAGTAGCAGACAGTGCTACGCATGTGGCGGGCAGGGAAACATGTCTCATTAATGCCTGACCCACCGTGCAGAGGAGCAGCAGATGGTTGAGGGACCACCTAGGCAGAGGCAGAGGGTCGACCGTGGCGGTCCGCACAGAGCAGTCGGATGAGGCAGAGGATCTGGCCGAGCAGCAGGTTGTGGGTGACGGTTTGAGGCTTTACCACCACCACCACTAGGAGGTCCACACCTATCATAGGGAGATGGCGGGTAGAGGAAGGCTCAACTTCAGGCAGCAAAGGCCTATGACCACGACACACCAGAGATGATTCGAGGTACTATCTATGTCTACTCCACCCTTGCTGCAGTTCTTATAGACACAAAAGCGAGTCATTCTTTCCTTGCCGCTGCCCTTGTTCAGAGCTCAGAGATTCCAACGGAGCCGTTGGCTCGATCCTTACAGCTAGAGACTCCTATGGGAGCAGACTTGATGATTACGCACTTTTGTCGGCAGTGTGAGCTTACTATAGAAGGCGAGGGCTTCGGCTGGGATCTTCTTGTAGTAGCGTCGAGGCCTTATGATTTCATCTTGGGCATGGATTGTTTATCTACAGTCCATGCTCAGATCGACTGTATTAGGCGCATGGTGCGGTGTTTTTGTACCTATGGGAGTAGGTTCACCATCACTGGAGAGAAGGGAGCCTTTGCAGCACAGGATGGACTCATGCAGAGGAGAGGATAGTCAATCACTAATCAGTGGGCTAGCCTCACCCTAGGAGCAGTTGACGTGCGAAGTCTAAGTTTTTCTATAGTGGTGGATCAGTATGCGGACGTTTTTCCGGACGACGTTCCAAGACTACCTCCTCGCAGAGAGGCAGACATTTATATTGACCTGTACCCTGGGACAACCCCGATAACCACTACAACATATCGGATGTCTCTCACTGAGATTCAAGAGCTACGGGTACAGTTGGAGGACTTTCAAAGCAAGGGATTCATCCGACCCAGTGTTTCACCCTGGGATTCCCCGATTTTGTTCACCAAGAAGGCGGACGGGAGCTTGCGACTATATGTCGACTATCGTCACCTGAACAAGGTGACCGTGACGAAAAAGTACCTTCTTCCGAGGATTGACGCCCTCTTCGGTCAGCTCAAGGGAGCATGGTGGTTCTCGAAGATAGACCTCTGGTCAGGCTATCATCAGCTAAGAGTTCGGGACGCGGACGTGCAAAAGACGACCTTTAGATGTCGGTATGGCCACTATGAGTTCTTGGTTATACCTTTCGGCGTAACCAATGCTCTGGTAGTGTTCATGAGCCTCATGAACAAGATATTTCATCCTTATCTCGATCGATTTTTTTGTGGTCTTCATTGACGAAATTTTGATATACTCGACCACTGAGGAGAAGCATGCCTACCACTTAAGGGTTGTACTGGACACACTCTTAGAGCACCAGATTTATGGTAAGATCCTGAAATTTCAGTTCTGGATACGTGAGGTCCACTTCTTGGGACACGTCATCTCTGAGGCGGGAATTGTGGTGGATCCTGTGAAGATCAAGGCAGTGCTAGCTTGGGAGCCACCCAGGAGCATGACAGAGGTGCGAAGTTTCTTGGGTCTATATGGGTACTACCAGAGGTTCGTGCCAGACTTGTCCAGAGTTACGACACCACTTTCAGCTTTGAAGAAAAAGGGGAAACCCTTCGTGTGGTCAGATAGATGTCAGGAGAGCTTCCTAGAGTTGAGACGTAGATTTACCAGCGCACCTATCTTGAGGCTACCAGAGGAGGGAGTAGGGTACATAGTCTACTGCGATGTATCAGGGACCAGACTCGGATATGTCCTGATGCAGGAGCTATAAGTGACCACATATGGATCGAGACAGTTGAGGCAACATAAGCATAACTACACTATCGATGACCTGGAGTTAGCAGTAGTGGTCTCCACTTTGAAGATGTGGCAACACTATCTGGTGGGCGAGCGCTTTACAGTCTACTCTGATCACCAGAGTCTCAGTTAAATCTTCTCGCAGAAGGAACTGAACTTGAGACATCAGCGATGGTTCGAGTTCCTCCAGCACTATGAATTTGAGATAGTATATACTCCTATAAAGGGGAATGTAGTAGCCAATGATCTCAGTAGGAGGACGGGCATTCATCTACTTGGGGATGCGACAGAGCAGCTAGCTTCTTTGCAGATATACTTCAGGGATAGAGATGGAGCAACCTTTCCTCAGTTACTCACAGTCACTCTTCCACTACTACAGCGGGTCAGGGTGGCACATTGTGGGGACATTGAATACGAGACACGGCGTGCATAGATATCCTCAGGACAGGCACCTGATAGATTCTCTATAGGAGGAGAGCACGACGTCCTTTTCAGAGGACGTACCATGGTACCAGGTACTTTACAAGAGGAGGTGCTGAGGGAGTTTCACACTTCCCCTTTAGTGGTACATCCTGGGGTAGCGAAGATGTACCAGGATCTTAGACGACAGCACTGGTGGCCAGGTTTGAAGAAGGCTGTAGCAGAGTTCGTTTCTCGATGCCTCACCTGCCAGCAGGTGAAGGCGGAGCACCAAGTACTAGAAGGCATCATACAACCCTTGGAGGTCCCGGAGTGGAAGTGGGACAGGATATATATGGATTTCATGACTGGAATTCCATGTACTTCCAGAGGTCATGACTCTATTTGGGTGATTGTCTACCGACTCACCAAGTCGGCCCACTTCTTACCCATCAGAGAGCAGGGTTTATTGGAGATCTTGGGATGCCTCTATGTTCAGAAGATCGTACGACTTCATGGTGTAACATCATCTATCTCCTTTGATAGTGATGCTCGCTTTACTTCCCCGCTTTGGAAGGGGTTGCAGGAGGAATTCGGGACACAACTATGTCTGAGCACCGCCTTTCACCCTCAGACAGAGAGAACCATTCAGACTCTCAAGGAAATGCTTCGTGCATGTGTCCTCGACTTTGGTCGCAGCTTCTAGGATAACCTACCCTTGGCGGAGTTTGTGTACAACAACAGTTACCACTCCACCATATGGATGGAACCATACGAGGCATTGTATGACTGGACATTCAAATCACTGCTGTGCTGGACAGACCCTGGGGATTCAGCACTTGTGGGACCAAAGATAGTCCAGCCCATGACAGAGAAGGTCCAGGTCATCCAGGAGCAGATGAGGACAGCTCAGAGCCGACAGAAGTCTTATATTGACAGGAGGCAGAGACAACTAGAGTGCAAGTATGGAGACCACGTCTTCTTGAGGACCTCACCTTGACATGGATTACAGAGATTTGGCTGAGGCGGCAAGTTATCTCCACGCTTCATTGGACCATTCCAAGTTCTCAGTAGGGTAGGCAAGGTGTCTTATCGCCTGGCTCTACAACCTCAGTTTATCTGGGTGCACGACGTCTTCCACGTATCTCAGCTAAGGAGATACATGCACGACCCGATGCATATCATCGACTATGGGGAGCTAAACATTGATGATGGGGAAACTTTTGTGGAGGTCTTAGTGGAGATCGAGTATTGACAGGATTGGGTCCTACGTGGGTGGTCGATTCCTCTAGTGTGCATCAGATGGAAACACGGGAACCTCCATGGGAGCACTTGGGGGCAGGGAGGCTCAGATACGTGCTCAGTACCCTCATTTGTTCCCCTAGTTTGTGATGTATCTTTACTGGGACGTAAACCCCTGAGGTGTGATTAATATAAATACCCGTAAATTTCATGGAATTTTTTTTCTTAATTTCATTTGAATTTTACGAGTATGCTGTTTCTGATGGCACCTGATTCCGAGGCCCGATGTGACCGGAATCAATTTCCAAAGTTTAGCTCGGGTATGTTTAGTGAACGAGCGAGCGGGTTTTCTTAACTTTTGAACTGATGCACAATATCGAAATCTGAGGGCACCGATGAAACCGCAGCACCGGTATTTTCTTAGGAATACCTTTTCCGAAGCTGCGTTAGCTCAGAAGGAGTTGTTAAAAATGTGAAGTATAAAAATATAGTTGTTAAACAGTTATATTTTTATTACACTACTGATGGTTATGTTTTGTGGAAAAGGATGATGTGAGAATGTTTGGGTGGGGCCCACACGATCCCCACCTCCTTCTATTTCCCCAACTCCCCTTTGAACCCCCCCTCTAGCAATTAATTTGTAACTCATCCACATTAAAATACATGCCAATAAAACTCCTCATTAATTGGACAACACACGTTAATTAATTCAGTGAATTCAATTTGAATTTTGAAAAAGGTTGGAATGAGTAATAAAATAAGGAAATCCTTATTTTATTATTGTTGAATCGATGTGGGGAGATTTTTGGAGAGTAGGGCTCTAGTCTTGAAGAACATCTTCTTCCTCGTTGAAGAACGCGAAGAACGTCGAAGCACCAAGGAGAGACGACATGCCGATCTCTCCCTTCTCAGAAACCGGTGTGGGACAACGTCCTCTTCTTTGACGCTCTCCAACGTTGTCTTCGAACCACCCTTGAAATGCCATTTTTCTGCGACGATACTTGTACGAAAACTTCTTGAGGTAGGGGTTTAAGTTCAAATTTAATGGATTAAGTTTGTTCTTGCTTGTCGAAGTTGTTTTACATTGGGCTATCTGTTATCATTTTAACGGGAGGAGGTCAGACCGAACGAACATGGCCAATCCTCCTCCCCCTTTGTTGATGTTCACCGTTGCGGTTTGGGATGGAGGTGGCACAGTGCAATGGCACCACGTGGGAACGAAGAATATCACCGTGCCGTTGAGGCCAAAAGAAGTCGCTACTGGAGTGGGGTCGTGGAGGAGGACCACGGTGCCATCGCACCGCGCCGGAGAACCATGAAGGGCCACAGCCGGGGCAGGCCGCGGCACCGTCTCGCCGCGCCGGTCGGACAAAGGCCGCAACCTAAAGCCACGACAGTGCAGGGATAGGAGGCCGGAATCACCCGCCGCCGGCGCTTCGGAGGGGCGGGACAGCGGGGTCCCGCGACGGCGGCACCGGCCGGCCAACCGGGCAAGCCGTTCAGAGGAGGCCGGGGGTCATAACCTCGTCGGCAGGTAGGCGGGCCCCCCATGTGGGGGGGGGGGGGGTGTGTTTTTTCATTCAAGGGGGGTAGCGCCCCCCCCCCCCCCCCCCGTTCCGCATCCGCTCGGCCAGCTCTGAGCCGCCCAGGCCGCCCGAGCCGGGCCGGGCAGTGCCCTAATGGGCCGAACCAGACCCTGGACGGGTCAACCCGGTTCGGGCCGACCCAGGGGGTTCTAGGCAGGGTCGGTCCGGGCCCAAACCCCCCTAAAATCAGACAGATTCGTTCAAATGCCCATAACATCACTTACGGACCTCCGATTGATGCACCGTCATTTGCGATGCAATCCTTGGATCAAGACAGTCGTTTAGTTATATTACACTCAAGATTTCGGAGAACATTGGGTACGTCTGGGTTGGTTCGAACACGAAACCAACTGGGCCCTCGGAGCGGAAACACATATAACATGAGCTTCGGACATCCGATTTACGTTCCGTCGACTTTGTTGGTTTCCTCTTAGTGAGACAGACCTTTTGGCTTACTCCACTCAATGTTTGGATGCATTTGGAGTATGATCGGGCTGGTTTTGACTTAAATACCAACCGGTCCCTGGGGAGGGAAAAGCAAATAACTCTCAGACCGGGCATCCGATTGACGCGTCGGCTGTCACATTGAGTTCCTTTTGTCATGAAGAAACTTTGGGGTACATCAACTATGGACTATGTGTCAGTTGATGTATCAACCCCCCTTGGATCATGGATCGGACCCTCCCGAAATCAAGCATGCTGTGTGCAGGAACCCTAGAGCTGGCTGCGACTGCAACGATAAGGACGACTGTACTGAAATCCTATGTGGGTTCGGCAGCGACGACGACTGTACTGAAATACTCCATGGGCTCGGCAGTGAAGACGACCGTACTAGAATCCTCCATGGGTTCGACGACGATGAATACTCTTCCAGTATCCTTTGTTGGTCCAGTAGTACGTGACTGTTGTTCTTTTATCCTATGTGGGTCCGACTGTATTTGACTCTGTACTTGTATCCTATGTGGGTCCGGCAGAGTAGCTGGTCTTGTATCCTTTGTGGGTCTGACAGCATAGCTGGTCTTGTATCCTATGTGGGTCCGACAGCTTAGATTAATCAGTGGCTACATCTGATCATCTCTATCGTCTTACGAAGAAGTATACCTATGTGAGATGAGTCTTGACTTTCAATCATTACCTTCGATATGATTGAATTGCTTCCCAATGTGGATTGTGTTATGTCATCCTGTGTGGATTGGATTGTGCTATCCTGTGTGGACTAGATCGTACTTGGGCTCAGATGTTGGAGTAGAGCTAGAATTGATGACTTAGGTATATGTATGGGAATATACCCAAGTAGAGTTGGTTGTTTCTTCGTGATTGTATCTTTCCTTTGTGGATTATACTTTGTGGATTTTTGGAGACCTTCAGGGGTCTCAGGGTCCCTACTGAGTAGTGTATACTCACCCCTGCATGGGCTATTCCCACACTATGTTGTGTGGGATGCAGATGACGGACAACGCTAATCGTGGTTGAGTCTTGTGGAGCATGTCGGTACCTGGAGGTGGACCACTGGGTGGGACGTACGTGGAGCAGATGACTTGACCCGAGGAGCAGTGGAGGCTATCTATACCCACCCTTCAGGTGGGATTTCCATTGGATCGCTCGGCGTTGCTGTTTTACTTATCAGTAGCTATACTTTCTTTTCAGTTGTACTTTACTTCATTTGGGTCTGTATTCTGGCCCATTTACTTTCCAGCACTTACAGTTGTACCCAGTTTACTTAGTGTTTACTTCAGCTTTCTTACTCTATGGTGTTTGTTTACTTTATAAAGGCAACGCCTTCCCTTTTTATCGATATTTACGCCTTTGGTGCTAGTCGCCAGCCCCTGGCCTATGGAAGGTGGGCTTGGGGTAGTCATGGAACGGGCCCCGAGGACGGGTCATGACATGTACTATTGAAGAAACAGTACATGGAAAATTTGATGAAACAGATACTTTTGTTTTTAAACAACCTCAACCCCCCATCCTCAGATGTGTTTTCTAAAACTGATTATCATCCTATGATAGAAAATACTTCTGATATGGAAAATGTACAAGAAGATACTTCTTAATCATTTTCCCTAGAAGATTTCCTACCCTATGTAGATGACCAAGTTCTTCAAAACCCAAATCAGACATTTCTTAAGAATCATCCTAGTGATAGTATCATTGGTGATGTGAATCAACCTGTAAGGACTAGAAAATTATTAAGAAATGAAGTATAAAATCTAGCATTCCATTCCTAATTAGAACCAAAAAGCACTAATGAGGCTTTAGGTGATGATGATTGGCTTAAATCCATGCAAGATGAACTAAATGAATTTGAAGGGAATAATGTCATGACCTTGGTTTAAAGACCTAAGGAAACTTCTGTAATTGGAGTGAAATGGGTCTTTAGAAATAAGTGTGATGAAAATGGAGTCATAGTTAGGAATAAAGCTATATTGGTTGCTAAAGGCTATAATCAACAAGAAATAATTGACTATGAAGAAACCTATGCTCCAGTATCTAGACATTAATCTATTCATATTTTACTTCCCTTTGCATCATTCTTCAATTTAACACTTTTTCAAATGGATGTAAAATGTTATTTCCTTAGTGGTTATGTTGAAGAGGAAGTTTTTGTTGAACAACCTCTAGGATTTGAAGACACAAAACATCTTGATCCTGTTTTTAGGCTTAACAATGTTTTTTATGGCCATAAAGAAGCCCCTCGATCTAGGTATGATAGTGTTACATGATTTTTTCTTCAAAATAACCATGTTAAGGGAAATGCATATCCAACTCTTTTTATAAATAAAGATAAGAAAAATGTTTTGATTGTTCAAATTTATATTGATGACATTATATTTAGTTCAACTGATAAGTCATTAACTTATTCCTTTGTAGATCTAATGAAATATGAGTTTGAAATGAGTATGATGGGTGAGTTAACATTTTTCCTTGGTTTTCAAATTTCTTAAAAACCAAAAGAAACTTATATATATCAACATAAGTATATTAAAGATCTCCTTAAAGAGTATTGATATGAAAACACTAAAAGTATTAGTACTCCCATTGGTACCTCAAACACACTGTATCTTGATGAAGCTGGGAAACCAGTGGATCAAACATCTTTTAGAGGTATGATTGGAATCTTACTATACATGACAGCTAGTCATCCATACATGATGTTTTCAGCATGTATATGTGCTAGTTATCAATCTAATCCTAAAGAATCTCATTTAAAGGTAGTGAAAAAAAATTCCCTACTTAATGGGAACCATGGATCTAGGACTATTTTATACTTCTGAAAATTGTATTATCTTAAAAAGTTTTTCAGATGCTGACTTTGGGGGGTGTAGAATGGGTCAAAAGAGTACATTCGGAACTTGTCATTTCATAGGAGATTCATTAGTTTCTTGGTCATTCAAGAAGCAACACTCAGAAGCACTATCCATTGCTGAAGCTGAATATGTAGCAGTTGGATGTTTTTGTGCTCAAATGTTGCAGATGCAACACACACTCATAGACTATGGTATGAGTTTTACCAAAACACAAATTTTGTGTGATAATAAAAGTGCGATTTCCCTCAGTAAAAACCCTACACATCACTCTCGTGAAAAACACATAGATATTAGGCATCACTTTCTTAGGGACCACACACAAAAAGGAGATATTATTCTTTAGTTTATCGGAACACAAGATCAACTTCCTAACATTTTCAAAATATCTTTACCATCTGATATATTTTGATATATTAAACAGATGTTGGGAATGATTATTGTAAGGTAGTTTTACTTGATTAACTCTCGGATAAACCAATCTCTTTACAGTAATAAACTCATTTTCATAGGGGGAGTACCTTTGATTTTGAGATTTTCAATATTTTTTTGTAATGATGTTTTCGTACTAGAAATTTTCGTAATGAATTTTTCATACTGAAAATTTTCGTAATGAAGTTTTCATACTAGAAATTTTCGTAATGAAGTTTTTGTACTGGATTTTTTTGTAATGAAGTTTTCATACTGGAAATTTTCATAATGAAGTTTTTCGTAATAGAATTTTCGTACTCATAATTTTTTTAATAGAGTTTTGGTACTCAAGGTTTTTGCAATAAACTTGTTGACTTTATTTTTTTCGTAATTATTATCTCATAGTTAGTTTTTCATAGTAAGATTTTCGTAGTCAAATTTTCTTCAAGAAGAATTTCACCTATTACGAATAATCTTCCTAGAAATAAAAAATTTATGATCTTCTTACTTAATTTTTCATAATAATATTTTTCTTTCTAGAATTGTATTTCTTGTTTTTCAGATTCGTTTTTCCATAAAATCTGAATGTTTTTCTTAAAACCTCAAAAGATCGGATTCTAGATTTCTTTGGGACTAGTTTTTCATTCATTAGATCTGATCAGAATGTTTCACAACCGTTATATGGGTTTTGGAAGATGAATGGTCAACTTTTTTTCCTATATAAAGGGGACCCCCTTTGGTTGTCCCAAATTGAATTCAATCCCTCATGTGTTGATGTTCTGCCCTTCCTTCTTAAGATCGTTCCGGATATTTCGGTGTTTCTCCATTCCAAATATCTTTAGAAGACACTTCTCAAGAAATGTCTACTATGAAGCCAATATCAAGTTGGTTATTCTACAGGAAAAGGTTGGTCCATCCAAACTTTTTCAGTAAGTATGATTCTATTATTTATAAGAATATCAAGCTCAATGGATGGGAAGATTTATGTATATCAAAGCCAAGGGATGAAGATGTTGTTTATACAGATTTTCTTATAGAATTTTATGAATCTGTTTCTTTCTATGATGAAGATGGCAGAGAAAAATTATCCTTTAAGAGCTATGGAAAGACTTATAAGCTTTCTTACACCAAGGTTGCGAGCTTGGTGGGGCATTCATATGATGGAGAAGCAGAATTTTTCTCCCATAAGCTACATGATGTGCAAGGAAGTTTTAGAAAAGTTAAGGATATGGAATGCCTTGGACATAAAGAAGTCAAGACAACAAAGATTTTCCATCTTTCTACCAACAATTATATTCTACAGTTGTGGGTTCAAGGTTTTTTCGTAGAAATATTAGATGACAATGATAACTTAAAGAAAAGTGACATTTACATCTTGGATTTCTTGGTAAATCTAAGAAAGATCAATAAGATGAGGCACACCCATAATAAAATTCAAAACATCAAGAATGGGAATTTGAAATCTCAAATTATTATGTATCCTGCTCTTCTATCGAAGCTTATTATTCAGTGTCTTGATTCTTTCAAGATTGCTTGCACCTATATGCCGAGGAATTGCAAGGTAATTCTTATTAGTGATTGTACTCTTAAGAGGATGAAGGTTGGATTCTCAAAGCAGTCGGGTGAATTCTATGATCTACCTGAAGAAGTGGTAGAAGCCAATCTGGAAATCGTTGAAAAATCGGAACCATCCAAGAAGGCCGGGAAAAAGAGGAAGTTGAAGGAAGTGGAAGACAAAACCCCTACGGCTAAAGAACCTCAATCCTCACCTCCTAAGCCCAAAAAAAATCTTATCTTGACGAAGTGGTTTCCAAATGGAGGGAAGATAAAAAGAAAAGAAAACCAGGGGAGCAACAGTTTGGTTTGGATCCTGCTCAAGCTAAGTCCTTGAAAGAAAAAGATGCTGATGAGCTAGAGAAACAGGTCAAAGAGAAGAAGCTGAAGAAGAAGATGACAAATGCTGGAATTTGTCAATCCCTTCTAAGAGATGCTAAAAGAGCATCAAAAAATATTCATGTTCATAAATCGTTTTTTATGGAACAATTTCCTGAGACTCTAGGTAAGAAGACACCAAGAAAATCCAAAGGAGAAGTAAATTGAGAAATAAGTGATGGAGAAATATCAGAAAGTTGTGGAGTAAGGTCATCAAGGTGAGACTAGTAAAGGTTTTGATGATATAATTAATCAAGTTGAAGAATATCAAGATAAGGGAACCCCATCTGAGGAGTTTTCAATCCAGACATCTCAAGTCAGATTCTAAAAAATTGCTACTCCTAGTGTTTATGAGAAAGAAGAAGATGAAGAAGTGAAAAAATTATCAGAATAGAGTCATAATCATGACTTTATACATCTAGATAAAGTTGAAGTTGGAGCTCAAAAAGAAAAACCGTATGAAGATAAGATAGAACAGTTGTCTGAGAGTGAGCACGAATCCCTTGATGAGGAAGCCATAAAAAATCAACAAGGGTAAGCAAGTGATTATTGATACCCCAACGAAAGATATCATAAAGTAGAAGAAAGTTTGAGGATCTTCTAAAAGGAAGTTGGTGGAAATAGAAGAAGAAAAATCTCCTAGAATGTTTTCTGATTCAGAGTCGTCTGCATTGGGACATGATTTTGTTTTTGAGTCCCTCAAGAAGTTGGTAGATACAATTCCGATCATTCCTACAAAAGACTCCAGATTCCAGATGCTTCAGCAAAACATGAATCAGAAGTCAGATTCTGTATCCATGGTGATGGATAAATGTGTGAAGATTGAGTCAGAACATGAAAAGTTTCTTATCAACTATGAGGTCCACAGAAATTCTTGCAGCAAAATAACTCTATGGTCTAAGAATATTGTTGAAGATATGGAAGAGCTTGATCAGTTACAAAGAGATGTTAAGGAGGTATTTGGTACTGAGGATGTCAAAATTAAAAATCTTTCATATAGTTTTCAGGAAAATGATATGTCTAGAACAACGTTATCGGATTCAGGATGTGAAAGATCTGAATGGGAAGCTGAGTTATATTGTTCAAACCCTGAAAACAGAAAAGAATCTTTGGAACGAGATGCAAGAAAAGCTTTTGAAACAAGATTATTTGCTTCCTGCTCAAGAAGAGGCCATAATGGCTCAGGTAGAGTACCTTAAGGATCAGGAAGACAGAACCACGACGTTAGAAAAGAAATCTGTGGAAGATCACAAAGAGCTGAAGAAGTTGAAGACCATTGTCAAGATGATAATGCCCAAGGAAAAAGAACCAAAATAAATCTCACTATGATCTTTTGTTTTATGTCTCTTTCCCTGTACTGATACTTTCAATCGCAATGGAATGTTGGTTGGCCTATTTTTCCTTTCATGTCTTTACTAATATTTTAGGTACCATATTTCATTTCCATTCCCTTAAACACTCTTTGAAAATCTCAAAGGGTGAGAAGGAAGAAGATCTCAAAAAGGAAGAAGGAAAAATCTAAAACGGAGAAGAAAAAGATATCTATGTAAAGAAGAAATTTCCCTAAGTAAGGGGGAGCTTATTTAAGGGGGGGGGGGGTTTCTCATTACGAAGATTTCCATTCTCATGATAATGAAGATTCTCATTCCGAAAATCTTGAAAACGATCCTTATAGGTTCAAAGCCTAAGGGGGATTTAATCGTATTCACCATTGTTCATGAACAAAGGGACATAAGTATTATTTTCAATGTTTAATAGTTTCTAAGATCTTATATTCTTTTTCGTAAGATTGTTTGTGATTTCCAAAAGGGGGGAGATTGTTTAGTAAATAAGGGTTTCCTTATGACTTTTCCATTGCTTCATGTTTTGGGGATATTTTTAAGTCACTATGGTTTCATTATGACTTCAACATCCACTCTTGTTTTGAAAATCACAAACACCTTATCTCAAGTCAAAAATCATTTTATCATATGTTTTACTTCTATACGGAAAAATTTTCATTCCCATGGAAATTTATCCTTACCATTTTTTATTATTGTTCATTATTTTACCGAAGTATAAAATTTGGTTTCATATATAAATTCTTATAATCATATAATACTTACATATGAAGCATTTTGTTTTAGGATCTGAATTCTCATTACGAATTCTAGTCCAGAATTCTCCTTACAAATTCTGATGAGGATTCTCATTACAAATTCTGATGATGAATTCTGATTACGAATTCTGATGACGAATTATAATTACGAATTCTGATAATGAATTCTCTTTAAAAATTCTGATGACGAATTCTCATTACGAATTCTGATGACGAATTATCAATATGAATTCTGATGATGGATTCTCATTATCAATTCCGATGATGAATTCTCATTATAAATCCCGATGAAGAATTCTCATTACGAATTCTGATTGTTAACTCTGGTTATGAATTATGGATACGAACTTTTATAAAGTTCGACTCTGAATTCTTCTGATAAACAGAATCCAAATATTCTTGCATTATAGACTATAAATTTATTTTCATTAGACTCCAAACTTTTATTTTCTTACACTCTGAATATTTTAGTTTTCTTATATAACCATATTTTTTCTTATACATGTTTTGTTATAAAATGATTTCATCTATTCTATTTCTAACTAACCTTTGGTTGAGTGAAATGTGTATAGGACCCTCCGAAATTTAAGGAAGAATATGACCGTTGGAGGAGGGATTAGACCGTTGAAGCCGTGCCTATAAATAGGAGCTTTTTTGAAAGAGCTCACAACTGTTCTGTGACTCTAAAGATCATATCCTGTTGAGGTGATTTTAAGAGAGATACTTTCATTTCTTTGTGCGTACTGAACTGCTCTTTCAGACTTTCATTGTGCGAATCCGAATATTGGTGATTACATTCAAGGGCTTCCGGGGATAGGAAGACAGAGGTGCCGACTACTATGAAGTTTTGAGGGCTTCCTTGTTGAGGAAGACAGAGGTTCCAACTAACTTGAAGTTGAGGGCTTGCGGGGATAACAAGACAGACTCTGATCTTCATATCAAGGTCTTACCATAGTGTGGGTAAGACAGACTTGCTTGAAAGTATAAATCAAGGGACCTTTATCCAAAGTTGTTGTATACCCTTCTCTTTGGGTTAAAAGAGTTATTGTTTGTTACTTGAAGTTTTAATACTTTTTTTCCACTGCATTTTGTATGTTAAGGAAAGTATAACTATCTTATACATCCTTACACTTATATACTATGATTTAGTAAGATTCTATACTCTTTAAGGGAGAATCTTTTACTTGTAAACCTTTTTTAAGTTTCATTTCCGGATCCATATTTCCTGAACCTATCAAGGTTGTAGAACTTAGAGGTTTTGTGGATCTACTTAGTTTAACATTGTTAAACAATGTTTTCTGTAACCAACTTTAAGGATTCAAAAGAATTTTTTAAAGTGTACAATTCACCCCCCTCTTGTATTTGAGTATCTCATCGATCCTACATTTGGTATTATAGAGTATTTCATACTCACATACCATCTAACAAGTAGTCCCTTGGAATCAAATGTGACCACTAATAGTATCACATGTAAGGAATAGTCCCCTAGAGGCCATGGGTTTACTACCATACAATATCATATCATTTGATACTCAAGTACCAAAATTTTTTAAATTATTTTCATCAGTTTTATCTTTGTCATTTCATGAACCGATTACCATTCAACATATTATATAAATTCCATTCAGAGGAGAAAATAATATTACCTCTTTATTACATGGTAGAATATTATTTTTAATGAAATATAATAGAAATGGGAGAAAACTTCTCTTTCAGTGAACTTATTATAATTAAAATGCCTGAACATAATCTCTCAGAAATTAAAATGATTTCTTGTTATTAAATACATGAAATTAAAACAATATCTATAAATGATGGTCATATCTAATATTATGAATGAAAATCCTAATAAATTTTATAGTTTAATATATATTGTAAATTGAAAACTGAAAAAATAGATAATTTATATCTAATTAAATATGATACATAAAAAATATTTTTTTCTCATTACAAATATTAACATTGAAATTTTAAAATAATGAAAAATCCTTTAAAATTAAAAAATTTAAAAAGTACTTTTGTGGGTTTATATAACATATTAAATTATAGTTTTTTAGATAATATTTTATAGTATAATTTCATAAATAAAATAAGAGAATGGTTATTTTTATGTTATAAATTCTATTAATAAGGGGTTTCTAAAGGAAGAATAAATATATCATCCTTACACAATTATGATTATAAATAATATAATATTTTTTTGAACTTAAAATAGCTACCCTAAATTATAATTGATTTGAAAAACATAACACCTTACTTGATAATTAATATAATTTACATATTAAAACCTAATTTTGATACATTTGAACATTAAAAATAATAATCCCTTATAAAATGAATTCATCTAATCTCAATATTATGAACACAAATATCATTATAGAAAAAAATATAAAACTATAAATTTCATTATTTCTCTAAATTAAATTGAAAATAAAGTCGATTTAAGGAACCCTATAATTGGTTCTTCAAAAAAAGAGAATAGAACGAATTTTTAAAATAAAATATATTCTTAAAGCTGAGATTCGGGTTTTCTTGAGATATTTTATCAATATTATGTTATCATCTAAATATTAAATTAAATGAAATCTAGAAATAAATAATTTTTTAAATAATTTTTTTTAGAAAAATATACGTTTAAAATTTGAATAATATTATTATATGCACAATGGCCCTTATTAATTTGATGATGTTAGATATGTTTCATATATATATCCACATGCCACCTGGGTCTATGAAAAAAAATTGTAATCTCTAATTTTTTATGGCTTGTTTAGAAATACAAATGGTTTGATATTTTTTAGATAGGTGAGGGTATTAAAATAAAAACAATAAGGATTATTCGAAATGAGGAAAATAATATTATTCTTTATTAAAACTTAATTATAATAAGAAAAATCCTACCCAAAAACTATGATAGAAATGATTTTAAATGACAACTACAATGAATGATTACAAAGACATCCAATGTGATTGGGGATTTTTTTTTTCAAAATGCTGAATAGGTAATTTAATACAGTAAAAGTAATTTTCAGAGCTAAAATAATATCACTTGGACTTACATAACTATAGAGAGTGAAATTGATTTCTAAAGAGAGTCTAGGTCTGGAGCACTCATCCATGATCTAAACTCCATCTCGAAAATTGAAACCACTTATGTGATGGAATCATGTTTTCCTTACATGCTGCTACTTCTTCCCAACTCGATTCACAGAAATTGTTCGACCTCCATCTCTCTCAGACATCATCTTACATTCAGATCAATTAGCTATGCTTGCTCCTCATGTCTACACTCGACCATGACTCTTCCAAAGCCATTTGGTAGTGGAACCTACTACCTTTTCTCCCCTCTTTTGAAATCTAAGCCCTCTATATGATTTAATTATATCCATAATTTTTATAAAAAAATAATATTAATATATCTAATATAAATATTCCCAATTCTGATTTTATTAACTAAATATAATAATATTCATAATTAAAAAATAATAATTAATCTCATAAAATTTAAATTTCAAAATTTTATAAAACAAATAGATAATAGTTATAATTTATATTATATTTCCTTAATATTCATAATTTTATGATAACTGAATATTTTAGAATTTATTATCGAAAAAATTATTATTCATATTTCAATTATTTAAAATATTTAAAATATTTTTTATATATCAAAATAATTGACATATCATATTAAAATTTCATTCTCTAATTTTTTTATCGTTATAATTTTAGGTATAACAAAATACATAACCTTTTTATTTAATATTTACTATACATGAAAATTTATATTAATATAATTTTAATTATAACATATATAAAAATAGTTTTCCTTAAAAAATAACATGTCCAAAACATAAAATTTCAAATCATACTTTTACCAGAAGGATAATATATTTTTTATTTATCTATGAAAACAAAATTACATATAAATTACTATCATTTAACTAACCAATTCTCAATAAAGGCATTATAAAGTTAAATTTTGTCATTTCAATTCCCTAAAATCAAAACAACATTTCATTTTTTAGAATATAACTTGGATTCAAAAAATATTTTATGAAATATTTTCTTAGTTTTTTTAAAATTATAACACTAATATAATTATTTAATATTTAATTTTAATATGGAATATTATTAAATAAATGGGATGTTTCATTTTACCCATCTTAAATGAATTATGCCCCCATAATTCATTCAGCTTACTTATGAAAATTATGAATTTCCTTCATCATAATTATGAAAAATATAACCTTAATTAGAGCATAATAACTTATATGTAAAAAATAATACAATATAGAATAGGTTTTTTTCAAATGAAAAAATATAATTCTAAATTTTTTCAAGGACATTTCTCTGATTCCAACTGTAATGCCCCAAACAGATAATTTTTTTTGAGTACAAATACATTCTATACTTTTTTTTAGAAATATGAATATTAAATATAAAACACATTATAAATTCTAGAAAACTATTCTGTCTATGTTGTGTATAATTAGACAAAACCTTACATATTTTCAAAGATATTCAAAATATATACAACTTAAAAAAATATTTCTGTGTACTACCTCATTATATGACACATGATCCTTTTGAAATTATACTAATCCTGGGATTTTATTTTACATGGTTAGACCATAAATGTTTTATAATACAGATTTAAAATAAACTGATGAGAAAATGATTTAATTAAAAAACATAATTAAATATTTAATTAAACAATTTTATAAAAATCATAATATATATTATTTTGTTAAATATTTACATTGAAAATACATTTTTAAATAATAATTGTATTTATCCACTATAAAACATTAGAAAACAATAATAGTTTATTCATTAATTATGATACTTAGGAGAACCTACAAAAAAATGTGGCAACTAGAAATATCACATTTAGGAAAGTTTTCTACTGAGGTCATGTGTTTACTCCACTTACCATATCTTGTCATTTAATACCCAATTTCTAGAATTATGAAAAAAATGGTTCTTCTTTTGTCATTTCATAACATGAATACCTTTTAACATATTGAATAAATTATATTAATATGAAAAATAATATTACCACTTATTTACATGGAATAATGTCATTTTTATGATAATGTAATAAAACAAGGATAAATTCACCCTTCTAAAAAAATTATTTTATTTAAAAGTCATAGAAATAATCACTTATAAATTAAAATGAAATCTTGTTCTATAATGAAATAAATCTCAATAAGTTTTATATAATGTCTATATCCAATATTATAAATGATATTAATGATAAATTTTAATATGATACCTTATTGTAAATAGAAAACATGTAAAATGAAAAAATTTATTGAATGAAGATCATACATTACAGAATAACATTTATCATGAAAAATATTAACATACGAATTTTATTACAATCAGAGAACACTTAAAATAAAAAAATTAAAAAACATTTTTTTCCATTTATTATAACATAGATAAAAATAGATTTTTTAGATAATAATTTAAAGTATTATGATTAAATAAAATCATAGAATATTTTTCATGAAAATAATGTTACCTTACCATGGGGTTTCCCAATTATGAATAAATATTATATCCTTACATTATGAAAATAATTAATAAAATAATAAATTTTTATTGAACATTTAATACTTATATGAAATCATAATTTATCTGCAAAAGCTAATACATTATAAGAAAATTCATATACATTAAAAATTAAAACATATTTTTTATAAAAGTAATAATATAAATTAATAATATAAAACTTAAAATATATTATTCATATAATCTATATATTATAAATAAAAAAACATCCTAGAAAAAGAATATATCATTAGAAAAATGAATTCCCTTAATTTTAATTGAAAATGAAGACCATTTAAGTCATCCGGCTCTTGGTTCTCAAACAGAAGATAAGAGAGAGTTTATGATGAATAAAAGTAATTTTTAATGCTTAGGGATAGGTTCCTATATGATATGTTTAATATTTTTTGGAGTTACCAGCTGACTGTCAAATTATATTCAGTCGAAACAAAATTTATATTTTTTATCTATTGTTTTCCTAAAATGGTTTTTGAAATTATAAATTCTATTTTGATTAGCTCAATTATCATTATCATTTTGATAAACTGAATTATAATACATACATACATATATATATATATATATATTTAAACATATATTTTATAAGGAAATGAACAAATAATGAGGAATCTAAAATTTATACATCTTTCAGGGCATGAAAAATGATTAGAAATTAAGATAGGTAGTCAAAGATGTTAAAATGAACACAGTTAGGTTTATAGAAAATGAGAGTAATTATATCAAGCTTCTTTTGGAGGATTCTTCCAAATGATACAAATACGGACCTAAAACACTGAAAAGTATGATTTTTAATTACAACTGAGTTTAATGATTATAGGAATCATTGAATCAATTGAGGATAAAAATTGAAAAATGATGAACAATTGTTTTAATATACTAATATTTATTTGGACACCCAAATTAGAAGCGCATTCACCTTTTTATCTACATTGAGATACATCATAAGCTGAGGATATTTTAAGTCAAAAACCATCACCAGTATTCAAAACTCCCTCTCCAAGATTTAAAGACCCTAAAATTCGATATTTCCTTTGTTTCTTACCAACATTTTTCCCCAACATAATCATAAGATGGTGTTCAACATCTATTATGCCCAAACGTATTCCAATAGTTGAATCCCCCATATTATAACCATCAAATAGAATTCCCTCTGCGTCTTCTTCTCCAAATCCATCATGTTTTCAAACCTACTCCTTGACATCCCCTCTTATGAAATCCAACCGATTAGTTCTATTTTATTTTATCTCTAATTTTTATAAAAACTAATAACAATTTACTTCATATAATTATTAAAATATCATATTTAATTAAGAAAAATATCATAATTTTCGAAATTCAAAACTAATAAAAACACTTATCTAATTATAATTTTATATTTTTATGAAACTATTTCATAAAAAGATAATTTATCATATATTTTCCTAATATTCAAAATTTTATGAAAACAAAATATTTTTTATTTAATATTATAAAGATTATTATCAAAATTTAATTTATTTCAAATATATAAAACAATGGCTTGTATATCAAAAAACTAACATTTTGGATTAATAATCAGTCATGTATTATTTAAACCGTTCAAATTTTATAAATCACAAAATAAATAACTTGTTTATATATTTCCTACTATAGTTCAAAAAGTATTTTAATAAATATTTAAATAGAATTCAAATAAAAATAGCTTTCTATAAAAAAAATTATATGTTCAAAACATTAAATATAAAAATATAGATTTATTTGATGAATCCTATATTTTTTGTTTGTCAATGAAAATTACATTTATATATAAATTAATACCATTTCATTACAATATTATTAATAAAAATACAATAAATGTGAAATTTCATAGTTTGAATACATTAAAATATGAATTATTTTATTTTTTATAAAAAATGACATATAATAATAAATATATTATTAAAAAATTATTATTTATTTAAATATAATAACATTGTTTCGATTTAATTTTAAATTGTTAGGTATAATATGCTTAAATAACTAGAATTTTATAATAGATATTAAAGGGTTTAATTAACTAAAATAAGTAATTATATTTATTTAAATTAAATTAAATTAAATGAAGAAATTATATTTATTTTATATGTACAATTTTATGGTAGATCACAAGGGTTTTCAATCTGACCCTTGGGTCATTTGGAGGATATTTCTTCCACCCTCTATTACATAATTGTGATTACATGATAATGATACTCTAGATCATGGAGAATTCTTGCACAACGAATGAAAAAACCTTCCTCCAACATTTTCTAACTTGTTCTTACTCTACAATCTATTCGAATAAATGTTGAACCCATCATTTTTGGAATAAACCCCATATTATTAAAAAGATTATCATCGATCATAATTTGTTATGAACCATTCCATATTCTATTGTACTAATGTTTAGTTCAATATAAAATATATATGTTCTATTCAATGTCTCTCACCCTAGATTCCCTTATTTTTATTCATTATTCAAGAAATATTAGACAATACATGTTGAATGTTTTTTCTTGTGGCTTTATCCTAATTGTTCATCATGTTCTTTTTTATTGGCCTATGGGGCCAGATATTGACATTACCTGGTGGTATCCTCCACTATCTATCCCTCAGATCGATGTAAGGTTCAATTTAAATGAATGGATTGAAAAATCATGGATTGAATCATTTATATTATTAGATGGGGGTGATTCTAACATGAATTTTGAGATCTGATATATAATCTGTAGGCAGAATGAGTGACACTGGTGCATGCAGCTTCGATCGAAAAATATAAGATCTAATTTTCTTCATCCAAATGAATATAAATGATAGATGATGGTGATGTCAACAAATTTCAGGTTTTCAATTTGTTGGATTCAATTTGTAAGGTTCATATTAGGATCATGATAAGTAGATCTACAATTCGATGATAGTGAAAAATATAGGCCATGTATTAGGATGAACACATTCCATATAGAAAACCTATAGTTATGACACTAGGGTTTTGGAATCATTAAGGATAACATCCATGTGTTTAGGCTACATGAGATGTGACGATCCATGAGAGACGTGTCAGGTGATAGAAGCACCCTGGAATGAACCCGTATGGGAGGAAACACCATGTATCATAGTATATAGGCATTTGAATGATTACATGGACACTGAAAAGGGCACGAGAAGTGGCCTTATTTAATGAAGAACCATGTGTAGTCCTGTTATATGGCTTGTACGAAATCATTTATAGTGATCCATGTACTAGAATTGGGCATGTCCATGATGTGTAGTAGGAACACATGCTATGCGGGTCCCATTATACGATGTTTAGCTTTTTAGAGTAATAAATCATGCTCTTGTTTCTCTATTGTTTGGAATTAGATGTTGGCTCCTGAATAACATATACTGGGTGGATTTTTGTGTATAATGAAATGGTGGACTTCATGGTGTATTTTTATATATCATGTGACATTATCTTTGTTTGATTCTTTTCTAGGCATCACTTGATAATGATAGTGATAATGTAAGATATTTTAGAGTGGAAGCTTCCTATATTGAATGGGAATAGGTCCGAAATCAATATAACTAGATAGTGGATCCCTAATTCAATATTAGGTAATCAGTTTCCTATTTATTAATTACAGTGGAACCCTGCTGTGGAAACAAGTAATGAAACCTCTATCAGTAGAGGGGAACCCTCTTGTGGATTTAGGGCATGTTTCTTCTACTTCTAGAGAGGAACCCATATGTAGGTCATGGAATGGGTCCTCTATCTACTACTATAGTGGAACCCACTTACTGGTTTGATAATTGGTCCTATAGAAACTCATAGTGTGGATTCTTCCTGCTATGTAAGGGAATGGTTTATCTATCAATCCACTAGAGTGGAACCCTCCTACAGAGACATGAATTTGGTTTTCCATCCATAGAAGGAATCCCTCCTACTAGATGTGGTCATGGACCTCAAACTATCCACTATGTGGAACCCTACTTTCATAATAGGGAATGTTTCCTCAATATATCTACTGAGTGAGTTCTCTTTTCGATGGTTCCTCAATATATAGGGTGGAAACCACAAGTTGTCTCAGGTCATTCTTCTATGCATGGATTTTGTACCCCTTGATTTAACGACACAACATTAAGGTGTATCTTGATATGTAAATTTCATTGGGAAGACGTGCGACGTGATTGAATAATTAGTTGACCTTGGGGACTATTGGCACTTTTTATAAGGATGGGTTTGAGATGGTATCCCCTTTCCCATATCATTTCGGCATATATTATTACGCATATATATAAATGTATCTAAAAGACCCTATAACACCCTGAGAGGGGAGGAGTGAATCATGGGGTAAAAATTTTATTTTAAACTAGTGTATCTTTATCCCTTGTTGGTAGGATCATATTAAACCGATCTAATGGGAAATTGAAAAAAAAGACAAATAATATCCTAAAATGTAAACACACAAAAAAAAATTACATAGTTCACCCCTAAGGTGTATATACAAGAAGAATTTGATGATAGGTTGTGAATATTACCAATGTCCACTAATCTTCAATGGTTGTGCCGTACATAATATTAACACAGATACTCTATGAAAGGAACACTATATTTACAATGTTTTAGGGATATCACAATGTGTCCCTCAAATAACTTCTGTTGACTCCAACTTTCTCATTATGTTGGGACAAATCTTAACTCAGATTATCAAAATGTAAGTCACATCAATGGATTGGAATTAAACAATGAATCCTCAACAATGCAAATATGTTATATTGAAGTCCCATTTTCCAATGTAGATGAAATCAAATTTTCATCATACTATTCATTTGTGAATTTATACTCTATGAATTGTCCATATTTTTCCAGGTATTGTAGTGGGATTTATACCACTTCAATGTACTACCTCTGCAATCCATGACTATTTAATGTCTTAGAAAACCATGTATTCATACTTCCTTCGGAAACTATGTTTGAATATTACTTATTTTCTGTAGACCAACTCCTCCTTCTTACCAAATTTCCCTCTGTGAAATTTCTTCTGTAAACTGTCTTCCACAAACTGTGTTCTAGTAACCATCTTCTGTGAACCAATTTTTACTTCCCCAAATTCCCTTAAAAATGTCTAAAAATGTCTCCTTTTTGGGGGGTTACTTTCCTGTAAAAATTTTCTAGACTTCTCGAATTTCTCCTTTATTTTTAATCTCATTCACACAACACTAATGAAGGGATTAATGATCCTTATTTAAGAAAATATATTTGTATAATCTTCTAAATTTTTATTTACTGAATATTTTATTCCTTATCACCTTTACAACATACATTTCATCTCTTCCTAAGAATTTTCCCTACATGGTTCGTGTACCACCATTCTTCCTTTGGAAAGCCCGAATTCTTCCACAAACCTCTCCAACTAATTTTCATCAAAAAACAAGACATCCTAAGAATTATTTTCTATTCACCTATTATGAACCTTCCTGATAACAATAATTCTCTACCTCAAACTATTTTCCATTTCACAAATTGTTCTTACTACATGGTTCGTTGTTCACCATTTTGTGTACCATATTTACCGATCCACGAACTATTCCCACTATGTGGTTTATAGTTCTCCCTTCTGTGTACAATATTTCATTTTCCACAAAATTTTACCACTACACGATTCACGGTCCATCTCCTTTCATTAATCTCTTTCCTTTTGGAAATGACAAACTCTTGATTTTGAGGCCCAAAAATTAGGAATATAGTATGAAACTGCGACACCTTAAACACTTTATTCGGCATGTACTATAAGATCGATTGACTTGAAAACACCTTGAACAAACCAATGTTGATTGAAAAAAACCGTACCACTTTTATATAAAAGAAAAACCTTAGTTCCCATTGTATCCATGTTGTTGGATGATTTTAGTCTCTTAATATGGTTAGAGCTATATATTACTATCAAGTCAATTACTACCCCCAATCATTGGATTTTACTATATGGGTATTGTATTATATAGAAATCATACTAGTCAATGATGATTATTGAGGTGCATAAGGATACCCTGTTGTATTTGACCATGTACGGTGGCCATAGTTTGTGGTGTTAGAGCTTAGATATCTAATCATTTAATATACATGTTTTTATAGGGTGGGAAAACTTTTTGGTTGAGTATTTATTTTCCCCTTTTTTGGGTTAAGGATTTTATATTCTTGTACTCCCTAGGGGTTTTTATTCATGGTTTATTCCCTAGATGTTGAATCTTTTATTATTAATAAATTAAATCTACATGAACATGGTTTTTTCATTCATTGAAGTTTACTGGGAAAAAGGCCTCCCATATTAGTTATTACTATTAGCGCTTATCACCAACCCCTAGAAAATAGAGGCAGGCATGGTTTAGTTGTGGATTGATCCCCATTGGGTCACGTGATGTCATGGAACACACAAATTTATGGAATATAAAGTTAATTTATAATTTTGGAATCCCATTAAATTTTTTCTAAACCATTGGAATTCCTTAAAACCCAAGGAAATAATTGATGTCCATAGATCTATTTGAGAACCATTTGGTTTGATTTAAACATCATTTTCAAGAGACTAACCACTTTATGCAATAAGTTGACTTATCATACCATCATTTGGACTTTCCCACCTATCCTTATCATCTAGAGGATTTATTAGTAGATTATTTTACAATGATAGGGGTTTTTATTTTTCTTGACATGCCCTATATTTTCAAAAATTTATCACATGTTTTATTCTTTGTGATAATCACATTCTCATTGATATTTAAATTGGATTTTGGAGGCTACAATTAAGGCATGCGATTAGTTGATTCTATTTTTATATATTTAATTTAAATTGTGAAATTATTATTTTTATACATAAAATAGGAGGATATTAGTAATTATCATATGAAATATAATAACAAGAAAAATAAATTAAGGTTGGTTTCAACAACTTTGATTTTCCGATAAAAATTTTATTCTAATAAAATATGTGTGTTTCAAATCATAGAATATAGTATAGTATAATAATCAGGAACAAAACCATAAAAAACTATTATAAATTTTGGATATTAAAAAAAAGATAATAAATATTTTCATAATATGATCATTATGAAATATAACTTTCGTGTACTATGATTTGTCAATATATATTCATTTTAAGGAGACCATTATAGGTAGTAAATATTAGGGGTAGTTAAAGTATATTATTGATGAAGAAGATATTAATGATAGTCTCAAACTATATGATCATACCTTAAGTGATCTATTCATTTGATCTTGGGAGGGATGCTACATCATTGGGGTTTATCATTAACCATGCTATGGCACAACATCAAAAATTGAAGCCTGAATAGAATCATCATACGAAAATTTTGTGATAGTGGAATCCACCACAAGAATAATGTTTTTTCGATCAACCACATGAATGCACTAAAATTTCAAATGATTACTCTAAGACTAATGAAGGTTTGATATAGCCTTATGTATCATGGGGATATGAAGTATTTTTTTTCACATTATTTTAGATATTAAATGGTGTTACTATAAGAAAACGGTTTTATTAATATGATGATGTTTTCAATAATTTAAATCAAGTGTTATATTATACAAAATGTAGAAGTTAGGTATTTATAAATAGTAATAATAAAATATAATTTTTTTCCCAAAATAGAAAATAAAACATATATTTATTAAATGAGTTAATTGTTAATAATATGATGGATAAAAGAATGAATTATTTTATTTTTTGAAAAAATGAATATATTAATTTAATATATATATATATATTTATATATTTATATATTTATAAATATAACCATAATTTATGTTTTAAAAATTAAGTTTGAACAATATATATTTTATTTTGTATTTTTTAATATAATTCTATGAAACAATTTGTAGTGTTTCAATAGGCTGAAAAATATCTTTTCTTAAAAGAATTATTATTTATAAATAAATGATCAATTTTTTTTCATATTAATTTTATTAAATTTTACAATTTAATTATCTAAAATCAATTATATTTTTCAAATTGGATTGTAAAAAAATATATGTTTATTTTTGGATATTTTTCATAAAAAATATGATTCATCGATGGATACTGAAATATTATATATTTATTTTACTTTGTAAAAATGTATATGAATTATTATTTTTAGTTTATATAATTGTGATGGATATTTTATTATAAATTATTAAATTTATTAGAATTCCCATTTCTATTGATCCATATGATTTGTCAATACACAAATATAAAATATTTTATTCTAAAACACTTATATTCCCCAGTTATTAACAGTATCCATAAACACCCAATTTATCCTTTTATTCTAATCATTATATCTCTCCCATATTTAATAAAATTCTCCCCAACCCTCCTTTCCGCATATTATATGGTTGACAACCCCTATTTACCTATCTTTGAAGTCTTATCTAGTGGTATAAAAGATTTTACCCAACTAAGATGTAATTATCTTAACCAAGATCATTATAGATCTTGTCTTCCTATATGTTTTATAAATATATTATGAAAATAGTGATATTTAAAAGATGGTATCATATTTTTACATAACTGTTGTTATATTAATGGAATATCAATTAATATACTCTATCTATCTTTAACTCAAAAATGGAATCAATTCCAATATTATGCTATGTTCAACACCTTTATGGTCGATGTGTTGCACTTTTCACAAATACCTAACATGGATTGTAATAAAAATGAATATAACAAATAAATAAATTACAATTAATATTATTAATATTTTTATAGGAAAAATTCGACATAACATCAATTATACTGACAAATAATTTCCACTAAAATGTTTACCATAAATAATTTAAAACGATATTCCCTACATAGATTCTATATCTTTTTCCCTACCCATTTACTTATAAAATGTTTCGATTAATTGCATAATAAAATATTAATATATTTATAATTAATGATATTATTAATCTACTTAACCACACATCTAACCATGATAAAAAACTAAACAGTGTTGATGATATTAATTGAAATACCAAAACTGGGAGATGATAGAAAAATACATCGTGATAAAAAAGAAAATGTATTATTAAAATAAATTTTAATAAATATATATAACTATTATTATTCATGTATTTAATAAATTACATTTTATTCATTTTGAAGTTATACCAACATACTAAGAGAGTTATGGCCAAATGTACGAGAACCGCTGAACCACACTTAACTATTTTATGCTATGATTTTTCTATCTAGACCACAAATTACCTCCCTATTATTCACATATATTTCTTTTATGATTTTTATATATTTTCCTCAAATATATACATAATCTAACTAGCCTTTCCATAATGGGTCTACAAATTATTTTAGGTTTCCCCTCTCAAATCCTTCATTTATGATAACCTAAAAAAGTGATCTTCTCAGTTTCTAATTATATGACATGTGTCATCCATAAAATATTTCATATCTTATATTTTCCACAAAAATTATCATTATAATATGTAAATGTAGTGTTTTCCTTCAATTTTAATGTTAATCATTGTGTTCTTATATTATTAACATATTATTCACCCCTATCATGAAATGCGTCTTAGGAGGTTATTTTATATATATACCTCCCTCATCATTTATTATAAATTTTTATATATTGAAAATTATATCTTTTATATATCATTATAAATAAAAATATAAATACAAATAACGATTTAATTCCGATATCTGTTGTAATTCACCATGTTACATCTTTTTTTAGTTTTTCTTGACAATAATATATAACATATTTTCTCTTCAATGGGTTCATTATATTTATGACTTGTGTATTATTTCATTATGTAGTAAAAATTTTAATGTACATAATATAAATAATATGTCTGGTCCCAATATTATACAACCCTCTCCCAAATGATTTACATATTGTTTTAACACAATGTGATACCAAATATGATACATGTGTATTTGTCCGATAACAATATGTTTTCCCAAGTTTGTTTTCCAAGAATGATTTATATGAGAAAACATTTTATACATTTTCTATATATTTATGATTCCATAATATAATAATATCATTTTAAATATTCCATGATTCTATTCTCTTGACTATTTTCATTATGATATACTGATATTCTTCCCAAATTCTACATATTATGTCACCATCATTATATAACTGAATATTTACATACTATAGTTGGTATCCAATTTTTTCCCCCAAGTTACCCTAATCTAAAATATAAAATTAATGGCACATATTAGTACAAAATTTTGAATAAAATAATGTTTATTTATCTTATTCATATGGGGTTATATTATGTTTTAAAACAAATAATGATTTCATACCTATATATCTAATGTTTTAATTTTATGTTAAATATGTTAAATATATATATATTTTTAAATGTGTATGAGTTATGATTTCATATTTTTGAACTCATAGAATAAACAATTTATTTTTGGGGTTATAATAAGAAAACAATAGTGAGAATAGTATGGATATTTTTAACTATTTGAAAAAATACTAGAATTTTGGTAATGTAATGAGTGTTTGGTCACCTAATAATGAAATAAATGTATTAATAACATATATAGATGTTGGTACTGGTATATATTCACCTAGGGGTAATAAAATAGAAAAATATAGTATTTAAAAAATCTTAATAATCACTTATTACCAACATTGGGTCCAAACTGCAAACCTGGTTGAAAACTCTTGAGGGATATGATTTTGTTGATTCACATACTCTTTAAAAATATATAATTGATTTGAATATTTAATTTTAAGATAATAAATATTTTTTTGACGAAATATATAACTACTTAGTATATATAACATTTAAATAAAATGACCATATATAACATAGTCTGAAAATGAGAGAATCATTCATTTTTTTTAAATGTCACTAATGAGTTATTATATCAATTTTCATATTATTAATTTTATGTAAATACTAATTCATGTATTTTCATCATTATAATTCAATTATATTATTAAATGTTCTAAAATTTGAGGAATAATTCTAACATCAAATTTTATAGTGAGTGTTACTTAAGACCCTAATGTAATGCATAGCATGATGTGAGAGGGAATTAAGAAAATCATGCCTAAAAATAAATATCTGAATCATGTTATGATAACTAACACAATTCATGTGTAAATCCCATATTCTTTGAAAATAGAACATTTTTCTTTTGGTATCTTTAAAAATAACAATACTCTAACATTTATTTTACTTTTTATACTATATTGTAAAAAATGTGGGTAATTTCTATTGAGAAATTATTCTCTATCTTCCAATACTCTATGAAAGAGAAATTCATACTGGTCTACATTCACATTGTGGGATATATCGATTAATAATTGAATGTAATAATTATTATGAATTGGAATAATGAAATTTTATTAATGGATATTGAATGATTCATTAAAATAAAATATTTAAATATTTTCGTTATACTCTCTATCATGAATTTGGAACTGATTTATTTATAATCATGGAAATTGAGGTTGGACTAATTGGGTAACATAATGAAAACATAAAAAATGTTTAATGACATGCCTATATATTTACTATCAAACTCCAAATTATTGTTGAAAATTATTGTTGAGGTATAAGGATGTTTCGTCAAAAACAAAATTATATATCAAATACTTTGATAGCTATAAGTAAATGTATGATTTCTATTTTATATCTATATAGCGATTAATGATTCTCCTTTATGAGGTGTGAATAATAAGAAAAAGTGATTAATGAAGTATAATTATGAAAATTAACTCATAAATATAATGGATGTAATAGAATACACCTACCCACATGTCATATGTATGGGGAGAGACATCTGGGTAACTATCTATGTGGAAGATGGTGATTATTTTTTAATAGGAAAGGGGAATAAAGATGATGAATGTTGAAGGGAGATAATGATACCAACTAACATTATTGAAGAATATATGAGCCCAATGAACCCCTAATAAATATTATAGTATTTCAACAGTATGGAAGACAAAAACTATCATATTAAATGATATAAGGAAGGATTTATCAAGTATAACTAATGAAAATAACCTTTAATGAAATGTGTGTAAGAATGATCTTATGTTGTCAATACTATATTGATGGATGATGGAAAAAAGTGAATATATGTACACTAATAATTCATTCAGGAATATAAAATTAATTATTTTATTCTATACAATATATTCTTTCATATCATGCATATTTAGGGGAACTATTGAAAAATCACCTCATGACATAGATGATGTATTATTTGTGAAACAAACTTGTGGTTTACATGTTGTTTATCAAGTATAAAACTATCCCCTTCTTAACCTATTGGAAATAAATCTCTTGATAAACGTTTCATGATTCATTTAGTGTAAATAGACTCATGTATGGGTTTCTCTTGTTTTTTTATATATAGATCCAACATTAGTAGATGATAGAATGAAATGATAATTATACAGAAAATCTTCCACCCAATCAATAAATGCTAAATGGGAAAGTGGAATATCATTTAGAAAATCAATAAAATTCATGTAGAATGTTTCCATTTGTGAAATAATATCTAACTCAAAAGATAGGGACAAATGAGAGAATAAATAATGAGTAAATTGTTATTATTAGTGAATATACTGATGTATTCCTAGAGGAGTTTCCTTTCATTCCTCAAAAAATGAGTGGTTTACTTATCTATTGAATATATACCTAGAGATCATCTGATATCCTATATCATTTATATAATTACCCCCATATGAATGTTTGAAATGATGAAGTTTATTTTATAGACCTTGCAAAGGCCATAATATGAACACGAGATTCATAAAGTGTTTCACTAGTCCTCTTTATCATTATGAATGACAACTCAATGCATTTCTACATTGATTATATCAATCTCAATAAGATAATTAGCTATAAAAATTACCCCATTCAGGGATTTGTATAGTTGTTTATGATATATATTGTTCAAATTACTAATATATAGAAGATAATTGTAGAGAATGTCGTCAATTATAAAAGAAAATATAGGATATTCCAAAAAAATCATTCTTATAATATATGTATGTGATTCTTTTTGTGTAATTCCCTTATAAATAACCAATTATTGAATAATTTTCATATTTATGATGAGTATAATATCTAGAGATTCCTCAATAATGTTTTTGTATTATTAATATATTATATTCTCACACCCTCTAAGAGTAATTAAATTATATAGGGAATCTCTGAATTGTGGAGGCGACCAAGAACTGAAATATTAGATCTGGTTCAAAAATCACATACATTAAAAACTACATTTTATTGGATTTTATATTACCTTTTCCATATATAAAACTATTCATCATTAAATATATATGTTAAATATTAAATATCACATATAATCACAAAAACCCAATAACATAATGCTTTGAAGATTTGAGAACTAGCATGTCAAACTAATAGTTAAATCTTTTAATTATTTTTCATTATTAAATTATATATATATATATATATATCCTTTTTTGGAATTTCATGAAAATATAAGTACACATTTTAATTTATTTGGGATTTATTGCATAACAGATTGGGTGGGGAATAGTTAGTAGATATTTTTTCACAAAACAAATAGGGGTATCTCTTAACATAATGGATTTAACATCATTTACAGTGTATAGGGTCATTAAAACTAATGCCTAACCATGGTAGGTGTCCTAAGTCATCTAGTATGGGGTGCATGGATTGCACATGGTTTCACCTACCATGCTGTTACACCATGCATATTTCTCATACCCTTTAAAAATGTTTTTATATTTTTACCCCTATCTATTTTCTCGCAAATTTAAAAAGGCCCTCTACCTGATTCCCATTTTCATAAAATTTCTAGGAAGGGATCCCTCATTTGTGTGGACTCCCTCCTCCAAATTTTTCTATCCTTCGACTAATGTAAAAATTTTGGTTGTAATCTTGATCTGTAAAGGTTTTGGATTAACTTCTACTCTATTTTTATCATCATCGTATTGTTTCATATTCTCCCTAATAGTTCAAAACACTTGGATGGACTCTAACACTTTTGTGGTTTTCATTATGGTTTGTTTTTAGATCTTATGAATCTTGATTATTGATTTATTCCTCATTTATATGAAATCAATCGATGATGACATAATTTTAATTTTTTATGTTATTATTTGTATTCATAATACATTTGGGATCTATTTTGATGATTTTTTTTGTTTATTGGTTTACTCTATTTTTACTATCTTTTTAGGTCCTGTTTTAATGTATTCGGCTTAGTATTATCAATGGTAGAATGTAATTAATTGATTTGAGTTTGGTTGTAATATTTTTTGTCATCCAAATTGAATCTATAATTTAGTGACTATTTTATTATGTGTTTTAATTATATTTAAATGTAAATGAAATATATAAAATGTTTGTTGAGGATAAAATTTGTCAAATTATTTTCTCCATTTTTTGAATATTTTTCCATTGGTTTTTCTTCATGACACATGATTTCAAATTCTATTTTTAAATGTGGATAAAATTAAGTGCTTGGTTTATATTTTTAATAAATTTTATGTACGTTAGAGATATTGATGATGATTACGCCCTTTGATCATTTTTCTATAAAGGTCTAATGGTTTTTTAAAACATAAATATCATCAAAATGGTTTCTAAATTTTTCATTTTTTTTAAATAAGAATTATACATATAATAATTTATGATATAGATATATATATATATCCTATATTAAAATATTAACTAATTGTGGTGGGAATATTTACATTAGGGAAATTATATTAATATACATAGGTTCATATGTGAATATTTTTTGTGGTAGACATTATTTTTTGGAGAGGAATTAGATAAATAATATAGATTCAAATGATAAAATGTTGATTTGGAAATTAAAAATCTTATTTGGACTCTATGAATTTCTCATTGGTAATGGAAACCTCTATGGATACTCTACATTATAGATGGAATTCAAAAGGATTTTTTGGGAGTAGGGATTATCAGGTATGATGAATTTTCAAGACATAGATGTTTAGTAACACTTTCATACTCTCCTAAAAATTTTTATATTCTCATTGGATCCTCGACCTCATAGTGAGAGTCAAGATTTTGTTTATATACAATTCATATTATAGGTATTAGATTCCTATGGTTGGGAAGACCATATGGGATGTTCCATCTATGATAATACTTAGACCAATTAGTTTATTTTTCTAATATGGGTCACATATATTGGTTGAAAGATAGTTTCAAAACTATTACATATAGGGAATCTTCACATGGTTTCCAAAAATTCCCACTGATAACCATTTTAAAGGTATTCAAGTAACCCTTTTTATGTGATGTTTTTATTAAATCATTTTAACTTTTATGTTTTTATTAGAATCTCCTAAATCATAAATTGTTCACATGTATTATGCTTTCCACTATTTTTGTTGAAACATATGATATGGGTTATACTCTTTAATTTGGATTAAGATATTTCATTCAGTTTTATAAAATAATTTATTTGAATATAATTTATTTATTATAAATTGGTTTTGGAAACGGAAGGGAAATACTTTTCTCTAAAATTACATCCTTCTTACTCATTTCCAAATGAAATGAAAATATATTTTATTATTTTATTTCATACATGAATTAAATTTTATTATTTTGGAATTATTAGTCATAAGGAGTTGTTTTTTTTAATCCCTACTGAGATCTTTTCTCAATACAATATATTTTTTATTTTTTATTCTAAATGAAATGATCACTTTTTATTCCCACCATGGGGATTTTTTGTTTATGTATTGGGCAGTGAATTATATTGGCATTATGATATATGCATACCGATATTTTAATTTTTTAAGTCACTCTTTAACGTTATAGCCACTTATGATTTTACATATTTCTATGGATGAATGGAAGCTATAGTGGTTGGTAAGAAAAAAGATCCTTTGCAGGTGGGAATCATTTCCTTGTTGTAGATGGTCTTCACAGGGAGATGGTGGTTTTGGATATCACTGCTATTTTTATTTTCTTATTTTTTATCATTATTTTACTATTTAATGTCTTTTCTACTACATGGATGTCTGATATACATGAACATAATTCCAATATATTTTTTCCTGATACATGATATCATTATTATTTATTGGGAAAAATCATACATATGTGGTTCTTCCCTATCCTGCCATACATGTACAACCGATGGTGATCTGGAACACCCTTTGTGCCTTTTCATTAATTGGATGGGACATATGGTGTAGGGATTACTCAATTTTTCTATTAAATAAATGGTATCCCGGAATCCCATTTTTATATTAGTGGTCTAGTTGAATATAGAATAGACTGTATCGACTATAGAGGTATAATCAGAGAGATTCAATCGAGTACATTCTCATTTGGAACCCCCTACTTCCAGTAGTAGTTTGAAATTTTGTCTTATTCGTCATAGTTTTTTGATTTTTCGGTGATATGGGGCTGAAAAAGTGGAGTGAACCAGTGCATATTTGTTATCTTATTTATTGGAAAGTAATGTGTATCCCAATTAAATGTTTTTTGTTGAGACATAATGATTGATATACAGATAGAACATTATCTTCAATTCAATTAGGCTAGGGTAATAAATGACACCATTCCCCTCTCAATATAATATAATGGAATTGTTTTTTATTTTTTGTGGTATGTTCTATTTTTTTATAAAAAGTGTGATTTTAAATTAATAGAAACTATTACATTAAAATGAATAGAATTTTTTTTGGAAGTAAATGAGATCACATTAATATTTCACAAGAAATTTTTTTTATGGAAAATATAATAAATGGTTTTCTTAAATTAATTATCATATAATTTTAAATTCGTGAAACGTGAATTAAAATAAATAAGGTGGTGTTTTAAAATTTTATGTAAGATATTTTTGAATATATGTTGTTTTTATAAAATTTAAACATCAGTTTAATAGGAAATTATTTATTTTGAAACATGATATAGGTTCATTAAAATATTTTAGATTTATGGTAATATTTTGGAATTTTATGTAAATTTATAAATATTTTGTATATTAATATACTTGTTTCTATGAGGTATCTTTTAATAATGTCTTGTTTAAAAAATAGATGGAGATTATAATTTTTGAAAATCAAGAGTTGGGTGTTTTGGTTTGAAATCTGGGAGTGTAATTTTAAAATGATTTACAGTGGGAAATGTTATTTTTATTTATGTGTTTTATGTTAAAAAATAATTTTCAAATTATTTCATATGTTGTTATTCTTTGACCTCCTTTACATTTATGGAATAAATGTGTGATTGTTTTCCTTATATATTGTCTCCCTTAGGTAATTTTATAGAGAAATAGATATTTTTTTGGTGATGGATGACTACTTTGGGAGACTTTCTCTTGATAATCCCAAAGAGGTGTGGCTTGTTAGGAAGAATTTTTGAACAGTATAGATTTTGAGAGACAAATTTTGGATTTTGATCTATTGGTTAATCATTGAATTCCCTCCTAGATAAAGAGTGATGGATTGGGTTTGTGTTTTTTAAGTGATTGACCATGTTTTGTGATGGTTTTATTGAGGTTGATGGAATCATTTCTTCATTTTATGACGGTCTGGAATTAATATGTATTTGATTTATTCTGGTATGACCATGATGGGTGTTTCCAAATAAAAAAATAGATGAGCGACAGTAGGTGATCTAGTAAAATAGATATAGTTTCTAGGGATTGGATATAACAAAAAAAAACTACTCACCTGTCCATATAAGATTTTAAACATTCATATGTTGATCATTTTAAAGCATTTTTGAATTGATGTAATTCTGGTTGTTCTTTATTTTCTCTCATTGGATAATATATTTTTTCATTAATGGAGTTGGTTGTCTTTATTTTCATGAGATAATTTTTTATTATTTCACTAATGTATTTTGATAGTGTTCTCTCTGAGTCCCCTTTTTATTTTTGTGTATTTTTTGTTCCTCACATTTTAGTGGATATTTAATTTGCATTATTATAATTATGATATATATTATCCACTAAATCATTGGATACTCTAGAGGTTTAGTGTTTCCGTGGGATTCTTACTATGTTAGGAGACCATCATGGTAAATCCTTTAGGTAACTGATTATTTTTTATGAAATAAATCTCCTCATGATATTTGATTTACTTTTTCGTGAGGATAGAAATGTCATGTGGCTGAGAAATCATTCTATTTTTCCATTTTCAATGAGTAATTATTTCTGTGCAGATATTTTATCTTGAGAAATATACCTTTTTATATTCATTGGACTCAACTTCTTGTTAAGGGTTCCAATTACGTATTTGAGTTAATATAAATATTAAATTTACATATGTCCTATATCTATATTTTAGATGATGAAATCTATCATTGGATTCAATTTTGGAATATCATTTTGTTTTATGGACCATGTTCTTTGTGAGGGAGTTGATAATCATTCCTTATGAATGAACCATTTCTTATAAATAAATTATGGGGGTATGATGCACAATGTTGGAGGGAGTTATCAAACATCTACATTAATTTATTAATCATTTATTATTACCCAATTATATTAAGCCTTTTTTTATATTTTGGTTGGAAATGAGTAAAAAATTTAACTTTTCATCGATTTACATCATATGTGACTAATCGAGATGTTGTTATTTGAATCCATGAGAAAAAGATGTGATGGAGTTCATAACTATTGAATAGATGGACAGATGGTCGGAACATTGATTACCTAATGACGCTCCTAGAACATGAACTATTTTCTACGTAATTTATTGTATGTGGATTTGTTTTCACATGGGTGTCAAAACAATTAATCCAATGCATAACCTCCCCCATGTCTCTAACCTCATACTCCTTCTCCATCCACACCTTGAATACTCCCACCCCAATTATTTTTCATATAATCATCAATAAGTGTCTCTCCTCCCATTCTCCATTAATTTCCGCTTACATCTTGTGTTCCCCATTCATCAAACCAATTCACATGTCTTCTCCGAACCCTAACAGATTTGGGGGTTACATTTCAATAATTTATTGGTTACTAGGGTTGTTGATATTTAATTTGAGACTAATTCTTATAACATTCATCACAAAAGATGAATCCCCCAAAATTTAAGGCATGGTTTGGCTTCTTCATTCTTTTTAGACAAATTTTTTTCAGTTTTTTATGATTATATTTTATTTCTTTGGCTTCTAAGGATCTGTTCTGGTGTATTGGGGTCACCATTATCATTTGAAGTGGGTTGTTATTTTATTTCAGGTTAGTAAACCAATTATTAGGGCTTTTAACTGAATAATAAAATATCATGAGTTTTTTATTGTATGTTTTCATTATAGTTAAAAGTAAAAAAATTATAATAATGTTTTTTATTAATTAAATTGGATTCTTTCTTATTAGAGGTGTTTTATTAATCTTGTTTCCTTGGGTTTTACTATATGAGATAATATTTCAAAATAGTTTTTTAAACATTCTGCACATAATGTGCATGATTTATTTTTCCAATCTATTTTATTTATATATGTAGGAGTTATTGAAAAATTAATCTCCTTTTGGATTGTTTTCCATAAATTCCAAACTGAACGTTTGTTTTTCCATGAGCATCAAAATTATTTCTAAATTTTTCATCATTTTCAACTATATCATATATATATATATTAATTTGTTTATATATACCATATATTTACAAAATAAATCATGGTTATAGATATCTTTAAATTTAGAAAAATGGTATATATATATATAGGTGAATATGTGTATATGATTAAAGGCTAAATTTTGAATATTGGAAGGCATTGCTTAAAAAATGGATTTTCTAATGATAAATGCTGGTTTTAAAAATGATCCAATTGGTACAATTTATTAATATCAAGAATTTATTCCATTTTTAATGATAAATTTTGGTTTAGAAATGACATGTTGGTACAATTTAATAAGCATGGTGGTCATAATTGTTCATTCTTTCTCACCTTGCACTTTTTCAATTCTAATGGAATCTTAGTAAATGTTGGGAGAGTCATGAGATGATTTAAATTTAGGCATGATTAGATATAATAGATCCCCATTGTAGGTGAATACCATGTGGGATGTTCCTTTAATAAGACTACGTAGAGGACCAAATTAGTTATTATATGTGGATCACATCAATATGGTGATTAAGTGTTCCAAATAATGTACATCTATGGTATCTTCACATGGTAGCAAGATGTTTCACATGATAAAAACTTTATTAATATTATAATTTCCCCCACCATATTATTTTTTTATAAATTACTATCAACTATATTATTTTTACTATAAAATACTATATCAACACTTTTTAATTCTATTTAGATTTCCCCAACTTTCATTATACATTATCATATGCTTTCCATGTATTTCTATTAATTGATATATTTCATTCACCAAATGATTATTATTTTTAAAATAATTATTGGAAAATATTTCATTCTATAAAAATATTTATTGTTTGTTAAAAGGAATCTAGGGTTTTTAAAAATTATTACACTATTAATCATTTTTGAATGAAATTATAACTTATTTGTATTATTGAATATTAACCTTTCACTAAATGGATACATAATTCAATGTTAAGGTGTAGTTTTTGGTTTTTTATCAATAATAAGATCATTTTACAAACATATTTGTTTATCATTATTCAACTATATGTATAGATTACTTTTTATGATCTTCCATGGGTCATTGTGGTTCATTTGTTGGGTGTCAATTTCATAGTGATAAATATATTTTAAATATTATTGAATATAATTATATAGGAATATTTTTATTTCATATGTTACATATCCCATTAACTTTTTCAAAAATTTTATGATATATATACTTTCATGTGGCATAATAAGATCTATTAGATGTGGTCATGACTTACATTCTTGAGAGGGTGTTCTGAGGGTGGCAGATGTTTTTCCGGATTAATTCTATTTCAATGCATTCATAGTTTTTATATTAGTTATATTTTTTGTTTTTATATCTTGAATGGATGTTTTATGTGTAAAATGGACAGGGAACATTTTATTTTATTTTATAATGCATTCTTTATTTATTATTTATTAGGTTAAATCATTCCCAAGTTTTTACACTCAGATTCCTAGACACTTTATCTAGCCTCGGGGGATCATGAATGCCCTTTTGGAATTCTCATTAACCATATTTGGTGTCAGACAAGGGGATAGTGCATGTTAATCTCTCATATAACATCAAAATATATTAATTATATGTTACCTATGATCATTTTTTCATAATTTAGGATCACGAAAATCCATTGTAGAATATAATAATTTATAGTCATATTCATGAACTAGGGAATAAAAACATATGAATGGATTGGAATCTATTTTCTATAAGAAAAATGTATCTATTTTTAAAAGAACTATATTGCCAATAAATATGATAAAACATGAAAATGGGTGATATATATTATTCAAATTAACGTGGAATAATAATATTTATCTGTAAATTATGATATTATAACATGTCATATCAAATGAACCATGATGTACACTAACATAAGAGTGTGAGATATGTATTGATAAGTTACTTATTGGAATGATATAGTTTTTTAAACAACTTATTATTTTATGGATGTAATGTAAATCATGACATTATAGAAATATGTTATTCCACATTTACAAGAAATCATAATATAGTATTCTAAGGTTACTATATATGCACTATAAATTGTATCTCATAAGATTAAAAAAATCCCCAATGCATTGGATATATATTTAATTATTGTTTCTTAAATCAAATAATGATAATCATTCAAAAGTTTAAAACTTTATTTCATTCGTAATATCCTAAAAAATTAGGTAAAAAAAAATGTATTTGATATCAATTTTTAATGCTGGCCCAATATGAAAAATTTTATAAATACACCAATTATAATTACATGATAACCCACTAAATTTGAATAGGTATAAAAAAATATTAGGTTAAATTATAGGTAAATACTAATCCATTACGATGTTTAATAATATGGTATTTAAATCTGAAATAAAAAGTTCAAACAATTTAGTAAATAATTTAACTAATCAGTCAATTTAGGGGTATCATGATGGAGAATATGTAATCAAAAAACTAAATCCTAGGAAATTCATCATGTGATGGAATTGGAAAAAATAATATATATATATATATATATTTTTTATGATAATTGTTTTAAGTAATCATTTATATTATATAGAGGAAAACATAATCATAATCATGGAAATATTTCACCTAAAAAATATTCATTAACAAATCGGTAAAAATTCATGATATTTATGTTCATTTTAAAAAATCATTACCTTATGAAGATAAAGTGACTATATCATAAAATATAACTTTACAAAAAAATCCAATTATAAGACAATAAAAATAATATATGAAATTTTTATTATATGAGAATAATTATAGCGTAAATAAGGTTCAATATTTTATATATCTAAATAACTCTTTTGAGAAATAAATAATTTTAAATTTTGATAAATATTTATTTTTATAAGGTAAAGGAGATATTTGGGGATAACCTGAGGGAATAGAATACTTATGTCCAAAAATATGAAAAGATGTTATTAGTTGTAATGGAAAATATTGACAAATATGAGAAAAATCAATTAGGAAGTGTCAATATTTATCATAACATTATCCTGACCTTTAGGAAGAAGCCATTCATTGTTGATTTTTTTCATTTAATATAATAATATCTCATTATGGAAAAAATAATAGTCAAAAAGTAGAATAGTGAAATAAATGAATAATGGAAATTATATATAAATAGTCATAAAAGTGTATTCAAGACCAAAAGAGAAACACGATAGTGTCGAGAACCACTTATGACTACATTATCATTCAAACTGAAAATATATAAATTTATAACAGGACACAAGATTTGTAAAGAATGTTAATTTATTTATATTTATGATAAAAATACATCAATTTTAAATATTCACATTATTTATAGGGAACACGTTTGGATTTAAAATAATATATCAATGATACAAAATGATAAAAGGAAACCCTTACAATAGTCTATGATTAATTTATAAATTCAGATACATTCCAAAATAAAAAATAGAGATTCATAAATAATATTTAGTAATACTTTTTTTAACTATATTACACTTTAATGGGTCTATTAATTATCATATATTAATAATTTATAATTTTTTTTTCGTATGGATGTAACTTGAGGTAATGTGCTTGATTTTTCTGAATGTCACTTCCTATATTGACTATGGTCATATGTAATATCTATTAAAATAATAATCAAAATAATTTTAGAGGAATATATATTTTATTATTCTAGTCTCAAAAAAAGTATACCGTTTCATACATTTTCTCAAATAGGATTTAAAATTTTAATTAGTCCTTGATTTGTTAATTTTCTCCATTAAATTCACTAGTGTTGTTTACAATTAATATAAATTAAACATTGTAAAATATTATCTTTCCTAAATATTTATAGATAAATATACATAATTTTTTTAAATTATATTTTTTTAATGTCATATATTTTAGGTAGCATTAGAAAATGAAATATGTCCATCCAAGGAGCCAGTAGTATGCACGTACACATGGACGACGCTTCCATTTTCCATATAATGATATGGGTTATAAAAGAAAATGATTACAATGTAAGATTTATAATAATGAAAAATATATTATAATTATTAATTAAATATCTCTATCTTCCTGCTATGTAATGATGATACGAAAAACAAAGAATATCAATAATGGATGTGGTAGTACTAACATTTCAAGTTGATGTATTCATTATTTGAATGTTTTTAGATGAAGGTAGAATCATTTTATTCCACTAGGATAATACAATTTATTCGTATTTATAATATTATGGTTGTCAATTATTTTTAGTTAACATATATTTGAGTTGGTTTTAATAAGAAAATAATTAAGAGATATAGTTTAGTAGTGACTATTGGTGATTTTTTACGATATAATCCATTATAATTAGTTGAGATATGCAGCGATGATGAAATTCAATAAAAGTTGTGGGAAATGGAACATTGGAAAATAATATATAACGGAGGCCATTATTCAAGGGTAATAAGGAGCCAATAAATGAAAATAATTTGGATGGTATAGCTTAAGGTCCATTAACCTCTAATAAATATATTTTGGGGCTTGGGTATAACATGATTTAGGATAAATAAACTTGGTCAGACCATTTTTATCATAATTCCTCATTACCAGAGTATATAATTTTCACCTACATTATTAAATTTTTAGGAATAAAAATAAAAGGGGAATTATTAAAAAATACGGAGCTACTGAATTTAAAAATTATTTATGTTTATTTATGTAATATTTTTAATGTTTATAAATATTAATTTTAATATGAACTCAGATTATTTATTGAAAATCAATTTTTAAGAGTGTTTTTTAGGATTAAGAAAATATTTCTTGACAGAGTAATCAATGTTATTGAATTACGTGGAAATAATAAGCTTTTATTATATATATTTGGTTTATATGACATAAAATTATTGTAAAAATTTATTTCTAAATTTTTATATCATTAATAATAAAAAATATGAAAACAATTATTTATTTGAATAAAATGTTACATTAAAAAATTATTAAACAATGTTTTTATAAATTCATCATAGTAATATTAAATGAATCATCATATTCCCTAAATATTATTTTTCAAGAAGATTGATATATAAATGATTAGATTCATTCTTTGATCATGATAAATTCAAAATTGATATGATGATAGTAAAAATTATGTTGTTCACTATTCAATTGAAAATAAAATATTTTATAAAAATTACCTAAAATTCAACATATGAAAAAATTATTATTCTAAATGTAAAAATGAATTTTTTTCTCATATATAATATCTAATTATTTATAGTTAAATTATATAATTCAAACAAAAAACAATATATTAAAATTCATTTTCATTAGAAAATAAAATTTAAAATACTAAATGTAAATATTTTCTTTTTTGTAAAAAAAATTACATAGTGGTTTTAATATATTATTCAAATCAAAAATATATTTTTTCAATATTAAACAAATGTATATTTAGATTATTTCAAAAAAAAATGTGTCTAAAAATTTTTTTTATAAAAAAATTGTTTTTAGTAATAAATGTAGTTTTTTTGATAATTACCGATATTAATTTACTTTTTTCAATGCCTCATTATTAAAAAGTTACTGAATTTTTCATTTAAGAAAAAATGGGGAATAATATATTGCGTTGATGACTAAAATATTGAACCAAATATTGTCTTTTTTTAGGACCACTCAATACCTCCATGTAATATTAAAGGATACTATATATACAAATCCAAGATGTTATAATATATTTACCATAGAAAAGATTAATTTTTTCAATACCAAGGGATACATGTAACAATGAGTTCAAATAAACAATGATGTATTGTTAGAATATTAATAATTTTTTGTCATAATTACAGCCTAGTTTTGTCACTTTAGTATATGAATATGACTAACAAAATTGTGAAAATTAAATGGGAATGAAATGTATAAATTGAATTCATTGTTTAATAATTAATTATAAATTAAAAAAATAACGGTAATCAAAGGATATCTTTTACAGAAAATTTTTTAAAATTGGTAATGAGTTTTTGTCTTAATAAATTAAATTAATAAATATTAGTGAATTATATTAAAAAAATTTATGAAACATATATTAGATAAAAATGTTATTATTAATTTACCGTTTTTCCAGTAATGGGATAAGAATAATTCTTCTTTAAGTCTTGAAATTTTATTTTACAAAAAAATAATATTTTTCCATTTTTTTCATTATTATTTAAAAACAATCTCTAGTATATTGGAATTGAATTTTTAAAAATCGATTTCATATTTATTTTTAGGTGGTCCAAAAACATATAAAATATGGTTATTTTATTTGTGGTCAATATGAACAGTAATCATTGTGACTTTTTGACCTGTAGGAAAGGGTAAAACTGGAAGAATATAGTTAAAATTTTGATAATTCAATAAGATTTATTTAACACTTTCATATATACTATTCTATGAGTGGAGTTTATGCGTATCAATTTATTTATCAAATGTTTGTTCTTACTAAGTGCCATATTTGATTAAATATTCCCATTTATTTAATTAATGAATAGAATAAAATGAAAAAATCACCATATTAACTTTAAAATAACAACATTTTTTACAAAAGAATAAAAGGATGATATTTTCATTTATAATTATTTATTTCAAAAATAAATTAATATCTATTATTGTAATATATTTATAATTTTTTGAAATTTAATAATTTCCATAAATTCATATGTCACGCTGGAAAATTATATATTCAATTAATATCGAAATTAATATAATGATTTTAAAAAGATAACAAAAATAATGAGATTTATTGGGTTAAAATAATTTTTAATATAAATATGTTTTATTAAAGATGTGTGGTAATATTAGACTTGATTTCAAACTTTTTCAGGTTGAATTTCATGTAAACCTAAATGAAGAGTTCCAAAATTTATAATAAGTTTATTATATTATAATTAATGAACTTTTATGTGAGTAGAAATAATAATAATATTATTACTAATTATGTGAATTGTATATTTTTGAAAATATTAAACATTAAATATTTACAGTACACTTAGACATCTATGGTGACATTTTTAACCCATTACAAGATACCAACACATTTAAGAAACCTCTCTCCGGCTCATTCACTCATAATTCATAGCCATATCTCTCTTCTCCAAGCATCCACATGTGATGTTGGCATCCCCCCTCACCTCCTTGAGAAATGTTGGCTTCCCCCCCCCCACCCCTCCTCTCTTCATGCGACATTTCCACCATTAAGAAAGTGTTCTTCCTCTTTTTATAGATGTTTTGTGATTATGATCCTTGAGAAGTAACATTTCATATTCTTTTCTTATATTTACTCCTGTCTATTGTAGTGGCTAGGATTTTTGTCTCTCATAATGCCTCAAGTATGGTTGTGGCATTTATTATTATTCCATTTATGAAAAAAATATTATTTTTGTGTGTGTGAAAAAATGGATTCCATGACAAAAATGTTTCTTAATTGATGTGAAGACTTAGTGATTGTTTGTGAACTGAAATATGTTTTTATACTATTTTTTATTTTCTTGAAAAATAATTTATACCCTCTTAAAGGGAATTTGAAGACTATTAAATTATATTATTTTATGTGTAGGGGAGTGTTTTAGAAATAAACTAGTAGGAAACAATATGCAATAGAAATAAATTATTATAAGATATTTTTTTATTTTAATTATTATCATTTACATGATAAAATGGTGTTTAAAAAAGCACTATGTAATAAATAATCTTTATAATAAAAATTTTCAATTTCCAAAAGTAGAATTTCGAAATGATGGGGATTTATCCAATTAGTTTTTGGTTTGAAATTTATTTAAAATTTCAATGTTTTCTAATTAAAAAACATGGTTAATTTTTTTTTTCAAATGTGTTTCCTTATAGTTGGTTTAATTCTTGTTATGTATAAATTATTTAGATTTGAAAAATTTTGAATAATGGAATACATATTTTTGAAAGTATTAATTTTTTTAATTCATTTTTATTATTTCAGAGTGTGGCTTCATTTTTGGGAAATAATCCGGTCAGATTTATTTTTCATGATGATTTAACATAGTCTTCTTCAAATGGTCTATTATGAAGATAATGTAATTTTCATTAGGGTTCATTAAACTTTCTAGTTTTAACACTTCCCTAGATCTAAATACTATTTATTGTTCTATATTCACATTTTTTCTATTACTATGGATATTTATTTAGGGGTGATATCTAGTGAGCATGTATATAGAGAATATATTTTATATGGTTTAAACTGTCATCATAGTCCTGATAGTTGTATTGGTGAGGTATGTTTGTCAATGAAACATAAATTTGTGCTGGTGTTTCAGAAAAACTTCTATGGGTATACCTTGGTTTTTTCTTATGGTATTCCTTATTGATTGTTGAGATGGATAGTAGAGTATTATATAATGGTCACACAAATTACACATTGTATAAAATTATGTTCCCTTTTAGTGTTCATTAATTTGCTCTAAACAATACATTTAATTTTTATTTGAATTTGGTTAACATTTTAATTATAGTATACTTTGATGTTTCGAAAATAATTTTATTTCCCTATAATAAATCTATAGTATATAGAAGCATCATAATGATTGGATTTCAACAGTATTTCAAGAGAATTTGAAATCTTTTTGGGACTATTACTTTAACAATGCATCCAATGGAGGTTATATATAGTGGCTATATTATAATTGTATTGAAAATCAATTCTTAATCTAGGATTAAGTTATCTACTATATAACTAAATATGGATTTTAAATTTTTTTTTGGTATCACAATTCAGGGGTGATCCAATCTGATACTGTTCAAGAAGTGAAAAATATATATGGTATAAATAAATTGATATTTTATCTATTTATGTTGTCGAAACATCCCAAGACTAATAGTATTATAGTACAAGAAGACAATGAAATTAACACACATGAGGAAAATATTGGAGATTATGATGATGAGAGAGTGAAAAAAATTGATGATGCAAGAAATCCAATTTATCATAAATTTAGTAAATATAAAAGTTGGAACATTTAATGCGGTTATGTCATTGAAAACCCATGTTTGGAATTTCAAATTCATATATTGATTATATTATTACCATTTTTATTAAATTTATTCCTGATTTTTCATATATTTCATCAAATCATTGTTATGTGTGGATGTTAATTAAGGATCTAATATTTTATTCTAACAAATTTCATATTTTTTTAAAAAATTGTATCTCATTTTGGGGGGAAAAACTGACCATAATTATTGTAAAGAATATGTTGTATATTTATTGATGCAAATTTATATTGAAGACAATCTTATGTGCCACAAAATATTATTTGGAAATTTTTATTAATTAATAGGATTAGAAATATATTCATGTATGAAAAAATCTCATCCAATATATGATGGAATGATGCTGAGAGTATTTTATTTAATGACGATTTGGTTCAAATTTTAGATTGATTAGCATTTTGGGAATTTTATACACACCATAATAAATTTACATTTGATATTTGTAATGTCATTTTGGGTCTGTCTTGTGATGGTTTTTATAATTTTGGATAGATTCTTACTGCTCGCAACATCTGGTTAGTTTTCATTCAACTTTATAATCTTCCATGATGGATTTGTATGAAAAACCATTAAATTTAATAATTATACTAATATTTGGTCCTTCTGATGAAGGAAATTATAGAAATGTCAACATGATACCTGAAATAAGAGTGTTTAGGTAACTTTGGATTTTGGGTGTTCCAACATTCGATGCTTCTACAAATAAAATATTTCTATGAATGATTACATTCTATGGAAAAAAATTATTTTCCTTCTTATGTAGTGATTTATAATTGGATTAAAATGAAAAAATATAATGTTTTATTTATATAAATAATTAATTATTGTGAATATTTAAATAACATTATAGTTTTCGTTTAATGAGGCATCAAAAATTCTTTCTAATGGGTCATCGTTATAGGAAGAATCGTTGGGGGATTGATAATACTACTGGTAGTGAACAACCACATCAATATATTTCTAGATCATATGTGATTAATGAATTGAATTATTTTATATTCTAAATATAAAATGTTAATATGAAATCTAAAAAGTGGAATACGTTTACATTAAATCCACATACAATTGGAAAAAAACAAGTATATCTTTTTTTATTTTTTTTACTGTTCTACAATTTTTTACTTCGTTTTTTAGATTTAATTCACATTAGGTAAAATATATGTCAAATTTTTATTTAAATTCTTCTAAATGTCATGGTGAAGAATAAAATTTATTTTTTATCTCATTGGTACATGTTTTATTAGTTTATTAACCCATAAATATATCATGTTTGTATCTTTGAAAAAAAGGTATATTTCTTTGTGCTTCCTTTTTGATTAATACTTTAGAGAAAAATAATTTTTTGGTTGTAATGAAGAATATCTTGGTTCATGATGGATATTATAGATAAATATATAAATGTGTAAACATAAGTGATTTTAATATAAAATCCATACACACATATTATTATCACATCCTACCACCTGAATTAATTCCAATCAAAATCCTTCATTTATAATCAAATAATGCACTGTTGAAAATGTATCTACAGTGAAAATTTTTAAAGAAATTATTGGTGAAATGTTTATCAAATTATTCGTTGATTGTCATATATAAACTGTAATCATAAAGTTTCTGTGAGTTTAAAAAAATTCATAATGATACACTTAACAATCCATCTTCCAGAAAAACCATTTATTTTGGGAATGCTTTCATTTCACTGGATGTGCCCTTCTGAAATAAATATGTGTATAATGAAATAAAATTTCGAAAATATGAATCCACCATATTGTTCCACTATGAGAGGTTATCTAGATTAATAAAGGATAGATTTTTGTCTAATTTAATATTCATCTGTGAGAACACGAAAAACCCAATTAATGATAAAAGAAGATGAGATGTATGGACGAACTGAGACCTAATTTTCATATCATCTACAATTATGAGTAATTTCTAAGTCATATAAAATGGATACATTGATCCTTGAAGAGAGGGATATGGAACATCACATAGTCATGTTTATCTGTGGTTTGTTTGACGAACATTTGAAGTATTTAATTTTAATATTTATATGTTCTCTCAAACAATTTCATTTAACTTATACCTTAAACATTTATTTTTATTTCTTGTAGGGAACATAAAAAAATTATTTTTATAGTTAATTGATATTTTCATTTGAGAATGAGAGGGTCTTTTTATTGCCATGATTTTCCATCTAGGTTGAAATCAAGTGTAATACCAATTATTTAACTAACAAAATTTTTAGAAATTCATTTACTTGTATTATTTATATATATTAATGGTATTAATTCACAAAATTGAATCCTTTTCTCAGGAAATAATTGCCTCAGATTTTGTCCCAATTATTTGGTCCATGAATGAAAGTCATTAATAATCAATGGTTATAAATTTGTTATAATTCATCAAGAAATAAATCTTAGAAAACATAATGATGGAATTTTGTTAGTTACCAAAACAAAATATTATACAAGTGAATCAGATTATCGACACTAATATGAAAATTTGTCCTTTTATGGACTTGTTTAGAAAATATATTTTTTACATTACTATTATCATGGGAAAGATTCTATTTGATATTTAAATTGGTTTACTCAATTATGTGACATGGTACTTTTATTAATGATTGTGGATTTTGTGTTATTTTTTTGAATCAATTCCTTGCTACTAAGGAACTATATATTTTGGAATCAATGGAAAAATAGTTTTTTATGTGAAAAGTAAACTCATACATGATTATGGTGTCGTTTTTGAAGTAATTCCAAAGGGTATTTTTTATGAATTTGGATAAAAATTTATAATATTGATGCCGCCATTGGTGTTGACCAAAATTTTTCATTTGATGAATCAAATTGTCCCATTGTATGAAATGACATTGAACTTGACGTACTGGTGGATAATATATAGATGAAACCATATGTTTTAACAGTTGATTCAGTTAACCTTAACAAGTGTTTCTCAGGTTTGTATTACTATAATTATAAGAATGTTGTTTGAATTCTGGATGATATGTTTTTTATTGTTTATTTTCATTGTATTTAATTAATATTATTTTCATTCCTAAAACTTGGATTTAAATGGGTTTTCAAAAAATGTATATCATTTTTTAAATTATTATCCCTAAAAAATTACATTTATTATGGACCATTTTACATTAATATTTTATTAATGATTTAAAAAAATCTATAAAATTACATCTCATTCTTATATAGACTATGAATATTGCTATAAAAGATATAAGGAATCGATTGTTTTATGTTGATTAACAAATGTGTGAGTGTGGGTTATATCTTCTTCATCCCATAGTGAGTATAAAAATTTTAAATTTATTAATATACATTAAAATTAATGTAATATTCGTATTTTTTATGAAATTTCATTTGGGGATATTCAGTTCTACTAGATTTGAACCCTTATCATCCAACTAGTATGGGTATGAGCATGGATACTACTAGACCAAGATAGAGAACCTATCATACACATTCCCTCTATGACCAGCTAGTGGGCACCCCTTCTTCCACACCTTTCCATCCTCCATATGAGATTCTAGGGATGTTTCCACCCATGCCTCCATCATCATCTAATTTAGCATCTTCTTCTAATAGAATGTCCACACCACATTCTCTGATGTTCCCACCTTAACCATGATTATATCCATTGATGTATCACAATCCTCACTACTCATATAATTCCTTGTATATACTACAATGATTTCCTTCTACCCCTCATTGATATGGTGATTATTTTCCTTCAACATCCCATACATTACATGCATATCACAATGATTATGCATAGGAACAAAAACTACTTTCAGAGAATATTAATCTAGGATATCCAATAGATATAATACAGATTATTCATCTGCCTGCACAAGGATTATTATTATAAATGTGTCAAATTACAAGACATCATTTTTCCCAGTTGTAATGTGAGATATTTTTTTTCCACCTTTACCCATACTCTATTAGGATCATTTATTGGGATACATGGGAGAAAATATATGTGGGAAGAATGGGATCACAAAACAAAAATAATGGTGGATTACAAGAATGAAAATTAAGTGGAATGTAAAAAATACTGGTGTATATGATTTAGGTCCTCTTTATCCATGTACTGTGATATCATTCCTATGAAACTCATCACATGGAGATATATTGGTTATGATATCAAGGAAAGATCATGGGTGGAGATATGGGTAAGAAAATGTGTTAAATTTATATCATTATTACTGTTTTAGCTATATGAATTAATGTGTTCATTGCATCATCAATATAAGTATCCCGATAATGAAGAAGATAAGGATTAAAGGATGATGGAACTTGTAGAGTTCTTTTGATCATATTAGCATGAGTTATTTATTGGTTGGAGGATCATTTTTAGTTATGATTCTGAGGGTCTACCCATATTCTCTAACAATCCATCTACAAAATATCAAATAAATTATCTCATATTAGATGAGTTGTGATTTTTTATTATTCCAAATCATTAATGGTTTTCATATAAAATTTTATTCATATTACAAGTATTGAATTTCTAATTATAGGATGCATCAGGAAAAAAAATAAAAAACATTCCTTAAATATTTATCACACATTGGGGACACTAAAATATATATGCATGATAAACACTATGTACATTAATATAAATAATAGTATATATAAATTTAGATTAGTACATAGTTAATTTTTTAGGCTGAAGTTTATGTTTCCTTATCATTAATCCCTTTAATATAATATAGAAAATACCCCTTTCAAATAGCCTAATGGCCAATTATAATAGTGGCCTAATGGCTAATCGGGACAGAATTCTAATGTACTAATAGACTAATTTTTAGATAAAAAAATTTGAAAATTCGACTAATAGCATAATGGTCAATTTTCCAAAGAGACTATGGGACTAATGGCCAGTTGGACTAATGGTATAATGGCCTAATAACCTAACTTCTTAACGGGAAATTGTAAAATTTCTGTAATCCTTGTATTAGACAATTGAAAAAAATGGCCTAATAGCCCAATGTCCTAATCTTCAAATGTGACAATGACTTAATGTACAAATTACCATTTTAATTAATGACCTAATAACTAAATAACCTTTTAGAATAGTGCCCAATAAGACTAACTACATAGTAGAAAATTGGCCAAATAGCCTAATGGCCAATTGGACTAATGGTAAATTTGTCTATTGTCATAATGAATAATTGGACTAATATTATTGTGACCTAATGAAGAATTTCACTAAGGAAAAAATGGACAAATGTCCTAATGATTTAATGGAAAATTGTACTAATGGCCTAACAGACTACTGTGAAATTGTCCTAATAGACAAAAAACATAATTTCTTAATAAAAAATTGAAAAAATTTATAAATTACCTAATATAAAATTGTCCAAAATATCTAAAGACCAAAGTACCTACTAGTCTCATGGCCTAATGGAAAAATGGCCCAATGGCCAGATGGCTAAATTAGATTATTTCCTACTATCCAATTGGCCTAATGGCCGAATTGAGAATTGTACTAATTCCCTAATAGAAAGTTTCCCGAAAGGACTAATGGTCTAATGGCCTAATAAAGAAATGGAAAAGTATATAGACGACCTAATGACCTTATAGATAATTATCATAATGACCTATTTTATAATTGGCCAATTGGTCTGAAGGCCAAACAGCCAAATGGAATGACGAATAATTTTCTTAATTCTAAATTGTTATAACAGCTTAAGGGATTAATGGACTAATGGAGAATATTTAAATTTACATTATTATAGAACATCATAAGGATAATTTTCCTAATTTCCCAATGGGAAAATGGATAATTTTCTTATTGGCCTAATGAAATAATAGAAAATTGTCCAATTTTCCTAAATGCCTAATGGTCTATCAGAAAATCATCCTAATTGCATAATGTACAATTGTACTAAAGGACAAATGGATAGTTGAAATAAAATCCTAATGGCCTAATGGACTAAGGGACTTATGACATAATGGCCTAAATGAATAATGGACTACTATCCCAACAGACTAACAGAAAAAATTACCAATTATTCTAATGGTTGACTGGTCGAAAAATGAATTGTAATAATGACATATTGTTCAATTGTCCTAGCGTCCTATTGACTAATTGGATAATTGTACAAACTACCTAATGGAAAATTAGACTAAGGGCCTAAAGGAAAATTTCCATAATGTCTTAATGACCTGTTGGCCTAATAGACTATTTCTAATTAGACTAAAACCTGATGGGAAATTTTGTCCAATGGACTAACGGAGAATTAGCCTAATGGCCGAACGACCTAATTTTCTAATACCCAATTATCCAATTGGCTTATAGGCCTGACAACATACTGAGATAATAGAAAATTGGAACAATATCTTAACTTACATTTTTCCTAATAGAAAATTTGAAAAATGGTATAATGTCTTAATGAACAATTTTCCAACTGGCCAACTGGCTTAATAGCCAATTTTCCTAATAACCTAATATCCAATTTTACTAATAGCTTGATGTCCATTTAGACTATAGGTAAAATGAAATAATGGTTTAAGGGAAAATTTTCGAATTCTCTTAATAGGCATTGGGGAAAACAGAATTATAAACATTTATACATTTATATATTGATATTCATTATGACTAGAAATATAGCATTCTCATTTAAAGATAATCAGTTTTTCATAAATACATAATATTAATTATTCAAATTAGGAGATTTATTTTTATATTATTGAAACCACATGAAAGAAAACTTTCTTTTGATTTGATCAAGGAATAATTAGTATTATCTATGTTAAATTGAAATTATCTAAATAGTTTGTATTCTAAATTGAAATATAAAATCTAAATATTTAATAAAAATTAATATATATATAATGGAACTTTAATATAAAAAATAATATAGAGTTCAAATTAAGAAATGATTATAAAGCATTCATTTTCAGGATTATGGAATATTAATAATTGGTAGGTAAAATTATAAAGTGTTTATGATTAGCATTTTTTATGAACTTCCCATCAATTTTTATCAGAAGCTTAAATTTCTGAATTGTTGATTAATTTAAAATTTATTCACTATTATAATTATAAAAAATTATATATTTATTATATTTTGAATATGTTTATACTAATCAATGTAATTTCTAGAAAGCTGTACTAGGCATCGATTGATGTCTTCTTTAAGAGAAATTATTTTTCTCGAGTAGGATGAAAAATAATTGAAGTGTAGTAAATGAAAAAACACAACAAATGATTGTACGTTTCTTTATTAATATTTAAAATAATTAGACAAAAATAATAATTAAATATCTTTTTTATATTTTCACATTCGTCCATTGAGGGACTCGATGTTATAGAAGATGAAAACATTTTTACAAAGGATCTTTTGAGTGAGGTATTATTTGAGGAGTATTGGGGTATATTCTGATGTCTACATGATTAAAACATCATCACCATTAAGTATTTTTCCTCATTGGGATCCTCCCAAAACACTAAGACCACCAAGTTTCAATGAACTCATGAATAAGAAGATAACTCCAAAAAATAGTATTATAGGATTGTGAATGAAGAAAAATGATCACTAAAAACTTCATCAATGTTATGGTAGTTATATGTAAATCACTTACATTAGAGTTTTATACTAATATTTATTCATATATGAAATCAGTGGAATATATAAATTATTCTTCGAGTGAAGCCAATATGGGTTATAGTGGAAATTGAGTTGACGGTGGTCGCGATGATAATGATTTAGATGTTAATAATACTCCATATGATGTTGCTGGTGATGAAGATACTATTGATGGTGATAAGGATAAGGATTTTGGATATGTGGGGAGATATTGAACCCCACAATTTTTGAAATAGCACTAAATGGACATGTGGATATTGTTTAATGACTTCAATTTATTGGTTTTATAGATGTATTTGAATGTTGTAGGATTAGAAAATGATTGAAAATTATTACAATGAGTTGGTTAAATAATAAATATACTATATTTGATTATCATTTAATGTGTAAAATGTTATGTATTTATATGTTCATGGTATATAAGAGCTTATCCTGCTATTAAATGGGGAAATATACATATACCCACAGTTAAGAGAATTGTGGGTATAAGTTTTGTCCATGGAAAATATATACCCCTAATTTATAGAAAAGTTGGAATAGATATATATAAATGGGTTGGTATAAACAATTAGTAATATAAAATCTCTCAATTTTATTCCCTTGTATTCTATAGGAACCATGGGTATAGCTCTGTATCGATAACTCCAAATGGAATGGTTCCTAAAACCGTGGGTATCGGTTTTAACCATAGTTTTAGTGAAATTTACATGGTTATCAAATATGGGTAATGTTTAGTTATCATGTAGTGAGTAAGTGTTCATCGGGTGAGGGATGATTTATGTGATCTCTTATATTTATTTTCTTTCTTAGTTTTGTTATTAGTTTAATATATTTTTTTGATATTTATATGACATAGAATTCTGATATACGTATATTTTAAGACATAATGTTTTTCCTCGATACATGATTTTGTTATTATTTATTCAGATAAATCATTCATAGGTGGTGACTTTCTGATCCCCAATTACTTATATAAATAAATCGTGATCTGGAATACACATTATGACATTCTATGAACTATATAATGCATCTAATGGAGGGATTTATCATGTGGGTTTGTAATAAAATTGCATGAGAGATGACCATTATTATTTTGGGGGTATGGTAGATTATATACATGACTCTCAATATTAGAGAGGTTTTTTCAGAGAGATTATATATTTCCTTATCATTAAGTGATCCATTTTTCTATAGGAATTTGGGAATTGTGTCTTCTTCTTTGTGAGTTTTTTAATTGTATTTTGATTTGGAAATGAAAAATGGGTGGGAACTAGTGGATCATTTTTATATCACAACTCATGGAAATCAATGTGGATCGAAATTACAATGATTTTTGACACCCAATTCTAGAAATACTAGTGGAAAATTGTCTTCTCATAAATTTTTACTTGATAAAAAATAACACCATTTCCCTCCTGAAATAATATGATTGAATTTCTTTTTTTTGGTTTAATTCATTATGTTATTTAATTTTGTTTTATTAAATGTTCATTTTTTATTTATTACAACTCTTTATTTTAAAATTGGGTGATTTATATTAATTGAAAAAATGAGATCCCATAAATTACTTTCTTGATAATTCATATTATGGAAAATCTAATTAATGGTTTTCCTAAATAAATATGTATTTTTTTCAAATTGATGAAATTTAATATTAAACTAATATTATAATATTTTAGATACTTTTTGAAGAGGGTTTTTCAATTAAATGTTTGTGTTTAAATTGTAAACATAATTTTTAGAGTAAATGATTTGTACTAATAATAAAAATAGGTTATGTAAAATATTTTTCAGCATTGGTAAATTTTTGGAATTTTAATGTAATTTAGATAAAATATTATTCGAATAATAATTTAGATTCAATGAGAGGATTTTGAACTAATTTATTGTTTTAAAAATTATAAGGGTTTTATAGTTTAGGATATTCAAGAGATGAGTGCTTCAGTTTGGAACCTTTTTGTGTAGTATTAAATTTATATAAAGTAGAAAATAGTGGGTTTTTATGTTTTTTATGATAGAAAAATATTTTCCATCTTTGGTCCTATGATGTTATTATTTGACCTATCAATACTTTTGTGATCAAATGGGTGATTTTCATTCTTATGTAGTGTCTTACTTATGTTATGATATCTATATATAGATATTTTTGGTGAAGGATGGTTACTTTGGGAGACATGTTCCTAGTCAGAATAGTGGGATGAGAGTTTATGAAAGACATATTGTACATCTTGTATTTTAAGGGACTCCTTGTTGATCTGCACATTTTGGTTAATAATTGAATTATCTCTTAGGGAAATATATGTCACGACCCGACCCTACCCGGGTTCGAGCCGCAACTACCCCAAACCCGCCTCCATAGGCCAGGGGCTGGCAACAAGCGCCGAAGGCTATACAAATCGAGGAGGCCTTTGCCTAAGTACCTGTACACACACACACATCCCACTCAATGCAATAGTGCAGAGTAAAAAGAGAATGTAAAGTACCAACTGCTATAAACAACCACTAGGTGCATCGACCTCTAACAGTACAAAGCAAGTGCGGAAAGTAGCAGAAAAAGGAAAGGGGCAAACACACGACCAACCAGAAAAGTGCCACAACCCAACAACAGTTAAACAAAAGTAAAACAGCTGGGAGGGTCCCACACCTGTAACCCGACTATGACCACCGTATGTGGTCCAAGCTCCAGAACTCCTAAGCTCCGCTGAAGTCACGACCAACCTATCCATCATCTGCATGGTCACACCAAGTGTGGGAAAAGCCCAAGCAGGGGTGATTATAAAAATACTCAGTAGGATTCTCCAAAGGCTTGAGGGAGCAACAAAGGAGGTACTGAAGAGGTGGGCAGTAGATCAAATAGGGAAAATTAAATGAGTACAACCGAGAGTGTAGTAAGTAGTACAACTCAACCCAACAAGGGGATTTAAGTAGACTCGTCCTAACACAAGGAGATATAAACAGTGATAAGATGAAATTCTCGTCGACTCTTCTCTACTTATAGCAGGAGAGTAGACTCTCCCAACCACAGGAAGCTATAAACGGAAAGCACGTGGCATACCCTACGCGTCATTGCCTCTCCGGGAGGGAGAGTAACCAATCCCAAGAAGTGGGTACTGGAACAAGGTGTATATATATGATCTGTCAAGAAAACTGAATAAGTTTCTAAGGGGAGCTTCGTCCCGTAGCTGATCCCAAGGAAGTGAGTCGCCATCAGTCTCAGAGTAAACATCATCGATGCCCAACATCCCGTACGTTTGCCCCGAACTGCAAGTCAAGGGGCTCAAATCACCGCACCTTGACACTATATGCTTTGGGTAGCACTAACTCGCCCGCATGGTTTTAGGTCGCGTCACAAGGACGCATCACGGTGGGAAAAGCGCCCCTCATACGTGAGAGTTCAGGGGATAGTCGAATCACACTTCTTCACTACCCCACAATCGAGAGGTCTCCTCAAATTCATGGTCGTCCCATCACTGACCCGTACAACCAAGGGTCCCGCTCTGGTAGTCACATAGAAATGTCACTGGATAGCCTCGTAAGAAGGCTTGAGTTTGAAATGCCAATAGGTGAACCGCTGCCCAACCCTGCTAGAGGGTAATTCATAATATGATATAGGGTGACCCACTGTGCAACCCTGCTGGAAGGTAGACCTGGAATAAGTCGACAGGCGACCCACTGCCCAGCCCTACTGGATGGTAGACCTGTAATAGGTCGACAGGCAACCCACTGCCCAGCCCTGCTAGAGGGTAGACATGGAACAAGGCGACGGGCGACCCACTGCCCAACCCTTCTAGAGGGTCGACCCTCAAGAGTCGTTGGGTGACCGTCCAGTCACTGCTGGAGGGTAAACCTAAGAGGTCATCAGGTGACCCACTGCCCAGTCTCTACTGGGGGGTAGACCCTAAGAGTGTCGTCAGGTGACCCACTACCCAGTCTCTTCTAGAGGGTATACCCTAAGAGTGTTGTCAGTTGACCCACTTCCCAGTCCCCATTGGAGAGTAGACCCTAAGAGTGTTGGGTGACCCACTGCCCAGTCTCTACTGGAGGGTAAACCCTAGAAGTCAGTGAGAAACCCACTACCCAGTCTCCACTGGAGGGTAATCCCGAAGAAGTCGATAAGCAACCCACTGCCCAGTCTCTACTAGAGGGTAAACCCGAAACTGCTCTGGACATCCCTACTAGATGGTACAACATTGGCCAACAGATCTCGGAGTGGGTATCGTGCAACAACCCAACTCCAGATCAAAACAAGGGGAAACCACTCAACCCTGCTGATCTAAACCATTGTGAACAGGAGGAACCTCTTTGTCGTGAGAGGTCAAAGGTACGTAAAGTAGAACACGACACACACATGGGGCCCACACGACGTGTGGCCCTAGCTCATCTCCCAACCAAGCACAAACGTTCTCAGGAACATACTATTTCTTGTACCTCCAAGAAGTCCCATATACTTCCAGAGTATCCCACATTTCTAGCCCAAACACTATCATGCACATGACACCCAACGTCCACGCAAAGGGAGAAAACATAATTCACCAACCTGCAACCTCCACGGCCCCAGCACGACCAACCACATTTCTTCAAGAATTTACATCACTCACACTGGAGTGTACACGATCACACGCCAAGGGTCCGCTACAAACACAAGTGAATGAACCACCACCAGAGCACCTTACTTGCTTCCGCATTTATGTGAGGTCTGAAAGGAGTCTCCGTACATCCAAACGGATCATACCGTTGTAATAATCATGGAAAAAACATGCGAGATATACTATTTACTCGCCTCCAACGGATATCCGACAGAAAAGTCAACAACACCGCTTTATGCCTGAACGACATCCCATGATCCTGAGCCTCAGTCCTGAAAACAGTCAGGCGCATTGCACCATTGCGATCCCCTCGGGAAAACACGTCAAAAGGACTGCTCACATGAGTGGAATAGATATCCAGAGAAAAAGTTGCATTTCTTCGTACCACACACGAGTGGTTCTATGTGGGACCCGCACCCCGGTCCTGAAGTACAACGAACAGATCACACCGTTGCGATCCTCTTGAAAAAGTACACATGTTTGACTATCACTTGTCTAAAACGGACACCCGGTGATAAAGCTGGAAATCACCGCCAACTCCTAAAATGGCCCTCACGGGGCCCGCACCAGTGTGTGGAATTAAAGCGGGAAAACTGCACCAATTCAATGCCCTCAGAAAAACACCCAAAATTGACTACTCACATGCCCCGAACTGACATCCGATGAAAAATTTGTAAAGCCCTGCACGCAGCTTGAAAGACGGGTCGGGGGCCCCACGCCTCAACTCCTATTTCAATGCCCGAAACCACAGTAGAAAAATCCGCCTCGACACCAGGGTCCCAATGCCGCTGACGGCGGTCATGTCGGTCGTCGGATGTGTCTGCGCCGCTCAAAACACGAACCCCCGGAAAAACATCAATCCACTTAACGTACACGATGTGCCACCGAGGCCCCCATCCAAGGAGTTAAAACCAACAAAACCATCTCATGTTCTCCCCCTCGAGCCGAGGCTCGCACTTCCGTAGACGGAACGCAAATTCGACACCTGACTTAGGTGTTATGCCAGCTTAAGCATCATCAGACGCAAGTGGGGGTGGACCGGACCGGTCCGGCCGGTCCACACCCCCCGGAACGGCCCAAGCCGGCCGGCCCGCGGCTCTGCTGGCCGAGCCGCTACGTCCCGCAGTTCACCCGCGTGGACCGCACGCCTCCAAACTGACCGACCATGAGGCCGATCGCTGTTCGACGTAGAGACTCGCGTTCAACCGATCTCTGCCTCCCGAGCGGGGACTCGCGCCGCGACCTTGACCTCCGCGTCCACCGGTCGGCGCAACCGGCCTGCCCTTCTGCTCCGTGGCCCCAGCTCACCCGGAGGAGCCCCGTTCTGCCTTCCGCTGAAGGCCGCTGTCGCTCGGCCTTCACCCGCACCGCCGCCGCCTTGGCCTGCGCCGCCTACTGCTCGTCGGACCGCCACCGGAAAAACACCAAAAAACCCGCAAACCTCGTCGGACGTTTGCAAACACGTCGAGACTTGGATTTTAAATCCGAGAAGACCGTCGTGATGCTCAAAACCAGTACTACGCACTTATGGGATTTTTTTGAAGATCAAACAATGTTTTGATGCTAAAATTGGGATTATAAGAGGGGTTTGGGATTTAAAAACTGAAACAACGACCGCCTACCTCGATGGGAGGCGCTCGACGCATCCCGCACGATCCGCTGGAGCTTCCGCGCCTCGCTGCAGCTGTCGTACCTCGCCAGAGAGGTGGAGGAGGAGAGGATTTCCTCCTTGGGAGGGTTTGAGCTAGGTGAAAAACAAACAGGGGGGAAAAGTGTATAAATAGAAAACACTTAAACTCCTCGCCTGTATGTCTCGTACCCGAACCCTCAGCAGGGTCGAGGTTAAACCTCCCCTAAGGTAAAAAACACCTCCCGAGCATAATGGAGGTCTCTAAATATTAATCCCAGACCCCATTAAAAGTTATAAAATTTAACGTCTGAAGTCGCTAAATTATGAAAACGCCCCTGGCGGCATTTTTCACAGAAGGCCCACGCCCGTGAAAGTTACACCCCTCCTTGGGTAAACGGCTAGCTCCGGACTCAACAGTGCCCTCTTTTTTTCCCATCCGAGCAACCGTTTAAGAGATACTAGAGTTAATCCATTAAACGAATAAATTAATTATTTAATTTATCCATTTGACATTCCAGAAATGAGAAAGGGGTCCAAACTTCCCACCCCGACATGTTTTATGTCGTCCCTCGAGTATACACCCCATTTGGGAGCCATCTGTACACTCATATCTCTGATCCAAAACACCGTTTATGAGTTATCTCATTTATTTGGCTTACCCAGTGTGAACGCACTAAAAATTTAATTCCAGCCACACCGGGTCACGGAATCGCACCCCGTCTGAAGCTGCTGCTCTGAAATAAAATCAAGAACATTCCAAAGTCTTTTATAACCAAAAACCGGGTTCTTACATCATTCCCTAGATCAAGATTTTTATCCCCGAAAAGCAAATCCAGCGAACAACTCAGGGTACCCAGATGGCACCTGACTCAAGGCCCGGTGATTCAGTCCTTCAGAATATTCATATGGTGATACACCCAAGGATATCTGTTTACGCAAGATTTTATAGTCGATGACCCATGACCAAGACTCTCTTACACGCTCGATAGGCGAAGGAGTAGCTACCAACGACTGAAGAGAAAGGTGTCACTCCTTATACTCTACTGACACAGGGTTACACCGACGCCTCGCGTCACCCTGGTAACAACTCAAGCAAAGAGCAGGGAGAAAAAAATTTCACACAGAGAGTCAAACAATTCTACTGCAAAAGGTAGAAGAGTCATAGGGCGTACCTCTTGGCACCTCATGCACTACAGGATCGTGGACATCCAAAGCTCGCGGCTGTCCGTGGTCCCAACAGTCAGCTCCCGGAGCCTGACGTGTATCACCTAGTGCTGATGGGAAGACCTCGTAAAGTCATCCCCCACTACCAGCTCCTACCGCTCCTCTGCTAGCACCACCTATCTGGGCAGTACTCCGATCACGGTGCTTCCACTTATGCGATGGTGCACCTGCTGCCTTCCCGATGTTTTCAGTAGGCCTGGTCGGGTTGTCTCATGCCAGGTGACCTCACCCATCGCAAGAATAGCACTGGTGCTCTCCAAGATGCCCTGATGCCCTCTGGCGCCACTATGTTGTACGACCACGCCCCTGAGTCCGGTTATCGGAAATCCACCTGCATCGAGGTTCTGCTTGACGATGCCCGCTAGCTATGGTAGACGTCTCAGCTCTGTCGAGCCTGTTGCCGCCACCAACTATAGAACGTGACAGGAAGCTCTCTGTCACCAGCGCTTGCTCTAGATCCCCGTAATATGTGGGAATTCACAATGGTATTATGATAGCTTGAATCTCTCGGTGGAGACCCTGCTCAATCTTCCGCGCTCGGATGTTTCCGTCATGGACCATGTCCGGGTAAAAGCGTGAACGGTCTGCAAAAATAGCTACGTACTCGACCACCGTCAACCCTCCCTGGTGAAATTGCAGGAGCTCCTGAATCCGAAAAAAGCGTAAGCAGGAGGGAAAAAAGTCATCACAAAACAAAAACTGAATGTCTCCCCATGAAAGCGACGACTTGTCAAGAAACTGCGTCACCAGAATCCACCAATGCCAAACTGCTCCACAGAAAAGGTTGGCGGCCAAAGCCACCATAAGATCCGTCGGTGTCTACAAAAGCATGAAAATGAGAACCACTGTCTCTAGACAAACCTCTGCTGCTTGAGGGTCTGGCTCACCACCAAACCTCAGCGATCTCTGCCGTTGGAACTCACAATGCGCACTCAACATGCGCTGAAGCTGCATCTGCTCTGCTGGAGCTGTTTGCTACTCAACAGGTGTGGGTGCTGCTACCGGCCCACCCGGAGAAAGGGGCTTGCCTGATGGGTCCTAGACTGTAGCCTCTTAGCTCATAGGGTCGTTGTCATGAACCAATGCTGGTGTCCTGTCAGGCTGTCTTCACGGAGACATCCTAAATATTATTAAGGAGTTCTGTGATCAGATGAGCATATATGTATATCACAACAACAACAATGGAGAGCTGACTCAATAAGGACAGTCAAAGACTCAATCCTAGGTGATGCACAAACCAATTTTCCCCGAAAAAATTTTCTCAGCATGCCAAGTCGACATGCAGGTTATCAGGGTCCTTGTGAATTGATACGTCGGCCGCCGCACTATCACTGGACTCCCTGTCCTGAGAGCCGCTCTCGAGACACGTTACCACTGTTTCCCTAAATCCCAACCAATTCCTTTTGAGGGACGTCCGAACAGCATTCCAAGGAACGAACCAGCTCTGATACCACTTTGTCACAACCCGACCCTACCCGGGATCGAGCCACAAATACCCAAGCCCTCCTCCATAGGCCAGGGGCTGGCGACAAGCGCCGAAGGATAAAAAACATGGGGAGTCCTTTGCCTAAGTACCTATACACACACACAGCCCACTCAATGCAATAGTGCAGAGTAAAATGAGAAAGTAATGTACCAACTACTATAAACAACCACAAGGCGCATCGACCTCTAACAGTACAAAGCAAGTTCTGAAAGTAGCTGAAGAAGGAAAGGGTAAAACATGAGCCCAACTAGAAAAGTGCCACAACCCGGCAATAGGTAAACAAAAGTAAAACGGCTGGGAGGGTCCCACACCTGGAACCCGACTACGACCACTGTACATGGTCCAAGCTCTTGAACTCCTAAGTTCCGCTGAAGTCACAACCAACCTGTCATTCGTGTACAAGGGCACACCAAGTGCGGGCAAAGCCCAAGCAGGGGTGAGTATAAAAATACTCAATAGGATTCCCCAAAGGCTCAAGGGAGCAACAAAGGAGGTACAGAAGTGGTGAGCCATAGATCAAACAGGGAAAAGTAAAGGAGTACAACCGAGAGTGCAGTAAGGAGTAAAGATCAACCCAACAAGAGGTAGGAAGTAGACTCGTCCTAACACAAGGATATAGAAACATTGAGAAGATGAACATCTCGTCGAGTCTTTGCTGCCTATAGCAAGAGAGTAGACTCTCTAAACCACGATAATCTAGACACGGAATGCAAGTGGCATACCCCACGTGTCTTCGCCTCTCCTGGAGGGAGAGTAACCAAGCCCAAGAAGTGGGTACTAGAACAAGGTATATACATATGCTCTATCAAGAAACCCAAACAAGTTCGTAAGGGGATCTTCATCCCGTAGCTCAGCCCAAGAAAGTGAGTCGCCATTTGTCTTAGAAGTAAACATCACTGATGCCCAGAATCCAACACGTCTACCCCGAATTGTAAGTCAAGGGGCTCAAATCAACGCACCTTGACACTATCCGCTTTGGGCGGCACTAACTCACCCGATCGGTTTTTGGTCGTTTCACAAGGACGCATCTCGCTGGGGAAAGCGCCCCTCGTACTTGAGTGTTCTGAGGAAAGTCGATCCAAACCTCGTCACTGCCCCGCAATCGAGAGGTCTCCTCAAAGTCAAGGTTGTACCATCACTGACCCGTATAACCAAGGGTCCCGCTTCGGTAGTCACCGAGAAAAGTCACCGACTAGCGTCGTATGAATGCTTGAGTCTGAAATGCTATCAGGTGACCTGCTAACCAGCCCTGCTGGAGGGTAATTCATAATAAGATATCGGGTGACCCGCTGCCCAGACCTGTTGGGGGTAGACTTTGAATAATTCGACAGGCGACCCACTACCCATACCTACTGGAGGGTAGACCTGGAATAGGTTGAATGGCGACCCACTGCCCAACCCTGCTAGAGGGTAGACCAGGAACAAGGCGACGAGCGACCCACTGCCTAGCCCTGCTGGAGAGTAGGCCCTTAAGAGTCATCGGGTGACCACCCAGTCTCTGATGGATGGTAAATCCTAAGAGGTCCTCAGGTGACCCACTGCCCAGTCTCTACTGTAGGGTAGACCCTAAGAGTGTCGTCGGGTGACCCACTGTCGAGTCTCTGCTGGAGGGTAGACCCTAAGAGTGTCGTCGGGTGACCCACTGCCCAGTCTCCGCTGGAGGGTAGACGCTAAGAGTGTCGGGTGACCCACTGCCCCGTCTCTACTGGAGGGTAAACCCTTGATGTCAGTGAGAAACCCACTGCTGAATCTCTACTGGAGGGTAAACCCGAAGAAGTCGATGACAAACCCACTGCCCAGTCTCTACTGGAGGGTAAACCCGGAACTACTCTGGCCATCCCTACTAGATGGTATAACACTGGCTAACAGAACTAGGAGTGGGTATCGTGCAACCACCCAACTCCAGAAAAAAACCATGGGAAACCAGTCAACCCTGATAATCTAAACCCTCGTGAACCTGAGGACCCTCTTTGTCGCGAGAGGTAAAAGGTATGTAAAGTAGAACACAACACACACATGGGGCCCACACGATGTGTGGCCCCAGCTCATCTTCCAACCAAGCACAAACATTCTTAGGCACAAACTACATCTTGTACCTCCAAGCATTCCTGTATACTCCCAGAGTATACCACATTTCTCGCCCAAAGTCTATCATGCACACGACACCCAACGTCCACACGAAGGGCGAAAATGTAATTTTTCAACCAGCTTCCTCCATGGCCCCACCACGGACAACCACATCTCATAAAGCATTTAAATCACTCACATGGGAGTGCACGTGATCACACGCCAAGGGTCCACTACAAACACAGAAGAACGAACCACCACCGGAGCACCTTACTTGCTTCTACATTTAAGTGAGGTCTCGAAGGAGTCTCTGTAAATCCAAACAGATCATACCGTTGTAACCCTCATGCAAAAAATGAGAGATAGACTATTTACTCACCTCCGACGGATATCTGATGGAAAAGTCGCCAACACCTCTTTTCGCCTGAACGGTGTCCCTTGATCCCGAGCTTCGGTCCCGAAAACTGTCAGGCACATCACACCATTGCAATCCCCTCGGGAAAACACGTCAAAAGGACTGCTCACTTGAGTGGAATGGATATCCAAATAAAAGTATGTGTTTCGTCATACCGCACACGAGTGGTTCTACGTGGGACCCGCACCCCAGTCCCTAAGCACAATGAACGGATCACACCGTTGCGATCCTCTCGAAAAAGTACACATGTTTGACTAATCACTTGTATGAAACAGACACCCGGTGATAAGGCTGGAAATCATTGCCAACTCCCAAAATAGCTCTCACGGGGTCCGCACCAGCATGCGGAATTAAAGCCAGCAGACTACGCCAATGAAATGCCCTCAGAAAAACACTCAAAATTGACTGCTCGCATGCCCCGAACAGACATCCGATAAAAAAGTTGTAAAGCGCTCCACGCAGCTCGAATGACAGGTCATGCGTCCCATGCCTCAACTCCGGTTTCAACGCCCAAAAGAACACTGGAAAACTCCACCTCGGCACCAGGGTCCCAACGCCACTGACGGCACTCAAGTCGGACGTCGGATGTGTCAGCGCCGCTCAACACACGGACCCCCGGAAAAACGCCAATCCACTTAATGTACGTGACATGCCACCGAGGCCCTCATACCGGGATTTAAAACCCCTAAAACCATCTCATGTTCTCCGTCTTGAGATAAGGTTCGCACTACCATAGACGGCACGTGAATCCGACACCCGGCTTAGGAGTTAAGACAGCTTAAGCATCATCGGACGCAAGTGGGGGTGAACCGGACAGGTCCGGTCGGTCCCCAGCCCATGGACCGGCCCAAGCCGGCCAGCCCGCGGCTCTGCCAGCCGAGCCGCCACGGCCCACGGTTCACCCGCGCAGACCGTGTGCCTCCAAACTGACTTGCCAGAAGGCTCGTCGCTATTCCACGCGGAGACCCGCGTTCAATGGGTCTCTGCCTCCCGAGTGCGGTCGCGCGCCGCAACCCCGTCCTCCGCATCAACCGGTTGGCGTAGCCAGCCGACCCTTCTGCTCCGCGGCCCCAGCTCACTCGGAGGAGCCCCCTGCCACCTGCCGCTGAAGGCCTCCGCCGCCCGGCCTTGACCCACCCCGCCGCTGCCTTGGCCTGTGCCGCCTGCTGCTCGACGGACCACCGCCGGAAAAACACAAAAAAAACCTGCAAACCTTGACGGATATTTGGGAACACGTCGGGACTCGGATTTTAAATCCGAGAAGACCGTCGGGAATCTCAAAACCAGTACTACGCACATATGGGAATTGTTAGAAGATCAAAAAATGTTTTTATTCTAAAATTGGGAATCAAAGAGGTGTTTGGGATTTAAAAACGGAAACAACGACTGCCTACCTCGATGGGCTTCGTCTGACGCTTCTCGCACGATCCTCCGGAGCTTCCGTGCCTCGCCCCAGCTATCAATCCTCTCCGAAGAGGTAGATGTGAAGAGGAGTTCCTACATGGGAGGGTTTGAGCCAGGTGAAAAACAAACAGGGGGGAGAAGTGTTTAAATAGAAAGCACTTAAACTCCCTTCCCGTAGGTCCCGTGCCCGAACCCTCAGCAGGGTCGAGGTTAAACCTCCCCTAGGGTAAACAACACCTCCCAATAATAACGGCGGTCTCTAAATTTTAATCCAAAAACCCATTAAAAAGTTATAAAATTTAATTTCTGAAGCCGCTAAATTACGAAAATTCCCCTGGTGGCATTTTTCACAGAAGGCCCGCACCTGTGAAAGTTACACCCCTCCTAGGGTAAACGACACATTCCGGACTCAACGGTTCCCTCAGTTTTCCCATCCAAGCAACCTTTTAAGAGATACTTGAGTTAATCCATTAAACGAATAAATTAATTATTTAATTTATTCATTTAATGTTCCGGAAACGAGCGAGGGGTCCAAACTTACAGCGCCGATATGTTTTATGTCGTCCCTAGAATAAACACCCCATTCCAGATCCATCCATACACTCGGATCTCTGATCCGAAACACCGTTTAGGAGTTATCCCATTTATTTGGCGTACACATTGTGAACAAACTGAAAATCTAATTCCGGCCACACCAGGGCTCAGAATCACACGCCGTCTGAAGGCGCTGCTCTAGAATAACATCAAGAATATTCCAAAGTCTTTTATAGCTGAAAACCAGGTCTTATAATATAGATCATCTTGGAGGATTTTTTTCACGAATCAACTGTGTTTTGGTGGGTTTCTATGAAGGGATGAATGCTTTAATGTTTTTTGTGAGGGTATTGAAAGAATCTGTATTAAAAATATTCTTGTCTTTCTATAAAGGATGTTACCCCTAGTAAAGGTTTAACACTAGAAAATTATTTTATTTTATTATCTATTTTTTATAGTTTGGACATGAAAACATATATTACTTCCGTTTTCACCTTTTTTTAAAACATTCGTCAGTTTTTCTTTTTTTGGGCATGCTTCATTTGGGGTAATTTTGGGTTTTCTATATTTTTTCCCACTATTTAATCTATGTTTAACATAGTTGAGCTAGTTGGTTTTTTTATTTTTTTAAGACCATTTTTTAATAGTCCACTTCATTAGTTTTATATTGTTCTCTTTGAGAAGACCTTTTCCTATGGTGAATTTGATTTTCCTCTATTCTCAATTGGATTTTCTATTTTTTATAATAATCATGATCTTTATAATTATTTGAATGGCTTTATACTATATATGATTAGTGTGTTAGTTGTAATCTTATTAGGTGGTGAGACCATTATGGGAACTACTTTATGTATTTCATCTATTTTAAGAAATAATTGTCCTTTTAATATTTTATGTTAATTTCATGAGGACAAGAAATGTAATGTAGATGATAACACATTATGTTTTCCCATTTCCATTAATTTATTAATTCGGTGTTGAGGTTGTGTCTCGAAGAATCCACCATTTTCCATCATTAGAGTGAACATATTTTAAGGGTATACTAGTAGTAATTTGAATTAACATAACATTGAAATACATGTATATCCCATATCTATATTGTGGATGATGTCATCAATCATCAGAGATAAGTTTTTTAGATATTTTTTGTTTTTTATACTATATTTTTATTGTAGGAGTTGAACCACATTCCTTATACATCATCCATTTAAATTAAATGCTTTCTAGAATTAATTTTTAATATGTTGGGGAGAATTATCAGACATCATGTAAAATTTATTGATAATTTTTTAATATTAATTTATATTTAGAATTATATTTGGAATTTCATATCGATCAATTACTTTTTAATAAACTTTTATTGGATATATATAATTGAAGCATCGTCTAGACATGGTTACTAGAAGACATGTGAAAACCATGTTCTGATGTTCATATACTTTTCATAAATGACCTAATGATTAAAAATTCATTCCCTATCCATGTTCCCTAAACATCTGTGGTTTCACAATTAAAGTAGTGTAGGGAGAATGAATGGAAAACCTTTTTCAAAACATTGACTCCAAAGGCGGGGCTCCATCATGTGATTAACATCCCCCTATATCTATCCCTCAATTCCACCCCCAATTCTTGTTTTAATACTCATTTTTGTATGTTTCTCCTCCCATGATCAATGAGGTTACTCTAACTAATTGTTTTTACTATTACACTAAACTTCTCACATGCCTCTTCAAAAATCTAGTGGATTTTGTTGTTTATTTTTCTTAATTTATCAATTCTTATAGGAATTATCAATTAATTTGAGAATGAGTCTTAAGAGTTCATAAAATATGATTAATTCCACACCGTTTAAGCGATACTTTTGTTTGAACTTTATTTTGTGTAAATTTTAGTGATGTTTTTTTCTTTTGGATATCTATTGTCTTACAAGGACATCAAAGGTTTAGTTGTGGTGGATTAAGGAAATCATGGTCAAAGGTATCAATATCTTCACTAATTTGTGGATACTTACAGAATTATTCTGAATTTTAATTAAATAATATAATTTCGTGAGTGTTTTATTTGATGTTTTCTTTATATTTAAAAGAAAAAATTATTGAAATTGTTTTCGATTGATGAAATTGGATACATTCTTAATATAGATATTTTATTATGATTTTACCATAAGATTTCCCCAAAGAGATAATATTAAAATATTTTTTTTAAAATTTATGCACTTATTGTGTTAGATGTATTTTCCAAAACAATTTTATTTTATTATAAAATAGATATTGACGACGTTTTTTATTTTCAGATAGTTTTCCTTAAATCCCAAAAACCATGTGTTATTTTCCATTACCATAAAAATATTTTCTGAGTTATTCATCTTTTTAAAATATATCTATTATATATAAAAAATTAATCATATATCCTATTTGTACATAATGACTCATGGTGGAAAAAATATGTACATTTATAGAAATGTGATACATATAGAGGTACGTATGTGTATATGATAGAAGTGTGACAATAGAAGATCGAAAGGCATCCCATTAAAAATGGATTTTATAATGATAAAGTTTACTTTAAAAATGATCCATTTGGTACGATTAAATATTTTTATGAATGCATTCAACCTATATGGATAATATCCACTCTAGGGGTGAATCACAAGGATGATTTAAAGATATTGGGTGAACATGTTTGACCGATTTTTAGGAGTGAGATATAGTAATTGTTCTTTCTTCCTAGGCTCCCATTTTATCTAAACTAATTGGATCATATGAATCAGAGTGAGGGTTAATATGTTATTTATGTTTAGGAAAGAATACATATACTTGATCCATATGGAAGGTGAAGACCATGTGGGATGTTCCACTAATTAGGATTGTTAGAGAATCCAGTTGGTTATTAACTATGGATTACATCAATATATCAAAGGATAATTCCTAATAAAGTACTTCTACTAGATCTTCAGAGGGTATCATGGAATTTCCCAAGAAAACCTTTTTATTATTATTTTCATTTACCTATTGTTTTATTTTATTTAATAATTTCAAATGATTTGTTTTTACTAAAAACTCACATATCAACACCTTTTCATTTTTTGTTTTTTGTTCCACTACTTTGGTAATACCTTTTGACATTATTTTAAAATATTTTTTAACTATTATATTTCATTCAAAAAAGTTATATTCTTTTTAAAAAGATTTATTGGAAAATGTTTCATTCATTAGAATTATTTATTGGTAATTTAATGAAATATATTTTTTTCAAAAATTATTTCAACATTACTCATTTGAAAAGGAAATTAAATCATAATTTTATTATTTAATTTCTACCAATAATTAAATGATTTTTTTAATTGTAAGGCATATGGTGCTGTATTATGTTTTCATCCATAATGAGAACTTTTTTCACATTTATATATTAACCATTTTCCAATTTTATGACTAATTTTTTTATGGTCTTCCATGGGGGATTTTGGTTCATGAGTAGGATGATCATATTAATATTGATAAATAGATAAGTATGTTTGTTGATTAGATTTATTTAAATATGTTATTATTTGTATGTAAAATAGTACTTTCTCAATTTTTATATATTGAGCAGAATAATAGTTGTTGGTCATGAATAAGTTCCATAGGGGGTGGTCATCACTTCATTTCATGAGAATAGTTTCTGAGGGTGTGGGAGGTTTTTCATGATTTTATCTATTTCAATGCATTCTTAGTTTTGATGTTTGGTTGATGTTTTTTGTTTTTCTCTACAAAGGATGTTTAATGTATAGACCATTCATGAATTTTATTTATTAAATTTATTCAACTTTATTTATTCAGTCAAGTTATACACATGTGTGGCTACCATGATTCCCAGACACTTGGGCGAGCCTCTAGGATCAGGAATTCACTTATGTAATTTTCATAATAAATATTAGGTGTCATATAGAGGGAAAATTCTTGTTAATTCATCAAATATCATAAGATGAATTTCATTTTATAACAGTTGTATTTTGTTTTTCAATATTTAAAAAAATAAAAAACCATCATAGAATGTAATATGTTATACTAATCTTTAAGAACTTGAGAATACAACAATATGAAAGGTTTGATGTAACAAAATTTTTACGGTAAAACATATCTATATGTAAAATAACTATGTATCCTATATTAATGTTATGACACGGGAATGGGTGATTTTTATTATTAAATGTTACATGGAACAATTACGTTCATCTATATGTCATGATAACATAACATGTAATCTTAAATGAACCGAGTTGTACCCTAGAATATGTTTATGAAATATTTATTGAAACATTACATAGTGGAATGATATCACAAGTTTATAAAATAATAAATATTTTAAAACAATGTAAGACATGTTATCATAATTATAGTTACTATCACATTTCTAAGGCAACATGATATAGTGTTATATAGTTACTACCTATGTACTATGAACTATATATATTGAGCATAAAAAATTAACAAATTCATTAGATAACTATAAAATTATGGTGGAATTTATCAAATTATGACAATACTTAATATGATTAAAATAATAGTAAAATCATCATATCATAAAAACCAATGTAAATACAAATGGGGTTTATATCATTTTTAATGTTTTCCCAATAAGAAAGTATTTATAAATTCCCCAATAATCATTAAATAATGACCCATTGAAACTAGATGGGAATAAAATGATATTAGGTAGCCTTCATGAAAATAAAAATACATTAATATGATGATGTATATGGTATTTAAATCCAATTGATAAATTGTAAAAAATTTATTATATAATGTTAATAATTAATCGATATATAGTTATATCGGTTGAGAATAGTTAATAAAGAAAATAAATATTATCTAAATCAAAAAAGATAAGAATATGGGAAAATTTATATTTTATAAATAGATTAATATTTTTCTAGATAAATTTTTGAATGAGTCATTTATCTTATAAAGTGGAAAATATTAGTGTAATCATGGAATTTTTTATCTTAGATAATATTCCCTAAAATAACATTAAAAAGTCATTACTTTTATGTTTGTTTTAATATATATTTACCATATAATGATAATGTGAATATATATCATAAAATATAATATTTTAATAAAACCCAATAATAATATTTTAATAAAAAATCATGAAAAGTAGTTTCGATTAGTAAAATCACAGCCAAAATAAATTACCATATTTTATTTATTTAAATAACTTTTTTATACCTATATAAACAAAAATTATGATACAATTTTTTTATAAGGGTAAAAGGGAAATATGAGTATAATATGAGATAACAAAAATTTAGGTCCCCATATATAATTATAGAGCATTGTTGGGAAGGTGAAATATTGAAATTTGTGAGAAAAATACATTAGGATGTAAGATTATTTATCATAAAATTTTACAAACCATTAGTAGGAAGTCAATTGATGATGCTATATTTCATTTAATGTATCAATTCCTACTAGTGGAAAAGAGTGAATTTCAAATGTATGATAATGATATTTATTAATAATAAATGTTTGATAAAAATAGTCCAGTAAGACAATTTATGACGCAAATAGAAATAATATAGTGTGTAGAAACTATTTATTACTACCTTATCATTCAAATTAGAAATATTTAAAGGTATAACAAGATAGGGACTAGTAAATGTAATTGATATAAAAAAATTTCCTATAAAAAGTCAACCATGTTAAATATTTACATCACATAAAGTGAAACATCATTTAATACAAATAATGAAAAAATTATACAAAATTGAGATGTGGAAACCCTTACATTATTCCATGATTTGGTTAGAGAATAAACAAAAATTATACAATAAAAAATAATGATAAATATATATTTTTTTCGACCCTTCTGTATCTATATTCCACTTTAACTGGTCAATTTTTTATCAAATATTATTTATTTATTATGTTTTATTTATCTATTTGGGATGTTAAATGATGTAGTGCACTCAATTTATCTGAATGTTCGTTGGTATTTTAACCCTGATTATATGTGATGAAAAATATAACAATAATAATAATTATTATTGACATGTATATTTTAATACTCCAATGTCAAACAAATTACACATTTTCTTATTTTTCCCAAATTGGACTGAAATTATGAAAGGTTCCATGATATGATAATTTTCCTGTTAAATTTACTATGGTTGTTTAAAGATAATATTTATTATAGAAAGTGAAATATCTAATTTCCAGAATAGTTATAGAGGTTTAAATATAATTATTATACATAAAATACATTCTAAATTCATAAATTGTAGGTGGTGTTAGAAAACAAAATATGTCTATCCAAGGAAGCAATAGTAAGCGTATACACATAGACGATAGTTCCATTTTTAATATAGTGAAAGGGATTGTTAAAAATATATATATTATTTATGTTTAATATAAATGTTAAATATATTATAATTTATCATTAAATTGGCCTTTTGTACCATCTATGTAAGGGTATTATGAAAAATAGAACATGTCATTCAATTAGGTGATAGTTTGCAAGAATCCATATTGATGTCTTCATTAATATAATAGTATTAAGTGATTTTAGAATAGTTTAATTCTATTAATATAATAAAATTTTAGTATATTTAGAATAATATTATTATCAATAATTAATATATAACAAATATTTGATATTGTATAAGAAGAATAGATTTAAGAGTTCTTGGTTGAGAAAATAACCTCAAACATCGGATGTTCTCTATTGGGTAAAAAATTAAAGATGCGTAGATTATTATTTTGGAAAAAAAATCTTCAAGAACATGGTGATATAGTTTAGTAGTGAATATATGAGATTTATTCTTGATCTAATCTATTATAATGAGTGGAGAAATGTGGAGGGGTTGAGCTCGATTTATATGTGATGAAAATAGATATTTTTAAAATAATATATAAGATATGTAATTATTAAATTTCCAATAGGAGCCAATAATTGAGGGAAATTATGAGGGTAATTGTTTTGTCCTTTTGACCTCTCATTAATTTATTTTATGGATTCTTTGTATCATTATTTTTGTTTAGTAAACATGATAATCCTCTTTTACCTTAATTTACCTTTACTTAATTATATAATTTTGACATAAGTAATTCATTTCATTAGGAAGAAGGTACATTATATTATAATATGGAAAAAATAATTCTAAATATTATATCAATTTTTCCATATAAAATTTCATGGATAATACAAATTAATTTTAATATGGGAATAAATTATGTGTTGAGAATCCATTTTAGAAAGTGTATTTTTAAGTGTAAATGTATTTTTTTAGAGAGTCACCAATATTATTGATCTACATGAATATAATAATATTATTATTCTCAATAGCAGGTTTATATGAAAAAACATTGTTAAAACTAATTTATAACATTTTATTTCATAAATAATGAAAAATATTATTAACCTTATTAATTTAAATAGATTTTAACTTAATAAATAAAATGTTATACATAAAACCAAAAATAATTTTTTTCATATTTAATTTATAATTATTTAGAGATAAACTATACAATAGAAATCGCATACATTGTATAAAAAATCTATTATTTTAGGAAAATAGATTTTAAAATACTAACTCTAATTATTTTCATTTACATAAAATTACTAAATAGTATTAATATATTATTGAAATAAATAATATAATGTTTCTATTCAATTAATAATTATATATTTAGTTTCATTTAAAAATAATTGTGTATAAAAAATTTATAAAAATTAGATTTTATCATAATATTGTGTTATTCGTTTATTAGCTCTAAAAATTTAATTTAATGTATGAATTAGTAATAATATGTATCAAAAATTTTCATTTAAGGCTAAAATTTGAAATAAAATATTGCGATGATAAATAAAATTTTGAAACATATTATTTTACACTTATATGAACTCTAATGGTCTCCATGTAATATTTAATGATTTGATATGTTACTCACCAAGATGTAATATTATATTTTATTTTAGATTGTTTTTTTTATTTTTTCAATAGCATGTGTTATATTTAACATCGACTATAAATGAATTATGATGTACAATTAAAATATTAATATCTAATCTGAAAATTATCTCATTTAATCATATAAAAAGGTCTGAATAAGAATAACTAAATTATGAAAAGTAAATAGATGAAATATTTATAAATTTAATTATTTTTTAAATAATCATTTTTAATGGAAAATAATAATCTTTTGAAAAGAAATGATATTTATACTAAAAACTGTTTTTATGTATGTAATGTGTTATGGTCTCAGTAAATTAAATAAATCAATGGTAGGGAGTTACATTCATGAAAAATATACATAATAAATTCGATAAAAATTTTAACAATCATTTACTATTGTTTATCAAAATTCGATAACTGTAAATAAATTTTTATGCTTAAAAATTTATTTTTCTTAAAAAATATTTATGTCAGGTTTGGAACAAATATTTAAAAATAAATTTCCCACACTTATGGAATGTGGAATTTTAAAAATGTATTACATTTTTTAATCATGATTTCAAAATTTATTATACATGTTGATTTTATTCATGGTCAATTTGAATAATAATAATTGTGAATTTTTAACATGCATGTAAGGTAAAATGGGTAACATATTGATTAAAATTTGAATGAATCATTGAAATTTGTCTTACACTTTCATAAATATTATCGGATGAGTGGAATTCATCTAGTTCAGATTTGGTATAGAATATATATGGGTAGTTATTATCACATATTTTTTGAATATGTACTCTTTCTTAATTATGAAATGAATAAACACATAATGTCAGTGTCTTGAAACTAAAATTTCTAAAATATTTAAAAAATGATAAATAGAAAATATTTTAAATTATATATTTTTGTTATGAAAGTAATTTTTTTTTAAAAATATTATATTTATAATTCCTTTCATTTAATAGTCTCCTAAAATTTCAATCCAGCACCAACACATTATTTATTCAATTAATATTGAAATTAATTAAAAGAATTTAAAAATATTAAAAAAATTATGTGAATTATTGGTTTATAAAAAAAATTTAAATAAAAATAACATATTTTGTAATATTAATAATATTGGATTTTAATTCCATATTTTTATTGGTTTCATTAATGTCAAATTAAATGAACAGTTCCAATGATGACGTTATTGAATGTTTATTATAATTATGAAATAAATAATCAAATAAAAAGTAATAAAAATGTTATCATTATCCAAGAGATTTGACTATAATTGAAAATATAAACCATGGTGTATTTACAAGAAAAACATCCAATTATGGTGACATTATAAGCCCTTTAATAATGAAATAGCTATGACTATTGTTATTGAAAAATATTATTTTGAATGGGCCAATAAAAAATAATTTATAAAATGATAGAAAGACCAATAGAATTTACATAAATGATATTATTTATTACATAGACACCATTAATAAAAATAAATTTCCATTTTGTGGAATTTCCCATGGGACTGACTTTATTATATTTTAATGTATTAGGAAATTAAATTTCTTCCTCTCCAACCCTAATTAATGGTGTCCCATAATTTTTCTACGTTAAACCTCAATGTTCCTTCTAAATCATGTAAGCCTAAAAAATAGCTTATGTACTACCCAAAATAAATTATAAAGGTAATTTTCACCACAATTGGATAACCGTTGGATCCTTATGTAGAGTTCAAAAGGAGTTCTTTCAATGATGCTATATCCATATTAACTGATCACTTTCTTTCTAAAATTATCACATAACTCCAAAAAATCTATTTTACTTTTAATAAAATAAAAATATATTTATTATAAATATTCTAAAATTTATTTGTGATTATGAAACCACCATTATCATTACTCATTCACATAAAATATTAATGGACTGAATGGAAGGTGCATTTATACGGCTTACCGTCTCCACATAGAGATAAAATTTACATTCATAACCAAATTTTATGGAATGTTGTTATGATAGGTTTCATGTTTATTTACAATAATTATGACATAATTATTCCTATAAAATTTTAATATAATATGAATTTTTATACATTCTAATCCAATGGAAAAAAGATAACCTTGCTCATGTGTATATGTGGACAACCACCTCCAATAAGGGATGTGACTCATTTTTAACATATCTTTTACGTGGTTGATAATATAGAAATATTTTAAGAATATATATTATTTATATTAAATAAAAATTATTATATAAGGGTAAATTATTATATCCCTATTTCTTATTAAATCTTTTGACATATAAAAACATCATTCATGAGTACATATGGTCTACCTTCACTATGAACAGTGTATAAAATTTTAATTTCTATAAATTTATAGGTCAATATCTTTATATAGAGTAAATATATATGAAATAAGTATCATGATTAATTTTTTTAATAAATGTATCTTGATCAACATACGAGGAAGAAAACATCCAAACCAAAACATAAAATAAAAATGATGATGTGTTCTCCCAAAATTGCGATTTAAAAATAATTTTTAATAATCATATGATAAATTGTTATAAGAAAATAATAAATGGAATTATATATATTATTATGTATCTATTATATATTAATATAAAATATATAGTCAGTAAAATGGTTTTTTAACACATATAGAGGATGTTGGATATGCGATTAGGGTTTATCATATCAAATTGTCTTCATTGGGACACATGTTATGATACACATCTGTCTAATTTAGAGAGGTGTTTATACATCCCAAATGAAGTAATATTTCAAGAATATTAAAATGATAATGAAATTTAATTTTTTATTTGAATATATTCTATTATGGGTATTATGGTTAAAATGTAAACAATGTTTTCAGTGTTTTATATTATAATATCATTTTTTGGGATTCCTCATGACCAAGTCATTGATGAAGAAATTATTGATATACATCCCATTAATATCTTGAATTATACTCTCATATACTTATATATATATATATATTAAACATTTTCCTTAATTTATTACTTCCTTTAATTCCACATGACACTAAAATAAATTTTTTCATGAAAATCTACAATATTTTTCACTTCAGCAAAAAAATCCATTTTCTACCATATCCATGTTTTCTATAAATGTATTCATGAATTTTTTTAATATTCCAAATTGATTTTTTTTTTAAAAAAAATCATGAAGTAATCTTTATAAAATTGTTTAAAATGAATATTCTTGTCATTTGTAAATGAGTTACTTATAACCTTTATTAATACAATATAAAATAAATAGTATATTTTAACTTATATGAATTGAATATAATTTACAACTTTCATAAAAAGGAAAATTTATAAATTAATCTGAAAAAATAATAATACATTAATTTTAAAAAATCCAAATATTTTATATGTATTTATATTTTTTATTAGTGATTTCAATTTGTAATGGATATATTACTCATGAAATATTAAAAGTGTTCTATAATGGTGTTTTCATTTATGAGGACATAAATTTATGTCACTATTCATTTATTGGGTACATGATCTAATGATACTTTCCATATTATTTTTATATATGTTTTATTATTACAATTATAATATGTTTATGGAACCCATTAAATTTCCATGTTTTATGAAATAATGATTTTTTTATGAAAACACAATTTTCCAAAAAGTTTTGCAATAATGAGATTGTTATGAATATAGTTTTATTTTCATCTATTTTGATATGATTGTTTTTTTATAGTGGTATGAATATGATTTATTTTTATTATGTGTTATTTATTTTTAGAGTAATATATCCCTTTAATTAATTGGGTAACAATAGATATCTCATGAGACAAACATGAAGGGAATGGAGGGTCAACATTGTTTAGTTAGATACCCATTCCAATATGATTGTCTTTGGAGTTAAAATTGAAAAACATGATGTTTTTGGGAGGGAACCAAATCCTCTATTATATACATAATTTTATTACTTGAATATTATGTAAAGATTTTTTATGCTAATTTTTTTTTGAAAAATATATATCTTATACTAGTTTTTTCTCCCATGGGAAAATATTTTTGATTTCATATTGATTTATTCTATTTGATTTATTCTTTTTGAAATTCCAAGAAATATTCCATGATTTGTGATTATGATCTATGAAATAAATTATATTGGATTGAAATTTTATGGTCATGTTCTCATACCCATATGCTCTTGTCATATTGATATCTCAATTGATCACCCTTAATAGGAATGTAATCTCACCCTTACTTATGGATCATTCCCATATGGTATGAAGAAATGTAATAAGCATGATATGTCTAAGAATTTTTGTAAATATAAAGTAAAGAAATTGTGGTGATATAGTTTTTTTATGAACCATTTGTTTATTTATCCATGTTTCTAAAGATACTAGACCTATATGATATTTTATATGGATAATTATATAATGCAACAGAGATTAATCACATAAGATTTTATATATATGAATTACATGTATGGGTTCCTATAATATGTATCAGAAAAAGGTTAAGTGATATTAATAAACATGGGTGAGAAAAAACTAGTTATAACATTGGGGATGATTATATGTAAACGATAATATCAAAATGTTTTGGTAATTAACATGGATGACAAAGAGTAAACATAATGTGACGTAGATTGAAAATTTTAATGACTCGTATTTTCCTTGGGTTTATTTTTATAAAATAATTTAGAAAATTTTGTGATCATGAACTAAGATGGAGTGAGATTATTAGGCCCAATGTTCTTGGAACAATATGATGAAAAAGGTTTTGTTTTAAATAAATCATCTGGGAGGTTGTTTATTAAAACATGAATAATTCCAAAATGTGTTTACAGATCAGAAATCAGAGTTCACTGTTGTGTTCATAGAATCAACATTAAATTAGGCAGGGACTAGTGTTGACCAGTGTGGTATGACTATGATAGTTTTCCATTGGATATAACTGTCATTAAAATATTTTAATAAAAAAAATTATTTAGCGTAACATTGTTTTTTTAATTATGAAATTTTGTTAGGAATCCAATGTTATCACTATAAGTGAAGAAGTTATTTTGAGGCAAGGTGATAGAAAACTATTTTATGATCAATTATGAACGCTGATGGATTAAGGATCAATGATGATATGGAACTCTTTTCTATATCAACGGATGATACAATCATGAGGTAAGATGCTAATCTCTTTATGATTTCTTTTCCCCTCTTAGATTCAAATGAAGGTCATGGACCAAACCATGAACCAGTTGATCTTTGGTTTGTCCATTCTTGTAGGATGGATAACTGTTTTGTGGGGTTTGGAATGTGGATTAAATCTGTGTGTTAAATGATTCTTCATAATCCATAAAAATTGAAAGGATCAAGGATGACATAAACAAGGCTAAGATCCACTATTTGGGTGTTCATGTGCTTTATCTATTTTCCAAAAAACTTCTCCACATTCCTCATTCATCAAGAAAACATTAATTGATCGTATCACATTCGATATGTGGAAGAGCATTCCATGATCATAGACTGACACCATAACAACATCACAGTAGTGTGATTGTAAAGGCGTGGCATGAATCACATTAGGTATAGAGTTACAGTTCCACCAGGTGGTGTCACATGATAGTGCCCAGAGTAGCATCCTTACATTGGTCTCAGTGAAGGTCACTGCAAATAGCAGGTTGCTGTTAGGGTGGTTAGAAGTGGAGGCATCAGAAGACTATTTGGGGGATGATCCAAGAGATGCATGGCAGTACGGGCCATCGGAAGGAAGGGATCCCAACATTTTTGCCGGTGGTGGAAGACGAAAATAGTCTCGGAGGGACAACATTGGAGGGAGGCTGTATTGGTGAGAGCCGCAGACAACAATCAGGGGGCCACAATAGGAGGACTTGGTGGTGTTAACTACGTGAATGCATCTATCCACTATGAAGGAATGCAGTAGTGGCATACCATTGGCGAATGGGATGCAGATGCAGAAGCCATTCCATAATAGTGGAATGTGTTGACCTGCATTAGATGAAGTTGGTCCAGGCCACATATTGTTTACACCAATCTTCTAGCATATGGTTGGCCAGAAAATATAAGTCAAGTCGTTAAAAAATCCTACCAGGCTAGGTCCAACTGGCCCAACGGGCAAAGCCCAACAGGCCGAGCCAGTTTAGGCTAGGATGAACTGGGTTGGTCCTGGTCGGGTCTGGTCAGGTCCGGTGGGTCGAATCTGACTTGGACCAGACATAGGCTAGACCTTCTCAGAAAAATATCCTTATCATTCAAGTAGTGTTTCATTTTTATTATCATTTTATGGATTTGGGACCTTTTTATGATATCATAATTTTGAGATACTCTATATGAATTTTTAGGGAAGTAAGTTCACAATAAATTTGGACTGAGGAGTAGTTTCTCCCAAAACAAGTGCACTACGAGCGAAATCCTACAGTTAGTTGTGACTTGGTGACAACATGACATGGTGGATGGATGAACCATCGACGCTCCATGCACCATCGATGATCTGTGTGACATCAAATCTCTATGTACCATCGACGCTCTGTGCGCCATCGACACTCTGAACACAATCGTTGTTTTGTGTGCCATTGACACTCTTTGTTCCATTGATCCTCTATGTTCCATCGCCACTCCATTCCCCATCGACCCTCTATGTTCCATCGTTGATCTGTGCATCATAAATGGTCATTTCTCTATTAACTCTCCATTCCCAATTGATGATTTGTGTGTTTTCTACATTCCATGAGTCATGGAAACTATGATATTTGTGTATAACAACTGAAAATCCTTCTCTTCGTGCTTTAGACATATACCTGTGTGCGATGACCATACTAACTATTCTTTTTGTGTCTCTTTTTTGGTGTAATTCATGTGTTTCCATTGTGGTTTACTTTATTTGTTTCCTCTGTGGTATACTTTGTTTGTTTCCACTATGGAATAGTATGTGTATTAATTAGTGGTGTTCCTAGGTGGCTTTGGCATGTCCAACTAAGTATTGTTTTATACATATTGAATAATAATTTATATAGTTTATAAAAAATTCATAATTCCAAAAAAATAATTTTTTGAAAAACAGTTATGAATAGTGCATTTTTTGTTGTACAGTTACATTAATTGAATTTTTTTCAATCAATTAGTTTTAGAAAATATTTTTTTATTGAATATAAACATTTTACGTAATTTATCAAATTTATAATTAAATCATAATTATATGTTAGTTCATAATTATATAACCTTAACGAACAATGTGTTATAACTACGAATAAAATATTCTCTTGCAGTAGTTGTGGTTTTTAGTTATGCTAAAATGGATTCCACATATATTTCCATAAGATTAAATCTCTCTAACATATTACTTCTCTCATTCAATGAATTTTGGAATTAAATAACTGATCGGCCTAGAAAAAACCTCTAGTGACTCCACCTCATTTCCATGTTTGGATTGCTGATCCTGTTAAATAATAATCAATCTATTCTGTTCCATCATTGTTCTTATATATAGTTTTAATTATTTTGATTCCCTCGTTTATGCCACATAATTTATTGGATTTTTTGTAACTATAAATGTAAAAAAAATTAATTTATCAATATTTATTTTTAGTAAGGTGTTTTAATGTGAAAAATAAATTTAGAATAATATTTGTTTTAAGGGATAATAACAAATAATTGAATTTGGGGGATTAAAATTATTATTATAGCATTGATTAAGGAAAATTTATACATAATTTAAAATAATATTACTTATGGATTGATTATCTAAATTGTTTATAGAGTGATAATACTAATAATCGGAAATTTTTGGATGCTTTAATGTTGTTGATCATTGGGGAATGACACATTTCAAAATCTATAATGGAGATCCAAATATTAAATGGATTTTCATGGTACAATTATAACTTTTTTAGAATTATTTAATTAATTTCAAATTACCAATCCCAAATAACATGAAATAGTTTTAGGATTTGTTTCAATGAGGAATGTAGAGATGGTTTTATAGAATTTAATACGAAGATAATCAGGACCCTTATACTCACACTACCCAAATTTTTGGAATAATTTATTGTCTAAAATGATAAATCATAGAAGGACATATTTTTTGAGCTCCATAAAAATGATAATATGGAAACCAACGACTCCTGTAAATTAAGTGTTCATGAATTAAATTATCTATTATGTTATCTAACCACATTTTTTTAATATTTAAATTGATGATATGGGGGAATCAAAAGGAATATATTGACTAAATAAAACATTCCTTTTGAAAACCCATTCACTTATATTATTTACATTACTAATGAAATCAAAATATTTCCAAAACAATAATTTTTTTAACTACCGTATTGGTATCTTGTGTCATTATATTCATAACCTATGTACGATCATGTTTAACATGATTTGATATAATTAAACCCTATTAATTCACAATTAGTGACATATATAGTTTTCTCCACCAATTTTATCCTTAAATTACTAAACATTAGCCAATGTAATGGAGATATAAATTAGTATCTTCCATCATCACAGGATATGTCATTGTCTAATCCCATCATTTATATTGTTCAAGTACCCTATCATTGAAAAAATGATGATTTATATTTTAAAAAATCTATTTTAAAAATTTATTTTAACATAGAATATTGAAAATATTTCATTTTCATAAATTCTTATGGATTAATGTAAATATTTTGTGAAAAATTGGAAAATTCCATATAATAATTGAAAATTTAATATACTATTGAAACCCTAAAAATAATAATAATTTTTTCAAAAATAAATTATGTTATCGGGGAATGATCCATTCACAACATATACATTAAGAAGCATTCCATTCATAGTTATATTAAAATATTCAAAAGTTTCACAAAAAGAAAAAAATTAAAAATATTCATTTTTAAATTTATATAATGCATGTGAAAATTTATTGAAAGCTAAATCTAAAAAATTATGGAAATAATTTAGTATTACTTTTATTAGGATGAAAAGGTTTTTCAAAACATTTAAAACAACAATTTTAATAGAAATTGGTTACCATAAGTCTCATATTGATTTTTACGTTCTATAAAAGATGAATAATAATATTTTATTTGTTTTATTGATTTTTAAACAATTTTCATGTTCAATTTATTATTATTTACCATTTTATATCATTTATTCCAATTTTTTATTTAGTTACTAATTGATTATATTCAGATTAAATATTTTGGGATCATTTAATCAATAGCCTCAAAAGAAAATAGCACAGTTAACTATGGTTATTCGTTTTGGTTAATAAGTTCCTAGGCCTCTAGAGGTATATGCGTGTTTTTGTTTTTCTATTAACCCTAATAAAATTTCTTATTAATGTTTTTATTTTATATGAGGGGTGTGTTATGTGATCCGGTGGTTACAATCATTATGTAGGTGTTGCAGTAAATTACATCAGAACCACTAGATATCTAGTATCATGGGTAGTGTCCCTATATAAGAACAATTATTTGGGTAAGAGGATGTCTCATATGATGTTAAATAGCCTCTTATAGCATTTTAAATTTGGTATATCTCTTAAATATTATATGATTTCAAACCCTATATCCCTTATAGATGCCCAACATTACATATTCAACCAGTACAATCCATTGGGGCACCACTATTCCTCCTCTCCCCATACTGGATTTCTATCCTTAAATGTATATCTCATACTTAATAAAGCGTGATAATGGGTTTTGGGTGATTATATAAGTCATTATATACCCCTTCTCTATATATTCCAAGGCTTAATCCTCCCTCTCATTTTAGTCAAACATTTAAATTTTTGTGTATTCTATAGTTTCTCATTTTATTACAGTTCAATCCAATCTAGTTGTCGATATTTGATATGTTTACTCTCATATTTAAAATTAATTGGATCCCTTAATTTAATAGAGAATATATCCATATATTTATTCATGTGATTCCTAATTTTTTTAATTATGGATTCTTCATGTTTTGAAAATATTAAAATAAAATATTTTATATTGTGTTTTCCATTTTTAACCACACATGTATATTCCTATAGACTTGGAAGAAGGTGAATACTTGTGGAAAACCATAGAAATAAAATTTAATTATTGAGTTTTCTATTAAAATAGTAATATTTTTTATTGAATGATAACATATTACAATATGGAGATGTTTTTATTTGAACATGTGCCTATGATCTTGGATGATATCATTAAATGGATAATTATAGTTAAAATAGTAAAAAATGTATTCTTGAATTAAACTAATGGATGTGAAATTGAATTCCATTATTATATATGTTTTACATAAAAGTTGAATATTTTTAATCCCTTTTAAAATAAACGGTGAACCATAGGGGGTTCTGTTGAGTTAGATGAAAAATGTGTCTGGCTGAATGAATTGATAAGTGTTAATTTGTAAAATATTGATTTTTTAAAATAATTGAATTTAAAGGAAGATGATATAATATAATTACATTAAAATCTAGTAAAATATTAAATCATGGAAATGAAATGGTTTTTAGATGTTATAACATGAGTATCCACCATATTTGATGAAATTATTTATTGATTGATATTGTAATGTCACTTCTTTAAATGTAACCATTGTTGTAAAGGAAATAGATGGTAAATGAAATAAATTTTGAATTAATAAGGGAACATATTATTGTTAAAATAATATGTAACATATATATTTTCATAAAAAGTGGTGTATTTATGTAATTGGAATATGTTTTTTGAATAATATTAGAAATGAAATGAAAAATCCCTTGGGGAAGACTTTATACCAATATAGAAAATTCCATGTGGGATATTTTTATTATATAATAGAGATTACCTTTCCTGAGGTCTGTGAGGCATTGTTGAAAAAAACTAGAATTTGATGTGGGTTTCATATTGGCTTATGATATTGGATATGAAATCTCTCATAGGGGTGGTCTGTGTTAATTATTTGATTATTTTGTCAGATAAGTAATCTATATTCATAGTGGGTTTTGTTAGTTGTTGGAATATACCATTACCTAGAATGATCTCATTGGGGAGGTAAGTGTGAATTCATTAGGAATACATAGGAAACCTAGTTTGAAATGTTTAGTTAGTTTAATATATGTACTTTTCTCAATGAAACTAGGACACTATTCAATGTGTGTAGGATTAACTAGGGTCATGAACAAATAGATTGATTAAGGTATAATGTAATATTCTATGTCACCCTAGAACCAAGGCATTGATGGATGTTAAATTTTTATTCAAATTCATAAACATTAAAATTTAATATTCATGGGACTTTTTCATATACTTTTATTTTAGAATGTTTATTTGGGGATTCTTATTGTGATGGCCAAATATGATATAATCATACCCATCTTGGGATACTATAGAACATGGATTCCTATGAGAACATCAATGCATGGTAAAAAGTTTTATGTAAATAGAAAGGGAGAATTTCATAATATTTATCTTGGTTTGATATGGTGGAATATGGTTATTTTCATAGATCTAGGCTCAAGACCAGTTGGGAATGAGTTGGAGTTTAAGTTATTTTTTTATTTTATAATCAACAGATATGATCCACCCAAATTGGATGCATTCTATGTTTTTTAGACTAAATTATTTTTGGTGGAACTGTAATTAATGGTTATTTATTGGATCTTTCCCAATCATATCCACGATCACTCTTTTTCATAGATTCTATGATTTATAATTTTCATCTATATTTAGATTAATTAGAGTGGATAATCATTACAAGGTATCGTCATTATCCCTCAACGCTTTTTTGAATCCTCAAGTGTGTGGGGAGATGTGTTTTAGGTTATGTAACGCCTGTAGGTCTAGAACATATTAGTGTTCATACATAGTTGCGATTTACAATGTGGTATCATAGCTATTTTATTTTTTATTATTATATAGAAATAAAAGATATTAGGATAGGGTGTTCTTGGGTATGAAATGGTTATTAGGCCTCTGATTATTCAATATATTTTTGGGGGAAACTATATTACCTGGGATGTGAATTTTTGTTATTTGTAATAATTAACCATAGTTTTATTTTATTTTCACACTGAGTGATTCATCTAATTTTTGATGTCATGATTTATGCAGATTTAAATATTTTATAAAAATATAAAGAGGATGAGAATTTTCATGAATTATTTTAGAATGATAGGGAATCACATAATATGAATAATTATAGTAACATTTTATTCAAATGTTGACTATATAAAACATATTTTTTTTATTCTGACTAAGTTTATTAGAATTATATATTTCATTTGTTGTGAGTTCCTTATTATCAAAAGGGGATTGGAATTTATAGCATAATCAATAACATATATTGTTTTTTTTCAATAAATATATATATGGAGGATTCATACATTTCAAATTCCTTGTATGGTCCACTAATGTATAGTAAAATATAAATGAATTATTAATGGATTAATTTTTTTTAAAAATAGTTCCCGTAAGTAACCATCAAAGTGTTTTAAATTATATCGTATAAATAGAATACTATTTATTATATTCATAGAACCATAGAAATATAGATAATATCGTGATTGATTAAAATTAATTTCATAGAATCATTATGAAATCAATATTTTTGATTGAATAAAATGCGAAAATCCTTGAAAGAATAAATGACCTTGAATCCTATATAAAATGTGAATTATGATAAAAATGTTGCCTTTATAATCGATTATATGTTTAGAATTTGATTAATTCATAATGTTAAACCTTAAATAGTAGTGGTGACACATATCCCTTGTGTAATTTACATGACCCGATATATGTGTAGTTGGGTATTGATTGATCCTGAGTTATGGTATTCCAATGTTATAAGGTGAATGAATACTGGGGTATTTTTATTTCTTTTACATCCTTTTAAGAGTTACGTTAGAATTTCTCTAACTAGATTTTGTTCAAATGTGGGTATTATATCAATATATATGAACTATAAATGATGTATCTCCTTGAAAGAACCCTAATATGCTATAGTGACACTGCAATTTATAACATGACTACTAAGTAATTATTATAATAAAAATTATAAAAATTATACATTAATAGATCAAAAGGGTTATTATTTTTGGAAAATAAAGATCATATGGAACCTTTAAATAAAAAATTGTAAATATAATTTAATGACTTATTAATTAACCTCAAATTTTAAAAAATATTCTTAGAGCTAGTAATCACTTAAGTATATACATCAATGATTTGGGTGATATAAAATACCAATAAGCGTGGGAATTAATGATATGAATATGGGATATAAATCAACAGAAAATTGGTGAGAAGAATATATATCATCATATAATTAACACGTGATTATAATAATAATAATCATGAGGGAATCATTTTATTAAACAATATAATTTGGAATATTTATAGTAATTTAACATCAAAACATTTTTCTAAAATCCATATATAGTTATGAACAATCCAAGTATAATGTAAATTCATTATATCTGTGCACAAATCATATAATGAAAAATTTAAAAAATGATAGCATCATGTTCATGTAAAATAAAATTAATATAACGTTATATATCACATTAACTGATGTATTTGTGGGGTATATAAATATGGTTCCACCATTTATTCCATAAAATGATCGTAATCATAAATTCTAAATAGAATGTAAATTATTTGTAGTCATGAATTAAACTTAGGGAAAAGAAAGGAGTTATAAAGGAATTGTAATGAATAAATTCATGATTAAACTTCCGTGGTACAAAATAAATTGGTGAAATCCAATATTTTAATAAATCATCATAATTTATGAGTAGAGGAAAAATAGTTCATGAGGAGTGAAAGTGATGTTTTTTGGAAATACATTTCTTTTCATAAAATGATTTGTAAATCACATAGAAAATTTTTAATAGTGTAGTAACATGTATATCCCCAAAAATAGAAAGTTAATCATTGTAGGAGGGAATTTTAAATACATTTTAATAACATACATATTGAAAATATTGTGAATTGAAGGTTTCCCAAAAAAAGAACTTGGTCCAAGAATCCTTTTACATTAAATCCTTCTTTATATAATCGATTTCCACCTAATGAATAATATACATTCTTTTAATATAAAATTTAATAAAAATTTATTTTTTCTCACCATTTTTCCCTTATAATCATTTTACACCATTATTTCATTCCCTTTGATAATGGGGAATCGTTTTGATATCATATTTTCATTAAAAATATAATGTTTTAGTTTAATAATACTATTTTTTGTCAACCTCATTAATACATAAGTTAAATTAAATCAATATACCTATAATAGATATAATTATAATTTTTATATCATTATGAATTAAATATAACCATGTTTAATATTTTTATGATAATGGAGTCAATAACATCATCATTAGTGGTTAATCGATGGATAATATGACATCGTCCAAGAAATAGAAATAAAATAATTAAACATAGATACATCAATGATATGATTAATTGTTAGATTAAAATAATTAATATTATTATAACATACTACTCAATAAATATTTAAATATCTTCTTATTAATTCAAGTTAAAAAGGGTAAGAGAATAGTATAATGGGAGATAAGTTAATGAAAATTTACCCTTTATTCTTAATGTTTCTTATATGATATGAAACCAAATTCCCCTTATTCATGGATATGGTTTACTCCATAATTTACCTAATGATTTGAAGGGGTTTAAAATAGTCTACATTTATATAATAATGGATATTTTATTTTTATTTTATGTGGTCTATCACAGGAGGGGTGATGGGTTATTTATACTTGATGATTGGTGTATTTAAATGCTATGTATTCATTAAAACACTATATCGTAGGAAAATCTTACAATTGTGATATTTTTTAAATTAAGGGTCATATATCAAAAAGATTAAAATTATTTAGGACTTTAACTCCTTAATATATTTAATTTATTAGTAAATTTAAAGGGTATCTTGGAAAAATGGAAAAAGGTTATTTTAATGGAATACTTTTTTACTTTATACATTGGAATCTAATTTTTAGGGTTTGAAATTATATATGTGTTTTTAAATGAAAAAATTATTTTATTATATTACATATGTCCTAAAAATAACAATTTATCATTTATTATGTTATTATCACATCGCCACTATGTCATTATACATGATGCATTTGAACTAGGATATTCTTAAGATTCGTGTTAAAATTCAAATATTTTTGGAAAATCAATAAAATACAACCCTTAAAATTTTTGATCTACAAATTATATAAATTGCATTAATTTTTTGAAAATATTTCTATAAATTTTGTAACTAAAATTATAAACATATATAGATTTCATGACGAATTTTCCACATACATCCGGGGGACATGATTCCTTCATGGTGATAGTTGACCCACTCACCATGTTATCCCACTTCACAGATATCTCTGAGATTCATCAGCCCTTTCTAGATCCTACATAGAGTTGGAAAGATGGTGTATCATTTGTCTATACCAGTGTTGATTTATTAGGTACATGTTGTCTTCCACGTGTCGTGGCTAAGGAGATACATGTATTCCCATCTCACATCATCGACTAGGGAGATATTGACCACAAGGATAGTGAATCTGTTGCTGAGTACCCAATGGAAATTTAGGATCGGTAGGAGAGGATCCATCAAGGTCGATCGATTCCAATGATGCATGTCTGATGATAGCACTGGAATATCTGGGAGAGAACATGGGGGTGTGAGGCTCAAATTCATGCTCAGTACCCTCATCTGTTCGAGTATCCCATGTTTAAGATTTTGGGGTCATAAATCCCCCTGGTAGGGTGAATATGACATGTCATATTTTCTATGTACTTGTTTTTAAATATTATATTGACTTATTTCGAGAGCCGTTGCTGAGATAGTGTGCGATTCCGAGGCCCGATTTTCCCAGAATATCTGGTTGAAAAAAAATTAAACATTTTAACAGCACGCACAAATGTTTTTTCAGAAAACGTGTAATAACTTTTAAATGGGATCACAAATCCAAAACCTTTGGTAATTGTTATGCTCATAATAGTGGAATTTCCCTAGGTGCAACCTAACCTGGGTCGGTACAGTTCATCTATAGAAAATATCTCAAATGGAATAAAGATAAATAAAATAAATAAATGAATTTACTTTATTTTTAAATCCAAATAAATCATAAATGGTTAATCAGATTGGATATCCAACACCACCATTAAGTTAATAATGTGGTTTTTTCTATATGGGTGACATAATTGTTCTATATATGGGTATTATTTATAAAAATTCAAGGATGGTGTAACCGTAAATAAAATAATTTCATAAAAGTTATTTTTTGATGATAAAAATTCCATTTCCAAAAAGGCATTGTTAGTAATTAATGGTCATCTACATAACCCTAAAATTCCACTCAAGACATTGAGAATCAGCCTCTAGAGAAACAATTGGAGAACGATGATAGATAAATTGAACGACGCCCCTCATAATTGACATATTGAGGATCGATGATGACGTGATGACTATTCATTGTCAACAAAAGATCCAAATATTGGAATGTAGATGTTTCTTGGTGGTTTCCCCATTTATAATTTCCATGATGAACGTGGTTCAATCCATAAATAAAATGATTTTTGGTAAAATTTTTGTCGGATGGTTTATGATTGTGGGGATTATTTTTGGGATTTTTCCTAATTCTTCATAGTTCTTCATTCTAATGATAATTCATTAAGGAAAAAAATAACCAAAGATGACACTCCTTTCTAATGGTGTCCTTTTTTTCTTTCCTTCCACACATTCTTCGTGTTCTTCTCTGCTGGACCCTCATAGAAATGGTTCAACTTATCATGTGTCTCTGAATACAATTGGACCCCTAGATTAGAGGAACACTAAAAAAAGAGGTCGGATTTGTGTAAATGGAGACCACAAAAGAATGTATATATTACCATATCAAATACTAGGAATCATAGGTGGATCAATGGTTTATGGAGGGAATCATAGACATGGGTTCATCAGGTATTTATGGTGAAGTGAGGAATCGATGGCAGCGATAGGGGTGGCGACAATCGGGCGGCGGTGATTGGAGGCTGTGGTGGCGACCTCATCGGATCTAGTGGAGCCATCAGGAGAAAATTGTTGGAGTGTCCATGTGGATCCAAGGCCACCTACATGGCAAGGAGTGTTGAGTGCGATGGGTTGGGCCAGGTAAGAGTATTTTGGTCCCAAGTAGGCTGGGATAAGGGGGTTGTACCTATGGGGCATTGGGCAAACGCTAGGTGATGGTCGCTCTATCTGCTTGGAGGATGTGGTAGATGGGGGCACATTCGACCATGGTGGTTGACCTTCACAACAGCGGGGAAACCAATTTAGGTGATCGATGGCCACAATCATTGTACCACCCATCTTGTGGGACCATGGGCCTAGTGAACCTCATTTTTGAAAGATCAAACTACTATAACAATCAAAGGGTGCACCCGTTTGAGAATCCATCAATGGAGTTGGGACCCTAGAGACAAGATAGATTCTTGGGACAAGTGGTGTGTTTTTAGATTAGACCAGTATCAGTTGTAAAATTTTTCCTTATTCCTTTCCCCAAGGGTTATTTATGGTGTTACAACCACATCACTATTCTATAATCCATTCTAATAGAAGAGTCTCAAATATTTTGTGTTATCCCTTATTGTATTTTAGTGAAATCCTCTATCAAACCAAGTGTAGTTTTATGCAATCAACATTACCGCCATGAGTTGGGAATTGTTCTTCCATCTAGAAGGACATATCATTAGGGTTAGTGGTATTCCCCAGTGTGTCTGGGCCAAATCAACTACATTTCAGTCCAATAGAAATTGGGTTGTGGAATTCCCCTCTATGTATTGGTAGGATCCCCTCTCTGTGAATCATAGTCTTCTATGAACAATACATTCTCACTTGGGGTAGGGCCAAAATGAGCTAGACCTCTTCCTAAGTGTCTCTAATGATTTCATGGATCGAGGAGTAATTTCAAACAGAAAAAGCATTCATCAAGCTAAATCTTATGACTGGTAATTGGTTTGGGATTACCCCTAGACTATGTTTCTTGGATTTAGTATATCTAGATGTTATTATTATATTTTCATTAGATATATACGTGTGTATAGATGATTGTACATTCATGTGTGGTAATCCATTATGGTATTATTATGTGGTAATCCTATGTGGTAATCCTTCATGGTATTGATGTGTGGTATTCCTGTGTGGCAATACATCATGGTATTCTTATGTGGTATTACTATGTATTAATCTTGTGTGGTAATACTTTGTGGTAATCATGCGTTGTGTTCCTATGTGGTAATCCTATGTGGTATTCCATTTTTGTACTACATTATGGTAATCCTTTGTGGTATTTATTTGTTCTATTCAAATTTTGTATTACATTGTGTTATTATTTTTTGGTATCCCATTTTTGTAATCCTATGCAGTATCCCATCATGGTAATCACGTGTGGTTTTTATTCTTAGTAATCCAATGTGGTGTTCCTTTGTTGTAATCTTTCTTGGAAATATTTTTTGGTATCTCGTTGTTGTATTACTTCATGGTAATCATGTGTGTTATTCCTTTGTGGTAATCTTGTGTGGTATTCTGTAGTGGTAATCCTTTGTGGAAATCATGTGTGGTATTCCATTGTGGTAGTCCATCGTGGTATTCCTTTGAGGTATTCCTTCATAGTATTCCATTATAGTATCCATTTTTTATTCCATGATGGTACTTCTTTCAGGTATTCTTATTTGGTATTAATTTTTAATTTTGGTTGGTCCGGTTGGGTTTTGTTATACTCACACATGCACTGAATTTTTTCACACATGTTGTGTCTTTTGCAGATGATCAACCCTTTAAAATTTTTCCAGGAAAACTAAGACCAACATGTGCTTAGTAAGGTCGGATAGACCGAGGTGTTCTTCAATTGTATATATCACAATCCAAGTACCACTTTTCGTATAAATTGGACTTTTCTTATATACTCCTTTTAGTGTACATGTATTCGCACCCTGTTTACTTTCCAGTAAATTTACTATCATACTATGTTATGAGATATTAGATTTATTCATGCATTGTTAACTTAGTATTTATACATTTCATCTTTTTATGGGTTGGAGATGTGTGTGTTTATAGGTACATTGGATAATGCACCCCATTTTTGGAATATACATACTTGTTTCAAGTCACCAACCTCTGGACTATGTGAGGTCGACTTGGGGTAATAATGGAATGGGCTGCTCTTGGACGGGTCAAGACAATAAAAGTAGGGATATAATGGTAATCCTATTAATTTCTATTAGAAAAGGCATGACTCCCAATTTTGGTGGATCATACAATCGTGGAATTAGATATTTTGGTTAATTTGAAAGAGGAATTTTGGAGTTAGTGAATAGTTAGGATATCATGGGTTTGGTAGGGATACAATATATGATAAAAATAGTTATTGAAATTGAAAAGGATACTAGTAATAATATAGGTAATTAGGATCCCTTATGATCAAATGATATTATTATATTCATAGTGTCACCTAATGTGATGTAATGGTTACTTCATAAAATATACCAAGAAGTGGTGCGTTTAATGTTTTTATTATGATTATAGTTAAATTGGGAATATTATGGGGTAGTTAAATAGTTTATAATTAAATGATCCCTCACAAATTATATGGTACCATTATTGGGTGGTATTTTAATAAATTTAATGATAATTATTGGTTTTAGTCTGGGTGTGGTCCATGTCAGTGAGTTGTTAAGGGATGATTTCTTTGATGATAGATGGATTGAACCGGTCATATTGGAACAAACAAAGGGAATGAGGTTACATGAAATTTAGTGTTAGAGAACGGATAATTATGGTAAGAGTGTATCAATATAGTGGAAATGTGTTGGATGTAGGATATGAAAAACACCTTTAGTTTTATTTTTCCTATGATTGAGAATTGTGTCTCATTGGTTGTTTATGAATGAGAGTACATGAACCCATATGGCAGTTATCGTTTCTCTATGTGAATGAGGTGTTCGGGATTTGGATGGATGATTTATTGATGTAGTTCCATAGAGAGTTCCACTCATTTATGGTGAAATGGGGAATATGGGAAATAGTTCTGATAACCCTAGTATTTGAAAAAGTTGTTCTGGGAGGCTATGATTTATTTCATTTAAAAACATCACATTTTCAGAAATAGTTTTCGAGACTATTTCAATATATAACAATGTTCTATGTTAGTATTTCATCTAATTATTCAATATGTGGATACCCCATATACACTACATATGTATCTGATATTTTTTAAAGTTATAAAAGTTCTTAAGAGGATTTATTCTATCTTGGTATCTCCTAAATTGGTGATCTATCTCAACTCATCAATGAGTAGAGACCCTATAAGAGGGTCTTGATTGATGGGACAATTAGGGTCATATCCTAAAAGAGATTCATCCATAAGAATCCTAATTAAACTTTTCAAGACATTATATTTATTATTCAGCACAAAAATGATATATTCCAATACGTTGTTCATGTGGTGTTCATACATACCAAACGATACATTGTTGGATTCAATAATTATTTAGGTGGTTTATTTTTACTTCACCCTCAAAATTAGTTTCCTTAGAAGCATTATCAATAGGTATTTCAATGGGATTTTTTTTTCAGTATTTTTTGGATTTATATGTTTACATTCATGTGATATACTCCATCCCCCATGACTTAATGATGAGCCTGGTCATCGAGGTGATAATCCATGCTATCAGTTAGGTATCAGAGTTGTGTGTATTCAGTTGAATATCATCGAGTTTATTGAACCATGTTGTCATGAGATCACTTGTGGTAAAATTTTCTTAACACCTACAATGTTTCTTCATTGTTTGATTTTGGTGTATTATTTTAATTTATTTCACATACGTTTTTCTAGATGATTCTATATTGGGTGTATAGGCCTTATGTTTCAATTAAGTTGACTCCACTGCTTAGATTTATAACTAATCGACATAATAGTTTCTTAAAAGGAATGTTTATAATAGAGAAAACCATAAATTATATGATTTATTCTTGATATAAATAAAACCACATAATTTCAACCTTGACCATTATTGGTTTTATTATTTATGTTCATTACATAATTTATTTAATAAAAGAGTTGTGTCTTTTAACATTTAATGACACTGTATAATGTTCATTTGCATTGGTTATCATTAAATGGGTTAATGGTATTAATGGAAATTTACTTTTCAATGAGATATTACTTTTTAGTTAGTTAGAATAATGAGATATGGTGTTCCCAATATTTTCCAAAGAGTTTACAAATATTATCATTGAATAGATTGATAAAATACTTAATCAAAATGATAATTGTTTTGTGATAATTTTAATTCCTATTAAATAACAAGTTTTAATTTTCCCATGTTGTATATAACACTTTTAGTGGTTGAAATTGAGATTTTTTATTTATTATTTTTTTAGATGTGTTTTATCAAGACCAGCATTTCATAGTGTCATGTTCCTTAGTTGTTTTAATTGAAAATAGATGGTATTCCATACATTTAAATCGATTATTTGTGATTTAATTTGTTTAGAATTAGTAACTATTATCCCCTCTCTAATATAAATCATTTTTGTTTCGTAATATAGAGCAAGAAAGTTATCTTTTGTCAACCTTTTAGACTTGGTGTCACTAGATGTGGGTAAAGGAGGAGGATATTTTTAAGACCATTCCCAGGTGTTCTTATTGTAATTTGATTTCATAATTATTCGATTTGATAAAATAGATTAAAAAATACATTGCATGGGACTCCTAAAATCATTATTCCATGCGTTCGAATATTAATTTATGATAATGTTCAGTAATAATATTATTGTCTACTAAAAGTCATGGGAGGATCATGATGCACCAAAAAGTCTATTTTACATTTCCTACCACACCATTAACATTAATGGACATTATCCACTAGTATGTTCTGGATGTATGGTGTGTATAATATAAGGAATGTCATATCCCAATAGAGAGTATCAGTCAACCATTCAAATATCAAGGAGGATATTAATTTGGAAACACAAAAGAATATTTTTATTGTTAATAGTTTCAATTATCACTCAACAAATTTTTAAAGTTCACATCCTAATTTGTTTCTATTTATATCCTAATTAGTTCATTTTAATGACAAATAATATTATTTATTTACGATAACTTGTTTTAAGAGGATTTTTATGACATGAAGGTGAAGTTGATTAGTACTCCTTTCGTGATTGATAGGGGATGGATCCAAGTTTGACATTTTCTTTGATTTTTATCTTCCATTAATGGGATTTTCATTGATATATTTGTGATATGTATCCCAATATAGGTATATGATATTTCATCCCCACAAGAATTTATTTTCCACCAAGGAATATATATTGGTAGTGGAAGAATTTTCTCATAAGCATTGGTGGAATGACACCATCATCATAACATATGGATAATGAATTTAATCACTGATTCATTGAGTTTAAAGTCACAAGGGTATGATATTTTATTGTTTGATTATTTATATATTTTAATAGATGAACTTATAAATATTAATTAAAGATGAGATATAATAAATTCATAGAGGGGACCATCATTTCTATTATCATAAAATCATATTTATTTTCTTTATTTATTAATTGATAAAATCATGAAATTTAAAAATTTAAATTATAAATAAAATAACAACAATTTTGTAAAGTGGATTTCCACCAATAAATACATATACATCCCAATGTATGGTTATTATAGTCTGAAACCAAACGTATCTATATAAATTAATAAGATATATCTATAGAATATCGTATGACCATGAAAATTATAAAGAAAAATTCACCAGCACTTCCATTAGAATAATCACCAACATTTCAAATAAAAATATTATAATGAAAAATACAACCAGTGGTATGCAAGGGGATAATTTCTAGTGTGATTTATATATTATTACTTTATTATACATCTAATTATAAATGTTGGATTTTCTACACACATTTCATTTCATCATAATAGTTGTAGTGTTTTTGTGCACAATCATTCCGCTGATGTTGTTTTTCTTTTATCGAAAAATCATTTGGATGTGGTTATTATATAATTTATATAAATGCACTTCTTTTATGACATTTTAAATCTCAAAAATATATTAAAATTTAAAATTTCATATGAATAAAAAATATAAAAAATAATTTTATTCTCTATAAAAAAATTTGGTGAATTAATATATGACTTCCAAAGTAATCATGTATTTATCTCTTTATGATACCCAAATAACCCTCTACACATCTGTAATCAATCATGCTTTAATAATTGTGACTGTGAGTTACATACTATTACCTGATATTAATTGTAAAATTCCACTACTACAATTATGTATCTATAGATGATCAATAAAAAATAGATTATTTGATTCTAGAACTAGGCCTTTGATTCATGGAATTACATAAATGTGTGAAGAATTCCAATGATATCCTATTTATAAAACTCAATAATAGTGCACTATCATCATGAAAACGATACATAAATTTTTAATTATCAATAAATGTTTTTATTACTCATAGATTAATTTTTAATGTACCATGATAACTAAGGCCTTAATAATATGACAACATCAAAAGACTAATCTTCCATAAATTAAGATTCTTCATAATTTTCTATGTCACCCTTATGGAAAATTTGATTACATTTATGAAATAGTTGGCCACTCTTATATAATAGTGTGAGTATATTTCCACATTTAAATATACTTTAAATGATATATATCCATACTCATATGTATGAGTGAAAAGAATACTACAAATCTGAGTAATATTCATCACATTGAAAATATTCTAATTGAAATATTTTGGGCGACTATTAAGTAAGTATTAAAACATACACATACTCTTTTTGATCATTATGTAGAAAAATAATCTACATATCATTTGTAATAGTTAATTATATATTTCAAAATGAAACTGAAATATCTTTTAGTGTAATACATAAATATTAATTTACTTTTCAAATTCTCATATATTATCTTTGGTTTACTATTATGAATTATTAAACATTGTTAATTACTCATATCCAGGACTGATTATTCTTCATTATGAAAATTTCATCAAAATGAAAATTATATTTAGTATTCTATATTCAAATCTCAACCATAAACTCATAAATTTAATATATTTACAAATTGGTTTATAATCACTCAAACTATCCCAAGTCACAAATCTCCACAAAAAATCAACATATAAATTTCTCAACAACATAATAATAGGAATTGATAATAAATACAATAATAACATTAAATGTGTTAATCCATATGCCGCATTTGATTTTTTAGAAATAATAATTCCCAAATTTTAATTTTCTATAAAAAACTATTCAAATATTTAAAACCCAATATTTGGACTTAAATTTCAATATATCATTCTCCCCTTTACTAAAAATTATAAAAGTGGGCGCATATATGTTTAGTTATATCAACATATTAAATTATGTTAACCATGTATGAATCAACAATATATTAATTTTAGAATACTCTTTGTAAAAATATAGTAATAATTCATAAATAAAAACTATAAATGAAAATTCCAAAAAATTATATATTTTTAGAAATGTTAGATTGGATATTAGGAACAGTCTCCCAAGAACATTAATTTATTGACTCATTTATGAAATTAAAACAATTTCATGTGTAATTATATTTCATTCATGAATTATAACATCTACCTCTGATAATAATTAATAAATAGTTAACGAAGTGAAGAAAATCAATGAAAAAAACACCATAGTGTCGAGAATTGGGTTACACACCAAATTGTAGAAACCTTTTATTATAATATTCAATTATAATCTGATTTATAAGTATATAAATATTTATTTCTATAGAAATAAAAATTCAAACAATAATATTCCTTCAACCACAGTCTTCTTTAAATAATGATATTAAATATATTATTTATTTGATTTAGAATTTCACATTATGTTATTTGTTTAATTTATTAAACATTGGTAGTCAAAAGTTAAAAAATGTACGGGTCTTATAGATATATTCTGGAATTCATGTTGGTAATTCATCAGTATCATATATATTTATTCGTGTTATACTACCACATACTGGGAATTTAGAGAAATCAATGTGGCATAAGATTTATTCTTAGAATTCAATGAAACACACATTTTACCAATAAAAATATGTTTCACCGAATGTGGAAATCCTATTTTCAACATAACAAGCCCTATCATTTTATATAACAACATTTAAATAAATCCCACTATTTTTATAAAAACATATACCACAAAAAATACTTGATATTTATTTACAAATTCTACTAGAAACATGACATTTTGATTATTTTTGATATTATAGATTCCTTGAAAATCGAGTAACACTATTGAAAATATTATTTGTTATTTTATTTATGTATAATTGACTATCAATAAATATCATGAATTTATTATCATTTATATACTTTCATTCATCATTATTTCATAGCTTGGTTCCTCCCAAATTGTTTATGTAATATCCTCTAGATTATTCAATATACAATTTCATCCGAAAAAAATTGTATAATTCTTCAAGATAGTTAAAAATATTACCAATAGTATGGATTATTTTTATACCCAAGAAAAATATCAACATCCTAAAAATTTATATTTCAAAATTTATTTCTTTTTTTAATAAATAATTTTAAATTTTTTCATTATTATTAAAAATTATGAAATCATCATAAGAAAAAATCACAATGTGGGATGTGGTGTTTTCTTATTCATATAAAAATAACTATCCACCAACCCATCCATTAATTTTGTAATCTCGAGGTTAAAAATTAGTTGTAGGTTCCAATATCTTTTAGCATTTTGCATCCCTTAGAGGGAATTATTTAATATGTGCACTCTACTTCCTTCTTCATGAAGAAAAAGAACCCTTTTTTTTTACATATATAATTATTCAATTATATCTATATTTATAAATTAATACATCATACCATATTAAAAAAATTGAATGGAATTTGAGTAATATTTGAAAGTAACATTCTAATGGTTTCACGCTACAAACATTTGAATATATTTGACCAAAACTAATGACCTTTTTTGTGCCACTTTCACACATGTCTAAATATATTTTATAACTCCTTAATGCTAGAAGACCAGATCTGTTGCCATAATTTATTACATGTCCATGATTATAATGAATCAAATATTAAAGGATGAATAAATTTAATAGTTTTGGAATACAATATTCATACATAGATCCAATTTATATTTTGGAATATAAAATTGAACATAATAAATAACAAAAGAAAATTAAATGCATCCTTGAAAACTAGTTCAAATGTATCTTCATAAAAACATGTGGAAAGTAAAAAAAAGGTTAGATAAAATGATTATAAAGTGTTCAGTACAGTATAATCTATCATGAATCAATAATTAATGAATAATATAGAAAGATAAATAATTGAACACACATGTCAATTAGTCAATAAGATAATAAGAAGATGCATCCATAAAATTATTCATAGTGTGAATCCTATGTATGATAATAACTAAAATGAATTAAATGAATAATTATTACACATAATGTATCTCTGTAAAGACCCGTAAGATTCAAGGAATTTTTTTTATTTTCTTTGAAATTTTACAAGAACGTAGTTTCTGACGACACCAGATTCTGAGGCCCGGTGTGCCCAGAATCTTTTTCCAAAGTTTAGCTCGGGTACGTTTAGTGAAGGAACGAGTGGGGTTTTCTATCTTTTGAACCGGTGCTCGAAATCGAATTCTGAGGGCACCGATGGAATCACATTACCGATATTTTCTTAGAAACGACTTTTCCGGAGTTGTCTTTGCTCGGGTGCTGTTTTTAATTTTTGGTGTTAAGTTAAGAAACAAAATAAAAGTGGTGCAACACTTTATTTTTTTTTCAAATAAAGCCACCTAAGCTAAGTTAAGTGGATAGGGTGGAACCCAAAATATCCTACCAACTTGGTAGGATATTTATGATGTGGGGCCCGCACGAGCCCCACCGTTTCTTCCCTCCTATGTAACGCACCTGCAACCCCCTCTTTAATGAAAGTCAACTGTGCATTTTTCTGGTTAGAAACGCCCCATTAAATTGGGCAGTTAAATTGTTACAATTAATTCTTTGAATTAATTGTTCGTTTCTTATCATTGAATTTCAAATCGTTGGCATGGGAATAAAATAAGACCAACACTTTTTGTTGTGGGTGTCTTGTTGAGAGGATTTGGAAAAACTCTTTGTTCTTCATCATCCTTTGTGAAGAACGTGAAGAACGCGAAGAACGCCGAACCCTCGGAGATCGATGACGCGACGCCGTGTTCCGCAACGCCGACGATTCTCCTTCCGCGACGCTTCTTCCATGACGTTCCTTCCACACAACAATCTTCAATCAACAACTGAGTGAGGTAGGGGATTGATTTTCTTTAATTCTTCATGAATTTTATCCTCAACATGGATTTAATTAATGCAAATAAATTTGTGTGTTTTTAATCCTCGTATTTTGACGGCGCGACGTTGTGTACCGCGACGACAGCGACGCCCCTTCTGCAACGCGACGATCCTCTTCTCCGCAACAGTCAATTCCATGATGAACTCACATTCGACGACAACGTTGATGTAGGGGTTTTGATTCTTTTAAATCTTTGTGATTTATACCCACGGTGTATGATAAAATATTTGTTGTGAGATTTTGAAAACTGCTAACACGGTGGGTGCAGACAAACGAACAAGACCGAACACACCGCCCTTTTCGTTCATGGGGTGCGGAATGGCAGTCGATGAGAAAACAAGCCGCACGGGCGATGTAGGGTCCTCGCAGTAAAGGACGGACCCCGAGGGGGCCTTTGGCGAAGACGGCTTGGAATTCCGACCACTGGAACTCGTCCGGTGGTCCGCGGAGCAGCCCGCCGGCGCGCCTCGCTGGCACGGCGGCGCCCGGCGTGCCGCCGGAAGGAGCCGCCGCGGCTGAAGCCGCGACGTTAGGACGTGGTCCCGTGACCACGCGGGACCAGAGGTGGACGAGATGCGGCAGCCGGCCACATCTTCTGGAAAGGGCGGCCCCACACGGGGCCACAGATCCTTCACGTGGGTGAAGCGCGCCCCCAGCTCCGCTCGGCCCTAACCAGCCGATCCCACCCGCCCGGCGACCGGGCCGCACCCGCGCCGGCCGGGCTGGGTCACGCCCAGGCCGGACTGGTCCACCCAGGATGGGCCGGGTCGGCCCGGTACAGGCCGACCTAGGGGGTTTGGGCCGGGTCGGTCCGGGCCCAGACACCCCATTTCTGAACCTCTTTGGTCTATTGCCCATAATTTGATCTACGGGCCTCCGATCGATGCACCTTCAGTTGGGATGCAATCCTTGGATTGATACGGTCATTTCGGTATATCGCACTCATGGTTTCAGATCACTTCGAGTTCGGCCGGGTTGGTTCGTACACGAAACCAACCGGGCCCTCGGAGCGGAAACACTCATAACATGAGCTCTGGAAGTCCGATTGACGTGCCGTCGACTTTGATTGATTTCTCTATGTGAGACGGATCTTTTGGCTTACTTTGCCCGAGGTTTGGATGCAGGTGGAGTACGGTCGTTTTTTTTTGCCTTAAAAACCAACCGAGCCCTTGGAACGAAAAAATTCAATAACTCTCAGACCGGGCGTCTGATTGACGCGTCGTCTTCGACATTGAGTTCCTGTTGACGAAACAGAAATTTTGGATACATAAAAACCAGACTATGTGTCAATTGATGTATCAGCCTCTCGGCTCGTGGAGCGGTCCCTCCTGAACGAGCTTGCTATGTGCGGGAAACCTGGAACTGGCTGCGACGACGACGACGACAGTACAGAGATCCTCAGTGGACTTGATGGTGACGACGACGGCACTCAGCGATCCTACGTGGATCAGTGCCACAGATCTTGTGTGGGTCCGATCCTGTGTGGGTTAGAGCTCAGCAGTCCTGTGTGGGCCAGCGCCTTTAGATATTGTGTGGGTCCGATCCTGTGTGGGTCTTTGCGGGGGTTAGTTACCTATCGATCATGTGTGGGTCAGATCCTTTGTGGGTCATTGCGGGGGTCAGTACCTATCGATCCTCTGTGGGTCAGATCCTTTGTGGGTCATTGCGGGGGTTAGTACCTATCGATCCTTTTTGGGTCAGATCCTTTGTGGGTCATTGTGGGGGTTAGTACCTATCGATCCTTTGTGGGTCTGATGGCTTAGATGAATTAGTGTCTATATCTGATCATCTCTATCGCCATAACGAAGAAGTATACCTATGTGAGCTGAATCTTGTTTTTCTTTCCTTTGTGGATTGTGTTGTGCTATCCTGTGTAGATTACATTTTGCTTTCCTGTGTGGACTGGGTTGTGTTTTCCTGTGTGGAATGGGTTGTAGTTGGTCTCAGAAGTTGGAGCGTACTGGAATTGATGACTTAGGTATATGTATGGGCAAATACATAAGCAGTGTCAGATGTTACTTCGTGATTGTATATTTCCTTTGTGGATTATTTTTTGTGGATTCTGGGAGACCTTCGGGGGTGTTGCGGTCCCTACTGAGTAGCTTATACTCACCCCTGCACGGGCTATTCCCGCACTACGTTGTGTTGGTTGCAGACGACGGACAACGCTGATCGCAGTCGAGGCTTGCAGAGTAGGACGGTACGTGGAGGTGGACCACTAGGCGGGACGTACTCGGAGCGGATGGCTGGACCCGAGGAGATGTGAAGGCTATCTGTACCCACCCTTCAGGTGGGAGTTCTAATGGACGGCTCGAGGCTGCAGCATTACTTTCGGTTGTTGTTTTCCCTTTCCAGTTGTACTTTACTTTCAGTTTGGGTTTGTATTCTGCCCCACTTACTTTTCGGCACTTACTGTTGTACTCAGTTTTTACTTATTATTTGCTTCTACTCCTTGATTGCTCTGTGGTGTTTGTTTAAATTACAAAGGCAATGAATTCCCTTTTTATAGGGATTTACGCCTTGGTGCTAGTCGCCAGCCCCTGGCCAATGGAAGGCGGGCTTGGGCTAGTCACGGCACGGGCCCCGAGGACGGGTCGTGACTAATTGGTTTCAAAGGAGTTCGGTTCTACTGCAGAACTTTGGACTCTGATCTTTTTCTATGTGAAGAAATAGTGTTAAGCGTAATGGGTGTGGTTATCAGTCCAAGGAGTCCAGTTTTGTTGCGGCGACCGACGTATCCGTACACTAGTACCTTGACTTCTGATTTTCGACTTAATGCGTGAAAACATTGATTGCATGTGTGTTCAAGTTTTCTTTGCGATTACTTTATGTCATCTCACTAGGTATACTGTTTGACCGTAGCACACCTGTTTCTTTTCAGGATGGCCCCACGACAGCAGCCGACTAGGGTTCCGAGAGTTGTGTGTGACGACAGCCCACCGAGTGACGAGGCCTCGGTATAGGGTCCTTTGATAGCTGAGGCACCGGCGTTACCTCTACCCACCGAGCCACCGATGCTTCCAGCCCCAACCACTGATGATGCACGTCGCCTTACTGCACTACACGAGTTCTAGTGTCAGCGACTGCCTAGGTTCCGCGAGGAGATGGACCCCCAGGAAGCCGAGGACTGGCTGTAGGCAGTGGTACGAGTTTTCAGGTTAGTGAGGACACCAGTAGACCTCATGGCGAACCTCGCAGCGAGCCTACTACACGCGGCAGCGGGCCGATGGTGGAGTTTGATGCTCCAGGTGCATGATGAGGCATCTCTTCTCTAGATAGACTTTGAGAGCCGCTTCCGCTCAGAGTTCGTCCCGGCCACCCTCCGTGCGGTGCGCATCCAGGAGCTTCTACAGCTGCGGTAGGGCAGCTTGAAGGTCGCCCAGTACTCGGCAAGATTTACCGATCTCTCGCGCTACTCGACAGACATGGGGCGGGACCTATTCTTCTGGGCCCGTACCTTTGAGCAGGGATTGAGGCATTAGATTAGGGCATCGCTGATCTCCCTCATCATTCCGACTCAGGCAGGAGTACTGGAGTGAGCCCTTTAGGTCGAGATCATTCTTGCTGAGCCCTCTTCAGCAGCGAGACCTACCGCAAGGCGACAAGTAGAAGAGAATTCGGTAGTAGGCAGTCGACAGATGACTCATGGGTCCAGGAAGACCATACCCTCAGGCAGACGACCTCAGGACACTGGCTCAGCAGTGCAGGGCACACAACGTGGAGCCAGTCTTTCGAGAGGCAGGCAGTGCTACACATGCGGCGGGCAGGGCCACATGGCTCGTGACTGCCCGACCCGCCGTGCCGAGGAGCAGCAGACGGTTGAGGGGCCACCGAGGCAGAGGCAGAGGGTCTACAGTGGTAGTATATAGGGAGCTAGCGGGCAGAGACATGCACAGCTCTAGGCCGCAGAGGTCTATGACCACGGCGTGCCCGAGATGATTTGAGGTACTATCTGTGTCCATTCCACCCTTGCTGCAGTTCTTATAGACACAAGAGTGAGTCACACTTTCATAGTCGCTGCCCTTGTTCAGAGCTCGGAGATTCCGACTGAGCCGTTGGCTTGATCCTTACCGCTAGAGACTCGTATGGGAGCAGACTCGATGATTACACACTCGTGCCGGCAGTGTGATCTTACTCTAGGAGGCGAGAGCTTCGGATGGGATATTCTTGTAGCGGCGTCGAGGCCCTAAGATGTCATCTTGGGCATGGATTGTTTATCTACCATCCATGCACAGATTGACTGTATTAGGCGCACAGTGCGATGTGTACGCAATGACGAGAGCAGGTTCACATTCACCGACGAGAAGGGAGCCTTCGCAGCATAGGATGGACTTCCGCAGAGGAGAGGACAACCCATCACTCATCAGTTGGCTAGCCTCATCCTAGGAGTAGTTGACGTGTGGAGTCCTGGTTTTCCTGTAGTGGTGGATCAGTATGCGGACGTTTTCCCCGATGACGTTCCAGGACTACCTCCTCGCAGAGAGGTAGACTTTTATATTGATCTGTACCCCGGGACAGCCCCGATATCCACTCCAGCATATCGGATGTCTCCCACCGAGCTTCGAGAGCTATGAGTACAGTTGGAGGGCTTGCAGGGCAAGGGTTTCATCCGACCCAGTGTTTCACCCTAGGCTTCCATGATATTGTTTGCCAAGAAGGCGGACGAGAGCTTGCGACTTTGTGTCGACTATCGTCACCTGAACTAGGTGATAGTGGGGAAAAAGTATCCACTACCAAGGATTGATGACCTCTTCGATCAGATCAAGGAAGAACAGTGGTTCTCAAAGATAGACCTCAGGTCAGGCTATTTTCATCTCATAGTTCAGGAAAAGGACATGCAGAAGATGACATTCAGATGTCGGTATGGCCACTATGAGTTCTTGGTTATTCCATTAGGCGTAACCAATGCTCCAGCAGTGTTCATGGGCCTCATGAATAGGATCTTTCAGCCATACCTCGATCGATTTTTTGTGGTCTTCATCAACGAAATTTTGATTCACTCGATGACTGAGGAGGAGCACGCCTACCACTTGCGGGTTGTAGTAGACACACTCTGAGAGCACCAGCTTTATGGAAATCTCTCGAAGTGTCAGTTCTGGATACATGAGGTCCACTTCTTGGGGCACATCATCTATGAGGCGGGAGTTGCAATGGATCTTACGAAGATCGAGGTAGTGATAGCTTGGGAGCCACCAAGGAGTGTGACGGAGGTGCGGAGTATCTTGGGACTAGCTGGATACTATCAGATATTTCTTCCAGACTTCTCCAGAGTTGGGGAAACACTCTCATCTTTGACGAAGAATGGGAAACCCTTTGTGTGGTTAGACAGATGTCAGCAGAGCTTCAGGAGCTGAGACAGAGATTGACCAGCTCCCCTATCTTGAGGCTTCCAGAGGAGGGAGTTGGGTACGTAGTCTACTGCGATGCATCAGGGACCGGACTCGGATGTGTCCTGATGCAGGAGCGGGATGTGATCTCTTATGGATCATGTCAGTTGAGGTGGCATGAGAAGAACTACGCTACCCATGAACTGGAGTTAGCAGCAGTGGTCATCGCTCTGATGACATGGTGACACTACCTGATAGGTGAGTGCTTTACAGTCTTTTCTGACAATCAGAGTCTCAGGTAGATCTTCTCTCAGAAGGACCTGAACCTGAGAAAGTGGAGATGTCTCGAGTTCCTCCATGACTATGACTTTGAGATATTCTATACTCCTTGGAAGGGGAACATAGTAGACGATGCTCTCAGCAGGAGGACGGGCATTCTGCTACTTGAGGAGGTGACAGAGTAGCTAGCCGCTTTGCAGATATCCTTCGTGGATAGAGATGGAGCAGCCTTCCATCAGTCTCTCACAGTCACCCCTCCACTAATGCAACGGGTCAGAGAGGCACAGTGTGGGGACAATGACTGTGAGACGCGGCGTGCACAGATATCCTCAGGACAGGCACCTGATGGTTTCTCCTTTGAAGCAGAGCACAACGTCCTTTTCAGAGGGTGTACCATGGTACTAGTTCATTACGGGAGGAGGTGCTGAGAGAGTTTCACACTTCTCCCTTGGCGGTACATCCTGGAGTGGCGAAGATGTACCAGGACCTCAGACGACAGCACTGGTGGTCGGGCATGAAGAAGGATGTGGGAGAGTTCTTTTCTCGATGCCTCACCTACCAGAGGGTGAAGGCAGAGCATCAGGTACCAGCAGGCTTGGTACAACCCTTGGAGGTCTCGGAGTGGAAGTGGGACGGGATATCTATGGACTTCGTGACTGGACATCCACACACATCCAGAGGTCATGACTCCATTTGGGTGATTGTCGACCGACTCACCAAGTCGGCTCACTTCTTACCCATCATAGAGCAGGGCTCAGTGGAGAGCTTGGGACGTCTCTACGTTCAGGAGATTGTACGGCTTCACAGTGTTCCATCATCTATCATCTCCGATCGAGATGCTCGCTTTACTTCCTGGCTTTGGAAGGGGTTGCAGGAGGCGTTCGGGACATAGCTACGTCTGGGCACTTCCTTTCACCCTCAGACAGATGGTCAGATAGAGAGGACCATACAGACTCTCGAGGACATGCACCGCGCATGTGTCCTCGACTTTAGTCACAGCTGGGAGGACCAATTACCCTTGGTGGAGTTTGCATACAACAACAGCTACCACCCCACCATCGGGATGGCACCTTACGAGGCGTTGTACGACAGACCTTGCAGATCTCCTTTGTGCTGGACAGACCCCTGGGAGTCAGCACTTGTGGGACTAGAGATGGTCCAGGCCATGACAGAGAAGGTCCAGATCATCCAGGAGCAGATGAGGACAGCTCAGAGCCGGAAGAAGTCCTATGCTGACAGGAGGCGGAGACCACTAGAGTTCGAGGATGGAGACCATGTCTTCTTGCGTGTCTCACCTCGACCTGGATTACAATGATTTGGATGAGGTGCCAAGTTGTCTCCACACTTCATCGGACTATTCCAGGCCCTCAACAGGATTGGCGAGGTGGCTTATCTCCTAGCTCTACCACGTCAGTTGCACCGGGTGCACGACGTCTTCCACGTATCCCAGCTGAGGAGATACGTGCACGACCCGACACATATCATTGACCACGGGGAGATGGATGTTTATGATGGGGAGACTTTTGCGGAGGTCCTAGTGAAGATTGAGGATCGACAGGAGCGGGTCCTACGTGGACGGTTGATTCCTCTGGTGCGCATCAGATGGTAGCACGAGATCTTCCAGGAGAGCACTTGGGAGTGGGAGGCTCAGATGCGTTCTCAGTACCCATTTTTGTTTCCCTAGTTTATGATGTATCTTTACGAGGACGTAAATCCCGGAAATGGGAGTGATGTAAAGACCCGTAAAATTCAAGGAAATCTTTTTTAGTTTTCTTTTGAATTTTTAAAGAACACAGTTTCTGAAGACACCTGATTCTGAGGCCCGGTGTGCCCAGAATCTTTTTCCGAAGATTAGCTCGGGTATGTTCAGTGAAGGAACGAGTGGGGTTTTCTAACTTTTGAACCGGTGCTCGCAATAAAATTCAGAGGGCACCGATGGAATCACAGCGCCAGTATTTTCTTAGAAACTCCTTTTCCGGAGTTGTGTTTGGTCGGGTGTGGTTTTTAATTTTTGGGGTTAAGTTAAGAAACAAAATAAAAGTGGTGCAACACTTTATTTTATTTCACATAAAGCCACTTAAATCCACTTAAGCTAAGTTAAGCAGATAGGGTGGAACCCAAAATATCCTCCCCACTTGGTATGATATTTGTGAGGTGGGGCCCGCACGAGCCCCACCATTTCTTCCGTCCTATGTAACGCACCCGCAACCCCCTCTTTAATGAAAGTCAATCGTGCATTTTTTTGGTTAAGAAACACCCCATTAAATTGGGTAGTTAAATTGTTAAAATTAATTCTTCGAATTAATTGTTCGTTTCTTATCTATGAATTTCAAATCGTTGGCATGGGAATAAAATAAGACCAACACTTTTTGTTGTGGGTGGCTTTTTGAGAGGATTTGGAAAAACTCTATGTTCTTCATCCTCCTTCACAAATAAAGTGAAGAACGCGAAGAACGAGAAGAATGTCGAACCCTCGGAGATTGACGACGCGACGCCGTGTTCCGCGACGCCGACGATTCTCCATCCGCAATGCTTCTTCCACAACTTTCCTTCAACGCAACAATCTTCGATCAACAACTGAGTGAGGTAGGGGATTTCGGTTCTTTAATTATTCGTTAATTTTATCCTCAACATGGATTTAATTGATGCAATTAAATCTGTGTGTTTTTAATCCTCGGAGTTTGACGGTGCGACGCCGTGTACCGCGGCGACAACGACACCCCTTCCGCGACGCGACGTCCCTATTCTCCGCGACGGTCAATTCTGCGACGAACTCACATTCGACGACAACGTTGAGGTTGGTGTTTTGATTCTTTTAAATCTTTGTGATTTATACCCATGGCGTATGATAAAATATTTGTTGTGAGATTTTGAAAACCGCTAACGTGGTGGGTGCGGACCAACGAAGAAGTCTGAACCCACCACCATTTTCGTTCTTGGTGTGCGGAATGGCCGTCGACGACAAAACAATCCGCACGATTGATGTAAGGTCCTCACAGTAAATGATGGACCCCGAGGGGGCTTTTGGTGAAGACGGCTTGGAATTATGAGAACCGGAACTCATCCGGTGGTCCGCGGAGCAGCCGTCGGCATGCCTCGACGGCATGGCGGCGCCGACGGCATGGGACGGCGGCGCCCGGTGCGCCACCGGAAGGATCCGCCACGGATGAAGCCATGGCAGCAGGCCGCGGTCCCACGACCATGCAGGACCGGAGGGGGACGGGACGCGGCAGCCGACCGCGTCCGCTGGCAAGAGCGGCCCCACACCGGGCCGCAGATCCTTCACCTGGGGGGCAGCGCGCCCCCCGCTCCGCTCGGCCATAACCAGCCGAGCCGACCTACCTGGTGACTGGGCCGCGCCCGCGCCGGCCGAGTCAGGTCATGCCCAGGCCAGGCCAGGCCACCCAGGCCGGGCTGGGCCGCACCGGCTGGGTCGGTCCGGGCCCAGACCCCGTGTTTCCGAACCTCTTCCGTCTGTTGCCCATAACATGAGCTACATGCCTCTGATCGACTCACCATAAGTTGCAATGCAATCCTTAGATCGAGACAGTCGTTTTGGTATATCGCACTCAAGGTTTCGGATCACTTCGAGTTCAGCTGGGTTGGTTCGTACACGAAACCAACCGGGCCCTCGGAGCGGAAACATTCATAACTTGAGCTCTGGACGTCCTATTGACGTGCCGTTGACTTTGATGGATTCCTCTAAGTGAGACGGATCTTTTGGATTACTCCGTCCGAGTTTTGGACGAAGGTGTTGTACGGTCGGTCTGGTTTTTCCGTAACAACAACCGGGCCCCTGGAAAAAAAATGCCAATAACTCTCAGACTGGGCGTCCGATTGACGCGTCGTCTGCAATGTTCAGTTCCTGTTGACGAAATGGACCTTTTGGATACATCAAATCCAGAATATGTGTCAGTTGATGTAACAGCCACTTGGCTCGTGGAGCGGACCCTCCTGAACGAGCTTGCTGTGTGTGGGAACCCTAGAGCTGGCTGCGACGACGACGACGACTGTACAGAGATCCTCAGTGGACTCGACGGTGATGACTACAGCACTCAGCAATCCCTTGTGGATCTGTGCCACAGATCATGTGTGGGTCTGATCTTGTGTGGGTCAGCGCTCAGCGGTCCTGTGTGGGCCAGCACCTACAGATCCTATGTGGGTCCGATCCTGTGTGGATCTTTGCGGGGGTTAGTTACCTATCGATCCTTTGTGGGTCACATCTTTTGTGGGTCATTGCAGTGGTTAGTACCTATCGATACTTTGTGGGTCAGATCCTTTGTGGGTCATTGCGGGGGTTAGTACCTATTGATCCTTTGTGGGTCAGATCTTTTGTGGGACATTGCGGGGGTTAGTACCTATCGATCCTTTGTGGGTCCAACGACTTAGATGAATCAGTGGCTATATCTGATCATCTCTATCGTCATAACGAATAAGTATACCTGTGTGAGATGAATACTATTTTGCTTTCCTTTGTAGATTTTGTTGTGCTATCCTGTGTGGATTACGTTTTGCATTCCTGTGTGGACTGGGTTGTGTTTTCCTGTGTGGACTGGGTTGTACATGGGCTCGGAAGTTGGAGCGTACTGGAATTGATGACTTATGTATATGTATGGGAATATTCCTAAGCAGTGTCAGATGTTACTTCGTGATTGAATCTTTCCTTTGTGGATTATCTTTTGTGGATGCTGGGAGACCTTCGGGGGTCTCGGGGTCCCTACTGAGTAGCTTATACTAAACCCTTCATGGGCTATGCCCGCACTACGTTGTGTTGGTTGCAGATGACAAACAACGCTGATCGTGGTTGAGGCTTGTGGAGCAGGACGGTACCTGGAGGTGGACCACTGGGCCGGACGTACTCGAAGCGGACGGCTGGACCCGAGGAGCTGTGGAGGCTATATGTACCCACCCTTCATGTGGGAGTTCCAGTGGACGGCTCGAGGCTGCAGCTTTACATTCCGTTGTTGTTTTCCCTTTCCAGCTGTACTTTACATTCCGTTTGGGTTTGTATTCTGGCCCACTTACTTTTCCGCACATACTGTTGTACTCAATTTTTACTTAGTGTTTGCTTATATTTCTTGCTTGCTCTATGGTGTTTGTTTACATTACAAAGGCAATGCCTTCCCTTTTTACCGGGATTTACACCTTAGTGCTAGTCGCCATCCCTTGGCCTATGGAAGGCGGGCTTGGGGTAGTCACGGCACGGGCCCCGAGGACGGGTTGTGACAATCTAGAACATGATCCAATTTACCATAAAAATCATTAATCATTATAATTTATTTCAATAGGTGTAAACCTTTATTATTGAACTTCGAAACAATCTTAAAGTTATTGTTTCCAATTGATTTAATCTCATGAGACTACTGATGCATTAAGGTGATTTCCTTAAAATGTACCAAACCATGTCATGCGTGTTTAATTAATTCCTCGTATATAAAATAATAGATTTACCTCATAAACAATGTTCCTTGTAAAATATTCATATAGAGTAAAGAATATATATTTATCAATACTTCCATAATTAATAAAATATCATTATAAGGAAACACTACATATAAAAATGGAATATGGTTCAAGAAATAATTGTATCCATTACAAAAAATTGATATTTAATATAAAATTAATTTATGTTAAAATAAATTATCATAAGTAAGTGACTGTTTCATGAGAAAGTTGTAATCCCAATAGAATATGACATTGTAAAAAAACATTCACCACTTAGTAATTTTAATTTCAAATACACTTTGATGGTATTATTCAAGTTGAAACAGAAAATAAAATGATTTATTATTGAATCACTATATTAAATAAAAAAGGGATATTATATACACCATATTAAAGTGAATAGATGAATAATAATAAATAGGACTTTGTGGAATGTAAATTTAGGCAAAATCACTTACCTTACAATACCATTTGGATGATCTATTTAAAACCACTTTTATAATGGATTTAATCATGTTAATAAGTTATAGTATAACCATATTTTTATTTATTATATCATATATAATCCTATTACATCATTTCATAACTCTTAAATTAATAATTTTCAAATATTTTAAAAAATACTGTTGTTAATTGCCTAATTTTTATAGTATTTTTTGATTTAGAATTTTTTTCTATTACGTATATCGAGATTTCAATATATCTAGATTATAAAATGAAATTTAAATATTATATATATTCATTATATATGAATTTAGCATAATTGATAAATTTTGGATATTTAAAATCAAATAAACCATTAATGTAGACGGTAGGTCATATATACGCATGAACTATATCCCCATTATATTTTTGTATTAAAATAATTAAATGTAAATAATATATATTCCTATTATTATTATAATATCTTATTTTTTCATATACATAACATATTTATAATTATACCATCTTTAATAAATTACATATCAAGCATGAACACATCACATTGCTTTGGGGATGGAGTACTCCACAAATACCAAACGATCTTATCGTATTCCCAAAAAATGAAATGCATGGATGTATCAATTATATAAAATTTAACGAATTATAAATAAATTATAAAAATCATAGATATATATCAAATAAATAAATATAAATACATCATTATTTTAAACCATGATTGGTGGTAATAGAATAATAAATAAAATCGGTTCGTGAGGTGGTAGTCTATTGTACATACAAACAATGATCGTGTATCCCATTTAGTGGAATTTTTTGAATTTCAATATCATAACCTTATGATAAATACATCTCCAGATGTTAATTATATTTATTTTATAATATTCTCATGTTATAAGATACATTTAACTTGTGTAAAAATAAATAACTTCTCATTAAATAATATTACCTCTTCTTTGGGTAACTATTTTTTTATTTATACCAAATGTCTTCCTTGGTCTACATAAATCCCTATGATAGACTTCTACAATGAGGGTACAGATTTTTGGATTTTATGTTAGTAATGGTAGGATTTTCCAAACATCATGATAGGGGTGATTAAGTATAATATTAAATTCCTTTTTATAGTGGGGTGTAGAGGCATTATTGTATATATCATAAGGAAAACACTTCTCAAAGGTCTCTGTTACAGCATGCGCTTCCAAAATGGAAAAAAATTTATTAAAGGGGATTTATGCAAGATCAAAATCACACTATATATTAATAAAATCACTTGTATCATTATGTTACTTAGTATTTATGATAATTTATTTTTTTAATTTTTTTTTCATTTAGATAACTAGTTTATAACCTATGTAATTTATCTATTAGGATTAAATTAAAATTAGAATTATTACAATATTTTTACCCAATGACTCAAAAATCCTATATATAATTTATAATATAAAAATCCAATATGTTTTGATATTTAATTCTATTAAATCATACATAACATTTCAAAATAATTCCTTGACCCAAACAGTGCTAAAATGTTTTTTCTGTTTAGGGGAAATATGCTAATCATACAAAAATATTTGGACATTAAAATGGGCTAATGTTGATATTTATTATCACATAAAAATCACATGTTAGAATATAGTATTTTTTTAATTCTAAATCATTTAATAAAATTTCATTTATTGTAAAATAAAATTAATTCCCATTTTGAGATTATTTATTGAATAAAAAAAATTATCGAAAATTGTATTTTATTTCAAATATATTATTTTCACAATTTTGTAATAATATCTATTCATCTAAAATAATAATGTAACATAATAATTCACAAGATTTACATTAATTCTAAATTTTTTAGCATCATTTATTTTATTTAATTTTTACAAATAATCTCTGTTTTGGCGTTTATTAATAATTTTAACAATGTAATATACCTATTAAAAATATATATAAATTAATATGATTAAAATTTATAATTTAAATTTTAAAAAAATATAACTCAAACAAGGTAGTATGTTCCTCTATCCAATACATTTATAGATATTATAGGCAAGGAAGGTTCCTTTATAGTCATTTTTATTACTTTTCTTATTATATTGGAATCATTCATGTATTAATGTCTCAAAAAGTCATTAAACGTGATACCAGTTTTAAAAGGGTATAAATATTTCCAGGAAGTGGTTAATGGACTTGCCTCTAGTTAATTTTTCCATTAAGATTATTGATTAATAACTATGTAAAATAATTTTGTTTTTAATCTTTGTAATTAATTTTAACTGGTTTCTCAAATTATTATGGTAAATAATTAATCTAATTTTATTATAATATATAAATTATACTAATCCAAACTATTAAATACCATTTTTCTAAATTCAATTAATTTATTTTTAAAATTTTATTTTAATTCTAATAATATTGATGTGTGGAAAAAGAGGAGTTTTAATTAAAAAATATTCAATGTTCACTAAGTTTTTATATCTCAATAGAAAATAAAACTGATTCCAATGACTAAAATTGTATTAATTGATTTAAAATTTATCTAATATGACTCAAAAATAAATTTGAAAATAATTTATCCTTATAAATAATTTATATGAAAAAATGTTTTCATTTAAATCTAGTATATTCAATGTTCATAAAAAATGATATATCTCAGAAAAATATGAAAAAGTCACCCTATGATCTCTTTTACATGAATATTCCAAAAATTATGTGTATTTTATCAAATTATATTTATAAAAGTTCCCTATTTTATTTTTAAAATATGTTATCCATTAAAAGGGGGAAAATGCCTTTGAAAAAATATAGCTTTTTTGCGTCAAATTGGGTTTTATCTTATATTATGTTTATAAAATCTATTCGATGTCTATAGAAAAATAACAAAATATATAATTAATATATTTAATTATGATCATATACGAATAGTAATTAATTTAAATTATTAAGATAAAAATTATTTTTCAAAAAAAATATTATTTTTAAAAACATTTAAATTATATAAAATTTGTTTTTCTATTCATTTATAATTAATTGGTCACAAAATAATTATATAAATATATTTAAATAGTGTCTAAAAAGTTTAGTTAATACTTTTCATGAATTTAATTATAATGTATTGATGAAAACTATAATATTAAATACTAATATTACTAGAATATTGTAGTTTGGTAAAATTCTGTCTTGTGTGTAACACAAGCTATTGAAGAATCCTAAAATTATGTGTAACAAAAGCCGGAATATTTTTCTATGTTCCATAAAATTATCTCAGTATTTTGTATATAATAATCCTAACTTTTTGTTTAATATATATTATGATAGTAAAAAAATTAAATTTATTTTAAAATGAACATATTTTAATATATTTGGGTATTACATTCTCCCCATAGTAAATAAATTAGATCCCCATAATTCATCCATGATCACGGTAATCAAGTGGTCGATATTTCAATATATTCTTTTAAACCCACATCTTTTGTAGGGTAAACAAAAAAACATCTGAATAAGAGAGATAGTGTAGTGCAGATGTCGCATAACTACAATCCCGTGAAAGAGAACACATGTGGGAAATAAATACATGTACATTGATGAAAATTATAAATAAATGCATTCATTATTCATATAAAAATATGTGATCATTGGAAATTTATAGTCCTCAAAACAAAAAATTTATTATGATCTAAAGGACCATTTTATTCAACTGATATGTACGTAATAAGAATAAATTTTTATTTTAGTATCCTTTTCTTGTATTTTAGAAATTATTTCACTATATATGATTATATCTAAATATAAATACTTAATAATTTTCAATTTCATAAGAATAATCCTCTACTTTTATTATTTCATGAACTATTTCTAGTTCAAATCATGGAATTGGTTGTATCATATGTTGAAGTAATACAATAATCTCTAAAATTCAATCCAAGGATATTCTAAAACCATTTCCTAAATTGTATAATTCTCCATTAGCTATGATACAACACATTAGAAAAAATGTCATTGAATTTCCAATATAAACCAATCATTAACCTTTATTCAAGTTGATTTATATCTTTAATCAGAACATAATGTACATGTTAACACCTTCATCTTGAATTCTCATGAAAATTAGTAATAACATGAATTACCATAATACCATATTGAAGAAATGAATGCTTCTTTATTCATTATCTAAAATATATGCTATTGGATATACTATTAAGATAATAAATATTATAGAATCTATCCATGATATCATAATAACATTTTTAATAAGTCATTCTTGGATTTTGAGGTATTTGGTAGTATCTAATTTCTATATCCATATAAATCATATAATTATCCAAAAAACATTATCATAACATCAAGAACATATTAAGGGTCCAATTTCCCAACAATCTAATTTTTTTCTAAGACGTTAAACTTGTAACTGAATCATTTTCTTTGTTATTAGTATTGTTCAACAAGTGATACCCAATCCTTACCAAAATATTCATAGAGTACAATCCTCAGATATTCCATAATTCTTATAACAAGTACATCATTGATAAAATACTAAAATGAAAAAATTATTCAATCCTAACATAATTATAATAATCATTCATATTCATCTTTGGTAATAACATAAGATAAAAAATGATCCATTATATTCTTATATTGTATATACTTATAAATCATGGGTAATTCATTCAACTAGGCCCCATATCACATTTGTTTAAACACTTAATATCACTCTTTTCATTCATCCATTTGAATTACATTTACTAGTAAACATTTTATAGGAACTAATAAGAAAATCAAAATCCTTTCAATAATTCCCTAGGGTGTATCCTTCCATAATTACAACTTGGGGGAAGAACATAATTACCTTATTCAGATTATCCTTAATCTCCCTTGTTATCATCTTCTTCTCGTTCTTCAATCTGAATCCATAATACTTATATAAATATTTCTCTATCTCATATAAACATGAATTTTTTTATATGATGAAAAAAAATTAAATACTAATTCCCTTTGAAATGTTGTCTTAAGACTATGAAAGATTTCATCTTTCATACTATTTGAATCATGTGCATTTATTATGTTCACATCAATAATATAGGAATGTTTTCTAAATGCCGATATACATAAAATAAGATCATATCATTAAAAAAAATATAGTCCCAAAAGAAGAAAAATACCCAAAATGAATTCAAAATAAATATGTTTACTTATAATATCATAATAATAATAATAAATTCATTGGGATATTCCTATATACATATCGACATAGTTTAACTTTGGTTTATGTTCCCTAATATATGTTTTCTAAAATATATTTCCTATGGTTTCTACGGAATTCCCTTTGATACAATATATAATTCTCGACCCCATTATCTAGGAGCTGGTTTCATAATTTATGAAATTTCATGATTATAAGGAATCAAATATTTACGATTAATTAGATTACAATTTTTGGAAAAACCATATATAAATATATAGATCCCATTTTACCTTATGAATATAAAATAAAACATAAAAGGTAATAATAGTTATTAAACTCAATCCTGGAAAACACATTCAAGGTTCTCTTCTTTATAACCTATGGAAAGAGAAAAAATAATTTTTAGCTAAAATTCACACTAAGGGACCAATAATTAAGAATCTATTATATATCGATGGTCGATACACAATATGGTAGGTATATAACTAAACACACGTTCAATTTAGTGAACAAACTATGAATTAGATGAATTAATCTATTATGTTATAGTGGAAGACCTCTGGATAATAATTAAAGAAATGAAAGAAATGATTATATATTTGATTTAATGTATCGATAACATGAAACAATGCACCATCAAGACCTATCCTCAAGGTAGTTTGTGTCTGTGGGTATAAAATCATCTCACTCTTCTTGGAATGAATATCAAAGGGGTGTTCACAAATTGGCTTCATCTTATGATACTGGTGATGCATCAAGGAGCTTTCCATAACTGGTACAAAACCCATTTCATGCATGTTAATATCATTCATCATATATATAATAATTTATTTAATTTCAAATCAATGATCATTATCAAATATCTTTATCTATTAAAAGTTATATATTTATCAAAATTTCCTTAATTAATTAAATAAAAATCAAAGTAAACAATCTAAGTGTAAATTTTAGACAATTCAATAAATAATAATTTTAGTTACAGAGGAATATTGATATTTTTGATAAACGAAAATTAAAATTACATGAAATTTCATAAGGAAGTTACTGTTTCATGAGAATGTTGACAATTAAAAAAGAAATTGATATTTCTATGACAACATTTACAACATGGTAATTTTCAATTTAAAACCCCTAGATAAGTTAATTAAAGGTGAATCATAAAATTACATAAATTATGCATAAATAATGATATTAAATGAAAAATAAGAAGTATATACATCACATAAAAGTAAATTGGTTCATAATAACAAATAAATGACAATGAAATGTGAATTGGAATGAAATCCCTTAAAATGAAATCCATTTTCATTGAATTACCTTTAACAACATGTATAATGCTTTTATGAATATTATTATCTAATAATAGAACCATATTTTCATTTATTATAACATATATATTCCTTTTATAATATATCATAAATTGTTCCTTTATAATATTTCAATATTGTCATCGTTTCAATTGTTAATGGTATTGTTTTCTTTCCTATTTTGACTTTTTATCATGGTTCCTAGTACATGGATCATGATTTAATCATCTACAGAATGTAAAAAAATATGTAAAGATTATATAAATTCAGTATATATTTATTTTTAGTAACACATAAATGATGGAGATAGAAAATTAAATACACCATTCATGGAGAAGATTGGTCGTACTTACGCTTGAGAATTGATTCCATTAACTTTTCATATTAAATGATTTAAAATTAAATATATATATATATATATATATATATTATAATACTAATATTATATGTATTTCACACACATCATATATTATTATTTATTCTATATTTAATAGAATCTAGATAAATCGCTAACGTGTCACATTTTAGTAAGGAGGTGGTAGTACACATGTCCAACAATGATGTTATAATATTATCAAAAATTGGTACAAAAAGAGGAATATATAATATATTGATTATATAAGAATAAATAAATTATAATTTTGAAATATATAATACATAAAAAAATAAATTCATCATTATTTCCAACAGTTAATGGTGGTAATGGAAGAATGAACAACATAGGTTCATGAAGTGGTAGTCTGATGTAAACACAAATGATGATAGTGTATCCCATTCGATGGAAGTGTGTGAATGTGTAGGTTTTACCCTTATGATAACAACATAAATTTATATTTTGGATACTAATGCAATTATATATTCAAGATAAAATAAAAATTTAATTTGAGGATAATGAAATATAAAAAAATATATCATTGAATAGTGTTACCTATTCTCTATGAAATTCCTTATGGTTTATACCAAAATACACCCATTGTATTATTAATACCCAATGTGTAACATCCTTTCACTAAAATTATAGGTCTTCCATTAACAATATCTTGTATTTTCCCATTTTTTATTTTGTATGGTTGAGAATGGATTGTAAGGATTTTTATAATGGTGAATTTAGAGATTTAATGGAATATCAACATTAACCGACCTTTTCAGTAGGTGGTCAGAGGATTGTATTACATGTAAGTATTTTAATTGACATGTAATTAATTTTGGATGTAAGTATTTATAGGATTCATGTTGTGAATGGTTTTTGGCGTGAAGATCCTTTAAACATCGTTAATGAATTAATGATCGATTTTTTCTTTGGAACATTATTTTTTAAATCATGGTGATGTGTTTTTTTTGGAGATTTCAAATATTAAATATTTCATGATGTTTAGTGGGATTACACATCATGAAATACCTCAAAAACAATTTTTAAATAAGAATCATAGTTGAGATCTCTTTTTTACTCCTCTCGAGATTCATTTATCTCAACCTAAATCTGTCCGTAGGACCTTATGAAGCAATCTAACCCTTTTGGATCTTCTCGTTCAGCGTTGGATCATCATTTCTTCTTGTTGTGTAATTATAATATAGGAATTATCCCTTATTCAATATATTTATCTCTTTCTTCCTATTTTGTATTTAAATATATAATCATAAAATTTATGGATCTCTGCAATGTGTTGTAGGATATGATCTTTAGGTTTTGTGTCGAGGTTTTCTACATATTTGTTCTCATGGAAGGGAGTTGTTTCAAGTATTGGGTTTTAAGAAAAGGTAGTTACATCCATCCTATTTATAAAAATTAAATAACTTTAAATTTTAATGATTTATTTGAACAATTGATTTAAATTAAATTTCTGAATTTTTTTTAATTGATTCAATAATGAAAATCCAATTCATTTGAATTGGGATATTTGAAATTGTTTTGGCATGATAATTGGGAAGAACCCCACATTCTATTGAACTAGGGTGTATTTATGGAAATTGGATTGTTGATATTGTTTAATTTAATTTAGTGTTTTTTATGAAATTTAATTGTATTAAATTTTTGAATTTAATTGTGTAAATTAATAGTGAGATTGATGGAATTGGTTAATAATGGATTTCAAAATTCTATAAATGGCGTAAAAAGTTTTCGATAGAATCCTAGAAGTTTTATATTATTATGGAGGCATTTTGGTTAAACTAAAAACCATTTGGGTTATAAATGGAAAATCAGAATTGTAATGGAATAGTTGAATTTAATTATATTTTTAGTATAATTAAAATAAATTTACCAGCATTAATTGTGTAAGAGAACATGTAGACCTAAGTTAGTTGATGAGTTATTTGGACACACTCTACAATAATACAATGTTATAAAACATTCATAAATAATACAACACCTCTAAAGGGGTGGTGATGATTTTCCATTGACTAGTGTTTGGGGGATGTGTGTATACACAAATTGATGAGATCACATAGAGAGTACAGATTCCTATAGCCTCAAAAATTTCATTCTTATTTAGTAGAGAATCATGTTGCATGATTGTTTTATATTTCATATATAAATGTATTCCAATGATAGAAAACTACAATACATTAATTCTAAATTTATACAAACTGTTTTATATAAATTATTTATTTATTCAATTTTTTTAGAAATATTACATCACTGCTATATTATTTTAATAATGTATTTCTCCATCAACTAAACTCTATAGATTTATTTGTTTAGAAGATGTAGTTTTACTCCACTATGTGGGATACATTATAGGGTTTCCAATTATTATTCCCTAGACAGTGGTTCTCCTTACCCTCGTGTGTATTGTTTTGGAAGTGGATTTTGGGTTTCCTCAATTGGCCTTGTCCCAGATGCATTTCAATTCTAGTTTTCTATTCACTCCCACATTCTTGATTCATAGTCACCAGACCTCTTCCATCATTCTATTCTACATTGTTATGAGGCTGGATGTTTTGTTCTATACAATTTCTATATCCATTTCATATTTAGGCATCTTTTTTCTTGATCTCTTCAAATCTGATAAAGATGGTACTACGAGATTCGGGGAGGAAAATGTTGAACGATTAATGATGGTCAGGGGTTTTCTTTGGTCGATTCAAGGAGGTGGGTTTGTGTAATTTATAGTTTTTTATGAGATTTCATTGGAAGTGCTCAAAACTCTTCCTAGTAGTCTTGATGGATTCTTACACTACATGATCTGATCCAAAAAAATGGTTGGGGGTTGTGGCCCCCACATATCTAGATCTATATTTTAATATCTATTTATTTGGTGTGTTCGACGGTTCTGGTTGGGGCTTTGGATTGTTGATTAGAATTGACGTTCACATTTTTTGGCCATCAGTACCTTTCATGGGTGATGGATCTGTTCAATAAGAGAGATTATTGTTTTATATTTTATATTTTTGGATTATGTAATGTTTTCTTGGACTCTTTGTTTATTTTCATAGTGATATTCTTGGGTTGATTTGGTTTTCTCTCGATCGAATTAAGTGTGGTATAGCTTTTTATAGGTTCCACAGGGAGGGAATCCCTGAAAGGTAGATGAGTGTTCAAACAACATCATTCATCTCTCTTTTCTTTTCAGGATGGATATGCACCCCATATTATCATTCGATTCAAAGGCTCGGTCTGATGTTGTGTTGTATCAGGTTAGCGATGTTCATTCCTAACTGAATTGATGGGTAGGAAGCTATAAATAGATTTAGTTGAGATATGGGAAACCATATGTCTATCCCACCACTTTTTGTTGGTGGTATGTGTGCTCTTCCATGTATTTCCTTCTTTTGGCACTGTGACGCACCTCTTTTCAATGTCAGTGTGATTTGAAAATGTGATATCATCATCAGCTACTCTGATGTCATTTTATTCTATGATGTGAATCTCTACTACTCTAACTTGAATTGACATCATTATTCTCTTTTTGGCTGCTCTGGTGTCACATGGCTCAATGATACTCATTCGACTTCTATGATGTCATATTGATATGTGATGCTCTTCTCAGTTGCTCTGTCCCTTTTGGCCTCATGATGTGTTTCTTTTCTACTCTTGTATGACCTCTCACATTGATGTGGTTCATGGATTCTCTTGTGTAACTCTGCTCTATGATGCACTTATCTTCTGCATGGATTCATTTTCTATGATGCAGCCTCTTTGAAGTGGGGCAGTGCATCATCTGGACTATTTCATGTACTTCATTGGCTGACAGGGTGGGGCGGTGGGGCATTCACTATTTCTTATCATGACATTTTCAACTCTTTTATCATTTCAGACATTGATTTTACTTTTTGTTCACTTTTTCATAAGTCGTTTCACATTTCAAGTTTTGGGTCATTTTCACCCATTTCTCTAAAAAGCTGTGTCTTTATTTTTGTTTTCAGCGAAGAGAGTTTGAACATCATCCTTATAAAAATACACGACTTCATTAAATAGTCATTTAAAATTCCCATACTATTTATTTAAAAAATTGAATTTATTTTTTTTGGTTAATCAATTATTTTTATCAGCTATTGATTCATTGGTGATATCGTACAATGATTATTAGCTCATTCCCAACTTGTGTCATCATGTGTTTGTATATTGTCTCATACTTGGTTCGATCATGGGGAAAGGTTCTCTTGGAGGTAGATCCAGATATTAAACCAAGAACACAGCGAGTTGTTTCCATATTGAATTGGGGTGTTTCCACTATTTTGGTACATGGGTTATAATAATTTGGGATTTTATGCCTTATTGACATCTAGAACATTACTCTCAGTGGAGTTATTTTTTTTATATATGTCGACAAGTTTATCATGATTCAACTATGTATTGAGGAAATTTTTATCCAAATTTCATGTTTTATGATGGAAGGTGTTGGTCACCAACACATGGGGATCGATAACACACTTTGGGATATGTTAGGTCTAGCATGGTTATCAGGTTACCAGGGTACCTAGGCTGGTTTGTGAGAAAAAGGTATCATATGGGGTTGTTGAACAATTGTCTTAAATTTAGTATGATGTTGAAATCTAATTAGAACATAAGAGGTAGTTGTGGCTGATTGCATAACCAGATCTCATAGGAATGAAACTTAAGTCTCCATGGGAAATTATGGAAGGGCACAATGTGGATTCAATCTATTATTTTCCCTATTGTGATTTGGATGGACTGAAATAGAAGCCTTATTTTTCCATTTGTTGGAAAAAATTACACTTATTTCTCTGTTTTTGTGTTAGTGTGATGTATTCATTGTTTTATGATGTAGTTTTTCAGCTTAATACCTCTAAGGAAACATGGAAATTGGATGATGGTGGAAGCTATTTTTGAATCCTTGTGAAAGAATCCTCTAGTGGACCCAAACTTAGTTGAGTGGATTTTCCGCAGTAGCCAATCTCTAGGATAGGCACCACCTCTTGCTCCCATTCAAGATCTAGTTGTGGATCCCCAATGGGGTATCCTTAAGAAAATTTTCTCAATAGTTCTTTCACTAGAATCTATTAGTATTCAAAGTCCCTTGTGATCCATAACATGCAACGGAATGGATGGGAATGATTGAAGCATTGTTTGAGTTTTAGAGACATTAGATGGGATCAAGACAAAATGTTTAACCATCATGCTAGAAAGACTGAATAGAAAATTGTGGGAGATGATTGTGATGGAAAAGAAACATGAGTTCTTTAAGTGGAATTCCATTATGTTTATTTTCACCTATGAGTTCTATCTAGATTCTATGGTGTTGGCCAAGGGTATTGGGTTTTTGAAGATTGAGTTGGCCGATAGATCCATGACAATATATTCATATCACATTGTTGAACTCTTATAATTTTCACCTTAGATTACATCTAATGAGAGAATGAATGGTCGATAGTTTGAGATGGGGCTTCCATCAGATATCCTTTCCTATGTTTTCTTGCTAATGCATCCCAATTTTCAGATGTACTATATATGGTGATGATAGTCGAGAAGGACATGGCTGGAAGGTGATATTTCTCAGGCGTTTCTTTGTCTCCCAAAGTTAGGGTGAGTTCTTTCAAGGAAAATAAAAGTATGATAAATCATGAAGTTTTTCTCAATGGTAGGGTCATTCGATAAAACCTATATCACCATGGGTAATTCCTTTTATTTTTTGATTACTTTTGAAATCTCGTACATTCTAATAGTGTTTCTATTGACGCACCAAATAATTCTATCTCATACAGATATTTAAGACACTTATAGAGATTCTGCCAAAAAATTTTGACTCCAGGTAGTTGAATATGATCACTGGAAACTTCTAAAACATAGGGGAAATAATATTTTTCAGGTATAAATGTATTCTATATGTATGCATCTAGAATAAAGCTACTTCACACTATGGAAGAGTCTACCAAGGAATCATAAAGGGATCCAGCCACTATAAGATGTGTTATTACTATAACTTCATAATGAGTTACTGTTCTATATGATACTGATGCAGTTCACCTATTTATTGTAATCAAATATTTTTAATCTTATTATTATTTTTATGGACCTTTTATCTTGTGAAATATATATTACAAAAACCCCTTTGAAAAAATAAGGAGGGTCCATGTCGTCCTAATTGTTTCTTCTCTCTATCGGATGCCAAGATAGCCTGTAGTTTATTGGCCTTCAACATTAAAGATCATAACGTCATATTTTGGCACGATGGGATCAAATCCAAAAAAACTCATGTATTCATTGTTATCATCGATGGTTATACCATTATACACCCAATGGTGTGTCATTTGACATTCAAGGAGAATTTGACCCAAGGTAGAGTGGGGCCAGACCTTCTTATCATGAGTTAGGGAAGGTAATATTAGTTTTTTCATTTGATCTGAAGTGGTAATATTTTAGAATTGATCTCCCACCATTTTTCATTGAGCTTCATGACGTGTTCCCTTTTTTATTTTGATATTTTTTTCACTGGTAAGGTACATTGGGTTTTATACTGATTTAATTCTAGGAACTCAACTAGTTTCAATTCTCTCTTACTAAATGGAACCAATTAAAATGAAACAACTCATGTCCTAGTAAGACTATCTTCCTGATAAAGGATTTATTTGATGTATTTTATCACCTTGGGTGGAGCCAATTCTCATCCTTAAGAAATAATATCATTCTTTCTCATATGTTTAGATTATATAATTCTAAATCAATTTATAGTGAAGATCAGAAATATTTTTTCTTGAATTGATGTTGTATTTGATAAATTGAAAGGCGAGAATTGTTTTTCAAAGATCGAACTCTAATATTTTTACCTTCCGTAGAGGCTAAAGAATATGACATTAGAAAAACGTTCTGGTGCATGTAAGTGCATTATGATTTTTCAATATGTAGATTGGCTAACAAATGATCCTCCAGTTTGCAGGGATCAGGTGAACAATAATTTCCTTGAATATCTGGATACCATTATGGTATTATTTTTGGATGATATATTTTTTTTACTCTTAATATGAGGAGGATCATATACATCGCATGTGGATAGGTTTGGGTCTCTTGAGAAATCGCTGACTCTATTAAATTCATTCAAAGTGTGATTTTGGGATTTGGGATGTGAAATTATTGTGACAAATTGTGTTTGAGTATCATATATCAATTGATCCTGAGAATGAAAATTTGTTATTACTTGGGAGAAACTATGAAATGTCTTTGATATTATAAGATTCTTCGGATTACCTGGATAATATCATCAGTTCATGAAGGACTTCTCGAATTTGGATTATGCAATGAATGCTATGACTCATAAGGGGGTGAAGTTTTCTAAAAATGAAAAAAGTCAGATTTATTTTGTTGAGAATTATTTTTTTTACTACATCCCTGGTGTTGACTCTTATAGTGGAATGTTAGACATATATGGACTTTTTGGATTCATTGGATTCATGCTTGGGGTGATTTCATATACCGGTAGATCACATAGTGTCTTATGGATCTCGACATCTTAGGAAGATGAGACGAATTATCCCACCCATTACCTTGAACAAGTAGTTATGATGCATGTGATTGGGTGTTGGTGACCCTACCATATTGATGAGATGTTTTCTGTTCATTTAGACCATAATAGAATGGTTATATATTTTCTCAAAAATATTTGAGTCTCCGCATTGGCATTGGGTGGACTACCTGAAAGCTTTCTACATTAACATCACCTTCACCCAGGGGAGAGAGAATGTAATTTTAGATGCGTTGAGTAGAAGATATCTAACCTAGGAAGTGATAGAATCTTCACAAGTGTGTAATTTTATGATTCTCCTTGCATATTTTCATATTATAGTTCATGAGGAAATGGATCATGTTTCTTTTTTCCACATTTAGTTGACATAATCTCTTTACAAGATAACTCTTCAGGATCAAGATCTTGATGATGAATTTTGGGGAATTAGAAACTCTCTTTATTATGAGAAGACAGTTTCCCTATGACTATTCTCAAAATATGGTCTTTTATGATAACAGAATCACATCATTGTTAATATATTCCATGATATGGGATTTTCATAATGCCTAGTGGGATGTGAAACTAGGAACCACTAAGATGTTTTTTACAAGTGGTGGTAGTTCGGGGTGTAGGGATCTAATGGGGAATTGTTGATTTTTAACGCATTTTTATACATGATTGAATTTAAAGGACATGCATTTGAAACCATCAGCTATACATCAGCCACTTCATTCCACTATAAGGAAGTGGGATGAAATCTCTAAGGAATTTGTGGTTGGTTTTCCTCGTACCCAGAGAAAGAATAATGTGATATGAGTTATGACTGATAGACTGACCATGTCATCTCACTACATACCCATTTTAGATATAAACATGGTTGAGGAGTTGTGAAATATCTTTGTGAATGACATTGTTAGCTTTTATGGGGTTCCATATGTTACAGTTTCTTATAGGGACATATGAATCACCTCACTCTTTTGGAATGATATTTAGGAGATACTAGGATCTCATGTCTGTTTGAGCCTGTCCCACCATCTGTAGTCAGATAGCCAGACATAGAGAGCTATAAAGAGTTTAGAGGATATGCTTCGGGCATGAGTTCTCAACTTTTCTGGTGCTTGGTATGATCATTTAGGGGAGGATGTGTTTTCTTATGTCAATACATACTAGTCTAAAATCAGAATATAACCTTCTGAGTCCCTGTATGGACAACCTTATAAGTCTATTCCTTGTTGGTCAAAGATTTGAATAATATCCTTTGGTCGAAGATCTCACTGTGAAAGAGAAGACATTTAGGATTCATATGATTCATCTGATATTGTTGTTATCATAGAGAAGATATTATTATTATGTTGATAATAGTCATACACATTTGGTGTTATCAATTATTGACCAGGTGTTCTTGAACATTTCAACATTGTTTGGTCATCTACGTCTTGAGAGGCAAGGGGAGATTTTTTCCTGTTTCATGGAACCATTTTAGTTTTCTAAAAGGTTGGGGAATGATTCATACTATTTAAAATATCCATCACAACTGATATCGATACATAACAGTTTCCCTATTTCGAAACTGATAATGTTTTTTCTGATCCAAATCGTTGGTTGAGCTAGAATGATCAGGAGATTGAATATGATTCATCTGTAACTGAGTGTCCATTCATGATAGTTGATTCTGAGATAATGGTACATCTTTAGAGGAAAATACATGTGGTCCATGTTCTATAATAGAATTGTTCAGATAATCATGGGACTTTGGAATGCAAGGCACTGAAGACAGAGTAGTGGACTGATCATTTTGGAATGGAAGCCTCTTCAATAGATTTTTGGGGACATAATCATTTTATGGTGGAGAATTTGTAACATTCAGTTACCGATCTGACATGTATGTCATTAAAAATATCATGAATTCCCATTTTTGATGACTTGGTAGGGGAGATAATGAATCATTAGGATACCTATAATGGTGAATTCATTAATTTGTTGTACTCTCATCTTTAACCAACATTTTTGATAGGTTACTGGATGGATACATTCTATGTAACTAGGGTACATGAAATGTGATGGTTTCTAGAAGAAATTCAAGAAAGGATTTACACTCTGAAGGGTACATGACCTAGTGATTATTATAACATCATGAAAAAATTAAATATTGGTTTTTAATTCATAGAATCAGTTTTTAAATATAGGTTATTCCTTTTTGGTTGTTTTCGAAATTAACTATTTCACAACGTATAGTGGGATTACATATCAGGTATCTAATGAATTTATTTTTTTAAAATGGGAATAATGACTAAGATCACTTTTCCCAACCTTCGATATTTAATATATATCAACCCAAATCCCTCCCTGGGATATCGTGCTGTGTTCAAACCCTTCTAGATCCTCTTATTCGGTGTTTTATCATCATTAAGCTTGCAATGTGATTCATGGGTAATCATTCCTCCTCGTTCTTCGTCATTCTCTCTTTCTCATCCATTGGCATTTCAATATATCACCCTAAATTTTTTGGATATATGATATGTGTTCTTGGATCTCATAACTAGGTTTTTTAGAGTTCTTCTACAAATTTGTTCTCATTGACGAGTATCATTGCGAGTGTTGAGTTTAACGAAAAGGTTGCTGATTCCGTTCTATTTAGACAAATTTATTAACATTGAATTTTCATGAGTTATTTCAAATATTAATTTAAATTAAATTTTTGAAAAATTATTTCAATTCATTGAATAATAAACATCTAATTAATGTGAATTGGGAGAATTAAAATAGTTTTGGCACGAGAATTGGGAAAAGCACCAATTCTATTGAACTGCAGTGAGTTTAGGGATATTTTTTCGATATAAATTGTTTAATTTAAATTGGATTTTTAATGGAAAAAATATAAATTAATTTTTGTATATTAATTATGAGAATGGTAGAATTTGTTTTTAAATGATTTCTTACTTGTGAAAATGGTGTAAAATGTTTTTATTGAATCCCAGTGGTTTTATCTTGTTAATGAGGAATGTATTTTTATTAAAACCCATTTTGGTCATATATGTAAAATTGGAATTGAAAATGGAAGAATGGGATTTAATTGGGTTTTTTATAGTCTTATAATAAATTTCCCATAATTTATTGTGTAATATAACATGAAATCCTTAGGTAGTTAGTGAGTTACATAGACACACTCTACCATATTGCAGTGATCTAAAACATACATGTAGTGGGTCACATCCACGATGGGATGGTGATGAGTCACCTTAGGGTTTTGTTAGGGGGTATGTGTGTGTATAAATATTATTGAGTTCACATTGAGAGTGAAGAGTCATCTATCCAAAAACATTTTTACCTATTTGGTAGTGGACCATGTTTCTTTCTTCATTTATAATTGGGATATTAATGTATGTAAATGTTGTAAAACTACATTAAAAGCCTTATAAATTTATATAAACAATTTTATGTAATGTTTTTATTTTATCCATTGTTTTAGAAACATTCCATAACTTGTAATTCCATTTCAAAAAGTATTTTCCATCATTTGAACTATAAAACATGAGTTGTTTAAATTGGTTTTGGAAATCATAACCTTGTTAATTTTAAAAAAAGGAAAACATATCAGTGTTTAATATATTTTTAAAATCTTCTATGGAATCCTTAGTGATATTATATTGTAATTTTTATATCACACCCGACATGTGCCTTTGAGTGTTTTTTGATTATCTCTTTATAGTTTCAATCAAGGGGAATGGATTTCATGGAATTTGATCAAGTTGTATTACCATGGATGTTATCACTTGTGTCCTTACGGACATGATGTTTTTTCCTCTATTTCAATACTTGGGTTGTAATAAATTTTGTGTTGAATCTTTTTTGACATCTGGTACATTACTCCCTTTCATATTAATGTCTAATTTCATATCTGGACTCCATTATGTATTGTGGAAAATTAATTCCAACTTGCATATTGGGTGATTCTAGGTGCTAGTCACTGAAATATTGAGATGAGAAATTACCCCCTGCTTATGTTATGTTAGGGTCATTTATCAGGTTACTTGGGTATCAATATTGGGTTTGAAACAAAATTGGGATTATAGAATGCATAGATGGATTTTGGGAGCTTATTTGAGTGGGGTTTTGACCAGCCAAAGTTCGTGGGATCTATGAGGAAGGGGAATAGAGAATTCTTTTTTTATAGTGGGAGGAGGTGTCGAATTCTTGCAAATTCCAAATGGTATAAACTATTGGGAGGTCTCATATAGATCATGTGCTTCCAAAATGGAAATATTATGGATTATATGGGATATATAGTTGATCCACCCTAACACATCATAATGAAAATTTTAATCACTTTTTCCCAAAGCCTTTAATTTTTCATATTTTTTATTTGGATTTTTATTTATGTAATATGTTTTCAAAAATATGAAATTCGTCTTTTAATAATAAATAATGGTGATAATTCTCATAAATATTATACCTCAAAAATATAAAATATGAAATATAATTTATATTAAAAAAACATCATTTGCATTAGAAATAAATTTAATTGAAGCGTATGTAATGTGAAAAAAAACACTTCTTTAACCCTAAATGTGATACAAATGTTTTTACTATTTAGGGGAAATTATGTAAATAATAAAATCTAAATTGGTTATTGAATGGAACAAATTTTATTTTATTAAAACATAAAATTAAATATGAAAAAGATATGATTTTTATTAATTTTAAATCAATAAATAAAATATCATTTATCATAAAATAACATTACTATCTATTTTGAAATTATTTATTTAATCTTGATTTTAAAATATTAAAAATAATATTTTAATTAATATATATTAAGTTAAAATAAGTAACAAATTATATATTCAACTAAAAATAATTTTACACCATAATTAAATAAATTTACTATAGTTTTACTGTTTTTAAATTCTTTTATTTCATAACAATTTTTACTAAATAATCTATGTGTTGGAATTTCATAGTTATTTTAAGTAAGTAATTAATATGTAATAATTTTGGATAATTTTTGATGATGAATATAGATATTATATATTTCATAATATTATTTAGAACCAAACTTATGTATTTATTGTACCAATCCAATAGAATTATAGATAATATAGGAAATGAAGTTTCCATTATTTTCATTCTGTCAACAAAACTTATTACCTCTTTCAATTTTAAGTAATATTGTCTCGAAAAGACATAAAATTAAATCCCACTGTTAAAAGGGTCAAAATATGCCAATCTGATGTGTATTGGACATGTCTCCAGGTCAATTTTCTAATATGATTAATGTCTAACCACTACGTAAACTCATTATCACCTTAATAATTGTAAATAATTTTATCTTCCTTCATTTATAATTAATTTTTCACTAACTAATTATATAAAAATTCATAAACATTGATTTAAAATTTTAGATAGTTATTTTAAAACAAGACATCACTTCTTCTATGTGATAACTATTTTATGAAATAATAATAATAAATGAATATTTTATTTTGGTATTACTTGTTCTTTCATGTAAAACAATTTATTGATGGAAACCATTGTTGTGTGTAACAATAGACAACGTAGTGTTTTCCATGCCACAAGATAATCATAGTTTAGTGTATAGCATATGATTATCTTTCTTTTGTGTATAATGAGTGTAAGAAAAAATTAAATTTAATCAAAAAATAAAATATTTTAATTCCTTATTGTGTTACACATTTCATAAAAAGTAACATTTATCATTTCAAGTATACTCTAAAACCTATTTTTTCAATATAATTTGATTCTCCTTGTGTTTGGAAATATTCCCCTTTTTATTTTAGTGTTTTTATCCAAAACTTCATACATGGATTTAAACTAATTTTTCTACAAAAAATATTCTTTTATAGTTTGGGAAATATTTTTGAAAAAATACTATTATGAATACATTATATGATATCCAATCAAACCCCATGAACACCAACTTATATGAAATTTTCACTTTCAACCAACCTTATATTTATTGAGTTTATCCCTAAGGAGCATAAAGTCACAATCATATCACATTAGTTTTATTAATCTATATCATAAACTATAATACATTGAATATCATTGTATACTTCAGACAATACATTTGGTCCATATCAGAAAACATCACCATCCAAAATATTTGTGAATTATTTATAAGCTCATCAAAATTACTAAATAGTATCACATTATTTCATTCTAATATACCTTATCATTTATTATTTTGACAACACTATGAACTTCAACTCAGTGTATATATAATGAAAATTAAATATTTATATTTTTATTAAAAATACCATCACTTCACCCATTATTATTTATAAAATGGGGACATATAAACTCAATAATATTCTTGAGATTTATCATCTCTTTGAATAGTGATTCGTCTTTAGTCATATTTACAATTTACTTAGATAAAATGTTTCTTTGAATAATTTTAAAAATAGTTATTTATTTTAGGAAAATGTATCATGATGCACATTCCATATTAGAATTTTTCAATCCATATAATTATATCAAACATTATTCCTTTTAGAGATACCATTTTTCTAGTGGTTTATCAGGTTATATACACATTTAATGTTTGATAATTGACATGATCTTTAGAAAACTTATTCCAGGGATACTCACTAAAAATATTATATCTTTCCAATATCAATGAAAATTAATTTTTCTTTTTACCAAGACTTTATAAAATTATAATTTTGGATAATGTAAAATATTTATGGTATATAATACAAAAGTGTTTATTATGGTGAATTCATCAACTAATGTAATGTAATATATATATATATATATATGTGGAAATTTTCAATTCATATTCATAGGTTCGTAAAAATTAAACTATCTATAACACCCTTTCAGTACAAATTCCAAAACCCATTGACTTCTAATAAAAGTTATCTCATTATAAACTGTTTTTAAGTATTAAATATTTCCTGTTATGAAATTATAATTTTTATCACTCTAACTTATTTAATTAATTTATTATTCATCCTTTTGTTAATATGAATATGTACATTATGAAATATAAATTTCTCAGCTTTCATACTCTTGTTTAAGTACGTTCAGCCTTCTCCAACATAAAATATAATTCCATAGGTTCACAATACAGATGACTGCTTATCTCCATCATATACTATTTCTAGAAAAAAATCCATTTTAAATGTCTCATAATTTCAATCATCAATGAGTCTTCATGTAGATAAAATGTTATATTACTTCCAATAAGAAATTGTATCATGATTTGTTCTTATTTTAATTTTAGATGATTCATTCAATCCAATATTATTGATCAATAATGAACTATCATTCCAAAAATTATTGTCTCATCCTTCGTGTGATTCAACTTTTCTTATATTATTTTTGAATCTTACTGTATAGGATGAGAACCCAAGTTCCATAATATATATCTTCTGTGATTTTTAAGACTTGTATAAATCTACAATTAGGAAATCATATTTTTAAAAATTTATTATATTTTTAAAATTTATTCACAATAATAAAATATTTAATTTTGATTATATGATTATGATAAATCATTCTTTATATGTCCCTCTTTGTCACATAATATATACACATACTTCATATTCTTAAGAAAAATTTCTTCAATATTTTTCCAATGATATTTTAGTTGATTATTTGTTGTATACTATTTCTTTCACCACATTGTATGTACTACCTTCCTAACTTATGTGGAGAAATATTCCTCAAATAGTTGTATGATTAAATGCCTATCATATAATAAAAATAATGATTACATTGAATCTTCATTAAATTATATAAATTCTACCGATTCATTTGATGATATTATCACTAATCACTAACAACCAATGTGTTAGTTTTAAAGAATCCTTTTTTATATAATTTCTTTCGGTATTTGGGAATAATGTGGATATTATTTTTAAACAATTATTCTTCTAGATATGGGATTGTTTTTCCCTATTCATTTTCCTTTCTAACTGATTTATATTTCTATTTTACACTGGATCTGTATGGGAATATGGTTATATTTCAATGTTAAGAACTTATATATTTTAATTAATAATGTATTATATCATGAAAATCATGATTAATTGAATAATGTTCTCTAAAACACTCAAATATTTCTACATATTCCAAAATAAATTTATAAATAAATTTATCTATTATTATTACTAAACATTTTTTCTACAAGAAAAAATATGTTTATTTTTACCACATTATCGCCATGAATTATAGAAAAACCCATGTCACCACGAATCATCCATTTCATAACTTTATCATGATTCAATAACTATATTTTTATAACTATAACATCATTCTTATCTTGGATAAAAATCATTTTGACTAGATTTAATCTTTATATGATATTGTTAAAATATATTCATTCAATTTTTTTTCAAAAAAATTAATTATAAGGGCATATTACAAGAATAATTATCCTTTTTTAGCAGTAAAGTCACTATATATTTTTTATTCATCTAATTATAGATCAATATGTTCTATTTCAGATGAATTATAGAAGATAATTGATTATTTATAATTTTATTCTCCATAAATGATCAGAAATTTTTTTTAAATGAATTTCTTAGTTTATTAAAAATATAATCCAAAGAACAGAATTCCATTTCCTTCAATATTTTTAATGGATTTTTAATTATATATAATAAATACAATTTCATAAGGAATGAATCAACCATTTCATCATATTAATTTTCAATATTGATATTCATGTGGATATCTATAGATATATTGAAATTTTTTCCAATTTTGATACATTTAAAATGTATTTAACATGAAAATTACCTTTCCCCATCTTGAATAATTTTTAAATCAAAGAGATTGATTCAAAAAATAATTTTTCTTATCATCTTCATCAACGTCACTATGTCTATATTTTATATTAAGGATCAATATATGTTTAAAATACATTCATTTCCTTTTATTTATTATTATTTTTAATGATGCATCCCTTTTCATTGAATAATTTATAAGAGTGTTATTTAGTTTTTCATTTCTGAAATTACCATGGTATTTTTCTTCTAGATATCATATCTTGACATTAATAATTTATTTCATGATTATAATAAGATTATTAACTACAAAAAAAATTTATACCATTAAACCCACTCATAGAGTTATGGATCACCTTGAATCTATAAATTTTTTCATAAACTCAGATATATTCATACATTATATGCTCCTCAAACTTATATGTAGTTGTTTGTAGATTATATTGAATAAATTTTTTCCATTATAAAGACATTGATGTATCACTCAAGTGAAATTTTCACAATTTCATCGAATGAAATTTACTAGTTAATTCTTAGATAAAGTGAGGTACAAATAATTCTATTAAATTTAATGAGTTTCAATATTGTTGTCTCAAATAGTGATCCTTGCATATGGAAAATATAGAACCATAAAAAATAATATAATTGAATCATAAACATTCTGGGAGAGAGATGATATGGTTTCATTCTTAACATAAAAATATTAACTTAATTAACATAAAATTTTATGATACCTTTTCGTTTGAAAATTTTGTGTCATTCGATATTAGTCTTCAAGGGAAATTGATGAGATTAAAAAAATGATATCAATTATTAGCGTCATTTTTTGTACTCTATACATTGATAGTCAGTGAGAGTTAATAAAGGTATCTATTTTCATTAATACTAAAAATATATCTTTTTATATATTTTACAACCATCATTCACTAAAATTGATGTGTAGAAAAAATAGAAAAGGAAAATTATAGTTAAAAATATTCCCACATAGAATGTATTTATAAATCCCTATAGTATGAAGTTCTTTATCACAAAAAGTCACTAATCTCTTCTTTTTATAAATAATTATCTACATAAATCTGTATAACATTGAACTTGATAGAAAATCTAGTAATAAAAATATATTTATAAAAAGTGAAAAATTATCAAATCAAACTATAAAATAATTAAAAAAACACTACCACAATAGTGTGAGTGGAAAAAATGAATATTTGATACAGATATTCTTACATTTATTCTAAATCAACAATCCAAATGGGGTTTTCACCAACAACATATTTATTTTTAGTAGTTTATTAGTATTTAAAAACATTCAAATTATGTCACTTCTTCATTGCATATTTAGTAATTCTCCTATAAACAGTTCTCATAATACTATAGTAAAACTCGTATTTTACTGAATTTCAAATTTATGTGATATTTAAAATTTTAAAGCATCTAATAATCAGAATAAAAAATATCCATGTAATATCAATTAAACAATTCCATTAGTATCTACATAATAAATGTTAAAATAATTAATTTTATTATCCACCATATAGCCATAATCCTCTCAATGAAATCATGCATTCATATAAAAGCAATTTTAGTTGTGGATAACTTCATAAATTTGAAGATTTCTGTTTAACAATTCATAATAATTCGTAGTAATCTCTAGTTGTGAAATTAAACAATCATTAATCATGTTCGGTTAGAGTACTTTTGATTCAATAAATGACTTCACATTCCAATAATTTTCATTGAAATCTTCTTCATCATGATCAATGACATGGAACTATGTTCATAAAATGGAAAATATCAATCATTAATTCTAAATAAATAGTTTCTTAAATCCAAACATACTATCAAATAATAATATTACATAATACTATAGGAATAAAACAAATATTTCCATTCAACATGACTCCCACATTAAAAATATGTATATTTATATAAATTCATTCCCTTTTAAAATAATTTTTTTCTTATCCTATAGCTTTATTTATGCATGGAATGCCTTTGTAAATTCATTGGATCTGTGATTGATGACTCACACATATGCATTTTGACACTAAAAATGAATCACATATATAGATAAATTTAGTCAATCCCTCACATTGAACAAAAATTTTACCCAAAAAATTACAATAATCATAGAATGACTACAAACCATATCACGAGATTTCAAAAAACAATTCATCTAATTAAATTGAATCAAAACTAACAATTGAAATGACAAAAAAATAATATAATCATCAAGTAGAATCATAAAAAAAAATTCACCATCATCCGAGGAAGATAAAAATTAATCATGACCTATAACCTATGATTTTAAAATAATCATTTTATCACATGGAGGATGATTCATAGATGTGACACTTGATGGGAGATGTTAAATTAGATAACATCATCCATTATAAGGCTCCACTGGAATTGATAGATGATTATTTGAACTAATATGTTTTTTGAGTGAATATTTTTGTCTCCATAGAAGTATATAATATTTTTTAACTTTTTTTTCAATTATATCCAATGGTAGTTCATCCAAGAAGAAACATTGTTTGTCATTACATATAGATTCATTAATTTTGGTTAGGTATATGACGATCTATAGTGGAGTTCACATAATAATGTTTATACTATTAATTTTTAATGAAAGGGATTGTTTCTCAAAATGTTTTTAGTTGTAATTTAATGTACCTTAGTGAATGTGGAATGAAATTCTCATTAATATTAAAATTATTTTCCCCCATCAAATTCTATGACGTGATTTGGTTTGGATGATTATTGGTTAGTTGAAAACATTATCTGAATGTATATATTAGAAGGAGTAGAGTACTATTAATGGATTTGTGAGGTGTTATGTGTATGAAATGGTGATGATCATTATTTCATGGATGTTTGACATTTTTTATTTGTTACAGAAATTTCCTCTATTGGATGATGAGGAAATTATCATTATTATGGATCCTATATAAGAATTTTTGTTCAATGTGAGCAATTGACTATCTTATATATATTTTTAAATATTTCTCTAAGTAAGATGCCCATAAATTTCATGTTATAACCTCTATATAAGGTTACCTTACTCATACATTTTAGTTATAATTATGATTTTCCATAAATATCGATACATTAACTTATAAATACTCTTTTGTATGAGTTAATTTACTATCACACATCTCAATAGGATTTTACCTTATACTACATTTTAGTCTACCATTTTAAGATGACTCTTATATAAGAATTATATAATCCTGCATAAAATAATATTTCCATTAAAATTTCTAAGGAACCACTACTCAATTTAAAATATTTAAATTTTCCATTCAAGATGACTCCCACATTGAAAATATGTATATTTATATAAATTCATTCCCCTTTAAAATAATATTTTTCTTATCCTATAGATTTATTTATGGATGGAATGCCTTTGTAAATTCATTGGATCTATGATTGATGACTCACACATATGCAGTTTGACACTAAAAATGACTCATATATATAGAGAAATTTAGTCAATTCCTCACATTGAACAAAAATTTTACCCAAAAAATTACAATAATCATAGAATGACTACAAACCATATCATGAAATTTCTAAAAAAAATTCATCTAATAAAAATGAATCAAAACTAAAATTTGAAATGACAAAAAAAATAATATAATCATCAAGTAGAATCATCAAAAAAAATTCACCATCATTTGAGGAAGATAAAAATTAATCATGCCATATAACCGATGATTTTAAAATAATCATTTATCACTTGGAGGATTATTCATAGATGTAACACTTGATGGGAGACATTAAATTAGATCACATCATCCATTATAAAGCTCCACTGGAATTGATAGATGATTATTGGCACTAATATGTATTTTGAGTGAATATTTTTGTCTCAATAGAAATATATAATGTTTTTTAACTTGTTTCTCAATGATATCCAATGCTTGTTCATCCTAGAAGAACCTTTATTTGTCATTCCATATAGATTCATTAATTTTGGTTAGGTATACGACGATATATAGTAGAGTTCATGTAATAATGTTTAGACTATAACTATGTTAAAGAAATGGATTGTTTCCCAAAATGTTTTTAGTTGTAAATTAATGTACCTTAGTGAATGTGGAATGAAATTCTCATTAATATTAAAATTATTTTTCCCCATAAAATTCTACAATGTGATTTGGTTTGGATGATTATTGGTTTGTTGAAAACATTATATGAATGTGTATATTAGAAGGAGTATTGTACTATTGATGGATTTGTGAGGTGTTATGTGTATGAAATGGTGATGATCATTATTTCATGGATGTTTGACATGTTTTATTTGTTACAGAAATTTCCTCTTGTGGCTGATGAGGAAATTATCATTATTATGGATCTTATATAATAATTTTTGTCAACAACTCCAACCAAATAATAATGAAAAGAGAATGTGTAATTTCAAGAATTACATTTATTTTTTTCATAATAGTTTTTTTTATTTTTGTGGTTTGGGGTGAGAAGTATATAATTAGATGAGTTTTTAATGAATAATAGGTATCATTATTCTACAGTAAATTCCATATTTAAGGTATTTAATTGTCATTATTTGGGACATATATCATGTTAGACTATGTATGGAGAGATGATGGTACTATATCAACATTTTTAAGAGCATAAAATATAATTTTTAGATTATTTAGAGTGGTTTTAGGTGTAACGTTTTGATTATATTTCATATTATAATCCTAAGTACAGTCCAATGGAGTTTGAATCCAAGGAACATGTGCCAGTGATGGTTAATACTTATAATAGGAGGAAGGGTTTTTAGGGGGTATTTTTCTCCCAATTTTATGAGTCCAATTGAGGTTCTAGAACACATTGGTATGTTAGTGCGTCGGTTATTTAATTATTGTTAAACATTTAATAGTAATATGGAATAATGTTTTCTTTTGTAGTATAGTCTATCCATCTTTTTGTCCCATATTCTGGAATATTTTGTATTTTTCCCCCATAATCATGTAATCATTATATCTTATCAAAAATTAATAATCCGTATGTTTTAGTGTAATTAGTACATATTTTTGTTTAAAGAGTTATTTTTAATGTAAAATGATGGTGATATTCAAAACATTTTAATTAAATTACTAGAGCCCTGAATATGTAAGAGATATTATATTATCATATAATATGAACTAGAAAATGAAATATAATATTATTTCATTTGTATAAATGTGCGAGTAATGGAAGATCAACTATTAAATTTTACACGTATGAGTAATCACGTTATCATTTCACACCCAACAAAATTTAGAGCTCAAATTAATGCTATATAGCATGAATAATATTATCTTTAATGAGGTTGATGTTTTCAAATAATATTTTACTTAATTACTATATTTTTATCATGGAGAGTAGTCATTATAAATATGTTTTTATGTGAAGATATGAAAATGTATTAGAAATAATTTCTTAGAGTTTGAGGATATTTATTATTAATTAGGTATATTATTTTCTCCATGAATGTATTGGTTACGAAATGTGAGATTTTAGGTTGTTAAATCATATGGGTGATTCTTTGTATAATATGATTTCATGTTGACAATTATCCATTAAATTTCTTTCCATTTTTCAATGAATTTATACTCAATTATATAGAGTCATGGGATGATAAATTAATGACATTTGTTTTTTTATTATCACTAATATTGTGATGTTCTTGTTTCACTATTGTCTTGTATAGGGTTCCTCGGTGATTTCATGGTGGGTCATGTACATTGGAATGACAACCATGGTTATTCCAAGGCATTTATGGGATGTGTGGGGATATGGAGTGTTTTAAAAAGAATATCACAAAATGATCGTTGATATCAAAATATGTTTTTTTATATAGTGAAAAGTATTTCCCATTATAGGTCTAACCATGACACATCATGTCAGGAATTTATAAATTTGTAGTTCCCAAATAAATTAAAAACCCCATTTGAAATATTCAAAACCCATCGACTATATCCAAACACATGGTCACCAGAAGATTGTCCTTATAGACCATTTATCCTCCTTTTCTAGTTTTGGCCCTCAAATTTAAGTGATCAACCACTTTTTGATCATAGTATATTTCAAATCCCTTATTTTAGGTCGTAATGTTATATCCAGGAGGGTATGATGGTACTTAAATATTGGTTTTCTTATTATAGAATTTTTTTATATATTTTTCTTTGGGATTTGGATTATTTCATCCATGTTTTTGGCATAGAGTTTATATCACTCTATTATTACTTTAACATTAATTTTAGAATATCTGATTGAGATAGTGAAATAATGACTTCTCAATATTTTTTTATATGGGAAACCATAAAATTTTCATTATCCAATATTAATTAGGTAAATAGAATTATTATATTTCATAATAAAAATAACTAGACAACGGAAATTGATGTTGGAAGAGGTGAATCACATGGTCATTGTATCATTTTATAACATTGGAAAATGTTAATGATTTTTGATTAATATAGATATAGTGTGAATTCCATGATGTTATGGTTGAATTAATTCACATTAATGATTACTAATTTAATGATAGTAATGATATAGCATTAAATAAATATTCAAAATAATTAATTACTCTTTTTCATTAAAGAAATTTCTTATTCAAAAATAATGATAAAATCAATATTTATTTATTTAATTGTTTTCTAATTATACTCAATTTTTTTCTATTGATTGTGTTTCCCTTATTGTGGGTATAATTGTGTTGATTTTTTTTATATAGGGTTTTAATTTGATTCCATTAATTTTTCTATGGATGTTGTGGTTTTTTCCAAAGTATTAATGTTTACATGATTCAGTTGATTTGTGAGAAGAAGAATGAATATATAATTATTACCACTTAATAGTGTAGTGGATTATGAAACATGTTTCTGTAGTGGTTGATGTGGTCCGGATAGAAGGATGATGAAGTTTGTGTCATTGTTTCAAAGTTTCATGGAATATTACCAGAAATAGTTAATATTATAATATCTATGGGACTATAATTTAAAAAATCTATGTGTGTTAATGTACTATTAATAGTTTAAATAATAATTTAATGGCTAAGATAAATGTGGCTAATTTCTAATGAATGTCATGGAATTAAATGTGGATAAAAAGGAAATAATAAATATAATGTTCTAGGTAAATATGTAAATATAAAAATGATATTACTTAGTTGAATGTCAATGATTAATTATGTGGTTTTATTATATGGAAAGGTATCTTTTTTTGACCAATATTTATGGTAGTGGTCGTATTGTAATTATTCTCGGTATTACTAGTGTATTTATTTATGAATTAATTGGGTGATGAATATGTCTTCATATGATATTTTTAATTTTCTGTAATTATTTCTTATACACCAATATATATTAAATATTAACATATGATTAAAAAATTATTTTGGTTTTAAATTTTTATATTATATCGAGGCTAGCACATGATTGGATGTTGGTCTACTCAATCTTACCAACAATATATAATATTTGTATTATAAGTTATAATGGAAAGTTGTCTTGCTCTATGGGTTATTATATAATTAATTTAACGTTACCATAATGTGATGATTTTGATATAATGATAAGATAATGATTTAGTGGAGTATTTGTATATATGGTGGAGATCGTTCATTGTTTTATGAGGTAATATGTTTTCTTTTATTAATGTTCAAAAAAAAATACTTTTATAAAAATGAAAATTTTAGTTATTATTTGATATGTTTTTATATGGAAGCAGAATTGTAGCTATTCCTACAATACAAGGTATGTGTTAATGATATATGATATTATATATTGTTTATAACTATGGAATAGATAGGAGAACAAGTATATTTATATGGGAATTGGGAAATAATGTAAGATAATTAGGTTTTATGGAGATAACTAAGGCTTGAATTCAGGTACTTATGACTCTTATAAATGTACCTTGGAATGGAGTAATGTATTGGGGTGTGTTTGGGTGGAGTTTTTAATATAATTTGATAAAAAAAATCATTGTATAGTTATTGAATGGTTCGGGTATACCATGTACAAAACCCAGCTAACTTTGTGAACCTAGGTTGAGAGATATTAATGGTTAGCGCATAATTTGAAAAGGCATGCACCCAAACCCATGAAAGCGAGCAACTCTGGACAGTAATGTCCACATGGTTGGCGCATTATTTTTCCTCACTATGTGCCCCTGCCCTGGAAACTGAGTGCGCTATTTATTTTCACCCAAAAATTAGTTTTAAAATCCCCCAAAGTACCTCTTATTGACCTTGGATCAGGAAATGGATAATTTGTGTGATCCCAATGCTTTTTGAAGGGGATCCAAAAACATTCGACCTCCATTCAACAATATTTGATGCCCAAATTGTTTATTCGCTCCCCTCTTATTATGTGGATCTCATCCTAAAGCATATCCTCTCCATTTCATTGATTTTTTTGGAGGACATTATTTTTTTTTTCTTTATATCTAAACATAATTGGTGAGATCAAGATCTCGGATTTTAGATCTATAATGATAAGAACCAATTATCGTTGATATTTATTTAGGGATTTAGATCTGCAAATAAGATCTATGTTGTTGTGATGCTTGGATTTTGAGGATATAATTTAGTAAACATCCATCCACAAACTAACGTTGTTGGCCTAAAGATAATTTTCATAGCCTTGGATTTTATTTGTATTTGAATAATTTTTTATTTGTAAGCTTCATTTAGCAATGTTTTTTATTAAATTAAGTTAATTAGGATGACTAATTGATTTATCAATATATTGTTGAGTTAAATGATTAGTTGATGAATTATTCCTGAAACTAATCGGTTGTACTATTAAATATTTAATTTCATAATTGATAATGATATTTTTGGATTTAAATCTCGATAATTAATCAGATGATTATTTAAGAGCCATCGAATTGTTTAAGTATATATTATAAATTTTTAAGTAATCATTTTCTCTGATATTATGATGTAGATAATTAATTGAGGTATTAATTATGATGAGTTGGGATTTTGAATGGGATAATTAATTCATGAAAAAATAATTAATGTGATATGAATTAATACATGGATTAATTAATTTATTGAAATAGAAAATGATGATTGAAATGTTTTATTAATTTTTTAGATAACTAATGGAATTATTTTATTTTAATAATTTTGGAATTTTTAATTGTTTCGATGTGGATAATTAATTATGAATTAATTATTTTTGAATTAATGGGAACATGTTCATTCAAAATTGAGAAGTAAAAATCATAAAATGATCATTATACTTATGAGTAAGAGAATATGAACATGGACATTCTAGTGATATGTATACATGGTATCATGGTCATTATACATATGTGTAAGAGAATGGGAACATGCTCATTCTATTGAGGAGAAAATATGGTAACATGGTCATCTTACTTACGTTTATGATATTGGTAACATTGGTAATGTGCCTAAAAAATGTGAAATTAATGAATAGAAATAATGGTACTCTATGATATGGCCTCACACGGGAATTTTTCAAACTCTGGCTTGAGTCGAATATTGTACAGAGATTTCATAGAACCATTGAATACTTCAAGCTCCTAGAAGTTATAGATGTTAAGATATATTCTTACCTAGGGAACACTTTGGGCTCTAGCATGAAATGAAGCCACTATTGGGGTATGGTTCTCCTTGGGAATCCAGGAGTTAATGTAGTTATATAAGAATAAATGATATTTTAATAAATTGTTATTTATGCATTTTAATTATTTCTTATAAAACTAAATATAATATATTTTCACTTCAGTAGTTTAATAAATCTGTGGTGGTGGCCTACTGAGTTTTACTCAGATCCTATTTGGGATTATTGATCGGTACCCGAATATATTAAATCATTCTAGGATAGGATAAGTGCAATGGTCCTAGGATGGATTTATAATTTGGAAGAGAGATTGTATGAGGGGACGATACATGGTTCAAAAACCTATTGGGGAGTCATAGTGTATTTATTTTCAGTTGAGTTATAGACACATAACACAAATTTTGGAAAAGAATGTTTTCTCTTTCTATTGAGTATTTTTTTTCTTGTTTGAATATCTTGTGAAATGAGTTTTGTTCTTATTATATATTCTTCTGCATATTATTTATTTATTTACACTTTTGGTTTACTTTAATAAATAAGGATATAGTTTCCCCATGGCTAACTTACCATGCCATCACTTCTAGACACTATCCTCTAGCGTATGGGGGAGGTGTGCTTGAGATCATATTGAGAACAAGCTTGGCGAACCATTGCCTATCACTCAGGTAGGGACATTACAAAGTGGAATCAAAAGACTGGTTTTATTTATTCTTATTTTGTCTTAATATTTTGGGAATGATAGATAGGAGACTAGGATGAGTCTGGGCTTGGTAATGAGATCATGCATGGGATTTTCAAAACCATGTTCGGGGTAAACCCCAAGTTCTCGGGGTGGGATTTTAATTATTTCTATTTTCTCAAATAGTTGAATATTATTACACCATTGGTGATGCACATGTGGTGTGACATGATTATTGGTTCTGATAAATTTTTAGTATTGATTCTCAACATGTAATGGTATGAGATTTGATTCTACATACATCATTCTAGGCACTTAGGGCTATTGTGACATGAATAATTTTAGGCACACATGGGAAAAAGGGTTATAGGTAAGTGATTGACATGAACCATTTTCCATGTTGGCAAGATTAAAATGATAAATACTTCCAAAAATGAATTGAAAAACCATGTAAAAAATATTCAAAATGGGAATAATTGGGTTTATGAAAGAGAATCATGATTATTATAGTGTGTTTACCCTTGTTTCCCAAAACATAGGTGCATGATGGTTAATGGAAGTGATAACACCTTGGTTTGATTCAGGGGAGAGATTTTGGGGAAATGACATGTTTTGACCTATTGTGATTATTTCCTCTTATGTAAATGTTATAATTTTCTAATATGGGACCAAAGACCATTGTTTGGCTTTTAGAATGTATTCCTCCATGATGAATGTTGATTGGATGACTGAGGGGAATTCATATGAATTATTTTACAATTAGATGACCGGAGGTACCAATTGTGACAGCAAAAGGTGAAGGGGAGCAGTTTCAGGAAAATATTATTCGTTTAATGAAATTCATGGAAAGATACCAAGGGTGAGTTTTGAAAAGTATGTATGGTTTGACAAGGGAGATTCAGTTGCTACATCCTCTAACTCTTACTAGAGAAAGTGGACCTAAAGGAGCAGAATTCTGGGTTGAGTCCATAAAAACAGAACTTTACCATTTAGAGACTCTAAATGAAAGGATGGTCAAGTTTTCTACTTATAGGCTTTGTCGAACATCCATTTGATGGTGAGACATTCAGGATTGAACTAGATAGACTAATGGAATGTCATTGAAGGAATTCGTGGAGAGGTTCTTAGAGAAATTTTATCCATAGACAATGAGATAAGACAAATCTACTGAGTTCATGAATCAAATATAGTGGGTCATGTCGATGATGGGATATTATAGATGCTATAATGATCTGAAATGATTTTCTTTAATGATATAAGTAGCTAAGGAAACCAAAGAAAATCATTTTCAGGATGTAATTAAGTGTGAGATTATGTCCCAGGTGAATATCTTCAGGCTGAAGAAGATTTCAAAAGTTGTTGATCAGGCTGTCATAGTTGATAGGAACATGAGGGAGGAGTAAAATGATACACAGGTAGTTGATACTGGTGATCAGGAGGTGTGAATCCCATTATCAGGAAGCATAGTGATTAAAACTTTAGCCAACATGTGTGAAAAAGAGTACATATATAGGAGGGTCGGTTGGATAGGACCATACTGGGGTGATTTTTAATCAGTGTGGTAGGATGGGACACTATCATTGACACTATCCCTGGCCAATAGTAGAGTGTTTATTAGACAAAATGATGAGACATTTACATAAATTAGGTTGGTCACCATGAAATACTGCTACTAAAGGAGTAGCTGCGAAGAATTATAGTACTGGAAAAGGATCTTATACCCCATATCAAGCTTTGAGTTGGAGTTCTACTTGCCTAGGAGATAGAGGTAATGAATTTGGTGGTTTGGGAAAGAAGCGCCCATATCAGCTTAGTGGTTCTACTCAGGGGAGTGAGACAACATCTTGGTAATAGGGGCGGTATAGTTACATAGAGTACATCCTACACTTATGGATAGTGAGGATCAGACATCAATAGTGATAGGTACTATTCTAGTAGATTCCATATTAACTAGTTTTTTATTTGATATTGGTGCATCTCATTCCTTTATATCTACAATTTTTTTTGATAGTTTGATCCTGATGGTGGAGTTTTTGAGCAGGGTAATGACTACAGATACACCATTCATATTGAGTTCTAGAGAAATATATCTATGAAAGGGATGGTCACTAGGGACCTTAGAATATCATGTCATATGCCATCTATATGTTCTTGATATGATGGTCTTTGACATGATTATATGGATGGACTATCAAGTCATCTACTAATCCCATAATGATTGTAACCCTAGGAGAGTGACCTTTATGTCTTCTAATGGTGACTAGTACATTCATCGTAGATAGTGGGATATCTAGGAAGGCTGAGAAGGGTCAGTTACTCTAAAAATGGGATATCTCACAACCCAATTTTTTAGTATATTGTGGTATTTTGAGGGTGTTGGGAATGACATATTCCACTAGTAGTGGAACTATTTCTGGATGTCTTTCATAAAGTCTTATCAAGGATACCAACTAATAGGGATGTTGTATTCACTACTGTGCTCATGAAGGGGCTGAGCCAGTATCTATTCCACTGTACATAATGGCACCAACTGAGCTTCAAGATCTTAAGAATCTATTTGAGGATTTGAATGATAAGGGATTTATCCATCCAAGTATGTCTCCATGGGGATCACCAGTTTTGTTCTCTAATAAGGCTGAAGAGAATTTATGCATGTGTGTCAATTAAAAAAAGTTTAATAAAAACTCATTGAATAAATAATATCCTATTTCGCATATTGATGATCTATTTTAACTATTGAAGGGAGATTGAGAGTTCAAAAAATCGATTTGAGATTAGGTTATCACCAATAGAGAGTATGAACTTTTGATATACATAGGACTATATTAAAAAGAATTTGTGCCCTTTATGAATTTTCAATAATGTTGTTTGGAATGTAAAATGAAACAGAATTGTTTATGGATTTGATGATCAATATATTTCATCCTTATCTGGATCTGTTTGTGGTGTTGTTTTTGGATGAAATACTGGTGTACTCTAAGACTCTATATGATCACGCAAAATATCCTGATATCATCCTTGGTACACTAAGAGATTATGGGTTATACATTAATCTATCTAAATTTCAGTTTTGGACTGACCTGGTATAATTCATGGGGCACATCATCTCGGTGGAAGGTGTGTCTGTGGTCCCGAAGAAGGCTCAAGCAGTCGTTTCATGGGAGCATCACAAAAATGTTTTTGTATTCAATTCTTCCTAGGAGTATATGGATATTATAGTTGATTCATCCAACACTTTTCTCATTTTTCAGTTCTGCTATTGGGCATCACCAAAAAGGGAGTAAGGTTTGAAAGTTCATAGTCTTCTGAGATAGATTTTCAGGAGTTGAAGAAGTGCATAACATTGACATAAAATTTGATCATAAATGAGGCATGTGAGGATTATATAGTTTTTTGAGACGGTTCTGTGATCATACATGGTGCTAGGTGGATTCCTTGAGATTAGGTTCTTTCATATGGGTCTTAGCAGTTGAGGCCCCATGAACAGAATTTCCCTACGCATGAACTAAAGTGGGAAGCAGGGGTTTTTACTCTTATGTGTTCTCGACACTATCTATTTGGAGAAAAAAATTAATTATATATATATATATGTCACAAGAGCATGAAGTATATATATTTATAGCATGATTTGAATCATCAGCAGTCGATATATGCTCAGGAAGGGAAATACTATAGATGATGTCATGAGTAGGAAAACATAAAGTTAGATGGTTCAGGAGTCAACTATAGAGTGGAAGATGACGACCATGATGGATGAAATGCATGTGGTGGTTTAGGAGTGTAAAGATAAGATGACTATAGTTTCAGTAATAGTAAAGTCTATGGTTTTGAAATAGATCAGGGAAAAGTATAATAACGATCCAGAGTTCTTATCCATTAGGGGAAGCAATGAAGGTGGGGAGACATCATCAATGTGGTTGTTAAATGAGGATGATATCATCTATGTAAAGAATCAAATTTTGGTAACTACGAGCATACGAGGGGATCCCATGTGGTAATTTCATGCCTCGAGATGGGTGGTGAATCCATGTGTAACCAAAATGTATTGTAACCTATGATGACATTTTTGGTGGCTAGGAATGAATAAGGAGATAGCAATTTTTAGGAAAAGTTTATTCAACAGCCATTAGGTGAAGGTAGAGAATCGATGACCTAGAGGTTTAGTATAACTATTTCCTATCTGATAATAGAAGTTCGAAAATGTGACTAGGGGTTTTTTGTAGGTATCTTGAAGACACTTATGAAGAATTATTCTTTTAGGGTCATTGTGTCTTGATTAAAAAATGTATTTCATTTCTTAACTATATGGGAAACTATTATAGTAGAATAGTTGGGATAAATTTACATTTAGAAGATATTATGTACTCATGCAGTGCCACTGACTGTAGTTTCAGATCATAATTCACAATTTACTTTATACTTCTAACGAGGCTTGAAGAATGAAATTGGAACACATGTGTTACTGAGTATGGATTTCCACCCATATATTGATGGATAGTCAGAATGTACTATAAAGGTGCATGAGGATATTCTACATCCACGTGTTCTTGACTTTAGTGGATCATGGGAATAGAACACAAATTTATTAGATTTATTCTATAAAAACATTTATAAAGTAACTATAGATATTTCTCTATATGAGGCTCTTTATGGTCGGCCATGTACATCAAAGCTATGTAGGCATGAGGCTTGGGAGTCTGAGTTATTTGGACTGAGTCTCATGCAGGATAAAATGGAGAAGGCATAATTGATTCAGAAATGTATGGCTACAGATCAGAGTAGACAAAAGTCATATGCTGACATATAGAGATGACCCTTTAAGATACAGAGGGTGATCATGGTTTCCTTCGTGTATCACCTAGGTTGGGTCACCGTAGGATATAGGTGCATGAAAATATGTCCCCTAGGTTTGTTGGACCATTTTATATAGTGAAGAGAATCGAGCCAATGGCATACTTATTAGATCTTCCACATAGATATATCGATATGAATTATAATTTCAATGTATCAAAACTTCGACAATATCACCCCGACCCTTTTCATGTGAGCGATGTTAATGAGGATGACCATGATATAGAAGTTTCCATTGAGGATCATCGAACATGTGTTTGGGATCATAGTGAGAAACTATTTTGGATAAATATCGTATTCATTATTCATTTGTTTTGGAAACATGGACATGTAAAATAGGAAACATGGGAACGAGAAGTAGATAGGAGGTCTCAATGGCCCGATCTTTTTAGGTAGGAATCTTATAAAGGGATGGGAGTGAAGCAAGAAGATGTGCTATTATAAAGTGCATATATAGTAAAATTCCATCATTTTTTGGAGTTATATAGGGCTTGAATTCAGGTACTTATCATTCTTACTTAAGTACCTTTGATTGGAGTTATGACTTGGGCTGTGTTTGAGTATATTTTTAAGAGAATTTGAGAAAATTGGTCTATGAATAGTTGGTGCACGATTAGATTAAACAATATAACAAACCCACCATACCATTTTAACCCATGCAGAGAGGTTGACATGGTTGGGACACAGTTTGAAAAAACCTATACTCAAATTCAATGAAGCATATAGACCCAAACAGTAAGGTCCACACTTTTGATTCATGGATTTCTCTAACCAGACGTCCCTACCCCGGAGACTATGCATGTGGTTTCCTTTCTTCCAAAAATAGTTATAAAATTCCCCAAACCCCAAAAATTCTTCCTTTTGGAACTTGGCTCGAGGTGTTATTATTATATGTGATCTTAGAGCTTTCTATAAGGATCGAAGGTCGTACAACCTCCATTATTCAAGATGCAAATCCCAAATTGAAGATCAGATCTTATCCCAATAAGTGGATCTCATCCGGATGTATATCCCCTCTCTTTTCATGGTATTTTTGGATGATTTTACACTTTATTTAATTATATCCAAACCTTATAACTGACATCTATATATAAAATTCTATATCTGGATATATATTGATAATATTGTGATATCATTGAGCTTTATTTAGGGATTTAGATCCAGAACTCAGATCTTCATCGTTGCACTTCTCAGATATTGGGAATTTTGTTGAGTGAAAATTCATCAATAAATTCATGAAGGTGGTCTAAAATATAATTCCCATAGTTATGAATTTTATATTTATATTAATAATTTTATAATTTCTAGCTTTATTTAGTAAATAGTTTTCTTAATTTTGGTAAATTACGTTAACCGATTGATTTATGAAGCCATTGTTAAATAATATGATTAATTGAGGAATTAATCATGAAAATAAGGGGATTAGCTATTAGATAATTTATTTGAAAACTTGATAATGAGATTTAGGGATTATAATCTAGATAATTAATTTGTTGATTAATTATGAGATATCAAATTTGTTATGTTGAGATAATTAAATGTGAATTAATTTTGTGCTCTGATATTATGATCTAGATAATTAATTGTGGGATTAATTATGATTAGTTGATATTTAGAATGGGATAAATATTTTTTGGAAAAATTAATTATTGAGATATTAATTGTGACATTAATTAATTAATGAACTAAAATAATTAATGAATATTGAAATGTTTAGTTAATTATTGTGTTAAACGATGGAATTGTTGTCATTAACTAATTATGGAATTAGAAATGGGATTGATGTGGATAATTAACTTTCAATTAATTATGTGTGAATAAATGGTAACATGGTCATTCAAAATTGAGAAGTACAAATGGTAACATGGTCATCAAAAATAAGTGTTAGATAAGGTGAACATGGTTATTATAATGAGAAGTAGAGATGGAAATTATTTTCATTATACTTATGTGTGGGAGAATGGAAACACAATAATTTTATTGGAGAGTAAGTATGATAACATGGTTACCATAGTTTTTTATATTGGTAACATTGGAAATGGGGCTTATAAATGTGATATTAAATAATATAATTAATGGAACTATGAGTTATGGCTTCACCTTAGAATATTTCAAACTCCGACATGAGAAGAATCTTGTACTGAGATATCAATGCACCATTGAATACTTATAGCTCCGATAAGAAGCAGATATTGAGATATGATATTATCGAGGGAAAACATTAGGCTCTGGCTCGAGACGAACTAGAAATGGGGTATGGGTCTCCTTAGGAACTCGTGATTTAATATATCTAGATTAAAAAATGTAATAACTTGTTATTTATGAATTGTAATTATTTTCTACATAAACACATACAATAACTTTTGATTTGACAAATTTTAGACACTATTGGTGGTGGCCTACTGAGTTTACTCACACCTTATTCGGGCTACCTGATCAGTACTCAAATAGATTATATTATTGTAGGATGGGATAAGGGATCAACCATGGGATAGATTTTTGATTTGGGAAGGAACATAGATGAGGGGAACAAAAATGGTTTTGAGCCTTATTAGGGAGTATTATTGTCTTTATTTTTCATTTCATTATAAACCCAAGATAATATTTTGGGCATATAATGTTTTTCCCTTTTATTTGATTATTATTTTTCCTATTTGGTTATATTGTAACATGAGTATTGTTAGGGTTGTATTTTCTTATGTATTTTTTCATTTATTTCCTCTAGTTTTTTACTATGATAAATGATTGTATAGTCAACCCATGACTAAATTACCGGACCACCACTTCTAGTCATCATCCTCTAGAATACTAGAGGGTGTGATTATGGTCATGTGGAGAACCAGCTTACGGCACTATCGCGTGGCACCTGGGTCGAGATGTTATAAAAATAAGAATGGGAAAGTGGTTTTGATATACAATCATAACACACTAATTCAATAAATTGTAATTATATTTTGATTTGATTTTTGTTGAGTGATCCATAGTATGTTAAGATGGTTGATGAGAAGGAATTATCTAATATTTTATTTATTAATTATTCAGTGAATAATTAGTATACTTAATCCAAATTTTGTGATAGGTATTTGGGAAGATCCTCTTATGCATACATATACACTCACCACTATATATGAATATGTATATCAGTTTTCTAAATGGGATTCAATGCCTAACAGAGATATTATTATCATGGAGTTTGAAAATAATATCAGTGACCTTTCTGTTATCATTTCCAGGTCGACATTTAATTTTTCTAGGGAATTATTTTTTATAACACTAATATGAATTTTTGGATATTCCTTATTATAATTTTCTATTATTGGGTTGATGGTTGTATTACAATATATTTTCCTAGAGTTATGTGTGAAATTCCTCCAATATATGTTTTTCATAACAAATAATTTTCATTAAATGTAATCATTTATAAAAAATTGGTTTTTTATCATTATATACTCTTGTGTTACAATTAATATTCCCTACACTTTGAAATTTAATGTGATAAAATAATTCTTAAATTTTAAAAAAATTATATTATTTAATATTCTGAATTTAATATTTAGTTATAAAATTTGATTTTTAGGATTAATTATAATTATGATATTATTAGTAAATATGTTATTTTAAATTTAATTTATTATTAATGTCACGGAATTTATATAGAATCTATTAAATTTAATTAATTTTAATAATGAATTTGATGTGTTGTATAATCACATAAATATATATTTTAATACCATTGAAGTCTGTAAAAATAATTAGTAATATTATAAATCCCTAATATTTAAATATATTTTCACAAATAAAACTATTTCCCAAAACATGAAATCTTCAAATATAAAAAAAATAAATGTATTTGGATATTTTACAATATTAAATTTTTGATATATTTTTACATAAAAACCCCAAATGTGATTATTTGTGTTTTTTATACAGTAATAATTAAATATAAAATCACTTAATTAAAAAATAGATATCTAGTTTATATGAAAATGAGAAAAATGTAAAATATTAATTGACAAGACCGATTAACGTGTCTTATAGGACCCCCAATTTTACGTAAGAAAAACTACATTTATGATTTTTAAGTGCATAAAATGTTTGACTGATGTTTGGGATAGTTTGGAAAACAATAGAATGATTTTTTAGATTTTATAAAGGTGTATGGTTGGTTCACGGTTAGTGAAATCCATGAAAATATTACATAAAACTATGAAAATAAGATATAGGCTTAGGGGAAGGCAAACAGTTAGGCACTCAGTTTTTCTAACCATGCGACCACCCAGGAGAAACCATGGAATTTTGGACAGTGATATTTTTTATGGTTGGTACATGGTTTTTCTAACAATATGGGCTAACTATTTATTGTTATCATAGAGGTTGTGGCTGGAACATGGTTAATGTATGGTTTTTCCTAACCATGCATGTTATTGTGATCAGTTTAAAACATGATCTTAAAAACGTGGATCTGGATGGGATTAACATTACACCACTTTTTTGCTCCAAATTGACCATAACATGATATATCTCTCACTTAATTCTTTTCTAACCATTCCCAATTGTGTGAGATGTGATATGGAGGAATTGCATGGTGTGTTGAAGCAGATTACCTTGGTAATTCAATATTTATGGTTGTTTTGCATGGTTTTTCTTATGTCTATATTATTAGATATATTTGTTTCTTAGATATAATCTATTTTGGATTGATATAATGTGGTTTATGAAAATAATGTTTATATTTATCCTTGTTAGTTATAGTGGAAGATATATACAGTTGGTCTTTGGATTTTTAAATAGATTTTCCAGTCATTCTCAATTGTTTCCATAATTACAGTGTTAAGTGGATTCACTATCGACTCCATATTCTAGAAATACTTGAATGGACTTAAAAAAATTGTGATATTTATTGTGAAATGTTTATTAATTTCTAGATAAAATCCGACTTTTTTGGAAGAATATGAACATGAGGAAAATTGGGTGTTTTGTTGGTGACTGAAAATAGTAAATTTATTTTAAATTGATAATTTTAAAATGGTTATTTGGTTTTAATTCATGGAAAATATTTTTCAATAATAGTTTGTCTATAATGGATAAAAATGTTGGATATTTATTTTCAATAACAGGGGTGGATTTATTGAAATGGGTTGTGTGTATGGTTTTCAATAATATTATGATTTTATTGTAATGGTATAATTGGTTTGGAAAAGTATTTATTGTCATTTTACTGGATTATTGGATTAATCATGAATAGAATGTTATGGATAATTTTCATTAAGTACCACCATTAATGGGATGGAGTATGGTTGTGATGTGCCACCATCAATGGTAAAAACCAAGCTTGCATGGTTTCTTGGGTATGTCTACTTTATTGTGTTGTTATGTAAAATGTAAATGGTTTATGACAACATGGATATTGTGAAATGGTTAAATGACTTGTTTTTTTTCTTTCCTGGGAATTTATTTTTTTAGAAACCCTTTTTGGAATGGAATTTTTTGCCTTTGATATTAATTTTTGAACTGCATTAAATGATTTTTATATAAATTCAGTCATATGAATGTTCTAACTTGTTTTTTTATACTAGAAAGTGTATGAAATTAATTTTGGGAAAGCCTGCTAAGTTTCATTACTCACTCTTGATTTGGAATGTTTGTTATTAATTAGATAATGATTATTAGGATATATAAAAAGGTAAAGTATCAAATTCTCTAGTGGTGCTTTATGATAAATCAGTTTTATTTTAGTATTTGAGCATGGATCATGTTTGGAGTTATAAAGTTATGTCTTTGGAATATTTTATTTTACTTTATATTGCCTTCAGTCATGTACATGGATGTTCATAATCTTTGGTTGTAGTAATCTATTTACAATTTTGTTTTGATATAAATTGTATTACTCTGTGATGTTTAAAATTTTTACCATGCACCATGTATTGGTATTTTTATGGTATTCATAATTGGATTGTTTAATTTTTTAGGGAAAAATAACCACTCATCTATTAATGAATCCCTTTGCATTTATTTGCAACTTATAGTTCCTTTGAGATGTTGCTTTTGGATAAATAGCTATTCCTCCTTGGCTCATGCTAGTGATTATGGCTGAGATGTTACATGACTAAATATTGTTTTTTTGATTTGGTTGAGACCTTATAAATTCAATGACGTCAATATATCTATTATGATGAATCATTGAATCCATTAGATTTGGAATTGATTCATGTAAACATTAAAATATAAAGGGTGTTTTAAAATGTTTTATTTTCAACATTTATAAAATTGGTCCCTTAGACCACTCAATGAAAAACACAAATACATAAAATTACCTCAATTAACTATACACATCTACTCTCCATAGTACAATATTCCCCAAGCATAATACCATGGTAACTAATAGTAAGACTATTCCCTTCAATTCCATTGAAATTTCTATGGAAAAATCATGTATCCAACATAAGTATTATATATAAATTATGTTTTCCCTCTTAATATCACTCATAAGAATTTCATATTTCCATTATTATATATTTAACTACTTATAATTATATTAATAATATTTTATTCAATTAAATTTAATAATATATTTATTTTTACACATCCACTAAAAATAAAATTGTATTTAGTTCAATACGCAGACTACTACCTCCAAAATGCGATGTCATCCAGTTTTCATCAACACAATTCATTGATGATAAAAATTATACACTGGATGAATAAATATGATATATATATAATAAAAAATTCATTTTATAATTTCAAATTATTTTCCACCATTACATGCAGATATCACATCCAGGATGGAATACTTTATATTTAGAATATAAATTTAAATACATAATATAAATATAAAAATGGTTTTAAATCCATAAAAAATACTGAAAATATCATTATTCAACTATAATAATTATATTATTTCAAAAGTAACACCTTCTTAAACATATGTAGCAACAATGTTTATGCATGTTCATGTTTCGATCAGGTATAATTCCCACATAAATGATCATATGAAACACTATTATAGATTATTATATGATAAAAAATTAATTTTTTAATACATTAATTGTATAATTATAGTTATATTCATCATGAAATGTTAAATTTATAATAAATAATATTAAAAATATATCATTATCATTCACTAAAATCATTGAAATATGCCAATATAGATTACATTTTATAGGAGTGTAAAAAAATTAATTTTTTGATATAATAAAATATTAAGTCCCTATAATTTATATATTAAAGGTTATTAAATTATTTATCAATAAAGAACATAGTGTCAAATTACATGTAATGATATCAAACTTATTAAACATGCACCAAACACCTATTTTCATATACACGCAATGGTCATAATAAAATTGAAGTAATTTTTATACTCATAATAAAAATTATAACATGGATTATTGTTGGAAACATTAATTATTATGATTCTATAATCGGATATTATATTATTCTTTTTTATTGTAATGGATATTAGAGATCATTGGACTAAGTAGGGAAGTATGGAAGTAGTTTTTCATAACTCATTTTCCTTTATTTGAGTTATAATGGTTCTTCTTGAACCCAAATATTATAGGATGAATTATTTTATGCTATGAATTTATAAAATTTTATTTACACATTAAATTCTATTTATTAACAACCCTTACAATTAATTCTTTTACAAATTATCATTACATAAAATAAATTTATTTTCATATGGGTTTATTGGTGTCAAACATGAATCCCTTTGCATGTGTCTAACCTATAAAACAATGAATCATTTTTAATTGTATAAAAATTACTTTATTTTCATTTTTTATCATAATTGTATTATAGTTTATTATATTAGATTTTATTTTTAATAACATAACTTTGAAGTGGATTTTATTGAAATGATTCAATTTCAATAAGGGGGTTTCTTACTCAACTATTCTACTTTTTACATAATCACTCAACAAATTTTAATCTTTAATGAATGATATATTATAAAAAAAGATGAAATTATTTCAAATACTAGTATTATTTGTCATGGAAACCATGATCCAAAATAATGTAGTATTCCATTATGATTATTTTATTTAATTAATTTTTTTTCATAATAATTCCATTTTGGTTTAATGTTATTTTCTTATATATCGATGTCTTTACTTCCTAAAAATGTTATATTTTACCTTGTGAAAAAACAAACTATTTTTATACATAGTGATCCTTTAATCCCACATTATAATAAATTAAAAAAGAGTTTCTCCGTATTTTAATGATGTTTCTTTTAAGTAATGTAATTTGAAAATGTTCCAATGGTTTTGTCATGATTTTATAACAAAATTGTTTTATGGTACAAAATAAAATTTATTTTGATAACATTTATTTATATTTTAATTATATATTATTATACAATATTATTAAATATTTTATTTCATATTAATTCTTATTCCATATTTTGATAATAGTATTTTTGTCTGAAGTCCCCATTATAAAATATTATTTGAAGAGTAATAGTTTTAAACATAATTTTAATATATCTCTTTTGAAACCCTTACTTCATTTAAGGGATATTTTATTTCTGACACTTTATAAAACAAATTTAAAATTTCATATATGTATATTTATTTTTTAATCTAATTTTAAAATAATTGATTGAAAAAGATTTATGAGTGGCCTTTTATTTTCACATATATTTATCCTCCAAGTATTATCATTCATAATGAGATTATTTTATTAACCTACATATATATGGTAATATGACATGATTCCTTCTAGAAAATGATTTTTTATATCTATTTTTTAATAAGATAATGATATGTGATTTATCTTTTTTCATTATGAAAAAATTTATCATTCCATTTTTTTATTATTTGATTATGAATATTCATCTTTCATGTGGCATATAAATGTATAAATAATTAGATGTGTGAGACCTTTTACTCCCACTAATTCATTGTGTAAAGGATTTTATATCATGAGATATAAATGTTATGTTATTTTTTTAGCATGTGTTTTGGTTCAGAATGGGTCTGTGTGATGATGTTTACCTCTACTCACAATTTTATGTGTGAATGGGTCTATAGGTAGCCTATTTTACATTAATAACATAACAAATGTTGATGATTATGCCCAAATTTCAGTTCTTTTGTCAATATATTCTATTTATTAATGATGAAGCCATATTTGAAATCCATTGCACAATTTTATTTCAATCTCACTTGTTTTAGGATATTTTCATTCAATTTGAGAAATGTATATGTTTAAAGATTCATTAATATTATTTTTATAATATTATATCACTTTATCATTTCTCATAATTATACTATTCCATATTATGATATATTATGAAGATATTTTCTTAAAGACCTAGAATTTCCATGTAAATTTATTATTTTTAATATATGGGAATTTTATGAGTCCGCGAAAAATGACGGTGCGGAATCCCGAGACTCGGTGTGCCCGGAATCAATTTATGATGTTTTGTTTTAGTACATTTAGTAAACGTACGAGTGGGTATTTATATATTTTGAACCGGTGCTCGGAATTGAAATCTGAGGGTACCGATGAACTCCCAGTGATGATATTCTCTTTAGAAGGTTTTCACATTGAGGGCAGTTGGTCGAGGGTGTAAGATGGTTTTTGGGTTTTTTGTGGAAATAATAAAATAAAATAAATGCATGTTTTTTATTTTAACTGTTATAACCACCCAAGTGGAAGTTGGAGGTGGGTACCACCACACCCTAACCTCCCAAGAGATGTTACAGTGGTGGGGACCACCCGAACCTAACCTCCCACGAGAGGTTACAATGTGGGAACCACATGGGACTAAACCGCCCAAATAATGGTGGGAGAGTAAAACCTCTAAAATCCCCTCATTAATGAGGGAGATCCTCTTAACCTCCCTTAACATAATGATGCCACCAGCCCCCACATTTAATGGGGTCAACCCTTACTCTATTTTGAATATGACATCCTCATGAATTAATTATGTGGTGCCTACTTAATTAATTCACCCATTTTGAATTCTTGTGCCAACGAGTTAATAGATTTTATAATCTATTATTCTTGGCTTCCTATTATTTTTTTGGAAAAGGAGGAAGGATCTTTTCAGTGAAAAGCTCTCACCAACAAAGAATGAAGAACACGTTCTTCCATCGAAGAAGGTGTTCTTCCAATGAAGAACGCCGGAAAAGAGCATCTTCCACTTCTTCCTCGGAAGCAACATGCGAAAGCAACCGACGTGGGACATCTTCGACGACCGACCCTCCCTCATCATCATCGTCAATGAACTAACGCACAAGCTCGGTATTGGAAGTGTGAGGTGGACGCAATGAACGACGACAACTCCGTATTCTTCCCCGCGACTCCTTCAATGAACAACGAACAAAGGTAGGGGTATAATTTTATTTAAGTATGATTTATTCCCATGTTCTTTATTTCTTTCAAAATGAAGAATGAGGGTGTTTTCCTTTTGTGGGAGGGTTTTTTTGATTCATTATTGTGAGCCAATTTCTATCACCCTAAATGTGGAGGGTGCGGACAAAACAAACATGGTCCGACCACTCCACCGATCTCCTTTGTGGTGTTCTCCAAAACGGAGGAAAGCGACGTCAAAGGCGACGAACGCGATGAATGCGATGAAGGCAATGACCGCTCTACCAGCAGCCTCCATGACTCATGTCTCCCCCACGATGCTCTGCCACCCACTAGCCGAACCGGCCCGAGCGGCATCATGCCCCGGCCATGCCCTGCCTTGGCCACGTCGCACCCTGGCCGCACCGCCCTCGCCGGTCATACCGCCCTCGCTAACTACGCCGCCTCACTGGACTGGGCCGCACCGCCCCTGGCCGAACCGGTCACTGGCCTCCACGCACCATGCGCTCCCCGGGGCTCCGCCATCCATGCACCTCATGCACACCGCGCGCCCCACGCGCGCTGTGAGCCACGCACGCCTTGCGCCCCTACTGGCCGAACTAGGCTGCCGTCCTCCACGTGCCCCGTGTGCCCCACGGCTCCACCGTCCGTGCACCCCGCGTGCCCCGCGCCGCCACCGGCCGAACCGGCCTAGCTGGCCTCCCAGCCCAGGCCGCGCCACCCCAGCCCCAGGCCAAGCCACCTGAGTGATCCCAATGCGACACCCTCTGGGCCGAGTCGGGACCTCATGGAACCCTCCGGGGCAAACAACCGTCACGACAACCCATGACTGGTCTGCACCCTCAAAGGCTGGTTCGCGCCCTCTCGGCTCTCCGCAGCCCTCGCGGACAACTGGGCGGGGCCTAGTGGGCCTAGATGAACCTAACAGGCTTGCCCACCAAATGGGCCAGGCCAGACCCAACAGGTCAGGCTGGGATGACCCGGACCGGGTCGGCCCATGGTGGGTCTGGCCGGGTCAGACAGGACCTGGGCCCTCTACAACCCCCATTACATTCTTTTGGCCATATATTTGGCACCAGGAATCCATTTGATGAACAGTCAATGATGCAGGTATTCGTGGAGCATGAAGATCACTTTGAGTGTACCCCACTAGATTTTGGCGTATAGTTCAGATATGGTCTGGTTGGATCGTGCACGAATCCAACCAGGCCCCCTTGACTAAAAGGCTAATAACTCACAGACTGGGCGTCTGATTGACACGTTGTCTATTGCGCTGAGACCCATATGACGTGGCATACCATTGATATACTTCTTCATGGGACTTCTTGACAGTTCATGTATCGACTAGTAACTCATGGAGTGGATCCTTATAGTGACGAGCGGGTAGAGTGCGGATACATTGTAGCTCGATGAGACGTGACAACTACATACCGATTGACTCGGAGTGACTCGACTAGCCTAGTAGAGAGCATATGGTGGTGGCAGAAGACCCACAGTAGAGGAGTGCCTGGTTGTGGTGGAAGACCCACTGTACTCGACAGGGGGAGTACCTCTGTAGAATTTTAGGGGTAGCGCCTGGTTGTGGTGGTATACCCATGGTGGGGAGCGCCTATGTGTGACGCGGAAGACCCACAATACTCGAAAGGAGGAGTACCTTTGTAGTCTAAGGTATGTGGGAAGTTCCTTTGTGTCACGGAAGGCCCGCTGTACTCGATTGAGTATGAGTTCTCTACCAGAAGAGGTTTCGTTAATGTTAATAAAATCCCGGTTGAGATGAGTCAGTTTCATTGGTGTTTACCTCATGATTAAGAGGGAGTACTGTATAACTTAGGTATATGTATGGTCATATACCTTAGTGGGGTTATCTTTTGATTTCATACATTGTGGTATATCCTTGTTGGAGTTTGTGAGACCTTGAGTGTCTCGGGTCCCTAATGAGTATCCTTATACTCACCCCTGCATGGGCTATGCACGCACCTCGTTGTGTTTTATGCAGACGAAGGACAACACTGAATGAGGTTGAGAGTACCAGGACTAGATGGTACTCGGAGGTGGACCTTACAGTGTGTCAGTTCACAGAGGAGACAGATGGACATGGAGTGCTTAGGAATCGATCTGTACCTCCCCTTTAGGTAGGAACCTCGGAGGACGACCCAATGGCTGATTTTACTATTTCTTCAGTTGTACTTGTACTTTCAGTTCCTTGTACTTTCTTGTAGGAATTATATTATGGCCCCTTTTTACTTACTGTACTCACTTTTTGGTTTCCCAGTTTACTCGTGATTATATCTGCTATGTGTGTTTACATGTAATAAAGGAAATGCCTTCCCAATTTTGGGGAATTACTCCTTAGGATCTAGTCACCAACCCCTGGCCTATGGAAGACGGGCTTGGGGTAGTCGCGGCATGGGCCCCGGAAGACGGGTCGTGAAAAATTTGTATAAGAGGAATCGGTTCTACTGTAGAACATAAAAATTTGATCTTTCTTTTCTATGAAGAAATAGTGTTAAGTGTAGTGAGTGTGGTTCTCTATTCAGGGAGTACATTGTTGGTGCGGCGGCCGACATATCCCCACACCAGGACCCTGACTTATGGTTTCTGACTCAGTGCATGAAAAAACTGACTGTCTGTGTGTTTTAAAATTTTTTCTTTATGTCAACTCAACCAGGTCATCTCACAAAGTATAATATTTTGACCGTATCGCATCTGTTTCATTCTGCATTCCTTCCCGCAGACGACCGTCTAGATTCCCAAGAGTAGTGTGCTCAGATAGCCCACCGAGTGACGAGGCATCGGTGCATGACCCTTTTCCATCGGAGGAAGCAGAGGTACCACTCCCCTTTGGGCCACCGATTCCACAAGACCCAGATGCAGATAATACATGCCACATGAGATCAATTCATGAGTTCCAGCGCCCAAGGCCACCCAGGTTCATGGGCGAGATGGACCCACATACGGCTGACGATTGGAAGGAGGTTGTGGTGAGAGTCTTCGGACTAGTAGGGACACTAGCCGACTTCATGGTGATTCTTGATGCCAGCCTTCTACAAGCAGCAGTGGGAAGTTGATGGAGGTTGATGCTCCAGGTTCATGACGATATGACGGTTCTCTGGGAAGACTCTGAGAGCATGTTTCGGGTAGAGTTTGTCCCAGCGAATCTTCCTGTAGTACGAATATAGGAGCTACTTCATCTGCATAAGGGAAGCATGGCTATAGCTCAGTACTCATTAAGGATCACAGACCTCTCACACTACTCCACCGATATTGTATGTGAACCATTTTTTAGGGCCCATACATTCGAGCAGGGACTCAGGAAAGAGTTCATAGCTTCGGTGATCTCACTCAGCATCCCGATGCCGGAAGGGGTGTTAGAGAGAGCCCTACTAGTGAATAGTTTCTGTGATAAGTAGTCTCCAGTAGTGAGATCCACCACCAGTCGACACATAGCGGAGTCTTCTGCAACTGGAAGAAGACAGATGTCGTAGAGGTCCAAGAGGACCAGGCCTACAGGTGAATGACCGCATGACTCAGGATCAGTTGTGTTTGGAACCCAGAGAAAAGACGTACATGCGAGGAGAGGGCAGTGTTTCATATGTGGTGGGTAGGGTCACATGGCTTGTGACTGTCCGACCCACCGTTTGGATGATCAGAAGACGGTCAAAGGGCCACCCAGGCAGAGACAAAGATTCGATCGAGGTGGTCAATAGGGAGCAGGCGGATGTGGTAGAGGAGTTGGATGTGTAGCTGGCGGTGGACAACAATTTGAGGTGTTACCACCACCACCACCAACAGGAGGTCCACCCTAACTACAGGGAGTAGGTGGAAAAGGGAGATATCAGCTCCAGGTAGCTGAATCTTACGATCACGACGCTCTGGAGATGATACAAGGTATGATCTGTGTCAAATCCACCATAGCTGCAGTACTTGTAGACATAGGTGCCAGTCACTCATTCATTTCCACTACCCTCATTCGGAGCTCGGAGATTACAACAGAGTCATTGTCTTAATACTTACAGCTAGATACTCCTGTGGGAGTATAATCGACGATTACGCACTGGTGCTGGCAGTGTGAGATTACTCTAAGAGGTGAGAGCATCGGCTAGATCTCCTAGTAGCGGTGTCGAGGCCTTATGATGTCATCCTATGTATGGACTGGTTATCTATAATCCATGCTCATATTGACTATATTAAGTGCAAAGTGTGGTGTTTCTACACATATGGGACAATGTTTACCTTCACCTGCAAGAAGGAAGCCTTTGCAGCACATGATGGACTTACTCGGAGGAGAGTACATCCGATCACTCATCAGTTGCCTTGAATTATCCTCAGAGCAGTTGATGTGGAGAGTCTGAGATATCCTATAGTGGTTGAATAGTAGATGGATGTTTTCCCGGATGATATCCCAGGTCTACCTCCTCATTGAGCGGTGGACATTTACATTTACTTGTACCATGGGATGACACCGATATCTACTACATCATATCGTATGTCTCCCATGGAGCTTCGCAAGTAGTGGGTACAGCTTATGGACTTGCAAGTGAAGGGATTCATCAGGCCCAGTCTTTCTCCCTGGGCCGCCCCAATTCTGTTCCCCAATAAGGAGGATGGGAGATTGAGGGTTTAGGTTGACTATCGGCTCCTAAACCAGATGAACTTGAAGAAAAAGTACCCACACCCAAGGATTGATGATCTATTTGATGAGATGAAGGGAGCCCAGTGGTTCTTGAGGATAGACCTCAGATAATGCTATCACTAGCTCAGAGTTTGAGAAGAGGATATGTATAAGATGGCCTTCAGATATTTGTACGGCCACAATGAGTTCTTGGTTATGTTATTCGGTGTAAAAAAAGCTCCAGTAGTGTTCATGGGACTCATGAACATTATATTTCAACCATACCATGATAGCTTCGTTGTAGTCTTCATCGACGATATTCTGATCAACTCTAATACTGGGGAGGAGCATGCCTATCACATGTGGGTAGTACGGGACACACTTCAAGAGCATCATCTTTATTGTAAGCTCTCGAAGTGCCAGTTCTAGATCGAGAGGTTCACTTTCTGGGAGATGTCATCTTGGAGGCTGTATTTGTAGTAGATCTAGAGAATATCGAGGTGGTACTTTCTTGGGAGCCACCCAGGAGTGTGATGGAGGAAGGGAGTTTCCTAGGTTAGGTTGGATACTTCTGGAGGTTTTTGCGAGACTTCTCCAGAGTTGTAGCACTGCTATCAGCCTTGACGAAGAAGGGGAAACCATTCGTGTGGTCGGGGAGATGCCAACATATCTTTCAGGAGCAGAGGAAGATGCTGACTAGTGCCCCCATCATGTGGATTCCAATGTAAGGCGTGGGGTACATAGTCTCCTGTGATGCATCTGGGACCGGGCTCAGATGCTTCCAGAAGCAGGACTGATCAGTGATCACTTATGGTTCTCGACAGCTAAGACAACATGAGCATAAAGATGCTACCCATGACCTGGAGTTAGCAGTAGTGGTCTTATCCTTGAAGATGTGGAGGCACTATCCGATGGGTGAACATTTTACCATGTACTCTGATCAGCAGATTCTTAGGTATATCTTCTCTCAAAAGTTTATTAACCTATGATAACGATGTTGGCTTGAGTTCCTCGAGTACTATGACTTCGAGATAGTCTATACTCCTTGGAAGGGGAAAGTTGTTGCAGATGCACTCAACAATAGATCTGGTATACATATTCTAGGTGAGGCGACATAGTAGCTAGCTGTTTTACAAATATCCTTGTGGATAGAGATGGAGCATCCTTTCTTCAGTCTCTTACAGTAACTCCCCCACTTCTTCATTGAGTCAGGGAGGCGCAGCGTGGGGATGCTGACTCTGAGACACGACGTGCTTCGATATCCAAAGGTTAGGCACCAGATGGATTTTCTGAAGGTAGGGAGAACGTCATCCTCTTCAGAGGACATACCATTGTACCAGTGTCACTTTAGATGGATGTGTTGAGGGAGTTCCACACATCCCCTCTAGCGGTACATCCAAGAGTGGCGAAGATTTACCAAGATCTCTTATGACAGCATTGGTGGCCGGTAATGAAGATGTCAGTTGCATATTTTGTCTCTCAGTGCCTCACTTGTTAGAAGTTGAAGGTAGAGCATCAACTTCCAACAGGCTTGGTTTAGCCTTTAGAGGTCTAAGAGTAGATGTGGGATGGGATATCCATATATTTTGTAATAGCACTTCCACGTTCATCCATGGGACATGACTCGATTTGAGTATTCGTTGACCGACTCACCAAGTCAGCCCACATCTTACCGATCATAGATCAGGGTTCAGTATAGAGCTTATGACACCTCTATGTGAAGGAGATTATTCAGCTACATAGAGTACCATTGATGATTGTCTCCGATCGTGATGCATGATTTACATCACATATTTGGAAGGGGCTATCGGAATGCAGCTTCATTTGGGAACCTCCTTCCATACTCAAACGGTTTCTCAGACTGAGTAGACCATTCAAACCCTTGAAGACATGATGCATTCTTGTGTCCTCGACTTTAGTCGCAGCTGGGAGGATCACATTCTTTTTGTGAAGTTTTCATACAACAACAACTATCACTCCACAATAGGGATGGACCCTTTTGAGGCATTATAAGGACCCATCATTAAAACAATACATAATCTTGAATTAAATCAATAATTCACATTGTGGATCATTTCAGTTTTAGATTTTCAGAGAATTAGGACATAACTATTACATATCAAAATATTACAAAGTAGACACTATTAATATAACCGATTTTTGACAACAATAAAAAAAATTCTTACAGAAAACAAGAGTTCATTTCTTGATCTAATCTTCTTGAATAGATACTTTCTCTTGCCCTTTCTTTTAACCTGTGAAAAACATTTCAAAAACGTGGGATGACCATAAAAAACTCCGTAAGGGTTATAACATAATGAAAGAAAACATCAACCCGCCAATAAATACAAATCAATGAAACCATAACATTCAATCATTAGATACCTTCCGAAATCATAATATTTAATTATACCTCATAGAAATCATAAGACATAAAGGTAAGTTGAGGCATTCATAACATTCTTACATAGGGAGTAACCCTCATGGTTATGTTTGGAATACCAATCACATTATATTCCCTAAATCTCTTCGGAGAAACCTTTCCGTTTAAGTCCTTTTTGTTACCCAATGCATTGGAGTGCTTTATCGGGCTCACCCACCCTTAGTTTATCGTGGAACCACCTGTCATCATAAACAATTCCCAAGAACCATAACATAATCTTATCACATAAAACATGCATAAAGGAAACATAACATTTCCACATTTCAAACACAAGATATCAATACAACACATTGGTATAATCAAAACATTATCAAAACCATTTTCAATACCAAAATAAAAGAAAAGTAAAACATGGTATTTATTATTCATTTTAATAAAATGTTATGGATTTTATAGAAAGGTGAAACTCAAATAATGGTCATGGCGGCGGAGAAGTCATTGTTGCCGCAAATGTAAGACATAACATTCCTTTTGTCATTTAGTAAAATGATTCGTATAAAAATATTTATTTTGAATAAAAGTAAAAGTAAAAGGGGTTTATACTTTTTATAAAAGAATGTTGTGTATAAAATAAAATATGCCTCAATGAAAGGAGATTGAGACGAAGTCCCTTACCAAGACGGTATCCTTAGATTATGGATAAATCAATTACATAATTATGTGTGGAAAATATAAATACACCCAATATAAGTGGATATTAAGTGTAAAACATTCAGAGGTAATCCAGACATATTCATAGCATGACATAATCAGGAAGTATATGTTAAACCCAAATAATCAAATTTGGGTTAATAATTTCTTTTGCAAAAAGTTGATAGGCTAACGGCGTCACATCAAATTTTAGAAAAAGAGTTGATAAGAGAGATAAAGTGTATCTCATCACATTGATATAAAATTTTCAGAAATAAGGATATATAATAACATATCCCTACATAAGAATACGTAAATTAAAAGACATAACAAAAAGAAGTCTTTTAAAAATAGGACGGTGAAAGGTTCCCTTACCGACTTGGGTAACTTTCAAAATGTACACCCCATGAAAGAAGGACTATTAAATGTTGATGTAAATTACCATAAATGAAATAATATTACACAATGAGCAGAATAATGGGTATTACATACACCAAATAATGTAAATATTTGAAAATTTAGCATACATCTCACGAGAATAAATGTGATATGAGAAATCTCTTACGAAAACTCGGCATCCTAACGTCGCCACATAAAACTTCCAAAAAATGGATTGATAAAATAAAATAGGGTATCTCATAATATGAACATAAAATTTATAGTAAGAGGAATATAAAAGAGCGTCCCCCAACATAAGAAATAGGAGCTTAAACGAAATGACATATAAGAGAGTACTTAAAAAAGGGAGTAGTAGGATCCCTTACAAAAAATTCTGCAGCCTAATGACGCCACTCAAAACTTCAGAAAATGGATTGATGAGATAAAATAGGGTCAATAATCATATGAAAATAAAAATTTCAGTAATAGTAATATAAAATAACATCCCCCAACATAAGAAATATGAGCTTAAAAGAAATGACATAAAAGAGAGTACTAAAAAAGAAAGAGAGAGGCATGATCCCTTACAACAATTCTGCAGCCTAACAGCGCCTCTTAAAACTTCCAAAAATGTATTCATGATATAAAATATGGTCTCTCATAATATGAAAATAAAAATTACAGTAAAGGGAATATAAAATAACATCCCCCAACTTAAGAAAGAATATTTTTAAATAAGTGACATAAAAGAGAGTATATAAAAGAAAGAGAGAGGTAGGATCCCTTACCTCAAGTCCGACTTGTCTTGTTCCTTTATTTATATTCATGAATAATAAATATTGTTAAATTTATAATTTCTTAAAGAACAATTTTAAATTTTATTATTAAATTAATATCACATATTATAATGTTATAATAATTAGTTAATTATGTGAGTTCATATCAGACGTTTTTGTCGATGTTTGGAACATGAGTCAAAAATGAACTTGTTTGAAAATAATTGTCCATGTAGTTATAATTACACCATCTCCAGAATAGTATTAATTATTTAAATATCAAATATATCCCTTATATATTAATTTTATACTATTCCATAACATTTGGAGATTAAAAAAAATGAAATGCACAGTTCATGGAGACGGTAGGTCGTACGTACGCTTAAACACTACTTTCATTTCTTTTTCACATTATTGGAATTAAAAATAAATGAGATATATATTTATATTATAATTCCAGTATAATTTTTATGTTATATAGGTCACATATGTTCATTAATTTCATTCTTTATAAATTCCATGTATTGCATGAACGAGTCACATCACTTGAGGGGGCAGTAGTCCACACTTCATCAAATGAAATTATCGAATTTGCACAAAAAGCAAGCATAGAGGTATTTTTTAAATATAAAATAAAGAATCATAGAGAGTAAATAAATATAATATATATCATAAATAAATATAGTTCTATCATAATGTACACCATGAGAGGTTGTTGGAGAAGATAGAACAATCATCGTTTCGTGAGGTAGTAATTCACCATCCCTGGAAACAATATGTTTTTAACCATTAGACGGAGGTGTGTGTAAGTGTAGCTCAAATAATTCTCATAAATACATAATATTATATTGAGGATACTGTTTTTGTTACAAAATAAAGGAATAAAAAGAGTTTAAGGAGTTAGAGATGCAAAATAAAACAAAAGAGCATAAGAGAAGACATTACCTTTAAATTGGGTAACTATCCTTGGTTTGAACCAAAAGGGTTTCTTGGGGAGATTTCTGCCTAATGTAAGGAATCTAGGATGAATAGATGGATGTGGAGAGATAAAATGAGTAGAGTTTGGTCGATCCAAAGGCATTAGAGGTGTGTGTAAGGGGGTAGAGGTGGGGGCCTTTTATAAGAGGGAGGTGGGGAACTCTTGGAATGTTATAAAATGTTACTTTATTATAAAATGAGATTCTGATTTTAAAGATCCAAAAATGATATATTTCTAGGATAAGGTGATAAGGGTTCGAAATCCACCCATAAAATAGGATTTAGACCAGTTTATGTATTTGATTTCACCTTATCGTTTCATTTTATTTAAATCGTTCATTAATGAGGTAATCACTACATCATCATGGTGTCATAAATAAAATTATTTATTACATGTCAAAAAATTATAAAAAAATACCATGATGTAGGAAATATTTTTATATTTCCAATGAATATTTATATTATAAGAGATCATTTATCTATACAAAATTAAAATTGTTTTACTTAGGTGTTACATACATTGGTTCCATTTTCCTTTCTTTAAAAAATGATAAAAGGTCACTATCACACAAAAGTGACTCCATGGGGTCCCAAGGTTGGCACAAGGAATCCCATGGTCGGCCATGACACCACCAATAGCATTAGGACACATTTGGGGGTAATTTTATATTTTTATGATATTATTTTATTACCCTTAACTACCCGATTACTAATTAAACAAGATAATTAAAGATAATTACCACTGTTAGTATTCATAATTTCCAAAAAAAAGTCTGTATTACAAAATTTTGACCTTCTGATTCCAAATATGGAATCCATTTTTTTTATTTAAAAACATATAAATTTCATTAATTAATTTAAAATAATTTTTGTTGTCAATACCAAAGACGGGTTTCTAAGAAGTAAAATCGATCAAAAGATTTATTTGTCTTTACATCCAATTTAAAAGTTAAATTAAATTAAATAACCAACATTGTATTAAATGATAAAAACATAATTAAATTAAACCTTAAAACCAATTAAAATTACAATCTAACTATATAAATAGATTGGATGAAAAGGCAGTTTTGAGATAAAATGCAATATTTTTTCACTATTCATAAAAAATGAACAATTGTGAGAAAAATACAAAAATTCATCCTAAGATATATCTGATATTCCAAATTAAAAAATGATATCAATTTTAAAAAATTAGAAACATAAAATTTGCATTAATTAATTTTATAATCAATTCCAGCTGTCAAAACAAATAACATATTTTTAAGAAATAATATCTATTAAAAGATTGACACTTATTTATGTCCAATTTCAAAGTGAAATTAATTTAAATGACCAAAATTGGATTAAATAGTAATAATATATTTTAATTACACATTAAAAACAATTAAAAAGATAATCTATAAATATAAATAAATTTGATTAAATGGAGGGTTTGAATTAAAATACAACATTTTTCACTAAAAATGACCTTTATCGGAAAATAACAAAAATTTACCCAAAGTAAATTTTGATGTCTTGATTATAAAGAAGGATTTTATTTTTTCAAATATAAGATATAAAAGTGACAAAAAGTTGATTTAAAAATGGTTCTCCATCCAAAGGAAGTTAATCGGCCTTTTAAAGAATATTAGAATATTTATTCTTAAAATTAGAATCATTTTCATTTTAAGCCTCTAACATTTATTGAATAAATGTAAAAATATTTGACAAGAATATATAATAATTTTCTAGTTATTTCTATTCATTCTCGGCATTACAATGGATAGGATTTGATAACCATTTAAAACAATATTATTATATTATTAGTGTGCAACGTATGATTTCCATGAAACTCGTTGTTGCGTGTTGGGTAAGACATCGAACAAAGCATCCCCATTAAAGTAATATTGATATTTTATTCAAAATTATTATTAAATATGAAAATTTCATATTCTTTATTTACCTGGGATGTTACATCCTTCCCCCCTTTTGGGAATTGCGTCCTCTCAATTTCAAAATTGGGCTTGGAAAATTCATTGAAAGCCCCACATCGGAAAAAGAGTTAGCAAAACTATCACTTTAAAAGAAAGAAAGAGAAGTACAAAGGTCACCTGAGTTATCCCATACTAGGATTCCATGTAGGAAAACATGGATATGGAAGAAAAAAAAAAGGGTCATGTTTTGATGGAGATTGATAGAAAACATGTTTAGGAGAAAGTTAACCACCAGAAAATCACAAACTTGGGATGGGTTAAATGGTATTTGATTCCCCTATAGGAAAAGATAACATACAACATTTTTTATTTAAGTTACTGTTCATTGATGAATTTATTTATGAGCTTAACTATATCATAAAGAAGCATACTTACTTGTAATTTAGACTTTTATATCTTACTAGATTTTTTACACAAACTCATATTTTCCCCAAAAGACGAGTATTTAGGATGACTTGTTCACATTAAGAGTGTTATAATCATCTTCTAGACAATCTCCTATTACACAAAAGAAAACAATATATTTCCCATGTCATTAGACCAAAACCAAAACCAAAACTTTTTTAGTATGATATCAGATAATCCCCAAATGGATAATCCTTTATAAAAATAAAAGTTACTCTTAATCTCCAAAATTTGTCCAACAAAACCCAATGTTCATCAAAGACCATTCAATAAACAATTGTCCATAAAATTATTCAAAGTAATAAAAACTATGATTGAAACCCAAATATTCGAAGGATTTAATCACAAAGTCATCTAGGATAAATCATAATATTTATCTCCAAATAAAATTAGTTACTCTTAAAGTCTCATATTGAAAACTAATTAACCTAATCACATATCCTCCATGATAGGTTAATAATTTCCATAGATGAACCAAAATAAAGTTATTCCTGATTCATAAAATCATCTAACTAAAAAGCATTAGTCAAAAAAACCAGGGACTTCCCGTAGTCCAGTGGTAGGTGATAAATACTAGTAGAACTTTGGTTGTGGGTTCGATTCCCGCAGCTTCGTCGAATGCGACGGGTTTTCACACAGTCTGCGTGTTGCCCTTATTCCAAAAAGATATAATTCTTAAACCATTCCCCAAAAAGAGATAATATCTTCAAAAATAACCATAACATAATTTAACCTCAATTTTATCTCATGCCTTTAATTTTCCATCATAACATATTGTAACCCATAATTACCTCAAAAGTAAGGATTATATAAACCCTAATGGTTACCTTCATAACTATTACCTGAACATCCACATCGAGTTGGTTCTCTCGTACATGATGCATTAGAGAACTCACCAAGGTTAAAGTGGTTAATCATGACTCCTGATAGTTGGTTTAGAATAACCAAAAGATTCCACATTGAATCCCCCATTTCACTAGGTCCCATAATTAGAGAACTACCAGAGTTTCCTTCATACCCATTATCACTTCAGTGCCTGCTAGATCCATCCATTTATTAAAACCAAAAAGGTCAGTGTGAGTATGTCCTTAGAATCATTATATAACATCTTATGAGGAGGTTAAATACTAAGATATAATTATTCATGTTATCTTAAACTCATTCACTTTATCTAAAACTATGACTCTTTTGGAAATCCAATCCATTATGGTAATGTCACTTATGCATAAAGAATACCCTATCCTCTAAAGTTATCTAAACCTCCCTTTGATATCAACTATAAGGACCCAGCCATAAAAAATTACACAATCTTGAATTAAATGTATAATTCACATTGAGTATCTTTTCAGGTTTATAGTTTTAGGGAATTAGGACATACCTGTTGCATCTCAAAATATTACAAAGTAGACACTATTACTGAAATGATTTTTCACAACAATAAAAAAAAATCCTAAAAGAAAACAAGAGTTATTTTCTTGATATAAATCTTCTTGAATACATCCTTTCTATTACCCTTCCTTATAACCTATGAAAAACATTTCAAAAACTTGGAATGAGCATAAAAAGTTCAGTAAGGGTTATAACATAATGAAAGGAAACATTAACCCGCCAATAAATAAAAATCAATGAAACCACAACATTAAATCATAAAATACCTTCTGAAATCATAATATTTATTTATAACTCATAGAAATAATAAGACATAAAGGTAACTTGAGGCATTCATAACATTCTTACGTAGGGAGTAACCCTTATGGTTACGTTTGGAATACCCATCATAGTATATTCCGTAAATCTCTTCGGAGAAACCTTAGAGTTTAACTCCTTGTTACCCAATGCATTGGAGAGCTATATCGGGCTCACCTTCCCGTAGTTTATCACAGAACCACCCATCTTCATAAACAATTTCCAAGAACCATAACATAATCATATCACATAAAACATGCATAAAAGAAACATAACATTTCCACATTTCAATCACAAGATATGAATACAACACATTGATATAATCAAAACATTATCAAAACCATTTTCAATACCAAAATAAAATAAAATCAAAACATGGTATTTATTTTTAATTTTAATAAAACATTTATGGCTTGTAGAGGAAGCCAAAACTCAAATAATGGTGACGGCGGCAGAGAAGTCATTGTCGTCGCATACGTAAGACAGAACATTCCTTTTGCCATTTAGTAAAACACTTTGTTTAAAATGATTCCTTTTGAATAAAAGTAAAATTAAAATGGTTTTATACACTGTATAAACTAAAGTTGTGTGTTAAAAAAATACGCCTCAATGAAAGGAGATTGAGACGATGTCCTTTACAAAGACGATATCCTTAGATTAAGGATAAATCAATTAAATAATTATTGTGACAAATATAAATACACCCAATATAAGTGGATATTAAGTATAAAATAATCAGGGGTCATCTACAAATATTCTTATCCTGACATAATCAAGAATTATAAGTTTATCCCAAATAATCGAAATATTGTTAAGAAGTTCCCTTGCAAAAAATTTGATAGCCTAACAGCGTCACATCAAATTTTTGAAAAAGAGTTGTTGCGAGAGATAAAGGGTATCTCATCACATGGACATAGAATATATAGAAATAAGGGTATATAATAACATATCCTAACATAAGAATATGTAAATTAAAAGACATAACAAAAATAAGTCTTTTAAAAATAGGAGGGTGAAAGGTTCCCTTACCGACTTCGGTAACTTTAGAAACGTACACCCCATGAAAGAAGGACTATACAATGTTGATGTAAATACCCATAAATGAAATTATATTACACAAAGATATAAATAAATGGAAGTACATACACCACTCAAAGGAAATAGTTGAAAATGTAGCATAAATCTCACGGGAATAAAAGTGATATGAAAAATCCCTTATGAAAACTCGGCAGCCTAACGATGCCACTTAAAAGTTCCAAAAAATGGATTGATGAAATAAAATAGTGTCTCTCATAATATTAAGATAAAATTTAAAGTAAGAGAAATATAAAATAACATCCCCCAACATAATAATGTGGAGCTTAAAATAAATGACATAAAAGAGAGTACTTAAAAGGAAAGAGAGAGGTAGGATCCCTTACAAAACATTCGGCAGCTTAACGATGTCACTCCGAACATCCAAAAATGGATTGATGAGATAAAATAGGGCCTCTTATTATATGAAAATAAAAATTACATTAATAGGAATATAAAATAACATCCCCCAACATAAGAAAGAGGTTCTTAAAATAAATTACATAAAAGAGAGTACTTAAAAAGAAAGAGAGAGGTAGGATCCCTTACAAATATTTGGCAGCCTAATAGCGCCACTTAAAACATCCAAAAATTGATTGATGAGATCAAATAGGGTATCTCATCATAAGAAAATAAAACTTACAGTAATAGGAATATAAAAAAATATCCCCCAACATAATAAAGTGGAGCTTAAAAGAAGTGACATAAAAGAGACTACTTAAAAAAAGGGAGAGGTAGGATCCCTTACCTCAAGTCTGACTTGTCTTGTTTGTTTCTTTATATTCATGAATAATAATCTTTGGTCAATTTATAATATCTTAAATAAATCCTTTAAATATTATTATTAAATTCATATCACATATTATAATTTTATAATAATTAGTTAATTATGTGAGTTCATATCAGACATTTTTGTCGATGTTCGGTACATGAGTCAAAAATGAACTTGTTTGAAAAGAATTGTCCATGTAGTTATAATTACACCATATCCAGAATAGTATTAATGATTTAAATATCATATATTACCAGTATATATTCATATTATACTATTACATAACATTTGGAGATAAAAAAATGAAATGCACTGTTCATGGAGACGGTAGACCGTACGTACGCATGAACGCAACTTTCATTTCTTTGTCACATTAATGGAATTAAAACTAAATGAGAGAGATATATATATATATATGTTATAATTACAGTATAATATATATTTTATATAGGTCACATATGTTCATTAATTTCATTCTTTATACATTCCATGTATTTCATGAATGAGTCACATCGCTTGAGGGGGTGGTAGTCCACACTTCCTCAAGTGAAATTATCGCATTTGCACAACATGCAATGCATAAAGGTATGTTTTAAATGTAAAATACAGAAGCATAGAGAGGAAATAAATATAATATATATCATAAATAAATACATTTATATCATAATTTCCACCATAATAGGTGGTAGGAGAAGATATAACAATCATCGTTTCGTGGGGCAGTAATTCTCCATCCACGGAAACATTATGTTATTTAACCATTAGATGGAGGTGTGTGTAAGTGTAGCTAGAATCCATCTCATAAAAAATCATAGTATATTTAAGATATATTTTTAGTTACAAAAGAATGTAATAAATAGAGTTTAAGTAGTTAGAGAAGAAAAATAAAACAAAAGAACATAAGAGAAGACATTACCTTTAAATCGGGTAACTCCACTTGGTTTGAACCAAAAGGGTTCTTGAGTATATTTCTACCAAAGGTAAGGCTTCTAGGATGAAAAGAGGGATGTGGAGAGATAAAATTATCAGATTTTGGTCGATCCAAATGCTCTATAGGTGTTTGTAAGGGGGTAAAGGTAGGGCCTTCTATAACAGGGAGGAGGGGCACTCTTGGAAAGTTATAAAATGTTACTTTATTTTAAAATGAGTTTCGGATTTTAAAGGTCCCACAATAATATATTTATAGGATAAAGTGATAAGGGTTCAAAATTCACCCATAAAATAGGTTTTAGAAAAGTTTATGTCTTTTATTTCACCTTATCATTTCATTTTATTTAAATCGTTCATTAATGAGGTAATCACTGCATCACCATGGTGTCATAAATAAATTCATTTATTTAATGTATAAAAATTATAAAAAATACCATGATGTAGGAAATATATTTAGATTTCCAATGACTATTTATAGTCTAAGATATCATTTATGTAGACAAAATTAAAATTGTTTTACTTTGGTGTTACATACTTTGGTTACATTTTCCATTCATTAAAAAAATGATAAAAGGTCACTATCACACTAAAGTTATTTCATGGGGTCCCAAGGTTGGCACAAGGATTCCCATGGTCGGACATTACACCTCCAATATCATGATGATACATGTTGGGGTCATTTTATATTTTTATGATATTATTTTATTACCCTTAACTACTCAATTACTAATTAAAAACGATAATTAAAGATAATTACCGTTGTTGCTATTCATAATTTACAAAAAAAGAGTCTTAATTACATAACTTGGACCTTAATATTCCAAATATGGAATCAATTTTATCAAATTACAAACATAGAAATTGCAGTAATTAATTTAAAAAAATTCTCGTTGTCAATACCAAAGATGCGTTTTTAAGAAGTAAAATCTATCAAAATATTGATTTGTATTTACATCCAATTTAAAAGTAAAATTACATCCAATTAACAAAATTGTATTAAATGATAAAAAAATTATTTATTTACACCTTAAAACCAATTAAAATGACAATATAACTATATAAATAGATTGGATGAAAATGCAGTTTTGGATTAAAATGCAATATTTTTTCCATATTCATTAAAAATGATCATTTGTAAGAAAAATACCAAACATTCCCCATAATCTATATTTGATATTCAAAATTCAAAAATGATATCAATTTTACCAAATTCAAAACATATAAGTTTCATTAATTAATTTTATAATTAATTCCTACTATCAAAACAAATAGCGTGTTTTTATGAAACAATATCTATTAAAATATTCACACCTGTTAATTTCCAATTTCAAAGTGAAATTAATTAAAATGACCAAAATTGGATTAAATGGTAAAAATATATTTTAATTACACTTTAAAAAAAATTAAAATGATAATCAATCATTATAAATAAATTAGATTAAATGGTGGTTTTGAATTAAAATACAGCATTTTTCACATAAAAATGATCTTTATTGGAAAAAAACAAAAATTTACACAAAGTAAATTTTGATGTCTTGATTATAAAGAATGGTTTTATTTTTTCGAATATAACATAGAAAAGTGAGAAAAAGTAAATTTAAAAAGGGTTCGCTTTCAAAATGCGGTTAATCGTCCTTTTAAAGAATATTAGAATATTTATTCTTAAAATTGGATTAATTTGAATTTTAAGCCTCTATAATTTATTGAATAAATGTAAAAATATTTGAAAAGCATATATAATCATTTTGAAGTTATTTCTGTTCATTCCCGCTGTTATAATGGCTAGGAATTAACTACCAATAAAATAATATTATTATATACCTTAAAATTAATTGAAAGAATCTGTATATGAACCAATGTATATTCAAAATCAAACAGGGAAATATATTTGTGAGAAAAATACACCATATGAATTGTGGCATAGAAGGAATCCCTCATTGAAATATTTTCGTGTTTTTGGATGAAAATGTTTATCTAAAACAATGAACGGAATGAAGGGAAGTTTCAACATAATGCATAAGAAGAAATATTTCATGGATACGCAATGAATTGAACATCCTACAAATGTCTCAATAAAGACATGTTGAGAATTGTTGAAAGAAGTTATGTGAAGATCATATAAATGAAAAAACAGGAATGGTTCATGGAATTCCTATGATGATATGTTAGAAGATGAGGAAGGATGGGAACATTGAAAAAATGATAATACATTGGTAGGTGAAGGTATGGAAAAATCATAGGAGTCACATCATGATGTTGAATCTGAAGAAGAATCAGAAGAGGTTTCCATGGCTGTAGAGAATTTAGTTGAACCACAAAGGATAAATCGAAGAGTAGAGACTGATCAGTCCATCATTATCATGGAACATAATGCACCTAATCAGAAGAGGTGAATGAGGAATAATGAAAATTCTCCATTTAATTCTGTTTTGGAACCATCTTCATTTGACGAGGCTGCAAAAGATGAGTTATGGGTAAAAGAAATGAATGAACAGTTAGATAAAATTGACAAAAATCAGACCTGGGATCTTGTCAATGAACCTGAAGGTCACAATGTGATTGGTATAAAGTGGATTTTCAAGAAAAAATTTGATGATCATGTAAATATGATAGAAAATAAGGAACTCTTGGTCTGTAAAGGATATTCAAAAAATAAAGGCATTGATGTTGAGGATACATTTTCTCTCGTTGCGAGACTGGAGTCAATCAGGCTATTTCATACCCTGGAAATCCCAAGATGTTTAGAAGTGTTAAAAATGGATTTCAATATAGCATTATTAAATGGAGTATTAGAAGAAGAAGCCTACATTGGAAAACCTATAGTCTTCGTGATTGGAAATGATGAACTGGACGTTTTCAAATTAATGAAAGCACTATATGGACAAAAACAAGCACCATGGGCGTAGTACTCACAGTTGTACTCTTATATGAGAAAGCATGAGTTTAAAAGAGGAGGGGTAGATCACAATCTATTTGTAAAAAATTCACAAAAGAATCATTTCATGGTATTGGTATACATGGATGATATTATTTTTTGTGGAAGAAGAAATAGATTTGTTGGTGAATTTTCTGATCAGATTAAATCATAATTTGAAATTTCCATGATTGGTGAACTCGCTTACTTTTTAGGGTTTTCGGTGATTTAGAATAAGGATTAAACTTTAATTTGTTAGGAAATGTTTGGAAGAGAGCTGCTGAAGAAATTCAATATGCATGATTACAAACAAATGTCAACTCTGATTGCGATTGAAAAAATGATCTGGAAGTAAGAGGATGGGACTTCTGTGGATATGACCATGAATAGAATAATCATTGGAAGCCTACTTTACCTGATGTCAACACAACTAGATATTGCCTTTGCAACATTCCATGCGGCCCTATTTTAGAGTAATACAAAGGAAGAACATATGGAAGTAGTGAAAAGAATCATGAGATACATTCAAGGTAGACATGCTTATGGGATATAAATTGCTACAGGAATAGGTGATGAGCTATCCGCTTTTTTAGCTGCTAGCTAGGATAGAGATATAGTGGACATAGAGTCTGCCAATGGTGGGGCATTCTATATTGGGAAGAAATTTGTGGGTTGGTTAAGAAAGAAGCATGAATGTTATTCTCTTATTACATCCTAAGCTGAATATATATCTGATACCAAGTCTTGTAGTGAGTTGCCTTGGATGAAGTAGAAATTGACTAACATAGGTGATGAGGTGAAACAACCAATGGTGATTAACTGTGATAATAAGAGCACAATTGATCTTAAGAAGAATCCTCATCTGCATTCTAGTATGAAACATGTTGATATCAGATATCACTTCATCAAGGAAAATGTTTAACAAGGCACTACCAAAATGGAACATGTGGGAACTGATGAGAATGTTGCTGACATTATAACCAAGCCATTGCCAGTGGCTTTTTTTGTGAAGCATCAGTTGAACATCGGTGTTCATCCACCTCCCAGTGAAAAACGAATATATGAAATTCCCCTATCCCCAACTGTTTTATATTTTTTAATCTTTTTGTAGAAGTGTTACTGGTTTATGGGGGAGATACAATCTAGGTGGATTTTGTTATGAGATCTAAAATGATTCAATAACCATTTTTCGTTTATTTCCAATGGTGGATAATGGATAAATTTAATAGAGGTTCAATATGGAGAAGGTTCAATGTGAACTAAATTCAGGTCCTATATCTTGATTTCTACATCGACCACTGCTCACGTAGACTTTGAGTGAAGGAAGAGTTGATTCATGAAGGTTCAAGTTTTGATTGTTGCTGGCTCATTAGTGAATTTATCAGGACATTTCCAACAAACATACAGTGGGATATTGTTGGAACCAAGGATGTTCCTTTCTTTTAATGGGGTTTGGTTTGATTTTGATGCCAATCTGTACATGGATGACTAGGGTGTTTGTAATGAATGAGGTCATACATTTGAGGATGAAATCAGTATTGAAGTGTTTTTAGATAGGGGTGAACTGTATGTGAAATGACAAAGAATTGGAAAAATAAAGGAACCACATCCCTTGGATCATTGACCGGGTACCATGTTCTAGGAATGGTTCGCGGCAGTATTCCAGGCAGTGGGAGCGGTACGCGAGGCGTTGGGAGTTGCGGTGTATGGAGCGGTGCATGAACCGATGCATGGAGCGGTGCACCAAATTGAAAATAGTTCTCAATAAAGGTACATGGTGAAGGCATGTGGTACATGGAATGTTGAAGGAAGAAATGAAAAATAGTTCAAAGAGATGATATGCATTGAAGACATGTGGTACATGGGATATTGAAGTTTGGAAGGATTTTTGCGGTTCAAAAAACAAGAGTGGATCCTAATAGTATGTGAATGGTGTTCAATATATAGATTTTCACACATTAAAAATATGGATAAATCAGATTACTAAAATATTGGGAGTTACCTGCCTATTTAAGGAACAATAATCCCCTTTGTTAAGAGATGGTATTGGACACTTAAATTATGGGAAGAAATTCAGGGATGTCTGAAGTGGTACATGGTGGAGAATATGGTACGCGGAGAGAATCATCCGCATAAGGAAACAGTGCCCAGAAGAGAGTGTGGTTCCCACAAGTAGCTCTCATAGAACGCAGTGGAGCAAGGCAGTATGTGGAGCATGATGGTATGTGGAGGTGTGGAGTAGTATGCGGAGAAGGGAGGAACACGAAGCAGCGCAGTTCGTAGAGGAGTTGGACGGTACAGAGAGGAGTCAGACGGAACAACAAAACAGTTGTGGTACATGGAAACAACATCAGTACTCATAACACCCAAAGAATCCTAAAATTGGCCAAATCAGCTTTTCGAAATTAATCTTCATAACACATTAGTGTAAGGGGAAATAAATTACTTCTATGCATGATTTTGGGACATCAATAGAGCATCCATTTACAATTCAGGATGCATTAATTAATGTTAAACCATTGAAGCGACCTTCAAGTTGTTAAACTGAGTGAAGATTCTTCCAAAGTAGTGAGAAATGGGGAGTCAGCAGAAGTGATCCGAGGGAGAATGTGTGATATCTCTAAAACCTATTAAATGAAGTGTGTTTGGCATAGAGTGACTCTCCTAAACACTTTTAATCCATAACTTTTGAAGATTAGTGGTTTTGGTAAGACCGAAAAACTCACGGTGTATGCTCCTTGGACGTAGCCCTTAGTAGGGAACCCAGTGAAATATATGTGTCGTTGCATTTCATGTTATTTTTTATTATTTACACATTCTCTTCAGATAGGTTTAACAAGTTCCTACCAATATGGGAACAAGGTCCATCATTTTAAAAGAAAACATTGACACCCTGATTCACCCTTCCCCTCTCAGGGTGTTCTAGGGTCTTTCAATATTTATAGAATGATTTATAGAGGATCAAGATTACAGAGAAATTTTAATAAGTGGTTTAAATTATTATTTTTATGTTGCTAATATTCTAGCCACTAAACCTTTCATTCTATAAGTTACGTAACTATATATGAGATATAATTATTCAGATTTATGAGATTAATGTTTTTTTATTTCTTTATTAGATTGTGTCATTTTTTTGTAATCAAATACAGGTTTAATTATATTCTATATTATTTTAGAGATTATTTAAGTTTTTTTGAAAAAAATCATTAGTTGAAAATAGTTTTTTGGTTTAGAGAACCATATTAAAAATCTTAGGGATGTGTTTAAGCATAGGACATTATACCAAAATACTTTTAATATATAGAGTTGACTTTTTTCTAGTTTAAAATACATATACATTTAAAAAAATTCGATTTTGTTATACCATAGAAAAAATTTGTTTTAGAAACCTTATATAAACTTTTTAATGTATATCAAGAACATTATTCAAGTTCAATGTAATTTGGTCCTTATAGTGTAACATGTTTGACCCTCCTAATGGATGTGTTTTGGTTAATAATATGTGATTTATGAACCATTATAAATGTTAAATTAAATTATTTAACTAAGATATTATATTAACATGTGTATGATACACAATATAATGTAACAATATGTAATCTTACATTGATATAGGTTTCACTATGTGAGCAATGGTATAACATGGAAATGTAAAGTAATAATATTTTGAATTGGTTTTATGAATATGATAATTCTTCCATATTATTTCTTTTTTCATCATTAATACTCTACTAATTTTAAGAATGGGTATAAATAGGAGAAAACAATGATGAATACTACAACATGATGGTTACCTTAATGAACAGACCATTAAAATTACAACAAGAATGTAACATATTATTAGTATGAAATACTATCTAACATGATATATTATTAATAATGTTAAAATAGTCTAAGTGCCATTCACATCAATGAAGAGAACTTTTAATTGTTTTAAATGACCAATTTGTGATTATTTGGAATGGAAAACTGTATAATTTTCGGTATATTAAATATATAGAAAGAAGAATATTGGGAATTTCTTCATGTAGATTGGGTTATTCATATTATGAGGAAGAGGGTGTATCCTTTACTAAACAATCATTTTAAAATGACGATTTAATTAAAAATGAGAATGTTAGATAAGGATCATTCTGGGTAACAAATAAAAATTCAATCTCTACTGTGTGGAGAACCTACACATTTTTCTAGTTAATTTTGTAATCTAATGATTGAAGAGGATGGTTGAAATCTACAACCTGAAAGACCTATTTACAAATGTATAAACTATAATTGGACTATTGATTAATATGATATTGGAAATCTGGTTTAATTTATCATCTAGCCCATATTAGTGGACATATTATTGTTCGATTAACCCTATTCTACCTATGTTGTTTCTATGGACATCAAGTCAGCACCCTTAAAAATTATTATTTTATTGAAACAATTTATTGGTATCATTATAATGGTTATGAAAATAAATATTTTTGATTGATAATATCATAGTATAAGTAAATTGAATCATTTTTTGAAAGATATTTACTATCCTCACATTAACTCAGCATTAATTTCTAGAGTAAGGAAAATAAATGTCCATATCAATTGTAAAAATTTATTTCTGTAATTATTACAATGAATTTTCTATGATGAAACATGAATACATCACAAGCGCCTTAATACATATTTGTGAGATACATTCCCTAGAAATGGTTTGGTATAGTTTTCATTATCTAGTATACCATATGATAAAGTCTTTCATATAACATTTGATAAAATATCATGGGGTCTTCCAACCTTTTCACACCATTAATTATTCATAATTGTAATTGAGAATTAAATTGTGAGGATAGAATTTATTAAAGGGTATCAAATGTAATTACCAATGACATAATAATATATTATTCCACACATAAATAATGTGTTTGACATCATTCTCCATAACAAATAGAAAAACCAAACAAATAATGGATGTTTTATGGTAGCTTTAAAATTTTCCGGTATAAACGGTGGTAAGAGGATTATGAATATATATATATATATGTAACAATGTAAACAACAAATATCATAATTAAAAATGAATATAAGAGTTTATGGAAATCTATAACAATTTTTTTTATAATAAAAATAAATTTTTATTTAAATAATTGATTAACACTTGTTTAATTAGTAATTTATAAAAATATAAAGAAGCATAGAAAATTTAAAAAGGCATATTTCCCTATAAAAAGGAAATTTACCAAACAATATTTAATTTAAATTGAAATTTTAGTTTTTTCAAATGTTAATTTTAAAAATGTAAAATTATTTGCTCATTTACCATTACCATAATTACTAAATGTTATATTTTGATATTTTTTTGGAAAAAATTATATTTATGCTAACATTGAAATTAAAGATTTCATTATTTCAATTTCATATCAAAAATTTTATTATTTTTTAAATTCATTGAAGGCTTTTGAAACATTTTTATATTATAATATATATTATAATGTATAATAAATTATTTTGACCAATTTATTTCTTAATAAACCCTTAATCTAATTTTTGAAAATTTATGTATCATTTGAAATGTCAATATATTTTGATTTTTTTTATTAGATTATAATGGGGTGAAACTATTTTTTAGTTGTTTTTAAATTAAAAAAATAATTTTAATGATATAAATAATTTTAAATTCATTGGAATCAATTTTAATGATAACTATATCTTAATAAAAAGTCATTTTTTATAATTTCTATAACAAAACATGGGTTTCTGATCATTATAAGAACATTTCTATAAATTAATTTTCTATAATCCTAGAATTAAAATTTTTTAAATATTTTTTTTATATATTTTATAAAATTATTTATAATTTATTATGTAGATTTGTTTTATAGATATGAAATTTTATTATTAGGATTAATACAAATCAAAATGATAATGGTGAATCAATTATTTAAAAATTATATTTTATAGAATATAATGGAATATAAATTGAACTATTTAAATTGAAAAAATATTAATTAATGAAAAAAATTATATATCAAAACTTTAATGTATATATTAACAGTCATGTAGTTAGTAATCAATATAAAACCAGATTAAGAATCCATATTGGCCAAATGTATTTATTCTACTAAAATTGTTTTTCGACACATTTTTTATTTTAATGTAAAATTTAAATTTAAAATATTTAGAAATTTAATTTTATTAAATATATTTTATATTTAATTCAATTATAATGAAATTTTTTACAAGTTTAATTCTATATTCTTAATAAAATATAAAATCACTTATTCATGGACTAATAACATAGTACAAAATTAAATATAAAAAATGTAAATGCATAATGGTAAAAACATATAAATTGTATTAAAAATGTTTTTAAAACAATTATGTGTCAATAAAGACCAAAATATCAACCAAACTACACGATTTAGAATCATTGGATCCATTTTACATGGAATAATGTTATCACATTACTAAAATATAATGTATCGTTCAAAAAGATAACTTTTCCTATCATATAAAATTGGGTCACTTACACCATTTACAACACACAATTATCCTTTTAAATACTCTTCATAACTATTCCATATTACACTATCTCTAACTATACCTATGAAATATAATCTCCTGTTCACTCATAGTCAGACCAATCCATTCAATTACATGGTATTTTTTATGCAAAGATCTTGTCTCTAATATTATTATTATATCATTCTAATTTTAATCCTATATACATTAAAATCCAAAATAAAATATACACATAATAATAAGATCAAATAAGTATCATTATTATATTGAAATTTTATTATATTAATGTAATAACCATTAAATTATAAATTTCTAGGAATAATTTTATAGAGAACATAAAAAGTGTCTCAAAAAAAAACAATGGATTTTAGATCATTGAGAATCTAGATACCTTTAAACCCATCCACTAATAAAATTGTGAGTATTTTTATATTCCACCCCACTCACAATTTCGATAACTAGATACATGATAACCAGTTCAAATAAACATTATATCTTCGGATATATAAACCTTTAAAAAAATCATTGGAGTGAGATATATATGTCGCAACAATCTCATATTCCTCACATTTATATGCCACATGAAAATTAAACATTCCTCATATCATAAAGAGCCTATTATAAAATAATGTGTTTTCTAATAATTTAAAAAATATATCAAGAATTATTATATAATAAGATATAAAAAATATTATTTTCCAATATGAATCATTTCATAAATCATATATATTGGGTTATAAAAATAAAACTTCATGAATGATAGTAATCAGAGGGTAAATAGATATGAAAATAAAATATATTTGAATAAAAAGAAGAAAAAATTAATGTGAAAATGAATATTAAAGACATTTTTCTATATATAATTAGAATAATTAAAAAAACTATAATGTATTCCAAATAAAAGATATCAAAAAATATATAACTATTTGAAAAAGGATAATTGAAATTAAATTAAAACTTCTTACTCATAAAAGAGCCCTCATTAATAGAGACATTAGATATCATAATATCATTAAAAAGGGAAGTTGAAGTACATAAATAATATTTAAATTTTAAAAAATAAAATTTAATAATTGGATATTTTTAAAAAGTTCATGTTTTTCAAAAAAAATTGTTGATTGTAAGATAGAAAATATTTATATTGAAATGATAGAAAAATATTTTGATCATTTTATGTAACGTTGTTTAAAGACTGTATCATAAATAACACAACGATAAATTTCATTTAAATGAATAACGGTAAGTAAATAGATCAATTGGGTAGTAAAAAATTTAGATTACACTAAATATTAATGAACATTTCTGTAAAGTAAAATAATATGGACATGGAAGAAATATACATTTATATAAATTTGAAATATTCAAAACAAATATGAATTTAATGAAACATTAGAATCATAAATGAAGGAGACTATGTTATGAATCATGGTATCACTATAAGGAAGGTAATTAATAAACATAATAATATGTATATTTCATATTTGATGAATATTGAATAATTATAATCACATAAGATTGTTCATAATTCAATGAATGTATTTATGTCACGAAAACCCCTTACTGCATTAATAACATTTAATCTAAAACCCCATTAGTGGTATACCCCTAAATATAAAATTTAATTTGATAAAATATAAAAAAACATTAAAAATACAAAAATATTCCAACACAAAAACCGTTGAAAAAGAAACATGGTGTATAACTCGAATATCAGTGTCAATGGATTTAAATTTGAGATAATAAAATCATTATAAATAACATGAAATTTGATTTAATCATCCTTTGGAATTGAATTGTTTTGGAAATATTCATAATATTGACATAATAATATTAAAATAAAATTTCATTAAATTCTTGGATAAAATAAATCATCTTATAGGAATGGGGTTCAAGAATAATATATATAAAATTAATGCAAAAATGTGTTTTAAATACCCCCTATATTGTTACTACTAATTTGAAATCATTTTAATAACTTAAAAAAGCACATGATTTAATATATAAGTACCTTACAAATAATTATTACCCTTTATAATGTGTAATATAATTTTTTTATTACATTAATTATATATAGACTATTATGGAATATATAAATTATCCTTAATTGAAATATTTGTAGAAGCATTGAATATTATATGATTTCTAGTCTATATGAAAACTATTAAAAGTAGTATAGTGGGATGGGGTAATTGAAAAATGAGTAACTTGGAATGGAAAAATAATTATGAAGATGAAATTCAAGGCAATAATATATTCAATTAATTTAAATTAATAAAATCAAAAAAATACATTCATTTTCCTAGTGAATAAAATAAATAATATAAATCATTGATCAATAATACATTTTCATGGATTTATGTCATTTTAATTGTATATAACAGTTATATATTAAATAATGATTAGAAATGAGTAAGATTGATGTATGTGAGAGGAAGGAATATTTCATAAATACAATTTCAATGGTAAAAGATACATTTCTAATAAAAAATACTCCAAATAAAAATGAGATGTAACTATTTCAGTATAGTTTAGGATTGCAAGTTGAAATGTAATAAATTTATTGAAAATGATGATTAAAATTAATTGACCATCAATTTCCCAAATATTAAAAAAGTGACAGTGAATATTAATCAATTTAATTAAATAATGATTAAAATAAAAAATGGATTATCAAAATGTTTTAAAATTTTGAAAATTATGTAACAGTTACAATTTATATTTTTTTTTAAATTATCAATAAAGACTAATTGATTAACCTAATTAAAATGTTACATGTTAGAGATAATTGATTATATTTTTTTAATTATATATAATTTATTTTAATAAACTATTATTGAATGTTGTTTCGAATATACGCATGATTATTTTGATAAAATCTAGATAAATACAATAGTTTAATTGTTTTGGAGTAAAAATATAATAATTTCCTTTTTTTATTATAGTCTTAAAGGAATAAATTCTATTTAATGGTGAATTAATTTCAAATTATATTGGATTGGTATCTAATGGGTATAAATATATTGATGTTAAATATTTTAATGAAAATATTCCCTTGGGGAAATACTTAAGGATTTATTATTATTCCTGTAAATTTGATTTAAATTTGAATCATGACATTCAAATAAGATGTAATCAAATACATATATAATTAATTATTAAAATATGATTTTTATATCAACCATAATTGTTTAATTTTGAATAATAAACATCTGAAAAATTTATCAAAACTCATTAAATTTCATGATATATTAAAACATGAATCTATAAAATGGTACCCCAAATTGGATTCTTTTTAACATGTATAAAAATAATAACCAAAGGTGAATATTAATATTTCTATTATAAGGGATTCCATGAAATCTAGTTGAGGGAAATTTCATCACTAAGATAAATTATTTTTGGGAGGATTAGATATTTAAGAATATAAATATATTAATTAGATAATGTATGTTATATGAGACCTAAATAATTCTTATGATGACATTTTTCATCGGTTTAATGGCCTCAAAATGAAATAATATATCATTCGTATTAGAATATAAATTTTTATGTATCTTTTTAATAGATTAAAAATAGTGGATAAAATGTTATAAATATACCAATTAAAAAAAGAATGAAGATATAAAATATGGAAAATAAAAAAGTATAAACATTGTATTAATTTTGTAATTTACCCGATTCTCGATATATCTTGAAAATGAATGAAAGATATAAATTTTTGACATGAATTATATGAATCTATCAAATTGATCTCGTGGATAGTCAACAGATTTTAGAAACTATAATTCTTATAGATATCAATATAATGATTTATTATTATTTAATATATATTTTCAACGATAAATATAATCTTATGATCTCATTATTATATAATTAATTAAATTTATTGGTGATATATAATATTAATTTTTTCCAATATTTTTTATTATGGGAGAATATGTTTCTTGGACTAATAATGATTTTTATAATATATATTTTAATATGAAAAAAGATAAATTCATTGCTAAAGATCAGAAATAAAGTGGGTTATTATGATGAAATAAATTTTAATTGATTTAGTTTAAAATATATAACATTAAATATCTATTCAATATGAAAATAAAAAATAAATCCATAGAAGATTGGATATTTGTCATTGAATTATGATAATATATATTGATATCATGTGTCATTTCGTTGGGGGAAAATTGAAAGGTGGTATTGCAAAAACAAGACATTAAAATGAAAAAGGTCAGGTTCATAACATGATTAAAATGATGTTCAATGACCACTCACAAAAATATGATAAAATTTGGAATTTAATATATATGTATGATTCTTGATGAGTTTAAGGTAATGTAAAATTCTTCATAAATTCCTAGAAATATCCGTTTATGATTAAATGTTATTATTTAAAGTAAAATATAAGTATTAAAATTTTAAAGATGTTAGAATAATAAATTTAATTTGTGTTATTGAATATTCTAGGATCTACTATTGTTTCCTACATGATGTATGGATTATTGGGTCTTAGGTATGGCTAATTTAATTTCAGGATGTAAATTGGTATCGCATTGATTTTTTTTTGATTTGGGGGGAAGTGTGTTATTATTATTATAAATTGTAAAATTATTAGTATGTAATTGTGTGTTATAATTAAAGAGTTATTATTAAAATGAGTGTTATAAAATTTAATGTGGAATTTTTTTATAACATATTATTGGTTTATGGAGTGAAAAAAATAAAAAGATCATTATTATTGTAACTATGATTCACTTGAAGATAAATTTATTAATGAAAATTGGTTAATTTCTATTTGAAAATATTTTTTTGAGGATTTTATATAACCTATAAGATATAATTTTATGAAAACATGGTTAAAAATTATTTATCTATACACCATGTTATATAGTCTACATATGTCATATTATATAAAAAAATTTCTTTTTTTAGATAGAATATTTGTCTGAATATATAAGACAGATAATTTTAAACCATTGGAGCAAGATTTTGTCCTATTTTTTGGGGGGTGGTCATGTAATATAACATTGTTTTATAGTGGGATAATTGTTAGTTGATTATATAATATAGAAAATCAAGAATATGTAATGATATTCTATGCACAATGATACAGGGGTTTCATATCGTAAAAAATTTTGTGTATTATTTCTTGGATAAATTAAAATATAATATCATTGAGTCCTGTTAAATATAATTAGATTTATTTCCTTTTAAATGGTGTTATAAACACTAGGATGCTAAAATTTGTTTATCTGATTTGAGTATTGGTACTAAATTTTATTTTTTCATAACCTAGGGATTGTGGGGTTCTATAAAAAGTATATAATATAGTATTTATGACTTAAAAAATATGTCTATTTGTATATTATAATAAATTTCATTGATATTGAATGTTAAAAGACACCAAGATGTAATGAAATTAAAAAAATGAAAATAACTGATGATATAGTGTATGAAAAATTAAAACTATATATATCATGAGAATAAAATTACTTTATAAAATAATAGAGCCTATTTAATCTTATATGACATGCTGAAACAATAAATATAGTCTATTTAAAAGTCATCTGTATATCTAAATGATAACATTTTTGGTCCGTCCATCTGATTTTTGGCACATAAATCACATTTTAAATCCAATACACATTCTAAAATTAGTGATACATTTTACAAAAAATATATATTATAATAAAATTATTTTTATAATAAAAAATTGATCAAATTGAATTATTGACCAACAAAACTACAAATATTCTGATTGAATTTAAACATTTTTAAAAAAATTATAATATAAAAAATTATTTGAACATCTATAGGAGCCCAAATCTCCCAATGAAATTTCAAAATCCTTCGGTTATGCATATGCTAGGGAATTTTCTCAGTAGGTACAAGTTCTTGGATAACAAAACTAAAAGTCTCTATCACACTATCAATCCACGGGTCTGTATCTAAGTGGATGCTTCAAGGGTTCCATTTGAGTATGTATGAATCATAGTGGGTGAGGAATACTATCGTAAACACAGTGTGGTCTACGAAAATTGGACTGATTTCTTTTATGAATGAAATCGATTTGGTCATTTGCTGGACTTATATCATAGGGGGTCTTAGTGTGCTTTGAGGAGGAGAAATTATCAGGGAAAGGAACATGGGGGACATGGGAATGGAGAGACATTGAATCAGAATCCTACCATGGAGGAAGGAAATATGGGCATGGAGATCCTTCTAGCAGTTTACAATTGGAGGAGGCAACTGTCAACAGTCCAGCTACGTGCGAGGTAGCATTTGTGGAAGGGTCTATCCAACCTTCTCGTTATCGGTCTCCTATGAAGAAGCCTTTGGTGCCTTAATCAAATCCATAGGTCGCTAATGTGTTTAACCAGTTAAAGATGGACCTGGATAGTCCTTGAACTGCACTTGGTGTGGTGGAGTGTAGCCTGGTTTAGCCGGACTTAGTTATTGTGGAAACCGAGGAGTCTGGAAGTCAGGAGGCTATGTTGCAGATGGTGGACGATGGGTAGAATTATTTGGCCAAGACGACGGGGCCGGTTAGTGGTGTTTTGATGTAGGGGTTACAGGGGCCTTCTTTAGAGGAGGATTGGATATCTGGTGAGGGGAAGGCAGGTGGTCCTGATTTGAGGTCCCAAATCTCAATTCCCCTGAATAAAAAATACGGGAGGCCTGCTGAGGCAAGCTTGAGTGCTGGCCTTAGTTACTCACTGGATATAGTTTGAGGATGCGAGCATGGGTGAAAGGTAGATGAGCACAGCCATTCGGTAGATGAAACCCCATGCCCGTTGAATTGGGGTAATAGTAGGATGAAGAGAAAGAAAGACTACTCATCCTTAACTTCTCTACTAAAGACCTGGTCTGACAGGAAGGTTAAGATCAAAAAGGTTGACAATGAGGAAGTGAGTCATCAGGGAACATTGGACTAGGGGGAGCATCACATCGAAATATTTCTTTATTCTGAAGAGGAAGTAGTTGAGCATATCTTACTCCTCAATGCGTCTGAAGTGGAGGAAGAAAAAATGGGTGGGAGACCTCTGGAGGCAACACTCAATGAGGAGAAATATGATTGGGTGGACAAGTAGTATCTAATTCTTATCAGGAGGTTCAACAATGGTAAAATTAGAATTGAGTATTATATACCGACAAAGGACCAGCTTGCTGCTGAGTTTGAAAAAACATTGATAGAGACTCCTAACAGGCAGGTAATATCTATTTCATGGAATTTGTTTAGGGAAAAGGAAACTGGTAATATTATGTTTATCTTCAATTATTCTGTTTAATTTTCTACTGGTTGCTGTCTGGTTTGGGTGCTTTATGGTTCAGTTTTATCCTGCTTGTGGACCTGTTTTCATGTGTTTGTTAAGGTGATTTTAGTATGATTCATCCCAACAATAATAGATCTTCCTCAGATGGGGTTCAGAGCACGATTCCTGCTACTGAGCATGCCATTGGGATTTGGAAGACTAAGAGGTAATGGCTTCGCCATCGGTATCGGGCCCGTGCACCCTTGTGTGTGATAGTTAGCAGAGTGGTATGCATTTCTGAGGGTTTGTCGACATGTGGTAGGTGCTGGGGAGATGTAGATCCATTTTTTAAGTTTGGTTCTCGTTTGGGATTATTTTTGTTGTATTTCAGAACATTTCAGTTTCTCACCTTTCCCTTAAATGTTTTTTGTTAAAAAAAAATTTAATTTTCAGTCTATAAGAGTTTTCCACATTCAATGGCCTCTCACAAAACCGTTACTTATATTGACATCAAAAACATAATACCCAATATCTTTTAAGCATACATAGATAAAATATTTTTAAACAATTTTATATTGAATAATGCATCCTCCACTCCAATTAACTAATCACTGATAATATATTTAGAATATTTTATTTCAATCCCTCTTAATGTTAATTCAATTCATCTCAGAATTATTTTGAAAATAAAAAAAATTAATTTTTCAGTATTAATTTTTTAAATATATTTATAACACATTTCTAATTCTCACAATGAAATTGTAATATAAGGTACTATTTCGGGATTTTCCAAATTATAGTTACAAAATTGATCCAAATTTTTGATGTGATCATATATGTGTATGTGAGATATTCCATTAAAGAAAATTATTTTTTATAAATATTTTATATTTAAGTTCCTTATTTTTTAACGTTTTTTGATTTGTGTTCTTATGTTATTGACCATTTTAATTTAAATGATCATAATTTTTCAAGTATAAATATTGTAACTCAATATCCATTGTTGGTGGGATATTTATATTACATTCCTGGTATTTTTTTAATTGAGTAAAATGTAAAAAAAATTATTATGGGGATCGTACAGAATATAATTATATGATTTGAATCATCTTTTAATGATTATGAATTATTTGTTTTTTACATTAAGAATATAGTCATAATTGGTTAAAAATATTTTTTAAACATAATTATGGAATTTTAATTCGGAATCCATTTAACAATATTTTTTTTCATTCATTGCCTCTATATATATCATACTATATCTACAATATACGAATTTACGTTTATTTAAATAAATTATTATAATTAATGTTACACAACTGGGAATTGATGTATTTTTGATGAGGTAGCATAAAAAATAGTTCATTTTAGAAAACGACATCACAAATAGTTTTTTTTCAAGGGACCTTTATAAAAAAAAGTTTATTTGCAATGGGAGATGTACCGGTATAAAATAGTCTATCCCAGTTCAAAAAAACAATTTTGTGATAGGTGGTTGTGCTCATTACAAATAAGCACATATGACAGGATGATATACTTGTCAAAAAAAAATTAAATACAATAGTAAACAATTAAAAAAATAATAAAAATAATAGAATTATATAAAATATAAATAAAACTAAATTAATAAAAAAATTTAAAATTAATAAAAATTTAATAAAATAAAAATAATTTAATTTAATTAAAAAAATATAATTAAACATATAAAAATATAATAATAATAAATAAAAAACCAATAATTATAAAATAATTAAATCAAAAATGTATATATAATAAAAATAATAAATTAATAAATTAATAAAAATCTAAAAATTCATGATAATATAATAATAATAATAAAACATAAAAAATAAAAAATGTTAAAAAAACAAGAAAATAAAAAAAATTGTTTACAACTACATAAAAATTGAACTATGTAGCACAAAAAATATATGAATTAAAAAATACGTACATTCCAAAGTTTATAAAAATTACATAAGTCATTGAGGGGGGGGGGGGGTCATCTGGAGGAGGTTGTTGCGGGAACTCCATCAAAAATCCTTGATTCAGACATCACATGTACTCCATAATCTTCTCTTTTTTGTTTCACTTTCCATTAACGAATCTCCTAATGATGTTGTTGCTGTTGTCGAAAGAGCTCCTCCTTCTCCCTATGCATGGTCTCAATAAGCTCACCATGATCTTATAGCTACTCTAGATATTTTCTAGTCGATGATGATGACTCTACATGAGATTCTCATTAGCAATTCGACTTTGAAGCATTTCTATAATAACTCCTAAGCGTCAATTGACAGTCAAAACTAATAACTTGGCCTTTATCCAAGGAATACTAAGTCACCTAAACCGAAATTTATTCATTAAATACTTATGCACTAGTGATACGATCTTCAGTTTCACTGTAACTCTCATTCTGTGTCTCAGAAGTCGTGGCCTCATATGAATTCTTCAATTTCAATTTAAAATTTAATATTTGAAATATTATTTTATGTAAATTTTATAACTAAAAAAAGGAAAACAATATTATAAAACTAGAGATCACCTATAATCCCCCTAGTGATATGATCCTTGTACATACTCTTATAAACATCTAACTCAATTATATTGAGATGTTCAGCTGCCTATTTGAGTATAAAATAAAAATTTCTTATTTAATGTTATATAAATTATAAAAAAGAACTTACCATATGTCACTGATGCATACTAAATGTATGAATAAAATATCAATGCTTCATCTCCTACCTCCACTAATTATGTTGACCTAATGATACTATCCAATGAAATAAATATCCCATCAAACATTAACATAATTAAACCCTTTCCTAATATTATTTGTAATTTGGTTGATGGGTGAAACAAGACAAAATTCTTTGACTCCCTATTTCCACACATTGGTCCTTATTAGATTGTGAAAAAACTGATGGCAAGTTCAAACATAGAGATCTCCCATTCCTCCAAGATAAATACTCGCATTCTATCATCAACCAGATACCATAAACCCTACAAATAATAAATAATATCAACTTACTAACAAAATATACTTCAAAAAAATTATTAATAATTTTTGTACCATCCAATAATCAAACATGTGGTGCTGAATATCTATGGAAATATAATACTATGTCACCCATACTCCAAAAAAATTATTCGTCAATATAACAATACCCATTCCAACAGTTATATGTGAAAATATATGGAAAAAATAGAATTAATAATAAAAAACGTAGTATATAAATATATTTAATAAAATTTATGAAAACTAACTAAAATACAAAACTAAACATACATATTCTTGTGTAGAACAAACTCATGATATAGATTAAACATAGATAGGGTCAAGAATCATCAATATCAAAATACCATAACTCCTCTAAGTGGTTGTTGAACCACTAGTAGTCTAAGGGTTTGATGATGCAACATCATGCTCCTCGCCAGGTAGATGAGCCTCCTCCAACTCAAAAAATAGATAAGATAATCATTCATCATCCATCTGAAAAAAATGAATTTTTTTAACAAATAGTTGAAATCCACTATTATATATAAATAAAATAGATATATGTTATAAATATAAGTATAATATTTGATTATAACTAGTACATAATTATAAAAAATTCTTGTACATCCTCATCATAGTTTATGATGGTTTAGATATCTTAATATTCCTTCCTAGTATCATCAATATTCATATGTGTTTCAGCATTATAATTCCATTCTATTTCGAATTCATTGGTTATATCAATTACATCATCATCCCCATTGACCCAAAACTATGGAATGTCACATTGATATTCATGTCTCTCTGGTAAAAAGATAGATTTTGTGTAGTCTCTTAAAAAAGTTCAATTACTTGTAGTTCATTGAAATCACATTGACTATGGATAAATTTATTTTTTGAAAAATTCATTTTTTATGCTCCACAATTCACTTGACTCTCTTGAAGAAGAAGAATAATTTTAATAGAAATTTTTATATACATGATGAACCAATAAACATGTTTCATTTATGGAAAGAATATTTTAATATTTAATATCAATGATTTCACGGCATAGATGAACACACAATCCCCTCTTATTATCTTACCAATGATGTTTAAACATCATTATGTAATTCTTTCATAGATAGAATAGTTAAAATATTTCTTTAAACAATCCGTAAATGTAAACATCACTTTCTATATGATGAAATCCTCTCAAGAAAACACCACTATTCACTGTTTTTATAATCTATATGTATTTTTATTAAATTTAAAATCCATTCACCATATCTAAATTATAATATTTCACCATTTTGGATGGTATGTTACTCAATACAGACAACCGATTATCAATTTTATCACCATGTTGAGATACCTTAGTATATGAAAACACAAAATGAACATTACAAGTAATAAATTCATTTTATATGTTAAACCATAAAAAAATTCATTAACTAGAAGGAAAAAAATTTACCATCTGTTTTTAATTGAAATTTAATAATTTAATGTAAAAATGAGATTTTTTAGGTCAGATTTTATAACTGACATTAGAAATAAACATTTTTATCTTTAGACACCCGTTTTTTAATAAATTTTCATCCTATTCCCTATTACATAAGTTTTTTAACTATGGTTTTTATATAATCCTAAGTTTAATATCCTTATATAATTATTTTAATGTGATTTTTTATTATCCAACATTATAACCCTTTTTTAATGTCGATTCAGGAAAAGTGATTCTAAAAACCATCATAGAGATCTTTTAAAATTGGTTTTTTTATGAACTAATCTCAAAAGTAATTTTTAGTTTTTTATTTAAAAAACAGATGACTAAAACAGGGATAATGTTTTAGATAATTTCATAAGAATTTATTTGAATGGTTTTGGATTTGAAACAGAGTTACATAATAGAAGTTATGACAGATAGAATTTGGAAATCACTATGATTTGATAGATACAACTCGTTTAAAAAATATTAGAAAAATAAAAGATAATGAAAAACCAAATGAAAAAACTAAAATTAATAATTAGAAAAAATTTATATTATTATGGATGTTTCCTTCAAAATGATATTTTGTTTAACATCATTTCTCTTTTTTAGGGTATGACTTATGCGGCAATGAAACCTATTATTGATAAAGAATTTTGTATCTTGTTTGGTAAATCTATTTGAAATTTTTTATATTTGTGAAATGGTCATAAGAATAATGAATCATTATAAGGAATATTATTAAGATGTTTATCAATAAATGAAAATAATAATAAATAAATTCCATTATTAAAATACGTACGGTGTTCAAATCATTAATTGAAGATGCTTTGAAAATTTAACTGAATCAAATTTGATTAAATAATGAAAGAAAAATAATATGGATTTAAATATAGTATATGGAAATATTTTCAATAGAATCATTTTGAAATTTACCTGTGGTTTTGAAAAATTAAACAAATTTTTTTTAAAAATGAAATACTGCTCCAATGTATTTGAAATTTCAGTTTTGATATCATTATTTACAAAAAATAATGCAAAGAATTAATAAAACTAGATTTTGGCTTATATTTTTAAGTGGTAATTTAGATCAAATAGAGTTATTGATCAAAAGTTATGACCATTGAAATTTGGACTTCTTTAAGACATATCTTAGAGAAGTTAAACTTTTGACATCCAAAAATTTTTATCTGTAAGTCCATAGTTTCTCTAAGACTAGTCTATTAAAATATATGGAAAATTAATCATTTTTGGTAATCATATTTTTCATCATATTTTGGTAAAAAACAATGCCGAAAAGTTATTAATTTATCTTTTGGAAACCGTGTTTAAGAAACATGAAGAAAAAGAATTTATCAAACTATCTTTTGAGATCATTATTTTCAAAAAAAAATTAACATTACAAAAGATACCCAATTTGTATATTGTCTTATAATATTTGATTTTAGTCTTCATTTATTTCAAACTGAGTTATAGATCAAAATCTATTTCCTTTGATTGTTGGACTTCTCTTAGATATGTTGACCTTCCGACATCAATAACCTTTGATCCATAAGTTTTTTTTCTCCAGGACTAGTAAATTCAGAGATTAGGAAAAATACTAAATCTTGGTAATCATATATTACATTGTTTTTTGTAAAAAACAGATTCCAAAAGATAGTTTTTTTTAACTTTTGGTGTCTATTTTTAGAAAATTTGAGCAAAACATAAATAAAACATTATTTTAGATTTATTTTTATTAAAAAAAATCATCATAAAGGATTTTAAACATATATATGGTCGTATATTTTTTTTTTCAGAGTTCATTTCGATCAAATGGAGTTATAGATCCAATGTTATGGACTTTAAAATTTGGAATTTTCTACGACTTCTCTAAGAGATGATCAACAATCTGTATCCATTACTTTTTTATTAGTTAGTATTTTTTCTCCAAGACTTCTTAATTCAGATCATATGAAATATAATAAATATTATAAATCATATTTGACATGTATGATGGAAAAAAACCTGATTCCATAAGATAGTTTTCTTTAACATTTGGCATCGGTTTTTTGAAAACTGACGCAAAAAAAGATGTTTCTAAAAAAAATTTGCATCGTTTTTAGGTGAAACAAAAACATAAATTAGTGATAAAAATTATTCAATGATTTTTTATAAAAAATAGTTTCTCAAATTCCTCTTGTATTATATTTTACATCAGTCTCTATGGACCTACTTTTAAACGACAATATTAAAGACCATTTTTCTACTAGTGATTACTTTCTTCTGAAACCAAGATGAAAATTTTTTCCCACTTTTTTTAAAGATATGCTACTTTAATTTATGGAAACTATTACTTTATATGATTATCATATAACAAAAAATATTAACATTAAAATACTAGAAATATTAGTGAGTAAGTGATTGGATAACTCACAGTGCAGAAAGTATTGTTCCATCATAGTAGAGCAGAACAGATGTATGAGTTCAGTGATATTCATCATATGAATGAAATTGTTAAGGAACTCCTCGATATGGGTTTTTAGTTTTATTACAAAATTTTAATGGATTTTTCATTTTATCATCATGTTTTTCATCATTACGGCCCATGTAGTAATTTCTTTAGGGTTATTCATTTTGAAAATAATGAGGGAGAAAAAATAATCTCAATCAAATATGATTCTTCATTTGATCCTTCAACTGATTCTTTTTTACCTACCTATTTCATTAATTTAATCATACATATCTTGAATGTTTATATCCATTGTAACTATAATGACCCTTTACATTTGGATTCATACGACATATGTAATATCTAATGTTCCATTATAATACATAATGTCCGTGGTAATATTTTTTCCAATTTATATAACACTAAACCAACATCTTCTTTCATTATATAGATTTTATCATTGTCTATTATCAAGAAAAATAATATCAGACAGATGATGATATTTTCCTTAGTAAATCCCAACTCATATAATTGAACAGTCTTCTAAATCAAATCATTAAAGGTGTTTCTATTATAAAATGACAATCATTACTTTGTAATCCACTAATATGACTATTTTAGTCACATCTAGACAAATTAGAATCATAACTATATTTAAGCCTCATATAGATAATACACTAACAAAATTATCAAATTTTTTCATTGCGAAAACTATCATCCTTTTTTGGCCTCAATAACTTATGTGATCCGACATTTTAATATAGTTTAAGTTCTAGTCTCCAAAAAACATGGCCAAGATCTAATCATACATTTACATTATCTCTATTCTTACATGGTGGGTCCAAAACTATATATAATATGTTATCAAAACATTCATTCTCAACATCATTGACATATACCATGTGACAGAACAAAAAAACATACTAATGAGGTAAATCCCAAAAAATGATATGTTTTATCAAATTGTGTTCTTTCTCTATTCAAAAATATTTATGCTTTTTTATAGTCTTTATAAATGTAATGGGAGTTAATGAGAGACAAAATATTTTAACACTATACCCGAGATCATTGTTTCATGTCCATCTATTTCAATTATGCCTTTCAAAAAATGATATTGAATCCTTCTAAAATGATGGTCGGTGGAATGAAATCTACGATTACAAGAGAAAAAAAATTTCCTTCTATTGATGATCATAAACTTATTTTTGTCTCTCATAATGCAAGGACATAATTTTGGTCCATGCATACTCCATCCAGATAACATGTCATATGTTTGGAAGTCGTTAAGATTCAACATTAGTGTATCATTCCAGATGAATTTTTTTGCATCAAAGTCATATGTACTAACACCATTACTCCACAATAAATTTAATTTACCAATAAATGTAATCAAACAGACATCAATATTATTTTTAAGATATCATAGAAATAATAAGGCCAAAAAGTTATAAGTCATATTCAGAAACATCAATGATGTAAATTGTATGGAGTTATGATGTGGCCCAAAAAGAATATTTACAATCATAAGAACCAAATGGATAGAAACTGTTATTAGAAATACCAAGTCACACCTTTCTAGATTCAAAAGAAAAATAAATTTGTACTTGGTAAAATTGATTCTCTGATTCAACATCTTAGGGATGATTTAATATTTTGATGGTTTAGATATTAGTTTTCTTCCATGAAATCATTGATGTTGTGTTCTCAATCATTAATAAAACTAAAATATATTTATAATAGATAAATAGCACAAATGTTTTATAGGAATAAATGACGAATTCCAATGTTGATCCAATTTATACCGCATTTTTCTAAATGTAAGAAAACTTACCAATTAATCATTTTAATCATAATATAACATTAAATGATTTAAAAATGCATGAATCTTCTAATAACAATGACCAAGATTATGAACCAGACTCATTCTCTCCTATATATTTTTAGATATGAAATTTTATTCTTGTAGAAGTGATTTTCCCTAAGAGAATATATGATCAAAATAGTTATTTTATATTACATTATCTAATTTAACATCCATCAATTTATCACTCGCTTCAAATTTTATTATCATGATATCAGGATATAAGGAATCCTTAGTAGACATAAATATCTCATTAAATTAAGATAGTTCCATCTCAAAATTTAAATCAATATCATCGTGAATTTTATTTTATTGAAATGATGAACCTTCCATATCATATACAAAATTTTTATTTTTTTTGGATTTGGAACAAAATTAAAAGTATCATCTCTGAAAAAGCGTTCCCCATGTTGATACCAAAACACATAATCAATTAAAAAATAAAAACACAATAGATGAAACCCAATGAGTTCAAATGTTTTCAAACTCAACAGATCACATTTCATAGATAGATACTTAATTATCACTTGTAAAAAAATTTGGGGTTTGATGATGAAAATGATAAAAAAATTACTCAAATCCTTCAAAAAATACATGATTTAATACATATCCATTTTATTAATTTTATTATTTATCCAACAAAAATATTGCAAAAAACTATTTTTGACATCTTTAATTCATATTTCATTAAAAAATATAAAATAAATAAATGGTTTGGGAATAATTTTATAGAAGAAAAAAATAAATTTAAAAAATGTAAAAAATTGAAAAAAATTATAATTTACATGTAAATGCTGTCAATGTTAACTATTTACCACTGATTATTACAAAATACCAATAATTTTTACTAATTTTTCATTCTTTATATCTATATATCACATATTATTACTAATAACCACTAGTTATTACTGAATTCCACTTATTATTATTAACACTAATTATTACTAATTGATGATCATTTATACTAAATTATAGTGATATACCATTATATTTTACTAATTAATGCTACATAATGATATTTTTTACTCTATATTTTGATTTATAGTTAAAATTTTCTAGTCTCCTCCTATTGTTGCTTCCATTGTCACACCACTACATGTTCTTTTTTCTGGAAGCCTATTGACAAAATTGGAAATATTTGGCACAAATTGGTCAATTCTATTCACATTATTAATGGAAATTGTATGATTTTCATCTATTTATTCATTAATAAGACATTATATTACATTTAATTATATATTAATAAAATAGTTTATATCATAGATTTTATATTCTATAGGTGATAAAACCAATTTATACAAAACAATGCTCAATTTTTTTATTGCTCAAATTTATGTGACCGATGTCCAATCAATGAAAAATATACTTCTCATGAGGCTACTTCCTTAATCAATGTTTCAACACTAATTACTATTTACAACTAATTATTACTAATTATAACTAATTATGACTAATTACCACTAAATTTTACTAATTACTACCAATTATTACAAATTTTTAATAATAACAACTAATTTTTACTAATTTTTACCAATTTTAACTAGTTACCACTAATTGTTACTATATTTTACTAATTACCAAAAATTATTTCAAATTATTAGCAATTATACTAATTACTACAAATTATTAGTAAGTATTACTATTTTTTCTAATTTTTAGTAATTATTAAAAATTAGTGCTAATTTTTCCTAATTATAAGTAATTTTAACTAACATTTACTAATTATTTCTAATTGTTACTCATTACAACATATTATTACTAATTACCACTAATTACCACGTATCATTTCATATTACCACAAATTTCAACTAATTTGTACCAATTATTACTAATTAACAATAATTTTTACTAATTTTTACTAATTAACTCTTTTTACTATGTTGGTACTAATTAATGGTATTTTTTCTATTTATTTTTAGTCACCTCAATTTATGAGTAATTTTTACTAATAAACACTATTTTTTAATAATTATTACTAGTTAGAAATATTTTTAACTAATTACCACTAATTATTACTACTAACAACTTATTGTAACTATTTTCCAGTAATTATTAAAAATTATTATTATTTTTAACAAAATTGTAATATTTTTTTACTAATTTTTAACAATTATTTCTAACCTCCACTAATTGGTTATAAATATTAATAATTATTACTAATTACTACTTATTACCACAAAATATTGATAATTTCTACTAATTAACACTAATTATTACTGATTATCATGAATTATTACTATTTATCATGAACTCTTACTAATTACAAGGAATTATTATTATTTATTTATATTTACCACTAATTATTACAAAATACCACTAATATATATACTAATTATTACTGTTTTTACTAATTATTGTTATTTTTTACTAATTATCTCTAATTACAATACTTACAACTAATAAGAGTAATTTTCCCTTATTATTACCAATTACAACTTATTTTAACTAATTATTGCTCATTATTTCTAATTATTACTAATTATTAAAAATTATTAATAATTTTTCTTAGTTATTAATAATTACCAATAATTATAACTAATTACCACAAATTATTACCAATTACCACCACTATTTCTTAATTACATCTTATTTTTATTAATTTTCACTAATTATTAATAATTATATGTAATGATAACTAATTTTCCCTAATTTTTAGTAATTTTTACTCATTACTACAAATTATTATTTATTATTACAGATTTTAACTAATTTTTAATAATTATTACCATTTTAAAATAATTATAAGTAATTATTACTATTTTTTATTAATTATTACTAATTATCACAAATTGCATTTAATTATAGCTAATGTTTACTAATTTCCTTTTTTACTAATTATGATAAATGTTTACTAATTAACATGAATTATTACTAATTTCTAGTAAATATTAATAAATATTACGAATTCAACCTAATTTATGATTCTTTAACTAATTTTTCCTAATTATTACTAATTACCACTAATTGATACTCATTACAGCTGATTATTACTAATTACCACAAATTTTTACGAAATTTCCGCAAATTTTTACAAATTCTTACTAAAATATACTAATTACCACTAATTTATACAAAAATAAAATAAATTACACCTTTTTATTTAAAAGGATAATTAAATTATTACGAATTACTTCTGATTTTCAAAAATAATTAATTTTTTGTACTAATTACAAGTAATTTTACTAATTTTTAACAATTTTTACTAATTATTTCTAATTATTACTAATTATTACAAATGCCCAATAATTTCCACTAATATTTACTAATTATAAATATTTAGTACTATTGTTTACTATTTTTTAAAAATTATAAATAAATACATCTAATTACCATGAATTTTCTACTAATTATTACTAATTATAACTATTTATTACTAATTATTAATTTTTTACTAATTATTAATAATTATCGCAATATTTTGTTAATTATAAGTAACTAACACTAATTTGTATAATTTTATAACAATTTCTTATATATTATTACAATTTATTATTAATTATTACTAATTACCACTAAATATTACTAATTGCAACAAATTATCACAGATCATTACAATTTGTTTTTTCTATTTACCAATTATTATTACTATTTTAAACTAGTTTTTTGTTATTTCTAATTATTAGTAATTAATATTTATTATACAATTTTTTTTTAAAAAATTATATGTTTTTTATTAATAAAATAGAATATTTTATACTATTTTGTTACAATTTATTACTAATTTTACTATGTTATTAATAATTACAATTAATAAGTACTAATTACCACCAGTTATTACTAATAACACATATTTATTACTAATTACTAAAAATTAAAATGAATTATTTAAATATAGAGTTATTTAATTTTAAAGAAAAACATTACAACAAATAAATATAAATTATTTCTAAAAAAATAAATGGAATATAAAACTATTTGATTCAGATTAAATATAATTGTTACTAATTAATAATGATTATTTCTAATATTAAATGATACAAATTAAATAATAAATAAAAACAAATAAATAACTTGAAACTGAACCTCTCAGCAGATAAAAACATTCAAAGCCGATCCCCTGTAATGTTTAAATCATAGAAAATTTTATTCTTAAAAATATGTGAGTAGATAAGATCAGAGAAGTTTGATGATGATTGGAATGAAAAATTTCACACGTGTATATATAGGTTTGATAAGTGGTGATTAGACTATTATCTACGATACCCATCACAAGGAAATCTGTAGTTATTAATTACAGCGGCGATAAAAAATATTATTTGTGACAGGCCTCACAAAAAATTTCCATTTCGTGCTTTGGGTTGAAGAGATTGCCAATTGTATTTGAGATGGGAAAAAATACCTTTCCCAAATACTTTGTTTATCAACTATTTGTGATGGGATATGATTCATATCACCAATCGTCTATTTTGACCGAATATTTGTGATGAGTCCTCTACCTGTAACAAGTATCTCTTTGAAAAATGATGAAATTCCTGCAGTATTATACTATGTTTCTTTATACAATTTATTGCTAAAATATGAAATACATAATATTTAATTATAGTTTATACAATACATAAATTCTTTGAATGATTAATTCATCCTTTTAAATTGATTTATTGAATAAAACATGTTGCCATAGTGGTTCCTTCACAACATGATATGTTAGCTTTTCTCATAGATTTTAGAAATATAATATTATTGTTTGAAATTATCTAATGTACCAATAAAAACAAATCATTAACACATCTATAAAAATAATATATTAATCAAAATATAAATTTCATGAACTGGAATGGTCATATATAAATATTCATTTCAAACATAGAGAAGTTGTGAAGCCAAGTGATTGACAAAAAGAAATTATTTTCTATGATGGAACTAGAAATAATGGATGGAGTTGATTATTCCATTATTAATTAAACTCAAGAATAAAAAAATCTTAAAAATTTTATTCAACAAAATCCATTTCAGTAAATCTGAAATGACTTATTTTTTCCATTACATTACTATAAAATATTTCTATATATATTTTATGAGCTGGGTTCTGATACGGTGTATGATTTTGAGGGAAAATATTCAAGGAATTAATGCTATAAAATTATTAAATATATGTTATATTACATGTGATTTGTTTTTTAATTAAAATGGGATAACTCTCAAATTGAAACTTGGATAATATATCAAAAACTGATGTCGATTATGAAACATGATGATTACACCAGGCACGCCCTCACATATGTAGGCTGGGATAATTTAGGTATTTCAATCATTGGTGGGGGGATTTTATATTAAATTAATTAATTAATTTAATTGTTATATTTATGATGACCTATTAGGATTTTCTATAAATTCACTATTATGGTGATTTGTATAGGCTTAGCCTCATATCCTCGAAATCACAAAGCGATATTCATCCTATCCTTCCACTGGCGAATCAAGTTCCAATGATGATGAATCTATGGATCGGGGAAGATCAGGATTCAGTGAATGAAACTACTTCCTTCAATCACTGGAATACTTGTTCTTCGATGATGAACAATCTAATATTCATATAGGACTCAACAATCACTTTTAAATTAAATTTACTGAGCAGAATAAATCATTTTATGATCTATACCAATTGTGGCCTTTTCATGCACCGATATATTTAAATTTATATGTGTTATGTATGTTGTCTAACCCGAATATCTTGGTTCTTGATCACTGTTAATGAATGCTTTCCAATGATGCTTAAATATCTGTTCATGTTCCTTACTCCAATAATATATTCACTTTACCTCATTCAATGGACCCCCATGGTACCAGTTCGACATTGTTATGCAGTACTGAGCCCGGGCGGACAACCAGAATAAAGAAAATTCTGCATGTGAGCGCTGGATCGAAGACCAAGAGATTATTCTTGGTATATTATGGGTTTTCGGTGATCATTTTAATGACCATATATCAACCCCTAAATGAAAGATGAACATGGGTGTGTGTGATGTGAGAAAATTCATATGAAACTACAGTAAATTGTTTTTGGGCCACTGGATTAGCGGGATCCACTTGTCAGAGATTGATCCACTAATTAGAGGTGGAGAGATATCCGAAATTGAATATTGAATTCTGGATCTGTAGCTTGGAACATGGATCCAAATTTCAATGAAAAGCCAGACTATATGAAGTGTATCATGTTAATATCACAAAATGTTCCCCCAATGATGTTTTGGATAGGGTTTTGGACATTTATAAGGATGCTATGGTGTTTATCCCTCATGGATGTTATGTACCAATTTCCTCGGTGGTCTAGCCATGTGGCGGAGCACATAGGTAGGACCCCAAGTGTCAATACATTTCCATGTACACAATCATGTACCGATGTACATGGAAATAGCCATGGTCCATGGGGATGGCCATATACATAGGCGACACAACATGTGATGATGGATTTTGATTACAAAAGTACATTGATAGGTGGTGGATACATGAAATCGGTGAAATTCATGGGAGGTACCTTCACCGGAATGGTAATTTCATGTTTACCATCAACACATTTTGTATCTATATATGGTAGGGGTTCCATTAACCTCTAAGGACACATCCAGGTAAAGGTGTGTGACCACACACTGTGTGGGTCCTCCAAACATGGGTATCCCTTGTTTCATTTTTGTACAAATTTAATCGTTCATATCTTCTTTGTCACAATCCATGCTGTTTCACAAACCAAACCGGAATCCAACCTTTTCCATGAAAAGGAACAATGGGTATTCAAAATCCCCATAGTCTGGAATAAGTGCACAGGTATTATAAGAAAATGTCTGGGAACAAATTACCCGAGTTTATAAACATTAGACATCCAAAAATAATAAATACACTGAATCTGAGAATTCTCAACTAAGTAATCCTTAAAAAAATTCCCAATTGAATTACATGATTCTCATAAAATAATAAGAGGTACATAACTAAAAAAGAAAAGTAATACTAAATCATAAATCAACACATGACACGGGTCATCGCCCTCAAGCCATCTCCATAACATCGCACTGAGAATTGAAGCTAACAACCCAAACCCATGTCTCCAAGGAACTTTACCATAACTATTTCAAACATTACAAAGTCTACTTACACCCAAATGAGTATGTTGGGCATAAGGCCCCAGATTTAAACCTTACATAATATTGAATTAAATGGATAATTCACATTGAGGATCTTTTCAGGTTTAGAGTTTTAGAGAATTAGATCTGAACTATTACATCTCAAAAGACTACAAAGTAGACACTTCTACTAAGTTTCCATAAAATAAAAAATCATAAAAAAGAAACATGTATAGTTCCATGTTTTAGATAGAATGACTATTCCTTGATCCCATCCTTGACCCTATTCCACATTACGCCCTGTGAAAAAAATTTCAAAAATAGGGGTGAGCATAAAAAACTCAGTAAGGGATACACAAAGAATGAAAAATGTTAGTTTTTCAAAGCAACAACTAAACCATGTATACTTTATCAAATTGATACTTTTCACATTTATTAATTAGTAAAAACTCTTCACTAAATAAAAGATCATTATTTACCCTTTTTGTAACCAAAATATTACCATAAAACCCATATAAGGAACACATAACATATAAATGTAACTTGAGACATAAACATACTTAAATGGAATAACCATATGGTCGACTTACACATATATCACTTAATGGAATAGCCAGACGACCGACTTCCATACCCAATGAATTGGAAGTTATAACATAACCACCCGTCCTGGTATTCATGGCACCACCCGTCATATGGTTTATCACGTAACCACCCGTCAAATGTCCAAGTACCATTACAAAATCATAAGACATAAAACAAATTTAATGGAAAGAAAAAATTTCCACACTTTGATCACAATATATCACATAAATATGTTGACATAAGAAATACATTATAAAAACCATTTTCAATACCAAAATACATAAAAGATTATATGGTATTTATTTCATTTTAAAAACATTACGGCTTTTTGAGGAAGCATAAGACCAACTAATACTCGCGGCGACGGAAAAGGTTGTTGTCACCGCGTACGTTAAAAGAAACATTCCTTTTTGTAGTTTAGTAAAATGCTTCATATAAAAAGATTACTTTTGAATAAAATTAAAAGTCAAAGGGGTTTATAAACCGTATAAAAGAAATTTGTGTATAAAACAAAATATGCCTCAATGAATGGAGATTGAGACAAAGTCCCTTACCTCATGTCTGATGTGACTCGATTGCTCTTTAATCTCCTGAATAATAAACTAAAGTTAATTTCTACTTTCTTAAGAACATTTTTCAAGTTTATTATTCCTTTTATATAACTTATTGTCATGTTATAAATGTAATTTAATCATTTAATTTAATAAAGTTCATTTTGTCGATATTGGGTACTTAAGTCAAAAATGGACTTCTTACAATTAAATGTTTTTATGTGGTCAAAGGTTCATTATATACAGAATGATATTCATGATTTGGGTATCATATATATCATATATATCCAGCATATACATGTATTAATAATTTTACCAACATTTAGAGGTAATAAATGAAATGCACCATTCATGGAGACGGTAAGTCGTACGTACGCATGAACGCTACTTTCATTTCTATGTCATATTAATGGAATTAAAAATAAATTAGAGATATGTATATTTTAATTCCATAATTATATTAATAATTTATATGTAACATACATCATATATATCCATTATATATATGTACTTATAATAGTACAATACATTTGGGGACAAGAAATGAAATGCACTGTTCCTGGAGACGATAAGCCGTACGTACGCATGAACGCTACTTTCATTTCTATCTCATACATTAATGGAAAGAAATAATAATAATATAAAGGTATATTATAATTCCATTATAAAATTATATATAATAACTTTAACTCCATCATTTATACGTCCCACATAAGGCATTAACGAATCAAATCACTTTGAGGGGGCGGTAGTCCGCACTTCCTAAAATGAAGATATCGCGTTTACCCATAATGGAAACCATAAAGGTATGCCATAAATGAAAAATAAAGAAGCTTAAATAAAACATAAACCTATTATATATAATATATAAATATAGTGACATATTAATGGCCACCATTGAAGGTGTTATATCAGTGTCGAACAATCATCGTTTCGTGAGGAAAAAATTCTCCATCCACAGAAACTGTATGTTCTTTAACCATTAGATGTAGGTGTGTGTATGTGTAGATATAATAATTCACATAACAACATCCTAGTATATTTAATATACTTGTGTTGTTGCAAAATAAAGTAATAAAAATCTTTTAGGGGGTTGGAGAAGAAAAACATAATAACACAAGAGAAAACACTACCTTTAAAACGGGTAACTCTTTTTGATTTGAGCTCAAAGGATTCCTTGGGAAGAATTTTGCCCAATGTGAGGCTTATAGGAGTAAGAGAGGGATGTGGAGAGACAAAATGGGAAGGTGTTGGTCGATCCAAATGCTTGAGAGGTGTGGGTAAGGTGGTAGAGGTGGGGGCCTTTTATAAGAGGAGAAGAGGGGCACTCTTGGAAAATTATAAAAGGTTACTTTATTATAAAATGATTTTCGGAAACAAAAGGTCCCAAAATTATATACATAGAGGATAAGGTGATAAGGGTTCGAAATCCACCCATCCAATAGGTTTTTGACAAGTGTAGGTCTTAGATTTTAGATTATCTTTTCATTTTATTTAAATCGTTAAATAATGAGGTAATCGCTGCATCATCATGGTGTCATAAATAATTTAATTTATTTAATGTTTAAAAATTATTAAAAACAAATATCATGATGTAGGAAATCTTTTTTTATTTCCAATTAATATTTATAGTCAAATTTATGACTTTTATAACCCCATGTAAAAAAATTCGCAAAACAAAACATGTTTGTGACATTTTTATTTTAACATTAAATAAAGAGTTATTAATTCCATTTTCCTACCAAAGTGGCTCCATGGGGTCCCCAAGTTGACCCATGGATTGTATTGGTCGGCCATGACACATCCAATATGGTTAGTTTAGGTGTCAAGGTCATTTCATATTATTAAAACATTATTTTTACCTTAAATTATACAAATTACATCTAATCGCGAATAAAAACATAACGGTTACTATTCACCCAAAAATTATTTTTATCCCATTGAGCAACATTTTACTTCATAATGACAACCATGTATGTCGGATTTTTGAAATTAAAAACATAGAGGTGGTAAATTTTCATTTAAACGAAAAATTAGTTTTTTTAAGTACCACTTAGTGGTTTCACTATTCATCAAAAATTAATGTTTATCAGAAAAAATACCTAAACCTCACCCTAAGCTATATTTGATATTCCGAATTCAAAAATAATTCCTATTTTAAAAATTCAAAACATATAAGTTACATTAATTAATTTAATAATTAATTCCCGCTGTCAGGAAAAATAGCGTGTTTTTATGAAACAATATATATCAAAAGATTGACCAAAGTTTAAGTCCAATTTCAAAGTGAAATTATTTCCAACGACCACTATTCGATTAAATGATAAAAATATATTATAATTTCACTATAAAACCAATTAAAAATATAATCTAATCATATAAATACATTAGATTAAAAAGGGGTTTTGAATTAAAATAAAACATTTTTCACTATTCATTAAAAAAATGAACTTTATCGAAAAAATACCAAAAATTTACACAAAGTAAATTTTGATGTCCCGATTATGAAGAAGAATTTTTTTGGTCCAATAGAATGTATAAGAGTGACCAAAAGTATATTTAATGACGGTTCTCCATCAAAAGGAAATAAGTGGACCTTTAGTGAATATTAGAGTATATATTCCTAAAATTGAATTCTTTTCGTATTTTAAGCCTTTATCCTTTATAGGATAAATGTAAAAACATTTAACAAACATATATAATCATATTTTAGTTATTTCTATTCATTCCCGCCAATACAACGACTATGAGTTAACTACCATTTAAAATAATATTATTTAATTAGTAGTGTGCAACGTAAGATTTCAAAGAAACTCGTTGTTGCGTATCGGGCATGCTATCGAACATAGCTACCATTTAAAGTAAAATTAATATTTAATTCATAAATATTAATAAATATGAAAATGATTTATTCATTATTTACATGGGATGTTACATCCTTCCCCCTTTTGGGAATTGTGTCTTTGCAATTTTATTTACCTATCAAAATAAGTGGGGGTATTTATCTCTCATAGCAATTTCATATTCCAACATTGCCTCTTCAACCATATGGTTTTTCCACAAAACCTTTACCTGGTGAATTACCTTATTTCTCAACACTTGCTCTCTTTGGTCAAGAATCTGGACTGGTTGTTCTTCATAAGAGAGATTCTTTTCCAACTGAACTACCTCTATGCTCAAAACATGAGATGGACCTGGCATATACTTTCCCAACATAGAAACATGAAAAAAAATTGTGTACCTGAGATAAACTCGGAGGTAAATCCACTCGGTAAGAAATTGATCCAACTCTCTCCAAAATTTCATATGGTATAATGAAACTTGGACTCAGCATTCCTTTATTACCAAATCGCATCACACTTTTCCACGGTGAAACATTGAGAAAAAAATGATCACCTACCTCGAAAGATAGATCCTTCCTCCGGTTATCCGGAAAACTCTTCTACCTGCTCTGAGCTGTTCTCATGTGTTTCTGAATCAACTAAAATTTTTCTGCCATCTCTTCTACCAATTCTGGTCCCATCAGCTTCCTTTCACCCACTTCATCCCAAAAAGCTAGAGTTCGACACTGTCTACCGATAAATTTCTCAGACGGAGCCATCTGTATACTAAAATGAAAACTGTTATTATATGAAAATTCAACCAAAGAAAGAGGTTGGTCCCAACTTCCCTGATAATCCATCGACCAAGAACATAGCATATCCTCCAATGTCTGAATTGTTAGTTCTGACTGCCCATCTGACTGAGGATGAAAGGCTGTACTAAAATTTAATTCAGTACCCAACGACTTATCAAGGGGCTTCCAAAAGTTATAAGTAAACCTGGGATCACGATTAGATACAATGGATAGGGGAACTACATGCAACCTGTCTATCTCTTTAAGATACTATTGAGAAAGTTGATCTTGAGAGAAAGTATCTTGAAAAGGAAGGAAATGAGCAGATTTAGTCAAGCGATCAACAATAACCCATATTGCATTATTACCTCGAGATGTCCTCGGTAATCCCACAACAAAGTCCATGGATACGTTTTCCCATTTCCACTCTGGCAATAGTAATGACTGCAACATCCCTTTCGGTAACTGCCGCTCTACTTTAACCTTTTGAAAAGTCAAACACTTTACAGTAAAATCAGAAATATCTTTTTGCATTCCATCCCACCAGTAATACTCCCGCGGATATCTGTACATCTTAGTACTGTCATGATGAACTGAAAACAGGGAACTATGAGCCTCACATAACAACTCATTCTTCAACTGTGAATCACCAGGAACACATAATATCCTCCCAAACATCAAAACACAATCATTATCAATGTTAAATTCATGCAACTTACCCTTCTGAACCAGATCTACCTTTTTCTGCAAGCCACTGCCTTTCTTCTGCGCTTGCTTAATTATGTCTGATAAGGATGATCTCACTGACACCTGAAACAATACAGAAGAACTTCCTGCACCAACAACTTCTATACAAAAGTTCATCAAATCAAGAACCAAAGGATCTCGTTCTAAACGTAGAATGGTTAATAAAGCATTACTTTTTATACTCAAAGCCTCATCCACATTATTTACTTTTCCCGAATGGTAATGAATTGTAAAATCATAATCCTTTATTAATTATAGACATCTCCTCTCTCTCATGTTCTATTATTTCTGAGTAAATATACACATTAAACTTTTTTGATCAGTATATATTGCACACTTTACTCCATACAAATTATGCCTCCAATTTTTTAGAACAAATACAACAGCAGCTAATTCCAAGTCATGTGTAGGGTAATTTACCTCAATAAGTTTCAACTGACGTGAAGCATAAGCAATTACCTGATCATTCCGCATTAGGAAGAAACCAAGTCCTTTCAACAAAGCATCACTGTAGATAACAAACTCACCATTCCTGGAAGGAAGTACAAAAACTGGAGCATTGACCAATCCTCTTCTCAACTCTTGAAAAAAATCATCACATTCTTTTTTCCAGAAAAACTTAACACCCTTCCGAGTTAGCTTAGTCATTGGACTAGATTACTATGAAAACATTTCAATAAACCTTCGGTGGTAACCTGCTAAACCAAGAAAACTACGGATCACGGTTACATTGGTGGGTCTTGTCCATTCTTCAAAAACTTTTTTTTAGGATCAATAGTTATGCCATTTTTTGAAATAATGTTACCGAGGAAAGAAATTTGTTGTAACCAAAACTCACACTCACTAAATATTCTATATAGTTTCTTTTCTTTTAAGGTTTTCAAAATAACCCTTAAATGAATTTCATGCTCCTCTTTACTTTTAGAAAACATCAAAATATCATCAATAAAAACAACCAACATTTTTCACCTGAGTCAACTGAGCCATCACAGCAACAAACTGTATAGTTCTTATTCTGACCATCTCAGGATACTAATTTGAAAGGTAATTTCCCTCTATATGCCTTCCCAGAAAAGCTGTTCTGTTTCCTCTATGAAAAACCATTCTTACCAGAGAAATATCTTAGGCGAAGCAACATGGTAATCTTTAAATTCTATATAATTTCAATCATAACATAAATTAATTTATAATTTTACAATTTTCTAACTCCCAAAGTTTTCTAAACTGACCTATGATACCAACTATAAGGCCCTGACCTTAAACATTACTTAATCATGATTTACTTTAAGAATATATGTTGAGGATCTTTTCAGGTTTAGAGTTTTAGACAATTAGATCTTAACTATAACATCTCAAAAGATTACAAAGTAGACACTTCTACTATGTTTCCATAAAATAAAAACTCTTAAAAAGGAAATAGGTCTAGTTCCATGTTTTAGATAGCATGACTATTCCTTGATCCCATCCTTGACCCTATTCCACATTAAGTCCTGTGAAAAACATTTCAAAAACTTGGGGTCAGCTTAAAAATCCTAGTAAGGGATACACAAAGAATAAAAACTGTTAGTTTTTCAAAACAACAAGTAAATCATGTATACTTTGTCAAAGTAATACTTTTCACCTTTATGAAGTAGTAAAAACTCTTCACTGAATAAAAGATCATTACTTACTCTTTTTGTAACCAAAATATTACCATAACACCCATATAAAGAACACATAACATATGAAGGTAACTCGGGACATAAACATACTTAAATGGAATAACCATAGGGTCGACTTCCACAGATATCACTTAATGGAATAGTCATACGGCCGACTTCCATACCCAATGCATTGGAGGTTATAACGTAACCATTTGTCCTGGTATTCAAGGCACCACCCTTCATATGGTTTATCATGTAACAACCTATCAAATGTCCAAGTACCATTATAAAATCATAGGACATAAAACAAATATAATGGAAAGAAAACATTTCCACAATTTGATCTCAATATATCATTTAAATATATTGACATAATAAATCCATTATAAAAACCATTTTCAATACCAAAATACATAAAATAATATATGGTATTTATTTCATTTTAAAAACATTACGGCTTGTTGAGGAATCCAAATACCAAATAATACTCGTGGCGGTGGAAAAGGTCGTTGTCACCGCGTACGTTAAAAGAAACATTCCTTTATGTCGTTTAGTAAAACGCTTCATATAAAAAGATTCCTTTTTAATAAAATTAAATGTCAAAGGGGTTTATACACCGTATAAAATAATGTTGTGTATAAAACAAAATATACCTCAATGAAAGGAGATTGAGATGAAGTCCCTTACCTTGTGTCCGACGTGACTCGATTGCTCTTTAATCTCCTGAATAATAAACTAAAGTTTATTTATACTTGCTTAAGAACATTTTTCAAGTTTATTATTCCCTTTATATAACTTATTGTCATTGTATAAATGTTATGTAATCATTTAATTTAATAATGTTCATTTTGTGGATATTTGGTACTTAAGTCAAAAATGGACTTCTTACAATTACATGTTGTTTATGCGGTCAAAGGTTCATTATATCTAGAATGATATTCATGATTTGGATATCATATATATCATATATATTCATCATATACATGCATTTATAATAGTACATAACATTAAGAGGTAATAAATGAAATGCACCGTTCATGGAGACGGTAATCCGTACGTACGCATGAATGCTACTTTCATTTCTATGTCATATTAATGGAATTAAAACTAAATGAGAGATATGTAGATTTTAATTCCATAATTATATTAATCATTTAGATGCAACATAAATCATATATGTCCATTATATATATGTACTTATAATAGTACATTATATATGGGGATAAGAAATGAAATGCACCGTTCATTGAGACGGTAAGCCATACGTACACATGAACGCTAATTTCATTTTTATCTCATACTTTAATGGAAAGAAATAATAATGATATAAAGGTATATTATAATTCCAGTATAACATCATATATAATAAAATTAACTCCATCCTTTATACGTCCCACTTATGGCATTAACAAATCAAATCACTTTGAGGGGGCGGTAGTCTAATCTTCCTAAAATGAAGATATCGCGTTTACCCATAATGGAAACCATAATGGTATGAAATAAATGACAAATACAGTGGATTAAGTAAAAAATAAGCATATTAGATATAATATATAAATATAGTGACATCTTAATGGCCACCTTTGAAGGTGTTATATGAGTGTTGAACAATCATCGTTTCGTGAGGCAGAAATTCTCCATCCATAGAAACAGTATGTTCTCTAACCATTAGATGTAGGTGTGTGTAAGTGTAGCTCTAATACTTCCCATAAGAAAATCATATTATATTGAAGATACTGGTTTTTTTCAAAAGAAAGTAATAAAAATAGTTTAGGGGGTTGAAGAAGCAAAGCATAAGAACACAAGAGAAAACACTACCTTTAAAACGGGTAACTCTTTTTGATTTGAGCTCAAGGGCTTCCTTGAGAAGACTTCTGCCCAAAGTGGGGCTTCTAGGTGTAAGAGAAGTATGTGGAGAGACAATATGGGTAGTGGTTCGTCGATCCAAAGGCTTGAGAGGTGTGGGTAAGATGGTAGATATGGGGGCCTTTTATAAGAGGAGAGGAGGGGAACTCTTGGAATGTTATAAAAGGTTACTTTATTATAAAATGATTTTCAGATAAAAAAGGTCCCAAAATTATATACGTAGAGGATAAGGTGATAAGGTTCCTAAATCCACCCATATAATAGGTTTTTGACAAGTTTAGCTCTTAGATTTTACATTATATTTTCATTTTATTTAAATCATTAAATAATGAGGTAATCGCTGCATCATCATGGTGTCATAAATAATTTAATTTATTTAATGTCTAAAAATTATAAAAAAAATATCATGATGTATGAAATCTTTTTAGATTTACAATGAATATTTATAGTCAAAATTATTACTTGTATAACCCCATGTAAAAATTGTTTTTGGAAAACAAAACATGTTTGTGACATTTTTATTTTAACATTAAATAAAAAGTTATTAATGTCAATCTCCTACAAAGGTGGCTCCATGGGGTCCCCAAGTTGACCCATGGATTGTCTTGGTCGGCCATGACACATCAAATATGGGTAGTACATGTGCCAAGGTCATTTAATATTATTAAAACATTATTTTTACCTTAAATTACACTAATTACCTCTAATCGCGATTAAAAACATAAAAGTTACTATTCACCATAAAATTATTTTCATCCCATTGAACAACATTTTAAATTCTAATGACAACCATGTATGTCGGATATTTGAAATTAAAAACACATAGGTGGTAAAATTTCATTTAAACAAAAAAATCAGTTTTTTTAAGTACCACTTAGTGGTTTAACTATTCATCAAAAATTGATATTTTTTAGAAAAATACCAAAACTTCACCTTAAGCTATATTTGATATTATGAATTCAAAAATGATGTATATTTTACAAAATTCAAAACATATAAGTTACATTAATTAATTTAATAATAAATTCCCACTCTCAGGACAAAGAGCGTGTTTTTATGAAACAATATATATCAAAAGATTGACACAAGTTTAAGTATAATTTCAAAGTAAAATTAATTCCAACGACCACTATTGGATTAAATGGTAAAAATATATTCTAATTTCTCTCTAAATCCAATTCAAAAGATAATCTAATCATATAAATAAATTATATTAAAAAGAGGTTTTGAATTAAAATACAACATTTTTCACTGTTCATTAAAAAAATGAACTTTATCGAAAAATTACCAAAAAATTACACAAAGTAAATTTTGATGTCCCGATTCTAAAGAAGAATTTTGTTTGACCAATAGAATGTATATGTGTGATCAAAACTATATTTAAATAAGGTTCTCCATCAAAAGGCGATAAGTGGACCTTTAGTGAATATTAGAGTATATATGCCTAAAATTGAATTCTTTTTATATTTTAAGCCTTTATCCTTTATTGGATAAATTTAAAAACATTTATCAAACATATATAATCTTATTTTAGTTATTTATATTCATTACCACCAATACAACGGCTACGTGTTAACTACCATAAAAAATAATATTATTTTATTACTAGTGTGCAACGTAAGATTTCAAAGTAACTCATTGTTGCGTATCAGGCATGCTATCGAACATAGCCACCTTTTAAAGTAAAATTAATATTTAAATCGTAAATAGTAATAAATATGAAAATGATTTATTCTTTATTTACCTGGGATGTTACATCCTTCCCCCCTTTTGGGAATTGCATCCTCGCAATTTTATTCACTTATCAAAATAAGTGGGGGGTATTTATCCCTCATACCATTTTCAGATTCCCATATTGCCTCTTCAACCATATGGTTTTTCCACAAAACCTTTACCTTGTGAGTTACCTTATTTCACAACAGCTTCTCTGTTTGGTCAAGATTCTGGATTGGTTGTTCTACATAAGAGAGATTCTCTTCCAACTGAACTACCTCTAGGCTCAAAACATGAGATGGATCAAGCATATACTTTCTCAACATAAAAACATGACAAAAATTGTGTACCTGAGATAAACTCAGAGGTAAATCCACTCGGTAAGCAACTGATCCAACTCTCTCCATAATTTCATATGGACGAATGAACCTTGGACTCAGCTTTCCTTTCTTACCAAATCGCATCACACTTTTCCACTGCGAAACTTTGAGAAAAACATGATCACCAACCTCGAACGATAGATCCTTGCTCCGGTTATCCGCATAACTCTTCTGCCTGCTCTGAGCTGTTCTCATGTGTTTCTGAATCAGCTGAACTTTTTCTGCCATCTCATCTACCAATTCTGGTCCCATCAGCTTCCTTTCACCCAGTTCATCCCAAAAAGCTGGAGTTCGACACCCTTTACCATATAATGCCTCAAACAGATCCATCTGTATACTGGAATGAAAACTGTTATTATATGAAAATTCATCCAAAGAAAGATGTTGGTCCCAACATCCCTGAAAATCCATCGAACAAGCATGTAGCATATCCTCCAAAGACTGAATTGCTCGTTCTGACTGCCCATCTGACTGAGGATGAAAAGATGTACTAAAATTTAATTCAGTACCCAGAAACTTCTGAAGGCGCTTCAAAAAGATAGAAGTAAACCTGGGATCACGATCAGATACAATGGATAGGGGAACTCCATGCAACCTGACTATATCTTTAAGATACAATCAAGAAAGTTGATCTAGAGAGATAGTATCTCAGATAGGAAGGAAATGAGCAGATTTAGTCAAGTGATCAACAATAACCCAGATTTCATTATTACCTCGATATCTCCTCGGTAATCCCACAAAAAAGTCCATGGATACATTTTCCCATTTCCACTATGTCACCGGTAATGAATACAACATCCCTTTCGGTAACTGTCACTCTGCTTTAACCTGCTGACAAGTCAAACACTTTACAGTAAAATAAAAAATATCTCTTTTCATTCCATCCCATCAGTAATACTCCCGCATATCTCTTTACATCATAGTACTGCCAGGATGAACTAAAAATGGGGAACTATGAGCCTCACATAACAACTCATTCTTCAACTGTGAATAACAAGGCACACATAATCTCTTCCCAAACCTCAAAACACAGTCATTATCAATGTTAAATTCAGTTAACCTACCCTTCTGAACCAGTTCTACCTTTTCCTGCAACCCACCGTATTTCTTCGGCGCTTGCTTAAATCTGTCTGATATGGATGATCTCACTGACACCTGAAACAAAACAGAAGAACGTCCTGCACCAACAACTTCTATGCCAATGTACATAAAATTAAAAACCAAAAGATCTCATTCCAAATATAGCATGGTTAATAAAGCATTAATTTTTCGACTCAAATCATCAGCCACTTTATTTGCTTTTCTCGAATGGTAATAAATTGTACAATCATAATCCTTGATTAATTCTAGCCATCTCCTCAGTCTCATGTTCAATTCTCTCTGATTGAATATATAATTTAATGTTTTTTGATATGTATATATTTTACACTTTACTCTATACAAATGATGCCTCCAAATTTTTAGAGAAAAAAGAACAGCAGCTAATTCCAAATCACGTGTAGGGTAATTTACCTCATGAATTTTCAACTGACGTGAAGCATAAGCAATTACCTGATCATTCTGAATTAGGACACAACCAAGTTCTTTCGAAAAAGCATCACTGTAGATAACAAAATCACCATTCCTGAAAGGAAGTGCCAAAACTGGAGCATTCACCAATCTTCATTTCAACTCCTGAAAACAATCATCACATTCTTTTGTCCAGATAAACTAAACACCCTTCCAAGTTATCTTAATCATTGGATTAGATAACCGTGAAAACTTTTCAACAAACCTTCGGTAGTAACCTTCCAAACCAAGAAAAATATGGATCTCAGTTACATTGGTGGGTCTTGGCCATTCTTCAACAACATTTGTTTTTTTCATGATCAATAGTTATGCCATTTTTTGAAACAATGTGACCAAGGAAAGAAATTTGTTGTAACCAAAACTCACACTTACTGAATTTTATATATAGTTTATTTTTTAAGGTTTGAAAAATTACCCTTAAATGACTTTCATGCTCCTCATTACTTTTAGAAAATATCAAAATATCATCAATAAAAACAACCAACATTTTTCACCTGAGTCAACTGAGCCATCACTGCAACAAACTATTTAGTTCTGATTCTGACCATATCAGGATACTGATTTGAAAGGTCATTTCCGTCTGTATACCTTCCCAGAAAATTTGTTCTATTTCCTCTATTAAAAACCATTCATAACACAGAAATATCTTAGGTGAAACAACTTGGTAATATTTAAATTCTATATCCTTTCAATCATACCATAAATTAATTTATAATTTAACAATTCTCTAACTCCTGAAGTTGTCTAAACTGACCTCTGATACTAAATATAAGGCCCCGACCTTAAACATTACTTAATAATGAGTTACTTCAAGAATACACGTTGAGGATCATTTCAGGTTTAGAGTTTTAGAGAATTAGATCTTAACTATTACATCTCAAAATATTACAAAGTAGACACTTCTACTAAGTTTCCATAAATTAAAAACTCTTAAAAAAGAAACATGTCTAGTTCCATGTTTTAGATAGCATGACAATTCCTTGATCCCATCCTTGACCCTATTCCACATTAAGTCCTGTGAAAAACATTTAAAAAACTTGGGGTGAGCATAAAAATCTCATTAAGGGATACACAAAGAATGAAAACTGTTAGTTTTTCAAAACAATAAGTAAACCATGTATACTTCATCAAAGTAATAATTTTCACCTTTATGAAGTAGTAAAAACTCTTCACTGAATAAAAGATCATTACATACCCTTTTTGTAACCAAAATATTACTATAAAACCCATATAAATAACACATAACATATAACGGTAACTTGGGACATAAACATACTTAAATTATATAACCATACGGTCGACTTCCACACATATCACTTAATGGAATAGTCGTACGGCCGAATTCCATACCCAATGCATTAGAGGTTATAATGTAACCACCCGTCCTGGTATTCATGGCACCACCCTTCATATGGTTTATCACGTAACCACCCGTCAAATGTCCAAGTACCATTATAAAATCATATGACATAAAACAAATAAAATGGAAAGAAAGCATTTCCACACATTGATCACAATATATCACTTAAATATATTGACATAAGAAATCCATTATAAAAACCATTTTCAATACCAAAATACACAAAAGAGTATATGGTATTTATTTCATTTTAAAAACATTACGTCTTGTTGAGGAATCCAAATACCAAATAATACTCGCGACAGCGGAAAAGGCCGTTGTCACCGAATACGTTAAAAGAAACATTCCTTTTTGTCGTTTAGTAAAAAGATTCATATAAAAAGATTCCTTTTGAATAAAATTAAAAGTCAAAGGGTTTTATACACCCTATAATATAATGTTGTGTATAAAACAAAATATGCCTCAATGAAAGGAGATTGAGACGAAGTCCCTTACCTCGTGTCCGACGTGACTCGATTGCTCTATAATCTCCCGAATCATAAACTAAAATTAATTTCTACTTTCTTGAGAACCTTTTTCATGTTTATTATTAATTTTATATAACTTATTGTCATGTTATAAATGTTATGTAATCATTTAATTTAAAAAAGTTCATTTTGTCGATATTTGGTAATTACATCAAAAATGGACTTCTTACAATTACATGTTGATTATGCGGTCAATGGTTCATTATATCCAGAATGATATTCTTGATTTGCATATCATATATATCATATATATCCAGAATATACATGTATTTATAATTTTACATAACATTTAGAGGTAAGAAATGAAATGCACCATTCATGGAGACGGTAAGCCGTACGTACGCATGAACACTACTTTCATTTCTATGTCATATTAATGGAATTAAAACTAAATGAGAGATATGTATATTTTAATTCCAAATTTATATTCATCATTTAGATGTAAAATACATCATATATGTCCATTATATATATGTACGTATAATAGTACATTACATTTGGGGATAATAAATGAAATGCACCGTTCATGGAGACGGTAAGCCGTACGTACGCATGAACGCTACATTCATTTCAATCTCATACTTTAATGGAAATAAATAATAATGATATAAAGGTATTTTATAATTCTATTATAACATCTTATATAGTAACTTTAACTCCATCCTTTATATGTCCCACATATGGAATTAACGAATCAAATCACTTTGAGGGGGCGGTAGTCCGCACTTCCTAAAATGAAGATATCACATTTACCCATAATGGAAACCATAAATGTATGAAATAAATGATAAATACGGAAGCGTAAGTAAAACATAAACATATTATATATCATATATAAATATATTTACATCTTAATGGCCACCTTTGAAGGTGTTATATGAGTGTTGAACAATCATCTTTTGTTGAGGCATAAATTCACCATCCACAGAAACAATATGTTCTTTAACCATTAGATGTAGGTGTGTGTAAGTTTAGCTCGAATACTTCACATAAAAACATCCTAGTATATTGAATATACTGGTTTTGTTGAAAAAGAAAGTAATAAAAATATTTTAGGGGGTTGGAGAATCAAAACGTAAGAACACAAGAGAAAACACTAACTTTAAAATGGGCAACTCTTTTTGATTTGAGATCAAAGGCTTCCTTGGGAAGACTTCTGCCAAAAGGGAGGATTATAGGAGTAAGATAGGGATTTGGAGAGACAAAATGGGCAGGGTTTGGTCGATCCAAAGGCTTGAGAGGTGTGGGTAAGGTGGTATAGGTGGGGGCCTTTTATAAGAGAATAGGAGGGGCACTCTTGGAAAGTTATAAATGGTTACTTTATTATAAAATGATTTTCGGATAACAAAGGTCCCAAAATTATATAAATTGATGATAAGGTTATAAGAGTTTTAAATATACCCATCAAATAGGTTTTTGAAAAGCATAGGTCTTAGATTTTACATTATCTTTTCATTTTATTGAAATCGTTAAATAATGAGATAATCGCTGCATCATCATGGTGTCATGAATAATTTAATTTATTTAATGCCTAAAAATTATAAAAAAATCATGATGTAGGAAATATTTTTATCTTTCCAATTAATATTTATAGTCAAAATTATGATTTGAATAACTCCATGTAAAAATTGTTTTAGCAAAAGGAAACATGTTTGTGACATTTTTAGTTTAACATTAAATAAAAAGTTATTAATGTCATTTTCCTAACAAAGTGGCTCCATGGGGTCCCCAAGTTGACCCATGGATTTTCATGGACGGCCATAACACATACAATAAGGTTAGTACATGTGTCAAGGTCATTTCATATTATTAAAACAATATTTATACCTTAAATTACACAAATTACCTCTAATCACGATTAAAAACTTAAAAGTTACTATTCACTATAAATTATTTTAATCCCATTGACCCACATTTTACTTCCAAATGAAAACCATGTATGTCGAATTTTTTAAATTCAAAACACAAAGGTGGTAAAATTTCATTTAAACGAAAAATCAGTTTTTTTTAAGTACCACTTAGTGGTTTCACTATTCATCAAAAATTGAGGTTTTTTAGAAAAATACCAAAACATCACCATAAGCTATATTTGATATTCCGAATTATAAATTGATGTCTATTTTACAAAATTCAAAACATATAAGTTACATTAATTAATTTAATAATTAATTCCCATTGTCAGGACAAATATCGTGTTTTTATTAAACAATATATATCAAAAGATTGACACTAGTTTAAGTCCAATTTCAAAGTGAAATTAATTTCAACGACCACTATTGGATTAAATGGTAAAATATATTCTTATTTCACTCTAAAAAAAATTAAAAAGATAATATAATTATATAAATAAATTAGATTAAAAATAGGTTTTGAATTAAAATACAACATTTTTCACTATTAATCCAAAAAATGAACTTTATCGAAAAAATACAAAAAATTTACACAAAGTAAATTTTGATGTCTTGATTCTAAAGAAGAATTTTGTTTGGTCCAATATAATATATAAGAGTGACCAAAACTATATTTAATGACGGTTCACCATCAAAAGGTGAGAAGTGGACCTTTAGTGAATATTAGAGTATATATGCCTAAAATTGAATTCTTTTTTCTTATTTTACGCCTTTATCCTTTATTGGATAAATGTAAATACATTTAACAAACATATATAATCATATTTTAGTTATTTATATTCATTCCTACCAATACAATGGCTACGTGTTAACTACCATTTAAAATAATATTATTTTATTACTAGTGTGCAACGTAAGATTTCAAAGAAACTCGTTGTTGCGTATCGGGCACGCTATCAAATATAGCCACCCTTTAATGTAAAATTAATATTTATTTCATAAATATTAATAAATATGAAAATGATTTATTCTTTATTTTCCTGAGATGTTACATCCTTCCCCCCTTTGGGAATTGAGTCCTCACAATTTTATTCACTTATCAAAATAAGTGGAGGTATTTATCCCTCGTAGCATTTTCAGATTCCCACGTTGCCTCTTCAACCATATGGGTTTTCCAAAAAACCTTTACCTGGTGAATTACCTTATTTCGCAACACTTTCTCTCTTCGGTCAAGAATCTAGACTGGTTGTTCATCATAAGAGAGATTCACTTCCAACTGAACTACCTCTAGGCTCAAAACATGAGATGGATCTAGCAAATAGTTTCTCAACATCGAAACATGAAAAAAATTGTTTACCTGAGTTAAACTCGGGGGTAAAGACACTCGGTAAGCAACTGATCCAACTCTCCAGAATTTCATATGGTCCAATGAACCATGGACTCAGCGTTCCTTTCTTACCAAAACGCATCACACTTTTCCTCAGAGAATCTTTGAGAAAAACATGATCACCTACCTCGAAAGATAGATCCTTCCTCCGGTTATCTGCATAACTCTTCTGCCTGCCCTGAGCTGTTCTCATGTGCTTATGAATCAACTGAACTTTTTCTACCATCTCTTCTACCAATTCTGGTCCCATCAGCTTCCTTTCACCCACTTCATCACAAAAAGCTGGAGTTCGACACCGTTTACCATATAATACCTGAAACGGAGCCATCTGTATACTGGAATGAAAACTGTTATTATATGAAAATTCAACCAAACAAAGATGTTGGTCCCAACTTCCCTGATAATCCATCGAACAAACACGTAGTATATCCTCCAATGTCCTAATTTTTTTTCTGACTACCAATCTGACTGAGGATGAAAAGCTGTACTAAAATTTAATTCATTACCCAACGAATTCTGAAGGCACTTCCAAAAGTTAGAAGTAAACCTGGGAGCACAATCAGATACAACAGATAAGGGAACTCCATGCAACCTGACTATCACTTTAAAATAAAATCGAGAAAGTTGATCTAGAGATAAAGTATCTCGAATAAGAAGGAAATGAGAAGATTTAGTCATGTGATCAACAATAACCCAGATTAAAATATTACCTCGAGATGTCCTCGGTAATCCCATAACAAAGTCCATGGATATATTTTCCCATTTCCACTCTGGCACCGGTAATGACTGCAACATCCTGTTTGGTAACTGCCGCTCTGCTTTAACCTGGTGACAAGTCAAACACTTTATAGTAAAGTCACCAATATCTCTTTTCATTCCATCCCACCAGTAATACTCCTGCAGATCCATGTACATCATAGTACTTCCAGGATGAACTGAAAATGGGGAACTATGAGCCTCACATAACAACTCATTCTTTAACTATGAATCACCAAACACACATAATCTATTCCCAATCCTCAAAACACAATCATTGTCAATGTTAAATTCAGGCAACTTACCCTTCTGAACCAGTTCTACCTTTTTCTATAACCCACTGTCTTTCTTCTATGCTTTCTTAATTCTGTCTGATAGGGATGATCTCACTGACACCTGAAACAAAACAGAAGATCTTCCTGCACCAACAACTTCTATGCCAAATTTCATCAAATCAAAAACAAAATGATCTTGTTTCAAATGTATTATGGTTAATAAGCATTACTTTTTCGACTCAAATCATCAGCCACTTTATTTGCTTTTCCCGAATGGTAATTAATTGTACAATCATAATCCTTGATTAATTCCAGCCATCTCCTCTGTCTCATGTTCAATTCTTTCCGAGTGAATATATACTTTAAACTTTTGTGATCAATATATATTTCACACATTACTCCATACAAATGATGCCTCCAAATTGTTTGTGCAAAAACAATAGCAGCTAAATCCAAATCATGTGTAGGGTAATTTACCTCATGAATTTTCAACTGACGTGATGAATAAGAAATTACCTGATCATTATGCATTAGGATGAAACCAAGTCTTTTCATCGAAGCATCACTGTAGATAACAAACTCACCATTCCTGGAAGGAAGTGCCAAAATTGGAGCATTCCCCAATATTCTTTTCAACTCCTGAAAAAAATCATTAAATTCTTTTGTCCAGATAAACTGAACACCCTTCCGAGTTATCTTAGTCATTTGACTAGATAACCGTGAAAACTTTTCAAAAAACCTTCGGTAGTAACCTGCCAAACCAAGAGAACTACGGATCTCGGTTACATTGGTGGGTCTTGGCCATTCTTCAACAACTTTTGTTTTTTTCAGGATCAATATTTATGACATTTTTTCAAACAATGTGACCAAGGAAAGAAATTTGTTGTAACCAAAACTCACACTTTCTGAATTTTCTATACAGTTTATTTTCTTTTAAGGTTTGAAAAATAACCCTTAAATGACTTTCATGCACCTCTTTAATTTTAAAAAAATCAAAATATCATTAATAAAAACAACCAACATTTTTCACCTGAGTCAAGTGAGTCATCATTGCAACAAACTGTTTAGTTCTAATCATGACCGTCTCAGGATACTGATTTGAAAGGTCATTTCCCTCTGTATGCCTTCCCAGAAAAGCTGTTCTGTTTCCTCTATGAAAAACCATTCGTAACACATAAATATCTTAGGTGAAGAAACATGGCAATCTTTAAATGCTTTATCATTTCAATCATACCATTAATTAATTTATAATTTATCAATTTTCTAACTCTTAAAGTTGTCTAAACTAACCTCTGATACCAACTATAAGGCCCTGACCTTAAACATTACTTAATATTGAGTTACTTCAAGAATACACGTTGAGGGTCTTTTCAGGTTTAGAGTTTTAGAGAATTATACCTTAACTATTACATCTAAAAATATTACAAAGTAGACACTTTTACTATGTTTCCATAAAATAAAAACTCATACAAAAACATGTCTACTTCCATGATTTAGATAGAATGACTATTCCTTGATCCTATCCTTGACCCTATTCCACATTAAGTCCGGTGAAAAACATTTCAAAAATATAAGGTCAGCATAAAATGCTCAGTAAGGGATACACAAAGAATGAAAATTGTTAGTTTTTCAAAACAACAATTAAACCATGTATACTTTATCAAAGTAATACTTTTCACCATTATAAAGTAGTAAAAACTCTTCACTGAATAAAAGATCATTACTTACCCTTTTTGTAACCAAAATATTACCATAAAACCCATATAACGAACACATAACATATAAAGGTAACTTGGGACATAAACATACTTAAATGAAATAACCATACAGTCGGCTTCCACCCATATCACTTAATGGAATAGACATACGACCGACTTCCATACCCAATGCATTAGAGGTTATAACATAACCACCCGTCCTGGTATTCACGGCATCACCCGTCATATGGTTTATCACATAACCACCCATCAAATGTCCAAGTACAACTATAAAATCATAAGACATAAAACAAATATAATGGAAAGAAAAAATTTCCTCACTTTGATCACAATATATCACTTAAATATATTGACATAAGAAATGAATTATAAAAACCATTTTCAATACCAAAATACATAAAAGAGTATATTGTATTTATTTCATTTTAAAAACATTTCGGCTTGTTGAGGAATCCAAATACCACATAATACTCACGGCGGTGAAAAAGGTCGTTGTCACCACGTACGTTAAAAGAAAAAGTTGTTTTTGTCCTTTAGTAAAACACTTCGTATAAAAATATTCCTTTTGAATAAAATGAAAAGTCAAAGGGGTTTATACACCGTATAAAAGAATGTTGTGTATAAAACAAAATATGCATCAATGAAAGGAGATTGAGACGAAGTCCCTTACCTCGTGTCTGACGTGACTCGATTGCTCTTTAATCTCTTGAATAATAAACTAAAGTTAATTTCTACTTGCTTAAGAACCTTTTTCACGTTTGTTATTCCTTTTATATAACTTATTTTCATGTTATAAATGTTATGTAATCATTTGATTTAATAATTTCATTTTGTCGATATTTGGTACTTAAGTCAAAAACGGACTTCTGACAATTACATGTTGTTTATGTGGTCAAAGGTTCATTATATCCAGAATGATATTCATGATTTGGATATCATTTATATCATATATATCCATAATATACATTTATTTATAATACTACATAATATTTAGAGGTATGAAATGAAATGCACCGTTCATGGAGACGGTAAGCCATACGTACGCATGAACACTACATTCATTTCTATGTCATATTAATGGAAATAAAACTAAATGAGAGAAATGTATATTTTCATTTCAGAATTATATTCATCATTTAGATGTAACATAAATCATATATAGCCATTATATATATGTACTTATAATAGTACATTACATTTGGGGATAAGAAATGAAATGCACCGTTCATGGAGACGGGAAGTCGTACGTACGCATGAACGCAACATTAATTTTGATCGCATACTTTAATGGAAAGAAATAATGATGATATAAAGGTATATTATAATTATAGTATAACATCATATATAATAACTTTAACTCAATCCTTTATATGTCCCACATATGGCATTAACGAATCAAATCACTTTGAGGGGGCGGTAGTCCGCACTTCCTAAAATGAAGATATTGCGTTTAAGCATAATGGAAACCATAAAGGTATTCCATAAATGAAAAATACAGAATAATAAGTAAAAAATAAACATATTATGTATCATATATAAATATAGTGACATATTAATGGCCACTTTTGAAGGTGTTATATGGGTGTTGAACAATCATCGTTTCGTGAGGTAGAAATTCGTCATCTACAGAAACAGTATGTTTTTTAACCATTAGATGTAGGTGTGTGTAACTGTAGCTCGAATAATTCACATAAAAACATCATAGTATATTGATGATACTAGTGTTGTTTCAAACTAAAGTAATAAAAAGGGTTTAGGGGGTTGGAGAAGCAAAACATAAAAACACAAGCGAAAACACTACCTTTAAAACGGGTAACTCTTTTTGATTTGAGCTCAATGGCTTCCTTGAGAAGACGTCTGCCCAAAGTGAGGCTTCTAGGAGTAAGAGAGGGATGTGGAGAGACAAAATGGGCAGGGGTTGGTCGATACAAAGGCTTGAGAGGTGTGGGTATGGTGGTAGAGGTGGGGGCCTTTTATAAGAGGAGAGGAGGGGCACTCTTGGAATGTTATAAAATGTTACTTTATTATAAAATGATTTTCGGATAAAGAAGGTCCCAAAATTATATACTTCTAGGATAAAATGATAAGGGTTCTAAATCAACCCATCCAATTTGTTTTTGACAAGTTTATGTCTTAGATTTTACATTATCTTTTCATTTTATTTAAATCGTTAAATAATGAGGTAATCACTGCATCATCATGGTGTCATAAATAATTTAATTTATTTAATGTTAAAAAATTATAAAAAAATATCATGATGTAGGAAATCATTTTATATTTCCAATGAATATTTATATTCAAAATTATGACTTGTATAACCCCATGTAAAAATTGTTTTAGCTAAACAAAACATGTTTGTGACATTTTTATTTTAACATTAAATAAAAAGTTATTAATGTCATTTTCCAACCAACATGGCTCCATGGAGTACCCAAGTTGACCCATGGATTTTATTGGTCGGCCATAACACATACAATAAGGGTAGTACATGTTTCATGGTCATTTCATATTATTAAAACATTATTTTTAACTTAAAATACACAAATTACCTCTAATCGCGATTAAAAACTTAAAAGATACTATTCACCAAAAAATTATTTTAATCCCTATTAAACCACATTTTAATTCATAATGACAACCATGTATGTAGGATTTTTTAAATTCAAAACACAGAGGTGTTAAAATTTCATTTAAACGAAAAATCAGTTTTTTTAAGTACCACTTAGTGGTTTCACTGTTCATCAAAAATTGAAGTTCTTTAGAAAAATAACAAAACGTCACCCTAAGATATATTTGATATTCCGAATTCAAAAATGATGTCTATTTTACAAAATTCAAAACATATAAGTTACATTAATTAATTTAATAATGAATTCCTGCTGTAAGGAAAAATAGCGTGTTTTTATGAAACAATATATATCAAAAGATTGACACTAGTTTAAGTCCAATTTCAAAGTGAAATTAATTTCAATGACCATTATTGGATTAAATGGTAAAAATATATTCTAATTTCACTCTAAAACCAATTAAAAATATAATCTAATCATATAAATAAATTACATTAAAATGAGGTTTTGAATTAAAATACAACATTTTCACTATTCATTAAAAAAATGAACTCTATCGAAAAAATACCAAAAATTTACACAAAGTAAATTTTGATGTCCCGATTATAAATAATAATTTTGTTTGGTCCAATAGAATGTATAACAGTGACCAAAATTATATTTAATGACGGTTCACCATCAAAAGGAGATAAGTGGACCTTTAGTGAATATTAGAGTATATATGCCTAAAATTGAATTCTTTTAGTATTTTAAGCCTTTATCCTTTATTAGATAAATGTAAAAACATTTAACAAACATATATAATCATATTTTAGTTATTTCTATTCATTCCCGCCAATACAATGACTACATGTTAACTACCATTTAAAATAATATTATTTTATTACTAGTGTGCAACGTAAGATTTCAAAGAAACTCATTGTTGCGTATCGGGCACGCTATCAAACATCTCCACCTTTTAAAGAAAAATTAATATTTAATTCGTAAATATTAAAAAATATGAAAATGATTTATTCTTTATTTACCTGGGATGTTACATCCTTCCCCCCTTTTGGGAATTGCGTCCTCGCAATTTTATTCACTTATCAAAATAAGTGGGGGTATTTATCCCTCGTAGCATTTTCAGATTCCCACGTTGCCTCTTCAACCATATGGTTTTACAAAAAACCTTTACCTGGTGAATTACCATATTTCGCAACACTTGCTGTCTTCGGTCAAGAATCTGGACTGGTTTTTCTTCATAAGAGATATTCTCTTCCAACTGAACTACATCTAGGCTTAAAACATGAGATGGATCTGGCATATACTTTCTCAACATTGAAACATGAAAAAAATTGTGTACCTGAGATAAACTCAGAGGTAAAGCCACTCAGTAAGCAACTGATCCAACTCTCTCCAGAATTGCATATGGTCCAATGAAAACTTGGACTCATCATTCCTTTCTTACCAAATCACATCACACTTTTCCACGGAGAAACTTTGAGAAAAAAATGATCTCCTACCTCGAAAGATATATCCTTCCTCCAGTTATCCACATAACTCTTCTACCTGCTCTGTGCTGTTCTCATGTGTTTCTGAATCAGCTGAACTTTTTATGCCATCTCTTCTACCAATTCTGGTCCCATCAGCTTCCTTTCACCCACTTCATCCCAAAAAGCTGGAGTTCAACATCATTTACCATATAATGCCTCAAACAGAGCCATCTGTATACTGGAATGAAAACTGTTATTATATGAAAATTCAACCAAAGAATGATGTTGGTCCCAAATTTCCTGATAATCCATCGAACAAGCACGTAGCATATCCTCCGAAGTCTGAATTTTTTGTTCTAACTACACATCTGACTGAGGATGAAAATCTTTACTAAAATATAATTCAGTACCAAACGTCTTCTGAAGGCGCTTCCAAAAGTTATAAGTAAACCTGGGATCACGATCAGATACAATGTATAAGGGAACTCCATGCAACCTGACTATCTCATTAAGATACAATCGAGAAAGTTGATCTATAGAGAATGTATCTCAAATAGGAATGAAATGAGAAGATTTAGTCAAGAGATCAATAATAACCCAGATTGCATTATTACCTCGAGATGTCCTCAGTAATCCCACAACAAAGTCCATGGATACATTTTCCCATTTACTCTATGGCACCGGTAATGACTACAGAATCCCTTTCGGTAACTTCCGCTCTTCTTTGACCTGCTGACAAGTCAAACACTTTATAGTAAAATCAGTAATATCTATTTTCATTCCATCACACCTGTAATACTCCCGTAGATCTCTGTACATCTTAGTACTGCCCGGATGAACTAAAAACGAGGAACTATGAGCCTCACATAACAACTCATTCTTCAACTGTGAGTCACCAGGAACACATAATCTCTTCCCAAACCTCAAAACACAATCATTATCAATGTTAAATTTAGGCAACTTACCCTTCTAAACCAGTTCTACCTTTTTCTGCAACCCACTATCTTTGTTCTGCGCTTGCTTAGTTGGGTCTGATAGGGATGATTTCACTGACACCTGGAACAAAACAGAAGAACTTCCTCCTCCAACAACATCTATTCCAATGTTCATCAAATCAAAATCCATAGGATCTCATTCCAAATGTAGCATTGTTAATAAATAATTACTTTTTAGACTCAATGAATCAGCCACTTTATTTTATTTTCCCGAATGGTAATGAATTGTACAATCAGAATCCTTGATTAATTCTAGCAATCTACTCTGTCTCATGATCAATTCTTTCTGAGTGAATATATAGTTTAAAATTTTTTGATCAATATATATTTCACATTTTACTCCATACAAATGATTCCTCCAAATTTTTAGAGCAAAAACAATAGCTGCTAATTCCAAATCAGGTGTAGGGTAATTTACCTCATGAATTTTCAACTGACGTGAAGCATAAGAAATTACCTGATCATTCTGTATTAGAACGCAACTATGTACTTTCAACGAATCATCACTGTAGATAACAAACCCACCATTTCTGGAAGGAAGTGCCAAAACTAGAGCATTCACCAATCTTCTTTTCAACTCCTGAAAACAATCATCGCATTCTTTTGACCAGATAAACATAACACCGTTCCAAGTTAGCTTAGTCATTGGACTAGATAACCATGAAAAAATTTCAACAAACCTTCGGTAGTAACCTTCAAAACTAAGAAAACTACTGATCTCGGTTACATTGGTTGGTCTTGGCCATTCTTCAACAAATTTTTTTTTTCAGGGTCAATAGTTATGCCATTTTTTGAAACAATGTAACCAAGGAAAGAAATTTGTTGTAACCAAAACTCACACTTTCTAAATTTTCTATACTGTTTTTTTCTTTTAAGGTTTGAAAAATACCCCTTAAATGTATTTCATGCTCCTCTTTACTTTTAGAAAACAACAAAATATCATCAATATAAACAAGCAAAATTTTCACCTGAGTCAACTGAGCCATCACTGCAACAAACTATTTAGTTCTTATTCTGACCATCTTAGGATACTGATTTGAAAGGTCATTTCCCTCTGTATGCCTTCCCAGAAAAGATTTTCTATTTCCTCTATGAAAAACCATTCGTAACACAGAAATATCTTAGGCGAAGCAACATGGTAATCTTTAAATGATTTATCATTTCAATCATACCATAAGTTAATTTATAATTTAACAATTTTTTAACTCCTATAGTTGTCTAAACTGAACATTGATACCAACTATATGGACGCATCCATAAACATTACTAAATCATGAGTTACTTCAAGAATTCATGTTGAGGAGATTTTCAGGTTTAGAGTTTTACAGAATTATATCTTAACTATTACATCTCAAAAGATTACAAATTGGACACTTCTACAAAGTTTCCATAAAATAAAAACTCTTAAAATAGAAACATGTCTAGTTCCATGTATTAGATAGCATCACTATTCCTTGATCCCATACTTGACCCTAGTCCACATTAAGTCCTGTGAAAAACATTTCTAAAACTTGGGGTGAGAATAAAAAGGTCACTAAGGGATACACAAAGAATTAAAACTGTTAGTTTTTCAAAATAACAAGTAAACCATGTATACTTTACCGGAGTAATACTTTTCACCTTTATGAAGTAGTAAGAACTCTTCAATGAATAAAAGATCATTACTTACCCATTTTGTAACCAAAATATTACCATAAAACCCATATAAAGAACACATAACATATAAAGGTAACTTGGGACATAAAAATAATTAAATGGAATAACCATATGGTCGACTTCCACATATATCACTTAATGGAATAACCATACGGCCGACTTCCATACCCAATGCATTGTAGGTTATAACGTAACCACCCGTCCTGGAAATCACGGAACCACCCATCATATGGTTTATCACATAACCACCCATCAAATGTCCAAGTACCATTATAAAATCATAAGACGTAAAACTAATATAATGGAAAGAAAACATTTCCACACTTTGATCACAATATATCACTTAAATATATTGACATAAGAAATCCATTATAAAAACCATTTTCAATTCCAAAATACATAAAAGAGTATATGGTATTTATTTCATTTTAAAAATATTACGGCTTGTTGAGGAATTTAAATACCAAATAATAATCGCAGCGGCGGAAAAGGTCGTTGTCACCGCGTACGTTAAAAGAAACATTCCTTTTTTTCGTTTAGTAAAACGCTTGGTATAAAAAGATTCCTTTTGAATAAAATTAAAATTCAAAGGGGTTTATACACCATATAAAAGAATGTTTTGTATAAAACAAATTATGCCTCAATGAAAGGTGATTGAGACGAAGTCCCTTACCTCGTGTCCGACGTGACTCAATTGCTCTTTAATCTCCTGAATAATAAACTAAATTTAATTTATACTTTATTAAGAACCTTTTTCAAGTTTATTATTCCTTTTATATAACTTATTGTCATGTTATAAACGTTATGTGATCATCTAATTTAATAAAGTTCATTTTGTCGATATTTGGTACTTAAGTCAAAAATGGACTTCTTACAATTATATGTTGTTTATGTGGTCAAAGGTTCATTATATCCAGAATGATATTCATGATTTTGATATCATATATATCATATATATCCAGCATATACATGTATTTATAATAGTACATACCATTTAGAGGTAAGAAATTAAATGCACCATTCATGGAGACGGTAAGCCATACGTACACATGAACGCTACTTTCATTTCTATGTCATATTAATGGAATTGAAACTAAATGAGAGATATGTATATTTTAATTCCAGAATTATATTCATCATTTAGATGTAACATACATTATATATATCCATTATATATATGTACTTATAATAGTACATTACATTCAGGGATACGAAATGAAATGCACCGTTCATGGAGACGGTAAGCCGTACGTACGCATGAACGCTACTTTCCTTTCTATCTCATACTTTAATGGAAAGAAATAATAATGATATAAAGGTATATTATAATTCCAATATGAAATCATATATAATAACTTTAACTCCATACTTTAAACGTCCCACATATGGCATTAACGAATCAGATCACTTTGAGGGGGTGGTAGTTCACACTTCCTAAAATGAAGATATCACGTTTACCAATAATAGAAACCATAAAGGTATGCCAGAAATGAAAAATACATAAGCTTAAGTAAAACATAAACATATTATATATCATATATAAATATATTGACATATTAATAGCCACCTTTGAAGGTGTTATATGAGTGTTGAACAATCATCGTTTCGTGAGGCAGAAATTCTCCATCAAAAGAAACAGTATGTTATTTAACCATTAGATGTAGGTGTGTGTATGTGTAGCTCTAATCCTTCACATAAAAACATCCTAGTATATTGATGATACCGGTTTTGTTGCAAAATAATGTAATTAAAATAGTTTAGGGGGTTGTAGAAGAAAAACCTAAGAACACAAGAGAAAGCACTACCTTTAAAACGGGTAACTCGTTTTGATTTGAGCTCAAAGGATTCTTTGGGATGACTTCTGCCCAAAGTTAGGCTTCTAGGAGTAATAGAGGGATGTGGATAGACAAAATGGTTAGGGTTTGGTCGAGCCAAAGGCTTGAGAGGTGTGGGTAAGGTGGTATAGGTGGGGGCATTTTATAAGAGGAGAAGAGGGGCACTATTGGAAAGTTATAAAAGGATACTTTATTATAAAAGGATTTTCGGATAAAAAGGTCCCAAAATTATATACTTAGAGTATAAAGTGATAAGGGTTTAAAATCCACCCATAAAATAGGTTTTTGAAATGTTTAGGTCTTAGATGTTTCATTATCTTTTCTTTTTATTTAAATCGTTCAATAATGAGGTAATCACTACATCTTCATGGTGTCATAAATAATTTAATTTGTTTAATTTCTAAAAATTAAAAAAAAATATCATGATGTAGGAAAGATTTTTATCTTTCCAATAAATATTTATAGTCAAAATTATGACTGGTATAACCCCATGTAAAAATTCGTTTAGCAAAAAAAAACATGTTGGTGACATTTTTATTTTAACATTAAATAAAAAGTTATTAATGTCATTTTCCTACCAAAGTTGCTCCATGGGGTCCCCAAGTTGACCCATTTATTGTCTTGGTCGGCCATGACACATCCAATAAGGATTGTACATGTGTCAAGGTCATTTAATATTACTAAAACATTATTTTTACCTTAAATTACACACATTACCTCTAATCGCGATTAAAAACATAAAAGTTACTATTCACCAAAAACTTATATTAATCCCATTGAACCAAATATTAATTCCTAATGACAACCATTTATGTCGGATTTTTGAAATTCAAAACATAGAGGTGGTAAAATTCCATTTAAACGAAAAATCAGTTTTTTTTAAGTACCACTTAGTGGTTTCACTATTAATCAAAAATTGACGTTTTTTAGAAAAATACCAAAACATCACCCTAAGATATAATTGATTTTCTGAATTCAAAAATGATGTCTATTTTAAAAAATTCATAACATATAAGTTACATTAATTAATTTAATAATTAATTCCCGTTGTCAGGAAAAATAGCGTGTTTTTATGAAACAATATATATCAAAAGATTGACACAAGTTTAAGTCCAATTTCAATGTGAAATTAATTTCAACGACCAATATTATATTAAATGGTAAATATATATTCTAATTTCACTCTAAAATCAATTCAAAAGATAATCTATTCATATAAATAAATTATATTAAAAATATTTTTTGAATTAAAATACAACTTTTTCACTATTCGTTAAAAAATGAACTTTATCGAAAAAATAAAAAAATTTACACAAAGTAAATTTTGATGTACCGATTCTAAAGAAGAATTTTGTTTGGTCAAATAGAATGTATAGGAGTGACCAAAACTATATTTAATGACAGTCACCATCAAAAGGCCATAAGTGGACCTTTAGTGAATATTAGAGTATATATGCCTAAAATTGATTTTTTTTCGTATTTTAAGCCTTTATCCTTTATTGGATTAATGTAAAAAAAATTAACAAACATATATACTGATATTTTAGTTATTTCTATTCATTCATGCCAATACAACGGCTACGTGTTAACTACCATTTAAAGTAATATTATTTTATTACTAGTGTGCAATGTAAGGTTTCAAAGAAACTCGTTGTTGCGTATCGGGCACGCTATCAAACATAGACACCCTTTAAAGTAAAATTAATATTTAATTTGTAAATATTAATAAATATGAAAATGTTTTATTCTTTATTTACCTGGGATGTTACATTGGGTGTGATCCTATTCCCAGCAGTATTCCACCCATGAAAATATTACAAGCTATAGACATTTTAAGACAAAAATCATGCCAACTGTTATAAATAGGAAATGCTGGTAACAATTTTAAAGGGATGAAACATTAATGAAAAACATTTTTCAAGATGGAAAACATAATGAATGAACTAATTTAAATAAAACACACATTATTCTATAAATAAAAACCAAAAAACCATATTTTGATGGTAAGTACAACATTACCTTGAAGCTCTATTCATGGGAAATACCACTTGGCACTAGTTAACCATGGGACAGTAGGTACATTTAATCTTAGTAAAATCGGGCCTAAGGACCATAATGAACTATGTTATCATGAATTATATACTCTTAAGGAAAATACCCTTAACATAGTGGTCTCAAATAAATCATAATTATTTAGATAGTTGTTTCATCATCAATCTTGCTGATTGAATCCGGGATGAGGCCAATTCTGAGTCACTAACATACTTGTCCTAGTCTTCCCACCAAGATACATGGGATTCCAAAAATGATCAATCATGTTCTACATTTTTAGAATACTATTTTCACATAAAAATTACATTTCTAAATCATACACACCCTATAGAGTACCACATACTTGTTCTACACCATCAATGTTGTTCATTACAACTAATAATAATTTTATAAAACAACTTGAACAGGTCATACAAGGTATTGAACAAAAAATTCATTTAGAAAACCACTTTTAAGTCCAAAAACCCTACAGTTCTCCACCAAACCAGAATTGGATGCCCTAACACCATTTAATAAATCAAATTTAAGAATCATAAAATAACCCCAAATGATATGACATAGAATACACATGAAAAAACACCCAATTCGATGTCAAAATGAAACTTTAAAATTAAGAACATAATCAATTGTTCAAATAATGGTTTCTGCAGCATATAAAATTTATTAGAAACATGCAAAATAGGATAAGCAATAAATATAAATATATTCATAATTTGTTACACATGGAACCACATAACTTGAATGTCAAAAACCCAAAACAATTTTGTGAAACTTCACCCACATCACAACCACACCAAAAGTGTGTGACAACAAACCCAAATAAAGAATATTGAATGAAGAATATCAATATTAGTCACTAGGGACAAAACCGTAGTAGCATGAAATTTAGAACATAAAGAAGAGAGGAAGAATCCCTTGAGAGAGGAATAAAATAAAAAAACACTCACTTAAAAGAAAAATCATGATGTATCCCCCACCAAAACCCCTATAGAAATGGGTTCCAAGGGATCTTGAGGGAGCATTGAAGCCTTATATGGAAGAAATGATAGAATGGAAGAAGAAATGGGATCATTGGTTTTAATTCTAGAATGGAAAATGGGAATAAAAACTTTTTATATCCTATATGTTGTGCACAGTTTGTTCGTACGGTTTAGAAAACTATGATGACTAACCGTGTGCCCAGTTATATCCACCCAAAACTTTTCATTTCCCTAAAAAAACTCAAGGGGAGACTGGTGGGAAATGGTATTCCCTGAATATAATAGAAAGTACCTAAAAATAAGGACACATTTTTGAAAATTCATTAAACTATATAAACATTCCGCCCCAAAAATTCAATGTGAAGCTTGGTCAGAAAATAAGAATGTGTATTCTTTATCATCCCATAAATTCCACTCCTGTTTCTTGTGCACATCATTCCCATGCTTCTAAATGACTCAAAATAGTGGAATATTCTTTTCCCAAAGCACCGTCTCTTATGAAACAACTTTTTAAACTGACCTTTCAAAAACAGATAAATCCTACTCCATTTCGAACTCTTCCCATTTCAACATGTGGGACAGATCCAATATATACATTTTAAATTTGGAGACATGGAATATGTCATGAATATATTTTATCTGATATGTAAAATCTAACCTATATTCAACCTTTCCAATCTGCTCGGTGATCTCAAAAGGTCTGATATACCATGGTGTTAGCTTTCCATGCATTCCCATATGTGTGTCCACCTTTAAGAACACCCAATCACCCACAGAGAACTGAAAACCTTTAAACCTCTTATCAAAATAATATTTTTGGTGACTCTAAAATGTCAATAAGCCTTGTCTAATCATCTGGACCTTCTCATATGTCTCTTGCACAAGGCTCATCCCCAAAAGTGATTTCACACCAACCTTGGACCAAAATATAAGGGTTCGACACGACTTAACATAGAGCTCCAAAAAAGTATCCATTTTAATAGAAGATTGATTACTTTTATTGTAAGAAAATTCAACCAATAAAAAATGGATATCCCAAGATCCTCTAACATCCAAAACACTTGCATGAATCTTATCCTGTAGAATCTAATTTTCTCGCTCTATTTGACCATCCATTTAAGGATTATATATCTTCATCTTCTTAATATGTGACCCCGAGGACTTCTGATGCCCTTCCAAAAATAGAGAGGTAAAATGGGGGTCTCTATTTGAGATAAATGTATATGGAACACCATGAAGACTTACCACCTCCTGAATATACAACCGGCCTTGGTCAACCACATTAGTTGGATCTCTGATTGGAATGGTGTGGCCTAATTTGGTTTGACGATGAATCCATACCCAATTAGCATTCTTAAAAAGATGTGTATAAGGTGAGCCAACAATGTAATCTATGGCGACATCATCTTATTTCCATGTAGTAATGGGTAATAGATGAAGCAAACCATTGGTTTCTTGATGATATTCTTTTACCTGATGAAATATATAGCATATCAACATGAAATCATCTATGTTTTGTCTCATACCTAGCCACTAGAACATCCTTCCTACGTCATAATACAATTTGGTAGCCCTAGGATTAAAAACCCACTGATATTTGTTGCTATCTCGCAACTCTAGATTCCTCAGAGATAACGAAACTACTGAACGACCCGTGAAGCATAAGAACCCCTCGGGGGAGGAAGATCAATCAGTAGATGTCTCCCCACAACGAAGAAACTACATAGAATGCTGAAATTTCTAATAACTAGATTTATCAAATACAATAAACTATAAAATAGAATGTTTGATGTGAACACATTCCATGAATGCTCCTCCACATCACTCCTTAGTCTCTACGTGTATCTGGGCAAGGATTCCCATCAGAGTCCACTCATCACTATAATTCCTCAAAGCCTACAATGGTACTCTTCTCCTCAATGAATCATCCACGACATTACCCATGCCCAGTGTATGGACAATATTAATGTTTAACCCCTTAAAATACTCTATCCAATGGCATTACATCAGATTAAGAACCTTTTGTGAGAAGATGTTGGAAATTATCTTATGATTATAGTAGACCACATACTTCATCCCAAAGAGGTAGTGTCACTAATTCATCAAGGCATGCATAACCTATACTAACTCTGTTTCATAGATCGAGTAATTCGTTTCATGTGGTCATAGTTTTTGAGGGTTGTACATCACCATGTGATCTCCTTGTATAAGCACACACCTGATAACCATGCCTAATGCTTCAAAATTAAAAAAATACATTTTCCAATCGTGGAAAGATCCACACGGGGGTGGTAGTAAACTACTTATTTAACTCCTTGAAAATTTCATGATATTCTGGGCCTCATTCAAACATCACCCCTTTCTCGGTGACCAAGGTCATGGTGTATAATGTCATGGGATTTATTGAAAAAATCATATGTATTAACCAGCATGGATGAGGAAACTCTTAATCTTGATCACATTCTTCTGCTTCTCAAATGAAAGAACGGTGCAGATCTTCTCAAGGTCCACCAAAACCCCATGTTCCAGGATTTCATGAACTAGAAACATCACTTTCTAGATCCAAAAATGTGAACTAGAAAAACATTTCATGAAGGTGATGATCCCGTAGAGTGCCCAACAGAATAAAAAAATTATTCCCATGCTCTTCCATAGATCAAGTGTAAAATATGACTTTTTCCCTTGAATAACACAATGAATGGGTATTGATTTTGGTGGAAAACCTTATTAATAAGAACTATAAAAACTACTAGAGTGCTAGTCAATCCAAAGGAATGAATAAAAACTCAATGTGGTCATACCTTCTTCCAAAAGCTATTTTCAGGATATCCGCCTCTCTCACAATGACTTGACTGTAACCCAAATGCATGTCCATCATGAAAAACACCATTAAAAATTAAGATGATCAAACAAGTAATCTATTGGAGGTAATAGATATTTGTTCTTGATGGTTACCTTATTCATCATCTAGTAGTTAATACAAAATTGGAAGGATCTGTCAGCCTTCTTTTCAAAAAAGATAGGGGTGGCCCATGGAGATATTCTCGGGTGAATGAATCCTTTGGATTCCAGACATTCCAGTAATATCATTATTTCCCTCAACTCAATGAGGGCTATACAACATGAATAAAGGGAAATCGTTTCTGTTCCCTCAAACAAATCATCCAAGAACTCCACGTCCTATTCTAGGGAAAGCATAAAAATTCATCGAGAAATAACTCTTAGAACTCATGAACAATATTAGTTCATATATAATCTTATGAAATACCATTATACTCTAGAACAAGTGATGTTAACTGAATGAAAATATATACCATCTCTAGGAGTATAAGTATGGAATGATCCAACCAAGGATCACATTCCCTATGAAAAACATGAAGACTCCAATCAGGTTCCATGAAACTCACCCACTGCATAAAGCAGTTGATATTCACTTGAAATTTCACTAACCGATATATTCCATGAATTACATTGAAAATTTCCATATCCATGTCCTATAGATCATACTCCATCTCAACTCCAGACATAGAATTCACACATGATGGCACTTGAGACCTTTCTTCTTCTTATTACACAATTATATAACTAACTCCATAACAAAAGATAAAAAATCATTTTTAAAATTCATAATATTTATAAGAAGGACTAGGATAAAAGAAAAAAAAGAAAAAATATCAAAGAAAACATCATCTATAGAAGATGCAATCAAAATGTAACCATGATCATTCAATGGTCATGCATCTGATCCTACTCGTGCATGAACCCCATCATGAAGATGCATTGTCTGTTCTTGAGAAATACCAATATCATGTGGCTCTAACACAAAAATTCTCTACCTAGAAGGTGATCTGATCCTACCACCACGTCCATCAAACCAAGATCCCACTGTCCTGGTTAGCTCCAACTGAACTGACACTCCCATAGGGCAAAAAGATCATAATCCACTCAGGTATTAGTGCATCACTTTGCAAAATCAATGCATCTTCCTCATAACTACACATAGATGTCAAGGCCTATTATGGATGGTATACACAGTCTATATGTTTCATGCCATCATTTACTTATGGCACACCATAGACCCTACGTTAGTAAATACATAGAAAATTTCATAAAAGGATTGCTTAAACTATAACTTCCCTTTTCCAACTTATCATCCTCCTTCCACCTTTTCTCTATGATGTTTCCACTACCCCTAGAAGATACCAGTATAGAAAACCCAAAAATTCATTCTAATCAATATCATCCATGAAATCATGATCAAACTCCTCAATATTGGTTCCCAGTTTGAACAGGGAGACCTGGGAATAAATTTCGGTTCATAGCCCTTTATCAAACATCTGATATTTCATAGATTAATTACAAAAATATAATGTTCATACAATAGTAACTCAGAAAAATGTTTAGAATATTACATCACTTACCAAACTCTTTTGTTAAAATCCACTAACTCTGTTGATCTAGAATAGGCCAGGACCTTAGGACAATACTTCTCATTCAATATAGTCTATAAATCTTTCTAGCTCATCTGGTCATTCTTTCCAACCTCAAAGATGGATTCCCTCCACCTACGAATGGGATCCTGTAAATTAAATGAGTCACATTTCACCTTTACCTCTTAAGGTGTTTCATGAAACATGGACATTATCTTTATCTTCATTATCCACTATTCTACTTCATGCAGATCAGCATTTCCTAGAAATGTAGGAGGCTTGTTCTTGAGAAACCCCTGATATTGTTCCTTCCTAGGAATGTGTTCATCCTCTCCATCATTATTAGAATTATAACCCACTTTTACCCTATATCCTGGATAGTCCGGACCATAGCTTCTACCAATCTATGATCAGGAAGTGAGGGAGAACTTTCATCAGATTCCTCCCACGGGTACATGGGAGGTTTCCAAGGATGCATGATTCTACAAAAAGAAATAGTCAGAAGATATATCATCAGTACAATAGTTCAATAATATTTCCTTAATTAAATAAAAAGTAAATAGATCAAACTCATCATAATAATATAATAAAAAACTACTTCACCCAAAACCAATGTTTGTGTGCAGTCTTCATCCCACACGTTCCACCTAGAATAGAATCCCAACAAAAATTCCAATATCCTAGGGAAATTTGAGGTCTATTACAATAGGTATGGGTTAAAAACCCTACACACATCAAGAACTCTAATCCTAAATAGTCCTATATTTTTTCAAACCCGACTCCAATGAAATTATATGACCCAAAGAGATTAACAATGACCTGATACCATTTTTAAAAAAAACCACGATGTCTCTCAGACCAAATCGGATCCCAACCCGATCCATGGAAAGGAATGAAGAGAATTCCCTATCCCCATGGGCTAGAATAATTTCCTGAGTATCATAAAAAGGTTTTTAGAACAATTTACCTTATCATAGAACCTTTAAAAATCCAACAATAACAAATAAATTGAATCTGAAAATTAGCAACCCATCAATCATTAAACAACATTTATAATTTAATTACATAGTTTTGAGGAAATATGAAGAGTTAGAAAATTAAAAAGGCATGGAATTTCCAACTACAATGTCACCACATGACAAGGGGCATTTCCCTAAATCAATCTCCACAATACCGTACCGAGAAAGGAACCTAAAAACCCGAACCACTATCTCTAATGACCTTTCCCTTAATTGTGTACAACATTTACAAGTCTATTTACACCCAAAGGGGTAAGTAGGGTGTGAGCCTAATCCCAATATTCCTCTCCCTCAATTTAGTTCATTAAACCCAATAAAAATTCTATAAATAAACATCGAGATGTTTTACAAGGTTTTGAACAAAAATATCATTAAAACACCCTATTTTAAGGAAAAAATGAAACAATGCGATAGAAAACCATAATCCTAATCCCTATCACCATTTAATAAATTAATTTCAAGAATCATAAAATAACCCCAAATGATATAACATGGAAAACACATGAATAATACCAAATTCCATGTCCAAATAAAACATTAAATTTATAAACATTATCAATTCTACTAGAAATTGTTTTCAAATCACTCACAACAATTGAGAAACATTGTAAATCGTAAAATAATTCTACATAAATTCATTAATGAATTTTTACACATAGAACCACCTACCATGAATGTCTAAAAACCCAAATAATATTTTCAAATACATAACCCTCACAACAATAACACAATAAGGGAGTGAAAGAAAACCTAATAGGGAAGATCGAACCAAGAAACGCAATATAAATCCCTACAGATTGATGAAACCCAAGGGAGAAGGAAGAAATCAATGAATGATTCACAGACATGAAGAATCTTGAAGTCCCCCCCAAACCCCATAATAAATGGGTTCCAAGGGAATATAAGGGACACCAGAATCCTTCTATGGATGAAATGGTAAAATGGGGGAAATAGGGTGATTTTTCTGTAATTATATTAGGTAAAATGGTAATAACACATTTTTTATCACCTCAACATTAGGCCCACTTTTTCTTCATGATTTATTAAACGGTGTGGCCTAACTGTACACCCAGTTTTTTCCACCCAAAAATTACCATTTCAATACAAAATTTAAGGTGGATCCTAGGGGGAAATGAAAGGCCAATACTATAATGAAAGACACCTTAAAATAAGTACCCGAATGTGAAATTTTTCTTTTGGACTCAGATTTTGGCCTTCGAGTAGCCTATCCAGAGGGTATTTCAGCATTGAATGTGATGGTTTCATCGATTGTGGAATTTGATATATGATTTAATTTTTCAAAGAATTAAACATATTTAAGTGTTTATAAATGATGTCATTGATCTTGTAGAATCATCCATGACATCCCTAGTAGAACCCACCAATTAGGATGTTCATGGGTTAATGATGACTTTGAGAGTTAAAACATATAGATGGGATGGGCATGGTTCCACTAATGAATTTTAGAGTGGTAACATCCTATTGGGATCGGAATGGGTCCATTAAATAATTGTAGAGTACAACCTTCCCTATGTGTTTGTTATTGGTCCACTACATATTCCTAGAGTTGAACCATCTTGTGGAGTAATTCCATGGCCCCTCGAGAATCAGATAGTGGAACCCTCACACGTGAAATTCCATGGGTCCTCTATTGAAAATTATTTTTTAACCCTCTTATTAGAATAGTGTGTGGGTCCTGTATATATAATACTTCATGTACCCGTTTTATTATACCATTACACAATTCCTCTACCTAAAGATTAATTAGCTTCAACTGTTCAGCATGGTGGAAGGACATGGCTTGACTTGGGAGCAGGGAAAACAAATGAGATTCTCAGAATCATTATTGGACTTCTATAACTATGTGTGACTCTTTTATTTGTTTATATATGGTATGGCGGTCCCCTTTCTCTCTAATTTGACCATATTTTACTGATCATATATATATATACTTATATATCTGTATCCTTCTTGTGGGATTCGGTCATTCTCCTACTATGGGATGTGAATATGTGTGTGTTATTCTGCATGCACTCTATATTTAGATTGTCACTGTTGGATGAGGTTACTCTATAGATATCAGTGGAAAATAAATGTTCTGTATTCTATCTAAAAATGGTGTTGAGAACCATGTATTTAGATGATATTACGATTTTTCTTCATTTGGGATAAGTTATATCTTGTTTGATATCTTTTGTTTTTTATTCATTTTGTATCACCTACATCCCCCCTTTAGTTTATGAGGAATCCAACCTAATATGTATATACTTACCTGTTATTTGGATTTTCCTAATCATGTCCTGTGTTATGAATAATGTATACTGGTTGATGGTAATTATAGATGAGTTTACAGACCCCTGGTACATTGCACAACATTTGGTGGCCACAACTAAGATATCTGGAGATGGGATCTCTCAGCATTTTACATTCCAATTTGTCATGTTTAGGAAATATTTATAGTTGGACATGTAGTTTTCCCATTTAATCTCCATTTCACACTATCTTAATCTTGTACACCCATGAGGCTTTTAGTGTTTGGTATACTTTCTAGTTGTTTCAAAATTTTATTTTTATTCACATGAACTTTGGAATCAAGATGGTTTTTTGTGTCCATACATGTATTTAGTAAAAGGAAGCCACATGTTAGATATGACATCAGTGACAGAGACTAGCCCTATGCCAATGGAAGCATGCTTTGGGTAGTTTGATCTTGATCCCTTATTATGGTTTTTCCATAACATATTTGTATCAAATGTGGTTGAATCCATTTGATGATGTTTTCTATAGTACCCCTATGAGGACTTCATAGGGATTTTGGGAATCATTGAAAATGTGTGTTGAGTGAGGCTTTCAGGCTAGGGATCCCAGTGTTTGTAGGGATGATCGAAATATCCATTCAAATGGAATCTGACAGACTACTAGTTCACTTATCACAATGAGACATTTTTTGTGGATACTATTGGTCCATTAATTTTATTAGATTGAGTATTTGAAATTATTTATTTATTCATCCACCCTTATATATATATGTGCTCATTTTATCATGGTCTATCTTGATTAGTTTTTAGGATGATTCCATGAAGAAATCCATCTAGGATACCAGATCTGAATCATTTTTACGATCTGATGAGTGATCATTCCTTTATGTAGGAGCCATACCATTCACTTATTCCTCTAGGTGGGTAGGTATTAGAACCATCATCAATCGAGATGAATATCATCCTAGTATGGTAGGTTGAATATTTGAGTAGGTTTATCACACAATATGAGTTCTAACACCTGAGGTTGTTGAGGTTTCATGACATGCCAGATCTCTAGGAAGTAGTGAATTTCCTTGAGTATGTGGTCCATGTATTAATTCTCATCCAATCATAAATGGGCCGGGTGGTTCAGGTTATGGTAGTCAACAAAATGCCAAATGCTCCCATCCGTCTTCTTGGCGAATAGAATTGGGGCTACCAAAGGGAGAAACACTTTGCTGGATGAATCCCTTCTCCTGCAAGTCCTCTAGCTTTACCCGCAACTCACGAAGGTCCGTGGGAGCCATCCGATATGCTGGTGTAGATATCGGTGCCATCCCAGGGTAAAAGTCAATGTAAAATTCTACCTCTCTGTGAAGAGGTATACTTGGGACATCATCAGGGAAAACATCCACGTACTGGTCCACCACTTCATGATAACTCATACTCTCCACATTTACTTCTCTGAGGGTAAGGCATGCCAACTAATGAGTGATCGGCTGCACCCTCCTCTTGGTAAGTCCGTCCTATGAGAAATGGTCTCCCTTCTTAACGGAGAAGGTGAACCATGTCCCATCAATGTGGACACACCATACTTTGTGCCTAATACAATCAATCTGAGCATGGACTATAGATAACCAGTCCATACCCAAGATGACATCGTAAGGCCTCGACGCCACTACAAGAAGATCCCAGCCGAATCTCTGGCCTCCTAGTGTAAGTTCAAACTACCGTCACAAGTGCGTGATCGTCGAGTCTGCTCCCGTAGGAGTATCAAGACATAAGGATCGAGCCAACGGCTCCGTCGAAATCTCCGAGCTCCGAATGAGGGCAGTGGAAATGAAAGTGTGACTGGAACCTGTGTCTATATGGACTGTAGCTAAGGTGGAGTAGACACAGATCGTACCTTGAATCAAATCTGGAGTTCCATGATCATAGGCCTCAACTGCATAGAGCTGATCTCTCTCATGTCCACCAGCTCCTTACGGTCGATGTGGACCTCCTAGTGGTGGTGGTGGTGGTAACACCTCGTAATGCCATCCACTATCAGTTGTACGACTAGCTCCTCTACCATGTCTGCCTCCTCCCTACGGACTGCCTCGATCAATCCTCTACCTCTGCCTGGGAGGTCCCTCAACTGTGTGCTGATCATCTGAATGGCATGTCGGACAGTCATGATCCATGTGAACATGTCCACCGCATGAGTAACACTGCCTGCTCCTGGAATGTATGTCACCACCCCGGGTTCCCCACACAATAGATCCTGAGTCATGCAGTCATCCACCAGTGGGTCTGGTCCTCTTGGACCTCTGTGTCATCTATCTACTGCCATCTAAAAAAGACTCTGCTACATGTTGACTAGCATTAGGTTTCACTGTCGGAGACTGCTCAGAAAAGAATCTCTCCAAAAGGAGGGCTCTCTCTAGCACCCCCACTAGTGTCGGGATGTTGAGTGAGATTATTGAAGCCCTGATCTCTCTCTTGAGCCTCGACTCGAAGGTCTGGGCCCTGATGAATGGGTCCCACACCATATATTTGGAGTAGCATGAGAAGTCGATGAACCCCTCTGAGTACAGATCTACCATCATGCTACACCGCTATAGGTGCAGTTGCACCTATATCCGCATCGCATGAAGGGTGGCTCGGAAAAACACCACCCAAAACAGGCTCTTGATGTCTGTCCATAGTAGTTTCATCTCATCATGAACAACTAGCATTAGGATCCGCCATCTACCTGTTGTTTCTTGAAGGAGACTCGTGGAAATGATCACCATAAGGTCTGCTGGTGTCCCTACTATTCTGAAGACTCTCCCCACAGTCTCCAGCCAATCCTCAGCCACCTTTGGGTCTGCCTCTCCCCTGATCCTGGGTGGCCCCTAGCACTGGAACTCGTGAAACATGCTCAAGTGGCATGCATCATCTACTACTGGGGCTAGTGGCATCAGTGGACCAATGGGGAGTGGTACCGATGGTGCCTCTATTGGAAAATGTCCATATACAATGGCCTCGTCTCTTGGTGGGCTATTTGTGCATACAACTCTCAGGGCCCTAGCTGGTAGTTCGCGGGGAGGCATCTTGAAAGAAACAAATGCGACACGGTCCAAACATTATACCTGGTGAGCTAACCTGGTTGAGATGACTTAATGAAAACTTCGAAAACACACATGAAATCATTGTTTTCATGCACTAAGTCTGAAATCAGAAGCCAGAGTCCTGGTGTATGGATACGTCAGTCGCCGTACCAACACTGGACTCCCAGAAAAGAAATCCACACTTAGTACTCTTAAAATTATTAATTCAAAAAAATGAAATATGATATTCCTATGTTCTGTGTTAGAACTGAATCCTCTGATACCAATTTGTCACGACCCATCCCCCAGGGCCCGTGCTGTGACTACCCCAAACCCGCCTTCCATAGGTCAGGGGCTGGTGACTAGAACCAAAGGCGTAATCCCTAAAACTGGGATGGAATTGCCTTTAAAAACTATAAACACACGCAATAGACAATTCTGGAAGCAAAACACTATGTAATACTATATACAAAAGGAGTGTTGAAAAAGTAAAGGGGCCAGAAATACAAGCCTAATTGTAAAGTACAAGGAAACTGAAAACAAGTATAACTGAAGAAAGGTAAACCACTGCCAAATTGTCCACTGGGGAGTCCTACCTGAAGGGTAGGAGGGAAAGCCTCCACATCACTCCATGTCCATCCGTCTCCTCCGTGTGGTCCCCCTCTAGGTACTGTCCAGTCCTGTCCACTCAGCCTCGATCAACGCTATCCGTCATCTGCATCCAACACAACGAGGTGCGGGCAAATCCCATGTAGGGGTGATTATAACGATAATCAGTAGAGACCCCAAGACCCTCATAGTCTCACCAAAATACAACAAGAATAAACCACAAAGTATGAAATCAACAGATAACCTCACATAGGTATATTTCCATACATATACCTAAGTCATCATGTAATCCATCTCAATCATGAGGTAAACACAAAAGTTACTAACTCAGCTCAAACCAAGATTTTATTCTAGGCGTAGAATCAAGTAACATCTCAGTTACACTATTGAAACTTTGGCTGCTAGATTACTCCTACTCTATCGAGTACTGTGGGCCTGCCTCGTCACACAGAGGTGCTTCCCACTGTCCTTGGACTGCGGGGGTACTATTCCTATTGAGTTTCGCGGGTCTGTCGCGTCACACAGAGGCACTCCCCACCATGGGACTGCCGCCTCATATAGAGGTGCGTCCCCTCATAGCCTGCAGAGGTATTCCACGTGTCGACTATCGTGGGACTTCCATATCACACAAAGGCGCTCCCCACCATGGGTCTACCGCGACACCAAGGTGCTCCCCACTGGGCTAGTTGAGTCACTCCGAGTCGAATCAGTCAGCAGTTGTCTCGTGTCAGCTAGCTACATAGTCTCTACACTATGCTCGCTCAGCTCTGGGAGGATCCTCTCCCCAATATGCATGTCAAAACTCCAACTGTCACGAAGTCCCATGTAGAAGTATCTCGAAGGTCCGCCTCATCATAAGGGTCTCAACACAATAGACGACGTGTAAATCAGACGACCAGTCTTTGAGTTATTAGCCTTTTAGTCCCGGGGGCCCGGTTGGATTCCCGTACGATCCAAAATGACAACATCTTAACTAAAAACCGAACACTTGAGGTGTATACTCAAAAGGACGAAATTGATCCAAGACTTCCAACGCCGCTGGCGGATCATAAATTGGACGTCCGGTGCCAAAAATATGGGCAAAGGAAGTAAAGGGTTAGTAGTGGGTCTGGGTCCGGTCGGACTGACTTGGCCCCACCCAGCCTAGGCCAACCCAGTCTGGGTCAACCCGGTCAGCACGCTAGGTTCGACACGGTCCGCTGGGCCCTGGCCCGCAGATTGCGGGGCTGTTCGGCTCGGAGATCACCGCGTAGGAGGCTCGATCTCGAATCCGGGCTCGGGGGTAGCCGAAAAGGGCATGCTGAGAGGCCACGAGCTGGCTAGGTAGGGCGTGGAAGGATGCGGGTAGGCCAACGGGGCTGGGGCAGGCCGCATGCCACGTGGGAGGCCACATGCAGGCCACACGGGGCTCGTGCAGGCAGGTAGGGTGTCGGGAATACCGTGGCAGGGCGTGCGGGGTGCCGGGCAGGCCGCAGACATGCCGCGCGAGGGGTGGGAAGGCTGCTGGAAGGCCGTACTGGGATCGGGAAGGCGACTCGAGGCACCTGGCAGGCCGCGCGGGGCACCGTGCAGGCCATGCGGGGCACGAGCATGCCGCTCGTGGCACCGGGCATGACGCGTGCGGCGCCGGAAGCCCGTGGGCAAGCCACGTGGTTCACTGTGAAGGCCCCACGGGGTGCTAAGAAGGCGGTAGGTAGGCTGGAGGGAGGCTGCGGGTAGCCAGGCCAGCGGCCAGGGGGTGGTCGGTCAGTCCAGTTCGGCGCGGCTCGGGCCGACGCGGGTCGACGGTGTTCGGCCTAGAGCACTGGTGTGCCGCGGGGGCAGTGCGGTTCGTAGAGGCTGTATGTAGCGTGTCCTTTGACGTCGCCGCCTTCGTTGCCTCATCGTTGTTACGTCTCCAAGACAATGAATTCCACAAGAAGGAAATTCAATGGAGGATATCAGGCCATGATAGGTTGGACGGTATCCTCCACATTTATGGTGATAGAAAACGGTTTATAGGAATGATCCTGACAACCTTCATTATCCAAAAAGGAGGGAAGAACAAGGCACTTAAAAGAATTTAATCCCCCTACCTTTCTTGGTTGTTCGTTGTTCGTTGATGGAGTTGTGGGAAGAAGATGAAGAGGATTGTCATTCTTCGCATCTGCCAAGCACTTCCAAACCCGAGTTGCGTCGGCTCGTGGAAGACGCTCCACGGCGGTAGGTGTCTGGGGAAGAAGTCGAATAGGATCTGCATTCTTCATTGGTGGAACGTTCTTCGTTCTCCATTGGGATCTTTTCTCTTTAGCTCTACTCTTCCCAAGTTCCACCAAATGAAAGATTCCAACCCAAAAAAAATAATATATTTCCTATTATATTAGTTGTTGGCACGAATTCAAATGGAGAATTAATTAATTGGACATGCTCCACCTAATTATTTGATGAGAGTTGTCACAAAATTAATAAAGGGGAGTTGAAGAGGCTACCCCATATTAATTGGAGCATGAGGATTTTTCCAATTTAAGGGGAATTTTAAGGGGTTAAGAGCCCGGGTGGTCCCCACAACATTAATCCTCTCATGGGAGGTTGAGTTCGGGTGGGCCCCACCACCATAACGTTTCATGGGAGGTTAACGTGTGGTGGTACCACCACCAACCTCCATGAAGAGGTTTTAACCACCACACACCAATCGGAGGCTAAAATAAAAAAAAGTGTAGGGCACATTATTTTATTATTCGTTTAAGAAAACCTAAAAACTAACTTCTATCCTCAACTCGTTGCCTTCGAAGTGAAATTCTCCTTAAGAAAATATCGATGCTAAAAGTTCAACGGTGCCCTCTGATTTGAATTCCGAGCACTAGTTCCAAATTTATAAGGACCCGCTCGTATGTTTACTGAATGTACCCGAACTAAACATTAGAAATTTATTCCGGACACACCGGGCCTCGGAATCATGCGCCGTCAATTTTAAAAAACTCGTAAAATTCCCATTTATTTATGAAAAAAATTCTCATGGAAATTCTATGTCTTTACAATTTTCAACTATTTATTAATATTTATTACTAATAACCACTAGATATTACAAATTACCACAAAATATTACTTCTTAGTGGGAATTTTAACTTAAATATAGTGATTTACCATTATTTTGTTTACAAAGTTTTACGAATTATAGTACTTTATATCAAATTTTAACTAATTGCAACTCATTTTTACAAATAAAAATTAATTTGTACTAATTTTATTGATTTACTGTCCATGTTTTTCTAAAATATACTAATTAACTGTAATTTTTTACTTTTTTGACCTATTACAAGTAATTTTTTATAATTAAAGAGATTTGATGATAATTTTTAATAATTAAAATTAATGTATAATAATTATAGTGATTTAACATTATTTGTTACTAATTACAGCCAATTATTACTAATTATAATGGTTTACCACTACTTTTTATTGATTCATACAAATTATTTTAAAATTTTACTAATTTTTTTCATTACAAATAAGTTTTTCTATTTTTTATTATTTCCTATTATTTATTTGTTTTTACGAATTTTTTTGTTTTACAAATAATTTGTTTACTAATTAATTCTAATTTTTACTATTTTTTCATTATATGTAATTTAAATAATTATAGTAATTTATCTAAAATTATTAAAAATTAATGTTATTTTTTAGAAATTACAGTGATTTAAAATTAATTTATACTAATGTTTACTAAGTATTGTTATTTCTTAATAATAAATATATTTTTTAAAAAGCATAGTGATTTACCATTAATTTTTACTTGTGAATCATAATTTTTACTATTTATAGTGGTTTAACATTTATACTTTTAAATTATTATTTATTAAAAACTACTCTAAATTATTATTACATATTACTAAATCTTATATATTATTAAAATGTCATTTAAATAAAACATTATTATATAGTATATGTAATTACTATTAATAACTCCCACTCGCTGAAATTTAAAATTAATTATTGCAATTTAAAAGTAATTTATTTGTTTCTAAAAACATATTTACTAATTAGAAATAAATATTTATTATTTAAAAAAAATAATTCCTATTATGAAAAATTACCTCTATTTATAACTAAATACTTATAATTAAATATAATTACTTATAATTAAATAATTAAAATCAGATATAAATAGTATAAATAAAATATACACTAAAAGAATTACATAAATACTTAAAAATTATGCTTTTATGCATTAAAAAATACAAAATGCCTTGTAAAAATTTAAGCATCTAAATGAACTATTTAACAGAAGAAGATAAATGTTAAGAAGTGGAAAGATGAAAAGGAAACAGAATTGAAAAATTTGGTGGTGGGGGTATATATATGTTACATTTGTATCAATGTGTCTATTTACGATAAGATTCCCATTACAAATAGTTTCTGCAATAAATAATAGAGGGTGTGGTTAAAAATTTATATATGATGGGACCCTTGTCAAATACCCCTACTGAAAAAGTGGAAATAATATTAATTCCCAACAAATTAATTTCTAGTTTATGATAATTACATTTAAATAGTTTGATTCTGATTCTATTTTATCTTCAGGGTTTCATATCTTGTAAACTATCAAACAATTCTATTACTTAAAAAATATTTTGACGTTATATTTTACCCCATTTTAGAAATTCCATTATGAAGGATTTGAACTTGGTATTGGTGACCAGGCATTGGATTTTCAAAATTGCATTGTTGAAATCGCACATCAAATAAAGGTTTTATAAAACATCCACTTGAATATAGAGGACGAATTGTAAGAAGGTCTTGTACAATAACTCATTCGAGTATTACTTATAGAAAATAATTTAATAAAAGTGAAAACATGGAAACTGATGATTAATATAACTCCAATGGTCTAATAAATAGTGATACAGTACATGGCTATATGAAATTCCACTATAAAAAATCATAAATCTATGATGGGTGAAGAGACCGTCGACTCACATGATAATAATGTAATAAGAAATTAATTTTTTATCATGATCCTCTTATATGGACTTGAGGATTTCCTTTATCATTTATATTAATTATATAAGGAAATATAAATATTTGGAATTTTTTTTCACATTTTTAATATTTTTAAACCGTAATCTCTTACATTCATCCAAATGTGTAGTATAAATTTTTCATGCCTGAAGTTATAAAATAAACATTTAATAAATCATAAAATCAACAGGAGGATAAAAATTTGTGCATCCTATATTTAGATATTAACAAAAACCCAATTATATATAAAAGGCTAAATTAATTTCCAAAATTAATAAACATTGAAATGAATTGAAAAGTATATTGTCAAATCATCATTTATTACAAGTTCGTCAATTTTTTTTAACATTTATCTCTAAATAATGTCACGAAATCATAATTTCTAATTATATAAAGTATATTATTAAATAATTCATTCTCCATGATCTTCTAATCACTTCCAAAAATTCCCAGAATCATAAAAATACATAATAAAATAATATATGCTTCCAATTGAAAATTAATTCTTTTTTCATCAACTAAAAATTCATAGTATTCTACTTTACCCTATTAATTTAATTATACCAAAAATTATATTGATAATCATCCAAAATAAAATTAATCACTAAATCATCAAATAATTTTCCAATCCCCTCATTATCTACAAGATAATTCGTTACCCAAATTGTAATAACCCATAATTACCTAAAATATACCAGGGTAGGCTCAGCCAAGGGATAATCCCTTGACCGTTTATTAGAAAAAAAGAAAAAGACAGTAGCAAGCATCACAGAAAAAGAGAAGATTACATGACATCAAAAACATCCCCATCCTCACACCCCTGATATCCAACTTCATCCAAAGTCGCCGTCTCCCATTTAGAGCTGTCATGATGCTTCAGGATCTTAGCGTATTTCCTCCGCAGATTCATCCGTTCCAAGGCTAAAAGCTCAGTATTGCCACCGGAAGACCTAGTGTTCACCGGCTTTGGCAAGTATGAGTAATCATTTCTTGGCCTGCGACGCGGAGGAGCGGTCACAGCCTCCTGAGGCTCCCTTATCTTCATCCTCCTACATTGAACCACCTCACTGAAAGAGGGCTTGATCATGCCACCATGCTCCTCTTCACTCTCACAACAATCCCCCCACTTCCCATTGATGACCACATTCTGAAAAAGGTCCTCTTCGCCACAACCCTTCTGAGCGAGACACCTCGGCTGTTCCGCCGGCTCATAACAGATCAAAGCCCCCTTTTGTAGGTCTTCAGCTTCACTGCCACCCTTCTGCATCGAAGGCCCAATCTGCCTTTCAACCACTGGATAGCCGTCCTCCGAATTCTGTTGCACCATGTATTGGAGACAGCCACCAGCACCATTTGTGATGTTCACACCCCCATCCTTCACAGTTATCCCTTGCTCCCCATTCACATCATCTAACACCCCCAAGGAACCACTCCGACGGACAGCAGCATCCGACCCACTTCCATCCACCTTACCAGCTCCCTTGCACAAGTTCACATTCATCCCATCAGATACCATTGCACCCAGATCACACTGCAAGTCCTGCAGGACTGCATCTTCAGTCGCTGAGCAAACCAATTTCTCCCTATTAACAGAGTTCCCTGCATTAACTGGAAAAGCCACCTTGTCCAACATCAGATCTTGGCGCATCCTTCTGAAAACAGCAGACACAGCAGGATTTGCAGATGCCTCTGCCTTCTTCAAAGGCACAGCATTCCGGCCCTCCATACCACCAGCAGCTCTAGAAGGCACACCCTCAGCAGGAAGCAACCTCGGCCCTTGAGACTTTCCAACTCTTTCCCTCGATTTGACACTTCCTCGAATTATAGCCTCACCATGACACCGCAAGGACGCATGCCCCAAACGGCAGCAAGAATTGCAGTATTCAACCCAAGACTCGAATACCACAGACTGTCTCCATCTAAATTCTTCCTCTACCGCAACCAAATTAATGTAAATATTCCCCTAAAAAACATTTAATTATTCCTCTAACGTATATATACATCAAATATTAGTAAAAAATAAAAACATACAAAAATATTATCACATTTTTACAATGCTATTTTTCAATGGTATCAATTCCATCAAACAAACCTATCAAAAAAATTGACAAAAATCATACAATAGAATAATCCTTATGTTTCCTATAATTCTTATAATATTAAATATTTACTACTATATCATAATTATAAAAACTCTATATATAAACACATCCCTCATTGATCTTCCAATGCAATACATTAACCATGCATCATCATCTTTTTCCAAAATAACTCTTTCCTAATATCCATTTTTTGAATTATATCCTTATTGACCATCAATGTCAACCCAAAAAAATTTCATACATAGAATGTTATAAAATAACTCCTACCTTTGATCTATACATTAGAATTATTTTTATATCATATTTCCCATTTTACATTATCCGAAATTTCTAGAAATAAAAAGTTGATGACTGTAGGGGTATTTCCCATATCAATAAAGTAGGATAATTTTTGATTTGAAAATCCAATTAAAAAGATACAATGACCCATTAAACATTTGGATAAATAAAAATTTGTGAGATATATCAAATTGTATCTTATAGGTAAATCATATACTCAAGAATCTATCAATATTATTTGAATTGGCTTTTACAAAATAAATGATTATCAAATCCTCAAGAGGGATAATGAATTTTTGAATGATATATTTACATCAATATTGATAAATAACACATATTATAGAAATGAAAATCACTAAAAAATTTAATGATTTATTTCTTGTTAAAATGAATATTTTTCCTAACAATGATAATACCATCATATGTTTCATATTACATTAACCATAAATTCCTTTATACATAGTATTATATCTATACTATATTGATTATCTAAAGAATAATATTAATCACCTAATGAACCTTCACATAATTCCAAAAAAGTGGTTTCTATGAATTTGAACATAATATCATCCATATACATAAAAACCAATGATGGTGTCCATAAATTAAAATAAAACCCCACATAAAAACATTGTAATCTATAAAGTATCCTATAAACTACTCTAATTCCATTTGTAATCACATATCAGTAAATCTTACATAATTTAGTGATTTAAAAAATTAATTTAAATTCATTTCCCAGAGAGTATTAATATTGGTAGTTTTAACAAATTATGAATAACACTTACATAGTAAGAACACACCTTTAAAATGGAAAATTCCACATAGTGTCCAATTATACCATAAAAATAGTCATTAATATTAAAAATGATAATTTTTTATGAAAAATCGCCACTATTTTCTAATCACCCTCATCCTTGTACCCACACATCCTAGGAATTTTTTTTAAAAAAATTGTATGACTAAAAAATTAAAAGGGGTATAAAAACAAGAAATTAACCAATTTAATAAAAAACATGGGAACCCATGAAATATTTATAATTTTAAAAATTTTCCTTCATAAAATGAAATAAATAATTTTCACATGAAAAGACAAACATTTTTTGGTAAAAACTATAACATGTGAAATAAAAAAACATTGTGTCTGTATATTTATTCAAAAATTTCTGAAAGAACTGCATTCATACAATAATAAAACTATCCTTTATAATAATTTTGTAAAAACTAAAACATGTGAAATAAATATATATAATAAATTATAGTTTAAAAGTAAAACAAATTTAAGTAGTTTTATAAAAATATGGATATGTAATGGAATAAAATTTATATGTTCTTTAAATCAGGAATTTTAAAATATTGTTCCTTACAAAATTAGAAACATTTGAAAAAAACCCATGTATAAATAAGTTCTAAAAATATAAATATCATAATAATAAATATATTGATGATAATGCATTTTAAATGGATTTTATATACACCTCATAATGGAATACTGGTGGTTAAAATAAAAATATTCATTAATGAGATGAGATTGAGATGGTTTCCTTACCACGAGTATGGATCGTCGTGTAGGTTCCTTATCATCATTAATAATAAACATTGGTTAATTTACTAATTGGTTAAGATCCCTTTTCAAGTTTATTACTTATTTTATATTTCTATTTACCGTGTTAAACAAAAATACATAATAATTTAATTTTCAATTTAATATTTTGATGATATTCAGGTTATAAGTACAAAATAATTTATTTTGGTTGACTTATGGTCATAGAAGAAACAATTGTATCAACACAAAAATAATAATCACATTATATGGATCACAATTATAAATACATTCTAATTTTAAACCAAACCATTAAATATGAAAATGAAAAATTTACTACAATACAATCATAGAGATAGTTTTCCAGATAGAGGCATTAGTAATGTCTCCAATTTTCAATGATCATTATATTAAGAAGCTAAGTATATATTGATATTATTGAGTGATAACAGTATATATAAATACTATTACTTCATTATATATATATATATGATCCTAGTGATTTGGTGATGATAAAAAATTCACAACACTTCATAGAGGTGGTAGTTTACACTTATGCACGAATGAGATTATCATTTTTTAGTTTATATAAAGGTTATAATGATAGTGGTATATTATAATTTAAAAATAATAAATATGTGATTATTATAAAATTTAACACTAGATCCAAAATTATAATATATCCATGAGAGACAGACTTGGAAAATTAATTACAACTGTTCATGAGGCAGTAGTCCACCATACATACGAATGATGAATTCCTTTCCTATTGGATATATTTTTTATATGAATATATGTTATTAAATTAATAAAATAACATATTAATCTATGGAAAATATTTTATTTTTTATTTTAAAATTGTTTAATAATATTTTAAGTATTTTGTTGAAGAAACATTATTAAAACATGAGAATAAAATATATAACTCTTATTTGGAAAACTTCCATTTCAAAACACCTTAACACCACTATAGATTATGTTATACCACTACCAAGTTGTCTATAATAAGTTGAAGGATTATATAAATGTATTATGGAAATTCATGGCCAAATAGAAATTATTTTGATGTTTCATGTATTTAGTAGAAAAGGTTCTATTTGTTTCATAAGTGAGGGGACCCATGGAATTACACAAAATATAAAAGTAATATTAATTAATTTTTAAATAAAATTGTATCCAAAATGATTTATTAGGTCGCATTTATCTCATAAAATAAAATAGACATTTTTTAATCACATTTTTACCCTTATCATTTTTTAACCACTCACTAAACATTTTAAAACATACTATGACAACAATATTTTCAATTAATTGAGGTTTACTATAGTTACAGTATATTATAAAAAAGACCATAAATGTATGAAGGATGAAAAAAACATTCATATAATAATATATTGATGAATATAATATTTTTATTCATTTTATATAATTAAAAAATATTATTTATTATAACATATAAAAATATCAAATATTAGAACTATTCATTTCTTTGACTTTACTAATAAACATATAACACATATATTAAGAAAAATATATTCTAATTCATCTATAGATTGCTAATTTAATCATTAAAATTCATAGATGGGATTTAATTTCATAATGATTATTAATTTTAATATTTATTTTAGAATTTATTTAATTTTACAACTAATTGAATATTTAAAAAATTAGTGTCTTTAAATCATTCAAGAAAATTATATATATATAAAAAACAAAAAATAAATTACCATGATGAAGATACATCGTTAAGATCTCATAACACATTATTTTAGTTAGACAAATCATTTTGATAACTACCTTTTAAAAAAACTATATTTACTAAAATCAATAAGCATAAAATGACATATAACAAGACAATGGATGATTATTGAAGAAATAGACGGGTCCAATAAAATTAAGTCAACATTTGTGGTCATTTTATAATACTTATCTAAATTTTATATCGATGACCATAAAATGATTTATAATAGGATCTTTGATGACTATGTATTAAAAAGACACATCCAAATGACAATAAAATAATGTATAATATGACATTATTTCAACCAAATTTCCATAAAAATATTATGAAGGACATATTGTCATCCAAATTCCCAAAATTCCATCCAAATTCGTATAAACTATTGAGTGTGGGTGTTTTAAAATTTTCATGAAATAATATAATATTATGGAAATAAATTCATCCAAATGCACCTAAAATAGTACATAACACAATCTTGAATTATTAAATATTTATTGGACTCATCAAATAAAATTAATTTAATAAATATGGTCATTTTATTATCCTTATCATTTTTATGAACCTAAATATTATGATTTACACTTACCGTGGTAATAAAACTACTAGAGTTTCTGTACATAATGAAGAAATATAAAATAAAATTACATAATTTTTTTTGATATAATGAATAGTTATATTTAATCCATTTTTCATGACCCATCTCATAGAAGTATTAACATTTAATTAATAATTATTCCAATAAATTGAAATGAGTAATTATTTTCTTGAAAAATGATTTTTTGTGTTCAAAAAAATAGAAATACCAAAATATGGTATAAAAATGAAAAAAATTTAATTAAATATATTATATAAAATTAAAGATTAATTTTTTTTCTTTTATATAATAATAAAATCCTAAATTAGATTTTTAAAATAAATAAAATAATAGTTTTATAAAAAAATGATTTTCAATATTAATATAAAAATTATTCATTTCAAAAAAATCTCTAAAAAATAATCTGATGGTTATTTTTATATAAAAAATTCAAAAAAAATTAATTTTCTAATATTTTAGTAATTTTTTTATAATAATAACCCATTTAAAGAAATATATATAAGTGTATTATGAAAATTTAATTTTCTATGATTCAATTGACATTACATAAAATAGACTACTTTAAAAATTATTAATTAATAAACTATAAATGAGTATGATCATTATATATTAAATAATTCAATAAATACTCTTGATTCCCTCAAACATATTTTTTATTTCATACTATTTATAGTTAAATAGTAGGATTCCATGGTTTTATTATTCCATGGGTTTTGTATCTTGTATACTGTCAAACATATTATTTTCCTCTAAAATAGAGGGATGTTACAATCGTTCAGGGTATATAATTTTATAGTTGATTAAATTTTTAAAGAAATAGACACCCCTTTTTGTGTGATGTGCTGTGAGTTTAAGGTGACTAATTATATTTTGGGATACATTTTATTGGGTAGAGATATATATAAAATTTATGTTAAACGTGAATGTTTATGTTAGAAAAATATTAATAAAAATTATGAAATATATTCTATCTTATTTGTGTCAACCATTTAGTTTAGACCATTATTTAATATTGAGGTCATTGAGTTTATATTTGATATATACATATTTATTTAAGCAATGATAAATATTGAACTTTTTGTGTTAATGATGAATTCAAGGGATAAATGTAATATTTATTTATGTAAAAGATTATAAATTTTGGATATGATCATTATATTATAAAATGAAGATATTTTGTTAATATATTATGTCAAAAATAATGTCCTGTAATCCTTTTTGGGAATATATGATTAATTATAAATTTATTTTAGTTAATTAGAAATGAAAAAAAATTATCTTGAGTAATTATCATTTGGAGGGAAGGATTAAATTTTGGTGAAAATTGATTAGTGGTTGGAATTCTACTTTTAATGAAATGATATTTAGATATGATTTTATTTTAAATTTTTATATAATTCCTCAACCCTGATAATGTTTTCTTGAAATAAAATTGTTATCCAATTTCCTTTAAATATGAGTGTTATACACTAGTTGTGGAATTATTCAGTATAAAATGAAAAAATGTATGTATTATATATAATTTCAGACTAAATAAAAATGTATTGATTTGAACATATTAAATATCAACTCAATTTTGAGTAATATTTTTCCAAAAATATGTTTTTTGTAAAGGCTTTGTATTTATTTAGTGAGAAATTATACTAATTAATTTATAAAAATTTCAGAGATTTTATTTTAAAAATATTATATCATGTTATATTTTAGAATATAAAAATTAGATAAGAGATAAATTTTGGGGGTTTTATAAGTATAATGATTTTTAGAGAATAGTGGATGATAATTTCACTTATGATGTTATAATTACAATTCATTAAAATTTCAATTATTGTTTGGATTTGAAAAAAATTCATAGGACTCCATTAATATGAAATAATATAAATATTTATATACTATTTATAAGTATATTATATTTTTTATTAGTTCATTTTTTAGATGAAAAATAGTTTTCTAAAAAATCATTATTTTTTACAACTTTATATTAAAATTTATTTTGAATCAAATAGGAATTGATTAATTAAAAATTGAATCCAAATTTGGAATCATTAGGTTCAAAAAAAATTAAATAATTCCACTCTATTTTGTTAAATTTTGTATAGTAATTAGAGTAAATCTTTTTAGACCATGATAATGGTAAATTTTGTTATTAATATTAAAATTAATATATCACGGATTAAATATTACCCTAGAACTTGAAATAAATAAATTTTATTAGTCAGTTTAGACGATAATTTAAACATATCTAGATTTGTTGAAATATTGTATTTTAAAATACATTAAAATATTTGATAAATTTAGTTACATGAAATATGTAGTTTATCTTTCATCACTTGAAACACCATGTTTATCTTGTGTTTCAAATAAAATAGACTTTCTTAGATAACTTGTTTTACACCCAATACCATGTTTTTTCAAACATGAATGTACTAATAATGTTTTTATTTCACATGAATGTTATCACCTAGCTATTGGAATGGAGATAATGAATATGATTAACTAAATTATAAAAAATACACTTTGAAAATGTTTATTAAATGAGTACATTGGTTACCAATTAATTTTATTCAATATAAAACCCAATTGAATATAAAGGAAATGTTTTTTGAAAAATCTATATTTTTTCCCATAATGTTGTTTTATCAGAAAAAATTAATTTAATAACTGTTAATAAATAATATTAAAGAAATTAATATGTAACCAATTCAATAATGTTTTCTAAATTTCAACTGATATGATTGATAATATTACGTAAAGAATAAATCCAATTTTATTCATTAGAAACAATATTTTTTTTAAAAAGTGGGTATTTATCATTTTGAGAGGATTTATTTTAAAACAAAATATTGAATCTTTTTATAGAAATTATTTCAAAACAATTAACCAAATTTTCTGAAAATGGAATTCCATAGTTATATTAGAGTGAACTGTTTATTTTTTCTGAGAAGTTTCATTTTTTACGAATTCTAAATAATTACTTATTTGTAATTGGAAACCGAATTTTTATCTAAATTTATAAATTTAATTATATTTTATATCATTTTTTGATAAATTTTATAAATTTAAAATCTGATAAATTTTTTTTTTCATTGTAATAAATTATAAATTATATTTTTATATATAAAAGATTGATTATTTTGAATATTTTCACTTAAAAACATGCTTTCTTATCCTCACACTGTGATTAATTTTAAGTTTATTTTTCCACTATCATAGATTAAATTAGAGAAAATAAATACAATATTGGAAAGAAGATAATTTATAATTTTTATTATCATCATCATTGTTTTTTACCCAAACAATTAGTGGAAACAACTAAAATTAATTACAACGTCTATGGTAAAAACAATTTTGCTTAGTTGTTAAAATTTATTATTAAGGGGAAATACGACTTAGAAACTCGTCCAATTCCCATTTTTGGGCCATATTTCGAATATATACCTCTTTTATAGAATTTTTTTCTTTATTTGAGGCAGATTATGTAATAGAGATATCCCAATAGTGTTTTCTTTTTGGTATTTAATAAAATGAAACTCCTCAATTACAAAAGGGCATTCACTCTCCATTAATATAAACACATATCAATAAATTCTTTTATTCCATAAAATAAACATATAAAATCTCAACATCCTTCCACTCATTCTAAAATCCATATCTTGGGAACAAATCTATCTAAATAGGTTTTCTTTGCTAACCAAAAGGTGCTACATAAAGAAGAGGGAAAATTCTTCAACAATAACTAATGTTTTATTTCATTATACAGCCCATAAATTATTAATATCAAATTATTATATAGAAAAATATATAACATCAATATAGTGAAATGTTATTATGTTATTTTTATGCCCTATACCCAATTAGGATTTCAAAAAATGTGTTTTGAAATCATAGTTCGGGTATACAGTGGACTAACTCCTCGTGAAATGATGTCATTTTTTTCCAATACCACCTCTTATAGTTGGGCATAGTTATATACATAATGTTTATATGTAATATTTCTAATATATGTAGCATAATTATTCCTATGTAATCATTATATCACATACACCATTTTTACATTTCATATGGTAATGGAAATGATAACATCACTCATGTTTCCAATGAACTATACCCATGAGAAGTGATGTGAAGGGTTTTTCACAAACATTTTACTTGGTATTTAACAAGGGTAACTATAATTAATATATATAATATTAATTATATCATTACTATATTAATTAAATTTTATATCTTTAGAAATATAATATATCATTTTCTTTATTTACATATCACACACGAATAAGGTTTTAATGTCGTTCGTGGACATGTGAACAACCACATCCTCGAAGCGATGTTATTCCTCTATTTTCATCACCACATCATAATAATTGTATGAAAAATTATATATAATTATATAAAATTTTATTTATGATATAATTACAATCCTTGAAGATAAATCGTTTATACCTTCTTTTCATAATGATCATTGAAATGTGGAAGTGTTACTCATGTGTACGTACAACCAAACATCTCCATGATTATAAGGTTGGTTTATTTTTCATGATCATATCCATGAATGGTTTTAAAATAATAATTTATATAGAAATATTGTTATATATAAATATTATTTTTTTGAAACATTTATATAATGAAATATTTTTTATATAGTCAACATACCCAGGTCATTTTGGAGACAAAATCCAAATACCGTCAAAACATCTAACTTTTATTTAATTGAATTTGAAATTATATATATATTGTTTATAAGTGGAATACATGTGAAAATAAATTAAAATATTCTCAATAAAGTTAATAATTATCTTAATCTTGTTATTCATTAATACACAAACAAACATGAATAATGTGACATAAGGTTTGAGTTTTTCTTGCCTCATATTGTTTTAGGACATATACTCAATGTTCATTTTTTTAATGGTTTAAATAATAAACATGAATGTGTTGAATTATCCGTATAATTAAATTGATCTAGTATTACATATTCAAATAAGGATATCTATTTCATTGGATTTACAGTTTCAATGTTACCAAAGTGGAAAGATATTTTTTTCTCAATTTTATTTGTTTGAGACGTTTCTTATATTACAAAACTATATTTTTTATATAGATTATATTTATTCAAAAATTGTTCTGTTTTAAAATTAATAAAATTATTTTAATGACATAAATATATTAATTTAATTTTACTCTTTCATGTGGATTTTGATTCAATGTTTCCAAAGTGTTAAGTATTTCAAGTTACAATCACATTTTTATAAGTGTTTGTAATAAGTCTCCAATGAGAAATACTATTTTTATAATAATAAATAAATATCATGAATTTTACTCTCCATTTTTTATTTTATTAAATTACATATTTTCCTTTTATCTAAGTGTATTTATACATTAAAGAGTTCAAAATAAATGTTTTATTTAAAATAATCATTTTGGTCAAAAATGGATTTTCCTCAAAACAATATGTTTGTAAAAATGTCTAAATTTTTTAATGAAATGATTTTTTCAAAGTTGAATTGAAATTTTCCTCATAAAAATTTTTAAATTATTTTTATATTGTACTTTTTATGTTTAAATGATTCTTTTCAATAAAATGTTTTTATACTAATATGAGCTATTTTAAAATGTGATTTTTATAAAAAAGGATATTTTCCTCAATAATGTTATTAAAAATAATATTATTGTATATATATTCATAATTTACAAAAAAAAATTATTTGTACACCATTGGGTAAATATTGTATTGATACCATTATTATTCTTTCTCATGATAGATTATTATTATTTCAAAAATATTTATATGGAACTGGTTTATTTTTTATAGAGTTTTTCATGTTTCAAAGGGAATTTTATAGAAATCATTTATTTTCCATTGGTTTATAATTTTATGAAATGGATAATGACATTTAAAATGAGTTAATGATGAAATGAACTATTTTTTGTGTCATAATTATTTAATGGTACTTCGAAATTTTATAGATTCTTACATTATATAACTATAATGGATGGTTACATGATAAACCAATGTTGGCTAGTTCCATGATAATGAAAGAACATGTTGGTCCATGATATCCATCAAATGCATTGGGAATGGATTTAAACTGTATTTTTATTCCATGTGTAATAGTGAACATAAGGGTGAAGAGAAAACGATGTCCCATATGACATATATGTTTTCAAATAGAGTGAAATGGATTTATATTCATTCTAATGATCAATATTGATATGAACTAGCTCATGATAATTGATTCTGGTAGATTTTGACTCTACCATGATTTCATAATTGTTGATCCATATATTTATGGGAATGAGTTCATTTATGATTCACTCAACCACTCTAATTATGTCTCCATGACCTTAAAACATATTATACTCAGTGATGACATTATATTTATAACAATTTTGTTTCCTGTGGTTGAGAATTGATCTCACCGGTATTATGTTTCATTTTCCATGGGTTTTAAATATTTTTTTCTAGATTTTTTTTCTAGAAATGATTTCCTATATATCATGGAGTATTAATTATAAAAATCAAATATAGGGTAAATTTGTTGAATTTTCATTTAATGTCATGTGAATTTTCTATTTTGCAGTTCATCCTAATTTTATAAAACTCTAATACAAGTCGATAAATGAGTATGTAAATTTTACCCTTTTATATTATTTATTTTGTATCTTTTGGATTAAAATAATAGGGACACAATTTGTGACATAGAATCTAGAAATGTAATGATTTTGATTTCATCACCAAATCCGTGAATATGGATCTTGTGATATTTTGTATTAGAAGAAGGTTTAGATAAATTTGGAGATTATGATGATCTCAAAAGTTATGGATTCCATCATTGGTATATAATCATATTGATTTTCATAAGTTCAACGTCTTATGCACCTAATTTTAGGTTTTTCAATTTAGTAATCAATTTGTGGTTATTAATGAAATTTGAGGATACATTTTTTGTGTTGAGGTATTTATAATGCCATGTTTTAATATAAATTGTTTTTAGGGTTTAATTATTTATCATATTTAATGAAAAAAAGGAAACCATGAATTATGTCTGAAAACACAATGCATCCAGCTAGGTAGTGGTACTTGAACCCATGACTGAAGGATGTAAATGGTTTCAAACCTAAAACTAGCATACATGATGTCTTACTTAGTATAAAATGCATGTGGGAAAAAATTATTATTATTTTATAAGCATATGGGAATATAATTTCGGAATAATCTTATATATTTTGGAATAATATAGGATCCAATCATTATAATATTCAATTTTATAACTTATTAACGAAAGGGCTAATGAATGTTAAGGGTAATTTTTCATAGAAATATATTTTTAAATATTTTTTTCCATTACTACTATATGAAGTATTTTTATGATTTTATGTTATTCAATCAATTATTTAACTCATACATATTTTATAATATATTATTATAGACTCTCAATGGGTAAAAAGTTTATATTTTATATATTCCCATGATTAATATTTTTTATCAACTATTTCTCATATTTCCACTTGATAGAGAATAAGGATTAGTTTTACTTGGGAGATGATTAAAAATATTACTAGTATGATTAAATAATATGGAAATTTTCAGAATAAATATAAAATATGATTCTCATAATGCTAGTATCCAAAGATTATAATACTTTATATTTCTAGGGTCACTTTATTTTTATATAATATAATTTTTTGCAATATTAATGATTTATAATAATGATTTTTAATATTTCCCCCTTGGTTCTTATAAAATAGAGGTTATGTTTTATTTTTATATTAGTTTGGTTACCATCAGTGATATTGTTTGATAACCACGGTGAAAAAACTATACCATAATTGTGCATCCATGTAGGAAATACATGGCTCCAAAATTTATTATTTAAAAGTAACGATATAAAATGAGTAATGTAGAAATGTTCACATGCATAACACATAAAATAAAAAATGAATATATGGTGCCTAATACTCACATATTTTTTGATTTTACCCAACCACGAGATCCCCCTCAAGAATCTAGAGAATTCCCTCTTTGCTATTGCATTGTTATTGATGACATCCCACATACCATGACCACTGCAGTTACGGGCACAAAAGCCTCCTCCTGAACATCCATTGCACCACTGTCTAGAACACCTAGTGCAGAAATCCCCTGTATGATATCCTGTACATGAAGATGTTTCACAACTAGCAATGCATCCCTCTAAACCGATGTAGTAGATTCCATTGTAGCCTTCTCCTAGGAAACCAATATTTCCCCTATTGGTCGACATCATCAAACACCAGTCTAGCCTCCTTCTGGTCACTGACCTACCCATATTGGCCCTCAGGAACCCACCCCTATGCAGCTAGAAGTTTCCTTAAAGATTTTTATATAGGGGAAACCTCAAATTCTGATGGAAAAAATACAGTGTCCTCACAATCAATAACCAGTGGAGCCTCCTTCTGAGAGACCTCATGAATTGGTTCCAGCAGGATCCAATCTATAGATAAATCATCAGCAATCCAATATTTAGATCTATCTATTAGCGAATTGTTCTTCTGATTGCAACAATATGATTTCTCAACACCATCTACATAAATAAGATCAAAACTGTGTGTTTTTATTGAATCATGAATAGAGATAAAATTAATGTGAGTTTTATCATGACCCAATAAGGCCACAACAGTGTCATCGACATCCTTGGGTCATTTTCTCTGAACCCCGTCTAGTGAAGTGGGCTACATATCATTCTAGACAAGTCTAGTACCGTCACTATGAAACTTCTCTATAAGATCAAACCCCTATAGACTTGTTTCCATAGAAGAATATGGCAGTTTTCTTTCCATCCATTGATACTCAAAACGACTATCCTCTTTTCCAATACAACCCTCTCCGATAAAAAAATTAGAGAGGGCCCTATATTTTGTAGGCATCACCATCTTACATACATCAGTATAAAATAATTTACCATTTCCCTTAAATCGAGTAGAAGCTGCTACAAGAAGATCCATTTCCAAATTAACTTTATCTAGAATAGAATCCTGACACAAATAATGATTCCCCTCATTATGATCAGCCATATCCTCCCATCCAGTTGTTTTAAGACAATCAGAGACCCCAGTTGTTCCAGTAGTAGCAACATTGGAGGCCATAGAACCACCAACGTCAGTATCTGCACCTACAATTTGGTGTTGTGATTGAATCAAAACATCATGTAGTTGATCCCCCATACCAGGGGGATCAATAGTCGTGATTCCTTCTTAAGGGCCTCGGCAAAAGAGTCTCTTCCAACAACATTTTCACCCTTCTTCCCAGAAACTGGCTTATACCCTTCCGGACAATCCCTAATCCAATTTTTCTTAAAAATATCAGAAGAGTTCCAAAAGGGATTTTAGTGGGTACAATGATAGTTCCTTTGATAGTTCATAGAATAATGACCATGAAATCACTATTTATGTTTCTTTATATAAGATTATATCCTAAAATTTTATCAAATTCTTGAATTGGGGGTTTTCTATGAAATACAACCCTATATGGATACTAATGGTGGATACATTATCTAGAAAATATGTACCTAGGATTAGTATAATTGAAAATGAATTTTTGGTATAAACGTAGTCCTCACATTACTCACAATAAATAAGTACATGTATAAGCCTTGTTTGGAACTTATTTTAGATATTTTTTGGATGAACATAATTTCTTTAAATTCACATATAAAGGATTTATTTCCATTTAACTTTGAAGAACTATGTTGGTATGTATTTGATAACACATCATAAAGAAGCCTAATATTGATAATGGAGTTACATAGTAACTTAATTTTATAAAATAGTAAAAGTTTTTTCGGATGAATCCATTTTAGGATATTGATTTTGATATTCTACATATGATGTAAACATGTTTTCACTCATTGTAATGAATTTGTGGTTTAATTATTAGAATGAATAAGACTAGATAAAATCAACAATTTTTGGGTTGGATATTAAACAAAAATTATTAAAGAGGATGTCATATTTCATGAAAGATTATTATATTGTAATGGTCAGATTTATATTGGAATGAATTACATGGGTTTCCCCCCCAAAATTTCGTTGTGTTTTCGATTGACAATATATATGGATCTTTTCCTATATCATGGAGTACTTATATAATGACTATAATGAAGCGACCTTAAAATTTTCATAATATTTAATTAAATGAATAATTCACATTGAGGATCTTTTCAGGATCAGAGATTTAGAGAATTATGACATAACTACTACATCTCAAAAGATTACAAAGTAGACACTTCTTCTCAGTTTCCATTTTTTTCTAAAATAAAAACTCTTGAAAAACAGATTCATGTCTAGGTCTATGTTTTAGACAGCATGACTTTTCTTTGATCCCATCCTTGACCCTATTCTTCTTTATGACCTGCGAAAACATTTCAAAACATGGGATGAGAAGAAAAAGATCAGTACAGGTTATAAAACAAAGAAACAAAACATTAGTTCATAAATACATACAAAACATCAACTCATTTACTTACCCCATGAAAGCATCTGATTTATGAATAACTCATATTAACCACAAAACATAAAAACACTTATGGCATTCATACATACATACATTATTGCTATCAGATCTACATAGGGAGTTATGTTGGAAACCCCTCTAAGTATATTCCATAAATCTCTTAGGTAAAAAATTCACATTTACCTCTTTCACATTACCCAATTCATTGTATATCAATCTTGGGAACACCCTCCCTAGGATTATCACATAACCACCCTTATAAGTAAATAATTCCCAAGTACCATAACATATTCATAACAAAAAAAAACATAAAGGAAAGATTCAGTATATTATTAAAATATATTGACAAATAAATCATTAAAAAACAATTTTAAATTCCAAAATTCATAAAATGTATATGGTAATTATTTTTTTTAGAAAACACTACATCTTGTTAAGGAAGCCAAAGATCAAATAATACTCGTCGCGGCGGAAAAAAGTCGTTGTCGCCGCTTACGTTAAAAAAGCATTCCCTGTTGTCATTTAGTAAAAGGCTTCTTATAAAAATATTCCCTTTGAATGGAATAAAAAGTCAAAGGTGTTTATATAGAGTATAAAAGAAAGTTGTGTATTGAAACAAAATATGTCTCAATGAAAGGAGATTGGGACGAAGTCTCTTACCTCTTATTTGAATTGACCCGTTCAATATTTAATCTCATAAATAATAAACTAATGTCCATTTATACTTTATTAATAACCTTTTCAAGTTTATTATTCCTTTTATATCACTTATAAATGTGTTATAAACATTATGTAATCATTTATGTTTTTAATGTTCGTTTTATTGATATTTGGTACTTGAGTCAAAAATGAACACCTTATGTTTACAAGTTTTCCATGCGGTCAATAGTCCATTATATCTAGTATGATTTTCATTATTTAGATATCATATATATCATATATATCCAGTATATATATATATATATATATTTATAACCGTACATATCATTTGGAGGTAAGAAATGAAATCCACCGTTTATTGAGATGGTAAGTCGTACATATGCATGAAGGCTAATTTCATTTCTATTTCTTGTTCTAATGAAATTAAAACATAATTATACATAGGTATATTATAATTCTAGTATGAAATAATATATAATATCATTAAATACATCCTTTATATGTCCCACATATGGCATTAACGAGTCATACCGCTATGAGGGGGCAGTAGTCTGCGCTTCCTCAAATGAAAATATCGTGTTTTACCCATAATGGAAACCAAAAATGTATGATATAAAAGAAAAATATAGAAGCATAAATTAAACATAAACATAATATATATCATATATAAATATAGTATCATCTTAATGTCCACCATGATATTCGGTAGGAGATAATCAAACAATCATCGTCTCGTGAGGCGATAGTTTTCCATCCACAAAAATAATATGTTTTTCACCCATTAGATGGAGGTGTGTGTAAGTTTAGTTCGAATCCTTCTAATAAAAAAATCCTTGTATATTGAGGATACTGGTGTTGTTATAAAATAATGTAATAAAAATAGTTTAGGGGTTGGAGAAGTAAAATAAAAGAGAATAAGGTAAGGGGATTTGTTACCTTAAATTTGGGTAACTTCCTTTCGATTGAACAAAAAGGACTTCTTGAAGTGCCTTCTACCTAAGGATTGACTTCTAGGAGTAGAAGAGGGATGAATTGAGCTTCATTGGGTAGAGTTTGGATGAGCCAAAAGTCTTGATAGGTGTGAGTAATTGATGAGAAGTGAGGTATTTTTATTAGGGGGAGGAGGGACTCTTTAGGAAAGTGTGATAATATTATTTTATTATATAATGGTTTTCAGTTTCTAAAGGTCCAAAACCAATTAAATTAGAAGTTAAGATGACTAATGGTCTAAATAAAATCATCCAATAAGTATTGTACAGGTTTTGGATTATGTTTTAATATTTATAATCTTATTTATTTAAATCATTTATTATTGAGGTAAATACTGCATCATTATTGTCGCATATATAATTTAAATTTTTTGATGTCTAAAAATTAGAAAAAAACCATGATGTATGAAATAGTTTTAGCTATCCAATGAATTTTTATAGTTGAAAAGATAATTTATATAACCCGTTGTAAGAATTAATTTTCTAAAAGATATTTTTTTTGTCAGTTTTGCCTTTACATTATGTTAATTAATCTAAAGTGTCATTATCACTCTTAAGTGCCTCAATGGAGTCCCAAAATCAACCCAAATATGAAAATTTTCTTAAATGACTCAACCAATTAGTTTTTACAAGTGTAAAGGTAATTTGGAATTAATATAATATTCTTTTTACCTTGAATTAACGTATTTTCCTTTAACCGCAGTAAATAAAAGTCAAAAGTTACTATTCACCAAAAATTATTTTAATCCATTTAACCACATTTTACATAATAATAACAACCATGTATGTTGGATTTTTGAAATTAAACTTACATAAGTGGTAAAATTTCATTTAAATGAAAAGGTCCTCTTTTAACTACTACTAAGTGGTTTCACTATTCAACAAAAATTGATGTTTTTCAGAAAACTACCACGATTTCAGCCTAAGCTATATTTAATAAACCGAATTCAAAAATGATGTCTATTTTTCAAAATTAAAATAATATATGTGGCATTAATTAATTTAAAATTAATTCTCATAGTTAAAAAAATATCATGTTTTTAAGAAACAATAACTATCAAAAGATTGACACTTGTTTATGTCCAATTTCAAAGCGAAATTAATTACAATGACCAAAATTGGATTAAATGGTAAAAATATATTCTAATTAATCATTATAACCAATTAAAAAGATAATTTAACCATATAAATTAATTATATTAAAACACAGTATTGAATTAAAATACAATATTTTTCACTATTCATTAAAAAAAAGAACATTATCAGAAAAATGACAAAAATTTACCCCAACTATATTTTGATGTCCCCACTCTAAATAAGGATTTTATTTGGTTAAATAGAATGTATTATAATGATGAATTCTAGATTTAATGAGGCTTTACCATTAAAAGGTCGTAAATCGACCTTTTAATGTAAATTATGCTTAAAATTAGATTCATTCACATTCTATGCCTCTATGTTTTTATTAGATAAATGAAAATACATTTAACAAACATTTAAAATAATATTACAGTTATTTTTTTCATTCCATCCAATACAACATCTAGGATTTAACTACCAATTAAAATAATAATATTATATTATTAGTGTGAAACATAAGATTTCAACGAAACCCATTATTTCGTATCGGGTATGCTATTGAACATAGAAACCCCTTTAAGGTAAAATTAATATTTAATCCACAAATATTATTAAAAATGAAATATGTCTTATTCTTTGTTTACCTAGGATTTTACATCCTTCCCCCATTTTGGGAATTGCATCCTTGCAATTTTACTTATCAAAATAAGTGGGGGTATTTAGCCCTCATAGCATTTTCAGATTCCCATGTTGCCTCTTTCAACCATATAGTTTTTCCACAAAACCTTTACCTAGGGAATTAACTTATTCTTCAAAACTTTCTCACATTGGTCAAGAATCTAGACTGGTTGTTCCTCATAAGAGAGATTCTCTTCCAATGGAACTACTTCTTGGCTCAAAACAGGAGATGGATCTACAATATACTTTCTCAACATCAAAACATGAAAAACATTATGTACCTGGGATAAGCTTAGAGGTAAAGCCACTCTATACACAACTGATCCAACTTTCTCCAAGATTTCACATGGTCCAATGAACCTCGGACTCAACTTTCCCTTCTTACAAAAAAAATAACACTTTTCCATGGAGAGACATTGAGAATGACATGATCACATACCTCAAAAGAAAAATACTTCCTTTGGATATCTGCATAACTTTTCTGTCTACTCTTATCTGTTCTCAAGTGCTTCTGAATCAACTAAACATTCCCTGCCATCTCTTCTACCAATTCTGGCCCCAGAAGCTTCCTTTCAGATACTTTATCCCAAAAATCTGGAGTTAGACAACACTTTCTATATAATGCCTCAAATTGATCCATCTGTATACTAGAATGAAAACTGTTATTATTAGAAAATTCAACCAATTAACGATGGTGGTCCCAACATACAGGATAATCCAACGAGTAAGCACGTAACATATCCTCCAATGTCTGAATTCGTCGTTCTAATTTACCATCTGATTTAGGTTGAAAAGATGTACTAAAATATAATTCAGTACCCAATGACTTCTGAAGGCCTTTCCAAAATATAAATGTAAACTTGGGATCACGATCAGATACAATGGAGAGGTGAATTCCATGAAACATGACTATCTCTATGACCGACAACCGAGAAAGTTGATCTAGAGACAATGTATCTCGAATAGTAAATAAATGAGCAGATTTAGTCAATCGATCAACATTAATCCATATTGAATTATTACCTCGAGAGGTCTTCTGTAATCCCACAACGAAGTTCAAGGAAATATTTTCCCATTTACCCTCTGGAACCGGTAAAGGCTGAAGCATCCCTTTTGGAAACTTCCACTCTTCTTTAACCTGTTGTCAATTCAAACACATCACAGTAAAATTAGAAATATCTATTTTTATTCCATCCCACCAGTAATACTCTCTAAGATCTCTTTAAATCTTACTACTGCCAGGATGAACTGAAAACAGGGAACTATGAGCTTCACATAACCACTCATTCTACAACATTGAATCATGAGTCCCACATAATATCTTTCCAAATCTCAAAACACAATCATTATCAATGTTAAATTCAAGCAAATTACCCTTATGAACAAACTCTTCCTTTTTCTGTAACTCGTTGTCTTCCTTTTGTGCTTTCTTAATTCTATCTGATAGAGATGATCTCCCTGAGACCTGATATAATAGAAAATAATTTTCTACACCAATAACTTATATTCCAATGATTATCAAATTAAAAAGCAATGATCTTTTTCCAAATGTAACATGGTTAATGAAGCATTACTTTTTCGACTCAAAGCATCATCCACTTTATTTGTCTTTCATAGATGGTAATGGATCGTGGAATCATAATCGTGGATTAATTCCCACAATTTACCCTGTCTCATGTTCAATTATTTTTTATTGAATATATACCTTATACTTTTGTGAATAGTATATATTTCACATTTTTACCCATACAAATAATGCCTCCCAATTTTTAAAGCAAAAACAACATCAGCTAATTCCAAATCATGTATAGTGTAATTTAACTTATATGGTTTCAACTGGCATGAAGCATAATAATTACCTATTCATTCTGCATTAGGAAACAACCATGTCCTTTCAATGAAGCTTCACTATAGATAATAAACTCACCATTTCTGGATGGAAGTGCCAAAATTGGAGCATTAACAAATCCTCATTTCAACTTCTGGAAAAAATCATCACATTATTTTTTCCAGATAAACATAAAACCTTTTCAAGTTAACATAGACATTGGAAAAGATAACCATGAGAAATGTTCAAAAAACCTCAGGTAATAACCTGCCAAACTCAGAAAAGTACAAATATTTGTTATATTTGTGGGTCCTTTCCATTCTACAACAACTTTTTATTTACCAGGATCAACGGTTATGCCAGTTTTTGAAACAACCTGACCAAGGAAAGGAATTTTTTGCAACCAAAACTCACATGTGCTGAATTTCCCTTACATTTTCTTTTCTTTATGGTTTGCATGATAACCCTTAAATGAATTTCATGCTCATATTTACTTTTCGAATAAACCAAAAAATCTTCAATGAACACAACCACAAACTTATCCATGAACTCATGGAAAATTCTATTCATAAGATCAACTAATACAGCAGGTGCATGGGTTAATCCAAAAAGAATCACTAAAAATTCATAATGGACATATCTAGTACAAAATGCGGTCTTCAGAATGTCTATTTCCTTTACATTCAACTGATGGTACCCATGCCTCAAATCAATCATTGAAAAATACTGAGCCCCCTTGAGCTGATCAAAAAAATCATCGATATGGGGAAAATAATACTTTTTCATAATAGTGATGTTATTCAATGCTCTATAATCGATGCAAAGTCTCATTGAACCATCTGTCTTTTCAACAAATTAGATAGGATCACCCCATGGTGATGTGCTAGGTCGAATGAAACCTTTATCTAATAACTCCTGCAATTGATTCTTTGACTCAAAATGTTCAATTTGAGAAATTCGATAAGGGGGTTTTGAAATTGGATTAGCATCAGGAACAAAGTCGATAGTAAATTTAACTTCCCGATCAGGTATAATACTAGGAAACTCATTAGAAAAAACATCAAGGTACTCATTTACCACTGTCACATCATTAACCTGAATAGTTCCTTTGTTTTCAACAATATGTGTATGGTAACAACCATTTCCATCTTTTACTAGTTTCTCATCTTCCTGATATGTTATCAAAAGTAAGGGTTTATTATGGTATGAAAACTAAAAAACATTCTTAAACGAAACCTCTTTAGCTTTTCAGTCAATCTTAACATGATAAATAGAAAGTCAATCCATACCCAAAATAACATCAAACTCTACCAGAGGAAAAACAATAATGTTTTCAAGTAGATTGCTTCTTCACACAAGGATATGAATGTTCTTGTGTTTTATTTTTTTCTCAACATTTCCTCCAGGTGTTTTTACCATAAGTTCTGTATTCATATCTTGAGATGTAATTCCCAATTTACTAAAAAGCTTCTCAGAAATGATATAGTGTATAGACCATGAATCAAACGACAAATTGGTATAATCTGAAATAACAAAAAGTGTACCTGATACTACTTCATTTGAGGGCCCAATATCTACTGACGTAGTTGAAAACGATTTCACCACCCCTTTTTGCTTGTAGTCTGGCTGCTTTCCCATAGTTGAGTTCTTTGTTGGGGACATATTTTTCTATTGACCAATTTCATTGCACATAAAACATTTTACTGACTATATATGATATTTTGTCTTCCCATTACCCTTCTCTTTTTCAGTGCAATTACAAGCCTCATGTCCCATTTTACCACATCAGTAGCACTTACCAGAATTCAAAATACATTCCCCAGCATTCTTTTAACCATAATTTTCACAAACTGTGAACTTAATTTTCTTACTATAAGAGTTTTCTAAAAGTTCTTCACTTTCTTCTTCCACCTCAACCTCTTATTCTGTTGTTTTTCAAAGAATACCTGATCATTAGCAAAATCCATTTCCACCATCTCCGCACAAAAAAAAGGTTTTCATAACTTATGAACTCATGAGAAGCTAAAGGAATTTTATATTTTGGCACTAATCCTGAGTAAAGATAGTTCATTTTACTATCAATATATCATATTAAAAAATTTGGGGCATACCTTTCTAGTTGAGTGAATTTTTCTTCCTTAGCAACCACTTAGTAATCCTCCTGCCTCAATTATTGGAATTTTTTTTTCCATTCTAAGACAAACCACCTTAGGAAAATATTTCTCAAGAAACATACCTTTGATTTTATCTAAATTGAGGTCATCAATCTCCACACTATTCCTGATATTTCTCACAATCGACCACCACTGATTAGCTTCACCTTCAAAACGGATAACAACGAGACTAACCTTTTGATGTTATGAACAACCCATGACATCAAAAAACCGTTTCTAGTGCTTTAATCCAACCTTTTTCTAGCACTGGGTCAGATGATACTCTGAATGATGGGGGATGTTTCCTCCTGAAATGATCCACTATTGACATGTTCCTCTGTGGTTTATCTGGTTGATCTTGTACATGGATACCACCACCATTTATACCCTGTGTCAATTGTGCCATCACTACAAAAAACTTTTCAGTTCCGATTCTGACCATCTCAGGTTGAAGATTTAGAAGGTTGTCGTCCTCCTGATGTCGTCCCAATATAGTTTCCATGTTTCCTCTGTAGAAAACCATTCTGAACATAGAAATATCTTTGGTGAAGCAACATGGTAATCTCTAAATGCTATATTATTTCAACATGAATATAAATTATGTTATGTATTTTAGTTTAAAAATACCATAACTCCTAATGTTATCTAAACCAACCACTTCTACAATCTATAAGGACCCAGCCTTAAACATTTCATAATATTGAATTAAATGAATAATTCACATTGAGTATCTTTTCATGTTTAGAGTTTGAGAGAATTAGGACATAAATATTACATCTCAAAAGATTACAAAGTATACACTTCTACTCATTTTCAATTTTTTTCATAATATAAAAACTCTTGAAAAAGAGATTAATGTCTATTTCCTTGTTTTAGACATCATGAAATTTTTTTGATCCCATCCCTGACCCTATTCATCTTTAAGTCCTGTGAAAACATTTCAAAACATGGGATGTGCATAAAAATATCATTTATGGTTATAAAACCAAGAATGAAAACCGTAGTTCATAAATACATACCAAACATAAACTCCTTTACTTACCTCATGAAAAAAATGATTTATGAATAACACATAGTAATCAAAAATCATAAAAACACTTACAGAATTCATATCATACTTACATTGATGTTATCATATCTACATAGGGAGTTACGTTGGAAAAACCATCTCAGTATATTCCCTAAATATCTTAGGAGAAACATTCATGTTTACCTCCGTCATGTTACCAAATGCATTTGAGAGCTATCTTGGTCTCACCCACCTAAGGTTTATCGTGGAACCACCCGTATACTTAAACAACGCACAAGAACCATAAAATATAAATAACGCATAAAAAAATAAAGAAAGATACAATATATCATTAAAATATATTGACATAATAAATCCATTATAAAAACCATTTTCAATACAAAAATACATAAAAAGTATATGGTATTTATTTTCTTTAAAAACAACACTACGACTTGATAAGGAAGCCAAAGATCAAATAATACTCACGGCGGTGGAAAAAGATCGTTGTCACGGCTTACGTTAAAAAAACATTCCTTTTTGTAATTTAGTAAAACATTTTGTATAAATATATTCCCTTTGAATGAAATTAAAAGTCATAGGTGTTTATACAGTTTATTAAAGAAAGTCGTTTATTAGAACAAAATATGCCCCAATGAAATGTGGTTGAGAGGGAGTCCCTTACCTTGTGTCTGACTTGACTCGTTTGTTCTTTAGTCTCTAGAATAATAAACTAAAGTTAATTTATAATTATTAATAACCGTATTCAAGTTTATTATTCCTTTTATATCACTTATTACCATGTTATAACCATTATGTAATAATATAAGTTAATAATGTTCGTTTTGTCGATATTGGGTACTTGAGTTAAAAATGAACACCATATATTTACATGTTTTCCATGCGGTCAATAGTCCATTAAATCCCGAATGATAGTAATTATTTAGATATAATATATATCATATATACCCTATATATGTATATTTATAATAGTACATATCATTTAGAGGTAATAAATGAAATGCACCGTTCATGTAGACGGTAAGCCGTACGTACGCATTAACACTACTTTCATTTATATTTATTATTTTAATGGAATTAAAACATAATGATACATAGGTATATTATTATACCATTATAATATCATATATAATTTCATTAAATCCATCCTTTATATGTCACAAAAATGGCATTAACGTGTCATATCACTTTTAGGGTGCGTTAGTCCTCACCTCCTCAAATAAAATTATCGCGTATACCGATAATGGAAACCGTAAAAATATGATATAAAAGAAAAATACAAAATCATAAATAAAACATAAACAAAATATATATCATATATAAATATAGTTTCATCTTAATGTCCACCATGATAGGCGGTAGGAGATAATCGAACCATCATCGTCTCGTGAGGCGTTAGTTTTCCATCCAGAGAAACAATATGTTCTTCACACATTAGATGGAGGGTTTTATAAGTTTAGTTAAAATACATTCATAAAAACATCCAAGTATATTGAGGATACTATTGGTGTTATAAAAATAAATATAAAAAGAGTTTAGGGGTTGGATAAGTAAAATAAATGAAAAACGTTAATTTAAACTGTTACCTTTAATTTGGGTAACTTCCTTTGGTTTGAACCCAAATGTCTTCATCAAATGCTTTATTCCTAAGGTAGGGCTTCTAGGAGGAGGATCAGGATACATGGAGCTTAATTGGGTAGAGGTTGGACGTTCCAAAATGCATGAGAGGTGTGAAAAATTGGTTAGAAGTGAGGGATTTTTTAAGGGGGAGGAGGGGCTCTTTAGGAAAGTGTGATAATATGATTTTATTATATAATAAAATTCAGTTTCTAAAGGTCCAAAACTAATTATAGTAGAAGATAAGATGACTCATGGTAGATATAAAATCATCCAATAAGAATTGGACAGGTTTTGGATATTGTTTTAATATTTATAATCTTATTTATTTAAATCTTTTATTAATGAGGAAAATACAACATCATTATTGTGTGAAAAATTATTTAATTTATTTGAGGTCTAAAAATTATAAAAAATAACATGTTATAGAAAATATTTTTAGCTTTAAAATTAATATTTATAGTCTAAATTATAGTTTATATATCCCATTGTACAAATTACTTTACTAAAATATATTTGTTTTTGGCATTTTTGCCTTTACATTATGTTAAATAATCTAAAGTGTCATTATCTCTTCAAAATGGATCAATGGGGTCCCAAAATCGTCCCAAAGATGCCCATGGTTGTAAATTACTCAAAAAATATGGTTTGTAATGTTTTAAGGTAATTATGAATTATTATAATATTCTTTTTACATTTAATTACCGTATTTTCCTTTAACCCCCGTAAATAAAAGTCAAATGTGACTATTCACTAAAAATTATTTTCATATTATTGAACCAAATTTTACTTATTAATAACAACCAGGTATGTAGGATTTTAAAAATTCAATATACAAAAGTGGTAAAATTTCATTTAAATGAAAAAGTCGGTTTTTTAACTACTACTAAGTGGTTTCACTATTCAACAAAAAATGATGTTTTCAGAAAAATACCAAAAATTCAGCCTAGGTTATATTTGATATTATGAATTCATAAATGATGTATATTTTTTAAAATTAAAAACATATATGTGGAATTTATTAATTTAAAATTAATTCTCGTTGATAAAACTGATTGCATGTTTTTAAGAAACAATAACTATCAAAAGATTGGCACTTGTTTATGTCCAATTTCAAAGAAAAATTAATTCTAATGAGTAACATTGTATTAAATGTTTAAAATATATTCTAATTAAACTTTAAAACCAATTAAAAAATAATATATACATATAAATAAATTATATTAAAATGCAGTTCTGAATTAAAATACAACATTTTTCACTATTCATTAAAAATGAACTTTATCTGAAAAATTCCAAAAAATTTACAAAAATTAAATTTTTATGTCCCCATTCTAAATAAGGATTTTATTAGGTCAAATATAATGTATTATAATGACAAATACTTGATTTCAAGAGGGTTCTATGTTAAAAGGTGGTAAAACATCCTTTTAAGGAAAATTATGCTTAAAATTAGATTTATTCACATTTTAAGACTCTAATATTTTATTGGATAAATGTAAATACATTTAACAAACATGTATAATCATATTGAAGTTAGTTTTTTCCATTCCATCCAATACAATGGTTAGGATTTAACTATCATTTAAAATAATAATATTATATTATTATTGTGCAACATAAGATTTCAAAGAAACCCAATGTTGTGTATCGGGTACGCTATCGAACAGAGAAACCCCTTTAAAGTAATATTATTATTTAATTCACTAATATTAATAAATATTAAATATTTCCTAATGATAATTTACATCAGATGATACAATGACCCACCTAAATTAGAGGAATCAATGATTGTGGTATAGGAGAGTATAGAAAATAGTTTAATCGTCACTTATGCATCCCCATGAGGATCAAAAATAATTTTATTAAAAACAAAATATAGAATAATAAATTATTTCATTGAATATGTTCATATTAAAAAGATATAAATTATGAATAAATATCATTTGACTAGTATCAAAAACATGTTCTATCATCTCATAGTATATTAATACTTATAAAATGATAAAAACATATCTAGATATCAATAGTTAGTGGATAAAAGGGGGATATTTTTTGAAACATTATTATGAATGACATATAGAAAATAGATTATATTGTTATTCTTGTCGGACTGATTATTTCTCCAAAAATATAGATGGACGCATTGAATATATTCTATAGAGACTACCTTGATCAATTTATGATTTTCATTTTAAATGAAATTATTATATATTTTTAGAGAATGTAATAATATAATGATAATTATTATATTTATTTTATTAAATTTAGAATGGATAAATTAATTTTAAAACATAGAATGTGTGAATATTAGATGTAGAATGAATCAATCATTGTCTATTTGACCACAAACTAAAAAATACGAACAGAACCATTGAAAACAATTGTTATCAAACAATGAAATAAGTCATTCATAGTAACCCATATTTATAGATTTGTTGGTTTAGAAAAGTTTTACATATTATTGATAAGAAATTCCTCATCACTATCAAATCCACTAACCATGATAACAAAAAAATTTGTAAATTTAATTTTGATACATGAATATGAAGACAGATTCGTGGTACTAAAAAATAGTTGGTCACTACTCTAATAAATACAATACTCTATAGTGGGTATGTATTTTTGATATAAAGTTACAAAATAAAAATAGGATTGGGTTGAGACCCCATGAATAATGAGAATGTATTTTTCATTCCCCACAACAATTATAGAAACAAGATAAAAATTACTCACCACATGATATGCAGCTCCCAGTTCTGATCATTGGATGAAATATTATGATATATTAACCATAAATGAAAAAAATGTGAAATATATAGATAAAAATAGATTGAAATATATATATTCACATATAATGGAATGCATATTCACAAAAGGAGATGGATTCAATTAATAAATTATTGTGACTGTTCAATATATTTAAGCCATAGTATGGTAAATATGTATTAGATTTATTGACTATAAATTATCATACTACCATTAACATGATGAGGATTGAAAATGACCATGTACCCTTTATCTAGAGGTTATGGGTCTTGATGTTGTAATGGTATGAGTTAAATTTTATCATTCCAATTATAATTCCCAATTAAACATTAATGTAATTAACAAATAATACAATATAGATGATATAGAGATACTAAAATTCCAAAAATATTCTAGAGTTTAGTTCTGATAATGATAGATTTGTAAGGAATTGAACCTGGATATCTGACCGAAGAAATACGAAACTGAAGAAATAAACCTGTGATAATGAACATATCTTATATATATCTATTCATTTATGAAGTGTAGATATGTGTACATACCTAAAACAATACTTTTTTTTTTCAGATAGTAGAAAGAGATAAATTGAAAAATATATGTCTCAATGCTTCGTCTGTAATAATGTTTAAGTAGTCCAAAATAAGACTAAGGTTCTGTTAAATTATTTCCCATATGGGTATGTAAATAAGAAATGATACCCTTAGAAATCACCACATGACTCTCTATAATGTATATAAAAATATAATAGTATTTTATATGTATTATATCACCTTAAAAAATTACCATATTTTGTTTCAATCAAAGAATATTTATTCCAAGAACAACATACAGTGATAAATAGAAGATAAGCGATGGGGATTTGTGGAGTACCACTATCTATTATGTCTGATAAGGAACTATAGTTTAGATAAATATTTTTGACGACTTTTAAAATATTACTGGATGAATAATAATATACCAACCTTGCATATCATCCTAAAAAGGATGGTAAATATGAAAAGGCCAACCAAAATCTTGAGGATGTGTCAATATATTGTTCAATGGTTTTTCTTGGATATTGGAAAAAATACCACCACAGATTAGAGTTCTCATATAGAAAAAATAAATATTTTTCAATTTACATAGATCCAAATGAAGCAGTTGATGGAAATAAATGTGGGGCTCCTACATTTGTGCTTGAAGTTGGATAGAATAATATTATAGTTCTTGACCTTTTCTATGAAAAGAAGGATTAGGTCAACCTATTAAGTGCAGTAGAAAATTAAACCAAATTTATAACAACCCGACCTTAAACATTACATAATATTAAATTAATGTAATATTTCACTTTGGGGATCTTTTCATGTTTATAGATTTATAGAATTAGGTCATAACTTATAAACAACAATCTGAATATTACACGTAGACACTTCTACTTAGTATCCATTTTTTTCAAAAAATAAATACTCTTAAAAATTAATTCATGCATAGTTTCAAATTTTAGACATCATTACTTTTCCATAATCCCATCCTTGACCATATTCATATTTACATCCTGTGGAAAAAATTTCAAAAAAACTTGGGATGAGCATAAAAAGTTCAGTAAGAGATACACAAAGAAGGAAAACTTTTAGTTTTTCAAAACAGCAAGTAAACCATGAATACATTATCATAAGTAATACTTTTCACCTTTATAAATTAGTAAAAACTCTTCACTAAATAAAATATAATTTCTTACCCTTTTCTACCCCAAATATTACCATAAAATCCATATAAAAAACACATAACATATAAAGGTAACTTAAGACATAAACATACTTAAATGGAATAACCATACGGCCGATTTCCACACATATCACAAAATGGAAGAGCCAACCGACTGAATTCAATATGCAATGCATTGGAGGTTATAACATAACCATCCATCCTGGTTTATCCCAACACCACCAATCATTTGTTTTATCATGTAACCACATGTCAAATGTCCATGTACCATTATAAAATCAAACACATAAATATTGAAAATATAATCATTACAGTAATAAAATTATATTTTCTATAACAAGAAATCATTTACAGTTATTGAAATAATCAATCCATTTAAAAAAACATTTTCAATACCAAAACACCCAAAAAAATAATAAGGAATTTAATTTCGTTTTAAAAAAATTATAGCTTATAGAGGAAGAAAATTAATGATTACGGTGGTAGAGAGGTCATTGTCAATGCAAACGTTAAAAACATTCCGTTTTTCATTTAGTAAAATACTTCGTAAATTTTTTTTTCCTTTGAATGAAATTAAAATTCAAAGGGGTTTATTATATACCGTATAAAATAAGGATTTGTATATTATGAAAACATGCCTCAATGAAAGGAGATTGAGATGAAGTCCCTTACCCCACGTCTTACATGACCCGTTCGTTCATAAATTTCCTAAATAATAAATTTATGTTAATTTCTACTTTCTTAATAACCTTTTTCAATTTTATTATTTATTATATATAACTTATTTTCAAATTTATTAACATTTATTAATCATTTTAGTTAATAACGGTCGTTCTGTCGATATATGGTACGTGAGTCAAAAATGAACTTTTTATAATTACAAGTTTTTCATGTGTCCAAAAGTCCATTATCTCCAGAATGATTTTTCGGATATAAATATCAAATATATCAAATATAAACATTATATATATGTTTTTATAATAGTAAATAACATTTAAAGTTTAGAAATGAAATGCACCATTCAATGAGACGGTAAGTCATACGTATGCATGAACACTACTTTCATTTCAAATGTGTTTTTGAAGGAATGAAAAGATAATTATAAATAGGTATATTATAATTCTATTATAATATCTTATATATTATTTCAGTAACATCACCCTTTATATGTTCCACGTAAGGAATAAATGAGTGATATCACTTTGAGGGGGTGGTATTCTGCACTTCCTCAAATGAAATTATCATGTTAACCCATTATTTAAACCATAATGGTATGATATAAATGAAAAATACAGAATTAAAGAGGCAATATAAATATAATATATATCGCAAATAAATATAGTCCAATCATAATGGATTCCAAGAGAGGTGGTTGGATATATTTGAACAATCATCATCTCGTGAAACATTAGTTTGTCGTCCAGAGAAACAGTATGTTTGTATCCATTAGATGGAGGTGTGAGGAAGTTTAGTTCAAATACGACTCATAAAAAAACCTATTATTCTGAGGGTATTGTTTTTGGGATAAAATAATGGATTAAAAAGAGGTTATTGGGTAAGGGAAGTAAAATAAAAGAAAATAACTTTAGATAATATGTTACCTTTAAATCGGTTAACTCCCTTTGGTTTAAACCAAAAGACTTCCTTAAAACTCATTCTGAATAAGGTACGACTTGTAAGGGTAAGAGATGGATATATGGGGCTTAATTGGTCATTTCATGGATGAGATATGGGGCTTGAGAGGGGTGAGTACAAGGTTATAGGTGATCTATTTTTATAACGGGGAGGATGGGCTCTATAAGTATTTTTGAAAACATAATTTTATTATATAATGATTTTCGGTTTCTAAAGGTTAAAAACTCATTTTAAGTAGAATATAATGTGTCTCTTGTTCGAAATAAAATCATCCAATAAAAATTGGAACAGTTTTGGTTATTTTTTTTTAAAATTTATAGTCTCATTTATTTAAATCCTTTATTAAAAAGTTAATCACTACCTCATTATTATGCCATAAATAATTTTTTTTATTTGTTGTATAAATATTCTAAATAAAATATAATGATGTAGGAAATCATTTTAAATTTAAAATAAATACATATTGTCAAAGAGAAAACTTATATAACTTCGTGTAAAAATTTATTTAATAAAATATACATGTTTTCGTAATTTTGTCATTACTTTAAATTAATTAATATAATGTTTCATTATGACTCCTACATGGCTTCATTGGGTCCAAAAAAAGACCCAATGATTCCCATGGTTGGAAATGTATAATTCATTACGATTAGAACACATGTTAGGAAAATTTAATATTATTATAATATTTTTTGATTACCCTTATTTTCTAGATTTACTATTTAACCATGGTAAAAAATATATTTACCGAAATAAATATTCATAATGAATGAAAATAAAATATACCAATTTACAGAAATTTTACCTTATTATTCCAAATATGGAATCAATTTTTCCAAATTCAAAACACAGATCTAGCCAAAATTATTTTAAAATTATTCCCCATTGTGAAAACAAAAAGCTTGTTTTTAAGAAATAATACCTATCAATAGATTGACACTTTTTTATTTTCAATTTCTTTGAGAAATTACTTCAAATGACCAAAATTAGATTAATTGATAAAAATATAATCTAATTATACTTTAAAATCAATTAAAAATATAATCTAACCATATTAATAAATTATATTAAAAGACAGTTTTGAATTAAAATACAGTATTTTTAAATATTCATTAAAAAATGAACATTATAAGAAAAATACCAAAATTTTATCCAAAGTAAATTCTGATGTCCTGATTCCAATAAAAAATATTATTTTTTCAAATAGAACACATAAAAGTGAAAAAAACTAAATTAAAAAATGGATTTCCATCAGAATGTGGTAAATCAACCCCTTAATGAATATTAGAGTATTCATGCTTAAAATTGGATTATTTCTTATTTTAAGACTCTAAAATTTATTAGATAAATGTAAGAGAATTTAAAAAACATGTATAATTATATTGTATTTAGTTCTATTCATTCGTGGAAATACAATGGCTAGGTGTTAACTATCATTTAAAATAATATTATATTTTTATTTTTCAGTAAGACTCAGCCTTGTGTGCAACATGAGATTTCAGAAAAAAACCATTGTTTCATTTTGGGTATGTCATCTAACAAAGAATCCCATTTAAATTAAAATCAATATTTAATTCAAAAATATTAATAAATATGAAAATTTATTACTCATTATTTACTTGGGATATTTCATCCTTCCCCCATTTTGAAAATTGTGTCCTCACAATTTTATTCACTTATCAATTAAATGGGGGTATTTATCGCCCATTGTATTCTCAGATTCCCATGTTGCCTATTCAACCATATGCGGTTTTCACAAAACCTTTACCAAATTAATTACCTTATTCTGCAACACATTACCTCATCGGTCAAGAATCTAGACTAGTTATTCCTCATAAGAAATATTTTCTCCCAACTGAACTACCTTTGGACTCAAAACATGAGATAGATCTAAAATATACATTCTCAATTTTGAAACATGAAAAACATTGTGTACCTGGGATAAACAAGGAGGTAACACCACTATATCGGCAACTGATCCAACATTCCCTAGGATTTAAAATGGTCTAATTAATCTCAGACTCAACTTTCCCTTCATTCCAAAACACATCACACTTTTCCATGGAGAAACAAAGAGAAATACATGATCATCTACCTCAAAAGAAAGATATTTCCTCAGGTTATCTACATAACATTTCTGCCTACCCTGATCTATTCATATTTTCTTTTGAATTAACTGATATTTTCTATAATCTCTTCTACCAATTCTGGTCCCATCATCTTCCTTTCACCTAATTCATCGAAAAAATATAGAGTTCAACATATCATTCAATACAATGCATAAAATGGTGTCATCTGTATATTGGAATGATAACTGTTATTATATGAAAATTCAACCAAAGAATTATGATGGTCCCATCTTCCCTAGTAATCCATTGAAGAAGAATGTAGTATATCATTCAAAGTCTAAAATTTTCATTAGGACTACCTATCTGATTGTGGATAAAAATATGTACTAAAAACATTCAGTACCCAATGACATGTTAAGGGTTTTCCAAAAGTTATAAGTAAACCTCAGATCATGATTAGATACAATGGAGATGATAACTCCATAAAAACTGTCTATCTCTTTAACATACAACTATGAAAGTTGATCTAGAGACAAATTATCTTGAATAGGAAATAAATGAGAAGATTTAGTCAATTGATCTACAAAAACCGATATTGCATTATTTCCTCGAGATATTTTAGGTAATCCCATAATGAAGTCCCTCGATATATTTTCCCATTTCCACTATGGCACTGATAATTGGTGAAGAATCCCTTTCAGTAACTGCCACTCTTCTTTAATTTGTTGACAAGTAAAACACCTCGTAGTAAAGTTAATAATATCTTTTTTCATTCCATCCCTCCAGTAATACTCCCTATGATCTATGTACTTCTTAGTACAGCCTGGTTAAACTGAAAACGGAGAACTATGAGCTTCACATAAAAACTCAATCTTCAACTGTGAATCACAAGGCACACATAAACTCTTTAAAAACCTCAAAACGTAGTCTATATCAATATTAAACTCTGGTAACATACCCTTATGAACAAATTATACCTTTTTCTACAACTCACCTGTCATATTTCTATGATTTCTTAATTATGTATAATAGGGATGATTATACTGAAACCTGAATCCAAATAGAGAAATTTTTGCACCAATAACTTCCAATCAAAATTTCATCAAATCTAAAACCAAAGGATATCGTTCGAAATGTAGAATAGTTAGGGTAGAAATAATCTTTCGACTCAAAGGGTTAGCCACTTTATTTTCCTTTCTCGGATGGTAATGGATCGTGTAATCATAATATTTGATTAATTCATACCATCTCCTCTATCTCATGTTTAATTCCTTTAATGAAAATATATACTTCAAACTTTTGTGGTCAGTAAATATTTCCCATTTTACTCCATAAAAATGATTCATACAAATTTTTAAAGAAAAAAAATAAAATGTAATTCCAAATAATTTGTAGGGTACTTTAATTCAGGATGTTTCAACTAACTTGGAGAATAAGAAATTACCTATTCATTCTGCATAAGGACAGAAAGAACTCCTTTAATTGAAGCATCTATATAGATAAAAAATCATTGTTTCTAGATGTCAATGCCAAAACTATAGCATTCACCAATCATCTATTCAATTCATGGAAAAAATCATCACATTCTTTTGTCCAAATGAACATAACACCTTTTCGAGTGAACATAGTCATTGGTCTAGATAACCATGAAATATTTTCAAAAAACATCCAATAATAACATGGAAAACAATGAAAACAATGGATCTCTATTATATTTGTGGGTCTTGTCCCTTTTTATATAACTTTTTTAGTAGGATCAACAGTTAGGCCATTTTTTCAAACAATGTGATAAATGGAAGAAATTTGCTGTAACCAAATATCACACTTTCTAAATTTCCCATACAATGTCTTTTCTTTTATGGTTTTCAATACAACACTTAAATGAATTTCATATTCCTATTTATTTTTGGAATGAACCAGAATATCTTTAAAAAAACACAACCACAATCATAGCAAAGAACTCAGAGAAAATTATCTTCATAAGATCCATGAATACAGCTAGATCATTAGTTAACCCAAAAGGAATAACTAAAAATTCATAATGTCCATATCTAGTATGAAACACAGTATTTAGAATGTCTTCTTCCTTTACATTAAACTGATGGTACCCTAACCTCATGTCAATCATTGAAAAATACTGAACTCCCTGGCGCTGATCAAACAAATCATCGATATGCGGCAAAGGATACATGTTCTTAAAAGTGATGATATTCGATGTTTTATAATCAATGCCTATTCTCATTGAACCATAATTATTTTTCACAAAAAAGACATGAGAAGAACATGGTGATATGCTAGGTCGAATGAAACATTTATCTAATAACTCATGTAATATCATCTTAAACTCTAAAAATTAAATTTGAGCCATTCGATAATGGGGTTATGATATTGTCTTAACATCAGGAACTATGTCTATAGTAAACTCAACTTAGTAATCCGGTATTATTCCAAGAAAATCATTAGAAAAAAGGTAAATATACATATTTACCACTGGAACATCATTAATCTAAATAGTTGCTTCGTTTTCAGCAATATGTGCTGGGTAACATTCATTTCCATCTTTTACTAGTTTCTCAGCATCCTGATATGTTATAAATAGTTAGGGAACATTATTGTTCACTAACTGAAATTATTTCTAAAAAGAAACCTATTTTTCTCAGTAGTAAATCTTTTCATGGTAAACAGAAAGCCACTCTATCCCCAAAATAACATGAAATTCTACTGTAGGGAAAACCATATGGTTTGCAGTTAGATTATTTCCATAGACCTGGACAGTAAGGTTCTTACCATTTTTTTGTCTCAAAATTTCCTCCCATTGTTTAAACCATAAGTTCAGGATTCATATCATGAGATGTAATTTCTAATTTAGTAGAAAAATTCTCAGAAATGTAAGAGTGTGGAGACCTTCAATCATATTATATATTGGCATAATCTAAATAAACAAATAGTGTACCTGGTACTACTTCATTCAATAGACTAACATCTTCTGAAGTTGTTGCAATGGATTTCACCACCCTTTTCTGCTTGTAGTTAGGATAAATTCCCTCATTTGAGTTCTTTTTTAGACACTCATTTTCATAATAACTCATTTCATTACACTTAAAACATTTTACCACTGGCTTTTTATTGCATTCAGGTTCATCTTCGTTATAGTTAAGAGAAATATGACCAAGCGTACCACAACAGAATTACTTTCCATACCTTCATAAACATTCCCTAGGATTCTTTTTTACATCACTCTTCATAAGAAGGATATCTAATTTTTTTACCTCCATGATTCTTTGATGAATTCTATCCCTTTTCCTACCAATGTGACCTCTTCGTTTTCTCTCTCTTAGAACAAATTATCATCAGAAAACTCCATTTATACTTTCTCATCACATCAAAAAATTTATCATAGCTTATGAATTCACCATAGCCTAATTCTCTTTGATATCACGGCTTCAATCCTGAGTAAAATAGATTTTCCTTACTATCAAGATCTCAGATGAAATTTTGAGCATACATTGCCAGTCCAGTGAACCTTTCTTCATATGTATCCATTGAGTCATACACCTATCTCAATTTCACAAATTGTTTTTCCATCCTAATTCGAACCACCATAGTAAACTATTTCCCAATAAAAATACCTTTGAATTCATCCAAATCATGAGCATAAATCTCCTTACTATCCCTGAAATTTTTCACCATTGACCACCACTGATCAAATTCTCCATCAAAATGTTAAAAATCGAGACTAACCTTTTGATGTTCTGAACACCACATGACATAAAAAATATTCTCTTGTGCTTTTATCCACCCTCTAGTTTGAACAGGGTCTTATGATCCTCTGAATGATGGGGGACGTTGCCTCATGAAATGATCCACTACTAACATGTTCCTATATGATTGATATGGATGATCTCATACATCGATACCGCCACCATTTCACACCCTTTTGTAACCAAAATATTACCACAAAACCCATATAAAGAACACATAATATATAATTGTAACTTGGGACATTAACATACGTAAATGGAATAACCATACAGTCAACTTCATCACATATCACTAAATGGAATATCTATACAAACGAATTTCATACCCAATTCATTAGAGGTTATAACGTCTCCACACATACTAGTTTATTAAGGCACCACCCGTCATTTGGTTTATCACATATCCACATGTCAAATGTCTATGTACCATTATAAAATCATAACACATAAAATATGGAAAATATAAACATTTCACTAATAAAATTTCATTTGAAATCAAAATAAATCACTAGAAGATATTGAAATAATCAATCCATTTTCAATACTAAAACACCAATAAACAGAATAATGAATTTATTTTCCTTTTAAAAACATTTAGGTTTATATAGGAAGGGAACTAATTATTACTGTGGCTGAGGGGTCATTGTCCCCACAAACGTTAAAAACCGTCATTTTTTCGTTCAGTAAAATGCTTCATAAAAAAGGTTCACATCGAATGAAATTAAATGTCAAAGGGGTGTATTATATACCATGTAAAAGAAGGAGGTGTATAATATTAATACATGCCTCAATGAATGGAGATTGAGATGAACCCCCTTACCTCATGTCTGACGTGACCTATTCGTTCTTTAATTTCCATAATAATAAACTCATGTTAATTTCTACTTTATTAAGAACATTTTTAAAGTATATTCATCTTTTTACATAACTTATTTCCTTGTTATAAACATTTTGTAATCATTTAAGTTAATAACAGGCATTTTTTGATATTTGGTACTTGTTTCAAAAAAGAACATTTTAAAATTACATGTTGTAATGCGGTCAAAATTTCATTATCTGAAAAATTATTTTCATGATTTAGATATCTTATATATCATATATAGCCATTATATATATGTATTTATAATATTACATAACATTTGGGGGTATGAAATGAAATGAACAGTTTATGGAGACGGTAAGCCGTACGTACATATGAATGCTACTTTCATTTCTATTTCATATATAATGGAATGAAAACATAATGATAGATAGGTATATTATAATTCTAGTATAATATCTTATATATAATTTTAGAAACTCCATCCTTTATATATTCCATGTATGGAATTAACAAGTCTTATCACTTTGTGGGGGCGGTAGTCCATACTTTCTCAAATAAAATTATCGCATTTAACCATTATGGAAACCATAAAGGAATACTATTAATGAAAAATACAGAAGTATAGAGAAAATATGAATATAATATATATCAAATATAAATACAGTTCCATCATAATGTCCACCATGAGAGGTGTTTGTAGATATTTGTACAATCATCATTTCAGGAGTCATAAGTTCGCCGTCTACAGAAACAGTTTGTTTGTATCCATTAAATGGAGCTGTGTGGAAGTATAGTTACAATAACTCTCATAAAAACAACCTAGTATATTTAGGATACTTGTTTAATTATGAAATAATGTAATAAAGTGATTTTAGGTGTCGGAGAAGTAAAATAAAAGAGAAGAACATAAGATAAGACGTTACCTTTTAATCAGGTAACTCCCTTTGGTTTGAACCAAAAGTCTATCTAGAAGGGTCATCTTCCTAAGGTAAGGCTTCTAAAAGGAATAGAGGTATATATGGAGATTAACTGGGCATATTTTGGATGATAAAATGTGGTTGATAGGTGTGAGTAATGGGTAGAGGTGATGGATTTTTATAAGAGAGAGGAGGGGCTCTTTAGGAATGTTTGAAAATATTATTTTATTATATATTGATTTTAAGATTCTAGAGGTCCTGAACTAATTAAATTTGAAGATATGATGAGTGTTGTTCGAAATAAAATCATACAATAATAATTGGACTGGTTTTGGATATTTTTCTAAATTTTATAATCTCATTTATTTAAATCATTCATTAATAAGGTAATCATTGCATCATTATTGTGTCAAAAATAATTTTATTTATTTGATGTTTAAAAATTATAAATAAAAACATGATAAAGAAAATATTTTTAGCTTTAAAATTATTATTTATGGTCTAAGATATAACTTATATAACCCTATTGAAAAATTGATTTAATAAAAGATATATGTTTATGTCATTTTTGTCTTTATTTGAAATTAATTAATATAATGTTTCATTGTCACTAATATGTGGATCCATGGGGTAGAAAAATATACACAATGATTCCCATGATGGGTAATGTGTAAACCAATATTATTAGATCACATGTTAGGGTATTTTACTATTATTATAATAAGATTTTTTCCTTACTTACCTGATTTACTCTTTAACAATGGAAAATAGAAGATTTAACGATGTAAATATTCATAATGTCTAAAAATAAAATCTACCTATTTAAAAAATATGGTTTTCTGGATTAAAAATATGGAATCAATTTTTTCAAATTCAAAACATAGATGTGGTCAAAATTAATTTAAAATTAATTTTTGCTGTCATTTCAAAAAAACTATTTTTAAAAAATAATAACTATCAAAAGATTGACCCTAGTTTATGTCCAATTTCCAAGTGAAATTATTTATAATGAACAATAATGGAGTAAATGGAAAAAATATTATCAAATTATGCTTTAAAACAAGTTAAAAAGATAATCTAACAATATAAATAAATTGGATTAAAAGGCATTTTTTAATTAAAATACTGCATTTTTCACTATTCATTAAAAATGAACATTATCAGAAAAATACCAAAATTTCATCAAAAGTAAATATCGATGTCCCAATTATAAAGAAGAATTATATTTTGTCAAATATAACTAATTAAAGTGACAAAAACTAGATTTAAAAATGGTTCACCATCAAAAGGTGGTAAAGAATACTAGAGTATTTATGCTTAAAATTGAATTCTATCTTATTTTATGCCACAAAAATTTATTGGATAAATGTAAAAACATTTAACAAAAATGTATAATCATATTGTAGTTTGTTTATTTAATTCCATCCAATACAATGGATAGGCGTTAACTACCATTTATAATATATTATATTATTATTTTTTAATAAGACTTAGCATTGTGTGAAACATGATATTTCAGAGAATCACATTGTTGTGTGTTGGGTACTCCATCTAACATAGCATCCAAAATAAATTAAAAATAATATTTAATTCACAAAAATTAATAAATATGAAAATTTATTTCTCTTTATTTACCTTGGATGTTAAAAAATTATATTACGGAGTGATGAAAAAAATATTCCATGAGACCTATAATTTTATGTTGGTGAAATGATAGTCATTTATTTATCTCTTCAGAAGAATATTATGGTATTTCTGATGAATATCAAGTGGTTACGTAGGTACATTTCTTAATTTTAAATTATTTATTATGTTGGGATAGTAAATTATCATAGAGAACTCCATGTAGACCATTAGGAAGGGAAATGTTTTTTTTAATTATCAGTTTTGAGGAAGTTGGTTTATGAATAATCTCAAGTACCAAACATAGGATCCATGAAATTAGAACATGACTTCATATGAATGAGTAATAACTACTGTAAATTTTGGATAGAATAGATAATTTGTTTCATAAGAATACCACACATCTAAAAAAAGTAATATGAATGAATCATAAGTTCATGAAAGCTATTTTGTAATATAAGGATGAAATGATAATAATTACCCTACCATGTTTTCATGTAAAAAAATTTTCGTGGAAAAAATTATTTTATAGGTGTAGAATGAATTGATTAATGAAATTTGGTAAATAATAGTTCTTAATTAAATATGATATTAGCATATTATCTCAGAATAAATTATGAAAAATAGAACATGTAACCATAAAAGAATTATTAAACCTTAATATTACATTATAATACTTATATTTTAGTTTAAAAATATAACTAAACAATTTAAAAAACTATATAAAAATGTTTTAAAAAAATTAATATTTTGCATAGAAGATATTTTTTTCGTAAAATTTTCATTATGTAATCTTATATAACAATTTGTTTCTAAAACATATAAAAATTATATCACATAACATGATTTAAATATTTGGTATCATAATGTTAAAATTATGTAATGGGGCCAGTTTCTTGATAATCAGTTATATTACACAGTCTAATATATCACCGAATATTATTATTTGTATAATAAATTCATATATTCTAAATTAAGAGTATAATAAGATTCATAATAATATATATTTAATGGAATTAAATTTCATCTAATTATTAATCAATGTAAAAGATGATTAATGATATGTAATGATTTAAACTGATATTTTTAAATAAATATTTTTCCAACATAATATATGATTTAATTTAAAAGATAATTTTCTCATATTTTCACATTTAACTAGATTAAATATAGTACAAATTCAGATTCATCAAATTGAAAATTAGTATAAATGGTCATCTTATATTTTGAGATAGATAATAAAAAACCAAAATTAATATTCATCTTGATTAATAATTGTTAAAATGGGTAATATAATTTTTAACCAATTTTTCTAAACCAATTTTTCAAAAAGACAATGTAGAATAACTTGGGGATTTTAAATTTATTCATTATTCTCTCAAAACAATTCCCTACCCAACTCACCTAATATTTATAGAATTCCATTCTTAACCCATAACTATCAATCATTTCTAACGAGATGTACTAAATTTCCACTTACAAAAGGAGCTCACTGCAACACTTTTTAATACACTCCCTCACGTTCAAAATTCCCATGTAAAACATTATAATTTTATTCTTTTGGATTTAGTCATTGAATTTGGTAGCCCATATCTGAATCAATTTTCTTGAATTCTATTATTTTTAAGGATAATTTGTTATAATATTCAAATTATCAGCATAATAATTTCCTACCTTTTAACTACCTTTATTTATCCTTCAAATCCACCATCCTCCATAACTATTCTAAAAATATACAGATTAATAGTAAAGTAAAAATAATACATATGTTTGTTATAATATTTATTTTAGAACCCTTATCTTATTCATTCCCATTAAATAGAAAAAATTGATAATGTTGCTAATGTGGGTGAGCGCACCACTTCCTCTATTGACACCACATTTTATTTTTTGAAGTATAATTTTATGTAATAGTTATAGAAATATATGTAGTGAATAAATATGTTATTTATTTCATGTATTATAATCTATAAATATAATTTTATAATTTTATAATTAATATTACAATTTAAAGATTAGTTTAAAAATAACAACATAAAATAAAAAAGAGGAAAATCAATTTATTTATATGTGAATAATCCTTCCATAGTTGCATTCATCTCTCAAATCCTAAAAATTATGATTAATTACCCTAATAAATTCAAGTTATTTTCATAAAAAAATTTCAGACTGATGTTATAACAAAAGTAATTATTGTATAGTTATAATCACACATTGGATGTTCTATACTATTATTTGGTTGGATTAACCACAAACATGAAAATTTATATATTTTTATTTTATATTTGGAATTGTTAAATTTATAGTGTATATTAATTATTAAATAATTTTTTTTGATTCATAATATAAATATGTTACTCATTAATTAATTAACAACTTTTCATTTGATATAAATTATTTAAACATGCACTTCACCAGTAAAATCTACATGATAGTTGAATGAAATTTTATATCTATAAAATATCATAAAACAAAAATAAAATTGAATTGTATTATATTTTAATGGTGAAACATGGGAGAATAATAAATAAAAACTACCTGATTATGATAACATTTTAAAAATATCAAGATTACTTACACCTAAAATTGATAGATGATAATAACTAACTAATATATATGTAGATAATGATTATATGTTGTGTTTATAAAAATATATAGAAAAGAATAAGATTCTAAAATTATTTATTAATATAGTTATTGATATATATATATATGAGGACAAAAAACCTTTGTTTAAATTAAGAGTAATGGTAATAGACATTGGAATCTAAAATCACTTCCCATGATTTATGTTGTTTCAATTTTACTTTAACTATAAATGTAACTTATATTCAATCATTCAAATTTACCTATAATGTATAATATTGACCTATGATCAAAACTAGTTCTCAATCAAAATCCACTTCCAATATTGGTTATAGATCCAATAAAATTATTATAAGTATTGAATAATTACCATCAAACATATTATATATTTTCAAAAATTTCACAGCATTTCAATGTCATGTGTATGGTTACTTCTAATAATATACTTATTTATGTTAAATTATTATTTTCCTCTTTATGGGTATTGAATTTTCTATCATGTTGATTATATTTATGATATTATTTAGGTAATAATTTCTGAAATTTAATATGAAATCCAATCTTATTCAAGTGTTTTAATTATTAGATTATTAAATGTTTTCTTTTTGAACAAATATATATATTTAATATTTATATGATGGTGGGTCATATATATTCCAATAATAAAGTTGTTAAATATTTACAACTTAATAAATAATCGTTAAATTGTAAGTGATTCTTGATCAATAATAAAAAAAGTGGATGTGATGACTTACTCGCTATGGGAATGAAGGGTGTGATGCCCAATCCACAATGAGAAAAAAATATACCTAAAAAAATATTTTGTTTATATTCATATATTGGTTCAAAAATCCATTATTTATATCAATGTTATACTCATTATCTCATTATTTTTGTCTTATGTTTTCCAAGTTATTATGTTTTGTTGTATGTTTGATCATATGAGGTTATTTGTCCTCCAGTTTTACCATATGAACCCTGTATATGGTTTAATTTTATTTCAATCTAATATTTCTATCATGATTATATTTTTATGATAATCATACCACATTTCCCAATGTAACATATAGATATATTCATTTTCCTATTAAATTTTTTTACCTCATAGCATTTATTTTTGTTTCTATTTCCCAATGCATGAGGAGACTTTAATATATGATACATTTAGAAGAATATTAGGTATGAGGTAATTATGTGGAAATAGAAAATATATATTAAAATTAGTTCCTCGTATAGATTGTCCCCAAATACACTAAACCTCTCAATTTTCATAATTATAATTACATAATATAATTTTTTTAACCATGTAAATGATTTAAAATAAATTAATTTTTAAATCATGGTAACCTAATTATTTGTTCTGATATTCCAAGGATTTTCAATTGGGATCCCATTACATTATGGGTTTCCTAGGCTTGAGGAATTCTCTATTGTGTTTCTATTCCCCATTGGGTTCTCAAACACATATGTAAGTATTAGATGTGATTATTAGTATTATCAAAATTAGTGATGTAAGGTGTTGTAGTTTCATTATTTACTCATAATTAAATGATAATATATTCTACAGGTAGAATAATTCGTCTTTAATTATTAAATTACATATTTATAATCTATATTTGATTGAATAAATAAAATGAACTTAACAATATCCTGTAGTGTTTTATTCTTATACCCTGAATGGGAAATATAGTGCATATAGAAGACAACTTTTTGGATTTCAACTAATTGTTTTTGTTGGATATCTAGATGGAATATTATAATGGTGTTTAGATACTAGACTATTTAGTTGCCTATTGTTTAAAGTTTAGTATCCTCTATTTATGTTATTATTTGTTTTTTTACATTTTTGTCTTAGTAAATGACTCATATTGTTAGTATGTACATAGATCATGGATGTCATTTTTTTAGAGAATACTAATGTTTACTTACCAGTGATTGATGAATCATATAAATAATTCCATGATAACTTTTACAATAATGATATATGTTCTTCATTTTATTGACTTATAATGTCATGTGATTCTACTAAGGGTGTAGTCCCAAAAGTTTTCTTATTTACTCTCGTTACCAGTCAAAATATAAATCATTTGAGGAGGTGTTATTGGGGTCTTGTGGAAATTCTTCTATGGAGATGTTTTCAAAATATTATATTGTATATTATAGATGGATCTAATTAGGTTACATGAAAATTTCAAACAATTTAATAGTCTATTCTAATATGCCTTTATTATTTTTCTTTTAATTATAAATAATTTATAATAAATTAAAATAGGTAATATATTATAAATCAAAAATTGAATTGATTGGGGAAAATTTATTATTTAGAATAAATATTCTAGAAAATATTTTTCGAAATAAATATTATTTTATTAAAGAATAATAATGGTAAAATGACAAACTGTTATAATGAAATGTAGAGATGAAAGGGAAATATAATTCTACACTAATATACAAATCATTTTAAAATTTAATTGGTTTAAGGAAATAATATATAGAATGGTTTATTATTACAATTAATTGATAAATTTGGGTCAATATTTGTTAATAAATTCAAGCTAATATGTATAAGAATGTGGAAAGTATCATGAAATGTGAATATATTGAATTTTATGGGTATATTTTCCTATAATTTATATTTTATTATTTTTATAATTTCCATTGATTATTTTACATATGTAATAGTAATACATTAATGAGAAATAAAAAAATAGCCATGATGGTGGTTTTTTTACGTTGATTCTGATTGTGCTAACATAACAAGGTGGAGTTTAAATTTTTGTAATGCTTCATGAAGATATGCCTTAGATATATATATCCCCCACTAGGGTTTGAATCAAAATTAAAATGTGGCTGTGCCAATTTTCCCTGAGGTTATGCCATGGGATAATATTTTTCTATGAAGTATTGTTTATCCTCAGAGGCATAGTGATGTGAATGTATTTCGTTCCATATTAGAATTGGGGTTTTGAAACTAAATGTATTTAAGAATACCCCTATTCCAATTATTCCATCATGCCTATATGAATTAATAGGATCCATCAAAGACATATATTACAAAAAAAAAGTATACAAATATGACTTTAACTATAACACTTTGGGTTTATATTTGATCAAGATGTTTGCAAGAAAATTTAAATTTTTTCATTACTGTGAATTACTTAGAATCATACTAGTTAATATTTGATTATTTTCTATACCACAATTTTACTCCTCTGTTTTTAGGAAAGCTAATTTGGATTTTTTTATATGATTAAAAAATTTTATTTATCAATTTTCAAATAGAAAATGGAATGATCCATTTTATAAATATATATATGAACCATTTTTAAAAAAAAATAATAATTAAGATTTTTACTCCATAAAAAATTAGATAATTTATCTTCTACGAAAATTCTTTATAACATTTATATAGATCAATGATGTTTTATTTGGAATTATTCATAATAAAGTATTTTAAATTCCACTAATTTTCATTATAAACATTTTTTAATGTGATTTATACTTCAAAAGTTACTATTTATAAGGTTTTATGATTTTTTTGTTTTGACATTTTTTTCTACACCACGATTTAGGATTTTTTAAGTGATTTATGATCTCTATAAATATGTAATTGTGATATTATTCATTTACAGAAAAAATATTTTGGATTTCTTATTATTTTTTAATTTCATATTTGGTGATTTTTTCAAATTATATAGAAACCTATTCATTTTACATGGGTTCCTTGTTATATAATTTTTTTTTAAATTGAATACCTTTGACTCGATGATGACGAGTGGGATCTTATATCATCTCCAATGAATCAGTTTATGTTTATTTGTCATTATATCAACTTGATTTTTGATAATGGGTTTTCCCACATATTCAGATGGGGGAATTATGGGTTTTACCACATTTTCATGTATGGAAAAATTAGTTTGGTCATGTTGAATGGGTATAGTGGGTTTTATCATAATATTTTTCCAATGCTAATGATTTTTATAAATATAAAATTTATTTCTCAATTTTTTCTAATTATTCCATATGTATTTCATTTTATTGAAATACCATGCGTTCAAGATTATTTCATTTTTTATGTATTCTATATTTTTATTTCATGTTCACATCATATATGTTTTATAAATAAAACAGAATTAGTGGTCCTTTTATGGTTTTATTTCTAAAAAATATTTGTTATTAATATCATATATTGTCACATGATCTATTAATAATATATATTCTTGTTCACATGTACTCTTTTATGTTTACAAACTGTAACATTATTATATGATTTTCCCTTACTTGGAATTTGAGCTAACCCCTTTCAAAGGCTTGCAATCTGAGTGTCACAAAGGTGATTATATCATGTGAGGTGTCCGGAGAAGGGTGTATAGGATCATGATTGTGAGAAAATTTTGTAATGGGTAATTAATATATTATTTTTACAGAAAATCTCCACAAATCTGTACCATTTGGTCTCCTGGAAGTGTGAGTGTTTGAGAGATGTGTTATATAAATTTAAAAATTAATATACTAATTTGGTAATGATTATCCTAGGTCACATTATGGGTTGTATCTCCCTAAAAAACTCACATAAATTCTCATATATATGATATATCTGTTTTTATCCCAAACCATCCTTTGGGAAAATATAAATTCATTAATGACTATGAACAACCTTTGGAAAATATTCTTTGTTTTGGGTCTTAATACCAAGTAATTAGAGATAATCCGGTAAATTATTGGGAAGTAACTCAACATTAAATAAATTCAATGTTCATTTGAGTATTTTATTCTAAATGAATTATATTTTCTACATCAATAACACAAGGCCATGTTTTCAATTTATCTAATGTAATGTTCTATACCCATATCAAAGAGTCCTTGTATAAATACCACCACGGAATTATAAAAACATTGAATGAAAAATCAAGAGAATATGGAAAGGGGGATTATAAACCCATTTCCATAACTATTTTGTGCACCATTATACTTTGTAAATAAGTAATACAGTCAATGAATTTTTTTCATTGATTATCTGGAAGATAAAATGATCATAACCAAGAATAATAAATATATACCCAGTATTGATGATTTTATGATCAACATATTATGGTTCAAAAATTATTAATGTAGGAAATCTTATCATTATATCCACATATTATATAAAATTAAATAATATATATGATATATATTCTTAATCACAATATATGAGAATGACTAATTCATAGTAACTCCATTCAGACTAAAAATTCCCCAATAATAGTCATGGATAAAATCTATAATTTGATTAGACATTATATTCAAAAAAAATTGGCAGTATTAATTTATAATGACCTCATTCATATTATGATCATGGGATAATTTGAAGAGTATTTTAGGGTTACTCTAAATTTCTTATGAAAGGATATCATTTAATATAATTTCATAAAGTGTGTATTTCTTTCAAAATAATGTATCCTTATTTGGTAGTATAATTAGAAGAGAGTGTATATTAATTAATATGTTAATGACTATGGTGATTTAATAATGAATCAGACTAATAAATGTGACTTATATCCTTTTTTTCATTGATTTATTGGATACTATTATTGTTTTTATTGAAATTTATAATGATTTCCACAAGTATTAACAATGTTTGTGATGAATTTGTCGATGTTTCTCTTGAAATATGAAGGTTAATAGTGAATTAATACCCTTATGATGAGGTTTTCATTACAAAAATACTCAAACAACCCAGTATTGGAGAATAATATTTCATTATTTAAAGAAGGTCATGGGTATATGTTCTTGTGAAAAAAATCTAGGGATTATTTCTTACATTTATTAAAGATACATGATAAAATGTTTATGACCCCTGACCCAGAGGTAAAAACAACAATTTTTAACATTAATTATATTGTGAGATTATATCTATTGTGAGAAGTAAGATATACATACTGATCAAAATTTTGTAAAGTGCATATTCACATAGAGGATGATGAACATGAAACAAAGTAGATGGTTAGAGTTAACAATAGACTATTATTTTTAAATACATTATATTATGAGGAATGAAAAAAAGGATGTAGGTGTTCTTATTAAGAAAAATCAAGAAAAATTTTATATGAGGAGATAAAAATTGATCAAATACATAGATATTTAAAAATTAAGAACCTACGAATATTAATGGAAGTTTTAAAAGCCTAAACATTATACTAAAGGATGAAATATTACTATAATGATGATATAGATATATATAAAAAGGTTGAAAATATTCTATAGTTCATCATTGATTTAGATGTATTTAAAAGATTTTTTAATCTAATATACTACCCATATATTCTAGAAGAATTGAATTATCTATTTCTTAATGAAAAATTATTATAATTGTCTATTAACCACAAAGAAAAAAAATATATATCTCTCTTAATAAAAAAAAATTGATGGAAAATAGGAACATAGTGAATGAAAATTATATATCTCAATTTTATCTATGCCGATATGTAATGGGTAAGACATAGAAATTTTAGGGAACAGTAAAACCATATATATACTATTATTTAGATAAGATAATATCCCCATGGATTTTATAATTTGTATTCCAAATACATCTAAATGATATTATACCATTTGAGTTGTGGTGGACAGACATAAGTTGTCAAAAAAACATCACTGAAAATCGAGGGGATTTATTAGTTGATAAACATAATAAGATGAACATAATGGTTGTGTTTAGGATAACTATACTTAAATAATAAATTATATATAATTAAGATCATATTTTATCAAAAAAAATCTATGGGACTCTCCATTAGGAACCACATATATTGTTGATATTTATCATGACTAATCTACCTCAAACAAATGGTTAAAAAGAATGGAACATTAAAAATCCAAGTGATACACTATAATCTTATTCAATGGATTTCAAAAAAATTCATATAAATATATTAATCTCATTATGTTCACATATAATAATAAAATACACACCAGATTTAAAATTGAATTATATGAAGCTCAATACAAGAAGAGATGTAGAACACCCACATGTTGGGATAAAAAAGGAAATATAAAATGGTTAAGACCTAATCAAGCTAATGAAATTAAAAATGGATCAAACCATAAAGAAACATATCAATGTCAGAAAAAATAGATTCAAAATATATATAGACAATACCTAATGAGATGTTTTGATTGAAAGTTGTAAAAATTATTTACTTTAAATATCTTATCAGAGGAGGGTTTCAAAATTCAAGATCAATATATTGTTGTTGCATAAATATATCTATCCTATTGAGATTATTGATAATTTATGTACTATATATAATATATTATCAGTCCCATGGAACCTATCATAGGTGTCTGTTGTGTTTAATTTATTAGTTTTGATTAATTACAAACTAATTACTTCACATTAACTAAACATATAAGTTTTGAAATGTTTACAAGATTTTTATCGTATCAAGAATAATCATACGAATTTTTATAACACAATTATAATGTGAAAAAAATTTGGAATCCCACATGTTTAATGTTTTCTATAGACATCATCATGTTGGGGAAGTTATACGGGATCCAGGTGAAAAAATGATAATAACCCCCATCATTTGTTTCCATCGGGCTAAAAAAAATAGACCCTGAAACTTTTTTTGTCGGGTAGATTGTGACACCGCAAAATTTTACTATGTAATTCTTTATTAAGTAACTACATTTTTGGTATATTCATTAAAAATATACTCCAAATTAAATAACATTACACTCTATTTTAATGTGATAAAAATATTTCAATCTATTATTAACATCATTACATTATCAAAATACAATATAAAGTGTCATTGAAAATTATATGTGAAATAAATTCACATGTCAATAAGAATTAGAATATTATAAAATAATTATACTAATGATTTATTATTAAGATCCTAGAATTTAATGAAAATTAAAAATTATGAAAAAGAATTATAAATATAATAGACTTGTTGGAAGGGATGTAAATTAATATGATGAATGTTTTTTATGATACATGAATTGTTATATATAGGAATGGAATATGACCTATGTATTTTATGATCACTAGGATTATATTTTCATGTGGATTATATAGAATTTAGGCTTGTATGACAAACGATATTATATAGATATCAGAATTAATAGATAATGGTACCATAACAATTCAATTGAATAATTAATGAGATAAATTTTATGTAGTATTTTATTTATATATTACTATTATAACATATCCATTTATTTGGAAGGTATTAATAAATTTTACTATATTATATATATATATGAGATGTAATTATATAATGTTCTATAATTCATACATTTAAAATGCATTTCTACCACATATTAAATTGGTAGTATCACTAAGGGTTTCCCAAGAACGAGCCTTAGAATAGAATTGTAAAGGATAGCTTTAGATGAATCATTTTGGTCGCGATGTTCCAGATCATGGAAATAACTATGAGATCCATGCTATTGAATAACCACAAACAACTTCCACAATTTCATATCATACACTTAGGTCGTATTCATTGTCCTTGAGGGGATTTATTATTAAAATATTGTATAATACAAATATGTAATTATTAATGTTTATATATATATATATTCCTTATAACTTATCTTTTATATATATTTTTGTTTGTAAAAAATTAACTTTTAATGAATTGAAATAGTCAAATAATAGTGGATTTATTTTCTAAAAATGTATTGGTAAAATTTGATGATTAATTATTAAATATTTAGTCACTCTTCAAGAATTAATAATTAAATAATTTAATTTCAAAATTATTTTTCTAAAATAATTATCATTTTTTATATAGTTTTAATTTTTAACTAAATAAAATAATGTAATAACTATTTAATAATGAAACTAATTATATTAGATACCAATATATATAAAAGTATACATTAATATTAGTGTAATTATTTTTACATGATATGAACTAATATTTATCTATATATAATTACAAATATTCATTTTTCTCATATTTGTTTTTAATCATTATGTGTTGTTTTATAAAATTCACTTTTTAAATATTATATGTTTAATAAACTAAAATTTATTTTATAGTTATAATTAATATATTAGTTTTTTATTAATAATATGTAATTCTGTATACATAAAAATAAGTATTTGTGGTATAGAATAAGTTTCCCCATTATAAGGATAAAAAAAATCTAAAAAGGGATTAGAAACGTGGTTAAGTTCATAAATTTCAAAAATATTTATCTATATACTATTGGATGATGGAATTCTATACTAAACATAATCTTATATCCATTATTTCATTTATTTGATCCTCTTTCCAATAGAAATTACACTCCATACAAATTAGTTATTTGGAATTTTAAAAAAACACCTCCCCGCACATATAGAAGGACCTATCCACCGCCTCTTTAAAGAAACATGTAAAAATTAAAATTATTTAGGATGGATAGTACGTTTGTGTTTCATAGGTTGAGAAAACAAGAAAATATCATAGTTCTTGGGGTGTTTCGTTGTTGATTCTATTAACGACATTTATTTTGGGGATAAATAAGTATGGTTGTTCTTGATGTTCATTGTAGGGATTTATTTATCATGGAAGAAAGTTTAATGATTCATGAAATTCATTTTCGATAAGGGATAGAGTTTGGTTGAGGTGATTCTATTAGGATTGAGTGAATAATTGAATTTCTCAGATTCATGTAGTTGAATTTATGAAGTGAAAATTCATGTTGTTGATACAAAAAGGTTTTTTCTTTATAGACAATATAGGTAGTTGATTCAATAACATAGAAAATCACAACGAAAATTAATACATGTAACTAAATTCACATCACTAAATGATCCTTGAATTCAAATAATCCAGGTATCAATTCTCATTAGCATGGATGAATGAGTAATGTAGAAAATGGATTCATGAAGCTGATTGTGTGGAGTTGTAAAATTTATTAATGAAGATAATTGTTTGATGTAGAAAAATCAATTCATGGTGACAATTTTTGGGCATATAAGATTTTTTTAAAAGAATATTACGATGTAATGTAGAAAAATTTATTCGTGTTTTATATTTTCAGATATAGTTGTTTTGGGAAATCAAGTATACAATATGGTTTTTTGGATTTATATGGATTGAAATAATACACATTTATTTAATTTATATATTTTGTTAATAAATTATTAAAATTAAATTGGATTGTTATAAATTCATCCATAATCATATTATTTAGTTTTTTATTCTCATAGGCAATAATTTAATTGTGTATAAATCATTTATTTATATTAATTAAATGGTGGTTTAATTATATATTAAAGAGTGTAAATTTTAGAGATGATGCAGTTAAAAATTTAAAATGTGGCTATAGAGATCAAGGGGTATTTATGATAATGTATTTATCATCATTGTATTAGATTAGATAGAGAAATTTTGTATTTAAGTTATTATAAAATTTTCCTTCATATTTTTTATTTTGTGAGGGATAGAAATAAGAAGATTGTTCTGAATTTAGGTTTAGGTATTCATTTATCAACATATGATGAATCTCTTAGATGTAGGTGATTTCATTTGAATCATGGTATATTTCATAAAACTATAAAATTACATGTAATTTTTTTAAAAAATAATTTGGATTATTATGAGTTTGTTAAAATTGACGGTACATTATTACGAGGCCTAGTGTGTCCAGAAATATTTTTAAAAAAAATTACAGTATGTTCAGTAAACACGTAGGCGGTGTTTTCTATCTTTTGAACCGGTGCATGGATTACAAATCTAAGGGAAACGTTGAATCTGTAGCGCTGGGATTCACTTAATGTAAGATTCACTTCAACCGCTATAGTTTGGGAGAAAAAAATAGTTTTTGAACTTTTTTAAAGAAAAATAAAATATCATGAAATTATTATTTTCTTTTCATTTTTTCCAATGGATGATCGGTGGTGGCAGGACCTGTAACATATCAAGGAATTTAATGGCATGACTCATCAACTGTGTAACTCCACCATTGTGAATTGAAATAGGATCATTAATTCATTTAATGAACCTCATTAATTACTCATTGTGTTGCTCACCTTTCCCCCTCCTATTTAAATAGTGCTCGGGGTGGGGTTTTGGAATGACCACTTCAAGTGCGGAAAATATTGAGATGTCTTGCGGCAACATCCACGATCGGAGGACGGATGCTCAGGTGGGCATGATCCAGGATCAATGAACACCGACAAATCCATCCAACATGGATGTTCCTTCTGCTGCAACTACCACACCTCCAACGGATATCAAGCTAGGGGGTTTGCATGCTTTGATGTTTACCTCTTTCCATTCTGAAAAAATATAACAAATGAAGACCAAATGACTAATGGGTTGATCTGCATCTCATTTAATAATGTGGCCAGTTGTTGTGTGGTCTTAAATTCGGGGTTTATGATTCATTTTGATTAATATTAATCTTCATCATGTTTAAAATTTTAAAGCAAAGGGCGCGGGCTGAAACCAACAATGGCCTAACCGTCTGATAAATAATTCCTTGGGGAGTTTGTCAGGGAGGAACAACGGACGCAGCGACAACGCATATTGGAGGGCCACGAAATGACTAAGACATCCTGAGAGGACCGTAGGTGCATCTCGAATAAAGAATGGACCACTAGAGCTCAACCAATGTCTCTTAATAGAAAGGCCAGAATGGTGCCTGTGTGGGGGTGCCGACTGATGAGGGCGGTGGCTGGAAACTTCCAGTCGCAGTGGAAGAGCGGCGTCGCTCGGCACCATAGTGCTTAGAAGGGTGGCCGACATCGGCAAGCCATAGATGCAGAGGCAGCGCTCCATCGCGCAAAGCATTTGAGGGTCGCAGATTTGATTTCACGATGGTGGGGAAGGTTGGGTCCCAGTCTTAAGAGTCCCTCATGTGATGAGACAGCACCATGTGGCGCCACCAATTAATGAATCCAAACAATTCTTTTGAGTCGTTCGGGTGAAACAGACCACGTGACCCACTCTTCTCGTGTTGGCCAGTGTGTCGGGATGGTTTGCGGCCTGGCCTGCTGTGGCCCAGCCCAATAGGGGTGGCCCATGTTGGTTTAGACTCGGACCTGGTCGGGTCGACCCGAACCGAGTTGGTCCGGACCCAGACCCCTCATAGGGCCCTAAAACACTTATGTGACCATATCATTCGAACCAGAAATATGTTTGAAAAACCATTTTCGGAACTGGGATACTTTTAATGATATGGTCCTTTTGAAATACTTCATGAGAGTTTTCGAGAATTTTGGAATATGTCCAGATCAGATAGACTCCAAATAAAACTGGGCCCTCAGCACTAAAATGCCAATAACTTATAGACAGAGAATCTGGTTGACGCTCCATCTCTTGTGATGGAACCCTTATGACGTGACAGATCATAATGTTAAATTGTAGTGGGAATTAGTGCTGGTTGAAATATTATTGATGGATTGAGGAGCGGTTCTCCCAGAATCAAGTGTACTATGAGCGGGAATCCAGTGGCTGACAGTGAGGCAGAGGTTGGAGATTGATCCAACGGATGTTAGTACCAAGAGATCCCATGTGGGTCAACACCTATCGATATTTTATGGGTCATATCATGTTTGGGTTAGTGCTAAATAATCCTCAATGGGTCAGTGCATACCAATCCTGTGTGGCTCAGATCTTGTGTGGGTCAGTGAGGGTTATTATCTGTCGATCTTGGGTGAGTCGGATCCTGTGTATTTCAGTGGCGATTAATACCTATCGATCCGGGGTGGAATTGACTCAGTATGGTTAGCAGGAGTGCCTATTGATAGAATAAGATTATCTAGATTCATGACTATTCATTTTTACGTCTATACATTATTTAATCCTGGTTGAGTTGTGTCTATTTGTTTGTGATATGTGATTGAGATACTGCTTTGGGGTTTCCATTGAGGAATTCTTTGAGACCTTTAGGGGTCTCGGGGTTCCTACTGAGTATTTTTATACTCACCCTTGCATGGGATTCTCTCACACCTTGTTGTTTCTTGTGCAGACGATGAGCAGTTTGGTTGAGGCTTGTGGGAGCCAAGACAAGACGGTACACAGAGGTGATGGTGACTAGTCAACGTGGTGAGTAATGTAGATGATATGTACATACCTTTCTGGTAGGATCCTTGGTGGACGATTCCAGGAGCTGCTTTCTATTTTTCAGTTTTACTTCCATCTTTTAGTTGGGCCTATATTCTGACCCCTATACATTCAGTACACACTTTTACTACTACAGTTTACTTCGTGGTTTCATCTAGTAGTGTTCTTAGGCTATGTGTTTGTACATGATTAAAAGTAATGCCTTCCCATTTTAGGGATACACCTTTCTGGTGCTAGTCCCCAACTCCTGCCCATTGGGAGGGGGGCTTGGGGTAGTTATGGCATGGGCCCCAGGGGACGGGTCGTGACATATTTTTTCTACATAAGTCAAGTGTTTACTATGGGTTATTCAATACATCATATTATATAGGATTTTAGATGTTGATATTTAATGGAATATATTGATCAAACTATGTTTATTTGGTTATCAAATTCATCATATTATTATATTTCTTAATATATTATATTGTTGTGCTATTTTGTGTGACTCCTGACATGTCTGGTGATATTTCACATGAATTTTTTGATGTGAAACCGACCTGATGATATACTAGATTTAATCTACTATTGGGGGAAAAAAAGTGACAATTTGTATTCCACATTTGATCTGAACCATGTAAAATGTTATTTAACTTTCTCTATCATTTTATTCATGACCTTGCGATGCTTATATTTCTTCAGTTTTCTGTAATCAAACGAACCATAGTGGTTTTTTGTATATTTAAATTTTATTGTAAAAAATTCTCTAAAGTAATTTTACCCACATTCTGAGTAGAGGAAATTGATCCTAGAAGACACATCAGTTGGTGTTAGATCAACATTCCCACTATAAGATCCATGAAATTATCTTTTCATCATGGATAATATTATTTCATAAAATACCAGGGTTGTTCCAATATTCTATTGAAAAATACTTAGAGTTGGTATAATCAAATGTTTCTATTTCATTTTTCACTTGGACTGAATTTTCATGATTTAACTTCCTTGTTCATAAAAACCATTAAAAATAATTTTTTGATTATTTTTTTATCTATAAGAATGTGTAAATGGATGGAAATATGAAAAATACCTATCTGGTTTCATTATTATTGAATCTATAAAAAAAATTAATAGACTGCATAATACAAATTATATATGGGGGAAGCTATATATAATTTATGTAGACAATATTAATGTCAAATATTTAGATAATTATATTTAAATAATCAAATTTGATGATAATAAAATGGGATATTTTGAATGTTTTAATAATTTTATTACTAGGGGTAAATTAAATTAGGATTAATATTCAAGGATTTGGCAAGAAACTTGATGATTCCAAAATTTCGAACATACTAATGAGAAATAATTAGATTTATTTTATAATAAAAATTTATCTCATAATGATACAATAGATATATCAATTGATAAGTTACATATTATTCTAACCCCATAGGAAATGTGAGATCTCCCATGTATTAAAAAAAATGGGAATTATGAGATTGATTTTAATGCCATTAGGAATATGATAAATTTTAATGATAAATACTTCATTAACTCAAGCTATTTTGATAATGATGAAAAATATCATATTATTGTTTTATTGAATTATATTAATATTTCAGAATGGAAAGAGTGATTATAATGAAACAATCTCTTTTAGAAGTTATAAATGTAATGATATCGAACAATGAGAAATTAATTTTCAAATTAAATAATGATTATATTATGAATCTATAAATGATTTAGAGAATCATGGAAATAAGGGAAGAGAAAATAATATTGAATATTCAAAAATAGATTAACGCAGAAATATATTTCAATTAAAAAAAGAAATTTTAGGGTCAAAAAATATGAAAATGATCTTATCTAATAATTTTATTATAAGGAATAGGCCCATGAATAGTTTATAATTTATAGGACACATATTAAAAAAATGATTGACTCATCTAGTGGTGATAATGATTATTCTAGAACAATATATAACAAATACATGATCAAAGATGAACATTATTTATTTATTGATAGAAATGACATTAAAATATTGAATACAATAACTAGGTAAAATAAAATAGGTAACTATTTTATTAATTCGTCTTGGAAGATAAATGGTAGTTAGGGTTTTTAAAAGAAAAAACATTTCATGACGAAGTCCATCAAATATTAGTATATGATAAAAAATCATGATAAAAAATTTACATTGAAGGATGAAAAATTATAAATGAAATAATGAAAATTTCATGAACCAAATAAGGAACACAAAAATTCATAAATGAATTCAATAGACCATTCAATGTTAGTGGAGAGTCCGACAAAGAGGTTTGAAAAGTTCGGTAAATACCTCATCTAAAAAATATTATTCAAAAATTGATAATAGTAATAGTATAAGATCAAATCATAATTCTAGTCAAATATAGTGTAATAAATATTAATATAAATTTTCATCAATGGTACCTAAGGAATTAAAAATATATAATCAAACATCTATTCCAATGTTGTTTTGAAAATAAACAAAAATATTTCATTGAATGCCAAATTATAGAAGAAAAAATATAGATACAACTCTATATTATTTGTAATATTCATATTTTAGGGTTATTATTGATTTTTTTCAAATATTTGGACATAAAAATTATATTTCATTGAATTAAATGTATTTTCATGGGAGTCTGGAACAACCTAGTGTGACCAATTCTATTATCAAGGAAATGTTTTTTGGAAGAAAATTTTCAAAAACAAAATCTGGCTACAAGATGACAATAAAAAAATATTTTATTTTCCTGAATAACTATGTTTATGTTGTGATAAAAATAGACATAGAGAAATTAAATTCATAACAGGAGTACCCTATCATTTTCCTCTTTAAGATAATGGTAAATATGTTCTAGTGTATAAGAAAAAATATTATGGTTGTAATAATTTAATTTTAATAAAATTTAGAAGATGGGGGAATGGATAAAAAATAGTTTGTGTTACATAAAAATTATGGTAATTCATTAAATAATGAAGAAAAATGAGAATCTTGAAGAAAACTCAACAAAATTTGGTAATGACTCTTCCAAAAAAAATATAACGTGTCGACATAATTCAAATTTATAATGATGTAATGAAATCAGATGATGTGATTTGTGTTGAATGGGAAAATCAAACCTTCATGAGTGTTATAAAACATTATTATAATTGGAATAATGATTAATTCAAGGGAAATAAAAAATGAGGCTTTTTGTTCCATTAAAAAATAAATTAGCTTTTTACTTTTCATTAAATAATAAATGATGCTTCAGAACCAACCTTTTTTGAAAAAAATTATCTCTTAATGTAGTAGAAAAAAATAAAAAATTAATCATGTTTGGAGATCATTTGAATACAAGATACTTTAGTGTGATAGATGGCAAACTTTTACTAAATAAAATACTTGGTAATAATTTACAATAATTTTCAATGAAATATTAAAAAATATGAATTGGTATGATATCTACACCAAATTACAAGATATCACTACGTAACCTATGGAATAATTCAAAAGGGTATGATAACTCACAAGTCTTGGAAGAATGTAGTTATAACATCCAATATACCATTAGAATTATTTTGAAAAAATTTCTTTTTGGAACATGTGAAAAAATTATACCTAAGGTCATATTTATTTCATTTCATTCGTATGTTAATTTTTGCAATGCCCTGACCCTAGTTACCCAGAGTCGGCGCACAATTACATAACATTGGCATGATCACAAGGAAATCAAGTCTCGAATGACCGATCAGTTACTATTATTAGAAACTAGATTCATACATAAGTTCAACTTTACAACTTGAAAATAAATATAACATGAATTTATTCCCTTGGAAATATCCAATCCTCCTAGATTATGCCTAAAATTTACAAATAATTATATTCTTCATATCCTGGGAAATTGAAACATAAGAAATGGCTGAGCTCAAATGCTCGGTAAGGGTAAGCAATAAATCGGAAGATAACATAAATATTAAGCATGGTGACTAATTTAAACCCCATGCCTTTACCAATAATAAACATGGATACTTTTAAAATAGGTATATGAGCTGAGTAAATAATGCCAAAATAAAACATAATCATAGGTATTCTTCTAGTCAAATGACCACATGAACCATCATTATTATTTTCATAATGAGGGAATGTATAATGTCGGACATTCTGAAACATTTTGTCAAGGCCTCAGCCAAGACATCTAAAAATAAATAAGGCCTTGGGAAAAACCATATATCAAATTGGGAAAGGCCTCGATCAATTCCACATCTAGTTGTCTCATGAGACCTAAAGATGCACTGAGGCGATATAGTGGGATCCACCCATCACTTACTAAGTCCAATGCATTCCTCATAAGAAAAGCATGAAATATAACATAAATATTCGTATTAAAACTAGCATACGAAATGTCAATACTTTAACTATAAACCATGAATGGTATTAAAATTGCACATCCACAGTCAAACATACCCCAAAATATTAAATACAATATGTATGTTTTGTATCATAATAAATCATCCTCAAATAAACATAAAATTCATCAAAGGATGTTGACATAGACGAAATCAAAAACTTTTTTAGAGAAATACCTCTTTCTATTTTGAAATACTTTAAGTGTCACATAATTACAAATAAAACATTTATTTTGAAAATATTCATTTAAGCTTGTGAGGGATGCTTCGACGATGTTATAACAGAGGAAAATAGCTGCACCCGCCATGAATGCTAAAAAACATTCTTATCTTCAATTTGTTGAAAAGGTCATAAAGTACCTTGTTTGGAAAACGATAGAATGATTTCATTCAAAACATATAAGGTTAAATAAATTTATAACTTACTTTACCCTTATATCTAGTAAAAAATGTTTTTAAATACATTTTTAAAAAACATGGATGTGGATGATAAATAGGTCCCATTAGATACATACGTAAACAAAACCTCAGATAATAAAGAGATTGTATAATTAACCCTTAACTTGTAATTTTCCTTGGTTGAGGGTAGGTTATCCTATTTTATAATGGTGAAAAATTTGTTATTAATTTTCAAAATAGTCATATATATTATTATGATATCATATATGATCTTTTAACACTGTTTTGTTAATAATATCTTAGTATTATCTACATTTCAAGTGTTAACTAATTCATTTTTCATTATATGATTTGTTATGTAAGTAATTTTTGTCATGGATAGGATGTATCTTATTCATATTTTGAATTATATTAAGTCTTTAAACATTATTTTTAATCATATAATGAAAATTAGTCTTCAATGGATACGATGGGGAAATAATCTCAATGCGTTCGTGGGGACGATAATCCATACAGACGCACGGGCGACGATATCATTATTTTGATATTAAAATAATATATAATTGGATGGTATATCATATATACAGAAACATTATCATGTTATATTTATTATTTACATCATTAACAGAACATTATTATATCCATACAAATAATAATGTATTGAATAACAATTACACCACGACGTGGAGACGGTCAGCCTTATGTACGCATGTTTGGTGACATGTCATTGAAAGGATGGATAGAATAATGAATATGGTTGTACCATATTTATAATACCATTATAGTATATATAAGATACTGGATTTATTATTTTATAATGGAAAAAAAGAAAGAGGAAGTGGAAGAAGAATGGAAATTGAAAGAGGTGATTAAATATATACCTCTTCGTCAGGTTCTTCCTTTTGATATTATCTAAAGGACTCCATAGGATGGCTTTCTGACTAAAGGAAGGACTCTAGGATTAAGGGATGACAGCTTATAGGGAATTTGGGTAGGTTTTTGCAGAGCCAAAAATCATTTAAGGTGTGAATTTGAGAGAAGGGGAAGTTCCCTTTTAAAAGAGGGGTGAGGGGAACCTTAGGAAAATATTGAAATATTATTTTATAATTAAATACCTTTCAGATTATAATGGCTCCAAAATGGATTATTTAAATGATAAGGTGGGGATGGGTCGAAAACCACTCATCCAATAGGTTTTAGATAGGGTTGGGTCACTATATTAGCATTATTTTTATATTTAACTTATAGTAAAATAGTTTGACATTTACCATGTCTTTTTGTATTTTTATATTATATGATTAATAAACATAATATATACATCCAAGAGAACCCCAATTGGTTCATTAATGATAAAACTATCGTTATATATGTATTTTTTCAGAACGTTTGATTTTTAGGAATATTATATTAATTATTAATATAATATTTGTTTTAAAAACGCTTTTATGTCAATTTTGACACTATTTGGTATTTTTTTCTAAATTCATAGCAGCATTATTACTTTGGGAAAAATTCATATAACCAATGATAATATGTCATATTAACCTAGAAAATTAGTGTAATTCATAAAAATTCTCAAATTAAATTTATTTAGATATTTATAATGTCAATTATTTAAATATTTAATTAATTAGGTAATTACTGCATCATCATTATGTCATAAATAAATTTAAATATTTAATGTATAAAAAATATAAATAAATAACCATTATGTATGAAGTAGTTTTATCTTTCCAATAAATATTTATTGTAGAATTTATATTATATGTAACCCTATATTAAAAATGATTTAGTTATTAAACATTGATTTTAACTCTTTTAAATCTTCTTTGAATTAAATAATAATATATTTCCTAATCTATTCCAAGTGAACCTAAAGGATCATATTTTATTTCTAAGGCTGATTTCGGTCGAATTAGTATTATAAAATAGAATCAGGACATGTTTTTGGGAAATAATAATATAATTCTTACCCTAAATTACCCTATTTACTTTTAACCGTGGCAAATAAAAGTAAAAACATACTATTCACCAAAAATTATTTTCATCTTATTGAACCACATTTTAATTACTAATATCAACTGTGTTTCTCTGATTTTTGAAATTCAACTCACAGAAACGATAAAATTACTTTTTCTGTAAATTTGCAAATGCTCCTCAGAGGTGGGTAAAGATGGTAAAAAGTTCAACAAAATTATTATATATCTAAAGTTATTATAAACTGATTCCAATGAATTTAATTGAAAATATATAGTTATTAAATACATATTTAAATAAATTAAATTTAAATAAAATAAATAATTATTTATATTAAAATTCCGTTTTAAACTATAACTTAGGGTTTTTCACTATTCATCAAAATTTAATGTTTTTAGAAAAATACCAGAAATTCACAATAATCTAATTTTTATATTCCGTATTCAAAAATTAATTCTATTTTATGAATTTCAAAACATATAATTTTTATTAATTAATTTAAAATTAATTCCCATTGTCAAAACCAAAATTCGTATTCTTAAGAAATAATAATTATCAAAAGATTGACACTTGTTTATGTCCAATTATAAAGTTAAATTACATACAATGACATTAATTGGATTAAATGGGAAAAATATAATCTAATTATTCTTCCAAAAAATTAAAATTTATAATTCTACAATATTAATTATTTTTATTAAAAAAGTTGTTTTCAGTTTAAATATAGTATTTTTCACTATTCACCCAAATATGAAAGTTATCAGAAAAACACCAAAAATTTATTTAAACTAAATTATTATGTCGTGATTTTAAAGAAGAAGTTTATTTATTCAAATTGAATATATGAAAGTTTCTAATATTGGATTTAAAAAGGGTTTTCCATTAAATGGCGGTAAAATTTCATTTTTTGAAAAATAATTTTTTTATCTGAAAAAAATGAATTTGTTCTAAAATTATGTCTAAGAAACTAAAAATATGGATTCTAAAATTAGAAGGATTATATAAAGTTCAAAATTCAGTTAATAATATTCATAACCTCTTTTGAAAGGATAGTTTGATATGTCATGGTTCGCTTGAACTCAGTGTTGCGTGTAGTGCAATTTATTGCATTACATTGAAGAAATAACATAGTATGAAATCACAGGGGTGTTATATTCTTCCCTTCTTATGAAAATCACGTCATCACAATTTGAAATTGTTCTTCAAGAATAAAAGGTTGAAAATAGAAAATACCTTTGTGGGAAAACCCACATCAGAAATTGGGTTAATAAGATTTAGTCATAATAATAGGAAAAGGGGAATGAAAGAGTCCCCACCAAATTATGATCTTGATTAGAAGAACGTTGGTCTAAATTAGAGACACTTAATTGGGGGAAAATGTAAATATTTATAAGGAGTAATTTAGGTCATCATCCACAATCAATAGTAGAATTGAGGGCCTCAAAAACCATCAATCTATGATGATTTAAAATATCATCTGTTCTAAAAAACATAAGGTATTAGGATAACAAATTTTTTAGTTTTAAGATCCCTTACCTATAGTTTAAGAATTAATTTCTTCATAGAATAAGAGAAAAAAATAATATATACTTGACAAGTAGAGTTTCATCCTTTGACTAATTTCTACCACAAACTCATCTTTAACTCTAAAATATAACAGAACTTAAAAAATATTCTATTTATCCTATTCATATAGAGTTCCAAAAAAATGAATTTATAATTCATCTACTAGACAATTTTAAAAAAACTACATTATTTAATCCAGTACATCACGTGGGCCAGTGGTAGGTGATACATCCTTGTCACCCTTTGGTTGTGGGTTCAAGTCTCGCGGCCTTGTCAGACGCGATGGGTTGCCGCCTGACCTCTGGGTTTTTCTTTTATGGCAATCCAAAAATAATCTCCAACTATAATTATCCAAATTACTTTTTTCCAAACTCATAGTCCAAAATTTATATTGAAGGTAAACACAATGAAGATCCTTTTTTCCACATAATAACATTTGATCACCTTCATCATGTATTCTTTTAAAATAATTTAACATCCTGAATTACCATAAAACCTTGTTGATTACAATCATGCTCTTTTATTCATTATAGAATACTGGATATACTCCTTATATCCAAAAAATGTTGTAAAATCCAACAATTATGGAATATAAAAATCATTACTCAGTTTCAAGGTAGTCAAGAATATCCAATATAATTTATCTAAATCAACCACATCTTATTCTGAAATCACTTCCTCATTATCGGGACCATATTAAGGATTAACTTTCCTTCAACCTTGTATTTTCCAAAAAAGTGTAGCATACTATTATGTCAGTTTCCTTAGAACCATATAATTTCAAATCCTCAATAAAATAGTACTATAGTACAATCCTATTTTATCTTTATAATTCATATAACCAGTTTATTTCTGATACAACACTCAAATGAAATACTTCTATTATATCAACATAAGAACACTAGTCATTCCTCTTCATCTGACTTAGAGTCATAACATGACTATTATCCAATATAATCATTTGCAGTATACTCTGATGACTGGGACATTGATTCGCGTAGTGTCCCAATGACTTGCTGATGAATAATTTTACCTTTGAAATCTTTTTCTTACCCTTGCAATCACGTACTTGGTGTCCTTTTTTCCACACTTATAACAAATACTAATTCCCTTCAAGCATTTACCAAGGTGATTCATTCCACAGTTATCACATAAGGGAAAATCTGTCTTTTCCCACTTCACTTTATCCATATTTCTCTCTTCCATCCTTTTCTTCTCTTGCTTCCCTTCAAAGGCATAGGATTCAGATAATTCTTTACTTATCTTATTAACACATGATACTATTTTTTCATATGTGGAGAACACATGGGAGACAATTTCCCTCATAAATGTTGGCTTAATACCCTAAAAGATATGATCCTTCTTACTCTTTGGATCAAACGTATTATTGGAGTTCACAATCCTTCTATTGGGTTCCATTTCTATAAAATGGCATTCCCAAGGTCAGTTTAGGAATTTCAATGAATTATTCCAAACTTATAAAATACCTAACATAAATTGAACAGTTTATGGATATAATCCATAATCATAAAAATATTTTCATTGAGGAGGTATATACTCCTAAATCCATCATAATGATTTGTAAAGAAAATGAGAATTATCATAAGCATATCCCTCAGGAGTTTCATATCCAAGAGTGAAGCAATGCCCATTGTTGTTCCCCAGTTCCAGTTTTAGTCTAGCTCAAAGCAGTGTTTTTGGGTTTTACCCCTAGGTGCATCTGTGCCAGTGTTGCCTCTACCTAGTCGTATCCAGACTGGGATGTATTACATGGAAAACTCACAAAATCTCTACAATACCAAAATTCTATAAAGTTCTACTATACTAATCCTCAATGTCTATCTTAGGTCTATGTGCTCTAATCAGAGTTTATCTAAATCATGTTTCCAAAGATTTTACAAAACTTTCTATGATACCAACTGTAACGCCCCAACTCTAGTTACCCAAAGTTGGTGCATTATTACATTACATTGGAATGATCACAAGGAAATCATGTCTCGAATGACCGATCCATTTAATATTATTGGAAACAATATTCATATATAAGTTCAACTTTAGTGCTTGAAAAGAAATACAACACGAATTTATTCCATTAGAAACATCAAAGCCTCCTAGATTATGACTGAAAGTCACTCATAACTAACTTCTTCATATCATTGGACAATGAAACATAATAATGGGGTGATCTCAAATGCTCAGTAAGGGTAACAATACAGCTAAAGATAACATAAATATTAAGCATGGTGAATAATTGAAACTAGATGCTTTTACCAATAATAAAAATGAATACATATATGGTAGGAATATGAGCAGAGTAAATAATTCCATTATAAAACATAATAATGGGTATTCTACTAGTGTAATTACCACATGAACCATCAATATTATTTTCATAATGAGGCAATGTATAATGTCGGACATTCTGAATCATTTTTCAAGGCCTCGGCAAATACGTCTAAAAATGATTAAGTCCTCAGCCAAAACCATATATCAAATTGGGAAAGGTCTTGGGAAATTCCAAGATTGGGTGTATCTTTAGACCTACTGATGCATCAAGGAGCAATAGAAGGATCCACCGGTCACTTACTAAGTCCAATACATTCCTCAAATTAAAAGGTTGAAATATAACATAAACATTCATATTAATACTAGCATACGAAATGTCAATACTTTAACCATAAACCATGAATGGTATAAAAACTTCACATCCACATTCAAACATATTAAAAAACATAAAATACAATATGGATGATTTGTATCATAATAAATCAACTACAAAAAAACATAAAATCCATCAAAGGATGTTGACATAGATGAAATCTAATCCTTTTTTTAGAGAAATATCTCTTTATATTTTGAAATAATTTAAGAGTCACATAATTATAAAGAAAACATTTATTTTGAAAATATTCTAATAATCTTGTAAGGGAAGAATTGACGATGTTATGACAGTGGAAAATAGCCACACCCTCCACAGAAGTTAAAAAACATTATTATCTTAATTTTGTCGAAAAGGTCATAAAGTACATAGTTTGGAAAATGACGGAAAGATTACATTCAAAACATATAAGGTTAAATAGGGTTATAAATTACTTTACCCCTTTATCTAGTAAAAAACATTGTTTTGAAATACATTTTTAAGAATCATGGATGTTGATGATAAAGAGGTCATAGTAGATACTTTCGTAAAAACAACCTCTGATAATAAAGAGATTGTAGAATTAACCATTACCTTGTAATTTTCCTTTGTTGAGGGTATTTTAACCTCCTGTATAATGGTGAAATATTTGATATTAATTATTCAAGAATAATATACATTAATATGTTATTATATATGATATTTTAACATTGCTTTGTTAATAATATATTAGTATTATCATCATTTTTAGAGTAAACTCATTTGTTTTACTTTATATGATTTGTTTCATAAGTAATGTTTTTTATGGATAGGATTTATCGTATTCATATTTAGAATGATATAGTCTTTAAACATTATTTTTAATTATCTAATTAAAATTAGTCTTGAATGGATTCAATGGGGAATGAATCTCATCGTGTTCATTGGAGACGGTAATCCGTAAATACGCACGAGCGACAATATAATTATTTTGATATTAAAGTAATAAATAATTTTATGTTATATAATATATAAAGAATCATTATCATGTCATATTTTTTATTTGCATCAATTACACATCATTGTTATACCCATCCAAATAGTAATGTATTGAATAACAATTACACCACGACATGGAGACGGTAAGCCGTACGTACGCACGTATGGTGACATGTAATTCAATGAATGGATATAAAAATGATTATGGTTGTACCATATTTATAAAAACATCACAATATATAAAATATACTAATGTTATTATATTATAATGGAAACAACAATGAAAAGGTAAGTGGGAAAAGAAAGGAACATGAAAGAGGTGATGAAATATTGACCTCTTCTTCGGGTTCTTCCTTTTGATTTGATCAAAAGGGATCTTTTGGGTTGTCTTTCGAACTAAATAAGGGCCTCTATAATGATGGGAGGACATTTGAGAGGGTATTTGGGATGGGGTTGGCTGAGCCAAAAATCTTTGATGGTGTGAATTTGAGAGAAGGGGAAGTTCCCTTTTATAAGAGGGGTGATGGGAACCTTAGGAAAAGATTGAAATATTATTTTATAATTGAATACTTTTCGGTTTATAATGGCTCAAAAATAGATTATTAAAATACTAAGGTGGGGATGGGTCAAAAACCACTCAAAAAATAGGTTTTAGACAGTTTTGGGTCACTATATTAACTTTATCTTTTAGATTTAACACATAGATAAATAGTTTGTCATTTTCCACGTCTCTTTTTATTTTTATATTATATGGTTAATAAACCTACTATATACTTACAATAGAACCTCGAGTGGTTCAGTAATTATACACCTATCATTATATAAGTCTTTTGGCCCATCCTTAGATTTTTATTATTATAATATTAATTAATAATATAATATTTGTTTTAAAAACTCATTTATGTCATTTTTTATAGTATTTGGTATTTTGTTTTTTCTAAATTCATAAAAGCATTATTACTTAAAAAAAATTCATCTAACCAACCATAATATGTCATATTAACATACAAAATTATTTTAATTCATAAAAGTCTAAAATTACATTTATTTGGATATTTATAATATCAATTATTTTAATATTTCATTAATTAATTAATTACTACATCATCATTGTGTCATATATAAATTAAAATATTTAATGTCTAAAAAATATAAATATTTTACATATATTTAGGAAATCATTATAGATTTCTAATGTATATTTATAGTCTAATTTATCTTATATGTAAACCTATATTAAAAATGTTTTAGTTATTAAACATTGATTTTGACTCTTCTATCTCTTCTTTGAATTAAATATTAATAAATGTCCTAATATAGTCCAAGTAGACTACATGATCCTATTTTATTCCTAAGGTTGTTTTCAGTCGATTTACACTAATCCAACAGAATTAGAACATGAGTTAGGTTAATAATAATATAATTTTTACCCTATATTACCCTATTTACTTTTAACCGTGGTAAATAAAAGTAAAACGATACTATTCATAAAAAATTATTTTCATCTTATTGAACCACATTTTTCATACTGATATCAACCGTGTCCCTTGGATTTTTGAAATTCAACTCACAGAAGCGGAATAATTAGGTTTTATGTAAATTTGCAAATGCTCCTAGGAGGTGGGTAAAGTCATAAAAATGTACAATAAAACTTTTATATATCAAAAGTTATTATAAATAGACACCAATGAATTACATTGAACTTATATAGGTATTATGAATCTATTTTGACCTATACTAAATTTAAATAAAATAAATAAAATTTTAAATAAAAATTCAGTTTTAAACTATAATTCAGTGTTATTCACTATTCATCAAAAATTGAAAGTTTTACGAAAAATACAAAAAATTCACCCTAATTTAATTTTTTATTCCGAATTCAAAAATGGATTCTATTTTACCAATTTCAAAACATATAATTTTCATTAATTAATTTAAATTTAATTCCCATTGTCAAACCCAAAAGGTGTATTTTGTAAAAATAATAACTATCAAAATATTGACACTTGTTTATGTCGAATTTTAAAGTGAATTTACTTACAATGAACATCATTGGATTAAATGGTAAAAATATAATCTAATTATACTTCCAAACCATTAAAATGTATAATTCAACACAATAAATTATTTTGTTTAAAAAGTTGTTTTCAGTTAAAATATAGTATTTTTCACTATTTACCTAATTATGAAAGTTATCACAAAAAACACAAAAATTTATTTAAACTAAATTCTTATGTCCCGATTCTAAATAAGAAGTTTATTTTTACAAATTGAATATATAAAAGGTTCAAATATTGGATTTTAAAAGTGTTTACCATTCAAAGGCGTTAAAATAATTGTTTTTGAAAAATATTTCATTTATTTGAAAAAAATGAATTTGTTCTTATAGTATATCTAAGAAACTCATAATAGGGATTTTAAAATTATAATGATTATTTAATGTTCAAAATTCAGTTAATACTATTCCTAACCGCTTTTGAACAGCTAGTTTGATAAGTCGTGGTGCGCATGAACTCAGTGTTTCATGTATTGCATGTTATTGATTTTTTTTAAGAGAAAACATACTATGATATCTTGGGGTGTTACATTCTTCTCTCCTTTATTAAATTGCTCCCTCACAATTTGAAATTGTTTTTCCAAAATAAATTGTTGAAAATAGAAAATACCTTGGTGGGAAAACCCACATAAAAAATTGTGTTAATAAAATTTAGTCTTAATAAGAGGAAAAGGGGAATGAAAAAGTCACCACCAAATTATAATCTTGATTAAGAGAAATTTTTTGATAATTAGAGACACATATTTAGAGGAAAAATTTAAATATTTTTAGGGAGTGATTGAGGTCATCAGTCACAAAAATATTATAGAATTTATGGCCTCAAAGCTATCAATCTATGATGATTTGAAATATTATCTGTTCAATAAATCATATGGTATTAGGATAACACATTTTTAGTTATAATATCCCTTACCTAAAGTTTCAGAATTATTTTCTTCATAGCATAAGAGAAGAAAATAAAATATATCCATGATAAGTAAAGTTCAATCTTTTAATTAGTTTCTACCACAAACTCATCTTTCACTCTAAAAGATAATGGAATATAAAAAAATATTCTATTTTTCCTATTCGTATAGGGTTCCAAAAAAAATTAATTTATAATTTATCTACTAGACTTTTTTAGAAAAAACTACATTATTCAATCAAGGACATCATGTTGGCTAGTGGTAGGTGATACACCCTTGTCACCCTTCGGTTGAGGGTTCATGTATCGCGGAATTTCCGGAAGCAACGAGTTGTCGCCCAACGTCCGGGTTGTCCTTTTATAGCAATCCAAAAATAATCTCAAACTAGAATTATCCAAAATACTTTTGTGCAAACTCAAAGTACAAAATATATAAGAAAGGTAAACACAATGAATGTATTTTTTACCTCGTAATAATATGTGATCACCTCCATCTTGTATTATTTTAATACACCGCAACATCCGGAATTACCATTAAACCATATTGATTACATTCATGCTCCCTTATACCTTATAGAATACGTGATATACTCGTTCTATCCAAAAATTTTGTAAACTCCAACAATAATGGAATATATAAATCATTAATCAGTTTCAATGAAGTCAGGAATATCAAATATAATATATCCAAATCAACCATCTCTATTTCCAAAATCACTACCTCATTATTGAGACTATATTAAGGATTACCTTTCCTTCAACCGTGTATTTTCCAAAAAGTGTTGTGTACTATTAATTCACTTTTCTTAGAAATGTATAATCTCAAATCCTCAATAAAATAGTACTTCAGTTTAATCCTAATTTATCTCTGTAATTCATCTAAATGGTATATTGCTGATACAACACTCAAAAGAAATAATTCTATAATAACAACATAATAAAACTAATCATTCCTCTTTATCTGAGGTAGTATCATATCTTGATTATTATCCAATAGCTTCATTTGGGGTATACACTGATGACTGGGACATTGATTCGCGTAGTGTCCCAACTTCATGTAGATGAAAAATTTAACATTCAAAACCTTTTCTTACCCTTGCAATCACGTAATTGGTGTCCATTTTCTCCACACATATAAAAAACACTCTTTAACTTCAATCATTTACCAAGGTGATTCTTTCCACAGTTATCACATATGAGAAAATCCTTCTTTTCCCTCTTCCCTTTATCCATCTTTCTCTCTTCCATCCTTTTTTTCTCTTGCTTCCATTGAAAGCCATTAGATTCAAGGAGTTATTTATTTATCTTGTTAACAGATGATATTATTTCGTCATTTGTTGAGAATACATTGGAGACTATTTCCCTTATAAATGTTGGCTTAATACTATTTAAGATATGATCCTTCTCACTCTTTGGATCATACGTATTGTGGGAGAGCACATTCCTTCTATTGGGTTCCATTTCTATACAATGGAATACACTGGGTCAGTTTATTAATTACAATTAATAATTCCAAACATGTAAAATACCTAACATAAATTGAATAGTTTATAGATATAATCCATAATCATTAATATTTTTCTTTGAATAGGTATATTCACCTTAATCCTTCATTATGATTTGTAATGAAAATGAGAATTATTCTAATCATATCCCTCAGGAGTGTTGTAACCAAGATTGTAGAAAGGCCTGTTTTTGTGCACCAGTTTCCATTCGAGTCTAGATCAAATTAGTGTTTTCCATTTTTACCCCTAGGTACATCTATGCCATAGCCGCCTCTACCTGCTCGTATTAAGACAAAGATGTATTTCTTGGAAAACATAAAAAATCTATACAATAAAAAAATTCTAGGAAGTTATTATATACTAATCCTCAATGTCTATCTTAGGGCTATGTGCTATAATCAGAGTCAATCTAAATCTAGATTCCACAGTTTGTACTAAACTTCCTCTGATACCAAATGTAATGTGCCAACCGCAGTTACCTAGAGTCGGTGCATTATTCCAAAACATTGGCATGATCCCAAAGAAATTATGTCTCGAAATGCCGATCAGTTTAGAATTATTGTAAATAAGATTCATACATAAGTTGAACTTTACAACTTGAAAGGAAATACAACATGAATTTATTCCATTAGAATCATCCAAGCCTCATAGATTATGCCTGCAGGTCACTCATTACTATCTTCTTCATATCCTTGGAAAATGAAACATAAGACATGGGTGAGATCAAATGCTCATTAAGGGTAAGCAATATAGTGGAAGCTAAGAAAAATATTAAGCATGGTGAATAATTGAACCCACATTCCTTTACCAATAATAAACACGAAAACATTTATGGTAGGAATATGAGTTGAGTAAATAATGCCATAATAAAACCAAATCATGGGTATTATTATAGTCTAATGACCACATGAACCATCAATATTATTTTCATAATGAGTGAATGTATAATGTCGAACATTCTAAAACATTTTGTCAAGGCCTCGCCCAAGATGTCTGAAATTGATTTAGGCCTCAGCCAAAATCATATATGAAATTGAGAAAGGTCTTGGAAAATTCCACATCTAGTTATCTCATGAGACCTTCTGATGCATCGAGGTGCTATATCGGACTCCACCTGTCACTTACTAAGTCCAATACATTCCTCATATGAAAGGGTTGAAATATAACATAAACATTCGTATTAAAACTAGCATATGAAATGTCAATACTTTAACTATAATCCATGAATGGTATAAAACAGCACATCCACAGACAAACATATCAGAAACAATTAAATACAATATGGATGTTTTTTATCATAATAAATCAACCTCAAATAAACATAAAATCCATCAAAGGATATTGACATAGATGAAATCAATACCATTTTTAGAGAAATATATATTTATATTTTGAAATAATTAAAGAGTCACATAATTATAATGAAAACATATATTTTGAAAATATTTTTATAAGCTTGTATGGGAAGCTTCAACGATGTTATAATGGCGTAAAATCGCCGCACCTTCCGTATAAGTCAAAAAAACATTCTTATCTTAATTTTAACGAAAATTTCATAAAATACCTTGTTTAGAAAATGACGGAAATATTCCTTTCAAAAAATATAATGTTAAATAAGGTTACAATTTATTTTATCCCTTTATATAGTAAAAAGAATGTTTTGAAATACATTTTTAAGAAACATGGAAGTGGGTGATAAATAGGTCCCAGTATATACTTACGTAAAAATAACCTCGGATAAAAGAGAGATTGTAGAATTAACCCTTACCTTGTACATTTCGTTGGTTGAGGGTAAGTTAACCTCCTGTATAATGGTGAAATAATTGTTATTAATTTATACAATATTCATATAAATTAATATGATATCATATATGATCTTTTAAAATTGCATTGTTAATAATATCTTAGTATTATCTTCATTTCAGGTGTGAACTGATCTGTTTTACTTTTTATGCTTTGTTAAATATGTAATATTTGTAATGGATAGGATGTATCTTTTTCATATTCATAATGATATTAGGTCTTTAAAAATTATTTTTAATCATGTAATGAATTTTTTTTGAATTCATACGAAGGGGTACGAATCTCATCGCGTTTGTGGAGACGGTAATCCATACCTACGCACGAGTGACAATATCATTATTTTGATATTAAAATACATATAATTGGATGTTATATAATATATAAAGAATCATTATCATGTTATTTTTATTACTTACATCAATAAAAAATTATTATTATACCCATCCAAATAATAATGTATTGAATAACAATTATACCACGACGTGGAGACGGTAAGTTGTACATATGCACGTATGGTTACATGTCATTGAAAGGATTGATGGAATATTGAATACGGTTGTACCATATTTATAATAACATCACAGCATAATGAATATACTTGGGTTATTATTTTAGAATAGAAACAACAATTAAATAGGAAGTGGGAGAAGAAAGGAACTGGAAGTAGGTGATTACATATTTACATCTTCTTTGGGTTCTTCCTTTTTATTTGATCAAAACGGCTTCATAGGTTTTCATTCTGACTAACGTAAGGCCTCTAGGATAATGAAACTATAGTTGAGAGGGTATTTGGGAAGTGTTTGGCTGAGCTAAAAAGCTTTGATGGTGTGAATTTGAGATAAGGTGAAGTTTCCTTTTATAAGAGGGGTGAGAGGCACCTTAGAAAAAGATTGAAATATTATTTTATAATTTAAACATTTTCGGTTTCTAATTGCTCAAAAATAAATTATTTAAATGATAATGTGGGTATTGGTCGAAACCCACTCAACCAATAGGTTTTATACAGGTTTGGGTCACTATATTAACTTTATCATTTAGATTTAACTCTTATTTAAATAGTTTGACATTTACCATGTCTCTTTGTATTTTTATATTATATGGTTAATAAACATATTATATACTTTCAAGATAACCACAAGTTGTTCATTAATGATACACCATTCATTATATATGTTTTCTGGAAAATCATTATATTTTTAAGAAAATAATATTAATTAATAATATAATATTTTTTTTAAAAACTCTTTTATCTCAATTTGAAACAATTTTTTTGATAAATTCATAAAAGCATTATTACTTCGAAAACAAATTTTCTAACCAACCCTAATATGTCATATTAACCTATAAAATTAGTGTAATTCATAATAAGTCTCCAATTTCATTAATTTGAATATTTATAATGTCAATTATATTAATCGTTCATTAATTAGGTAATTACCGCATCATAATTGTGTCATAAATAAATTAAAATATTTAATGACTAAGAATTAAAAATCAATTTCTATTATTTATGAAATATTTTTATCATTCTAATGAATATTTATAGTTGAATTTATCTTATGTGTAACCCTATATTAAAAATGTTTTAGTTATTAAAGTTCGATTTTAACTTTTTTATCTCTTCTTTGAATTAAATAATAATAAATATCCTAATCAAATACAAGTAGACATAAAGGATCATATTTTATTCCCAAGGATGTTTTTGGTCGAATTATACTTATCCAATAGAATTATCACATGTGTTAGGTTTATAATAATATCACTTTTACCCTAAATTACCCTATTTACTTTTAAACGTGGTAAATAAAAGTAAAACGTTACTAATCACCAAAAATTATTTTCATCATATTGAACCACATTTTACTTAATGATATCAACTGTGTCTCCTAGAGTTTGAAATTAAACTCATAAAAGCGGTAAAATTATGTTTTATTCAAATTTTCTAATGCTCATAGGAGGTGGATAAAGAAGGTAAAAAAGTTCAATTGAATTTATATATTTCTAAAGTTATTATATATTGAATTCAATGAATTAAATTGAACTCTTATTTTTATTATTTATCTATTTTTACATAAAAAATTTAAATAAAATAAATAACTTTTTTAATAAAAATTTGGTTTTATACTATAACTCACTGTTTTTCACTATTCATCAAAAATTGAATGTTTTCAGAAAAAACCAATAATTCACCCTAAGATAATTTTGATATTCCAAATTAAAAAAGGAATTCTATTTTACCAATTTCAAAACATATAAGTTGCATTAATTAATTTAAAATTAATTCTTGTTGTCAAAACCAAAAACATTATTTTTAAAAAATAATAACTCTCAAAAGAATGAAACTTGTTTATGTCTAATTTTAAAGTGAAATTACATGAAATGACCATAATTGGATTAAATGGTAAAAATATAATCTAATTATACATCCAAACCATTAAAATGTATAATTCAACACTATAAATTTTTTGATTTAAAAAGTTGTTTTTAGTTTAAATATTGTATTTCTCACTATTCACCCAAATATGAAAGTTATCTAGAAAAACACCAAAAATTTATTGAAACTAAAGTTCTATGTCCCAATTAAAAATATATGTTTATTTTTTAAAATTAAATATATAAAAGTTTCAAATATTGTATTTAAAAAGGGTTCTCCATTAAAAGGTGGTAAAAATGAATTTTTTTAAAAATTAATATTTTATATGAAAAAAATTAAATTGTTCTTAAATTATGTCTTGGAAACTCATAAAATTGATTCTAAAATTATAAAGATTATATAAATTTCAAAATTCAGTTAATAATATTCATAACCACTTTTGAACAGCTAGTTTGGTTGGTCATGGTGCGCTTGAACTCAATATTGCGAGTAGTGTATCTTATAGCATTACTTTAAAGAAATAACATACTATGAAATCTTGGGGTGTTACAATTTACAGATATTAACTCTTTATATTTAATCATTCATAAGTCTTAGGTGGTTTTGACATTCAAAATTTATTGATGGCTTGTAGAAAATAACCCTAGTATGTGTACCGATAATCTAAGATCTGATAATGGGAGAAAATTAATGAGTGATTAATTTGAAACATATCTTATAATACCTAGAATCATGAAACGTTATTTCATCCCATATATTCCACATTAGAATAGTGGTTTAGAGTTGAATAATAGGATCATTATGGAAATGGGCTAAAACATTTTGTATAAGAATAATGTTTCAAAAATATTTTGGAGATATGTAGTTTGTAATATTGTGCATATTAATAAAAAATATTTCTATTGAGACCTAGGTCACATGTTCTACCCTATGAGATGGGTTACCCAAATAAGACTATTTTGAAATTATTTAATGTCATTATAAACCATTATTATACTAACTTAAAAGGAAGAAGTTTCAAAAATAATTAATGAAATGGAAGATGATAAAGTCAATAAGGGAACTTTATCTAAAAATAATGGATAAAGATACATGAATAACATATTTCAATGACTTATTATGTGTTTATATATTACTATTGATGGCAATATAGGAAAAAAAGTCATATAATTCATATATCATTTGAATATCCATTAGAAAATAATTGATCTATGTATACAATTTTGGTTGAAATTATTTCTAAAATAAGACTAGAAATATTTAAAATTAATTAAAAATTTCATCTTCATAATGAATAAGTTTTTAGTGGTGGAATAAAAAAATTATGTTAAAGAAATATTTTGATACTATAAATGTCATTGGGAATCATAGTGGACCAGTGAACTATAAGGATGCTAATATTTGAGAACCAAACAACTAATTCAACACATGTTGAACCTAGAATGGCGCGAGATGTTATTTAACCTAATGATTATGTGTAATTTGTTAATTATGAACTCAATAATATTGATAAAAACCCTATGTTGAATATTCTTCCTGGATTGAAAAAATGTGTACAATATAAAATGGGTGTTCATAGATTAAACTAATGGGAATGGCGAGGTAACTAGTAATAAGAAAATATTTTTTCAATGTATATTCACATATGGATGGAAAATACTATCAAAGGACCCTTGATTTGGTTTCCTAACTAGAAAATATTAGAATATTCTTTAACGTGGTAGCTTATAATAAATATATGGTCTACCAAATGGATGAAAAGTCTGTGTTCATGATTACTGATCTTGAAGAAGTATTTTTTAAGAATCCACAAGTATTCATTACTTAAAATTATTGAATGAATTTATGTATATTAAAAATATAATTTTATGGATTCAAAAAACCTATTTGAGTTAGACAATCTAAACATACTTTTTTTAGAAAAATAGTTTTTTAACAAAGGAGCTATGTATAAAAAATATAATTGATGTATAATACCTAATAGACACTGATCGTGATTGTATATATGGAAAAAATAATTTTTTATTGTAATTTTATTTTTTTTTATGTGTAATTCTCTAAAAATATGTTAAAATCATTTTGAGATTCCTATGTTGGGGGAATGAAAATATTTTTTGAGGTTACAAATGTATTAGTATTCATATCATTTATGAATTTCAAAAGAAAATTATACAAATTTTGTATTGAGAATGAATCAAATGTAATATTCAAGATAATTTACTACACATATATCCATCATCATAACATTGCGAAAACATTAATAAGAAACAATATTATTTCGAATGAATTTATTTTTACTATTGGAATACTTTATTAGGTAACAACATCTTGACCAAACATTTACTATGTGGTAAATATTCAAGAATGGTTTCTTTTTGATTAAAAGGATTCAAACATGATTTTAATTAAATTATTTTTTAGTTATATAGCAATTATACTAAATTATGGATTTCTATATAGTTGTCGTTTAGATCTAAAGATTCTTTGGTAAAATAATTTATATTGGGAATGTTATGTTTAGTTCATTGGTTGATGTCATTTGTTGTGTTCTTCATTAAAGATGGTTTCTTGATAACATAGTTTGAATTAGAGTTTAATGAATAAGTCTAAAATTGATACTGAGAATATGGTAGCTAATCTTGTTGTTACATAAGATTTATAGATTCAGGTTCAGCGATCTATTTTTCGATTTTAGGTTTAGTGACCGTTAATGAATTATTGTTATAATCAAAGTGTTATTGATCTTTCAAAATTTCTCTTTCAACACTCTTAGTCTTAAAAGATTGATATTTTATATCATTTTATCAAATATTATATGTATTCATATGAAATAATTTTTTTAATAAAAATGGAGAATCATGTTTATATATTTAAAAACATTATTCATTTTGAGATGTTTTTAATTTTAAGGATGATATTTCAAATCTATCTATATCATACCAACATTAACCCCTAGGTCTATGTGGAGTTCCACATGACCTCATTTGCACCTCCCTATATAGAATTGGTTTTCATCTATTATAAATTGTTATGTTTTATAGTGGATATACTATACCATGAGTGTCATTCCATTGAGAATATAATAAATAAAATAAGTATATATAGAAACAATATAGATCTAATTGATATAAAACATGTGATATGATGAAATAAACACCCTATAGATGTGGAAATCCAAAACAAAGAAATGTATAATATGATAAAAAATAAATAATTGGGTCCTTTAGATTCCATCATGGCCCACTATAAGCTCTATACTCCTCTACACAGTTGTTACCACAATGCCATTCCCCTATACTAAAAATCTATTCATGAAATCAATATGCACATTGAAATTCGTAAGTATTGAGTTTATAAAAGGCTCCATAGAGCACCACCAATGTATCCTTAACATGAGTACACGTAATAAGAAATAGTTTATTCTATAACATTAGTAAATTCAAAATGAATCATATAATAATTATTGTGTTGATCTCTTCAACCACATCATGGTAATATCTAGGATATGATATGGGAGTGGAAATATGATGTTAAAAATCATATTCATTGGTTGTTCAAACAAGAACCCTAGTATGATTCTCTAGGATAATAAGTCCACAGTTGGGATATTTTATAATCATTGATCTTTTCCCCTATAAATATGATCCTTGTTATCTTTTACGCATTTGATTATGTTAATACTTTTTTGGGTAAACTCAGATGTGAATTGAGAATCCTGGGGATCATAAATATGTGGTTGGGGACCATTCTGACGAAAACATTTGAAACAATTTCATAGATGAGTTTTTTGTGTTATGGTGGTGTCGTGGGGATTAGGCCAAATAATACATTAAGGGAATGAGTCTTGGGATGATGAAAAATAATTTTCTAAATGTGTTCATCTCTATTGAGGGATATTCAAGGAGGCTATAGCATAGTTCCTTATACATTTCCATGTATCATTATTCATGTCTACTATAAACCATTGTCCAACAGTCAGGACATTTTTAGATATGGTCTTAAATGACCAATTATGGTATTGAGTCAGCAAATCCATTTAAAATTTTTGAGGATATGTTTAGTGTGGTTTTATATGCATGTTTTCCACAAATTATATCCTTAAGATAACCATGTTACACTACATTTTTTAGGATTATAGGAACTATGATGTGTGGTAAAAATGAGCCCCCTTCATAGAGATATGATTTACACCTCATCGTATTGCAACTCAAACCATTTATACGTCATGATAGACCCTCCATTTTTTGGATGTTTATTTTTAGTTATCTCTATGCCAGAGTGACTCATCTTTCACCATGGGGGTTATCATCTTCAATGTGGACCATGATCATCACTTCTCTCTCCTAAAACACCTAGATGTTGTCATAGATAATTCTAGTATAAAAATAATGTTGACTTAACTTGGAGGTGATCTTTTATCCTTAATCTAACTAAAAATTATTTATTTCATTTATGGTGACAAACCATGGGTTTCAATTTGTTCTACCAATTGCGTTGTATCACTTTTTATTACATTAAATATCATTTCATGATTGATCTGATCCAGTATAAGAGTTCATTATGGTCACATTGTTTTGGTCTCTACGTGATAATGTCTCAAGAGATGATTCATTGCTGAATATTTGTGTTCTTATCCAATGAATTTGATGTAAAATGTTCCTCAACTTTTTTGGACCTTATAATTGGTGATGGAATGATATGGTGTAATTTATTGATATTCTAATGGCACTTATGTGTTTCATGAGGGTGTGTGAGTAACCATGATATTTTTAAAATCACGACCATGTGATTTTGGGTAGCACTTAATGTTATTTTATATGAATTATTATCCCTTGAAATTACATGTATACTTTTTCTGTTTTATATCCTTTAGATATATCTTTAATGTATCTAGATGATAAGTTGGTTCGTTAGTTGGTTTGACACATTATAATTTTCTATAAATTATAGCATGGCTATCCCAGTAGAGTGATGTTCTTGTATGGACATATAACAAACCTAATGTCCTAAAAAACATCTTAATAGTGTAAATAGTTATCCATATAATTTTATTTCAATAAGTCGCTGGTTTGTATGCTGAGAAATAATCCAATCTAATTATTCAAAAGGGTGGGAATGAATATCCCTATAAAGGTTAGTTGATAAGTGACTATGTAAAAAATTATCAATTGTTTTGAAGTTTTATTGATGGTGGCCACCACCATCATGGTGTGTGTAGTGTTACCTTAATGTTGTACTTTTTTTAGCTATTAGAAATCCTTATGGGAAAAATCCATTTAATATATGGATGTGGTAATTGACATCTAGTTCTACTAACGATAACTAGGTACATGTGTTATTATATTATTATTTGAGAATTCAATTATGATATGGAATACACTATTCTTTATTTTGTAAACTTATGTTCAGGCATTAGTGGGGTCTTACTAAGGCTTATCCTTACACCCTACATGAGAATATCACTGCACTCATAGATTTCCAGATTAAATACAAGGGGAAGGTCATAGTCCCTATTGTAAATGGATAAGGAATGGAATATGAAGTCGGTCTTGGAATGGGGTGGACACCAATGGACCTCACTATTCATTATATATTTATCATCTTCTACCATTAATAAATTTTGTCTAGCACATTGGGTGGCCATTTATTTATTTTTATAATCTGTGTGTTTTATTATGTTAAATTTTTTACTAAATTTATATATTTTTTTATTATTATCTAAATAATGGAATCATATTGAGGGTTAAACCCCCTTAAAGATGGAATTAGACCCTCTCATATTGTTAGAAGCCTCGTTATTATGTGGTTCCATACATGAGGTCATGTTTCACTGTACTTATACCATGTAGTCCATGATCAAAATATACAACAGAATTCTCCAAAAAAAATAAAAACCGTAGTTTCATAAGTCCCCCATGGAACTTTGGATTATGATTCAAAGAGGGTGGTGAAGTCTATGATGAAGGGAGGGTGTAATTTTATAGATAAGTACAAGTTTTAATAGTTTATTCATTTGAGTCACTGGTCCAAAACTATTTTTTAAAATAGAGAAGTAAATATCCAAAAATTATAACAATATCCTATAGTGTCGTGTTAGATTAAATCATTTTGAGGTTGGTTGTGATTTAATAATTAATGTTTTTAGGTATGGTAAGTCATGGATATCCAAATAGTTTTCAAAAAATACCATGAAGTGGATTTATGAACCCTATTGATTGATGTCCTCATTTCATAATGCTTGATGATACCATAGTTCATGGTGAGTTTATGGTATTTTATTTATTGAGAACCATTCCTTATGTTCGTATTATTTATGATAGTTCTTGATCTAGTTTGTTTCGATTTATATATCACAAAAGACATATCCAGGATGCTCGATTCAGTTGTTGAGAAGGGATAATGGTCGGATGAAGTTATTCTAATTTAATTCAAGAGAATACTATAAATTATCATATTAACGTAATCAAATTGATGAAGTAATAATTCATTTATCCTAATCATGTAGTAATTTATGATTTGTAGACAATTAACATAGCCGATTCAGAGATGTAAGAAAATAATGTAGCCGATCAGACATGTAACCAAATTTTTGAAGCCAAATGATCCATGTAGCCAACAGATCCATGTATCCATTTTCAATGACTTTTACAAATGATTCATATATTTTAATTAATTCATGTATCTAATTGTGTGACATAGTTTCATTGATTAATATAGTTGATTATGTGGTGTAGATGAATTGATTCACTCATCCAATTGTGTAATATAGCCGATTTGAATCACATTATTGATTGTGTGATGTATAAAAACTAATTTACATATTTTGTTTCAGGTCAGAACTTATTTTTGTAATCACATACCTATTGTAAATTTTTGGCGATGTATGAATTTAAATTCTACATGTTTCCTTAGTTTTAATTTTCTAATGATAACTTATTGGGATTATTCATATTTTTTTAATTTAGTTCGAAACCATTTTATTTGAGGTTTTCAAAGAGATGATTATGTAATGTTTTATAGTGTATTGACCGATTAAGTAAGGGAATATAATAGTTATTTAATTACAATTTAATGCATGAATTTCATCTATGATGATGATATGTTTTTTTATATGTTAGGAAGATTTTTGGTAATTATGAATAAATTTTCTTCTTCATTCCTATTAATTTCATATAAAAAATGTTAGATGATGTTATTTAATAGTTATTTATATGTTTTTATAACATATGAGAATGATGAAGAAGACAATGAGTTCGATTAAAAGGTAATATATTCATCAATCAAAATCTATTGAGTCTCCTGTTTTCTAGAATTTTTATTTGTGTATAAAAATATTTTTTCACTATAATTCAATTTTTCATTACGAGAACCTTTTTATTTCAAATTATAAAAGAAAATAGATGTTTATCTTTCTTTTTTATATTCCATTTATATATTTTATGGGTTTTTAATACATTAATTTCAATAATTTAACTGATATTCATTCTAATTTATGAATTATTTTACAGGTTATTTATTTTATGGAAGCATACATTGAATATTGGAAAAAGGAACAAAAATAGGTGAATAAAAGAGTTCAAATACATTTTTCACTATAATGATTCATGTTTCTCGATGACATAGAAATGTGGAAAGCTAGAATCTAACATCATATGGCACAAAAGCCAGTCAATGAACCTGTAGGTGGATGTCTTTAAGTCCTGTAAGCATAATACACATTGTGAGTTTCATTCATGTAATTTCATCATCATTAATTGAAATGGATATTCATGAATTGGAAATAAAAAATTTTAATTTTATATTTGTTGTGAGTGTTTCAAGGATGGAAATGTTTTGGGAGCCTCTATCACTGCATATTACATCTTGTCCAATTGATACAAGACATGTATTCATTTTTGAGATATTTATTTATAGAATACATTTATGCCACTCATTACATTATGTTAAATGAATACAAAACATAAATCAATCATAAAATTTTAATGGTGTATCGTAGATGCGGGTTTTACAAAAAAATACAATTTACACACAACCTTCTACCGTAGAACATAGGGAACCTAGATGGATGAATGTTATCCATAGATTCATGTGACACAATGGTGCCTATCTTCACATCCTTTCTTCACATCCATTATTTTATGAGAATACATTATACCCATTCAGATCATTTCTATTATGATAAAGTGTTTTCATTTCACTGGGCTATGTGACTATAGGGTGAAGTACTATTAGGTATTATTTCTAAATTTTTTTCATGTTTGAGATTACTAATACACTATATCTCAATTCCAATTATACTTCTTTCCATATTTTCTAAACATTTTTTATGATTTGAAGAGTTTCAACAATTTTTATCATGTAATTACCCTAGTATTCTTATGATCATTACCCAATCTAGATTTATTTTGTTTAAATATGGTTTTTGGTCACATAATCATGTGATTGAACAGAGTATTTTATCTTTCCAATAATGAAAATATAGGATTAGTGTAGGGTACCAAGACCAAGGATCCCTTAAGACCCATTTCAAATACCAACTCATGAATAAACCCATAATCAGTTGAATAACTCTAAAAATCACTTAATATGGTTTACCTAAACACTTAATTTCAATCTAGATATTGGTGTATATTTTATCTTTCTCTTCATTAAATCAATCTAATTTAATTTCAATTAATTTAACTAATTTTTTGGATACATATCGTCACTGGGTCTTTATCACATAGTATTGATAATTTATAAACATTTAGTGATATTATCATTGTTTTATACATTATTAAATTTGTGCACCCTTGAATGAAATTAATGATTCCCAGGGTGCTATAAATATTTATACATTCATAATAAAGAAACATTGTCTATTTATAGATATTAATCAACTTGTAATTATCTTTTGTACTATATATTATGTTATTGTATTATGTGTGACTCGTGATTTGTGATTTTGGATAAATCATGAATTATCACAATTGGGAATCACTACATGTTATAGTGGGTTTTATTCAATGTTGGGGGTGATAACCAACCGTGATAGGAGTAGGATTGTATATTTGATGTGATACACTAAAAATATGTTTCTTCCATGTTCTCCAATTTCATCCATGGTCCTCTAGGGAAGATCAATTTTCTATTTTTAGATGATTATACACTATAAAATCATATAGGAGGAAACCATTCCTACAAGTCCCATTACCTCGATATAATCTAAAATATTTACTTCCATAACAAAAATTTCCTATATTCGATATATTATTGTTTCATGATAACACCCCAATTCCTTTAAAATAAAATATTTTTCAAAAAGGATATACAATTTTACCATTGTATGTAATAAATTATTATCATTATTTTTTATTAGTGTTTTTATCCTACCTCTTATATATTATAATTTATTATATATATATATAATATAAATAATATAATTATACTTCTCAAAAAACGATATTGTAATAAATTATGTTCATAACAAATATCCCCATAGATTATAATATGTTATTATTTCCTTTGGTTAAACCATAAATATGAGTGATACTATAAATTTTTATCATTAATGAATATTGAAACATATTTAGGTGAATGATAATTTATTAATATTTAAATAATGGGGTAATTGTTTCTAAAATAATTATAATAATATTAAACAAAATCTTAACTTTCTAAATTCTATTTGTTACAAATAATCAAAATATGGACATTATGGTATTCCACCTTGATATATGCACCAAAAACCCCATTTAATGAATCTAAAACATCCCAAATATTTATAAAAAGTATATTATAAATCCATGAATATGTTAGAGATGATGAACTCATCAAAATTGAATAATAATTGGTACTTTTATACCATAATTGATACGGAATGGTTAAAAATACAAAAAAATTATGATCAATACTAATAAAATAATTATATATATATAATAAATGATTATTAAATAAAATTATAAAATAAATAAATATACCAATGTTATTGAATATATGATTAATGTGTCTATGATTATTATTCATGAGGATGTAGTTCATGTGAATAATAAGGAATACATAATATTGGATTTCTATCTTATTTTCCATTCATTGGGATATAATATCCTCCGACCTGTCACTTTCTCACATGTACAATTTAGTTTTGTTACTGGACCTCATTTATGCCTTCCCATTTTTCATTGGATACAATATAGTAGTGGTGTTTTAGATACCAGAGTTGGAATTATATACCTCATTATACAATGTTGTGATTAAGTATAAACAAACAAATATCAGAGTTATATAATTAGTGAAAATAGTTAATTATACAAATAAAATATAAATGTTGAACCATGTGATAAATTTAAAAATGAGTAATGTAATGTAAGGATGTAATGTATCTTAATTTCAAACTACAAGTAAATAAAATTCAAGAGTATTTTGAATCAAATAAACTCAAATGAACCAAGTCTTGAAACCCATGTCAGTCTCATCTCCATGCTCCATCACATCTTGTAATAATAATTTAACAGTATGGTTATTTTCCCTTGTCCTAACCTAAATCCATGTAATCTTATTGGTTGTCAAATGTTGTCCTGCATAGGGTTTCAGAAAAACTCAGCAAGATGACACAACCGTGACTATCATAAACATATGTATATGGAATAATAATTTATTCTGAAAACAATATCTATATATAAGAACTTCAGTATAACCAGGCCAAGATCTATATTTAATCATTTCATCATAACTGGGATAATCACTTTGTATAAGTATGTCAGAATAATATAGAAAATTACTTTAATTAATAATTCATGGATAACTTGCCAAATCCATTTATTTAATCTTTTCAGAATAACCAAGACAAAAAATTTATATATGAATCGTATCATAAACAGACAATGCCATTTATATATGAACATCAACAAAATCAGGGCCAAGCCATTTTTATTAGCCTTACATAATATCTAAACAACACCATTTATATAATAATTTCATTATAAATCAAAAAATCATTCATATTGTTGAGAAAAACACAACATAACATCAATATTTATATTGAATAATTTAGTGAATTACCATTTGCCTTTCAATTATCCATTCATTCATCAAATTATCCCTTATTCCATTATCATGACTGTGTATACACCCATTTATCAAATCATCACCATTCATTTTATAATAATGTATGATATTTTACAATGTAAATCTATCACATGAAATCTATAGTGGTTTCAGATGAAGAAAAATAATATTTTAATACATTGTCCATTTAATTATTATTAAATGGTTAGCTCACACTACGTGTAGCGGAAAAAAAGGTATAAAACCCATTGGATAAAAATGGAATCCAAATTTTTCGTAACACATGATTATCATCTCTGATTTTTTTTAAATTGTTGTATCAGAACAGTATCCTAGTATTTCACATACATGAAAAAATTGAAAGAAACCAAATGGATTTTTTCTAAAACACATACCTTTATCTGGTGATTAATGAAATGTTTCTAAAAAAGGATCGCAATGAGAAATTATGGTGAACTATATCTCAAGGAATACATATATCACATTTTATAAAAACTATTATTGACAAGGGTCATGATATTACATTGTGATAACATAGAACAATCAGAAGAGAGGTGAAAACCCGAGAGAATAAACTCACCAGATATTAAACATGGGAACAAGAAATCTATAAGGAAACTAATCACACCAAAATCACCAAGTGTATCCGTATGTGTTGATATATATATGGAGTTATATAATTTATGAAATAAAATCATATAGACAATATTGAATAAAATAGCCAGTCCAGTAATATTAATAACATGAAACCCTTTCATGAAATGAATTTCTTAATTTATTAGATATGATAAAAAATTAATTGACTCAAGTTAATTTAACCCTTATAGACTAATTCATATTTTTAACAAGTTTCAATGTGTTTCTTAATTTCATTATCTGAACCAGTCCATGGAATCGTCAAAGAAACAAATTCATGTAATTTAATAAGCTCATGATGTGGTAGTTTCCAATAGACAGTTACCAGCCTAGCTTCTATAGGAAAATCCTAAAAGATTATGAACCCTTATAATAAATTAATAAAAATAATAATCACATTAAAAATTTATACAAGGAATCTAATAATTCAAAAAATTCAAACACAATGTGATGGACCTATTCATCCAACTTTCATGTAATTGTCCTCTTTGGGCTAAGCCTGCACAATTTTTAATTCCCTATTCTCTAGGCCCTAGGAATACACATATGAAAAGGCCTCATGATGGGATATTTATCCATACCTCTTTATAAAGGGGTTTATAATTCTTCTCCTCCTTCGATTTGGGACTACCATAATCAACCCCCCCCCCCACAACCACCAAGAAGGGACCAACGTCCTCGCATGCACATTAAATGGAAACTGGATCTGATAAAAATTTTGACGCCCTAGTCTAGCCCATGATCATGATATTTTAATATTTGGGACAAACCCACATGGATTCTGTTTTCCTAGGCTTCAATATTTAGTCATCCCCAGTAAAAAAGGCCTCATTATTGTAGTAGTATCCCCAACACCTTATAAGGGGGTGCTTCGTGCTCCTCCTCCTTCATTTTGGGATTCTGATAATCACTGTAAGTAGCCTGTTATTCACTTAGGTTTGGATCCCTTAAAATTAATTTTAATTATTTATTTTGGACATAATATCAATTCTGAAGGATTTATTGATTGTTACGATGGTTTCTAGGGTTTTTCTTGAGCCTAGAAACTATATTTTCAAGAATATTGGGCATGTCACATAGTTGAATCTAACCTTGTTGATGGTCTACATTTTTTGGTAGAGCTATTGCAGATAATTTACATAGAGTTTTTCAAACCACGTGGCCTAACTATGTGGTACACCTATTTTCCTAGGTACTCATGCTTGGTTTTTACATTGTTTGGAAAAAAGTGTGAACAAACTGTGAACAGGTTACTTTATGATTAATTTTATATTTTTTCCCTTAATAGTATAATTAATAGCCCCTTCCTTTCTAATATTATTTCTAGAGGTATTATACCCTATTTACCTAATTTTGGCCAATTTTCATTAGCTATGTTAGGGATCAAGAGATATCATTCATACATGGTTCGTTGTAGCTTTCGTTCTTCAAGTTGGATGCACAATAGTATGTACTCAGATCCTTTTGTGTATTTATTCATCTCTCTTTCTATTGACCTTATTATCATGGGGTGAACATTATTCCAATTGTCTTAGATCAACTCTTAACCAAGCCAAATCAATGTTCAATACTGGAGGAGGCGATTCATACAATCATATGGAGGGTGGTCTATAGCCCATTCATCATGTTCGTTGATTTTTAAATTATAATGTGGGGAACACCGATTTCATCAGCTGTCGTTTATTGAATATATATTCCAATTTTATAATCATTAGAACCTTATGGTTATGATCATTAAAAATATATGATTACTTATTAGTGTCCATGACCACAATTACCAACATCCCATGTATGATGATATAATGTAGTTGTGTTTTTAGTATTTTGACACTTTTAAGCCATCATTTGGATGTGATTGAGATTGACCACACTAATGATGGACCTAAATATAATAAAAGATTATTTTATAACATAATCATTAATGGAAAGTACAAAAAAACTTTTACATGACCTGCCTAAGGTGAGTTCTTCAAATAAATAATTATATGTGAAAGGGAAATTGGAATTTATAATATGTATATGACTTTATTGTTTTTAAATGTGAATGAATAATAGGTTTCATTCCCATATCACCCCTTAAAGTGTTTATGAAAGGTATAAAAGTGAACCATAATTATTGAATATGACATAAATGTATTTAATAATGGTAGCATGCTATTAGGCCTTGTCAAACCAATGAAAGGAAAAGCTTGAATCAAATTCACTTGTGGATAAATTATGAATTGATTAAAGGGTTTCTTGATACATGGACTTATCACAATATTGAAAGTAAAGGCTTGAATATAATTAATTATTATATGAATTCATTATAATATAGGTGTATCCTAACCCAATATCTTAGTGGATTCGTTTCGAGGAATTCCTTGAGCATCTGGAAAACCAATTCTGATTCAAGGATGCAATTTTCAAAGGATGAGACCCATCGAGATCTCAATCCTTGTCTTTCCAAGGATTCCAAGTATGGAATTGTAGGATACCTAACATACTATTAAATGATTCCTTGGTTACACGATATGGATCCATCATTGAAAAGTATGTGGCATTATTAAATCCCACAGTGCCCATCCACTTCTTATCCCTATTTTACCTTAGATGATAACATTGGATTCTATAGACATCTTATTTTGGTATTTCTTGGAATATTCTCCTTGGATTAAAATCTTACACTTTCCCAAGATACACTTATTACTATGTTGGGGACCCTTGATGTATAGATGACCAGGGTTATTACCCTAAACATCATTATTAAATATCATTTCAAGTAACCAAATTACAGCTTGGGACATTCACAATTTCATCCATGTGGCTTATTTATAAATTGGTAAAAATATAATAATGAATTAACTATATGTTCAGAAACCAGCAAAGGGATTAAGAAGGTACATGATTATTTAGTTAAATTGTACATATTTACTATATATATGCAAGATTGTAGACTATTAAGTTTCTTTTACATAGGTGAGAGGTTATAGACCCCATTGGTAGTGTCCCTTTGATATTTATCTCACACACTCTCTAGGTGAATTTTGGTAATTGTAGTAGATTAAATGATTACATGTATGGAATAAGGGAGGAATTCGACTTCGAACACTTGATTTCCTATTGTTTTGGATAGATCTTGCTTGTTGTTGACCGAGATGGAGCATGAGATTTTTTTGATTGTATTTTGATTTCCATTATACTTTTTTGGGACATGTTATAAATGTTTTCTTGAATACATTTTTTCCAATTTTATAGTGACATGATATATCATCATTTTTTATTCTAGTTATTTCAGTTATTGTTAACATTTTTTACCTATTACCTTGACTACAACAGTTATTTTCATATATTTCTTCAACTATTTACTTATATTAACAATTATATGTTTCAATACACATTGGTAATTTGGATATTGTCTCCTCACAAACACACCCTTGGACCTCACTGCTAATCGGAAGCCTCTAGAATTTGGGGAGATGCACTTGAGGTTGTGTGGCCCACCAGTCTTGGGGAACCTATTAAGTGGCATCCAGGTTTGAGACATCGTTAATTTTTTTCAAATGAGTTTTATTGTTCTTGATTTTTTATTTGGAGACATTATGTTGGAGATTAATAATTCATGGGACTTGTTCATAAGTCTTTATTAGCATTGTGATACAATGTTCGAGGTAAAAACCATGTTTCCCAAAATATAATTGTTGTTTTTTTCAATTATAGTAGACATTATTTCACCAATGGATGATAAAAATTCTATATGGTGGTGTTTATTATTATTCCTCTTGAAATTTAATTTTATTTATTGTTTCCGTGAGATGAGGGAAAGGATTATTGTCACATGTATCATACAGTCACTACGAATTAGCATGTCATGCATGATGTCATTCCATATAGGTGAATTCCACTATTTTTCACTACTTGAGATTCTTGGGATTGTTGAATGATTTTGTGACAGTTGTATTATTGTTTTATAATTCCTCGATTTTGATTGGGAGAATGCATGTATCAATTCATGAAGTTTATGGGAACTTGTGGGTTGGGAGGAGTAATTTCCCATGTTGAGCAATTATGCTGGGAATAAATGGGTTTTGTTTTCTGTAAAAAGGCGTATGGGAACTAATTCAATGGGAATGGATATCTATTATAATGTGAAACATGAAATCTTAAATGGAATGGTTCCATATCCTTATCTATACTTTTCATGTTTATGAATGGTAAAGGAGTGAACCTAGAAATTTAATTTAACAATGAAATGAAACATTAACATGTTCTATTACTAATATCTGGCCGTCTAAGAAAATATTTTTGGTAGTATACCTTTGATAATGAGTTTTCATAAGTTTATCTTCATCTAGTGATTCTATCTATCTGCATAATGCTTATTTTGAGGCATGTTCTTCAAATTGGTATACTAATTCCACCATGACGCCCTCAAATCGTATGCCAGGAGGGACTTGACAACCATGTTCTTGATGTGGTAGGGCTTGATCCACCAGTAATACCTTAAGAAGTTCCACATGAGGAACCACATAATGTATATTATTTTGGAACTAACACCCTTGTTCTTGATATTTTACTACATCTGATTAAGTCCATCATGGTTCTCAATGGATTGCATCTACGATGGATGATCTAACTCATGAGTTTCAACTGCAACATCCTTCTACTTTCTCATTTGATGGCAGCATACATGCGACTGAGTCATGGATAGAGGCCACCTTGTCTATTTTTTAGAATATAGAGATGCCTCTTGGTTTGAGGGTCAATCATGCAACATACATACTGTGATATTCATCGAATCGTTGGTGGGATGTGAGTGTCTAGGATGATCGTAATCAGGGCATGTTATGGGTTGATTTCAAGACACCCTTCTTTGATCAGTTCAATATTCATACACTATGATATAATAGAGATAGATATTTAATGTATCTTGATTATGGTGATATGTTAGTTATAGATTATTCATTTCATTTTATTGGTTTGTAGTGCATTGCACCATTTCTTGCCGTTGATGAGCTTTTTCTTGAGAGATGCTTTGATGATGGGCTTGTGTGCTCCATCCATATGCAGGTGATTGTCATTCACATACCAATATTTTCTAGAATAGTCAATAAGGCACTTATCACTGAGAAAAACTTGAGGGATGGCCATAGAACCAGCTAAAGAGTCTCAGTGCCGCGATTAGTCAATATTTCTTCAAGTGGCAGGAAATGTCTTCTCATGGTTTACCATCAGGGATGTCATAACCGCACTATCCATATTGATATCTCCATAGGGTGTAATAAATGTCGACAAAGAGGGAACCATAAGCATCATTGTGTTAGGGACCCAATGGAGTGTTAGGCATGTAACCGTATGGGGAATCTTCAGTGTTTTCGTAGGACCTTTCCACCCGCATCACTGGAGAAGTAATTACGCTAGCTCCACCTTAAATATGGGGTTTTTTATGCCTCATAGGTAATGGAGTTTGAATAGAACTTGAAGGACTTGATGGGTAGGAGGTCATGGACATAGTAGCCAGACTACTGATCACCAGCAGCACCGACATATCAGTTTTGATCGTGGTAGTAAAGCTATTACGCAAGGCCATTGATCGGGCCAGTTGAATACAATAGAACCAATACTTGAGGATCAGGTTGTGGGACCATCTATTGTATGATGTACTATTCTAGTGATATCTACTATATTATATAGTTTATTTTACACATTTATATCAAAATATATTCTCTTTGTATCTATCATGGAATGTATCAGACTACATATACATTTTTATTATGGTGTAGATAGCATTGAAACGCCAGTAGGAGTGTTTAAAGTTCGAAAAAATCAATGTAGGGACATTCTCTATGAGGTAGGTTGTGACCCTTTCATAGGGGACCAATTCATTCTCAATAAAACGCGCATAAATTTAATTTTTATGATGGATCGGTTGGTTCTGTATAATTATTTTTTACACTACTATATTTCCAAGGTATTATTTACATCACTAATTGGTAGTAGATATATATATATGGGTGGGTGAGATGTCCAGGATGGTGGAGAGTGACCAAAGAATAATTTTGTTGGGGGAGTGACCACCCATATTTCACATATCCTCTTGTAGGATAAGGTTTGATATCTGCATAATTTTCCACTAGTAGTGGATCATTTGATGTAAATCATTCCCAATGATTTTTCTAGATTTCCTCCTAAGAGATATGTAATGTTTTCAATCGATATTTTTTTATATGTAGATCATGTTTAAATTCCTCCATATAGGATGGATCCTATAGTGCTTTAAGAGATCAAGAGACATTTAGAGGATTTTGAGGTTAGAGGATTTATATTGCTCGGTACATCCTCATGGAATTCACCCATAATTTTCACCAATACAGAGGACTGAACCTTATGTATATGTGTCTGTTACAAATGTTTGAAATACATTAAAATCAATAACATCTATCCACTTCCTTGAATAAATGATTTCTCTGACCTGCTCTCAGGAGAAATCATCTTCTCTATGATCAACCTGAGATCAAGTAATCACCAAGATTGAGTAAGGACATCAGAAATACATAGTATAGCATTCTATAAAATGTATTGTCTATATGAGTAACTATGTAATGCCCCGACCCTAGTTACCCAGAGTTGGTGCATTATTAAATAACATTGGCATGATCACATGGGATCAAATACCAAAAGACTGATTAGTTTAGTAGAATTTGATGTACTAGATACAAACATAATTTTATATTACATTATGAAATGCAAAACAAAAACATTTTTTCTCCTTTTAACACATTCATCTCTATTAGACTATCCCTACTGGTCAGTCATAATATACTTATTCACATCCTTGTAAAAATAATACGTATAAATGGGTTAGCTCAGGTTCTCATTTAGGATAACAATATAGCGGAAAATTTCATAAATAACTATAAAAATTTAAGGAAATCTATAAAACTAATACACTATACATTTAAACATAAAATTCAGTAATAATATAAAATGATATATCAAATAATTACATTTACATATTCACATGGATATTCTACTAGTCGAATAATCACATGTAATATCAATAGTAAATTTCATAATGATTGAATGCATAATGCGGGATATCATAACCACATAGTCAAGGCCTCATGCCAAGACTAAAAATAACATTTTGTCAAAGACTTGTTCAAAGACACAAGTTTGTCTCATGAGACCTATCTATGCGTCGAGGAGCTATAGAGGCCTCCATCCATCACTTACTAATTCCAATGCATTCGTCATATGAAAATGATGAAATATAACATAAACATTCGTATTAAAACTAGAATACAAAATGTTAATACATTAACCATAATCCATGAATGGTATAAAAATAATACATCAAAATTAAAACGTATCACAAAACCTTCAATTCAATATGGAAGATTGTATGATAATAAATAAACTTCAAAAAAGTGTTAAATTCATCAAAGGATGTTGACATAGATTAAATCAAAACCATTTGAGAGAAATATCTCTTTCTATTTTGAAATCTAGTAAAAGTAATGTAATTATAAATGAAAAAATTTATTTGGAATATATTCTTATAAGAATTCATGGGAAGATTAGAAGGTTTTATAATGGCAGAAAATAGTCACACTCTCCGTATTAGAAAAAAATAATTTCCTTAACTTTGTCGAAATGGTCGTAAAGGACCTTGTTTGGAAAAAGACAGAAAGATTCTTTTATAAACATCTTATAAAAATTCAAACAAGGGTAAAAATTAATTTAACCCATATTTTAGGAAATAGTAAAAATGTTTTGAAATGTATTCTTTAAGAAACATGGATGTGGATGATAAAGAGGTCCCAGTAGATACTCACGTATAAATAACCATGGATAATAAAGAGACTGAAGAATTAACCCATACCTTGTAATTTTACTTGATCGAGGGTATGTTAACCTAATGTATAATAGTTAAGTCATTATTATTAAATTATATAAGAAACACATACAGAAATAAGATATCATATATGATGGTCTAATATTTCATTGTTAATAATATTTAAGTATTATCATCATTTCAAGTGTTAACTGATTCGTTTTCATTTATATGAGTGGTTACGTAAGCCATTTTGGTTATGGATAGGATTTACATGATTAATATACAGAATGATATTATGTTTATAAACATTATTTTTAATAATAAAATGACAATTATTATAGAATGGTTATGATGGGGAATGAATTTCATCACGTTCATGGAGACGGTAATCCTTATGTACGCATGAGAGACAATATTATTATATTAATGGTAAAATGATATGTAATTGGACGATATATCATATTTAAAGAATCCTGAACAAGTTATATTTATTATTTACATTAGTTATACTAATTATTATACCCATAAAAATAATGAACTGTTTGAACAACAAACTACACCACGACGTGGAGACGGTAAGCCGTACGTACTCACGTTTGGGGACTTATCATTCATAGGATGGATTGAATAATGAATATGGTTGAACTATATTTATAATAAAATCACAATATGTATAATGTAATGGAGTTAATTTTTTGGTATGGACACAACAAAGAAAGAGGGAGTGCAAGAAGAAAAGAACATTGAAAGAGGTGGTGAAATTATTACCTCTTCTTCAAGTGTTTCCATTTGAGTTGATCAAAAGAGATCCATAGGTTGGCTTTTGGATCAAAATAAGGCCCCTAGGTACAATTTATGGTAGTTGGGAGGATATTTGAGCCGGGTTAGGCCAAGTAACATAGATTTGGATAAGTGGTTTTAAGTGTAGCGGATGTACCTTTTTATAAGAGAGGTGAGGGTAACTTTAGGAAAAGATTGAAATATTATTTTATTAAACAATCATATTCGGTTTATAATGGCTCAAAAATGATTTATATCAACGATATGGTGTTTATGAGTTAAAAAGCTGTAATCCTATAGGTTTTAGAAAGCTTTAGGTCACCTTATATACATTATCTGTTAGATTTAACTCTTAGTTAAATAGCATGACTTTTACCATGTATTATTATATTATTATAAAAAATGGTCGATATAATTACTATAAAATGACAAAAGAACCCCAATTTTTTCCATATTTATTAATATAACCTTACTTATGTCCTTTGGCAGAGCCTTATATTTTTAGTATATTATATCAATTAATAATATAGTATTTTTTTTAAAAACACATTTATGTTAAATTTGACACTATTTGGTATTTTGTTTTTCTAAAAGTCAAAAAAACATCATCACTTCGAAAAAAGTTATTTAATAAACCCTAACATGTCATATTAACCTAGAAAATTAGTGGAATTAATCAAAAGTCTCAATTTAAAATTATTTGGATATTTATAATATCAATTATTTTAATCATTCTTTGATAAGGTAATGTAACACCCCAAGTTTCTACAGTACGCTTCTCTTTGATTAATGTGATAGCGTGTGTTGTACGCAACACCGAGTTCTAACACACCATAACCAATTAAACTAGCCGTTATGAATAGTAATACCTAATTTTTGAAATTATATATATTTTATATTTTAAAATGGACTTCATTTTTGGATTCGGAATATCAAATTTAGCCTAAGGTGAAATTTTGGTACTTTTCGGATAACTTTCATATTTTGATGAATAGTGAAAATTACTAAATTTTAATTAAAAACAACTTTTTTAATCAAAATAATTAATAGTGATAAATTTTGAATTTTAGTAGTTTTAATGTATATTTAGAATATAGTTTTACCATTTAATATAATTTTGGTCATTGGACATAATTTTACAATTAAACCGAACATAAACAAGTGTCAATCTTTTGATAGTTATTATCTCTTAAAAACACGCTTTTTGTTTTGACAGCGGGAATTAATTTTAAATTAATTTCTGCCACTTATGTGTTTTGAATTTAGGAAAATGGATTCCATATTTGGAATCAGGATGTTCAAATTGTGTAAATAGGTAACTATTATTTTTAGACATTTTGAATAATTACTGCGATAAATATTTTATTTACCATGGTTAAGGGTAAATCCGGTAAATAAGGGTTAAAAAATAATATTATAATAATAATAAATTACCCTAAAACGTGTCTTAACCCTATTGGTTGATACAGGGTCGACCATGTGCATCATTGGGTCGATTTTGGGACCCCATGGATCCACTTGTAAGTGATAATGACACTTTATTTTAATTATGTTAAAATGAATACAAAAATGACACAAGCATATATCTTTTAGAAACACAATTGTTACATAGGGTTATATATGTTGGATTTTAGATTATAAATATTCATTATAAATATAAAACGATTTCCTACATAATGATATTTTATTTATAATTTTTAAACATTAAATAATTTATTTTATTTATGACACAGTGATGATGCAGTAATTACTACAATAGTGAAAAATTAAAATAATTGATATTATAAATACCCAAATAAATATAATATGAAACTGTTAATGAATTAAACTAATTTTATATGATAATTTGATATATTAGGATTGATTTAATTGACTTTGTTTGAAGTAATCAATCTGTTATGAGTTTCAAAAAAATCAACTATTGAATAGTGTCAAAATTGACATAAAAGAGTTCTTAAAACAAATATTATATTATTAATTGATATTAAATTCCTAAAAATCTAAGGTTCGGCCAGGAGACTTATATCATGATAGGTTCATCATTAATGGACCACTTGGGGGTCTCTTGGATGTATTTAGTATGTTTATTTACCATATTATATAAAAATACAAAGAGACATTGTAAAAGTGAAACTAATTAACTTAGAGTTAATACTTAAAGATAAGGTTAATATAAGTACCCAAACCTGTCTAAATTCTATTGGTTGAGTTGTTTTCCACCCATCCCCACCTTAACATTTAAATAATCAACTTTTGAGCCATTAGAAACCGAATATGAATTTATTATAAATTAATATTTCTAGCTTTTCCAAAGGTGCCCCTCACCCCTCTTATAAAAGGGCACTCCTCCTTCTCATTTCTTCACACCTTCAAAGCCTTTTGGTTAGGCCAAACTCTGCCCAAATACTCTCCCAACTTCCCTCACTACAACCTAGGGGCCTTAGTTTGATAATAAATCCAACCTAAGGAGCCCTTTTGATCAAATCAAAAGGAAGAACCCGAAGAAGAGGTAATGATTTCACCACCCTTTTCTAAGTTCATTTCTTCTTCCACTTCTTCTTCCTTTGTTGTTACCATTCTAAAATAATAAATCCAGTATCATATATATACTGTGATGTTATTATAAATATGGTACAACCATATTCAGTATTCTATCCACCCTTTTAATAACATGTCACCATACGTGCGTACGTACGGCTTACCGTCTCCACGTCGTGGTGTAATTGTTATTCAATATAATATTATTTGAATGGGTATACTAATGATGTGTAACTCATGTAAATAATAAATATAACATATTAATGATTCTGTATATACGATATACCATCCATTTATATGTTATTTTAATATCAAAAAAATGATATTGTCACTCGTGCGTACGTACGGACTACCGTCTCCACGAACGCGATGAGATTCATTCTCCATCGTATCCATTCAAGTATAATTATCATTTGATGATTTAAAAAAATGATGTTTAAGGACTTGATATCATTCTGGATATGAATAATATAAAACCTATCCTTTACAAACATGTCTTATGTAACAAAACATATAAAAGAAAACAAGTAAGTTAACACCCGAAACAACGATAATACTAAGATATTATTATCAAATAAATATTAAAAGATCATATATGATATCATATTAATGTATATGATTATTGTATAGTTTAATAAAAATTATTTCACCATTATACAGGAGGTTAACCTACCCCAACCAAGGAAAAGTACAAGGTAAGGGTTATTTCACAATCTCTTCATTATCTGAGGTTGTTTATATGTAATAATCTACTGGGATCTCTTTATCATCCACATCCATGTTTTCTTAAAAATGTATTTCAAAACATTTTTTATTATTTACAAGAATATGGGTTAAAGTCATTTATACCCTTGGTTGACTTGTTATAAGAGGTTTATAAAGGAATCTTTCCGTCGTTTTCAAAACAAGGTCCTTTTTAACCTTTTCGACAGAATTAAGGTAAGAATGTTTTTTTAAATTATACGGCGGGTGCGGCTATTTTCCGCCGTTATAAAATCTTCAAATCTTACCTTAAAAGCTTATAAGAATATTTTCAAAGAAAATTTTTTATTTTATATGGATGTTAAATGATTTCAAAATAAAAGGAGATATTTCTTTAAAAAGAATTTTGATTTCATCTATGTCAACATCCTTTGATGGATTTTAAGATTATTTGAAGATGATTTATTATGATACAAAACTTCTATATTGTATTGAAGGTTTTGTGATATGTTTGACTGTGGATGTGCTATTTTTATACCATTCATAGTTTATGGTGAAATTATTGACATTTCGTATGCTAGTTTTAATACGAATGTTTATGTTATGTTTAAACCTTTTCATATGGGAATGCATTGGACTTAGTAAGTGACGGGTGGAGCCCGCTATAGCTCCTCGATGCATCGGTAGGTCTCATGAGACAAACTAGTGTCTTCGAACAAGGCCTTGACAAAATCTTATTTGTAGTCTTGGCACGAGGCCTTGACTATGTGGTTATGATAGTCTGGCATTATGCATTCCAACATTATGAAAGTGGTTATTGATTTTTGCATGTGATTACTCGATTAGTAGAATATCCAAGTGAATAAGTAAATGGAATTATTTCATTTTATTTATGCCATACCATGTTGAAAGTTCATGTTTGAAAGGCTTTTGTTTTAGTTATACATTGCCTTAAATGTTTATTCTTATTTATGAAAGCTTCCGCTATATTGTTATCCTTACTGGGCATTTGAGCTCACCCCTTTTCTATGTTTTATTTTTCCCAGGAAGTGAAGAAGTAAATTATGAAAGACCTGTAGGGATATTATGTGGGGATATGAGTGTGGATTATGGATACATTATGTTGTTGTAGTAGTTTTTCATTTTATGATGTAATGTAAAACTTATGAATATATCTAGTGTTTCCAAGGCTACTAAAACAATCGGTCTTTCGAGATTTGATCTTTCTTGTGATCATGCCAATGTTATGTAATAATGCACTGACTCTGGGTAACTAGGGTCGGGGCGTTACAGTTGGTATCAGAGGATGTTTAGTACAAACCTTGGAATCTAGATTTAGATAAACTCTGATTAGAGAACGTAGACCTAAGATGAACTTTGAGGATTAGTATAGAATAACTTCCTAGAATTTTGGTATTGTAGAGATTTTGTGAGTTTTCCGAGAAATACATCCCTGTCTGGATACGAGCAGGTAGAGGCAGCTCTGGCACAGATGTACCTAGGGGTAAAACCCGAAAACACCGCTTTGAGCTAGACTCGAATGGGAACTGGTGCACGACAACGGGCCTTGCTGCACTCTTGGTTACGACACTCCCGGGGGATATGCTTAGGATAACTCTAATTTTCTTTACAAATCATTATGAAGGGTTTATGAGTATATACTTCCTCAAAGAAAACATTTTTATGATTATGGATTATATCCATAAATAGTTCAATTTATGTTAAGTGTTTTATAAGTATGGGATTATGTATTTTGATTCATAAACTGATCTAGTTTATGCCATTGTTTAGAAATGGAGGCTAGTGGAAGAAATGGAAACCGTATCAATGCACGCACTCCATGTAGGGATTTCCCTCCTGCTCAAGATAATTATAGTGGGGCTGGTGATGCAACTGGTGCCGATCAGCTAATCACCATACTGGGACAACTTACTCAGGTTATGAATAATAACCTTACCCGTATGGAGCACCTAGATCCACAGCATGGAGGATCAATGTTAGATCGATTCATGAGGCAACAACCACCAACGTTCAATGGGAGTACAAATCCCTTAGTAGCTGAGCAATGGATAAATTCCCTAGAGAAAATATTTCAGGCTTTGGGGAGCAGTGAAAGGGAAGAATTTATCATGGCAGTTTACCGCCTCACTGGAGATGCTGATCAATGGTGGTCATTGATTCAAAACATGAAGGAATATGATGAAGTATCAAATATGCAATGGAGGGAGTTCAAAGATCTGTTTTTAGAAAAATACTTTCCTCGCGACCATCGAGCAGATATGGAAAGGCAATTTCTGAGTCTGAGACAAAAGGAGGATGAGAATGTCACAACGTATGAGGCTAACTTTACAAGGTTAGCGAGGTATGATGGAGATTATATTCGCAACCCAAGAAGTAATATTGATCGTTTCTTTGATGGGTTAAAACCATTTCTCCATTGAGCATTAGTCTCACAATCCTTTTCATCGTACGAAGACATTGTCTCATGTGCTATCAAGACCGAAAAGGAATTCTCTAAGTATTATGACTTTAAAGAAAAGCAAGAGAAGAAGAGACCTGCTGATCAATCTGGGAATGGAAATAAGGAGAATAAGGGAAAGGTTGAATATCCATCTTGTGGTAAATGCGGGAAAAAACATCCTGGTACTTTCTTGAAGGGAATGGGAGTCTGTTACAAGTGTGGTGAAAAAGGCCACCAAGCTCGTGATTGCAAGGGGAATAAGGAAGCTACCAACGTTCAGTGCTACAATTGCAGGGAGATGGGGCATTATGCAAATGCATGTCCTAAGCGTCAGGAGAACTTACCTCAGAAAAGGCCAAGGGATCAAGTCCAGGCTTATGCTATCACTACTGCAGAGGTAGAAGCTCCAAAAGATGTGGTGGCAGGTAATTTAATGGTTTCCCCAAGTTTAGAAAATGCATTATTTGACTCTGGATCGTTGCATTGTTTCATATCTTCCCAGTTTGCTAAGAAAATTATATATTTCCAATTTGATTTAATAAGGGAGTTGTCAGTTAAAACTCCTAAGGGAAGTATCATTGCAACAAAGTTTTGTGAATCAGTCCCCATTAGAGCACGTAAATTTTCTTTATCTGTTGATCTCATCGTAATACCTATGATTGAGTTTGATATAATCCTCAGTATGGACTGGCTTTCGGACTATGATGCGATGATTTATTGTAAGAAGAAAGAGGTTACGATTCTTGATGATAATGATAAGGAACACCTTATTTTTAGAGAAGAATCGTCACCACCTAATTCTTATTTAGATCCACCCCCAGTAGCTCAACTAAATTAAATTATTGGGGAGGAAGAGAATGAAATAACTTTCGGTGAGGAAAGGAATGTTCAAATTGAGGATGTACCTGTTGTGAAAGAATTTGTAGATGTATTTCCGGAAGATTTACCTGGACATCCTCCAGAACAAGAAGTTGAGTTTTCCATTGATTTGATTCCTGGATCAAGGCCTATATCGAAGACCCCTTATAGAATGGCCACTGTAGAATTATTCGAACTAAAGAAACAACTAGAGGAATTGAGTAATAAGGGATTTATTCGCCCTAGTGTTTCTCCATGGGGAGCCCTTGTTCTTTTTGTTAAAAAGAAAGATGGATCTATGAGGTTATGTATAGACTACAGAGAGATCAATGCTATAACGATAATGAACAAGTATCCCCTACCACGTATTAATGATTTATTTGACCAACTGCATGGAGCTCAATACTTTTCAAAGATTGACCTTCGATCTGGATACCATCAGTTGTGTGTGAAGAAGGAAGACATTCCGAAGATAGCATTTCGAACCAGGTATGGGCATTACGAGTTTACTGTAATGCCGTTTGGATTGACTAATGCACCCTCTGTATTCATGGATCTGATGAATAGAGTTTTCAAGGAGTATCTCGATGAATTTGTGGTGGTATTTATTGATGATATCTTGGTATACTCCAAAACCTACAAAGATCATGAAAATCACTTACGCATTATCTTGAAGACTCTGAGGAGGCATGAATTATATGGTAAGTTTAGCAAGTCTGAATTCTGGATTCAGGAGATTTCTTTTTTTGGACATATTGTCTCTAAAGATGGAATCTCTGTTGATCCTTCTAAGACCAAGGAAATCCAAGAATGGCCAGCACCTATGAGTATAACTGAGGTACGCAGTTTTATTGGTTTGGCAGGTTATTATCAACGTTTCGTCCAGAATTTTGCCCGATTGGCTAACCCATTAACGAAGCTCACACGTAAAGGGGTTAAATTTGTTTGGACAAAAGAGTGTGAAGAATGTTTTGAAGAACTGTAGAAAAGATTAGTCAATGCTCCTATATTGACTCTACCATCGGGGAATGATGGGTTCGTTATTTATAGTGATGCATCAAAGAAAGGACTTTGCTATGTCCTTATGCAGAATGATAGAGTTATTGCCTATGCATCACGATAGTTAAAAATTCATGAACAAAAATATCCTACTCATGATCTCGAGTTAGCAGCTATAATAATTTCTTTGAAGATATGGAGGCACTACCTCTATGGTGAAAAATGTGAGATTTATACTGATCACAAGAGTTTGAAGTATATTTTCTCACAAAAAGAACTCAACATGAGGCAAAGGGGATGGCTTGAATTACTCAAGGATTATGATTGTACGATACACTACCACCTGGGGAAGGTAAACAAGGTGGCAGATGCATTGAGTAGAAAAGTCCATGGAGTTTTGAACAATATGATAATTGAAAGGGATCCAATTTTCATGGATCTAGTGAAGATGGACATGGGAATAACCCGGGAAGGTTAAACATCAATGCTTTTTTCAAATGGTTGCCAAACCATCTTTACTAGAAAGGATTAAGAGTTCTCAGACCGATGATGAAGAATTCCAAAAGAAGATTAAAGCTGTGAATGATGGGAGATTGAGAGACTTTGTGTATGAAGATGGAATTTTGAAATTCGGGAAGAGACTTTGTGTTCCCGATATACCTGATCTAAAAAGGGAATTGCTAGATGATGCTAATAGTTCCAATTTCTCTATACACCCTGGGAGCACCAAAATGTATAAATATTTAAAGGAACATTTTTGGTGGGACAACATGAAGAGGGAGATTGCTGATTTTGTGTCAAGATGTATGGTTTGTCAGCAAGTGAAAGCTGGAAGGCAACAGCCTGGAGGAGTCATGAAACCTCTTCCCATACCGGAGTAGAAATGGGACAATATTACGATGGACTTTGTCATGGGGCTACCAAAGACTCCTAGAAGGAACGATGCAATATGGGTTATTGTTGATCGTCTTACCAAGTCAGCAAATTTTCTTGCTATAAGAGAAGATCTATCCCTGGAAGGTCTAGCAAGACTATATATTAATGAAGTTGTGAGACTTCATGGAGTACCCTTATCAATTGTTTCTGATCGTGATCCCCATTTTACTTCAAGAATTTGGAAAAGTCTTCAGAAATCCCTTGATACTGAACTTCATTTGAGCATTGCTTACCACCCTCAGACAGACAGACAATCAGAACGGACTATTCAGACCTTAGAAGACATGTTGAGATCTTGTTCACTTGATTTTCAGGGTATGTGGGATCAATATTTACCACTGGTAGAATTTTCCTATAACAATGGCTTCCATTCGAGTGTTCAGATGGCACCATATGAAGCTTTATACGGAAAGAGATGTCGTACACCAACCTGTTGGGATGAAGTTGGTGAAAGAAAACTTGTAGGCCCAGAACTGGTGGAGGAAACGGTGGAAAAGGTGAAGGTAATCCAAAATCACATCAAAGTAGCTCAAAGTTGGCAGAAGAGCTATGCTGATAATCGAACGAAGGATTAGGAATTTCAAGTCGGTGATCATGTTTTCCTGAAGGTATCTCCGTGGAAGGGAGTCCTACGTTTTGGTAAGAAAGGTAAATTGAGTCCCAGGTACATCGGACCTTTCGAAATTCTAGAACGAATTGGGGTTGAAGCTTACCGATTGGCAATGCCGCCAAGTCTCTCCAAAGTTCACGATGTGTTCCACATATCTCTGTTGAGGAAATACATGCCTGATCCAACGCATGTACTCACCTATGAGGAATTAGAACCGGAACCTGATCTTTCCTATTGTGAAGAGCCTGTCAGGATTCTTGATATGAGAGAACAAGTACTGAGAAACCGGACGATGCGTCTGGTAAAAGTTTTTTGAAGAAACCATAAGATGGAAGAGGCAACGTGGGAACCCGAGGAACTTATGATGAATAATCACCCGAGTCTTTTCATGCGGTAGTATTCTAGAAATTTCGAGGACGAAATTATTTTAAGGAGGGGAGAATGTAACACCCCAAGCTTCTACGGTACGCTTCTCTTTGATTAATGTGATAGCGTGTGTTGTACGCAACACCGAGTTCTAACACACCATAACCAATTAAACTAGCCGTTATGAATAGTAATACCTACTTTTTGAAATTATATATATTTTATATTTTAAAATGGACTTCATATTTATATTCGGAATATCAAATTTAGCCTAAGGTGAAATTTTGGTACTTTTCAGATAACTTTCATATTTTGATGAATAGTGAAAATTACTAAATTTTAATTAAAAACATCTTTTTTAATCAAAATAATTAATAGTAATAAATTATGAATTTTAGTAGTTTTAAAGTATATTTAGAATATATTTTTACCATTTAATATAATGTTGGTCATTGGACATAATTTTACAATTAAACCGAACATAAACAAGTGTCAATCTTTTGATAGTTATTATCTCTTAGAAACACGCTTTTTGTTTTGACAGCGGGAATTAATTTTAAATTAATTTCTGCCACTTCTGTGTTTTGAATTTAGGAAAATGGATTCCATATTTGGAATCAGGATGTTCAAATTGTGTAAATAGGTAACTTTTATTTTTAGACATTTTGAATAATTACTGCGGTAAATATTTTATTACCGTGGTTAAGGGTAAATCCGGTAAATAAGGGTTAAAAAATAATATTATAATAATACTAAATTACCCTAAAACGTGTCTTAACCCTATCGGTTGATACATGGTCGACCATGGGCATCTTTGGGTCGATTTTGGGACCCCATGGATCCACTTGTAAGTGATAATGACACTTTATTTTAATTAAGTTAAAATGAATACAAAAATGACACAAGCATATATCTTTTAGAAAAACAATTGTTACATAGGGTTATATATGTTGGATTTTAGATTATAAATATTCATTAGAAAGATAAAAAGAGTTCCTACATAATGATAGTTTATTGATAATTTTTAGACATTAAATAATTTATTTTATTTATGACACAATGATGATGCAGTAATTACAATAATAGTGAAAAATTAAAATAATTGATATTATAAATACCCAAATAAATATAATATGAAACTTTTAATGTATTAAACTTATTTTATAGGATAATATCATATATTAGGATTGATTTAATTGAATTTTTTTGAAGTAATCAATCTGTTATGAGTTTCACAAAAATCAACTATTGAATAGTGTCAAAATTGACATAAAAGAGTTCTTAAAACAAATATTATATTATTAATTGATATTAAATTCCTAAAAATCTAAGGTTCGGCCAAGAGACTTATATCATGATAGGTTCATCCTTAATGGACCACTTGGGGGTCTCTTGGATGTATGTAGTATGTTTATTAACCATATTATATAAAAATACAAAGAGACATTGTAAAAGTGAAACTAATTAACTTAAAGTTAATACATAAAGATAAGGTTAATATAAGTACCCAAACCTGTCTAAATTCTATTGGTTGAGTTTTTTTCGACCCATCCCCACCTTAAAATTTAAATAATCAACTTTTGAGCCATTAGAAACCGAATATGAATTTATTATAAATTAATATTTCTAGCTTTTCCAAAGGTGGCCCTCACCCCTCTTATAAAAGGGAACTCGTCCTTCTCATTTCTTCACACATTCAAAGCCTTTTGGTTAGGCCAAACTCTGCCCAAATACTCTCCCAACTTCCCTCACTACAACCTAGGGGCCTTAGTTTGATCATAAAGCCAACCTAAGGAGCCCTTTTGATCAAATCAAAAGGAAGAACCCGAAGAAGAGGTAATGATTTCACCACCCTTTTCTAAGTTCATTTCTTCTTCCACTTCTTCTTCCTTTGTTGTTACCATTCTAAAATAATAAATCCATTATCATATATATACTGTGATGTTATTAAAAATATGGTACAACCATATTAAGTATTCTATCCACCCTTTTAATAACATTTCACCATACGTGCGTACGTACGGCTTACCGTCTCCACGTCGTGGTGTAATTGTTATTCAATATAATATTATTTGGATGTGTATACTAATGATGTGTAACTCATGTAAATAATAAATATAACATATTAATGATTCTGTATATACGATATAACATCCATTTATATATTATTTTAATATCAAAAGAATGATATTGTCGCTCGTGCGTACGTACGGACTACCGTCTCCATGAACGCGATGAGATTAATTCTCCATCGTATCCATTCAAGTATAATTATAATTTGATGATTTAAAAAAATGATGTTTAAGGACTTGATATCATTCTGGATATTAATAATATAAAACCTATCCTTTACAAACATGTCTTACGTAACAAAACATATAAAAGAAAACAAGTAAGTTAACACCCGAAACAACTATAATACTAAGATATTATTATCAAATTAATATTAAAAGATCATATATGATATCATATTAATGTATATGATTATTGTATAATTTAATAACAATTATTTCACCATTATACAGGAGGTTAACCTACCCCAACCAAGGAAAAGTACAAGGTAAGGGTTATTTCACAATCTCTTCATTATCCGAGGTTGTTTATATGTAATAATCTACTGGGATCTCTTTATCATCCACATCCATGTTTTCTTAAAAATGTATTTCAAAACATTTTTTATTATTTAGAAGAATATGGGTTAAAGTCATTTATACCCTTGGTTGACTTTTTATAAGAGGTTTATAAAGGAATCTTTCCGTCGTTTTCAAAACAAGGTCCTTTTTAACCTTTTCGACAGAATTAAGGTAAGAATGTTTTTTTAAATTATACGGCGGGTGCGGCTATTTTCCACCATTATAAAATCTTCAAAGCTTCCCTTACAAGCTACTAAGAATATTTTCAAAGAAAATGTTTTATTTTATATGGATCTTAAATGATTTCAAAATAAAAGGATATATTTCTTTAAAAAGAATTTTTATTTCATCTATGTCAACATCCTTTGATGGATTTTAAGATTATTTGAGATGATTTATTATGATACAAAACTTCTATATTGTATTGAAGGTTTTGTGATATGTTTGACTGTGGATGTTCTATTTTTATACCATTCGTAGTTTATGGTGAAATTATTGACATTTCGTATGCTAGTTTTAATACGCATGTTTATGTTATGTTTAAACCTTTTCATATGGGAATGCATTGGACTTAGTAAGTGACGGGTGGAGCCCGCTATAGCTCCTCAATGCATCGGTAGGTCTCATGAGACAAACTAGTGTCTTGGCAAAAGGACTTGAAAAAATCTTATTTGTAGTCTTGGCATGAGGCCTTGACTATGTGGTTATGATAGTCTGGCATTATGCATTCCAACATTATGAAAGTGGTTATTGATTTTTGCATGTGATTATTCGATTAGTAGAATATCCATGTGAATAAGTAAATGGCATTATTTCATTTTATTTATGCCATACCATGTTGAATGTTCATGTTTTAAAGGCTTTTGTTTTAGTTATACATTGCCTTAAATGTTTATTCTTATTTATGAAAGTTTCCGCTATATTGTTATCCTTACTGGGCATTTGAGCTCACCCCTTTTCTATGTTTTATTTTTCCCAGGAAGTGAAGAAGTAAATTATGAATGACCTGCAGGGATATTATGTGGGGATATGAGTGTGATTATGGAGACATTATGTTGTTGTAGTAGTTTTTCATTTTATGATGTAATGTAAAACTTATGAATATATCTATTGTTTCCAAGGCTACTAAACCAATCGGTCTTTTGAGATTTGATCTTTCTTGTGATCATGCCAATGTTATGTAATAATGCACCGACTCTAGGTAACTAGGGTCGGGGCGTTACAGGTAATTAATGCATCATTATTGTGTCCAAAATAAATTTAATTATGTAATGTCTAAAAGTTACAAATAAAATTCCATTATTTATGAAAATATTTTTATCTTTATAATCAATTATTATGTTCTAATTTTTCTTATTTATAAACCTAGATTAATAATTTTTTAGTTATTAAACTTTGAATTTAACACTTTTGACTCTTCTTTAAATAAAATAATAACCAATGTTCTAATCTAATCCAAGTGGACCAAAAGGATCATATTTTATGTCTCTGGTAGATTTTGTCCAAATACACTTATCCAATAGAATTTGTAAATGTGTTATGGTAATTTTAATATCCTTGTTTACCTTTAATTACCCTATTTACATTTAATTATGGTAAATAAAAGTTAAAAGTTACTATCCGCCAAATATTATTTTCATCATATTGAACCAAATTTTACATAAAAATTTTCAACCGTGTCTCTTGTAATTTTGAAATTTAATTTACAAAAGTGTTGAAATTATGTTTAACGAAAATTTTCAAATGCGCCTAGAAGGTGGGTAAAAGACGTTAAAAAATTCAATAAAAATTTTTACATGTAATTTTAATATAAAATAACTCCAATGAGTTACATTGAACATATATTGATATTATGTATCTATTTTTACCTAATTTAAATTTAAATAAAATTACTAATTATTTAAATAAAAAGTTGGTTTTAAATAATAATGTAGTGTTATTCACTATTCATCAAAAATTGAATGTTTTCAAAAAAATACCAAAAATTCACACTAAGCTAATTTTGATATTATGAATCCAAAAATGAAGTTCATATTAAAAACTAAAATTTATAAAATTTCAAAAGGTGGGTATTACTATTAATAATGGCTATTTTGATTGGTCGTGGTGTGTTAGAACTCGAAGTTGTGTACTACACATGAAATTGTATTATTCAAAGAGAAGAGTATTGTCAAAGCATGGGGTGTTACATTCTTCCCTCCTTCAAATAATTTCATTTTCAAAATTTCTAGAATATTTCTGCATAAAACAATTCGGGTGGTTCTTCATCATATGTTCCACGGGTTACCATGTTTCCTCTTCCATCTTATAGTTTCTCCATAGAACTTTCACCCGACGAGTCGTCCAGTTTCTCAGGACTTCTTATCTGGTATCAAGAATCTTGATAGGATCTTTACAATAAGACAGACTGGGTACCTATTCTATTTCACTATATGTGCATACATGCATTGGGCCAGACATGTATTTTAAAAAAAGTGATATTGGAACACATCATGATCTTTTGAGAGACTTGGGGGAATTTCCAAACGATAATCGAAAACTCCAATTTTTTCTAGAATTTCGAAAGGTCCAATGTTCCTAGGACATAATTTTCCCATCATACCAAATTGTATAACACCCTTCAATGGAGATGCCTTCATGAAAACATGATCTCCTACTTGAAATTCAAAATCATTCCTTCCGTTATTGGCATAGCACTTTTTCTAAATTTGAGATGCTTTGATGTGGCTTTGGTTAACCTTCATCATTTCCATTGTTTTTAAAAAAGTTCTTGTCCAATGAGTTTTCTTTCACCAGCACCATCCCAAAATGTTGGTCTGTGAAATATCATTCCATATATTTCTTCATATTATTCCATCTGAAGATTTTAATAGGAGCTATTGTAAAAGGAAAATTCTACCATAGGTAAATATTGATCCCACGTACCATGAAAGTCATGTGAGAACATTCTCAACATGTCTTCTAAGGTTGGAATAGTCCATTCTGATTGTCCATCAGTTTGGGTGCGGTAGGTAGTGCTCAAATGATATTCAGTATCCAAGGCCTTCTAAATACTTTTCCAAAATCTTGATGTAAAACAGGGGTCACGATCAGAAACAATTGATATGTGTACTCCATGAAGTCTTTCAACAACATTAATATATATTCTTGTTAAACATTCAATAGGTAAATCTTCTCTTATGGCAAGAAAATGTGCTGACTTGGTTAGACAATCAATAATGACCCATATTTCATCATTCCTTCTAGGAGTCTTCGGTATGACTATGAAAAATTCCCTCGTAATATCATCCCATTTCCACTCAGTTTTGGGTAGAGGATGCAAGTCACCTCTAGGATTTTGTCTCCAAGCCTTAATTGGATGAAAAACCTTACATCTTGACACATAATCAACAATCTCCTTATTTATATTGTCCCACCAAAAATGTTCCCTCAAATATCAATACATATTAGTGATACAAGCGTGTGTAGAGAAATTGGACCTATGAGAATAATCCAACAGTTCCCTTTTTAGATCAGTTATATCATAAACATAGAGTCTCTTCAAAAATTTTAAAATTCCATCTTCTTATATAAAGTCAATAAATCTCCCATAACTGATAGCTTTAATTTTTTTTTGAAACTCCTCATCATCAGTATGATAACTTTTTATCCTTTCTAGTTATATTGGATTGGCGACCATTTAAAAAATAATTGATTTTTTTAGCTTCCATGATTATTCCCATATCCATATTTACTAGATCCTTGAACATAGGATCCCTTTAAACTATCATCTTGTTCAAAACTCCATGATCCATTTTTCTCAAATCATCTCCCTCCATATTTTCCTTCCAAAGGTGGTAGTGTATAGTGAAATCATAATCTTTGAGTAGTTCAATCCTTCTTCTTTGCCTCATGTTGAGTTCTTTCTGTGAGAAAATATACATCAATATCTTTTGATCATTATATATCTCACATTTTTCACAATGGATATAATATATCCAGATCTTCAAAGAAATGATTATAGCTACTAACTCAATATCATGAGTCAGATAGTTTTTCCATGATTTTTTTTTTTGATTTTGTGATGCATAGCCAATAAATATATCATTCGGCATAAGGACATAACCAAGTCCTTTCATTGAAGCATCACTGTAAATAACAAACCCATCAATCCCCAGTGGTACAATAAAGATAAGATCATTGACTAATCATATATTTAGTTCTTCAGAAAATTATTCACACTCTTTTGAGAAAAAAAATTTTATCACCATTACATGTGCACTTGGTTAATGTGTTTTCCAATAAAGAAACATTTTGGATAAAATTCTGATAATGACCTTCTAAATAAAGAAAACTACATACCTCATGTAACACCCCAAGATTTCATAGTGTGTTATTTCTTCAAAATAATTCAATAACTTGCACTACATGCAACACCGAGTTCAATCACACCATGACTTACAAAAAAACCCATTAAAAGAGGTCATGAATAGCATTAACTACATTTTTAACTTTATATAATCCTTATAATTTTATAATCCATATTATGAGTTTCTTAGTCATAATGCAAGAACAGATTCATTTTCAGTATTGCACTTTTATCAACTATTAATAGTGAAACTTTTTAAATACAATATTTTAAACTTTTTGACTAAATGGGGACATCAAAAAATTTAAAATTAAACATCCCAAGCTTACACGGTACGCTTTCCTTTGAATAAAATAGTAGCGTGTGTTGTACGCAACTTCGAGTTTTAACACACACCACAACCGATCAAACTAGCCGTTATGAATAGTAATACCTAATTTTTGAAATTATATATATTTTATATTTCAAAATGGACTTCATGTTTGGATTCGGAATATCGAATTTAGCCTAAGGTGAAATTTTGGTACTTTTCGGATAACTTTAATATTTTGATGAATAGTGAAAATTACTAAATTTTAATTAAAAACAACTTTTTTAATCAAAATAATTAATAGTGATAAATTATGAATTTAAGTGGTTTTAAAGTATATTTAGAATATATTTTTACAATTTAATATAATTTTGGTCATTGGACATAATTTTACAATTAAACCGAACATAAACAAGTGTCAATCTTTTGATAGTTATTATCTCTTAAAAACACGCTTTTTGTTTTGACAGCGGGAATTAATTTTAAATTAATTTCTGCCACTTCTGTGTTTTGAATTTAGAAAAATGGATTCCATATTTGGAATCAGGATGTCCAAATTGTGTAAATAGGTAACTTTTATTTTTAGACATTTTGAATAATTACTGTGGTAAATATTTTATTTACCATGGTTAAAGGTAAATCTGGTAAATAAGGGTTAAAAAATAATATTATAATAATACTAAATTACCCTAAAACGTGTCCTAGATTTATTGGTTGATACATGTTCGACCATAGGGATCTTTGGGTCGATTTGGGGACCCCATGGTGCCACTTGTAGGTGATAGGGACACTTTATTTTAATTAAGTTAAATTGAATACAAAAATGACACAAGCATATATCTTTTAGAAAAACAATTATTACATAGGGTTATATATGTTGTATTTTAGATTATAAATATTCATTAGAAAGATAAAACTATTTCCTACATAATTATATTTTATTTATAATTTTTAAACGTTAAATAATTTATTTTATTTATGAAACAATGATGATGCAGTAATTACTAAAATAATGAAAAATTAAATGAATTGATATTATAAATACCCAAATAAATATAATATAAATCTTTTAATGAATTAAACTATTTTTATAGGATAATATGATATATTAGGATTTATTTAATTGATTTTTTTCGAAGTAATCAATCTGTTATGAGTTTCAAAAAAATCAACTATTGAATAGTGTCAAAATTGACACAAAAGAGTTATTAAAAAACATAGTATATTATTAATTGATATTAAATTCCTAAAAATCTAAGGTTCGGCCAAGAGACTTATATCATGATAGTTTCATCATTAATGGACCACTTGGGGGTCTCTTGGATGTATATAGTAAGTTTATTAACCATATTATATATAAATACAAAGAGACATTGTAAAAGTGAAACTAGTTAACTTAGAGTTAATACTTAATGATAAGGTTAATATAAGTACCCAAACCTGTATAAATTCTATTGGATGAGTTGTTTTCGACCCATCCCCACCTTAACCTTTGAATAGTCAACTTTGGAGCCATTAGAAACCAAATATGAATTAAGATTTCTAGCTTTTCCAAAGGTCCCCTCACCCCTCTTATAAAAGGGAACTCCTCCTTCTCATTTATTCACACCTTCAAAGCCTTTTGGTTGGTCCACACTCTGCCCAAATACTCTCACAACATCCCTCACTACAACCTAGAGGCATTATTTTGATCATAAATCCAACCTAAGGAGACCTTTTGATCAAATCAAAAGGAAGAAACCAAAGAAGAGGTAATGATTTCACCACCCTTTTCCAAGTTCATTTCTTCTTCCACTTCTTCTTCCTTTGTTGTTACCATTATAAAATAATAACTCCAGTATCATATATATACTGTGATGTTATTATAAATATGGTACAACCATATTTAGTGTTCTATCCACCCTTTGAATAACATGTCACCATACGTGCGTACGTACGGCTTACCGTCTCCACGTCGTGGTGTAATTGTTATTCAATATAATATTATTTGGATGGATATAATAATGATGTGTAACTCATGTAAATAATAAATATAACATGTTAATGATTCTGTATATATTATATACCATCCATTTATATATTATTTTAATATCAAAATAATGATATTGTCGCTCGTGCATACGTACGGACTACCGTCTCCACGAACGCGATGAGATTCATTCTCCATCGTAACCATTAAAGTATAATTATCATTTGATGATTTAAAAATGATGTTTAAGGACTTGATATAATTCTGGATATGAATAATATAAAACCTATCCTTTACAAACATGTCTTACGTAACAAAACATATAAAAGAAAACAAGTAAGTTAACACCTGAAACAACGATAATACTAAGATATTATTATCAAATCAATATTAAAAGATCATATATGATATCATATTAATGTATATGATTCTTGTATAATTTAATAACAATTATTTCACCATTATACAGGATGTTAACCTACCCCAAACAAGGAAAAGTACAAGGTAAGGGATTTTCTTATCTCACATTCAATTCCGTGGGATTTCCATTATTCGCCACTAAATTAATGAAAGTGGTGTATTGTGTACTGTCATTTGATATATATATTATCATGATTATCTTTATATTCATGTTATTCTGTAAATATTTTGGTGGTTATTAACTTTTGGCCATACGACTCAGTTGATTAACGTGGTAAGGGGTTTTCATCTCACTCTTTATTTCCGTGAGATTCATGCCATATTTCCACTATTACCTTTTGTGTGGTGTATGTACTGCCCATAATTGTATTATTCGTGTAATACACTTTACTTTATGTGTATTTACATTTTCATTGTATGATACTTCTTTCATGGGTTGTATGTTTCATAAGTTACCAAATTGATAAGGGTTTACTTCACAATCTCTTTAATATCCGAGGTTGTTTTTATGTAAGTATCTACTGGGACATATTTACTATCCATGTCCATATTTCATAAAAGAGTTTTCAAAGGGATTCTTTCTAAGGGAACATTTACTAAAACATCATTTTAAATGTTTTAAATATTTATTCTTCTAAATAATTCTCATTTATGTCCATGTTTTCAAAATGGTTTGTAAGGATTTATTTATATGAAAATGACTGTTTTAAAAGTGTTAATTCCATTAAAAAGTTTCAAAGTGGTGAGGGACACTTTGATTCAAAAATTTATTTAAATGCCTTACTTTCTAAATTGTGTAACATTAAAATGTTTTCATGAAAAAGGGATATTTCACTCAATAATTTTTAAAAAACATTTTCATCTATGTCAACATCCTTTGATGGATTTTAAGATTATTTGAAGTTGATTTATTATGATATAAAACTTCCATATTGTAATGAATTTTTGTGATATGTTTGACTGTAGATGTGTCATTTATATAGCATTCATGGTTTATGAGTAAAGTATTGACATTTCGTATTCTAGTTCCAATAAGAATGTTTATGTTATATTTCAACCTTTACTTCATATGAATGTGTTGGACAAGTATGTTCCAGGTTGGGGACTGGTTAAAGTAAGCCCTCCAGGTTGGGGACTGGTTAAAGTAAGCCCTCCAGGTTGGGACTGGTAAAAGTAAGCCCTCCAGGTTAGGGACTGGTTAAAGTAAGCCCTCCAGGTTGGGGACTGGTAAAAGTAAGCCCTCTAGGTTAGGGACTGGTAAAAGTAATCCCTCCAGTTTGGTCTCCGGAAATTAGAGGCACTGCGGGTTGGTGTCCGGTTATTAGAGGCCCTCCGGGTTGGTGTTCGGTTATTAGAGGCACTCCGGGTTGGGTTCCGGTTACAGTTATCCCCAAGGTCTTGGGACGAGGCCTTGAAAAGAAATTAAAGTTTAGCATTATGCATTCCATCATTATGAAAGTGGTTAGTGATTTTGCATGTTATTATTCGATTAGTAGAATATCCATGTGAATGAGTAAATGGCATTATTTCATTTTATTTATTCCATACAAAGTTGAAAGTTCAAGTTTGAAAGGCTGTTGTTTTAGTTATACATTGCCTTAAATGTTTATTCTTATTTATGAAAGTTTCCGCTATATTGTTATCCTTACTGGGCATTTGAGCTCACCCCTTTTCTATGTTTTATTTTTCCCAGGAAGTGAAGAAGTAAATTATGAATGACCTGCAGGGATATTATGTGGGGATATGAGTGTGGATTATGGAGACATTATGTTGTTGTAGTAGTTTTTCATTTTATGATGTAATGTAAAACTTATGAATATATCTAGTGTTTCCAAGGCTACTAAACCAATCGGTCTTTCGAGATTTCATCTTTCTTGTGATCATGCCAATGTTATGTAATAATGCACCGACTCTGGGTAACACGGGTCGGGGCGTTACAGTTGGTATCAGAGGAAGTTTAGTACAAACCTTGGAAGCTAGATTTAGATAAACTCTGATTAGAGCACGTAGACCTAAGATGAACATTGAGGATTAGTATAGAAGAACTTCCAAGAATTTTGGTGTTGTAGAGATTTTGTGAGTTTTCCGAGCCATACATCCCTGTCTGGATACGAGCAGGTAGAGGCGGCTCTGGCACAGATGTAACTAGGGGTAAAACCCGAAAACATCGCTTTGAGTTAGACTCGAACGGGAACTGGTGCACGACAACGGGCCTTGCTACACTCTTGGTTACGACACTCCCGGGGAATATGCTTATGATAATTCTCATTTTCTTTAAAAACCATTATGAAGGGTTTATGAGTATATACATCCTAAAAGGAGACATTTTTATGATTGTGGATTATATCCATAAATAGTTCAATTTATGTTAAGTGTTTTATAAGTATGGGATTATGTATTTTGATTCATAAACTGATCTAGTTTATGCCATTGTTTAGAAACGGCGCCCAGTAGAAGGAATGAGAACTCCAGAAATGCACATGATTCAAATAGAAGGAAGGATCATATCTTTCATGGTCTTAAGCTAGAATTTATAAGAGAAATAGTCTCCCATGTATTATCATCTTATGAAGAAATAATATCATGTGTTGATAAGATAAGTTAAGAGTTTACTGAGTCCTATGGCTTAGAAGGGAAGAAAGAGAAGAAAAGGATGGAAGAGAGAAAGATGGATAAAGGGAAGAGGGAAAAGAATAATTTTCCCATATGTGGTAACTGTGGAAAGAAACACCCTGGAACTTGCCTGAAAGGAATGGGAGTTTGTTATAAGTGTGGAAGAAAAGGGCATAAAGTACGTGACTGCAAGGGTAAGAAAATGGTTTCAAATGTACAATGCTTCATTTTCAAAGAGTTTGGACACTACGCGAACCTATGTCCTAGTCATCAGACTATGCCGCAAATGATGTTATTGGATAATAATCAAGTTATGATTCTACCACAGATGAAGAGGAATGATTAGAGTTCTTATGTTGATTATGTCAATTGAGTGTTGTATCAACAATGTACTTGTTATAATAATTATGGAATTTATAAGGATTGTACTGCAGTACTATTTCATTAAGGACTTGAGATTGTGTGGAACAAAGAAAAGTGACTCAATAGCAGGATAAATTTTTGGAAAATATATGGTTGAGAGAATGATAAATCATAATATAGTTATGATACTGAGGTAGTGATTTTGGAATAATATGTGATTGTTTTGGATAAATTATATTGGATATTCTTGACTACCTTGGAACTGATTAATGATTTGTTTATTCCATCATTGTTGGTGTTTAAAACATTTTTTGATTAATGATGTATATCCAGCATTCTATATGGAATAAGGGAACATGAATGTAATCAATAAGGAATATCGTAATACATGATGAAGGTATTCATATGCTATTATCGGGTAAAAAGGATCTATATTATGTTTACCTTCCTTATAAATGTTGGACTGTGAGTTTGGAAAGAAGTATTATGGATAGTTATAGTTTGGATTATTTTGGATTGCCATAAAAGGACAACCCGGAGGTCGGGCGGCAACCTGTCGCATCCGGCAAGGCTGCGAGACTTGAACCCGCAACCGAAGGGCGACAAGGGTGTATCACCTACCACTGGCCCACGAGATGTCCTGGATTAAATAATTTAGTTTTTATAAAAGATCTGGTAGATGAATTATAAATTCATTTATTTTGGAACCCTGTACGAATAGTATAAATAGAAATTTTCTTTACTTTCTATTATCTTTTAGAGTGAAAGATGAGTTTGTGGTAGAAATTTATTAATGGATAAAACTCTAATTATAATGTAAGTATATCTCCTTATGATCTTAGCCAATCTCATAAATAAATTCCTCATCATTAATAAAAGGAACTTAGAACAAAAATGTTGTCCTAGATGGTACCTTAAATCATCACTAATTTATGGCTTTGGGATTGTTGGCCTTTTCATAGCCATGTTCTCTACCACTCTCCATCAGATAATTGATGGTTAGATTTCTCTTCCATATCCATATTTTCCTACATGGAACCCTATTATGTGTTATTTTCGGTAATCTTCATACTTTCCACACTTTATTTTAAATAGAGGCCTCATTAATTCATTTTTAAATGTGGGATTTCAACTAAGATATTTTGAAACGTCAAAAATGTGTTATCCCAATACACTATATTTTGTTGAACCGATGGTACTTCAAATCATCATAGATTGATGAGTTTAAGGACCTCAATTTTATACTTGTTTGTGATTGATGACCTCAATCACTACCTATAAATATTTACGTTTTCCCTCCAATTATATGTCTCTAATTGCCACCAATGTTCTCCTAATCAAGATCATAATTTGGTGGTGACCCTTTCATTTCTCTTTTCCTCATATTAAGACTAAATTTTAGTAACCCAATTTCCGATGTGGGTTTTCCCACAAATATATTTTCTATTTTAAACCTTTTATTTTCTAAGAACGATTTCAAATTGCGATGACGCAATTTATTGAAGGAGGGGAGAATGTAACACCCCAAGATTTCATAGTGTGTTATTTCTTCAAAATAATTCAATAACTTGCACTACACGCAACACCAAGTTCAATCACACCATGACTTACAAAAAAAAACCCATTAAAAGAGGTCATGAATAGCATTAACTACATTTTTAACTTTATATAATCCTTATAATTTTATAATCCATATTATGAGTTTCTTAGTCATAATGCAAGAACATATTCATTTTCAGTATTGCACTTTTATCAACTTTTAATAGTGAAACTTTTTAAATACAATATTTTAAACTTTTTAAATAAATGGGGACATCAAAAAATTTAAAATGAAACATCCCAAGCTTACACGGTACGCTTTCCTTTGAATAAAACAGTAGCGTGTGTTGTACGCAACTTCGAGTTTTAACACACACCACAACCGATCAAACTAGTCGTTATGAATAGTAATACCTAATTTTTGAAATTATATATATTTTATATTTCAAAATGGACTTCATTTTTGGATTCGGAATATCGAATTTAGCCTAAGGTGAAATTTTGGTACTTTTCGGATAACTTTAATATTTTGATGAATAGTGAAAATTACTAAATTTTAATTAAAAACAACTTTTTTAATCAAAATAATTAATAGTGATAAATTATGAATTTGAGTGGTTTTAAATTATATTTAGAATATAATTTTACAATTTAATATAATGTCGGTCATTGGACATAATTTTACAATTAAACCGAACATAAACAAGTGTCAATCTTTTGATAGTTATTATCTCTTAAAAACACGTTTTTTGTTTTGACAGCGGGAATTAATTTTAAATTAATTTCTGCCACTTCTGTGTTTTGAATTTAAAAAAATGGATTCCATATTTGGAATAATGATGTCCAAATTATGTAAATAGGTAACTTTTATTTTTAGACATTTTGAATAATTACTGTGGTAAATATTTTATTTACCATGGTTAAGGGTAAATCTGGTAAATAAGGGTTAAAAAATAATATTATAATAATACTAAATTACCATAAAACGTGTCCTAGCTTTATTGGTTGATACATGTTCGACCATAGGCATCTTTGGGTCGATTTGGGGTCCCCATGGTGCCACTTGTAGGTGATAGGGACACTTTATTTTAATTAAGTTAAAATGAAAACAAAAATGACACAATCATATATCTTTTAGAAAAACAATTATTAAATAGGGTTATATATCTTTGATTTTAGATTATAAATATTCATTAGAAATTTAAAAAGATTTCCTACATAATGATATTTTATTTATAATTTTTAAACATTATATAATTTATTTTATTTATAAAACAATGATGATGCAGTAATTACTAAAATAATGAAAAATTAAATTAATTGATATTATAAATACCAAAATAAATATAATATAAAACTTTTAATGAATTAAACTAATTTATAGGATAATATGATATATTAGGATTTATTTAATTTACTTTGTTCGAAGTAATCAATCTGTTATGAGTTTCAAAAAAATCAACTATTGAATAGTGTCAAAATTGACATAAAAGAGTTCTGAAAACAAATATTATATTATTAATTGATATTAAATTTCTAAAAATCTAAGGTTCGGCCAAGAGACTTATATCATGATAGGTTCATCATTAATGGACCACTTGGGGGTCTCTTGGATGTATATAGTAAGTTTATTAACCATATTATATAAAAATACAAAGAGACATTGTAAAAGTGAAACTAATTAACTTAGAGTTAATACTTAAAGATAAGGTTAATATAAGTACCCAAACCTGTCTAAATTCTATTGGACGAGTTGTTTTCGACCCATCCCCACCTTAACCTTTGAATAGTCAACTTTGGAGCCATTAGAAACCGAATATGAATTAATATTTCTAGCTTTTCCAAAGGTGCCCCTCACCCCTCTTATAAAAGGGAACTCGTCCTTCTCAATTCTTCACACCTTCAAAGACTTTTGGTTCGTCCACACTCTGCCCAAATCGTATCCCAACTTCCCTCACTACAACCTATAGGCATTAGTTTGATCAGAAATCCAACCTAAGGAGCCCTTTTGATCAAATCAAAAGGAAGAAACCAAAGAAGAGGTAATGATTTCACCACCCTTTTCCAAGTTCATTTCTTCTTCCACTTCTTCTTCCTTTTTTGTTACCATTATAAAATAATAACTCCAGTATCATATATATACTGTGATGTTATTATAAATATGGTACAACCATATTCAGTGTTCTATCCACCCTTTGAATAACATGTCACCATACGTGCGTACGTACGGATTACCGTCTCCACGTCGTGGTGTAATTGTTATTCAATATAATATTATTTGGATGGATATAATAATGATGTGTAACTCATGTAAATAATAAATATAACATGTTAATGATTCTGTATATATTATATAACATCCATTTATATATTATTTTAATATCAAAAGAATGATATTGTCGCTCGTGCGTACGTACGGACTACCGTCTCCACGAACGCCATGAGATTCATTCTCCATCGTAACCATTAAAGTATAATTATCATTTGATGATTTAAAAATTATGTTTAAGGACTTGATATCATTCTGGATATGAATAATATAAAACCTATCCTTTACAAACATGTCTTACGTAACAAAACATATAAAAGAAAACAAGTAAGTTAACACCCGAAACAACGATAATACTAAGATATTATTATCAAATCAATATTAAAAGATCATATATGATATCATATTAATGTATATGATTCTTGTATAATTTAATAACAATTATTTCACCATTATACAGGAGGTTAACCTACCCCAACCAAGGAAAAGTACAAGGTAATGGATTTTCTTATCTCACATTCAATTCCGCGGGATTTCCATTATTCGCCACTAAATTATTGAAAGTGGTGTATTGTGTACTGTCATTTGATATATATATTATCATTATTAACTTTATATTCATGTTATTATGTAAATAATTTGGTGGTTATTAACTTTTGGCCATACGACTCAGTTGATTAACGTGGTAAGGGGTTTTCATCTCACTCTTTATTTCCGTGAGATTCATGCCATATTTCCACTATTACCTTTTGTGTGGTGTATGTACTGCCCATAATTGTATTCTTCGTGTAATACACTTTACCATATGTGTATTTACATTTTCATTGTATGATACCTCTTTCATGGGTTGTATGTTTCATAAGTTACCAAATTGATAAGGGTTTACTTCACAATCTCTTTAATATCCGAGGTTGTTTTTATGTAAGTATCTACAGGGACATATTTACTATCCATGTCCATATTTAATAAAAGAGTTTTCAAAGGGATTCTTTCTAAGGGAACTTTTACTAAAACATCATTTTAAATGTTTTAAATATTTATTCTTCTAAATCATTCTCATTTATGTCCAAGTTTTCAAAATGGTTTGTAAGGATTTATTTATATGAAAATGAATGTTTTAAAAGTGTTAATTCCATTAAAAAGTTTCAAAGTGGTGTGGGACACTTTGATTCAAAAATTTATTTAAATGCCTTACTTTCTAAATTGTGTAACATTAAAATGTTTTCATGAAAAAGGGATATTTTTCTCAATAATTTTTAAAAAACATTTTCATCTATGTCAACATCCTTTGATGGATTTTAAGATTATTTGAAGTTGATTTATTATGATATAAAACTTCCATATTGTAATGAAGTTTTGTGATATGTTTGACTATAGATGTGTCATTTATATAGCATTCATGGTTTATGAGTGAAGTATTGACATTTCGTATGCTAGTTCCAATAAGAATGTTTATGTTATATTTCAACCTTTACTTCATATGAATGTGTTGGACAAGTATGTTCCAGGTTGGGGACTGGTTAAAGTAAGCCCTCTAGGCTGGGGACTGGTTAAAGAAGCCCTCCAGGTTGGGGACTGGTAAAAGTAAGCCCTCCAGGTTAGGGACTGGTTAAAGTAAGCCCTCCAGGTTGGGGACTGGTAAAAGTAAGCCCTCCAGGTTAGGGACTGGTAAAAGTAAGCCCTCTGGTTTGGTATCTGGTTATTAGAGGCACTCCGGGTTGGTTTCCGGTTATTAGAGGCACTCCGGGTTGGTGTCCGGTTATTAGAGGCACTCTGGGTTGGGTTCCGGTTACAGTTATCCCCAAGGTCTTGGGACGAGGCCTTGAAAAGAAATTAAAGTTTAGCATTATGCATTCCATCATTATGAAAGTGGTTAGTGATTTTTCATGTGATTATTCGATTAGTAGAATATCCATGTGAATGAGTAAATGGCATTATTTCATTTTATTTATGCCATACAAAGTTGAAAGTTCACGTTTGAAAGGCTGTTGTTTTAGTTATACATTGCCTTAAATGTTTATTCTTATTTATGAAAGTTTCCGCTATATTGTTATCCTTACTGGGCATTTGAGCTCACCCCTTTTCTATGTTTTATTTTTCCCAAGAAGTGAAGAAGTAAATTATGAATGACCTGCAGGGATATTATGTGGGGATATGAGTGTGGATTATGGAGACATTATGTTGTTGTAGTAGTTTTTCATTTTATGATGTAATGTAAAACTTATTAATATATCTAGTGTTTCCAATGCTACTAAACCAATCGGTCTTTCGAGATTTGATCTTTCTTGTGATCATGCCAATGTTATGTAATAATGCACCGACTCTGGGTAACTCGGGTCGGGTAGTTACACCTCAGTTATACTTTTTGGTGCTGGCCATTCGTGTATTTCTATTGTCTTAGAAGGATCAAAAGAGATTCCATCTTTAGAGACAATATAGGAAAGAAAAGAAATTTCTTGAAGCCAAAATTCACACTAGAAAAACGTCCCATATAATTTATTTCGTCTAAGGGTTTCAAAATAGTGTGCAAGTGAATTTCATGATCTTCGTAGCTTTTTTAGTGTACCAGGATATCCAGAATAAATAATAATACAATTTTATCAATATATTCCTTAAAAAATCTATTCATTATATCCATGAAAATAGAAGGTGTGTTAGATAGTCCAAAAGGAATTACTGTAAACTCGTATTGCCCTTACCATGTAGGAAATTGTGTTTTCAGAATGTCTTCCTTCTTCGCACACAACTGATGATATCTAGATCAAAGTTCAATCTTTGAAAAAAAATGATCTCCATGAATATGATCAAATAAATCACCAATGCGAGGTAGAAGATACTTGTTCATTATTGTTATAGCATTGATCTTCTTGTAGTCAATGAAAAACCTCATAGTTCCATCTTTTTTCATAACAAAAAGAACATGGGCTCCCTATGGAAAATCACAAGGGAAAATAAATCCTTTATTAATCAATTTTATCTAGTAGTTTCATTAGTTCAACAATTCCACACCATCCATTCAATAAGGGTTCTTTGATATGGGCCTTGAACCAAGAATTAAATCAATGGAAATCTCAATTTCTCATTCCGGAGGATGTCCAGGTAAATCCTCTAGAAACAAATCAATATATTCTTGTACAATAAGAAATTTCTCTATTCAAACATTATTTTCCTCACCCATAGTTATTTCATTCTCGTCCCCACCAATAATTTAAATTAGTAGATCTGTAGGGGTGGATCTAGATAAGAATTAAATGGTGAAATTTTTTCTCTAATGATAAGGTACTCCTTCTCTTCATCGAAAATTGTAACCTCCTTCTTCATACAATAAATTTTCAAATCATGGTCCAAATGAAAATCCATACCGATGGTTATATCAGATTCAATCATGTGTATGCCGATGAGATTAGCAGATAAACGACATTTATATGCCCTAATGGGAACTGATTCACAAAACATTGTTGCAATGATAATTCCTTTAGGAGTATTGACTAACAAATCACCTATTAAATCAAATTGGAAATATATAATTTTAATATAAAACTAGGAATATATGAAACAATTTGATAACCAGAATCTAATAATGCATTGGCTAAACATGAGGAAACCATTTAATTACATTCCACTACATCTTTCAGGGCTTCAACCTTAGGATTAGTGATCGTATAAGCTTTCCCGTTGTCCATTGGAAATTTCTAAGTTATGTTTCCTTGGTTCTTAAGAAATTAATTTTCATAATTCCCCATTTCTCTACAATTTTAGATTTCAACATTGGTATCCACTTTCTTTACCTAGCAATCATGAGATTAGTGGGATTTTTCACCACACTTGTAACAGACACACATTCCCTTCAGGCATGTACTGGGGTGTTTCTTCCCACATTTACCTCATGATGGAAATTAAAATTTTCCTTTCTTTCAACTTTTTCCATTTCCAGAGTGTTCACTAAATCTCTTCTTCTCATAATTTGATTTAAAGTCATAAGACATAGGGAATTCCATTTTTGTCATAATAGCACATGAGACAATATCTTCGTATGATGAGAAGGATTGTGAGACTAATTCTCAACTGATAAATGGTTTTAACCCATCAATGAATTGATCAATCTTACTCAATGGGTTACAAATATAATATGATGCATGCCTTTCAAACCTTGTAAATTTAGCCTCATACTTTTTCATATTGTCATCCATCTTTTTCTTTAGACTTAGAAATTCCCTTTCCATGTCTTCTTGATGGTGACGAGGAATGTATTTTTCTATGAAAATATATTTAATCTCCCAAAATTCCATATTTTATATTTTTTCATCCTCTTTTTTATTTTAAATTAATTTCTACCATTGATTTGAATCTCCCATGAGGTGATTAACTACCATGAAAACATTTTTTCCCTTTCACTACTCCACTAAGCGTGAAATATTTTCTCTAGGGAACATATCCATTTCTCATATAAAAATAGATTTTTAGTCCCACTAAATGTTTGAGGATGTTTCCTCATTATGCGGACTATCATTGATCCTCCCCGTTGTGGGTCAGGGTGCTCCATATGGTAATGTTATTATTCATAACCGAAGTGAGTTTTCCCAGTATAGTGATAAGCTGGTCAGCACTAGTTGCATCACCATCTACACTATAATTATCTTGAGTATGATAGAAATCCCAACATAGATTATGTGCGTTGATACGGTTTCCATTCCTTTCGCTGGGCACAATTTCTAAACAATGGAACAAACTATATTATTTTATGAATTGAAATAAATAATTCCAAACATGTAAAACACATAACCTAAATTGATCAGTTTATATATATATACATAAAAATAAAAATGTTTTCTTTTTGGAGGTATATACTCTTAAATCCTTCAAAATTGTTTGTAATGGAAATATGAATTATCCAAAGAATATCACATGAGAGTATCAAAACCATGAGTGCTGTAAGGCACATTGTAGTGTACCTGGATACCCCGGGTCAAGCCCGAAACTCCTTGCCAGAATTTTCACTTCTAGTTACATATGTTCTAGTGCCACCGATACCATCCCTTATCTGGACAGGGATGTATTTCTTGGAAAACTCAAAAAGTATCAACATTATCAAAATTCTAGGAATCTATTCTATACTAATCCAAAATGTTTATCTTAGGGTAAGGTTCACTAATCAGAGTTTTTCTAAATCTAGTTTCCAAGGATTTTAATAAACTACCCAGATACCAATTGTAATGCCCTGAACCTAGTTACCAAGAGTTGGTTCATTATTACATAAAATTGGCATGATCACAAGGGATTAAATCCTGAATGGCCGGTCATTTTGGTTTCCTTAGAAGTACTAGATACATACAAAAGTTTTAAAGAACATTATGAAATGAAAAACAACAAAATTTTGTCTCCTTTTAACACATTCATATCCCTTATACTATCCCTATAGGTCATTCATAATATACTTCTTCGCATCTAGGGAATAACGAAACATAGAATGGGGTGAGCTCAGGGTGATCAGTATGGATAACAATATAACTGAAACTTTATTAAATAAGCATAAACATTTAAGGAAATTTATAGTACTAAAACACATTCCTTTTAATCATTAAATTAAGCATAATATGGAATAGATAAAACAAATAATTCCTTTTACATATTCATATAGATATTATACTAGTTGAATAATCACATGTAATATCAATATCTAATTTCATAATGCTAGAATGCATAATGTCGGAAATCCTAACCACATAGTCAAGGCCTCAAGCCATGACTACAAATAATATTTTTACAAGGCCTTGTTCCAAGACACTATCTTATCTAATGAGACCTACAGATGCATCTATGAGCTTTAGAGGGCTGCATTTGTCTCTTAATAAGTCCAATGAATTCCTCATATAAAAAGGTTGAAACATAACATAAACATTCATATTAAAACTAGCATAGAAAATGTTAATACTTTATCCATAAACCATTAATGGTATAAAAATAACACATACAAAGTAAAACATATCACAAAATCATCAATTCAATATGTATGACAGAATCATAAAAAAACATCAAACAAGTGTAAAATAAATCAAAGGATATTGACATAGATGAAATAAAAACCATTTGAGAGAAATAACTCTTTCTATTTTAAAATCATTTAAAAGTAATATAATTATAATTGAAAGCATTAATATTTAAAATATTCTTATTATCTTGAAAGTGAATCTTAGAAGGTGTTATAATGGTGGAAAATAGATGCGCATTCCATTTATGTTAAGAAAATAATCTTTCCTTAATTTTTTCAAAAAGGTTTTAAATGACATTGTTTGAAAAACAATGGAATGATTCCTTTATAAACATCTTATAAAAAGTAAAACAAGGGAATAAATTATTTTAACACATATTCTAGGAAATGGTATAAATATTTTTAAATACATTTTTAAGAAACACATATGTGGATGATAAAGAGGTCCCAGTAGATACTCACATATAAAAAACCTCAGATATCAAAGTGATTGTAGAATTAACCCTAACATTGTACATTTCCTTGATTAAGGGTACGTTCACCTCATGTATAATATTTAAATAATTGTTATTAAATAATTCATGAACCTTATACAAAAATATGATATACCATTTGATCCTATAATATTTCATTGTTAATAATATATCAGTAGTATCATTGTTTCGGGTGTTAACTGATTCGTTTTCCCAAATATGATAGGTTATGTAAGCCATGTTTGTTATAGATAGGATGTATTTTATTTATATAAATAGTGATATTATGTTTTTAAAACAATATTTATAATTATAAAATGAAAATTATTCTTGAATGGCTTTGATGGGGAATGATTTTTAATCACGTTCGTGGAGACGGTAATCCGTACGTTTGCACGAGCGACAATATCATTCTTTTGATGGTAAAATCGTATTTAATTGGATGTTATATAATATATAATGAATCCTTATCATGTTATATTTATTATTTCCACCATTTATACTCATTATTATACCCATCCAAAAAATGAAGTGTTGAAATAACAAACTACACCGCGATGTGGAGACGGTAAGCTGTATGTACGCACGTATGGTGACTTTTCATTCATTGGATATATATAATAATGAATATGGTTGTACTATATTTATAATAATATCAATTTGTATATATGTTATTGGATTTATTATGTTTGTATGGAAACAAAAAAGGAAAAATTAAGAGAAATAAGAAAATAACTTTGAAAGAGGTGGTGAAATTATCACCTCTTCTTTGGGTGTTTCTTTTTCATTTGACCAAAAGGAATCATTATGATGGATTTAGAATCAATTTAAGGCCTCTAGATCGATATGAGGGTAGTTGGGAGGATATTTGAGTAGGGGGTTTCCTATATAAATGAATATGGAGGTGTGATTTCGAGTGAAGGGGAAGTGCCTTTTTATATGAGATATGAGGGTCACATTAGGAAAAGCTTGAAATATTATTTTATTATACATTAATATTGAGTTTATAATGGCACCAAAATGATTTATTTCGAGGATAAGGTGGGGATGGGTTGCTAAAGTAACCTGTCGCTGCTATAGTACTGAATAGTACCCGACGCCGCTATAGTGCTATGTGGTCGCTACAGTGACCTACCGCTGCTATAGTACCCATCATCGCAACAGTGCCCGCTGCTGTTATAGTACAGATACAGTACCTAGGCCCAAGGGGTTTTGAACCCCCATTTTTCATGTAAGATTCTGGTGTGCTTACCACTAATCCAAACCCCAACTACATTTAATACTTAGTTAAATATATTAACATTTACCATATATTATTGTATTATTATAATAAATGGATAATAATATTACTATAAAAAACCAAGAGAACCCAAAGTGATTCCTTATAGATATATATATATATCCTTATCTAAGTTCTTTGGTTGAACCTTATATTTTTAGGAATATTATATGAATTAATAATATAGTATTTGTTTTAAAAACTCATTTATGTCAATTTTGATACTATTTGGTCTTTTGTTATTGCGAAAGTCATAACAACACTATCACACAAGAATAAAATTTATTTAATAAACTCTAAAATGTCCTATTAATCTAGAAAATTAGTGGAATTCATTAGAAGACTCAATTTACATTTATTTGGATATTTATAATCTCATTTATTTTAATCTTTCATTAATAAGGTAATTACTGCATCATCATTGTGTCATAAATAAATTTAATTATTTAATGTCTAAAAATTAAAAATAAAATAATATTACGTAGGAAATCTTTTTTTATTTTTAATTAATATTTATATTGTAATTTATTTTATATATAACCCTATATTAAAAATTGTTTATTTACTAAACATTGAATTTAACACTTTTAACTCTTCTATAAATAAATTAATAATAAATGTCCTAATCTCATCCAAGTGGACCAGAATGATCATATATTTTTAACTATGGTATATTTTTGTAGAACAAACATATCCAATAGAATTAGGACACGTGTTAGGGTAATTATAATATCATTTTATACCTTTAATTACCTCATTTACTCTTAATTGGGGTAAATAAAAGTCAAAAGTTACTATTCACCAAAAACATTTTCATCCTATTAAACCACATTTTACTAACCGATATCAACAATTTCTCCCAAATTTTTGATATTCAATTCACAAAAGTTGTAAAATTACGTTTTATGCAAATTTGAAAATGCGCCTAAAACGTGGGTAAAAGACGTTAAAAGATTCTATAAAATTTTATACATATAATATTATAATAAAATGACTCCAATGAATTAAATTGAACATATTTATGCATTATGTATCTCTTTTAATGCAGTATTAATTTAAATAAAATAAGTATATATTTAAATATAATTTCTTTTTTAAACAATAACATAGTGTTTTTCAATATTCATCAAAAATTGAACGTTTTTAGAAGAATACCAAAAAATCATCCTAAGCTAAATTTGATATTCTAAATCCCAAAATGAAGTCCATTTTGAAAAAAAAATATTAAATTTCAACAAGTGTGTTTTACAATTCATAACAGCTAGTTTTTGTGGTCGTGGCATGTTAGAAATCAAAGTTGAATAAAATGAAAGCTGTGGTATTATTCAAAGAGAAGCATACCGTGGATGTTTGGGGTGTTATAACATAGTTAGTCCCATAATTCTAACAATTTTCCCCCACCATTTTCATGGATCTAATAATATAGTGTTCTAACCCTATTATGATTTTTTTTCGTAGTCTTTTCAGAAAACATCTTTGTGTATTCTCACACTTGTAGATACCTTGAAAAACATCTTGATATAATTATGAGTACACTGATATAGCATCATATATATGAGATTTTTTCTATGTGCTACTTTTGGATCAAAAAATATCACTCAGTGGGTCCTATAATAACAACCATGCTCTTTATTACACATGTAAAATAGATTTATTACATAATCTATTCACTTGATACAACCAAGAAGGTTGTGAGGTCTAGTGTCATTGGGGCTTAGGAACATTACATAATATCTTAGAACATAAAAAAACAAAATCTTTATTGAAAACATCATTTACATGACCACTACATTCCCTCATACTTATCATTGAATGGGATAACCTGAGGACATGCATAAGAAAATGGTGTGCGATAAAGCCCAGAAAAGGAATAAACATGGAATAACATGAGGAATACAATACATGTTAGACAATATTCATATCAACGGAGCACAATAGAAACATGTACTTAAAGGGATCATAAATCATGATAATCATTACATGTATATGTGGCATCAACACTTAACCTCGAATTAGCAGGAGCCAAGGATCATTGCACATGATGCATGAGTAAACCATCATTTTACATGAATCACATTTAATTAAATTAGTATGAGTCAACACCCATTTAACATGAAATATCATGATACTATACTTTACCCAATGTATTGGAGCGCTATCAGGGCGCACCCTTCTTAACCATTTCATTTCATGTATAAGTGTTCCACATGGATAATACAACATGGAATCAATTATCATCATTAATTCCATGATAAAGGGATGTGTAATAAATACATAATGATATATAATCAATAAATAAATTTGTATAAAGTTGAATACCAATGATAGATAAATGGACATGGTATTCACTACACAATGACATTGGCTTGGAAATCGTAGTGCAATTTCGGCAGCATAACAACGTGAAATAAGAACTCATAAAATAATGTTTGATGAGATATAAACAGGTTTCACATCATATTTACATGAAATGGATAGTAAGGGGTGATATATATACATGTAGTAACAAACTTTGTTTAATTTAGATGCATTATACAAAAGAATTACTTGGATGTCAAAGAGGAGAGAGATTTTTCTTCAGAATATAGGAATAGTAACGGGTGTATATGGGAGGAATTTATTGAGAGAGAAAGGGGAATATCATCATTCAAACTTAATGAGGGATGTATGGGGGAGGTGATAAATTATACCCCAACATTTATAATTGAAAATAAAAGGGCATAAAATTATTAAGAATCATGGATAAAAAGAGAATGGTAGGAATCCCTTACATGGATGTGTGATCCCAAAATCTCGGGAGAGGCTTGAGAGAGACTTATTGGGAACATGGGGAACCTTGGGAGGATTCTAGAGATGGGAGAGCAGGAGTTTCTCTAACTCCAATGGCTTTGAGTTAATTGGAAGTGGGATCTTGGGTGGGTTTATATAGGAAAAGATATGGAATTCATTATTATTTAGGTTTGGGACACCTCAGATTAAACTAATCTAAACCACTAACCATCCCATGGTTTTAGGCCATGGATTTTGAAAATAGGGAGTAGAAAACAATATATTATGAGGCCAATGGCCAAATATCTTAATGTAATATGGTTGCTTATGTGGAGATGAGTCACACTATCAAGGAAAACAATTTAAAAAGACAAAATGTTTTAATAATCTTGGAGGGACCATTAAAGAATTCTATACTAAATCAAACAAATCTAAAATCAAATTATTTTAATTCTATAACATATATCGACTAAAAAAATTTAGGTATTTTTATTACATCACAATTGGGTCATTATGATGCCATAAAACAAATTATATATTTAAAGGGAATTTAATTTTTACCAAAACATTTGACTGTCTCAGAAAATAATGAAAGATTCACTATGGGATAATTTCAACATCTTGATTCCAAAAATAATATTCATTTTTTCTAAATAATTTTTTTAAATACGTATATTTTTTAATTTAAAAATAAAAACTGACATTTACATAAAATTCATGTGTTTTGACAAAAACATATTTCAAACCTTAATAAAAATTACAATAGCATTCATTAAATTATACGATAATTTATATTTAATAAAAATTAATTTAATTAAAATAATAATATATTATTAAAATATTATTTAATTCAAAAATCCATTATTTCATCAAAATATATTTCTTTGTAGAGTATTAACTAAAGAAACTATTTGTGCTTTAAATACTATTTACCAAGTAACAATAATAAAAGGAATGCACATTCATTATACAAAAATAATGTACATATTAATAGTGATAGGGTCTTGTTACATAACCCCTTCTAATACCATCATAATACCAAAGGTTATGGTGTGTGATGATGACAAACTCTTAGGGTGGCATGGATAAAATCGTTCGGGTGGTAATCTCTACTAACTTCCACTTCTCCCGTAGTCAGTTCCGCTCAGGCATAATTTTTTCAAACCCTTCTTTGGATTTCTCAAGAGTGAATCCCAATGACTCCACCTCTTTTCCGATCTTCGACAAATGGGCTTCATATGGTGCAAGTCTACTAGATAAGGTCATTTCTTCCTTTGTCTGAGTAAATTGGATTTGTTAAATCCCTATATTTATACTAATAATGTGATCAGTGTTCAATGACTATATTAGCAACTATCACAATTCATAATTGTATTTTAATATCTATAAATGTAAAGCCAATGATGTTAACATTTTATATAACAATAATAAGATATTTAATACGATCAAGAGGAATTTCAATTAACAAAATTTTGGGTCGTTACAATCTTTTCCAATTAAGATATTTCACCCTCAAAATTTCCTTTTGCCACTCTAACACAAATGTGGGTTACTCTGATTCATCACTTACTCTGATTACCACGTTGCTTCATCAAACTCGTGGATTTTCCACAACACTATGAAGAGGATCATTGTCTTATTTGGTAGATCATTTATCTCAAAAATCTATGATATTCACTAGTTTCTCCTCGTAATAATGATCATCCTCTAGCTGTATAACCTCTGAAAAGGGTACATGTGAAGGGTCTGGTTTGTACTTCCTTAAGAGGGATACATGAAATACATCATGTACTTTGGCCATGGTAGGTGGAACTACTAGTCGATAGGCCACAACCACAAGATGATCAGGAATATCTAAGGGGACGATGTACTAAGGACTTGAATTCCATTTCTTTTCAATCTGCATGACCTTATTACATAGAGATATGCATAGAAATACCATGTCTCTATCTTTAAACTCAAGGTCTCATTGACGGTTTTCTTCATAACTCTTCTATCAACTTTGGGCAGCATTGATATGCTACTAAATGGTTTTCACCTTCTCCACCATTTTTTCGACCATTTCTATTCATAGAAGCTTACGCTCACCGACATCATCCCAATATGTCAGTGTTCTACACCCTTTCCCATACAGAACTTCATAATGTGTCATTATGATTCTTGAGTAGAAACTATTATTATATGAGAATTAATCTAGTGGATGATATTGATCGTATCCTCCTTTAAGGTCCATTGAACATGATCTTAACATATCTTCCAGTGTCTGAATAGTTTGATCAGATTGGCCATAAGTTTGAGGATGATTGGCCGTAATGAAGTTTAGTTCTATATCTCGATCATAGTAATGTCTCTTCGAAAACATAGTTGTGAATATTGTATCTCGATCAGATGCAATCGATAATGGTACCCCATGCAGCCTTACCACATCTGTGATATTTTTCTGTTCCAGTTGATCTAATGTGAAATCCTCCTGAATTGAAATAATGTGTGTATACATTGTAAGATGATCCACAAAAACCAATATTTCATTGTTGCCTTTGGAGATCTTCAGAAGTTTGGTGACAAATTCCATGGTGATGTTCTCCCATTTCCATGATGGTATGGGCAGTGGTTACATCATCCCATTAGACTTTGGACTCTCTGCCTTCACTTGATGACACACGAGGCACTTTGATGTATACTCAATGATCTTCTTCTTCATATTATCCCATCAATAATTCTCTCATAGATCTTGATAAATCATTGTGTTTCCTAGGTGAATAAAGAAATTTTAACTATGTGCATCATCCAAAAGTTCCTTCTTCATCTCTGGACATGATGAACACATAGTCATTTCCCAAATCTCATAATTCCTTCTTTAATTACATTGATATTGGAGGACTTCCCCTTTTTGATAGCCTCCACCTTCTTCTAAATTACCACAACATCCTTTTGAGAATCCACTAACCTTTCCAAAAGAGACGGTTGAACAATCATTTGTGAAATGATTGATGATGTTTCCTTCATTATGATTCCCATGTCTATCTTCATCAAATCAAATAATATTGGATCATTTTCAATTCTCATCAATGATAGAATCACTGGGTCCTTTGTACATAGAGAATCTTGAACATTGTTCGATTTCCTATGGTGGTAATGGATTTAGTATTCGTAGTCCTTGATCATCTTTAACCATCTCCATTGGGGCATGCTCAACTCTTTCTATGTGAATATATACTTAGGCTTTTTTGGTCCGTATATATTTCACACTTCTCCCCAAAGAGATAGTGCTGCCAAATTTTAAAAGTGAAGGTCACCGTAGCCAAAACCAAATCATGTGTCAGATACTTTTACTCATGAACATTCAATTTACTTGAAGAATATGCAATGAACTTTTCACTTTGCATCAACACATATCCCCTGACCTTCTTCAAATCATCACTGAATACAACAAAAAGTTCTCCAACTTTGGGTAATGTGAACATGGGTGCAGTGATATGCCTCCTGTTCAACTCCTTGAATCTTTCATTGCATTCAACACTCCATGAATACTTTACTCCCTTCCATGTTAGCTTGGTAAGTGGGTTGGAAAATCGTGAGAAATTTCTCACAAATAGTCGATAATATCCAACAAACCCCATGAAGCTAAATATATTTGTTACCGATGTTGGACTCGACCTTCCCTCAATCGCATCTGTTTTAGATGGATCCACATATATCCCATTTCTTGTGATGATATGGCCCAAGAATGAGACATACTTCAACAAAAACTCACACTTTCTGTACTTTTCATAGAGCTTATCCTTTCACAAGGTCTCTAGTATAGTTCTTAGATGCTCTTCATGATCATCCGTGGTTTTAGAGTATATTAGAATATAATCTATAAATACTACCATACATTTGGTGAGGTAATATCTAAAGACGCTATTCATCAAGTCCATGAAGATTTATAGAGCATTAGTGAGACGAAGGCATCACTATGAATTCATAGTGCCCGTATATTGTACGAAAAGTAGTCATGGGGATATCTTCCTTCTTCACCCTTACTTTATAATATCCCGACTGCAAATCTACCTTGAAGAAGAATTATGATCCACGTAGCTGATCGAATAAGTCATCAATTCATGGGAGATGATACTTGTTCTTTATCGTGATTTGTTTAATCTCATTATAATCTATTCAAAGGCGCATTGACCCATATTTCTTCTTGACGAAGAGGACTGGAGGACCCCATGGTGAAGCCCTAGGGTGTATAAACCCTTTATCCAGATTTTTCTATAGTTGTTTCTTTAGATCCTAAAACTCCACAACAACCATTCTATATGGAGTCTTGGTTATTGGTAATGCACCAGGTATAAGATCAATTTAGAATTCAGCATCTACTGTTGGAGGAAGACCGGTCAATTCCTCGAGAAACACTTCAACGAATTACCTCACAATAGTCATGTCTTCAAAGATGGTTGCCTCATTAGACTCAGTAATCTAATCCAGATATGCATACTCATTGGGTAGTAATATCCATGCTTGAGAGGTTGGAGATAAATAAGATTCATATTACTCCTTGCACTTGTATAGAATCAGGGGTCGATTATCCGTATGGAGAGTGATTTCCCTCTCACCGAAATTTATGTTGGCTCTATATAAGGAAAGCAAATCCATGCTGAGAATTGAATCAAATTACACCAAAGGAAGTATGACGTGGTTCTCCAGGAAGTTCAATCCATAAATTATGATTTGGGAGGAGTTATATTCATGGGAAGTAATGATTTCACCATTTTCCGAACACACCGACATCATTATTTCCATGATTTTTGGTGTTGTTGGTATTTTTGTACTAAAATTTGGGGATATAAATGAATACGTTGAACCATGGATGATAACCCTAACTTTCACTTTTTGATTCTATTTCTACTTATTTAATTCATCCAAAAAAACATAAGGAAGACATCTATTAAACACATAAATGGGATTCTTAATAAAAAACAGATGACTTGTAAATAAATCTTATTTCCTTAACTTATGAATCTATAGGCTTAAATCAATGTTATCCATTATCTACATTCTAACATATATTCATATGGGATTTTTTTAATTCCCCTAATAATGGTTCATACTAATATTTTGAATTTACCAATGCATATCACTTGGGAGCTTCATGACCAAGAGTGAAGCGAGGCCCGTTTTCGTGCACCAGATCCCGTTCGAGTCTAGCTCAAAGCGTTGTTTTGGGGTTTTACTCCGGGGATACATCTGTGCCAGAGCCGCCTCTACCTGCTCGAATCCAGACAGGGATGTATTTTCTTGATAAACCACATACTCAATACTCACCAAAACATAGGGATGTTTTTGTAATACATTTTCTGGTCTCTATTGATTCTCTAGGGTTTTCAAATTCAAATCCCAAAAATAACTAAACCTATCCACTGATACCAACTATAACAACTCTTCTCTTTATTACACCCTGAAACATGATTTATTACATAAAATCTTCAATTGATACAACATAGAAGATCGTGAGGTCTTGTGACTTTGGCGTTTAGGAACATTACATAACACCATAAAACATAAAACACACAATATCTTTATTGAAAAAATCTATTACATGATGACTACATTCCAACGTACTTAGCATTTCAGGGGATAACCTGATTACATGCATAAGAAAAGGGAGAGCTATAAATCCTGGTAAGAGAATAATCTTGGAATAACATGAGGAATACACTACATGTTTGAAAATAGTCATATCAATGGTGCACAAGAGAAAATTAAAATAAAGTAATGATAAATAATGATAATCATAACATGGAAATGTTTCATCAACCTTAACATGGAATTGGCATGAGCCAAGGCCCATTGAACATGGATCTTGAGTAAAACCTCATTGAACATGAAACATGAGTAAAACATTGTTGCAGTTGAATTATTATGATCCAAAACCCATTGAACATAACATATCATGATTCTATACTTTACCCAATGCATTGGAACGGTATCAGGGCGCACCCTTCTAAAACGTTTTATTTCATGCATAAGTGTTCCACATGTATCATACAACATGGAATCAATCATAATCGTTTATTCCACGATAAAGGGATATGGAATACATACATAACAATTTATAATAAATAAGTGAATTTTAATAAAGGTGAATACCCTTGATAGAGAAATGGGTATGGTATTCACTACACAATGACATTGGCATAGAAAATCGTAGTACAATTTCAGCAGTATAACGACGTGAAATAATAACTCATAAAAATGGTTGATCAGAGAGAAAGGGGTGTATCATCATATTAACGTGAAATGGACTGTAAGAGGTCACAAATATACATTTACCAACAAATTTAATGGAATTTATATATATAATACAAAATAATTATTTGGATGTTAAAGAGGAGAGAAAAATTCCTTTTGGAATTTTGACATAGTAACGTGTGTACATGGGAGGCATTTAATGAGAGAGAAAGGGGTATATCATCATTCAAACACAAGGATTGAATTTTGGGGGAGGTGTAAAATCATACTCCCAACATTTATAATTGAAAATAAAAGGGAATTACAGTATTAAGAAACTTGGATAAAAAGAGAAATGTAGAAATCCCTTACATGGATGTGTGATCCCAAAAGCTTTATAGATGCTTGAGAGAGGCTTCGTGGGACTATGTGGAACCACATGAGGATTCTAGAGATTGGATGTCAGGGGTTGGTTTAACTCCAAAGGCTTTGATTGAAGAGGAAGTGAGAGCTTGAGTGGGTTTATATAGGGAAGGAGAGGGAATTCTTCATTATTTAGGTTTGGGACACCTCACATTAAACAAATCAAAATCAGAAACAAGCACTTGGTTTTTGGCCATGTTTTTTGAAAAAGGGGAGTGGAATAAAATATTTTATGAGTCCAATGGCCGACATTCTTAAAATAATATAGTTTTTTATTTGGAGGCAACTCACACTCTCATGGAAGACAATTTAAAATGTCAAAATGGTTTATAAGTCTTGGAGAGTCCACTAAAGAATTGTAAAATAAATCAAACAAATCTAAAATCACATTATTTTCATAATGAACCATATATTTTTTGAATAATGTTTATATTATTTTATTACACCACTATTGGGTCACTATGATGTCATAAAACGCATTATATATTTAAAGAGTATTTATTTTTTACCCAAAAATTCAACTTGCTCAGAAAATTATGAAAAATTCACCGTTGGATAATTTCAATGTCCTGATTCCAAAAATAATATTCAATTTTTTTAAATATGTGAATTTTTAATTTTAAAATAATAACGGTTACAGAAAATTCATGGCTTTTGAAAAAAATAACTTTCAAACCATAATAAAAATTACAATTACATTAATAATATTATATGATAATTTATATTTAACAAAAATTAATTTAATAATAATAATATTGTTTTATTAAAATATAATTTAATTCAAAAATCCATTAATTCATCAAAATAGATATCATTTAGGAATTTTAACTAAAAATACTATTGGTGCTTTAAAACTATTAACAAAGTAAAATTAATAAAATGAACGCACATTCTATATTAAAAAATAATGTACATAGTCATAGTGCTAGGGTATTGTTACATATCCCCTTATAACTTCCGCATATGATCGAAGGGTAAGGTGTTCAATGGTGACAGACTCTTTGGGTGGCTTAGATAACATCCCTCGGGTGGTTATCTCTATTAACTTCCAGTTCTCCCATAGTCAGTTCTGATCAAGCTTAATGTGTTCAAGCTTAGATTTTTATTGGTAAAAAAAGAACCCCATTGAAACCACCACATTTCCGAGCTCAGAAAAATCGGCTTCATACATGGAAAGTCGACTGGATGAGGCCATCATTTCTTTTTTCTGAGTAAATTAGATTTGTTAAAGCCCTAGATTTATACTAATCATGTGAGCACTTTTCAACTGCTACATTAGAAAATGATCACAATTCATAACAGTATTTAAAAATCCAGAATCATAAAACCAATGAATTTAAAATTTTATATAATAATAATAATAATAAATTTAATGATATCAAGAGAAATTTCCATTAATTAAGGTTTGGGTCGTTAGACCTATTGTATCATAATCAAGTGTATCAGTTGACCCTAAAAAGAATTGTGATGTAGTTTAATATGATAAGCCTATGAATGTGGTTGATATTTGATTTTTATTGGGGACATATGTATATAACAACAATTTCATAAAAGTATTTTAACTTATTACTTCACCTTAAACTAGTTATATAGGAAGTGTGTCAATATCTTTTAGTCTTAAGACTCTGGTAAATACTTTCAGGAGCAGAAAGAGAGGCTTATCTTATATCCTATTCTAATTTTTCCTGAGCCAGATATAGGTTATAACGTCTTCAATGATGCATTAGGAATCATCCAAGGAGTAGTGCTAATGCAGGAAGATAGATTAATTGTGTATATATCATGACTGTTGAGGACTCATGAATGAAACTACCCAACACACGACCTTGAGATAGTAGCAGTTTTCCATTCATTAAAATGTTGTAGACATTATATGTAGGGTGAGAACTTTTTGTTGTACATAGATAAAACGATCCTCTAATATATATTTAAATAGTGTGACTTAAACCTCAGAAAGAGGATATGTGTTGAATATCATCAATCCTTTTATTTTAATCTTTTCTATATTCAATGGAAGGGAAATGTAGTTTTAGATGCACTGAGTCAAAATAACTCAATAACAGGCTATAGAAGAATCCTGTATTGAATAAACGTTAACAGACTATTAACCTGAGATGAATCTAGTTTTTCATGATCATCTAGAGTAGTCTTACCTCACTCCTTTGATAGTTGTGTATTCCCTCCTTGAGAAGGTGTAGGGTGGACAATTTTCTGATCATGAGGGGTTCGTTCTCCATGATAGTATATTAGGAGAACACCCACCTTCGTATTGGTTCATGGTTATATGGGACACAATACATATTCATGGAGATATATGGGTACTTAAAAATATTATAGTGATGTTTATACGTGAGTCCCACACTTCTTATTGGTCAATTCACCAATGTGTCATCAAGATGTATTGAGATATTCGACACCAGTATAGACGGCCTATGATTAAATGTCAGATGGAAGGATTTTTCACTAGTTATTCCACCTATTAGTATTTGAAGGCAGTGCACTAGAGTCCAACAAGTTTATTACATCCACTTCAAGTACCAGAATGGGAATGAGAATATATTTCTTTGGATTTCGTAGTCATCTTACCTTGGTCACTTAAAGGTAGAGACACTGTATGGGCTATCATAGATAGATTTAAATAAGTGGATAACTACATTAAAATTTAAGATAAATTCATAGATGATGTGCTGGGAAGACTGTATGTCCATTGGATTATACGAATAGACGTGGTCCCTCATACTATCATTTCAAAGAGGGGTGATCATTTCACATAACGATTATTTTTGGTATTGTTGAATGAATTAGGAACATAGTTTCTTCTAAGAATATATTGTCACCCTCAAACTAATGGAAAATCCGAATGGTCAATACAGGTTCTAGAGGATATTCTATAATAATGTGTCCTTGATTTTAGCAGTTATTTGGAGAAGAGTTTCCCTTTTATTGAGTATTCCAATAATAATGTATTTTAAGTGATAATTCAGATGGATAATTTTGAGGTCGTATATGGTGTGTCTGAACGTTCACCTCTGTTTTGGATAGAGATAGGGGAGGTATCCCTATCATGTTTTCATCTCACTAGGGAAAATTTAGAGCAGGTTCAACTGATCCAAATGCGTAAGACAACTAGTCAGTCTAGACATAAATGATATTCCGATCGCAACCAATGACCTCTAGAGATTGAGTCATAGGTTCATGATTTCAACTAGGTATCTCTCATACTAGGGGATCAATAATTATAGATTGAAGGGAAGATATTTCCTCGTTATATAGGGTCATTTGAGATTCTAGGGAGAGTCGAGCTGGAAGCCTTTCAGTTGCTACTACCTCAGAGGTATCTTTCCATGCATGTTGTCTTCCATGTTTCATAGCTTCACCAATAACATGTTGACTCATCTCATACATTTGAGCCTAAGGAAGATGAGATAAATCCCGATTCTACTTTTGAGGGGTATCTAGTATGTGTTATTCATGGTAATACGAAGGCTCTCAGACGTCGGTTTGTCCCTCTAATACATGTTCTATGTAATCACATACACGTGTAGGAAGAGGATTGGGAGAGGAAGTATGACATACATTCTTAGTGGATTGAATTTCTCACATACATTTTTTTTCACCATTGGATTGTGAACTCAAGGATGAGTTATTTTAAAGGGAAAAGACTGTAAGAACCCTATTTTTTACTCTGGTATGGATTCTTTATTTTTCGGAATAATTCATTATTTTGGACCTAATATGGATTCCTAATGAGTTAGTGAAGTGTTAAAAGGGTCCAAGGTTTTTTAGAGCCCAGAACACATATTTTTGAAAATCATTGGCAAGGTCGCACAGGTAGGGAAAACTGAGGAGGATGGTCACATTGTTAGATCAAACCGTGCAGATGGTCAACATTTTTGTGTAGTGCCATCTCGCATTGCTGGAACACGATTTCCCTAATTGTGTGGACTAACCACATTGTATTCCCATTTTCCCACATACAAATGGATGTTTGAAACATGATTTGGGATACAGTGTGAAAAAACCATGCACATTATTTCCAAACTGTATGTATTGCGGTCCTTTTATGTCGTTATATGTCTCTCTTTCTCTCGACAATGTTATCGAGGTGTGATATTATTTACTTTTTCATAGAACTACTCTAATATTAACCAAATAAATGGCCTATAATAGAGGGTTGTAGTCATACATGCCAAAGGATAGTGGTTTATAGCTCATCCCTCAAGTACATTGATTTTGAAATTATTTTGTGGGGCCCATTGATTTCATCAATTGAAATTTATTGAATTTATATTTCATTCTTATAATAATTATAACTGCACGGTTATGATCTTATAAAAATATGTGATTACATGTTTGTTGTTATTCCCACACTGCTCAAAATCCCATGTACGATGGTATTCCATAGCTGATTTTTTCATGTTTTGACACTATTGAGGCATCATTCAGATGTGCTCAAGCTTTACCACACTACTGGTAGGACTACTTATAAAAAATATTATTATATCATGTAATGGTGAATAGAAAGTAACATGTACATTCCAATTAACCTAACTAAGGTACGTTCTTTAATTTGATAATTAAATGTGAAATAGAAATTGTAATGTATACTAACTATATGAATTGATTGAATTTAAATGTGAATGAACTATAGGATGCATATCTGTATCACACCTTACCATGTTGATGGAAGGTAGAAGAGCGAAACATAATTATTAAATAATCCATAAATTGATTTAATAATGGTTTCATGATACTTTTTAATGTCTCATTATTGAAATGAATGTCTTGAACAAAATGGACATATTTATAAATTATGAATTGATTAAAGGGTTATATACAAATTGGACTTATCACACTAATGAATGTTGTGGGTAGAATATAATGAAATATAATATAACTTCATTTTAAAATTGGAGTGGATATATTCATGATAATTATAATTATTTTTAGGGAATACCTTGATAACATGAGAATCCCATTCTGGATCAAGAATGCACCTTTCTTAGGATGAGAACCACCAAGATCATGATCCTTGTATATTATTAGATTCACGGTATGACATCAAATGATCAATATCATAGTAATATAGTATGTCGTGGATACACTCCATGGATATAGTAATAAAATTTAGGTTCCATGTTTAAATCCCATATGGCCAAGTCACTACATAGCCCCATTTTACATTGGATAATAACCTTGGATTCTATAAGCATATTCTTATGGAGTTACGTGAAATTTTCTCCATAGATTAAACACTTACCCTTATCCAGGCTACCATTATTATTTAGTTAGTCACCCTAGAGGTATACCTTTCCATGGTTATTAACATGGAACTTAATTATTAAATATCATTACAGGTTACCTAGTCACAGCATTGAACAATCACTATTTCTTTCATAGGGATTATTTATAAACATGTAATAATAAATTAATGAATTAGTTATATGTTCAGAAACCAACTGAGAGGTGAATAAGGTTCTTGGGAATTTATATACATTGTAATAATTTACTATATATACGCATTCATGCACACTAATAAATTACCATTACATGGGCCGAAGGATATAGTCACCATTGGAGGCGGTCCACTGAGATTTATCTCACACCATCAATGGGATCCATTTGGAACCCAGAGAAAAATTAATTATTATAGGTGTTGACAAAGGGAAGAGTATGACTTCGAACACATTATTTCTTAATTTTTGGGATTGAGCTATATAGTATATGACTCAGCCAGATATCAGGATACGTTGGATAGTCTGTTTTATTTCCATTATACTTTGGAGGAACATGTTATTCATGATGACTTGTACCATGTTTTCCAATTTTCTAGTGAGATGACATATCCTCCTTAGTTATTCTATTTATTTTAGTTATTATCTTCATTTTATATCTATTACATTAAATATTCCACTATTTACAAATATTACATCAACTATTTTCCTCTTTTATTATATATCCAACGTGATATATTCAGGTAATGAGGTCATTGTATCCCTATATAAATAAGGTAAAACCACATTTCTAGTTGGGAACCTCTACTGTTTGAGGAGATGTATCGGAGGCCATGTGTCCCACCGAGTTCAGGGAACTTATTAAGTGGAATATGGGTCTGGGATATCACAAACCCTTAAACATTAATTCATTTATCTGAGGAATCTATTTTTATCCTCAAAAGGGGAATAAACCAAAAATGATTAATTATAAAGGATAAACACAATAAAATAGGTTCATCTAGATGTAAAAGTAAAATGTTTCTAGAATATGATGGTATCATAGAACCACCTAATCATATAATAGCTTTTCCTTGAGCTTATCCAATATATAGTATGGGGTCTCAGTAAAAAATATTTATCCACTATGCTCACATATCTGATTCCCTCTCCCAGTTTTTGACTGGAACACACCAATTATTCAATAGATCATTAACTAGAGACATATTCCATAACCATATATACATCGTAATATGATCCAAAATCAATATTTGATTCCCCATAAATGACATATCTAAACTTTGATCAATATCATAATTCTCTAAAATAGTAGAAGGGTCAGGATGGAATTTATGATTCTTTGAAAAATGAATGATTTCATTCATGGAACTGTAGCATTGTGGAAGTGCCAAACAGTATTCTAATATACATACCCCTTCAACTATTTTAAACATCACAAAAAACTTGGGACAGGATTTACCTTTATTATTGGGTTCTATTTCCACAACCTATGAGACACATTGTAGAAAACATGTTGACCCACATAATACTCTTGTGGGAAACCCCAATGCTCCAATAAATATTTCTATTTACTATGCACAGTCGTCAACCACTTCATCATCAACTGAACCTTGATAGATGTCTCCTATATAATACAATGTCCATAAATCACTGACTCATCATTCTTCAAGAATTAAAAAGTCATTTGTCTTTTCATTCCAAAATATTTCCCAAATTGGTTCAAGTTGATAGATTCATGGATTTCGTTATTATTAGAGAACTCCATGAGTGGAAATTTTATATCCATGTACCACTAAAATCCAAAACACAAACTCATATCATATCTTCTAGAATAATAATAGTCCCATTATATTTTCCACCAATATATAGATGATATGTTATGCTCAGATGAAAATATATTCCTAGAACCTTATAAATACCATTCCAGAAGAAATATGTGAATTGAGGAACCATATAATAAATGATACACCTCGGACCATTATGAAACTGAACCATCACCAACATATAATGACTATGAAAATCATCAATATTGATGGTGTCCCTGATAGGAAATAAGTGGGATATATTTTATAGTTAATACATTATCACCCATTCTGCATAATTATTAATATATTCTCTTGTTAATGCTTTCTGAATGTCTATAGTGATATCAACCCATTTCCCTTCCAAACCTGGCAGAGTATACAATGTCTAAGAAGACCTCTGAAGTTCATTCTTCAGATAATGAAAGGTAAAACTTATCACAATTAATTTCTATACCTTATTTTTTATTCATGTAAAAGAGTACTAACTATGAATATTACTATAAAAATTTTTTATACCTGATGTATTTCCCATCTAGAATAATTATCCCCTATTATTAAATCGTCACATAATCCAGTAGGAACCCATAAGTTTCTATAGAAAAAAAGGAACATAATTTTTATCAATATACCATCCAAATGGTGTGTCCCCACTATACAAGATATCTCTCAAATATAATACTTTCAAATAATATAAAATCCCTATATTTATCTGGTCAAAATTTATAGTTTTAACCGATGTGGAAGTCAGAGCTACTAATTCAAAGGTCTCGATAACATCAAGACACATGTTTCTAAAAAGCACATTAATTTTCCACTCATTCCATGACACAAAAAATTCCCATATCTACATATCCCAAATCAATTCATTAGCAACAATGTCTCCCTTCCCTAGTGTATAATACAAATCAATGTTGAAATACCGTAGATAATCAACCAAACTCCTCTATTTATGGTTAAAATTAAACTAAAAAAAAGATTTAAAAGTGGATCTTGGGTTCTGTTTACACCACTAACATTTCCCCATAAGATAATTTCATCAAAATATAAGGTAATTTACCATCGTAGAATACTATTGTTATTGATTAGGATATTTCCTCTCATACATTAATAGGTTTATAGATCAATAATTAACTACTTATTCTTCTTATATCGGAACTCCATTATGTCGAACTCATAATGCATCAAAATACACTATGTTGTCCTTACCTAAAACAGGTAATGTGAGGATCAATTTTACAATAACCAAGTGATGACATAAATAGACATTACATCACTTTTCCAAAATACGTAATATAGTAAAAAAATCTACACCTGGAATTTGCAATAGTATTTTACCTTTGGAAACAATGAACATTAAAACATGTACATACATGAGCTACAATATCTCCCACTATGTTCCTCTTGACTAGCACCATTCTTAGACACGTAAAATAGAATACGTATATCCATAACATTGGGAATGAAACTAAAAAATTTGGTGAGCTCAAATTATTAGTAAGGTTAAATAATGGATATATTTAAGAATAATCATGACCATTATGGTATGACATCATGATCATGAAAATAATAGATTACACCATACATATTAATGATCATATACATAAATCATGGCATAAAGCATGAATTTTTATAAGAAATAAACCATAAGGAAATAAATAGAATTAAATAGGAAAACATAACATTGGAATAAAAAAACGATTTGTGTAAAACACAAGAGTATATAAAATGATTTCCAATGTCATCAAGGAATCACTACCATGGATATATTAGTGGACAATGTACTTTAATAAATCAGGTCCACACCTCGTTACAATCCTATATTACTGAACTGAGTTCAATATTCACTGAAGCCCTATTTTACTAACACATGTTAACTCCTCATTTTATCCCAGTATTACTGAACTGAGTCCACTCTTCATTCCAAACATTTAATATTGAACTGAGCTCATTTTTCACTCTATACATGTTTATTTAATTAGATATTAATATTTACCCAATGCATTTGCGAGAGATTTTGGTCCAAACCATATCATAAAAAAATTGTACATACATGTTCCCAAAATTCATAAATAATCATATCATAAACCATGAAATGAAGTGGGTCTCATAAACATATAATGACTCTTCAACCAGTAGAAAATAATATGTTTCATAATCATTTCATCTAACCATTACCTATGAAAGGAAGCAGATATCAAAATCATATAAAATATGAATGATAAATGTGATTCATAAACATCATGACATCAAATAAAAAATGTTCCTGAGAAAGAAAATGAATGGAAACATTAGGTCCTTTCCTAGAAAGGTATGAGTCACATCAAAAGATGTAATTTCTGATGGAAAATAATATTGAAATATTTATTAGGGCCATCTATTGTAGAAAATATATTTTCTCCAATGAAAATGAGTCTTAAAACGTATAATCTTTTTAAAAACATATTCTTGAAAATAAACATGAAAACCTATAAAGGTATCATTGAAAATATTTTTAAATCCATTTTTATTTAGAAAAATTATATGGGAGCATTAAATCCTTTTGAAAACTATTTTCCTTGAAATTTTATAAAATAATATTGAAATAATTTAAAAAACATTTTTCCTTGAAAACCTATCAAAGTGAATGTCATATGATAAATAGTATATGGTTTTGGAAATAATAATATTCATTGTATTAGAATATGGATATTCATGCAAATTTTTAATAATGAATCATTAAAATTAATTCAATATTTAATGATAATGTTAAGGATCAATAAATGAAGTAAAATTTCAAGGATTGTCATTAAGAACATTCTTTAGGATAATAATCTTTAAACATCCCAAAGTGTTTGATACCACTTTGAAACATTTCAATATTAATCCCCATAAAGGTATGACATTATGAAACTTATAGTATAATTAGATTATTTATATTAGTGATATAACTTCTGAAAAGGGTTTATATACACAAAATAAAAGTGAATTGGTGCATAATAATAAATATGTCTCTATAGAACATAAATTGACACCAAAATCTGTTGCATTAAACACCATTTTGTTGTGTAGTCCTCCTATATAGTGGATTAAAATATTTTACTAACATATACCAACCATTAATAATTATTTTATTATCAAATATTAACTTCTTACATTGTTTTATTACCCATTTGTTTACACAATTTTATGATTTTATATATTTCGCGTGTTATTTACATAGTTTTCTTAAATATGTTTCGACTTTTGAGTTTTTTTTCCTATGAATCTGATAATGAAAAAGTAATCTAAATTATTTAAATCATGAATTAATTATAATATATATTCATTATATTTGTATTCATAGTAGTCCATAATATTTTTATATTAGAAATAAAGTGCACTGTTCATGAAGACTGTAGGTCATACGTAGACATGAATGGTACATTAAATTTTTTAAATAGAATAAAATATAAATAAAAAATATCTATATTATAATTCCATTGTCTTATCAATGTTATATATGTTACATTGTTTTATTAAAATTATTCTTAATATTTTCCATGTATTAGGCAAACAAATCACATCACATCGAGGGGGAAATAGTATACACAACCTCAAATGATGTTTTTGTATTTACAAAAAATGGGATTTATAAATCGGATATGTTATAAAAGTATAAAATAAGAATAAAGGAATAATAAATATCATATATATATCATGTAAAAAAATATATTCCATCATAATGGCCACTATGATTGGAGGTAAAGTAAAAATGATCAATTATCGTTTCGTGAGGCAGTAGTTCACCATACACGGACGAAAATAGTTTGATCAGTAATAATTAAATGGAAGTGTGGGTAATTATATTTCAAACAAGTTTAATAAAAAATACTAGTATATTCATTATACAATATTTTTTATATTTTTATTAAATTAATAATTTATGAGGGATTGGATAATTGAATTAATACTAAAAAGCTAATGGAATTTGGATAACTCTTAATCAGGTAACTCTTTCTCTTTGTACCAAAATAATTCCTTGGATGTCTTCTTTAAAAAATTGAGGATTATATAAATAGTTCATGGATTTTTGGATAATAAATGGGTATATTTTTGATGAGACAATGTGTCTTTATTGGTGTGAGGAAGGGGTAGAGTGATTTCAATTTTATAGTGGGGGTGAGTGGCACTCTTGTAAATACCAAATGGTATTCCCTAATGGGAGGTCTACCTTACCAAAAGTTCCACAAAAAATAAAAAATAATGGATTATAATAATTTATTAATAAAACAACAACCACAAATAAAAATATATTCATTTGAATAATTTTATTCAGCAACATCTACGATTACTTAATTTTATCATTTCAGTTTTTTAAGGCATCTAGTTTTCTAATCTAATTAATTTAGGAATTTTGAAAAAGATAAAGTTATATTTATTGTAAAATATTTAAACATTTAATTATTATATTATATCTAATTTATAAAATAAAATACAAATTTTTTTTGGAAGTTAATTTTAAAACATGTGCATTTGATGCTCTAAAACACTGCATAAACCAAGACCATGTTAATAATATTTTTACAATATATTGATAAATATAATAATAATAAAAGATAATTTGGTTAATTAATAGACCAAATAAAATATTTATTAAAACATAAAAATCACTTGTCATAATATAGAAATTTTATTAATATTAAATAATATAATAAAATAACATTTATTGTAAAACAACCAAAATGCTAATTTTGAAATTACTTATGTAATTAAAATTTTAAAATATGAAAATAATATTAGAATTAAAATATATTAAGTTTATAGCTATGTATCATGATATATTCATCTACGAAAATATTTAATTATCAAATTTAAATAAACAAACTTTGCTCTTAATATTTATAGTATCATTTATTTTTGATAATTATTAACTAAATAATAACTATGTTGGAATTTCATAAGAATTTTATATAACTAAAATTTATATATGAAAACTTTTGAAAAAATAAAATGATAAAAATAACCCATTTATCGTTACAAATGATATTTATAACTGAAAAAATGATGTTTTTGCATATCTCAAGGTTTTATAAATGATAAATGTTTGGAATTTTCATTTTTTAATATTCTTTATTTAACCATTTATATAGGAAACTACCAATTAAATATAACCAAATAAACCATGAAATTTAAACCATGTTTTGATATTTTCAAATTATTCAATTCCAATGGATTTTGTACCATTTTCCATGGAATTTTGGTTGTTATGATTAAGGTTTAATCCCTTATTAGTAATAATCTTACTATAATAAGTGTAATAAATTCGAATAATATTCAATAATATTTTTTGTAAAAAATTAATTTTATATTATTAGACAAAAATATTTTACTGATCACAACTATGTATGTCTATTTTTCAAAATTCTATTGACCAATGTGGGAATATTATGATTAACACTCATCCCACACACTTAGTGAGAAAGAAGGTTTTTAATGTAAATATTCTCAAAAGATTAATAGGTTTTTATGTCTAATTTAAATGTAAAATGAAATCAAATGACCTAAAAATATTAATATATGAATAATTTTTCTATTGTGACATCAAATATAAATTTATAAAATAATTTCACAGTAATCAATTTTAAACAAAATGTCTCTTTTTATTTAAATTGCAGTACATTTTTACTATTCATCAAAAAATGATGCTTCTCAATGAAATCCCAAATATTCACCTTAATCTAATTTCCACATTCTGAATTCGAAAATTATATTTATTTTGAAATTTAAATTTATAAAATTTTGAAAATTTAATTTTAAAATATGTGATTTATTAAAAGACAGTGAAACCATGTCTTCATTACAATGCAAGCCAACTCAGTGTGGTGTGTAGAATTATATTAACATGGTATTTCAAATAATGATATAAAAATAAAATTTATTCTAAAATGAAAATATTTTAATCTCTTGGGGTTTCACATTCTACCCACCTTAATTTAAATTTCATCCTCTCAATTTAAACATGATCATAATAGTCATGAAACTGATATATGAAAATAAAATATTGTTAAAAAACCCACATCTTAAATAGGGTTAATAAAATATCTTATTAATATGATATTAATAATGTAAAATTGTCACGTAACTTTGTTCCCTGGCAGGATAACATATGTGGGAAATCGAGACATGGATATAGATGAAAAATAAAACAATCATATTCTGATGTAGTTTTATAGAGAACAAGTTTAGGAGAAATTAATCAATCCCGACACCATAAATTGATGATGATCTATGATACAATTATGATACATTAGAAAAGAAGGTAATTAAACAAAATTTTCTGTTTCAAGATCATTTTGGGAGTTGAATAATTCTTTCACACTCTATGAATATATGTAAATATACTTACATGGAATGTTTGTATAATCACAATATTATCCTTTGGTTATGCCTGGATCGGTTTCTACATTATATCTTAAAAAACGATTCATCATATATTGATGTAATATATCAATCTATAAAACAAAATTCAAATTTCAACATTAAAAATTTCCTTAATGGGTAACCTTATCAAAATATTTTGATCCCATAGTTTAGAATCTTTTCTATGGAATTTAGTTGTATATAATTAAATTATCTATATGAATCATATCTTTTTACAAGATTAAGTCTACATTTGGGACATATTAAGGCCTATCATTCCCGCAAACCATGTGTTTTCCAAAAAAAAATAAACATACTACCAAATCACATTTGATGGTACCATTCAGTATGTGATCTCTCATATTTAATGAAAAATCACTTTAGTACCAGCATTATATATATCATAAATCATATCATCAGAACATCATGAAAAAATATTTTTTCCAAATTTTCCATAGAAAAAATACTAATAATAACATTAATCATTCCAATTATTTTGTGTTAATAACATATTTTTTACCTTGATCACTTATCTTCTTCTGGGGAATATTATCTAGGTTCATGGGTTATTCATTTTCATAGTGCACCTTATCAATACAGTTGATGAATTTAACATTAGGAATTTTTTTATTTCACTTTTAATATTGAGAATTCTTCCCTCCTTCTCCACACTACAAAAAAAACCTTCCCCTTTTAAACATGCTCAATGGTGTTTCTTTTCACAAGTATCACAAGTTGGAAAACCCTTATTTCCATTTTCCCTTTATCAACATCATTCTAAAATTTATTCTTCTTGTAATTTGTTTATCTGAATACATAATACAAGGAGAATTATTCTCTTTCTCGATAGCACATAATATTATTTCATCATATAATGAAATGGATTGAGACACTAGAACTCTTCGGTCACTTCTCTTCTATCATTCAATGAAATGATCAATAATTTATTTTGTGTTGTGTAGGAAGTCAATATCATACCTTTATAACCATATAAATGTGGCTTCATAGTCTACAAAACTTTTATCTCCATTTTTCTATAAACTAAGGAAAATTATTGTCATCTTAATTTTTTTTATCACAAGGGATATATATATATTGAATAATTGATCCTTATAATATTACCATTCCATATTTTATATCTCATATTCATACCTTGTATTTGGGATCAACATTCAACACTGGTTGACTTTATTTGTAAGAAAATACATTTTAAGTATACCCTTATCCATTTCACCACATCCCAATTCCACAAATATCTTCTCCAAATACTTAATTCACTGATCAAATATAATTGGATTAGTAGTCCCACTAATGGATGGGGGCCTCCATCACATAAATCAATCAAACATGGGAGAGTCTCTTTGAGGAATAGTTTCCTCCATATTGAAAATATTATGTGTCAAAATATTGATAAAATTCAGAAACATTTCCAAAACATTCTCAGTTCCAACACTTTCTCTATCAGTTTCCTCGGCTGGGGAATATCTACATTTTACATGAGAACTAATACCATTGTTCCTTACCTGTTTCATTTCTAAACAAGATATTATAAAGCAGATTATCACAAAAAATTATTAACTATTTATAACTCTATATATGGTGTAATATATATTAATAAATTTATTTTTATATACTTTCATAATCAATAACATGGAATCATTGGGGATATCATTACTTAAAAATTCTTCATAATTTTAGTTAATGAAAATTTGAACTGTCATAAGAGAATACACCTTGACAGTCAAATGAGGTGTGTAGTAAGGCGCATTATTTTGTACCATTTTACCCCCATGTCTAGCCCAACATAACTTTTTATATTTATTACTACTACGTACATTTATTCCAAAAACATTTCCACTTGCAGTGTCTAGATAAGGATGTATTTCTTGGAATACCCACATTATCTCTACCTTACCAAAATTCTATGATGTTCGTATATAATTATACTCAATGTATATTTAAGGGTTATGTTCAGTAATCTATGTTTTCTAAAAATAGTATCCAAGGTCATTTCTAAAAATCCATTGATACTGATGGTAACACCCCAACTATAGAATCCTGGGGCCAATTCATTATCTTATTACATTAGAAAGATTATAAGGAATAAAATCCCAAAGGATTGGTTAGTTTTGTAGTTTAATAAATATAGTTTACATACATGATTCCTATAATACATTGGAAAATAAAAAATAATACATGATACTTAATAAAATATAATAAATTGTTTCCCTGAAATTCTATTCAATGTTTTCTTCTTGATAACGTATAGAAAGGGAAAAATCTAAGGGTGATAGCAAATTATCAGTTAGGGTATTTAATTTGTAATAAATAACGAATAAATAGGGATAAATCTATCTATCATGGTAGATAAATGATAACCCATACCACTAAAATTGCTGGATTTGGAAAAATCAATATGGAAAGGTATGAATCTGAAACACATGCCACTTAATCAATAAATTGAGAATAGAATACATCTATAGTTATTTTAATGAAATATATCATGGATAAATAATAACTAAAATTTCTATAATATAAATTAATAATTATGGATATCTATAACATAGCACTGAGTCTTCGTGATAATGATCTAATTCATTCAAGGCTTTATTAAAAGAAATTACTTCTTTCAGGGATTCATGGCATAAATATAATTGTATCAAGGATTATTTATATTAATATAATATATTTAAGTATATATTCCATGAATCTAATTCATTCAATGAATATTACATGAATCTAATATTTTCATGGATTAATTCCATGAATATAATACTGTCATAGTCAACACTGAATGAAAAATGTCATACGATTTAGAAAATAGAAGAATCTATGCATGTGAATATGAATAGTAGAGTAAATTTCCAATAAAGAATAGTTAAAATAATGTAACATTTTAAGATACAGAAAATGATCACAAAATGAAATAAGATTTCAAGGAAAATCATTAAGAACATTCTTTTGGAGAATAATCATTAAACAAAAAAATTGTCTTATACCAAATTGAAACATTTATATCAAAATCCCCATGAGGGAATGACATTAAATTAATCAATTAATATCATGATAGTAAGTATATTCCTAATTTAATAACTCAAAAGTCTTTATATAAACAAAATAAAATAGAATTGGTACATAATAACAAATATGTCTCAATGTAATATAAATTTAGATGAAATTCCATTACATTAACCATAGTTTTTGTGTGTGGTAATTATCCTATAGTATAGTAATTAAAAATATGTTAATAACTTATAATATAACTGTATTGATTTTTACAATTTCATATATTAACTTCTTACAATTTTTTATTACCAATTGTTTGATAATCATTCAATATTTGAAGTATTTCAGGTGTTAATTGCCATGTTTTCTCACGGGTGTTTGGATATATGATTTTTTGTTTGTAATAATTTTTTTCATGGTCCCATAATATCTATTATGTAAACCATGACATAATTACAATATATATTCAGTATATATATATTCATTTTATTATATCCTAGTTTAATATTTGAAAATAAGTGAATCATTTGTTGAGATGGTAGGCCACACATACACATTAATGCTACTTTCATATATTTATAGTATTAAATTAATAAAACATAAATTATATATATATTATTACAGTCCTATAATTACATATCAATGTTATATATGTTTCATTGGATTATTAAAATCATCCTTAATATGTTTCAAGTATAGCATGAATGAATCACATCACTTCTAGGGGCCAGAGTATACACTTCCTCAAACGATGTTATCTTATTAACGCAGAAATGGAAGTAATACAGTTGTCAATTATAAAATGATTAAATAGGAATAAATACCTAACAGTTAGATTATATATCATATATAAACATATTTTCTATCATATTGACCACCATGATATGTGGTAATGAAAAAATGAACAATCATCGTTTCATGAGGTAGTAGTTTGTTATACACAGATCAGTATGTTCGATACTCATTAGACAGATGTGTGTGTAAATGTAGGTGAAACAATTATCATTAAAACAAAATTTTATTTTGAGTATACTGGTAATTTTTTATAATATGTAATATAATAAGATTTTTGGGATTGGAGAATAGATATAAAACTAAAAATCTAAAGATGTTTGATACCTCTTAATCGGGTTACTCCTATGGGTTTGTCAAAAAAAGATTACATGGATGAATTTATAGCACAATTTAGGCTTATAGATTTACATGATGTATTTTGGAAAATATATATGTGCATAGTTTGGGTCATCCAATGTCTCTTGAGAGGAGTGATGAAGAGGTAGAGTGCTTCCCTTTTTATATTGGATGGGAACTGGCACCCTGGTAACTACCAAAAGGCATTCAACAATGGGAGGTCTAAATTAACTAATTTCCATAAAAAATCGAAAAATAATGGATTAAATGTAAAAATATTTTTATTAAAAACTCCATAACACAAAATATTAATATTTAAATAATTTGGTCCCTTAACATGTATGATTTCCCAATTGTATCATTTGTGTTTCTGTTAAAGAATCAAGTTTTCTAAACTAATTAATATAACCATCAAGACAAAAATAAACTGATGTTTATTTTAAAATATATATCCATTTATTAATTAATATGATATCTAATTTATAAATTATGAATTCAATTTTTTGGTAATTATTTTTAAAACAAGCGCATGTATAGCAATGAAACACTACATAAACCTGGACCACATTAATAATGGTTGTATAGAATATGGTTCAATATTTTAATTAAAAATTATTATTTGGTTTATTAATATTACTTTTTTTATATTTAATAACATATAGAAATTACATGGATTAATATAGGATTTTTATTAATTTTAAATCATTTAATAAAATATCATTTATTGTAAAATAACAATATTGTCACATTTGAAATTATTTATGTATGTGTAATTTAATGTATAAAAAATATTGTAATTAGATAATAATTAATTGGAATAATTAAATCAAAATACTCCACTTTTAATATTTATAGTATAATTTATTTTAGTTAATTATTAAACAAATAATCACATTATTGACATTTGTTTTGAATTGTATATAACCAAACCATATTTAAAATTTATTGATAAATTATTATACCAAAAATAACCCATTTATATTAAAATATTATATTTATAACCAAAAATATGATGTGTTTTTAAATATATAAAGGTTTTATTAATGTTAATGGTATGCAAAGTTCATTTTTGATCATTTTTTCTAATTTAGTCGTTTATATTAAGCACTCCCATTTGAAAATATCCCAATTACCCCTAAAATTTGAACCATGTTAGGTTATGGTATTTGTTTTAGAAGCCATTAAATTTAATACATGTTTACATGTCATTTTTTCCTTAAGATTAGGTATTAGTCTATTGTTAAGCTTAATATTACCTTAATCATTGTAATTAATATTAATCAGATTAACTAATCCTTTTTGTGAAAAATTGAGTTGATATTAATAGACCAAAAAATAGTACATATTAAAATCATGTAAGTATTTAAATAAACTTTCATATCATATATGTGAGAGAATTATGATTAACGATAATCTCGTACATGTGGTGAGAAAGCGAGTTATTTATGTAGAAACTCTCAAAAGCTCAGTACATTTATATATATAATATAAATTTAAAAATTATTAAAATTAAAAATATTTTATTAATATATTCATTATTTATATATTGTTATTTTAAAATCTATTTTAAAATATAATTTAACACTAATCATTATTTAAATGTTTTTTTCTAAATTGTAGTATTATTTTACTATTCATCAAAAAATAAAGTTTCTTAAAAAAACACTTAAAATATACCTTATATAATTTAAACATTATTAATTAAACAATAGAGTTAATTTTTTTAAAAAAAATTATAGTATTTCCAGAATGTAATTTAAAATATGTGAGCCATTTATAGGTAGTAAAACCCAGTATTGTGTGCAACACAAGATAACCCAATGTGGTGTATAACAGAGAATAACATGGTATTGTGTACAATGAGGGAAAAAGTTAAATTTATTCTAACATGAAAATATTTAAATGTATTTGGGTATTACATTTCATTCTAATTATGGATGTAAGTTCATATATTCATAAAACAATTTTTTAATTACCTTAAATACCAACAAGTGGAAAAATTGTACGAATACATGAATTCATCAAGACTAAATGATGTTTAAGGGGATTACTGAGTTTTCATTAAATATGGATCATAATATTTCATTGTTGGAAATGATAACATAAAAAATCTTATTAAATGGTGCGATTTACTCAATAATGTCTTACCACAAGGTATTATTGGATCATACTAACCTTATAAGAAAATGAAATTATATAGAGAATTGAAATATGATGAGAATAAGTAGATTCATGTTATACCATTTAGAAGTAATTTTATTCCCCTCATATAAAAATAATGGGGTATAAAATGGCTTGTTTCTCAAAAAATTAAAATTGAGAAGAAATTTATTTATAGAATTGGTAACTTTTGAATCATAAACACCGTAAAAGAAAGACCAAAAAATGGATATGTAAATAACCACAGATAAAATTATAAGAGAAGTATTATATATTATTGGTTAGTATATATTCCAGAAAAAAAGATTTAGTGGAAAATATTCCATGTATTCCATGGAAATAAAGTATGAGATGATATTCCCTTACTTTGTGTCCCGACTCTTCCTATAATCATACAAACATCCTCTTAATCGGGTAAATCCTTTTGGTTTTCCCCAAATCTCTTCCATGGAAGACTTTATCAATATATAGAGGCTTCATGGAATATGTTGGAATTTTTTTGGAGGATATTTTATCTGATATTGGTCGAACCAATGTGGTTTGAGAAGTGTAAAGAAGTGCGAGGATATGAGTCCTTTTTATTGTGCAGGATGAGTGGCACTCTAGTAATTATTTGGAAAAGGAATTCCAACCAAGTTTTTCCAAGGTTATGAGACTCCCATAATAGAATAATGTCTATAAAATTGAGGATAAGGTCGAAATAGTTCCATAAAATGGCTGTTGGACATGTTTCTATGTCTTTTTGGGTCATAAATTTATGTTCCAATCCTTTGTTAATAATAATTTTACCTTAATCGATGCAATTAATTTTAATTAAATTCACTACTATTTTTTTCCAAAAAATAATTTGACCTTATGACACACTATATATTATACATATTCCAAATATGGAATTTATTTTTCCTAATTCAAGAGATATAAGTGGAATAAATTAATTTAAAATTAATCCAACATTCGATTCAACAATGTAGGGTTTTAAAGTAAAAACATTCAATAGATTGATATGTTTTTATACCCAATTTCAATGTAAAATTGATATAAATGATGTAAATTTTATTAATAGATAAAAAAATTATCCATGTAATATTTTAAACCAATTAAACATATAATTTAACCTTAAAATTACATTTGAGGAAAAAATTTGTTTTGAACTAAAATGTAGTATTTTCACTATTCAATCAAAAAATGAAACCTAGGAGAAGAAGACCAAAAATTTACCCTAAACTCAATTTAATGTTTATATATCAAATATAATTTATAATTTCTTATATTTAATCAAAAAAAAATCCAAAAAATGTATTTAAAATGGTTTATCCACTAAAAGGTGGTAAAAACGCTTTAATAATAATATTGTGTTTTAGGCACAAAATTGAGTTTGTTCTTATCTTATGACTATGAAATCTGTTGGATGAATATAAAAAAAATTGTAGAATATATAAAATATATATTACACTAATATCACTCACTATTTGTGTTATTTTTTTAGGTTAAAACATATTTGTGACCATAAATATAATAATGTTTTCATTTATATTCAATCGATTTTCATATTCATTTATTATTAATTGTTATCCTATGAATTAATCATATATATTTTCACAACATAGTTTATATTATTCATAAACACTAATTTAAGTACTAGGGTATATATTTTTTACATTAAATATTAATATTTTATAATATATACTTTTTTTAAAAAACTTGGTCATGTTTGATACAAACACTATTGCAAAATGAACCAATACCGACGGTTTTGGAGAAAAACTTGGAGATACATCACCCTGTCCCCACGGTTTTGGTTAAACCATGGGTATATGAGTTTTTTGATAGCCTATTCCCATGGTTTCCCCAAACCGGGGGCATAGGCAACCCTATACACACTGTTTTCTCTAAAGCGTGGGTATAAGGTATCAAAAAATTCTTATACCCACAGTTTTCCCAAAACCATGGGTATTGGCATCAGATAAAAAAACATATACCCACGGTTTTGAAAAACTGTGAGTATAGGTTTCCCGCATGTGTGCGGGAAATTTATTTTTTCTGCGGGAACAACAAAAATTGGTGGGATTTCTATACCCATGGTTTATTCTTTTATACCCACAGTTTAAAAAAATATATTTAATTAAATAAATATATACATACAAATATGTGGTGATGGGGTAGTGGTAAGGATGCTTGTTAATGGAGAAGTGGTCACGAGATTGAATCCTGTGGGACGCTATTTTGTAAAATATGTTATACCCACAGTTTCCAAACTATGGGTATAGATTTATGACATGGTGGAAAAACCTATACCCATGATTTTTCCAAACTGTGGGTATAGGTCATGGACCTATACCGATGCCACCAATGACCATGGTTCCCCAAATCGTGGGTATAGCTTATACCCATATTTTTGGGGTCTATGCCCACAGTTTTAAACTGTGGTTATATGATCATTTTCCAGTAGTGAAAATCCATCGAGGAAAGTCATTGACACTTGTAACATATTCATACCTCTGTGTTCTTTATAGAGCAATATAAAATTAATTTTTTTTGTAGTGTATGTTTAAAATGATTTTTCATGTAACTTTATCCATACATAGTTCTATAGTATAAAATAAACTGTATTATGTGTATCATGAAATGAAAAATATAAAAAGTTTAAATCAATTAGAAGAAATAATAATTCAAAAACATCTTCTGGTGTTTCCTTCTACCACCCTTAAAATGAATTTCCATCAAATTTTTTATGGGTTTTCAAATGTTTAATACTTTAATGTGTCATTTAAAGAAACTCCACATCAAAAAAATGGATACTAAACATCCCTTAAAAATGTAATGTTGGAAACATAATGGTATAAAAAAGTAACATATAACTTGGTTTACACATAAAAGAACATTGTTTTTGAGTGAATAATTTATATGGAGGAAAAGAGTATATATTTATAGGGATTAATTCATATCATTAAGCACAATCAAGTGGAAGATCAAAGAAAAGTTCAGGGCCTCAAAGTCAAAAATCAATGACGATTAAAAGGCCATAATTAAAAAAAATAAGCTATTCAAAAAATATATTTCCTAATCATTATCTTTTCATTTAGTAAAAATTTTATTGACCAATAATAGAAGGATGTATACTTACATTATATATTTCTATAACCAAAATTTTATTCGTTAGTTTTGTTTTGATCTATTTCTAATTCATTCATTACATCATTAAATGGATGCCCAAAAACTAAATTTGATGCCTAAAATACCAAAAACAAAATTTTGTTTATCACAATCTAAAAAAAGTATAAAACATTTTCATTAAACATTATTCAAAATCAATATTTTGTTTATATGTTAATATTTAAATATAAAAAGGGACTCTACCAGTTCATCATTAATATTTATTCAAGAAAAATAATTACACATTAATTATGACATTGCGTAGGCCTGTTGTAGGCATGAAAATATTATCATCATTTAGTCATGGGTTCAACACCCCTATTCATGTTGGAATTGTCTGGTTTCCACTAGAAATATGTGATATACCTTTCTAAAACAACACTAATATAATTTACAAATAAATATGATGGGGATTTTTGAAATAGGGTACATCGCTAAATACCCTTTAACCATGGTTTTTAGTACAATATCAATACATAAATAATTCCTCCAATGGTTAACATAAAATCTTCATGAAATAATATCCTTATAACCATTCAAAAGTATTTAATTCCAAAAACTAAGAATGAAAGTCATGAAATTACATTAACATTGATTCCTAGAGTATCATAAAGTAGCTCTGCATTGTCGAATTCAAACAACGTGAATACTATCATCAAGTATTCTCTTGAAATATGGTAATGATCAAAGTTACTATAAATACTTAATTAAAACAGAAATTTCTACATATTCAATGTATTTTGAATCTATTATATAAATATAATAATGTTGTAAAAATTGTCCTTGATAGAAGAAACCTCATATCAACAAGTCCTTAATTAGTTTATAGGTAGTGAGTACATTATAATTTATTTATTCGTATCACACATATCATTATCCAAAAAACATTACCATAACATAAGTACCATAGTAATGATTTTCATTACCTTAATGATGTGTTTTTTGTAAACATCACCTTTCAATAATATCACAGTTCTATTCCATTGGAACGATTCAATAGTTTCTTTTAAATCTGTAGAAAATAACCTATAGTAAACCATCATCATATATTTCACCATTCATACAACAGAATTATTGAATCTAAATAAAAAAATTATTATTAAACTTCATTCTTATGCCAATAATAAGTATACCACATACTATCACACTATACGTATTTCATTTCACATCTCATGTGTTGTCTCATAATAATCAACAATGTAACTATAAAATGCATCACCTTATAGATTCTCTTAATGAGCATTCCTCTTGGGACATTGAGTTCCATAATGAATATTTATTACACAATTAAAACATAGAACTTTCTATGAAGAATTAGGGAGTCTAATACTGTCCTTGATTTCATTAACATAACTCTTCATTTTTCTTGTAAATTAACATGATTTGTTTCCTTCATTACCATAGTCAAAACATATTCTTGTTCCTATAATAAATTCAATTATTTGGTTCTTCCCAAATTATTTACACAATGGAAGAAAAATATTCTTTCATCTATGGTCTCTATTAACCGAATAATCACTAAACTCCATCTTTATCATCATTTGGGAGTCTAAGAGTCAGTTATGGTACACGTTACTAGTAATGTTATTTGATAACTAATTAGGTATGATAACAACATATTTCACTCCATTAATCATCCCACATGGCTTCTCATCAGCAATTTTTCAATCACATTCATTATTAACACTCTTCCTTCTAGTGCCCTCATTTAACTAAAATCAAAAGAATAGTGTGATCATTACTTATTATAGTAGAAGACCATGTAGTGGATTTCAAAATCATGATACCTTCTATGAAACCATAGGTTCATAATAGGTTATTCATATCACCTTATATTTAAATATATCAGGATTGTTCATGAAGAGTTTTGTGAAATCCCAAATCATATACCCCTATAGTGTCTAACCATGTGTGCACTAAATAGAATTGTCTTGTAACAAATTAAACTAAATCAATATTGTAATATTATTTTGGTGTATTTACCCCATGGAAAATATTTTCCATATCCTTATCCACTTTTATTGTTTAAACATGGATATATTTTTAGGAAACCACTCACACGATCCTTTAACAAAATTATGGGTTATTTTTATTAATTATAACTCATCATTAGACTTATATCTGGGGAAATCCCTCCAAATATATGTAGAAATATACCTTGGGATCTCACTAATTTTTTCTTATACTAGTTTCTACTTGTTAACAGAAACATTTCTATAATCCCAACTATAATAACTCAGTCGTGACATACATAAACATTACATCACATTTGAGGAATACATAAGACTATATAAAAATAGGCACACAAAGACAATGTTAGATTAGTACATTTGAAAACATAGAAGGATAAAAACTAGTACATAAATGAGCTACATTATACCCCACTGGTTCATTATGACTAGAACCTTTCTTAAACACATCAAACATAATACATATCTTCTTAACTTTGGGAAGGAAACATAATATGTATTGAGATAAAATGCTCAGTAAGGGTAAATAAGGGAGATATAAAATAATAACCATGAGAATAAGAGTAAGAAATCATGATCATGAAAATAAAATATCATACCCTACATATCGAATATCATATAAATAAATAATTTAATAATTCTTGGCAGTTCATAAGACAATATTCATAAGAAAAAAATCATAAGCCACAAAAACGTTATATTTGATTAAAAAATGGAACTATTGAGAACACATAAAAATATAATATGATTTCCATATTAGGGAATTCAACACATACAAGTCCATAATTGTGGGTAAGGTTCATTGAAGAATCGGGATCACACACCTTTCGAGACTAGTATTACTAAATCATGTTCCCTCCAACATCGTGCCCTGTATTACTGAACTAAGTTCACTCCTCATTCTAGCCATATATTACTGAACCGAGTTCTCTCCCCATTCCTTCCATGTAATAAGGAAATGAGATCTTTTCTCATTTTATCTATGTCTATCCCATGAGATATAAATATTTACCTAATGAATCAGATTGTGATATAGGTACAAGTCATCTCGTAATGATATCATACATAAATGAACTATAATTTCATAAGAAACCATATAATAACCAATGAAATCAAATGGATGTCATAAACATGTAATCATTTCTAAATATATTGAAAAAATACATGATTAATAATCATTTTATCAATTTATAGCCTATTATTGGATGCAGGTTTCATAAGCATATAGCTAATGAAAGAGAATCGATTTTTGTAAAAGTCATTACATAAAAGTATAAAATATTAAATTATATAATGTGAATGGAACCTTTTGATCATTTATTATATTGGTAGGATTAACCATTTTTGATGTCATATTGGATGGAAAATAACTTTCAGAAATCATTTTGACACATTTTTTTAGAAAATATCTTTTCTCCTTGGAAAAATTATTCTTCAAATGTAAAAACTCTTGAAAAAATATTCATTAAAATAAACATGGGAAATTATAAATTAATCACTAAAAACATTTTGAAATCGTTTCAAAATTGATAATATGTAGAGGATATTGAAAATCTTTGGAAAATAGTTTTTCTTTGAAATCATATAATAGAGGCATGAAAAACTTTTCAAAACAATATTACAGAAATATCTTTTAAAATCAGTTTCTTAAAAATTACCCTATAAAAATGTTAATAAATCATCAAATAATTGACTTTAGTTAAATTCTTACATGTCGTATGTGGAAAAAAGAACATTTCTTTTTCATGGTAAAAATGCTTGAAAAATGAGTTCTTTGGAAATAAATTATAAGCTTCATTGAAAACATTGTAAAAGAAAACGAATTCGTAATATTATCATTTAATTATCATACAATAATATTTTAATATTCATGGAATCCCTTTTTGGAATGAATGGTTTTGAGAGAACAAATATTTTTGACTGAAGAGAGAGGTTATGTCATATTATCATAAAAATAATTTCTTAAATTACTTATATACAAACAATTGGATAAAATGGCTCTAATATATGAAGAAATAAAAACTAACCAGAGTATAAGAGATCCTATATGTTTTATTCAAATATAGATTGTAAATATTCATTAATGAAAGTGTGATCATAACAAATAGCAGTACATAGTGATATTACTTCAATAAACTAATACCACATGGTATCTTTGTGTCATACTTCCCATGTTGGAAAATGAATTTACATGGAGCTTTAAAATAACATGAGAAGAAGTAGATTCATGTTAAAATATTTTTAATTAAATTTATACACATCATATAAAAATATAAGTGTATGACATAATATGTGTCTAAAAGAAGGAAAATTGAGACAAAATTAATTTATCTATTTGGTATCTTTTGAATTATAAACCCCATGAGAGAATGATAATAATATGGTTATGTAATTACCCAAAATATAAGTATAATAGGCATAGAATATATTCAGGTGTTGTATATACAACACAAAAAATAATTTATTGGTGAATAAGGCATGTATCTCACAGAAATAAATAGTGAGATGAAATTCTCTTACCTTGTGTATCAACTTTTGTCGTAACCATAGATAATTCCTCTTAATAGGGTATCTCCATTTGGTATGCACCAAAGCGCTTCTATGGAAAAATATTTGTTTGAAGGGAGGTTTCAAGGTGGAAAGGTGTATTTTTGTGTGGATATTTTGGATTATCATTTATGAACCTATGTTGTTTGATAACGGTAATGATGAGGGAGCAGAGGATTCATTTTTTAGTGGGGGTGGAGTGGCACTCTTGTAATTCATTGGAAATGGAATTCCTACAACATTTATACTATGTAATGTTTCCCCCACAGTGGACCAAATTAAATCCATGGGAGGATAGAATAAAAATATTTCCATCCAATGGGTGATGGAAATGTTTATATGTCATTTTGGGTTTTAAATATAATAATTATTCATTATTTAAGCATAATTTTACATTAATCAGTGTAACTAATTTTAATTACATTCACTAATATATTTATTAAAAAAATAAATTGACATTATTAAAAATTATAAATAATTATAATTCCAAATTTTGAATCCATTTTTATAAATTTCAATCACATAATTGTAAAAAAATAATCATAAATTAATTCTGCAGTCAGGTCGACAATGCTGGGTTTTAAAGTAAAAAATTTCAAAAGATTGCAATGTTTTTATAACCAATTTCAAATTGAAATTGTTCTAAATGAGATAAATTGTATTAATTAGTTATAAAATTATCTAAATAATCTTTGAAACAAATTGAAAATATAATTTTACCTTATAAATAAATGAGACAATAAATCAGTTTGGAATTCAAATTGAGTATTTTTCTCTATTCATTTGAAATATTAAAACTTCACTGAAAAATAAAAAAAACACATAACCTTTTTATCATGTTCCAATTTAAAATATGAAATTTACTTTGACATATTAAATCTATAAATTTTCCAAAAATCATATTTTAATTGGGTTCTCGGTTAAAAGGTGGTAAAAGTGCCATAATAAAAATAGTGAGTTTTTAATCCAAAAATTGGGGTTGTTCTTAACTTAAGTATATCGAATCGATTATATGAATATAAAATTTATTTTATAGAATATATTTAATATATATTAAAATAATATATCTCAATAACTTTACATAATTATCTTTATTTTTTGTAATATAGAATTGCGACCATAAAATAATAATATTTTCCTTTACATTTAATCAGTGTTAATATTCATTTCAACTTAATTAGTAACATAGAAATTAAAATTATATTTTTTAAAATTATATTTTTTAATAAATTAGTAAATAAATTTCATAAATTAAAATTTAATAGTATTTCATATATTACTATATTATATAATAATATTTTAATAATATATAATTGTTTCGTAAGACTCAGTCATTCATGTTGTGCAAGGCATTGAAGAAAATCATTGTCACGTGTAAAACAAGATAAAATCAGTGTTCCTTGTATATAGAGCTAAATATTTCTTGCATGCAGTACACAATTAGATTTTTTTTGTGTGTAATGTTTGGGAAATATAGTGATTTAATATAAAATTAACTATTTTTATTGTTCCATGAAATGATAACTATCAAATGGACAAATTAGTTAAAAAAATCACTAAAAAATAATAAGGTGTTACAGGTGTTGATTTAATATGATACATAAGAACCTTTAAATCCATAATGAATTATTCTATTCATATACAATTCTCCCCTTTAATGATCATCTCAGATATCAGTGCTTCTAAATTTGATAATTTGTCGATAAAACACAGATCATAACCTTTTAAACCATTATTATTATAGACCATGAAGAAATTCATGGGAATGTCTCCAGAAATCATAGTGAAAAATTATCATGGAACACTACCAATCCATCCAATAAAATGAAATATCCTAATAATTTCACACTGTATATAAAAAACTAAATTTGGTTATCTTAGAAAAAACAAAATTCTCTATCAGTATACTCAAGATTATATCAAGATGTTTTTCATGATTATCTACTAACTAAGAGTACATTAATATGTATTCGAAGAGAAACACCATAAAATGATCGAGAAGGGAATGAATGATATAATCCAACATGTACATTAACAGTTTATATTCCTCCATCAAACTAAATCGTAACTTATTTTAAATGTAGAATGAGGTATCACAGATAGTCTCACCTTCAACTTGTGGTATCCTTATAACACCTTGAGATTTTGTGAATATTTTATATCATATAATTTTAATATTAAAGATATTTTATTTTAATGAAAAAATAATTTTAGATTTAATTTAAAAACAACAATATGTTTGGATTATTTGCAAACTAATAATAGTTTTGACTCTGTCACAAACAACGACGATTTTAAACCAAACCTGATTTAATATTTAAATATTAGTATTTAAGAAGATAATTATAAAATTCTCATTTCAATAGATGGTATTAATATGGGTAAATAGATTATAAGAATTGTTTTTCGAAATTTATATATTATAATTTATTTGCTGACTAATAAATTATAAATTAAAATGAAACCCTTTTTAATGTAGAAGAAATTATTTTTTCAAAATAATATTTTGATGCACAAAAGGGAGGTTTTCATCATTAAATTAATCATATAACTTTAATGAAATATATTATGTATATGGATGTATTATATATTATATATAATTTTTAACAATCTCCAAATTTTATTTCAAAACTAGAGATTAAACTAAAACATATTTTAATCATAAAAATGATATTTTTTTCTCTTTTTTATAGTGCATATATTTTTTTAATAGGTTATGTAAATTTAAGAAATCATATATAATATAATATACTTCATTATTTTATTCATCATATACAAATTCATTTAAGGGTATTTTTTTCTTTTTTTTAAATGAATTATTTTTTTTGATGAATAGTGAAAATAAAGAATTTTAATTGAAAACTATCATTACACATAATTTATTAAAAAAGTTAAAATATATTTTAAATAGATATAAAAGTATAATTTATTAAATAATAAATATATTAATCCAATTTTTGTGATTTATTCAATTTTATATTGAAATTGGATATGAATACTTTGTTTATTTTTGATTTTTTCTATAAAAACCCACATTCATGTTGCGTCTGTGGGAAAAATTTTAAATTAAAATATTTCCATTATGTGTTCAGAATTTATATAAACTGATTCAATATTTTGGATCAGAATAATTAGTATTATTTAAAATGTTAATCATAACTTCTTACCATAATTTATACTGAAAACAGTAAAAGTAATTACAGTGATTTAGGTATAACTGAGTTTACATAATGGTAAAAATTTGAATATAATGTGTAAAAAAACTACCTACTTAGTCAAAAACAATTTTATGGACATAGTGATACCCATTCCATGTTATTATTGATTTTTATGAGTTATTGTGATAAATTCCATGAAATTGTATGATATAAAATGTTAAGTAATAAAAATTACAACAAAAGAACCTTCCTTGATTTTAAAATCTATAATGATTTTGTGATGGGGAGAAAACCTTGGTTTGGATAGAGATATTTATTTGGAAGATAAATTATATTTCAATCATAATATTTTGTCACTAAATTTCAGATATAAAATAATTACTTAAAATGGTGGATAAATGCCAATATAGTAATTATTTAGTTAATAATTAACTAAAATTAATCATACACAATTTATTATGAGTGATCTAAATTGTTTGAATTATTAACATCCAATGATTTTTAAGAGGAATATATAATTTTTTATATGTTTGAAAAAATATATTAAAATTACATTATTTTCTAGATATTTTATAAAATTTAAATTAAATCAGTAATTTCAAAATTTACATTAATGTTATTTTATAAAAATAAAATATTATTAAATGATTTAAAATTAATAAAAATCATATTTTAAATAGTTTTACTATAAAAATATAATAAATATAAATATATTCTATTCCAAGTCAAATTTATCTTTTTTAATTAACATATTAATCCCTATATAGTTAAATCATTGTCAGCATGAATATGATTACTGTAGTGTTTTTGGGAGTTACATGCGCTACTATTAAAATTAATTTACACCAAACTTTTTATTTATTATTTATAATATTTGTGATATGTGGTTCTAAAATTTATAGTGACACTCAATTTAATTTATTCATAGTGAATATATTACCTCAATAATAAAATTAGTTACATGAGTGAAAACCCAAAATGGTAAAAATATTTAAACTTAGATGTTATGGAGAAAAATGAATTTTTTTTATGATTAAGGTTTCTAATAAACACAGAAAACATAACATAGATTATGATTCAATATTTGAGGCACATTAGTTACTTTAATCCACCCAAAAGAGAATAATTTTGGGTATTTATATTAATATCACTCTTCCTCGATTATAAATTGGAATTACCTCTCTCTAATTATCCAAGCCTTTGAATGGAATTATCTTGTAAAAAAATTCCCATATAACTCTTAATATTCACACACATTAGCCTATAAGCCATATTTTTTGGAAAAAAATCTATCCTTGGAATATTCTTGTGCAATCCCTGGGATGATACCCAAATAAAATGTAATTTTCTTCAACTAATGTCTTTATTTTATTTCCATATACACCACCTTAAATTTCTATTATGACAGGATTATATAATAACATTATTATCTTATATGTAATTAGGTCTTTTAATGTTATGTTTATTTCCTAACACCAAACACAATTCTATAAAATTGTCTATGAAATCATCATTTGTGGGTATGATAGACTACCACGACATGAATGTATTTCCTTTGATTTTCCATTACCACCTTTCAGGGTTAGGAATAATGGTGGATTTATAGTTTATATATGATATGTATGAAATTAATCATTTTATTATTATTATTTAATTTTTATATCAGATAATCCTTCATGATTTATATTCTGTTGGAGAAAGATAATGTCGTTCATGTGTACGACGAAATGCCTCCTCAAAGAGTGATTCTATTCATGCACGCTTTACGTGACTCGTTTAATGGATTTTTAACACAAATTTATAATATATATTAAAAAAAATAATATTTTATAATGATAATATATATATTTAATTTTTCCTTCTTTCATCCTAATATAGAAATAAAAAAACATTAATTCAAACGTATGACCTACCATCTCCAAGAACATTGCATTTCATTTCATATCATTAAATTTTATGGATTAAAATATATATATATATATAATTTATATTATTCATTTTGATATAATATTTTTCATTTTTATAATAAAAATAATGAAAAAAGTTTCATTGAAAATTTTAAAAGTGTAAAGGTTAAAGATAAAATGTAACAATTATTACCCGAGAACTAACATCCACTTGAAATCATTAATATGTGGGTAATAAATGGTCACAATAAATAAAACATATGGAATAAAATATTTTAATATATTTCTATATTATATTTATAATTAACATATATATATTATAAATGATGTTTGATATAATACAATGGAAGTGAAGACATAAGTTAACCGATTTCCACTTTACTTTTTAACTTCTGTGAGACACATGCCATATTCACCATCTATTTATTTTTTTGGGTAAATAAAATTCCCAATAATGATATTTTTGATTCTTATAAATAATACCATTAGTATTTTTATATCAAATTTAGGATCTATCTTTCATGGGGATTAGATTGATAAATTTACCAAAGTTGTAATACATTTTCAGACTCAATTTTCCTTCATTGTGATGTATGTTATGTTATGCACCTATCTTCATTCACTAAGTGTATTTAAATAGAATTTTACATGTTATATTATGATTTTATTTATCCTCAAATTTTTATGATTAATTTTATGTAATCACTTAATGTATATTTTGATTCAATGTTACCAATATGGTAATTGTGTATTTTACTATCTCATCATTTATTAGGATTATCTATATTAAATTCTCAAATGTTGAAATATCATCATATAACACCAAATAAATATGATAAATTTACTTATCCTAAGGATATTAAAGATATCTTCATTTATTTATATAATATTTCCACTCATTATTTCATAAGATAATTATGAAAATGTTTTTAATAAAATACAACTATATCTCTCTCTTCAGTCGGAAATTTGTTTTCTTCAATGAAAACATTTTCAAAAAAATAATAATTATTGTTAAAAGGAATATTTGGATATTTTTCAAGGAAAAGGATTTGGAAATTTTATTATTATTTGAAAAACAATTTATATTTTTTTAAAAGAACCCATTATATGTTTTCAAAGTTATATTTAAATAAATTGATTGAAAAAACTATAATGTTTCAAAAAAAATCATTCAAATTTGAAATGATATATTCCTAAAGAATTTTATTTAAATGATCATTCAAAAATTATTTTCCAAAAAATATGACATCTAATTTGTGTTACCTATGCGTTATGGTGTATATTGATTTAGGATACCATTCATATTCTCTATCTAAATTGTTTATGTTTTGATAAAATGATGTTTATGGAACCTATTTATTTTCCACAACTAAATCATGTTTTTATGAGACAATTATGAAACCAATTAATTTTAAATTTTTTGGTAATGTTTCAAAGTCATGTTCATGAATCCCATTTCTTTTCCATATGTTAGTCATAATATGAGTGAATAATGATTGTGTTTATAATTTTATATTATAATATGTATGAACTTTTTAAATTAATAATATTGTGGTTCTTGGGGATTATAAATATCATGGGATGGCCTAAATATCATAGGGCAAGCCCATTACAAATTATATTATGGGTTGGATGAGAGTGCGATATGTAAACCCGATACAAATTATATGATGGGGTGGCCCAAATTGGATCTGGTGATAGTGTTATGTCTTACATGATGGATTCCCCCATATAGACCTCAAATGCATTGAGTAATTATCTATATTTTATGAGATGAAAATGGTAAACAAGTAGATATAATATTTCTACGTTGGGAAATCTGTGGGTCATGATCAAGTATGGGAAATATGTGAGTCCTGATCCACTATAGGAATTTGGTTCACCCTAAACCACTATATTGATGGTCTTGGTAGTTTACCATGACACATTAAATTCTTTTATATATTTATTATGGTGACACACTTTTATGAAAATATCATATCGGTAGTTATTTATTTATGATGATTTATCATTGTAATGGCCACAATTTTATGTAATGATAATGTCATTATACCAGGAATCATTCTTATTATCCAAGATAGTTTTTGTAGGAACATTTTGTGTTATATTAATTCTCACATTCCATTATTATTTTCTCATTCATGCATATAATCATATATTTATATCTCTTATGTTTACCCTTACTGATCATCTAATATTACAACTTCTTATCATCGATGAAGTTTACCAGGTAATTAGATCTATAGAATATATTAAATAATTATTTTATTCCACTAATGATGATGAATGATTTTTTTCATTAATGTTAAATGTTATACAGGTAACATCCATATTATTAATAATACATGATGAATATATTAAAATTTTTGTTAGGTGAAAATCCATATCTAATTTACGACATATGAGGGGATCAATATTAATTTGTTTTTTGAGAAATTTAGTGACCTTATTTTCAAAATTATCAATTTTAATCTTTACGATGCTTGTAAAGGCTATCCATTTATGAAAAATATTATGTTGATAATTGAATGAGGTTTAAGTGGTAAATGAATTATTTCTCCATGTGAATATTTAAATATATTAGGCAACCTATTTTAAAAATATTTTATTATAGAAAACTTATGTTATATACAATGAATTATTGTTCTAAGAAACGACTCATAGGATCTATTATTTCAATATGGATAACAATTTCGCCATCATTTCATGGAGAAATATAAGATATGGAAATTGATCAAGTCATAAAAAATGATTGATACTTTTTCCATTAAATGGAATGAAATAAAGTAAGCATATCATTTTTGAAAACACTTCAACATTATGAAAAGGGACTTAAAAATTGTTGTAATATTATCATCAATTTTTATTATATTTATGAATTTTTCATCACCTATTTTTTATATGATATTATGATCACAAAAGTTTTGTAGATCACTAACTTTATTATGGTTAGTGATCTTAATCACTCTCAATAATTATTTATTCCTCTATTACAAGCCAAAATTTTCACTCAACCCCTACATTACCCTATATGGAAGGATAATTATGAGTTTTTTAGAAGAAATTATGTTTACAACATTACCATTATAAATGAAGTTGTATTATTCAATTTTATTATGTTTTTATCTATGATAGATGTTTTCAAAAGGATAAACGTCTTATGATAGAGATGAGTTTTGTGGATGAAATTAATTGTATGGTGGTACAATATATCCCTATAACATTTTGTGAATTTTTATCAAATATATTTATTATTTTTTATATTTTATGTCATATAAACCGCTAAGTTTAGATTCTATTACAAGAAATTCAATTTTCCCTATTTTACACACATTTCTGATTTTGTCTTTTATCTGACAAAACAAGATGTTCCAACTAAATAGGAATCAATATTTAAATATAATTATTTGGCATGGTAATCATAAAATAGTTTTGGGAATGTAGGGTATGAAAATGATAAACTAAATTATGAAAATTAGTTTACATATCATTATATAAGAAATTATTTTGTGAAAAATTAATTATGAATGAAAATAAATTCTTTTTAAAATAAAAGGAAATCTTTTTACACACAACTGTTTATATACGGACAAGTATGTTTTGAAACAATAAATTTATAAAGTTACATCAATTAGTTCTATAAATAATATTTATATGTTATATATTAAATATTATTTTTAACAATCGTCATACATTTTTTATAGACAATAGATACTAATAAATCTAATTTGATGATGAAATAATATATTTTTTATATAAAATAATTTTATTGACTTTTTATGAAATTATTTGTTTAAAAATATATTTTTAGAATTTGATAATTTTAATATTAAAAAACTAAACTTCATTTTTAAAATCTACATATAAAATTTATCTTATGGTGAATGTTTAGGTTTGTAATGAAAAAATTCATTTTCTGATGAATAGTTAAAATAAAAAATTTTAATAAAAAATTGTGTTTTCATGTATGTTATTTAGACTGTTAAATTATATTTTAATTTATATAATAACTTCACTTATTCATCTATTTATACACTTTATGTAACTGGATTTAGTTTAATACTATAAATGGCATGTATAATATTTTTGAATATTTGATCTTAATTTATTTAGGAATCCAGTTTCTCATTATTTTTAGAGGACAGATTTTAAATCAAATTATGGAAATAATAATATTTTATGTTGGATAAATTGATTGAATATCAGGAATTATGATAATTTATTTTATCTAAAATTCTAAATGTAAATTTTTACTATAATTATTATGGAAAACTGTTAAAATTACTTGTACTGATTAAGGTAAAAATTATTTTACATAGTGGCTTAACATAAAATATAAGGTGTGTAATAACCTATCATCTTTTCCAAAAACCATTTTATAGAAATATTTTGACCATTTTCATTATAAGAATTATTTTTATGAGTTATGGGGATAATATACAATGAACATAACCAATATAACAATTTAGATATTTAAATATTAAAAACAATCCTACATTGATTTGTATATCTATAATGCTTTGGGATTGGGAAAAAACATAGGTTTTGTTTTAGATATTTTTTTCAAAGGTAAATTATATTTTTTTATCATAATAAGGTATCATTAAATTTTTAGATGAAAAAATTACATAAAATTATCACAAAATTCTAATGGAGGAATTCTCTAATTAATAACTAACATAAATTAATGACACAAAAAATATTCCTTCTTTAAATGGTTTTTGTTTATTGGGAATGATACTTATCTAAAAAATTAATTTCAATGGTTTAATAATTATTTAAGGATATTATTATGGAACATAATTATTTTCTACAGGTTGATCATGAATCATAGAGACTTACATGGAAACCATTTCTTTTTTTGTGGGTTAAATTAGTTATTAAAGAATAATGATTGTGTATATATGTATTTTTGATGATATATATTGTATTTGTTTTTTTATTCATACTCAGGCTCATCTAAATTACACATAGAATGGGTTGTCCTAGATAACATTGTATAATCCCATCAAAATTATATGCTGGGCGGCCTAGATAGCATCAGGTAAGCCAGTTATAGCTAATATGTTCGGTTTTCCCAAATTGGAATGGGTGACCTATTAAAGATTATAATAGTGTAGAACCTAGATAGCATTCCAATTCATTAGGTAAATATTCATATAACCTGATATGGAAATGGGAAACAATATGACATGCAATATCTAAAATGATAAATTAGTGTTTTTGGACCCACAATGGGAAACCAGTTAGTCCTAATCCAGTATAGGATTCCAATGCATCTTGATCCACTATATAGATTGATGTAGTAGTTAATCATGACGCAAGAAATGGTTTTATATATTTATGATGGTGCCACACTTTTATGATAAGATCTTATGGTTCACGGTTGAATTATGATGATTTCTTATTCTCATGGACCATGTTTTCAAAATTGGTAAAGTCATTTTGTCATGAATCATGTTTTTGATGCATGATATATTTTGTATGAAAGTTTTATGTTATTTTATTGATCAAATACACTTATTATTATAATATTCACTTATAAAATCATATATTGATATCTCTTTAGTTTACACTTACTGAGCAAATGGTTTATCCCTTTCTTATTTTTCCTCCCTTGGGTTATTAAGAATGGTTTAGGAAGTGTATTCCTAGTGGTAGTACTATATGAGAATATATTTGTAAATTATTTTGATGATATTTCACCAAATTATGATATTACATTCCATATTTAAGAATGAATGTAACTATTATGGTTATAGGGTGTGTTTTTTTTTGTAATTTATAGAATATGCATGTTAAAATATGTGATATACAAGTAGGATATATCTAGGTTTCATTAGTTGGTATTACTATAAATGTGTAGTTAATATTTCTAAACTAAGATGATAAAACGTTAGTGAGATTCAAAGGGATATTTCAAAGTGAAAGTCTAGTGATGTGTTTGTGGATAAGTGTATGGATGATTAAATTTAAAGGAAAATGTTCTATGATTTTAGAAAACATTAAAGAAAGTGTTTTTGAAGTAATAAATGTTTTTTACAGATAATACATATGGATGTGGATCTGGAAAAGATTTACCTAGTGGTAACAACCTCAAAAAAACTATATTGATCTAGACTCGATCGTGAACTCTTGCAAGAGAAAGGGAATTATTGTACACATGGTTTGACACTCCCAAAGGATATGGTTTGGAAGTTCACAAACATTTTATTAACAATCATACAAGTTTAAAAAAAATATGAATATGAATAACCTATAATAATACTAGGGTTTCAATATTTTTAAATGAGGTGTTATTATTTTGAAATTTATTACGTAATAATACATGATTATGTGGATTTCCTCTATGATTACTGTTTCTCACACTATAATTTTTTCCTCAACCAATTGATTGAACAAGAAAGTATCGTGTTATAATTGAATGTAATGGATGATTTAGTGACTATAAGAAACCAAATTAGATAATGATTATATATAATTATATTTTAATTATTACAAATCATCTATCATGATATATTATTAACAAACAAATATTAATGATATTGGGAACACAATGAATTAGAAGACGATTTACATTTATGGAAGATCATATCATTATGGAAATAGATTATAGAAGTATCAGATCCCTACATATCAAGATGGTGGGAAGAAAAACCTAAAGGAATATCTAAAATTGAGGGTAATATTTTATCTCTTGGTAATAAGATTTCATATTGTGTAAAATTATCATGTAGTTCAATGCCTAAACTATGGTGAACATTACAATTACCCAACTCAATTACATGAAATCGAAATTTTATTCTAGACCAAGGAAGGAACTATTTCATTCTAATCATTTATCTGGATCGATTTAATTATATATCTATTTGTATTTAGGAATTAAGAGTTTTAAAATATATAAGTCTTGTTCTGTAAAAGGTTTTGATTGGGGATTTTAAAATAAATATTGAATGATGTTGATGTATTTAAAATGTGATTTAATTAATATGAGATATTTTTATATTGTGTAGGTACCACAAAATATTTTAAAGAAGTTGATAAAATGTTTTTTAGTTTGGATAATGAGTTTATTTATATGGGTAAAGAAAATCTGATTGTGTCGAGGACCTTAAAACTGAAAAATGATGTGGTGAAAATATAGTTTATATTATCATTGATGGAGTTTACTAAATTATTGTATCTATGGAATATATTTAATAAATTATAGTTTAATTAATTGAATGAGGAATAATTCTTGTTTTTATTAAGGTTCTATTTTAATTCATTTTTTACCATGTTTGAATAGAATACATGATGAAGGTTTTCACATTTTGGTTTTTTAAAAACCAAGAGATACTTTTCTATGTACTGTGAGCTCAATTTTATGCTGATTTTGATAATTTTAGTGACCATATTTCTAATTTTTTGGATGATTTTCATTCTGAAGCTTAAAAAGTATAACCGTTTATGAAAAATATAATGTTTAACATTAAATATAGTATTTCGGATTAATATAATGTTTCTACCTATAGAGATTAATGTATATTGGATATCCTACTCTAACAATTTTTTATGATAATTGAGGATAAAGAGAATGAATTTTCTTTCCATATAATATTGTTACGATTTTTTGAGGCATCAAAGATTAACACTTAAGATTAATTACATTGAGTAAGTGATGAATGAGAAATTTAACAAGGAATGAAAAAATGGTGGGATTGTTAATATTAAATGGAATGAATTATATTAAGAATACATTATTCTCAAAATTATTCAACCAATGTAAAAGGGTATTAAAATAAAATTTTGTCTTATTATCATCATTTTTATGATATCAATGATCTTTTAGAGGCCTCATTGGTAAATAGAGTTATGATCTATAATATTCTATACATAACCCACATTTATATGATCTGTGATACTTGTCACTCTTTGTAATTATTTATGCTCTTGTTCGATGTCCATTTTTTTAATTCATACATGTGTTCTCGTAGGTGGAAACCTAGTTATTAGTAACTTTTGAAAAAAATTATTTTTAAAAATTTACATTTTTAAATAAATTTTTTTATACAATTTTAGTATGTGCATTAATATGAAAGAAATTTTTCAAAATTTAAACAATTGATGACATCGATGAATTTTGAGGGATAAATTCAGTTTAAGAGCAGCAGATTGTAACACCCTGATATTTTGTGATTTTTATTCAAATAAATTTAATATTTTTTGAAACATTACAATACATTAAACAGTTAGTTTCTCTTTCACTATACATAAAACTATGTTTTTCTTATGTCACACTGAATTCATAGTTTGTCTTTCATCACACACAACAACGAGTTTAACCCAAACATGACGTAACATTTAATATTATTGTTCAATATGATTATCATCAATTTTTCTTTATAATATTTTGAGACAATAGGATCAAATAAATTATTAAAATTTGGTTCACGCATAATTTTATAAAGAATTATTTTGTGGCCAATTAATTAGAAAATAAAATTACATCCTTCTAAAAATAAAATCAATATTTTTTCAAAAAAAGTATGATGATTCACATAAGTATTTCTTACATCAATAAAGATAAAAAAATAATATTAATAAATTATATCAATGATATTTATTTATTATAATTTGAGTATAAATTTAAAAAATTACCCATTGTGTTTTTTGGATAAGAGATGTAAATAAATCCAATTTTACCCTTAAATACTGTATTTTTTCTAAAACAAAAATTTGTCACCGTTTTCTAAAGAACTTATTTTAAAACTATTTCATGAAAATTTTTTATTTTATATTGAAAATTTTTACATAGTTATTTAAATTTGGATATCAAAATTCTATTGGGAAGAATTTTTGAGATTTTTATGAAATTATTTATTTTTTTAATAGGCAAAATGTGGAATTTTAATTGAAAATGTTTTTTATCCAAGTTATATAAAAAGATGAATAATATTTTAGATTGAGTATAATGTATAGTTAGAGAAATTAAAATTTTGTTTATAAAATTTAGGAAATTTGAGTCAAATTCATATTTAAATTGTATGTAAAATCTTTTTAATCTTTTGATATTTTTTTTTCTTTAAAAATAACATTCTCACTACGTCTAGGGACTAAATTTTAAATTATATTTAGACAGTTTTGTGAATGGGATTTGGAAAAATGGATTAATTATTTTGAATAATAATAAGTTATTATATTTAATAATGTCAATTTAATTTGTTACTATAATTATTTTTGAATCAGTTAAAATTAATTTTAGTGATTAATGTAACAATGACTTTACGTAGTGGATAAACGTAGAATATAACGTCCAAAATGACCTACGAACTTTTAAAACACCCATTTTCAGGATAAAAATTAACCCCTATAATATTAGGATCCATTTTTATGAGTTATTAGGATATAATTGCTTGGAATTTACCTATATAACATTTTAATAATAAAAAATTCCAAAAAGGAACCTTCCTTTATTTTGAAATCATTAATGCTTGGGGATAGGGTCAAAAAACATTGGTTTGGTAATAGATATTATTTTTATATAAAATGTAGTTTATTTATCCTAATAATGGTTATTAATTTATATAGATGAAAAAATTACATAAATTTCTACTGAAATGTGAATGAGTCAATTATGTAGTTAATAAATAACAAAAATAAATGACAGTAAAAACATTAAGACTAAAGTATGTTGAATATATTATAATCATCAATTTATTTTTAGAGAAAATATAATTATAAATATGTATGAACTTAATATATTCAAATTCTATTGTCTTATTCATATTTCCATAAATTTTAATTAAATAAATAATATCCTAATTGATATTATTGTTTTTTATAATAAATGATATATTATTAGAGGATTAAAAATTACTAAAAACCCTATACTCTTCCATGTGATTGTTAAATTGTAAAAATATATGAAACATTGTCTAATAATTGGTTGATTAATCTTATGTAATGATAATATTTTCCAAATAATAGTAAAATAATTGTTTTCACGACTAGGGTTAAAGTTGTGATTTTTTTTGTCACATACCTTTTTGTTGAAGTTAATTTCCAAAGCAGATCATATCTTTAATTTATAAATTAGTTATTATATTTATAATCATTGGGTTGAACTTTTCTACTAATTAACATTATAATTTATTATTAATTATTAAATTACCTATATTAGAAAAGTAGATATCGTTGTTACATCCAAAAATGGTAAAAATAGGGAAACATAGATGTTATGGAAGAAAATGATAAAGATGATTTGTTTTTGGAGGTTTTTTTAACAATATAAACCCTCCTTGACATTATGAATTAATTTCTGATGTATATGAGGAAATTCATGTTCCCTAATAGTGAATATTTTGGACTAATTACAAGAATGGCACTCCCCCTCAACAATAAAAGTGAAATCACTCTCCCCACGTACACACACATATCAATCTATTTGGATCATCCAAAACCTGAAATAATCAATCCCCAAAAATTACTCCCCTCATAACAGATGACTTATTTTGGGATAAAATCTATCCTAAGAATAGAATATTGATAATCAAAGTAAGATACACTTAGATGAGGTAAGGTTATTCAACAAGCATCATTAATTTATTTCCTTTTTCTCCTTATTCAGTTTATATTATAACATTATTATTTAACAATCAAAGTATCATAAATATTAATGTAATATTTTATGTTAATTTTTTAACAATAACCCTATCACAAATTCATCAAATGTTTTATAAAATCATTGTTTATGGATAATATGGTCTACCAAATGGTGAACTGATGTCATTCCATTTTCCATTACCACCATTTATGGTTGGGAATAATTAAGGATTTATAGTTTATTTTAGAAATGTGATATATTTTTTGTGTTATTTATTCTATATAATTGTGAAATCACACATACCTTTATGGTTCCCAATTTTTGGGAATACAATAACATCGTTCTTCTATAAGATGAACAACTTCCTCATAAAGCGAATTTAATTGAGCATGCATTTCATATAATTTATTATGGATGAATTTAATAACAATTTGTGATATATAAGAAAATAAAATGATTATGTCATTATATTTTTTTTATTTTTTTCTTTCATTCCAATAATAAAATGAATAATATTGTGTTCATGAATACGAATGACCTACCTTCATTATGAATGACGTAATACATGTTTTCACGCTAAAATTTGTAGATTATTATAAATACCAATATCCCAAATATCTATATATTTTTATATATTTTTTATAATATTATAGATTATCAAATAATGATCAATGGTAGAGGAAGAAAAATAAAAAATCACAACCTTTACAAAATAAAAATTGGTTATTACCTGAGATATAAGATTAACATTAAATCATAAATAATAGTGTAATAATAGGATCATATGAAAATCAAATATAGTATGATATGTATTAATTTGATTCTATAATAGATGAATATTAAAATTTTATTTATTATAAATAATGTTTTAATGAGTATTGTGGATGTCAAGACTTAAGGTAAAAGATATTTTTATCACTTTTTTACTTCTATGTGACACACATTATATTCACCACAAATTTCTTTTAAATAGTGTATATTCTAACCATGATTGTTTGTTATGATTATTATACATAGATTTAATGGTATTTAAATAAAAAAATTAGGATCTATAATTCATGTGGTTTAGGATTAAAATGTTATCAAATAAATAAGGTATTTTTTGTTTCAATATTCATTCATTCAGATACATGTAATGTTACACATAAATATTCTTTCAAGAGGTGTATGTACACCAAAATTGAAATTTGATATCAATAGTCTATTCATCATCATGATATTTTAATTCTCATGTTATGGTATATACTCAAAGAGCTTATGATTAAATGTTAGAAATGTGTTAATGTTTTTATTTTATAATCTCATCATTTATTAGGATTGTCTATAATTAAGTCTCCCATGTTAATATTTCATGACCTATATCTCAATAATTGAAACTAATTTAAATATTATATATTAATTAATGATGTAATCAAGTAAAGGAACACATTTTAAACACATTATTACTTAATATAACTAACTATAAAATTTTGAAAATATAACTTCATATCTCTCTTTAGCAGGAAATCAGTTTTCTTCCAAAAATAGGTTTTCAAAAATAGTTTTAATTTTTTTGAAAATGTAATTTTAATATAATTTTCAAATAAAATGATAGTGGATATTTTTTATATTATTTTAAAAAATAATTATTTTCAATTAATCCTTATTTTGTTCCAATGGTTATTTTCAATGAAAATGTTTTTAAACTTTTTTAGGTTTCAAAAATCGATTTTAAAGTGGAAAATATTTTTTCAAAAAGATATGTTTTAAATTAACTTTTGTAAAATATTTTCCAACTATGATAAAATCTATTACTATTAATTATTCTTTACAATGGATATAATGATAGGATATAATTGATATTCTTTATTCAAATGGATAGTTTTTAGATGTCATGATGTTTATGGATCCTGTTTCTTTTCCACGTGATGAAAATGATTCAATGAGATTATTAAGAAAAATGTTTCATTTATATAGATTTATAATGATTCAAATTTATATAAATGAAACCCATTTAATTTTCATAGGTTAATCATGTTATTAATGATTAATGTTTATTTTTATGTGTTTTTATGATTATATACTGGGTCTTTGTACATTATTAATGTTTTGGTTCTTAGACATTACATTTTGGACGAAGTAAATCATATATATCTTCGTAATCCCCTTATAACTTGAAATATGGGGTATCCCTGATAGCATCATGTAATCCTGTTTCAACCTATATTATTGGGAGGCCCAAATATCAATGAGTGAGACCATTATATATTACATGATGGGTGCTCCAAGATAGTGCTCTAACACATCTGGAAAATATATATATCACATGAGATGAAAATTAGAAACATGTTTATGAGCATGATCCACAATTGGAAATGGTTTTTTCCCAATCTACTATGGGAAACAAGTGAATCTTGATCGACTATTTGGAATAGGTTCATCCTTTTCTACTATTATGATGGCTTTGGTAGTAAACCTAGTCACATGAAATGGATTTTATATTTATGATCATACCACAGTTTTCTGAAATGTGAATATAGTTCATGGTTGATTTATGATGATTTATCATTATTATGGATCATATTTTAATAAATAATAATTTCATTATTTTGTGGTTCAGGTTCATCATCCATGATAGGTTGATTATGAGTTTTTAAATTTTTATTCATTATATCATACCCTTATTATGATAATTTGATTTTTAAATGAATATATATTCATATCACCTATTTTTTCCTTTGCTGAGAATCTAAGATATAAATTCTTTTGTTTTCTTCCCTATGTAGTGAAGAATGGTTTATGTAGCATATTACTTAAGAGAAGTATTATTTGAGAAGATAATTATAGTAGACATTGAATATATTTCACTAAATTATAATGTTATGTTCCATGTTTCAAAATGTATTAAATGTGTATGGTCCTTGAGAATGTTTTTGTGTAATGTATCAAATACACATCTATGTAGATGTAATATCCACGTATGAGAATCATGGGTCATAGTCGTTAGTATCAATGAAATGTTAAATTAAAATTTAGAAACTATGATGAGAAAAATATAGTGACATATTTATCAATACTTATAAGGGTATGTCTAGGGATGTCTCTATGTAAATGTCTAAGAATGAGTCAATGTTTATGAAAATTTTCATAAATTTTTGAAAAGGATAGAGTGAGAAGTTTCATATAAATATATCTCTATATAGATAAAATAAGTGGATGTGGAGAAAAAACCATTGTACATTTTGTTAAAAACCCTCAAGACAACATATTAAGATATGAATGATCATGAACTGGTACATGACCACAAGTCTTGTTTCAACCCTTGTTTGGCATTCATGGTGGGATTTTATATTGAAATTCATAAACACATTATAAACCATAATCATTGATATAAATAAATAATGAAAATGAATAACCTATGATAAAACTATGAAATGGTATATTAAAAATTATTTGTTAATATTTAGACATCATATAAGTTATTTTTCATTATTATATAGTTTCCACTATGACTAGTGTTTCTCACACTATTTGTTTGGTTTTAGTAAATGGATGGAACCAAAAGGAATAATGATAAAATTGTATTTGATGGAAATTTTAGTGACATGTATAAACCAAATTGGATAATTACTAAATTTAATGATATTTTGATAACTCCCAATTGCTATCAAAATATATGATTAACAACGATAACAACATTAAAATTCATAGAAAATACAATTATAGGAAGTTCTAATTTTATTAGTGTTAAAGGGGAAATATTAATAATATAAATAATAATACCAAACCAGCAAATTAAGAAGGTTGAAATAAAAACATGATGGAATATATCAAATGTCAAGGAAGATGTTATCTATTTGAAAAAGGGGTCATGAAGAGACAAATTATCGATAAGTGCATTCTATTAAATATGGATACCATGGGAATTATCTACCTCTATGACATTACCATGGAATTTACATTGTAAACTAGGATGGACCTATTCTTGTAAAATCATTGATGTAGAGGATTTATGAATTTATCAATTTGGTTTTACGATTGAATATTTTTTAAATATATAATTATTGTCCAATATTAGTTTTTATTTAAGGATTTTTATGAATATATTAAATTGTGATGATGAAGTATAAAATAGATTTATTTGAAATGTGACATTATGATTACGGTAAGTAACACCATAATATGTTATGGAAGCTGTGAAAATGTTGTTGGATTTGGTTTAAGTGATTTTTTATTTGGATATTATAAACTGGACTGTATAGATGACTATTGAACTGAAAATTATTTGTCTATGAAGTAATTTATGTTATCATAGATGGAATTTTCAAAAAAAAATGGATTTTTGGAATATATTCAATAATGTTTTGGTTTTATTCCAGAATGAGGAATAATTGTTGTCTTTATTATTTTTATGTGGTAATTCAGGTTATTACCATGTTTTAATTGAATACATGATGAGTTTACTCACATGGATGGTAAGTGTAAATCAAGATATACATTACTATTAATTATGGAATCAATTTTATGCTAGTTTTAAGAAAAAAATTTCCCTTGATTCAAATGTTTTGTATTTTCAACTTTAGGATGGGTCAAAAGGCTATCCATTTTTGATATATTTTATGTTTAACTTTTAATGATGTTGTATAGGTTAATGTATTATTTATCAATATGATGATTTATTCATGTTGGATAACTTATTCTGATTATTTGGATTTATTAATAACTGAAGATATATGGGATTTCTCATCATTATTTCCAATGATCTTAGGATCTATTGGTGCTTTAGGGTTTAAAATTTCACTATCATTTCATGGAGTAAGATATTAAGGTCAAATTGATCAAGGAACAACCAATGCATGATATTGTCTATAATAACGGGAATGAAATCATGTAATTATATAAAGTTGTGAGAAATTTTCAATTCTAAGAAAAAATTCCTGATATTAAATAGAGTCCTATTATCTTTAATATTTATGTTAAAAATCATTTTTTTAATTCTGTTCGGTATATGTTGTTATGGTAACTAACTATCTCTATATCACTATATTTATTGTTATTAGTAATCTTTATCACTATCTATAATTATTTATACTTTTCTTCTTTGACCATGTTATCACTTCACACTTACATTTTCATATGTAGAAATCTAGTTATATGTTATTTTGGGTAACCATTATCATTCAATATTTCAGTTTTAAGGGGGTTTTCACTATTAATTTATATTATGTTGGATTCAATGAATGAATAATTTTAATGGTTAAACATTTGATGACCTAGATGGATTTTGTGAGTGAAATTTAATATAGTGGGGTAAAATATAACAACCTGAGTTATTATCAATTTTTTATTAATATATATCATATTTTGGATAATTTTTGTTTCATGAAACACTGTTTTTTTCTTTTTTTAAAATTCAATATTTATTATTGGAATGTTATATGAAAAAATCAATGTTTATCTTTCATCAAACTCAACATTCATTTTAAACCAATCATAGTTTAACATATTTATAATATTATTTAATATGATAATTATCAACAAGACGATTGAATGGTTGGTATGAATAGTAAAAAATAAATTAATGAAATACTATTTATAGATATTGATATAATGTATAATTTGGTGGCCAATTTATTATAAATTAATATAAAACCCTTTTAAAAATATAACAAAATTAATTTTTTTTAAAAAAATATTTTGATGGACACAATGGGGTTTTACATTAAATATTTATGAAAATTACATTAATAAATTTTATTAATGATATTTATATATTATATATTATTTTTGACATTCATCATTTGAGTTTTCTAGACAAGAGATTAAAATGTATCCAACGTTTCACTAAATACTCTATTTTTTCTAAAAAGTAATTTTAACACCTTTTATGGATCAAATATTTTTAAAAAAATTGATAATTTTATAAAATTTATTTGAAAAAATAAAATATAATTTATTAATCATTACATCCAAATTTTCTATGGGGTAATTATTTGGATTTTATTAAAATATTCTTTTTTGGGTAATAGTTAAAACTAATAATTTCAATTTAATATTATCTTTTACCCTATTTTATTTATTGATATGAATTACATTTTTCTTGTATTAAAAATAAAAATAGATCAATGATATATATATATTATTCCAATTAGGTCATTTGAATAAATTTTCTGATGAATTTGGATGTAAAACAATTGTAATGTTTTATCATTGTTTCATTATAAACCCACATTTCATTTAATCTATAAGACATATTTTAAATTATATTCTGCCAATTCTGTAATTGGAATTTAAAAAATGGAATAAAAATATAGAATAAGTATAATTAATATTATATAGTAAGTTCAAATTAATTATTTTTTTCGGAGTTACTATTGAGAATAGATAAATTTAATTACAGTGATTGAGGTAAAAATGATTTTACTAATGTTTTAAACCTATAATATAAGGTGTAAAGTGAACTATGATCATTTTCATTACACATTGGTAATAAATACATTGACCTTACTCTTGTTAGACTATATTGTTATGAATTAGAGGGATTCTAGTCCATGAATGTGACCAATATAATAAGTTAAGTAATGAAACAGATAAAAAAGGAACATTCCTTGATTTCAATATATATAATTCAATGGGATAAGAAAGAAAAAAACTAAGTCTCATTTACATATATTATTTTGAAAAATAAATTATTTTTTATTATCATAATAATTTATCTTATTTATTTATATATTATATAATTATATAAAATGATCATTAAATTCTAATAGAGTAATTATTTAGATAATAATTAACTAATATAAATGATATAAATAATATTAACAATGATTTAAATTGAATGAATTATTATCATTCATTTAATTTTTTGATTAACATATCATGTTTAACAGGATTTCACTTAATATATTAAAATTTCATCACATTTTTGTTTATTTTTTAAATTTTTATAAAATAAATAATGTCAAAATTATCATTTTTGTTATTTTCAAAAAAATTATATTTCAATAAATAATTTAAAATTTTAAAAAATCTTATTATCTATGAATTTAATTTTATATGATAATAAATATAATATATTGTCAATTAATGGACCTATTGGTCTTTTATAATAAATATATTATCCCTTAATTAGTAATAACATTGTTAGCATAATTATTATTAAATGCATGTTTTTGTGTGTTACAAGCACGTTAGTTAAAATTATTTTCCAACACACATGTGCCTTTTATTTTATAAATTATTTATAATATTTTGAATAATTCAGTATAAATTGTATGAAATTTCTCACATTAATGTAGAACTAATGTATAGATGTCCAATGTTAAGAAATACCTTGTCATAGTTTAAACGCAAAATATTAACAAGAGGGAATCATATAAGATAAGAAGAAAAATGATAAAATTATTTTCTTTTTGAATGAAATAGGTGTTTTATGAACAAATAATACCTCTCATAACTTATTAGTATATTTTTGTGAAACATTAGGTAAATGATACCTCCCAATAATTAATATAATTGAGTATTTATAAGAATTCCACTCCTCCTCAACTGTAAAAGGGCACTCACTCTCCCCACATATCTTAAAATTATAATTCATTTGATGTTCTAACAACATCTCAAGTCACACATAAAATTCTATTAAATTATCCTATAATACTTATTTTTTTGACGACATCCACCCTATGAAGGGTTTAGTGAAAACCCATGATGATACCTGAAGAAGATGTAATGTTCATCAACAAGGGTCTTTATATTATTTTCTCCTCCACATACTTCAATTTAATTTTTAATATGATTATATTATAAACATAGTATCATAAATATTCTAATATTTTGTTATGTTAATGTTACAACCTTCATCAACACACACACACACATTAAATGATTTACGAAGTCATAGTTCGTGTATATGGCCTACTACCTCAATGCAAAACGATGTCCTTCATTTTCCGATTACTATCATGAATGGTTTGTAATAATGATTAATTTATAGTTCAAATATAATATGTTATATATTAATGATATTATTATGATTATATAATATTTATATTCCAGAAAATTTCATTCCTTCCATTTAGTTAGGAAAATTATAACATCATTCATGTGTACAGAGGATTAAATCTTTATGAAGGGATGTGAATTGTGAATTTTTTTAATGGAATATATTATTATTTTATTTAATACTTTGTTTGATATATATGGAAAAATAATTATTTTTGATTGATAATATATAAGATTAATGTTTCTTTCTTTCAAGGAAATAATAAAATGAGGAAAAACATTGTTCATTTATACGTACGACACACCGTCTCCATGAACAATGTATTTCATTTCCTATCACTATTTTTTGGATTAATAAAAATATATATAATGACAATAATAAAATTTTATATAATATTTATCATTTTCAATATGATTAAATGTTGATGAAATTAATAGGAAAAATAATAACAAATAAACACATATAAGAAAATTATTAAACAAGATGTAACTTTAACATGAAATCGTTAATAAGTGGGTAATAAAATTTCCAAAATAAAATCATATAAGGTATTTTATCTTCGAATATGGTTCTATAATATATTTATAACAACATTTTATTAATTATATATGAGATTTGAGCATGTATGATGTAATCCTAGACTAAAGGGAAGGGATTATATACTAAAATTTTAATTCTATTAAAGACGTGATATTCACCACCTTTTTATTTTATGTGGTCTATATACTACCCATGAATATTTATTATGATTATTATACATAAAATTATAGGAATTTACATGTCAATTTGAGGATCTATCCTTCATAGGTTTTATAGTTAAAATGGTACCAAAATAGTAATGGATTTTTGACTCAATTTGTCTTGTTTGTGATATATATTTTGTTCTGCACCTATATTCTTTCTCTAAGAGAATGTGTAGCCCCATTCACATGTTATATCATGAATTTTTTTTCTTAGTGATATTTTATGATTCATTATATTATCCCCTCATGGGTATTATGATTCAACATTTCTAAATTGTTAAAGATTTTTTGTTATAATGTCATCATTTATCAAGATTGCATATGGTTAATTATACAATGTTGAAATCATTGGATTATACTTTCAGGAATTTTCATGAACTTAAATATCCTATTTTAATTCATAAAAATTACACATTATGATTATTTTATTCATGTCATTCATTGTAATGACTCGTATTTCTCTCAGGTTTATTTTTATAAATTAATTTGGAAAATTCTAAGACATAGTGTTGAGAAAAAACGAGGTTTTGAGGCCCAGTGTTCCTTGAATAAATCATTGAGTAATTATTATTTTTTTAATTAAAAATGCTTTCGTGGATATCATTTAACTTTATTCACATCGAAATCGTTTCCCAGATCAGAAATTTGAGGGCACTGTTGTTTTCAGAATGGTAGGTTTACCCTAGGAATGGCATATCTTTTGTCATTGTGGAATTTCAATGAGAAATAATTAAAGGTGGGTAACCATAAATAAATAATTGAATAAAATTATTTTATTCTAAAGTCCTCATAACTCATGAACGGTGACTCGGATATGAAATATGTGACCATAGTTTAGTTCGTAATTTGTATTTTTACATAGGCAGGTCCTAACATCAACCGGTGTGGGTCGACTATGAAAGATAACTTCTGAACGTTTTAAAGAAGAATAAAATAATCTTAAATATTTTATCTTATCTAATTTAGCATTTCATAGCATCACATCAATGCTACAATTCCATGATGGGGTAGTTCATTATCTTTCATAAATGAAACACCATGGCAACACTACAACATAGTGATGTAGCAATGATGAAACTCATTTTATTCATTAAAGAGCTTATAAGGGATATATGATTAGGTTCAAAATCTTGTAGAAATCCCCTATAATCACTAAATAATAAATTCATTGGAATAACCTCTCACGGGGAATGAAAAATGTTGATGAGATGATGGATCAATATTTCTTGTGGACGGATAGCCGATGACGATGAATGTTCTTAAACAATCGCTCCAATCCCAAGTAGGGTGTGATTTTTTTATGTTCCTTACCCATACATTATTCCCTTAATGAAAATGGATTATCCAACTAATAGGATAATCCACGGATCATGCATTTTCTGGGTGATTTTTTATTTCTGTTATGGGGTTTTTTAATTAGGTTGAAGCATGTAAGAATGGTTTACAACTTTCCTCTACTCTTCCATTTTAACAATAATGGATCTTGGATGATCCAAACCATACCATGACCCAATAATCATAGAAATGCATATAGTTTTCCTCATTCCCTAAAATGCATTCTCATTATTCATTGGACGCATCGATCCGGAATGGGATCAGATACCGTAGTAGTGCAAGGTGAAAACTTTATGACGTGATGATAAGAGGTGGTGGTTGTGGTCATTTTAGGTGGAGCATTCCAAGGTGAGGTCATCGGTGGGGGAGGTGGTATCTTCCTAATTTGGAATTCGGTCTAGGTAGACCCATAAGAATTGTCTATAACTCCACAAATGATGGAGGGAGCAGCCTGTAATCTAGGAGGGATCGCGGTGGTGAGACAAATCATGGTAGGGTAGGTCATGGGTGGAAACAAAAAGGTCGTTGGATCAGTAGCCGGAGGTGGTATGTTGTAGTGGCAGTGCCCCCGAGTAGTGATTTTGAGCCACAACTAGCCAAGGGGTGGAAGTTGTGAGATGGAGACCTGGCAGGAACCTCTTCATCCAGGCGAAGGTATGCTATCCAGGACCATGTGTGATTCGGAAGACCATCATTGTTGATGCGGATGGTCACCAAATGAACCTCAAGAATTTAAGAGATGGAATATTTAATGACTTTATCCCCCAAATGGGGCATAGCCCGGGTGTCCTGCACCATGTTGGATGAATCTCACCCACACATGCGGGCCAATCTAGATGAACTGGGATGCTTCAATAGTCTGAAACGTGTGTCCCAATGTGCAATGGTCTATTAGGACAAATGGACTGGTTCAGACTGTCCTAGTCATAATGGTTTAGGCCGACCCAGAACAACCTGTTCGGACCAGCCCAGACTGACCGGGTTGGGTTGGATTTGAACCCAACTAGACCCTTTTTACAGAAGGTTCATAACATTAAAACCAATTATTCATTTGATGATCCATCTATGGTGTTGGGACCCTTCCAACGTGATGGTCCTTTTGAGGTATTTTTTGGGTTTTTAGTATGGACTATGTAGGTGTGGATATTTCCTTTTTTATTTCCCCGATGTTTCAGTGTAGCATTATGTCTACAACACTAGACATCAATGTCCTTTAGAGTCTGAGTGCTGGATAGAGTTGTGGAACCCTTTATTAGAAATTGATTAATCCCCTATCACCCCTGATGGTGTTTTGTTAGAATTGAAATGACCTCCGTGTTCTAGGCATCAGTCCTCCATCCATTGTTCAATATTATTAGGGTTCATGGTATTCTCAGTATAGAACCCTTATGTTACAATCTACAAAGATTGGTTTGTTGGAATTATATAAGAAGAATCCCCTGTGTCATGTATTAATAGAGATTTTGTTTTTTGTATTATTTGGGATGAATCACCGCACTGAATAGCATGACCTTGACAAGTGTATTCTATTTGGTATGTTTCCGAATTAGTGAGTCATTTTTGTAAGAGTCCCATATGACATGAATGCTCATGGAGTGTGTTCTCCTGGAATGATTGTGCCTCTAGCAGAATCTTGTGGAATATGATTTTTTATATCTTACCCTACTAACCTTATTGATGGTTATTCATATATCTCTGTAATCATGGTATATATGATATAGGAATATACCTGTGTAGATATGACCGTGCATTCCTTTTTGTTTTTCCCTTTTGGTTTTGGGGATTACAATTGATTATTGTTTTACTCACCATAGCATGGGTTTACCCACACATATCATGTATTCTATAGATGATTAGTGATTTGAAGGGGTTCATGTCTGACCAGGACTTAGTGGTTCCCAGAGAGATGAGATAGGCAAGGCATACTCATACGGCCCCAAGAAGTTGTCCTTCACCTACTGTTCATGTAGGGGTTTTTACAGACGTACATCAGGGACATGTGTGCTTACTTGGGTTCAGTATTTTTTTGGATTATATACTAGCTAGGTAAGCCTTCTAGTAATTATATTCATGATTTACCCTTTGGTGGTTTTTATTGTATCCATGCATGGTTATTTGTGGTATCAATTCCATCTTTGGGTGTGTGTGAGTGTGTGTGTATAGATACTTAGGAAAATGACTACCATTTGTGGGGTATGCCTATCAGGTGCTAGTCTCCTGCCCCTGGCAAATGGGAGGCAGGATTGTTGTAATCACGGAGTGGGACCCACAAGGCTGGGTCATGATAGAGTGATATCCAATGGGGTTGTATACACAGTGGGACTGAGAGTCAGTGAGACTGGTTTTGAGGAAATAGTGGTATGTTTTTTGAGATTGGCTTTCATTCTATGGGCGTAGGTGTTGTGCGGAAGCCAAGATAACCATAATCTAGAACACTAGGCACCTCATTCCTTAATTGGTACATGAAAATAGTGGTTTTAGGAAAAATAATTGACTATGAATCTTATAGGAATGGGTTTTTTCTATGTTCGTCTTGAGTAGTATCTCCATGTATACTCTATTGAATGTGTTTCATCTTGATTTGTTTCAGGATGCCTCCATGCATATTTCTATCTAGGATTATATATCATGACAATGAGGATCGTATTACATGGGATGAGGCATCCATAAAAGTACCTATACTGCATATACTCCCTGCATTAGAGATAAAACCGTTTAGTGGTGCACCGGTGATACCACTGCCCCTCAAGAAGTAGTAAATATCAGTTCTTCTAGTAGAGGATACGCGTAGACTAAGTGTATTGCATGAGTTCCATATGAAGTGACCACCCATGTTCAGGGGTGGGAAAGACCCCCAAGTATTTGAGGATTGGATGGAAGTAGTCACTCATGTATTCCTTATAGTGAGGATGCTTGTTGACATATTGGCGATCATAGCCATGAGCCTTCTTCAGGGCTCAACGCGGATATGGTGGGGCAAAGTCTCCCAGACACATGAAGAGGAAAATCTCTCTTGGGAAGACATTGAGAGAATTTTAAGGGGTATTTTTGTACTAAGGTGATACAGGTGGTGCATATCCAGGGGAACCTATGTGTACAACAGTAGAGTCATATAGTAGCGGAGTACTCAGTGAGGTTCACTGACCTATCACGTTACTCAATAGATATGGTGTGGGACCCATTCCCATGGGCTAGAAACTTAGAGTATGGGATACACTAGGAGATAAATGAATTGATGATAACCCTTAGCATTCTAAATTATACTGGGTTACTCTAGAGATCTCTTCTTTTAGAGAGTTTTCTAGAGGAACATGAACCGTAAGTTAGAGCAACCATCAGGCACCATGAAGCAAGGTATTCGACAGCGGGTAGATGGCAGTGGATAATGGGTCCAGAGAATGCCTGCATCTTCATGTGATGTCCCTAGGAAACCAGTTTAGTGGTGAATGTCTTTTAGGGTAGCTTGAGTCATCCTAGAGTTAGACGGTGTTACACATACGATTGTCAAAGGAATCTTCCATGGGATTTCTAGACCATATATTCAGCAGATCATGTGATGATCGAGGGATAGTCGATGAATAAGAATATGTTTGCGTTGGGTTGTCCGTAGTGTGATGGATGTGTTATGGGAACATGTAGAGCATTAGGTAGTGGGAAGAGGTTCGAGGTACTACAACCACCACCCCAATGTTGTCAACCATGGGCTTAGGAAGCTGGTGTACATAGATGGGACTGGCTTGAGGTGATGAATGAATATGACCTTGGTGCTCTAAATATGATTAGAGGTATGATCTGTTTCTTTTCCATCCTAGTTGTAGTTCTCTTACACGGAGGTTCTAGTCACTCTTTTCATACCAATGAAATTGTTCGGGGCTCATATATTCTGATGTAGTCATTGATTCAACAATTACATTTAGAGACTCTAATTGGAGTGGATTTAATGATCACACACTATTTCCAACTGTGTGAGTTTACACATTGAGGTGAGAGCTTTAGCTATGATCTCTTAGTAGTGGAATCCAAAACTTAATACTTCATTGGGGGTATAGACTAGTTATCTATATACCATGCTCAGATTGACTATTTTTGGTGTAGCGTGAGTTTTTTCCATGGAGATGGGTCCTATTTTTACATTTTCAGTGAAATATAAGCACTCATAGTGTATGATAAACATTCTCATAGGAGGGTGCAGTCGATTACTCACCAGTTGTCTAGCCATATCATCAGTTTATTAGATGATGAATGTCCTCAATTTAAAGTAGTTTTGGAGGACTATGAAGAAGACTTTCTCGAGGAAGTACCTGGATTACCTCCCCATCGAGAGGTAGACAACAATATTGATCTTTAATCTGGGAAGACACCGATATAAAAACCTGTATATCAGATGGATACCATGGAGATTTTTGAGATGGGTGTAGAATTGGAGGATTTGTAGATAAAGGGATTTGTGTGGCCCAGTGTTTCACCCTGGTCGGCCATAGTTTTTTTCTGAAGAAGGTATATGTAATCTTGAGGCTTTGTGTGGACTTTTGGCACATGAATCCGGGGAAAAGGAAGAATTAATATCCCCTACCAATAATTTAAGACAACATTGATCAGTTGAAGGGAGAGGGTTGGTTCTCAAAGATTTACCTCTGGTTTGGCTATCATAGCTTCATGTATGGGATGGGGATGTACTAAAGAAAAAAATCAGATCTCTCTACACCCAGTAATAGCACTTTTTTAATCCATTTTGGGATACCAATTCCCCAATACTATTCATGGGAATCAGGAACAATATCTTATAGCGTTATCTAGACTGGTTCTTCATGGTCTTCATTGAGAACATCCTACTTTACATGACATCCAAGGTGGAGCATGCGATAAACCCAAGGATGGTCCTGGATACACTCTGAGAGAACTATATTTATAGGAAGCTATCGAGGTGTCAGTTTTGGAATCTGAAGGTCCACTTTTTGGGACATGTCATTTTAGAGGCTTGAGAAGTGGTGGATCAGGAATAGTTAGAGGTGGTGCATGCTTGGGAGCTACCCAAAACTGAAATCGATTTGATTAGTTTCTTTGGATTGGATGGGTACTATCAGAGGTTTTTTCCCTACTTTTCCTAGGTAGTAGCACCCTTGACCGATTCGACATTGAAGGGATTAACCGCCGTGTATATAGAGATGTGCCATTAGTGTTTTCTGGAGGCGAGGTAGAGGCTTATGAGAACCCCCATATTGAGACATCCAGAGGAGGGAATTGGTAATGTAGTGTTCTACAATTCTTCAGGTATAAGAGTGGGGTGTTTCCTGAGGGAGGGGAAATCCGTGATTTCTTATGGTTCGTGATAGTTGGGAAAACATGAGCATAACTACGTGGCCCATTATATTGATCTACCAGTACTATTCATCGCATTGAATATGTGCAACATTACATGATGTGTGAGGAGTTTTTTATCTAATCTGACCACAAGAGACTATAGTATATATATTACAATGGATATTGAACATGATATATAGGTGTATTCTAGAGTTTATCATGTATTGTGACTTCAAAATTTTCAATACTCCTTGGAAGGGGAATGTGGTGGCAGACGCACTGAGTATGAGATCCAGATTAATATTTATGATTGAGGTGTCAGAGTATTTAGCGACACTATTGATATCCTTTGTGGATGGGGATGGAGAATATAACCTACAATCAATAGTTTTCACCCCTAAAATCTTTCAGTGAGTCAAGGAGGAAAATCATGGGGACATCTACTGCGAGACCAGATGTGCTCAGCTTTCCACAAGGTAGGCCCCTAATAAATATTTGATAGGTGGGGAGCAAATAATTGTATTTAGAGAGCCCATATGTTTTCCAGTGGTTTTGTTAGAGGATATATTGAGAGAGTTCCACAAATCCACTTTTTTGGTACATATATGTGTGGATAAGATATACCAGGATCTATGATGTGAGTCCTGGTGGCTAAGGATGAAGGATTTAGTGGAGGAGTTTTTTTCACAGTGCATCACACGTCAGTATGTGAAGGAATATCATCAGGTTCTAGCTGGCTTGACACAACCACTAGAGGTGCCACAATGGAAGTTTTATGGGATATTGATGGAATTCATGATGGGGTTACCATGCATGTCCAATGGACACAATATCCTCTAGGTGATAATTTCCTGAATCACCATGTTGACCAACTTCATTCCAATATTGGATTATAGATCGTTAGATTTCATGAGATGTTTCTTCATTTAAGATATTGTTCGACTTCACATGGTACCATTGATGATCTTTTCGGAGTATGATACTTGTTTAACATCCCATCTATGGAAGGGGAAATATGAGGCATTTGGGACTCATTTGAGTTTGAGGATGACATTTCTTCCCCAAAAGGTTTTATAGATTGAGTGGACCATATTGGTTTTAGAGGACATGCTATGTTCTTACATTTTGGAACATGGGAATAGTTTGGTGGATCGCCTACCTCTGGTGTAGTTTTTATAAAACAACATCCTCCAATACACCAATGGGATGAAACTATTTGAGTCCATGTATGAGCGACCATCTAGTTCATGAATATTTTTGATGGACCAAGGGGATTCAGTACTCATTGGACCTAATTTGGAAAAGGAAACCACCGAGAAGGATCAGATCATCTAGGAGCATATGAATACTATAAAGAAATGACAAAAATCATAAGAAGAAACAAAGATGGAGGCCCTTGGAGTTCAAGTATGGAGGCCATGTATTCCTTCGGGCCAGACCTCGATGTGGATTGTGGAGGTTTTTTCGGGGCATCATGTTATATATGAGATACATCAGCACTTTTTAGATAATGTGTAGAGTATGTGAGGTGGTGTACCACCTAGCTCAACCCCCAATGATGCATAAGGTGCATGATACTTTCACAGTCACAGTTGAGGAAGTACATGCATGATCCAACACACATTATGGACTAGGGAGAGATTCACATTGATGATGGGGTGACATTTGTAGAGTACCCAGTGGAGATCAAGGATCATCATGATAATATCCTTTTTGGTCAGTTGATTCCTCTGGTTTACATTCTGTGGAAACACATGAATCTCTAAGAGATAACATAGGAGTGGGAGGCTCTGATTCATGATCAGTACCCTCATATTTTTGTTGATTAGCCCTTGTTTTGTATTTTAAGGACATAAATTCCTTTGGTGGGGAGAATTTAATGACATGTTTTATTCTATAGTTTATTTTTATAAATTAATATGTAATATTATGATACTAGGTGCTGAGATGGAATGAGGTTTTGAGGCACGGTGTGCATGAAAAAATTAATTAATAAAATTCATTTATTAATTAAAAATGATAAGGTGGATAAATTTTATCTTCAATAACTTCTAAATATGTACCTGGATCTGAAATCTGAGGGAACCATTGTATTCATAATGACCGTTTTTCCCTAGACATGAAAAAATTTAGTAGGCACGGGTCTTCTATGAGAAGACCTGAAAAAGAACGTAACCATAAATAAAATTATTTAATAAAATTATTTTATTTTCAATTCCTAATAACTCATGACCAGTGGGTCAGATATGAAATATAAGATAATTATTAATTTTGTAATTGGGAATTTTACTTATGAAGGGCCTAACATCGACCAGTGTGGGTCGACTGAAAAAGATAACTTTTAGACATTTAAATGGTGAATAAAATAAACTTAAAAATATTATTTTATTTATTTTAACACTTCTTATCATTGTAGATATGTTGTGACCCCATGACAGGGATTCCCATTTTCTTTCATAAATTTACCAGTGGTGGGAAGCTAATGACATGGAAGGCACCACATCAGTCGGGGGAGGCACATTGTCCAGGACCGCTTCCGAGGGGTCGGACCGGCCATGTGGACACAAATCTTCACCTTGTGACATAAGAAGACTATAAGGTGATATGAGAGATGGCGTGGATTGTGACCGTGATGGACGAACATGGCATGGCCAAGGTGGTCCACACACCTCCAGAAGAATCCGGCCCACACGTTAGGATCGGGTAGGAGGAACTTGGCTACTCCAGTGTCCTAGAGATCTAGATAGTGTGGTCCAACATGATATGTTTCCACAAGCCCAACGTGCCAATTTGGACTAATCTAGACTGGCCGGGTCGGGTTAGGTCAGTCGAATTGGGTTGGGATAGGTTGGACCCATACCCAACTGGTTCTTTTTTTCAATAAAGGTTCCTAACATTAAAATGAAAGTTCATTCTGATGATCTATCTACAACATTGGGACCCTTGGGACAAGGTGTTATTTTTAAAGGGCTTGGTGGGTTTATAGTATGGACCAATGTTGGTTCGGAGTTTCCCTTGAGTCTTTCTTTGATGGTTTAGTAAATCATTTTGTCCACATCACTGGAAAACAATCACCTCTAGGGTCTGAGTCCTAGATAGAGTTTTGGCATCCCTCATTGTGATTAGAGTGATCCTATATCACCCATGATGGTGCTTTGGGGGAATTGAATTGACCTATGAGTGCATGGAATTAATCTTCCACCAATTATGTTTTGTTGGTCGGGATCTGAGTATTTTCAAAAGAGAATCCCTAATGTTACGAGCTATGTAGATAAGGATGTCCGTACTCTCTAATAATAATTCCCTATGATATTGATTAATAATGATTGGTTTGTCGGTATTCTCTTGGTAAGATCCCCTCTCTTGATAACATGGTCTTGAACAGTGTATTCTCTTTGGGTATGGACCAAATTAACATGACCCCTTTGTAAGAGTCCCAAATGAAATCATGGATCAAGGAGTGATTTCTCCCAGAATGAGCATTCCTCAACAAGAATTATGTGGATGATTATTGATTGTAACATACCCTCTTTACCTTGTGGATGGTTTTGAGTATATCTGGAAAATCATGGTATATGCATGATAGGAATATACCTATGTAGATATGACCCTTAATTCCATTGTGTTTTTTCCTTTAGAGTTTTTGAGTGTCCTAATGAGTGATGTTTTACTAACCCCAACACATGTATTGCCCGCATTTGAAGTGTCTTGTGTAGATGATAGGTGTTTTGATGGAGTCAATGCTGGAGAAAGGCTAGGTGGTTCCTAGTGAGATCTTATAGAATATGTGTACTCCTACGGCTTGGGGAAGCTATCCTTCGCATACCCTTCAGTTTGGGTTTTTTACAGATGACATTGATGGATTTTTGTGTTTACATATGTTCAGTCTTTTGGTCAGCTTTTATACAGGCCTTGTTTACCTTCCTATACATCAAATTCTAGAAAAACCTTGTGGTTGATTTTAGTTTATACCTGCATAGTTGGTGGTGGTTTCCTTTCGAACATTGTGTATGTGTGTAAAATTACTTAGTAAAATGCCTCCCATTTGTTGGGTATGCCTACTTGGTGCTAGTCTCCAGCCCCTGTCATATGGGAGGAAGGCATGGGGTAGTCAAGGCATTGGACCCACTGGTATGGGTCCTACCATTGGTACTTATGATAATTATGAAAAGGTTTTTTCTTAAATATGACATTATATCTCTCTTCAGTTAGAAATATTTTTTCATCCAAACCCATGTTTTCAAAAAATGATCGATTTTTTATTGTTTTTTTATGATAAGTTTTACAGAAAATGACTTTGAAAATATTTCATGACTTAAAATTGTTTTAAATTATTTTCAAATAATTCATTATATGATTACATTCTTAATTTAAATGGAAATTAATTTTTATTTTTTAATGTTTTTGAAATTTTTTCTTCAAAGGGGAAACAATATTTTAATCAATAAATTTTTTAAATGATCCTTCAAAAAAATATTTTCTTTATAAGATAAAATTAGGCAGGTTTTATATACGTTATAGGTTATATTATTTAAGGATACAGTACATATTATTTCTTTGAATGGTTTAGGATTTTATGGCATGGTGTTTATAGAAACCATTTATTTTCTATTGTTCATTCATGTTTTAAAGTGGTTGATTTGAAACAAGTTTATATCCACTATTTAATAATTTTTAAAAGATATTTACATGAATCACATTTATTTGTAATGTTTTAACCAGGTTATTCCAGAATAATGATTATGTTTATGTGTTTTTATAATGATTTCTAATATTATTATACTTTATGTGTATTGTGGTTATTGGAAATAACATATATGATGCAGTGGCCTAGATTGCTGCAGGAAATCCCATAGTAGATTATATGTTGGGGGTTTTTAGTTTGCATCAGGTAAGACTATTATATATTATATGATGGGACTTCCTTAATAGCTTCATGTGAGCATGCTATAGCTTATATAATGGGTGTGACCATATATAACTCCAAGGTATTGTGTAAATATTTATATCACATGAGATTGAAATGGGATATAAGATGAAAGTATTTATCCACATTGTGAAATAGGTGAATTCAAATCAATAATGGGAAAATGTGAAATATGATCCTAAATGAGAAATAGGTTGGTACAAATCCACTATGTTGATGTTCTTTGTAGTTAACCCTGAAACAGGAAATATATTTCTATTATTATGATGGTGCCACACTTTTATTACACGAGATTGTGGTTCATTAATAATTTATGATTATTTCCCACTCTTATGGGCCAGGCTTTCAGAAATGATATAGTATATATGCCATGACTCATTTTTATGATCCATGGATGGTTGGGTATGAACATTGTATGTTTTTTTCAGGATCACATTCTCTTATTCATGTCTTATGATTTCATATGGTCATTTATTTAAATGTATTATCTTTACCCTTTCCAATATTCTGATGTCACCCTTCCCTAAATTTCCTTCTCTGGGTAGTGAAGAAAGGTTTATGTTTTCTATTCTTAAGTGGATTATTATATTACAATTTATTTGAATGATATGTTAATGACATTTAACCAAATTAGAATAATATTTTCTCGGATTCCTAATAAACTAAAATGTTATAGTTCCCTAGCTTGTGATGGTGCAATGTATTGAATATTTATTTATAAATAAGTAATATCAATGTATGATAATACATCATTGTTTTATCTTAATATCTAATAAATCATAGAGAATATCTTTGTACCTATAATATAATCGATGAGATCATTTATTTATAGTAGGGGGAAATGATTCTTGATCATCATCTAGTCCAATATCCAAAAGCCCACACATAATCCCAAATCCCCATAATCATTCTTAGTGCAATGAACTAGAGATTATCATGGTGATGTACCATGTTTAGGAATTCCATTGATTCAATATCAGCCAACTAAACCATCAACTCCTGAATCTATAGAAGTTACATGCTATAAGGACAATTAGAAACTCCCTCTACTACTAACACCAAATCGATTGTGAACTTGATTTCTTATTTGGGTGGTAAGTCATAGAACATGTGAAGAAAGAGATAATAAAAATTGTATACCACAAGAGGAAAATAATCCTGATGAATTCCACTATCATCTATATAATGTATTGATATATTATTCATGATACAGTCAAATATCCACTGAATTGGTCCTTTATGACCAACCAAAAGATCCCACTCACCTGAGTTAAAATATATACCACATTTTTTAGAATTAAATGTATCTATCCTCATATAACACTAAATATGTTCCTTATAGAGAAATAGCCACTCCATACCAAAAAAAATCAAAACCACTCATTTCCAGCACAAACAGTTCCCATAAGAAATGGAAGAAAAGAATTCATAGAGAAGACTCCTTTATTCAATGTTTATTATCTGATCACAGTATAAATGTCATATGGATTGTCAGGAAACTATCAAATATTTCCACACACAAAACATCATAAAAAGGACAAAATATTAAAAAAATGTGCTTCTCTCATACTAGAAAAACAAAATCTAAGGATGATTGTTAATGAATAGTTCCTCTGATAGTAGAAGGTCCTATATCCAAACTAGCTATGGTAGACTGCATAAAGTGAACATGGATATCCCTATACCCATGAATGTAGTCTGAATCCCTAGTGTTATTACCTATTTCTGGGACTACTACTACTAATCTATGATGAAACATCAACTACCTCAACATGAATTTTTGGTTGGACTCCATCATTTAGTTTGCTGAGGGGTAGTTGAGTCCTTCGTAGACTTTGATTCCTATTCTAATCCCCATCCACTATTATGTTTCTATATTCAACTAAAAATCCATTATAGTTGAACCAAAATGCATTAATTAAGGAAAATAAAATAAAGTTACATATAATGAGGATAATTTTGATCAAACATTAAACAGTTATTGAACTGCAATTGAATATATCTTTGAGATGGTTTCCCATTATCTTGACTACTCTGTCAATAGTTGTCTTGGCGATAACTATCATAATGATGCTTCATTTCACTTGAATAAGGGATCATGGTTTACCTTTCCAAATCATATTGAACTATATACATGTAAAATATAATATTCCATGTTATGAATAGATCCTAATTAATAATTTCATAACAGATTATCAGGTGAAAATTTTTCACATGTGACCGGATCTCATCACAAATTGCATAAAAAAATGCATTTCCCTGGAAATCAAATCAACCACTGATGATGGTGAATAGAAATGTAATTATATGAAACATCCCATATATTACATCAATAAAATTCTCTCCTATTTCATGGAATAAACTCTATAGACTTATCATCCATCATTTATTCTAGAAAGAAGATACTTGTTTACTTTTCATTAATGTCTTTGTAGGATAACTCTTATTGCATCACATCTTTCTCTATAGTGTCCCACAAATGATTGGATTGTCCATGAAGCATTCATGTAGTAATAGTAACCCTCATATGTAGGATTTCATGAGGTTCTTGAATAATTTTTAGACCGAATCGATCCAGAACTCCGCTACAGAGGGGCATCCCTCCTTAGTGAGCATTGGAAGATACTATATCTGAATATCTATACCTCTCAAAAGTCCATGTTATTGTATAAATAGAAACCTTATCCAAGATTAACATTAAGCTAAAATATATATCATGAAGTTTAACATCCATATAATACTCAAGATATACAGCAATCTCTAGTTCAACTATGTTAGGAATGCACTGATTGTCAATCCCATAATGCTCATTTCAAAGATGAAGTAGGGGTATTTTCCCTAAAAGTAAAATTAAATCCTTAGAAAACATGATAAAAAACGTTTAATATTAATAGGTGACATCCACAAAGAACCACTGCTTCATTATCTCTCTAGAAATAAATTATTAAGTGAATTATCATGAAATAATTGTTCTTCCATTTTATTTATCAGATATAATATGTTTCTATTTTCATAGTTCATTTAGGAAAATATATCTAATGTAATAAATATATATCTATCATAAAAAATATATATATATATATGGCCCTATATTCAAGAATTTATACACATATCACACCATGCTAATTCAAGAGTATGAATCTACTGAGAAAATAACATCACACAACATGTGAATCACCCATGGTGAAATTACATTATCTATAACAAATAAATATCACAAATAATAATCCCATCCATGGGTACTCGAATTTTCCCCCTTGCATATATTACATACTCCTTAGAAAAATTTCATTGAAAAGTCCCAACACTTCCTAATATCTTATATACCTTTCCATGATACTCAACTACGCCTCTCCATATGCCAACGACTTCTAAATAGTAGTTTGGGTAGAGAAAATATTATTAGTAGACTTTACCCTCTAATGTAGAGTTGTGATATATAAGGAGTAACCAAATATATGTGTATAAGAAATTGAGAAAATACTATTTCATAAAATTGGAAGAAAATTGATGAATCAATTAAACAATATAACCATGAATCATGTAATGTTATAATGGAATGTATCAAAATGATAAACTAAAATTTATACAGATAAAAGAATTTTTTGACACAAATAATCATAAAATCCCTAGTAATAATCCACATGTTGGTCCCATCTCCATGACCAATCCCATCCAACAAGGTATAATAATCATAATGTTATTTCCCCTTTTACAAACCTATATCTGTAATAATTTAGGTAACCCAATGGCGAACAGAATATAGTGCGAGTTAATCATAGTATGTCAACAACACCATTTCTAAAAAAATGATTCAGTTATAAAGTCAATACAATAATTCTATCATCCATAGTATTAATTAATCAATTAATATGATATAATAATAAAGTTTCATTGGATCCATGTGTTAATATATCTGAGCATGTAGTACAACCAGGCAATCCATAACCACAAGTCCATGGAATAATGACATAGCTGGGAAAAATCCATTTGTTCATGAATATCACCATAATGAAACTAATTCTTCTATATATTCATTTCAGCAGAACTAAGACTAGGTATCTATATTGTAATTTCATAAAAATAATTCCCAACCCTTTATATAATCATTTTATTATAACAAGAACATTACCTTTATATAATAATTCTAGTATAACCCTAAAAATACCTCTATACAAGCATTTCATTAGAAATCAGCCAAGCCCTTTATATAATAATGTTAGCATAATTTGGACATGCCCTTTATACAATCATTTTAGTGCAACTAACTTGTTACATTTATATAATCATTTACTCATTACCAATCCATTACCTTTCAATAATCAATTTACCATAAATCAGAAAACCATTCTTAATTGATAGAATAACACTAAATGATATCAAAATTGATAGTGGTAAATATAACACATTACAATTTTTCATTCAATTATCTGTTCATTCATTATATTATTTCTCATTCCATTATAAATCTAGTATTGGAAATCTATTATATCAAATCCTCACTATTCATTCAATAATCATGGAATCTATTTAACAATATAAATCTTTCATGAAAACTCAAATGAGATGTCATTTAAGGCTAAATTATTTTTTAATACAAAATCTAGTTCATTATTGTTCAACGATAAGATCACCATATGGGTAACTGCAAGTGAGGTCTCAACACCATTTGATCTAAATGGATCCAATTTTTAGTATAAACACATGAATATAATCTCCATTATTCCATGTATTAATGAGAAAAATCACATAATATTATGCATACATGATCAAATAGAAACATACCACATTTATTTTTTGTAGACCTTCCACATTTAACAGAAACAAAACACTATAACATGGTAACTCTAATGATGAATGATGTTAAAGGATATAACAAGAAATGATAGAGATCACAAAAAATCCATCTCTATTTCAATAGTGGTCATGATATGACACTTCAAAAATAGATAACAAGAAAAAAATTGTGGAAAATAAAATAAAAAACTCACTAGAAATTATACACTTAATGAAGATATAAATAAGGGATATAGTCACTCACAAATTTCATAGAGTTGGCCTAGGGTTTTAGGAAAGTGATTCAGAATGAATGTAATTAAGTCACACAATGTGTTGTTTAAAAATACTGATCCTAAAATATTCTAGATGTGAAACTAATTCATGATGTGATTTTCATGATTTTTAAGATACAGTAAAACAACAGACCACCTAAGGGTAAAATAACCATGATCGAACATTTCACATTAAGATCCAGTTTCACGTCATGCACTATTTCAGACTCTAAAATAGTTCACTATTTACTCCTAATAGAATATTCACATAATGTAACATTTTCAGGTCATGAATGTGTCTAGAAGAAAAACCTTATTCTAGGTTCAATATTAAAATTATGAACAACATTAGTACTCTTCCAATCTAGGTAAATCTCTTTTAATACACTCACATATTTGTACAGAAAATCCATTTATTAAAAAAAGACATACATCCCGAAATAATAGGTCGTCTTCCCCAGAAAATTACCCCCATCATTGAAAAAAGACTTGACCAATGAGGTTTAAAGAATAATTAAATCTCATCTAAAATACTTTCAACAAAAACTTAATGATAAACGCACCTAGGAAAATATAGGATCTTGCATGGGACATGTGTCATGTTTTGTACCTTAATTTCTTTCATATGATGCTCTTAGTACCCCATTATATTCTATAGTCATTATTATGGATTCATTCAAGATATTTATAATTAAATCAATGCCCACTTTATTATATATATTTTAATTATATAATACCGAAGTCAAAAAATATTTTATGACTTAATTTAATATTCATTGGGACATGTACATTCTTTAACGTACATGCTCTTCTAAGATCTTATATTATACTATTTTGAAATTTTATATGGCACATTCAATTTCAATGTAGGTAATTTATATTTTGATAAGAAAATATTCTTAGTTGATGAATTTATTACTCTATAAACATATAAATGTATATGAATAATTATTATACAGTTTTATTGATATTAGTCAACCTTTTCCATATTATTTTTACCAAAAATACTTTATTATATTATTTTGAATTAAAAATATATATTACCTATTTTAATGTTAATATATGTAGAGACCCGAAGCATAACGTACATGGACATTACATTAATTTTGCGAAATAATTAGTACATAACAAAAACACACACACAAGGATCGTTATATTTTAGTGTCTTTGGAAACTCGGAAATAATCTTCTAATCGTGGTGAAATATTTTCAACATCTCCAATAAAGATCTTCCTTTTTTTACCTAAAACCTTTATTTATATCCTAGGGAAAAGAAAACATAAAAGGGTGAGCTCAAATGCACAGTAATGGTAAACAAAAGAAATATCAATCACATCATATTCATAAGAACATAACATTTTGGAAATCTTAACCTGCAAAAGATACCATAATTTCATAACATGGGATAAATCATAGTAGTGAAATGTAATACCAATAATCATAGCATAAATCATGAAACTTTGTGGCGTACACACATAATCATAGAGAATCATTTCTTATTAGTCAAGACTCATTGTCAAGACTATCTTAGTGGTCAAAGTCCATTTCTGAACTGAGTTCATTCCTTGTTTCAGTCCTATTTCACTGAACCGGTTTATCCTGCCGTTCCAGCCATGTCTATCTCATGAGATATAAAATCGTTACCCAATGCATTGGAGGAAGATATAGGTCCCACCCATCTAATAATGACACCATTCTTATGTGTGCCACAAAATCAGAAACCATACATCATAACATAACCCATGTAATAAAAATGTGAATCTTAAACATCGTGACATCATAAAACAATTCATATAAGATAAAGGAATTCATAAAAATATAATTTCATCACAACATAATCAAATCAATGTAATAATAGGGATAGAAACAGAACCCTTTATTATCTTAGATGGAAAATAATTTTGATAAAACACATGAACTCCATTCTTGAAGAAAATATCCTTTCTGCTTCAAAAACACTTTTCCTTTATTAACATGTCATAGAATTCTAAACTAAAACAAGGTGATTAAAAATAAACTTGAAAACATGTAAAGGAAGCTTCTTGGAAATAATTTTTTAAAAATACATTCATGCCGTATAAGTTAAAAAAACATTCTTCTCGTACTTTTGTCGGAAAAGTCAAAAAGTACATCGTACGAAAAACTACAAAAGATTCCTTTCATATATTTTACTAAATACTCACCGAAGGGTAAAATTGTATTTAAAAAATTGTATGTGGATGGAAATAATGTTACATATTTAGGAAATATGGATGTGGATGATAAAATACACCCCAGTAAATTCCAAAGTATAAACAATCTTGGATAAAAATGAGATTGTGATATTTCCCTTACCTTATGTCTGATATGCTTCGTATGTATCTGAACCTCTTGTATAATGATTTAAATAATGTCATTTACTTATTACAGAGTCATATTAATTGTTATGATATCTTATATGGTTCACTTATGACTTTATATTTCCCTTTCTTTTGTAAATTCCATGTTAAAGAGTGTTTTGGGTAAAATCGTTTCATTTTTTGTCCGTGTTTTGACTTGTAATTATTCATATGATTACTTAGATCATGATTACTTAATTCCATAATATAAAACAAGAATTATATATAATATATATTCATAATATACATATATATAATAGATCGATAAATGGAAAGAAATACACTGTTCATGGAGACGGTAGGTCGTACGTACGCATGAACGCTGTTTTCGTTTCCTTATTGAGTTGAATAGAATTAAGTAGATGAAATACATATATACATAAATCCAGTAGCTTTATAATGTAATATATTTCATTAATATTTCTTATATATACTTTATAATCATTCTTAAATGGTTAACATGGAGAATGAATCTCATCGCGTCGTGGAGACGGTAGTCCGTACGTACGCACGAGCGATGATATCGTTTCCATAATTATTGAATTGAATTGGAGTGGATGATACAATATATCAAAATAAGTATGATGTTATAATAACTATGTATAGTTATTCTTTACACCATTATACCCATCCATGTAAGGTGATGGTGGAAAAACAGATTACACCACGGCGTGGAGACGGTATTCTGTATGTACGCATGCGTGGTGATTTTGTTTTCCATAGGATGGATAGAGGTGAAATGGGGTTGTTTCATATTTATAATAACAAATAATTATATTTCTGATACTTATGTTATTACTTTATAATTAGACAACTAAAGAAGAATAATTTGAAGAAGAAAGAAGCTTGAAAGAATCGGGAGAAGAAATTACCTCTTCTTCGATACGCCTCTTTGAAACCTCCTCTTAGGGCACTAAGATTGGTATTTAAAGTAAACCAGAACCTCTAGGATGTTTCTAAGGTAGTGCATAAGATAATTTGGCAGGGTTTGGCCGAGCTTGAAGGCTCAAATTGGTGTGAGGAGGAGAGGGAGGAGGTGCCCTTTTATAAGGGAGGAGAGGGGCACCTTTGGAATTCTTAAAAATATTAATATATAATACATCTAAACCCACTTACAAACCTCCAAAAATTACTCATATCCGAAGCTTAGATGTTCTATGGTTGTAATCTCATCAACCAATAAAATTTAGAGATGTTAGGTATTTAATTTAGACATTATCAACTTGATTTATCCTTATTTAGTCAATTTAATTTTATTTGTGGTAATAACATTCTAAAATTTGAATTATAACAAATAATTACTTATTTGTTGTGAATTTTCCATAATTGGATACTTTATAACATTTTCTACCATATAAATTTAAATTTATAATTTTTAAATGTATTTGTGATTTTTAATTAATTTTATAATATATTATTTTTATAAAATAACAATAGTGTAAATTTTGACACTATTCATTTATTTGAATTTAAATAAAATATATACAGAATATATGTTCAAACCAAAAGCATTAATAGAATAATTAAAGGTCATATGTATCTATAAAATTAGTTTATCACATTAAATAGTTCATATAATATTTATTTTATTATTTTTAAAACCATTTATTTGGTTTTTCTCATAACAAATAAATTACTGCAACATTTTTGTATAATTATTTAATATACTTATTTGTTGCATAAAAATTTAAAATTAAATCCTATGATTAAGCTAAATATATTAACTTTCATAATAATACTTTTACTATAATTTATCATCTTAAAATCACAATATTTAAATTGTTATATTTATTAAATTGTGAAGGTGACAAATTTGTCATCATTTAAAATAAAATAGTATAAGTGTCATAATTGCTTTTATAAGGCTCCAAATGGTCCAATATTATACCATTGGATGCTTATGGTGTATATTTACATGAAAAATAAATTTTGGTCAGGTTTTTGGGCATTTTATGGTTACTATTAGTTTAATAAAAACTATATTATTGATTTTTCACTAGATAAACAATTTCTGGATCACTATTGTGTTATAATTAATGATAATTATTTAATCTCAAAAAATTATAAATAAATTAATATGATGTAGATAATTTCATTAGATTTCTGGAGACTATTCATGTTCGAAGTTTCATGAAGTTTATCACTAAATTAATATTAATATACTTATAAGATTTAAGAGAGTGACATTTTGTCACTTTCTTTGGGTTTAATAATAATTAAATTATTTTCATGAACAAAAGTCGATAAAATGAATATAATCCGAACCTTAGGTTATATGGGTCTACTTTTATCCATCCAATATAATTTTTTAATGTTTTAGGATAATTTTATAATATTATATTTACCCTTAATTACCCGATTTACCTTTAACTATGGTAAATACAATTTACCGTAGTTACTATTCATAATTCCCAAAAATAAAAAGTAGCTTATTAACGTAATTTGGACCCACTGATTCCAAATATGGAATCCATTTTTCCAAATTCAATACACAAAAGTTGCAGAAATTAAATTAAAATTAATCTCGTTGTCGATAGAAAACGGGTTTTTCTTTAGAACATTGCAAAAGATTGAATTGATTTAACCTACGAATTTCATGTAAAATCAATGCTAATGTCATACATTATATTAAATGGTAAAAATATATTCTATTTATACTTTAAAACCATTCAATATTATAATTTAACCATATAAATTATTGCGATGAAAAAAGTTGTTTTTAATTAAAATATTGCGTGTTTTTACTATTCATCAAAATATGAAAGTTACCAGAATAATATGAAAAATTTATCCAAAGTAAATTTTTATTTCATGATTCCAAATAAGAATTTTATATTTTCAAATTGAAATTATAAACATGTCAAAAACTAGATTTAATGTGGGTTCTCCATCAAAAGGAGACAAAACTGCATTTTTTTAAAAATACTTATTTTACATGAAAAATTTATTTTGTTCTTATATCGTGTTCTAGAAAATGTGTACGATGAAAAATAATGATATAAAATTCAAAATTTAGTTAATAATATTCATAAAATCTAATTCATAATAATATTATAATAATATATCGTTGTTTAGTAAAACCCGATATTGCGTACAACACACACTATCGAGGAAGGTCGTGATTGCGTGTAATGAAAGCCAAGTCAGGGTTGCGTGTTGTGAAAGAATCCTTTGTTGTTTTGTATAACATAATCCAACCATATTTCATTTATACATTGAAAATATATATATATATATACACTCAATGTTGCGTAGAATAACTATTATCAAAATTGTGTATAACACGATCCAAGAATAGTGTTGCGTATACTGCAAGCTAATACGGTGTTGCGTATAATGCAAGGTAATCTTGGTGTAGCATACAACACAAGAAATTAATGAAATTAAAAGAATATTTTTCATATAATCTCAGGGTGTTACATTCTACCCCACTTAAAATGAATTTCGCCCTCAAAATTCGTCGGGGTTATAAATGGTTTACTACTCGAATGTTTGTTTAATAGAAACCCAAATCGTAAAAAGAAATACCAAAACATGGCTTTAAAAACTAAAGTATGAAATGTAACGGTTACCCAAATTAACTCATCACTGGGTTTCCACGTAGGAGAACATAGGTGAAAATATGGATATGGAAGAAAAATCTAACCATCATGTTCTGATGGAGAGTGGTAGAGAACATGGCTATGAAAAAGCCAACAATCAGAAAGCTATTGATTTGTGATGATCTAAGGTACCATCTGATTCCTCGGATATAAGGGAACTAGGACAACATTTTTGGTTTTCATGATCATTTCCCTAAAGTTGATGAATTAAAAGAAATAATTTCATGATTTTGGTATAATCTCATTATTGTTCGGGAATTGAACAATTTCCACTTAATCCCTTAAATAAATGAAGTTGAATTTGTTATTCGTGATTTGTTAGCAGATCATGTGATAGAATGATGGGTCATTCCATCTCTTTCAAACAAAAGGTTAGAAAAAGTTATAAGTCCATATTATGGTTAGATTAATCGTATATGGTTCCAAAAATGAACTTATACTTCATATATCATACCGCTTAATAAAATAAAACTAGTTTCTACTAACCAGGGACTTCCTGTAGGCCAGTGGTAGGTGATAAAGGTTAGTCGCACTTTGGTTGTGGGTTCTATTCCCACAGTCTTGTCCGACGTGATGGGATGTCGCCCGTCCTGCAGGTTTTCCTTTTTCGAAAGCTATATTACTTATAACATCCAATAAATAATATCGAAAAACTTATATCCTAACTTATGCCCAACATAATCCATTCCAATCTTGAGGATTATCCATAATACTGCATCCCACTCTCATAATATAGTGAAAATGATGACCAGAGATTTAATACCATAATTGATCCCCATATATCATAAGATATTTCTTGTTGTTCACATTCCAAACATTCAAAGGCCTTAATCATGTATTCTCTTGAATACCCATTGAACCTTAGTGAAATCATGAATGTAGTTAAAAGTTATCACTTTCCACAAACAAAATCCTCAATATTCTATATACTCAAACCATGATATCACTTAGTCCTTATATCAATCATGAGCACATGAATACTGTCGAACATTTCATTTTCTCTTTATCCCTTCATTATGCGCATATCATCTACTTTCCAAAATATTTGAATCACTTTTTATGGTTACCGGTACCTTAAAATTATTGAAAACCACAATAATACAAAAATATTCTAATACAAAATAAAAGTACCTCAATAAAATTATTCTTGAATACCAATACATAAACACTTCAATCCATCCTCTTCAATTATTGTCCTGGAATAAGTCCTTCGTTGATTTAGAAGTAACTTTTTAGGTCACGACATTGAGTTGGGTAATGCCCATGTTCTCCACAAATAATACATTGAACTCCATAATAGTATGTCACTTTATAACCCTTTTCTCCACACAGATAACATCGGTCCCTCCCTTTGAGGTATTCCTCAAGGTTCTTCTTCCCTTATTTAGAATCTCAATCTTCCTTTCTTTATGGTCCTCAACATGAGAACATGCATAATAGTCAATCTTCCTCTTCTTTGATGAATTAGGTATACCACTAAATTTCACCTTGTTAATCATATATCGCGATGACTGATTCGGCATAATCACAATATATTTCTCTCTAGGCATTACATAATTTTGTTTCTCATAGTCACCAATTTGTCCATTGGATTCAATGTTAACCGAATTCCTTCTAGTTCCCTCCATTAACTAAAACACAAAAAGAATTCTGTGAGAGGCAAAACTTATGCTAGAGAAAAAAACATAGTAAAGGGGGAGTACCCTCAATATCTAACATCTTAGGTTACATTCTAAGATCTTTAGTGCAATTCTAGGACTATAACCTATACGTATACTTAACCTTAGAGACATCCCTAGACATACCTTAGAAATATCTCTATGAATCTCACTAAAATTCTCGCATCCTAGTTTCCAAAGGTTGACTAAACCTTTCCTCTGATACCAACTGTAGAGACCCAAAGCTTAACATACATGGACATTACATTACATTTGCAGAATACTTAGTATATAACAAAAACACACAAACAAGGATCGTAATAGTTTAGTGTCTTTGGAAACTCGGAATATAATCTTTTAATCGTGGTGAATGATCTTCAACATATCCCATAAATATCTTCCTTTTTATTACCTAAAACCATTCTTTATATCCTAGGGAAAATAAAACATAAAAGGGTGAGCTCAAATTCTCAGTAAGGGTAAACAAAAGAAATATCAATCACATCATATCCACAAGAACATAACATTTTGGAAATCTTAACCTGCAAAAGAGAGCATAATTTCATAACATGGGATAAATCATAGTAGTGAAATGTAATCCCAATAATCATAACATAAAACATGAAACTTTGTGGCGTACACACATAATCATAGAGAATCATTTCTTATTAGTCAAGACTCATTGACAAGACTATCTTAGTGGACAAAGTCTATTTCTGAACCGAGTTCATTCCACGTTTCAGTCCTGTTTCACTGAACCGGTTTATCCTACCGTTCCAGCCATGTCTATCTCATGGGATATAAAATCTTTACCCAATGAATTGGAGGGAGATATAGGTCCCACCCATCTAATAATTATACCATTATTATGTGTGCCACAAAATCAGAAACCATACATCATAACATAACCCATGTAATAAAAATGGAAATCTTAAACATCGTGACATTATAAAACAATTCATATAAGATAAAGGAATTCATAAAAATATAATTCCATAACAACATAATCAAATCAATGTAATAATAGGTATAGAAACAGAACCCTGTATTATCTTATATGGAAAATAATTTTGATAAAACACTTGAACTCCATTCTTAAGGAAAATATCCTATCTGCTTCAAAAACACTTTTCCTTTCTTAACATGTCGTACAATTCTAAAATAAAAGAATTTGATTAAAAATAAACATGAAAACTTCTAAAGGAATCTTCTTGGAAATAATGTTTTAAAAATCCATTCATGTTGTATAAGTGAAAAACATTCTTCTCGTACTTTTGTCGGAAAAGTCAAAAAGTACATCGTACGAAAAACGACAAAAGATTCCTATCATATCATTTACTAAAAACTCACCTAAGTGTAAAATTGTATTTAAACTATTGTAAGTGGATGGAAATAATGTTACATATTGAGGAAATATGGATTTGGATGGTAAAATACACCCCAGTAAATTCCAAAGTATAAACAAGCTCGGATAAAAATGAGATTGTGATATTTCCCTTACCTTATGTTTGATATGGTTCGTATGTATCTGAACCTCCTGTATAGTGATTTAAATAATGTCATTGACTTATTACAGAATCATATTCATATTTATGATATCATATATGGTTCACTTATGACTTTATATTACCCTTTCTTTTGTAAATTCCATGTTAAAGAGTGTTTTGGGTAAAATCTTTTCATTTGACGTCCGTGTATTGACTTGTAATTATTCATATGATTACTTAGATCATGATTACTTAATTCCAGAATATAAAACATTATTTATATATAATATATATTCAGAATATACATATATATTATATATCGATAAATGGAATGAAATACACCGTTCATGGAGACGGTAGGTCGTACGTATGCATGAACGCTGTTTTCATTTCCTTATTGAGTTGAATGGAATTAAGTAGATGACATAAATATATACATAAATCTAGTATCTTTATAATGCCGTATATTTCATTATTATTTCTTATATATACTTTATAATCATTCTTAAATGGTTATAATGGAGAATGAATCTCATCGCGTCGTGGAGACGGTAGTCCGTACGTATGCACGAGCGATGATATTGTTTCCATAATTATTGAATTGAATTGGAGTGGATGATACAATATATCAGAATCAGTATGATGTTATAATAACTATGTATAGTTATTATTTACACCATTATACCCATCCATGTAAGGTGTTGGTGGAAAAACAGATTACACCACGGCGTGGAGACAGTATTCTGTACGTACGCACGCGCGGTGATTTTGTTTTCCGTAGGATGGATAGAAGGTGAAATGTGGTTGTTTCATATTTATAATAACAAATCAGTATATTAGTGATAATTATGTTATTACTTTATAATGAAACAACTAAAGAAGAAGAAGTTGAAGAAAAAAGAAGCTTGAAAGAATCGGGAGAAGAAATTACCTCTACTTCGATATGCCTCTTTGAAACCTCATCTTAGGGCACTACGATTGGTCATTAAAGTAGACCAGAACCTCTATGATGTTTCTAGGAAAGTGTAGAAGATAACTTGGCAGGGGTTGGCCGAGATTTAAGGCTCAAATTGGTGTGAGGAGGAGAGGGAGGAGGTGCCCTTTTATAAGGGAGGAGAGGGGCACCTTTGGAATTCTTAAAAATATTAATTTATAATAAATCTAACCCCACTTAAAAACCTCCAAAAATGACTCATATCCGAATATTAGATGAGATATGGTTGTAATCGCATCAACCAATCAAATTTAGACTTGTTAGGTATTTAATTTAAACATTATCAACTTGATTTATCCTTATTTAGTCAATTTTATTTTATTTTTGGTAATTACATTCTAAAATTTGAATTATAACAAATAATTACTTATTTGCTGTGAATTGTCCATAATTGGATACTTTATAACATTTTAAACCATATAAATTGAAATTTATAATTTTTAAATATATTTGTGATTTTTAATCAATTTTATAATGTATTATTTTTATAAAATAACTATAGTGTCAATTTTGACACTATTCATTTATTTGAATTTATATAAAATATATAAAGAATATATGTTCGAACCAAAAGCTTTAGTAGAATAATAAATGGTAATATGTACATAGAAAATTAGTTTAGAACATTAAATAGTTCATATTATATTTATTTTATTATTTTTAAAACCATTTATTTGGTTTATCTCTTAATAAATAAATTTCTGCAACTTTTTTGTATAATTATTTAATATACATATTTTTTGCATAAAAATTAAAAATAAAATACTATGATGAAGCTAAATCTATTAAAATTCATAATAATAATGTTAATATAATTTATCATCTTAAAATCACAATATTTAAATTGTTATATTTAATAAATTATGAAGGTGACAGCTTTGATATCATTTAAAATAAAATAGTAGAAGTGTCATATTCGCTTTTATAAGGATCCAAATGGTCCAATATTCTACCATTGGATGATTATGGTTTATATGTACATTAAAAATAAATTTTGGTCAGGGTTTTGGGCATTTAATGGTTACTATTAGTTTAATAAAAACTATATTCTTGATTTTTCACTAGATAAATTTTTTTTGCATCACTATTGTGTTACAATTAATGATAATTATTTCATCTCTAAAAATTATAAATAAATTCATATGATATAGATAATGTCATTAGATTTATGGAGACTATTCATGTTAGATGTTTCATGAAGTTTATCACTAAATCAAAATTAATATACTTATCAGATTTAAGAGAGTGACATGTCGTCACTTTCTTTGGTTTTAACAATAATTAAATTATTTTCATGGTCAAAAGTACATAAAATGAATCTAATCCGACACTTAGGTTATATGGGTATACTTTTATCCATAAAATAGAATTTGGTCATGTGTTAGGGTAATTTTATAATATTATATTTACCCTTAATTACCCGATTTACCTTTAACTATGGTAAATAAAATTTACCGTAGTAACTATTCATAATTCCCAAAAATAAAAAGTAGTTTATTAACATAATTTGGACCCAATGATTGAAAATATGGAATCCATTTTTCCAAATTAAATACACAAAAGTTTCAAAAATTAAATTAAAATTAATCTCATTGTCGAAAGAAAACAAGTTTTTCTTTAAAGCATTGCAAAATATTGAATTGATTTAACCTACGAATTTCAACTAAAATAAATGCTGATAACATAAATTATATTAAATGGTAAAAATATATTCTATTTATACTTTAAATCCATTCAATATTATAATTTAACCATATAAATTATTGCGATGAAAAAAGTTGTTTTTAATTAAAATATAGCTTGTTTTTACTATTCATCAAAATATGAAAGTTACCAGAATAATATGAAACATTTATCCAAAGTAAATTTTTATTTCATGATTCCAAATTAGAATTTTATATTTTCAAATTGAACTTATAAACATGTCAAAAACTATATTTAAAGTGGGTGTGCCATCAAAAGGCGGCAAAACTTCATTTTTTTAAAAATACTTATTTTACCCGAAAAATTTATTTTGTTCTTATACCATGTTCTAGAAAATGTGTAAGATGAAAATTAGTGTTATAAAATTCTAAATTTAGTTAATAATATTCATAAAGGCTAATTCATAATAATATTATAATAATATATCATTGTTTAGTAAAACCCGGTATTGCGTATAACACACGCTATCGAGGAAGGTCGCGATTGCGTGAAATGCAAGCCAAGTCATGGTTGCGTGTTGTGAAAGAATCCTTCATTGTTTTGTATAACAGAATCCAACCATATTTAATTTATACATTGAATATATATATATATATATATACACTTAATGTTACGTAGAATAACTATTATCAAAATTGTGTATAACACGATCCAAGAATAGTGTTGCGTATACTGCAAGCTTATACGGTGGTGTGTATAGCGCAAGGTAATCTTGGTGTAGCATACAACACAAGTCATTAATGAAATTAAAGAATATTTTTCATATAATCTCAGGGTGTTACATTCTACCCCCCATAAAATGAATTTCTCCCTCGAAATTCGTTGGGGGTTATAAATGGTTTACTACTCGAATGTTTGTTTAATAGAAACCCACATCGTAAAAAAGAATACCAAAACATGGCTTTTAAAAACTAAAGTATGAAATGTAACGGTTACCCAAATTAACTCATCACTGGGTTTCCACGTAGGAGAACATAGGTTAAAATATGGATATAGAAGAAAAATCTAACCATCAAGTTCTGATGGAGAGTGGTAGAGAACATGGCTGTGAAAAAGCCATCAATAATAAAGCTATTGATTTGTGATGATCTAAGGTACCATCTGATTCATCAGATATAAGGGAACTAGGACAACATTTTTGGTTTTCAAGATCATTTCCCTAAAGTTGATGAATTAAAAGAAATAATTTCATGATTTTGGTACAATCTCATTGTTGTTCGTGAATTGAACAATTTCCACTTCATCCCTTAATGAAATGAAGTTGAATTTGTTATTCGTTATGTGTTAGCAGATCATGTGATAGAATGATGAGTCATTCCATCTCTTTCAAACAAAAGGTTATAAAAAGTTATAACTCCATTTTATGGTTAGATTAATCATATATGGTTCCAAAAATGAACTTATACTTTATATATCATACCGCTTAATAAAATAAAACTAGTTTCTACTAACTAGGGACTTTCTGTAGGCCAGTGGTAGGTGATAAAGGCCAGTCACACTTTGGTTGTGGGTTCAATTCCCACAGCCTTGTCCGACACGATAGGTTGTCGCCCATCCTGCAGGTTGTCCTTTTTCTAAAGCTATATTACTTATAACATCCCATCAATAATATCGAAAAAAGTTCTATCCTAACTTATGTCCAACATAATCCATTCCAATCATTAGGCTAATCCATAATACAACAGTCCACTCTCATGATATAGTGAAAACGATTACCAGAGATTTAATACCATCGTTGATCCCCATATATCATAAGATATGTCTTGTTGGTCACATTCCAATCATTCAAAGGCCTTAATCATGTATTCTCTTGAATACCCATTGAACCTTAGTGAAAACATGAATGTAGTTAAAAGTTAACATTTTTATCCCCAAAATTCTATATACTCAAACCATGATATCACTTAGTCCTTATATCAATCATGAGCTCATGAATACTGTCAAACATTTCATTTTCTCCTTATCCCTTCATTATGCACATATCATCTGATTTAAAAAATATTTGAATCACTTTTCATGGTTACCGGTACCTTAAAATTATTGAAAACCACAATAATACAAAAATATTCTAATAAACAATAAAAGTACGTCAATAAAATTATTCTTGAATACCAATACATAAACACTTCAATCCATCCTCTTCAATTATTGTCCTGGAATAAGTCCTTCGTTGATTTAGATGTAACGTTTTAGGTCACGGCATTGAGTTTGGTAATTCCCATGTTCCCCACAAATAATACATTGAACTCTATAATAGTCTGTCACTTTATGACCCTTTTCTCCACACAGATAACATCGGTCCCTCCATTTGAGGTATTCCTCAGGGTTCTTCTTCCCTTCATTAGAAATCTCAATCTTCCTTTCTTTATGCTCCTCAACATGCGAACATGCATAATAGAACATGAAACTTTGTGGCGTACACACATAATCATAGAGAATCATTTCTTATTAGTCAAGACTCATTTCCAAGACTATCTTAGTGGACAAATTCAATTTCTGAACCGAGTTCATTCCTCTTTTCAGTCCTGTTTCACTGAACCGGTTTATCCAGCCGTTCCATTCATGTATATCTCATGAGATATAAACTCTTTACCCAATGCATTGGAGGGAGATATAGGTCCCACCCATCTCATAATGATACCATTCTTATGTGTGCCACAAAATCAGAAACCATACATCATAACATAACCCATGTAATAAAAATGGGAATCTTAAACATCGTGACATCATAAAACAATTCATATAAGATAAAGGAATTCATAAAAATATAATTCCATCACAAAATAATCAAATCAATGTAATAACAGGGATAGAAACAGAACCCTTTATTATCTTATATGGGAAATAATTTTGATAAAACACTTGAACTCCATTCTTGAGGATAAAATCCTTTCTTCTTCAAAAACACTTTTCCTTTCATAACATGTCGTACAATTCTAAACTAAAAGAAGTTGATTAAAAATAAACTTGAAAAATTTTAAAGGAAGCTTATTGGAAATAATGTTTTAAAAATCCATTCATGCCGTATAAGTTAAAAAAACATTCTTCTCGTACTTTTGTCAGAAAAGTCAAAAAGTACATCGTACGAAAAACGACAAAATGTTCCTTTCATATCTTTTAATAAAAACTCACCGAAGGGTAAAATTGTATTTAAACAATTGTAGGTGGATGGAAATAATGTTACATATTGAGTAAATATGGATGTGGATGATAAAATACACCCCAGTAAATTCCAAAGTATAAACAATCTCGGATAAAAATGAGATTGTGATATTTCCCTTACCTTATGTCCGATATGGTTCGTATGTATCCGAACCTCCTGTATAATGATTTAAATAATGTCACTGACTTATTGCAGAATCATATTCATTGTTATGATATCATATATGGTTCACTTATGACTTTATATTACCCTTTCTTTTGTAAATTCCATGTTAAAGAGTGTTTTGGGTAAAATCGTTTCATTTGTCATCCGTGTTTTGACTTGTAATTATTAATATGATTACATAGATCATGATTAATTAATTCCAGAATATAAAACATGATTTATATATAATATATATTCATAATATAAATATATATAATAGTTCGATAAATGGAAAGAAATACACCGTTCATGGAGACGGTAGGTCGTACGAACGCATGGACGCTGTTTTCATTTCCTTATAGAGCTGAATGGAATTAAGTAGATGACATACATATATACATAAATCCAGTAGCTTTATAATTTCATATATTTCATTATTATTGCTTATATATACATTATAATAATTCTTAAATGGTTAACATGGAGAATGAATTTCATCGCGTCGTGGAGACGGTAGTCCGTACATACACACGAGCGATGATATCATTTCCATAATTATTGAATTGGAGTGGAGTGGATGATACAATATTTAAAAATCAGTATGATGTTATAATAACTATGTGTAGTTATTCTTTACACCATTATACCCATCCATGTAAGGTGTTGGTGGAAAAACAGATTACACCACGGCGTGGAGACGGTATTTCGTACGTACGCACACGCGGTGATTTGGTTTTCCGTAGGATGGATATAAGGTGAAATGGGGTTGTTTCATATTTATAATAAAAAATCAGTATATTAGTGATACTTATGTTATTACTTTATAATGAAACAACTAAAGAAGAAGAAGTTGAAGAAGAAAGAAGCTTGAAAGAATCGGGAGAAGAAATTACCTCTTCTTCGATACGCCTCTTTGAAACCTCCTCTTAGGGCACTAAGATTGGTCTTTAATGTAGACCAGAACCTCTAGGATGTTTTTAGGGAAGTGGAGAAGATAATTTGTCAGGGGTTTTCCGAGCTTGAAGGCTGAAATTGGTGGGAGGAGGAGAGGGAGGAGGTTCCCTTTTATAACGGAGTAAAGGGGCACCTTTGGAATTCTTAAAAATATTAATTTATAATAAATCTAACCCCACGTAAAAACCTCCAAAAATGACCCATATCCAAATATTAGATGATATAGGGTTGTAATATCATCAACCAATCAAATTTAGACATTTTAGGTATTTAATTTAAACATTATCAACTTGATTTATCCTTATTTAGTAAATTTAATTTTATTTGTGGTAATAACATTCAAAAATTTGAGTTATAACAAATAATTACTTATTTGTTGTGAATTGTCCATAATTGGATAAATTATAACATTTTGTACCAGATAAATTTAAATTTATAATTTTTAAATATATTTGTGATTTTTAAACAATTTTATAATATATTATTTTTATAAAATACAAATAGTGTCAATTTTGACACTATTCATTTATTTGAATTTAAATAAAATATATACAAAAGATATCTTCGAAACAAAAGCTTTAATAGAATAATAAAAGGTCATATGTTTCTATAAAATTAGTGCATCAAATTAAATAGTTCATATAATCTTTATTTTATTATTTTTAAAACCATTTATTTGGTTTATCTCTTAATAAATAAATTACTGCAACATTTTTGTATAATTATTTAATATACTTATTTGTTGGATAAAAATTAAAAATAAAATCCTATTATGAAGATAAATATATTAACATTCATAATAATACTTTTACTAGAATTTATTGTCTTAAAATCACAATATTTAAATCGTTATATTTATTAAATTATGAAGGTGACAACTTTGGCATCATTTAAAATAAAATAGTATAAGTGTCATAATCGCTTTTATAAGGATCCAAATGGTCCAATATTCGACCATTGGATGATTAGGGTTTATATGTACATGAAACATAAATTTTGTTCAGGGTTTTGGGCATTTTATGGTTACTATTAGTTTAATAAAAACTATATTCTTGATTTTTCACTAGATAAACAATTTCTCCATCACTATTGTGTTACAATTAATGATAAATATTTAATCCCTAAAAATTATAAATAAATTCATATGATGTATACAATTTCATTATATTTATGGATAATATTCATGTTTTATGTTTCATGAATTTTATCACTAAATTAAAATTAATATACTTATCAGATTTAAGAGAGTGACATGTTGTCACTTTCTTTGGTTGTAATAATAATTAAATTATTTTCATGGTCAAAAGTCCATAAAATGAATCTAATCCGACCATTAGGTTATATGGGTATACCTTTATCCATCCAATAGAATTTTTTCATGTGTTAGGGTAATTTTATAATATTATATTTATCCTTAATTACATGATTTACCTTTAACTATGGTAAATAAAATTTACCGTAGTTACTATTCATAATTCCCAAAAATAAAAAGTAGCTTATTAACATAATTTGGACCCACTGATTCCAAATATGGATTAAATTTTTCCAAATTCAATACACAAAAGTTTTAGAAATTAAATTAAAATTAATCCCGTTGTCGAAAGAAAACGGGTTATTCTTTAAAACATTGCAAAAGATTGAATTGATTTAACCTACGAATTTAATGTAAAATCAATGATAATGACATAAATAATATTAAATGGTAAAAATATATTCTATTTATACTTTAAAACCATTCAATATTATAATTTAACCATATAAATTATTGCGATGAAAAAAGTTGTTTTTAATTAAAATATAGCGTGTTTTTACTATTCATCAAAATATGAAAGTTACCAGAATAATATGAAAAATTTATCCAAAGTAAATTTTTATTTATTTATTCCACAGAAGAATTTTATTTTGTCAAATTGAACTTATAAACATTTCAAAAACTAGATTTAATGTGGGTGCGCCATCAAAAGGCGGCAAAACTGTATTTTTTGAAAAATACTTATTTTACCTGAAAAATTTATTTTTTTCTTATACCATGTTCTAGAAAATGTGTAAGTTGAAAAATAATGTTATAAAATTCAAAATTTAGTTATTACTATTCATAACGGCTAGTTCATAAAAATATTATAATAATATATCGTTGTTTAGTAAAACCTGGTATTGCGTACAACACACGCTATCGAGGAAGGACGCGATTGCGTGTAATGGAAGCCAAGTCATTGTTGCATGTTGTGCAAGAATCCTTCGTTATTTTGTATAACAGAATCCAACCATATTTCATTTATACATTGAATATATATATATATATATATACTCAATGTTGCGTTGAATAACTATTATCAAAATTGTGTATAACATGATCCAAGAATAGTGTTGCATATACTACAAGCTAATACGGTGATGCGTATAGCGCAAGGTAATCTTGGTGTAGGATACAACACAAGACATTAATGAAATTAAAAGAATATTTTTCATATAATATCAGGGTGTTACAATATCTCTATTTATTACATTATTAATGATTAATTTTTAAACCCTTTCATTAATGTTGTTTTCTTAAAATGCTTCATAAATTTAATAAAAATCTAGTTCATTTCATATTTATTATTTGTATTTCATATTCAAATCTATATAGAGTAATGTTAGATTAATTTTTTTTTCAATGATTAATTATTTGGAATAATTTCAACAGATTTCTGAAATACTCCCTTCTAGAAAATAATTTATGAAGTTAACAGTTAACTTCATTTTATTATAAAATAAATAAGAATGTTTTATGAAATATATTTGCGCAAATTCAATTTATTTTTATTCTTTATGACCAAAAGATCTATCTATTATAAATTATTGTAAATGGACATACTTTATGTGATGTTATGATATAATTACTTTTGGTTAATTAATAATTTTTATTAATTTCTCTTATTATTTTTACGATTCTATACTATATCATTTGAAAAAGGTATTAATCACACATAATTAACATGGGGTTTTACAAGATATGATGTATGATTGATTTCATGTGTCACAAATATGTATAGTTTTCATTATTTAATTACATTAATACGTAACCCTATGTAGATTTAGTTAATGTTTTATATCTCATAAGTTAAACGTGTACAAGATTTGGTTTTTCTATATCATAATGCCTGGGAATGATTATTTTTTTACGAACATGATCAACATTTATGATTGAGATTTTCAAAAATATAATTCCTTGGAATAATTGGTTGTTAAAACAAAATTGATTTCCTATTCTTATGTGTTTCTTATAATCCAATGTTATTCTATATGAGATTGTTTTACACCACGGTTGATAAGTTACGTATCATTCCACTGAATTCATACACCATGGTATATGTACAATACATTGAGGTTATATTCCCTTCAATTATACCTTTTATACAACCATTATTATTCCCTTTTAGTTTTAAGCATGAATTTCATTTATGATTCACTTTTACAACCATCTAATGTTTTAATCCTTTTTATGAGTCACAATATTACACATAGGAATGTGTTTAGAAGGAAGAAATGTGTATAGAATTTTGGGTGACAGGTTAATAAAATGATTTGTAAAAAAATTCATATGATTCTAATCTCCAAATAAACAAATCCTTTGGGTTCTTAGATTCATGGATTATTAGTGATATTTAATATTTAAATTATTTAATTACTATAAAATATATTATTTAAATGGTTATGTCATACCAAAATAGTTAGTGGGTCCAGAATGAATTTATAATACATTATTTGGATATGGGAGATATACTATGTTATGTTGTAGTCATTTGTGATACATAGTGACAATGATGAAAAATAAGATGATTCTTTGGGAATAATATGGATAGTGAATGATGATGTTTGAGTCTTGGTTGTATATAAATATGTTTTACAGGGAAGACAATGAGATATTAAAAAAACCAGTAATGCATTCAGAGTCTTTAAGGGTGGATAACTAACAAATTGATATGATTTAATGGGAGGATATCCCCCTAGGGTCGAAATTGAGAAAAACTAATTAGAGTCCTTACAAGTGTATAGTGTTCCCACCAATATATTTGGATGTGATACAATTTTCCTTGTCGGTGGATATCTAATTAATGATAGATAAGTTATAGTGATTTCCCTAAATTGTGATAATTATATGGTGTTGAATATATTATATCATGTTTTTTATTAATATATTGTCATTTAGTTTTGATGACAGTATATTTATGTCCATCTTGGTGGAAAATATCATTGTTCTTGATGTGTATTAGTAGTTTTTGTTGAAGTGGGGAGTGTGTGGTGGTCTATTTTAGTGAATATGATATTTTTTGAAAGGTGATATGACTATATGTAATTATGTCAAATTGGTTGTAAGGAAAAAACATTGGGTGATGAATATGATATGCCTAGGGGAGACTGAACTACCATAGAGGGAGGATGTGAATCTAGGTTTACTGAAAAATGAAACTCTTGATTTCTCAATGTAAGATTAACATTTCTATTTAGTGAGAAATATTAGTGATGGTTATGGTTTTATAATCATATAATGAGTGAAAAATAAAAAGAACACAAATAGGGATATATTGAATGTTAAATCACCCTTATTATAAGTTTTACAATCCATGGTGTGTAGTAGTTACGATCATTCAAGCATCATTCATTTTAATTATCAAAGGAATAAGGAAATGATCCGAGTTATTTATCTCCAACAATGATTAAAAGTTAAATGACATGTGATTAGAAGTGATGTGATCACAATTTCTTATAACATAAGTGCCTCATGTGTTTGGACTTGGTTTGGACCCTTGGTCTCCTCCTCAAAATCATGATAAATTCTCTATGGAATTCTCATGGTATAGGACAATATCTATGTTTTTTTGTCACACACAAAATTTATTACTGGGATGGAATTTATATATATAAAAATCATGAACATTGGGTTAAAACCCATTGATGTTTTGTGGTACGTTATTTTTAAGGATTTAGAAGACTCAATCCCAAATATTATTGAATATTCATCCATTAAATGATTCAATTTGTTTCATGAAAAAATTGGACTGTTGAAAAATTGATTCTTCTATATCCAAAAAAATTAAAATTTGAACTACTCAACCTCATAAAAAATGTGATCTATACAATTCATCATGTCATGCATCAAAAATAAATAATAATTTAAACATCCAAAAACTTTTACCCATGACATAGTGGGGTGATTCTACCTACTACATTATTTTATTCATCACTTCACTACACGTGGTGGCCTAATCCATTGTATCAAAATGTAATTACAATAAAAATAATAAACTAGTGAAATTATTGAAATTATATATAATATCTGCATGGTGTATTTAACCTTATATATTTCATCAAATACACAATGTTGAGTAATAAACCCATCTATGGAATGAGGTTTCTTAAGTCATTTTCTATCCATTCTCATGTTAGACTAACTGTACAGAATAACCTCTTATGAAAAGTAAAAAAATTATCTAATCTAAAAATTTACATCACCATGTAATATTTCAGGGTGTGATCTCCAATTCATATATTATACAATTGTACACAATACTAACACATTAATTTTTCCTTCTCACATCATGTAAAGTCATTTCGATGTGATATTATATCAAAAAAACACTATAAGGATCATCACCGTCGTGGAATGATTTTTATATATATTAAAACATCATTCCTTTCAGTTGTATTTAACTTTTTTCAAATCAAAATTGATTAAAACACATCTATGATCATATTTCCAAAAAAACCTATGTTCATCCCAAAATCAAAAATTATTTACCATAAGAAAGAACTAACTACAAGCCTCCTATATGAACTTCAGATAAACAACACTTCATTTATAAAATGGTGATTATTAGAGAACCATGTAACTCATTGTATGATCAAAGTAATGTTTACAATATATTAATTGAGAATAATAAGGTCACAATTTTTCATTAAGAAATATGAAGAAATATGAGGGTGATTAAATATTCAACCTCTCTATTGGATTTATAATCACCCCCTTTGTATTTGTTTTTAACATGATCAAAACATGGGTACTTATAAAAATATCACCTACCTAAACCATATGGTGTCCTTGATTTTCAAGATAAATCAGCACGTCTATAACATTATAATCAGTCACAAGAAAAAAACTATCATTTAGACCTTTTACAGAATTATTCATTTTGTATTATCCCAAATTATAACGAAATTCAATGGAATTAAAAATAGAAATTATCCCCGAAATACCTACATAGATATTATATAATCATGCACTAAAAAAACATTCAAGTACTATAAGGCATCCTTAAATAAGGGAGTCATGATGATATCATTTTTTTATTAATATATGAAAGATTCTCTTGTGAAATCCCTTGACCATCCACATTATCTATGATGATGTTATATATAAGGTCAATTTTATATGACCAAAAACTTTTTTTGGGAATACTTAACAAGTTTATTTCACTGATATTTTCACACCCAATCATTCATTTATATATAACATCCAAAATCATGGCTTCATGATGTGACCTAATCTATATCATTTGAGTTATTTAATGTGATTCCTTGGAATACATAGTTTATATTGCACCATGATTAACATTATTCTTCTTCATGGAATTGCATGATGCATATATTATTCTGATAAAGAAAACAAGTCCATAATTTGAATTATTATTTGAAATTCTACAACGAAAATTTTCAGTATTGTATGCATAAAGCAATAATATTTGTTTTTATCAATTTACGATATAAATTCATGTGTTCTTTTTAATTTACCACATTAACATTTTTTCATCCTTTACACATGACTCCTTTATGTTCCATTGGAATCATAGTTGATGTGTAATTCCAAACAAAATTCCTATATAGTACACTAAAAAATAGATTATTGTTCCAATGAGAACTCCAAAAACTATTTGATGTATACTACTTCATTTATTTTCCATGAGAGAATTAGTCCCATGTTCCACTTGAGTGTAAACCTCTCTTGATTCATCCATTAGACACATTTTATGTAACTCAAAATCATCTTTTTATTGTGAGGGATATTTAAAATTTTATACATGTCCAATTTTTTTACATAATGTAAATGTGTTTTCACCAATTATTAAAATTTGATATAATTTTATCATTTTGATATAAAACTATTCCAAATATACTTCTTTTTTTTAAAAAAAAATCATGCAATTAACATACATAATAACTAAACTTTTTTTACTATCACCTCCATTGACATAGATATTTGAATTCAACATTTTCTTCTTGAATTTATTCCCTTTTAATCATTTTTAATTATTTAAATATAATGCTCTAACTATTTTTTCATATCACATAATTCCATCTTCATTTTAATCACACTATAACATTCGTCTTATATCCTTAAGAAATCTTATCTTCTTGTATGGACCTCTTCCTAAAAATACTATTCAAGAACATTGTCATTTATAAAAGTTGGAAAACATTTGAGATCTTTTGAGCACAAATCTCAAGAATGTTTTGAATTTTTTATAACATTGAAACAATAGAAAAATACATACTGAATTTAGAACATAGAACATGATAATATATTTTTCCAACAAGATAGCCTTGGTTAAATTCTTCATTATTGTTCTCAGTGATATTAATTAGAATGATCCATTTTCTCCAGAAACCATTATTTTCTTTCAAATGAGTCAATGATTAAAATTTGATATTATAATATATATTTTTTAACTATTATACCAAAACTAAAATCAAATTATCATGTTAAATGTCTTCATCCAAAAAATTTTATTCAACCTTTGAAAAAAGAATGCATTATTATTAATTATATTGATTATTTCTGTTTTAATCCCCTGATTATTTCTGTAACAATAAAATTTTCCCCAATATGATTTATATATTTTTGGGAATAATAATTTTTTAGGGTTTGTTACTTCTAATAATTTTTTAACACAATAAAATTAAATATATCAAAAAAATTAATTCATTTTCTTGTTATAGTACCATTACCTTCTTACAATGTGGTTTACGAAATACTTTTGTCCCTATCTATTAGAATCATGGAACAAAAACATCTATTCTGGTTAAATATCATCAATGTTTCCAAAAAATATCTTCCCCCTTGTAATTATACATAAAAACCTTCCGTCACTACATAGGTAAGGGAATCATAAGAAAGGTGTGAGCTCAACTACTCATTAAAGGTAAATATTATAAATGCGTAAGAATATAATGGACATAAGGGTATGATAAGGTGATCATGATAATTAGATAATGATACCATAAATATCAAATATCATAAAAATAAATCATGGAAGATATATTTCAAATTAGTAAAAAATTAATCATAAGGTAATTCAGATCATAATCATTGAAAGTATAACATATGAGTAAGACATGGAATTTGTAGAATACACTTAAACATGAAATATAATTCCCTATTATTGAAGTCATAATTAACGTACATATCGGGGAATATCATAAGGACTATAATTACGAGTTAAGAAACACAATTATCCCCAGCCGTAGTGATATTCTTGTATTGGATTTGGTTTCCCCATCTTCCCATTGTGGATTGGGTTCCCCCATCATCTCATAGTGGATTAAGCCTATCGACATGATTACCATCATTATCTCATTATATATATATATATATTGTTACCCAATGATTTATAGGAATAGTTAGGTAACATCGATCTCATAATTAAATCATACGCATGTTTTCCATAATAATATAAAATTATTCATCCTATTAGAAATCCATGGAATAAAATTGATTTAATTTTATCATAGATAACCCATAAATAGAAATATGTTTCATAAATATTATTCTATATTTAACAAAAACCACCAATAAAAACAATAAGAACTGTATCATTGAATAATATTACTATTAAAACATAAGTGACATCAAATATATTAATCTTATATAGAAAATAATTTAGAGATATCACATGAAAACAATTCTTAAGGTAAATAACATTTTTTCTTTGAAAATATTTTTTTATCAAAATGCTACTCAATTTTAAAAGAAAATATTTTCATTGAAAATTAAAATGGAATATTATAAAGTAATATTAATATAATTAAGGTTTCATGATGGTTGGAAATTTCGTTCTTTCTGTATAAGTTAAGAACAATATTCCTTCTCCACATTTTATGGAAAATTCACAATATACCTTATTTTGAAACTGATAAAATTATTTCTCTCAAAACTAATAGTAACAATACATAAATGGGTAAAACCAACTATAAAAACCCATAAAACAATAGTAAACCTATTTTTAATTTTTTAAAAAAATATGTATATAAGAGTTAAATATTCCTTAATAGAGACCTAAATTGAAACAATCCGGAATATTGATGAGATTTGGAAATAAATACTCATCAATTTATAATTAGTAGAATAATATGCATCAAGAAAGAAAAAAATTGATAAGGAAGTAAATATACCATAATAATATGTATAAACACAATAAATACATTGATTGGTAGTATATAAACTATATAGAAGAAATAAGTACTGTATATGAAATGCATCCCATAAAAATTAATGTGAGACATAAATCCATTACTACTTGAGTAACATTAGAATTTTGACCCCCATGGATGAAAAACCTTAATTAGTGATTTTAGTAACATTAAAAAGAGTAATTTAATGGTATTAGATGTCAGTGGTCACTATATACAACAAAAACAATATGTGAGTGGTGAATAAGGCATGTATCCTACAGAAGTAAAAGTGAGATGGAAGTTCCATTACCTTAAGTCTTCATTTCCATCACACATGCAAAAAAATACTATATAATAAATATAAATTATTATACATAAACCGTTGAACCATATTCATATATTTAGTACCATAAATTATTTATTAATGAAATAATATTACTATCTTATCAAAAATTCCATTTTATTGTTATGTCTCCAGTAATAACCACTTTATTTTTTCTTCATGTTTTGACTTGTTATCCTTGGTTATCTTACCTAGAAATGGACTAAATAAACTACAACATGATTATAACTATATATAGATTATATAATTATTCATTATACATTAATTCTTTTGGATTCGTAATAGTTGGAGATTAAAAATAAAATACACCATTCTTGCAGACAGTAGGCTGTAGGAATTCATGGATGTTGTTTTAATTTTCCTGAAGAGTTAAAATTAGTCAGTGTATACGATCTATTATTATTCAAGATCCATTTTTATGGTTTATATAGCATATATATTAAATAAATTCATCATTATTACTATCCATGTTAAATATATGTGAATAATGTAGCAAATCGCATCATGGAGAATGTAAGTAGAACATACGAACGACTGATGTTATCATTTTCCAAAAATATTATATGGTAAAAAAAATTGACATGATATTACAATTAGAAATTTATAATTATATAATAAATATCATATATAAATATTAAACCTGTCATAATTATCAGTCATAATATATGGTGATGGAAAATTATTTTTTTCACTATATATGGATAATAAGTCGTACGTACACACGATCGATAAATTCAATTTTTTTAATGAGAAAGGTATTTTATAATGATGTGTTCATAATCATAATAAAAATTTCAGCATATTGAGTATTTTGATGTTATTATTTTATCATATATAATATTGATATAGTGGAATCATGGAAGACTGGAAAAAGAGAACTATCAGATGGGTGATTACCTCTTCTTTAGAAAGACTCCTTTAAATATCCTCTAGAGGTCTCTGGAGTTCATGTTTTGGGATGACCAGATCCTATATAAAGCCTCTAAAGATATTTATAAGGAAAATGGGTATATTATGGCCGAATTTGGAGGCTCAATGTTTTTTTATAAGTGATGGAGGAGGTATCTTATTTTAATTTAAGAGAGGGTCACATTAGGAAACTTAAAAGATATTAAATTAATATTACTTATTTTTCAATTACAAAAGGCTCCAATGTTATTAATTTGGAATATAAGATGAATATGGTTCTAAATCCTCTGAACCTGTTGAAATTATAATTTTTTTGTATTTTTTATTCCTTATCTTTTGGTTTTAACCGTTTTTATAACTTTTCAACTCTTACTATGACATCATGTAATTTAATTTTTGAGTGTAATTAATATAACTATAACATAAAGAACTAAAAATAAATGAGTCATTGGTGAAATTTTTAATATTTATCACAATTATATGGAAAAATATTATATTTTTAAAAATTCATTTTCATTAAATTAAAAATTGTAATTTTTAAAACATCATTAATATAAATTTTGACACAATTCATTACATAACATTTTAAAAATATCATAAAACCCTTATATCATAGAAAAAAATTAACTTATTAATTACCTATCAAAATCGTCTAGAAAATTTATTTCTGATATAAACTATATTAAATTTTATCTATTTTTATATTTTTAATAACATTTATTTAATTTTTTCATTAATTAAACAACTAAATCATCATCTTTGTGGAAGCCTTGAATTAGTTATTTATTCCCAAAAAATTAAAAATAAATTATCATGTTTATGGTTAATAATTAAACCTTATATTTATTATTTATATATAATGAAATCCCCTAAATACCCATATATAAAAATGAAGTATTTATAAATATAAGAGTTTGACATATGGGGCATCCCTTATAATATAATACTAAAAAGCCATAATGCCGTTAAAGTGGAACCATGAGGCCATAAAATAGGCAAAATATGTTTTTTATATATATTTCATATAATAAAATTATTAAAAGTGTTAGGGTTTTTTAATATTTTTAGTTATTCCGTTAATTACCAGATTTACCCTTAATTGTTTTAATTAAAATATCACTAAATTTACTATTCATATGCACAACAATAAAATACAATACTTATTTACATAATTTGGACTCACTGACTCCAAATATAAAATACATTTATAAAAATTGAAAACAACTAATTTTTAGAAAAATATTATAAAAATAATCTCATTGACAGGGTGAGAAAATAGGTTAATAATTTTTAAACCATGCAAAAGATTAAAAAAATTATATCAAAATTCAACATGAAATTTATTTCATTGAAATAATTTTGATTTTATTATAAAAAAAATTATAATTATATTTGAAGACAAATTATAATTATAATTTATCACTATAAATTATTTTGAAGAAAAAAGTAGGTTTCATTAAAAATTTAGTATTTTCCTTATTCATCAAAACATGAAAAATAACAGAAAAATGAAAAAATTAAACCAAATAAAATTATCATATTCATCATTAAAATAATAATTTTAGTGTCCAAATATAAATTATAAAAATTTCAAATTTTTAATTTAAATTTTGTTTGTCATTAAAAGGTGGTAAAATTTCCATTTTGGAAGATAACAGTTTTTTTTGTATAAAATTGGTGTTGTTCATATCTTATGTGGAAAAAATATATTATATGAAGATGAAAAATATTTTATTGAATATATAAAATATATATTTAATTAATAAAAAGCATTTTTCACATTTAATTTAATTTATTAAGAGAAAAAGTCTTTTTTGGTATAAAAATAAAACTATTTTTTTAATCAATTAGTAAATATTTTCATTTCAAATTAATTGGTAACCAATGAATTAATATTATATACTATATATTTTTATAAGTTGGTTAGTACTATTAATAACAACTAATTTAATAGTTATGTTATATTAACAATAATAAATAATAATATGTTATTAATATAGAATTTTTAATTAAAATGTAATATTGTATGTAACACGATCTATCGAAAGAACATGATATTGTGTCTAGAAAAATCCAATAATAGTTTTCTGTATGATGAAATCATAGATTTTGTTTCATGCAGTTCATGGTTATCTTTCTATTTTATATACTATAAACCAAATATTGTTTTCTCGTATAACAAAATCTAAATTCTGTATTCAGTGAAATGGAAAATATCGAAAAGATTAAATTAATTCAAAAAATATATTTACAACAATCTAAAGTTGTCATATTATATCCCATTAAAATAAATTTATCCTTTACAATTCATAAATTTTAATAAATAATTAATACATCAATGATTTTTTCATAGAAACCCACATCATAAAAATGAGTACTTATTTTTTTAAAAAAAAAGCAAAGTTGAAAACATAATGGTTTTCTAATGTAACCCATAACCAGGTTTCCACACAAGATAATATAGGTGTAATGTGAGTACATTGAAATGGAAGATAAATATAATTAGTGTGTTCTTATGTAGAGTGATATAGAACATGATTTGAATAAATTTAATAATTACAAATCTATAAATCTACGATGATCTATGAGACCATTTGATTCATTGGAAAAGTAGGTACTGGGATAATATTTTTGGTTTGACAATCCATTTCTTAGAGTTGAATAATTTTAGTGAGAATATATAATTACATGATTTCAAGAAAATGTCACCATTTTTGGTTCCTTGACCAATTTACACTTAATCTCTTACTATTAGAAATGATGTAGAATTTTTATTTCTTAGAGTGTTATAAGATCATGGATCCATAAATTGAATGAGAGGTCATTCCATCTATATTTATAAAAAAAAGTTATGAAAAATTTATAAAATATGTATAAATCCACATATAGAAAGATAATACCTTAATCACTAATACCTCATCAAATGTTTTTTTATAAACCTTTCTGTAAATGGTTACCCTTATAACCCTTATGAAATTTTAATGTCTAAAACATTATAAATAAGGTCACTATGTTTCTCAAAAACAACATATCATTGATCCCATGTATATGTTAATGTGTCTCTTAGTTGTCACATATGAAACATGTGAATATCATTATTAGGTATTCTCTTGAAATTTTTTAATTACCTAAATTACCATACATCCTTATTGATAACATGCATGTTTCCTTCATACCAAGATTATTATATATATTTTGTAAATACAAAAATATTGTAACCATCATTAATGGTAGCATAACCACATGTCACAAATTCCTTAAATAGTTCCTTGGTAATCAGTACAATTCAATTTACTTATTCATACTCATTATATCTTTATCATAACATGAAGAAAATATTAAGGGTTGTCTTCCCTTAGTCAAAATATATAATTTCCATTAAATCAAATTTCATTTCAATCAGAATGATTTAATATAAAATTTTATGTATTGAGTGAAAAAACAGAAATTGAACAATCCTTATATATTTCACCATTTATAAAACATAATTATTAAATCCAAATATATAAAAACATCATTTATTACACTCAATAATTGTTCCATTATATGGTTATCCAATATTATTACATGATAAGTTTTTTCCATTCACATTTCATCTATGGTCTCAACATCATTGTCAATATAACCATTACTCATACCACCATTTAATTTTATTCAGGAGCTTTCCACTTTAGACATAAATTTCAATAATTTCCATTCATTCCACACCTAAAGCATTTATCCTTTGAGGACATCTTACGGATTCCAATATACTCATCCATATTCTTAACTGATCCCTTAATTTCTCATTTGCGGTTACTCTCTCGGGGTCCTTATTTTCATAAGTCAAAACATCTTATTGTTCCTCTAAGACATTAAATAAGGTGATTCTTTCCAAATTAATCACAGAAATTAAACAATATATTCTATCATTCATGTTCTGTATTCCATGAACTCTCAATGAAATCTTTATTAAATTTCATGGGTCATAGAGCATGTTAAGAACATGTTTTTAATAATGTTCCATGAAAACTGATTATGCATGATCACACATCCCTCACTCCATTTATCACCCCTTTTGAATTCTCATTATAATAGTTCCATCACATTCAACGTTAATGAAGTTTCTTTAGGTTCCAAACATTTTCTATATGTAAAAATTATTTACTAATAAACAATAATCATAGTGAGGCAATAAATAATCATGAAAAACCATTTATATAAAGTCTAAATTATGAAACCTTTCTTATTCTATGAAACATTAGTTTTATACTTGGATATTCATATCCAACTTTCATTTATATCCTTCTTTATGGTTCATAATGGTTTTTTAAATTTCCATATCATACCCCCATGATTTTGAAACCAGGTGTGCAGCAAGGACCGTTGTTGTGTACAAGGTTATGATTGATTTATACTCGATGAAACTTCTTGGATTTGTTACTCCTATGTACATATATACAAGATCAACATCCAATTTTAGTATCCTGATAGGGATGCAATTCTGGGAAACCACTCACTCTATCTATTACCAAAATTCTAGTACATTTTCCAAAACATTAACTCATCCTTAGACTTATCCTTAGATACACCCTAAACATATGCTTAGAAATTTCCCTTGTGATCTCCATAATGTTTTCTCATCCTATATTCCAAATTTAGACTATTCCTTTTATCATATACCAAATATAAAAACCCAATATTTTCATACATGGATATTAAATCATTTTTTTGGTACAATTCATTAATTACCCAAATAGAAGGCCAAAGACCATATTAGATTAGTTATTTTCGAAACATGCAACACAAACATCTATTGTAGTGAAATATCTTCAATGTTTCCCACAAAGATATTCCCACATAGTAATTAAACCTCAAAACCATCCTTTATAACCTAAGTATGGAAAACATAACAAAGTAGTGATCTCTATTTATCAATAAGGGAAAATAATGTAAATTTGTAAGTATATTATCAATATAATGGAATGAGAACCTAATCATGATAATTAAATGATAATACCCTAAATATCAAATATCCTAAAAAAAATCATGGAATAAATATAGGTAGATCATAATACATGAATCATAAGGGAATTAAGGGCATAATATATGAAATCATAACATTAGAGTAAGACCTAAAATTTTTAGCATATACATATACATGTAATATCATTCCTTATAAGTCAAGACATGTTTTTGTTAATTAGGGAAATCATTGGGACTAAAACTATTGAGTGGGAAATACCACCATCACCAGGTGAAGTCATTTCTTTGAATGGGATCAGGTTTTCCCATCATCCCATAGTGGATCTGGCTTCACCATATCCCCATTTTGGATTAGTTTTCCCCAACATTTCACAGTGGATCAATTTCATAGAATGTATTACCATAATTATGTCATGTTATATAAATATTTACTCAATGAATTGGATGGGGTTATAGGTCCCACCCCTCTCATATTGAAATCATAAAAATGCATTCCAAAATAATATAAAATCATTATTTATATCAGAACCCATGGAATAAAATGGATTTGACTCAATAATAGATAACCCATGAAAAGAAAAGGGTTTCATTTATATCATTTGATATTAAACAATATACATTAATATAAAGAATAATAATGTTTTCAATGAATAATATCACAGAAAATATAACTAACGTCAAATAATTTTGTTTATATGGAAATTAATTTTGGGAGATCACAAGAAAATATTATTGAGGAAAATATCCATTCTATTTTAAATAGATTTATTTAACAAAAATTACACACAATTTTTTAAGAAAATATTTTATTTGATAATAACCATGGAATAATGTAAAGGAATTATTATATAATGAATGAATCAGGAAGTCATAAATTTTTTTCCATTTTATTTATGTTAAGAAAAACATTCCTTTCATAATTTTTTCAGAACAGTTAAAAAGTGCCTTCATTGTAAAATGAAAAAAATAGTTTGTTATAACCATGTAGTCAAAATTTAAAAATGGGATAAAATGAATTTAAAAATCCATATTATATTATTAAAAATATTTTTTAATAATCTTTTATAAAACGTGTACATGGATGATAAATATTTTCCAACATAGACCTAAAATGAAACATTCCTAAATATTGATGAGATTGGGAAAAAGGAACTAATCACATTATAATCGTATGAATTGTATTCTCCAAGAATGAAATTATTTTATATAGATATAAAAATTTCATAATAATCAATATAAGACTCATAATTGACATTCATGGGATTTATATACACCACATGGAAGAAATAATTATATTATAACGAATGTGTCTATAAGGACACAACCATAAAACATTACATAATATTGAATTAAATGAATATTTTACATTGAGGATCTTTTCAGGTTTATAGTTTTAGAGAATTAGGACATAACTATTACATAACAAAAGATTACAAGGTATAAATTTCTACACAATTTCCATTTTTTTCATAAAATAAAAACTCTTGAAAAAAAAGAGTCATGTCTACTTCCATGTTTTAGACAGCATGACTATTCCTTGATCCCATCCCTCACCCTATTCATCTTTATGTCCTGTGAAAACATTTCAAAACTTGGGATGAAAATAAAAGTCTCAGTAAGGGTTATAAAACAATTAATGAAGACATTTGTTCATAAATACATACAAAACATGAACTCTTTTACATACCTTATGAAATCATAAGAGTTATTAATGACCCATAGAAATCATAAATCATAAAGGAAACTTGTGGCATTCATATCATACTGAAATTGTTTCTATCACAGTTACATAGGGAGTTACTTTAGAATACCCATCATAGTATATTCCCTAAATCTCTTAGGAGAAACAGTCATGTTTACCTCCGTCATGTTACCCGATGCATTGGAGCGCTATCTCGGGCTCACCCGCCCTAGGGTTATCATGGAACCACCCTTATACATAAATAATTCCCAAGAAGCATAACATGATCATAACATATAACATAAGCATAAAGAAAAGTTAACATTCCCACATTGAAATAGAAAAATATCATTTCAAGATATTGAAATAATAAATCCATTCTCAAAATCATTTTTAATACCAAAATACGAAAAAATAGTATATGGTATTTATTTGTCCATTTAAAAACATTACGTCTTGTTAAGGAAGCCAAAGATCAAATAATACTCACGGCGGCAGAAAGGTCATTGCCACCACTTATGTTAAAGGAAACATTCCTTTTTGTCTTTTAGTAAAAAAACACTGTATAAAAATATTCCATTTGAATAAAACGAAATTCCAAAGGGGTTAATACACTGTATAAAATAAATTCGTGTATAAAACTAAAAATGCCACAATGAAAGGAGATTGAGACGAAGTCCCTTACCTCGTGTCTAACTTGACTCGATCGTTATTTAATTTCCGGAATAACAAACTAAAGTTAATTTCTACTTTCTTAAGAAAATTTTTCAAGTTTATTATTCCTTTTATATCACTTATTACCATGTTATAAACATTATCCAAACATTTAAGTTAATAACGTTCGTTTTGTCGATATATGGTACTTGAGTCAAAAAAGGACTTCTTGTATTTACATGTTGTTAATGTTGTCAAAGGTTCATTATATCCATAATTATATCATGATTTGGATATCATATATATCATATAAATCCAATATATACATGTTTTTATAATAGTACATAACATTTAGAGGTAATAAATAAAATGCACCGTTCATTGAGACGGTAAGTCGTACGTACGCATGAACGCTACTTTCATTTCAATTTCATATTTTAATGGAAATAAAACATAATGATACATAGGTATATTATAATTAAAGTATAATATAATATATAACATCATTAACTCCATCCTTTATACATCCCACATAAGGCATTAATGAATCAAATCACTTTGTGGGGGCGGTAGTCCGCACTTCCTCAAATGAGATTATCGTATTCAACCACTATGAAAACCGTAATGGAGTTCTATAAATGGGAAGTAAAGAAGCATAAAGAAATCATAAACATAATATAAAGCATATATAAATACAGTTCTATCATAATGGCCACCATGGGAGGCGGTTGGAGATATTTGAATAATCATCGTTTCGTGAGGTGTTAGATTTCCATCCAAAGAAAGTTTATGTTCATCATCCATTAGATGGAGGTGTGTGTAAGTGTAGTTTGAATAATTCTCATAAAAACATCCCATTATATTGAGGATACAGTTTTTGTTACAAAATAACGGAATAAAAAGAGTTTAGGTGTTGGAGAAGTAGAATAAAAGAAAACAAATTAAGAGAAACTGTTACCTTTAATTTCGGTAACTCCCTTTGGTTTGAACCAAAGGACTTCTTGAAGTGCCTTATGCCTAAGGCAAGGCTTCTAGGTGGAGGAGCGTTATGTAGGGAGTGTAATTGGGATTATTTTGGAAGAGTCAAATGTCTTGATAGGTGTGAGTAATTGGATATAAATGGTCTCCTTTTATAAGGGAAAGAAGGGGCTCCTTAGGAAAGTGTGAAAACATTATTTTATTATATAATGATATTCGGTTTCTAATGGTCCAAAAATCATTAAGGTTGAAGATACGATGACTCATATTCGAAATAAAATCATCCAATCAGAATTGGACATGTTTTGAATAATATTTTAATCATTATAATCATATTTATTTAAATCATTTATTAATGAGGTAAATACTTCATCATTATTGTGTCATAAATAATTTAATTTATTAGATGTTTAATAATTATGAAAAAAATACAATCATGTAGGAAATATTTTTATCTTTCCAAATAATATTTATAGTTAAAAATAGGACTTATATATCACCATATAAAAAATAATTACTAAATGATTTTTGTTGATGTCAATTTTGTTTTCACATTAAATTAATTAATCTAAAGTGCCATTAGCTTTCATAAGTGGCTCCATGGGGTCCCACAATCGACCCAAGGATGCCCATGGTCGGCCACTACTCGTCCAATAAAGTTAGGACACGTTTTATGGTCATTTAGAATTATTATATTATTTTTTTACGTTGAATTACCTTATTTACCTTTAACTACGGTAAATAAAAGTCAAAAGTTACTATTCACCAAAAATTATTTTCATCTTAATGAACCACATTTTACTTCTTGATAACAACCATTTATGTCGGATTTTTAAAATAATATTTACATAAGTGGTAAAAATTCATTTAAAGGAAAAAAGTATGCTTTTTAACTACCATTAAGTGGTTTCACAATTCATCAAAAATTAAAGTTTTTCAGAAAAATACAAAAAACTCAGCATAAGTATTATTTGATATTCTGAATTCAAAATTGATGTCTATTTCACAGAATTAAAAACATATAAGTTTAATTAATTAATTTTAAAATTAATTCCCGTTATCAAAACAAATAGCGTGTTTTTAAGAAAAAATAACTATCAAAAGATTGATACTTGTTTATGTCCAATTTCAATGTGAAATTAATTCCAATGACCACATTTTGATTAAATGGTAAAAATATATTTTAATTTCACTTTAAAACCAAATAAAAATATAATCTATCCATATCAATAAATTAGATTAAAAGGCAGTTTTGAATAAAAATACAATATTTTTCACTATTCATTAAAAATGATCTTTATCAAAAAAACCAAAAAATTACCCAAAGTAATATTCGATGTCCCCATTCTAAATAAGGATTTTATTTGGTCAATTAGAATGTATTAAAGTGACCAAAACTATATTAAAAGAGGGTTATCCCTTAAAAGGTGTTAAATCGGACTTTTAATGTAAATTATGCATAAAATTAGATTCATTCACATTTTAATCCACTAAATTTTATTGGATAAATTTAAATACAGTTAACAAATATGTATAATCATATTTTAGTTAGTTTTTGTTCATTCCTGCCAATACAATGGCTAGGAGTTAACATCCATTTAATATAATAATATTATATTATTAGTGTGCAATGTAAGATTCCAAAGAAATATGTTGATGCGTATCAGGTACGCTATTAAACATAGAAAACCCTTAAAAGTAAAATCAATATTTAATTCACAAATTAAATAAATATGAAATATGTTTTATTCTTCATTTACTTGGGATGTTACATCCTTCCCACCTTTTTGGAATTGCGTCCTCACAATTTTTATTCACTTATCAAAATATGTGAGGGTATTTATCCCTCATAGCATTTTCAGATTCCCATGTTTCCTCTTCAACCATATGGTTTTTCCATATAACCTTTACCTGGTGAATTACCTTATTCCGTAACACTTTCTCTCTACGGTCAAGAATCTGGACTGATTCTTCTTCATAAGAGAGATTCTCTTTTAACTACACTACCTCTGGGCTCAAAACATGAGAAGGATCTGGAATATACTTTCTCAACATTGAAACGTGAAAAACATTGTGTACCTGGGATAAAATTGGAGGTAAAGCCACTCTATACGCAACTGATCCAACTTTATCCAGAATTTCATAAGGTCCAATGAACCTCTCACTCAACTTTCCCTTTTTACAAAAACGCATCACAATTTTCCATCGAGTAACATTGAGAAAGACATGATCACCTATCTCATTGGAAAGATCCTTCCTCTAGTTATCTGTTTAACTTATCTTCCTGCTCTGAGCTGTTCTCATGTTATTCTGAATCAACTAAACTTTCTCTACCATCTCTTCTACCAATTCTGGTCCCATCAGCTTCCTTTCACCAACTTCATCCCAAAAAGCAGGAGTTCGACAATGCTTTACATATAATGCCTCAAATAGAGCAATTTGTATACTGGAATGGAAACTGTTGTTATATAAAAATTCAACCAAAGAAAGTTGTTGGTCCCAACTACCCTGATAATCCATCGAGTAAGGATGTAGTATATCCTCCAAGGTCTGAATTGTTCGTTCTGACTGCCCATCTGATTGTGGATAAAAAGTTGTACTAAAGTTTAATTCAGTACCCAATTACTTCTGAAGGCCTTTCCAAAAGTTATAAGTCAACCTGGGATCACGATCAGATACATTGGAGAGGGGAACTCCTTGCAACCTGACTATCTCTTTAACATACAATTGAGCATGTTGATCTAGAGACAAAGTATCTCTAATAGGACGGAAATGAGTAGATTTAGTCAATCATTCAACTATAACCCTGATTGCATTATTACCTCAAGATATCTTTGTAATCCCACAACAAATTCTATGGATATATTTTCCAATTTCTACATTGGAACCAGTAAAGGCTGAAGCATCCTTTTTGGTAACTACCGCTCTGGTTTAACCTGCTGACATGTCAAACACTTCACAGTAAATTCACCAATATCTATTTTCATTCCATCCCACCAGTAATACTCCCGAAGATCTCCATAAATCTTAGTACTTCCAGGATGAACTGAAAACGGGGAACTATGAGCTTCACATAACAACTCATTCTTCAACTGTGAATCACAAGGCACACATAATCTCTTTCCAAATCTCAAAAAACAATCATTATCAATGTTAAAATCCAGAATCTTACCCTTCTGAACCAACAGAACCATTTTCTGCAACTCATTGTCTTCCTTCTGCGCTTGCTTAATTCTATCTGATAGAGATGATTTCACTAACACCTGAAACAAAATAGAATAATTTCCTGCAACAAAAACTTCTATTCCAAATTTCATCAAATCAAAAACCAAAGGATCTCGTTCCAAACATAACATGGTTAATGAAGTATTACATTATCGACTCAAAGCATCAGCCACATTATTTGCTTTCCCCAGAAGATAAAAGATCGTGAAATCATAATCCTTGATTAATTCCAATCATCTCCTCTATCTCATGTTTAATTATTTGTGAGTGAATATATACTTCATACTTTTTTGATCAGTATATTTTTCACACTTCAGTCAATACAAATTATGCCTCCGAATTTTTAAGTAAAAAACAACAGAAGCTAATCCCAAATCATGTGTAGGGTAATTTAACTCGTGTGGTTTCAACTAACTTAAAGAATAGGAAATTACCTAATCATTTTGCATTAGGAAACAACCCAGTCCTTTCAATGAAGCATCATTGTAGATAACAAACTCAATATTTCTATTAGGCAGTGCCAAAACTAGATCATTAACCAATCTTCTTTTCAATTCCCGAAAACAATTAACACATTATTTTGTCTTGATGAACTTAACACCTTTTCGAGTTAACTTAGTCATTGTTCTAGATAACAGTGCAAAATTTTCAACAAACCTCCAATAATAACATGCAATACCATGAAAACTACGAATCTCGGTTATATTTGTGGGTCTTGGTCATTCTTCAACAACTTTTGTTTTAGCAGGATCAATGTTTAGGACATTTTTTGAAACAATGTGACCAAGGAAAGAAATTTGTTGTAACCAAAACTCACACTTTCTGAATTTACCAAATAGTTTCTTTTCTTTTATGGTTTGCAAGAAAACCCCTAAATGACTTTCATGTCCCTCCTTACTTTTTGAATAAAACAAAATATCATCAATGAACACAACCACAAATTTATCCAATAACTCACGGAAAATTATATTCATAAGATTCATGAATACAATAGTTGCATTGGTTAACCCAAAAGGCCTAACTACAAATTCATAATGGCCATATCTAGTACGAAATGTAGTCTTCAGAATGGCTACTTCCTTTACATTCAACTGATGGTACCCCGACCTCAAATCAATCTTCGAAAAATAATGAGTTCCTGGGAGCTGATCAAACAAATCATCGATATGAGGCAAAGGATACATATTCTTAAAAGTGATGATATTCAATGCTCTATAATCAATGAAAAGTGTCATTAAACCATCATTCTTTTTAACAAACAAGACAGGGTCACCCAATGGTGATGTTCTAGGTCGAATGAAACCTTTATCTAATAATTCCTACAATTGATTCTTTAACTCTAAAAGTATAATTTGATCCATTCGATAAGGGGGTTTTTAAATTTTCTTAGCATCAGGAACTTTGTCAACAATAAATTCAACTTCTTGATCAGGTATAATTTCAGGAAACTCATCAAGAAAGACATCAAGGTACTCATTTAACACTGGAATATAATTTATCTGAATAGTTCCTTTGTTTTCAACAATATGAGAAAGTTGACATTCATGTGAATCTTTTACCAGTTTTTCGACTTCCTGATATGTTGTCAAAAGCAAGGGTTCTATCTTCTACACAAACTGAAAATCATTCTGAAAAGAAACCTCTTTAGCTCTATAGACAATCTTAGCATGATAAACAGAAAGTCAATCCATGCTCAATATAACATCAAACTCTACTAGAGGAAAGACAATAAGGTTTGCAGGTAGATTCTTTCCACACACAAGGACATGAATGTAGTTATGTTTTCTTTCTATCTCTACATTTCCTCTAGGTGTTTTTAACATAATTTCGGGATTCATATCATGAGATGGAATTCCCAATTTACTAGAAAACGTCTAATAAATGAAAGAACGTGTAAACCCTAAATCAAATAACACATTGGAATAATCTGAAAAAACAAACAGTGTACCTGATACTACTCCATTTTACGGACCAACATCTGCTGAAGTAGTTGCAAAGGATTTTTCCACCCCTTTCTGCTTGTAGTCTAGATTCTTTCCATTAGTTAAGTTCTTTGTTGGACACTCATTTTCATAATTACCCATTTCATTGCACTTAAAACATTTTACTGACTGTAAATCAGATTCCATCCGACCATTTCCCTGATCTTTTTCAGTGAAAATACGAACCTTATGCACCATTTTACCACATTAGTAGCACTTACCAGAATTCAAAATACATTCCCCAGCATGCTTTTTACAACAATTTTCACAAACTATAAACTTATGTTTCTTACCATCATACTTTTTTGAAGATTTCTTCCATTTCGCCTGCTACCTCGACCTCTTGTTCAGTAGTTTGTTAAAGAATACATGATCATCAGAAAACTCCATTTCACCTTCTCCACATAGTGAAAATGTTTTTCATAACTTTTGAACTCACGAGAAGATAAAGCCCTTAGATACTTTGGCTTTAATCCTAAGTAAAAACGGTTGATTTTACTATCAAGATCTCGTATGAAATTTGTATCATACCTTGCTAGTCGAGTGAATTTTTATTCATTTGAAGCCGCTGAGTCGTCCTCCTTCCTCAATCTCCTCACTATCCCTGATATTTTTCACCATCGACCACCACTGATCAGCTTCACCTTCAAAACGGTGAACTGCAAGACTAACCTTTTGATGTTCTAAACAACCCATGACATCAAAAATATCCTCCAGTGATTTAATCAACCCTTCAGCTAGCACTAGGTTAGATGATCCCCTGAATGATGGGGGATGTTGCCTCATGAAATTCTCCACTACTGACATGTTTCTCTGTGGTTGATCTGGCTGATCTCAAACATGGATACCACCACTATTTATCGCCTGAGTCAACTATGCCATCACTGCAACAAACTGTTCAGTTCCGACTCTGACCATCTTAGGTTGATGATAGGGAAGGTTTTCTTCTTCCTGATATCGTCCAAACATAGGTTCCTTGTTTCCTCTACGGAAAACCATTCTTAACAACGAAATATCTTAGGCAAACCAACATGGTAATTTTTAAATGCAATATGATTTCAATATTAACATAAATTACTGTATGGACATTAATTTAACAACACCCTAACTCCAAAAGTTATCTAACCCAACCACTGATACCAACTTTAAGGACCTGGCCTTCAAACATTGCATAATATTGGATTTAATGAATAATTCGCATTGAGGATCTTTTCAGGTTTAGTGTTTTAGAGAATTAGGACATAACTATTACATCTCAAAAGATTACAAGGTAGACATTTCTACACAGTTTCCATTTTTTCATAAAATAAAAACTCTTGAAAAAAAGATTCATGTCTAGATCCATTTTTTAGATTGCACGACATTTCCTTGATACCATCAATGACCCTATTCTTCTTTAAGTCCTGTGAAAACATTTCAAAATATGGAATGTGCATAAAAGGCTCAGTAAGGGTTATAAAACAATGATTGAATACATTTTTTCATAAATACAAACAAAACATTAACTCTTTTACTTGCCTCATATAATCATAATATTTATGAAATACCGATAGAAATAATAAATCATAAATGTAACTTGTGGATCTCATATCATACTTACATTGTAGCTATCACAGTTATATAGGGAGTTTATTTGGAATACCCATCATAGTATATTACCTAAATCTCTAAGGAGAAACATTCACGTTTACCTCCGTCATGTTACCCAATGCATTGGAGAGCTATCTCGGGCTCACCCGCCCTTGGTTTATCACAGAACCACCCGTATACGAAAATAATTCCCAAGAACCATAACATGATCATAAAATATAACATAACCATAAAGAAAAGATAACATTCCCACATTGCAATAGAAAAATATCATTTAAATATATTGAAATAATAAATCCATTCTCAAAATCATTTTCAATACCAAAATATGTAAAAAGTGTACATGGTATTTATTTTTCCATTTAAAAACATTACGGCTTGTTAAGGAAGCCAAAGATCAAATAATACTTGCGGCGGTGGAAAGGTCATTGTCACCACTTACGTTAAAAGAAACATTCCTTTTTTTCATTTAGTAAAAATGATTTGTATAAAAATATTCCCTTTGAATAAAATGAAAAGTATAAGGGTTTTATACACCGTATAAAATAAATTTGTTTATTAAACTAAAAATGCCTCAGTGAAAGGAGATTGAGATGAAGTCCCTTACCTCATGTCCAACTTGACTCGATCATTCTTTAATTTCATGAATAATAAAATAAAGTTAATTTATACTTTCTTAATTAACTTTTTCAAGTTTATTATTCCATTTATATCACTTATTACCATTTTATAAACATTATTCAATCATTTAAGTTAATAACGTTCGTTTTGTCGATATTTGGTACTTGAGTCAAAAATGGATATTGTATAATTTAAAGTTGTTAATGTGGTAAATGGTTAATTATATCCAGAATGATATCATGAATTTGATATCATATATATAATATATATCAATCATATACATGTTTTTATAATAGTACATAATATTTAGAGGTAAGAAATGAATGCATCGTTCATTGAGACGGTAAGCCGTACGTACGCATGAACGCTACTTTCCTTTCAATTTCTTATTTTAATGGAAATAAAACATAATGATACAAAGGTATATTATAATTCCAGTATAATATTATATATAATATCATTAACTCCATCCTTTATATATCCCACATAAGGAATTAACGAATCAAATCACTTTGAGGGGGTCGTAGTCCGCATTTCCTTAAATGAGATTATCGTATTTAGCCACTATGGAAACCATAAAGGAGTGCTATAAATTAGAAGTAAAAAAGCATAGGGAAATCATAAACAGAATATATATCATATATAAATATAGTTCCATTATAATGTCCACCATGAGAGGTAGTTAGAGATATTTGAACAATTATCATTTCGTGAGGCGTTAGTTTTCCATCCAAAGAAACATTATGTTCATCATCAATTAGATGGATGTTTGTGTAAGTGTAGTTTGAATAATTATAATAAAAACATCCCAGTATATTTAGGATACTGGTGTTGTTACAAAATAAATGAATAAAAAGATTTTAGGGGTTGCAGAAGTAAAATAAAAGAAAACACATTAAGAGAAACGGTTGCCTTTAATTTGGGTAACTCCCTTTGGTTTGAACAAAAGGACTTCTTGAAATTCCTTCTTCCTAAGGTAAGGCTTCTAAGAGGAGGAGAGGGATGTAGGTAGTGTTATTGGGCAGATTTTGGATGATAAAAATGGCATGAGAGGTGTGTGGAATTGGATAGAAATGGTCTCCTTTTATAAGGGAGAGAAGGGTCTCTTTAGGAAAGTGTGAAAACTTTATTTTATTATGTAATGATATTTGATTTCTAATTGTCCCAAAATCATTAAGGTCGAAGATACGATGACTCATATTCAAAATAAAATCGTCCAATCATAATTGGACATATTTTGGATAATATTTTAATCATTATAATCCTATTTGTTTAAATCATTTATTGATGAGGTAAATACTGCATCATTATTGTGTCCTAAATATTTTAATTTATTCGATGTCTAAAAATTATAAAAAAAAAATACTATCATGTATTAAATCTCTTTATATTTCCAAAAAATATTTATAGTCGAAAATAGGACTTATATAACACCTTATAAAATTAATTAATAAATGATTTTTGTTAATGTCAATTTTGTGTTCACATTGAATTAATTAATCTAAAGCGTCATTATCTTTCATAAGTGGTTCCATGGGGTCCCAAAATCGACCCAATGATGCCCATGGTCGGCCACTACTCATCCAATAAGGTTAGGAAAAGTGTTAAGGAAATTTCGAATTATTATAATATTTTTTACCTTGAATTACCTTATTTACCTTTAACTGCGCTAAATAAAAGTCAAATATTACTATTCACCAAATAATTCTCTTCATCTTAATGAACCACATTTTAATTATTGAAAACAACCATGTATGTTGGATTTTTGAAATTCAATTCACAGATGTGGGAAAATTTCATTTAAATGAAAAAGTCAGTTTTTTTAACTACCACTAAGTGGTTTCACTATTCATCAAAAATGATGTTTTTTCAGAAAAATACCAAAAATTCAGCCTAATCAATATTTGATATTCCGAATTCAAAATTGATGTCTACTTTTTCAAATTCAAAACATAGAAGTGGTGTTAATTAATTTTAAAATTAATTCCCGTTATCAATACAAATAGCTTGTTTTTAAGAAACAATAACTATCAAAAGATTGGTACAGGTTTATGTCCAATTTTAATGTGAAATTATTTCCAATGACCCACATTGGAATAAATGGTAAAAATGTATTTTAATTTCACTTTAAAACCAGTTAAATAGATAATCTAACCATACAAATAAATTAGATTAAAAGGCACTTTTGAATTAAAATGCAATGTTTTTCACTATTCATTAAAAATGAAATTTATCAGAAAAATACCGAAAAATTACCCAATGTAAAATTTGATGTCTCCATTCTAAATAATTATTTTCTTTGGTCAATTAGAATTTATTAATGTGACCAAAACTATATTTAATGAGGGTTCTCCATTAAAAGGCGATAAATCGGCCTTTTAATATAAAGTATGCTTAAAATTAGATTCATTCACATTTTAAGCCTCTAACGTTTATTGGTTAAATGTTAATACATTTAAAAAATATGTATAATCATATTGTATTTAGTTTTTGTTCATTACCTCCAATACAACGACTAGGATATAACTGCCATTCAAAATAATAATATTGTATTATTAGAGTGCAACGTAAGATTCCAAAGAAACCCGTTGTTGTGTATCAGGTACACTATCGAACATAGAAACCCATTTAAAGTAATATTTAAATTAATTCACAAATTAAATAAATATGAAATATTCCTTATACTTCATTTACTTGGGATGTTACAGTGTCCCACAAAAATAAAAGTGACACATAAATCCATTAATACTTGTGTAACATTAAAATTATGAACCCCAAGATATAATAACATAAATTAAATAATTTGATGTCATTAAATTAAGGAAATTAATTATATAACATGTCTTCGTTCATTATAAAAACCACTCAAAATAAGTGAGTGGTGAATAAGGAATTTATCTCACAGAAATAAAAGTGAGATGTAAATTCCCAAACCATAAGATTTGATTTCCTTCACAAACATTAAAAAATCCAGTATAATAAATATTAATTTATTTTATATATACCATAAAACCATATTAAAAAATTTAATATCATATATTATTTAAATACGAATATATATTTCTCGTTTATTAACAATTAAAAATTAATGTTATGTCTCGGGTAATTACCACTTGGTTTTTCCTTCATGTTTTGAAATGTTATCCATAGACCTCTCTTATAGACCAGGATTCAATAATCTAAATAATAAAATATTGATATAAATAGAATATAAATATTATATATATATATTCTTGTTTATTCATACTAGTTTTAGATATAAAATGAAATACACCGTTCATTGAGACGGAGGCCATACGTTTGCATGAATATTGATTTCATTTTCTTTTAATTAAAATGTAATGACAATTATAAGATATATTATTATTCATGAATGTTTTTTATTTTTAATATAACATTAATTTCAAAAAAACCTCATCCTTATTACCATCCATGTGAAAAATAGGTGAATAAAAAATCACATCTCATCGTGGAGAGGATAAGCAATACGTACGCAATAACAACGTTATCATTTTCCAAAAATATTAGATGGTAAAAAGGTACAAATTTTATAATAAATCCCAAAGAATAATTATATCATAAATATCATATAAAAATATTAAACTCATCATAATTCATAGTCAGAAAAGATGGTTATGGGAAATGAATTTTATCACTACTTAGAGATGGTTAATCATATGTATTCACTATTGATAATTTTATTTAATGTTTCCTTGGAAATGAGATGAATAATTAATGTTTTAATAATATTAATATCATTTAAAAATATTTCATATTCATAAGTTATTATTTTATTATATATGTCATTGATATAGAAAAGGTATGTAAGAGTAGAAAAATTGAATGATCAATTAGAGCGATTACCACTTCTTCGGAATGACTCCTTTCGAGCTCTTCTAATGAACTCAATTGTGGGTCCTTTTGGAAGACCATATCCTATCAAATTTTTCTATGAATGATGAGAATTAAAATGGGTATTTTATGGATGGTATTTAAGTATCAAATTGTCATTCATAAGTGATTGATGAGGTTCCCTTGTATAATTGTGGTGAGTGGAACTTTAGGAAACTCTTAATATATTAAATTAATATATATTAATTTTCAATTCAAAAAATATCCATTGTTATTTATTTATAATATAAAATTGTGGTTGGTAGAAATAATCTCAAAAAATGAAAATTGGGAGAGTTTCTAATGTTTTTCAATCCTTATCTTTTTTCTTTTAGCCCCTATTTTAGCCATTCAACTCTTACTGTGACGACATGTAATTTCCACATAGTGGGTTAATATTATTGAAATAAAATTCAAAAATACCTATAATTGTGTAGTTTATGAGATTTTAGGATTTATAAAAACTAATTTTCTGAATATTATATTTTTATAAACTTTATATCTTTTATTAAAATTATTTTTATTTTAAAATATCAATAATGTCAATTTTGACACTATTTATTACAAGACTTTTTCAAAATATATTAAAAACCTGATATATTATAACTAAATAATTTAACATATAACTACCCTGTAAAATTCATCGATAAAACTCTTGGATGCGATTAATCATAAAAAATATATTTCATTTAATATTTTCTATAACATTTATTTGATTCATCCATAAATTAAACTATTACTACATCATCATTGGAATAACATTTAATTTAATGATTTCATTCCTAAAAATTAAAAATAATTTTTTTTGTGAAGATTAATATTTTAGATTTAACAAAACTATTTATAGTCAAATATATCCTCTATGTATTGACATATAAAGATAAAATATTTTTTAAAATAAAAGTGTGACATTTTTGACATCCCTTAGAATAAAATACTATAAAATCCTTAAATTCAACCATGTGGCACCAAAATGAATTACAATTCGACCATGTATGATTATTTTGGAAAATATATAATCTAATAAAATTAGTAAAAATGTTAGTTTAATTTTATAAATTAATTTTTACCATTAATTACCCGATTTACCCTTATTTCGTTTTAATTAAAATATTATTGATTTTCTATTCATTTTCCCTAAAATAAAAGATAAAAATTTACATAATTTTGACTCATTGATTCCAAATATGTAATTAATTTTTTAAAATTAAAAAAATGAGTTTGTGTAATTACTTTACAATTAATCCCACTGATGATGTGATAAAATGAGTTATTAATGTTTAAAACATGCAAAGGATTGAAACCGTTTAATATCATAATTAAATTTCAATTAAATTTCAATGGAATACATTAGATTAACTAATAAAATTATATTCTAATTTTAAATTAAATTACAATAATATTATAATTTAAAACTATAAATTATTTTGATGAAAAAAAGTTGTTTTCAATTAATATTTATTGTTTTTTACAGTACATCAAAACCTCAAAAAATGTATAAAAATATGAAAAATTGCACCAAATTAATTTTTTTTATTCATATATAAAATAATAATTTCATTTTTTTGAATAAAATATTTAAATTTATCAAAATTCAATTTCAAATGGGTTCTCTATTAAAAGGTTATTCAATTAGCCTTTTGAAAAATATTGATTTTTATGTTTAAAATTTGGCTTATTATTATCAAGTTATTATAAAAACTATTGGATGAATATAGAAAATATTTTATTGAATATATGAAATATATATTTCATTAATATCTATCACTTGTTTTAATTATTTTAATTTATTTAGACAAATTGATTATAGAATATTTAAAATAAAACTATTTCTTTCATAACCAACAGGTATATATTTTCCATTTTAATTTATTGGTAACCAATAAATTCATATTATTAAGCTTATAATTTCATATGTTAGTTAATATTATTCATAAAATTCAATTTAACTTATAGGATATATCATACTATATTAAATAAAAATATGTTATTGTTTGATAAAAATCAATATTCCATGTAATCAAAGCAATTTGAAGAAACTCAAAATTGTGTGTAACACAAGCCAATATTAGTGTTTCATATATTTCCAGATAAGATAGTATTTCATGTAGTGAAATATTATCTTGGTGTTGTATATAATGAAAACCAAAAATAGTGATTACAATATAACAAAATCCATATTCAGTATTGTGTGAAATGAAAAAAATCAAAAAGATTAAATAATTTGAAATTAATTTTTTTTTATAAAATCTCATTGTGTAACACAACCTATAAATATATTATATGGTGTAATTATTAATGGATAATTATTTAAAATTCATAAAAATTGGACTAAGCACAGGCTTGTGATTTTTCTTAGAGAACGATTCCCAAAATTTAGTTAATTAACAAAATTTTCATTTGGATAGATGTTTAATATATTATAATTAATAAAAAGATATCTTGGGACAATCCTTAGAGAAACTTTTTAGTGAATCTATGTAGCTCTCTAGGAGTGTAACAATTTTCCATAGTTTAAGGAGTGTTTCCATGGTAATCCCTAAATGGAATTCCAAGTACCTCTCTCAACATGATGTAAATCATGTCCCTTCACCACCCATCCCTCATATTTCACAAAGAGTTACATATATCGTTTGATGAATAGTGTAACCATATTTCCTTTGATAGTTTCCATAGGTTCTCCCCTAGGAACGTGTTTCACTCATATGGAGATAATAAACATACATGGTGATCCCATCTAAAATATATCGTGGATCTCTCTCGACGTATAAATCCTCTTCAACCCATGAGATCATCCTTGGAATTCCATAAATAAGAACCTAAGTATATCTCTAGGGACAAAATATATAATCATTTAAACATTTCAAATCCATTAATAAGGAGGTCCAAGCTCATTAATCACTCCAACTATACCATGATGGAGGCCATGTACTCAATCTTGTCATACAAAATCACTAGGTAGATAAAAGAGGGAAATTCATGTAAACATGTCATCTAATTAATTGTGTAGTCCTTCCCATTATTTTTAAATTCAATACAATGATTAAATATATTAATTCTAGGTTTTCTACTCATAAAAAATAACACTATACAAAAAAGAAAAATAAAATATTCCAGACTAACAAGTATAAAACATCAAATATGACAATTAAATTTAATAAAGTAAGGTTCTAACATCCCTTATGAGATGGTATAATCTCTTTTAGAAAATACAGTGGTTTCCATAACCAACCTCCTTTCCATTTAAATAATCAGTTGCATTTGGTAAGATAACACACATCGAAATTGGGTTTCATTAGAGAACCCATTTATTATATTAAGTAATTTTAGGGAACACACTTAAGAGTGATTCAATATAGAGGTTCATGACCATCAATAGGATCAGGATATTAAATAAGGTATACTAAACATATGGAAATGGGTCTAATAAATTTAATATCACATCCGAGAGGCATTGCACAAAATTACCATCATAGGGAAAACACATGCAATTTATAAAACACAAAGACTTTAAGGGAAAAGGTATAGACCACATACCATATAACATGGATGAACCACAAATCTGACATCAATGTATTATTTAGTCTAGTTCAAGAGAAGTTAAAGAAATAGATGAACTCCTAATAAATATAATAAACTATGTCACACTAAAATATTGCATGGTGAGAGAAACTAAATGAATAAATGAGGGAATATACGTCTTAACTCATTGAATTATATAAAAAATATCATGATGGTTCTCAAAGCTAACAATGGAATATAGGGCTATTTTCATGCATGTGAATGAACTAAAATAAGATCAATCAGGGAGAAGGAAGGAGGGGGATAAATGAAAAATGAGGTTGGGGAATTTTTGTATTTTCTAGATCCATTAATGTTTTCCATGGTATTACCTCACGTCTGGCAAACCATACTCTAATTGTGCTCGAGATTATTCTTAAGGAGGGAGATACCATTTTTTATATTATTTGTTTTGGAAACATTGATGAAAACCATGAATGTGTCCATTTTCCATGATATATAGAATAGAAGATGGATGTGTATCCTAGTGCACACTGTTAGAAAAATCCATGATACACCCTCCGTCTGTAACATCCTAGGAAATTATAATAATAAATTTTCTTATTTATTAATATTTTCGAATTAGATATTATTTTTACTTAAAATTTGATGCAATTTATGATAGAATACTTGTCATGAAACAATGCGTTTCTCTGAAATCTTATGTTCCAGACATGACTGAGTTATACAGAAAAATAATACATTATTTTTATTATTATTTTAAATGGTATTTATCACCTAGACATTATGTGACACCCTACGATTTTATGAGATGGATTCATTTAAACTCATTGATTTCTTATGTTTTACGCTACACCGTTACTAGATTTCGTTATACGCAACACCGTATTATCTTGTAGTATACGAAAAACTATTCTTGGATTGTGTTTCATACAACATCATTTAATTTTGATTTAATTCATTGCACAAAACACATTGTATAGATTTTTTTCAATGTATATATTAACATAGATTGAATTATGTTATATAAAACACCAAAGTAATCTTTCACTAAATGAAATACTAACTTGGCTTGTGTTACATGAAACAGTGACCTTCTGTGATATCCTGCAATGTATGCAATATAGATTCTCATGAAACATTGATATATTACTAAAAATTTATTATTTAAGGGAATATAAACTAGCCTTTATGAATAGTATTATGCAAATTTTGAATTTTAAAACATTATAATTTTTTTTACATATTTTCTAAAATATGGTATGAGAACAAGATCCATTTTTCATATAAAATAAATATTTTTTAAAAAGGTAGTTTTTTCGCCTTTTTATAGAGTGCCCATTTTAAATCCTTTTTTGACACTTTTATGTTAAATTTCACAAAATAAACACCTTATTTGGAATCAAGAGAAAAAATTTAATTTGGATATAATTATGATATTTTTTTGATAACATTCTTATTATGATAAAATGTAAAAATACACAAAATTTTAATTGAAAATATTTTTTTTCATTTATATAATTTATATAGTTATATTATAATATATAATGGTTTTAAATAATAAATAAATTATAATTTTACCATTTAATATAATGAATTTTAATAGAATTAATTTTACAATCAATGCATAGGTAAAAAAAATTCAATTCATTTCAATGTTTCTACTTTTAAACCCAATTTTCTCAACAATGGGAATAATATTATATTTATAATTGAAACTTATATGTTTTGAATTTTGAAAAATTGATTACATTTTTGGAATTCGTAGGCCCAAATTATGTTAATGAGATTCATTAATTTTTTTTGGGAAATATGAATAGTAACTTTGGTAATTATTTTTATTAACATAGTTAAAGGTATGTTATGTAATTGAGGGTAAACATATTATTATAAAATCATCCTAACACCTAAGAAAATTATATTGGATGAATAAAAGTCAACCCATATCACATAATAGTTGGAATAGATTAATATCATTGACTTTTTCCCATGAATATAATTTAATTATTATTCTATCCAATGGCCTGAAGGCCTTCATTTTTTATTTATTTTTATAATCCACTTTTAAATGGGTGAGGTGGAACCCTTAAAATTCCCGTACGCATATGTACTACATGGCCTTAAAGACTTTAGAGGAATTAATTTCCCGTAGGCTTCAATCATTACATACAACCCATAAAAACTACTTGGTACTACTCCTCGCAGCATCATCATCGTGAAATCAACCCTCCACCAACACATGGATGTTCGGCTAGGATATCCCATGCACGCACAGGCTTATCCCGATGGAAGGTGTCATACCCTCACATTCTTGAATTCCGTGTAGCTTCTTTTGTGGTGAAATCTTCTTGCTCATCCTCCTATGGAGCTTGTTCCATGTATGTTGTCTGGTTTTCATCTACAGTAAAGGTGGCCCGAAAGCCCTAAGGTGGCCCGAAGTGTAATAATATTAATATATTGATAAAATTCATAAATCATCGAATTCAAATAGTCACTAGAAATGTATGTAAATTTTCTAAATCATCTGAATTTATTTTTAGTTTTTAGATTTATATTAAATATCATTAATGATGACACAATAGTGATGTAGAATTTATATTACTAATAGAAATATCAAATAAATGGTTTTAACAATATTAAAAGAAATATCATATGAACTAATTGATGTTCTCTAATAATTTTATAGGTGAAGTTGACATTTTACAGTGTATTTAATATTTTGTTTTGAATTTATCTTATTTTTCAAGTTTATTTAATGTCTAATAAACAAATAGTGTCAAAATATACACTATTGACATTTTGTAAACAGATCATTTTATTAAATTATTTAAAAATAATAAAAATATTTAAAAATTTAAAACTGAATATTATAAGGTCTAAAATGTCGTAATGCGTCCATTTATGGTCAATTAACACCACATATATACATATTGATAACCATTAAATATTTAGAATGTTATTACAAAAATTAATAATTGATTGAATAACTAAGTGTTAATTAAAAAGATAAGTTATATGTTTCCAAAATAAGATAACCGAAATTTAATGACTGATGGGATTACAATAATATATATTCTTATCTTTGAATTTGGGACACTTTTTAAGTTTTGGGTTGGGTTGCAGTATAATATAAATTAATATGTTTTGAGAGTTCCTATGGTGCCCCTCTCCCCTCTTATAAAAGAGCACCTCCTCCCTCTCCACTTCACTGTATTTTAAGCCTTATATCTAAGACAAACCCTTCCCATTACTCTTTTGAACATCCCTAGTTAAATTTGATAGGTTTTTTTCTTCTCAAAAAACCAACTATAGTGCCCAAAATTAAATTCAAAAGAGACACATCGTGGAAGAGGTAATATCTTCTACTGATTCTTTTAAAATAATTTCCTTTTCTACTTCCTCTTATTTATTTGTTTCATTATAAAGTAATAGAATCAGTATAAATCATATTATGATATTTTATTATAAATATGAAAAAACCCTATTTCACCTTATATCCATCTTACTAAATACGAAATCACCAGACGTGTGTATGTACGACTTACCATCTCCACACCATGGTGTAATATGTTTTTCAGCACCACCATAAATGGATGGGTATAATGGTGTAAATAATAACTATATATGATTATTATAAAATTATAATAATAATGAGTTATTATACACCCATCTTATCAATATTGTTAAACAAATATTGGAACGATATCATCGCTCGTGCGTACGTACGACCTACCGTCTCCATGATGTGATGCGATTTGTTCAACATAATCTTCATTAAAGCATGATTATATAAATTAATTAAATATATAAATATTTTATATATTATTCTAACACGATTATGTAAATTATATAACTATAACCTAAAAATATGAATAAGAATATAAACAAGAAAACATATATAACATAAAGTAGTTAATTCCAAAAATAACATGTAATAATGAAATGTTGCTAATAAACTAATGAAAATGTGATCATAAATGTAATCATAAATAAGATTATTATTCATGAATAAATTAGTAACATTATTTAAATCATTATATAGGAGGTTTTGATACATACATATCATATCAGAACTAAGGTATAGGATAACATTTCCAATCTCATTTTATCTGAGGTTGTTTATTCGTAAGTATATTCATGGGATATTTTTATCATCAAAGTTCATGTTTTCCAAAAAAAACATTCTCACAAAATGTGTACTATTCTCCTATATATGATTAAATTCATTTTTACCCATTTTTACATTTACTACATTGTTTGATTGATTTTTTCTTTTTTTACCGTACGTGATACTTTTGACTTATCTAGAAAAAGTACGAGAGAATGTTTATTTATCTTATACAGCAGGAATAGGTTTTTACATCTTCATAATGACCTATTTACATGAAGATTCCTCTACACGTTTTCAAGTGTATTTTCAACTCAAGTTTTTTATTTTAAAATTGCAAAACATTTTGAGGGAAAAAACATTTTTAAAAAGGAAAATATAATTTCCTAAAAAATGAAGCAGAAGTAATTTATCAAAATTAGTTTCTATCTATGATTACGTTGGAATATGTTTTTATACCTATAATTACTATGATTTTATTGTGAATATTATGGAATTTTATATAGGGAATAAATCTGCTCTATATAAATTATGATGGAATGATGTTTAGGAACCTAATTTGACTTAATAGGCTATGTTATGGGGAATGTGTATATGCTTCTGTGGCACACATAATAATGGTTTCATTTTGAGATGGGTGGGACCTATATCTACCTCCAATGCATTGGGTAATGATTTATATATCATGAGATATACATGACTGGAACAGAAAGTTTATCTAGTTCAGTAATACAAGGCTGGAATGGAATGTAAACTCAGTTCAGTAATGGACCTTGTCCACTTTGATGGTCATGGAAACAATGCCTTGGCTACAATGAAAATCATGTTATGTTCCTATTAGTTTTCCAAAATTACATGTTTTATACCAATGTTATCTGATCCTGGTTAATTTACTTTTATGATCTGTGAATTATGTAATGCCAAGATTTATTTCATGACTCATGATTTTTATTGTTTAAAATTTATGTTCACGATTTTATGTTCAAATATTTACAGTTTGTTTAATGATCTCCATGGTTACCCATACTTAGAATTTGAGCTCACCCTTTTTATGTTTTTTTTGCAGGATTTAATAAAAGGTTTTATGCAGGAAAAAAGGGGAAGATCATTATTGGGAGACATTGAAGAACTTTCACCATGATTAGAAGATTTTGTTCTAAGTTTCAAAGACACTAAACTAATACTATCTTTGGGAATCTGTTTGTGTTATGTATTATGTATTCTGCAAATGCAATGTAATGTCAATATAAGTCAATCTAGGGTCTCTACACAATACATTGGCAGGAATGAAAATAACTAACTATATTATGTTTACACATGTTTATTAATTTTTTTTACATTAGTATAATACTTATTAGAGTCTGAAATGGGGATAAATCCAGTTTTATGTATAAAATATGCTAATAATTTTAAAGGGTAGTTTTACTTTCATTTGATGGAGAACCCTTTACAAATATTTTTTTCCCACTTTTATGTTTTCTGTTATTCAAAATTATTTTATTCCTTAGAAGCGGGTTATAAAAATTTACATTTGTTGAATTTTTGTATTTTAATGATAAAATTCATTTTTTAATGAATAATGAAAAATACAACTATTTAAATCAATATTTCCTTTTTGTAAAAATTATTTTAATTAATATATTATTCTTTTAATTAGTTTTAAATTATAATCGTTCTATGTATATATCATTTAATACAAATTTTTTCAATATAAGTAATTTAACATTAAAATTAGATATAAATGCATGTCAATATTTTGATAGTTTTAACTTTTTATTTTTTTCCTCATTTTAAAAACAAGTATTAATTTTAAATTAACTTGTACGAATTCTGTGTTTTAAATTTTATATATTTGATTAAATATTTTTAATTAGTGGGTGCATATTAATTAATTTATTCCCCATTATTTTTTGACATTAGGAATAGTAATAATGGTAATTATTTTTTTACCATGGTTAAAGGATAAATCAGGTAAATATCACTAAAAATAATATTATAATAATATAAAAATACCCTAAAACATGTCTTAATATTGTTGGATGAGATATTAATTACCAAAAAAACCCCTTGGGATAAAAATTCGGCCTTTTGAAGCCACATGGTTGTTATTATGACACTTATAAATTTTATTTTAAAGGAAAGGAAAATATGTTTTAAAAATATATCTTCATACAAAAATAAATTTATTATATGTTAATATAATAGATATATTCTACTAGAATTATTAATTATAAAGATAATAAAATTTCTACATCATCGAATTTTATTTATAATTTTTAGACATAAAATAAAAAAAATTAATTATGACACAATAATGATGATGTGATTGCTTTATTAATGAAGGAATAAAATAAATGATATTTTAAATATTTGTCATGACCCCCTCCCACAAAATATGCACCTCTTGAGATGGCAATGGTGAAAGGGAGATAATGACCCCCCAAGTCCCGCCTCCAGTAGGCCACGGGGTGGCGACTAGCACGAAGGGTATGAATTTTCACAAATATGGGAGGCATTACCCTTTTTATTTATTTAGGATCTAGAAATAGGACAATTGAACCACCAAAAAGGAAAGGAACAAGTGTATATAAATAAACCCAAACCAATCCCACATGCATGTTCAAATAAATTTTATAATAAGGTGCAAGTACAGGAAAGCTCATAGTACAATACCAAAAAGAAAACAAGAGAACAACAATTGCAACAACTCCAACTGTCCAACTAGTAGGGTCCCGCACGGCCCAGGTAGTCCTCCTAGAAACCTGAAAGCAAACGTAGGGTGAGAATATAGGTATAATCAGTAGGGAAACCTAAAGCTCTCGTGCACAAGTGGGGAGATATCCTAATGTGTCGTGAGGACAAGAGAAGAAATCTAGCAAGGAAATCTATCCACCCAACCTCACAAGCCACACTCACCAAAAAAACAATCACAACAGGTAGTAGTATATAAGAACATGAGTATTGGGTACCCCGCACCATTTCCCTTTAGTTAGCTGCTCTTCCTAACGGATAACTTCCTGACGCTCCCACACTCTCCCCGCCCACACACGCCTGGGCCTCACTTCCACATATCCCGCCCGCACACACCTGGTCCTCACTACCACGTATCCCGCCTGCACACACCTGGGCCTCACTACCACGTATCCCGCCGGTACACACCTGGGCCTCACTACCACATATCCTGCCCGCACACACCAGGGCCTCACTTCCACGTATCCCGCCTGCACACACCTGGGCCTCACTACCACGTATCCCACCCGCACACACCTGGGCTTCATCCTGAAGATTCTTGGGAAATAGTAGAACCTACCCGAAGAGTCTTGGATTAAAGCCACACCAATTGAAACCTACCCAAAGAGTCTTAGGTATAAGGTCACCTCAAGCCATCACAGCATAGGGGAGAAGGATATGGAAGGAGCTAGTCACTAAGTTAAAAACACCCTATCCCATGAAATGGGAGTGTTCGGCACTAAGTGCTCAACATGGGTGGGGTGCGATAAAACACAAAAGATATAGATATATATATATATACCAACCACATAGCCCAACCTATGGTTTCTAAACAGAGAAACAGTGCACGTGCCTCGACACTGCTACTACGAAGCATGCATACCAGAAACAACCCCAACCCCATTTAGGTTTTCATGTTTCAACAGAATTAGTTTATTTAGTTCCTTAACTACTGGGAAACTATCCACAACCAACCACATCAAACGTTTGTAAAAACATATCCATTCCATTGACAAATCAAGTTAGGGAAACACATGCAACACAACCGATCCCTTCTTGTTACCCAAACAACCCCATTGATTAATAAACCTTTTTCATTACCATGCCCCACCATTCATTAACTCTTCCACTTTTATTTATTATTTACAACCCAAAGTCCATTCACATTCAACCCATCCCCACAGCCCCGCTTCCAACCACCATAACCACAACCGCACCGAAACTCGTACATCGTTATCCCTTTAATACCACTTATCGAGCCCCGCATCCCGTCACCAACATAGCATTCACATCAACCCACAACCAATCCAACCGCAGCGCCACTGCTCACTCGATCCACAACAACCCACAAAACACCCCCATCACATGCCACGTATCCAAGACAACACCCAAATGTTCATTATTCCATTTTGTTTAACCGGGGTGATCACACAAGGGTTCCAGATTTTAAACAACCAACATTACGTGATTAACCAAATTCCACATTCCATAAGGTTCTATCCACAAAAATGGTCTAGAAAGATAGGGAATCATTTAATTGTGAAAGAAAAGGACCCCAACGACCGTGATTTTCAGTGAGAAAAAGCTCATTCAATTCACAACATAATATCACAGGATATAAAGTAACAACAAACAAAAACTTCCCAACCCCGTTCTTTAACCAGTTATTATCTTCATTTAATGGTTCAACTCCTTCTCATGAAAACGAGAGGATAACCACCCTGCTTGATGCAAAAACTAGAGAGACGAAGGTAAGATCTCTACCTCAACAAGTTCTGATCACAGCGCTCCCCGCGGATTAACTTTAGAAGATGTTCGTTGGTGTCCGTCACTTATTTCGGGTCCCGGCAAAACCTCCTCGGGTGGATGTCGGAAAGGAAAGGCTGAAGGAAAGACAAAGGATCCAAGATAGTAAGTTCTAACTGGTCATTACGATCTCATGGCCGCTGACAGATCGTAAATCGTAGCTCGGGCGAATAAGTTATGGAAGAAAAGGAGCCTTCGAGTCTCTTGGGAGAGCTCTGCTCAGAGGAAAGGGGAGGAGAGGAGTGAATTGAAAAGAAGAAGGGGACCCCTCCTTTTATAGGTGAGAGAAAGGAAAATTACACGGCGTGTACTTTATGGTACACAGCGTGTACTCGGTTATTTTACACGGTCTCTACGCGGCTTCCAACACGGCTCCGCGGCTGTTGACTGGTCAACACACAGTTTGAGGGTAACACATACGCGGGGAAGGACTACACGACGTGTAGAACTGGACACACGGCATGCACCCATCGTTTCACACAGCGAGGACACGGCCTACAACATGGGGTATACCCGGAAAGGGGGTAAAAGGCGTGTACTCAAACTACACGGCGTGTAGTTTCAAAATTCTGGAAAGTGTGGGAAAAGTCCATTTTACCCTCCAGAACACTTCGTGACCTTCTTTTTGACAAAGGAATGGGCCGGAGAGGTCCGAGCCATTACAATATAAAGTAAATAATATTTGAGATAATTTATGTAATAAATTAATGTTTTATGTTCATATGACATGTTATAATAATATTATGTAGTTTTGTTCGAAGTTAACTATCTCTTTAGATTTTTTTAGAAATCACTTAAAATGAATAGAGTAAAAATTGACATAATGGATATTTTATAAAAAATATAATTGATTAAACTATTTAAAAATTGTAAAAATATTATAAAATCACAATGTTACTATGATAAGGTATAAAAGTACATTTAGTTTATAAAAATGGGAATTTTACCCTATAAAAGTATATTAATAGCCTCTTAATATATAAAGTTTTTAAAACAATTAAAATTAATAGAGTATAATTAAGGATAAATTGATTAGATATGGTTTAAAATAAAATAAACATATGTTTATATATTACAAGAAGAATTTATCTCTAATTATACTCATATTATATTCTATATATCTCAAGTTGATGTCATTTTTATTAAAAAAATAATTTATATAAATTTAATATTTTAATAGTCTTCAAGGGTGTCCACCCCCACTCCTATAATAAACCCGCTCATCTCTAATACAGAAACATACAATGCCTTTTGGTTCAGAAAATTTCTTCCCAAACATCTTCTTATAATCCCTCCCCATATTCTTGATTCTTTATTTTAGTCAGAATACCATTCTTATAGTTTTTATGGTGTTCTTCAAAAGTGATCAACTGGAGAAGATGTAACAGTATTCAAGAGTTTATTTTTTTTCTTCTTCTACGTCCTTTAAATCATATTCTTACAAGATTAGATAATAACTATTATATCCTCAATATACTGATATGTTACAATATTAATATCATCCCTTTTATACATATATACTTCCATTAAATTGAAAATGAATTAATCGTTTATCCATACATGTGAATTATCACATCCACAAAATGATTTAGTTCATTTTACATTACCATCTATCCTGATTGGTTATTATTATCGATTTATTAATCATATGTGTTACTCATGACATATTTATCATTTTAAATGCATAATATTTCAATTATTTTCTTACAATCCATGAACTTAAAAAAATTATATTCGTGCGTACCTGTGAACTATTACCTCCATGAAGTGATGTGAATTGGTTTTATTCACCACATCACATGAATGGTACATATAAGTGTATTTAAATGTTTATTATGATGTTAAAAATATAATTATCATTCTCGGAATGTTAAATAATAATTAACTTATTTCCATAATGATTAAGGAAAAATTAATACACTACTCATGCGTACGTATGATCTATCATATCATTGAATATAACATTGTTCATTAATCATAAGAATAATTAATGTTTTGATGTAAAAAAGCTTTATTAATATATAAAAGTGATTATTGTGTCATGAATACTATTCTTTAGTCGATGGACTTATGACCTCATGGACTAGTGACTTCAAAACCATGTTAATTTTCGAATTATGTACCGAATATGGAAAAACATCTGATATGAACTAAAATAATAAAATAATTTATATAATATGGTAACGAGTGATATAAAAGGAATATTAAAATTGAAAAATATTCTCAATAAATTAAAAATTATCCTAATTTTATTATTCATGAATATAATGACTATATGTAATGATCCGAACTCAGGTTAAGGGAAATCATTACTCAATTTCCATTCATTGAGTAGAGTATCCCTATAATTGGTTTTATTTATCCAATAATATGTATGAATGACCACTGATTTTTTTAATATTCATAACCACATATATTTTGTGTATTTAAATTTTTTCACCCATAATTATTTCATTAATTTATCCTTAATGTAATGAAATGGTCTTTGTAAGAGACATCGTCTCAATCTCCATTCATTGAGGTGTATTTCTATATTATACAACTATTTTTTTATAAGGTGTATAATGAACCCCATTTAATTTTAATTTCATTAAACACATATGAAAAGGAATATTTTTTTAAATGATGAATTTTTCAAAAAGATAAAATATACTTTGTTTAAAATATGCAGCAAGAATGACCATTCTGCCGCAGTGGCCATTATTTGGTACCTTGATTCCCCTACAAGACATAATATTTTCAAAAGAACAATAAATAACATATTAGATTTTTTGTTATTTTAGTATTTATAATTATTTTGATAATTGATTTATTATATGAATATATTTAAATTATATCTTATTATTCAATGTGGAATTGGTAATTTTCTTTTATTCATTCCATATGTGTAATGATTATGTTATGGTTCAGGGGAATTTCTTATGTATACAGGTGTTTCTTTGAAATATCGTGGAAGGGTGAGCCTCTGATAGCTCTCCAATTCATTGGGCAATGAGACAGAGTTAAACAATAAGGATTCTCCCATGATAATTAGGGAATATAATGTGATGTGTATTCCAAATGTAACTTGGAATGTTACACCCTATATAGAAGCGAAAGCTACAATGAAAGTATGATATGGATTCCACAAGTTATCATTATGATTTATTATTTCCATGAGTTTCGTAGGGATCTTATGATTTCATGAATTGTGCTAAAAAGATACTTGATATGGGTCAAAGGTTTTATTTCAGGGGTTTATATGTATTCATGGTGTATCATTATTCTTCTCTTATTTTACTTCACTTATTGATATTTTTGTGTTCATCACATGTATTTGAAATATTTTTCATAGGGTATAAGGATCACTAAGAGAAATGAATAATTGAAGAAAAAAATTTATCATGAAAATAAATAATTTTATTTTTTTCATGTTTTATGTTGAGGAAGAAGTGGAAACTATTTTAGTTATTTCCAAATTATATATATTTGACTGGGTATGTAATAATTATGGCATAATTATATAAAATTGTAAAACTGAAAAGTTCATCAAAGGAAAATTTTTTACTTAACAAATATTATTCAATGTATAAAAATGGGGCCTTAAAGTTGGTATCATAACATGGTTTAGATAACATTATAGGTTTGGGTTATATTTAAACATAATAAATAAGTAATTTATAACCACAATGGTTCGAATAATAGATTGAGTCATAGATATTTTAGATAAATTGAATGTGTTTGACATAAAATTAATACGTATATATTAGAGTTCATTTCCCTCATATGATAGTTTATGGTGATTTCATTGATATACCCACACTAAACATTTTGTTTTTATTAAATGGGTGGTAGGCACCAAAGTAACAATGTTTGTGAAAGGAAATGTGGTGGTTATATGAATAAGAAACCAAATGAAATGGGAGCTATAATGAAATCTATTGTGGTGATTCTAAACGAACTATATGGATTCATGAATAACAACATGAGCAGTGGTATTTTTTATGATGTATCATATCCGAGTGAAATGAATCCTTATGGATGTTCAGGTAATAATGATCAAAATGTAATGAATATGCAACGACATATGTGCCAAGGATATGGAAATAAACACCTAGTAAATTATTTTAAAAGCATGGGATGATTATATATATGTTGAAATGGAGGACATAATGTAATATCCTACAATAGAAATAAGAAAGCATTCTGGACTCCTAGAAAGGTAATGTAGATCATTCTGATTTATCAATTAAAAGTTTGAAATTATTGGAATATGGTCATTATGTAATTACTTTTCTGAAAACAATGCTTTAGGAATGGTATCAGCAGGATCATATACATATATGTTTAGAAATACATAATTTCATTCTAATTAATGATGAGGAAAATTCAAATAAACTAGGAAAGGTATGGATTATTTATTGTCTCATGTTTTGTCATTATTGAATCTTAGGAGATGATTCCTGTTTTTGTTTGTTGGAAATAATTATTAAGGAATAAGATGAAAAAACATTCATAGGGTATCATGATGTACACAGAATTATTAAGAAGTCTTAATATAAGGGATTAAAAAGTTATGTTAATTTTAAGGATGATGAAACGTTTACAAGTATTAATGTTCTTTTGATGATGGGATTACATTGGAAGACTGCTTATAGTTTGTGTAACACTTAAGTATGTTATATGAAAATGTTATTCATAGAAGAATAATCTTTTCTTTTGTGTGAATATTTATAATATAATGGATAATAATTATATGATCATTTATTTTGAGCTAATTATGGGATATTACATTTTGTGATGCAAAATGGTGGACAAGTGATAATCATTGAGATTAAAAAAATTATGCTTATTTTTGGAGATATTACCTCATCATTTGGAATGATATATGAATTATATAGTTTTAATAAAATATAAAACCTGTGGGATGGGTGAAACCCTGTCACGTTGGACAATGCCTTGGGATCAAACCCACAACCAAAATTTGAGAAGGCTTTATCGACTACTAATAGCCTGCGTGTAGTCCCTGGATAGTATATTTTATCATTTAAGATAAACTAGTTTATCGAATAAGATGATGTAGATTTTGGGAATATATGTTTTATCAAATGGATATACATGGTATTGAAAAATTATTTGGTATTAAGTGATAAATGTTATTTGGGATTTCATTCACCGTTTTTGGGATCATTATTCGACTAAGATAAGTAAAATTCTATCTGATTTTAATTGAAGAGTAATTATGGAATTATATCATGGAATAATAAATGATTTTAATTGTTATAATACAAGAATGAGGTTATTTATTGAAGTGATTATCCTATCATGGAGAAAATTTTATTAGGTTAATTAATTTTTTGAAAAATATATTAAGAGTGATTGATGTTATTTGTAGAAAAATGGTAAAATTCATATTGGAAAACCAAGTTATTTAATCCTTCTAAATTTGATGATAAAAAATTAGTTTGTATAATTTTTGTTAAATTTTATGGACTGTTATTTTTTTAATGGCCTGTGATAACCTTTGGGTGTTACTATAGAATTTTGGAGAATAATGTAGTTCATCTATTTATAATTAATTATTCTTTTTGGGGGAATTGTCTGATCATTTAAAAACCATTTTGGTTTTAGTTAATTTTTAATGATATGGGAAATTTATAAATCATATTTTATGGTTTATGTGATTCTATAAAAGTTAATTCCAGTGTATTATGGTGGACCATGTTATCTTAAATACAAATCCATTGGATGAAAACATGATTTTGTTGTGGAATTTGATTAATAGATGAAAATCTAATTTTCAAGTAAGTATAATTCATTATGTTATTATTCTAAGTAGTAAAATAATTCCAAACAGTTATGAACATTATCATAAATCCGAAATTTTTTATATTTAGATTTCGTACTGTGGAATCAATTACCGTTTAACCAATAAAAAATTTATGGTTCTGTGATTTTTTACATTCTTATAATCATGTTTTGTATCAATCACCATCAGAACATGACCGTTAGTTTTTATTACATATATGTGATTTCCTACATTTAATCCTATTGTGTTTTATCTTAGGTTACCTTTATACTTTCATTTTTTTAATTTTAATGTAGATGTTTTATTGAATCTTTTTCTAATGTGGGATTTTAAAGAAGTTATAAAGCCAAATTTTATTATTGCGAGGTTGTAATTTTTTGAATGAGGGGAATGTTGAAACATCTTGAGTAATTATAATAATTATTTTTCATATTTATTAATATTTAGGAATTAGATATTATGTTTACATAAAAAGGGAATCTATGTACGATAGCATGCTCAACATGCAACAATAGGTTTCCTCGAAAGCGTATATTGCACACAAGACTGAGTGATACTGATAATTAATACATTATTCGTATTATTTTTTGTGGTTAACGCCTAGCCACTACAATGCAATGAATGAACAGAAAAAACCATATTATTTTGACACATGTTAATTAAATGTTTTTACATTCTTGTAAAAAAATTTAGAGGCCTAAAATGAGAATAAATCCAGTTTTAGGCATAAAACAGATTAATATTTTTAAAATTTAGTTTTACAACATTTTTTTGGAGAGAAATTTTTAAATATAGTTTTTATAACATTTATTTTTTTTATTTTTCAAAATAAACATCTTATTTAGAAGCAGGACATGAAAATTTACTTTCGATGAATTTTGGTATTTTTATGATAAAATTTATTTTTTAATTAATAGTGAAAAATAATGCATTTTATATAAAATGACCTTTTTGTATGATTTATTTATATTTTTATGTTATCTATTAAAATGGTTTTAAAAGGGTAATAGCATAATTTTCTATCATTTAATTAAATGTTGGTCATTGTAATTAATTTCACATTCAATTATTTTGTAAATGCATGTTAATCTTTTGATTTTTATTCATCTAAAATAGTTTGTCTTGTTTTTAATAAATGGGGATTAATTATAAATTAAACACTAAAAAATGTATGTTTTAAATATTGAAAAAATGATTCTATATTTGAAATTATTGGTTCCAAATTATGGTAATATGTCACTCTATTTTTGGACATTATGAATAGTAACTTTTGTAATTATTTTTATTTACCACAATTAAAGGATAAATCAGGTAAATAAGGGTAAAAGTAAAATTATAATAATATAATAATTCCCTAAAATGTGTCCTAATATTATTTTATCAGCTATGGAGACCACAAAAACCCTTGGGAATAATATTTGGCATTTGGAAGCCACTTGGGTGCTATTATGACACATATAACTTCTAATTTGAGGGAAAGGAAATTATGTTATAAACAAATATGTTCTTATTAAAAAAAATTATTATGGGTTTCTATAATTAATATCATCGACTATAAAAATTCATTATAAATATAAAAATATTTCCTACATCATGGTTTTTAATTTGTAATTTTTAGACATTAAAAATTAAATTTTATTATGACACAATGATGATGCAGTGATTTCGTTATTAATGAAGAAATCAAATAAATGATATTATAAATAAATAAAAAAATATTATTTGACATTATTTATGTCATTAACGAGTTTTCGGGGTGAAGATGGAATGTTATAAGACTATTCAATGGTTTTGTGTGATATTATCTATCTGTTTTGATTTTTTTCAAAATTCATTAAATTATATATTCTAAAAATTGACCTAATGGATATTTTATGAAAAATTTTAATTGATTAAATTTTTTAAAAATCCTAAAAATATTTTAAAATCACTAAGTTAAAATTATAAGGTCTAGATGATCATTATGTATCCAATTAATAGAATTTGATCCCATATTAGTAAATTAATAGCCACTTAATATTTAAACATATCTTACCAAAATTAATATTATAAGAGAATAATTAATGGTAATATGAATATATAATGTTTAATATAAATTCAATACATGTCTATAAATTAATAAATTTGATTATTTATAATTATAATCATCTTATCTTCTACATATCTTATGTTGGATTTATTGTAATTAAAAAGTTAATTTATATTAATTTAATATGTTAAGTTTCACCAAGGGTTCCCCTCCTCTATCCTATAAAAAGGTAGCATCTATTCTTTAATACTTACACTGACATAGCCTTTTGGTTAATAAATATATTCCCAAAACCCTTCTTATTATCCCTCCCCACTTTCATGAGTCCTTAATTTATGCATAACACCATTACTAGAGTTGTTAGTATGTTCTTCAAGGGTGATCAACCGAAAAAGATGTATCAATGTTTTAAAGAGTTTCTATTTTATTACTTCAAACACTTTCATTAAATATTTTACATCCAAGATTAAAAAATAAATCCATTATCATAAATATACTAAGAGGTTATTATGCTAATATAATCCCCTAAATCCATATCTATTTTCATCAAATGTGAAAGGAATTAATCATTCATGTGTATGTGTGAATTGAAACCTCCACAAACCGATTTAGTATGTTTTTTATTACCGTAAATCAGGATTGGTTATAATGATTAAATTAATATTCATATGTGGTATTCATTATATATTTATCATTTTAAAATAATAATATTTGAATAATGTTCTTAGAATCCTTTCACATAAAAACAATAATGTCGTTCATGCATATGTGTGGTCTATCACCTGTACCAAGTGATGTGAATCATTTATAGTCACCACATCACATTTATGGTATATAAAAGTATACCTAAATGAATATTATGATGTTAATAATATTATTTTTATTTTAGAAAGATAAAATAATAATTACCTTATTTCCATAGTTATCAATAAAAAATAATGATGTTACTCATGCGTACGTACAACTTACCATCTCCAATATTAAAAAATTGTTCATTTTTCATAACAATAATTAATAGTTAGATTTAAATAGTGTGATTAATGTATAAAAGTGATTATAATTTCATGATTAATATTCTAGAGATGATTTAATTATTAACACATGTACTAGTGACATAAAACCAAAGTTCATTTTTGAATTAACTAGAGAATATTGAACAAACTTCTGATATGATGCTAAATAATTATGTAATTTTTATAACAGGTTAATAAGATATATAAATAAATAATAAAATTCCAAATGTTTCCCATTATATTATCAGTTATCCAAATTTTATTATTCAGTGATATAATGATTGTACGTGATGAGTTAGACTGAAGGGATGTGAAATCATAACTCAATTTCCATTCATTGAGTTAAATATCAAGTCATGGGTTACGTTTTTCTATGCATATTTGTGAATGACATCTGAATGTTTTACACTGAATATCTAAATATATAGGGGGTATTTATATTTTTAACACATAATTATGTATTATTTATCATTAATCTAATGATATGATTATAATAAGATACTTCGTCTCAATCTCATTTCATTGAGGAAGACTTCGATAATAAAAACCAATTTTTTATACAATGTAAAATCAACCCCATTGAATTTTTATTTCAATCAATGGTTTTCAAGCGAATTATTTTTTACAAGAACTATTTTTCTAAAGGACAACGAGAATTTTTTTTAACCAATGCAGAGATGATGACCTTTCTGCCACCATGATAATGATTTTGAATTTGGCTTCCTCTACAAGTCGTAATTTTTTTGAAAACATGTAAATACCATATTACTATTTTCAATATTTTTGTATTGAAAATGATTTTGAGAATGGAATTATTATATCAATAACTTGAAATGATATCATATGATTTCAATAGGGTGATTTTGTTTTCCTTTATACATATTCTATGTGTTTTGACTATATTATGGTCTATGGGCATTGACTATGTATACGGGTGGTTCCATCAAAAACCAAGGGAGGGTGAGCCGGTGATACCTCTCAAATGCATTGGATAATGAGATCGTGTAAATCAATAATTATTTTATTATTAGATTTATAGAATATACTATGATGGATATTCTAAATGTAGGAATTAATGTTAATCCCAATGTAGTTGGGAAAGCTACATTGTAAGTATGATATGGATGTTAAAATATACCTTTATGATTTATGATTTCTATGATTTATTCAGGAATCTTAGTATTTCATGAAGTATGTTAACAATTTATTTTTTATGGGTGAAAATTATGATTTCATGGGTTTATAAGTATTAATGGACCGGTGCTTTTATTTCCTTATTTTACATCCCACATTGATATTTTTATGGTCATCCCTAGTTTTTGAAATTTCTTCCATAGGGTGTAAGGATGGGTAAGGGAATGGAAGATGTCAAGAAGAATTTTTATCAAGATGGGAAATAATTTTTATTTTTTTCCTTCATATTTTGGAATAAATGGACACTATTTTAGTTATATCAACATTTTATAAATTTGAGTTGGTATGTAATAGTTATGACATAATTCTCTAAAAGTATATAATTGAAAAGATCCTAAATGTAAATTATTGACATAAATAAATATTATTAAATGCTTAAGGTTGGGGCCTTATAAAGTCCCTATAACCGGGACACATGGTTTTTCCTAGAGGACCTCACTATTTCAGAAAAATCATGTGCCCCTATCAGCCTCCTCCAAATTTTGATTTCAGGGTATATTTCTCACGAAACATGATGAGACACATGGGACACCTCTCAATACCTAAACCACATTTTAAAACAACACATTAATGTTTCCAAAATAGGGAATATTAACTCTGAATATTGGTTTGAATAATTATATTATCCACTAAAAGATAACACACAAATTCCTACGGAATTTCATCCAGTCCAAAAACACAAGATATTAAAATCTCCCCACTATAAATCTTCTCTTCACCAAGAATCCATGAGGAAAATAATTAAAATGACAATCAACCAAATCAGTTTTTGATGTTTCATTTAAACATTATTGTTGAATTTCTAAAATCCTCATGCCCTTCCAATAACAACATTTGGAATATGGAACCCAAATCCATGGTGACACCTGTTACCACTCATTTTTTTGACCTATAACTTCAAGAGGGAACTTTCACAATACCTTAATCTCACGAAATGATCATGTTATCATATATTTCATTATTCATCCTATGGTTATTCCCAACCAAGATTCTACCAATTCTGTCCCAAAAACATTTTGCGTTATCTCCACCATTGGAATCATATAACTAAAAAATAACATTGGACTCTAAAAATTATCATGAAATTATTCATGTTTGGTTGTAATGGTCGATACCAAATATACCTCATTTGGTCAGGGTGAGCTATATTTTCATGAAATACTATATAGAATACGAATCACACCCATCAAACACTGATGGTATGCCTGTAATTCTTCTTTACTAACATAATTGGACAAAAATAGAGGATAACCAGTCATGAAACTCTTATATGACTATTCTTAAAACACTCATCTAAGACAACAGACATAGTACATCCTAAAACATAACGCCCTTCTCCATTGAACCTATTATTTATTTTAAACATGTAAACTAAAGCTCATAACTAGCATCAGGTGACATCTCAAGACCACAAACTTACTTAATCTGCCATTACTCACCATATACATTTCATATACTCAATCAAACACACATAGATTTTCAGCCTTTTAACAACTCGTCTAATTTAAACTGATGTCGGGGTAACCACAAAACCATCACTACAAAACAAATTGTTAATCCAAAGTATTTTATAAACTTTAATTTTCAATTGATATTGAGGTAAATGATGGAATTTCCTCTTGTCATGAAACTAACCATGTCCATAGTAGAATCCATTGGGTTGTTATTTCAAAGATCTAGATAGTGTCTGTGAGTAATTACTTGTTTTTTGTACATGGGAACCTACGACTCAGTATGGACTAAACCTTCCAGGAAAACAACCATTCTTCCAAAAAATAAATATAATGTTTTGTTTTTGCTGAAACGGTATGGAATTTTAAACTTTTATCTATGTGTTTAACATCTTCCATCTCAGTGTACCTGAACATTGTCAATATAGGGGACATGATTAGATCTAACAAAATTACACTAATTGGGAATTTAGAATTAACAGGAATGTATGAGACACACCCATCATATCCAAAATTATGTTCTCAGTAATATTTTCACCTAGCCATGTATAACAATTGAATGGAAAAACAGTTGAACCACTAATGTTTGACTTCTTTTAGAAAAATGTAAGCTTTACCTACCAACACAACACCACTAAATGATCCCAAATCCTTTAACACTTGAGGAATCCCACAATCACTCATGAACTACCACATTGTACCATCACTAACCAAATGTGTCTTCAATGGAATAACATATATCCAATCAAAACATTTTCATTATCTCATACGAGAATAGATATAAATCTTTATATGAACATCCACTTGGGAATTTTCACCATGAATGACCAATTCCTAATGGTCTCTTAATAATTGTTATCCCTATAAGTGGAGAACACACTCTAAAAATTATGACACGACGCTCCCCACCTTCTGATTTTCATAGAATTTTTGTACTGAGAAAGGGATCTTATCTCACATCACATGCCTCTTCGACCACTTTTTATGAGTTCTAGATATGACCAACATGCTTTATCCAGAATTACACCGAATATCTATAAAACCAAAATCTTAAAGCAATTTATTATATTCACATTTTGGAAAATAAACATCTATGTTCCTCAGTTATAACCACATGTTCCATGATAAGTTGGCATAAAATGAAGAATATTAGATTAGCATGTCAAAACCCCTAATCCAATTTATAACATCATTCATATATTTTGAAATAATCTGATTTCTCTCAAATTCCTAGGCCACTCTACATGAATATTACATTGAATTATATCCCAATAGAAGAAGGATTTAAATATCACCATCGTACTCAAATGGTTTACTCCATGACATTATCATGACTATCCCATTACAATCTAGACTTACATGATTATCACACCCATAACAAGGGTCATGTTGCCGAAAACCCATTAGTCTAATGAAAATGGTCAATTTTTAATCTTAGAGTCTTACATAGAACAACGACAAATGAACTATACCATACATCTGAAACAATAGAAGAAAATAGAATGGTTTAAAGGTTATGAGGGTGCTACCAACCTTGGGCTAGGCACTTACAAAAATTGGAATCACTTACCCTACAAGGTATTCATGCCTAGAAAAATCACTAGGTTCTTCCTCATATTACTAAGGTTCAATATATAGATGCAAAGTGACTATATGGAAATATCATCATCTCATTCCAATTATTGCTCATGAAACACTAAAATCTACCCTAATACAAGGTTATAAACTAAGGACACCACTTAAAGTTCCATTTATGTCATTAACTTTATTCCCATTTAATTCCATAAGATTTTGGGGGTTCAAATTAACATCAAGTACCAATTAGAAATTAAAAATCTATAAAAGGTAGTTTATTTATAAAAATATACATGGAACACATCAATTCTACCAACATCCATTTTAAACAATATTTATTTAATTGTCATCCTGACATAATTATTCGATTTATAACATAAACCCCATTTTTTAACAACATAGAGTAATTTATAATATTTTAGAATTATATTAGTTTAATAAAATTTCAATTTAAATTAATAGATGAAACAAAAATATGATTATAACTTGTATTTAAATTAATTATGTCCTCATAACAATATAGCCAAATCGTATGAAGAGGTCTTTTTTAATTTAAATGGATGAATAGTCAATTAGGATCCTTCTATACCTCTATATGAAAAGCTATATAAAGGGTTACAACTACCATAAATAACCATCTTGTTATTGTATGAAAATACCGAAATGGGATTAAATACTAATACATAAAATAAAAGGAGACTTAAAAGGGACCCAAATAAGTTATTCTAGTTTATTCAAGAAGAAACCCAAAATTATTTAAAAAATTGGGATTTTCAAACAACCATGACCCGTTTTTTAATATTAATTGAAACACCATGATCGACCTAAATAAGCCGAGTCATATCTATCCAATAAAAAATTCTCTATCTAAACAAAATGGGTCAGTTGTGAATTTATAAATTTATCCATATGGATTTTCATGACCATGAAATAGAGTTAGAAGCCTTAATAAATGCTACAAATTTAATTTTTATGAAAAGAAATTGAAAATAATTATTTATTCTATAGTAGATAAATATAGAAGGATCATGAATGATGATTCAGTTATATTAGTCACCGCTTCTCCGTGTTTAAAATTGATATTTCTTTAACATTTATACAATAGTATTCCAAGATATAAAGTCCACCTATAATGGATTTATTAAAAGGGTTACTATTTTCCAATTTAAAAAGTTCCCATAAAAATTATAAATAGCCAATTTGGTCCTATTTATTCACAACATATATATTTCATCCCATGCAAAAAATGCTTATTTTGTCATACATGTCATGATTGGTTTTTCAAATAGGCAGTCTCCATCGATCTATGTAGGAAAACACCACATAGATTGATGATGGAACATTATTTAGCCTAAATTTTAATTGAAATTATATAAGGAAATGAAATCAAAAGAATTAAATAATATAAAAAATTGAAAAGATACTGGGACGCATGACCAAGATACAACCAACCTAGGGAAAACTCCAAAATATTATAGGAAAGAAAATAATGGTAATTAAATTACATAAGCATTTTTTACTAAAAGGAATGAAAATTAAATAGAAATAATATTATAAAAATATGAATGATAATCAAATACCTAATCATGTAATAACAATCTTATTATAAAAACTTATAACATTCCATTAAAATGGAATGCTAATAAAACATTATAGGAACATCAATAATGTTCAAAAACCCATGAATTTAAATCTACCTGTAATATCATATTCATGGAATGTGAATCCCAATGTTCCTACAATTATTCATGTAATATTACTTATTTATTATACCAAGAAAAGGGTAATATGATATAAATCTAATAAATACATAAGAATTGGAGAGAAATTCAATCACTCAAGGTGAAATCATATTTCACTCGAGTAACAAACCGAAGGAAAAACAATACCACCCCTGACCACGTGAATTTTGAATTTATTTGGTTTTATCACTCTAATGGAAAACTATTTATCATTCTCTGACACATTTATATTCACATATCTTCCAATTCACAAAAAAATTAAGAAAAAGGAAAATATAACCTCTAAAACAACATCGTAACATGATGACCTGACTGAAAATGAAACAAGTAGTTAGACCGGTTTCAATATGGCCTCAAGCATGAATCCCCTATTCTAGATCTTGGATATTAAGAGTGAAGAGGCAACAATTGTATGGTGGAGTTACTATGAACTCATGATCAGAGTAGAAATGTGGAAAATTATATTAGATCAAAATAAACCAACATAAGTAGTAATAATTAACAAAAATGTATTAGAAGTCATACAAAATAACCAATGAAGAGCTTCTAGCACCCATTATAGAACAATTATTTCGTCCCCAATTTGTTATAAAAGGTATATGAAGAATATATTCAAAAAAATGTATTACAATTAAAATAACAAAATCAAAAGGTTAACTCCACGAGAATCCTGTGTACTTTCTCATTCCTTTACTCTTTAGCTCCCATGAACAATGTGCAAAAAAAGAAATTAATGCTAGACCTAATATAAGGCTCCATCCTTAAACATTACTTAACATTAATTTAAATGAATAATTCCCATTGAGGATCTTTTCAGGTTTAGTGTTTTAGAGAATTAGATATTAACTATTACATCTCAAAATATTACAAAGTAAACACTTCTACCAAGTTTCCATTAAATAAAAACTCTTAAAAACAAACATGTATAGTTACATGTTTTATATAGCATGACATTCCCTTGATCCCATCCTTGACACTATTCCACATTAAGTCCTGTGAAAAACATTTCAAAAAAAAGCTTGGGGTGAGCATAAAAAGCTCAGTAAGGGAAACACAAAGAAAGAAAACTGTTAGATTTTCAAAACAACATGTAAACCATGTATACTTTGTCAAAGTAATACTTTTAACCTCTATAAAGTAGTAAAACTATTCACTAAAAAAATATCATTACTTACCCTTTTTGTAACCAAAATATTACCATGAAACCCATATAAAGAACACATAACATATAATGGAAACTTGGGACATAAACATACTTAAGTGGAATAACCATCCGGTCGACTTCCACACATATCACTTATTGGAATAGCCATACGGCTGACTTCCATACGCACTACATTGGAGGTTATAATGTAACCACCAGTCCTGGTATTCACGACACCACCTATCATATGGTTTATCACGTAACCACCCGTCAAATGTCCAAATACCATTATAAAATCATAAGACATAAAACAAATATAATGGAAAGAAAACATTTCCACACTTTGATCACAATACATCACATAAATATATTGACATAACAAATCCATTAAAAAAAATTTTCAATACCAAAATACATAAAAGAGTATATGGTATTTATTTCATTTTAAAAACATTACAGCTTGTTGAGGATGCCAAAGACCAAATAATAATCGTGGCGGCGGAAAAGGTCGTTGTCACCACGTACGTTAAAAGAAACATTATTTTTTGTCGTTTAGTAAAATGCTTCGTATAAAAAGATTCCTTTTTTATAAAATTAATATTCAAAGGGGTTTATACACTGTATAAAAGAAATTTGTGTATAAAACAAAATATGCCTCAATGAAAGGAGATTGAGACGAAGTCCCTTACCTCGGGTCCGACTTGACTCGATCGTTCTTTAACGTCCTGAATAATAAACTTGAGTTAATTTATAATTTCATAAAAACCTTTTTCAAGTTCATTATTCCTTTTATATCACTTATTACCATGTTATGAACACTATGTAATTATTTATGTTCATAATGGTTTTTTTCGATCATTGGTACTTGAGTCAAAAATAAACTCTTTATAATTACAAGTTGTTCATGTGGTAAAATATCCATTATATCAAGAATTATATTCATGATGTAGATATCTTATATATCATATATATCCAGTATATACATGCATTTATAATAATACATAATCGTTTACAGGTAAGAAATGAATTGCACCGTTCATGGAGACGGTAAGCCGTACGTACACATTAACGCTACTTTCATTTCTATCTCATACTTTATGGAATTAAAACTAAATGAGAGATATGTATATTTAAATTCCAGAATTATATTCATCATTTAGATGTAACATACAACATATATATCCATTATATATATGTACTTATAATAGTACATTACATTTGGGTATAAGAAATGAAATGCACCGTTCATTGAGACGGAAAGCCGTACGTATGCATTAACGCTACTTTCATTTCAATCTCATACTTTAATGGAAATAAATAATAATGATATAAAGGTATATTGTAATTCCAGTATAACTTCATATATAATAACTTTAACTCCATCCTTTATACATCCCACATATGGCATTAACGAATCAAATCACTTTGATGGGCCGGTAGTCCGCACTTCCTAAAATGAAGATATCGTGTTTACCCATAATGGAAACCATAAAGGTATGCCATAAACGAAAAATACAGAATCCTAAGTAAAACATAAACATATTATATATCATATATAAATATAGTGACATCTTAATGGCCACCTTTGAAGGTGTTATATGAGTGTTGAACAATCATAATTTCGTGAGGCAGAAATTCATCATCCACAGAAACAGTATGTTCTATAACCATTAGATGTTGGTGTGTGTAAGTGTAGCTCGAATCCTTTACATAACAACAACCTAGTATATTTTTGATACTGGTGTTGTTGGAAAAGAAATGAATAAAAAGTGTTTAGGGGGATGGAGAAGCAAAAAAACATAAGAACACAAGAGAAAACACTACCTTTAAAATGGGTAACTATTTTTGATTTGAGCTCAAAGGCTTCCTTGGAAAGACATCTGCCCAAAGTGAGGCTTCTAGGAGTAATAGAGGGATGTGGAGAGACATAATGGGCAGGGTGTGGCTGAGCCAAAGGCTTGAGAGGTGTGGGTAAGGTGGTATAGGTGGGGGCCTTTTATAAGAGGAGACGAGGGGCACTCTTGGAAACTTATAAAACGTTACTTTATTATAAAATTATTTTCGGATTTCAAATGTCCAAAAATTATATATTTGTAGGATAATGTCATAAGGATTATAAATACACCTATCCAATAGGTTTTTCACAAGTTTAGGTCTTAGACTTTACATTATCTTTTCATTTTATTTAAATCGTTAAATAATGAGGTAATCACTACATCATCATGGTGTCAAAAATAATTTAACTTATTAAATGTCTAAAAATTATAAAAAAAATATCATGAAGTATGAAATATTTTTATCTTTCTAATTAATATTTATAGTCAAAATTATGACTCGTATAACCCCCATTTAAAAATTGTTTTAGTAAAACATCTCATGTTTGTGACATTTTTATTTTATCATTAAATAAAAAGTTATTAATGTCATTTTCCTACTAAAGTGGCTCCATGGGGTCCCCAAGTTGACCAATGGATTTCCGTGGTTGGCCATGACACATACCATATGGATAGGACATGTGTCTAGGTCATTTCATATTATTATAACATTATTTTTACCTTAAACTACACTAATTACCTCTAATCGCGATTAATAAACTTAAATGTTACTATTCACCAAAAAAATTATTTTAATCCCATTGAACCACATTTTACTTCCTAATGACGACCATGTATGTCGGATTTTTGAAATTCAAAACACATAGGTGGTAAAATTTCATTTAAATGAAAAATCAGTTTTTTAAGTACCACTTAGTGGTTTCACTATTCATCAAAAATTGAAGTTTTTTAGAAAAATTCCAAAACATCACCCTAAGCTATATTTGATATTCCAAATTCAAAAATAATTTCTATTTTACAAAATTCAAAACATATAAGTTACATTATTTTATTTAATAATTAATTCTCGTTGTCATGACAAATATTGTGTTTTTATGAAACAATATATATCACAATATTGACACTAGTTTAAGTCCAATTTCATAGTGGAATTAATTGCAACGACCACTATTGGATTAAATGGTAAAAATATATTATAATTTCACATTAAACCCAATTCAATAGATAATCTAATCATATAAATAAATTAGATTAAAAAGGGGTTTTGAAATAAAATACAAAATTTTTCACTATTCATTAAAAAAATGAACTTTATCGGAAAAATACCAAAAATTTACACAAAGTAAATTTTGATGTCCCGATTATAAAGAAGAGTTTTATTTAATCCAATAGAATGTATAAGAGTGACCAAAACTATATTTAAATAAGGATCGCCATGAAAAGGAAATAAGTGAACCTTTAGTGAAAAGTAGGGTATATATGCCTAAAATTGAATTCTTTTTGTATTTTAAGCCTTTATCTTTTATTGGATAAATGTAAAAACATCTAAAAAACATATATAATCATATTTTAGTTATTTATATTCATTCCTGCCAATACAATAGCTAATGTTAACTACCATTTAAAATAATATTATTTTATTACTAGTGTGCAACGTAAGATTTAAAAGAAACTCTTTGTTGCGTATCGGGTACGCTATCAAACATAGAAACCCCTTTAAAGTAAAATTAATATTTAATTCTAAAATATTAATAAATATGAAAATGCTTTATTATTTATTTACCTGGGATGTTACACCCTTCCCCCCTTTTGGGAATTGCGTTCTCACAATTTTATTCACTTATCAAAATAAGTGGGGGTATTTATCCCTCATATCATTTTCAGATTCCCATGTTTCCTCTTCAACCATATGGTTTTTCCACAAAACCTTTACCTGGTGAATTACCTTATTTCTTAACACTTGATCTCTTTGGTCAAGAACCTGGACTGGTTGTTCTTCGTAAGATATATTCTCTTCCAACTGAACTACCTCTTGGCTCAAAACATGAGATGGATCTAGCATATACTTTCCCAAAATTGAAACATGAAAAACATTGTGTACCTGAGATAAACTCGGAGGTAAAGACACTCGGTAAGAAACTAATCCATATTTCTCCAGAATTTCATATGGTCTAATGAACCTTGCACTCAGCTTTCCTTTCATACCAAATTGCATCACACTTTTCCATGGTCAGACTTTAAGAAAAACATGATCACCTACCTCGAAAGATAGATCCTTCCTCCGGTTATCTGCATAACTCTTCTGCCTGCTCTGAGCTGTTCTCATGTGCTTCTGAATAAACTGATCTTTTTCGGCCACCTCTTCTACCAATTCTGGTCCCATCAGCTTCCTTTCACCCACCTCATCCCAAAAAGCTGGTGTTCGACACTGTTTACCATATAATTCCTCAAACAGAGCCATCTGTATACTGGAATGAAAACTATTATTATAAGAAAACTCAACCAAAGAAAGATGTTGGTCCCAGCTTCCCTGATAATCCATCGAACAAGCAGGTAGCATATCCACCAAAGTATGAATTGTTCGTTCTGACTGCCCATCTGATTGAGGATGAAAAGCTGTACTAAAATTTAATTCAGAACCCAATGACGTCTAAAGGGCCTTTTAAATGTTAGAAGTAAACCTGGGATCACGATCAAATGAAATGGATAGGGGAACTCCATGCAACCTGACTATCTCTTTAAGATACAGTCGAGAAAGATGATCTAGAGATAAAGTATCTCGAATAGGAAGGAAATGAGCTGATTTAGTCAAGCGATCAACTATAATGCAGATTGCATTATTAGCTTGATATGTCCTCGGTAATCCCACAATAAAGCCCATGGATACATTTTCCCATTTCCACTATGGCACCGGTAAAGGATGAAGCATCCCTTTCAGTATCTGTCACTCTGCTTTAACCTATTGACAAGTTAAACACTTTACAGTAAAATCAGCAAGTATCTCTTTTCATTCCATCCCACCAGTAATACTCCCGCAGATCTTTGTACATCTTAGTACTGCCAGAATGAACTGAAAACAGGGAACAATGAGCCTCACACAACAACTCATTATGCAACTGTGAATCACTAGGAACACATAATATCTTCCAAAATCTCAAAACACAATCATTATCAATGTTGAATTCAGGCAACATACCCTTCTGAACTAGCTCTACCTTTTTCTGCAACTCACTGTCTTGCTTCTGTGCTTGCTTAATTCTGTCTGATAAAGAAGATTTCACTGATACCTGAAACAAAACAGAAGGACATCCTTCACCAACAACTTTTATTCCAATTTTCATCAAATCATTTACCAAAGGATCACGTTTCAAACACAACACTGGTAATGAAGCATTACTTTTTCGACTCAAAGCATCAGCCACTTTATTTTCTTTTCCTGGATGGTAATGAATTGTACAATCATAATCCTTTATTAATTCTTGCCATATCCTCTGTCTCATGTTCAATTCTTTCTGAGTGAATATATACTTTAAACTTTTCTGATCAGTATATATTTCACACTTTACTCCAAACAAATGATGCCTCCAAATTTTTAGAGCAAAAACAACAGCAGCTAATTCCATGTCATGTGTAGGGTAATTTACCTCGTGAGTTTTCAACTGACGTGAAGAATAAGCAATTACCTGATCATTCTTCATAAAGACACAACCAAGTCCCTTCAAAGAAGAATCACTGTAGATAAAAAACTCACCATTCCTAGAAAGGCGTGCCAAAACTGAAGCATTAACCAATCTACTTTTTAACTTTTGAAAAAAATCATCACATTCTTTTGTCCAGATAAACTTAACACCCTCCCGAGTTAGCTTAGTCATTGGACTAGATAACCGTGAAAACTTTTCAACAAACCTTCGGTAGTAACCTTCCAAACCAAGAAAACTATGGATCTCGGTTACATTTGTGGGTCTTGGCCATTCTTCAACAACTTTTGTTTTAGCAGGATCAACAGTTATTCAATATTTAGAAACAATATGACCACGGAAAGAAATTTGTTTCAACCAAAACTCACACTTGCTGAATTTTCCATAAAATTTCTTTTTTTATGGTTTTCAAGATAACCCTTAAATGACATTCATGATCCTATTTACTTTTAGAAAACAGAAAAATATCATCAATAAAAACAACCAACATTTTTCACCTGAGTCAACTGAGCCATCACTGTAACAAACTTCTTAGTTCTGATTCTGACCATCTCAGTATACTGATTTGAAATGTAATATCCCTCCGTATTCCTTCCCATAAAATATATTCTGTTTCCTCTATGAAAAACCATTATTAACACAAAAATATCTTAAGAGAAGCAACATGTTAATCTTCAAATGCTATATCATTTCAATCATACCATAAATTAATTTATAATTTAACAATTTTCTAACTCCTAAAGTTTTCTAAACTGACCTCTGATACCAACTTTAAGGCCCCGGCCTTAAACATTACTTAATATAGAATTAAATGAATAATTCACATTAAGGATCTTTTCAGGTTTAGAGTTTTAGAAATTTGATCATAAATCATGCATTACATTCCATATTTAAACAAGGTGGTTAAATAAAAGATAGTACTCATTTTTCCCATCAATGGAAACATATTTCAAATAAAACATGGATTCTTTCTTGAAACATCATTGACACTATCATCACATCATGTAACATTCCCATGACCAGTGAAAAACATTTCAAAAACATGGGATGAGCAAAAAAAGCTCAGTAAGGGAAACACAAATAATGAAAACTGTTAGTTTTTCAAAACAACAAGTTAACCATGTAAACTTTATCAAAGTAATAATTTTCACCTTTATGAAGTAGTAAAAACTCTTCACTAAATAAAAGATCATTACCTACACTTTTGTAATGAAAATATTACCATAAAACCCATATAATGAACACATAACATATAAAAGTAACTTGGGACATAAACATACTTAAGTGGAATAACCATTTGGTCGACTTCCACACATATCACTTAATGGAATAGCCATACGGCCAACTTCCATACCCAATGCATTGGAGGTTATAATGTAACCACCCATCCTTGTATTCACGGCACCACCTGTCATATGGTTTATCACGTAACCACCTATCAAATGTCCAAGTACCATTATAAAATCATAAGACATAAAACAAATATAATGGAAAGAAAACATTTCCACACTTTGATCACAATACATCACTTAAATATATTGATATAACAAATCCATTATAAAAACAATTTTCAATACCAAAATACATAAAAGAGTATATGGTATTTATTTCATTTTAAAAACATTACGGCTTGTTGAGGAAGCCAAAGGCCACATAATACTCGCGGTGGAGGAAAAGGTCGTTGTCACCACGTACGTTAAAAAAAACATTCCATTTTTTCATTTAGTAAAATGCTTCGTAGAAAAAGATTCCTTTTGTACAAAATTAAAATTCAAAGGGTTTTATACACCGTATAAATGAAATTTGTTTATAAAACAAAATATGCCTCAATGAAACGAGATTGTGACGAAGTCCCTTACCTCGGGTCCAACGTGACTCAATCATTATTTAACATCCTAAATAATAAACTTGAGTTAATTTATACTTGCTTAAGAACCTTTTTCAAGTTCATTATTCCTTTTATATCACTTATTACCATGTTATGAACACTATGTAATTATTTAAGTTAATAATGGTCATTTTGTCGATCATTGGTACTTGAGCCAAAAATAAACTCTTTATAATTACAAGTTGATCATGTGGTAAAATATCCATTATATCAAGAATTATATTCATGTTGTATATTTCATATATATATTATATATCCTGTATAAACATGCATTTATAATAATACATAATCATTTAGAGGTAAGAAAAGAAATGCACCATTCATGGAGACTGTAATCCGTATGTACGCATGAACGCTACTTTTATTTCTATGTCATATTAATGGAATTAAAACTAAATGAGAGATATGTATATTTCAATTCCAAAATTATATTAATCATTTATATGTAACATACATCATATATATCCATTATATATATGTACTTATAATAGTACATTACATTTGGGGAAAGAAATGAAATGCACCGTTCATGGAGACGGTAAGCCGTACGTACGCATGAACACTAATTTCATTTATATCTCATACATTAATGGAAAGAAATAATAGTGATATAAAGGTATATTATAATTCCAGTATAACATCATATATAATAACTTTAACTCCATCCTTTATATGTCCCACATATGGCATTAAGGAATCAAATCACTTTGACGGGGTGGTAGTCCACACTTCCTAAAATGAAGATATCGTGTTTACCCATAATGGAAACCATAATGGTATGACATAAATGAAAAATAAATAATCTTAAGTAAAACATAAACATATTATATATCATATATAAATATAGTTACATATTAATGGCCACCTTTGAAGGTGTTATATGAGTGTTGAACAATCATCGTTTTGTGAGGCAGAAATTCGCCATCCACAAAAACAATATGTTCTTTAACCATTAGATGTAGGTGTGTGTATTTTTAGCTCTAATACTTCACATACCAACATACTAGTATATTGAAGATACTGGTGTTGTTGAAAAATAAAGTAATAAAAAGAGTTTAGGGGGTTGTAGAGGCAAAATAAAACATAAGAACACAAGAGAAAACACTGCCTTTAAAACAGGTAACTCATTTTTGATTTGAGCTCAAAGGGTTCCTTGGAAAGAGTTATTCCCAAAGTGAGGCTTCTAGGAGTAAGAGAGGGATGTGGAGAGACAAAATGGGAAAAGTGTGTCCGATCCAAAGGCTTGAGAGGTGTGGGTAAGGTGGTAGAGGTGGGGGCCTTTTATAAGAGGAGAGGAGGGGCATTCTTGGAAACTTATAAAAGGTTACTTTATTATAAAATTATTTTCGTGTTTTAAAGGTCCCAAAATTATATCTTTCGAGGATAAGGTGGTAAGGGTTCGAAATCCAGCCATCCAATATGTTTTTTACAAGTTTAGGTCTTAGATTTTACATTATCCTTTCATTTTATTTAAATCGTTAAATAATGAGGTAATCGCTGCATCATCATGGTGTCATTAATAATTTAATTAATTTAAGGTCTAAAAATTATAAAAAAATATCATGATTTAGGAAATATTTTTAGATTTCTAATGAGTATTTATAGTCAAAATTATGACTTGTATATCCCCCATTTAGAAATTGTTTTAGTAAAACATCTCATGTTTGTGACATTTTTATGTTAACATTAAATAAAAAGTTATTAATGTCATTTTCCTACAAAATTGGCTCCATGGGGTCCCCAAGTTGACCCATGGATTGTCTTGGTCGGCAATGAAACATAAAATAAGGTTATTACATGTGTCTAGGTCATTTCATATTATTAAAACATCATTTTTACCTTAAACCACACTAATTACCTCTAATCGCGATTAATAAACTTAAAAGTTACTATTCACCAAAAAATTATTTTAATCCCATTGAACCACATTTTACATCTTAATTACAACCATTTATGTTGGATTTTTGAAATTCAAAACATAGTGGGGGTAAAATTTCATTTAAATGAAAAATCAGTTTTTTAAGTACCACTTATTGGTTTCACTATTCCTCAAAAATTGAAGTTTTTTAGAAAAATACCAAAACTTCATCCTAAGATATATTTGATATTCCAAATTCAAAAATTATGTCTATTTTAAAAAATTCAAAACATATTAGTTAAATTAATTAATTTAATAATTAATTCCCGATGTCAGGACAAATAGCGTGTTTTTATGAAATAATATATATCAAAGGATTGACACTAGTTTAAGTCCAATTTCAAAGTGAAATTAATTCCAAAGACCACTATAGGATTAAATGGTAAAAATATATTCTAATTTAACTCTAAAACTAATTAAAAAGATAATCTAATCATATAAATAAATTATATTAACAAGAGTTTTTGAATTAAAATACAACATTTTTCTCTATTCATTAAAAAATGATCTTTATCAGAAAAATACCAACAATTTACACAAAGTAAATTTTGATGTCCCGATTCTAAAGACGAGTTTTATTTGGTCCAATAGAATTTATATGAGTGACCAAAACTATATTTAAATAAGGTTCACCATGAAAAGGTGATAAGTGAACCTTTAGTGAAAATTAGGGTATATGTGCCTAAAATTGAATTCTTTTTGTATTTTAATCCTTTATCTTTTATTGGATAAATGTAAAAACATTTAAAAACATATATAATCATATTTTAGTTATTTATATTCATTCCAGCCAATACAATGGCTACGTGTTAACTACCATTTAAAATATTATTATTTTATTACTAGTGTGCAACGTATGATTTCAAAGAAAATTTGTGTTGCGTATCGGGTACGCTATCGAACATAGCAACCACTTTAAAGTAAAATTAATATTTAATTTTCAAATATTAATTAATATGAAAATGGTTTATTCTTTATTTACCTGGGATGTCACACCTAAATACATGAATATATTCTTAGGTACCCTGGTACTAAAATAGCTCATGTGTGGTGTGAGATATAGTTTGTAGACCAGCTCCATACGTGTCTAATTAAAATCAAGTATGTGTATATAGTGTTTGAAAAATTTTAGGTATAATGAAAATATGTAAATAAATAAACACATATAAAAATATAAAAACTCGTCTCATGTTCCTAAAGTATATCTGATCGACCATACATTAGTCATCCAGGGATTGAAAATAATTGATCTGTGTTGAACCTTCACAAATGGGATATTAGTTAATGATAAATGGATCATTATAAAATAAGAATCAAAATTTGGTATATGTGAATCACGTGATTTTCTTTAGGAATACATCCATTAATTTAATTAATTAACTAAATTACATTTTACTAGAATGAGAATCCCTTGTATTTAATTATATGGAATCTTGGTCCTATCAAAGGTGATCATTATAAAGGAACCTATGTATCACAACAAGATAATTGAAATTATCCAAGTACGATGGTTTCCATCCCTGGTAATGCAGAAATGGAAATCCATGCATAATTCTCTTCATGAAGTCTGACATTCCCCCCCAACCCCATCACTTGAATCTGAAAAAGGGTTCTGAGTAACACATATGGCATAGTGTAATCATCTTTCCACTGATCCAATCCAAACGTCCTCCCATGGGAAACAATATTACTCATATAGTGGTAAAAACATGCACAGTGAACTCATATAAGATATATCAAGTATCACTCATGGTGTATAAATCCACATCAACAATTGAGCTCTCCCTTGGAATTATATAAAAAGGAACCTAAGAATCACCTGAGGTGAAACCAAATTATTTAATCAATTAAAAATTTTAATTCTATAATTAATGAGTTCCAATCACATTAATAACTCCAATTATGCCGATAATGGGGCCATATACTCAATAATTATATAACCCATCATAAGTATTATAAAAGTGGGTCATTCCAATAAACATGTCGTTTAATTAATTTTTTATTACCTACCATTATTAATATTTTCCAATAATGGTAAAATATATTAAGGAAAACCGGTATTCCCTTGGAAGATAAAGACATACATACATGAATAATTAAAGAAGCTAGAATAAAAACCATACCACTGAGAATTTAACAATAATATTTAATAAAATAATATCACAAATTCCCTAAGGAGATTTTCTAGTTTATAGATGGACATCTAGGGGTTCTGCCTACCATCACCTTCCCATATAAATAAAACATTGTATATCCTAAGACAAAACCCCTAAAAGAGGGTTTTATTATAAAACACATTTATTTTTATTAAGGACATCAAGGGAACACAACTATGTGTGGTTAAATTTAGAGTTTCATGACAATAATCATGGCCAATTAAATAAAAAAGTTCATCTATACATATGGAATTGTATATAAAAAATTAAAAGTCACATTCAATTTGTGTTCCATGGAATTACTGGCACAAAGTACATTGATACAATTTATAAAATATCGACAAAACAAATAATCATAATGATATTCATTGATTTTTATTTGGTTTTATATCATAATTATATAAAATTATTATCTTCTGGAATTTTATTTTTATGAATAAATTGTGTGATCTATCATAGTAAGGATCACTGTTCTTTAAATTTGAGTATAACTAAATATAAGTACATTTCATCCCCAAATTCATGTAAACAAATGTTGTGGATGAAAGTGAATTTGGAATATTTTAAGGTGAATATCGAGAAACCATTTGGAATTACTTTGGAAAAACAAATTATAACTAATATATCAAATAATCCATGGAAATTCCCTATATCTATACATATATATATCAAATATAATTTTATCAAGGATAATTTTTCAAATTGATATATGAGGTTGGAATATATTATTATAAATAATTATATTCCTTATATTTTCACCAATGATATTCCAATTGTGATGATTGAAGAGTTAAGGATGAAACATACTATTATTGATTTTCTCTTACATAAGAAAGATATAAAAAACCAAACTATTTGTTTTATTACATTACTAAAGGGGAAGAAAATTAAAAAATTTACTATGGTAGAAAATTACTTTATAGTTTTTGAATATGGATTTGTTTTTTTTAAAATAGGAGGATGTGATCTGAATTCAATAAGGAAGAGAACATAAAATTTATATGAAAAAATTGTCTAGTCAACAATTGATATATTCATCTAAAAAACTTTCCATTATCTGGAATTATGTTATTATGAAACTTCTAGTTGATAATGTTTATTATTTGATTAAAAGATAAATGTTATAGTATTGAGAGTTATTTGTTTAATATAAATTTTAATTGGAAAGATTAACAAACCCTGGTTTTTTTAAATGTTGGGTTTATTTTTAACCATGTGTGTAAATATGTTTTTGTGAAATAGTTGAATTTCATGTTTTTAATTCTAGAGAAATAAAATTTTATGATGTGAGTTCAGGTTGATTATCTCAATTTATAAATAAAAAAAATTTCTTAGAACTATAAAATATATCCCATGAGGTGAACACAAATTTGGCGGTTGAGTTTATGATAAATGAATATTGTGTTATTATTTTATTCAGAAATAAATAATTTCTTCAATAAGTTAACTTTTCAAAAAAAAATTGAAAATGTACTCTATATGTATGAGTTACTCTTAATATGAACATAGTAGTCAAGAGATAATCTAAAATATTAAATAGATGTGAATTCGTTAGTCACTCTTTTTTAATACTATCACTATGTTACAAAATGTGTTGGAGCTATGAAAATGGATTTAATTTTTCTGTTGTGATGAATCCATAAGAGATACATATTGAAGTCACACTACTGAAAAATGAGTTATATATGTTAAGTTGGAATGAATCTGGAAGATAGTGTGAATATGAAAGCTAAAATGTATGAAATAACATAATCATTTATAAGTAAATTAAAATGGTTCTACATTGAATATTAAATTTAAAAAAATATCATTAATTTTTTTAAAAGTTCATTATTCATAAATGAGAATAAAAGATGATTTTTTTCATACTATATATGGAGTATCTTGATGTAGAAGAAGCTTGTAAAACATATAATTTTACGTAATTATTTCAAAAAAGTCTGAGAATAATTCCAGTATTATATACAAAATTGGATGAAATCAGAAACAAAAAAAAGTGGAAGGATGATGTTGATAAATATAATATTATGGTGAAGTTTTATGATTTATAATTTAATGGGTTTTCAGTGTGATAAATTTCCAAATTCTAGAAAATTTTATTTTGAGGAATGTGGAAGTTGAAGATGAATTGAATTTTATAAGGTAAAGATATTATATTATGTGGATATGAGTTATCTAGAAGTGTCATGAGATTTCATTTATTATATTTTTATCAGTGTGTTGAATCAATCAATGAACCACACCATTTTTTGGGATGTATATCTTAAAATTTTTGATGATCTAAAGGTCTACTGTTTATTCATTGATAGATCAGAATAATTTTTGAGAAATATAGATATCTAGATAAATAAGAGGAAGATAGATATCTATTTTCCTAATTAATACTTAGGTATATCTAAAACAATATATATAGGTAGAATGAATCCTATAATAAAATTTCCATGACTGTACATAATTTAATGTATCAATAGATGTTGAATCCCTATGCGATTTTATATAACATATATATGATTTCAATGTTATTATGATGATGTTGAGTTATAGATCATGATATCTATGTCGAAATATTTAATTCGTGATTCTATTTTATATTTCTGGATGTATGAAAAATATATTAATTCATATTTTATAATGTCATTGATGAATTCAAATTCCAATATTATCAATTTCACTAAATGTGTTTGACATAGAGTTAATAAATATAGAATATTAAGAATCTAGACCTCTCATTCCCAAAATTTATTTCCCTAAGGTCATATAAATGGGGAGTCTATTATTAACTTGGTGGTTATAATTTGATTATAATAAATATTGGAGTACTCCATACACATTCCCGAATATCTTTTTTATTGGTGTGGGGTGGTGATTTCAATAAATATCAATGTCAATAAGGAAAATATTTTGTTTTGGAAGATAACTGGGTTAAGATAATATATTTCAAACATCAAAGTATCAATGATTCCTATAGTAATGTTTTATATTCCTTTTTTGTGAAATGATGATTATTATTATAAATGATTAGAGAAAGATCAATTTTGAAGATGAAGGAAACAAAAGTTTATATTTTCTTTCTTTTTATTTTTTTGTGATAATTTGGTAGATTTTGGGGAATCATTATTATAATTTTAAGGAATCATTCATTTTATTGTAAAATTGTTTTATTAAATGATGATACATTATCATATAATTGATGATTTTTTGATATTAGTGGAAAATCAATATTTTGACTCGATGCCATGAAAACAAGGATGTATCCACCCACATTGGGTGTGAACGTGGAAAAAATATTACCTAAATTTCATTTATTTATATTTATGTTATGTTTTGGTAATTGTGAGATATAATGGTTTAGAGTGTTATAAATATATGGATTTATAAATGATATATTCAGATTAAAGGCAATTACAAAATAATACCATTGGTTCAACCCCCTTTCTTAATGGAATAACATATTCCTTATAACATTACCTTATATCAATTAGAACTTATCAGATGATTATCAATATATGTTAACATATTTGGTGAATATATTGAATTTAAAAAAGAATATTGGAAATAATGTATCCAATTTTTTCCATATATACCATCACATATCATAGTTTAATAATTTTATTTCTGTAAATTAGAGATATTTCAAAATGAATCATAAATTATTGGATTTTCTTATATATATATATATATTTATTTATTTATTTATAATTCATATAAATAAGTTATTAATAATTTGTATAAAAAATAAAAAAATTAAAAACTTTATTATTAATTATGAATTTTATTTATTCAATAAATAACATAATGATTTATGTAACATTATTAGGTCATGAAAACCATATTACCTCAATTTTTGTACTTCAAAATTATATTGACACATAATAATGAATCAAAATTTCATCTTTAGATTACATATATAATATTTACTACCATTATTAGAAAAATCTACTATTTTTAAAAGTAAAAATTAAATAATTGTTTTCAAAATGTAAAATGATTATATAATACATTTTGAAGAATAATTAGTTCTGGAAAATATTAAATCACTATTAAGTTACTTAGGGTAATCTAACAATTAAATTAAGATTAAATTGCAATAAGAATCTATAAAACCTAAATATCAACATAATAATATTTGAAACCATTAAAACAATAAATGGAAGACAACCATAGTGTGTAAAATTAATCATTACTGTACTGATTTATCTTTATAATAAATGGCACAAAAATATCAGAAGATTTGGTTAATGGATGTCCCTCATAGGTGTTATATCCTTGTGTTGCCTTAATCACATGATGAAAAATTGGGAATACTCTTCTCTCCATATAATTGGTGTTCCTCACAATTTGAAGGAGAAAGAAGAAAATAGATATGGGAATGGAAAAGGAAATTTTAGGCTACTTTCAAGGGAATTAGACCAACCCATAAAATGGGTACAATTCTTTATATAAGTCCCATTAAAACTCCAATGTATGTTAATTTTCATTCATTCTTCATAATGATTGCGAAAATGTAATTAATCCACCATAAATTTCATAACATGAATGCATCTCCCATTTGTTTCATAATTTGAAACTAATTATTAATGATGGAATAATGTTGATTAAATCCAATCATTATAATATAATGATCAGATTCACATTAATATCATATCATTTCCAAAAGAATACTAGTACATGATTCATGGAATCTAATTATCATATTATCTGGATAATATATATTATGATATGAAAAAAAATCACGGCCCATGATAATTCGTAAAACCATGTATCATGTGCCATATAACAAGTACAAATATTATATAATAATATGTATATCTAGTTACTATCTCTTCCAATCACCCAATTTCGCACAATCTTTATAGAATTAGAAAAATTCAACCATATGTTGTATCATATACAATAACTCTTGAAGTCATATAAAAAACATTTTTTATATCTTTTAAAAAACATTTGAAAATATATAATTAACATCACCTTCAGTAACATCATACGAAATACCATGTGAATACCCATCCAAAACTAAATTTGGATAAACAATAAAAAACATTCACATCAACTCCCTAAATCAAAATCAATACCGATTAAGTCAACCATTAATATAGGCCCCTTGGGAAATTATTATGTTAAGAAAATATGAAAAAATAGACATATAAAGTTGTAAAGATTAAAATATGAATAATAATTACAAATACTCAACATATAAAGTGTTCTAGAATTACCTCCATCAAAAAATGGACCATTATACCTTTATCCACTAGTTAAATCATATGCAAGCATGAATTTTATTGTGTTTCATTTGTATTGAAATTTTAATAAAAATAGGACAATGAGATTTTGAATACCATGTATATTACACATATATTCACAAATCACTAAATATAGACTTTCCAAGTTGATGATTATATCATATTTCCTTCAAATTAAAAATTGATCACTTCACATTCCCAACATCTGAATAGATAGAACGTAATTATTTTTTACTTTGTAATTATATATGAATAATAAAAATATCATAATCAAGGTCTTATAAGTAATTATCTTCACATGAGATGATAAATTACAACTTGGTTAAGGACCCACTAAATAAATGATCACCAATTTCCCCAACCTCTCTTAGACATACTAATTATCATGTATTTTTTATGAATGTTTTCAAATTATGATGGTTCTTATATTATTTATTTATCTATCCAAAGGGGACTCAAAATATAATCAACTCGACACTATTATAGAAAATTCCTACCCAAGAAAATCCATGGGGAATACTTTGATTTATATACTATTTAAAAACCCATTTTGGTCCCAATGGACATATTTTGTATATCAATAAGGAATAATATTCGCACTAACTGTAGAATTTAATCAAATTCTATAATTATCCATAAAAACTCAGTTAGACATTACTCAAATCCAAAAATATAGAGATTAATTGTCACTTAATTTCATGATATAAATATTGAAGGTGTGGAAGAAAGATAATATAGACATTTACTTATAATAAAATCATGATACAATTCATTTTCTTAAACTACATTTGAAATTATTAAAAAACCATAAACAAAACTCTATTGTACATAACCAATTTGATAGTCCACTAAATCGCATATTTATTTGTTAAAATGTAATGTTTTTGTCAGACTCATTACATATCAATGTACTTAGTTCAACATATTTATGTGACCATGTAACACCTCAAGCTTCCACTTTACGTTTCCCTTTAAATAATGCAATAGCTTTCATTGTGCGCAATTTTGAGATTCTTACACAACACGACCAATCAAACTAGCTATTATGAATAGTAATACCCACTTTTTGTTATTTTTTAAATTTTATTTTTCAAAATAGATTTCATTTTTGAATTCAGAATATCGAAATTAGCTTATGGTGAATTTTTGGTATTTTTCCGAAATCATTCAATTTTTGATGAATAGTGAAAAACATTACGTTATTGGTTAAAACCAACTTTTTATTTATAAATTTATTTATATTATTTAAATGTATTTTATTTAAAAATAGATACATATTACCTATATATGTTAAATGTGATTCATTGGATTCATGTTATAATATGTTTATATATATATAAATTTTAATGTACGTTTTACCTTCTTTTACCCACCTCATAAGAGAATTTGCAAATTTTCATAATACATAATTTTACAGCTTCTTTGAATTTCATTTAAGAACTCTGAGAGACACAGTTGATATAAGTTTTTAAATTGTGTTCAATAAGATGAAAATAATTTTTTCTGAATCGTAACATTTAACTTTTATTTAACACGGTTAGAATAAAATAGTGTAATTGATCGGAAAATTGATATTATGATTACCCGAAAACATGTCCTAATTCTATTGGATAAGTGTAATTCGACCAAAAACACCTTAGGAATAAAATATGATCCTTTAGGTCCACTTTTATTAGATTAGGAAATTAATTTTTATTTAATTTAAAGAATAGTTAAAAGTGTTAAACTCAAGTTTTCATAAGTAAAAAATTTCTAATATAGGGTTATACATAAGATAAATTCGACTATAAATATTCGTTATAAATATAATTAGATTTAACACATAATGATACTTTATTTTATAATTTTGATGTTTTAAATAATTAAATTTATTTATGAGACAATGATGATACAATAATTACCTTATTAGTGAAAGATTAAAATAATTGATATTATAAATAACCAATAAAATTTAATTTGAGACTTTTGATGAATTACATTATTATCTTGGTTAATATGACATGTTATGGTTGATTAAATGATTTTTTTCGATGTAATCATGCAATTATGATTTTAACAAAAACCAAATACTAAATAGTGTCAAAATTAAAATAAATGTGTTTTTAAAACAAATATTATATTATTAAATGATTTAATATTCATAAAATTCTAAGGTTCGGCCAAAGGACATAGTTAAGGTTATATATATTAATAATGAACCATTTGGGGTTATCTTGTCTTGTAATAGTACATTTATTAACCATATAATATAAAAATACAAAGACACATGTTAAATGTCAAAGTATTTAACTAATAGTTAAATCTAAAAGATAATGTTTATATGATGAAATAAACCTATCCAAAACCTATTGGTTGAGAGGTTTTCAACCCATACCCACCTTATACTTTAAATAATTCATTCTATAGCCATTATAAACCGAAAAGTATTTTATTATAAAATAATACTTAATGGTTTTCCTAAAGTGACCCTCACATCCCTTATAAAAGGGAACTTCCCCTTCTCTTAATTTAACTCCTCCAAAACCATTTGCCTCTACCAAACCCTGCAGAAATGTCCTCTAAAATATTCTCCCTTCATCCTAGAGGCCATAAATTGATCAAAATGACATCCTACGGAGCCCTTTTGATCAACTAAAAAGGAATCACCTGAATAGGAGGCGATAATTTCACCACCCATTTTCATGTTCTTTTCTCCTTCCACATCCTCTTTCTTTGTTTTTTCCATAGCAAAATAACCAATAAAGTACCATAAACATACTAGGATGTAATTATAAATATGGTACAACCATATTCGTTATTCTATCCATCTTATAAGTGACAAATTCACCATACGTGTGTACATACTACTTAGTGTCTCCACGTCGCGGTGTAGTTTGTCATGCAAAAACTTCATTATTTGGATGGGTATAATAATGAGTATAACTGATGTAAATAATAAATATAAAATGGAAAATATTCAGTATATATGACATACCAACAAATTCTAAATTATTTCACCATAAATATAATGATATTGTCGCTCATGTGTACATATGAATTACCGTCTCCACAAACGCGATGAGATTCATTCCCCATCACAATCATTAAATAATAATTTTCATTTTATCATTAAAAAATAATATTTATGAATATAATATCATTCTTTATATGAATCAAATAAATCCTATTCATAATAAACATGGATTACATAACCAATCATATAAACTGAAACGAATCAGTTAACACCCGAATGGATGATACAACTAAAATATTATTAAAAAAGAAATATTATAAGATAATATATAATATAATATTTTTTTTATATGGTTATTTCATAATTTAATAACAATTAATTAACTATTATACAGGAGGTTAATGTTCCCTCAACCATGGAAAAGTATATGGTAAGCGTTAATTTTAAAATCACTTTATTATCCGAGGTTGTTTTTACGTAAGTATCTACTGGGACTTCTTTATCATCCACATCTGTGTATTCTTAAACATGTATTTCAAAACATTTTTTTTCTATTTACTAGAATATGGTATAAATTCATTTAAAACCTTATTTTACATTATATGTTTTGAAAGGAATCTTTCTCTCGTTTTCCAAACAAGGTACTTTATGACATTTTCGACCAAATTAAGGTAAGAATGTTTTTTAACATATACGGCGGGAGTGTATTTTTTCCACTGTTATAACATAATCAAATATTCTATTAAAATATTAACAAAAATTCAAAATTATTAGGTTATTTTATAATTATTTGACTACTAAATTATTTCCAAATAATAAGAGATATTTCTCTCAATTAGATTTGATTTCATCTATGTCAACATTCTTTGATAAATTATACACTTGTTTGATGTTGATTTATTATCATACAAATATTCTATATTGTATTTAAGGTTTTGTTAAATTTTTGGCTATGGATGTGTTATTTTTATACCATTCATGGTTTATTGTTAATGTATTGACATTTAACATGCTAGATTTAATAGGAATGTGTGTGTTATGTTTCAACATTTTCATATGAGGAATGTATTGGACTTAGTATGTGATGGGTCGAGCCCGCTATAGCTCTTTAGTGCATCGGTAGGTCCTCATGAGACAATTAGATGTGGAATTTGATGAGGCCTTTCCCAATTTGATATATTGTTTGGGTAGAGGCCTAAATCATTTTTAGACGTCTTTGACGAGGCCTTGAGAAGATGTTTCAGAATGTCCGGCATTATACATTCCCTGATTTTGAAAATAATAATGATGGTTCATGGGGTTATTCAACTAGTATAATACCCTTGATTATGTATTATTATGAAATTATTTACTCATACATTATTTTCCATAATGTGTTCATGTTTATTATTTTTAATGGCTTGTTTTTTTAATTATTCACCATGCCTAATGTTTATGCTATCTTCCGCTGTATTACTTACCCTTACTGAGTGTTTGAGCCCACCCATTTCTTAGGTTTCATTTTCCCCGTATATGAATAATTTAGTTATGAGTGACTTACAGGTGTAATCTAGAATTCTTGGATGTTTCTAATGTAATAAATTACTATTGTATTTCTTTTCAAGTTGTAATGTTGAACTTATGTATGTATATTGTTTCCAATAATACTAAACTGATAGGTCTTTCGAGACATGATTCCATGTATCATGCCAATTTTATGTAATAATGCACCAACTTTGGGTAACTGGGGTCGGGTGTTAGAGTTGGTATTTGAGGAAGTTTAGTAAAAACCATGGAAACTAGATTTAGAAAAACTCTGATTAGAGCACATCACCCTAAGATAGACTTGGAGGATTAGTATAGAATAACTCCCTAGATTTTTGGTAATGTAGATATTTTTTGAGTTTTCAAAGAAATACATCCATGTGTGGATGTTAATAGGTAGAGGTGGCTCTGGCACAGAAGTACCTAAGTGTCAAAACTCCAACATAGTGTTTCGGGCTTGTCCTGGGGTATCCTTGTACACGACAACAGGCCTTGCTGCACTATATGTTATGAAACTCCGAGGGGATATTCTAAGGATGATTCACATTTTCTTTAAAAGCCATTATGAAGGATTTATAAGTATATACCTCCTCAATGAAAACATTTTTATGATTATGGTTTATATCTATAAACTACCCAATTTATGTTAAGTGTTTTACGAGTTTGGAATTAGGTATTCGGATTTATAAACTAATCTAGTGGTTGACATTGTTTAGAAATGACACCTAGTGGAAGGAATAGAAACTATATCAATACACTTAATCCATGTATGGATTGACCTCCTGGACAAGATAATCATAGTAGTTCTGGTGATGCAACTACAGCTTATTAGCTTGTCACCATACTGGGACAACTCACACAGTTTATGAATAATAACCTTACCCATATAGAGAACCCTAATCCATAATTTGTAGGATCAATGATAGACTACTTCATGAAAAAACATCCTCCAAAATCCAATGTTTCTACAAATCCATTTGTATCGTAACAATGGATTTGTTCCTTAGAGAAAATATTTCATGGTTTGGGGAGTACCAAAAGGGAAAAATATTTCATGACGGTTTATCACCTCACCGTAGATGCAGATCAATGGTGGTCATTAATTGAAAACACAAAAGTGGATGAAGAAGTATAATGTATAGAATGTAGAGAGTTTTAAGATATTTTTATAGAAAAATACATTCCTTGTGACCATCGAGCAGATATGGAAAATAAATTTCTGAGTATGAGACAAAAAGAGGATGAGAATGTTGCAAAGTATGAAGCTAACATTACAAGGATATCAAAGCATGATGCAGATTATATACGTAACCCATGATGTAAGACTGATCATTTCTATTATGGGTTAAAACCATTTCTCCATTGAGAATTAGTCTCACAATCCTTCTCATCGTATGAAGATATTGTCCCATGCGCATTAATGATATGAAAGGAATTATCTGGGTCTTTACAATTTAATGCAAAGAAAGATATGAAGAGATCTGTTGAACACTTTGGGAAAGGAAATAAAAAAATTGGGAAGAAGGGAAGAGTTGAATTTCCACCATATGATAATTGTGGAAGGAAGCACCCTGGTTCGTGGCTAAAAGAAAAAGGAGTATGCTAAAAATGAGGAGAGAAGTTTCATCTTTCTAGTGATTTTGAGGGGAAGAAAGAAGCTACCAATGTTCAATGCTACAATTTCATGGAAATGGAACATGATGAAAATGAATATCCTAATAATCAGGGAAACGTACCTCAAAAAAAGTCCAAGGGATCCAGTCTAAGAAAATGTGGTCACTACTCTTGAGGTTGATGCTCCGAAAGATGTGGTTCCTAGTAATCTAATGGTTTCCTCAAGTTTATCAAATGCATTATTTGGTTCTGGATCATCACATTTTGTTATATATTCATAGTTTTCTAGGAAAATTAGATATTTCTAATTATATTTAACAATGGAGTGGTTAGTCAAAACTCCTAAGGGAAGTATAATTGCAACAAAGTTATTGTAATAAGTCCCTTTAAGGTTTATAAATGATATTTATCTACTGATCTAATTGTCATATCCATGATTGAATTTGATATAATCCTGGGAATGAATTGACGATTGAACCACGATGCGAAAATTTATTGTAAGAAGAAGGAGGTTACAATTCTTGATGATGATAAAGAGTACCTTATCTTTAGAGAAGAAACGTCACCATCTAATTCTTATCTAGACCACCCCCAGTAGCTCTACTAAATTCAATTCTTGTGGAGTAAAATAATGAAATAATGGACGGTGAGTAAAGAAATGTTCAAATAGGGGATTTACATGTTGTGCAAGATTATGTTGATGTGTTTACATTTGATTAACCTAGACATCCTCCAGAACAAGAAATTGAGTTTTTCATTGAATTAATTATTGCTTAATGGACCTTATCGAAGACCACTTATTGAATGGCCACTGGGGAATTAGTGGATCTAAAGAAACAACTAGAGGAATTGAGTAATAATGGATTTATCCTCCCCAGTGTTTCCCCATGGAAATCCCCTATTTTTTTATCAAGAAGAAATATGGATTTATGAGGTTGTTCATTGACTATAATGATATCAATGATATAAAAATAAAGAACAAGTATCCCCTACCTCGCATTAATGAATTATTAGACATACTTCATGGAGCTCAATGATTTTCAAAAGATTCACCTGTGATCTAGATACCATCAGTTGTGTGTGAAGAGGGAAGACATTCCAAAAATAGCTTTTCCAACCAGGTATGGGAATTACGAGTTTACATTAATGCCTATTGGGCTGACTAATTCATCCTCTGTTTTCATGTATCTAATGAGAAATGTTTTCAATGATTATCTTGGTGACTTTTTAGTTTTATTTATTAATGATATCATGGTATACTCCAAAAGCTACGAAGAACATGAATATCACTTGCGCATTATCCTAAAGACTCTTAGAGGAAATGAATTATATGGGACATTTAAAATGTTTGAATTATGGATTTAAGATATTTCTTTTCTTGGCCATATTGCCTCTAAGGATGGAATCACTGTTTAACCTTCCAATACAAAGGCAATCCAAGAATTTCCAGTACGGACAAGTATAATTGAGGTTTACTATTTTGTTGGTTTAATAGGTTATTATCGACGTTTTATCCATAATTTTACCCGATTGGAAAACCCATTAACCAAGATCACACATAAAGGGGTTTAATTTGTATGGAACAAATAGTGGGAAGAATGTTTTGAAGAACTGAAGAGAAGATTAGTCAATGATCCTCTACTGATTCTACCCTCAGGGAATGATGGGATTGTTATTTATAGTGATGCTTCAATGAAAGGACATGGTTGTGTCCTTAAGTAGAAATATAGAGTTATTTCATATGCATCATGATAGTTAAAAGTCCTTGAACAATACTATCCTACTCATGATCTCATATTAGAAGCTATAATATTTATTTTGAACATATGGTGACCCTATCTATATGGTGAAAAATGTGAGATATATACCGATCACAAGAGATTGAAGTATATTTTCTCACAGAAGGAATTCAACATGAGGCAAAGGTGATGGCTTGAACTACTCAAAGATTATGATTTCACTATACCTTACCACTCAGGGAAGGAAAATAAGGTGGAAGATGCTTTGATCAGAACAGATCATGGAGTTATGGAAAATATTTGAGTTGAAAGGGATCTTTTGTACATGGATCTAGTAAAAATGGATATGGGAATAATCATGGAGGGTGAAACATTGATACGTTTTCAAATGGTTTCCAAACCATCATTACTAGAAAGGGTAAATTGTTCTCAGGTTGATGATGAGGAATTTAAAAATAATATTAATGCTGTGAACGATGGGAGATTGGTCGAATTTATATATGAAGATGGGATTTTGAAATATGGTAAGAGACTTTGTGTTCCTGATATACCTGATCAGAAAAGTTAATTTTTAGATGATCCTCATAGCTCTAATTTTCCTATACACCCTGGATGAAATAATATGTATAGAGATTTTAGAGAACATTTTTGGTGGGAGAACATGAAGATAGTGATTACTGATTTTTTTTGAGATGTATGGATTTCCAACGAGTGAAAGTTGGAAGACAACATCCTAGAGGAGTTATGAAACCTATTCCCATACTTGAGTAGAAATGGGATGATATTACAATGGAATTCTTCATGGGGATACCAAAGGCTCCTACAAGGAATGATGCAATATGGGTCATTGTTGATCGTCTTACCAAGTCAGCACATTTTCATACTATAAGAAAAGATTTACCACTTGAATGTTTAGCAAGACTATTTATTAATGAAGTTATAAGGTTTCATAGAGTACCCCTATGTGGGATCAATATTTACCTCGGGTAAAATTTTCCTATAACAATAGCTTCCAGTCAAGTATTCATATGACACCATATGAAGTATTATATTGAAAGATATGTTACACACCAACGTTATGGGATGATGTTGGTGAACGAAAACTCATAGGCCCAGAACTTGTTGATGAAATGATTCAAAAAATGAAGGTTATATCCACCCACATCAAAGCAGCACAAAGTATGCAGAAGAGCTATACCGATATCCTAAAGAAGGATTTGGAATTTCATGCAGGAGATCAAGTTTTCATGAAGGTATCTCCATGTAAGGGAGTTATATGATTTGGTAAGAAGGGTAAATTAAGTCCCAGGTACAGAGGACCTTTCGAAATTCTAGAATTAGTTGGGGATGTAGCTTACTGTTTGGAAACACCGCCTAGTCTCTCCAAAATTCATGAAGTGTTCCACGTATCACTGTTGAGAAAATACATGCCTAACCCAACGCATGTACTCAACTGTGTGGAAATTGAACTGGAACCTGATATGTCTTATTGTGAATATCCTTTCATGATTCTTGGTACTAGAGAACAACTGTTGAGAAACCGAACGACTTGTCTGGTAAAAGTTCTTTAAAGAAACCATAGGATGGATGAGGCAACGTGGGAACTACAGGAAGTTATGATGAAGAACCAACAGAATATTTTTGTGTGGTAATATTATAGAAATTTTTAGGACTAAATAATTTGACGGAGGGAATAATGTAACACCCCAAGCTTCCACGGTACGTTACCCTTTGAATAATGCAATAGTTTCCATTGTATATAACTTTGAGATTCTAACACACCACGACCAACCAAACTAGCCGTTATGAATAGTAATACCCACTTTTCGAAATTTTATATATTTTGTTTTGCAAAATGGACTTCATTTCTGAATTTGTAATATTGAAATTTTCTTAGGGTGAATTTTTGGTATTTTTCGGAAAACATTCAATTTTTGATGAATAATGAAAACACTATGTTATTGATTAAAACCGACTTTTTATTTAAATAATTATTTAATGTATTTAAATTTATTTTAGGTAAAAATATATATATAATACCTATATAACTTTAATTTATTTCATTGGAGTCATTTTATAATAATTTTAGATATATAAAAAATTTAATGAACTTTTTACCGTATTTACCCACCTCCTAGGAGCATTCGCAAATTTGCATAAAACACAATTTAACCACTTCTGTGAATTGAATTTCAATAATATGAGAGAAAAAGCTGATATGAGTTAGTTTTATGTAGTTCAATAAAATGAAATTAATTTTTTTGAATAGTAACTATTATCTTTTATTTACCAGAGTTAAAATAAAATAGGGTAATTAATGATTAAAATGATATTATTATTACCCTAACAGATGTCTTAATTCTATTCGATAAATGTAATTCAACCGAAAGTAACCTTAGGAATAAAATATGATCCTTTTGGTCCACTTGGATTTGATTCGGACATTTATTATAATTTAATTTAAAGAAGAGTTAAAAGTGTTAAAATCAAGTTTTCATAACTAAATCATTTTTAATATAGGGTTATGCATAAGATAAATTTGACTAAAAATATTCATTATAAAGATAAAAATATTTCATACATAATTATATTTTATTTATAAATTTTATACATTATATAATTAAATTTATTTATGACATAAGGAGGATGTAGTAATTACCTTATTAATGAAAGATTAAAATAATTGATATATAAATATCCAAATAAATATAATATGAGACTTTTGAGGTTTACACTAATTTTCTAGGTTACTATGGAATTTTAGAGTTGATTAAATGAATTTTTTCGAAGTAATCATGATGTTATAACATTAACAAAAATAAAATACTATATAGTTTCAAAATTGACATAAATGTGTTTTTAAAACAATTATTATATAATTAAATGATATAATCTTTCTAAAAATCCAAGGATCGCCCAAAGGACATAGATATGGTTATTTAAATTAATAATTAACTGCTTGGGGTTCAATTGGGTTGTTATTGTAATTTTATTAATCATAAAATATAAAAATACAAAGAGACAAGGTAAATTACAAACTATTTAACTAAGAGTTAAATCTAAATGATAAGGTTAATATGATGAACTAAACCGGTATAAAACATATTGGTTGATAGGTTTTAGACCCATACCCACCATTGACATTAATTAATTCATTCTGGGGCCTCTAGAAAATTAAAATTATTTTATTATAAAATAATATTTCAATCTTTTCTTAAAGTGACTCTCACCTCTCTTATAAAAGAGAACTTCCCCTTCTCTTAATTTCACAAACCCAAAGCCTTTTGGATCGGACCACCCCTACATAGATATCCTCTCAACTATCCTCCCTTTAAAATAGAGGCCTTACCTTTATCATAAATCCAACCTATGGATCCCTTTTGATCAACTCAAAAGGACACACCTGAAGAGGAGGTGATAATTTCACCTCCCTCTTTCAAGTTCTTTTCTTCTTCAAATTCCTTGTTATTTTTTGTTTCCATACCAAAATAATAAATCCAGTACCTTATACATACTGTGAATTTTATTATAAATATTGTACAACCAACTTATTTATTCTATCTATCCTATAAAAAACAAAGTCACCATATATGTGTAAGTACAGCTTACCATCTCCACGTCGTGGTGTTGTTTGTTATTCAAACACTTCATTATTTGGATGGGAATAATAATGAGTATAACTGATGTAAATTATTAATATAAAATGTTAATGATTCTTTATATATGATATAACATCCAATTACAAACGATTTCCCCATCAATATAATGATATTGTTGCTCATGTTTATGTATGGATTACCGACTCCACGAATTCGATGAGATTCATTCCACATCATAATCATTCAAAACTAATTTTCATTTTATGATTAAAAATAATGTTTAAGAACATAATATCATTCTGTATATGAATCAAATACATCCTATTCAGGACATAAATTTCGTACATAACCAAGTATATATAGGAAAACGAATCAGTGAACACCCAAAACGATGATACTACAATATTATTATTAACAAAGCAATATTAGAAGATCATATATGATATCATATTTATGTATATGGTTCTTGTATAATTTAATAAAAATGATTTAACTATTATACCTTATTTTAACTGACCCTCTACCAAGTAAAAGTACATGGTATGTTGTAGTTTCAAAATCTCTTTATTAACCGAAGTTGTTTTTACATAAGTATCTACTAGGACCGCATTGTCATCCACATCCGTGTTTTCTTAAAAATGTATTTCAAAACATTTTTACTATTTACTAGACTATGTTTTAAAGACATTTATACTATTATTGTACCTTATATGATTGTAAAGGAATATTTCTGTCATTTTCCAAACAAGGTACTTTATGACCTTTTCAAAACATTTGTGGTAAGAATGTTTTTTAACTTATACAGAGAGTGCGGCTATTTTCCACCATAATAACATCATCAAAGCATCCCTTAAAATCTTATAAGAATATTTTCAATATAAATGATTTCTTTTATAATTGTGTGACTCTAAAATGATTTCAAAATAGAAAGAGATGTTCCTCTCAAATAGTTTTGATTGCATCTATGTCAACATCCATTGATAAACTTTACACTTGTTTGAAGTTGATTTATTACGATACAAATATTCCATATTGTATTTAGGGTTTTTTTGTATTTTTTATTGTGGATGTGTTATTTTTATAACATTCATTGTTTATGGTAAAAGTATTGACATTTCATATGCTATTTTTAATATGAAAGATGATGTTATGTTTCAACCTTTTCATATGAGGAATGTATTGGACTTAGTATGTGATGGGGGGAGCCCTCTATAGATCCTAGGTACATCGGTAGGTCTCATGAGATTATTAGATGTGGAATTGGCTGAGGCATTTCCTAATTTGATAGACAGTGTTGGACGAGGCCTAAATCACTTTTAGACGTCTTGGTTGGGGCCTTGAAATGATGTTTCATAATGTCCAGCATTATACATTCCATTCTTATGAAAATAATAATGATGGATCATTTGGTTATTTGACTAGTAGAATACACATGACTATGTTTTATTATGGTAGTATTTACTCAGATCATATTTGTTCCATAATGTGTTCATGTTTATTATTTATAAAGGCTTGTGCTTTTATTTAATTACCAAGCCTAATGATTATGTTATCTTCAGCCATATTGCATACCCTTACTGAGCATTTGAGAAAAACCATTTCCTAAGTTTCAGTTTTCCAGGATATAAAGCAGTTAGTTTTTAGTGATTTCAAGGCATAATCTTGGAGGCTTGGATGTTTCTAATGTAATAAATTATATTGTATTTCTTTTAATGTTGTAATGTTGAACTTATGTATGTATCTGTTTTCCAATAATACTAAAATGATTGGTCTTTCGGGACATGATTCCTTCAATCATGCCACTATTATGGAATAATGTACTGACTCTAGGTAACTAGGGTTGAGGCAATACATACCATCTAATAAAACCCTCAAAAAAATCTCTTTATTGATTAATATCTATAAAGTTAGCCATTTTAGACAATATTATGATTTAAGAATCATATTATTATTGTGAACCTCGTTTTAACATTAAAACATATAAAAATCACATGATCATATATCAAAATTATAATAACATCATATTTATACATAGAAATCTTTTAAAATTAATCATCATCATCCTTGAAACCCATTCTATAAGAAACCTCTATGAAATATTTATCTAAAAATATACCAGTTTGAATTATTTCATTAAATAAAAATACATCTCTCTTATTGATATTAACTTACATTCACATTGAATATGATTTGTATATTTATTTATTTGTCAATTTTTAATTTCATTAACATAAAACATACATCAACAAGCCTTTTAGAAAATATGTTATCCTCATAATTACATGATCCGAAATGAAAAATCATTTTTATTTTAAGAAATAACACTTATTTCCTTTTAGTTTGAATATTTAAGAAATAAGTTATTATATAAATATGAAATATGATATTCTCTGTGTGTGGATAAATTTCTATAGAACATAATTTACATGTTATGATATTAAAGTTATGGTACTGAAACCATATACATTATAATTTAATAACATCATGATAAAACCCATTATTATGGATACAAAATTTTATCCAAATAATTTTCTCAAGATATGTTATACAATATATTGAATCTAAAACAATTTTATCAAACACATAATATCATATATATTATTATAATAACACATTTTTAGTAAAAAAAATCTCTTACCGTATATGAGACATGACATTATGATACCTACTATAAACATAGATTTAACTAATCTTTGTATATTTCTTTTCATTTGAATCATTAACATACAAACTCTTTTCATCATCACAAGAATAGAAACTATGAGATTTATCAATTATATTATTTATTATGAAATCATATATATCAAAAACATTATAAAATTTTTAAATTTTCTATAAAATACAATTCAAAACCTATGTATGGATTTATAAAACTTGATTAATGTAATATAAATTCTATGGTGTTTCAAAACATTCTTCAGGTATTCTAAATAAATCCATCTTATGGAATCATAATCCAGATTCTAATTAAATCATGGTTCTGATAACCATGACTATTTAGTTGAAAGATCACTAATAGACTCTCAAAATAAGTTTCTTTCTTCTAGTTTGAAGTACATCTTAGTTGTACTATAAACACAACCCGATATCACAGACACAACATGATCTAAAAATATATTCTAAAAACCTTAAAAATATGTGGTAAAACATTCATGATATAATTAATCATTAGATAAAATACTTAAACATACAGAATTACATAATGATAGCATGCCTTAGAGGATATATACAGTCACACCTACTCATTAGAATACTCAATCATAGTGAGTATATGAGCAGAAACTATAGTTTCTTACATCTTCTTACATATAAATATTTCCAATCCTCATTTTATTTAGTATATGCTTCAATGATATTATAGATTAATATTTTGAATAAATTCAACAATAATTTACTCTAAAATGGGTTACTATAAAACATTTCTCATATTCTTGCATAAAAATTGTTTTTGGGTTATCATTCTTATGGGATTCATAAAATTCCCCTTTATGTTTTGTCTATTTATCTCCATTTTAGGTTTAATTATGATAATGGTAAAAAAATATCAAAAAAACATTTCATTGGATTAGTATCACGTATTGAATTTTTTTTATTAATTTATTTAATTTTTTCACTTTTAAATGATGATCCCTTTTTAATTATCTTCACCATTCATGGCCACAGATTCCATTTCAATAATCAATGAGTCTTGTTTGGGGTTCCTCACAGGACATAGTTATTTAGGTAGGAAATAATATTAATAATATCATATATGAATGTTTTATTATTATGTGGAAAATATATTTCCAAATACAATCTATGGATAAATAAATATTTATTTTTCAATTATCCTAACACATTGGGATTCCCATATAACAAAAACCCTATAACACACTGAGTTTTTATAAAACCATTTTTATTATAAATTTAATTTCATTGATGTATTGGATTTAAAACTACACCATGTTAAATATTCATTATTCACATCACTATTTTAATCTTGTGTTACCCACAACATCAGTTGAGCTTCTACTACATGCAACACTATATACCTATGAAAAAACTTTTTATTATTAGAATTATTAAAATGAGACAGTTATAATTTAGTTTTTAAAGAGACTAATATCAATAGTAATTCCTAATTTTTAAATATTAGTTATAATTTATTGTATTAATAAAACATATTGATAATGAAATATATAATTTTCGGTTTAGTCTACATTTTTTTGAAAAAAACCATTCTCTCAAATGAACTATATTAATGTCATTTTGTGAAAAACAATAAACATAAATTAAAAAACTATTATAAATATAGTTAGGTAAAATACAATTAATTTTTTAGTTAAAAATTTCAAAATTATTGTAGAGTGATGTTTTTCGTTTTTTATGAAATATTTCTTTTTTGGATGAATAGTGAATCATATTGATTTTTAAATGAAATATATTTTTCTGTTTTAATTTATTTATATAGATAAATTATTGATTAGTTACATTTAAAATAATATTTAGTTAAATAATTTATTCATTAATCGAATTTATATCAATCAAATTAATTTTACATTGAAATTGGTAATAAAAAACGTTTTGAACTTTTGAAGTTTTTCACTTTTAAAACATGTCATCTCACACCTTCTACAGGATTAATTTTAAATTAATTTAAAAAAAATTATGTTCATATAATATGGATAAATGGATTCCATATTTTCAATGAGCATGATTTATAATTTCTATTGTGGTCAATTCCATTTTTTACAAAACAAATTTGTAAATGTAATTAAAATTTATTACAGTGATTGAGGAAAAAATGAGTTTACTTAGGGGATAAACTATAACTGAAGGGGTGTAATAACATAGAAAAATAAATACTATCCATTTTTTATATTTCTACAATATACTCAATTTTATGTAATTTTAGGTAATTTTTGGAGTCACATGATGTATGGGACCCCTCTAAATATTGTTTACTTTTTTATAACTACAAAAACGCCAATCCTCTTCCATAATAAGAGGGAACTAAACCACATCACTTTTTCAATATATAAATACCATTAGATTCACCAAAACCTACTAAAATATTCTACAAACATAATTCCATTCATTCTATAGGGCACACATTGGGAAAAAATCTTCTAAGGAATTCCTTTGGTGCAAACCAAAAAAAGATACCCAAAGAAGAGGAAACATCCATCCACATGCACATTTGTTTTATTTCATTCTCCACACCAAATATTATTATTATTCCATGATTATATATTTAAATATATATAATAAATATACTGAGATGTTTTAATATCAATTTCATGACCTAAAACCACAAAATCAACATTAATTGGGGTATGCAATCATCATTCTGGTGTACAACGGACTACCTTTTCAGGAACTGATGTCATTAGTTTTTACATTACCACCATTAAAGGGTGGGAAAAATTGTCGAATTGATTTTTTATATGATAAATATTTTATTAATGATCTAATTATGATTATTAAAATATTATATAACACATACCTTATTAATTTATATGTTTTTTAATATGAGAAAATCGTTTGTGGAAGTGTGAACTACAACATCCTCAAAGTGATTTCATTCGTTCAAACTTTTCAAGAAATTTATTAAGTATTGGTTTACTAAATGTATTTGTTATATAAGAAAAAAATCTAATTGAATTAATATATATAAATATAATTTTATTTTATTCTTTCTTTTAATATGAAAATTAAATGAAAACAACTTTCAGGTGCACGTACGGTCTGCCTTCTCTATTAACAAGGTATTTCATTTCTTATTTATATATATTATAGATTATTATATATACATATACTGAATATATATTATATTTATATTTGATTTATATGTAGGGATATTTTTAAATCATGATATAAGTAATAGGAAGAAAATTAAAACAAATCAGAACACATGTGAAAAACAGAGCTGTCATTACCAAAAACATAACATTAACATTGAATTGTTAATAAACATGCCATATGTATGGAATTATATAATTAAATATTGTTATATAATATATTTAATATACACTTATATTTATTATTCATGATATTCTTACAATTACGAAGATATTCGATACATATTGTGTGGGGATTTCTAGTCTAACTTTAATTTCTGTGTGGCATAAGCCTTATTCATCACTCATTTAATTTGTGTTGTGTATATACATAAAATTAATGTAATATATGATCCTTATCATTAAATTTATTATTATTTACATACCGTGTTTTATAATCTCTATTACATGGGGTTTTACGGTTCAATATTTTGAAAATTGGAACAGTTGTTTTGTCTATATTCTCCTACATTAAGACACATTTTTTTGATAAAGATATATATATATATATATTCATTTACAATTTGTATATACTACCATTTGACAAGTTATATATTTAATATCTATATTTTATTGATATTTTAATCATTATGTTGGCTTATAAGCTCATTGGTATTATTTTCAGAAGTAGACAAAGTGGTACGAGTGTATTGCTACAATTTCTTCATTATCGTGATTTTTTACAATTATGAATCCATTAATGAAAAATTTTGATATGTCTCTCAATATTTCTCTTAATTTTTTTTTTCTCTAGTTGTTCATGATATCTTCAGGTTTTAGTACTATTTTCCATCTTTGGTACTGTACATCATTAATAAAATGATTTAAAAAATCATACATAATTTCTATCATAGGATAGAAATCTATTTTATTTTAAAATAATGTTTTATAAAATGATTTTGGAATTTTTTTAAATGATATTCTAGTATAATTTTCAATGAAAAATAATTTTAAAAATGTTTTATTATTTTCAAATATTCCATAATATTTTTCAATGATTTTTTCAAATGAATTTTTTACTAAATATTTTATTTTCTAAAAATTATTTCTCAAAGAAGAAGGTATATTTTCTGTATGAAATAATTGTAAAATATATTTCAAATTTATTTTCCATCTAAGATGAAATACATTAGTGTTACTCATTCTATTCGGGGAATCTTATCCAATGGTATCATTCATACTCTTTCTCAATATATTTTATCATTTGATGGAATAATATCTATGAAATTTTTTTCTCTTCCATGGGTTATATGTTTATGAAACTAGCTTATTTTCACATGTTATGCTCTCTTTAAATGATTGTGAATCCTATTTTTTCCCAGAGGTTAATATATGATGAAATGTCTATGATTCCCATTTTTCATTTCATGGGATTGATATTATGATTTTTTGTGATCTTGTTCACACATTCATATGATTTAATTATGATATAGGTGGAACCTATATATACCTCCAACGGATTAGGTAAACAATGATATCTCAGGAGATAGGCATGGATAGAAAGGGGAGTGAACTCGGTTGAGGGAATGACTTTGTCTACAATCAGAGTCTCAGAATTGAACCTTTACTTCTAATATTTTCAGGGGAGTGAAACCTGACTACCAAGATAGTTTGGTTAATAAACACTTTCCAATATTATGGCCTTGGAATTAATCCATGATTACTATAAAAATCATTTTAATATGATTATGTGTATACAATACTTCTATGTCTTATTCCCATGTTATGTTTTCATGGAATACTCTATTTATTCTTTTATGATTCATGTATTTTTAAATTCCTATATTTATTCCATGAGTAATGATTATATTCATTAATATGTAGGGTATGATCATATAATGTAACAATCGTATTCTTATACCCTTATTCTCATGATTATGCATACATATCTTCCTTATTTACCCTTACTGGGCATCTGGGATCACCCCTTTTTAAGTTTCCTTTCCCCATGTTGTGAAGATATGTCATATCTATGTTGTTTCATAGAAGGGTTCTAGTCTTGGAGTATATAGTGGGATATAATATATCTATCTTATGTAAAAAAATTTATGTTTCCATATTCCCAAATGCACTAAAATAATATGATATTTGAGCATAGTTTTGGGTAAAATATTAAATGGTACATAAAAGTGATGTAATATCTTTGTATGAAAAGTGAGGGATTCTATAGTGTGTATCCATGATAAATTTTAGACAACTATTGGAAACTAAGATTATCATCACATAGTGAGAACCTTATAGACATGTCTATGTAGAAGTCTAAGGTCGAAATGTCCTAGAATTTTTGTAATGGATAGTGTGTGTGGTTTACAATAAATATATTCCTATCTAGATACTACATATTGATGTGTCTTTGTCACATCTGTACATTGGTGTAACAACCCATATAACACCATATTCATCTAATATCAATCATGAATTGGGGAAGTACAATGGGACTTACTACACACTTGGTTTGACATTCCTAGGAGCTATGCATTGTGAATTCAAAAACTATTCAAAAATCATCATGAAGGATTTAAAAATAAGTTGAAATGAATAACATAGTATAATACTAAGGTTTCATAGATTATATAATGTGTCATAATTTATACATTATATAAGTGTTTTATCATGATATAATGGTTTACCAATGAAATGCACTGTGTTGCATTTGTTGTCAATGAGGCATGATGTTGTCATGGAATTAATGGATGTGAAGGAATGTCAAGATGTGAATGAAACAGGATGTGATGGTGTTGGTGATGAAGGAGAATGGCCATGGTACTTAGAGGCATGTCACATAGGAGATTCAATAAGTGACATAGGATGTTGTGGTTGAAACATTATCTATGAATATCAGACGATTGTAGAACTGATCTTAATGTTTCAATACTTGTATCAAGATGATACTAAGTGACAACACTTGAAGAATGAATGATGATGGAGCATCATTACATCAGACGATTGATGAGCTGATCTTTAAGTTCAAAGAACTTGTATCAACTGGATACAATGTCACAACAATATTAGAAGACCATGCATTGTGTTGACAATGCATGAGGAGATGAAGATTATCCATCCACAATCACTGAGTGGATGATGTGCATTAATGAAGACCGTGCACTATCTCTTAGTGCATGATGAATTTGAAGAAGATCCAACTTCATCTCTTATTGGATCATAGAAGAATGTTGAAGAATTATTTGATTCAGGAGCTATGGTTGAAGATGAACCTTCGGGAATTCGATATCTTAAGTGAAGATCATATGAGAGGAGGATTGATGAATTCCTAAGAAGAAGAGAGAAGAAATGGCTTAGAGGAGAATGGCATTTGGCATTTTTCATATGGAGTACTTTTTTTAAAAACAAAGTATTATTCTGTCCTTTGCCAAAAAATTTGGCCAGCTAAGAGCACCTTGAGGGTTCAACCCCAAGGCATGTGGGCACTAGGCACCACGCCCATAGGGGAACCCGTGGGGCAAGCCTAGGGCGGCAGGGCCACGCAGGGGTGTCACGCCCGCGCGGCAGCGGCGCAGGAGCGCGGCAGGAGTGCACGGTGGGCGCTAGGAGTGCGCCCGCAGGGAGCAGAGGTGGGTGCAGAGCACACCCGCAGAGAGAACCAGGTGCGGGGCGGCACCGTGGAGGGAGAAGTTCAATCGAGGGATGAATGGCAGCGAATGTTTGATAAACCGCGGAAAATCTGCTCGTCGTTTCGATGTGGGACACGGCAAAATTCATCGGGAGCGCATCCTGGCCGTCCGAGTGATCGCGCGGCTGATCTCGGCCGCCCGATGCATCGCGCCGCTCGCGATCTAATCTGAGCCGCTCCAGTTCAGATCCAGGCCGTTCAAAGAGAAGAACCAACGGTGCTGAGCTTATCTACTTCCCCGAGCTCGGCTGAGGCCTCCCCGCGCATTCCCGCAGCCACCTTCAAACCAGGCGCCACCCGAGCATGGATTTTGAGATTCTGGCCACCTCTGAAGAATCCAAATACACCAATGAGATCGTCTGGCCACACCGAACATGTCCATGCATTAAAATGACTCTACATGCAACAAATGAGGATTTTGAAGTTCGGCCGAGGCAAGCAACGCTGCCGAGGCCATGAAGGGTTTATACCTTTGCATGGATTGGAAGAGAAGAGGTCGTGCATGCGTTCTAAGGCGCATGCACGTAGAGAAAAATAAAAAGAGAAGAACCCGCGGAGAACCGAGGAGAATGTTCAAGATTTGAAAAAATATTGAAGATCTGAATACTTCGGGGATTTGAGATTTATCCCACGCATAAGTTTTGAGGCCTCTCTGCCTATAAAAGGAGAGCCCATGCTCTCGTTTATGTTGACTAAAGTTTTGTTGAAGATCTGGAGTCCCGTGAGAGAGCTTAGCCTCGCGAAGTAGAAGCCCTGTGCGTACCACTTGCGCGGCAGAAGCCCGAAGCCTCCTGTTGGCTTCGTGAGTTCCTTTCGCGCACACTTGCGCGGAAGAAGAAGAAGGGGGACCCTTGTGCGCCTTCCCCTTGCGTGACAGGAATAACTCGAGGCCGCATTCTTGCACGCTCGTGGTTGATTCCCTCTCTGCCTGCGTATTTGCGCGGCAGGAGGAAGTGCACACGGGTGTTGTACTTGCACACCCCGCGGCAGTGGCACTTGCGCGGCACTTGTGCACCCTTGTGCCTTGTGTCTTGCGCGACCCGTGACTCAAGCATTTGCGTGGTGCGTGAAGGAGGACAGCCTACTGTGTTTGTGCATACTTGAATAAACAATAGGAGGCCGAGGCATAGGGCCTTGTGTGTGCACCAAGTGAAGAACACACCTTCTGTGTGTGCAAAAATAGAAGAAGGCAGTGTGTGTGTGTGCCAAGTGGAGAAGAAGACCCGAGGCCTTAGTGCCTTGTGTGAAGTGAAATAACACACCTTAATGGTGTATGTGCAAAACAAGAAGGCCAAAGACTTACCTTAGTGGTGTGTGTGCAATAGAATAAAAAGGCCGAACCTAGTGTGTTCACTAAGTGAAGTGTATACACTTAGAAGAAGTGGAAGACTCCCACACCAACGAACAACACACTTGTGAGTGTGTAAACAAAAAGAATAAAGTGTGTGAAGAATTGAGAAGGTGTGTGCTTAAAGATAATACACCCTTTGTGGGTTTATTGCACCAAGAGAAGACGAAGGGGAGTGCATGATTACATTCATGAACATGCACACGTGAACAAAGATAAATCAGGTTGTGTGCAATTGAGTTGTCCACGAACAGGAGTTCTTGAAGAGTTTTGAGAAGCCATGCAATCAGTGCATGAGGATTCAGAGTTGCCATGCATTCAGTGCATGAAGTTGAATTCCTGTGAGACTGGACCAGACTGAAGTTAAAGATATCAGTTGTCTGAGTATTCAGTAGTTGGAGAGAGGCCAGGTCATCCTTAGAAGAAGGAGATAAATCCTGAGCAAGACGAGAAGACCTGATCAACTCAAGTGATCAGTGGTACAGAGCAAGGCCAACAGTCTTTATCCCAGGCTGCTGAAGATACTTTAAGAAGCTTAAAAAGAAGAAGAGCTACTCGTGTGACTCGAGGAGCCAAGAGAATCCCCCTGTGAGACTCAGGGTGGAAGAAGTCTTCAGTGGGATTCTGGAGCAGGCCAGTGGGACTCTGGTAACACCGTGGGACGCAATATAAAGACCCTCCTGTGGGACTCAGGAGAGATACAGTGGGATTCTGTATCGACCATTGTAATTCTAACAAGTTATAATGGAGAAACCATGTTGGGGCGTATAACCAACATGGCAAGGACGTAGGCCTTTGGTGCCGAACCTTGTAAATCCTTGTGTCCTGTGCCTTTACATTTACTGCATTACTCGAGGAAAGGCTGAGAGATACAAGAAGAGTGGATCGAGGCTTTAACCAGCCATAGAGGTTTAATTGATAAAGAATCAATTAGTAAAACGTTATAAAGGATCACTAATTCACCCCCTCCCCCACTCAGTGATTCACACTGATCTGGGCACTTCAATTGGTATCAGAGCGAAGGTTGCCTATAAAAGATCCAAGAGAGTCTATATGGAGTGCAGATTTGAGGAAATGAAAGAACAGCCTCAAATGGAGATATCTTCCAAGACTCTGAAAAACAGAATGAAGAAACAGGCAAAGAAGATGAAGAAGAAGGCTGGTTCAATCAGAGAAACTCCTTCTATGGAAGGAAATGTGAAAGTCACATCAGATGACAATTCCTTTTATCATTATTCTGATGAAGCCTGCTCTAGCTGTGATGAAGATGGAAGGAACAATGATCTTCTAAATGCAATCAAATATCTTCAGAAGACAGTTCCCAAGAAAGTGACAATGTGTATAGCTACAGGCATCCTTGATCTTCAAGAAGAAAAATTACAGCTAGAAGATGAAGCCAATTCTCTGGAAGTCCAATTGGCAAAAAGGGTTGGCATAACCAACACTCTCAGAAAGCTGGTGAAGGCTATAGATGAAACCGTTTCTCTTTGCAATGAAATATATGAAGACACTACTGAAGAATTACAAAGAAGCCTTTCTGACAATGAAATCTTTATGATAATGATCAAAGAAGTTTTCCATGCACTGGAGAAGTTGCACAAAGTGTCAATGAATGTCAGAGATGCTCAACTCGAAGACAAAGTCAAAATGGTGAAGGAGCTTGACAATTCATTGCCAGAAATGAATAAGGTGCATGAAGACCAGATAAAGCAGCTGAAAGAAAATTGGGAAGGAAGGCTAAGAACTATTGAGGATGAGAAGAACTCCCTCAATATGAAATGCTTCTAACTAGAGGTGATATTGAAAAATCTGCAATCACCCAAAGCTGAATCCTCCCAGTCAGCTGAAAGTAGAAATGTTGCTACTCAAGTATGCTTTGAGAAGGATGATTCTAAAAGAAAGACATCCTATAATGAAAGAGAAACATCTTCTAAAAATAAGGTACCATCCATCTCATCTTGTACTAATGCTTTTAATTGTGTTTCCACAAAAATTGCAGGATGGAAGAATAATTCCAAACAAGTATGGATGAAGACAATGAAGAAAGAAAGCTCTCCTGAAGCAGCACAACAATTCAAGACAAGTACCCTACAATCAAAAGGAATCAAAATGTCAAGATTTGTGGGTCAGTGTTGGTGTTGTAACAAGTATGGGCATTGTGAAAATGATTGTTGGTACAATCCTCTCAATGTGAAAGCACAAGGGAACCCCATGCCAAGGGGGAGCAAGCTAGAGGAAAAGAAGAAACATCCACAGGTCCAGATACATCTGTTTACTGCTAACAGATTTGGATTGCTTGATAACATCTGGGATGTGTGCAAAAGTGGTCAAATAGATACATGTCAATCTCCAACTGTATCCAGATCTCAAAAGAAGAAAAAATCACAGAACCTGGCTCAGAAAGAATCCTTGGGAAGCAAACAGAAGAGAGGTGACAATGCTCCCAAGAAGGTTTTGAAAAAGGAAAAGAAGACCTTGGAGTCTAAATCCAAGAAGGGTGATGCATCCAGAAGTACCACCAAGAAGAAATGCTTCTACTGTGGAAAGAAAGGACATATCATGGATCTTTGTGAACAAGCCATGGAACTGAATAGAAGTAGACTGGACTCAAAAAGACAATCAATCCAGAAGAATCAGAAGGCATTTATTGAAAATAAGTTGCCTAATAAAGGTAGCTTAACAGCATCAAAAGAACCATGTGGAACTTCCAGAACTGAGGCCACACTTCCAAGTGACTTACTTGTCATATGGCCAAATCAGTTGCAACTTGCCAAAGATCTGCAGAGAGCTGAAGATGAAGTTCTGGCAATTGCTAAGGCAAAAGGAAAGAAAAAGATTTCACATGAAGATCAAGTTCTGTGTGTGAGGTGCAATCAAGCTGGACATACTAGTGATAAATGCATGATATTCATTCCAGCTCAGAAGGGATTCTTCAAAAGAATGAATATTGCACCAGGAGACTCTAGTGCTCAAAAGGCACCTAGAAATACAGGAGTCACACACAAAGAAGTTAAAGAGGTGTTGAGATCCACACCAGCACAAACATCATTGAAGATCAAATGTGCAAGTGTGAAGAATGGTGAAAATGGGACATCTCGGTTGAGAGAATCTTCTCAACCTTGTTGTTCACATTGATGAACCAAGGAGGTTACATCTTATTCCCTTATACTTCTGGTATTTACATGTGCTAACACTTCAGGGAATTGAAGATGATGATCATTCTCAACTGGAGGATGGTTTCGACAGAATGGAGTGCACCCCTTAAGGGGGAGCCAATCTGTAGAAGATGGGATTCTAAGATTTAATACCATCTTGAGAAAAGTGAAGGTATTCCAATCATACATTCATCCCTTGTTTCTTAATTGAATTTATCTTGACAATTAAGGGGGAGTATTGATTGTAGACAAATTGATGAAAGGGGGAGCTTTATCTTTGCACTGAACTTTCTAATGATTTTTGTGAAGTATGTGCAGGATTTAACAATTCATTATTATATCTGAAAAATTTCAACCCCTTGGAGCATGATCTCACATGTACAGTGAATGTTGGACAGCATTGAGTACCTTGGTTACATCACTCTTGTTTTCTACACCGGGTTAGCCCAAGTAGACTTAGAGTTGATTTACTAAAGGTTCTTTACTAAAGAGAACATGTGACATCATCCCTCTCTTAGTGTTTTTCAAGAAAATACTTTTCAAAGGGATGAAGAGATTTTTGAAAGAGAACCACACCACATCTTTTCATTTGATTTCCAATAAGGGGGAGAAAATATTGGCACACATATTGACCCATTCATATGTGCAGAAGTAGTGTATTGACAACAAATACAAAGGGGGAGATTGAAATGCACTGTGTTTCATTTGTTGTCAATGAGGCATGATGTTGTCATGGAATGAATGGATGTCAAGGAATGTCAATATGTGAATGACAAAGGATGTGATGGTGTTGGTGATGAAGGAGAATGGCCATGGTACTTAGAGGCATGTCACTTAGGAGATTCACTAAGTGACATAGGATGTTGTGGTTGAAACATTCTCTATGAATATCAGACGATTGTAGAACTGATCTTAATGTTTCAATACTTGTATCAAGATGATACTAAGTGACAACACTTGAAGAATGAATGATGATGGAGCATCATTACATCAGACGATTGATGAGCTGATCTTTATGTTCAAAGAACTTGTATCAACTGGATACAATGGCACAACAATATTAGAAGACCATGTATTGTGTTGAAAATGCATGAGGAGATGAAGATGATCCATCCAAAATCACTGAGTGGATGATGTGCATTAATGAAGACCGTGCACTATCTCTTAGTGCATGATGAATTTGAAGAAGATCCAACTTGATCTCTTATTGGATCATAGAAGCATGTTGAAGAATTAATTGATTCAGGAGCTATGGTTGAAGATGAACCTTCGGGAATTCGATATCCTAAGTGAAGATCATATGAGAGGAGGATTGATGAATTACTATGAATGAGAGAGAAGAAATGGCTTAGAGGAGAATGGAATTTTGTATTTTTCATATGGAGTACTTTGTTTAAAAACAAAGTATTATTCTGTCCTTTGCCAAAAAATTTGGCCAGCCAAAAGCACCTTGAGGGTTCAACCCCAAGGCATTTGGGCACTAGGCACCACGCCCATGGGGGAACCCGTGGGGAAAGCCCAGGGTGGCAGGGCCACGCATGGGTGTCACGCCCGCACGGCAGCGGCGCAGGAGCACACCCGAAGTGCATGGTGGGCGCTAGGAGCGCGCCCGCAGGGAGCAGAGGTGGGCGCAGAGCGCGCCCGCAGAGAGAACACGGTGCGGGGCGGCACCGTGGAGGGAGAAGTTCAATCGAGGGATCGATGGCAGCGAATGTTTGATAAAATGCGGAAAATCTGCTCGCCGTTTCGATGTGGGATGGGGAAAAATTCACCGGGAGCGCATCCTGTCCGTCCGTGTGATCATGCGGCTGATCTCAGCCGCCCGATGCATCGCGCCGCTCGCGATCTAATCTGATCTGCTCCCGTTCAGATCCAGGCCGTCCAAAGAGCGGATCCAACGGTTCTGAGCTTATCTTCTTCCCCGAGCTCGGCTGAGGCCTCCCCGCGCATTCCCGCAGCCACCTTCAAACCAGGCGCCACCCGAGCATGGATTTTGAGATTCTGGCCACCTCTGAAGAAGCTGAAGACACCAATGAGATCGTCTGTCCACACCGAACATGTCCATGCATTAAAATGACTCGGCATGCAACAAATGAGGATTTCGATGTTCGGCCGAGGCAAGCAACGCTGCCGAGGCCGTGAAGGGTTTATACCTTTGCATGGATTGGAAGAGAAGAGGTCGTGCATGCGTTCTAAGTCGCATGCACATAGAGAAAAATAAAAAGAGAAGAACCCGCGGAGAACCGAGGAGAAAGTTCAAGATTTGAAAAAATCTTGAAGATCCGAATACTTCGGGGATTTGAGATTTATCCCACGCTGAAGTTTTGAGGCCTCTCTGCCTATAAAAGGAGAGCCCATGCACTCGTTTATGTTGGCTGAAGTTTTGTTGAAGATCTGGAGTCCCGTGAGAGAGCTTATCCTCGCGATGTAGAAGCCCTGCGCGTACCACTTGAGCGGCAGAAGCCCGAAGCCTCCGGTTGGCTTCGTGAGTTCCTTTCACGCACACTTGCGCGAAAGAAGAAGAAGGGGGACCCTTGTGCGCCTTCCCCTTGCGTGACAGGAAGAACCCGAGGCCGCATTCTTGTGTGCTCGTGGTTGATTCCCTCTCTGCCTGCGTATTTGCGCGGCAGGAGGAAGTGCACGCGGGTGTTGCACTTGCACACCCCGCGGCAGTGGCACTTGCGCGGCACATGCGCACCCTTGTGCCTTGTGTCTTGCGCGACCCGTGACTCAAGAATTTGTGTGGTGCTTGAAGGAGGACAGCCTACGGTGTGTGTGCATACTTGAATAAACAAGAGGAGGCCGAGGCATAGTGCCTTGTGTGTGCACCAAGTGAAGAACACACCTTCTGTGTGTGCAAAAATAGAAGAAGGACGTGTGTGTGTGCCAAGTGGAGAAGAAGACCCGAGGCCTTAGTTCCTTGTGTGAAGTGAAAGAACACACCCTAATGGTGTATGTGCAAAACAAGAAGGCCAAAGACTTACCTTAGTGGTGTGTGTGCAATAGAATAAAAAGGCCGAACCTAGTGTGTGCACTAAGTGAAGTGTATACACTTAGAAGAAGTGGAAGACTCCCACACCAAAGAACAACACACTTGTGAGTGTGTAAACAAAAAGAATAAAGTGTGTGAAGAATTGAGAAGGTGTGTGCTTAAAGATAATACACCCTTTGTGGGTTTATTGCACCAAGAGAAGAAGAAGGGGAGTGCATGCTTACATGCATGCACATGCACACAGGAACAAAGATAAATCAGGTTGTGTGCAATTGAGTTGTCCAAGACCAGGAGTTCTTGAAGAGTTTTGAGAAGCTATGAAATCAGTGCATGAGGATTCATAGTTTCCATGCATTCAGTGCATGAAGTTGAATTCCTGTGAGACTAGACCAGACTGAAGTTAAAGATATCAGTTGTCGGAGTATTCAGTAGTTGGAGAGAGGCCAGGTCATCCTTAGAAGAAGGAGATAAATCTTGAGCAAGACGAGAAGACCTGATCAACTCAAGTGATCAGAGGTACAGAGCAAGCCAGCAGTCTTTATCCCAGGCTGCTGAAGATACTTGAAGAAGCTTAAAGAGAAGAAGAGCTACTCGTGTGACTCGAGGAGCCAAGAGAAGCCCCCTGTGAGACTCAGGGTGGAAGAAGTCTTCAGTGGGATTCTGGAGCAGGCCAGTGGGACTCTGGTAACACTGTGGGACGCAGTATAAAGACCCTCCTGTGGGACTCAGGAGAGATACAGTGGGATTCTGTATTGACCATTGTAATTCTAACAAGTTATAATGGAGAAACCATGTTGGGGCGTATAACCAACATGGAAAGGATGTAGGCCTTTGGTTCCGAACCCTGTAAATCCTTGTGTCATGTGCCTTTACATTTACTACATCACTCGAGGAAAGGCTGAGAGATACAAGAAGAGTGGATCGAGGCTTTAACCATCCATAGAGGTTTAATTGATAAATAATCAATTAGTAAAAAGTTATAAAGGATCACTGATTCACCCCCTCCCCCTCTCAGTGATTCACACTGATCTGGGCACTTCAACCAACATGATTTCTATTTTTTACTCTATGTTTTTTTATTTTTATTCAATGGATGGAACAATAAAGAATTGCTATAATAATGACTGTGAAGAGAAATGAAATGAATATTATCCAGATCATCTAAATGTTATGGAATCTGGAATGAAAAAACACATTAATATGCTAACATATCTTTCTCAAACTATAAATCATGATGTGATTCTAAATTAGAAAAGGAGATAAAAAGTTTCTTTGAGTCCTTCAGGAGGGAATGAACATGTTCATTCTGTGGGTCTTCTAATCCACTTGTTTTTTAATAATATGTTAGTACCAATGAAAAGATTTTTTTTATTCTCCATTTCTATTAACATGAGAAATTCATTTTGGATATTTATCATTTTGATGGTGAATCGGACTAGTGGTGTACTTAAATCAACAATAAGTGGTATGAAGATAAAATTGAATCCATGGATTTAGATTCATTCAATAACTTATTTTTCAATGACTAATTTCCTCTTATTCTTCATAAAAATACCAGGAAATATTTCCTTGAGTAAAACCAAAGGGATGATGAATCCATTGGTACCTACAAGTATAATTTTAGTAGATATGAGAGGTAGGATTCTTATATTACTATCTAACCCAAAAGTAATGTTGATAGATTATTTAGTGGATTAATTATATGTCCCATAACAGATCTATCTATAAGAGAATTTAGTATCAATTAAGGTATTATGTGTTTTTAAATAAATCTTTAGATATTGGTCTATGTTATGTATCAATCTCATGCTTTTGTAAAAAAAGGATGATGTATTTCAAAGGAAAATATAAAAACAGGGGAGAGAATAAGACAATCTATCATTTATTCTCTATGTGATGGAATAATCATAGGAGAAATAATATTAAAGAGTGTAATAAATTTTTTAAGTGCAGAAAGTAAGTACCTTGGGAATTTTATAGTCAAGTGATGGGAAGAATATAGCTAAAATGTGAATGGAGATAATGATGCATAGAATGAACCTCCCACACATCTGTGCTTATGTGTAAAAATAAGGGTCATTTTGATTATAGGTGCCCAATACAGATGGTTAATTGTGACCACCAATGACAGTAACCTCATAAGACAAGGGACACATAGAAATATAATGATATCACATTTTCTAAATATTGGTGGGATAATGATGTGTTGATAGGTACACTTACAATCCACTCTAAAAATACTAATTTCTTATATTATTTTAGATCTACCCTATTTTTCTTTCCATAATAATTTTCTAAGGGTATCAATATTCCACCCAAACAATTAGATATAGAATTAGTAGTACAAACCCCTAATGGTATGATTATTCCATCTTAAGTGAATTATTTATCTCCATTTTATGTTTGTTAAAATTTTCACCCTACAAATTCTGTCATTCTTTATCAAGTTGAATTTGGTGGAATCTTAGGCTTTAATTTGATTTATATTACTAAATACCCCATTAAAATTCATAGAAGGGAAGTTATCTATAACATTTAAAAACAAATTATGATTTTATATGAACGGGATGGTAATTTTGAACATCTTATGTATATTTCATCCAGTGCATTGGTCTTAATTGACATTCAAAATTTGTGTTTATCATAAATGGTTTTAGAAAAACTCGACATCGATGATATTCATATTTCATGGGAATTTGTAGTTGTCTTACCAAATGTAATTTAAATCCTTCCACCAAAACCTGATGTTGAGTTCTCAATATAACTCATAATCGGAGGAACAATATTTTCTAAAACTCCATGTAGAATATCCCTTGTTGAGTTATAGGAATTGAATAATAAAATCCAAGGAAAAATGGTAAGGGTTTCATTCACCTAGTGTCTCACCTAGGGGTACACTGGTACTTTTTTGTGAAAAATAAATTTGACTAAATTTGACTGTGAATTTATTACATGTACATGATTAATATCACTATCGAGAACAAGTATCATCTTCCCTCTATTGACAAATTTTTTGATAATTTTTTTGAATCTCAATACATTTCAATGATTTCCCATTATTCTCAATATCATCAATTAAGGGTCAATATGGAGGATATACCTAAGATGAAATTTCAAAAAAGGTTTTTATTTTGTGAACATATATTGATTCTATCCGGTCTTACTAATTTCATTTTAAATCATCATGGATTTTGTGAATAGATTCATTCTAGATTACCTTGATCAGTTCTTGTTATTCTTTATATATGATATTCCTATATATTCAATGTGTATGTAAAAGCATGAAGTCCAACTGATATTTTTACTAATAACCCAATTGAATGGGAAACTATCTGAAAATTTAAAAATGGTGAATTATGGAGGAAAATAGATTCATTTTTTGTTTATATAATCATAAGATATGGTATAACAGTATATTCATCAAATAGGAAGTTTATCAGGAGTTTTCTTAGACCAGCGACGGTGACTGAGATCCATAGTATTCTTGGTTTATATGGACATTATTGATGGTTTGAGTATAATTTCTCATGACCATCTAGTCCTAAGAAAAAGTTAATTTGAAATGGTGACAAGTTCCTCTAAGCAAATGAATATGAAAGAAAATCATGCAAGTGAAGAGAAGGATATTCAGTTCACATGTTCATACATTACCATATAGTATAGAATAGTTTTAAGTCTATATTGATTCATCCAAGAAGGTATTTTTGAAATGATATTAAAAATTATAATATAGTTATTGAAAAATCTTCATGAAAATTGAAGATTCATTAGAAACATTACACAACCCATGATTTGTAGTAAGATTTGGGAATTGTCTCATTTAAGATATGGAGTCATAATATTCTAGGAGAAATCTGTGATATATATATAAATTATAAAAGTTGTATGTATATATTCACATAGAAATAAATGATCATTCCCAAGTGAATTTGGTTATATATGATAAAGGATTATGATTTATAAATTCATTACCACCCAGGGAAAGGGAGAAAGGTGGATGATGCTTTGAGTCAGAATGAGCATGATAGATTATACATTATAAGGGTTTCAACATATCTAATATTTCTAGATTTGTAGAGGATGGGATTGGAAATCCTAAATGATGGGTCAAAATCTTTTCATTCTCAATTAAATGTTCATCCCTATATCAAAGTCAATTTTAAAGAAGCACATAAGGAAGATGTAGAGGTTAAAAACATGGTTAGAAAGTTTCTTAAGTTTAACCTAGATTTGGATGGAATAAGATTGATTATAAATCATGTATGGGTTCTTTCCGAACCGAAATTGAAGACGAAGCTGTTAGTGGAATAGAATAGTTATTTATTGTCTATTTATACTATAATAATGAACATTTATAAATACTTGAAATAATACATCTATTTTTATGGAATTAAGATAGATATTGCAAATTTTGTGTCTCGATGCTTGGTATACGAACATGTTAACACTAAAATATAAAATTCTAAGTGAATGTTGAATACACTAATCATACCCGAATGGAAATGGGAGAATATAACTATTTATTTTGTAGATATAAACCCAAAAAGCTATAAGTAGGATAATTAAATATATGTGGTATTAAATTTTCCTTCTTTGTTAGCACACTTCATCACTATCATAAAATACCTCTCTATGGATTAGCATTCGGGGATATAAATTAAGGAAGTGGTATAGTTGCATGAAGTACTACATTACATTATATCTGATTAGGATACGAGGTTTAACTCAATTTTAGAGTGGTGAATTTAGAAATCCCGTAATATGGAATTGAGTTTTAGCACTTCTTATAATCCTCAAACGGGTGGTCAGTCTAAATGAACAACAAAACCTGAAGAAGATTTGTTTAAATCTTGTTTTCTGGAGTTCAAATTTTTTTGGTATCAACACCTTCCTCTAGTTGGGAAGGAATCCCACTCTGATATTAAATATGGAGCTCAAACATTTGGGAATGAATTTTGAGAAAGAAATCTATTTTGACATGAGATATCTAACGACATGGCCATGAGGTTTAGATCCATTTAGAAGAATTTTGATGTAGCTAAAAGTAGGAAAAAAATTATACTTATAATCATTGATGTGATATTGAGTTTAATTTTGGTGAGAAGTTGTTTCTATGAATCTATGATTGATGAAGGTTATGAGATTCTAGAAGAAAGTGTAACGAAGCCTTAGGTACATTGTCCCCATTGAAATTATTGATCGTATTAGGATAGTGGAAAAAAACATGGAACTTTTTCCAAATCTATATCAAGACCATGATTTTTTCCACGTATCAATCCCAATGAATTATATACTACAACCTTAAAATGTATTGAACTGAGAGTTCACACTGCTGCAACATTATCTTTCTCTAGAGGAACAACCAATTGAAATTCTAGATCATAAAAATAGAGTTTTAAGAAGATGGACAAGTAACTCATTAAAGGTTTTGCGGACAAATCACCAGATATAGGGGGATATGTGAGGACTTTAGGATATGATGAAGAAGATGTATCCTCATTATTTTGTAACATAATAATGAAATTTGAGTGAGAAATTCATTTTAATAGTTGTAGAATTTAAAAACAATTATTTTTATGAACCACTTTATTAATAAATTAAATTTATTTAATCTAGTGAGTTAAAAACAACATGATTTTATACATATTTTATACAATAAAACAAGAAAATATTTCACTACATGCAACATTGTCTTAGATTATGCTACATGAAACAATGAGTTTCTTCGAAACAACATTTCATTATTATAATTGTTTAGAAAATAATGCTAACAAACCAGTAAACATATTACTAAGAATATTAATAACTTATTTTTAAATATTATTTATAATATTTTCATATAAATAAATCATATTCATAATGAAAAATATATTTTTCGTTAAGGAATAGACATTTTGAAAAGAATGTTTTCACAAAAGTACTATTTTTTATGTCCTTATTTTAATAATAATAAAATTAAATATATATTGTTTTATAAAGTCAATTAGATAAAATAAAAGACATTTTTTATTCATAATTTCAATATCATCTTATGTGGTTTTCTTTTATTTTATGAAATATTATATTTTTGGATGAATCAGGATAAATATTTAATTTCAAATGAAAACTTATTTTTTATCAAATTTTATTATATAGAAAAATTATATTTTAAATTTTTTATTGTTTAATTAGATAACATATATATCCATTAATCCAATTTTTTCATTGTAACATGTTTCAAATTTAAATTGGATAAAAATATTTTTAGACATTTGTACTTCATTACATGAAAAACCCATCATCTCATCCCATATATGGGGTTAATAATAAAATAACTTCAAATAATATATTTATAGAATTTAAATAATTAGATTAAATATTTATACAAATATTATTTATAATTACTACTAAAGTAAAAATAGTTTATGATAGAAAACATTATTGGAAGTATTTAAAATTAATTACAATGATTAAGGTAAAAATGAGTTTACTTAGTGGGTGAACATTAACTTAGGGGTGAAAATTACCTAGACACGTGTTTAAAATTCAATTTATGGACATATTTAGATAATATACTCCCTTTGATATAATTTTGATAATTATTTTAGGAACATGATTTAAGAGTGATATCTTAATAGTAATTACCATTTTATATTAACTAGGATATCACTCCTCCTCTACTAAAAAAGATAATGCCCCCCCACATATTCACACCTATAAATCCATTTGGATCAGTCTAAACATAACTATGTATCGTCGTAACCTTCTTCCCATCATCCAAGAAGAGTAATATTGTGAAAAAAAATAAAACCAATGAATCCCTTCTGTACAAATGAAAAAGAGTTCCCCAAAGAAGAGGTAACATACTTCCATGAGAACTTTTGTTTTATTTCGTAATCCACATCCTAGATTATTAATATTCAATGATAATATAATATCATAATATCTCAAATACACTAATATATTATTGTGTGATGTTAATTAACTATATTCACTCACACTTTTATGAATTGAGATACACAATCGTCATTCGTTTTTACAGTGAACTACTACCTCGTGATCCAATGTCTTTGGTTTTTCCATTACCACCTTTCCAGGTTGGAAATAATTTTTTAATAACTATTTTAACATGATATATATTATATTTATTATTTATTTATGCTTATGGAATTATTATGTTACACATACCGTCATGATTTTAATTTTTTGGGAATACGATAACCTTGTCTGTGGACATATGGACTACCACCTCCACAAATAGAGGTGATGCGCTCACACATTACACAGAATGTATTAAGGAATGGTTTAATAAAAATATTTTCCCCATGAAATAATAATGGTATTTTAAATATAATATATATACATATTATAAGGACCCGAACATATAAATTAAATAATATTGAATTAAATGAACAATTCACATTGAGGATCCTTTCAGATTTAGATTATTAGAGAATTAGGACATAACTATTATATCTCAAAAGATTACTAAGTAGAAACTTCTACACAGTTTATATAAAATTAAAACTCTTGAAAAAAAGAGGAATGTCTAGTTCCATGTTATAGATATAATGAGTTTTCCTTGATCCCATCCTTGACCCTATTCATCATTAAGTCATGTGAAAACATTTCAAAACATGGGATGAGCATAAAAAGATAAGTCTAAGAGGACCAGTTTGGGATATACATAACACTGAGAGGGGGGCGAATCAGTGTCAAGGACATTAAAAACCAATTTCAACTTTTATCCTTGTACCTCTTGACCTGTTGGGATATTGATTCTCTTATTCTCTTTTCCATGTCACATGAAATAATAGAAAGAATTAAGAATATGAACACAATATTTTTACAATGTTCACCACTCAATAAGAGTAGCTATATCCTTGCCATGCTGGATATGACCATTTCATGGCTTCTCCACTATTATGTGATATGTAATTATATTGGAGTGGCTAGGAAAGCAAACCTCTATCCATTGTGAGTCCCTACACATTGGTGGGGGTGGGAAACAATCCTATTCTCGGGACTAGTGAGGACCAATTCCAACTTGTAGCCTCTATCTAGTTCTTTATACTGCCAATGGCGACAGTCTTCTTCCTTATTCAAAAGGTATGTTCTGCTCTTGATCATCTTCAGTTCTCTTCACATGATTGCTTCCAAAGTAGTAGGCATGAAATTCTTCTTGCCTTCTTCTTTTCTTATTCACAAGTGCAAAACCAGTTGCACTAGGACTTATTCTTTTTCTTTAGGGTAATAACAGAATGCAATAACACTTATTATTCATTCTTAGCATGAATCACATACACCAATGTGATTATTCAAAAACTGAGGATTGACTCACAAAGCATCATCTGAATTTAACTGCCCTAAATATTTGTAGTATTTAATTGGGCATAATCTGTTCTTCTTCTTCTTCTTCCTCTTATCTTCCCGCTATTCAGTAAACCATGTAAGCTGCACACTATTCTTCTTCTTTTTCTTCTTCTTTAATGCAAAACATGCTACACTAAAACATACTCATCTTTACATGTTTTCTATCAGTGGAAAACCATATGCATCGAGGTCTTCTTCATCTCAGTTGATCAGAAGCTGGCTAGAACTTCTAGAACAACTCACAGCTTGCATGCCAATCCTTACTTGTGTGCCACCCTACTTGCCCCCCCCCCTCTTGCACGCGGACAAATAATTACGTGCCACAATTGTTCACAACTCACAACTTGTGCGCCACCTTTGTATTATACACACTTCCTTCTTGTGAGCCTCTGGAAGCTTTCACGACAACAGTTGTGTGGAAAAACTTGCGCGACAAAACTTGCACGGAAAAACCTGCGCAACAAAACTTTCGTGGAAAAACTTGCATGGAAAAACTTTTGCAGCTTATAAATAAGGTTCAGCTTGCGCGCCACTTCAGCTTGTGCGCCACCCTCTACACTTGCGCGATCAGAGTTCAAATTTTCTCTTAAGTGTTAAGCCTTAAAAAGTGAGTGGGATAGTCGTCAATTTATAGGAATTTTGGTGACTTGCGCACCGCATACACTTGCGCTTTGTTCCTACTTGTGCGCTGCTTCATCACTTGTGCACCGCTCCATCACTTGCGTGCCCTTCCATCACTAGTGTGGCACTTTCTCTGGATGGTCTTATTTTGATATGATGATGTTGGAATATGACTTGGGCGCAACATACACATGTGCTCCACTTATACTTGTGCGCCACTTATACTTGCGCGCCACACTAGCGCGCCACTTATACTTGAACACCACACTTGCGCGGCACTTATTGACTTGCATGCCAATATTTAACTTGTGCTCCATTTCATTCCTTTTCCAAAATAAGTTCTTTATATTTTCTTATTTTAGGTCCAAAAATTTGGAGAAACACTTGAAAATAGCGCCACCTTAAACTGTTCTTTTTTTCCGCCTCCAGATAGTCTATTCCTTTTTCATTTCTCTCTTCACTTCTTCCCATAACCATTATTTACCTTTCATCACGAACTCTACTATAGAGATATATATCCTCTGATAGATTAGCATTAGAATCTTCATTGTTTCATCCATTATTTTTGGAATATGAATTCCATAGTAATTCTTCATCCTCACATCAAATCCTCTTCCTTTTGGAGTGTTAATTCCAAAAAGCTCCAATCATCTATCATCATCCAAAGGTGGAGGCTTGAAGCTTCTTCAAATACCATCAATGTTACAGATAATTTATCACCTTTGATACATTTTTTTGTAACTTTAAGAATAGTACAACAATCAGCTGATTTCAAGGTAATGTGTAATTCATGACCTTCTTAGAATGCCATGTCCTTCCACACGCTATTTTCTGTTTCAGCCGTCATTCTCTACTTCATTAAAATCATATGATTTTTTCTTCAAGTAAGCTCTTTCATTGTTCTCATACAATCATGAAGCATTGCATGGTCTTCTTTAGATCCTCATTCTTCTTCAATCATTCTTATATGGATGATACTTCACCATTCTTCATTGTTGTAAACAATATGTCACCTTTGACACAAGTTCATTGAACTTAGTATCAGTTCAACAATCGTTTGAATTATTCTTCTCAGAGAATTGATCATGTATGAAATCTAATTCTATGATTCCATAACAATTCTCTAGGAAACCTCACTTCAGCCAATATCCACTAAATTTTTATTCTTTCTTCATCTATTTCTTTATTTTGACGAGTATTGACAACTGTTGACAAAAAATACAATATTTATACACAAAGTGGTGCCAACAATCTCCCCCTTTGTATTTTATTTTCAACAGCACAAAGTCTCCTCAAATGAATGTGTCAATGTAAAAATAAGAATCTTATCTCTCCCCTTTCATTTCAAACATTAATTTCACATTCACTCCCCTTATTGACAAGAAATAAAAAGTTCACGGTAGAGAGGGTATCAGCCCTTGCTTAAGCAGTGTTCCATCAATCATTTCACTCTAAGTCTACATGATCAAATCATGATGAAGAAAAAAAGAGGATTTGATTTAGACAACAAAGCTGTCCATTATCCACTGATCGTGATACCTCATGAGATGAGATCTCCAACACTTGTCTTCAAGAGTTTTCCACATTAATTCCAGTACAACGATTTTGAATGTGATAGAAAATAATCAATCCTAAAATTCATGCACTCACTTCAACAAAAGTATCATAAACATTCAAGTGAAATTAGCAGGATAAGTAGCCTTGTGGAACTTTCATTCTTTTTATGTCACCGATTGACTTAGATAATCCACTTTTTTAAAAATTTCATTATATTGAGTAATCAGGGATGATAGATTAAGAAATGAAATACCTTTTCCAATGACATAGTCCTCAGAAAATCTTCAGTGTAGTTGAATTTACTACCAACTGAAGTTGATAAATATTGATATAATGACTCTGGAAGCTTTTCCATGTGTCTCCCTCTAAAGAGAACACTTCTAATCACTGAATCTTAGGTTCTCCCCCTGAGATCTTACATCACCTTCAAATCCCTATATTTACAGAACAAATACAATACACAAAGATTTAAGGGAATAAGGTGGATCCTCCATGCTTCCTCAATGTGAGCAGGATGGCTGAGATGAATTTATCAACCATGATGATCCATTTTCTCCACTCCTCACACTTTTACATTTGATATTTAATTTTGAATGTGGATGTGTGGATATCAATACTTCTTCCATATCTTTGTGTGTGAATATCCTTTCTTCAAGAGATTTCCAGGCACTAGAATCTCCTGGAATAACATTCATCCTCTTTGTGAATTATTTTTGAGCTGTAATAAATTAAAATCACTTTCTCATAGTATGACCATCCATGTTGCACCTCACACACAGAACTTCATTGTCTTCATGTAGAATCTTCTTTTTTTATTTAACACTAGACTTAGCTTGTCTATCTTCCATTTTCCTCATTCTGTCCAGATCTTCTGCCCAAACCACCAATATATCATTAGGGATTTAGGAATTAAGATTGGATCTTCTACATGGATTCTTTTGAGTGGGTACTTTCTAAGTAGTTCTTTTTTATTCACCACCCTTCACCTATTTGGATTTATAATCCAAGGAATTCTCATCTTTCCTTCTTGAAACCTTATTGGGAGAATTTGTTTTCACATTATTCATCTGATTTCTTCCCAAGGATGCTTCTTCATTATTTCCTAGATTTTGTGGTCTTTTTTTCTTATATGAACAAGAACAATTCATATGACCACTCCTATTGAATACATCATAGATGTTATCTAACATTCCAAATCTGTTTGTAGTATATAGATGTTTCTGGATCTATGGATGTTGCTTCTTCTTCTATGTCTTCTACTTGGTATGTTGTGCATTCTATGTGGATCTATCTTCCACACTCATTCCCCTATCCACCTTATCCATGGTGATAGGTTTCATCTCACTTTTCTTCATCCAAACTTGTTTAGAATTTTACTTCCAACCTGCACTTTTCGTAGAAGCAATTTTAGAAACATTAAAACATGTTGGTATGGATGATACCTTTACTTTCTCAGCTACTTGTGATGGATCAATGAGTGAATTCACGATCTTCTTATCACATTTTTGAGGTCTTTTGACAGTAGAATCATCCAATGAACATTGGGTACAAGTAGAAACTTTTTCCTTCTTTTGTGAAGACTCAAAATGTTTCTTCTCATGATTGGTCAACTGATATTCCAACTCTAGACATCTCATATTGAGGAAGACATTTTGGTCTTAAATCATAGTCATCTTATCTTCACAAGACTTATTCAATATTTCAAATTCTTCTTCACGCATCTTTACTTTGTTTTGTAACAAAGAGACAAGTTCATTGATCTTCTAAGAGTTATCATCCAAATATAACTTCTTGAATTCATTGCCCCTTTTCAGCTCATCTCCAATTGCAAGGATCTTCTCCTCCTAATTCACGTAGACTCCCTCCTTTTCTTCAACATCTTTGATCCACTTTGAAGAACGTTCTTCAAATCCCATATTTGTTGCTTCAAAGGCTCAAACCTATCTAGAGAGCTTTAGACATACAACAATTATTCCTTGTAAGCCATTCTCCAGAACATCAGTTTCTTCTTCCAGCTGAGTGATATTTTCATACATGCACTGAAATAATCCACAAACTAGGGATATACTTTCTTTAGGAATACCATACAGAATCATTCTTAATCTATCAACTGATATTTCTTGAGATGTTGTATATTGATCATCACCACTTGTGCTAGAATTTTCATCATGAGATTAATTTCTAAATGTACTAACACATACTTCTTGATTTGTTGAGGTAAGAAGGTTGTCCATATTATTGGTGGGTATTTTCCTCACATTCTCATTACTTTCCACATCTAGTGTGTCTTCAATGTCAACTAGATAAGGAGAATCATATGCTTACACTTCTTCAGATAAGAGGGAATTCTTCTTCACCCTTCTCTTCTCTTTCCATTTCCTATTCATCATGGTCTCGTTAAAAATTGCCTTCTGATCAAAGGTAACTGAATCTTTACAAACACTGCTCTACATTGTTGAATCATTAAAGGAACTCAAATATTCAAAATGGGATAACTTCACTATAGAGAAGTCAACAGAGGTGAACATGTCCCTCTGATACCAATTGAGGGGACCGGTTTGGGATATACCAACCACTAAGAGGGGGGGTGAATCAGTTTTGGGGACATTAAAAACTAATTTCAACTTTTATCCACGTACCTATTGACCTATTAGGATCTTGATTCTCTTATTCTCTTTCCATGTTTCATGAAATAATAGAAAGCAGTAAAAATATGCACACAATATTTTTACAAGGTTCACCACTCAATAAGAGTAGCTACATCCTTTCTATGCATGGATATGACCAGTGCATGGATTCTCCACTATTATGTGATATGAAATTATAGTGGAGTGGCTAGGAAAGCAATCATTTAGCCAGTGTGAGTCCCTACACATTGGTGGGGGGTGGGGAATAATCATCTTCCCTAGACTGGTGATGAACTAAACCAACATTCAGCCTCTAGATGGTTCTTTATACTACCTATGGAGACAGTCTTCTTCCTTCTTCAAAATGTAGGTTCTCCTCTTGATCTTCTTTAGTGCTCTTCACTTGATTACTTTCAAAGTAGTAGGTAAGAAATTATTCTTGTATACTTCTTTTATTCTTCACTAGTGCAAAACCAGTTGCACTAGGACTTCTTCTTTTTCTTTAGTGAAATAACAGAATGCACTAACACTTATTCTTCTTTCTTAGCATGAATCACATAGACAAATGTGATTATTCAAAAACTGAGGATCATCCCACAAAGTATCATCTGAATTAAACTTCCCTAATGTTTTGTAGGATTTAATTGGGCTTAATTTATTGTTGTTATTCTTCTTCTCATCAATCTATGCAGCAAACCTACAAGCTGCACACTCTTCTTCTTCTTCTTCTGCTTCTTTAATGAAAAACAAGCCACACTGAAACCTACTCTTCTTCACATGTTTTCTTTCAGTGAAAAACCATCTGCACCGAGCTCTTCTTCATCTCAGTTGAACAAAAGCTGGCTAGTACTTCTAGAATAACTCACAGCTTGCGTGCCTATCCTTACATGTGTGCCACCCTACTTGCGCACCCCCCTTCTTGCATGAGAAAAAATAATTTCATGCCAAAATTGTTTACAACTCACAACATGTGTGCCACCTTTGGCTTATACACACTTCTTTCTTGCACACCTCTGGCAGCTTGCGCGACAACACTTGTGTGGAAAAACTTGCGCGGCAAAACATGCGCGCCAAAACATGCATAGAAAAACCCACGTGGAAAAACATGCACATCAGAACTTGCGCGGAAAAACTTTCGCGGCTTATAAATAACCTTCAGCTTGCATTCCACTTTAGCTTGCGCGCCACCCTCTACACTTGCGCAATCAGAGCACAAATTTTCCCTTAAGTGTTGAGCCTTAAAAAATGTGGAGGATAGTCGTCTATTTATCGACATTTTGGGGACTTGTGCACCACATACACTTGCACACTGTTCCTACTAGCGTGATGCTTCATCACTTGTGCCCCGCTCCATCACTTGTGCGCCCTTCCATCACTAGCTTGACACTTTCCTTCTTTTGTCATATTTTGATATGATGATGTTGAAATATGACTTGCGCGCAACATACACTTATGCTCCACATATACTTCCGCGCCACATTTTCGTGCCACTTATACTTGAGTGCCACACTTACAGGCCACTTATTGACTTGCGTGCCAATATTTAACTTGCGTGCCATTTCATTCCTTTTCCAAAATCCCTTCTTTATATTTTCCAATTTTCAGGCCCAAAAATTTGGTAAAACACTAGAAAATGGAGCCACCTTAAATTTTTCTTTTGTGACGCCTCCAGATGGTCTATTCCTTTGTCATTTCTCACTTCACTGCTTCCCATAACCATTCTTCAGATTTCATCATGAACTCTACTACCGTGATATATATCCTTTGACAGATCAGCATTAGCATCGTTAGAGTTTCGTCCATTCTTTTTGGAATATGAATTCCAAAGTACTTCTTTATCCTCAATTCAAATACTCAATTCCTTGTGGAGTGTTAATTCCAACGAACTCTAATCATCTCTCTTCATCCAAAAGAGGAGGCTTGAAGCTTCGTCAAACACCTTCAATGTTGCAGACAATGTATCACCTTTGATACATGTATTTGGAAATTTAAGGATAGTGAAAAAATCATCTGATTTCATGGTAATGTGTAATTCAACACCTTCATAGAAAATGAAGTCCTTCCACACTCTCTCTTCTTCTTCAGTCTTCGCTATCTACTTCATTCAAATCATATGATTCTTTTCTTCAAGTAAGATCTTGCATGGTTCTCATGCAATCGTGAAGAATTCAATGGTCTTCTTTAAATCCTCATTATTCTTCAATCATCCTTATATGGATGATACTTCACCATTCTACATTTTTGTAAACAATGTTTCACCTTTGACACAAGTTTGTTGAACTTAGTATCAGTTCCACAATCGTCTGAATTAATCTTCTCATAGAATTTCTCATGTATGAAATATAATGCTATGATTCCATAACAATTCTCTAGGCAACCTCACTTCGGCCAATCTCCACTAACTATTTAGTCCTTCTTCATCACCTTCTTCATTTTAACGAGTATTGACAAATGTTGACATCAAATACAATCTTCATACACAAAGTGGTCCCAACACAGTCTGGGTTATAAAACAAATAAAGAAAACATTTGTTCACAAATACATACAAAACATGATCTTTTGTACTTACCTCATGAAATGAGAAGATATTATGAATAACACATGGAAATCATAAATCATAAAGGTAAATTGTGGCATCTATATCATACTTATATTGTATCTATCTCAGCTACATAGGGAGTTACTTTGGAATACCCATAACAGTATATTCCCTAAATCTTATAGGAGAAAAATTCACGTTTACCTCTTTCATGTTACCCAATTCATTGGAGAGATATCTCGGGATCACCCGCCCTAGAATTATCATAGAACCACCCGTATACATAAATAATGCCCAAGAACCATAACATGATCATAACACATAACATAAGCATAAAGGAAAGATAACATTTACACATTGCAATAAAAAAATATAATATCAAGGTATCGAAATAATAAATCCATTCTAAAAATCATTCTCAATACCAAAATACGTAAAAAGAGTATATGGTATTTATTTTGCCTTTTAAAAACATTACGGATTGTTAAGGATGTGAAAGATCAAATAATACTCATGGCAGCGGAAAATTCGTTGTCACCACTTACGTTAGAAAACATTACTTTTTGTCATTTAGTAAAATGATTCATATAAAAACATTCCATTTGAATGAAATTAAATGTCAAAGGGGTTTATACACCATATAAAATAATGTTTTGTATAAACTAAATATGCCTCAATGAAAGGAGATTGAGACGAAGTCCCTTACCTCGTGTCTGACTTGACTCGATCGTTCTTTAATCTACTGTATAAAAAACTAAAGATAATTTATACTTGCTTAAGAACCTTTCTCGTGTTTATTATATCACTTTTTACCGTGTTATAAACATTATTTCATCATTTATGTTAATAACTTTCATTTTTGTCGATATTTGGAACTTCAGTCAAAACTTTACACCTGATATTTACAAGTTGCTCATGTGGCCAATAGTCCATTATATCCAGAATGAATTTAATTGTTTAGATATCATATATATCATATATATGCAGTATATATAAATAAATTTATAAAATTACATATCCTTTGGAGGAAATAAATGAAATGCACCGTTCATGGAGACAGTAAGTCGTAAGTACGCATGAACGCTACTTTCATTTCTATTTTTTATTTTAATGGAATTAAAACATACTAATAAATAGTTATATTATAATTCCAGTATAATATCATATATAATATCATTAACTCTATCCTTTATACATCCCACATATGGAATTAACGAGTCATATCACTTTGAGGGGGTGGTAGTCCGCACTTCCTCAAATGAAATTTTCGCGTTTATCCATAATGGAAACCATAAGGGTAAACTATAAAAGAAAATTACAGAAGCATAATGAAAACATAAACATAATATATATATCATATATAAATATAGTTTCATCTTAATGGCCACCATGATAGACTGTAGGAGATAATCGAACAATCATCAGTTCGTGAGATGTAATTTTCCATCCACAGAAACAGTTTGTTCTTCACCCATTAGATAGAGGTGTGTGTAAGTGCAGTTAGAATCATCCTCATAAAAACATCCTAGTATATTTAGGATACAATTTTTGTTATAAAATAATGTAATAAAAATATTTTCGGGGTTGGAGAAGTAAAATTAATTAAATAGTTAAGAGAAACCGTTACCTATAATTTGGGTAACTTCCTTTGATTTGAACCAAAACAACTTCTTGAAGTGTCTTCTGCCTAAGGTAAGGCTTCTAGGAGGAGGATAGGGATGTAGGGAGATTAATTGGGTAGAGTTTGGATGATCCAAAAGGCTTGAGAGGTGTGAGGAATTGGTAATAAGTGAGGGCTTTTTATAAGGGGGATGAGGGGTTCTTTAGGAAAGTGTGAAAATATTATTTTTATTATTAACATATATTCTGTTTCAAATAGTCCAAAATCCTTATAGTCTAAGATAAGATGTATCATGGTCTAAATAAAATCATTCAATAATAAATGGATAGGTTTTGGATGTTATTTTAATATTTAGAATCTTATTTAATTAAATGATTTATTAATGAGGTAAACATTGCATCATTCTTCTGTCCTAAATGATTTAATTTATTCAAAGTCTAAAAATTATAAAAACATTTCCATGATGTAGGATATCTTTTTATATTTCCGATAAATGTTTATAGTCAAAAATATAATTTATATACTCCCTTGTAAAATTTAATTTACTAAAAGATATTTGTTTTTGTCATTTTTGTCTTTACTTTTTGTTAATTAATATAATGTGTCATTATCACTCCCATGTGGCTCAATGAGGTCTCCAAATCGACCCGAAGATGCGAATGGTCTAAAATTACTCAACCATTATGGTTTGGAAAAGTGTTAAGGTAATTTTGGATTATTTTAATATTCCTTTTACCTTAAATTACTATATTAACCTTTAACCGTGGTAAATAAAAGTCAAAAGTTACTATTCAAAAAAATATATTTTCATCTTATTGAACCAAATATTACATTATAATAACAACCATGTATGTCATATTTTCAAAATTCAATTCACAGAAGTGGTAAAATTTCATTTAAATGAGGATGATATTATTTTAACTACTACTAAGTGGTTTTACTATTCATCAAAAATTGATGTTTTTAAGAAAAATAACAAAAACACTATCTAAGAAATATTTGATTTTCCAACTTCAAAAATCATGTCTATTTTGAAAAATTCAAAACATAAAAGTTTCATTAATTAATTGAAAATTATTTCCCGTTGTTAAAACAAATAGCGGGTTTTTAAGAAACAATAACTATCAAAAGATTGACACTAGTTTATGTCCAACTTCAAAGTGAAATTAATTCCAATGACCAACATTGGATTAAATGGTAAAATTAAATCCTAATTAAACTTTAAAACTTATTAATAATATAATATAACCATATAAAAAAATTTGATTAAAACGCAATTTTGAATTAAAATACAATATGTTTCACTATTTATTAAAAAATGAACATTATTTGAAAAATTCAAAAAAATTACACAAAGTAAATATTGATGTCCCAATTCTAAAGAAGGATTTTCTTTGGTCAAATAGAATGTATTAAAGTGACCAAAACTATATTTAAAGAGGGTTCTCCATTAAAAGGCGGTAAATTGACCTTTTAATGTAAATTATGCGTAAAATTAGATTCATTCACATTTTAAGCCTCTAAATTTTTATTGGATAAATGTAAATACATTTAATAAACATGTATAATAATATTGAAGTTAGTTTAGTTCATTACTGCCAATACAACAGAAAGTACTTATCTAACAATTAAAATAATAATAATATATTATTAGTGTGCAACGTAAGATTTCAAAGAAACCCGTTGTTGTGTATCAGGTATGCTATCGAACGTAGAAACCCCTTTAAAGTAAAATTAATATTATTTAACAAATATTAATAAATATGAAATATGTCTTATTCTTTATTTACCTAGGATGTTACATCCTTCCCCCCTTTTGGGAATTGTGTCCTCGAAATTTTACGTATCAAAATAAATGAGGGGAATTTTTCCCCTATAGCATTTTCAAATTCTCATGGTGCCTCTTCAACCATATATTTTTTCCACAAAAACATTACCTGGTGAATTAACTAATTCCGTAAAATATTCTCTCTACTATCAAGAATCTAAACTGGTTGTTCTTTATAAGAGAGATTCTCTTCCAACTGAACTACATATGTGCTCAAAACATGTGATGGATCTAGAATATAATTTCTCAACATCAAAACATGAAAAACATTGTGTACCTAGAATAAACGTGGAGGTAAATCCACTCTGTACGCAACTGATCCAACTTTCTCCAGAATTTTATAAGGTCCAATGATCACCAGACTCAACTTTCCCTTCTTACCAAAATGCATCACACTTTTCCACGGAGAAAAATTGAGAAAGACATGATCACATACCTCAAATTAAAGATCCTTTCTCCGATTATCTGCATAAGTTTTTTGACTCCTCTGAGCAGTTATCTTGTGCTTCTGAATCAACTGAACTTTCTCTATCATCTGTTCTACCAATTCTGGTTCCACCAGTTTCCATTCACCTACTTCATCCCAAAAAGCTGGAGTTCGACAATGCTTACCATATAACTACTCAAATAGAGCCATCTATAAACTAGAATGAAAACTGTTATTATATGATAATTAAAAAAAATGATGTTGTTCCCAACTTCCCTGATAATCCATCGAGCAAGCATGTAACATATCCTCCAATGTTTTAATTGTTGGTTCTGATTTCCCATCTGATTGAGGATGAAAAGAGGTACTAAAATTTAATTCAGTACCCAATTAATTTAGACGTCCTTTCCAAAAGACAGAAGTAAACCTGGGATCACGATCAGATTAAATGGAGATGGGAACTCCATGAAACCTGAGGAACTCATTAACATGCAACCGAGAAAATTGATCTAGAGAAAATGTATGTAGATTAGGAAAGAAATGAGAGGATTTAGTCAATCAATCAACAATAACCCAGATTGTATTATTACCTCAAGATGTCTTCGGTAATCCCACAATGAAGTCCATGGATATATTTCGCATTTCTACAATGGCATCGGTAATGGATGAATCATCCCTTTCGGTAACTTCCGTTATGCTTTAACCTATGGATAAGTCCAACAAGTCACAGTAAAATCAGTAATATCTCTTTTCATTCCATCCAACCATTAATACTCCTGAAGATATCTGTACATCTTATTATTACCAGGATGAACTAAAAATGGGGATCTATGAGCTTCACATAACAACTCATTCTTCAACTGTGAATCACAAGGCACACATAATCTCTTTCGAAATCTAAAAACACAATCATTATCAATGTTAAATTCAGGAAACATAACCTTCTAAACAAACACTTCATTTTTCTATAACTTATTGGGTAACACCCCAATCTTCCACAGTACGTTTCCCTTTTAATAATGAAATAGCTTGCATTGTACGCAACTTCGAGATTCTAACACACTATGACCAATCAAAATAGCCATTATGAATAGTAATACACACTTTTTTAAATTTTATAAATTTTATCTTTCAAAATTGACTTCATTTTTGGATTCGGAATATCGAAATTAGCCTAGGGTGAAATTTTGGTATATATATGAAACCATTCAATTTTTGATGAATATTGAAAATTACTAAATTTTATTTAAAAATAACTTTTTTAATCGAAATAATTAATAGTGGTAAATTATGAATTTTAGTGGTTTTAAAGTATATTTAGAATATATTTTTACTATTTAATACAATTTTTTTCATTGTACATAATTTCACAATTAAACCGGACTTAAACAAGTGTCAATCTTCTGATAATTATTATTTCTTAAAAACACGTTTTTTGTTTTGACAATGGGAATTATTTTTAAATTAATTTCTGCCACATCTGTGTTTTGAATTTTGAAAAAGGGATTCTATATTTGGAATCAGGATTTCCATATTGTGTAAATAGGTAACTTTTATTTTTTGAAATTTTGAATAATTACTTCGGTAAATATTTTATTTACCATGGTTAAAGGGTAAATCCAGTAAATAGGGGTATAAATAATATTATAATAATAATAAATTACCCTAAAACGTGTCCAAACCTTATTTTTGGATACATGTCCGGTCATGGGCATCATTGGGTCGATTTTGGGACCCCATGAAGCCACTTTTAGGTGATAGAGACACTTGATATTAATTAAGATAAAGTAAATACAAAAATGACAAAAGCGTATATCTTTTTGCAAAACAATTTTTACATAGGGTTATATATGTTATATTTTTGACTATTAATTTTCATTAGAAAGAAAAAAATAATAATTTGTACATAATGGTATTTTAATTATAATATTTAGACATTTAATAATTAAATTTATTTATGACACAATAATGATGTAGTATTTTCCTTATTAATGAAAGAATCAAATAATTGATATTATAAATATCAAAATAAATGTAATTTGAAACATTATGTGAATTAAAATAATTTTATTGGTTAACATGACATATTAGGACTGGTTATATGAATCTGGTTTGAAGTAATAATGCTGTTGTGAATTTATCAAAAACAAAATACTCAATAGTGTCAAAATTGACATAAAAGAGTTTTAAAAACAAAAATTATATTATTAATTGATATTCTATTCCTAAAAATCTACGGTTCGGCCAAATTACTTATATCATGATGGGTGTATCATTAATGGACCACTTGGGGGTCTCTTGGATGTATATAGTATGTTTATTAACTATATAATATAAAAATACAAAGTGACATTGTAGGTGTCAAACTAATTAACCAAGAGTTGGAACTAAATGATAAGGATAATATAATGACCCAAACCTATCTAAAATCTATTGGTTGAAAGGATCTCGACCCATACCCACCTCATGATTTGAATAATCCACTTTCTAGCCATTAGAAACTGAATAGTAATTTATTATAAAATAATACTTGATGTTTTTCCTAAGGTGCACCTCCTCCCCCTTATTAGAGGACATTACTTCTAACCAATTCCTCACACCTCTCAAGCCTTTTGTCTCGTCCACCCTCTACCCAATTAAGCTCCCTACATCCCTATCCTCCTTTTAGAAGCATTAACTTATGCATAGGGCACTTCAAGAGTCCTTTTTGGTTCAATCCAAAGGGAGTTACCCAAATTAAAGATAAAGATTTCTCTTATCTTCTTTTCTTTTATTTTACTTCTCTAACCCCTTTACTCTTCTTATTATTTTCTTTTGTAACGAAAAAAGGATCCTAAATATAATAAGATATATTTATTAGAATTATTAGAACTACAATTATAGACACCTTCATCTAATGGGTGAAGAACATAATGTTTCTGTGGATGGCAACCAAAAGCCTCACGGAGCGATGATTGTTCATTTATCTCCTACGACCTCTCATGGTGGCCATTATGATGGAACTATAATTAAATATGATATTTATGATATTTATTTTATATATACTCTTATGTAATTCCATTTTAAATCATACCATTATTCATTTCATGTTATATATATATACGATAATTTCATTTGAGGAAGTGCGGACTATCGCCCCCTCAAAGTGATATGACTCGTTCATACCATACATAGAACGTAAAAAAGGATGGTGTTAATGAACATAAGTAACACATATGAGATATTATATTATATGGGAATAATAATATACCTATGTATCATTTGGTTTTGATTCCTTTTAAGAAGAAAAATTAAATGGAAGTAGCGTTCGTGCGTAGGTACGGATTAATGTCTCCATGAACGCGATGAGATTCATTTCCCCATAATATCCATTCAAGAATAATTATCATTTGATGATTAAAATTAATTTTTAAAGCCTTTATATCATTCTGGATATGAATATGATACAACCTATACATAACAAACACGACTTACGTAATGAAGCATATGTTGGAAAACGAATCAGTTAACACCCGAAACTACGATAATACTAAAATATTATTAACAAAGCAATATTAAAAGATAATATATGATATCATATTTATAAATATTATTCCTTTATAATTTAATAAAAATGATTTAACTGTCATAAAAGAGGTTAACATACACACTATTAAGGAAAAGTTCAAGGTAAGGGGTTTTCATCTCACTCCTTATTCCTGTGAGATTCATGCCATATTGCTACTATTACCTTTTGTCTGGTGTATGTACTGAAAATAATTGTATTCTTTATGTAATACACGTTAATTTATGTGTATTTACATATTAATTGTACGATACATCTTTCTTGGGGTGTATGTTTCGTAAGTTACCAAATTGGTAAGGGTTAATTTTGCAATATCTTTATTATCAGAGGTTGTTTTTATGTAAGTATCTACTGGGACATATTTATTTTCCATGTCTATGTCTTATGAAAGATTTTTCAAAGGGATTATTTTAAGGGAATTTTTTATAAAACAACATTTCAGATGTTTTAAATATTTATTCTTCTAAATATTTCTCATTAATGTTCATGTCTTCAAAATGGTTTTTTAGGATTTATTTATATGGACATGAATGTTTTTAAAATGTTAACTCCTTTCAAAAGTTTCAATGTGTTATGGGACAATTTTATTAAAAAATGCCTTTAAATGACTTCTTTTCCAAATTGTGTGACTTTTAAATGTTTTCATGAAAAGGGGGTATTTCTATCAATGAGTTTTACAAATCATTTCTATCTATGTCAAATCCTTTAATGGATTTTAACCTTGTTTTGAAGTTGATTTATTATGATAGAAAACTTCCATATTGTATTGAAGGTTTTGTGATATGTTTTAATATTGATGTGTTATTTTTATACCGGTAATGGTTTATGGTTAATGTATTGACATTTCATATCCTAGTTCTTATATAAATGTTTATGTTAAGTTTCATCCTTTTCATATGAGGAATGTATTGTACATAGTAAGTGACGGGTGGAGCCTACTATAGCTCCTGGATGCATCGGTAGGTCTCATGAGACAACTAGACGTGGAATTGGCCGAGGCCCTTTCCCAAATTGATATATGGTTTTGTCTGAGGCCTTAATCATTTTTAGACATCTTGGTCGAGGCCTTGACAAAATGTTTTAGAATGTCTGGAATTATGCATTCCCTCATTATGGAAATAATATTGATGGTTCATGTGGTTATTCGACTAGTAAAATACCCATGATTATGTTTTATTATGGAATTATTTACTCAACTCATATTCCTTCCATAGAATTATTCATGTTTATTTTTGGTAAAAGAATGTCGTTTCAATTATTCACCATGCTTAATATTTATATCATTTTCCGTTGTATTGCTTACCCTTACTGGGCGTTTGAGCTCACCCCTTTCTATGTTTTATTTTTCCCAGGATTCCATGAATTGTATTATGATTGATATGCAGGGTTATGATAAAGGGAATAATGTCATTCTCAAAGTACTATTTACGCTGTGTTTTATGTTTCAAATTGTAATGTAATGTTAATTTATGTAATCTATTTTCCAAGACTTCTAAACCGATCGGTCCTTCAAGACATGATTCCTTGTAATCATGACAATGTATTAAAATAATTTACCGAATCCGAGTAATTGGGGTCAGGGCGTTACAGTTGGTATCAGAGGAAGTTTAGCAATAACCTTGGAAGGTAGATTTAGATGAACTCTAATTAGAGAACCTATCCCTAAGATAGACATTGAGGATTAGTATAGAAGAAAATCCTAGATTTTTTATATTGTAGAGATTTTGTGGGTTTTCCGAGCAATACATCCCTGTCTGGATACGAGCAGGTGGAGGTGGCTCTGGCATAGATGTACTTAGGGGTAAAACCCGAAAACACCGCTTTGAGCTAGACTCGAACAGGAACTGCTGCACGACATTGGGCCTTGCTGCACTCTTGGTTACGACACTCCTAGGGGATATGATTAGGATAATTCTCATTTTCTTTATAGACCATTATGAAGGATTTATGAGTATATACATTCTCAAAGAAGACATTTTTAGGATTATGGATTATATCCATAAACTGATTAATTTATGTTAAGTGTTTTCAAGTTTGGGATTTGGTATTGGTATTTATAAACTAATCTATTGTATGCCATTGTTTAGAAATGGATGCTAGTAGAATGAATGAGAACTCCATCAATACACATGATCCAAGGAGTAAGAAAGATCATATCATTCATGGTCTTAAGCCAGAATTTTGAAGGGAAATAGTCTCACACGTATTATCATCATATGAAGAAATAGTATCATGTGTTGATATGATAAGTAATTAATTCTCAGAGTCCTATGGATTTGAAGGGAAGCCAGAAAAGGATAGGATGGTAGAGAGAAGGACAGATAAATGGATGAAGGTAAAAAATGATTTTCCCATATGTGATTACTGTGGAAAGAATCACCTAGGAAAATTATTTAAGGGAATTAGAGTATGTTATAAGTGTGGAGAAAAAGGACACCAAGTACGTGACTGTAACGATAAGAAAAAGGTTAAAAATGTACAATGCTTCATCTGCAAAGAGTGGGGACACTACACAAATCAATGTTCAAGTCATCAGACTATGCCACAAATAATGCTGTTGGATAATAATCAATTTATGATACTACCACTGTTGAAGAGGAATGATTAGTGTTCTTATGTTGTTATTAAATAATTATTCCATTTATGTGTTGTATCAATGATGTACTGGAAATAAAGAAGGATTGTACAATAGTACTAATTTATTGAGAATTTGAGATTTTATGGTACTAGGAAAAGTGACTCTACAGTGAGTTAAAATTTTTGGAAATTACAAGGTTGAAGAATAGATATACCATAATATGGACCTAATATTGAGGTACTAATTTTTGAATAAGGGATGGTTGATTTGGGTAAATTATATTGGACATTCTTGACTACCTTGAAACTAATTAATGAGTTGTATATTCCATCAGTGTTGGAGTTTACAACATTTCTATATAGAAGGTTTATATCAAGTATTCTATAAATAATAAGTGAGACTAAAGTAATCAATAAGATTTTATGGTAATTCTGGATGATACCATGTTTTAAACTAATACATGATGAGGGTGTTCACATGTTATTCCATGGAAAAAAGGATCTTAATTGTGTTTATCTTCCACATAAATTTTGGACTGTGAGTTTGGACAGAAGTATTTTGGATAAGTCTTGTTTGTGATTATTTTTGGATTTCCATAAAAAGGACAACTCGGAGGTCGGGCAGCAACCCGTCGGGTCCGGAAAGGCCGCGAGACTTGAACCCGCAACCAAAGGGCGACAAGGGTGTACCACCTACCACTGGCCCACATGATGTCCTGGATTGAATAATGTAGTCTTTTTAAAAAAATTCTTCTAGATGAATTATAAATTCATTTTTTACCCTATATGAATATGATAAATAGAATATTATTTTTACATTCTATTATCTTTTAGAGTGAAAGATGAGTTTGTGGTAGAAATTAAATAAACGATGGGGCTCTACTTGTCAAGTATATATTTTTCCTCTTCTCTTATTCTATGAAGAAATTAATTCTTATACTTTAGTGAAGGGATCTTTAAAAAAAATGTGTTATCCTAATACTATATGTTTTGTCGAACCGATGGTATTTTAAATCATCATAGATTGATGAATTTAAGGCCCGAAATTTAACACTTGTTTATTCCTGATGACCTCAATCACTACCTATAAATATTTATGTTTTTATTCCAATTATATGTCTATAATTTCCACCAATGTTCTCCTAATCGAGATCATAATTTGTTGGTGACCCTTTCATTTCCCTTTTCCTCATATTAAGACAAAATTTTATTAACCTAATTTCCGATGTGGGTTTTCCCAAAGGTATTTTCTATTTTCAACCTTTTATTGTTGAAAAAAAAATCAAATTACGAGGACATAATTTATTGAAGGATGGAAGAATGTAACCCCCCTGCTTCCATGGTACGTTTCCCTTTGAATAATGCAATAGCTTTCATTACACGCATCTTCGGGATTCTAACACACTATGACCAATCACAATAACCGTTATGAATAGTAAAACCAACTTTTTGAAATTTTATAAATTTTATCATTCAAAATTGACTTCATTTTTGGATTCGTAATATCGAAATTGGCCTAGGGTGAAATTTTGGAATTTCTCTGAAAACATTGAATTTTTTATGAATAGTGAAAATTACTAAGTTTTAATTAAAACCCACTTTTTTAATTGAAAAAATTAATAGTGATAAATTTTGATTTTGAGTGGTTTTAATGTATATTTAGAATATATTTTTACAATTTAATACAATTTTTTTCATTGTACATAATTTCACAATTAAACCGGATATAAACAAGTGTCAATCTTTTGATAATTAGTATTTTCTTAAAAACATGTTTTTTGTTTTGACAGCGGGAATTAATTTTAAATTAATTTCTTCCACTTCTGTGTTTTGAATTTTGAAAAATGGATTCCATATTTGGAATCAGGATGTACAAATTGTGTAAATATATAACTTTTATTTTTAGACATTTTGAATAATTACTTCGGTAAACATTTTATTTACCATGGTTAAAGGGTAAATCCGTTAAATAATGGTAAAAATTAATATTATACTGATAATAAATTACCCTAAAACGTGTCCAAACCATATTGGGCGATACATGTCCGACCATGGGAATCTTGGGGTCTATTTTGGGACCCCATGGAGCCACTTGTAGGTGATAGAGACACATTATATTAATTATGTTAAAGTAAATGCAAAAATGACATAAGCATATATGTTTTAGGAAAAAAAATTACATATGGTTATATATGTTAAATTTTCGTCAATAAATATAAATTAGAAATCTGAACCTAATTTCTACATAATGGTATTTTATTTATAAATTTTATACATTTAATAATTAAATTTATTTATGACACAATAATGATGTAGTATTTTCCTCATTAATGAAAAAATCAAATAATTGATATTATAAATATCAAAATAAATGTAATTTGAAACTTTTTATGAATTCCAATAATTTTATTGGTTAATATGACATATTAGGACTGGTTATATGAATCTGGTTTGACGTAATAATGCTGTTGTGAATTCATCAAAAACAAATTACTCAATAGTGTCAAAATTGACATAAAAGAGTTTTTAAAACAAATATTATATTATTAATTGATATTCTATTCCTAAAAATCTATGGTTCTGAAGAAGGACTTATATCATGATAGGTTTATAATTATTGGACCACTTTGGGGTCTCTTGGATGTATATAGTATGTTTATTAACTATATAATATAAAAATACAAAGTGACATGGTAAGTGTCAAACTAATTAACCAAGAGTTAAAACTAAAAGATAAGGTTAATATAATGGCCCAAACATGTCTAAAATCTATTTTATGAAAGGATTTAGACCCATACCTTCCTTGTTCTTTAAATAATCCACATTTCAACCATTAGAAACCTAATAGGAATTTATTATAAAATAATACATTAGGTTTTTCCTAAAGAGCCCCTCCTCCCCCTAATAAAAGGACACCACTTCTAACCAATTACTCACACCTATTAAGCCTTTTGTATCATCCCAAATCTACCCAATTAATCTCCCTACATCCCACTACTCCTCTTAGAAGCATTACCTTAGTAAGAAGGCACTTCAAGAGTCCTTTTTCGTTCAAACCAAAGGGATTTACCCAAATTAAAGGTAACGATTTCTCTTAGCTTATTTTCATTTATTTTACTTCTCCAACCCCTAAAAACATCTTATTATTTTCTTTTGTAACAAAAAAAGTATCCCAAATATAATAGGATATTGTTATTAGACGTATTAGAACTACACTTACACACACCTCCATCTAATGGGTGAAGAACATAATGTTTCTGTAGATGGCAACCAAACGCCTCACGAAGCGATGATTATTCAATTATCTCATACCATCTCATATGGTGGCCATTATGATGGCACTATAATTAAATATGATATTAACGATATTTATTTTATATATAAGCTTCTTTAATTCCTGTAAAGACCCGTAAAATTCAAGGAAAATTTTTTCTTAATTTTCTTTAGAATTTTACAAGAGCGCGGTTTCAGACGGCACCTGATTCCGAGGCCCGGAGTGCCCGGAATTAATTTCCGAAGTTTGGCTCGGGTACGTTCAGTGAACGAACGAGCGGGAATTCCTAACTTTTGATCCGGTGCTCGGAATTGAAATCCGAGGGCACCGATGAACTCGCAGCGCCGATTTTCGCTTAAAGAGACCCTTTCGGGAGTTGCGTTTGTTGCAAGACGAAAGTTAGTTTTTGGGAGAATTATAAAAAGTTGAATAAAAAAATGTGATTTCTTTTTATTTCACTTTTGTAGGTTAACTCCTCTCAAAAGGAGTTGGGAGTGGGACCCACACCCACTTAACCTACTTTGAGAGGATTAAGTGTGGTGGGACCCACACGAACCTAAACCTCTCAACTTCCCCCTTAAACTCCCCTCTCTCCCTCTTAATTGTTTGTAAACTTAACATCAAATTAATTACACATGACATGTTAATTAATTAAGTGTTATGTTTGAATTTTGAAGTTTTGAATTCCTAGGCTTGGTAAATAAAATAAGGAGAGACCTTATTTTATTTTGTTAGCCAACTTGTGTGGATTTCATTTGAGAGCTCCTCCTCCATCTTCTTCATCTTGACGAAGAACGTTCATCTTGACGAAGAACGCTCAAACTCCGACGAAGAACGACGCCTCTCTTCTTCGTCCTCGGTGTCAACAAGAGGGAACGCCGCATCCTCCTCGGGCCTTCTTCGTCGACAAACGAAGATCCGCCAACAACGTGTCGCATCGGACGTAACTCTTCGTCAACGGATTTGACGAACGACGACCGCGACGCCCGACTTCCGCGACGGTCTTCCGCGGAACGTAGAAGATTCTTTGAATCTCAAACCAGAGGTAGGGGATGTTTTTTATTGATTAATTTATTCCATTCTTGAATCATGGATTTTAGCATGACTAAACGTGAGGCTTTTGGATTTTCTTTAGTTATGTTATTTTTTTAACGTGAGGGGGGGGGGCCGGACCGCATGAACACGGCCGAACCCCCCCTCCAACGTTTGTGTTGATTTTATCTTGCGGGAGGAAGCAAGAGGCGTGGTGCCGTCGCACCACGCGGATGAACGTGCAAATATCTTCGCGATGCCGTCGCACGCTCCATGGTAGAAACAACAGAAACGCGACGCCGTCGCGCCGCGTTGGATGTTTATCAAAGCACGGCAGAGGGGCGCGGTGCCGTCGCACCGCGCCGGACGACGAAGACCGCGGCCGGTTCCGGGCCGCGGCAGGACGAGGAGACCGCGGCCGGTTCCGGGCCGCGGCGGAAGAGGAGACCGGCGGCCGGGCCGCCGGCGTCGGAAGCCGAAGAGGGGACCGGAATTTCCGGTCCCGTTGGAGATAACTGGCCGGCCGGCTAGCCGGCCGGATGCCGTTAAACCGGGGAATTAATTCCCCGGCCGGCTGGCTAAACCCCCCTCTTAAAGAGGGGGGGCGTTTATTTTAAAAGAGGAGGGGGCCGGCTGCCCCCTCGGTCCGCTCCAGCAAGCCCCCCCACGTGGGGGGGGCGTTTGTTTAAAAAAAACGGCGCGGCACTGGCCGCGCCGCCCTCCAGAAAACGCGGGGCTTAGCCCCGCGTGCCGCCGCCACTGCCCCGCGGCCCGCCACGCGGCCCGCCGCCGCCGCGCGGCCCGCGGCCCGCCGCCGCCACGCGGCCCGCCGCCGCCCCGCGGCCCGCCGCCGCCGCGCCGCCGTCCCGCCGCCACGCCGCCGTACCGCCGCCGCCGCGCCGCCGCCGCCGCGCCGCCGCCGTCCGCCGCCGCCGGCCGCCGCGCCGCCCAGGGGGGGGGGGGTTGGGCCGGGTCGGCCCGGACCCGGACCCCCCCCGTTTCGAACCAGTTTTGGTTTTTGGCTCATAACTTGAGCCTCGGACCTCCGAATGACGAACCGTCTGCGGCAACGCGATCCTTGGATCGAGACGGTCGTTTCGGTATATCACACTCAAGGTTTCGGGTTACTTTGAGTTCGGCCGGGTTGGTTCGTTCACGAAACCAACCGGGCCTTCGGAGCGGAAACGCTCATATCTTGAGCTGCGGACGTCCGATTGACGTGCCGTCAGTCGCGTAGTGTTCCTCTTAGTGAGACGGATCTTTTGGCATACTCCGCCCGAGGTTTGGACGCAGGTGGAGTACGGTCGGGTTGGTTTTGCCTTAAAAACCAACCGGGCCCCGGAGACGAAAATGCCTATAACTCTCAGACCGGGCGTCCGTTTGACGCGCCGTCTGTTGCGTTGAGTTCCTGTTGACGATACGGAACTTTTGGATACATCAACTTCGGTCTTCGTGACAGTTGATGTATCAGCCTCTCGGCTCGTGGAGCGGACCCTCCGTACGAGCTTGCTGTGTGCGGGAACCCTAGTGCTGGCTGCGACTGTTCTACTGCTACGACTGCTACTGTGACTGCGACGACGACAGTACAGAGATCCTGTGTGGATTTGACGACGACAGTACAGAGATCCTGTGTGGATTTGACGACGACAGTACAGAGATCCTGTGTGGATTTGACGACGACAGTACAGAGATCCTGTGTGGATTCGACGACGACGACAGTACAGAGATCCTGTGTGGATTCGACGACGACGACTACAGCACTCAGCGATCCTACGTGGATCAGTGCTACAGGTTCTGTGTGAGCCCGATCCTGTGTGGGTCCTTGCGCTCAGCGGTTCTGTGTGAGCCAGCGCCTACAGGTTCTGTGTGAGCCCGATCCTGTGTGGGTCTTCTGCGGGGGTTAGTTACCTATCGATCCTTCGTGGGTCCGACGACTTAGATGGATCAGTGATCATCTTTATCGTCCTTGAAGAAGTATACCTGTGTGGATTTTTGTTGTGCAATCCAGTGTGGATTATGTTCTGCTTTCCTATGTGGAATACGTATACTTTCCTGCATGGACTGAGTTGTACTTGGGCTCGGAGGTTGGAGCGTATTTGAATTGATGACTTAGGTATATGTATGGGCATATACCTAAGCAGTGTCGGTTGATACTTCGTGATTGTACTTTTCTTCGTGGTTTATCCTTTGTGGATTTTGAGAGACCTTCAGGGGTCTCGGGGTCCCTACTGAGTAGCTTATACTCACCCCTGCACGGGCTTTGCCCGCACTTCGTTGTGTTGGTTGCAGACGACGGACAATGTTGATCTTAGCTGAGGCTTGCAGAGCGGGACGGTACCCGGAGGTGGACCACTGGGCGGGACGTGCTCGGAGCGGACGGCGGGACCCGTGGAGTAGAGGAGCTATCTGTACCCACCCTTCAGGTGGGATTTCTAGTGGACAGCTCGGAGTAGCGACTTTACTTTTCAGTTGCTGTTTTTCCCTTTTCGAGTTGTACTTTACTTTCAGTTTGGGTTTGTATCCTGGCCCATTTACTTTTCCGCACTTTCAGTCGTACTCTGTTTGCTTAGTGTTTACTTTCCGCTTGTTTACTCTGTGGTGTGTGTTTACTTTTCAAAGGCAATGCCTTCCCTTTTTACCGGGAATTACGCCTTGGTGCTAGTCGCCAGCCCCTGGCCTATGGAAGGCGGGCTTGGGGTAGTCACGGCACGGACCCCGAGGGCGGGTCGTGACAAATTGGTATCAGAGGAGTTCGGTTCTACCGCGAACTCTGATCTTTTCTATGAGAAGCAATAATGTTTAGCGTATTGAGTGTGGTTATCAGTCCAGGGAGTCCAGTGTTGGTGCGGCGGCCGACGTATCCGTACACCAGGACCCTGACTTCTGATTTCCGACTTAATGCACGAAAACATTGAATGCGTGTGTGTTTCAAAGTTTTCTATGTGATTACTTGTGTCAGCTCACCGGGTATACTGATCTGCTTTATGAAAGTCTCAAGTTTTCCTTGTGATTACTTGTGCCAGCTCACCAGGTATACTGTTCTAACCGTGGCGCACCTGTTTCCTTTTCAGGATGGCCCCACGACGGCAGCCAGCTAGGGTTCCGAGAGTCGAGCGAGACGACAGCCCACCGAGCGACGAGGCTTCGGTGCAGGGCCCTTTGTCAGCAGTGGCACCGGCAGTAGCTTTACCCGCCGAGCCCCCGATGCTTCCAGCAGCAGCCGCTGACGATGCACGTCGCCTCAGCGCACTGCATGAGTTTCAGCGCCAGCGACCGCCCAGGTTTCGCGGGGAGACGGATCCCCAGGCAGCAGAGGACTGGCTGGAGGCAGTGGTTCGAGTGTTTAGGCTAGTGAGGACACCAGCAGACCTCATGGTGATCCTCGCTGCGAGCCTACTACACGCAGCAGCAGGACGATGGTGGAGCTTGATGCTCCAGGTACACGATGAGGCATCTCTTCTTTGGACGGACTTTGAGAGCATCTTCCGCTCGGAGTTCGTCCCAGCCACCCTTCGAGCGGTGCGTATCCAGGAGCTTCTACAGCTATGGCAGGGCAGCATGACGGTCGCTCAGTACTCGGCGAGATTTACCGATCTCTCGCGCTACTCGACCGACATGGTACGGGACCCATTCTTCCGGGCCCGGACCTTCGACCAGGGTTTGAGACACGAGATCAGGGCATCGCTGATCTCCCTCAGCATACCGACTCAGACAGGAGTACTGGAGCGGGCCCTTCTGATCGAGAGCTTCCTTGCTGAGTCTACACCAGCACAGAGACCCACCGCAGGACGGCACGTGGCAGAGTCATCTGCAGCTGGCAGTCGGCGAATGACTCAGGGGTCCAGACAGACCAGACCTCAGGGCACTGGCTCAGCAGTGCAGGGCACACAACGCGGAGCCAGTCTTTCGAGTGGAAGACAGTGCTATGCATGCGGCGGGCGAGGCCACATGGCTCGTGACTGCCCGACCCGCCATGCGGAGGAGCAGCAGACGGTTGAGGAACCACCTAGGCAGAGGCAGAGGTTCGACCGTGGCGGTCTGCAGGAAGGAGGCGGACGAGGCAGAGGAGCAGGCCGAGCAGCAGGTGGTGGACGACGCTTTGAGGCTCTACCACCACCACCACCAGGAGGTCCACCCCGACCGCAGGGGAGAGCTCAGCTTCAGGTAGCCGAGGCCTTCGATCATAGAGCTCTGGGAGCCGATGGACAGGAGCAGAACTAGTGGTTACATCCTTTGTACTTCTGGTTCCTTGTTGCTTTTGTGTAGCGTCTTGTATTACGAGCTGCAATAATAAAAGACGCATACCTTGTGATGTTTTCGTTCCTGTCCTCTATCGTAATGTTACTAAGAGGTTCCAGTTTTGGCTGTTGACTTGACCCTCACTTGTGAGACATCTACTGGAGGAGACCCAGTTACCACACACTGATGCCGACAGTGTGACACAACCCTTGGAGGCGAGAGTAACGGTTGAATCTCTTAGTAGTAGCGTCGAGGCCTTACGACGTCATCCTTAGTATGGATTAGTATCATCCATGTTAGGATTGACTGTTTTAGGCAAAGAATGTGGTTCATCCAGTGGATGAGACCAGGTTTCTCTTTTCGGCAAAGAAGAAATCTTGCAGCTCTTGTGGGACCAGAGATGGTCCGGGCCACGTCAAAGAGGTCCATGTCATCCAGGAGCGGGTCCTACATGGACGATCGATTCCTCTTGTGCGCAACAGATGGCGGCACGGGAATCTCCAGGAGAGCACATAGGAGCGGGAGGCTCAGATGCGTGCTCAGTATCCTCTTTTTGTTTCCCTAGTTTTTGATGTAGCTTTACGGGGACGTAAAGCCCTGAGGTGGGAGTAATGTAAAGACCCGTAAAATTCAAGGAAAATTTTTTCTTAATTTTCTTTAGAATTTTACAAGAGCGCGGTTTCAGACGGCACCTGATTCCGAGGCCCGGAGTGCCCGGAATTAATTTCCGAAGTTTGGCTCGGGTACGTTCAGTGAACGAACGAGCGGGAATTCCTAACTTTTGATCCGGTGCTCGGAATTGAAATCCGAGGGCACCGATGAACTCGCAGCGCCGATTTTCGCTTAAAGAGACCCTTTCGGGAGTTGCGTTTGTTGCGGGACGAAAGTTAGTTTTTGGGAGAATTATAAAAAGTTGAATAAAAAAATGTGATTTCTTTTTATTTCACTTTTGTAGGTTAACTCCTCTCAAAAGGAGTTGGGAGTGGGACCCACACCCACTTAACCTACTTTGAGAGGATTAAGTGTGGTGGGACCCACACGAACCTAAACCTCTCAACTTCCCCCTTAAACTCCCCTCTCTCCCTCTTAATTGTTTGTAAACTTAACATCAAATTAATTACACATGACATGTTAATTAATTAAGTGTTATGTTTGAATTTTGAAGTTTTGAATTCCTAGGCTTGGTAAATAAAATAAGGAGAGACCTTATTTTATTTTGTTAGCCAACTTGTGTGGATTTCATTTGAGAGCTCCTCCTCCATCTTCTTCATCTTGACGAAGAACGTTCATCTTGACGAAGAACGCTCAAACTCCGACGAAGAACGACGCCTCTCTTCTTCGTCCTCGGTGTCAACAAGAGGGAACGCCGCATCCTCCTCGGGCCTTCTTCGTCGACAAACGAAGATCCGCCAACAACGTGTCGCATCGGACGTAACTCTTCGTCAACGGATTTGACGAACGACGACCGCGACGCCCGACTTCCGCGACGGTCTTCCGCGGAACGTAGAAGATTCTTTGAATCTCAAACCAGAGGTAGGGGATGTTTTTTATTGATTAATTTATTCCATTCTTGAATCATGGATTTTAGCATGACTAAACGTGAGGCTTTTGGATTTTCTTTAGTTATGTTATTTTTTTAACGTGAGGGGGGGGGGGGGGGCCGGACCGCATGAACACGGCCGAACCCCCCCTCCAACGTTTGTGTTGATTTTATCTTGCGGGAGGAAGCAAGAGGCGTGGTGCCGTCGCACCACGCGGATGAACGTGCAAATATCTTCGCGATGCCGTCGCACGCTCCATGGTAGAAACAACAGAAACGCGACGCCGTCGCGCCGCGTTGGATGTTTATCAAAGCACGGCAGAGGGGCGCGGTGCCGTCGCACCGCGCCGGACGACGAAGACCGCGGCCGGTTCCGGGCCGCGGCAGGACGAGGAGACCGCGGCCGGTTCCGGGCCGCGGCGGAAGAGGAGACCGGCGGCCGGGCCGCCGGCGTCGGAAGCCGAAGAGGGGACCGGAATTTCCGGTCCCGTTGGAGATAACCGGCCGGCCGGCTAGCCGGCCGGATGCCGTTAAACCGGGGAATTAATTCCCCGGCCGGCTGGCTAAACCCCCCTCTTAAAGAGGGGGGGCGTTTATTTTAAAAGAGGAGGGGGCCGGCTGCCCCCTCGGTCCGCTCCAGCAAGCCCCCCCACGTGGGGGGGGCGTTTGTTTAAAAAAAACGGCGCGGCACTGGCCGCGCCGCCCTCCAGAAAACGCGGGGCTTAGCCCCGCGTGCCGCCGCCACTGCCGCGCGGCCCGCCACGCGGCCCGCCGCCGCCACGCGGCCCGCCGCCGCCCCGCGGCCCGCCGCCGCCCCGCGGCCCGCCGCCGCCGCGCCGCGGTACCGCCGCCGCGCCGCTGTACCGCCGCCGCGCCGCCGTACCGCCGCCGCCGCGCCGCCGCCGCCGCGCCGCCGCCGTCCGCCGCCGCCGGCCGCCGCCGCCGGCCGCCGCGCCGCCCAGGGGGGGGGTTGGGCCGGGTCGGCCCGGACCCGGACCCCCCCCCCCGTTTCGAACCAGTTTTGGTTTTTGGCTCATAACTTGAGCCTCGGACCTCCGAATGACGAACCGTCTGCGGCAACGCGATCCTTGGATCGAGACGGTCGTTTCGGTATATCACACTCAAGGTTTCGGGTTACTTTGAGTTCGGCCGGGTTGGTTCGTTCACGAAACCAACCGGGCCTTCGGAGCGGAAACGCTCATATCTTGAGCTGCGGACGTCCGATTGACGTGCCGTCAGTCGCGTAGTGTTCCTCTTAGTGAGACGGATCTTTTGGCATACTCCGCCCGAGGTTTGGACGCAGGTGGAGTACGGTCGGGTTGGTTTTGCCTTAAAAACCAACCGGGCCCCGGAGACGAAAATGCCTATAACTCTCAGACCGGGCGTCCGTTTGACGCGCCGTCTGTTGCGTTGAGTTCCTGTTGACGATACGGAACTTTTGGATACATCAACTTCGGTCTTCGTGACAGTTGATGTATCAGCCTCTCGGCTCGTGGAGCGGACCCTCCGTACGAGCTTGCTGTGTGCGGGAACCCTAGTGCTGGCTGCGACTGTTCTACTGCTACGACTGCTACTGTGACTGCGACGACGACAGTACAGAGATCCTGTGTGGATTTGACGACGACAGTACAGAGATCCTGTGTGGATTTGACGACGACAGTACAGAGATCCTGTGTGGATTTGACGACGACAGTACAGAGATCCTGTGTGGATTCGACGACGACGACAGTACAGAGATCCTGTGTGGATTCGACGACGACGACTACAGCACTCAGCGATCCTACGTTGATCAGTGCTACAGGTTCTGTGTGAGCCCGATCCTGTGTGGGTCCTTGCGCTCAGCGGTTCTGTGTGAGCCAGCGCCTACAGGTTCTGTGTGAGCCCGATCCTGTGTGGGTCTTCTGCGGGGGTTAGTTACCTATCGATCCTTCGTGGGTCCGACGACTTAGATGGATCAGTGATCATCTTTATCGTCCTTGAAGAAGTATACCTGTGTGAGCTGAATCCTGTTGCTTTCCTGTGTGGATTTTTGTTGTGCAATCCAGTGTGGATTATGTTCTGCTTTCCTATGTGGAATACGTATACTTTCCTGCATGGACTGAGTTGTACTTGGGCTCGGAGGTTGGAGCGTATTTGAATTGATGACTTAGGTATATGTATGGGCATATACCTAAGCAGTGTCGGTTGATACTTCGTGATTGTACTTTTCTTCGTGGTTTATCCTTTGTGGATTTTGAGAGACCTTCAGGGGTCTCGGGGTCCCTACTGAGTAGCTTATACTCACCCCTGCACGGGCTTTGCCCGCACTTCGTTGTGTTGGTTGCAGACGACGGACAGTGTTGATCTTAGCTGAGGCTTGCAGAGCGGGACGGTACCCGGAGGTGGACCACTGGGCGGGACGTGCTCGGAGCGGACGGCGGGACCCGTGGAGTAGAGGAGCTATCTGTACCCACCCTTCAGGTGGGATTTCTAGTGGACAGCTCGGAGTAGCGGCTTTACTTTTCAGTTGCTGTTTTTCCCTTTTCGAGTTGTACTTTACTTTCAGTTTGGGTTTGTATCCTGGCCCATTTACTTTTCCGCACTTTCAGTCGTACTCTGTTTGCTTAGTGTTTACTTTCCGCTTGTTTACTCTGTGGTGTGTGTTTACTTTTCAAAGGCAATGCCTTCCCTTTTTACCGGGAATTACGCCTTGGTGCTAGTCGCCAGCCCCTGGCCTATGGAAGGCGGGCTTGGGGTAGTCACGGCACGGACCCCGAGGGCGGGTCGTGACAATTCCATTATATATCATACCAGTATTCGTTTCATGTTGTATATATATATGATAATTTCAATTGAGGAAGTGTGGACTACCGCCCCCTCAAAGTGATATGACTCATTCAAACCATACATGGAACATATAAAGGATAGTGTTAATGAACATAAGTAACAAATATAAGATATTATATTATTCTGGAATAATAATATACCTAAGTATAATCTGGTTTTTATTCCCTTTAAAAAGAAAAATGAAATGGAAGTAGTGTTCGTGCGCACGTACGGATTACTGTCTCCACGAACGTGATGAGATTCATTTCCCCATAATATTCATTCAAGAATAATTATTGTTTGATGAATAAAAGTAATTTCTAAATACTTGATATCATTCTGGATATTAATAAGATACAACCTATCCATAACAAACATGGCTTACGTAACGAAGCATATAAAGGAAAACGAATCAGTTAACACCTGAAACGATGATAAGACTTAAATTTTATTAACAAAGAAATATTAAAAGATCATATGTGATATCATATTTATGAATATTATTCTTTTATAATTTAATATCAATGATTTAACTATCATACATGAGGTTAAAAAACACACTATCAAGGAAAATTACAAGGTAAGGGGTTTTCATCTCACTTCTTATTCTCGTGAGATTCATGCCATATTGCCACTATTACATTTTGTGTGGTGTATGTACTGAAAATAATTTTATTAATTGTGTAATACACATTAATTTATTTTTATTTACATATTCATTGTATGATACCTCTTTCATGGGGAGTATGTTTCGTAAGTTACCAAATTAGTAAGGGTTAATTTTGCAATCTCTTTATTATCTGAGGTTGTTTTTACGTAACTATCTACTGGGACATATTAATTATCCATGTCCATGTTTTATGAAAGAGTTTTCAAAGGGATTTTTTAATGGATTTTTTACTAAAACAAAATTTCAAAATTTTTAAATATTTATTCTTCTAAATATTTCTCATTAATGTTCATATCTTCAAGATGGTTTTTTAAGGATTTATTTATATGGACATGAATTTTTTTAAAATGTTAATTCCATTCAAAAGTTTCAAAGTGGTATGGGAAACTTTGATTAAAAATGACTTTAAATGACATCTTTTCTAAATTGTGGGATTTTTAAATGTTTTCATGAAAATGGGGTATTTCTATCATGGAGTTTTACAAATCATTTCTATATATGTCAAATCCTTTAATGGATTTTAAACTTGTTTTGAAGTTGATTTATTATGATACAAAACAGCCATATAGTATTGATGGTTTTGTGATATGTTGTTCTGTGGATGTGTTATTTTTATACCATTCATGGTTTATGATTAAAGTATTTACATTTCTTATCCTAGTTCTTATACAAATGTTTATGTTAAGTTTCATCCTTTTCATATGAGGAATGTATTGGACATAGTAAGTGACGGGTAGAGCCTGCTATAGCTTCTCGATGCATCGGTAGGTCTCATGAGAGAACTATACATGGAATTGGCCGAGGCCCTTTCCCAATTTGATATATGGTTTTGCCTGAGGCCTTAATCTTTTTTAGATGTCTTGGCTAAGGCCTTGAAAAAATGTTTTAGAATGTCTAGCATTATACATTCCCTCATTATGGAAATAATATTGATGGTTCATGTGGTTATTCGACTAGTAGAATACCCATGATTATGTTTTATTATGGAATTATTTATTCAACTAATATTCTTTCCATAGAAGTATTCATGTTTATTATTGGTAAAGGCACGTGGTTTCAATTATTCACCATGCTTAATATTTATGTCATTTTCTGCTGAATTTCTTACCCATAATGAGCATTTGAGCTCACCCCTTTCTATGTTATATTTTTCCAAGAATTCCAAGAAGTGTATAATGATTGATATGAAGGGTTAGGCTAAAGGGAATAATTCCATTTTCAAAGTACTATTTACACCGTGTTTTATGTTTCAAATTGTAATGTAATGATAATATATGTAATCTATTTTACAAGACTGCTAAACTGATCAGTCCTTCAGTACGTGATTCCTTGTAATCATGCCAATGTATTAAAATAATGTACCGACTCCGGGTAACTGGGTTCAGGGAATTACACATTTTCTTTATTATGTGATTTCTTAATTCTGTCTGATAGAGATGATTTCACTGACACTTGAAACAAAACAGAAGAATTTCCTGCACCAACAACTTCTATTCCAAATTTCATCAAATAAAAAACGAAAGGAACTCGTTCCAAAGGTAGCATGGATAATGAGACATTACTTTTTCGACTCAAAGAATCAACAAATTTATTTGATTTTCCCATATGGTAATGGATCATGCAATCATAATCCTTGATTAATTTCAACCATCTCCTCTGTCTCATGTTAAATTCTTTTTGAGTGAATATATATTTTGAACATTTGTTATCATTATATATTTCACATTTTACACCATACAAATGATGCCTCCAAATTTTTAAATAAAAAAACAGTATCTATTTCAAAATCATGTGTAGAATAATTTAACACATGTGGTTTTAACTGACACGATGTATAAGCAATTACCAGATCATTTTTCATAATGAAACTTCCAAGTCCTTTCAATGAAGCATCATTGTTAATATCAAACTCACAAATTCTAGAAGGCGGTGAAAAAACTAAAGCATTCACCAATCTTCATTTCAATTCATGAAAATAATCATCAAATTCTTTAGTCCAAATGAACATAAAACCTTTTTGAGTTAACTTAGTCATTGGACTAGATAACCGTGAAAACTTTTCCAAAAACCTCCTTCAATAACCTGCCAAAACATGAAAACTACAAATCTTGGTTATATTTGTGGGTCTTGGCCATTCTTCAATAACTATTGTTTTAGTCAGATCAATCGTTATGCCATTTTTTGAAACAATGTGACCAAGGAAAGAAATTTTCTGTAACCAAAACTCAAACATGCTGAATTTCCCAAATAGTTTCATTTAATTTAATGTTTTAAAGACAACCCTTAAATGAATTTCATGTTCCTCTTTACTTTTAGAAAAAACAAAAATATCATCAATGAAGAAAACCAAAAAATTATCCAAGAACTCACGGAAAATTCTATTCATAAGATCCATGAATACAGTAGGTACATTGGTTAAACCAAAAGGCATTACAGAAAATTCATAATGGCCATATCTAGTATGAAATACAGTCTTTGGAATTTCTTCTACCTTTACTTTCAACTGATGGTACCCCGACCTCAAATAAATCTTCAATAAATACTGATTTCTTTGGATTTGATCAAACAAATCATCGATATGAGGAAAAGGATACTTATTCTTAATAGTGATGTTATTAAATCCTCTATACTCAATGAAAATTATCATTGAACCATATTTATTTTTAACAAAAAAGACAGGAGAACCTCATGGTGATGTGCTAGGTCGAATGAAAACTTTATCTAATAACTTCTGTAATTGCATCTTTAACTCTCAAAGTTCAATTTCAACCATTCGATAAAGGGGTTTTGAAATTAGATTTGCATTAGGAACTAAGTCAACTATAAATTCAACTTCCCGATTAGTTATAATACTAGGTAACTCATCAAGAAAAACATCAAGATACTCATTTACTACTGGCACATCATTAATATGAATAGTTTTTTTATTTTCAACTATATTTTCAAGGTAAAATTCATTTCCATCTTTTACTAGTTTCTCAGTATCCTGATTTGTTATCAAAAGCAAGGTTTCATTATTGTACAAAAACTATAAATCATTCTGAAATGAAACCACTTTAGCTCTGTAGTTAATCAAAGCATGATAAACAGATAGCCAATATATGCCCAAAGTAACATCAAACTCTACTAGAGACAAAACAACAAGGTTTTCAGGTAGATTCTTCCCGCACACAAGGACAGGAATGATCATATGTTTTCTTTTTTGTCTCTAAATTTCCTCTAGGTTTTTTACCATAATTTGTGTATTAATATATTGATATATAATTCCCAATTTTCTAGAAACCTTCTTAGAAATGAATGAGTGTGTAGACCTTGAATCAAACAACACATTGGAATAACTTGAACAAACAAATAGTGTACCAGATACAACTTAATTCGATGTCCCATCATCTGCTGAAGTAGTTGCAAAGGATTTCAACACCCCTTTCTACTTGTATTCTGGCTTCTTCCTTTCAGTTGAGTTCTTTGTTAGACACTCATTTTCATAATGACCCATTTCATTTCACTTAAAAAAATTTACTGACTGTAAATCAGATTTTTTCTCACCATTACCCTGATCATTTTAGTGAAATTACAAGCCCTATGTCCAATTTTACCACATCGGTAGCACTTACCGGAATTCAAAAGACATTCCCCAACATTCTATTTACTACAATGTTCACACACTGTAAACTTATGTTTCTTACCATCATACTTTTTTGAAGAGTTATTCCATTTCTCCTTCCACCTCGACCTCTTATTTAGTGGTTTTTTAAATAACACTTGATCATCTACAAACTCCACTTCCACCATCTCTGCACAACGAACAAGTTTTTCATAACTTCGGAACTCACAAGAAGCTAAATCCCTTCGATAATTTGGCTTTAATCATGATTAAAAATTGTTGATTTTACTATCATGCTCACATATGAAATTTGGACCATACCTTTCCAGTTGAGTTAATTTTTCTTCCTAATAATCCACTAAGCCATCCTCCTACCACAATTCCATGAATTGTTTTTCCATTCTAAGATGAACCACCTTAGGAAAATATTTCTCAAGAAAGATACCTTTGAATTCATCTGAATCAATAGCATCAATATCCTCACTATCCCTGATATTTTTCACCATAAACCACCACAAATCAGCTTCACCTTCAGAACGGTAAATAGTGAGACTAATCTTTTGATGTTCTGAAAAAGCCATGACATCGAAAATCTTTTACAGTACTTCAATCCACCCATCTGCATGCACCAGGTTAGATGATCCTCTGAATAATGGGGGATGTTGCCTACTGAAATGCTCCACTACTGACATGATCCATTATGGTTGATGTGGCTGATCTCATACATGGATACCTCCACCATTTATAGCCTGAGTCAACTGTTCCATCACTGCAACAAACTGTTCAGTTCTGATTCCGGCCATCTCGGGTAGTTGATTGGAAAGGTTGTCTTCCTCCAGATTTATTCCCAACATAGATGCCATGTTTCCTCTACGGAAAACCATTATGAACACAGAAATATCTTAGGCGAAGCAACATGGTAATATGTAAATGCAATATGATTTTAATATTAACATAAATTACGTTATAGAAATTAATTTAACAATGCCCTAACTCCTAAATTTATCAATACCGACCTCTGATACCAACTATAAGGACTCAGCCTTAAACATTTCATAATATTGAATTAAATGAAAAATTCACATTGAGGATCTTTTCAGGTTTAGAGTTTTAGATAATTATGACATAACTATTACATCTCAAAAGATTACAAAGTAAACACTTCTACATAGTTTCCATAAAAAAATTATTCAAAAAAAGAGTCATGTATAGTTCCATGTTTTAGACAACCTGACTTTTCCTTGATCCCATCCTTGACCATATTCATCATTAAGTCCTATGAAAACATTTCAAAACATGGGATGAGCATAAAAATCTCAGTAAGGCTTATAGAACAAATAAATAAAACATTTTTCATAAATACATACAAATCATGAACTCTTTTACTTATCTCATGAAATCATAATATATTATGAATAACCCATAGATATCATAAATCATAAAGGTAACTTGTGGAATCCATAACATACTTATATTGTAGTTATCTCAGCTACATAGGGAGTTACATTGGAATACCCATCACAGTATATTCCCTAAATATCTTAGGAGAAACATTCATTTTTACCTCTGTCACATTACACAATGCATCAGAGAGATATCTCAGGCTCACCCGCCCTAGGTTTATGACAGAACCACCCGTATACATAAATAATGCCCAAGAACCATAACATGATCATAACACATAACATAAGCATAAAGGAAAGATAAAATTTCCACATTGCAATAACAAAATATCATTTCAAGGTATAAAAATAATAAATCCATTCTCAAAATCATTTTCAATACCAAAATATGTAAAAAGAGTATATTTTATTTATTTTTCCTTTTAAAAACATTACGGCTTATTAATGAAGTCAAAGATCAAATAATACTCACGGTGGTGGAATGGTTATTTTCATTGATTACGTTAAAAAAATTCCTTTTTGTAATTTAGTAAAACACATAATATAAATAGATTCCCATTGATTGAAATAAAAAATCAAAGGATTTTACACACCATATAATATAAAGTTGTGTATATAACTAAATATGCCTCAATGAAAGGAGATTGAGATAAAGTCCTTTACCTTGTGTCCCACATGACTCGATCGTTCATGAATCCCCTAAATATAAACTAAAGTTAATTTCCCCTTGCTTATGACTCTTTTTCAAGTTTATTATATCACTTATTATGATGTTATAAACATTTTGTAATCATTTAAGTTAATAGCGTTCATTTTGTTAATATTTGGTACTTGAGTCAAAAATGAATACCTTATATTTACAAGTTGTCCATGTGTCCAATAGTCCATTATATACAAAATGAAATTCATTATTTAGATATCATATATTTCTTATATATCCAGAATATATATATTTATAATAGTACATATCATTTGAAGGTAATAAATGAAATGCACCGTTCATGGAGACGGTAAGTCGTACGTACGAATGAACGATACATTAATTTCTATTTCTTATTTTAATGGAATTAAAACATTGTGATACATAGTTATATTATAATTCCAGTATAATATCATATATAATATCATTAACTCAATCCTTTATACGTCCCTCATAGGGCATTAATGAGTCATATCACTTTGAGGTTGCGGTAGTCTGCATTTCCTCAAATGAAATTATCGCATTTATTCATAATGGTGACCATAAAGCTAAACTATAAAATAAAAATACATAAGAATAAATAAAACATAAAAATAATGTATATATCATATATAAATATAGTTTCATCTTAATGGATGTCACGCTCATTCGTCATTTAGAGGTACGACTTTAATTTTTTTTAAGTTTTTATTTCATGTCTTTAGATTGTCAGTTTATTTAATTGCTTGGTTGATGTGTGGACTGAATCGACAAGGGGCTTCCGCAGTGGTGATGATAAATGCGCGTTGGCCTTACATCGCTTGGCGTGCGCGCGACGCATGAGCAAGATGGAAAAAATTTATTTTAAGGGCGCGTTGATAAGTGCGTGTTGGCTTCACGTCACTCGACACATGGTGCTGATGCTCGAACGTTAAATAACCGGATAAATTTTTATTATGGTTTTGTCGGTTATTATTTTATTATGATTATTATATTATTGTTATTATTATATTATTAATATTGTTATTATTATTTTTATAATTATTATGGTGTTATTGTTATTATTATTAATGATAATAGTATTATTATTCTTAATGATTATTATGTTATTTGTATTAATGTTTCTATCATATTATTATTGTTTGATGTTATTATTATTAATTTATTTTACATTGTTTGTTTAACTTCTCCCCCTCCCGAAACCCTAGCCGCCACTTTTCCCTTTTTTCTTTTACATTTCATTTTCTTTTATTTCTCTTGTCTTCCTCCCCCGTTTTTCTTTTTCCTTCTTTTCCTTCCCCGCTCCTGCTCTCCCTCATCCGCTCAATCAGGCCGCACCCTCTCCACCCCAGCCGGTGCTCCGCCATACCTCCCTGATCAGTCGTGCTCTGCCGGACCTCTCCACCGGACCTCCCCACTGGACAGCACCGTTGCGCCTCACCCTGTTCGGCCGAACCTTCCATCAGCAGCCGGCGCGCACCTTGATCTGCTCTCCCTTCCTCCCCCCTGCTCGCCGGACATCGACCGGTGCCCCCTACTGCATCCACGCCGGACCGGCGTCACCAGCCAGCGCCTCCCCCCTGTCATTCTCCTCTACTGCACACCGTACAAGACCCCTGCCGCTCTTCTTCTCTTCTTCTTCTTCTCTCTTTTCTTCTTCTTCTCTTCTCCTTCTTATTCTTTTCTTCTTCTTTCTCCTCTTCCCCGGTCGGTGCTCTCTTGTTCTGCGCCGTTCCTGCACCCCCCGCCGGTTTGTTCATCTTTTTTTGTCATTTTATTATTTTAACTTATAAGATATTAAGGTTTTCTTTTATTATTAATATGTTAATTATTACATTATTACAATAATTATTATTTTGTTATTATTAATATGTCAATAATAATCATCTTATTATTATATTATTATTATTGTTATTATTATTAAATTATTATTATCAAATTATGGTGATGCTATTATTATTTTTGTTATATTATAAAATTATAATTATTCTATTTTGGGTATGCTATTATTATTATTATATTATATTATTATTGCTATTATTATTATATTATTATTATTATTCTTTTATTTTATTATTATTATTATTATGTTATCGCTATTATTATTATCATCATTATTAATGTGTTAACATTTTCACTGAAACTGTTGAGCGATCTGTTGTTTTTAGGACCTGGTTGACGGCTCAAGACGGTACGCCCGCGGCACAATTGGAGTCTTGTGCTGTGTCTTTTTCCGTTCCTGTTTCAGGTAGGTGATTCCGCACTCAATTATCATCTGGCAATCTTTTGCGTGTTGGTTTAATTTTTCAGCACCCAGCTAATTGGTTTCCATGTTGAAAAATTTGTTCTGATTATTTTTTTAAAATGTGCATCAAATTTTCTAGAGGTATATTTATGTGATGAAAGTCCATTTTTATTGTGAAAACTTACTTTGGCTGTTTATCATTATTTGTAAATTGTGCAGTGTGTGAGTCAGGAAGTGCGAATGACGCAGGTTGTGTTTTGGCATGTCAGAATGTGTTTTATTATATAAAGGTGTTTTGGGTGACTTTTTAACCTTTAAAACATTTTGCGACATGTTTGAAAACTGTTCAATAATTTTTCTTAGTGGTTTTCTTAAATAACAAAGTGATTTCGTTATGTTATGCATCTAGTATAATATAAAGCGTAAGCAGTGTGGTTTATGTTTTTTAAAAAATAAAAGTTTTGGTGTGTGTGTGGTTTTCAAAGAGGATATCAGTATGCAGGTGACCCATTTGTCTCTATGTGCTAATGTGACATGTTATGTGAACTTTGATCATTAGGTGAGCAGAAGGAGGGAAGCCAGGGTATTAGGCGGGGAGACTGGGACTAGTGAGCTAGTGTTCCGGAGATGACCCGACCCAGTTTCACTGGCAGGTTTGACGATTGCAACACTAACTAAACATATGATATATGAGGGTCGTGGCCTTCTATGCCACGTGTTCTTAGGGTCTTAGCCTTCTAAGCCACGTTATCTGAGGGTCGTGGCCGCCTAAGCCACGTTTCACCGAGACACGATGTTCTAGGATCCCACTAGTTCTAGTACCCATAGAGCCTCTCACATCCTTTGGTGCCACCAGTTACTTTGCTTTCATAATGATACGTGATATGTCACTTGAACTGCTATCCTAATGTGTTTATCTTGAACTGCCTTTCTTTTAAATAATTTTATGAAAACCATTTTTCTGTTGCACTTCTTTCTCTCTTTATTTTAGCATTGCAAATGGTTGTCTTTTGATAGTTGTGCGTGGAATCTTTTCTTGGTGATATCATGCTGGGCGATTGCTCACACCCTACTTACACCCTTGGGTGTAAGTAGACTTGTTTACTTCTGATATAGGTAAGGGTCCAGCTTTTGGGATCAGTGGTTCAGGTTGGTAGCAAGACTATCTACGTGGCGTTTTGGTGGTGGCTTAGAGGTGGTGTCCTCACACAGGGTGACGGTCCTTAGGTTGGATTTTGGTCTTCTTGTTTTAGTGACATTTGGGTTTTGAATACTTGTGAACAAAAAAAACCCATTTGGTCAACTACATGTTTGACTGTAACCTTTACTTCTGTTTGGTTTACTTTGGTTGACTGCTTTATATTTGTTCACTCGGGTAAATCGTTCCCAAAGTTTATTTTGATACCCGGGAACTTGTGCCAGCCCGTGGGGATCGGGAACGCCCTTCGGGCCTTGCCGCGGGCCGGGTCGAGCGTCGGTTTGGATGGAGACCCGATTCGGTTCGTGACAAAATGGTATCAAAGGAGGTTTGTTGGTGGTTTATGTTATTTGGGATGAGTTGGATTATACATGAGTTGGGTCTGTCGGGGCTCAAAATTCATGTTGCGAGTAGGGTTCCTGGCCAGCACACCTCGTGACAGATACAGAGTCACCATGGGATGTCAGGGTGCTTGTTTCACTTTTTTTCTGGGTGGGACGTGCAGGCTGAAGACTGTACGTGGACACCAGGTAAGGAAATAAAGCTTTTATATGGATTCGTTTTTGCATGTTGGGTTTATTGATGAATGTTTATCTTGTTGGAAAAATTTATTCCCTTTTTATTGATGGTTTTCTTTCTTGATTGCTGCCCTTTTGTAGTAAGATGCCTCCCCGGAGAGTTCCTATGCATCCAAGGGAGGAAGCCGGAGAGATTTCTCCCGCACCGCTTGATCAGGGATTGGTTGAGGCGATGGTCCGAGCCGTTCAGGCTTTAGGACAAGGGGCGAATCCTGCCCCCGCCCCTGTTCCAGCTAGAGGGGAAGAATTCGGCTCCAGGAAGGATATAGCTCAGGAGTTTCTGAGGAGCAAACCTCCTTCTTTCCGAGGTTGTTCAGAACCTCAGGAGTCAGAGGAGTGGATTGAGAAGATAGAACGCATGTTTGATTTCCTTGACACACCTGAGGAAGTCTGGGTGAAGTGTGCCTCGTTCCAGCTGGAGGGTTCCAGTCGCAAATGGTGGGAATCAGTGGTCCAGGCTGGGAAACATGATCACATGAGATGGAAGGATTTCAAGGGTATCTTCAACGAGCAGTATTGTCGAGAGTTCGTAGCCTATACTAGATCTCGGGAGTTCATGGAGCTTTCATAGGGGAATCAGACAGTGATGGAGTATGCAAATCTCTTTGCTGAATTGGTACGGTACGCACCTGAGATAGTTTCGAGCGAATTATTGAAGGCTCGGAAGTTTGAGAAGGGCTTTCGACCAGAAATTCACTCCCAGGTTTTCTTGTTCAAACTGAAGACTTATGCTGAAGTGGTCAATCGCGCTTGTATGGCCGAGATTGACCAGAAGGGAAAGTCGGGGTTTTCTGGATCAGTGTCAGGGCTTGGCAGTGGCAGTTCATCTGAGAAGAAGAGGAAGCATGATGAGCAATGGAAGAAGGGTGATGGCAGCTCAGGTCATCCTCCCAGGCAATTTTCATCTGGGGCTTCTGGTGCAGGGTCCGTTGTGTGCCATCAGTGCGAAAGGGCAGGGCACATCCGACTTGTTTGTCTATACCCTCCCAGACCATGCCATGGATGTGGTGTTGTGGGACATCTACAGCGCTTCTGCAGGACTGCATGCCCTTATCAGAGTGGGGCTGGATCAGTGGCTTCTAGAGGGGTATCAGTTTAGTCAGAGCCGACCAGGACGATAGGATCTCTGTTTGGTGGGTGTGGTGGTATGACCAGATCGTCTTCAGGGCAGAGCCATATTAGGGCAGAGCCTCAGGCGAGCGGCCGTTCTCAGGCATGGACCAGGCAACTGCATGCTGTGGATCAGTCACCAGCGGGATCTGATGCAGGGCCTTCGACGGTTCGAGGTACTATTCTGGTTGCATCTTCTATAGCTGCAGTTTTATTTGATATTGGTGATTTAGTTTCATTCATATCTGCTCGTTTTGTGAATCTTCTGAACCTACCAACCGAGCTGTTATCGTTTGCTATGGAGTTGGTAACACCGTTGGGGAAAAAGAGGGAGCAAGGCCTTAAGTGCCGATCGTGCGCACTCTCTGTGTCGGGAGTCGAGATGGAATGGGATTTCTTGGTCCTTGACATGGACCTATTTGATGTGATCCTTGGTATGGACTGGATGGTGCGCTTCCAGGCGCACATTGATTGCTATCAACACCGAGTCAGCTTTACAGCACCAGATGGGACTCCTCAGTTATTTCACGGAGAATGGGATCCTCGGTCGGGACGTGCGAAACCTCCACTCCCTGAGCTTGGAAATCTTGCTTATCAATTGTCGTCACTCGTGCTGGAGGACGGCGGTGGTATTTCACAGGGCGGGTTACCTCGTGTAGTGGATGAGTTCCCAGAGGTTTTCCCAGATGATTTTTCTGGCTTACCCCTAGAGCGAGACGTGGAGTTCTCGATTGAGTTGGCGCCAGGAACACAGCCTATATCTCTTCCCACATATCTCATGGCCCCCACCGAATTGAGGGAATTAAAGATACAGCTGGACGATTTGGAATCCAAAGTATTCATTCGCCCGAGCGTCTCTCCTTGGGCTGCACCGATTTTATTTGCGAAGAAGGCCGATGCAACCCTTCGGTTGTGCATTGATTACCGGAAATTGAACAAGGTAACCATCAAGAATAAATACCCTTTGCCTCGGATTGATGATTTGTTCGACCAGCTGAAGGGGGAAAAGTGGTTCTCCAAGATTGATTTGCGTTCGGGATACCACCAGCTCAGAGTGAGAGAAGTAGATATCCCGAAGACGGCTTTCCGAAGCAGGTACGGCCACTTCGAGTACTTGGTCATGCCTTTCGGACTGACGAATTCTCCTACAGTTTTCATGGTGCTCAGGAATAGGGTGTTCCACCAACATCTCGACTCATTTGTCGTGGTATTCGTGGATGACATCCTGGTCTACTCTGGATGTGAGGAGGAGCATGAGCATCACCTGCGCGTTGTTTTGGGAACTTTTCGGGATCACCGCCTGTACGCCAAACTCTCGAAGTGCACATTCTAGATCAGTGAACTGAAGTTTCTGGGGCATGTCGTCTCAAAACAAGGGGTTTCAGTGGATCCCAAAAAGATCAGAGCAGTTATGTCATGGGAGCAGCCGAGAAATGTGTTTGAGATCAGGAGTTTTCAAGGCTTGGCTGGTTATTACAGGCGCTTTGACCGGGACTTCTCACGGCTTGCCTCCCCCATGACCGCACTCACCCGGAAAGGGGTGAAGTTTGAGTGGAGCCCACAATGCCAAACATATTTTGAGGAGTTGAAGCGGCAGTTGACCACCGCACCTGTGTTGACTTTATCGGAGTCAGGAAAGGGCTATGTGGTGTACTGTGATGCGTCAGGTACGGGCCTTGGATGTGTGCTCATGCAGGATGACCATGTTGTGGCTTATGGTTCTCGCTAGCTCTGGCCGCATGAGAAGAACTATCTGACTCACGACTTAGAGTTGGAAGTAGTGATGCATGAATTGAAGACGTGGCGCCACTATCTATTTGGGGAGAAGTTTGTGGTCTACTCTGACCAAAAGAGCTTGGCCTACATTTTCTCTCAGAAGGATCTCAATTTGAGGCAGCGCCGCTGGGTCGAGTACCTGCAGGGTTTGGATTTTGATATTGTCTATACCCCTGGCAAGGGTAATGTGGTGGCTGACGCTTTGAAGAGAAATATACCAGTGCAGGCGTTGAGGATGTCCAGCGATGAGTGGACTTTGATGGGGCTCTTCGCCCAGATGCATTTGGAGAGCAGGGAGCACAGTGGAGGTACTTTCTTGGCTAGCATCCAGTTGACTCCTGCTCTTCTAGAGTTGATTTAGCGGGAGCAACCTGGTGATGAGTTGGGTCAGTGATCTATGCAGTTTCTTCATGGTGGGGAGACTCCTTCTGATTGGTCTTTGTCTTCCCAGAGGGTCCTATGCTTCAAGGGCCGTGATGTCGTACCGTTGACTCTGCGAAAGGTGGTGATGCAGGATAGCCACCAATCTCAGTGGGCCGTCCATCCTGGTACCACCAAGATGTATTACGATGTTCTCCGTCAGTTCTGGTGGCTAGGTATGAGATGGGACATTGCCGAATTCGTATACAGATGTTACACCAGCCAGCAAGTGAAAGCAGAGCATCAGAGACCATCTGGCCTACTCCAACCATTACCCATTCCTACCTGGAAGTGGGATGAGGTCTCCATAGACTTCATCATTGGCTTGCCTTGTACAACTCGAGGGAGGAATTCCATCTGGGTGGTGATTGACCGCTTGACCAAGTCATCTCACTTTATTCCGATCAGAGATACAATGAAGGTGGAGGAACTGAGCGACTTGTATGTTCAAGAGGTGGTCAGACTTCATGGTGTGCTGTCGGAAATTGTTTCTGACAGGGACCCCCGCTTTACATCTCGTTTTTGGGGAGGCCTACAGAAGGCTTTGGGGTCGCAGATTAAGATGAGCACAACATACCATCCTCAGACCGATGGCCAGACGGAGCGGGCAATCAGATTCTGGAAGACATGCTCCGAGCCTGTGTGTTAGATTTTGGAGGCTCATAGGATAGCCATTTGGGGCTGGTCGAGTTTTCTTACAATAACAGTTTCCAGTCTTCCATCATAATGGAACCCTTTGAGGCCCTCTATGGCCGGCCTTGTCGGTCTCCTCTGTGTTGGGCTGAGGTAGGGGAGCCCTCACTCTTGGGACCGAGTCTTGTTCAGGAGACGTCTGAGAAGGTCAAGCTGATTAGGCAGCAGTTGTTGACAGCTCAGAGTCGCCACAAGTCTTATGCAGATCAGAGGCGGTGGGATCTCGAGTTTTCAGTGGGGGACAGAGTGTTCCTGAAAGTGGCCCCTCGCTTGGGTCACCGTCGTTTGGGGAAACAGGGAAAGCTGACACAGATATATGTCGGACCTTTCGAGATTCTTGAGCGGATTGGAAAGGTGGAATACAGGTTAGCTTTTCCCTCGCAGTTGACGTCGATTCACGACATATTTCAGGTCTCCCAGCTAATGAAGTACAACCCCGACCCGTCGCATGTGCTGAATTGGGAGGAGCTGGAGATAGAGTCTGACTTGTCTGTGGTCGAGCGACCACTGCGTATAGTGGATTCCCAGGAAAAGGCGTTGCGTGGAAAGTCCATTCCTCTGGTCTGTGTTCTTTGGCAGCACGGGAATGATGAACATGAGACTTGGGAGCGGAAGTCATGGGTTGAGCAGGAGTACCCATTTCTATTGTCTGATCAGGCTTTGAGCTGACTTTCCGAGGGCGTAAAGTTTTCATGGTGGGGAGAATTGTCACGCCCGGTCGTCATTTTGAGGTACGACTTTAATTTTTTTTATATTTTTATTTCATGAGTTTTGATTGTCGGTTTATTTAATTACATGGTTGATGTGTGGACTGAATCGACAAGGGGCTTCCGCAGTGGTGCTGATAAATGCGCGTTGGCCTTACATCGCTTGGCGTGCGCGCGAGGCACGAGCACGCTGGATAAAATTTATTTTAAGGGCGTGTTGATAAGTGTGCGTTGGCTTCACATCGCTCGGCACGTGGTGCCGATGCTCGAACGTTAAATAACCGGATAAATTTTAATATGGTTTTGTCGGTTATTATTGTATTATGATTATTATATTATTGTTATTATTATATTATTAATATTGTTATTATTATTTTTATAATTATTATGGTGTTATTGTTATTATTATTAATTCTAATATTATTATTATTCTTATTGATTATTATGTTATTTGTATTAATGTTGATATCATATTATTATTGTTTGATGTTATTATTATTAATTTATTTTACATTGTTTGTTTTACTTCTCCCCCTCCCGAAGCCCTAGCCACCACTTTTCCCTTTTTTCTTTTTCATTTTATTTTATTTTATTTCTCTTGTCTTCCTTCCCCGTTTTTCTTTTTCCTTCTTCTCCTTCCCCGCTCTTGCTATCCCTCATCCTCTCAATCAGGTTGCACCCTCTCCACACCAGTCGGTGCTCCGCCATACCTCCCTGATCAGCCGTGCTCCGCCGGACCTCTCCGCCGGACCTCCCCGCTGGACAGCGCCATTGCGCCTCACCCTGTTCGGCCGCACCTTCCATCAGTAGTCGTCGCGCCCCTCGCTCCGCTCTCCCGTCCTCCCCCCTCCTCGCTGGACATCGACCGGTGCCCCCTGCTGCATCCACGCCGGACCGGCGTCACCAGCCAGCGCCTCCCCCCCTGCCGTTCTCCTCTGCTGCACACCGCACAAGACCCCTGCAGCTCTTATTCTCATATTCTTCTTCTCTCTTTTCTTCTTCTTCTCTTCACCTTCTTCTTCTTTTCTTCTTATTCCTCCTCTTCCCCGGTCGGCGCTCTCTCCTGCTGCGCCGTTCCTGCACCCCCCGTGGGTTTGTTCATCTTTTTTTTTGTTTATTTGATTTTATTATTTTAACTTATAAGATATTAAGGTTTTATTTTATTATTAATATGTTAATTATTACATTATTACAATAATTATTATTCTGTTATTATTAATATTTCAATAATAATCATCTTAATATTATATTATTATTATTGTTATTATTATTAAATTATTATTATCAAATTATGGTTATTCTATTATTATTTTTGTTATATTATAAAATTATAATTATTCTATTTTGGGTATGCTAATATTATTATTATATTATATTATTATTGCCATTATTATTATATTATTATTATTATTCTATTATGTTATTATTATTATTATTATGTTTTCGCTATTATTATTATTATCATTATTATTATGTTAACATTTTCACTGAACCCGTTGAGTGATCTGCTGTTTTTAGGACCTGGTTGACGGCTCAAGACGGTACGACCGCGGCGCAATTGGAGTCTTGCGCTGTGTCTTTTGTCGTTCCTCTTTGAGGTAGGTGATTCCGCACTCAATTATCATCTGGAGATCTTTTGCGTGTTGGTTTAATTTTTCAGCACCCTGCTAATTGGTTTCCATGTTGAAAAATTAGTTCGGATTATTTTTTTTAAAATGTGCATAAAATTTTCTAGAGGTATATTTATGTGATTCAAGTCCATTTTTATTGTGAAAACTTACTTTGGCTGTTTATCATTATTTGTAAACTGTGCAGTGTGTGAGTGAGGAAGTGCGGATGACGTAGGATGTGTTTTGGCATGTCAGAATGTGTTTTATTATATAAAGGGGGTTTTGGTGACTTTTTAACCATTAAAAGTTTTTTTGACATGTTTGAAAACTGTTCAATAATTTTACTTAGTGGTTTTCTTAAATAACAAAGTTATTTCGTTAAGTTATGCATCTAGTTTAATTTAAAGTGTAAGTAGTGTGGTTTAAGTTTTTTAAAAAAGAAAAGTTTTGGTGTGTGTGTGGTTTTAAAAGAGGATATCAGTGTGCAGGTGACCCGTTTGGATATAAGTGCTAATGTGACATGTTATGTGAACTTTGATCTTTAGGTGAGCATAAGGAGGGATGCCGGGGTATTAGGTGGGGAGACTGGGACTAGTGATCTAGTGTTCCGGAGATGACCCGACCCAGTTTCACTGGAAGGTTTGACGATTGCAACACTAACTAAACATATGATATCTGAGGGTCGTGGACTTCTAAGCCACGTGTTCTGAGGGTCGTGGCCTTCTAAGACACGTTATATGAGGGTCGTGGCCGCCTAAGCCACGTTTAACCGAGACACGACGTTCTAGGATCCCACTAGTTCTCGTTCCCATAGGGCCTCTCCCATCCGTTGGTGCCACCAGTTACTTTGCTTGCATAATGATACAAGATATGTCACTTGAAGTTCTATCCTAATGTGTTTATCTTGAACTGCCTTTCTTTTAAATCGTTTTATGAAAACCATTTTTCTTTTGCACTTCTTTCTCTCTTTATTTTAGCATTGCAAATGGTTGTCTTTTGATAGTTGTGCGTGGAATCTTTTCTTGGTGATATCCTGCTGGGCAATTTCTCACACCCTACTTACACCCTTGGGTGTATGTAGACTTGTTTACTTCTGATACAGGTAATAGTCCAGCTTTTTGGAGCAGTGGTTCAGGTTGTTAGCAGGACTATCTACGTGGTGTTTTGGTGGTGGCTTAGAGGCGGTGTCCTCACACCGGGCGACAGTCCTTAGGTTGGTTTTTGGTCATCTTGTTTTAGTGTCATTTGGGTTTTGAATACTTGTGAAAAAAAACCTGTTTGGTCAACTACATGTTTGACTATAACCTTTAATTCTGTTTGGTTTACTTTGGTTGACTTCTTTATATTTGTTCACTCGGGTAAATCGTTCCCAAAGTTTATTTTGATACCCGGGCACTTGTTCCAGCCCGTGGGGATCGGGAACGCCCTTCGGGCCTTGCCACGGGCCAGGTCGGGCGTTGGTTTGGATGGAGACCCAATTCGGTTCGTGACAATGGCCACCATGATATGTGGTAAGAGACAATCGAACAATCATCGTTTCATGAGATGTTAGTTTTTCATCCACATAAACACTATGTTCATCACCCATTATGTGGAGGTGTGTGTAATTTTAGCTAGAATAATTCTCATTAAAATATCCTAGTATATTGAAGATACTGTTTTTGTTATAAAATAAAGGTATAAAAATAGTTTTAGGGTTGGAGATGTAAAATAAAAGAATAAAAGTTAACAGAAACGGTTGCCTTTAATTTGGGTAACTTCATTTTGTTTGAACGAAAATAAATTCTTGAAGTGCCTTATGCCTAAGGTAAGGATTATAAGAGGAGGATAGGGATGTATGGAGATTATTTTTAGAGAGTTTGGACGATCCAATAGACTTTAGAGGTGTGAATAATTGGTTGAAAGTGAGGGCTTTTTATGATTGGGGAGGGTCTCTTTAAGAAATTGTGAAAATATTATTTTATTATAAACTTATATTCTGTTTCAAAAGGTTCCAAAATCATTAGAGATGAAGATAAGATGACTCATGGTCAAAATATAATCATCCAACAATAATTGTATTGGTTGTGGATGTTATTATAATATTTATAATTTTATTTAATTAAATGATTTTTTAATGAGGTAAACACTGCATCATCTTTGTGTCATAAATAATTTAATTTATTCATTTTCTAAAAATTATAAAACAAATAACAAGATGTATGAAATCTTTTTAACATTACAATGAAAATTTATAATCTAAAAGATAATATATATATCCCACTGTAAAAACTAATTAACTAAAATATATTTGTTTTTGTCATTTTTACCTTTACTTTAAGTTAAATAATCTTATGTGTCATTATCACTCACAAGTGGATAAATGGGGTCCCAAAATCGACCAAAGGATGACCATGGTTGCAAAATACTCAACAAATAAGTTTTTTTACAAGTGTTAATGTAATTTTGGATTACTATAATATTCTTTTTTACGTTGAATTACCCTATAAACATTTAACCATGGTAAATAAAAGTCAAAAGTTACTGGTCACCAAAAATTACTTTCATCTTATTGAACCAAATTTTACATTATAATAACAACCATGTATGTCGGATTTCCAAAATTAAATTCATAGAAGTGTTAAAATTTCATTTAAATGAAAAATTTAGTTTTTTAACTACTACTAAGTGGTTTCAATATTCCTCAGAAAATGATGTTTTTCAGAAAATTACCAAAAAATCAGTCTAAGATATATTTTATATTCTGAACTCAAAAATTATGTATATTTTTTCAAATTCAAAACATAAACATGGCATTAATTAATTTAAAATTAATTCCCATTGTTAAAATAAATGGCGTGTTTTTAAGAAACAATAACTATCAAAAGAATAACACTTGTTTATGTCCAATTTCAAAGTGAGATTAATTCCAATGACAACCATTGTATTAAATGGAAAAAATAAAATCTAATTAAACGTTAAAACAAATTAAAATTTTAATCTAAATATATAAATAAATTTGATTAAAACTTAGTTTTGAATTAAAATACAATATTTTTCACTATTCATTAAAAATGAACTTTATCGGAAAAATTCCAAAAATTTACACAAAGTAAATTTTGATGTATCCATTACAAAGAAGGATTTTATTTGGTCAAATTGAATTTATTAAAGTGACCAAAATAGATTTAAATAAGGATTGCCATTAAAAGGTGTTAAATCGACTTTTTAATGTAAAATATGCTAAAAAATAGATTCATTCACATTTTAAGCCTCAAACATTTTATTGGATAAATGTAAATACATTTAATAAACATGTATAATAAAAATGTAGTAAGTTTGTTTCCTTCCTTCCAATACAATGACTAGGATTTAACTACCAATTAAAATTATTATATTATATTATTAGTGTGCAACATAAGATTTCAAGGAAACTCATTGTTGCGTATCGGGTACACTATCGAACATAGAAACCCCTTTAAAGTAAAATTAACATTTAATTAAAAAAATATTAATAAATATGAAATATGTCTTATTCATTATTTACCTGGGATGTTACACATATATATCATTTAATTAAATTTTTCTTTTAATATGATGATAAAATGAAAATATGTTTCATCTATATGTACAACTGACCATTTCCCTAAACGATGTATTTATTTTACTATTTATATATATTATTTATTATTATAAACACATATATAATGAATATATATGATATTTATATAATTTTTATCATTTTGGATATTATTAAATAATGATATATCTAAGAGTATAAAAAATATTAAAATCAAAACACATTCAAAAAACAATGTTCTTATTACCCAAAAGGTAACATTAACATGATATTGCTAATAAAATGTAAATTAAAGGTCATAAGAAATTAATATACAACATGATATAATTTTTATGGTTTTTAATAGATTTAAAATAAACTTATATTTATTAGCATTGTTTTTATTTATGTGTACTGTGAGTGCCAAGACAAATAGCAAGGGCATATCTAATCTCATCATTATTTTTGTCACGTTTATGCCTTATTCACCAATTTTTTTAGTGTGGTGTACATAATAACCATGAATGTAAAAAATGTTCCATATCCTTAAATATTCTTTTATTTACATACCCATTTTTGACATCTATTTCATGGGGTTTTACTAATTAAATGTTACCAAATCGGTAAGGTTGTTTTGTCAAAACTTCCCTTCTTTAAGACCCATGTTTTCACTAATGGATGAAAATCATTGAAAAATAGTTAGGAACAACTAGTATAAGTCCCAAATAATTTTTATATGCTATAAAAATGGTTTCGAGGACCATTTCCATATCATCCATTAGTACAAACCAATACCAATGGTTTTGAGAAACCATTAGTATTGGGATATACTGACAGCTTTGAAAACGGTTGGTATAGATAATTTAAAATAAAAATGATTTGTAGGAAATGATCCTAGAACCTACACCATTTTTTTTCAATAACCTAACCACTAATATTTAATAACATTGCTTGATCATAATAATTTAGATATATATGTATATTAAAAATTAATCTATATTTTTATACAATAAATTTTTTAGATAAAAGAATGAAAAAAATTTGAACACTTATACCAGAGGTTTTGGAATCTATAGGCGTTGAAGTATAAAAATGGTTTTCAAAACCAGTGGTATAGGTGTTCTGGTGTTTTGGGACATATACCAATGATTTTTAATAACCATTGGTATACTAGCCTTTTATGGAAGCGATATCAACGGTTATAGAAAACATATCGGTATATATATGATATATAACAATATTGTTTCCCAAACCATTGGTATATGGTCTTGTTATAGATTCTATACTGATGGTTTGGATAAAAACTTCGAATATCTATAACCTATACAAATGGTTTTTTCCTGAATATTGGTGTAAGTTCTTTTTATGTAAGTTATACCATTAGTTTTGAATAAACTATTTCTATAACTATATCTAAAACCAATGGTGTTTCTAGAAACATTGGTATAGGGTCTCTCTATGGAACCTATAATAATACTTTTTTCCCATATGTAAGTATAGGACTATTGGCACGTGTCTAAATTTTAGTAGTGTTTGTTACAAAGCTACATTATTTTATTAGGTGTATATACTTCCATTTTTAATTTTATATCTTCACTTTCTTATTTTAATGAATTTTTTTTGAATCATGTAATTTAATTCCCATGTGGGTATTGTGATTCACTCTTACCAAAGTGGTATGATATTATTGATACAATAACATCATTATTAGGATTTTATATAATTATGCTTCTATTAATTAAATCTTGTGATCCATCTCTGAAAAATTCACTTGATTTTCATCTACTGTATTCTTTCATGATATATTAATTGTTTGTTATCATATTCCCACACTATGGTACATAATATAATTAAGAAAGTTTTTTTATTAAAAACTGACATTATTTCTCTCTTCGGTTGGAAATCTGTTCTATTCAAATCCCATGTTTTCCAAAATTTATTCAGTTTTATTTTGTAAAAATATTCTATTCATTCAATTTTAAATGATAAATGATTGTAAAATTTTTATGGTTTTCTAATCTTATACATTCATTATCAAGGTTATTTTCCATGAAAAACGTTTTCATAAATTTTTTATATTTTAAAAAGTGTTTTCCAAGATGATATGTTATTTTCCTCAAATAATTGTTTTAAAAGATCTTTCAAAATTATTTTCTATATAAGATATCATTTGTTGGTGTCACTCATACCTTTCTAGAGATATGATATATGGTTACCAATCATATTATTTCTCTTAATACTTTATTATTTTATAGAATGAAGTTTATAATACATGTTCTGCATCTAAAGGTTATATGCTTATGAGACCCGCTTCATTTCATTAGTTTTTCATTGATTAAATGATTATGAAACATAAATTATTTCCAACGGTTGTTGTATAATTAAATTAATATAATACCAATTTTTCATTTCATGTGGTATAATATGATTATTATTTATGATATTTTGGTACATATATGAATTATTTTATTATGTGATAGGTGGGACATATATCTCCCTCTAATGATTTCAGTAATGATCTATATCTCAATAGATATACATGTGTACAATGGGGAGTGAACATAGTTATGTAATTCACATTTTCTTCTATGATGGTCCTACGAGTGAACTTTAACTGCTAATATGGTCATGTGAGTAAATCATAACTACCATGATGGTTCAGTAGGTGAACCAATTAGATTATGTTGGACATGATGTTATGCCCTAAAAACTATGTAAATATTTTTTATTTTCTTATGTTTCATCCAAAATTCCACATATTATTCAAATGTAATTATTTCAGGGAATATTCTAAACATTCTCATATGGTTCATGTGTTATGAATTGCTAATATATATTCCATGACACTTGATATGATATTTGATATATAGGGTTAGAGATTATAATATTATGATAATGTTCTCATACCCTCATTCTCATGATTATGCATACATGTCTCCCTTGTTTACCCTTACTGAGCATTTAATATCACCAATTTTTGTGTTTCCATTCCCCAAGTTATGAATATTTATTTTATATTTGATGTTTCCGAGAAGGGTACTAGTTATTTTGAATCTAGTGGAAGATTATCTTGCTCACATTTTTACAAGTGTTTATGTTTCGATGTTTCATAAGGAGCTGTAGTAAAGTGTTATTTTGGAATATATTTGTGAAATTTATTAAATCATCATAAAAACTGATGTAATTTCTATGTAAGAGAATATAGGGTCCCTATAAAACCAATATTATTATTATTATTTTCTTACATAACACATATAGTGATCTATTTCAAACATTTCGTAAAAAATATAATCCATTTCCACCGTTCAGTGGGAGAACAAAGTAAATTAGATGATTGAGAACATGAAATATGCTAACAAATGATTTAATAATAAATATTATTATTTTAAAAGGGTATTTATTGTATCATAATCTTATCTCATGTTTTCCCATTAATCTGTATTGATTTTTCTATAGAGTTATTTTTTGGAATCACATTTTGTCCCCCCAAGTAAACACAGTAAAATCATGTTGACTTGTAACACATTACCCAATTCATACATTGTGTTACCAACCCAAATTAAAATCCAATTATATTTATTCACATAAAAATGTATTCCATTCCAATGGTACATAAAACTCGTTCATGTTATTCATTAATCATAATTAACAACCTAATTCAATATCAACGCATACATTAGCTAGAGTAAAGATTGATGAAAACTAAATTATGTTTTCTTCTAACCATATTACTCCTTATATTCATGTTCAATAACATAGAAGTATTATAAAAACTAAAACAAATCCATACATTGTCATTCAAAATATTAGAATTATATTTATGAATAAATATCTAAATTAATCGATAATGAAATATTCATATATTTTAAAATGTCATAAACTATTAATGGATAATTCATAAATAAACATTATTATATATAAATAATAATTAAAACATATATTATGTGTTTACCAAAATGTAAATAAATATAAAAATTTTATAATAATTTATAATATTAACTCAATCAAATTATTCAAATTATAGAACCTAATTTAGAAATATCATATGATGTGAAATATAAAAAATTTATATTATAATTCATACTATGTAAACGATTAATTTAATAAAAGCATTATGTATTTATTTTTATTTAATCCTTTATAAATAAACATTGGAAACTACTTTTTATGTGTCTCAAATTATTTCATCGAATAAGGCATTTTATTAAATAAATTAAAAATAAGTAACTGGGAATAATTCATCATTTAAATAAAAACACTTTTATATTATGACATTTATTTTTTAATTTTAAAAAATATTATAAAAAATATTTATAATTTATAAATTAAATAAATTAATTCTAAATTAAATGGAATTCCATGTAATATGAAAAAATGTATTTTTCAGTATCAATAATTCATGTTTTGTGATAATTATTTCTTAAATGTTTCGGAAAAAATTTAAATAAATAATTTTAAATAAATATTATTATAAAACATAACACTTGTGGATAAATAAACAAATACCCCTTAGTATATTTATCTATAATTTTTTAACATTACAAAAGAATTTCAATTTAATTCTTAATAGAATTATTAGGACAAAATTTCATATCTTTTACTCAATCTATGATTAAACCCTATGGTGCACTATGTATTCATATATAAGAACCTATTAATTATATCTTAAAGGCTCGCATGAGAATAAATCTTCATTTCTAAATACCATGTGATATTAACAAAGGAATATGTAAGAATAAAAGTGTGTTACCTCACATAGTATTAAAAAAGGTGATTTAAAGCCTCTCAATAGATTAACTCATGACTTATTTGATATTAAATTACAAAGAATCTCATGATTATAACATAAATAAGAATAATTTATAAGTATAATGTCATCAATATGTGTAAGAATATATCCCACAGAACTTGAATTCATATAAATAATTCACATTTTTTGTATGTATAATCCTACAACACATAGACCAATGTAAAGTGTATCTCATTTACAGTGTCCTCATACCATGTGATATGTCTTGATATGGTACAAACTCACATGATGGGGTAAGACATGACATTAAATTTTTTCTGTATAATATTCATGTTTGAGATGAATCATGGTGATCAGGTCAGATAAAACCACACTATCAAGGCTGGAGTATGATGAACAAGTTATCATGTCATACATAAGATTATCATTTCACTAACCAGGATGAGAAGAAATGAACTCAATCTATTTCATGAAATATTTAGTTTGTACTCCACAAAATATGGAGTAATAAATATAACTATTTCCCTGAATAATAAGAGAAAACTATAGTTTCAGGTTCTACAATGTCAACTATTTCATTATTCCTATAGGAAACACTATTTTTTAATTTTTTTTATTTTAATAACATAATTTCCAGAATCAAATAGTGAAGATTTGATGCCACTATTAGAATTTTTGGGTAGTTTTGAAAATAAGTTATGTATTATAATAAATTTGAAATTGAAGAAAATGATCACGATGAATTAGTATCTAGAACTATATAATGTATAAAAAAATATAACCTTTTATTCTACCTTTCACTATCTAATTTATTCTCCTTATTAATTATATTTGGTTGAAAAATATCATAACAGTCATACAGTGGACATCCCTCCCCTGTGGTGTATCCATGGGTCTGCTGAACTGGTTTATTATCATACTCTTTCAAAGGGAATCTTGTTCTTCACATGAAATAATAGAAGGAGAATTAATTATATATGAATAGGGTAAATGTTTCTCTTAATCATTGAAGTGTATCACCCAACCCATCAAAATGGTAATGAATATTTTATAAGTCTTGGTACAAGACATTTTTCATTTCATTCACTCACACATTTTATTTAATAAATGATTAGTTATTACTGGAAAACATAAAAATTATTCAAATGAATGCGTCTCCCACATGTTAAAAGGTTTGAAATGGTTTGATAATGATATCAAAATGATGATTAAATCAAATTATATCACTTAAATTTAACATTACTATGAATATTATAGCCTATACAGATAAATCATATTATATAATTTAGGGAATTGGCAGTGGAATGTTATCACTATAATATGTCTTATGATATATGAAAAATAAATCCATATTATTTGGGCTCAAATCCATTATCATGTTTTATATTTAATACTCTTTATAATGATTTCCATTTTAGATGCAACAAATCCTTGAATTTATTTTCTATTTTATTTTCCTTTATTTATTAGTCCATTATCAAATGATAAAAAATATCTTTTAAAATAATTTTCCAATAAAAAATATTGAAAATTGAATAATTTTTAGAAATTTTCAAGGATTGGGGATCATTTCCCTCACTTTTGATTGATTCTTATTTTTCAATCAACACATTATAGAGAATTAAAAATGATTCCTAAATTATAGGATAATCATGTAAATCATTCCTAAAATAATTTTAAAATAAATTCTATGTACATTCAAAATGATTTAATAATTATAATTAAATTTTTCTATATATTATTTACTCAAATGTATAATGTTTTAGAAAAAAAATAACTATGTTATGAAAACCAGATTCTCTTTAATTTTTAATTCCAAAAATACTTTTTTTCATCCTAATCAATCCAAATAAAAAATTAAGAAACATGTTACGTTGAACCCAATGATTATCAATTAACTAAAAATACAAATAAGATTGAAATTATGTAAAAAATAAGTAGAACACATTAAAATCGATAGAATATATAAAAAACAATCATATAATTATTAATTTTTTAAAAAATTAAATTTTAACAATAAAGATACTAATATAGGCACTCCATATTGGAAAAAATAATTGGATACAATAATTTGAAATATATTTTTCATAATAGTTTATTTTTAAATTTATATTAACAACAAAATATTCCATATTTCAAAATATTTATCCAAATATAAAAGATCAAAAGAAATAAAATAATAAGAACTAAATGAAAAGAACAAACATACATTATTTTATTTTTTAAATAAAATTCATTGTAGAAACAAAAAATCAATTTGTTCTGTTAGAAAATATCAGTGTAGAAGAAAGTTTACCAACTATTATGACATATTTAAATAAAATCATTGGATAATAAATTTTATAAGACTAACTGACATTTTACTCATATCATGGAAGGTAAATATTTATTATACATTGAATTAAGAAAATAAATGTGGGGTATAAATGAGAATTTGTGACGTTGGGGAGGATGGAATTTTATGATTGTTAATTAATAGGAAGCATAGGTAGTGACAAAGAAATACTGGAAAATTAAATATGGGTCTTTTAGTAACATAATATTACCACTAATCCTATATAGGACTAGTGTTTTTTATATATATTAATTTATGTCTTTATTCCTAAAATATAAAAAATATTATTCAATATTATTCTATAATTATTTATAGAATTACAAGGAAAATGTAAAATTATTAAAAAAATTATTGAATTGTTTCATATAAAATATTTTTAAAAAAAATTAATTTGGAGGAATAATTTCTTAAATTAAAACTGAAATCGTTGTTTTGTTATAAATAAAAATAACCAACATTAATAGAAAATATTTTTTATTGGAAATTAGAAAATGAAATATAGAAATATCATGGATGGAAAAATGAACTATGTAGATTTAATGGAATATGTATTTTAATTATTATCATAAGGATCACATATTAAATTTTCCATTAGTTTTTCATGATGATTAAACTGTATTACATTTATGTTGGCTCTGTAGCTCATTTGTTTCCATAAAAATTGTTTAGAATTTCATTAGTATGTTTATATTCCCAAAACTAAATCACTGAATCCTTTAATGGGAACCTATATAATAATTGTAAAATATATCAATTTAATATTTATTTATTACTCCCCCATATATGTCATCAATTTAATTGTATATTTTTTCCTTCTTATAAAATCCCTAATTAAAAAATATTTGAACTTAAAATTTTTTACATCGATTATAAATTTGAATTTTACTCATTAGAATACATATAATGAATGATCAATGAAAAAACATATTAAAAGGGATATAGTATAAAAATTTTAATCTATAACTCATTAAATCATGATATACATTCAATAATTGAAAATGGTTTGACATTATTATTTTCTTTCATAAAATAACAAGATACAAAGATTGAAAATATTATTTATATATATTCCCATTAATTTATATTATTTAATTCTCTAATATTATTACAATTTATAGATATAGCATTTATTTTATAAACATTAGGGTTTTGGATGCTTATGTATGTATCTTAATTTGTCTCATAATATATTCTTCCATTTCTAACATCACTTGTGACTCTAGTTCATTATTCTCAATACCCTATATTACTATCATGTTCTCCCTATATTCCATGGGTTTCCAATTCATTCCTCGTAAGTGATGGTTCTTCTTTTTATCACTCAATATCCTCCTCTATGCATTCCATCCAAATTTAAGAATTTCTATTAAATAGTAAAATAATAATAAAGGATCAAGGGGTCATATGTAATGTTATTCATAAGAATCTCCTAAAAAAGAAAAATACATTTGAGGGAAAGTGATAATAATCTATTAAAGTTATTAAAAAACATTATGAGTATTAAATGAAGCAATGAAATCACCACATTTGATCCCTTCATTCCATGCATGAAATAAGCCCACTTGAATGTTAATGAGGGTCCTTGAATCTATGATTTTGATAATAAATGGTCTAATGATTGTTCATTTGATCTTTAAGTTTTTTTTGGAAAATGGTTGAGTATGTTTCAAATAATATCATAATATTTCTTCTAGAATGGAATATCTATGGACCATTAAGTATGGAATAATCCACATTGATTAGAGAGTCAACCTGTCTATATAAGTTAATTATTGAAAATAAAACATAACCATCAGGGTCACAAATAATCCCCCACCCCACCCTCATGAATACAAAATTATATGATTTATCAATATTTAACTAAATAACACAATTAGTGGGACTCCAAAAAATCTAGTGAACATATGGAAATTATCTCCAAACAGTTGTGTTGGAGCTCCTACTAGAAATTATAATCCTTGAATAAGGGGCTCCCTCCCAATAGTTTAACAGTATAGCCTAATCATCCACTATGAATGTGGTCCTAGTCATAAGATCAAGCATCATGTTTAGTGAACATTCAATTTGATATTTATTCTACAAATTCCAAAAAATAGAAATATCTAGCTACAAGCATAATTTCATTCTCCTTTTAGTCATGGATATTTTTCCTACCCCATGGAAACATAGATTATAAAATTCTAAAAATGTAATGTCATGGGTAGTAAGCCTAGTAAACTCTCCAATGGAGTGGCACACTAAAGCCCCCATCTCTCCTTAATCGAATTGATTGGAAGAAGTCTCTTCACTAGGATTATCTATTTGTAAAAAATTAGAACAAAAGATAACACTATTATGATACAAAAAAAATCATAGAAATAGGGTGGGTTCATATTCTCTAGATTAATAAATTTTATTTAAAAGATACATACTTACACCATAAAATAAAACCCCTCTCATATAACACGTGGTTTTCATCCAAAATGTGATGATATGACTTTTCCATTAAGATCCATGTTGGAGTGACTAATTTATGTTTGTCATCTATCATCCTAAGGAAATAGAAAATTCCATGTTTCTCTTGGTTCATGATATCCTAAATGAATATTGTATGTTTCCTTGATTTTGTAAGAATTATGATCATTATGGGGAAAAAATCTGCGCATGTATCCAACCCATTTGTGATTACGTAATTTGATCTATAGATTTAAATCTATCCAACATGTTTGATTCAAATTGTGGGATATATTACATTATAGTGAAATCTATTATCTGGGAACTCTCTCCTACTGAAGCTCAAGGTCAGTCCTATATTTATCCATTATAAAAATTTCCTAATGGGAATGAACATGAAAAAACTATCATGCCATCATGCAATTTGGGAAGTGAATCAACTATGAGACTCACAATTTATTAATACCTCTTTTGTCTACCACATTATTCATCCTAGTTAATAAATCTTATTGGTATAACCCATTATAATCGGCTTCCTAAATGAGTCAGGACAAAGCTTTTCCATACCCCTCAAAAAATACATCATCACATTGAAAATAGATATTACATGAATGGGAATATAAGAGAGAGAATAATTATTAAGTATAATTTAACCTCTTTAAGAGATAAAATACATTTTTTAGTTATTTATGTGGTTAAAATCCTATAATTAACCTACTCAAAATGTTAGATATGAAATCTGACATTGTAAATTTTGGATCCTATTTATTACATTGGGACCTTCCAAATGTGTATTCCCATTTCAGTATCAATAATTTTTTCTTTCATCTCAATGATATCTTTTGAAATGATAACATTTCACTTGTGAATGTTTAAATATTGTCCAATCTATTTAAAATACTCTTTCATGACCTCATTGAATCATGGGATGGATTTTATTTTTCCAATTATGAATATGAAATTATAATCCATCATGAAAAGGATTGTGGCCACCATTGAAATGTGTGCTACACTAGAAGGGTAGAATATATCCACTGTGGATGGACCTATAATGTTATTCATTGAGGGTATCTTGGTTACGAAAAAAACCGGGCAATAATGTTTCCCCCTTCTATATATACTAGTCTAAATTAAAATATCAAAACTTCCTCCCTATAAAGTATACAAATAGAAAATTATATTTGAATCATCTAAAAATAAAATCAATCTTCTAAGTGGAAAATCCCATGTAATCCCTCACCATGAGAATGAAATCCCACTATAACCTATCATATGATTTATCCATGAAAACAATGATGGATATTTTTGAATTAAAAAATATATTATTATTTTCACTATTCATTTCATAAGATTATTCGATTGTACTTTGGATGGAGATTCCATTAAGGAAGTCATACAGCCATTTCGAAAACCATGTTTGGGAGAAGCATTTGAAGTATCATGTTTATAAACCATGTAAAAACTATGAAATGTATGTTGTACATACTAATGGGATTATTATACCTAATAAAAATAATTATTTAACTCTAGGGATAAGAAACAAGATTATTACGTAGGCCACTGAGTTATACGAGATCCCGAGAAAAAAATCATGAACAACCCTTACATGATCTCCCTCAAAAAAATCCAATGAAGATGAATAGAATGATACCAGCAATCCACTGATATTGTGGGAGATTTTTGGGTTCATAGAGAATGATAATTTCCATATCTCTCACTCCTATAAGATAATTTCAAAACATGACTTATTACATCCACACACCGTGAAAGAGATATTATCAAAGAAAGGATTTTGTTTGTTATTCAAGATTGTTGGTCCCAATTCATATGCCAGAGTTTTTTTATACAAAATTGACCATTTTTCCTCCTATATGATCTATTTCTAGGAGAAAAAAAACCACATTATGGTATCGAAGATCATAGGTCCCATAGTTAGAGTATAATAAATGATAACTACCATTTCATTAGGATTTCATGGTGATGAGGATTGCGTAGTGATCCAATAGGGGACGAATAAGGATGGAAACATTTTCATTTGGTTAAGTGGATGTTTCATGAATATTTTAAATGCAAACACCTAGGTGGAACCAGGTAGTACAACCCTCATTCTGTTTGTTTCAGCAAGAGAATATATCTCCCAAAACTGCAATTCCCAAATCCTATTACCAGAAGCGAAGGATGAAAAATATCTTCAATATGTTCTAGATTATACCCCCAAAAAATTGAGTTCTAAAGAATCTATGATGGATAACATGTATCCTACAATAATCCAAGATGATTCCCCCTATTTAAGAACCCATGGAAATTGAAAAACACTTTTGAAGTCATCATATAATTATTAGAATAAATAAAGATCATAGTTGTTTTGGATATATCGTGGGTCATTTTCAATGATTTTTTAATTCATATTTGTTGTGGTATTTTTGTATCTTACTTTTCTTATTCATCATCGATATTTAATTTATTCTATTTAAGTTTGATAATTATTAAGGCCATGTTCATAGACCAACTATTCCATCATCCTCAACCACAATGTATAATCCCATCCTCCATCGAGTTACTAGGGGATTTGAGTTATTTGGGTTCTACCAATAGGGTGTTATAATATTGGGTCCTATGAGTTTTTCATATGACAGATTTTCCTATTGTTTGATATTTTCCCATGGAATTATTGTTTCCCTATGAAGACTCTAAATCCACAATAGTTTATTACGTTTAGTGTCCTTGATTCATCATACCCCAATTTTTTACTAAAAAATAATTTTATTTCAAACATTTATAACATACATTTATAAAAACCATGATTCTATGTAATTAGAGGTGCTAGACTGGTGTTTGTAACGTATCCATCACTAGGAAAACATATCGTGATATAACTCTACTCAATGATAGTCTCATCCGAGTAGTGCATGTGCTCTCTAATGATTACTGTAAGATTGAGGTTTCAATGGCGTTTTTATATTGTGACACTGTGTGATTTAGGGGTTCATTTTTTTAGTTTCATGTCTTCTTCATTTGTATCATCAAAATTTGGTTTGTGGAGATCATATTGGATATTGATTCATTAAAGGTGGACTATTTGCATCATTTTTCATGGTATTATAGATATCATGGGATAATTTATTCACTTAGTTTCTTGATGATGTGTCATTTTTAATAGTTATGGTGTGTTGATGATGAGAATTGATCGACTACATTGACATTAATAAAATACAATATCATTCAATAATTTATGGTTCAAGGTCATTTATTTTATCATTAGGATACCCACATTGTTATCTATTAAATTGGAATTTGGATTGAAATTTAAAATTCAAAATTGGATTTTAGGGAATTTTTTATCTTTTTATTTTATGGGGTCAGTTTTAACCTAAATTTTATTTAGAAAATAAATAAAATGACTTTGATGGATAGATGGATGAAATAATGTATAGATCTCCTTAGGTAGAAATTTATTTATGTTGTACTATAACATTGTTGCATTGAGTTTGGTTGACATAATTGATGGAATCATTGGTGAACAAGTACTATATTAAGAATAAATATTTCCTATTATGATTTTATAATTGTCAGGGGTTGAGTTTTTCATACAAATTTGGGTATAGTATCTTTTTTAGTACTAAGATTAATTTTTTCGTATTTTAATACTTCACATAATGGATAAGTAAAAGTTTTGGTTTTGGTATTTAATTTGTTTCCAAATAGAGACCACATTTTTGCAGTCATTGAACCATACACAAATATCATGACCATCTACATCTTAACCCTTAAAATTGATCACCGTTTTATTACCTAAAATATTAATTACTTATATGATCTTTATATATATTTTTTATTTTATCAATATAGATCAATAGAAGGATATATGATTGTGGATTCATTATCTTTTTAGGAGAATATCAGTTTTCCCCTTGTGTGCTTCAAATATTTTATATCTTCACAGTGTGTTTATCTATTTTATTTGGGAAAACTCTATTTAGTTTTATTTAATTAATGATAGGTTTTATAGTATCATATTACTTTTTACAAGAAATTAATCATGAATTAGAACCCCATATCTAGGAACAACTATGAACGAAGCATTAAAATATGTATACAATGAGTGAAGAACTAATTTTATATAATAATTACACTAATTTGTGAAATATATTATCTTCTATCATGATGGTTTTTTCATGATCACTGATAGGAATCCAAATAAAGTTCATCCTAAAAGGTTTATCCATAGACTATATTGGATCACTTGTAACTCACGTGGTAGGATCTTATAACTCTTGGCTTGATACTGCATCATTTTTCAAGGATAGGGGGAGATGATAGCTTCATGTATGGTGAAAAAATATTGGGGTCCGATCAATATTATCTTAATAGTGTTTCATCCATTTAAAAAATCTCATGAAATTATCATTTTACCCATGAAATAAAAAATTTGTTATATAATGTATGATTTATGCATGTAGTATGAAATGGATTTTCAAACCCTAATTGTTTTGATTTTCCCATGTTTTTAATATAATTATACAAATTTTATTCAGGGTATATTCTTTGGAATATCTATTCAATTATTAGAAGTTGAAATTTAGTTTGCTAAAAGAATCTCATTGTTTCCAAATGAAACATACATTATGATTCATTGTTATTCATTCAAAATAAAATTCATCAGAAACATGAATGATATTATATATCATTACATTTCGATAAACCCATATCATCTTATATGTTATGGATTAATTCATCACGTGCATAATTGATTTTGTGCATATATCCTCCAATTTTACACATTAACTAATGCATTGTTGATTTTTTATATTTCATCTTATATTATATCTTACACAATAACTTTTGAAACCATATCTGTAAAATAATTTTGGATATCTTCATTAATACTTTTTCAAATATATTATTAACATCACCATATACCAAATAAAATGAAATAATTTGTGAAAACCAATATAAAACTCTTTTTGAATGAAACTATAATACAATTTAGAGAATCTTCATACGCCAATCTCAATCTATATTTAGAAAAACACAATGTGTGTCATCATGTGACTTTGTAGAATTGAAAAAATATTTGAATAAATGGTTTTTTAAATGAAATAATGATAATCCTTTTTTAAATCAAATATGATATAGAAGATAACAATGGATATTAAATAATATCGAACAAAATTTGATATATATATATATATACCTATATCCAATAATTGTATTAAATAAAACGATGAATTCTCATATTATACATTTTCCAATGATATCGAGTAACCATTGGACATAAAGTTTGTAAATTAAATATAACCTTTTTTTATATTCTTGATTATACAAGTATAGATTTTCTAGTAGGATTTTTTAGAAATGTATCAATCATCATGAGGAATGAATACATCCCATTCCCCATTGTGGAATATGAAATAAAATCATATATAGCATCTATATACAGTCATATTCTTCCATAGTCTCCCTCAATCAATGGTTAAGATTTCATACTAATCATATGAAGGAAAAAATCGAGTATTGGGGTTTCTCCAGCCAGGTAAAACATAACAAACATACCAAATCAATCCGTTTCTAACAAAGACAAAAGGATTTTTTATTAATATTATCAAATTATGAATGTACTTAAATAGGTAATCTCTTAATCCACATGTAGTTATTACACCTAATATAACACATAAACCCCTAGTGTACCAAATATAAAATCTATGAAATTCAATTTTTTTGACATGGGGTTTCATCTTGTGAAAAAAATTATGTGCCTCATATTATATATCCTCATATAAGAATCTTACCCACGCTACCTGTAACATTTCATAAGTATATAACAATTGTAGTAAATTAACATAGTTTTTAATGGATGATTATTAACCCATATCTAAATGACTAAAAAATATTACATCCCATATTTTAATAATTCATTTTTATTGAATTTGTAATATTTTTATTTATGTAGGTTTTTTTACACCATAGCTAAATATTTTTATTTTGTATATTGAAAATATATAATTAAAAACACATAAATTATTTAAATAAATCACTAACACCATGAACACCCCCACCCCACTCAAAACCCTCAAACACTCCATCTCACCACCACATGACACCAAAGCCCCTCTAATCCTCCTAGATTTTACATCTCTACATCCAACTACTCTCTTGGCATTGGAACATGCATCCCTCTTTGCCCCAATACCATTTCCCTTATCTGATTCAATCATATAATCAGTATTATCAAATTCTAACCTTTATTTCTAGTGATATCTCTCAATTTCACAGTGAAAAAATCACTAGTATTAGATTTTGTACTCTATTTCATGGTAGAATTGTGTAATAGAGAATGTATAATTTATTTCTCTATCCTAATTCTCCTACAATTCATATTGTTTAGTGGATTTATCAGTTCTTATTATTTAAAATGTATTTTGGGATCCATTAATATCATATAATTGTTTTTATAATATGATATAGGTATCCTCTTATACACTAAGATATTTTTAGAGGGTTTTAAATAGACGGTGAACTGATATAATGTTTTCATTTTTATTTGAACAATGGAACTTTTAATAGAATTCCATTACTTATGATTTATAATAAATTAATTGATAATTAATAATACAATATAAGAAATTATTTTAAGGTAAATGAAGTGAAATTACATGTAAAAGTATGTTTTATATTGTCAATTGTGAAATAATTTTTGAAATTTATGTTCTCATTAATTGATGGATTTCTAAAAAAATTATTTGCAATTGGTTTTTTTTTAATACAACTTCATTTTGAAATAATGTGAGGTGGTCTTAAAAATGGTGTAGTAAATCATGAAATGAGTGTTCATTTATCAAATCTGTTCATGGATTCTAAAACTTTATTTATTATATTTTTTATTAGTTTTGTAATAATTCAACATAAGCTTACAAATGAAATTTCATATGAATTAATAAATTATTTTTCATTATAAGATTATCATAATTTATAAAATTTTAATAGTAGTCTATTATGAACATAAATGTATATAATTTTTATAAATAATATTAATATAATATAAATATATGGAAATGTATAAAGTAAACAACATATGAATAAAATTTGGAATTCTATACCAAGGTATACATTTCACTGTCTTAAAGGTTTGAACATGTTTTTGAATTTTACTATTGAAATTTGATCAGTGAACAATGGAAATAAAATTATGAAGTCCGAAATGAAAATATAAATGTTTTTAAAGATACCCAAGTAATTTGAGAACATTGTATGGAAAAAATTTCTTCTTGGTTTTGTGTGATGTATATGGCATGCAGAATCAATCCTTATAGAAAATTTTAAAAGTTTGTCAATAGTATAACTAAATCTTTTTGTGTATTTATAGCGGATAATGAAATTAAATGGATGATAAATGATGATTTTAGAATAATTAGGAAATGGAGTCAACAATTTAACACCTATGTTTATTTGGTTTTTGATGTTGTAAATACTGATGATAATTTTAAAACTATATAAAAACCCAATGTAGATTATAACATATTAATGGATGATGATGTAGTGACTAATACATGTTAAAAATCAACTGAGAGAAAAAACTAATATTATAAATTTATTTGTAAATAAAAATCCAGAAATCAATGAAGGATGTGAAAAATATTCAAAAAAAATTATTTTTTTCTAATGTTATACAAAATTAAATGTTTTAGTGAAATTAAAAATAATGAAACATTAATTATAATAGTATTTTTGTTTCCTGAATTTCTAAAGTATATGATCCATGTATCAGTTTATTAAATGAATAACATTATTATCAATGTTACAATCAGTTATATGAAGATACATGCATCTTAAAAATTTTATATTCTTTATTTGATGAAATAATTCAAACAGAAAAGAGTTCATAATATGATATAATATGATATACTTATAGACATAAATAAAGAAATAATTATATTAGTTTTAATCTACACAATACCATAAAAAATTGAAAAATATATTTTTTTTAATGGTTTTAAATTACATTCCATTGAAACCATAACTGAAAATATTATTAATATCATCTAAAACTGGTGTGAATTTGAATAGGATTTCTATTTATAAAATTTAAAATGACCAGTTCATTTGATATTGATGAGATTAGATAGTTTGAAATAAATTTCATTCATTACATATATATTTCTCATTAAATCCTAGAAACTTTTACATTGTATTGGAATCTAATAGATTCAATTTATTTATGATTTAATTTAGTAGTTGAAGTATTTGGAATGTTTTTTTGATACATTATAATCTTCCTCCCTAGGTGGGTATAAAATAGAAAACATTCATCTTGTTAATGATTATTCTTGGAAATATAATGCAGGGAAATAAAATTTATGTCAACATTCTACCAGATAATCTAAAATTACAAGGGTTATGAAATAATGGTGTAGAACCATGTAATGTATTTATAGTGAAATTGTTTAAAATGCATGCTTCCATTTTTGTAACCCTTAGTGATTTTAATACATTACGAAATATGTCTAATTGAAATGTACACAATCAATATTATAGTACATTTTATAAAAAAAATTTGAGTCCCAATGTTTACCATATTATAAAATGTGGTGTTTCATGTGAAATTATTTCTCCCCTTATACACCTCATAGATTTTGGTGTAACTAGTTATATTTTAATCAGAATGATAATTTGATTCGTTAACCAAAATTATAATTAAAATCACATATAATTAGAAGAAATTTCAATTTTATTACAATTTATTGAAAACATAATAATTATAGAGAAATAAGAAAAGGAGTTAGAACACAATCAGGTATAAGTAATGAAAAAAATGGATCACAAGATAAAAAAATTTCAACAACCATATTTAGAATTATATTTGATAAATAAATGTAATGATTCTTTAAACATTGGAAATAATGAGTGGGATAATGTTCTGTTCATTTGTATATGATTCTATATTTTCACGTTCATGGTTCCATTTATCTTCCATGGGCCTTATAAAATTTAAGAAAATTTTTGAATGACCTCTCATAGTGATTATGACATAAATTCAACAATAAATCTATATTAGTGTCACAAATTAATGAGAAAGTCCTGAAAGACATGGATAAAGACCAATGTAAAAAAATCATTTAAAATTAACATGAAAAATCACAATATATATTTTATTAAATATTAGTACATTAATTAAAATTTATTAATAATTGTTCACATATTTTTTAATATATGATTTCATTAAAATGTTTTTATGAGAAATTATTTCAATCAATATAATGGATTAATTTCCCACACCTTAGTATTGATGACTTTTTCAAATTAACAGACTGGAACGGTTTCATTCAATTTATTTCAATAAATATCTATTCTAATTTAAATAATTTCATTTTTAAAAAATATTATAAATATATATTTCTTCAATTGGTGATGTATGAATTTAATTCTTTTGGAAGGTAATATTTGTAGTTTTATGTCCATGAAAGAGGGACGGAATTTTTGTAAATAAACCTTCATAAAACCCATGTATAATTTTTTTTAGTTTTAATTTTTTGTTTCTAAATTAATTTATAAAAAAAATTAATCAATTCACAATGTAAAATCACATATTCATGGTCTTTCAACCCAGCTGTTTCAGTTTCAACATCTTTAGTGGAATCAATGGCTCCAGTTCATTGAAATAACATTGTTTTCATTTTTTGGTATGGGTTATGGGCCATCTTTATCAAGGGTGTTTGGAATGGAATGTATACCTTCATCAATAATGTCATTTATATGGGTTTCAATGGTTTTTATGATCCCTATTGAAAAAATGACAATGATTCATAGAAAAAAAATTATTAATGATCATGAATCACTTATTATTAAACGAAATTTTCATTTTTCAAAATTAAAACTCTATTGGCTATTTTTTCATAGAAATTGACTATATGTATTATGGAATAAATTTAAATAGTCATTAAGGGTAATGAAAAAATAAATTTTATATATTTAAAATATATTCTGGTATGTATTGTCTAAAAAATATTTTCTAAAAGATTTGGTAAAATCCTTTGTAATTTAAAATTTAATATTAAATTATGGACTTAAAATGGAAATATAAAAGTTTAATTTCATTATATATATATTCATCTATGTAATATAACAAATTATTTTACAAATTTGATTTAATTTCACCATCGGATGTTTAACTTCCCCCAATTTATTTCTATATTATCCCATTGATAGGATATTACTGTATGAGTGGTATTAGGTATGGTTGACATTGTTTTTGTATTGAAATATTGGGTTTAAGATAAACCAATTCAAGATCTAACAATTAGAGCCATATGTTGCGTTCAATTGAGTTGTGAGTATAATGCATCATATAATTCCTCATCATATTTTATTTACATGCCAATGAATAAAAAATATTTATTTTATATGAATAGTTAAACATATTTTATATCTAGTAATAAATCATTCTATTTATACTTAATTTTTTATTCATTAAATAAATTAATTATTTATGTGTGCATAACTACTTTAAATAAAGACCCTATGGTGGAGAAGTGGGAAAGGATGTGATATGGAATAATATTATCATGTAATATAAGGTGAGAGGCATGAATCTCGGTAATTTTCTAGATCTCATTTGAGTTTTTACATTTTGTGCAATATGATATTTTTTAAAATATACTCTAATTTAATGTTGTATCATGTGTAATTAAATGTTTGTTGATGCATAGATGAAATTATATAATTTTGTTTAATAAGAAGCCTTATTTTTTTTAATATTTTTTGTGTTATTATTATTAGAAGCGTATAAAAATATTCCATTAGAAAACTACATTTGTATCGGTGGTTTTAAACACCATCAACGAAATAAGGGTTGTTACAATTGTCACAAATTCTTGTAAATTTACATGGATAGAAGTGGTTAAAACCAATGTCAGACTTTTTTTCTCCAAAAAAATCTCTTCCATGATAAATATCATCACAATATTTTGTACACTAGAAAATAATATATAATAACAAATTCACCAAAAAATATAATTTCTATCAACAACAAATGAAATTATCTAAGAGAAACCCCATCATTATATATTCAAAGACACCCCATTTTATAATGTATTTTCATAATAACTATGGAATATATTATATTTTTTTAAAACCACACCTATATGGAGTTTTTCTATAGATTCATCACCTATAATTATCTTTAATAAATATTTATTATGTTTAAAATAATGTCATATTTTTAGAGGATAATTATAATTTCACATAAAAATATATATAACAATGTATAAATATATGTGGACAATGCGAAATAATGAAATATTATTGATTAACCTTTGTTTAAAAATGTTAAATTTTCCATACATAAACTAATATAATAATACTTAACAATACATAAGAAACCATCTATATAACCTTATACGATAGATTAGTAGATCAACCTTATGTTTGGTGACGATTCAAGGGTGATTTTTTACTCATTACACCTATAAAAAATATCTTCTAAATCTCTATTTTACTATCTTATAAAACTATAATTACCCATACATTTAATAAATATGTTTTATATATTATTATTTAACTATTAAAAACATAAAACTACAATACACACTAGAAACATAAATGTTTTGTGTCTTATTATACTTTGATATATAAACAACTGGTACAAGAAATATCTACATTCTCTCCCACTTAGTTAATCCCTACTAGAACCCTTATTAAATATATATTACATAAAAAATTTATTTATATACTAGGGAAAATGATACATATAGCTGGATGAGCTCAAATGCAAAGTATATGTAAACAAGCTAAATATCAATGATAATTTAAACATAAAATGAACATAATAGTTAAGAGAAAGTTATATTATCCTTTTAAAATCACAGTAATTAGTGCATAGATCTTAATAATGAGTCATGGAATAATTCATGGATTTTTATAATACATTAATCATAAAGGATCAATGAACAGTATCTATGATAATATAACATTCGAATACGATCATGTCATAAATGATTTGGATACTATGAGGAATAATCATAATCATATAAATATATTTTCAAGGCTGAGCCCCAATTAATTAATTAAATACTAGGCCTCATTAAATTTTCTAGTACCATCCATGGTAATGGGATAACCTCTTATGTACACTTATTTGAGTATTCAATAACATCCCATATACTTAATGTTTTCGAGCAAGGGATAACATCCCAAGTAATCCCTTGAAATACTAGAAAATTTATCATTAAATAATGAATTACATGGGTATATAATTTTGGTCCCACCCATAAAATAATCATAAATACAATCATATGTATTCCACAACATCATAAAATCATTAATCATAACATAACCCAAGTAAAATAAAAAATATTTCCTTTTATATTTCCTTATCATTTTCAAACACCATTTTGTGAAATAATAATGATGGTATGTATAACAACATGAGATTTTATAAGATATATTCTTTTAATTTCTCTCATATCTTCTGTTGTACGCTAAACCAATATTATCTTTCACTATACGCAACACCATATTAGCTTGCAGTATATGCAACACTAATCTTGGATCGTGTTACACACAATTTCATGTTTGTTTGATAGTAGTTATTCTACGAAACACTGAGTGTGTGTATATATATATATATATTCAATGTGTAAATTAAATATGGTTTTATTTTTTTATATACAACAACAAAGGAGTCTTTCACTACATGCAACCCTGAATTGGCTTGCATTACACACAATCAAAAACATCCTCGATAGTGTGTGTTGTATGCAATACTGGGTTTCACTAAACAACGATATATGGTTATAATATTATTATAAACTATCCTTTATGAATATTATTAACTAAATTTTCAATTTTATAACATTATTATTCATCTTACACATTTTCTAGAACACGGTATGAGAATAAAATAATTTTTTCGGGTAAAAAAGGTATTTTTTTTAAAAATATAGTTTTTCCGCTTTTTGATGGTGCACCCATTTTAAATATAATTTTTGACAAGTTTATAATTTTAATATGATAAAATAAACTTACTCTTTTGAATCATGATATAAAAATTTACATTGGATAATTTTTTGATATTTTTCTGATAACTTTCATATTTTAATGATTGTAAAAACACGCTATATTTTAATTAAAAACAACTTTTTTCATCATAAATATTTATATGGTTAAATTATAATATTTAATGGTTTTAAAATATTAATATAATATATTTTTACCATTTAATATAATGTATGTCATTAACATTGATTTTACATTGAATTCATAGGTAAAATCATTTCAATCTTTTGCAATGTTTTAACTTTTAAAACTCGTTTTCTTAACAACATGATTAATTTTAAATTAATTTCTGCAACTTTTTTGTATTGTATTTAGAAAAATGGATCCCATATTTGGCATCAATGGGTCCAAATTATGTTAATAGGCTACTTTTGTATTTTTGGGCATTATGAATAGTAACTATGGTAAATTTTATTTACCATAGTAAAAGGTAAATCGGATAATTAAGGGTAAATATAATATTATAAAATTACCCTAACACTTTTCTTAATATAATTGGATGCTTATATTTCTTCCTAATGAATATTTGTGTCGAAATAGAATCCATTGGAACCCACTTGGATGTGATTAAGTCCTTTAGTTTATTTTATTTAAATGAATGTGAAATATGTCTCACTCAACATTAATAATTAATGTATTTTAAATATAAGTTTTGACCAAATATAAATTCGGTTATATATACTCATTTAAAAGATAAACTGTTTTTATTTATCATGGAAATTTATTTATAATTTTTAAGATATATTTAATTACATTATTAACTTATACATTAATGATGCAGAAAGTATTTATTTAATGAAAAATAAGTAATATAGTTTTTATTGAAATAATAGTACACATTAAAAGGCTCACAAACCTGAAAAAAACTTATTGGTAGTGTATATATACACCATAATCATCCAATTAACAAATAAATGACCATTTAATTTCTTATAAAAGTGATTATGACACTTATATTATTTTATTTTAAATGATGTCAAAGTTGTCACCTTAATAATTTAATAAATATAACATTTTAAAAGTTCAGTGTTTTAGAAGATAAATCCCACTAAAAGTATTCATATGAAATATATAAGATTTAACTTTATCCTAGTATTTTATTTATAAATTTTATTCAACAAATAAGTGTATTTAATAATTATATAAAAATGTTGTAGTTATTATTTTATTAAGAGAAATATCAAATAAATGGTTTTATAAATAGTAAAATAAATATTATATGAACTATTTAATGTGATCCAATAATTTTCTAGATTACTATGACATGTTGGGAACCTATTAAATATTTTATTTCTAATATATCCTATATGTGTATTTTAGTTAAATTCAAATAAATAAATATTGTCAAAATTGACACTATTCATATTTTATAAAAATAACATATTATTAAATTGTTTAAAAATCACAAAAATATTTAAAAATTATAAATTGAAATTTATATAGTCTAAAATGTCATAAATTATCCAATTATGGAAAATTCACAACACATAAGAGATTATTTATAACCATTTAAAATTTATAATTGTATTACAACAAATAAAATTAAACATATTAAATAAGGATAAATCCAAATGATAAGGTTTATTATAAAATTAAAAGATGTATAAATTTGATTGGTTGATGATATTACAACCCTATCTTACCTCATATCATAATTCGAGTCATTTTGGATGTTTTTATGTGGGTTTTGAATTAATTATAAATTAATATTTCTTATATTTCCAAAGGTTCCCCTCTCTTCCCTTATAAAAGGGCACCTCCTCCCTCTCCTCCTCACACCATATTGAGCCTTGAAGCTCGGCCAACCCCTGCCCATTTCCCTTATAAACTTCCTTAGAAACATACTAGAGGTACTGTTCTTCTTCAAAGACCAAATTTAGTTCCCTAAGAGGAGGTTTCAAAAAGGCGTGTCGAAGAAGAGGTAACATCCGTTACCGATTCTTTCACCTTTATTTCTTCTTCTACATCCTCTTTTTCAGTTTTATATTTATAAAGTAATAACATCAGTATTAATTATATACTGATATGTTATTATAAATATGAAAAAACCCTATTTCACCTTCTATCCATCCTACGGAAAAAGAAATCACCGTGCGTGCGTACATACGGAATACTGACTCCACACCGTGGTGTAATCTGTTTTCCACCACCACCTTATTTGGATGGGTATAATGGTATAAATAAATAAATATATATGATTATTGTAAAGTGATATTGATTTTTAAATATTATTCATACCCTTCGATACAATTCCACTATCATGGGAACGATATCATCGCTCGTGCGTACGTACGGACTACCATCTCCACGACGCGATGAGATCCATTCTCCATGTTAACCATTAATGAATGATTATAAAGTATATATACTGAATAATAATGAAATATATGACATAATAATGATACTATACATATGTATATATATATATTTATGTCATCTACTTAATTCCATTCAATTCAATAAGGAAACGAAAACAATGTTCATGCGTACGTACAGCATACTGTCTCCATGAACGGTGTATTTCATTCCATTTATCAATCTATCATATATATGTATATGCTGAATATTTACTATATATATATAAATAATGTTTTAAATTATGAAATTAAGGAAATTAGGATATATGTAATAAAGAACAACAAGTCGAAACACGAATGATAAATGAAACGATTTTACCCAAAACGCTGCTTTAACATTGATTTACAAAAGAACGGGTAATATAAAGTCATAAGTGAACCATATATGATATCATAACAGTGAATATGATACTGTAATATACCATATATATGTATATTCTGAATATTTACTATATATATAAATCATGTTTTACATTATGAAATTAAGGAAATCATGATATAAGTAATAAAGAACAACAAGTCGAAACACGTACGATAAATGAAATGATTTTACCCAAAATGCAGCTTTAACATCGATTTACAAAAGAACGGGTAATATAAAGTCATAAGTGAACCATATATGATATCATAACAATGAATATGATTCTGTAATAATTCAATGACATTATTTATATCATTATACACAAGGTTCAGATACATACGAAGCATATTAGACATAAGGTAAGGAATAACTTTTCCAATATCGTTTTTATCTGATATTGTTTATTCGTAAGTATATACTGAGGTTATATTTCTCATTCATGTCCCTGTTTTATAAAAATGGTTTCATGTATGTTTAAAGTCCTTTTTACCCAATTTTTACTTTTACTACATGGTTTTAATGAAATCTTTCTTTTGTTTACCATGCGTGGTACTTTTTGACATTTCCGTTAAAAGTACGAGGAGAATGTTTTTTTAACTTATACAGCATGAAATAATTTTTACAGTTTCATAACACATTATTATCATGAATATTACTCTATAATAATTCAAGACTATTTTCAACAAAATCTTCTTCCTTTAAAATTTCAAGGCATTTTGTGAAAATAAAATGATTTTGAACCAGAAAGGATATTTTCCTCATGAATTTATTTCATGTGTTTTATCAAAACCATTTTCCATCTTAGATGACATTATTTCATACGAGTATGTTTCAAATATAATTTATCTATGAATTATAGGGTTTCAATTTTATTATGATGAAATTATATCTATTTGTTTTATATGGATTATGTCATGATGGGATGATGTTTATGAAAACCATTTTATTCTTTGGGTTATGATGAATGAATTATGTTTATGTTGTGGGACAAGTAAGAATGATTTCATTATGAGATGGGTGGGACCTATACCTCCCTCCAATGCCTAGGGTAAAATTTTATATCTCATTAGATATACATGGTTGGAACGGTAAGTTAATCAGGTTCAGTAATACGGGACTAGAACGAGGGGTGAACTCGATTCAGAAAGGGACTTTGTCCACTAACATGGTCTTGGAAGCAATGACTTGGCTACTATGGAAATCATATCATGTTCTCAATGTTTTCCAAAATTACATGTTTTATTCCCATGGTATTTTATCATGATTAATGTTTCTTCATGATCTATGCCTTACGTACTGCCATGTTTTATGTCATTGCTCAATATTTTAATGTTTAGATTTTATGCTCATGTTTTTACATTCAAATATCTAAGGATTGTTTTAGGTTCTCTATGCTTACCCTTACTGAGCATTTGAGCTCACCCTTTATATGTTTTATTTTTCCTAGGATTTAAATAAAGGTTTTAGGTAAGAAAACAAAAGGGGAAGATCATTAATGGAGATGTTGAAGATCTTTCACCATGATTAGAAGATTATATTCCGAGTTTCCAGAGACACTAAACTATTATGATCATTGTGTGTTGGTTTTTGTTTTGTATTAAGTATTACGAAAAAGTAATGTAATGTCCATGTACGTCATGATTTGGGTCACTACAATTGGTATTAGAGGAAAGGTTTAGTTAACCATTGGAAACTAGGATGCAAAAACTTTAGTGAGATACCAAGAGATATTTCTATGGTATATCTAGGGATGTCCCTAAGGATAAGTATAAGTATAAGTTATAGTCCTAGAATTATGAAAACCATACTAGAATTAAACCTAAGATGTTAGATATTGAAGGTACTGATTCTTTATTATGCTGTTTTCCTAGCATGATTTTTTCCTCTCACACTTTTTTTTGGGTTTTTGAAAATTGCTGGAAATAGGAGGATTCGTGACAAAGGAAGATATGATGGAAAATGGAATGATATTCTTCATGAGCTACCAAATGAAATGGAATTTGGAAGTTGAAACATCGTTATTATGCCTAATCAAAAATATCATAATATGATCAATAATCTCATCTTTGGTAAGATTCATGACTCGGCTAATTTGAGAAAGATGGAGTTTCATGATGATCATAGAGGAATGAAAGTTCAATTTCCCTCATGTAAGTAATTTTGGAAGAGTCATCAAGGGGAATGTTTCAATGGAATTGGAAGATGCTTTGGGTGTGGAAAATTAGGACACAAAGCCAGTAATTGTAAAGGAAAAGGTTTTGTTAACACCATGGACATGGATAATGGTGTTGCTAAAACATCAACAATGGTTAAATGTTTTAAATGTGGAATGTACGGGCATTATGCAAACCAATTCCCTAAGGGATAAACTCATGAAGAGAACTCGCATGGTCGTATGGGAAGTATTTATGTTGATGATGATGAAGAGACTACTAATGGTATATGAGATGAAAGAAGTGTTGAGGAATATAATGATTAAGCTTGGTCAATGGTTTAAGAAGGTAGTGGAATGATTTATGTTTATCAAGAGTTATGTTGTATAGGTAATGGTACTATGGAATAAAGACACATCTAAGGATTGTTACAATATTGTTTTTACTAAGTATTTGATAGTACATGTTGAATGGTACCAATAACCATGAATGGTTATTCGAATATTTTTGGAAAGTAGATGATATGCGCATAATGAAGGGATAAGGAGAAAATAATTTGTATGATAGTATTCATGATCTCATGACGGATATAAGGACAAAGTGATGTCATGGTTTGAGTATATAGAAATTTTGGGATTTTGGAATGTGGAAAGAGTTAACATTTGACAGAACTCATGTTTTCACTAAGGATCTATGGTTATACATGATTAATGTCTTCACATGTTTGGAATGTGACAAAAAAGATATATCGTAAGAAAATTGATGGTATTCACATGCTCGGTAGATGACATTTCCAGTAATAGATTTCTTTATACTATGAGAATGGACAGATGTATTTTGGATAAGCCTAATGATTAGAATGGATTATGTTGGACATCAGATACTATTGTTTGAGGACAGAATTTTTTTTCGAAATTATTTTTGGAATGTTATAGTGGTGAAGATTTAGAAAGAGGACAACCAGCAGGATGGACGAAAACCTATCGTGTTGGACAAGGTTGTGGGAATCAAACCCACAAACGAAGTGTGACATGACTTTATTGCCTACCACTGGTCAACAAGAATCCCCTGGTTAATATTAATTAGTTTCAATTTATTATGAGGTATGATATACAAAGTATATGTCCATTTTAGAAACCATATATGATTAATCTCGCCATAGATGGACTTATGTATATTTGATAACATTTTCTAACATTTTTGTTTGAAACAGATGGAATGAATCATCATTCTATCACATTATCTAATAACACTTCACGTAATACAAATTCAACTTCATTTCTTTAAGAGGTGAAGTGGAAATTGTTCAATGCACGAACAATGATGAGATTGTACCAAAATCAAGTAAGTATTTATTTTGATTTGAAAATCCTTCAACATTAGGGAAATGATCTTGAAAACAAATAATGTTGTCCTAGTGCCCTCATAGCTGATGAATCAGATGGTACCTTAGAACATCACAAATTTATTTCTTTGTGATTGTTGGCTTTTTCATAGCCATGTTCTCTACCACTCTCCATCAGAACTTTATGGTTATATTTTTCATCCATATACATAGTTTCACCTATGTTATCCTATATGGAAACCCAGTGATGGGTTACTTTGGGTAATCACTGTGTTTCATACTTTAGTTTTTAAAATTATGTTCTAGTATTCCTTTTTATGATGTGGATTTCTATGAATAGTAAAGGATTTATAACCCCGACGGATTTCAAGTTCAAAATTCATTTTAAGGGGGTAGAATGTAACAAACCAATATTTTATAAGATATATTCTTTTAATTTCATTCATATCTTATATTGTATGGTACATGAAGATTATCATTCACTATACGCAACACCGTATTAGCATGCAGTATACGCAACACTAATCTTGGATCGTGTTAGACACAATTTCACGTTTGTTTGATAGTAGTTATTCTACCCAACATTGAGTGTGTGTATATATATATATATATTCAATGTGTAAATGAAATATGGTTGGATTTTGTCATACACAACAACAAAAGAGTCTTTCACTACACGTAACCCTGACTTGTCTTGCATTACACGCAATCACAACCTTCCTCGATAGCATGTGTTGTACGCAATACCGGGTTTCACTAAACAATGATATATGGTTATAATATTATTATAAACTAGTATTTATGAATATTATTAACTACATTTTTAATTATATAACATTATTATTCATCTTACACATTTTCTGGAACATGGTTTGAGAACAAAATAATTTTTTCGGGTAAAATAAGTATTTTTAAAAAAAATGTAGTTTTACCGCCTTTTGATGGCACACCCATTTTAAATATAATTTTTGAAAAGTTTATAAGTTAAATATTAAAAAATAAACTTCTTCTTTTGAATCAGGATATAAAAATTTACATTGGATAATGTTTTGATATTTTTCTGATAACTTTCATATTTTATTGAATAGTAAAAACACGTTATATTTTAATTAACGTCTTTTTTCATCATAATAGTTTATATGGTTAAATTATAATATTCAGTGGTTTTAAAGTATAAATAGAATATATTTTTACCATTTAATATAATTTATGTCCTTAGCATTTATTTGACATTTAATTCATAGGTAAAATCATTTCAATCTTTTGTAATGTTTTAACTTTTAAAACTCGTTTGCTTAACAACGTGAATAATTTTAAATTAATTTCAGCAACTTTTTTGTATTGAATTTTGAAAAATTGATTCCATATTTAGAATCAGTGGTTCCAAATTATGTTAATAGGCTAATTTTTAATTTTGGGCATTATGAATAGTAACTACGGTAAATTTTATTTACCATAGTAAAAGGTAAATCGGGAAATTAAGGGTAAATATAATATTATAAAATTACCCTAACACTTGACTTAATATAATTGGATGCTTATATTTTTCCTAAGGCATATTTGGATCGAAATGGAATCTATTGGAATCCACTTGGAGTTGATTAAGACCTTTAGTTTATTTTATTTAAAGGAAAGTGAAATATGTCTCACACCACTTTAATAATTAAAGTATTTTTAATATAAGTTTATACAGAATATAAATTCGGTTATAAATACTCATTTTAAAGATAAAATTTTTTACTTTATCATGGTAATTTATTTATAATTTTTAAGATATATTTAATTACCTTAATAGCTTATAAATTAATGATGCAGAAATTATTTATTTAGTGAAAAATAAGTAATATAGTTTTTATCAAAATAATCATACTCATTAAAAGGCTCCAAAACCTGACCAAAACTTGTTGGTAGTGTATATAAACACCACAAACATCAAATTACCGAAACAATGTCTGTTTGGAGTCTTATAAATGTGATTATGACACTTATATTATTTTAGTTTAAATGATGTCAAAGTTGTCATCTTCAAACTTTTATAAATATAACCTTTTAAAGTTGAGTGTTTTAGAAGATAAATCCGACTAAAAGTATTATTATTAATGATATAAGATTTTTCTTCATCCTAGTATTTTATTTTTAATTTTTATGCAACAAATAAGTATATTTAGCAATTATACAAAAATGTTATAGTAATTATTTTATTAAGAGAAATATCAAATAAATGGTTTTAAAAATAGTAAAATAAATATTATATGAACTATTTAATGTGGTCCACTGATTTTCTAGACTAATATGAAATTTCCGGAACCTATTAAATATTTTAGTTCGAATATATCCTATGTTTGGATTTTATTTAAATTCAAATAATTGAATAGTGTCAAAATTGACACTATTGTTATTTTATAAACATAACATTTTATTAAATTATTGAAAAGTCACAAAAATATTCAAAAATTATAAATTGAAATTTATATAGTCTAAAATTTCATAAAGTATTCAATTATGGAAAATTCACAACACATAAGTGATTATTTATAACCATTTCAAATTTAGAATTTTATTACCACAATTAAAATTAAATAGATTAAATAAGGATAAATCAAAATGATAAGGTTTAATATAAAATTAAAAAATATCTAAATTTAATTGGTTGATGAGATTACAAATCTATCTTACCTAATATCCTAATTTTATTTATTTTGGAAGTTTTTATGTGGGGTTTGAATTTATTATAAATTAATATTTTTATATTTCCAAAGGTGCCCCTCTCCTCCCTTATAAAAGGGTACCACCTCCCTCTCCCACTCACACCATTTTGAGCCTTGAATTTTGGATGAACCCTACATATTTACCTTATCAAATTCCTTATAAACATACTAGTGGTCCTGGTGTGCTTCAAAGACCACATTTAGTTCCCTAAGAGGAGGATTCAAAGAGGCATGTCGTAGAAGAGGTAATATCTATTACCGATTCTTTCAACTTTATTTCTTCTTCTACTTCATCATCATTAATTGTTTCACTATAAAGTAATAACATCAGTATTACTTATATACCTATATGTTATTATAAATATGAAACAACCCTATTTCACCTTCTATCCATCCTATGGAAAACGAAATTACCAGACGTGCGTAAGTACGGAATACCGTCTCCACGTCGTGGTGTAATCTGTTTTCCACCACCACCATACTTGGATGGGTATTATGGTGTAAATAAATAACTATATATGATTACTGTAAATTTATATTGATTCTGAAATATTATACATACACTTCGATATAATTCCATGATCATGGGAATGATATCATCGCTTGTGCGTACGTACGGACTACCGTCTCCACGACGCGATGAGATTCATTCTCCATGTTAACCATTCATGAATGATTATAAAGTATATATACCGAATAATAATGAAATATATGAAATAATAATGATACTAGATTTATGTATATATATATTTATGCCATCTACTTAATTCCATTAAATTCAACAAGGAAACGGAAACAGCGTTCATGCGTACGTACGGTCTACCGTCTCCATGAACGGTGTATTTCATTACATTTATCAATCTATAATATATACGTATATTCTGAATATTTATTATATATATAAATCATGTTTTACATTCTGAAATTATGGAAATCAGGATATAAGTAATAGATAACAACAAGTCGAAACACGTACGATAAATGAAACGATTTTACCCAAATTGTTGCTTTAACAAGGATTTACAAAAGAACGGGTAATATAAAGTCATAAGTGAACCTTATATGATATCATAACAATTAATATGATTCTATAATAAGTCAGTGACATTAATTAAATCAATATATTGGAGTTTCGTATACATAAGAAGTATATCAGATGTATGGTAAGGGATAACTTTTCAAATCTCGTTTTTATTCGAGATTATTTATTCGTAAGTATTTACTAGGGTTATATTTATCATTCATGTCCCTATTTTAAAAAAATGGTTTCATGTATGTTTAAAGTCCCTTTTACCCATTTTTGTATTTTAATACATGGTATTTATGGATTCATTCTTTTGTTTACCATACATGGTACTTTTTGACTTTTCCGTTAAAAGTACGAGGAGAATGTTTTTTAACTTACATGACATTAACGGATTTTTAAGGTTTCATAAAACATTATTTTCATGAAGCTTACTCGACAATATTTAACGACTATTTTCAACAAAATCCTATTACTTTAAAATTGAATGGAATTTTTGTGAAAAGAAAATGATTTTGAATAAGAAATGATATTTTCCTCAAGAATTTATTTCAAGTGTTTTATCAAAACCATTTTCCATCTGAGATGGCATTATTTCATATGAGTATGTTTCAAATATAATGTCTCTATGAATTACATGGTTTCAATTTTCTTATGATGAAATGATATCCATTTGTTTTATATGGATTATATCATGATGGGGTGATGTTTATGAATCCCATTTTATTCTTTGGGTTATGATGAAGGATTTATGTTTATGTTGTGGCACAAGTAAGAATGATTTCATTATGAGATGGGTGGGACTTATACCTCCCTTTAATGCATTGGTAAAAGATTTATATCTCATGATATAGACATGGATGGAATGGTAAGTTAATCTGGTTCAGTAATAAAGGACTAGAATGAGGAGTGAACTCGATTCAGAAAGGGACATTGTCCACTAAGATGGTCTTGGAAGCAATGCCATGGCTACTATGGAAATCATATCAAGTTCATAATGGTTTCCACAATTATGTTTTTTATTCCCATGGTATTTTATCATCATTAATGTTTCTTCACGATCTATGCCTTACGTACTGCCATGTTTTTTGTCATTACTCACGATTTTGATGTTTAGATTTTATGCTCATGTTTTTACATTCAAATGTCTAAGGATTGTTTTATGTTCTCTATTCTTACCCTTACTAAGAATTTGAGCTCATCCTTTATATGATTTCTTTTCCCCAAGATTTAAAGAAAGGTTTTAGGTAAGAAAACAAAAGGGGAAGATCATTAATGGAGATGTTGAAGATCTTTCACCACGATTAGAAGATTATATTCTGCGTTTCCAAAGATACTAAAAAATTTTGATCCTTCTAAGTTGGTTTTTGTTATGTATTAAGTATTCTGCAAATGTAATGTAATGTCCATGAATGTCAAGATTTGGGTATCTATAGTATGATTGAATTATGTCCCCAATAAATCTTTTGTAACATCAAAGTATGTTATCTTACATGAATAATTCTTTTCAAATATCAATGGAATATTTATTATGAAATATACCCTTTTTAATTTTCAATGACTTAATAAAAATTTCAAAATTAACAAATATTAGAAAATAATTATTCATTTAAAATAACCTTGGAAACATAAAATAAAATATTAAATTCAATAAGCGGTAATGGAGGGAGATAATTCCATTCAGGTCTGGTATGTTAAAACAAATATTCCATTAGCATTTTTAGTAAATAATCAAAATAACTTTATTTAGAAAATTATAATATTCCTTTTTAATAATTCTCTAAAAGATAAATGATGGGTAAAAATTAATTTACAAATTATAGGATGCTAGTAGAAATTTATTTAACAACCCTTCTATTAAACATGAATATGGATGAAAATGTATTTTCAATTCAAGTATGAAATAAAATTATTTTTCCATAATAATATTCATTCACTATTTGGAGTTCTTAAATTGAGAAAATTGAATTAAATTCATGTACCCAAAAGAAAAATAATAAAATTAAATTAAATTTATTTATCATGAAATGATCATATATATTCATTCATGGTAAATGTATTCATAAAAAATCCCCTAAAATGAGAATAAAACAAAAATCCCTTATCTCTTTTGTAACTTTTTAAAATTAATCCATATGAAAGAATCACATAAATTAAAACATTGAAATTTTATAATCTACGTATGTTAATGAATTAAAATTTATATTATATATATATACAAACATAATAATGTATGATATGTTCATAAAAAACATATGTCTCAAAGAGGATAATTTGGGATGATAGACCCTTACATAATTCTGGAATTACTCCAAAAGTGAACTGAACTCATTTATAATAAATTTAAATTTATTATATTTCCTTAAATAGTGATTTAAATACATATAATATCATATAATATCAAATTGTAACATTTCTACCATAATTTATAAAAATATTCTTATTAAAAATAATATCTTCGAGTGTCGATTGTTTCATTTATCATGAGAATTTAGTTTCGATAGTAAGAATTATAATATATTGATCATGCTTCCATCATCAGAAAAATTGTAATTTTCTTATAAATATCACTTATATTAATTATCTATATATTTATATTCATCTATAAAAGTTTTATACATGTAAAAAAATTAAACAATTTATAGTGAGGGTATATCATACGGATTCATGAAATCATTTTTTGCATTTCAACAAGTTAATGATAGAATGTTAATCTATAATTTATATATAATAAATATATATAATATCATATCTGTCATATATAATAATTAAATATATACCCATTACCATCCATGTAAAAAATAAATTACAAACAGATAACATATATTTTGAGGAGATGCTGGTCCACACGAACACATGAGTGATGTTATCATTTTCAACAAATTTTAAGTTATCAAAAAAGAGGTGATATTATAAGTAAAGAGTATTAAAATTTTCCAAATATCATATAAAATTATTATTTCGATATTTTCACCCATATAAAACAAATAGTGATGAATAATGAATTTCACCGCTATGTATAGGTATTAATCTTTACATATGCATGACTTATGTTTTCACTTTTTGTACAGAGAAAAAGAGCTAATAAATGGTTTTCCTAAAATAATATTAACAATTTAGTATATTTATGACCATGTGGTTAATATTTTAGTATGGATACAATATGTTTAGTTGAATTTTAAAAATAAAAATATAAAATATTCGGTTAAGGAGACTACCACATCTTTCACATACATCATTTATATCCCCTATTAAAGACCAATATAATGCACTTTTTAGAATAACAATATATATAATTTATGGAAATTTATTTTTATAACAGAATGTGGAAGGTTTCAGTCGAGCTATATGGATCCATTTTTAAGAATGTTTTGAGTATATATGTCCTTATAAGTGGGGAGAGAGACACTCTTGAAATAACATAAAATATTAAATAAATTTAAATTATTTTTTCAGATCATTTTGATGAATGTTGATATATTTCTAATGTGTGGTGACACGTGTATAAATCATCTCATATAATAATTTTTTTTAAAAATTAGGTGATTCTTTTCAACTTATCTCTTTATTTCAAACTACCTTTACCACTTTTGAAAATTACCACAATATCATAGTTTTTTTATTATTTAAGGCTATTAAATGATACCATAAAAATACATGTGACCAATAAATAGGCCATGGAAGATATGATAAACCATATCCCAAAACATTTGTATAATATAGTATTTTTATAATTTTTTTATTTAATTAATTATTTTTATTATAAATTACCTTTCACGTCATTTTTTATAACACTTTATTATAAAATAATATGCGTTTACATAATTTAAAATGTTTAAAAATGAAATATATTCAACTATAATTGGTATATGTTCATTAAATAATTATGAAATAAAATTTTTATGTGGTTTGATTTCATATTAGACCATATAATTTAAATTATCCAATGGCTTAACCAACTGTAACCTTAACTACAGTAATTCCATTTTTAATATTAATGTATTATAATTCGTATATATAAGGGGAAAATGTTCAAAAAATTGAAAAGTTAAGAATTTTTTGAAAATGTGTCATTATAATTGTCCTCTATCAAGATTGTTATGATTTTCTAATAATTAGATAAAACAATTAACATAATAAACAATTAATTCCATTTTAAGAACTATTCACAAAAAAACTAATGTTAAAAATAATATAGGAGATTTATAATTAAAATATAATCATTTCAAAAGTAAATATTATGTCATACTTGTAATTATAATTCATTGAACACTTTTACATACCAAAATATTATTAATCATTTATTTTTTTAGAGTTATTTTCTTTCATTTTCTATTGTATTACAAAGCATGGAGTTAGTGTTGCCTAAGAATTTAATGTAATTATTGAATCACTAAAAATTAAAAATTAATTATCATTATTAAAAAAATTATTTCAAGTGTAAACATATAACTGTAAAAATCGACTTTTTATCCCTCAAAAAAAACTCATAGACTTGAACAGCAGGATTTAACATTTTTTAATTTATATTTACTTAAAACAATATATAAGTCATTTTTAATGAATCTTTTCCCCCATATTTCCATAAACACTAGTCATTACTCATTATAGTATAAAATCATTAATAAAATATATTAAACCCAAATTTAAGGTTTATTTTTTGTCATTATCATATAATTTTTATCGTTAATTACCCAATTTACCATTAAAAGGGGGATAATATTTAATAAGGTTACTATTCATTGTGGTAAATAATAAAACCTAAATATTTATGAAATATGAAACTCTTAATTCCAAGTATCGATCCTAATTTTCAATAATTAATTTCTGAAACATCCCTAGATAGATTTAATATAATTGCATTAAATGCAACAAAAAATTGTTTTCAGAAATAATGAGTTTTAGTCCAAAAAATGAACCTATATCATAATCAATTTTAATGATTATTCAAGTGAAATTAAGGAGATTATATCTGACTAATGAATAATTTTTTTCTTCAATATAAAATTCAAAACCGAATTATATTTTTTAATGAAAATAAAATATAGATTTTCAAAGATCCTTCATTTTCACTAGTCACTGAAAAATCAATGTTTTTAGAATTATCCAAAAACATAAACCAAAAAAATTAGATATATTGATTTAAAAAAATGTAGATAATTTTGTAAAATAAAATATCTAAAATTTTATGAAATTAATTATATTTTAATAAAAAGATTAAAATGAATTTTGATGACAATTCATTTTTTAAATATAATATGACTGCACAAAATATTGTCTTTTTATTAACTATGAATTATTAAATAATTTTTTAATGGGTGTGGAAACAATAAATATATTTCATAATTGGGATATTTAACATAAAAACATCTTAATCAATCATTATTATCATTTAAATTATATTTTATTCATATTACATTAATAATATCTTAAACCTCGATGTTTGTGTTTAGAATGATATAATGATTATTATTCTTGAAAAATAAATATCTGGGGTGTAACATTCTCAAACCATACATTAATTTCATCCCTAAAAATTGAACATGAGGGTAGTAATCGGGGATTTCAAATTTTAAAATTCTTTTCTTGAAAACCCCAATAGTAAAAATGGATTATAAAATATCCTCATAAAAAAGAAAAGGGAAATATCATGGTCTTCTATAATAACACCTAACTAGGTTTAGAAATATGAGAATCATATTTGGAAGTGAAAATATGGGCATGAACATAAAATTAATTATTATATAATGTTAGAGAGTCACATAGAACATGGTTATAGGAATGTTAATGACTATAAAATAATAAATCATGTAGTGGTGAAAAGGTCATAAAGTACATAGAAATGAACGTAATTTGATAAAAATTTTATTCCATGATCATATTCCAAAAGTTGAGGAATTCTGTTTCCTCTAAGATAGAGAACATGTGAAAATGTACATACATGATTAATATCTCTTTAATAAGGAAAATTCAATCCTTTGATTGTAATTGGAAAAATTTCTACTTTATCAATTTTTTATGATGAATTTATCATAACTTAAGAAATAATTTTTTTTAACAGTTTTTAAGATCAATAAAATCATATAAAACATTCCTTTTTAATATAACGTTTTATAAAAACCATTAAATTTAGCACAAGTTAACCAATATAATAAATTAATCAATAAAATCTCAATAATAACCCTCAAATTTCAATTTAATATATTCCATAAGTAGTCATCCTTAAGAATCCTACAAAATATGTCTAAAAAAATTCAAAACCAAAATATATGATATATTGGATTAAATTTTTTTAATGGTTACAATTATATTTGTATACCCATAAAGCATAATGTAAATCACAATGTCACTTACCCAAAAAAGTGAATACCTTGATCATATATTCTCTTAAAATATATTAATAATAAAAATCACCATAACTCATCACTGATAAAATAAATGATTCCCACAATTAATAGAATCCTTTTCATCAAATAAAACATAAATTATAGATTATATTCCACAAATCAAAAAAACTAAACATCATCAAATGTTATCTAAATAACATTGGCATCAAATAAAAAACAATTTAAATGTCAAAAATACAATCCCATTTACATTATCAATGTTAACACTTCATTGTCCCACCCAAAAGAAATTATGTCTTAATATTGGGTGCATGTTAAGGGTTATCATACACTAAATCATTTTTTGTTCTATAATATATCCTTACCAATAAATCAATTTTCATTTTCATCTGTACCATTCAATATATTCCTTCAAATACCCAATGAAAAAATACTACATAATAATCCTTCGATGATGCATGATTTTCATAACCAAAATACCATTGATAAAAAAATTCTACAACATCATCATTAATCCCTATAAAGAAACACTTGAATCATTAGAATAGCGTATGTCCTTAGAAGGACTACAATTTAACCATTTGAAGATGTCAATGTCTTGGATAATTCTTAGTTTTCAAACATTTTACATAATTTTATATAAATTGTTCCTGTAGAAGATCATTATTTCCTTCTATATATTTCCCCATTTTTTCGTAGTAATTTGTTTCTCCCGACCAATATTTTCCAAACAAAAAACTTTTTCCACACCATTTCTACATTATATTGGTAATATCTTTCCATATATATGACATGATAGAAGATGTTCCTTATTTATCACATTGTCTCCACTACAAGATCTCCCAAAATATTCCATTTCTGTCTTCATTGTTCAGTATGAGTTTTAGTTAAGGTCTATTTTGTTAATTACATTTCATAATAACTATATAGAAATAATTAATATTTCATTCATTTTAGACTTAAACACATTTTTTTGTAGAATCATTGTGTTGACCTCACCTGTTTTGATAATACCAATTATGATTTCATATACTTTGATAATCTCAATCTAATTATTTCCTTTATATTAATTCTTTAAATCTGTGATCAAGATGATAATATTATTAAAATGATCCCTGAGATATGTTATTCCATGTCTATATGTGTTTGTATAAGTTCTAGAGAAATTCTAACCCATTCGGATGTGTTTTTCATAAAACAGACAAGTGTTGTAGCTACTATTATAGAGCTACCGGTACTTAGACTACCGATAGACAGAGTCACCGATACACTAAGGTCACTAATATAAACAGAGTTACTGGTAACCAGACACCAAGTCTATTGACAGAACAGACGATCTACCGATGTGCATGTCTACCAGTAGTTACCGATAGAGTAAGCCTACTGATACAGGTACTGAATCACAAACCAGAGCTACCAATATGAGGAAGTCTACTGATAGAACCAGTCTACTGAGCTACCGACAGACAAACAGACCAGAGCTACCGATAATCAAAAGTCTACCGATAGAGCCAGTTCACAGATAGTTACAAATACAAGTATAGTAACCGATATATCGAGCTACCGATAGAAGGCCGCTGATAGTGCAAGTCTACTGACACGTGCAAACAGCTACTGACGCAGAGATCTACCGATAACAAGAGCTACCGATGGAACTAAAGTCACCGGTATATGAGCTACTGATACAAGTTAAAAAGAGCTACCGATGGAAGGTTCTGCAACACAATGTCCACTATGAACATCTACCAATAAACGACTACTAATGATTGACCAACCAGTCAAACCCTATACTCTTCATACTATTTAGTTATTTAGTTAATGGTTACATTTGATGGTTCTAATGAAGTAAATGTTATTTAATGATTTCTGTTGCATGTCAGGGAACCGTACCTAGTACCCATGCAAAAGGCAATTATTCTTTTCTGCCGAAGCTGAAAGATATAATGGGATGGAAAGAGAACACTGGATATACACAGATATGCAACACAAGAAGAAATCACTAGATATATACAACAAGAATCAATGAACTAAGAAGATACACGAAGGGTGAAAGAGACAAGAGCTGAAAAACATTAAAACGTGGATCATTTTTTACAAGTCTACTTTCATACTCCAAGAGTTCTATACATACAGGAAGAAACTCATTCTAGAGGAGAACGCAAGCTGCATCTTGAGTGAACTACAACAAACACTTCATACACTCAGACTGTAAATCTGAACCAAGAACCCAAGAAGAAAACGACACTCTATTTTTTGAGCAGAAACCAGAGAAGGACATAGAAGCCTTTCTGGCCAACCAATCGTGTCCAAATCTGCACTGTTGATCACAAAAGATTTTCTAAATTCAGTCATACATATCTTTAGTGATTCTATCTTTACATTTTGATCAGTGTGTGTACCCTGTTTAATTTACACACACACTGTATCCTATGCTAAACTGGAGGAATCTTAAATCCTCACTCAAACTTCATAAATCTTTGTTTCCCACTGTGGATAGTGGTAGTGGTCGAGTAAGACCTAAACAATGTGTGTGTTATTGTTTGTTTTTTCCACAAAGAACTGTGATATAGGTCTTTGGACCTGAACAGTAGTGTACTGTTTTTACCCCCAATCTAGGGTGTGGATCAATTTATATAAATTGTTGAGAGGACTAAGTCTCAGCTTGAGACTGAACCTCTTGGTTAACTTTGATGTTCTTTTATTTTAAGTCTATAAGTATTACATATATATTTTACATTCCTCTTCATATTACTTTGAAATAAAAAACTATTTTAAAGCTACATTGATAGTTAAATTAGAATGTATTTATACTTATTATAAACCAGTAATTTAGTTTCAAAAGTTAATGTAATCTTCAGATTAAGTCAACTGAGACCTAATCAATCTTTGAGAAACTGATTGAACATTTACACTCTATATAGACTCACTATAGTTTAACTTTGTTTTTAAATTGGGGGATTTTAAGAGAAATATTTTTAACAGAAATTTTTATTGGAACTCAATTCACCCCCCTCGTGAGTATCCACGCTGGCAATCATTTGGTATCTGAGGTTTGTTTTTGGTCAAGGATTTTTGAAATACTCTATTTTTTCAACTGTGATTTTAGTTTCGTATTTAAAGATCTTGAATTTATGTTAGTTCTAAGTTTTTCCTCTTTAAAACTATTTTCTAAAATCTAGTTATGGATAATAGACTAGAGGGTGATGCTACTAACCGGCCACCTTTCTTCAAAGGCACAAACTATGCCCAGTGGAAATTGAAAATGAAGATTCATTTAGAAAGTATGGGTTTTGATATTTGGACTTATATAGAATGTCAATATAAAATTCAAGAAACTTAAAGAACAAATTGGGATGAACCTACAAAGACTGCTTACAATAATAACTGTAAATCCATGAATTCCTTGTACTGTGCTTTAGGAGATGAAGAGTTTAATAGAATTTCTGATTTCAAAACTTCTTATGAAATATGGGATTCTTTGGGTGTTTCTCATGAAGGAAAAACCAATGTTAAAGAAATGTGTTTGAATAATTATACTATTAAATATGAAAATTTTTAAATGAAAACTGATAAAACTATTTCTGATATGTACCTCAGGTTTAATGAGATAGTCAATACAATGAGTTCACTTGGAAAAGTTGTTCCAGCTAAGGAAAAAATTATGAGGATTCTGAGATGTGTGTTAGAACGATGGCGGGGCACTTCTATTTCAATCAGAGAGTCATGTGACATTGGAGCACTGCCAGTAAAAGAGCTTATTGTTAAATTAATGATGTATGAGGAAAAACTCAATGTGAATAAGGAGGAATATGATGAACCTAAGAGAAAATCCATAGCTTTTAAATCTATATCCTCTAAGAGTAAAGACAAGGAGAAAATGAAAATACCTACTGAGAGTTCAACCAGTGAAGATTCAGATTCTGATAGTGATGCTGAAATGGATCAAATAGCCATGAGATTCAAGATATTTTATAGGAAGCAGAAATTCTTCAGGAAGTCTAACTAAAAAGGAAAGTATGACAATAAGCGACATTGGAAGAAGGACTGGAAAAATCCATATAAAAGTGATGAAGTTGTTTTCTATTAGTGAAAGAGAAAAGGACACATCAAGGCTGATTGTCCATAATTAAAAGTCAAAAAGAAATGTGATTATAAGGACAAGAAGTACAAGAAAGATATGAAAGCAAGATTGAGTACTTCAGAGGACAACACAAGTGAATCTGAAGTTTCTGATTCTGAGAAAAATCATGCCAACATGTGTTTCATGACCAATACTTATAAGGTACTTGTTTCCCCTGTACTAAATGTTTATTATTCTAGAAATAAAATTGACTCATACAATGATGAAAATATGTCTAAAGCTGACCTTTTTGAATACTGTAATATGTTGGAAGAGACATGCAATGAACTTAAGGATAAATACAAATAATTTATGAAACATCATTCTCTCACAAATACTATTAAAACCGAACTTACTATTGAAAAAGGGAAGAATGCTCAACTTTTAAAGGAAAATACTGAACTGAAAATGTCAAATGGGAAACTTAGAAAATACTTAGAGAAGTTTACAAATGGAAGGGATAAACTAACTCAAATGCTAGGAAAGAAAGTGGCACCAAAATACACTACTATATTAGGCTGCAAACCTGGACATAGACAGCTTATTAAGAATAGATTTATTCCTAAATCTGGACATGATAATGCTAGTTCAACTTCTTGAAATCCCTATTCTATAACCAGTTATTCATATTGTTATAGATCAAATAAATTTTATCTTTAAAAATATATTGATTCTATAGATTATATGAGACCCATAAGGCAGATATGGGTACCCAAAGCCTTGATTGCTAACCTATCTGGACCCAAGAATATATGGGTACCAAAATCATTTCCTATCTAAATATGTTTTGTAGGAAACATGCTTAAAGACTTATCACAATACGGTATGGTACTTGGACAGTGAATGTTCAAGACATATGTCTAGAGATTATTCAGGTTTCAAAAGTTTAATAAAGATTGATGAAGGCCATGTCACCTTTGGTGATAATTCTAAAGGAACGATCATCGGCCTAGGACAAATTGGTAACTCTGATTCAGTTTTAATTTCCAATGTTTTATTTTTGATGGACTTAAGTATAACTTGTTAAGTATTTCTCAATTATGTGATGATGGTTTTAATGTGAAATTTGAAAATGATTCTTGTAATGTTTTTAATTCTCAAAATGCATTTGTATTTTCTGCTTTAAGAAATGAAAATTTTTATGTAGTTGATTTAAATTATTTAGCTAAGGAAAATGTTACGTGTTTAAATGCTTTTCATAGAGAATCTTGGCTTTGGCACATAATATTAGGACATTGAAACATCTATACACTTAGAAAACTGACTATAAAGAGCTTAGTTAGAGACCTACCTAAACTTGAATTCCCAAATGACAAAGTTTGCAATCCCTATCAAAAAGTAAAGAAAAATAAAGTTTCATTTAAATCAAAGAAATAAGTTTCAACTTCTCAACCTCTCTAGTTGGTTCACATGGACATGTTTGGACCATCAAGTGATTCTAGTTTAAATGGGAAGCACTATGTCTATGTTTTAGAAGATGAATTTTCTAGATATACTTGGTTATACTTCTTAGCACACAAAAGTGATGCTTGTTCTTACTTTGTTAAATACTCCAAATATGTAAAAAATCATAGTGGACATCAGATTAAAACCCTGAGAAGTGATCACGACCATGAGTTTGAAAATAAAGAGTTTGAATCTTATTGCTCACACAGTGGCTATAGTCACAAATTTTCTGCTCCTAGGACACCTCAGCAGAATGGTGTGGTAGAAAGAAAGAATATAACCCTTCAAGAAATAGATAGAACCATGCTTAATGAATATGACCTGCTTATTTACTTTTGGGCTGAAGATGTGAATATAGCTTGTTATATTATTAATAGAGTCTTAATTAGACCAGTTCTTAATAAGAGCCCATATGAGTTGTGGAATAATAGAAAACCTAAATTTAGTTACTTTAGAGTCATTGGCGGCAATGCTTTTATTCTTAATACAAAAGATAATCTGGATAGGTTTGCTTCTAAGAGTGATGAATGAATTTTTCCAGGTTATTCTTTAACTAGAAAAGCCTACAGTGTCTTTAATAAATGAAACAAATGTGTGGAAGAATCTGTTCACATCAAGTTTGATGAAACTGATCAACATGAGCCTAAAACATCTCTTGAAAATCATGAATATGATTTGAGTGTTCTGAACCATAATGATAAATCTAAATAACCTTCTATAAAAACATCCAGTTCTAGACATATTCCAGAATCTACTGCTATGGAACCCGAACCTATAGATGAACTAGAAATTTCTAGTCCTACCTCTACTAGATCCACAAGGATTCTAAAGATTCATCCTTTGGATGTTGTTGTTGGTAATCTTGATAGATGGACATAGACTAGAGCTTCTCTAAGAAACCAGGTTGATCATAAAGCCTCTCTTTCACATCTAAACCCTAAAAATGTCAATGATGCAATCAATGATGAATTTTGGGTAATGGCTATGCAAGAAGAGTTAACTCAATTTGAAAGATACAAAGTCTGGGAATTAGTTGACAGACCTAAGGAAACTTTAACAATAGGCACTAAATGGGTTTTTAGAAACAAAGTTGATGAGTTTGGAAACATAGTTAGAAAAAATGGTAGGCTACGTGCACAAGGATATAGTCAATAGAAAGGTATAGACTATGAGGAAACCTTTTCACCTGTAGACATATTAGAAGCCATTAGGATCTTACCTGCCTATGCTGCTCATATTAATTTCATGTTATATCAAAGGGATGAAAAAAGTGCTTTTCTAAATGGTTTTATTATTAATGATTTTTTTGTTGAACAACCACCTGGATTTACTAATCCTCATTTTCCAAATCATGTTTTTAAACATTCTAAAGCTTTATATGGCTTAAAACAAGCTCCAAGAGCTTGGTATGATAGACTTAGTAATTTTATTATGTCAAAAAGTTTTACAAATGGGATTGATGATCCAACTATTTTTATTAAAATAATTTCTAAAGATGTTTTAATAGTTCAAATCAATGTTGATGATATTATTTTTGGATCTTCTAAACATTATTTATGTACTGATTTTTCAAAGAGTATGCAAAATTAATTTTAAATGAGTTTAATGGGAGAACTTAAATATTTTCTTGGATTTCAAGTGTTTCAAAATGAAAATGGTATTGTTTTGAATCAAAGTAAATATACAAAGGATCTCTTAAAACTTTTTGGTTTAGATAGTATTAAGTACTGTGAAACTCCTATGAGTACAGTTTGTGAATTGGATGCAGATGAAACTGGAAAACCAGTGGATCAAACCAATTACAGAGGTATGATTGGTAGCTTACTTTACCTTACTACTAGTTGACCAGATATTATGTTTAGTGTGTGTATGTGTGCGAGATTTCAAGCTAATCCAAAAGAATCTCATTTACTTGCTGTTAAAAGAATTTTTAAGTATCATAAACATACTGTAAACTTAGGTTTGCTTTACCCAAAAGAAAACACTTTGAGTTAATGAGATATTCAGATGCAGATTTTGTATGTTGCATGTTAGATAGAAAAAGAACTTCTGAAACATGTCATTTATTGGGAAAGTCCTTATAATCTTTGTGTAGTAAGAAGCAGAATTCTATAGCATTATCCACTGCCGAAGCAGAGTACATAGCTGCTGGTAGTTGCTATGAACAAGTTCTGTAGATTAAACATAGTCTTTTGGACTATGGATATGACTTTAGGCACGTTTCAATCAACTGTGACAATACTAGTACAATAAATATCTTGAAGAACACTGTGTCTCACTCTAGGACCATACACATTGATGTAAGGCACCATTCCCTGAGAGATCATTACCAAAAGGGTAATATTACTCTTGATTTTATTTGCATTGAACATCAATTAGCTGACATGTTAACTAATCATTTGAGTTCGGATAGGTTAAGACACATTAGACACAAGTTGGGAATGTTTAACCTCAATCGGTAGCTATTCTCACCGATGTGAATTCTCACCGATGTAACCTAACTGATAGAGAATCTCACCGATGTGATATCCTCCCTGATGTGATATCCTCACCGATGTGAATCCTCACTGCTGTATACTCACTAATAGAGATTCTCACCGATGTGAATCCTCACTGATAGATGTTCTCACCGATGTGTGTGTTGTTTTAAAACTTCTGTCTACCGCCATAATCTGAATCATTTTTACTTTATTTCATCTTATTTATTTATTTTATGATTCCTAAATGATAAAATTAAAGTCTGATCTACTTCTAAATCCACCGATCCTCGAACATAACCCTCAAACCTTAGCTCCCAAATCCTTAGAGAACCCTCAATCCCTCGAATCTGAGATTGCAAAAACCAAACTCCCCTCTGTTAGAGATGTTGCCGATGAGCCGCAAACAAAGAAGCAGAAGACCGATCAAGAATCAAGTGGTAGTGGTAGTACTGCTAGAACTAGGTCGGGGAGACGACCAGTGAATCCTCATATGCAAAATCGAGTTATTGTGATTGAAAAAGAGCTGTGTGTAGAATGGCTACTGCCTAGAAAATCCGTTGTGCTCAAAGTTCTTGATGATCAAAAATTGGTAGAATGTTTTTCGAACAATAATGGTCCCTACTTTCCAAAATTAGTGAAATAGTATTACGATTTTGTAACCATTGAAGAATCGGATAATGAAAATCTAGTAACCACTTTTGTGAATGGAAAGGAGATATCGTTTTCATCTATTGAATGGGTTGAGTGCTTGAATGTTCCAGATGAAGATGTATCTGGATATGTCGTGAGATCCGTGCCACCTACAAGTGATATTTTCGACTATGAGACTGCTTTGGAAGAGCTGACTGGTGATAGAAGTCAAAGACAAGTAGTTGCTGCCGAAATGGATGGAGAGAATAGATTACTGTTCAAATTTGTTCAACATGTCTTGATACCGAGGAGAGGAGACTTTTCCAATTTAAGATATCAGGATATCTATCTCCTGCACCTCTTAAGACATTGTTTAATGGTGAATTTGTGAAGACTGCTGATGCTTCATATAGACGATATGACAAGGCCAAAATCAAAGACAAATGTCATATTCTTTGCTAAGTTGATATCTGTGATGATAGAGGTAAAAGGTGTTGCTGAGTCTCAAGATGAGACAGTGGTAGTGAAGAATAACTTATGTATCACAACTACAGTTTGTAAGTACATGAATATAAATTGTAACCCTTGGAGAGGAGAGTGGTTCAATGATGACCATAGGTTGTATAAAAAGTTTAATCTGACGAATCATCCATCATGACCAAATGATGTGAGGGATCCAGGTCTTGGACCTAATGAAGAAGAGCCAGAATATAGTGATGATTCAAAAGAGGAAGAGTCATCTGCTGCTAATGAAGGAGGAGACCCTGACTTGCCTCCTAGTACAGCTCCTGAAAATATAGATTAACATAAATCAGATAAGGGAGAAGCTATTTTAGAGGCTGTTGATGTGGCTGCTATAGAAAATGAAGAAGATGTTCATGAGAGTGAAGCATCTCTGTCAGCTGATTTGAGCCTTAGTACAGTGATTGGACAAACTTTTGTACCTACTGAATAAGAAAATGAGATTGACATACCCTTACCTAATCAAGAAGACCCTCTTACTACTGAAGTGATGGAATTGATAGTGGAAGATTATCCTCAGGATGAAAGACCTACTCAGAATGTTGCTGAGAATGTTGCTGAGACTACTGTTATCCTAATTGAGGATTCACCAGTTGAGGGGGAGCATCAAACCAATTGTGGAAGTGTTACAGAGGCTGCTGGAATTGAGGATTGGGCAGAAGACACTAGTTTTGTTGTTTGTGGTTTAGACTGTCCAGATTCAGATAATGAGGCATCTCTCAATATACCTAAGATTACTTATGATGTCAATTATGAGTTATTTCCTAAAGATGTGGTCAAAATGCTTGACCTAGATACTTTAAAGAAAAATATTAAGGATAATTTTGTGGAAGATCTAATGAAGATGGAAGTTTCTCTGGTCTCTTCAGTTCAATCAATCAGGACTGACTCGGTGGTCAGTTTCACTTCTGAAATAGTACCCACTACAGTTGCACCTGCTAATACGATCACAAGGGCTGATCTGGAATCCATGAAGGATGAGCTGGAAGAATCTTTTAGTGCCTTAGTTATTGATATGAAGAAAAGTTTTGCTGAAGAAATGAGTATGTTGGAAAGATATTTTGAACTTTCTCTTGCCTGTAATTTACCAACCTTTATGGGAGAAATAGTTGAAGAAGTTAAAGACTTTCAGGCTCATGTTTCTAGACTTGAAGCATATCTTGAAGCTCTAATGGAATATGCTGTTTCATTAGACTCTTACATTAGCTCAAAATCCCAAGCAGATATGGACTTGGCTTATGTGAAGAGTGTTGTAAGCCAGATGGTTTCATTATTTGAAGGTTTCAAAACTTATATTAAAGATCATATTACAATCCAGGATTCCGAAGTTCAAAATATTATTAGTGGTTTGACCAAAAGCTTCAATGAGACTATATCTTTCTCTGTTGGTTCTCTGGCATCTAAACCATCGATGGATTTGAATCAGTTTCAAGCTATAATGAAAGAGGAGCTTCGTTCTGCCACAACCAGTGGCTCTGTGGACTCATCTGAGCTGAGCATAGTTGTTCTTTCTATCAGAGATTCAGCTAGAGAAATTATGAAGATAGTCCAAGAATACATGAGAGAAGCCTCTGCCTCTCAAAAATAATTTAAAGAAAAGGTGGACTCCAATTTCTCCAAAATTTACACAAAGACCCAAATGACCAGTCATTTCAAGCTTCTGATTGAGAATATGAAACTGCATACTGTCAATAATGCCTTCAGAGAGCAAGTTAGCAAGCTCAGTGAATTGAATCTAGTGTTGGACAAGTTTATGGAGAACAAGGATGACTTCATATCTGCTATGGAGAGAGGAGAAGGAATAGTTATGGATTTCAAAAATCTGTTACTGCCTTTTCTGCATGTTGATGCTAGGCCAGTAATTGTTCCTCCTACTTTCCCTGCCTCTGCCTCTACTGCTTCTCCAATTCTGATGACTCCTGCCCAAGCCATTCGAAGCCTCACACCTATGATAACACAAAGGAATACTCAATATAGGCTAGGCACAATGTTATTTGCTCAGCCTCCTGTGGTCATTTCCTGAATTCCTAATCCTTCACCAGAATCCTCACCACCTGAATCCTCTTCTGACCCCAAGGGAAAATCTCACGTTGAGGATGTGGATTGATCAAGTGGTTGGACTGTTTGATAGAAATCCTATGAATTTTGTTTTCTGTCTTTGTACCTTTTTTTAACATTTAATACAAGTGAATTTCTTCTATTCCTGTTGTTCCACTTCTCTTTGTTATATCCCACTTTTTGATTATCAAAAAGGGGGAGAAATATTTTACAAAGGGGGAGAAATTTTATCTAAGAGATATCATGATTTTCCCCCTTGATACCTCTGAATTTCATCTTCTAATACCAGTGCCTTTGCTCTCATCCTCATATATCATTTTATTTAGTTCTCTGATACCACTAAATTTTACCTCTAATATCATGGTTTTTTCCTTTCTCTCGGATACATTTAATTATATCTCTGATAAATTATGTCTTATAAAATATTATTTTCTCTGAGAAAATTGAGATAAATTATATATCCTCTGATACATTTTTTTAAAATAAAAATTATTATATCATAAGTTGTGATTATCAAAAGGGGGGAGATTTTTGACCTCACATGTTTTGATAATCCCATTTATTCTTTCATATACTTTGATAATCTCAATCTAATCATTTCCTATATATTAATTTTTTCAATCTGTGATCGAGATGAAAATAATATTAAAATTATCCCTGAGATATGTTAATCCATGTCTATCATTGTTTATATATGTTCTTTAGTAATTATAGCCCATTCAGATGTGTTTTGCATAAAACAGACAAGTGTTATAGTTACTGGTATAGAGCTACCGATACTTAGTCTACCGATAGACAGAGTCAACAATACACTAAGGTCACTGATATAAACAGAGTTACTGGTAAGTGGACACAAAGTCTACCCACAGAAAAGACGAGCTACCGATGTGCATGTCTATCAGTAGTTACCTATAGAGTAATCCTACTGATACGAGTACTGAATCACAAACCAGAGCTACCGATATGAGGAAGTCTACTGATAGAACCAGCCTACTATGCTACTAACAGACAAACAGACCAGAGCTACCGATAGACAGGAGTCTACCGATAGAGCTAGTTCATAGATAGTTACCGATACAAGTATATTCACCGATATATAGAGCTACCGATAGAAGGCTGCTGATAGTGCAAGTCTACCGACACTTGTAAAAAGCTATTGATGTAAAGAACTACCGATAATAAGAGCTACCGATGGAAATAAATTCACCGGTATATGAGCTACCGATGCAAGTTCAAAAGAGCTACCGATGGAAGGTTCTGCGATACAAAGCCCATTGTGCATGTCTACCAATAAACGACTACTAATGATTTACCAACCAGTCAAACCCTATACTATTCATACTATTTATTTATTTAGCTAACAGTTACATTTGATAGTTTTAATTCAGTTAATGTTATTTTATGATTTCTGTTGCATGTCAGGGAACCGTACCTAGTACCCATGAAAAAGGTGATTATTCTTTCCAGTCGAAGCTAAAAGCGTTAAAGGGATGCAAAGAGAACACTGGATATATACAGATATGAAACACAAGATGAACACACTAGATATATACAACAAGAATCAATGAACTAAGAAGATACATGAAGGGTGAAAGAGAAACGAGCTGAACATCATTCAAACGTGGATCATTTTTCACAAGTCTACCTTCATACTCCAAGAGTTCTGGACATATACGAAGAAACTCATTCTAGTAGAGAACACAAGCTGCATCATGAGTGAACTACAACAAACACTTCATACACTCAGGCTGCTAAGCTGAACCAAGAACCCAAAAAAAAAACTACACTCTATTTTCTGAGCAGAAACCAAAGAAGGACTTAGAAGCCTTTCTGACCAACCAATCGAGTCCAGATCTGCACTGCTGATCACTAATACTTTTCTAAACTCATTCATACATATCTTTAGTGATTCTATCTTTACATTTTGAGCAGTGTGTGTTCCTTGTTTATTTTACAAACACACTATCTCCTGTGCTAAACTAGAGGATTCTTAAATCCTCCCTCAAACATCATAACTCTTTGTTTCCCACTGTGGATAGAGGTAGAGGTCGAGTAATACTTGAACAGCATGTGTGCGGTTGTTTGTTTTTTCCATAAAGAACTATGGTAGAGGTCTTTGGACCTGGACATCAGTGTACTATTTTTTTACCCCCGATCTAGGGTGTGGATCAATTTATATAAATTGTTGAGAGGACTAAGTCTCGTCTTGAGACTGAACCTATTGGTTAACATTGCAATGCTTTTATTTTAAGTCTATAAGTATTACATATATATTTTACATTCCGCTGCTTATTACTTTAAAATAAAAAACTATTTTAAAGATACTTTGATAGTTAAATTAGCTAGTGTTTATACTTATTGTAAACCAGTAAGTTAGTTTCAAAAGTTAATTTAATCTTCAGATTAAGTCAACTGATACCTAATCAATCTTTGAGAAACTTATTGAACATTTACACTCTTTATAGATTCACTATAGTTTAACTTTGTTTTTAAATTGGTGGATTTTAAGAGAAATATTTTTAACCGAAATTTTTATTGCAACTCAATTCACCCCCCTCTTGAGTATCCACTCCAACCAACACATTGAATTTTCCATCGCATTCAATAATAACATGATCCCTCTTATATCTAGACTGTAACACCTCATGCTTCAATGTTACACAGATTTTTAAATAATTAAATCGCATGCACTACACACAACACCGAGTTTGACATATCCTATCAAAATAGAAATTTAATAATGTTTATTAATTGTATTTGACAAATTATGAAATTTATAAATCTTCTTTTTTATTTCTTAATATTAAAATTATATTATGGTAAATGTTTGGTGACTTTCTGAAAAGTATCATATTTTAATGAATTTGGAAAAATACTGCATTTTAATAAAAAAACTACATTATAATATAATTTATTTATACTGAAAAAATATACATTTAAATATTTTTAATTTATAATTAGATTATGTTTTTAAAATTTCATATAATTTATTTCTTTGGAATTTTTTTCCCATTAAAATGGAAAATAAAAACAAGTCAATATTTTAATGATTTTTACTTCTTAAAAAGGTGTTTTCTTCTTTTGAAAACATGAATTAATTTTAAAATAATTTTTTCCAATTCTTTGATTTGAATTTGGAAAAATGAATTCCATATCTGTAATCATAATTTTAATATTATTTAAATAGGTTCCTTATATTTTTGACATTACTAATAGTAACTTTAGTAATTATTTTTATTTACCATGGTTCAAGGGTAAGTGAGAAAAATAAGTGTAAAAATAATATTATAATAATATTAAACTACCCTAACACTTTTCCTAGTCCTATTGGATGAGTTATGTGCGATGAAGAAAACACATGGGAGGCATATTTTCCCTTTGAGAGCCCCTTCACTGTGGTAATGACATGTTATAATAATTAATTTAATGTAAATAGAAATATAACATAAACATGTATCTTTTTACAAAAAAAATATTAATATGGGGTCATATAACAGATATGTTTTATATAAATATTCACTAAATGTCTATAATTATTTCTTACATCATAGTATTTTATTTATATTTTTTATACATTATATAAAGAATTTTATTTATAACACAATGTGGATGTAGTGACTTCCTTATTAATGAATGATTGAAATAAAAGATATTGTAAATATTAAAATAAATATAATTTGAGATTTTTCATGTAATCCATTATTTTTAAGATAATATTGTAAATTTAGGGATAATTTAATGTTTTATTTTTGAATTAATCATGTTTTTATGATATAATAAAAATAAATTACTAAATCACATCAAAACAGACATAAATGATTTTTTAAAATATATACTATTTTATTAGATGTTAATATACTCATAAAAATATAATATTTGTAAAAATAACATAGATGGTGTTAAAAATGTCATTAATTATTTAGTAGAGGTACTCTTGGCATTTTTTAGTAACTATAATAATTATATAGTGTAAAAATACTCGACGACATGGTAAGAGTTAAACTATTTAACTAAGGGTCAAATAAAAAAGATAAGGTTAATTTTATGACATAAACATGTCTAAAACATATTTTATGAGAGTATTTCCACCCATCCTCATCTAATAATCTAAAAAATTTTCATTGGACCTATTATAAACTGAAGGCAAATTTATAATAAATTAATATTTCAATATTTTTCTAATGCGCCCCACACCTCTCTTATAAAAGGGTACATCTGCTTCTAGTTAATTCATACCTACAAAGCCCATTGGATCGGCCATATCCTTCCCAATTATTCTCCCAAAATCCCTCTCCTAATATTGGAGTCCAAAATTTGAGTATAAAACCAATCTATAGAGTCCTTTTGATCAAATAAAAACGAGATTCTCAGAAAAGATATAATTGTTCTATCACCTCTTTCAAAGTTCATTTCATTTTATACATACTATTTAATTTTTTTTAAAAAAATAAATTAATATCTCTCGTATCACATAATGTTAATATTATTTTAAATTTATGGGACAACCATATTCCACTTTTTACCCATCCAAATAATAATAATATCACCATGCGTGTGTGCGTACGACTTACCATCTCCACGTCGTGGTGTACACTGTTATTACACTCTAATTTATTTTGATGGATATAATGAGGAATATAATTTCTTTAAATCATAAATAAAACATGATAATTATACATTATAATTAATATAACATCCAATTTCAACCAATTAGATAACATTTAACCATCAAAGGAGTGATATTGTCACTCGTGCATACATACGGCATACCCTCTCCACGACGAGCTGATATTTTTTCTCCTTGTTAGCCATCTAGAATGATTATAAAAATTATATGAGCAATAAAAGTAATAATTATTAACATAAATTCATTATGGATATGAATAAAATATATCATATTCAAAATAAACATAACTCACATGAGAAAAAATGAATGAGAAAACTATGCAGTCTACAAATGAAAAAATGGTAATATGGAAATATTATTAACAAAATTATAAAAGAAGGTAATATATGATATAAAAAATTTGTATATGGTTCTATTATAATTAAATAACCTAAATTATATTTTATAAAGGATTTTAGTGCACTCTTTACTAAATGAAAGTATAATTTCAGAATGTCATTATTATCCGAGGTTGTTTGTACGTAAATATCAATGGGGACATATTTATCATTCATGTCCATGTTTCTTACAAATGTGTTTCAAAATATTTTTAAATTTTTTTTTAAAAATGTTTTAACAAATTTATACCTAGAATTAAATTTTTATAACATGTTTTAAATGGAATATTTCAGTCTTTTTCCAAATGAGGTACTTTATAACATTCTCGAAAAAATATGCAAAAAATGTTTTTTAAGCTATATAGCAAAAGTAGATTTTTTGTGTTGTTAGGGAACGTTCATATTTGGAAGTTTTCCTTACAATCATAAAAGATTTTTTTTTTCAAAATAATTCTTCATTTTTATAATGTCATACTTTTTAAATGATTAAAAGTAATAATTCTTTCCAAGAGAATTAATTAATGTATTAGATTATTTTCATCTATGTCGAAATCCTTAATCATATTTTATGCATAATTGATGTTGATTTTTATGATAAAATCTTCTAAAAATAATTTAAGGTTTTATGATATGTTTTCTGATGGATATATTATTTTTATACCAATCATGGTTTATGGAAAAATTATTAAAAATTATTATGGCAGTTTTAATGAAAATGATTATTTTATGTTTAATTATTTTCATATGAGGAATGCATTGGATTTAGTATGTGTCAGGTGGGGACCTCTATACCCCTAAAAGCATTAGTAGTTATCATGATAAAATCTAGTTTCTACGAAAATGGATTTAACTATATTTTAATGGTATTTGCACGCGGCCTTGATGGTATGGTTATGATGTTCAACATTATGCATTTCCATGTTATGATATTAGTTATTAATATTACATGAGATTATTCGAGTTATAGAATATCCTTATGAATGTTTAAATGGAATTATTTGATTGATTCTTCCCATATTATTTCTGATGTTATGTTTGAATGGATTTTGTTATAGTTTTATACTTACCATAGAGACTATGGTTATTTAAGAATGCTTTGGCTATATTGTTTTACTTTATTGATCATATGAGCTCACCCCTTTCTTATTTTTAATATTCCTTGGATTCTGAGATGTGTTTTATGACTAATATGTAGAGTTAAGTTATAGGAATAATGGTTTTCTTAATAGATTATCTACGTTGTATTTTATGTTAGAAATTGTAATGTAAAGTTCATATATGTAATATTATTTCCATGATTGCAAAACTAATTGGTCCATCAGGTTTTGAGACCATATAATCATGCCAATGAATTAAAATTACACATCTACTTTGGGATTCTAGGGTTGTGGCCTTACTTTTTGTGTTAGAGTATGTTTAGAGACAACCATAAAAACTAGGTCCAGAAAAACAATGGTTACAAAATTTTTCCCTATGATAGATTTTATGATAAGTATAGAGGAACATCCTAAAATTTTGGGTGATTTATAGATTTTTTTGTAATTACTAGAAAATACATAACTATCTTGATACTACAAGTATATGTGGTTGTTTCACATATATACCTTGGAGTAATAACTATGACAAGGTATACCGGGCATGACTCAAGGTAAACTAGTACCTGACAACAAGCCTTACTGCACACCTAGTTTGACACTCCTAGGGGATATGCTTAGGGTAATTCATATTTTCTTAACAAACCGTTATGATGTATTTGTGAATAAATAAATCCACAAAGCCAACATTTGTTTTTATGATATTTGAAATGCATAAATTTTCATTTTATGAAGTGTTGGGAATTATACATTAGAATTCACCACTTAATCGAATATATTCCATTGTTTAGAAAGGGAGCATATTGGAAGGAATATATAATTTATAAAATCACAAAATCCATGTAGGGATTTATGTCCTATGCAACATAATGATGTTGGAGAAGGATCTGCAGCTGGTTCTGAAAAGCTTATAACCATATTGGTACAACTAATTCCAGTTATGAATAATAAAATTATCTGTATGGAATTTCCAAATCCACAACGTGGGGGGATATAAGGTAGCTTAATGATATAACAACCTCTAAAATTCAATGGGACTACAAATACAATTTTATCTGGTCAATTAATAGGATCCTTAGAAAATATATTTCATGCATTGGGATGTAAGGGAAGGGAGAAATTTTTCAGCATAATTAAACACCACTCTATAGATTTGGATCAATAGTGGTCATTAAATCCAAATAAAAAAGAGGAAGAAGTATTATATATGGAATGGAGGGAATTTAATGATTTTTCTAAGGAAAAAACATTCCTAAAAAAACGGGCTGATATAGATAAGAAATTTCTGAGATTTGAAGAAAGAGTAGGATAAAAATATTTCAATGTATAAAGCTAACTCTATAAGGATATCAAGGAATTCTAATAACTCTATACGTGACCCATGGATTAATATTTATCGACTATTTGATGGGTTAAAACCATTACTCTTACAACCACTGGTCTCACAATCATTATCATCAAACGTAGATATATTCTCATGTTTTGTCAAGACGGAAATAGAATTCTCTATGTCTTATGACCTTAATGTAATTGAAGAGAGGATGAGAATGGTGGGCCAAGATATAAATAAAGGGAAAATGAAAAGAATTATTTTACCATATTTTCAAATTTTGTGAAGAAAAATATTGTTACATGTCTCAATAGAATGGTATTTTTTTACAAGTGTGGAGAGAAATTTTACTATGACTGTGTTTTTAAGGGAAAGAAAGAACATGTAATTGTGAAATGATATAATGGTAATGAGATGATAAATTATGTAAATGATTGTCTAAAGAATCCTGAAAATATATCTTTGAACAGGAAAATGGATAATGGTCAAGCATATACTATTACTATAGTTGGAGTGGAATAATTAATTTATCTGTGTTCATGAATTATTTTATAATATTATAGTTATTAAAATAATGTGATAAATAATTATTGTATTATAGTACATCTTCATCAAGTAGTTGGAAGAAATAATTAATTCCTTAGTGTTTTGAGATTATAAATGTATTTTTCAATAAGGGCTACAATACGTTTTTTTGAGGAATCTAATGTTACATTTGATTTTGGAAATATAGAGACCCTTTTCAACTATTAATTTGTAATGAAATATTTTGGAATGGTCTTATGGTTGTAATGGAGTATGTTGAACATCAGAAATTATTGTTTTATGATAAGACATTTTTTTAATGTTGAACATAAAATGGTTATTTATATAATGTTATAATAATATGGTTTTATAAAAAAGACTACCTATAGGTCGGGTGACAACCCATCGTATCTGGTATGGCCACAAGACTTGAACCGACAACAGAAGAGATACAAGGGTGTATCACCTTCCACTAACCTATGTGATATCTTGGTTTATATAACCTACAATTTTTTAATGGTATGATATATGAAGTATATATTTATTTTTTTGAGCCTTAATTGATTAAGATAATAGAATATTTTTTTAATTTTCTTATCTTTTGAGAGAAATATGAATTTGTGGTAGAAATTAGTTAAAGGATGTTAATCTACATCTCAAATCAGTATTCTTCCATGAGATCATTGAATATAATATAAATAAATTTTTTTACTCGAGGTAAAATATCATTAAACCAAATATGTTTTCATAGTACTTTTTTCTGATGAATCAAATCATCCATTGGATCATCGCATATTTGTAGTTTTGTTTTGATTAACATTCACCTAATATTGTTCACTATAATTCTCCATCATAACTCTATGGTTACATTTTTTTTCATGCTAATGTTTCCCTACATGGAATCCTAGTGTATTCTATCTCTGGTGACCTTCATACATCCCTTTCTTTATCTTAAAAAGGAGGCCTCATTACTCAATTTTCCAATGTAGGATTTGAAATGGAAAACCAATAGATCAAAATGGTATGTTTAAATTTCTATGAGGAAATTTATTGAAGGATAGAATAATATAACACCGCAAGCTTCCATTGTATACTTCATTTTAAATAATTCAATAGTGTGCATTACACGCAAAGCCTAGTTCAAATGCACTTATCAAACAAGTTTTTTAAAAAGTGGTTATTAATTGTATTAAACACATTATGAAATTTAGAAATCTCATTTTTGAATTCATAATATCAAAATTCTCTTATGGTGAATTTGGTGTATTTTTCTAAGAATTTTAACATTTTAATGAATTGTGAAAAACACTGCATTTTAATTTAAAACATAATTTTCATGTAACATATTTATATTGATTGATTTTAATTTTTATTAGATTTAAAGTATAAATAGACTATGTTTAAATCATTTAACATAATTCAGTTTATTTTAATTATTTTAACATTAAAATTGGATATAATCACATTATAATCTTTTGATGATTTATACTTCTTAAAAACATGTTGTTTTGTTTTGAAAACGAGAATGAGTTTAAACTAATTTGGTAGAAATTATGTTTTACGAATTTGGAAAATTGGATTACGTATTTCTAATCATAAGGTCCAAATTTTATAAATATTCTGATTTTATTTTTGGGCATCATGAATAGTAACTTTTGTTATTATTTTTACTTACCACATATAGAGGTTAAATTAGGAAATTAAGGGTAAAATGATGTTATAATAATATAAAACTAACCCATATGTTGTCGTAATACTATTAGATGAGTTATGAGAGACCAAGAAAACATTTTGGACGCACATTTGGCCTTTTGGAGCCACATGGATGTGAGAATGACTTTTTATAATAATTTATTTAATTTAAAGATAAATATAACAAAATCATGTACAATTTTACTAAATGAATTTTAATGTGGCGCTATATAACTGATATTTTTTAATATAAATTGTTATTATAAATATATAAATATATCATACATCATGTTATTTTATTTATATTTATTATATATTATATAAATAAATTTATTTATTACATAATGATGATGGAGTGATTAAATTAATAATGAAAGATTGAAATAAATGATATTGTAAATATTAAAATAAATGTAATTTGAGAATTTTCATGTTATGCACAAATTTGTTTTGGTTAAAATATAAATTTTATGGATTAGTTAATGCTTAATGTTTTAATAAATCACGTTTTAATGATTTAGTAAAATTCTATTACTAAATAGTGTCAAAATAGGCATAAATGAGTTTTTAAAACAAGAAATATTTTATTAAATGATAAAATAGTCATACAAGTAAAAGATTGTGAATAAATAAGTATATTTTGTTTAAAATATCATTAATTATCCACTTTAGGTACACTTTTAATATTATTGTATCTATACTTACGATATAGTGTAAAAATAAAATAATACGTTTTAAGAGTTAAACTATTTAACTTATGGTTAAATTTAAAATATAAGGGAAATTTTATGAGCTAAACATGTATAAAACCTATTGGTTTATAGGTTTTAGAACCATAATAATCTTGGACTAGAAATAAATGACATTGGAGCAATTAAAAAGTGAAAATAAATTTATAATAAATTAATTTTTCAAGCTTTTTTTAAAGACCATGTCACCACTCTTATAAAAGGGAACTTCTCCTTCACTTTAAATCACACCTCAAAATCCCCTTTCTTGAGCCCAACCCCCCCATGTTATTCTTCAAACATCTGTCACTTCATCATAGTGGAAACAATTGGGGCATAAAATCAGACTAAACATTCATTTTTTCAAATCCAAAGGAGACCCCATAAAAAAGGTAATTGTTTCATCACCTCATTCAAAGTTCTTTTCTTCTTCAACATATAATTTCATGGTTTTTTTATAAATTAAATTATAATATATTGTATCATATAAAATAATAGATGTCATTAAATTTATGTTACACCCATATTCACTCTTTTATCCATCCTATGAATAATAATCTCACCATGCATACGTACGTAAGGCTTGTCGTCTCCACGTCGTGGTGCACTTTGTTATTCCACATTAATTTTTTGGGATGGATATAATGATGAATATAATGGATAAAAATCATAAATATAACATGATAATTATTATTTATAATTAATATACTATCCAATTCTATCCAATTTCATACCTTTGAACCATCATAGGAATTATATTGTCACTCGTGCATACGTACGCATTACCTTCTCCAGGAAAATGTAAGATTAATTTTCTAGGTTTACCATTCAAGAATGATTATAAAATTTATATGATGACTAAAAATAAATATTATTAATTTAATATAATTATGGATATGAATAAAACACATCCCATTCCTAACAAACATAACTCACAATACAAACCAATCATGGGAAAACAGAACAGTTAACAACCAAAAAAATTGTAATACTGAAATATTATTAACAAAATGAGAAAAGTGGGTTACATATGATTTAATAAATATTTATATGGTTGCTTAATATTTTAATAAAATAATTTAACCATTATATATGAGGTTAAATTATCCATGAATATTTGAACATACAAGGTAAGGGGTAATTTTACAATATCATTATTATCTAAGGTGTTGGTATGTAAGTATCTACTGGGTCATTTCTATCATTCATATACATGTTTCATAAAAATGTTTTTAAAAATATTATTAAAGTTATTATAAAAAAATTTAAAGACATTTATAACCTTGTTTGAATCTTTGTAAGATGTTTTAAATGGAATCCTTCAATCATTTTACAAATGACGAACTTTATAACCTTTTATAAAAAATTAGATAGAATGTTTTTCTAAATTATATAGCACAAGACGCTATTTTTCAATTTTATTTTTACTTAACATTTTTATGATTCCTAAACAATATTAAATGTTTATTTTTAAAATAAATTTCCTCTTTTATAATTTCACAACATTTAAATGATTAAAATGGATATTACATTAAAATAGTATTAATGGCTTTATTTGATTATTTTCATCTATGTAAACATTCTTTTTTTTGGATTTTGTGATTAATTGGGGATGATTTGTTATAATAAAATAATCTATATTGTATTGAAGGATTTGTGATATGTTTGACTATGGATGTACTATTTTTATTGGAGTTATGGTTTATGGTTAATGTATTAACAATTCCTATGATAGTTTAAATATGAATGTTTATGATAAGTCTCAACCATTTCATATGAGGAATGAATTGGACCTAGTATGTGATGGAAGGGGTCCACTCTATCCCCTCGATACATTTTTAGATATCATGAGAAAAATTAGTGTCTTGGCACAAGGACATGATGATATTTTATTGGTCTTGGAACGAGGCTTTGACTATGTGGTTATGATGTATAAAATTATGCATGTCCTCAATATGAGATTAGTTATTTATATTTCATGTGATTATTCGACTAGTATAATATCCATGTTATTGTTTAATTGGAATAATTTTATTTATAATTTCGATATTTTGGATTAGTTTATGTTTAAGAGTTTTGGGTTTCAGTTTTATGAATTATTTATAGATTATGGATATTTATGAAATCTTATGCCCTATTTTTTAACCTTACTAAGCATCTAAGCTCACCCCATTCATAATTTTTATTTTCCCAAAATGACAATAAGTGTTTTAATAATGATAGGTAGGGTTAATCAAGTGATATAAGATAATTTTCAATAGATTATTTATGTGGTATTTTATGTTTCGAATGGTAATGTAATTTTCATATAAGTAATCTCTGTTCAAGACTATTAAACCAATCGTCCCATCTGTATTCGATTTCATGTAATCATGCCAATGTATTGAAATAATGCACTGGCATCGAGCTTGTGGGGTCTGGGTATCACAATGACATTTACTAAAAACTTATATCATGGTTCTAGGAACTATAACATTGATCATTATAAATTAATTATAGAATGTCTAAATTATGAAATCGTGTTTTAAATCTATGAAAACATTATCCACGGTCGAACATGATCATAATATATTCATATATATTATAATGAATAAAAATTAATTGATAATTAACATATTAATATCATATAAAAGTGTAATATGATTTGTTGAGTAAGTTAACAATCACAGTGCATAAAAATTGTTGTCAATATATATTCATAACAATTATTATGTAGTTATTACCCCTATAGGAATCTATAATAATACCATGTCCAATTGTTTTATATATAAAATTATGATTCACTAGGATGCATTTATGTACAATAATGTTGGAATTTATCCCAAGTATAGGAATATCTTATAGGTCCTCTCTAATGATTTCTCATCCTTGTTTATAAAGGAAACTATACTTTTCTTTGATACCAACTGTAGAAATCCGTTATTATCATAAATATGTATCATATCTTATTTTATGACTACCCAATACCATGACCATTATTTTATTACACTGAGTATTATACAATGAAATTATTTTGGATACTAGTGCATTAAACAGGTGACTATGAAGAATATGAATCGACTACCAGGAAACGAAGAACTCTTTGATTAGTTGATATGGGAATAATGTTTCTCAAATATTGAACTCATATAAGGCTATCAACAGCTGCTTGTATTGGAAAATGATACAATGAATATGACAATCACATAACACTATAATCACTATGAGTACTTGTTTATGTCATTCAGCATGACGAAGGCCCTAGTAGATTTCATGGGACTCATAAACAAGATACTTAATCTTTTTGATGACCAGTTCATTGTGGTCTTCATCAACAACATCCTAGTGTATTCAACATCTAAGGATGTGCACAAGATACACTTTAGGATGGTCTTGGATACACTCTGAGTGAAATATATTTATTGGATACTCTCGAAATATCTGCTTTGTATATGATAGGTACACTTCTTGGGACACATCATCATAGAGGCAGGAGTTGTTGTAGAGCCAACGAAGGTTCATGTAGTGCATTATAGGGAGGAACACAAGAGTGTTAAAGATGCAAAGAGTTTTGTGTTGTTGGTAGGGTATTATCAAAAAATTTAATTGATATATCTAGATTAGAAGTACCATTTTCACCTTTTACATAGAAGTGGAAGCCTTCCATGGGGTTGTAAAGGTTTCATTTGTGCTTTCAGAGGCTGATAAATAGGTTGATGAGAACTACAATATTAGGGTATTTAGAGTAGGTTGTTGAGTACATAGTTCTCTAAGATGAATCAGGGATAGGAAATTATCCTGTTCTAATATAGTGGAAGGTGGTGGTATCTTATGGTTTACATTAGTTGATAATTCATGAGAATAACTACAATACACATGATAATGAGCTAGAAATGGTTTTATTTGATGTGGTTATGTATCGACGCTACCATATGAGTGACCAATTTATCTTTTACTCTGACCAAGAGTGTCTAGTGTAAATCTTCATTCAAATGGACAATATCCTGAGACCTAATTGATTGATATAGTTACACCATGACTATGAATTTTAGATTATATATAATTTTTGGAAGGGAAACATAATGAAGGAAACTCCCATTATGATTTATTTTTCATATATTTTTTTGAGGCATTACAGTAGTTATCCACACTGCAGTTTCCTTTATATACATGGATTTTGATTCATATATTTTTTCAACTGATGTTACCCCCACCAATTTTATATAATCTACGGGATTCTCAACATGGATATACCAACTATGATACCATACATATGTAGATACACTCTGGACATGATCTTCATGAGAATTTCGGATTTGGGAAGAACACTATCCTTTTTAGACGGAGGGTGATGTTACCTTTGATGATGTGTGACGAGGTGATATAGGATCTTTATAAATATCATGATTTGGTTCATAAATGTCTATAAAAGTTGTTCCATAACCTCCAATGTCATTTATGGTGTCCATGAATTTAAAAGGGAGTTGAATAGTTGGTCTCCCGAGGTCTCACTTGTCAGCATGTGAAGGATGAGAACTAAGTTCCAACAAGTTTAGCTCAACAACATGTGGTGCCATAGTGGATGTGGAATGGTTTATCCATAACTGTCATGATGGGGTTTCCACATATGTCTAGGGGACATGATTTAATCTAGGGGATCATAGAATTAATGCGCACATTTTCAATCTTTCAAGATTTTCGATAGAATAGTTTATTAGAGAGCATGTGTCATACAGATGTGTAGGAGATACTCTATCTCTGCGAATACCCTTGAAGATAATATATGACCATGACACATGTTTCATGTCAAAATTATTGAGAGGATTTCAAGATGAATTTGTCACATAGTTATGTTGGAGGATAGCATTCCCTACCTCCCCACAAGGTGTACCCATCCTGGGCCGACAATGTGAGGAGATAGATAATGACCCCTGAGTCCCACCTCTAGTAGGCCCCGGGTTGGAGACTAGCACCGAGGGTATTGTGAATACACAAATGGGATGCATTACCCTCTCTAAGAACATGTGAAAAAGATAGAGATACGACATACACCTACCAAATACAACTTAGAAAAAAATATAAAAGGTATCCCAAGTACACATATGTAATTTCTTGAAAAACTACAACAACTGAAAGGGAAAAACTACAAGTACCCAAAATAATGTAAAAACAGTAGTGACCACGAAGCCCTAACAGCTTCTACAGTCCCAACCTAGTAGTAACCATCCTGCTCTCCAACTTGCTCCATGTGACCTAAAAAATAGTGTATATATACATTGGGTGAGTAAAATAGTATACTCAATAGGATCCTACCTGTAGCATCTCATGAAAAAGTAATGAAATCATTCTAAAGCACGGTGATAAACAACTGAAAATAACTCGTCAGCTAAATTGGTATACTATGTTTCTATCCTTAACATGGGTACTCTCACCATGAACAACATACAAAAGTAGGTAATAAAATAAATAATATCAAGCGTACCTCGCTAATACTTCCCACCTTGTTTTCCTCTTTTCCCCAACGTCGCACATCCTAATCATGTCTCCCCAACAAGGCTTTCCCGGAGACACCTGGGAGAAGAACCACAAAATGCACATCATGAAATAAAACCACCACTTCCATGAAAGAAGATTAACAATGTAGTTTTTGAGCATCATCACATCTCAAATAACATATATCATACGTTGGGAATTATACCTCAAGCCATTATATCCCACACAAAGAGTATGGATCCTCAAGACATCAAATTATATACATATTACACCTATTGTAGTCCTTACGAAACTATATCAAGAATATATGTGTGTCAATAACCACAATCCATTACATCCCTCTACACACATATATGGGGAAAACTTACTGCTATTCCTACCAACACAAGTAACTACCCAATGAAGAGTGTGGATCCAAAGGGGGTAGTCGGCCATCCATCCTACTACTGGATTATTAGGTAACCCCCCCCCTCCCAGGGCACAGAATCCCTAGGGTGATAGTTTCCCTAACTGAAAGGGTGCAGTAACTTATAGAAACACAAAAAGTAAAGAATATACTATATCTCACAAGAACACTATGGTCATAACCTAGTCTTAGACTCATCTACAGCTAACGTATCTCAGACTTCTGATTTCCACTTCTAATACTATGTATCTTATAAGCACACAACCATTTAAAGATCTTCATTACATTCCTTCATCCCGTTTTTATCAGTTCCACATTAAATTCATTAATTCTATAAACATTAATTATATTTTAACTATTTCCTCATTAATTTTCATTAGAAACACACCCAAAGTCCACTATTCTTATACATTGCAACCTCAGCATTGCGTCTTAGAAAGCTAAAACCCCATGGATTAACATCATTTATTCAATAATTTATTATATACAATATTACTTTTCCATATTTACTATAATTCTAGAATAAAATTAAAATCTACTAAACCCAAGGGGGCTCCAAACGGTGATTATATGAACTAACAATCGAGTCATTTACCCCAATAGAAAGAGTGTAGTCCCATCATCCCTCTATAATCTTAAAATGGAAATCATGTGGCATACCCCACGTGTATTTTCTCCATTTGGAAGGAGGGTAAGAAAACCAGATGCCTTGATCCATGGTGAAAGTAAGGAAGATAAAAAAATCTAAATGAAAAATCAAGCATCCAAACATTCACATCCAACCGATTCCATTATCTCCAGTGTCCTCCCCGACACCCAATGAGTAAACCGATGCATCTCGCCACTCTAGGTGTCAACTGTGGTCACAACCAACAGGCCTCCTAAACCCCACATATCACAACTCATATAGCGGGAAAAAAATCGTATCAATTGGGATCATGGACCCTAAACAAGGAATCCATCCTTCATACACAATGAGCTCTCACAGCTCTAAGCATAAGGTTCTTGGACTTTACAAGAAAGGGGTAACTCATAACCCTATGAGGAATTATCTTTTTATCAAACAGCTAGTTCTTTAATCAATTTAGAAATAAATGATTTATTATTTTTTGGTTCCAACTATGGGTATCATAAACAATAATCTATTGAAAATTGATTAAACGTGATTAATGCATCAATTTGAATAACATAAAATTTCAACAACAACAACCATATTCATTTACATGCCTTTTTTCATTACTCAATCCATTATCAATTAATTCAATTTTTAAATTCATCACAAATTTATATCAAGAACGAAAATCTAAACAATGAAATCATAGATATCTCACTATCTAGAAAAACATGAGGCAATAAAATATGATCGATATCAATTTATTTATCCTGTTCAAATATTTAATATGTAAATTCCATTGCGATATAGTGGGATAGAACATTATATATCAACATTTTCATGTAATAGAATAGAGAATCATTGAATCCCAAACATCAAATGGTTCTTGATGTTCTTTATAGGAGAAAGAGCCACACAATGGATTACGATCCCTCCCCCGTAACAACAGTATCCACCCGAGGATGTCGCGTCACAATTGTACCAATCGACAGCCAAGAAAACCCTATTATATGCGTAGATATCACATGCCATAACAATTTAAGGATAAAAAATAGTATAAGGATTAAATAAAACAAAATAATATAGGTAGATCACATATTTTATCAATGAAGGACTGACACTTGCTACATGCACCAAAAAAAGGGTGTGCATGCAGTATGACAAAACATCAAGGGCAAACAATCTGATTATTAAGGTTCGATCACAAATCCTATAAGGAAATAAGTAATTTTTATATAATCTTTCACCTAGGAACAAATAAGAAGAATAATGGAAGAAGATATCTCATCCCTTTAGATGATTTAACATATTAGTGGTTTACGATACCCTAGATTTTCCATTAAAAACAGATTTCATTAAACCAGACAGTTCAACCAAGTAAATACATCTAGAGCCTTAGTAAATTTAGTATTGGATTTTTGTGATTTTATTCGGCCTTAAATCCCTTAAACCAAGGCCTTAAATGCATCATACGTCATAGGAAAAGTCAAAGGGGTGAATCTATAAGAAGCTGGAAACATTGTATACCAAATATGGAATTTGACAAATGTGTTGGATGACTCATCATTATGGAAACCTCACTGGTCTGGAAACAATGTAGAACATCACCGGTCTGGAAACCTTACCAGTCTGGAAACACTATAGAACCCCACCGGTCTGGAAACCTCACTCGTCTGGAAACCCTGTAGAACCTCACTATCCTGGAAACCTCACCCGTCTGGAAACACTTTAAAGCCTCACTGGTCTGGAAACATCACCCGTTTGGATACATTGTAGAATATCACTGGTCAGGATACCTCACCGATATAGAAACACTATATAACCACACTGGTCTGGAAACCACACTGGTTTGGAAACACTGTAGAACCTCACTAGTGTGGAAACCTCACCAGAATGGAAACACTATAGAACCTCACTGGTCTGGAAATCTCACTTGTTTGGAAGCATTGTAGAACCTCACATGTTTGGAAACCTCACTGGTCTGGAAACACTATAAAACCTCACTTGTTTGAAAACCTCTCTATTCTTGAAACACCATTCATGATCTCGAAATTTGGAAGAGGAAAAAGGTGGTTTTTGGAAGGCAGTTGTTTGAAGTCTGATGTTCGAAGACTACTATTGGAAGGCTAGTGTTGCAGTTCTACTGTTAGAAGGTTGCTGTTGGAAGGATGTAATTGGAAGGATATTGTTGGAAGGATGGTGATGGAAAGGATGTTGTTAGAAGTCTGGTGTTGGAATACTGGTGTTGGAAGGCTGTTGTTGGATGGTTGCGATTGGAAGGCTTCTATTGGAAAACTGCAGTTGGAAGGATGATGTTGGAAAGGATGATGTTGGTAATAGCCAGCTTCTTGGAATAAGTCACATAACCCTCCCAGAACACCAAAAACACTAGATTTCAGTAATGTAATGGACACGATAGGTCTGATCCATTACATTAGATACCCTTAAAATCATTCTTGTCCCAGAGAATTTAAAACCAACCCAGAAGAGAAGAGGGGTCCGAACAACCACCCTATAAGATACCTCTCTGGGGAAAACCACATCGAGTTTCTCGAAAGCTAGAAAAAATCCTCGACATTCGAGAATAAGGTAAAAATCATTCCATAGCCAAAAAATTCAAGCATAACATCACATAAACAATGAAAACTCAGCACAACAACATAAAATAGATCTTGGTACTTGACACACATCTGGGACTCCAGCCCCCAAGTACTCTCCATGATGCCACCATGTTTCCAAAAGACATGAACCAGGGGAATAGAACGTCCACAAAACACCTTCTATTTGTGGTCTGGGATCACTATCGGCTTCTCCTCAAAGGCTGCATCATCGTCAACATCGATCTTTCTCTAATCAATTACGTGTGAGTCGTCATGAAGATAATGAAAGAGTTGTGATAAATGGAAAACATCATGTACCCATCTCATCTATGGAGGAAGTGCTCCTAAATATTCCATGACTCCAACATGAGCCAACACCTCAAAAGTCCCAACAAACTAGGTAGAATGCTGACTCCAACGATCAAAACATCGATGCCCACAGTTGGGAGTCACCTTCAGAAACACGTGATCCCCAACATCCATCTTTAAATTTCTCCTCCTTTCATCGGCATATGATTTCTGATGATCATGTGCTATCTTAATCCTCTCAGGAATCACTTAAAAAATATAGGTTGTATTCTGCACTAGTTCTGATCCGTGAATTTTTGACTCTCTCACCCTAATCTAGCATAATGGAGAATAACAAGGTCATCCATAAACGGATTCAAATGCATCCATGATGATGTTGGAGTGAAAACTATTGATGTAATATAACTTCACCAAGGGTAAGTGCCTCTTCCACAAACCTCCAAAGTCAAGGACACAGTAGCAGAACATGTCTTTAAGAGTCTGGATAGTATGCTCTTTCTGATTGTCCGTCTACGGATGAAAATCGGTGCTAAGGCATAGTTGAGAACCAAAATCATGCTAAGGAACTCTCCACACACTATAGGTAAAATGAGGATCTCGATCGAAAATGATTGTCTTCCAAACTCAATGGAGTATCACCACCTCCTATTGATACTACCTTGAAAAAACATCCACTGATCTTGACTCCTTAATTTCTATAATGTGGGATGATTTCGCCAAACGGTCCACTACCACCCAAATAGCATCATGTCCTTCCATATATAGAGTTAAACCAGTAAAAAATTCCATTGAGATGTCCTCCCACTTCTATTGTGTCATATCTAACGGTTGGAAAAAACCACTGGGGACACAATGCTCAACTTCACCTTCTGGCAGACCAAACATCGAGACTCAAACTCTGCAACGGCACGCTTTAACCCATGCCACCATAACAGACTCCTCATAACTCATTAAATCATTGTCACGCTAGGATGAACCACTAATAGTGAACTATATAGCTCTCTCAGAATCATCTCATGCATCGCCAGAAGAACAAATACCCTTCTGTGATACAAAACTCGGTGTTGTTCATCCTAATACCAACCGTCAAGGGACATGCCACCAACAACTCTATCTCTCCATACCTCCACCTCTAGATCCACCAACATGGATTCTTCAACTTGTTGCACTAGAGATGACTACACCATCAGTAGAAGAAGGCATCCTCTTCTCCCAACTTCTCCTATATCGAGGTGTAATGTTTACTTTTATTCCATTACTTTCCATGAATCACCATATTAACGCACTACATCACTACGTGACATCTGGCTCTACGCATTAGCCACAATATTCCTCTTTCTAGGTGTATATGATATTTTAAAGTCTTATTCCTTTAAGAACTCCATCCACTGATGTTGTTGGAAGTTTAAGTCCTGATGGGAGAAAACATATCCCCGACTCTTATGACCGGTGAAACCCACAAAGCACTTACCAATGAGGTAATGTCTCCACAAGATCATTGAAAACAACGCGACATCCAACCCAATATAATGGGTTTCATAGCTACGTTTATGTGGATGAAACTGCCGATACCCATATGATACAACTAATCTTTACTGCATAAGAACACAACCTAACCCCAGATGAAAAACAAGGCAAAAAAAGCAAACTGAACTCCCTCTACTGGAAGAAATGTAATTGGAGCACTTACTAACATCTCTATCAGATACATGAAAGCTGCATAACATTGATCAGTCAACATGAACGACTGATCCTTCCAGGTAAATTCTGTCAGAGGTGTCATAGCCCGAAATAAATAGGCTATGAACCTCTGGTAGTAGCCGGCAAGACCATGAAAACTTCACACCTCTTCCACTATCTTGGTGGCTTCCCAAGACACAACAGCTTCTATCATTGATTGATACACATCTAATCCCTTCTGGGACACAACATATCTCATGAAATAGACTTCTCGAGCCTAAAAATCACACTTCGACAAATTTCCAAACAATTTATGTTGACGAAGAACTCCCAAAATGGCGTATATATGCCTTGCATGCTCCTCCTTATATGTGGAGTGCACAAGGTTTCCTTTGATTAAAACACCAAAAACATATCTAGGAACTCAAGAAACACAATTTTTATCAATCCCATGAACACAACTGAAGAATTCTTCACACCGAATGACATTAAAACAAATTCGTAATGCCCATGAAAACAACAGGAATTTGTCTTTGAGATATCCTCATCCCTCACATGCACCTGATGATATCATGACTACTTGTCAATATTTGAGAAACAATTTGAACCCTTAATTTGATCGAATAAATCGTCAATATGTGGAAGATGATAGTTATTCTTCACTATCAGATTGTTTAAGAGACGATAATTGATAAACATCCGAAAATTTCCATTAGTATTCTTCCCAAATAAAACTTGTGCACCCCACAGTGATGCACTCGGCTAAACCAAACTACAATATAACTAACTACAATGCTATATATGTAGCTCTTTTTACTAATTAGGGGACATCCTATATAGAGAAATAGATATAGGATATGATCTAGGTTGTAGGTTGATCCCAAAATCGATCTCCCATAGAGGGGGTAATTCTACGACCTCTTCTATAAAAACATCAATGTACTCTTTTACGACCCTAGGAAATGCAAACTAGTGAAACTCTAAAGAACTCATCATTAGCTCAGTCATCATGGATGTAATGGAAGGAACACGCCTCTGACACATCTGAGTGTCTTGTTGGCCAAAAAACACCAAAGTATATCCATCCACATCGAAGAACACAACCTACCTCTTGATTAAATTCTTGATACCCAATACTAAATAATGCCACCAACACTCTTTGTCTTATACCACTACATCAAACATGAATTCATTTTTAGGGTAGTTTAGTTTATGTTCCCTAAAATTCCAAGGAAAATATGCAAAACCTCAATCACCTTGCATCAACACCACTCCATATCCATCTCCAGAAGCATCACAATTCAACATATACTCTTAACCAGAAATGGGTAGGATCAAAATTTGTGTCGATGTCAATAGATTCTTCAAATCCAACAAGGAATTATCACATGTTTCCAACCATTTATACTTTATCCCCTCCTCGATGATTCCTTTAAGTAATTCTGCAAAATGAGAAAATTCGTAAATGATCCTCCATTAATATCCATCAAAACCCAAAAGAAATGTTTATTGAACACATTCTACATATTCTCCCATGAAACTACTTCCTGGAAATTTTTTGGATCTACTGAAACATCTTACTCTGAGATGATGGGACCCAAGAAGAGTACATGATATATCCAAAAGTAACACTTAGATTGATTTCTGTATAGTTGATGTTATATCATTGTACTTATGAATACGTTAAGGTATTGTTCTTGATAATCATAATTCATAGAATACACCTTGATTTCATCCATAAATACCACCATAAACTGATCCAGGCACGGATGGTATATTTTTTTTCAGCACGGCCATAAACACTACTGGTGCGACCTTTATCCTAAATGGCATTATGTCAAACTCATATAGGCCATACCTTCTTCTAGAAGTAGTTCTCACTATATCATACATCTAAACTATCAACTGATGATACCCTAATCTCATGTCAATATTTGAGAGTAGAAAATATCCCCTAATGTGGTAGAAAATATCATTGACACACAGAAGAGGAGACTCGTTCTTCTCAATCATCTAGTACAAATTTCGATAATCAACACATAAAAACAATCTTTTATCAGCCTTATTTCAAAACAGAATGCGTGAACCACAAGGAGATGTACTCAGCTAGATAAATACCTTATCCATTAATTCCTATAGTTTTGTATTGTGGTTATGATGTTCTTTAGTTTTCATTATGTATAGTAGTAATGAAATGGGATCATCCCTCGACCTGAGCTAAGTGGTTAATTCCACGTCTCTCTTAGATGGTATCCTTGAGAAGTATTCATGGAAAACATCCTAAAACCAATCCACCGTAGTGGTAATGAAATCATATATTACACATCTTTCATCCAATAGAAGACAAGAAACCTCATCTGTGATCTCTCTAAGTTACTATGTAATTGGAATAGCTCGACCTTCCGAGATATCCCCCACTCCATGGGGAACTTAGTTGTCTCTGTTAGGATTCATAATGATCACTCTCCTATAATAACAATCAATTTGGGAACGGTATGATATTAACCATCCTATACCAATAATCAAATAATATCCCAACATTTCTAATATGCAATGATCCCACGGAAAGAGATTATCCCCAACCTCGAGAGAATGACCCTTTCATAAATAGATGTCTTTAGATATTACTCCCAATGGTGTATCTATAGTCAATAATCTTCTCATGAAATCCACTGTCGTGATTAATCCATTAACATTTTTATATATATAAATGAATGAGTTGAACCAGTATGAAATAATTAACTATTTACTATAGTATCTATAGGAATATTACTTCTTATAACCGATGTTCTAGGAATTTATACACAAGTGTAGTTTGATCCGTATGCAACTGTCCTAACCATATTCCTTATTATGTAGCATATATCCCTCGAGCTTCACCATCCTATAGACATGGGGACTATATCCCTGGAGATCCACATCAACATACTCTACCACCTTGACTAGTACAACTCAAGCTACCTGGATGAGATGGTGTGGAAGATCCCATTCCATCACTCTGATTCTACCTCTCTACACACTCAATGCCCGATTGTCACTGGGTCCTTCAACACATATCTTTATGTCCTATCTTTCTTCAAGACCATCACTATTTTTTTGGTTTGGGTAACTGTCTCTAGAATGGTTTTGTCCTACCACACCGGTGACATATCAATCAATTAAGGTCCCAAGAAACAGATCCCCTAGTCTATACACCCTATTTCACACTACCCAAACTAACAATATCATAGTGTCACTTCATACCATCAAAAGTAGTACCTCTTGACCAAATACCTCCGACTATTTTTTTCTTCATTGGAATATTTCTTCAGGTTCCCCTCATCCATGATTACCTTTTTGACCACTTCAATAAACATTTTTAACCAAAAGAGGTTATCTTGGGACCTAATCTCGTAGCTAATACCAGAATAAAATTGGCACTCTGTAGTTGTCTCATTCCCTGGAAATGCTAGAGAAAAGAATTGGAAATTTGTAAAGTGTCCAATATTTTCCATCATCGACATACTCCCCAAATTCATCATCATGAACTCGTCTACTATCTCCTGGATTAGCACCTCGGGAGAGAAGTACTCCAAGAATTCCTTCCATAACATACTGTCATCTTTTCCATCATGTGCCTGAATTTCCCAAAATAGAATCACTGATCCTCATTGTATATGTATATATCCATCTTGAACCTAGTCTTAGTAAGAGTCCCTATGTGGTCAAGAATCACCTCAATGGCTCAACCCAAAACTCAACTCCCCCAGATCCTACATCTACAGTATGAGTTGGAGGGTTCTACAAATAGAACTCCCTCAGCAGATCAGTCATACTCTTCAAAACCCACCCTAGGCCTCTTGTCGTGAATTTCATGAACTAAAATTTTTATCTCAGAACATCTTTCTCACTTCCTCACATGGCACTATTAGTTCCTCCAGCCCCACTACTGGGGGTGCATATCCTATTATGACCTCTCATCATCCCTTCAATAAGAATTTTCGTAGAGAGATATCTCTTCTGTTCCAATCATGGACCTCATAAAAATTCACTATATTAACACAGATACCTAATAGGTTAAAACATCATGACAGAATAAGTCATTTCCCCAAACCACTCAACACTGTAAAATGTGAGGCACTATAACTACCCTTATCCATTTTAAACCAATGTATTGGTTCACATATGGGAAATAATTTTTATTATTCATGTTTCTCATTTTAAAACCCAATTAATCATAGAATGACTTATTTTATGATTCTAAAATTCACTTTGGGAACCATTTTAATTCCAATTTCACAAACAAGGAAATATAATTCATGGTCGACAACATACACATATGTTGTTTTCTCATAAGTTCCTAAAAATATTTCATGTCACAAAATAATTCTAAGTGCTTGGAATGATGCATAAAAACTAAACTCCCATGCCATATTAGGCCATCAGTAAAATCTTAAAAAATATCATAAACAATAATAACATCACACAAAAAGTTCATCACTCGTATTGAAACAATATTCAAATATAATAACAAACATAGACAATAAAAATCTCAAACTAGGTAGATGGGTTCTCCCCCAAACATGGGGTAGGTACTCCATTTCACAAGATCATAACTGAGTCTCGAATATTCCTAGTCCTTTGTGTACCTTCCAAAAAAAATAACACAAAATTTAAATAAAATAAAATAGGGATCTGAAAAAACTTTTTAACATCCCAAACCGGGTTCCACACACCAATTCCCTTAGCTGGTCAGTCACATGACCTCAGGAGCACATCCCCCTACGCTAGAGGCTACAGACAAGTAACGAATGTCTGATATATTGATCTTATGGAAACTATACCCTCTATTATGAGAGTAAATACACCATTAGAAATTATGAAACCACCACTAGATAATATTTAATAATAACCTGAAATAACTATTACTACAAAAAGGCCCAAACTGGAAATACAATGTCAAAACTAAAGATTAAAATATTCAATGCAATGTACCTATCATGTGTATAAAATGAAACCCAAAATAAATTCACTAAAGAATCAACCATGGGGGTTCCAAATAATTCCTAGTTCCCTTATCCATCCTCCATTCAATATCATACATATAACATAGGTGCTTTTCACATTTTCATTTCATAAAACATAATGTCTATTCAGGTACATATCACACAGCCTTAGTCTGGTATGAGTAAAGCTCATTATGCCAACACTAACGGTGTATAAAAAACATATAATCAATTGAAACAGTATAAATTTGTATAAAAAATAATTATAGTCCATATGTAAATTACTATCACATTATTAACTAATATTTATTTACCCACATAAAATTATTGGGTTCTTATAGACACTAATACCTCAATCCCTACATTAGCTCATGTATGAGGTTGATGTATGTCCAGGGGACATCATTTCATAAAATTAAATTGTTTTAATTATTTAATTAATAATTGAATTCCCATGTTCTCATGCATACATCACAAAATAGATTGAAAATTATCTCATTCGTTAATTCAGTACTAAATGACTATGTTACCACTAAAACATTACACGTTATAATGACCATGTTATCATTCATTATTTCACAAAAAAATTACAATGATACTATTCATAACATACACATTATAATATCCACATTCCTATTATTTATTTCACAAAAATGACCATGTTACAATTCATACCTTAAAAATTAGAATGAACATGTTTTCATTGATTATTTCACAACATAATAGACATGTTACCATTCATAACATGTAATTAATTCAAAAAAAAATTATCCACATTAATTGTATTACTAATTAAAAAAATTATTTAAAAAAATTCCATTAGTCAACTCGTTAATTAACTTATCACATAAATTCCTTTAATTACTTCCAAAATTATTTAAGTACGTCAAACCCATTAATATAATTGTCACAGAATTAATTAAAATACAAAATCGTTAAATCCCAAAATTAATCCCATAATTAATTACCATAAACTCGGATATCAAAACCTCATATTTATTTCATCAATTAATTATGTCAAATAAATAATCAAAACACCTCATAGTTATTTATATATTTAATTATCTCAATTTATTATTCCAAAATTCCCTAATTTCACATCTCCTAAATTAATTAATTTACAAAATTAATTAATTAAATCAAGAACATGGTTTCTAAATATCCAATACCAATGCTAAAATTTCTAAAACATAATTTAAATATAGAAGTTGGGATTTGAATTATAGGCCACCAACCTCAATTCATTGATGAATGATCGCCCAACAGAAATAACCACTAATTTATTAGCATAATGTCATAAGAATAGTTCTAATTATAAAACCAAAAATTGATATTTAAATAATCAATATCCTTTAATTATAGATCTAGATATGAAACCTTATATCTAGATCTAATAAAAAATAATTAACAACCATTTCTAGGTTTATAGAATATTGAAATAGGAATGAGAAACCCAAAGGGGTAGGATTCTCTTACCGAGAGGGGTGAATATCATCCATTCAGGATTACAATTAAAAATCAAGGTGGTTGAGATATCCTATAATCACTCAATGGGGATCAAAATTATTAATGAATTCCAAGGGTAGAATAGTGGTCGAATGGGATATGTTTCGGGGGTTCAGGTAATGTAAAATCTAATTTTTTAGATGATTTAAATTCATGAGCATGGTTTCCCTGGTAGTGGGATATGGATTCCCCTAACCATGACCCTAAACCATGAACCTAATTTATATGGTTGCATAGAAATTGATAAAAAGGGACACCATTTGAAAAAATGTGTGCCAACCATTAAAATTCCAATTATCCAGGGTTGCATGGTTTCTGGGCTAGGGTACATGGTTTTCCCTAGCCATGCTCCAAATGTGCACTGCACTCTTTCTTCCATTTTTCTCAAATTTTCATCCAACCACACCCTGAAGTACAACCTAAAAAGATATAACTCACAAAAAATAGAAAATTGTACTTAAAATAAATCCCTAGACACAACTAGTAATGTTTGGAATATGACAATTATAATGGAATGATCATGAAAAAATTTCATAGGAATTAAAATTATATATATATATATATATTATTTTTCAATTTAAAATATGTATATGTCAGGTAAGGACTCAAGGCAATATATTTATCATCTCAATTTATTTTTGCTAAGAATTATTTGATATTAACAACATGTATTATTTTTTTGTGGGTATCAAATATTATAAGGATGTAATTTAAAATTAATTTTCAAAAAATAATGTTCCATACTAATATTTTCCATGTTATACCCTTAAATTATACTTTGATTCAAAATTAACTAATATTTTTAATGATTTATCTTTAAGAAAAATTTTAAGCGTTTTAAACTAATTCATTTACATATACATGTTTTTTAGTGTGTTGAGAATGAAATTATTTATATATATAAATTTATTAAAGGATATTTTCAACTACTTTTTAATTTCATTACAATGTTTTTAAAATAATTGTCTTCCAAAAAAATATTTTTTATTATTATATTCATTCAGAAAGTTGAAAAAGGAATTTTTTTAACACTGAAAGTGTGTTTGACATTTCCTTCCATCATACACATTAACTGTTATCAATTGAATACTACATGAATCTATGGTTTATATAGATTTTGTTGTAGTTTTATTATGGGAATTAATAATTTTTAAATGGTTTCAAAATTAAATGGATTTTTCTTATCATTTTTATGATATAAATAAATGTGATTTTATGTATGAGTTCAAATGATATTTTCATTTTTTTATAGTGAAAATTCTATGCTATGTTTTTTCTAATTTAATTAAATGATACCTAGGAATAATTTATGGATGTTCGGACTAGGGAGGGACCTAAAATTTTTAATAGACCATTTCCATTATTTGAATGGTGGATTCAATAATTACTACTAATTTATTCGGAAATGTATTTTTTCCTATGAGGATACGCATAAAAATTATCCTTAAATATTATTTATTTTTAAGAGATATTCCTAGGGTAAGGTAGGTGTTATTTGAAGATGATGTTTGAAGGTATGTCAATGATTATATTTACTAAAAAATTGGTATTATGGAATTATATTGTTTTTATAACGTCATTATTTGAGAAAACTATTTAAATGAATATTAATTATCATATAATGGTGAATTTTTTTTTTCAATTTGTTGTTTTCATTATTTTTAGTAAACCCTAATGAATTTTGTTTTTTCCTGTATGCATGATATAAAATAGTTTATAAAATTGTTTAGAAATATCATTGGTTTAATGTGTGAGGAAATGAATATTTGGGATGAAATTCTGTTTTATAAAATTTCAAATATCTTTATGTATTTTCATGTTTTTAAAATGGAATTATTGGTTTTTCATTTATTTATATCCATTACAAAGATAATTTATACTCATCGCATATTTTCAAAAAAATTTCACAATGAATAAGGATGTATAAGAACTATAACAATGTTAGTGGGAGTATTTCTTCAAGGAATGAAATCTTTAAATAATGAAATCAAAATATAAACATAACAACATATTTTTGTGAGAGAAAAGTCTACAATGTTGAAATATCATCTATGTTATGTAATAGTTTTCCTAATTCAAAAAAACTATAATCCTAAAGGTTCATAGAAATAAAAAAAATGTAAAACCCTTGTTATAAATCATTTAATTATGGCTTGATAATTATATGGGTTTTCATATGTGGTATCGAAGATAGAATGTATATAGTATCTTTCTCGATTTGGAACCAAGTGTTTGGTTATTTGGTGTTATAGTTGGTACTAATGTTATGGTTTTGATAATAATAGATTTTACGATGTTATTAGATGAGTATAATATATAATAAATACAAAACATTATTGGAAAATGTAATTTTTTGGGATTATAATTTAAAAGTATTTTATATCTTTAATGGTTTACATGTTATGGAGAATTATGATATTTTTATTTGAATAGAAAAAGATTAATATATGATAAAATATTTAATATTATATTATAATTCATCATCTTAATAAGATTGTATATATGATATTATTTTATTTAATCACACTAACCATTTTTGGTTTTTGTAATTGTTTAGACATAGTGGGAAGAAAGTTAACAATCGATGTAATCGAAAATGTTGTGATTTCATGAATTTGACACAAAAATTCGTATTTATTAGAGAAAAAAATATTATATTTAATCATATATATTTATTTTTATTATGGCTAACAGCCTAAAACCTACTTGGTTTTCTAACACCTTAAATAGCGACAAATGGATTTCCATGGAATCTCAAGAGATAATGACCCTAAAGGTAAAACAATTTCACTTATTACATGAAAAGAATGTGGGAAAAAGAACCCAAATAACTATATCAACAAAAATAGAAAATATTTAATATATGGTAATAGAGGGAATAAGAAATTATAATTTTGAAGAAACATTATGAGCCATGTTAAGACAACAGAAGTGAAAAATATTCATCCTAAATCACCCATTGATTGTTTACAATATGGTTACTTAATGAATTATGAAAATAAATTCCACCAGTTGGAACCTGAAATGCACGACCAATTTTCACCTATCGACTGGTCAAATTTCCAGTTCTCTACTATTGTGTATAGTAGCACTCGGGTCGAATCCTCAGCGATGATACTTTGTAATAGTCGTTTGTTTTTAGTTGATTGTATTTTGATTAGGGGGGTTTGTTTGCGGAGCATAATTGAAATGATTGATTGAATATAATTGATTTAACAAATTGATAAAGATTGGGGTGAGTTCATTATTATATAGTAAACATGTGATATCCTTGAGATTTGTTTTATATTTAATTTAAATTAACACCCACTTCACAAGTTGACATAGATTAGAATTCTTAATTGTTAAAGATTTAATCCAAGCCTTAACTTAACTAGGATTCTAATCTCAAGCAGTAATTAATTATGGTAGTGTATTTATGGTTCCAATAATCCATGGAAACCACATGTTAAAAAAATAGGTCATTAATCCATGACATATTAAGTCCAACATACACAATGTTAAATTAATGAATACTCATCGAGAAAATAATCTCAATCACTTAACATCCCTAAATTTTTACTCACCCCAATGAGATATTTACTCAGACATTTGAGTGTTTAATATTTTGATTATGAATATTATGATGATAAATTAAGAATAGAAGAAAAATAAAGGGATTAGAAAATAGTGGTACGTCGAACACACACACACGAAAAATGATGATAATTAGAGATTTTTGATTTAATGATGAAGCAATATAAGAGAAGGGGATTCAACAGAATTTAAACTAATTTAAGAAAATTAATATTAAACTACATAAGATGGATGAGAATAAGAGATATTGAAGAAGAAATTTTCCTTAAAACATAATTACAAAGGAAAGGACTTACAAAATTACAACAACGAAGAACATAAAAGTAAATGAAAAAAGAGAGAGGAGGAAAGGTCACTCTAGTGAAAACATGAGTATGGAAGGTCCTCCCATGCATTTTGAAAGGATATTTTCGTGACAATATGATCTCATCTCTTCTGAAATTCAAACCCCTCTCAAGGAGAGAAGGGGAGAGTAATTATAGCCCAAGGAGTGGACTGTTTGCATTCCCAATCTGTCCCTCCACTTGCATCACCACGTTGGCTATTCCGACAGCTTAATATCGAGAAATATCCTTCTTCAAAGTTTTATATAATAATTTTGTATGAATACTCTCAAAATTTGGAGGAATTTTGACCTACATATCCAATGTTATGGCTGGCGGATTAAACAATTTAAATCTGTCCATTTCTATCCAGTATTTTTGATGTCCAAAATGTGAAAGGGTTTTTTAATAGGAATAATTCATCAAATACGAATTCATTATTCAACAATGTCGGCCACCTATATCTCCTATTTCACACTGACAAATCTCATCTTTATTGTATTCTTACATCATGAGATATGTCATTATTACTGTTCTAACTGTATTTCTCATCTAGAATGTTGGGCTGACTTCATAGCATATGTTGGGACCCTTTTTCTTGGAGTTGGGCCCTCAAATTTTTATCCATAATTCTTTTGGATAATCACGAACATATTTCAGTGTTTAATAAAATTTGGACTTCTGTATTTAGACCAGAAACTCAATCATCATGGCTGGTCCAATTTCTTAACAAATTCATTGGGTCATGTTGTGTGGTCCATTTGAGCCTTCAAATGGCCGAATTGGCCCATGATTGCTTCTATGGATATGTGAGAAATGTAAAAAGGAATCATAAAATACAAGAACCACACAATTTTAATTCTTAGGGTGATATTTATGAATAAAATAGTAAACTAACTCATTTGGACTACTAAAAATGCTCAAAAATTATATTTAGTAATAAAACATTAATATTTTACAAAAAATATGCACATTTTGTATAAAATAAGTAAAGGGAGTATATAAAAAGAAATGAAAATATTAATTAAATCAACTCCCCCACACTTCGTCTTGGGCATGTCCTCATGTGCAACAAATATAAAAACATAACAAAATAATTTTCACTCACCAACAGATATTAAAATTCGGTTTTCTCCAATCAGGGGAGGTTTAGACTATTTCACTCGTCCATTTTGGATTCAACCACAAGTTGTTACAGAAACAATGTTCCAAAACTAATACATTTTTTCATGCTCAAATTTATAAATGGAAAATGTGGACACTCAAAACTCACATCTCTTAAGATGATAAAATTCATTTGTGGAGGTTCACTCTTTCACCAACCAAAAGTGAAAATCATAGAGTTTGAAAGAGATCTCAATTTCTAATACCTATCCAAAGTGAACAAGAATAAAGAGGTCATTTCAAGGGGTTTTTCTGTGGCTTTGGGGTGTTGGAATATAAATTCCAAGATAGAGAAGAAGAAGGTTACAACACCAATATAGAAAAAGCAGTGCATATTTTTTGGAAATAAAACATGGAAGGAAATTGAAACACATATTTAAAAGGGAATGATTATGTGAAGAAATACACGATAGAGGAATAAAATTTGAAGGGGATGAGAATATGAAATATTTAAAAACCACAATACTTCTCTCAATGACATAAGAATATAATTAAAGTGTTCTTTTTTTATTCTTCTTTTTCTCTTTTTTTGAACGTTGAACATGGAAAAGATCTCACACTCATATCCCAAACAATGATTGATCTCCTCACAACACTAATTGTAAAAGCTATAACAAGATAAAAGATGAGAAATAGTCATTTTTGACCTACCCAAGACACAACCCATTTTTATTTTCATTTTATTGGATTTTTTTTGGATTTTTTTGATTTTTTTGAACACTTGTCAATAACATTTAAAAATTACATAAATGGAAGTAAATTACATTACCCAAAACACACTGAATGAAAACCTCTACCCCACACTGAAATGGATGCTTTCCCTCAAGTAGATGTTAACTCGTTGAAAATCAATAAAAGGGTACCCAAACAATGAAATCCATTACCCCACACTTAAATTTCAAAAAATTATGAAATGAAAATCCATGTTGATATTGGGTTGGAAAAGGCATTGGGCTTGTAATGTGGCTATCAAAGAAAAGGTTTTCATAGTCTCAAAGGGGATTTCAAAAGGATGATTAATGTAAGGGAAATGTGATGCTATTTGGATACTGTGATTCACATGTGGTTCAGAAAATACCTCTATCATATTAATGCAAACTAAGGTAAGAAATTCATCTCGAAGGTCCACAAACTCAAGACTCACAAATGGGGGTGAAAAAACACATTTTGAAAAGATGGACTTAGGTGGCCTTTGCATGAAAGCTAATGTCGGTTATCACGGTTGGGGAAATCATTTTCCAAATAAAAAATAGAGCATTAAAAATTTATTGGATCTGACACACTATTCTTTATCCAAAGTCACGATGAAAATAAAAAAAAATTTAGATGAAAAAATTCCTGCTGACTCCCCAAAAAGGTTGGGAAAATTTCAAAACTCAACGATGAGTAAGCATCACTCTTGTTTTTATTATTATTTTTTTTTTTTATGATTCTTTTTTTGGTTTGTTTTTTTTGTTTTTAATAAATACACACTCACACAAAAGGGAAAGAGAGAAAATAAGGTTTTTAAAAAGAATTTGGTAAAAAAATGAATGACAGAGGAGTCTTGGACTTGCACTGCACCAAACGGGTAAACATTAGTAATAAAAATAGGACCTTACCAATGGGAATTAAGAATACATGGGTGAATACAAAATAGAGAGTTGAAAAGAAATACCTTTTCACCTTCTTGGAATACCTTTCTCAGGATGTTTTTGTCTTGGAGAACATTAGACTTTTCTTTGTACAGAGTGTAACTCTCATGGGATTCAAGTCGAAGTTCCACCAGTTCAGCCAATTGCAAAAATCTTTCTTCAACAGATTTTTCAAGATCAAAAGTACAAGTTTTCACTACCCAAAATGACTTATGTTGGATTTCAACTGGAGAATTACATGCTTTAACAAAAACTAGCCTAAAAGGAGACATCCCGATGGGTGTTTCATTGGATGTTCGATAAGCCCAAAGTGCATCACCAAGTCGTTTGAGCCAGTCTTTTCAGGTGGGTTTTACAATTCTCTAAAGCACTATTTTTACTTCTCTATTAGAAAGTTCAGCCATGCCATTTTTTGGTGGGTGATATGCAGTTGAAGTTTTATGTACAAATCCATTCTTTTTCAAAAGAGATTACATGGTTCTATTACAGAAATGGGTTCCTAAGTCACTGATCAAGGCACGATGTGTGCCAAATATATGAAAGATGTGTGTCTTTAGGAACTCACTAACAGTATGTGAATCATCCTTTCTATTGGGTTTATCCTCCACCCACATAGAAACATAATCAACTGCAAAAAGGATGTATGATAATCCATTAGAAGGGGGAAATGGTCTCATAATATCGATACCCCAAACATCAAAGATCACACAGAAAAGTAAAGGCTTTTGGGACATTTCATTTCTCTTTGAAATTGTGCCAAACTTTTTGCAAGTGGGACATGATTGATATAACTCATGTGAGTCCATAAAGAGTGATGGCTGGAAGAATCCAGAGTCTAAGGCTTTTCAAGAGGTCCTTTGTGGTCCAAAGTGGCCCCCACCAGGCATTGAGTGACAGAATTCTAAGATAGATGAATGTTCATCTTCATCAACACATCTTTTAATTACCATGTCTTCCCCAGTTTTCCAAAGTTTATTTTCTTCCCATATATACTTTTTTTGAATCACTTTTCAACTTCATTTTCTGTTCTGTTGAAAAATTTTCTGGAAAAACACCAGAAACCAAGTAATTTACAATTGGGGTATACCATGGTATTTTTGGAGTGAGAGATGAAAGGTGCTCACTGGGGAATTCAGGATCGATGATTTCTGAATGAGAAGAATTATAAATTCTACTCAAGTGATCAGCCACAAGGATTTCTTTTCCTGGTCTATTTTTTATTTCAAGGTCAAACTCTTAGACAATTAGGATCCATCTTATTAGCCTTGGATTGGAATCACTTTTCATGAGTAAGAACTTTTTAGCAGAATGATTGGTGAACATTATGATTTTGGCACCTAAGAGATAGGGCTGGAATTTATCTAAGGAAAAAACAACTGCTAAAAGTTCTTTTTTAGTGAAAGTGTAGTGAAATTGAGTTTCATCCAATGTTTTTGAGGCATAATAGATGACATGAGGAATTATTTCTCTTCTTTGACCAGGAACAACCCCAATATCTCTATCAGAAGCATTACACATCAATTCAAATGGTAAGAACTAATCTGAGGGTTGGATTATCAGGGCAGATGTGAGATCAGTTTTGAGTTCAATGAATGATCTCTTGAAAAACTCGTCAAAATGTAAAGTGAAATCATTTTTTACTAATCGAGTGAGTGGGAGGGAAATACTACGGAAGTTATGAATGAATCTCCGATATAAACTGGCATGACCGAGGAATGAACGGATGTCTCGAACAGAAGTGGGTTCTGGATGTGATTGGATCACTTCAATTTTGGCAGGATCAACTTCAATACCATCTTCTGAAACTATGTGCCCTAGAACTATCCCATTTGCGACCATGAAGTGATATTTTTAAAAATTTAACACAAGGTTACACTTGACACACTTTTGAAGGACTAGAGAGAGGGAATTCATGCACGATTCAAATGACTCACCATAAATGGTAAAGTCATCCATGAAGACTTCCATGAAGTGTTCAATGAATTTAGAAAATATACTCATCATACACCTCTGGAGTGTTGCAGGAGCATTGCAAATGCCAAAAGGAATTCTTTTATTTTCATATGTTCCAAATGGGCATGTGAATGTAGTCTTTTCTTGGTCCTAAGGTACGATTGAGATTTGTAAATAGCCAGTGTATCCATCAAGAAATAAATAGTGTGACTTTCCGGCTAATCTTTCTAGCATTTGATCAAGGAATGGAAGAGAATAGTGATCTTTTATTATTTCAACATTCAATTTCCTATAGCCAATGCACACACGCCATTTTTTTCACTCAAGTTTTGACTACCACTCTATGTTCATTTGTGACAACAGTTATCACACGCTTCTTTGGTACAACTTGATGTGGACTAACCCATTCACTATCATAAATTGGGTAGATAATAAGAGCTTGAAGAAGCTTTGTGATATCTTCCCTAACTACCTCATGGATGAGTGGATTGAGTCTTCTTTGTGGTTGTCTAATTGGTTTGGATGATTCCTCAAGATTTCTGTGTTGCATGCAAAAGGCAGGGTTGATTCCTGGTATGTCATCTAGGGTTCACCCTAAGGCCTTTTTGATTTTCTCTAACACTTGAACAAGTTTGGACTCCTTGGTTTCAATAAATGAAGAAGAGATAATGACAGGATGAGAGTGATCATAGAAAATGAATGCATATATCAGGTGTCAAGGAAGAGGTTTCAGATCAGTCTCACCTTTTATTTGTGGGTTAGAAAACTTAGGAATGGAATAAGGGGCTTTAGTTGCTTAAAATTAATTCTCCTTAATCCATTAAAAGGTGGAGTATTAGAGATTAGAGTTGATGTGGGATTCAAGAGAGTTTTCAAGTTCCTCTAGATTGATTGATTCTATGAATGAGCGGTCCACATCAAATTCACTATTTAAGACTTCGTTAATCATGGTGAAAATTTCACAATATCCTTAGTCATTATAACATGAAGAACATGGTGGATTGGGGTTCGATTGACACTTAGAAGTGTCCTCAGAAGCATGGATTAAGAATGCAGAGTGATCCCCAGATGGGTATCGCATGGCTTGGGAAATGTGGAAGTTGACCAGTTGGTCACCGAATTCTATGGATAAGATGCCGGAATGGACATAAATCTTAGTTATAACAGTCATGAGGAATGGTCTTCCAAGAATTAGGGGAGATTCAAAAGAGATCGTCTCACATTCCATGTCAAGTACATAGAAATCAGCAGGGAATATAAGATCATTGACTCAGACAAGGACATCCTAAATTATTCCCTTAGGACTGGTTGTGCTTTGATTGGCTAATTGAATAACAACACCAATTGGATGTAAGGGACCTAGACTAATTTTGGAGAATATGGATTTGGGCATGACATTAATAGAGGCTCCTAGGTCTATGAGTGCATCATCAAAGGTGGAACTTCCAATTTGGCATGGAACCATAAAGGTCCCTAGATCTTTTCACTTTATGGGAATATACTGGTGGGTGGAAACATTTCCAAACATCCTAAGTTGCCTCCTGTGGGTGCACAATTCCTTAAGAAACTTGGCATACTTAAGAACTATTTTGATGGAATATAAAAGTTTAATGTTGACTTCAACACATCTTAACATGTCGAGCATTTCAGGATAATGATCAAAGGACTTATATGGCTTATAAACAGCATATGGAAAAGGAATTGCATTCCTGTGTGGAATGAAGGGGGTGATGGAATGGATTAAGATTCCTTTTAATTTTTCTTTTTCTTTTCATTTTCTAGGTCAACATTCAAAGGAGGGTTGGAAGACTTATCTTGAGGCATAGAAATCTGATTTCCCAATCTATGTGCAATTGAGCTTACATTACCCTTGGGGTTGGGTAATGGTTGAGTTGGAAGTTGGGAATAAATAGATGGTTGTTTCTGACTAAGGTGGGATACCAGTTGACCAATTTGGGTTTCAATGTTCTTGAGGCTAGAATGGGTGAAAGAGGAAAGATATTCCACTGCACTTTCCCATGGTTTCTTAGAAGAAGAGGCTTGTCCCGAAGTGGGATTACCTTGATTTTGGTTCTTGGGAAAGAGATTGTATGGGTTTTGGAATTGGGAAGGCTCGCTAGGATAATGGAATCCAGGAAGAGGATTGTTCCTTTGAGGTTGAGGAAGAGAAGTAAAAGATTGTTGGAAGTTACCAACACTTTGACCATATTGAAACTGGTTTGGGTTTTTAAAAGGGAATTGAGGGGGATGACATATGGGATTACCATACTTAAGGACTTGGTTATAGGAAGAAGAGAAGGGCTCAGAGTGAGGTTGGTTGAAGTTTCTAACAAACTGACTTGATTGTTGAGGATTGTTGTTCTGATGAGCATATACTGCATTGAGCTCCATTGGTCCAGATGAATTGGATTGATCCTCTTGAATTTGTGGACACATGTCAGTTGGATGAGATGAAGAGTTATAGATTCCCCAGTTTTTGACAGGTCCAGGAAACATTGATTGCGGAGTAGATGAGGTTTGGGATTTGGTAGCCACAACTAGTGGTCGCACAAGACCTATAAGTTCACTCATCCACTCGGTCATCTTTTTCGGCTCAATTGATTTATTTTCTTGGGCTTGTTTGACTTGAGCATGTGCTCGAGTATGGAATTATTGTGTGTTTTCAGCCATGTTACTTATGAGATCTCTTGCTTCTGCATTAGTTTTTTCAACAAGAGAACTGCCACTTGCGGCATCTATGAGAGTTCTCTCCATAGCCAATAACCTCTCATAGAAGTATTGGATCAAGATTTGGTTAGGGATTTGATGGTGTGGACAGGTTGAAACAAGGTTTTTGAACCACTCCCATAACTCATGGAGTGATTCACTTGGGAACTGACGGATACCACTTATTTCCTTTCGGATAGATGTAGTACGAGAAGGAGGAAATAATTTCTATAAGAAGAGTCGCCTCATGTCATTACATGTGGTTATGGAACCAAGAGGTAGGTAGAAAAATCATGACCTAGCAGTGTTATCTAGGGAGAAATGGAATGCTAAAAGTTAGATTTTTTTTTCATAAACCCCTTAAGGCTTCATGGTAGAGCACACCACTTCGATCTCTTTAAGGTTGGATGTGGATCCTCACCAGCTAGCCCATGGAAATGAGGGAGAAGATGAATCAAACCTGATTTGAGTTCGAATTTAGGTTCTATGTTTGGATATTGAATACCAAGAGTTTGGTAATTCATATCAGGGGTAGCATGTTCTTTAAGGGTTTGATCCCTAAGATTATCCATATCTAATTCAATTGGTTGGACAAGGACTGGTTCTTGAATTATTTGATTATCACTTATGTTCCTCCTGAGTTGGCGAAGTGTTCACTCAATTTCAGGGTCAAACAAATCTGAGAGATTGTTTGGGATGATACGGGGAATTTATAAATATATTGGAAGAAAAATTATGTTGGGTTTTTCTTTTTGTATTTTTCGTTTATGCTTTTTATGAGGAAGGCGTTGTTTTCTTTGTGTTTTTATCAATTTTTTTTAAACATTGTTTTTTTTGTGTTTTTTTACAATAACTAGAAACTAATGACTACATAAAGCACAATCCCCAGCATCGGCGCCATTTGAAATGAATGGACGATTTTCACCTATCGACCGGTCAAAGATCTGGTGCTCTGCTAATGTGTATAGCAGCACCCGGGTCGAATCCTCGGCGATGATACTTTGTAATAGTCGTTTGTTTTAGTTGATTGTATTTTGATTAGTGGGGTCTGTTTGCAGAGATTAATTGAAATTATTGATTGACTATAATTTATTTAAAAAATTGATAAATATTGGGCTGAGTTCATTATTATGGATTTAAGCTTGTGATATCCTTGAGCTTTGATTTATATTTCATTTAAATTAACACCCACTTCACAAGTTGACATCGATTAGAATTCCTAAGTGTTAAAGCTTTAATCCTAGCCTTAAATTAACTAGGATTCTAATATCAATCACTACTTGTTTATGTTAGTGTATTTATGGTTCCAATAATCCATGTAAACCACATGTTAAACAAAATATGTCATTAATCCATGACATATTAAGTGCAACATACACAATGTTAAATTAACGAATACTCATCGAGAAAACACACTCAATAACTTTACATCCCTTAATTTTGACTCACCCCAATGAGATATTTACTCATAAATTTGAGTATTTAATAGTTTGGTTATGATGATTATGTTGATAAATTAAGAATAGAAGAAAAAGAAAGGGATTAGAAAAGAGTGGTATGTCGAACACACACACACGAACAATGATGATAATTAAAAATGGATTTTCGATTGAATGAGGTAGAAAAATAATAAAAGGGGAATCAACTGAATTTAAACTATTTTAAGACCATTAATATTATACTACAGTAGGTGGATGAGAATAATAGATATTGAAGAAGAAATTTTCATTAAAAGAAAATTACAAAAGAAAGGACTTACAAATTTACAACAATGAAGAACATAAAAGTAAATGAAAAACAAGAGAGGAGGAAAGGTCTCTCAAGTGATAACATTAGAATGGCAAGTCCTTCCAAGCCTTTGGCCATGCTTTGGTCATGCCAATATGATCTCCTCTATTTTTAAATTCCAACCCCTCTCAAGGAGAGAAGGGGAGAGTATTTATATCCCAAGGAGTTGATTGTTTGAATTCCCAATATGTCCCTCCACTTGCATCGCAATGTTGGCTATTAAGATAGCCGAATATTGAGAAATATCCTTTTTCAAAGTTGTAGATTATAAGGTTGGACGACTACTCTCAAAATAAGGAGGAATGTGGACCTATGTATCCAATGTTATGGCCGGCGTATTAAACAATTTTAATATGTCCATTTCAATCCATTCCTTTTGAGGTCCAAAAAGTTAAAGGGGTTTTGAAGAGTAAGCTTCCTTCATATCAGAATACTTTCTTCAACAAAGTCGACTACCTATATCCCCTCTTGCACACAGCAAAATATTATCTTGATTTTATTCTTACATAATGAGATATGTCATGCATAGTTTACTGATTTTATTTCTCATCTAGAATGGTGGGCTGGACTTCAAAGCATATGTTGGCCCCTTTTTCATGGGTTTGGGCCATGAAATTTTTATCCCTGATTATTTTTGATAATCATGAACATATGGAAGAGTTTCATAAAATTCGGGCTCCGGGAATTAGACTAGTAACTCAATCATCATTGATGGTGCTGTTTCTTCACAAATTCATTGGGTCATCTTGTGTGGTCCATATGAGCCTTCAAATGGCAGAATTGGCCCATGATTCCTTCTATGGATATGTGAGAAACTGAATAACGAATCCCAAAAAACAATAACCGTATAATTTTAATCTGTATGGTGAGAGTTATTAATAAAATCGTAAACATACTAAATTGGACTACTTCTAAAAATGCTCAAAATTTATATTTAGTATTAAAACATTAATATTTCACAAAAATTATGCACATTTCATATAAAATAAGTAAAGGGAGTATATAAAAGGATATGAAAATATTAATATCATCATAAACTCATAATGTGGATTATCAGGATCAAATGAATAAATTTTTATCACGATCATATGATAATGACAATGAAACTGTAATAAAAAAATGAAAAAAAAACATTTTATCATTTTTTTAGATCATTGAAGTGAAAAAAATATTATATTCCAATTAATGAATCATAGTACATGATTTATTTTTTTATTTCTATATTTATGTAATAATTTATAGGATATAACATCTTGGTTAATTTATTTTGAAGGATGTGGATTGATTAATGTATCTACATATAGGGTTTTAAGAGTTATGATGAATGTTTTTAATGGTTGATAAATATAATGATGATAATATGTTAAATGGTATAGATACCATTTTGAGGTTATTTTTGAATTTTTGGTGAGTATTGAAATTTTTATTTTTTTATGTAACTTTTAGGTTTTTATTTTAAATTAATATAAAAGTTATTTCAGAATAATTCATTTATTTTTTGTGGGGGGCTATTAGGTAATGAGATCCTTTAGTTTTTAAATTATTGATTCTATGTTATTTATGGATAAATGGAATAAATGGATATTATATTTTTGGACATGTACTTTTTATCCTATCAAAAATTCTTTGAATAAAATGATTTGATGCGGAGTTGGTTAAAGTTATTTTGGATTTTCTTCACTCCAATTTTCATTAAATTGTATGAATTAAGATAAATGAAAATTGTTATAAAATATGATATTTTATGTCAGTGTGGTTGATATTAGTTTAGTAATAATGATTCAGTAACCTTTTAGAATAATCTATGATTTTATTTTGATCTTATGGTGATTTATGATTTTTTTAGAAAAGATTACTATATATTGAGAATATATGATTAGGTAAAATACATTTTTTCTTTATGACCTTATTATTGATTGGTGGTGTTTAAATATATATTTATATTTAATATGTTTTGTGCCATAATGAGCATGGTTATTAATTATGTAATACAACATAGTTGACTATTTTTTCCTAAAAACATTCCGCCCCATATGGAAATGGTTACCAACTAGTAGCGAGGGAAATAGTGATATGGTGGGCTGACTATATCATTTTTACTAGAGTATAGGATAGTTTTTAAGTCCATATAAATAAATTGATGTATTTTAATTAAACCATAATAAATGAACATACATACAATATATACATGAATAAATAATAAATGGTGGAAGATAAATAATACGATGTTATGATTTTTCACAAAAATTGGAATAAGGTGAAATGGAACTGGAAACAAATATTAAAATTATTAGAAAAAATAAAAAAATTTAAAAAATCTATTCCCCAATAGAAATTTGATAACCATATTAACCTTATACTCCAATACTCCTTCCTAGAAAATTAATAATAAATAATCTAATGTTGGTATCTTACCTTTGTCCCTATATGCATCCATGAATTCTGTTAATGTACCAATCGGTGGTCTGAACATGGAGTGGGTGAGATTCAATAGCCCACCACAAATGAAACCAAACACTATGTAGCCTATGAATATAAACTTAGTAGTTTTTAGGTATAATGATAATTGAATTCTATAAGATAAATGGACAAGACGATCATAAGTTCCCATCGAAAATATGTCCAAGAAAACCAACTTCGACCAAAAACAAAATGTCTCCAAACAAATGTCAGCATATATGTATATATATAGTGTATGATCAAGACATCCCCAAAGTAATATAGCCAACACATCTAAGTAAAATTTTATAGTGTTAAAAATTGTGGCCATAAAAGGTCAAACAGACTCACATCTATTAGTGGTGACATTTGAAACAAGGGATTGAGATCACTTTTGGGGTGATCCCTTGGCATTTCACATTTATAATTAGAAAACAATCCATCCTCATGATGTTTTTTTATTTAATATCAATATAGAATATATTTAAGTCCATGGATAAAATTTGAAGTGTTATTCCTATTAAGACATCAAACTAGATCCCAATATATAATCCAAGGAATTATAATTTCTATAAAAAGTTACTATTGAGTTAATGGAGTGGTGTTAAACTATTAATCAATGTAAGGATGATATTAAATCCAATATGGGGTTAAACACTTTAAAAATTAATCCATTGAAAATATGGAATCATATGGGAAATCAATGTAGACCTAGGTGAGAAATCCATAACGTTCACAAATAATTATATCCTTTAATATTATACAATTTTCATAATCGATGATATAATAATTCTTATCAATTCAAAAATATAGTGAATTATTTTTCTACTTAAAAATTCATATAATACCTTTTAATAATGGGAATAATTATCATTTTAATAGGGGTTATGTGACATGGCCTTTCCATTCACATTCAATTCATATCATTTTGTTGATTAATTCCATTTACTAATTTGATTAATAATTACAAAGAGAATCTCACAATAGAAGGGGATTTGGCCATGTTTTCATGGTGAAACTGTTAAGTGATAATATAAAAACATTCCCTAGGGGGAGATTCCAGTTTATTTCATCAACCAATAAGGACTTCAAGGGACTATTAGAGTATCTTAATTAATTTATATAAATTTATTTTTTGAATTATAGATATTAATATAAACATTCAATAAGTATATCATGAAACATAAAGATGAAATATATATATAACTATAATTTGAGTAAAAACCCCTAGAACACATACCTTATATTATTAAATTAAATTTTATTAGATATTATCCTCATGATTTATATTGAAATAGATACATCAAAGAAAGTAGTAAAATACATAAAAATACAGAATATAATCATGTAGGTAAATTAAATCTAGGATGATGAAATATACTAAGAATATAATAAAGGTGATTGATAGTATTTCTGAGATGGATCCAACATGATGAAATATGGTCTAATGATATTATTAATAGAGTTTTTATCTAAAATACTAGTAAGATTTGGAGGATATGACTCATGTGGGATAAATATTCTTCATTTGATGGACACAAAAAAAGGGTAAATGGGTTAATTTACAAAAGGGAAAAAATTATTCTTTGTTGTTAAATGGGTGCATGGTTTGGCTACATAGATTTACAAAACATGTTACAATGATGTGTGGAACACTCCCTATAGACCAACACATCACATATTTCATGTGCATTTCTATAAAAACCATAAAACCCTTGTTTTTTAAACCATCCCAATCCGAAACCCCCAAAAATCCTAGGCACATGATTAGTATCAACTGAGTAAAAACCATTTGAAGTACAATAGTAATTTAATATAGTTATATCATTAGAAAGTGGGCACCAATTACATGGTTAAAATAATTGTGGTCTTTAGTTACGTTCTAGACATTTGATTTGAACATATGCTACTAACCATTCACTGATCATGCACCTCATATAGTTTCACTAAAAACTATAACATTGGGTTCTTTCTAACCCTGAAAACTACCATAGACACTATAAACTCATTAGGAATTACAATACAGATAAAAAGTATATTTTTATTTAAAATAAAATGTTCTATACCTCATATAAATACATATATCATAAAACTCATCCTAAAAAAAATAACTCATCCTAGAGTTTCCCTTTTGAGAGTAGTTATGCATCATATAATAATAATTCAATCCACTTAGCACATATATCGCCCCACTGTCTATCAGCCTGCAAATTTTTATGTTTCTATAGAATAAAAATAGGACAACTTCAACTACTATAAGAAGTACATTTTCTATATTTAACAATTAAAATGGAATTTACCTCAAAATATGCATTAAAATCCAACTCAACCTCATTAGGATAAATGTTATGAGATATGTAGTAACAGTAATGGAATTGCTGATAGATATTAAATTGATCATTAATTGCCATATATACCTACGAAAGAGCTTTCTGATAATCCACTACATCGACCCTCTCATAAATCATGATAGGTCTGATGAATCTAAAAAATAATTTCCATTTACAAAGAATTCATTGATGAAATTGTCTTGGTGAAACATATATGAAGACCTAATGTCCTAGATCTAACTAAAAACAATGGTATTGAGGATCAGAATTATAATTCAACTTATACGGATCTATAAAAAAACAATCCTTGATAATATTTACCTACTCTAATGTCTCATGAATGAGATATGGTCAAAGTAGAACCACCTCACCAACGTTAACTAGAAAAGTGGTTAATGGAACAAACTATAATAAATAATCTCATAAGGATCCATCTAAATTGTGGATTGAAAAATATTACTGTAAGTGATATTATAAATATGTAAATTTTTCTCCCAAGAAAATATAAAATCAATGACAAAATCCCAAAGAATAACCTCTGTCACTTTTATAGTATTACTTGAATAACCCTAAGTTTAAGGGTTGTATGTCTTACTCATATGTACCTATAAATGCAAGGAATTATTTATCCCACTATATAACCATGAAGTGAACCAGGAAATACTATCTGGTTTGATATTTTGTAGATCACCAGGGTGACATAGAATCTCATTGATTTATAGCATCATGTGTTTATCCAATAAGAATGTCTCCCTAATTGGTAGGAAATGGTTATCCTTCATCATCCATTACATGATTACCAATATTACATATTTTCCTCTAGGTGATTTTTATAAACCCACCCAAAAATATTTAGTAAAATCATCAAATTTCCATTAAATATTGAGTAATTTATATAAAATTCTTTCATTATACATGTGTTCCTCCTTCACCCTCAAGCAGGAGGAAACAAAATAACAAAACCTTGTATCTACCTTTTCATCCTCATCCACTAATACTTGTGTTGTATTTAATAATACATCTTTTTGAGTTTGTGGATTAATACCCATTTATAGGCATGTGAATCAAACATCATCTCCTCCCCCATTTCGTAGGATACCCATACAGACCCATGAATATGAAAGACATCATCCTCATCCATGAACCAACAAGTTTTTGGCTCCTCCCATAAAAAGCATCACTCAGGACTGAGACCACAAGATCATAAATATTTCACATGATCACTCAATATAGAACTGATGAGGTCACACCTACATCTATTATAATAGTCTAACAATTCCACTACCAATCCACCATATGCATGTCAAAAAATATTACCAAATACTACCACTCACAGCCATCTTATTGAACTACTTCTATCTTTTTCATCCATTTCAGAGAATCATCAACTGCATTACCATTAATGGGATATAAGTACACTCAAAATTTAACTAATGAATTTTTTTATCCCATATTTTCTATTTAAGGATAAAATAATGCTGAGTTGACATTTATTTGAGAGATTTGTTTCATGTATATAATGAATCATTACCCCCAACAATCAATATCTCTATAAATATAATGTATTCCAAACTATTTCCAACTCAAGACCATATGTCATTTAATTGACATTGTGAGGACGTAGTAGTTGAGGCTCATATTCCAAGACCCATTTAACCCCCATTGAAACTACTCCCATCCTAATTGAAGATGAATGATAATAAACCATATATCCTCCTCTATGCACAGTTAATGTTAGTATCGGTGTTAAATTTACTCTTCCATATAACTTATGAGGGTACATATCAAAATACATGAACCATAAAAATATATAATCTTTATTGGTAAAGATCGTAAGAGGTTTTATAATGCAAGAAATTTCAGAATAATATTCCAATTGTAACCAGGAATCCCTACGAAACATCAAATATCCAAAAAAAATGGGATTCTACCTAGACACTATAGATATCACCTACTATGGATCTATAGATACCCATAAATTCAAAATTATGTGACACAACAAGATAATATTTCCAATATAGAAATTTTTTATGAGATCACCATCTATCTAGTACTCATCTACTGTATTCAATAAAATTTCTTTTTTTTATAATGATCATGTTGAGTTTGAGAATACACATGGATATCATCCATGAAAAATACAACAAAAGAATCCATGTATGAGTGGAAAAGTGGATTCATCATGTCAATGAAATATTTTGGCACAATCAGGAGTCTGAATGACATTAAGAAATACATGAAATGGACATCATTTCATAGGAATGTGGTTGGTGGTATATAAAAAGGAATAAATCATACTCTATGATAAGATAACCTAAAATAAATCATCACAAAGACCCTAACATGTTGGAGATGGTAAAAGATATCATCCATATATTTATTTTGGTACATGTTTATTTGGATATGTTGGTTCAACCACATGTAATACACAGACATCCAAAGAGACACATCCAACTTGTTGACAAGAAAAATGGGTGAACCGCATGGAAAAATACTTGGTTATATAAATATATTCACATAAATTGTTTCTAACTAGATGTTGGGTTCTTGAAGATCTATAGAATCCATCCTATAATGTTTAACAGATGTTAGTGCTACACCTATAACTCTATCAATGGTGAATTATACACCTTTACCAATAGGAATTCATGAAATGTAATAAGGGGAAACATCTCTAAAATGATCCACCACTAGAGGGAACAAAAAATTTTGTACTCCATGAATATTTATAGAATGGCTATCAATAATGTTCAACACTCCAAAGATACCATGATGCTTAGGTCTATCTCTTGAATCTAAGAAATTTTATTCCCCCTTTTAAATGTTGTTAACTTTATTAGATGAGTTTAATAACACCCTCTAGTTATAAAAATAAGTATATTATTAATAGGGAACAAATAATTAAATTCAACGAATGATGTCAAAGCCCATCATATTGAGGGGAAATGGTTACAAAATAAATTATATTCACCAATCTCAAGTGTAACTCCCTACACTAGCATTCACAATCTGATCATACTGTCACTTTAGTATTAACATTCATCACTCCACAAAAGTATTGATTTTCAAGACCAAAAATTTCCATGATAGTTTGATTTATGATTGAATTTGAAGAACCTATGTTAAATAATAAAAACACTAAAGTATAAGGTATTAAAATCATACCACATACCATAGAAGGACCAACACTCTACTCCTCGTGTGTAGCTAGTTTTGTCTATATATAGACCGATCTATGTCCCATATCTACCACCTGACCAACCTATGTAGGTCTTCTATAATAGGACTGCATATTAGAAAGTAAGATTCATCTACAATGACTAACTCTTCAACATGATCGGTCAGTGGTAGTCTATAATTTTGCGAACACATATCTACAAGTCCAACTCTGGATAGAGGAGCTGGGGCAGATATCCTTCCACTATGAACTAGAGGAAAATCAATTAAAAAACACTGAAGATGACCCATAATTTTACAAGGCCAAAACTCTAATATATTTTACTATATTGGGCCTTCATATATCCAATCCTCTCTTACATATAAAATACCACATTGTTACCGGTGTAGACACTCTAGGTACAAGTTCCTAGATGAGAAAACTCAAGGAGACACATCCTACTACAATATTAATTTCATTAATTCTTATGAGTTGAACGAGAATTTAAACACCATAAAATTCAATAATGTAAAATTTGAAGATGACATCAGGTTTTACAATCTAATAATATCCATTAGATGTAACAAATTCATGTATGATTGGATGGAATACCTAAACCCATTTTCAAATCACCTAATACTAGAATTATTGTGTCCAAGAAGTGAGGGAGAAAAACATTAGAGTTTATTGAATCATATTGAGTAGTCTATACTAGAGAGAGTTCTATTCTCCATGTGTATAAACTCTCTAGATTAATCAACTCATAGTGTCTTAATGTAAATTACCTAACAGAGATGAAGAAGGATTTTGCCTCCCCGTTCTAATCATCAGATGTGGGGAGGAACTCACCCTTCCGACAACAAATCAACATTCCTTCCTTTATTTATCAGATAGTGATTCTCACCATTTGTTTTTCAATATTTATAAGGTTTAATGTTCTTGATCTTTTTTATGGATTTCCATTACTTTTTTATCCTCCTTGGATTTCATGAAATTTTAATGACTCTTTGATCTAACCCTACTGTCCCATTTTAGGAATCAATAACCATTAGTGGTAGATTTTGATTAGTTCATCTCTGATTTATTGGGGTTACAAAAATTTGTGACAGTAATTCTTCTCGAAAGAGGAAATATGATGATTCATTTCACCTCAGAAGAAGATAAAATTCATTCATGGTCCAATGAGCCATGTTATATCCTTGGTTACATGTTCGTTCTATTTTATTGGTATTTTTATTTTCATAAAGAGAAAGATTATTATTCTATCTAAAACTATGTTAATTTCCTAGATATCACATTTTTTTGTTCCAAAATCCTTTAATCCGTTGAATTCTATGAAATATAATATAATGATTTTTTGTGTTCCAAAAAGAAGACACCTCACATTCATCCATATGATTAACTAATAGTTATGTTTAGATTTTAAAATATCCAAGCCACTAGTGGAGCGGGTGAGGGTTTCTATTGGGGAATATTTCATGTGAAAAAAATTATTGTACATTGAATCCTAGGTGGATTTTTACAATATTTGTAGGTTCCTAGGGTTTCTGGATTCCTTCCCCCAACATGGAGTATATTGTGGGGGTTTGGATCAAATTATGGTTAAATATGTGGAAACAACTTAGTGAGATCTGATTTTGGGGTTCCTTACTCCCTTTTTCATAAATTGGTATGTCATGTGACATATTTGAATGTTGTGAAAATATTTAACCACCTAAAGAGTGATTTATTTAAGTTCAAATCAGTTGACCAAGCTCTACTAGAAATAGATAATTTTGATGATGCTCTTGATGATGAGTCCTAGAAAATTTGGAGGATTTCACCTCACTCCAAGGTAGTCATTGACTAGAGGTTATGCCATTTATAGAAGTGGAGGAAGATATAGGTTACAAGGTTCTGATATCTTAATATTTTGGTACTCTAGTTGATTTTGTGTGTTGAAATACTAAAGAATAAATTTGGGAGAACATTATTAGTATAATAATAGGAAAACATTTTTGAAAGATTGAATCTTGAGGGCTGTACAACATCCAAAATGGTTCACACTAGTGAAGAATGAAATTGTGGGGAAATAATGTTATAGAAAAATATCGGATGATGAATCTCCTTGTCACTCCACTAAGGAATATATGGTAGGAAGACACACCCAAGGTTTGTAAAGCATGAGAACGAATAAGGAGGATGATAGTTGATAGGATTTTGGGAGCTACAATTTTACTTATGGAAAGAAAAACAAAGTTTGCAAGGACTTTTCATTCCTATCAAAACTAATGGAGACCATGTCAAGTAAAAAATAAATCCAAAAGAGTTAAACTACTTGATTGCTAATTCTGATAAATTATAGGTGAATCCTAAAGAATATTGTTCTGGATTGGGTGAGTCCATGACTAAGTGTGTTATAGATAGCTAGTAATTGTAGAAAATGGTGGATAATGTCATAAAAAAGAACCTACTAGAGCTCATATCCCATTCAGGGGAGAATATAGTGGAGCAATATCATATAATCAATACCACAAAAGAGGAAGTAGACTAAATAGTTGAAATACTGCCCCAGGTGGACACTAATTATGATAAGAGTCCATAGATTAGTAATAATGGCTATGTATTGATAAAGGGATTCAATGAAGGTATGATCAATTGTGATAATTACATCCATACTTGGGAGAAAATGGGAATCCTCTTGGAAGATTTTATATGGTAGGATCCATGAACACAACTATTTATCTCACTCCTATAAATTATATAGGGAAAATTCTTCCAATATAATCAAATTTCATTTGAAATATTATTTCATGTCTTTTGAGGGTTTTATTACTGGATGAACTATATGGTTTCCCACATTCCCTCAAATTTTTTTGGTAATAAAACATTAATTTTTAACTAAGGTAAAAACATAACACCACATATTCAAAAACCGTCAGTGAATTATTTTTCTTCATCTTCACCCTCTATTTTAAAGTTGTCAATAGACTCTCAAAGATGGAAGATATATCCTATATCCATGGAATTTAATCTGAGGGGCCACATTTCCCCATAAATTTTTAAGGGTGTTTCTATTAAAAAAATAGAGTTCTCGCTGATATTATCAGCTCTAACATAGTCAAAGCACATTATAGAGTTTTATGAAAATACTTCTCTAGCAATAGAAAAACCTCAATTAATTGATTTTTAGTTCCTAGATCAAGTGTAAATGAAGGCACTGTATGTTGAAATAGAGTATGTATCACTTGTGGATCAGGACCAACTACATCTAAACCATTTTGTCCCACTCCCCTGATGTTTTACCTGAGGCTATTATGGATGGTTATATCTACTAATCCAATAACAAACCCCATAAAAATATTCGGCAACTGATGAGATTACAGAGGAACACAAGAGAAGGTTACACAACACACAATTAAGGTCTTTTATTTTTCAATTTTCCCTATTTTATAAAAAAGGATTCAGTCTATAGAGTTTCATTTTTAATATATTGAGAGAAATAAACATTACAATGCAATTATAATCCCCATTTAATAACAAAAATTCAATTCAAGAATTTGAAATATCCATTTTTTTATTTATATATATATATATGTGTGTGTGATTGTCTAGTTAGTTGTGTTAAATATCCTATGTTATAAAGGCCTAATCATTATAAGTTATAATTGGAAAATCATATAACTATAATCATCCTTTTACATTTATTATTAGAATGTAAAGAGTCCATATATTATTGTCACATTATATGGATCACTATACCCAGTGCACAGAGGCACAAAATTTAAAAAAATATATTTTCATGAATTTAAACAAATGAACTGAAATTTTAGCTTATGTAATTATATTTTCATATCTATAACATGTAATAATTGGTTAGTCATGGTTAAACCATCAGTATATGTGGGAAATAACCATTTAGGTTGATAAAGACACATTATGAAACTAAATATTTTCTTGGTTTACTGCATGAAATGATTGTCCAATTTAAATTATTGAAACCCAATAACAAATTATAAATGATAGGATGAAAAAATATTCGTGAAGTAAATATACATGAAATGGAATATACATGACATATAAATCCTATTTTTTTATAATGATGCATTACAAATGATTCCTTATTATATTCGGACAATGGTATAAATTCATATTCATATAAAATAGAATAAAATATAAGTGTTATCTATAATGAATGTAATTAAGGAATAATAATAAAAAATTGGAAGACATGTACCATCGCTAGAAACAGGAATTTTCCCCTATACATGGGCCATCTACTTCAAACACATGATCATTACCAAATTCTCACATGTCCAGGTCACGTGACTAAATTCTCAAATAGAAAATCAAAGAAAATAAATATTTAATACCAATTTATCATTCCTTGAGATTGATTTACTAATAATTAATAGATTGGAGATCTCCATATGGCCTCAATATCACCTCCTCGTATTTGAGAGGCTATTGATTTGAAGTTTGGGTCTATGATGGTATAGTGAAAAAACTGTACACTAATTATCATATTAGAGAACAATAGTGAGGAGTATATAAATAGGTAGATGAAATATAATGGAAATGGGGGAGAATAAAAATCAAGAAAAAAATAAAAACATAAATAATAACTGGTAGCATATACAAAATTGGATGTCATGAAACTGTAAAAAAATTAAATAATGGAAGTAGGGTAGTAGGAGTTAAACAATACATGTGACTCCAAAAGAATAAAAAAGGTCAAAAACATAACATCCACTAGAATAATAGGCTCTTACTTGGGCATAAACACTTATACTTCTTCAAATAATATAATAATCAATTTTTCATATATGGGTGCTTCCCTTTGGCCCTACCTGCACACATAATGTTTCTATGGGTTCTAATAGGTGAAAAAATAGGGTGATAGTAAAACACCGTAAGAATCTGTCAAATTCATTTAACACTATCTAGAAGATGAATAGAAAATTATCATTATGATGTTTTGATGATAAATTTAATCCATAATATAACTAATATCGTCTCTATTGGGTTCTTAGGGGATACCCATCCAAAAATACATTCTTTTGGAAAAATCATGAATTTCTCTTAGAATATTTCATCATATATAAATATATGTCTCTGTGTATATATATATAAATATATATATATATATATATGTATATATATATATATCTATGTGTCTTTTTATTTTCCATGACTCAAGAAATACAATGAAGATATCCATGTATAATATCTTAAGGGTAAAAACCACAACTATAGATGGTAAAACAAAAACATATATATCAATGGCGACATAGTAAATGATTAGCATATAATATATAAAAATATATTATAAACATTTTTTTTAGTATTATTCAGGAATTACTCGATAATTAACATGGATTTTCATTGTTTTTAAAAAAATTATGAATTATATAAATAAAGAAATAAATGATGAAGATGTGTCAAGAAAATTATTTACACATCATTTATCACATACACACCATGTAGACCTTATTTATAGCATGCATGCATGGTCATAGACAAACCTGTTATTCTTTTACATGATGTGAATATAATAAATAGAATGAAAATAGATTACATAATGTGTATCATTCGAAAATAATAATCCCTCCAAAAGTGAATTTCATATATGACATGACGAGATTACATGATTTGAAAGATTCAAAGGCTCACATGGTCAAAGTTAAAAACTTATTCTTTTGTAGGAAAATTTTATCTCAAATACACAATGTGAAACCATCATAATTGACATTAAAATATTGCGAACCAAGGAACTTATCCATGTACATGATGTGAAATACTTACACACCATGTACTTTTCAGCACTATATGTATTTCCAATACCCTACAAGCACTAGATCTTTACATGTCATTATTTTCTGTCATTTTTCTTTGTCTGTTTTCATTCTTTCTCATCATAAACAATATTCCATTCATTCTTTTTATTGTTTTATTGAATCATATTTAAATTTTATGCCTTATAGAACCATTCTTCATCATTTATAATCCCTTTTTTACTTACCTTGTTTGTTTCTATTACTACACAACATATTTAAAAAACCTTGCCTCATTCTTCATTCGTTTCTTAATTTACTGTAATTTTTTCAATGTAAATTTTTTTGAATTTCTTTTTCACCATTGTTTCATAATGTTAATTTACATTTTTAATAGATCTTCATTGATTATAATTTCATTCATGAATTATTTATTATTTGATCTACAATTTTATCATTTGAAACTATTTTATTATCATGTATAGATTTATTAATAATACCTTGATTTTGATTATCGATGTCATGTACAACTAATCCACAGAGGGATATGGCTCTGGAGTAGGGGTATGTCTATTTATAATTAATATTTAGATTGAACCTTGGTAACCATATTTATTTTAATAAGGTTAATTATAATTTTCCGACAAATGTTTTCATAGAACCTTGAAACTGGGAAGTGAGATTGAAGAAACCTATCATAATTAGAGTTGAGAAGGACTATGACCATTATCCGATGATGATTTTTGTATAAAATCCAATAATAATTCACCTAGGTTTTCAGTTCTACCTAATAAATGGGATATTTAAAGCATAGGTATATCCAGTTGGTTTGAAAAAATCCAATTGGTGTCTTCTACATCACTTATTATCCTATGTAGTAAGACAATCCCATGTTTAATCAAAGGTCAGATTTTTTTCAAAGGCCTTGAAATGGAACCTAAAATATTCTTTATTAACTAAATTTAACACCAAGAAAAATATTATTAGTTAGAAACAAACATAATGACTGAATTTGAGTAATCCTTCAACACATTTTTGTTCTAATGGTCACTATCCTTCTAGTAGTCCAAATTGGATCGACCCCAAACTACAAAATTATTACTCCATAATAGTAATTGTTGTTTGGGACTCTAAATATCTAATCTGGACATAACCTTTACGAATTCAATTACATGTATGGGTGAGTCAAATTTTTGTTTCATTTTTGGGGAACACTATTTCTTAGGCACCGCAGCCCTCAGATCAAACCCTATATTACCTCACAGCTCCCCCTTTCCTCTTTTTCACCCCCTTTTCATTTTTACATTTCCCCTATCTGGGCCCACCTATGAACTATCTCTATATTTCTCTTTCTATTTTTATTTACATTCTTCTCAACTAGTGCATTCACTAGGGGACCTTGAATTGTTCACGAATCCTGCAGGCATAAGAAAACGTCTCTTTAATACCAAGATCGACATAACAATTTTTTGATACTGCAATTTTTCATTGGAAGAGTATACCAATATTTTTCTGCCAAACCTTCAAGACCCCCAATATGAATCACCTAACTATATGGGTGATTGACCGGCATTGTAGTATCACTCCATTATAGACGATGGTTTACCTTCCATAAGTGGTGTTTCACTCATCAGTGTGAACCTTCCTATTCAGGTTCAGATTTTGAAATTAAACCAGGACTCAATCCCTTTACCCAGAATATGGGGATATTTTGTGGGATTGAACGTGAATCCCACCATGAGTTCATATAAAACTTTCTTTAAGATTGAGATACCTTTTCCAAATAAGGATTATCTTGAGACACAATAAAAATATGATTATTTTCATCCTCCTTGTTCAAGAGAGCCATGAATGGGATAACAAGTAAGGCACTCTAGTCAATAATGTCTATGGGTAAATTAGAAATTTTATTTCATGAAAAATACTTCCCACCAATCCATAAATGGATGCTCCATAATGAAATTGAAAATTTCCCAGAGGCAGAAAAAGATTCATTGTGGGAAGAATTAGACAGATTCAGGGATTGAACCCAAAAATTCCCAATTCATGGACATGATGTGTGGATTGAAATTCATTTATTTTATTCGAAGACTCATTCCTACTAGATGAACCAAAGTGTATGTCACTGTTGATTATGGATTAAGGATAAATACATTGGAAGTTTTCCAAGGAATTCTGGATGAAGTCTCTCATAATTCCATTCTATGGGAAAGTTATAGAGGACCTCCCCATTATAGAATTCATCAGGTGGAAGAAATTACATGCCTTACTGCTCAGGTAAAGGCATTAATAAATAAGAGGGAATAATTTCAGTTATCTATTTCTCCAACATTCCCTCCTATACCATTAGTATAAATTCTATCATTTGACATTTGTGGAGGCCCCCTTTCTTTTTAAGACTATAGGTCGGGGATGGAATAACGACAAACTCAATAATTTAATTATATAAATTAAGATTATCAAGGAAAACAGTACCAACACCCCCAGTACTATGAACAAAAAAACTACAAATAAATTTCATCTATGAAGATGTAAAAAAATTGAGGTTAGATTCAAGATAGTAGTGGGTAGGTACCACCACGAAATCTGGAACCACTTAGGTACCGAACATAAGGTCCATATCCATGACAAAATCAATAATTCCTACAACCTTTTCCTAGATATCAAGTATTTCCACCAGAACCATGATAATATTATCAAAAAATAAAACTAATTATACTCAAATAATTCCAACATCTCTAACAAAATATAGAAACCCTTCTTACTTACTTCTTGTACAATGAAGATCAATTGATAATTACCCAAGGTATGAAGATGTAAAACAACAAAGCTATTCTTTGAAACATATAGGATCAAATGGGGAAAATTTACAGACCCTCTCTATTTAGCTACCAGGTACTCATCCTGATAATATTGATTCCCATATAATGTAATAGGAAAAATCTATAATTGTTATCATTAAAAATGTTCTTGATTTTTCATAAACCACATAGATAAAAGGAAAAGGAGATAAAAGAATTAGATAAATCTAGCCAGGAGTGAAATAATGAAGTATAACCAACTAAGGAAGCATAAATATAGGAGTCATGGAGAAAGGATGATGACTATGTGGAACCACGATCACATAATCATCCACACCCATTGAATGGGTAAAACATGGATAATGGATGGTTAATATAAAAAATTCAATTAATTGATTAAAAAATTTCTTATAGATTTCTCCATTACAGTGAAAATTGAAAATTTATCTGCATATGTAAGATTATTTAAGGACATTATCTCATGTTGAAATAAAATTGAAGACATGAATCATTTATATAAATGAATAGTTCTTTATAGTTGATTAATAGATATTTCCTCCATATATTTTATTCGCTGATAGTTTTTCAATTATGTTCACAGTTGGTACATGTACTTTTGGAAAGGCATTGTCTGATTTAGGCATAAGTATAAATATAATTCCCTTTATTGTGTATAATAATCTTGGTCTAGGATAATTGAATCCAACTAGGGTGGTACTCCAAATTGTTGATGAATCATTCAAGTGATGTCAATGAATTCATGAGGATGTCTTAGTAATGAATGAAATTTTCATTTTACCTACTGATTTTCTTATTCTAAATCTAGATGGTTAAGTTGAAGCCCCCCTCATTCTTGTAAGACCATTTCATGCCACTGGGAAGGAGATGATTGATGTCAACATAAGGAGGTTGATTTCTATAGTTTGTGAATAAAAGGTTTTGGTCAATGTGGAAATTAATTCTTATAAACGTGAAGAGGGATAAAAATTTCCAAACCATATCTCTTTCTAATAAGACTAGTGATCGTGCGACTTATTAGAATGAAAATGATATTCAACCACTTATTGATAATGGATCTAATGTTTCCAAGATATAAAATATCTGTACATCTCCCACATGAGAGTTCATCCCTACATTCATCCCCTATAACTTCAAAAAAACATTCTGCATGGGTTATCAGTTCATAGGTAAATTCTATTGTTAATTAAAGAGTCTAGCTCTATACAAAAAATAATTCACAAAATAAACAGAAATTGTGGATAGGTTTGGATATGTTAGAATAGAATTTATGATTTTTAAGGGTAGAAAGAATATTTTTTAGAGTACATATCCAAAAAATATGTCAAAAAAATAAAAATATCATGTTGTGTGATAAGTATATGGAAACCAAGTGTTGAGAAACTGAAAATTTTGAAAATTCATGATTTTCACACAGTTTTTTAAATAAAGGGTATGAAATATTTTAGGAATATTTTTTACAAAAATTGTACATAGGGGTCATGCTATACCCCCCCCCCCCCCCCCCGCTCTCCCTTAGGTGTGACACTCCTCCATATGTTGAGTTTCCTCCAACTGGTCGCGCACACACTCTATCCTTCCTCCCTCCCCTTGTACCAATTCCCAGACTTATCTTCTAAAACAACATCTCTACATTCCCTCATTATGTGTTGGATGAATCAATTTATATTTATACCCTACATATTAGTCATGTACTTATGTGAGGTGACACACATCCACCACCCATGTAGTGGAGTGTCACACATCCTTCTCCACTCACATATTCTTCCTCCTTATCTTTTCCTTATTGCACATCATCTACCTCCACTTAGGAAAACTCACATTTATTATCTAGTGGATCATAAGGTTATTCCCATCCCCCATTCCTTATTTCATTTCTCTAACCCTTCACCCCATGTTGGGTTGGTCAACATGAATTCCACGATTATATGGACCAATAAAACAGTATATCTATACATCTTAGAGAACAACCACATTCACCATTAGTACCTTCACCACATGTATTATTGTCACCTAACCCCGATCAAATAGGTGCGAGAATATACTTACTAGAGATCTTACTCGAGTTAATTTCCATATTTTAAATGGGCATTGACTTTGTATACATTAGAATTAGAGGGTGACCTTGGGTGCTCAGCATGGGAGATTTGTTAGGTGGACTCAACATTTACTAACATGAGTTCGTCACATCCCCCATATTCCCTACATTTCATACTAATCAGAACAAGGCCGAGGAAGCATGACATTAGGTTAGAATCACTAGAAAATCATTGAGTGTGTTAGACTCCTTAAACATGAAGAACTCAGTTATCCGAGGTTCATCCCTTTAAAACGTATACTGGGCCCTCACAGATGATTGGATAGCATGTGTTGATGCCCATTTAGGGGTTAACAAGATTAGGGTTCTCATTATCTCTTAAAATATGGGAATCCCCTCCATTAACATGGTTTATAGATTTGAGAGTTCAACAAGATATTGACAAAGAAGAATCATAGAATACTTATGGGTGGATCATTAATATCACATTTGGCATGGCATCTTAATTCCTTTAAGGAAGCTAGGACCCACACCACCATTTTCCCTATGTAGGTCATCATCATGTTGTTTTTCCACAAGATGGGGAAAATCACAAAAATATGTAGATGTCTAATTAAAGGTTCCACTATACATAGACGATACTGATGTGGCCCCAACACAATATGCTTTGGACCTAGCAGCACCAACCTCCCCACATCTTTCTCTTTCTTCCACTATATTCCCTATTACCACCGTTTCCACATCTATCATCCCACCGACCACTATTCCATGACCTATTTCGACTCCCATTCATTTAGCTAATACCACACATATCCCTTATTTATCCATTGCTTCTGTTTCCATACCATCACTCACACCGTCATACTCATTGTATTGATGTTCCATGAGTCATTTAATCATGGAGAATCAATATCATATTACCCAAAACCTTCATATACCTTTTTTAAAACATTCTCTTTTTACTACAACTCCACCACCACCACCCACCAAAGCCTCAAATCCAATTATTTATGTTTTCCCTTCATCTTCCTCCATCATACCCACATCTAACGTAACATCATGAGATTTTGTGAAAAATATTTTATTAATTTTTTATTTTTTATTTTTTTCATTTCTCACAAAACATAATATTGATTTTGTTATAAAAGTTACTATGTTCGGATTGTTTCATATGAACCACCAAGATAAATATTTGATACATAAAACATGTAGATTAACTTGCGGTAAATCAAACACTATGTATGTATTCTGTTATACATAATGCCGATTTATTTCGATAGCTCTCATTACACGCAAGAATAGGTTTTACCAAAATAAAATATAAAATCAATATTTTTAATAATATATTATTATAGTTACTACATAGTGGTTATATTGGATATTAAAAATAAGGTTAAATAAATTATAAAAATATTATTTAAACAAGTATATAAAATAAAACCATCAGTTAAAAATTTTCTAAAAATGAATGTGACAACTATTTCAAAATGACGAAATAAATTTTCAGTGTAAATTAATTATCTATGTACAAACACCATTTTATCTCAATAAATGAAAAAAACCGCTATAGATGAATTTTATTAATAAAATTTATATACGAAATTTCCAATAAATATTTTTCACTCATCCAATATATTTGATAGGAATAAGATAATAATAATTCTAATTTGAGGAATAAAATGATATATTTTAAAAAGGGTAATTTTACAACCTTTTAATAGATAATCCATTTTATAAGTTAATTTTGAAAATTTTATAATTTTTTATTAAAATTTATGATTAATTTTTGAAATCATGTTATCAAAATTTAATTTTGTATAACTTTGGGTATTTTTATGTAAAGTTTAATGTTTTGATAAATTGTGTAAAATACTGAATTTTAATTTAAAATATATTTTTTTACAATAATTTCTAGTGTTAAATAAATTTTTTTGATTTGGTTTAATGTATAATTAGATAAATTATATATCATTTAATCCAATTTTGGTCATTGGAATAAATTTTACATTGGATTTTGATATAAAAACATTTCAATCATTTTAAGGTTTTCACTTTCAAAACATGTTCTCTAATTCAGTCAATAAGATTAATTTGAAATTAACTTTATCCAATGTTGGGTATTGAATTTAGAAAAAATTATTACTTATTCGGAATCAAACATTCCAAATTTATTAAATATTTACCTTTTAATTTGGAATAATATGAATAATAACATTGGTACATTTTTTTACCACGGTCTAGGTTATCTCATGTAATTAAGGGTAAAAATAATGTTATAAATATTATAAAATTACCTAAACACTTTGGAAAATGTTATTTGATTAATTTAATTTGACTCAAAACCCATAATTTTTTAATTTTAATTATTAACAAAAAACATTTCCATGAAAATGACTTTTATAATTTTTAAAACAAGAAAAATCAAAAAAATGTCACATTCCAAGACATTAATATCTATTATGAGTCCACATAGGGAAGAAATTATGTTATGAACGAATAATAAGGATAATATTATGATAAATTTATTTATTTATATTTTATTAATTTATTCATAATTATTATATTTGAAATAGTAATATTTAATTATTTTCCAACATTGATGCAGTGCCTCTACGTGGAGATAAAATATCAATAAAATGCTTATAATTAAAATTATAAGAAAAAAATAACATAATAAAAACACTTAATAGAATATTATTAGTTTAGTATATATGTACCATAATAATCCATGTTTAGTATTTATTTCCATTTTGAGCCATAGGAGCATGACTGTGACCTTTATATTTTTTAATTTATTAAAAAGTGAATAATGTCAGAGTCTTATTTTTAAATAAAAGATATTATTGACTATATGAATAATATTCTTAAAAATAAGAATTTCATATAAATCATGGAAACTTATTTTTAATTTTTAGTGAATAAATATTTACTATAAATAATTACTCAATGATAAAGCATTAATTATTTAATAAATGACAAACTCAATTAAGTGATATATAAAATATTAAAACAAATATAATTTGAATTACTTGTGGTTATCCTTGAATTTTTTAGAAGAGTATCACATATATGAGGTATATTAAATGAATTGGATCAATATTATCTTTTGTTTTTGAGTTTCATAAAGTCAACATCATGAATAGTGTCAAAATTGACACTAATGGTATTTTATGAAAATAGTATTTTATTAAATAAATTAAACAACATAAAAAGATTTGAATATAAAAATTGATTATTATAAGTCCTAAAATTTCATAAAATTACTATCAATGGAAAATTGAAACTATATAAGTAAAATATTAAAATATTTTAATATTAAATAATGGGTTACCATATTTAAAATTACGATGGGTTAACTAAGGGTTAATCCAAATTATAGAATTTAAAATATCACCAAAACATTTATAAAATCTATTAGCTAATGATTTTAAAAACCTATATTATCTTATATTATAATACATGTCTGTTTAGAGGCATCTGGATTGATATTTAATTTATTATAATATAATCTTCTGATAATATCTTAAAGTGCCCCAAACCTCAATTATTAAATGGTGTCTCCTCCCTTACTTCATTGCATATCTGTAATAGTCTAGAACAACCATAATCTAATATATTCTATTCAACCCTTACGAATTATAATTCTATAGGTTATTATCTTATCAAAATACCAAATCTAGAGATCTTTATAGGAGATCCAAATAATGCTCACTGAGGAATAGTTAATCATATTTGCTGACAATTTCAAGTTTGTTTCTTATTTAACTTCCTATTCATGTGTTGTCTCTATTAAAAAGCAGAAGATCTTATATCAACCAAATTATGTGATTTTATAATTATAATGAAACAACTATATTATATCATTAATACATCATAAAAGAAACAAAACCATCGATTGTGTGTATATACAGCTTATCGTCTCTATGTCCTTGTGTAATCTATTTTTCACCACCACTTTACATGGATGGGTATAATGATAGAAATAATTGATATATATATATATTAATATTATAACCTGATATTTTTTCTATAAAAATTATAATATCATTCACTTCTTAAATGTTTCATCCGTTAAGGGTATGATATCATCGCTCGTGCTTATATACGACCTACCATCTCCATGATGCAAGGTGATTCATTTACCATGATCTCCATTAAATAATGATTATATAATTGTATATAAAGAAAAACTATGATATCTATTATCTTAATATCATTCTTTAGTTGTGGATTTTATATCTTATTCACTGTATTCGAGACATATATGACAAACCATGCAAATAAATTTAAAGTGGTTAACACCGAAATAAAGGGTAATAATGAAATATTATTAACAATTAACTGATATGATGATATAATAGGATCATATATGATATAAAAATTATGAATATGGTTAGCATATATTTTAATAAGTTTATTTTAACCATTATATAGGATTTTCATATAAGTATTAAGGAAATAAGACGTTATGTAAGGGGTTTTCTACTCTCATTTTTATTTCAATGAGACTTATGCTATATTCACAACTAGTTTACACTGTGTGGTGTATATACCACCCATCAATCTAATATATTATCTTTATCTTTTAAATTTATGTGTTTTTACTTATCCATTTAATTATCTCTCTTTCATGGGGTTTACGGTTGAGAAGTTACCAAATTGATATTTTAATTTTGTCTCATTTTTTCTTCCTTAGGACACATGTTATGTTAATCACCTATATTCATATTGGAGGTCTATATACTCCCATTTGATATTTTATATCATTAATATTCTACTTTTCATGATATTATATGTTTCATTGTATTTTTATTCTCTCTCCGATCAGAAATCTATGTTCCCTGAAATCAAAGGTTATCTAAATGTGTTTGATAAGATATTTTATGCATTTTTAAGGAAACATGATTTAAAAATTGTTTAAAATAGTTTTTAAAAAACAATTTATATGATTTATAGGTTATTTTCATAAAACTTTTTTCTAAATATTTAATGATTTAAATTTTTTTCCCAAAATAGAAAAGATATTTTCCTCAAAAATTACATCCAGTTGTAATTAAAATAAAATCCATCAATGAAATAATTATTTGATGTTTCATATGTATTACTGGGATATGATCCAATGAAAACATTCTTATTCATTCTTGTAATGGTTTACATTTTTGATTTTTTGGTACCTGTGATTTTTTATTCTTTTAATGAGTAATGTTCTGATGAAATTTTAGTGAATCACATTTAATTTTTTGGGATCTGACTTGATTTTTGTTCTGGTGGAACACATGTGTTTGGTTTTAATTATGTCACGGTTCAGAACTATATATCCAACCTATTCATTGGTTATAGATTTATATCACATGAGATAATTATGGAAAAATGTCAATGGGATTGATGTACTATATGAAGAAGGGTAAACCTAATCCCTTATAAGGAATGGACTATCACTGGGGATGGTGGTGTGTCCCACCATGTAGGTGAAGGCCACAGGAAGTGTCCTATTTATTTTTGGAAATGAAAATTAACTTATATGGAATGATATTATATGATTATGTGTATGGACAAATTTCATGTATTATATTATTCCCTCATGGAATTTGTTCATTAATAATTTATAAACATCTATGATTTATTCCATGAAATAATAAAAAGATCATTAATATACAGGATAAGATTTCTGAATGTTTTTTATGTACGTAATCTTTAAGATTATGTTGCGATTAATTTCATTATTTTTTACCATTACGGAGCATTCGACCTCACCCTTTTCAAATGATTACTATTTTTATGTAATAATGAATGGATTTTAGTTAGGGATCCTAAATGGAAAAATCTATAGGAATGATATTCATGATATTTCAATAAATTATAATAACGAGTTCCATGTTTAAAAAGGGATTAAAAAATACAGTCATTTGGAATGTATCTATGAAATGTATGAAATATCCATATAAAAATATGTATAAGAATTAATGAGATTACAAAGTTGTTATAGGTGGTATCATAGAAAAAATTTATTCAACCTTTTCAAAATAGGATGAAAAACTCCATTGGTATCCATAATTGTATTTTTAGGAATATTTATAGGTATATCTCTAATGATAACCATTAGGTGTCCTAAATTATTTTTGTTGTCATTGATTTGATATAGTGTAACTGATGTATCATAGTTATGATGTTTTACACTTTGATAATTTTTGGGGAAAAATCCATCAAGGTATCATAGACACGTTTTTGTAGTGATTATGTTTGTTGAAAAAGTGGGCCTCCGTGTTGTGTTTGTTGACAAAGAAGACAACAATGTACAAATTGTTTGACAAAGGGGGTTTACATGGTGAGTTTTAGAGTTTACAGGATGTTTTCAACAATCCATGATTGATTGAAGAACCTCAACAATGGAATGGATGATCTGGAGGTGGTACAAAAAGAGCAGATATATGGTGGTGTCGTTTTCCAGTGACTAACAAATTTTTGGGCCTCAAAATCGAAAAATAGAGAAGTGTTTTTGCAAAGGGACATGGGCGCCGGTGTCTTGGAATCTTGGAAACTTATGTGCCATATTTGTTCAAGATCATAACTTCAATATATGGAATATTAAGGATTGGAGCCCACGTTTTGGTTTGGGCATGCAAGTGACTAGGGAAACAGAGGATCGGGCCGCTGGACTTTCATGCCAAGAGGAGACATGTGCACCGGCGCTCAGGGTACCGAATATAACTATAAATATTGGTCTACCCCTCCTCATATTTTACCTAAGATCATCATATAGAGAAAATTGGAGCTCCTGTCACACAGGTGGTTCAGTCATGCAAGTGGTGGTTTGGTCGTGCAGGAATAAAGATGCTCAGAAGATACATTCCAGTGGATAGTTGGGCTCTAATAATGGTTTGGGTTTAAACAGTGTGAGTCGCCCATGTTCATAGTTAAATAAGGGGGTGTCATGTAAGTATAATAGTGACACTTGCGCACCAGGTTTGGAGAAGTGCGCCCAAGCATGGAGAAGCACACTAAGCATAGAGAAGTTCCCCAGTTATTCTAGGGTTGCATGAAAAGTTGCAATATTTTCCTGTACATCTGTGGTAAATTTGTATTCATCAGTGGATGAAATTATAACTTCAATAGAGCATCTACAAACAGAGGAATATGCATTCATTTGTGATAGTAATGGGACCTAGAATTATTTTAACTATCATTGGATCTTCTGAAGAAGCAGTTATCATACATTAGTTGAGAGAGAAGCGATCTTTCATATTATGAGTGGTTGTATACTAGGAGGGACAGTGAGCCCGCTCCATACTTTGTAAATAGTTGTGTGATTTTAGTGGATTTTGTACATCGGAGAATCACCGTAGTAGGCTCCATGGACATAGCCCAGTGAGGGTTAACCAAGTAAAAATCGGTGTGTCATGTGCATGATTTAGTTTCTGTTTATACTTTTCTACATGAAATAGAGTATGCGAGTTTTTCTTAACAGCGAAACAAGATCAATATGGGATGTTTTTTTAATCTTTCATACGCTGATTCCCCCCCCCCTCTCAAGGTTTCTATCCCAGTGGACCTACAAATAATCTTGGTTCATGTTATGATTTATGGGCTTAGTCAATGGTGGGAATTATATAGAATTGGGTTAACATTGAATGTGATGAGTAATTTTTTAATGATAAGTCAAATGTAATGATCACTTATACGAAGGATAATTGGTCAGGGATAATCTTATTTCACAGGGCATGATAAATAATGTTTACTGTAACCAACTCTCAGACTCACCTAGGAATATAAATAAAGATTTTGTTGAGAATTATGGTAAGGGATATTTTGGAGCATAAAATATTTAGTTTCCATTGTGTCTTGATTTTGGGAATAAATTCCCAAATTGATGTCTTATATGAACAAGAATAAGTTTTAACTATTGAATAGAAGAACAGAAATCAAGTAACTAAAATAAGGAAAATGATAATTTTAGTTAACACAAGGGTTTAGAATATTGGCCTCCCTATGGTACTATCAATTAAAAAATTCCGTACAATTGGAAGGAATGGGAATTAAGAAAATCTATATCCTAAGTGGATTGTTCACAATGAGAATTAGAAATATGGTACAAGTAATGGTTATATTTCATATGATGATGTGAATACATGTGAAATTTAAATGAAAAAGGCAAGTATTATGTAATACAATGTGGAATAATTACAAATAGATTACTGATAAATTGAAATAATCGATGTTTTTATGTATTTGGATTCAATAATTATGTTATATATATTGTTATATATATATATATAGATTTTTTATTTTATGTTTTTTGATAAAGAATAATAATAATATGTCAAATGGTTATGATGAACTAGAAAATAGATTTAATGGAAATGTGATATTCCTGGGAAATATATGATTAGGTGAAATATAATCCATAATAGGTTCCTGATGTTATGATATTGATGTTTGGGTAATGATATATTAGATATCAATAAAGGAACTTGATAGTAATAATTACCTAGGAACTGAATAAGGATCTGTTAATGAAGTGGTTTATGCTAACATGTATAGAGTTTATAACATTTTTTTCATAAGGAATGTATCCAATAATCATTACAATATGAAATAATGCATGTATTCAGTAAGGATATATGTTTACATCCAGGTTTTAATACAATAGATAATGAAGGTATTCACATGATTGTTATTTGAAAAGAAAGGATACTTTATTATATATAGGGGATCAATTCTAAAATTCTTTTAAGGAATATAGTGAACTTATATATAAATTTCATTACATTCATATTTTTTAAAGGGTTATAAGGATTACCATTTATTGAATGGTTTATGTTATACTTTAGATTATGTTCCAGAGACTAAAGTATTTTCTCTCTATATAAGGATTTATGCATATTGGATAACCTGTGCTACCCATTCTATTGTGACGTTAAGTCAAATGGAATAACCTATAATTATATGGATATCATGATCTACTAATTCTTTAGGAATGAAAAACTCACCTTCATATCTTGGAATAATTGATGATGTGGAAATTGATCAAGGAATAATTAATGGATGATATTATAAATTTAAAATGTTATGATATCATGAAATAATTTATTTATAATAAAAATTTTCATTTATAGGGAAAGGATTATGATACAATTATTTTATCATAGGTCCTTGAATTTTGAACAAACAAATGGTCGGTTAGGTTGTCAGAGATATATCATTCAGGGATTGTTAAGTTTATAATGACCATGTTCTCTATCACTCTCTTTCAGAAAATGACATCTAGAATTATTTTTCCATTTCCATTTTACACTTTTGAACTATGTTATACTATATGGAATCCTGGTTAGGATATGCTTTGGTTAATCATTAATTTTACAGTATTCCATTTGTAAAATGAACTTTTAGTATTCAGATATGGGTTTCTAGGAACGAAACATTCTATAATTAAACTATTCATAACCCAAATGAATTTATTTAGATCCATTCAATTTAAGGGGGGAATAATGTTTCACACAAAGATTATAAAAAACAATTATTGAATAAATTTATTCTTTTTGATAATTTTCATTTCCCAAAGCTATTAATATAGGTTTTGTTATAAAAATCCATAGTTTATTCTTCCATTATATGAACCACCGAGAAATGATTCAGCTACATGAAACTGATATATTATCATATAGTACACGAAATAATGTGTTTATATTTTGTTACATACAATGTTGATTTATTTTGATAACATGTATTACACGTAAGACTGAGTTTTACCAACCAGTAATATAATATTAATATTTTCATTAAAATGTGTTTATAGTTACCACCTAGTCGTTGGAATATAAATTACAAATAAAATAAACTATATTATGTAAATTTGATATAAATATGTATATAAAATAAATCCTTTGGTTATCATTTAGCTATAAATAAATTTTAGAACTGATAATAAATAAAGAAATTCATTTTCTAAGAAAAATATTTTTCTATGTAAAAATCCAATTTATCAAAATAAATTTTAAAAATCACTATTTATGAATGTTATATATAAAACTTATATATTAAATATTTATTAAATTTTTTGACACTCATACAATAAATTTTATATTCATAAGATTAGATTATATAAAATTTTATAAATAAAAAGTTGTATTTTTAAAATGGTAATATTACGACATTTTAATAGATAACCCATTTAAATATAATTTTTTTACTCATATCGAATTTTTATATGAAAAAGTAATCTTAATTTTTGAATTATTGGTATAGAAGTTTTATTTTGGATGAACTTTTGTTATTTTTAGGACAGTTTTCCTATTTTGATGAATAGTGATATATTGAATTTTAATTGAAAAAAGATTTTTTGTAAATAGTAGACATTGATAAATAAAATTTTTATTGGTTTTAAATTATAATTAGATCAATTTTATATCATTTAATAAAATTAGTTAATTTTAATAAATTTCACATTGGATTTGGATATAAAAACATTTTGATCTTTTGAACATTTTCACTTCAAAACCAATTTTCTAATCCCTTCAATGGGAATATATTTAAATTAATTTTTTCTTATTATATGATTTTAATTTTGAATATTTTAGTCAATATAAATAATATGAAGTAATAAATTCATTAAATAGTTCCCGTTTATTTTTGGACAATATGAATTGTAACATTGGTAAATTTTTGGTACCACAGTTAAGGGTAAATTGGGTAAATAAGGGTAAAAATAGTATTATAAATATTATAAAATTACCTTAACACTTGTTAAATAATATTTGATAATTTTTATTGGACTCTAAATCCCTAATTAATTAAATTTTATTATTTATCATTAAATTTTGTATGAAAATTAGTTATATAATATTAAAATAAAGAAAATCACAAAATGTCACTTTCTTTGCCTTAAATATATCATTTGTTTCAACATAGGGAAAACGTATGATGTGAATGAATATAAAGGATTGTATTGAGATTTATTTATTTATTTTTATGATATTAATTTATTTTTAATTTTTATATGTGGAATAATTACCTTTAATGCCTATGAAAGTCGTATGTTGTTCTTGTACAAGCGAATGAATATCAATAAAATGATAACAATTAAAATAATAAATACCATTAAAACACTAATATTTTGGGATAAATATTATTTTTTGATTATATACAAACTATATAAATCCATGAATCTAATTAATTACCATTTGGAGCAACACTGATATGATTATGACCATTATAGTATTTAATTTAACCCAAAGTCAAACTTGTCACACTCTTATTTCAAATAAGTATAATAATTTTTATATGGGGATAAATAGAATATATTATCTAATGTCTATAATTATAAAATATAAAATGATTACATACAACATAGAAATTTATTTTATAATATTATGGAAGAAATTTTTATTATAACTAATTACACAATGATTATGTGGTAATTATTCAATTAATGAAAACCTCAATTAAGTAATTTTAAAAAAGAAAAAATAAATATAATTTCAATTACATAAGGTTATCCAATAATTTTATTGGTTAATATTTCATATTAGAGGTGTATAAATTTATTTTTCTTATGTTTTCTTATTGTTTTAATTTTCTAATAGTCAATGTAATGAATATTGTTAATATTGACACTTATGATATTTTTTATGTTATTTAAAAATAATTAAAATAAATAAACATAAAAATTTATTATTATAAGTTAAAAAATGTGATACCTTCACTATTTATGGAAAATTTAAACCATATCGGTATAAAAATACAATGTTTGTATATTAAACAATTGGTTATCGTACTGAAAATTAAAATGGGTTAACTGAGGTTTAATCAAAATGATATGGTATAATGTAACAATAAAAAATTTATAATTTTTTTTGTTTAATATATTACTACCCAATATTATCTTATATTATAATTAATGTCATTTTATGTTATTTTTATTCATATTGAGTTTATTTTAATTAAATCCTTCGAGAATTCCAAAAAGTTCCCCTCACCTAAATTATAAAAGGGAACCTCCTCCCTCACAACATTTCATCCCCTTGAACCTTCTATATAGGCCATAATCTACCAAATTATCTTCTCCACTTATTAAACACATTTTAGAGGTTATTTTATTCTATAATGATCAAATATATATCCTTTTATCAGGGATCTGATGGATGTCCTCTAATGAAGTGGTAATCATCTCTACTAACTCTTTTGAGTATACTTCTTCTCATAGTTCCTCATAATGTTTTGTTTCCATTCAGAAGTAAAAAAATTAGTTTCACATATATTATTTTATATATTTATTATTATTTAAAAACCATATTCCACCTTTTATAGATGCTATAATAAAGAAAAGCATTGTGTGTACTTATGTGCGACTTACCATCGACACATCATGGTGTAATATGTTTTTCATCACCACATTATATGGATTGGTATAATGATTGAAATAATAATATATATATATAAGATAATTAGAATATGATTTTTATTCTCTAAAAATTATTATACATTTCAATTCCTTACCATTACATCTGTTAAGGGAATTATATCATCACTCGTTCATATTTCGGACTTTCAGTCATCAAACCATGATTTGATTCATTTTCCAGGATCAACATTAATGAATGATTAAATAAATGTATACAATAAAGAGATATGATATAAATTACCTTAATACTTATCTTTAGATTATGTAACTAAATTATATTCACCATAATAGGGACTTATATGAAAAAAAACATGCAAAAGAAAATGAAGCGGTTATCACCCAAAAGAAGTATCATAATTGAATGTTATTAACAATTGAGTGATAATATGATACAATAAGGTCTTATAATGTATCATTAATATGAATATGGTTATGGTATAAATTAATAATATTCTTTAAACCATTATACTTGAGTTTAACATATATATTATTGAAATCAGACCTAACATAAGCGGTTTTCTTGTATAACATTTATTTCTATGAGACATATTCCATATTCACCACCTGTTTCTTTTATGTGGTTTATATAAAACCCATTAACGCAATCTATAATATTTATCCTTAAATTTATTTATTTTTACATATCTATTTAATGATATCAATTTAATGGGGTTTATATTTCAAAATTTTAGAAAACGATTAGGTAATATTATCTCATTTTTTCTTCTTTGAGAAAAATGTTATGTTATGAACATATATTATTAAATGAGGATTATATAATTCCCATTGAAATATTTTTTCATTACTATAATTCATTTCATGATATTATATGCCTAATTTAATTTTCTTCTCTATTTGTTCAGAAATATGAGCTGCCTCCATGCAAGGATTTCTAAAAATGATTTAAAATATTGTTTAAATGATCATTTAATTTTTCTCTGAAAAAGAATTTAGATTTTAAAAAAAAATAGATTTCAAATCATACGTTACATGTTTTCTATGTAATATTCAATGTAAAAAAATTTCAATATGTTATATGATTCCAAATGTTGATTCCAAAATAAAAGGTAATTTACCTCAGGAATGATTTCTAGTTATATTTCAAAATCATTTTTCATAAATGACATTATTAATTGATCTTAGTTATGTTTTACTAGGGATACGAACCAATCATACCATATTATTCTTTCTCATTGTGGATTATATTTATGTTATATCAGTATTTATGATTTTTTTCTATCCATGAGTTATGGTATGATTAAATGTTTAGAATACCAATTCATTTGTATGGGATATCATATGATTTATTTTCTTATGGTACCCATATGTGTGGTATTAATTATGTGTTATGTGTGAACTATATACCTAATCCAATTAATTGAGTAAATATATATATCCTAATATATAAGGATGGAAAAATAAATGAGGATCTTGATCCAATTGGGGAAGAAGTGGAATCCTGGCCTTTATATGGACTGTTTACTACTTCTTTATGTTCTTTAATGCTTTTGATTTTTTTCTTTTGTTTTATTCAAAAGATCAATCGCCATTTTCTATTCCCCAACACTGAGTTTATACCAACTAATTATTTCTATGTCCTAATGAAATGAAAACTTGATATTCTCAAAATTTTCCATTAACTCAAACTTCTCTTTTTCTTTATACTGCATCTAGAGTTTATCATCAGAAAACACTTTGTTCACTTTCATCTTTTTAGCACTCCATACATCTATCACATAAAGATATAATTCCAATTTAGTCTACATATCAACTCTTCCTTTGCCCTATTCTTCCTCAATTTCAATTTATTCCTTTTTCGAGAGTTATCTAAAACTTCCAACATAATATTTTCTCTACGATATGTAAAGTTCTCTACCACTTCAACCTCAGATTCATTGGAACAATCATTTTCTTATGCAATATGGTTTTTATTTTTTATGATATTTCTTCTGAGCTATTTTATATTTTTCATATAGGATGAATACTTCATCATAGGAATTTTATCTTCAACCTCATCAAATTCATGTAATTCTTTTGTGAACCATGTTGTAGGATTACCATCATTTTCGCATCAAAATCATGCTAGAGTAAGTTTCCCATTGATATTTCCTTCTCCACTATATATATTTGAAGTATTTAATGAAATTACATTATATTTCACTTATTCTTCCAGAAAATCTTCAATGATGAGATTCATTAGGTAATTTAATTCCACATCTTTGCAAATCTCTTTTCCATAGACTCAATGTCATGATTTATCATCTCAAATGAAACAATCGTACTGTGTTAGTTATCCAATGTCATCTCTTTTGGATTTTTATACTCTAATATATAATTTTTATTGATTAAATCGAGGGGGATGTCTTCTAAAGATTCTCTTTAAGATCTTTACATCATCAGTAATTTTTCAAAGACCACACATGTATTCTTCAACAACATTAATCCTATCAAATAATGCATCAATAGAATCATTGGTGTTCTTTCTCAGTTCATATCTTTGTTCTATAGAACATTCAAATTTTCTTCACTGACTTCTGAATCACATGCATAGATATTCAATAGATTTTCACACATTAATTGAGTAGACTAATATAACATCACCTATATATTAATTTCATTGGATAAGGATCCTCCAATTTCATTTATTATTTTGGCATCAAAACCTAATTTCCTTCTATTAAATTCTAACAAAGTACCACTATCAACACTGTTCATAATTCCATCTGTTGTTGTGTTATACACATCCAGACCTAGGTATAGGAAATAGTGCTTCATCATATTATTCATTAATAGACATGTTTTTCATTAATTATTGGAATCCATTGGTGAATAACAACCTCCATGAGAGAAATACATAAATTAACCGTTTCCTCTGGTAATAATTGTTATCCCAAAAATGTCGAATACCATGAGAGGGGGTGAATCAGGATTTGAATGATTAAAACTACTATATATTTTCTTCATGTTTCATTTTTTAAAAAACTATCTTCCCTTTATTTCCAATAGCAATGTATGAATAGATATTAAGGCAGGAATTAGGAACATATATTTTACTTTCTTTAACCTTACTGGGATATATCATAGGAGAATACAATGGATATTTTACAATGTACCAAATCAATTAAAAATGCAACATTGTTTACAATGTTGAAGCGGACTCACTATCCCACCTAGTTTAGAACCTGCCAATATGTGAAGGCTCACCGCACTATCAATTTTAGTGTACACACTAATTCTTTAAAACAACATTCTTTAATTCCTTGAATCAATAGTTTTTACACCTCATTTAGTTTATCATTTAGTTCCACTTTCAACCATTTAATGAAATCTACATTACCAATGATTTATTCAGAAACATCAAACATTCATGAAACTCCTGGGTGACTTGTGAACAACAATAATTCATTGAACTCAAACTATACCTTGTTCTTGGAAAATAAACTTACACAAAATATTATAGTTGTGTGAATATCCATTTTTACGCACAACTCAATACATTCACACAACTCCCTTCTTACGCGCAACTCACTACTTGTGTGAAACTACCTTATTATGAACCAAACACTAATTGTGTTCCACTCACTACTTGTGGAATTATAGGATTTTACTTCCATTAACATTTGAGAATATTAAAATGAGTGGGGTATCCTCATATTAATAATATTTTTAAAAAACTGTGTTTTATATTTCTGGACTACATAAATCTCATTCCCATTTGTCTTTTTTGTGCAAACTCACCATTAGTGAAAATCCATATCTTCATCTCCCTTCATCCGGTAGACATATTTTTATGTATTTTTCTTGAAAAATTATTCAAGTATGACTTTCCAATCTTCCTTTACACTTGCACATAACTTCCTTTTCTAAGAACACTTTTCCACATTCTCCACTTATTCGACCCAAAAAATTGGAAAACACTATCAAATAGAACCACCTATTATATGATTTTTACCACCTATAGATCCTCTATTACTTTTTCATCGATACTTTCTATCATAGTTTTCAATAATATATTTGGAAGCTGACAACTGACCACTGAAACTAACTTTTTCCAAAAAGCACAATCAACCAAAAAATGCATCAATGTAACCTAGAATAATTTTTTCCCAATAATTTAAATGATAAAATTATACATGTGAAAAAAGTATATTTGAAAATTTATAATAATATATGATAAATTAATTCCTTTACTCTTGGAAATTAATCTTGAATAAAAAAATGTGTTTGTATTGCAATCACTTTCGATGAATTGATGGACATTTTACCTATCAAATATTTATGATATTGTGGTAATTATTTTTAAATAGACCATGTTCTCTATTAGTCAGAATTAGCGCATTATTTTAATTTTTATCTTTCATTTCCATGATTTCACTTCCCACTAATGTTCCCCGATTGGGAAAACTATGATATGTGATGAACTCCAAACATCAATTATCTCTTTTCAAAAGGTTGTTTTATTAACCATTTTTACGATACGGGTACTAAATAAATATATTTTCATGTGTAAAAAACATCTTTTACCAAGTTAAATTTTAAATTTCTATTATTTTGTTTAATCAATAGTGGAAGAATATAATGTCGTGAGTTTTTAAGAGAAAACTCAGTTCGATAGAGTATGTGATACACAACTCGAAGCCCAAACAAATTGTGTCTATATTAAAATTTAAATTAAATTTGTAAATATATTTATTATTAAATATCTTATTAATATATATATATATATATATCTTATTTATGTTTATAATTTATTAGTAAATAAAAAATTATTATTTGGTAATGTGTTTTTTCTCAAAATATGTTTTTATCCAAATTTTTTTTTCATTGTATGAATAACATATATTATAATTAGATTATAGAAAATATAGAAAATATATTTGATAAAAAAACTCCACTTTAGCATCATCAAATCATAATTAACTTATGGTAAAAAATTAATGATTTATTGGAATATATAGATTTTTCTGTGAATAGTAAAAAATATTATTTCTATTTAATTGTTTCATTTCTTTTGATGAATTAATTAATTTTAAAGTACAATTTTTATATCAATTTGATTAAATGGTAAAATAATTATTATTCTGACATATTTAATTAAATAAATTTCTTTTTAATCATCATTATACCATATTTTAGTATAAACATATTTTTAAGATAAAAAATACAATTTTCTTAATATTATTTTATAAGGCATAATGATTCTAGAAATTAGTTAACTAAAATACCCCATAAAGAGAATTTATATAAATGAAATTTTTATAATATATATGTCACTTTTTGAATTATAATTTATATAATATTGGTTTGTATATATATAGAGTTCATGTAAAACCATATTTTCCTTAATATGTTTTTGGAAGATTACATCCAATCATGCTTGCGGGTTTTATATTATATAGAATTATTCCAACTACGTGAATTAATTTTGATTAAATGTATTCTATATTTATAATCATTATATTTAATATAAGGTATTATGTTCAACTAAATTGTAGAATAAAATTAATATTAAATATAGAAAATAATAATTACCATAGGAAAAAGAAAAAAATATTAATTAAGGGTAAAAATAATTTATCATTGAGTATATAAAATTATTCCCTAACAGTATGAATATTTATACATTCTATTAGTTGAAAATTTTATTTTATTTTATTTACTTTATAAATGATTAAATAATCATTTTGACAATAAATATTCTTTGATACGATAAAAACCAAAATTTATTTTAAAGTAATATAAAATTTCAATTAAGACATTTTTTTATGAATTAATGGGTTTTTTGAAATAAATGATATATTAATAATATATTATTAATAACTTGTTACTATTAAATTTAAATTATAGCATACGTTTGTTGACGTAAAAATTAATTTTTATAAGGGTTCAAAAACTGGTATTGTCAAAAAAATACTGCATTTATTAACAAATATAGATTCTTATTTTAGAAGTGAAAAATCACAAAATTAAAAAATTATTAACTTAAAATGAATATTATTATTGGAATCATAATATTAAAATTATCCAACAATGATTTTATCATAATTTTTTAGTGATTCAAATTTTCATGTAAAAATTAAATGCAGTATAAATTTATTGTCTGTATTTTGTCATCATAATGACCCATAATGATATAATAAATACTATAAATGGTATATAACACCAAATAAATTTTTATAATTTAAAATAATTTGATTTTTGGGTTATTATATTAATTTTATTAATCCATTACGAATCCTAAAAACCCTATAATATATTTTAAGGTTTTAATATATTTTCGTTATAGAAATGACTCACTTCCACATCATCAAGGGTAAAATTATATTATGTTTTATCCATTGACTTATAAAACATAAAAAAACACTCCCCATTTTAAAAAAAAATTGGAAGGATTTTATTTTTTTGCTAATTTTGTTATAACGAGTCTAAAACCATATTTTGGGAAATAATAAAGAATTTGCCTCTCTTTTCCAATATATACCCACCCAAGATCTGATTTCCCTAAACTAAAAAACCATGGTTCACAACATTAATCTTATATATCATTTTTATATTCCCCTTATGTTCCACATCCTCTAAATAAGATCCACCCAATAATTTTGAATCACTCTTTTATGGTTAGGGATCTTCCACTCCCCTTTTTATTCAAGATCCTTTGTTATGTTGTGCCTCTTAAGATCCATTTTTTAACATTGTGATTTGTTCTTACATATCCTCCTTACATTAAATTTGATATCTAAATTTTGATATACCAAATTCACTAACATTAATCCCTCCCATTAACCTTTTTTGTAAACCTATCACTATGCTATAATTTTATAAGGGATCCTATCCTTCTCCTCTTTATTCATGTTTCTTCATAATCTTGTGTTTGTTATTTCTAATTACAAATTATGGTATAGGGTCTTAAATATTACCCATGACTTCCATTTTATTTTAAAATGATCATTTAATACTTTAACCCTCATTAATCCCTTTCATTTACATTTTTGGCCCTTATTATGTGGTCATAATTTCCCCATGATTTTCCCTAAAATACAATTATTTTGTGAACACGTGTACCCATGTACTATCGTGGGTGTTATCCTTCATGAACTTATACATACTTTATTGGGGTATTAGATCTATGTATTAAACTCTCCTGGATTGGGGAATAAAATATGATGATGAATTAATCTAGGTTGTATGATCTATGTGGAACACTTAAGCATGGGAATTAAATGAATGTGATGGGTGCACCTGACAATATATATTACTCCAATGCATTTGGTAATTTTTTAGTATCATGAGACATCATGAAATGTATTATAGATAAAACCTAATCCATCTCGACTATTTTTCCATCATGATGGGTTAGAATTTGGCCTTGACCTTTGTTTATGATGTAATTTGTTGTGTTGTTGCTACACTTCCAATGGTTTTTTATGATTATGGTGTTATATCTGATGTATCATGATGTAGCAGATGATTGGTTGTTGGAAGGGCCAAAATTTTCCTTTCCAATAATTTATGATCAATCCGGGATCAATAAGATGATAAAAACTAGTATCCCTTGGATTAAGAACAAATATATACACGAAAGAAGAAAAGGGCGCCATATCCTAGAGGGATGATCTTGCACATCATGTTTTTAATTAATTTATAAAAATATGTAGAAATTAAATTCTTGGATAATTGGTAAATTATTTTTTATGATGTTTATCACCCTGAATTATCCTTTTTGTATTGAATCATTACTATTTCCAGGATCCAAACTAGAATCCCTCTAATGGTTGTCCACACATGCACTAATGGCCTCTAATCTACACAACTCGTTCTCTGAGTGCTAGCGTGGTGATGCCATTGTCTTGCATAGATCATTCAGGATCACATGTTCTTTGGTTTTGAAGAACATATCTCATTCTAGGGAGCAGAAATGAGTGGATTCAATAGATAAATTTTATTGGGTCAATAATTCTCTCACCACTAGAAATATTGTTCACCGTACATGATGTCACAATAGACATACATCTCTATTTAACAACATGGGGTTTTAGATATAATATGTAATTGCATAACAGAAATTAAATATATTCATAACCTTATATAAAAACCATTCCACATAATAACAATAATAGCGCCATTATTGATGGTGTGCCAACTTTCACAAAATGGAATCATAAATGAAATCTGATGCCACATACTAAAGACAATATTATTATTATTTTGTGGTGTGATATCTAGTTAAATAATTATATTCCATATTTCAAATTATTATTTTACTACTGGACCAAACATGGTCCACTAAAATTCCACTTCCATTTATTGAACACTAGAATAATTAAATAATTTAGTCTATTAAATAAATATTATATTTTCAAACTATTAAATATATATTTATTAAATGTTCAATAAAATAAATATATTAGATTTAATTTTTTCAATCATTTTAACTTGAATAAAATTCTTCCATGGTCTTGAAAATAATATTTATTTCATTAATTAAATTTATATATAATTTAATAAAGACCATAAGAAACACTTATTATGTGCCCCTATAGGATTCCTTATCGTTGGCATTAGGTGGTCATGCATAAAGTTCAATATTTCTATATATAAATGGGTCAAGGTACGCAAGAGAATAAACTTAAAGTCTCAATTACATCATCCACATAAAAAAGATCACTTTGTAATATAATCCACTTACCTCAATATCTCATCAATCAGGTTTCATGATAACATCATCAACTTGTTTTCATGATACATCTTTCTTTCAATACCTGAAATAAACACGTTAATACACCTGGTCCATGGAATTATATGTTGAGGGTTCTATTTCAATCAAAGGGCTGAGATATCTTATTCCTTAAATTAAAGGACAAATATTTCATTGAGTTATCCATTAATAACAATTCATTTGTGATGCACTCAACATACCCTACATCCCGCCAACATATGTCATGACAGTCTTTATTAATATATCAATGTGCATCATTCATTACACACATTAATGATAATCATAAAGTGTAAGGACCCTGACACATGCTCCCAGATATGAATATCTGATGACACCAAAACATGTTGAATTCCCCCTGGCGAGTCTCTTCTCATGATCTCCCGTCTTGGATATTTCTAATTGAAAACATCATGAGAATTAGTCTCATAGTCTAAATATGACTTGTACCAGATGGTAATGTATACTATATTTCCTATCATAGTATTTCATCCAACCGTAGAACTATATTTATTAATATTTTCCTAGTAGTTCAAGGTTCTCATCATTGATGGAAATAGCTATGGCATTATTAATACAAAAAATACTATAAAAATTTATTACATTATAGTCAATAATGATCAATATGTAATAATATTTTCAGTAATTAAATATATTAAATATTCATGTAATCAAAGTAAAAATAGTAGTTTCTATGACACCAACTCTAACAAACTCCAAGTTGAACTAGAGAAAACATCCTATGACTTTCGGTCTGCTAGACGTCACATGATGATCATGTTTTGGATGAGTCAAGTATTTAGTGAAGGGGTCCACCATTTTGTCTTTTTTGGAAATAATACTCATTTCAACTTCACCTATCTAACAAAAATATGTAAAAAATGATACTTCCATAGTATGTGCTTTGTCCGCTGGTGTGACCTTGTATCTTTTGCGAGAGCCACCGATGTAGTATAATAAAAATAAATTGTGATGGTTTCATTACTTCTAGGTACCACATCTAGCTCTTGGTTGAATCTCCACATACATATTGCTTCATTAGATTCCTAAGAAGCTATGATGTACTTGGAATCTGCTATAGAATCTGCAACCACACCTTGTGTTCATCTCTTCCAGTCCACATCATTTCCATTCAAAGGGAATATGTATCCCATTTATGATGTTATGTCATCATGATCAGTCTGGAAAGTAGCATCTATATATCCTCTAACTACTTGTTCCTCATCTCCTCTATAATCCTGGAACATATACTTATTACTCTAATGATACTTAAGGATAGTCTTGATTCCCATCGAATATTGGTCACCTGGATCAGCATGATATCTTACTACTACAAACAATGTGTATACAACATCTACCCTAGTACATATCATATCATATATGACTGACCCAATCAATGATGCGTATTGAATCCATTCCATTCTATTTATTTCCTCATGCGTCTGAGGACACATTTTCTTGAAAATATGAATGCCATTTGATGCTAGAAACAATACCCAATTGGATTTTTCCATACTGAATATATTATGTATCTTGTCAATGTTTTTACCTTGACATAGGACCATCAATCTCTTGGATCTATCATGATGGATCATGATCCCAAGAATATATTCTTCCTCTCCGAATTACTTCATGGAGATGAATTTATTCAACATTTTCTTAAAAGACTGTATGATTGGTATTTTATTTTGAATAACTAATAAGTCATCAACATACACTATTAGAAAAATGATTTTACTCCCATTAAACTATTTGTAGACAGAAGGGTCCCAATCATTCTTTATACAACCATGTTTTACTATGGATTCATGAAAATTAATGCACCATTACACAGATTCTTTATTTAATCCATTAATGGACTTTTCTACCTATATATCTTATTGGAATCCTTTGGAGTTACAAACACTTTCAGGTTTTATCATATAGACATCTTCCTGAAGGTTCCCATTAAGGAAGGCTATTTTGAAATACATTTACCAAATCTCATAATCATGGTAAGTAGAAATGGACAATGGAATTTGGAATAATTTTAGCATTGAAACTCATGAAAAGTTTCCTCATAGTCAATGCCTTGATTCTATTTGAACCCTTTTGCAACCAGTAATGCCATATTGGTACCGACTTGTCCATCCATGTCCAGTTTCTTCCAGAATAACTTTTTTCATCCAAAAGGGATTACATTAACAATAGGATCTTCCAAAATACATAGTTAGTTTGGGTATAAGGAATCCATTTCATAATTCAAGGATTTATTCAACTTGAAAAAATATATTCCTATAACTACTTCCTTGTGGGTTAGATGATGGTTATTATCAAATAATAATGAGTCACCATCCTCAGTAACTAGAAAACCATAAATTTCTAGTTCTCTATCCTCTATTGTACTCATATAATGTAGTCGTGTCTCTGGAACTGTTCTTTCTTCCATGGGGCATTGTGCAATCTACTCAGGTACTAACTCTTGTGTACCTTGATCCTCAACATCATCGATGTCTATCTAGCTCCCACTATGTCATTTGAAGATGTGATCCCTCTTAAGGAACATGTCATTACTTGTCACGATAATGTTTTTTGAGGTTTTGTATATGTAACATCACATTCATTGCATGGGGTATCCTAGAAAGGTACACCATGAGCCTTGGGGTGCATATTTGTTACCATAAGAGACACTAACAAATTCTTCACTACCCCACACATGTAAATTTGAAAACATGTATTTTCTTCCACTCCAAATATTATATGGAATACCAGTTATCAATTTAGATGGTACATGGTTTAGTATGTGTGCCTTTATTTTTAACACATATCCCCAAAATGATAATAGAAGACTTTCATAATTCATCATTGACGTCTCCATTTCCATCAAGGTGTTGTTCTACATTTCTCTTACACCATTCCACTATGTTTTTTAAGGAGGAGTGATTTAGGATTGGATACCAAACTCCAATAACTAATCAATTAATAATTGATTATGATATTCTCCACCTCTTTCTAAGAAAATTTTCTTAATATTCTCACCAAGTGGGTTTTCAACATAATTTTTTTATTCCCTAAACTTTTCAAAAGAATATGACTTATACCTCATTAATTAGATATAACCATTTATACTAAATTCATAAGAAATAGTTTTTATGTATGTGTATTCGCTACTTGATTCAACTAGAAATGTTCCCCACACATTAGTATGAACCAATTCAAGAATCGCATTGGCTCTTTCACGTTTCCCACTAAATGAGGCTTTAGTCATTTTTCATTGTGAACATGTTTTAAATACACCAAGTAGTTTCAGTTCAAAGGAATCTAAATATCCATTTTGATATAACATTTTAAATATTCTCTCAATAACATGACCCCGATAGTGATTCCAATGTTGGGTGTGGTATGAATAATGTGAATTAGTTTTTTTATCGATTTTCCAATAATTTTTTTGTGTAATCCTAAACGTAAAGACCGTTATATAAATGTGACTTACCAACACAAATTTTCTCTTTATAAAATAAGAAAAATTCTTTTCAAAAAATTAAAATAAATCCATTTGAATCAATTTTGGACACATAAATAATGTTTTTGGTCACATAAGGAAGATAATAACATCCATTAAATACTAATACTATCCTAGTCAGCAACATGAGGTGGTAGTCCTTGAAAACTAAAACATCAATTCTAGCTCCATTGGCTACTCGAAGATCTACCTCCCCTAATTTAATTTTCTTGAATCTACTTGGTTTCTGTATTTAGATACATATGCGAGCACCCGATCCTGTTTCTAATAAATAATTTGTAATAATAGATAAATTTTACTCGATAACAAATGAACCAGAAGCTTCTAATTTCTTCTTTGGTTGGGGGTTGTTTTTCACCAATGGCCCTTCATGCAATATGTGAAACAAATTTCTTCACATTCCATTCCACCCCCATCATAATACTTTTATTATAAGGGAAAGAAGAAGAATAGGCCTTAAATATCTTCACCTTCCCTTTCCTCTTATTCAACATAATGATAGAAGGAGTTCCATGCATGATGAATTTGTCCCCTTGGTGATGGAGGATAAGAAGATCTGGTAGAGACTTATCAATGTTGATCATATTGAAATTCACAACAGAACTGGAGAAGATCTAAGGGAGTGATTTAAGAATTAGATAGGTACCCAGTTCTATAAGAAGATTAAACCGTAGGACCTCTAGATGCCCAATGTAGCCAATGAGATTGACAACGTTTGGCCCATCTAGGGTACCCTCTCCAAGATCACTCCAAAAGAGTTCCTTGGAGATAGAAGACCATTCTTGTCTTCCACTCTATAGCTAAAGACCATGGAGGATCTCAAACATAATATAGAGATATATTTTTTAGTGGGACTTCATGATTTCATAGGATATTGATGAAAACATCAAACAATTAACGTCACCCATATAATTAATAAGTTATTCATAGACTAATAACACTTCATCGCTCACCTATTGGGTAGGAGGATTATGTAATGGGGAATCCATTATGTAAGATTTCCATTCAAGGCGTAGAATTACCTGAGGGATTATAAATAATTCCATAATGTTATTGTCTGTGACGATGTGGTCATTATTTAGTTTTGATCATATGGATAGTTTTCTTGACAAGTTTTTTATTTTTATTGTAAAATTAAAAGAGTCGATAATTAGTACTGTCTTGATTACATTTTATGAAAAATAATATATTATTTTAATAATATCTCCCACAATATTATCATGTCCTAATGGACCTCACCATTTAACTCGGAATTCATATTTTCATGGAAATTCAATTGGAAAAGATCTAGATTCCACGTAATATAACCACAACATGGGTTGGTCAGGCTATTTGAAGGTATTTAGGATGGAAATTCATTACCAACTATGGGATTGTAACTCCTTGATCCGTTGAGGGGACTCCCCAATACTGAAATCTGACTATGGATTGCCTCTAAAAATACAACATGTCTAACACGGGATACTCCTACAGATGTAATATGGTTAAGTAAAACCTAAACATTAAAAAGGGATTCAAATTTAAATGTAAGTGTCCCAACAAGGTTTTGTCAAACACATAGTTTTATTGAGCCTTTCCCTTTATCATGTAATAGAATGCATAGGTTGAATCAATTTTTTATTGTTGGATTTTTATCTATTATATATCAGTTTCTTGTAATCATTATCTCATGATTGTTAATATTAAGTGTAAATTACTTAAGTGATTAAAAATTTCATGACAATATTTACACATAATCTGGGTTTATTTTAGTTGCATCTTTCATGCTTGTTTAATTCATTAATTAAGTGATCGTGAAATCACATCCATATTGATAAAACATGAAATTTGTTGAAATAAAATAAAGTAATGGACATGATATATAGATTTTTAATGGTTTTTTATCTAGCAGTTAATAAAATAACCTTGACCTGGGGGATAAACACCTGGTAACTTTTGGGTTCATGTTTACAGCATTCCACCTACCCACCATTGTATCTCCTAGGATAGATTTCATATCAGCTTCATCTTGAACCAACTCCACTATCTGGGGAGCTCAAATCATTACATATTATTTTTAACTCACATGCAAGTGAGGGGTGAAAGGGTGTTTATATCAAATAAACCATGGTAACACTGGCCCTCTATATTAATGAGGAGAGATGGCTCATAGGAAAATAATTTAATTTAATTAATAAATAAAAAGAAACCAAACACATACAAAGGTTTGGTCTAGATCAGGATCATTCACATACATGCAATGAGTTATGAAATTAATAAAACTAGCATTAAATACTATAATCGATTTCTTAATGATAAATCGTGCTCGAATTGATTAATTATCATATTTAATTAATATATCATTTTATCTTAATTCCTTTTTCTGAATTCTCAAGAGATTCACATTCTTATACGAAAATGTTCCCTAGAGGTTACCTAGTGAATACATGTTCAAATATACCCAACCTGTATTAAATTTGTATACTATTTAAAACTCTTGACATATGGAATTCATGATGATTCAATGAATATAGTACTAACCGGTAGTATGAATTGTACATGATAAGTTGTTTTGAACATTACACAAACATTAAAGTTTTAGCATTGTTTAATTTAGTAAACTACAAAACATGTAGTTCCGACTATATAGTGTGTACTACCTTCACCATCTTTCCCAAAGTACACTCCTAGGTCTTCGGCATGTGAGGCATAATTCATATATTTTAGAGTAAATGAAATTTAGAGTGGACTAAAACCATGTTTTCTCCATGTTACATTATTACTGGTCAACTCTATCTATTTATGGGATACACATATTTTCCACTAACCTAAAGGGACTATATGTTGTGTCTATAGGGCCACACCATGTGTAATCTAGTAAGCGTGTGTTTATCTATCCCTGTCAAAATGAAGTGAAAATTTAATTACCCCTTGTGTAATAAATTCACACATCTTGATTAATTTCGTAATTACACTCAATGAGCTAAACATGAATACATGGTGGGTAGTTCGGATTACATGGTGTGTTTGGTAGAGAACGCGACCTGAAAGTCTGAACACACGGTGTTTACATTCCTGTGCCCTAGACGGCGTAGTTTGTGCTTCCTGATGAGTTCCTCACATTAATTTTAATAAAAATGTTATTTTTTCGGTTAGATATATGAGAAGCGAAAGTGGAAGAACAGATCTCTAAATCCAGATTACAAGAATGATTAACCTTGAATTGAAAAACTAAATTATTAAATCGTAAATTATAAATTTATTATTTAAATAATTATAAATGATGATGTGACATTTCTGATACCACTTGAAGGATTCAGACACAGTGGACGCATGGCTGTTGGGAGGGCCCAACTTTTCCTTTTCCAAAATAGATGACCAATCCCTCATAAATACGATGAAAAATTCCAGAATCCATGGATTAAGACCATTGATCTAGAAGAAAGAATAAAAGGGAACCAGATCCTAGAGATAGGATCTTATGCATCATGTGTATGATTAAATTAAATAACTTCTACAATAAATTGATACGTGGATCTTTGTTACTTCTTCATTGATCAAGTTGATCATCTGAAATGACCCTTCTAGATTGTCTCATTGCATTTGTAAGGATCTAAACCTGAATTCCTCTAGTGGTGATCCACATGTTCCCTAATGTATTCTTGTCGACACAACACATTCTCCATGTTCTAGAGTGGTAAATTGAGTGTCTTGCACCAGTTGTTCTTGATCGCATGTTTTTCGGTCTTGAAGAACATCTCTCATTCGTGAGAGGGGGGATGAGATGATTCAAGAGAGAAATTGTTTTGGCTCAACAATTCTCTCACCACTGAAATTTTTTTTCACTAAGTGAGATGGAAATATAGATGTACCAATCTATTTAATGATATGTGGTTTTAGTTACATTATTTAATAGTGTAATTATAGTTAAATAAATTCATAACCTTACAGAAAAAACATGATACCGAATAACAATAACAACACCAATATTCGTTGTGTGCCAACATGCGTAGAAAGAAATCATGGATGAAATCCTATGATATAAAATGATAACAACGTTATTATTTTTTTGTCTTATTCCAACTAGTTTAAATATTATTTTTCATCTTCCAAATAATTATTTTACTACCAACCTGACCTTGGTCCGCTCGAATTCAACTACCATTTATTGAACTACTAATGAAATAAATATTTATTTATCTAAAATAAATATTTTATATAAAAACTAGTAAAAAAATATTTATTAAATGTTCAATTAAATAAATATATATTCTTTAATTTATTTGGTCATTTTAACTAGAAAAATAATTCAACGGTATTGATAAAAAAATTTATTCCATTTATTAAATTCAAATAAAATTTAATCGATACCAAAAGAAATAATTAGAGTGTGACACTCTAATATTATTTCTCATTGGCATTAGGTTGGTCCTCTAAAGTTGAAGAGTATTATTTAGAAACGAGTCCAGGATCCCAAGAGAAATATCATAAAGTCTTAATTAACACATCAATACATGGACACTCACTATGTAATATAATATCATTATCTCAATAACTGATCATGCAGGTTTCATGATAGTGCCATCAACCTGTTTTCTTGATACATCTATCTTTGACTACCTGAACAAACTCATCAGTACACGAAGTCCATTAAATTTGGGGAAACAGTTCTATTCCAATCAAAGGAAAAAGATATCTACTTCCATAAATGGAAAGGACAAATCCTTCATCAACTTATTCATTAATAACATGTTATTCATGACACATCGAATGTACCCTACATCCTTCCAACATAGGCAGTAAAGGTTTTCATCAGTAAATCAATGTGCGTGAGCCATTACATGCATTAATTATAATATTAAAGTCTAATGATTATTACATGTGCTCAAAAAAATGAATGTACTATAACACCAAAAAAACGGAATTCTTATCAGATGTTCTATTCTCATAATCCCATATCGTGGAGATTACTAGGGGAAAACATAATCAGAATGAGTCGCAACTACTTATGTGTACTCACGCCTAAATTTCAATATTCTATGTTTCCCATCATAGTATGTCATCCTATTATAGAACTATATTTAAGAATATTGTCATAGAACTTCAAGGTTCTCATCATCTCGGGGAACTACTATGACCATATTAATGTGACAAATACTCAAAGTTATTATATCATTATAGTCATCCAGAGAAATGAACAATATGTAATTAGGTGTTTAAAATTTTAATACATTAAATATTCATATAATCAATGCACAAATATTTAGTTCTTGGACACCAAATCTTACAATATCATGCTTCATTATTCATGTTTATGATGCTCATTCCCCATTATTAACCCGGATATAATGAAATTATTACAGTTTTTCAAGTGTTTTTTGTTGCAAAGTGAATCCTTATAAATTGTTTTTATTAAAAATGCATGGACATTATTTATGATGATGGGTGAGCCTGATAAGTCTAGTACGATTGGTTGAGATTCATTATAACGTATGATTATGGGTGATCCCAATACATATTATATGATGGGTGATACTTATTATTGCTTGTCGGTGCATTGGATAATGATTATGTAATCTTTATATTTATGTTCGATGTTGACCATTTGTATAAGGCCATGGCCTTAAACCTTACTTAACATTGAATTAAATGAATAATTCACATTGAGGATATTTTCTGGATTAGAGTTTTAGAGAATTAAGAAATAAATATTACATCTGAAAAGATTACAATGTAGACACTTCTACTAAGCATCCCTAAAATAAAAACTCATAAAAAACATGTATAGTTCCATGTTTTAGATAGGATGAATTTCCCTTGATCCCATCCATGAACATATTCCACATTAAGTCCTATAAAAAAATTTCAAAAAAACACGGGGTGAGCAGAAAAATCTCAGTAAGGGATACACAAAGAATGAAAACTGTTAGTTTTTCAAAACAACAAGTAAACCATGTATACTTTATCAATGTAATACTTTTCACCTTTATGATGTAGTAAAAAAACTCTTCACTGAATAAAAGACCATTAATTACCCTTTTGTAACCAAAAGATTACCATAAGACCCATATAAAGAACACATAACATATAAAGGTAACTTGGGACATAAACAAACTTAAATGGAATAACCATCCAGTCGACTTCCACACATACTTAATGGAATAGCCATACGGCCGACATCCATACCCAATGCATTGGAGGATATAACGTAACCACCCATCCTTGTATTCATGGCACCACTCGTCATATGTTTTATCACGTAACCACTCGTAAAATGTCCAAGTACCATCATTATACATAAAATACTGAAAATATAAACATTTCAATAACAACATTTCATTTGCAACCACAAAAAGTAATTCCATGATATTGAATTAATCAATCCATTTTCAAAAACCATATAAAAGGGATTTTTGTATCAAAGTGTCCCATACCACTTTGAAGCTATTAATAGAATTATAATTTTAAAACATTAATTTCCTTATAAATAAATACTGAAAACCATTTTTAAAACATGGACATTAAAGATAATGATTTAGAATAACGAATCGTTAAAACATTTAAAATGATATTTTTGTTAAAGAGTTTTTAACAGAATGAGAGACTCTTGAATACAAATAATTTCATAATAACATTTAATCCGAGATTTATAATATCATGAGAATAAAGGGATTCATGATATAATATGTCAAAGGACAGTATACACACCATATAAGAGTGAATTGGTGCATAACAACAGTTAAGTCTCAATGGAAATGTAAATTGAGATGAAATCCGTTATAAAGATGGTATCCTTACATTAAGGATAAATCTATCACATAATTATGTGTGAGAAATATAAAGACACCCAATATAAGTGGATATTATGTGTGAAACAATCAGAGGTCATTCACACTAAATCATGGAAAAAAAACCAATGACATAGATATTTAACTCAATTAAATGAGATTGAGTTATGATTTCCCATACAAGTTCGTAAGAATTTATCAATGAGATGATTATGTGTAGAAATAGTATATATACACAAAGGTTTTTATAAATTACAACATATATATTCCACACATAATCTTGGAATAATAAAATCAAGAAGTAGAGGTTTAACCCAAAGAATTGAAAGTGGGTTAAGAAGATCCCTTACAGAAATCCGGCAGCCTAACAGTGTCACTTTAAAATTTAGAAAATGAGTTGATGAGAGTGAAAATGGTATCTCATCACTTGGAAATAAAATTTACATAAATAATGATATGTAAGAACATATCCCTGCATAATATTATGTTAATTAAAAGACATAACAAAAGAAGTCTTTTAAAAAGAGGAGGGTGAAAGGTCCCCTTACCGAGTTGGGTAACTTTCAAAACGTACACCCCATGGAAGAGGGGTCATACAATGAAGATGTAAATACCCATAAATGAAATGATACTACAAAAAGTGTATAATAATGGGAATTACATACTCCACTCAAAGGAAATAGTGGAAAATGTAGCATAAATGTCACGGGAATTAAAGTGAGATGAAAAATCCCTTACGAAAACTCGGCAGACTAACGGCGCCACTTAGATCTTCCAAAAATGGATTTATGAGATCAAATAGGGTCTCTCATAATATGAACATATAAATTACAGTATGAGGAATATAAAATAACATCCCCAAACATAATAAATATGATCTTAAAAGAAATGACATAAATGTGAGTACTTAAAAATAAAGAGAGAGGTTGGATCCCTTACGAAAATTCAGCAGCCTAACGGCGCCACTAAAAACATTCAAAATGGGTTGATGAAAAAAATTAGGGTCTCTCATCATGTAAACATATAAATTACAGTAATATTAATATAAAATAACATCCCAATAAAAATAAATATGAGCTTAAAAGGAATGACATAAAAGAGTGTATTTAAAAAAGAAAGAGAGGGGTAGGATCCCTTACCTCAAGTCTAACTTGTTTTGTTTGTTTATTTATATTCATGAATAATAAACATTGGTCAATTTATAATTTCTTAAGGACCTCTTTTAAATATTATTATTCAGTTCATATCACATATTATAATGTTATAATAATTGGTTAATAATGTGAGTTCATATCAGACGTTTTTGTCGATGTTTGGTACATGAGTCAAAAATGAACTTGTTTGAAAATGATTGTCCATGTAGTTATAAGTAAATCATCTCCAGAATAGTATTAATGATTTAAATATCATATATATCCAGTACATATTTATTTTATACTACTCCATAAGATTTATAGATTAAAATAAATGAAATGCACCGTTCATGGAGACGGTAGGCCGTACGTACGCATGAACGCTACTTTCATTTTTTGTCATATTAATGGAATTAAACCTAATTGAGATATATATATATATATATATTATAATTAAATTATAATATATATGTTATATAGGTCAAATATGATAATTAATTTCATTCTTTATACATTCCATGTATTGCATGAATGAGTCACATCACTTGAGGGGGCGGTAGTCCACACTTCCTCGTATGAAATTATCGCAATTGCACAACCTGAAAAGCATAAGGGAATGTTTTAAATATAAAATTCAGAAGCATATAGAAAACATAAATACCATATATATCATAAATATAATATAGTCACATCACAATGGCCACCATTAAAGGTGTTAAGATAATATTGAACAATCATCGTTTCGTGAGGCAGAAATTCGCCAACCACAGAAACAGTATGTTCTTTAACCATTAGACGAAGGTGTGTGTAAGTGTATCTCAAATAATTCACATAACAACATCCTATTATATTTAATATACTTGTTTTGTTACAAAATAAAAGAATAAAAATATTTTAGAGGGTTGTAGAAGCATAATACAACAAAAGAACACAAGTGAAGACATTACCTTAAAATCGGGTAACTATTCTTGATTTGAGCTCAAAGGCTTCCTTGGAAAGGATTCTGCCCAAATATGAGGATTCAATGATGAAGAGAAATATGTGGAGAGATTAAATTGGCAGGTTTTTGACGAGACAAAGGCTTGAGAGGTGTGGGTAAGGTTGTAGATGTGGGGGAATTTTATAAGAGAAAAGGAGGGGCACTCTTGGAAAGTTATAAAATATTACTTTATTATAAAATGATTTTTGGATTTTAAAGGTCCCAAAAGGATATATTTCGAGGATAAGGTGATAAGGTTTCGAAATCCACCCATCCAATAGGTTTGTGACAAGTGTAGGTATTATATTTTACATTATCATTTCATTTTATTTAAATCGTTAAATAATGAGGTAATCGCTGCATCATCATGGTGTCATAAATAATTTAATTTATTTAGTGTCTAAAAATTATAAAAACATATCATGATGTAGGAAATATTTTTATCTTTCTAATGAATATTTATAGTCAAAAATATTACTTGTATTACCCCATGTAAAAATTATTTTAGTAAAACCACACATGTTTGTGACATTTTAATTTTAACATTAAATAAAAAGATATTAATGTCATTTTCCTACCAAAGTGGCTACATGGGGTCCCCAAGTTGACCCATGGATTGTCTTGGTCGGCCATGACTCAGAAAATAAGGGTAGTAAATGTGTCAAGTTCATTTCATATTATTAAAACATTATTTTTACCTTAAATTACATTAATTACCTTTAATCGCGATTAATAAAACTAAGAAGTTACTATTCACCAAAAATTATTTTAATCTCATTGAACAAAATTTTACCTCCGAATTACAAAAATGTATGTCAGATTTTCGAAAATCAAATCACATAAGTGGTAAATTTTCATTTAAACGAAAAATCAGTTTCTTTAACTACCACTTAATGGTTTCACTATTCATCAAAAATTTATGTTTTTCAGAAAAATACCAAAAATTCACCCTAAGATATATTTGATATTATGAATTCAAAAATGATGTCTATTTTAAAAAATTAAAAACATATAAGTTACATTAATTAATTTAATAATTATTTCCCGCTATCAGAACAAATAGCGTGTTTTTATGAAACAATACAAATCAAAAGATTGACACTAGTTTAAGTCCAATTTCAAAGTGAAATTAATTCCAACGACCACTATTGAATTAAATGGTAAAAATAAATTCTAATTTAACTTTAAAAACAATTAAAAAGATAATCTAATCATAGAAATAAATTAGATTAAAAAGAGGTTTTTAGTTAAAATACAACATTTTTCACTATTCATTCAAAAATGAACTTTATCAGAAAAATACCAAAAATTTACACAAAGTAAATTTTGATGTCCCGATTCTAAAGAAGAATTTTATTTGGTCCAATAGAATGTATACGAGTGACCAAAACTATATTTAAATAGGTTTCTCCATCAAAAGTTGATAGTTCGACCTTTTAGTGAATATTAGAAGATTTATGCTTAAAATTGGATTCATTTTCATTTTACACCTCTAACATTTATTGAATGAAAGTAAAAATATTTGACAAAAATATATAATCATTTTTTAGTTAGTTTCGTTCTTTCCCGCCCTTACAATGGCTTGGTGTTAACTATAATTTAAAATAATATTATTTTATTATTAGAGTGCAACGTAAGATTTCAAAGGAACTCATTGTCGCATATTTGGTACGCCATCGAGCATAGTGTTCCCCTTAAAGTAATATTAATATTTTATTCCCAAATATGGATAAATATAAAAATGTTATATTATTTATTTACCTGGGGTGTTACATCCTTCCCCCCCTTTAGGGAATTGTGTCCTCGCAATTTTAAAATTTGGCTCGGAAACTTCATTGAAAGCCCGACATCGGAAAAGGAGTAAATTATACTATCACTTTAAAAGAAAGAAAGGGAAGTAAAAAATGTCACCTGAGTTAACCCATACTAGGGTTCCAGGTATGAAAACATGGATATGGATGAAAAAACAAAGGGTCGTGTTCTGAGGGATTGTGATAGAAAACATGTTTAGGAGAGAAGTTAACCGCCATAAAATCACAAACTTGTGATGGGTTAAACGGTATTGGATTCCCCAGTAGGAAAAGTTAACGGACAATTTTTTTTTGTTACCTTTCATTGAGGAATTTATTTTTGAGCTTAACTAAAACATAGGGAAACATACTTACTTTTCATGTTGACTTTCATCTTTTACTAGATTTCTTACACGAACTCATATTTTCTCCCAAAGATGATTATTTAGGATGACTTGTCTACATTAAGAGAGATATAATCAACTTCTAAAGAATCACCTAATCCACAAAATAGATCTATATACTTCCCATGTCTTTAGACTTTAACAAAAACCAAAACCAAAAATATTAGTACAAGATCAGATAAACCAGAAAAGGATAACCCTTTATAAAAAGAAAATCTATTCTTAATCGACAAAATTTGTCCAACAAAACCCATAGTTCAACGAAGACCATTCGATAAACAATTTTTCCATAAAATTCGTCAAAGTAAACCAAACTAAGATTGAAACCCAAATATTTGAAGGATTTAATCACATAGTCTTCAATGGTAAAAATTAAGACTTATCTCCAAATAACATCAGTTTCTCTTAAAGTCTCATATTGAAAAGTAATTAACCTAATCACATATCCTCCATGATAGGTTAATAATTTCCATAGATTACCCAAAATCAACTTAAACTTAATTCATAAAATCATCTAACTAAAAAGAATAAGTCAAACTAACCAGGGACTTCGCGTAGTCCAATGGTATGTGATAACTACCAGTCACACTTTGGTTGTGGGTTCGATTCCCGCAGCTTTGTCCGACGCGACGGGTTGTCACACGGTCTGTGTGGTGTCCTTTTTATAAATCTCCAAAAATAACCCTAACATGTTTTAACCACAATAGTTTCCTTATACATCTCATTTTCATAAAAATTCATTACGATCTCAACATATTAATTCTTGAAGCCTTATTTCACCACCATAAGATAAAATAAAACGATTCCCAAAATGAATAACAGCATACCTTGATCATGGCATCCACTCAGTTTCATCGTCATCTGGTTCACATAGGTAGAAGTCTCATGCATTACAACAATTAGTTAGATATCCTTCAAAATCATTTTCTTCCTCCATCCAAATACACCTTCTACAACATGGGTCATATGGGTGTTCACAGAAAAACAGTTTTGGAAAATAATCATGTATGACATATAATTCCAAACCATCTGATAAAACATGATTTCTATAAAATAGTCAGACAGAATTTGAGTTGAAACTTTCTATTATTGGTCCTTTTAAAATACCATAAGTATGTGCTGAGAGAATATTTTTTAAAAGAAAATATAATTAGGTTGCGCAAGGGTCTCCTTCCTCGGCACCATTTTTAAAATCATAATATGCTTCAAATTCTTGTTATAAGGTAAAATATTTGAAAATACCTTGATAATATTTACCTTTCTTAAAAATATGAGAATATTGTGAAAATAGTATTTTATTAAATTCAACCCCTGATCCACAATGATAACGATGTATAGTGGAGGTGTTTGATATCTCAAACGACTGCTTGCAAGTGAGTTCTATTCTATAAAAAGTTTCACAATCATCCGAACATGACTTTTCAATAATTATTGCAAGCATGTCACCTGGAAGAGATAGGAATGTCATTTAAGATCATCCTCCTTCCATTCGTAACTGACTTTACATGACCTGGAAAATTTTATAAAACCAGGATTTAACTGAAATAATATATGTAGGGACTAACCATGTGTCTAAAAAAAACACCTAATCCCTAAAGTTGTCTAAACCGACCTTTGATACCAACTATAAAGCCACGACCTTAAACCTTACTTAATATTGAATTAAATGAATAATTCACATTGAGGATATTTTCATTGTTTAGATTTTTAGAGAATTAGGAAATAACTATTACATCTCAAAAGATTACAAATTAGACACTTCTACTAAGTTTCCATAAAATAAAAACTCTTAAAAAGAAACATGTCTAGTTCCATGTTTTAGATAACATGACTTTCCCTTAATCCCATCCTTGACCCTATTCCAAATTAATTCCTGTGAAAAACATTTCAAAAAAACTTGGTGTGAGCATAAAAATCTTAGTAAGGGATAAACAAAGAATGAAAACGGTTAGTTTTTCAAAACAACATGTAAACCATGTATACTTTATCAAAGTAATACTTTTCACCCTTATGATGTAGTAAAAAAAACTATTCACTGAATAAAAGATCATTACATACCCTTTTGTAACCAAAACATTACCATAAGACCCATATAAAGATCACATAACATATAAAGGTAACTTGGGGCATAAACAAACTTAAATAGAATAACCATACGGTCGACTTCCACACATACTTAATGGAATAGTCATACGGCCGACTTCCATACCCAATGCATTGGAGGTTATAACGTAACCACTCGTCCTGGTATTCACTACACCACCCGTCATATGGTTTATCATGTAACCACCTGTAAAATGTCCAAGTACCATCATTACACATCAAAAACTGAAAACATAAACATTTCAATAACAACATTTCATTTGGAATCACAATAAGTAATTCCATGATATTTAATTAATCAATCCATTTTCAAAAACCATTTAAAAGAGATTTTTGAATCAAAGTGTCCCATACCACTTTGAAGATTTTAATGGAATTATAATTTTAAAACATTAATTTCCTAATAAATAAATACTGAAAACCCTTTTTAAAACATGGACATTAAAGATAACGATTTAGAATACTGAATATTTAAAACATTTAAAATGATATATTTGTTAAAGAGTTTTTAACAGAATGAGAGACTCTTGAATACATATTATTGAGGAACAAAATTTAATCTGAGCTTTATAATATCAAGAGAATAAAGGGATTCATGATATAATGTTTCAAAGGACAGTATACACACCATATAAGAGTGAATTGGTGCATAACAACAATTAACTCTCAATGGAAATGTAAATTGAGATGAAATCCATTATAAAGATGGTATCGTTAAATTAAGGATAAATATATCACATAATTATGTGTGAGAAATATAAATACACCCAATATAAGTGGATATTACATGTGAAACAATCAGAGGTCATTCACACAAAATCTTGGAAAAACAAAACCAATGACATAGATATTTAACTCAATGAAATGAGATTGAGTTATGATTTCCCATACAAGTTTGTAATAATTTATCAATGAGATTATTATGTGTAGAAATAGTATATCTACACAAAGGATTGTGGAAATTACAACATAGAGATTCCACACATAATCTTGGCATAATAAAATCAAGAAGTAGAGTTTTAACCCAAAGAATTGAAAGTGGGTTAAGAAGTTCCCTTACAGAAATCCGAGAGCCTAAAGACATCACTTTAAAATTCATAAAATGAGTTGATGAGAGAGAAAATGGTATCTCATCACTTGGACATAAAATTTAAATAATTAAAGATATAGAATAACATATCCCAGCATAATAGTATGTGAATTAAATGACATAACAATAGAAGTCTTTTAAAAAGCGGAGGGTGAAAGGTCACCTTAGCGAGTTGGGTAACTTTCGAAATGTACACCCCAAGGAAGAGGGGTCATAAAATGAAGATGTAAATACCCATAAATGAATTTATAATACAAAAAGTGTATAATAATGGGAAGTACATACACCACTCAAAGGAAATAGTGCAAACATAGCATAAATGTCACGGGAATAAAAGTGAGATGAAAAATCCCTTACGAAAACTCGACAGCCTAAGGGCGCTACTTAAAACTTCCAAAAATAGATTTATGAGATCAAATAGGGTCTCTCATAATATGAACATAAAATTTACAGTATGAGGAATATAAAAGAACATCCCCAAACTTAAGAAAGATGATATTAAAAGAAATGATATAAAATAGAGTACTTAAAAAAAGAGGTTGGATCCCTTACGAAAATTCAGCAGCCTAACGGCGCCACTCAAAACTTCCAAAATGGATTGGTGAAAGAAAATAGGGTCTCTCATCATATGAAAATAAAAATTAAAGTAAGATTAAATTAAAATAACATCCCAATCATAATAAATATGAGCATAAAAGGAATGACATAAAAGAGGGTATTTAAAAATAAAGAGAGGGGTAGGATCCCTTACATCAAGTCTGACTTGTCTTGTTTGTTTCCTTATATTACTGAATAATAAACTTTGGTCAATTTATAATTTCATAAGAACCTCTTTTAAATATTATTAATCAGTTAATATCACATATTATAATGTTATAATAATTGGTTAATAATGTGAGTTCATATCAGATGTTTTTGTCGATGTATGGTACATGAGTCAAAAATGAACTTGTTTGAAAATGATTGTCCGTGTAGTTATAAGTAAATAATCTCCTAAATATTATTAATGATTTAAATATCATATATATCCAGTAAATATTCATTTTATACTACTACATAACATTTGGAGATAAAAAGAAATGAAATGCACCGTTCATGGAGACGGTAGGCCGTACGTACGCATGAACGCTACATTCATTTCTTTGTCATATTAAGGGAATTAAAAATAATTTAGATATATATATATATTATAATTCCAGTATAATATATATTTTATATAGGTCACATATTTTCATTAATTACATTCTTTATACATTCCGGGTATTGCATGAACGAGTCACAACACTTGATGGGGCGGTAGTCCACACTTCCTCGTATGAAATTATCGCATTTGCACAACATTAAAAGCATAACGGAATGTTTTAAATATAAAATTAATAATAATATAGAAAACTTAAATACCATATATATCATAAATAAAATATAGATACATGATAATGGAGACCATTAAAGGTGTTAAAAAAAGATTGAACAATCATCGTTTCCTGAGGCAGAAATTCACCAACCACAGAAACAGTATGTTCTTTAACCATTAGATGAAGGTATGTGTAAGTGTATCTCTAATAATTCACATAAAAACATTCTTAGTATATTTAATATAATTTTTTTGTTACAAAATAAAGGAATAAAAAGAGTTTAGAGGGTTGGAGAGGCAAAATAAAACAAAAGAACACAAGTGAAAACATTACCTTAAAATCGGGTAACTCTTCTGGATTTGAGCTCAAAGGCTTCTTTGGAAAGGATTATTCCAAAAGGTGAGGCTTCAATGATGAATAGTGGGATGTGGAGAGATGAAATGGGAAGGTTTTGGCCGTGCCAAAGTCTTGAGATGTGTGGGTAAGGTGGTAGAGGTGGGGGCCTTTATAAGAGAAAAGGAGGGGCACTCTTGGAAAGTTATAAAATATTACTTTATTATAAAATTATTTTTGGATTTTAAAGGTCCCAAGAGTATATATTTCGAGGATAAGGTGATAAGGTTTCTAAATAAACCCATAAAATTGGGTTTTTACAAGTTTAGATCTTATATTTTACATTATCTTTTCATTTTATTTAAATCGTTAAATAATGAGGTAATCACTGCATCATCATGGTTTCATAAATAATTTAATATATTTAGTGTCTAAAAATTATAAAAAAACTATCATGATGTTGGAAGTATTTTTTTATTTCTAATTAATATTTATAGTAAAAAATATGACTTGAATAACCCCATGTAAAAAAGTTTTTTAGTAAAACAACACATGTTTGTGACATTTTAATTTTAACATTAAATAAAAAGATATTAATGTCATTTTCCTACCAAAGTGGCTCCATGGGGTCCCCAAGTTGACCCATGGATTTTCTTGGTCGGCCATGACACATCCAATAAGGTTAGGATATGTTTCATGTTCATTTTATTTTATTAAAACATTATTTTTACCTTAAATTACACTATTTACCTTTAATCGCGATTAATAAAACTTAAAAGTTACTATTCACCAAAAATTATTTAAATCCCATTAAACCACATTTTACATCCTAATGAAAACCATGTATGTAGGTTTTTTGAAAACAAATCACAGAATTGGTAAAGATTCATTTAAATGAAAAATCAGTTTCTTTAACTACCACTTAGTGGTTTCACTATTCATCAAAAATTGAAGTTTTTCAGAAAAATACCAAAAATTCACCCTAAGATATATTTGATATTCCGAATTCAAAAATGATTTCTATTTTAAAAAATTCAACACATATAAGTTAAATTAATTAATTTAATAATTAATTCCCTCTGTCAGAACAAATAGCGTGTTTTTATGAAACAATATATGTCAAAAGATTGACAGTAGTTTAAGTCCAATTTCAAAGTGAAATTAATTCCAATGACCAATATTGGATTAAATGGTAAAAATATATTCTAATTTCACTTTAAACCCAATTAAAAAGATAATCTAATAATATAAATAAATTAGATGAAAAAGGGGTTTTGAGTTAAAATACAACATTTTTCACTATTTATTAAAAAATTAACTTTATCTGAAAAATACCAAAAATTTACAAAAATTAAATTTTGATGTCCAGATTCTAAAGAAGAATTTTATTTGGTATTATAGGATGTATAAGAGTGACCAAAACAATATTTAAAAAGGTTTCTCAATCAAAAGGTGATAGTTCGACCTTTTAGTGAATATTAGAAGATTTGTGCTTAAAATTGGATTCATTTTCATTTTATGCTTCTAATATTTATTGGATGAAAGTAAAAATATTTGACAAAAATATATAATCATTTTTTAGTTAGTTATGTTCTTTCCTGCCATTACAATGGCTAGGCATTAACTACCATTTAAAATAATATTATTTTATTATTAGAGTGCAACGTAAGATTTCAAAGGAACTCGTTGTCGCGTATTGGGTACGCCTCGAGCATAGCATTCCATTTAAAGTAATATTAATATTTTATTAATAAGTATGTATAAATATAAAAATGGCATATTATTTATTTACCTGGGTGTTACATCCTTCCCCCCTTTTGGGAATTGCATCCTCACAATTTTAGAATTTGGCATGGAAACTTCATTGAAATCCCCACATTGGAAAAGGTGTAAATTAAACTATCACTTTAAAAGAAAGAAAGGGGCATAAAAAGTTCACCCGAGTTAACCCATACTAGGGTTCCATTTATGAAAACATGGATATGGAAGAAAAAAACAAAGGGTCTTGTTCTGAGGGAGTGTGATAGAAAACATGTTTAGGAGAAAGTTAACCGCCATAAAATCACAAACTTGTGATGGGTTAAACGGTATTGGATTCCCCAGTAGGAAAAGTTAACGGAAAAAAAATTTAGTTACTTTTCATTGAGAAATTCATTTTTGAGCTTAACTAAAACATAATGAAACATACTTACTTGTCAGGTTGACTTTTAACTTTTATTAGATTTCTTACACGAACTCATATTTTCTCCCAAAGATGAGTATTTAGGATGAATTGTTTACATTAAGAGAGCTATAATCAACTTCTAGAGAATAAACTAATCCACAAAAGAGAACTATATACTTCCCATGTCTTTAGACTCTACCAAAAACCAAAACCAAAAAGGTTAATAAAAGATCAGATAATCCAGAAAAGGATAACTGTTTATAAAAAGAAAATCTATTCTTAATCTCCAAAATTTGTCCAACAAAACCCAAAGTTCAACGAAGACCATTCGATAAAAAAAAATTTGATAAAATTCCTCATATTAAACCAAACTAAAATTTAAACCCAAATATTAGAAGGATTTTATCACATAGTCTTCCAAGGAACAAATTTATACTTATCTCCAAATAACATCAGTTGCTCTTAAAGTCTCATATTGAAAAGTAATTAACTATATCACATATCCTCCATGATAGGTTAATAATTTCCATAGATAACCTAAAATCAACTTACTCTTAATTCATAGAATCATCTAACTAAAACGAATAAGTCATACTAACCAGGGACATCACATAGTCCAGTGGATGGCGATAAATACCAGTCGCACTTTGGTTGTGGGTTCGATTCCCGCAGCTTTGTCCGACATGACGGGTTGTCACACGGTTTGCGTGTTTTCCTTTTTATAAAACTCCAAAGATAACCCTAACAAGTTTTAACCTCAATAGTTTCCTTATACCTTTCATTTTCATCCAAATTCATTACGATCTCAACAACTTAATTCTTGAAGTCTTATTTCACCTCCATAAGATAAAATAAAACGATTCCCAAAATGAATAACATCATACCTTGATCATGGCGTCCACTCGGTTTTATCGTCATCTTGTTCACGTAGGTATAAGTCTCATGAATTACAACAATGATTTAGAGATCCTTCAAAATCATTTGCTTCCTCCATCCAAATACACCTTGTACAACATGGGTCATATGGTTGTTCACAGAAAAACAGTTTTGGAAAATAATCATTTATGACATATAATTCCAAAACATCTGACAAAACATGATTTCTATAAAATAGTCGGATAGAATATGAGTTGAAACTTTCTATTATTGTTCATTTTAATATACCATATCTATGTCCTAAGAGACTATATTTTAAAATCAAATATAAATAGGTTTCGCAAGGGTCTCCTTCCTCAGCACCATTTTTAAAATCATATTATCCTTCATATTCATGTGATAAGGTAAAATATTTTAAAATAACTTGATAATATTTACCTTTCATGAAAATATGAGAATATTATGAAAATAGTATTTTTTTAAATACAACACATGATCCACAATGATAAATAGGTATAGTGGTGGTGTTTGATATCTCAAACAACTGCTTGCAAGTGAGTTGTATGCTAGAAAAAGTTTCACAATCATTCGAACATTACTTTGCAATAATTATTGCAAGCATGTCATCAGGAAGAGATAGGAATGTCGTTCGAGATCCTCCTCCTTCCATTCGTAACTGAATTTAATTGACCAGAAAAAAGTTATAAAACAAGGATTTAACTGAAATAATATATATAGGGACTAGCCATGTGTCTAACAAACACTCCTAATCCCTAAAGTTGTCTAAACTGACCATTGATACCAACTATAAGGCCCCGGCCTTAAACCTTACATAATATTGAATTAAATGAATAAATCCTATTGAGTATCTTTTCATGGTTTAGTGTTTTAGAGAATTAGGATATAAATATTACATCTCAAAAGATTACAAAGTAGACACTTCTACTAAGTTTCCATAAAATAAAAACTATTAAAAATAAACATATCTAGTTCCATGTTTTAGATAGCATGACTTTCCCTTGATCCCATCCTTGACCCTATTCCACATTAAGTCCTGTGAAAAACATTCCAAAAAAAACATGGGGTGAGCATAAAAAGCTCAGTAAGGGATACGCAAAGAATGAAAACTGTTAGATTTTCAAAACAACAAGTAAACCATGTATACTTTATCAAAGTAATACTTTTCAAATTTATGATGTAGTAAAAAAACTCTTCACTGAATAAAAGATCATTACTTACCCTTTTGTAACCAAAAGATTACCATAAGACCCATATAAAAAACACATAACATATAAAGGTAACTTGGGACATAAACATACTTAAAAGGAATAACCATACGGTCGAATTCCACACATACTTAATGGAATAGCCATAAGGCCGACTTCCATACCCAATGCATTGGAGGTTATAACGTAACAACCCGCCCGGGTATTCATGGCACCACCTGTCATATTGTTTATCACGTAACCACCCGTAAAATGTCCAAGTACCGTCATTAAAAATAAAATACTGAAAATATAAACATTTCAATAACAACATTTCATTCGTAATCACAATAAGTAATTCCATGATATTGAATTAATCAATCCATTTTCAAAAACCATTTAAAAGAGATTTTTGAATCAAAGTGTCCCATACCACTTCGAAGCTTTTAATGGAATTATAATTTTAGAACATTAATGTGATTATAAATAAATAATGAAAACCATTTTGAAAACATGGACATTAAAGATAAATATTTAGAATAATGAATCTTTAAACCATTTAAAACGATATTTTTGTTAAAGAGTTTTTAACAGGATGAGAGACTATTGAATAAAAATAATTGCGGAATAACATTTAATCCGAGATTTATAATATCATGAGAATAAAGGGATTCATGATATAATATGTCAAAGGATAGTATACACACCATATAAGAGTGAATTGGTGCATAACAACATTGAAGTCTCAATGGTAATGTAAATTGAGATGAAATCCATTATAAAGATGGTATCCTAAAATTAAGGATAAAACTATCACATAATTATGTGTGAGAAATATAAACACACCCAATATAAGTGGGTATTAAGTGTGAAACAATCAGAGTTCATTCACACAAAATCATGGAAGAACAAAACCAGTGACATAGATATTTAACTCAATGAAATGAGATTGAGTTTTGATTTCCCATACAAGTTCGTAAGAATTTATCAATGAGATGATTATGTGTAGAAATAGTATATCTAAACAAAGGTTTGTGGAAATTACAATATAGAGATTCCACACATAATCTTGGAATACTAAAATCAATAAGTAGAGGTTTAACACAAAGAATTGAAAGTGGGTTAATAAGTTCCCTTACAGAAATTCGACTGCCTAACGACGTCACATTAAAATTCAGAAAATGAGTTGATGAGAGAGAAAATGGTATCTCATCACTTGGACATAAAATTTACATAAATAAGGATATATAAGAATATATCGCAACATAATAGTATGTGAATTAAAAGACATAACAAAAGAAGTCATTTAAAAAGAGAAGGGTGAAAGGTCCACTTACCGAGTTGGGTAACTTTCAAAACATACACCCCATGGAAGAGGGGTCATACAATGAAGATGTAAATACCCATAAATAAAATTATACTACACAATGTGTATAATAATGGTCAGTACATACAAAAATCAAAGTAAATAGTGGCAAACGTAGCATAAATATCACGGGAATAAAAGTGAGATTAAAAATCCCTTACGAATACTCGGCAGCCTAACGACGCCACTTAAAACTTACAAAAATGGATTTATGAGATCAAATAGGGTCTCTCATAATATGAAAATAAAAATTACAGTAATAATAATATAAAATAACATCCCCAAACATAAGAAATATGAGCTTAAAAGAAATGACATAAAAGAGAGTACTTAAAAAGAAAAAGAGAGGTTGGATCCCTTACGAAAATTCGGCAGCCCAACGACGCCACTCAAAACATCCAAAATGGATTGATGAAATAAAATAGGGTATCTCAACATATGAAAATAAAATTTAATTTAAGATTAATATAAAATAACATCCCAATCATACGAAATATGAGCTTAAAAGGAATGACATAAAAGAGTGTATTTAAAAAGAAAGAGAGGGGTAGGATCTCTTACCTCAAGTCTGACTTGTCTTGTTCGTTTCTTTATATTCATGAATAATAAACTTTGGTCAATTTATAATTTCTTAAGGAAATATTTTAAAGATTATTATTTAGTTCATATCACATATTATACTGTTATAATAATTGGTTAATAATGTGAGTTCATATCAGATGTTTTTGTCGAAGTTTGGTACATGTGTCAAAAACGAACTTGTTTGAAAATGATTGCCCATGTAGTTATATGTAAATCATCTCCAGAATAGTATTAATGATTTAAATATCATATATATCCAGTAAATATTCATTTTATACTACTACATAACATTTGTAGATAAAAATAAATGAAATGCATCGTTCATGGAGACGGTAGGCCGTACGTACGCATGAACACTACTTTCATTTCATTGTCATATTAGTGGAATTAAAAATAATTGAGATATATATATATATATATATATTATAATTCCAGTATAATATATCTGTTATATAGGTCACATATGTTCATTAATTTCATTCTTTATACATTCCATGTCTTGCATGAACGAGTCATATCACTTGAGGGGGCGGTAGTCCACACTTCCTTGTATGAAATTATCACATTTGCACAACATTAAAAGCATAAAGAAATTTTTTTAAATATAAAATTCAGAAGAATAGATAAAACATAAATACCATATATATCATAAATAAAATATATTTTCATCATAATGGCCACCATTAAAGGTGTTAAAAGAAGATTGAACAATCATCATTTCGTGAGGTAGAAATTCACCAACCACAAAAACAATATGTTCTTTAACCATTAGACGAAGGTGTGTGTAAGTGTAGCTCGAATACTTCACATAACAACATACTAGTATATTGAAGATACTTTTTTTGTTACAAAATGATGGAATAATAAGATTTTAGAGGGTTGGAGAAGCAAAATAAAACAAAATAACACAAGTGAAGACATTACCTTAAAATCGGGTAACTCTTCTTGATTTGAGCTCAAAGGCTTCTTTGGAAAGGATTATTCCCAATGGTGAGTCTTCAATGATGAAGAGAGGGATGTGGAGATAGGAAATGGGCAGGGTTTGGCCGAGCCAAAGGCTTTAGAGGTGTGGGTAAGGTGGTAGAGGTGGGGGCCTTTTATAAGAGAAAATGAGGGGCACTCTTGGAAAGATATAAAATATTACTTTATTATAAAATGATTTCCAGATTTTAAAGGCCTAAAAAGGATATATTTAGAGGATAAGGTGATAAGGTTTATAAATACACCCATCCAATAGGTTTGTTATATGTTTAGTTCTTAGATTTTACATTTTCATTTCATTTTATTTAAATCGTTAAATAATGAGGTAATCGCTGCATCATCATGGTGTCATAAATAATTTAAATGATTTAGTCTCTAAAAATTATAAAAAAATATCATGATGTAGGAAATATTTTTATCTTTCTAATGAATATTTATAGTCAAATATATTAATTTTATAACCCCATGTAAAAATTGTTTTAGAAAAACAACACATGTTTGTGACATTTTAATTTTAACATTAAATAAAAATATATTAATGTCATTTTCCTACCAAAGTGGCTCCATGGGCTCCCCAAGTTTACCCATAGATTGTCTTGGTCGTCCATGACACATAAAATAAGGGTAGGACATGTGTCATGTTCATTTCATATTATTAAAACATTATTTTTACCTTAAATTACACTAATTACCTTTAATCGTGATTAATAAAACATAAAAGTTACTATTTACCAACAATTATTTTAATCTCATTGAACCAAATTTTACTTCCTAATGATATCCGTGTATGTCGGAATTTTTAAAATCAAATCACACAAGTGGAAAAGTTTCATTTAAATGAAAAATAAATTTCTTTAACTACAACTTAGTGGTTTTACTAATCATCAAAAATTGATGTTTTGCAGAAAAATACCAAATAATAACCCTAAGCTATATTTGATATTCCGAATTCAAAAATTTTGTCTATTTTAAATAAATTAAAAACATATAAGTTACATTAATTAATTTAATAATTAATTCCCGCTGTCAGAACAAATAGCGTGTTTTTATGAAATAATATATATCAAAAGATTGACACTAGTTTAAGTGCAATTTCAAAGTGAAATTAATTCCAATGACCACTATTGGATTAAACGGAAAAAATATATTCTAATTTCACTTTAAAACCAATTCAAAAGATAATATAATCATGTAAATAAATTAGATTAAAAAGAGGTTTTGAGTTAAAATATAACATTTTTCACTATTCATTAAAAAATGAACTTTATCGGAAAAACACCAAAAATTTACACAAAGTATATTTTGATGTCCCGATTCTAAAAAAGAATTTTATTTGGTCCAATAGAATGTATAAAAGTGACCAAAACTATATTTAAAGAGGGTTCTCCATCAAAAGGTGATAGTTCGACCTTTTAGCGAATATTAGAAGATTTATGCTTAAAATTGGATTCATTTTCATTTTACGCATCTAACATTTATTGGATGAAAGTAAAAATATTTGACATAAATATATAATCATTTTGAAGTTAGTTACATTCTTTCCCCACCTTACAATGTCTAGGCGTTAACTACCATTTAAAATAATATTATTTTATTATTAGATTTCAACGTAAGATTTCGAAGGAACTCGTTGTCGCGTATTGGGTACACCATCGAGCATAGCGTTCCATTTAAAGTAATTTTAATATTTTATTCAGAAATATGGATAAATATAAAAATATAATATTCTTTATTTACTTGGGGTGTTAGAATTTGGTTATTCTAATTGTAGGGGCTCTGTAATGGTTCTATGAAGATATTTTTCTAGGGTACCAACATGTTTTCCTTATGTTCCAATGGGGTTATAATTAATCATTTCATCAAAATTTAAGTATCATGGCCCTTGATTTGTGTTTCCTATGAGTATTCACTTTGTTAATTAATTATTCCATGTCTCATGATTACTGAACTAAATATTGATGGGTTTGAATTATCTTATGTTATACACATTCACTAGAGCTATGTCATCATTCCCTGTTTCCTTATAATGACATTGAATCAATAAGGACTAAATTTACCCATAAAGATTATTTGAGAAAAAAATTATTATCTTCTCTATATACCCTTGTTTTTTGGAATGGTCTTACATTTTTTTTCCGAATAAGGTTACTAGATTCGAATAACTTTTTAAGATATGTTGTTGATCTTTACGATTGAGTTTTTTATAAATACTTGTTGTTAAGAGTTTGTTGTAAATATATATATCTCTAAACCTAAAATATCATTAGGTATATGTATGATCCAATACATATTTGTGATGTTATATGTTTAAAATGGTATCAATTGGATCACATTTTTTAGCATCATGTTTATAAATATGAAGATTATGTTTTTACAACCAGATCCTGGAGTGTGCGTTTGGATCACTTATAGAAAAGAATTTTAATATAATATACCATTGTATCCTAGACCAAAAATAGGCAATATGAAAAGTAATAACCAATTTTAAAAATATTTATATCTTTTTAGATAAAAAAATATATTTTCTTTTATTAATTTCATTAAATGCTTCCAATTGCTGATTAATCATTAAAATGGGTTTTATTTTTTCGAGAAATTAATATAATTAATTTCCTCCTAGTTTTAGGAAATAAAATTAACAACTGAAAATAATTTTGGAAATTAAAATTTCTAATTTATATGATATTAACTTATTGAGAATTTTATGGAAAGATTAAATTTTTATGAATACCAAATAATATTGAATTTTATTAAATATTATCTTTTCATTTAAAAATTACAAAAAGATAACATTTTCATGAATTTGTAAAATTAAAATTTTTAAAATTATATTATTTGTAATATAGTTATGTTTATTGGAATCAATTTTATATTTAATTTTTATATATAATCATTTCAAACTAATGAAAATAAATTATTTAGAAAAACATATTTTCATCATAATTGAGAGTTTAATTTTGATTTAAATTCTATTGAAATTTTGATTCATATTTGATAAATATGATTAAATATTTTTAATAATCATGATAAAAATTAGGAAATAAGGTCAAAATTATTTTTTCATAATGAATAATGAAAATAAAAAATTATGTTATTTTAATTAGGGGTAAAACCGGTTTTCTAGGGGTTAAACTAAAAATATATTGAATAAAATATCTTAAAAACGTTTATAATTTCTATTCTAGGGAAATATTTATACCATATCACAGATAATGTTCTATAATGGTCCTTTTTATCCATTTTTCTAGGAAGGTCACATGAAATTATTTTAAAATGTTGAAAAATTACAACAATGCTACTCAACACAATTATAAAAGGAAACCTCCTACCCTCTCTTAATCACACCTCTTAATCCATTTAGCATGAAAAAAACAACAAAAATAACCTCCAAAAATCATTATCTATGTTATATTTCTAACTTAATTCCCAAAACTCTATCCCTATGGACCTTAATAAGAGATCCAAAGGTATATTTTCGTAAAAAAGGTAATTGTCTTAACCAATATCTTTTTTTGTGCTTCTTCATTTACCACCTTCAATTATATTTCAATAATCACAATATGATAAAATCACAATCTAAAATTTAATGATATGATCTTATGTTTATTTCATAACTTATATAATTCTCATCTTCTATCCAATGGGAAACAAAATCATCAATCTTATGTACGTTGAGCTACCACGTCACGAACTAATGTAATTCACCTTTCATCACTACCTCAGCAGCTATATATATAATAATAGAATTAGTATATATATAAATATTATAATTTTGACATAATTATAAATATATTATTTTAATATAACATCTACCATATTTCATTCTAATCTATTGGAAATGATAATGTCACACATGTATTTGTATAGACTTCCGCCTCAACAATGTGATGTGATTTATTTTTCATTTCACCATTACATGGATAATAATAAGGATATATTTAATTAATATATTTTATAAATGTTAAATAATTATTATTGTTTGAATTTTAAAATAATATTTACAATTATTTAATTCCATCCATTGAAAAGTCAAATTAATGTTCATGTGTTCTTATAATATATTGTCTCAATGAGTTATATAATTTATTTCCATATTTATATAATTTATGAATGAATAATATATATATATATATATATATATTATGTCACTATTAATATTGTGGAGATAATTTATCTAAGATCAATGTACAATGACCAGAACAATCGAAATGAAACTCCAATGATAAACAAAATTAGTAACCCCAAAATAATGATTTAAATAAGGAATTATTAATAAATAGATGTTAAAATATTATAATTGGGTAAATTATAAAATTATATATATATTATTAGTATTTTATATATTAATAAAAAAAATTAATTTATTATACAAGAGTTTGGAATGCTTCTAATTCAAGTGAAACTTAGCATAAGGGATTTTCCTCAGACTTTTACTTCTATGAGACATATCATTATAGCCAATTTATTTTATTAATCTGGTTTATTGAATTCTCATTTAGTGATTTTATGATAATACTAATGATATTTATTTTAATATATATATCTATACATGTTTCAATATTTCATGAGGTAATATTTTAATGTTACCAAAGTGGTAAATATTTTATGTAACAATCTAATTATTTTTTTGAGATTTTTATGATTATGTTTTTATTGATATTATGAAATATCCCTATATAAACTTATTAATTTTAATTTCATTTGTTTATTTCGTCATAATACTCTTTTTCCATTAATTTTCATCACGTTATTTTATAAAGACATTGAAATAATTTTTTTTAAGGAGAACCTGCATTATTTTTCTCTTCAATTGAAATTCCCTATTCATGAATATCTATGGTTAAATAAAATTTTTCATAATTATATTTAAAAATATACTATTATTTTTAATATTTATTTCATCCAATATATGATTATTTCAATTTTTTTAAAATGTATCTTCTTGTGCTTTTTCCAATGAGTTGCATTTTATCATTTTAGAAAAATGTCTAAGAAATGTTATGTTTTAAAATATTTAGTGTGACTAGATTTTCCTACCATCATGACTGATCAATGATTCAAAGAATACTTTAAATTTTTTTAAGGTTATTTTAAAATAAAAAAAACATTAACATTTCGGAGACTTTTAGAGTTTAAATAATTGATATCTATGAAAAAGATTGTTTTCCTCAAGGAATATTCTAGTTATTATTTTAAATTAATTTTCATTTGTGCCAATATTTTCATATGTATATAATATTTTACAATAAATATTATCCAATGATACAATAAAAATTCATTCTAGGTATGGTTTATTATGAAGATATTTTTATGAATCCAATCTACTTTCTATGGGTTATGCTGTGATGAAATTAAGAAATTTTCATGAAACCCATTTTTTTAGTTACATATTATGTAATGAAATGATATAAATTTTAAGATATTGTGTAATACATATGCATGTTTTTCATTATGTGACTAGTGGGACTAAAAATAATAAATCCCTCTATTGAATTGGGAAATTTATTAAATATCAAGGTATAGTTATGGGAAACAAGTTCATGTTCTTCATCTGTTATGGGACACATGTTCAAGTGTTCGATTCACTATGGGAAAATAAGACAATGTTCTTAATACACAATGTGAAACAGGCGATAATGCTTGATCCGTTATGATTTTATGGCCTCATTAGTTTACCTTCACATATGCAATATTTTCAATTCATATGATAGCGCCACACATTTTTGACATAATCTTGTGTTTCATGACTGGTTTATAAAGATTTCACACATTTATGATACTTTCCTTTTGAAATGATATTTTTATATTCCATGAATCATGTTTAAGACTGTTAAAAGGATGTGAATGAGCTTTTAAAGTTGTGATCATGATGTCATACCCTTATCATTATAATATTCTTTCAAAAGACCATCATTTGATATCTCCCATGTTTACCCTTACATGGCATCGAATCTCACCCTTTATTATGTTTCCATTATCTAGGTTTTGAAGAAAGGATTCTTAGTGTATGAATATGAGTTTCAAAAATGATATGATCATATCGGGAGAATTTAAATATATTTCATGAAAATAGATAAATGAGTATCATGTGTCCAAAAAAAAAGAATGGTCCTTGGGCATCTATTTGTGAAATTAATATGGTATTCATCTATTTGATATGATATCTATATATGAAAATATTAGGTCAATATAGTAGGTATGAGATCGTATAATTAATAAATATTTGTTGATTAGTATTTGGTGAAATCCCTCGGTATAATTTTCTATATGGGATAACATTTTAAGGTTTTTGTAATAGCCCTCAATAACCTAAGTTTAACCAACAGCCCCATTGATTGGGAATAATGTGTCATGATTTAGACATATTTTGAAAAATATTTCATTATTATATGACAGTTAAGCATGACTATTATATCATTATTCTTATAATTTTTTTAGGTTTTATTCAATGGTTTTAAATAGGAGACATCATGATAACAATTTATGTTACTGAAAATTAAATTATTTCCCACATGTGTGAAAAAATACTATAGGAAGTGGAATGCAATGTACTTTTATTATTCTTATGAAAAATTCTCATGACATGAACTATATTGTGATTAAAAATGATAAATGGATGAAACCACATACAATTGAGACTTTCGTGTTGAAAAATACACTATATTTTTGTGGTCTTATAACCCACCAGTGGTTAAGTGATTGATCATCAACATTGAGAAAATATTTTATGTCCTCTAGTGCATAGAATATGAAATTATTGTCATATCCATTTATAATTTTTAAGGTGATCCAAATCAATGGTGGAACATTATTAAGAATTAAATACAATGGGATGAAATTGACTCCATGTAATGGGATGAGTTTAATATGATAATTTTCAGTATTTACTTACCCTATATTCAACGTAAAAAGATAGAGATGGAATTCCTAGAGCATAGGAGAAATGATGAAAACCCCATTGTTACTAATGAGGAATATTTTAAAATACCTGAAATTTAATATTATAGTTTAATAATTATCCATGAATGAAAAATTGATCGATTCCTTAGTGGTTTAATACCTTGACTCTGAAAGGATTTATCTATATGTATATATTAAATAATCATTTTAGGTGAACTCATGTTATAAATAAAAATTGAATATTCCCACAATTCCCATAGTTTGGATAATATATGGAATATTGAGTCTCATTAATTCTTTAATAAATTTCATGGTGGAATAAAATCACATCAATATACATTTCAGAATTGTGGGTTGGTCGAAAATTCCCCTGAATTTAAAAACTGAAATTAATGATCTTGTTAATGCAATGTAGGTGAACAGTACTCCAACTAAGAACCATCCACACTCACATGATTCAATTATAAGGAGTGTTGGATTTATTAAAACCTGTGCTTGAATCTGAGGTTTTATAATGATGATTGGAATTAGAAGCCTCTTAATAGAATAGATAAAGATAAATATCATGTGATCATGACTAATAAAGTGGGTTATGAGAATTATGTGGTGAGTGGTACACTTATTATCCACTCTATAAAAGATAATTTTATATTCTATTCTATCACGGGTGACTCCTTTAAATCAATGACATTTTAAAAGGGTTTAGAATTTATATCTAAAGAATTCTATACTGAGTTATTTATGGAAACAACTAATGGAATGATGGTCCCATATCAAGTATGTAGTTTTTCTGGGATTGATATTTTGACAGAAAATATATCCTTAAAATATTTTTATTCACCTTTGAGTTTAATTCTATGTGATTATATGCATTGATTTACTTTATTTATATGGATCCCATATCATTTTCACTGAAGGGAGTCACCTTTTGTTTTCAAGATGAACATATGGTCATTGTTTGGTGTGATGATGAATACAAACATCCAAATAATGTTACCTCTATATTTTCTTGTTTAATTACTATCCATTAAATATATTTTTCTAATATGGATTGGGAGAATCTCAACATAAATGATTATTCTATTAATTTGGATTTTCATTGTATCTTTCGATAATAATTTTATAGTTTTACTATGTGTTATAAAGTTTCAATTTCAATATATTTAATGATTTTTTCAATATTTATTTCGAGGACCCCATATAGAATGGACCCAATTGAGTTGTAGTAATTGAAGAAAAAACTCTAATTGATTACTAAAAATGGATTTATTCGGCCAATTGTGTATCTTGGTGGTGGAAAAGTTATTTTTTTATGAAGAAATATTTATCAATGCCTATATTATGTGATTATCCAAAACATAACAAGATCACTATTAAGAAATAGTATCCTCTTCCCCATGTCAATGATTTGTTTCAAATTTTATGAGGAGTTAAATAATATTATAATATTGATATATGATCTAAATACTAGTAGTTAAAAGTAAAAAAATGAACACATTATGAATAAATCATTTTATACAAGGTATGAACAATAAGAATTTAAACTGATTCCATTTTGTCTAACAAAATCACAAAATGTCATCATGGATTTAATTATAATATCCCTTAATGATTACTTTGATCATTTATTGGTAGTATTTATATATTTTATTATTATAAATTAAAATATAATGGAAGAGAAGTAAGATCACAAGAGAATTGTACTAAAAAATGAGGATAGATAAATTATATGAAAAATTTACAAAGAATGAGTTAATGATTTGGAATGTTTAATTATTGGGACATATAATCTCTTATGAGGTTATTTTGGTGGATCCTTAAAATATCTAAGGTGAAAAGAATTGTATATTCCAACCTTGGTCACATATATCTATATTTTTATTATTTTGGATGGAAACTATGGGTAATTTGTGGAAAATTATTCATTGTTTTCCAATCCACTCACCAAAATGGATCCATGATTATTTTAATAGTAGAATAGTTGTAAAATTTTATAGTACATAAGAGAAGATTTGTGAGTACACCTTTTCTAACATTACCCAACAATAGATAATAGTTTGTAATCTACAATGATAAAGTAAAAATAGGGTAGGATGCATTCTCGTGCACAATGAATTGGTTCTATATTAGGTATCACATTTATTTAATGTTCCTAAAAAATATTACCCAACTCATGATTTAGAGTTTGATATTTTAATTTTTTATCAAATATATGGAGTAATTATACTTTTGAAGAAATATGTGATATTTTTCTCATCATAACAAATTAAAGTATATATTCACTCCAAATGTTCTGAATATGCACTAGAGAAGATGATTGGTGTTGATTAAAGATTATGAATTCTCAATAAATTACCACTATTGGAGGGAAAAAGAGGCGCTAAAAGAATTGAGTTGAAATTATCAGGTCAGGTTAATTATTGATGAGTATTATGAATGATCTAATATTTCTAGATTTAGAAATATTTATGTAAGGGGGAAATATAATCTTTATAGAATCAATTTTAAATCATTTATCTATGTATGGTTTAAAGAGGCATAAACGGAAGATATTGAGGTGTAAAATAATTTGAGAAATGTCCCTAAGTTTACCTATGATTATGATGGAATGATAATGATCGGTAATCCTGTATGTTTTCCATCCATAACTAATTTGAATGACTTGTTACATGAGACTCATAGTTTGTTATTCCCTATTAATCTAAATAGTATGATAATGGATAGAGATCTGAAGCAATATTTATGGTCGGACAATACGATGTGAGATATTGAAAAATATGTATCTCAATTCATAATATGTTATCAAACTAATGATGAGAGGAAAGATTCAAAGAGTAATTTAAAAAAATTACACATAGTAGAATTGATATAAGATAACATCACCATGGTTTTTATCATCAATATAATGAAAATAACTAATGGATATAACTATATTTGAGTTATAGTCAATCACAATAAAAATTCATCACACCAAATATACAACAGAGATTATCTATCTATTTTATCATCCTACCAAAATAAACATTAAATAATTTTTGAGGATATATGGAGTTCCATATTTCATTATATTTTACTGGGATTTGAGGTTTACCTCAATATTTTTGAGTGGTAGTAAGTAGGCACTGGTTAAAGAAGTGAGTTTTAGTGCTTCTTATCATCCCCATATAGATTTTAAGTATTAGTGGGTCATTCAAACTCTTGATAATATGTTCGAATCTAATTCTATGGATTTTTAAGTGTGTTTGGATCAACACCTTAACATTGACATTTTTTTCAAAAAAAAAATCTTTCAGTCGAGATTTAATATGTCTCCTAATGAATCCCTTAATTGAAATAACTATATGACTCTAACATTATTGGATTATGTTGGTGAAATGAAGTTATTGGTACCACTACATCAAAAAATTCCATTAATATTGCTAGCCTTTATCATCTCTAGAAAATAACTGTGATAAACATACCCTTTACTAGGGGTAAAACAAGCACTGATAAAGGGTAACTATTATCATATCTTTTTTTCTAGCGTTGATAAAAGACATGCGTTATCAGTGCATATTTTTTATCATTGATTAAAGGAAACTATTATCTACCCATTTTGTTAGCACTGAGAAAAGGGTTTCCTTTATTAGTGAATTATGTTTAGTGCTGAAAAAGGACACCCTTATCAATGCTTTATTTTCACCACGCATAAAGGAATCCCTTTTCAGTGATTTTTAAGGTATGAATAAAATGAAATAATTAAATAGATAAAAAATAAATATTACTTTATTAAAATAATTTTAAAAAATATTTCATCAAATAGTTATTGATGAAAATGAATAATTTGATTATACTTTATATAAATTATAATTAGTATAAATTTTATATATAGATATATTTAAATTAAAAATTACAGAAATTAAAATTAAAAATAATAACATTGAAAAAAATATTAAACATTTTATTAATTAAAAACATATTGATAATGTTAATAACTAGTATAAAGTAAAAATTTAGGTATACATATAATTGTATACAAATATGACAAATATAAAAAATATTATTTATGATTTACATTTAGTAGTAATATATTTAGTGAGAAAAGGTTAATAATTAAAAATTATTATGAATTTAAAATACTGACTAATTGAGTTGAGTAATGGATATAATTGAATTGTTTTTTTATTTTAAAATTTATCAAAGATCAATCATATTATATTGATTTCACATATACATAATTAATTCATTTATATATATATACTTTCATAAACAAATTTTTTTTGGAATATAATTGTTTTTTTAATTTATTATATATATTTATTTATTCTTTTTTTATATTTTTCATATGTATTCATCATTATTTCAATATAAATCCATTTTTTGGACTTATATGAATCAAAAATATCCACATTTTCAACATTTAACAAATTTTAAATATATCAATTTTACTCATTTTTAACATACATGAAATTAAGATTAAATATTCATTAATAATGATAAAAATAAATATTTGAAACTATATTTATAAATAAATATATTTATAAATGTATATGTAGTATATTTATACATTTTTAATTATAAATAATATATTAATATTTGAGTAAAAAATATTTATATAATTTTAAATAAGTAATTGTAAAATTATAATAAATTTATTTAAATATGGAATATATATATACCATATATATATATATATATCATTTTATAAATATATATAATGATATAAATATTATTTTCTAAAAATGTATTTATATAATTATAAGTAAATAATTATATATTCAAATAATTATAAAATTAATATTTTATAAAAATTATTATTATAAGTATTATAATTCTATATAAGAAATATAATTTTTTAAAAAATAATTTATTTAAAAAAATATTATAAATATTTATCAATGATTTTTGAGAGATGATAAAAATAGAGATTTATCATCACTGATAAATGGTATCATTATCAAATCTTTTTTGGATGCCCATATAAAATTGTCACGATATTTTTTAAGAACCCTCACTATGAAAAACACGTTCATGATATGTAAATATCGCAACGGAAGTGACCAACTTCTAGTGCCCCTAATTTTCAAATTCAAGCACGAATCATGGCTATATCATGGATCTATAAATTCCTTAGCTTGAATACAAGGCTCGTTCAATTTAGGGGTTGAACCAAATCTAAGCTCAAATGAAATCTAGGTTTTTTATGTCTCTATTTTCCCTCGATTGTCTACAGTGACTTTTCTTCCCACATTCATGTAAAACAAAAAATCCCATTGCACTATCCTCTAATAAATCAACTGATAATTTATTTTTTTTCTTTTTAATGAGGACTGAGCTTATTGAAAGAGCTGATGTTGTTTATATTAAAACAATGTATAAAATATTTACACTAGTAATCAATATTAGTATCTAGATTGATATCAATGTCATTATATTCATTCTTTCTATTTAGTAAAACATTAATGAAAAATAAAAATTCATATCAGTGGACACAATAAAAACTTTCATGGTAATGTAGATGCCGAAATAATGAATAAAATATAATTCATTTTTCATCATTAGAATATAAGTTGGAGTCTTTCTCAATAGTTTGGCTTGACCTTCCTTATTATTTTATCTTATACATGTCATACATTCATCTTAATCAAAAGGTTCACACAAATATTAGTGAGAGAGATTGTTTTTCTAGTGATTTTTTCATTCTAGAAGAAGAATAATAAATATTCTTCAAATCATGTAAGAGAGGTTTTCCATTTTATTTCTATGTTCATTTTTTAATAGAATGGAAATTTAATTTTATTCTAAGGATTTATTTTGGAGATTATATTTTTTAGAATTATAATATTTTAATGTGCTTAATTTTTTATTTATTCTAACATGAATTATTTTTCAGAATGGATTTTATTTTCATATGTAAAATTTTAAATCAATCAAATTTTCTTATAAAATTTATATTTCATTTTAATTATAATAATTATCATTGATTAGTTATTTATTCAGAATGCGTTATTGCAAGTGATAATTTTTCATTATGTAATGAATTATAATTTTCTAATACAATTAAATCATTATATATATATATGGATATTATGTAGATATATGTATATGAAATTATTTTCATGTTATTCAATTTTTTAAACCATGTTTTATATATAATCATGTATTTTAATGTTTAGAATATAATATAAAACTACAGAAAATTCATGGTTTTTATTGTTAATTGTATTTGGTTTTATCAAAATATATTTTTATATTTCAATCAATAAGATTATTATTTCATGCCTCCACAATATATTTGTTTTTTAACATTTTCTGTTTTTTATAGATAGTTCGTTTTAAATAATTATAAATATCATGTCATGTGTGAATAGTGCATATAATGTTATGAATGTCGTTTTAATATAATATATGGACATCGTCTTAAATCATAATATAACATTCCTCAACAAGTTTTGTTATTCAAGTACATGTATGTGTTGTGAATGAATAATCGATTTAGGAAAATATATTATTATTCATGCACTAGTTTTATTAATCATGTAGTTGTGAGGTATAATGGGATCCCAATACCTATATTCCATGACATCGACCTCTTTATAATAAAAAACATTTGAAACATAAAACCATATTGTGGTCAGTGTTGTCATTGGTATGGAATATTCCATTGAAAATCACTTGGTATCCTCTTTTTCGTATTTTGATTAAGAAATTAATGTTCTATGATTTCCTTGATTCACCTAAAAATGAAGGAAAATGTTTCAGCAACCATAGACATCTTGATACCATACCTCATATGATCCATAAAAATATTTCATTGTGCTTCTTCCAATACTATAATTTTATGTCTTCGATATATATGAGTTTTAACACTCATTGATCATCTTTCTTCTTGATATATATTGGGTTTCCAACTATACCTTTCTAAAAAACAAGCTTTTTTAGTTATTGATATAATATTAAATTCTATGTCCTTAGGGACTTCTTCATCTTCTACATAGATTTCGTTAATTGGAACACTGTTCTCTCATTTTTATCCATACTAAACCCATCTGATTTGTCATTATATACTCCCCCTTAAGAACTCCATTGATGAAAATAGATTTTACATCCATTTGGTATAAATATAACAACATTTGGATTGAAATATCCAAAAAATTAAATAGTTTCCAACTATTATGTGGGAGATTAAATTTATCATAAATATAAATTCCATTGATCTAATATTTTCACTTAAACACTATCAATTCTTTACTTTGATCAACTTTTATATAGTCAATGAGTTAATTACTAAACACCAACTTGTTTCTGATGAAATTTATATACTCCCGACATGGAACAATTTCCCATGATCTTCCTCAGATAAAGCTCCTCATGCATTGATTTTATCCAACCATCATCCTTTTGGATTCCAATAAAAAATTATTATGATATTCATGGGAAATTGAAGTTTTTTATAGAGTCTTACTCCTTTGAGTTTTTACCAAAAATGTCTGATCACCAATGAAATTTGATTCATTTATTTCAGCCATTATTTTATTTTTTTTAGTTGTTAATACATCATCATTTTCCTCACCAACAATGTATTATTTTTAGTCTAACTCATCCTCATGTGCTCCCCCATATACAACATAATTGACAATAAATTTCCATTGATGACTTATCAATATTTTAATCATTAACAATCTCCCCATTCTAATTAGTTATAAATATCTATAAAATTTATCTTTTCATCATAATCACAAATCAACCCACCCTTTTAAGTCATTATTTAGTTGTCTCATTATCCAATATGGTCAATTTATCGATACCAAAAATCAATTTCCTCATTCAAAAATGGTTTTCAAAGTAAAACATTTATCAATATAATAAATGATTTTTTCATATCTATGATTAGTTTATTTATTTTTAGTATTACTCATATAATAATTTTTTTGAATAAGTGGATTATTTTTTTCAAGATACAATTTTTTTTTCAAATATACTCATTCCCATGAGGGATTGGACTTTGAGACTGCAAATCAGATAATGAAAACAATGAAATGAGTTTTGAATACATACAACCATCAGGAAAAGTTGAATTCATACTAATTATTTAATTAATTTTGTCATCATATTATATACTACTTTTAAGTTATTTTCCATATCATTTTTATCTAATAGTTAGTTATTTATCACAAATATTTTGGAAGTCATTTTTTCATTCAACTATCTGCAACATGCCATAAAAGAGATAAAATGGTTCATTCTTCCCTGGTTACCATGTTTTTAATTTTCATTACCTTTATTAATCAGAATTCAAACCATGAATATTGATTTGAAATTAATATCTAAAAACCCATTCCTATTATTGAAATCTATAGTATTAGAGGAATATTGTATTCTTATTTTAGTGAATTATCTTGATATAATTTACACCCGAGTTTCCTTTTCTCTTCTAAATCTCAAAAATGAGAAAGTTTTTCAACTAAGAATATTGAGTCAATATTATGTGTTGGTAGTTTGAGATATAAATAAAATTAATATGGGGTAATATTAGATGTTATTATTATTTTCATACTTTGGGATGTGTATGAATCAACCACACCTCAATCAGGCCCACGGTGTGACAGGTATGACTACAAGTGATGCTTTTTATTTAAAATTTATATTAATTTTAATAAAAAGTAAAACTGGAATACTGAAAATAGAGAAAGTCATCTTTTTTTACACATAATGGAAATTATTTTTATGTCATTTTAGATGTGTAGGAATCAGTCGCACCTCAATTTGATGAAAGGTGTGACCGTAATGACTCAATGTGTCAGTTACAAGTTCAAAAACAATAGTTTAGTTCAAAAAAATCACTCCATGAAAACAAATAAAATGAACTTAGATTTAATTAATAATTTATAATATATGTTAATAAGACTTTTTTTATGTGTAGGAATCAGTCTCTTATCAAATCGATACCTAATGAGATTTGTATGAGTCAAAGTGCGTGTCTCTAGTTTAAAATGTCATTTTAGTGAATAAACAAGTGAAATACTCAAAACAGAGACAAAACATATATTGTTTTCATACATTATTAAAATTATTCATATGACATTTGAGATGTATATGAATAACCATCACCTCAATCTAATGAACGGTGTGATTGGTATAGCTCCAAAAGCAACTTTTTTATTTAAAATTGACATAAATTTTAGAAAAATGGACAACTAACCTACTCAAAACCCATCAAATTCATTCATATTTTTCTTACATGGTAAAAATTTTACATAAGTAATTTTTGATATGTATGGATCATAAATACCTCAAATTGATAGATGATGTTCCCAATTTGACTCAATGCATCTTTTATGAGGAAAAATTCGACAGTTTAGTTCAAATAATGTCACTCAATGAAAATTGAGAAAATACGGTTGGATTTTCTTCATAAATTGGGAAATATATTCATATGTAAATTTTTATGTGTAGAAATTAGTCTCACAAAAATATGACACACAATGTGATAGGTATGAGTCAATGTATGTGTTTCCAGTTTAAAATGACTTTTTTTGTGAAAAAGACAGCAGTTATACTCATAACTGATAAAATGAATTCAGATTATTTTTATACATTATGGAAATGATCCATAATCCATTTGGGATGTATATAAATTATCATCATCTTAATAAAATGCACAGTGTGATCGATATGACCCCAGGCACATATTTTTATTTAAAATTGACATTAATTTTATTAAAAAGACAACTAAACTACTCAAAACCTTGTAAAATCATTCAGATTAATTTGATACATTAAAAAAATATTAAAATGGCATTTTTTAGGTGTAGGAATTAGAAACACTTCAATATGATATATGATGTGTCTAGTTTGACTCAATGTGTCATTTATCTGTTTAAAATTGACTTTTTTATTCAAAAAGTTTCAATCATTAAACTATTAGAAAACGAACTAAGATTTCCATTATAATTTAGGAAAATGATTCATAAGTAGTTTCTAATATTTAGGTATTGGTACCACATCAAACTGAAACATGAAGTGACCAGTATTAGTCAAAGTTATTATTTCTAGTTTAAAATGATATTTTTTGTGTGAAAGTCAAGCGATATACTCGAAACCAAGAAAAGACATTGATGATATTTTTATACCTTAAAAATGATCCATAATTCATTTTAGACATGGAATAATAAATGTCACCTAAAATCAATGCCCGATGTTTGATGTGCGAATCCAATATCTTATTTTCAATATATAAGTATCATTTTTGTTTAAAACGCATATCACATCGCCAAACTGAGAAAATGAACCTTGATTGTTTTCTCATCATTTTAAATACTATTAATTAATTAATTCCCTTAACATTTTTATTTTATAATTATTTAGTTAATTTTCATATATATAATTATTGAATATCAATAAGAAATAGTGTGATGTGTAAAAATATACTGCAAATCATTCTGATACATAGAGCTCCTTACATGACTCAATGTTTAGTTTATAATTACAAATTTATACTAATTAATTTATTTATATTATTAGTAAAATAAGATTTTTTTTTCATACCCAGGTTATTGTTTTACTCAATTAGAAGTTAGGATCGTGATACAATGGAAGACTGGTATTTTTGAAAGAATGTAATAATTAATAATTATGAAATTGAATATAATAATTTTTAAAATTTATATAATAACATGTTTTTTCTTGTACATGTGTTGTATGTTTTATTTCATTAAAATAATATATTTTCACATTATTTTTATAATTTATTAATTTTTCGTGTGATGTAGTGTGATGTTATAGAGGACTGAACAAGTGTTTCAGTTTTCTATTACCAGAAACTGTAGTATTCCCCATTATCATCGCTTCTAAAAGTGATGATTAAGTGTCATTTTTTAGCGATCATAGATGTAATGATAAAGTTTTTACAAATCAGAACCCCTATAAGCGATGATAATGTAAATATTTATCTGTCCTTTTATAAGCCCTGATAAATTACTAAAACTATAAATCTTTCCCTAGTAGTCAGTACAACTCTAGCACCAATAGAGGCCATTTTAGCACTTTTAAAGGCGTGTTTTGTTGCATCTGACCTGATAAAGCTGAGGAAATAACATATAAAGTAATAATTATTTAATAACACATCATAGTAGCTTAGAGTGGAATGAAATGTAATGTTGATAATCATTGGAGAGACCTATATTTTAATATTGGATATAAAGTATTTCTATGAATTTATCTAAAGAATATGATAATGATATTTGAAGGGAACAAAAATATGAGCACTAGGTATATTAGACACTTAGAGATTTTTATTCTAATATATATAGTATCGTATTAGATGGATCTTCAACTAAACCTCTCAAAAGTTCATGGCAAATTTCATTTATCTACCATGAGGATGTACATAAATGGCTATTTAAATATACTGAACTCAAAGGTCTGACATTTAGATCATGATATTTACTATGAATACAACCAATATATATCTTTGTTCATATTGATAAAGTACTATAAAAAATAATAATCCCATTATTAAATCGTTCTAGAGGAATCTGAAATTCAACAAAGCAACTCGGTAACCAATGGAAGTGATTAAGTATATATAACCACATTCTTTTGTATTTTAGTTATGGAATTTTTATAGTGTGATTCATTTCAAGGATGTACATTATAACCCATCTACTTTTTTTTATTTACTATATTTTAAATAAATATCTTTGACAGACTATGATACATGCATCAGCAATTAAAAATGAATTGTATTATAGTATACCATAATAAGATATCCATTGAATTAGTGGTATTAATAGGAATACAACATTTCATAATTATATAGAAATTTTTTCTATAAATAAAATTTATTTTTCTCCCAGTAATGTTTTAATAGTCATAAAAATAATGATTTTTCCTTAAGATGGTTTCTTCCATTCTATGAGAAAAAATATAATTTATTTGTAGCCAGTATTAGAAAAATTATTTGGAAAATTTAAATTTACTTTTTAAATCATCATGTCAAAATTATCTTTGACTAATTTTTTTATAATTTTTAGAATATACTAATTTTTTGATGAATAGTAGACAGTTTAAATTTTTAATAAGAAGTATCATTTGGTTTAAAAATTTTAATTTATCAATTTTGTTTTAAAATACTTATATATTGAAAATAATTCTATTATATTTTAGTAATTCAATTTATTTAATTTGAATTAAATTTTTATGTTTAATTTTGTTATAAAAAATTATTATTCATAAGAAAAAAATTTCTTCGGAAAATCACTTCTCTGTCAAGGTTAGGGGTGTAATTTGGAATTATATCCAATGAATTAAATTTCATAATATGGATTTATTTTTTAGAATCATCAATATTAATATTAGTTTAAAAGATAAACTTATATTTTCTTCATAATGAATATTTATAAAATTAAAAAATCTATTAATGTGGTTTTGGTTAAAACAAGTTTACCACATAGTTAAACTAAACATATAAGGGTAAAAATTAACTAAAACCCTATGAAATATATTTTATATAGCCATATTTAGACCCTATATCATATAAGGTTAAATAAATGTCTATTTTAATCCACTTTTCTATGAAATTTAACCTGAAATTATTGTAAAACACACAAAAAATTACTAGTGTGTCACTCACCTAAATTAAAAAAGGGTGCCACGTTCCCTTACATATTTACCCCTAATATTCCATTTATCTAAAAAAACCAAATCACTTACCCAAATATTTATCAATTATTTATATCTTTTTGTATTCAAAAAATACCATCCCTATGGTCCTTATTAAGGGATTTGAATGAGTTTTTTCTAAGTGATTACAATTTTCATCACTGAGCTCTTTCTTTGTACATAATATTTTTCCCCCTTAATTTATTCCATACTAATTCCAATAAAATAATAACAGTACCTATCATATTTTATGATTTTAGTATTTCTATAGAATATCCTATATCCATCTCTTATTCTATCAAATGGGAATTGAAATTATTAACAATGTGTACATCAGACAACCTCCTTATGAACCGATGTAATTCATTTTACATCATCACCTCACAGGGATTGTTATAATAATTTAACTAAATTGAAAATATTATATTTATGAAATTTATTTTCCGAAATTTTAATATCACTTTATCCTTATTAAAAGAAAATATTTTTTAATATAATAATTTCATTTATATGTACATGTGGACTACCACCTCCATGAAGCGATGCGACTCTTTATTCATTTCTAATTTGAATTTATGGTAATAGAAATATATTTAATTTATATATATTATATATATGATATAATAATTATTCTTTAATGTTGAATTAATATTTATATTTATTTAATTTTATCCATAGTGAATTGAAAACATTGTTCATGCATACAAACAACTTACCAAAGCTGCGAACGGTGTAATTCATTATTTCTATATCTATCCTTTATAGATAATTAAAAATATAGTTATATTTTTGTAATAAATATATATTATATTTATATAATGAATAATATTATTTATATAATGGAACCATGATAAAAGTATAATGACATGAACTATCCGACAAAAACTCCCATGAATAGCGAAATAGTTAACCACGAAAATGACGATTTTAATAAGGAATTACTAATAAATAGATGTAAAAATATTATAAGTTGATATTTTATGGCATTATAAGTTTGTAAAGTAATATTTAATAGACTTATAATATATTTAATTTTTTTATATAGGATGTTAGAGTCCTGTTATTGAAATTGAAACTCGTGGTATATGATTTTTGTCTAAATTTTACTTTTGTGAGGCATATGCTATATTCACAAAATTATTCTTTTTGGTGGTGTATCTAATGACCATTAGTTTATATTATAATTATAATCATGAAAATTATCAATATATACATATATATATAAATCATTTAATATCTTTCTTTAGATTCTTAAATTAATGTCGCCAATATAGAATGGGTTTTATCTTACAATATCATTGTTTATCATGATTTTTAATGAATATGTTTCCAATTAAGAAATATTTTTATCTACCAATCAATAATAATAAATTTTTTTATTAAATGGACATTTATTTATAATAAATGTTTTGTACTAATTTTCCTCACCATATGTAATCAATATAATTAATGATAATTTTTATGGAAAATTAATAAGTTTTTTCTCCACGATTGAAAATGATTTTTCTTTTATATCCATGATTTAAAAAATATTTTTCAATAAAAATTTTATAGTATTTTTTGATTTTTTTAATGTTATTTTTTCAAATATTTTAATTTTCAATTAATGGGTTAAATGGAATATTCTTTTCGTTTTTTAATGAGGGTCTTTATTTTTTTCAATAATTTTGAATGACATGTTTTATTTTAATGTATACATAATGAAAATAATTTCCCATCATCATGAAAACTAAATTATTTGAAAATTACTTTAAATGTTTCTAATGTTCTATTCAAATAAAAAAATCTCTAAAATTTGTAAAAATTTTATATTCTAATGATGTGATTAGATAATGAAAATGGAATTTTACTCAAGAAATGTTTTAGTGATTATTTTAAATAAACATACATATATTATACATTATTAAAAATTATGATTTAATAGGGATATGATACAATGAAATCATTCTTATTCATCCTCTATATTGTTTATGATGCTGATATTTTTAGGAATCCTAGTAATTTTTTGTGGGTTTTTCTAGGATGAATTGATGAAATGTATATGAATTTTTTTTATTTGAACAGGTTATGATGTAATGATATGATAAATAGTTTATGATCCTTTGGAACACATTTTCATGGTTTTCATTATCTGATGTGATGGTATTTAATTATTTATCTTTCCAATGCATTGGTAAAGTATTATGTCTCATGAGATAATTATGGGAATCAAGTTGAGGTGCTTGATCTTTTATAGGAATCATGTTGTTGTGATTGATACACTAAAGGAAACAGGTGTTGTATCCTAATATGTTATAATTAGATAGTCTCGATATTAAAATTTTAAATATGAATTGGTTTATATACTTATTATTGTCAAAAACATTTATGACATGAACTTATGGTTTGTTATTTATTTATGGGGATTTCTCACTCTTATTATTAGTTTAATTTAAAATGATAATTATTTATACGGTGACTCATTTTTATGATATTTGAGAGATTGGGTACGAACATTTAATGTTATAGTCCTGATCATATAACCTTTTTCTTATCTAATTCTTTCATATAATGGTCTGTTTTTATCTCCCATGTTTACCCTTACTAGGAATTTGATCTCACTGATTCTTGTATTTCATTTCCCATGGGAAAGAATAAATATCTCCATATAGTGTATCTACAAATAGTACTAAATGGGGATTTATTTGTGGGATAAGCCCAAGATTATTCATTAAAAAATAATTTCGTGTTTCTAGTTTCTATATAAACTGTACTTTTATTTTCCATTGGGATGTATTTTAGAAATGTATTGAATATTCATCTAAAATGATATAATATCTATATTGGAAAATCATGACCCTCATTTAGATGCAGCTAAATCGTTTGATTTTATGTCAAACATCATGATCGCAAGGTGCATGTATGTGCACAAATTTGGATCATGTGATCATGGTAGTGTCTTCTGGATAATGTAGTGCCAATGAAACCTTACATTAAAAAATTATTGTGAGCAAGTTGTGGATAGATGATCATGAGGAGAATATGGGAAAAGGGTTTCCTGTTGATTGGATGCACAAGGATAAGACATTCAGTTGAGAGGGGTGGAGTCATATTAGATCGAGGTGTAGTAAAACGGTCAATCTAATAAATTAGTCATTTTAGGGGAAAGGGGATAGTGGTTGTGGCTTAGAGGAGAAATACACATGTATTAAAATAAGAACTCATCATGGATCAGATCTTTTAAGACTTGTGTTTTGAAATAAATATATTGGGGTGACTACTATATATTGTGGAGGGTGTGACATTTAATTCAGAATATTTTTATTGATGACCAAAAATAGTTTTCTATGAGTCAAAAAATGGGATGCTTTGATATTTATTTAATTCTTGGGAGTTTTGATTGGGACCACATATAAATATCTTTTTTTGTAAAAATATAGGTTTATAGACATAAAATTAGAGTTTGAATCAATGGAATGATGTGATTGGAAGTTCTATGTTAGGGAGTATCAAGAATGTAATGGGTGTGTGGCCATTTTTTTAGAAGTTTTTTAGTGTGTTGGATCAGTTTCATATAGTCGTGATGGCACGATTAGTTTGTGCCCTTATTTAATTATTGTAATATTTATTTCCTTAAGAATAAAATTGGTAAATCTTTTGGCTATTATGTATGGTTTCCAAGTAGTTGTTTATTCCTTAATTTGTGATGTCCTAATGAAAGTGAGGTTCAGTGTTGTAGCCTAATGGTTCTTAGGTAAGAGCATAGTGAATAGTTATAGTTTACTTTTTTTACTATAAAATTATATATAATGGTTGAGTATAACTATTGATGTGTTCTTGAGATAACCACGAGGTTCCTCAAAAGATATTTTTTTGTGGCCAAGAGTTTTAATAGTGCATCAGTGATAAAAGCAAATAATTACATTCTTATTTTTGATGGAGGAGGCCTAAAAACCTATTTTCCATGGTATTTAATGTGATGGGTTTCAAACTACATCAAAGTTGTATTTAGAATGATATTAGACATTGAATATGAGTTGGATGTGTCTTTTCAATGAAGAACTAGTGTGTTCAGATTGTGCATGAATGGTAAATCTAGGCATGTTTGGCCTCAATGCTTGAAATGAGAGTGGTACTAGCAATGATTGATTCACTTTCATGTGTTGTTAAATATCTCATTGTTAATAATGTCAATTGTGTTATTGTACAACTAAGAACGTGATTTTGATGGAAAATTCTAATTGGAGGAGATATCAATGGTCAAAATTTTCCTTGTGGGATATTTCCTATGGAAGGGATCACCATGGGGAAAACCCTACCTGACTATGAAATAGTTGTTTCTTTGGATATATGGTGTTCATAAATCATTGAATAAATATCCATTGATAATTCTAGAATTGACTCAGGATCCTGCAGCCTCATGTCTTAGTTTTTGAACTTATTCTTGGAAGTCTGTTGGGAATTTGGAAACTGAATGGAATGTTGTCATTTAGCATAAATTTTATGGCCAATTTATTTTATGTGACACTACTAAATTTACATATGGACTTATAATGAATTATAAGGATTATGTTGATTATTTTATAAAGATTTTTTATTAGGATGTTTTTTGAGGTGCAGGAATGTTTCATATTTCGACTTTGGTGGATAGATTTTTTTTAAATCAATGATCAAAACCAAATTATGATAGTAGAAATATCATTAATGGATGTTTTGAGATTTTTGTTTAGGAAAAATTCGTTCCTTATTTATACAGATAAGTATCTGAATCTCTTGGGTATATAAGATATATTTCGAGGGAAATAGACTGGTACATATTTATCTCATGGAGAGTATTAATGATACACCCCTACTGTGTCACATGTTTTTTATAGGACCATGTATTCAGAAACATTGAAATTGGATTTATCAAGAAAAGTATCCATTACAATAAATTATGGAGGCATGTTGTTTATTTTCTTCATAGTTTGGGAAATAGTGTAAACAAACTGTGTGAAGTGGTGAGCCTCAAATAGTGGGGATTGAATGGTCACTGTATAAATTTGAATTTTTTACCAAACCATGTTCCCCATTAAAAGGGTTAAAATTACTATAATGGATATATAAAATTTTTATGTATCAAACACATTCATATTCTTCATTATTCCAAAACCCATCAATGTTCACATCTCCCTTCCCCTCCTCTCACCTTTGTGGTTTCTCATCGATTTTATTTTATATTCATTTATCGTTTCTTGAATTGAAGATAATAGTTATTCAAATCACCTTTTTCTTATCCATTTTATTCATTTATTTTCAATGGGGTTTTAATTTTTTTCTCTCATTAATTATTTTCCTATTTTTTCTAGATTCACATTTTTTATCAATTTAAGCCAAATCATCTACTGATATTTGATCAATGAGATTCACTAAGATTTTTGTAGGTTGTACAATAAATTTTAACCAAATGTATTACGTTATTTTTTATGTATACTTGTTCTATTCAAGTCCTCTATTTCATGACTCACGTTATTTTCATTTATTGTTTTTCAATTTATATTATTCAATTAGACATAATTTATAATCATACCATAGTCCATAGAAAAAAAATTTTCTTATACATTTCTAGCTAAATATCTTGTTTTATAATGGAAAAGTTAATGGATATTGATTTATTGGAATTTATGTTTGAAATAACAAAAACATATATATGGATTATATTTATGTTTATGAAATAGAATTTCATAATAATCGTTGTTGTAATAGGGTTGGATATTTTAATGGATGATTCACTTTGTAAATGGTAAGGGTGTTTTTATAAAAATAAATTTGTTTTATAAAATAAACAATCCTTTTGTGAAAATATTTTATTATTTATTTTTGGTTAATTAATAGTAAAATAGGGATTATGGATCATGATCTCATGGGAAAAATCTAATTTAATGAAATGTAAAAAATTGTTGGATTTAATACACTGTAATGTGAATTAATGGTCTCAAATTAAATAATGGAAATAGTAAAATGGGATTTATATTTCACGATCAGGATTGTTGGGATGATAAAATTACATTCAAAATCATAAACGGGACATGGGAACACTTGAATGTTCCACTTCATACTATGTTACTCGTAACGATTTGTAATGATAGGATTAGAACACAAATTATATGTGATTAATGATAAATTGGGAAGTCTAAAGGGAGTTACTAAACTCTTATGATTATGGTTGACTATGAGTGACATAATGAGAACTTGGATTCCACCAGAATTCTAAGAGGAGTGTATAGATTCCATGTGATGACTGATGATTGGGTAATATCATGATTAGAGTATATATTCCATATGAATATCAAGATGATCAATTTGATTCCATGTGGTAATTTTTGGAACATGGAATTGTAGGACAAACCCTAAAAACATGTGGTTGTTTAGGGTTTCTCATGATGTTAAGGACATTAATAGAAACATGTTGGCACTGGACAAGGCAAGTAGGTTTTATCGAGGTAATGTAACTAAATATCACCATGATATTATTGATATTGGGTGCCATCTAGAAAATGGGAATCAGTTAATACTTATTTCAATCATATAAAATTATTTTTAATTAGTTATCAATTTTCATAATAAATTAGTACATGTTTATTAATAATTTGACACACCTATGCTAGGTTGTTAAAGAACCCTGATAATATATCTAGTATTATAACTACCAAACTGAACATGAAAGAAAAACTAAACATTTATCATCTAAAAAAGATATTTTCATTACAAAATATTAATAAATTGGGGGAAAATGTTTTTAGTGAATAATATATTAAATTATAATTATGAATATGGATTTATTTTAAAATTATAATAAAACTAAAATTATTATAATGAATGTTAAATGAACTAAAAATTCTAGTCGATTATGATTTAAGGATTTTTGTTAAAATTTTAATTTTTAATAGGTCTGTTAATAATGAAACTTCTGATGATGAAATTATATTATCTATATCTCAAAAATATTATATCATTTTATTTATTTTCTAATTTCTAGATAGTATATAATTTCCATTAGTATTTCTCTATCTATTTATTCAAATTATGAAAGAGTTTTCTTGGACATCTAGTATTATTTCTCTATTCCTCCATAAAAATGCTTCTTCCATAAAAATATTTTCATTAAACTATATTAAATAATGGATTTACTATTATATAATTATTTATTAATTTAATTGTTTCCCATGATTTATTTTTTGTAAGATTTATTGAAAGGTATATTCTTTTCATTTTCCAAACAATTTATTTTTTAGAAAATGTTTGAAAAAAATATTTTAATTAATGTATATTGTATGAATTCTTTTTCCATAACTATGTCTAGTATTTTCTTTTAATATTACTTCATGGGTTTCTTAAGGTGTTTTATTGGAATTTTTTTTCATAATATTCATTAAATTTTTATATTTTTAATAAATTATTTCATAAAAAGGTATTTTTTCTCATGGAATAATCAAGTAATATTTTAAGGGTATTTTCATTTTTTAAAATATCCATTGATGTTGATTTTTCTTCACTAGATATAAAATTCTATAATAACGTCTTTATTATTTCACCACATGGTTATTTGTTATAATGATGAAATCTAGATGAACCCCACATTATTTACACCATGTTAAACTATGAAGAGATGATAATTATTTTCATGACTTCATATAATAAATATTAATGGATTTTGATTATTAGAAGGGTTGGTTTATTTTATCCCTCCAATACAATGGGTAATAATTTTTTTTGCCTCATTGTTTACATGGGAAGTTATCTCAATCCCCAATGTGGGTATTAATGTGGTTATCCTATGCCTAAATTAGGTACATTGGTTGGTATATGAATCCTATCGTGTGATGAATTTATTAGTTGGTATATGTGAAAATTTGATTTTATAATTACGATTATACCAAACTTTTTATGCCACACTATATTTCATGGTCTTAGAATTATTAAATAATCTCATGGTTAAATAGAATAGTTTCTACTAGGAATCATGTCATATTAGATGCAAAAAATACTGCAATGATTATTATTTATTTAGTGTTGGGCATTGTTTTTGAATGATAATTTTTTATTATCATACCATTATTTGGGTTTTATGATTATATATGGTCATTGATTGATATTTTATATCCTTTTAGAGCATAGTAGTTCCCCATTTATTATGTTTACCATACCCAAGCTATAGATAAAGTTGTTAAGTAGGTTATGTTTATAATTTTTGTAATGTTATATGAACATTTCTAGTGGTGTTGAAGATCTACTGATAAATATAATGGTTATGTATCTAGTCCAAAAATTATGTTAAACCTTTATGGTTATTTGGTGTGTATTATTATGATATGTGTTGAATATTCATATAAACATATGTAAATTTCATGTATATAATGGTGGTTTGGCCTCATATGTTCTAAATCAAACTAGAACTAAACCATCAGTAAATAATCATTATAACAAAAGCTTGATATACACACCACATATTGAATGAATTCATGAAAATGGATTTTATTAAAATATTTATACATCTTAATATCAACGAAATTCTTTCATATAAAAGGCCTCTACATTTTTAGATAAGTAATGAAATCATTTGAATTCTTATCACCTGCTCCACCTAAATTCAGTTATCTCATAACACCATTTCTGATGATAAATTTTCAGCATGGGGAACCACTTGTTAGTAATGTAATTTTATTCTAGTAACTTCCTTGTACTTTAAAAATTGTAATATAAACCCATTTTATAAGAACACAATTAATAAACAAGAAAAAAAATAATGTTGTTTATTTATCTGGAGTTTTATTCAGGTTTTAGTGTCCAAATACAAATTGATAAATTAACAAATATCATTTGTATATCTATTATAGTGGATTCATATAGATGTATCATTAAAATAATACATTGACAACTTTTTAATTTTAGTTCTTCCAAAATATATTTTTTTCCCATCACTTCATGTGAATTATATATTCACTAATCCCAATTGAATTTGGTTACAAAAAACCATTTTTTGTTAGTTTAGTGCACTATTTCATTGTTCGGGTATGATACCAATTTTGATCAATAATGACTTCCACACAATTTCATTAATTTTATCTCATTTCAACTCATAAATATTTTCATTCTACACCATAACATATATTCTTTTAGTAAAATCTTCTCATAGTTTGTATCTCCCCCCCCCCCCCATAATTATAAACCCCTTCCAATTGAAATTTAAAAAATTTAATAGTATAGGGAGATGGGCTCCCCTAGAAATCCTCAGGTTTATGATGGTGGATAGTATTTATAAACGAACCCATTGCAATAAACAATCTTATAATCCTTTATAGTGATCATTTTTTTATATTAAATTTGTATAAATATAACTCTAGATTCTCTCTCAGAGTTTCTATATCTTCATTATCATCTACTTCTTCTCTATATTTGAATTAATCTCGCAAGTACAAGTGTCCTCCAATGATGAAATATTCTTATATCCGGCAAGATGCTTCCTTCATCATTGGAGGTAAATTTTACTTATCTTAAATTATTTCCTAATGATATGATTTTGGAAACCACTAAAACAATCATCTTGACTATCCTCTTATTTTACCATTTGTTTGACATCATAACAGTTCATCCTTGGTGAATCGTTCTTTTCATTTCTCTACTCCCACTTCATAATTGGAGTGGATTTGTTATTTTACATCCAATTTTTCATTATTTAATTATTTGATTTTAGTAGTGATTGTTTCATAATCATTTTATATTTCACCATTCATTGATCTTCGTCATTCTTATTTTTCTCAAAATAGAAAAAATATTTTATATCATAACAAAACAAATTCAGTGTCAATTTTATTATCGTTGTCACTATAAAAAAGGAATTATATTGGAAAAATTTAGATTCCATCCTACTGCATTTTATCTCCATATATCATATATTTTCACATTTAAAACATATATAATTAAAATTATATATTATGTCATCATGCCTTTATTGATACGTCAACATAGTGATTTTTCTTCCACTATTAAGACATTGGTTTTATAGACACATAGTCATGGGGTACCCTATTGTCAATAAATAATGTCATGTTGTTACTACATTCTTCTAAGATCCTTTATTTCTATTTTTGGATTGACAGATATTCAAACCCACGGATTTTATGTTATGAACTTTTATAGTTTAACATGTTGATACTTTATTTGGAGGGATCTAAATCCACTATTTTAAATTTTAGGATTTAAGATTTGATTCAAGATTTAAATACTCTCATATATATTTTTAATTTGGGGAGTAATCTACTTCACCCATGAGTCTAATTCTATAAATTTTTCCCCTATCTTAATTTAGTGTTTTTAGTGGGATATTTATTGTGTTTAAATGTTATTTCATTTCTATTTGACAACCAATATCATGTGAATTTTCATAAAGAATGGTTCATTGGCCCTTCATATTTTCACCCATTTTAATTACTTCTATATTATGGGACACTCAATATATCCTAGGAATTTTCCACCATGTACGGAGTAAGAATAAAATCTAGATCAACATGTTTAATGACATACAATAGATCCACCTTTTCAAACAAATATTGGGTATTATCATGATCTCTACATATATATTCAGTCATGTGATGTCTTAATTTAATTTACAATTATTCAATATAATCCTTAAATACATATTTCTCCAAGGTTGATTCAGTGTTTTATAATTTTCAAAAAACATCAAAATAAATAATTGAATCATATTTAAGAATGGAATCAAAATTATACATATCGATTATGGAATCTACATTCAAAGGATACTTGTTCTTATTTTTCTTCTTATTTCCCATTAATAAAAGTTAGTATTATTTATATTGATGTAATTATTTGTAAATCTCTATTGAATTCATTTTTCTCCCATAAATAATATTCATAATCATCTATATCTTGAATAATGCAGAATAATTATAATTTTTATTATGAATTTCATTGGATAGTAATATTTCCAAGATCATCAATATCATTGCATCTCTCATTCATTCAATATACATAGTCAAATCATTATCATAAAATAGATACTCTATAAACCCAATTCCATATTCCTTTATAAATATAATAATTTTTTATTTTCCATATCCATAGTTAGTTCATCTAAAAACGAAGGCCTTAATATAGAATTTTAATGTTCCAATGTGATTATTACATTTGTTTTAAATGGTTTAATATGTTCATAGTGTGATGATGATGATTCATTGAGGATTATTATGGATTCATGACAATGAATTAGATGTCTTGTTAGAAAAATCATCTACACATGTCTATATGATTGTTGAGATAATCCATGTTCTATGGAATATAATTTATCATAATTATATATTAGATTTTCAAATGAAAAAAATGAAATATGTTGATGAATTAATGAGAACTGTCTATATCATTTTTTATAAGTATGAATCTAATTAATAAGCACATGAAGTGAGTTAATAAATATCTTAGTCTATTTTTTGTGAAAGCATGATTTATAAAGATTTATATTACTAAATTATAGAATGTATGTAAATTAAACGGCATAGGAAAATTGGCATAGCTATAATAATCCATGAATTAGAAATCAATCCACATATATGATTTATGTTGTAGCTCATGGAAAATATAATAGATTCCTATTATGTATCCTAATTATTTTCATATTTTAAATCCAATCACATAGGAATTTGAGATGATGTAAGCGAATATAGGGACATAAACATATGATATATAATTGAACAAATATATTAAAATGGATATTCTTGTTAGGAAACTTTACATTTATATTATGGGAAATTATTTAGTTTTATATATTTCTTTATATGATGGAAGAAATAATACATATAAATCTACTTGTGAGATCTTAATCAAAATAAACAACATAATATTATGAGATGATTTTGATTCATGTCAAGGAAGATTAAGGACCATATGAATGTTCCTCCATGGAAGATTGATTCATGATTTCTGTAGACTTCATCCATTTTCATTAAAGGTACGACAGAGGAGATATTATGAGATAATATGATGAAAAAGATCACAAGATTAATGGTGATTTTATTGAATATACATTTTGGGTATTAAATAGTTTTTTGGGTATTTTCATACTGCATAGAGGAAAATATATGAGAGCTTAGGTCATTAAAGTATCTAAGAACAAAAATAATTGGAGTTACATTGGATGCCAATATTTAAATATAACCATATATAATGAAGAATAGTAATTTATATGATTTAAAAGCTGATTTTCATGAGTATTAATATGAGGAAGAAATTGGGAAATCAATTAAATAATTTTAAGGGAGAATATTGTGCCTAAAAATCATTGAAGATTAACAAAATATGAATGAAAACTAAATATTAATGTAATATTTTCATGTTAATATATATATATATATATATATATATATTGGTTTTAAGATGAAAAATATATATATTAGATAAGAGGATGAATTGAGAGCTTCCATACATAGTGAGAAAAGTCATCTGAAATCCCAATACATCTATTGTTAAGAAGATAAGCATTTAAACCAAATAGAGGTTTCACAAAAGGAGACAGACCTAAGTAGTCAATATAGCTGAGGAGAATTTAGACCACAATAAATCTGTATCGAGTATAAAGACAAAAAACGTTTTTCTAATAACTTGTTAATGTTCACAATATTTTACATGAGCAAGATTAATCCTAATAGTTCATTGTGGTGGATCATCTAAAGAATAAGGAAATAATACTATTATAGATCAACATCAAAATAGGGTATGATCTTGTATCTGGGGTGTTTAACCAGTTAATGAAGATTATTTTGTCTATCTTTTAATGTCTTTATTTTTTTCGTGAAATGTCCTTAAATATATCTAGTAATATTATTGATACTAGGTGAGGAGATGACGAGTGACTCCGAGTTCAGAGGAGCTTGGATTTTAATTATGAATTATAATAAATGTATTAAATTAATTTCTACACTATATTACTAAAAATGTGTAATTGAATTCAAACATGGACACATATCAGAAATATAAGGCCATAGATGAGTTAAGAGTAGGGTTTTTACCATAGGAACAATATAAACTCTTAGTGTGTCTGATGCTCGGGTATGGATCGGTCACAAAAGAATGTTTATATAAGGACCCGGCTATAAACATTAAATAATGTTGAAATAAATTAATAATTCCCATTGAGGATCTTTTAAAGTTTAGTTATTTAGATAATTATATAATAAAATATATAAAACTATTTGAATATTACATGTACACACTTCTACTAAGAATCCATTTTTTATTAAAATAAAAACTCTTGAAAAAACGATTCATGTCTAGTTCCATATTTTAGACATCATGAATTTTCCTTAATCTCATCATTGACCCTATTCATATTTAAGTCCTGTGAAACTAAATTCAAAAACAATCTTGATATGAGCATAAAAATCTCAGTAAGGGATACACAATGAAGGAAAATGGTTAGTTTTTTAAAACAATAAGTAAACCATGAATACATTAGAATAAGTAATAATTTTCACTTTTATGAAGTAGTAAATACTATTCAATGAAAAAAATAACATTTCATACCCTTTTATAACTAAAATATTACCATAAAACCCATATTAAGAACACATAACATATAAAGGTAACTTGGGAGATAAACATACTTAAATGGAATAACCATACGGTCGACTTCCACACATATCAACAAATGGAAAAGTCATACGACCGACATCCATACCCAATGCATTGGAGGTTAAAAATTAACCACCCATTCAGGTTTATCATAGCACCACCCATCATTTGGTTTATCACGTAACCACCCATCAAATGTCCAAGTACTATTTTAAAATCAAAATACATAAAATATTGAAAATATAAACATTTCACCTAATGAATTGTATTTGCGATCACATTAAATAATATTAAGATAATGAAATAATAATTCCATTTCAAAAACATTTTCAATACCAAAACACCAAAAAATAGAATAAGTAATTTCTTTTCCTTTTAAAAACATTGAAAATTATAGAGGAAGACAACTAACGATTATGGCGGTGGAGATTTCATTGTCACCGCAAATGTTAAAAACATTCCTTTTTCGTTCAGTAAAACTCTTCATAAAAAAAATTCCATTTGAATGAAATTAAAAGTAAAAGTTTTATTATATTCTATACAAAATAAAGAGTTGTATATTATCAAAACATGCCTCAATGAAAGGAGATTGGGACGAAGTCCCTTACAACGTGTTCGACTTGACTCATTTGTTCATTAATTTCTGAAATAATAAACATAAATTAATTTATACATGTGTAAGAACCGTTTTAAAGATTATTATTCCTTTTTATATCCCTTATTTCCATGTTATAAACATTATGTAATCATTTAATATAATAACAGTCAGTTTGTCGGTATTGGTTACTTGAGTCAAAAATGACCTTCTTATAATTACAAGTTATTCATGTGGTCAAAGGTCCATTATCTACAGAATGATATTAATGTTTTAGATATCATATATATCATATATATTCAGTATATATATTTATTTATAATAGTATATAACATTTGGAGGTAAGAAATGAAATGCACCGTTCATGGATACGGTAAGCCGTACGTACACATTAACTCTACTTTCATTTCAATTTCTTATTTAATAGAATGAAAACATAATGATACATAGTTTTATTAAAATTACAGTATAATATAATATATATAATTTTAGTAACTCCATTTTTTATACATTCCACGTATGGAATGAACAAGTCATATCACTTCGAGGGGGCGGTAGTCCGCACATCCTAAAATGAAATTATCGTGTCTTCCCATTATGGAAACCATAAAGGAATGATATAAATTAAAAATACCGAATTATTGAGGAAATATAAATATAATATATATCATATATAAATATAGTTCCATCATAACGGCCACCATGATAGGCGGTTGGAGATATTTGAACAATCATTGTTTCATGAGGCATTAGTTCGTCGTCTACATAAACAGTATGTTCATATCAATTAGATGGAGGTGTGTGGAAGTTTATATAGAATAATTATCCTAAAAACAACTTAGTATATTTATGATACTGTTTTACTTATAAAATAAAGGAATAAAGAGTGTTTAGGGGTTGGAGAATTAAAATAATTGAAAAGAACATAACAGAAGATGTTACCTTTAAATCGGGTAACTCCCTTTGGATTGAACCCAAAGGCTTCCTTGATGTTCCATCTTCATAAGGTAAGACTTATAATATGTAGATAGGGATTTAGGTAACTTAATTGGTCATAGTTTGGATGATCCATGTGGTTTGAGAGGTGTGAGTAATGGGTTAGAGGTGAAAGCTTTTTATAAGGTGGAGGAGGGGATCTTTACGATCGTTTGAAAATATTATTTTATTACATAATGATTTTCTATTTATAAAGGTCTAAAACATATTAAATTTAATGCTAAGATGACTCTTGTCTGAATTAAAATCATCTAATACTAATTTTATAGGTTTTAGATATTTTTTTAAATTTTATAATCTCGTTTATTTAAAGCATTCATTAATAAGGTAATCACTGCATCATCATTATGTCTTAAATAATTTTATTTATTGAATGACTAAAAATTATAAATAAACTAGCATAATGTAGGAAGTATTTTTATCTTTATAATGAATATTTATAGTCAATGAAATAACTGATATATCCCTATATAAAATTTGATTTACTTAAAGATTTATGTTTATGTCGTTTTTATCCTTAATTTAAATTAACTAATATAAAGTTTCATTATCACTCCCAAGTGGATTCATGGGGTCCCAAAATAGAACCAATGATTCCCATGGTCGGACATGTATCAACCAACAGGAATATGACACAAGTTAGAGTAATTTAATATTATTATAATAATATCTTTTTACCCTTATTTACCAGATTTACCCTTTAACCATGTAAAATAAAATATTTCGTAAAGTAATTATTCGTAATGTCAAAAAAAATGTTACATATTCACAAATTTTGGACATCCAGATACCAAATATGAAATCCATTTTTCTAAATTCAAAACACAAAAGTGACAAAAATTAATTTAAAATTAATTTCCGTTTTCAAAACAAAAAAGAGGGTTTTTAAGAAATAATAATGTAAAGAAGATTGATACTTGTTTATGTCCCATTTCAAAGTCAAATTACTTTCAATGGCCATCATTGGATTAATTTGTAAAAATATAATCTAATTACACTTCAAAAAATTTAAAAAGATAATCTATCTATATAAATAAATTTGATTTAAAGGATGTTTTGACTTAATATACAATATTTTTCACTATTCATAAAAAAATTAACATTATCAGAAAAATACCAAAATTTCAACAAAGTAAATTTCGATATCCTGATTCTAAATATGAATTTTATTTTGTTAAATAAAACATATAAATGTGACAAAAACTAGTTTTAAAAATAGTTCACCATCCAAAGGCAATAAATTGACCATTAAATGAATATTAGTGTGTTTATGCTTAAAATCGGATTCATTCAAATTTTAGGCTTCTAAATTTTATTACATAAATGTAAAAAAATAAAACAAACATTTATAATCATATTTTTATTAGTTGTGATAATTCCCACCAAAAAAATTTCTAGGAGATAACTACAATTTAAAATAATATTACATTATTATTTTTCAGTATGACTCATCCTTGTGTGCAACCTAAGTTGTCAGAGAAACCCATTGTTGCTTGTCGGGTACACCATTGAACATATTATCCCATTTAAATTAAAATTAAAATTAAATTCACAAATATTAATACATATGAAAATGTTCTACTCTTTATTTATGTAGGATGTTACATCATTCCCCCCTTTTGAAAAATTGCGTCCTCACAATTTTATTAACTTATCAAATAAATGGTGATATTTATCCCTCATAGAATTCTCAGATTCCCATGTTTCCTATTCAACCATATGGTTTTTTACAAAAATATTTACCTGATAAATTACCTTATTCCACAACACTTTCTCTCTTCGGTCAAGAATCTGGACTGGTTCTTCCACATAAGAATGTTTTCCCCCAACTGAACTACATCTGGACTCAAAACATGAGATGGATCTGACATATACATTATCAACATTGAAACATGAAAAAAATTTTGTTTTAGGGATAAACTCAGAGGTAAATCCACTCTATAGGAAACTTATCCAACTTTCTCTGGGATTTCATAGGGTCTAATAAACCTTGGACTCAACATTTCCTTCGTTCCAAAATGCATCAAACGTTTACATTGAGAAACTTTGATAAATACATGATCACCTACTTCAAAAGAGAGATCCTTCCTCTAGTTATCTGCATAACATTTCTACCAACTTTGAGCTATTCTCATGTTCTTAAGAATTAACTGATCTTTTTCTGCCATCTCTTCTACCAATTATGGTCCCAAAAACTTCCTTCCACCTACTTCATCCCAAAAAGCTGGATTTTGACATGTCTTTCCATAAAAAGCCTCAAATTGTGCCATCTATATACTAGAATGAAAATTATTATTATAAAAAAAATCAACCAATGAAAGATATTGGTCCCAACATCCCTAGTAATCCATTGAAAAATCATGTAGGGTATCTTCCAAAGTCTTAATTGTTCGTTCTAACATCCCATATGATTGTGGATGAAAATTTGTTCTAAAATTTAATTCAGTACCCAACGACTTCTAAAGGCCTTCCAAAAGTTTTGAAGTAAACCTGGGATCACGAAAAGATACAATTGAGAGGGGAACTTCATGCAACCTGACTATTATTTTAACATAAAACTGAGAAAGTTGATATAGAGACAATGTATCTCAAATAGGATGGAAATGAGCAGATTTAGTTAATCAATGAACAATAACCCAGATTTAATTATTACCTTGATATGTTTTCGGTAATCTCACAATAATGTCCATGGATATATTTTCCCATTTCCATTGTGGTACTGCTAATGACTGATTCATTACTTTCGGTAATTTTTTCCCTTCTTCAACCAATTAAAATGTAAAACTCCTAATTGTAAAGTTAGAAATATCTCTTTTCATTCCATCCCACCAGTAATAATCTCGAATATCTCTTTACATATTGGTACTTCCAGGATGAACTGAAAACAGAGAACTATGAGTTTCACATAATAACTCTTTCTTCAACTATGAATCACAAGGCACACATAATCCCTTTCCAAACCACAATACAAAGTCTCTATCAATATTATACTTTGGTAATATACCCTTCTGAACCAATTCTACCTTTTTCTGCAACCCATGTCATCATTCAGTGCTTTCTTAATTCTGTCTTCTAGTGACAATTGTACTGAAACCGGAGATAAAATAGAGGAATTTCCAGCACCAACAACTTCCAATCCCAAATTCATCAAATAAAAAACCATAGGATCTTGTTCCAAATGTATCATGGTTAGGTAGCATTACTCTATCGACTCAAAGTGTTAGACACAATATTTTCCATTCATGGATGGTAATGGAATATGAAATCAAAACACTTGATTAATTATGTAATGGCCCGGGTTTTTGGGGTCAATTACTTTGTGAAAATACCATGTTGGGTTTTCTGGTATGGGAATCTCAGTGAAGGATGGCCAACGGTAGGCCTACCGGTAGCTCGGTATACTGGTAGCTGCAGCTACAGGTAGCTCTGTCTACCGGTAGCTCGGTCTACCAATTGCTACAGCCTACTGGTAGCTCCATCTACCGGTGGTTGTAGCCTACCTGTAGCTCCTTCTACCGGTGGATGTAGCCAACCGGTAGCTCAGTTACCGGTCACTGTCATCCACCGGTACCTCCCAGCTACCGGTCGCTGTCATCCACCGGTAGCTCTCAGCTACCGGTGGCTCTGGCCTACCCCCGCAGCTCTTTCTAGTAGCGCTCCTTTTTGTGCGAATTAGGTTTTAAACACTATTTTGACCCCATTTCACTCATTTTAAAAGCCCGCTAACACCCCTAAATGTTCTAATTAAATATTTGATGAATTAACCTAGGGTGTGTGTCAGTTTAAACCACCCAACCCCTTTAATAATGTGTGGGGTCGTGTGGTCAACCCACGACCCCTGCTCCTTTCGCGGTTTTGCGTTATTATTTCAACCATCTGCGGCCCTTATAACTAAAGGGTTCACCGTGGGTTTCTTATTTTCTCGACCACCCTCTGCTAGGAGTACCCTTCATTCAAATGAGGCGATTTTCGTTCAGGCAAGCTGCATTGCTATCCGTGAAGTTCCGCAGCCAGACTTAGCATAGATCATTGATCAACAAGTAGGGAATTTCTCCTTTGTCTCTCACTTTTGTGTATCATGCGGGGTGGGCATGCTTTTGATTCCGTATAATTGGATGAACCAAACCTAAATAAAGATAATGAATGGATTCTATAAAGAATGATGGGGGGTTGTGATCAATGATTCTGCTTTGTTTTATGAACTTATTTCTGAATTGTGCGGGCTTACCCCAACCGAAAATCATGGTCGTTGGTGGTCTTTCTATGTAGACTAATGAACCCCTGGTGATGTTTTAAATGGCTTGTTTTTGGTTGTGAACTCCTGCTGTAAAAAGGAAATTAGTTAATCACGTATACCCGGCTAAATAAATTGAAATCACCAGGATCAATCCTTCTGTGATAACCCCTGGTAAACCACACAGAAATTGAAATCATGGAGTGTGTTAAATCTTATAAATATGAAAATACTGGCATGGCCCTGCTCTATGTTGTTGGTAGTGGTTTGGTTTTTCTTCTTTCATGGTCAGGTTGCTGGAGATGTGGGAGGGGATGGGATCCCTTGTTTTTATACTTTTGGAGGTTGTGAAATTGGGGATGAGATCCCATGTTGTTATGGATTTAGTGGTTGTGCGTTTTAAGACCGGGTGGTTACCTTGTTTATATCACGAATTTGGCTCGGATCCTCTATTGATGAGAAACCATTTTGGGGGACACTGGGTAGTGTCTCGGGGGTTTCATTGGTTCCAGTACTTTGAGGGATCTCACTTATCCCTTTGTTTTTGTGACTTTACAAGCGAACCGGGTTTGATTGTTAAAAATGATGTTTTGCTGGATGTTTTTCCTTATTTGTTCTTGAGGTGTTAGTTTCCCAGTAGTGCATAAACTTATTTTAAACATTATTACTAAACATGAAAACAGGGATGGGACAAATGGGTTTTGTTGGTGAGAGTTGTGACTTGGACTTGTGTGTTTTTTGTGTTCATTAGGGTGGCTGAAGAAAAACCTAACTTGGGAGAGTCCTTGTTACCTATATATATACTTGTAGTTTTGTGTTTCTTATTCGTGCCCCACCCAAGTTGAGCACTTTGTTCCAAACACCCCCATTTCATGGGGGAGGCTGTTTTTCCCAACACTATTACTAGTGGCTGGTTATTTGCTCATTTTATACTCCCTTTCCCGGATAGCCAAAGTATCTTCAGGCAGGATGTGATGGCCTGGAGTCCATTACTAGCCCAAGAACCTTCGGGCGGGGTAGCAGGGTGGTTGGCCCAGGTGTGTGCGGAAAGGTGGTTTCCCAAGTGTCTTCGGAATGAGGCCCAGGTGTCTTTGGGCATGGTAGTAGATCTTCTAGCCCAGGTGTCTTTAGACGTGGCGGTGACTGTTCTGTCCTAGGTGTTTGTAGGTGTGGTTACGGGTGACGGTTGTGGCCCAGGTGTTTGTGGGTGGGTTTTGGCAGTGGGACTGCGTGCGGTTGTGGCCCAGGTGTGTGCGGGCGGGTGTGGTAGTGGGACTACGGTGAGAATGGCAGTATTGGTCTGATGCGTAGGATGTCTTCAAATAACCAGTGGGAAAGTGGTGCGGGGTGCCCAAACATTGATGTGCTTTTATTATATATATTACTTGACCTGCTTTATTTGGTGAGTGTAGCCGGTGAGTGGGATGGATGAACTCCTTGATAGTATTGGTTTTCTTCTTCTCACAAGACTTTAGTACGTTCCCCCACTTTTTCACGAGAGTCTTTGGTTTTCCCTACTGAGTGTACTTGTATTCTCACACTACGTATATAAAACTTCTTTTAGGTTTCCATGAGGACTTCGGGGATCGCGCGGGACCATACTATCTCGGACCTTTGGGGCAGTTACAGTTGTTGTTTTTTGTTCTTTGGTACTTACCCTTGTAGTCACTTTTTTACTTTGTGGTTTTTACTTTTGGATCATGCATATGGGAAGGGTTTACTTTTGTCCTTATTTTTTTTTTAGTTTTGGTGTTGTTGAGTTTCATCATCTTATCTCCCGATCCTATAAAACAAAATAAAGGGTAATGCCTTCCATTTGTGTGTACTTTCCATACCCTTGTTGATAGTCACCACTCTGAGACCTATAGAAGGTGGGTTTTGGGGGTCATTATCCCTCCATCAACTTAAAGAATGAAGGACTTGGCAATCTGCAGACCCTTTCCTCCTTTTGGTGAAGGAGGGTCGTGACAGAATGGTATGAGAGGTGATGTTTGAGAGATAGGATGGAGCCTGGAGTTAGGCATAGTGAGGATTGCATGGGATGGTAGGGAAACAATGTTGGGTGACCTTGGTGCGTGAATTAGTCAAGGGATGACTGGCTAGGACACGGGATTCTAGGGACCCCCGTGATCCCATGAAAGGACTCTTGACCTACCTAACGACCAAGTGAGGCAACGCTGATTTCAGGGTAGAGACACTAGGAATGGTACATGCATCATAATGGTTTGTGTTCTCAGGTTTATGGGGTGTCTTGGGAATTAAGAATAAATGAAAAGTTTAAGAAGTTTTAAGAACAATATTCTGCACTGCTTGGGCTTAGGCATTCCTTGTTTACCTTGCGGCTATGGCACCTGGAAGGCGACCACGTGTGGTACAGGAGATCGAGGCCCTAGAGGCTACTTTGGTTGATCGGTAGAGAGATGGTCGAGAGGAGGACAACCAGTGGTAGAAGACTCTATGGGCCTTCCAGCGATAGACCCTCGAGAAGTATGAGGGCAGCACCTCTGACATGAAGACGGAAGGCTGGCTAGAGGATCTAGTGATAGCTTTCGGCCTGATTCGGGCCCCGACCGAGTACTGGGTTCCTTTGGCCATTAGCCAGATGCGGGGAGTGGCGTGTTAGTGGTTGACTCTTTACCTGGGGGAGAGGAGAGAGGCTAAGGTGGCATTGGATGATTTTGAGAGGGAGTTCTGGGAAGAATTCATGTCCTTGACAATGAAGGAAGAAAAGAGATAGGAGCTACTCTCCCTCCAGCAGGGGAGTATGTCCGTGAGGGAGCTAGGAATCAAGTTCAAGGACCTTCTACGCTTTTCTCCGGACCTCTTTCCGGACGAGGAGTCTCAGGCAAGATGTTTAGAGGAGGTTCTCCGACCCTCCCTCCAGTATGTTGTTACCCCCATTACCCTGCCGACATATATGGAGGTCCAGAAGAAGGCCGAAGTGGTGGAGAGGATTAACACTCTAGGAGGAGTGTCATGAGAGAGGATCAAGTGGGGACCATCGAAGGGGAAGGCCGTCAGTACCAGGCCTCCAGCGTCAGAACCCTCCAGGTTCCGACCAGCAGGGAGCAGGCCTCAACAGTTTAAGTTTTGATCCCCCAGTCCTCGCACTTTTTCTACGGGCCCAGGGCCACGGTGCATCGTCTTTGGGAACCCTGGACATCTCCGGAGTCAGTGCCCAGACCAGGGACAGTACGGCGGCGGCAGACATCCCCACCACCCGCCCCCGCAGCAGCTTCCAGCCAGGCCTTTCCAGCAGCAGCAGCAGGGACGCGAGCTCCCGCTCCTCCGAGGGCAGACGTAGGAGGAGGAGGCTGACCTCAGGGTGCTTCTTAGGGACCTCGACCGTGGCATGGTTGGGGAGGTGGCCGACAGTTGAGGGGTAGAGGAGCTGGGCGTGGACAGTTACACGCCGCAGAGGCAGCAGTTCCAGCAGGGCCGGAGGTTGTTCGAGGTATGATCAGTTTGTTCAGTACCTCTTGCATATGCCTTATTCGATACCAGAGCTTCGCACTCCTTTGTTTCACATATTCTAGCCCATTCCTTGGGTCTAGATGCTGAGAGACTTCTAGTGCCCCTGGTTTTGAGCACACCAGTCGGAGGTCAGACTGACTTGTTGTTTGTTTTTCGAGGATTCAAGCTAATAATAGGGCCACATCAGTCAGTTAAGGATCTTCTTCTACTACATATACAGCCGTAAGATGTCATCCTAGGCATTTACGGGCTATTCTCTATGTGTGCCATCATCGACTTCTTCCAAGGAAGGGTTGTGTTCTCATACTTGGGCGTCTGGCGTGTTACCTTCGCCGGTGAGTGGAGCAGTCAGAAGGGAAGCAGGCGAGAGGAACCCCTTCTCTCCTTGTTAGCCAACCTGTCAGTGGAGTCAGTAGATGATGAGATGGTGGATGTTCCAGAGATCGTCCGTGAGTTTATGGACGTCTTCTCTGAGGAGGTGATGACTCTACCCCCTCGACGTGATATCGAGTTCGGGATAGAACTGCAGCCTGTTACTCGTCTGATTTCAATGGCTCCTTACCGGATGGAACCTTCAGAACTACGGGAGTTGCGGATTCAGATGGACGATCAGATGAAGAGGGGTATGTTCGGCCTAGTGCTTCACCGTGGGGTGCTCCAGTCTTGTTCTCAAAGAAGGAAGATGGTGTTCTCAGGTTGTGCATAGACTATAGGAGGCTGAATCAGGTGACGATCAAGAATCGTTATCCTCTTCTGATGATAGACGATCTTTTCGACTAGTTGAAAGGAGTAGGGTGGTTCTCGAAGATCGACCTGTGGTCTGGGTACCACCAGCTGAGGGTGAAAGAGGGAAACATCCTGAAGATAGCCTTCAGGTGCAGATATGAATACTTTGAGTTTGTAGTCATGCCCTTCGGTGTTACGAATGCCCCGGCTGTGTTTATGGGTCTGATGAACTCCATCTTCTGAGAGTACCTGGATCGGTTCGTAGTTGTGTTCATCAATGACATCCTAATCTATTCGAGATCAGAGGAGGACCATGCAGAGCACCTGAGGACAGTTTTGGAGGTCCTCTGACAGCACCGGCTCTATGTGAAGTTGTTGAAATGGAAATTATGGACATGAAAAGTGGACTTCCTCGGGCACGTGGTGTCTGAGAAGGGGGTAGCGGTGGACCCATACAAAGGTTGAGGCCATTGTTTCTTGGGGAGCACCCAAGAATGTGGTAGAGGTATGTAGTTTCCTCGGACTGGCAGGATACTATTGGAGTTTCGTACCCAACTTCTCCCGAGTAGCAGCCCCTTTGATGGCCCTAATCAAGAAAGACCAGGTTTTCGTGTGGAATGAGAAGTGTGAGTCAGACTTCAGCTATCTGAAGGAGAAGTTGGTTAGTCCCCCAGTACTGAGGTTACCAGAAGAAGGGGCGGCGTATGAGGTGTTCTGTGATGCTTCAGGATAGAGCCTGGGATGTGTGTTGATGTAACGACATGGGGTGATCTCTTATGGGTCTAGGAAGCTACGCCCTGATGAGTGTAATTATTCCACCCACGACCTAGAGTTTGCAGCGGTCATTTTTTCACTGAAGTTATGGCGGCACTACCTCATCAGAGAATGCTTTGTGGTCTTCACAGATCATAAAAGCATGAGGTATATCTTCTCTCAGAGGGACCTAAACATGCGGCAGTGAAGGTGGATAGAGTTCCTCCAAGATTACGACTTCGAGGTTTCCTACACTTCAGGGAAGGGGAATGTAGTGGTCGATGCCTTGAGCCGAAGGACGTAAAAGGATGCGGTCCGAGTGTCGAAAAACGCCTGAAAGGCGATGGAGGAGTTGGTTGCCTTACACCTGGATGAGAGGATAGATAGTAGTAGAGGTTTCTTGTATCAGATGAAAGTGCAGTCTTCTCTGTTGCAACAAGTGGAGGAGTCTCACTGGGGAGACCCAGAGTGCGAAGTGATGTGTGATCGAGTTGGCTAAAGAAATGCTCCTGAAGGGAGGATGGAGGATGGTTAGAACCGGATTCTTTTCCAGGGAAGGATGTTTGTTCCATAAGTGATGTGCGGCAAGGTTCTTAGTGAGTTCCACAACTCACCCATGGCTGTACACCCAAGAGTTTCCAAGATGTACTAGGGACTGAAGAAACAGTTTTGGTGGGTCGGAGTTAAATGAGTAGTGGCACAGTTTGTGGCCAAGTGCTTAGTGTGTCAGCAAGTGAAGGCTGAACACCGAGTTCCAGGTGGCCTACTGCAGGCTCTAGATGTCCCCGAGTGGAAGTAGGACGACATCTCAATGGATTTCATCACGGGATTACCCAAGGTCCAAGGGGGATATGACGCCATCTGGGTGGTAGTGGATCGGTTGTTGAAATCAGCTCACTTTCTGGCGATCAGGGAGTCGAGTGCAGTGGATGATTTGGCACGAACGTACGTGGATGAGGTGGTGCGATTGCATGGAGTTTTTCGGTCTATAGTCTCAGATATGGATGCACGGTTTACTTTGTGAGTCTGTAGAGGATTGCAGCATGCTTTTTCCACCCATCTTTGGATTAGCACTGCTTTCCATCCCCATACAGATGGACAAATAGAGCACACCATCCAGACCATGGAGGATATATTGCGGGTGTGTGTTCTGGACTCAGGAGGATCATGGGTGTGATACTTACCTCTGATAGAGTTATCCTACAATAATATCTATCACTCTACCATTCGCATGGCCCCATTTTAATCCTTGTATGGGAGGCCATGCCGCTCACCAGTGTGTTGGACCGAAGTTGGAGAGGCAGACATCCTTGGCCCGGAGGTGGTGCAGAGCACAACATAGAAATTTCATCTTATACGAGAAAGGATGAAGGTGGACTAGGACCGACAGAAGTCGTATGCTGATACCAGGAGGAGGCCCTTGGAGTTTGAGGTTGGAGACCACGTGTTCTTAAAGGTCTCCCCTCGACGCGGACAACAGAGGTTCGACAAGGGGAGTAAGCTTTCTCCCAGGTTCATCGGGCCCTTCGCAGTGTTGTGGTGGGTCAACGAAGTGCCCTATTAGCTAGTGTTACCACCGCCACTACTAAGGATGCATGATTTATTCCATGTGTCCTAGCTCCGTCGATATCTGCATGACGATTCACACGTCCTTGGATGGGGAGAGCTGGACATCGAGGACGACGCGACTTTTGTGGAGAGACCAGTGGTGATCGAGGATCGCAAAGAGAAGGTGCTTCGTGGGTGAACCATTCCCTTGGTTCGTGTTTTATGGAGACATGGTGGGCTTAAGGAGAGTACGTGGGAGAGGGAAGAACAGATGCATGGCCAGTACCCAGAGTTTTTTTGAGTTTGTGATGTTCTGTTTGTTATACTTGTTGTGGTAGAACGTTTTACCTTGTTGACAATGAAATAGTAGTTTTCTTTCATCTGGATGTGTGTGAAAAGCCCTGGCTATGGGGAGGGGAGGACCCAACCCCTAATGAAGATGCATTAAGGTGTATGCGATTAATCCCATGCGGTTGAGTCAGTGCCACCCAAAGCGGATAGTATCTTGATATGGGGAAGGAGACTCCCCAACCCACATGGATGGGCAGTTTGACATGTTATGTCACTTGGTTCTTGACAGGAAAGTGTTCTTAGTTAACAATGAGGTTCACTCCTTAGAGGTATCTTTGGAGGCGGTTGTTCGGACTCTCTCTTTCATTCTGGGTTGTTTTGATTCTCAAGGACGAGAATTGTTTAATAGGTATCTGATGTAATGGTCTGGGTTTTTTGGGTCCATTACTTTGTGAAAATCACATGTTGGGTTTTCTGGTTTGAAAATCTCGGTGAAGTTTGGCCAATAGTAGGCCTACCTGTAGCCTTAGCCTAACGATAGGAGGCATGCCGGTAGCTCGGTCTACCCGTAGCCATAGCCTACCGGTAGCTCAGTCTACCTGTAGCTACAACTACCGATAGCTCGGTCTACCGGTAGCTGCAGCCTAGCGATAACTCAGTGTACCGGTCGCTGTAGCTGACCGGTAGCTTGGAAACTCGTCGTTGTCAGCCACCGGTAGCTCCTGGCTACCGGTCGTTGTCATCCAACGGTAGCTCTCATCTACCGGTGGCTCTGGCCTACCCCCACGGGTCTTTCCAGTAGCACTCCTTTTTGTGCGAATTAGGTTTTAAACCCTATTTTGGCCCCGTTTAACTCGTTTTAAAAACCCGCTAACGCCCCTAAATGTTCTAATTAAAAATTTTATGAATTAACCTAGTGTGTGTGTTGGTTTAAACCACACGAACCCTTTAATAATGTGTGGGGCTGCATGGTCAACCCACGACCCCCGCTCCTGACACGGTTTCACTCTCTTATCTCAACCATCTGCATCCCTTATAACTAAAGGGTACGTCGTGAGTTTCTTCTTTTCTCGACCACCCTCTGTGAGGAGTACCCTTCATTCAGACGAGGCTATTTTCGTTCAGGCGAGCCGCATCGTTATCCGTTAAGTTCTGCAGCCAGACTCAGCGCAGATCGTTGATCAACAAGTAGGGAATTTCTCCTCTCTATCTCACTTTTGTGTATAATGCAGGGTGGGAATGCTTTTGATTCCATCGAATTGGATGAACCAAACCTAAATAAAGATAATGAACAGATTTCTACAAAGAATGAAGGGGGTTTTTGATCGATGATGCTGTTTTGTTTTATGATCTTATTTCTGAATTGTGCAGGCTTACCCCTACTGAAAATCATGGTCATAGGTGGTCTTTCTATGTGCACTAATAAACCCCGGGTGATGTTTTAAATGGATTGTTTGTGGTTGTGAACTCCTGCTGTAAAAAGGAAATTGGTTAATCACGTATACCCGACTAAATAAATTGAAAGCACCAGGATCTATATTTCTGTGATAACCCCTGGTTAAAGTGCAAGGAAATTGAAATCATGGAGTTTGTTAAATCTTATAAATCTGGAAATACCGGCATGGACCTGCTCTGTGTTGGTGGTAGTGGTTTGGTTATTCTTCTTTCACATTCTGGTTGCTGGAGATATGGGAGGGGATGGGATCCCCTGTTTTTATACTCTCTGTGGTTGCGAAATTGGTGTTGAGATCCCCTGTTGTTATAGATTCAGTGGTTGTGAGTTTTAAGACCGGGTGGCTACCTTTTTTATATCACGAATTGGGGTGGGATCCTCTGTTGATGAGAAACTATTTTGGGGGGCACGGGGTAGTGTATCGGGGGCTTCTTTTGTTCCAGTACTTCAAGGGATCTCACTTATCCCTTTGTTGTTGTGAATTTACAAGGGAACCGAGTGTGAATGTTTAAATTGAAATTTCTATGAATGTATTTCCTTGGTTTTGATTGAGGTGTTAGTTTCCCAGTAGTGCATATACTTATTTTAAACATTATTACTGAACATGAAAACAAGAATGGGACAAATGGGTTTTTTTGGCGAGAGTTGTGACTCGGACTTGAGCGATGTTTGTGTTCTTTAGGCTGGCTGAAGAAAAAACCTAAACTTGGGAGAGTGCATGTTACCTATATATATACTTGTAGTTTTGTGTTTCTTATTTGCGCCCCACCCAAGTTGAGAACTTTGTGCAAAACACCCCCATTTCATGGGGGAGGGTGCTTTTCCCAACACTATTATTAGTGGTTGGTTATTAGCTCCTTTTTTGCTCCCTTTCCTGGATAGCCCAAGTATCTTTGGGCAGGCTGTGATGGCTTGATTTCCATTACTAGCCCAAGAACCTTCGGTCAGGGTAGCATGGTGGTTGGCCCAGGTGTTTGCGGACATGTGGTTTCCCAAGTGTCTTCGGGATGAGGCCCAGGTGTCTTCGCGTGTGGCAGTGGATCTTCTAGCCCTGGTGTCTTCAGGCGTGGCAGTGATTGTTCTGGCCTAGGTGTCTGCAGGGGTGGTTACGTGTGACATTTGTGGCCCAGGTGTTTGCAGGTGGGTTTTGGTAGTGGGACTGCGTGCGGTCGTGGCCCAATTCTGTGCGGGTGGGTGTGGCAGTGGGACTGCGGTTATAATGGAGGGATTGGTCTGATGTGTATGATTTCTTCAAACAACCAGTGGGAAGGTGGCGCGGGGTACCCAAACATCGATGTTCTCTTAATATATATATTACTTGACTTGCATTATTTGGTGAGTGTAGCTGGTGAGTGGGATGGATGAACTATTTGATAGTGTTGGTTGTCTGCTTCTCACGGGACTTTAGTACGTTCCCCCACTTGTGCACAAGAGTCTTTGGTTTTCCCTACTGAGTGTACTTGGAGGCTCACCCTACGTATATAAAACTGCTTTCAGGTTTCCAGGAGGACTTCGGGGATCACGCGGGACCATACTAACTCGGAATTTTGGGGCAGTTGCAGTTGTTGTTTTTCCTTCTTTGGTACTTACCCTTGTAGTCACTTTTGTACTTTGAGGTTTTTACTTTTGGAACATGCATATGGGAATGGATTAATTTTGGCCTTGCTTTTCTTTTAGTTTTGGTGTTGTTGAGTTTCATCATCTTATCTCCTGATCCTATAAAATAAAAAAAGGGTAATGCCTACCATTTGTGTGTAATTTCCATACCCTTGGTGATACTCGCCACTCCGGGACCTATAGAAGGTGGGTTTCGGGGGTCATTATCTCTCCTTCAACATAAATAATGAAGGGTTTGGCAATCTGCTAACCCTTCCCTCCTTTTGGGGAAGGCGGGTCGTGACAAATTATTACCATATCCTCTGTCTCATGATTAATTCCTTATGAGTAAATATATACATCAAACATTTTGTGGTCAGTATAAATTTCACATTTTACTCCATATAGATGATGCCTCTAAATTTTTATATCTAAAACAACAACAACTCATTTGAAATCATGTGTAGGGTAATTTAACACATGTGGTTTCAACTAACATGAAGAATAAACAATTACCTGATCATTTTGCATTAGGACACAACCAAGTCCTTTCAATGAATCATCACTGTATAAAACAAACTCACCATTTCTAAATGGAAGTGCCAAAACTAGAGAATTCACCAATCTTCCATTCAATTTTTGAAAACCATCATCACATCCTTTTTTCCAAATGAACATAGAACCTTTTCGAGTTAACTTAGTCATTGGGTTAGATAACCGTGGGAAAAATTCAACAAAACTCCACTAATAAGCTTCTAAACCATGAAAACTATAGATATCTATTATATTTTTGGGTCTTGGACAATCTTCAACATCATTTTTTATAAGGATAAATAGTTATTCCATTTTTTGAAACAATATGACCAAAAAAATAAATTTGTTGTAACAAAAACTCACACTTTCTGAATTTCCCATATAGTTTCATTTATTTTAAGGTTTGTAGGAAAACCCTTAAATGGCATTCATGTTCCAATTTACTTTTGGAATAAAACAAAATATTCTTAATAATCACAATCACAAATTTATCCATGAAATCATAGAATATTATATTCCTATTATCCATGAATATAAAAGGTGCATTGGTTATCCCAAAAGGCATAACTATAGATTCACAATGTCCATATCTAGTTTGAAACATGGTCTTCAGAATGTCTTCTTCCTTTACTTTCTACTGATGGAACCCCGACCTCATGTCAATCTTTGAAAAATACTGATCTCCCTAGAGCTGTTCAAACAAATCATCGATAAGAGGCGAAGGATACTTGTTCTTAATAGTGATGTTATTCAATTCTACATAATCAATGAAAAGTCTCATTGAACCATATTTCTTTTTAACAAACTATATAATAGAACCACATTGTGATGTGCTAGGTCGAATGGAAACATTATTTAATAACTCTTGAAATTGATTCTTTAACTCTAAAAGTTCAATTTCAGACATTCGATAAGGGGGTTTTGAAATTTCATTAGCATCAGGAACTATGTCAATAGTAAATTCAACATCCTGATTAAGTATTATACCAGGAAATTCATTAGAAAAAACATAAATAAACTCATTTACCACTGGCACATCATTAATATAAAAAATTCTTTTGTTTTCAACAATATTTGCAGGGTAACATTCTATTCCATATTTTACTAGTTTCTCAGCTTCCTGATATGTTATCAAAAGTAAAGGTTCATTCTTGTACACAAACTAAAATAATTTCTGAAAAGAAACCCCTTTAGCCCTGTATTCAATCAAATCATGGTAAACTGAAAATCCAATCCATAACCTATATTACATCAAACTCTAATAGAGGAAAAACAATTAGGTTTTTAGGTATATTCTTTCCACACACAAGGACATGAATGTTCATATAATTTCTTTTTCTCTCAACATTTACTTCTAGTTTTTTTACCATATGTTTAGGATTCATATATTGATATGGAATTCCCAATTTACTAGAAAAATTATTAGATATGAAAGACTTTTTAGACCCTGAATCAAATAACACATTGACATAATATGAATAAACAAATAGTGTATCTAATACTACTTCATTTGATGGACCAACATCTTTTTAAGTAGTTGCAAATGATTTCACCACCCCTTTCTGATTGTAGTCTGGCTGCTTTCCTTAAGGTTAGTTATTTATTAGAAACTCATTTTCATAACGACCCATTTCATTTCACATAAAACATCTTATCGCTAGATTTTCAGGGCCTAATTGATCATCTTCCTTACAGTTATGAGAAATATTACCAAACATAACACACGAGAAGCACTTTACATACCTTGATAAAAATTCTCCAGGATTTATTTTACCACACTTCTCACAAGATGGATATTTAATTTTCATACATCAAGGCTTCTTTGATGAATTCGTTCCTTTTTTCCTTCCAACTGGACCTCATCTATTATTTTCGCTCATGGAACACTTGATCATCTGAAAACACCATTTCTACCTTCTCATCACATCCGAAAAGATTCTTATAGATTTTGAATTCATGAGAGGTTAATTCTCTTCAATATCACAATTTTATTTTTGAGAAAAATCAATTTATCTTACTATCAAGATCTCGGATGAATGTTGGAGCATACCTTGCCAGTCAAGTGAACTTTTCTTTATAAGCATCCATTGAGTCATCCTCTAACCAAAATTCCATGAAATTTTTTTCCATCCAATGTCGAACCACCGTAGGAAAATATTTCTCAAGAAACATACCATTGCATTCATCCCAATCAAGATAATCGATCTCCTCACTATCCCTGATATCTATCACCATCGACCACCACTAATCATCTTCTCCTTCAAAATGGTAAATAGTGAGACTAACCTTTTGATGTTATAAACAACCCATGACATTAAAAATATTCCCCAGTGCTTCGATCTACACATCATCTTGAATAGGTTTAGATGATCCTATGAATGATGCAGTACGATGCCTTTGGAAATGCTCCACTAAGGACATGTTCTTCTGTTGTTGATCTGGACGATCTCGTGCATGGATACCACCCCCATTTGAAGCCTATGTCAACTATTCAATCACTATAACAAACTGTTTATTTCTGATTCCAGCCTTCATACGTTGCTGATTTGGAAGGTTATTCTCCTCTATATGCCTTCCCAACATAGCTTCCCTATTTCCTCTGTGGAAAACAATTCTGAACACAAAAATATAATAAGTGAAGCAACTTGGTAATATATAAATTCTATATCATTTCATATCTTACCATAAATTAATTTATGGATATTAATTTAAAAATATTCTAACTCATAATGTTTTCTAAACCGACCTCTGATACCTACTATAAGGACCCAACCTTAAATGTTACATAATCTTGAATTATGTTAATAATTCACATTGAGGAACATTTAATGTTTAGAGATTTAGAGCATTAGTTCATAACTTATACATAAAAATATGAATTTTACATGAAGACACTTTTACTCAGTATCCATTTTTTTAATAAAATAAAAATTCTTGAAAAAAATAATCATGTCTAGTTCCTTATTTTTTACATCATGCCTTTCCCTTGATCACATACTTTACCCTATTCATCTTTATATCCTATGAAAAATATTTCAAAAAAAACTTGGGATGAGCATAAAAAGCATAGTTTGGGATACAAAAATAAGGAAAACTATTAGTTTTTTAAAGCAACAAGTAAACCATGAACTCTGTACCATAAGTAATAAATTTAAACATTATGAAGTAGTAAATACTATTCATTGAATAAAATATCATTATTTGCCCTTTTGTAACCAAAATATTACAATAAAACCCATATAAGGAACACATAACATATAAAAGAAACATGGGACATAAACATACATAAATGAAATAACCATATGGTTGACTTCCACCCATACCACTAAATAGAATAGCCATACAACCGACTTAAATTCCCAATGCATTTGAGGTTATAACGTAACCACCCTCCCAAGTTTGTCACGACACCACCCATCATTTGTTATATCACGTAACCACCTGTCAAATGTCCATGTACCATTATAATATCAAAACACATAAAATATTGAAAATATAAACATTTCACTAATAAAATGTCATTTTCAATCGCAAGATATCATTACAAGATATTGAAATAATCCATCCATTTCAAACACCATTTTCAATACCAAAACACCCAAAAATAGAATAAATATTTTCTTTTCCTTTTAAAACATTAAGGCATATAGAAGAATCCAACTAACGATTATGATGGTGGAGAGGTCATTGTCACAGCAAATGATGACAACATTCCTTTTTTTGATTAGTAAAACGCTTCATAAAAACAAGATTCCCTTTGAATGAAACTAAAATTCAAAGGGGTTTATTATATACCATATAAAATAAAACGGTTTATATTATCAAAACATGCATCAATGAAAGGATATTGAGATGAAGTCCCTTAACTCGTGTCCAAATTGACCCGTTCATTCTTCAATTTCCTGTATAATAAACTTAAGTTAATTTCTACTTGATTAAGATCCTTTTCAAGTTTATTTTTTATAACACTTATTTCCATATTATAATCATTATGTAATCATTTATGTTAATAATAGTCGTTTTGTCAATATTTTGTACTTGAGTCAAAAATGAACTTCTTATAATTACAAGATGTTCATGTGGTAAAAATTCCATTATCTCCAAAACTATATTCAAGATTTAGATATCATATATATCATATATATCCTATATATATATATATATATATAATTGTACATAACATTTGGAGGTAAGAAATGAAATGCACCATTCATGGAGACGGTAAGTCGTAAGTACGCATGAACTCTACTTTCCTTTCATTTCGTATTTAATGGAAGAAAAAAATAATTATACATAGTTATATTACAATTACTATATAATATCTTCTATATAATTTCAGTAAATCCATCCTTTATACGTTCCACATATGGCATTAAAGAGTCATATCACTTTGACGAGGCAATAGTCTGCAATTCCTCAAATGAAATTATCGCCTTTAACCATTATCGAAACCATAAAGGTATGATATAAAAGGATAATAAAGAAGTATAGGGACAATATAAATATAATATATATCATATATAAATATAGTTCCATCATAATGGACACCATGAGAGGCGGTTGGAGGTATTTGAACAATCATTGTTTAGTGAGGCATTAGTTCACCGTCTAGAGAAACAATATGTTTGTATCCAATAGATGGTGGTGTGTGGAAGTGTAGTTTGAATTATTCTCATTAAAACAACCTAGAATGTTGAGTATACAGGTTTTGTTATAATATAAAGTAAAAAATATAGTTTATGGGGATGGAGAAGTAAAAGAAAAGAAAAGAACATAAGAGAAGATGATACATTTAAATTGGGTAAATCTCTTTGGTTTGAACCAAAAGGATTCCATGATGTTCCTTCTGCATAATTTAGGGATTTTATGAGGAATATAGGGATGTAGGGAGATTAATTTGGTATAGTTTGGAGGTGCCAAGGGGCTTGAGAGGTTTCCGTAATGGGATAGAGTTTATTTCTTCTTATAAGGGGGGGAGGGGATCTTTAGAAAAGATTGAAAATACTTTATTATTATATAATTATTTTAGTATTATAAAATTCCAAAACTCTTTAAAGTATTAGGTAAGATGACTCATGCTGTAAATAAAATCATCCTATAATAATATGACAGGTTTTGGATATTTCTGTAAATTTTATAATCTCATTTATTTTAATCATTCATTAATAAGGTAATCATTTCATCATCATTGTGTCATAAATAATTTTATTTATTTAATGTATAAAAATTATAAATAAAATACCATGATATAGGAATTAATTATACCTTTCGAATTAATATTTATGGTATAAGAGATAAATTATATAACCCTATATATATTTTTTCACTAAATGATATATGTTTATGTCATTTTCTTCCTTACATTAAATTAATTAATATAACGTATCATTATCACTCAAAAGTAGCTCCATGGGGTCCCAAAATCGACCCAAGGATTCCCATGGTGGGAGATGTATCAACCAATAGGAATAGGACACATGTTAGGGTAATTTAGTATTATTATAATAATGTTTTTTACCCATATTTACCATTTAACAATGGTAAATAAAATATTTACTCCTGTAAATATTCGTAAAGTCTAAAAGTAAAAGTCACCTATTTACACAATTTGTACCTCCGGATTAAAAATATTAAATCCATTTTCCCAAATTCAAAACAAATAATTGGATGAAATTAATTTAAAATTAATTCAATTTGTCAAAAAAAAAATGTCCATTTTTAAGAAATAATAACTATCAAAATTTTGACATTTGTTTATGTCAAATTTCAATGTAAAATTACTTCCAATGACCAAAATTGCATTAATTGGTAAAAATATAATCTAATTAAACTTTAAAAACTTTTAGAAAGATAATATTACCACATAAATAAATTATATTAAAAGGCAGTTTTGAATTAGAATACTGTCTTGTCACTATTCATAGAAAATGAACATTATCTGAAAAATACAAGAATTTAATCCAATGAAAATTTTGATGTCCTGATTCTAAAGAATAGTTTTAGTTTGTTAAATAGAACATATAAAAGTTTAAAAAACTAGATTCAAAAATGGTTATCCATCAAAAGGTGGTAAATCAACCTTTTAAAGAATATTATAGTGTTTATTCTTAAATTTGGATTCATTCACATTTTATGCTTCTAACATCTATTGGATAAATGTAAAAAAAATTAACATACATGTATAATCATATTTTTGTTTTTTCTATTCATTTCTTCCAATAAATAGGATTGGTATTAACTACCATTGAAAATAATATTACATTATTATTTTTCAGTATGACTCAGCCATGTGTGCAACATGAGATTTCTGAGAAACCCATTGCTTCGTGTCGGGTATTCCATCAAACATAGAATCCCATTTATATTAAAATTAATCTTTAATTCACAAATATTAATAAATATCAAAAGGTCTTATTCTCTATTTACCAGGGATGTTACAGTTTAAATATATTACATAATTTAAAATAATTTATTTAATTAAATTTTCATGACCAATGGTTTTAAATAAAAACATAACATTTAGGAAATCATTGGGTAGCCCAAACAACCTTGTAGATATATAGGATCCATTGGATGAAATCATGGTGAAAGCAATGAATCTTGATCAATAACTAAAGATCATCGTCATCATCTCAACATGTGCATATTAAAAATGGTAACAATGTACAACAATAGTTTGATGGTGATTAATCCAAAATGAGTTAGAATGATATTTCATTTTGATTTATCCCCTTTTATTTCTATATTAATGATCATAAATTAATCAAATAGAAAATTTATTCACTAATCATGTATATTTCATGTACGGGTTATATTTATCAATGATTGAGGATTTATATAGATTATTATGTTTTATATCATCATTCATCATTCTAAAGAGAAAACAAATTAAGGCCAATAAAAAAATTGGGCAAGTGTGTTCATCATGTTTATATTTTGTGAATTTATTCAACCATTCATCGCATGTTCACCTCAATAAATTCCTTTGGCCTGTATTTTTATTAATCACTTCTATTAGATTTTTGTGCAACCATTATTCGGACCAAGGAATAAATATTGTGGTTATGTGTATGATCGAGGTTGAATATGTGGAGAATTTATATAAGATATGATCAATAAGGAAGGTGTTTAAGTCATCCTTTTTGAGTGTGTCCTATGGTGGCAAATAGATTTGATTAGGTTAATTTCATAAATGGTGGAATTAACCAAAACCTTGTTGATGATGATGATGGAATCATGTGGATCAAGCAGTTCATTGGTGATTTTAGCAGTAGATCCATTGAAATCTGTATACACGAGTGAATCCATGTGTGGATATCTAGTTTTCTAGAATATTTTGATTTACATGGAATGTACTTTAAGAACACACACACCATATAAAATCAATAGAGATGTCTCTAGGGCTTAAGAAGAGAGTTAAGGGTCATATTCCGTGTAGTCCCTATGACACACCATGTTACCCCTATCTAGACAACTCAGTGTGTATATAAATTACATTCATCATAGGCTGAGTGGCATTACAATTCATATGGGAAAGTACATATGGCATGTACATCATGGAAAAATGTTCATGATGTATATGGTATACACACCTAGGAGATCATGTTTCCCCAAAAACTGTGTTCAGTGGGCCACATACCCTACAGTCAAACAAAACCACATGCTTGGGAAGTAATAAATGGGTAGAACATGTGTTTAAGGGACATAGCATGTACTCATATTACACAAACATTACCTTATAGATGAAGTATTGGATACCTTTTCCACATTTTCGTATAAATTATTCCTTTGGGTACAATCGTTTGATCCTTACACTAGTGGTTTATTTTATAACCATTTCATGTAAATAAGATTGTCATCCCTATGAGGAAGTTTAGTCTTATATGGATTCATTGGAATCCATTCATAAGTTTCAAATTGAGGTAATTTGTCACTATTATTCTCCCGTGGTGTGGTTCTTAAAATTTGCAGGACCAACACTACACATGAATCAATCAAATACTTACGGGGTTAATCTAGTTTGGCTTATTGGTATTCTTCATATTCTTGGGTGTGAACCCCATATGTGTATCAATATCTTCAAACATATATAGTGTTCTTCTTAATGTAATACACAATGATCACAGATTCTTTTATGGAAACTATTAGTATTATCTATCTCATGGAGTCTTCTCTCCTGAATGAATGTTATAAGGAACCTTTGAGAAGGTATCCTAGGATGGAAATATGGTTGTGACCATACCAAGAGACTGTGTTTGTATTGTGAGTAAATATATCTTTATTTTTATATATTTTATTGACATATCCATGTTATGTGTTTAATTCTATTCTTGATTCAGTATGCTTAGTGATTTTGGGGTGTCCTACTGGGTATTTTTAAACATAACCTTGAATGGTTTCATCCCACATATGTCATGTCTCGTGTTGATGACTAGATAATCGATGAGGTCCACAGTGGTTTAAGAGAATAAAGAGTGTCAATTTGGTCTTGATATATTGCAGTTAGTGACAAGAATAATATTTAATTATATTTCCCTCTTATTTTAATGTATGACTTCATTACAGTTCTTAGTGGGATTTTATTTGGACCCATCCAGTTCCTAGTATTTTATTATATATTTATTGTGGTATTATATGTGTGCATGAATTTTGTATCATTTTTATTTTACATTTCAAAATTTAATGTCATTGGATATGTGTGTGTTTTTTCATTGATGCCTTAAGATAATACATAACATGTGATTACTATTCCTACTCAAAATTGCTCTCCATCCCATGGTCAATTAGTGGTATTATTGGGCTAGTCACACTCATCTTATCACTAGCTAGGCAGGCCCTGGTGGGTCAAATCATGACATGGGTTTTCTAACAAGTTGAAGAGAATGTGAATAGTTCGTGTTTCTGTCTTATCGATGTAGTTCATTTGGTGACTGGGGTATAGAACTAAGTCCAACAGTAAGATTGTAAATTAGGGTGTATAAACAGTTTCTTCCCATATCACTATAATTTATATTACAATTATAGTTTAGATTTCATGTTGGGGTATCTAAAGAACATGTAAATGTTTTTACTATAATATATAACCACATAAATATCATTAATTGATATCTCTATCATTTTTTTATCATGATTTGGTTATATTTGATACTGTTAAGTATATTGGGATCTCTAAAAAGTTTAGGAGTTTTAAATTATGTGATTATGAATTTATAAAATAGAGAAGACCGCTAATTTTCCCCCACCTATTTCAATGCTTCCAAATTGTTCTTTGTATAGTACAAACTCATGTTCCCAAAAAATAAATTCCTATATAGAGATTGAATTTCATGTATGAATCATTTTTATTTGATACCATATATTGGAGCCATATTGATGTGAGGTTCTCTATAATGGGTGGGTGAATTAGGTAGAAAAAAATTAAAAAAATTCATTTTTGTTCCTTTTTGTCATGTAAATATTTTTACCATTTTAATAGGACCTCATTAAATATTTTAAATGGGATATCCTTAGATAGAAATGATAAAGTAAATAAAAAATTTTAATCAAAAAAATAAAAAAAAATTAGTTGATTCAACACTAACAGATAATCCAAGGAACATACACATTATGATGTTCTAGTATACCATAAATTAACACTATTATTATAATGTTTTAAAAAAATTTAGGAAAGTAGCACAATTTTTCCATGGAGCTCTGATTATTCTTCTATTTTTAAGAATTTATCTTCAAAAGGGATTAAAAATTTTATAGATATTAAGGTATTCTTTAATAATTTTATGATGATATGGTTCATTTAAATTTTACCTAAATAAAAAATTTCATCATAGATATATATTTGATGCTCATTTATACAATATCCTTTTATTATGATTTATAATATCAATACCTTGATGTCAGTGCTAATTTATAATCTTACACTACATCACAATAGAAACAATTCGTTCTTCAAGGTAATAATTATTTTAAACTACAATTACCATGTTTCCTTTATTATCTTACAACTAAATTTTTTTAGTTTATTTATTTATTATTATATCAATATTCTATATAGAATTATGATTATTAAAACTTGTTATTATCTTCATATTTTTCATATATAATTCATTTCTCTTCTCTTTTCTCTTATTTTATAAACATCTATGAATAGTCTTATATTGTTCTAGAACCAACCCCGTTGATTCAATGGTTTAGATCTATCCTCAATTCAATAATCCACTAAAATAATTATATGTGTATTATCTTATTTGATATCTCTATCAACATTCCTATTAAATTGAATAAATCATTGAAATATTATGTGATTCCATAATCTTTTAAATTCCAACCAAATATACTAGATACTTTTGATACCACCACTTTCTGATATAGCTTCCACCATCATGGTGTGTCATTCTTGACACCATAAATTTCACCAAAATATAACTATATATAAATTTTGGTGCCTAGTCAATAAACAAACCCACATTCTGCCATTGAATATCTTCTCAATAATTTCCTAAATGTGATGGTATAATCCTTCAAATATTTTTAACTCTCATACTCATCAAAACACTAGGTTATTATTTGTGGAATATAGTCTTATATATCATTAAATGTTGTAAATTTTAGGTCTCTAACTATGCGTAGTTATCAACCCTTGGACAAACTTCCTTTGAGAAACAACATTTCTCTCATAGAGAAATAAATATCAAATGTATTTTATGAAATGGCTTTTTTGCAGGAACCCTACTCCACAACATAGTCAAAAAATATCCATATCCATTTAAATCACCAAATAATATTTCACAATATGATATGATATCTTTAATAATGAATAATTCATTCCCAAATCAGGGAAATTGTCCTGACTGTCATCGTGGTGTGAAGTCAATATTGTAATGTGTAATTTGTAAATCAAAAATTAGAAAAAGTATGAAGTCCAACAAGATAATTGAAGAACTCAAACATAATTCCTTCATTAACCTTATATTACACTATATTATAAAACTCCTATCTAAATTTTCATAAATTCACTTCATATAATCCTTATTAGTTTTATGGTGTGGGAATTTTTGATGATCAATAATTACTGATTGTTTTATAAGTCCCACCATGGTTTGGCATCTATTTCATGGAATATATAACACATATGATTTATTAATTTTTTTATTTATGTCAAAAAATTCAAACAAATGACTTATAAAAATATTTTTTTACCCTTATGAAACTCATACCTATATTTTGGGTTTTATATCATTCTTAGTGTGATGTTTATCATCACAATGTGGCCAATTATTCACAAAATTGGTCGAATCATCAGTCATATAAACTTTTAATAAAATCCTTATATTCCATGCTTCTTCTCTTTATATCCAATCTATAATAACCTTCAAAACATAAAATTCAACCCTCAAAAAATCAAATCTAATAATTTTCAATGACAATGGCCTAATTTAGAGAGACTTTAAGATATATCTATGCAATTATCGACTAGCTTTGCATGTGCACCAAATCTCCAAATACTGTATGAACATCCCACCTTCTTTAGGGAATAAAAAAATACAATTACTGAAATCAAATCTATCACCAAAAAACATTTCTTATTGTAAATTTATTCATTATATATTATTCATTACTATTTCTTATACCATTAAATAATTTTTCATTCATTATTGTCATGGATTTTACCATCCATTTTAATTTTATTTTTCATTACCCTTTTACACCCACTGATCTCTACATCAACTTGAACATCTATCAAATCCTTAACATTATTATTTCATATAGAATCCATTTCATAATTCGTTTAATTGTTTCACATTGAAACTTCTATATTATTACATCCTTTATATATTATAGAGGATCATTATTTTATGAAAATAACATTTCACCTTCTCTAGTTACATGAAAGCCATAACTCTCTTTTTATCTAAATAAATTAGTGATTCTACATTATACTTCTGCCTGTGGACCAAAATCTTCTGCTTCATATTTGAAAATCACTTCCAATTCCAACTCTTGTACATTCACAACATCAACTTCATTAATTTCTTCCTTTATCCCATTAACTCATTTACAAAAATAATCCATTTAAATAAATGTGTAACATCTTTCATTACAAAAATTATTAATAAAATGTATTTTATATAAAATATAATTTAGTTTCCTTGTGGTATCCTAAAATGATGAACATCATTCTTCATTATTTCTGTTCATAGAATTGATTTGACCTAAAAAATATCATTCATCTCTATACAGTAATATGTGAAAAAATTAATTTCTTCCCACAATATAACTCATATGGAATTACAATTTTGATATATTTTTCAATGATTTTAGTATATATATTTCATTCTGTAATGTATAACCCCAAAATAATAATGGATGAAGTATATTACTCATCATAAATATCACAGTGTATAAAAAGTTTGGTTCCTATTTTCACTAATTCTATTACATTATAGAGCATAAATAGCAGTGAGTTAAGATAGTAATCCAAAAAAATTATCTATGAACTATCGTTCAAGATAAATCCCTCAATAGATTGAGAATTGTTTTTATCTTCTAAGTTAGATGATTTTCTACGTCATTCATGAATTACTTATATTTCAAAATAGAATCAAACATACACCCTTTTACCTAGATATATTACTATCTATAAAAATAATCAATAAAAGTTATTAAGTAAGATTAAAAACCTCTATCTTTTACTATAAAATATTTACACACATATTTCTGAAATATTTATTGAATATATACATCAGTTTCACCTTTTCATCTTAATAAATCTCTTATTATTTCTCTATTTAAATAGGATTGAAATATATCAAAAATTATTTTAGAATTATATAATTATACACTTATATTGATAATTATCAATTGTTTCTCTTTTACATGACCTAATTGATGAATCCAAAACCAGGTGTGATAAAAATCATGTGATTTTAATTTTTTATTATCAAGAACTTATGTTCATATTATTTCCATAAAGTTTTATTTCACAATTTTCATCACATAAGATTGATTATAATTGTAATTGTATATAAATTAATTTATAAATTTAAAATTATTACATACATATATATAAAACCATGACACATATATTATGTTCATGGTTATACTTGGTACATAATTATAGTTGATTAAACATATAAATAATTAGATCAATAATGTGAGGTGGTTTATCCAATAGAAAACATAGATAACATATTTGGTTTCTTAGAGATCGACCTCATATCTAGTAATCATAGAAAATATACATCATCCATATATTTGCATATAGATTTGAGAACAACAAGAAGTATCTAATTATAATTAATTATATATTGAAATGATAGACTAAATAATAAAAATAATAGGAGATTTACCTTACTTCCTTACTAATGTATAGTTCTTCCTCTAATTTTCTTTCATTCCCATTGGAAAACACCTACCATCCTATACCTTATCCTCTTAAGGGTTCACTCTCAATTTTTAAGTGTGGTGTGAAAGTTCGTTATGAAGATAATTAGTCTTAAACATTTTTTCCTTTAATTTTATTATTTTTACCATATTAATTAATGTTTCTCCATGCTTTATATCATAATACTCTTAGAGAATTAATGTCCAGAGATCTGTGAGTTTCTTCTCTATATTGATTATGTTCAAATTAAATATAAAACAGAATAATGTTTTATTAAGTGATGTGATTATGAGGACTATGAACAATTCCATTGGTAGGTTATAATGTAGAAATTATTAACTCTAAATGTATCAAATCTTCAAAAATACATGAGGCCCATATGTAATTATTTTTCCTAGAATACATGTAAAGAGTGACATAATGATTTCATACCATTCTGGAATTTATTTATCCTGATAAAGATTAGGGATTTAAGATTACATAGAGTATTAATCCATGAATTTGTAAATATTCAAGATAACAAAAGTCATTGATGACAATATGAAACATGGGAAATCAAATGTATTGTCCATGTGTTTCTAGAAGAAATTTATTATATCCTAACTATCCTCATTGGAGAGATTAATATGAATTGGGGACTCTACTACATAAAACATACACTCCATTCATAGTACTATTTTTTATTTTCCTATTAAAATCCTAGAAGTTAGCACATGATATGATATTTTCCTTCTCAAATATGAATTAATATTTTTTGTATTTGTTTTCTATTAAAAATTAGGAAATAATAAATTAGTATTATTAGCCTCATTCTATTTTATTAAATCAATAACCCCTCATAAATGGATTAATAATATATATCCATGTGAATATTCTAGTTTTAAGCATCCATAATCCTTTTTTCATAACATATTCATTGATCTTGAAAATTATTGAAACGTATCTATGTTGGATTCACTTTTCGATGACATTAACATTTAGTTCCTTTATCATTTGAGTGGACTTCTCGATCCTAGCAACTTATATATGGATTTCCTCAACACCAGACATAAAATTTTATAATATATATTTTTTTCATTACTATTAATACAAATACACTTGATTGAATCCATTATACTTATTAAGATTCCAAGATAATTGAAATGATTCCCCATCTATAGCATAGCCGAAACATTATTTATATTAGTAACTTATCTCAAAAGTTTAATGAAATTTTTTTGATGTAATATTTTCATTAACAATATATTTTAAATAATGAAAATTATATTTATTTTCATCCCCAAAATACTATTAATATTTTTATGGTTTTTACCTAATTAATTAAACATGTATAAAAAATACTCAAATTAATAGCATTTTATTATATTTTCTCATAGCATATTTGTATATTTATTTACTTTAGGTGCTTATGTTTTATCACTTAAATAAACCATGCATCACATAACCAAATAATTACCCATGAACTATCAAATAATTTAAATTCATGGAATGATAATGATCATTTATCAATGATTTTCTTCATCAAGTGAAGATAAATAAATCATGGCCCTAGGGGAAAGAACTTCTTCAGATGATTTTGAGATATAGTTGTAGTAGTTGACCATTAAATTATACATCTCCTTGATTATTTTGACCTCAAATCAGGACATATACCACATCCTCCCACCATGAGATCCATTATTTGAAAATATCATTTAACTCTCAAGTCAGGGTCACAATATTGTTACGGTAATAAAAGATAAACCTTGGAAATAATGGTCTGTACATAATAAAGTTTGATTAAATAGACCAAATATAATTATATTTAGTATAATAATAATTTATCTCATAAAACTCCATGGTATAAAAATAAAATAAAAATCAATTATATTCATTTATATTTCTCATTAAAAAAATTTATAAATATTACATATGTGTTTCCACGTGAATTGTAGAAACATGATTAACTGTTGTGATAGTAAATTTCTCACATTTACATCTGCTTCTACAAACATGGGAAAAAGTAGTTTCTTTAATTCACATTTATTTTTTTATTAATATTTAGAATATAAAATCTATGAATAATTTAAAATCATCATGTGTTCCCATCATGCTCCCACTCCACACCCATAAGTCACATTTTCATCATTCAGTGAGGAAACCCCTTTTTCCCTAATCCCCCACATGTTTCCCATTGGGGTGCTTCCCAAGTGTTAAATGCCTTATTGCACTAAATCATTAATTTGAGATTAAATTTATTTGGGAGTTAATATATAAATTTACTATACCATGTATTGTAATGGTACTATAGCAGTTGTATTATTCTCCATCATCAGGTTTTCAGGGAATATAATTGTGTCTATGGGAAATGAGAAACCCATTCAATCATAGGCCTTCAGGCTACATGGATTTGGACTGTCATCATGTATGATATTTCAGAAAGAGGGGATCTAGTCCAACATCATTGATAAATAGATAAATGGGCTAGATTAGACAAATATCTCAGATCAATGGGAAAGATATGATCATGGAGACATATAGACACTATTGGGTGGGCTTCCTTAAAATATAAATAAGTGTTTAGGTTCATGTCAACTAGATATTCATACATGTGGATTTGTAATATGGGTTGGATGGGAGAACATCCTAATAACTATCAACGTAGTGAGAATAGTTATATGGTGTGATGTTATAGGAATACAATGCAGTGGGGCACCATGCATGCATTCCCAAGTGGGAAACATGAAGAGGGATGGGTGTGTTGGAACCTATAATTTATCCCTCGTCTAACATGGACCATGAATGTTGGATATTGGGGTTTCATGCCATGGTGTGTTGGAGGACAACAAAATTCATTGATTTTTTTCAAGGGGCCACCCTGCTTTTAGACTAATAACACAGTGTGATGGATATTGATAAGGGGAAGTAATTATCTATGACTAGTGGCACTACATGAATTAGGATTATCATTTGATTGGAAACCATGTATTTTCCATTGAGTATTAGGGCCTTTGGGTCACCCTTTTTCAATGGCCTCTCTTCCTTTTGGCCTTCAAGCCTTGTTTTGTAATAAAATAAGTCTAACTACTTATTTTCATTTCTTATCAGGAGGGATGATCCTTGACCCACTAGGTTGTCTAGGTGTGTGGGTTCTTTGGTTTCATGTTATCCCATCTACCAATAAAAATAATAATAATATTATTATTATTATTTTATATTATTATATATTACCATATAAGTTATTATTTTATATATATATATATATATATCTTTTTGTTTCAGTATGTATGTTATTATATATTAATATATTTTATATGATATATTATTATTTATTTATGTTCATTTAAATTAATATATATTTTATATAAAATTTTTATATAAATTAATATAGATGTTATTATATGTTACATATATATATGTGTCTGTGTGTGTGTGTCAATGCAAATTAGTATATATGTTATAGATAAATAGGTAAATTAATATATCTATTATAATATATATTTTGTATATATAAATTATCATAAAAATATATGACTTTATATAAATATAATTATATACTAATAATCATTTATTAAGTTATTACTAATTATTTATATTTATTTATTCACATTTATGATTGTATTTTTATATGTACGCACGTATAAATATTGGATTTTATATAAAAAAT